>CM057450.1:1642688466-1647688466 GCA_016271365.2 Neoceratodus forsteri
TCCTAGATGATCTGCCAAGTCTGTTACCATAGAGGGTGTTACCTTGAGCTTTGATGAAGGATTGAGGATGAGTCCTACATTTTGCACAAACTTGTTGTTCACAGGAAAGTTCTTTAGCATTTTGGATATGACAGTAGAATAAAACACAACTGCTTTCTGGTAGATGTTGGTTTCAATAACTGTTCCGGCGATGCTGTCTTCCTGCTCCATCATGTATTGTCGTATTTCTGCCCCTAGATGAAGGTCACTGTGGCATAGAAAACTGTCAGGATTGTCCAGAATGGTAGCATCATTGTCATTTAACAATTGCCTGGCCATCTCAGGCCTCAGAACTCTGCCGGCATATATGTGGAGGAGTCGAGAGATGTCAGAGTGCAAAGTCGTTAATTGGCTGTCACCTTTTTGCATCTGTTGGTTGAACTGGCACAGAGGTTCAAGTCCGTATTTCTGGAACATAAACTGCATTCGGATTTCGTGGCTCTCCAGTCTTTTGGTGATGCTCTCCACTTTTGCTGGTCTTTGTTCTGCGGACCGAAAATATGACAGAAGTGCAGGCCACAGATCCAGCATCCTCTTGACAACTTTATTCAGGCTGAGCCACCGTGTTGGTGCATGCTTTATAACCTTGAGTGGTTCGACATCCACAAACAGTGCAAATTCTTTAACTTATGTTGTCTTTAGCACTTGAAGCTAAAGTGGCAGTAGACATCTGACACAAGCTCTTCAATCTTTGTCAGAGTCTTTACTGCTGCTTTGTTGCAGATATTCGCCAGGTGGCAGAGACATCCCATGTTGACAATATGCGGATCTAGGGTTTGGAGCCTTGATAAACGGAGTTCTTCTTGCCAATCATGGAGGCAGCATTGTCAGATGACAGTGCAACAAGATTGTCAGTTGGAATGTGAAATCGGTTTAGTGTTTCCATAAGACAGTCAAACATGCTTTGTCCAGTTCCTGAGATACACTCAGGCATATCCAAGAACTTGATCGCATGCTTTCCTTGCTCATCATCAAAATAACCCACAAGAATAACTATCAGTTTTTCATCTCCCATGTCTGTGCTCTGATCCATGTAGACACAGTATGGTACTTTTCGGCACTTTGCTGCAACATCTTCCTGGCACATAGGCCCCATGACATCCCTTGCTATGCAGGTTGCTTTTGTGGCACCGCAAGTCATCTTTTTTAGTACTTCAGGATCAGAGCAGTACTTCTTCATATATTTAACAATGTGATCACCACATGAAAATGACAAGTTGTGCTCTGCAAGCATTGCAACGAAAGCAACTTCTGCCTCTATGACTTTAGAGCTTGCTTGTGCTGCAAACAAGTTGGAGAGCTTCTGTCCAGATGTGGCATGCTTGACATTGTTGCAGTGCTTCCGTAGCTGCATGGCGCTGCAGATCATGGCGCCCTCCATGGCCTATGGTGAAATCACAGGAGCATATCTTGCAGAATGCATATGTTCTCCCTTTCCTGCTGTCACTGACCCAATCAAATGAACATTTCAGGTAGCCTGGAATGTTGTGTACCGTCTTCGCTTCTTCACTGGGCTGTGCACACTGGAATTATCCGATTCTGAGTCACCCCACAATCTATGCAAACATAAACAGCAAACATCTAAACAAAAGAAAGGCAACACTCTTCACTTTGCCTCCGCCTCAGAGACTGATCCCTTCAGGCAGACAATAATAAGACAATAAGTTTCAACTTCAAATACTTATTTCTTCTCTGGTGTGGCAGGTGGCAAGGTGTAATGCCTCACCTCCACGCCACTGGGCCAGCTTCACAACCATGCCATCACCATCTACCACTACAGTCATTAAAAAACAAAGACAGACATCAGCCATTGTTTGGACACAGCAAGTGCCCCCCCCATGCACCCAAACACCAGTGCAAACAATTCAGTTACACGATTCTGATTCAACGTCACACAGCAAACAAATCACGCCATCACCATGAAAAATAGGCCATGTACCTTGTTTTTTGGGTTGGTGGAAGGGGGGGCCTGCTTGCTGTGTCCAATCAATGCTGATGTTTTCTGGTGCATCACACTGTAACACTACAGTTATTAAAAAAACATCAGCCATTGTTTGGACACAGCAAGTGCCCCCCCATGCACCCAAACATCAGTGCAAACAATTCAGTTACACGATTCTGACAGCACGCAACCCCTCCACCCAAGACTTCTAAAACAGCTCCGTTACACATGGCATAAAATAATCCGACGCAATGTCACGTAGCAAGCAAGATACTCACTGCTAAAACAGTACATGCACAACATCATTTTTGAGGTTGATGGGAAGGGGGCCATGCTTGTTGTGCGCATTCAACACTGATGGTTTATTAACACAGCCATACTGCATTTTTCACACTGACATAACTGTTATGAACCGTGGAGCATAAATAGAGGAATGTGATTGGCACAGAGCTTCTTGAAGCCATGATGATATCAGGCTACATCATCATGGCTTCAAAAAAGTTCCAGCACCACCAGCTTCCTTGCTCTGTTCTGTCTGAGAACTATTTTTTTTAAAATGTATTCCTACCTCAACCAAAAACCTGTTTTTTTATTTATGAAAATTCAAACCCAGCTCATAATAGCAATAAGGCATGACAGGGCATGGCATATCATGGGATATCCTCACTTCGGGTCGTTGGACGCACTCGGCCAGTGGCCTCATGCCCAGCCACACGCGGCGTGATGATATCCCATGATATACCTCACCCTGTCATGCCTCATTCCTTAATTATACAACCTAGATGTCACACAGCAAGCTGACCCCCTCCCCACGCATAAAACAAGGCATACCATACACTACTTGCACAGCACAGCCAATTCTATAAAGTAACCAGAAATACGATTGGTAGCAGGCAACAACCTACCCCCAAAAGCCAGTTAACTTAAATGTCCTGTACAAACAGTTCCAATTTCCAAAAATCCCGCAACATACCTGTGATACTATTCAGCTGCTGCTGCTGCTCCTCCTCTCGCCTCCTTTTGCTAGTGATGAACGCCTGCATAGTGGTGTACTCTGTGATGCAGTTCCTGGCCAGATTAGTGGGGGCTGCTGGTTGGGCTTCTTTTGAGTTGGTGTAAGACAAGTTCCCTCACAGAACCTCCAGTACAGTTGCAGTTGATGTATCTGATGAAGAAGAAGAAGTATTAGCACACTTACATAAGTGACAGTGGCAATCCATGGTTGCACAATTGAGACCCGCACAAAAACACAGCCCTAGCCACCTGCAGCCATGCACCACACTTTCTCTCTCCAGTAGCCCAGCAGCAGTATAAGAGAAGTTAGTAGAGGTCCCTTCTGGCCAGTCAGCTCCCCCACTGGGGCTGGGGTGCTGCTTTTCTTCTGTCCTTGCTGAGGACACGTGAGCACCAGCAAGGCAAGAACAACATAAAGCAACTCCCCCCTTCTTGCCCTCCCTGTCCCTTCTAAACAGTCTGTAGCCCAGGATAGTCATCTTCCTCGAATGATGCTCTGTCCACTAAGCCTCACTTATTGCTACTATATCCAGCCTTTCGTCCCCCATGATGGCCTCTAAGTCAACCATTTTGTTCCCTAAGCCCCTGGCATTGGCTGCTAAGCCCTTCTACCAAGTACCCCCGTCCCACCTTTCAGTTGACACCCTCTTTCCCAGTTGACACCCTCTTTCCCAACATTCTATCTCTATCCTGGGGGGGGAGGCTGGTAGCCCCCCATTTCTCCTGTCTTGTGGTGTGGATTTTTTCCCAGTCCCCCCAATTTAGTTTAAGTTATAGGTTTCTTCTATGAACTATCCTAATTTTCTCTTCAGCACTGCCGCACCCTCTCTAGTCAGGTGCAGTCTATCTGGGGCAAATCAGTTCTCATCCCCCCACATTGATCCCCAGTCCCCTACTAACCCATATTGTGTGCACCATCCCATCAGCCATTCATTAAACTCTTTAATCCGCAGCCTTCTTTCAGTACTTGTCTTTGGCACAGGCAACACCTCCGAAAAAGCCACAGATTGGAATCCCAGACTGCTACAGTATCTTGCAAGCGCTCTGAATCTTGCCTGCAGCTCCCACAGGCTATTTCCCACCAGATCATTTATTCCCAGGTTTAACATCAGGTGCTTTTTCCCATCCTGATGTTTGACCCTTGAGGTAATACAGTGAAGGACCTCTGCCGCCATCATACCTGGCAGGCACTCAACCCATACTGCACTGCTCTTGTCTCCCTTGCTCCCCCCTCCATAGGATTCCTTTTATTATTGAGTCCACGACAAGTAACACCCTGCTCTCCTTTGCCTTCTGCTTGTATTTATCTTCTATCCTCCCAGACCCTTGCATCCCATTTGTTCCCCTTTCCTCATGTTCCCCTTTACCTATCGCATCTCCCCACTGATTTTCCCTAACGCGCTCCATGTGCGATGTTCTACAGGTGTTTTCTGCGAAACCACCTGCCCTTCCCCCACTATCTGTGAGCTCTATCCTCCCCTTTGCCCTGCCCTTTCCTGTGCCCTGACTGAGTTTCCCAGTGATCTGGTCACTTTCCCATTCCCGTCTTTTCTTAGCCCCTCTAAACCTGAGCTCGCTAAATGCTGTTTTTTCAGATTTTCTGTAGAATGAAGTAATTGTTGAGGGTGGTTAAAATTATTCAATGACTTATCAAATGTACAGTTAGCTAATCCTTCATATTAATTGCTCCTTTATTATCTTTGTTTTTTTGAGTTAATTGTAAAAGTTTAAAAGAGTGTTGTGTTTTGAAATGCTGTCATCTTTCCTGTTATGACATTGAAGCACGATAAAAATATAAAAAAATTAAAAAGATTGACCTATACCCTCTAATAAAACTACCATTTTCAACACTTGATGGCTTAGATGGGTACTACACCAACATGGTAAGTATACAGATTTTATTCCGTGAGGTCTGCCCTCCCCAATACTCACTCCCTTGTATCTTTTCTTAACCCTGCTTCTTTGTTTCTGCTCTTTCATTATTTATTTACTGTAGCAGCAGACAGCCTTCTTGGATACTGGCAGTGGCAATGAGGCAAAATATCCTACTCATCTGTGGCTGTTGACGACTCTGTTTCTTCATCCCAACTACCACCTCATAGGACCCCAAGATAAAGCTACAATCAAATAAATCTGGGCAACTAATACCCACATTCATAGGTATCCTCCTATACATATGTTCACTGTTTGAGTGTTATAATACAGACTTATTAGTCTAGTCTGCAGCCAGCTGGTGACTTACTTGTCTGTTGTGCTGCTTGCTCAGGAGTCGGATGTCCCGGGACACTCGCTGCGACAGTTGGTGCGGTGCCTGGCTTCTCCAAGTTCCTCCGAATTGGGTTTCTGCTTCAGAGCCTCTGCCTGTTTCGGGGAGGGTGGCTTCCTCTTCCAGTTCCTTCCAGGCACTGCTGCATGGCGAACGGCAATTGGTAGACAGCTGCTGGCAGGGTCCTTCTTACTCGGTGTCCCCCAGAAATGCTCCTTCTGACACTATGGTTCCCCCTCAGTGGAGTCAGGCTGCTTATAGTACGGCAGCGGACCTGAGGGGGGACCTGACATTGACGAAACAAAAGAAATTAAATTAATCTCTGTTTGGAGGCGGGGGTGTAGGGTAGCCTTGGGGGGGGCGTTCCGCCGCTTTTCGAGTCCCGACTCCTGGCCAGTAGTACTAGTCCACGACTCCCACTAGCCCCCCCTCCTCCCTGACATCATCATTTCTGAGACGTGCTGCAGCCGGCATGACAAGAGCCCAGGTGCCACCATGCCAGGCAGGACTCTGAGCTGCACAAACAAAGGGGATTAGTGCTGCTGTTGGTGCGCGTGGTGCTGCCGCGTGGTTTTTGGTGTCCTAGCGGAAAAGAAGAGGAGAATGCGGGGCAGCGGTACAGGCAGTCTACTGGGTCCAGAATTCAGAACATCACGCGCAATCCGGTACACTTGAGAGGTATGGTCCTGTTTTCTGGCTATGTTGCAAATCCGCCATCTTTTTTTCAGTTGGTGTCATTTAAATTTGGGACCCTCTAGGGACACAATTCTTTTTGTGTTCAGCTAGTCGAGCCCTGAGGATGCTAGCTAGTTGTATGTTATTCCTGTTACCTGCTGCAGGATGTGTGTGATTGATTGTGTTGTCTTGGTCCTTCCCCTTTTTGCATGTATGTGTGTGTGTATAGTGCTGGTGGGGTTGGGGGGAATGTGCAATTGGGGTTTTCAACCCTAACACTGAATTTCCTCACTTTTGTCGCTGTGGAACAACCCTAACTGATGCATTAAACAGTGTTTTTTTGCCATGTATATTATATTACATATTAGGGTTGAGTAGGCACTTCAATGTTAAACTCAAAATCTTGCACTTGAATAACTTTGCAATCATTCAACGGATTTGCACAAAATTTAGTATGCTCCTTACTGTGTGGTAGATTCCTTGATGTGGCAAGTTATGTTCCAGTTGGATGTGCTGTTTCCAAGTTGCAGAAAGGTGAAAAAAACATGTTTTTGCTCATTGACTTTGCTGGGATTTTTTTTTTGAATGTATCTACAGCCCAGATGGTTTGTTTTTTTTGCCTGAACTTTTCAGGGCAAACAGGGACTACCCCACAGATGTGTCTTTTGCTAGTCTGGTGAAAAAACTATAAACCATTTTTAAATTATTGCAATTTAAAAATAAAAAAAAGACATACTTTCTGAGCATGCTCAGTAGGCACTTCAATATAGCTGCATGAAATGAAGTAGAAATTCTGCTTCTTATGTAAAAGTTCAAGTTCATGTTTATTATTACAGGAATTACTCCATTGAGCAAGCTCATTAACAAGGAAGTCCTGGAGATTTCAAACAATACAACGACGTACATGATCTTATACAAAACAGATTTGGACAGCATGAGTAAACAGCAATGGCAATGATAAGGTACAACTTGGATTGTTGCAAATAGCTGATACACTACATACAAAAAACTAACTGCATTAATGTGCACGTAGAGTGAGACACATGTTCACTGGGGACAGAAGGAAAAGGAAAAAAAGTGAAAACATGGGGCTGTAGATGACATCACAGAGGAGGGTGGTAGCTTCAGAGGGACAGGAATATTGTGCACTGAGATGGGGTACAGGGAGGGGGGACTAGGGAAGGGTGGTGACTGGGGTAGAGTAGGAGGTGGTAGGGAGACAGGAAGGTGGGGGAAGGGGAGGATGATAGGTTCAGCAGAAAAGGAATATTGTGCACAGAAATGGGGTACAGGGAAGGGGGTCTAGTGGAGGGAGGTCACTGGGGTAAGGGAGGAGGGGTGAGGAGCAGGGAGGTGGAGGAAGGGAAGAAGTGCTAGGAGGCAGAATGGGTAAAGGGGGATTGGGTTAGGAATATAGGGGTAGGAGAGGAGGGGGTAGTGAGACAGGGAGGTGGAGGAAGGGAAGAAGTGCTAGGAAGCAAAATGGATAAAGGGGGTTGGGTAGGAATAAAGGGGTCGGTGGGGCATATGGATGAGAGAATAGGCTGGGTGGTTGGTTGGGAGACAGGGATAGGGTGACAAGCAGAAGGGACAGTGAGGATTCATATATTAGCTTAGCATGAAGAGCAGCAGCAGACCACTTCAAATGCTTTCTTGGCTAGGAACTTAAAGCAATTTAACATGACTATCTCAGTTAGCTTCATGTTTTTTTGCAGCTGGTTCCATATAGATGGGAGGACAAAACTAATAGCACCTCTGCCCTGACTAGTACGTGTCCTGGGAATGTCCAGGAGCACAAAATCTGATGTGCGCAGTGCATACACATTGTGAGACTTGTGCACTAGGGAGCATCTGTACTGAGGTAACTTGCCAGTCAGCAGTTTTAGAGTCCACTGCCCAACATGGAACATACACCTGGTTGATAGTGAGGTCCAGTTCAAAGAAGAGTAGCGGGTACAATGATGTGTCCTGGCCGGAGTATTTAGTATGAAACGTAACACACGATGGTACAGGACATCAAGTTTGTGAGAGTGAGTTGGTGCACTGCAATTGTAAATGATATCCCTGTAGTCAAGGAGTGGTAGGAATGTGGCCTGGACCAGTCTTCTTCTTCTGCAGTCAAATGTAAATAGGGATCTGTTCCTGAAGAAGAACCCCAGTCTGGCTTTTAGCTCATTGACAAGGCAGTTGATATGGACACTAAAACTTAGTTTACTGTCTAGACATATTCCAAGACACTTGAATTGATCCACAGCCTCAAGGGTGTCCTCGAATATAGTAGTGATGGGCGGTGAGGTACTCTGAGTACTGAGAGCAGAAGACATATGGTTTTCTTTGCATTTAGGAAAAGTTTTGAATGGGCCAGGTTTAACTGCAGCTGACTGATATCAGATTGTAACTCAGCACAGACTTCGTGCAATGAAGGCCCAGAGATGTAGAGGACCGTGTCATCAGCAAAAAAGTGCAGCGTGGATTGTTGAATGTTTTTGTCCAATGAGTTGATGTAAATAGTGAAGAGGAGGGGCCATAGAATGGATCCCTGAGGGACTTGATTCTTTGCAGCCTATCTGAGAGGTAACTAGAGAACCATGTTACCGTAGTGTCATGACATTCCAGGGATGTTAGGCAGTGAAGGAGGAGGGTATGGTCCACTGTGTCAAACACCTTGCTTAAGTCAAGGAAAACGGCACAAGTAGACTGTTTGTTGTCAATGGCAGAGAACCAGTCATTAGTTACCTTTGCCAGGGCTGAGACTGTACTGTGATTCTGCCTGAATCCTGATTGCAGTGGGTTAAGTAGGTTGAAGTTCACAAGATACTGTTTTGTTTGAGTGTGTATTAATTTTTCCATTAGCTTGGACAGGACCGGTAGAATGGAAATTGGTCTGTAGTTGTTTAGGTCGCTCTGGTCTCCAGACTTAAATAGTGGGATGATATGCTCAGTTTTCCAGCTGGAGGGAACAGTAGTCATGGAGATGGAAAGGTTAAATATGTGCATGCTGGGCACAGTTAATAGATGACTCCCTATATTTAGAAAGAATGCTTCGATTCCGTCAGCACCTTCCCCTTTCCTGGTATCCAACTTGATCAGGAGTTGCTCAATTTCCTTGAATGTGACCAGGGAGAGCTGGAAGGAGTTGTGTGGTGGTGAGGACTCAGGGTAGTCTGGAATGGATGGGCTGGTGGGCAGCCCTGCAGCTGGTGAAATGTCGAAGGCCATACCAACTGTGGCAAAGTGGGCATTTAGAAGATCCAATATGGTGCATTGCTTGGTGACCAGTGTACATTTACAGGTGACTTTTGTGGGAGAGATTGGGGGGTTTGTGGCCTTCAATAGTCTTGAAGGTGCATCATATTTTTGTTAAGTTGCCTTTAGCTTCCTCTAAGGTTCTGACATAGTAAGTGGCCTTGGCACTCCTTATAAGCTTGGTGCATCTATTACTAGCTGCTCTGAATTCCTGCCAGTGGGTCACAGTTTTAGTTTTCCTTGCTTGGGCCAACAGTTTATCATGATGTGAGAGTGCAGCTTTCAGCTCAGGGGTGAACCATGGGTGTGGGAATTTCCTAACTCTGAGTTTACGGAATGGTGCATGCTTGTTAGCAAGGACTGTGATGATGATATTAAAAATAGTGACAGCGGCTTCTACAGATTTGGCTAAATAAAAGCATTGCCAGTCTAACTGCTTAAGGTCTGCAAGATAGTTATGGATATT
This sequence comes from Neoceratodus forsteri, assembly GCA_016271365.2. Taxonomy (NCBI): domain Eukaryota; kingdom Metazoa; phylum Chordata; order Ceratodontiformes; family Ceratodontidae; genus Neoceratodus; species Neoceratodus forsteri. The sequence continues at coordinate 1,642,698,115 of CM057450.1, forward strand.
ATTTTTTTAATTATATTTTTATTTGTTTTAAAATATATATAAGACACATGGGATACATTACATGATAGAGATCACATAATACATTTAAGTATAACTCAAGCAGCACGCAATGCATTACAGTCATGGGCACAAAATCATAATTCATATATAGCCATAAATAAATCCATCCTGGTAAGGATCCTTGTATACTAGTACTCAAATGATAAGTCTTCCCCCTAAACCTCTCTCCTCCCCTCGCCTTTCTCAGCACCAGGTTAGCTCTCTGGGTATTCACTATGGAACAAAATGAGGATCTTGCACTGACATATAAAGGACTCACTTCCTCCACTGGAGTTCAAATTTATTGTTTCTGCTCAAATGGCTGGCCACCAGTCTTTCCAGATAGTATACTTCCTTCATAGCCATAAACCATTCTCCTCTTGTTGGAGGTGAGGTCCGGCCCCATAATCTAGTGATTGCCTTCTTAGCTATCAATATGTAAATGATCAAGAGAGATCCTCTTGGGATATGAAGGCCTTCTGGGCATTGAAAGCAGCACCAGTTCAGGACTTAGGACAGCCTTCTGCCCCACCAACTCCCGCAAGGTTTCTGCCACCTCTCCCCAAAAACATCAGAGCACTGGACATGACCAGAAAATATGTGTATGTCCAGCCATTTTTTCCCCACAAGATCTCCAGCAGCTTTCCACTGGGCCACCTATAAATTTCACCAGTTTAGCTGATGTATTAAAAAATCTAAGTCTGACTTTCCAGGCAAATTCCCACCAGTATGGTGCTAGAGATATTCCATGGGATAGCCTGATATATTTAAACCAGAGGTCTTCTGAGACTGGTAACAATAATTCTCTATTCCAAGCTGCCAGAACCCCTAGAGTTGAATCTCTAGTAATCTCCTGCAATCCCTTACAAAGTGTTCCAATCAGGTGTGGGGGGGGTGGTTATATCCTTTATGGAAGATATAATAATTAGCCATAATTGAGGAGATGGAGCTAGGAGGCGGCTCCATTGAGTAGCCTTATTTGCCAGATAGACTTGTATCTGCTGATAAGCTATAATAGTATCTGGCCGTAGCCCATAGGCATCTCTTAATGTTGAAAAGGGTAACATACCCTGGTTGTCTAATATCTGAAAGATGAAAGTTAGGCATCTATTATGCCAACCATTTAAAGTCTCTGGGGGACCTGAAGATTCTTTGTCTCTAACCTAAGTTGTCTTAAGAAGTAAAAGACCAGTGCAAGTTCCTGAGAGGCTTTACATTTGTCCCAAACTATCATACTACTTTGCATTCTCCTGTGATAAGCATTCTGACCTGGAAGGGGTTCCCCCGGTTCAAACAAAGCATTCTCAATATCTTGAATATGATTTAATGCAGTCTCTAGCCTTTTCCAAGGTATTCTATAATTTGTATCAATCCAACCCAGTATCCTAGACAGAGTAGCTGCTTTTGTGTATTTAACCAGATCAGGTAATCCCAACCCTCCCTTGTCTCTTGGAAGTTGTAGAATGGACCATCGAATGCAAGGTTTCTTACCAGCCCAAAAAAATTGGGCTAAAGTCCTGTTCCATGATATAAAATATAAAAGGGGAGGCAGGACAGGAATGGTCTGAAACAAATACAGTAGTCTGGGCAATATATTTATTCAAATAAGGTCAATCCTTGAATAAAAGAAGAGACGTAGCTAAGACCAGGTAGTGAGGTCATTCTCTATTATCTGAGTGAGAGGTTCATAATTTATCTGGACAGTGTGATCAATATTTTGAGGTGGCTGTATACCTAAATATTTCAGTTTTGTCCCTCGCCACTTAAAAGATAAATAAGCAAGTACTGATGGAGAAGGTGAAAAGCAAATAGTCAAAACCTCTGTTTTTGTAGAATTTATCTTATATCCTGAAATTGAAGAAAATTGAGTAATAATTTTCCAGAGGGCGATAAGAGAGGGTTCTGGCTCTGATAAAGATGGTAGGACATCATCTGCATATAGGGCTATTGTAAATGTATCCTCTCCCACCTTTACCCCTTAACATCGTACGATTGCCGGATTGCTACAGCTAAAGGCTCAATGTAAACTGCAAATAGTAGTGGGGAAAGAGAGCATCCCTGGCGGGTGCCCCGCTCTTTGGGAATCAGGGTAGAAATTGCTCCATTTATTTTTAAAAAGGCTCTGGGGACTGAATATATGTGGCTAAGCCATGTAACAAATTGCTCAGGGAATCCAAAAGCCTCCAGGACCCTCCATAGAAAGTCCCAACAGACCCTATCAAAAGCCTTAAAGGCATCTAAACTCACTAATACTGAAGGGAGAGAACTATTAGTCATGTGGTCCATCAAGTGGAATGTTCTGAGAGTATTATCTACAGTTTGCCTCTGTCGTAAAAAGCCTGCCTGGTCCATACGAATTACTTCTGGTAAAATATGATCCAGATGCTGGACTCATATAGACCTGTATATCTTATGATAATTATGGACATTAAACTTATGGAAACTTCTGCTGGTGATGAATTTGGGCCCAGTGGGGTGTTTGGTATGGGCACATGTGCAGACCACAGTATTGTGATCACTTACATCATTATGAAAGACCGAGTGAGTGTTCAGTTTTGTGAGGTTGGTTTGAGAGGATTAGGTCGAGGATAGAACTGTGATCTTTGTTTTTCATATTTGTCCTAGTAGGTTCAGAGACTAACTGAGTGAATCCAAGCTCATCACATAGATCTTTGATGGCATTAGCTTTGGTGGTGAGCCAGTCAAGATTTAAATCCCCAAGGATGATGGTTTCATTGCTGTTGGATTCCTCAATATTCCTGATCTTTGATAGAATATCCAGCCCACCTGAGGGAGGTCTGTAATAGCCAATGATATTAATTACTTGAGAGGATGGGAGTAGTACCCTAAGTGCTAGGCACTCAAACTCTTTGGGTTTTGGCTCCAAAAATAGTTCCATGGCATTGAATTAGTTATTCAGGTAGATAACTACCCCTCCACCCCTAGTGGGCCTATCTACTCTGAATGTGCTATATGAGGGTAGTGCTATCTGGGAGTCAGTGATGGAGCTGTTCGAGCTGGACTCAGTGATTACTAGCACATCTGGGTTGGTATGGGCAGTCCAGGTTTGGACTTGACTAAAATGTTTTAGTAGACTGAGGACATTAATCAGCATGAACGTAATGTCTGATACTGATGCGAAGTCGGTCTGAGAGTCTAAGGTAGTAGGTGGTCCAGCGTTAAGATCCACATTTCCCTAGCACAGCAGCAGTAATAGGATTGGCTACTGGGGCTGCTTGTTGTTTTTTCCTAGATGCCCTACTAGTTTGGTCGAGGTTGTCCATATGCATCAATTCTATCTTGAAGTTTGAGATACGAGTTGAACTAAGGAGTGCATGGACACTTAAACTAATGGGCTGCTGCCAACTGGGTGCAGCAGGTGGTTGGATGCAGGCTTTTTGCCCAGGTAGGGTTAGGGGAATAAGGATAAATCACGGACATATATGTCTCAGGTAGAAAATCCAAGTTATCGGATGCTGAGCCAGGTTAGGATGATGAGTACAAGGCTATAAATATCAGTAGGATAAGTTATACAGAGTAAGTCATGGCCCTGGCAGTAATGTATGTAAGGATCTGACTAAGAAAGTGTAAGATTAATACTACTCTAGAAAAATGCTAGGACTAAAGGGCTGATTAAGATAAGGCACTCAGCAGTGATTGTTAAATCTGAGCATGAGAGAGGATTACCCCTTTAAGAAGTTGCAGGAAAGGAGAGCCTTTAACAACTTTAACAAGTTGCTGTAATTGACTAGTATGATGTCTCAGTGGGTGGGGATCACTGGGGAAGTGTATTTAATAAAGGGGGGCTGGGGAGCTGGGCAAAAAAAAACTGTCCAGAGAGCAGTAGAGCAAGGCAGTGGCTGAGCTGTGACTTTAAAAAGGCACCTTGAGCGCTTGCTTTCTCAATGGGGATCTGCAACTTTCAATCGGGAAGCAGCCACTGTCCCCAGGAGCCAGTCCAATTACAGAGATTGAAGCCTGACAGCTCCGGGCTAGGAGCTGACCATTCTTTCCTGCTTTCCTTGGTCATGGGGTGGTGGGCTGAATGCAGAGGTCCGGCCGCTTGCAGATATCAGTGCCAGGGCCACTCAGCTAAAGTGGAGAGCCTGATTTGGGCTTGTGGCTTCTTTCCTTGGTCAGGGGGTGGTGGGATGGATGCAGACATCAAGCCATCTGCAGGTATCAGCACCAGGGCAGCTCGGCTGAAGTATGGCTGCCATCTTGTATTCAGTTTTGCCTGAAATTAAAATTTGAAAACATCCCAAATTTGGAAACCTCCCAAAAATGATATTTTGAGCAGGAAAAAACATATGCACCTTGCTTATCGTGACCACCTAAATGCATTCTGCACTTTATTGCTCAAACTATGTCCTTAAAATGAACCTTTTTCAACATTTAAATTTGTTGTTCACATCAGCAGCATACGAAGTAAGATCCTAGTTCATATGATGAGATATGAACTAGGCTCCTACTTTGTAAGCCGAAAATCTGGTTTTATTTATTTTTGGCCAGTAAACATGTTTCTGCCAACATTGGGGTGCCCAATCCCCATGCTGGCAGTATGAATGACCCCACCCACACACTTGCCACTGGGGGACACTGGGTAGCCCACTCCCAGTGTCCCAAAAAGTGTTTTTTTGTTACAAAAAATCCAGGCAAAAAATGCTTCTGCTGACATCGGGGTGTCCAATCCCTGTGTCAGCAGTAGAAATCCACCCCCCTGTACCCTCTGCCAGTGTGGTAGATGGGGGAGCCTACTCACTCCCAGTATGCCTAAATATCTCAGTCAACATCTGGGTGCCCAATCCCTGTGTTGGCACTATCCCCTCCTTCAGTGTGGGACACTGGGTAGCCCCCTCTCAGTGTCCCCAGTTATGGCCATCCCCTCCTGTACTGTGGAATACTGGGAGGCCCACCCCTAGTGTTCCAAAATATTGTTTTGTCCCTGTAAAAAAAGAAAACAGTCCCCCAATGTCTTTTTTTAATCCTGTAAAATATGAAAACGGTCCTCGTTGTCTCCCCATCCCCACCCTCCTCTATGTACTCACCTCCCACACCCCCTTACCCCATACATACCTCTGGAGGTCAGGTGCTGTCATATTTTGTGGACCTGGACATGTCTGCACTCTTCAAAGCTGAACCACAGCCTGAAATATCAAGCTAAGTGCCATATAATGGCAGTCTATGGTGTTTTGAACTTAGGTTGATATCTCAGGAATTTTTCAGAATTGTTTCACCAAATTTTCAACATGGGCTTTTGGGGACCAGACCTCATGAACACAGTCACTGTCATCTCGTTAATCGGACCCGTAAGGTGATTTTGCATTTGCTGCACTGAATCACCTTTCAGGACCGATTAATGAAATGAAAGTGCAAGTGTTCATGAGGGGAGGACCCAAAAAGCCCATGTTGAAAATCTGGTGCAAAAATGTCAGAAAATGGCAGTGTTACAAGCATGCATTGCACAGTTTCTATGCACACTCATAACTTCACCAATTTTTTATATTTTCACTCCAGATTTTCAACACTGGCATTTTTACACACCTCCTCATGAACAGCACAGCTGTCATTTTTCACATCCTGCTGAATGGTGCAGTCACTGTGCCAAATCAACTTTAGGGACAGATTAATGAAATGACAGTGCCACTGTTCATGAGGTGGGCTCCCTAAAAGGACAATGCTGAAAAGTTGGTGAAAAAAATCCTGAATATACCCGGGGTTACATGCTTCCATTGAATTTATTCTACACACAGACATAACTTTGCTACTTTTCAATCTTTTGATGCCAAATTTTCAACATATTTATTTTTTCACATCACCTCATGAACAGTACAGCAGTCATTTTTCATATCCTGCCCAAAATGCAAGTTTGCACCTATGACACAGTTGCATTGCATTGCAGTTGCACATACAGTAATTACATTTTGCCTTGCATTTCACAATTTCTCTGTATTGGGTTACATGAGGTGGGGGTAATAAGATGGCTATACTGACAATTTGGTCACTGTTGTTCAACACATGGGCCCTGCACTTCCACACCTACATACATATACGCATCTATGGAAGGATTACGGATACTATTATACTATCTCAAAAAGAAGGGAAATTCACTGCAAAAAACTCCATTAATGCATCAGTGAGGGTTCCTATTACCACAACAAAAGTATGGAAATTCAGCATTCGAGTTCTTAACCCTACCACCCTCATCCTCCACACACCAACAGCCATCGGGGTGTGCCTTGGGGTAATTGGGCCTAATTCTCACCCCATTCTCCTGTATTGTACCATGTTTGCTTGTTTACACATGGAACTGGGTGAGAGATAGGGCCAATGACTCCAAGGCACACCTCAATGGCTGTTGATGTGTGGAGGGTGGAGGTGGGGTGGTAGGGTTGTGAACTCTAATGTTGAATTTCCATACTTTTCTTACTGTAATAGGAACCCTAACTGAAGCATTAATTAGTTGTTTGCAATGAAAGTAACAACAACTATATATATATATATATATATATATATATATATATATATATATAGTTCTTGTTTTCATTGCAAAAAACTCTATTATTGCATCCGTTAGGGTTCTATTACATACAGACATAAATATATATATAGATAGATAGATAGATAGATAGATAGATAGATAGATAGATAGATAGATATTAGGATTTAACTGTATGATTGATATATATATATATATATATATATATATATATATATATTATATATCAATCATACTGTTAAGGTCTTTGTGCCCCGATCAGATTCTTGGCAGTGGAAGGCTAACAAGAGACATGAACAAGTGTCATATCCAGTAATAAACTTGTTTATTACACAAAAGGTAATCAGTTGCACTAAGCAGGTCTTACCACTAGACACGGGGAGCTGAAGTTTCCCAAATACCCCTAGGAGTGAAGAAGGTCTCAAGGGGAATACATAATACAGTAGATTATATAGGTCTGATTATTACCATAGTTACCGAAAGACTTGATACATAAAATAAGCCCTAATGGTCAAAAGTTAGGTGGCTCCATAGGGTTATCTATCATTATACATTATTCGTACAGTCAGCTAAAATACTGAACAAAGAATTCATACAAGGTACAGGATGTAGTGCAGTATTACAGAAATCTTCAGAGTGGTAGTGCAGGCTGTATCATAACTTCTCAAAAGATAACAAAGACAGCAAAGCTTTAAACAGCAAAGTGTTAATATCAAAAAGACAATTAAAAATGCTTGTATAATAAAATCTTTAAAAGTTAATTCTAACCAAGTATTGGAAAGTGCAGCACTTAAATCACCATCATGGATAAGGGTGTTAAGGGCATCTCCAGCATCAGAGATATTATTACTGATGTAGATGAGATAGGTGTCTTTTCTATCGAAAAGTGTTTCCAAAGTTAATGTCAAAGGGTCAATGTGGACATTAAAATTGGGTAAATACTGAGCTAGAGCAAGCAAATAGTCATGGTCACTGTCAATAACATCTGGTTCCAAGAAGGGAACAGGAGTAATCACTGTATGACCAATAATGGTAGTTTGTTGAGGAATAAAACAAAAGTTAGGGTATTTTACTTCACACGTTTTATCACCATAGGAAAAAGATTTATTGTTAGTCACAATGCAATGCTGTCCATCAGAATTATGTGGCTTTTTGACAGTTGGTACCCTCCATTTCTGCAGTTGAATTGGGCAGGCAAAAGATTGATTCGTAAGTCTTATAGCCAGGCGATGAACCTCTTCTGCATAGTTCTTGTAGAGGTGTCCAGTGTTGCCTACTGGTGGCAGTGCTGTTGATGGTGCTCTCTGGATATCAGTATTATTGGAATTATGTCCAAGTCCATATTAAAAGACCAGTCAATGCTGTTCAGTGAATAATCACACACTGGCTTGATGACATCAAAAACGTCACAGAGACACAAGTAATGGTACCCTTTTTTAGCACAACAGTCTGCATGAGGCAAAACCCAAGCTTCAAGGGTTGGATGATAAACCCGAAGAGGTGGAAGATCGATGTGTTCTCTGTAGATGTCCTCATCAAGATGTCCAATGGAGTGAATGGAGGCAAGTCTGTCAAACATTGCAGTCTCTGGATCAAAGTAGGGCAGAGACAAGTAAAAGAAACAAACATGGTTTCCCAAACATTACAGTGATAAGCAGTGTAACAGGGACCTCTGTTGGGGTGGCGAGTTACATAACCTAAATTCCTAGCAGTTGATAAGGGGATGGAAACAGATCTGGAGATACACATTGTAATACAAGCAGTGGACCAACAATGTGGACAATACCATTTAGAAAGTCTTCTATCATGAATAATGTCTGGATTATGTCCAGATTCCAGATCATGGAAGAGATTATTGACAATGGTTATGACATAAGAGCCATAAGCAGAGCAAATGAGTTCCCTTGCAATATATTGCTTGTCTGCCTCCTTGTTATTCTGAAAAACAAGTTAATTAATCTTATTCTTAGTGTTATTAAAACTATTAGCATTGTTGTGCATGTTGTGTACTATGTAGCATTCTTCCTGGCTAAGTCCATCTACACCATGTAATAATGGGGGTAAAACATCATTCTTCATGCCAGTCTGGAATTTAACTATTTGACTTTTAATGGCAGCTATGTCTACCCTGTTCCAGATGGACATGCCAGACCTGAAGAGTCTGGAAACGGTGCCAGCGGCACCTGTGACATCAGCAGTGTCACATCTCCATTGTGAGGAGTAAGTTTTCTTTTTGGTGGGGTTAGGTCTAGTTCTGAATAAAACTAAATGTTCAATAGTAAGTGAACCAGCCACGGGATCCTATGTGTGTGTTTGGTAGACAGCAAGACTATCTAATAACATAGTACTAAAAAAATTGGAAACATTGGTTTTAGAACACATGCCAAATTTAGCCATATTCCAATGGGTGAGATTAAAAATCACAGGAATGTACATGAATTGCACATTATTCACAAGTGTACCTGAGATGGAAATGGCAGTGAGACCACTGGGTGGGCCTGGTTCCTGTGGAGGACATTCAGTAAATTCTGCTTTGGTAGGGAGTACTACAGGCAGAAATATAGCTGCAGTAGCCATGTAGTTATGGGTACAAAAGACTTTTGCAGAGTCTTCTGGTACCCTCTCACAAAAGGCAGGATCAATTAGAGCAGTAAAGTTATATAAACCAGAAATTCGATGATTAGCTTGGTGAATGGACAGGGTACTATTTGGAGCAATTCTGGTATTGAGCCAACCTTGGAAAGTGCCTTTGGATAGGCGGGCAACAGGGAGTGTCTGTCCATTGCTGTCAGTTTGCCATTCAATTTGTAGGGATGTTTTGTCAGGGACCATGACTGAGGCAGTGAGGTTGGCATCCTTGCCTTCCTGAGCAGTAATCAATTTGTTGGGAACATCTATGCTAACTCCTTCAGGGATGGTGGTGGGTTTGTCTGCTGGGGTCATGAATCTTTACCCTGAGGGTGATCAAGTAGTGGAAGGAGTTGCCTTAGATGTTGGTTGTTGTTGGATATAGTTTTCTTATCCATGCCATGGCCACAGGGGATTGACAGCAGGAGGGCCAAATGCAAGATAGCCATCTTGCCAGCATACCTAGAAGGAAAAGGAAAAGCTCAGTAGTAGTAATTTTGCTCAATGAGGTTAGGAAAAGTAATTATGCTCATTTATAAAGCTTTAACTGGTTTGCATTCAACCATTTCTTATTAAGTTTCTTTTGCTGAAGGAGTCTAACTTGGAAGACTGTGTGATTGAGTTTGTTGACAATGGGGTAGGGTCCTTCCCATTTATTGGAGAAGGAGTGTGTTGGATGAGCAAATCTGAGTTCCACTACCTGATCTCTGACTTGTCAGTCCACTTTTTGTGCGTGTTTGTCAGACTGAACAATGGACTGTTGGGCTTTGCCCATGCGATGTGCAGCATGCAGGTTGGTTTTAACAATGTCGTCTCTGAATTTTGCAACATATTTGTTTACAGACACTCTGTCTGCAGTGGGTGTGTTCAAATCAAACAGCAGGTGTTCTCTTATTTCTGTGTCCAGGGACTCCCATATTCCCACAGGTCTGGTGTTCCTGGACACAGAAAAGCCTTTCGACAGAGTGTCTTGGGATTACCTGTTTAACTTACTCCCAAGATATCGCATCCCTGTGCAATTTATTCAGTGGATAAGAATACTTACACTCAACCCTCAGCCAGCATTTTATGTAACGGAGTTCTTTCCCCATTTTTCATAATACAACAGGGAACTCGACAAGGGTGTCCACTTTCCCCTTATTTATTCAACTTATTTTTAGAACCTCTCATTAGGAAAATTAAGATATCTCCATTAATCTCTGGTATTCCTGTCAGTCATTATCAATACAAGCTGCCAGTGTATGCTGACAATATAATGCTTCATATCACCCACCCCGCTATTTCTATACCCACTACATTGAGTCTTATTCAAGATTTTGGGGAACTGTCTAATTACAAACTCAACCAGTCAAAGACAGAGGTAATGCCCTTAAATAATCAAACTTTAAAATCAGACATCCAACATCTTGGGGTCTCTTGGATAAGAGACAAGATGAAATATCTAGATATATATCTATCCCAATCTCCATCTAAAATGAAGAAGTATAACTTAGATATGTTAATATCACAAATTAGGACAGCCTTGAACTGTTGGGCCTTACTCCCTATTTCCCTGTGGGGTCGTTAAATGTATTAAAAATGAATGTATTGCCTCATCTGTTATATCCACTTCAAATGTTTAATCAATTTCTCACTAAATCTTGGTTTAACTTAGTTCATGGCATTTTCTCTAAATTTATCTAGAGAAATAAACCTCCTAGTAGGGCACTTTCCAAACTACAGAGGTCGAAGGACTCAGGAGGGCTCCAGATCCCTAATATTTATCTTTATCTTTATTACCTCTTGATTAATTGCATGGTTATTTCACAGTGGATGAGACCTATCCCTGACCCATATTTAAACTAATACTCCCCACTATGGTTGAAAATAGAGCAGTTCTTTTGTACTGTATCTGGAGTGGATATCAAAGCGTTACCCTATCTCTTCCTTAACAAAATTCCTCAACAGCTTAAAACCACACCTATTATGGCAGCCCTTCAGATGCATTTACAACTCTGTATGATCACAGGTTGTTCCCTGGTGAAGGACACTTCCCAACCCATTTTGGGTAATCCCAATTTCAAAATTGGAGGTTGCGTTAAGACTTCTTCCTTCTGGCCTTCTGGGGTTGGGAAAAATGTTATAGATGTGACTGAAGCCTATAAGCTACAAGCCTTCTCTGACATAAGAGTGAAATACGGTTTACCTGTTACTTTTTGTTTCAAATATCTCCAAATCTCACATGCTCTTCTTCAACACTTTGGTAATGGCCCTTGGGACCAATACATGGCGTGTCCCATCATTAGCACAATCACAATGGTGCCCACTTCTCACTATGTTTCTTTTTTTTACAAGGAACTTCATACTCAGATATGGGAACTAGAAGGCCTGCCTCTTTATGTGTGGAACAGGGTTCTCCCCCCCAACTTCTATGATTCCCCAAAAATGGCCACAAATTTGGAGTAGGTTGTACAAAGATGTTAAGTGGGACCGCTATCGGTTACTTCAGTTTCAGATCCTACATGATTTATATTATACCTCTGCAAAGCTTTATAAAATGGGAACACTCCTGTCTGACTTGTGCACCAGATGTGGAAATCAACAGGGTACACTACTCCATATCCTTTGGGAATGTGACAAAGTGACCCCTTTTTGGAAAAGTATCCACTCAAGACTTGACCCCCTGTTGGGTTTGCAAGACACTTTCCACCCAGAAATTTGTATTCTCGGGGACTTTGGGGATAGTCTAATAAGGAGCCAGTGAAAATACATGACTTTGATTTCTCTTTGTGCTAAGAAAGTCATATTATGTCATTGGCTGGATCAACGGGTCCCCACATATACAGAATGGCACCAAGAGATTATTTTTGCCTTGCAAGTAGAACATCTTTTGGCAAGCATTTTGAAACATAGTAAAAAATATCAGGAGATCTGGGCTCCCTTACATACCTTATTGTATGTCTAATTTTATGTATGGTATTATTTACGCTTTGTCTATTGTATGTAAATCTGACCCCTGCATATTTATCTTTCTAATATTAATCCAGTCTTGTTCTCATTATTTACTACCCCCAGTCTTATATTGTGTATGCTTTGTTTTTTGGGGTTTGGTTTTCTTTCACTCACCTGGTGGTGGAGAGGTGGGGGATGGGCGGGTTGGGTGAGAAGGGTGTTATTTGTAGCATTGTTGTTATCTATTTTAGTAGTTACTTGGTGCTCACTTTATGTTACCCCCCAAAAATAGGGAATAATCATGAGTTTTAAGTTTTACATTTTATTCTTGCACCAACCATTCATACTATGGGAATTTTGAATGTATAGGATATGTCATGGTTCTTTTTCTTAATGGCTCCTATACTTTCCATATATTGTTGTGTTTGTTTATAAACCTGTTAAAAATGCAATAAAGTATATTCAATTAAAAAAAAAAGGTGTTCAGGTAGTCTCATGGTTCTACCAGTCACCACCTTGAAGGGTGTCAACTGGGTGGTGGCTGAAGGAGTACCTCTAATTGCCATAAGGAGTAAAGGCAAAATGGAATCCTATTCCTTGGGGTTGTCCTCGATGAATTTGGAAAGCATTTGCTTCATCCATTGGTTGGCTCTTTCTACCTGGCTGATGATTGAGGATGATAGGGTATGTGGAACTTCTGGTGTACCCCTTAGAAGTTCAAGTGTTTCTTGCATCAACTCACCTGTAAACCTGGTTCCTTTGTTAGAATCTACCTTGAGAGGTATGACCCACCTGGAGAACAATTGCTGTACCAGGATTTTTGCAGTTGCCTTGGCTGTACATTTCTGAATGGGGAAAGCTTCAACCCACTTAGAGAATATGTCTGTGACAACAAGTGTACACTTCTTGTTCCTGCTGGTTTTGGTCAGGGGACCAGTAAAGTTGATTTAGATTGCATGCCAAGGTCCAGATTGTCTCTGGGGAAGTAGTTTGGCATTTTGCTTGGTTGGGGCTGGATTGTTTTGAGCACTAATCAGGCAATTTTCTATGTAATTTTTGATATCCTTGGTGATGCCTGGCCACCAACCAACAGATTTGAGTGTCTGGAGTGTATTTTCTACCCCCTGGTGTCCACTAGTTGGGGTGTCATGGACCTGGTGAATGAATTCCAACCTCAAGGATTCAGGGACTACCAAAAACTTGTAGTTCGAGTCATTGGGTTGATATCAGATCAATTTGTTGTCTTTCAACAGATGCAATTGGTTTGCATGTCTCTTGTAAGGGCTGTGGGTAGGCAATTTTTGTTCAATTTCTTTTTCCAGGAATCTGAATACATCTCTCAACTGAGGATCAGACTTCTGTGCTGTAGACAAGTCCAGTGGCACAAAAGGTTCAGGTTTCTTCTTTATAGCGGCTATTTGCAGGGCAGCTAGAGCATCAGGGTGAGCCATTTCAAATGTGTCCACCCCAAGCACCCTCTTTTGCAAGAGCGTCTGCTCAATTGTTGAAATAATAGTATAGATCAGATTTGAGTGGGACCTTACCTTCTGAATGAACAGCTTGTGCTGAAAGTGTTTGGTCAATTCATGAATGTAAACAATGAGTGTTTTGTACTTCATAGGGGTGCCATCAGAGGATGCAAAGGAGTTCTTCTCCCAGAAACATAGAAATTCAGTCAGAGAGCAGCAGACCCAGTTAGAGTCTATAAAAATGATGGTGTCCTTGACACCATGTTGTATGAGTTTGAGGGTACAGAACACAGCTGCCAATTCTGCATACTGAGATGACACAACACTGCAGCATTTGGAAGCATGAACAGTTTTACCATTAGGGTACATGATCACTCCAAATCCAGCTACCTGTTCTCCTTGGTAATATGAAGCTGAGTCATCAGTGAAGACATGACACAGGGGGGGTGTCAGCATGGAGCTTTGGATAAGTGGGAAGAAAAGGGCCTGGTTCAGGCAAATCAGGTGGTTGGAGTGTGCAGTTATGTGGGGTCCCTTGATAGAAAAGACCGTGGGCTAGAATTGAGGGCATCATGGCAGGGTGGACCTGTATATAATGATTCTGGAGAAGAAGGGACCAGTGGGTCAGTTTGGTGTTGGATACTGATCCATCCTTTACTCTGTCTGATATCAGAAAACTGGTGGGGGTGTGGTTTGTGTTCAGAATTATAGGTGAGTACCCAATGATATACAGAAAATGCTTGACAGCCCAGTAGGTAGACAGAAGATTTATTTCACAAAGACTGTACTTCTGTTCCACTGGAGACAGCATTTAAGATGAATAAGCAACAGGTCTCAAAGTACCATTCACTTTCTGAGTGAGGACTGCAGACATGGCTATGTCTGAGGTAGCTGATTCCAAATGGAAAGGTAGAACTGGATTGGAGATCACTAATTCTGGAGCAGAGGCCAAGGCCTGTTTCAGAAGTGTCACAGCTTGAGTGTGAATGGGACCCCAAGTCCAGGGAACATCATTTTTCAGGAGCTCATACAGAGGGGTGGCCTTATGTGCAAAATTGCAAATAAAGTCCCTGGAATAGTTGACCATTCCCAGAAAACATCTGAGCATCACCACACTGATTAGCAGTGGCAAATCTTGTAGACCTTGGATTTTCTTCCAGGCAGGGCTCCTGCCCTGTTCTGTTATGTGTAGGCCAAGAAAGTTGACTTCTTTCAGGCAGAGTTGTGCTTTTGCAGGGTTGCACTTGAGGTCTGCCCTCTGTAAGAGGGTCAGTAGTTCATCAAGAAGGTCAAAATGTTGCTCCTTGGTGGCTGTTTCCAACAGTAAGTCATCCATATACTGCAAAAGGCATTGTGGGGCAGAGAAACCCTCCAGGGCAGCCATCATGTGCGGATGGAAAAGAGAAGGACTGTTATTAAAACTCTGAGGTAGGCAGGTCCATGTGTACTGTTGACACTCAATGGTAAAGAAAAACTTGTATTGACTTTCCTGAGTTGGGGCAGTGACTAAAAACCATTGGCGATGTCAAGGACGCTAAACAATTCACAATCTGGGGTTAGCAGTTTGAACACATCAGGTGCTGATGCTGCAGTAGGTGAGCAGCTAGGAGTGACTTGATTAAGCCTCCTGTAATCAGTAGTGAATTGCCAAGATCCAATGGGCTTTTTCACTGGCCATATGGGTGAGTTGGCATTCAAGACACAGGGCCTGATCACACCTTGTCTGAGGAGTCGCTGAATGGTTTCTCTGAGTGAT
This sequence comes from Neoceratodus forsteri, assembly GCA_016271365.2. Taxonomy (NCBI): domain Eukaryota; kingdom Metazoa; phylum Chordata; order Ceratodontiformes; family Ceratodontidae; genus Neoceratodus; species Neoceratodus forsteri. The sequence continues at coordinate 1,642,713,437 of CM057450.1, forward strand.
GGTAAAGCCTCAGCACAAAAGGGATATTGCCTTTGCCTGTCATGTGCTGGGCCTGGGATTTTGATGGCAGTTTGCATCCTCCAACAATCATGCTTGTGTGAGGTAAAAGCATCCAAGTGCTTCTGCAGGATGGGTAGGGAGTTTCTTGAAAAACTCATGTGTCTGGAATAGAGCTATGACTTCATATTCCTTGTCATTGGTGGTAAAAGCTGCAACCACATGCGAATCCGAGATCATGACTGTGGGGTATTGTTCCCTGATCTGGATCAGGAGCATGTTAGCCAAGTCCACTACATAGCCATGTAGTGCAAGAAAATCAATTCTCAAGATGCTGGGATGATCATGTAGTATCATGAGGTCAAAAGTATGATTTGCTTTGAGGTTGCCTATCACCACGGAAAGCATGATAGAATGGTATGTGTATAGTCTTGAGCTATCCACACCTGTGTGCTGGTCCTTCATTCAGTGGGCCAAGAGGAGTTTGCTGGATCCTCATCATGTAGTACAGACACAGCCGTGCCTGTATCTAGCAAGATAGTTTATTGGTGGCCCCCAACCATGGCCCCTATACAAGGTTTCCAGTTGTGTCAAGGGTGAGCTTGTTCACAATATGGACTGGGGCCTGTAGTTGTCAATCCGAAGTACTAACAGGCAGTACCTGTGAGAGTAGGCTGGCCTGTTCTTGTTGGGCCTCTCCCAGGTCCTGCTTAGCTGTGATGAAGGATGCTGCTTCAGGGTTTAGGCCTGCTGCGGCCTGGTCCGAGGAGGCTCCAATGTCTCCTCAGCCTAATGAGACCTGGTGTACCAGAGCTAGCACTGCAACGGTATGCGTTGGGAGCGACTCCGCTACTGACTGGATATGCACGAGAATGTTAAGGAAGTTATTGTTCTCCTCTGCTATCTCACAGTAAGAAGGACCTGATCAATGATTTCATTTGCCCTGATTGGAATTAGAGTTATTCTAATTTTGCTTGTTATTCCTATTATTGTACTGGTTTCCACTTCCGGACTGGTAGTGCTGTTTGTTGTCCAAGGACATGGCCTTTTTGTCTTTGGCCTTGCTCTCCACTGTGAAGTGGGTTGTGGGCTAGCTGATAGATTGTACCGTGGTCACCTTTTTCAAGCTGGAATTCAGATCTCAGAGGTAGAGCTGGTAAACCTGCTCAATCTTCTGGAGAATGTCTGAAAATGTATCCGTCCTGGGGAAAATTGTAGGCTCGACTTTTTCACGAACAGCCGGAAGCAGGTTCTAAAGGTACAAATTTTTGTATTCAATTTGGCCAGTGTCTGTGGCTTTATCAGAAAGCATTTTTCCAGTACAGTAGGCCAGCCATAATATCTAATAGTATGACACTGGGCTGTCCTTAGCAGTTTGCTTTATGGGGTAGGCCAACATAATGCCAACCACACCTGGGGTGTGCACAGAAATAAGTTCCGCTGCAGTGCAATGTCATCAAAGGCTGCAGTTGTGGATTGGCAGGCCATCTCTGGGAGTTTCACCCAGAGGTCAGGGTCTATGGGCTGCTGGAGTATCTGGGCCTTGTAGTTCATAGGCAGACTGAGCATTTCACATTTGGAACAAACTTTTCCAAATGACAACTGAGATTATTGCTACTGTTCATGCGGCCTATACTATCAGTGATCTGCTGTACAGAGTGGGCCAACTGAAGGGGATTTTTGTGAGCTGCTGGATGCGTGGGGGAAGGATTTAGGTTTCATGCCCAGCGAAGGGCAGCTTCCGCTGCAGCATCAGCCACAGTGTGGGCAACAGATGGCTGTGAAGTGACTTCCTTCATAGTTGCATCTAAATGCAGTTTGAAGGCTTGTTTGCTTTCCTCAGGAATCTCCATCTTAGAGAGGGCAGCCTTGATCATTTGATTGATCTCCATTTTGTCAGCTCTAGTCAAAGTGGCAATCAGGGGGGCTGTGCCTAGGCCTTGACCTTCCCCTAATCATGGGGGTCGACATCTTGGTGGCGCACATGTTATTCATCATTCCGCTGATGACATAGGGTTGTGCTGTCATAGCGTGGAGATCCGCCATCTTGTGGATTGTGTGGGGACACTGGACCACAATGTGGGTGTGGCTGGGTGCCATCTTGGCAGATGTCATCACCAGATTCATTATCACTGGATGATGTAAGGTCGATGGGTGTGTAGTGAAACCTTCCCATCGCCTTGATGTGACCAGCCAACACTTCTTGCTGATGGCGCAGTTTTGCCATTTTGAGTCTACATGCTTCGTGACTAACTTTTGCAATGTTCTGCTCTACACCTTTCACAACTTCTTTCTGTAACACTCTATACTCGGTGCCCAACTCGCAGTTGTCCCCAAGTTCCCTATCCAACTCGTCACTTACCCGATTCAAATCATCTCTCATCTCATCCAGCTCCTCACACAAAGTCTCATTTGTATCACTCTATAAATCATTCATCTGTAATGCCTGTTTCTTATCCTGTCGCAACCTATCACATTCATCTCTCAACGTACATAACTCTCGATCATTACCTTGTACAGAACAGTGAAAAAGAATCTTGTTCTAACTATGCAATGGCTGAAGTTCTGCTTCAAGCCACTGCTCAGTTTTCAGACTTTCCAATACCAATAATCCCATCTCTTTCTTTTTTTTTAACTTTATTTTTAAAATATTTATGATAGTACAGCATAAACTGTATCTTACATAGAAAAAAAAAGATGTGAGGTTTGCAGACCTCTACAGCGAGTGTACAGAGAATATATAGTAATTCTATAAAGATGACATAGGTTTATAAGTCCAGGCACTGTAGAGTTTGCCATAATTTGCATAAAGGAGAAACGTTTGAACTAATTACTTTGTAGAGCTTTAGCACTCTCACCACTAAAATAGACTAACAATCAGCAGAAGTCCAGAATATTAGTTCCAATGCAGAATTATTCTATTTGTGGTGGGCTGAATGACAAGTACACATGTAGACAGGAGAAAAAATCGAAAGCCTGGTCCCAGTTAAGTTGCCTTGAGAACCCACAGACCAATGCAGAGAAAAGCACCCTGCCTTGTGGGTACAGGAAAATACGTGATTTCTTTAATGTTCACAAACTGAGTGGTGATCATCTTCACCATCTAACATCAACTACATTGCTTGTCATTTAGGGTATATTAAACTAAGGTTATTTAACTGGAGCAGCCTTATTAGCAACCTAGCAAACTGTAAATTTCCATACATTACTAAATAAACTGTTAGAATTGTCTCAGAATAAGGAAGAATTGACATCAATTGTATGATGGCTCAGGTTATGAGAAAACTAATAAGTATAACAGTGAACACTAGCTGGTAAAGCTAGATATTAGGGCAGTGGAAATCCCCAATCCCGAATGAGTAGGTTTAAACATTCCAAGTAAAGTTCAGTACTTCACCCGTCTTCATCAGATGAGACATCAGGGGGATTCAGTTTCCTGATGAGCTTTTCAGCAAACTGAGCTGCCACCACAGGGTCCAAAAAAACATACAATATCACCTCATGTCGAATCTGTAATCACGCTGGATAATTCAAATGGGCTTCCACACCACGCTGCAAAAGGTCTTTTTTAACAAGTTGCAACTCCTTCTTGCATGCTTGGGTTTCCGCTAAGTCGGGGGAAAACCCTAACCTACTACTGTCCCAGACTATTTCTCCACACAACCTAGCAGCTTGTAGGAGTGATATCCGAGCTTCAGGTGTGGACAAGGTAACTATTGCAGTGAATGGCCTACTTTGCAAATCGCCTCATGGCCTGGTGCATTGAGGTATTTCAAAAACGTTCACTATCCTGACTCCAGAGTCTATGGGCAACAATTTTAGGTCCTTGAAGATTAACTTATTGATTGCTGGGTGGATATCCAAGGCTCTAGCGAGATGAGGGGGATGCCCACTATCCAGATATTTGCCAGGTGGTGCGTGTTTTCTAAGTTCTCCACCTTAGATTTCAAAAACATGAGGTCCTGAATATAGGCAGTGTTACTCTCAGCCTGTCAACCTTGTGCCTCCTGGAGATCTTTGATAGTCCCGGCATTGTCCTGTATTAGACAATCAGTGTCCTACTGTTTAGCTTCTATTGCCGCTAGCCTCTTATTCGTCTCCTCTCCATTTGCTTGAATCTTGGAGAGTATTGCCAGAATTTGGTTAGTCGGCAAATCCAACGCAGACATACCACTCACTGCTACAGGCCCCACTCTGGCACTGGAGCTTGCTGGAGACAGGAATGCTTCCATGCTGTGCGCTGCCCATTCTGAATCTTTTTTTTGGTCCCATCTTGTGCTGGGCAGCATCTTACAGTTTTCTAACACTGTTTCAATCTCTGATGATTGCCAAATCATAGGTTTTTATAATCTTTTCTAGGTAGCAAACAGGAGCTACTGTAAGATGCTGGCACCATATTGCTGCTCCACAGCTCCCCTCCCCATCCCATCTCTTTCTTAAGAGATGAGAGTTGCAGATCGAGGGACTGAATCCTCAATTTGAAGGCTACTAGAGTAGCATAGAGAACTGCGACTAACAGCCCTTTAGCATCACACTTTTTGGCTGTTTGCCTCGCCTCAGAGTACTGGGTTGAGATCCCCAGCATGGGTTTTTTTGGATCAATTTGCATCCTGCATGAAATCATTCCAGCCTCCATGGGAGGTAAGGAAGTTAGAGACATCAAGTCTCAAGTCTGCACAGATACTAGACATAGTGGTACCAGTACAAGTTTTGGGAACACAAAATTAACCCATCAGTGGGTGCCGTGCTGTGTATCAATCCACATTGTGCAGACCAATGGATGGTTGGGCTACTGTGCTCTCACAATCCTGCAATTCAAAACTGCCATTGAGCAAGGTGAGATGGCATCAACTTTACCCAGTAAGCAGCCAAACTTTACAAGATGCTATGGAGAAAAACCTAAGGGTGAGGTGGTACAGGCGTGTACACTTACTGCCCGCAAGAGAAGGGCAATCCAACAGGTTGAGAACTCTGCTAATCCAGACTGCCTGCACACAATCTCCAATGTGTTAGTTTTTTTTTGCCCTGATCATATTCTTGGCAGTCGTAGACTAGCAAAAGAGCATGGACAAGTGGCATATCTGGTAATAAATTTGTTTATTACATAAAAGGTAATCAGTTGCCCTAAGCAGGTCTTACCATTACACTGGGAGTCAAAGTTTACCAAATACCCCTAGGAGTGAAGAAGGTCTTGAGGGGAATATGTAATATAGTAGGTTATATAGTTCTGATTATTACCATAGTTACCAAAAGACTAGATATATAAAATAAGCCATATTGGCCAAATGTTAGTTGGCTCCACAGTGTTGTCTATCATTATACATTATTTGTAAAGTCAGATATACTAGCATACTAAGATGGCCACCAGGCTGGGTGTGCATTTGCTTTCGCTCTTACATTGCAGTTGAAGTGTTTTAGTTTATTGTTTTTTAGCTGCATTTAATGTTTTACTGTTTTATCGCCTTTTTGCTTTTTTTTTTGCTTTATTATTGTTTTATTATTTCTTCATGGACTGTGTTCGGTTACCAGTTTGTTGGTCTGCCAACTCCGAGACTCTGGACTTTGGGGGATCCTGGAGACGCAAGAAGGGGTATTATCCCTTTGCCTGTTTGTCAGAGCTGTACAGTCGCTCCCTTTTTTACAATTAAGCTGCCGGTTTTAATAATTGGTTGGGCTAGCAGTATTACATTAGCTCTTGTGAACTGGATGTTGTGAACTGAGCGCTGGGAGTATTTATCGTTCATTTTTTTTTTTTTTGGATTTCACTACTGCTCGTTGGTGCTTGAGGATTTCTTGGAGCCTAAGGGCATATTGATTTATTCAACCGCAGGCAGTGGGCTGCATGGAGACTGGTTTCACAACCTTTTTTACTCTTGGATCTAGCAGCCTGGTTCAATCTCTTTTACACCTGGTTGTTTGTGAGTACTGAGGCCGGAGCCTAATTGGACCCAGGCTTGGTTTTTCTTCTTGTCCAGGACAAATTTTTTGTGAGGGTTTACTTCGTGACGAAGATAGAATATCTTTGAACTGAGGCTCTGAGTCTAGATTTTGACTATCTTGTGGGCCTTGCCTAATTGGGGACTTTCAAGGCTTCTTTCCCTGCTTTTATTGCCCTTCTTGGTGAACCCCGGCCCCTCCGACTATAGTGGTGCAGGGGGGTCTCCCTCACTGGGGAACCAGTGGGTGATGGTCCCTTCCTCTATGGACCATGGGGTGACCATCTGGGTGGGCTCCTCCAGGATTTCATAGCAATCTGCTGTAGCCGGGTGGTGAGCTGGGGTAACCTGTTGGGTTTAGCTAGGGGAATATTTCCAGTCCTGAAGCTTTTTCTGTTTTTTGTGGACAGACTGCTTGGCTGATTAAAATACCCCTGATTCAGTGAGAGTGTTTTCTGGGGTATTAGCCCTTGGACATGTACTTAATTTTATTCAATTTCATTTTATTATTTATATCTAGTGTCTGGAGAATCCTGTACCTTGGAAGATCTGCAGTGAGAATACTTAGAACTGGGACCTCCTGATGTTCTTTAATTGACTTTAATTGCAATACTTGTATTTATTGTATTATTTTATCTTATTTATTTAAATGTGGTAGTGAGAGTACCATTTTGTCTCACCTGGTTACCATAGTGAGATTATTGTGTAACCCGGTGGGGCTGTTTGTTTATTTTAATTTAATTTAATTTTATTTTATTTTTATTTAACTTTGGTTTATTAATTTTATTAATTTGCTTTAATTAGTTGATTTATTTTTAGTTTGTTTGTTGTCTTTGGGATTTATTGGGGGTGTTGTGATTTATATTTTTTAATTGACTTCAACTGCATTACTGCTTGATTTGAAAATTAGGATTGTTTGTGGTGTTTTACCACATTTTGGGGGTATTTTATAGAATGTGCCTGCTTGCACCCCCAGTCCTGTGCTATCCGACCTCCTCTCTCTGTGCCCTCCACCCGTTCTCTTCCCCCCCACTTCCTGCTTTCATTTACCGTCACTGTCGGGCACTGGGGATTGCCCACAAGGGTGAGGCAGTGGGGTGAGCTGGAGGGTGCGGACATTGGAGCTCAAATGAGCGGGTTTCCCCCATAGGAGTGATTAAGTCCAGAAGACGCCCCTGGGGTGAAATGGAGCCTAGAACGTGGTAATCCATGCCTAGTCCCCATACCCAAGGGCACCTCCTTTTTAGGTGGGCAAGTAGCCAGGACAGCCTACAAGCACCGTCCAACCTGGACGTTCTTATGCAATGCCAGATCCATTAAGAACAAAACTGCAGTGATTGTGGATTGTGTTGGAACAGTGGATCTGGCTTGCATCATCGAGACCTGGTTGGATGATAATGCTGCCCCAATTTTGGAGGCAGCTATTCCTCCCGGGTACTTGGTGATACATTGTCCAAGGTTGGATTGCAGGGACGGGGGGTAGCAGTCTGTTTTAAGACAGAATTGAGCCTCACTGGTGTTTCAGTTGAGGAGACGGAATCATTTGAGTGCACTGTGGTAACTGGTGTGGGGTGCAGGATAGCTCTCATTTACCGTCCACCAGGTAATGAAAAGTTGTTCCTGCAGGAAGTAGCAGACTTCGTCACCGACATGGCATTGGAGTCACCCAGATTGATGGTTCTGGGTGACTTCAATGCCTGGATCGATGACGAATCCTCGCTTTTTGGACAACACTTCCTCCAGTTGATGACATCACTGGGCTTCACACAGGTTGTTTCCTCAGCCACCAATAAAGGTGGTCATTCTCTTGATTTGGTCTTCCTCCTGGGGATCGAGGCCTCAGACTTGTGGGTAGAACCTGTTGATTGGTCTGATCACTACACCGTGAGGTTCAATTTTTCTGCCCCCTGAGTAGTTCTGCCCCTGTGGAGATGGTCAGTTACCGCCTTTGCGGGATGTGGTCCCTGAAGACCTGGTGGTGGTGATTGACCGCTCGGTGAGACCAGCACTGATCCAGAGCATTTAGTGGTAGCCTATAATAAAGCTATTACTTCAGCTCTTGATCGGATTGCTCCAATCCATGTTCGTCCCCTTCTGCTTCGCCCTCAGACCCCATGGTTTGATGGGTCGCTGAGGGAGATGTGGAATTTGGGTCGTAGGTTAGAATGTCATTGGCATAAATCCACCTTGGATACCAACCATCTTATTTTGTTAGAGCATTATCAGCTCTATCAATAAGTGATTTCCCGTAAGAAGGCAGAATTCCTGTCCAGGAAAATCGCTGTTGCTGGGAACCGACTGGCTCAGCTCTTCTGAACTGTGGACAGGTTGTGCAACCCAACCTGTCTGCAGCTCCGTCTAGTTTTTTCACAAATTGAGTGTGATGAGATCGCTCAATTCTTTGCGAACAAGGTGGCTGATATCAGGCATGAGATTCGCCTTTCTCGTTCTATGGGTGATATGGATGGTTGGTGCTCGGTCACTATGCCCGGTGTTTCCTGGAGTACCTTTGACCTACTGGATTTTATTGAGATTATGAGGATTGTCCAGGGGATGCACCCCACGTGCTGTAGTTTAGACCCGGGCCCTACTTCCCTAATTTTGGGTTGTAGTGATGTCATTGGCCCGGTCTTAGCTCAGATTGTCTGGTGCTCCCTGGAATCGGGTGAGTTCCCTGGTTCCCTGAAGGAGGCGGTGGTGACACCCCTTCTGAAGAAAGCTTCTTTGGACCCGGAGTCTCTGGCTAACTACAGACCTATCTCGAACCTTCTTTTTGTGGGAAAGGTTATCGAGAAAGTGCTGGCAATCCAACTGGAGGACGATCTAACCATCTATAATCTATACAAACCTCTCCAGCCAGGCTTCCATAAGAGGCATAGTGGTGAGACGGCTCTGGTTCGGGTGCTCAATGATCTCCAGATGGCAAGAGATTGGAGGAAATGTTCTATTCTGGTACTCCTAGATCTCTCCTCAGCTTTTGACACTGTCGACCATGTGGTCCTGCTCGAGTGCCTGAGGTGCATCTGTGGGCTGATGGGTACAGCGCTCAGATGGTTTTCATCCTTCCTCACCGGTCGAACTCAGAGTCTTTCTCTCTGCCTTGTGGGGTACCTCAGGGCTCAGTGTTGTCCCCCATGTTGCTTGCAGTGTATATGCTACCCTTCAGAGACATTGTAAGGCTTTATGGGCTGAGGTTCTATTGCTATGCCGATGATACCCAGTTCTTTCTGTCTTTTGCACCCGACCAGATGTGCACCCTCTCAGTATTTAATAGCTGCCTTATTGAAATCCAAGGCTGGATAAGTTCCAGTGGGTTAAAGTTGAACACAGGAAAGACTGAGGTTTTGGTGGTGGACCCTGGTCACAGGATAGACGGTTTAGGGATGGACTTGTCCTCTGGTTTATTCCTGGGAGGTGAGCAGATCCCTACCTCTGAATGGGTGCGTGACCTGGGAGTGATACTTGATGATGATTTGACCCTTCATCATCAGGTGTCCGCTGTCATCAAGTTAGCCTTTTATCATCTTAGAAACATTGCCAGGATCAAGCACCTTGTTCCGTCCAGTGACTTGCTAATTTTGGTTCATGCCTTTGTGACCTCGTGCCTTGACTACTGTAACTCCCCTTACCTAGGGGCTTCTTGGGGTTCATATCCACTGCTTGCAGTTAGTGCAGAATGCGGCTGCGCGTTTATTGACTGGGGCATCAAGAAGATCTCATATAACCCCAGTGCTGCGCGATCTGCACTGGCTGCCAGTTCAGTGGTGGATCACCGTTAAGGTAGGTTTGTTAACTTACAGGCCTCTACACGGACTGGGTCCTGACTACCTGAAAAACTTTGATCCCTCACACCCTGTGCGAGAACCTGCTCACTAATGAGGGGTTGTTAGAGACTCCGAGGGTTAGATCGAAGTTATCTGGGGCTCGGATTTTTATGTTCGCTGCCCTGTCCCTCTGGAATTCTCTACCTCGTCAGCCACGGGAGTTCAGGATGATGGGGAGTTTTAAGCAGGTACTGAAGACCTTTCTCTGGGACAAAGCATTTCCTGATTTTCAATGATTTTATTCTTATTTATTGTTTAGTTGTGTTTGTTTTATCTGTGAAGCGCCTTGATGATTTGAAAGACACTATACTAAATAAAATTATTATTATTATTAAAATACAGAACAAAGGATTCATACAAGGTACAGGATGTAGTGCAGTGTTACAGAAATCTGCATAGTGGTAATGCAGGCTGTATCATAACTTCTCAGAAGGTAACAAAGATGCAAGTGTGTCTTGGCACATTACATTCTTTATGTTTCATAGGAAAGCATTATAAGAATCAATATGTCCCTGGCTACCTACTGTTATATGGTAAGTGTCAATGTCTTATATTTTAGTAGTGATTTGTTATAATATATATGTAACATACGGTTTGTTTAAGGTGCACAGTGGGAGACCAATTAGAGTGTGGGGACTCGCATAACACAAATATATATATATATATATATATATATATATATATATATGTATGTGTATATAGATATATATATATATATATATATATATATTAATAAATATTATACTCACACAGTAGTCCCAGTATAGTTAGGGTGAAAGGTAAATGCTATGTTAAACCCAAATCTTTGAACATTAATAACTTTGGAACCATTCAACAGATTTGCATGAAAGTTGGAATGCATAATATCTAGGGGTAGGTCTCTTGACCTGCCAGATTGCTTCATAATCCATTTTGTGGTTTCTGAGACATACAGTAGAGTGTTGAAAAACAGAAAAATTTGTGGGTTTTTTTTACATTTCTTTGTCCACCTGGATCTCAGAAACGGCTTTAGGTTGTTGTCTGAAGTTTTCGGGGTAGAAATCCTTTCCCTCACAGATGTGCCTTTTGAAGGTTTGTTGAAAAAATATTAATCCATTCAAAAGTTATTAAACTTCAAAGTTTCCCATTATAGGCTATGGGAAAACATATATGATTGGAAAGTTAAAGCAGGAAAACAGCCCCAAAACCCAGTTGCTTTGCCACTTCATAGCAAGAAAATTGTTAGAACTTTTAGGCTGAAATTTGCAGGGTGGCAAGCCTGTGCCCCCCAGATGTGCCCTTTGCTGGTTTGGTGAAGAAATTGACACCAGTTCCATAGTTACAGCACTCCGAATTTATGGATTTTACCATAGTATAACAAGGTAACGCCTATGTTAAAGCTGAATTTTTGAACGTTAATAACTTTAGAACTGTTAAATGGATCTATATGTACTTTTCCACATATAATGGCTAGGGGTAGGTCTCTTGATCTGCCAAATATTGTGGGAATCTGTTTTAGGGTTTCTGAGATATAGAGTGTTGAAAGAACTAAACAATGTGTGTTTTTTGACATTTCTTTGTCCACCTGGATCTCAGAACTGGCTTTAGGTTGTGGTCTGAAATCTTCAGGGTAGAAAGCCTATGCCTCACAGGGTGCCTTTTGAAGGTTTGGTGAAAAAATATGAATCAGCTCAAAAATTATTAAACTTTTAAGATTCCCAATATAGCCTATGGGAAAAAAATATATGATCTGAAAGTGAAAGCAGGTAAACAGCCCCAAAACCCAGTTTCTTTGCCACTTCATAGCTAGAAAACGGTTAGGACTTTTGGGCTGAAATTTGCAGGGTGGCAAGTCTTTACCTCACAGATGTGCCCTTTGCTGGTTTGGTGAAGAAATGGACACTGGGTCCATAGTTACAGCACTCTGAAGTTGCAAATTTTCACTTAGATACCATTGTGAAGGTCATGGCAACTTTCAGTGGCTATATCTTGAAAACAGTTCAAGACACGAATTTTTTGCTAAGCACAGCTTATGTTGAGGTGACCAGGCCAGGAATACAAGTGTGAAGGAATTTTTTCCAATGTTCCTATGGTTTCTGAGATATTGCAACATTTACAGCACAAGGGTTACCTGGAATGGCTCTAGGTGTACACTATGTCTCTATACTTATGGGTACATGGAAGAGAAGGGCCCATAGGGCACTGTGTTCCCACATTTGGATCCCATTATGCAATAATGGGAGTGCAGGACCCTACATTATGCAGTAGTGGGAGTACAGGCCCTGCACTCCCACATGGAGATGTGATATCATTAAAATATCAGTACACATTTATATAAATGGAAGCACAGGGCCCTCTGTGCCCTGCACTCCCACAGGAAAATCAGAGACAATTACAAAATGTATGCACAATGGAAGTGCAGGGCCCAGAGTGCCCTGGGCTCCCACAACCATGTAACAGTAACATTACACTTTCTCAAAAAGAAGATAAATTCATTGAAAAAAACATCATTAATGCATCAGTTATGGTTGTCTTTACAGCAACAAAAGTTTGGAAATTCAATGTTAGGGTTACTAACCCTACCTCCCCATGCCACTCTTCACACACCAACAAGCATCAGGGTTTACCTTGGAGTCCCCAAGGCACACCCCTCACCTCAAGACACACTCCTCACCCCTATTCCTGCATGCAGAGTGAAGTTGGGGCCTTAGGGTTGGAAGCCGAGGGTAAGAGTGAAGTGTTCCGGTTGTAAGCCAAGGTGGAGATGGGGTGCATGAGTTGGGAATGCTAAGATTGCATTTCCCTACTTTTTAGGCTTCAATCCTATAATGTTGCATTAACAAAGTTTTTTGCAGTGAATTTTCTTACTTTTTCAGATACTTTATTTGTATCCCTGTTATGGGCAGTATTCATGAGGTGGCATGAAAAAAATGGCCTTGTTGAAAATTTGGACTGAAAATATTAAAAATTGCCAAAGTTACTCACGTGCATAAAGAAATATCAATGAAGGGTCGTAACTTGGCCATTTGTAGGATTTTTTCACCAAATTTTGAACATAGGCTTTTGGGACCTCACCTCATGAACAGGGGTACTGTAATTTCATTAGTTGGTGCTGAAAGATGATTTCACACAGCTAAAGTGCCATTGTTCACCACAGGTACAAAAAAATCATTTTTGGCAGGATGTGAGACATCACAGTTGTACTGTTCATGAGGTGGTATGAAAAAATAGGTATGTTAAAAATCTGGAGTCAAAATAATGTAAATTACCAAAGTTATGCTCCTGCGTAGAAAGTGTGTAAGGCATACTCTTAACACGGCCATTTTTAAGATTTTGTCACCAGATTTTCAACATGGGCTTTTTGGGACCCCACCTCATGAACAGTGACACTGTCATTTTGTTTGTCAGTCCCAAAAGGTGATTCCAAGCAGCGAACCACAAAATCAGTGCTGGCCAGGACGCTCCTCCTTTTCCATTTTTCTCCCCCCAATGCAAACACATCAGAAAGGTGCCTCCCAACCCATACTGCCCTCTGGCCATTGCCAGGGGTCAGTTAGCAAGTGGAACGACATGCCACCCTCCCTCTGAGAGAGGAGAGCAGTCCTCTGGATGCTCTATCCTCTTTCCCCCCTGCTGACCTCCAGCGGCCTAAGCTTGTTCCCAAACCCAGGTCACTGGTGTGGTGCAAGGTGTGGCGTCCAGTGCCTCAACCCTCAGCTCCACTGGGCCAGGCCCTCAGCACCATGGGGCCAGCCTCAATTACAACATTTTTTACCTGTCTAACTAAAAACAAGATTGTGGCAGTATGACACTACTGAACCCATTTGCAGCAGTAAAAAGGGCTTTCGTGAAAGCAAAAAGTGCTTTCCCAAGGCACATATATTTTTTCAAAACTTACAATGGGAAACATTAAAGTTTTATAACTTTTGAATGGATTAATATTTTTTCACCAAACCTTCAAATGGCACATCTGCAGCCCAGACCCCATATACTATAACAATTTCAGACCAGACCCACAAGCCCTTTCAGAGATGCAGACGAGCAAAAATGTGCACCTAAATGGTAAATTACACATTTGTGGCACTCCCCATCTCTGCAACTACAAATCTGACTGGAACAAAACTTGTTAAATCCAGAGATCAATAGTACCAGGCAGCACCATGCAAAATTTTGGGCACATCAGTCGTATGGTTGCAGTTATTAAAGTGCAAAAATTTTGGGTTTGACATAGAAGTGGCTAGGCAAACTAACTATGCTGGAAATACTGTGCCAGTATAATATATATATATATATATATATATATATATATAGATATTATGGTAGCACGTAGTGCTACCATAGTTAGGGTTGAGAAGCCATTTCTATGTTAAACCCCAAAACTTTGCACCTTAATAACTTTGCAACTGTTTGATAGATTTGCCTGAAATTTGGAATTTATGATCAAGAACCATAGGCCTTGGGATCTACCAAGTTTCATACTGGTCGGATATACGGCTGCAGAGTTATTAAGTGTGATCTATGCGCACGTTTACGCTTTTCTGGAATTCTGTGGTCGTGCCTACAGGTTGTACGGTTTGCGTGACTGGCCCAAATTCTTCAGGGAACGTGCAGCCAGGGTCCCCGATGTGCCTTTCAAAGATTTTGTGAAAAAATATTAAACGGTTCAAAAGTTATTCAAAAAACAGTTTCCCATTATAAGTCAATGGGAAAAGTTAACAAAAAGTTCAACACTTTCGCAAATGCATTTTTACTTTCGCAAATGGGCCTGTTACTTTCGCAAATCGGCCATTTTGTTTTCAGTTGGTGATCAGAAAAATGGTTGGCATTTAAATTTGGGACCCTCTAGCAACCTAATTTTTTTGTATTCACCTAGTTGGGCCCTGAGGATGCTTGCCATGTCTTTATTTTGTAGAAACACCCCAGAAATATTCTCAAATTTCTGGAAAAGCATTTTCGCAATTATTGTAAGTTTTAACAGTGTCGCGCAAATTTTCATGAAGCCGTGAAATTGCGACAGTAATTTTCAGTCTGTGGGAAAATGACAGCAATTTTTGGGCACTGCACTGCAAAATAACTGTTGGGAGTTTTGGGCTGAAATTTGAGGGAACGCAGCCGACATCTCACAGATGTGCCTTTCAGTGTTGTATTGAAAAAATATTACATGGCAGCAAAGTTATGGCACTCAAAAGTTGACAGTTTTCCCTTTAGGATAACATTACGGCGCCCGAAGCATTACTGGAATCCTTTGGCACCCTGCTGCAAAATAACGGTTTGGTCTTTTTTCCTGAAATTTGGAGGGAAGATAGCCAACAGTACACAGATGTGCCTTTCAGTAGTTTGGTGAAAAAATATCACATGGTGGCAAAGTTACAGCACTCCAAAATTGACAGTTTTTCCCATAGGATAACATTACGGCGCCCGACACTTAACAGAAATCATTTGGAGCCCTGCTGCAAAATAACGGTTTGGTCTTTTTTCCTGAAATTTAGAGGGAAGACAGCCAACAGCCCACAGATGTGCCTTTCAGTAGTTTGGTGAAAAAACATTACAGGGAGGCAAAGTTATGGCGCTCAGAACTTTTCTTTTTTTCCCATAGGATAACATTACGGGTTAGCTTGCAGACCCGTATCTACGGAAGCGTGCGAGATACGGACTTCCCGGAAAATTTCTATAGCCTCATAATGGGGCTAAGATTCAAATTAGCCAGGACAGTTGTAAATAATATGACTTTTAAATTTTTTCTACGTCGACGGTTCCTGAGATATAATGTATTTAGTATTCCAAGATCTCATTTTCTGCTTGATACTCATTATTTTGCATACATTATTTGTACTCACTGTCTTTCTCAATGCAGGTTTGGGAAACCCAGCCTGTCGCTTACATTACTGTTACTGTTGCCCTTTCCGCTTGGATCCGATACCGTTCACTTACCATTGACGTCCTGCGCCACCATGTGCGTATCCTATGCTTTCATTTGCGCTTATGCTTCTGTTATTTTTGCCATTTCTGTCTACAGTACTGTTTATCTTACTGTTTCACTTTACATCACCATGCCCATTGACATTTCTGTTTGCAGGCACCATGTTACTATGTGACAACACATCACGCGGCAGACCATTCCATCTACCACCATGATGCTATTTTTCTGTTCTCATTCGTGCTTGTGTTACCATGTGTGCCACTGTTAGCATTTCTGTCTGCTGCTGTCCCTGTTAGTATGCCACAACACATCATGTGGCGGGCGCTGGGGCTTCCGCCTTTGCATTACATTCACTATTTCTGTTATCATTCTCAAAAGAAGGGAAATTAGAGGCAAAACTCTGTTTAATGCATTAGTTAGGGTTGTTCCACAGCGACAAAAGTGAGGAAATTAGCTGTTAGGTTGAAACCCCCTGAGACCCCTGGACAACCCCAACCGGCATTGGGGTGCGATTAGATCGTGGTCCTAACTCTCACCCCATTCTCCTATACTTCTGCTGCTTTCACATGTCATGGGGTGAGAGTTAGGCTGACGATCCCAATGCGCACCAATGCCGGTTGGGGTATGGGGTCCAAGGGGGTTTTCAACCCTAACAGCGAATTTCCTCACTTTTGTCACTGTGGAACAACCCTAACTAATGCATTAAATGGAGTTTTTTGCTCTATTATATATATATATATATATATATATATATAAAGTGTGTGTGTAGATAGATAGATATATATAGATATATATGCATAGATATATAGACACACACACACACACACACACACACACACACACACACACACAAGCACAGCTCCCTTGACTGTGGGGCTGTCAATTATCTCACATGTGGGCTATGGAGGGCTACCGGGGTGGTCAAAGACCATCTGTCCTGCACTCTGCTGCATCATTCCAGTGCCTCATTTCCATGTTGGTCAGCATAGTGCTACATTGCAGTGGCACTACAGTTCTACTAGGCACTCATGTAAGCATGATTGGCAGCCTGGTGCTGCACACAGTCAATGGGCACCTTCCATGGTACGGTACTACCATACACTGTGTGTGGCCCCATACAGTGACACCTCCACATCGATGCATCTGGGACCGGGTCCCTGTGCCTCCATGTCTTGTTTGCCATGTCCTGTGTGATGTTGACACTGTGATGAGATTGCCCATTCCAGTCACAGCCACAGAGTGTCTCGGTGCTCAGATCCATCCCACCACCTTGCCAGTGCTGCCCGTCCCATGCCACCATGACCACTGCATAGTCATGTGGACTGCTGTGTTGAAGTCTCTGCCCTTCAGTCTGTGTTGTGGCTGTCACAGCACCCTTGGGTTCTCCACACCAGTATGGGGTGTGTTGCAGGTCATTGTTACTGTGGGCATAGGTGAAGAGTCTGAAGATGAGGTTGGCCCTGATCTTTGACCCACAGCCGTACTGTGTGCTTACCTGCTCCCATGCATGGGTCTGTCTGGATTCTGTTCCTCCTCTGCAGCCATGACGTCCTCTCCCAGTTCCAGTTCCACCTCAGGCAAAGTGATGTGGTGCACTATGGTCATGTTGCAGAGGATGCAGCAAACCACAAAGATTTTGCAGGCCATGCTCAGTGTGTACTGGAGTGCTCTGCCTGACCTGTTGAGGCATTGGAACTGCATCTTCAGAAGTCAAAATGTACATTAAATGATGGAAAACATTGTGGCATGTGCCTCAGTATACCATGTCTGTGCACTAACCACAGGGTGCGGGACCAGCGTCATGAGCCACAGTTGCTGGGGATAGCAACTGTCACCTGTGAATGGAAGCACAAACATGTTACTGCTGCATGCACATCCTACTCCTATTCCTGTACATGTCCCAGTAGGGCTGCATTTCTGGGGCATTTAACACATCTGGCTGGCTGTTAGAGATGTTGCGAAGTAAAATTTTGTGGGTGAAGTTAGGGTGAAGTGTCAAAAGGTTGCACTTTTGGGAGCTTTGTGAAGCTTCCCCATGCCTGGAAAACTTTGACTTCACAAAGTTTTTGCCATGAAATGCTGAATTTCACTCATGAAGTGCAGTATTTGTGGGTGAAATTCCACTCTATGTGGCAAATTTCCATACTTCGCGATCCGTGAATTTCACAAATTTCACAAATTTGTACTTCACAAATTCCACAAAATTTACAAATGTTGTGGACTTCACCAGTCTCTGCTAGCTATACCACCCATCCATTCCCCTGGTTATGCACAGTCCCCATGGACCACCCCATATGTGCATGTTGATTCCCTGCATGCATCCCATGCTCTGCCCTATACCGTGCTGTGCTGCCACACAATCTTCCGCAGTGCACAAGGTCCGGCCATTGTGTCAGTGACTCTGGTGCATATACCCTGTGGTACTTTGCCCTCCCATCCCATATTCCTGCTGTGGACCCCACATGTTGTGCCTTGTGTGACATGTGTGCCCTATGTCTGCACACACCCCCCTTGCAGCACTGCGGGGTAGTAGTGTCCATACATACATGTCCATGTCATATCTATGAGCCACCTATCCTGGAGTATACCATTCTAAAAGGCTGGACACAGACCACTGTTCCTGTAGAAGAATGCATCATGGCTTGACCCAGGGTACTTTGCAACTATGTCAAGGATGTTGTGATGCTTTTCACACAACACCTGGACATTCATAAAATGTGGTACCCCTTTCTGTTTACATACACTTCCAGTTCCACAACTGGTGCCTTGATGGCAATGTGCATGCAGTCAATTGCACCAAGCACATGGAGCAGGTTAACAATGTGGTAAAATCCCTGTTTGACAGCTTGCTGCTGCTGTGCATCTATGGGGAGCCTTATGCATAGGTGTGCCCTGTGTACCAGTGTGTCCACGAATTGCCTCTGGCACCGGGATACTGAGGGCTGAGATATGCCCAAGGTATCTCCACTGGATGTTTGGAATCCACCACTGGCCAAGATGCAGAATGTGCACTGACCTTCACCTCTATGGGTAGTGCTCTCCCTCTGGATGTCCTGGTCTGCATTTCTTCTCTCAGGTCCTGGAACAGTTCCATTATGGCTGCCTTGCCAGGTGGTATCAGACAATACATTGGTCCTTTGTTAAGTCGAGGTAGGATGTGTGATGTCACTATTTATGCCTTGCATGTCTCCCGCATATGGCATGTGACTGCCCTGCATGCCCCTGGGCAGTGTCACCCTGTTGTTGGGCATGTCTCTCTCACCGTGCTATCATGGCCAGCCTCATGGCCATTAGCACCACTGCTCCTGATATATCGCTGTTCTGTTGCTACTGTTGTTGCAGTGTTGCTTCACCAGAGATGCTACTCCGTCTGACTGCTGCATGCATCCTTTTTATGCTCTAAGTATCCTTAGATCAGCAGTGGCTGATCTAGCAGGAGTTTGAAATTTGTTTCACATTCCAGCATTGAGAATGCCAAATTAGGGAATGCTGAATCTTTTTTTGGTGCATGCTGTGCTGCACCAGGTCGCAGAACTTATGCCAGTGCAAGGGTGTCACAGGGCCCTTTGGCACACGTGACCAGCTTTTGATGCAGTGTGCATTTCAGAATTGCATTTGACGCAACCTGTAGCACATGACACACTGTGCACAATCCTGTTTGATGGTCGCCTCTTGCGCCATATGAGCTTCCTTGAGAATCCAGCCCAGGGTGTTTGGCATAGCTGCTCCAATCCTATGGCACACCCTTCCCCAGGAAGTGAGAGGTGCACCATCGCTGGCCTTGTTAATCTTGTCTAAAAACTTGTCTATTTGTATTGAGTTTTGGGCCTGGCACTACTATGTAATTCCTGTGCTATATTATTTCAACTGTACTCTCATTTGTAAGATATTTTATTGAAGTCTCTGTTTTACTGTGAGACACCCAGTGGCTCAGGAACATGTCCCATATAAATAAAATTTCCTTGCTTAATTACATTTGAAGAAAATGGGGTGACGTAGTATTTCCATTGAGCTGGTACAATAAAGAAGATGTTGGACTAATGGTCTTCTTTCTTTCCTAAAATCATGTGTTAATCTGGCCCATCTGCACAGTAGTATTGCTACTGCTTCCGATGCTGGCAGCCCAGGTTTGGAAGTGAGCCTTGGTCATCAGAGGTCAGCCAGGGGGAGAAGGACTGATCATTCTGGTGGATGATTTCCCCAAAGAGGAAAGGTAATCAGCTCCAATGTAATACTATCACCTGAGTAACCACAGATGGCAGTGCACATAGAGAAGCAGAACTAGTGGCAGGGAACTCTGACAGTGACACATTCAGCATGATTCCATGCATACAAGCTTTTGCATGCTAATGTCAGCATCCCAGTGAGAGAACTGTGGTAATTGCCTGGTCAGTAGCACTATGACGGTTCAACCCCTCACAGGCCCTGCACTGTCAATGTAGCCCTTTCCTGACTGAAGATCTGTTTGTACAGCAGGCCAGCCAACTTTGCATTGAGAAGATAGTCATGGGAAAGTAATGGTTCTGACTGGTAAGTCCACAGGAAGCCTTGTGATGGTGCCACTGGAGGCTGGATCTGAAGGAGGCATGGCCAATAGGGGACAAGGAAAAAATAAGTGAACAAAACTGTATGTTACAAAAACAGAAAGCCAATGGCTCTAAAACATCTCATATATGTAGACACAAGCTTTGAGGGTGCACTTAGCAGGGTAGTACGCTTAGATTAAAACACAAACCCACCATGGTGGTAACGGTCCACACCCCTCCATAAACAGCTTCAAAAAGTGGCTGGAAACCTTACAGTTCAAAATAGTGGCTTTTATTTTCCAGAGGACAACAGTATAACCCAGGTACCATTGCACAGGATATTAAAGTAAGCATTGCTGGCGCGGTCTTAGCTTGTGGTAAATATCAAACATCAAAGTGAGTTCTAACACCCACAGACCATCGCACACTTGATCACATACCTGACCGATGTAACCACTGATGTTTAAATGTCCTGTAGATGTCTTCTTCAGTCAGTGGTGACGTTGGTCAGGTGTGAGCTCAGGTGTCCATGGATGGCAGGTGTTAGAACTCACTTGGATAATTGATATTTACCACAAGCTAAGCACCTGCACTGTTAGTGTGGCCCTTTCCTGACTAAAGATCTGTTTCTACAGCATGCCAACCATCCTTGTCGTGAGAGGATAGTCATAGGAAAGTAATAGTTCTGACTGATAAGTCCACAGGAAACCTTGTGATGGTGCCACTGGAGGCTGGATCTGAAGGAGACATGGCCAGAAGGGGCAGAGAAAAAAATAAGTAAACAAAACTGTTTGTTACAAAAATACAGAAAGGCAATGGCTCTAAAATGTCTCCTATGTGTAGACACAAGCTTTAAGGGTGCACTTAGCAGGGTAATAAGCTTAGATTCAAAGACAAACCTGCCATGGTGGTAACGGTCAGCACTCCACAATAAACAGCTTCAAAGAAAGGTTGTAAACCTAACAATTAAAAACAGCAGCTTTTATTTCACAGAGGACAGCAGCAGAATATAGGTACCATTGCTCAGGATATTAAAGTAAGCATTGCTGGTGTGGTCTTAGCTTGCGGTAAATATCAAATGTCCAAGTGAGTTCTAACACCCATCAACTGTTGCACACCTGAGCACACACCTGACCCATGTAACCACTGATATTTCAACGTCCTACTGATGTCTTCTTCAGTTGGTGGTTACACGGGTCAGGTGTGTGCTCAAGTGTGTGACAGTCAGCAGGTGTTAGAACTCACTTAGATGTTTGATATTTACCACACGCTAAGACCATGCCAGCAATGTTTACTGCTGTCCTCTGGAAAATACAATCTGCTGTTTTGAGTTCTAGGTTTACAGCCACTGTTTGAAGATGTTTATGGAGGGGTGCTCACCTTTACTGCCATGGCAGATTTGTTTTTAAAACTGTATGTTAATTAGTATATTTTTATGCATGGTACAGTATGTTTGTGAAAGTGTTTCAAGGGCAATGAGGCAGCACTCTGCGTTCCCATAAGGTACCCCACGCTGGGGCTGGGTGGATGCATTTATTAATTTTTATATTTATTGCTAAATAAGAAAAAATAATTGAGACTAATTGTCCCATTTTTGACAGGGGTTTATTTAACATTTGTGCTTTGGGGGGATGTGGTGGAAGTCAAACACTTTGATAAGTACAAGTTGGGAAGCTGTCACAGTTTTTTTTTAAGTCAACATTGTTAAGTAACCAAGTGCAAGTTGGGAAGTTGTCATAGTTTTTTCGAAGTCAACATTGTAAACATTGTACAACAAGTCAACACTATAAAGTAACCAGCCTGCAGAGGTCAATTTCAAAAATGACTAGTAAAAATACAATACTTGTAAAAATGCAATTTATATCAGAAAAATCCACCATTTTTGACTCCCGCCAAAATTGGATGTCATTTAAATTTTCATTCAAGTTCATATTTAAATATCATAACAACAACAAACCAGCATGGGTGGTTAAAGGGATAGTGTCATGAGGAGCAGTACCACTTTGTAGGGCACTTCTGCCCTTCACCTAACAATTGAGGGGACCAGTGCACTGAACCAGAAGTTTGACATCTACATTGGTGAACAGTTAATCTGACTGTGGGGGTGGCTGAGGCTAGGGGAAACCACAGAGAAGGGAGAGGAATTGGAAACATAGTTAGCACTACCCTGAAATGTGAGCTAAAAACACTGGGAAGGGAAGCAGCAATGCTTGAGTTCATAAAAGAGTAGTGAAAGATGACATGGAGGGGGCTCACTAAGCCTAAATAAATGGAAAAACAAGAAATTAAGGAGGCTATGGAAAAATGAGAGGACTGGTAGAAAACAAAAGGGGTTTGGACACAAGATTGATGGAGGTCTGCCTTAATACCAGGAACCTGGGAAACAAAAGCTCCAGACACGGTCACAGACAAGGGGCTGAACCTCATAGCCATTATGGAAACTTGGGCCACAGAGAATAATGACTGTGATCTGATGTTCCCCGGCAACACCATGTATAGACCAGGTAGGGCTTAAGATAAAGGAGGAAGGATACTCCTCTATGTCAGGGAAGGCATCGAGTCAGTGGAGGAAGGGTCCACTGGGGAGAAATGGGGAAATAGAATCACTGTGGGTTCATCTCACAGTGGCATCAGGCAAAAAATTGCTTAACTGAATGTTCTATGGATCACCAGGGCAGGGGAATTAGAGTGATAGAGTACTAAGGGCAGAAGTAGACTGGGGGTTGCAATGGGGGAGGTGATAGTAGTAGGGGATCTCAACCCAAGAAACATTAATTGGGACATTACAACAGTTAGGAGCACCAGAAGTCAGGCTCTTCTAAACACATTGCAGGATTGTATGCTGTTACAGATGGTCAAGTAACTCACAAGGCAGGCTGACATTCTTGATGTGGTACTCACAATCTCAGAAAAGGTATAGTAGGTGGAGTGTGGTTTGGGGAACCACTGGGGTCCATCAACCATAATACCATATGATTCAACATGGCCCATGGTACCAATAATCCCTCATCAAGGACTGAAGTTCTGAATTTAATAAGTGCAGACTTCAGTCAGATAAGTACATTTGTCTGGGACAGGTAAATTTGAGCGGACAGTATCAGGTGGTGTGGAGAAAAGGTGGAAATTAATAAAAGAGGCCATTCTTGAGGCATCAAGGTCATACTTGAGAATGGTAACCAAGAGAAACAGATACAAGAGAGCAAGATGGTTCTCCGATAAGGCCAGGGAAGCAGTAAAGATCAAAAGGAAGGCCTTCATCAAGTACAAGGAAAAGCAGATAGATGAAGAATGGGTGGAGTATCAAGTAGGAACTAAAGAGGTCAGGAGCATGGCATCTATGATCCTTTCCAGTCTGGTTTCAGGAAGAGGCATAGTACTGAGACGGCGCTAGTTCAGGTACTCAGTGATCTCCTGACAGCGAGATATCGGAGGAGCTGTTCCATCTTGGTCCTTCTTGATCTCTCTGCAGCATTTGATACCGTGGACCATGGAGTGTTGCTAGAGTGTTTATGGCTTTTCTGTGGACTGTCTGGTACAGTCCTCAGATGGTTTCATTCATTCTTCACTGGCAGGTCACAGAGAGTTGAGCTGGGAGTTTTCTTCTCAGCTTCTGTCTCATGCCTTATGGGGTACCACGGGGCTCTGTGCTTTCGCCCATGTTGTTCACGGTGTATACGCTGCCACTGGGGGAGATTATCAGGTGGTACAGATTGAGTTTTCACTGCTTTGCAGATGATACTTAAATGTACATATCTTTTGTGCCTGAACAAGGCAATGTTGTCTTGGTCTTTAACAACTGCCTCTCTGAGATTCAGGACTGGATGAGTGCCAACTGGTTAAGACTGAATCCAGATAAGAATGAGGTGTTGGTTGTGGACCCAGGTTATCAGGCAGAGAGGTTACTGACTGAGCAGCCATCTGGATTATGGATAAGAACACCAAGGCTCTGAAACCAGCTACCACAAGAGGTAGTAGACTGTAATACCTTTGAATCCTTTAAAAAAAGTGTAGATCATTGGTTCTCCAAAAACTACAACAAAGTGTAATTTCCCACACATGTGGGGGACAATCAAGATAGGCTTCATGGTTTCCTTTTGTCCTCACATACCTAGTAAACCTAGTATAGCTGGGTGGCAACCAGCTGGTGACCTCTAATAAGGTGTGGAATATGGGTTTTATGATTGATAGCGAGCTGACACTTAAGTCTCAGGTGTCAGGCATTGTCAAGACCTCATTTTACCATCTGAGGAATATCACCCAGATAAAGCACCTGGTCCCACCTGATGACCTTCCTACCTTGGTCCATGCCTTTGTGACCATGTTCCTTGATTACTGCAATGCCCTCTAGCTAGGGTTACTGGAGGTGGGTCTTCGCCACCTGCAGCTGGTGCAAAATGCGACTGCTAAGTTGTTGACTGGCTTATCAAGATCTTGTCATGTCACACTGGTGCTTCACAGACTGCACTGGCTACCACTGCGGTGGAGGATCAACTTCAAGGTTGGATTATTGACCTATAAAGCCCTATACGGACAGGGACAGTGGTACCTCCAAGATCTTCTCTTTCCCTACTGCCTCATTTGTCCTCTCCATTCCACCAATGAGGAATTGCTAGAGATTTCCAAGGTCCAATTAACAACTTCAGGTGCAAGATCATTTGCCTTTGGAGCTCCGACCATATGGAATTTTCTACCTCTCCAGATGAGGGAGTGCCCATCCGTTGAGGCCCTTAAGTCTACTTTGAAAACTTATTTATTTGAATTGGCATTTTGATGATATCTAGTCCTGCAGTTTACATATGTTTTAAATGTTTGACTTATTGAATTGAATGTTTTTATTATCTGTGATTTTTGTAAAACACTATGATCTACTGGAATAGCATTTCATAAATAAAATTTTGTTTGCTTGCTTGCAGTCAAGAACACAAAAGCAGACACAGAACTGCATATTGCAGAGTGGGTCAAAGGTGGGGAAAACTATTTTTTCAGGTATATAAGGAAAAAAGAAAAATGGGATAGGGAATTGTTAGGCTAAAAGAGGGAGGGAAAGGAGGACAAGCAGAAAGTAACCATTCTGAATGACTACTTCAGCTTAGTATTCACAATGAAGGACAGTGGGCCATGGCCAGAGGAAGCTGAAAGGGATCTCCGAAATGAGGCCACAGGTATTTACTAGTGAAAAGGTCCGAAAATATCAAGCATTTCTGAAGACAGATAAGGCCCCAGGACTGGGTGGGCTGCATCTGAGGGTGCACAGGGAACTGGAATCAGAATTAGCCGAACCTCTGGTAAGGCTTTCCAACAGCTCTACTGAGATGGGGTGGTTATGAAAGAATGGAGGGTAGTGGGCATAGTTACACTCAATAAGGGTGGGGACAAAGAGCAGCCAGGTAACAACAGACCTATCAGTCTTACCTCTGTTGTGGGTAAAATGATGGAGACACTAGTCAAAGATGACCTATTGGGCTACCTGAAGAAAAATGGGCTTCAAGATAGTAAACAGCAGGGTTTCATAGTAGGGCTGTGCAAATGCCTTTTTCTGAATTTTCAGCCTGAATATTCATATTTGACAGCCAAATGTTTGGGCATTCGGGGAATTCGTATTTGGAGCCAATTAAATAGGAAAAAAAAGCTGCTCCTCTTTCCCAGCCCCAAAAATGTAAAATGTAACCTCCACCCTCTATCACCAGTCCAATCCTATCTTCCTCCCCCTCAGTACCCATAATTTGTTATATTTAACCATTAAAATGTTAAATTAATCCCTCAGTTGATGACCAGCACAATCTACGCATCTCCACAGCCTTCTGCTGTCTTTCTTATTGTTTAGCTTGTTTTGTAAAAAAGCAAACAAAAAAATCAGTTATGTTCCCCACCCCCAGCAGCACCCGACTCCCATCCTCCAACCTCCAGCATCCAATTATTGATAGGAGAAGGCAGCCAGAGTAAACTCACCCTCTTCCATGGCCATCGGCCTCTCATGAATGAAAGGGTTCAAGCTCGCAAATCCATCGAACGGTGGCAAGGCTATTAATATATTTATATACAGTATACAGATCTACACACAGTATTATAGTGGCATGGTAGTGCCACTGTAGTTAGGGTTGAGTAGGTTACTTAATGTTAAATCCCTAACTTTGCACCTTAATAGTTTTGCTTTGTTCAGTAGAATTGCACAAAAGTTTGCATGCACAGTCTGGGGATGGTGGTGCTAGATCTCTTGATGTGCCAAGTTTCATTCCAGTTGGATGTGCAGATTCCAGGATCTGGATAGTGCATTTTTAGGAAAAATTCTTTTTTTTTCATTGCCTACAGCCCAGACAGTTTGGAATTTCAGTTTGAAATGTTCAGGGTTGAAATGGTGCCTTTTGCTGGTCTGGTGAATAAATATTAATCCTTTCCAAAGTTATAAGGATTTGAAATTTTGATTCTGACCCCAGCAACCAATTCTTGTAAGGAGAAGGTGATCAGCACAAATTTTCCCCTCCTCCACAACCGACAGCATCTCATGAATGAAAGCACTCACACCCTCTCTAGCTATAGTAAAACCAGATGAGATCGCAAGTGCAAGCGCTTTCATTCATAAGAGGTGTCTGGCCATGGAGTAGGGTACGTTTGTGCCAGTCGCCCACACTCACACATATTTTGTAAAAATATGATTTATGTCCCCCACCCCCGATCCTGTCAGCACGCTACACCCACCATCCACCCCCCAGCACCCAATTCATGATAGAAGTAGTGTATCAAACTTCTATACAAAAGACTCTACTGAACATGCTCAGAACTGAAATTTCAAACCCTTATAACTTGAGAATGGATTAATATTTTTTCACCGAACCAATACAAGGCACCATCCTGGGGCAAGCCCTTTATACCGTGAACATCTCAGAACAAAATTCTAAACCATCTGGGCTGTTGGTGATGACAACAAAACAGCAAAACCCCCAATTTTTCCTAAAAATGCACTATTCAGTTCCTGGAATCTGTGCATCTAACTGGAATAAAAATTGGCAAATCAAGACATCTGATCCCCCCCTGGACTGTGCATGCAAACGTTTATGCAATTCTGTTGAATGGGGGTGCGGCTGTAGTGGCATAGTAGCACCACTATATTTAGGGTTGAGCAGGGCTTTCTATGCTAAACCCTAAATTTTGCACTTTAATAACTTCACTGCCATTCGATGAATTTACACAACATTTTGCATGCACAGTGTCATAGGTTAGGTCTCTTGATGTGCCAAGATTTGTTTCAGTCAGATGTATGGATTTCGAGCTGTGGATAACAAAGTAATACAAAGAATCAACATTTTTTGTTGTTTTTTTTGCTATCATGTAGCACTCAGAAGGTTTGGAGTTTTGGTCAGAAATGTTCAGAGTAGGAAGGGCTTGCCTCAGAAGGTTTTCCTTTTGTGGTTCGGTGAAAAAACATTAAGTTATTAAAGTTATAAAATTTTAAAATGTGGGTTTCTGAGCATTCTCAGTCTGCCTGAAATAATAGCTGCATGAAGTTTTCATATGGGGAATCCTTTCCGTGAAGTTTTTTGTATGCCGCCATCATGTTTTTCATTTTTTTTCAACAAAAAAAATTTTAAACCCACAAAAATGCCACAATACACTGAAACCAACACATGTAGCTTGCTTATTAGGACCCCTTTGCTAGATTATGCACCTCATTGTTGAAGGAATGCCCTTAATTTTTGTTTTAAGATTATAAATATTTTTTCATGACTCATGATATGAAAAATGATATGAAAAAAGCTTATTTTTAATTATCACAATTTACTACAAAAGATCCTTTTTTGTGAGGGGAAAATCCTTTCCCCAGTGTCTAGTGGTATCCCTCACCCTCCAATCACCATCCCCATAATAATGTATTATTTCCCTGGTGTCTAGTGGTACTTCCACTCTCAAATCACCATCCCCATAGTTAATTATTTTGTCCCCAGTGTCTACTGGTATCCCCACTCTCTTGTCACTGTTCCATACTTAATGCTTCCTTTTTCTGCTGTCTAGTGGCACCCCTCATCCTCCGATTACTGTCCCCATAATTAAATACACTTCCCTGTTGTCTAGTGGCACCCCTACCCTCTGATCACCATCCCCAAAAAAGAATCATATTTTCCTGGAGTCTAATGGTGCCCACCACCATCCAGTCACTGTTCCCATAATTAATGTATATGTTCTTTTGTATCTAGAGGCACCCCCACCCTTCTATTGCTGTCCCTGTTCTGATACTTTTTTTCCCTGGTGTCTAGTGGCACCCCACCCTCTGATCCCCATTGTCACTGAAATAAAGAAAATGGTCCTTCAATGTTTTTTTCTTTGTTTGTTTTAAACTTGTAAAAAAGAAAATGGTCCCTCAGTGGTCTGAACCCCCCACCCCGAGCTCCCACTCAGGACCCACCACCCTGCACCCCCAATACCTCCCACACACCCTCACTCACCTGAGCAGGTCCCAGGGTGAAGCTCCACTCTCTAATGGTAGACATGTCTTGCTGCTGGAAACACTGACTGATATATGAGAAATTAAGATAAGTGCAGTTCAATGTGTTTCATTGGGGTTTTGAACTTTGGTGTATAACTTTGCCATTTTTGCATATTTTGACACCAAATTTTCAACATAGCCTTTTTGAGACCCCACCTCATGACAATTGTTTTTGGAATTACAGAAATTGAGCCAGAAAGGTGATTTCATGGTTGATTGGCAAAATCACCTTTCTGGCAAGATTTGAAAATGTTCACCACCTTTGTTCATTCAGTGGGGTCATAAGAAGGGCATGTTGAAAATTTGTGGTCAAAATATCTTAAAATGGCAAAGTTATGAGCATCCACTGGCATTTCACTATGCTGGCTTGTAACTTTCATAATTTTAAATATTTTCACCCCAGATTTTCAAAATAGCCATTTCTTTACACCACCTCATGTATATGACAGCTGTCATTTTTCAAATCTTGGTCAAAGTCTTTTTGCACCTTTGGTGTGGAATAACATCGCAGTGGGACGGAATGACATTTTGGTGGTGATTTTGAACATTTTTAGTACTGGCTTCATGAGGTGGGGTAATAAGAAGGCTATGCTGATAATTTGGTTGATGTCATACAAATGAAGCGCAGAGCCCTCTGGGCCCTGTGCTTCCACAGCAACATACATATACCATCTATGGAGGGATGGGATCACAGGCTCTCTGGGCCTTACACTCCCACAGACTAATAAGAATATGATTACACTATCTGAAAAAGTATGAAAGGATGGGAGTACAGGGCCTAGAATGCCCTGCATTCCCACAGGCAAATACGGGTACAATTATACTGTCTTAAAAAGTAAGGAAATTCTTTGCAAAAAACTGCATTAATGCAACATTTAGGGTTCAGGCTAAAGTGACAAAAGTAGGGAAATGTGGCTTTAGGGTTTCCAACCCTAAAACCACAACCCCACCCTAAAACAAATCAGGGGAAGTCTTCCTAGGGCTTGTCAACCCTAAAGCTCACCCCATTAGGTGTGCATGTTTCTGGAGTGTATATAGATGAAGTGAACTTTAGGATTCATAACCCCTAGGATGAGTCCACCTCAGATTTGTTTTCAGGGTGAAGTTGGGGTTTTAGGGTTGGAAACCTTAAAACCACATTTTCCTACTTTTGCCGCTTTAGTCAGAACCCTAAATGTTGCATTAACACAGTATTTTGAAAAGAATATTTATATACAGTATATACATTTTGTCTGAATTCAGTATTATAGTTGTGTGGTACTGCCATTATAGTTAGGGTTGAGTAGGCTGTTTAATGTTACACCCCTAATTTTGCACCTTAATGGCTTTGCTCCTGTTCAATGGAATTTAACAAAATGTTGCAGGTGCAGTCTGAAGCAGAGTATCTTCATTTGTCAAGTTTCATTCCAGTTGGATGTGCAGATTCCAAGATGCAGATTGTGTTTTTTTCAATATTTTTTGCTGTGTTTTCGTCATCGCCTACTGCCCAGAGGTTTGCAATTTTGGTCTGATATTTTCAGGGTAGAAAGGGCTTGCCCCAGAATAGTTCATTTTGTTGATTTGGTGAACAAAATATTAATCAGTTCCCAAGTTATAAGGATTTGAAATTACAAATTACAAAGTTCTTTTATCTGCAAAAGTGCAGACCTCTATGGGACCAGACCTTCTCTAGCGACAGGCAGTCATTTCAAGTGTAAGTCATACATGCAGTTCTGTCTGCAGAAGGGCAAGCCCCTGAGGAGCCTGCTCTTCTTCAGCTATAAATGTAAGACATACACATGACTTCTATCTGAAGAAGCACAACTGCCATGAAATCCATAATACCAAAACTGCAACAGTAACTCAGGGTTCTGCACCTCTTCAGCCACAGGTGTAAGGCATATACTTTTGGCTGCAGAAGGGCATGCCCCTGCAGGGCCAGCAATGATGCAACTTCATATAGAAAAGCATGCATTAGTGGATCCAGTTATGCAGTGACATAGCACCTGCAGCCCTCTCTGGCCAGAAAAAAATAGCTGTTTTAACCTACATTAATATGCACTTTCAAAGATAAAATTTTACTTTTATAGGGAAAGTGGTACCCTGCAACAAAACTTCTACCACTTGAAACATTTCTAGATCTGCTGTTGAAACCAAAACCATGAAATACACACAGTGCCACAGTATTTCTGTTTGCAGAAGCACAGGACTCATGCTACAGATACTCATGCACAGTGTACAACATATAGACACAGGTGTGGCTGCATAAGTACAGGACCCTGTGGAGCCTGTGTGTATGCAGCTGCAGATAAAAATCCATTCATGTTGTGCATTACCGCTGCTTCATTTGTGTAATCTGGAAACAGTTACATGTTGTTTATCTTACCTGATGATGGCTGTCAATGGTTTCTTGTATGGTCTTGTCCTTTTGCTGCTGGGAGATGTTAAGATTTGAAACCATAATGCCATGTTTCCCTACTTTTGTGGCATTAACTTGAACCATAAATGGTGCATAAATGAAGTTTTTAGCAAGAATTTTCTTTCTTTTTGAGATAGTAGAATTATATCCTCATTCATACAGGTCCCTTTGGGACCTGCATAAACAGATGCAGACATCCAGGGCCTTCTGAACCCTGCACCAAGACATGAGTCCATTTGCCTGCAGAAGTAAAGGGCCCTCTGGGCCCTGCACTTCTGTGTGACACTTGTGTTAAGAATTTGTGGAGCTGTCTGGTGGGCAGCAAAAGCATAGGGTCCTGTGGATCCTGTGTTTTTATGTGGCTACCTATACAGACATGCCAGTCAAAGACTTCATCTGAGCTCAGAGCAGCACACAAAAAAGCTGCACAACATGGAAAGAATTAAAGAAGCCAAATACTTTGTAAATTGTCTCAGAGTTTATTGAACATCAATTTATTTGAGCATGGCACAAAACCCAAGTGCTTTGGGTCTCCCACATGACCCTTCATCGGGGGCAGCAGAGGGTCATGTGAAAGACCTGAAGCATCAGGCATTGTGTGCCATGCTCTCGTAATGGATGCTGTATAAACCATGAGTCTTTTTGCAAAGTATTTGGCTTGTTTTAATTTTTTCCATGTTGTGCAGCTTTTTGTTGCTCTGAGCTCTTTTGGTGTCTGTCTAACTGGTACCATCACTGACTAGGGTATGAATGTATGGAGGTCTGTATCAATTCAAAGACTCAATCTGTAAGCTGAAGCACAGTGCCTTGTGACACCCACAGGTACAGAGGTTCAGGGCCCTATGTAAGAGAAGATTTCTCTTCACTATATGATACCTGTGCCCATGCAGGCCACTGTCCACATTCCCTCCTCAGACTGCAGGGTGGTGCTGTATGACAGTGCAGTCCCCCCAGCCTCAGCCCATCTAGATTGCTCACTAACTTCACCCCTGAACTCAGCTCACTGGCACAGAATCACAAAGAACTACCTGCAGGGGTAAAGTCTGGCACTACACACATTTCTTACTATTTCTTTTTAATTATTTAACCTACATTTTCCAAAACAGTCAGTTTATGACTCCTCATTATAACATGACACATGGCATTCATAGAATACTGGCCAAAATGTAATTTTGTGACATAAGTGAGAAAATTTATTTTGTATAGGATTTGAAAAATTACACCTGTCATGTTTATTTATTTATTTATTCAAGCGTTTAACCAGGAAGGAATACTGAGCATGCTAAATGCTTGATTCCAGATGCGTCCCGGGGAGGGGGAACATAGACAATAGTTGAACAGCATAAATACAGAAGGAAATACATAGTGTGAATTCTCTAACATTTGGTCCAAGTGTCTAGGCATAGAGGTCAGGAAAAAATGGTAGAATATACAATAGCTTGACAGCATAGTGCAGACAGCATGAACAGTAGATTCAGTCATAAAATTAGTTGCAGTAATAAGTGCAGGCAAAATACAGTCATTTCATACGGAGAGCAGAACTGTCTATACACATGTGCAGGTGGGGTGAAATGAGCTTGAAGTAAGGAGTTTAGGTGCTGAGGGGGAGGAGAAGTGATGAATGTTTGCTGGGAGGGAGTTCCACAATGTTGGCATGTGGTAGCTGAAAGCAGCCTGACCGGCAGTAGTGGACCTAAGTGGGACAGCGAGTGAACGAGAGTCCAAGTTTCAGAGAGAGTAGGCTAGGGTGCAGGGGTTTCCCAGGGCAGTGGAGAGGTAGGAGGAGAGGTGCTGGGACCAATACTTGGCTGGGTTTTTGGCACAGTGGGATTGTCTGCGATTATGAAGAGGGGGAGGTCCATAGATTGGTAAAGGGCACAATGGTGTGTGGAGTAGGGACAGTTTAGTGCAAAGCGGCAGAAGGAATGGAAAAGAGGGTCCAGCCTGGCTAGGGTCGACTTAGGGCTGGCACTGTAGACCATGTCACTGTAGTCGAAGATGGGGAGAATCATTTTCTGCACAATGGCCCTCCAAGTAGGTGCAGGGATGCAGTCACGATTCCGGTAAAGTACGCCAAGCGTGGGGTGTAGCTTCTTGAGTAAAGAGTCAATGTGTGTGGAAAAGTTGAGATGCTGGTCCAGCCATACTCCAAGGTATCTGAAGGAGGTACAGGATTCCAGTGGTGTCCCTTCCAAGGTGCGGAATGTGATTGGAGAGGGGAGCCTAGAAAGTCTCTGCCTAGTGCCAAAGGTTAGCAAGACCATTTTCTTGGTATTGAGAAGGAGATGATTTGAGTGAAGCCAGTGCTGGACTGAGGTAAAATCTTGCTGCAGTCGGGTCATGACCTCTGAGGACGAGGGGCAAGATGCATACAGCACAGTGTCATCTGCATACATATGGATTGAGGTGTGTGGGCAAGCAGAGGACAGGTTGTTCAGGAAGATTGAGAACAGGAGCGGGCCTAGAACAGAACCATGCAGTATACCTGAGGTGACCGGGAGAGGTGCCTAAGTGGAGGAACTGATAAAGATGGATTGGAACCTGCTGACAAGGTATGATTGGAACCAGGAGTTGGCCCTACTGGATAGATCTGCATTGGCGAGTTTGGCTAGGAGTATGAGGTGGTGTGGAAAAAATGGCTATGCTTAAAGTTTGGAGTCAAAATACTGAAAATTAGTGAAGTTATGGTAAACATCAAATATTTAAACATTCACTCATAACTTGTTCATTTTTACCATATTGTCATACCACCTTTTCAACACAGTATTTTATGACCCCACCTCATCAACCTGGTTGGTGAATATTTTAAATTCCCACCTAAAATGTGATTTCATGCAGCAACTGACAAATCACCTTTCAGGATGGATTTGACAAATTTCACCTGCCTTTTTCATAAGGTCGGGGTCCCAAAAAGGTCACATTGAAAGTTATGTGTAAAAATTCTAATAGTTAGCAAAGTTATGAGGGAACATTGAAATATTTCAATGTTCACTCATAACGTGGATATTTTATGACCTCACCTCATGAAACTGGTAGGTAAAAATTTTCAAATCACACCAAAAGGTGAATTCACTGAGTGACCACACAAATCATGTTTCGTGACAGCATTGAAAAATGTCCTACCTTATTCATGAGTTGGGGTCCAAAAAAGGCATGATGAAAATTTGGTGTAAAAGTACTCAAGAATTTGAAAGTTATGAGTAAAAGTTCAAAATGCATTGAAATGCAGTAGCCAGACTTACCTTATTTCCTCATACTGCAGTCACCTGCTCAAGAAGCAAGACATCTTTTGTACTGGAAAGTGAATCCATGTTGTGGGACATCTTTACATGACTGACAGTGTGTATGGGGGTCTGGGAGTGGGTAGGTGCTGAGTAGGAGATTAGGGTATATGAGGATGTGGGGGTCAGATCGGTAAGGAACCATTTTCTTCATTGCAGCTTTATTACAAAAAAAAAAGAGGATCAATGAGGTGCAGATTTTATTTAGTTGTTAATTTATTGTGTTAGTTATTTGCAGCTGGACCATATCCAACAGTGGGGATTAGGCACCCCAGTGTTGAAAATCAGGATACTCTTTGGTGACACTTGGGTTGGGCACCCCAGTGCTGCCACATATATATTGGGGACTGGGTGCTCCAGAGGGGATTTGGTATAAGACAGTGGTATGGGGGTGGGCACCCCAGTCTTCTTACAAGAGGCATACAGTAGATAGATAGATAGATAGATAGATAGATAGATAGATAGATAGATAGATAGATAGAAAGAGAGAGAGAGAGAGAGAGGGGGGAAGAGAGATAGATAGATAGATAGATAGATAGATAGATAGACAGACAGACAGACAGACAGACAGACAGACAGACAGACAGATAGATAGATAGATAGATAGATAGATAGATAGATAGATAGATAGAAGTTGGCTGATAGAAAGATGCACAGAAGTGTGAGGGAGACCACCAGCTCACTGCTGGCACTCAGGCCCACAGCACATTGCCATATATGGCTGCAGCAATGAGGAAAGTTCCACTATTGTCTCTCTCTCCCCCTCTCTCTCTCTCTTGCTCCTTCAAATATCTGTTTATTTACGTTTTGCTTTCTTTACATTACAGATACCAGACAGAAAAACAAGCGCATGTGCTGTAGATAAAGGAAGACATAGTGTTACTACCGTGATTTAAGACTAAGAATGAACCCAGTAGAACTAAATATGCTGCAGGCATCACTAATATATGGTATATAATAGCAGAGAAATGTATATATAACAAGTCCATATATTAAATAATCAGTGTGTTTTTATTTCATGTAATAAAATATTTTTTCTGGCCCTATTTCTCTAGTCTGTTACCAATGTTCAGTTGTGATAATAATAACAGACTCTGGTCAGAGCAAATGTGGCTGTGGAGAGATTTTAGGAGTGGCAAGAGTGTTGAAAAGAATATGTGGTGCTCTCACTGCACTGCAGTCAGTTGTAATACTGCAGCGATTACAGTACTGCACATGCGCGATACTCACACATGTGCAGTTTGCCCCGGAGTCAGCCATGTACAACATCTCAGTGCTGACATTACTACATGCAACAACCCAGTCCCCTTGGGTTACTACAATCCCATTGGTACTAGTCTTAGACAGGTAGGAAAAGGCAGCTGCTGGGGAGCTCATTAGGGGCTTTCTACAGAATGACATAATTGTTTACTCAGCTATGATCATGTCATTTAGAACTCTCACAGCAGCATAACCATTTTAGAGTCAGCTGCTCTCAGGGAGCTTAGAATGTTCATCGGTATGTTCAACTGTGGCAGTCAGAGTGGCAGGAGGTCTGCCATTGGGGCTCTGTCAAAGGGAGCCCTGGTACTTCTCACCCTAGTTTGGTAAAATCTTCAGTTTGCCTGCAGGACTCTTTAGTTTTACTCCGGGGGAGTGAGGGGGAATGCACTTCTTATGGATCCAAGGGGCAATCCCCTAAAGTTCACAGCTGCCTTAAGGCAGAACAGTGAGTAGAATCTGACAGCTACCAGAGACAAAAACATGCCTTTTGTTCTTTCCATGACTGGGAGGAAGGAACAACTAATCTGTGAGTACAGAATTGGAGAATGTTCTCTGATGGAGTTGTCTGAAGTGTGTGTCCTAGATGAGGCTAGATCACACCGGTCAGGACCCCTTTCACCACAACTGTGCTAAATTTAAAGTTAAAATTGGGAGTCTTTAGCAAGTCATTGGGCTTGGAGACTCATTTGGTGTAATCCTAAAGGAATGGCAGAGGCTGTTTGGGGCAAAGGGTAGGAGGAACACCATCTGGAGTTTCAGGCAGGGCTAAGTGGTTCACAGATGGGCATCACTGTTCCCTGAGAAAAGATCATGCACCAGGAGGATTTTAAAGTGTGTGGCACATCCCACAGATATACACT
The DNA here is from genome assembly GCA_016271365.2 of Neoceratodus forsteri. NCBI lineage: Eukaryota > Metazoa > Chordata > Ceratodontiformes > Ceratodontidae > Neoceratodus > Neoceratodus forsteri. The sequence goes on from CM057450.1 coordinate 1,642,749,900, forward strand.
TTGGAAATGGAAATGTGTGGAATATGTTTAAAGTGTGTGGCACATCCCACACATATACACTTTGGAAGACAGATGTTTTTGTGGAAGACAGTACTGCCTAGCAAAGTGTCCTGCAAAACAGAGTGTAACTGTATTGCAATGACAAACCTTTGGGAGACCACTCTTGCTTTAAGTAACATCTGTAAATAAAGTCATACTGCAAAATTCCAGATACTGCTTTGGACATTCCACCTGTTGCTTCTAGTGTGAATGTTATTGGACCCCCTTAACAGTTAGGTCTAGCATATGCTTAGCATCCTCACCCCTGGATCTGGTTGTAAATAAAAAGGTTCATTTTAGTATGTACTGCCACCCCCCATCCTCTAGATAATGAGCCTGGTATACACTCCAACTCTAGGGGTGGTATCATGAATGTAGTTCTGCCAAAAGAAAATAAAATTGCATGCCATATAGTTGGCAGTAGTTCTTTTAAGGGGGGTGTCAGCTAACCAAAGGTGGCATGGGGGTTACATACATACACACAATACTCATGTATACACACTTTATGTCAGAGCCACCATGTTGCACACTGTGGCAGTCACTTCTGCAGTTGTGATAAGGAAAAGTAGTGTACCAGGAAGTGGGTATGTTTATGCTGCCCACAGAGGGGAAGAGGCTGCATAAACAGAAACACTGGAAACTATGCTGGAGCACTGTGGCAGAACGTCAGACAGTTGTCCAGTTACATGCTTCCACAGTGCTCTTATACAAATCTGATGATTGCATAACATCTGTGGAGCTTGGCCCACATAGCCATAAAAATCAGACTCAGGAAGAGACTATTAACAAACTAGAGATCTGGTCTGGGATTTGCTCGTTATCACAGTCATAGTCACTTTCTCATTCTTTTCTAAGCAGTAATTTCTGATAAACGTGCCTTAACCATATTGTTCTCAGTGCTGGTAGACTACTTCTGATTTTCCCCTGATTGTATTAGGTGGAGGTAGTAGCAGTTTTGAAGTGATAGCTGCCAGTGGTGGCATGCTCTGAAAAAAAGTGGGCTCCATGCTTGTCTGCACATTTCAGAAATTACCCCTTTCCTTGTGTTTGCTGTAAAAAAACTGACCACTTTAACACAAAAACATGGAGCCAGTTATGGCCTCCACCCTACCCCTTTTCACTGCAAGTGAGGAAAGTGTTAATTGGGTTGCATCAGATGTACAGTGGAAGCCATAGAAGCATAATATTGTTAAACAGTAATCAACTGTATGTAAAAGTTTTTTTTTTTAATGTGTGCTTTCCTAATGTTGTCAGTACCACTCCATTCCACCCATTTTGTACTCTACCCTTGGATTTCTGTGCCACAAATGCATTATTTTATATTTTTGTGCTCAGGACAAAAAGGCTTTTCAAATGAGGGTAGTCACTAATTTAAATTCTTAATAGTTTTTTTTCTTTTATTTTTAATTGCCACCAGACTTGAATTTTGTGAAAACAAAAATGGAAATACAGGTAAGTAGATAACCATATTTTACAAAATATAAGGAATTCGGATCAGTGACTACCCTCATTTGAAAGGTATCTTTGTCCTGAACAACTTTCAAACTGGTTGTTTTTGTGCACCTGAAATAGTTTTAAAGATATTTAGATTTGTTTGGAATGTGTGCACATTTGCTAAGAAATCTGCACAGTGCTTTAGGAAGATTCTCAATGAAAAGCAGTTTGAAGTTCTGTCTCCAATGTTCTAAATACACAGTGGGTCTGAATGAGTTAAAGTGGACAGGAATTGATTACTTATGTGCAGGTGTTTGAAATGTCTCTGTTTTCATAAATTATATGGGTGACAGTATCATCAGGTAGAGCAATCAAAAAAGATCGTAAAGCAAACAAGTTTGAAATTCCAATTAAAAACCGCTTCCAGATACTTTCTAATGATAAAAGTACCAGTATTTTACCAGCACTATCATCTTCAGATGTATCTTATTTGGAGACTGGGAGAATAGATAATTACCAACATATCCATGAACCACTAATAAATCTTGATAGCTCCTTGCCACTAACTTCTAAAACAAAGCAAAGAACGGACAATCAATCAACAAATCAGGGAATTTATAATTTAATAGACACAAATTATTCAATGTCAATGAATGTTCCATCAAGACAATTTTTTGTACTAGGCGATTCAATAGTAAAGCATATAGATAGGGCAGTCTGTAATCCTGATAAATTTAACAGAACTTGTTCAAGTTATAGAGGGGCTAAAATAGCGGACATTACTGATATGTTAAATCCTATATTATCCCAAGCAGGACATAATCCACTGGTAATAATTCATGCAGGGATAAATGATGTTTTACAATCAGATAGTAATACATTAGAGGAAAGCTATGTGCATTAAACAATCTCTTGGTGGAAAAAGGTTGTACAGTCTGCTTTTCAGAGAGATACTTCCAGTACCCAGGGCCACACTTGCTATTACAAATAAAATTAAGAAAATTAACAACTGGTTAAGATTGTAGTGTTTGAAGCAGGGGATAAAATGTATTCATGATTGGGAAGACTTCTGTGGAAGGGACTCACTTTATTGTTGGGTTGGACTCCACCTGAGTAGAAGGGGTAGTATTATGCTGGGGAGAAAAATTGCAGTAGAAGTAAATAATTTAAACTAGATTATGTGGGGGAGAATTGGAAAGGTCTAATTTCTCTGAAAAGGACAAATACCAATGCTACTTATCCAACAACCAAATACTGTAAAATTCTAAGCTTTAATGCTAGATCCTTGAATAATTTAAGCATGGTGGAACTAGAATGTAAATGTAAATTATTGGATATTGGCATTGTTGCTATAACTGAAACATGGAGGGATCATGTATCAAAATGGGTAAAGGAGATACCTGGCTATAAATTGTATCACAAAGACAGAATAAATGAAATTGGAGGTGGGGTTTGTATATTTGTACATAATGATATAATATCATCAGAAATAATAAACAATTCAAATATCGAGACACCATGGGTAAAAATACAATTTAAGGGACAACCTAAATTAGTTATAGGAGTCTGTTATAGACCTCCCTCATCTGAGTTCAAATTTACAAATTAGTTAATAAATCAAATAACTGATATTATAGAAAGAAATGATGTGATAATTATGGGTGATTTAATATGCCAGGAATAAATTGGGAAATATTCTTTGGAGCAACTTCACAGGAAAAATTGCTAACAAACTTATGTATTGACCAAGGCCTAGAGCAATTAGTAAAAGTCCCTACTAGGGGTACTAATTTATTGGATCTTATTATTACCAATTCAGGAAGTTTAGTTTCAGATATAGATATTTCTGCTCCAATTGGAAATAGTGATCATAGTTCAGTGGTATTAAATATAAGTATTACTAAAAGTAAATCATTATCAGGAACATTACATAAAAATTACAATAGAGCTAACTTTAAACAAATAAATCTTTCATTAAATAAAATTGATTGGATTAATAAGTTTCAAGATAAATCTACAATTCAAGCATGGGATATATTTAAGCAAACTATAAATAAGCTAGAACAAACATATGTTCCCTTAAAAGTTAAACATAACAAAAAAGGTAAAATACCCATTTGGTTTAATAAAGTTATACATAGACAAATAAAATTAAAAGAGCATCTCTTTAAGAAACTAAAAATAAATGGTACCCTAGGTATTAAGGTTAGATATAAAAAAGCAGTAACTCATTTTAAAAAACTAATCAAACAAGCAAAAACCAAATTAGAATTTACTTTGGCACGTTCAAAGTCAAACAAAAAAATCACTTCATTCATATATAAACAGTAAAAAAGGAGACTCTAGAACAATTGGACCAATAACACTTGATGGAAAATTTGTTAAAAATGATCAAAAAATTGCTAACATATTTAATGAATATTTTTGCTCTGTCTTCTATAATAAAGATAATTATTATCCAAGGCATAACTCAAACCCATCATATCCAACAATAAATGGGCAGGAAGTAAGAAATGTCATATCGATACTTAAAAAATCTACTAGCTTGGGACCTGATAACATTAATGCAAGGTTTTTAATAGAAACAATTGATTCAGTTATTGTTCCATTAACTTTAATATTTAACAAATCATTGACAGAAGGCAGTATTCCAAATGACTGGCATTCTGCAACAGTGGTTCCAATTCTAAAAAAGGGGAACAAAACAATTGTCCAAAACTATAGACCAATAAGTCTTCCACACTAATTGGTAAGGCCATGGAAAGAATAGTTAAATCACACATTGATTCAGAAATTAATTTGCTTGGGGTTCAGGACTCTACTCAGCATGGTTTTAAATCAGGATCATCTTGTACGGCTAATTTGATTTTCTTTTATAACAATATTAGTAGGTATCTAGATAACCATATTCCTTCAGATGTTATACTTTTGGACTACAGTAAAGCCTTCAATAAAGTACCCCATTCATTACTTATTGAGAAAATGTGTAAGTGGTTTTTCGGGATACATATTAAACTGGGTATCTCAATGGTTATACAGTAGAATACAGGTAGTTAGGGTAAACAATTTTTTGTCAGAACCATGCAAGGTGACTAGTGGTATTCCTGGGACCAACGTTGTTTAATTTATTTATTAGTGATTTGAATATAACTTCCAGTAATTTTATTTCTAAGTTTGCTGATGACACCAAATTGAGAGGAAGAGTAGACACAACTTTAAATGGAAATATTCTCCAAAATGATCTAAAGATTATAGAATTATGGGCAAAAAGTAATCTTATGGATTTTAACATGGATAAGTGTGTGGTTCTGCATTTTGGGAGTAGAAATCCTAAGAAAACCTATTGGCTAAATAATAAACCAATTAAACACTCTGAGTGTGAAAGAGATTTGGGGATCCTAGTAAATACAAAATTATCTGCCGACTCACACTGCAATAGAGTGGCAAATACTGCTAATGTCCTGTTGAAACAGATAAATAAAACCTCTGTTAACAATTCTGAACAGTGTTTAGTCACCTTGTATAGATCATATGTTAGACCCTATTTGGATTATGGTTCTCCATACTGGAATCCATATCTCAAAAGAAACACTTATAGAGTGGAACAGGTTTAGAGAAGATTGACTAGGATGATACCTAGATTAAAAAAAGACCCTTATAATATACGTTTGCCAAAAACAGGACTACATTCTCTTCAACAAAGAAGATTAAGAGGGGATCTATTATTCTTATTTAAGATATTAAAATGTCCTATACAGATGAAACAATGTGGATTGCCATATGCCAAAAAACGCATAGTTGGTAGATTACATAACAAACAACTAAGTGTTGAACGGGTTAATACAAATAAAAGAGATAACTTTTTCAGTGTTAGGGCTCCACAGAAATGGAATTTACTTCCTGAATATATAGTTAATTTAAAAACTATTGAATCCTTTAAAAATAAATTAGACAGTTGGTTAACAAAAAATGAAGGAAATTGACCCACTATTGAGGGGGACAATCTCGATGGGCCGTGATGGCCTTCTTTTGTCCAAACTGTCCAGTATATCTAGTCCAGTATACCTCTAAAGGATCTATATTTAACTGTGCCTGAATGAAAGCTGAAGCTGTCAGTTGTGTTTTGTTTTGGTTTTAGATTTATAGAACTGCTATTTAAAACAACAGCAGATGAGGTACATATGGACACATGTTGATGCATGGACATATTAGGATAACAGTATCTCAGTTACAAGGGGGTCTGTGTTAGGTTTTGGATTTTGAATAAACACATACACTAGTCACTTGTTACAGAATTGCAGATACAATATATCATGTTTAAGACAGTATAAGCACTATAAGTTTGACTATTCATGAGTAATATGGACTTATTGTACACAGAGTTTAAAAAAATGTATCTGAACAGTACACTGTGTAAAATTTGATTGACACCATGGTGTGAAACAGCTGGTGAATGCTTCATTTACACTAGGGCAGGTTGTCTTCTAACCTATTTTTTACTTAACTCATAGATATTTTCAAATGTATAAGACTTTTCACATTTTTTACTATGTATTGCTGAAAGAGCTAATGATGCCTGAAAGAAAACATTGAAAAACATAAGTAGGTACAGTTCTGCTTGTATTCCATATATATTCTAGATTTCTCCTCCCCATTATTTGTTACTGAGGAAATGTGCATGAATACATGATTTTATCCCATACAATTACTTTAAAGTTAATCTGCCTCTATAGCTTACTCCCTACTTCATCATAATGCTCTGTTGAGACATCACAATCTGTTGCCATGAGAGTAACTGTGATGTCTCAAGCAGTGCATTATTACCTTAGGTAGGAAGAAAGCAACAGAAATAGATGAACTCTTCAGGAGCAGAAATCCTGTTTTTATGCAGCGGACCTCAGCAATAAATAATGAGGAGGAGGAATAAAGAACTAATGTGAAATACAAGCTGAACTTTATCTGAACATTATGTTTTGTTAATGTTCTCCTGATGTTGTCAGCTGCTCTTTAAGCTTATTTTTCTGTGTGTTTTTTTTAGTCATTGTCATTTACTAATGCTAGCACAGATGCACACAGATGGTTTTAAAATGAAGCTTCAGTGAGTATATAGCTTTTCTCAGGGAGTGAACTTTCAAGTCAGCATCATTTGACCATGGGATAGCTTTCTTTTGATGGAACATTTTCTGTCTTTATATGGGTATGTTGTTTTTTTTTTAATGCTGTTTTAACCAATGGGGTCCTTAACAACTTTTCGTCTGTTTTTATGTTCGCCATGCACATGTGCGCAGCAAGCAAACATCTTCCTATGATAGTGACTTTTGTTGTTTGCCATGCACGCTTGCACACAGTAAGCAAACATCTTCCTATGATAGAGACTTTTGAGGGGTGTGATACTGTCACTCCAATGCAGAGCAGTGTTTAATGGGCAAGTCTGTAGCAGACCAATTATAGCCAGTCTAAATATGATAGAGTTTTAGCTTGGTGGGAGGAAACTGTGTCTACTTCAAAATAAAAAGCCAACCCAATCATGGGTTTGTCATCTCCTTTGATGTAGCTGCTCAACATGCTGACCTCTCCTTATCAGACTGGCTTAGGTATTCCAAGCATCTACAGACACCAGCTGTTAAAAGTAATATGTGTATGTGTGTTTTTCTTTCTCTCTTTCTCTTTCTCTCACTGCTGGCAAATGGTGTATACTCATTGGCAAAGATGAATGTCCCTGCAACCTTTGTTTTCACATGCCTCAGTAACATCCATGCTATATATTTATATTTGTAACAAAATTTATACACTTCAAGTTGTAGCTAGTAGCAGCCTTGTGTTTGCAATGATCTCATATCTCTTTTTTCAGTGGAAGTTTAAAGTGGACTGCTTCTATGTGCTTTTTCATCTTGAAATATATCATGCTGTTAGATTTTCTTTTGTGATAGTCAAAATATTTTTTTAAGTAGCCCTGAGGGCTTGTACCAGAAAAGGTAATATTTCAGTATGTACATCAGCTGGCCAGCAGAAATGTCTATGGGGCTAATGGATTTTCCAAGTCACTAGCTCTGTTGGCTAGTGGATGCAAAACTTAAAGAGCTAGTAGAGCCAAAGCAGACAGACAGGTAAATGATACAAATTTTAAGAAGTAGTCAGTTGTAACTTTTTATTTCTGAAGCATTTTTTTTGCTCATTAGGAAGTCTTCTATGTGATAATATTGTGCTGGATGTGTGGAACAGATCTTAGCCTGTCAGCCGACTTATCTCTCTGTATCACCCCCATTATGTCATCAGCATGTTGATCTCACTGAAAGTGACATCACAAGTGAATGACCTGGCAGTCATTGAATGGCTGTTCCTAAGAAACAGTGATGTCACAGTCAGTGAGGTAACAATGCTGATGATGTAGTGGGGGGCAATAGAGCTAGATATGTCAGCTGCCAGGCTAAGAGCTGTTCCACATATCTCACCTACTACCATCACGTTAACAATCTTATAATTAAACAAAGGCAAAAGGAAAAGTACCTCAGATATAAAAGGTAATGGCTGGTTGCTTTTAAAATTTAATGTTAGTTTTAAGCAGTACACTAGCTCTTTAATTTCAGCCCCTGCATGGATCAGCCTGAGATGGGATTTTTCTTTTTTTATTCTATGTATTCTCCCCTAGCTGGAAGTTCTTTGCCACCTGTTACCCAGATATAGCAGCCCTTTGCACCACTTGATGGGAGACAGCTTTAACCTGTACAGTGGGCCCTCTTATGGGGATCATGACAGGTCACAGAGAGAGCATACTTATGTATGTAAAGGAAAAGTGTACTCCAAATCCCTATCATGTTGACTGTGCTGTCCATTTCTATGTCATCATCTTGGTGGCCACATGTTGTGATGGAGTAATCAGTATGACAAACTGATGTTTTGTTGTTACTTGCTGTCAATGGGATGCAACAGGTATGCACAATGATGTTGTGTATTTTTTTTTCTGTTAATTTTCTTAATTCTCCTTTACCAGACAGCTCTGACATACAATGGCACCTACCTGCAAGCCAGTGTTCACCAAGGTTCCCCACCTCCATTGGGGCAGTCATATTTCCCCAACTCCCATTGGGTATGACTAAACAGAAGCTTGTGGAATTAGGGTGAGACTGTATTAAAAAATAAATTGTGAAAACAGCGATTTCATTAGGACATGACAGAAGTATGTAACTTTTGTTGCATCACATGTTATACATACTCTTTGTGGCTGTTGGTTTTGCTTCTGTGTGTACTTTAACAGCATGTTTACTCCTTTTTCATTACCTCCTTTTTGCTTATATTGGGGATCCTGCAATCATTATGCTATCATGGACACAGCACTAGAATGTTTATACTGCCACAAGGTGAATGCTATATCGGTAGAATCTACATACGAATATATGAAACTGCCAGCAGAAAAAGGCCATAATAGTCTATTGAGTCTGCTTGAGTGTGCAGCTCAGTTACTTCCTTGGAGCCGCCCCTCTACTCAACTCCAACAGGAGTTCTCTCACCTTCCCTTTCCTCTCTCCTAACCCCTTCCAAGTAGAGCCCCCTTCAGTCCTAATCCTCTTCATCACCCTATCAAACCGCCTCTTGAAACTGGCCACCATATTTTTGCCACCACCTCCTCCTGTAGCTGATTCCACTGCTTCACCACCCTTTCAGTGAATAATTGCCTCATTTCCTTCTTGAACCTACCCCCCACCACCAATTTAAGGTTATGTCCCCTTGTTGTACCCTCCTTTCTTAAGTTAAAGATGCCCTCTGTACCAACCCTGTTTATACCTTTAAGGTACTTGAAGGTTTCAATCATATCTCACCTCTCTCTTCTGTCCTCCAGAGTGTACATGTTCAGTTACCTCAGCCTCTTCTCACATGTTTGTATAAGTACAAATCACCCTTGGCCAAGGAAAGAAACTTACCATGGGCTGTGTCTAACTCCCCCCAATCCCCAATCTGTCTCTCCCCCTCCTTAATTTCCTCTTGGTCTAGCCCCCCCCGACTTGGTGTTAAGTGGGGATTTCAATATCAGTTGGTTGGGATCAGGAACTGGTACCACTCACACCTCTGTATCTGAAGCCCACCTGTCTCAATTAATAACTGAACCCACTAGGCTTAATATTAAATCTGGAATTCATTCCCTGTTAGACTGGGTCCTTACCAATAGATGGCTTGGGGAGAATAAATAGAATAAAAAAAATCTCATCTCAGGCAGATCCTGCAGTGGTCAGATTAAATGTTGTAGCTAATAGCCAGCAGGTAGTGACTTGCAAAATCCACTAGCCCCACAGACTATTCTACTGGCCCAGCTGATCTACTTATTGAAATATTACCTTTTCTAGTACAAGCCCTCCTGTCTACTTTATTAGATTTGTGACTATCCCAAAAGAAAATCTAACAGCATTTAGCTACTGGACTGGTGCTAATTTTGACCCTATCCATGAACATTTTCATGTGGTCACACAGTTGACGGTACAGGAACAGACAGCCAGAACCACCATCCAAGTATACACACACACACACACACACCATAGCAAACATCTGGCATTGACAAATGCTTGTTTTTGTATGATCTGGGTTTTGAGAAAGTATGTTCTTGTAAAACAACTGCCAGTGTTTTCTGACAAAGGATTCTGTGTAATCCAAAAGCTAAAAGCATCTGTGTTCTTTTGTAACAACTCTGTTGGTCCAATGAAAGGTATCAAATCATCTGTTTCTGTGGATCTTGTGTTACAAGGACCAATACCTGCAACAAGTTTTTCTGTGGCTTCACGGTTTCAGAAATGTTAGCAGGAACTTATCAGTACAGTTCCCATGGTTCTGAAACTATGAAGTGACATAGTCAAAACTCAGAATTCTTGGTTCCTTGAAAGGAACTGCACAGAATGTTGTCCATACAAAGAAAACACTACAAAACACAACTGACAGCTTCCGCTTTTATTTAGGCACAGGGATCCTTTAGAAGTATAAATGTAATTTATGAAAACAGAGACATTTTAGACAGCTGCACATAAGTAATCAGTTCCTGTCAACTTTAAATTAGCAATGACAGATAAACAAGGTGGTCTGGTCTAGAATTGCACTTAACTGGCATTGTAATTTGCAAAACTGAGACTGTTTAGAAGTGTAATAAGAGTTATGCTAAACAAATGTAAATATCTCTAAAAGTTTATATGTTATAGATAAAAAAAACAGTATGAAAACTGTTCAGGACAAAAAGACCTTTCAAATGAGCCTATTCAATAAGCCTCAGTAATTATATGTTTTAAACTATGGCTATCTGATTACCTTAATTATAATTTTTCATAGAAGTTATGCCAAACTAATGTAAATATCTCTAAAAGTATACACGTTACACAAAAACCATCAGTATGAAAGTTGTTCAGGACAAAAATACCTTTGCAATGAGTCTCCTAGTCACTAAGCTGCACTAATTATATTTTTTAAACTATGGCCATCTGATTACCTGAATTTCATTTTTCTTCACAATTTTCACCTTTTGGATTGCTATATTTTAAAAAATCTAATGAATTCAGATTAGTGACTATTCTCATTTGAAAGGTCATTTGGTATTGAACAACTTTCATGTTGGTTATATGTTGGTAATGTGAATACTTTCTGAGATAGTTACATTTGTTTGGCATGACTCCTATTGTGTTCACTCAGACAGAAAAAGAATGAGGTTGTTGGAAGACCATATTTTATAAAATAAAAAGAATTCAGATTAGTGACTACCCTCATGTGAAAGGACTTTTTGCCCTGAACAGCTTTCACACTAGTTGTTTTTGTTCACCTTGAACAGTTTTAAAGATATTCAGATTTGTTTGGAAGGTGTGCACATTTGTTGTCGGAGAAAAGCAGCTTGGAGTTCAGTGTCCATCATTCTAAAATGAAAGAAGGGAGTATTTTTTAACTGGCATAGGGATTTGCAGTGCTATGGAAGGATACACTGAAAACTACTAAAAACGTGTTCCATGGAAACCCCCTTTTCAAGCTAAAGCGATATGGCTGTAGGCTCTTCCCACAGCCATAAAAATACAAGTTACAAAATGTGATCTCTGTGTCATTATACTGTATGCATGCCCCACCTCCTCCATAAAAATTTAAAGGCAGGGTATCTGTGATTTAAGTTAGCGGTATTTTTTTCCATATGATATACTTCAGTCATTAGAGCTTGCCATAAGGTAAGTGTTAGAATAGTCTGGGATAACCATTGTTGTGCTTGCCTTCCTCGTCAACAGCAGGGCAATATTCAATATATATTTTTTAACACTCTGAGACAAGTATACCACTGTGAGATGTAAGAAGAGTAAAACTGTTTTCATGAGATGGACATCTCCACCAATGATGTCTCTTAGTTCCTGTTGTATGGTTCAGAAAAAATGGATCAGTTGTGGGGATGACCAGAAAATGTGTGACTGGGTAGCCTCTGGAGCTTCACAGCATCTGCAGAACATTGTGTTTAACTTTAGAAGGTATTTCCCTCTCTTGCAGGTATGATTGAAAATCTAATAATACCTTCTGATGAAAATTCCTTCTATTTGCGAGAGAAAGCAATTTTATAAACCTTTTCAAAACTGTGTAGCCATTGGTAATCAGTAATTACAATACAGAGTCTTTCTCCCATTTCAGTTTAAGGTGTTGTACTGATGTTCCCTGAAGCTCCACCTACACTTGAAACAACATGGAGATTACGTGTTTTGTTGTTATTCCTTTAAGAGCCTGCTGTATAAGTTGCATAAGTAATGGAACCCCTGGTCCACTGGCCAAGCTCCCTTCAGTTTAGTGATATAATCTCATATTTGTAAGTAACAGAAATAGTGCTGTCTGGCTGTGCCAAAGACTAAACATAATTCCTCGAAGCTTTTAAAATCTTTAAATTGCAGAAATTGAAAGACATATTGTAAACCCTGCTGTGCCCAACTGATATAAGCAAAATCTTATCTGAATGGTAGAAAGTCATCTGAAAATGATATAGGCTAAAGCAAACACTTGGACTGTGCTAAGCTTCTGCTATTTATGGTTTTGTACCAATGATTTTCTGTTTGGGAGGTGTGTGGACTAATAAATGTTGTGTAGTGTCTCAATTCGAATTTGTGATTTAAACAATACTTTTTCAGTATTTAGCATATTGCTTTCCACCAGCTTTATCCAGTCAGCAGATAAGGTGGGGATTAGTCAATAGAAGACATTGCATAGTTGTGCTGCTGAGTGGTATAGCTCTAAGTTTGATAAGGCCAGTCTTCTTTTTACTTTCAGAATCTGCATCATTGTAAAGTGAACCCTGGGACTCTTCCCTTGCCACAGATACTGTAAAATTAATTTGTTCTAGTTTTGAAACAACTTTTTTTGGTGGTGGTCAATGGAATTGTTTGTGAGATGTATGGGAGATGTGGGAGGATATTCATGTGCATGCTATCTACAGTTTGAATTAGTGGGAGAATAAGGTATGACCAAATCCCTATATTCCTTTTGAAGCCTTGAAATAATAGATCATCATTTAGGGTTAGTACATTTGAGTATCACTTGGCAAGATAGACTCCTAGATGCTTAAAATGTTTCTAAACCATATATAAATTCAAATGTTTGGGTTGTATTGCATGATGGCTGGTAATTAATCTCTATTACTTCAGTTTTTTGTACTATTCAGATTATAGCCTACTATATGTCCAAATTGTGATATGGTTCCCCAAAGATGCGATAATGCTTGCTGTGGGTGAAAGAGGTAGATCAGTAAATCATCAGCATATAATGTCAGTTTTTGCCCTTTGTTTCCCAGTTGCATACCAGTAATGTGGGGATTCTGTCTGACAGTTTGGACTACTGGTTCCAAATGAAGAGCAAAATGTAGGGAGGAAGAGGGACAGGCCTGCCTTGTCTAGCTACCCAGTAGGAATCTTGCAGAAACCTGTCTATTGGCCTTGACATATGCTAATGGAGCAGCATAAAGGGCTGGTATAATGTATACAAATTCATCTGGGATGCCACATTTATTGAGGGCTGCAAACAGAAACAGCCATGCCACCTGGTCGAAGGCCTTCTCTGTGTCAAGGTTCAGTAAGAGGAAGGGTTGTCTGACCAGGTGACATGGTGAAGAATCTGAAGCATTTGTTTTATATTACCTTGGGTTTGATGGACAGACACAAAACATGTCTGGTCTTTATTAATTAGGAACAGTGATGAGCAAAATTTTGAAAATTTCATTCCATGAAATATTTCACAAAATTCTTACACTTTGTGAAATATTTTGCAGGTGTGAAATGCAAAATTTCACCAGCAAAATGCAGAATTTCACCACCCATGGGCAAAATTCCACATTTGAAGAGGATGAAAAAACATGTATATTTAAACATGCAAAAAAAGTGTTTCCCCCAGCCAACATTAAACTAAATATTTACAATCCCCACTATCCCTAGTGTCTAGTGGTCCCACCCTCCTGTTGATCACTGGCCCAATATGAAGAACCCCCCCCCCCAAGATTCATCCCATCCAGAATTTTAATTAAAAATAAAGAGAAACATCCCTGATGTCTAATGGTCCCACAACCCTGGCTGATCACTAGTCCAATATAAAGAATCACCCCCCCCTCCAGATTCACACACGTGCCCCATCATCCGTTAATGCCACTAAAATCAATCATTTAATTTTCCCTGGTTTCGAGGTGACCCCCCCCACCCCATCAGGACCCCCAGTGGACCACCAACACAACTCTCTCACCTCCATGGCTGGCATCTAAACTGAGCACTTTCATGAATGAGCCCAACTGAACCTTTTCAATGAATGAGCACATGCACACACGCTCATTCGTTGAAAGGGCTCAATCGACTCGTCAAATACTTTACTCAGTTGGGCTTCTGGCCATGGAGGTGAGTGGAGGTAAGCCGGCCCACTGGGGTCCTGAATGGGGTGCAAGATGGGGTCACTACCATATGGATGAGGTGGTGGGGGGTCCACTAGATGCCAGGGAAAGGTTGTTTTTTTTTTATTAAATGATTAATGTTGGTGGCACTAATGGATGACGGGGGACCGGGTGTGAATTTGGGGGAGTCATTCTTCATATTGGGCTGGCAATCAGCCAAGGGGGTGGGACCACTAGACACCAGGGACATTTATCTTTATTTTGAATTAAAATTCTGGATGGGGGATGGGGTGAATCTTGGCGGGGAGGAACTCTTCATATTGGGCTGGCAGTCAGCCAGGGAGGTGGGACCACTATACACCAGGTATCATGGGGATTGTAAACATTTATTTTAATGTTGGCCAGGGGGCACTTTTTTATGTTTAAATATACATGGATTTTCATCCTCTTCAAAGGTGGAATTTTGCCTGCAGGTGGTGAAATTCTGCATTTCGCTGTCAAAATTCCACATTTCACACCCGCAAAATATTCTGCGAAATGGGCACATTTTGTGAAATATTTTGCGGGACAAAATTCCTGATTTTGCCAAAATTTCACTAGATCTCTAATTAGGAAGGGGAGCAAAGATTCCAGTCTGATGGCCAAAATGGTGGCAATAAAATTGTAGATCACATTAAGGACTGAGATCCGCTGGTATGAGGAACAAAGGGATCGTATCTTTACCTGCTTTGGAAATGACCAAAATAGTGGCTTGCTGCCATGTAGGGGGGTCTGGTTCTCCCATTAACAGTCCTTGGATGACTTTTAACAGTGGAGTACTAATATGTTTGTTTTTAAAACTTTGTAAAATCCCCCAGTATAGCCATCTGGGCTTGGGCTTTTATTGTTTTTGAGGTTTAACCTCTTCTAATTTCTCTCTTCATACTGGGAAGAGCAGTTGAAGTTGTGGGGGAAGTAATTCTGGTAGCGAAAGTGGTCTCAAGTATTCTTGGATATCTGTCATGGTGGGGTTCATTTCTTGTATGAATAGGTGGGTATAATACAGTAGGTAAGTCCCGCTGTTCACATACAGAAGACATGGTTCCCTCACTGTGAACTAAGCCTGCCTTTGAGATACCAGATACGATATTTCAGGGCATAATTAGCGAAAAAACAGAACAAAAAAAAAACAGTCTCTAGATAAATGGATCTGGTTTAGCAAGGTTCGGGGTTTGATTTTTAAAAACGCATCATTTTTAGGTATTTTCCATATATATTAGTTGGGAAAAAAAGCAAGGTGATGGACAACACAAATCGGAAAAAAAATTTTTGGTTCATGAGAACCATTTTCAGTTTGTGACAACTAAGTGATGTGAATGGAAAATGCTGTCATAAACCTGAACATTATGGTTCTTTTCAGCTGATTAACTCAAAACCCTACTAAGTCAAAACTCTACTGAGTATTAGAGGTGTGCATGTAACAGATACTATTTCCTAAATATCACAAATAAGGCAGTATTTGTTATCCAGATATATGCCTAGCCATTCATATCTGGGAAATACTAACAACAACAAAAGGAAAAAAGCCTCCCACCCTCCTCCCCAGCTGAATCACCTGAAAAACATCCTTCTGTCTCTCCACCTACCACATAAAACAGAGGAAACTGTCTCAACAAAGAGAAGGGGCTGACAGATTTTGACAGAACTCGCTGCTGCTGGGAAAAAAAAACTGGAGAAAGAGGGAGGTAGTGGACCAAGGCAGATCACAACAAGTCCTTCTCCCCTTCTTCAAGTCCCACTTGCTCCCCTCTTCTGGTGTCCACAGTTGAAAGCTAGCAGCAGTATCCCCCCCCCATTGTGTGGAGGAGGCTATGTTCACCAGCACCAAGCTGCCAAGGGCCCTGTAAGGGGGCTTCTTGTGTTTTGGTTGTGACTTTTTATTGTGAATCGATATTTAATTTCAAGGATGATAACAGAAGTCGAAAAGACACCACCTTTCTTACCAAAGCAATTTGCCACCCCTTTTGCATCTCTAGATATTACTTTTTTCTAATTTAGTGAGAATTTCTGGATTGCAGTTCTGACAGACTGGCTTCAGTTTGCTTTGGCTTCACCAACCCCCATCTTGTTCATCTCATTTTTTCAGGCTACTTGTCAATGCCTGGATTCCATTCCTGGATTGCTCATGTTTTACGGGCATCATGCTCATTTTTTAGCCAGAGAACCCTATTCTCATCCTGCATGTTCAGTACCAAATGATCATCCAGTGACTATGGAAGAGCCATAGCATGGGGAGGTTGACAGGGTGGCAGATGTCTTCATGCAGGGGACCAAGGGCTTCTGCATGGGCAAAGCAGCCAAGATGCAAAGAGCAGCATTGAAGACAGTGGGTCAGAGGCTGAACTGAAAGCACTGACCAACTCAGTCCTGATGAAACCCAAGGAGAAGCAGAATTGCTGTTGCAGGTGATAGAGTCCAGGGGGGTGCCAGGAGCTCTTGCCTTTTCCTGTCTGGCAAGGTGGACTCTAGATTGGGTCAGAACTCATTCTCTTTACCGTTGTTGCTGTGTAAAAGTGTTCAGGTGACTGGATCTCAGGCATTCCTCAGTGTTAAAGAGGCTACTGTGCTGTGAATCTTATAGGAAAACTAACCTCAGACTGATCTGTTGCAACCACTACCACCTCAGCAGGCTCTGCAAATTAGGTAGGTACTTTTTGGGGAAGGGTGGGGTTCAGATTGTGCTGGTTGGCCATGATCGTATAATCAAAGGGTACTGCATTGTCCCACAGTCTTGACCACCTCAACTTCTGTTATGTGATCATACTAATTGCAGGATGTATATATGTCTTTATCAATCTATCTATCTGTGCTGCTTTGGGATGTGTGTGAGTGCCTTAAATCAGTAACAAATACAAATGCTAAATGTTTGAACATTTGGTTCCCCAAATATGAATTTTCAGCCAAATATTCAAAATAAGGTGTACGTTAACCTCTTCTGAGCATGCTCAGAAAAAATAATTTAAATCCTTATACTGTAACTCTGGAATCAATCAATTTTTATTCATGAAACCTTTGAAAGGTGCTATCTTGGCATAGATTGCTTCTACTCTAAAAGTTTTGTGAAAAAAAATCCATACCATCTAGACCGTACATGAGAGCAAAAAAAGTGTATTAAGTACAGGAAAGAACACCACACGTCATTAAAAATCAACATTCCATATCTTGGAAACTGCATGAGAAGTTATCACAAAATGTTCCATGTCTTAAGACCCTGCCAACCAGACTGCACATACTACAGTTTAGGCTATTTCCTTCAAATCTGCCAAAGTTATTAAAGTGCAAAAATCGGGGTTTAACATTAGCACCTTACTCAACTCGAAATACTAGTGATCCCATGCCTGTATAATATATTACAGTGGTGTGTTAGCACCACTGTAGTAAGAGTTGAGCAGGGGTTTCTATGTTAAACCTCAAATTTTGCACTGTAGTCTCTTTGCAATGGTTCAACAGATTTGCATGCAATTTTGCATGCACTGACTTGGGGTAGGTCTCTTGACTTGTCAAGTTTTGTACTGGTCAGATGTGCAGATTCTGAGATGTGGATAGCAAAATTATGTAAAAAAATCATTTTTTTCCTGTTTTGTTTTTTTTTGTCATTGTCTTGCACCGAGATGGTTTGGAATTCTTTCTGGTCTGAAATGTTCAGGGTAGAGAGGGTGTGGCCCTCAGATGTGCCTTTTGCTAGCTTGATGACAAAATATTAATCTGTTCCAACATTATTAAATTTAAACATTTTGGTTCTGAGCATGTACAGTCTTTTGGATATCTGCTTGGAATGAGAAAAGAATTTGGACAGTATGAAAAAGGATCCTTTTTCATATGGGGCCAATCCTTTTTTGTGAGAGAAAAAAATCCTTTTTTTCCTATGGCTGCCATTCTCTTTTGACTGTTTAAACTTACAAACATTTAAAATACATAAAATTAATGTTTTTTGAAAAACAAAAACACCTGTTAGCTAAATGGGTCCCATTTAGCTAGGTTCTGGTGCTTTTGCTTTTTTAAAAAGTTGCCAGAAATAATTTTTTCTTGGCACCCAAAATTTAGGGTGCCCAGCTTAGCAACAGAAGCTGTTTACCCGATGTCTCTGTATGATAACAGTGGTACTTTCTTGAGTTCTGCAGCCGCATCTGGAGCTTGTGCTGCAGGCTGCTCTGAGAGCAGTGAGCCATCCTTTGCCTGGTGTCTAGTGGTGCTCCCCACATCCCAGGCCACTTCCATGGCTGCCGCCCGGACTCCACCACTGAATTCAGCCTCCCTCCTGGATGTACAGCATGGACCCATTCCTAAGGGTCCCTCGTCATGAGCGGTGCTCCACTTTCACCTGCAGCACCTACGGCCACTTCCATGGCCTCCGCCCAAACTCTGCCACTGAATTCAGCCACCCTCCTGGATCTACAGCATGGACCCATTCCTAAAGGTCCCTTGCCAGAAGCGGCATTCCACTTTCACCTGTGGTGCCGACGGCCGCTTCCACGGCCACTGCCCGGACTCCACCACTGAATTTAGCCACCCTCCTGGATCTATAGCACAGACCCATTCCTAAGGGTCCCTCACCATGAGCATTGCTCCACTTTCACATGCAGCACCTACGGCCGATTCCACGGCCACCACCTGGACTCCACCACTGAATTCAGCCGCCCTCCTGGATCTACAGCACAGACCCATTCCTAAGGTACGCCCGCTGCCCTTGGAAAACACCGGCTCATTTCCGATTGGTGCGGCGAGTTGCAAACGGCCTCTGATTGGGCCGCCTGGCAACACGACATACCTGATTGGTACACTCTCCAGCCTGCATCTCCAGTCACAATTTTAACTTACTTTAACTGCTATCTGTACCACTTTTTTTTCCCACTGAGCTGCAAACTGCTTTACTAATGTTAAATGTTGCATTTATGTTTGAAACTGTCTTGCTCTAGTGTACTTGCTTAGACAAAAACTGCTGATATGACAATACTGACCTCTCACTGATTTTCTACTGGTGCTCTACTTATTTTTACTTAAATTCTCCATGCTCTGCCTACTCTATCTGGCTATTCTACCTTTCCTGATGCAAATTGCACTCCACTGCCTGACTACTAGTGCCTAACTTGCCTAAAACACTCCAGAATCCTTTAAGTTCACTGCCTTGGACTCCAACCCATCCCGCTCTCTTTCAGTGTAGCCTAAACTTGTCCTCCTACCCACCCCCATCCCAGCTCTAATTCCCCAATGCTGTAACTTGCCTTCTGCTCCTTTGCTTCTCTGCAGACCCACTCTGCCAACCTCAGTCTAACTCCTTTGTCCTGCTAATTCACCCCCACTCCCTTGCTGATGGTCTGCTGTTAGCTTCCCGCCCCTTGATCCCAACTTTGGGAAGCTATATTTACTCTGCCCTCTACTTTGTTTCCCCTAGGGTCCCTCACCATGAGCAGCACTCCACTTTCACCTGCGGCACCTATGGCCGCTTCCACAGCTGTCACCCAGACTCTGCCACTGAATTCAGCTGCCCTCCTGGATCTACAGCATGGACCCATTCCTAAAGTAAACCCGCTGCCCTTGGAAAGCACTGTCTCATTTCCAATTGATCCGGCGAGTTGCAAACAGCCTCTGATTGGGCTGCCTGGCAACACAACATACCTGATTGGTGCGCTTTCCAGCCTGCATCTCCAGTCATGATTTTAACTTACTTTAACTGCTAACTGTACCACTTTTTCTTCCAGCCCCCGGCCCCTGCCCAGACCTCCTTTAAATACACTCTGGCCATTCCCTACTGTTGGCCTCTCTACCACATTGACTCACTAATTCCTGCCCATATACTTGTTATACAGCCTAGATTAAGCTCCGAGTACAGTAACTCTACAAACTCTACTTTTTTTCACAGACTGCTCCTCTCTGCCTGTAACGGCCACACTCTTCTTCCAGTCAGCCTCTCTTCTCCTCCCAAGGAAGAATTCTCCCATGGGATAATCTAAGGACTCTAGGAAAGGCTGCTTCTCTTTTGGATTCCCAACTCTAGTGTAGTTGTCAGAACCAACCCTACCTACTTAGGACACACGTGCTAGGGGTTATATAGATTGCTCTGACCATGTCTCTATTGCCTAGATTTCTGCTTGCTCCCTTACTCATCTGCCTCCCGCCCCTCCTCTCCTAAATGCTGCCAACCTCCCCACCCCCCGATCTCTACCCTGCCTGACCTCATAAGGTGCCTTTACACCTCCAACTCAGTGACCAGTTCTCTTAACAGCCCAAATTGATCCTATTCCCCTTCCCAACCCTGCCCCTTTCTCTTCAACAGATCACAATCCTGGATAATTCTGCATTTAATCAGCTTCCGACCAACCACTAATGGCCTTACACAATGGCTGCCTAGGCGGCGCGCTCAGTGACCACATGGTACCTACAATTGTTAGCCCACTATTTAACTATCGCCCTCCTGCTCCTTGCAGCAGGGGACATACACCCTAACCCCAGCCCTTCATTCAACCCTAACCAACCACACTCAGCGGGCCAAGCCCTGGCCCCATCATATACATCAAATCTCTCTGGTGGCCCCTTCCCCCGGTGCCTATGACTCCTGCACCTAAATATCAGAAGTCTAGCCCTCAAGCTTGATTCACTCCAAGTGCTGGCTGCCCACTGTGCTCGTAATATTCTCACCATCACCGAAACATGGCTAAATTCTAATATCACAGACTCCAAGGTTGCCATCCCAGGCTACATCATGACCTGACTCGACAATGCTACCAGAGGAGGGGGAGTAGCCATTTATGTAAACTCAGACCTACACTTCTCGATAGTATTAACTAAAGCTGAGCCACAAGCCTATGAGCTTCTAATGCTACAGCTAGCACTCCCATTCTCACTTCCCATATACATTGCCAGAATATACTGCCGGCCAGGCACACCAGCCTCATCTGACTGACCTCCTCACACTTACCTCCTCACAAACCACTTCAGGTGAATTATACATCATGGGAGATTTTAACCTCAACTGGTTAGCCCCGGCACTCAATAAATATAGAATAGAGATATCTGGTCTAAACCTCTCACAACTCATCACTGAACCCACCCGCCTTAATCTCAACCACTCACTAATTGACTGGGCTCTCTCCACCCACCCTCACCGGGTCATCAAAGCTGATCTACTTCCTGACTCCCTGAGTGACCACCACATTATTTATCTAGTTCGCAAAATTCATAGCCGCAAAGCTCCCCCAAAATTCCTGATCCAACACTCCTTCAAATCCCTCAGTCTGTCCCCCTTGCTAGAAGATCTTCAAGTTTAAGTTCAAGTTTATTGCAGGAAAGACTCCATTGAGCAAGCTCATTCACAAGGAGGTCCTGATCTAGCCAAGATCTAGCCCTAGCAAACTGGTACCCGACTTCCATTTTACACTTGACAGATGATGCCCTTCTGCACTTCCAAACCACGTTCTTCAATGTCTGGGATACTCATACCCCTCTGTGTTGCACTAGGGTACATGGGAACCATCTGTGATGGATTACCCAAGAACTCATAGCATGTCAAAACACCTGTGATAAAGCATGGAGAGCACATAAATCATCCCACCTCCTTCAAGATCTCACCAAGTACCGCATGTTAAGTAATAAATTCACCACAGCAACCTGGCTAGCTAAAGCAGAATACTTTAGCTCCACCCTGACATCTAACTTAAATAGTCCATCCAAATTTTGGAAGGTCATTCACTCCCTATTCTCTCCACCTGCTGCCAATCCCACTCTGCTTTTAAGTGTAAACAACACCCTCCTCTCGGATCCTAGCGCTATCGCCACTGAGTTCAACATGTACTTCTCCACATGCGTGTCCATGCTGCTCTCCGCCCTGCCCACCCCCCCCCCACAGCTACCTCCAGTAGTACCTATGAATACACTCAGGCCTCACACCTTGTCCTTCAAAGATATCTTGCCAATCGATGCCATAAAAGCCCTACAATCTCTAAACCCTTCAAAATGTAAATCCCCGGATGGACTAGACACCAAACTCCTCTACCTCTCTGCCCCCGCCATCGCAACCCCGCTTGCCAACCTACTAAATCTCTCCTTTGCCACTGCAGCCATCCCCCAGGCATGGAAACATGCTGTTGTCATCCCCCTTCCCAAGGGGGAGCACCCCCACATCCACCTCAAATTACCAGCCTATCTCTCTCCTCCCTGCGCTCACTAAAATACAAGAACACCTCGTGCTCACTCAACTGACATCTTTCCTATCTGACTCCAATTTCTTCACACTGTTCCAGTCAGGATTCAGGAAGAACCATTCAATTGCCTCCTTCCTTATACGGCTCACCGACATCATCCTCTCTGGTATGGACAGAGGGCAGATCACCTCAGCTATATTTGTCGACCACGCCAAAGCGTTCAACACTGTTTCCCACCCCCTCTTGTTAATGTGCCTATCAGAAGCTGGTCTTACTTAATCAGCCACCAACTGGTTCAGTGCCTACTTCACAGGTAGGACCCAATCTACCAGAATTGCAGATGCCACATCCAGCCCCTCCCTATGACCACTGGAGTCCCCCAGGGTTCAGTACTCAGACCAATTTTGTTTTCCATTTTCCTTAATTACCTGCCTCTATGCTGCTCAACTTCATCAATCCAGATGTATGCAGATGACACTGTCCTTTTTGCCTCTGGCTCTTCCTTGGTAGAAGTAACTACCGACCTTCAGACTGGCTTCAACAAAGTTCAGAACTGGTTCAGCTCTCATCAGCTGTCCTTAAATGCTAAATAAACAGTCACCATGACCTTCAGCACAAGGCAATGACTGTCCAGGCTCTCCACCCTCCCCTCCTTCCACACCTTGGATGGAACTGTACTGGAAAACACCTCCTCCTTCCACTACCTTGGGGTCTGGCTCAACCAACACCTATCTTTCTCAGTCCACATCAATGCAATCCTGAAAAAAACTGTGCCCTAAGTTCAGCTCAGTTTACAGGAACTAACCGTGAGGCATGAACTAGTGCAAAAGATGATCCTGCCATGTCTTGACTACTGTGAAACAGTCTACAGTGCTGCTCCCAAGTCCTCCCTATCTAGACTGGACCCCCTCTTTAATGCTTTCTGCCACTTTGCCCTCAATACACCCCCTGAACCCATCACTGTGATCTCTACAACTCTCTTGCATTCCCCTCTCTTGAAAATCACTGCCAACTGCACTGTACAAAGTTTGTCTCAACATTCTGGCTAGGGTCCCTTCCGTCGTACCTCTCCTCCTTGCTATCACCACCCCCCGTCCCATGCACTTAGATCCTATGACTCCCATCAATTACTAATCCCTAGGAGTAAGTCCACTTTGGGACAAGCAGCCTTCTCACACAGGCTCCCTAAACTCTGGAACGAACTTCCTCCTCAAATTCGTCACTCTTCCTCCACTCACTCCCTTGCTACCACCATGGCTAACTACCTGATGATAAACTGTACCTGCACATGAATTTCTCCTGTGCACAGCCCCCGTACCCTGTAGCCCCTCCTGCTCACCAACAGCACCCATCATATGCTACTAAGCTGGGCTATTAACTAACTACTGCACTTATTATGCTTCTGTTGTCTTGCTGTCTTACTGCACTTCCAGTTCATGTAATCTGCACCATGATTGGATCATCGTGTCCTGTGCCTAACTGTTCCCTGCCGATAACCCATCACTAAGCTGAAATTCCTATTAAGCAAACACATTAATGTAATGTAATGTATGTAAGGCAATAATGTAATGCTGTTGTACTATACTAGAAAACCAGCAAGTTTTCCTCTCCAATGCACAACCTGTAACGTCAAATGTTTTACTCAGTGATAACCCGCGTGTTATCCTCTCCTATGTACCCCCCCCCAGGTCGCACAGGGAGATGAGCATCGTTTTGCTCAGTGTGCCTTCCTGGTGAAACAATTCAATAAATAAATAAATAAATAACATTGCTGTTCCTTGACACAGTTTATGTAATGTTGCCCTGGTGTGTAGTGGCACCCCTTCATCTTCTGACTGGTGTTCTCATAGTCATATTATGTTACCCTGGTGTCTAGTGGCACCCCCCACCCTCCCATCACCATACCCATATTTATATAATGTTTCCCTGGTGTCTAGTGGCACCCCCCTCTGATCATTGCCCCCTTTTATATCCCTGGTTTCTAGTGGTGCCCCCACCGTCTGATCCTCATCCCCTTATGTATTATGTTTCACTGGTGTCTAATGGCACCCCTCATTCTCCAATCACTGTCTCCATCTGTAGTATGTTTCTCTGGTGTCTAGTGCTGCCCCCCACCCTCCAATCACTGTCCCCTTATGTACTATATTTCCCTGGTGTCTAGTGGCAACCATCACTTTACGATCACCATTCACATAATATATTTATCTTTTCCTGGTGTCTAGTGGCACCCCCACCCTCCAATCACTGTCAAGGGTCTGAAATAAAGAAAACTGCCCTCAATGTTTTTTTTAAACTTGCAAAAAAGAAAATGGTCCCTCACTGATCTGACCGAACCCACCTTCACCTCTCACTCAGCACCAAGCACCCCCAGTATACCCCCACACACCATCCTCAGCTGAACAGGTCACAGGGCAAAGATTCACTCTCCTATCAAAGACACGCCTTGCTGCTAGAACTGCCGACTGCAATATGAGAAACTATGGTAAGTGTGGCTCAATGGGTTTTGAACTTTGATTCATAACTTTGTAATTTTTGCATATTTTTACCCCAAATTTTCATCTTGGCCTTTCTGGGACCTCATCCCATGACCAATGATGGTGGAAGTATGCAAATCAAGCCCAAAACATGATTTAGCAATCACCTGGTGAAATCACCTTTAAGGTGGGATTTGAAAATGTTCTCCACCCTTGCTCATGAGATATTGTGATCCCACATTTTTACAGCACCTCATGAATGTGACAGCTGTCATTTTTCAAATCCTGGTCAAAATGTGGTTTCGCACCTGTGGCGCAGAATGGCATTTCAATGCTGCAGATTGATGTTTCAGCAGGGATTTGAAAATGTTTACTTCTGGGTTCATGAAGAGTGGTAATAAGAAGGCTATGCTGATAATTTGGTTTACAAATATGGTAAAATGCTAAGGTTTTGAGTGAACATTGCAGTATTTCAGCATTCATTCATAACTTCACAAATTTTCACTCTTTTGGCTCCAAACTTTCAACGTAGGCATTTTTGCACACCACCTCATAAACATGACAATGTGCCATTTTTTAAATCCTGGATGAGATGTGCTTTTGCACTTCTGGTGCAAAATTACATATTGGCCAGTATACTATAAATCATACATATCATGTTTATAAGGCAAATCATAAAACAAGTATCTTGATAATTTGAGGGTCAAAACTGAAAAAAAAAATCAATATATAATTGTTATTATACAATGGCAAGAAAGAATCTTGGACTGTGATTGGTCAGTCTTGGGCTGGACCCATGGCGTTATCCCAGCACGACGCCACGGGTCTAGTCTCAGCCTCACTGTGAACCTGGAGATGATCTTGAGCTACTTGAGCATCTTGAGCTTGATTGTTTCATCTGCTCTTAAAAACCAAAAAATATTTTTCCACACAAAAACATCTTTAAATTTTTTTATTTTTATTTTGTGTAACAATGAGCCATTGTATAATAGGAATACTGCACTCCAGGGTGTGTGTCATTTGGGAAAATGCCACACCTGGGGCATTGGTCGCACTTGGCCTGAGGTCTCATGCCCAACCCCCCCAGGTGTGGTGTTATCCAAGCACAACACACACCCTGTCGTGCATTATTCTTTTATTATACAATGGCAAGAAAGAATCTTGGACTGTGATTGGTCAGATTGGGGCTGGACCCATGGCGTTATCCTAGCACGATGCCACAGGTATAGTCTCAGCCTCACTGTGAACCTGGAGATGATCTTGAGCACATTGAGCATCTTGAGCTTGATTGTTTCATATACTCTTAAAAACCAAAAAATATTTTTCCACACAAAAACATCTTTAAAATTATTTTTTTTATTCTGTATAACAGCGAGCCATTGTATAATAGGAATAATGCACTCCAGGGTGTGTGTCATTTGGGATAACTCCACACCTGGGGCATTGGAAGCACTCGGCCTGTGGCCTCTTGCCCAACCCCCCAGGCGTGGCGTTATCTCAGCATGACACACACCCCGTCGTGCATTATTCCTTTAACAAACGTTGTGTGTAGTTCCGTTGTCGACCCCAATGGATATGCTTTGTGATCCCATGCTGGAGAGCTCAGTCTGATGGTGAGCTCAGTGACCCACCTGGATGGAGGTGAAGGTGGAAGAATGACGCTGTTATGCAACACCCCACCCACCAAGGGAATGAAAGGTTCAGGGTTGTTCGCACATGCCTGGGTAACATATAGTGAAGGAAACTGTCCTCTTGGCATAGGGTTCTGGACCTCTGCACCAGTGGATGTCAGAAGGCCCTGTGCATTGGCTGACAGATGCACTCTTTGCCCTGTGTATCTGTATATGTGGCCACATGGAAGTGCAAGAACCACAGGCCTGCACCTCTACAGTTCACTAGGCTGCCCCATGAATTTTTCACATCTGTAGCTTCTGTAGGCAGATAGAGTCTTCCCTTGTTGCAGTGAAAGGACCTGCGTGAATGAGGATTTAATTCCACTATCTCAAAGGGAAATGACATTCTTTGAAAAACACTTCCTTAATGCACCAGTTAGGGTAGCAATGCCACAAAAGTAGGTAAATGTGGTGTTAGGGTTTCCAACCCTAACTCCCCACCCCCAGCCCCCAAGCAGAAAAATGAAAAACCATTGGGGTTTTAGGTCTCTGGACTATTGGCAAGTTGGCAAAATTGTGGTGGGGTCTTCCTTTGGGTTCTCAACCCTAATGCCCACCTCTTTCACTGAGAAAACAACATCACACATGAGCTCCTTTCTTCATGCAGGACCCGCAGGGACCTACATGAAGAAAGCCACAAGAAAGTGTGTTGCCAGCATATGGCGAGATGTACTTCTCTACCTTAGAAGAGTGTATCACTATGAGGCTCTGGCTTGGACCAGTACCTTGTGTTTTGGACTGGAAGCTATGGCTCAGGGGAAGGGGGCAATATAGTACACAACCCCAAGCAAGATCCCACTGCTGATTCACCATGACATCAGAGACCCAAAACCCTAATGTGTTTTCCTTTTGCTACTTGGGGAAGTGGGGGTGGGGTGTTACAGTTGGAAACCCTAATGCCACATTTTCCTAGTTTTGTGGGGTTATGTTACCCTAACTGGTGCATTAACAAAGTGTTTTGCAAAGAAGATAGATAGATTGATAGATAGATAGATAGATAGATAGATAGATAGATAGATAGATAGATAGATAGATAGATAGATAGATCTCATCTCTATATGGGATATAACATGGCCTGACTGAAGCTATCATATTTATGCTCATGAGAGGCCAATGATATTTTAATAGTAGTGGCCCCAAATGAAGAGGCTAATGATATCTTAATATCACTGACATCAAATGAAGATAAATATGATGGGCTCAATTCTCAGATGAGGAAGAATGCCACAAGCCCTGGGTGTGCCAAACACAAGACGCATGGGACTGTAGCATTCCCTGGCTGGCAATCAGCATTCTCAGTCTCATGTGCCACATGCTGCAAGTTAGACCAACTTTTGCTGGTCTACCTTTGTGGCCCCTTTTTTATGGGTTTTGTACCATATTGCTAAATGTGTCGTAAGGGTAGTAAATGCCAAATGATGGAAGCATTGTGAATCTGGTGCATGGTGTGGCAATGTGTTTGGGCATGCAGAGTTTGAAGTAGGGCTTGTGAAAGCCCTGTGTTAATCATTGAGAATCAAGCCCACTATTTTCAGTCAAGCCATGGCATGTTTGGTTTATGCAACCTATGTGTTTTGGGAAAAATTGGTGGTGCCTGGCTATTTGTGCAAAACAACAGAGGAGAATGAATACATTGACAGACAGCAGTTTTAAAATAAAAATTGTAAAATACATTACCCTCCTTTTGTTATTTTTATATAGATATTGTCAGCTGTATGCACTTATTGCCTTGGCTTCTTCTTTTTCAGTGGTTTCCATCATGTTCCCCCACCTATGTAAATGAGGAAATATTTTTTGTTGTCTCTTAGCTGCTGAACTATGGTGGCTGCAGGGTGCTCTTTTTTTAACATAGGGTAGCACAATGTCTGGTTCTCCAATGTATTGTTTAACATAACATCCCAGTGCACTGAACAGTGGCTGAGCATCAGGGGAGCAAGAACTAGGCTGCTTGTGAATGGTCAGGTCAAGTGAGCATAGAAGGGAGTGAGGACAACATGGTCAGCATTTTGGAAGGAAACCAATGAAATTATTTGCATGAACTGTGTGTGTGTGTGTGTGTGTTGGTGGTATGGCATCATTGGTTACCCTTAATGCTATACTATCGATGGTAGCACTCAATATACACCCAAAAGCAGGGAGTGAGTGGGGTATTATATCCTGTGCTACCTTCAATGTGATCAGAATTTTGCAGTGACAGTGTGATGAGTGAGTGAGCATGATCAAGCTGAGAGGAAGCAGCACAAAGTGAGGTTGGTCAGATACGTATATGACTTTCAATTTTTCTAAAATCTTTAGTTACCCTGTTGGTGGTGGCAGAACTCACCATGTTTTTTATTTAACAGCCATAGTGTAGGGTGAGTTGGAATGCATGTGGATGGCAGATGTTCATGCACAGGATCATGGGAAGTGCATGCCAAAATATCAGTCAAATGAGCACTTTTGAGACATTATTGTACACTGCTCTGATAGATGCTCTCCTGTGTTTTTTATTTTACTTGTAATTACAACAGAGTTTTGAACCTTTTGAGGACGAGACTTCTAAAACATCAGAATGACATCACATTAACAACTCTATCTAGGATGGGTGTCAGGCACTGTCGGGGCTCCTTGTAACCGGTCATGCAGAGTTCTGAGGGGATCAAGGACAGCAGGTCAGCTTTTTGGCAACAAGGTACTGTAAACAGATTGCTGTTGCAGTTTCAGCAACAGCTCTCAGAACTGCATGATTCTGGAGAGCACTTTTACTTTTGAGCACAAGTGCCCATTCTTATATCTATGACATATAAATATAATCAAAGATACAAGAATGGCATATAAGTACAAAGAAGGATATTATTATCTTTCACAGTAGCCCAAAATTATCATTTTTTATCTGGGCATTTATCTAAACACACATGTTGTATAAATACATCATATAATTTCTTTTTTTCTTTTTTTTTAACAAGTAATACTTCTCATCATATGGTTGTGACTTTTTCCAGTCTGGTGCTTTTTTTCTCATGCTACCGATTTACAAGCCAGACTCTGTAATGCATCAGCTGGGACCTCTCTGATTTCTGGCAACTATTCACAACACAGAACAATCAGCTATTTTCTTATGGCACAAATATGAAACAACTACAAGGGCAGGAAAATAACCTGTAATAAATTCAAGCAAGTAACCATTTCCCATTTCTGCTTGGCTGATGTCATTGACACATGCACTTACTGAATGTTTCTATAATCTCAGGCATATAGGTTGCTTGTGGCTTTCTTCCATTCATGTGAACATTAACTTGTCATCCTTTAGAAGAACTTGGAACAGGGAATAATAGTACATCAGATGATGCTGTATATTGAAAGGGTTATTAATTATATATTAAAAAATATTTTCTGATTTTCAACAAAACAGTCACAGTTGCATTTAATGGAAGTCTAGCTACACAAACAAATGAATTCTGAACATTCATTATTTATTACTGAAGGTATTTTGGATACTTCAGGCTCACAGCTATTTAGATGTTATCTGTTCGAGCTATTTTTCCTGCACTGAATTCACAATCTTCTATGTGTGACTTCAGAATCATTCATTTGGTAACAGGCTGCAATGTCACAGCAGAAATTATGACAGGGGCATATCAACTGTATGAGGCAGAGTCTGAATCCCCTCATATTATTAGTGATAAAAAAAAAAAACAGAATGCCCTGAAATAATTTGTTTTAATATTATTAGGTTTGACTTCTCCTGATGCCAGCTGGCCATGTTTTGCCAGACACTATAGAATCACTTTAAAGTGCTGAATATATATATATATATATATATATATATATATATATATCTATATAAGGTCTACTTGCATTAGTTTTGTAATTAGGATATCACCTTTAAATGAATTGTTACAAATGTGCCACTAATGTATATAAAATGCAAGAAGTCCTATTTACTTGAAGACCTTATGCAGAATATCTGGGTGTCGGCCAATGAGTCTGCATAAAGATATATAAACAAACAAGTGTTTGTGAAGTATTCTGACAAACTCAAGTCGTGTGTGTGAAGTAACTGTTTAAATTAGGCCAGTAAGGGGTGAGTGAAAGACATGGGGCCCAATTAAAGAAAGAGAAATATGCCAGACGCAAGAAATGCAGTTGAGTAAATATACGCATCATCAACTGCGACATGCGAGATATGTGTGATTCTAGAACACACGAGAATACGCCAAACACAACTGTGTAAGTCATGACACACAAGATACACTATATAAAAGTGCACAACACGCAGTTGCAGCCCAACATACACCAGCAGATACACCACAGCAATGGCACAAGCTGCAGCAGAACAGCAAAGATGGAAGAGGAACATTGGGCATGAGAAGGTGAACACCTTGCTGGAACAGACAGATCACCACCATGCACTCCTCATGGGCCACAGAGGGGATGCCAAAAAGAGGAAGAAAAGGAAGAGGGCTTGGGACAGGGTTGTACAGAGAGTCAATGCTTTCGCTACACAGCGCAGGACAGTGAAGGATGTGCAGAAAAAATGGAACGACCTCAAGCGCCTGGTCAAGTGCAAGCTGGGGCAGAATAGATTCAGTGCACAGGGCACAGGGGGTGGACCCACCCAGCAGGAGCCGCTCAGCACCATCAAGAGAAGGATAGCGGCACATCTGAGCCAGCAAAGCATCGCCGGTGTCATACAGCTGGACAAATACAGACAGTGGATGGCAACAGGTAGGGACAAGCAACCAGCAATGTATGGGACAGGCCAGACAGGGCAACAGCACACAAGCCACCCACATAGATGAGGGGAAGTGGGGAAGTACTGTGTAGGCAGAAGCAATGGTAGGGAGGCATGCCACAGGACTGCCACATGTCCACAGCTGGCCACAGAGTGGGCCAGGGGAACCAGAAAATGGTGAGGGCCATGCTAGGGACAGGCATGTGTGCAGCCAACATGTGAAGCAGTGCAAAGGAATAACCCATGGTGAAATGTGGAGGGGCTGGCACAGGGCCACGTATCTGGAAGGGGTGGGGCAAGCTGAGGTATGGGATGGGCTGCACTGGGTGTTGTTCTGTCCTGCACTGTGAACTGTTGGGGGCATGCTGAGGAATGGGATGGGCTGCACTGTGTTGCCTGTCCTGCACTGTGAACTGCTGGGGGGGCATGATGAGGGATGGGCTTGGCTGCACTGGGTGTTGTTCTGTCTTGCACTGTGAACTGTTGGGGGGGCATCCTGAGGGATGGGCTGGGCTGCACTGGGTGTTGTTCTGTCCTGCACTGTGAACTGTTAAGGGGGTCATGCTGAGGGATGGGCTGGGCTGCACCAGGGGATGTTGTGACCCACACTGCGTGCATGGGAGGGGGTGGCCATGCACTGGCCTGTGCTGGGCAGTAGGGATGGGGCATGGGTCACCGTCCCAGTGCCTGCTGACTGCATGAGAGGGCCGCAGGAGCTGTGCAAGGCTGGCATGGCAAACTCAGGCACCCAGGGGTGCAGGCCCCTGCAGCTCAGTGAGGCCCCATGGCCGTGCCTGTGCATGGTGCCACTGTTCAGTGAGGAGCAGTACTGGGCGACCATGGGACAACTGGAGTCACCATACAAGGCTGGACAGCACAGCAAGGGCAGCAATGGTGAGGGTCAATGCCAGCAGTGCAGGATGCATGTACAGAGGAGGCATACACTAGGTGGGACAGCACAGGGGTGGGGTGGGTGCAATGCCAGAGTACCACGCCGCTGCAGACCAGTGAGGGAAACACTGCTCAGGCAGGTGAGGGCACACTGTGTTGCAGGGATACACTAACATGTTCCTCATCCAACAAATGCAGTGACAGCTGGCGCAGGTGGTCCCAGTGGAGCCCGAGGGCAGGAGCAGCAGCGGCAGGGCCTGGAAGTAGCCAGCATGGCCCAGGCCACTGTCATGGTGTCGGCTGACGACGGCAGCCCAATGGATGCTGGAGACCGCCCTGCAGCCAGCACATCTGTGGCAGGAACACCAGAGCTGATGTCTGAGCCTGAGGGTAGTGGGGATGGCAACAGCCCCATGTCTGAAGAGACAGTAGACAGCAGTGAGGGGGATGAAACCAGACCACTGTGGGAATAACAGGGGACCACCAAGGACACCACCAGGAGTGTTGCCACATCTGTGGAGGTAGTGCAGACACCCGTGGTTGAGCGGGAGGTGTCAGGCCAAGACCAGCAGGCAGATGAGGCCACTGGCATAGGGCTGCTCAGCCCACTGAGTGCATGTGGACTTGAGGATGAATTGGATGAGGCTGTCTAGGTGCTGCAGGCACAGCAATCCCCACCGGCTTACATCGGGGACTACTGCCAGTTGGTGCTGGCCGGCTAGGGGGACTGCAGGCAGGGGCTTGCAAACATATGGCAGGGCATGCAGGAACACCACACCTGCATGGAGCTGCAGCTCACCAGCATCACTGTCACCCTGCAGACATTCACAAGAGACATGGGCGGTATGCATGTCTGGCCTGGGGGGATGCTATACAGGGCATCCGGCACTGTGCTGAATGCCAGACGGTCATCATGGACCATCTCAGCACAGGCCTGGAGAACATGCAGGCACACCAGCAGTGCCAGGATACAGCCATGGCCAAGGCCATGCAGGCCATAGCATGCGCACTGCTGCCATTGCAGCACCTGCAAGGCCTGGTCCAGCAGACTGCACCCCCGGGCACCACTCAGTTCAGCACCCAGACACAGCCACCAGAGCCAGTGGAACCCCCTTCCCCACCCCTGGCCCAGGCGTCAGTACCCACCCACCTGCCAGTCATGCTGCCAGTGTCGCACGCACAGCCAGGCACTGCCCTCACTGACCCAGGCACAGAACAGTGCCACGGTGCAACATTGCTGGTGCACACAGGCATGCCAACAATACAGGCACAGGCTAGACCGAGCACCACACACAGTTCCACAGGTACAGGCTCAGTCACAGGGCATGCACAAGCAGGTGGGCACACCAAGGAGGGTGTCCCGCAGGCTGCACAGGGCCTTAGGTGCTCAGCACGAGATGGGGGAACACACCATGCAGCCCTGGCACAGCCACCACCACATGTGGCTCCCAGCCATGTAGGCTTGTGTGGGCGAAGGCATAGCAGCCCACCTGTGGGGGCACACACAGGCCTACAAGGTGCGATGCCTGGTGTAGCCTGACAGGGCACTGCCCAGCCTGCCAGACTGGCAGAGTCCCCCACAGCCCAGCACCCGGCACCGAAGGGGTCGGTGCGAGGACAGCGTGCGAGTGCAGAAGGCTGTGAGTTGCCCAGGTGACCTGTGCAGTAGGGGAACAGGTGGATGGGGCTGCATTGGGTGTGTGGGGCCATATGCATGGCAGGGTGCACATGACCATGGGAGGCACTGTGCGGGCACAAGGGTGTGTGTGAATGTGTATATATGCATGACTGTGTGCATGGGTGAGTGTGGGGCACGTGTGTTGGGTGGAACTGGGCTGCACTGGGCAATGTGCATGTGTGTAATGAGCACTGTCTCTGAATAAACTTGATTGCACCCCAACCCTATGCTGTGTCATCATTGTGTCATTGCAGTGCTAGGGCCTTACTTGGACCATGTTGGGTAGGGTGTGCCCCCAGGTGCAACACTGCTATATGCATGCTACGGCCAGTGGGCAACAGCCTGCCATGCCCCCCTCAGGTACACGTACACACACACACACACACACACACACACACACACACACATATGCCCTGCAGACACAAGAACAACAGAGCAGGGCCTCCCACACCCGATTCCCGCAACTGTGTTGTAGCCACAAATTGCATACGCATATACATGACTTATATGTTGAGCCTCATCCAGACATCGCAATGTGCCATGCGGCACAATGGTTACACCTCACGATTGCCTCTCGTGAGGCTACAAATGCATTCATGATGTGCGATCTGCATATACATGTGGAAAGCGTGGGGCACGCGACGGCTGTAGTTGATAGGCCCAGGCACTGTGTAGCGGTACAAGGAGTGCAGACCTGGGCATTGGAGTGAGCTGCATGTCTACAGAGCCAGCCAGACCAGGACAGTGACAGATGCTCAGCAGACTGGTGAGTACTGGGCCACAGCAGCCCCCCCCCACATACCCCTACTATGTATGTTTCTGGCAGGAAGGTCTGGGACAAGCATGCATACCTACTGTAGAACCCATGGCCTGCTTGTGGAGTACAGCAACCTACAACAACGTGGCACAGTAATATCTATATGGTTAGCAGGTGTTACCTTGGGTCACTACTAACTGTACAGGGAGCAATGATATAGGCATTGTAGAAGTGTTATGTTTGCTTAACACAGTGAGGTGGGTGCCATGCAGTGTTCACAGTGTATGTGGACCAGTATGGGCACAACGCTGCTCAACTATTACAGTCATGTCACACCCTGCCGTGGGGCACAGGCCACTGTTGTACTATAGCAGACATGTACAGGGGTATAGGCAGGCATCCACACTGTAGACAGTTGTATACAGCCATGTGGTGTGCCTGTCATGTCCCATACGCTGTTCACATTGCATTAGCACTCTGATGCGTAGTATGTGTTCCTGTAGGCCACTGCTGGGTGTCGCTGTACAGCCATCTGTTGTGTAGGGGGTGTCACATGTATGCCCATTGTAGGCTGTAGAGGGGACATCTGACAGCGGTCATACATGAGTGGTGAAGGGGTGCAATTGGGGGGATGGGTACTGTCATGGATGGGGGGGACATGGTGCTGGCATTGCCACTACAGAACTGTCTGGATGCACCCCTGTACATGTTCTGGGTGACAGTCATAGTAACAGACAGCTCGTCCTATGGTGTGATGCACCCATAGGCCGGCAATGTGTATGGCACGAGTGTTCGCAGTGTGGCACAGGGAGCCCCTGTGCGGTGCGATGGGGTACAGTCCCCATACCGTGGCATGGGTGGGTGGCGTGCAGGCATGGCCTCCCATGTGGTGGCCAGCCAGGGGAATCAATATGTATGTGCCCTGGCTGTGGACAGTACCACGGGCTGTGTTGTGGAGGGTGGGCAGGGATATGGGGGGCATGGTACAGCCACACACCACTGTGCAGCGGGTGGTGTGCTGGTCCTGCCACATGTGGGTGGTGACATGTTGCCTGTGTGGTCCTACACTCACCCATGTGGATAGGCCAGGAAGGTCCTCCCCCATGTCTGTGGTGGGGCCAGGCATCCTATGGCTCTGTCCCTGACCAGATGATTCACACACCCCCCTCATACCCCTGGGGCCATTGCGGGACAGTGACCTTCAGGGTGGGGGGTGCAATCCCAGGCAGTGGGCCACATGGCCAGTCCACTGTGGCACCCATGTTGGTGGGATGCACGCTGTGCACAGCGGTGATGGGTGTGTAGTGAATGTGGCACCTGGCCAGTGGCATGGGGGCACTGCACAGTGGCTGTGTGGGAGGCACCCAGCCTATGTGGGGTGGCGGTGGGCTAGGGCCATGGCGCAGGGCATGGGGTGTGATGGCCTCCTTGCTGAGGGGCATATGGAGGTATGCTCCCATTCCCCTGGGCCTCGCAGCAGTACTGACCATGGCACATGCCAGCATGCATGCACTGCACAGGCCATGGCCACGCCCCTCATCGGCCCCTGCAGTACAGGGCTGCACGTGTTGCAGTTGGGGCCACACTGGCAGCCTGCATGTGGTGCGCAGTGTTGCCACGACTGGGTGGGGTTGGGACACACACAGCCATGCATGCATTGTGTGGGCTGTTTAGGCCAGAACAGGGTGCTGCAGTGCACACCTGGTGGCATGGTGTACCACAGGGTCACATAGTTGTGTCACAGACTGTGCAGTATGTGTGATTCAGTAATCTAGTGTTGTAGGCGTAGATGCCCGGACAGTGTTCCTGCACCCACACCATGGGTGCACAGCACATCTGGTAATGGTCACACGTGTCACGGCTGTGTTGCCAGCCTGTCACCTATACCGGCACACACAGGCGGTGCCATGGCCCAGGCACACTGTCACTGTGCTGGTGCATCAGGGAGGCATATCTGTTTGGTGGGGGTGTGTCACTGTGGTGTCCAGACATGCGGCACTGCCCACCCTTGTAGCACTATCCATGCCTGTGTGCTGCATGTGGCGGACCATGCCCGGTTGTCACGCATGGCAGGAGCTGTGTACCAGTGGCCGTGGCCCAGGCTGTGTGGGGCATTGCCTCCACAGGACATTGCCTGTGCCATTCACACAGGTGCACTGCCACCTGGTTGGATGGCTGTGTGGCACTGTCCCTGTGCCACACCCTCCATGTTACACCGATCAGGACCACATCCAACCACCCCACCCTATGCATGGGCGGACATGGCAGGGTGTCATGGGGGCTTTCCTGGGCCTTGTGTGGATACATGCCCATGGGCTGGTGATGTTGGGGGGTGGGGGGGTCATGGCACCCAGAGGCTCCTGGCCACAGGTGCACATCCGGCTGTGTACTAACCCATGTCCTTTCCCTCCATAGCTCCATGACGGGCATACATGGGACTCTGGTGAGTATTCAGCATTGTTCAACCCACACATTCCCACTGCCTGTCCAGCACTGTG
The DNA here is from genome assembly GCA_016271365.2 of Neoceratodus forsteri. Classification (NCBI taxonomy): domain Eukaryota; kingdom Metazoa; phylum Chordata; order Ceratodontiformes; family Ceratodontidae; genus Neoceratodus; species Neoceratodus forsteri. The sequence goes on from CM057450.1 coordinate 1,642,787,091, forward strand.
TACCTGACAATGTTGCTCTCTGTCCCCTGTGTAGGTTCCAGTGCCACCGCACAGGTCCAGGTAGGAACACACTGCCACACCGCAGCTGCTCCTGGGTTCCTGACTGTGCCACAGGCTTATGTTGTCCTGCTCTTTCCCCATCCAGGAGTGCTCCAGGCCAGTCAGCGACACCCACTTCAGACCCCATGGGGCACAGCACAGGTAGGTAACTGTCTGTCCCCTTGCCGGCACCCACGGGCATCATTGTGTCAGCCCCTTGTCCACCTGGTGGGTGTGGCCTCATGCACCTCCTCATGGGGGTGCTGGTGTGGATGTGCGGCAGGGCTGCATGTGGCATCCCACACCCACACTGTGCAGGGCCGTACCATGGCATGCCTCTGCAGGGGACTGGTGCCATGGTGGTACAGTGTGGTTACTGTGTGCTTGGTCCCTGCATGGTGCAGCTCATCACATACACACATCGCGCTGTGTGTGGCATTGACATGGGTATGCCACGTGGGAGTAGGGCCACGGTTGCAGGCCTGTGGCCCGGCACTGACCCATATCACACAGCCGGTGTCTGGTGTTGTGCATGGTGGATGGGGGTGGTGTGCACGGCCACAGTGGATGTCTGTAGTGATGCATGTGCCATTCCTTCTCCGGTTACAGGTGCCATGCAGTAGATGGGCCAAGATGTCCTCAGGCTCTTTCCTCAGCCTCAGCGGCCGGGTGCCAAACTTCACGCCTCATGAGACGGTGATGCTCGTGAACTATGTGCAGCAGTGGGGTCGGATGCTGCTGCCACCTGGGTGCTGCAGGAGTAGTGCTGCTGCCTGTGAGTGGGCCTGGACAGCCATCTCTGCCCGTATGGTGGCTACTAGTATTCAGCACACCATCCACCAGCTTACACACTGCAGGCAGGACCTGATGTGCAGGGAGGCCGGTGTACTGCAGCGACTGATCAGCATGGCCCGAAGCAGGGACACAGAGATGCAGTCCGGACAGGACCCCAGTGTTGGTATGTATCCCTACAGCTCTTCATCTGTTGCAGCAGTGCTGGTGTGGTGGCCATGGCAAGTGGTGCCTCCAACACACTCACCTGTCCCTTCACCCCACAGGTTCTGCTGGTGCATCACACACCATGCAACAGAGATGCCTCGCTAGCATCAGACAGGAGGCACGTCCATGGAGGTCAGGTGCATACATTCCATGGACCCCCTGGGCCATGGCCTTGGCCGGTGGACACTGTATGGCCTGTGCTGCACCCTCACATTGCTTGCCTATTTGTGTGTGCACCCCTGTCTGGTCCCAGCACTGACTGCATCCTTTACATTCCTACAGGTGTCCATAGCAGGCTGCCACAGTGACAGAGGGCCCTGCTGAGGGCGATGGTGGCCATCAAGGCAAGCAATGCAGAGGAGTACAGGTTGCACGCACAGTGCAGGCAATGGAGGGCCAGGGTGCTGCCACTGACCTCATCCTTCTCCTCCTCCACCTCCTCCACAGTTGTGGCCGACGACGGGGACCAGGCACCATTGGAGGCACGGCTAGTCAAGGGGGGCCCCACTGATGGTGGGCATCAGGAGCCAGTTGACCCACAGTCGGTCGGCCAGGACTGGGTATGCAGTGATGCAGCCAAGGCCCCATCCCCATGCACTGTACCACAAACTGGGGACACAGTTGACGATGTCACAGCAGGGGCAGCCATGGATGCCCCACCAACAGACAATGAGCCTTGCCCCACTGTCCCTGCTGCTGGGGATGCTGAACTGCAACAGGAGTTGGCCATGCCTGTTTTGCAGTGGGAGAAGCCGATGCCTATGGCAGATGAAGGACCCACTACAGAACATGTGCAGGGTGGGGGCCCAGATCGAGCACGCCTGGTGGTACTTGTGACAGCCATCCTCCAGGACATTGGCCGCCTTCATGGTTCTGTGGCCGCCCTCCTGGATGAACTCTGGTGCACATAGTGGCCATGTCTGCCATGGCATGGCAGGTCTTGGATTGGGTCCACTGTGTGGGTGGGAATGTATATAGGGGTGATTGTTTTGTTGGGTCTGTTTGGGTGTTGTGGGTGTACATTGGGTGAATGTGTTGGGTTATTGCTGTTTGTTTGTGGGTGGGTTTGATTATTGTTGTTTGTGGGTGTGACTGTTGTTTGGGTGGTGGAACTGTGTTGGGGTGTGCGTGGGAGCGAGCTGGTGTTTGGGGATGTTGTGGGTGGCTGTTTGGGTTTGGGTTTCCTGCGCTGTTTCATTGTGTTGTTGTTGCCTGTTCTTAATCCCCATCCCCCTCCCATTGTTACCCCATATCCCTGTTCCTGTTTTGAACATTAAATGGTTTGCATACACACTGTCTCTGTGTCTGTTACTGTTACTGGTATGCTTGGCTGTGTGTGTGTGTGTGTGTGTGTGTATGTGTGTGTGTCTGTCACTATGCGCAGGGGTGCACACTGGTGTTGGTGCCTGCTGTCCTCAGTGTTCCCTCCCTATGCATCAGGTTGGTGTGCCATTTGTGCTGCCCGCAGAACAGGCCACTGTCCTCGGGCCACATCTGCATGGTGGTCTATGTGCTGCAGGTCACCTTGCATGCTTTGGTGTCCTTGTCAGCTCACATTGTGCCTCCAAGCTGTGTGGTGGCACGGTACCTGTGCTGTGCCTTTCCACCTCAGGGTGTCATTGTTCCCTGCAGTTGGCACCACTGGCATGGATGTTGATGTTTCTCACCACCAACTGTAAACTGGTCTGTGCCACCCGGTGCTGTGTCCTTGTTGTGGTTGCACTGTTTCTATGTATCAGTGGCCATGGCAGGGGCATTGTGCCTGGTGGTGCCTTTGTCCCTGCATTGAGCCTGTGGCCTCTGTGCTTCCTTTGTGCCCTGTGCCACACTGCCCCTGTGTGCCTGCCTTACTTGGTTACTGTCTTCCTATCTCACATGTGTGTTGCTGTGTGGCTGACCTGTCTGGCCCTGCTCCTTTCTTTGCTGTGTATATTACACCTGTTCCCACATGGTTTATGTTGCGCTGTCTGGTCTTGGTGCATGTTGTGGTACTGCTGCTTCTAGAATCCCGCCCTGGCATTTCTCTACTGTTTCCTTGGCATATGTTCAGTTGTGCATTTGCGTACCTGTGGGTCTGTCGCAACTGCGGCGTAACTCGCCATTGGCGTACTGTGTTGCGACATTGCGCATCTGGCAATGTACAATAGCATTTGGTGTATTTGCTGGATGTATTTGAGACTTGCGCCATTCTCTTTGACACCTCTGTGTTGCGCATTGGCATATACTTTCTAGAATCAGGCCCATACTGTGCTTAATGGATCAAACTAAATAACTTAGGTTGGGAGAGAAAAAGGTCTGATTTAATTTTATGGGGCAAGTGATTAACTGAAGAGCCCAAGCAATTATGCAAGAAGGTACAAGAAGGAGTGATTAACATCAGTCATCTTGAGGGAGGTCAAGAGTCATGAAACATTAATCCAACCCCAAGATTTTCTCAACACTGATACTTAAGTAAAATGTTTCAATTTTTTTTAAATGAATATGATTATAGTTTAAATTCTAATTGGTTTAATGTTAATGAGTGCTTCTGGCAATTAACAAAACACTTTAGAATCTACATTAGCTAATCAATTTGCACGATTTCTAGCAACTGTTTTTTAAGCTAATGTTAAGTAACAGTCTATAAATGTCAGACAGGAAAAATATGTCCCTACCCCTTTTTAAATTACAAAAGATTCCAGGCATCTTTCACTTTCATGTAAATATAATATGTCATAGTCATGCAAGCATTTAAATACTCTTTTGCAGTGTTTTAAATTAGCTATGTCTTTACTATATGATCACATTCTTCAGCTTACAGATATCAATATGGGTATAGTGTATGGGAGTGGCTTGTTAAGAACACACTTCAGTCAAAATACAAGCTTGTTGCACCATTGTTGTGATGTCATGCTGCTGTTGTACATAGAAACATAGAATTTGACAGCAGATAAGGACCACTTGGCCCACCCAGTCTGCCCATTTCCCCTACCTACTGGATAAGCTGCAGATCCTAGTTAACCAGCATCCTACTTCTTCCTACCCCCACCCCCTAGAATGGCATTATGACAGTCCCATGCATGCTTGAATTCCACCACTGATTTTGACTCCACAACCTCCTCTGGAAGGCCGTTCCATGCATCCACAACCCTCTCTGTGAAAAAATACTTCCTTAAATTACCTCTGAGCCACCCCTCTCTATCTTCAAATTGTGCCCTCTTATTCTTGCACACCTCTTTTTTTGAAAGATGCTACCCTCTTGGACTTTGTTGATTCCGTTGAGGTACTTGAACATTTCTATCATGTCCCCCCTCTCCCCTCCTTTCCTCGAGGCTATACATATTAAGCTCCTTTTGTCTCTCTTCATATGTCTTCCGGTGCAGACCCTGCACCATTTTAGTTGCCCTCCTCTGGACAGCTTCCATCCTGTCTAAGTCTTTGCAGAGATTGGGTCTCCAGAACTGCACACAGTACTCCAGATGGGGTCTCACCAGCTGTCTGTACAGAGGGATAATAACTTCCTGTTTTCTACTGGTGATGCCTCTCCCTATGCATCCCAGTATCCCCCAGGCCCTCCTTGCTGCCCTCTCACATTGCTTGCCCACCTTTAGGTCATCTGATATGACTACCCCCAGGTCCCTTTCCATTTTTGTTGTTGTTAGTATCTCACCCCCCATTGTGTACTCTTCCTCTGGGTTTTTGTTTTCCAGGTGCATTACCTTGCACTTCTTTGCATTGAATCTAAGCCATCGTACCATCGTTGGTATGTCACAATGTTGGTAAAAGTTGGAATGCCGTATCGTGCACTTTCCCATGATCTAGTGCTGATCACTCATTTTTTTTTATCTTCATCACACTGAAAAAGATTCGACTATTGGTAATGTTTTAAAAACTCAGGGGGAAAAAAAACGAGCAGTAGCAATGGCAGCAGCAGTGCACTCAAAATACCGAACTGTGGACACTTGTGACTCGCTTCATACAGACTGCTAGTTTAAGTTGTCTGAAACCTTCTTTGTCTGTCTGTTTATATGTGTATTTTCAACATTAACAGTATTCATCCTGTGTATCTGTTCAAATAAAGATTCCTTTTTATTTCAATGACAGCAACGCCTCCAATCTCCCTGTAAGACACCACAAATATTCTTGAGGCTGGTTTGTGCTCATCACAGTGTTTTACATGGTTGCAAATGTTGTTGTTTTTTTGTACATTTCCTGACCTTGATCACTGTAACTGGTGCCCATACACTATACAAGACAATGGATGGGCATCAGTTAACAATAAGGCTGAGTTCACTTCTCATGGTTGCCATGACAACAATAAACCTCTTGAGCTTTAATCTCGAGGTTTACCATGTAGTCATGGCAACCTCTCGAACTGAATACAGGCTTGTTGTTAACTGATGCTCATCCATTATCCTTTATATGAAAAGGGTTGGAGTTAAGGTTAGAATTGAGAAAATAAGAAAATATGTCATGCACTGCATTGGAAACACACAGGAAAAAGCCGAAGTAATAGGTATGTTTATATTTGTATTAATTGTAGCTAAAACTGTAGCTGTAGCTGAAAAGTACCTGGTAACTATTTGTGAAAATATTTATTTTGCTGCACTGCTGCTTTAACTGTACTGTAGTTTTAATAGGTCAAAGGGAGCTAAATAATAATCCAGCAACTTGAACTAGTTTCTTTAATCAAACAGCAAAGACACTCACAGACTTACAAGCCAGTGAATATGTCAGCAGAAAATGAGGCTTGGAAGCAATTGGACATGACACAAATGGAAGCTGAGCTGAAGTGAGAGAGCCAAAGTGCTAGATTCTTTTTTCTCAAAAAAGGCAGAGTTGAAATGGTTCAGTCCAGAACCATATGAGTGTATCCAGTGTGTTGCAGGGGTTAGGAATGTATGCATTCATGGCTATGGTCAGGGACCAACCATTCTGTAACCACTGCAAGTTGGCTGCAGCACTTGAGTCCAAGTTTGTCTTGTTCAGATAGAAAACTAGCACTGCTCCAGGGTGCAGAGGCATGTGATATTGAGTTTGGTCACGAGGGAGTAGGACCAGAAAAACTGGTGCAGGTGCAGATGTTATTGACAAGGACTGGATTAAAGTTGAAAGTCAGATGGGACTGTGATCTTGAAATGAGGTAGGATCTACCACTAGTAGCCATCTAAATATTAAGGAAGATTCTGCCTGATAAGAAGGCTGGTAACCTTAGTGTGACAGGGGCTCCTTCAGTGGGCTAGAGCATAGGGGCTCCAACAGTACAGGATGGTGCAGGGAAAGAAAAGAGACAGGGTAGTAAGAATGCAAACAGTAATTGGCAATTCTATTGGGAGCTGTGTCAGTGAGGTAAATGGAGCACTGTGACATGGGTGCCATGTGGTTGGCTCAGTCACCTGCCAGTCATGTGTGCAGATTGAAGACATCATGGCAAAGGAGGCCTGGCTCATTTGGAAGTGAGGAACTAACCATTGTGGTACCTGTTGGCACCAATGACGTAGGCAGATTTAGGGAAGTAACAATCAATCAATCAGTCAATCAATCAATCAATCACATTGTTTATTGTGCACCTTTCAACATTACAAAACAACTCCCCTGAAACTAGGCACTCTGATGCACCATTGTCCTCCTGCAGTTCCCCAGACATGCTCAGAGTGTATTAAGCTCCACCACCTTGACTGTTAGTACAGTAAGCTGCACTTTCCTACCCCTCTCCCATGGAAAGGAGAGCATCATTTGGGATGCTCAGTCCTTCTCTTTCCAGCCTTCCAGTCCACCAAGCTCAGGTCACAAGCCTGGGTTGCTGATGTCACAAGTAGAGATGTTGTGAAGTTTTAATATGAGAGCGAAGTCAGAGCAAATTTGTAGAAATTTGCACTTCATGAATATTGCAAATTTGGTGAATTTTGCAGTAGATGCACCAACTTCTCCATGTGATTTTTTTTAAACCTGAAAGTTAAAACAAAAAACCTCCCCCATCAGCACCCGGTAAAAAACCTTTAGTATAGAAAATGGTCCACTGGTGCAGAGCATCTGCTCTGTTCACTGACTGTCTTGGTAATGGCATGAATGGATGAATGAATGAATGAATGAATGAATGAATGAATGAATGAATGAATGTTTACATCTTTGTTCCTAGTAAAACCTGATTAGTGGAAAATTGAGCCAATCAGGGTTTATTAAGGGCAACAATGTCACAATGTATTTATTCACACCGGTAATGAGATGAACACTGAACAGAGCAGATGCTCTGCATTGTGGCACCATTTTCTTTATTACAGTTTTTTTCTTGGTGTATGTGGGGGAGGAGCAGGGTGGTGGGGACCAGAGAGGGGCTTATGATGACCTACTCAATAGGACTCAGGTGGGAGGAGGCAGGTGCAGGCTGTTTGGTGCACGGTTGGGGGAAGAGTAGAGTATTTGAATTTTAATTCAGACTGTCTCAGAGTCATCCAGCTCCTACTTCAATACAGTATTTTGTTGCTGCAATGCACCAGCACAGAGGGGGGAGGAGGAGGAGAGTGCCAGTGGGGCATAGGAAGGAGGTATATCATGAAAAACATTCTTGGGAGGTGGGTGGCACAGCTCCATACAAGAGACACAATGTGTGTTATTTTTCACCAGCAAATTGGCCAACTTTACACAGGAAACTATGTGAACTGGCAGTTTGTGTAGATTTGCTACAGAAATTTTGCCAGTTCCCCAGGGGAAATAACAATGCAAATTGCAGTCTTTGGTGAAGTGAAGTTACAGAAATTCTCAATTTTGGTGTGAAGTGAATTTAGATAACTTTGCCTGCCTCTAGTTGCAAGAAGCAGTTCTGGTGCTGTGCCAGTGGACTTGCCTGAGGACAAAGATATTCTAAGGTATTTTTAAAGATCAAAAGCAACTGTTTTTACATATTGTTAATAAAAGCTTGAATTCCAGTCCCTGAGTTATGATTAGTGTTTCCCGAAATGCTTTCTCAATATGTCATGCTGTTTGGTTTTGTGGTTTCCTTTAAATCAGCATTTGTTAACTTGCTCTGCAGTAACTGAATACAGTGAAGTTGTTTCTGTCCCTCTGAGGCTTGGAGAGCGATGTCATCACATTGGAGATGCTGGCTGCTCCAACAGTCAAGTCCCTGCTTGACTGAAGAAGCCGTTTCACTTCCCAATCAGAGCAGTCTGTAGAGTTAATTGTTTGCTCTCCAGGGGTCAGATATCCAAAGCTTTGCAACTAGCACAATTCCATTGCACTGGAATAGTACTGGATTTGTGCCAGGCTGCAACATCTGAAAGCCCTTTTAGCACCGGCACTGCATGATAGCGCCAATGCTAAAAGTTAATGTATTCAGAAGAGGTAGTGAGGGGAGTGACCATGAATACTGGTGCACTGGCATATTCAAAAGATTAGTGCCGTGCTACAGGGTTTCGTGCCACCTGTAGCACCGCGCTGAATACAGCCTGCAAAAACCATGCGGTAATGCAGCAGTGGTACCCAAAGTAATTTGAAGTGTAACTTTGAATTAGTTCCAGGTTTACCCCGGTAGTCCAGTGTTCCCCCAACCCCCCAGCATGATCCCCGACCCCCATAGGTTTAACATATAATGATATTCCCTGGTAGTCTAGTGGTCTCCCACCCCCATTGCAATCCCTGACCCCTGTAGGTTTAAACATTAATGATACTCCATGGTAGTCTAGTGGTCTCCTACTCCCCTCATCGTGATCTCTAACTCCTGTTGTTTGATAATTCCAGTTTTTCCCCGGTAGTCTAGTGGCCCCCACCCCATGCCAAATTGTGATGCACTACTTACTCTGGTACACACCCATTCATCACTCAGTCGGTGGCTGGCCGCAGAGGTGAATGGTGGGTTGATCCAGTTGCCAGCTGCATTTGGGGATGATTGATGGGGAGCGGGGGATGTCATTACCAGCTGGGGGGTGGGGGCCACTAGACTACCAGGGAAATGCTGGCATTATTGAACAATGGGAGTCAGGGATCGATGTGGTGGTGGTGGTGGTGGGGTGGGTGACTGGACTACCAGGAAAATGCTGGAATTAATGAACAACAGGAGTCAGGGATCGCAATGTGGGGGCACTAGACTACCAGGATTGTTGTGAGGTGCATATGTTTGTGGTCGGGAACTGGGTGGGGGCAATTGACTACCAGGGCACATATGGACACAGGCAATAATATTGTGTGTGTGTATATATATATATATATATATATATACATACACATAAACAATGTGTGTGTGTGTGTGTGTGTGTGTGTTTATGTGTATAAATATATATATATATATATATATATATACCTACATATACTTTCTGTGTGTAGATATATGCCTTTGTAGCTATGTATGTATACACATCTTTATAGTGCTACACACAGTCATACATTCACCACTGTGTCCCTCATTATGGGGGACATCCCTCAGTGTACCTCTCAGTCTAGCCTGGCCTGCATACGTCCCTCATATGAAAAGTGCTTTACACATATTGACTGTGATATACAGCCAGACAAGGCAGCAGAAGGTTCTAGGCTATGGGCCTATGTATAGTTACCCTTTGTACATACAAAGGTGTTGGTATTTGTGTTTTGTGTTTGTATCTCCATGTTTTAGAATGTGCCCCACCCTCTAGGTTGTGGTGTCCCTCATCGCCCCTCATTCAACGCATCTGTGTCCCTCATTGTTGGAGTCAGTGTCCCTTATTGCCCCTCAGTCAGCACGTCTGTGTCCCTCATTGCAGTGCTGCATGGGCAGGTGGTTTGCTCTTAATGTGCCTGTTAACTCCCATTTCCTGCAGCATCCTGCTTGTACAGTACATCCAGTCCAACCAACAGGGGGTTGCTGTGAGTATATGCTAGCCTGCAGCATCCAGCCTGTACTTTCATTCTGGCCAACAGGGGGTTGCTGTGAGCTCCATGCAATAGCACCAGGCAAAATACATGGGAGTGCATGCAAAGCAGGCCATAATGAGATGCAAATGTGACTGTTTGCCCATGGATTGCCTGAGTAGGCTCATTTGCATAGGAGCTTTGAATTTAGCAAACTTTAGTCCTGGGCTAATGTGTTTGCACCAGGCTAATGTGTTAGCACTGTGCTATTGGGTTAGCCCTGGGCAAACCTCTCAAGGGCATGGCACAGTTCTGTAAAGTGTGAGCTGCATTGTTGATTGCAGTTGTTGTGCAACATTTCTTTGGTATCACACACATTGTCAACCATCTTCAACTCTGCCTTACTCCACCTCTGTGTCCACTGTGCTGCTGTTGCATTTTGCACTTCCTTGTTTCTATATTCAGAGCTGTCTTATTTCACGGGCTATTTTAGTACTGCACTCACAGCACTGTTTGCACTACTGCCTTTGCATGCTATATTCAGCAGGTTTAACCCAGGGGCTATTCCTTTGAATATGTCTTGCTACTGGTTCAGGGCTAATTTAGCTGTCAGGCAGTTCTAATTTAACCCTGAGGCTATGTTTTCAATATCTGGCCATACGATTTTTACTAACTCAGTCTCTGGTTTGTGTTTAGATAGATTAACTTAAAATCTATCACTCTGTTCACATAAAAAGTTGACCATTTGAGTTTCAGTGCTGAACTGAAGTTACATGAATGTTTCTCTGTAAGAGATCAACTTGTTTGTATCACAGCTCTCATTTCTTTCTCATCAAAGCTCTGTGTTGTTTTCTAGCTATATAACACAGGGTTTGTTAAATGGACATAAATCTAAATGTTGTTCATTCATAGAAGTAGTTTGTCTTTGATGATGCCTCCATAAATAGGTTCATGTAAGAACATTTTTTTCATGGCAGATTGGCAAACAGGTGCCTGCCATACTCTGCTATTTCAGGAACATGTACTGTATGACTGCACAAATTTCAATTCTTTGAGATTTTCTGTGTAAAAATACATCATGTATGTGTATAACAAGAAACACTATATGTTATCTTGAAGCCCCTGTTTCCTGCCCCACAGTTTTGGCAGCTGCACTCTGCTGCCCCCTGTCCTCTGCCCCACAAGCCCCCCCATCTCCGGGCCCACTGTCTTCTCTCGCACAGTCAGGGCTGCTGCACCCTGCTGCCTCCTGTGCAAACAGTTGAGGTTGCAGTACCCTACTTCTCCCTGCCCCCTTTGTCATGGCTAATGTACCCTGTTGCCCCCTGTTCCTTTCTCCTCAGTCAGGGCTTCTGTGCTGTGCTATACCCTAGAGGCCCATGCCCCCTGCCTCCACAGTTGACACTGCTGCACCCTGCTACACACTTTCATTGCCCCAAATGGGCTGGGCTGCTGCACCATGTGCACCCTTTCCCATGATCAGGGCTACTGTACCCTGATGCCCACCTCTGTCCTGTCCACAGTCAATTCTTCTGCACCATGATGTCCTATGTCCCCTGCAACCACTGTGCCCTGCTGCACCATACAGACCCTTTCCTCCATAGCTAAGGTTGTTGCACCATGCTGCTCCTTGCCACCAGAGTCAGATCCTTTGCTACACTGCCCAAACTGCTCAAAAGAAAAAATGGAAAAATACTTTCATCTTGTGTTATGGGGTGGGGGACAGAGGCCAGCAGGGTGCAGCAGCCCTGATTGTTTGGGCAAGAGACAGAGGAGGCATCAGGGTACAGCAGCCCAAACTGTGGTACTGGGTGCAGCAGCCATGCCTGTTTGGCACAAGGGCATGGGCATCAGGGTGTAGCAAAGGATCTGACTCTGGTGGCAGGGGGCAGCAGAGAGAAACAGCCCCAACTGTGGAAGCAGAGGACAGGGTGCAGCAAATGCCCTGAAATCTTGTGACAAGTGGAAGCATGGTACAGCTGCCATAACTGCAGAGATGTGGGGCTCTAGGGTACAGCAGGCCACAGAAACCTTGACTGTGTAGACAGGAACAGGGTGCCTAAGATGTGGTGGCAGAGTCAGAGGACAGCATAATGCATAAGCCTTGGCTGTGGGGCAGGACACGGGGGATCAGGGTACAGCAGCTGTGACTGTGGGACAGGGTGCATGTGATGCAGCAACCCTGCCCATTTGGGGCAATGAAAGTGGGTAGCAGGTGCAGAAAATGCCCTACCTCTGGTGGCCTGGGACAGCATGATGCAGCAGCCCCAACTGTGGAGGCAGGAGTCTTGGGACCCCAGGCTGTAGCAGAGCACAGCAGCCCCAACTTTGGAGACAGGAACAGGGGACAACATGGTGCATTGGCCCTGACTGTGGGGGTGAGAGACAGAAGGAAGAATGGTGCAGCAACCTCAACTGTCTGTGCAGGAGGCAACAGGGTGCAGCAGCCCCAACTGTGCTTATAGTGGATCACAGTCTAGCATTTTATTGTTTTATGAAAAACTGTGAATATAGTTCTCTGTTTATAACTTGACCACCTTTAGAGCTACTGTAGATACTTGAAAATTAGCATGATCTATGAATAAGGGCCATAGAAATTACTAAATGTGGAGAACTTTGGCTAAAGAAAATAAAGTTACAGAGGTACATAATTTCAGCATTTATTCTTTTGCAAAATTTAGTGCAGTTTCTGTAAATTTGGATGTTTGTAACTCTGCTCTATTGCAGGTATAGACCTTCAATTTGGCATGTCTGTCCAATACCAGTGGGTCCTGGTTCCTAACAAAGTGGGAGAAATGTTAATTAGTGGTTTTAATAGGCACCTATTGTAATCTTTTGTGAAAGCCTCCCCGGCACCCAGTGGTAGACTTACCCCATAATAGCTATGGGGCATATTCTTACATTTTTATTTGCAGTCCTGTAAGGAGGGGTTGGAACTATAAATCAGTGCTGAGGAATCCTGCCACACCATGCCTTCCCCTTCCTGGTATGAACACTCCATCTATGCACTTCACATTTTATGATATTACTGTGTGGATAGTGTGAGGGTGCACTCCATAGAAAGTAAAAGCTGTATATTTTTACATACTTTTTTCAGTATTTTAGTGGTCTGTTTGATTCCAGTAAGAGCTACCACTCGACTAATCAGGTTCTTGCCAGTAGAGTCATGGCTCTGACTTGAATCAAATGGACTGCTAACATACTAAAAATACTGTAGAACAGTTTATTCTCATGCAAGTTATATTTAGTGCACGGTGCTATTCAGCTGTAATTGCGCAAATTTAATTTCACACTCTGCAATTAGCTCCTAATTTATGCCAATTGAAAATATGCAATGTTGTCCAATTAACACCATTTTATTTTAGCACAATTATCACAAGTGAATATAGCTATAATTATTTTACATCAAATATAACCTATTCTCCAGTAATATGTTAAAAGATGCAGATATTACTTTCTGTGGCATGCACCCACATGCTCTCCCAACAGTGACATCATAAAATGTGAAGCATGGTGGTGGAGCACTCATACCAAGAATGGGAATGGATGGTGCAGCAGGACTTCTTGCCATTCATATATGACCCCTTCCCCTACTTATAGGACTACAAATAAAAATACAAGAATTTAGCCTATAGCTATTGCGGAGGTAGTCTACCACTGATGTGTAGGGGACAGTATTACAGAAGATGCTCTTTAAATTTACAGTGAAAATATCAGAAATTATTAATTTGAGAATGCTTCTCAAAAACTCATGGACGAATAATAGGTAATGACATCAGAAGCCCACTTCTGCAATTTAATGTTCACAAAGCACTTATCACCACTACATCTGAATAACTGTGCTGTTCATTGTCCCATAGTTCTTCTCTGAGATGCTGTTGTATGCACATTATTTTCTCCTGAGCTTCACCAGATGAGCCAGTTGAACTGATTATCACTCAGATATTTTCCTTTTTTCGAAAGAGACTCCTTGCAGTAAAAAGAGACACATCAACTCCTTTTCCTGTTAGACCTAACCCCTCCAAATAGCTGGAATTCTTCTTTCTTGGTGCCCCAGTCATTTTCTTCCACCAGCATGCCCCTAAGTCCTGGACATCAAAGTGCATTGGGCACTCAGGCTAGTACATTTTATGGATTGGATTCTCATATAATCTGCATTTGAGTGAGAACTGTTGTCCATCTATGCTTTCTTGTCCCCAACTAGGGATCAGGTCAGCTGTTCTTTTTTAAAATGAATAGTTTATTGAGGTTTTATGAAACTTACATATACAACATGTGAAAAATTCATCAAGAATATCTCTGATCCTGCCTGGAGCACCTAAAAAGCATTCCTTGGATTACAGGCCAAGTCAAAAAACAGAGATATGATCAGATACTACAGGTGGGTCTCCAACACATCAGGCAGGCATCCATTAGACCTGTCCCCACCATCCTGGACAATAGTCATCATGATATAGCCCTGTAACTATGGCATATAAACAATGTGACCTCAGTGATCAATGAGCAAGATATCAGACAATATGAAATTACAATAATGACCAGCAAAAGCAAGCCACAAATAACTGATGGTGACAACAACATAACTATGTTAAAAAAAAAACAAGAAACAGGTAGCATACAGTATGTGCTGGAGTACATAAGTGACAATGCGACAAGGCCTGAGGTCAGGTTGCCATTTTATCACACTGGTGAGCAGAAAGGGATGGGAGCAGGATGCCTGCTGTAAAAAGGCTACACCCTCAGAAGGAAGGTGAAAGATGTCCCAGGAATATCCCCTTCCCCCAAGCAGGACAATATGAGCTACCCCCAAGGGGTTAAATGAGGGCCCCATAGGTCAGTTGTTCTAGTGCTACCCAGTTTGGCTTTTCTTCCCTTGCTGAATCCATGCATAGAATTCCTGACACTGGTGACCCCTTCAGAAAAACTGCCTCCCCTGCCATTACACTGAATCCCCCTGACTGCGCTCTCCATTGACGTGACCAATACCCCTTTTCCTTAGCACTACTACAGCCCATATTGAAAACCCATTCATTCCTTCCTTGCCACAGAATTCCATCTAGCTGACCAGAAAAGGAATACCCTCCCTCATTCAACAGACTGTTATCAAGAGTTAGCAATCCTAATAGCCAGCTGTCATTCTTTACAGGCCATAGGTCCAAGAAGACCTTGAAGAAGATCCCTCTGGATATTCTTACCCTCAGGAAAATTCTGAATTCAAGAAGTTACCTTCTCACTTCCTCAAAATGTGTTGTCCATAGCCCAAATTAGACAACAGTCAGCTCCTCAGTCTAGCTGCGATTCTTGGCTATAATGATTTTTTTCAAATGCCTGGGAATCACCATTGACCTTGCCCTGACTTTCTCTGATTGCATCAGACTCACTGTCCAGCACATGAAGTAGAGACTAGGACCTGGATACAGGCTCAAGGATTTTATGACCCCTGAAGTCAGACTTGCCATTGCCAATGGCACCTTATTCCCCCTGCTGGTTTACTTCTCTCCCATCTACATGCGGACCTCATCTTCCATCCTGTCCAGACTAAACACAACCTGCAACAGCTTCTGTAGGTTTGACTTGATGACACCTTACTCCTCTCATCATTGCTCCCTTTACCAGGCTGTAGGATAGCACCCCACTCAGGCCCACCGGCACTACCTCCTAGGCTTCCTAGTTGACAAATCTATCAGAAAAAAGAAGGTGTCCCCCCTTCCACCCTACTCAGACCAAAGCCCTGCCATCAAGGTCTCTTGACCTCCTCCAGCCTAGTATTAGAGTTCCCACAAATCAACGTGTATGAGCCAGAGGGCCTTCTGTTTAGTTGCCCCAAATCTTTGGAACAGCCTATCTGCTCCTCTATGGACCCTGGATTCACCCTCTCTTATTTAAATCCCACTACAAGACTTCCTTACTCTATCATCACCTGTATGTGCCCCTTCCCCCGGATAATAGCAGACCTCTTCTAAGGGCAACCGGAGTGCCAGAATGACTGGAAATTGTTGCTTTTTGATATTTGACTCTGGGAACTGCTGTTACTGTAACAAAATATTTTGGTCACTGTGCTGCCACTTAAACTCTGTGTAGTGTAGTTGCTTGCACTGTGGTCACTTTATATCAAGTTTTGCTCAAATTCTGTACCATTTGTTTTGTATCACTTAATGGTTCACTTAAGTATTGTAATTACTCACTGTTCCCTGTGTCTCGTTTACCTGTTCTTCTTTTAATCTTGTTTGTGCCATCTTTATGGACTGGGTCATGCCTGAAAATGGTATATGGGATCAGTGCACCAACCTGGTTAACAACTAAATAACTAACTAACTAACTAACTAACTGTATCACAATCATTTCATCTTTCCTGCTGACAGAATATATACCTTAACTGTAGTAGCATTATGGCTCTGCAATGCTCCACCAACTATCCTGCTACATTTACTCTGGAGACCACTATGAATGTTCCCTTATTACCATTTTACCCAACCTTTTCCTTTTTAATCCATGGCAGGTCAGGTGTATAGCTGGGCAAAATTTATGGTTGTGGTTTCCATAAAATAATCACAAAATTCTTCAGTTTTCCAAAAAAAAAACCATGCCATTTTATTTATATGTACTTACATCATGCTGCTTATTTTAGCTGCTTATAACTTGGACATTCTTTTGGCAGAAGATTAGAAAATTGATGCATACAGCCTTCTGGGTAGGGTATATAAATATAAAAAGCTTAGTGACATTGTGTTCTCTAGTTTTGTAATTATAGGAGCTTAAACTTTCCCAATTTATGCACTTGCAAAATATCATTCAATGCTTACAGTATGAATGTGTGTCTGTTTTTAACCCAGTTCCCCTTAAAACTTGATATCTGAAATGAGATGCATATATCCATGCAATAGTCAGCATCCAATGTGCCAAACATGGTGACATTTGGATAAGTAATTTTACAGCAGAAGTTCATGTTAGCAGTGAAAAGCCAGGACTGTACTTTTCATTCCATTTTAGATTGTTAATTATCGCCTGTGTAATACAGTATACTTCCCCACATTTTAAGTCAGCTTTAGTATTTTTTTCACTCTTGAAATTATAAAAGGGCATACCTTTAACAATGGTTATCTCCATGGGCAGACTGGATGGCCCACTGTCTTTTTCTGTCATCATTTTAATGGTTCCAGTTTTTTATCAGTATATTCCATTGTTTTGGAGACCAACCGTTGAACATTACTTTTCCTGTAACAAAATAAGTGTTCTAGCATGCTACGGACACAGTTCTCTGAACTTATGGTGCAATAGATATACAAAAACAGCTTAAAGAGCTGCTGACACTTCAAAGAAAACTTAGAAAAACATAATATTTAGGTGCAATTCAGCTTGCATTCCATATGTATTTGATAGATGTCTCTTCCTCATTATTTTTTACTGAGGAAATTTGCATGAAAACATGATCTTTATCCCTTACAGTTCATCTGCCTCTGTAGCTTACCCCCTACTTCATGTCATAATCCTCTCTTGTGACATTACAGTCTGTTGCCATGGGAGTAACTGTGATGTCACAAGCAGAGCATTATAACCTCAGGTAGAGAGAAAGAAATAGGAATAGATAAACTATTCAGGAGCAAATATTCAGTTTTTATGCATATGACCTCAATAATAAATAACAGGGAGGAGGAATACAAAACTAATGTGAAATACAAGCTGAACTGTGTCTAAATGTTGTATTTTGTTAAAGTTCTGCTGAAGGTGTCAGCTGCTCTTTAAAATGCTGATGAAATCAGAAATAGCCTTAAAAAGAACACTTCTAATATTTCAAATGTAAAGAAAAGCACTAAAGCATACTACATGGAGATAAAGGGCACTCTGAAATAAAATAAGAAAGTATAGGTCAAAATGTCCACTGTAATATGCATGGTTGCTTTAAAATTAGACAGAAATAACTGAACATTAAAATTTCACAGTTTGGTAAAATGTTCTCTTGGATTCCACAACATTTTCCAGAAGTGGAATGTTAACTTCACCACAGTTTTGCTCCTGCCCTAGTTACCAGGTTGTTGTGCCAGCAGTCTTGAATTTTTTTTGCAGTATAAGTTACTGAGTATGAGAAAATAGAATTACAAGTCCTTACTTTTTTAAGAAGAATTTGAAATACAGTATTTCAACAAACATTTTATATTTCACATTCCACTATGAGAACTGTAACTTTCCAAAATCAAAATATTTTACTAATGTAAACTACAATGTTAGAATCAGAATCATAGAAGACTGATGGAAGAAAAGGACCATCTGGCCAATCTAGTCTGCCCTTTTTTCCCCCTCTACACTTTCCCCTCCCTGCCAGCCCCCGTCCCCCCCGATACTCAACTCTATATGCTTGTCCCATGCTCCCTTTAATTCTTCCACCGATTTAGCCCCCACCACTCCATCTGGTAGTCTGTTCCAGGGCTCCACCACCCTCTCTGTGAAGAAATGCCCTCTCACATTGCTCCTGTATCTTTTTCCTTGCAGTATGAGGTTGTGCCCTCTAGTTCTGAGCCCCTCCATCTTCTTAAGTAAACCTTCTTCTCCTACTGTATTGAGCCCCTGTACATATTTAAAAGTTTCAATCATGTCTCCCTTTTCCCTTCTTGTCTCTAGTGTGTACAGATCCAGCTCCTTACACCTCTGCTCATATGACTTTCCCTGCATACCCTGCACCATCATGGTCACCCTTCTCTGAACCCTCTCCACTGCATCTATATCCTTGAGGAGATGTGGCCTTTAGAACTGAACCCCATACCCCAGGTGTGGCCTCACTATGGCTTTATAAAGGGGCATTATTACCTCCCTCCTTCTGCTAGTAATGCCCCTGTCTACACATGCCAACATTCCATTGGCCTTTTCCGCCGCCCTGCTACATTGGATTCCTACCTTAAGGTCCAAGGATGTTTAGTAGGATAGCTGTCAGAGCTGGGTTAGTGGGAGGAAAATACAGACTTTTGTCCTGGGACACATCTGGGAGAGAGCATTTTTGCACATAATACACACCTTTTTATATTTTTAATTTTTCTTCCCCAAATAGGAAGGTTAGGGTCAATGGGGGGGGGGGAGAGAAGAGAGTAGGAGACGGGAAGATCACCAGCAGCAGAAGGTGGCATCACAGACAGGCCTGGCTTGGCCTGGACTCTGCTGGCTTCGCCTCCTTAGTCCAGCCCAAGGCATGAGGAGTTAAGGAGCTGATGACTCTGTGTTGTTGCTCTAGATTTGGCAGCAGTCATGATTTGTTGTTGTCAGCAGCAACAGCTCAGTTAACAGGCACAGTTGCGCAACAGTCCATTAATGACTGTAGCAGCAGTCAGCCATTGTCCCCACTCACACCCACCCTGTGAAACATCAGTTAACCAAGCTTTAAGCTTACCAGGTGGAGATTTGTGGACTGCATAGTGGTCTTCTTGACTAGTTCAGTACTTCCTCATTGACAGCTTGTCATAGTCTAGCTTGCTGTCTCAACGTCTGATCCACCATATGGCCATGTCTGCCACTCACTCCCCCAGTCTAGGCATATTTCTTGATGATGACAATAAGCTTACCACTGACCCAGGACTGTAGACTTGACTCAGAATCTGGTCTGCTGGACCAGGAGAGTGACAGGAGTTTGGGACCCTCCAGCCAACCAACCAACTAATTGCAAGTTAGTTTAATATTTTTTAACTTCACTTGAAGATAAATGACAAGAAGTGAGAGAGAAAAGGAAAATGATGAAACATTTGCTTAAGCAAATGCAAGTTGCTTGTAATAACTGGTTAGTTTTTAGTTAACAGCTAACTTCCTATTGCAAGCATTTTGCTCTTGCTTGCAGCCTAAGGTAGCATTCATCTTCAGGTTAGTAAGTTCAGCAGCTGCCTAAAACATATTAGTTGTAATGGATAGAACAAACTCTGTAATAGTCAATGTTTTACCTCTTAAGAGTAAAACCATTGTAAGTTGTGGAGAGCTTCTTTCCCCAGACCCCATAATGCAGAATTTTCCTCTGGACCCAGTTTGAACTATAGTGTCAGTAGCTCAATAGGTAGCACAGTCACTTCTGGAGCTGGAAGATCACAAGGTTGTGGGTTCTAGCATACACTAGACACTTGGAGTAATACCCATAACGAATGCTGTAGTGCAGTATGAGGGGTGAGGACTGCACTAATGAGATGCTGTCCTTCAGATAACTTGTTAAATCAAGGTCCCTTATACCCATCTCTGGTTGAATGCAGGTGAAAGTAAAAGATCTCATGGCACTTATTGAAGAGTAGGAGAGTTTTTGTCATGCATGGCCAGCATTCTTCCATCAATAAAAATAGGTCCATGCAACCAACCCCCCAGAAAGCACATAGAATCAAGCTATCACAGCTTAGTTTGCCTTTCCTGGACACAAATTACAAACAAAACCATCCACAAAAAGAGTGGCCCAAAATTATAAAATATCCCTATTAGAGTTAGTAGCTATCCAGTCCTGATAACCATTATTATTAGATGACAAAGAACCTCAGTGCGTAAGCACTGAGGCAATGGTTACCCCAAACGGCATTGGCCGGGAAGCCAAGTTTCAAAGAAATACAAAATCTCACATATACCCATAATGCAAAGCATCATGGGATGTATATGCAAATCACCACAGAATATTATGCTGGTTCAACTTTAAGCAGAAATGCATGGTGCTGAAAGACCTCTCACACAGTTTGCAAAGGGTGCCAACAGAAGACACAGGCATGTGCTTCATCCTACCAGGACTCATCAGTGTGCCTTATCTGTATGACTCCCCAGTAGAATGAACCAGCTACCCTAAGATGGTCGGTCTGGGTTATGTTGTGGTGAACCCAATAAAAATAAAAAACAATTTAAAGACAAAGATCCTCAGTGTATAAGCACTGAGGCAATGGTTATCCCAATGGTGTGATTTGCATATACATTCCATGATGCTTTGCATTATGGGGGTATATGTGATTTAGTATTATTATTAGATGTTGCACAGAAACATGGAATCATGGATTTTGTCAACTGAAAATACCCAGAGGGCCAACCGTCTACCCATATCCCTGCTTAGCTCTATGCTGATCTTAAGGCTGTATTGGATTTAGAGATCTTATAGTTCTATAGCTCTAGTGGCTGATCAGCATCCCTTACCCAGGTATCCCTTGTCTTTTTCTGCCTGAGGTTCCCACTGTTTGCTTAAATGTGCCCCATTCAGGTTTAAACCCCATCAACAATCTTGACTTCAACCACCTGTCTGGGCAGTAGATTCCATTCCCTCACTGCCCACTAAGTAAAGATCTTCTTCTTCACATTCTCTTGAGTCTCCTTCCCTCACCAGCTCCACCAATGTCCTCAAGTTATGATGCTTTCATTCCTTATGAACAAAACCTTACAATCTACCTTGTTTATTCCTTGCAGGAACATATATACCTCAGCTGTAATCCCTCTTTTCCTTCTTGACCTCCAGTATATACATGTTAAGATCTACTAGCCTTTCCCCATATGACCTTTCCTGCTGCCTATGGATCATCTTCCAGGGCCTGCTCTGTATGGTCTCTTTGTGATCCATGTCTTTCTTGTGGTGTGGATTCCAGAACTGTGTGCATCACTTCATGTACAACCTAGCCAGGGGACCTATACAGGATCATTATTACCTTCCTCCTCCAGCTATCACATCCCCTTCCTATACATCTCAGCATCCAGCTTGTCTTCCCATGTTCTTTGTTGCACTATTCAGTGGACTAGAGGCTATAACTAATGATGACCCACTGGTATCTTTCCTCAGTTGCCTGCACCACCCTTACTTCCCCATCCAGTAGTCCATTTTAGGGTTATTTCTAGCAGTGCACATCACATTGCACTGTTTTTGTATTGAACATTAGCTGCCATAATCTGGAGCACTTGTCCCATTTTCCAGGTCTTTTTTTTTATTTCACTATCTCCCATCTAAGTGTCCACACTTTCACAAACTTAAGTGCCATTAGCAAAGATACACATTTAATTCTGAATTCCCTCTCCAGTATCACAATGAAGGTATTGATGAGCACCAGTCACAGAACTGATCCCTGCTGTACCCCACTCATGACTTCCCTGGGCACTGAATGCACCCCATTGATGTCTACCCACTGCGTTCTGCATCACAGCCAGTTCACTATCCATCTGGTTCATTTGTCTCTTTCCTCAGGTTAGCTAGATTGTTTATTAGCCTTATTTGTGGAAGAAAATTGAAGGCCTCATTAAAGTCCAGTTGCAGCACATTTACTGCTCAGTCCCTGTCCACTGCCTTGTCACCCAATCAAAGAAGCTGATTACAGTAGGTTAGTTTGGCAAGTTCTCCCTGCTACAACCCTGCTACTACCATGTGCTGAATCTTGTTCTGCTGCAATATATTTGCTTCCAAGAATTTCATAGTTTTTTTTTACTTAATGATGGTTTCCAGCATGTACTGTAGATATGCAGCAAAGTTAAATTTGTTGGTAAAGTTCCTGTAAATTTGTGAAACTTTGACTTAATGAAACTTAATGAAGTTCCTCTTGTCATCACCAACTTTGACTTTGCCAACATCACAATATTTTTTCAGGTGAAGTGCCACGTTTTTCTGCAAATTGGCAACTTTGTGGAAAAAGTGCCATTTCACCTGGCAAAAATTATTGTTCAGTTAGTACTTCGAACTTTGTGAAGTTGGCCAGCTTAACAAAGTTCTGTCGAAGAAAAGTTTTCTCAAAATCGTACATCTCTAACAGTACGTACGTATGTATGGATAGATAGATAGATAGATAGATAGATAGATAGATAGATAGATAGATAGATAGATAGATGCTTTATTTATAAAGCACCCCATTCCAGGGACTCTGGACACTGTACAATATTAAAAACAAGAGGGAAAAAGCACATGACATGCAATAATAATACTATCACATTAGCAAATAAAGTCTGCAAGAAAATCAGCAGCATTTAAAACACATATATCTATAATAAACAAGCTAATGCATCAGGTACAGTTCAAATGCCTGCTGGAATAGAAATTTTTTTACACCTGTTTTAAAGGTTTCTACCATGGGTGCCTCCCTAAGATATTTAGGATAGGCACAGCAACCGAGAATGCACGGTCCCTGAATGTTGCAACTTAGCACTGGGAACCCCAATGGGGCCACCCTCAGCAGACTGGACAGCCCGGGTTGGGCAATGAGGCTCATAGAGATCTTGCAGGTAGACTGGTCCTTTTTCATGCAGAGCCTTGTAGGAAATGAGCCCTATCTTGAAAACAATCCACCACCTAACTGGTGGCCAGCGCAGCTCATGGAGGACAGGAGTAATACAGTGTGCTCATTTCTTTTTACTTCCAATAACAATCTTGCCGCTGCATTCTGCACCAACTGCAGCTGGCGGAGATTGCCTCCAGATAGCCCTTGCTACGGGGCATTGCAGTAGCCCAACCTGGGCATAAGGAAAGCTTGTACCAGAGTAGGCAGGTCCTCAGATGGAATTAGGGTTCGGATCTGGGCAATATTCCTTAGATAGTAATATCCACTTTTGACAACAGCCAACACCAACACCTGAGCATCAAGCCGTTATCCAGGATTACACCCAGATCTTTCACCTGTGTGGGTGGGGTGAAGGGGATCCCCCAGCACTAGTCCTGGGGGGCTCCCCAAACATCCCCACCACGGTGATGACCTGGATCCACGACTAGCACCTCAGTCTTGTCTCAGTTAAATCTAAGCCTGTTTTGAGTCATCCATGTCTAGATTTCCTCTAAGTAGCTGTTAAATACTGAAGCCACTATCTGGTTACCCATTGCACAGGACAGGTAGAGCTGGGTATCATCTGCATAGCAGTGAAAACCCAGCCCATACAGCCTGATAATGTCTCCTAATGGCAGCACGTACACCATGAATAACAAGGGTGACCAGAAATGAATCCTGCAGAACACCACAGGACAAAAGCTTTTGGCTAGATATGGCAAGCCCCATCATCACTCTCTGCACTCTGCCTGTCAGACATGGTGGTCAAGTAGCACCTTGCAAGCCTCAATGCATCTCAGAATGAACCCCGCATCCCCTTCGAGAGGTGTTGGAGGAGATCTTGGCCCTGATAGAGGACACTTTGTTGGCAAAGAACAGAGCAAACTCCTATCACCTAGTGCTAGAACCTGGTCCCCCCACACAGTGACAGGCTGGGTGTAATAAGCTGTCCACCATGCAGCAGAGCTGAGCTGGTCTGTTCCTTGCCACAGCAATCTCCCTAGACAAAAAATCTGCCTTCTTTTGGGATATGGCCCCTTAATAATCACAATAATGCAACCTCAGGGCCAGTTTTGTCCTCAATCAGTCCAGATCTCGTCCAGCATCTCTTTCTAACCTCTGGCCCCTAGTTTTAAACTCCCTGAGTTCCTCATCAAACCAAGGAGGTCTCTGGTGAGTAGACAGGGGTCAGACATGAACAGGTGTGATTGAATCAAAGGCAGCAGTGACCACCCTATTATAGGTGGTCACTCCCTCTTCCATTCCAATCACACACACAGCCTCCACACCCAATAGATTCAGCACAGCTAGTTGTCCTATCAAGGACAATCCTCTTAAAGGGCAGTACCAGACCATCTCCACAGGGGCAGGACCATTGGGGGGGAGGCTAAAAACATGAAGACCACAGTGCTATGATCTGATCAACTTAATAGATCCACTCTGAGGTCATCAGCCTCTAGGCCAATCGAAAACACAAGGTCAAGTGTGTGGCCGTGCAAGTGGGTCACTGACATAACATGTGTCAGACCCATGGCCTCCATATTCCTCAGAAGATTGCTCCCAAATCCTGAGAGCCCATCATCGACTCAGGCATTGAAGTCCCACAGAATTAACCATCTGGGAGACTCCAAGGCCAGGCAGGTGATGAGCTGTCCAATCTCCTGAAAGAAATCTCCATCCTCCCCCGGAGGGTGATAGAGCAGGAGGACCCTAAAGCCTGCACCAGGACCCCCTTGCACAGCAGCACACACAAACAACCTTGTGCAACCAACAGGTAGCACAGTGAGGTTCAGGCCAGTTTTAAAACAAATGGCCACCCCCTCCCACCTCTGTGATCCTCCCTCAGAATGTGTATCACAGAGTACCCCACTGGCACCACTGCCTCCAGAATTAGAGCAGCATTCTCATCTAGCCAGATCTCCTTGATACAAGCCAGGTCTACCAAGGATATCAAGTCTGCCATTATGGCAGTCTTGTTCCTCATCAACCTGGCATTGCATAACACAGCCTGAGTAAGATGAGGGGAGACTGCTGGATCAGCTAGCAGCCCAACACCAATGGTGGAGCCCATGGGTATGGGCACTAGACAGGGGGAACCCCTCTACAATGCCTATTTTGCCCCAGTGCATCTCCTTGTCCTCAGCACCCTGATCCATGATGCACCTGTAGCCACTTGGGGAACCCCACAGAGGACTCTGCCTCTGAGCTAGCCAAGTTATGTACGTATGTATGTACTGTATGTATGTATGTATTTATGTATGTATGTACAGTATGTATGCATGTGTATATGTACTGTATGTATGTGTGTATGTATGTATGTACATATGTGCTATATGTATGTATTTAAGGGCTTAATAAAAACTAACATTAGTATATGTACAGTATCTCCAGACTTCACTATGCTGAAAACACAAATCAACTAATTTCCTTTTGAATATCAGGTCATATGAATATCAATTAGTTTAATTACTAAATTTTTTTTTTTAGTCTTTTGATTGGCCAGATCCAGATCACAGGATTATTTTTTGTTTCTGCATTGCCCCCTGTAACTGAGGTTAAAACATCACTGTCCACATTTTCTGAGCAATAAGTTTGTTTGTTTTTTATATCTCCCCCCTATTTAGGCTTCCTCCCATCTGCCAGCAAAAGACTGACATTGCCAGCAGGGCCCACTTCCTGGGCATAGGCAGATACATGAAATACAGTTCTTGCCAGATGGGGTACATTGTATAGCAAAGGGGGTTTTGGTGCTTTTCAATTTTCCAGCCCTTCTCCTCCTCTGTTGCTGATTTACACAGTTATTCGAGTGATCCTGGGTGGTCTACATGACACTGCGATCATCTACCTCTTTGCCATATAGGGGCAAACAGTGATCTTCTGATTAGGGTTGCTCAGATTCCCTTCAAAGGAATCAGATTCATCAGTTTCTGTGCACTTTTTCAGAATCCAGCATTTTGGAATTGAAGACTAACAATATGAATTGAGAAAAAAGCCAGTCAGAATCAGATTCCGATTCTAACTGCTTGTTAAATGTCAAGAACACTACAAATAAGTTTAAAAAACTCACTGACCTCCCCCCTTCCCCCACCCTTGTGATTCTCCACTCTCCCTCCTTCCTTTATAAGTTGAATGCTGCTGCAGGAAAAGTCAGGTAGGTCCCACGACCACAAGGTGAGGTTGGTTGCCCATGGCACTGGGGTTACTCCTGCCATCCATCCAGGTGACACTAGTGAAATAATCCTTCTTAATCCAGGGTGAATTCCCTCCTTATTATAATTCAACTGAAAGACCCCTGGTCCAAACCCCCCACCTCATATGTTGTACCCCTGCATGGTCACTTGTGCCACACTCAAGTCCTCAAGTCACCAACCACGATGTGCAAATGAGCACACAACATGAGGCAGAGCATCATGTAATGCAAGATACATATGCTCTGCTCCAGGTAGACCCTACAGACCAAAAGGCCTTGTTTTGTTGGCAAATGTCTGTGTTTCTATGCCCCAAGGGAGGTCCTGGTAAGCACACAACCAGAGCCAGCCACTGCCAGATAGTGTCACTAAATCAGTCTACTGCCCCCCCCAGGAAACTCCGTCCAACCTGATTTGACTACCACCATGGCACCAAGCAACTGAAATCCAAAGGATGACCAGGCCATCACACTCCTCCTGAGTTGAATGAATGAGCCCAACATGTGGCATCCATCACTCTTTCCCATATAACTATACCCAAGTTACCTGAGAAAATTGGACAATGAGAAGTATGTAGTCAACTACCAGCAAAAACTGAGTTTTTAAGGCACTCCAGATGCTGGACTTATACAATGTGTATGTGGGTTACCTAGGGTTTGTAACAATTAGGCCACCTCCTCACTGCCAAATGTTCCCAGCTCACTCTGGTGCATGGTCATATGGAAGAGAATGATGCTAACTTGGAGGAGAAACACAGTCAAGTTAGGGAAGCATGATGGCTGAACAAGGCTTTGGTTTTCATTTGTCTGATGCTGTGATGCTGAAAATAGGGCCAGATTGGTGGGGGGTTGAAGGGGGCAATGAATTGCTGGTGGTCACTGGTGAGTGACACTATATGGATGTGACCAACTCTGATATAGTGGCTGTGGATCCCAAGGGGCAAGTGTTGTGTGCACATTTGTTCATCTTGGTTGGCAACTCAAGGACTGTTACAGTCGCTGAAGTGACAGTGAATAACTTAAAAAGTAGCAGGTTGGGGAGGGGGTCTCTTTCCGCTGGATTAAGGTATGGACTTCTCTGTGGACTCAAGAGGAATTATTGCACCAATCTCACCTGAATTATTGGCAGAGCAGCAGGACCTTCAATGTTATGGTTGCTGGACTTCACCACATGAAAATGTGACCCCCCCCCCAGGCTTTTTCTGCAGCATCATTCAAATTTTACAGTGGGGAAGAGATTGGGGGGACAAAAGAGGGGGAAGAGGGGTGTTCACAGGTGGGGTAATGAGTTACTTTTTTTTATAAGTTCGTACTGGTCAGGTAAGGTGAGGTTTGACTTGAGCCCATCTAAGGATGCAGAATCAGAACTTTTGATTCTGCCTCCAATCCCATTTCAGTGTCATAATCAGATCTGGATGGGAATCTGACTTGGAACTGGAATTTCCAAAATTCAGACTTGATGTGGCCAGAATGGATTTTGGAGAATCTGAGTATCCCTACTTTTGATCACAGGGAATGCAGTCTTTAACTGAAAAACTGATATTACTCACAAAACCATACCAATGTTTAGTTTTTATAATGAAACAGATATCAATGTAACCCACCTGTGGTTTGGGTTTACCAGTTCTCCCTCCTCTCCATTTATGGTGTCATTCAGGCTGCTGTTTGTGGCCTCCACCTGGGGTGGAGTCTCTGAGGGTAGAAGATTGACCCCGGGGATGGATGGCTATAAATGAGTCTGTTTGTTGCCTTTTTGAGGAGCTTTACCATGCCAAGTACTTGGTGGGTGGGTCTGTAGGACAAGGGCTGATTGCCTGCCTCTGCTCTTGGCCATTCATTTCTATCTAAAATTACCATGGTAGTGGTATAGTGGTGGTGGTGGCCCCCTAGCTCAAGGTAAGAGTGGGAGGGCTGGATTTGAACCTGCAGCCCAAGTGTGTTAAGCATGGGGAAGGAGGCCCCATTCCAGACAGTGAGTGAAGGGAGTGCCTTTGGGAGTGGCAACATGTGGAACCAGGGGGATTAGAGAGTGTGTGTCTTTCTGCCCCCGACCCTGTTCTGCTTCAGAGTCCATTCAGAGCCTCATCCCTGTGAAGGGAGCCAGTATGAGGAGCTATTTTAAGACAGAAGCCTGGCTGGTGGGGACATATGCCCCAATAGATTTAGGGGGGAGTCACCTGTAGAGCCATGGTTCTGGAAGAGAGGTTATGTGGTGCTCCTGAGATTAAAGGGGTCCACATCCCACCTTTGCAGATGTCAAGAAGTACAGTCAGAAGTAAGAGCTTGTAGAGGAAACTTCTGCCATATGTCAGACATCCTGGCCTCTTGTTCAAGCTGCTGCCATTGTACCCAGCGTGTGGTCACCCAGCCCAGGGATTAGCTAAGTATAGGTGAGGGGCTTCATGGCCACATGAACTGCCAAAATGAATTGCATTACTCCATGTGGGTTCCTGTAGCCCGGAGAACCATCCTGTAAATATGTTTGCGCCTGGCCAGCAACGTTCATTAAATCAGTATCCTCCATTCCTGCAAGTTTGTGTGGCCATTCAATTTGTTGAACTGTTTGTTGGAACTGTGATGTAGCTAACCTCCTTTTAAGTCCTGCAGCCCAGCACCCCCAGACTTGTGTCAGCTGTAAAGGAGACCCAGCCATAAATTAAGCCATCTGCCAGTAAGGACTGAACTGTTTGCTATCTTTGGAACTGTGCTTGTTTTCCATGGTTGTGACCCCCTTCCCACAAGTTAACATCTGCATATCCCTAGACACAGGACAGGGGCTATCATCAAGTTCAAAAATATGCATAAGAAAATTCTAACCAAGGTTTATAATATACTTTACTAAGATTTTCAAAGATTCTCAACTTGGGAAAGCTGATGTTGACAATAAAATTAAAAATGTGTCAGATGAGAAGATTACAACAGTCTTCACTGACTAGGCAGTTGTTTATAGCAGATAATATTAATATTGCAATATGATTACTTTTTTTGGCATTACCAATGAGCTATTGATCTTGTGTTACAAAAGATGTCTGCACTTCATGATGTTGGTAACCTTTGCATCTTTCAAGCAATAATATACTGTTATTGCATTCAAAAGGAAACACTTTTTTATGATCAATATTACTTTGTTACCTTTTCTGTTCCATTCCAGTGGTAAAAACATTACCACATGATTACATTCAGATTGCTCTATTTCCGGGAGATTCACTTGATTATTACTCTAAAGAGCAAACTCTGGTCAGAGCCACTATGGCTGCTAATACATTAACTTGAGAAGGGTGTTCCATGGCTTTAAATGTAAAGATCAATTGCCGTAGTCATCTCCATGTGTAAATATAATGTTTGCCAAAGGTAGCTCATTTATCTGGTTGATCCTGTGTTTCCCATGTGTTTATAATGCAAGTGATGAGTGCATGTTATACTATATGTGGAAGGAGAGGGAGCTCCGCAACAAGGCCTTTGAGTAATGGCAGAAGGAATGGTGCAGAAAGCTGGCAGTATAGTCTAGAGGTTAGAGGAATGAGGTGTGAACGAGCTTGATACATCCAGCAGAACAGACCCAAGTTTGATTCTCACAACCTCCACTTGCATACTGTGTGACTCTGAGCAAGACACTTAACCACCCAGTGCTCCCAGGTCACCCCTGAAAACAGGCACTTGTGCCTAGTGGTCCTTACCCGATTACCAAAAGACTAAAAAAATGTCTACACTAGGGACTGTGGGCCAACCTGGAAGGATAAGAACCTATACCGATGTGATGGCCTGCTTTCATCCAGAAAGCATCCACAGTCCTCAGTGGATGATTCAAATGTTACTTCTATGGACATTTAATGTAGCTGGGGGGGACAGAGGAAATATGGGAGGCAGAAAGTGGGCCAGCACAAGCTGAGATAGACAGTAGGGCAATCCCAAGGGGAGAGAATCCCACCATAATGCAAGTTATTCAAGGAAGCATTGGGTTAGTAAAGGATGAAGGGAGAAAATAGCAGTCCAAGGAAACAGGTGTTGAAGGGGGGACAGTTGGAAAAAGCAGAAGTCAGAAAGAAGAGAGGTGAGGGCTGTCAAAATGGTGCAAGGTCTGCATCAGAAGCCCTATGAGGAGAGACTGAAAGAGTTCAATATGTACTCCCTGGAGGAGAGGAGGAAGAGTGGAGCTATTATGCCGACCTTCAAAATACCTCTTGGGGTTTAATAAGGTACAGGAGGGAGATTTGTTTCAGAGAAAAAGGTGCTATAGAATAAGTGGTCTTGATATGAAGCTGGAAGGAGGTAGATTCAGGAGAGATGCAAGGAAGTACTTCTTCACAGAAAGGGTGGTGGATTCCTGGAACAGTCTTCCATGGGAGGCAGTGGGGGTGAAACCCATGGTGAGTTTTACAAATGCCTGGGACAGGCACAAAGGAATCCTAGGAGGAAGGAGTTGGGTGGAAGAGACAGTGCTGTAGGGCAAGTTGGGTCTGCAGCAAAAGTGTTCATAATTAAAAATGGGCAGACTAGATGGGCCCAATGGTCATTATCTGCAGTCAGTTTCTACATTTATGTAACCCCACTTTGAGAGATTACTAGTTCTATTTGGCCTTCCCTGGGTTTTTGTGGCCTAATTTGGCCCAGTAAAAAAAAGGGTTAATTCTTCTCAGCACTGGGGTGGAGCCTCCCACAGGTCGGGAGGTTACCATGGGTGCATGGGGAGATACAGCCCATCAGTTTAGGCAGGAGGGGGAGTTCCAGTTAGAGGAGTGAGTAGTGCAGGAGTGAGAATGAGTCAGGACTCGGCAGAGTCGATTGCCTGCTCTGGCCCTGGCCATTGGCACTTACAGGGACACAGAGGAAGAAGTTGGAAGCAATAGCCATAAGTTGTATAGTATCTGGTCAGCTAAAGGCAAGAGTGGAGCCAGGAGCCACAAGTTGCATAGTGCCCTGGCAGCCTGCGCTGATTCATGTAGGGATCCTGTGGACAAGAATATGGTAGGGAGTGTAGTGTCCAGACAGTGAGCAAATTTTGGAGCTCCACTGGATCTGTCCCCCTTCTCAATTCAAGGACAGTTGCTGCCAGTTCTGGGAAAGGATGCAGGTGTCATCAGGGAACCTGCAAATCTCAAAGCCATGAGGATTGCATGTTCCAAGGGGAATCTGCTGAGTCAGTACAGAGAGAGAGAGAGAGAGAGAGAGAGAGAGAGAGAGAGAGAGAGAGATGGGGATCATTGAGTGTTTGGGCGCCTGTGAAGAATAGTGGACTGTTAGACACTATGAACTGTTCTGGGAGTTGTGCTGCCTTTAAACTTTTGTGACCATAGTGGCCCCAAGTTAATGCTGCCCTAAAGACTGTGCGACCTCCTCAGTCCAGGTAAAAACTGCTATTATGGCCATGCCAGTCATGTGAAACCTGAATGTGTTTCCCACAAATTAACTAATGCTCCTCAGAGCTATATTTTTAATGAATTAGAGATCCCTGTTGTTTATTCAAGTTCCTTGTGGACGTTCCGTTATTGAAAGAAACTGTTTAATATGCTTTAACCTGCTGTTTTTATTGAGAACCAGCAAGGAAAAGGAACCCTGTGTGTGATATATGGGCCTGGGTAACATGGCCACTGGAAGTGTTTCTGCTGCTGTGGGTGCCCCCTTCACATTGACATATTCCATCCATACCCCTAGAAATGGAGAAGAAGGGCTGCATTTCTGTGTATGACAGGTTACGTGATTCAAATGGATAAGGGACACAGCTTTTCCAGTTTTGCACTCATGCTGTTGATTTACAGAGCAAGTTTAGATACACATGTGTGTGGTGTTTTTTTTTTGGGGGGGGAATGGTAAGGAGATGTGGGCTTGAGGATCAATTAAAACAAAAAAAAAAAACAAATTAAATACCTGGGCCATATAATACTATGAACTCCATCAAGCTCAGCAGTGATGAACATTACAAACATATTCTGTAGGTTAGAGTCACTGATTTCAGAAATACATATTTTTTTAATCCAAGCCATTAGCCTCCATTCAGTAAATATAGTAAGGTTTATTTGTAAATAATTGGGGAATAAAGTGAAAGTTTACAGTATGTTGACAAAAACATCAAGTAAGTCATCACATTTGGTCAGTTTCACTTTTCAGCATTTCCCTGTATAAGTCTAGTTCCCAGAGAGAGAGAGAGAGAGAGAGAAGAGGAATGGTGGAGCATGGTTGCCCATCCAGTATTATCTATGTACAGTGACACACACACGCACACACATACACACACACTTGGGAGATGGAGAGAGAGAGAGAGAGAGAAGTGTAATTTGAATATCTGCTCTGGACCAATGCAGTCTCATTATAAACTCAATTTTTGATGAACAAGCAGTGGTGTAGTTCTAATTTTAGAAGTGTGGGGTCTTCATGAACTCCAATTTCCCCAACCCCCCCCCCACAGGCCAGGGGTCTGGGGGCCACCTAGGCCCCCAGAACTTATCAAGTTTTAGATACATTTCTGGTGCATTTAGAGGATCATTTTAACACTATTTGGCTGCTTTAAAAGCTGCCTTTGACTTGTTGCAACTAACCATATCACAATCAAAATAACTACTTTTCATTTTCTTAAAAAATAAATTGTCAAAACTAAAGCAAAAAATCCCACTCTGCCCACCCTTCAAACATCCAACTATATACCATTAGTCTTGTGTACAGGCGGCTATCACTGCAGCAAGCATTGCACTTGTTATCTTGCAACCTGAACAACTGACTCTGTCCCCCTCCAACAGTGCACCTCACAATCAGACAAACCAAGCAGTGAGAATGACACACAAAACACTAGCCTGGATGTGCATGTGTCTGTCATACAGTAGACACTTACACAGGCCATCCACTGGAGGGTCCTTCAAGGCTCAACATTGTCACAGGATATATGCCAGGTCATGATTGCTTTATCTGCATGTACCCTGAACTGAGACAGTTGGAACAGGGAGGGTAAGGCTCAGCAGGGACAGCTGCATGAAATACAGTACATGGCATAAACAGTGACATCACAGCCCACAGACCTGACATACAGCAAAAGTTCTGCAATCTGTGTGAGACCTCAGACAATGGCGTGACCATAACTGTCTTTGCTCTACAGCAGGATGATATTTCCCATTCATATCCAGTACATGGCAGCCAACCCCCAGATCCCCATATGTCATACACTTGAACCACAGCACCATCAAGCACTCCAGTGCAACCCACACATGAAAGCCAACCTGCAGGGGTGTACAGCCAACTATAACAGATGATAACTAAATGCAAAGCATGTCCTGAGGCATGTAGACAACCCAGTCACATAGCAGGGGCAGGGGAAATGCCAGTGGTAGGCTCATCCCACCCTAAACACCCACTCAGAAGTCATCTTAAACAGCAAAGCCAAAAAAAAAAATTATCTAATACCTCATCCAAATGCAGCACAGGCTTTAATGTTGAAGAATTGCCATCCACCATCAGATGCATGTGGACTTCACTTCATGTGTTCCATACTCGCTCACAGTGGGGGATGGGATGCTGGAGACAATGGGCAAGCTGAAGGGAGAGAGAGATCACTCAGGTTCATGGACACAGCCCAGCCCCTCACCATCAGATAAGTCCATTCAACAAAGCAAAATTATTAATACAAAACAGTACACTTACATCACTGCTCCTTTTATGATAAAGCCAGTCTGGCTATTAATTCATATAGTTTTGTTGGCACTGATGGTCTAACTCACTCAGTCCTGGCCAAGTCCTGACTCCCGACTTGTGAGAATTATTCCCTCACAGGCTCTTATGGTGCAACTAGTTGTCTGCTCCCCACTCACACTCTGCATAATACCGGCAGCACCTCCAGTCACACAGGTACAGCTGCCAATTGCTGGGTTAGAGGATTTCTGCAGGACATTCCCTAGATTGCAGATCTACAGTATCTTTTACATGAAGAAAAAGTATGAACTTCATAATGAGATGTGCCTATGCAACTGGTATAGTGTTATGCTTGTGTAATTATATAATCTTTGGCTGTTTGCATCTCTATCCATGGGATAGACCACCATGTAGGGGTACAAAGGCAAGGAATGCTAGAGGAGGGTTCCACCCCCAGAGGTAGTAGTAGTAGTAGATGTTATTTGTTTGGGGCACCCTTCCTCGAAGACTCAGGCACCCTTACAATAACATTATAAATACACAAATAACAGAACAGGATGAGTTAGATAAAGCATATATATATATATATATATATATATATATATATATATATATATTCATTGCAAAAAACTTTGTTAATGCATCAGCTAGGGTTGATAACACAGTGACAAAAGCATGGAAATGTGATGTTAGGGTGAACCCCTACCACCTCACCCCCACCTCTCCCACTCTCCACACACCAACAGACGTTGGGGTGTGCCAAAATCCATCATAGTTGAAACAGCTGAACTCATTCTAGATCTTAATGGCCTCCTCAGACCCCAAAAGCTTTCATGAATAAGAAGTATTTTAGCTGACTTTTAAAAAAACTCAGTAGATGGTGTCTCCACGATATATACCGGCAGTGAATTCCACAAAGCTGGGGCAGCTACCTCAAATGCCTGATCCCCAGATCTATTCAACCTCACTCTGGGGATCTCCAGGAGTGCACCAGTAGTGGATCTGAGGGGGCAAAATTGGACATAGGGGTGCAGTAGATCCTTCAGGTAGCCCAGACCCAATCCATGTAGGGCCTTGTAGGTGATGGGC
This sequence comes from Neoceratodus forsteri, assembly GCA_016271365.2. NCBI lineage: Eukaryota > Metazoa > Chordata > Ceratodontiformes > Ceratodontidae > Neoceratodus > Neoceratodus forsteri. Next base: position 1,642,822,038 of record CM057450.1, read on the forward strand.
CAGCACACTGCCAACTAGTGCAGCTTGTGCAGCACTAGGGTGATATGACAGAATCTGGAATGACCTGTCAATACCTGTGCCACTGAATTCTGAAGCAGCGGCAGGCACCACAGCGCACCACCTACAACCTCGAGGTAGAGAGCATTACAGCAGTCATGCCTTGAGGTCACAAAAGCATGGACTAGTGTGGCCAGGTCATTGGGTGAGACAAAGGGTTTGATCCGGGTGATGTTTTGAAGAAGGCAAAATCTGGTCCGTACAATTGTTGACACCTGAACATCAAATAGCAGGTTGCTGTCAAACACAACAACCAGATTCTGCACTCTTGATGAAACCTCTATTTCTGTCAGACCTACAAAAAGGTCCAACCTATCATCAGAGGCTCCAAGCCCAACCCTCCAACCTGGCTCTACCACCAGTTCCTCAGTCTTCTCAGGGTTAAAGCCCAGCCAGTTTGATGCCATCCAAGCCTGGATCTCGGCCAGGCATTTATTCAGCACATCAACAGCATCAGGTCTCCCAGGTGTGAAAGACAGGTAGAGCTGAGTATCATAAACATAACAATGAAAACTCAGCTCATACCTTCTTATGACCTCACTCAGAGGCAGCATGTACACTGAGAATAACATTGGGGAGAGGACAGAACCTTGGGGAACTCCACAGGCAGGTTTCTTAGGTTCGAGGAACAATTCTCCAGCACTACAGTCTGGGACCTGCCTGGAGAAAGGACTCAAACCAGCTGATGACTTTGCTGGTGAGTCCCACATACTCCCTCAGCCTGTCCAACAACATCCCATGGTCCACAGTGTCAAATACTGAGGAGAGATTGAGGAGGACAAGAATTGTATGTTCTCCCTGATCCCTCTCCCTGAACAGGTCATACAACACCCTGACAAGTGATATCTCTGTGCTGTGCTTGGCCCTAAATCCAGACTAGAAAGGTTCATAAATTTGGAAGTCTATGAGATGATCCTCTAGGTGTTCTGCTACCACCTTCTCAAGAACCTTCCTTAAAAAGGGAAGATTCAAGATAGGATGGCAATTTGCCAGGACATCGGGGTCCAATGATGGTTTCTTCAGCAGAGGCTTAACCAGAGCCTGTTTCAAAGATTTCAGAAAGACCCTGGCTGACAAGGAACTCCCAACTATCTCAACAAAGACCAGGCCCAGGGCCTCAACACAGCCAACTAGTAGCTACATCAGGCCCAGATCCAGGTCACAGAATGTTGGTTTCAGCCTGAGGACTATGCCACAGACCTCTTGCGCTGTCACCAGCTGAAACTCACCCAGGGTGGCTGAGTGCAATCACCCACATGAGAAACACCACTGCTGGAGAATTGAATACCAGATCTCACAGCGGACACTCTGTCCAAGAAGAATCAAGTGAACTCCTCACACTTGTGAGTTGAAAATGCTGGATTCCAGACAGGCTGGATGTAATAACTTGTCTACAACCCGGAAAAGGTGAGTTGGTCAATTCCTCCCAGCTGGACATAAAAGCTACCATTTTCATTGTAATGAGTCATCAGAACCAGCTTGTCCTCCTGAGACACAGTCTTCCTCCAACACCTCTCTAACCTCCGTCCCCTTGTCTTCAACTTCCTTAGTCTCCCATCAAACCAAGGGGAGCCAAGGTGGGAGAGAAGGAGGCATAAATGGATTGACACCAAATGGTTCAGGTGCCGTGGGAGTGATTCCCTTGGCTAAAGGTACCTTAGGAAGGAGCCCACAGTTGAGAGAGACAAGCTGCTGGAGGAGGAGGGGTGGATGGAGGGGCAACAAAAGATAATCGAGGGTAGTGTGAGGAAGAGAAGCCCTTATATGTGCTGAGCAGGGGTGTGGTTAGTTGCTCCACCCCATTGAACTGTAAGCTTTAGCCTTCCAATTCAATGTGCCTATGCAAGTGGTATAGGGTTATGCTTGTGTAATGTAGATAATCTTTGGCTGTTAACCTCTCTAGCCATGGAATATCCACCCTGTAGAGGTACGAAGACAAGAACCTCTAGAGGAGAGTTCCACCCCTAGAGGTGCTGCTGGAGTGATTCCCTTGGCTAAATGTACCTTAGGAAGAAGCCCACAAAGAGTGCCGAGCAGAGCATACGAGGTGCTGAATGCTTATCGGGATAGGAAACCTGTACTTAGGTCAGTTGGTAGTATGGTTTGAACAGAGTAGGTAAGAAATTACAGGTGAATAGTGGCAGAGGTGTCGCTTAATAAGGAGAGAGGGAACAGCTAGGAGGGAGATAAAGTACAATTACGGGTCCACCAACTGACTCCATACAACAGAGGAAACCTAACTGCAGGACATAGAGAATATTACTACCCCTATTTAAATATTATGACCATTAGCACAGAGTAGAGAAAAAATCCCTTTTGAGGAGGAAACCTCTGGGTATCCAAAGCATAGGTTGCCTTCCCTCAAGGCTTATTGATAATGTTTGTTTAGTGATGGCTCTGCTACTGTAATTTAGTAGACCAATCCAGGGGAGATTTCAATTTTGGGGAATTCTCTCGCTCTATCCCTCTAACGGGAATGCTGTGGAGGGTTGTGAGTGATCTCTGCATCACTGGGCCACTCATTGCCAACCTCCAAGGTGGGAGGAGGAGAGTAACAACTGCTGAGGTGCTCATCCAGCCTACTGATCTAAGAACAAACTGGGTGAACCAGAGGCAGTTGTAGGGAGAATAGCTTAAAGGGTGCCTCCGAACCTGCTTGGGCTCCTAAAGGGGCCCTTCCTGTGAGAGCCCCACCCCTCACCACTGAAGTCTTAAATGCTTCATCTAAAGGTGCCATCCATATGGTTGATGACCGAAAGTCCACCTGAAGCGAGGACATTCCCAACTAGGGGCCAGATGATAAGGACCCCACTCCAAGCTTTGCATGCTCAAGATGCAGACTTTGGTGCCAGCCCGGTGGCACTGAGGGTTAAGGCACTGGATGCCACACCTCACGTCACGCCGGCGTCCCTGGTTCGGGAACGATCCTGGGTCATTGGGGGTCAGCAGGGATGGTGAAGGATTGAGCATCCCTAGGAATGCTCTCCTTCCCTGGAGAGTGGGGAATCCACCAGCCGATGCACTGGTGATCTCTAGCGGAGGCTGGAGGAACTGCAGTGCTCGGCTGCAAGATGCTGGGGAGTAGAGCTCAGCATACATCTTTCAGGGGTGTATGGGAGCATGCACCAGCTGAGCTGGACATCATTGCATGTCCGAGTTCTAGGGGATTCACAAGAAAACAGTGGAAAACAACGGCACCATGGATAGGCGACAGCACCACTCCTCCATGCCCTTCACTGGGCCATTCCTGATTGACCTTCCAGGTCCTCCACCTCATTCCTGCCCTGCAAGCTGGAGTCTGTCTGTGAAGAGTGCCCAGGTAGGAGGAGGGTGACCCACCCTGGGAGGATTAGACCAGGGGTGCTGGCTGCAGGGGGGGAGAGAGGAGGTACAGTCTGGGGGGCCTCTGGTGGGCAGGACATGGGCTTGGATTCCTGAAAGAGTTCCATGGGGTCACAACCAGGAGGGAAATAAAGTTGAAAAAAAAAAGATGCAGACTTTGGGGTGCAGAGAGAGACCATCAGTCACAGGGCTAGCCCTGAGTCCTGGAAGTAATGAATACAGTCAGAATGTCTCCAAAATGTGGATAGAATGTAATCTTAGTGAAGCATGGGACCCACATGTGGGTCATGCTCGGATGATCGCTGACATGGAGAGACCTGTTCATAGGTCAGACTGAGCAATGTGGACTCTCACGTGGGTCTAGTTAAGGCAGATAGCATTTGTCAACCACAGGAATGCATGCCAACCAAGTCCAGTAGGAAGCCAAATTAGGAGTGAATTAAATTGAATGGTATGAGCAAAAGAATGGTAAGGCTGGGCAAAGCCTGGGGTTGACAGTTAGGTAGGAGAAGGCTGCAAAGCCAGTGCAATAGGAGGTCAGGTTTGAGGCAGTAGACTTGATATGCTGCCAGTATGCATAAGGGAGAGTCAGTGAAAACTAAATATATTAATACGAGCGGGAGAGATGGTAGGAGGCTGGGCGGAGCCAGCAGTCATTGGATAGAGGATTGACTGGCATTGTGGAGTGTGTTAGTGCCATGAAGGCTATGCGGAGCCATAGTAGAAGGAGGGCAAGCCAGGGACTGTTTAAATATATGATAAGAATAAAGCTGCCCCCGCTGCCTGGAGCCATGATGCCTGCTGTGACAATGTAGTCCCCTGTCATGGGAAAAACAAAGAGGCCCCAAACTAGGCACCGTGACACCAGCTAATTAACAGGGAATAAAAAATAATTGATTAAATGCTGAGGCTGGGCTAACATGCCATGGAGTAAAGTACAGAGAAGATAATTAATGATGGCCATGAGTGTATGTGCTGAATGAACATGAGCACTGTGGAAACATATCCACAGGCAAGCAGGGAGCTGGAACACTGAGGTGAGCTGCACAGAAAACAGTATGGAGCTGATGCACAGCACAGCTGGTGCACAGTAACTGCAGGGAGGTAATTGCACGGGGAGTAGTTGCCCTTCATCAGAAGTGAGGACTAAGGGCACCATTGGTAAAGCTGGCAACAGCAATAAGCAGGAGAAGGCAGCACACACATGGGAAAAGAGAGAGTCAGTGATGGGAACTCTAGAAGCATATGATGACGTCACTGATCACCGACCTGGAGGAGGATGGAGAAGCCAGCAACAAGGGGAGAGCAGAAGGAAAACTACCCCAAAAAGAAGGAGAGCAAGAACGAGGAAAGGGGAAGGGGGGAAGAGACAACAAGAGAAGGCATGGATGGCCAAAGGAAAGGAAACGAGGAAGACAACAGAAACAGGAGGCAAGGAAGAAGGGACAGCATGGGCAGGAAGGGGGGACACAAGTGGCGATGCGGCAAAAGAAAACAATGGTGGGGGCGGCAGCAACTTCGAGCACAAGGGAGAAGCAACAAAAGGAGAACAGGGGAAAGCAGAGAGGGCGACTGGAGGCGAGACAAAGGAGGTGCAGGAACAAGAGAAACAAGAACCAGGGGAAAGCAGATGAGAGAGCGGCCAACAGAGCCTCTGGCCACAATGAAAGATGATCAATGGTAGATTGAGGAGGAGCAGTCCTATTTGGGATGTTCAGGGTCATGTTCAGTTGCTCCACCCCATTGAACTACAGGCTTCAGCCTTCCAAAAATAAGTCCGCTATTCTGTTCTATTGTGGAAAAATATATAGTAAAAGCTGGACTCCACTGAAAATGAGAACTTGCCTCTCACTTGGTCTATCTTGAGTAAATGCACTATAAAAATGGGCCACATCATGCATTTCGCTTACTTCATTTGGCACTGATCCTTGCCATTGGTGAGCTACCTGTTTGAGACTTATAAAAATGGGTAAAAGAAGGACCCCACTGAAAAGAATTAAAAATCTTGCATATCCATTGTACTATCCTGGGTAAATACAGTGTAAAAACTTAGTCAGACAGAACCCCACTGCAAACAAGATATCACAACTTCAGCTGGACTATCCTGTGTATTGTAAAACTGTAAAAGCAGGGCCCCACAGCAGAACCCTACTGAAAAGCATATGTTGTATGTAAGCTGATCTCTCCTGGAAAAATACATTATAAAATCATCCAGATCACCCATCTTGTAGCTGTTTGGTATATTCTTGGTGGTCTAGTGGTCCCTCCAATAAGGGCATCTGACCCATCCCAACTCACCCTCTCAGGCACCTCACCAGCCCTGGTCACATAAATGTAAATTACAGCAATAGTGATAACTGGTACAGCCCTCTGCCCACCATCTCAACTGGATTCCATCTGACAGTCTCTGAGCAATTGCAAATATTGTACAACCACCTGATTCTACTGTACTCATGATCACTCACTGACAATCAGATGGTGGCAGGCCAGGGTGGTGAGCAGAGGGCTGAGCAGGTCACTGTCACTATTTCTGTATTTTAGCTTAGGTGACTTGAGCGGGAGAGGGGTTGTGGGGAGGAGGGTCCAGAGTAGGTGGGTTGACAGAGGATCAGATGTCCTTATTAGGGGGGGGCACTAGACTACCAGGAATATTCAAGAGAGCTACAGGGTGGCTGACTGAGGGTGCAGGGACCTGAGTAGAGGTGTGCAGACAGTTTTTATTTAAATTAGAATCCCCCTTCCCCGAATTCAGCCTCACTCCTGAACTCAGATAATTAAGGACTCAGCTGCAGGAGTCAGGTTCCAAGTCCTTACTTATTTCTTTCACCTTTATTTTACAATTTTTTGGGGTCCAGGAAAGACACATTATGCTGAAACTCATTTCTAGGTCATACTGGGCGAATTATGAAGTTAAGCGACTTGTTCAGGGTCACACAGTGTACATATGGTGGCTATGGGATTCAAACCCATGTCTCCAGGTCTCTCCAGGAGTCCTTTAATGACAACATAAAAAACTGTAGCCAGGAATTCTTTTACATACATCCCTCTTAGGTTTTAAATTACACGCACACACACACACACACATACACACATACACACATACACACATACACACACACACACACCACTGTGTTTTAGCCTTACTTTGCTACCATGGACTGACATAGTCCAGCATTCATTCTCTCTGATCTCTACCTCTACAGCATGTAGTGCTGTGTGCTAATATGAGCTGCATAATTCACAACCTCACAGTCTCTTTATATTGTGAGGTCATGGAGGTCAGTGGGGGGGGCTAATATGCTCATGCATTTTAGAAAAAAAATGTTACTTGGTAGAATTACCATCCTACAATTTAAGTAACCACAGTTATACCATACAGTTTATAGATGTACTGATATTAACAACAAAATCATATGTTTTCAAAAGTAGTGTGAGAAACAACTACAGTATATCACACATTTCTGTTAATATAAAAAGGCAAACTATTATTAGCGTGACCTCATAACCGCTAGTGATTTTTAAATGTAATTTGTTTAGCTACTGTAGGCTAGCCAAGCTGAGATACAATATCTCATTTTTAGTGGAACCCTAGATTTGTGCATTATTATAGCTTAGTGAACTGAAGGACTGACAGGTTAAGTGACTTGCTCAGGGTCACACAGCAAGCAAATAGTTGTGGTGCAATTTGAACTGTGGTCTCCTTGTTTTAAACCTGTTGTCTAGATTTTATTTTCTGCACAAAAGTTCAGGGTGCTGTGGGGATTTTTTCCTCATTCCCACAACTGGATAAAATTGGATAGCAGTAGTGTTTCACCCCCATGTCACTTGTTCAAAACTTATCCAGGTTGTAACAGCAATGCATAATGGATGATAACTGTTTTTAATTGCACTGCTCCACTTTGCTATGGCACACTGAATGAGGCAGAAAGAAATTGAGGGTGCATGTAGTCTGCCTGTCACACTGTTTTTATGCATGAAGTATTACGTAATATTGCACTGCAGGATAAATGCTAATTCAGCTTTCATTTTTTTTTATTTCTGTTTCGTCTTGGCCTTAAGAATGTTAAAGGTCATTTTCTATTTAAGCCACAGCTTTTGCAGGACTTCATTATACCCAGTCCCTACAAGGTCTGGACTTTGATTCTCATCCATACCTAACAATGTTGAATTAGTTATGCCAGTCCGCTGGCACAGTGGCAAGATGTCCGTCTGCAGCACTGACATCCTGGGTTCAGGGACAGATCTGGGAGTCAGAGACCTGCCAGGGGGGAGAGGGACTGAGCATTCCATGGACTGCTCTCCAGGGAGAGGGGGAAGACTGTCCAGTACAGTGTGGACCCCTGGCAGAGGCTGGGGGTACTGCCGTGGCTGGTGCCACATGCGATGGGGGAGCAGTGGATGCTGGCATCATTGCACAATCCCACCCCCAGGAAAAACCCAGAAAAATAAAACCACATCGCTGGTCACTATTCATGGGGCCTGCCTCTACCGCCATTCCCCACCACAGACTAAGGTCCACGGGGGGGTCCCACTCCCCTGACCCCTCCCTGGGGGGCAAGCCAGGGCTATGTGACCATGTTTTCTGGGGGGCACCCACCCAGTGGCCCCGTCCAGGGGGGGAGCCTGGGGATGGGGAAGCTGTGAGCAGATCGGGGGTCCAGATGTGGGAGCTGCCGATACAAAAAAAAATGTTGAATTAGTTATAACCTAGTACCAAGTCCCATGTTAAGTGAATGTAACAACCATGTTTTAGTACTTACGTTGTATATTAACTCTGTAATCCATATCGTTCACTTGTATGTTTTTGTTTTTATACCAATCTGTTTATTCTCTGTATTATCCCATTTTCCCTTCCCCAGGACACATCCGGAAATGAGCAATGTTGCTCAGTATTCTTCCTGGTGAAATACTTCAATAAATAAAATAAAAAATCTGGTGGTGCTTTTCTTGTCAAAACTTTTATTTACAGTAAACACTTTGTGAGTTGTACTGTGTATTATACATCATTCTCTGACTTGACCAGTCAAGTCAATCTATGCATATTAAAGAGGGAAGACCGCCATCAGAGTCAGGCACCAATAAATCTGTCATTTGATAATCAGTTAAGCAGTATTTCCAAATAAACTCCTTAAGAATGCAAATAAAGTATAACCAACCACATTTTTCAACAGGATTGTCAGCACGAAAACAGGACAGAGGGTTGCATGATCTTTACTTACCTTGTTAGAGAAAGTAACTTTAACTTATCAAACAAACAGATTTACTAAAAAAATGAACCTGCCTGTTTTACTTAATTGGAGAATCATGATACAGAAACATAGAAACATAGAATTTGATGGCAGATAAGGACCACTTGGCCCACCTAGTCTGCCCATTTCTCTACTTAACAGATAAGCTGCAGATCTTAGTTAATCAACAGCCTACTTCCTCCTACCCCCCACTAGAATTGCCTTATGTCTGTCCCATGCATTCTTGAATTCCCCCACTGTTTTTGACTCTATGACCTCCTCAGCAAGGCTGTTCCATGCATCTACAACCCTCTCTGTGAAGAAATACTTCCTCACATTACCTCTGAGCCGTCCCCCCTCTATCTTGAAATTGTGTCCCCTTGTTCTTACACATCTCGTTTTTTGAAAGATGCTACCCTCTTGGACTTTGTTGATTCCCTTGAGGTATTTGAACATTTCTATCATGTCCCCCCCTTTCCTCAAGGCTATACATCTTAAGCTCCTTTAGTCTTTCTTCATATGTCTTCTGGTGCAGACCCTGCACCATTTTGGTTGCCCTCCTCTGGACAGCCTTCACCCTGTCTATGTCTTTGCGGAGACAGGGTCTCAAGAACTGTACACAGTACTCCAGGTGGGGTCTTACCAACTGTCTCTACAGAGGGCCAACAACTTCCTGTTTTCTACTGATGCCTCTCCTATGCATCCCAGTATCCCCAACCTTCCTACTGCCTTCTCCACATTGCTGGCCCACCTTTAGGTCATCTGATATGACTACCCCCAGGTTCCTTTCCATTTTGTTGTTGTCAGTATTCTCACCCCCCATCGTGTACTCTTGCCCTGGGTTTTTGTTTCCCAGGTGCATTACTTTGCACTTCTTTGCATTGAATCTATGCTGCCATACATTTGACCATTCCTCCAACCTTGCCAAGTCCCTTTTCATCCTTTTCACCTCACCTTACGTATCAACCCTGTTGCAGATCTTTGTGTCATCTGCAAAGAGACATACCTTCCCCTCCAGTCCCTCTGCAATGTCACTTATAAAGACATTAAAAAGGACTGGCCCTAGTACTGAACCCTGCAGTACCCCACTAGTAACCCTCCTTTCTTCACTGTGGACTCCATTTACTATTACCTGCTGTGTCCTGTTGTCCAGCCAGTGTTTAACCCAGGCTACTACCCTGGGACCCACTCCCAGACTGGCTAATTTGTTTATTAATCTTTTGTGTGGGACTGTGTCAAATGCCTTGCTAAAGTCTAGGTAGGCAATGTCCACAGCCCCTCCCTGGTCTACTACTTTGGTCACCCAGTCAAAGAAATTAATTACATTTGTTTGACATGACCTTCCTGCTGTGAATCCATGTAGCCTTGAGTCCTGTGCCCCACTGGCCTCTAGGTACTCAACAATTCTTTCCTTCAGAAGTGATGCCATCATTTTCCCTACCACTGAGGTCAAACTGACAGGTCTGTAGTTTCCTGCCTCTGTCTTGCTCCCACTTTTATGAACGGGAATCACATCCACCCTTCTCCAGTCCTCAGGTACCACACCATCCTCCCATGATTTATTAAAAAGGGTAGTCAGTGGTGTTACTAGTTCTTTCCTTAGTTCTTTTAGAATTCTGGGGTGAATCCCATCAGGCCCCATTGCTTTATCCACCTTCAGTTTTAGAAGTTATTTCAGAACCCTTTCTTCTGTGAAAGGACTAATATCAACCCCCTATCCAGAGTGCTTCTATTGACTGGATTAGGTATCTCCCCCTGCTTTTCCATTGTGAATACTGAGCAGAAATATTCGTAATTGACCATCTCTGTCTGCCTGTCACAGCTCAGTGACCACACTGCCACAAACTGAAATAAGCTGCCTGTTCTGTTACACTCCAATGATTGTAATTTGTGCTGGCAGGAGAATGCTACATGTAGGAAAGGACTCCCCCACCCAGTGTACTGATTTCAGGTAGTGGAAGGATCGTAACTGATGTCCTACATTGTGTGTGCTTTGGAAGGAGTCTGAAGTGATAGAAAGACATCTGCAGGGCTCCACCCACAAAGCCATAAAAATTGGTGATGGACTGTGATAATTCCACTGAGCTGGTAGAATGTCATTGTTTTCTATTTAGGAAAGACACGGTGGGAAGGATTGGAGGGGGTCTTGCCCTCTCTTGTGAAGGAAAGCATAAATGAGACAGAGATGCAGGGAATACAGCAGGGCTGAAGTACTGTTGGTCACCCTGGAGATGGGGAACAGAGCCACTATTTGCACTGGTGTTCAAGTTCAAGTTTATTGCAGGAAAAACTCCATCGAGCAAGCTCATTCACAAGGAGGTCATGAGGCATGTATACATACAAAGGAAATTACATACATGAAATCATAGTACATAAAAATATATGGTACATGTGGTACATAGTGTTCAATTAATACATGAGAAGGTAATAATTATAAACATAGCCTGGAGAAATCATTATAAGGAGAGAAGGTACTGCCAAGGTCCTTAATACAGGAGCAAAAGAAAGCATAAGGTGAGGAGAGAGTATAAGATAGGAGCAAGGGTGAGGTGGTGGAGATGAGGGACAGGAGCTTGAAGGGGGGAAGAAAAAGGAGGATGGGTGCATAGTAATATCGAAGGCAAGAATGACAGAAATGAAGAATAAGGGGTGGGTAGGGGAGGGAAGGAAAGGGATAGGGTAAGTAGGAGTAGAGAAGTAGAGGGAATCAGGAAGAGATTTGTTAATTGAAGAGGTCAAAGGACAAGATGTGACTAGAAACAGCTGCAGATGTCTTTTAGTTTAGTTGCAGCAAAGGTTTTAAAGAGCTTGACAGAGATAGTGCTAGAGAGTTTCAGTATAGACTGGAACTGGTTCCAGATAGTTGGAAGTGCATATGAAATGGCGTGTTTACCGAAGAAGGTGTGAGTCCTGGGCACATCTAGGAAGATAAAGTTAGACTTCCTAAGGGAATACAAACTGCTGGAGATGTGGATAAGGGATGTTATGTAGTTTGGTAGTCTGTTCAGGAAGTTTTAAGGAGTCCAGGTGCCAGCATGAAGCAGACATCTGGAAGTTAGCAACGACCAGCTGACAACTGCATACAGATCACAGTGGTGGGTTTGATAAGGGGAGTTAGTAATAAACCACAAAGCATGATGGTAGAGGTCATCAAATTTATTTAGATTTATGGCAGAGGTGGAGTTGTAAATTATGTCACCATAGTCGAGTAGAGATAGGAATGTGGCCTGAGCAAGCCTGGTTCCCAATTGCAAATGGGAATAGGGACCTGTTTCTAAAGAAAAAACCTATTCTGGATTTTAACCTGCTAGTCAAGTTGTCGATATGGTGATTACAGGTGAGTTTGTTATCTAACCATATGCCTAGATATTTGAATTTGTGGACAACCTCAAGAGATTCGCATAGAGAGGTGACAATAAAGTCATTAGGCAGGCCTAGGGAGGTGGTGGAGGTTGTATTGAGAGGGAAGATCATGGCCTTAGTTTTTTTAGCATTGAGGAGGAGCTTTGTGTTAATAAGGTTGAGTTCAAGCTGCACAAAGTCGGCTTCCGGTGTGTCACTTACTTCTGCCAGGGTTGAGCCTGAGGTGTGAAGAACTGTGTCATCAGCAATGAAATGTAAATTGGATTTGGATATGTTATAGCTGAGGTTATGAATGTACAGAGAAAAAAGGATAGGGCCTAAGATGGAGCCTTGTGGGACTCCCCTAATGATCAGGAGGGAGACTGAAAATAGGCCATCGGCCTTGACTTTCTGGGATCTCCCAGATAAATAACTGTTGAACCACTGGTCAGTGAAAGAAGTGGCACCTAGTTTAATAAGGCAACTGACAACTAAGTTATGGTCAACAGTGTTGAGCACCTTACTAAGATCTAGGAAGACTGCACCAGTATACTTTTTGGAATCCAGAGCTGTGACCCAATCATTTGAAACTTTGGCAAGGGCTGTAATAGTACTATAGTTAGGGCAGATTGAGCTGGGTTAAGAAGTGAGTAGGTTTCAATATGATGTTTTAGTTGGGATAAATCAATTTTTCAAAGATTTTTGGGAAGACGGACAGGATAGAGATGGACCTATAATTGTTTAAATCACATGGGTCACCAGATTTAAATAAGGGGAGGATACGGGGGGATTTCCAGCAGGATGGAACTGTGGCTGTGGCAACAGAAAGAATGATCATAAGAAATATGGGGGAATTATTTGTAAAATTAACTAAGTGTAGAAAGATTTGCAAAGTAGGGGGAGTGGCTTAGCTAGAAGTAGCCAGGTTAAAACCAGATTTAAACACTGCCCTAGATAACTTCTGCCAGAGAACAAGCACAGCACCAGGAGGAAGGACCTGCTGGTATAACTAAACTTCTCTACTGGGACTATATTGCCCTCCTTCCCTCTCCTCCACCCCCCCCACCCAAAGGCAGTTCTACTTTAACTGACAACAGGAACTTCCTGTTTGGGAGCAGGAAGTGAGTGATCACAGAGCCACCAAAGACTCACTATCCTAAAAAGGGCAAGAGTAGCTCTCTGTCCCCCCTAGCTGCTGGAGGTCTGACTCTGAGCAAGTAAGGAGACTACTGAGAAATATAGGAACTTCTTGTCTCAGAACAGGAAGATCAGGAGCTAAAAGGGCACAGAGGACATAAGTAGGGATAGAGAGAAAAATAAACAAACAGAGGAAAGAGTAAGTATTCCAAACAACAATTAGGGGGCCAGAAATAAAACATGATGGGAGTGATGCAGTGCAGTGGCTGTGGCACAGCAGTCTTCCGGGAGACGTTCTAGAGGATGCGGAGTTGTCCCATCTGCTGGCACCTCTCTGGGCTGAGGGAGGAGGTTGCTCATCTCCAGGCTGAGTTGGCCAGGATTTGTGGGACCTCCTCTCTCACCCGGAGACCACCAGGGTCACTGCCATTGCCTCAGAGGTTGCCAAGAAAGATGAGCAGCTGGACCACAGTGGGCTCAGGGAGGGTGAGGGTGGTGGAACAGAGGCACATCCCTCTAGTTGTACCTCTCCATAACTTCTATGCCATTCTGAAAAAGTGTGGTTCCTCTATGGAGGCATCCACAGTGGAGACCAAGGAGGATGCTGGGAACCTCCACCAAGGAGACCCACAGAAGGGTGGTATGGGACCCCACAGGAGAAGCAAACAACTCCTGGTGGGGGACTCCATTGTTAGGAAGGTAAACTGGGGGAGGAAGGGCAGAGGGAGGTAAGGTGCCTGCCTGGCACCGTTGGCTTGGAGGGACAGGGCGTGAATCCTCAGGCTCGCAGGAGCAGCTGAACAGGGAAGGGAGCTGGATGTCATTGTCCACCTAGGAACAAATGATCTGGCTAAGAAAGGGATCAGGGCAGTCCAAGAAGCATTTGTGGAGATGGGAAGGGGCCTTAGACAAATAGCACTCATGGTAACCTTCTCAGAGGTGCTGCCTGTCTATGGCATGGGTGAGGCTAGGGTGCGCCACACCATGGGATTCAATCAGTGGTTGAAAAACTGATGCAGAGCTCAGGGATTTGGCTTCATTGGGGAATGGGGGTCCACCTGGAGGGATGCAGGCATATACTGGCTTGATGGTCTGCATCTGTCCAGGAGGGGAAACAGGATCCTAGGTGATAGCTTTAAATGCTTCATTGGCAAGCATTTAAACTAGCCAAGGGGGGAGGCACTGGAGAGGAGCAGGGAAATCCTAGCCCCCCCAAAAATTCAGGGTACTAAGTGAGGTAGACATTAACATAGAGATGTCGATAAGGAGAAGTGCTTGGGTAAATGGAGAAAATGACAAATGCAATAAGGACAGGGATGGGGCAAAAAGGGGTAAGGCCATCAAGAAATGGAGGGTAATGAGTACCAATGCCCATAGTCTGGACAAAAAGCTCCCTGAACTGGTGGCCTTGATGGAAAAGGGATGCCTGGATATCATGGCAATCACAGAAACATGGTACACAGAGAACCATGACTGGGATGTTAACATACCAGGGTACCTAACCTACAGAAGAGACAGGGAGGGGAGAAGAGGGGGCAGAATAGCTCTCTATGTAAGGGAAGGGATAAAAGCAACTGAACAAAAGAGTAAACAGGGAGGCGAGGAGGCACTGTGGGTCACCTTAGAGACTGGAAATGGCACCACAATCTGCACAGGGGTTGTATACAGACCCCCATGTCAGGGGGAGGGAATGGACAAGGATATATGATAGAAGGTATACTTAAGATGGCAGAGAAAGGGGAGATACTGTTGATGGGGGACCTTAATATGCCGGATGTCAACTGGAGCACCTTTGCTGCAGCCACATCCAAAAGCAGGGCTATTCTTGATGCCCTTCAGGTGGCATGCCTCAGACAGCTAGTTTTGGAACCTACTCATGTCGGAGCAATCTTAGAACTCGTACTCTCAAATGGGGATAGTGAAAGGATTTCAGATCTAGAAGTGGGTAGCCATTTGGGAACAAGTGGCCACCAAACAGTGTGGTTCACGATAAACTCAGCTACAGAGTCAAGCCATACAAAAGTGAGAGTTCTGTACTTCAGGAGGGCTGATATTGGCAAGATGGGAGAGTGCCTTAGAAAAGCGCTAGCAAACAGGCTAGAAGGAAAGGTGGCGCAACAATGGGGAAATATCAAAACTGCCATCACAGAGGCAATACGCCTTTGTGTGAAGCAAATAAACAAATCAAAATGAAAGAAAAAGCCACTATGGTTCTCAAAAGAGGTGGTGGTGAAGGTTAGGGAGAAAAAGATAGCATTTAGGAAGTATAAGGAAACACAGAAGGAGCAGGACAGAGAACTGTACCAGTTAAGGCAGAAGGAAGCAGGGAGGGTAGTCAGAATAGCAAAGGCCCAAACTGAGGAAAAGATAGCCAAGTCAGTTAAGAAGGGGGATAAAACAGTTTATAGGTATATCAGGGAGCATAGAAAGACAAAGGGAGGGATAGTGAGGCTGAATAGAATGGACAGTGGGTTGGCAGAAAGGGACAGTGAAAAAGCAGGGATACTGAATTAATACTTGTGTTCAGTATTCACAAAAGAGGAGGTGGAGGATATACCTAATCCAATTAACAGAAGCACTCTGGATAGGGGGGTCTATCCCAGTCCTTTCACAGAAGAAAGGGTTCTGAAAGAACTCCTAAAACTGAAGGTGGACTAAGCAATGGGACCAGATGGAATTCACCCCAGAATTCTAAAAGAATTAAGCAGAGAACTAGTGACACCACTGACTACCCTGTTTAACAAATCATGGGAGGATGGTGTAGTACCTGAGGACTGGAGGAAGGCAGATGAGATTCCCCTTCATAAAAGTGGGACCAAGACAGAGGCAGGAAACTACAGACCTGTCAGTTTGACCTCTGTGGTAGGGAAAGTGATGGAATCACTTCTGAACGAAAGAATTGTTGAGTACCTAGAGGGCAGTGGGGCACAGGGCTCAAGGCAGCATGGGTTCACAGCGGGAAGGTCATGTCAGATGAATCTAATTGATTTCTTTGACTGGATGACCAAAATAGTAGACCAGGGAGGGGCTGTGGACCTGGCCTACCTAGACTTTAGCAAGGCATTTGACACAGTCTCACACAAAAAATTAATAGTCAAATTAACCAGCCTGGGAGTGGGTCCCAGCGTGGTAGCCTGGGTAAAACATTGGCTGGACAACAGGACACAGAAAGTAATTGTAAATGGAGTCCACTCTGAAGAAAGAGGGGTTACTAGTGGGGTACCACATGGTTCAGTACTGGTTCCAGTCCTTTTTAATGTCTTTATAAGTGACACTGCAGAGGGACTGGAAGGAAATGTATGCCTCTTTGCAGATGACACAAAGATCTGCAACAGAGTTGATACACAAGGAGGCATGGAAAGGATGAGAAGGGACTTGGCAAGGTTGGAGGAATGGTCAGAAGTATGGCAGCTTGGATTCAATGCAAAGAAGTGCAAAATAATGCAGCTGGGAAAAAAAACCCAGGGAAGATTACACAATGGAGGGGGGGAGGTACTAACAGCAACAAAAATGGAAAGGGACATGGGGGTAATCATATCAGATGACCTTACAGTTGGCAAGCAATGTGAGAAGGCAGTAGGGAGTGCTGGGGGGATACTTGGATGTATAGGGAGAGGCATCACCAGCAGAAAACAGGAAGTTGCTATCCCCCTGTACAGACAGTTGGTGAGACCCCATCTGGAGTACTGCGTCCAGTTCTGGAGACCCCATCTCCACAAGGACATAGACAGGATGCAGGCAGTTCAGAGGAGGACAACTAAAATGGTGCAGGGTCTGCAAGAGAAGCCATATGAGGAGAGACTAAAGGAGCTTAATATGTATACCCTTGAGGAAAGGAGGGAGAAGGGGGACATGATAGAAATGTTTAAGTACCTCAGTGGAATCAATAAAGTCCAAGAGGGTAGCATCTTTCAGAAAAAGAGATGTGCAAGAACAAGGGGACACAATTTGAAGATAGAGGGGGGATTGCTCAGGGGCAATGTGAGGAAGTATTTTTTCACAGAGAGGGTGGTGGATGTATGGAACAGCCTTCCTGAGTAGGTTGCGGGGTCCAAAACTGTGGGAGAATTCAAGAATGCATGGGACAGACATAAGGCAATTTTTGTGGGGGGGGGAGAAATAGGCTCTTGGTTAAATAGGATCTGCAACTTACCCCCTCTAGGTAGAGAAATGAGCAGACTAGGTGGGCCAAGTGGTCCTTATCTGCCGTCAAAGTCTATGTTTCTATGTTTCTATGTGTGAGATGGTAGAAGCCTAATTTTAGGAAGAATGGTTCTAGGCCGTTGTCCCCTGCACTTTTCTTGGTATCTAGGTTGAGAAGCAAATCTTCAACTTCTTTATAGTTGAGCAGATGTAGATGAAAGGAATGAGATAGGGTTAGGAGTTCAGGGGTAATTTGGAGCTGATAATTTGCAAGGCCCACATATGGTGAAGAGTCAAAAGCGATGCCAGTGGTAGCAAAATGTGAATTGAGCTCTTCAGAGATTTGACTGTTGCTTTCTATAACCTTGCCATTGGCGTGGATCTTAGCTGGAATGGAAGGAGCAGTCTGCCGTCCTTCAATGGATTTGAGGGTCCTGCAGATTTTATAGGAATTCTCATTTGTCTGTTCTATGGTGGAGATGTAGAAGTTCAATTTAGCTTCACAAATTCATTTAACACAGGCATTCGTAGCAGCTTGAAAAGCCTGCTAGTCATCTGGGCTCTTAGTCCACCTAGCTTTAGCCCAAAGTTTATCACGATTAGAGAGCTCAGCCTTGAGGTCTGGTATGAACCAGGAGTGAGAGGCGTTATGCACTTGAGAGTTAATGAAGGGGGCATGCTTGTTAGCCAGGTTGGTAGGATTGTTATTGAGGATAGAGAACTGCCTCATCAGCTATTTTAGTGAGGTAGAGATCTTGCCAGCTAATATTACCTAAATCCGATGAGTACAATGCTGTGTTGAACTTGCAGTAGGACCATTTAGTTATGATCTTGGGTTGGTGATGACCTTTGGGTTGTGACCTAGTACACACATGGTGTGATCTACCGACATACAACACAGTAGAAGGAGTTAAATAGGGAACTAGTAGAAGCTATTGGCAAAATGGCAGAAAAGGGGGAGATGCTGCTAGTGGAGAACTTCAGTCTGCCAGATGCAGATTGGAGCTTCCAGCTGTGATGGATTCTTTGCAGTGGCATTCCTCAAGCAACTAGTAGGTGAACCTACTCATGGTATGGCAATGCTGGACCTGATTTTCATTAACAGGGACAGTGTTTCAGATGTGAAGGTGAGAGGACACTTGGGGACCAGAGGTCACCACACACTGTAGTCAATATAATGACAGCTGCAGAATCAACTCACACAAGGGCAAGTGTCATGGACTTCAGAAAGGCATAATGATGGGTTGATGCTTCAGTGATGTCCTTGTGGTGGAGTATGACTTTGGTGGGGTGGAGGAACAATGGGTGAAGATAAAAAGGGCCATAGTGATGACAACAAACCTCTGCATCAAGCAAGTAAGCAACAGCAAGAGGAAAATGAGACCACTATGGTTCTTGAAAGAGGTGGCTTAAAAGCTAAAGGCTAAAAGGGTAGAAGTAAAAACAGAGGGAAGAAGGGAAAGCAATAACAAGCATGAAGTCACAAACTGAAAAATGACTGGCCCAGTTTGTAAGCAAAGGGGACAAGACATTTTTTATGTCTGTAAGGGAAAAGAGGAAAACAGTGGGTGAAGCTAAAAGGGGGCATAGTGAAGTCAATAAACCTCTACTTCAAGCAAGTGAGCAAAAGCAAGAGGAACACAATCTGGTCAGATCCACCACAGCTGCATAATGAAGTTAATGAAGTTGTGTGGAATTGATAAGGAGGTATGGAGAAACAACACAATGATTTGTAAGTAGTAAGATTTGTTTTAGTTTCTGTTCTAAGGAAGGCATACACATTATAAGAAAAATACATGGAGGTGTACATTTTAATGGAAGGAATAGGAAGCAATATAGGTTTACAAAAGAACCCCAGAGCAAATGCCTCTGAGGTATGTATTATCCCAGATGATATTGGCCGGACAGCCAAATTTTAAAGAAAACACAATTGCATATACCCCAATAATGCAAAGCATCATGGGAAACATATGAAAATCCCCATGATGGTACAGAAGGTAGCAGTATATGAAAAAGTAATGGATGGCATATGTTCAGCCTTGGGATTATTTACACATTTTTTTATTTGAGAAACAGGATTTTTGTCCATGAGGTGATGTGAGTTATATCTAAGCAATGTGTTGATGTCAGGAAGTCAGGTGTAATGATGGACTGTTAGCAGAGAAAATGTGATAGTAAATTTCAGAGGGGGTCACTTTTGATAATGGCAAGGTAGTTATGCTTTGTGATAATGGGAATATTAGGAAAGTATGAGGTCTATGCAGAAGTGGAGTACAAATATGCACAGTTTCATAAGTATGTGCTCAGAAATGCAGGTTTGCTTTAGAAATAGGTAAAAATAGTGATACATGCAATTGATAGAAAGATAGACAATTACAGAAACATATATACATAGAGAGAGAGAGAGAGAGAGACAGAGACACACACACACACAGACAGATAGGCAGAATAGGAATGGCAATGAAGTACTGAAGTGACGCCAAGCCCACCCCCACCCGCAGAGATGGACAGGCATTGGGGTGTGCCTTTGGGTCATTGCCCATAACGCTCATGTCATTTCACCTCACCCTACCCTGCAGACACAGACAAGTGTTGAGGTGTGCCTTGGGGTGTTCAGACTTTACACTCATCGCATGCCATAAGGAAATATGCTGAAATGGGTAAATTACAAGAGAATAGAGTGAACTTTTGGGCTGAAGAGTCAAAAGCACACCTCAATATCTGTCACTGGCTGCAGGGTTGGGATGGGGGTGGAATGGCAAGAGCATTACTGTTGACAATCCTGAGTCACACCCCTGAAGCCTGTCAGTCCCTACAGGGCAGGGTGTTATTGTCAGAAACCCTAATGCCCTGGGTGTTTCTTGGTATTTTCACTCCAGGTTTTCAGCATGGGTTTTTGTGACCCCACCGCATGAACAGTGACACTATCAGTTCATTAGCCAAAAGGTGATTTTGCACAGTGACTGTGCCATTTGGCACCACAGGTGCAAAAACGCATTTTGAACAGGATGTAAAAAATGACAGCTGTACTATTTATGAGGAGGTGTAAAAAATGGCACTGTCAAAAATCTGGAGTGAAAGTATAAAAAAACTGGTGAATTCATGACACTGCTCCTGCTAATGTACACTTTTTTTTCCAAATTCCTATGCATCTCATTGTTTTCATCTCTATTGCTGTTATGTGACTTCTTGACCTAGCAACAGCATTTAATGCATTACATTATAAGGACAAGTAAATGTTTTTAATACACTTACAGACAGTTACATAAACTTAATTTCCTTCATAGAATAATTTAAATTTAGTAACAGTTGTAATACAAAACAATTACTCACACAACTTGAAAACTATAACTACTTTATATTGTACATTGACACCCCATAAGGACCTCCTTGAAATTAAGATGCAAATGTCACACATTTATCGGTTTTCTAACAGGAATATTTTACTGTCCTAAATACATTTCTTGCTTCAGTAACTGTTCAGCACATCAACTGCATGATCTACTTATTGACATTTTACACCTGCTATGCAATGCACTGCTGCTTACTACACCAACATCATGAACCATAAAACAGATGACTGCCATAACTAGGGATGCAGTACAGCACAGTTGTTTAAGGCTCTGAGCTGCAAATCTGGAGTTCTGGGTTTGAATCTCACAGCCCCCTCTTGCATACTGGGTGACCCTGAGCAAGTCACTTAACTTCCATGTGCTCCCAGGTTGCCCCTGTAAACAAGCTTTCAGCTTAGTGTGCCACTCCTGGTTAAACAATTGAAAGAAAAAAAGACACAATATATTATTTTTCTTGCTTTATTTTGCTACTACAAGCTTTGACTAATACATCTATCCTTAAATGTACTTTTTATAGCTTATGTGTCTGTGACCTAGGCAGAACTACACTTAAAATCTTACACATAAATAAATAAATCATTAGAATAGCATTTATTAGAGTAGTATCTCCTTCCCTTTCAGGTGCCCATGACACTATGAATATATATTTATATTTTTTAATTTCAAAGCACTAAACCTATTCAAATGCACAAACACAAGACTTTATTCACTTCACACATTACTGTTAAACTTCAGGTCCCAGAATGGCCAAGAAACAATTATTAGACTTCACTTTTGCATGCCACTGTTACGCCCACTTCTCATGCAAACAACAATCAATTAGGCAAACCCTTTCATTTCTGTGCTATGCACTCTTACATCAGAGAGACATAAATCTTACAGAACTGCTAAAAAAATATCAAGACAGGATTTCTGAGTTAAGACCTGTCGTTTACAGTACCTAAGTAAATAATAGTTTACTGGCTACAAATGATGATACATACATGACAATAACAAAATTTCTGTTTTACATGGAAAACATCCATATAATGAACTTGTCATACAGGATTTGTGACCTTCTGTCTGCATGTATCTGACAAAGGAAAAGGCACCTGCTTGATCCTTTTTTTTCTATTTTATTTGTATGCCCAACTTGCCCACACTGTTACAGCCAAATATTGTCATGCTTAGAGTTAAAAAATAAATCATGATGTCTATGTGTGTGTGTGGGTGGGGGGATATGCCTAGATGCAGTTTCAGGCACTCCTTAATTACTTCCCCAGGCAGCTCTGATAATCAGTTGTTCCAACATGATAGATCCACCTCATGCCCCTCCCACATGAACCCAAAAAAAGGTGGGGGTGGATCTTTAGGAGCTTCTCAGTTGGAGATGGGGGTGGATCTTACCCCCACAAAAAGACTGATGCTGCTTCCCACTACTCAGGTTCCAGTTCTTGTACCTCCCATTTAAGAAAGAAAATAGTGCCCTGCAACCATTGACTAACATGAAAGTGTATTTATTTGAGGGCAGAAAACATTTCTTGGAGGAGGGTAAGGCAGAGGAGACTATTTACACCTTCAGTCAGTTCCACGGACAGAAAACATGACATCAGCCCTTTTGAATATGCAAAACATCTGCAGGCTCTGTCCACTGCAGCCATAAAAAGAGACCACTATGGTTCTTAAAAAAGGTGGCAAAAAAGGTAAAAGCTAAGAGGGTAGCATTCAAGAGGTATAAGGAGATGCAGAGGGAGGAGAATTGGGAAGTGTACTAGGGAAACAGAGGGAATCAGGGAGAGCAGTAAAGAGTGCAAAGGATCAAATGGAAGAGAGAATAGCCCAGGTGGTAACAAAAGACATTTCTTAGGTATGTAAGTGAAAAGAAGAAGACTAGGTGTGGGATTGTTAGGTTAAAAAGAGAAAGGGGTGGACTGTGCAGAGAGGAACCAGGAAAAGCAGACATGCTGAACAAATACTTTTGTTCATTATTCACAGAGGAAGGAGTAGGGAAGGGGTCACAATAAAGAAATAGGAGCATTGCAGGGAGGGAGGTGGACAGTACTTCATTCTTGGAGGAGAAAGTCCTGAAAGGACTCACTAATCTGAAAGTACACAAAGTGATGGGGCTAGATGGGGTACATCCAAGGGTATTGAGGGAACTCAGGGAGATACTGGCTGCACCTCTGACAGTCTCATTTGAGTAGGGATGGGCAAAAGTTGTGAATTTCACCTTGGAGAAACTTTCATGGAATTTCAGAAATTCTGCAAATGTTTTCAAACTTTCGCCTATGGCAAGATTGGAAACTTCTGCCCATTTTCCGTGGATTTTCACTCTTTTACATGGAATTTTTGGGCTGAACTGCATAATAATACATTAAACCATGGAATTTATTCCATCCACAGTTTACTGTATTATTTAGTGATACAGCCCCGCTCCCCCCACCAATCAATGGTCACTGGCACCTTGTTTCTTGTGCCCCTTGTTGATCACTGGCCCCATAAAAAAAATATTAGCGTCCAGTCCCCCCACCTACCTGCTGATCATCCTTCCATATAAAAAATATTAATATCCTCATTCCCTGGTGTCTAGTGACCCCTCCACCCATTGATCGCTGGCCTCATATAAAAAAATATTGTTGGTGTCCAGTCCCCCACCCACCCACCAATTGCCTATTCATATAAAAAAATACCCTCATTCCCTGATGTCTAGTGGCCCCCACCCTGGCAGGTATTCCATAACCTCTCCTGCTTCCCCCCATCCCAACCCAACCCTGAGTGGGTGATCAGCATAGCCCTCCTCTCTCCTCTGTGGCTGGCCACCCACTGAGCTGAATGAACATGCTCATTCATTGTGCTGGTCACCCGCTCGGGGTTGGGATGGGGGGAGCAGGATGGTGATGGACTTTCTGCCAGGGTGGGAGTCCACTAGACACAAGGGAATGAGGAAAGGCTATTATTATTCTTTATATGGAGGGGCGATTTGTGGTTGGGGGATGGGGACTGGATACTAACATTTTTTTCTATGGTGTCAGCAATCAGCAGGTGGGGGCAGCCAGTAGACACCAGGAAATGAGAGTATTTTATTTTTTATATGGACAGGCAATTGGTGGGTAGTTGGGGAGACCGGATGGATATCAAAATTTTTTGATATGGTTTGGGGCCAGCAATCGGTAGCTAGGGGAGCCACAGACACCAAGGAATGAGGATTTTATTATTTGTTATATGGAGGGGTGATCTGTGGGTGGGTGGGGAGAATGGGCACTAACAATTTTTTGGATGCAGGGCTGGTGATCAGCGGAGGGGCACAAGAAACCAGGGGCCAGGGATTGGTGGGTGGGGGGTTAATGAATTAAACTGTGGGGAAACGGCAGAGCTGAACACTGATAGTTGTCAGTTCTGCATAATTTTTGCCCTGTAGTTTTTTTTTACATGAAATATTTTATTATTTTCAACATTAGGGAAAACCAGTACAGTACATACCATACAGAATAAAGTTACAGATACAAAGTCAGCACTGTGGCAAACATTTGTATACAAACAAATAGAGGAGTACACACCTCATTACATTTCTAAATGCAAGAGGGAAGAAGAATCTCTCTTGTAGCACAACAGGAACAAATTACCAAACTAACCTTTACTTAAGAGCACCTAACAGAATTCTTAAAGGGAGTAATAAATCCTGATCTCTCAGCCAGATAGATAGGCTGTCCTGAACAGGCAGTTTTGAACAACAGATATAGTCATCGTTGGGTTTTCTACCAACTGTACAAGGAAGTATGTGGAAGAGGGTCAGTGGAGCAGCTATGCATCAGTACACTCAAGTAGGTGGATTGCCAGGAGGTGGGCGAGACACCAAGCATAAGTGCGAATTGAGGTATGCACCCCATTTTTGGTAATACTTGGGCCCCTTATGTAGACTGAGGTAGGAAAGGCATTCGAGGATGGACAACTGTACTATTGCCGCATGCCAGGCTAGCAAGGGGGGCAGGTTGTCTCCATTTCATAAGAAGGGTGTGCTTAGCCTCCATCAGGACTATGGTTATCCATTGTTTTGCAGGGAGAAGAAGGGGGCTAGTGTGGAGGTGTCTCCCAACAACACTAGTGGGGGTTCAGTGTGATGTCCTGTCCATTCATTTTAGAGCAATCTTTTTGTACCCCAGCCCAGAAATTAGTTATTTTCAGGCTGTGCCCCATAGTTTAATACATTAGCCCACAGTTCTTACATTTATTCTACATTTTTTAGGTGGAATTTCCACGAAAGTTGGTGAAATGATTTCTGAACTTTCATGGAAGTGAAAGTCCGACTTTCACCGAAATTACACTGGTGGATTCCTTTTTTTTTTTTTTGCACATGGCTACATTTAACAACTCATTGTTCCAGAGGACTGGAGGAGAAGTAGTCCCACTACACAAAAGTAATAGCAGGGAGGAGGCTGGCAATTATAAACCAATCAGCCTGTCATTGGTGGTGGAAAAGTTATTGGAACCACTACTGAAGGAAAGAATTGTGGAATATTTTGAATCCAGTGGGTTATAAGACCCGAGGCAGCATAGATTCATAGAAGGGAGGTCATATCAAACAAATATGATAGATGTATTTGACTGGGTGACCAAGGAACATGATTAGGGTAGAGCAGTGGACATAGCCTACCTATATTTCAGTACGGCTTTTGACACCTTTCCACATAGCAGACTTGTAAGCAATCTGGGTAGCTTAGGGGTGGGTATTGGGTAAGAAATTGTTTAGGGGATAGGCAGAACAGGGTGGTGGTAAACAGAGTTCTCTCCGAGGAAGAGAGAAGGACGAGTAGGGTATCTCAGTGATCAGTGCTGGGACTGGTCCTATTTAATGGCTTTATAAGTGACATTGCAGAGGAAAAGGAAGGGAAGATCTGTCTCATTGTAGATGACACCAAAATCTGCAATAGGGTAGATACTTTGGGGGGGGGAGATGAACAGTGGCCTGAGAAAATTTAATGAATGGTCAAGGGTATGGCAGCTGCATTTTAATGTGAGAAAGTACTAAATACAGTAATGCACAGGGGGACAGAAATCCGGGAGTGGTGTACAAAATAGGTGGGGTGATACTGACAACCTTCCAACAGGAAAGAGTCCTGGGTGTAATCATATCAGATGGCCTAAAGGTGGCCAGCCAGTGAAACAATATATTTGGGAGAGCTAGTGCGATTTTGGGGTGCTTGGGGAGGAGTATCACCAGCAGAAAGAGATAGGCGGTGTTGCCTCTGTATAGATCATTGATAAGATCCCACCTAGAGTACTGGGTCCAGTTCTGGAGACCACATCTCCAGAAAAATATAGAGAGAATGGCGCAGTCCTGAGGAGGGCAACTAAAGTGGCATGGGTTCTGCATCAGAAGCCCTACAAGGAGAGACTTAGGGACCTAAATATGTATTCACTGGAAAAAAGAAGAGACAGTGGGGTATGACAGAGACCTCTAAATACCTAAAGAGGGTAAATAAGGTACAAAAGTGAAGTATCTTTCAGAAGAAAAGGAGCTCAAGAACATGGGAACCTGATATGAGGCTAGAGGGTGGTAAATTCAGGGAGATGTGAAGAAGTACTTTTTCACAGAAAGAGTGTTGGATACATGGAACAACCTTCCAGCAGAGGTGGCAGGGGCAGAAACAGTGGTGAGGTTAATGGATGCGTGAAAGAGGCACAAGGGAATCTTAGGGGAAAGGAAGAGGGGAGAGTTAACAGACTAGAGACAATGTAGTATCTGCATTGATACAGTAGCCAGGGAAAAAAGTGGCAGCCTAGGTGGATCAAGTAGTCCTTGTCTGCTGGCAAATGTTATGTTTCTGGGAGGGAGGAACTAGATGGACAACTGACCTTCTTTCCTCCTGAAAGATGTGTGCATGACTAAAGTGGACAAGAGTGAAGTACAGCAGCTGAACAGCTGTCAGCAGCTGGCATCAGTGCACTTCAAAATGAAATTGCAACAATAGGAAATGACTACAGTCTGGGGGCAATACACAGTATTGGCAACTTTCATACCACCCCCGGGTAATTAATTTATCAGTCTAGCCCCCCACTGTGCTCAGTAATCCTCTGATATTTCTTTCACAATTTGGATAACATGAAATACAATATTACAGTTGGGGAACAGCTGCTAAAAAGTTAAAATTACTTTCAGCCAATTGTTTGACTGGTTTATACTGCTGCTTAATAATTCTCATAGGAAGTGATGGAGAATGATCTTAACATCCCTTGGAGGGAAGATATTCATCTTGAGGAAAAAGCTTAACATTGCCATTGTAGTCCTTTGAGCCAAGTGTTCCCTTTTCAGTGCCTCTGATTTTACCGGAAGACACTTTATTTGCAAGAAAGTAGGACGGTCTCTTGGGGAACATTGTTCTTACAATATAGTCTCTGCCATAAATATCAATAAATAGATTTCCATGCTCAGTATTCCTTGTGGCATGTTTCATCATACTTCACACAATGGCATTTTTGCAATCTTCTTTTTAATGGTCCTTGGGGACTGATGGACTAGATCCTTACTATATGCTGTAAAACTACTTTTTGGAAGTGTTCCTTCCATACAAGAATGAACTATTATTAAATAACAGGTGCATATATTGTAAATGCATCAAACATCAAAACTGCACAAATGTATATGCCTTGATCATTAAGGAAAATTTGTATTGTGTGATTTCAGCTTCTTCATCAAAATGGTTATTTCTTACATAGCCACCAGATTTGATTTCCAACACCTTACCATGAGTATCCTGTGTTATCCCTCTCTTTCTATTCCCAAAATATCAAGTTTCTAGTTCAGGATCTCTCTGTTGTTTTAAGACCCTCTAGCCTCCATATTAAAAACATCCATTCTTCTCAACAAAGATGTTATTTTTTTAGCTGTTATTTGAGCCAGTAAGATTGTTTTAACTAAACTATGTACTCAGACTCTTTTTCCTTTCTACCAACAGGTGGAGACTACACTTCACACATTAGTATGACATCTAGCAATCCTTGCTCTTAATTGCTTTTTGTATCTGGTTCTAGATAGTTGGTCTCAGCTACAGTATTTTGCAATCTCATACCATACATTCCTACAGTGTTCCAGTGATTTCTATGAGCATGCAACAGCAGAGATAAAACATGGCAGAATGTTGCAGTGACTCAACAGGTGAAAAGGCTTACAATCTATGATGTTCCAAAAGTACCTTCGGCACATTCTCAATTGTGTCTTTCTGCTTTAAGCAGTCATGTGTGCATGTGCAAGGCACCAGAAATGAGAGAAAACAGAATCCTTAATAATGCTTTTCAATAGGTGGTGGGAAAGTGTTTATTTTTTTTATTTGGTTTAATCCATTCCTGGCATTAAGTACAACTGAGCAGGCAGGGGGAGAGCATGATGCAAAAGAGCCCGGAGTGAGCAGTACAATGTGTGAACAATCATAATGTCAGGGAAGTAGCAGTGCACTCAGGAATGGGAGGAGGGAGTGGAGTGGTCCACATACAACTGCTTCAGGGACGCTCTTTATCTGATGCATACCATCCCATTTTAGCTTGCAGTATGTTCCGTTCTGCTGCAATGCCAGTATGCAGTACATTTTGATATGGCTCCGTTAACAAACATTATTCAAACAATGGAGACTATTGTACTAATATTATTTTTACTAACATGCTGGTGCAGCAGCAGTGACATACATTGCTGCACCATAAACAGCAAAACATAACATACCTCATGTTTAGACTGCAAGCATTTAAACCGCATATACAATAATGATTGTTGATTTGGAATTTGCTGTTTTAAGACTCTTGTGATCTGACTATGAATCATATCTCTACTGTACTTCAAGAAGGATCTATTTTTTGTTTGCTTGGTTTAGTTATTAGAACATCATTTTATTACAGTAATGACAACTCCCACCACAGTATCTGACTGAGAAGGCAACAGGTAAGAAGTGTGCATGCATAGAGGATGGCTGCTGATTAGACTGCATGCACTCAGTAGATCTTCACTCATCTTCTTCCTTTTATACTACAGCAAAATAAACAGATGTGCCATGGAATCCAATGCCAATTGTGTATAAATATGTTTGAATTGATAGGGCAATTAGAAATAATCAGAGTAGCATTCAGTTTTACTCTAAATTATTTTTAGTACCTACCAACAATTGTTCACAAACCCAGTCTTCCAAACAACAACTCCACAGAGTCTCAGATGCGATCCTGCTGAGCAGGAAAGCATATGCCAACCCTCTGGACATAATATTGGTAGAACTCTAGCAGGGATTCACAGAGACCAATGGCAAATTCATTTCTATCCAAAACAACCATGCTATGCTTTCCAAGAAGCTGGAGGAGGTCACTCAGATAGTCGAGAAACACAATGGAAGAAGGTTTGAGGGCCGTTGAAGTCCTTATCCCGACAAGACCAGAAACAATATATAACAATATATATAATATTTTTCCTTCTCACAAAAATGAGAATCATGAAAACAGTATGCGAGTCTAATGTGAAACAGGTAGGTGTCCCAGAACGCATGGAGGTAGACAAACTGGAGGAGTTTCTTAAGAAACTATTTAATGACTTTGTGGGGGACTCACTAGTAAGGAGAAGATGGTACTCAATCTTGCCCACTGAATGCCAATTGCAAAGCCACCACTGGGCAAATACTCAGTCATATTGAAACACAGACATCATGAAAGAGCCTGCCTGTGGTTCAGTGGGACAGCTGTGTATAAGCCTATCCCTAGCAATATAATACACTGTCAATCCCAGACCACCCAGCATTCATTTTCTTCACATGCAGGATTGCCTGTGTGTTTGCTGACTGACTCTGAGTCATCTAGGATCTATTTCCCATGCTCCTCCTTTGCTTCTTTATTTTATCCTTTCTGTGTTTGTGTGTTGCTACACCAGATCTTTTTTCTCTGTCCTGCCTCATTCATTTCCCCTTGTTGTGTCTGTTTGTGTTTGAGATTTACAGGTACATGCTTGCACATTTACCTTACTCTTTTTGCACAATTACTCCCTGCTCTACATCCTGCTGTAACTTACTTAAACTCTGTCACATTTTGTGAGACAGAAGCCTTGCAGCATTATTACCCTCATGTGCTGGAAGAACCATTTCATTTCCTCTATAGGGGCAATTTTGAAGGTTGGCAAATCAATACCAGAGTGTTATGTGATAGCTGAACTAAGTGGAGTTCCAACTAAAGCTATAACAAAATTACAACTATCTTTATACTGGATACATAGTATGAATAATCCTGTAAATCCCTGGCCAAAATAGTGTTTGTCAGAGAGAGAATCAAATGGCTTAAAGGGACACTGTCAACCCCCTTGGGTCTCAAAGTGTCCCTAGTTTAAAAAACACATTTCAAGACTGCCAGCATTCTGTAAAAATTGCTGATGTAGCTAGTAGTTTGATTCTGACTCTTATTTTCTTTAAAAAAGTGAAAAACAAACTGCTCACCATACTGGTGTTACCACACAAACACAGATTTGTTTACATTCCTTGATCAGCCCCAACTGCATCTTTCCTGGCCTTGGGAATACCCACAACACAGTCTAGACCCTCATGATGCAGTGGGAGTGTAGGAGGCTACTGCCTCATGAGTGACTGCACTGTTTGGGGGTGTTTCTAATGTTCAGGAAGTATGCAGTAAGAACAGATCCAGGATTGTAAACAAAACAAGGTTGTCTATAAATATACATTGACATGCATTTCAGTTCTACTAAACAAGGAGGCAGACAAAACAAACAGCAACATCAATAGATTTTAGAGATGGTAAACAATCATAAAATGTAGGTTTCTAACTAGAAATAATATGATGAAAAACAGGTTGACAGTGTCCCTTTAATTATTCAAATAAATCATATGGGTTGGACTCTGTAAAATATTCTTGGTCATATAGACATGATGGACTGATTTCATGAAATGGGTTATGATTTCCTTTTCTTAAAGAAACACTCTTAAAATAACTCATATGTAAAAGCTATGTGCAAAAAGATCTGAAAACTACTAATGTATCAAAATCATCCCCGTGCTTTGCAGTCCACAAATTCTGGCATGGCTGTGAAACCTGTTTAATGATGGATTTATCCCCCAAAGAAAGACAAATGATAATGGGCCCTATGCACTAATGGGTAGAGTGGCTATGTGCCGCGTATCTGCGGCACATACCCACTCTGCATCCAATGCACCCCCCATGCAGGATGCACCAACAGGGGGCGCACAGCCCCTACATGCCCAATCCCCCATCCACGCAGAGAGCAACATGCCAGGGGTGGGTCGGTGGGCCGGCACTACACGGCATGCACTAAATCACATAGTGCCATCTGCAGGGGGCCTAGTTAGAGATTTGCCAGGGGGGGACCTTGCCATAACAGCGATACTCTGCCTGTGTCATGCACACACAGGTTTCCTCCCAGTCCTGGCAGCATGTGCATAACACCCCCCCACACACACACACAAAGAGTCCCACTGGGCAGCATTGAGGGTGCCCCCCACCACCATTCTTGCCATGTGCCCAGACATGTTGCCCACAGTCCCACTCAGGTCATGGCAGTGCCACCCCCTCACACTGGGAGCCATGCCGGAGCCATATTCCGGTGATGGTGCATGGGGACTGGGGGTGGTCATGTCAGTGCAGCTGGGTGTGGGGGTGCATAGTACACCACTGTACCACTCAAAGGGCTGTGATTGGGATCATGGGGTGGGCATCCACGGATGGCTTGGCCAGGGTGCTGCATGATGAGGCTGAAGGGGACATGACTAAAGTGTCGGGGCTGTGGTGGAGGGGGTGCAGCCAGGCAGGGAGTTGTGTATCTGCAGGAGGGGACATTCATGTGGCTGGGTGGGTTTGTCTGCAGGGGCCAGTACCTGCAGAAGGGGGGACCACTGGATGTTTGGCATGGCAGCATAGGATTGCATACTAACAGTCTGTATACACTATTCTGGACCCTCAGTATGCCTTGCAGGAGATTCAGTATGGGACCGAGTCTGTTCATTCAATTGCCTGCCCGCCTGGGTCCACTACTCTGCCCCATCTGCCCCCACATGAACCTGCGCACTGGGGGGGCAGGGCCATGGACAGTTGGCTGACAGTCTTGAATGCCATTGGGTATGCACCTGTCCTCCAGTGAATACTTTCCGCCCATTAGTGCATAGGGTCCAATGCAATTAAGGTTTCAAATGATCCCTCTAAAGCAGAAGGAAGCAAGATTTGCTAAATTTCACAATACCTAGAGTGAGTTGGAATGATTTTGTAAAAGAGGTCATGAGGAAAATGTTTTTGTCTTTTATTAATCTGCCCACTACACCAAAAATGGAGGAAAATTATCTTGGTGATTTGATTGGTGCATATAAAAACTCAACAACTGACTGTATGGACGTTCTGTTGAATCCTGTTCATGTAAGCAAAGCAAAATGTGTGGTTGAATTCTTCTTTTCTAAATTAAGACAGAGAAAAAAATGTTTTGAAGAAATGTTCATTACTGTAATTTATTTGTTTAACTGTTCACTCATTGCATGTTTTCACAAATATGTAAATCTAACACTGTACTTGTTTTTGTTATATGTTTTATAGCAAATTGAAAAAACCATTGGTTGATCAAATAATGAACTTGGACCCGAACCTTTTTGCCTGTTACTCCCTGCTTTCCTTTCTCTTTCATGTATTTTGTGTTTGTGTGTTCATAGAGTGGTGCTGCCATAGTGATGCCACATTATCTTTCTCTCTCTCTCTCCCCCCACTCTGATGAATGACATGTCACATCAAGTGAGCAGTCTCCTGCTCTGTTCCTACCCCTGGTTCTCTGCAAGCCTTGCTCACTTTCCCTCTCTCACACCACCATTTTCCCTTTCTATGCTCTTTTATATCTGAGCAATAAACCTCTTAGTGTTGCTGCTTTTGGCATTATCTCACTTCTCCACCAGCCCACTACTCTATCTTTAGTTGGTGGTGCCACATCTTCCCTCTATTTATCTCTAGGCATTATTCTCTCTCTTGCTCTCTCTCTCTCTGTCTCTCTTTCTCCCAGTGCAGACCACACCCTCTTTCTCTGCATTTCTCTCTCTTTTTTGTTCTTACTCCTATTCTGACAAGAGAATCATTTGCCATAAGCACATAGTGCCTCAGATCATTTAACCATCTGGATGTCATTGTTTTCTGCTCATCCTCAATTAACTCTATTAAAGCATCCAGTCTGCCTGCTGCTTAGCTCTAGGCACATATCTAAGCTGCTGCCTGCTTGTCTCCCACTATACTCCAGATCTTCTAGCAACTTGTACCCTGTGCTTCCTGCTCAGCAAGCAGTTCCATTTATTGTGTGTTGCAAAGACTTGTTAGAGTCTACTTTAGCTCATGAGACAAGTAATACTGTCACTTAGAAACTACGGTGCTGAATGCAGGGATAAAATGTAGAAAAAATGGTAATCTAATGGATAAGTTCATCCTCACACTATTAGAATAAAGTCATAAAACTACTGATGACCTTTATTTATTTTTATTTGAAAATAGATAAATACATGCAAAAGGCAGTAACTTGTGTTAGCAATTTTTTTTTACAGTGCGAAGTCAACAAATGGCAGTACATGCAGTACGTGTAGTAAACCTTTGGGTAAAGCACCAAGAATCTGTTGAACACCAAACACAATGGATTTTTGATGTAGCCAACTGAGCCAGAAGAAACACAAAGAGATCAACATGACAATTTCAAATTGAAAATAACATTTTGGGACTCAACAGCAGTAAGGTTCCTTTTGCCATTTCTTGCACATGTCTCTTTTGCACGAAGGTTTGCTACATGTACTGTATGGAATGCCATTTGTTGGATGAACTTATCCACTGGATTCACACTTTTTCTCAGCAGCTCGGCTCCTAGGTCTCCATTTCAGAAACAAAAACACACAAGTTGTGTTAAGGATAGTCTTTATTGTTAAAAATCATGGCAGAAGCATAGCAGCAGAAGTAAAGATAAAGGGACTGCCCCATCACAGCTAAATATTTTCGCTCCACTCTAGGTGATTTTTAAAGCAGACAGGTGCAAGTAAGGTACGTGTTTAAAAAAGCTCCTGTTTAAAGAGAGAGTGTCAGGAGCATACATGCAGATCACACACGATTAATAGCTCAGTAATTAGATTACACCTTCATACCCAGGCCAATTAATACAATACAAAATTATAAAAATAATTATAATACATAAACTCATATAAATAGGAGATATTGAAATATAAAATATACATAGACATAAGATACAGTTATTAATATAACTGTTACACATAACTAATCTAATTGTTGGGCTATTGTGGAGCTGTGGAGGGGCAGTCCCTTTATCTTGGTGCTGCTTTGATTTTTAACAATAAAGAAGATTATCTTTAACAAAACTCAGTGTGTTCTTGTTTCTGAAGTAAAAATCTAACAGCCGAGCTTCTGAGAAAAAGAGTGAGTGTATTTGAATTGCTTCAGCACTGGTCCTTGTCATTTGCAGCCACCTTTTTGTGACTGGTTACCCACTGGATTACCATTTTCTTTCCCATTTATAGGTTGGTGCCTAAAGTGGCATGGACCCCATTGAACCGAAACCACCAATTCTATTCATTTGAATTATCTTCATTATCCTCCTCATCACTACCATCATCTTTCTCATCATCTTTTTCAGGTTCTGTTTTCCAGTCTCACTTTCTGAGACCTCTGTGTGTTTGTTCCAGAGTGGATGTGCTGTCACTTAAGATCAATGCTTTTTTAGTGGGTGAAGCACAAATAATAAACTGCACCATACAATCTTTGCGCAATTGTTGGACAATAACTGGTACATCAAAATGAACTCATATTCAGAATTTAACTCAAGCAGTGACCATCTAATTTACATTTATAAGTAAGGAAATGCAGGAAGAGGCAACCAGAACAAGGCAAGCAAATATATTTTCACGTAACCAAATCCCACTAGGAAAGTAAGAAAATAAAGGAATGGGGACTTAGAGTCCCACCCTCCCTCCACGGCAGCAGCAGCCCAACACGTCTGTTCAAAACCTTGTCAAGGTATAAACTTCAGGTCCACGGAGGCCATATACCACATCCAGTGTTGCCATTTTGTATTAAACTGGGTAAGTCTATCATGGATTGTTGCAGTTACATTTTTCATATGGTAAATATCTAGTGTTATCTTATGTCGCTCCGTAACTGTAGGGGCCCTAGGCTACATCCATCTTCATGTAATCACCTTCTTGGCAGCCAAAAATGTATAGTAGTAGCAAAGCTTTAGACCAGGAGGGATGGTGCCCAGGAAGAACTGAAAGCAAAACCAATTCAGCTAATAGATCAATTGATTCACCCATACAGTCTTCCAATTCCTTCAAGGTAGCCTGCTAAAAAGGAATTATAGCAGGACAAAACCAAAAAATATGACCTTGGTCAGCTGGACTGTGCCTGCACCCCCACTAACATTGACCATAAGATTGTGGCATATACTTGATCAATACTGCTGGAGTGTGAAAATACCTATACATGCACTTCCAAGCATATTCCCTCCAGGAATTGGAAGCAGTGACTTTAACTGTAGGGATTTAATATTTCAACCAGGAGCTGCAAGGCACAGTGAGATCTAGATCCTTATTCTGATACTTAAGAACAATTCTTGCTGTTGTAACAGGAACCAGTTTCATTTGCTCTTGGACCCAGATCCCTTCCCCAGAGCCACACTCAGTCCTCCAAGAATCTTTTGCCTTTAGTAGTACACGCCAGGTGACAGCTCCTTCCCACTCTGTGCAGTTTGATTACTCCAGTACCAGTCCTTTATTTAGTTCTTAGACAACTTCCTTGTTTTCTTTCCAGATCCTGAATAGCACACAATAATGTCAACCTCCTGGTCCTGCCCACTGAAAATTTTTCAAACAATGAACAAGTGAAATCCATCCATTCAGAAGCTTCCCACCTTTGACCACAAAAGACTGTGTCCAAATCCCTCTATTATATGAAGTAATGGACTGTTGCAAACTAATGGCAGCCCTTAGAGACATGAACATCCCCTATCCTGCCTCAGCTAAAAAAGCAGAAACAAATCGATCTCTATGTGGTTGCATCCTCTGTCAATCCTCCCCTTGGCATGGACCCAAACGCTCTTACTCTTCAGCTTCTCAGTTTCAGGAACTTTGGGACCTCATAACACAGGTGCATCCCTCCATTGCTCTTCTGGAATCAAAGATGGTAGCTATAGAATCCTGTCATTTTCAATGAAGCCTGTAATAAATTTGCCCCCCTCAAAAAGCGTAAAGTTAAATCACTCAGTAACCTTTGGCTGTCAGGAGACCTCCTAAAAAAACTTAAATCCAGGGACCACCTCTGGGAACTAGCTAGAAACTCTGGTAAGCAACTCGACATCCAGAATTATAAACAGGCTGCACCAAATCCATTCGGCAACAGAAATCTGACTACTATAAAAATGTCCTCACTAACTCTTGGAGAAATGGGGGGGATTTCTGGAAAAACATTAAAGATGTCACTGGGAAGCGGTCAAAATCTTCGCCGAACATACTCAACATAAATGGGCACACTACACTCAACTCTAAAACTATTGTGAACACTTTTAACATCGCTTTCACTGAGCTTAGCAGTGTTCTCCCCTCTGACTTCTTCCAAGATTTGTCAACTCCCATCCCCCCAACTCCTCCACCCATGCCTGTCACCCACCTTTCTACTTTGAAGCACTAAAGAAACATCAAATCCGAAACTATGTTGTTAAAGCCATCAGCAAATCTAGAACAAGCAATGACACACTTGACCTCAAGCTACTGGCCCTAAAGCTTGATGAGGTACTTGGGCCCCTCACCAAGATCTTTAATCTCTCTCTTTTCTCCAGCCAATTCCAGGACAAATGGAAAATGGCCACTGTTACCTCGATTCACAAGAGTGGTGATAAGACTGACCATGTGAACTTCCACCCTATCTCCATTCTTGCTCCCCTATCGAAGGCACTGGAACGTATAGTAGCAGACCAACTTACCGAGCATCTGGACAATTATAATATTCTCTGTAAACAGCAACATGGCTTTAGAAAAGGTCATAGTACATCCTCTGCCTTACTTGAATTTACTGGCTCCATTCACAGCTCCCTCGACAATGGACAACTAACTGGTGCTATTTTCATCGACCTGACCAAAGTCTTCAATACTGTCCACCACTCTCTCCTGCTGAGCCAACTAAAAAATGCTGGTCTCTCCAATCTTGGTTCAAAAGCTATCTTGAAATCTCCCAGCATGTAAAAAGTGGAAATGTGCATTCTGATTCCAAACCTGTCCTCTCTCGAGTCCCCCAGGGTTCAATACTGGGCCCCCTACTCTTCAGCCTGTTCCTTAACACCCTACCGGACTCCTGCACTGAACATATCGCCCTGTATGCCGATGACGCAGTAATCCTTGCCACACACCAGGACCCAAAGAAATTGCAAGAAAATCTCCAACTCGGCTTCTCCTCGGTTGAGAATTGGTTCACAAAGCACAACCTGATTCTTAATCAAAAAAAAAACAAAGGCCATGATCTTCAGAAGCTCCCATAATAAACATAAGCACTTCCAACTCTCTGTTATCACCAGACAATGTGCCACACTGGAACAGGTCAAAAACTTTAAATACCTCGGGATCACCCTTGACCCTCACCTCTCCTACACTGCCCACATCGACCATGTTGCCAAAGCTGCTAACTCCCGACTAGGCCTGCTATTCCATCATAGGAAACACCTGACACCTGAAGCCCTCGCTGTCGCTGTCCAGAGCTCCATCATATCCATCATTGATTATGGGATTATCATTTACGGCTCTGCTACAACCACCACACTCAAACATGTATCCACCGCCCTCAACAAGGCCTGTCAACTTGTCACTGGCTCCCAACGCCTAACTCACACCTGTGACCTCTATTCTCAAACTGGATGGTTGAATCTTGCCAATCGAATAAAACACCAAACTTGTATTACTACTAAAAATCTTGCTGGGCCTTGCCCCCCATGGAGTCTGTGCCCTCATACAACCAAGAATCCACACCCGACATACCAGGGGATCGAAACCTCAGGTTCTGCAAATCCCACATTGCCGCACAACATGAGGCCAAAGATCCTTTACTTACCGGGCCACTAGTTGGTACAACAGTCTTCCCAGCGACATCTCATCTTCACTATCGCTCAGCACTTTTAAGACTCGTCTCCGCCTAACACTCACTGCCTCCAACCTCTGTGACTGTTGTGGCTAAACATGTCTTTTGGTTCCATAGCTGAAGATGCCCTTTTGGATCCACATCTACTCCTGCACTTTGCCAGCACCCCCCTCCTATCTTCACCTCCCCTGCTGGCCCATGACAAATGCCACCTGGCTGCACTCCCTCTATTCTTATCCACCTTCCACCTCTCCTCTCTCTGTCCCCCCCAACCTACCTCACCTTTTCTCCCATCCACTTAGTCTCCCTGATTTCACCCTCCTCCTTTCCCTTTCCCCTCCTCAAAGTTTCACCTTATTGTTCTTTTTTCATCTACAAGACTATTTTTTTTTTATTTTATAAACTATCATCTCTGCTTACGATTGTCTCAGTTATACCAGTGACGTGGAACCTTTGTAAAAGAGCCTCGGCTCAAAGGTATTTGTAATCCTAGAACAAATAAATAAAAGTAAATAAATCTGCATTCAGATCCTTTCTTGCCAGGCCCCTCGCAGTCTGTAAATCCTCCTTTGGGACTAGCGCAACTACAGCTCCCAAATCTTGTACTGATCCCTGGATCTCCTCAGCCTACTCAAGCTCTGACACCACAGCCATCATCAACCCTAGCTGCATGACCTCAGCCTCCTCCTGATACTTCTAGCATTCTGACTTCTGTGCTTACTTCAAGTCCTTAACCTCCCACTGCTCCACATAGTGTTCCAGTACCAATGCTGTCTCATATACCAGGGCCTCTCCTACAGTATAATGCTATCAGATAAGCTACTCTTAGAAGTCTACCTTCTAGTTCCAGTTCTTCCTCCATGTGTCCTTTTTTTATTATTATTTACACTTTTTGCCCCCAGCTTTCCCCCTAATTCCCCTGGTCAGACCAAGTGCCTTACACTGACTTCTCTGTCTCTTACCAGCAGACCTTTTAACCCCACAAGCATACCGTCTTAAGGCGGAGTCCAGCTGAGCTAGAACCAACCCTCTGTCCCCTTCAGAGTCATGGGAGCAGAGGTTCCTGGGATGTCTTCATGGCAGGCAGTCCCTGGGGTTTGGGCCTGGGTGCAATGGGGGTTCTTGATGCTGAGAGCAATTTCACCTCCATGCTCCACCAACAGGACATCTGCAAGCTCATGTGGGCGCATGCATATCCATTAGCTCTAGCCAACATAACACCTGCCTAACTGCATTGCCACCTGTAATCACCCAGGTGGCAGTCTTGTAGTGGCAGCAGCAGCATCCACCTTACCTCCCTGGATGCTCAATCCTCTTCTCCCCAGTTATCCCTCTGACAGTTTGTACTCATTCCCAAACCCAGGCCATCAGCATCATGAGTGGCTGCTCTACTGCTGCACCAGTTGGCCGGCTCATCCACGTGTCCTTCTTACCTAGTCCCTAATCACCTACAGAATGACATCATTAAAGGGAAAGATGTCTACCTTGTTGTACTCCTCTTCATTTTATCCCACATTACCACTGAGAAAAATGTAATTTACTTCCATGATGACTCAGTTATTCTAAAGGCAAAAAGCCTCAGCTTATTAAAGAAACTAACCTTCCCTGAATTCATCATTGCCTTTTCTATTTCTTGGGATATACTTTGTTCTTCTTATCCATACAGATGGTAGGAACTGGAATTCTATTTATATATCAGTAATGACTAGACCATTCACTATAGGGGCCCTTTGTTTTATGATTCTCAAAAATCCTTCTCTGCTGAAGCAACAGCAAAGTCAGAGGGAGTCCGGGCTTCTCAGAAAAAGGACAGGGAATGTCACCTGCTTCCAAGCCTGCAATGTCTGCCTAGAACAAAAAGATAAACTGAACAGAACACTAACCAGGTAAGCTAACTCTTTCATGGCTACATGACAAGACATATCAATTCCATCCAAGTCAATTGCAGAGAAAAACTTGACGGATCATGACTACCTTGAAGTATCCTATCTGGATAGACCTTTAAAATAAAATGGAGGGACCGGCAGATGAACCATATTCAAAAGCTGTACAAACACAGAGAGGAACATATTCATTCAAAGAATAATTGGGAATGTTATACATATGTGATTCAACAAGATCAGAGGTCTATGTTTTTCTAGTAATACTTCCAAGATATTCTTTGAAATTAGCAGAAATTTCAATAGGGAAAACTAGTAATTTACTATCTACTTCGATCACTCTAATCAAGGTTGAAGAACTGATACTGAGAAGTAAGTTAATACATTTCGACAATTGTGCTGGATTGACAGAACTAGTTTGTTAGCCTTTGCAAACAGACACATAGATAATGATGGCAGAAAAGTACCAATGGTCTATCCAGCCTGCCTGTAACACCCTATTATACCCTGAGACCTATATTGTCAATATGCAGTTTTTGTCTACTTCATCCACCCTCTTGCTCCTTGTCTTACATCTACTGCCCCTCCCCGAGAAACTAATAAGCCCTTAATTCTGTCCTAACTGTGTTTGAAACCATTAATAATTTTGGTGCCACCACCTCTGCTGGTAGACTGTTCCATGGTCAGTCAATCTCTCTGTAAAATAAAACTTTCTCACATCCCTTATAAACTCCCCCCACCAGCTTCAACTTGTATCCTATGTGTGCCAGCCCAGTGGCGCTAAGGTTTAAGGCACTGGACACCACACCTTGCATCACACCAGTGACCTGGGTTTGAGAACGAGCATGGGTCATCAGGGGTCAGCCAGGGAGGGAGTAGATTGAGCACTTGCAGGCTACTCTCCTGTCCCTGGGAAGGGCTCAGGGCTTGCACTGCACTGTAGCAGCCTCCAATGGAGATCGGGGTTCCACCGTAATGGTGCAACTAGAGGGAGTAGTGTGGCAGACATCAGCACTCTGTGCTCTGTTGTCATTGCACAGCCGCGCTCATTGGGGAAAAAACATGGCTGAAAATGGCTGTCGGTTGTGGCAGCTTGATGGCTATGCCTCCTCACACCCTCAGACCCACGTGGAATCGCTCCTGGGTATTAGATCCTAGTACGGTGGCTGGGATTAGGGGGTCCCTGCCACAGGTACTCTATGTGCTAGCCCATGTACGAGTGAGCTGCCAAGGATCGCATGGGGTGCAGAGGACGGTGGCCGGATGATGGCAGATCGAGCCGCAGGTAGTAAAGAGGGTCATGATAAAAAAAAAACTTGTGTCCTGTGTTCTAGATTCACTACTCCTATTGAGTAGTTCCTCATAGTTCACCCTGTTCATTCACTTCAGGAACTTGAAAGTCTCTATCATATCACCCTTCTCTCATATGGCCTTGAGAAAGTACATGTTCAGTGCCATAAGCCTATCCTTACAGGATCTGCCCTGCTGGGCCTGAATAATTTTTATTACCCTATGCTACACTGTCTCCAGCCTGTCCTTGTCTTTCTTTAGGTGAGAACTCCAGAACTGTGCACATTACTCCAGGTGTGGTCTCATCAGTGATCTATAGAGAGGCAGTAATACCTCTGTCCTCCTGCTGTCAAAACCCCTCCTGATTCACCCCAGCATCCTGTTTACCTTACTGTAGGCCTTGTTACACTGTCTAGAGGTTGTTGAAGGAAGTCGCATTACAAAGGTTACATAGGCAGGTTTAGAGCAGATTAGACTATTGTCCATAATGCTCACCTCGATTATTTAAAAATACCCTCTTATGTTTATATTAACACAGTAACTGTCAAATCTCCTTTTAAACTCATTCATATCTTCACATCCAACCCCCTCCTCCAGCATGGAGTTCCGTATTGCAGCCACCATCTAGTTGTACCAGAAACTCCTTTTCCTTGAGTGGCACACTTCCCTTTTTATCTGTAAGATGTGTGACCTAGTATTATATGCAGTTGTCTTCATTTCCAAACCCAACAAGTTCCACAAGTTATGGGTAGTCAAAGCTTGAAATAACAGGCACATATCACTCTGCAGTCTCCGATACTCGAGTGTAAACAATCCCAATATTTCCAGTCTATCCTCGTATTCCAGTCCCCTTGTTTCTCTAATCATCCTGGTGGCCCTTCTCTGGACTCTCTCCAACATTTTAGTCTCACCTCTTGTGCTCAGTTCCCAAAACAGAGCACAATACTCCAAATGGGGCCTGACGAGTGCTCTGTATAAAGGAAGTACCACTCTACTCTCTCTGGATGATATGTTCCTGATGATACTAGTTAATATGCCATTATATAATTTTTGGCACTACCTGACAATGACTTTTAAAGGTTAATTAATCCATTACCCTAATCCCCAGATCCCTTTCCTCAGTTACTACTCGTAGTCTACTTCCTTTCAATTTATAGTCGGCCATGCTCTTTCTCCTACTGAAGTGCATTACTATACACTTGTCAACGTTAAACTCAAGCGTGGTTCTGTCAGTCCAGTTTTATAGTTCATTTAGGTTTTTTTGAAGTTTATCACTGTCATTATGTTTCTCGATGACCACTCCAATTCTAGTATCATCAGTGAACTTTGTAATCCATATATCATCATCACATTTCATAGAATCAATATAGAGCTTAAATAAACTCGGTCCCAACACGGATCACTGTGGTGCCCCGCATGTGACCCTAGTCCAATCAGAGACTACTCCCCTAATGCTTACACGCGGCCTCCTATCTTCCAGCCATGAAGTAATCCACTTTACCAAGTTAAGTCAATACCCATTTGTTCCAAAGTTGTAACCAACTCCCCATGTGGAACATTGCAAAGACTTTAGTTAAATCCAGGAGTATGACTTCCACCGATTTTCCCCTTTCAGTTTCTCTGCTTACATTGCTATAAAAAGCTAGTAAATTAGTTTGGCAAGATCTTCCCTTTGTAAAGTCATGTTGTGAAATGTCTTCCTTCCCTGATTCTTCAATTTCCCCCTCGCATATGATGACTCCTACAGTATGTCCCTTTCCACAGAGGTAGTGCCCAGCTTAATCACTCCCATCCTATATCCTGTTCTGGGGTTCTTGTACCAACTTGCATTTTATGGAATTGAATTTCTTTTGCCATATTTTGGACCACCTCTCCAACCTTTGCAGGTCCCTCTGCATCTCTCCTACCCTATCTTCACTATCTACTCTACTACAGAGATTAGTGTCACCTGTGAAGGGATACAACTTGCCCTGAATTCCTTCTCCTATGGCAGTAATGAACATATTGAAAAGGACTGATCCCAGGACTGATCCCTGTGGCACCCCACTGGTGACCTCCATCTTCTCAGATCTGACTCCATTTACCACTACCCTCTGCTGTCTCCCTTCCAACAAACTTTGCACCCATCAAACTATATCCTTCACTGCACCTAGATCCTCTAGTTTCTTCAGCCACAGTTTGGACACATTTTCAGCCACCTTCTGTGTGACACTGAGTCGAATGCCTTGCTGAAGTTAAAGTAGAGTAAATCCACTGCATGACCCTCATCTGCTGTTCTAGTTACCCAATCAAATGGGTTGTTACCCAGTCCTAGTTACCCAGTCAAGGGGAAGAGCTGAACAAGGTACTTGTAGAAGACATCCACAGAATGACAGCCAAAGGGGAGGTGCTGCTTGTAGGAGACTTCAATCTGCTGGATGTGGATTGGAGCAACCAGCCTGCAGCCTCAGCCAGGAACAGAGATATCCTGGAAGCCCTTCAAGGGGCATGTTTAAGAGAGCTAGTGATAGAGCCCACCCAAGAGTGAATGACTTTAGGCCTGGTTCTCACCAATGGGGACAGAGATACAGATGTAAAAGTGGGGAGCCATCAGGGAATAAGTGATCACAGTATGGTATGGTTCAGTGTGAGAACAGCAGAAGAGTCAAACTACATGAAAGCAAGGGTCCTGGATTTCAGGTGGGACAACTTTGAAAAGATGGGGAAATGTCTTAGGAAATCACTGGCAGGGAAGTAAAAAAGGGGAGCCATAGCAGAGGGAACAAGCCATTGCATTAGACAAGTAAGGAAAACAAAGAGAAAGAAAAAAACACAACTGTTCTCAAAGGAAGTGGCTGAGAATGTAAGGGAAAAAAGGGTAGCATTTAGGAGGTGTAAGGAAATGCAGTGGGAAGAAGACAGGAGACTGTACCTGGAAAAGCAGATGGAGGTGGGGAAAGCAGTCAGGAGCCCAAAGGTGCAAACAGGAGAAAAAATAGCCCAGGCAATAACAAAAGGGGACAGGAACTTGTTCAGGTACTTTAGTGAATGAAAAAAGACTAAGGGTGGGATTGTGAGATTAAAAAGTGAAGGAGGGAAGAGTGCAGAGGGGGACCAAGAAAAAACAGAAATTCAGAACAAGTATTTTTGTTCAGTATTCACAGAAGAAAGGGAAGGGGAAGGACCAAAGTTAGGCAATGGAAGCACCACTGGGAAGGAGGTGGACCAGTCAATTTAAGGAGGAGAGGGTCTTAAAGTAACTCACTAATCTGAAAGTGGACAAGGCAATGGGACCAGACTGGATACATCCCAGAGTATTAAGAGAACTCAGGGAGGTGCTGGCACCACCACTGACAGCCCTGTTCAACAGTTCGCTGGAAACAGGTGTTGTACCAAAGGAATGGAGGAGGGTTAATGTAGTCCCTCTCTGTAAAAGTTGGAGAAGGGAGGAGGCTGGCAATTGTATGCCAGTCAGCCTGACCTTGTGGTGGAGAAACAAATGGAATTACTTCTAAAAGAAAGGT
The DNA here is from genome assembly GCA_016271365.2 of Neoceratodus forsteri. Taxonomy (NCBI): domain Eukaryota; kingdom Metazoa; phylum Chordata; order Ceratodontiformes; family Ceratodontidae; genus Neoceratodus; species Neoceratodus forsteri. The sequence continues at coordinate 1,642,866,419 of CM057450.1, forward strand.
GTATGATGTATCTCGAATCCAAAGGTGCACAGGATCCGAGGCAGCATGGATTCACAGACGGAAGATCTTGTCAAACAAATCTGATAGATTTGTTTGACTGGGTGACTAGGGAGGCAGATAAGGGTGGAGCAGTGGATGTGGCCTACTTGGATTTCAGCAAGGCCTTCAATACCATCCCACATAGCAGGCTAGTAAACAAGCTGGGTAGCCTAGAAGTGGGTCCCAGGATGGAAAACTGGGAAAAAAATTGGTTGAGTGATAGGACACAGATGGTGGTAGTGAACAGAGTTCAATCTGAAGAGAGGGGGTGGCCAGTGGGGTCTTGCAGGGATCAGTGCTTGGACCAGTTCTCGTTAATGTCATCATTAGTGACATTGCAGAGGGGCTTAAAGGGGAGGTGTGTCTCTTTGCAGATGACACATAAATCTGCAACAGGGTTGACATTCCAGGAGGGATAGAGAAAATAAGAAAGGACCTAAGCAAGCTTGAGGATTGGCAAGGGTGTGGCAGCTAAGATTCAATGCAAAGAAGTGCAAGATCATGCACTTGGGACACAGAAATGCATAGGAGGAGTGCAGGATGGGGGGAGGTACTGACAGCCACCAAACTGGAAAGAGACCTGGAAGTAATCATATCTGATGATCTAAAGGTTGCAAAACAATGTGAGAAGGCTGTGAGTAAGGCTAGTGGAATGCTGTGGTGCGCTGTGAGAGGTATCTCCAGCAGAAGGAAGGAGGTGGTGATGCCACAGTATAGAACATTGGTGAGACCTCAACTAGAGTACTGTGTCCAGTTCTGGATGCCGCATCTCCAGAAGGACGTAGGCAGAGTAGAAGTGGTTCAGCAAAGGATGACAAAAATGGTGCATGGGCTGCAACAAAAGTCATAAGAGGACAGACTGGAGTATCTCAGTACTGTATGTATTCCTTTGAGGAGAGGAGCGAGAGAGAGAGGGGATATGATAGAGACTTTCATATACCTCAAGGGTGTAAATAAAGATGCAAGAGGGTAGCATCTTTCAAAGAAAAAGATGTTCAAGAACAATGGGTCGTGATATGAAAATAGAGGGATGTACTGTAGACTTAGGGGTAACATGAGAAAGTATTTTTTCATGGAAATGGTAGTGGATCCATAGAACAGCCTCCCAGCCGAGGTTGTGGGGCAAAAACTGTAGGGGAATTCAAAAATGGATGAGACAGACGTAAAGGAACTCTAGAAATAAGAAAGAGAGGGTAAGCCACAGATCATTTAGGATCTGTGATATATGAAACAGGTAAGGAAAATGGGCAGACTAGGTGGGTCAAGTGGTCCTTATCTGCTGTCAAATGCTGTTTCTATGTTTCAAAAAATGCTATCATTTTGGCCTGATGACTGCACATGCAAAATTGTGTGCAGTTCTGTTGAACGGGGTGAAACACACTAAGGTGCAAAGATAGGGGTTTAACATTAAACACCATGGGCTGGATATTCAAACGGCACCCAAAAAGTGCACAATAGCAGGAGCAAGCACAAGTCCATTGCATCCATGTGCAATAGACGCGATATTCAAACAAAGATCAAGCCAAATTGCGCCAACAGGCAACGTCTGAATATCGCACAACTTGCACCATAGCTCAACTAGGAAGGGGAAGCTGAGCAGATACGATGCACTATGGTGAAACAAGGGCTGCCAGCTGAGCAGCCCAGAGGTGCCATAGCGCAAGCAGGGAGCCCCCCAGCAGCAGAGCAATGTAACTGCACAACCAGGGAGGTAGGTAGAGGCCCACCACACATGCCACAGAAGGGCACAGGAACACACTGCAGAACTGACAATGCACCTCCACACCACAAGCACAGCACAACTGGTGGAGGGATGAAATATCCACCGGCCCACGGGGACAAGCAAACAAAGCACAGCTGGGCCATAGTGCCCCATCACACCCACAGGCAAGCTGAGACTGCCACACAAGGAGGGTGGACCACCCCATGGCACAGCAGCCACCCCGTGCACAGCACACCCTACACCGTGACCCCAAGACATCCCCCATGAGCAGTGACCACCACTGCAGGAATCCCCATGCATACCACCCCCCCTCACTGTCACACTGCAACCTCATGTACCACAGAACCATACAAGCCAGACCCACCATGAGCATCCAGCAGTGGGTGGCAGCACATGGCAATGCAACAACGGCAGACACAGTGCCAACACACACAATCTCCCTGAGGCACAGCTGGGAGACCGAACATGTGTCACCACAAGAGGTACCCCACACGGGAAAGGGCGTGCCCCTGACACCACCGCCATTGATACAGCACTCTGCACAGTAGACAAGTGTCACAGTGCGACCCACCATGAGCCACAGCAGCCAGCACAGACACCCACAGTGGTGTGTGGAAGCATGCAGCACACCAGATGCAACACAGTGCAGGGGCAAACACACACCCATACCCTCGGGAACACTAACACAGGGACGCAGTAGTGTGGTAACCAAGCCCCCAGTGTGGGCCCATGTAAACTGTGCACACACAGCCTGCAGTCCAACATGGCACAGGGGTGACACCCACCCTGTGCATGAACTGTGGCCCTGTACGCCACCAGCATATGCCTGGATCACAAGTCACAGACAGTGGTGCACAGCCCCTGCAACACACACAAGCCACAGCATGGAGGTGGGACAGCAACTGCGGAGGCCACAGTGTTACCCGAGGCAAACATGCACCACACCAGTGACAGGAGGCAACCCAGCATTTTGACGGTCACAGTGGATGACCTGCAGGAACAGCCACCACTGACAAGGCAGCAGACCTTGCAGGCCACAGACATGCAAGGGGTGTCAGCTACACAGGCCAAGGACAGGTTGACAGGGGCACAATGGACACAAAGCAGGCACCATGGACCACTGCACACAGTAATGCAATGCGCAGAGAACAACACACACACCACAGATACTGAATCATAGCCACTCCCACACCAGAGACACTTCCCCGCGCACACACACACATACACATACCCATGACTGAACCACCCCAGATGCCATGCACACCACTGCAACCGAGCACCTATAGCCAGCTGCAAATCAGAGACCACCACAGTATTCATATCAAAATAACTGTATTAGAAAATATATAACAACAACTATTTACAAATATGTACAAACATGGGGTGGAGGGACAGGAAAAAGGTGGGGGTGGGTAAGGGGCAGGGGTGAACAAATGGGAGAGGGAAGGCGGGGTGTGAGGGTTGGTCAAAGGGGGGAGGTTGTCTGTGGTCACTGGCGGCCAGCCTGGTCCTCTGCTGCCTGGGGCCATTCCCCTGGGTCGCCTCCTCCTCCTCACCCCATGCCGATGAAGATCCCTCAGGATGGCAAGGGACTCTTGCGCCACCCGCACAAGATCCTGGATGGACCGCTCAATTTGCAGGATTATCCGCACACCTAGGACAAGGGATCAGAGTCAATGGGTGTGACTGTCCATCCCCCTGCAGCCCACCCATTATGCATGGCATACAGCCATGTGCCACGCTCCTGTGATGGTGTGCATCCACCCACAGTGACCGTGTCCACAAGACATGCCCAATCAGGCAGCAACAGCCATGTGTACCACTGCACACACACAATGCCCATGTCCAGCACAGCACAACCAAGGCCATACAGTAACATGGCTATGCGGTGGGCAGGCAGTGCCACAGCCATGTGCCCAGTGCATGCAAGGACCACCATTGACGCACTCCCAGACATGCAGTGTCACTGGACAGTGCTGACTGTCACATGTCGCGTGCATGGCAGTGGTGTCCATGGATGGTGGCCATGCCCTGCTTCCCACCCTGTCACACAGCATGCAATAGCAATCATGGTGTCATGGCACTCACCCTCATCAGGTTATTGCTGGCGTTGGGGTTGGTCCCCGACATGCCCCCGTGCAGCGTCCCCCACCCTCTGCTGCTGCTCCGTAATCCTCCTCCACTCAGCCACGCCTGTGGGAGACAAAAGGAGAGAAACACATCAGTACAAACCCAAAGCATATTCCCCCCTGCCCCAATGTGTGTGCCCACCCACCCAGCCAGATCCATCCATCCCATACCCTGTAAACACCGCCACAGCCAAGCCTAGACCATCCCTCCCCTATGTGCTGGACACATAAGACAGTGTTACCCATATGGACCATACAAGTGAGTAGACGTATCACCCACCTGGACGAGGCACCACGCCCCTCCTGGCATGCGACCACAGACGTGCCAGTAGCTCTGGCTCCCTCCATCTCAGGTCCCCATACCAGTGCCTGCACTGCTTGGCCGTCCTCCTGTGGCGAGTGGCCGCCGCCTCCAGGTCAGTGGCCACTTCTTGCTAGACCTGGGTCCTGGCCCTGTCCAGTGGCACCTCAGCAAACAGTGGGCCATAGTGTGGCTCCACAATGGCCACAAGGTTGGCTAGCTCAAGGGCACTCCACTGAGGGGCTCTCCTGCGTGCCATCTCAAATGCTATAGTAGGCAATATGGTGCTCCACAGCACGGCAACCCCACTTGGAAGTGCTGCGCAGTACATCGTCACCATTCCCTATCACGCTGTTGGTACAGCACCGCCATTCCCTATCACGCTGTCACCGAACAGCATGATAGAGCTGCAGCCATGCCAGATGTATAGCGTCAAGGGGGCAAAGGGTCATAGGTCTCTGGCGCAAGGCCACGCACAGCGCCATCGGATGTCTATGTGTCTAGCACAATTGGTTGCCTGTGTGCCATCGCCACAGCGAACAATTGCGCAGTTGTGCCACAGCGCCATGTAGTGACCCTCGCCATAGCACCACTGACACAATGGTGGCTGTGCCCTGAATTGCCTACCATGCACAGCATGTCATCAGCATGGCAGACGCCTGCGTAAGCTATCTGGGCATGCACAATGCGGTGTACTACGCAGTCACAGAACTGCACCATTGGCTCAGCACGTTCAACACAATTGTGCAAAGCGCAAAAGCGCGATATTCAGCCGTCATATGCAAATCAACCGATCAGCCATTCAGTGGTGCAGCAGCGTGATTTGCATCTCATTAAAGTTGCTGCACACCTAATTTGCATGGATTGCGCTATAAAAAAAATGCAACACTGTTCTGCAGTGGCCATATTCAGTTACTGCCATTTATAGGTGAGTTGCATGCTGTGTGGTGTTCTGGACTGTGGTCTCAGGGACTTGCTTTGTACTGCACAGTCACAGGTAACCACTGTCACCCATACAGGCTGAAAAATGACCGAGCGAGGATTGGGTGAGGAGGACAATGGTGGGCAGAAGAGGAGGCCCAAGTTTACTAAGGCCAAGATGGAGGCATTCTTTGAGGCCTACATCGATCAGGAGCCACTGCTCAGTGGACAGCTGGGCACCCCTCAGGCCCGTGCTGCTGCATGGGAGGGGGTGGCACGTGCCGTCAACCTGCATGGCAGCCACCAGCGCTCTGTGCAGGAGTGTAAGAAGAAGATGGGTACTGACAGGAGGAGGGTGAAGGAGAAGGTGGCTGCCATCAGGGCGGCACGTGCTGCAGCAGGCAGGGGCCAGCTGGAGGTGATGCAGCTGACCCCGGCAGAGGACAGGCTCACTGCAAGCATGCAGTGCAGTGCCATTGAGGGTGTTCCAGGAGATGGCTTGCAGACAGGTGGTAGCCCATCACTGCATGGTACATCATGGTCTGTCGGGGGGGAGGGTAGATCAAATGCACTAACGTGTCCTTACTTTCTGTTACAAATCCTGCATGTCTGCAGAGGTCAGCGGTGGAGGGTCTTTCCACTGTGGACAGCCATCTGGAGTTGGAGGAGGGACCATCCACCTCCACAGGTAGCCGGCGTGCATTGCAACAGTGGGTCCGCCTGGCTGTCAACACTGATGTCGTTGAGACAGGTGTGGGGGAGGCCCTTCCTGTGTCTCAGCGGTCTGGCATCAAAGCATGCCAGCACACTGTGGCTGTGGCTGTGGCACAGACCTGCAACACTGATGATGCAACAACCATTATGGGCAGTGACTTGTGTGTGTCACAGAATGGACACTCAGCAGGCCAGCTCACGCCCATGGACCTGGCTGGTTCCAACGTGTGTGCCAGCATGTCAGCACAGTCCCAGGCTGTGCCTGTCAGCACCGGTGGGGCAGCACTGGTGGCTGGTCAGGTCAGTGGCACTGTTGCGGCCACAGCGGCGGAACAACCAATCCCTTGGGCACAGCAGGTGGAGGGGCAGCAGCAGCAGTCACCCACCAGGAATAGGGGTACAGGGTTCAGCGGTGGCATCTGTGCACCACCTGTGGACTTGCCCATACCTGGTCCTGGTGATCAGCGCCCACCCTCAAGGGGTGCTGAACATCAAGCCCTTCCATACCCTGAGGGATAGGTTTCCAAGGTGGCAGACGACCTCTTTGACGAGCACACCTGCCTGCTGCAGGCATCAGTACAGCAGCATATGCGCCTTGCAACGTCCATGGAGGCACTGTGTGTGGCTCTGAAGTGGGTTGAGGAGCGACACAGCAGGGACACCGACAGGATCCTGTCATGGATTGACCATTTGTGGGAGGATGTGACCGCTGCCATTGACAGGCAAACACAGGCGTTGGTCACTGTCATGGCCACAGTGGGCACACAGTCAGGTGCACATGTGTCGCTCACACCGCGCAGTTCGCTATCCACTCCCCATTCCCAGCATCATGCGACACCCACCCTGTCAATGCCAGGTTCAGCTGTGGGCATCCCGAGTACTTCTGGTGCAGGTATGTTCGGTGTGCTGCAGACACCTGTGCAGGCATGGTCGCGTTCGCACAGTGGAACCCCTGGTGGACCAACGGTGCCACCCCATGAGGCCCATGCTCAGCCTACCAGTGCTGCTGGGTCTTGGTGGGGCCACCCACACATCCGAGGTGGACGTGGCACTGTGCCGCAAGACTGACCTGTCTCCCAGTGTGGGCACTGTCTGGTGCTGCCCTGTGTGCATTGCATTGTGTGTTTTGGTGGGCAGTGCACCGGTGAGTGCCCAGCCCTACACGCAGACACACGGTCCACCTGCACACCCTCCCGACTGCTGTCCACAGGTGCATGTGCATGATGATGACTGCATTGCGCTGTACACCAAAGTGCGATGGTGCCCAGCATCTGACGCACGCACATAGACAGTCAGTGGATGTGGTGGCCTGTGGACATGTGTGTTGCTAGTGTCTGTGTTCCAGCTCTGTTTTTCACCTGATCCCTGTGCACTTTGTGCCTATTGTGTGTGCGCGTGTGTGTGTCCGTCCATGTGGCGTGTTACTGTTCACCCCTCCCAGGTTGTATGTGTGTGCTTCTGTGCCCTGACACTCCCCTTGCCGTCATGCAACCCTGGTGTGTTTCCATGTGTGTACGTGGGTTGTTCCCTAGCCACTGGTGGTTGCACATGGCCCCATGACTTACCTGTGTTGGCTGAAGTGCTCCTCTGTGATGGTGTCCCAGTGTAGCTGGGCCAGCCGGATCAGTCCGGGGTCCCATCGTCCAAGGGGGGGCTGCCCATCCCCATCATCACCGGCATCACCGTCGTCCCCATTGCTGTCCCCCTCTTCGACCTGTGCGGCTATCCCACAGTCTTTGTACATGTTGTGCAGGATACAACAGGCCAGGAATATCCAACAGGCCTCTGAGGGGCTATACTGTAGGGCACCACCAGAGGTGTCCAGGCAATGGAAACGCGCCTTCAGCATCCCAAACACCTGCTCAATGATGTTGCACATGGTGGCATGTGCCTCATTGAAGCGTTGCTGCAATGGGGTCGTGGGCTGCCGGTAGGGTGTGAGCAGCCAGGGACGGAGTGGGTATCCACTGTCACCTGTGTGGAGATAGTGGAGGTTAGTGTCTTGTTCAGGCTCAGACTGCTCCAAACCCTGTGTGCCACACCCATGGCATCTCTGGCTTACCCCTCCCTTAACATAGAAACATAGAAACATAGAAACATAGACTCTGATGTCAGATAAGGACCGCTTGGCCCATCTAGTCTGTCCATTGCCCTACCTACAGGATAGGCCGCAGATCCTAGTTAACCAACAGTCTATTTCTTCCTACTCCCCACAAGAATTGCCTTATGTCTGTCCCATGCATTCTTGAATTCTCCCACAGTTTTAGACCCCACAACCTCCTCAGGAAGGCTGTTCCATGCATCCACTACCCTCTCTGTGAAATAATACTTCCTCACATTGCCCCTGAACCACCCCCCTTCTATCTTTAAATTGTGTCCCCTTGTTCTTGCACATCTCTTTTTCTGAAAGACGCTACCATCTTGGACTTTGTTGATTCCACTGAGGTACTTAAAAGTTTCTATCATGTCCCACCTCTCTCTTCTTTCCTCAAGGGTATACATATTATGCTCCTTTAGTTTCTCCTCATACAGCTTCTCTTGCAGACCCTGCACCATTTTAGTTGCCCTCCTCTGGACTGTCTCTATCCTGACTATGTCCTTGCGGAGATGGGGTCTCCAGAACTGGACGCAGTACTCAGATGGGGTCTCACCAACTGTCTGTACAGAGGATAACAACTTCTGTTTTCTGCTGTTGATGCCTCTCCCCATACATCCCAGTGTACCCCCAGCCCTCTCCACTGCCTTCTCACACTGCTTGCTAACCTTAAGGTCATCTGATATGATTACCCCCAGGTCCCTTTCCTTTTTTGCTGTTGTTACTACCTTCCCACCCATTGTGTATTCTTCCCCTGGGTTCTTGTTTCCCAGGGTGCATTATTTTGCACTTCTTTGCATTGAATCCTAGCTGCCATACTTCTGACCATTCCTCCAACCTTGCCAAGTCCCTTTTCATCCTTTCCACGCCTCCTTGTGTATCAACCCTGTTGCAGATCTTTGTGTCATCTACAAAAGGCATACTTTTCCTTCCAGTCCCTCTGCAATGTCACTGATGAAGACATTAAAAGGACTGGACCCAATACTGAACCCTCATGGTACCCCACTAGTAACCCTCTTTCTTCAGAGTGGACTCCATTTACAATTACCTTCTGTGTCCTGTTGTGCAGCCAATATTTTACCCAGGCTACCACCCTGGGACCCACTCCCAGGCTGGTTAATTTGACTATTAATCTTTTGTGTGGGACTGTATCAAATGTCTTGCTAAAGTCTAGGTAGGCCATGTCCACAGCCCCTCCCTGGTCTACTACTTTGGTCACTCAGTCAAAGAAATCTATTAGATCCTTGCCCATGATTTGTCAGTTCTACATGCATACTCACCCACTAGATGACCTGTGGGGGTGTCCCCACTCTCGAATCAATGGCACAGTGCTGATTGGTACCAGATGAAGGAATCATGTGCTCACCCAGGGTGCGTGGCACAGACATTGATGATGCGCCCACTGGCATCACACACCACCTGGCAGTTGACACTGGTATATCCCTTCTGATTCATGTAGGCGGCCCCATCAGGGCCAGGTGGCATGCGAATGGCCACATGGGTGCAGTCTATTGCCCCTAGCATGCCAGGCATACATGCTACCCTGTGGAACTCCTGTATGTTTGCTGTGCACTCCGCCACGGTGCTGGGGAAATGAATGTACTCCACAGCACGCGGTAGCAGTGCTCGGAGAAATTTGGTAAGGATGTGTGACATGGCCGACTGTGTTATGCCTGTGGTGTCCCCTGTTGGTCTCTGGAAGGTACCCATGGTAAGCAAGCACATACGGGCTGTTACCTTTGTCTCCACTGACAGAGCATGACTCCGTCATGTGGGTGCCTGCATCACATCACTGCACAGCTCACAGAGCTGCCTCAGTATTGCCCTGTTCAGGCAGTACCAGCCCACAATCTCGACATCTGTGTACAGCTCAAAGCTGGTGCGGGCTCAGTACTGCCTGTTGGGGGCATACCGCCGACGGGCCCTTCCATGGCCACGTCCTCCTGCAGCATGCCTTCTCACCCCCTCATTACAGCTTCTATGTGGAAGGTGGCACTCTCCATGTCCCTGGCTTGTGTTCCCCAGCTGTTGTTGCTTTGTTCCCCCCACTGTCCTGACTGCTACCTCCACAGCACCGGGTACACCTACTGGCCTCTGCTCTCTGTGGCCCCACACACCTTCCCTTGCCCCTATTCTGTTGTCTTGTTTCCCTGGCCTACCCTCTTTCTCCCTCTTACTCTGTCTCTCTCCCTACATCATGTGGCTTTCCTGTAGCATTCTTGAGCCTCTTCCTTGTTCCTTTTTATTTTGGCTCATTTCCGCTATGGTGCAACTTCCGCCTGCTCCACTGTTGCGCATTGTGCAAGTCTTTGAACATTGCACTGCACACTTTATGCATGGTTCCACCCCCTTCGGTTGTGCATGCCTTCATTATCATTGCGCTGTTGCTTAGCATGTTTTCAGTGGTGCAACTGCTTCCTGCTGAATATCACAGAATGGCACATTTTCTGACTTGCGCTGGCGCAACCCTATTGCGCATTGCACAACCCTTTTGAATATCCGGCCCCATGTTTTGATTTGCCAGGTTTTGTTGCAGTCAGATGTGTGGATTCCAAGATCGGGAAAGCACAATTTTAGGAAAAATGTGGAGTTTTTAGTAGCTTTATTGTCATTGTCTACAACTCAGACAGTTTGGAATTTTGGTCTGAAATTTTCAGTGTAGAAAGGACTTGGCCCAGAATGGTCTTTCACTGGTTTGGTGAAAAATATAAATTCATTCTAAAGTTATAAGGATTTTAAATTTTGGTTCTGAGCATGCTCAGTAAGGTATCAAATGTATATCCGAAAGACCCCACTGAGCATGTTCCGAGCCCAAATTTCAAATCCTTATAAATTGGGAACAGATCAATTCCTTTTGGTTTTTTTTTGTTTTTTTTGCCAAAGTACCAAAATGCACCATTCTGGCACAAACTCTTTCTACCCTGAAAATTTCAGATGGAAATTCCAAACCATCTGGGCTATAGGCAATGACAAAAAAAAACAGCAACAAAAATAGAAAAATCTGACTGAAATGAAACTTAGCAAACCAAGATATCTTGCCCCCAGACTGCACATGCAAAATTTTGTACAATTCTGTTGAACAGGGTGCAAAGCTATTAAGGTTTGAAGTTAGGGGTTAAACATGAAACAGACTACTCAACCTTAACTATATTGTAGCTACTGTGCCACTGTAATACATACAATGAAAACCAATAGTCCATCAAGTTCTTTCTACCTACTAGCTCAGTGATAATATTATATCACCCCATTTCTTTAAAGCAAATTGGGACTGAATGCTACAATAGACTGCACTAACTGTACATCCCTGAGGATTTGGATAAGATTCTGGAGCCATGCTTAGGACACAAATCAGATATAGTGGTCTCTAGTCATCATTTCCCACTGTACAAATATTCCAATCTCAAAATGTCTTCCTACTTAATCTGGCTCAGCTATTAAGCACAATAAGAATGGAGACTAAGATATTGTCTAAATGAAAAGAAGTTATTATATTTTTTAATTATGGTGGGAATATGTTGAAAAAGGAATTTAAGAAAAGAGGCATCATATCTCCTGTTGGTATACCAGTGATGAACAGATCTGTTTCTTTTTTCTTCATTGATAAGTACTTATACTGTACATAATGTTTTCAAAAATACAAAAGACACCAGTTAACAGGCATGTTAGACATTTTGGATAGGACCAAGAATCAAGAATAATGTCCATCCAATATCCTAGTAAATATGAGTGTGCCATGTTTTCAAGAATTATCCCTTAATTTACAGAACAAGAAGTTCTTTCACTTCTAAAAGTACAGAAACATACCATATTCTGAACTTAATACACTATAATCAAAAGGGTTTTACTAAAGGGAGGACAAATATTTTAGGCCCTTGAGGAAGCCCAACTTACGACCAGTCTGGCAAGGTATACTAAAGAGGAAATTATTTTTCTGGCCATAGATGCAACTAAGGCTTTCCACCTGGTTCAAATGGATTATTTATTTGCATGTTTGAAGAGGTATGGATTTCCTGCAATTTTAATCAATGCAATAAAGCAATTATAGATGGCACCAAAAGCATTTTGGTAGGGCAAATTTAATTAAATCACAGTCACTGCAATTATTTAATGGAGTTAGACAGGGGTGCCCATTATCTCATTTTATTCATTATGCTTTTGAAACCCTTGCTATATAAAGTGAGATTAAATAACCAAATTTCAGGTATGAATTTAGTAGAAAAAGTTGAGACTGTAAGCACTAACACTGAGAATACTTTTGTAATGTTAAAGAGACACTGTCAACCTCCTTGGGCCTCAGAGAGTCTTCAGTTTAAAAAACACATGTTGTGATTGGTCACATTCTGTACAGATAGCTGATATAGCTGGTAGTTTGATTATGATTCTTTTTTTTTTCTTTATAAAGGTGAGAAACAGACTGCCACCATGCTGGTGTTATCACACAAAAATGTTTGTTTACAGTTATTGATCATCTCCCACTGTATCTCTCCTGGTCTTGGGAAACATCTAACACAGCCTAGCCACTCAAGATGCAGTGGGAGGAGAGGACACTGTTGCATCATAAGTGGCTGCATTGTCTGTAGGTATTCTTAATGTTCAGGAAGTATGCAATAAGAGCAGATCAAAGATTTGAATCAAAACAAGGTTGAACATAATTACACCATTAGCAAGTATTTCTATTCTACTAATAAAGGAGGCAGATAAAGAACAGCAACATCAATACGTTTTTCATTTGGTAAACAATCATAAAATCTGGGTTTTCAGCTCAAAATAATATGATGCAAAACAGGGTTAACTATGTCCCTTTAAGTAAGATGCAAACTTTATTTCCAGAATTAATGTAGGAAATCCAAAAATTCTCCACAGTTTAAGGTTATGCTATAAATAAATCTAAGACTGGCATTACCTATTAATGGGATCACAGGCATGTCTAGACACATCTTGCAAGGCATCACTGTTTCACAAAGGTTAACTATTTTGGGATCTTACTTAACCATGCTGTTGAACATACAACTCAATGTAATATACTACTATTACAAAATAAAACAGAGCATTATGTTGAAAAAGGAGGAACTTTTTTTGTCAGTATGGGGAAGAGAGGACACCCTCAAAATGATATTAATGCCACATATTATTCTTTGCATACAATCCATGTTCAGTACTATTCAGGAAGTCCAGATGGATAAGATAAAAGAGAATATTTACAAAACTCTTGTGATGGAGTGCATCGCTATGAATATGGTGGGATAGCATGGTATTGAACTGTAATAAGAAAGAGCTAGGATGTCCAGATTCACATTAATGGCAGGTGGCAATTACATGGGCAAAGTCTAACAAGAAACAAATACATGCCAACGGGAAATATATTCATTGGGCCCAGACATTGATTGAATGTGAATCATCTGAAATTATCACTACAAGATTTATGTTCCCCCTTTAAATTCATGAATCTTAAGAGCCCCTTAGAAAATGGGCTTGAAAAACAAAACATGCTGATTGTCTGAAAGCCATGGTCAGACATGCACTTATTTTTCATTAGAGTCTGCAGAAAAACAAGTGCCAATTTGTGGTGCACCATTACGTAGGGTATCCATGGGCACCTAAATTTTCAAAACTGTCAAGGTGCCATTTTTTCCGACTCTCTAAGAGGGACAAAAACTAGCAGCCAATATCCCTCTATACCCCCTGGCAAGATTCAGACATAATTTAAAAATAATCACAGTAATTGGTGAAATGAACTTGGCTTCAAAATGGCAAACTATGTAGAACGACACAGGGAGCGCTAGCTCTGGTAGCACTACTGTGTATGACAATAGCAGTAGTTTCTTCATCTTCCATGTCACAGATTTATGTTCAACTGCAGTATGAAAAATGGAGAAGGTACAGTGAAACCTGCCAGGATGAAGCGTAGTATCACAGGTTTCCTGCATGACAAAAGGGATTAACTCCTATTGAAATTGCATTGTATGCTGCAGTAACTCCACTGTAGACTTCTGCAGAGTTGGGCTTCATCTTGGTGGGCTTCACTGTACCATTCCTGTCACACACAGTAGCAGTACTGGAACTACCATGGTTTCTCTCCCTCTCACTCTCTGTTTCTCTCTCTGTGTCAGTTCCGTTTCCAATTTTACAGCCAAACTACCTTTTAAACCAATCCAGTGCCTCGTAATTTGTTCTGCAAATTAAAAAAAATTAAAAATCATAATGCCCAACTTCCTTTGCTCCATTATGCACTGCGCCATACACCAACATCTCAGACCTCTTAACAGTGAATGCCAGTCTCCCGAAATGTGCCGTTGAACTCTAGCTGACACTCAGGAGAAGAAACTCTCACAATAAAAAGCAAAAGCACCACACAAATAAATAAATAATTAAACAGTAAAATAAAACTGTTTAACTCTTAAGCCCTGGGTGTATGTGTGTGGGAAGGGAGGGTAACCATGACAACCACCTGAGAGGTCAGAAAGATGTAGCCTCAACTAAGACCAAAGCGCCTAGCTCAAAAAAAAAAAAATACAACAGTGTAATACAGGTGGAGGAACTATGTTATTACAAAAGAAAGTGAAACACCTAACACTTTAACATGTAAACATAAAAACTATTATTTATTTAAACATATATAGTACAGTGCCAATTTTCTATGTGCAATAATACCCTCCAGGGTGGGCAGTATTGGGGTATACCAGACCTTCCAGGGGCTATAAAGCCCTTTGCCTGTGGCATCGGGCCTCATTATGCTCCTGAGTGGTCAAATATATTCCAATACCGCCCACCCTGTAGGGAACTATTACTTACGCAATATTCACAGTTAGTAAGATTTTAGTTACGGGTATCACTTTGTAAGTTTAAGGATATCAAATCAAAGGAATATGGTCTTTGCCAAACCATGGCAATGCAAAACATTGAGATATTGCTGTCGTGGTCCATGTGCTGTTGCACCATTTTTCTGCTTATAATAAAAGTGTCCTAGCATTGGACCTTTTTGCCTGATTGCAAGTTTTCTCTCATTTTTCATATTACATTTTGCAAACTGATGCACTGTGACCCTGACCTGCCTTTTCTTTCATTCTTCTAAGTACTGTATATGATATGATAAACAATTATGGAGCTAAGATTTCAGATTTATTAAGCCCTTAAGTTTACTGATAGGACTATACTGAATGAATTGAATAGTTTTAGTACAAGATGGGAGATTTATTCCCTTTGAGTCTTTTAAGGAGACATGTTACCAAAATAATAGAATGTTAAGTGTGGTTAATTATAACACTCCAAAAGGGACATTTACCAAATTAATGAGAAGGCTTAAACTGAAATCTAAAGATTGAGATGAGACTAAAAAGCAACATATTAAGTTGTGGCATATTTCATTTTGTACAAAGCTTTAAAAACTGTTAAACCCTTCTGTAATAAGGCTATATAAGTGAACAATAAAATTAATGTAGGACATAGAAACACAGAAACATGTTACCTGATTTTCACCCCCCCCCCCCGTCAATTGGATCAAGTAGCACTGAGCACCCACTTGAGGCAAATTTCAGGTATGCCATGGACCCTGTCCCTTATTTTGGTAGAACAGGTTTCCCAATGCCAAAGTCCCTGGAATTGCTGTAAGCCATGCCTTGTGCCAAACAGATGGCACATTAGAGGAGAATGATGGAGGCTGCTGTCATCCCTTGCCCTGTGCCTGGCCGGCCCGCTATGTACTGCAGGTGCAACCAGAACACTGAAATACACCAGGAATGGGGCTGCAGGACAAAACTGGTGAGGGGGCCTGACCACCAGGCTCCATGGCAAGCCCTGAAGCAGCCTTGCCACCTACCCTTGCATCCCGGCAAACCTCACCCAGGGTATGATCCTGACATCACCTGCAGCCCCTGGCAAACATAGGCACGCAGTAGTACTGCATGCTTTAGGTCCTGACCACCCTACCACCAGTGGGGCCAGCCAGTACTGGAGCAAAAGCATCTGCCAGCCATTGTGGACATCATGAGTCATACCTGCACACTGCCCACCCCCCTGAAGCTGGCAGCAGGGTCAATGCCTATTGGCACCCTAATGTTCTGGCATTCATAGGTGTCCTGTGCTTTGGTGCAAGGGGTGTTAGACCAGCTCATGGATGGTCTAATCATGGGCAGGACTTGTGGTCACAATGGGGCTTGGAAAATGCTGAGTTAAGGGATGCTGCAGCCCCGTTGTGGCACAAGGCCCTTTCTGCCATGAGACACCCCCACTTTGGACACAAGGGTAATTAAGGGGCTCCCATTTTTGATGCAGCCTGCATTCAAAAATTGGGATTGCCACATGTTTTGCTGAGGTGCCCCTTACATAATTTCTGTTGGACATAGGTACCATGCATCAAAACTGGGGCTTCAAAAATTGAGCCCACTGAATCTATCAACAGATAAGGATTACTTAGCCCACCCAGTCTGCCTAGTTTGTGCCTACCTATACTGTCACTGCAGACACAGACTAATTAACCATTGCAGAGCTGCGGACTGATATACTATCAGTCCAAAATTCCTGTATGTTCTAATTCTGTTGGCAGCTTAAGGGTTAAACTGGAAGGCAAGATTTACAGCAGCAACAATGGGGTACAGCAAATAAAAGTAAGACAATTCAGTATAAAATATTATTCTGTGCATACTTAACTCTGGAACAGTTATGCAGAATTAGCCTGATGCCAAACCAGAAGTGTTGGCACAATTGTGGGAACAATGCCAATTTACTACATTTAATTTCCCATGGTCCAGTCATGGTGGATAGAACTAAAAATAACTTGTAGTGAAGATAATTTTTCTATACTACATTTTACAGTAAATTTCTGGGTATTTAATGATAACACAAAAGTTAATATAATAGTTCCTCCCAAAATGAATCTGTAATCTTACTAGAAATATTGCAAATTTAAAGTTTGCCCACAAATTTTGCATGAAGCACCAAAAATTTACACTTCGTGGAATTCACAGAGTTTTGGGCAGTGGTCTAGATTTCAATTTGTGTGATTTTCATGAATTTCAAGGAAAAATTCTATTTTGTTTGCCACGAATCGAGAAATTCATGGGTGACACAGGAAATTTGCTGGTGAAATTTTATTTATTTATTTATTTACGAGTTTAACCAAGAAGGCATACTGAGCAGTGTTGCTCGATTCCAGATGTGACCTGAGGGTCAAGACCCAAGACAATAGTACAATACACTAGGTACAGAGTTAAACAACACAATGAATGACCATCTGCCATACAGACAATCAGCAGATGGATACAGACAGTCGGTAGATCGATACAGAAACATTTTAGATGGTTACATCTGAGCACAGAAACACAATTTCAATACATAATTTGGCATTAGCTATAGCAACAGCAGCTGGAGGAGAAATGGGCGCTGAGTAGGCAATTGCGATGGCTGGGGTTGGGTAAGTGTCTTATATCAGCTGGCAGGGCATTCCATAACTGTGGGATATGGTAATTGAAAGCGGCCTGACCTTTGGTTGTACACATAAAGGGGACATGGAGGAGCCTGGGGTCAGTGCTTCTGAGGGAGTAAGTGGGGGGGGTTGTTGGGAGAGGGTAGAGGCCAGGTAGGGGGCAGAAAATGGGACCAAAATTTGGCTGCGAACCTAGCACTGTGGGTTAATCTTCGGTCTTGGAGGGACGGCAGGGCTAGGGAGCTATATAAGGTGAGTGGTGGGTTGTTTGTGGACAGTTGAGGATAAACCGACAAAAAGAGTGGAAAAGGGTGTCAAGGCTGGCCAAGGCAGAGGAGGGAGCGATAGTATAGACTATACCGCCGTAGTTGAGTACTGGGAGGATCATCTTTTGGACAATAGCATTCCTAGCAGGAGAAAGGAGGCAGCTTTTGTTCCTGTATAGGGCACTGAGTTTAGGGAGGAGTTTCTTGTGTATGGAGTCAATACTTTGTGGTGAATTTGTGCAATTTGAGATCTGCAGATTGCTCTAGTGCACTCTGCAAATTCCATGAAATATGTGACTAGCTCCACAATGCGAATTTCATGCACTTTGCACATCTCTAAATCTTACCATACTGATCACCATGAAAATTATTTTAAACAACTGGAATTCATCTCAATTTCTTACTTTTCATCACAATATTTTGATGGCAAGATTTAAGGGCACAGATATTTTTGAAAGATTAATTTACCATGTGTTTTCAATAAATGTATACAAAGACTGTTCTTGGAAAATTATAGAGAATCTCAATCCTCCTTTAAGGATTTAAACTTTTATGTTTCAAGGTTACCAAAAGGTCCTCTGGTATTGTGAGACTGTCCACTCCCCTCCCCTATAACCTTAATACTCATTCTTTGGATTCTCCAGTGGCTAGGCAATGAAGAGAGTGTCCCACCAGATATGTATTATTTAGATGACTACTTATATTAATCTTTAGTATAGAGAAGGCATTCTTTATGTTCTTTATGGTATTTGCTACTTTATAATTTTTCTTTGTTTCTGTCTTTCCATTATTTCCTTTAGGAATGAAGACAAAAGATTTTGGTGCATGTAATTTATTATAGAAGAGAAGGAAATGGAGAATAATACATGGGTTGGTGTGTGTAACCAGAATATAATAACTGGTTGCTGTTTTTTCCCATAGGAAAACCCAGTTATAATTCGCTGTTATAACCCACGCCGGGTTTCCCTGACAGTAGGCATGAGCACGATGCTTACTTTTCTGCTGCCAACCACACATTTCAAAGTTGTACCATCACTCCAATCACTGTCAGAAAAAGGACGACTCTTGAAGTGTGGCCCCAATCCAGACTGCTACAAAGACTCTAACAGCGTTTCCTTTGTGTGGTCCCCAATTCTGGATTGCAAAAGAAAAAAAAAATGACTGAACAAGAAAGCATTTTTGTGACTCTGAAAAGTCACACCACAGCCTGACTGCATGGCTCCACCCTCTGCTGCTTCTACCACTCCTACTGCTAGGAGGCCCTATTATATTAATTAAAAAAGTAATCATATTAATTAAAAAAGTAAAATACATAGAACCAAAAACCTACAGAAAGCTAACAAAAAGAATGCTTTTTTTGTGAGTACTGACAGTGTGCTGTACACAGCAGCACCATCTAGTGGCCATAGATTTTCAATACAAAAAGTCTAATCCTCAGGGCGAAAAAAAACGCACACAGCAATTATATAAAATAATACATGAGGTTGTGAGTAAAACTTGAATTTTATACACATCCTTGTTGTGGGATGTTTTTATAAACCCCTCAAGCTTTGCTCTCTGGTTTATGTAGCATCCCATACCTTGGGTGTATATAAATTCTTGTTAAACACACCACCCAATGTATTATTCTATATTTTATACACACATGAGATGTGGGATGCTACATAAATCTTGAGTGTGACACTTGAGGGGTTAATAAAAGCATCCTACACTGAGACTGTGAATAAATCATTGACTTCCTCATACTCACCTAAGTCTTATTTTTATAATTACTGAAAACATTTTTAATAAATGACAACTTTAGGTGTTTAGCTTGGATGGAATAAAACAAAAACAGTCATGCCTTATACTTGTTTGTTTTACTAGCTGAACTCATGAACATAGGAAAAAAACAGCAAAATGATTCTTTTTTAACTTTGTTTAAGCATGAGGAAGTTGTGAGACTACTGCATATGCTGTCACTAGAGTGAGCTTGATTGATAGCTCACAGTTACGACCACCCATTTGAATGCAAAATTACAACCTGTTATTCATGCATTAAAATTTATTTATTTATTTGTACAATTGGATTTGCAACCTTTGAGCCAGAGGCTCGTTTACAAAGGTACCTCGTCGCAGAGAGGACAATAGTGTTACAATATCACAGTAGGTTGACACACAGATTCACATAGATTTTACACAGTAGTATAGAGACATTTTTACATTAATTTTGTACATTTCATAAAACAGTAGTTACCTAAATACAGATATCTGGCGGGAGGATGAAGGAACCACCTTGCTTGTAAGTAATTATAGATCTGTTATGTATCTTTTTAGTTTTCCTAAAAAGATTATTTTCTAATATAATAACAGGTGATGCACTAAACAGACCATTTTTTTATTATGATTATCATCATATAAGATCATGATGAGTCTGCAATCAATTATGAAGACCACAAATACTTTATCACATCCTACTAAGAAATGTAATACTATTCAATACCTATGAACTGCAATGTGATTCTCAGTTCATTGTTTTTCTATGTACGCACTATTTTTTTCTTTTTAAAACACATTAATAAAAATATATATTTAAATATGAAAAAAAAATACCTAGGCAGTATTGTGTATGCTTTCCCTATGAATGACCTGGCATTTAACTGTTGACCCTTGGGATCCTACTCAGGTGATAAGGAGGTATCAGTGCTGAGGAATGACTTGCCTTTTCCCGGAAGTGGGAGCCTTTGCCTTAACTGCTATATAACTCGACCATTGTCACTCAAGGTTTAGGATTCACCTTACAATGGATCCCTAATCAGAAAGCACCTCCCTGTTGGCATGCAATTAGTCAGTTAGCTAAGCAGACATTGGACTCATGGGTCTTGCTAGCATTTTTATTTTTAATATTTTAGTCCTTCAGATTTGAATCATTAACTTGGACTATTGATCACAGCTTGATTGTGGAATCATTTTAAGCCTCATTGTGTTGATGGGGGAACCATAAAAAGATAAATCTTTGGCACAGGCATCTTTAGCCTTTTTTCACCTCTGAGACTTGTATCATGACAGGCAACAAGAAATAGACAACATGTTTGAGCAGTGGAGTGGCTGGGGACCAGATGGGAGCTGCCTTGGAAGCTTTTTAGCAGACAGTAATTCAGTTATATACTGCTGCCAAACCATGGATAAGAAACCTGATCACACAGCATCACTGGAAGGATTACAAATATTGAGCAGCAGCTTAAGGACTTAAAAGATGCCACCAGAGACACCAACTAACAAGTGGACAGAGGCACAGCAGCTATAGCTGCAATAATCAAGTAGAATATATAGTAGTAGTAGTATAGCCTAGAGGTTACAGTAACAAGCTGTGAATGAGCTTAGTACATCCAGCAGACCAGACCTTGGTTTGATTCTCACAACCTCCACTTGCATACTGTGTGACTCTGAGCAAGTCATTTAACTGCCCCATGTCTGAAAACAGGAACTTGTGCCTAGTGGGCCTTATCCAGTTACCAAAGACTGAAAAAAAAAATAATATGCATCTCAGGCTTAGGCTGGAAACCTCAGGGAATCAGCTCTGGGCCCAGAACATACACATTTTCTGTCTTCCAAGGGGATCCAAGGCCAAAGTGAGTTTTCTGTAATGAAAGCTTGACTCAAGAAGGAATTATTTCTGCTTGGAGATATTCAGCTTCAAAAAACTTACAGAATCATGCTCCAAAGAGTGGTGGTGCCTTCTGAATATTCAAGGACTATGCTGATGTGGTTTCTGGCACTTCGAGATTGGAACCTGATTTTCAGACAACCAGAGGGAAGAATGTACAAATGGATGAGCAGAAAATGATTTTCTTTCCTGATCTATCGTATTCTACATGGCAATTACTGGAATCATTTGCTAGCTGGAAGCAGGACCTCCAGGAGGCAGCGATCTCCTTTGCTTTATAACTTCTGGCTAAACATCACATCACAGCGATCAGAAAACAATATACACTCAATGACCTTCAGGAGGCTGCAAAACTCATTGAAAACCTGAAGAAGGACCAGTTGACTTTAAATGAAGAACAAGGCTCTGAACTTGAATAAGATTGATTAGTTCATGTCAGTTGAATATTGCTTCTTTTTTCTCATTTTTTGCATGGTAGGCTATATGTATTTAGTACATGAGGGACTCACTTCAAGGGAGAAGTGACTCCATGCTCTGGAAATTGATAGTATAATTTCAGTAAGTCGCTGTATGATTTGAATGTGGTATAAAATGAACTATCCTGGTTAAATGGTGGTAACTGTATTAAGATGATGGTGGAGAAATGTTCTTTGCACCACATCTTTAGAGTGATTTCCACACACATGATACTTCTGTTTCAGAATGTTTGTGTAGGATTGTGAGGCTGATACATGTGCAAATGACTTTTCTTCTTTACTGTAAGTGGACATCTGCACAGTTCAGTTTATTGCTACATAAGATTCCTGATATATATATATATATATATACATATACATATACATACATATATATATATATATATATATATATATATATACACAGTATAAACCAATTCTACAGTACAGCACAGTGTTTATTACAGACAGAAGTTTCTGAGGTCCCATCTCCCTGTTAACACTATTAAGCATGACATGGATGCTGTTGCCTTGCTTGATCCCCCCTC
This sequence comes from Neoceratodus forsteri, assembly GCA_016271365.2. NCBI lineage: Eukaryota > Metazoa > Chordata > Ceratodontiformes > Ceratodontidae > Neoceratodus > Neoceratodus forsteri. Next base: position 1,642,888,677 of record CM057450.1, read on the forward strand.
ACCCATGCTTCTTTTCTGTTGTGTGCTTTGTTCCATAGGCTGTTTAGAGGGCTACTTTATATTCCTTCAGTAGCCCAATGTAGATATAAGATGACGTGTAGTGCTAAAACTTGCTACAATATTGTACTTTATGTTCCTTTCACTACAGAACAAGGACATTGTTTTCTCATGGACACTTGTAGCTCCTAAATGAGAACAAGACTCTGAACTCAAATAAGATTCGAGCCAGTTCCCCACCCACCCCCATTCCTGCCCACCCTATCAGGACTCTGACTTATATAGCTGTCTGGGGACACATGAGCAACAGGCTAAATTTACTAAGTACCCAGTTTTTTACTGGCAGTTTATACTAACTGCTCACTAGTTGGTGCTAGCCCGACCTGAAACTATATCCACTGATGGGATACTGATTTGTTACTATTCCTGCCGAAATTTCAGGCTGCCATGCATGGGCTTGCTATTAGGCCATTTTGTGTCTAAATAAATGATTCGTGGTCCAGTCCACTTCTCCAAACTCAACCTACCTTTTCTAACCTGAGAATTATGTCTGTTGTAAGATTCTGTCCACTTTACCTCCCTCTCCTAGCTATCTCTCTTCTCTCCACTCCTTACACACACCCAAGTTGCAGCAACAAATCCTCTGAAACTCCTCCAATAAACTCCGTCCCTTGAGCTTCAGATCCCCAATCCTAAGGACTGTGTCTCCAACCCCCCTCAATCAACACTGGTCTCATTTATCTTTCTTACGCTTTGCATCCTTCTGTCCAGTTCTCAAATCTTACACTTTCCTGTGCTCCCTAACTATCCACTTCACCTCCAATCATTATTCTCCTACCATAAATACCCCATCTACACCCAAGCCATGGTATAAAAGTTTTAAGCTTCATTTTATAATCATTTCTCTTTTCCTCCTATCTGCCGGGGATATTAACCCCAACACTGCTCCCCCAATCAAACCCCTTGCCTTCTACACTCCAATCCTCATCCTCCTCTGTTCCAATCATACAGCATCTCCTTCATGGTCTCAAAATCCTCCACCTCAATATATGGAGTCTCCTCCCAAATTAGTCCTGCTCCAACCCCTCACACTGACGTTGGCTGCTGATTTCCTCATTTTATCTGAAACATGGCTGAATAACAAAACTCACAATCATTCTGTTTCTATCCCAGGTTATGAGATCACCTGTCAAGACTGCGCTGGCAGGGGCAGTGGCATTGCTATATACACCAAGACCGTTATTCATACTACCACTGTCCTATCTGCATCAGTCCCAGATGCTGCGAGGCACTTGTCCTCAGGCTATCCATGCCATACTCCATCCCTATCTATGTTGCTGGGATATACTGCCACCTTGGCCTCTCCTCTACTATTGCTTCAAATCTCATTGCCAAAGTCACTATGCTCACATCCAGCAGTGAGCTTTATATTCTTGGTGATTTTAACCTAAACTGGCTTGACCCTTCATTAAGCAAATTGCTTAACAACATCTCTGCTCTTAACCTAACACAATTGATTCACGAGCCTACCCGTTTAAACCTAAAATCTGGAAACCACTCAATTATTGATTCGGCCCTGACCTCCCACAAACATAGAGTTATCAACTCTGGCTTTTTCCTAGAAACATTAAGTGACCACAACATGATATATCTGGTCCGCAAATTCCAACAACCTAAAGTCCCTCACAAAGTATTACTAGTTTGCACATATAAGTCCCTGGATCTCTCCCACCTTCTAAATGACTTAGCACATACAGACTGGTCCCCTATTCACTCCACCACCTCAGTAAATGTAGCCCTGGACTACTTCCAAGGCTAGTTTCTCAATTTCTGGAATAAGCATGCTCCCTTTATGTGTTCTAGAGTATGTGCCAATCACCTCCCGTGGACCACACCTGAATATCTGGCATGCATGAGAGCTCATGACCAAGCTTGGAAGGCTCACAAGGCTCACAAATGCTCTAACTCCCAAGTTGACCACAATAGATTACTGAGCCCTTACGAACACATGCTCAAAAGCAACCTGGCTAGCTAAGTCAGAGTACTTTAGGTCCACCTTTGAAGCTAACATATGTACTCCCTCAAAATTCTGGAAAGTTGCTCACTCCCTCTTCTCCCCCACTTCTAAACCTCAAACCCCCCATACCTTCATCAATAATGTTCTCAAATTTGACCACCTCTCAGTTGCCACTAAATTCAACTCTTACTTTACCTCCTGCTCCTCTGTCCTCCTGGCTTCCTTCCCCCCTGTCCCTTTGAACATCCTCATTCACAAAAACCCTTCAACTTACATGCACTTTAGCAACCTAATCTCCTTCTCACCAGTCACACCTTCTGACACTCTAAATGCTCTCCTCACTTTCAAACCATCTAAAGATTCCTTACCAGGCAGCCTTGACCCCAAACTCCTATGTTTCTCCGCTCATGCCATTTCTTCTCCGTTGTCTGCCCTACTAAACCTTTCCTTCTCGATTGCCTCTGTCCCTGACTCCTGGAAGCAAGCCGTAGTTCTCCCCCTACTTAAGGGAGGTGACCCCTCCTTGTCTGGGAGCTACCAGCCTATCCCTCTCCTACCTATCTTTGTAAAGCTTCAGAAGCACTTGGTCCTCTCCCACTAACCTCCTTCCTCTCTGATTCAGCCTTTTTCATGCCCACCCAGTCTGGCTTTAGGAAAGATCACTCAACCACCACTTCCTTACTTAGGATCACTGATTCTATACTCTCAGGTATGGACAGCGGTCTAATAGTTTGGAGTTTGGAGGAGACCAAAGTGTGGCTGGCTGTCTGTGTTTGTCTCTGTCAGTAGTTCAGTTTTTGTGGATTTTCATGTGTTTCTGCTTGGAAGAACTGGACCATTCTTGGACATGATATTTATGAACGTTTCCTGGACTAAGAAATTGTAAAACATCACCACCAGATATTAGCATTCTCATCATAAATCAACTTTTTTGGAAGCCATCAAAAGCAAAAGTACGGTCAGTAAATCTGTTATGCAAGCTCTGAGTTGTGAAGTGCTGCATTGAATCCTCATTTCCGTCTGACTTCTTCCTTAAAAGATCTGTGCTTGTCTTTGAGGTCTATTCACAACCATTTTGGAGAACAAAGGGAAGACACTAACAAAGGAGTTTTACATCCTGCATGTGCCCCAGGCCAATGTTCATCACCTTCAGGAATTTAACACTTACTGGGTCTTTGATCTACAGTAGCAAATTACTGGTCCCTAGTAGTTCACCATTTCCTGTGGATCTGATTATTTTTCATCATTTGACTTCTGGTACCTTGGACAAGATTACTATATTACATATCCCTGAACATAACTATCTGCATGGTTTAATATTACGTCAAGAATGCAACCTAACCGCATGAGCAGGCCAGGGTATACCAGGCTGAAGAAAATGGCTTGAAACTTGCTACGATGAATATCTGCAGCATAATTCCAAAGATCCCTCAACTGCAGGCATGGGTCACCCTACATAAACCTGATATACTTTGCCTGACTGAGACCTGGCTATCCACCCGGGCCAGGGATAATGAGATAGTGCTCCCAGGTTACAATACTTTTAGATGTGATAGGAATGGGAAAAGAGGTGGTGGCTGTCTCATTTATTTATAGAACACCCTCCAAGGCGTCGTACTCCCTATTGTAACCTGCAGCATTGAGCATGAGCTCCTTGCAGTTAGAATCATTTTTGGTGAACTTAAAAAATCTATGGTCATTGCATGCGTCTGCCTCCCACTGAAAATGGCCAAAGATGGTCTAATTACACTACTAGGGTCCTTGGCTGGTGTTAACAACAACTTCGAGCTCATCATGACTTGGGACCTCAACATCAATTGGCTTAGTAATGAATCAACCAACCAGAAGGATATCATAGCCAGTTCCCTCCTCACGCAATTAGTCACAGAGCCTACTAGAATTAACCATAAGACTGGTAAGCACATGCTCCTGGACTGGCTCCTTGCAAGCTCACCTGACAGGATTACCGATGTCTAGTACTACCAGATTCGCTAAGCGATCACTCCCCTATCACCTGTCTGTGGTCCAATAGATTCAGAAAAGCGCCACCTGTCTTTGTGAACAGCAGAATTCTCAGGAAGGGCAGCTCTCAGCTTTCAAGGAGGCACTTTCTGAGATTGATTGGACTCCCCTTAAGGTACTGCATGACCCTGGCATAACACTCCAGTACTTTATTAACTTTAATAGCGTTTGTGACAGATTTGCTCCATTAATAAAAGAAAAACACGCGGCCATAACAATGGGTGGACTACTAGTGACCTTCTAGATCACATGAGGGCAAGGGACAACCTTTGGTATCAAGCCAGGGCCTCTGGTAAGCCCAGTGACCTTCAAAGATACAGGGCAGCCAGAAACAAATGCACACATATCATCAGGAATGCTAAGGCTCATTTCTACAAGGATCAATTGGAAAGAAACTGGGGTGATGGGAGACAGTTTTGGGACAATATAAAGGCACTCACAGGGAAGGATGATAAAACACAGCCATCACTGCTAAACATCAATGGCACAAATACCATGGACCCCCACTCCATTGCTGAAGAGTTCAACTCCACCTTCATGGATCTTAGCTCTGTTCTACCAGCTGAATACCTCAAGCTTATCAAAGCTGATAATAGGCACCCACAGGACATCAACTCACACCCTCAATTTTACTTCAAGAAAGCCACTGTCAAAGAAGCACCGGGTTATGTTAAAAAGATCCTGGGGAAAACCAGAATGAGGTCTGACAACATTGACATGAAACTGCTGGCACTGGCAATCAATAAAGTCATCGCTCCCATCACTATGATTTTCAATAAATCCCTCCAGCTCACCAAAGTCCCTTCCCCTTGGAAACAAGCACTGGTGACCCCGGTGCACAAGGGAGGCGATAGCTCACTGACTGCAAACTACAGGCCCATCTTTATCCTCTCCCCCCTCTCTAAAGCACTGGAAAGGATTGTGGCAGACCAGTTTACTAACTATATTCACAAATACCAGCTGCAATGTCCCCAGCAGCATGGCTTTAGGAAACTCCACAGCACAGACACTGCACTGGTGGATTTCACTGAGTATGTCCATAAGGCATTGGATGAGGGAAAACTGGTTGGGTCCATCTTCATTGACCTAACAAAGTCATTCGACACAGTCTGCCACCCACTGCTCTTGTCTCAACTGCATGCCCTTGGTGTTTCCCCAAATGCTGCTCTATGATTCCAGGACTACCTAACCTCCTGGTCTCAAAGGGTCAAGATAGGTCACTCCATATCTGCATCTAAGGAAGTCTCAGTAGGGGTGCTTCAAGGGTCCATCCTGGGTCCACTGCTCTTCCGCATGTTCCTGAACAACCTACCTGATGCCTGCACTAGCAAAGTCATTCTATACGCTGATGATGCTGTCCTACTTAGCTGTCATTCTCGCATAGAGCACCTACAGGCTGAGCTATAATCATCCTTCCAGCAAATGGAGACCCTGTTCTACTCCCAAAGATTGCTACTAAACTACAAAAAAACCAAGACAATGCTCCTCTCTAGCCCCCAACTAAAAAGGAGATGCCCAGAGCTAACAATCACAAATCACCTGACTGTCCCACTGGAACAGGTTCACTCCTTCAAGTACCTGGGTGTCATTGTGGAAGATACCCTCTTGTATGTTCAGCACATTGACATGGTGGTGAAAGCTGAGAACACTAAATTAGGGATCCTGTTTAGGCACAAGAAAAGGTTAACTGCTGAAGCCCTCCGGCTCTCAGTCTCCAGCTCTGTCCTCTCCCTGGTCAACTATGGACTGGTGGTCTATGGCCGCTGCCATTGATACGGCCCTCAAAAGGGTTGCCACTGCCGTTAACAAGGCTTGCAGACTATTGCTAAATGCTGACTGCTTCACACACACTTGTACCCTGTATGGTCTGGCCCACATACTACCGCTTTAATCCAGAATCAGATACCAAACTCACCTGCTAGGGAGAAAGGCCATGCTCTCCCTAATGCCTACCTGCATTGCACAACTGGTAAAGGAAGCAAGCTCCAAATACAACACACAAAGAACAGTGACAACACAGCTTGATGTCCCATTTCGTAGAACTACCCTAGGGACAAAGATCCTTCATGTACTGAGCTCCACTATGGCTAAATGAGATCCCTGCTGCAGCTCTTAATACAACAAATGTTCGGTCCTTTAAAAGAGAACTGAAGCAATACCTGCTGAACTGAAATGCCTGCGGTTGCCTTACCTGAATCCATATCATCAACCTGGATACCTGCTCTTAAACACCCCTGACTCCCTTACCTGAGTCCACATCCTCAACCCCCAGATACCCTCATCATCTGTATGAGCTTTTCAACTGTTTTACCTACCCTGGAGCCCCCCCCAAGCTCCCTCCAACTCCCTCCCCTCCATACCCCAACACCTCCCCTTTCTACCCACTCTTCCCCTAAATATTCTCCTTCTCCCAATCCATTTCTCTCTCTCTCTCTAATCTGCCCCTCATTTGCACTCTCCCCCTTTCTTTCTCTTACCCTTTCTGATACTCTACCTTGACAGGCCCCCCTGGGGCAGCTATGCCATATGTTGCTAATTGGGAATCTCCTTCCACTGTTTAATTTCAGTTGTCTAGACTACTCAGATGTATTATTTACCTATATTCTGTATTACATAGCAATCTTATGTTTTGTATTAACTGTCAAGTTTTGTTATGTCTCTGCTGTGTTACATCCTGACGTGGAACCTTTGTAAAAGAGTGTATACTCAAAGGTTGTATCCGAATTACCAAATAAATAAAAAATAAAATAACATGAGTCATTTTTGTCAACCTTGCTAAGGCTTTCGACATGATCTCCAACCCCCTTCTCCTTGACAATCTCTCATCTGCTGGCATGTCTGAACCAGCCACAAACTGATTTAGTTCCTACCTTAAAGGTAGGACACAGTCTGTCAAAATTGCTGATTCCACCTCACCCCCCACTCCAGATATACACTGGAGTGCCCCAAGGCTCCATCCTTGGCCCCCTACTCTTCTCCATATTCCTAAATGATCTCCTGTCAATGTGCACCTCCTCATCCATCCAAATGTATGCTGATGACACTGTCCTGTTTTACTCTGGCCACTCACCATCTGATGTAGCTTCCAAGCTGCAGCATGACTTCAAGCAAGTTCAGCTCTGGTTAAACTCTCATCAACTTTTCCTTAATGCCAAGAAAACAGTCTCCATGACCTTTGGCACTAAGCAGAGACTCTCTCGGCTTTTTGCATTACCCTCCTTCCACACCCTCAATGGTACTACTCTTGAGGACACCTCCTCCTTCAAGTATCTCAGAGTCTGGCAAGACCAGCACCTCAACTTTACTGGACACATTGACTCCATCCTGAAAAAGCTGCACCCCAAATTAGGTGTCCTTTACAGGAAGTGAAGCTGCCTACCACCTCCGGCTAGGCGGGAGATTGTCCAGAAAATGATACTACGTATTTTTAACTACTGTGAAGTAGTCTACAGTGTGGCACCAAAGTCTTTCTTAGCCAGATTGGATACCCTTTTTAAAGCTTTCTGTCACTTCGCCCTTGATGCCCCATCCTTCACTCATCACTGCATTCTCTATCACTCATTAGCTTTTCCTTCCCTGGAAAACTGCCGCCTAACACACTGCATAAAATGTGTCTCCAAATTCTAGCTTAGTTCGCTACCCTCCTACTGCTCCTCCTCCCTGTCCTCCCATCCTTCTGCCCCTCACCCCTCAGATCTAGTGACTCCTGCACTCTAGCTATCCCATGGCATACCACCTCAACAGGACAAGCGGCCTTCTCCTTTAGGTTCCTGAAACTCTGGAATTTAATGCCCCAACAAATCAGGCACTCCTTCTCCCTGTGGTCCCTCTCTTCCTCCCTCCTAAACTTCCTCACCCCATCCTGCAACTGTTCCTAACTCATATGTTCTCTCCTCCCTCCCCCTCGGCCTGCTCATGCTTATGAGGGGACATCCTCAATGTGATGCCTGCATAATGTACTTCTGTATAGTAACCCAAATGTGTATCTCCTGCACTCCTGGTCAGTTTCAATCTATTTTGTTTTACAAACAATGCCAATTGTATTTGGATATGCTGTATGTATATCCACTATGTTCATGATGCTTCAAACTGCAGTACTGTACATTCACTGTTCTTTTATTGTAAATTTTTATGATGCTTCTAACTGCTGCACTGTACTCTCATCAGTTCTGTCATTAATGTGTTATTTGTAAATGTTTACTATCCTTCTACTGCAGTTCTGTACCTTCAGTGGTTCTGTCATTGTAATTTTGTTCATTATGCTTCATGTAAATATTATATGTCTTATGTACTCCAGTGCTCCCCCTTCCCCCCAGGACTCTCCATGAGACGAGCAATTTCAAATTGTTCAGTGTGCCTTTCCTGGTGAGCCTTTTCAATAAACAAATTACTGTCCTAGATGAGCAGACATGAATATTGCCTCTGAACTTTTTTTTATACCTGAAACCTTAGCATTGCTGGCATACAACATTTAATTAAAATGTTTTGATTTGTTCTTAGAGTTAACCCCCACAAAATGTCATCTGAACTGTTAGTGAAAGCCACCCCACACTGTAATATCCACTGTATCAATTTTACTGTGCAAGCTGTATAGATGTATTTCCACATTGACTTATATGAAATGCAATAAACAAAAATAGAACAAAAAATAAAATAAAACACCACTCTGCCAATATGTGAAGAGGAGTCACTTAATACAGGATACAATTACCACTCAGTATCTGGCAGTGCCTAGTACTGCCATCATTCACAGATGTCTTCCTAGTGTTTCATGTCTGACTGCTGATTAGATGTGTTCTCCTATCCAGGTCTCTGTCCCTGGAAGGAGGAGGAGGAAACACCCAGGGATATGTCATAGGCTCTGGTACTCTAATGTCTATGAAGAATAATGTGGAAGGAGGATATCAGTGAGAGTATATGGGGAATACAAAATAAACATTAAAACAATTACAACTGGACTTCTGCTTCCACTCCGAAAATGGCAACAACTTACACTTATGAGCTCAACAGGGAGTTACTGATAACCAGAGCCATCACACCTGAAAAAAAAGCCATGTTTGAATCTTTGACACAATCATTTGAAAGCATAAATGGCACACATTCAGCTGAGGTAAGCAAAAACTCCACAGCACAGTTCCTCACAAGGAAAATTGTGTGGTGGTCCTGTAGCCACTGCAGCTCATGCACTTCTTGCTCACGTTCACTCTCATCTACATCAAATAAGGTCAGCAGAGAACACATTAGCCTGCTCATACTGGAATGAGTTGAAATCTTTGAACCAAACAATCCATAAAATGAACATTAACCTTGAGGATTTAGCTTTAAGCAAGGAATCTGAGATGTAGAAAGCAGATCACAGATCTGAGGGCAAACTTATCTGAGACAGCTGAGGCCACTGTCTTGCATGGCCATGATCTACTCTATCTGTACCACCAAGAATGGCAAATGCTCCACTCTCAGGAAGACACAGAGGATCACAACAGGCCACTCAATAGTAGAATCCAAGGGGTCATGGAAGACTCAGAAAATGGAATAATGATTCCCTTCTTGCAGTTGCTATTGAGGGAGACAATCCAGTTGCAAGAAGAACAAGAGCTAGAGATGGAGTAGGCTCATAGGATGCTGGCAAAGAAACTTACAGTGCCAAATGCCATAGACTGCTCCGTCATCGTATGTTTATCCCAGTTTCCAATAAGTCAACTCATACTTTCACCTGCCTGGGCTGAAAGTGATTAACAATCAAGGACAGACACTTTACTTTGAACCCAAATATTCAACAGAGCTGACACAAAAACATAAATAAATCTTTGCAGTCCAAAAGCGGCTAAAGGAAAAGCAAATGAAAAGCTGACTAACCTTTCCGATGAAAATCACCATCTTCACTGATGACAAACCCCAGACTTATGCTCTGGACACATTCTGAATAAGCTGGGCATAAAAATTCAAAGCAGTGAGGATGAAGAGAGTCAAAAAGCTGCTATGGTCCAAGCCTAAAGATGGAGACCACAGTTCATCACAGATGACCTCTGGCCCAGTACCATCCACAGCTGAACACTGAGATTGGCATGTAATCTTGAGAAAACGTACACCGAAACAAGAGCCAGAAGAATCAGATTGAGAACCCCTCAGTGAGATGAACCTACTTCAATAATAAGAACTGACCCTATAATGAAATACTGTTAACTTTCATCTTTTACCTTGCCTCTTACCACAACTGCTGCAGATTGAGCTGCATAGCTCATACAGAGGGCAAGTGCCTGAGATAGATTTAACAAACTGCCTAAATGATAGGTTAACAAATGCCCTCTCCAGCATGGTGCATTTACAGCAATGCTGTTAAGGCTCAGATGATATACCTGTATATTGCTGGAGTACTAAATAACCAGAGGCATTTCTACAGTCTGAAAAGATTTGGGGTTGAAGACCCAACCCTTCCTTCACAGTGACAGAAGTAACAAATAAGCCAGGGGTCAGGTTTAAGAATTGTGAATCATGTATTCATGGTTAAGGCACAGAGATTCAGGGCTTAATCCCCTAATGCCCGTTCCTAGTGACACCTCTGCAAATTACATTGCTATGGCAGTTATTAAAATCTTCATTTACTTTCATTCTCTTGCTCTCTAATTTAGTTTTATGACTACCTTAACCTGTCAGACAAACTTGAGGGCACTACCCTCAAACCGAGACCAGACTATAGACGTCCTGATATAAAAGAAGTTATATTTACTTTGCCTATCCCTGGTGAGCACCACAACTTGTGCATTGACCATCTCGTCTCATAAATCAGTGGGCTAGAATATAATTATGAACGAGTCCCTCTAGCCCCCAAATGGGCCCTGATAAAGTGAGGGCTGGGGCAGAAAGAGCAACACGGTGACTATTCAGGAGATTACTAAGGATTACTAAGGATTTTTAGGTGCAAGAAGGCTGGTTAAGCCCATATCTACACCTTCTACACATCATTACACATTTGAATAATATTGAAGCCGATGTCCAGATAATAATAGTGTGTCAAGTCATTTCTTAAATATAGATTTAGTCTTGCTAATGACAATATGTAAAGGTAAACTATTCCAAGGACCAATAACCCTTAGTGTGAAGAAAAACTTCCTATTATTGTAATTGAATCTGTTGCCCATAAGTTGTAGTGGGTGCCCATGGATATTATAAGTGCTATCTTTAAAGATCAACCCCAAATCTGACATTAAATGCTGATCCTGTATTATATTATATAGGAATAAGAGGTCACCCCTCAAGCATCATGTTTCTAGTGACATTGAATTTAGATTCATTAATCTGGTTGCATAATCATCATTGTACTGACCATAAATGCATTTAGTGAAATTTCTCTGTACTTTTTCCAGTTTGCTACATTCACCTTTTTGATATGGACACCACAACTGAGATTCATATTGTAAGTGTGGCCTTACATATGCTTGATACAGAGGTACCAGAACTTCTGAATTGCATGATCTAATATTCCTTTTGATGGACCAAATAACCCTATTTGATTTGTTAATCACTGCATCAATATGCTCCGTATGAGTAAGGTTGCTACTGATTGAGACACCCAAATCTTTCTCCTCATGTGTAATATTTAATGGGGTTCTGACTAGTGAGTATGTTGACATAGGATTATGTGACCCTAAACGCATAACCTTGCACTTTTTTTATTTATTTTCATGCCCCATCTATTAACCCATGCTGAGATACATAGTTTAATGACTACCCTGTGAATTCAAACTCAGGTTCAGCAAGCCTGCAATATAGAAAGAAGGTATAGTAAACTGCTGTTGGGGAAGAGGGAGAGAACTCATTCATGGCATCTGGTTTTGGCAGTCAGGTACTGTAATCTAGACTGAATGCCTTTTATATATCCTTATGCACTAAGAGGCCTAAGTTATTGAGCCACACATCTGGGGTCCCGCGGACTCCCAGCAGCATTCACAAGAGGGGTGCATGCCTATTCCACAGTTGATCCCCTAGCCATGCATGCAGCTATGCACACAGGCCTTCCAGAGCAGTGCCCAGGGGGCATGCCTGTATTCCACACCATTCATGAAGGCATAAAATGCTGGGCAATGGGGGGCAGGCTATGGCAGCAGGCACCCTGCTGTATCCTTTGTGTGTCCCCCATGTAAGATGCCCACTGGTCATGGGTGGAGGAAAAAGAACACGTGCCATGTCACGCCAGCTCTCCAGTCAGGTAGGGAGGGCTGATGATGCCCATTCAGGCACTCACTTATTTCTTTCCCCAATATGGGACCCACACTGTTCCATGATCCCCTGTGCTGTGCAGCATGGAGGATCCTCTCAGGGACTCCCATGACTACCAAAAATCCCCATGCAGACAGGAATACAAATATCAAGTTGGGTTTTGCTTTTACTTTGGTTATAATTAAATGAAGTATCTGCATTTTTTAATGTATCACATGAAGATCCAGGGCAATGACAGACTATGAGCCTGTCCCAATTCCATGGCTGGTTACCCAGTAACTGTTATATACAGGGAGCTACATAAATAAATGCCTGTATCTGGTACCAGTGTAGGGAGTTAGTCACAGACAGAAAATTCGTGCATGTGGACATGTATGTGTGTGGTGAAGGGAAGGGCTACCTCAAATACAGCTAGTGGCTTGCATACAGTATTCCACATGTAAGCTGACTGAGCCTAGAATGGCACTGAAAGTACAGCCAGGGTGACTTCATTCTATTACTATTTGACTTTGCCTAAATGGGCAACTGAAGACCAGCCACTGCAGAACTATTAACTCATTACCACACAGTTTCTTTTTTCAGAACCTGAGCCTGCTACTCAAATAAAGTTCTTGATACTTGCTTATAATTACTGCCAGTGGACACATTGTTAGTGAACTGCAAGCACTGAATGTGTGGATAAGTGTTGTGGCATTGTGTTGGTCCATGAGTATGAATGATCATGTGGGGTGCCGGAAGTTTCTACATCCCAGGATGTTGTACGAAGCTTACATTGGCCCCACTTTTATTTTCTATGGGTTGAGGTACTGTACAATTATTTAAATCTTGAATATGTCTCCCCAACCAGGAGTTAAATTTGTCTGGCTCCTCATCCTTGGTTGAGCCCACAATGTAGTGTAGTAACTCTCAACATCCATGGTGACTCATATGCATGTATATTACTTCACCTCTTCTCCCAGTTGGGCAGTCCGCATGCTCATTCATTCACTGAGCATTAGGTAAAGGCAATGTCATGCTGCATGCAGATGGGGATAGACAACTTGTCTAGCTGGGCATCATTCATGTGCACCCCAATCATGGATTCTGATGAACCAAGGTTATGACAAGCATGCAACGACTGGAAATGGCATACAGTGAGTAACATTTTGCATTGATACTTGACATGGTGTACAGTATATGAGAAGTATTTCATCTTACCAGCGCCACCCAGCAATTTCTGGACAGAACCACCCCTAATATGCCAAAAGAAATGGCATCTGTAGAGAGTGGACATTGCTATGTAAATATAGCTATGCTTCTAGTGAAATGTATCAGGGATTTAAAAATGTCACTGTCTTTCAGTAGCCTTTCTTTTTATGAGAAGAAATTGTTAATGTAAGTTTTGCACAAACTGGCAAGAGTTGCTTGAAAATAGATTAAAAAGTATGTAGGATTCTGAATACTATGCAAAAATCTGTGTGATTTGTTTTAAATGATTAACTGCAGAATGAGGCAATTTATTTCAATTGCTTGTCTTCTGCTTATTCTCCATTGACATGGTAGTTTATACTTGGATGCTGAAAAACAGCAGTGGCACAAAAAAAAAAAAACACGTGCAAACATAATGTATCATTTCGTCTAATGACACTTAACAATTTATCATTAGTTCATTTCCTGAAAAGATATGTGGCATGCACAAAATCAGACAAAACCAGAAACAAAAAGAGTTGGTTTCATGCTTTTGGCTTTTGGACCTGAACTGTTAACCCTTTCCATTCTTAACCGATTATGTAAATTTGTAAACAGTGCCAAAACATATGCATAAAAACTGTGCTAGTGTTTTCAATTTAACAGATGTAATTTTAGCTGTGGAGTGAAGCTGGCATCTGAAAACCTGTGGTAAAAGTCAGGATCTCTATGAGTAAAATGGAAAAGGCTGAAGCCAGATGTTAAATTGTCATGTTTTTGCAGGCCTATTCCTTTGGTGGAGAGCGGTTAGACAGAGTTATGTTAAGTGCTTCGAATTCTGCTACTCCCCTGCCCACCCCCATTTTCCCCTGCTTCGACTTCAACAGTCTGGGCCATGACTGCCTCTTCCTTTAGCCATGAGACAGGGAAGTGACTGCCTGCATGACCGCTGCCTATGCTGCTGCTTGTTCAACCAACGGGGGGCACATTAATGCACTCCCCCACACCCCCCCATCATGAGAATCATGTTCCTCACCTCTGCCTTGTGCTTAGCCCTTAGCCAGCCTCGGGCTGTAGAACTTGCAAGCAAACCCCATCATCTAGCTGGCACCATGCCGATGAGCCAACCCAAGTTAATTTTGATTACTCTGGACTGAGTTATCTAGCTCCATGGCTGGAATATCTTCTTTACACGATTAAATTGGTTTTGTTTTTTTCTGATGTGGTTGGAAAACTGCAATGTTATTTTCATACACTGGATGGGTTGCTACCCTCCAACCAACTATCTGTAGTTCTCTTGAAAGATTTCTCATTAATGGTCTTTCCCAGGAGCCCAACAGTTGCCATTAATCAGATACATTTTGGCTGGCGATGGCAAAGGGCATTGCCTCTTTCTCTGACAAGAGATACCGGACTTCCTAAATCGGATTTCTTATACAATCCCTATTTAAAATTACTAATAATTTTGACTTTCATGGCCTGAAGCTGACCCTAATAATCTTGTTATTTTGTTGCTCGTACCTAACTGTGAGCATATTATTATTTGTTTAGAGTATGAGTACATGATTTGTGGGAATTGTTACTTCATTGATCTGGCTCATGGGTGGGGCAACCTTGTGAAGAATTAGTAAGGTACTGCATCCCAGGAGGATGTACCACATTTACCACAGGCATGTTGAACCTTTCTATGGGTTGAAGCACCAGACAATTTATCTTCACTTAGGATATAAAGCCCCCAATCAGGAATTTAAAGGGCCCAGCCACTCACCCTTTTTGAGCCCAGTGGACACAGGTAGCCACCATAACATGTACAGTGACCCAGTGACATTGTAAGCAGGGACGGCCCCAGGCACATGAGACACCCCTGGAAGTGGGCTTACATATATACTGTAGCTTTACTTCATTGAGGACCCCAGGCATAGAGGAACCCTAGTAATAAGATAGAGAATAAAGCCAGAGATCAAGTAGGATCTGTGGTTTTTGCAGCAGGTAGGGAAAATGAGCAAATTGGGTGGGCCTAGTTGGCCTTATCTGCCATCAGTTTCTATGTTTCTATGTTTCTAGGAACCATAAATTAGACAATGGATCTGGAACTTTTCTAAGTAAAGAGCTTAAGCTTCAGGAGTGGATGTAAGAAGATATTTATTGTTTTTTAATATCAGTGCATCCCTTGACATTTATCCATGAAATGCCGAGGAACTTTTAAAGCCCACATGAGGGGATACATCATAGGTTATGTAGTGGGGCATAAAAAGCTGGAAAAGCTCATCTCTGGGAACAGGAGACTCAGCTAACAATATGAAAGGTAGACTATTGATCAGGAAGGATGTCATCTGGCATAATTTCACCTCCATTGCAGGACATTAATATGAAATTAACTGTATATTAAACAGAAAGTTAGGGCTGGCTGCCACCTACACAAAACTCAAATACTCAGAAGGTGAGGATAAATGTGGAAAGATGCTTGCATTTAGGTTAGGAAGCAGCAGGCAGAACAATGCATTCAGACACAAAAAGATTCACCAGGGAGGTACCAAACTAAATCTTTGAATACCAACATACTACTCAGACAATCATTAATGAGAAGCTGTAGACATCTTCCAAAAATCAAGACAAAAAAGGGAATTGCTGATTTCCTTGGATCTACCACTTTACCCAAACTATCCCAAAATGAAACAAAAGTTAGAAACCTCCAGAACCTTTCACAGAAAATTTATTTATGTTATTATGTTTCTCTGGCCCTATAAATCCATAGGTGGAGAAAGGGACCCTGTAGACATCTGTGAAATAATTAAACAATAATGCCTGACAGGGTGTGTGTCATGCTGGGATATTGTCATGCCTCAGGTAGTTGGGCATGAGGCCGCAGGCCGAGTGATCCAATACCTGAGGCGTGTAGTTATCCCAGCACAACACACACCCTGGAGGGAATTATTGCTATTATACAATGGCTTGTTGTTGTACAGAAGTAAAACAATAATTTTAAAAATGTTTTTGTTAGTGTGGAATAATAGTTTTGTTTCTTAAGAGAAGAAGCAACAAATCCAACAAAGCCAATCCAATGAAATGCAATCAGTCAGGAGGTTCACAGTGCTGAGACTAGACCAGTAATGTTGTACTGGGATAACATCACAGGTGCAGTCCCAAACTGACCAATCAGAGGCCAGCATTCTTTCTTGCCATTGTATAATATACAGTATATGGCAGCCCTCCATATAACAGCAGCCTTTTATTTATTTTATTTATTTGACAGTTGGTGACTGGGAAAGGCACTCTAAGCTGAGACTCGTTTCCAGGTGGGACCTGGGGGAAGGGAACAGGGGACGCAAATATATAGCATGGACATGGTAAACAGTTCAGTGTAATTACATGGCACTGACACAGTTACATAGAAAGATAGAAGCTGTCAGCAGAAAAGGACTCCTTAGCCCATCCAGTCTGCCCTAAAAAATACCTTCCTAATGTGTGCACCTCAGTTCACAGTTACGGTAAAGTGGAATACAGTACCATTTAAACAGGAGTAAGTACAGTAACAGAAAGCAGCAAAAATCAGGCAGTTCAGCCCACTGTATACCACTAAAGTGATGTACGCGATGAATATCCTCCCTCATTTCCTGAGAGCCATAGGTGCTTCCAAAAATGAATGGCTTCCCCAGGCTATATCAGATAACAGATGATTTCCCTTATCAGTGCAGACTGTAAAGTACCAGCCAAAATCCTAGTCACAAAATTAGCAGGAATAGTCCCAAATAAAATCCAACCAGAACAGGTGGGGTTTATTAGATGAACACTTGGAGCAAAACACCTTAATTCCCTGCTTAATGTCATGTGGCAGGCAGGGACAGTCCATACCCCATTTGCAGCCAGTACCACCAATTCAAGAAGGCATTGGGCTCAGTGAAATGAATAAAGCTCCCCCAGAACTTAAAGTATTTTGGAATTAGGGAAAACTTCCTGAGGTCAGTCAGAACCTTTGACAATGGTCCCTGTGCTAGGATTCTTACAGACAACATATTATTCTCACTACAGAGAGAAGTGCTAGGGGTACCCTCACCCCCTTATCCCCTCTTCTTTTTTTCCTAGCTTTAGAACCGTTGCCTACAGATCTTTGATAATCTCATCTGATAAAATGAATTAGAGTGGGCAAAGCAGAGCAAAATGTTTGTAAGAATATATTTTAGTCACAGTACTGGAACACATCAGTTACAGACCCTCATTTCTAGTAATGCTGAAAAGGCGTGTTGAACTTTTGAGTCTCAGGGTGAATCAGAATGAAAGAAAAGTTGTACCCCTCATTAGCTGTGTACCCTCAGCTGTCATTCTTTTTGTGAGTGAAAATGGGCTTCCTAGGACATAATTTACATGGGGGTCAAGATCTTGTTAAATTTCTGAAAATGTGCGCCCTTAACCTAATCCCCTTTCAGTCAACCTCAGATTTAGGTGCAAATGGTGAAAGAAGCTCACCTCTTACTATGTGGGAAAACTGATGATCAAAATGGTGTGAACCCCCAAATTGCTTTACCCACTATGACACATTCCAGTCCAGGAGGAGCTGATGAGGTTTCAGAAAACAGATTATTGTTTGGTACCTTTCTCTTGGAACATAAACCACCTCAAGTATGAGTACGCTAGAAAATAGGTGATAGGGGACTGCTATGGATAAAGAGATACTATTTGGTTTTTATGAAGAGCCAAGCTATTAACAATGGACATCTGTCACACACTGACTGACCCTTATAACTTATAATGGAAACTGAAGTAGTGGATTAACCATTAATGATGTGTATTTGTTTTATAGCACTCTTCCTGTAGCTCATATTAAAAGCAACCATGTGTGAACGCCACCTGGGGGGGGCTTGGGTATCCCTGTTAAAACATCTCAGATGGAAATCACTGACTTAAGTCCTCGTGCCACTCTAGAATAACCCCAAATTACAATTATAAAACAATGGCTTGAAATTAGCATTTTGATTGGGTGACATGGATTCTAAAAGGGGATGCCTGCAACCTAACCGCTTTGGAGACTATTCTCATCAGATCTCAAAAGCTATGTAGGTTTTGTTCTGATTTGTAGTCAGACACGAGACTATCAACACAAATCAGGTGCTGCAGAAGGAGTTTCCAGCTCTTCAAGGGGGATTATTCTCTTGAGTTCCAGTCAAGTGACCATATCGATGCCCCAGCATGGTATTAGGCAGACATTGTGCGGTTGTAAGGCACCAGCTTTTGGATAAGATGTTAAACAAGGACCTGTCTGAATGTTGTGGTGATTGTAAGGTGGACGCTAAAAATCCCATGGCACTTCTCACAAAGAGTAAAGCAATATCCATAGTGTCCTGGCCAAATTTCTCTCATCCACTGGTTCAATATCAATCAGTACTTTCTGTATCACCCCCGACCAGACTGAAAACATGAAATATTTCCTAGCCATCCTTTTCCAGTCAACATAAACAAATAAAATAAATACAATGGAAATGGCTGTGTGTAGTCTATACTGCCTAAGAAGATTTGTTATACCGTCTTTCCTGTCAGTCATATGTTCTGATGTACATTGTGTGCGGGTGTTTGCAAGGAAAAGAAGAAAAAGATTATACACAATATAAATCTTGTTTTTAGTGGAATAAAGGTTCAGGAGTTATGCAGATTTGCAGAAAGGTTAGACAACTGAATGTCAGAGCAGAGGCTGTTACTATTAATATTGGACAGCAGAGTACAGGGAAAGCATCACACAGTATATTGCTCAGTAAGTAGAGACTGCTGCCTCAGTACTTTTCTGGATCTTCACTTGATGGATTAAAACAACTACTCTCCCCCAACCTGCCATCAGTACATTCCTTCTTAGAGAACTGAAAACATATGCGTTTTGTCCTTTGTCAACTTTTCTCCCTGACTTTATCACTTAATGCAGACATTTAATGTTTAAGAGCTGTTTTTTACTCCATGGAGTGGCTGACATCTATACATTTATAATGTGATGGCGTCATCCATTGTAAATCACCCTTTTTCATGAATTTTATATTTTAAATGCTGGCATTTGTTTTAAATGTACTTTATGTGATTTCAGGCAGTTATACCCAATAATAAATAAGGTGTACAGTTTTAAGAGCAACATTAAATCATACAAGTCTATCAGGCATGTCAAAAATGCCCAGGCAGCTTTAGCACTTTCATCCTACAGTGTACTGCATGTGCTATATGCCTTTTCTGCAATCTACAGAAAATAGCCTGCAATTCTATAGTGTTCAGACCTGGTTTTCATTGGACATGACTAGGACAGCTCAAATTAAAATTCTGCATGCCTCATTTAGTCCAGTGGAAGAGTTGGATGTCAATGTAGTTCAGTCATTATCTGTTTCTTGGCCTGGATAGTATACATTTAAAACCTACACTGGGAGGGGGTTGAGCTCAGTCACAGTGTTTACACTGTGGTGCAGCTTTGAGGCAGACCCTGTTGGGTGTAATCCTTCTAAATATTAAAACTGCAGTCCCTTCTGCCCAGTTCTGTTTGTTACCAAGGTGTTAGTCAAGATTCCATTGCACCTCTTTAGAAGTATAAGAGACACTCCGGTGTCACAGCCAACAGAGTTTCCTTCAAAAAAATAGGTTCTAACACAACTGGTAATGACATTGTGTGCAATGTTGTGGGGTTAGGGCCGCTTTGTTTCTTAGCATTCAATCACTGTATTACCAGAAACTAACCTACTGCTGTACAATGTGCTCTGAGTTAATCGGTGTATGCAAGGTACAGTACAAATATGGTTTACACAATGAAGTTGCTCAGATACTGCCTAGCAACTCTCATATTCAGCTGGCCTGGACTGCACCATCCTAGCTCTTCACTGCAAATAGCATACAACTCAGAAGAATGCAATATTCAGACCATGAGCCCATTGCTGCACCAGCACAAACACAGCTGACTATTGGTCCCTAGCAGAGCAGCTCAAATTGATACCAAATGCAGTGCTGTATGCTTGGAGGACCAAAGTGCAGCACAAAGTGTGCTGAATATGGTGATGTGCATGAAGGATTCAACACAGTGGTGCGTGTGCTGACTCTGGTACTGTACAGTGAGTACCCAAGTGCACCTAGGCACTGCGAAGCACATGTCACGGTGTGGCCCATACCAATGCATGGACAGCTAACACCCAAGTGCAAACAGACCAGTAATGAAAAATAGATGGGACACAGACAAAAGTAACAAATAGCTTAACCAGAACATGCAAACAATGGTTGAAAAGAACCAAATAGACAACACCCGACAAACCGGGGTACAGTAAAAAATCAATAAATGCTCCAACAGGGGAATAGAATAGAAAGCCCACATCTGGGAGGCAACAAAACAGTCCACTATACTGTCCATGCACTGTTCTACAGGCAGCTGCTATGATGCTGGCAGAGATACCTGTGCCACCTGCCTCACTCCAGTGTGGTCCACAACTGACCCCCCCCCGTCGACTGCGGCCTCCATGTGGTCCACTGCTGCCTCCACTTCTGCCGCCACTCTGGTCATTGCTGTCTCCATCCTCCTGATACGGCTGGCAAGAAGGTGGAGGAGGACCATCTGCCACCTCTGGAGGTCCTCATTGCTACTGGCCAGAACAGCATCTGCCATAGGCTCACCAGCCCTGAAGACACCTAGGGAAGGAAACAAGGCACAGCATCAATTGGAGAACACAGTTCATAGAGAACAGGACATGCAGGGCATGCACAACAGTAGTTCAGCCAGACTGAATATGTCATAACATGTCAGACACAGATGGACAAATGCATACCACTGCACCACTAGGGACAGAACTGGCACATGTCAAGAAGGACCAAAGGGACAGCAGTGCCTGACACAGGCATACTATGTACATGCCACACTGGCAGACAGGGCCCACATTGCAAGGTACAGGGTGCACATGACCCACCAGGCATCCAGCACACATAAGCACACATTTGTATCACCATATGCATATACATGCACTGCATGGTATTGCTATTCACAAGAGCATGATATACAGACCTCCAGGAAAGGAGGAGGATGGAGACAAGGTTCTAGCGGAATCCAGCCACACAATGGCTGCTAAAGGGGAGGTGCTGCAGGTAGATGATTTCCACCTGCCAGATGTGAATTGGATCATCCGAGGTGCTGCCTCAGCCAGGAGCAGGGACATCCAGCACTCTGTGCAAGGGGCAGGCCTGGCAGCTACAGTAGTGCTAGAGCCCACCAGGGAGGGTGCAATTTTGTATCTTGTACTCACCAATGGGGACAGAATTGAGGAATTCAGGGTGGGTGGACATGTGGGATCCAGTGATCATCACATGGTGTGGTTCAGCATGAGTACAGTGGCAGAGTCAAACCATACAAAGGCAAGGGTCCTGGATTTCAGGAGGGCAGACTTTACTAAGATGGGGGTATGTCTCAAGCATGCCCTGGCAGGGAGCGACAAATGGTGTAGTGGAGGCGCAGTGGGCCCATCTGAAAGGAGCCACAGTGGAGGTGACAGACCTTTGAATTAGACAAACAAAAAAGGGCAAGAGAAAGAGAAAGTCACTATGGTTCTCAAAGGAAGTGGCTGGGTGGTAAGGGTGAAAAAGATGGCTTTCAGGAAATGCAAGAAAACATGGCAGGAAGAGGACAGGGTAGTGTACCTGAATAAACAGAGGGAGGCAGGGAAAACAGTCGGGTGACCAAAGGCACAAACAGAGGAATAAATAGCACAGGGAGTAAGAAAAGGGGACAAGACTTTTTATAGGTACATTACTGAAAGGAGAAAAACCAGGGGTGGGACAGTATGACTAAAAGGGGAAGAAGGGGAGCATGTGAAATGGAACCTGGAAAAAGCATTACTACTGAACAAATATTTTTGTTCCGTATTCACCAATGGAGAAGAAGGTCAGCGACCACTGTTAGGAAACAAACAAATATAGGAGGGAGGTGGACAACACTCCATTTACGGAAGAGGGAGTCCTAAAAGAACTAACAAAACTGAAAGTGCACAAGTCAGTAGGACCAGATGGGATACATCCTAGAATATTAAGGGAACTAAGGGACCCACTGACAGGACTGCTGGCGGCCCTGTTCAATGAGTCATTCGATACAGAAGGAGTTCCAGAGGACTGGAGGAGGGCAGATGTAGTCCCTCTTCACAAACTTGGGAGTAGGGAGAAGGCTGAAAACTATAGACCAGCCAGCCTCACCTTAATAGTGGGAAAAATTATGGAATCACTACTTAAAGAAAGGATTGTGGAACACCTTGAATTCAGTGGAGCACAAGATCTGAGACAGAGTGGATTCACAGTGGGAAGATCATGTAAAAAATTCTAATTGATTTCTTTGACTGGGTGAGTAAGGCAGTGGATTGGGGGGGGGTGGATATGGCCTACCTTGATTTCAGTAAGGCTTTTGATTCCATTCCACATATAAGACTGGTGAACAAGCTGGACAGCCTGGGAGTGGGCCACAAGGTGGTAAACTGGATTAGGAACTGGCTGAGTGATAGAAGACAGAGGGTTAAGGTAAATCGAGCTCAGTATGAGGAAAGGAGGGTGACCAGCAGGGTGCCACAGGAATCAGACCTTGGACCAGTCCTGTTTAGTGTCTTCACAGGTGGCATTGTGGAGGGTCTAGAAGGGAAGGTGTGCCTCTTTGCGGATGACACAATGCTCTACAAGAGGGTGGACATGCTGGGAGGGGTAGAAACAATGAGGAGGGACCTAAGTAAACTGGAGGAATGGTCAAGAGTGCAGCAGCTGAGATTCAATGTGCAATAGTTCAAAATCATGGATTTGGGGTGCAAGACTCCAGGGGAGGATTACATGATGGGGTGGATAGATACTGATGGTCATCAAACAGGAAAGGGACTTAGGGGGGTAATCATATCTGATGACCTAAAGGTGGCCAAACAATGTGAAAAGGCTGTGGATAGAGCCAGTGGGGTGCTGGGGTGCATACGGTGAGGTATCAGCAGAAGAAAAGAGGTGGTAATGCCACTGTACAGATCATTGGTGAGGCCTCATTTGGAATACTGTTCCAGTCCTGCAGACCACATCTCTGTAAGGACATAGACAGGGTGGAGGCAGTTCAAAAAAGGGCAACAAAGATGGCACAGGGCCTGCACCAAAAGTCATATGAGGAGAGACTGGGAGACCTCAATATGTATACCTTGGAGTAGAGGAAAGGCAGAGGAGATATGATAGAAACCTACAAATATGTAAAAGGCATAAATAGGGTACCAGAGGCTAGCGTCTTTCAGAAAAGGATATGTCCAGGAACGAGGGGGCATGTCATGAGGTTGGAAGGGGGGGTAGACTAAGGGGTAGCATGAGGAAATATTACTTCAAGGAAAGGATATTGGATGCATGGAACAGCTTCCCAGCAGAGGTGGTGGGGGCAAACACAGTGGGGGAATTCAAACATGCATGGGACAGGCATAGGGGAACCCTAGCAATAGCAACGAGGAGGTAAAGCAGAGATCATGTAGGGTCTGCGGCTTTATAGTAGGCAGGGAAAATGAACAGACTGGCTGGGCCTAGTGGTCCTTATCTGCCATCAATTTCCATGTTTCTTTGTTACAGGATACCAGCGCTGAAAGCTGTGGTGTATCAAGGGAAATACACAGAATATGCCTGCACCTGTCACTGCCATGGTGTGCAGCCCTTAATAGACATACCCATATGTGTTATCCAGTATCCCGTGTACAGGACGACTGCGATTGAGCACTTTCAAAAAGGGAGACTCAATGATGGCACCTGTGCACAGGGCTACCTGACAGGAGTAGAGACGGATACAGAGGGGTAGGCGACTATAGTGATGGGATGTCGCTATGTATACATGTGTGCAGGAAGGGGAGGGATCATGCCATGTGACGGGTGGAAGGGGAGGGAGTGTTTGTGGGGTGTAGTGCAGTGGTGGGCTGCTGAGCTGGCTATTTGGCATGGTGGGTTGGTGGCAGGCTGGGATTGGGAGGGTGCCAGGTTCGGGCCAGGGCGTGATCGTGTTTTTGCCCCTTGTTGTTTTTTTTTTTTTTTTTTAGTTTTGCACCCCACATGCACCCCTTCGAGTTGAGAATCATTTAGTAGGGAGGTACAAGGGGCAAAGCCCCCCACATAAAAAAGAAACCTGTAGATCTCGGGTGCCCTCTTGCAGTTCGCAGTGAGTGTACATTGCCGAAATTCATTTTTGGTGATGTACACTTGCCCAAATGGTGATTGCTATTCCACGATTGCCATTATCACATAGAATCATGTTATTCACACCACCTATAAACACAGGACAACACAACAGACTACAGTCAGCATAATGTGTATGGAGATACAGCACAGCAAGCATATAATTCAACTGGTAGAAGTAGCCAGCACACAGCAGGGGCAACAGAGTTCAATGGGTAGGGCCTGGAATATTTTCCCTGAACAACAATCACAGAAGCTGTGGCATACCTGGGTTATGTGCAGTGCCACCCATGCCCGCAGTGGATGCCATGGTACTGCAGTAGGGGCAAGACACAGGTATGGGCAACAGTGATGTGCATGTCCTTGCATGAACAGTAGGGCAGCTGTGTCCTGTCCATAAATGCCACACGCACACGCACACACATATAGCATCCATGGCAGGATCTGTCAGCCATGTAAGAACAACTAGGTTGAGGGCCTATTGATAGGTGTGACCAGGGAATGTATGAATCCATAACCTCATACAAAATACATATGACACAGATACAGAGAATAAAATAAAATTTTTAATATACAGTTTACAGTGTAAACATTAACTAAATGTAAACTCCAAGGAAAAAGACAAATACAACAAAAACAAAACAAGTACCTAATAATAAACATTACGTGCATGCCTACATGGTATTACATACCCTAACAGCAAACATTACTCTACACTGGCACATACAGCATCCATATGTTGATATGGCTGTACTTACCTGGCTGGCCATGGTGCTGCTCTCCACCATAGCCCAGAGCTGCTACAGGAACTTTGGCTGCCTCTGTAAGAAGTCACTGCACCTGTGGTGGCACTGGTTGCCTGTCTTCTGGATGCCTACCATATGCACTAGGCAACACCCCACCAACTCCTAGATCTCACACCTGGGCCTAGACGACCCTTCCTCCCCCCCCCCCAGCATCTACTCCACCCTGGCCACCACCTGTTCAATTAAGTTGACTAGCTCTGCAGCCAAACAAATGAGTGCCACTCTGTTAGACCCTTCTTACCATCCTGCCCTTTTTTATCATGGTATCTCTGTGTAACCTCACAATCCTACTGCTGTCCTCAGGACTGCTTGGGTTGTACTGAGTAGGCTGGGAGTTAGCGCTGTGTGATGCTTGTGCTGCATTAATGTCGTATTGCACAGCGCTAAATCTGTTTCTGGGTAGGGAATATGTGGCCCACACATGGATGACGATGTGTTTCCTGGGTGATGACAATGCATGCACAGCTGCTTAGTACAGTATCATAGTGCTGTCACCTGTGCAGCACTATGACATCAGGAGGAGTAGCACAACATCATGGTGCTGCTGCCTGCACAGTACTGTGATGTCTGGCTGGCAGTGCATTGGCATCTGGCAATAGCACTGTATCAGCTCTGCACTTATATGGTAGCACTCAGTTTTAACTTTCAGCATCAAACCAGTTTTTGCAAATGATCTCATTACACACCACGTACCCAAAGGACCACTTTACATGTCATTACTAAACTGAATTCATTCATTTGCATGCCCAATCACTCCCTGGCAGCAGGCAGCACCACAACACTATATCACTGACACTTATGTACTGCAGGCGGTTGGAGGTGAATCTATTTACTATGGCCTGACAACATGGGATCATTGTTCTGCTGTGCGTGTATACAATGCTCATGTCTGACTGTTCTCCAGTTCCCAACAGGTAAAAATGGCCAATGCAGATAGGGAGTAGATAAGGAGGTACAAGTTCAGTGAGGTGGAGGGTTACATCACTGGCCCAGGCCTCTGTGGCTAAGGAGGACCTGATGGCCTGGCACAAGGGCACACCCACCCATATTGCATAAGGCTGGCAGGAACTGGTAGCTCCCCAACATGATCTGTGACCAAGTCACCTCACCAACCAAACCAACCCAACCAGTGTTGCTTGCTTCTTGCTTGGCTGCTGCCTGGTTAAAAATTCCCCTCTCTGTGACCCTTTTATAGCAATCCCAATTACAAATCCAACTGTATTGCCATTACAGTATTATTTTGCAAAGAGTGAGCCAACGTTAACAATATCATTTATTGGCTGGAGAAATGCTGTATGGTCAATGGACACCCAGACACCATTATTGATGAAAATGGGTTTTGGATGGGGGGATGGAAGTTTAGAATACAGCTTAGACTAAGTCATAGACTTAGACTTAGACAAAGCACACAGCACCTGCTGAATTGCTTTTTTCTCAGTAGAGACCGGGGAATCCTGTTTTACCCAGGAAAACCACACTCTTGTTACAGATGTAGTGCTCAAGATGACCTGATCTCAGATTGTGGCAAGTTGAAATGTTACTTGTGTGGAGATTTGGGCCATATGGCAAATCTATGCACAATCCCCCCAACTTGTAATCTCTGTGTAGCTGAGGAACATTCTTTTAAATCTTGCCCCTAGGTGGCACATATTACGACAGATTTTTCAGAGCAGGACTATTACTTTAAGCAGGCAGCAAAACAACATAGAAGAGCATGGCAAAGTGCTGACAGCACCTTTTATCAGCCTACGACTAGAGAGCTCTGAACCCTCTCTCAGACAGCTCAGAGGATAGTGGCAGTGACACCTGGCCATACTGAAGAGCTGGGCATTCAATTGGATGCTCCAGGAAAGATTTCTGAGAATACAGGGTTACAACCATCTCCTTTTCCTAGTGCTTCCCAGGAACAGCCACCTAACACTGTTTCAAACTTCACATCAATTGTGAAAAGTAAAAGGATTTTACCAGCAAAAGCAGCAAAAACACAAGACTCAGAACCTATCCAAACAGATAACAGATACAAGGTCCTTCAGAGTTGGAGGGAGGCAATGGAGGATGAGGACTTGGATGTTTTATACCACTCTATGCAAAGTGACCCAGTGGCTGAAACTACTTTGCCAGGACTCTCTTTACCTAAATTGACAGAAAAAAAGGGTGACAAGATCCAGAAGGAAAAAACCCTGATCCTGTCTTTACACTATCATTTCCATCTATCATGCTTGCAAGCCTGAATGTCAACAGTATAAAACAGGACATAAAACAGAAAACAACTTTTGCTGTATTGCAAACTTTAACTTATGATGTTTTTTTTCTGCAGGATACTAGGTTGCATATGTTGACTGATATACATACTACTTCATTAGCGTAGTATATAGGGAAATCCTTCTGATCTACCGGGCCAGATAAATGTTGTGGCCTAAGTATCTATTTCGCTACACCTGATTTTCTAGTACAAAAAATGGTCAAACTTTACCCATAGGAGGGCTTTTCTAATGGATGTAGTAATTCATGATCTTCACTACCACCTTATAAATATATGTGGTACACAAACCAAAGCCTTGCGTAAAACTCAGCTAAAACTGATACAGCCATATTTATTTAAAACCGACAGATTTCTCCAGGTGGAGATTTCAATATAGATGTAACGCTGAAACCACATCATAGTAAATTAACCAAATCATACTGTAACAGAAACTATTTACAATCACTTTTGAAACCATCAAAATTACAAAATGCGCAACATAAAGCAGGGATAGTATCTCAACATGCTTTTTTAAAGGGAAACTGTCTAAGACAATAGATTATTGGTTTATTTTGAACACTTTACCAATAGTTTTTTTCTGAAACCCTACATGTAGAAATATTGGATCATGCCCTGTTAGGCATTCAGGTAGCTTCAGAATCCCCAAGAACACCAGGAAAAGGGGTATGGTGACTGAATGCTAGTACCCTACAGGAGGAACAGGTTATACAAGATGTACAGGACATTATAAGAGATAGGAGAACTGTAAATGTATTATACAATTCCATGATATCCTTGTGGGAAGAGACAAAGTATGTCTCAGTGATTAAGTTAAACAAATTACAAAAAACAAAGCAAAGACTGGTTATCATAAATATTTGGTATTAAGGGAAAGATTACAAGTTTTCTTTTCCATACAAGAACACTTACAAATAGACTTGACAGAAGAAACAGATACAGTAAAACATCATGGCCTGGATATTCAAACTGCGCCATTCTGAGGCGCAAGCCCTTGCGCTACTCAAAATAGTTGCGCAGGGGTGTGGCGAGGTGATATTCAAAGGAGTTGCGCTATTACGCCTTCTTTGAATATCACTCCCAGCCACAGCACTAAGATGATGAGTGGAACTCTGCGCCACTGCAAGTTGCCAGAGATGAGCATTAAACTTGCGGTGGCGCAAGTACCATTGCGCCATGCGCCAAATTCCGATATTCAAAAGGTGACATGCAAATGGGGCCATAATTTATGCAAGGCGCAGGGGGGGCCATTTGCATCTATTTATGGCCCCATTTGCATGCCATTTGCATGTAGGTGCGCCGATCCCCGAGGACTTGCGCCTGGCCACCCTGCCAGGCAGCAGCCGTCGGGGACCGACGCACAATGCAGCCCGATTGCGGGCATTGCAGGTACATGTAACACCCCCGTACCCGAAGCCCGATCGCGGGCATAGCGTATATGAACCCCAGTGCCCGATCGTGGGCAGAATGCTAACCCCAACCCAAATATCTCCCTGGTGGTCAGTGGACCGTAAAGCCCGATCGCGGGCAAAATCATCACAAACCCCCAAACATCTCCTGGTGTCTAGTGTCCCCCACCCACGAAGCCCCTCCCCGCTCCCCCCCGCGGCGGGCGGCAGCATCCACCCGCCTGCGCCCGCTGCCCGCCGACTGACTGTCCTGTAGGGCTGCACGCCATTGGTGCAGAGCTACAGCCAATGAGCTTACAGCCCATACCACATGACAGTCCAGATTTGTGAATGAACATCATTCACAAATCTGACTGTCATGATGATATGGCTGCAAGCCCATTGGCTATAGCTCTGCACCAATCGGTGCAGCCCCACCGGACAGTCAGTCGGCGGGTGGCGGGCGGCAGGCGGTGGATGCTGTCGCCTACCGCCGCGGGGAGCGGGTGGAGGGGCTTCGTGGGTGGGGGGACACTAGACACCAGGAGATGTTTGGGGGTTTGTGATGATTCCTCCCGCATCGGCTTTACGGTCCACTGGACCACCAGGGAGATATTTGCTGGGGGTTGGCATTCTGCCCGCCGATCGGGCACTGGGGTTCATATGCTAGTGCCCAGCGATCGGGCTTCGGGATATGGGGGGTGTTACATGTACCTGTACTGCCCGCGACGAGCTGTGAGAGATGTGTGGGGAGTCGTAGTACACCATGCCCGCGATCGGGCTGGTGGGGGCACAGGAAAGAGTGGGGGCCAGCCAGGGGTGGCAGCTGCTGTGTTGCACCCTGCAATGCAGCAGCTCACCTGTGGGTGGCCCTCAACTCGCCTTTTTTGGGGCTCAAGGTTGTGCAGGCGCAGGTTGGGGGTTGCGCATGCACAACTCTGCACAACCCGACTGAATATCAGGTTGCGCAGGTTATGCCTGGATCCTCCCCCTCCTGTTGAGCATGCATTCATTTGCATTGCTCTCTTGCTCAACCTGATGCCAGTGGCGTAACTGCCTCCTGCTGAATATCGCAGAATGGCGCATTTTGGACTTGCGCATGCGCAACCCTGTTGCGCATGGTGCAACC
This sequence comes from Neoceratodus forsteri, assembly GCA_016271365.2. NCBI lineage: Eukaryota > Metazoa > Chordata > Ceratodontiformes > Ceratodontidae > Neoceratodus > Neoceratodus forsteri. The sequence goes on from CM057450.1 coordinate 1,642,918,834, forward strand.
CTTTTGAATATCCAAGCCCATATGTTTACATTTCAGTAAAACAGACAGCACTCTCTAGAACAAGAGCAAAAATTCAGAACTCAAGGGAAGAAAGACCAAACCAGCCCATTTATAGACTGTGCTGCTAGAGTACCTAAAAGACAGTTTACAGAATTACTCTCTCCAGATGGTACTATGAAATCTGATAATGCACAAATTATGGAAATATTGAAGAGTTTCGTACAGGTTACATTTGGTAGTCCAGCACCAAATAACCCTCAGATATCTCAGTTATTACAAACAGCACAGTTACCTATATTAGTACCAGAACACACTTTACCTTTGACAGCCAGATTTACTTCACTGGAAATAAAGGAAGTAATAACATCCTTGACTAACAATACTTCACCTGGATCGGATGGTTTACAAGATGTTATGGGGATTTATGACCAAAGAACTAGAGGAATTGTATAACTAATTTTTAGATGAGGCTAGAATTACAGATAGTATGTATGAACAGTTGATTATTTTTCTGTATAAAAAAGTGACAAAACAGACATACAGAACTGGTGACCAATCACATTACCAAACACAGATTTTATAATTTTGGCAAAACATTTAAGTAAGCGGTTATCAAGAGTCTTGAATTATTTGATATCTCCATCACAGTATTGTTCTATACCTGGTAGACAACTTACAGATGCCTTGATTTTATTAAGACAGATAATGCAACAGGGAGCCCAGAAACAATCATCAGGCTATGTACTCACTATGGAGCAGTCAAAAACAATTGACAATATCCCGCATGAACACTTATGGATGTGTTTGTTGGCATATTGGTTGCCCTGTTTTTGTATCTTGGATACAGATGTGTTATGCTTTAGCCTATGTATATACTTAAGATAATGGGAGAAGGAGGAGGAAGAAATGCCAGATAGCTGTAGGGGTCAGGCAGGGATGCCCCCTGAGTTCCCTTTTGTACTTTCTTATACTTGACCCTATCATATGAATTATTAATGCATCCACAAATATACATGGAATTTTATTAGCCAATACCCCAGAGGTAAAGACAATTGGATATGCAGATGATTTATGTTTGCTGGTTAAAAATGTAAAATCTGGAGTCACGTAATGCCTCTGGAAGAGTAAGCAGCATGCGGGAGCAGTTCTGCTGTAACTGGAAAATAATTAATTTATATTTATCCACCTTCTGCAGAAAATAACTCTCAAATCCCCAGATCTATCCTGTCTCAGTAGTGTAGCAACACTATGAAGTCAGACACATAGAAACATAGAATTTGATGGCAGATAAGGACCACTTGGCCCATCTAGTCTGCCCGTTTCCCTACCTATTGGATAAGCTGCAGATCCTAGTTAACCAACATCCTACTTCCTCCTACCCCTCACTAAAATTGCCTTATGTCTGTCCCACGCATTCTTGAAGTCCCCCACTGTTTTTAACTCAATGACCTCCTCAGGAAGTCTGTTCAATGTATCCACAACCCTCTCTGTGAAAGAAAAACACTTCCTTGCATTACCTCTAAGCCATACCCCCTCTATCTTCAAATTGTGCCCCCTTGTTCTTGCGCATCTCTTTTTCTGAAAGATGCTACCCTCTTGTACTCTGTTAACTCCCTTGAGGTACTTGAAAGTTTCTATCATGTCACCCCTCTCCCTCCTTTCCTCGAGGGTATACATATTATGCTCCTTTAGTCTCTCTCTGTATGTCTTCTGGTGCAGACCCTGCACCACATTAGTTGCCCTCCTCTGGACAGCCTCCATCCTGTCTATATCCTTGCAGAGGTGGGTTCTCCAGAACTTCATGCAGTACTCAATATGGGGTCTCACCAACTGTCTGTACAGAGGGATAATAACTTCCTGTTTTCTACTGGTGATGCCTCTCCCTATACATCCCAGTATCCCCCCAGCCCTCCTTACTGCCTTCTCACATTACTTGCTCACCTTTAGGTCATCTGATATGAGTACCCCAAGGTCCCTTTCCATTTTTGTTGTTGTTATTATCTCACTCCCCATTGTGTGCTCTTCATAGACATAGATTAATTTTGATGTCACATATTCTCAACCGTATATTTAGAATTCCTCTTATTAGCAACCATTTAGTTAACTACAGTACTCTTATAATTTAATGATGCACCATTACTGCAGATTTACAGAGTACACATTTATACTTACACATAGAACTCTCAAACCCCTCAAGAACTGGGTTTCTTGCAATTAGAAGACTCAGAAGGAGAGCAAGATGTTGCGGTGGGGCTTGAAGTGAAAAGGCCCCACAGAAGCACATCGCCAATGGCGTCAACTCAGAACCTGTCTTCAGGCTTCACACAAGAGCTAATGCACGAAGATATTCTAATGATCAAGACAGTGCTCTTTTCACTGATTTCAGAATTCTGTGACTGGAAAGCAACTCTATCAGGCCTGGTGGTTCAGGTCACAGATTCCGAGGCATGGATTTCCTCAGCAGAAGATTGAATCAATAAACTGGAGCCAGATACCATAAATATGAAGCAGGCATTAAAAAAGCTAGAAGACAAGGTAGACAACTTGGAAGGTCAATCCAGGAGAAACAATCTAGTTCTCCTGGGTCTTTCTGAAGGTGAGGAAGGATCAAATACAATTAGATTTTTACAGGAGCTTTGTGTGCACATAGCTGGCCCTTCTCCCAACAGGCCTGAGTATGTTATCGAGAGGGCCCATTGTGCAATGTGACCTAAACCTGCTCCGGATTTCTCCCTCATCCTATTACATTAAAAGTCTTGAACTACCTGGACAGGGTCTTCATATTAAAGGCTGCAAAAAAAAAAAAAAAAAATTGAATGGGAGGGGGAAAAGGCTTCGCATGGTCCCGGACCTTACATTAAAAGTCCACCAAGAAAGAGCTACCTTCAGGCCAATTCAATCTAAGCTCTGGGCCACAAAAATTAAACATAAAAAGCTCTATCCTTCCCACCTGGAAGTCTCCTTACCATCTGGAACTCAGGGGTATTATACTGCAAGCCAAGCAGTGACTGATCTTGCAAAGCATTTAATAGATGTGTTTGGGAAGGGTGGCTGAGCTCAGGGTAAATTTGTTTCAAGTGATTCAGTGATGGTATGATACTCTATGGACCTTCCAGCTGTTTCTGCCTCGATACTACAAGCTCCGGGACTTCAGAAATTACTGAGGAGCATGGCGCAAATAGCCACGGGTGAAATTAAGTTAATTATTAATGAGTTTCACTTGGATTCTATTCTCTATGTTTTTTTTTAACTTTATTCAAAAAGGGGTTACAATCCAATGTACTGTTAGTGCTCTTTATTTCAGACATTCATAACACGATGTAAGAACATATTTCAAGCATAAATCTTTTATCCTTTACAATATTTTTCATTGAGGAATGTGAAGCTGAAGTGCCCTCTGGTAGACTGGACATATCCTAACCCATTCTTCTGATTTTTGTTCGAGGAGGCAATTCTCCTCCAGCTGATGTACAGCAGACCTAAGTTCTTCTGAATATTTTGTGGCCACAAAATTGGACTATCAGTTTATTAAAGTCTAGAGAGTATTTTTAGTTTACTTAAGGGACGTTTATATCCTTACTTAAGTAGACCAGGGCCTCATTGGTTATAAAAGACTAATTTTGGACTGGTCCCAAGATTTGCACAAGTTATCAGATTGAGGGTGAAAACTTAAATATAGAGAGTCTAGTAGTAATAATTATGCTGATTTTCATGCTAAAGGTTGTGTCACAAACTTATTTCTTTCAATAAGAAGGTTAAGGCATTCTACAGTTGAACTATGCTAGCCCTTTTTCCTTTTCTTTCATTGAGAGAGATTGCTTAATTATGACAGTCGGGAAATAAGGTAAAATGAAAACCGCACCCTATCTTTGGTTCTTGCTTCTTCATCCATGTTGTTTTCTACTCTTAATACAGATAGATTTGATGCCCTAGGGATTAAGTCTGGGTAACCCCTACCCCCCTCATTTTGTTATTTAGACAAGCTCAGAGATTTCAGAGCTCTTAGAAGCCTTTGTTTTTTTAAGATGAATTAGTTAATTGGGAGTGGGCCATGGGCTGTTCTGTTGGCACGTCATTTGACTCCAATACTACAATTAGCCACTATGCCCGTGGACTTAGTGGGGCTAAATATTATAGGGCCATTTGTTCAGGCAATATCTCCTTCCTTTATGGAGCCAAAATGCAATTGCTCTTCTCTTTTATTTATTTAAGATTAGGCACTGAATGGGGGTACCCTAATAACTGGATAGGAGGGTGGGAATACAAGGTTGTGGGCATGTGTGGTCTCCCTTATTTTAGGTGGAGGCTACTCCTCTTTGGGCATCATGGCCTTTGTATTAAGGAGTAGGCTTGCGGCCTGTGTTGTATGTATGGGTGGGGGATGTCTCAGGGTTAATTTGAAGGGGAAGGTAGGGGAGGGATGGCTGAAGTTTTGGGAGGAAGAGTTGACAAGTAATATGTTAGATAGTTTATTTTATATTCATTGGGTTATTAACCAGGGCACTAATTATAGGATAATTATTAAGCTATTAAGCTATTATTATAGGATTATTATGGGGAGCTGGAGCATAATTTCTAGGAACATCAAAGGAGGGAAAGACAATTCAAAAAAGTATATGATTTTAAGGCACCTGAATCTTTACCATCCATATATTGTGATGCTTCAGGAGACACATATTTTTATAGACCAACTAGACAAGCTACGGAAACTGTGGGTGGGACAGGTCTACAGAGCTGGGTCCAGTTCTAAGTGCAGAGGTGTGGCAATACTATTTCATAAATCTGTCCCTTTTAAGGAAATCCAAGTTTGGGAAGATCCAGAAGGTCAATGTGTGGTGTTACATGGCCGATTAGCTGGTGTTGAGGTAGTCCTCAGCTTGGTTTATGGCCCTAATGTTGATACCCCCACGTTCTTCCCCCCTCTTGCAACCCTAATTGCCTTGTTTGGTAATGACCCATGTCTCCTAGGAGGGGATTGGAACCTGGTATTTTTAAACAACATGGATAGATCCTTCCACAGATGGGTGGGATTATCTCCAACACAACATGCTGTAAGGGAGTTCATGTCAGATTTAGGTTTGTCTGACCCATAGAGAACTCTTCACCCTAACAAGAGAGAATATACATTCTATTCCCCACCATGGGGTTTACTCAAGAACTGAGTACTTTCTCATCAGCTGTTCCATTCTGAATGGGGTAGATGTGGCTGGTATATACCCAGGGTGCTCTCTGATCACTCTCCCATTTGGATTCAATTAATAGTATTGCCCCACCCTCAAGGATCTGGCTCCTGGTCTCTTAACATGCAACTCTTAACTGACGAGGAAGTGGTGGAGCATATGAGAAAGTTTACCAGGGATACTTGGGAGGTAAACCACCAATCTATTGAAAGCATGGATGTACTATGGGGTTCGCTAAAGACAACATGGCTGGGGGAATTCATCAGATTAGCTGCTATGTGGAAACACAGATTGGCAAAACAAACTGAAGAATGGTTGTACCATATTAAACTCCTTGAATCACAATTGTCTAAATCATCAGAGGGACATTTATGGTCAGCATTGCACTCCGTGAGGGCAAAATATTCAGCTCACACCTGTATCTTATACCTTTCTCTTCATTCAGTCTCCAAGTGGAAGGCTACATATATTGGCAAGAGGGAAAAGGCTGGTAAGTTACTGGCTAGCAGGTTATGAAAACAAAAGGAGGCCACATGGATTCCGGCTTTAATTGATCCAGTCACTGGTGTGGTGGCCTCTGATTCCTCAGCTATTGTAAATATCTTTAAAGCTTTTTATCAGTCACTTTATATTGCATCTCCTCCAGATAAAGAGTATGTTGTTCGACTGGAGGAGTTCCTGCAGAGTGCGGATCTCTTTCAGCTTGCTACATCTCAACAAGAGACTCTAAGGGGTGAAATTACCATCCAGGAAGTATCAGAAGCGATAGATCGTCTTCCCACTGATAAAGCCCTGGAACCAGATGGCTTTCCTTCTTCCTTCTATAAATGCTTTAAACCAGAAGTGGCCCCTCTTTTATGTGAAGTATTCAACTATCTTTGCCATGACCTATAAAGGAACTGATCCTGTTCGAGGCCCATATTGTGGTCTTATCTAAACCCAGGAGGGATCATACACTTCCAGACAACTACAGGCCCATTTCTTTACTTAATACAGAGGTTAAGCTATTAGCTAGTATCCAGCACATAGACTCAAGAGGGTATGGGAGATTCTGATAGGAGCATAACAGGTGGGGTTTGTAGCTGGAAGGCATTCCAGTGACCATTTTGGAAAGATATTCCATCTCCTTTCAGCATCTGGGAAGGGGGTCTCAAATAAGGTGCTCATCTCTCTAGATGCTGAAAAGGCATTTGACATGGTAGAGTGGACTTTCTTATTTGACATACTCCCACATTACGGGTTGCCAGCACAATTTATTCAATGGTTCTCCATATTATATAGTGGCACAACTGCTAGGGTTATGTGTAATGGGGCCCTGTCCTCAGTTTTCCCTTTGACTAGGGGTACGCGTCAGAGCTGTCCCCTATCTCCCATGCTATTTAACCTCCATATAGAGCCACTGGCCAGGAGAATTAACACCTCATTAGAGGTAAGGGGGAACTGGGACAGGACCGTACGAATTTAAGTTATCAATGTTCGCAGATGACATTCTTCTCTATCTTGCTCAATGAAAAGAGAGATATGGGAGGTATGAACATTCCTCATTTGCTTCTATATTATTTTGTCTTCCAGAGCTGTAAATATTTACACTGGCTAGGCGACCAGGGTAAGGAAACCTCTATTGCCCCATTGCCCCATGGCTAAACATTGAGCAGTACTTAGCTGGCAGTTTGAATTTTTCTCTCCCCTCTTTATTGTACACCTCTTTCAATAGGTTACCAATTTCTCTTAGGTGCTCTGCAATTAGCTGGGCAGTGCAAGCCCACATGCAATTATATTATATTTATAAAATTAGTAATAAGCATGACTTGGGCCAACCATTCTTCAGTAACCTAAATGTATTAATTGGTAACAAGGTGATTTCCCCAGAATCTTTGAAAAACCTTAATATAACAGCTCTGTCAGACCTGATCAAAGAGGGCAAGGTTTTATCATTAGCTGACTTTAAACAATCCTTTCACCTCCCAGTATTTCCGGTCTTCAAATATATACAGATTAAACACTGCATGTCTTCAGTCCTCGGAGTTCCCCCTTGGTTTGTGGAAGCATCCCAATTTTTTTCAGATTTAGCAGTCCACACCATGCAGCCCAGACCAATTTCACACTTATATCAGATGTTAGTCATTAAAGCTGGTAGTGAGCAATCATTGGCTGCCTTTTATTGGAAGCATGCTGCTGACATCTCACATGACCCTTGCACATGGCAAACAATATGGTCAGATATTTATAGATATATAAAACAGGACAGATTATGGCTTATCAGGTTGAATGCTCTCGATAATTTACATTACACCCCACTTAGGCTTCATTTTATAGGTAAATGACATGACCCAAAATGCTATAGGTGTCAACTGGAAGATGACTCATTGCTTTACATGGTCTGGACATGTCCCAATGTGCGTCTACTTTGGCAACAAATTAAGCTATTTCTCAGCCCCATATTTGAAGGTAGGAACTATTTTACCTTAGACATCTGTGTGGTGGGCAGATTCGCAGCTATTACATCTAAGACACACAAGATATACATGGAATTAATTTCATCTGTCTCCTTGCTCATAATTATGAGGCACTGGCTCTCAAATTCTCTTCCAATGAGAAGAGAATGGTGCCAAGAAATGAACACTGCACTCAATGCGGAAAGAGCCATTGCAAGACAGTACCACACCCTATCAACATTTAATGGTAGATGGGAGGCATTTTTACAGTTCTTAGCTGGGAAGTGAAAGGGGCCATCTTTCAGCAGGGATACTGGTCTTTCTCTTATGTGCTCCCTATTAGGTATTCTTTATGAACATAACTGTCATTATACCTTGGATTTCCATTCCCAAGTATCCTAATCAACTCTGTACATGTATCTTTAACAAACTGCCCATTGTGTATTGGAGGGGGGCAGTAAGGAAAGGGAGGGTGGATTCGGTGGGATCAGTGTAGGTTGGGAGGGTATCTGTGGTCATTTGGAGAGATGTTGCAGATTTTTATGTTGATGGAGGGCTGGGCTGTTTTTGTTTTGTTGTTTGTTTGTTTTTTATTTTCAGATTGACAATTTCAATGTGACCTGTTATGGATCTTATTCTGTACAACATCCTATAATAAAGTTTATTAAATTGCAAAAATAAATTTTAATTCTGGAATTTTAGCATACCTGTTGGTCAGCTTGCTTATGGTGATTGGCACAATAATTAATTTAAAGAAAACTGCATAGCTGAATATTCAAGGGAGAAAAGATTTGGAACCAGATATAGGATAGTTACCTATAGAGACTTCCCCAAGGAAGATTTTGGGCATATTCTTTGGGCCAGAGGACATGGAGGCTTATAACTGGGAACAAGGACTATTACAAGGGAGAAACAAAGTAAGTAAATAGAATTCTTGGAAACTAGGGAAACAGAAAAAGAGCTATTTAATCAAAACGTTTTTAATACCTATTTTTTATTTATTAGTTATATATTTCCAGTACCACAAAATTTTAGAAACCACCTTTTTAGATGTTTTCTTATCATGTTTTTGGGGAAGCCATCTCAATCCAATAAAGCAGGATATCCTCTATAAACCTTTAAAGGATGGCGGAGTAGGGATGCCTAACCCCATAATTGTTTTTTCTTTTCAACTTTTCTTTTTGTAAATATACTCCCTATCATTAAGGGTGGGAATATCTGGAGCCCATGAGTAGCTCCATATTTAAAAGAGGTTTTGCAAGAATGGAGGGGTAAACGATTTGTTCATAAGAATAAGAGGACACCAAAACCATTTAACATGTGGGCACATGTTTTTGATCGTATCAAACAATGTGGTGTTCTATATGAAGATGTACTAGATCTTCCTAAGAAAGTCCTTTATGACAACATTATTCATAGAAATTTTGTGGAATATTCATTTTCAATTTTTTCAAAACACCAACAGGAGGACATATTACACATCTATTACAGGACCCTTGAATCCTGAAGAAAATGTGGGATGCGGTTTGGTTAGGGGTTCATGGCAGAATAAATCTGAAAGGTAACCATAAATATAAAGACCTTTTGGTACTTGTTTGCCCTAGACAAACCTGCATTTCTAAAATTGAGACCATGGACCATTTATATTTTCAATGCCCATGTATTCTAAAATTCTGGGATCTCTTAAAAGAAGGATGGAATGTACCTGTATTTTTAAATCTTATGTCAGATATGTTATTTCAGAAAATATAATACTACAGTAGTAGCCTTTGGGTTGTTATGGCATGTTTACATTATTGAATCTGGCAGATATGTTGTAGATTTATTCTACAAGAACAAAACATCACTTGCCAAGAGTTATGTATTATTGTTATTAATGAAATTAAATACATACAAGCATTAGAAAAATATAACTTGCAGTACAATATTTGGGTAGAATATTCTGGAAATTTCCCCAAATTGTAAATAGTATATGTTTGTTCTTTTTACTTTTGCTTTCTTTAAATTGAATGATATGTATAGCTGATTTAAACTTTTTTTCTGTTGTCTTTTCTGTTTTTTTTTTATTATTTTTCTTTACATGATTTGATTAACGGGTAATATTGCTGAAGAGTAGACTTCTAATTTTGCTTTTCCTATTCTTTTTTGGTTACATCTTTGCTTGCTAATGAAACTGTATTATGGTTTATTTTTGTATCTTCACTTTGACATGTATTGCAAATTGTGCTGTTTACTTTCTGTATATATTACTTTATTTTTCAATAAAAACAAAATATCCTACTCTTTTTGAGAGGTGCCATGGGATCTTTAAAGTCCATTTGAACAACCACAAAAACAGGCAGAGAGGTCATCAGTTTAATGTCTCATCCAAAAGACGGCACCTCAGGAGTACAGCATCCCCTTCATGCTGCACTATAGTGTCAGTATTTGGATTTAACCCAATTTCCTGGTCTCTTAGAGAGAAACAGAGCTCTTGAAGACTTTCAGGTCCATTATAGCTCACCAGTAATTAGACATATCCTTTGATGTTGTTAGCTGTTAGATGGGTATCTAGGCAATTCTTGAACTCTGTTATGATTTTACTACTTATTACTTTATTACTTCAACAGGGAGCTCGTTCCATATCTTAGTAATTCTAACACTGAACCAGTGTTCTTTTGTTAGACTGGTAGGTGGCCCCTTTTAGTTGTAATGAATGTACTCTTGTATCATATGCCTGTACTCTTAATACGAGTCCCAGCTGCTCCCACAATTCAACATCAAATAGGGCTTTATAGACCAAGCACATATCACCCCTCAGTCTACAGTATTCTAGTGAGTATAGACCCAATGAATTCAACCTCTGGTGATATTCTAACCCACTAAGCCCATTTATAGATTTAGTTGCACTTCTTTCTACCCCCTCCAGTGCTTTAATTTCTGTTTTGCCAACTGAGGCCCAGAACTGGGCACAATACTCCACATGGGGATGAACCAAGGCTGTATAAAGGTGAAGCATTACTTGCTTATCTCTGCTTTTAATATGTTTGTTAATGCAGTGCAGTATGCTGTGAGGTTTTTTTATAACTTGATTGCAATGTAGTTTATAGCTAAGATCATTGCTAACCTTTATGCCCAAGACCTCTCATCCTGACTGTTTTGAGCTCTGCTCCATCTAATTTATATTTATAATGATTGTTACTTTTGCCTAGGTGCATCACAGTACATTTGTTGATGTTAAAGATAGATTTCTTCTGTTTGGCCCATAGTTCTAATTCATTTAAAGCTGACTGTAAGGTTTCAACATCTCCATGGGTATTTGCTACGAATCCTATCCACATGTCATCTGTGAATTTAGATTCCCAGACTGATGTACTGGATCTCATTGATGAAATATAAATGTTGAAAAGGCAGGAGCCCAGTACTGAGCCTTGGAATACCCCGCTGGTCACCTCTGCCCAACTTGCGTTTGAGCCCTTAATGCATACACTCGGCCTCCTATTGGACAGCCATGCCTCTATTCAGTGGGAGAGACTCCCATAAATACCATGCTCGATAAGGGCATCAATTAGTTACCCATGCAGAACCTTGTCAAAGGCTTTGGAATAGTTCAAAATTATTATGTCCACCGCATTCCTGGTATCTAGGGCTTGGCTGACTTTGCCGTATAACTCTAATAGATTTGTCAAGCATGATCTACCCTTTTTAAAACCACGCTGGTGTGGGGATGGAACCCACAGCCTTCTGATCTTCTAGCCTCAGAGGTAAATGTGCAACCTGCTAAGCCACTGACAATGTCATGAAGTGAATTAGAGATTTTTAAGTTACTGGGATTCAAAACGTTACTATGTAAATATTTGTAAAATTTTGTGAAAACTCTTGAAAATGTGTATGTTTGTAACTTCTCTTCTCTTGCAGGCATAGACTTAACATTTGATATGCATATCCATGGTCAGTGCATCCTAGTGTCTAACACAAATGGATAAAACAGAAATTAAAGCACTGGAGAAGATAGAAAGAAGTGTATTTAGCAGTTTTAAATTTGCAGTAGAAACAAAAAAAAATATTGGTAAAATTTTCTCACATATTTATGGTAGCATATAGACATTGAAACATAGAAACATAGACTTTGTCGGCAGAGAAGGACCACTTGGCCAACCCAGTCTGCCCATTTTCCTACCTACTGGATAAACTGCAGATTCTAGTTAACCAACAGCCTACTTCCTGCCACCCCCCACTACAATTGCCTTGTGTCTGTCCCATGCATGTTTGAATTCCCCCACTGTTTTAGCCCCAACAACCTCCCGAGTAAGGCAGTTCCATGCATCCACCACTCTCTCTCCATGAAAAAAGATGTCCTCACATTACCCCTGAGCGGTCCCCCCTCTATCTTTAAATTGTGTCCCCTTGTTCTTACACATCTCTTTTTCTGAAAGATGCTACCCTCCTGTACTTTGTTGATTCCCTTGAGGTACTTGAGCATTTCTATTATGTCCCCCCGTCCCTCCTTTCATCAAGGGTATACATATTAAGCTCTCTCAGTCTCTCTTCATATGATTTCTGATGCAGATCCTGCACCATTTTAGTTGCCCTCCTCTGGACTGCTTCCATCCTGTCTATGTCCTTGCATAGACGGGTCTCAAAACTGCACACAGTACTCCAGATTGGGTCTCACCAACTGTCTGTACAGAGGGATAACCACTTCTCTTTCTACTTGCGATGCCCTCCTATGCATCCCAGTATCTCCTTGGCTCTCCTCACTGACTTCTCACATTGCTTACCAACCTTTAGATTATCTGATATGACTACCCCCAAGTCCCGTTCCATTTTTGTTGTTGTTAGTACCTCCCCTGCTATTGTGTACTCTTCTCCTGGGTTTTTGTTTCCCAGGTGCATTACTTTGCACTTCTTTAGATGAAGCATCCAGAAATCTTTTTGTGGAATTTAACATTAACAATGCACATATCACTACTTCATTTGATAAGCAGGACAGAGCTTTTGTAGTCCTACAGTTCCTCTCTGGGTGACTACCCCCCACTTCTGTTTTAGCATATCCAGATTGACTCAGTAGAACTACTGAGCCCACTGATATCCTCTTTGTTCTTTACAGTTAAAAACTCCCTTAAAACATGAATCACCTACTCATTTTCCTATTGGCCAACCCTGTTGAAATAGCAAGATTTCTTCCTTCCTGATGTTCCAGATGTTGTCTTCCCCCACTACATCTTTTTGAGTACCTCTAAGTCCCAGACTTGCATGTTCATCATGCTCACTGGATCATACATTTACTGGATGAGATGCTTAAATATCCGGCATTCAGATTGGAATTGTTGACACTCTGTGCTTCCTTGCTCCAACCTGGGTGTTTACCACTGTTGTGCTACACTATACATTTCTTGGTGAAACTGTGCATCTAACTCCTGAACCTGGTGAGCCCCTGCACTACTTGTCTCTCATACCCATATCCTTTAATTAGAATCCCCTAGATAAGGCTGAGTAAAATTAGTAAACTCCAGTTATGGATTTTTTTCATGAAATTCTACAATTTTCACAAACACTCATGGAATTTGACTTGAAATACAGATTTTTTTTCAATTTCTGTCAGCAACCAATTAATAAAATTGACACACACAGTCTCCTTGTAAGGTTTAGGAACCTGCCAAATTAAATGGTACAATATTTCATTCTCTAGTTTTAAAGTTTCTGGGGTTTATAAATTTGTAGTTTATATTCTTGCAAAATGTAATTTTTAAATGTTGTGAAAGTTAAACTACTTTTAATTCAATCCCATTTAAAGCAACAAATAAGAACTTTTTCAGAAATTGCCATGTGGTATAGTAGTTTAATGTTTTAATTCCGGTTACATTTGTATATGTTGTTTTAAAATTAGATGGAAATAACTGAATTTTAAATTTTGACAGCATGTTTTGCAGGCTATAACTCAGTTCCATTTGAAACTAGAAATCTGAAACTATGTACATATACAAATGTAGCGATAACCTGTATACTTGTCAAATGTTATAACATTTCAATGATTACTATCAAAATTCTACTAAAATTACGGAAATCTAAATTTTGGCAAAATGTTTTGCTACCTATAACTCAGCTCCCATTGAAGATTGAGACTTAAAACATGGTGCACATATCCATTCGGGATGTTTTTCTACATCCTCACATTATGGAGAATTTTGGATAATAAGTTTTAAAATAATCTAAAAAAAACCCTGAAAATTTGTTTTTTATTAAATGTTTGGCCACCCCTATCTCTGTCCCCTTTCAACCTATGACTCTGAAATTTGGTCCACTTTTGTAAGCCCTTGGGTCATGTTTACATAGTACATCTGGTGCTATTTGGATGCATACATTTAAAAATATAGTGAAATAACTGAAATGTAACATTTTCCATGGGCTTTTCACGAAACATCTGCAAAATTCCATTGAATCAGAATGATCATTCCATGGGCATTCTGTGGGTGGAAGTTTATATTCTGTACAACTCTAATATTTATTAAAAGCCTTCACTCAGCAACTATGTTTTGAAAACCCTTGTGCAGCATGTAGATTTTGTAAACCTTCACACTGTCAGTATAATTTCAAAACCTTCATGTAGGATTTCTGTTTTTTGAAAACCATTGTTCAGCAAGTAGATTTTGAAAAACATCATTCAGCAGGAAGATTTTAAAAACTATTATGCAGCACATAGACTGGAAAACCATTGTGCAGTATGAAGATCTTGAATACCACACTGCAGCTTGAATATTTTGAAAATCATTGTATAGATGTAGAAGATATTCATGCAACATGTGATTTTCAAAAACACTGGTGGGGAATTCCTGTGCAAATATTTTTTAATTTTTTTATTAAAGATATCTAAATACTGCCCATCCCAGTGGTACACTGGTAGAGATACAACACAACATGCCAGCTACCAAAGACTGACAGTGGTCTCAGGTTGCTGAGGTTGGATGAGGGAGATGATAGATCATCTGATGGACTGTTCTCATCTCCTGTGTAAGGTAAGCTTTTTGACTTTCACACAAGACTGCCACCAGGTTGAGGCCTGGTGGTAGTGTGGGTCTGGAGCATCACAAAAAGAAGGAACTGTGGGACTCCATGGTGCCCTCATGCCTCCCCATGCATGTGCTGATTATGTGTGCCCTAGCTTTGGGGAAGGGAGAAAAAAGTGAAAGAAAATGGGCAGTGGGCAGACGTACATGATGCTCTGTGTACTGACCCCTCACTGCACCACTACCAGAAAACCAGTCAGTAACAACTGGATGAGAGTCTCTGGGGGTTGGACAGACATTCCCCTTCTTACCCCACCACTGGAGGCAGGTCATGGGGGAATGTGGATGACAGGTGAGTCCTTGGAAGGTGGGTGACAGTGGTGGGGTGGTGGGAACAGAGCCAGGCTGCTCTCACTGAGGAGAATAAACAGCTTTATAGAAGAAAATGATACCTAAATATCACCTTGGGTAACTTGTATTAAAATTCTATAATTTTAACTGTGGCTTGCATTCAAGGGTAGTTTTCAATTGAAGGTGGCTTGTTTTGCCAAATCTATTTTTTAAGTGCTAAAAATAACATATTAAACATCATGGATTTGACCAAGTCTATTGTTAACAGTCTACCTCATATCAAAAGAAGAAAAACAACAATAACTAAGATAATCCTTTTTAAAAAACACAACACTAATGATCATATTTATAGAGATAAAAAGCTTAGAGTCCCACCTATAGTGTTTTATCTGACATGATTTGAACCCTGAGTAGAAACTCTGTGTAGTACTAGTGTTGCTTTTATTAAAAGTAATCATTTTCATTTTGACCTGTAGCTTACATTTGAGGGTGGTTTTTATTTGAAAATGGCTTCTGTTTGATAAAATACAGTATTTATTTTTTCAGTAAGCTAAGCATGTGCAAACAATAAATCATTAATGACTTTAAAATGAATTAATATTGTCTCACCAAACCACTCAAAGAACATATTGTTCTATAATTTTTAACAAACAGCAAACCTTTAAGTTTTAAAATGTAACTCTAGAAGTTGCTTTATGGAAGGTGATTTAGGAATTAACCCCCACTTTCTTTGCATGAAGCAGGACCTGGACAAATGAGGAGGAAAATCATAACTTGCTTCACATCTTTGGGCACTGACTAAGCCTAACTTTCTTTGCACAGGACCATAGGTCCTAACTAGCAAGACACTCTGGGCCAGATGGAGCTGTGACCTAACTTAATGTTTCCTAACTGTTTTTCCCCCAAAATGTTCAACATGGTCTTTTTTTACTCCACTTCATGAATGTTACAGCTGTCATTTTATCACTCCCACCCAAACTGTTTATTAGCATGAGGACCATGCTATGATGTTTTGAGTAAGAGAAGCACAGGTAGAATGGAGGGAAGAGTGGTTGCAGGCTAGGGTAAGGAGAACCCAAGAGGAGAGGAATCCACCAGGGTGGAAATTAATAAAGGAAGCAGGGTAGTAGAGACAAAGGGTGGAAGGAAATGGGAGCATTAAAAAGAGAGGGGGAGGAGGGAAGGCAAAAACAAAAAAAGGGGTGATAACAGGCAGAGTGGAAACAAAATCTGGAAGACCATATGTGTGAATCCTAGATGCCTAGAAAATAATATTCTGGACCTAGATGCCATCATGACAGAGGCCAAACTAGATACTGTGACCATTACAGAGTCATGGTGCTCTTAAAACCATGACTGGGACATGGCCATATCAGGCTGTATTCTTCTCAGGAAGGACTGGGTGAGAAGGAAAGGAGGGGGTGTGATGCTTTATGTGAGGGAAAGCATAAAAGTGATGGACATACTGCATAGGGAATACAGGGGGAGGTAGATATACTTTGGGTCACCCTGGAGATAGGGAATTGATTCACTATGTGCACTGAAGTGAACTGCAGACCCACAGTGGGGGGGGGGATTAAATAAAGTACTGGTGGAAGCCATTGGTAAGATGGCAGAAATGTGGGAGGGGCTGCTGCTGGGGGACTTAAACCTACCAGATGTAGATTGGAGCTTCCCAGCAGTGATTTCAGCTAGAAACAAGGACATCATGGACTGTCTGCAAGAGGCATTTCACAGGCAGCTGGTCAGCCTACAGGTATAGGGCCACACAAAATAAAGGTTTTATCTGTGTGGTATTAAACTCTTGCAAAAAGAGAGCTGAAGTGTTGAACAACACATCTGATCTAGTGGGAATGGGTGTTTCACTAGATAGCACAATCAGACTCCCTGATACAAGCAGCAAGTCTCCTAGTAAAGAGATCTTAAAAGAGAAGAAGGGGAGACCAGTTTCAGAAAAGCAACATAGGATCACTGAATTTTTAAAACAAATAGAACAAGTCCATGAACTAGCAGGTGAAGAAGAGGAGAGTGTTTTTTTTCTTTTTTTTTTTTTTGTTGAGGGAGGAAAACAAAAGGTCACAGAATAAACAAATAGTTGTTTTGCAGAAAAATGATGAAATGGACAGATCTGATACAGTATATACAATTTACGAGATGAATACATTGAGGTGACAGAATCAGAAAGTGGTGCAACCATAGAACAGTGACAGTTAAGGAGGGCAAATGCTGTGTTATCAAGCATAAAAGTGCTTAACTGGAATATTGCAGAGTTAAAACTAAAATTAGTAGATAGAAAGTGAGTCAGTGAGATTTCCAAATATTATATTATTATCCTACTGGAGACTTAGGATGTAGAAAGAAATGGACAACCATTTGTGGGATATGAATCATGGAGCATCCTTGCAATAAAGGAGAAGGGATTTGGCAGGCCAAGGGTGTTCTAAACATTTATATCTGCTCATGACTAAATGTAGTCTGTCTAATGGTTAGCAACTACAATGTGTAATATATATATATATATATATATATATATATATATATATATATATATACTATATATATATTTATGCCTTCAAATAGACTCATAAATGATAGTAATGTTCAATGTGTATATTCCACCACAGGCTACATAAAATTATTTTGTCAGAATAATGAGGGGAATCATAGTGGAAGTTGATTTTCTGAAATCAGAGTTTCCTATTTTGACAATTCTGATTTGTAGTGACTGTAACTTTAAAGTTGGAGCTGAAATAGAAGTAAAACACAAATTAAATATAGATGATACATTGGATATTCATATTAGACAGTCAAAAGATAAAAAGGTCAACAATAAAGGTAAATATATGTTACAATTTACAGCAAATCAAGATCTAAGGATATTGAATGTATTGAATGACTATAGTAGAGGTGACTGGCATGGGGAAATCACTTACCCCACATATTTGGGAGGCAGCCTACTAGATTTATATTGGATTGATATATTTTATTTTGCCAAAGTAACTCAGTTTGAGGTACTAACATTGTGGGATAGTGATTTTTTCCCACTAAAATGTGAACTAACTATTAATATCCATATTGCATCTATAAATGAGACCCTTCTACAAGATGCAGATGACAATATGTGTATTATGTATACTAAGAAAATCAAATGGAGCGAATATGCAGCTGAAATGTTAATGGAAATACTGTCTAATCTAGATTCACAACAATTAGAATTGCTTCATGAGCAGCCAATGAATTTAAGCAGCTCTTCAGTAGATGTAAGATTACAAAACTTTACTTATTTTATGGGTAATATTACCAGAAAGTTGGGAGGCTACAGTAGAAATTCTAACACATGTAACATTAGAAAAAAGAACCCTTGGCATAACCATGATTGTATCAGATTAAAAAGAACTATAAATAAATTAGGTCACCGGTTAGTGAACTATAATGATCCAACATTTTTAATTTCCCTAAAACATCTGAAAAAGGAATATATTAAACTGTTAACTACAAAGAAAAATAATTACAAATTCATGTTATGGAGTAACTTGCAAAAGGCAAATTGGTGCAAGAATATGCATACCTTCTGGTCTCTGATAGTTTTTGGAACGTCTGAAAATAACAGGCAATATAACATTACTGCTGTTATTCCTGACAAGTGATTGGCCCATTTTAACAAGATATACAAAGTTAAACACTCTGCTAATGTTGCCTCTTTTATCCCTGGAAACAATAATTTGTGCTCGGGTTCTGTTTTACAATGGTACCCAGTTTCTCCCTCGGAAGTCAAGACTGCAGTTCTAGCTCAAAAACAATGTAAGGTGGCCAGTATTGATGCACTGTCAGCAGAATTATTTCATTGTAATGTTGAATTTTGGTCAGAACTTCTAGCTAATATATTTACATTTAAAGGCTTCTGTGAATTAGAATAGTGGAAGAATTATACCTTTATTTAAAAAAGGGATGAAGAATGATCAACAGTGCTATAGATCCATAACACTTCTGCCAGTAGCACAGAAACTATACTCCTGAATCATCCTGACAAAACTGATGACTGGTTGAATGACAATAACTTGATTTCATGTTTCTAATGTGGATTCAGAAGATTCTGCAGTACTCTTGATCTTGTTTTCAAATTAAATTATATAGAAATAGAAAAATATATACAGTATGATGGTTTTATCGATATCAAGTCACCGTTTGACTCAATTATCAGAAATATATCAACAGACATTCTGGAAAAAATAATATAGATTTATGTTTACTTGCAATACTACATATGTTACACACAAATACTGAATCCTGAGTTAAATTATCTAGAGATGGAACCCTTTCACATTCAATTACTATAACCCACAGTATTAAACAGGGCTATGTGTCATCACTGTTATTATTTAACTTGTACATTGAAACCTTGGTTCATAGTATGGTAGAGATAGATATGTTCCCAGCAATAATATATGAGACTAAAAGGCCAATATTATTATGTGCAGATGATGCTACTGTATAGTCTTGTTCCAAATCCCATTGGGGCTTAGACGAGGAATAACAGCAGTAACAAGGCAGCAGAACCAATTAGAGTTAGATTTAAATGTTAATAACACTAAGATAATGGCATTTAGTAACAAAATGTTAGTATCCAAAATTGGCTGGTGGAGGGTTTAGAAACAGACATGGTGAAGGAGTACCTTGGTTTCACTTTTGACACAAAACTTACTGTACATGGAAACAACAAATTAATAATGTGTGACATACAGCTCAACAGTTGTCTCTAGTAATTTTTAGATTTGGGAACACATTTCCAAATAATTCATTCAAAGGTTTACAAACAGCTTTTGATGTGGAAATAATAGGCCAGTTACTATATGGTTTTGAAAATTGGGGGACTAAAGGTAACCCCCAATTTTTTGGAACCAGTCCAAAACTATTTCTTAAGATCCATACTGGGAATACCAAAGAATACACCCACAGCATTTTTAAGATTAGAACCTGGCTCATTAGAACTTGAAGCGAAGGTTTTAAAAAGTGCAATATGGCTTTGGAAAAGAATATTATTATTTATTTATTTGTTACAATCTCAGATAAACACCTTTGTGCATAGCTCTATTACAAAGGTTCCACATCTGGAAGGATGGCAAACAATGTCAACAGATTACAACAAATAAGAAACAGGTAACTGGTGCATAGCAAGAATTGGCATTGTACAATGTATGCCATGGTACATATATCACATTAGAGGTCAACACTGGGCATAGAAGGGGGAAGACCAGAGAGAGCATGGAGGGCAGCAAGAAGGCCTTGTCAAGAAGAAAGAGAAGATAATGCAGGTGGTGGGGTGGGGAAGAATGAGGGGAGTGAGGATTAAGGAAAGGCAGAAGGATGCAGTCAAACGCCTTGTCAGACACTGGGGTGGCAAGAGGGAGGGGCTAGGCTTGATGGGTGGGGAGAGGAGAGATGAGGCTGGTGGTGAGAGGGTGGGCAAAATGATAAGGGAATGGTGTGATGTGCAGAAGGAGGTGTGCAGGGGAGAAGGGACAGGGCTGAGTGGGGGAAGACAAGGCTGGTGGTGAGAGGGTGGGCAGAAGGAAAGGGAATAGGGAATGGTGAGAAGTGCTGAAGGAGGTGACGGAAGTGCAGTACAATTTGGCAACTCAGTATTGAGGATCCCATTGTTCAGTAAGAGCAGTCGCATTTGTTGTGTGAAGTTAGGTAGTCCCAGAGTTTGTTCTTGAATGGGCCAAGCTTAGAGATAGAGGAGAGATCCTGAGGAAGGGAATTTAGCCAAAGGGGGGCACGGTAGGCAAAGGATCTTTGTCTGTGAGTTGTGCGACAGTGTGGAACATTGAAGATCTGACTTAAGGAGCCCCTGGTCCTATGAGGGAGAGAGGACTGGCAGAGGATGTTTTGTACCCCAGGAGGTGCAAGACCAAGGCTGATCTTCTTAGCTAGTAGGCAAGATTGGTACTTGATCCTGTCTTTCAACTGGTGCCAGCGTGTCTTGGCATACAATTCTCAAGTGTGGGTAAGCCAAGCATCACCTGTGAGGAGCCTACACACCTTGTTAAAGGATGTGAAGATGCACTTGAGAGCTGTTTCGGTGGCAGAGCTATATAGATGGTAAGCCCATAATCAATTATGGAGAGCACAGAGCTTTGAATGATATGACTTAATGCATCTGATGTTAGGCACTGTTTCTACTTGTGGAGAAGCCCAATACAGATGTTGACAGCTTTGGCTACATTTGCAATATGTTGGGAGAAGGTCAGTGTGCTGTCCAGGGTGACCACTAGGTATTTAAAGTGCTGTACCTGTTCCAATGTGGAGCCCATGGAGTTCTTGATGGTTAAGGGGTGGAATCTGGGTTTCTTGTGCATTTCACTGAAAAGCATGACCTTGGTCTTCTTACAGTTGAGGACAAGCTTTTGTCTACTAAATCAGTCATCCACATTTGAAAAGTTTTGCTGTAGATGATTTTCCAAGTACTTGGGGTCTGGATTACTGGAGAAGATTACCGCATAGTCAGCATAGAGTGATAGGTGGTTGTGGCAGGAGCTGGGTTGGCCATTCAGAAAGATACTGAACAGGAGTGGGCTACAAATGGACCCTTGTGGAACTCCTGAGTGGACTGGTCACCAATCAGAGAGGTGGCTATTGATCTTGACTTGTTGTGAGTTGTCAAAGAGGTAGCTGTCGAACCAGCTAACAGTTTCCATGGATAGTCCTAAGGCTGAAAGTTGTTCAAGTAGGAGATTGCAGATAATGGAAGATGAAAAATTATAGACTGCCTAAAATTTGCTGTAATGACATGTTGTACAAGTTAAGTCATAATGATAACCAATGATTGAACTGGTTTGGATTGTTAGACAGTAAGTTGAAACAATATGGAATGTGCAACATATGGTTAAATAACACTTGCCAGAACCCTTCTATATTTGCCTCTGAATGCAGCCAAAGTGTCAATGACATATTTATTCAAAGAGATTTTGAAAGAGTATATTGGTTAGATAGGAATGGAGTAAATAGTAGTAGTCTTAAAAGTTATGAGAAAACCAAACAATATTTATTATTCTGTGAGAACAAGCCACATTGAATAGCATTAAGTATTGCAAGATTGGGTGCATTATGGGGATATGTTCCTTATATCTCAAATTGTTTGTTATATACAGTAGGAGGGTGATAGTAGAATATTTATGTAAAAGTTAACCATTAATAACAATTGAACATGTAACCCTGCATTGTGCTGCTACTCAAAAAGAAAGAGAAGTATGGACAAACCCACTGTCTTGGAAAGGATTTTAGAAATCACCAGGCAAAATTTGCATATCTAGTGGAACTACCTGACAAAAGAGCAATGTGTGGAATAGCTAGTTTTTTCTTAATATTGGTCTGTGTTGATTTAAGATTAGTTACTGATGAAATACAATCATGTTTGATTCTAAGCATTTTGTTGCACAATTACTGCAATTATTTCCTTCCTGTATAATTGTTTTTTAACTGTGGAAATGTTTTGAAGGTATTTATGTTACAACCTCTTATTTATGGTATTTTAAAATACACACTGTAACAATTTTTGAATGAATTTTATACATTAGAATAAAATTTAACTTGAACTTGAAACAAGTCAATGAACCCATTCATGATAGGGTAATACTGGACCTGGTACTCACTAATGGGGACACTTCATAGACATCAACATAGGAGGTCACCTGGGGATCAGTGATCACCATATGGTGTGATTCAATATAAGGATGACTGCAGAATAGAACTTCACAATGGTGAGGGCCCTGGCCTTCTGGAGAGTAGTTTTTGTAAAGAAGGGTGAATGATTCAGTGATGACATAGTGGGGGGATGGCCTCTGTGGGGTGTAGGAGCAGTGAAAAAAGCTAAAAGGGAGCATAGTAAAGGCAACAAACCTCTGCAGTAAACAAGTGAGCAAAAGCAAGAGGAAAAAGAGACTGCTATTGTTCTCAAAAGAGGTGACTGAAAAGGTAAAGGCTAAAAGGGTAGCATTTGTAAGGTATAAGGAGATGCAAAGGGAGAAGGATAGGGAGATGTATCTGGAGAAACAGAGGGAATCAGGAAGAGCAGTAGGGAGCACAAAGGTGCAAACTGAAGGAAGAATAGTCCAGGAATTAACAAGAGAGGAACAGATATGTTTTAGGTATGTAACTGAAAAGAATAAGACCAGAGGAATGATTGTCGGGTTAAAAAGGGAAGTCGGATGCTGTGCAGAAGGGGACCAGAAAACTGTTCAATGTTCACAGAAGAAGGAGAAGGAGAGTGACTCAAAAAAGTAACAGAATCTTTGCAGGGAGGGAGATGGGCACTAGTCCATTTTCAGAGGAGAAAGTCCTGAAGGGACTCATTAATCTGAAGGTGGATAAAGCAAAGGTGCCAGAGAGGGCGCATCCAAGCATATGGAGGGAGCTCAGTGAGGTACTAGCTGAACCTCTGAGAGTCCTATTTAACAGGTCACTTGAAACAAGAATGGTTCTGGAGGACTGAAGGAGGGTGGATGTAGTCCCACTACAGAAACATGGTAGCAGGAAGGAGGCTGGCAATTACAATATAGGCCAGTCAGCTTAACACTAGTGGTGAGAAAGTTAATGGAACTGATGCTGAAAGAAAGGATTGTGGAATATCTTGCATTCAGTGGGCTACAAGACACAAGGGTGCATGGGTTTACAGGGCAGAAACAAGAATGGTTCTGGAGGACTGAAGGAGGGTGGATGTAGTCCCACTACAGAAACATAGTAGCAGGAAGGAGGCTGGCAATTACAATATAGGCCAGTCAGCTTAACACTGGTGGTGAGAAAGTTAATAAACAAAACTAAACGATGTAAGAAACCACTATGGTTCTCAAAGGAAGTGGCAGTGAAGGTTCAAGAGAAAAAGAAAGCTTTCAGGAAGTACAAAGAATCACAGAAGGAGCAGGACAGAGAACTGTATCAGTTAGCAAAAGGAAGCTGGGAAGGCAGTCAGAACAGCAAAGGTCCAAACCAAGGAAAAGATAGCCAACTCAGTTAAGAAGGGGATAAAACCTTTTATAGGTACATCAGGGGCGAAGGAAGACCAAGGGAGGATAGTGAGGCTTAATAGGGGGGGCAGAGGAGACTGTGAAAGGCAGAGATACTAAACAAATATTTTTGCTCAGTATTTACAAAGGAAGAGGTACCTAGAACAAACAGTAGAAACACACTGGATACAGAAGTTGATACCAGCCCATTTACAGAAGAAAGGGTTCTGAAAGAACTCTTAAAACTGAAGGTGGACAAAGCAATGGGGCCTGATGGGATTCATCCCAGAATTCTAAAAGAACTAAGGGTAGAATTAGTGACACCACTGACTGCCCTGTTTAACAAATCATGGGAGGATAGGGTGGTACCCGAGACTGGAGGAGGCAGATGTGATTCCTCTACAAAAGTGGGAGCAAGGCAGAAGCAGGAAACTACAGACCTGTTAGTTTAACCTCAGTGGTAGGGAAAATGATGGAATCACTCTGAAGGAAAGAATTGTCGAGTATCTAGAGGCCAGAGGGCAGAGGACCCAAGGCAGCATGGATTCACAGTGGGAAGGTCATGCCAGACAAATCTGATAGATTTCTTTGACTGGGTGACCAAAGTAGTAGATCAGGGAGGGCTGTGGACATGGCCTACCTAGACTTTAGCAAGGCATTTGACACAGTCCCACACAAAGATTAATATACAAGTTAGCTAGCCTGGGAGTGGGTCCCAAGATGACAGCATGGGTAAAAAATTGGCTGGAAAATAGGACACAGAGAGTAATAGTAAATGGAGTCCACTCTGATGAAAGGGGGGTTACTAGTGGGGTACCGCAGGGTTCAGTATTAGGACCAGTCCTCTTCAATGACATTGCAGAGGCACTGGAAGGAAAAGTATGTCTCTTTGCAGATGACACAAAGATCTGCAACAGAGTTGATGCACAAGGTGGGGGTGGAAAGGATGAAAAGGGACTTGGCAAGGTTAGAGGAATGGTCAAATGTATGGCAGCTTAGATTCAATGCTAAGAAGTGCAAGGTAATGCACCTGGAAACAAAACCCAGGGAAGAGTACACAATGGGGGGTGAGATACTAACGACAACAAAAATGGAAAGGGACCTGGGGGTAGTCATATCAGATGACCTAAAGGTGGGCAAGCAATGTGAGGGGCAGCAATGAGGGCTGGGGGGCTATTGGGATGCGTAGGGAGAGGCATCACCAGTAGAAAACAGGAAGTTATTATCCCTCTGTACAGACAGCTGGTCAGACCCCATCTGGAGTACTGCGTGCAGATCTGGAGACCCAGTCTTCGCAAAGACATAGACAGGATGGAAGCTGTCAGGAGGGCAACTAAAATGGTGCAGGGTCTGCACTGGAAGACATATGAAGAGAGACTAAAGGAGCTTAATATGTATAGCCTCGAGGAAAGGAGGGAGAGGGGACATGATAGAAACTTAAGTACCTCAAGGGAATCAACAAAGTCCAAGAGGATAGCATCTTTCAAAAAAGGTGTGCAAGAACAAGGAGCACAATTTGAAGATTGAGGGGGGCGGCTCAGAGATAATTTAAGGAAGTATTTTTCACAAAGAGGGTTGTGGATGCATGGAACGGCCTTCCGGAGAAGGTCATGGAGTCAAAAACAATGGTGGAATTCAAGCATGCATGGGACAGTCATAAGGCAATTCTAAGGGATGGGGGTAGGAAGAAGTAGGCTGTTGGTTAACTAGGATCTGCAGCTTATCCAGTAGGCAGGGAAATGGAAAGACTGGGTGGGCCAAGCGGTCCTTATCTGCCATCAAATTCTATGTTTCTATGTTTCTATGTTTCTATGTCAGACAGATTTGATAGATTTCTTTGACTGGGTGACCAAGGAATTAGATTGGGGTGGAGTAGCGGACGTGGCCTACCTAGATTTCAGTAAGGCTTTTGACACTGTTCCACATAGGAGACTAGCAAGGCTGGTTAGCTTACGAGTGGGTCCTAAGGTGGTAAACTGGATAAAAAATTAGGTTAGGGGATAGGCAACAGAAGGTGGTGGTAAACAGAGTTCACTCCAAGAAAGGGAGGGTCACTAGTGGGGTGCCTCAGAGATCAGTGCTGGGACCAGTCCTCTTTATTGTCTTTATAAGTGACATTGCAGAGGATCTGTAAGGGAAGGTCTGATTCTTTGTGGGTGACACCAACATCTGAAATAGGGTGGACACTATGGGGCTGTGTGTAGAAAGGAAGTAAGCAAGGAACAAGGTGACGTTATTAATAAGATTAAGCAGCCTTATGTATACAAACTGAAGAATGGATTGAAAAATCCACAAGGGCACTACCCATACATATCCCTCAAAAGCATATAAAAGACCCAGATGGACCTCTGACACCGACTCCACCTCAAATTAAAAACAGAAACTGAACATTTGGGTTGAGTGTTTCTCTTTTATAGTACAGTGTACTCAAACCAATGTTTTAAACACTGCCCACCACATTTAAAAAAAAATTAACAAATAAATAAAAAATTGAAAAGGGAGCCATGGAAAATTGACATAATTGCAACAAGTAAACTGACTATGAAGACAAGAAAACTAAAAAGAAAAAAGGAAAACCATCAATAAATTGGATCCAACCTGCTGAGACAAAATGTAAATGAAAGCATATAGTATAAAGACTGAACTTTCAACTTACCAGGATATTAATGCTTTCAAATGACAAGAAAGGAATCCTGGGTAAAAGTCATTTATTAAAGGTAAGCCTATATCCCCAAGCTATACAGCAGTTAACACAAAGGGTGTGCAGTGATGTGAGCCAGTTTTATTGAGCTGCTCAATTTGAGTCACTGAATAAAACTACTCGTAGTAAGAGAAAGTGTGAGAAAACACAGATGAGTAGTTTACAGTGAGTGCAGCACACAGCTGCACTTGCTCGAGCAGCATATGTGGATCAGTTTGGCCAAACTCTGCTAAGGTGGTTGTTTGGCATTGTGGCTTAAGCCACTGGCCATGGATCTGGCAGCCACGGGTGCAGGTCGTGGTACAGGATAATTTTTTTTTTGTGCTGGGGTTTTAGATATTTTCTATGTCTGCCCCCCCCAAAAAATACTTATTTTGCTTTTTATTTTATGTGTACTAAGCGACCATCGCTATTTGTGATGGTCGGTGTAATATTAATCACCCTTTTGACATTGTGCGCTTTTGTAGTCAGTGTTTGTGATCAGCTCAGTTAAAGACTCACCATTATCACATAAAACAAACACAAGGTACTGACTGGAGAGTGACAAGTTGGGCACCATACCGAGCATGTAATAGAATTTTCTGCCAGCTCTTCATAGCAAGATAAAAAAAGAAGAAAATAATACATTCAAACTACAACATCATAAAAATCTCACCAATAGTATAAAACATTTGCAAAAGGAAAAATACTACTATAAGGCAAAATATGACTGAATCACCTTTCATATCCATGTTTTGGAATTCACACTAGCAACAGTTGGTACAGTACCATAAATTATCCTGACAGTCTGCCTCGCATATTATAGCCTTATAGGGTAAATTAGGCAATGACAGCACTTCTTCATATATAAACGATCAGTATAATAATACGAGATATAAGGGAGCATAAAAAAGAGGTAAAGAATCCAATGGGTTCAATCACATCGGTATCAGTAAAAGGACTTAATGTCTGTCACAAGGTGGTGCCTGTCGATCAAGAAAAACAGCTTCCTTCTGCTGAAATTTCCAGAAAACTGCATGCTTTTTCAAAAAATACAATATCAAAATATCAGTAAATAAAAATGTAATGTAACAACATAAACTGAGATTAAAACAAGTAACTGCCTTACAAGAATAATGACATGCATTATCCTAAAGCACACTTATCAGACTAGGCATTTGACAGATATAAGGACCAGAGCTATTAGATTGATTTAAAAATGTCTGAACAAAGTGAAGATAATTCTCTCTTTGCTTAACAGGGGTCTTAAAAGTTTTGAAGACACCTTCATAGGCAACTTGCAGCCCTGCCAGGTGCAACGTTTTAAACATAATGTTAACTGCAATTAGTTAACACATAAGAGGATGATACTCCTCTTGTGTAGAAGATTCAATTCCAGTTAATACTGAAAGTCTGGGGGCTGATTCAGACCTTATAAAGGAAATTCAGAGATTAGAAAAACTGGACCTAGTTAACAAAAAATAAAAGCCAGTGGACATCATGGTCGATATTTCACTGCTGCGACATAGGGAGCACCAGAAAGGGGTCACTACACTGCATTCACCTTTCTCACTCCCCATGCAGATGCTACAAACTATTTCATTTTGCTGCCTCGCTGTCTGCCTTCGGATCCTGCTTTGACAGAGCAGGCACTGCATACAAGTCAAAAGAGAGATAAGTGACACAACACTTAAGGAAAATGTCCCTGACCCTCACTGTCTGTCTCTGTCTGTCTCTGTGTCTCTCTCTCTCTCTCTCTCTCTCCTCAGTAAGCAAGTGCATTTTCAAGGAACATCTGGACTACACTGGTGACCAGTCAGTGTAGTTCCAGGGAAGGGGGAACACAATAGCAACTTGAAGCTTGGTCATGCAACAAGTGCTAAAGTGCTGGGGAAGGGAAAAGGAATGAGAGGGAATGGGAGCAGCAGGAGGTACCCAATGCAATTTAAATATTGGCTACTATTGCAAAGCACAAACATATCGAAGATCAAGAGGTGAAAAACATTATTGCAAAACAGTAATTTTTAAAACATTAAATGCAACAGTTAATACACTATAATAAATGCAAGAATAATGACCACACAATTGTATAAGGTAGACAATAAATGAATGACCACACTGAGTTCAACAAATGACCACTGAGTTCAGTTATTAACGTTGACACTTTTCTGCTACTTTTACGGTCAGTGGGAATAGACTTATGTGTGGCTTGTACCAGTTCCTGACAGGATAGGGTCAGGTCATGAAAGGGAACCCAAGAGTTATGCATGCTGTCATAGCCATACCACTTGACATGATAAGTCCAGGATCCATTGACATACTTTTTGCACAATATCTTCTCGATCTGGTACCCCAGTGTGCGTGTACAAGAGAGTTCTGAGAAGAAGAAGAAGTAGCAAAAAACAAAAAAGTCCCAGGAAGTCCTTTAGGCTAAGCAGGCAAAACAGGATCCTGCTGAATAGTGTCAGGACCATGGGGTTGTGGAGAAACTGGTCACAAATTGTCTGCAGGAATTTCAGCTTCCGAAAGTATAGCAGGCTCAAGTGCAGTTTCATTGTTTGGGGGACTTGGATCATCTAGGAGAGTATCACTCAGGCACCCATGTTTCAGTCATTTGATGTGGATTTTAATGTATATCAGCATTCCATCAAATCTGTGGTGCTAGAGAACATGACCAGGATGAAGCTTTTCCACAATGTAGAAGGGGCCAATCCACGGGCAAAGCAGTTTTTTGGTGGTTCCCAGAACTAGGACAGGTCGGTTCAAGTATACAATGTCCTCAACAGAAAATGAAGGTTAACGTGACTTGGCTGCTGACATTTTCTGCATTGTAGATTTTCTCTGGCCCAGTGTGTTAGTTGCAACACATCTTGTAAGTTCAAGCTGTTCCAACATTGGAATGATGAAGGATGAAGCTGACTTTGGAATCTCTAACAATAAGAGATCCCTCTCCAGAGGAGTTCTTGGGTGACATCCATGGACTAGGACTAGGAAAAACGGTGTGTGCTCTGTACTGTCAATGCAAGGACTTGTGTTGTAAGCAAATTGCACAAATGGAACAAATGATCCCAAGTGTTGTGAGTCTCATCCAGGTACTTGGAGATTTATTAAGAATGGTGGACATCATTCTCTCACTTTGTCCTTTGCATTGTGGATGATAACTGGTTGTGTGAGTCTTTTTGATGTTGAGAAGTTTGCATGTTTCTTGCACAATAGTTGAAAGGTAGTTAGTGCCTCTGTCTGAATGCAGGTACGCTGGTGTACCGTGATGACAAATGACTGTGTTGATGAAGACACTTGCCACTGTGGCAGCTTTAATGTCTTTTAGAGGAACTGGTTCCAAACACTTTGTGAGATAGTCCACAAAAGCAAGAATGTATTTGTTGTCAGAGTCAGAGCATGTGGGTAACGGCCCAAGAATGTCTGTGCTGACTCTTTGGAATGGTTTAGTGGCTACAGGCATTGGAATGATGTGTGCCTTTGTCGGTTTGGCAGGATGCTTTCTTTGGGTGCAGGGCAGGCAAGATTTGACAAATTGGACAATGTCCTTGTTCATGTGAGGCCAGAAGAAGTGAAGTCTTGTCTTTTCAAGAGTTCTGTGGATTCCCATATGACCTCTGGAAAGCAGAGAGGCATGAGTGGATTGAAGAACTTCATTGACTAGAGAGGCTGGCACAACTAACTGTACGTGAGTTCTATCCGTGCAATGGCCTTTGCCCTCCTTAGTCAAAATGTGAAAAAGCACACTGTCATTAAGAAATTATTGAGATGCAAAGAATAGTACATCCTGGCAGTGTTGCTTTTATTGTGGTAATGTTCCAGTTTCTAAGTATGTGACTATGTCTGTGAACTGAGGATCAGTTCTTTGTTGCATTTTGATCATTGCCTGGGAGCTATCAGTAGTAGAGGATGTAAGAAGTTCTTCAACTGCTTGCAGTAAGTGAGGATTGGTGCTTTTCTCTGTAGAAGCAGTTGGTAGCAGCAAAGCAACTTGAGGTAGGAGTGTCCACAGGAGCATATCTGTGGCATGGAAAGGAAGAGCTTTTAGGCAGGATTCTTCATCTGTTGAGGATGATGCAGAGGGATAACATCTCTGGCTTACAGCATCAACATTAGAATGAACTTGACCGGGTAAGTACTGAATTTCAAAGTTGTAGCTTTCCTGCATGGCGATCCATTGGGCAAACTTGCCTACTGTCACCTTCATTTCGAGCAACCTTCTGAGGGCAGAGTGATTTACAATAGCTGTGAAAGAGGAATAGCAAAGATAACAGTCAAATATCTTTACAGCAAATACCATGGCTAGACATTTTTTTCTGTGGTGCCATAGTTTTGTTCAGCTGAGGATAGAGTGTGTCGGGCATAGGAAACAACTTGTTCTGCTTCATTTTGGATCTGATACAGTACAGCACCCACTGCAAAGGAACTAACATCTGTGTAAAGTTTGAAGGGTTAGTCAAACCTTGAGTAGGAATATACTGGAGAAGAAATTAGTTTTTCTTTCAAGGTGTCTAAGGCCTCTTTACATTCGGAAGTCCAAATATAGTCACATCTCTTTTTGGTGAGGGCATACAGTGGAGCTGCAATCTTGGCATAGTTGCAAATGAATTTTCTGTAGTAACCAGACAAGCCCAGAAAAGCTCTAAGGTCAATGAGATTAGTAGCTTCTGGATAGTCTTTTACTGCTGAGAGCTTATCTGGGTCTGGAGAGATGCATTGAGAACTAACCACATGTCCCAGGTAATTAATTTGATGCTGTACAAAACAACACTTCTCTGGATGAAGCTTGAGATTGGCTTGTCTGAGACATTCGAACACCTCTTTGAGATTTTGGACCTGCTCTGGGAAAGTTCTGCTGAAGACAATAACATCATCCAGGTAGACTAGGCAAGATTTCCAAGACAGTTCATGTAATATGGCTTCCATGGCATGTTGAAATGTGGCTGGATTGTTCTTAAGTCCGATAGGCAGACATTTGAATTAAAAAAGTCCCAAGTGGCAGCTCCAGGCTATGTATTGGTGAGAAGCTGGATCAATAGTAACTTGGTAGAATCCACTCTGAAAGTCTAGAGTGGTGAAGTAGGCTGGGATGGCTGCACCAAGGCTCTCTAAGGCATCTTCAGTTGTAGGTAAGGGATGAGCATCCTGCATCGTGTAGGCATTGAGCTTTCTGTAATCCACCATGAAATGATACCCTTTGTCTTTCTTTACCACCAGCAAGCAAGGTGCGCCCCAGGAACTTGTAGATTCTTCAATAATGTCCTGGTCAAGCATGTTCTTGATTATGTCTTCCAGGACTTGTTTCTGTTTGTGTCCCACTTTGTAGGTTCACTGCTGGTTGGGCTGTACCTCCACGGTGTGTTGGAAGATATCACAGCATTTGAGTTTGTTATCTGGACCAACAAAGACATCTGGGTATTTCTCCAGGAATTCCAAAAGTTGCTGTTTCTCTGTTGAACAGGCTGGAATTTTTGAAGAGGATAGTCACTGACTGAGGGGTAGCTCTTTGAAGGCTGGAGTAGATGTGATAGTACTGACAGGACGAGAGTTGGTGGAACCAGGTTGATGCTCTAGCAGGAGGTGGAGCTGGTCCCATGAAGACAAACAGACAAACTTTCCAATGTTGGCACCCTTTAAGATGACCACTGGCTCATTTGTGAAGTTGCAGCAATTTTGGAACACTGCACCGCCATGCACTGCCGATAAGGTGTTTCCTAGAAGGAGACCTGATGAATGCAGTATGGGGGATCCTGTGATGATGCCAACAACACCTTGTGGATGTGGTGCACCTCTAATTTTGGCAATCAAAACCACCTCTGACTTAGGAGTCACAGTGTCTGAGTCAATAACTGCAAGTTGCCTCCGAGGATCTAGTGACAGTTTGTTTGAGACAAAGAC
Organism: Neoceratodus forsteri; assembly: GCA_016271365.2. Taxonomy (NCBI): domain Eukaryota; kingdom Metazoa; phylum Chordata; order Ceratodontiformes; family Ceratodontidae; genus Neoceratodus; species Neoceratodus forsteri. The sequence continues at coordinate 1,642,951,366 of CM057450.1, forward strand.
TAGGATGGCTTTGTAGGCTTTAAGGAAGTCCATTCCAATTATCACTGCTGGTTGCAGATCAGATACTAGGTAAAACTTCACAGTAGCTTGCTGTGAGCCAAAGTGGAGCTTGAGATGGACCATGCCTGTGATAGGTACTGAAGTAGTACTTGCTATGATGATGTACTTAAGGTCAGCTGGAGAAACATTAGGCACATGATGTATAGCTGGGTTGTCTAGAATACTTCTGTGGATAACTGAGATTTCTGCTCCAGAGCTCACCAAGGCATGCATGGACCAATCTCCAGTGGTTACAGGGACATAGTTTGCTAGGAGAGGTGACTTGATGACAAGAACCTTTGCTAGAGCATGTGGGTTGTTTGAGTTGCATGAGTCAGAGTGGCAGTCAGTTGCTGTGTTTTTCTGCTACTGGGTATAGTTGCGGTTATCTTGCTGATTGTGCTGTGGTAGGCATCTCTGGCTCCTTTGATTTCTGTTTTGAATCTGAAGCTTTTGGCAGACAGCAGCAGTGTGTCTTCTGAATACACACCACTGGCAGGTTACTGGTTCTCGTGAAGGTGGGGGTGGCTCAGATCACTGTCGAAGTGGGCAAAGAGCATTGACAGAAGTTGCCAAAGAACCAAATGAGCTGAGCTGCAGACTATTGACAGTTGTGGTGAGTGTCTCTATCATTGATTGCTGTTGCTGGACACAAGTTGCAAGGGCGGATAACTGTGACGACTGAGGCGCTTGCACAGTGGTAGCCTGGGACATTAATATGGACTCCTGGGTGAGTTGGGCAGCTTGGATTGTGTCCATCCAGGTTGTTGGTTTCTTCTGGATTACATACAGGATGAGTTGCGGAAGAAGTTCTCATACAAAGGTTGTGGCTTTCTCTTTCTCAGTCTTCTACAGGCATTTGCACCATGACTCAATGTCCACTATGAATGTTTCCAGAGACTCAGAGGGTTGCATGGTGCATTCCCACAGTTGCTGTTCCAATAACCAGGGCAGATGTGCTAGGAGAAAATGGTCTTTGAAAGTAGCATATAGGACGGCAGTGCCCCCTCTGACTTGTTCTGGAAGTACGTTGAATCAGGTAATGGCAGTTCCTCTTAGAAACAAGCACGAGGCATTGGAAATACACAATGGATCAGTCCAACCATGTAAGGAAATACATGCTTGGACTTGCTCAATCCAGTCAACAGCATCTTCGTGAGGCAGTGCTGAGAAGGGAACTGGCTGTAGGCTTGTATACATCATGGACTGGGATGACATAGTTTTAAAGTAGGCCAGATCATCCTGGATAGCTTGTATAGTTAGCGCTCCTTGAGCCAAGAGGGATGACTGGATGTTGTGAAGGGTAGTTTCTATTTTGAAGCCTCATGCCCTTGAGGTGGTGGGAGATAGCTCTCCGGATGCTCCGGTGCTCAAAGTGGTGTCTTCCTCAGACCTCATGGTCAAAGATGAGCATCGTTTCACTGAACAAAGTTTGGAAGGATAAGAAGGAGCTGTGATGATGCAGGAGATGAGATGTCGTGGAGTAGATGGAGCGCCGAGAAGAAAATATATTTGTAGTTAAAAGTACAATTATTTGTAAGCAATTTCTATCAAATAATGTCTTAATAAACAATTTCCACTAAATTCTGTGTTGTCAGTTATTTAAAGAAAGTTTTTTTTATAAAATCAGCTATTTGTTGTAGTGTCCCTTTAATTCAATAGGTTCTCCATTGATTCCTACGGAGTGAGGTGATTTGATGCTGAACTATAGCAAGACAGCACCACCGGGGGGGTGGAGGTCATTGCCCTTGTTATTGTTTTTGACATCATAAGTTGGAAGCTGCTTGCGACGAGGTTGTTGTGCTGCTGTGCAGGGACAATATGGTGATTGCCAGGCTACAGGCCTTCTTCCCCACTGAAAATTTGTCAGGCTTCTGACCTTTGTGTGAATGGCAGAATTGCTAGATAGAGTTCATTTAATTGCTCCCTAAACCCTTACTTTTGATATGGCTTGGTTTGATTATGTGGCAGTGGCATCAATTTATAACTATTGCAGTCCTCTTAATTTATTGCTTGACTGCTCCCGAACCTGTTATTTGCCGCTTTGCTTTTATTATATGTTTTTGTTATGTCTGGCTACCTGTGTCCACTGTATTTTATTACAATAGCTGCTGCCTTTTTGTATGTTATGATTTCTCTCCTTGTTTCCTTTTGTCTCGGGACTCCCAGGCTGTTCCTCCATGTATTTTACTGTAGCGGAGAAGTTCCTTTGCAGTCCTTAAGTTCGTTTATTTATGTAATTTGTTGTTATGGACCTTTTTGCTGAAGTGTTGCTGAGTGGAGAGAAGCAGCGCTCCATGTAGCGGGAGTAGGAAGAGGAAAGGGAAAGCCATGGTCCACTGTGGCTGTGGGAGAAGGAGAGGAATGGTGGAGCCGAGGCCCCTGTTGAATGGCTGGGCAGCAGGGCTGACAAACCACAGTGCATGAGGAGAAGTAGAGCAGCAGTTTGGGAGAGCAGAGCAGCACCAGACATTTTGTTGAGAGCAGTGTGAGCTGCAAGGTAGGAGGCAGGAGAGATGAGGCATCTGAGTTGTGCCACTGATTTAGATGCGAGTTGCAGCCATACAGGAGGGTAGCAGGCCAGATTGGATTACCGGTGTCGCTTAAGCGAGGCATGGCTTCAGGAGCGGTAAGAATGGTGCATCCATAAGTAGTGCCTGAGAATGGCAGCATTGGTGAATCAGGGAGTGGGTCAGTCAACGTGAGAGCTTCTGTTGCAATGGAATGGAGCTCGCTTGCTGCAGGTGCGACATTATGTGTAGCCATTGGCGGGAAGGAGCATTTCTGTCTATGGAGGGTCTTCTCTCGTCAATAGTGGCTGAATGATTTTTTTAGAATCCCTTTATGGCTTATTCTCTCTCTGGGTGCTGCTATCTTCACTATGCAGCTGGGAGGTAGAGAGGGAGTTTGGCTGCAGTTTAATTTTATGACTTTTGCTTGTTTGACAAAATAGAACATTTCTGCAGCTGAGGGGGTGCACAGTTTGCAGCTCCATGTGATACAGTATGCAGCTCCATGGAGCACAATTTTGCAGCTCCATGGGGCCTAGGGCTGAACAGTTTTACAGTTAATAAGCTTGTACAGTAGGAAGGCCGATTTTAAATTTTGGGTGCCCTTTTCAGTTGACTGAGTTCCACAGATAGGCTGCACAGGGGTTGATTTGGCACAAGGCCTGCCACGAGGTAGGAGCTGGGGTGGTTGCAGTTTGTAGCTCCGTGGAGTTGTGGAGACTTTTGAAAAAGTTAACTTCCATACTGCAGGTGGGAAAAGGCTGGAGCAGCAATGTCCCACATTCATTTACATACATATATATATATATATATATTCCTGAAGCAGATTTGCAGGAGGGTTATATTGAGCAGGGTACAGTTCAGTTTATCTTTTCCTTTCTGCTGCCATGGTTGTACATTATTCAGCATGCAAACAGTTCAGACACACTTGGGAGATGACTCTGGGGTACTCAACGATGAAGACAAGCGAGATGGAGGGGGGGCCTTGGCAGAAGAAGGGCCGCATCCTCCACCATGTGTGGTGTTTTGGTGTTGGTCTGCCACAGGAATCTTACGTTCTTGTATTCTGCCTTTTCCATCTGGTTCTTCTACAATAGTCACCTTCTGGTATTAAGCAAACTAAGTCAGATGCATAAAATAAGAAATAAAATGTGTCTATTCAGAAACACAGGCAGGAGCATCTGTTCAGCAGAATGTACAAACTCAGACTGAGCAAGGAACAGGAAATAGAGGTTTCCAAGCCACTGCAGGATACAATTAGAATAACATATGCATTACCATAGGCTTCAAGTTGCACATTGTTGCTCAAGTTAAAGGGGCGGCAGCTATATTTAAGCCCCATGCTTAACTGTACTCTACAGTACTAAAAGAACTCATGGAGGTGCTTGCTGCATTATTGACAGCCTTATTGAACAGCTCACTGGCAACAGGTGAGGGTCCAGAGGACTGAAGCAGAACAGAGATGGTCCCACTCCATAACAGTGGCAGCATGAAGGAGGCTAGCAAACTTAGACTGGTCAGTCTCACATCAGAGAGGGGGAAATTAACTGAAACACTGTTAAGGGAAAGGTTTGCAGAGTATCTTGAATCCAGTGGGCTATAAGACCAATGGCAGTATGGATTCATGGGGGTGAGGGGCAGCACATTATAATAGTGACCGAAACTGAGCGATTCCCTTGTGAGTGACTCAGTTTCAGTGCCTGTGATATGAGCTACCTTGAAAGGATAGCGAGGCATGGTTATAGAGCCAGGTTAGGGACAAAAATAGTGAGGTGCTACAAGGGCGAAGAAACGGAAGGGGAGGGTTCAGGAAGTAAAAGGTATGTGAGCTACAGTTTGGTAATGTGTTGTTGAGCTGCTGTTCTGGTGTGATGGTGAGGGTGATGGGCTGCAGTAAAGGAGGTCCAGGGTTTGCGGCTGGGCAGAATTTTTAATTTTGTTCCATGTGTGCGGTACTTAAAAAAAAAGTTTATGTCTGGGTTTTTCCCCCTCCCCAACATGCACCCCCCTGAAGTTGAGAATCCTAATTTATGGGGGTGAGGGGGGCACAGCTCCCAGCATAGATACACTGTTGTTGGTTTTTGTCACTGTTGTCAGGTTTGGCGGGGAGTGTACATCACCATTTTGATTTTCAGTGATGTACACTCACTGTAACAGCAATCGCTGTTTAGTGATGACTGTTACGACATGGAATCAGGGTGAGGCAATGGCAAACAAATCTGATTGACTTCTTTGACTGAGTGACTAAGGAAATAGATCAGAGGAGGGCAATGGACATGGCCTATTTGTACTTTAACAAGACCCTCAACACTGTGCCACACAGGAGACTGATAAAAGACATTGAGCAGCATAGGGGTGGCAAGAAAAGCAGAAAATGGAGAAGTAACTGGTTAATGGATAGGCGATAAAGGGTGGTGGTTAACAGCAATCACTTTAATGAGGGAAGAGTGACAAGCAGGATTCTGCAGGGCTCAGTAATGGGACCAGTCCTCTTTAATGTCTTCATAAGTGACACTGCAGAAGAATCAGAAGAGGTACCCCATCAATAGGGCACAGGAACTAGGGGATCATTATGTGGGCATCATGATGTGGGCGAAAATGATAACACCAACTGGGATATCGGAGCATCTCCAACCATAAGTATCTTGTGGTGTTCCCTCTCCTCCATATCATTCCATGGGTAGAGAGTATTATATATATGTTACAGGGGGCATAGGGAGCAAAGCCCTGCACAAAGGGGCTGCTGAGGGTTGAGCTCACCCAGGAAAATTAAGAGACTGCTCTGGTGGGGTATGCAATCTTACAGGAGGGTGACACAATGTGCAGTTGCTCTTTTTCCTTGCTACATTGTTCTTGCACCCTCATTTCCCACGCCTTAGAAAATTCACCCTAAAGTGGGTGAACCACTGGAGGAGAAGGTAATGGCTTTTTGCAGATGGAATCAAAATCTAATAGGGTGGGTTCACAGGAAGGGGTGGAGAGAAAGTGTAGGGGACTTGGGGAAACTTGAGGAGTGGTTAAGGATATAACAGCTGTGGCTCAAAGTTTTAAAGTAGTTTGACAAAGCAGTGGGTAGGTCCAGTGGGATGCTGGGGCATGTATCACCAGCAGGAGGAAGGAGGTGGTGTAACCATTGTATTGCTTGCTGGCGAGATCTCACCTGGAATACTGTGTCCAGTTCTGGAGGCCACACCTCAGAAAGGATTTAGACAGGTTAAGGAAGTGCAGAAGAGGGCAAGTAAAATGTAGAGTACAGAGATTTCCTCCTGGTTTTGTAGTTGTGAGGTTCTTTAACTTGGATGAAGGGAAAAAAGCTTGTCTTGGTGAAGTGTCATAGAAGCATGGACAATTATGGCAGAAAAAGACCAGAGGTCCATCCAGTCTGCCCAAGTTCCCTACAATCCCTGGAACCTACTGTTCCTCCAGGGTATTAACCCTTCTTTTCATGTCTCTATTCTCCTCCCTGTTCCAGTTGCCCCCAGTAACCACGATTCCCTTCTTTATGTCCCAGCTATTATGTACAGTACCTGTTCTATTTGTAAAATGTATGACATTGGTTGGTTTTCCTGAGGTTCAGTTGTTGGAGAGTGGAGCAAGACAGGTTAACAGAGGAACTCAGTTCCTTTTATGTAATGCTTAGGGCCATCTTTTGCATGTTTTCTTGATCATAAGGCTAAGACATACAGTAGTGTACACGTATACTGTATAACTTTGACAAGAGTGTTGTAGTCACTTTTGTAAATCATGACTGATTTGTTTTTGATTGTTTCATGCCAACAAAGTAATTACAGGCCCTTTTACATACATGACCCCAGATCATAGATTACAATAATAATATATGAACTCAGAAATAAACTGTAAAAATAAAACACAGCGCATTCTGTTGTATTGCCAGTGTATGTCAAACACTGTATCAATTAACTAGTATGAGAAATGTTAAGATAGATTTAATTTTAGTGTAACCTCTAGGTGGCGCTACCCCAAGATCTACTACCCCTGCCTGCTGGGCAACCAGTAGGTTAAGGAGCCTGAGTTCTAAAATGGGTGTCTCCACCCAGAGGTCAGGGTTAGTGTTGGTCAAACTAAACTGGGCACAGCCCACTGGGACACTGTAACCCCCCCTTGATGCCCATCAGTGGCCCACACAGTATGCAATAATTACCTTCACAATACCCCTGATATGCTTGGCAAGTACCAACACAGTATACACTTACCACCAGGGCTGGTTTCTCCAGTTGGAGCCTGGGGACCCCCAGTAAAACAAGGTTAGACAGAGAAAATGGCAACAGCACAATGTTTCAGACATACAGTAAACAGGATCCACAGACTGGTTGAGGTGCAGCAAAAAAGTAGATCAGATTTATTCAGGGGATTCGAACAAGGAAGGGGGTCAATCAGGTTAATTGGCTTAATTTCTCTATCAATCACACAGTTGTGCATGCAGTCAGAGTCCCTTACACAGTCACACTTCTGGGTACCCAGGTGATGTGGAAGGTGGGCTAGCCAGGACCGTTGCCTAGGGTAGGCCAGCATTGCAGCTGGTTGGGGCCCTGTAGTGGAAAACACAACTTGCTCAACACACTTTTGTAATCCGGAGTCAGATGGCTCAGTTCATGGAAGAAAGAAACCAAATCAGATTGTGCACTTAGATTAAAAGATAGTTGCAGGGAGCTACCCTGATAGTTACTCACGATACCCAAGACTGGACACAAGAGGGATGAAGATTGAGACAGCAGATGAGTTCCCTGGATTGCCAGGAGAAGCAGGGCCCACATGATTCGCCGCAGCATTGTTCCTGTTCAGGTGTGGAGCAGGGGGCTGGTCCCCGGGCAGATCTCTTGTCGATGGCTCTTCTCTGTGCAGCATGGTAGCATGTCGGGGACCTCGTGGCAAGGCCCAGCCACATGGAGCTAATAGAGGATTTAGTCCATTTGCACTGGATACAGCTTCCAGCAAGCAGAACACAGTTCTCAATGTGGGGAACCAATTTGCTATCCCCATCCAGTACACAACACATTTATATGCAAAAAGAAACTTACTAAACCAGGCACAGCACTCCCAGGTCACAATCGCCAAGTTCTCTTCACACACAGAAGTCTTGAAGGGGAAAAGAGGACTTCTGGCAGGCCGATCGCATTCAGTACAATCTTCAGTCCCCCTCAGGTTGAGCCTGGCTGTACTTCAGTAGCTTACTTCAATTTCTGCACCTCGGATTTATTCCAACAAATTCTCTCTCTCTTTCTCACTCTGTCTCTCTTCTCAGGGCAACAAACAGACTTGCAGGCCTCCACTTAGGCCTTCCACAATTCTCCCTCTTGAAACTATGCAAATCACCACTCGACTATCATGAGCTGCTCCTCTCTCCACTCCCAACTGGAATCTGGCTTGCTGGCAGGCAGTTCAGGGGATTTCCTTCAGATCCAAAAGATTTGGTTGGTCAGTCCAGCTGTCAGTCACAGCAAGAGCTCCCCCTTCAGTTATAAAAGGTGCTAACAGTCCAAAACTACAAATCTCAAGCTCTGGGTCCAGTCAGCCCCCATAAGCATGCTCCATTTTAGAGTCCCCAATTACTGATTGGTCCAATTCAGCAGTTCGGGACCAAAATGGCGGAGACAGGCAGAAACCCCATGCTGCAAAGAAGGCAGGCTAGAATAAGGAACATCTTTATCACTCTAAATGATTCTCAGCAATTAGTTACATCTTTCAACAGAGCTCCCTCTGCACAATTAGCGATGGCAGAAATGGAACGATTACCTTGCAATCCGGACAGGACTCGAGCATGACAACACTCTTCCCCCCCCTTCAGAGTAATTATCACTGCAACTAGCAGCTCTTAAAGCAACAGTACACGGAGGCTACACAGGCACTCACGGGCAATACATTTAAAATAGCTGACACCGAACACCAGCTTGGCAGTGAGCACTTAGGCAAGCTCAAGGCAGACTTTTTGGGAATCCCCATTTATTGGGTGGTTACACCCTTCCCTGCCTGGAGAAAGCTTGGCTTCTGTGTCAAGTTGATACCATTATAATAATTGCAATTGCAAATTATACTATACCTCTATACCATTTGCAGGCTATGCCCATAACTTCTAAGGCATCAGTCAACATATTCAACCTTTACTATACACATTTTCTACATTTCACAGTACAGTGTTCATTCTAAATTATATTATGCATATTTCACACAGGTACTTTACACATCCTGCCATTCAAAATCAGGTAATAACTTCCTGTACATTGAATAATGTAAGAGGGGGCCCTTCCCTATGAGCTTACCTGGTGCTAGACGGGGCAGGGGCACCATACCTAGAGGGCAGGACAATCAACCAGGAATTGGTACTTAGGCTCAGTTTGGGCAGTGAGCTTTGAGATACATACACTCCCTTGTGGACCACATTGAGAGCCAAATTTACTGGCCTCCCAGGGGAATCATAACTAAAGTGTACAACAGGCTTGACAGCTCTGCCAGTCTTTCTGGGGGGAACAACCACAGTCTCTGTACTTTCAGCAGCAGCCTGGGAGCTATCATCACTTGAGATGGGTGCTTCTGCCTGGGTAGGGAGGTTCAAACTTGGGGCACTGTCAGTCCCTGACTAGGTAGATTCTGTTTCTACAACACTCTGCTCACTTGGAAGGCACTCTGGCACTGGAAGGGAATCATTTTCACACTGAAAGTATTTTTCAGGTTCTGGCACGTCACCAGAGTGACACATATCATCAACCTCTTCCTCAGGCAAATCATATAGTTCCACCATACATAGTGACTCAGCATCATCAGACATGACACTTTGCACTTCACTTTCAGGGAGCATTGGCTCCAAGGACAAAGCTGGGGGGTTAGGCAGTCCAGAAGGCCCAGCTTTATCCCCACAATTAATCATGGGGTTACCTTGAAACAGCTGACTCAGTTGATAAGAGAGGTAATAAGCATAATTGCACTCACTCTCATCAGAAGTAGACTGACAGTCATTATCATTCTGGGCTTGCTGTGGAGGAAACCTTAACTCTGTGACCACTGGGGTAGGTTGACTCTGTCTTTGGCAGCAGTACTAGTCACTGGTCCAGAGAGAACAATCTCCAGGGGTTCCGCTTCAATCATGACCTGGCCAATAGGCAGTAAATGGTTACGTTGCATGGTCTTGACAGCTTTTGAGTTGTTTTCAGGCCGCACTTTGTACATGGGTAAATCATCCAACATGCCTACTACTATATGGGGAAGATGGTACCATTGGTCAGCAATTTTATGCTTACCATGCAGTCCCAAATTTTGTAACAACACACAGTCTCCAGTTCGAAGCTCTTGGGCCTTTACTCTTTTAACATGTCTCTCTTTATTGGCTAAGTTTCTCTTGGCAGCAATTGTCTGGGCCAGTTGGTAGGCATGATTCAATTGAGCTTTCAGTTTTTGTACATATTGTAGATAATTTTCAGCCCGGACCCCATCGGGAGAGACCCCGAAACAAGCATCAACAGGCAGCCGAGCCTCTCTCCCAAACATGAGGCGGTAGGGAGAGAACCCGGTAGCATAATTTTTTGTGCAATTATAGACATGTACCAAGGTGCTAATCTACTGGCTCCATTTATGTTTGTCTTTTGAGTGAAGAGTGCCTAGCATGTCAAGCGGGGTGCGATTAAAGTGTTCTGGTTGTGGGTCCCCCTGAGGGTGGTAAGGAGTGGTTTTTGACTTCCGCACCCCCCCATAGGGAGATCATTTCTTTGATTAAATGACTCTCAAAGTCCCTACCTTGATCAGAATGAATTCTCTGGGGGATCACGTAGTTGATGAAGAAATTCTCCACTAGCACCTTGGCCACGGTGGATGCCTTTTTATCTTTGGTGGGGAAGGCTTGGGCATACCTTTTAGAATGATCCGTGACCACCAACACATTGCCAATGTTCCGCTGGTCAGGCTCCAAACTCAAAAAGTCTTTGCAAACTAATTCCATTGGGGTGCTGGTGGTAATGTTGACAAGGGGGGCAGCCCTCTGAGGTAGGGTCTTTCTCTTCAGGCAGTGTCTACAAGTCCTTACATGATGCTTCACATCAGCCCCCATCTTAGGCTAGTAGAATGAAGATCATACTAGGTCAAGGGTTCAGTTGATACCGAGGTGGCCCATATGATTGTGAAGGGACCTCAGCACCAAGTCTCTGAAAGCTGTGGGCAAGACCAATCATTGCTTGTCTACTTGGCCACCCCAATCCACTGTCTCTCTATATAACAACCGATTAATCAGCTTTAACTTGGGGCCTTCTTTAAACAGTAAAGCAGTACACAAATCAGAGGAGCGCAATTCAGCCACATATTTCCCTGCACAGAGGGCATCAAAGGCTGGCCAGATCATGGGATCTTGGGATTGAACCCATTGAATGCTGTCATTGTCAAACTGAGGTAGTGCACTAATCTCTAGAGAGGAGAAGTGACAATACGCAGGTAGTATGCTGGTGTCAAAAGGCCCCAAACGATCTACTAAGCAGTCCACTGAGTCCACAGACCTCTGTTCATCTTTATCAAACTTTTGGCACAGTGCTTGAATGTCAGGTTCAGACAGCCTGACCGAATCACTTTTGGAAGTGGGCTACCAGGATAGGGCATCAGCATCGATGTGATTCAGGTCTGATCTGTATTCAACAGCATAATCATAGGTAGACAACGCAGAAAGCCACCGATGCCCTGTGGCGTCTAGCTTAGCTAAAGTCTGCACAAAGGTCAATGGATTATTGCCAGTCTTCACCTGTATCTTTTCCCCATATAGGTATTCATGGAACTGGTCAACGATGGCCCACTTTAACACCAGGAACTCCAGCTTATGCACAAGGTAGTTTCTCTTTGATGGGGTCAGACTTCTACTAGCAAAGGCCACCAGTCTCAAACCATCCTCATGTTCTTGATACAGCACAGCTCTCAAATCTTGTAGGCTAGCATCGGTATGCAACACATAGGGTCTAGTAGAGTCAGCATAGGTGAGGATGGGAGCATGGGTGAGCTGATATATTATTTCACAGAAGGTGGCTTCACAGTTGGGCATCCTGCAGGACCCAAAAAATTCACCTGGGTGAAAATATACTTTTTCTGTTTTTGAGGAGGCCCCTTTCTTGCATTTATGGTTTGTGGGATGGTAACCCTGGGTAAGATTCAGGAGTGGGTGGATCACCTTGGAATAGTCCTTTATGAGCCATTGGTAGTAGCCACAGAACCCCAGGAAGCACTGTAATTCTCTCAGATTGTGGGGCTGGGGTCAGGTCGTCAAGGTCTCAACTTTACTGGGATCAGTCTCTATCTCCTCTATGGATATTATGTGCCCCGCATACTTTATAGATGCCTGAAAAAACTGGCACTTGTTGATGGACAGCTTGAGGCTGAAATCCTCCAGTCGATCTAACACTTTAAATAGTTGACTCTCATGCTCCTGCAATGAACTTCTGAACACAATGACATCGTCCAAGTACACCAGGCACACCAAAAAAATTCATATTCCCCACTGCACTTTCCATCAATCACTGAAAAGTGGTCGGAGCACCCAAAATCCCCTGAGGCATCCTCATTAACTCACAGAACCCTAATGGACAGATGAAGGCTGTTTTATCATGGTCTTCCAGGGCCAGGGGGATCTGTTAGTACCCACTTCGAAGATCCAATACTGAGAACCATTTGCTCCCATTCAGACAGTCCATAGCATCTTGTATACGGGGCATGGTGTATTGATCCGGGATGGTCCACCGGTTAAGGGTTCGGTAATCAATGCACATTCTCACTGACCCATTCTTTTGGCGCACGTCCATAATAGGTGAAGCATAGGGGCTTCTGGATTCTTGTATCACACCAGCCACAAGCATTTCCTGCAGGTGTCTTCTCACATCATCTATGTCTGTGGGAGCTAGATGCCAAGACCTCTTGCGAAATAGTCATTCATCATGCAGGCGTATGTGATGCTCTGCTCCATGGACACATCCCACATCCCATTCCTGCAATGAAAACACTTGGTCTTTCTAGGCAAGTCTCTTGCTGATTCAAGTCTTCTATTCAGCTGGCAACAGGGAGTCACCAAAGCCAAACAAGTCAGGAGACACTCTATCAGTTGCTCCAGGGTGCTAGTTACTGAGTAACACTGCAGTGTCTGCACAGTGTACTATAGCTAGGGTGCAGCCTCTGTTCACCTGAATCTCCTGATCTGACACATTGTGGATCTGGACCATCACCCATCATGCATAGGCATGAGCATGAGCAGGCAAGATTCAGGGCTTGACCAACAATCCTTCTGGCAACTTTCCATTGCCTGGAGCATCCAGCATTAGTATTCTATTCTTGACATCTTTCCGTAAGGAGACCTCCCCTTGTAGAGTACACTGGGTGTTGGAGGCTAGCACCATCAACTCGGGATCCTTCTTCCATACAACTCCAACCAGTTCATCCTGATCTGCCTCCTCAGTATTCTGTGCAACTCATAGGCCTTCTTAATCAACGTGGGAATTCTCAGAGTCCTACCAGTTCAGTGCCCCTGTTTCTCGTAGCATAATTGTGCCAGTCTCCCAAAGATATGAGCATTGGTCCCACTTAATAGTGGAACCCCATCATACAGTCCAGTAGGGGGGACACACCGAGGTCAAGGTCTCTACTCGTTCCGCCACTCCAGTCACTGAAGTAGGAAAAGACAGCCAGATCCTTATATATCCAGAAAATGGATAGAAATTTTCACTCAACCCCCAGACATGCAAACTTTCCAAGGGTTGTAAGGGCACATCAGGCAGGTGCTTCTGATGCCAATCTTGAAACATTATAGTCACTTGAGAACTACTGTCAAGCACAGCCCTGGTGGACACTCCATTCACCTTTACTGTTGTCTCCATGCAGGGACCCACCACGTTGGTTCATTTAGATGGCACAGAGGTAGGTATCGATCTGGTGGTGGCCTTTGAAGAGTAACTTTTTCGAACAGCCCCACCAGGTGGCAGGTTGTTATTTCATCGAATCACAGCTAATAACCTCATAGTAGCCCTCCACAAATTCTCTGGAGAATAGCAGAAGACACGGGTGTATCCATCCTCCCTGCAATGACAGCAAAAAGTAGTTTCTTCAGGGTCTCAGGGGGTACATGGGCCATCTCCCGGTTTGTGCACCACAGGGGCATTGGGAAGCTCATCTTTGGATTGTGCTTTGGGTCCTTGATCCTCTGGACTTACACTAGGATTGGGGGTTTGTGTGGTTCACAGCAAGTCCCCCACCACAGCTCTCAACTCTTGTACTTCTTCTAATATGTTACCTTCAGTCCAGGTTTCTGGAGAAACAACTTGCACCCCCACTCCACTTCTAGTCTCTGGGGGTGCCTGATACAGGTCTGGTTCTCTGTCTGCCTCTGTCAGTTCTTTGATCAGCTGTCTCAGCTGCTGCACCTCATCCATGTCGCTCCTCTCCGGGGTCTGGCAGGTACCAACAACCCCAGCATAGGGCTCCCAGCCCTCTTCATCATTCTGTCTCACGAATCTCTTTCATAAGATGACAGTACTTGGGAGGATTAGCCTTCCTGTCTTGTAACTTGAGTTTCAACATCATCACACTGGAATATCTGACTGACTTTAGAATATGGTCCAATCTGACCCAGTTCAGTTCCTTTGCCGGCACCCCTCCTTTCCTGTGGGCCCTCTGCAGAGCCCTCTTGACTCTTGTAACAAATGCGGACAACTTCTCATTTTTCAATTGCTTAGCAGTCTTGAATTTCCACAGCAAGTCATCCCCTGACTCAGTGCTGCCAAACACTCCTTCCAGAGCAGACAGGTATTCAGCCACAGTGTACTCTGGGCTAGTAGCTCACAAGAAGCAGATGGCCTCCAGTGCAGGGCCCCTTAAGCTCTCCATAAGTCTCTTTCTCTTTTCCCACTCTGAGCACTGCCATTCCTGTAACAAGGGAGTAGCATAGTCCATCCACGTTTCCAGGTCATCCTTCCCCGTAGGCACTGGGACTGTGCCTGAGAAAAGTCTGAGCTATGGTACGAGTCCAACTGCACCGAGGGAATTATTATGGGGGAGGGGACTACAGGGGAACTCTTAGGAGAAGCAGGGGACATGGCCAGGGACTGCAGGGGCATGTGTTCCTCAGAAAGGTCTAGCACCTTTACTAGCTCTTGAGCAGTTCGTCCTTCAGATGCTAATAGCTTAAGAAACTTGCCCTTAAACCCCTCTATATTGGGGGATCCGCCCGGGGTAGCTGGATCACTATGTAAGTGAATTACCCTCCACCCCTTCTGGGTCCCTTCCAGTGAGATAACAAGGGGTACCTTCTCTGGATCTATTGGAGAACTACAGGATAATAAAACTATCATAGTCTGCTCAAGCAGGTCTGAATCCCTCCCCTTCTCTTCAACTTTGCCCAAACCTTTGACATGTTCCACAGCTGCTATGATATCAGCATTTGTAGCCCCTTATGGGACATCCAGTAACAGGAGGGCCTGGCAGGGGTCTAACCCCTCAGCCGCACTCAACCCCATCATTTGGTGCACTAACAGCTTATGGGGGACAAATTTGAGCTGGGACATAGCAAGATCCTCCATTTTCCCACCAGAGCTAAACATATTGGGGTAATTCCCTCCCTTGGCCACTAGAGGATGCTAATCCCAGTGGTGCCTCCAAGATGTAACCCCTAGGTGGCGCTACCCCAATGGCTACTAGCACTGCCTGCTGGGCAACCAGTAGGTTAAGGGGCCTGAGTTCTGAAATGGGTGCCTCCACCCAGAGGTCAGGGTTAGTGGTGGTCGAACTAAACTGGGCACAGCCCTCTGGAACACTGTAACCCCATTTGATTCCCACCAGTGGCCCACACAGTATGCAATAATTACCTTCACAATACCCCAGATATGCTTGACAAGTACCCACACAGTATACACTTACCACTGGGGCTGGTTTCTCCAGTTCGACCCTGGGGACCCCCAGTAAAACAAGGTTAGACAGAGCAAATGGTAACAGCACAATGTTTCAGACATAAACAAGTTCCACAGACTGGTTGAGGTGCTGCAAAAAAGTAGATCTGAGTTATTCAGGGTATTCGAACAAGGAAGGTGTCAATTAGGTTAATTGGCTTTAATTTCTCTATCAATCACACAGTTGTGCATGCAGTCAGAGTCCCTTACACAGTCACACTTCTGGGTACCCAGTTGAGGAGGAAGATGGGCTAGCCAGGACCATTGCCTGAGGTAGGCTGGCATTGCAGCTGGTTGGGGCCATGTAATGGAAAACACAACTTGCATAACACACTTTTGTAATCTGGAGCCAGATGGCTCAGTTCATGGAAGAAAGAAACAACACAATAAATCAAATGGCACACTTAGATTAAAAGATAGTTGCAGGGAGCTACCCTGGTAGTTCCTTACTATACCCAAGACTGGACACAGGAGGGATGAAGATTGAGACAGCAGATGAGTTTTCTGGATTGCCAGAAGCAGGGCCCACACAATTTGCTGCAGCCTCGTTCCTGTTCAGGTGTGGAGCAGGGGGCTAGTCCCCGGGCAGGTCTCTTGTCGATGGCTCTTCTCTGTGCAGCATGGTAGGATGTCGGGGACCTCATGGCAAGGCCCAGCCACGTGGAGCTAATAGTGGATTTAGTTCATTTGCACTGGATACAGCTTCCTGCAAGCAGAACACAGTTTTCAATGTGGGGAACCAATTTGGGATCCCCTTCCTGTACACAGCACATTTATATGCAAAAAGAAACTTATTAAATCAGGCACAGCACTCCCTGGTCACAATCACCAAGTTCTCTGCACACACAGAAGTCTTGAAGAGGAAAAGAGGACTTCTGGTAGGCTGATCGCATTCAGCACAATCTTCAGTCACCCTCAGATTGAGCCTGGCTGTACTTCAGTAGCTTACTTCAGTTTCTGCACCTCGGATTTAGTCTGACAAAATATCTCTCTCTCTCTCTCTCTCTCCCTCTCTCTCTGTCTCTTCTCAGGGCAATGAGCAGACTTGCAGGCCTCCACTCAGGCCTTCCACAGTTCTCCCTCTCGAAACTATTCAGATCACCGCTCGACTATCATGAGCTGCTCTTCTCTCAACTCCAAACTTGAATCTGGCTTGCCAGTAGCCAGTTCAGGGGATTTTCTTCAGATCCAAATAGTTCAGTTGGTCAGTCCAGCTGTCAGTCACAACAAGAGCTCCCCCTTCAGTTACAAAAGGCACCAATAGTCCAAAACTACAAATCCTAAGCTCTGGGTCCAGTCAGCCCCCATAAGCAGGCTCCATTTTACAGTCCCCAATTACTGATTGCCCAGTTCGGCAGTTTGGGACCAAAATGGCGGAGACAGGCAGAAACCCCACACTGCAAAGAAGGGAGGCTAGAACAAGCAACAACATCTTTATTACTCTAAATGATTCTCAGCAATTAGTTACATCTTTCAAAAGAGCTCCCTCTGCACAATTAGCGATGGCAGCAACAGAGCGATTACCTTGCAGTCTGGGTAGGACTTGAGCATGACAACACTCTGCCACCCCCATCCAGAGTAATTATCACTGCAACTAGCAGCTCTTAATGTGACAGTACATGGAAGCTATACAGACACTCATGGGCAATACATTTAAAACGGCTCACGCCGAACACCATCCTGCAAGTGAGCACTTAGGCAAGCTCGAGGAAGACTTTTTGGGAACCCCCATTTGTAGGGGGGAGTTTCACCAGTAAGACAGCAAATGGACTGACTATGTACACTAGACCCTTTGTTTTTCTTTAGTTTATTTATTCTTTTTTAGAGATTTTTATTTATCCTTTGCAATACTTTTATTGTTACATATCCTGGGATATATATATTTATCTTGAGAAGAATGTATTTCATGATACTTGAATTGAATGTGTATGGAACTGCAATAAAGAAAGTATATTAAAAAAAGAAAGAAAAGAACAACACAGTGCACCAGGTACATCTCCAAATCTCAACAGCTCTCAGAAGAGCTCAGGCAATGATTGCTCCAGATGAGTTGTCATCAAAATATTATCGAAGCACAATGCTTATTTAGATTCTTGTTCTCCCAGGGATACCTGCAAATGGACTGAATTCTGCAAAAGTAATTGCTTCAAAGGCTTCAAGTACAGAGCAAAAAGAAGTGGTAATTAAGAGAAGACCTCATGGCTGTGTGTCTCGTTGCTAAGTGAGTCTATCGGAGAGTTCCTTGTTAGCCCTTACTCACGCCTGATGAGTCTCATAAAGATCTACAATTATCCCTTGTAATGGGCAGAAGAAATCCCATCAACAGCAATGTATTTTGCATAAACCCTCAGGAAACACTGTCAAAATCTTTGCCTGCATAAAGGCAATGGGAAAGTCCGGGCGATGTATACGCTGTACATGTTGAATCCAAAGTTATGTTCTACAGATATTGTCTAATACCTGTTGGCAGGAAATAAAACCAGTCTGATCTGTAGCAGTGACAGTGGACAGTATAGTGTCTAATCAGTGGGAAAGAATAGTCATAAAAATGTTATAATAACTGGGGACCACTTTTTCCCATGGGTAAGGGGGTATAATGTTCCGTTATAACCCGCGGGTTATAATGTGTGTGGGCATGCGCACAAAGCGCTGTTCCGTTCCTCTTCAGCGCACAGCATGCAGCACTTCACCACCAGTTGGACACGGCGGCAAGTTAATTTAAAATGTATTTTATATAATTGCTGAGGCGTAAAAGCATTCCCCAGCAATTAAATAAAATAAAAGCTGGGGAGGTGAGTGAAACTTGAATGTTAGACACCCCCTCAGTGTGGGATGCCTGTACAAACCCCTCACGCTTCGCTCTTGGGGTTTATGTGGCATCCCACACCTTGGGGGTGTCTAACATTCTCGTTATTACCACCTCCCCAGCCATTATTATATATATAATCTGTGTTCAAAATTGAAATAGGGTGGTAAGATTCCGCTAACAACAGCTGTCATGGCAAAAATTGCAGCAAAATGCCAGGGAACTCCCTGCCAGCAGCTCACACACAAACAAAAAGGAACAGTAGTAAGGGTGAAAGTTTTTCCCTATAGTGCTATAAAGAATTTTAATATAAACTCATCAGTGCAGGGCATTTTCCATTTTTTTGAATGCCAGATTGTCAGGGCAAGTTCCAGTGTAGTGACTGGGGCCAGTAACATGTCATGCTGTGCTCCATAGTGAAAGACAGGAGGGTAATACCAAAGAAATACTTGTCCATCATCTACTGGGTAGCGTCTCAAGGAAATGGATATAATTTCTTATAATAACCTTGTTACACGGCCAAAATATCCTATAACTGATGCATCAATACTCCAGTAGTGTTTTCCCATAAATGTACTATTGTGCTTCAAACCAGCCTGCACCTCAGGTGTTGGGCCAAAATATTATTAAGTCAGCATGTCATCAGCTCATTTACCACAGGGAGAGCATAAGGAGTGCAAGCAGAGGAAACAAATCACTGTGAAAAACCTAAGGAGAATTCTGATTACTGCTGGACTCTGAGCTAGGAATTTAACAAAAAAAAAAAACAGGAAGCCAAACACAGGCAGAACAAGTGTAGAGCCAGAAAACTTTGTAAAGAAAACATATAAACATATTTAAACAAAGAAAAAACTGACTTACAGGTAAAGGGAAATTACCTCTGTACACCCAAGCCCAAGTTTTGATGAAATCACCAGGAATGAGAAAAAAGGCTGGCAACTGAACCTGGTCTCAGGCACAGCAATTAGGGCATCTTATGGGGACAAGCGTCACTCATGCCATCCCACACATGGTACACATCAAGTGGCACAGATGTGTACCACACCTTACTACCTTGAGGTATGGCAGCTGGAATGTGACAGGCTATGGGCACAGCTGGAGCAAACAAAAGAGTTATGGAAGCTGACTGCTGAGGTGAGGGGAATGCATGGTGGAATGACACTATCCTAGCCAGCCCCACAACCTACACACTGCCCAGGACTGAAGCCACCGAGAAGTCCCCCATGCGACCCACACCAGCAGAACTGGACAACACGTAGGAGTCCCATATACCAACCACACCAGCATAACCAGACAACAACCAGGGGCAGGAGGGAAGTCACGTCGCCATTATCAGACATGCAGACATGCACACATGGCCAGGAAGATGGGAAGGCTCCTGCAAAAGATTCACCATCTTGGCATGCAGGCTTTGACATGCAGAGGGTGACCACTGGGCAAGAGACAGTAATTCACAGCTGCAACCCCCCAAACAGCTCATGAATGGATACCCCTCCGGTACAACGTAAGCACAGCTAGCCTCCGGTTCAACGTAAGCACAGATAGCCTCCCAGTACAACACAAGCATGGATAACTCCCTCCCTGCTACAACACAAGCATTGATAACCACCATCCCGGTACAGCACAAGCACAGACAGCCCCCTATACTATGGCTGTGTGGCACTCAGGGTGGGTTATCATCACAGTGCTTCACCTGCCTGCACCACCTTCCCCTCACCCCTAGCTGCTTTACTTTCCCTGCACAATTCCATGTCTTACCACCAGTCCTGACAGTATCTCTACACCACAGCAATGCAGGGCCTCCTCTCCCGCATCACCTGGTGGATCATAACCATGCTTGTATTATGACATGGGTATATGCCATGATATGGCTATATTATGCTCCATGGCACATGTGGTGAACACTCTGCATGTCTTCCCAGGCATGAGCATCGTAGTGCCTCCAGTCATGTTGAGGCACTGGTACCTCATCTCAGGGGGCCTGTCATCCTCTCCACAAGTAGGGCTCCCTTGCCTCACCATGTGCTACAAGGTACAGAGTCATTAGGTATGGCCATGGTAGATATCAGCTGACACCTGTGAGAGGGTAAACAACAGTGTTAGCACCATGTGGCTGTGTGGCATCCAGCATTAAGTCTATGGTGTAGTATTCAATTGCCCACTGATCAACCATACATCCCTTCCGTCATGTGCACCAAGGAGAGTGCTGAGCCTGGAGCCATCAAATATTTAGGCATCTTGGTATGACCCTTGGTTTTTAGCACACACGCTAGTGATTATTCTCATAGAATCACAGACTACCTGACAGTTGATGTTATGCCACCCTTTGTAGCTGCAGTATGCCTCATCATCCACACACAGTGTCAGGATTGTGGCACACATGCAGTCAATGGCTCCCAATACAATTGACATGTCATGCACATCACAGAATGCCTCCTGCATGGACCGTATGTTGTTGGACAGTGTGGTGGGGAATGTGATGTGCTCATGCACACACAGGAGCAGGACATCATCAACCTGCTGCAGTGCCCTGGACATGGATGACTGACACTGTTGACATAACCTGCCACCCTCTGGAAGAACCCAGTGGCATAGTATGCCAATGCACACAGCAACTTGGCCAGAACTGATATTGCCTCTGATGGGTATGTAACATAGTAACATAATAGTTGATGGCAGATAAGGACCACTAGGCCCACCTAGTCTGCCCGTATTCCCTGCCTACTTCAGTGGCTGCTGACCATACCATAGTTGGTCATTAGCTTACACCTTGCTTCCCCTAAGTGAAGCACCATTGGCGAGAACCACATTGCACAGCCTGCTGATCATTTCCTGGTCCACATGGAAACATTTGAAATAGTGTGTACCCCTGAGGGTATAAAAATCCAGCCTGGGCCAGAACACACATGGCCATAACATGGTCCTCAATGACTGTTCATGGTCACACTCCCTGCCCACAATGAGGACATTTGTTAAGAAGCTTAGGCACATGTTCTTTGTTACTTTTTCTAGCATGGCAGACAACAAGCATGTGGTGTTAAAGCACTGCCTGTCTGTGTGTCCCCTGACTGCAGCCTGGATGGGGTTGCATCCCACACCTGCAGTGGCTAACGGAGGCCCTTTATGGGGGGGGGAGGTGTAACATAGAAACATAGAAACTGTCAGCAAATACTGTAAGGACCACCAGGCCCAACCTGTCTGCCCAAAATCCCTACACTAGTTTGTGGCCTCTGACCCTAACAGGTCAATGACTTTTCACCCCACATTCCCACCTCTATGCCTGTCCTATGCATGTTTAAAACCCTCCACTGTGCTTGCCCCCACCACCTCCTGTGGCAGTATATTCCATATGTCCACCGCCATCTCCATGTACTTGGCATGTTGGCAGGGAAAAGCAGCATGCACATGCATTGCCTGGTCACACTGAACTATGAATTGCTGGCTGCAGCACCTGCTCAAAGTGCTGATAACGGAGACAGCGACTACTGCCAACAACTGGTGAATGTCACTGTGTACCTACCAGAGAGATGGGGATGTTGTCTGGGATGTTACAGAACCCGGAGAGGTAGGTATAATATTGGCAAGGGAGATGTGCATGCATGTGGTGCCATGTGATATATGTACTGGGGCATGTATGTTATCCCATTGTTTCTGTTTCCACAGGACTACCAAGACAGACCAGACAGGATGGTGCCAATGCAGAATGAGCAGTCAGATGGGGCAGTGCCCATGGTCATCACCCAAAGGGACCAGTGTGGGTTGCATATACATGATAGGCTGTCCTAGATGATGGGCTTCAGTGATGCCTATTGCAAAGATGACCTGGGTGTGTACTGGCCTCTGGCAGAGCCCTCCAATGTAGATGGGGCTGTGCCTATGGGAGGCTGTGTGTCGACAGTGTTTTGCCATGGCCATGCATGTGCATCCTGCTCATGCCTGTCTTCTGTGTTCATTCCTTTCAGGTCTAGCATGGCTGCTGAGGAAGCTGATGCTTACGGAGCAGGCTACATAGCAACCATGCCTATGGGGTTCAGTGAGGACTCCCTGGAGGAGGACAGCTAGACATTTGTTCCTGGGAGAATTGGCCTGTATAATGCTGTGGGTGCTGGTGGAGAAGGATTGCCCCCATGCCACCCTTTCCAGGCAGGTAGAAGCCAGTGGCATGGGACACTGCCACTTCTAAATGGACATTTCTACGCCATATTTATTACATCGCTTTGCTGTTACATTTGATTTTATTTCTTATTCTGTTTGTCCAGTCAACTGATGGTATCAGGACTGTGTACATGCTATGCACAGTTACTGCTGTCTGCTGTGTCATTAAAGCAGTTTTATACAGAATGTCCTTTGGTGGTAATTCCATTCAAAGATAGCATGCCATTGACTGTGGTTGACTGAGCCATGGGATTTTTGCCCGTCTGGCTGCCATGCAGAGGTGTGCTGGGGTTGCTGTATGCTACAGGGCATGGGGCTTGTTGTCTGACATGCAGCCATGCAGGGCAAGCACCATGTGGGGTGTGCTCTGTGCTATGGAAGGTAGCTGATGAGTGCCAGACTGTCTGAGACATATTGTGATGGTCCTACATATGACAGGCACATACTCTGTAATGGGCTTCAAGGGCATAGGTGTACAAGGGTGGCCCTCATGCACAGTCCAGTAATGTGACCAGTGGTGGTCTATTCCTACAACTGATCCCAGACTAGTTGTTTGTGTTTACACTGTGCTGGGGGTTTGGGGCTCCAACCCTTTCTATTCAGTCCCTGAAATCACTGCCAGCTACCCTAGTCCTATGGCTCCAGTGGCCATGTATTTGTGCTTCTGCCATGGTTTTGCTGAAGGCTATTATGCAGGCCCTGCATGCTGCAGTTTATGGCAGGCCTGCCCAAGGCATAGTGCTGCAGTTGCGCAACTACTCACCAGATGTACACCATATCGTGAATGAGTGCGTGTGTGTGTGTGTGTGTGTGTGTGTGTGTGTGTGTGTGTGTGTGTGGCATGCACATGCTGGTGGGCACATCCCTCCAGCAGTGCATAGTGCTGTTGTGGCATTCGTATGTGCATGTCTGCTTTGCATGCTTATGTGCCATGTACCTGTAAGCTGCATGGTTGCAGATAGTGTGTCTCAGTGATGTATCCCCATACAAAAGGTGACTGTGTGCTGCATAGGAGCTGCCTGACCATTATGCTTAGGCTGCAGTGAGCTTGATTTCAGTTCTGCCATGTAAATACACAAAACTCTCCATCAGAAAACTGCAAAGCTTGTCATTTCAGCTAAAAAGAAAATGCAAGTTATAATTCTATGATACAAAATGTCAGGGAGATAAATATACCTTTACCTAGTCAAACCCTGTTCTTACCTGCAAAGAAATATTTGAAAGCAAGGAAAAAGTACTAATCCATCCTGTCTTCTGTCTGTAATATAATGTGAAAGCAATTGCTGCAAGATTCAAAAATACAGGAAGGATGGAGCAAGGCAGTCTGTACTGAGGTGGTCAGGCCAGAGTCAAGAAGGACCTATTATTTCCTAGACTTCTAGATTTCTCACACATGGCCTTCCAAATTTTGTTTCCACTCTGCTTGTTGTCCCCCTTCTTTCCTTTTTGCCCTCCCTCCTTCACCTTCTCCTTTTAATGCTCCAGTTCCTTTCCCCCTTTGTCTCTACCACCCTATGCCTTTCATTAAGTTGGGAGATTCCTCTCCCCTTGAGTTCTCCTTACTCTCTATTTCAGTCTGTGGAAGGGGGCAGTTTCTGCCTCTTCTATTGCTTCCACCACCACCCTCAGTTAGTTTAGTTTAAATGTTTATCGAGGTAACATTTAAACCATCCACTGGGGACTGCAGGCAATCACCCCCCTATAGGTCCTTATCCTCCCAACTGGGTTTCCATTCACAATGCAGCTAAACCCCTACTCAGTGCATCATTTCTTCAGGCATTAGTTGAAGCTCCTGGTATAAACATTCTGCTTTTCCCCCTATCGTAGATAGGCATCACCTCATCATAGGTCACTGAACGAGCTACCTGCCCAGGAGCCTCCCCAGCTCCCCAAACTTCCCTGCTCTATTCCAGCCCCGTCCCTAGCTAGATCATTAGTCCCTAGGTGAACAATGACATCAAGCTGTCCCTCCCACCCTGCTGCTCCAGCAATCCTCAGGATCTGCTTCCCATCTCTCCAGGCTGCAGTGCCGCATAGGCACCTAACCTACCTCTCCCCCTCTATTCCTATTCCCAAAACTATACCCCTCACAATCGAATCCCCCACCAGAAGTTGCTAACTCCTCCTTTGGGGTCCACTACCACCCTACTTGGGGTTTCCAATATGGAGGGCCCATACATCCTCCCTGGTCACTACCATGGGTGCCTCTTCCTGGCAGTCCTGCCCCACCAGAACAGTACAGAAATGATATGGTGGTACCAGGTGAGGAATGTGCCTCTGTCTCACCACCCCACCCTTCCAGAGCCCATCATAGTCCAACCATTCCTCCTCCCTGGCATCCTCTAAAGTAACAGTGGCAGACTTGGTAGCCACTGGGTGGGGGAATAGGTCCCCTGAATCCTAGTCAACTTGTCCTGGAGTCAAGTGATCTCCTCCCTTAATGTAGAGAGGTGTGTACAGATGGGGCAGCACAGCAGTATCCAGAAGATCTCTCTGAAAATTGCTGCCCCACAGCCACTGCACTGCATCACTGCCAGCATTCTCAACTTTTATTCTCCCTGTGTTACCTGGAAGTACTTTTGTACCCTTACCCCTGATACAGTATTTCTAGTTTTCCCCTTTTTGTTTGTTTCTATTTGTGTTCCTCATGCCTTGTTTAAATCTCTTTATACTACTACCCTAGATAGAGTGTTGCTCCTATTCCCAGTTTTGGCCTACCTTTTACCTTCTGCCCTTTCCAGCAGTGACTGTTGCACAGTATTGAATAGGTGCCTTACATTAGTCGACTGGCAGAGTCACCTGCTTTCTTGCTTCCTCCCACCAATGCCTACCAATGCCTGAGATGCCAGTTACCTGTCCCACTCCTTCGCTGTTCCACTCACTCACCATATGATACATCTCTGTAATGTTTTAAGTAAAAGGAGTTGCAGAATACCTGCGGTACCATACTCCATAAATGAGAACTACTCCCTTACCCCAGTTTATTTGTACTTTTTACTCTATAAACTGGAGCTTCCAGTTAGCTATGTGGTTGGGTGCAATTGTGAAATGTGTCATCAACGAAATTCTGCAGAATCTTTGAAATGCACCAGAATAGGAATCCCACTGAAATCACCAAATTCTACATGTTCTGCTATTTCTGCAGATGGAATTCTGAATTCTTCTCTGTGTCTGCCTCTATCTCTCTCTCTCTCTCCCCCGCCACACACACAGATGTGATGGCAGGGCTTTTAGGTGCCTTTTTGGTGACCAGATCAAATGAATATATAAATCTGGACTAAACTGTCTGGATTTTTGTTAAGTGTTCTATTTTGCTGAACTGCCCTGTGTAACACACATTCATGGTGGGTTGTTTATCTTGTTCAAACCACTACATATTCCTTAGCCAAGTAATCAAAATGTCATTTGTGTAGTCTGGGTCATAGGTTTGGTGTTTTTGCTCAGTCTTAGAGCCCCAATATTCAGCTGTGATATGGTGTCTATGGGTTAAAACAGTTGACTGTACTTGACCTGTCTTTCAGGTTATAACTCCTTCTGTCCCTTTGCTCTTGTCTGTCAGCCACATACTCACCACTGTTACCTCTACACCACTCTCTCCCTCCCCTCTCTTGGGGACAGATGCCTAGCACATTTTGCCCCTTTAATTGGAAAGTTTTGGCTTGGCTCCCGGCCACTCTACCTCCACTACCTCCTTTCCATCCCTCCTCCCCTCTCCTACTCCCTCCACAACTCCCCCTTTAAGACACTTGCCCTCCCTTCCTGGCTTTCCTTTTCAGGGACATCAGCCTTCTCTTATCACTTTCCTAATATTTGTGACTCCTTCCCCATAGATATCCTTGTCCATTCGATCTTTATCTCTTCTTCTTCAGCACTACATTTCCCCCTCCTGCAATTGCACCTGACCAACCTCCCCTTCTTTATTCCTCTCTGCTTCTCCATCTTTATTCCTCTCAGCCCCTCCTCTATTTCATTTTCCCACTGCTCTATTTCCCTTTACCCCTCTATAGGCTTGCCTGTAGCCTACAGCACTAGCTGGGTTTTGCATTGAGTAGAGTTCACACCCCTGGGGTACCACTCCTGGGTAAGGCTTTCCTACCCCCCACCTCCTCACTTCTCTTAAATTCTTCCCTTTTGCAATCTCTTTTTCCATCTTCCACCCCCTCTTGATCCCAATTACTCCTTCCCCCTTTCCTCAACTTACTACCCCACCTCTGTTGTGTCAGTATCCTTTTTGCTCCCTCCTGCCAATCCCCTTGCGGGCTTTTCATCCCAGAGGGTTGTAGGCCCAATCTATCCCTTATTGCTTCCCCCTGCTAATCCCCTTGCGAGGTTTACAAATCAGAGGGGTACAGGCTGATCTGGCTATCCAACCGTCTCCCCCATCCCCTATTCTGTGAAAGTTCTCTTTCTACAGCCAAGTGTTTAAAGAAAAATATATATGTGTTTGGGTGTATGTTTATGATTATGTCCTGAGTACTAAGTCACTGCATGTGTAATGATAACAAAAAAGGATATATATTTATTCAGTCTACATATGATGACAAGTACTGCTTGCCAATCCCACATGCATGTTTGGTGGTTGCCTTAATGCAACAGTTCTCAAACTTTGTCATAGTGAGCCTCCCCTAAGCCATGGAAAAGAGCTTGAGCCTCCCCCAAAATACCAAAATATTTTTAGGCCTCCCCATAGAAAAATAGCCTACTTTTCACAGACATCAGGAATAAATTGAAACCTCTTCGCATAGCTGGTTCTCATTTTATTAGGCTTATCGTAACTCCCCCCTCAAAGAGGACAACCTACTTGCTCCAATATCTTGACTCTCGAACCATTGTTACCCCTTACTGCCATACCTTCATGGGTCAGAATGCATTTTCTGTTTCCCCTCTATCTGGAATAACCTTCCTGTCAGCCTCTGTCTCTCCCCCTTTCATCCTACTCTTAAGAAACTTCTCACAATCATTTTGCTCACTCCTGCTCTTATTCCTAGTACCTGTATGGTTAACCCTTGTATTTGGACAGTTCTGCTACCAGTCTAATTGATCAATTGTTCCTCTCATTGTTAGTTTATTGTTCTTAATTTGTTTGCACATTTATTCATTTTGTATTGCTTGAGTGTTTTGCAGTTACATTTTGAATTGTATTCTTTCACTACCCTTCCCTGGGTACACCTGAAATGAGGCCATGTCTCAGTGTACAGCACCTTCCCTGGTCACAGACTTGTGAATAAATACATAAATTCACCTACTATTATCCTCTTTCAGTTTGCCTTATCCCTGCACACAAAATCTATAAAGTTCCAAATTGAAACATAATACTTTTTCAAGACTTGCTTGAGCCTCCCTTGGAGCAGGTTGGGGCCTCCCCAGGGAGGCTAGCCTCACCATTTGAGAACCCCTGCCTTAATGTTTTATGTACAGACGTATCTCTATCTTTATTTTTTAATTTTATTTTGATTCTGTATTCAGTACATCAGGAACCAAGCTATTGCTGCTCAATATGCCTTTCCTGGTGAAACTTTTCAAAATAAAATAAAATAAATAAATAACTAAATAGCTAGCAGGCGCCTGAGATCTACTTATAGGATATAGTTCACCAACACTTATGCTTGCTTCCCTATTGTATGCTATTAAGTAATAACTGTCTCATCAAAGGTATGTGCAACTGTAAACAAGCTCGGATCAATAAAGGTGAAATATTTGGATCGGAGGTGAGAGAAGTGTTGAAGAAATGAAAAGTGTTGTGCAGCAGCCAGAAATAATGTAGTAAAGACCATTGACCCATGTTAGGTCACAGTCCATTTTATCATGCAGTATTGAAGTATGTTTTACATGGTACCACTAACTGGGAGCTTTTGCATAAGTTTTTAACCTTTTTATTTACCTACCAGTAATTACATTTCATGTGGATGGAATTAACATAGGAAATACAATAAGAGATGCAAAAGGTCATTGATTTACTTGTTTTGCATCCGTGTAGAATGTGTTAGTGTTTAGATAGCCAGACATTCCTTTTATCAGGTGCTACATCCACCTAATTAAACAAGGTTCACATTATCAGGTCTCAAAATACACAAGCCAAATACTCTTACAACTTAAGTGTTCACATGCAGTTAACTGATGGGAGGTTTTGCATTCCCTGTTAATTTCAGTAAAATATTAACCTATCTTTTTCCAAAAGGTCAAAGTTTACCAGCCACTGCCTTTAACTGAACTTTGACCCTTTGGGTTAATCTGAGACTAATGGTGTTGATACAAGGTTGCATCGGATTGGCTTAGACCAGTGTGATAAAAACACTTCAAGTTCCACAGCTGGGTACCAGGCCATAAAGGAAGTATTCAAAAACCATAATAAAAACTTTGGAATCTAATTACAACAATAAAGTTAAAGGTGTGTTAAGCACAGCATGATTCACAAGAGGAATGCTAACCTCTGACATCTTGAAAATACCATGTGGTTTCACAACAGTCAATGTAATTTTAGAGTATTTTAACACTTTGTACAAGTATTGCTTAAACTGTTATTTTTACATTATAATATCCTTCCTTGTTGGGAAATATTGCACTTTTATAGATACAGTTAATAAAATAACAGTGCTCAGGTATAAAACAATTGAAATTACAAGCTACCAAACATGGTCCCCCACTGGTCCTGCAGAAGCATGTGATGCATCTGTGCTGGTGACCCAGGTTTAAGAGTGTATTCAGGGCATGCAGCCAGGCTGGGAAAAAGTGCTGCCACTCACAAAGCTTCCTAATTGGGGGAAGGGGGGTGGCACTGCAACTGATGCCACAGTGACCCCTACTGAGGGCCAGGTAATGTGCTCTTCTATGATAAGTTGTGGTGTCTGAGGTCAACCCCAAAGGCTGGTAGCACCCTTGTGTGTGTAGGGGGTGGTGGAAGGGAACTACAAAAATGGGGAAAAAGAACCCCAGGTACTATCAGAAAATCTCTTTAAAAAAAACCTACCCCACTGTTCATCAGACTCAGATCATACAAGGATATACATTTTGTCAAGCTGCTCCTTGAACACAATCAAGTCAACTGGAAAAAGTTGAATCTGCATAGACATCTGTAGTTTCTCAAACAAACATACAGCAGATCAGTCAGTAACAAACCAGTCCTTATAAAAACCCATCAGGTTACAGGTTAAATATTGCAAATGGATTTCACTGGAGTAATTGAACTGCTATCACATCCAGGGAAAGCCTTGTGCCATCTACCTTACTACTGTACTCTTAAAGATCAAGACAGGGAAGCCAACATGTGTCTAAGGATATAAGCTGTAACACTGACCAGGAAAGCCAAAGCTTGACAATATGCAGGCTTTTAGAAGGACCCTGTGAAAATTTATGGTAGAAAATCTTTAGAACTTCGAAGAAAAACTTGGCTTGGAAAAACTCAAAACTTCTAATATAGTAGTTCTGATTTTTTGCTTATTTCTGACAGAAGGAAAAGCTTAGAAAAGCTACAGTGATATTAGCACTTAAATTTGTAGGAAAAGTTTTGATCATTTGTAAACCTGTCTATGCTTTGCCAAACTGTAATAGTAGCTTGTTAAAAAACTTTGTTTAGTGCAGCTTATATTACCTCAGATTTCCTTAGATACAATGGCTTGTGCCCTTAAGGAGAACTGAACCTGCAAGCTATTGATTTGTAGGCCAGTGCTTTTACCCTTTGTACCATCTACTGAGAACTGTTTATAACTGCACAGCTATGGCTTATTGTATATGCCTGTAACACATTTATAAAGACTTAGATTCTTTATTTCTAAAGTACATATGAGGCCAAGCAGAAACCAGACAGATGCAATGAGAAATGTATAATGCAGGGCCCTGCAACTGATTGAATACTACCAAATGTCTACCATTTACCTCTCATTGCATATGAACGTCACAGGGATACTGGGGGGAAAAGAAGGATGGGGGAATTGTAAACCTGACAGACCCGTGCAGGCAAATAGAGAATGAGCAGAAGGCAGCCATTTTTAATAGCTATTACTAGTCAGTGTTCATAGTACAGAATAGTGGGGCTTTGCCAGAAAGCAATATAAAGGTTTCTGCAAGGGGGGTTCCATAAATAGGAAAGATAGTAATTACAGAAGAAAGGTTTAAAATTGGACGTATATCCCTGAAGATAGATAAGGGTCCAGTGCCAAATGTGATGTGTCCAAGGGTGCTAAGCGAGTTCGCATCTAAACTTGTTAAACCCCCAGCAGGGTTATTCAATAGCTTGTTAAAGTCAGGTGTGATTCCGTGAGATTGTGTAGGGGCCCGAAGTCCCGGTGGAATGGGCTCAGTGTCTCCATAACAATTTCAGGGCAGGCCAGACGAATCTGGAAGGAGATGCAAGAAGCTTACCCAGGGACCAAGATGCAAAAGGTTTATTTACAAGGAACAAAAGATAACAAAATAACTGTTTTTTTACAATACTACAGGATAATAGGATAAACAACAAAACAATATGATTGGGACCAACAACTGGTCAAACCAAGAACAGGGGTTAACCCATTTTTCATTCAAGTCCTTCACGCACTTGGCTGAGATGATGAAACAACCAACAAATCAAGCTTGGACATTACTATGCATCATCTGATCAGCAGGTGGGCATTGACACCACAAAGTGCTTTTATGAAGAGGCCATACGGGGTCCCCCAGATGAACAGAGAACAAAGAAGAAGAATGCTGCTGGTTGGATGAAGAAGAGCTTGGCATTTCTTTGCGATCCTTGGCAAAAGCTGAGGAATTCTGGCTGATGGTTTTCTGGACAGTCTGCAGCAGTGACCACTGGTAGATCCCTGGCACCCAGGCCACCTCCCAATAAGAAGACTGCTGGTGATGCAACCTTCAGGAGACCTCTATGGAGCAACATGGGTATGTGCACACTTATAGATGGCTGTCAAAATAAGAAAAAGGGCATGCATGACATTTACTGTCATCTCTCATGCTTGAGCCAGCACAGCCCCTAAGCTGACTCATTACTGGATAACTGACTAGCAGTTCTCTACAACTTACTATCACAAGACTGACGCTGGAACATGGTGGTGGAGCTTTGAGGCAGGTTGATGTCAATGGAGACAGTTCTGCTGCAGATGGAGGATGGGCTGGGGACCTCCCTTGGTCAATGTCAGGCTCTAAAGAAACTGGTCCTGGCAAAGAAGGTGCAGCTGAACATTAAGTACACAAAGGACACCATATAATCACAGTTGAGGTGGCAAGCAAACAGTTCAGTTCAGGCCAACAGTTCGGATTTTAGGCAAACAGTTCATTTTGCAAAAGGGTTCAGTCACCAGGGGGCGCCAGGTAGGCTACAGCACAGTTTGGTTCAGGTGGGGCTCAGGACACATCCACATAACTAACTCTGTGGGCAACCTAGGGCCCTTGAACAATTCCCACTCCCCAAAAGGTGCTGTACTCTTAAGCATCTTTTCCCTGCTCAGACTATTTTTGCAAAGCTCCCCTTCATTAATATTAATTACCACCCCTTTGCCTGGTTGTATGGGACTCTCTGGCTTGGCTCCACCTCCCTCATGAATACATACCGGGGGACTATGCCTTGTGTAAGGCCTTGCCCAGCTCTGTTCTCTCATCTATCTGTGTGAGGGCCTGGACCCTCACAGCTAGCTCCTCCCTCTCCATTTTTTTTGTATTTTTGTAGCCTACCTTGCTGCCCTGTATCAGCCAAGTCACAGACCCCTCTAACCTCCAACTCCAGCTGGCATGACTTTCCTGAAGCCTTCTGGCTTACCCCCAAGGGAGGGTCCATGTCACCGGCCTTAAGTGCCGTGAGCACTGTAATCGGACAGAGAGATGACCCTGGAAGCTGATTAAGGCTTTTTAGGGGCTAGCTTCATGAATGCAGCAGGCAGGCTGAATTTTTCCTCTATACGGGGATGGGGATGTGCAATGATGGCCTGTGTCAGACCCACCCCTGATGTACTGGTGCCAGTGCTTGTGGTACATCCAGCCTCTGCTGGGTGTCCATAGTGCACCGGACACTCTACCAGCCCCCCCCCCCCAGAGAACAAGAGCAGTGGTGGGATGCTTGATCCTTCTCCCCCGGCAATCCCTCCAATGTCCCTGGATCCATTCCTAAATCCGGGTCATCAGTGCCACCGGTTGGTACTCTGCCCCTGCGTCAGTGGGCCGGCAAATGCTCCTCCCTCTTAATGAATAAATATTAGGGGCCACTAAATCTGGTCCCCAACCCCCTGGAACAGAATGGTGCTGCAGTAACAATACAGGGATCTTAGCCCACTGTCCCCCTCCTCCTCTGTCTGGCACTGACCCTATTTCCCCTGGGGCTTATGCCTCACGGTGCCCCTCTTTGCACTCTCATATGGGATCTGCCCACTCCTGCACTGTGTACGCCCCCCACCACCAGAGCACCTGACATACCAAATACTTTAAAATTGGGCTCACAGCCCACTCGCTGCCATGGCCCAGGTTGGCTGCTGCTACTGAGGGGGGGCAGGCTAGTTGGCCAGGGAGCTGCACTCCCACCTGGCTTCTGCTTAATGTTGCGGGAGTGGCTGGAGAACAGATCACATCAGGGAGCCACACTCCCACCCGACCGTCCATGCTGCTGCTTCTGCCACCTGACGTCTGCAGGAGGTGAATGACGCCAGAGGAGCCACGGACCAACCCTCTGCTAAGCTTTTATTGTCCATGCTCCCCTTGTCCTCTACCC
This sequence comes from Neoceratodus forsteri, assembly GCA_016271365.2. NCBI lineage: Eukaryota > Metazoa > Chordata > Ceratodontiformes > Ceratodontidae > Neoceratodus > Neoceratodus forsteri. The sequence goes on from CM057450.1 coordinate 1,642,984,474, forward strand.
ACCACACTCAGCTGCCAATCTCCTTTTTAGGGCCACTTCCTGGCTCATTTATAGGTCAGGGGAAGTCTCATTGGACAGCAACCAGGATTGGGCACCATCACTGGGGAGGCAGGGTCTCCTACCCACAGCCCCCCCTTCTCAGCACCAAACAACACAAAAATAGACAAAGGATGGAGAGGGCTCTGTGGGGCTGCAGGGAAGGGTGGTGTAATGATGGCAAATGGGAACAAAAAAAACAAAAATACCCACGTCAGGGAAAGGGTCCCCATTTCCTTTTTGTGCCTCACCAACTTTGGGGCACTACAATGGGAAGATAGCAACAATGGTTTTGCACCACAAGGGAAGGGACAAGAAGGAACTGGTAAACTACAGGCCTGTCAGTCGTACCTCAATTGCAGGTAAACTAATGGAGGTACTAATTAAGGAGGACCTTGTGGACTACCCAGAGAGAAATGTGCTCCAGGATAGTACATAGCATGGGCAGTTGCAAGGGAGGTCTTGCTAGACCAACCTGATAGTGTTCTTTTATTGGTAGTAAGGGCAGTGGATAACAAACAAGCAGAAGATTTACTCTAATTCAACCTTAGCAAGGCATTTGACTCAGTGCCACAAAGGTTTGCAGAAGTGACAGGATATTGGAGCAGTGAAGTACCTAGTTTTTTTTTTTAACCAGGCGAAACACACTAAGCTGAAAGCTTGTTTACATGTGCTACCTGGGAGCACAAGGAAATTAAGTGATTTGCTCAGGGTCACACAGTATGCAAGTGGGGGCAATGGGATTTAAACCCAGGTCTCCAGGTTTGCAGATCAGAGCCTTAAACCACTGTGCTATACTGCCTCGAGTTGTAGCACCCATCATGTCTACATCAACCAGTTCTGATGCAAACAATGCAGCCTCTGAAGAAGAAGTAGCAAGAGAGGAGGCGCTCTCTTCTGTACCTGGCATCTCACATGTGGAGACTGAGTTTGATGGGAGGAAGTTGGTTGGGGGGAAACAGAAGAAATTGGCTGTAAATGGGATCAAATTGGGGTTGAGGGAGGTCATAAGTGGGGTGCTTCAGGCTCAGTCCTGAGACCAGTCCTTTTCAATATGTTCAGCAGCAACATACAGTAGGAGAAGGAATACAGAGCAAGATTTTATTTTATTTTTTTATTCACAATTTTTGACCAGGACAGGCAAACTAAGATAGGATAGCTTGTTACCGGGTGCATCCTTGGGGGTGGATTACATGGGCCTTTTTCATTGATGGGAGAATGTTGGCCATAGCACCAGGAAAATTCCCCTAATCTCAGCAGTAGGGGGGCCCCTTGAGCTGTCTGACAAGATGGCCACCTCAGTCTCCACATGTGAGACACCAGGTACAGGAGATAGTGCCTCCTGTCTTGCTACTTCTTCTTCAGAGACTGCACTGTTTGCATCAGAATTGGTTGATGTAGACATGATAGGTGCTACAACTTGACAGGAAAATGATGTACTGAACTACCAGATCGACAAGAGCCCTACTTCTCCAGAAGTTCTAATCGGAAGATTTTCTGACTTGTGCTTATGCACAATGCCAACGCCAGTTGCTACGGATGCTGGAAGAGGAAGACACCCAGTACCTCCTGCTGACCTGCCCATCCGATTCTTCCAGTGAGCAGATGGTAGTTCCTGCTCAGCCTGCCGCTCCTCAGTATTCCTTATTGGAAACTGCTGCTCAGCCTGATAGTCCCGGGATCAAGACTTCATCCACCATGCTACTACTTGACTCCAAAAATGAACAATACTGCCAGGGTAAGCTGAAATTTTCTGCACCTACTAAGGCCCCTAGTTTGCCTCCAACTGCTATTGCTTTTCAGTATGTACAATGAACTCCACTGAACCCTCCTCCTCCTGCAGTGACTGCTCCTATAGCTCCCACCTCCCTCCTCTCACCCATGTCTCTTTCTTCAAAAACTGATGTTCCTGTGCCTCTTGCTCCATTTCCATTCCTGTGTCTTCAGACTTTATGGACACTGCCCTGCTACTCCCATGGACTTGGCCACTGAGACCTTGGCCTCTCCCCCTACCCATTATCAGCCGCACACCACTCAGAGCCCTGCTTTGGCCTGAAAACAGATAGAAAAATGGTCAGTTGAAGCCTCCCTACTTGCAACTGGTTGGGGAAAGGCTGCAGATGGGGCTTCCTGGGAATCCCTGGACAAGTTATGTTATAGCCCCTCACCATCCTCATGACCCACTGCCTCAAGCCTCCCTTAGGATGTGCAGCTGTCTGGGGACATTACATCTTCACCTATGGCTCATAGTAATCCTCTGAACTCAAGGGGGCCCCCCTCCCACCTGACAGGCAAGAGACACCTGCCTCCCTCACAACTCTGGTACTAGCTCTTCCTCTTTTACTGTGTCACCCCTCAAGACCACTAAACCATTACAGATATCTCAACTGTTTTCCACTGTGAAGAACCCCCCCCCCCTCACCACCACAGTGACAGAATGCCTTCTGTATTCTGGTGGATTGGAGCAGCCACCAGACAGACTTTATGTTGTACGTACTTTATTGAAAGACTCTGATTTTCCCCGGATGATTTATTTGCTGTGTTACATGTTTCTAGCAAGATCATTTATGATGTTAGCTTTCATTTTGTTACTGCTTTGGAAACATGTTAGACTAAGTATGAGTCCCTCAATATCACCCGAGTGGACCCGATTTCAGGCTATTTCCCTCTCCAAACCTGCCACCAAAACTATCACTATTATGTTTCAGAATGATAGTGCACACATTTCCAATATCTGTTATTGATCAAAACAAAAACGTGACATCCAGGACAGGCACCTTCTGATTATAGATAGAGAACAGGTTTGGATGGGGGGATGGAAGATCAGTGTGAAATTATGAAAATCTAATGCTGGTATTTGCCACCTTCCCAACAGCTTCTATATTGGCAGGGGCAGGGAAGTTTGTTTTTATCTGAATCATCCTCTGTCTTGTTATAAATGTAAGTCCCCTTCTCAAGTTAGCTCAGTTTGTGATACTGATAGGTGTAACAGATGTCTGGAATTTGGCCATTTCAGCAATGTTTGCTCACATCCCTTTAGATGTAACCTCTGTGAAGAACAGGGCCATTCATTTCTTAACTGTCCCCTGGCCAAGCATAATACAAGAGAAGGATGGAACCAGAATGCCATTATTTTATGGGGACATGCCATGGGTGACACTGTGGCTCGCTCTAAGAGTGTTCCCTCTTCACACCTAAACTATGTTAATGACACAGGGGATTGTCCCCCACATTCAGTTGTGCAGCAGCCCAGTACTGCCCCAGACCTTGAAGAGGCAGCCCCCATAGTTATTCTCCCTCTTATCACCCATGTTCCCCTCCCAGTCTCTTCCATCTCTATGAAACTGGATGGCCATTCACCTTCAGGGACCCCTGTTACCAACGTTTCTGTTATGGCCCTACTTTCTCCCCCTGTGGAACCCTCTTTACTGCCAGTACAAGCACATAAAACACACCGTTGCTTGGTTCCTAAGGTTAAGTTGACCGCTCCTGACCCCCCCTTTTGTTTGAGAATCAATTTGCAGCCTTACTTACAGTACACCTAACCAATGGGGTGACTGGGATGATGATGTTATGGACTCTGAGGTTTCTTCAGTTACTTCCTCTATTCATGACTTGGGCTCTGATGTGGACTCAGCTGCCCTGGGTGCCAGCTCTAAATGCTGCAGGACCCGGTCCCAGATGAAGAAACTATCTGATACCCCTATTTAACGCCTCCCAATGTGTTCTGGACCACACTTGCCCTGTGCCTCCTTGAACACTAATAGTATCAAAAATTACACAAAATGCCTAACCACATTTTCTGTTTTATCCTCTTTGTCTTTCAAGATCCTTCTTGTACAGGACACTCGACTGAAAACCCTTCATGACTTGTCAACCATCAAAAAATTATGGATCCATGGCCCTTCTTTTTGGTTCCCTGTCCCAGACAGATGTGACGGAGTTAGTATTCTATTCCTCTCCTCCCCTGTCAGGTTCAATTCTTATTGGCTATTGTTCCTGGTTGAGCCCTCCTTTTAGATGTACTTTATGATGACTTTCCCTTGCACCTTATTAATGACTATGCGCTGCACCAAAAGTCCAGTTGAATTGATTTATTTAAGGAAATGTAACCCTTCCTAAACTTAATTCAGGTTGTGGTGTTAGGCAGGGATTTTCATTGCAGTTTATCCCAATCCCATCCTGTCCTGTCCCTTCTAAGACATACAGTGACTCTGCTTATTTGCAAGGTGCTCTCTCTACAGCTTCCCTATCTGATGGGGTGCTGAGTTCTCTCAATTGTGCAGTTACTTTCCGTAAGGACTCACTGGCTACCCAAACTGATTTTTTCTTTCTTTCTTTTGCCCTCATGGTTACTGGTCACTGGACCCTGCAAAATGAAACATCTGACCATTCTGCCATCCTCTGCAACTGTTCCCTTCTTCCTGACTTCCCCAAAGCCCCTTCCACCTGGCAATTAAAGACTTCTCTTCTGGATAACATTCAAGTAATCTTAAAATGTGAACAACTCTTTAGAGACTGTTGGTGCTTATGATGATGTTCCACAGTGGTGGGAAGATTCTAAATGTGACTTTAGATCCTTTTTTCGGACGTGGGCATCTCAGGAGGGGGACTCACCAGTACTTAAAGTACCTATCTTTACAATCACGATGACACAAACTCATCTCCCTTAGGCACACAACTGGAGCAGATGTACTGGATTCCATTACTGCCACAAAATCAACCATGAAAGATATTCAATATGACCAAGCTTCCTCCCTGACATATGAAATGAAATATGGTACACAAGGTAAATGACAGTCCCTCAACTGTTTTAGAGCTAGTCAGTGCAGACATGAATCTCATTTTATGTCTTGCCTCTCTTCACCAGTGGCTGATGTTGCCACCCCACATAAGGATAGTATTCTGAAGCTTGTGTATGATCATCTTATTGCTGCTTTTGGCTCAGCCAGTACTCTGCCTGACCTGAAAGACCTCTTAAACTCCTTCCTGATACCCCCTATACCACAGGAGGTATTATCCTCCCTTGTACAACCTATTCAGCTCTAAGAAGTAGATGATGCTATCACTAGTCTTCAGAAGAATGTAGCCGCTTGTAATGATGGCCTCCCTTTAGAATTCTATACAAAGTTTAGATCTTATCCTAGCCCCACTCTGCAATTTCTATTTAACTCATTGTCTCCTAGCAGACGCCTGTAGTCGTCAGTAAAATACACTGGTGTGTCCTAAGGACGTCTGCAGAAGTTGGCTACTGACTCCCAGTGTGCCCTTGCAACGTCTGGAGAAGTCTCTTATATATTTTAGTATATAGTGTAACAGAATATAATATATATTTGACTGCATAGCACCGTTGGAAAGGTAATTTTATGCTGAACAACTTTGCCACTGATATTTTTTGTATATCATGTATACTTTAGGAGTTATTCACATTTGTTTATGGTATGGTGTGTATGGCTTATGTTGCCTGTTTTAGTGAAAAAAAAATGTTTTTGCTGTTTCAACCAGCATAGAAAAAAAGCAAAAATACATATTATTATTTGCATACCACCATTGGAAGGGTAATTTTATGCCGAATAACTTTTCCGCTCATACTTTATGTCTAGCATTTACGGTTCTTGAGCTATTAGGATTTGTTTGTGGCATGCTGACTATAGCTTGATTTTGCTTAGAAAGGCCCAGGATTTACTGTTAACAGTATACAGGAGACAAGTGGTGCAACTTCAGAGAGCTCCTATGGAGGCAATGAGTTAATTATTTTTTGCACACTGGTAAGATTGCCCCTTCCATGTTACAGGCTATTTTGATCTTCATCCATAAGAAGGGGAATAGAAAATCTCTGCAAAATTGGAGGCTATGTCTCCTAAATACTGACTAGAAGATTTTGTCTAAAATACTGGTGCATCATCTTGCCTCGATCGCCCTACTTGTTATTTCCCCTTCTCAGACTTGTGCCATCCCTCGCAGACATATTCAGGATAATGTAATCCTTCTATGTGAATTGTTTGACAGTAGTCAGAAATGCTTCGTTTCTGGGTACGTACTAGCTTTGGATTAGTCCAAGGTGTTTGATCATGTTGATCATGGATTTTTATTTGCCACTCTCTACAAATATGGTCTGCCCCAACAATTTCTGCATAGGCTGTCTATTCTGTATGTAGGTGCCACTGTTGTCCCCTCTGTTAATGGTTTGTATGGTGCCTCTATTAAGGTTCATAAGGGTATTAGGCAGGGCTGTCCTCTAAGCCCTTGGCTATATATTTTTTCTATAGACCCTCTCTTACAGTTACTCCAACACAATAAAGCTATTAGAGGTATTACCCTAGCCCCTGAATCCCCGGTCCTAAAATCCCTGGCTTATGCTGATTACCACTGTGTTGTAATCCAGAACTACCCTTTGGGAACCCTAGTTTGAGACACTGTGACAGCCTATTCTTTGATCTCTGACTCTGGTATCAATTTTGAGAAAAACTATGGCTGTCTCTCTGAACTCAGTAATGGAGACAGACTCTGAGTCAACCATAGCTGAGGTTCCTCTACAACCGCATCTGGTAATGATTCTGGGTGTGTGGTTCACTGGTAATGATGCGGCATTACTAAACTGGCAATTCTGTATCTGGAAAGCAGAATCTCTCCTACTAACCTGGAAGTATAGACTTCTCTTGAAGAAAAACAAGTGTATTTAATTCAAACTTTGCTACTGCCATGTTTCCTTTTTCTTAATTATGTTGCCCCCAAACCGAGACTAAGTTATATTGTATTTTCCCAGGCCCTGTGGAGTTCCAGCCTAAACCCTGTTAAATGGGACATTACTTATTTTTCTTACGGGAAAGGTGATGTCAATATCATACATCCCATTGTATTTTTTATATTGTATTTTTGTACTGGAATTTTGGCCTGGTCTTTCTCAATGCTTTTGGTGTTTGGTCTCCTGTTCTGGAAGAGTGGTTAGTCCCACTGGTTTATTATTGGGAAGGGAATCTGGTTCTGGGGCTCAGATCAGATTTCCTATCTGTAGCACCCTTTTATGCCATTCAGGCTTTCCAGAAACTTAGGACTCGGAAGCTGACACTAGAGAATCTCAGCACTCGGACTAGAAGTAATTTATACTTCCATATTGTTTCCTTGAATTTTGTCCCTCCTATTTCTTTGAAATTTAGCTCCACCTAATTGTTTATGGATGCTTTGTCCCAACTGACCAGTCCGCACCTGCCTGCCACCATGTGGGACCTTGTCTTGTTTGGGCTTCATGGGAAAATCTCTGTACAGAGCTCCCATCTCCATAAGTTGATGGATGAGTGCTTTTGCCCAAGACATATTTGTTCTGAGATAATAGAGAGTTGGTTCCATGTTTTTTATTGAGTGCCTTTATAACCAAACTTTTGGGCAGATCCTGAGTTTAATTTGGAGGAAACCATTATTTTTTTCACATTACTTACCATGTTCTTGTCCTGGGTATATACACAGGTGGTTGGTCCAAATTTCATATAGGAACCCTACAAGTATGTCTTGCCATTTGTAAATATTTTCTGTGGCTGGCAAGATGTGCCCTTACAATCCAGCAGAAGCTGCTCCCTCAAATGGAGGTAATATGGCTGATACCGCATAGTCTGCTCTTGGTTTACTATGCTGATGTCAAACCATGTAGGAGATCTATTATTCTCACTCGCTGGACATGTATGTTGGAGTTTCTTTCCTCCTGACCCTTCCCCCTCCCCCAAATTTTGTTGTTGTTGTTATTCCATTTTTGTTTTCTTTTGCAAATGTTCTGTTTCTGCTTTAGCACTGTGATGATTTTATTCTGTTGACTCTTGTTTTTTCCTTTATCCGTGTTTATATGAGGTATTGAACATTATTTACTTTATATGGTTTTGTGTTTTAATAAAAATCCCCCTATTCTTGCTTCCTATGAGAGGTAGGGGCACCATTCTGACAACAGGACAGTATGGCAGATCCTGGAAGGAAGAATGCAGCAGAAGCAGCTCCAGACACAGAGGAGTAGGCCTCTCTCCCTTCCGCATTGTCTATCCAGGTCCAGTTCACCAAGATTGTGGAAGATCCTGGAAAGAATGAGGTACTACTAGTTTCAGAGGTGCCTAGAATGGACACAACAGCAACAGAGAGGATGACTGAGGAGCAACTCCTCAGAAAATAGATGGATGTCAGGAAGAAGGTCTTGGCTATGCTTGAAGAAGACAACAGAACATTTCAAAGGGTAACACAAAATAGTTCTGTTTTAAGGAACAAGCAATTACAGTTTGTTGAACCAGATTTATGCATTCTCAGCAACAAGCCCTGGTGTATAGTAACAGCAGAGAGCGCAATCCTGCTTCACCTCAGAACCCTTTGCAGAACCCTCTGCAGAATGTGCAGCACCACTGGAAATGTTGTACATCAAGACTAAAGGCTAGTCAGCATCTGGGATTCTGCAGAAAAAGGAACAAGCCAAGACTATCATGCCATTGTGAGCATGAAGGGGAATGGAGCTTAGAATAGGCCCATACTAGGGCTGGATGGAAGAAAGCCCATAGGACTGATGGATGGATCTCAGATCCGCTGCCAGGTACAGAGCCCCTAACAATGACAGCTGTCACCCACAGGATGCCAGCTGAGACTGCTGCTGCTGGTGTGTCAGTATCAGGGGTGGCTGCCGCTCTTGATGACACTGTCAGAAACAATGACATGGCAGTTTCTTCTCCTTCAGAATTGATTCAAGGAGAAAAGGTTTTTTACCTTAATGCAAACTGTTGTCACTAATGAGGCTTTGCAAAACGATGCTGGGGTGGCTGAAATTATTGTTCCTACTGGGATTAAAGGGAGAGAAACAGTAGCTGGGAAGGCACCAGCTTGCAGTACTGTAATTAATGAATAAGAGGTTTCTGCATCCATACCACACATTAAAATTCATTTCCCTCTTTCCCCTCTCTCAGATTTGGTCAGAGTACCAGTTAACACATACCAGCTCCTTCACAAAAAGATAGTTCACCTCCAGGTGCACGAGTGGGCAGAAATGCATATCTTCCCATCAAGTCAGCACAGACAACTTCTGAGACAGCACCGGAACAGCATACTGCTAATGTCACAATAGTACTTTCTTGTGGTCCCAATACTTCTTGGACTAACCTAGTGGAAGAAACAGTTCCTATAGCTACAGTGTGCTCACATCTAGCACAGAACTCTGCCACTATCTCTGCCCTGCAGACAGCACAGAGTGTTCAACAGACTGAACATATTGCACCCAGTAATGAGCACTGTAATACTAGTAATACACTGTAATACATGTGCCATCAGCCCTCTCCACTGCAAGGGATCATAATGCCAGATTGGAGGATGCTGCCCCTGGCCCCTCCAGAGGTGGCTGCAGAGGGAGAGGGGCAAAGCCCCATGCAGGTTGGCTGACCTCTTTACAAATGTGGAAGAACCTGCAAAGTGAAAAACAAGCATTTGTCAATGCCGAATGTTGCACTGGCATTGGCAGTGGCGAAGGTGGAGAGGCATAGTGCTGTGAGTTTGTTAATGTGTCCCAAAAGGTGATTTTGCACAGCGAGTATGCCACTGTATGGCAGAGCTGTGGAAACGCGTTTTGCACAGGTTGTGGAAAATGGCAGCTAGACTGTTGATAATGAGGTGTGCACAAATGCCAGTGGTGAAAATGTGGCATGAAAATATTGCAGATTGACGAAGTTACAAGGGTGCATGGAAACTGCACAATGCACGCTTGCAACACAGTCATTGTCTGTACTTTCGCCACCAAATTTTCAACATAGGCATTTTAGGACCTCTGCTGATGAATAGTGTCACCGTCACTTCCTCAAAATGTCCCGAAAAGTGATTTCACACAGTGACCGTGCAATTCTGCACCAGACGTGCGAAAACACATTTCAGCTAGCTGTACTGTTCATAAGGAGCTATGGGAAAATGCCAATGATAAACAGCTGGAATGAAAGTATTACAAATTCACAAAGTCATGAGCATGCATGCAAACTGCACAACGCGCACTCATAAAACACTCATTTTATTGACTTTCATCCCTAAATTTTCAACATAGGCATTTTAGGACATCTGCTAATGAACTGCCATTTTCATAATGTGTCTCAAACACGGGCTTTCCACAGGAAAATCGCTATTGTGCGCTGGAACTTAGAAAACAGATTTTGGTCAGGATGTGAAAAATGACAGCTGTAATGTTCATTAGGTGGTGTAGAACAATGGTACTGTTGAAAATGTGGAGTGAAAATATTATAAGTTTGCGAACTTATGAGCATGCGTGCAAACTGCTCAACACATGCTCGTAACACAGTCATTTTATGGAGTTTTGTCACCAAATTTTCAACATAGGCATTTTAGGACCTCTGCTCATGAACAGTGTCACTGTCATTTTTATAATTTGTCCTGAACAGTGATTTTGCACAGTGACTGCACTGTTCTGCGCCGGAAGTGCGAAAACACATTTTGGCAAGAATGCAAAAAATGACAGCTACACGGTTCACAAGAACGTGTGGTAAAATGCCAATGTTGAGAATGTGGCATGAAAATATTGGAAATGCACTAACTTACGAGCGTGCGTTGTGCAGTTGCTACACATGCTCGTAAAACATTTTATGAAGCATTGTCACCAAATTTTCAACACAGATATTTTAGGACCTCTGCTCATGAACAGTGTCACTGTCATTTTCGTAATGTGTCCTGAACACTGATTTCGCACAGCGACAGCGCTTTTTTGCGCTGGAAGTGCAAAAACACATTTTGGCCAGGATGTGAAAAATGACAGCTGTACGGTTCACAAGAAGGTGTGGTAAAATGCCAATGTTGAGAATCTGGCATGAAAATAGTGAGAATGCGCTAACTTACAAGCGTGTGTTGCGCAGTTGCTACGTATGCTCGTGAAACAGTCATTTTTTTTTCCCCACCAAACTTGCAACATAGGCTTTTTGAGAGCCCTTCTCATGAACAGTGGCACTATCATTTCATTACTCAGTCCTGAAAGGTGATTCCATGCAGTGACTGCGAAATCACCTTTTGGGACAGAATAATGCCATGACAGTGCAAGAATTCATGAGAAGGGTGCCCAAAAACCCCATGTTGAAAATTTGGGGCCAAAATTCTCAAACATGCTCAAGATATGCATTAAAGCTGAAAAACCCTTATTCATTCCATTATACAGCTTACCAGCATTTCTTCAGTTCGCGGTCGGCTTTGAAGAGTGTAGACGTTTTCCTGGTCCACCAAAGATCATTGCGCCAGACTCCGCAGGTAAGTATGGGGTGAGGGGGAGGCAGGGTGCACAGAGGGTGGGTGTGAGTGGGGGGAGGGGGACATCGAGACTATAAGGAACTGTTTTCATTTTACAGGAGAAAAAAACATTGCGGGACAGTTTTTGTTTTGCAGGGGATTTGGCATGCTGGGGTGGGCCCCCAGAATGCCACCTAACTGTTTGGGGGGTCTATAGCTGATGGGGGATTGGGCACCCTTATCAGCACACAACATGGAGGAGATGAGGAAGTAATGCCGACGGGGATTGGGCACCCCAGTTGGCACACAATGAATGCGGGGGGGTGAGCCGAGGGAGATTGGGCACCCCCTTGGCATTCAACAATTGGGGGGGTTATGCCAATGGGGAGTGGGCTCCCCCATCGGCACACAAAGAAAATTGGGGAGGTTAACTGACAGGGGGATTGGGCACCCCTGAAGTCGGCAGTAGTTGGGCAGCCGCCTGCTCGCCGACCATGCTCATAATGTAAGGGTCCACTGCATATGACGAGCTTTGCTCAGATTGCAGTGGACCTTTTCTTAGATGTGTGCACCACATTATGTATGCATGGTGTGGTGCCGGCATGCAGGCTGATTGGGGAATGAGGGATCCACCTACCGGTGCATGCCCTGCATTCACCCAACAGCGACCCCGCCTCCAAAGCTGCACTGTCCCATGATTTTGGCTGCGCAAGCATGCCAACATAAAAAAAACACAGTTTATCTTTAGTATAGGGAGGGTCTAGAGAATGCTCCTGATAGAGTTGACATTGTATTAAAATTGTTGAAGGAATCAAGGCACTGTCTGGCAACTGATATCTACAGAACAAAAGAAAGGGGCTAACAAGCACTAATGTGGAAAAAACAAACTGTAGCTTGGTTTGCATTCAAAAGGCTTTATTAATAAAACTTACCTTAAGTGCACTCACCCCACTGGTGTCCAGCAACATTTCATCACGATCAATTGGGCTTTCTCAAGGTGTAACCAGTGTGGTCAAAGGCACCTTTTCAAATTCATGTCTTCAGGTGCCAGCATTCACTTATAACATGTTTTTAATTTGTTTTTTATAAACATTCAGTAGTAATCACATGATCCTTCCAGTCAAACAAAATTAATACGTACAACAAAAACAGTCAATATAGAATATATATATATATATTTATAAAATGGGGTGGTAAAATCATACAAATTCCACTAACATGATTGGACAGAATGCATCACATGACCGTGCATTATTTCCCAACGACCTCACGCCTCCCAGTACGACCGGACGCCTAAACTACTTTCCAGCCCTCAAAACCTTCTCACCAGCACTGAGATCACTCCACGCCTAATGCAGTTAAGCACCCACATACACACACACACACACACACACACACACACACAAAGTGGCACCACAGGCATAACTAAATATATGACTAGTAATCCCACACTGTACAACCTGATGTACTTGATCCCACCGCTCCTTTTTAAATAAACTATCATCTAAAAGCAAATTCTGCCTGCCATTTTCACACTCTTACTGCAGAGCCACTAACTTTTAGTACTGCACACTGTACCACCCTAAATTCTACAAAACAATATAATGCAAGCCATTTAACACAAACCTAACTGTGCAGAAAAAAACAAGTCAAACTACAGTTCCCTTACTTCCTACTCTCACTTTCTGTTAAAAAATCTCCCTTTCTACACAGAGTTGTCCGATCCTTCAGCACTTTCACTTTTCCTTCCTGAACTATAGCGTGACCGAGCGGTGCGCATTGCAGGAAGTGACAAGCTGTCACGAGTTGAAAGTAACTCGTTTTCTGTTTAAAAAAGATAAAAAGTCTTCTCCCTGCTCTGAGTTTCTCTTAACTTCAGTAAAACAATCTGCAGAGTCTATATAGAATGGAGCGAGGAGACGCCGAGTAACCACAGCTTTGCCCCAAACCGCCGACATTCCCAACCGAACAGCAGCCGAACCACCGCAGAGCCCTCTGTACACTACCGCAGAGCAGCAGCCCGCCTTTTACACAACGAAAACACTGCCTCCGACATACATACTGGCCAGGTCCCACAGAGCACCAGAGGACAAACAAACTCACCCGATCCAGAATAACACAGACTCCGAAGACGATCAACAGCACTTCCCCATAGAAAATTCACCCGGAAGCTGCGTAGAAATAACCGTGCAGCCCCAAACCGCAGCCGTCCTCCAACCGTCCCTCACAGAGCCAGAAAAAGCTACAAAACATAAAAGAAACACAAGGCACTGAAAGAAAAATGAGCCTCAACTCCCACGTTAAAGTTCAGCACTTCTTGGCACTGTAAAGCATTAAGCACTTCCTGCCAGAGTTCAACACACGTTTTCTTCCCAAAATGAACCACTCTTAAAGTGACAGTACTCATTAATGTTCAACTGTTTAAACAGCCTATTCTGAATGTTCAACTATTGTATTCACTTACACTGGTATCCAGTTAAATGTTTATTCATTAAAAATAATTCAAATTAAACATCCTATTCTGAACTATTTATCATCTCCACGTAGAACTATTTCATCACAACAGGGCCATTTTATAAGATAGATATACGCTCTTGGGTGTGCGGTGGCGCTCTGATATCACTGCACGCGGTGGTTGACGGACTGCTCGGCCTCAGGCCACAGCACATTACCAGCTATGATATCAGAGCGCCGATCAAGACACCCAAGAGTGGTATATCTATTACATATATATATATATATATATATATATATATATATATATACTGTATATATAAACACCACCATTCACAATGAATTAAATCACTATTTAAATATCTCTTCCTCAAGCTATCATAATGCATGGAAAAATTATGATTTTATGAAAGAAACCAACTAGGTTATTTTAAAAACAGGGATAAGTTATCCAAATTACCCCCCTCCGTGCATGTTGATGGTCACTTTTTCCAATCCAGCAAATCTAAAGTAATGTTTGGACTGTCTATTTTTCACATGTAAAACCAATGCATTTGTGAGGTCCATTTTCTCAATGGATTTTATACAGTATACTCATCACCAATCCAGCATTTAAAGGCTCTGAAGATATTTCCAACATGAAACACTTTGCAGGTACAAACAGACACATAATTTAATGCTTCTGAAGAACAATTAATAAACTAATGTACATCATAGCTTTAATGCATAACTAGGTGTTCAAAAACATGTCCCAGTAAAACCTTTGTTAATACTTGCAATTACCACACCTGAGTGTCCTGTTTGGTAGCAAAAGTCTTGTTGTGAAGCTGGCTGACTTTTGCTACAAACTGTGGACCAACCAATCTGTAAGATTATCTTATCTCATATAAAGCATGTGTGTGTGTGGAAGGGGGAGGGGTGTTCTGCAGTCACTCTTTGTAATTTCGAATCCATTTGTAAAATATGCCGGTTTCTTTTAGTAATGGTTTGAACCTTTGCAAGCGTGGGCTAAAAGTTGTAATAAAGTTTAACTGTCTAGCATCAGTGTGTACATTTAATAAATCTTTGTCTTTGACTATTTCCAATTAAATTAGTTCTACTGCTTTCTATTGCCCTGTCCCTGGCCTTTTGAATGCATGTTTGTATATCCTCTTTGTTCAAACCTATTTGTCAATTTTATCATTCTTTTTTCTACATCCTTCTCATCACTACAGTTTCTTTTTACACACAGAAACTGACCCACAGGAATGTTTTCTACAGAAGCATTAATCCACAACATAGCATGGTTCTACTGTAGAATTAATCTATGTGGGGGTTAGAGGGACAAGGCTGCAGGCTAAGTGCCTCCAACCACACAGGCATGGATTAATTCTACAATGGAACCATGCTGTGGAGTGGATTAATGCACTTCTAACATGGCAAGTTCAGAAACAGGGAATTATGCTTGATAAAAGATTGTAGCATGATATCCTATATTAGTAAGTACACTAAAACACTGACACAGAGACAGACACGGGTAGTTGGAACGTAGAATTCTTCTACTGGGCTGGAACAGGCTGATTTTCCCTTTAGTATGATGAGTTGAATGGTGAACAGTAATTTTGTTACTGATTACATGCATATGTGATCAATATTTCAGAATATGTGTTGATTTTGTCTGACTTACTTTTATGGAACTGTGGAATTGTCTCAGTTTTTCTGCTGTGTTTGTTGTTTGGGATTTGACTGCTGTGCATGATGGAAAATGCATATATTTAAGGGCATTCTGTATTGAGCTGGCTGAACAGGCTGTTTTTCCGTTAAATAAGGTGACTACAATGGTGAACAGTGATTCAATTACTGATTGCATGCAGATGTGATCAACATTTCAAAATATGTGTTGATTTTGCTGACTTACATTTGTGAACTGTGGAACTGTCTCCATTTTTCTGCTGTGTATGCTGTTATGGGATTTGGCTGCTGTGCATGATGGGAAATGCATATATTTAAGTGCACAGGAGATTTGAGTTCCGGTGGTAAATGACAAAATTACAAGAGCAAGCATGGTTTATTGAGGAGCAACCATGGTTCTACTGTGGAATTAATCCATGGTTACTTAATGGTCACCTGTTGCTGTTTATCCAATCCATGTTAGTTATTTTAGTCTCTTGTTCAGAGCCATGTTACAAACAGTGCCAAGGGTGACAACTGCTACAATGTAATAATGAATTTTTGTCAGAGGTCTTTCTAATTAAATCTGTTTGAATTCCACCTCTACCATATTTTTAAATAAGTAAATACAGAAAACTGATATGTTCTAAATCACACGAAACTGTAAACTTTAGGTCAGCATTTGTACATTCTAAAAATTCCACAAATTGATACATTTCATCCTCTGTGCCCTTCCATATTATTAGGAGATTTTCTATAAATCTATTATATAGATCTAGCTTGTCAAAAAATGGACTATT
This sequence comes from Neoceratodus forsteri, assembly GCA_016271365.2. NCBI lineage: Eukaryota > Metazoa > Chordata > Ceratodontiformes > Ceratodontidae > Neoceratodus > Neoceratodus forsteri. The sequence goes on from CM057450.1 coordinate 1,643,000,643, forward strand.
TTCTACTGTTAAACATGTTTCTCTTCCCACTCAGATAAATACAAATTGACAAAATGTGATACAAATGATGCACCCATCGTAATCCTAACATTGCACTGCGAAACCTTTTCTGATCAGGTCACCAGAAATTGTATCATATGGTTCCCTAAATTAGTTTTTGTGTAATGCTTGTTCAACAGCCACTGTTCCACCACCATGTAGTATATTTGTATAAACGGCGTTCATATCAAGCGTCACTAAGTACCACCCATTCTCCATTTGTATTTCATTTAAAATCTGCAACACATGTGATGTATCGCTAATGAAAAGACCTACTAGCGCTAACAATAGGCTTCAAAAACTAATCTACATACTGGGCTAAAGATTCCGTTAAAGAGCCTATGCTAACCAGTATTGGTCTCAAGCAGGATTTTTAAGGTCTTTATGTAACTTCGATGAGCATATATTGTCAGTCTCACCAGATGATCCACTGTTTACTGTTCATAAGTCTGTTTACATAGAAACATAGAAACATAGAAGTTGACGGCAGATAAGGACCGCAAGGCCCATCCAGTCTGCCCATTTATTTTTCTATCTTATAAATGTTCCATCGGCCTTTGCTCTGTCAATGGCCTATCTATTCATACTCATCTGTATTGCTCCCTTATGCCTATCCCATGCCTGTTTGAAGCCCTGCACTGTATTCCTATCCACAGCTTCCTGAGGTAGGCCATTCCACGTATCCACCACCATTTCTGTGAAAAAGAACTTCCTCACATTACCTCTTAATCGGCCTCCCTCTAATCTCATGCTGTGTCCTCTTGTCCTGCTATTTTTATTATATTGAAACATGTTAGACTCTTTCACCTTGTTAATGCCCTTAAAGTGTTTGAATGTTTCGATCATATCACCTCTCTCCCTGCTTTGCTCTAGGGTATGCATATTGAGCTCCTTTAATTTGTCCTCATATGTTTTCTAATGCAGTCCCGGCACCATTTTAGTTGCCCTTCTCTGGACTGCCTCAATTTGATTAATGTCCTTGTGAAGGTGTGGCCTCCAGTACTGCACACAGTACTCCAGATGGGGCCTAACCAGTGTCTTGTAAACAGGGATTATTACCTCCCTCTTCTGACTTGTGATACCTCTACTAATACACCCCAACTTCCCCCTAGCCTTATCTACTGCTTTAGTGGTCTGCTTGGATGATTTCAGGTCATCGGTGATGATGATGCCCAAGTCTCTTTCTTCCATTGTAACTGCCAGCAACTCCCCTCCCAGCCTATAGGTGGCTTCAGGGTTTCTCTTCCCTATGAGCATGATCTTGCACTTCTTTGCATTAAACCCCAGTTGCCACTCTTCTGACCATTTTGCCAGTTTATCCAGATTTCTTCTCATCCTGCCCACCCCATCTGGATCATCTACTCTGTTGCAGATTTTGATGTCATCTGCAAACAGACAAACCTTACCCTCCAGTCCATCTGCAATGTCACTGATGAAGATATTGAAGAGGATTGGACCCAGGACCAAACCCTGAAGCACCCCACTTGTGACTTGCATCTCTTCTGACTGTATACCATTTACCACCACTTTCTGTTTTTTGCCTGTCAACCAGTTTGCCACCCAGTTGACCAACTTCTGAGCCACCTTGATCCTACCCAGCTTATTAATCAATTTTCTATGTGGAACAGTATCGAAAGCTTTGCTGAAGTCAAGGTAGGCAACATCAACTGCTCCCTCTTGGTCCACCACTCTGATTACTCAGTCAAAGAAATCTATGAGATTAGTTTGACAGGACCTTCCTTTTGTAGACCCATGCTGTCTTGGATTCTGTGCTCCTATGGATTCCAGGTGCTGCACTATCCTTTTCTTAAGGAGTGCCTCCATTATCTTGCCCACTACTGAGGTAAGACTGACTGATCTGTACTTCCCCGCCTCCTCCCTGCTACCACTCTTGTGGAGCGGGATCACATGAGCCCTTCTCCAGTCTTCTGGGACCTCTCCTGTGCTCAGAAACTCACTAAACAGTTTTGATAATGGCTCTGCTAGTTCCACCCTTAGCTTCTTTAGTACCCTGTGATATATGCCATCAGATCCCATTGCCCTGTCCACCCTGAGCTTATCGAGCTCCTGTAGGACCCTTTCTTTTATTAAGGGACTAGTGCACACCTCCTTCCCCCCTGTGTCCATGGTGCTGAGCTATGGGCCCTGCCTTACCTTCTCTTCAGTAAATACTGAGCAGAAGTATCTATTTAGGATAGACGCTTTTACATGGTCCTCCTCGTCACACGCCTCTTATCTCCTTTGATCTTAGCAATACCCCCTCTGGACTTTCTCCTTTCGCTAATGTATCTATAGAAAGTCTTGTCACCTTCTTTTACTGTTTGTGCTAGTGTTTCCTTGGTTTGGGCCTTTGTCTGCCTTACTGCTTTCCCTGCTTTCCTTAGGGAAGATTGGTATGCCTCCCTGTCTTCATCCCGCTGTGTTCCCTTATATTTCCTGAAGGCCAGCCTTTTGGCTCTGACCTTTTCTGCTACTGTTTTTGAGAACCAACGTGGTTTCCTTCTTCTTTTGCACTTCCTTTTCTCTTTAATACAATGGAATGTTGCTTCAAGTATTGCATCCTTAATGCTTGCCCACTTTGCCTGTACCCCCTCACCTGTATTTCTTTTTGCCAGGGCTATCTTAACTCTGTTGGCCATTGTATCAAGGTCAGCTCCTCTGAAGTCCCATATATTTGCCTTGGAATGGGATGATTTAGTTCTAGTGGCCAAATTGAACCATACCATCTGATGGTTGTTACAATCCCACTGAGCAGGTCAGGCCCTCTGCTCTCACAGTGCCAACCTCTGAGTGCAGTATTGTGAACAGTTAACAGAACAGGGTAACCCTCCTGTCTGTTTTGTGGGTTCAAATCAAACTTTGGTCTCAAGTTCTGGAGGGATTCAAACTGTGAACCTTTTGCTAGCATACCCAATGTACAGGTTCAGATAATTCTGCTCTTCGGGGGGAGGGGCCCGATATCTTTTGCCAATGGGCACCTAACCAGGTGTACAACATGAACCCTTAAAACTCTATTAAAGCCTCAGAATAAACTCTTACCTTGTCCCAGTTTGGTAAAACCAGTAAGCTTTGTCAGCTTTAAACATATATGCTTCCCTTGTCAAAGAACGAATTTCAGAGGCACACCAGGTAGTCTCTAAACATAGAGGTTTACTTAAAATAGATAAAAATGTCAAATGTAAAACACAGAACCATATATCACAAAACTTACAAATCACTTAAAAAAACATTTAAAAGTGCAGACAAAATCTCCTACCACAGGACACTTAGAATTGTCTTTTCTAATGCATACTTATCTCCTAACAGTGCCTGATGTTGCTTTTTCAGAGTCCCAACATGTGTGTCTTAGTGGAAAACAGAATACTGTTTTTAAAACAGGCTTTGCCGACTTCTTTGCATGAGGTCACCTAGCTCCTCCCTGTCAGAATATAAAAAAATTATACACCAAGGATGTCTTATCAATCAGGATGTAAATTAATTAAGAGACATTTCAGCAAAACTCATTTCACAAATTATGACACTCTTTAAATAAAATCCCCTCTTTGATCTCAAGTAGTTCTTCTTCCCAGGACACATCAAAGAATCTTTTATGATTTCGCACTAAAGCGTCATAACCGGCTCTCTTCCTCTAAGTGTTATAAAAGTTTAGTATTTCCCATCCTAGTAGCTGACAAGCTACAATTAAGCTAGATAAACAGGAGATCCTTGACTTAGGTGTCTTCTAGCCTGTAATTATCTCCTGGCTGTTATTAATTATCTCCTGGCTGTTATCTTTTAGCTGAAACAGCATGTCTCATGAGAGACACTCAATATCACATTTTTATAACCTTATTTAATTTACCTTCTGAGTAATGACATCCTGATTGTATACGTTTTAATAAACAGAGGAGGAGCTGGGTGACATCATGGAGAAGGCAGGCTCAAGATAGTGTTTTAATTATGCTGTGAGTGACCTGTAAAGACACACATGTTTGGACTCTCTTGACAACAACATCTGTCTATCAGCACTATTAGAAGAGATACATTAGATATATAAGCCTAATTGTCTGGTGGTATAAATTTTGCACTTTTTTAACCCTTGTTCTTTTAAATGATTGTATATTTTTGTGATATATGGTTCTGTATTTACATGTTACATTTTTTTATCTATCTTTAAGTAGACCTCTACTTTAGAGACTACTTGGTGTGCCTTTGAAATTCTTTTTCTTGACAAGTGAAGCATACATGGTTAAAGTTGACACTGTACAAAGGTTACTGGTTTTTCCAAACTGGGAAAAGGTAAGAGTTTATTCTGAGGTCTTTAATAGAGTTTTAAGAGTTCATTTTGTACACCTGGTTAGGTGCTCATAGGCAAAAGATATCTGCCCCCCCAAAGAGCAGAATTATCTGAGTCTGTACATTGGGTATGCTGACAAGAGGTTCACAGTTTGAATCCCTCCAGAACTAGAGACCAAAGGTTGATTTGAACCAACAAAACAGACAGGAGGGTTACCCTGTTTCTGTTTCCTGTCCACAAGACTGCACTCAGAGGTTGGCACTGTGGGAGAAGAGGGCCTGACCTGCTGAGTGGGCCAGTGTTTCCTCGGTTTGGGCCTTTGCCTGCCTTACTGCCTTTCCTGCTTCCCATAGGGAAGTTTGGTATGCCTTCCTGTCTTCATCCCGCTGTGTTCCCTTATATTTCCAAAAGGCCAGCCTTTTGGCTCTGACCTTTTCTGCTACTGTTTTTGAGAACCAACGTGGTTTCCTTCTTCTTTTGCACTTCCTTTTCTCTCTAATACAATGGGATGTTGCTTCAAGTATTGCATCCTTAATGCTTGCCCACTTTGCCTGTACCCCCTCACCTGTATTTCTTTTTGCCAGGGCTATCTTAACTCTGTTGGCCATCTTATCAAAGTCAGCTCCTCTGAAGTCCCATATTTTTGCCTTGGAATGGGATGATTTAGTTCTAGTAGCCAAATTGAACCATACCATGTGATGGTCACTGGCCCCCGGGTGACCTTCTACTTGGAGATCTGTGATCCTTTCCCTGTTAGTTAATACTAAATCTAGGATAGCCCTGTCTCTTCTGGGTTGTTGTACCAATTGTTTGAGGCCCTCCCCCTGCAGGGAATCCACCATGTGTCTAGTTCTGGCAGATGTTCCTGCTGGTATTGACCAATCTCTATCTGGCATGTTGAAGTCTCCCATTATCAGAACCTCCCCTTTAGCTGTCATGTTTTGTATATCTTCTAACAGTAATGTGTCTATGTCCTCCCCCTGGTCAGGGGCCTGTAGACAACTCCAGTTCGTATGGACAGTTCTTCTGGCTCCTTATGTGTATTCTGAATTTCTGTAGCTTTGATATTTTCATTGACATACAGTTCCACTCCACCCCCCCCCCATTTTGCACCTTGGCCTCTTCTGAACAGAACATAGCTTTCCAGTTAAAAGGCAGGTAAAAGCCTCAAATAATATAATATCAATATCCCCTTAAAAACTTAAACTTGGGTCATCTAACAACCTCTTATAAAAAACTGTATCACAGACATGTTTATACAGTTCATTCTCATACTTATCTTTTGACTAGATGACGACAGGGCCCGCCTTTATCAGCGTGCTTGATTACTATAAGTTTATTTCTACACAAATTTTTAATTTCCAGATGCTTTTCATCTGTGCAGTTGTTAAAATAGCATTTCTGGTCCTGCTGTATTAATGGCTGTGGTGGACATATTCAGAGCCGTCGATGCATGCGCAAATCGGTACGCCGCAGAAAAAAATTGGGCTGGCTGGCTCTGATGCGGTATTCAAACAGAATGCATGATCATAACAGACCCCACATTCTGTTTGAATATTGGACCCTGGATGTGCAGCACAAAGCAAGTGGCCTCCATGTTTGGCGGGGTGCATCCAGGGTGTGGGGCTGAAGACCACCCATAGGAAATGCGTGGTGCATACTTTAATGCACCGAGTCCCCCATAGGCGATATTCAGCCCAAACATGCAAATGAGCTAATTGGGCATGCTTATTACAAAGGGGCCACATGCATGCCCATTATGGGCTCATTTGCATGGCTGTGTCCAGTGGAATGCACCGACCAAGCCCCCTTCCTAGCCCTAATCCCCATTGTAAACATAAAGTGAAATGATCCCTCCTTTTCCATAGTGTAGTGTCCCCCATCCCCATCCCGATCCCTGTTGTAATAAGAAAAACAGCACCAATCCCCTCTTTTCCATAGTGTAGTGTCCCCCCTCCACAGCCCCAATCCCTGTTGTAATAAAAAACAGCACCAATCCCCACTTTTCTATAGTGTAGTGTCCTCCCTCTCCTGCCCTGATCCCCACTGTAATAAAAAAACAGCACCAATCCCCTCTTTTCCATAGTGTAGTGTCCCCCCTCCACAGCCCCAATCCCTGTTGTAATAAAAAACAGCACCAATCCCCACTTTTCTATAGTGTAGTGTCCTCCCTCTCCTGCCCTGATCCCCACTGTAATAAAAAAACAACACCAATCCCCTCTTTTCCATAGTGTAGTGCCCCCCCAGGTCCCGATCCCCATAATAATACAAATGTCCACCCCATTCACCCTGGTAGTCTAGTGGAACCCCCTTCCCCTGCCCGAGCTCCATATGAATATGAACAGATATCCCCGGTATCCCTGGTGGTCAAGCGGCCCCCCACCCTGGTAGGAAGTGGCCCACTACCCTGCTCCCCCCCACCTGACTGGAGTCAGCGACTGGCATAGCCCTCCTCACACCACCAAAGCCAGCCATTGACTGAACTGTCAATGAGCATGTACAGTACAAAGTACATGGCCATTGATTGACCGGTAATCTATACATTCAAACATATAAACATAATTTCCAAATAATAAGATTTTCTTATTGCCCGAATAAATACGTATTAAAAAATATTCTTCTCATAGAAGTTATATCAAACCTCTAAACAATATTATAAAAATGAATTTATACCTTCTGAAATATGGACACTGTAGGATTCATGGGATGTATAAATGTTGATTTTCTCTTCAGTGTGTCAGTCGTGTTTTCTTTTAAGGTTGCTTTTAAGTCACAAATTAGCTGTCAAACTATGCAGGCGATGTACATGGCAATCTGTTGATGTGACATGTTTTACATTGGTAAAATGAGCCACAAATTCAGAGTCCATATTGGCAAGCATGTGAGGGCTATTAGGGATGGTAACCAAATATATTCTATGGCCCTACAGTGTCTAACTGGCGGCAATCATGAATTCAGATTCACGGGTCTAGAAAAGGTAAAGAAAGATATGAGAGGTGGGGACTATGACACTACATTTCTGAAACGTGAAAGCTACTGGATTACTTGTTTGGGTGCAGGATAGTAGCTGGGTCCAAATAGAGAACCTGACCTGGTGTCTTTTCTTAGAAGTTGCTGATTAGCTTTTATAATGTAGCATGCATACAATTTTGTTCAGTATGGGTGCCATGCACAAATGGATGGGAAATACACGCCAGAGATCTGTATCCCACCTGCATAGCTCTGCCCCTGTGGACAGGTGTGCACCGGCTGATATTCACGAAGGGCTGCCACCTGTCTGTGGCCCTTCCCACCTGGTATGCAGGACTGCACAGGGTGGCAGGGGGTGGAGAAGTGAACCCATGCAGGCATCCAATTGGATGCTGTTTCGGGTCCAGGAGTGAATCCCTTGCATGGGAAGGTGTGGGTCCTAGTGCATGAATAGTACCTGCAGGTGCCCTGACCCACACAGCCACACCAAACTTTTCAGTGGTCCCCCATCTGCACGTTACCTGCCCCAGTGGCCTGCAGACCCACTTCAGCAGCAACCCCATTCCTCCCATAAAAGAGACCCCCCTCACACAGGCAGCAATGCCCTGACCCTGTCCAGTGTCAAATGCAACCCTCCATCCCCCACGCCACACATCGGCACCCCATACCCATGGTACTGTATATAACCCCCCACACTCACACCACAAAAGGACTCCATCCCTGGTCCTGGCAGTGACCCCCTTACAATGCACAACTCCACCCCAACCCCAGACCCCATGCCACTGTCCCCTGACCCCCTTTCCAGTACCCCAGCACAATTATTGGTGGACAGTGGTCCCCCCACCCACAACGTCCAGAGGTGCCCGGACATCATAGGCCTGACCCTGGCACCCTGGTACAATCATTGGTGGACAGTGGTCCCCAACCCCCCAGTGGCACCAACAACACCCCCGCTCCACACACCTCCTCAGCTGCTCACCATACAACTGATGTTGGAAGCGTGCCTCCTATAAATAGGTTGCATGTTCCCAGCATCAGTCAGATGGCAGGCAGCCGAGGAGGGGTGTGGAGAGCTGCGCCACCCGCTGGCACTAGCTGCAGCACCAGCATGCAGGTACAGGGGAAGGGGGGTGTTGTCAATGCCATGGGGGGCTTGCGGGACCACTATCCACCAATGAATATGCTAGGTACCAGGGTCAGCGGTCGGGTATGTGTGGCGGGGCACCACCGGGTGTGTGTGTTGGGGGGATGGCTTGTGTTCCACGAGGGCACCAGGCATGCACGTTGTGGGGGGATGCTTGGCACTGCTGGGGTCAGGGCACTCCTGTGTTCAGGGGGGGTTGATTGGCACTAACAGGGATGGGGCAGCCATGTGTTTGGTAGCAGAGGGATGCAGTGCCATTTTGGGGATAGAGCTCTCATATGTGTGCGTGTGTGTGCAGTTTCAGGATGGGGCTACCATGTGTAAGGGGGCTGTTTGAAGATAATGGGGTGGGACAGGCCTGTGTTGGGGGGTGAATGGCACCACAGGAAACTCTGACAACAGGTACGGGCACTCACCTGATCTGCTGCCCAAGCCCTCCCCGTCTGCCTAATGGGCTAGGGCAGCTGGCAGGTGCAGTCTGTGGGAGCGTGCAGTGGGTAATGGCAAGGTTCTGGCTGTCATAACCTGCCCATCACTATGCCTCTGCAAGCTGCACTACACACCTTTGTGAATGGCACGTAGTGCAGGCATGCCCCTCGCCCACCACCAGCATGTTGCTGTCCGCGCAGCTGGGGGATTGGGTGCATACGGGATGAGCGCCCCTTTCATGCATCCCGCATGGGAGGGCGCAATGTGTGCAGGGTGGCTACATGCCACAGATATGTGGTGCATAGGCACTCTGAACATTTGTGCATAGGGCTCATTGTTCTTAACCTGTTTTCCCTTCCCTTACACTTTACCCCCTCCCCCACCCTCTGCAAGGTAGTCTGTATAATACATTATTGTCTTTGTCTTTAGTTTTTGCAGATGTGGCCCCCACTTTCAAAGGCTAGCACTGGTGTGAATGTGGTTAGTACCAGTTCTAACCTAGGCTTGCACTGCCACTCCAAGTGGGGTCATATTTAAAAGCCCCCCAGAGAGCTGTCCAAACCTGGCAGTGCCATGGTTCTACCTATACCACAGTGCCTATGAATATGCTGGGATCCCTCATGCAAACTGGCACAATGGTATATTCTAAGGTTTGTGGTGATGCTAAAACAGCCTCCAGGGCAGGGATGTTTCCCAAAAATAACATCTTATCTTGGTGGCAAACCTGCACCCCCATCCCTCAGAAGGCAGGGTTGCTTCAGCCACCTGTCCTGTGACCAGATGTTACCCCCCAACTCCCTAAGCATCTGTCCTTTATATAATGTTACTATCCCTGGTGGTTTAGCAGTTCTCTCACCCTCTGATTGCCATCCTTCTTTATAATAGTGATATCCCTGTTGGTCTAGCAGTCCCTCACCCCCTGATTGCCCATACTTCTTATACTGTTGATATCCCTGGTGGTTTAATGGTCCCCTCATGCCTGATCACTCATCTTTTTTATAATAGTGATATCCCTGATGGTATAGTGTTACCCCAACCCCTAATTGCCCATCCATCAAAAAACAGTGATATCACTGGGGGTGCTATGGTCTCCCATCCACCCAATTGTCCATCCTTCTTATAATAGTGATATCCCTGGTAGTGTAGTGGTCCCCATCCCTTCATTGCACATACTTCATATAATAATGATATTTGTGATGGTTTATTGGTCTCCCCTTCCCCCTGACCATTCTTCAACACCCACCCACAATACAAAGACTTCCACCCTGAACCCCTCTCATGCTTATCACCACTCACTGGTAATTGAGTGGCTTGCACAGCCATTGACTCACCTCCTTGACCAGCTGCTATCTAACAGTCACAGAGCATGATCGCATATGTAATCACACTCCATGACTGCCAGATGGCTGCCAGTAAAGAATGTGAGAGGATGGTTGTGCTGGAGGCCAGTCAAGGAGGTAAGAGGAGGGCTATGCCAGCCACAACATCACTAATGAGTGATGATCAGAGTGAGGGGGTGCCAGGTGGGACTCCTAAATGGATGGATGTGTGGGAAATTGACCAGCAATTAGGCAGTGGGAGGACTACTAAACCAACAGACATATAACTATTATAAGAAGGATGGGTGATTAAGGGGTTGGGGGGCCACTGCACCACCAGGGATATCATTATTATGAGAAGGATTGGTAATTGGGGCCTGTGTGGATCACTACTTTATTAAGGATACCTCTATTATAAGAAGGATGGGTAATTGGGGGTAATGGGTTCACTACATCCCTTGGGATATCACTATTATTTAAAGAATGAACAATCAGGATGGGGGGACCACTACACTGTCATGAACCCACTCCTGGGGGCCAGGTCCACTGGGCTCACAGTGCCCACCCCTAAGTGCAATCCATGACAGGGGGAACAGTAATACCCTCCACGTGTCCTCCTAGAGTGCTCACCGAGTTTGTGACTGAACACCCACCACGAGGTCCCAGGGCTTCCTCTCTATTCTAGATAAGGGGCAACTATAGTCTCAAGTCTGTACCCAAGTGAGAATCCTCCTTGGTTGCTGTAATTGGGAGGGGATGACCCAGGCATTACAAATGCTTTGGTATTTGCCTCATAAACCTGTTTCAGTCCTCTCCCACTGGGTGTGCAGCACCAAGTTCACCCTTACAGACTCTCCCTGAGACCTGTGTATCTCCCTTACTTAAAGCACCCAGATCCCCATTTCAGGATCCTAGTCTTGGCAGCAAATGGTAGTGCTTTAGCAATTACAGGCTGGTCTCAGAATCGACTAAACCTTTTTCTTCTACATACACAAAAATCATCCACAGGCAGTTTTAAAAGCAAAACATGCTTTCACTAAATCTAAATAATTATCATACAAACTTTACAATCAAAAAAGGTTTAGAAATGTGGTTACAAAATAACAAAAAAATAAAAGTGGAAATATACATGCAAAAGTGCACTGTAAAATTTAGCAATCTAGTTTCTCCTTGGTTTGTGGATGATCAAAGTCCAGAGAATAAATGAGTTTGCAAAGACCCAGTTCTCTCTTGAAGCTCCTGGTCTTCAGTGTGGCAGTCTTGCTTCTCCTGTGTGTCAGAAGAGTATCCAAAATGATATGTCATGAGCTTCTGTTTGGGGGGACTATTTATTGGCCTGGCCCCTCCAGTCTGTGGATAGCTGGTGGGCTTCTCTTTTTAGGCCAGCAGAGGTCTCTCTCTTGCTCTTTCCCAGGTTTTAAGTGAACCGTATTATTTATTAGTTAGATTCTCTTACAAAGCCAATATCCTGTCAGCTAACCAAATGTACATATACCATGAGAGTTTCCTGGAATCTAAAGCACTTTTCCTTTAAAGTGTAAAGTTTATGACAGGCAAGGGCTTCCCCCTCTCCCTGAGATTTTATTACACCTGTTTCCTTTTCATTAGCTAACCAGGGATCTCCATCCCTCCAAAATGGACTTTTGGTTTTCTGACTAATGAGCTTATTCTCATTTCACATAGGAATGTCAAATATTTTGAAAGACATTCTCTCTTTCATGTGACCTTTCAGTAACACTGGGCATTCTTTTGGCCTGTTTGGGATTTTGAAACATAACCAAGTTGCTCTGCACGTAACCCTTTAAAAGCATAAACAGTAAAAATATATAAAAAAAAACTATTGTCTGCAATATTCCAGCAGTTGGCAAACTCACCTCATCCTACCCTGCTTAGACTGAATTTATGGGGCCACACCCTTATCATATGGTAGAGTTTCCATAATTCTGTTCACTGTTCTAACTGGTGAGATAGGCCATCTGCGCTTGCATTGGCCATCCTGGGCATATGCTTAAATGTCATGTCATAGGCCTGTAGGGCAATACTCCATGAGAGTAGCTGTCAGTTTGTTTTACCCATCTGGTTTAGCCAAACCAGGGGTTGTGATCGGTCTGTACCTCAAAGCATCTTCCATAGAGGTACTGCTTTAATTTCTTCAGGGCCCATATCAGTGCAAGACATTTCTTTTCTACTGTGAAGTATGCTTGCTCCTGGCAAAGTTACTTCTTGCTAAGGTACACTATTGAGTGGTCTTTGCCCTGATTAGAGGTCTGACTGAGGACTGCTCCAATCCCCACATTTGAGGCATCTGTCTGGACTACAAATTGCTCAGTGTAATCTGGACTGGCTACCACCGTGGCACTGTACAGGCTCATTTACAGACTGGCTCCCACAGTACCCTTTTGGGCTGTCTTTTCTTCAGCAAGCTAGATGATGAGCTGCCAGAGTACTGTAACTGGGCACAAGTTTTCTGTAGTACTCTGCAGTACCTAGGAGGCTCCTAACCTGCTTCTCGGTTTCAGGCATGGGCACACCTCTATTGCCTCAATCTTTTCTAAATTGGGATGAAGCTGCCCCGGCCCTGCTACATGGCCTAGGTATGCCACCTCCACCATAGATACCTGGCACTTTTCAGCCTTTACAGTGAGCCCTGCCCTCTGTATCCTGCCCAAAACTTCCTGCAGATGGGACAGGTGTTCCTTCCAGCTGGTAATGAAGATGGCAATTTTAATTTTTTTTTATTTAGTTTTTGTTGAACGGGTAAGTGCACTAGACAAATCCTGCCTATTTTCAGGCACGACCTGGGAAGGGGGATACAGATGAATGCCAACTGACCTTGAACCAGATTAAGCTGTTGGTGGTATTTTTAGTGAATGAGGGAAATTTTGCCAGGACACCGGGGAAATTCCCCTACTCTGTAGGCGGGTAGCGCTGTCCATCTGTCCGCGGAAATGGAAGATCTCAGTCAAAAGGAGGTAGTGGAGTAGGACGGTCCTAGCTCTGGAGCTCTGCAGCCTTCATATGCTTGTACAGCTAGTGTGGAGGAGTCAGAGTGCTTTGAACCCCGAGAGGGTCCTTTGCCGACGGAAGAACAAGACATGTCGCCTGATGTATCGGTTTCTGGTACTGAAAATGAAACTTTATTATATGAAGAAATAGAAGAAAAGAAACAGCAGTTATTAACTTTAATCCAAGCAGCGGAACAGGACTATGGTTTATGCCGAGAGCGTCTAGAGGAAGAAAAGAAAAGAAAACGTTCACTTGCTAGCCCTGTATTGATAGGTAATAAAAGGTTACCACTTACTGCACCCCCTGGAGAACAGTTGGCTTCTCCGGCTACGAATGTGTGTAGCGAGGGTTTGGTGGATGGAATGCTTCCCTCAATTATTGATGATAATGAGTTTCGTTCAAAGAATGATGTTCTTATTAAAGCGGGTTGGCTGTGGCAAAAGGGTATTTGGGTCCCTGACCCGAACTTTTCAGTTTCTGATGTTCCACAAAATTCAATACAGGATGTTCCTGGATCAGTGGTTTTCGATCTCCAGTCCAATATGTCAGAGTCCCAAACTGGCAGAAGTATGCATCTGTCAGCTGAAGGTGAGGCTGACATGAACATGACTGGTTCAGACGCTGTGGTAGACAACATTTGCAGGAATACCAGGCTGCCTGACATAGCAAGTGCTCAGTCTCTAAACCCGGGTGTTACTGTTTCTATGGATGAGAATAGTGATTCCCACCGCCAAGACAGTGATGTTCCTTCTGCAAGTAACGATATGAGGAAGAAAAAATCCTATGCAGGTCTGTTTCATCATCCTGCTCAAGAGGCAAGATGAAGATTTTTAGTAAGGCTTTGTTATAAGGGGCTAGCTCCAATTGTCCCAGACAGACTATGGGTAGGGAAAACTCTCTTACTCGACAGTTTAGGGTTTGTACCCTCTGATGCCTATGCCTTCATTCATTCACCTGGGAACCATCAATATGATATAAGTTTCTGTTCTATGCATTTATTAGATAGATTTTGGAAATGTTATTATGAAGTAAAGGACATGGCTATATGGAAAGACTTTTTAGCAATCCCAGTCACCAAACCTACCATCAAAAAGTGACTGTTCTATTCCGAAATGAAGGTGTCAATGTGGCAAATATAATATATTGGTTGGAGCAACGTTGTAGAATAATGGAGAATCCCAGACCTATTGTAGACGATAATGGGTTCTGGATGGGTGGTTGGACTTTTAGGGTTCAATTGTCTCAGGATGACTCCGGGATTCAGCATTTACCTAGTTCTTTTTTTTTAGGAAGGGATAGGGGAATAATCTTTTATGCAGGCCAACCGAAGAGCTGTTATAAATGTGGTTCTCTAGATCATTTAAACACAGATTGTGACTCTGTAAAATGTTTTTCCTGTGGGGTTCTTGGGCATGGGGCGAATGAGTGTGAAGCCCCCCCCTGTATGTAATTTATGTGGGGAATTGGAGCATGGGTTTGATGAATGTCCATGGAATACGACTGATCTAGATGCAGCTTCTGACCATGCACATTTTTTGTATAAAGCCAAACATCCTCATTCAAATACGACCTTAGGAACTCAGCCGGTTGAGAGATGTAGGGGAAGGGGGACTGCGAGAGGGTTGAATAGAGCTTCTGTCCCTTTCCAACCTACTGTTCAAACAGGGTTTAGGAATTTAGAGTATGATAATTTAGATGTTGTTCACACCTCATGCATACAGAATACTACCCCTTTGGTTTCCCCTCTAGGTTCCCCACCTATGCCCCAGTCACCCTTACTTGCTGAGTCTATGGAAAGCTCACAAGGAGCTTCTCAGGCTACAGACAATGTTGTGGATGGTTTTGGATCCTCCGATCCTTTCAGTGATGATGAGCAATTTGTGTTGGTTCAGCCATCAGGGTCCAAGAAAATCAAAGACACTTTATTTAATGTGGCCCCAATAACGCTTCGAATAGATTTTTTTCCCTTCCTTCTTGGAGTGACCAGATGGAACAAGCTCAACCTATTGATTCTGAAGGGGTTGAGAATGTACCTATACAGGAACAAGAGATAGAGGGTAAGGCAGATTTGCCAGTTGGGGGGGTTGGTGTTCCTTTTCCAGTAAAACGAGTCACACGGTCTAATGGGAAACTGAAAAAAAAAACCCATAAATGGTGAATTTCTCTATAGCGAGTTTAAATGTTAATAGTATAAAAAATAAGAAACATAGGTTCACTATGTTTAGCATCTTACAATCCTTGAGTTATGATATTTTATTTTTACAAGATGTATGTTTGCAAGATAATGTGGAGATCCAATAGTCCACTATGGATTGGGGATGGGGGGTTTCAATTTGGTCACCAGGATTTGAACCCTGTAGCAGGGTAGGATTCTGTTTCCGAACCTATGAGGTTCACATTATCAGAATGGTAGAAATAGAACCTGGTAGGGCTTTCTTGTTAGATGTTAATTTTTCTGGGTTTTTTTTTGCGTTTGATTAATATTTACAATTCCCAGGTAAAATCCTTTCGGAATGACTTGTTAAAAAAAATACAACCTTATCTATATACAAAACATCATTTGATCTTTGAGGGTGATTTTAACATCAATTTCAAGACCCAAAAGAAAGAAGCAAAACAGTATTGTGATAAAATTTCTTAAACCAGGTAATTTTCAAGCAAATCTAAAACATGCTTTTGTAGGCACCCCTTTGGCTAAAAGCCTACTTTTTAAAGGTTCTCTCTTCTTGTATAGATTTCTTTTGTGAATCAGATGTTTCAGGTATTTTCTCCTAAACTAATCCCCATTGAGATTTCAGATCATTGGCTGTTGGGCTTTCGGTTTGAGTGCCCCCCTCAAAGGGTAGCTGGGAAAGGAGTATGTCGGTTAAATGTGGCCTTGATGTCTGACGAGATTATCTTACCTGAATTACAAGAGGTTATAAGTGATAAAGTGTCTACTTTAGATTTGTATGAAAATATAGGACTTTGGTGGACAGATCTGAAAGTATGTTTAATTGTTTTTTTTTTAAATAGTGGGTTCATATAGGGCACAAACAAAAAGGGATAAATACTTAGAATTTCGAGACGAATTGGGTATATTATTATCTCAACAAAGTTTGGGGGTACCTGATTTAAGGGATCGTATAGATAGTGTAAGGCAGCAGATGAAAGACTATCAATATTTTCGAATGCAGTCCTTACAGAAGGAGCAATTGTTTGGTACTCAGGGAAATCTGAACAGGTTAATCCATTTTTAGCTTGCAAAACTAGGACAGATAGACGGGTTTTTTCAAGTCTTATAGACTCTGCAGGTGTGGAACATTGGGATAATAAAGGTATTATGGGGGTTGTTGAGGAATATATTAAGGATACTTTAGGAACTTTACCAGGATCTGTTTCATCAGCTGATGCTTTTTTACAGATGGCATTGCTTCCTCAGTCCACCAGCTCTCAGAATTCTCTTTTGCTTAATCCTTTTACTCTACAAGAAATGGACAGGGTCATACACTCCCTGCATGATAATATAGCTCCTGGTTCAGATGGCCTGTCGAGTGAATTATATAAAATAATATGGTCTGTGATTCCGGTTGTCTTTCTGCGTCTTTATAATTTTTTTTTTGAAGATAATATCTTGCCCACCCAGATGTATGAAGGACTACTCATTTTTTTATATAAATCTGCTAGTACTAAGGATTCAGGGAATTGGAGACCATTGACTTTGTTGAATGCAGATTTTAAGATTTTTGCAAAGCTTTTAGGGAACAGATTGGCGGTAATTATGCCTTCCCTAATTAGCCCCATGCAGTTTTGCGCGGTTCCCGGTAGGAACATTTCCAATGCCTTATTAACTATAAGAGAAATTATAAATGCCTCGAGGATTGATGCAGAGGTGCTAGAGATGCCAGGGTATTTAATCAGCCTGGATCAAGCCAAGGCTTTCGATACAGTATCGCATTCCTTTTTGTGGGACGTTTTATTAGCATTTGGGTTACCTATGGTGTTTATTGGGTGGATAAAGCTTTGTTAAGCTCTAGCATATGTACTTCTGTATGAAAATGGTTGGAAAGGAGATCTGCACTTCATTTATATGGGCTTATGGCAAGGATGCCCTTTAAGCCCTTTACTGTATGTGTTTGTTTTGGACCCTCTTTTTCGGGTTTTGAACAGGTCCCCGTTGATTAAAGGTATAAATGATTCTATGGCTTCTAATTGTAAAGTGTTAGCGTACGCTGATGATGTGTGTTTACTATTAAAAAATGAATATTCCTTTGGTTTAGCAAGAGATCTTATCCAGGAAATAGGGAAAATTACAGGGGCCTCTTTAAATCTTACTAAAACTAAAATTTTAAGATTAAATGAGAGTTTAACTGCTCCTCATGTTTTGGGGTGGTTTCTGGTGGCCCAACAGCCCTGTAAGATCTTGGGGATTTATTGGGGTGGAGGGGATATGTCCCTTTTTAACTGGGAACGTGCGTTAGAGGTAGCAAAGAAGAAGGTGGAAGTATGGAATCGATGGAAAACAACAAAAAAAAAGGGTGTACTATACTAAAACATTTCTGATTCCACTATTTTTGTATTTAAGCACTATATTCCCTATAAAAAAACAATTGGAGGCTTCAGTTTTGTGGATTTTCATTACCTGCATTTGGGGTAGTAGGTTAAATCCAATCAAAAGGAATATTTTGTATAAACCAATTAAAGAAGGTGGCTTGAACATGATCAATCCAATTGTGTTCTATTTTACAATACTTTTCTCCGTTAACCTGTCTCAGTTGATTAAAAACGAATCGAAATGGTGGATACAGCTTGGATTTATAAATGTTAAACATGTGTTAGAAGAATGGAGAAATGGCAATTTTCTACATAAAAATAAACGAAAACCTAGACTATTAGATTTATGGGATTTAGTTTTTGATAAAATAAAAATGTGGGATATAAGTTATCTAAGCGCATTACAAATGTCTTGAAAAGCCCTTTATATATCGATAATGGATTCATTTTTTACAGACACCCCTTGGATAGGATTTTCTGCTTATCAACAACAGCAGATTTCTAGCAATATTACTAATAACAGGATCCCGGTTCACATGTGGGATACCGTTTGGTTAGTGATTCACAACAGGGTGAACGTTAAGAGTAATCAAAAACATAAAGCATTAAATGAGCGTTTCTGTCCAAGATCAGATTGTAAGGGTAAACTGGAAACCATGAATCACTTGTATTTTCAATGTCCATATGCGGTTCGGTTTTGGGATGTGCTGAAAAATAGATGGTTAAATTACATGAGTTGGTTAACACTCCCCCCTTCTCAGGATTTATTATATTATGGTATTTGTCCTGTTCTCAATGAAGGAATTTGTATAAGCACACTACAAATTATTCATGTACATTTTTTGTATTGGCTTTGGCTTAGCAGATGCCGTTTAGTTCTGCAACAACAGAATATCCCTGAAGCTAATCTAGCACAAATAATTGTAAATGAATTGCACACTTTTAAATGTGTAGAATGTAACCGTCTCTCCTTTCCACAACAGGAAAAGAAATGGCACAAATTTGTTATTTTTTAGATTTTGGTTAGAAATTAGAGATGTAGAAATTATTATGGTCCAGTTCTGGGTCAAGAGGGGATGTGTAGTATGGGGTTGGTAAGGCAAAGAGGGGAGAATAGGAAAAAGGATGGTAGGGAAGGAAAGGGACACAAAAAAGGAAAAAAAATTATATATATATATATATATAAATTTTGATATTGTAGTATTTTATGTTTATTTACATCCTTTTTGTTTTCTTCCTGGTATATGGTTGTACCTCTGATTAGAGGTAGGGAAAATAAAAGGGAAAATGGTTTTGTGTATGTCCGATTATAATCAATGTTTATGTTTCCAGGATGGGGAGATGATTTATAACTGTATATATTGTTTATACTGTTTCTTTTCTATGTTTATGCCCTGTGTATTATTGTTTTGATTTCACTGAACCATTCTCATGCTTTTGGAATGTGGGAGGGGGAGGTTTTCAGTCAGAATTAAGTTTTTTTGTTTACCGTATGTAGTGATCTTTATTTATGTTTTGCTATTCATTTTTCACTGTACTACTGTTTTTTTTTCACATATTTGTTATGATTTCATTTTGATTTTAATAAAAATTTCCCCTACTCTTTTCGATAAGTGCCATGGAATCTTTAACATCCACCTGAACTACCACCAATCCAGGCAGATGGGACCTCGGTTTAACATCTCATCCAAAAGATGACACCTCAGAAGTGCAGCACCCCTCTCATGCTACACTACAGTGTCAGTACTGGGATATTAACCCAAGTGCCAGATGTGGGAACTGAACCCACAGCCCTCTGATCTCCCAGCCTCAGAGGCGAGTGTGCTACCTACTGAGCCACTGACACTGACTGAATATCGTCCAGATAAGCTACTGCATACTCTTCAGTACCATGTAACACCTAGTTGGCCAACCTTTGGAAGGTGGCAAGGGCGTTCTTCATTCCAAAAGGCATTACCGAGCACTTGAATAATCCTATTGGAGTGTTGAAGGCTGATGACTCTCTAGTTTTAGCAGTTAACTCCACCTGCCAGTACCCTTTCGACATGTCAGTTGTGGTAAGGTATGTCGCTCCCACCAATTTGTCTAATAGTTCATCTGTCCATGGCATTGAGAGGTTGTCAGACTTTGTGACTGCACTGAGTCCACAACAGTCCACACAAAAGTGAGTAGAGCCATCTGGCTTGGGAATGAGGACTACAGGTGAGGCCCAGAGACTGCGAGATTTCTGGATTACCCTAAATCCAGCATTTCCTACACTTCCCTCCAAATGTCCTTTAGGAAAGCCTCAGACACCCAGTGGGCTGTCTGCCATATGGGCATTTGCATCCCCGAGTCCACATCGTGTGTCAGTAAGGGGGTTCATCCATGTCTGGCTGTAAACAATGATCAAAGTCATCTAAAACTTTCCTCACTTTCTGGGACTGTTCCGGGGTCAACTGGGCTACAGTTTGATTGCCTCCACAGATGACTCCCACTTGCTTTCCTCTAGAAAGTTCAGTAGGGGGGTCTTTTTCATCCATCCCCTCCCCAGGACTACACAATGCAAATACCATGTCAGCCCTATTGGCATATGGCTTCATCATGTTGACATGGTACATCCTATAGGTATGTCTCCTGTCAGGCAGTTCTACAATATAATTTACATCATTGACTTCTCAGACTACCTTATATGGTCCCGCCCACTCGGCTTGCAGCTTGTCCTTCTGGAATGGAATTAGGACCATTACTTCCTGACCTGCACTGTACAAGTGAGCTCCGGCTCCGCAGTTGCACCAGATCTTTTGCTTCTGCTGGGCAGCTGACAGGTTGCTTTGGGCCATCCCTATAAGCTCCTTCAGCTTCTCCCTAAACATAAGGACAAACTCAACTATTGGAATTTCCTGGGTGGCATGCTTGCCTTCCCAGTCTTCCCAGATCAAGTCTAGGGGCCCATGCACTCTACGCCCATATAAGAGTTCAAAGGGGGAGAACCCTGTCGACTCTTGGGGCACCTCCCTGTACGCATACAACAGGTGGGGAAGGTATTTCTCCCAGTCCCTCCCATGATGTTCTGCAAATGCTTGGAGCATCAATTTTAGGGTACCATTAAACCTTTCCACAAGCCCATTGGCTTGTGTGTGATAAGGTGTCATGTGTCTCTGCACCACCCCACACTTTTCTCACAAACACTTCATCAGGTCCGTCATGAAGGTGCCCACTTAA
The DNA here is from genome assembly GCA_016271365.2 of Neoceratodus forsteri. Lineage (NCBI taxonomy): Eukaryota > Metazoa > Chordata > Ceratodontiformes > Ceratodontidae > Neoceratodus > Neoceratodus forsteri. The sequence continues at coordinate 1,643,021,563 of CM057450.1, forward strand.
TCAGAGATAACCTTCTGCAGAAACCCAACATGGGAGAAAATCCCTAGCAAGGCATCTGTCTTTTGTGTGCCCTAAGTGAGGAGAGGGCGACCGCCTCTGGGTATCGGGTTGTGTAATTGACCACCATTAGGATAAACTTTTTCCCAGAGGAGCTTGGGGTTATTCAAGGGTCCCACAATATCCATTCTTACCCTCTGGAATGGATCCTCCACAATGGACAAGAGAATTTGTGCAGCATTGGTTTTACTACCTGCTGTTTGTTGGCACCAGTGACAAGACCTACAATATTTCTTCACCAGCTGAGTAAAGTTGGGCCAGTTGAAGTTCTGGGCCAATCGCTGCATGGTACACATGATGGCCAGATGTGTGGACATGGAGATGTTAAGAGCAACCTTGAACAATCACTTACAATACCCCTGGGGAATGACAAACTGCCTGCCCATCACTCCTCCCTCTGTTCTCATGTCCTTAGTATACAACAGTCCACTGTCCCAAAATACCCTATGTCTCATGTCACCTCCCTGTGTCCCATCAGATTCTGCACAAGTCCCCAGCCTCTCCAAACTAGGATCAATCCTCTGAACAGCAGCAAATTCCTCACATCTTCCCAAAGCATGAGGCATGTCCCCATCAGTTCCTAAACTGGGGTCCATAGCTGTAGCATCAGGGCACTCAGAGCCACTGCCATCCCTGACCTTCTGATCATTGGTTACCACTCCCTCTTCAGAGTAATCTTCTGTAGCTGTTTTGTGAACAGCAACTTGGGGAAGTCCTACCTCCCTTTCACTACTCTCCATATCAGGAGACACAGGCTAGGGAACCAGTCTCCTATTCTTTTCCACAGGGGCTTCTGTGGGGTTCAGGAAACTTCAAGGGCCTTAGCTGTCTGACTGTGGGTAACTGAACACACGCCCCCTGCTGGAATAGCACCTTTTAAAAAAAAAAGAAAGAAAGATGGTTTCTGTAGATTATTCCCTATAACCACATCCAGGGCAAGGTTGTCTGCCATTGCCACTTTTGCACCCTCTCTCCTGTCTCACCCCAGTCCAGGAGAGTATTAGCTAGTGGCAGAGTTTTCTCCTCCCCAGTGAATCCCCTCACTGTTACAAACTGATTAGGTATAAGCTGTTCAGGCCCAACCAAATCCCCTTTTACTAATGTAAGAGACACCCCCTTGTCCCATAACCCATGGGCCTGAACCCCATTTACAGTAACTGGGTGTATGTGCTCCCTCATGTTTACAGGCATGCTTTCAGGGATACACAGTGCACCCAACTCTGTTCAAGCCCCACTTTGTCCACTCTGTGCCTTTTTTGGACACTGTCTACAAGATGCCCTGGCTGTTTACAAAGCCAACAGTCATCATTTCTTTTATCCGAGAAATCCTTTTTGATAACTTGGGGGTTCCCCCTTTCAGTGGAGATAGTGAGGGTTTTAGCTGCCCTGAAGGTGTGCTTTTCTCTTTCTGCCCTGCCACACCTGCCCCACTTTCTTTCAGAGCAGGTCTGCTACTGGCATAGCGATCCTAGAGCTCAGCAGCTTGCTGTGCTGTTTTTGGATCTTGGTCTTCTAAATAGGTTTTCAACTCTGCTGGGCAAGCCCAACAGAACTGCTCTTAAAGTACAAACTCCTCAATTTTTTCCACAGAGTTTGCTTCCATCCCCTCCCACTGTTTTAAAAACTGACTCTGCTCTGTGGTGTGTTCCTTAAAGCTCATGTCAGGGCTTTTTCAGAGTTTCAGGAATTGAACCCTGTAGGCCTCAGAAGTCAGTTCATACTTTTTAAGCAAAGCAGCTTTAAGTTTCTCATAATCTTGGCTATCATTATTGTCCATTTGGCCTAGCTCCTCATGCCCTTTACCAGTAAGTAGTGGTGATAGCTGGAAGCTCCAGGACTTCCTGGGTATTTTGTCTTGGATACAGACCTTTTCAAATGTATTCAAAAATGCATCCTTATCCTCCCCCTCTTTAAATTCAGCTATTAATTTGGAGTTTAACTTATACCCCAGCCATGGAGTTTCAGGTTCACCCCTGCCACTTGCCTCCTCTGGCACTGGTCATTGATGTCTTAGCTTCTCTAGTTCGAAGTCTCTCTGGTGCTGCCTTTCTTTTTCCTTGGCCTCTCTCTGAGGCTGCCTTTCTTTTTCCTTGGCCTCTCTCTGGTGCTGCTTTTCTTTTTCCTGCATCTCCAGTTCAAAACTCTTCTGCTTGAACTCCCTTTGCTGCCTGACTTCAAACTTTCTCTGCTCGAATTCCAGCTCCAATTTCCTCAACTCCAGCTGCAGCCTGGTCCCTTACAGCTACATGGCCTTCCCCTGGTGCTGGGGCCCTGGGTTCCCTCTGGCCACACTGTCCTCCTCCATGGGACTGGACACTGTGACGTCCCTTGGAACCCTCATGCCCAATGTCTGGTCCCTTTCAGTCATTTGCTGTGACTCAAAGTTCAGGCAACTGCTTGCTCATCAGCTGCCACAAGAGCCTCCATGAGGTTCTTTTTGGTTCATCTCTCATACTGGACCCCTCTTTCTTGACACAACTGCCTTAGGTCGTCTGCAGTGTATTCACTGTAGTTGGAAGCCATCGTCTTCCCTAACTACTGCTGGTTGGTTAACTAGGATCTGCAGCTTATCCATTAGGTAGGGAAATGGACAGACTAGGTGGGCCAATTGTCCTGATCTGCCATCAAATTATGTTTCTATGTTACACTTACATCAAACAAAACATACAAAAAAACAAGCAGGGAACTTTATACTGTAACCAAATAGTTTTTTTCCAAATCTCTGCCCTGTTTGTGTGTATTGTTTTCAGTTTGTCAACTGATACACTGGCCTTGAATCCAACCTCTTTGCATGTGCTACCAAAATCTCTTGGATCACACTACTGCACACCAGATCAATCACAAACCCACTCCTGGGGGCAGGGGTCCACTGGACTCACAGTGCCCACCCCTAAGTGCAATCCATGACAGGGGGAACAGGAATATCCTCCACATGTACTCCCAAAGTGTTCACCGAGTTCATGACTGAACACGCACCATAAGGTCCCAGGGCTTCCTCTCTATTCTGGATAAAGGTCAAATACAGTCTCAAGTTTGTAGCCAAGTGAGAACCCTTCTCAGTTGCTGTACAGGGGAGGGGCTGACTCAGGCATTATGAGCTTTTTGGAATTTGCCCTCATAAACCTGTTTGAGTCCTCTCCCATGGGGTGTGCAGCACCTAGTTTCCACTTAAAGACTCTCCCTGAGATCTGTGTATCTCCTTTACTTAAGGCACCCAGATCTCCATTTCAGGATCCTAGTTTTGGCAGTGAACGATAGCATTTTAGCAATTATAGGCTGGTCTCAGAATTGACTGAACCTTTTTCGTCTACACACAAAAAATCATTCACAGGCAGTTTTAAAGGCAAACATGCTTTTACTAAATCTAAATGATTATCATACAAACTTTACAAGCAAAAAAGGTTTAGAAATGAGATTACAGAATAACAAAAAAAAGTGGAAATATACATGCAAAAGCACACTGTAAAATTGAGCAATCTAGTTTCTCCCTGGTTTGTGGAAGACAAAGTCCAGAGAATAAAATCATTTGCAAAGACCCAGTTCTCTCTTGCAGCCCCTGATCTTCAGTGTGGCAGTCTTGCTTCTCTTGTGTGTCAGAAGAGTATCCAAAATGATATGTCATGAGCTTCTGTTTGGGGGGACTATTTATTGGCCTGGCCCCTCCAGTCTGTGGATAGCTGGTAGCCTTCTCTTTTTAGGCCAGCAGGGGTCTCTCTTGCTCTTTCCCAGGTTTTAAGTGAACCATATTATTTATCAATTGGTTTATCTTACAAATTCAATATTCTGCCAGCTAACCAAATTCACATATACCATGACAGTTTCCTGGAACCTAAAGCACTATTCCATTGAAGTGTAAAGTTTATGCCAGATGAAGGCTTCCCCCATTTCCCTGAGATTGTATTATACCTGTTTCCTTTTAATTAGCTAACCAGGGACTTCCATCCCATTGAAATGGACTCTTGGTTTCCTGGCGAATGAGCTTGTTCTCAGTTCACAGATGAATATCAAATATTTTGCATGACATTCTCTCTTTTCTGTGAACTTCCAGTAACACTGGGCATTCTTTTGGCCTGTTTGGAATTTTGAAACATAACCAAGTTCCTCTGCATGTAACCCTTTTAAAGCACAAACAGAAAACATATTCAAAAAAATATTGTCTGCAATATTCCAGCAGTTGGCAACTCACCACATACACCACCAGGGATATCACTTTTATAAGAAGGATGTGTGATTGGGGGTGAGATGACTGCTAGACCACTAGAGATATCATTATTATTTGAATAATAGGTGGTTGGGGATTGGGTGGGTTGGGGCTGCTGGACCACAAAGGAACCATTGGTAGTGACAGCATGAACACTAAAGGGTTGCTGCACTGCATGCAAATGAGCCCATAATGGGGATGAAAATGAACCCTTAGCACCTTGCATGCCCAAGGAGCTCATTTGCATGCTCAGGTTGAATGTGTCCTGCAGGAGACATGGCACTTTCATGTTTTGGGAAGTGCTATCTCCTGTGGGACATATGCAGTCTTGATGCATGTTGGTGCTGTGCAGATGCACTTTTAGTGCTGTGCCAGCATGGTCCGCTGTTCAATCAGTCAGTGCTGCTCCATCAATGTATCCAAATCTACAGAAAGAAATACAGAACAAGATCAGGAAGAAGAAGAACAAACTACAAGCACTGATCAGAAAAACAAGGGGCCTTTTTTAGAAAAACAAAAAGGAAAAGGAAAAAAGGAGTGGGAGAAGGAGATGGGGGAAAACAAGGAGGTGGCAGGAACCTGAGGAACATGAAAGGACCAAATTCAACATCATAAATTTATCAGAAAATTTTATTTAACAGAAAATCAAGAGAATGTCTTGAAAAAAGGCTTATCCTTTATCCCAACTCCACAGGAGAATGTATTCTCAGTTCATGTTGACATACAAATATGTATTAAAAAGATAAACTAGAGTACTTTTTCCTGGAAAAAGAGAACAACCAGAACACTGACAGCTTGGGGGTTATATTTGAACATATTCCAGACTATGCAGAAACAGAGTCAAAACACCCTTTTGGAAGGTATGCTGGATGTTGATGCTGAAAATGATGAACAGTTTATAAGGAACTTTAATGCACCGGAAGAATTGTATTTTGAAAATACTAATGCGATTGAAGGTATGGGAATTGGTGACATAGAAGCCCAGTGGCTAGATACACCACCCCAATTCTAAGCAGTAACATCTGTGAAAAAACAAGGAAAACAGCTGTATAGGGGCAAATCCCTTTTCTGCCCTAATGTTTATAATGTAAATATTTCTACTTTCAAAAAAACAGTTACTAAGCAAGTACAAGAAATAAATACATGGCAAGAAAATATAACTGAAGCAGGGATGAGATGCAGGCATTGATGGAACTTAAAAACCTAAAGGGTGTGGTAATTAAATCTGCAGACAAGGTGGGAAATATTGTACTCATGGGGTCTGAAATGTATAAGAAAATGGTGATGGATTTAGTCTCAGACACACAGAACTATGAGAAGTTAAATATCAATCCATGTACACAATACAAGAAAGAACTGTTGAATTTGTTACAAAACGCTCTGGCTAGGGGTGACATTACTGAAAATGAATTTAAATTCATATGGCCAGAGAACTGTAAAATGGCCAGCTGTTATGCCCTACCGAAAATCCACAAAAACCTGCAAAATCTGCCTGGTAGACCTACTATATCTGGCATTGGATCCTTAACCAAAAAATTAGGGCAATTTGTGGATTTTGTTCTGCAGAAATGTATGCCTAATGTAAACTCTGTTTTGAAAGTCACCACAGATGTCTTAGTAAAACTTGAAAATGCAAAATGGCAGGAAGGCTTTCTCCTAGCATCTGTAGATGTAAATTCCCTTTATACATCCATAATGCATGAGAAAGGCATTGAAACATGTCAATTCTATTTAGAAAATCATATAAAAAATGAACAGATGCTTATTCACTTCCTTCTAGAACATCTGGAGTATATTCTGACACATAACTCATTTGAGTTAAATGGTGATTTCTTTGTTCAGAAATGCGGTACAGCTATGGGTGCATGTACAGTATGGCACCAAGCTACACAAATCTGTTCTTGGGGTATTGGGAATTAGTATGGATTAGGAATGAAATTAATAATCCATATTATGGAAAAATACATAGATGGTACATGTTTGTTGATGATATATTGTGTATCTGGAAAGGGAATGAAACTGAATTTAAAGATTTTATGGAATAGATATATGACAACAGCCTCAGTCTGTCCTTTAGCTACTGTATGCTATAAGCCCCAGAGAGATAACTTTCTTAGATCTCACCATTTTTGTGTCGCATGAAGGGAGTAAACTGGAAACTAAATGCCACCATAAAGATATAGCGACTAACTTCCTTTTGAAATATGAGAGTGCCCATTCTGTCACCCTGAAAAACTCCATCCCTTATGGCCAGTTCCTTAGGCTATATAGCAATTGTAGTAATAGCTTAGACTTTAAAGTTCAGTCAGATGAACTAGAGAAAAGGTTCATACAGATGGGTATGATACACACCTTTTAAAACAAGCAAATGTAAGGGTGAAAAAATTATATAGTGGGAACCCGATAAAACCGAAAGAGCAAGGGAAGTTTCAAACAACTATTATACAATGGCAAGGAAATTTCCTGTATTCTGACTGGTCAGTGTGTGCCTGAGACAGTGATGTTATTACACAATAACATCACTGTATTGATGATATTCTCTTTTTCACATCTTCTTTTAAGAAACAATGATATACTGTCTCACTACAAATGTACTAAAAACATTATTTTTTTATAAATTTTGTATAACATCGAGCCATTGTATAATTGCAATAAGGCACTCCAAGGTGTGTGTTATCATGTAATAACGTCACTCCTGGGGTGGTGGAAGCACTCGGCTTCACCTCGTGATTCAACCCACCCCAGGAGTGACGTTATTACACGATAACACACACCTTGTCATGCCTTATTGCTTAAATGAGAGAATTGTAATGTTCTCAACAGAGTACAATAACCAAGCAGGCAGGATTGGAAATATTATTTTCAGAAACTGGCCAATCCTGCAATAAAACAGTACAGTAGCTATGGCTGTAAGACCCAAACCTAGGGTGACCTTTAGAAGAGCACAGAACCTAAGAGACATGCTAGTGCATAGTAGGGCACACTGAGACACCAAAGATAGGTACAGGATGGTTCCCTGAGAAACCCATTTGATTTCACAAATGCAAAAAATACAATATCTGCAGCCAGCCTGGTGGTGCTGAGGGTTGAGGCACTGGATGCCACACCTCGTGCCACACCAGTGACTTGGATTTGGGAACGGACTCAGTGCACCGGGGGCTGGCAGAGGAGAGGAAGGATTGAGCGTCCCACGACTGCTCTCCTTCCTCTGGGATGGGTAAGTGGTATGCAGTGCGCTGCAGTGGTGCCTAGTGGAGGCTGGGTACACTGTCAGTGGCGTGCATTCTAAGGGGGAGGGAGCATGGAGGACATCTGCACATAGGTGCATGAGATGTCATTGCACGTCCAGCTGCCTGAAGCAGTAATGGCTGAAAAATTGCAGGTTGACCGCGGTGGCTCATGGCCAAGCCCAGAGCCCCTGGACACTAGAGGCGTGGTCACCTGGTTCCTGGTCACAGGCCCCGGGGGGGGTGTCCCATTAATTTCATTGGGCCTGTGTGAGTCAGGTGCATGCAGTGCATGCCAGACCTGGTCCGTGGGCTCAGGTGCCGGCAGCCGGAGGTTGTTGTGGCCCGCTCCATAACAGAGGAGCAAAAAGTGTTTTATGATAAATAAAAAAAAATACAATATCTGCAAATATGCTGATGCGACCAAGAAATTTCAGTGTCCAAAATCTGAAGATATTAATGGACAGGTTAGAGAACTGAACCTGTGATATACCATTTTGTATTTATGCATTATGGTGCACCTGCAGTGTGGTCTATGTTGGCTGTACTGTACACCCTTTAAAACAAAAGGTGCAAGAACATATTAGATCTGTGATTAATGCTAGGATGGATACACAAGTTGGGGTACATTTTATTGAAAAACATAACTCAAGCCCCAATGATATAACATTTGTAGGTATCGAGCATATACCTGTACAAAATTATGGAGGTAGCAGAAAGGAACTGCTACTAAAGAAAGAAAGTTTTTGGATTTATACCCTGAAATATGTCAAACCTAACGGGCTGAATGACTGGTGGGACTTGAAACCACATCTATAACCTCCCTCCCCCCACACACACACTTGCTTAGACTAAGTTTATATTTATGTATGCATGACCTTTGGCATACAGGATGACCTCCCGTAGAAATCAACTCTGCATATGTAAATGAAGGAGGAATGTATAATCAAATGTTTCTTTAATGATCTTTTACTCTTTATTTAATTTTAATTCCTCTACTCTTTTTTTTTCTGCTTACAGGAATTATCTGACTATAGAGCTACCCCAAATAAGGTGCAGATCGACTCAATGAAGCCTGGAAATGTGCTTAGATCCATCAATTCTGAAATCAGCACTAGCATTTTATACTCTCTTAGTTTTTTATATCCGTTTCACTCTTGTACCAGTCTCTGGGCATGTCTGTTCTCTGTTTTGGGTCAGAGACTTAATTTACTTAGAAGAAGTGGATGTATTAGTAATGTAATTGTGTGCTAGCATTTCACTAAAAGATAGTTGGTATGCTTTACTCTCTTTGGGCTCTATTCGCAAAGAGGTGCGGAGCTGTCATGTAAAGGTGCATGCAGCTTCGCACACCCAGGAGATCCGTACAGGGACTGCATTCACAAAGCAGCAGTCCCCACCCAGCTGCCTTCATGTCCCCCCCCCCCCAGCATGGAGGTTGGTTGCGGACCTGGGTCAGCAGCCAATCAGCTTCCCTACCTGGGTCCGCAGTGGATCACTTGGGCCGGTATGGTGCCATGTTGCAGGGGGTGTGCAGAGCACTGGTCATGCTGTTGGGGTGGGCATCTGCTGGCCACCTGCCCCCAGCCTGACCACTGTCCCCAGACACCAGTGGCATCATCCTGAGCAGGTCCGATGACCCTCTGCCTGCACCAGCGGGCCTAGCGGTGTCATCTGGAGAGGGCGCATATCAGTTATGGCTGCCCTCCAGACATGTACCCACAGGCCCACGCATTCAGCACTCCACACTATCATGAATGGTGCAGAGTGCTGGCATGCTCACACACCCGTGGAGACCCTGGCCCACCTATGCATTCGGCCAGGGTTCTGGTGCGCAGGGGGGCGTAACAAATTTGTGCATGCCATTGATGGGGAGCAGTGGGTGTGAACAGGTGCAGGGTGGCTATGCACCTGAGTTATGTGGCACATAGCCAACCCGGCCAGTTCATGGATAGGGCCCTATATGAACTCTGATAATTAGTCCCACAAATATTAACAAGCAGACAGATATAATAAATACTTAAAGTAAGTGTAACATGTAAATTATATCTGCTTATATATTTATGTTAGCAATTGTGTTCAAATATTTCATTTTACCAAAATGTTGTGCTAATTATATATAATAGAACACATAGTAAACTAGGGAATTCAAAACTACATCACAATTTTGTAAAGGATCACATTGGGAAGTGTTTATGTATAAGAAACTCTACACCTGGGATTAGAATTAGAAAGCTTTCTATATATTTTCATATGTTCTGGTAATAATTGTAACCAGGTGTTAGGAGTTAATGGTTTGGTATTTATTTTTTTTTTTTTGGTACATTTTTCCCCTGGACACCAGTCTGCTTACCTCACACTTCCAGGCATTCTCTTGAGGTTTCTGGCTGCCGTCCCAAGGACCCCCCGACTCCATATTCGGGCCTGCGGCATACCCCCGTGGCTTGCCCCCAGCGGTGGGGAGGTAGAGAGTTCCCCTCGCACTCCCACACCAGGCCTGGATCCAGTAGATCCATGCACCCTCAGTGCTGAGCGAGTCCCCTGCGGATACGACCATCAAACTGCCACGACTGGTGCCCATATTGTCCGTTTTCTCCCCCTTTGGACATCTGTGGCGTGCAGTGACACCAAGGGACAGGAGCGCACATGTTACCGCATGCGTCCTTCTCAGCATCTGCCACAGCACATTCTCCAAGTCTGCCCATGGCCTGCCGTCACCCCCAGCCACCGCTAGAGGCCACTAGGCCACCGAGGTGTCCCGCAACCCCCCCCCCCAGAGAAGGAGAGCAATCCTACGGATGCTCAATCCTTCTACTCCCCTGTCGACCCCCGATGACCCAGGCTCGTTCCCGAACCCGGGTTGCCGGCATGGTGTGAGGTGTGGCATCCAGCGCCTCAACCCTCAGCACCACCAGGCTGGCAATTGTTTGGTATTTAAAGGTTGAAGTGCACACACAAAGCCACGCCTCAAGAGGAAGAATAGTTGTACCTGAAGCAGTGGGGTAGAGGTTGGCTCCACACTCACTGTTCCTACTTTGCTGTTTGATGATTTATGTTTGGAATAAACTACTACATTTGAATTTTTAAAACTTCAGTGACTTGACTTTACTTGGAACATTGGGACACTTATTTGGTAACAAAGTCACTGCTATATACTTTGAAAATTATACTCAACCAGTAGCACATTCATGCTTTATCTGGTCACACTGTGGAGTGCACTCACCTGTTTCGTGTGCCGTCTGAGGTTGGGATAGCTTCCCATTATGAGCGCACCCTCCTTGTACTGTGGGCTCACGGACTACTGGACTGTCTTTGCTGCTCCATTATTGTCTGCCAACTGACCAAATATCACTCAGAGCCAGCCATGTGCTATTAAAAGCACAGCACAAAAGGCTGTGCTGCGATTGTGCTTGGCTCTGAATGTTGGGACCATGATCTAAATCAGCAGATCAAGAAATTATCAAATTGATTCCTGATCTTGCTGAACTGTGGAAAGTTAAGGAAATTTATAATTCTGCAGAGACTTTCTCCGCAGAAATCCATGAAAGTAAATGGAAATAAAACTCCACATGGCATGGAGAACAATGAAGAAAGTCTCAAGAAGTATAAGTTATATGATTTTTTTTAATTTAGAAACATTTTCAGCACCGAGTTTGTGGAAATAACCCAACTTAGCTTTTTTCAATAAGTTTTGACCTTAAACATTTTTTGCATTAAATTATTTCTTTTTGTATACATATAGGATCTGGTTTTGAAATGTGTCTTCCTGCTAACTGATATTAACCTACAGACAGTTGATGAGACCCCATCTGGAGTATTGCGTGCAGTTCTGGAGACACCATCTCCGCAAGGACATAGACATGATGGAGGCTGTCCAGAGGAGGACAACTAAAATGGTGCACCAGAAGACATACAAAGAGAAACTAAAGAAGCTTAATATACATACCCTTGAGGAAAGGATGGAGAGAGGGGGCACATGATAGAAACTTTCAAGTACCTCAAGGGAATCAACAAAGTCCAAGATGGTAGCATCTTTCAGAAAAATAGATGTGTAAGAACAAGAGGTCACAATTTGAAGATAGAGGGGTGACTACTCAGAGGTAATGTGAGGAAGCATTTTTTCACAGAGAGGGTTGTGGATGCATGGAACGGCCTTCCTGAGGAGGTTGTGGAGTTAAAAATAGTGGGGGAATTCAAGAATGCATGGAACAGACATAAGGCAATTCTAATGGGGACATGCACAGCCCTGTGTCCCAACACAGCCATGGCACTGTCTGCCTGCATGGGCTGCCCATTCATCCTGCGCCCATGACGGGGAGCATCCCTCCATGCCTCCATGTTACTTTCCATCATTCCCTATGCTTTTGTCTGCTACTCAGTATTCACTTCCATACCATTACAGGGGGCAGTGACCATGTCCTTATATGGCAGGGTCAAAGGGAGGGTCCGCATATCCTTGGCACACCTGTGTGCACTGCATGTTCTGGTATGCATACCCTGTCATCCTGCCCCCTGGGACATGCATCATGCATGGGCATTCGTGAATGCTGCATGTCGGGGGTGCCATGCACACCACGAATCTATGCACCGCAGACCAGACAGTTTTGCATGCTTTTTACACATGTTTGTGCATAGGCACCATTATTTGTACCCTCTTTAGCCCCCTATTAAGTATGAGACAATGTTAAATCATTCATTTTAAATCTCATTTTGATGTCCTTGCCAGTGAACATCTGCTTTCATAACTATGTTAGCCATTTATTGTGTACACTGTATGTTGATCTATTATTATGGTTCTGCTCCTTTTATTTTTATTTTCATTCCTCATTTCCATTCCTTTTGTTCTCTTTTATTTATTTCCCTAAATATCTGTAGCATTGCACAGAATCACTTAAAAACTTCTACTTAATTAAAATATTCAAACAATTTTGGATGTAGAATTATATAAATTTTACTTTTTTCTTTGTCAAGCATTTTCTTTTTATCTCCTCATTTTCTTTAATTCACATTTTTGTGAGTTACCTTACCTTACAGTACTTATCAAGTACTATATTATACCTTTGCGGTACTTTATTAATTTAAAAACTTGTTTATAAGAATACTTTTTCCTTATACCTTTGCGGTACTTTATTAATTTAAAAACTTGTTTATAAGAATACTTTTTCCTATTTTATTAATATTATTGCACATTCCTCTTATTTACTAGTGGCAAGCTCATGTTCCCTTCCCTCTCCACTTCACTACACTCTCCTCTTTGTGTTGCCACAAAAACCCTATGACCTACATCATTGGTGGGGGTCAGCACCAATACGTCTTTTGCCATAAAAAACAATAATAAACTGTGGTATTTTGTATTTATTCTGTTTTGTTTTTCCTCTGTTTACAACACATTAACCTAAATGACTTCTCCGAAAGTCTTAATATTGGAAAATCAAGTCCATCATTCATGGGCTTCAACCTCAAACATTTATTTCCAACCACCTTAAAAAAAATATTTTATTCTAGTCTGCTACTTTCTCTTGTAATTTTGCCATTATTAAGGGAATAATGCACAACAGGGTGCGTGTCATGCTGGGATAATGTCATGCCTGAGGGTGATTAGGCACAAGGCCGCAGGCCAAGTGTGACTAATCACCCCGGAAGTGACATTATCCTGGCACGACACGCACCCTGGAGCATATTATTACTATTATACCATGGTTCTCTTGTTAAAAAAGTACAAAAAAATTGATTACAATATATTTGAAAGTATTTTTAAGCCATTTTTTTTTTTACTGAGTAGGTGTACAAAGAAGAAACATAGTCCTGCTGTATTGTTGCCTTTTAGATGTTTCTGCTGTTTTTTCCCCCCACAGTGGGCTGCTTCTGTGTTCCCCTGACCCCCAGCTCTAACTCCCCCTTCCCCTCCCTCCACAGACACACACACACACAGAAGTCTTTTCTGACAAGCAAGTTTAACAGATCCAGTCCCATTGCTCACTAGGGGACTGGGTGAAGATTGTTGATGAACAAGCCACTAGCAGCAGTGAAGCTGTCCCACTGACAAGCCCTGCCCCACCATTTCAGTTTTTGTTTTTTTTGCCTCTGCTTCAGGTTCTCCCGGTACAGTTAAGGTATCTCTATACTTGGAGAAGAAAGGTACAGAAAAAAAAATCTGTTTTGATTTGGGGAGAAGAGTGTGATGTGAGTGGTAAGGAACGAGTGCATGCTGGCAACAGTGAAGCCATTGGGTGCTCGCTCACTTCCGCTCTTTCCCCCGCAGCTCTAAATTAGGAAAGAGTTTCAGGTTCAGTATCATGGTTATCCCTAAAGAAAATGAGATATGAAGACACTGTGTGGTCCAAAATCTGCTTTTTTTTAAGTGATGTGCTCGGTGTGTTGGGGGCAGGTATTAAAGCCAAAGCAAATTGGAAACATGGTTTTCACTTTGGGAGCACAAAACTGATGACAGTGTTGGTGTGGAATGATTTCTGGTTTACATTTCATGCAGTCGTTAGTGTGCTGGGACTACAGCAGTGATGTTATGCTGGGATAACATCACGGATCCAGTCCCAGACTGACCAATCAGAGGCCATCATTCTTTCTTGCCATTGTATAATAAAGGAATAATGCCTAACAGGGTGGGTGTTATGCTGGGATAATAGCCCGCCTCAGGTGGTTGGTCCCGAAGCCACCAGCCGAGGGCATCGAACACCCGAGAAGGGATGTTATCCCAGCATAACACCCACCCTGGAGGGCATTATTCATATTATACAATGGCTTCTTGTTATTTTATACAGAAAAAAATAATTTTAATGAATTTTTTATTGTTTAAAAATATTTTTGTTTCTTAAGAGAAAATGCAAACAATCATCAAGTGGAAAAGGAATCAAGTGGCAAACAATCATCATGTTGCTCAGCAGGGATGTTATGCCAGGATAACATCCCTGCTGTGATGGCCAACTGACCAATCAGAAGCCAGGATTCTTTCTTGCCATTGTATAATTAAGCAATAATGCACGGCAGGGTGTGGTATATCATGGGATATCGTCATACCTTGGGTGGTTGGGCATGAGGCCGCAGGCCGAGTGAGTCCAATGACCCGAGAAGTGATGATATCCCGTGATATACCACACCCTAGAGTGCATTATTGCTATTATGAAGTGGTTTCTATATTTTTTAAAGTAAAAAAAAATAGAAACATTTTAAAAATGTGTTTTGGGGGTGTTGGAGGAATACCTTTAAATAAAATAGTTCCTGGAGGGCTCTGGGCAGCAGGTGGCGCTGTTGGCCATGGTAGAGGAAGTGGAGCTCTTGTGACTGGGTGACCTGCTCCTTACAATTGCAGTTTCCTTTTTTTAAAGTGTTCTCCATTCACAGTACACTTTATTTTTATTATTTTTGTTCTGGGAATTGGATGCTGAGGACTGGTAAGCTGAGAGAGAAGTTGGAGAGGCGAGCCAATGATGAAAGAACGAGAAAAAGGTAGAGTCTTGGTGCGATTCATTTGGGACTGTTATTGTAAGAGCTACTATTAGAATGGTTAGGAATGTCTGGGACAAGACTGGCAGTTTTTTCTATGTGGCTGGGACGTAGCTTTCTTTTTGTGGGGGAGCCACGGTTGTGTGGGAATGACTACAATGCGCGGGTCTGTCATTTGTCCTTTTCAGAGAAAAAAATATTCGTCCATTGCTGCCACTCGCATGCTGCTGGATATGTTGCTTTTGAAAGTATTGCTACCAACGGCTTCCGTTGTGCTGAATTCTGTTGTGTACGCAGCTGGTGGGAGTTCGTTTTTTTTTTAAATAGTGGATGACTGGAAGTCTGACTCGCTGTGGACTGCTGGAGATGAAGAAGACAGTGCGGTCAGTGAGGAGGCTGGTGGCCGGAGGTTTTCTGAAGCCATAATGATATAGCCCAATATCATCATGGCTTCAAAAACCTCTTGGCCAATCAGCTTCCTGTATTTACGATGTCCAGTTCATAATATAGTTTTACCCATAGTATCAAAACTTCATTCCTTGGTAAAAATTGTCTGTAGCCTGAAATCCTTCGATGTCTTAAAGTTTTTTTACAAAAGTGCTCAGAGATTATTTATAGCAGCTTTCTACATTGTCCATAGCAGTGTCTATTTAAATTTTGTAGCACTCTTACTAGCAGCATTAATAAATTGGAGAAGTTATTAAAGTGCTTTCCTAAAGTGTTTACCTGCTCTTTGTGAAACAAACACCTCACCAGAATCCAGTTATTCAAATATGCACAAAGTGCAGTGCACAAATTTGTGCCACACCTTGTGCTTGCCCAGGTGCCCAAAGATGCTATATTCAGTGGAAATGCACACCAGTGCTATTTGACTGAATATATGGCCATGTTGGCCGAGTGCTAAGTCACTTAGCGCTGCCCTGACAGGGCTCCTGAAGTACACTGCCAGAATGGATAGTGCCATAGAACTAGTATTAAAATAATATGGGTTTTGTATTTATATATTACTGAGTGCTCTGCTGTGGAGCAAAACAGAATTTTGTATATTTAGTCTGCAATGACTTGTTACTTCTTACCTCTAGCTATTTGGTAAGCCTGTACCTTTAATGTTGCTTTATTTAAGAAAACAGTATTGTGTTTGTAGTCTCTACCCTAACAAAGAGTCACGTTAATGATGCAAAGCGGCAAGGC
This sequence comes from Neoceratodus forsteri, assembly GCA_016271365.2. Classification (NCBI taxonomy): domain Eukaryota; kingdom Metazoa; phylum Chordata; order Ceratodontiformes; family Ceratodontidae; genus Neoceratodus; species Neoceratodus forsteri. The sequence continues at coordinate 1,643,037,700 of CM057450.1, forward strand.
TAAGCGCTGTGTGTTCTTTGGTGCATTAAACTTTTGGTTTTAGCATACTATTTTGGAATTCTATGAGTGCTTTCTTGCTATTTATTTTTTCAAACTCGGAGTGCTTCCATTGTGTCTTTGTCCAGCATGTTATCTATACTGTTGGACTCTGGAATATTTAATTTAGGATATTACATGATACAATGTGAGTTATGTAGGGATATAAGGCATAGTACATGTGTGCAATGGAGGCATGAAATGAAGCAGAGTGCCTTTCATCCATGAGGAGTGCATTATATTTATTTATTTAGTTTTTGTTAACAGGGTAAGTGCATTAGACAAATTCTGCCTATTTTCAAGCATGACCTGGGGAAGGGGGATACAGATGAATGCCAACTGACCTTGAACCAGATTAAGCTGTTGGTGGTATTTTTAGTGAATGGGGGGAAACTGACCAGGGCACAGGGCAAATACCCCTACTCTTTTGCAGGGGGCACTTTACTGCAGAGAAACATGGATCTCCAGAGGCAAGGAGAAAGACAGCGGAGGTGGACATGTTGCTGGAAGCCAGCAAGTGACTCATGGTGAGGGGAATGTATGGCTGGGATGCACTGAGCTGGAGAACAGCATTTTGTACCTATTTCCTCGCTGAATGGGGTGGCAATAGATGGTGGTGTAAACACCGACAAGGGAGGCAACTCAGAGATTCCCCCTCCCCACCCGCAGGGAACTGTATAAATACCACATCCTCAGAAACAGAAATGGAAGATGCAGTGGACCAATTATTGACAAACAAAAGATAAAAATTCCTGATAGCAGAGAAAGAATATCATGCATCTCAGAAAAAAGCAGAAGAGGAAAAAAAGAGGAAAAGAGCCATGATGCACTCACCAGAAGTTACTCCAGAAACGGTGACTAAAGTTTTTATTACTACAGCCGCCAAGATGGATGCAAGATTACCACCAACAATGCAGGCAACGGAGGGCAGCAATGGTCCCCCGAACGAGCACTGGTGAACGCTGGGTGGGTACAAACAGGAACAGGTTGGTGGATAGTGGACCCTGGGATCCTGCTCCCCGGGTCGTCTGGCACACTGGCAGTGAATCCTGACACAGACAAAGAAAACATTGTATCCCAGTAATACACACATGAGTGTGTTATTGGAGCTGCCAATGTAAGATAAGGTTATTTATCAGTATAAATGGAGTGCACATTAATTCACAAAACTGCACTTCATTAACACTGCATACCTTTAATTATTTTTTCAGATACACTTCGTTGACACTACCCATACAATTGATACGTTTTTATTTATACTGCAGGAGCACTACATATTTGTAATTTTTGACCAGGTTATCTGTTCTTTAGGTTGAAGTCACAGGCTTTAGAAAATCAGGCCCTTAGTGTTCTATACTAAATTCTTCCACTTGTTATATAAGGCAAAATATTTCAAATGGCTCAAAACATAACACTGGTACTAATAGCTAATAACAAGATCTGATCTGCATCTCCATATGTAACACAATGGCCAATTAAACAGCCCCAATACCAGAAATCAGTCCTTTGTCCCCTCAACCCCACTGACCTTAACTATCAGCTATGTTACCTAGGATTCTACTTTTTTTTTATTTAGAGCCTTTGAGTAACAAGTTCCCAATTCCAAAGATGACCTGAGTCAAGTAAGAATTTACAGTACAGAACAAATGTTGTGCAATGTAAATACAGAAAAATAAATTAACAAAACTGGTAGTCAGCTTCATCCCCAGAAATCAGTCACCTCCTACCCAATTTGCTGCACCCTGACTCCAATAATAAATTCTGTTCCCAGGTACTTGTCCCCCTCCACACATAAAACAGTAAGTAAACAGCTGGCCCATTGGCAGTGAGGGTTGAGGCACTTGACGCCACATCTCATGCCATGCTGGCAACCCAGGTTTGGGAACAACCTTGGGTTGTTGGGGTGCCGGCATGAGGGAATGAGGGATGGAGCAGGATCGCACAGCCTACCGGCAGCTCTCCTCTCCTGGGGTGGTTGTTGCCCCCCCATAGTTCCGCTGCCACTGGGTGGAAGTCTGGTGGCAGCGCATATGGAAGGGGGTGGCATGTCGGGTGGACACCTAGGAATGTGGCGTGCTCATGCCTCCACATGTGCATGTGTGCACCCGGGGAAGGGGGCAGATGAAAACGGAAAAAGTATGGATAAAAACATAATAAAAAAAAACAGTAGGTAAACAGCACACCTAATCCATATATTTGCTCAGTGATCCTCATTTATCCCAAACCCAACCAAAAGTATTCTGCCCCTCACACCCCAGTAAGCAGTCCCCAACCCCAGTAATAAATCCCCTCAACCCCATTAGTCAATCACACCAGTGCCCAGAAACCAGCCCTTACCCCAGTCTTCAGATTGCTGACTATGCAATAAGCTCCAATCTCCTTAATTAGCTATTTATTTATTTATTTATTTTGCTTTTGGTTACCGGGTAAGTGTACTAGGCACTAGCCCCACAGAAATCAGCACCTGGCTCATTCTTCAATACCTCTGGACCCCAGTAAACCATTCAAACTCCATTAATCAGCACCTCTAGCCCCCAGTAATTATCTCAACCCCCATTAATCAGTCTCACTGACCCCCAGAAATCAACCCACTCACTTCATTCATCAGTCCCGCTCACAACCCAGAAGTCAGGACTTTATTCTCATTAATTAATCCCGCTGATGCCCCATAAATCAGCCCATACAACCCCCCAGAATCCATCCAGAACCAATAAATCAATTCCCTTACTCCAGCGTTCGACCCTCTGATCCCAATTATCAATTCCATTAATCATCTGGAAATCAGCACCCAACCAATCAGCTTGACCCTATTACTCAATCTTGCACTGACCCGGCCCCCCCAGAAAACTACACTATATCCTACTAATTAGTTCCCTTCCCCAGTAATCAGCCCTTAACACCAGTGATAGAGCCCCTCCCAAGGAAGCAGGTCTTCTCTCCAGTAATCACAGGTGACCCCAATAATTAACCCCCAACCGCAGGTATCAGGCCTGCTCTAGTAAGCAACCTTGTCATTAGTGCCCCCCCTCCTCCAACCCTAGTACTAAAGTCCTCAGATCCCAGTAATCACCAGCCCACACTACAGGACAAAAAGTGATTAAAATCTCCTTAATTTTCCATTAATTGACCCCTACATTTTGAATATGTCACTTGACTTAAAATGAGGGATGTCTTAAAAATAAATGTGGAAAATCTAAAAGCCATTAATTATTCTTAATTACTGAAATAGAATGTAGTTAATTAAAATTCAGGTACAAATTCATGAATTCAGGTTGTGCTTAAATTAAAAGTGATAAGCAGCATAATAAAAAAACTTAATTAAAATTCAGTCCAAATATTAATAAAAACCTGACTTCTTTTAATTAATCCAAATTCTCCTCACTTACTTTAATTAAGGATCATATTAAGAAAAGAAATACGGCAAATTCGGATTAAGAAACAACAAAGAGTGCATTCCTGAAAAGAATATTAGGTAGCTTAATTACAAAGCATACATTTAAAATGTTGGTAAAAGAGATGGACCCTATGCATGTACTGCTCCCATACACATGGCTGTGCCATATAAAACAGGTGTGTGGCTACATGGGACGAAAACATACATCCCGCCCTAGCATGCACTATGGAGAGGGAGGCTGCCAAAAGGCTGTACACCATCTGTGTAATTACACTCAATTCTATGCACAGGCAGGACTGTCTGGCCATGCAGACCTGGAAATGCTCTGTGACCCCACCATAAATGGACATCTGCTGGCTGGGGTGCACACCAACTAAACAGGCATGTTTAGTATCGTTGGCACAGAGTTGCATACCTAACTGGGAGGTACTTCCCAGAGGTGTGACAGATGGATCAGTACTGGCACAGGCCAGGAGGGGCAATGGTGCCAGGCTATGTGCCCTCATGGATAAGATGCAGTGGCTCGGTATGGAGTTAAGGAGGGTAGGTGACCTAATGAGGGCATGCTGGGGTACTTTACAGTCCAGGTCAGTAGTAGTGGCAGCATGACATCTGCACATCTTGCACCTGTGCCACTGTCCCACATCAGCCACACCAATACCACAGCCACAGTTCCACACAGGGAGCTGGCTCCAACCTCCCAACACAGTACCAACAGCCCCTGAAATCTCCCATGACTAGCTGTATGTGGCAACCAGGACTTAACCTGCCCAGAGGAGACAGCAATGATGAATGTTGGGCAGGGGGTCAAAGTGGCTGCCAAGATCCATAACACCTGGTCCTCCAGCCAGTGATAGGGCCATCACACCCATCTGAGCAGACCCCCCACCACTATGCATGCAGGCGTGAGCACACACACACACACACACACACACATGTGCATTGCACACATGGGCATGGAGCACTGCCAGTGATCATCATGCCCTAAGGTACATGTGTGTGCACATGCCCCCTTACACAGGTCCAGTCTGGAACACACTGTGCACCAGCCTGTGCCATACTTCCCTCCTCTCAATGCCTCCTCCAGCCTTGTGCCCACATCTGGCTCAAGGTGTGCTACCACCTGGCTCTGGGGTCCTCATCCTCAGGTAGGTCCTCTGGTAATGGCATTCTTTTTCTTGTGCTGATATTGTGCAGCATGGAACACAAGATGAGCAAACAGGACACCCTGCCAGGTGTAAGCAACATTATGCAACTCGTGTTGTCCAGGATTTTGAACTACCCCATTATTTGCCCAAAGGTTCACTCTGCCACTGTTCTTGCCCTCCTATTGGCATCATTGTACCTCTGTTCCTCCACCTCTGCATTGGAAAGAATGGTATCATCAGGTATGGCTTAAGAAGGTACCCACTTTTGCTGTATGGGATACAAGGGAGAGGTGTCAATACTGATATGTACATAGGATGGCACACTACTTCCCCACAGTTACCTGTGCAATACAAATCGCAAAGAGTCATTCCCTCTCATGCCATCATCAGTGGCCAGTACTGTCCTTAATCATGACTCCTGGAAGATGAAGGTGTCATGTGCTGAGCTGCAGTACTTGGCACTGACATTCATGGCAGTGCCTTCTACATCCATGACCACCTGTATATTCATGCTGTGTAATCTCTTCCTTATCCTGTAGTCCTCCTCATTGTCATGGGGTTCCAGGATTGATATATGAGTGCAGTCTGTAGTGCCCCAAACCTTCAGCTATCCATACCACTTATAGAATGCCTCCTGCACTGTCTGTATTCCCAGTTATTCGGGGGGGACTGGATGTAGTCCCCAACATGTGCAACATGTGCCAGCAGTACTACAGTCACCTACCATAGGGCACCTGACACAGAGGACTGTCTCTCCCCTGTCATGATTCAAGAAACCCACTGGAAGGAACCTGTGGCATAGTAGGCCATGGCACACATCACCTTGGTCTCCATAGACATGGCTCTGGACCTGTTTGTTGTGGGCCAGGGAGTGTCCTTGATCAGGCCACACAGCTCACCAATGGTGCCCTGGTCTAACTGGAACAGTGGGTATTGTGCATGCACCCAAATGCCACACAGGTCCTGAAGATGCATGGATTGGGAATTGGCAGTCTTCCTCCTCCCATTGCAGCATCCACATCCCATATCAGGGTATGTATCAACAATAAGTGCCTCATTCTTTAAACCCATGGGTAGTATTGGATTGCTCTAATATAATATCTGACAGCTGTCAGACTTGTCCCAAGATGGTAGATAACCCATAATGGTATTTCTGCTCCCAGAGTGCTGTGGCAGTTTTCCTGTACCTCAAGGCAATTGTCCTGTGTTTCTCAGTGGGTTTCATTATACCTCACGGGAGCTGGATTGCTGTATTTTCCCATATACCCAATGCAGATCTCTGGGACAAGGTACCCTGCAGATGGTGCAGTAACCTGTACAATACAGGACTACCTGTAGGTATTTGGGCTCTGTGGTATATGTATCCCATTAAGAATAGTGGCATTCTGCAGGTAGCATTGCACATGGTGTAGCCAGTGCCCTCTGCATGCACACTGCTCCTCGCTGGATGTCTGTGTGTGTTGCAGATAGTGAAAATGGACAGTTGCATGGGTGCTCCTTCCCTATACACTCTGGCATGTCATCTTCCTGATCTAAGAGGGCAACGATGACACCATCCAAAATGTGATGCATCCATCTAGGGTATGCATGTGGGTGGGGTGTCACTGTTGCACAATGTGTTTGGGGCTTGCTCCATGCCTGTCACTGATGCCTGTCTTGTATGTCATTTGTATGTCATTTCAGCCTTTCCATGGATCACCCATGGAGATTCTATGGAGCCTGCTGTGGTGAGTAGAGTCTTATGCCTGTGAAAAGGTATAGCAACAGTGGAGGGGGGAGGGGGGCTTCAAGGGGCAAGGCAGGATGGAGGGCTGCATGGGGTCAGATGGACAGTTAGGATGGAGTCAGAATTATGAAAGAGCAGATGGCTAGATTAGAGCAGTGGTCAAACTATGGCACTTAAAATTTCATCCCAAGACCCTTCATGTGTACTGCAGTGTGAGTCACTATTCTGCCATATAGTGATGTCAGCAGTACAGCCGTGGGTCCACAGCAACACCAGACTTGCTATAGAAGCTCCGGTACACCTTACAGTTTTTAGCAACTCAGAATGCAAAAACTAACTGCAGAGGACATTAACGAAATACAATTCCAGAATCAATGCAAGAAGGAGTAATTTATGCATGACAGTCAAAAGGACTGGGAAAGGTGTTGACAGAAACATAGAAACATAGAAGCTGACGGCAAATAAGGACCGCAAGGCCTATCCAGTCTGCTCATTTCTTTTTCTACCTTATGAATGTGCCATTGGCCTTTTCTCTGTCAATGGCCTATCTATCAACAGCAATTCGATCTTCTCTCACTCCCCATGCTTTGTTACAGAGGCGGGAGTAAGTCAGTTTAGCAAAAAAACATATTGACAAGGCATTTGGATTTTGGCATAATGCATTGCTAACAGGTGTCTTGGGAAAGGGGGAACACTGTATGTACACCTAGTACTGGTAGTTTTCCCTTGCAAAACTGTTGCAACTGCACTGTACTGCACAGTGTGAGTCACTCCTCTGCCATGTAGTGATGTCAGCAGGAGCCAGCAGCCCATCAGCTGAACAACAAAGGCAAGTGCAGCAGGACTAAAGCAGGGCTCAAAAACAAATGCAACATATGGAAGGCAGAGTACATCTTGGTGAAAAATAACAAATGCACATACCCTTTCAGTTCTAGTACGGCACATAATGACTACAAGCTGTAACTTTTTAGACCATCATGAAAGGTGCTCTTTAAAATCCGCATTTTTCATTGAAATGTAACGGCAGTAGAACTGAGTATTGTATCTTTAAGAACAAAAGAAAATGGTATTTAAAATGCTTACCCTTCTTCACCCATTCAAATTAACTGTTCAAGACACTTATACAAAAGTGGGAACAAAGAGGAAGCAGGGAACTACAGACCAGTCAGCCTCACCTCAGTAGTGGGAAAGATCATGGAAGCACTACTGAAGGAGAGATTGGTGCAACATCTGGTTGTCAATGGACTACAGGACCCAAGGCAGCATGGTTTCACCAGGGGAAGGTCATGTCAGACCAACCTCATTGAATTTTTGACTGGGTGACTAGGGAGGTGGATCAGGGAGGGCAGTGGACATGGCCTATCTGGACTTCAGCAAGGCCTTTGACACTGTGCCACATAGAAGACTATTGCACAAACTGGGGAATATGGGTGTGGGCAGGACAGTAGTGTGGTGGGTAGGTAACTGGCTGGGTGGCAGGACACAGAGGTGGTGGTAAATGGCTGTCACTCCACAGAGGAAAGAGTAACCAGTGGGGTACCACAGGGATCAGTGCTGGGACCGGTCCTATTCAACATCTTCATCAGTGACATTGCACAGGATCTAGAAGGCAGAATTTCACTGTTCGCTGATGACACAAAGCTCTGTAACAGAGTAGACACACCAGAGGGTGTAGACAGAATGAGAAGGAACCTGCAGAAACTTGAAGAATGGTCAAAGGTTTGTGAGTTGAAATTCAATGCAAAAGAAGTGCAAGATAATGCATATGGGCACAAAAACCCTGGCACAATATATCAGTTGGGGGTGAGGATATAGCATGCACCAAGCAGGAAGGGATCTTGGGGTTGTCATCTCTGATTACCTCAAGGTAAGGAAACAGTGTGACAAGGCATCAGGTAAAGCAAATAGGATGCTGGGATGTATGGCAGGGGCATCACCAGCAGGAAAAGGAGGTCATAATTCCGCTATACAAGACACTAGTAGAGGCCCCACCTGGGTACAGTGTACAGTTCTGGAGACCATACCTCGTAAGGACATAGACAGGGTAGAGAAGGTTCAGAGGAGGGCAACAAGATGGTGCATGGGTTGCATCACAAGTCCTATGAAGACAGGTTGAAGGAACTGAACATGTACTCCTGGAGGAGAGGAGGAGAGGGGGATATGATAGAGACATACAAGTATCTTACAGGAGGAACAGGGTGCAGGAAAACACTATTTTTAAGCGAAAAAGATGTTTCAGGACTAGAGGGCATGGGATGAAGTTGGAGGAGGACGATTCAGAGGAAACATGAGAAAGAATTTCTTCACAGAACGGGTGGTGGACAAGTGGAACACCCTGCCAGAGGAAGTGGTGGGGGCTGAAACAATCACAGGATTTAGAATGCATGGGATAGACATAAAGGAATTCTAGAGAGGGCAGGGGTAAGAAACAGACTTCTAGGAAAACAAACTGAACTTACAAGCTCAAATGGGCAGACTAGGTGGGCCATAGGCCCTTATCTGCCGACACTGTCTATGTATCTATGTATCTATGTATCTATGTTAGGCTTGCTCACTGTGAAGTGTGAGAGGATTCCTTTAGGGTTGGGAGACTGGTCGGTCAGATATCAGACCCCCCCCCAGATCCATTACTACCGATGGACTCTGCTAAATAAGGATCTCACATCTCCACATACTGTGTCCAGGCTCACCATGTCAGACTCTACCACTAGCCAGAAAACTCCATGAGTAAGTTAAAAAAAATGTTCTGTTGTTTTTGTACTGCCCTGACTTCTTGTCTCCGACTCTCCTCCCTGTCCTATATGTCACAGGCAACAGTCAGCCATGGTGGCCATTTGTCCAGCCATTTAACCCTGTACCTCATTCCTCTGTGCACCACTCTGATGTCATCCCTTCTCTCTCACTGTGTCTTCATCCATGTCCCCCCACTATATTCCCCTGCCCACACATAATCATTTGTGACTGTCTCTGTCACATGGTGTGGACTGTAGTGTCACCTGACCAAAATGCTGCCAAAGACAAATTTGATTGGGCCAGAGTGGAGAGAGTCATTTTTTTTTTGTTACACCAGCAACAGTCAGTTTTATTTATTTATTTATTTTATGCCAGCAAGGCTATAAAAGGCAAAGGATTAACGTACTGCCCCATAGCTGACTGATAGTTGTGGGAGGAGATGGAGTCAGTGAAGAGAGAGAGGATGTCTATCAAGAACTCAGGAGAATGGGAGGGGAAGACTAGCACCACTCTTACTTTGTGTACTATAGTACAGAGTATGCAATTACACAATAGAATTTTTTTTTGTTAGCATGTGTGGTCTTCTGAAAGAATGTGGAGAAAAGTCTAAGACAACCTTTTCACAGTGCATCATGGCTGACTGTTGGATGGAGCAAAAGAGGGAAGGGGAATGAGGACTCTGGATGGAGTTAAGCTCCCAGGAGAACAAGCAAATGGAGAAAAAATAGGACTAAATATTAAAATTGTATTCTTAGCTGCTTCGAAAAGTGCTGTGTATGAGTGGGGAGAGTGAGTGAGTCCTAGCAGGCAGGCACCAGGCCAGTCACAGTTACAGCACAGTGTGTAACACATGATCTATGCACTGAGCACTGACAGCCACATATGAGATAATTGCATGCCTTGAAATGTAATAATTAAAACAAAACAAAAGTCAGTTTAGTACAGTGATGCATGACTTTTTAAAAAGTTGTGTAAGTGATGTGTGTTTAGGAACAAAAGGGATACCTTCAGTACCACAGAGCTGGAGCCAAGAAGGGGGGAGGAAAGGTGATGAAAGCAAGTGAAAAGTCAGGCTTTAAAATATACAGTATCTACTAATATATAGCAGGCATTGAATCCTTTGCTAGCTATTACTTGCAGACTTGTTCAGCTGGTGAATCGATTGTAGCAGGTGACTTTAACATAAACTGGTCAGTGAAGTCTAGCGCAGTGTACAAAGATCTCATCTCCAGCCTATTCCTAACACAAGTAGTTGGGAAGCACACTCGAGTGAACTATAAAACCAGTACTAAAACATTAATTGACTAGTTCCTTACAACTCACCCTGAACAATTAACTAAAGTCCAGGTATTGCCTGATATTATTAGCAACCACTCACCTTTTCAGTGTGAGTGGTCTGCCCGATCCCAAAGCCCCCCCACCAAAACCATAACCTGCAGGGTCCTCCATGAAGACTGGGTTTCATCCTTTAAGAAGTACCTAGCCCAGACAGACTGGAGCTTTCTGGACCCCATCCAAGATATAGATTTGGCTCTTGACTACGTCTGCAGCAGATTCACAGAAGCCTGTGAAAAATTTGCCCCTCTCAATTGGCACAAAGTAAAAGGCACTTCTGCAAGCTGGATCACACCATCCTTACGTGCCCTAATGTGGGACAGGGATAATCTCTGGTTCCTAGCTAAAGAAACTAGGTGCTCCAAGAGCTATAAAGATTACCGGGAAGCCTGAAACAAGTGCACCAGGTTAATCAGGAAGACTAAAGCAGACTACCACAATAACCTGCAAAGGCAGAGCTAGGGAGATGGGAAGACATTCTGGCAGTGTATAAAAGATCTTATAGGTAGAGTTGACTGGTGACCCCCAACCATTTTCATCACCAATACCTAAGTGCTGTCAGTGCTGGGTGACATAGCAAATGCCTTCAATTCTGCATTCACTGACCTAACATCAGTCCTGCCTATAGGCATGGGAACCATGGGTGATTGTGCAGAAGGCACAGAGCAACAAAGCAGTAACCTTCCTAAATTCTGTTTCAGGCAGGTCTCCCCCAAGGTAACTATCAAATAACTAAGAAGAGTTACTGGCAAAACAAGAATTGGCAGTGACAAGATCGACATGCTAATTTATTTGTTTATTGAAAAGTTTCACCAGGAAAGGCCCACTGAACAATTACAATTGCTCATCTCATGGAACATCCGGGGGATACAGAGGACTATTACTTCAACAACACACATTTGTCATTTATTTTTTAACAGGCAAGACATGAATCAAAAACCTACACAGCACAGATATTCATGGGACAGACAAGATATAAAACTAAAACTACTAGACATCAAATACATACTGTAAATACAGGAATAAGTGAATACAGTCAAATTTACCCTGCACAGGGGAAAAATGCATGTATTACAACAACACACAAAAATACTGTTGTACAAAAAGTTGGTTTATTAAATGCATATGTGAAGTACAACATTAGTGAATAACCTAAGTAGAATAAGACCGCAATAGGAAAGGGGGAAGGAAGGGTTGTTATGAGCAATTGCATGTAGGAGAGAGGAAGTTAAGGAGGGAGACTGAGATGGACCAGGAGGAGGAGAAGGAGGAGGAGGAGTGTCTGATTTGACTAGGCAGGGCATTCCATAGCTTTGGAAGCCTGTGTGAGAAGGCAGTTTTGCCTATTGTGATGGTGTGTCTAGGAATGACTAAAGGTGCAGGAATCATTTGATCTGACAGAGAGTTGGGATGGAGGGCAAAAGGCCAGGGAAGCTGATAGATAGGGGGAAGGGAACCAAACCAGAATTTGGAGATGAACTTCATACAGTATAATAGGTATCTGTTTTCCAGCAAGGGTAGAGCAATGGTTGGTAAGAGAGAACAATGGTGGGTAAGAGGAGGAGAGTCTAGGGCCAAACAACAGAAGGCATTAAAAAAGGTATCCAATCTGGTTAAGGAGGAGAGCGGTGCAGCTCTATAGACTATGACACAGTAGTCGAAAATAGGTAGGATCATTTTCTGAATGAGCTCCCGCCTAACTGGTAATGGTAGGCAATTTTGGTTCCTGTATAGTGCACCTAGTTTGGGTTGCAACTTTTTCAGGATGGATTCTATATGCCCAGAAAAGTTGAGATTCCCATAAGTGTTATCCTACTTGATTACAGCAAAGCGTTCGACAAAGTGTCACATTCCATCCTTGTAAACAAACTTTTTGTACTAGGCTTTTCACCAATTGTTGTTAGGTGGGTGCATTGCTGGGTGATGGGCAAATCTCAGAGAGTTAGGGTAAATGGGGTCTTTTTTATTTATTTTTTTTATTTAGTTTTTGTTGACCGGGTAAGTGCACTAGACAAATCCTGCCTATTTTCAGGCACGACCCCGGGGAGGGGGATACAGATGAATGTCAACTGACCTTGAACCAGATTAGGCTGTTGGTGGTATTTTTAGTGAATTGTCTGATGAGGGGAGGGTCTCTAACGGGGTCCCACAGGGCTCTGTACTGGGACCCACACTTTTCAACATTTTTATTAGTGACATGAAAATAGGATCAAGGAATATCATCATCAGATTTGCTGATGATACTAAACTGAGAGGAAGAGTAGACACCACAACCAGTCAAAGGGAACTAAAGCTAGATCTAGCCACCATTGAACAATGGGCACTAAGTAACAAAATGCAATTCAATGTAACCAAACATTTGGTCTTGCATATGGGCAAAACCAACCCCAGACAAACATACACCCTAAACAATAAAAGTATTAGATCATCCCACAGTGAAAAAAACCTGGGAATAATAGTCAATCATAAACTGTCATCATCAGACCATTGTAACAAAGTAGCTAACCTATCTAACGCACTCCTTAGATGGATCAATTACACTTTCACTTCTAAGTCAGAACAATGTATAGTTACCCTGTATAGGTCCCATGTTCAACCCTACTCTGACTACGGGTCCCCCTTCTGGAGCCCTTACCAGACTTCTGACATTAAGAGGATCGAGCAGATACAACACAGGGCAACAAAGATCATCCCACATCTAGCACATCGTGATTATGAAGAAAGATTAAAAAAAATAGGCCTTTACTCACTCGAAGCCAGAAGATTTAGAGGAGACCTCCTCCAGTTATTTAAAATCCTCCAATCACCCACCCTAATGGATCAATATGGCATTGCATTCATCACAAGGAAAACCTTACTAAAACTGCACAACAAACAGTTAAAAGTTTGTAATGCTAGGACAAATAAGAGACTAAACTTTTTTTCTATTTGGGCCCCAAAGCGTGGAATAAATTGCTACAAGAACTAGTGGATTGTTCCAATCTGAATACTTTCAAAATACACCTGGATAACTGGCTCCTTAGCTAATCATTCTTGGCTATAATGTCCCACAATGTGTGGGACAATCACGATGAGCCCCGGCCCCCTTTTGTCCTTAACACTAAGTAACCAAGTAATGCTGGTCTAACCAGACCCCAAGATACCTAAATGAGGACGTGTCCTTGAGAATTATACCATCAAGGGTGTGGAAGAAGGGCAAATTTGATAGCCAAAAAAGTCTCTGCCTAGTGCCAAAGGTCATGGAGACTGTTTTTTTGGCATTGAGGAAGAGCCGATGGGAGTTTAACCAGAGCTGAACTTTCTCGAAGTCACACTGGAGTTGGAAGCCACATCAGCAGGGGAGGAGCAGAAATAGAACAGGACTGTATCGTCATCATACATATGGATTGATGTGGAGGTGCATACCGATGGGAGATTATTCAGGAAGATGGAGAAGAGCATGGGGCCAAGTGCCAAGCCTTGAGGCGCACCAATGGTAATAGGAAGAGGGAGAGATGTGGAGTCAACAATTTTGACTGACTGCATCCTGCCTGTTAGATAGGATCCAAACCAACTAGCGGCTGAGTCAGATAAGCCAGCCATGCACAGGTTGTCTAAGAGGAGGGGGTGGGAGACTGTGTCACATGCCTTTGCAAGGTCTACAAAAATGGCTGATGTTATTAGGCCATTATCCATTGCAGTTAGATATGGAGTCAGTGAGCCTAATTAGGGAAGTGGTGTTGGAGTGGTCCTTCCTAAAACCAGATGGGTAGGGGGTGAAGAAGTCAGTATCAGAGATAAAGGAAGAAAGCTGAGTGAGAACTAGATGTTCCTGCAGTTTGGCAAGTTTAGGTAGGAGCAATATGGGCCTATAGTTCCCCAGAGAGGAGGGGTCACCTCCTTTAGGTAATGGGAGGACAACAACATGCTTCCATGAGTAGGGGGTAGTAGAGGTTGAAAACGAGAGATTGAGTAGAGTAGATAGAGGAGAGGAGAGCAGATAGCATGAGTGGAGAGGAATAAGAGTTTAGGTTCAAGCCCATCAGGTGAGGATCCCTTAGATGGACTGAGAGCGAGTAGTGCCTTTAGTGTGTCCATTTGTGTGACCAGAGCAAATGAGAAGAGGTGCTGGACATTGGAGTGTATAGAGGATCTGCTTGGGTTGATTTGGCATGAGGTGTTGGATGGGAGTGAGGCAAGGAGGGCCGAGGCCCATGAGGTAAAGTAATCATTAAATTCCATCGCTATAGCAAGATGGTCAGTAATTAGGACATTGTTTATGTTAAGAAAGGGGGGGTTGCGGTTTTGATGGTGGTGAGAAGAGGGAATGTACAACCTTCCAAAACTTAGATGGTGTATTAATGTTGGTTTCCAAGATGGAGCAGAAATATTCAGATTTGGCTAGGTGAGTGACTTTGGAGCAGGAGTTCCAGAGGGCATGATAAGCATCTCAGTCAGCTTGGGACTTAGAGGCGTTGTGGGCCTTCCATGTTCGGTCCCAGGTGTGCATACAAGCCATTAGTTCAGGTGTGATCCAAGGGAGGTGATTTCCTCTAACTCTGGTACGTTTAAAGGGAGCATGTTTGTTCCAAATGTCAATGAAGAACCTCTGGAAGTAATCCAAGGCCTCATTGATTGAGTGAGCAGATTTGATAGGGGACCAGTCAAAGTGTACTGTATGAGGTCATGGTGTAAATGGGAGAGGTCAAGTGACTTATAAGTTCGGGTCAACAATACATTATGGGGGCCTTTTGGACAATGTATTTTACGGACCTTGTAAATCATGTGATGGTCACTTAATGAGCCCGGGAGGAGACCAGCATCGATAACCCTATGTTTATGAATAGTTAGGACCCAGTCGATGAGCACGTGGTTACCTGATTTTGGGTTTAGGAGAGTAGGTTCAAGAATCATTTGAGAGAGATCGAGGGTGGAGATAGCATTACAAGCCTTGCTTTGGGGCAGGTCTAACCAATTAAGGTTAAATACTAATACTGGCACATGTCCTTGAAGAGATTGCATTGCCTCTGACAAAGATCTTTAACCTCTCCCTGTGGTTCTGCCAATTCCTACATATCTGGAAGGCTGCCATAGTTATACCTGTACATAACAGTGGGATCAAACCAATATGGTCAACTACAGGCCCATCTCCATACTCTTTCCTCTCTCTAAAGCACTTGAAAGAATAGTTTCCGATCAGCTTGTCTCTTACCTCAAGAAATACAGCCTGTTGTGTTGCCAACAACATGGCTTTAGAAAACTGCATAGTACTAATACTGCACTCATTGAATTCATTAACTATTTACATGAAGCCCTTGACAAAAGGCCATCTAGTGGGTGCCACATACTGTATGTGGATCTAACCAAGGTGTTCTACCTTGTTGATCACTCTCTGCTGCTGCTCAAACTTCTCTGCTTTGTTCTCTCTCCTGAGACAGTGTCATGATTTTGCTGCTACCTCTCGGGTGCTCTTAGAGGGTTAAGATTGATGGGGTGCTCTCAGAAGTGCAACGTGTCTCTGTTGGAGTTCCACAGGGATCAATACTCACACCTCTTCTTTTCAGACTCTTCATTAATAGCTTCCCTGGAGAGTGCCCACAAGCACAGATGCTGCTTTATGCTGATGATGTTGTCATCTTCAATAGCAGTCCTCTGCACAGGGTCATCACTAGTGGGCTTCAAAGCAGCTGTAAGTCCCTTGAACGCTGGTTCAAGCAGAATAAACTTGTCTTTAATTATAAAAAAAAACCTAAAACCATGCTCTTTGCTGGTACCCACCTTGGGAGGAATATTCCTCCCTGACCATTCTGAACACACAGATGATCCACTTGAACCAGTGTCCTCCTTCATATACCTGGGGGTTACACTGGATGAATCCCATAACTTCGCAAATCATGTGGACAACACTGTTGGCCTTGCCAACAGAAAAGTAGGGGCCCTTTTCAGGCAGCTTCTGAACCTAACTCATGAGGCCAGATGCCTAACCATAGCCAGCTCTGTCCTCCCACTCAACGATTATGGTCACTCTGTTTACGGGGCTGTCACTGATACTGTCCTGGATAGGGTGAGGGTACTGCTCAATAAGGCCTGTAGAGTTGTCATGGACTCTGACAGGCTCATACATTGCTGTACTCTATATTCCCTCACTGTCTGGCTTCTCCTGTCTGAACGGCTAAAGTACCAGTGTATCTTACTGGCAAAAAAAAAACACTTTCAGGCCTTGCCCCCCGCTCTGGCCTCACTCTTCTGCCCAGTCCATAACTACTATTCTACCAAGAACATGGCAACACATGTGCTGGCAGTCCCCATACATAGAACTAGCCAGGGTCAATGATCTTTTGCCTGTTGGGCAGCACAATGGCTAAACAACATTCCTACCTCCACCTCAGAGTTACCAAAAGTATTGCTGTTCAAGAGTGCCCTCAAAATGGAACTCACCAGCAAATCCTCATGCAGATGCCTTTCCTAATGCCTTAATACTCAAGCTCAGGTCCACCCTGTCTAATCTTCCCTCTCCTGCCCCCACCTCCCCCCTACCCAGCCATGCCCGCTTATGACCTTGTCTTCTGCCCTTCCCCATCCTTCCTCTTTCACTAATTTTAGGAGTTCTGACATTTATTTTATCAACTGATTTATTCTAACATAACATGTATTGGACATTTGTTTCTGGTTGTATTGACAAATGTTCACCTGAGCTGCCTGTATCCAAATCTGTATGTTATAATACTTGATGTGGAATCTTTGCAAATGAACACTTTGTTCAAAGGTTTGCCGATGTACAAATAAATAAATAAAAAAAATGATTGTCCTGTAACAAAAAAAAAAAAAAAAACTGCTGGGGGCATACTTACCATTACTGTGTGTTCCATGCTAAATAAAATCCCTCTTGACCTGGTTCCACTCCTAACTGTGGGTAAGGAGATCTTATTCAGGGTGTACCAACCACACAGCAAAACATTCACAGCAAAATCCCCCAGAACGACAATTTCGACAGGTTTTGAAATTGTCACTGTGGAGGACCTAAGAGCAAAATTTTGCCCTTTTGCCATGTGTTGCCCCCCCCTTCAAATCAACTCTGACTCAGAGTTGATAATCCTTTAGAAGGGGGTGCAGGGGACACAGTCCCCCTCGTGGGAGGTTTGGGAGGCAGCCCCCCCAAGAGAAACACTTCAATGTCGGACAGGTGAAATTTCACCTGTCGACACTGGGGATCTCGCTATACTGAACTTCGACAATGGTGCTGTCAATTTGGCATAAGTAAACCCTTATTCGTATATGAGGGAAGCAGTAATAGACTGCATTTGTTGTAAGACTATATTTGGATGTGCCTGCTGTGCTTTTTCTTGCCTTGCAGGCATTGATAAAAAAAAACTTTTCATAGTAACATCACACAACAAAATAACAACAATGACAAAATTTCCACAGAGTTATATCACACACTTTTCTCGGTTGCCAATGAGTTTATCTACTAATGTGAATTAAATCTGCGGCCCATGTCTCTTATCATTTCTGCATTCTCCCTGTTAAATAAATTTTACCTGACCTGGCCCCTCTTCTCGTGACTGGCAATCTAACACTACCTGTCCTGGGAACGGGATCTCATTCAGTATACAACTGAGGCAGTAATAATAGTCTGCACTTGCTGCGAGACTACTCCACTGCATCTGCTATGCTTTTTTTTTTTCATTGCAGGATTAATTAAAAAAAGTTCATATAGTTACATCAAATAGAGAGTACTTTTCTCAGTTGCCTATGTGTTTTAGGGATGGACAAAGCCAGGGTGAATTTGGATTTGGTTTTTGAAATTGTCAAATCCAAGATGATTTTTGGGTTTGGTTTTGCAAAGGATTAGGATTTGCATGGTCCAGGCCTATATGGATAAGTGGTGGAAAAATAGGGATGGAAGAACTCAATGAAGTTCTGTTATTAAATATGAACCCAGAATATGGGGGGAGATGGGGTTCTGATTAGTTTTGATTATTTATAAATATTTCAATTAACATGATAAAATGCAATGGACAAAATCTGTAGTATTCAGCATTGTGAGACAAAGGGAACACTAAACCTTAATATGCAAGACAAATACAGTAGAACTGCTATAGAGTTAAGCAAGTAAAGCAGACACCCTCAAGGAGTGGGAACGTCAAAAGATGTATCACACAGCAGTCTGCAGGCAAAGAGGGGCATCTAGCACAACAATGTTTGGTCTCTCATTTTCTCTAATCTGATTCTTTTCTTATCATTTTCACTTTGTTTTTGGTTTTTTTTTTGCAGTCTGCAGCCAGCTTGGCACAGGCACGGTTAGCTATATCTCTGAAGTGTCCCTGATTATGAGAGATGTCCTTCATTATACTTCTCAAATTGCTTTGTCCCTCACTCATCCCTCATGGAAAGGGTACAGCCTGCACACAGAGGGTTCTGAAAATTTGGGCGTTAAAGTCAAATTTCAAAATATTCTAGGATGCTAAATAAAAATAAACTTTATTGAAGTACAGTACTGTTTTTTTCCACAATGTTCTGAGCTTGTATCTCCATGCTTGAGGATCAGCACCATTATAAGGGTAAGTGTCCCTGATTATCTCTTATTTTGAGTGCCCATGTCCCTCATTTCTGTGATTAAGGTTAAGGAGTATGCAGGTAGCCACCACACCTACTGGCTGACTCTCTTTTCCTCTCTCTTACACATTTAATCTCTATAATCTGCCTCTAAATGTTTAAACCCTTTGTACTGCCTGCCAGTACTTCTCTCTTAATTCACAGAGCAGCCACACACACACACACACACACACACACACACACATAAGCAGTTGCAGTCTGTGGCTTACTGCATTTCTGCTTTCCATTTTAGCCAACAGCCCTGCCACATATTAATATCAAATGCTGTGCTCTGTAACCCCAGTGAAGAATGACAGACAGAATAGTAAGGTTTTACATAATTAATTTTTTTTTAATTAGTAGTTTCTGGGTTTTTCTGGGTTTTCTCCCGTCCAACTCCCATGCATCCCTGACATGACATACATGTGTGGAGGCATGCACATGAATGTCTTGCAGGACGCCACACCCTACTGGTCACCCGGTGCCACCTGTGTTCATCACCGAACCTCCATTCGGTGACAGCGGGACTACGGGCAGGTGACCCCCCCACCCAAGAAAGGAGAGCAATTGCTCAATTCTGCTCCCACCCTCCCCACTGTGCTGGCTCCCTGGTGACCTGAGGTCATTCCCAAACCCAGATCACAAGTGCAGTGAGAAGTAAGTCATCCAGCACCTCAGCCTTCATCGCCGTTGGGCCAGCCACTAGGTTTTACATCATTTAAACTTTTATTTAATGTTATCCCCCCCTTGGTTTGGCACATGTCCAATCTCTTTCTCTCTCCTCTGTCAGAGAATGCCACCATTGCCCACTCACACTGTCTCATCCCCAGCTGCTGAGAGCTATACCACATGATAACACTTCTTGGTCTCTTATCAGATTGGCTGCTGCTAAGCCTCACAAGTGATCCTCTCTGTGAGTCTTAGCTGAGCAGCAGATGTGGTACAATTCACACTGCTTACCCATCATGACACCAAGCCTCACATAGTCTGTGACCCACCTCACCACTGCTGCACAGACCATCATCCACCCAGCCATGCAAGAACAGAGCCAGAAGCACAATTAAGAGGAGGGTGGGCATCATACACACATGTGCAAAGTAGGAGGCAGGTAGCTGGCTGCATTGTTTGCATTCAGCTTGTACAAGGACTCTGAACTGGATTTAACCATCTGAGTCCGTATTTATCTGAGTCCTAGATCATGGGGGTTCTGATTTCTGGCAGAATAGTCCACTCATCCCTGGAAAAAAAAGACATGTTTCTAGAAAATAGTACCACAAAATGTAGAGGGACAGAGACATTAGTGTAAAGAGTATACTGTGTGAAGTATACTGCTTTCTGCTGTTTAAAGATTCTTTGTTTTTGAGTCTGAATATGCCTAGCTTGCAAAGCAAAAAGCCACAAAGTAAAGTAAGAAATGAAACATGGCTTACAGGACCTCCCCCTTCACCCTGATGTGGTCAGCTGAAAATTAGGGCCATTAGAAAATGTAGTTAAACAAGAAAATTATAGAATCTCTTGGACATGAAGCAATGGGCACTGGTCATTTCTCTGCTTTCCTTTCTTTTCTATTTCGTCCAATTTTTACCTGACACTGAGTTAAAGTTGGCTGTGGTGATCTTTTTGTCAGCATAGGAGTCCCCCATGATGTTTCATTCCCCACTCTACATTTCAGCTAGAGGCCAATTAATGCACCCCACCCCCACCCACATGCTTTTGTAATTTTTTTTATTTATTTTTGTTTTTACAGATGAGAGTAACAGTCTTTTTGTTCTTAGTCATCATTTAAAATGTGCTTTTTTCTTTCATTTTTCTTAATATAATTTTTTTGTTGTTTTTGTCTCATCTGGTCTTACATACATTAGCTGGATAACCCCTCATACAGACACAATCACCAATTAATCAGTACACATTGGTTTATCATTATCATCAATATGAAAATGACTTTGTAGAGAACCAGTAGAGCCAGAAAACCAGAGACTCTGGTTTATTTAATGAGTGTTGAACATTCCACATTTTCGGGCAAGAAATGGAGAACACTGCCAGTGGTTCTGAAGATTCTCTCAGAGAAGACACTGGGAGCAGAGATTTGGTGAAGTTTTAATTCGTCGGTGAAGTTGCTGTGATGTGGCTGAAATTCTCATCCATAGAGTTTTGTGAAGTTTTCCTTCCCCCAGCAACATCAACTTTGCCTGAAATCACAAAGTCTTCCATGCAAATAGTAGAATGCCATCAGTGAAGTGTAGAAGTTTGCCTACATCGGTGGAATTTCACCCAAGAAAGGCAAAATTCAGTTGTTCATGGGCAAAATTCCACTGTTTGCAGGTGAAATTCCAAATTTCATGGGTGAAATTCCACCATTCGCTGTCAAATTACACACTTCACAGAGCAATCGGCACTTCACAAATTGTACTACATTTGCAGAGTGAATTTGGCAAACTTTGCCCATCTCTAACTGGGAGGAGAGTAATTTTAGTATAAAATAGCAACCCTGCAAAATGCAGCCCAGATTTTTCTCTTATGTTGCCAATATTTCAATATCTTATTACTCCATATGCTGAGTTTCCTAGGTATTTTAGATAGTCTTCAACCATAATGATAGCAGTATGACCTTGGCCAATACAGGAAGAACTCCTGTCTTTATCACTATCATGTTGCCCTGACCACATATCACCATCTTCATCTTTTCATTAGATGTTTCTATCATTAGCATTGAGGTCTGGGAGGGTGCTTGCACATCTGGTTGGGAACAATGAGTATGTCTTCATACCTACTGATGTCTGCGAGGCCAGAGGAGATAAAGGATGCCAAGTTAGCCATAAATTGAGTCTCTGTCATCATGGCCAGAATGTAATGTACTGATTTTTAACAAAATCAGTATTCTGGGGTTCACTTCCAGGGATATAGCTAACTTTTTGACAAGTGAAACAGCATTACCTACCTCAAGAACTGTTTCCTTCTGCTTTTCTAGTTTGTTCCTAAAAAGGACTATTATAGGCATTACTTAGCTCAGCCTGGCATTGTCTGCACTCATTTACTTAGTGACTTCCACAAATGACAGAAGAATGTGGCACAACTGTGCCATCAGGATCCACTGGCTTGAAAGAGGTGACATGTCCCCTTTCTCTATTCAGTGATCCATGATGTATTAATAAACTGCATTTAGTGCATTACGCTGATCAGGAAGGCACTATACTATGTAGAAGGTGAAACTTTATGTGGTGACAACCTACTGCTTTAGCTGATGTTGTGGAAGATTATTATCTCTTTGCAGCTACTGCAATATTTTGCATGCTTTAGCAGAATGACTAAAAGGACCACATATTTTGCATGCAACACTCAATGCATTCTGAATGCTTCTGTCATCTTTAACAAAATCATGTACTACAAGATTAAAGTGTGAGAAAAGCAAGATATGTGCACATATCCTGCATCCTTCACAGCACATACTGTACAAAGTTAGCTCCATTATCAGATACCAAAATCCCTGGAGACAGGCCACGGGAGTAAGCCATTCAGCAAAATGTCTTCTTAATTCTTGCAAGAGGTTCACTGCAGTGTGATCTTTTGACTCAAAACTAGTAATAAACAAGGCAGCCTGCTTCTTAAATGTTGTGGTGGGTATGCAAGCAATAACACACGATGAGGTGTGGGTTATCTCCTGATAAGAGCATACCCAGGTGTGTTGTTAGGCACTTACGCAAAGTACCTTATGCACCTGGGTGTGCTCTTATCAAGAGATAACCCACACCTCGGAGTGTGTTATTGTGCTTATAAAATGGGTTTCCCAAGTAAGTATTTAGGGGGGAAAAATAAAATAAAAAGAGGGAAAGCATTTTAATAATTTGAGGTTTTATTACCTGAAGTAGTAAAATAGTCCCTCTACTGATGTACTTTCTGTACTGTGATGTCCACTGCATGCTCCCCCCCCCCCACAAGACAGCCACAGAGACACAGGTCAGGTTGTCCTCTCTCTGAATACACTTTTAATTCCCCATTGTCTTTCTCCTCTACACATAATGCTTATCTTCTACTGTTGTCAGTGTTTCTACAGTGCTAATCTTGCACTGACGCATTGAGTGTCTGCATTAATTAACAGCAATTAGAGGGGCTTTGTTTTTATGTGCTCACAAGTCTGTCCCTTCAAGAAGACACTGTTTGTTATTTTATTTTTCATTTGTTTCTTTTGTGTTTGTTATAATATTGCTGTTAGTGGTTTTGTTGAGTCACAATGAGCATGTCCCATGCCAGCCACCGTATGGAGCCATTTCCGGGTTGGCGTTTTTGTTTAATATATGTTTATATTCATTTGTGGTGCCATCTCACTTGAAAAATGAGTGTGTCCCATGGTAGACAGCACTTGGGCTGTGGAATTTAGATATTGAAGCCTGCAAGGGATGGGGGGACGAGACTGGAGGCAGCATGTGGTGAAAGGAAAAGTCGTGTTTGGGGATCAGTTACCGTCTCAGTGGTCGCGGTGCCACTGAGTGAATTATTTCTGTTTTTTTGTTAACATGGGGATACAACCATCATGGATGAATTTATTTAAATATTTAAATTTATTTTGATATGGTTTGTAGTTACAGAGGCTTTCTTTGTGGATCCATAGCTGGTTTGAAAGAGGCGGCATGCGATTAGCTGACAGGCTGCCGTTTCCCTGATGTGAGCTGCTGCTGTGCCAGCCTGTGTTTTTGTTTAGGGTTGGTACAGCTCACTGATTTTGTGCTGTACTGGGGCTCAGGAGTGGAGGGTAGTGCCAGTTGGCTACAATATCTTCTGATAAGGACACAGCTCAGAAGATGTTGTAGCCAATCAGGTTACAGGATTTCTTGAGCCCATTTTATAAGTTTGGACAAAGAATGAGGTAGAGGAATCATGAAAGGAGGCACAGTAACCACTGACTGTCATGCAGACTACAGTTTGGCTGCTAGTCCACTTGTCAGTTGTAATATGTATTTGTGGCACTGCTCTAAGCTTCAAGACCTGTGTCATTTTTCATGCAACTCACAATAGACATTCGGTACTGCTTTCATGACAAAATATTTTCTGGATGTTATTTGATATCGTGGAACTGCAATCCACATTACAGTAATTGTTTAAAGCCAACAGATTCAACAAAAGATAAAAGACACAGGTCAAGAGCTATCATTTCTGAAATTTCCTTATTTAATTTCTGGGCAACTGGATAGGTGTAATGATAACATTCCCTTTGAAATGACTGCTGTATGGTTAACTGTTTTGGTTTGGGGCATGGTCTGTTGCAAGAGAAATGGAGGGTAGGTAACTGAGGGGAACTATCAGATGTAAAGGTACCAGGTGATGATGGTGATGGAGATGTATGATCATGTTTGTTTGTTTGTTTATTAAGGAATAACCATTGAGCATCAGCTCATTCACAATAGTGACCTTATTACAAAATACAAAGATACAAATTACAAATTACAGATATGAATAAAAAACAATATACAACAAATTCATCGATAACAATCACAAACATGTTCACATGAAGACAAATATCGTTTTAACATAAAAACAGAAGGTGGTGGCATATCTAACCTACAGAATTCATGCAGATGTTTATTCCAAAAAAGAGGAATAAATTGGCTAAAAAATTTAAGAGAATGTTTAGTTTTGGTGATTGGTATGGATAATTCTCACACAGAAGCATTCCTTAATGACTGATCAAGAAATCTAAACATTAATTTATTATACAAATAATCAGGAATAAGACCCAAACCACATTTTTATGCAAATGCATATCTGTGATTATCCCTACTTTGTTTTAATGATACCCAACCCAAAGATATATACAAATCACAGTGATGAACATCCATTGGACATTTCAATATCAAGTGAGCCAAACAGTTATAAAGTATATTCTAGTTTATGTAAGCACTCCAAAGTTGCACCAACATACAAAATGTCGGCATGATCAAGTAATGGAAATATTTGAGCCATAATTATTATTTTCATAGTAACTGAATCTAAACAGTGTTTATTTTTAAATAAAAAACCTATCCTTTTACCAATTTGTGTAACCAATCTTTCTATGTGAACATCCCCCTAACCATTCTGATCAAGCCAATACCCTAAATATTTATATGATTTGGCATTTTCTAATGCAACTCCAGAGCTATCAAAAATTACCATCCTGTGACCCAATTTTATTTTAAAAAAAAAGGTCCAAACAGCATCGACTTTGTCTTAGTTGTATTTGATTTCAATTTAGAGTCTAGAAAACACTTTTTGTAAGGCATCTAAGTTACTTTGTAAAGTAGTTTGAATTTCCAGAACTGAGATATCTCTTTGAGGACAGGGTGGGTGCCCCATGACTGGAAGGTGGCACATATAGTGCCTATCCGCAAGGGGGGATCAAGGGAGGTGGCAGGGAACTGCAGGCCTGTCAGCCTGACATCAGTGGTGGGCAAGGTGATGGAGGGCATTGTCAAGGAGAGGCTGGGGGAACCTGGAAAGCTCAGGTGCCTGATGATAGACAGACGATTCATCCTAGGGAAATCATGTCAGACAAACTCTTGTGGAGTTCTATGACTGGGTGACGAGTGCCTTGGACCTTGGTAGACCAGTGGATGTCCTTTTTCTAGACTTCAGCAAGGCATTTGACTCTGTTCCTCATAAGGGCCTGTTGGTTAAGCTGGGAGAAATGGGGGTGGGGAACCAGATGATCAGATGGATAGACAATTGGCTCCAGGACCGGACCCAGAGGGTCATAGTTGGCAGGATAGTCTCATCCCCAAGGAGGGTCATTAGTGGGGTCCCACAGGGATCAGTCCTTGGGCCCCTCCTGTTCAACACCTATATCTTTTACATAAGGACAGGTATCAAGAGTGAGATGAGTCTCTTTGAGGATGACTCAAAACTGGGGGCGGTGGTGGATGGGGAGGAAGGGAGGGTGGCCCTACAGAGGGTCCTGGAGGCTCTGGAAAGATGGTCTAGAAAGTGGAAGCTGAGGTTCAATGCAGGGAAATGCAAGGTACTGCACCTGGGGGCCAGAAACCCGGGCCAAGTGTACACTCTGGGGGGGTAAATGCTACAAGTCTCGATGGCTAAAAGGGACCTGGGAGTGGTGGTGGATATCAAGATGAACAACTCGGAGACTTGTAGAAGGGCAGTAGCCAAGGCCAACAGGATGCTGGGATGCATCGCTAGGGGGATCACCTCCAGAAGGAGGGAAGTGATACTCCCTCTGTATAACTGCTTGGTGAGGCCACACCTCGAGTACTGTGTGCAGTTTTGAAGGCCACACTTAAAGAGGGACATTAAACTCCTGGAGAGGATCCAGAGGAAGGCAACCAAAATGATTTGGGGCTTGGGAGACAAGACCTGTGGGGAGAGGCTCAAAGAGCTAAATATGTACACATTGGAAGAGAAAAGGGACTGGGGGGACATGATAGAGGTCTTCAGGTACATGAAGGGGTAAATATGGGAGAAGCAGTCAGGGTGCTTTGAAGGAAGGAAGGAGGAGGGGACAACTAGATGGCATGGGTGGAAGCTGGAGGGGCGAAGATTCAGGGGAGAAAGGAGGAGGTGATACTTCACTGAGAGGGTGGTGTAGCCATGGAATGCACTGCCCAGGGGGCTGGAGGAGGCAGAGATGGTGGAGGGGTTCAAGAGGGGGTGGGACAGGTACAGGGGAAGGGTTCTGGAAAACAAAATCCAGTGCAGCGAGAATATCTGGAACTGGGAAGGGAGAAGCCAGAGAAGGCAAGGGGGGTAGCAAGGTCAGCTCCCAGGGTGGGGGCTGACCAAACGAGCAGACACGAAAGACCATTAGGCCTATTCTGCTGGCATTTTAGTATGTTAGTATTTTAGATATGGGAAAAGTAGACAATTATGTCATCAGCATATAGATGATAGTTAATTTCACCCTGGCTTTTGCCTAGGTCTTTTAAATACAACAAAAAAAGAAGGGGTCCCAGGACAGAGCCCTGTGGGACTCCCCTTACGACCATTAAAGAAATAGATTCTTGAAGACCAACTGCAGTAAATTGTCTCCAGTTATTCAAATAAGAGCAAAACCAGGCCAAAGCATCATTGCCCAAAGCCACCTCAGCTAAACGTGATAATAATATTTAGTGGTCAACTGTGTCAAAGTCCCTGGACAGATCAGTCAGTATGGCCCCAGTATATTGTTGTAAATCATTGGCCCTGCCGATGTTGTCCAAGACCCTCGACACGGAGACCACCGTACCATGTAATTTTCGGAATCCTGCTTGAAACTGATCAAAAAGATTATTACCCTGGACATAATCCACCAATTGTCTCGCAAGTAGCCTTTCAAAAATCTTACTGACAAGAGGGAGAAGACAAATAGGCCTATAATTGGAAAGGTGACCAGAATTGCCCCCTTTGAATAAGGGGACAACTCTAGCCAGCTTCCAATCCTGGGTAAAATAACCAAGAGACAAAGCTTGATTAAACAAATGTGTCAAAGATTCAGCAATATAAAATGCAGAGCATTTTAGCATGCTATGGGTCAAGCTATCTGGACCACGGCATCCACTAGATTTTAACTTCAACATCAATTCAAGTACCTCGCAACTAACAACTTCCTTAAAACAAAACTTTGGGAGATTATCATCCAGTACATTTATTGGTCACAAATTATGATGGATTATACCACCAAAAATGTTTGCATGTTGCATGTTGCTTAACATTTTTGTTAAGCAAACTTGAAAAATACTTGGCTGCGTCACCACCTTCTGATAATGAAGAAACACCTTCTAGGTCACTGTCACCTGCCTCTTCCTCTGTCACACTAGACACTGGTGTCATCATTTCTATTGCATGTAATTGGGTGCATCCCCTTTAAGTGTCTTATTAAAGTGGATGTACCACAGTGATTTTCCTGACTCCCCCTGCTGACACTGGTTTTACAGAGTGTGCATACTGCATGACAAGCATTTTGGGATTCAATATAAGAGTAGTTCCATACAAAAGAAGTTGCTTTCTTAGTTTTATCTCCTGGCATAGGGTCCTGTTGGCTAGAATTAACAGTGCTTTTACTTGTTATGTCATTATCATCAGGGATATTGTCTTCTTCATATAAAATAATGGTGTCAGCAGGAGAGACAGTATTATTGTCCTTGCCAAATCCATTTGTGTTGGCCTCCACTTATAGCTCATCTCCAGGGTTTCTGATGAGACTTTTATCTTGCTCCATATCAGTATTGGAAGAAGAATCAGATGACTGAGACTGATGCTCATTGGGCACAAATGTGTTGCCATTGCTGTTATTGTCTGTGCTGCAGTGTGAGACCTGACAGAATGATTGGGATAGTGGAACACTGAAAACGAATGTAGTCATTCTTTCAGTGCCTCTGTGGGTGACACCCTCAGCAACCTTTGTTTTTTTTTAATAACAGTGCTTCCACTACTATGTCCTTTAATCATCTTATAGGGCACCACACCTGAACCTCTCTTTATTTTGCTTGATGTGCCAGGGAGAGGATCTCTTGTAGGGAAAGGGGATGTCCTTCTGGTGTCCTTCACAGACTAAGAATTATTTTTTTTTTCTGTCAAACAAAATTCATCAGTGCAGAGTGTGACTGATAGTGCTGATTATAGCAGAATCACGTTGTTGCTTTTTTCTGCCTTTTTTGGACAATTTGTCTTGCAACCTACCATTAGTATTTTTCTTAGTCCCACTTCTTTCCATGTTTTACTGATAGCAAAAGTTTTTGGTTTTTTTTTAAACAGCAGGATGATTTGGAAAACACAGAATATTTTTCAGATGAGATATTTGGCTGAAATTGGGCAGCTAGCCCAGTGGTCATATGCAACACTAGCCAAGCGGCTTTTGCTTTGCAGGGTGGTCAGGATCAGGTCGGGAACATTTGTATTTCAAACAGCAGGATGATTCGCAATATTTTTTCAAAATGAGATTTTTAAATAACATGGCCACTGGCCAGCTAGCTCAGTGGGATTATGTCACACTAGTCAAGGGGCTTCAACTTTGCACGATGGTGCAGAAACCTTTTCTGACTCTTTTTTTGCCCAAGCTCTAGTGGCAGTGAAACAGGCTGTTAGACCCCAACTGACTCTTGCTCTCTCCCCCACACTAATCATCTTTAATCTTTGTTATTTTTTTTGTATTTATGTCATGAAAACAAACTGTAATTTTTCTAAAGTTGTTATCTTGCAGACATTTCTTAGATCATCCATTTTTTACTTTCAGCACACACTGCCACATCGCTGGTTGTTCAATTGTCACCCCTATCCTTTAAGCCAACACCCCAGACACTCAATTTATGCAGTTAATGTTTTTATTAACATATGTCTTTTAAACACAAACAACAGACATTCATAAAAGTTACATTAGGGTGTAGAGTAATACAGCAAAACAGTTAAGGATTAAAATGTAGATACACCAGAAACAATCTAAAAAAGGAGGCCACAAGGCTTCCTTGATCATGCAGAAAAAATGATCATAGGCATATGCTATAGCAATATTTAATAGAAAGTAAAAATTCCAGATTAAGCTATATGGAATACATTTCAGACAGTTACATCTTAAACATTGAGATGTAACATAAGTTATAAGTATAGAGGTTTTGCTCAACAGAGGACTTGGGGTGTCTACACTAGGGTGACAGTAAAATGGACATCAGACAGGAAGGGGGGCATTAACTCACAACTATCTTTGGTATTAAGAAGTTAATGTAAGGCAACCAGCAAGCATTATATTTCCTCACTGTGTTATCAGAAATGTGAGAGAGCAGGCTGGCCCACCAGCACAGAGGTTGGCTTTCTGCTTGTGACGCTGGCAACCTGGGTTTGGGAACGGACTTGGGGAGCCAGAGGGCTGGCTGGGGAGAGAAGGATTGAGCATCCTATGGACTGCTCACCTTCTCTGTGGGGGAGTGTGGGGTGAGTGCCCAATGTGCAAGGGACTCCTGGTGGAGGCCGGGAGAACCTCGGGAGATCAGCGCTTAGACAAAGGAGGGGCGGGGTGGATGCAGGAAGTCATTGCACGTCCCCATCCCTGGGAGTTAAAACAAAGAAAATAATACAACTGGCTGCCATCAATGAAGCCTACCCGTGGCTTCAATTAGCTTCCAGGCTGGCTCTCCCTGGACTTGTTACATGGATTGAGGCATTATGGGCCGGTGCCGTAACCCCACCCCCTGGGTGGAAGGCCATGGGTGCTGGGGAGTGGAGACCAATTTGGAAGTGGAAGTATGGGGGTCCATGATTGGGCAGATGCACCAGTGGCTGGGAGTGGCAAAAAGGGACAAATTAAAAAAAAAAAAAAAAAAAAGAAATGTGAGAGAGCATGTCAGAGTTGCTACTTGTATGAGGCCAGATAGTAGTTCTTTGTGAGTGGATATGTACTATATTTTCCAGTTGCAGAGGAGTAGCCTCTTTGACTACATGCCTAGTAGGGTCAACCATCTGTGCCCATCGGTTTTGATATTAGGGGCTACTGAGGCCATACCCAGAATAAGGAGCAGTGGTGAATGGGGTAACAGGGTGTGGAGCACCTCCTGCCCCAGTTTTCAGACCTTGTCACAGAGAGGTTGAATGAAAGAACAGGACCACAGTAAGTGCAGGATGTTCCCCACAGGATGCCAGAGTGCCAGAAGGCATCTGATGTTAGGAGTTGCGCTGTAGGGGTCCTGTACCAGGAATGTAAAGTTTTGTTCTGGATGAGCTTACTGTGGGCACCTCTGAAAGTTTTTCAGCAGGAAACCCAGCAGGCATTCCAGTCCTGCTCCAAGATTTGGGTAGTGAGTGTAGCATTCCATCTGGCCTTGGACTGAGCAGATTGGCTTGGGATCCTGTTTCGAATCTTCACATAGATTTTTTCTGCTGATCCTTTAGTAAGGGATAGCCACTGGTGGAGTGGTAGTCAAGGGGTCGACAGCCAGAATTTGTTCTTAAGCAAGCTTTGTGCTGTACTACAAAGTTGAAGGAACTTCCAAAAGTCTGTCTTGGTGATATCTCACTGAGTTTGCAGGGCCTCGGAGGTAGTCACCATATAGGTGTGCGGTGACAGAATATCCTTTAACAAGAGCATCCTGTTCCTGCTCTACAAATGCCAACAAAGAGACTTGTAATACACCTGAAGCAGGGGGTAGTTCCACACTGGGATATAGTCTACTGGAAGGGAGGATGTCCCCAGCCATTTGTGAAGTTAGCCCTAGTAAACCAGAGATGGGGATATGGCTTGCTGGGATCTGATGGGTTTGGGAGGAGCCCAGAAGTGATGCCAGTAATTTCCCTGGGAGTTGTGCAACTTCTATGGTTACTCACTGAGATGACTGGCTGTCTGGGGATCTGAGCCAGAGGAGTGCCTGATTTGCCTGGTAGGCCCACAGGTGGCCCATAACAGAAGACAATTTCCAGCCACCATCTGTCCAGGAGGAGCAGAGCTTGTTGTGACTATAGCATGTATGGGAGCCTTTGCAGAAAAAGAACCCCATGAGTTTGTGTATGGACACCAGCCTTTTAGGAGAGATTGCGAAAGGGAAGTGTGACACAGCAGGTAAAAAAGTTTTGATGCTGACAACATCTTTAGAGCAGAGATTTTTCCAACCAGAGTGAGCTGCAGGGGCTTCCTACTGTTACACTCAGTTTTGAGTTTGGACAGTAGTGGGAACAGGTTGTCATCATATAGTTTGGATGTAGATGGAGTAATCTGGAGTCCCAGGCAAGACATGGCTTTGGAAGACCACTTGAGGCCAGCTTGCTCAAAGGTTGCAGCTTCACATTACTTGCTGTGCTGAGGGCAGTACCTCGGTCTTTGACTGGTTCAATCTCATTCCTGATAAGGTGGTAAAGAGTGTATGGAGATCCAGGAGAGGTTTTATTGAGGGTGGTGCATCCCCCAGGAGGACCATCTGGTCATCTGCATAAAGCAGAGTAGAATGAGTATTCCACCAAGTTGGATGCCTTCTATCAGAGTGTTCTGGCTGCTAAGGGCTTGATTACCAGGACAAAAAGGAGAGGGGAGAGGGGGCAGCTCTGTCAAGTCCCTCTGGTCAGAGGGAAGGGATCCAAAAGAGGGAGTTTATAAAGGCCTTAGCAGTATGTGAGGAGTACAGAGCTTGGACCCAGCCCTGAAATCATGCTCCCACTCCAAGGTGGCCTAGCAGCAGGTGTAGATATCTTCATTCCACAGAATCAAACACCTTCTTGAAATCAATGGTTACAGCTGAGGTTTTAGCTGAGGAGGTGATGCACATGAGATTAATTATAGAGCATATGTGACTGGAGCTATGCCTGCCCTTGAAAAAGCCCACTTGGGTGGGGTGGACCAGTTGGGGAAGAGGTGTCTCTAAACTAGCCCCTGAGGCTTTGGCATATATTTTATTATCTACAATTATCAGATATATGGGTCAATAACCTGCCTGACTGGGAGCAGGATTCCTGTTCCCCAGAATTGTGGCAAAGGTGGCTCCTAAAAGTGCTCAGCTAGCACTCACAGGGGTGGTAACGTTCCTTTCTGTCTTCTGCTCTTGAACTGCCTTAGGGCATCAACAAGGGAGCTTGTGTAGCACCTCCAGCAAAACAAGAAGGACAGCATCTGAAACATCCCCTGAAAAGAGCTGCAGTCCTTCTAAATCACTTTTTACTTTGGTTTTACCTTTCTTTCCCTTACAGGCTCTTCCTACAGGGTCTCATCCATACCATGATTGAAAGCAGCTTCCACCGAACTTGCACAGCTTCATCCAGTTCCCAGAAGGAACCAATCAGGGCAGGGCTGACAAAACAGCCGATCAGAGGGCAAAGCAAATGGCACAGAGCCAATCAGGGAACTGCTATTGTTTCCTACCACAGTCCCGGCTCTTAAGTTCGGGGACCTAACTCAGGTACTCAGCTAAACACCACCTGACTGGGAGCAGGATATCTACTTCCCAGAACTGCAGCAAAGAAAAGCTCCTAAGAGCACTCAGCTAGCACTCACAGGGGCAGTAACTTTCCATTTCATCTGCTGTTCTTGAACTGCCTTAGAGTATCAAAAACAGAGCTTGTGTAGTGCCTTCATCAAAACAAGAAGGACAGCATCTGAAACTTCCACTGAAAATCACTTTTACTTTGGTTTTTACCTTTCTTTTCCTTACAGGCTCTCCCTACAGGGTCTCATTCATACTGAGATTGAAAGCGGCTTCTACAGAACTTGCACAGTCCAGGTTCCCAGAAGACAGAAAACAATGCGATGCCACACCAGCATCTAGGAGCGAGTAAGTGCTACCTGGCAGAACAGTGGTAACAAAGGGTTGATTGTTTCTGGAGAGGAAGCACATAATGGAGCACATAGGACCTACCCTTCCTCCCCTTAACCACCCACCCCTGAATTTGCCAGGCTTTGTAGGTAGCCATGCCATGCCCACTTCCACCTGTATTCTGGAAGGGAGCACTCAGGACATGTCCAAGGATAGCCATACACACTAGGTAATCCCTATTACAAGAATACAACACAAACAAACAAACAAAAAAACAAATACAAATCAAAACATAATCATAATAATATAAAAAAATATTAAGAACAAACACCATAAAAATGGATATTATGCAGTGTGTACAATGCGGCCACTCTTTTTCAGGACATACGTCCTGCGCTATGGCCCCTGCCCTGCCTGCTGGACCATCGCTGACCTTAGGTCCCAGCTACAGGAAGCCTGGGCACAAATAAATGATCTAAAGAGAACAGTGCACCATTGCATGCAGGTACCATTGATACCACAGAACCACCAAGACCTGAGGGTCATCCAATTACTGCTGGAGAGATGGCAGATGATCAGGAGGGGCAAACATGGCAACTCAACCAGAAATTGTAAACCATACACTGAACAGAAGCCAGTATAAAACTGATAAATATATACAAGGTCCTAGAGGGA
This sequence comes from Neoceratodus forsteri, assembly GCA_016271365.2. Classification (NCBI taxonomy): domain Eukaryota; kingdom Metazoa; phylum Chordata; order Ceratodontiformes; family Ceratodontidae; genus Neoceratodus; species Neoceratodus forsteri. The sequence goes on from CM057450.1 coordinate 1,643,071,504, forward strand.
CACCAGAGGCCGGTCTGTCTCAATGAAATAAGCCAAACTCGTGTTGCATCCAGCAAAGTGGACAAAATAAACAAAAAACAAGAACAGAAGCAAAACTAAACTAATCATCATCAGGGAGTCCATGAATCATGGTGTGGAAACCCACCTAAATCCCAAGGATGACACTGAAGTGGTAGTCAGGTGCCTCCCAGGTTTTTCTGCTGAAAAGGACACAAACCGTATTGTAAATATCCAAAGGGAAGGCAAAAACTCACATGTAATGCACCTCAGGACAAATGACCTGGCTAACCAAATGAAGGAGGAAGCCAAAAAACACTGACCATCACTAGCACATAAACTGACCCCTCTTTCATTCACATTTGTCTTCTTTGAAGTTCTGCCACTCTGGAATAGAGGAAAAAGCAACAATCGACTCTGAATGGATGAAATAAAGGACCTAAACTCATGGCTATGGGAATGGTGCCAGGTGAAGGGTTACTGCTTTATAGGGAATTGGTAGAGCTTCTGAGAGGGAGGCTTTTTTTAAATACAATGGTGTACACCTCACAAAAGGAGAGGTGGGAGCACTTGGCCAAAAATGTGATGTGTATGCCAGCTGTTTAAACTGAAGGAAGGGAAATTGGGGAAGGCATACACCATAATGAACAGTGTACCAGTCACCACTCCCCCATATAACACTGTAACAAAAGAGCACAGCAAATCATTTAAACCAAACACAGAGGAATTGCGGATGGCACACACCATGGTGAACACAGTGCCACTCACCCCTCCCTCACATAACTCAGGGACTAAGGGACTACAAAACTACCCAAAATTGTGCAGAAAAGCTGGACTACAAGGAGAATCCAAAATAAACAATTTGCAAAAAAGGGAGCAGGTGTGGAGGGTGATGGTTGTAAATGTGAGAAGCCTAGTCAACAAACTTCCTGACCTCATGACCACCATGACAAAGGGAGAGCTGGACTGGGTTGCAGTTACAGAACCCTGATTCACAGAAAACCACAACTAGGACACAGTAATCCTAGGGTACAGTCTTTTCAGGGAGGACATAAAGGGGACAAAAGGAGGGGGATAGTAGTATGCATCAGGGAAGGAATAAAAAACATTAAAATTCAGGGGTCAGATGGCCTCATGGGGGCACTATGGTTCTCAATGGACACCAGATAAGGGACAACCATCAGAGTAGGAGTTGTGTAAAGACCACCAACACAGGGCAACAACGAGGACAAGGAACTGCTCGAGGCAATCTACAAACTAGTGGACAAGGGCGAGACAATAATAGTAGGGGATTTTAACCTGCCTGACATCCACTGGACAACTAAAACAGTCACAACAACAAAAAGTGGGGACCTCTTGATGGCTCTACAGGGGGCAGAACTAAGACAGCTCATAGAGACCTCAACTATGGGCAAAGCCATCCTTGATCTGGTCCTCACAAACAGCGAAAGGATATAAAATGTAGGGAGCCACCTGGGAAATAGCGACCATCATATGATCAGTTTCCAAATTACCACTGCAAAAGAAATAACTCACTCCAGTATCAAAGTACTGGATTTAAGGAAAACAGACTTCCAGCAAATGGGGAATAAAATTGCAGAAATCCTAAAAGGTAGAAAGAGATGACATGTGGAAGAAATGTTGACATACATTAAAGGAGCCACTGAGACAGTCACAGACAAATACACCAGGAAAATAAGCAAGGCAAAGAAGAAAAAAAAGCCACTGTGGTATTCCAAGGAGGTTGCAACCACTGTAAAAGAGAAAAAGGCAGCTTATCAGAAGTACAGCGTGACAAATAATGAAGAGGATAAAGAAAACCACAAACAAAAAATGAAGGAAGTAGGAAAAATGATAATTTTTACTTATTTTATTTTTTCAGTCTCAGATTATGAGCGCAAAGCAGCTCATTTACAAAGGTTCCACATCAGTGGGGAGGGTTACAAACAGACAAAGGAAGAACTAACAGTTGGGTTCCAAACATACAGTAACAGAGTATAATACATCATAGATAATTGGCACTATTCAAACTAGGAGAAAGGAGTGGAAGTAAATAAAGGGAAGAAGAGAGAGGAATAGGATTTTAAGGCCTAGGGAAAAGGATAGCAGCCAGAGTCTTTGTCAAAGTTGATGTTGGAGAAAGCAGGAATGGAGGGAGGGAGGGAGAAACCAGGAAAGAAAAGGAGGAGAAAGGGTTAAAGACCAAAGGAAAATGGGTAGCAGCCAGGGGCCTTGTTAGTTTATCTCAGGTGTAAACAGGGTGAGGGGAGGTGAGCAGCGAAGCACTCTAGAGGGTATACGGGGCAGGGCAGGTATACCTTAGATTAGGTGGTACAGTCACAGGAGCTTTCAGATATGAGATGCTGATGGAGCAAGTGCTTAAACTGGCCAAATCTGGGTAGATTGGTTAATTCACCGTACAATCCATTGAACCAGAATGGAGCTCTATACGAGAAGGAGCACTGACATTGAGTTGTCCGGCACCTAGGAACAAGGAGGAGTTGGGTGGTTGAGGTGCAAGTGTGTTGGGACCTGCAAGATTGGTTCAGAAGGTTTTCTATGCCTGGAGGCATGAGCCCATGGAGCACCTTTTTAGTCAGTAGGCAAATTTGGTATTTGATCCTACCACTTAGCTGAAGCCATCCAGTTTGAGCATATAGCTCACAAGTATGAGTGAGACATACAGCACCCATGAGAAGTCTACACACCTTGTTTAGAGCAACAGTTAGCCTTCTGAGTAAGGTAGCGGTAGCGGATCCATATATGACCAAGCCATAATCAATTATTGACAACACCAAACTGTAGATTGCAAGCTTGAGAGCGTCTGATGTCAGACTCCGCCTGTGTCTATATAGGAGCCAAATCCTAATATTAACGACCTTGGCAACATTCTCAATGTGAGGCACATAGGAGAGATGACTATCCAGGGTAACTCTTAGGTACTTAAAGTGCTGGATTTGTTCAAGTGGAACTCACGGGCTATTTCTAATGGTAAGGGCACGGTTCTTGTACTTCTTGCGGAAGGAAGTGAATAACATAACTTTTTTTTTCTTATAGTTTAGGACCAATTTATGTGCTCTAAACCATTCCTCAACTTCCTTGAAACAGAGTTATAGATTGCTTTCTAGTAGGTTGGGATCGGGGTGGCTGGTAAAAATAACAACGTTGTCAGCATATAGGAGAATCTGTTGGCGACAGGAGGATGGGAGGTTGTTCAGAAAGATGCTAAAAAGGAGGGGTCCCAGGACTGATCCTTGTAGTACTCCAGATTAGATGATCTGCTGTTCAGAGATGACATTAGATATTTTCACCCACTGAGATCTATCTTTGAGATAGCTTCTGAACCAGTGCAGTGTCTCGTGGGAATGACCTATTGTAGTTGGTTGATGGAGGAGAAGTGGGTAATTAACCATGTCAAAGGCATTCGTTAAATCTATAAAGGCTGCTCCTACTAGATTGCCTTGGTCAAAGGATGGCTGAATGAAGCTGGTGAATTCAAAAAGTGCTGTGGTGGTGCTGTGCCGTTTTCTAAACCCATGCTGTTGTGGGCATTGGATGGAATATTTTTCAAGGTAATCCACAAGCTGATTAGCGAAAATGAGTTCCAGCGCTTTAGATAGAGGAGGGAGGATTGATATTGGTTTATAGTTGTTATGCAGGGCCCGATCACCAGATTTATGTACTGGGGTCACCATGGCAATTTTCCAGACATGAGGGAACTGTGACAGGGTTAATGAGAGGTTAAGGATCTTTGTTATGGGTGAAAGTACTTACTCTATGGTGAGTGTGGTAAGTTTGAGGTCTAGTGAATCCCTACTGTGCCTGGATTTTCCCAACACTTTATTCAGGAGTTTTCTAACCTGGTTCACTGAAACCTTCTTAAAGTAGAAAGGAGGGTGATCAAGGATCTTGTCCTCATAGTGACTAGCAGTCATTGTAGCGGGGTCAAGGAAGTTCTGTGGTAGGACACTGCTCAGGTTAAGGAAGGCATCATTAAAAGTGTTTGTAATTTTAAGAGGGTCAAGGGTGTGGGCTCCGTCAAGGTTTAGCATTGTGGGTTACACCTTTGGATCTTTACCAGTGATATCTTTGATATTCGACCAAAATTTCCTACTGTCCCCTCACACATCAGACAGCATTTCTCTATGGTATTTACTTTTCTCCTGTCAAATTACCTGTGTGCATGCATTTCTTGCTGCTTTATAGACTTGCAGATCCAATTGTTTACCTGAGGCTTTAGCACAGTGCCAGAGATGGTCCCATTGTTTCATGCTATTAATGAGTTCAGGAGTTATCCATGAGTGCACCGTACCACAAATCTTCATCTTTTTTAATGGGGCATATATATCACAGGCAGTATTGAAGACCTTAATGAAGTGCTCCAGTGCTGCATTGGTGTCATCAGTGGTGTCAAGCAGGGCCCAGTCATGGTTACATAGTTGTTGTTTTAATAAATCAAGGAGACCATGTTTTAGCACTCTATTGTAGATAGTTTGGGGTGGGGGGTGAAATTTGTTGGACCTGCCACAGTTAATGGGGGAGTGGTCGCTAAGGGAGTCAGGGTAAACGGTTACATTAGAGATGCGATCTGGGTGATTGGTGATTATACAGTCCAGGGTGGTGCTTGTTTCAGTCTTATAGTTGATTCTGATTGGCTTGTTGATGAGTTGAGATAGGTGTAGAGCCGATAAAGCATCTTTTATAGAGCCAATTACTGGTGATAGCCAGTTTGTATTGAAATCACCCACAAGTATTGTCTCAGTGAGGTGATTTTGGGCATGGAGATAGTCCAGAATGCAATGGAGACCAGCGGTTGAGTCTTTAGGGGGTATGTACACTGATAAGATTGTGAGTGTTTTGTTATGAGCACCAAGTAGCACTTTAATTGCAAGTACCTGGTTGGGGCAACCTAGGTCAGTCACAGGCAAGGCCAGGCCAGGACCTTTAATGAGTTTTTTAGATAGATGGTGCAGCCGCCACCATGTTTGGATGACCTATCCAGCCTGAAAAATGGTATATCCGGGTAGGGCAACAGCTATGTCAGGTATTAAGGGGGACAGCCAAGTTTCGACAACAGAGATTATGTCAGGGTCATGTTGTGAGACCCAGACTTTGAGGCTGTCAGTTTTGCCCAAGAGACTGAAAATGTTGATTGTAGCTAAATTAATAGTGCCCTGTTTGGGATGGACACCATTAGGTGCCAGGCCAACAGGTCCTGGATAAGGGTGGATGTTACCGAACAGTAGAAGCAACAATAGGGCAATCCTGAGAAGGTAGTCTCAATGCCGGCCCGGTGGTGCTGAGAGCTGAGGTGTTGGATGCCTTACCTCGTGCTACACCAGTGACCTGGGTTCGGTTATGATCTTGGGTCATTGGGGAGCTGACATGGGGGGGGAACGAAGCAGGATTTAGCAGCCACAAGGCAGTTCTTCTCTCCCGGGATGGATGCCCGCACCTTCCGTAGTTCTGCTCCCACCGGGTGGAGGTCTGGTAGGAAGCATAGGCATGAGGATGTGGTGGCAATAGCCAGGGGTGGGGTGGAAGGGGCTGAGCCAGTACCCGGTGTGCACATGTACCTCCAACGCACGTGCACATACGTGTCTGCCGGGGTCCCTGGTTGGGAGAAAAAGGGGGATTCTACAAAGTACTAATATCAAAAAAAAAAAAAAAAGAAGGTAGTCTCTATGTAGCTTTGAAAATAGCTTACCAGTCCTTCTAATGCAGCAGCTCCTTTTCCTTTTCTAGCAGAGTAAGAGAAGGATGATGGACTCAGATACAGTATCAAGCGGGCATGAGTGCTATACAACACCCAGTCATTAAGGCAAGGTAGGATCCAGAAAGGAGACCATGGACTCTTAGCGATGTTGAAGAAATTTCCAGTTATACAGCCCATGTCATAGTGCAGGTTGTGGTTAAGAACCTTATTGATAGGCTGCTCATTGCTGGTGTTGAGGTTCCCAGTGAGACTGAGTAATATAAAGAAGATGGGAAGGTGGGGGTAAGGTACTAAGAGGAAGCTTACCCATTATAGCCTGGTAAAGATTCATAGATAATCAAGCAACAATGACAGAATTAGCACTAATAAAGTGAAAGTGCTTTGCAGAGCCCTGACTGGTAAGGAACAAGGTTGGAGGATCCCTCTAGTGGCCGGATAGAATAATCTTCTAAAGGAGATTGGGTTTAATAAGTAGCCAACAGGGATAGGAAAGGTGGGGAGGGTGGTGCTTAGGTGTATTTAATAGCAGCCAGGGTTGGGGCGGGAGAAAAATAAATGGCACAGATAAGGAGTGCTAAAGCGCAGACCGAGCTGAGGATTGCAGAAGGAGTAAAAAAAAGAGGCAATACTTTTTTTCGATATATAAAAAAGAGAAGGAAAACCAAGAGAGGTATAGTAAGACTAGCCACTGAAGAAGTGGCCATAGTGGAGGGGAATTGCGAAAAAACAGAGGTCCTAAACAGGTACTTCTGTTCAGTTTTTACTCAGGAAAAGGAGGGAAACGGTCCAGGGGTACAAAAAAACAACTCCTCATGTATAGGGATTGATATGTGCCCCACCAAAGAGGAGGACATTCTAGAAGCACTAAGCAACCTGAAGGCAGATAAAGCCATGGGGCCAGATAACATGCACCCAAGAATCTTGAAGGAGCTGAGAAAAGAACTGGCAACACCCCTAGCTGAACTCTTCACCGAATCGCTGGACAGTGGAGAAGATCCCGAGGACTGAAGAAGGGCAACAATGGTACCACTGCACAAATCTGGATGCTGGGAGGAGGCAGGAAACTACCGCCCAGTGTGTCTTACTTCTGTAGTAGGGAAAGTGATGGAATCATTACTAAAACAGAAAATAATGGCATTTCTGGAGTCCAGTGGACAACAGGACAATAGACAACATGGTTCACATCAGGGAGATCTTGCCAAACAAACCTAATCAAGTTCTTCAACTGGCTAACCAGGACTATGGACAAAGGAGGGGCCATTGATGCAGTCTGCCTTGACTTTATTAAAGCTTTCGACTCAGTGCTCCACAGAAGGCTAATTAAAAAATTAGATTGCATGGGGGTAGGTCAGAAAGTAGTAAGGTGGGTAGAAAACTGGCTACATGATAGGACACAGAGGGTGCAGGTAAACAGAGTTATCCACAAAACAAGGGGTAACCAGTGGGTTACCCCAGGGCTCTGTCTTGGCGGTCTCTACTATTCAACATATTCATAGCTGACATTGTAGAGGAGCTTGAAGGAAAGGTATGTCTGTTTGTGGACAACACCAAAATATGCAACAGAGTGGACTCTACGGAAGGAGTGGAAAAAATGAAATCTGACCTAAAAAAATTAGAACAATGGTCCACAGCATGGCAGCTAAAATACAATGCAAAAAAAAAATGCAAGGTTATGCACCTAGGTAAGAACAACCCCAAAACTGACTATTACCTGAGGGAGGGGAGAGACTATCTAAAACTAGTGAAGAACACAATCTGGGGATCATAATAACAGACAACCTGAAGGCAGAAAGACAGTGTGAAAAGGCAGCTATAAAGGCAGGGGGCATGCTGAGTTGAATAGGAAGGGGGATCACAAGTAGGAGAAGGGAGGTGGTTCTGCCACTGTACAGGGCACTGGTCAGGCCCTACCTGGAGTAAGGGGTACAGTTTTGGAGATCACACCTCAGAAAAGTCATAGATATGTCAGATATGGTGCAGAGGAGGGCAACAAAGATGATACAGGGGTTGCACCAGAAGTCATACGAGGAGAGACTGAGGGAATTAAATATGTACTCCCTGGAACAGAGGAGAGAGAGGGGAGACATGATAGAGACATTCAAATACATCAAGGGCATAAACAAGGTTCAGGTAAATGAACTTTTTGACTTAAAAGAAGGCAGTGGAACATGAGGGCATGACCTGAGACTGCGAGGGGGCAAGTTCAGGACAAACATCAGGAAAGTTTTCTTCATAGAAAGGATGGCAGATGCTTGGAACTGCCTACCCCCAGAAACCATGGGGGCAAAGAGTATCAGGGAGTTCAAGCTATCATGGGATAGAAATAAGGGCATCATTACCCAAAATCGGTAACTGGGAGTGGGGGAGAGGGGTAGCAAACTACAAACCCTGGGCAGACTAGAAGGATCTTGAGGTCTCCTTCTGCTGTCACGTTCTATGTATCTATGATAGCTACTGGGTAGGGTCTGTCCCTGTTTTTTGCTAGAACAGTAATTGTAGCCTCCTTGAATGGGGATGGGGTGGGGAGTATTTCAGTTCGCTCTGCCTCTCTGTACTTCTAGCACAGAAGCAAAGAGATCTGGTGAGCTAGGTGCTTAAATAACTCTGCTGGATATCCATCCCCTATTTGAGCCTCTGCAAAATTTAGGGACAGCAGAGCATTCCCTATCTCCACTGGTGTAAGCTGAGAATCCAGCAGCTGTGCCTATTACTGAGTCAGTCTGGGGAGGTGGAAGGATTGGAGAAAGGTCTGAATTGCAGTGGCATCAGGTAGGGTGAGGGAGGAATTCATTCATTCATTCATTTCATTTTAGTTTTTATTCAAAGCTGAATAGGAATACTCAACTGAGACTAGTTCATTTCCAGTGAGGTCCTTGTGCAAAACAGCAATCAGTTACATAAAATATTCACAAACATCAGACAATATAAAATAATCAATTACATAAAATAATTACAATTGCAAAGACAAACAATAAATACATAAAATACATCATCATACAATACAAGACATACCTAAATTAAACATCCATTTCACAGTCAATCAACACATTAACCAAATTATATGCTGTAGCTGTTCTTGCTTGCTCTTCATTAAGTATCCACTCTTTTATTGCACTAGCACAGATTTTCTTACTCCTAAGGGGTAGCGGTAACAGGTTCCAAACTCGAGGGCCACTGTGTAATATATGTTTCCTGCCTAGTGCTGTTTTTAAATTTGGGAATTTATACTCCATACCTGACTCAGTCCGAAGACCAGATTTAGCAGGTCTAACCTTAAAATAATCAGAGATATAATCAAGAACAAGTTGCCTTGAACATTTTAGGAATAGACAGTTGAATCAAATTGGCACATGAGAGCATTTACCTCCTGCGTGACAACATTGTCTTGCCCTGAGAAGTCCTTAAGGCCTGCTCCGTGTCCCTCTGCCTACTGCGTGCAGAGATAATAAGCTGGGAGCTTTCCTCCTTTTACTCATCCTTCCCAGTATTTGTGCTGGAGACATAGGATAGCAACCTCAGTCTTCCATGCCAGTAAGGTGTTTATCTCCAGACTAAGTTTCAAGATCTTTTTGTGTGCCTCAGAACTGTGGTCATGGTATGTGGTGGCTATACCTGGATTCATGCTCCTGCAGGTCTCTTTCCAGGGTGGCAAGAGTTTTTTCCTTCTGTCTGCACTGGTGTGCTGCAAAGCTAATAATTTTCCCCAGAGTGTGGACTTTAGGGCTTCCCAGGTGGTGTCAGCAGACGTGTCCCACAGGTTGCCATTGACTTTTTTCTACTATAGCTGTTCACTGTGTTGTGGCCATAACTGCAGGAGTGACGGACGGTGGCCATTGCCGCCAGAAGAAATGGGTGTGAGGCCATTGCTGCAGGAATACCGGAGGGCAGCCATTGCTGCAGGAGTAGTGGGTTGTGCGGCCATAGCCATGGAGGCGCCGGAGGATCAGAGTGGCGGTAGCCACTGGAACTTGCAGCAGCAGTTGGCGGCATATCACCGCAGTCGAGACAAGGCTCCCTCCTGAAAAGGGAGCCAATTATGTACGGCCAAGTACCTCAAACTTTAAATAGGATCTCTGCAGCTATAAAGCAGAAACCCTAGGACTGTTGTTGCCATTGGCTTTTCTCCCACCCACCCTCTCTCCCTGCACCTCCACCAGTATTGAATGGTCTCACTGGGCACCGCCCAGTAGAGGTTACACCTATCAGGTGGAGGCAGGAGGCAGAGCAAGACAAGGAGAGGGGCAAACTAGGCGAACTTTGGCTCTGAGACTTTGACAGCTGGAGGAATAAATAAAAGAAGAAAAGTGGACTGGTAGAGGTACCTGTGGGGAAGGGGACTCAAGTAATGGGTAGTGGGAATTTTAACTAGAAATAGCATTTAGGATACTGTAATTGTAGATAATGTATCTTTGTTGGCATTCAGAGGAAATTGCAATAGAATTGGGGTACTTAGAGAAACATTGCATTTTGTGAAGTACTGCTAATGTTGGGCCAGTGAAAAGAAATTGTATCTACGTTACTGTATTTGTAGGTAAGGGCATTTCGGCATTTAGAGGGAAAACTGCAGTTTGAAGTTAAGGGAAAATAACACTGTACTGTGTTTTTCTATGCTACTGGGACTGTCACTGGGCAAATTGCATAGGGGCTGTGATTTAAAAAGGATGTTTAAAATATGGGGAAATAACAAAAGGTACTGTGGATTCTAGGGTACTGTGAATGGGGAAATTCTCAAGAGTCTGTGATCTAAATCGTTTTGTTTGATATCGTATCAGCACAAAACCTAAAGGAAGAAGGCCTTAACTAGGTAAAATAGAGGAGAAATCTGCCTGCGCTAGGCCTCAGGGAAAATGGAGGGGTAACCAAACTGGAGGGGCCACTGGAACAAAGCAAGGGCAGATCTGGGACATGGTTCCCAGGCTGCAAGGGCACAGGGCAGCTTTGGAAGGGTGGTAGGGTGCAATGGTTGTTGGATGGCCATGGTGCTGACTATAGCATGGAAGATGGGGGACTGCATGATATATAGGCAGCTTTCGCGGCTAAGGGAGGAGGTCAGGTGGTTGAGATGGGGGCTAGGCTGGGTAAGAGAGAGGAGTAGTTGGGAGGACAGGTGGGGATCTGCAGAGGGAATAATGGGAGGGGATAGAAGAGTGATCAAAGGGGGAGCTGTAGGGTAACAAGAAACAAATAAGGCAACAGACGGGAAGAAGGGAAGGAGAAGGGAAGAGAACAAATGAGTACGCATGCAGGAAGGGTGGGGTAGAGGAGGGTATAAGGGGGACATCAGTGGGCTCAGGTAAAGTTGGCAAGGGTCACAAGAAGAACCAGGGGAATGGCAGAAAATAAAGTCCAAAAGTCCAAAACCTGCACAGAAGAAAAGAGGTGAGAAAGCAAGGAGAGGAGCCTCAGTCAGCAGGATACAGGCACTGGGCATAGAGCAGGAAAACAGATTCGCACCACTAGGAATACATAATGAGGAAAAAAAAAACGGATAATGGGGTTGAGGAGGACTTCAGGGAAACAGAAGAAGCAAACAAGGAGGAAGGTTCAGTAGAAAGGGGGAAGGGGGATGCCACTTCAGGAAAAAAACAAGAGGGTAGCAAACATATGGGTAAGGGCGTCGGGTGAATACACCCCAGAAAGGGCTAACCCCCATGGGGTGGGGGGCAGTGAGCTCAGGATCAGAGGGGCCAAGCCAAGATGGGAATGAGGAGGCAACCCAATCACCGGAAAATTCAGTCAGGACATGGGAAAGTGCAGGACAAAGGGGAGGGATAGAACTTGAGGAAAGTGAGACAGGGCAGGTGGTTTAGCAGAAACACCTGAGGGGGGCGTGGAGATCGAGGAGTGGAGGGGCAAGAATCAGGACTTGTGGGGGATGCGATAGGCAAAGGGGAAATTGAAAAAAGGGTAACAAAAGGGATGCAAGGTGCTGGGAGAAGGATAGAAGAGAAATACAAACAGAAGGTAAAGGAGAGCAGGGTCTTACCCATTGGGGATTCAATAATGAAAGGAATCCAATGGGGGGCAGGGATGACAAGAGCAGTGCAGTATGGGTTGAAAATCTGCCATGGATGACGGCGTTGGAGGTCATTGACTATATTTCCTCAAGGGGGAAACAGCAGTATGGGAAAACACACCTGGTATTCCACCTGGGAACAAATGATCAGTTGGGGAATAGCCTGAGAAGCAGCTGTCCTCAGAAAGAGGGTGTACCATATGGAGCTTGCATCAGCTCTCCACTTTTTCCTTAATGCTGGCGCAGGAACTGCTAGTTGTTATAAAACAGCCTAACTAGCCAAATACCCCTCTGCTGAAAGAGAAACAGTTAAGTAGTAATTTTAAATGAGAACTGTAACCTATGGTGAAGAATTCAAGCAAGCAATCAGTGAGTCTAAATCAATCTGAATAAGAAACGCCAAGAGGTAAACAGTAGGTCTCAATAGACAAGGAGCAAACCATTGTGTGTCCAGGAGATGGAGTCTCTGTGTGCCACAGATGGAAGCACCCCAAGAGCTTGAAACAGACTGCAGGCCCCAACATCACCCGATATTCTAGTTCAGAGCTAATGAGAAGCAGAGGGGATGATAATCAAGGGCACTGATTTACGGTGATTAAAACAATGAAATTCCATTTTCAAGACTTCAGATTCCTGAATTACACCGGTGACTGTTACTCTAATTTCTGGATTTTACTGGAATTCTGTTATCATTCTTTTAGTATGTGCTTAAATAATCATATTTAAGGGGTCCAACCTTGTGTCCCTTGTGACGGTCCTTGTGACCCTTTCAACCAAGTGCCTTTGTAGTTCTTTAGAAGTCCCAAATGCAGATGCCCATACAGTCCTTTACCCCCTCTAGAAATAGCTTGGTAAGTGCATGAGGGCAGCTGAGGAGGGGACAACAGTAAATATAAACAATTAAGCAGTTAAACAGCATCCTCCTTATCAGCACAGTTAAACAACACCCCCCATATCACTTGTCAGACCAGGGGGAGGGCATGTACAGATCGCAGAAGTTACAATGTCCCACCCTGCCCATGAAGTACAGACACAACTAAAACATCTAGCTGTGTCACAAAGGCCATGAGCAGAAGAGAAGTCAGTTATTAAGTAGAATGTTTAACAGTTCCTATTTTGAGGCCTCAGATGCAGGCAGGGCTGCTGTATCACATAGCAGAAATTTATTTGGAGCCTATATTTGTGCAGCCAAACAGTCCAAGGTGGCAGAAGTGCAGTGCAGGATTTGCTATGTGTGGTGTTGAGAGCCATACGAAGGGGGAACAGAGATACAAGAGCACAAGTATTGGAGCAGATCCAACTGACAACCCTTATGATATTTCCTTGTGACCTTTGCTAACACATTGCATGGCTCCCAACCCCAACCCCCCAACTCCCATATCATAGCTCTGGGTAGACAAAGTCATAAACAGGTACCTGCTTGTCAGCCAGAGGTAGATGAGTTTCCTGAAGCAGATGGTGGTGACTGAACATCAGGTGCTGGGCTGGGGTTATCAGGGCAAGCACCACTGACAGGAGTAGGTGGCAATGGAACTGTATCAGCTATGACTGATGCCCATGATTTCCCTTTGGCTGAGTCCAGTGCAGGCCAGTCTTGGTCAAGTGTGCCCTATTGCACTGAGGTACCTGCAGATTCTTTTGCCACCAGAGTTTGCTGAGGCAGAGAAGAAGTAGGTAGTAGTGGAGTATATTTTTGAAGCACATATATGTTTGAGCAGGATGGGAGCTAAACCATCAGAGGAGTCCTCCGATTCTTTCTCCCACCTGTGACTATGGGACTGTGGTTGTTGGGCTGCATGGTCCTTCTTGTGGTGCTGGCAATTCAGGCAGTCTTTGTGGCTCTTAGGAGATACAGACTAGGGTTTGGAGTCTCTTTGCCTGTCCTGCTGATCTGCCACAGATGGAGGGATTGCACTAGTATGTAGTATCCATGGACTCTGGTATGGATGTCATGTAGTTAGGGTCCAAGAGGATTTGCTGCCCAGTGATTTTGCTTCTTTAAGCTAGTTTCTTTGCAAAAAGTCCATCAGGGCCTCCAGTGTGGAGAACAGGAGAGGACCCCATTGTGAAGAACTCACATGGTGGTGGAGTAAAGCAGGGAATACTACAGATCAATTTTATGCCTAATATGCCTTGCCTCCATATGTTCCCACCATTTAGTTGAGAGGACCTTGTAGAAATCTACATAAATTTGCACCTCTTGATCTTGCAAATACAAGAGTCCCAGCTCTCATGACCTACAGAGGATGACTTCTTTGGTGGCAGAATTAAGAAAATGGCTAGGATCGGACTTAGGTGCTCTCTCTTTTTGGGCAGAGGTGCCGGGGAGTGATGGGCCCACTTAGTATTGAATCTGTGGACTCTCTTTTAACTGAACCACCATAGGGAGAGCATGCTGCCAAAAAGCCATGGTGCCCTTCAGTTCTATCCCCTCAGGAAGACCAACAAATGGCAAGTTGTTTCTGTGGCAGTGGTTCTCCAAGTTGTCTACTTTTTCCTGATGCTGGTGTATCAGCTTGCTTTGTTCTGTCACCATTTCCTGTTGCTCCTGGATTGACACCTCATTGGAATTCGCTACCAGTTCAGTATGATGCACCCTTACATCCAGATCTGCAACAGGTTTTGTATTTTGTAGGGAGGCTGCTTGAACTTCTCCCAGTTCTTTTAGAATATGAGAGAACATCACCTTGATTTTTTCCACATCCAGAGCAGTCTTCCTGCCCATCACCATTTTGAGCCACCAACATTGAGCTTCCGAGAAGAAGGCTGTTTGAATGATAACTTCAGCTACGATGTTCAGATACAAAAAAAAATCTTCCACTAGGTGGTAGCTGGCACAGCAGAATATGTGATGGGTGATGTTTGGCATTGGAGTGTGCACTATGTATGGTGGATTACTTCGGACTAAGAAGTGAGGGGTGAGGAGTAGGGATGTGCAGGGGCTGAATATTATTTTCCAAATATGATATATAGGTATATATGTTTAACTTAAGAATAACTCTTAATCTAAATGAAATATAACACATGGCTGGCTCTGAGGTTACTATTTTTTATTGTAGCTGGTTAATGATATTTAGTTCACATTGTCACTTTTAAGCACCCCTTTGTCTTTTTATGTCTTTTATTTATTTGTGCACTGAAAATATTTTGTAATGACATTTTAAAACATTTTTCTGTACTTTTATGATTTACTTTTTTCTGATCTGTTCTGAAAATAACTTGTAATGACCTTTTAATCTGGTCAGTCAATAGACATACTGTACATACATACTACACAACATTTTTTATTTGTTTATTTCTCAGATTACAATACCTTTGAAACAGAGGCTCCTTTATAAAGGTTCCACGTCAGGTAAAAGACAAACACAGTTACATAGTAAGTTACAAAAAACAGGTACAGTGAACAATGCATGATAGACAAAAATTAAGTGCAAACTTAAGGAGAATACAGAATAACAATGCAGCCAGGCAAAGGCTATGTCATGATGGGGGGTAGAACATGAGCGGGGGAGTATGGGAAGTGGGGTAAGATAGACAGAATAAGGAAGCTTAGATCACTGGTAATGGGATGGAGGGAGAAATAGAGGTCCAAGTGGGGGCAGTTTCATAATAAATGGTGGGGGGAGAGCTTCAGACAATCACACCTGCACTGCATTGCAATGTGCTGGAGAAGTTTGTTCTTAAAGGGTCCAATCTTGGACTGGTCGCAGAGTGATGGGGGGAGGCCATTTAGCCAGCTTGGTGCCCTGTACTTGAAGGAGCACTGTGCTATGGAGGTGCAACAGAACGGGACTTGCTAGGCCAGGTTAGACATTCCGTGGGTGTGGTGAGGGTTAGTTACTTGGTTAAGAAGCTTTAGGAAGACTGAAGAGGTTAGACCAAGACAGACTTTTTTTGCAAACAGACAGGTCTCATACAGTATACAGCCCTTAAGGTGTAGTCAGTTAGATTGATTAATCAATCAATCAATCAATCAATCTTTATTTTACCATGAGAAACACTGTTGAGAAAAACTCATTTGCAAAGTGGTCCTAGATGGACGAGACAGTAGTAAAGAACATGCTACAATAACAAAAAACTACACAGTACTTAAGACACATGCAAGGTACATACCGGCACAATTTTACAGAAGTGAAACAATGAATGTCTATACAAAAATTTATAATATATATATTTCATAAGGGTGAAGGGAAAGGAAGGGGAGATTGAACATACAACTCACAAGTATGAGTAAGTCTATGTGCCCTAGTAGCAAGTCCGCAGGTTTTATTAAGGGCTATGCTCTTTCTTTTAAGTGTGGTATCCATGGCAGTACCATAAATAATTAGCCCATAGTCAATTAAGGAGAATATTGAACTGTTGATTGCTATGCAGAGGGCATCACAGGTAAGACAGTGCCTATGACTATATAAAAGCCCAATCCTGGTGTTTACTGCCTTAGCTAAATGGTCCATATGAGTGACAAATGACATGGATGTATTTGAAGTGCTGAACCTGTTCAAGGGGTGAGTTAAGATTGTTAAGGATGGTCACTTGTTATAGTTTGTTCCTATTGTGAGGACTGGTGAAAAGCATAGATTTCTTTTTTTTATAATTAAGAAGGAGTTTGTGGTCAGAGAACCATTCCTCAGCAGCGGAGAAGTTGTCCTGCAGTTGTTGTTCAAGGGGGATGGGGTCAGGGTGACTTGAGAAAATGATGGCATCATCCGCGTAGAGAAATAGGTTAGACAAGCAAGCCTGAGGTAGGGTGTTGAGGAATAGACTAAAGAGCAGGGTATGTAGGATCGATCCTTGTGGGACCCCAGACCACACATGATGGCTGTCAGAGAGCGCATTACTCATTTTGACTTTCTGGGATCGGCCACCAAGGTAGCTCTCAAACTAACCCGTTACCTTAGCCGAGAGTCCCAGGGCATGGAGAGAATTGAGTAATAGTGTGTGATTGACTGTATCAAACACTTTTGTGAGGTCGATATATATCGCCCCTACTAGTTGACCCTGGTCCAGAATGTTGTGTAAAGCCAATTTATTCAAGTAGTGCAGTGGTGGTGCTTTGCCCCTTCCTAAATCCATACTGTTGTGGGCATTGTAGTTGATATTTCTCAAGGTGTTCCATAAGCTGATCCGAGACAATATGTTCCAATGCTTTTGAGAGGGGAAGGAGAATGGAAATAGGGTGATAGTTAGAGGGCTGAGTTCAGTCATTGCTCTTGTGGAGAGGTGTAACCACTGCAGCTTTCCATGGCGCTGGGAACTTCCCAAGGCAGAGTGATAGGTTCAGCAGTTTAGAGAGGGGTAGTAGGACTGTATCCAGGATTAAATGAAGGAGTTTCAGATCAAATGAGTAACTACTGGATCTAGTTTTGCCTAGCACCCGACCTAGGTATTTTTTAGCCTCAGTTAAGGTGACTGTTCTGAAATGAAATGGGGGGGACCTTGGTAGGGGCAGGCATTACAGCCCTTTGCTATGCAGGTCAGTGTATTGAAAAAGTCAGGAGAGAGAATGCTGCCAAGTTCAGAGAAGGCATTGTATTAGCAATGCACTTGGGGTCCTGGATGATCTCATCCTCAACTTCAATAATGGTGGGTGAGGATTTGCAGGGAGTGTCCATCAGATCTTTAAGGTTATCTCAGAATGTCCTGCCATCACCCCAGGAGTTTGAGAGCTCATCCTTAAAGTGCTGGATTTTAGCTAGACGGATTTCATGGGTAAAGGCATTCCTGACTACTTTGCACAGCTGAAGGTCAACCTGTTTGCCGGTAGCATGGGCATGGTGCCAAAGATTGTCCCTGAAAGCCATATGGTTTAGAAGGAAAAGGGTAATCCAGGGATAATTAGCCCCCTTCATCTTCCATTTTTTGATAGGGGTGTAAATGTCACAGGAACTGTTGAATTTGGTGATGAAATACTCAAGTGCTTCGTCAATGTCATGTACGGTGTCAATAGGAGACCAGTCACAATTTAGAAGATAGACCTGGAGGTTTTCCAGCTGCTCTTTCTTCAGGACCTGGTGTAAAACTGTTTTGGCTGGAGGCTTAGTGGACCTGTTTGCCCAGAAGCAGAGAACAGGGGAATATCATCAAGGAGGATGGCAGCACTGGAAATTCTCTCTGGTTAGTTAGAGATAATCCAGTCTAGGAGGGAACTGGAGCCCATCCAGTGGTTAATTCTGGTAGGCAAGTTGATTAACTGGGCTATATTGATTGAGTTAAGGGCATCCATGAAGGGGGCAGCCTCAGGGGCCAGCCAATTAACTTTGAAGTCCCCTAGTACAACTACATCTGTGTTAGGGGGCAGGTTGGATAGGTAGTCAACAAGCTTGTTGAAGCCAGTGGCCTGATCATGTGGCAGTATGTAAACTGAGATGATGGTGAGCGATTTACTATGGGGGTCTAATAATAGCCTGAGGGCAAGGATCTGAACATTTTTTTCAGAGTCCAATTGGGGGAGGGCAAGACCCTGGAGTGTGTCCTTAATGTAAATTGCACACCCTCCACCCCTTTTCTCAAATACCATGACTAGAAGGGATCCTGAATATTTGGGAGCCCTTCCCAAATAGGGGACTTTTTGTATTCAGGAAACAGTATTCACACAGCTACAAAATAAAAAAAAAGAAAAGTTCAATTGTGCTTACACAACTGGATGAGATGTATGCTTGTGTGACTTCGATACATTGTAGCTGTTCGCCTCTCTACCCATAGGGTATACCACCCTGTAGGGGTATAATGCAAGGAGCTCTAGAGGAGGGTCCCCCCATAGGTGCTGTGGGAATGATTCCCTTGGCTAAAGGTAGTTTAGGAAGAAGTCCAAAAAGAATACCCAAAAGGGTGCTGAGCATCGAAGAGGTGAGAATTCAGAATATATTGAAACTGGAAAGTAGGGAGATAGACGAAGATAGAAAGGACAGGAGAAGAACGAGATATGTCAAGGACAATGAGTGAAATGAAAGCTGACAAGATGCAGAAGGGCAGACTTCCTAAGGAGAGAGGGAACAGCTGGGGCCACCATCCAACTCCATCCAACAGCGGAACCTAACTATGGAACCTATGAAAGCACTAACCCTGCCTAATATTATGATCATTGGCATGGAGGAGAGGAAAAAACACCCTTTAAGGAGGAACCCTTTGGGGATCCAAGGCCTTGGTTGCCTTCCTTCCAGGCTGAGGGACATTTTGATTAATGATGGCTCAGCTACTGCAATTTAGAGTCGAGATCAAGGGAGAAGGAAAATATTCCAATTTTGAGGAACCTCTCGCTATGTCCCTCTAAATGGACAGCTGTTGAGGGGTTGCGAGTGATGTCTCTCCAACTAGATGCTCAAAAGTAAGAGACGAGAGAGAGATTACCACTGAGGCACTCGGCTGGCCTACGCAAGCCTATGAAACAGACCAGGTGAACCAGAGGTGGTTGTAATGGAGAATAGCATAGAGGGTGCCTCGAAATCTGCTTGGGCAGCCAAAGGGGCTGTTATGATGAGAGCCCCACCTCTTGCAGCTGAAAGTCATTAATTCTATATCCAGAGATGTCACTGAGATGAGGGATGACTGAGAGTCCACCTGGAGCGAAGACATTCCCACTATGGGCCAGGGAGAAGGACCCTGCTCTGACCATCACATGCTCTAGATGTGGACATCATTGGTGCAGAGTGAGATCATCGGCTACAGGCTAGCCCCAAGCCAAGGAGCAATGGACATGGAAGGCATGTCTCCGTATAGAGAACAGTTCAATGAGGTAGTATAAGAATGAGAGGTATGTTCGATTAATCAATGTGAATAAGTAGACCCTGTGGTTGGACTGAGCAAAGGAGAACCAGACTCTTATATAATGAGGAAGCTACCGGTGATTGGTAACTATGAGAGTGCATGCCAACTGGGTCCACTGAGAGCCAATTTAGGAATGGATAAAATGCATGAAGGTAGGAGCGAGAGTGGTCGGGTGAATCCATCAGCCAACGGTGAGATAGGCAGTACCAGGAGGACATCTGAATAGGTGTGACTAGAATGGGGGAATAGGGTTGGAGGAGGAGAAGAGTAAGCAAGGTGATAAGCAGGAGGGAATATTAGGCCATGTGAATGAGTAGGGTATGGTGGTATAGTAGGATGGCAGGCTAGGGAAGCGCAACTGTAGCAGACTGACATGGAGTGGAGAGAAACATGAGCTGAGGGGCTCGGTATGAAGGAGTAAAAGAAATATGTGATAGAAATAAGTAATTAGTAGGGCAGAAAAAACAAACAAAATAGAAATGGAGAGCAGGACAGGAAGGCAAGTGCAGGAATGCCCAGAGAAGCATGTACAAGTAGGCAGAGAGACTCAGTACAGCATGATATGCACTGGAAAGTGAGAAACAGATCCAAAGAAGCCACAAGTGAGCTGATGGCTGGTGTTGGCACTCCCTGTGAGAGGTAAATAGAGGTAGAGAAGCAAAATGCAGGGAAAGGTGAGGAACGGGAGGCATTTGATTCAAAGGAGGAACAGGCACAGAGGAGCCATGAGCTGCCAGTACAGCAAGAAAATGTTCAAGTGCAATGGTGCAGTTACGATGTGAGGGGCATGAAATGAAATACCCAAAAGAAAGCAGAGACATCAAGTCAGCCAGAGACTCCAACAAAGGAGCAGGCACAGCACACAGAAGGCACACAAGCTGCACAGTGCCCCTCAAAGCATCCTGGAGACATGGCTAAGATGGAAACAAAGGTACAGGAATACAGCATTGGCAGCGGTAGACTGACACAGCGGGAAGAAACAGCAGCCCAGGATATCGATGGGTAACATTATAGGACAAGAAGCTGAGTGAGGCTTGGAAGGGAGAGGCTGTGAAAGTAGGGTTATTCAGTGCAAGGAGAGCATCAAAGGAGACAAGTGTGGCGGTTGATGTTGCACCTGAGAAGAGCAAACAAGGAGCGGAGGCAGAGCAGGCAGCTGGAAGCAGGGCCCCAAAAAAATAAATGGTGAAGGGGAAGAAATGGATGGCAGTCTACCAGGTAATGAGGAGAGGGGAGAATGAATGTGATAAAACAGGGAAAATGGAAGGAGAAGGTAGACGAGGGAGAGGTAACAAACAGGAAAGCATACTGGTGGCTGGAGGCAGCAACAGGACAGAGGAACAAGCCCTAAACACAGGAGGAGCAGTGAAGGATGATAGGAAGGGCAGTGCCTCTGGCCGCAATGAAGAAATGAATCCTGGAACAGTCCAGGAGTGGCCTTTTACAGCCTGATGGGGAAGTGACATTGTTGCTTTACCCATTGAACCACAGGCATAGTCTTCCCAAAAAAAGAAACAGCCCCCAACCTCCTCTCCAGTCCCAAACCAAGTAAAATGTAAACCCCATCTTACCACCCTCTATGAAAAGCCCAGTCTCACCCTCCCCCCCCAGCACTCAGAAGTTTTTATACATAAAATGAGTAAATCCCCTGATGGGTGACCAGCTCAACTTGCCCACATACATGCCGGCCACCATCTTAATGTAAAGCAGTCAATTGTGCTTAAAAAGATATCATTTATATCCACCCGGCACAGCAGCCAGTCCTACTCAGACCTACCAGCACCCATTTTTTAATAGAATTCAAGAAGGTGACAAACTCAACCTCCCTCCTCCACTTCTGATCACCTTCTCATGAATGAAAGTGCATGCACACTTGCTATTGTAAACCAGCTGATAACATGATCAGCTGGTTTTATTATAACAAGCACATGAGCCCTGTCATTCATGAGAAAGTGGCCAGCTGTGGAAAAGGCGGTTGAGCTAGTCACCTATTAGTTCTTTAAGAATTGGAATAGGTGGTGGGAGGTTGAATACTGTTCCAGGGTGGGGTGATATAAATGATATTTTTTTAGTGGAAATGAATGCTTTACATTAAGTAAGATGGCGGCTGTTCATGGAGGTGGGCAGGTTGAGCCAGTCACCCATCAGAGGATTTTTTTGTGAGTGCTAGGAGGGAGGAACAGGGTGGGATTGGGCTTTTGATAGAGGATAGGGGAATATTCAAGAAAAGGTATTCGCACAACTGTAGTGAGGAACTGTCAAGTTAAGCAGTCAACCTGGATGGGGCCAAGCTAACTTCCAATTTAAATTTCTTTCCCTTCTTCCTTTTGCTTTTTATTTTATATTCTTTTCTTTTGCTGTTGTAAAATTTGACTTCTCTGTCTTTTTCTTGATTTCTTCTTTTCTTATTCTTATTTTGTCTTCCTTAAGCACACATGTCCACCCCATGATCTTTTGTTACCCTCCTTCCTTTCAGCCCCCCTCTCAACCCCCAATTTCAGTTCTCAACTTTCTTTCCCCTTTCTCTTTTTACTTTTTTATAGTCTTTTTCTGTCCTCTTTTTATCTATTTCCTTCTGTTTCTCTTAGTTTGTCCTCCTTTTGCAAGTTTTAAATCAGCACACTCTCCCACCACCATGACGTCCATCACCCTCCAAGTCTCACCCTCCCATCCCCACTTTCACTTTCTCTCTGAGTTGTGTCTGGCATCTACTTTCTTCAGTGCTTTTTTTTATTAAACTTCCTTTTTTCTTTTAGTTTGTTCAAAAGTTTTGTTTAAAACAGCACACAGCCTACCCCCACATTGTCTGTCAGCCTGTGAGTCCCAGCGCCCCAGACCCCAACTTTCACTTTCACCCAGAGTCCCATCTGGTGTCAGATTTTCTTTCAGTGATTTTTTTAACTTTTGTTTACAGATTTTTAATTTTAGTTTTCTTTTCATCTTCCACTGAATCCTTGACCTTCCCTCCCTACAAGGCTCACACGACACACTGTTTCACCTGTCCTTCCAATAGACACAGTCCTTTTTCCCAGATCCTCCTCTTCTCTGTGGCACTGACCTGTAGTGTAGTCCATTTTCATATCCCGGTTTGTGCATGTCAAACAGCATAAGGAGCCAATTGCAGGTGTCCTTTTGCATCTCCTCTCAGCCTCCAAAAGCCAGTCATATGACTGGCAAGTGTCTGGAAAGCTTGGTACACAGGCTGGGAGAAGGAGGGAGTACAAAAAGAACAAATTCTGGCCAGAGCTGATAGGGTTGCAGCTGAGGAATTTGGGGTCAAAATATAGAAAATTACTAAAGTTATGAGCCTGCATTAGCAAAATGTAACATAGGCTTGTACGTTTGTTTTGTAATATTTGTAGACCAAATTTTTAACATAACTTTGTTATGACCCTTTCTTATGAAAAAGGGCAGAACAAATGTTCAGCTCCTGCCCAAAAGGTGATTTCACACAGGGACTGCAAAATCAACTTTCAGGATGCAAAAACACATTTTGGACAGGAATTGAAAAATGACAGCTGTCACATTCATGAGGTACTGTAAAGAAATGGCTCTGTTGAAAATTTTGGGTAAAAATATTGAATATTACCAAACTTACGAGCCTGCATTTGTAAAATTCATCATAGCCTCATAAATTTTTGTTTTTAAATATTTTTACACCAGATTTAGAACATAGCCTTCTTATGACCCAACCTCATGAACAACGGCAGACATTTTCAACTCCTGCCCAAAAGGTGATTTCTCACAGGGACCACAAAATCACCTTTTGGGATGTAGAAAAAAACATTTTGGCCAGAATTTGAAAAATGACTGCTGTCACATTCATGGGGTGCTGCAAAGAAATGGCTATGTTGTAAATTTGGGGTAAAACTATTGAAAATTACCAACGTTATGAGCTTGTGTTTGCAAAATTCAATGTAGGCTTGTAACTTAGTTGTTTTTTAATATTTTTACACCAAATTTATAACACAGACTTCTTATGACCCCACCTCATGAACAATGACAGAGAAAATGTTCAGCTCCTGCCCAAAAGGTGATTTTGCACAGTGACTGAGAAATAACCTTTTGGGATATAAAAATAAACATTTTGGCCAGGATTTAAAAAATGACAGCTGTCACATTCATGAGGTCCTATAAAGATTTGACTATGTTGCAAATTTGGGGTAAAAATATTAAAAATTACCAAAGTTACAAGCCTGCACTGGCAAAATTCGACGTAGGTTCATAACTTTGTTGTTTTTTAATATTTTTGCACCAAATTTTTAACATAGCTATCTTATGACCCCACCTCCTGAACAATGGTGGAGAAAATCTTCAACTCCTGCCTGAAAGGTGATTTCATGTGTAACCCCCTTGTTACCCGGGGTTACTAGAATCCCAGTAAGGCCTAGTGGTAGGCAGGGAAGGCAGCTCGTGAAACCCCAGTTAAATGGGTTTCACACTGTCTCACTCTGTTCTCAGTCTCAGCTGAGACTGAGAGATGACATCACCATAGAACTGTCGCAGCTGCGTAAGCCACATTGGAATCTGCAGCAAAGGGAGTGAGATAGAACGTTGGGAGTTTTCAAAGTCAGTCCTTGTTTACCTTCTGACAGGGAAGGAAGTAGTGTCCTGCTTGTCTGCCAGCAGGGAGGAAATGTCTTTTGTTTACCTTCTGTGTGTAGAAGGTCAGTGTCCAGTTTCAAGTGGTGGAGACTGCTGTCCAGGCCTCAGTGCCCCAGGGGGAGAAAGTAAAGTATCCCTCTGTGGATTCCATGGGGCAATCGCCTAATGTCTACTACAGGAAGAAAGCTGCCTTTTTTACAGTTTCTGTTTTGGTCTGACAAGTGGAAGAAGTTGTACTTCGCCTGTGGGGCACCTGCAACGAAACGGTGAGTGTTTTGCTCTAATTTGAGAGGGCAAACAATGTGTTTCTTCAGTTTGGAAAATGTGAAGAAGTATGGGATTTGGACTACTATTTGGGAGGCCTATTGTACTAGGACAAACAAATGGAGTAGTGTCAAAATCTAAAGTCTGTATGAATTCAAGTAATGTTGTAGAGGGGGTGCTACAGTCCATCCACCATTTAATCTACATTTTGAAGTTTTAGTTTCTCCAGAGAAATGGCTGGGTATGGGCTGTGGGAGCTGGAGGTGGGAACACCCCCCATCTTTAGTAACCAGGTCCACCTCTACGGATTTCTGCTGTGATTGCTACTTGCCTCGTGCACCTGGCCAGTGATGAGGTAGGTACCCAGACGTGGGTCGCAAATTGAAAAATCTCTCTAGGAGTCGCAGACTCTAAGAGTGTGGGGAGCCACAACTTGGGAAAAGAATTCTCCTTGTTTGATGGGAGTCAGAAGGAAGTAAGAAGAAAATCTCTCTAGGAGTCGCAGACTCTAAGTGGTGTGGGGATCCACAACAAGTAAAATTGGGTTCATTCTTTAAATGGACCGTCAGTCAAGTGGACGGCAAGGGAGCGGGGCCAGTCGGGCTGTGTATCCAAAGCACATGCACGTCTGAGCTGTGTGCCTGGTGGGTTCAGAGCCTGAAATTAGTAGAAATGGGTTCATTCTTTAAGTGGACCACCTGGTAGTCTCCAATCTGCATTATCAGTATACCTAGCCCCTTGGGGGTCCATCTATGCTTTGTTGTGTTCAGCTAGTTGTGAATAAAAGCCACACTGAAAAATCCCAATCCTGGTTCTGGACATTACAGTTATTGCTTCCTGTGTTCGGATTTACTTGGGTGCCCCTGTGCAGAGTTGCCAAACCTAGGTCCCCTTGTGCCAGGTAACCTCATCCTCCCTGAACCCAGGTCCCCACCAGGTATTGCTGCCAACGCCAACAGCATGCCACCTGTCATTTTAATAAAAAGGCAGGGGTGAGGGGTTACACATGCAGTGACTATAAAATCACATTTTGGGAAAGATTTACCTAATGTCGCTTGAGCTGTT
Source organism: Neoceratodus forsteri (assembly GCA_016271365.2). Lineage (NCBI taxonomy): Eukaryota > Metazoa > Chordata > Ceratodontiformes > Ceratodontidae > Neoceratodus > Neoceratodus forsteri. The sequence goes on from CM057450.1 coordinate 1,643,096,931, forward strand.
CATGAGGTGGTGTCTCAAAAATTGCATGTTGAAGATTTGAGCCAAAAATATGCATAAATGCCCCAGTTTGCCACTAAGTTCAAAACACCATTGAAATACATTGAACCGCATACCTGTTTCTTCAGTTCATGGTCCAGCTTTGAAAAGTGAAGATGTGTCTGCAGTCCAGACAGGATTACAGCATTGGACCTCCAATTAGTAAGTAAGGGCTTAGGGTGTGTGTGCGGTGGTGGGTGCTAACTGGGAGGGTCAGGTGGGGGGAGTCTTGACCACAAAAGACATTGATGGCTGGTTTTCTTTTTACAGGTACAAAAGAAAAGGCAGGATTTCTGCACTGGTGGATTGGGCATCCCCAGTGTCACTATTACATTTCTTGGGATGGGCATTGAGGTGTTGGGTGCTGAGAGGGAGGGGAGAGTGGGGAGATATGGAAAAAAACTCTTGAGTATCCTGATCATGACACTGGGGGATCTGGCACCCCCAGTGTCACACTTTGGTTTCTGGGGGTGCAGTGATGGGTGCTGAGAAGGAGGGTCTGGTGGAGGAATATGAAAAAAAACTTTAGGTAAGTTGATTAGGACACTGGGATTGGGCACCTTTAGTGTCATTTTTATATTGGGAGGGGTGTGGGATGGTGGATGCTGAGAGGGAGGGTCGGGTTGGGGATATCTATAATTTAAAAGAAAAATAATTGGCAGTCAATGCACCTTGCTCAACATGGCCGCCACAGTCTACTGCAAATGAATGACCAATATAGCATGCGCAGTGGTGTGCAGCGGCAATGCTGAACAAGAGGGAGTGTGCAGTGACCACCGATTTGTTTTTCTTTTAAATTATAAATAGCCCCCCACCCAACCCCCCTCTCAGCATCAACCAACCCACTCCCCCTCCCCAGAAACATAAGGGTGACACTGGGAGTGTCCAATCCCCCAGTGTCACAATCAGGCAAAAAATAGTTCTGTGCCAGTGGAGACAAGGAGCAGAGTGCTCCAGGGACAACATGGATGCGGAGCCGACTCTGCTCCATGTCCAACATGTTGTTCGGTCTGAAGGAATGCAGGAGTCCTTTTCTCATAGCAAGAGATCTGCAGGGCTATACCCACTGCAGCCCTAAAAAGGAAATCTGGCCCTAACAGGCAGTGTTCAGCTTGAAAATTGCTGAAACCAAACCTTGTGGGTTCATCCCGGCTTGTTTTCAAGGGAAGGGGAGGTTGGCCCTGAAGTGAATATATGTCATGGCCTACGTATTCTACCATTTTTTCATGCTCTGTGAAAAAAAAAATTCTACTTGACATCACTCCTTTCTTCTTAACTGCAGTAGTCTAACACTACCTGTTCTTGGAACAGGATCTCATTTAGTATACAAGGGAGGCAGTAATAATAGGCTGCCCTTGTTTTGAGATTCTACTCTGCTGTGTAAGCTGTGCTTTTTCTTGCCTTGCAGGCATTATTAAAAAAAAATCATATACTTGCTTCACACACACTAGTTCTTTTCTCAGTTGCCAGTATGTTTGTTGTCCTCACTATACAAGAAAGGCAGTAATAATAATAGGCTGCATTTGCTGCTAGACTCTGCTCTGCTGCATATGCTGTGTTTTTTCTTGCCTTGCAGGGATTAATTAAAAAAAATTCATATATTAGTAGCTATGTCTCACTCGCCTGCACTTTTATCTACAGTTGTGAGTATATTTCATGGCCTACATCTCCTACCCTTTCTGTGTGCTCCCTTCTAAATAAAATTCTATTTGACATGACTGACCCCTTTCTTCCTGACTGTTGCAGTCTAACACTACCTGTGCTGGGAAAAGGATCTCATTCAGTATATGAGGAAAGCAGTAAAATAAGCTGCAATTGTTTTGAAATTCTACTCTGCCTCATCTGCTGTGCTTTTTCTGGCTTTGCAGGCATTAATAATAACAAAAAAAAATTCATATAGTTACGTCACACACACACACCAGATCTTTTCTTAGTTGCCTGTGTGTTTGTTGTTCTCTCTACACTGTTCTCTAGTTTCTTCTACCATTTCTGTGTGCTCTCTGAGAAATAAATGTAATAATAATAATAACTTTATTTAATATAGCACCTTTCATAATATCAAGGCACTTCACAGAAACAAAAATTCAAGAAATTCAATTAAAATAAAAAAAAAATCACAGAGATTCAGAAAAAGCTTTGCCCCATAGGAAGGTCTTCAGTGCCTGCTTAAAGCTCCCCACTGTCCTGCACTCCCATAGCTGTTGAGGCAGAGAATTCCAGAGAGTAGGGGCAGCAAACACAAAAGCGCGAGCCCCAGATGAATTTAAACTAACCCTCAGAATCTCCAGCAACCCCTCGTCAGCCAAGCGGAGCTGTCGCACGGGGGTGTAAGGAACTAGGAGCTCTTTCAAGTAGTCAGGACCAAGTCCATGTAGGGCTTTGTAGGTTAATAAACCTACCTTAAAGGTGATTCACCACTGAACCGGCAGCCAGTGCAGATCGTGCAGCACTGGGGTAATGTGATATCTCCTAGATACCCCAGTCAATAAACATGCAGCAGCATTCTGCACTAGCTGCAAGCGATGGATATCAACCCCAGGAAGCCCTAAGTAAAGGGAGTTACAGTAGTCAAGGCGCGAGGCCACAAAGGCATGGACCAAATCAGGCAAGTCACTGGACGGAACAAGATATAGTTCATTCTGAGCTCCAGACAGGGAGAGGGGGAGGCAGAAATGGTTAAAGGGATGGGAAAATATATGGCAGAAACAATATTGCAGACTGGTAAAAGAGTGGTTGCTGGCACATCATCCAATAGCAGTAATAATGGGACTTCTATTGCCATCCAAGCAGTCAGGAAAGGCAAAACATACTTTAATTAAAACAAAGGGGCTAGTCAGCATTACAAGGATTGGCAAGCAAAGATATGCCACCTTTATGGTTCACCCACTACAGTGTAACATCAAAGAGAATGACTGCAATTAGAGCACAGTAAAAAACTAACACAGAATGGAGCACTACTGCCATGTATACAATCCTACCACAAAAGGCCAAACAGGGAGCAGCCAACAAAACATTAGATAGAATCTGTACACAGTACCACAGTAATAAGCTGGAAACAAACATATTTGTACCAGCAACATGTTTTGTGGCAGGCTCCAGCCCCCGCACCCCCAGGTAATTAGAATAACATACTCTGAGTCGTACAACAGTTGGGAAGCAGTGTAATAAAGTAAGACCAGGCATTTTATGTCAATGCAGTGAATTTATTGGGAGCATACTGCAGGTGTAACAAAGGAAAATTAATTTCTGCTATGGTGTCCCCGATTAGCACACATCAGTCACCATGGAAATAAATTGCAGTAAATCTCCTTATGAAATGGAACACCTCAGTGCCACACCATTCTACAATTGAAGCTGAAAATTCAGGGCAATGTCTATTAGATAGTCTTTCAGACTTCTGACCTTGTACTGCTCCACGGTGTCAATAATACGTTGGCTACTGTCACTATACCTTTTTTGCAAGATGATGCGTGATCCTCCCAGACACAAACTGCTGCATTTTTATCCCATTCATTCACTGCTCAGATCATAAGACATCTATAAACTTCCACAGGTTGAAATGAGTAGCCTCAATAAGTGAGTTAAATCCAATGTGCCAACCCTCCACAGCAATGATGGTTCTGGGAAGTCCACACCTGGCAGCAGAGAAGCAGTTTCTGAACTGTATCAGAAACAGGGGTCTCCGTCTCACACCATGCCGAATCCGATGCCCCAACCATGTGTCCTCAAAGTAATCTACCAGAGGAGCTAATAATTCATCATTTTGCACAAAGAACTCCCAACTACACATGTCCTTGAAAACATTGAGCACATCTGCTGGTGAAACAAAAGCCAGAGCTGGCAGGAGCCATACAGTATATGCAACGTGAACTCCTCTTCCTCAGTATACGGAAGCTGCACCTCTGGTATCTGCTGCACCTTGTGCCAGAGTGCCTGACAAAAATGAAAGAAACACCTGTGGAGCTCAACCTCTGTGAAAACAAGATAAAAAGCCTTATGAACTGCCATTTCAAAATCAAGCATGATAGACCCTGGCTTCAGTTCTCACAATTTTCTAATCACAGCAGCATATGCCACAGTACTTCTGCTAGACATGAGAGCACACACAGTCAGTATGTCAGTAGAAGCTGCAACCCCATGAATCGTGTACAACTGCCTAAAGAGGGGTGGACAACACTTAAAAGTACCATCTGCATACCACTCCCCACACCTGTCCATGTAGTCTAAATTAGCTGATGTCCCAAACAGCAGATACAGTACCTTTCCTCACCAGCCACAGAATCAAACAACAAAAATACAACGCCTCTATCTGTGACATGGTACTCATCTGGGAAAACCAGATCAGATAGGGAAGTTGACTGGCATGTGATCAGGAAGCACCCTTTCGCACGTGCTGCACACTGTTTTTCAGGTAGTCCATGCACGACGGTTGCCCACCAGCTGATAAGGGCAAGAACCTGCAGCGTGCCACAACCACTTATTGTGAGGACTCAGAGGTAGACAAAGCTCTTTTCTTAATAGCAGTCCTCACTTTCCGAATTGAAATAGCTGCCCAATCCAGTACATGATTGTGAGTGCAGACCACATTCACGGCTCCATCAGCATCTGTATGAGCTTTTGCAATACACTTGGCAGAATGATAATCCACACAATTCCAGTACATCTTCTGGCCTCAGGAACTCTCCTTCTGGTACACAATGTCTTAAAACACAAGGAGCAAATTACATCTGGCACTCTCGATATACTCTGTGGACATAACGGGAAACTGCCATGTGCACCAGTCCATGATGGTAAAACACACAGCGAACACTCAGTCCTGCTACATAAACAATCCCTTGCAAGCTACCCATCCACACCTGTATGCCCATAACCAACCTGGATGGCCAGTTCCCAGAACCTGTCACAAACAGCCTGCAAAGACCTGCAAAAACAATAGCCTGCACATGTGACACAGGACACTCCCATAGGACATCGGCCTGTAGAATATGAGCACCAGACACAGTGCTCCTGCATCCTAGTCAGCAACATTGAAGGTGCTCTTAGCCAGTGCTCATGTCATGGTGGCATAATTGTTTTGCCCATGTAACAGTATGCCCACCTTTATATACTAAGCTGATACAAAATTGTATGAAACTGAATCCGATAAGGAGGGCAATTCTGGTTCTGATAAAGGTGGTGAAATGGAGGATGCAGACAAGGAGGGAGAGAATGTATTACTTAATGAGATGAAACCCTGAATGAGAAAATGTTGGCAGCTGAAAAGGTGCAGGATGAATGTGATGATTTGTGTGGTAATGGATTTGGATAAGGGAGTGAGCAGTGTCTTGCAGGAGGAACAGGATGAGGGGGCAGTACAGTCTGAATTGAGTTCAGTGATTGGCCTGTAAGTGTTGGATTTAAAGGGTAAAACAGGCTTTATGCAGCCACTGTTGAGAAAGAACAGTATAATATGTCTGGTAATAAAAAAAAAGGTGACCTCTTATGTGTGATCTTACTTTTCTCTGGCTGAAGATAATGAGCTGAGAGCTGTATGCCCAATATGCACAAAGAGTACCAACATAGGGAACAAAAGGGGTGCTTTGGTTCCTCAGCATTAAAAAAGACAATTAGAAAGATGTCACCCACTGTGCCTTAGGCATGATTATTTAGACAGAAAATTGAAAACAGTAACACCAAGCAGCCGGAGAAAAGTTACACTCTGCCTCTACCTGCTGTAGCAAGTGGTAGTATCAGTATCTCTGCTGATAAAGTTCTAATGTACCCTAGTTGTCAGTATTCAAGAAAAAGTACTACAAACAGTCCCCTTTTGCTCTTATAATCAGTCAGCACTCCTAATTTGGCACGTTCTGAAGAAGACTTCTTCTGCTTCTAGGTAGCTCACAGTTTTTTCAAATGCTTGAACATAAAACTTAATACCAAAGTATTCGTCCTGAAGCAGTTTCTATAACAGAACTAATTCCTGAGATACAGGACAGGACTTACACCCTTTCAGATTTATGAAGAATGCTGACTTCACAATGCTTTTGAATCACCTCTCACCAAACCACAGCATTCCAGCCAGGAAGTATTTTGCTACTGTTAATGTGCCTCAGATGAGTGATGTGGTCAGTGCAAAATGGAAAAAATGTTTTCAAAGATGCAGTTGCTGGAGGTGTACATCTGACTACTAATATATAGATAACCTGTCTCCCACAACCATTTAAGTCACTTACTGCAGTGCACATTGGGTATTATTTACTCCCTGTAGTGACTCAGACAAATCCCATCAGAAAGGGGTTTCCCTTCATATCCAGGATGTCCCACAGATTCGCACAACTTCCAATATCCTAAATGGGCTTAATAGAGAGATACAGTACTGGCTTACAGCACAAGGGATTTCTGTAGCTTTTGTTGTGGCTCAAATATAGAAAAAAAAGCATTGTCTGATGGGGTTTTGTGCACATTCGATATTTTGCACACTATACTTGATCATTCATGCCTTTCTAGTAGAGGACAGAGATATAAAAGCCTTCACATACAGGTATGGGGCAAAAAACATATGCACACATTTCAGTCACTCCAGCAAACCAGAACAGCAACTGCAGGCCATACAGAAAGAACATGGACTGCCTAAGAATAAGTTCATCCAGGATATCACAACAAGGTGGAACCCTACCTTTTGCAGGTTCAAGTGATTGTTGGTGCAAGCAAGTTCTGGTCAGAGCTGATATGGTTGTGGAGAGCTTTTGGGATGCTTTTATCATTATTTCTAATGAATTTGCACAATGCAGATCTGCTGAGAGGCAGTTTCAATGTGGTCTTCCTTTTGCACATTTTTACAATGTAGTTTCCTAGCATATGCCTGCTGATTGCTATATATTTAGCCTGGACAGTTCACAGAAGAAGTGGCATCTTATTTTGAGGTGGCAAAGCACTAGCAGTAGGACCCTGGAATGTGTCATACATTGGCATGAGCTGTGTGCGGGTTATAATGCCCAGTGGCTGTACACCTCAGGCACTCGCATGAGGATCCACCATCCCTGTGCCATTGCACTACTCAGTGTGGGTGAAAGATGATGCTGTACTCACTCACACAGGTCCCAGAACAGGCATGTTACAGTCAATCTCCCATTTGTTTGTACAATCGGGGAACTGCAAACACACTATGCATAGCTTGGAGCATACACTACAAATGGCATTGCAGGATGCCGCATTCCATGGCACCCAGGATACCTCAGCAGTCCAGAGGGTGGCATTTTACACAGGGGAATGGGGAAGAGTGTATGACAGTGGGAAGATACAGCATCGACAAGGCTTGCATTGTAGGTATGTAATTCCCTCTTACGAATTGCCAGGGACAGACACACAGCTGCATACACTGGTGGGTCTGCAGCTTGTGTAGTGCCCCAATGTATGGTATAGCCACTTGGGTCATTCTGGAGTGCAGGTCCCCAGCCTGGGTCCAGTACAGTTGGTGGCTGGGTGTGGCAGGGTGTGGAGGGCAGTGCCAGTCTCTGCAACATGTCGGGTATGGAGGAAGTGGGGTTGTCTATGTACCAAGGTGGTGGATGGGAGTCCTCTCTGCTATGGATATGGACCATGGTTTCTTCTGGTGTGATTGGGTCCAGGGAGGCCCTACACTATGGAGCTCTTCGGGGATGGAGTTGGATCGATAGGGGATGGAAGAGGGTACCTCTAGTCCACCAGGGCTGCCAGGCTGCTGTGCACCTGGTTGCACTTCCACAGCCCACCTGTGGGTGGCTGGCTGGGTTAGGCCAACTATTCATGTCCTAGCTGTGGGCTGCGCAGCTCTGAGCTACAAAGGGTGAATTTCCCACTGAGTATGCCGCAGCATGGCATATGCATGGGAACACACCCTTGACTTGTATGGCATACTATTTGTGTGCACGCTGTTCCATTCCCTTGTGGCAGGCGCATCCTGCACATTTGAATATTATGCTGCAGTGCATTGTTGGAGTTGTGAGGCACATCTCCTATTTCCTCTGGGATGTGCTGTGCATCTCTTTTGAATATGGGGGCCCTGGACTAGGCTACCCTGAAGAAATACCTTATCAAAATGGGAAAATCATCACCCCACTGAAAACAAGATATTGCATCTAATCTGGGACAGCCTGAGTAAATACAGTGAAAAAATGTGTAAATGAAGATCCCTATGACAATGAGATGTAGCATCTCCCCTGCGCTATCCAGGATACAAAATCTAGGTTAAGAAATATTTAAAGAAAATCTATTCTAAACTGAACTTCACTGTGGTCACTGACATAAACAGTTTCTTTATTGTAACAATCACACAGGAGTGTGGTGTGCATATTTTATGGAACACATACAAACAGAGGTGAGAAAGAATAAATGCCTCAGCTGGGACTTGAACCCAGGCTGCCCGGAATACCATTCCGATTGCGCTAACCAGCTGCACCATTGAGACAACCGAAACCTGGGTCATCCCCAAGCACAATACTCTTTCTCAAATGCACAACCCAATGGCAACACAAATATTTACTTGTAACAATCACACAGGAGTGTGGTCTGCATATTTTATGGAACACATACAGAGGTGAGAAAGAATAAGTGCCTCAGCTGGGTCTTGAACCCGGGCTACTTGGAATACCATTCTGATTTTGCTAATCAGCTGCGCTACTGAGACAACTAGAACCTGGGCCGTCCCTGAGCATATTACTCTTTCTCACATGCACAACCCAATGGCAACACAAATATTTACTTGTAACAATCACACAGGAGTGTGTTGTGCATATTTTATGGAACACATACAAACAGAGGTGGAAAAGAATACGTGCCTCAGCTGGGACTTGAACCCAGGCCACCTAGCAGTATTGTGGCCATGAGAATGGTGTGTATGGTGCGTGTGTGTGTGTGTGTGTGTGTGTGTGTATGTACAAAATATAGGATAAGAAATATTTAAAGGAAATTTACTCTAAACTGAACTTCACTGTGTTCACTGACATAAACAGTTTCTTTATAACATATTAAAATACAATATTTATTTTGAATGTTGTGGCCATGAGGAAGGTGTGTACAGAGTGTGTGTGTGTGTGTGTGTGTGTGTGTTTTCTGTAGCTCAATATATTTTTTCCCAAAAAGCATAGTAGAACATGGTTTTTGATTGCTACGTATTTAGTCTAAGTAGTTTACCGAAGACCCAGGCCTGATATTCAAAGCAGTTGCGCATGGCACAACTGAGTTGCGCTGGCGCAAGTGCAGACTTGCCCCAAGGAGCTACATTCAGTGGGAGCAATTGCGCAGTGCAAATGCCATTGCATCAACATGCAACTATAATGAATGCAGGTGCAAGTGCAGGGGGTGTTCCCATGAATGTCCGACACAGTGGCATATTCAACCGTGAAACCATGGCACAAGTGCGGAGCAAATCGAAGTTGTTCCGAGCAGACTTGTTCCTAGAAATACAGGGCGCAAGCACACAGACAGCACTTCCATCAGGTGAGAGGGAGTGAGAGAGCAAGAGAGAGAGAGAAAAAAAAGAAAGAAAGAAAGAAAGAAAGAAAGAAAGAAAGAAAGAAAGAAAGAAAGAAAGACCAAGGCAGATACAGAGGGAGAGGGGCAGAGGTGGCATTGGAGATGGAGAGAGGGACAGAGAGAGGGAGAGTGAGACAGACACACTGTCAGGGAGTGCACCAGGGTGGCACAGAGCCAGCAGCAGCCAACCGCCCAGGGGGATATCGGACAGCAAGGGCCATGGATACTGCACCCTTCATGATGAAGGCCATAATGAGGGGTGTGAGGGAGCAGGAGGAAAAGCGACATTGCTGAGGAAGGACCCATTAGCGGGATGCCTGACACAGGTGGTACCATGCCCGCATCACCTTCGAGAATTACAGTGACAAGGAGATTGTGGGCCGGTACCGCCTGAACAGGGCCATTCTGAGGTAGCTTTGCAAGCTGTGCAGTGAGGAGATACAGATACCCACCAAATGGAGCCATGTCATGTCCGTGGAGATGAAGGTGACAGCCGTCATGTGCCTGCTCACCACAGGCACCTTTCAGAGACCAACAGGTGACACCACAGGCATAACCCAGTAGGCCACATCTCACCTCCTCACACAGTTCCTTAATGCACTGCTGCCACGTGCTTCAGAATTCATCCATTTCCCCAGCACACAGGCAGAGAGTACAGCAACCATGCAGGACTTCCACATGGTAGCACACATGCCTGGTGTGATTGGGGCCATTGACTGTACCCACGTGGTCATCCACATGCCACCTGGCCCCGAGGGTGTGGCATACATAAACAGGAAGGGGAGCCCGAGTGTCAACTGCCAGGTGGGATACGATGCCACGGGGTGCATTACCAATGTCTGTGCCACGCACCCTGGGAGTGAACATGATGCGTTCATCTGGGACAACTCTGTGCTGTGCCACAGGTTTGAATGTGGGGACATCCCCACGGGCCACCTAGTGGGTGAGTATGGCAAGGGGTGATGGGCAGAGCAGACCTTGGTGTGGGGGAGGGCAGGGTGTGCATGATGGTGTGGGCTCCAGGGACAGGCAAGGGGCACAACATAGAATAGCAGAGGGCTAACCATGTCATTATCCACACAGGAGACAGCACCTATCCACTAAGGCCCTGGCTGCTCACCCCTACCAGCACCCATCATCCCCAGCAGAGGAATGCTACAACAAGACACACACCAGCACGTGCAACATCATTGAGCATGTATTTGGCATGCTTAAGGCATGTTTCTGTTGCCTAGACAGGTCAGGTGGTGCCCTACAGTATAGCCCCTCAAGAGCCTGTGGCCTATTCCTGGCCTGCTGCATACTGCACAACATGGCCATTGACCATGGGATAGCTGTCAAGGCTGATGATGGTAACAGTAGTGGGGAACGATAGAGGCAATGGGCCGGAGGTTGGTGGACAGCACCCCCACCCCCGGGTGGAGGGATTTCCGGCTGCAACAACAGACACAATGACACAGGGGCACCATTGCTCAGGAACACTATGGTGCACACAAGTAGGTGGCGTGATACACATGCATGGGCCACACAAACAGGTACAGCACACATGCAGGGGCATGCATGGCAATGGGCATGCACACTCAGAGGCGTGATGCAGGGCTAAGGGAGTCAGTGGCACACAACCACACACAGCAAAACACACACTTTCACACACACACACACACACACACCCACACACCCAGGCATTGGTATGTGGCATGGATCAGACGCATTGCACTGGTGCACAGGTGCAACCTGTGCTAAATTGCCCCCATCATGCCCACACCACACAGTCCTGCGGCCGGGCAAGCATGCACACAGGCAGCATGCGGTGAGACACACAGGCACCACACCAGTGGTATGCACACACACACACACACACACACACACACCATCCATGTGCGGACAGGGCAGCAGCTGCAGACTGCGGCCAGAGTGGCACGTACATCAGGTCCGCTGCACGGAACCATGGCCACCACGGCCATGGGGCAGACTGCACTAGGGCTGATCAGCAGCCACAGGCTGCACATCAGCCACAGGGAGTGTTTGCAACAGCCCCCCCCATTGGTTGAACTGCAGGACTGTGACTGTGTCCATGCAGGGGTGTGAAGGCGCCCGAACAGGCCAGCCCTGGGTGTGCCTGGGATACCAACATCAGAGCCTGGCATCGACTGTGTTAGGGTCACCTGATGCTGGGTTCGTGGGGTGGACATCGCACTGTGGGGGGTCATCTGTGCCCGGCCATGCCCCATGGCAGCCAGTGGTGCAAAGCCATTCGTGATCGCAGTGGCAATGTGATCCAGGGATGCAGTCATGGCCTCCTGCATACATTACAGCCTCGCCAGGATTTGTGCATTGCCCATCTCCTGCTGCTCAGCCAGGTGGCACACCTCCACATGCAGTGCATGCACCCCAGGAGCAAGCACCACCTGTTGCTGTACGGACACCTGCAGCAAATGGATGTGCTCAGCCAGCGGATTGGCATCCTGGGGAACCCGGGCAGGACACTAATCCTCATGTGGTGACCGGCCCCGCTACACAGCCCCCCTCTCTGGTGGATGCTGCACAGTAGGATCCTCAGGGGAAATGTCCATGGCAGGTGCACCTGCGGTGGACCCTGTGACTGGCTGTCCTCTGGCACCTGTAGCCTGCTGCTGTCACCTGTCCGGCTGCTGTATGCCACCCAGTGTGGTGCGTGGCTGCACTACCACCACCACAGGGCACAGCAGTGGCAGTGCACACAGCAGCCCCCACAGTGGTGGCAGGCAGCTGTTTCTCCACCGGTGGAGCACTGGGCATGGTGCCTGTGATGGCTGCCAGCAGAAGCGATACAGCCACAGTGTCACACATACTGTCCAGGAGCTGGGAGTTGTCCTCATCAGAGTTGTACCTCACTCTGATCTGTGTCTCCACGCACAGGATGCCAATGCTGGCATCCTGGAGGAACACATCCAGGGCCTCGTCTGACGCCAGGTCCAGGACAGCCGCCTTCACCGTGGTGCTGGGCTGCAGCCTGTCAGGCCCCCAGATCCCAGTGGAGGTGGATGGCTGGTAATCTGTGGCTATACCAGCTCCACAGCTGCTGCCAGTGCCCCATCATCCACATGGAGGCATGCTGGTGCTGCAAGAGAAAAAAGTGTATCAGTGATGCAATGCCAACGTGTGCCCCCCTACACTGCCACTGCATGTGTCCAACTGCATGGTATGCATGTTGGTGCACACACATGCACAGGACATGCATGCCAGCAGGCTCTCTCAATCGACTCCAGACTCTGCTGTCTCCTTCCCTGGCTTCACCCTCTTCAGAGAAGATCGTGTGGGTAAGCGTGGCGGCGGATGCGCAGTCTACCTAAGTAACTCCCTCCTTGGTCACGCTCTACCAACCCCCAAGCTCGACTACAGGGCACAAGCCATCACACTAAAAATCACCCCCGACCAAGGCCGCGGGCCCTCTGTACTTAAAACTGCCTAGTATGTACCCCACGTGTGTACAAAATCTAGCTGTCCGCCCCTCACTGAATATCTCTACCCTACCTCACAAGGCTGATCAGCTTGTCCTTGGAGACCTCAACATCAACTGGCTTAGCTCCACTTCAGCGCAAATTAAGGACAATTTCTCAGCCATTGACCTATACCAATTAGTGACCCGGCCCACTAGATTCAACCAACCAAGTGGGACCAGCTCCCTACTAGACATTGTGCTCTCAAACCGCCCACACAAAGTAAAGGCAGTAAGCATCCTAGCCAACGCCCTTAGTGACCACTCACCTATTCGCTGATTTTGGTCCTCCCCCACACGTACTCCTGCGTACAAAGCAGCCCCTCGTCGACGCTTCCGCCTCGGGAGCCTTAACAAGCTAAAGCAGTACCTTGCCCAGGTCGACTGGTCCCCGATCTCCCTTGCAACAAACATAGATACTGCCCTAGCCTTCCTCACCAATGCCTTCTGTAAGGCCTGTGACATCTTTGCCCCTGTCACCAACACCCGCCCCAAGAGACACACTGCTGCCTGGATCTCCCCCTCCCTGATCCAACAACTAAAGGAGCATGATAACCTGTGGCACATTGCTGTCGAGACCGGCAGGTCAGCAGACAGGCAAGCCTACAATGCAGCTAGCAACCAGTGCACCTGAGCCATAAGACAAGCCAAAGCCAACCACTATCAAACCACCTTAACCTCCTCCTGGGGCTCTGCCAGAGCCTTCTGGGATAACATTAAGGAGTTAAACGGGAAAACCCACTCCCCTCCTCCCTCACAGATGGTTATTAATGGCACAATTAACTCTGACCCATCTCATGTTGCTGACTGCCTCAACACAACTTTCTCTGACCTTAATACAGTCCTCCCTGCCTCTTTCTTTGACCCCGTCCCTATAACCAACCTCCCAGTTGCTTCTCGTCCACCCTTTCTCTTCAGGCCATCTCCCCAAGATGCTAAGCCACTCCTCCTAAAACCCTCACCTCCCACAACCCGAGCTGTGACCCCTTGACTCCAGGATACTCCACCTGACACTGGATGTCATGCTAATTCCTTACTGACCTACTTAATCGCTCCTGTGCTTAGGCCAGTTCCCAAGTGCATGGAAACAGGCCGAAATCACCCCCATCCATAAAAGTGGAGACCGCACAATACCAAACAACTACAGACCTATCTCCATCCTCCCCATCAAAAACTCTGGAGAAAATAGTATCCACACAACTCGTGGATTACCTATCCAACTACAACATACTTTGCCCTGAGCAACATGGCTTCTGCTCCGGTCATAGCACCACCACAGCCCTATTGGAATTTTCCCACCAAATACACTCTGCACTTGATGCAGGGGAGGTTGCCGGGGCTGTGTTCATTGACCTTTCGAAGGCTTTCGACACTGTGAGTCACCCATTAATGCTTGACACCCTCCACCAGCTGGGTCTCTCATCTGGTCCTCTGGCCTGGTTCTCCAGTTACCTCAGGGATAGATCCCAACAGGTTAAATTAAATGGAATCCTATCTAATGCTCTGCCTGTATGCTCCGGGGTCCCACAAGGCTCCATCCTGGGCCCTACATTATTCAGTCTCTTTTTTTTTTTTTCCCTCCGGTCGTGCCTCTGGGTTTGCCACTCCTTCCGGCTGCACATTGCCACTTGTGACCCCCTCGTCCTGTCCCCCCTCCCCTCACCCCACATGGCAGCTGACCCAGGGGTGGCCCGGCATATCCCTTTGCCGAGTGGGTCCCCCTCCTCCGAGGGGAAAGACACCGGGGGGGGTGGGGCCCCAGCGTACTAGGCGTTAGTCCCTGGGTGTTGCTGAGGTGGGATCGGAGGGCAGAGGACCCCTCGGGTCAGCGACAGCGGGCAGCCATCATCCGGCGAACCTGGAGGCTGGTATTTCCGCTTTTCTCTGGGGGCGTGGTGTACCACGAACGTCAAGGCATAGCCGACGTTCACCACGCCCCCCCAATGTCCAGACTCGCTGCGACTGGACCCCCGGCCTCCGCCAGGGGTACCATGAAGTGGTCCTGGTTACCCTCCCCACCCCCCTGGAGTATGTGAGCAGTCGTGGGATGCTCGAACCTACCACCCCAGCCGGCTCTCCAGCGACCCGAGTCCGTTCCGAACCGGGTGCGCAAGGCGTCTGGCGGAAATCAGCACGCTGCGCCGACGAGCCGACATTCAGTCTCTTTTTAAACACCCTTCCCAGCTCCTGTACAGGCAAACTGCTTCTTTATGCAGACGATGCAGTTCTAGTCGCCTCGCACCCCAACCCACTCACCCTTCAGAGCTCCCTACAACTCTCCTTCAGCCAAGCTGAAAAATGGTTCCTCGACCATCGCCTGGTTCTGAATCTCAAAAAGACAAAATCAATGATCTTTGCACACAGACAGAGTAACTTCAAAAATGCTCCCCTTTGCATCATTCCCAGCACCCTCCACCCCCTTGAGCAGGTATCAACTTATAAATACCTGGGCATCACCTTTGACTCGACTCTCTCCTACCATGCCCATGTCAGTGCACTGTCCTCTGCCATGAATGCCCGGATTGGACTCCTATACCGTCACAGAGACTGCCTCCCCGAGCTTGCACTATGGCTGGCTATCTCTTCCTCCATCCTGTCTTTGGTTGACTATGGACTCCCCATCTATGTAGCCGCTGACCCTATTGCCCTCACCAAAATACAGACCTTTATTAACAAAGCCTGCAGGCTCCTGACCGGTGCCCCCAGCAGAACTCACACATGCCAGCTCTACTTCACTTCAAACATGCTCAATTTTGAAGAACGCCTGCAATACCACACCTGTATACTGGCAATAAAGGCTCTACTTGGGTTATGCCCCACAGGAATCACCACACCGCTCCTACGGGCCTCCCACTCGATCGCCACCCGTAATACCAACAAAACCACCTTCCAGGTGCCTAGAGCCAGGACATCACTTGCATAAAGGTCCTTCCACCACAGAGCACCTTCCTGGTACAACTCCTTCCCCATGCACATCACCAGCATCCCCAAGATTGGCCCTTCAAAACTGCCCTACGCAAACACCTTACGAGCACTCGTAGCTGTATTTGCCTGTCATAGGGCTATCTGAGAGTGCCTCAAACCCAACCTGTCCCTGTATGATTCTTTTTATTTACCTACTCTTGAAATGCCTATTATATATGTTTATCTGTGTCTCACCTGTACTGTTCCCGCTGTCTTGCTTCACAATTATGTTGTCTCCCCTCCCTGCAACGAGGTGCCTTTGTAAATGAGTCTCTGACTCAAAGGTTTGTAAATCCGATATATGAATAAATAAATAAAATAAAATAAAAATAAATAAATAAATAAAATGAGCACCAACATGCCTGTGTATGCACTCTCCATACCATCAGCTGTGCGTGGCAGGCATTCTTACCATGCAGTGATGGGCTGCCACCCATCTGGAAACCACCTCCAGGCACTCCCTTCACCATGCTGTGGTTCATGGTGGCTGCCACTAACTTGTCCTGTGCTGTGAGTAGTGGCGCATCCACAGCCCCCACCTCTGGTGGCATCCTGAGATGCACGGATGGCTTCCACCTTTCTCTTGATGCTTCTCTTGTCCGTGCCCACCTTCCTCCGGCACTCCTGCGCCAACTGCTGGTGGCTGCCATGCTGGTTTACATATGCCCCCAGCTCCTCCCAGGCCCCAGCCCTGGCCTGTGGTGTGCCCATGGCACCACTCAACAGGGGCTCCCTGTTGAGGTATGCATCAAACAGGGCCTCAGTCTCTGCTTTCATGTAATTGGGCCTGCCCTTGTGAGCAGGCCCACACTCCTCACCCTCCTCATGTTCCAACATTTCGCTTCCTGTGGACATGGACAGCACAGTGTGTCAGTGACAGCATCTCCCCTGTTCTGTCCCACCCTGCTGTGCTGTCTGCTCCCAGTGAGCTGCAGTGGCATGCGCAACTTACCTCAAGATGATGTAATACTAGTTCACTTCCTGTGCTGTTCTGTGGTACTTATAAGGCGCAACACATGCAGATGAGGTTTGGCGCAACAGTAATGACATGCTAATGCACCAGTGTGCCACACATTGGCAGATAAGCTCATTTGCATGTGGTTTCTGAATATCATAATTTTGTACCATGTGCAATGCAACTGCGCCAGAACAAGTCAAGGTGCAATGCACACACATGAGAGATGCACAGACCTGCAGTGCGCATGCGCTTAACAGTATCACAGTGTCAATCGTGCACTGTGCGCCAACGGTGTGATGGAGGGGCATAGCGCATGATGTGCCAGACCTGCTATCATGCACATGCGCACTGTGCAGAGGCGGGTGACTTCTGACCACTGGTGTGACCCGTGACCCAGTGACTCTGCCTAGCCAAGCCCATGCCATCTCTGGCACTGCGTTATGTGTGGACACAGTGCAGATTCTCTTGCATCATGCATCTGGCACATGTTGTGGATACGTGTGCCTACTGCCGCCACTTTGGTCACCGAGATCGCAGTGAGTAGCATGGTGCAGGGCTCAGAACTGGACACAGGTTGAACTTTTCAACCTGGTGGCCTGTGTCCAGCCCCACATCCCCAACTATTTAGTCAGGTGCCCCTGCAGCAGCCAAGGGTCGTAGCGTGGCAGGGGATTGCTGCTAGGCTGCAGCAAAGGACCAAGGTGGCCAAGACAGGGGAGCAATGCCGCCACCGGTACGGTGACCTGTTGAGGCAGGGCCCAGAGTGTCTGAGGAGGCTTGAGGCATGTGTCAGGTGAGGGGCTGTGCCACAGCCAGGTAAGTCAGCCGATATTGCATGTGTGCCTTGGTGCTGTACTGTGGTGTTGGCTAGGCTGCATGGCATGCCCTGCAGTGTTGTGCACTGTCATTGTGCACATCGCAGAGTGGCATTGCCAGCCACTGCTTGCATTGTGATGCAGCCGTGCAGAACATGTTGGGCAGGGGCTCACCCTGTGCACAGGGGTGGGGGTGGTGGGCAGCTGCTGTGGATGATTCCTGATGTGTACCTGTCTTTGTTCCATTCCCAGGGCCTGAAAATCACCACGGTGCACTGGCAGCAGCAGCAGCACAGCAGGCCTCAGTGGGCCACAGAGGAGGAGCAGGAGCAGGACCAGCACTAGTTGGGCTGCAAAAGGCAGGTAGGTACTGTCATAGTCCTTTGTACTTTAGATGGGGGATGGCGGGGGAGTGGGTGCGGGCATGGCCACCTGTGCCATGTGCTGTGGTGGCTGTGTGTGTGTCGCACTGTGTGTGGTGCATGCCACTGTGGCGCATCCAGTGGACACATGTGCCAGCTGCTGGGGGGGTGGGTGTGCTCCCAGTTGCCACTGGTGTTGCTGTGGTGCTGCCAGTGCACTGTGCCATGTGACTGTCATTGCACAGTTGGGTGGCCATTGTGTGGTGGGGGCCACCTCTGTGCAAGTCGTGGCATGCCGAGTTGCTGGCAGGCATTGGCCCACCCCCCTGTGGGTGGCCAGTATGGGCCCTCTGGGGGGGTGTTCCCATTGCCCATTGTGCACTGTGGGTGAGCATGGTTCCTTGGGATATTGCACTGATCACTTGTTCTGTCCCTTGTCATAGGTGTCCAGCGGAGGTGTTGGAGGCCCATTTACTGCAGGCTGCTCCAGCAACTCATCCTGATAACATTGACCACCATGGAGGCAGTCCTTCAGGTTCGGTGCTTGCTGCTGGAAGACCAGAGGTGGCGATGACACCAAGAGGCAGCAGGTCATGGCCGCCATTAGTTTGGCCCCAGCATTCCCCTGTTTCCCCTGCTGTACCTCCCCCTATAGTCCCCCTTTCCATTGTACAGTCCCTGTTTCCTGTTCCCTTCCCTCTCTTTCCTACCCTTTCCCACCACCTTGTTCTTGTAAATAGTTGTTTTCCTGAATACATATTTTTTGACTTACCTGCCTGTGTCAGTGATTGCTTTGTAGGTGGTGTGAGGAAACCATGCTGCAGTGGCTCAGTGTCTGTCCGTGTAGTGTGCATGTGCCGGGGCATGTGTTGTGCTTCTGTGGTTCACTGCTGTGTGCTGTGGTGTGTCCCAGTGTGGTGGTGTCCTTCCCCTCACTCCATGGCTGTGCCTTGAGGTGCCCATGGGGTGGCTGTCAGGGGTGTGTGGTGGGTGTGTGCATGGTGGTGGCACACAGCCATGATCTTTGGATGGGTACTGGCTGCACACTGTGTTGGGGCCCCTGCATGGCATTGTGTGGACTGTCCCATGTGGTCTGCCATTCTACATGCCTCCCAGCACATTCAGTGCCTACTGTGTGGGCTTCCTGTGTGCTTGTGTGGTGTGTGTGTGTGTATGTATGCTTGGCTGCATGGTCCTGGGAGTGGCATGCTGTGGTCTGGGTGGGGCATGGCCAGCAGCCTGTGGGGGGGGGGCTCCCTTGGTGGCCCTCCATTGGCCATTGGTACCTCCTGTTGCCTGCTATCTTTGCCACTGTTGTGTTCTCGGGAGGGGTGTCTGGGTGCCTGTGTGTGCCCTGCTGTGCCCTGCTGATGGAGGCCTAGTGTGGTCTGTCACTGTGCTTCCTTGGCTCTGTCCCTGGGACTCTTTTCTTTGCCATGCCCCCCTCTGTTGCTCTGCTGCTCTGCCCCCACAGTTGCACTGGGACAGCTCTTTCTGTGCCATGGCACAACTCTGCTTGCACCATGGCATGCATCTGGTTGCACCATGGCACAACTGTGCCGTATTCAGCCAGGTTGCACTGGCGTAGTGCAGCCAGCGCAACCTCTGAATATGGCTCCTATTGCTCCATGACACATCGAATTTGCATTGAGCCAGACTTGCGCTGGCCTTTGGTGCATTTCTGAATATCTGAGCCCTGGCATATGTCTGAGACTGCTCATCAGATTGTGTCTGTAGAGGTTAAAAAAAAAACAGTGTAAATCATAGATTTTCTGGGAAAGGGTGACATTTATGAGGTATGAATCTTTCTTAAAAGACAATACATTCCCAAGTTAAAGTAGTATCAAGAAGCTGTTTAAATTCTAAGTATTTAAATGTGCAAATCTCCAGTTTAATAGGCAACCAATATTTAACAAGCTGTTTCAGTTTTCTAATGGCATCTGAAAAGCAGCTTGGAGTTATGTCTCCAACATGCATAACAGAAAGTATGGAATATTATATTTCAGTTGGCATGGAAGGATACATCTGAAAAGTCCAAAACATGTTCCATGATACTCCATTTTCCAGCTACAGATAGCAAGATAATAATAATAATAATACATTTTATTTAATATAGCGCCTTTCAAAAATCAAGGCACTGCACAATTAGATAATTTCAGAATATACAGTAAATGCCAATATAATCAAAGAAATTCGGGGTAAGCTTTACCCCACAAGAATGTCTTCAGTGCCTGCTTAAAGCACCCAACTATCCTGTACTCCCGTAGCTGACAGGGCAGAGAATTCCAGAAGGCAGGGGCAACAAACCCAAAGGTGCAAGCACCAGTTGACTTTAGACCAACCCTCGGAATCTCCAGCAACCCCTCGTCAGCCGAGCGGAGCTGTTGCAAGGGGATGTAGGGAGCCAGAAGCTCTTTCAGGTAGTCAGGACCCTGTCCATGTAGGGCTTTGTAAGCTAATAAATCTACTTTAAAGGTGATCCGCCACTGAATAGGCAGCCAGTGCAGATCACGCAGCATTGGGGTAATGTGATTTATCCTAGATACCCCAGTCAATAAACATGCCACAGCATTCTGCACTAGCTGCAAGCGGTGGATATCAACCCCAGGAAGCCCTAGGTAAAGGGAGTTACAGTAGTCAAGGTGCAATGTCACAAAGGCGTGGACCAAAACAGGCAGGTCATTGGGAGGAATGAGGTGTTTGATCCTAGCAATGTTTCTAAGATGGTAAAAGACAAGCTTGACGACTGCCGACACCTGATGTCGAAGGGTCAGCCATTCGTCAAGCACCACTCCCAGGTCACGCACCCGCTCAGAGGAAAGAATCTCAGCCCCCCCAGGACTAAACCAGAGGGGAGATCAGTCCTCAATTCCTCTGTCCTACAACCCGGGTCCACCACCAAAACCTCAGTCTTTCCTGCGTTCAACTTTAAACCGCTAGAACTCATCCAGTCTTGGATTTCTACAAGGCAGCTGTTCAGTACCGAGATAGCACTAACCTGGTTGGGGGCAAAAGACAGGTAGAGCTGAGTATTATCAGCATAGCAATGAAACCTCAGCCTATACCCTCTTACAATGTCTCCGAGGTGCAGCATATACACTGCAAATAACATGGAAGACAGCACCGAGCCCTGAGGTACCCTGAAAGGCAGAGAGAAAGACTCGGAAGAAAATATTCCCGAGACAACTCTCTGAGTTCTACCAGTGAGGAAAGATGTAAACCATCTGAGAACTGTCCCCGACAGCCCACAGATGAACCTCAGGCACTTGAGCAGAACCCCATGATCCACAGCCATAAAAAAGGCTGCAAGACAGTACATATTGGACAAAAGCATAGGGAATTTTGATGGGTACATTAATCCTTAACAGTAGGCTCTGTTAGAACTTATCATCAAAATCCTGTGACCCTTTAAAGAAAATACTAGTGAAGTTAGTCCTAACAGTGGCACAATCAGCCAAATAATCCCATTGATTAAGATCCTTAGATTTCAGGTAAATGCAATCAGGGATAACTTGGAAGTTCCAAAAAGCCAGTTCCAAATTACAGAATCTTGTGCCACTGACAGAGACTTGCAACCAGAATGAAAAAAGACATAGTTCACAGAATGATTAAAAAAGTCACAGCTGATAAGAAACTCAGTGAAATGCTGGAGGCAGAACATTATGTTAAAGCAACAGTACTAGACCCACGGTACAAGATGAAACAACTCCCACAGCATGACCCCAGTGTGTTACAAAACTGCAAAAAGAAAATCATTCAAGAAGTAGATTCAATTTTGAAAGAAAAAGAAAACAGTGACATCATATGCAGTCCCTAATCCATTCCTTCTGCACCTTCGCAGCACTCTCTTCTCTGTCAGGCAACAAATCAGTCAGCTGCTGCCATTCATTCTACTCCCATTAGTCAGCTTTGGAGTCATCTGGATACTGATATCATTTAAACTTCCTCTGCCCATGCTAGGGTTGACTGGTATTTGGCAAAAAAAAGGTACTGAGTGGAAAAAAAATCATATAAAATACTGGTAAAGCAAGAAGCCTGTGTGGCCTGCACTTGTGCAGGTAGCCTTGAAGTACATGGCCTATACCCAAAAAGTATATTTTCAGAGTGACTCTTTAGCTCTGCCAGTAATGTGGCAACAGATACATGATCTAGGCTACTGCCAGAGAATGTGCAAAAATTAACATTCTTAAAATATACCTTCCCCTGATTGGTTACACTTATGACCTGAAGTGAGGAAAAACATTTGGTTGTGACTACAAAGTTCACTATATAGAACAGTTGGAAAAGTGAGATTTTTCAGAAAAAGAAATAAGTATGTCAGCAAGCCCTTCAGTGAGCTGCACAAGTTCTGAACCTGATGACACAATTTTTAGAGCATGTCCTATTGGACTGAGCCAATATTTGGATTGCTCAAACCAGCTGGCACAATTTTTGCCATATGTCTTATTGGACAGAGTCCATTTTTGGATAGCTTCAACCTGATGTACAATTTTTGCATTATGTCCTATTGGACTGAACTATCTTTGGACTACTTAAACCTAATGCCACAGTTTTGCATCATATCCTAACAGAGTGAATTAATTTTTGGATTGCCTGAACCTGATGACACATTTTTTGCAGTATGTCCCAAATGACTGTGCTAATTTTTGGGGAGTCTGAATGGCATCTTTCAATAAAATCACTGCATGTTCTTATGGTTTACACTTTACATTTACATTGCCTAAATATCCCTTTCAAAATGATAAATGTTATCTTAATTCATAAGCATTCACTTATAAAGGGATGCAAACCACAGTGCTGTTGACCTGCCTGGTGCCAGAGGTGCAGCTAGCACCATGCTCAGTTCCTTTATTACCCTTAGTTGGATTCCGTCCAGAACCATCACTTTGTTTTCCTTTAGGGCTTCCACTCCTGGAGGACTCTCTCTCTCTCTCTCTCTCTCTCTCTCTTCTATTAATGGAATTGAGTCCTCTCCCCCCAATGTTTATTAATGCATGTCAGTCTGTACCCCCCTTCCTCTGTGAAGACCAAGCAGAAGTATTTGTTTAAAATTTTATCTTTCTCTTCATCTTCCACTGCACCATCCCTTCCCCACCATCTCCTCACTATCCTGCCCCTTGCCTTTCTCTTTTCACTCACATACCTGAAGAAAGTATTATCCCCATTTTTAATCTCCTTAGCAATTGTTTCCTCAGTTTGAGCTTTTGATGTTCTTACCCTCCTTCCCTGCCTCCTTTTGTTTCTCTAGATATACCTCCCTGTTTGCCCCCATTTGGATCTCCTTGTACTTCCAAAACAGTGTTGTTGTTTTTTTCCTCTTTTATAGTCTTAGCCACCTCCTTTGAGAACCATAGTGGCCTCTTTCTCCTCTGACCCTTTCTTACTATCCTTAAACAGCTTGCCATTACCTTACTTATTTCCTCCTTTATTCTTTTCCATTGTGCCTCCACACCTCCCTCCCTGGCTATTCCTCTCTTCAAGGTAATTCTTAAGGCAGTCTCCCATTTTTTTTATCTGCTCTCCTGATGTCCATGAAATTTGTACTAGTGTGCTTTTTCTCCTGTCTAATCCATATGCCAAACCACAAAGTACAATGATGACTTGTACCCAGGGGGCTGATCACTGTGGCATTGGCAATGCTTTCCTTGTTCATAAATACCAGGTCCAGCACTGCTCATCTTTAGTGAATTTGGCTGCCTGAGAAATGCCTCTTTCAGGGAGTCTAGGATGATCTTGCTCCAAGTTGTAGATGTGACCAGGATGTTTCAGTCTACATCCAGCAGATTAAAGTCCCCCATAGTTTCTCCTTACTTGCCATTTTGTCAATGGCCTCCCCCCAAACCCTATCCAATTCTTCCTCCTGTGTTGTGGCCTTTACAAGACCTACAGGAATATAAAGGCCCCAGATCCCATCTCTAAGCCAACCCAAACAACCTCTAGCCCCTCCTTTTTCCCACTGTGTGCCTGTATTTCTCTAACCTTTATAACTTCCCTTACATATAAAACAGCCCCCATTCTTCCCTGCATTACCCTTTTGAAACATGTCGTAACCCAGTATAGCCACCTCCGAGCTGTGGTTGTCAGTGCTCCATGATCCTGTTATGGCCAACAGGTCCAGGTCCACTTCTGCAATGATAGCCTCAAGCTCAGGAATTTTATTTCATAGGCGCCTTATGTTGGTGCATGTGGCTCTCCACTCCTTTTGTCCCTCCCTGAAGCTACCTTGCCCTCATTTCCTGAGCCCATCCTTCACTCTTCTCCTTTCCCTGGTGCTGTCCTTCCTTTTTTTGTCCTCCCTCTGCCTACCCTGCAAAGCATTTTCCTTAGCCTTAGATCCACCTCTCAAACCCTCCCATCCCTGCCCCCCTTATCCTTACTCCACACTACCCCAGGTAATTTATTTCCCTTGGGTTTTCTCACTGCTTCTCTGTTTTCTGGGGATGGGGCATTCACTGACTCCCTTGTTTCTTCTGCCCCACCTTAGCTTTTATAAATGCCCATCAAAGTTGCATTTAAACCTTCCAACCAAGACTGCCATCCCCCTCCTGGTCAGATGGAGGCAAACTCCTTTGCACAGGCTTTTATCCCCTGAAGTTAGACCCCAGTCCCCGATGTAGCTAACCCCCTACTCCCTGAACCATAACTTCAACTATTCATTGAAGATTGTGGTGTGGTGTTCCCTCTTCTCCCCCCCCCCGGCTGTACACAGGTAGTACTTCAGTGAAGGCTACCATGCTTGATACCTGCTTCAGGCCTCTCTTTAGCTCCCTAAACCTATACTGAACTACCCCTGCTGAATCCCCTGTGAGGTCATTCATCCCCAGATGGACAATGACTTTCAACTCTCCCTTCTGCCCTGCCACCTTAGTGATCCTAAGGATCCACTCTCCATCACTCCATGCTGAGGCACTAGGCAGATTCCTCCCTTCCCTCCTTCCCACACATGATGTTTCCAAAACTACCCACTTATGATTAAGTCCCCTACCAGAAGTTGATTCCTCTTCCACTGGGGTCTCCTGCCTCCCACCTTAGGACCTCCACTCTGAAGGATGCCCACATCCTCCCTTGCTACTGTCATGGGTGCCTTGTCTCAGCAGTCTCATGCACCAAAGTGGTGAAAGATTTGTGTAGTGGCACCAGCTGAGTAATGTGTTCCCTTCTCCCAACCCCCACTGCCCTAGAGACCACCTTTGTTCAGCCAGCAACTCCTTCTTGGCATCCTCTTGTGCAACAGTGGAGGACTTGGTGGCCTCTGGGTGTGGGAAGAGGACCCCCAATATCATAGCCAACTTGCCCTAGAATCATAAAGCCTCCTCTCTCAGCCCAGAGAGGTGCACACTGTATCCTGTCAAGATCATGAAGAAAGAGCTGCAGGGTCGAAAACTGTGCGGGCAAAGCAGCATGCATGGCTTGGAGTTGGTCTATTTAAATTAGCATGGTGTTCAACCCACACTCTGTTGGAGTGTCCACTCAGTGCACTGTTTGACCACATGGGTTTCCACTGTGTGATCAAGTGGGTAATCTGGTGCACACAGATAGGTAGCACCTCAGTCTCCAGAAGGTCTCCCTACTGTTCCACAGCCACTGCACTGTACCACTCCCATCATTTACATACTACTCCCTGTACTGAAAGAGAACTTATGCCCTTACCCCAGATGAGGTGATTCTTGAGTTTCCTTTTTTTGTCTGGCTTACCCTTTGTTGCTATACCCTAGGTAGGTTATGAGTTTACTTTCCCCTTAAGCTTTTAATTAGACTTTACTAGCTTTTCCCCTTTAAGCCCTTACCTAGATAGGGTGTTATTAGCTTTCCCCTATTCTCATCCCCAATCCCTTTATTTTCTTACCATAGATAGGCTTGTTGCACCTGTTCCCAGTTGTGGACTACCTTTTACCCTTCACTGTTCACTATAGTGAATGTTGCTCCTGCTTGTGCTTCTAACTCATTTCTCCTCTTGTTAGTGGCATCTCTTTTAATTTGTTGTTCATTTATGTGCTCAAACATGAAAGTCATTCAGTTATTTTCTGGTAGTGGATTCATAAATGTGTCATTAATTTGGGTTGGTGAGTGGGTGGAGGTGACACTGTGCCATGGAAAATGACTGCATGACTTTCGGTGGAGCGGGGAAGGAGCTAGTCCACCAAAAAACTGGTAAGTCCATTGTATTCTAAATGGGATCATCTCTGATGTCAGACAGGTCAGTTTACACTGGTACAGTTAGGCAGGAGACTCGGAACCATGTCAGCTGCATGACTGCCATGTATTCCATTGACCAATAGTGTGCCGCAAACTCCCATTTTTCATTTGCTGAAATGCTGTTTGCAATCCTATGTGTGTCATAGATCTCAACATTATTTTGTCCAATTGTATGGCAGATTTTCAATTTCCCCACATTTTATAAATGGTTCTGATTGCTTCAGAATCAGAAGTAATCAGAACTTATCAGAACTTTGACCTGAATTCTAGTCCTGATAATAAGGATCAGGACATTTTTGGGTCTGACCAAACCTAGACTGCATTGAAATGTATGCTTTAAATGTGACTTTTCATAGCCTGTGGTATAATTCTGGGTTTTGGTACTTATTTTACTTTTCATATTTTGTTTTTTTTTGTTTGCAAGAGCATCCAGTTCCACATGCTGACAGAGTTGCATTTTAAGAGTGCAGGACACTGTACCTGTGAGAGTTGAGCCTGGTCAGAAGCTCAGGTGCAACTCTTTTGAATATCAACTGCTGTGTAAATTGCAGCATTGGCTTTGGGGAAAGGGGAAATTCATTTAACCAGGGAAGGCACACAGGTGTGACCTGGGAGCACAAGGAAGTTAAGTGACTTGCTAAGGGTCACACAGCATGCAAGTGAGGGCTGATGGGATTCAAACCCATGCCTCCAGGTTTGCAGCTCACTGATCTTAACCACTATGCTATATTACCAACCTTTAGCTTGGTTTCATCCTATTTATTTTATATTTGGAACTATGTTACTTTTTTCAGGACCATGTTGGTAAATAATTTATCTCTCTTTCTGCAGGCTTTATAGTGTGGAAATGGGGGTGGGCAGACTGGGAATGTCTGTGTTACAGGACTGAGATCCTATGCAGGCTGGTAAATTTGCATGTATTGGTATATACTGGAATGGTGAGTTAGTAGTACAGTAACTTGTATGTACAGTACTGTCTAGACCCTTATGCTGATTGGTGCCTACTTGGAGGGTGAGTTTGATGAATGTTGGACTGAATTACACATGGGTAAAAAGCAGATAAATATTTTAGATTGTGCAACGGTTTTTGGCCTTGGCTGTGGCCTTGGGGCATTTTTAAATAAATTGCAGCATTTCAAAGTGATTTCATTTCTGGTTTTTACCTTTGCAGCTGTGTGCATGCCTGTTTTTTTTTTTTGTTTGTTTGTTTTTAATCAAAGGCAGACGCAGAATGCTGCTACTGTTTTATTGGGAAGTCTTTGATACATTGTTAATCTGTTGTTATTTTTTTTTATGTCTAGTTCCTATGATTTCTCACCACTGTGCTACTGTAGCTGCAGTCACATTTAAACAATTTATCTACTTAGTGAATGTCACATTCTTTTTATAACTTTTTAAATTACTGTTTCTATACTCCAGCCCCAACCTCCTTCCACCCATGGCCACTGTTAAGTTCCTTCAGTCGATCAGAAACCAGCTTACCTTCTGCCACTGTGATTGACCCTCATGGCAAGGGCCTTCAGTGGTGGGGTACCCCCCCCCCGAGACTGAATTTAATGGAGGAGAAGGTCTTCATGTTGTATGGGAAGGACTGATGCAGGGCCTGAGTGTACCACAGTGCAGGACTCCAGTGGCGGAGCCAGAGGGAAGGCTGAGGGGGCGGTCGCCCCTCCAGGCTGCCCCAGTATGAGTAGTGGCACCCTGCCACCATCTTTATTCACTGTTTAGTGCCCATTGTGGAGCCTGTCATTGACTGAATGGCCCTCCCTGGCTCCCAAATGATCCCAAACCTGGCTCCGCTACTGCAGGACTCACCATCCTGTTGGTGCCATTGTTTCATGTTCTCCCACAACACTGAGACCCTAACATCAATGAAACAAATATGCACAAAGCAGGCATGGCCTGTTTATCTTGTCCTCTTTGATTGGCACACTGTGCGCTCCCTGCATTCCCCGAAGAGGTGCTGTGACAGCAAGCGACTACAGATCTCCCAGTCTTCCTGTGAGATGCTTAGTCCTACTCTCCCTGCTAGCTCTGGGTCACCACTACTACTGTGCTGTTAGGCCAGATGGTGAACGTTATCTTTTCTTCTGACAGAAACTGAGTATTATGCAACCTGTGTAGTGTTTGGGATGGGGGAAGGGTCTATAACATGCAGCTTTCTCCAATAGGTTATGATGTGAATATGGTGCAAGCTTCGGGTCTATTTTAATTGATACAACATATTGTATGTTTCTTTCCTCCCGCCTCATGAATCTGGGACAAGGAGGAAGAAAAGCAAACATAGCACAATTTAAATACCAGCTCAAGAAAAACAACAATATGAGGTTTTGTACAAAACGTGTTTTCTGACATGAAAGTGAATTTTAACACTATTGTATACCTTTATTTTATACTTAATAGGGGATGCATTTTTCCCTAACTAATATGCTGAGACTCAGTGGTTGCAATTAAGGAATTTGACAGAAAAAAATATGTTTTAAACTTTTTTTTTCTGTCGTTGTAGTTTTGTATATGGCTGATACAGTGATCGCTACTTACTGTGCCAGCTCACAACAGCTCCAAAGGACCTCTATAGTTGAACCTGTAGTGATGTGTGTGGCGTTCAGCTGCAGGGGCCATCTATGTTAAAGCATATGTACATTATCTTTTTATTAAATTGCATGGTGTATTTCAGCACTGTCTTGCCCTGTACTAATCTCACTCCTGAAGAGTGATTTTAAATGTAAAATTAAAAAATATGCATTTTATTATATGGGGAAATAAGTACTTAAAGAAGTAAGTGAGATTGGGGGATGTGATACCTCTATTTAATAATAACCTAGGTGTGTGTCAGTTCATATGTTATGTGGGTTTAACTCAACATGAACTGCAGAACCTCCAGATATGCATAAACTTAATCTTCTCCCCTCTCCCAATGCGGAAACTGCAAGAACCATATTGTCAAAAATAGATGCCCTTCCCTTGCTCTCCCTCCAAAATCCTGACATAAATTTGTGTAGGCTATCGACTCTGAGCCACAGTGGGGAGTGGAGGCAATAATCATTACCCTAGATTGTTCAGTCATCCTTCTCCCATTCCAACCTGAGGCAGGCTCATGTCTCATTGACAGACAGATTGCGCACCAAGGTGGAGGGATTTAGGACCACTACATAATTGATTATGCAAGGCAGAGAGACTGATCAGTCTGCCAAGCATCGTAATGATGTGACGAGCCTTGCTGCTTCATTAGTTAGTTAGTTAGTTTGTTCGTTTCATTTTGCCACACCTGTGGATTGGGGTTACAACAGAAGAAAGACAATACATGTCACAATACAAAATGCAATGCTAAATGCAAAGAATTTAAAATACATTTGAAATCAAAAATAGATAACAATCTGATGTACATAGCATATTTAGAACAACCACTCAACCTTACTTGTGGTTAAAGCAGCATAAAGTATTTGCCCATAGTTTTTCAAACAGGCTCAATTAAAAAAAATGAACATTTTGCAAGAGAGTCTAAACCCTGATGAATTAAATGATTTAGTATAATTGGAACTAAAGTAGTGACTGAATGCTCTGCAAGTCTCATTCTAGTAAACTTTTCTGTATATTGCTTGACTGGAGCATTTTGTAATGATTTAACCTTATTATGCCAACATAACTTACTTCTGAGTACACTTGTATTTATTGTCAGAATTTGAAAAAAAAATGCTGTATTTCAATAGATCCTTAGTGACAGTGATAAAGTGTCAAACTGGTGATATAAGTCACAATGATGAGTTTGCCTTGGCAATCTGGTTACAAGTCGACATATGTTACTGAACATTATTTTATATTTCAATAGAACAATATCAGATAAATTGTAAACATTAATAGAATTATATTCCAATGTCGGAAGTAAAACCTGCTTTGTTATTACTTTTCTTACATTAACAGACAAACTTGGTTGATTTCTATAGAGAAATATGAGTTTTCCATGTACTTTTCAAGTCACTTTGTCGATGTAATCTTAATAAGCACTTGGTCAAACACAATGCCAAGACAATTAAATGTTTTCGCAGTTTGTAAGGGTGAGTCACCAGACCCTAGGATTTTAACTAATTTCCCCAGACATCTAACGTTTGTCTGGAACCAAAGACTGTTGTCTTGGTTTTCCTGTCATTTAAGAAAAGCTTGTTCCCCTGAAACCACTTTTGAAACTTAACATAAGTGTTTTGCAGGTATGTTCCCAGGTCTGCTTCCATTTCCCCAGTACAGTACAGTACCATGTCATCCACATACATGATGGTAAACACATCACTGCATATTGTAGGTAGATGCTTTACGAAAATGAAAAACAGGAGCAGAACCAGGACAGAACATCAATGTTGATTTTCAATACATCTGAAAAAGACACTCCAATTTTGGTTACCTCCTTTCTTTTAGTCAAATAGTCTGCAAACTAACCTAGATTGTATTTACCTAGTACCTATGTAGTACCTATGGACTCAAGTTTATTAACCAGGTTGGAGACCTTGGTCTGGTTGATGAAGACTGCCCCTGTTAATAGACCACTTTAAATGTTGTCTTAAATGTCTCTCACTATCCTCCCACCTAGCTGTGTGCTCAGTCTATCAAAGGCAAAGTCAGAGTTTTCCATGATTCCGGGGCTGACTGGAGCATTCACTGTGGCACTTGTGACTGACCGTAGAACTAGGGGCTAACCATAAAATTCTTGGCCAACTGTGGAACTTGTAGCCTTACCATGGAATTTTCTGTTCAGCCATTGGAACTTGGGGATAATCACAGAGACCAGTTCCAAGCAAGAAAGTTGATTACTAATACAATAGCATCCATACAATTAAAAACAACTCCACAGACACAATATAACAGTCATCTGGGTATCAGGAAGGAAATTAGGGCTGAATTAAAATGCCCATCCTGTGCTCATTTCGCTCAGACCAGAGAATTAACACAAATAAAAACTCTCCTGGACTATGACCCAGGAATATTAAATCAAAAAAAGCTGCAAAGCAGAAAACCATCCTTCAACGATATTTGCAACAAAAGTCCCACTGAGACCCCTCAAAATCTCAAAATTCATCTCTCCCAACTGCAAAATGTGATACTGGGGTATCCTATCCCCAGTGTCACTCTTGATCCTGAAGAGAAAATCATCCATTGATTTCTTTTTCTGCCAAACACTTCACTAGGCCACCCCTAACAACCCCACCCTGACCTTCCAACTCAACACACAACCTCTCCCCAGTCCTCCACCCATAGCTTCACTCACCTAAAGTAAGTAAAGGACTGACAATCCACTCTGCAAGGAAAGCAGGTCCTTCTACTTCAACACTGATTGGGAACTCAAGAAACAAAATATGTGCAGTCAAACTATTTTCAATGTAGCTGGCCTGGAGGCACTGAGGGCTGAGGGCACAGGATGCTTTACCTTGCACCACGCTGGTGACCTGGGTTCAGGAGCCAGCTCAGGGCATTAGGGCTGATGACCCCAAGACACCCCCCCTCTGATGGCTGTCGGTGTCTGCAGGTTGAAGGTGGGGCCTTAGGGTTGGAAACCTTAATGCTGTATTTCTTTACTTTTGTTGCTTTAATAACAACCCTAACTGATGCATTAACAACGTTCTTTGCAATGAATATACTGTATATATTTCAATGGGTTTTGAACCTTTACTCATAACTTCGGAATTTTTTAATATTTTTTCACCATATTTTCAACATGGTCTTTTCTGGACTACACCTCATGAATCTTGCAGATGGAATTTTCAAAATCCATGCCCAAACATGATTTTGGAATTGCTCCATGAAATTACTTTTTAGGCAGGATTTGAAAGAGTTCACCTACCTGGTACACGAAGTAGGGTCAAAAAAGACTATGCCAAACAGTTGGAGTCAAATTCTTAAAAAAACACTAAAGTTCTGAATGTACACTGACATTTTTTAAAGCTAACTCATAACTTCAGTATTTTTCAATATTTTAACCCCTAGGTATCAATATAGTATTTTTTTACATCACCTCATGAAAGTGAAAAGTGTTGTTTTTTTTTAAATCCTGTCTAAAATGTGTGGTGTAAAATAATTTTTCTGGCAGGATTTTAAACATTTCACCTGCTATGTTCATGAACGAAAGTTATAAAAAGACTGCTTTAAAGATTTTGGGTCAAAATCTTAAAAAAAGTTATGAAGGTATGTTTGTTTGTCTTGTCTTGTTTTAGTTGGTATTGGTGGAGTGAGACAACCAAGTGCACATGTCCATTCGGTGGAGAGAGGGTGTGTGACTTTACTGTGGTGGCCCTACCGGACCAGTTTCTCACACACTCTGTTGTGCAAGTCAAAACTGTGCAACATGAACAGCACGGTCGGGAAGAGCGAAAGGGTGCAAAACCATGAAAGGGTTAACCCTCCCCCAGAGTTGGTTATTTATGTTGTTGGGGGGGTCAGGGGCACATCCCCCCACCGTAATGGGGGGGCGAGGTGGGCAGTGCCCCCCTCAAGACATGCAGCAATCAAATCGGCAATATACCGTGCGGTATTGGCAGTGTGGTGTACTGCTGCACTGTAATGTCTTGTGACATTATGACCCTGTGCTGTGGTGGCAGGTAGACAGAGTAAGTGTGGCTGCTGTTTCACTTTTACTAGCAGAATAAAAAAAAATAATAATAAAGTGCACCTCATTTTTTAGGGTGGAGGAGAGGGCAGTGGCTAGATAGTTTGTTCTCCAAGGCTAGTGAAGACAGAGAAAATAGAAGATGTTGTAGTTTGCTCTCCAGGGTGGTTTTCATGGCAGACCAGCTCGGGCAGCTTAGGGGCTACAAATGAAGATCTGCTTCTGAAATGGGGAGAGAAAATGCAAAACATGAAGGTGCTGTCTACAATAAGGTACAGAGGAAATTGTGTTAAAATGTCTATCAAGGCAGAATTTTTATAGTTGTTTGCCGCATGCTTACTATGTATGACTGTGAGAACTGACACTAGAAACTGATTTGGTTTGGTAGATGAGAAATAGAAGCAGTGCCAGCAGGAGGTTGAGGGTTTGCAGGCTGTCAAAAATGACATGTTTACTGTATGTATAAATCCTGATGTTGAGCTTACCATATTTATAAATTTTGTTTATACCATACTATATGTATAAATTTCATTTCTACAATAGTCGTATAGATAACAAGATTTATATAATAGCTTTTAGGTCTGCACCTCATGCATACTAGTGTGGGGGTGGGTGTGTGTGTATGTGTGTGTGTGTGTGTGTGTATGTGTGTGATATGTGGTGGGGACTTGTGTGATAAATGATCTATCCATACAAGTGCTGTTGGACCTCTAGTACCTTGAGTACCCTTACAAGTGGCATTGTCAGCATGAGTATAGATAAATCATTTCCCTGCTGTGTATTTCATTTATGTAGTAGGATACAACCTTGTATGATATATTATTTTTTTTTAGCTTTTTAAGAAAGTATTATTTATAAATGTTTGTGGGTTTATTTTGTGAACTAGTGGTATTGTGCATTCCCCCATTCTGGTTGCCATAGCCATTGTATGGATACGGTGACAGGGTGACAAACTGACTTTGTGATATGACAGTACATTTGTGGCACAGGACTTCTTCAGAAATTGAAAACCACTGCCACAGAAGTCCTGTAACAAATGGTAACTCTGCCACAGAATTGTGTTGCAAAGAGAGCCACAGAAAAATTGGAGCCTTGATCAATGGGACTATTAGAAGCAAAGGGAGGAGGGCCAGTAGCTCTTTCTCAGTAGACAAATCATGGCTCAGAGTGAGGCTCTATACCAACATTTTTGGTGTTAGGGGGCAGAAGGACTAGGGAGAAGGGATTAAAAATTCCTGAGCTAGTGTAAGGGCGGGAACACCAATAAACATCAGGCAGTGGTTTACTGGGGCAAAGTGAGGGTGGGGGTACCATTGGACAACAGGGAATGCTTGACTGAGACAGGGTGAGAGCGGGGGGGCCACTGGATACTAGGGGGTGCTAGACTGTGACAGGGTGAACTACTTTTCTCAAGGTAGTGCTTGATTGAGATTGGGTGAAGTCAAGGAGTCACGAGACAATAATGAAATCTTCTCACAGAATGGATGAGGGTGGGGGACCACTGGACACCAGGAATACTTCCCATAGAAAAGGTAAGGGGGTAGGAGCTGCTTGACACCAAGTAGTATTTGACTGGGACTGGGTGAGTGTGAGGAGAAAATGGAATACACGGGAAAGCATCACATGGGATGGGGTAGGTTGGGGGAACAACTAAACACCAGAGTGCTTGCCTGGGATGGAATGACATGGCCACTGAGCATCAGAGAATGATTGACACTGACAGGATAAGGGTGGGGTGTGCCACTGGACTCCTGGGGGGTGGCTGACAGTGGCTGGCTATGGCCGGGGGCAACAGATATAAGGAAGTGCTTGACATGGATGGAGTGAAGGTACAGTGTGTCACTGAACACCTGGAATTACCTTTGACCATGGGGGGGGTGAGGTGACATTGGACAACAGGGAATGATTCAGATGGATCAGGTGAAGGTGGAAGCAGAAATGCCACTGGACATCAGAAAATGCTTGAGATGGGACAAGGTGAGCGTGCAAAGTGCCATCATTACTGTACTGTTTAAACTCTTCTATTGTCTTAGCCAGCATACCTCAGCAGCTGTCACTAGAGGCAGTGCACCCCACTAGCTGTCACCAGAATGGTATACCACAGGTACAGCGACATTTGGACAACACAGTCCCCTACAGCAACTACAGCTCCACTGTGCTGTAGAGAACCCACTGGAACCTGGCACTGCCTGGCAGGGGTCCTGCACCCCCCCAAATCAGCTCTGACTCAGAGATAAGAATCCTAAGTGGGGGGTGTGGGGGCACAGCCCCCCACATGGGGGGTTCGGGGGGCAAAGTCCCCTGAAGAAAACACTTGTTTTTGCATGAAACCAGCAGCCGACTGAAAAATGTGGTCGACCTGTCAGTTTCGTTGTCTGGTAGTTCGACAAAAATTTTGTCAACAACCAGTCATGGATCCTACAAGAACCACCGCAGCCCACATGTAGTCATTAATACATTATGTGCTGTAAGAAGGTAATTTTACAGGGAAATAGGGCATAGACAAATCACTTTAATAACATGTGGCATATAAGAATGTCCATTTTAAGAAGGAGATAATTTATACAATTTGGGGAAGGGAGATTTTGGCAATTCAGTGCATTATGACCTGAACTGAGGTGTGTACAGATGTGTGGGGATATGATTTAGAGAAGTGCAAAATTACCACATAATGTATTGGTTCCTGTTTGGAAACTGCAGACATTTTTTCATGCAATGCCCATATTTCATGTATGGGCTCTAATTATTCAACATTTTGTACCGTATTTCTACAACTTCCTCTGGCAGGCCAGATTGTCACAGAGCCATACTCTTTAATAGGGGCTCAGTGTATTACCCCTCCCACAATATTATCTCGACCATAGCAATTCTGTAACATTCCCTTTCCTTTCTATTTTCACTTTTGCTCCCACATTCACTTTCATACAGCACATTTTATCCCTACTATCCTTTTTATTGTATGGACTTATTATACACTTCCTTTTTTCCTTCATCTGCACAGCCCTATTTGTATTCTAGCTGTGTCACCTTTTACAACTAACCTATATTTTCCCTTGGTTTTACAGGTTCACTAAGCCCCCATAAGATAGGCATTAGGTATCTATTTGTTTTGCACAGTGTCTTGCCTTATAATTTCCAGAGAACTAGAAATCCTTTGTGACTCCTCTCTTTAGTCTTATTTTATAGGCACCCAGCCTGCATCCTCTGAGATTTCTACAGTCTGTTCATCCTCCCAGTTAGTCTTTGGTTATACATTGGTTATCACTGAGTAGTGTTTACTCTACTAAATTGTTGAATGACAGAATATACTTTGAATATGGAATTAAGGTTTATTGGAATAATTGCCCCCCCCCTTTCTTTTCTGTTCTTTCTCTGTTACGTTGTTCCCTTTCTATTGTGCCTTTTAATTTTCTAATAAGCCAGCATGTTTTATGTGAGTAGAATGTTGTACCAATTAGTGTTATTTAATTAATTATGCTAATATTTGGTTTATAAAATGTAATGACATCACCCCCTGACGAAGACCAATTTGCTGGTCGAAGCGCTGGGGCTTTTTCTCATGTGTGGTCTATAATAAACCCACATTTATTTACAATAATTCTTTTGTGTGCTCTAATCTGTGCTGAGTGCAGTTTTTTGTGCTTTACTTAGTGAATTGGGCTGGCCAACCTAAATGCACTACTTCAATCTCATGAGATGCACTGTTAATTTTTTGCTTTGTCAGAACCACTGGAGTCCAGCGACCACAGTACTATATGGCTGAGTTGGTCCTGGGCATCAGTAAGCCCTCATCTAATGCTGAGGTACTAGTCTTCAGAAGGGTGGGTTTCAGAAAAATGATTAACTTAGTTCTGAGCAGGTTAGCTGGGCTAGACACATCAAGGGAGTGGAAGAAAGATGTGTTTTGGTAGGGACCATTTTCAAGGCAATGAAAACATGCACAAGAGCAGTTATCAAGAGAGACAAGTAAAAAAGACTGGTTTAGGTCTCTGAAAAAGTCATGGAAACAGGAAGGGCCAAAAAGAAGGCCTTTGTAAGGTACAAAAAACAAGGGGAAAATGAATGGGACAAATGTAAGTAAAAAACTAGAGAGGCCAAGAGGGAAGTCAGGTCTGCAAAGGCAGACACAGAACTGCATATTGTGGAGGGGGCCATGGGAGAGGAAGAAGTGTTTTTGAAATAAGAGAAAAAAGAAAGACAGTATGGGGGGTTGTCAGTCTAAAGGAGTGGGGCAGGGTAACAAATATTTGTGCTGAAAGAAGGAACCAGTGCACACTATACTGCAAAATGTTATAAATTTCATCCCCATAATTCAGCAGCACAGATTGACAGCTGTCAATCAAAGAGCAAGTAAGCTATACAGTACGTGCTCAGTGACAGGTCAGTCGGTGGCTGGCTGCAGAGGTGAGAAGAAGGATGTGCCAGTTTCTGGCTCAGGCTTCAGGATGGCGGGGAGCGGGGTAGTAGTGGGGGGTCTGCTAGACCACCAGGTATTATTTATGACAATTAACGGGGGATCGGGGCTGCAGAGGTGGGACCACTAGACCACCAGGGAATATTTATGAAAATTAATGGGGGAGTGGGGCTTGGAAGGGGAGAACCGCTAGACCACCGGGGATTATTTATGAAAATCAATAGGTGATAGGGACTGGGGAAGGGGGACCACTAGATCACCAGGGATTATTTATGAAAATTAATGGGGGATCGGGGCTGGGAAGGGGGGACCGCTAGACCACCACAGATCTTTTATGAAAAATAACGGGGGATTGGGGCTGAGGAGGCAGGACCACAGCACATTGCCCTACAGTGCTCAACTGTCTCAGAGGGATACATTCTAAGTACCCTTAGACCAGCCCAGCCTGGCTAATGGTACTTAGAATATTGCCCTCTGGGACAGTTTTGTAAATCTCGATATCAGAAATGTGGCAGCTTCCATCTGCTGCATGCCCCCTAGCACCATACTGCAACCACTTTTGTAGCACAAGGCTGGAGCAAGCCCTCTTTGGCACTTGCTGAATAGCTCCTGGGGCATCTTTTGGCACAATGTACCACTTGTATTGGTCTAGGGGCTTTGTGAATCGGGCACCAGGATTTATTCTTGCCATTGTATAATTAACATACATGCTCCACAAAGAAAGGCAAACAGAACTGAACTACTAAAACCTATATTGCCGTACCTTTAAACTTCAAAAGGTATTTTGTGTGTGGGGGGGGGGAATAAATTGTTGTTTGTCCTTCTCAGACAGAGTTGCAAACACTACTGGAATTTATTGCAACACTAATTTAGTAAATCATCTTTACAGTGCAGCAGGGCTATTAGATGCTTAGACTTATTTACAGAGCAAAGGAAAACACTTATTTTTGAGGAAACCTTTCTTCCAGGATAGACTTCTGGTTCATATCCCCTACCTCCACTTAGCAGATTTTAAAATTCACATTTCCAAAACTTCCAACCACAAATTCACAAGCCTTACACCTGAACCCCTGGATTCTCCTAAGATAGGCCCAGTCATCTGGCATCTGAATATATCTCCCTCTGTTAAAAGAAAATTAGGTCAGTTTATTACTGTGGGAAAGTCAATATTTCAACTTTCTGGTGACCGAGTGTCTTGGTGGAGGGATACTAAGCAGGGTTTAAAAATGTGTTTTATATCACAAGGAAAAATTCTAAAGCAGAAAGAATATCTTGAACATCTGGCTTTCCGATCCCATTTACAGAAGCTTATTTTATTGGCATCTCAGATCACAAATAACATTTCTGACCAGATTGTACAAATAAAACGAAAAATGAGGGATATTCAATATAACAGTATCTCCTCCCTGTGTAGAGTGCAATAGTTTGGTACACAGGGGAAATCGTCCCAGTTCATCCCATTTCAAAGTTGTTCTGATAGGATTCAGAAGTATATTATCATGGAATTCATGGATGAGACAGGATATAGCCACTCAGACGGAGCATCTCGTATGTTCCTTGATACAAATTTCCTTCAGACCTGCATGGGTTATCTTTTTTTGAAACAGGGTCCTGTAGCAAAGCATTAGTATATATAAATTCCCTCATCTTAGTACAACATGGAAATGCTACATACAGAGTGAAATTTCCACAGAATAAATAAAAAAAAAAAACATAGCCTCCCTTGGCACCAACAATGCTCAGGAAGAAGATGGACTCCCTGGAGAATTATGTAGATTTTTGGAGGAGGTATTCATTGAGGATTTGTTGTTTTTGTTAACTATATTCTATATTCGGAACAAGTTCCAACAGATTTCAGTAACAGCCCTCTTATACTACTGTATAAAAAGGGCAGCAAACTTGACTTGAGTAACTGGAGGCTCATCAGTATGATTTATTCTGATATAAAAGTCTTGTCTTAGATCCTGGAGAATCACTTGTTAAAGATCTCTTTATTAACCATGTCCCAGTTCTGTTCACTACCAAGCAGGAATATCCAGGATTGTTTATTTATAATATGTGATGTAGTTGAATAAGGTAATACCGTTTTTTTGTATCTGGTTACCTTTCACACGACAACAGGAAAAAGCATTTGATTGCATTTTGTGTTTCTGCCTGTTTAAAATTGTGCATTATTATGGATTTTCATCAGCATTTATATCTTTGATAAGGGCAGTTTATGAGTCCACATACATTTTCCCATTTATGAATGAATGATTGGTTGTCAGCTTCAGACAATGCAGAAGGGTCTGACAAGGCTGCCCTCTAAGTCTCATACTTTGTGTTCATTGCATTGATTCATTATTATAATAAATTAATGATAGTAACAGCATCTCCGTTATGAAAATCCCATATAAACATGTTCCTGTGAAATTAATAGCTTACATTGATGTGTTTCTCTACTTTTTAAAGATGTACCCTTAGAGCAATGCAAGTTGTGTAACTCTAGGGCTGCAGCAAACTCTGAGTGCGTCAGGGACCCTGTACCAATTTTATAAAAGAGTGAGTCCCTGTGCCAAAGACCCAGGAGTTGCCACGGCCGCAGGCTTCTGCCAAACATTTGGCACACCTGCAGGAATTGAAGCAGGGATCCAGTCCCCCTCTGCCTGTCACA
Source organism: Neoceratodus forsteri (assembly GCA_016271365.2). NCBI lineage: Eukaryota > Metazoa > Chordata > Ceratodontiformes > Ceratodontidae > Neoceratodus > Neoceratodus forsteri. Next base: position 1,643,136,891 of record CM057450.1, read on the forward strand.
ACAGTAGAGGGGCTGCGAGCATGGTGAGGGTGACTATACATACCCAGAGGGGGTGGGGGGCAGAAGGAGCATAGCAGGTGCTCTAGGGAGCATTGGGGAGATAGCAGCAATGACCGAGTTGTGATGTGGCACCCGGCAGGGGTACCTTTTGCAAAACCACACAGCTGTTCATATGGGACTGCTTCATGGGGTGTTGGCAGTGATGGACAGTGACATGGCCCCAGGTGGGCACAGCTCTGGCACCTGCCCTATAGGTGCAACAACTCCCAACCCTGTTGGTAGGAAACAGCCTGTCACAACACAGGAGGGTGGGTACTAGGGGACTGTTGTGGTTCACAGAGAACATTCCCCCCAACCACTGGCAGCCCTCAACCTGCAGCCACAGCTTCCAGCCTACAGGATTGGGATTTATTGCACCTATGGGGCAGGTGCCAGGGCTGTGCCCACGGGGGCCATGTCCCTCTCCATCCCTACCAACCCCTCTCAAAGCAGTCCCCTCCAATTGACTTTCTGGCAGTACAAATTGCACCCCACTGGGTGCCACATCATCATGCTGTCATTGCCACTGTCTCCCCTATGCCCCCAGGACACCCCAGTGCTCTTTCTGCCCCATCCCCCAACTTTCAGACCCCCAGTCACCACAGTGTCTGGCAGCAGTGCATGGCCCTTAAAACCACTTCCTGGCTGATCTAACCTGAGCCCCTGCTGTTTCCATGGCAGGGCTTCAAAAATTACAAATAAGGGAATGGTACTACCCCGATATGGTGCAAGCCCCCTTGTGACCTGACTCTATCACAAGGGGTGGTGCAGGACAGCTTGGGCACAAGGCAACTTGATTTTGATGCAGACTGTGTTCAAAAATAGGGATTGCCACCAAGTTTGATACAAGGTGCTACTTGCATCATATCCTTTAGGCAAAGGCACCTTGTGTCAAAACATGTCCTTTTTAAAATTGGGCCACCAGAATCAGCCCAAGAGGCACATCAGCTTTTTCAATCCTTTGCTACCTTCTTAGGATCCAGTATTAACCTAAGGAAATGTTTGGGGATATTTTTAGGTTCACCTAGCTCTGGGACCACCTGACTGATTGGAGATGTCTTCCTTTCTCTTAAATCCCAAAACATGGGGAATGTTTTGGAAATGGCAACATGGCCTGGCATAACTGGAATCTTGAAATCAACCAAGCAAAATATACCATGTCTCATGGAAATCCTGGGACATGAGTAAAAAGTGAAGAATTTTTATGATCCACATTTTATTGTCCCATTTTTTTATTCATTAGTTATATAGTGTATTTCCACTACCTGTTACTCTTAAAGTTATGGTTCCCACTTGATTTTTTCAAGCTATTTGGGGAAGTCAGCTTAACCCAATAAAGAAGAATATTATCTACTTGTAAGTTAAATCAGGAGTTCTGGGAATGGGGGAGCGTGGCCAGCAGCTGACTGAATAGGTTGCATACTTGAGAGCTCTCTCGCTTCACTTGGAAACGGCAAAAAATAATTATCTTTTACAGCTCAGAATTACTTTATTTTCACACATCCCTTAAGCATAGGCTTGCTACTATCTAAATCTGTAAGCTCAATGTCAGAAGAGATGGGGAATCCTCAAAAAACAGGACAGCAAGACACGGGCAAAGGGAAGTATGGCAGACAATCCAATGGTACTAGCGGGCTTGCAGTGGGAGCCAGTGTGACTCGGAAGCCATGAATAGCACTGTACTTCAGGCTGTTAAGGTTCTTGACACTTCAGTAAAAGCCCTCAATGCAAAATTGGACCTTTATAACAGCTGTGTAACAGCGCTAGAAAATAAAACGAAGACCATTGCTGTGGAGGCTCACCTAGCAAAGGAATCAGCTGACAGAACATCGGCGGCAACAGCAGGTTTGATTTCAGAAAACAAACTGCTCCGGCTATGTCTGGAACAAGTGAAGAATGGGGACCACTTGTCTCATGTTCGATTGCTTGGTATTCTGGAGGGTTCGGAGGGAGAAGATATGTTGCTGTGTGTGAACAAGCTTCTGCAAACTGTCCTAGACTTTAAACTCTCGGAGACAATATTCAAGGCCTACAGAATCACACTGAGGAAACCAGCACAGGATTCAGACCTACCACGCACTATCTTGATAGTGACTGCAGGGCAACATATTCGGGATCAGATATTATATTTGGCCAAAACAAAAAGATTGCTCCATCTACCTGAAGGCCCCTGCTTTTTCTTCTTTCTGGACCTTAGCTATGCTACTAGGCAGCGCCGGAAGGCATTCGATGCAGTGCGTGGTGAATTGAAGTCATTGGGAGTCAGTCATTCTTTGTTGCTCCCTGCAAAACTGCGGATTTCCTATGCAGGTAAAACCTTCCTTTTTACCGATCCCTCTGAGGCTGAAAAGCGGTTGCTCAAGATCAAAGCAGACTTTCTACAGGGTGAAACAATGCCTGAGGACCTTAATGAAACTTGAGCAGTGGTTCTTTAATTGACTTATAATTTAATAATATCCAGGGTTTAAGCCCTCTGCTCTTTTCTAGCACATTTTCAGTCCAGTAACTCAAGTAAAGTCTGAGCAATTTCTCTAATGGTTAAAATTGTTTTTCTTTTCGCTATTTTAAGTTGGAGTGAAGGCTTGATGGTAGCCACCCTTATCATTTTACTTATTGTAGATTTAATTGTACTCATGGACTTTATATAAGTCAATTTTTGACTTAATGGGTTTTTTACCCCAGGACTTTTTGGACACTTTTCATTTAAGTTATATAGTCCATGGTCATGGTTGTACAAGCATTTGATATATATTTTTTATAACACAAGCCAATAGCAGTTGTACTTCCCCTCCCATGTTGTAACTCAGGGGGATAAGAATATATACCTGTTTTGTCTATGTACCTATATTCATTGCTATGCCTTGGAACCAAGTGTTCTTTCATGTCAGTCTCTGATATAATGAATAAAAATAAAATTAAAAAAAGGAGGTCTGGGAATGGTTATCCCAGTTATGTTTTTATTTTTCTTCTATTTTTATTAGAATCTTTTTCTCTTCGTCATAGCATAACAGAAATGATGACACTCAGGTTACCTGGTTTTCCACAAGCCTGGAAAAGAGGATCTGTTAAAAGAAAACATCTTGGTGCTTGAAGTTTACCAGAATTTTTAATTGATCACTGCCAACAAATTAAAAATATGAAATTTAGGTAGAGCATAGATGCTGTCAACGCTGAGGAAAAATTATTATGTTTTTCTCTTATCATTTCACTGTATCTCCTGTTTTTCAGCTATTCAGCTGATAACTCATAGTCCAACGTTGTGAAATAGGTGTTGGACCCTAGAAATCCTGAACAATGTGGTATTCTCTATAGTTATGCTGCCATGACAGGCTAAATGTTAAGAATGCACAAAAAACATGTCTATACAAGAGAGGGTTCATTTTCCTGAGCAATGTGTGCAGCAACTAAATACAGCGGAGCACCTCTTTTTTGAGTGCTCCTATATACAAATTTTCCAGAACCTCATCACTGATATGTGGGGAACATAACAATTTACAGTAACAATATCTCACGAGACTCTATTTAAAGGTTTTATTTCCTCTAGTTGGAAAAAATGGAATCCCAGCACCCATTTCCTAGTATTTATTTGTTTTGTATAGTGTATATGGGTGACCCACATCCAGCTTCTGCTTCAACAGAAAAATGCTACCCTTGTCAGCTGTTATACAAAGTACAGCATGAATTACATACTGTTTAAAGAGCAACTGATACCTTTGGGAGAACTTTAACAAAATATAATATTTAGAAAGAGTAAAGCTTATATTTCAAAGTAGTTCTGTATTTCTCATCCTCATTATTTATTACTGATGTCATTTGCATGAAAACAGGATCTTTGCTTCTGAAAAGTTCATCTATCCCTGTTGCTTCCTCCCTACCTGAGGTCACAATGCACTGCTTTTGATGTCACAATTACTCCCATGGCAACAAAATGTATTGTCACAACAGAAGATTATGACTTGAAGTCGGGAGTAAGCTAAAAAGGCAAGTGAACTACAACGGATTAAAGTAATGTATTCGTTGAAATTTCCTCAGTAATAAATAATAGGGAGTAGAAGCCTATGGAATAAATATGGAATGCATGCTGAATTGTACCTAATTTTTATGTTGTTCAAAGTTTTCTTTGAGGCATCAGCAGCTCTTTAAGCTTTTACATTTAAGACATTACTGTCAAGTACATTTTGTATGTATTGGAATGGTTTTGAGTATATTATGGCACATGTTCTCAAAAATGGAATGGGCTGATTTAGATACTGAATTTGTTTTACTTTATTGTCTCCTTTATTTATTTTTATTTTTATGCTTCCACGTTTAGAATAATATAGATTTATTTTCTGATACTGATTTTTCTGTATGAATTTCTTTTGTGTTTTACTTCTATTTGCAATAAAAAAAAATTCCTCTACTCTTCATAGATAAGTGCCAAGGGATATTTTTTACTTCCATCTGGACAGTGACCAGAGATGGGCAGAAGGGATCTCAGTTTAACATTTCATCTGAAGGATGGTACCTCCATTGTGCAGTACCCCCCCTAATACTGCAATAAAGTGTCAATTGTGGGTATTATCCCAAGTAACTAGTGTGGGGCTAGAACCCACACTCATCTGATCTTCCAGCCCCAGAGGTGAGTGTGCAACTTACTATGCCCATGACACTGGTCCACAGTCCCACAGTTTTGTGCCACATGGGCTAAGTTACTACAAGAGCTGGGTAACAATTTATTACATGGCTGCTGCACTGGTGTTTTATCTTACAGAGACAGTGATAGCAGCAACAGAAACATCTACTGCAAAGAGACGGAAGGAAGCCTGTGAGGTGACAATCCCCATCCTCCAGTCATTGCAGCAGGTTGCCATACCAATCCAGTCATAGTAAGGAGGGGTAAAGATGCTCTGAGATTTGGATCCCTCTCCCAAAACAGTTATGCTAGAAGATTATATTTTAGATGGGATGCCCCATCATATTTTAAATAAAGTGCATGCCACTAATATAGAACCTACTACCCTTCCAGAAATTCTTTGTTATTGCAAATATAGTTTAAGAACTGATGTAGTCTAGTTGCTGAAGCAGTGTCTTGGAAGACAGAAGACACAAGTTTGAATCATGTCAAAACCATTAACTTTTATTGTGTGATCTTGAGCAAAGAATGCTAACCTTCTGTGTGTCCTAGAGCAATTCTGTTATACTCCCAGTGATCCAGTCTCCCAGCTGTACAAAACTGTGTAGAAGGACTGTAGAATCCATGTACAGTTTATTTTTTAATTATTTCATTTTATTTAGGATTATTAACCCTGAGGAGTGAAAACACTCATTCACAATGGTGTCCCATATAAGGCAAGTGTCAGATTTGTTCTTCCATTTTGTTTCTAGGGCACCAAGCCAAAGTTGGTGTACCACATTTTCTGCCATGGTGGTCCCCTCCCCCACTGACCCACAAACTTACATGTACCTTGGTAAATCAGAGTAACCCACCCAGTGAGCCTCCCCGGAGGGAGGCAAAACTGCTAATCTGGGTTCAGGGTCTGTGGTTGGCAGGAGTGGGGTGAGGAGAGACTGGCTTCATGCTGTATGGACCAGGAGGGTTTCCACTTAGGATACCCTGGTGGTATGGACATGCAGTGAGGTCCTAGACACCATAAGGCACTTTCCCTCGCCTGACATGCCACTGTCCAGCATAATACCAATCCTGCAGCTGCTACAGACCCTTGTTATTCTGACACCCAGACATTGCTAGTTGTCAGGCTATTAACAGAGCACCATGCCCTACCACCCCAGAAGAGGAAGAGAGCTGTCCTACAGATGTTTGATCCTTTTCTCCCTGGATGATCTTCCTGTGCCCTTGGCTCATTCCTGAACCCCATTCATCTGCACTGCAAGAGAAAGCATTATCTCTGTGCCTGCATGCTGGCTTTGTATCAGACATTAAATGTACAAGGATTGCTTATACATACTGGGCCAGATTTTCAAAGGCAATAGTATGATGCAAGGTGCTTGCATCAAGCAAGTCTGACTCAAGAGGCACCTTGTGCCAAGGACTACACCAAGTGCTATTTTCAAAGGTAGTCTGCATCACACAGCAGGCTGCCTGGACCAAAGTGTGCTAGCACCTGCCTTGCACCACAAAAGTGGCTACGGCATGGCACCAGGGGCTTCTGGCAGACCCAGACTGCCGCAGCCTTCAAATCCCGATTTTCAAAGACCTCCCCAGGAACTAAGTGCCAAGTACTGTTAGACCAGCAAAGGTCTGGTATAACAGTACTTAGACATCTCCTGGGAGGGTCATACGGTATGTGCCACTGTGTGGCCTGCCCCGATCTATCTCCAAAGGGTGATCCCTGGTGGACTAGTGGTCCCCCCTCCCCACCCTGACTGTTAATGTTAAAAGCCACCCTGGTGATCTAGTGGTCCCCCTCCCCACCCTGACTGTGCCTGTACATAGTCTCCTGGTGTTCCTGAGTGGCCCCCTACCCGGCTGAATAGTCATTAACCCTTCGCATCCCCAATCCATACCCGAGATTCAGCACTGGCACAGCCTCTGACACCACTCATGGCCAGCCACCCAATGATCTGTCACAGCATGTACTGCTTACAGTATGCACTTTGAGAGTTCATTTGGCAGCTGGCCATGGTGGCATGAGGGGGGCTGTGCTGGTCACCAGATTGGGGTATGGGAGGGGTTGGGAGTGGGGAGGTGGGCACTACATGTTGGGTGAGGGGGCCACTAACCCACCAGGGTCCTGGTGTGTTTGGGCATGAGTGTTCTGGGGGCATGGTGGTGTGGGAGGAACTCTAGCCAGCACCTTGCCCCTGTCTCTTGGTGCCACAGAGACACCCTGCAGCTGTTGCAGCATTCTGGGTAGGTGCATCATCCATTTAGAGCACTGCCACATCTGCTGCAAGCTCTGGGACTTAGGTGCCGGGACCCTGTGGAATGGAAAATCGGGCACAGGGTCCCAGACACACCGGCACTCGACGCAAGCTGCCATTGTTGCAGCTTGCATCGGGGCTTTGAAAATCTGGCCCACTCTGTCTACACATACAATAGCTATATTTACTAACTGTGTTAAAAAAATCTGTGAAAATGTCCTGTAATTAGATGAAACACACCACATGACTGTGCATTATCCCACAATGACCATACGTCCACACTTGCTTCTAGCCCCAGAACCTGCTCACTACCAGCCAAGATCAGAAGATCACTCCACACATGCCACATAAAATCACACAGTCTGCACATGAAAACAAGCATTTGTCAATGCCGAATGTTGATTGCATTGGTCCGTTGAGCTTGCTCACTGCCCCTGTGTCACTCACTCATTCTGTTTCTCCCGGTGCTGCAGGCTGCTCTTTTGTACTGGGCTCCTGCTGCCCACAAAGAAATCTGCAGCTGTCCCGACAGAGCTCCATTGAGGTGGATCATTCCCCCTGTCTCACTCGCTCATTCTGTTTCTGCTGGTGCTACAGGCTGGCCTTTTGTACTGGGCTCCTGCCTGCGTTGCCACCTTTTTCTGCCCACAAAGAAATCTGCAGCAGTCATGATAGAGCTCCGTGGAGCTCACTCACTCCCCCCCTCTCTCATTCACTCATTGTGTTTCTCCCAGTGCTGCAGGCTGCCCTTTTGTACTGGGATTCTGCCTGTATTGGCACCTTTTTCTGCCCACAAAGAAATCCGCAGCTGTCCTGACAGAGCTCCATTGAGGTCGTTCACTCTGCCTGTCTCACTCGCTCATTCTGTTTTTCCTGGTGCTGCAAGCTGCCCTTTTGTACTGGGCTTCTGCCTCTGTTGGCACCTTTTTCTGCCCACAAAGAAATCTGTAGCAGTCCCAACAGAGCTCCATTGGCCTCACTCACTCCCCCTCTCTCACTCGCTCATTCCGTTTCTGCTGGTGCTGCAGGCTGCCCTTCTGTACTGGGCTCCTGCCTGTGTTGCCACCCTTTCTGCCTACAAAGAAATCCACAGCAGTCATGATAGAGCTCCGTTTAGCTCACTCACTTCCTCCCCCTCTTTAAGTCGCTCATTCTGTTTATCCCACTGCTGCAGGTTGCTCTTTTGTACTAGGCCCCTGCGTGCATTGCTGCCTTTTCCTGCCCACAAAGAAATCTGCAGCAGTCCTAACAGATCTCCATTGAGCTCACTCACTCCCCCTCGCTCACTCACTGGTTCTGTGTCTCCCGGCACTGCAGGTTGCTTTTTTGTACTATGCCCCTGCATGCATTGCTGCCTTTTCCTGCCCACAAAGAAATCCGCAACAGTGCCAACAGAGCTCAGATGAGCTCAGTCAATCCCCCCTCTCTCAGTCACTTGATCCTAATCTGTCCCAAACACTGATTTCTGTCAGTGACTACAGTATTCTTTGCCAGAAGCACGGAAAAACATTTCGGCCAGGATATGAAAAATGACAGCTGTACTGTTCATAAGGAGGTGCGAACAAATGTCAGTGTTGAAAATCTGGTGCGAAAATATTACTAATTTGCCAACTTACAAGGGTGCATGGAACCTGCACAACACATGCTTGTAACACAGTCATTTTATGGAGTTTCATCACAAAATTTTCAACATATTTTAGGACCTCTGCTCATGAACAGTGTAAGTGTGATTTTGTTAATGTGTCCTGAACACTGATTTCCCACAGTGACTGTGCTATTGTGCGCCTGAGGAGCTAAAACACATTTCGGCCAGGATGTGAAAAATGACAGCTATACTGTTTATAAGGAGGTGCAGAAGAATGGCAATGTTGAAAATCTGGAGTGAAAATATTAATTTGTGAAGTTACGAGCGTGCATGCAAACTGCGCAACGCATGCTCGTAACACAGTCATTTTATGGAGTATCATCACCAAATTTTCAACATATGCATTTTAGGATCTCTGCTCATGAACAGCATCAGTATCATTTTCTTACTCTGTCCCAAACACTGATTTCCCACAGGGACCGTGCAATTCTGCACCAGAAGTGTGAAAACACATTTCAGCCATGATGTGGAAAATGACAGCTGTACTATTCATAAGGAGGTCTGAAAAAATACCTATGTTGAAAATCTGGCATGACAATATTGCAAATTTGCAAAGTTATGAGAGTGCATAGCAACTGCACAACTCACGCTCGTAGAACAGTATTTTTTTTTATTTTCCCCACCAAATTTGCAACACATGCTTTTTGAAAGCCCACCTCATGAACACTGGCACTGTTGTTTCATTAATTGGTCCTGAAAGGGGATTCCACGCAGTGACTGCAAGATCACCTTCCGGGGCCGAATAATGCAATGACAGTGCCAGAATTCATGAGGAGGGGTCCCAAAAATCCCATGTTGAAAATTAGGTGCTGAAATTCCAAAAAAATGCCTGAGATATGCATCATAGTTGAAAAAACCCTATTTATTCCATTATACAGCTTACTGGCATTTCCTGAGTTCGCGGTCAGCTTTGAAGAGTGTAGACGTGTTCCCAGTCCACCAAAGATGGTCGGGCCAGACTCTGGAAGTAAGTATCGGGTGAGGGGTGTGTGGGGAGGCAGTGTGCGCAGTGGGTTGGTGTGGATTGTGGGAGGGGGGTAGGGAGACTGCCGAGGGACCTTTTCCACAGGGGAGAAAAAAAAAGCATTGCAGTACCATTTTTGTTTTTACAGGGGCATGTGGCACACTGGGGTGGGCTCCCAGCATGCCAACAGAGTCTTTTTGGGGGGGAAGCTGTAGCTGACAGGAGATTGGGCACCCCGTCAGCACATAACAAAAGGGGGGGTACATTATGCCGATGGAGATTGGACACCCCCGTCGCCACACAACAAAAACGGGCGGGGGGTGACATGATGCCAATGGGGATTGGGCACCCTGTCAGCACACAACAAAAGTGGGGGGGTTACATAATACTGACGGAGAGTGGGCTCCCCAGTCAGCAACATAAACCTTGGGGCACTGAAGCCGACTGGGATTGGGGTCCCCATCGGCAAACAAACACGGTGGGGGGGCACATGCTGCTGAGGGGGATTGGGCACCCCTTGGTGGGGGGGTGCCTAATATTGTTTGTGAACATGGCGGCAAACCGCCGCCATGTTCACAAACGGTATCACTCTAACAAGGTTCTGCCCAGCAATGATGGGTCGCTTCCTCATTGCAGCAAATGGTTTACACTGCAATGACGAGGTAGTCCCTGATTGCAGTGGCTGAAACCTTAGAAGGTTGTGGCATGCTGGCTGAACTAGTGTCAGCAGCAGCATGCCACAGCATTGGAGAAAGCAGGCCAAGCCTTTAAAGGCTGTGGGGCCATTGGCCACAACAGTGCCCTGCCTCCACAACCTGCTTCTGGAAAGCTGCTGCAATATGTTTCTTGTACATGTGCACAATCAATATAAAAATGATCAGCCTAAAAATCCGTGAGCATCTTCTGTGCCTGTCTCAACAGGTACTGTAAACCCCAACAAACACTGCTTATAAATAATGAAATCAGTGGCTTCAGTACTGTATACAGTGAAGCGTATGAGAGAGAGAGAGAGACACAGAGAGAGCGAGACAGAGTGTGAGAGAAAGATGTTTGCTTTAGGAACCTTGCACTTCACTGTCTGCACCACCAAAGCCACCAAGTTACTCACTCACTTTTACCACAGAATCAGTGGCACTTTACTAGCATCAGAAACATTTGGGACACAGTATAAGTTGGATTTCACATTATTCTCAGCACAATGACTTCATTTAAAATTGTATTCAAAACTATTGCCGAAACAGACACATACTCAACCTTGCTACAGAAGTGAAAGTGAAATTGAGCATAGGGGTAAGGGAATGCCAGTTAATTAATGCAAGTCATAAGTCACCCAAAAATTTTACACAATGACACATTTTCTGAGTAAAACTCTACTTTTACTTGAGGCACAAAACAGGCCCTAGTTTTATCCCCCCCCCAACCACCAAACAATTGGTCATTTTAAAAGACAGAAAATCTCCAACAGGGCATGTGATAATACTCTGATGAATTTACACCTTAGGTGTTTGAGCACACTTAGCCTGTGGCCTCATGCCTCAAAACACACACAAGGCATGTGTGTATATCAGACTGTGACTGCACATCCTGTAGTGTATTATCTGTTTTATATATATAGATTTATGAATAGGCATGGACACAAAGACATTACATAAAGGCTGATATTTGAGCCCAAGATAACAGAGCAGCTTCTCGCTACTCTTTGTGCCACGGACAACATATCAGTCAAATGGAACCACAAAAAATCCAGCACAATGAACTTCAAGTTATTAGAAAAAAGCTTATTAAAGACACATACCACAGCTCCAGGATTCTCCAATAGTCAATAGGCTGACTATTGGCAGATCATGGGGCTGTGTTTTTTTTTGTTAAAGCTTTTTCCTAATAAGCTTGCTGTTCTTGATGATGGGTTTTTTGATATTTAAGTTACTATGTGCATAAACACATCATCAGCATTTATGTAACTAGTACACTTGTCATGATGTGTTTATATACATAGTAGAAATGTCATCATCACTGGCCCAGTGGTGTGGATGGCTGAGATGCTGGGCACCTTACCTCCTGCCACACCAGTGACATGGGGTCAGGAATGGAACTGGGTTGCTAGGGGGCCAGCAGGGTGAGGAAGGATCGAGTGTCCCAAAACAGCTTTATTTCCTCAGGTGGGGGGAAGGTTGAGTGGCATGCTGCTTGACTGCTGGGTGGCAGCACATGCACATCACCACTTAGGGAAAGGAACCCACATTCAGGATGCAGGGGCCATCTCCGTGGCAGAAGAAGTTGGACATCGCACCCATTGCACATCTGTGTGCCTGGAGAGAAAAACAGAGGAAAACCACCCCAGGAGGCAGGAGGGATCCCCCCCAGCAGGCCCTGCATTGGTGGCCAGGCACAACCACAAGTCATGTGGCAGAGGATGACGGTTAAGGTAAGTCCTGGAGGAGCCGAGTGATGGGGCTGGGGGTGGTCAGTTAGAATGGGGCTGCCAGGGGAGAACAAGGAGATAAACATAATATGGGGAAAAAAAAAGGAAAAATTTCACCATAACATGTCTCCCCCCCTCACCCAAATGATGGACGGTTGGTAAGCTTATGGAAAAGATGCTCAAAGACTGAATTGACAGATACTTAGAGGCAAGAGGACTTAGGGACCAACATGGGTTCACTGAGGGTAGATCTTGTCAGATAAATTTACTAGAGTTTTTTGACTGGGTCACTAAGGTGATAGATGAGGGGGGCTCAGTGGACATGGCCTATCTTGATTTTAGGAAGGTGTTCGTCCCGGTGCCACATTTGAGAATATTACACAAAATGGATCACCTAGGGCTGGGAAGGGGATAATAAAGTGGGTCAGGAACTGGCTGGAGGGAAGAACACAGAAGGTAGTGGAAAATGGGGCACCATTGGGGGAGTCTGAGGTCATCAGTGGAGTCCCCCAAGGGTCATTGTTGGGGCTTCTGTTTAATATCTTTATTGGGGATGTAGCAGAGGGATTGAAGGGAAGGATGAGTCTGTTTGCAGATGACGCAAAGGTCTGCAACAGAGTGGATAAACAGGAATGGGTGGAGCTGATGTGTAAAGATCTGAAGAAGTTGGTGGAATGGTCCGAGGAGTGGCAATTATTATTCAACACAGCAAAGCGCAAGATTATGTACTTAGGCAGAAAGAATAGGAAAGTGGAATACAGGTTGGGGGGGGCAGAATCCTGCAGGTTGCAGAGAAGGAAGAGGACCTAGGTGTCATCATCTCACATGACATAAAGGTGGGGAAGCAGTGTGGAGGGGCAGTGGAAAGGGCCAGTAGGATATTGGGTTGTATAGGAAGGGGAATTTCCAGCAGGAGGAGAGAGGTCATAATTCCTCTGCACACTCAGCTAGTTAGGCCGCACCTGGAGTATGGGGTCCAACTCTGGAGGCCGTATCTCACTAAGGATGTGGCAAGGATGGAACAAGTCCAGAGGAGAGTGACTAAGATGATGAGGGGGCTAGATCATTTACCATATGAGAAGAGATTGGAGGACCTGGGCATGTACTCACTGGAACATAGGAGGGAGAGGAGTGACATGATTGAGACATTTAAGTACTTTAAAGATTTCAGTAGGGTGCTGGTGGACAGCCTCTTCCAGCTGAAGAAGAGGTGGAGGGTGAGGGGACATAACTTCCAGATCAAGGGGGGGTAAATTTAGAGGCAACTCTAGGAAGTACTACCTCACTGAAAGGGTGGCAGAAAAGTGGAATGGGCTGCTGAGTGAGGTGGTGTGGGAAATGACAGTGGGTGGATTCAAGAGGGCATGGAATAAGCACAAGGGGATGCCGGGCAAGGGGGGAGGACGATTGTAAGGGTCTAAGGAGGCTACTTAAGCAAAATGGGCAGACTAAGTTGGCCTGGCAGTCCTTTTCTGCCGACACATTCCTATGTTCCTATGTTCCTACACTGTACCTTTACTATTACAAAATTTACTTCTTATTTCCTGGAATTCACTTCTGCAGCTTGATAACCCCCCTCCCCTGTATCACTGACTCGCTTGATCACTGAAAAGTCACCGGCACCCACTACTCCACATTTCTATTTTTAAACTGGGCAATGGAGTTCGCTTAAACACTAAAACCATGGTTTACACTACTGCTTTAATCCCAGCCCACTCGTTTCACCTCTACAAACAAACAAACAAACAAACAAACAAACAGACAAACAGACAGACAGACAAGCAAGCAAATAAACAAACAGAAAAGCAGTACCTTACTTTAAATGCAATACAGTTAGCTCCACAACTGCAGAAACTCTGTCAATGGCCAGCAGTGCTCTATCTACTGTATTTAAAGGGGAACTGTTATCTTCCAGATTTCTTCATGTTTGACAGCCCATAAAAAGCTAAATTGAGTGAGCCATTATGTTTATCTATGAGTCTTTGCAGTCCAGAGTTATTCATATATAAATCAGCCTGTAATTAATGGCTGGGGTCAGCCATGTGTTTTAGGCTCCTGACAGGCAATGATGATACCGAAGGACTTGATCCTAGCTTGACACTAGATAATCCAAAAGGTTAAATATGAAATTGTCTGTTTTATTAAGTGTGTTATAAGGTGTCATTACAACACTTTCTGCATTTATAATAATTGTTTTGTATGTGCATAAATATGAAACTAGTGAGTTATCACCTTTAAATTTCAAACTGTTAGTAAAAATAATCCAATAGAATTCTGGCACTGTTACAGTAGAAAATCCCATTCCATCCAAAGTATTTCAGTATTTTATTTATTTATTTATTTTATGTAGTTGTTGACTGGGTAAGTACACTGGTCCAGTGGACCTTTTTCAGGCACGACCCGGGCCATCAAGATGGCACACAAATGCACAATACAAAAGATATAAGCAGTGGTACATCACAATAGAATTATAGTTCTACACTGTTACAGAAAGAGCGGGAAAAGTACAATCATCAACCTTCAATATTTAACCCACGCACAGAGACAAAAATAGAACACCCCAACCCCATCAGATAGCCCCAGGCCATCCAATACTTATAACCTTAGACAGTCAGTCAGTGTTCATACTGTATTAGCAGTAACATAGACCTAAGAAGTGTATCTTAATCCCCATCCACAGGGAGAGCTGTCAATATACATGCTATTGCTTAATTGAGATTGATTGGATTTGGGTGAGCTAGCACTTGCCGTCTGCATTTGGCATTAGGGTCTTCCAGAAGTGCAATTTAAAGGTAGTAGAGGAGTTTAGGGACTGGAGCTCAGCTGGGATAGAGTTCCAGAACTTTGGCGTATCACTGGAGAAAGCTCTCTGCCCCATGGATGTAGTTATTTTAGGGCATTCAAGGACTAGACACAAGAAGGACCTGAGCTGCCGGGAGACCCGTTTCATTGATAAGCATGCCCAAGAGTGGTGAGTCGGCCCTTTTGCGGAGTGCCTTACAGATGAAAGTTCCGTACAGGAGGTTCCTGTGAATTTGAGGGGGCAGCCACCCTCAGGATTTGTATACAGTGCAGTGGTGGTGTGTGCTATAGGGAGCCAAGGAGACAAACAAAGAAACAGTTATACATTTAACTTCATCAAAAGAAGTAAAATAATAATGCATTTCAGGTTATGCATGTTTTAACAATGTTGTCCATCTATGTGTTTTTGCAATTAGTAAACAAGTAATTATGTCCTATTTTTTCTTTTAAAGTCAAATCTGGATAGAAAGAGCACAATATTTTCAGAATCATAACGCATGCTCAGATTGTTTTTACTGTCTTTGTACAGGAACGGCACAATGAACTACAGCTGGTTCCTGAGTGTGTTATGGGAGCACAGGGAGGTCAAGTGATTTGCTCTGGTCACACAACATCCAAGTAGAGCATGTTGGACTCAAAACCCATTCTGCTGGATGAACGAAGCTTGTTCACAGCTCTACTGTACTGACGGCTGATAATCAAAAACTACACATTTCAAGTCTGGCCCCATTGTGCCAGGCCAATAGGTACATAGTCACATTTGCATCTTGTAGACCGGAGTTCACATCCGAAATCATAAGAAAAAAGGCTATAAGAGAGGGAATGGAAAAAGACAGAGGCAGATGCTGGAGCAGCCCAGAAATCTGTACTGACATGAACACAGCCAAGGTTTAGAAATCCTGATACGAGGCCCCAGAACCTGTTGGCACCACAAAAGCAGCCTTGAGGTGTGTATTTTTGATGATCAGCTGGCAGTATAGTCTAGAGGTTAAATCAATTCTGAAGATGGATTATTTTACTAGCAGTTTGAAATGTAAAGGTGATAACTCACTAGTTTCAATGCATATACAAAACAGTTATTACAAATGTAGAAAGTGCTATAATAACACCTTAAAACATACTTAATAAAACAGATGATTTCCTATTTAACCTTTTGGATTATCTATAGCCATAGCAGGGCCAAGGCCCTCAGTGATATCATTGCCTGTCAGGAGCCTAAATCACATGGCAGCCCCATCCTTAATTACAAGCTGATTTACATATGAATAACTTTGGACTGCAAAGACTCACAGATAAACACAATGGCTCACTCAAATTAGCTTTTTATGGAATTTCAAAAATAAATAAAGAAAGAAAGAAAGAAAAAAAAACATCAGCATAGTCCACCTGAACTTCCAGAGTCTCCCAGCTAAAATAGATGCTTTTCAGGCCTGGGTAGCAGTAAATGACTGACGTTATTGTGCTCAAAGAAACCTGGCTCTGTCACAAAATCACCGACGAGGAGATCAACCTCTGCAGATTCACCTCTGTTAGGAAAGACAGATAGGGAACAAAATGGGGCGGCTCCATGTTCTTAGTTTCCATCAAGTTCTCTTTCACCAAACACAATATCAGCTCCGAGTTCATCCTGCTTGAGACGCTTTCCATTAACCTTTTTCTCAGACAAAATAAAACCCTCACCCTCACTATCACCTATCTCCCCCTAGGAACCCCTCCCTCTGACCTGGAGTTCTTGCTAGCCCTCAAACACTCCATCCCTCTTAACAAGTGGGTTCTTCTCAGGGACTTCAACATAAATTGGGTCTTCAGCCAAGCTGACGCCACCAAATCCTGCATCACTGACCTTGGCCTTCACCAATTTATCTCCACACCCACAAGGTCAAATTACAAGATGGGGACTCAATCACTAATCGACTGGGTCATCATCTCCAACCACTCCCACTTCACTGACTCCAGAATATTGCCAGACTGCATCAGTGATCACTGTGCCACCTACTGTCTATGGTCAGCCCAGCGCCCCAAACCACCCCTCTAAGTTCATCTTCTCTAGACACTGGATAAATAACTCTATCAAAAATATAGCACACTATCTCAGCCTTGTCAACTGTGTATTCACTGCTGCACCAGGTAACCTTGACTCTGTCTTTGTCAGATTTTCTACCATCCTCAACAGTGTATGCGACAAATATGCCCCTCTCAAAAAAATCAGGGTTAGGGTATGTGTTAATGAATGGGTATCATCTGACATCATTAAACTGATGAGGACCAGAGACAATACCTTGGCTTGTTACACCAAAAACAGAAATCCTGCCCAGCTCTCCCTCTACAAAGCACTCAGAAACAAGTGCAAATCAATCATCAGAAAAGCCAGAATTGACTTTTTCCATATCAAACAACTCAAGGAAACATTCAGCCCCCGTTAACTCTGGGTTACACTCAACTCACTACTCGGGAAACACAAGAATACCAAACCTATCACTCTGATCCAAGGTGGCAAGCAGACTAACGACCCTCAGAAATAACAAACATTTTCAACTCATTCTTTGGTGACCTTGATAAATATAAACCCTCCCCTCCACCCCCTCCCCTCATCCACCCCTGCCCCCACCCCAATATTACATCCAAGCCCAGCCCCAGATTCTATTTTAGGGCCCTAAAACCCTCAGACACCATATAGCTCATCCAAAGTAACAATCTTAAACCCTGAAAAAGGGTAGACAGAATCGACTTTAAAATCCCTAAACTGGCCATTAATTCATTAGCGGCCCCCTTCACCAACATACTAAACCACTCACTCTGTTCCAGCTATTTCCCTAGCATCTGGAAAACTGCCACCATCAAACCATTGTTCAAGTCATGGCCAAGGAATGAAGTAGAGAATTACCGACCTATCGCCCTCCTTGTTCCCGTTTCCAAAATCATTGAAAAAGTTGTGCATATCCAGCTCATTGCCTTCCTCATCTGCAATAACTTGATCGCTGTTGCCTGGCATGGTTTCAGATCTGGACATAGCACTGAAACTGCCCTGGTCAGATTCACCAGTAATATCCTCAAGGCAAGCGATAAGGGCCAGTACACAGGCTCTGTCTTTGTGGACCTGACCAAGGCGTTTGACCTGGTTGACCATGGCCTTCTCCAGAACACCCTCAAGGGGTTGCACATATCTGAAAACATTGTCAAATGGGTTGGAAGCTACCTCTTTGGAAGATCTCAGAAAACTAATATCAATGGTAATTTTTCTTCTGAATGTCTGATTAAATATGGAGTACGCCAAGGCTCCATCCTAGGCCTGCTACTGTTCTCACTCTTCATCAATATCCTCCCTTCAATCTGCCAAACCACCCACCTAGTCCTTTTCACTGATGACGCTGCCCTCTTCTACAGCGACACTAACCTGGACACAGTGTTTAGTAATTTGCAGGCTGATTTCAGCAGGCTATGCACTTGGTTCTCTGCCAAAGGAATGGTTATCAACTCCAAGAAGACCAAGTTTATGATCTTCTCTGGCCCAAGAAAAGCCCCAGTCACAGGCCAATCCCTCTCAGACAGTCTTGGTAACATCACAGAACAAGTCTACAAATTCAAATATCTTGGACTGTACTTAGACCCTTACCTTACCTACAATATCCATATTACCAACCTCATCAAGAAAATCCATATGAGGCTAGGTCTCTTATACCAAATCAAAAAGTTCCTTATCCCTGTCTCCAGACTATGCCTCTCTAGCTCCCTTCTCCTGCCCCTCCTTAATTATGGCTCTATTGTATACTTCCCTCCCTAATACAGTCCCCCTTTTCTCCAAACTCAAGACTACATACAATAATATTGCATGGTTCATGACCTGCCTTCCCTGGATGACCCATCACTGCACCGTCTATGCCTCCCTCACCTGGCTCACCCTTGAAGGCAGGTTCTAACTTAAAATGTTCTTTTTCCTACTCAAAGATTACAGTAACCTGCTGCTGATCAGCATTAACTCACTTTTCCCCTTAGCAGTTCACAAGCGCAGTACAAGAGGGGCCACCTGTCATATCTTCAAAACTCCTTTTTACCACACCAAGCATGTGCAGAACTCCATCACGTACAAGAGCCCTAAATCTTACAATAAACTGCCTTCTGAACTTTAGGCCTGTAGTTCAATTGGCTCTTTAACCTCCTTCCTCAAAGACCACTTCCTCCAATCCACCACTTGTGCCTAACCCAGTAGGCAACCTCCCTGAATGTCGGCCAACCCCTTGAGTTGCCATACAGTTTATATGTATCCGTACATAGGCTCTATTGTTGTGTGTTCTGTATTTGCTTTTTGTTTTTTAATCTAGATGACCCTGTCATATACAGTGTTCCCTATTGTAAATATTGTAAAATATTGCAAATATTGTTTTTACCTTTTTCTCTGTATCATCGAATTTATGTACCACTGGATGTTGGTGCAAATGGGCATTTTTGCTCACATACTTTCCAGTATAAAAAAAATAAAATTGAAAAATTGAAATTGAAGAAATCCGGAAGATGACAGTTCCCCTTTAAAATGTAGACTCTTGCAGCACCAACAGACACAATAAATCACTTGCCCACACATTAGAATACATAATAACAATAACTTTTTTTGTTAAGCTCAGTTCACAGCATATCAAAGAGCTGTACAAACATTAAACTCTAAAACATTTAAAAACAGGATATGAAACTTACTAAAATTATTAACATAATATACAGAATCAAAGATATCAAAAATCAGGGAAAGCAAGCAAATAAAGATGGGTTTTAAGAGCAATTTTAAAGCTCTCCACTGTCTAGCACTCTTGTATCCAACAAGGTAGAGAATTCCACAGGGTGGGGGTGGCATAAACAAAAGCCTGTGCTCCAGAGGTCTTCAAATGCACCCTGGGAATCTCTAGAAATCCCTCATTGGCTGAGTGGAGCAGTCAGAGGGGGTAGTAGGGATTTAGAAACTCTTGCAAGCAACTTGGACCCAAACCATGTAAGGCTTTAAAAGTCAGTAAACCGACTTTAAAGGTGATCTGCCACTGAACTGGCAGCCAGTGGATAGCGCTCAGTACAGGAGAAATATGGCTGGATCGAGTTGACTCAGACAATAACCTGGCTGCAGCATTCTGCACCAGCTGCAGGCAGTGGATGTCTACCCCAGGAAGCCCTAGGTAAAGGGAGTTACAGTAGTCAAGGCACGAGGTCACGAAAGTGTGGACCAGGGTTGGAAGATCACCAGATGGAACAAGGTGCTTAATCCGAGCGATGTTCCTCAGATGGTAAAACGAGGACTTGACCACAGCTGACACCTGTGAATGAAGTGCCAGCCCATCGGCAAGTGTCACCCCAGATTCTGCACCCGTTCAGAGGTCAACAGCTGGGAGCCTCCAAGCCAAAGCCCGGCAGGAAGCCCAGCAGTCAACCCCTCTATCTGGTGACCAGGTTCCACAACTAACACCTCCATCTTGTCAGAATTCAGCTTTAACCAACTGGAATTCATCCAGTCTTGGATTTCAGTGAGGCAGTTGGAAAAAACTGAGAGCGCACTATCCTGGTTGGGCACAAAGGACAGTTACAGCAGAGTATCATCTGCAAAACAGTGAAAATTCAGCCCATACCATCTCACAATGTCTCCCAATGGCAGCATATACCACGTGAACAACATGGGGGACAACACTGAATCTGTGGGACCCCACATGGCAGGGAGAATGAGTCAGAGGAAAAAAATACCTGCTACTACCCTCTGTGACCTGCCAGTGAGAAAAGAATGGAACCATCTGATGATTGTGCCAGACAGGCCACAAATGACCCGCAGGTGGTCAAGAAGCACCCCATGGTCCACAGTGTCAAAATCTGATGAGAGATCCAGACAGACCAAGATGGTATGGCGCTTCTGGTCTCTAGCCATCAGGAGATCATTGAGTACCCGAATCAGAGCAGTCTCAGTACTATGTCTCTTATGAAACCCAGACTGGAGAGGATCATAGATAGCATGGATGGTAAGATGGTTCTCCAACTGTTGTGCAACAACTTTCTCAATAACATTTCCTATAAAGGGAAGGTTAGATATTGGTCTGTAGTTTGCAGGAGAGTCTGGGTCAAGAGATGGTTTCTTGAGCAGGGGGGTTACCACAGCCTCCTTCAGGGATGTGGGGAAATCACCCGACTCCAATGAGCACCAGATTAAATCTGCTAGAACCGGGCTGATTACATCAACAAACCCTATTAAAAGGTGAGTAGGGCCCAGGTTTAAACTACAGCTAGTTGGCAACATACCCTGGAGAAGCCACATGATATCCATGATCTCCAGTCGATCAAACTCAACCCAATAAAGCAGAGGTGTCGCAACTCTGCTTCAACCACCAGCAACCCCCATAGAGCATGACAGACGAATCTCCGACCTGATGTCGGCAACCTTATCAGCAAAGAAGCGAGCAAACCTATTGCACTTAGTTCGCAAAAAAGCTTTCCAAACTTGTAGACAGGTTGGATTGCACAGTCTGTCTACCGTTTGGAACAGCTGAGCCAGTCAGTTCTGTGCTGCAGCAATCTCCCTGGACAGGAACTCTACCTTCTTATGAGAGATTGTTGACTGATAGTCCCTATAATGCTCCATAAGTCCAAATCTGTTGGCATTCAAGCCAGATCTATGCTAAGCATGCTCTAGTCTTCTACCCACTCGCTTCAGCTTCCTCAAGGTCCTATCAAACCGTGGGGACCTTGAGGGCAGAGAGTGAGTGAGTGAGTGAACACGGAAAGGAGCAAGAGTATCCAGAGCCCCCACCACTGTTCATTTATAAGTCTGAAGTAGGTTCTCTGGACCCTCAGTTGCATATAGCGTTCCTGATAGATCCAACACTGCCAAAAGGCCTTCAGGCATCACACCATGCAATGGGCAGTATCAGACCATCTCCACAGGGGCAGGCCTATAAAGGGGAGCCAGAATATTGAACCTTATGATGTTGTGGTCAGACCATCCAACTGGCTCCACCACCAAGTTGGAGGTCTCCAACCCCAGAAGGAAGACCAGGTACAAGGAGTTACCATGATTACATATCACAGAGATAACTACCTGTGTGAAGCCCAAAGATCTCATAAGTTGGAGGAAGTCTTGTCCAAACTGCAAAAGTTCATCATCAATCCAGGAGTTGAAATCCCCCAGTACCATCAACCTGGGGGATTCCAACACCATATTGACGATGAAGTCCACTACTTCCTGCAAAAACTAATTCTCACCTCTGGGTGGACAGTAGACAAGAATAGTTTTGCACCCCACACCTACGGCCACAGTACACTCGAAGGATCTGGTGTCCTCAACTGGCACATCAACAAGGCCCAATTCAGATTTAAAACAAATTGCTACACCCCCGCCCTGCAACCTGACATAACACGGTGCATCACCGAGAAACCGAGAAACATTAACAAACAAAACAAATGAATTGTAGAAACAGTTCCTTCACCTGCTTCATTTCACTTTTCACTCAGCTCGTTTGCTAAGAGATGGCTCGCTTGTTAAGAGCTGCCACAATTTTGCCACTATATTTTCACAGAACCACTGAGTTAATCAATCACCTGTAATGCTGCAACATCAATGTGCCTTCACAATGCTGCGTCCATGGCAATGGCCATAGCAGCGGAGCGCCTCAGAAGCAGAGGAGCACTCATTCACCAAAAAAAAAATCATTGACATTTAAAATAAAAACAACTAAACCTTATTCAGAAAAAAAAAATTACAAGATCCCTGCCTATTCCATAAATGAATTATACAACAGGGACCTTGTGGAATACATGATTTATTTTCACTAGAGCTGTTTGCCCTTGAACACATCACTCATGGCTTACATCACCTGTGAGGTTACCCAAGGTCAAACAGCTCTAGTAAAAATAAATCTTGTATTCCACATATCCCTGTTGCATATCCCTTATTTATGCAATATGAAGAAAGTTTTTACTGATAGGTTCTAACTAGTACACGGCATAAAATACAGTAACATCTGGAGGCTATTTAATTCTATAAGTAGCATTGTTTTATTTTTATTGAAGAAGTATTTTATCAGGAAAGTCGTAGTGGAGATTCATCTTCATTTTTAAATGAGACCTGGATTACACAAGTGCAATTACTAAATTACAAACATCACAGTTACAATTACGCCACATTAATCTTTCAAATGCCACAATCAGTTAATTATATCATACCCAAAAATATAAGGGCATTACAAATTACAGTTTTTAACTGTTTTAAGCTGGATGGACCAAATGTGAATAACTTAAGTAACGGGGGTAAGGGTGCTGAGTAAGGTGTCAGAATATCGTTCCTCCTGCCACTCTGCTTTAGGTGGAATGTGTAAATATACAAGTGCCCTGTTTTAAAAGGGCACTTGACACTTTCACAAAGTGGGTCAGCTTGCATCACAAAAAATAATACATGCATACTTTTTTTGCCGCAAGTGCTGACTTTGAGGGCACTGCTTCATGCAAGTTTCTGATGCTGTTAGACCTTCCAGCATATGGTCTAAGACTAAGGATGCAAGACTGCTTTGAAAGCATGGCTGGCAAAACCACTTTAAATGTCCTGCCAATAGCCTCTCACTCCCAAGAGGATCTTGCCTCTACCCAGTTTCAGGACTAGGAGGGTCTAAAGCTTGTAGATCAAATAACTTTGTGAAGTCACCCAGTGAGTCAGTGACTATCATAGAATTTAAACCTGGGATCTCCTGAGTTTTTGCTCTGTGATATAACTACAGTGCCACATCAGTGCCCTGGTGAATACACTATAGGATTCTAGGGTTTAAACCAAAGTATTACATATATAACAGAAATACCACAGTGCTGTAACACCATACACTTGACTGAAAATTAGATATTGCATTTTAGGAGGGCTTTCCTGAGTAAATACACTTGGAAACTGGTAGTATCTGTTGCATGTTTCTCTGGAACAGAGCCTTTTTTGTCATAGCAAAAGTCTGAATAAAGAAAACTGTCTGAACAACCAACCTTAAGCTCACATTCCAGTAAAAAAAAAATCACTCTTGGCAAAAAAGAAACCATCAAGCTCAAGCATTATTGTTTATTATGACAGGAATCTACTTGGAAAGTGGGTCCTTCACCATTACATTTCACTTACAATTATGGCTTATATAAGAGTTAAGTTATATTCAAAACTCCCTGTTCTTACGCAACAGTCAATTACCTGGAATTATATGACAGGTAACTGTTTTCAGCCGATCATATTAGAGAACAGCCATCAGTTATTCTCTCACAAACTACAAGTAGAAACAGCCAGAGTCAGTTGTTCAATGAAACCCCTCCCATAGCCCGTTAATGAAACATAACCACGCCCAAGTTTGGTTAATGAAACTATTACTATGCCCACAATCGGTTATTCAAACCATAAATATAGGTCCACACATATGCCCCTTCCCCATTTGATCCATCTCTCAACAAGATAGATAATAAAACAGAGCACTCCTGTTTTGATGACTTTTTCACTGCAGTTTGACCTCCCCCCACTACTGATCAACCGACCACCTGCCACACACTCCAGCTTTTAGACTGTTCAGCTGCTCACCAGTAAAAATGAATCCCCACTGAAATCCCCACATCTCAGCATTAATACTCTCAGCTTTCTGAACTCCCACCATTAGTAGTGAAGCCTTACTCTTCAAGAAATCTGAAAACTGCTCAGCCTGCTTACCCAATCTCTTCTCACTTGCTTTCTTTCAGCACCATTTCATCAACCCATGAGCTCGTGCCATCGCTGATCAATTGCTGTCAGTGTTCTTGGTTGCACTGCCACCATCAGCTCAAGGACAGTCATAGTCAAGGTGGGGGTTATTGCTCACTCAAGTGTGAAACATTTACATCACACAATGCATTTAGCAGGCAGTCCTGGTGACCTCCAGCTCAAGCTGCAGTTTCATACTATCACTGAAAATTTCAGAGTTCCACCTCCCGAGAGTCCTGTTCCCCTACCCCACCATCTGTAGTCCTCCAATTCAAGACTCAGCTTGAACATTGACAAAGAGATGCTGCAGATAGGCAGCTTGAAGAACGTGTTTCTCTTTTTTTCAATCACATACCATTTAATGACTAGTATGGCTCTGTCCAAATCGTGTCTTGCCTCACACCCATCTGCTCACACCTCTCAGAACCTAGCATTTTAAAATCTTGTAGAGAATAGTTAAACATGAAAAAAGAACTACAAAGAAGACCACCAAAACTGAACTAATGCAGAAATTGCATGACTATTAAAACCGGTGTGAGAATATTGTTTGCATGAAGGTGGGTGAAGAACGGAAATAAAAAAGTAAATTATATATGGTGTATAATTTTTCTTTTATATTTCAAAAGTGTGGAGGTGGAGTTGGAGTATAAGAAGCAATAACCGGCTTCTGTGGATGGTTAAATGCCAAGCCACATTGGCTGTGGGGCTTGCAGGGTCATGAGATTGATTTAACTGCATGCCTCATTCATCTTTCAAACTAACATATAACAAAAAAAGTCAAAACCAACTCAAAGTTGTATAATAGTAATAACATTCAGTGAGTTGGAGTATACTCGCAATAACCGGCTTCTGTGGGGATTAAATGCCTCAGCTTTGCCTTGGCATTTAACCATCCACAGAAGCCGGTTATGGCTTCTTATACTCCAACTCACTGAATGTTATAATTTCAGTAATGAGTCTATATGGCCCTCTGGCTCCCGACTTATTTTTTTTGTGATTCTGTGATAACTGTAAAGACACAAACAAGGCCTCATGTGATTACTTCACATAATTAGTCCCAGGTCTGCAGCTCTCCTTGCTTTCCCTCCTTCCTTCTCCTCCCCCTCCACTTCTTGTGCTCTATCTCCGCCCTTTCTCTGTAACTGTCCGTGCCCCCTCACAATCACCCCCTCCCTCTTTCAGCCTCATCTCCATCCACCTCCCATTTCCTCCCTTAATCCTTCCTCCTTCTCTCTCTTACACCCCTCTCACAATCTATCTTAGCCCTCCCTTCCCCCCTTTACCTACCCTCCAATTGTCGCCTAACCCTACCATGACTATGCCCACTGGAACTGCTCTCTCCTCCTAGACAATGCCCTTAGGGTGCTATCTCCTCCCTCCTCCTCTAGTAACCAATGTTGCTCTCAGTACCATCTCCTACCTCTGCCCTAATCTCTTAGTGCTACATCCCAGGAATACATTATACAATGCCTGTGTACTATCATGTTATTAAAGTTATTCTTACTGCATTATGTGACAATGCCTATGGTGGCTCTTCTGTGTCTCTTAAATATGTTTTGTGACCACTCTTGTTGTATTGTTATCCTACTTGTCATTAGTGGTGGGCGAAGTGGTAAGTCGCTCCCATGAAAACGGAGGTCGGGTAAAGCAGAAGCCGCGAAAGTACTCTAACAGCCAAGCAAGAGTGCTTTACCATAATGAGGAACACGAAGTCCATTGAAACTAATGACTTTGCGTTATTCCACCTTCCCCAAATACTTCTCCATCAATTTTAAGGCAAAATACATAGAAATCAATGTACTTTGCATCACTTTGCCTTGTTATTGAGCTCAAAGACACATTTTGCAGTGATTCATGGGATTGCAGGTCACATGGGCTCTAGACTGTTCTGCATAGCCTCAGTTCTGTGTAGTGTGTGTGTATTGGAAGATGGAGAAAGTTTCATCTAAGAGTTGTGCTATTCAAATCCTCTAAAAGCTGTTAAAAGCTCTGAGATGCAAATCTGGTGACATCCAGTAGACCAGACCTGGGTTTGAATTCCACAGCTTCCACTTGCATACTGTGTGACCCTGAGCAAGTCACTTAACCTCATTGTGCTCCCAGGTCGCTCCTGTAAAACAACTTCCAGCTTAGTGTGCTATACCTGGTTAAACAACTAAAAAAAAAAAAAAAGCCTTTTGAGACATTTTTTTTCCTCTACATTTAGTGCATCAGTTGTAGGAAACCCTCTGGTGCTCATATTACCTAGTGTTTATTGTTTGTGTGTGGATTTTGAATGCTAATTTAGAACATTCAGTCTGTGTACTGACAGACATTTGCAGTGTGTTTTGGGGAGGGGTGTATCTGTGGTGGAGGTAGGTTAAAACTGGAAGAAAAAGGCAGTCTTTCTGTTTTGGTTATATTTTTCTTGTATAACAGTGTTAATGTACACAGTAATATTTTCAGTAATTCTTGACATTTTTTTTGCTGATTATTGTGGTGCAGCAGAGCATAATTTCAGTTTGTTTAAAAGATTTAATTATATTACTGAAGTTTTCAATTTGCTATGCATTACTTGTAGTGTAGTATGTGTGCGAGTGTATGCGTGTGACACATGCCATCAAATCAGACACATTTTATTGTGCCACAGAGTAACTGCAGCAGTGTGAACCTGCTATCCACCACACCTGCATGAATTTTTTGTACTGCTTTGTGGTATCTTTACTGATAGTGGACTGTTACTGCCATGCACTACCCCCCCCCCCAACCGGCAAAAGGTATTCTTTTCCAGATTTGGATTTGTGACTTGTGAGCACTGGTAAGGTGTCATTGTGCCTTTGCATCTGCATCTCTTGAGTGCGCGGTGCAATCTTAATCTGTCTGTGCATTTGCAGCTCCTTAGGGCCCAATCTCCATCTGTAACTTAAGTCACAGTTGTTTCTTTGGCTTCCCTTCAGAGTACTGGTGTGGTGCATATCTCTGCATGAACGTTGTACTCATCGATGTGTGTTTTTAAGTTAGGGTGATCATCACGAGTCACTCACGATACAAATCACGTTCTTCATCTTCATGGTCACGATTCATGAATCACAAAACTGTA
Organism: Neoceratodus forsteri; assembly: GCA_016271365.2. Classification (NCBI taxonomy): domain Eukaryota; kingdom Metazoa; phylum Chordata; order Ceratodontiformes; family Ceratodontidae; genus Neoceratodus; species Neoceratodus forsteri. The sequence goes on from CM057450.1 coordinate 1,643,164,415, forward strand.
CGTTTTTTTGTTGTTAGTTTCATGTAAGCCTGTTTCATAGTATCTTGGGTCTTGGCTTCAATCACCATTGTACTTACTGATGTAAGTTTTCAAATCAGGTAGTTTTGTGTGGTACAGGTCAAGGAAGTACAGCCGTAGGTATTCGCATACCTGTACAGTTTATTATCATTGGTCATATCACACCAGACACTCATCAGAGACAAATCACGTTCTTCATGAATCACAGCAGTTTTTTTTTTTTCAGTTCTGATGATACGCTGAAAATCTGTAAAGATGACCAAAACATTGATGAATCTTTTTTAACTTTTTTTAAATAATCCCCCCCCCCAAAAAAAAAACTTACCTTCACTGGCTTGACAGTATTCCAATGCCAAAATTCCTCATCTAGCCAAGAAATGCACACCCCAAGTTTGACTATATAACCTGTGATACAAAAAAAATGCAATGATTACATGTATATATGTACAGCTATAGATATATATATAATGGATATGAACATTTAAGGTCAACTCAGGTTCTGTGGAAAACCATGATGGTGCCAGGTACATTAACTTACCAAGGGTAGTATTAGTCTACACACAGAGGGCATCCTTCCTGTTGGGGGTCAGTGCAGCAGCAGACATTGGGCAACCAACAGCATTATCACATCATCATGGATGGTTAACTCAATGGTCGGGTCATCCTTCTAGCACATCATTTGGCAAGACACTGTGCATCAGCCCAGTCAGGTCAAGAAGCATTACATGAAATTCCAAAAGTAGCATCAGGAGACATACTGTAGTTCTTATTGGAGTATGTGCATGCATGGCTGAGTGTGGCATGAATTAAATAGAGACTTTTCTTTCCATTTTATGCTCTAATTTCTATTCATCTGGAGTTGGGAATTTTTTGGACAAAAGACAGTAGCATTTTGGGGATGCACATTCATTCTGGTGACCACTACACGCGTGACTAAGTGCGCCATTAATTCTGAGAGACTTTGCATTTCTTGTTATGCTCTCATTTTACTTCGTCAACACTGGGGAATTTTCTGGACACAAGACAGTAGCATTATGGGGATGCACATTAATTCTGGTGACTGTGTGTGACTACTGCGCTCATGACTGAGTGCGCTATTAATTCTGGGAGACTTTGCATTTCTTGTTACACTCTCATTTCACTTCGTCAGCACTATGGAATTTTCTGGACACAAGACAGTATCATTTTGGGGATGCACATTAATTTTGGTGACTGTGTGTGTGGGGGGCTGCCAATATTGTTGTCACTTCACCTTACTTTGCATGAGGCAAAATGACAGCGTGATAATAATTACAATGATGAGCCTTTCGTATTGGCCACTCCACATGGCCAGATGACAATGCGAAGTGCCCACTTCGCGGGCACTTCACCGGTGAAATTTAAATTCGCTGCATCTCTACTTGTCATATGCTTCTGACATGGAACCTTTGTTAATGAGCCCTGGCTCAAAGGCGTTATCCGAACTCTTAATAAATAATGAAAGTAAACAAGCAAGGCATTATGACTTTGGCACCTGAATAAGATTCAGCTGTATATTAACTGCAACGTTCCTGTTTGTATGCAAACACCCTTAGTATTAAACAATGGAGTGGAATGAAATTCAGTTTTGTGATGGTATCCCAACTGAGTTCTGATGATAACACATTTTGCTACTGCTAAACAAGAAACACTCCTTTATAGTACATATCATAACTTAACACTGAACTGGAATGTTCTCATCATATAAAGAGTGTAGCTACAATAATATTATTCTGCAATAAACATACAGTAGATGTTACCCTTAGAGTATGCAAAGCAATGATAGGGATGAGTAAAGCCCACTCACTACACTTTGCATAGTTGTCATGGTGAAGGAAAAAAAGGCTACACACATTTCACAAAGTGTTCACCACAATGCCCAGGGGGTTCTGACTTCTGAAAGCCACATGAGGGTGAAACTATGCTAGTCAAATTATATGTTGCAAAGTGTAAAATATCAAAGAAGCCACATGACTGATTTAATGTTCAAAATGATGATCACTTGTTACATTGCAACAGGAGGTTCACCACATGACCCAAATGCACAGTAACATAGAAACATAGAATTTGACGGCAGATAAGGACCGCTTGGCCCACCCAGTCTGCTCATTTCCCTGTCTACTGGATAAGCTGCAGATCCTAGTTAACCAGCAGCCTACTTCTTCCTACCCCCACCCCGTGGGTGCCTTGCCAAGCTGTCCCATACGTGGCAGATTCCACCTGTTTTTTTGACTCCGACCTCCTCCGGGAGGCCGTTCCTGCATCCACAACCCTCTCTGTGAAAAAATACTTCCTTAAATTACCTCTGAGCCACCCCTATCTTCAAATTGTGCCCCTTGTTCTTGCACACCTCTTTTTTGAAGATGCTACCCTCTTGGACTTTGTTGATTCCTTGAGGTACTTGAAAGTTTCTATCATGTCCCCTCTCCCTCCTTTCCTCAAGGCTATACAATTAAGCTCCTTAAGTCTCTCTTCATATGTCTTCCGGTGCAGACTCTGCACCATTTTAGTGCCCTCCTCTGGACAGCTTCCATCCTGTCTATGTCTTTGCGAGACTGGGTCTCCCAGAACTGCCGCAGTACTCAGATGGGGTCTGACCAGCTGTCTGTACAAATGGATAATAACTTCTGTTTTCTACTGGTGATGCCTCTCCTATGCATCCCAGTATCCCCCAACCCTCCTTGCTGCCCTCTCACATTGCTTGCCCACCTTTAGGTCATCTGATATGACTACCCCCAGGTCTCTTTCCATTTTGTTGTTGTTAGTATCTCACCCCCATTGTGTACTCTTGCCCTGGGTTTTTGTTTCCCAGGTGCATTACTTGCACTTCTTAGCACTGAATCTAAGCTGCCATACATTTGACCATTCCTCTAACCTTGCCAAGTCTCTTTCATCCTTTCCACCCCACCTTGTGCATCAACTCTGTTGCAGATCTTTGTGTCATCTGCAAAGAGACATACTTTTCCTTCCAGTCCTCTGCAATGTAAGCATAAAAGACATTGAAGAGGACCGAGTCTAATACTGAACCCTGCGGTACCCCACTAGTAACCCGCTTTCTTCAGAGTGGACTCCATTTACTATTACTCTCTGTGTCCTATTCTCCAGCCAATTTTTTCCCAGGCTGTCATCTTGGGACCCAATCCCAGGCTAGCTAACTTGTATATTAATCTTTTGTGTGGGACTGTGTCAAATGCCTTGTTAAAGTCTAGGTAGGCCATGTCCACAGCCCCTCCCTGATCTACTACTTTGGTCACCCAGTCAAAGAAATCTATCAGATTTGTCTGGCATGACCTTCCTGCTGTGAATCCATGCTGCCTTGGGTCCTGTGCCCCTCTGGCCTCTAGATACTTGACAATTCTTTCCTTCAAGTGATTCCATCATTTTCCCTACCACTGAGGTTAAACTAACAGGTCTGTAGTTTCCTGCTTCTGCCTTGCTCCCACTTTTGTGAAGGGGAATCACATCTGCCCTCCTCCAGTCCTCAGGTACCACCCCATCCTCCCATGATTTGTTAAACAGGGTAGTCAGTGGTGCTACTAATTCTACCCTTAGTTCTTTTAGAATTCTGGGATGAATCCCATCAGGCCCCATTGCTTTGTCCACCTTCAGTTTTAAGAGTTCTTTCAGAACCCTTTCTTCTGTAAATGGGCTGGTATCAACTTCTGTATCCAGAGTGTTTCTACTGTTTGTTTTAGGTACCTCCCCCTCTTCCTTTGTAAATACTGAGCAAAAATATTTGTTTAGTATCTCTGCCTTTTCACAGTCACCCTCTGCCCACCCCCCCCCCTTTATTAAGCCTCACTATCCCTCCTTGGTCTTTCCTTCGCTCCCTGATGTACCTATAAAAGGTTTTATCCTCTTCTTAACTGAGTTGGCTATATTTTCCTTGGTTTGGGCCTTTGCTGTTCTGACTGCCTTCCAGCTTTCTTTTGTTTTAACTGATACAGTTCTCTGTCCTGCTCCTTCTGTGATTCCTTGTACTTCCTGAAGCTTTCTTTTTCTCTTGAACCTTCACTGCCACTTCCTTTGAGAACCATAGTGGTTTCTTACATCGTTTAGTTTTGTTTATTTGCTTCACACAAAGGCTTGTTACCTCTGTGATGGCAGTTTTATTATTCCCATTGTTCTTCCACCCCTCCTTCCTGCCCATTTGCTAGTGCATTCCTTAGGCACTAGCCCATTTTGGCAAAGTCAGTCCTCCTAAAGTCCAGTACCTTTGCCTTTGTATGGCTTACTCTATTGCTGTGTTTATTGTGAACCATACTGTTCGATGCTCGCTAGTTCCCAGATGGCTATCCACTTCTACATCAGTGATCCTCTCTTCATCTCCATTTGAAAGAACCAGGTCTAAGATTGCCCCCTCTCGAGTGGGCTCCAATACTAGTTGTCTAAGGCATGCCCCCTGTAGGGCATCTAGAATAACCCCACTCTTCGAAGTGGCTGCTGCAACTGCACTCCAGTTAACATCTGGCATATTCAGATCACCCATCAGCAATATCTCCCCTTTTTCTGCCATTCTAAGTATACTTTCTATCATTTCCTTGTCCATTTCCTCCCCCTGAGAAGTGGGTCTGTATACAACCCCTGTGCGGATTGTGGTGCCATTGCCGGTCTCCAAATTTACCTACAGTGCTTCTTCTCCTCCCTCTTTTCTCTTTTGTTCTGTTGCTTTGATTCCTTCCCTAATGTAAAGAGCTACTCCTCCTCCTCTTTCACCCTCTCTGTTCCTCCTGTAGATAGTGTATCCTGGTATGTTTATGTCCCAGTCATGGTTTTGTGTGAACCATGTTTCTGTGACTGCCACGATAACCAGATGTTCCTCCTCCATCAAGGGCACTAATTCAGGAAGCTTGTTACTCAGACTACAGGCATTGGCACTCATTGCTTTCCATTTTTTGATGGCTTTACCTTCTGTTGCAGCATCCCCCACTGACCTTTCTACCTCGGTCTTTTTCTCATTTAGTACCCTGTTTTGTAGGGAGAGGCTGGAATTTTCCTGCTGCTTATCAGTGCCTCCCCCCTTGACTAGTTTAAAAGCTTGACAATGAAGCATTTAAACCGATTGCTCAAAAGACTTGTTCCCTTCCTGGACAGATGCTGACCATCCTGCCAGTATAGGCTGGTGTCCCTCCAGGTGGAACACCATTCCTCAATGAAGCCAAACCCCTGTGCTCCACACCATTTTTTCAACCATTCATTAAACTGCATGGTGCAAAGTACCCTTGCCTCACTCATGCCATTGACAGGCAGCACCTCTGTGAAGGATACTGTGTGTGCTACTTGTCTTAGGCCCCTCCCCAGTTCTACAAAGTCCTTCTGCACTGCTCTAATCTCATGTTGAGCCAAGTCATTTGTCCCTAGGTGGACAATGACATCCAGCTCAGACTCCCATGCAGCTGTTCTTGTGATCCTGAGGATGCGCTTCCTGTCCCTCCAAGCCATGGCACCAGGCAGGCAGACAGTGTGTATTCCTTCTATGCTATGAGTAAGTGTAGCAACTACTAACATTATGCTCTAAAGGAAAAAAACAATAATTGTAGTTTCTACAGAATTTTGTCAGTCTGAGTGTTAAGAGTTTGTAGACATGATCTGAAAAACATTTATTTTCAGAAAGTCTTTTCACAGCGATATTTTTAAAGTTGTTACAGTGCTTATTCTAAGTGCATCAGTGTACTTGGGTTAGTGGAGCACCATGATCGGCTTCCAATTTCACTGTTAGAATTTTACTTTATAGCAGCACAATTTGTAAACAGTTTCTGTGCTCCCTACTTATTCTGAATGGCCAATCTGATTTTTGAAGTGAGCAGAGTTAAAGCTGGGGCTAATGGCCCTTGTTAGCTTTTTGGGGGGAAGGGGGTGAAGGTGTACCCTGCATGAGAAAAGTATGTGCTGTCACTGTGTAGGGCTGTCACAGAGCGACAACTGGCTCAACACAATTCTATAATGTTGCCACCAGCCTTTTGCACATTGTATTTATTGTTTTTATTTATTTTATTTGTTTTCGCCACATTTCCTACTGGACTGTTTCATTTCATCCTTTCTCTGCTGTATAGTATTTCTGTACATGTGAACCCCTATTTGCTTCAATTGCTCCTGAAAGTGCTCCTGTAGCAGAAGTACTCTCAATTCATTTCAGTGCATATTCTTGGAGATTTGACATAGAGTTGCCAGTAAAATAAATAGGTATGACCTTTACCCATCTAAAAAAACACTGCACAGTCAAATATGGATTCAAAATAAACTATTTAATATCAAAACATTGTACAAGAGGTACAGCAGCAAATGGCAAAATAGTTTACACACTAAAAAGTAAAATAACAGGATTATGAATGATGTAAAATGCAAAAACTAAAAAATGAACCAAACTAAGTTATACATTTTTACTACACCTGTCTTAGGAAAAAAAAATTACACACACAAATCCACTTGCCAAGGGAATAATTTGTCTATAAAACCTATAAATCTGTATCAACATGAAATCCTGCCAAAAGGAAGTCAACAATGGGGTTAAAGATGATAATATCTTCCCACCAATCCAAGGAAAGGTTGGCGTAGGACAGAGTCATAGTAGCCTCCATGACCCTGACACATTCTTGTAAATGAAATGTTTTGTCAAACAGAAGAAATTGTGTGAATGAATAAATTCAGTGACACCAAAAATGATTTGCTTTAAAATGGAATTCTGATTACCCCTCCTTTCTAGAAGGAACTCTATGGCTTCATGACCATGGGTGTGCTTGCTCAAGGTATACAAGGATCTAACGTCAGTGTGTAACCACTTAAGGTCATGTTTCCTAACAATGTTTTAATTTCATTCAGCACATCCATGGAGTCCACAGGACAGGAGCCAGATGGGAACATGATTGAGATGTCCAAGTACTTCTGCAGAATAAACAAGGTTGACAGCAGTGACATCACTATGAGTGGTGTCATGGGAATCTGGAGTAACTCTTTGGAACTAGACAGTGGATTAATAAGGACATCATTACGTACTTTTTTTCCAGAAAAAGTGGTGGTGGACTAGAACAGACCTCTGTAGGAGGTAATCAGGGCTGACACTGTGGCAGCAGGGATCAAAAGGGGAGAGGACAGGCACATGGGAATAGTACATAAAGGGGCATACTGGGATGGAGGTAGAACAGACTGACGATGGCATAGTCCTAAAATTAGATAGGCTTGGGCAGACTGGATGGGCTGCAAGGCCTTTATCTGCCAGCATTTTCCATGTTTCTATAATTCTGTGCACAAGAATTTATAAATGCTCACTCTTGGTTGCAGAAACTGAGAGTAATCACATAGTCAGTGCCACTAGAATTCTGCCATTTCCCAGCCATGGAATTTTATGTGGAATATGCATCAAGCCACAGAATACATATAATGACACAGAATTAATTGTTCTTTGTGAATTTTCATTCACATACACAGTTTTTACAATGTGCCAGTCCCCTGTCCCAGCTTGTTCATCCTGAAGACCCCTCTCAAAACTCAGCCTGTGATGTCATTGATGACTACATCATGTTTTTGACAATGGCATGACTGCATCCTACTACAGAAATGAATAAATAATGCCACAAAAATCAGAAAATGCTGTCCCAGAAGCCAAGGACCCCTGCTGCAGAAACAAGGACAAAGTGTCATAGAACACTAGGGGACTGCACATAATTATATTCTTCACTCTTCAGAGTCACTTGAGTCAGGACCTCACTGATGTCTAAGGGACTAAACATTTAAGGATAAGGTCTTTTTTCCCACAGTTCTACAAACTTTGGCCATCCCATCTTTCTGGATAATCCCCCTTTTCTCACTGAAATGTTTCTAGAAGTTGGCCAACATGGTGTGCACCTTTTTCCAGTGACATGTAACTCAGAAAAGTTCAACTGCTCCATTCATATTTGAACAGCAGTTACCTAAATTCTGTTCCCACAGACTGGCCTATAAAATCAGAACCAGCATTACAGTAATGATACCCCCATTAGATGTGAATGACCTCATTCAGGTCTTGGCAATCAACAGTTGTGTTATAATTTTAGTCTATGTTAAACAAAACATACTACTTTAAAAAGGTTTACAGGGTATGAACACAGAACTGAAAAAACTAAGACTGAGTAACAGAAAATAATTTTATGTACACATGAATAGCTAAATCTGTAACGAGAGCTGTGACAACAAAAGTCCTGTACCACAGAAGAGTCATCACCAACTTTGCTTTCAAATCATGAAATATAACACAAAGAATTGCATTAATAAATCACATACTGTATAAAATATATTTTTGCACATTTTCTTTGTTCAGTAATACTAACATACTAAAATGCCAGCAGAATAGGCCTAATGGTCTTTTGTGTCTGCTTGTTTGGTCAGCCCCCACCCTGGGTGCTGACCTTGCTGTCCCTCTCGCCTTCTCTGGCTTCTCCCTTCCCAGTTCTGGATATTCTTGCTGCATTGGATTTTGCTTCCAGAACCCTTCCCCTGTACCTGTCCCATCCCCTCTTGAACCCCTCCACTGTCTCTGCCTCCACCAGCCCCCTAGGCAGTGCATTCCATGACTCCACCACCCTCTCAGTGAAGTAGCACCTCCTCCTTTCTCCCCTGAATCTTCCCCCCTCCAGCTTCCACCCATGCCCTCTAGTGGCCCCTCCTCCTTCCTTCGAAGCACCCTGACTGTTCCTCCCCTATTTACCCTCTTCATGTACCTGAAGACCTCTATCATGTCCCCCCGGTCCCTTCTCTCTTCCAATGTGTACATATTTAGCTCTTCGAGCCTCTCCTCATAGGTCCTGTCCCCAAAGCCCCAAATCATTTTGGTTGCCCTCCTCTGGACCCTCTCCAGGAGGTTAATGTCCCTCTTTAAGTGTGGCCTCCAAAACTGCACGCAGTACTCAAGGTGTGGCCTCACCAAGCAGTTATACAGAGGGAGTATCACTTCCCTCCTTCTGGAGGTGATCCCCCTAGCGATGCATCCCAGCGTCCTGTTGGCCTTGGCTGCTGCCCTCCTACAAGTCTCAGAGTTGTTCATCTTGACATCCACCACCACCCCTAGGTCCTTCTCAGCCATCAAGACTTGTAGCATTTCCCCCCCCAGGGTGTACACTTGGCCTGGGTTTCTGGCCCCCAGGTGGAGTACCTTGCATTTCCCTGCATTGAACCTTAGCTTCCACTTTCTAGACCATCTTTCCAGAGCCTCCAGGTCCCCCTGTAGGGCCACCCTCCCCTCCTCCCCATCCACCACCACCCCCAGTTTCGAGTCATCTGCAAAGAGACTCATCTCACTCCTGATTCCTGTCCTTATGTCAGATACGTAGGCGTTGAACAGATATATTTGCACCCACCACCCATATTATAAGTGTGATACACTCTAATGCATGTAGTTGCTGTCTATCTGATATTCATACCTCTCAGATGGTGGAAGGCATTCAGTTTTGCCTTGTGCCTCACAACAAACCCAATATACACATACAGTACATCAGAGCATTACCACACACATGTTGTGTGTTCTCATATATACATATATATACAGTGTGTGTGCATAATATATATAGCTAAAGTGAAGCCCGCTAGGATGAAGCACAGTGTCACAGTTTCCTGCATGACAAAGTGGATTAACTCCCACTGAAATTGCCTTATTCTTTGCAGTAATTCTGCTGAAGAATGCTGCAGAATTCGGTTTCATCCTAGTGGGCTTAATGTATATCTAGTGATAGACAGATAGACAGATAGATAGATAGACAGACAGACAGACAGATCGATAGAGTATACCTGCACAACAGGACAAGTATAGGTAGGGTAGGGTTGAGTTGTGATCTCCATGTTAAAGCCCTATCTTTGCACTTAACAAATTTGCTGGTGTTCAACAAATTTGCCCAAAATTTAGCATATGGTTGTTCAGTTGGTAAGTTCTTGAGACGTGGGAAGTTTCATGACAGGTGCATATCCGGATTCTGAGATCCGGATGTGTCAAATACAGAAAAAGCATCACTTTGGAATTTTGTTCTGCAACTTTCAGGACAAAAGAAGATTATGCCAAGGGTGTGCCTTTCAAACATTCTGAGAAAAAATAATTATTGGTTTCAAAGTTATGAGGGTTTTGATATTTGGTGTCTGACATGCTCAGAAGGGTATTATGATAACCCTCTGATACAACAAAAAATGTTGCTTTCGTGAGCCATTTTACTTTTGTAAAATTAATATTTTTACTATCAAGACAAAACTTTTTTGTGTCATGATGGCTGCCCTCTTGTTTTTTTTTTCCTGGACAAAGAATAATTTGAACACACATAAAAATTAGTTATTTGTAAAAACAAACATATGAATCTTGTTAAACGCTACCTGTTTAGTAAAATTTTGTTGTTTGTTTTGCAAAAATGAGTTAGGAATACCTTTTAGGGACTTTGGTTGTCAGTTTACTGAAATGGTCAATTTACATGTTATAAACTGCAAATTGTAGTGCCACATATTTAAGTGTGACACTAAAGTGTGACACTAAATCTTTTGACACTAAACATTTAGTGTCACACTTGAGTTGTTGCACTTCAATGTGCAACACAAAAAGTCCATTTTTGGGTATCACATACCTGTACTTTAACTTATAACTTGGCCAGTTTACAATATTTTACTTCCAGTTTTTGAATAAACTGTTTAAATGACCTACCTCATAAACAAGGATGGTTGCAATTTGCAAGCGCAGGTTGAAAGGGGATTTTGCTGTCACTATGCAAAAACACCTTTTGGGCAGGATTTAACACATTTTAGTGACCAAGTGCATGACATGGGGTCAAAATGTCAAACAAAATGTTATGAAGACATGTATGCAGGGCCATCCTTTGACACAGCAGGTAAAGCATTGTGAGTGTGTGCTGGTAAGCTGAGTTTGGGGGCAAGATCAGCAGGCCAGCTTGATGGACCGAGGCTGCAGGGACAGTGCTGCCATACAGCATTATCCAATGCCTGGGGAAGGATGGTGCAATTTTGGCTGCATGGGCAACAAGTAACCAGCACAGGGTCATGACAACACTGTACACCTAATGGATTGTTTCATTTTTGTGGAGGGCTCTGCCACCCACACACCCCAATGTTGGGGGCTTCACCCCCCACACACCCCAGAATAATTATAATCAGCTCCAAGGGGGTGTGCACAGAGGGGCAAGTTAAAGTTCCAACTGCGGCACTTAGTCATGGCCGCACAGATGGGAATCAAAATAAAAATTCCCTCAAGCAGGGTTTTGAACCCTGGTCTCCCTCCTTGCTTACTGCTGGGCCAAGTGCCTTGGCCACTCCACCATAGGAGTGACTTGACTGAGCACTCGACCAGCAGTGCTCAAATCCCATTTCCCCACTTCCATCTTCCATTTGACAGTGACATGGGTAGTGATATTTTTGTATCACTCTAATACCCCTGTCTCTGTACTTCATTATGTGCTTAAGACAGCGCTGTTCTTCATGCATGGTTTTGTCCATGCTATAGTGATCAAGTATCCAAGTAACCATATAGAGAAGAAGTCTTCTCTTGGTATAAAACCCAGGAAGCCTTGCACTTCTGCATCTACAGTAGAACATAAGTGCAGGGCCCAGAGGACTCTACACTTCCACAGCTTGATGACATCTTGGCCCTGCACATCTGCATCTGTAGCCACATTGATGCACAAAACCCAGGGGACCCTGCACTCAAACAGAACTCAGTCAGCTCTGTTAATTCTTTGCATCTGTAGATACACAGAAGTGCAGGGCTTGAAGGGTACTGCACATTAACAGGCAAACAGATGAGACCTTGTGTTAATAAGGATATGATTCCACTATCTCAAAAAGAAAGCAAATTCATTGCAAATAACTGCTTTAATGCACCAGTTAGAGTTCATCTTAACACCACAAAAAAAGGGAAATGTGGCATTACAATTTCCAACCCTAACTCTCCATGTTTCCAAGGAGCAAAAAGACAGCACCATACTAGCAACCACAGACAGCACTCATCAGGTAAGACAGTGAACATACAACTATTCCCAGATAACATAAATGCAGTAGCACTGATGTACTACCTTCATGGACTAGTATCTGCAGCTACATAAGCACTGGCCTTACAGAGGCCTGTGCTTCTGCATCGAGGTGTGTGTGTGTGTGTGTGTATATGTCTTACAGTGTGCATGAGTACCTGTGGCCACAAAGGTGTTGACTACATAGGGGCCTGGGCTTCTGCCGACAGAAGTAGAGTTGCAGTTCAGGTAGCATGGGTTTCATGGGGCCTGCACTTCTGCAGCCACAGGTAAGTGTGTATACCTTATGCTTGTGGCAGCTGAAATGCAGGCCCTTCGGGGACCTGTAGCTGGAACTGTGCATATGTCTTCACTGTGCATGAGTACCTGTGGCTACAAAAGCACAGGTCCTGTAGATGCCAGCACTTCTTCAACAAAAAACCTCTTGTAATTTGGGTATCGTGGACATCTGTACTGATATTACACTAGAAGAATGGAAAGCTGCAGCTGCCCACTTCAATAACTGTGCCAGAAGTAATCGCCTAAGGCTGGTTCAATTAAATTTATGTACTGAACTTATTTCACACCTTCAAAAATACATCCCTTTGATAATACCAAGTCTACATGTACCTGAAGTGCAAGGCAGAGTTAGGGGTTTATAGCCATATGACACTTGTGACAAAAAATGAGCACTTTCAGGGCTGAAATACATAGAATGATGCAGTATATCCTGAAGCACCCCCTGTCAACAACCTCACTGGAACTACTGCTGGGACCTGACACCACATCCAACCTTTGCAGAACCAGTAAACAACTGTGGGACCTTGCACTGATAAACATACAAAAAACTGTTGCACAATCCCGGCTCAGCATGGATCCCCCAAGTGTAGCCCAGTGGAGCAGAAACTTTTACAACTTCTTAAAACTTGAGCATGTACAACACAAAGCAAGTGGAACAACTGAAATCTTTCACCATGTTTGGTTACCATTAGCTAGGACTATTGAGAAAAGATATTTCCCTGTTTAGACTGAATCAAATTTGGAGTGCCCTTGCCAGTAGGGTATCTTAATTTTCCTTATACCGTACTTCAAGCTAAGCGTAGGTGAATCTTTTTTCTCTCTAGGTCTTAAAGGCATCTGCAGGCTGATGCTACATACATAGGGCCCTATGCACTATCTCCATGGAGTGGCTACTGGCTTGTATCTGGGGTGCATAGCCACTCCACGCCCAGCATGCCCCCCGCACAGGATGCACTAAGGGGGGATGCACAGGACAAATGGACCTGATCCTTCCGGTCCGTGGACCACACCGTGCAGGGGGTGGGCTGGGGGCATGACAACACTATGCATCATACACAAAGGGACAGCAGCGCTCCTGCTGAGGAGCACAAAGACACCATTTTCAACAAGCTACAGCCAAAGAGGTAAAGAGCACCTCTCTCACACTCACCTGCCGGACTCCTGTTGTGGGGTGCTAGCCTGACGATGCTTCGTGTCGTCTGCCCCGCCCGCCCCAACCACCCACCTGGGGCGGCTTTCAATTTATAGACCCACCTCTATGACATCATTTCCTGCTACCAAAATTCTATCTCCCCACTTTCAGGTTATAACTGCTGGCTGCTAGAGGGACTCAGTGCACCCTCTCTATATTTCCTGCCCAGATAGTACTTGTGCTCCCCTACTAGCTGGTTCTCCTCACCTATTTGCAGCATCTCTCCTCGCTTGGCTTCAACTATGCTGCATTTCTCTGCCACTTTTCCAACCTGTAACTTCCATCTACCTGGACCCCTACCCCCCCAGCCCACAATTGCTGACCACTAGGAGTCGCTACCGAGCACCCAATTTTCAGGCCCAACCACTGCCTGCTCCGGCTCCCGGACCCTGAATTCCGACTCCTACCCAGGCCCATTCTCCTAATTACCTTGGGTGAGTCTCGAACCTGGTACCCTGTACACCAGAGGCAGTGTTGCTACCACTGAACCAAAGTGGCACTAACAGTTACAGGCAAGCCGCTTTCCACTTCTTTCTTCCATTACCTTATTAGCTCCTTAGCACTATGCATGCCACTCTCCTATGGACATGCCTCATTCTCATCCTCTGTCTGCTGCCACTGTCTTACCCATCTATCTCAGTGCTATTGCAGATGTGCCAGTCTGTTGCCCCCCTTTGTGCTCTGGTACTGCACCCCTCCTATGTATATGAGCCAGTACTGGCGTACCTTGCCCCCACTGGGTGCTTCTGCCCACCCTGCCCACCCGCCTGCTTCCTCCAAGCTCCCACCCCAACTCACATGGGAGACTTATCATTCTTGCATTCCCATCCTGTACTACTCTGCCCACCCCCTGTATACGGAAACTCCCTTCCCCCCTCGTGTCTGTCGTAAAAATACCTTTCACCGCCACCTGGTCAGGGTGGTAGTTATGCTACTCTTCCTGTCAGGTAACATACATCCCAACCCTGGCCCAGTTCCCAACAGCTCAGCTACAGGCCCCCCTGGGCTTTGCGTTGCCTCAATAAATATCTGTAGCCTCTTGAAAAAATTACTCACTCCAGTGCTGGGTCACATCTCATAATCCAGATGTCATCACCTTGGTTGAGACCTGGCTGACTAAATCCACCCCGACTCCTTTGTCTCCCTCCTGGGATACTCCCTCTACCAGGAAGACCGGGCTGGAAGACGGGGAGGTGGCTGTGCTATCTACACAAAAGACTCCCTCAATGGACTTGCCCTACCAGCACCTGCTCTTGATTTTGGGGCACAGGCGCTAACCCTGAAACTGACCCCAGACCCTTTAAGGGGCCCACTCTATCTAACTACAGCCTACTTACCCCCTAAAAATAAAACACTGGCTCTGGCCTCTCTAACGGAATACCTTTCCTCGCTATCCCACTCCTCGGACCAAATACTAGTGGGCAACCTAAACATTAATTGGCTTAGCCCCTCTTCCTCATCTACCCGTGACTCCTTTGCAGTGGTTGATATGACTCAACTCGTTACCCATCCCACTAAGTCTAACCCAAAGAGAGACACTAGTACTCTACTCGATGTGGTCCTCTCTAATCACCCTAATCTGATCTTTGATATCCAAGTCCTTCCTGACTCACTTAGTGATCACTCCCCCATACTTTTTCGCTGGACTACCACAGTATCTAAACCCATAGCACAGTCCACACTTCGACTGTGCCTGAAACCAGGTGGTCTGAAGAACCTCAAGGAACTTCTGTACCAAATTGATTGGTCTCCTATACAGTACACCCCTGACATTGATACGGCTCTAACCTTCTTTATCCAAACATTCAATAAAGCCTGCGACATCTTCGCACCACTGACAGCCCGCCGTTCCAAAGTGCAAAATGCTCCCTGGGTGACCCCCACCCTGCTCCAACAACTTAAGCACAGGAATAACTTATGGCACCAGGCAACTGAAACGGGCAGGCCCAGCGATAGGCAGGTGTATGCTACTGCCAGAAACAAGTGCACCTGGGCCATCAGAAAGGCCAAGGCTGATCACTATCAGTACTCACTTACCTCCTCCTGGGGGAATGCTAGAACCTTCTGGGACAATATCAAACAGTTAAATGGGAGCACACGCTCCCCCCTCCCTCCCAGATCAATATCAATGGCACTATCTCCACTGACCCAGCCCTTATAGCTAACTGCCTTAATACTTCCTTCACGGATCTTAGCCCCATCCTCCCTAAAGATTTTTTCGACCCTCCCCCCCGCTGCCTGCCCCAGTCCTTACACGCCTGTACTTTCACCTACGCTGAGTCTCTGCCCAAGAACTCAGACCTCACCTAATCAATGCCCTTAAGAGCAATAGTCCTGGCAGTGACACCCTGGATCCCTGTATCCTTCACCAGGTATTAGATCTGGTCCTTACCCCAATCACCAGCCTCCTCAATAAATCCCTCTGCCTGGGGCAATTTCCGTCAGCCTGGAAAATTGCCACAGTCACACCCATTCATAAAGGTGGAGACAGGTCCCTGGCTGGAAACTACCGGCCTATCTCCATTCTCTCTCCACTCTCCAAAGCTCTGAAAAAAGTGGTGGCCTCATAAATCACTGACTACCTGACCAACTACAACATTCTCTGCCCTGAACAGCACGGTTTCTGTGCTGGCCATAGTACCAGTATTGCCCTCCTAGAGTTCTCAAATTTTCTCCACACCTCCCTAGACTCGGGCTCTCTGGCTGGCACTGTGTTTGTAGACCTATCAAAGGCATTCGACACCGTCTCCCATCCCCTCCTTCTGGATGCCCTCAGTCACTCTGGTTTTGCCACTGGGCCTGTCTCCTGGTGCGCCAGCTATCTGTCAGCCCACTCACAATGTGTTAAAATTAGCGGGACTCACTCCGACATCTGTCCCATCTGCTCTGGTGTTCCCCAGGGCTCCATTCTTGGACCCTTACTCTTCTCACTATACCTTAACACCTTACCAGGTTCCTGTACTGGACATATCTTACTGTATGCAGATGATGCCGTCATCTTTGCCACTGATCGTAGCCCTATCGCCCTCCAGGACGCCTTGCAAAGATCCTATAATGAAGCCCAGGGTTGGTTCAAGGAACATAGACTGGTGATAAATCTCAAAAAACCAAAAACCATGATCTTCGCCCACCCACAAAACAAGTCCAGCAACTTCAAACTTCACATACTCTATAGCTCCAAGTTCCCACTCAAACAAGTCTACTCCTATAAGTACCTTCGGATCTATTTTGACCCCATTCTCTCCTTCCATGATCACATCTCAGCCCTTGCCACAGCTGCAAATATTCGGCTAGTCATCTTATACCAGTATAAAAACTGTCTCCCCCTTGAGGCCCTCCGACTCGCGTTCACATCATCCATACTGTCCCTTGTGGATTATGGGCTGCCAGTGTACGGTGCTGCTGATCAGACTGCTCTCAACAAAATTTGCATTACACTAAACAAGTCCTGTAGGCTAATTTCAGGGTCCCTAGGCTAATGCACACTTGCCAACCCCATATGCAAAGCCATGCCTTGGCCCTAGATGAGCATGAATATCAGACCTGTATCATAACAAAAAAAACTCTCCTTGGTCTATCCCCACTGGGTCTGACTGCCTCCATCCACCATGCAAAATCACAAGTACATACTCGAACCTCTGGCAAAAACCACCCTATCTATTCCCAGGGCCAGGACCTCACACGGTCAAAGAGCCTACTGCTACAGAGCCCCATCCTGGTTCAACACGCTACCCCCCTCTATCTCTGATGCTCCATCGATATCCTGTTTCAAAACCTCCCTACGAAATCACCTATTTAATACTCGAAGCTGTAATTGTTACTAGTTTGGTCTTGCTCAAATGCTATGACAAAGCCACCTGTTTGGCTGCATATAACAATAGAAGATAGAATGCCTTTAACAATGTATTGTATGCCTCATCCTCTTTGAACCAACTTGTTGTATATCTCATTGTTGTAACATACTGTTGTATTGTTTCTGTCTTTTTTTGTGACAAGGTGCCTTTGTAAATGAGCCTTTGGCTCAAAGGTTTTCAAACTGAAGTACAAATAGATAATTAATTAAATAAATAAATAAATAAAAATACTGGCACTGTGTTTGTAGACCTATCAAAGGGATTCAACACTGTCTCCCATCCCCTCCTTCTGGATGCCCTCAGAACTTGTGATTTTGCATGGTGGATGGAGGCAGTCAGACCCAGTGGGGATAGACCAAGGAGAGTTTTTTTTGTTATGATACAGGTCTGATATCTAAGGCGTTCATCTAGGTCAAGCAGCATGGCTTTTGCATATAGCTGGTAAGTGTGCATTAGCCTAATACATTGTGAGTGGGCTGACACCATAAACCATACCTGGCTCTGCCTCCACTTTCCCTTTTTCCACACTACCTGCTACTCTCTCCAATCTATCCTCTCCTACTTACCACCTCCCCTTTGCCTCCTCCAGTCACTGAGTTACCTTGGACTTGTCAGCTAGCTTCTTGCTAAGGGCAGACATGAATCTCCTGACCTTAGTTGCACTTATCTCATTTTAACCTATTTTGCTTGTATATGTATTATCGTAATTTTATGCTTTGTACTCTTGTGGCTCTATATTTATTGTATGGTTTATGTGTGCTGCGCTCACACTGATGTTTTGTATGTCATTTATATCCTCCCGGGTCGTACCTGAAAATAGGCATTCCTATGTCTAGTGTACTCACCCGGTCAACAAAAGCAAATAAATAAATAAAAAATAATGCTGGCCGCACAGAGGGGGTGCAGGGTATGCCAGGGAGAACCCTACTGTAAGCCCCCTATGCACCCCATGCACACATCATGTCCCGGCCCCAACAGAACAGATAGGCAACCCACTGGGACCATCAGCATCACCTGGCACAGCACACACTGGTGTGCGGCCCCTTCCATGTGCCCCATATAATACACTCCAACACAGGGGCACCAGCCTATGGATGCTACCCCCACCCTCCAAACTGCACCACTGACCCACCCCCACCATGGGCCCCTCTGGGCATATGGTGGTGTAGAATGCCCCCCACCACCACCAACAGCCCCCAACCCCATTCAAGTGCACCATTCTGTGCATTGCTGAAGGACCGGTGGTGTTATCCTACTCTCACCTCCACAGCTGCCGGCCATCGGACATTTTCAGGGAGCACTGCCAACATGTGCTCCACCACATAGGTGATCCACTGAGTGACCCAGTCCTGGCATCCAATTGGATGTCCAGCCAGATCTGTGACTCTGCCCCTGGTGGCCTGGCAGAGTACTGCATGCTGGAGGGGGGCAGAGCCACAGACAGGCATGCAGCCGTTGTGCATATCCCAGGGTGTGCACCTGTCTGCAGGTGCGGAGCTGTACAGGTGGGTTATGTGCCTTTGGTGTGTAACCTGCACCCATTCATGCATTGGAGCTATTGTTTGGCCTCTGTGTAACTACCCCTGTAACTGCTACACCTAAATGTATATTGAAATGAATTGTATTCTCTGAAATATGCAATGATCTAGTCACTGTTAACTTACTATACAGCAATGCTGTAATCTATGTAACAAATTAACTGTCCCTGTACATTTGTTGATTTTCTTAAACAAAAGACATTTTATGAAAAAATCTAAAAATTAGGGTATAGAAACATAGAAGTTGACGGCAGATAAGGACCGCAAGGCCCATCCAGTCTGCCCATTTCTTTTCTACCTTATAAATGTGCCATCGGCCTTTGCTCTGTCAGTGACCTATCTATTCATAGTCATTTGTATTGCTCCCTTATGCCTATCCCATGCCTGTTTGAAGCCCTGCACTGTATTCATAGCCACCACTTCTTGTGGTGCATTCCATGCATCCACCACCCTTTCTGTGAAAAAGAATTTCCTCACATTCCCCTTAATCGGCCTCCCTCTAATCTCATGCTGTGTCCTCTTGTCCTGCTATTTTTCTTATATTTAAACATGTTAGACTCTTTCACCTTGTTTATGCCCTTAAGGTGTTTGAATGCCTCGATCATATCACCTCTCTCCCTCCTTTGCTCAAGGGTATACATATTGAGCTCCGTTAATCTGTCCTCATATGTCTTCTGATGCAGTCCCTGCACCATTTTGGTGCCCTTCTCTGGACTGCCCTCAATTTGGTTAATGTCCTTGTGAAGGTGTGGCTCCAATACTGCTACGTAGTACTCCAGATGGGGCCTAACCAATGTCTTGTACAGAGGATTATTACCTCCCTCTTACGACTTGTGATACCCTACTAATACACCCTAACACCCCCTAGCCTTACCTACTGCTTTAGAGGTCTGTTTGATGATTTTAGGTCATCAGTGATGATGCCCAAGTCTCTTTCTTCCGTTGTGACTGCTAGCAACTCCCCTCCCAGCCTATAAGTGGCTTCAGGGGTTTCTCTTCCTATGTGCATGATTTTGCACTTCTTTGCATTAAATCCAGTTGCCACTCTTCTGACCATTCTGCTAGTTTATCCAGATCTCTTCTCATTCTGCCCACCCCATCTGGCTCATCTACTCTGTTGCAGATCTTGGTGTCATCTGCAAACAGACAAGCCTTACCTCTAGTCCATCTGCAAGGTCACTAATGAAGATGTTGAATAGGACTGGCCCCAGGACTGATCCCTGAGGTACCCCACTTGTGACTTGCATCTCTTCTGACTGTATACCATTTACCACCACTCTCTGTTTTCTGCCAGTCAACCAGTTTGCCACCCAGTTGACCAACTTCTGACCCACCCCGAGCCTACCCAGCTTATTTATCAATCTTCTATGTGGAACAGTGTCAAAAGCTTTGCTGAAGTCAAGGTAGGCGACATCAACTGCTCCCCCTTGGTCCATATCCCAGGGTATTGTGGATTTGTATCTGTGGCTGCAGGGGCCTTGCTTTTGCAAGCAGAAATAGTGTTGTGATTTGAGTATTGTGGTATTCTATATGCATCCAAAAGTGAGTGTATTTATCTTGCAGTGTGCATGCTACAGCTACAAATCCACAAAGATACTGTAGCACTTCAGTGCTATTACATTTGTGTAATCTGGAAACAGTTGTATGTTGTTTGTCTTAGATAATGATGACTGTCTGGGGTTTCTTGTGTGATCTTGTCCTTTGCTGCTTGAGGGAGTTAGGGTTTGAAACCCTAACACCACACTTTCCCACTTTTGTGGTGTATAGCCGATCTAGATAGATAGATAGATAGATAGATAGATAGATAGATAGATAGATTATACTTGTGAGGTAGCACCAGTATAGTTAGGATTGACAGACAGTTTCCATGTTAAACCCTTAAATTTTCACTTAAATAACTTTGGTGGCATTCAACGACATTTCCCAAATTTAGCATGTGTTGTCTAGGAGCCAAGGTCTCAACATGTGGAAAATTTGTGACAGGAGCTTATGCATTTCCTGAGATCTGCGTATGTCATTTTTACATTAATATCCAAATTGTTTCCTATACTTAATACATGTTTTAATTGCGCTTACCTACAGCTTAGAAAAAACTGAATTGTTTTCCAAAACTTTCAGGGTAGAAGCAACCTATACCAAGGTAACTTCTTTCAAAGGTTTTGCGAAAAACATATTAAATGATTCTAGTGTTATAAGGATTTAAATGTTTTTCTGAGCTCAGTAGGGTTTTTGGATAACCCTCTGATATGACACAAAAAATTTGGTGTAGTAAGAACTTTTTGCTTTCTTATCACTTACTTCTCACAACCCCACGCCCCCACCCCAGAAACTTTTGGGGGTCATGACAGCCACCATCTTGTTTCCCCCATAACTAAAAAACATGGAAAATACATAAAAATGATATACATATATATTTTTTCTAAAACCCTGCACCAAACTAAATGGGACCCTTTTAGATAGATTCTGGTGTTTTTGTTTTCTTAAAAGTCCAAAAATACCTTTTCTGTGCACCACAAAATTCAGGGTGCTCAACTTAGTGAGAGGAGTCATTTGCCTGCATTCTTTGCACAAGACCAGTGGGAATTTCTTGACATCTGCAGCCACAGTTGGAGACATGCTAAAGGATTTTATGGCAGCAGTGAGATGGAGCTTGCTTGCTTGCTTTCTTTCTTTCTTTCTTTCTTTCTTTCTTTCTTTCTTTCTTTCTTTCTTTCTTTCTTTCTTTCTTTCTTTCTTTCTTTCTTTCTTTCTTCCATTTATCCATTATTTAACCCCCCCTTCCCAACTCAGCCAGCTGTCCCTTGTATTTCCCTGATAGTTGTACTAGGCCAATAATAAAGTGACATATTATTAACAACACATTGCTTGTATATACAGTATTTTTGAGAAACCACTGCTGCTGCCATTTGTTTATTGCCAATTTGTATATGCTGTTTGTTTAAATGGTAGGAGATTTGGTGTCCCCCAAAATACTGTAAATGTCAGAACTTGGATTCCAGCAGACTGGGGCACCCACCCCCATACCACTTGCCCAACTCCATTTGCTCAAGCTTGCCAAACCTCTCAAATCCTTTTGTGATGACACAGGGGTGCCTACCCCTGGTACTGCTGTAGGGTTACTCTGTCACTGGGATGCCCAATCCCTAGTGTCAGATCCAGATACTTATTGAAACATGCAACAACAACAAAAAAAGTCCATAAATGTCTTTATTTTTTCACTTTTTAATTAACTGGTAAAAAGGGAAATGGTTCCTTGCCACACTGACTCCACACATACCCCTCTCTGACCCCCTACTAAGCACCCACCACCTACAAATATCCTTACTCACCTGAACATGTCCTAAACTATAGCTCCATTCTCTGACTGAAGACATAGCCTGCTACTGGAACTGACAACTGTGACATGAGAAAATAAGTAAGTCCAATGTATTTCAATGGGTTTTGAACTTTTTCTCACAATTTTTTTTTTTTTTGATATTTTAAAATCACATTTCAACCTTGCTTTTTTGGGACCCTACCTCATGAACACATGAGGTGTAATTTTTCAAATCTATCCCAAAAGGTTGATTTTGCTGTTGTTGTAAGAAATCAACCTTTTTGCAGGATATGAAACTTTTCACCTACTGGATGTATGAGGATGATTCATAAGAAGCCTATTTTGAAAATGTGGTGGAAAAATATGATAAATTGACCAAGTTATGAGTGGTCATTGAAATATTTAAATGTTCACTCATAACTTTACAAATATTTAACATTTTCCACCAAACTTTCTACATGGCCTGTTTGGGACCCCAGCTCATAAACAAGGTGGTTGAATTTTTTTCAAATCCATCCCAAAAGGTGATTTCACAGTCCCTGAACAAAATCATGTTTTATTTTGTATTTATTTATTTATTTATTTTATTATATATTCAGAAAATGCCTTTGAGCTGGAAGCTCATTTACAAATGTTCCAAGTCTAACAAATGGTAACAATACAAGTATGAAGTGGTACAGATTAAATACAATTACTAGATTACAGTAAATCAGGTTCAATACATATGTGGTAATCAAGAGCTCAAGTGCAGAAAATCACATCACATTGGACTTTGTACAGAATTTGGATATTATCAAGTAGATAAGTAACAATATGACAATGGACCTTTTACAGAATTTGGATATTAGCAAGTAAATAAGTAACAATATGACAATATGACAACCCCTGTGTATCAAGAGGATAAATATCAGGATGAGGGCTGGGCTAGGTGCCGTACATGTGCTGAGAGGAAGGCAACCAGACAAGGTATTGTCATTGGTGGGTCAAGAAGGGGGGGAGAGTGTGGCAGGAAGTCCACTAACTGAGACAGCAGAGATAGGTTAGTATGAGTTAGAGTAGGTATCAAGACGAGCAGTCGCATGCACTTTGTTCTATGAGGTGCTGCCTAAGCATCCATTTGAAGACGCCAAGCTTTGATTCAGCCAGCAGGTTACTGTCAAGGGAGTTGAGCCAGAGGGGGGCACAGTATTCAAAGGATCTTTGTCCTTGAGTGGTTTGGAAAAATGGGACCTTATAGAGTTGACATTTAGCACCTCTGGTATTGTGTGTTTTTTTTAGTGTGGGTTATAAGGTTCTGGATGCTTGGGGGGATCAATCATAGTGCAGTCTTTTTTGCTAGTAAGCATTTCTGGTACTTTAATCTACCTTTCAAAGGTAGCCAACTGATTTTGGCATACAGGTCACATGTGTGCATTAACCAGTGAGACCCAGTGAGTAGTCAACATGCTCTGTTCAAGGCTATGGCGACTCTTTTTAGAGTGGTTACGGAGGCAGCTCCATATACCACCAGACCATACAGGTAATCGATTGTGGATAGGATCAAGCTATTTATTACTAGTCTGAGAGCCTCAGTTGTCATACACTGTTTATGTCTATGCAGAAGCCCGATCTTGGTATTGACCACCTTTGCAACATGATCAATCTGGGTTGCAAAAGTTAAGGCACAATCTAGTGTGATCCCAAGGTATTTAAAGGCACTTACTACCTCTAAGGGGGTGTTTAGATTATTGCAAATTGTGAGTTGGTGGGATCTGTTTTTATTTTGGGGGTTGCAAAGGTCATAATCTTTGTTTTTTTATAGTTTAGGAGTAGTTTATGATGCTGAAACCTGGATTCAACTGAGGTAAAAGTCACCTGAAGTTGTTTCTGTAGAACAGGGTCTGAGTTGCTGGTGAATAGTACCACATCATTTGCGTATAGAAGGACATTTTCTTTGCAGACAAGGGGAAGGTGGTTGAGAAAGAGGCTGAATAATAGGGACCCAGGATGGAGCCTTGAGGGACCCCTGTCCTTACTATCAGGCTGTCTGAAAGTACCCCATTAAATTTTACTTGCTTTGAATGGTCACTGAGGTAGCTTCTAAACCAATTCACAGCCTCAGTAGAGAGTCCGGAGAAGGACAGCTGTTCTAGTAGCAGTCTATGATTCACCGTGTCAAACACTTTGATGAGGTCTATAAATGCTGCGCCTACCTGCTGACCATGATCCATAGCCTTGTGTATATAGCCTGTGAAATCAACCAGCACAGTGGTGTTGCTATGTGACTTTCGGAAGCCGTGTTGTTGGGGACACTGAATCTGATATTTGTTGAGATATTCCACTAATTAGTCTCATACAATCCTTTCCAGGGCTTTGGAGAGAGGTGGGAGAATGGAGATGGAGCTATAATTAGAGTGTATAGTCCTGTCCCCACATTTTAGGATTGGATTAACTGTGGTGGCCTTCCAAATCTGGGGAAAAGTGGATATTCTTAAGGATAGGTTGAGTATCTTCATGAGAGGTGAGATCAGTACCTCTAGGGAGAGGGCTAGCAGCTTGAGGTCAAGGGTGTCACTGCTGAGTCACGAGTTCCCTATAGCTCGAGTTAGATACCTTTTTGTTTCTTTTTTGGTAACAACACATAGGTAGAATGGAGGGGGGGGGGCCAGGTGGAGGCCTCTCCATATAGGCAGTGTTATTGATGGGGGAAACGCTTCCTCTGGTAGTGTTAGTGGAACCATCTAGGTAGTCAGGGGGAGTATGCGGCCAAGGTGAGTGAAAGCAGTATTAAAGGTATCTGCAATTATTTTAGGCTCTTGAGTGGTTACTCCATACACTTTGGGCATAGTTGGTAAGGTTTTGTTCTTTTTACCTGTAAGAGCCTTCAGGTTATCCCAGAATCTCCTTCTGTCACCTCAAGAGTTAAAGAGTTCTTCCTGGAAGTGGAACCTTTTTGCAGACCAGATAGCCTGTGTGTAGGCATTTCTGGCCTGCTTGTATCTTTGCATGTCAGTTGGATTGCCTGTCGCTGTGGCCCGATGCCAGAAGTTGTCCCTTTCCCTCATTTGGTTAATTAGGGAGGGTGAGATCCAGGGTTTATTATTTTCCTTGATTTTTAATTTTTTTCAGAGGGGCATAAATGTCACAGGTGGCATTAAATTTCTTGATGAAGAAGTCCAGTTTATAGTCAACATCGTTTGTGGTGTCAATGCCAGACCAGTCTTGCTGCATAAGGTGTTGTTGTAGGTGTACAAGCTGCCCCTTTTTTAGTACATGCACTGTGATAGTTTTGGCAAGAAGCTTTGGGACTTTGTTAGACCATGCACATATGACTGGAGAATGATCACTTATGCTATCTAAGAGGACAGAGATGCTCGAGATTCTTTCTGGATGGTTAGTGAGCAGCCAGTCCAGGAGAGAGCTGTTTCCTGTCCGATAGTTTAACCTGGTCGGAGAGTCAGTCATCTTTGTTATATTGATACAGTTTGTCTTTTTATATGACAGCTTCTGCAGACAGCCAGTTAATATTGAAATCACCAACCATTATGACTTTGGAGGTAGGGTGCAGATTTTTTAAGTAGTCTAGGATTTCTTGGAAGCCTTTGGACTGTTCCTTAGGGGGAATGTACACAGAGGCAATAATGAGACCCTTGTTGTTATCACCAAGTAGCAGTTTGACTCCCAAGGTTTGGATATTGTTGCCTGTCTCCAGGATGGTGAGGGTGTGCCCTTTTAGACTGTCCATGATGTAGATTGCACACCCACCCCTGTTTACTAATACCATGCTGCCGGAACACAGTGTACTCATCCAGCGCTATGGCACTGTAAAGGATTTTGGGAGTGAGCCACATTTCCACAATGGATGATACATCCGGTTGGTGCTGTGTAACCCACACTTAGAGCAAGTCCAGTTTAGAAACAAGGCTACAGATGTTAAATGAGGCTACTGTAAGGGAGCCTTGCCTTCTGTTAATTCCCATGCTAGGCTGGCCAGGGCCTGGGATGGGGTGTATGTTGCCTGATATTAGCAATAGCAACAAGGTGATTCTCAGGAGTTGGTACTTAAATTGTTTTAGTTTAGACCTGCTGAGTCTCTTGCAGACCCTTATTGCCTTAGACTTTTGGCTGATGATATTGTGGAAGAGGATTGGAGTGGCAAGGTGGCAATGATGTTTATGGGGAAAGGATACTGTATCCTCACTAGTCAGTGGCTGGCCCATGTTGTTCAGCGTGCCTGGGATGATAACGCCATAACATTGGTGCTCTTGTAGGAGCAGGATATGTTGAGTGTGATTGGTGGGGTTGGAACCACCAGGGTGTTCCCTCGATGCTGGCAGTGATAGGATGGCTGCTGGGAACAAGTAGTGGAAAGTTGGGTGCGCCCTCATTATGGAGCTAGGTGGTAGGTAATGACAGAGGATGTAAGGAACTAGCTGGGTGCTGTCAGAGCACCAAAGTGTTTGAGAAATGAACTAGGAGGGTACAGGAAAGAAGAAAAATTGGAATTGCCCCTTGGACTAATTTGGTAGTGGAAGTAGAGGACAAAAAAGGTTAGGGGATACTGCAAGCTACTAGTTTGTTGCAACTGCTAGATGCCATAGGGGTTAGTGACACCATGTGTGGTGCACCAGGGATACAGGAAAGAAGTAAAACTGGGATTGCCCCTTGGACTAATTTGGTAGTGGAAGTAGAGGACAAGAAAGTTTAAGGGATACTGCAAGTTACTAGTTTGTTTTGACTGCTAGATAGCATAGGGGTTAGTGACACTGCCAGTGTTGGGTAAGTTACTTTTTCTATTACTTTCTATTAGTTTTGGAAACTCGTTCCAGAAAGCTCTGTGCAGTCACTAGCAAGGATGGAGAAGTACTGGAAAAAGTAATACACCTTACAGTTACAATTACTTATGTCTTTTTATACAAAAGTATTACGTAACTGTAACTAATTACATTTATTTGAAAGTAACTATTAACTAATCTATTACTTTCAAATAAATATCATCTGTTATAGTTATTTATTATTTTTGTATTTTTTTTATAAAAAGAAATAAGTAACTGTAACTGTCAGGTGTATTACTTTTTCTAGTACTTCTCCATCCTTGCTAGTGACTGCACATAGCTTTCTAGATCAAGTTTCTAAAAGAAATAGAAAGTAATAGAAAAAGTAACTTACCCAACACTGGACACCGTCTGTGGTGTACCAAGTGCAAGTTTTGAATCCTAATCTGGGACAAAGATGTACAGACTTTGTGGAGTGGTGTGCTGGAGGTGTTCACAAGGGGGCAGAGGCTAGTTTTAGGTCTACTAGTAACTGCAGAGGAGGAAGAGTAGGAGGGGATGTACAGGAATTCGGTGGGAGCTGCAGTGACAACTAGTGGTCACAAAGTATAGGATGCTAATGGACAATTAGGGTGTTAGAAAAACATGACATGGATCACATGATGTATCATGTGACCAACAAGACCACATAAAGGAAATGACAATCAAAGGTGGGCATGGTGGGGGGAGGGTGGGGCAGTCACCATGCAGTGATGACGGGATAACATGGTCCTGTACCTGTGCTCCAATTGCCGGTGTCTGTCTGTGCTATGGGAGGATTCTGGGTGTTCTGTGGGGCCTGCAAGGGGGAGCCTGCTGGTTTAAAGAGACACTGTGTTAAAGGGAGGGTTTAGCCCTGAGACAAAGGCAGAGAGGTAACAGGCAGAAAAGACCAGAAACAGTGAAGGGGGGAGAGTGGGGAAGGGGGGAGTCAGACTGCACATGTGCAGGAATTACAGACACTGACTGGAGACAGAGAGAAACGCCAGTAGTAGCAGAAATGAAATGCACCACAATACACAGGTAAACACTTAATATATTATCCCTGACTTCAGTATCTTCTAAGCCGCACAGTTCACTGGTGACAATCTCAGAATAAAACCCCTGACCGCAGTACCTTCTGAGCTGCTGCAGATACACAAGCAAGACTGGGTTGAGATAGCTTAACTTAATGTAATAAAAGGCAACCGTTAATGCAAATAGCTTAACTTAAAGTGACGGCAAACACTAATTCAGCAGGCTGCACTGGTTCAGTTCTTAAAGATACATGCAGCAACCAGTGTAATGAGGGTGGCCATGCTAAAAACAATCAAGTGCACTTGGCCAACCAAAATATCCAATGAGCACTTCAGAAACTGTGTAAAAATGCAGTAGCCAGTAAAATACTGAGTGTTCTTTGTTTTCGGCAGTATCTGAAAATTCTCACCTACATGGTACATGAGGAGGGGTCAAATGAAGACTATGTTGAAAATTTGGTGTGAAACTATGGTAAAATGACCAAGTTATGCATGAACACTGGTTTTTTTTGTTTCTTTTTTGTTATTCTTTTGTTAACCAGGTAAGGCCCACTAGGCACTAGTGCTTGTTTCCATGGGTGACCCAGGAGCACTGGGGAGGATAAGTGACTTACTCAGAGTCACATAGTACGTGAGTGGAGTGAAGTGATGGAAAACATAATTATTAATATTACTGGTGTGCCTCTGAGTCATGCTCAAGACTTGGTGCTCCAAAAAAGTCTTTTGTTTGTGACCACACATGACTCAAAACCTTTTGATCTATATGTCGACCTGCATAGACTGACAAGTAATCTTAATCTAAAGCATTTTGAGAGAAAAAAAGTGTGTTGGGTTACCTCAATTGAAGAAAATAATTTAACAATAGTGGCAAATGGTACTACAAGTTTGGATGATGCTGTATTGGATATCACAAACCCTCATTATTTATGCCTCCCTACAATGATATAGTCAGGGTCTTTGAAAGGGTGCATGAGCAAGATTTTCAATAACTGTTTCAGCACAATGTCAGAACCAGTTATATCAACATCACCACTGAGGAAGCCACTGCACTGTGAAGCCTGGAAGGGAATAATAACCCACACCCAGCCTGCCACTAACCCCAGTGACCACTAGGAGTCGCTATTTAAACCCTGATTTCTGGCCCAAACCCAGCCTGCTTTAAGTCACCTAGAACCTGGATGCCTGCTCTCATCCAGGTCCTATTTCAGCTGCCCTGCCAGGGTCTTGAACCTTGTACCCTGTCCACCAGAGTCTGTGACACTACCACTACTCCAAAATGGTATCTACACTTTCTGAGGGGCAGCCAAGATACTTGAACCTTTCCGCCCTGCTGTTACCTAGGCACTATGTTTATACACCTCCTCCTCAAATGTCTCCCCCTCTTTTACATGCTAGTACCCACTTCCCATCAGCCAGACATCTCCCCTGGCCCACTTGTACCAGCACCCTCAACTCTCCCTGACATTGGTCGATCCCACCCTACACTGACCATGTACCCTGGCCCACGGCACCCACCCCCTGGAAACCCTTCCGCTGCCTACCCAACCCTACCTCCCCATGGCCACTACTTTTCCTTGCCCTCCCAACCCTTTGAACCCTGCCCATTCCTTGTTCCCCCAGCCTCCTCCCCATCCCTGTGTACCCCCCAGAAGCTTACATACTACCACCCCCTGATCAGGGCCTTGGTCTTCCTACTGCTCCTATCGGGTAATTTACATCCAAACCTGGGCCCTGTCCCCTCCAACCCACCAGCTGGGTACAATGGTCTACGCTTAGCTTCCATGAACATATGCAGCCTAATGAAAAATTTGATGCCCTCCAGTGCTGGGTCATGCTGCATCAACCAGACATCATAACCCTGGTTGAAACCTGGCTGTCCAAATCCACCTCTGACTTCTTTGTCTCCCTCCCAGGCTATACCTTATACCGGGAGGACCGAGTAGGCAAACGTGGGGGTGGCTGTGCAACCTATACCAGGGACACTCTCATCAGACAAGCACTCCCTGCCCCTGCTCTTGTAAAAGGGGCCCAGGCCCTTACCCTCAAACTTGCTCCTGTCCCCTTCAGAGGCCCTCTATATCGCGCCACTGCCTACTTTCCCCCAAAGAACCAGAACCCGGCGCTGATATCTTTAACAGAATATCTTGCCATCCTCCACCACAAGGCAGAACAAATCCTAGTGGGGGACCTAAACATGAACTGGCTCAGCACTTCCTCTTCTACTACCTGAGATTCTTTCACTGCCCTAGACCTGACACAACTCATCTCCCAGCCCACCAGAGTAAACCCAAGGAGAGGTACCAGTACCCTTCTGGACGTCATTATCACCAACCGCCCCAATAAAATTAATAACATCCAGGTCTTCCCAGACTCACTAAGTGACCACTCCCCTATTCTATTCCTTTGGGAGGCCCCTACTCCCAAACCCACAGCCCTGACCACACCCCGCAGGCACCTCCGACCTGGTGGCCTGATGAAACTCAAACAATTTCTCACCCAGATCAATTGGTCCCCCATTCATCATGCTCCCGACATAGACACTGCCCTCGCCTTTTTCTCCCACACCTTTAACAAGGCCTTTGACCTCTTTGCACCCCTCACAGGATGTCGATCCAAAAAAAGTAATGAACCCTGGGTTACCCCTGCCTACTACAAATGCTCAGAAATAGAGATAACCTCTGGCACCTTGCCACTGAAACGGGCCAGATGACTGATAGACAGGCCTACAATGCTACACAGAACAGGTGCACATGGGCCATTCGTAAAGCCAAGTTGGACCATTACCAGGCCACCCTCACCTCCTCCTGGGGGTGTACCTGGACTTTCTGGGACAATGTTAAATAACTAAATGGGAAATCACGCTCCCCTCCATCCCAGCTCACAATTGATGGCTCCACCTCCACCGACCCTGCCTGCATAACTAACCACCTAAACACTGTCTTTACCGACCTTAACTCTGTACTCCCTAGTAATTTCTTTGACCCTCCCCCCACCCTACCTCCCGCTGACCTCCAATGCCCCAGTTTCCATCTACGTAGGTTATCTGCCCAGGAAGCCAGACCACTCCTAATTAAAACATTAAAAGGCAATAGTCTCGGCAGCGATTCCCTGGACCCCAGTATTCTCCGGCTGGTGTTGGATGAAGTCCTTGCCCCGCTCACCAGCCTACTCAACCGATCTCTCTGCCTGGGGCAATTCTCCACTGCATGGAAAACAGCCATAGTCACACCCCTTCATAAAGGGGGTGACAGGTCCTCCGCCGGGAACTACCGACCTATGTCCATCCTTCCTCCCCTCTCCAAAGCCCTGGAAAAAATGGTGTCCATTCAAATTACTGAATATCTTACTAAGCATAACATCCTATGCCCAGAGCAGCATGGCTTCCGTGCTGGTCACGGTACCGGCACTGCACTAGTTGAGTTCTCCAATTTCCTACACTCCTCCCTGGATGCTAGCTCACTAGCTGGTGCAGTGTTCATTGACCTCTCAAAGGCCTTCGACACTGTCTCCAACCCCCTTCTGCTGAATGCCCTAGGTCACACTGGTTTCTCCACTGGCCCTCTTGCCTGGTGCACAAGCTATCTATCCGCTCGCTCCCAATGTGTAAAAATCAATGGAACACTCTCCGAAACTCGTCCCATCCACTCAGGGGTACCTCAGGGCTCCATCCTGGGGCCCCTGCTCTTCTGTATCTAGCTAAACACCCTGCCTAATGCCTGCACTGACAATATTCTTATGTATGCAGATGATGCCATCATTTTTGCCACCCACCGCAATCCCATCTCCCTCCAGGACACACTACAAAAATTCTACGATTATGCCGAGGCTTGGTTTAAAGAGCACAGACTCGTCATTAATCTCAAAAAAAAACAAAACAATGTTTTTTGCCCACCCCCAAACAAAGCCCGCAACTTCCCACTCCATATCCTCCCTAGTACTAATCAACCACTTGAACAAGTCTACTCCTACAAATACCTTGGGGTCACCTTCGACTCAGCCCTCACCTACCACACCCACATTGATGCCCTTGCATCCGTCACTAACATACGGCTTGACATCCTCTACCGCCATAAAAACTGCCTCCCACCTGACGCTCTCCAACTGGCAATTACATCGTCAGTACTGTCCCTTGTTGACTATGGCCTGCCAGTCTATGGTGCTGCTGACACTACTGCCCTCAATAAAATTCAGCTCACCCTAAATAAGGCCTTCAGACTGATTACTGGTGCCCCCAGGCTCACACATACTTGTCAACTCTATGACGAGGCAAAATTGTTAAACCTAGATGAACGGCTATGCTATCAAACCTGCCTCCTCACAAAGAAAACTCTACTCAGGCTATCCCCTCCTAGGGTGACAGCCTCCATCCGCCACACCCAACCCACTATCGCAACCTGAACCTCCGGCAAGACCAGTCTACTGGTCCCCATATCCAGGACCACCCATGGCCAGAGGTCCTTCTGCTTCAGAGCTCCGTCCTGGTTTAACTCTCTCCCTGCTCCTATCTCCAAAGCCCCCACAATCTACACCTTCAAAACTGCCCTTCGGAGCCAACTGTTTAGCACTCAGAGCTGCACCTGTCTGTAAATGGGGCCTTGATCTCTCCACACTTGACAACACCCCTTGGACGGCACTCAAACTCACCCACCCCCCCAACTTTCTCCCCCATAGCCTATTGCCTCTGTTATTACCAGCATGTTCTCAGCTGTATCATTGCAATGTCTACCAAATTGTTTAAATGTACGAAACCATTCTATGTAACCCTAAGTATGTGACATGTATGCTGTAACCTAAATTTATTTCTGTTTGTCCTCAATGTGATGTGGTACCTTTGGAAATGAGCCTCTGGTTCAAAGGTTGTAAACCGATGTATGTATAAATAAAATAAATAAATAAATAAAATGCAATAACAATAAAACCTGTGGACAAAGGGGGCTCCATAATTGTGATGTTTACAGTAAATATATGCAAGACATACAGAGACAACTATAAGATGAAAAATGTTATCAAAAACTTTGGAATGACCCTACTAGTCTTTTTAAACAGGAAATTGATAGGTTCCTGTTAGAAGCCAGTATTGATGGTATTATTTCAAAACACTGAGTATGATTTTCTCACAGTTGCTCACCCTGTTCGTGTTGTTTCTATGTACTACCAAAGGTGCACAAATGGCTGGACAATTCCCCTGAGTGCTCAATTGTCTCAGGTACCGGGTTCCTTACTGACCCTTTTCTGTATTTGTAGATGCATACATTTAGAAATATGTGGTGTCACTGAGATAATATGTATGTGACACCACACAGATGTTGGGCATACTGGGGAACCTCCAGCTGGAAGAGAATTGGCTACTGGTCTCAATTGACATCAGTTATCTTTATACTGATATCCCCCATGATGTGGACTTAAAGCCCTGGAGTACTGGCTTGAACATGATAAGACTGTAGATAATCTATGTAGGTAATTTTTGTTTGAGTATTCTAAACACTTATTAAAAAATGCTTTTCTTTCCCAGGATGTTTACCTCCTGCAGACTAAAGATATGACCTTGGGGCCACTTTTGCCCCTAACTACACCAGTCTTTATCCGGGCAAGAGGGAGACAATAACAGTCTATGGCAGCAAGATTAATCCTTTTTACAGTAGGATTGACCTTTGGAGTCGCCATTTTTATGGTGTGGTGTGGCACTAGGGATAAGCTGAGGGAATTCATTAGTTATCTGGAGGAAAGTGATGTCAATTTGAAATTTATGGTCCAGTATGATGAAAAGTCAGTCCCTTTTTTAGATATTAATAAATAAGAAGGAAAATGGCACTATAGAAACCAATCTATTCTGGAAAACTACAGATAGAAACTTACTACTGCATGCTACTAGTAACCACCCACACCATCTAAAAAACAATATTCCCAAAGCCCAGATGTTGCATATTAGGAGAAACTATAGTGAAAATACTGACTTCATTGTTAATGGGTCTGACATGGGCAGAAGATTCAGGGAGACGGGTTATATTAGGAGATTGGTGAATTAGGAACTACAGAACACTTTCAGTGTAGATAGGGATAGTCTTTTAACTACTACTAAGAAAGACAGGAGCCCAGATAGGACGAATTTTGTTACAGTTCAAACATCAGACAATCAAGGGAAATTAAAAACATGTTTTGAAGAAATTGGCATTTTTTACAGACTGACCCTATTCTTAGAGATGCCACTGGGCTGCCTCTGAGGATTGTGTATAAGAGGGGAAGTAATTTATGGGACAAGCTGCTACACAGATTACAACCAACAGAAACAATGCAACCCATTAGGGCAACATGGTTACACCCCCACAGGGGCTTTTCCCTGTGGAAATTGTAATTATTGCCCCTCTGTGCTAAAGAGTAGTACATTCACTAGTGTAAATAACACTAGGATTTTTGAATCCAGGTCATTTTTTAATTGTGCCACATACAACCTAGTTTACATGGCAGTGTGTGACTGTGGTGCCTTTTTCATTGGCAACACCACCAGAACATTAAAAACATGGATAGGGGAACACATGAGGAGTGTGACCAATCGGGACTGCAACAATGCATTAGCAAATCATTGTGCAGCTCAGAGACAAATGGGGGATCAACATCAGTTTATGTTTTGTGCTACAGAGAAGGTAGGGTTAGGGCCACATGGGGGGGAGGGGGATTTGGATCAAAAACTGATTTTGAGGGAGTCCTATTGGATCTATACCTTGGGGACTCTGAGGTACCCAGGATTAAATGACAGACTAGACTTGATACATTATATTACAAAAAATAATTTTGAGTGTATGCTCTGTTTTAAGGTTTTCCTCTGTGAGATTCCTGTAATATGTAATGTAATTTTGACTATTCTAACCAACCTTTTTCCTCTTACAGTATGTGCTCTTTTTCTTTTTCAGATTTTAGTGGAGAGAGAAAAAACATGAATGATGGGCATTAGTAGATCTGTTGGATTGGAAGAGGCTCTTAAAAGCCCATTTGACATAATTATTCTATCTCTCCTATATTTGCATTTTTTCTTCAGATGTTAGGAGTGCAGACTATCTTTGGGCATTAAGGGCTATCATATTATGAGAGTTGGGGGCTCTCTTCAGTCTTATATTTCTATGCTATGCTATTTATTGCTGTGGCTTTTCTATGTATCTAATATGTAGATCCTTTATGTTGTTTGTATTTATGCTATGGGATTAATGGGATTAGTTGGCATTAATAGAATTTTCCATATGGTATCTCTTTTTATGGGTATTATTAACTTGTATGCATAGAATTGCTCATTTCTATGAGTATGTAATGTCACTTTAAATGGATGCATTATAACTGTTACATTTTTACCTGTCTAAACCATCCCTCTGATGATGCAATAACCTGTGAAACCAGTCAGGGTTCAAAGTGAGCAACCCTGTCTGATGGAGGGTTATGAGTTTTTACTTATCTTTTTGTAATAAAGTATATATAGCATTTGCACTAATCGCTGAATGGTGCTGGTGTTTGTCTACACTAAACTTTCAACATGGCCTGTTTGGGACCCCAGCTAGAGAACAACATAGTTGACATTTTTCAGATCCATCCCAAAAGGTGATTTCACAGTCCCTGCACAAAATCATATTTTGGGCAGTATCTGAAAATTCTCACCTGCCAGGTTCACGAGGTGGGTTCAAAAGAAGACTATGATGACAATTTGGTGTAAAACTATGGTAAAATGACCATGTTATGCATGAACATTGATTTTGTTCTTTATTTGTTATTGTTTTTTTAACCAGGTAAAGCCCACTAGGAACAAGTGTCAGTTTTAAGGGGCAATCTGGGAGCACCGGGGAGGTTAAGTGACTTACTTAAAGTCATTCAGTATGCGAGTGGAGGTTGTGGGAATCAAACCCTCATCTGATGTATGTACCAAGCTCATTCACAGGTCATTACTCTAACCTCTAGGCTATACTGCCAAGCTCAATATTTCAATGTCCACTCCTAACTTTGCTAATTTTTGCATTTTTTGTAATATTTTGACTCCAAACTTTCAACATAGTCATTTTTCCATACCACCTCATAAAAATGTCAGGTTTCATTTTTCAAATCCTGGACAAGACATGTTTTCACACTTGTGGCATGAAAGGAAGTTTCAGCCAGTATTCTACAAATGCCACATGTCATGTTTGTAAGGGTGAGTCATTTATTTATTTATTCAATTTTGGTAACCGGGTAGGCCCACTGAGCCCTGAAGATCCCTTTTTCAGGGGCGACCTGGAATAGGTTACAGAAGGATACAGGTACAATAATGGAACAGAACACATCAGCACAATAGGAAGAATTCAAGTACAAAAACAGTGCAGACATTGTGGCAAAGTTAATTACAGGTGAAGGCAGTTACATAATGTAAAAGGTAGCAGTACTACACTCAGGAGAAGACTATTACAAAAAGAGTCAAGGGTAGCAATGCAGGGGAAAGGTAATGCTTAATATAGTAGTCATAACTTAGGCTAGCAAGGACCTAGCATTAGAGATTGGGTTCGCCCCTTTATTGACAAGAGCAGATGCTCGCTTCTAGCAAGTGAGCATGGAGTCCCTTGTGGAAAGTTCCAAGGGAGGGGGCTTCCTGAAGGAGAGAGGAAGCTTATTTCATAGGGCAGGGGCAGAAGTAGGACTTGCTGCCAGTAGTGGTTCAAACCTTAGGTTTCTCTAGGAGGTTACGCCCAGAGGTACGAAGGGTACTCACTGAGAGCTTGGGGACCAGGAGTCTGGACAGACTATCTGGGGATTTGAAGTGTAGGAGCTTGTAGGTATGACAAAGCACAGGGTACTTAAGGTGACCATCTAGGGAGGGACATTGTAGAGAAGCAAGGAGATCACAGTGGTGCCTTTGTTTGTGAGACTGAGATGTGAACTGAGCTACTTTGTTGTAAAGAACTTGCAGCCTGCTTATTTCCTGTTTAGCCAACCCCTGAAGTATAGGAGCAGCAAAGGTCAGTGTAGGAAGAAGGAGACTGTTGGCTATGGTGATTCTTGACTCAGGGATGAGCTGGTCATTCAGGTGGTACAGGAGGCCCAGTTTGCAGTTCACCGTTTTGGTTACCTGGTCTAATTGAGACTTTAGGGTGAACCCCTGATCCAGGGTTAGCCGCAAGTATTTGAGGGAACTCACTACCTCAATGCGGCTGCCTGAGGTTGAGGTCAGAGGGAGTAAGGCACTCCTGTCTGAGCCAAGGTTTCTCTGTCCAAACAGCATTACCTTGGTTTTAGTTGTGTTTAAGACCAGCTTAATTTTTGTAAGCCAGGTCTCTAACTTAGCGAAGTCAGCTTGAAGATGGGGTCCCAGATCAGATGGATTGCTCAGGGACCGGTAGATTACAGCATCATCTACATATTGAATGACTGTGCTGCAGCCACAGTGGGAATTAAGGTTGTTAACAAATAGCGAGAAAAGGAGGGGACCTAAAATAGAACACTGAGGCACCCCCTCATTTAGGGGGAGTGGATCTGAGGTCACGCTCATCCACCTGACCTGCTAGGAGCAGCCGGATAGATAGGAGGTGACCCAGGAAAGGGAATGCTGAACCAGGCCAAAGGAAGCCAGTTAGGCTAGCAGGAGCTTGTGGTCTACTAGGTCAAAGGCCTTAGAAAGATCAATAAAGACAGCACCTGTGGGGAGCCCTTTGTCCATGGCTGCTAGTACATCAACTGTAAATTTTATGAGGGCTCTGTCAGTGCCATGGATTTGCCTAAAGCCATGTTGGGTGGGGGCTAGTAATCGGTTAGCATCCAGGTAGTCCCGGAGCTGACAGTACACAAGCCTTTCCTGAATCTTGGCCAGATCACAAAGCAGTGAGATTGGCCTGTAATTACTGACAGATTCCCTGGGACACCCTTTGGGGATAGGAGCAACAACAGCCCGTTTCCAGGTATTGGGTGTCATCAACTCGCTCAGCCGGTCAGCCCTCTACTCCCAAAGTGCCAACCTCTGAGCGTATGATTTGTGTACAGTGAACAGACAACGTAACCCTCTTGTCTGTTTTGTGGGTTCAAGTCACCTTAGTCTCAAGCTCTGAAGGGATTCAAACTGATAACCTCTTGTTAGCGTACCCAATTATCAGGCTCAGATAATTCTGTCTTCAGGGGACCAGATATCTTTGCCTACGGGCACCCAACCAGGTCTTTTAAATGAACCCTTAGAACTCTAAGCAAGACTTTAGAGAACTCTATCCATTTCCCAGTTTGGTACACAATAAGCCCATACACAGTGTACTTATAACCTTTAAAGGCTCCACTTAAAATAAAAAGAAATGTCAAGGCACTCCAGCAGTTTCGTTTGTAAAAAAAATATCTTTACTTTAAAAATATCAAAACAGAACAATAATTACAGAACAAATATATATCCCAACACATACAGCCCTAAAACAAACAGGTAAAAAAGTACAGTTCCTACAAATTATAACTTCAGACTGGTATGATCTAATGCTTACTTTCTTTCAGTACTTTTAGGATCTCCCTTCTCTCAGTTAGAAATATTTTCTTGTGTGTCTCTGTCAGGTTCTTTCAGCAATTAAGCACACTTCTGAGCCGACCTTCTCATGAGGTCACTAACTCTGCCTTGGTGTATCAAACTCTATATTTTACAATACAGGGTCTCCAAATAAAATATTTAAAAAAACATATAAGATGACCTCACTGACTTTCCTCGCCACAGGTTAACTGGTCAGAACTAGTTTGTGCTCTGTTACACATACATCTCAAAAGTTTCTTTGATCTAAGTCACTGTATTCAAAGCAAAAGTGTATTGGCCTCTTTAATCCCATCTGGACCTTGGAATCTACACCTCCGATCTCTGATGTAATGCAAGGGTTCCCCGGGAAATGTATTTTGGACATTCCAAATCCGTCTAGGTACTCCCTGGTTCAGACATGAAACCTCTTCAATGTCCATTCTGGCCTCTCTCCGACGCCCCTCCTCACAAGTCCTTCCTGGTAACCATGCAAGTCAAAGGATCTCCCTGAGGGCATTATGAATGGCTAATCTTATTTCCTGGGATGAAAGCAAATTGACAAGGTAATTGCACCCCAGATCTCTGCTGTTTAAAATACCCCCTGTCCTTTGAACTTATCCCTGGGGGGGTCTTGATGTCTCAGATCCAGTAAAACAGTAATTTCCTTGAGCTGACCTTCCCATCACGTATTTTATATGTAATAAAAAAAAAATTAATACAGCACTCAAGCACTCAGAGCTGGCTGTCTACGTCACACTCCTCCCCACCTAGACTGAATTTGGGGGATCCATCCCCTACATGGGATGAGCTTCCCAAATCAGTTCACTCCTCATAGACCCTAGAGAGTCCATCTGAGTTCTTATTTTTGGTTCCGGCCCTATGTACGATTTTAAAATCATACCCTTGTAAAGCAAGACTCCATCTGAGCAGTCTGCCATTGTTTTTCCCCATCTGTGACAACCAAACCAGGGGGTTGTGGTCAGTCTGCACCACAAAAGGCTGCCCATACAAGTATGGTTCCAATTTCTTTAGGGCCCACACTAGGGCAAGACACTCCTTTTCCACCATGGAGTATGCTTGTTCCCTGGGGAGCAGCTTTCGGCTCAGGTAGGCTATCGGGTGGTCCCTCCCTTCTCTGGATGTCTGGCTTAGTACTGCCCCTCATCATGTCTGAGTAGCCCATCTGAACTACAAAAGTTTTGCTGTAGTCCGGACTTGTCAAAACAGGAGCACTGCACAGTGCCTCCTTCAGGTTGGTAAAGGCTTCCTCACAGGCTGGACCTCAGGTAATTTTCTTGGGCATCCGTTTCTTTGTCAGGTCAGATAGGGGAGCAGCCAGGGCACTGTAATTGGGTACAAATTTTCTGTAGTACCTTGCTGTCCCAAGAAAACTCCTGACCTGCTTCTGAGTTTCTGGTCTGGGCCATGCCTTTATTACTTCTATTTTTATCTGGTTAGGATGGAGCTGTCTCCGGTCTACCACATGCCCAAGGTATGCCACTTCTCTCATGGCCACCTGGCACTTCTCGGCTTTGACAGTGAGCCCGGCCTTCTGTATTCTGCCCAGCACTTCCCTAGGGTGTGACAGGTGTTCCTCCCAGCTGGTACTGAAGATGGCAATGTCATCCAGGTACACCTCGGCGTACTCCTCAGCACCATTTAACACCTGGTTCACCAACCTTTAGAAAGTCGCCAGGGAATGCTTCATTCCGAAAGGCATTATTTTGAACTCAAATAAGCCTATCAGAGTGATGAAGGCCGACCTCTCCCTAGATCTGTCCGTCAGCTCTACCTGCCAATACCCCTTTGTCAGGACAATGGTCATAAGGTAGGTCACCCCCCCAACTTGTCCAGGAGTTCGTCCATCAAGGGCATCGGGTGGGCGTCTGACTTAGAGACTGCATTCAGTCCATGATAGTCTACACAGAAATGAGTTGAGCCATCTAGCTTGGGTACAAGGACTACGGGTGAGGCCCAGGGACTCTGGGATCTCTGGATTACTCCTAAATCCAGCATTTCCTCCACTTCCCTCCTAATGTCCTTTTGGACAGCCTCCAACACCTGATATGCTGTCCGCCGTATGGGCGTCTGTGTCCCTGTCTCCACATCGTGTGTTGCTAAGGGGGTTAGTCCAGGCTTGGCGCTAAACAAGGGGGCAAAGTCTGCTAAAACCTACCTCACTTTCTGGATCTGGCCTGGGGTCAGCTGGGGAGACAATTTTACTGTCTCCACAGAGGACTCCCACTTACTGTCTTCCAGCAAGTCCAGAAGGGGGTCTCCTTCATCCGTCCCCTCCCCATGACTACACACTGCGAATACCATGTGAGCCCTATTTGCATATGGCTTCATCTTGTTGACATGGTACATCCTTTCTGTCTGTCTATGGTCAAGTAACTCCACAATGTAGTTTACGTCATTTACTTTCCTAACCACTTTGTACGGTTCTGCCCACTCAACTTGCAGCTTGTCTTTCCGGACCGGAATAGGGACCATGACTTCCTGACCCACCATGTAAGAGCGTGCTCTGGCTTTGCGGTCGTACCATACTTTTTGTTTCTGTTGGGCAGCTGCCAGGTTGCTCTGGGCTGTCCCCTAAGCTCCTTCAGCCTTTCCCTAAACCTTAGGACATAATCCACAATGGAGTTCCTGGGTGGAGTGCTTCCTTCCCAGTCCTCCTGGATCAAGTCTGGGCCCACTTACCCGGCGCTCCATATAAGAGTTTGAAGGGGAAAATCCTGTTGACACTGGGGCACTCCCTGTAGTGAATAACAGATGGGAAGGTATTTCTCCAGTCCCTCCCATGCTGTTCAGCAAACGCCTGGAGCATTGACTTTAGGGTACCATTGAAGCATTCCACAAGCCCATTGGCTTGTGGGTAATACGGTGTCGTGCATCTCTGCACCACCCCACACTTCTTCCATAGACATTTCATTAGGTCTGACATGAAGGAACCCCCTCGATCAGTGATTACCTTCTGCAGAAACCCAATACAAGAGAAAATCCCAAGCAAGGCATCTGCCACTTTGTCCATCCTCTGTGAGGAAAGGGTGACTGCCTCTGGGTACCGGGTGGCATAATCCACCACAGTCAGGATGAACCTTTTCCCTTAGGAGCTGGGGGTATTTATAGGCCCCACAATATCCATTCCCACCCTCTGGAATGGCTCCTCCACTACGGGCAATGGTATCAGGGCAGCTTGGATTTTCTGGCCTGCCTTCCCTATTTCTTGGCACCGGTGACAAGACCTACAATACTCCTTCACCTGCTGGATGAAGTTAGGCCAGTAGAAATTCTGGGCCAACTGCTGCATAGTTCGTGCGATTCCCAGATGACCAGATAAGGGAATATCATGGGCAACCTTGAGCAACTGCTCACGATATCCCTGGGGAACGACAAACTGCCTGCCTAGCACCCCTCCCTCTGTCTGTACTGGCTCTACATAAGTCCATTTTCCCAATAAACCCTATGTCTTTCATCACCTACCTTTGCACCATCCGAGTCTGCCCAAGTCATCAGCTTCTCTAAACTAGGGTTACTTCTCTGAGCAGCTGCAAATCCCTCACACCTTCCCAAGGCATGGGACAGGTCCCCTTCAGTCACTAAACTAGGGTCCCTAGCACTAGCAACAGGGCCCTCAGGATCACTGTCAATCCCTACCCTCTGACAAGGGGTCACCTCTCCCTCTTTGGAGTAACCCTCTGTAGCTATGTGGTTATTTGCTACTGGGGAAATTTCTACCCTCTTTTTATCAGTCTCCCCCTCTGGAAACACAGGCTGGAGAACCAGCCTCACAGTATCTTCCCCAATGGCTTCTGGGGGGCTCAGGGAACTACAATTTTCCCTTGCCACTTGGCTACGGGTAACTGCACATATCACCCCCTGCTGGAGATTGTTACTCAGGATCACATCCACTGCTAATATGTTAGCTACAGCCACCTGTTGCACAGTTTCCCCTGTTTCACCCCAGTCCAGGAGAACACTGGCCAGGGGCAATGTTTTCTCTACACCCGCAAAGTGCTGTACAGTTATGTATTTGTTGAGTACAAGCTGACCAGGCTGTACCAAATCCCCTTTTACCAATGTCAGGAATGCCCCTGTGTCCCTTAATCCCTGCGTCTGTATGCCATTTACCATGACTGGGTGCATGTGTTCCTTCATGTTCACTGGCATGCTTCCAGGATCACACAAACAACCCACTTCCTTTCTGGTACTACTTTGCGTATTATTGCTTGCCCTTCTTGGACACTGTCTGACAATGTACCCAGTTTCTTTACATAACCAACAAACATTTTTTACTTCAGAGAAATCTTTTCTTTGAAACCTAGGGCTAACTGGTTTTGGTGGAGGCAGTGAGGGTTTTAGCTGCCCTAAAGGTGCGCTTTTACCTTTCTGCACTGCCACACTCGCCCCATTCACTCTCAGAGCAGGTCTGATCTTGGCATAGCAGTCCTGGAGTTCAGCAACCTCTTGCACTGTTTTTGGATCTCGGTCCTCTAGCCAGGTTTTTAACTCTGTTGGGCATGCCAAATAAAATTGTTCTAATAAAATCACATTTTCAATTTTATCAACAGTGTTTGCCTCAATTCCTTCCCACCAACGTTTTAAAAACTGCTGTTGTTTCATGGCTAGCTCCTCATAGCTCATATCAGGGCTTCTCTTGAGCTTACGGAATTTAGCTCTGTATGATTCAGAAGTTAATTCAAATTTTTTTAGTAGTGCTGCTTTTAACTTGCTGTAATCATCACTGTCTTTATTGTCCATGTGACCCAATACATCCCAAGCTTTTCTGGTAAGTAGGGGGATAGCTGGAAGCTCCGGGACTCTCTAGAAATTTTAGCCTGAATACAAACTTTTTCAAAAGAATATAAAAAGGC
Organism: Neoceratodus forsteri; assembly: GCA_016271365.2. NCBI lineage: Eukaryota > Metazoa > Chordata > Ceratodontiformes > Ceratodontidae > Neoceratodus > Neoceratodus forsteri. The sequence continues at coordinate 1,643,207,780 of CM057450.1, forward strand.
GTCTATGTCCTCCCCATCTTTAAACTCAGCTATTAATTTAGAGTTCAATTTGTAACCCAGTCCTGCAGTCCCAGTTAAACCCAAGCCACTTACCTGCCCTGGTGCCGCTGGTTGGAGTCGTAGCTTCTCCAGTTTGTGTTGCCACTGGCGCTCCTCTCTCCTCTCCTCTCCTCTCCTCTGCAGCTCTGCGATCTCGCTCTCTCTTCTCCTCTGCCTCTCACTGGCGCTCACGTTCCTCATGGTCCACCTCCCTCTGTTCCCTTTCTCTCCTCTCCTGGGACTCCATCTCCATCCTGCGCAACTCAAGTTACAACCTGAGAACTTCCAGATTCAGGATACTGGTGACTTGTCCCTGCTGCTGTGGCCCTTCACTGACAGTGGCCCTGCTGTCCGCCTCATCAGCTCAGGACCCCTCACTGGCCGCTAGCCCTTCCACACTTGAAGTTTTGTCCCTTTCAGTCACGGTTGGTGACTCGCTGCTCTGGGTATCTGCTACCATCTGGGCCTCTATGAGGTTCTGCTTACTGGCTTTCACCCCAAACGGGACTCCCCTGTCCCCACACAACTGCTTTAAGAAATCTACAGTGTGCTTGCTGTAGTCAGAAGCCATTTTCTTCTTCTCTCACTACTAATACTACACTGACTGGCACTTCAGAAAAAAAATAAAATGGGTGGGAACTTAACTGTAAGTCAAGAGATATAGTTCTGTTTCCTTTTGAAAAAAAAAAACAAAAAAAAAACACTGCCTTTCTTTTTTTTTCAAGTGAGCTAAATGGTTTCAAGCTAACACACTGAACAATGAAGCTTATACCACCAAACTTTTTTGCCACCACTGCCAACCAACCTGTCACCAACTCACTCAGCCAGTCATCCCTCTACTCCCAAAGTGCCAACCTCTGAGGGAATGATTTGTGTACAGTGAACAGACAACGCAACCCTCTTGTCTGTTTTGTGGGTTCAAGTCACCTTAGTCTCAAGCTCTGAAGAGATTCAAACTGATAACCTTTTGTTAGTGTACCCAATTATCAGGCTCAGATAATTCTGTCTTCAGGGGACCAGATATCTTTGCCTACGGGCACTCAACCAGGTCTTTTAAATGAACCCCTTAGAACTCTATGCAAGACTTTAGAGAACTCTATCCATTTCCCAGTTTGGTATACAATAAGTCCATACATAGTGTACTTATAACCTTTAAAAGCTCCACTTAAAATAAAAAGAAAGGTCAAGGCACTCCAGCAGTTTCATTTGTAAAAAAAAATATCTTTACTTTAAAAATATCAAAACAGAACAATAATTACAGAACAATATATATCCCAACACATACAGCCTTAAAACAAACAGGTAAAAAAGTACAGTTCCTACAATTTATAACTTCAGACTGGTATGATCGAATGCTTACTTTCTTTCAGTGCTTTTAGTTTCTCCCTTCTCTCAGTCAGAAATATTTTCTTGTGTGTCTCTGTCAGGTTCTTTCAGCAATTAAGCACACTTCTGAGCCGACCTTCTCATGAGGTCACTAACTCCGATTTGGTGTATCAAACTCTATATTTTACAATACAGGGTCTCCAAATAAAATATTTAAAAAAACACATGAGGTGACCTCACTGACTTTCCTCTCCACAGGTTAACTGGTCAGAACTGGTTTGTGCTCTGCTACACATACATCTCCAAAGCTTCTTTGATCTAAGTCACAGTATTCAAAGCAAAAGTGTATTGGCCTCTTTAATCCCATCTGGACCTTGGAATCTACACCTCAGATCTCTCTGATGTAATGCAAGGGTTCCCCAGGAAATGTATTTTGGACATTCCAAATCTGTCTGGGTCCTCCCTGGCTCAGACATGAAACCTCTTCAATGTCCATTCTGGCCTCTCTCTGACGCCCCTCCCCACAAGTACTTCCTGGTAACCATGCAAGTCAAAGGATTTCCCTGAGGGCATTATGAATGACTAATCTTATTTCCTGGGATGAAAGCAAATTGACAAGGTAATTGCACCCCAGATCTCTGCAGTTTACAATACCTCCTGTCCTTTGAACTTATCCCTGGGGGGTCTTGAAGTGTCAGTTCCAGTAAAACAGTAATTTCCTTGAGCTGACCTTCCCATCACATATTTTATATGTAATAAAAAAAAATAATACAGCACTCGAGCACTCAGAGCTGGCTGTCTATGTCACATTGGGTACAGTGCCTTCAAGCAGAGATCTGTTAATTAGCCATGTAATAGGTAGAGCGATGGCTGGTGCTGCTGCCTTTAGTAATTTAGGGCAGATGCCATTGGGTCCTCCAGGGCCTTTGACTTTGATGGTCTTTAAGAGTGGAAGTACCTCTTTGACCTTTACTAAACACAGGTGGAAGAGAGGCCATACAGGGCAAGGTACCTCTGAGCAGGGTGGCTTAGAAGAGGTAGGATTAAGGTTGGACTTGTAATCCTCTAGAATGGTGAAGTAACTGTTGAAGGCGGTGGCAATTTCATGGCAGTCATCAGTCATAAGGCCATTGATCTTAATAAGGCCAGGGAAGGGGGCTTGTTTCCCTTTAGCAGGTCACTGATATGGGACCAGAATGACCAAGGGTTGGCAAGTGTGGTTTGCTGGAGATGCTTGACAAACTCTCTCTTTGCAGTCTTAGAGGAATGCTTGCACTCGTTCCTTAGTTGTTTGTAGGTCAGAAGGTCAGCAGGCAGGGCGGACTGTTTGTGATCCTTCCATGCCCGGTTCACCATCAAAGATTTGAGCTCTGTGGTGATCCATCTATGGCAGTTGCCCTTGGCACAGAGTTTTCTAAATGGGGTGAGCAGATTAGCTGCAGAGTTGAAGGAGCTCTGGAAGAAGTCCAGGGCTTCTTCAAGAGTTGGGAGGTGCTGTATCGGTGACCAGTCAAGATTGCCGAGGTATGCATTAAAGGCAACCTCCAAGAATTTCAAGTAGTCTCGGCTAGAGAGTATCTTTGGAGGGACCCCGGGGGAATGTTTTTTCCAGATGCAGAAGATGGGTGAGTGGTCACTAAGAGCATCAACCATGATACCAGCAATCAGAATGTTGGAGGGGTGAAACATCAGAGCCCAGCCGAGGGTTGTATGGTTCCATTTTGTAGTTGGCCCTGGTCTTTTTGGTGATGATTTGTTCCAGGTTAGCATCTCAAAGCAAGGCTCTGAGGGAGTGCTCCAAGTCCTGTGCCCAATTAAGACTAAAGTCCCCCAGGATCAGGAGTTCCAAGGAAACTGTGTCAGCAAGGGCCTTAGTGATATTTTCCAAGGCTTGTAGGGACATGTTCGGAGGGTGGTAGAGACAGCCAACTGTAAGGTGTTTTGTATTGCCAAGGTTAATTTTTATGAAGACAGATTCACCACCCAAGTGAGCAGTGCCAGGTAGATGGGCAAGGGCTGCAACAAGGGAGTCCCTTGCGTATATGAGAACCCCACCCACTTTTTTATTCTCCCTGTCCTTGTGGAAGGTGGTGTAGCCAGTCATTGCCACCTCGAGAGGTAGGGTGTGAGGCTTAAGCCATGTTTCAGACACAGCAAGAACATCTGGGTTATAGAGAGATATCCAGCCCTGAACCTCCTGCATTTTTGGGTGGAGGCTGCAGACATTCATGTGGGTGATTTTTTAGGCCCTTGGTAGACACCCAATGTAAGTCATGGGGTGAGCTGAGAGTGATGTTGGTTATGGGAGGGCCTGGGTTAGGTTCGATGTCACCTGCTAGAAGCAGCAGTAGTGACTGAAGCAGTAGAGCTGTAAGCGGTAGAGGAAGCAGACCCCCTCTGTGGTGCTTTGCGTGGAATTGTAGGGCCAGTGAGTAGGTGCCCTTTTTAGAGAGTAAGTGGGACACAAAGAGTGATCGCACTCTATATTCGGCTGTGTAACTCTGAGTGATGGGAGGGGGAGTGTGTGTGATGACACGTATCAGGGTACCCACACCTGGGAAGGCACATAAGCCAGTCAACCCACACAAGAGACAGGATGTATAGATAAACCACGATAGGGGCTCTGTAAGATAGCCCAGAGTGGTGCTTCCATTTGGGCTTTTGAGAGTGAGCAGGGTGAGTGCAGGGATCCGCAGGACCAGGGGATGGCATTTTGGTGGGAGAAGGAGTAGCAGAACTAAGTTAGAAAGAAGGGGAATTTACTATTTTATCCTTTTAGTTTTGCCACATTAGAGTGTTGCTTGCCCAACGTTTGACAAACTGGAGATCAGTGCAAGTAATTTGATATGTAATAACAGTGCGACCTCTTGTGGAAGCTTCTGATAAGCTGCAAGTGGAGAAGTCGGGTGATTGGCTCAGAGTGCCTATATAAGCAACAGTCCACCAAGGCAGGTGGCGGGGATTCTCTGGTGCAAAAACTGCAGCTGCAGGAGAAATAGCCGTGGATCACCCAGTCTTTAGTACCTGGAGAGGGCTTGTGGTTCCGTTTCTGTTGGGGGCTCTTCAGGTGATGTGCCCCAGAGTGACCTCCTGCATTGGGGGGGGAGCCACCGAAGCCACAGACCCTGAATTCGTTTGCTGGATTGAGGAGAGAGAGGCAGAGAATTAAATAAGGCATCAGAGAGGGGAAGGGGGTTTGCTGAGAAGAGGGAGGGGAGTGGAAATACAATTACAGAATTTAGCAGAAACGCCAGGGAGTAGTAATGCAAGGCAAACTTAAATTAGGCATTTAGGTACATTAAAACTAGGCATTTAAGGCAGCTGCATGATTAACCTAGGCATTAAGGTAACTGGTCTTCTGAATAAAAGGTCCATAGCGACTGGAGACTTTAAATCAGGTATTAAGGTAAATATTCACAACTTTAGCTGGAAATAGCAAATAAAAAGGTTGGGAAAAAACAATCTCCACATGTGTGTTGACTTAAAGTCTTAAGGAGACTTTCAGTAGAGCAGTCCAGGATTGCGTGCCAGTGGAATGCTGGTTTGAATTTTAAAAAAGACGCCAAAAAGTCCAAAATCGCAGCTGCAGGAGAAAGAGCCGTGGATCACCCAGTCTTTACTACCTGGAAAGGGCTTGTGGTTCTGTTTCTGTTAGGGGTTCTTCAGGTGATGTGCCTCAGAGTGACCTCCCATATTGGGAAGGGGGAGCCGCCAAAGCCGTAGACCCTGAATTTGTTTGCTGGAGAGAGCTTGTGGTTACATTTCTGTTGGGGGCTCTTCAGGTGACAACTATGCTGAACATTTGGGGTTAAAATCTTCTGAGATGCTTCTTTATGCAGATGATGCAATCATTTTAGGAAGGGGAGGGATGGTGGGGTTCTAAATGCTACTCTCCAAAAAGTGTTTGTTTATCTGCAAACATGGTTCAGTTCCCAGGGAATGTTCCTCAACAACAACAACAACAACAACAACAACAAAAAAAACTATGATCATTAGTAGGCCATAAAAAAGAAACACTGAATTTTGGCAGAAAACACTTCATGGGAAAATTATTGAGATGATTAACTAATTTAAGTATCTAGGTATTACTTTTTGTAGTACTATATCCTATGACCCCTTAGAAGACCCTTCCCTGGGGCTTGTTGGCTCCTCCCCCTGGCCAATTGCCATCGAGCATCTCCCCCTTCTGCTATGTCATCCAGGTACCTCCTCCCCTTCTCCTGTAACCCTCCCCCTCCTCTTCCTGTCTCCCCCCTCCCCCAAGCCTTCTTCCTGGCTGGGTCCCAGGACAACCTGGCCTGCCTTTAAGGGGCAAGCCTAATTGTCCCTGGATCCCCACCCAGAAAAGACTGAGGCCACCACTTCTTGCTTTGGATGCTCATTAGCAGTGTTTATTAAAGGTCGTAATTGTATTTACAACAGATTTCTCCCGTTCATTTTACAAAGTCAATCTTCATACAGTGGACATAACAGTCCTATTCCTTCTAGGACTTAACAGTCCTGTCTTCCCCCTCATGGTCCTTCTCCAGATTTTCTTCATTTTCCTCCTCCTCCTCTCTTCTCGGGGTCCGGACACCGTGATCCCCCCCCCTTCCAATCACCAGCCGGGTACCACGCTTACCTGGACCACTCTCCCCCACTAGGTGCGGACACAGGGATCCACCCACTAGCTCTATATCCCTCCCCCCTACCCCGTTACTTCCATGCCTGGGTTCCTTTGTCCCCAGCCCGTGGTACCTGCCCTCCCTCCCACCTGCCCCCAATTTTTCCCCTTGCTCCCCAGATCAAAACCTTTCTACTGACCCATCTCCCACTCACGCTAGAAGATGGAGCTCCTGTGGGTCAGCCCCTCTGCCCTTTTTTATTGATGTCCGCTACCAATTTCTTGAAAGGTTGGAGGAACAGGTCCATACCGAATTCAGTCAGGTGGACCCTGTCCGACCTGTAGACCGCTTCCTGCTTGAAAGATATGTTTCTATGCCTAATGTGCACCCCACTCATTTCTATTACTGTTCTGACTACCTTCCTGTTCAGTCGCTTCCTTGCTACTTCTATCGCCTTGGGCCCTTTTCCCCCTCCACACCCTCCTAGTTGTGACCTCTGACCAACCTATGACCACTAGCGGCCACCAGTTCTTCACCTTCTCTAGATCCCTTAGGATGTCCCTCAACAGGGACCCCCATGGCTCTGATCCCAAATCATTCCTCCCGCAAGTGAATAATAATCCCGTCTGGTGCCAGCCAGCACACTCGTAGCTCCTCCAGCAGGGGGAGCAGCTGTGCCCATCTCATGCCTCTTAGGCCCTTCCACCGCACCTTGGTATGTTACACTCCCGGGTGCAGCTGTGTCCCTATTCTTGTGGTGGCTGCAAACCTCTCTGACCAATAAATGAACGAGTGCCCCACGATCCACATCTGTCTCTTCGTGCCTACTGTGGGAAGAGAAAAAGGGACATCGGTTAGCAATTTTCAACACCGCACGTGCCTCCTATAACACTTTGATGCCCACCTGCCCACCTCTTGACCTCCCCTTCACCCTTTTCCGCCAAGGCCGCTTCCAAGGTCGCCCCAGTCCTGAAACAGTGTGGTGCGAACTCGTCAGGGTTCTCCCCCATGAATGCCACTGCCTTCTTCAATACTGCCCCCACCTGGAAGGCCATAACTGGGGCCCCATTTCCATGTATAAACCAGGCCACTGGCCCAGGGCCTCACTTCACACTATAATTCCGCATGGCCTGGACTGTGCAAATTCCCTCACCCACCTGCTTGCGAAGAGCCACCACGCAGCCTTTTCCTTGCTGGTCTGTTTTAGACTTCTGCAGCCTTATGACCACCTTTCCCTCCTCCAGACTCACATTCTCCTCCTGAAGACCCTCCGCAGCCGCTTGTTTCCTGGGGGCCACCACCTCCCCTACCCTGAACACCCCCTTTGCCATAACCGCAAATATAGCTCGGAACAGGCAGGCCTCACTTGCTGATGTACAAACTTGGTACAGCGCCCCCACCACCTTCTTGAGGAGGGGCCCCCATAATGGGTCTCCTCACATCCTGTCTGGTTGCCTGCCCTCTCTGCCAACCCAATACCATCCTCCTGATGGCCCGGCTGCCCACAGCGTCTACCCAGCTCTTATTCTGACATGTCCAGCTGATACCCGCCAGCTGGACCCCCATGGTGGTGGGCCCGACCCCCTCCTCCATTTTTCCACCACGTACTACATGACCTGTTCCTCCCGTACCGGGTCCCCCATTCCTCAACCCTGCTGGGACCTGAATACCTGGAAACTGGCCCACAACCCTTCATAAGCTTTCAGGGTGTTGGCTGCCCACAACCCTCTGTACAGTGCCCTGGCCCTCATCCTCCAATCTCCCACATCCATTCCGGCACCCTGGTCTGGGTAGGCACGGCCTCTGGGTCAAGCTCTTGGAATCGTTCCATCTGAAAATGAGAGAGATAGTCAGTCACTTCGTTCCATATGCCCTCAATATGCCACACCCTGAATGACAGGTTCAGTTGCAGCCCCAACAATACCATACGCCATAGGACCCACCCCACGGATTCCGTCCAACCACTCTGCCTATTGATCACCTCAACTACACCCTTGTTGTCACACCAGAATACTATCCTGCGCCCCCCCCCATGCGTGCATCCCACACCTCCAGTGCCACCCATATGGGAAATATTTCAAGGAAGGTGATGTCCTTGGTCCATCCCCATTCTTGCCAGCTGCCCAGCCACACCTCCGACATCCACTCCCCCTTGAAATAGGCATCCAACCCGTAACCTCCTGCCACATCTGGGTACAAATCCATGTCATTGTTGCTTTCCCATTCTTCCTGCCAAAAAGTTACCCCATTGTAAGATTCCAGGAATTCTTCCCATACTTGGAGGTCCTCTTTTACGCCCTTGTTTATGTCCACCCAGTGATGTGGCTGCCTTGCCTTGCCCGTGACCCTACCCAGTCTTCTCGTGAAAGCTCTGCCCGGGCCTATGGCTTTGCAGGCAAAATTAATGTGCCCCAGTAGTTGTTGTACTTGTACCTCCTCCTTCCTTCCACCAGCACAAGCAGTCCCTGCAGCATCACTACTTTGTCCCCCGGCAGATGGAAGCACTCTTGTTCCGCATCCACCTCGATACCCAGAAACTCTAACTTCCAGGCCAGTCCCTCCATTTTTTCTGCTGCCAAAGGGATCCCTATCCTAACACACATGTCTTGAAAATCCCTCACATTCCCTGCATCTCTTCCCGACTGGCTCCTATCAACAGGAAATCATCCAGACAGTGGACTACTCTCTTATGCCCGTACTGGGACCCGAACATCCACTGCACACATGAGCTGAAAGCCTCAAACATGGAGCATGCCATCAAGCAGCCCACGGGCATCGCCTTGTCAAAATACAGTCCCCCATCAAATGGAAACCTAGCCGGTCCCAATCTGTGGAGTCTACCTGCAGCAGCCGGAAGGCCGACTCGATGTCTGTCTTAGCCAACCATGCCCCGTCCGTTGAATGCACCAATTCGACTGCCTGGTCCAACGAGGCATAAGACACTGACTTCAAACTTTCTGGTATCCCCCCATTCACTGACTTACCATCTGGGTAGGACAGGTGGTGTATGAGCCAGAACTCCCCTGCTTGCTTCTTTGGCACCACTCCTAGTGGGGATACCCTGAACCGCTCGCAAGGGGGTTCTAGCATTGGCCCCTCTACCCTCCCTGCCTTGACTTCCTTTTGGATCTTCTTTCACACTATGTCCTCCTTTTCTTTCACTGAACCCAGATTTTTCGCCCGCATCCCCACCCATCTCCCTTCGAAACCCAGTGGAAAACCACTCTTAAATCCCAACCTCAATAACTCAGCCCCTGCCCTGTCCGGGTAATCTGCTGTCCAAGCTTCCACCACCCCATATTTAACAGGGGTGTAGGCAAGGGAATACCCCCATCTCCCCCCCCTCCTTGTCTCCCTTTAGTTCCACCCAAAGGTGGCCGTTTGCCCTCCTCCATGGCCCCATCCCTGTTGGATCCCCCTGCCCATTCTGAAAGGCTGCTCCAAGGCTGCCCCCTGCCGCCCAGCTTTCTACCCCTGCAGACACCCCATCACCAGGTGCACCCCCCCCGCACCGTGAGCATATGTGCCTGAACTTGCAACTCGGCCATGAGCAGGCTGCCCTATTGAAAGCCCAGCAGGTTTTTGCTGCACAAACAAGTGAAACCCGCCTCCCTTGCTCCACCGCCTGGCCAACTGCTGGGCCCGACAGCGTCTGCACCCACAACTCCGCATGGGTGCAGTCCCATCTTAGTCTCCCTTAGCTGCCATTCTCCTCTGGAAAGCCTTGTCATACTTCAGCAAACTGAAACCCAGTTTCGCCTTGTATGCATCCCTAATTATCACCATGTATGTCAATAATGGGATCACCAAGGCTGGCTGTTTTTCCAGCAACAAAGCACTGTTAAATCAAAAAACCTACTTGCCATGTGTCAATGTTCTTCCCTTTGAACCAAGCTTCTTCTGCTTTGTGCCCCACCACTGCCAGTGCTACCGCTATCTCTGATTTCCCCACAGTTTCCCGCTGTTCGTATCTTTTGACTGTCTCTTTGTCTACCAGTCCAAATATATCCATGTACTCACCCTTCCAGAGGTTTTCCTTAATGGAGGCCGGCATGTGGTCGCCTAACGTAAAATCAGGTGGTCCATCGTACGGCTTTCTAGTCCCCCCCGTTGCCCTTACCCTGCTTGCCTTTTTCTTTGATGGCCAACAGGGCCCATTCCATTTTTGATACCCCTTCTTCCCCCATGTTCCCTAGTAGACCCTCAATATAATCTTCCAAATCCAATTCATTGCTCATATCAACTTCCTTACACCCACCCGGTTGGGGTCCTTCTGGGACCGGGTTAGGTGTCCCCCAGCGGGTCGGGCGCTGCCCTTTTCTGCCTTTTGTTTCTTGCCCCGACACCATCCCCTTCCTTGGTCTCCTTTTGCTTCTTCTGGGCCTCCTCTTTGGCCTCCCTCTTCTTCGCTGTTTTTACCAAATCTGACATCTGCTTCATTAACTTCGCTGTGTCAGCCAAAATAGAAGCGCTGGACACAATGGGTCTTCTGGGTGGCATCCTTTCCGCTGTACTAAAACTGCACAAGAAAGGACACCATCATACCACAACATACATTAATCATTAGCAGTCACTTCCTGTGCTCATCCCGCTATGTCGCTTCATCTCACATGTCACAGGCCCTAGCCCCAAGGCAAGAAAGCTTCCCCTAGTGCCAGGACCAGACTAGGTCGCTGGCCCATAGCCCCCAACTTCACATTACACCCCAATTAATGCTGCACTCTTTCCCCAGCCACCAACAACCATGATGCCAGGCTTAACTGACTTATTGGCAATACCTCCCTTGAGCGCCCCTATGGTCTCGGCTCTAGCACTCTCCTTGCCCCTCCCTGCATCGTGACTCGCACAGAATGCCACATGGTCTACCTCCTTAAGCTACCTTTCCTCCCCCCTTTTTTTTTTAAATTTGCACCCCCATTTGGCCCAAGGCCCTGTGAGAGGTAGCTTCTGTGCCCGGACTGGCTGCCTGCCCTTATCAGCATTGGCGGTAAGCCCTTCCTGGTTAAAACAATTTTCCCTTTCATTTGTTTGCCATTTGCTTGGATGATTCAGGTTTAATATTCAAGCGTCCTTCCATTACTAACTTTCAATGGTAGCCAGATTCATGTCAGAACTGATATTAATATTGATATCAGTAATAATGTTTGGGAGATGATAGTGGGCCACATCAATTGCATAAAGCTGTATTTTAAATTGCACACACGATGGCAGTAGGTGGTTCTATTACCTTGAGATCCAATAGAATTAAAAATTTTAGAGGTGTTTGTGGTACTTCCTACATTGTGCTTCCCCTATCTGGGGAAATTCTCAAACTCCACTGCATCCCTCCACACCAAACTAGGCCCCCAAGTTCACCGTCGACTGGCTATGCCCCTTGCTGTCAGATACAAAACCTCCTTGTCATTTCCCGGTCCTAAACGAAAACGCCATCGGGAACATTTATCACCCCCTCCTGTGCTCCTTCTCCCCCTTACTGCTGCAGCCTAGGCAATTTCCATTCATCACCTTGAAGCACGCCCTAGAGCCACCACGTGGCCAACCATTACCAATTTAGGCCTCTCCACAGCCCCGACTGGCTTCGGGCATGTATCACCCTGGAAATGCGCTGCTACCTCGTGCTTGACCTCCCTTCCCTTCCGCGTGTGCCTGCCCGTAAACACCGGATCCCTCTTTGCTTGCAAAAAGGAAAACTACTCCTGGAAGAGCTGGAGGGGACCTGCTCAGCTAGGCCAGGCCGTACGGCTGCAGTGCCACGTTGTCTGCCTCGCCTCCCTCCCCGTACCCCGACTGGCCTCGGGAAAACCTTTCTGGTTGTGCTTTGCTGCCCGAGCCTTCTCCAAACCAGGCTACCATTTACAACATTTAAATCCATCCTCATAAGAAACAAAACTGCCCGTGCTTCTTGCATGGCCCCCGACTGGGAGCGTCGCTTCGGAAAAAAACTTTCTGGTTGTGCCTTGCTGCCCGAGCCTTCTCCCAACCCGGCAACCGTTTACCACATTTTTAACAGAAAAAACTCCTGTGCTTCCAGTAGGGCCCTCGACCAGAGCATCCCTTCGCCCGCCGTGCAGGCTACTTGGCACAATGAAACCACTAATCACTCCGCTTGCTAGCCCTGCAACAGCTGCTAGTACATTTCCACAGAATACAAGCAAAATCTTTTCCGCTCCGTACTGCCTAGAACGGCACGTCTGCTATTGAATCACTGACCTCTGCTTCGTATTCAGACAACTAAACATTGCACCACGAGGGTAAACAAATACATATTATGGTCCAATAACTGGGCCTCAGCCCTCTACACCTTACCTCAACTCCAAGCCAATGAATGTGCTGTAGGAATAATGTTACAGCAAAAAGGGGTCTCCCAGAGGGTTGCCTGGTTCTATTTACCCCTTAGAAGACCCTCCCCTGGGGCTTGTTGGCTCCTCCCCCTGGCCAATTGCCATCGAGCATCTCCCCCCTTCTGCTATGTCATCCAGGTACCTCCCCACCTTCTCCTGTAACCTTCCCCCTCCTCTTCCTGTCTCCCCCCCCCCAGCCTTCTTCCTGGCTGGATCCCAAGGGCACTGGCCTGCCTTTTAATGACAAGCCTAATTATCTAGAGTAAAAGTTTTATATAATTCAATTTGTCGTTTTATCACCAGACCTCCCTTCAATACTCATGCCTGCGTGTTGCATCAGGCTACACAACTACCCTTGTTGGATGACCATGTGAAAGTAAAGGTGCTAACTTTTTTCACAAGATTATCCTGGGCAAGGCTGTCTGTTGAACCCTAGAACTGTTTTCACTACAGCAAAGAATTAGATGTACTAGATCTCAGGTAGCAACATTGTTTGAAGTTTCTTTTCATAGAACATGTTTTTGCCAAACAGTATTTGATTATGTTGAACCAAATGTTTATAACCATTTGCCAGAATCTGTTAAGTGTATTAAATCTGTGCCTTCTTTCAAGAAACAGCTGATCAACCTTTTAAACAGTCAGTCCTAATTTACTTGTGAATAATCTGACTGTAATTTATGAGCTTTTTTTTATTAGCTGTTTGTTCCCCGTTGCCTCCTCCCACCAACTGGCAACAGGGACACATAGCATTTTTTTTTTAAGATTTTCTCCCCTGACTCCACCAAGGCCATGTTGAGGCATGTTTTGCACCCCATGGCACCAGCTCAGCCCCTTCCACCTCCCGATTCTTTGCCACCCCATAATCACCGCGCTACCCACTGGACCTCCACCCGGTGGGAGCGGAACTACTGGGGGGTACCAACTCACCCTCACCACCCTCAGGAGAGGAGAGCTGCCCACCGGCATGCTTAATCCTGCTCCATCCTCCCACGCCTGCATCCCAATGACCCAAGATCATTCCCAAAACTGGGACGCTGCTGTAGCACAAGGTAAGGTGCCCAGAGCATCAACCCTCTGCACCACCATGCCAGCTAATTTATGAGCTTATATATTTTTGGTATTCTAAATTTTAAATGCTTGTCACACTTGGAAATGGACAATTTGCTCAATGTGCATGCTCCAAAACAAGTGTACCAGAGCAACTTGCCTAGCTAAAGCAGAGTACTTCAGCAGCTCCCTACAGTCCAGCCTAAATAACCCCTCAAAATTCTGGAAGGTCATTCACTCCCTCTTCACCCCACCAGCTGCCAATCCCACTCCAATTCTAAATATTAACAACTCCATTCTCGCTGAGTCAACAGCAGTCGCTACTGAGTTCAACATATATTTCTCCACTTGTGCTGCCACTCTCCTCTCCTCTCTGCCCTGCCAAACCCTGCACCTATTGCACCCTCTACAGAGGTAACAAACCTGACTAGGCCTCACTCCTTTTCCTTCAATGACATCTCTGCAGCGGATGCCCTAGATGCACTACTTTCTCGCAGCCCTTCAAAAGGCAAATCCCCAAATGGCTTGGAACCTAAACTCCACTACCTCTCTGCCACAGCCATAGCAACTCCGCTTGGCAAACTCCTAAACCAATCCTTTGCTGCTGCTGCCGTCCCCCAAGCATGGAAGCATGCCAGTGTCATCCCCCTCCCAAAAGGAGGTACCCCCACCTCCCCCTCCAAATACCTCCTTATTTCCCTACTCCCAGTACTAGCAAAACTACAAGTGTACCTTGTGCTCACCCAACTTATTTCCTTCCTCACCCACTCTAATTTCTTCACACCCTACCAGTCAGGTTTCAAAAAGGGACACTCCACTGCATCCTCCCTGATAAGGCTTACCGACTCCATCCTGACTGGTATGGACAGTGGGCTGATCACCTCAGCCATCTTCGTCGACCTTGCGAAAGCCTTAGACACCGTCTCCCACCCCATATTGCTCTCTTGTCTCGCTGAATCAGGCCTCTCTGTTGCTGCCACCAACTGGTTCAGATCTAACCTCTCTGGCAGAACCCAGTCCGTTAGTGTCGCAAATGCTATCTCCTCCCCACCTTCCCTTAACTACCGGTGTCCCCCAGGGGTCGGTTCTGGGACCCATACTGTTCTCTATAGTCCTAAATGACTTACCGCTCGTCTGCCCTACTACCTCAATCCACATGTATGCAGATGACACTGTACTCTTCTCCTCAGGCTCCGACCCTGAAGTGGTACAAACTAACCTCCAAGCTGACTTCAACAAAGTACAGCAATGGTTCAGCTCTCACCAGCTCTCCCTAAATGTAAAAAAAACTACTGTCATGATGACTTTTGGCACATGACAACTCCTGTCCCCACTCCCATCTCTTCCCTATTTCCACACCCTGGATGGTCAAAAACTCGAAGATGTCTCCTCATTCCGCTACTTGGGAGTATGGCTCAACTGCCATCTTTCCTTCTCAGACCACACTGATGCTATTTCAAAAAAACTACGCCCCATGCTAGGTGCACTTTATAGGAACTACAGTAGCCTCCCTCCCCCCCCGTCCGATGTGAACCGGTCCAGAAGATGATACTTCCCTCCTTTGATTACTGTGACATTGTTTATGGTGCAGCCCCTAAGTCCACCCTATCTAAGCTGGACACACTTTTTAATGCCTTCTGCCACTTTGTTCTCGATGCCTTACCCCTTACCCACCACTGTGACCTTTACCGTTCACTGACACTACCGTCCCTTAGAAACCTCTGCATTTCACACTGTGCTAAATATGTATCTAATCTATGGCTTGGCACCATCCCTTCCTATCTCTGCTCCGTGCTGTCAGCTGCCCCTTCCCCTGCCCATTATCTTAGATCCTGCGACTACCGCCACTATCAATCCCTAGGCGGAAGACTACTGCCGGGCAAGCCGCCCTCTCACACTAGTTACCCAAGCTATGGAATGATCTCCCACCTCAAGTTCAGCATTCCTCCTCTGCCCACTCTCTTTCTACCTCCCTAGCTAACTTCCTCACCACTAATTGCTCCTGTACCTGACTCAGCCATGCGCCAATTGCTCCCCTCCCCACTGCCTGACCAGCGGCCTCAGCTTTGCTATAAATGCTGACATATAGCCCCAACCTATGCAGTTTTGTCCTGTGCCTTTTTGTCCTGCATCATCATGTGTTCTATGTCTCCTGTTGCTTATTTCTGCATATTACTGTGTGCTAAATTTTCCCTTGTATTGCTGCTATATGTCAAGTAATTGTTATATGCTCCATACAATATCCAATGTACTCTATGTGTTGTTGCTTGTCGTTTAATGCAATTGTATCCATATGCTGCTACTTGCCTCTGTTATTTGATCAGTTGATAACCTGGGTGTTATCCAATCCCCTTGTACCCCTTCCCCCCAGGTCGCACCGGGAGACGAGCATCTTGTTGCTCAGTGTGCCTTTCCTGGTGAAACTATTTCAATCAATCAATCAATAAATAAATAAAGGGACCTGAATGAATGAGGATACAATTCCACTATCTCAGAAAGAAAGAGAAGTATTTGTACAAAATGGCATTGCTGCAACACTTAGAGTTCAACATAATGCCACAAAAGTAGGGAAATGTGGTGTTAGGGTTTCCAACCCTATCCCCTAAACTCCAAAGAGCAATATGAAAAAACATAAGGGTTTTGGATCTCCAGAATCTTGGTGAATCAGTGGTGGTATCTTCTTTGGGGCTGTTAGCCCTGATATTCACCCCTCTCAAGCCTATAACCTCCTGTCTGAATCATACGATACTGCTCCAAGTCATTACTTCATAGTAATACACTCTTCAAAAGGTAGAGACATAAAAGAAGAGAAGTATGTCTCTCCACATGTTGCTTACAGAATCTGTTGTACCTTTCTTCACGCAGGACCCTGTGTGAAGAAAAGACATCATGTCTGACCTTGTTTGCTCAGGGAAGAGGGTGGACATTAGGACTGACAACCCGAAGGATGACCTGAACACCGATTTCCCAAGACTCTGGAGACCAAAAACCCAAATGTTTTTTCCTTTTGCTCCTTTGGGGATAGGGGTTGGGATTTAGGGTTCAAAACCCTAACACTGTATTTTACTATTTCTGTGGCATTAAGTTGAACCTTAACTGGTGCACTTACACAGTTGTTTGTAAATAAATAAATTATTAAACATTTAAATGTTAAGAGCTATGATTTATTGTTCATGAGGGAAAGGTAGCACAAAGCACACAAAGACCCCCATATTATGAAGATTTGCTTGGTGCTAACACACACATAGCAATGTGCTAACTGGACTTAGCATGTCTAGGTAGGACTATGACCTTGTACAAAGAGTCACATGGCATCAGACACAGAGGATAGTGCTGACATGTAGAATACACCATTGTGCCCATGTAAATGAGTGTGGCCTCTTGCATGCAGGATGCAGTGGTATTTTTAAATAATTTTGTAAGCTCTAACAGGTTGCTGTGGCAGCACTAATTAATGCTTTTTAAACCTTGCTTTTGTCTGTGTGTACAGTGGTGCATGACCCATACTCCCAGTCAGCACTAGAGCCAGTGAAACCTGCATTTACCCCATACATCCCCTTAGGTAAATGGCTATACTGCAGATCCCAACCACTGCAGTCTAGTAGGACTTCTGCCCCTGAATGCTGTTGGTACTATGCAATAATTTTAGTGTGCAATATTGAAGATCCCAAACATGGCAGTCTTGCTGACACCCCACCTCACGTGATAATGTCAATATTGTGAAAGTTTACCAGACCCCTTGCGTGGTGGTCTAGTGGACCCCCTCCATCAACTGAACCCTGTCGGTATTATGGAACTATACTAAAGCTTTTCCCAGGCAGCCTAGTAAATCCCCCTCTCTCACCTGATCCCTGTCAGTATTGTGGAACTGTACTAAATCCCTTCTCTGGCAATCTAGTGGACCCTCCTTCCCTCACCCAATGTGGTACTGTGGAAATGTGCTGAAGCCTATCTCTAGCAGGCAACTGTAACCCATTTGCTGGATCTCTGTCAATTCCCCATCTCCCCTATCCACCCACTAAGCACCCACTATCCCACCGACCTTCAACCACAGACTCACCAGTCCATCCACAAGTGAGTTGCCTGACTTAACATTATGCATGTATTGTATGTTTTTCAAGAGTCACTTGTGAAAAACCACACCACACGTGACAAAGGTTGAGTCATTTTTGTCACTGTACTGGCTATTTTTATCATGGTGTAATAAAATTGCTTTGGATACTTTTCTACATGGGTGTATGTGTCCCTTTTAATGTTTTTTTGTGAGCTAGGGTTGGTAATGGTTTACAGTTGATCCAGATTTTGCCCTCTTGCTACAGTTTTCCTTTTTGAGTTATTTTTTTTACCTACTAGAAAATCTGCTGATGTTTTCCCGTACCCCTTTTTAATTCTCAGGTGTAAGTGCCTTCTATATGGGGAAAAATGCTTGTGGAATACCTTATCAAATCAGTTTCATCAGATCTCCTCTGATTAAATTTTTAATAAGTCCTTTACACCCATCTTCTTCCCTGGGCATTTGAGGGCTCATTTTAGATATGTATAGGTGGGTTTCTGCTGTGCTTGTTTGTTTTCTTTTTGTTTAATGATTGTTTTAAAGATCTTTAATTAATTAAATGAAATTGTACATATAACACTCTATGCCCTCAGAATGAGGTGCTACATGAAAGGTGCTACATAAAATATAATTTGCTTTCTTTCTTGCTTGCTATTATAGCTTATATTTAGACAGGTAGCATAGAATGGCCTGGACACACCTCTATCTGAATATGTAAGCAATAAGATATGGCTGAGTGTTGGTAGTACTGAGATACCCACACACCCAGAGGCATAGTGAAACAAGAGGCAGCAGGCTGAGTGCCTTCAGCCTCTGGGTGTGCAGGTATCGCAGTACTACCAATACCCAGCTATGTCTTATTGCTTATATAGAACGGGCCCATAGACAACTTTAAAAAAAAAGAACATTCTAAAGGCTTTCAAAGCCACAAAAATATACTAAAATGTTGCTAAATAATGTAAACTAGTCCCTTCACTGATGTTTTTCAACTGTAAGTCATCTGTCTTTCTTCACAATCAATACATTGTGTGATTGTTTACCCATGGAATAGAAGAATTCAAAGCTCTGCATTATTCCAGTAGTAGAATCCCCCCCCCCACATACACACACAGAATGGTAACATGGAATATACAATTTCAAAAATCTTCAGAGTTCCACTGGCATACACAAAAAGACACTCACACACAGGCCTCAAGTGGAGCCAGAACCTCAATTTTATCTGTTTCCAGGTAAGGAGTAGGGAGCTCTCTGGCAAAGCGGTAGGGACAGGAGGGGGATTTTTCATGGTCATCAAAGAAACACCAGCTATGGAAACTCTGAATTGTACTTGACTTTTAAAATTTGTGTATGTGTGTAAGGGGGGGTATCATGAGTGTAAGTAAGATTCAATTATTTTCTTACTTTATTTAATTTAATGGGCTTTTATTTTTAGGGCCTAGCTGAAGTTTTTTTTTTATATATGAATAAAGGCTGCAGCCATGTTTGTGATGGAAATTAGGAAGTACGTGTCTTATGAATTCTCTGAGTTGCACTGGTTGGCAGGAACTTGTTTTTAGCCATTGGTGGTACTATTTATTTATTTAAAATTTGATGACCGGGAAAGGCACACTGAGCCGAGGATTGTTTCCAGGTGTGACCTAGGTACAGTTTGTACAGGGAGAAACAAAAGAAATAGGAAATACAGACAGTTATCACAATCATTTTAAATAGTACAGTACACTGTCGAAGATGTAACATTTGGTCAGTGTGGAGTGTGAGAGAGAGAAGAAGTGAGGTCTACCTAGGGTTGGCATCTATGGTGAGTTAGAAGGGACTGTGTGGTGCCTCTGTAGTGCACTGGGACCATTTGAGCACTTATGACAGTGCGGACTGGGTATGAGCCTGAGGAGCTGGGTAAAGGCAGAACTAGAAGGGGCCTGGTGAAGGTTGGAGGGCAGTGAATTCCAGAGAAGGGGGAGGCAGTACAAGAAGGCAAGTTGGCCAGAAAGAGTGCAAGGGCAGGGAAGGTAGAAGATGTGAGGGTCCCTGTGGTGAAGAGAGTAGTTTGGGGAGGTGGTTGGGTTGAGCCGGGAAGTGAGGTCTGGGGGAAGGGAACCAAACCAGAATTTAGCTAAGAGGGAGGTGCTGTGGATGGTACACCTGTGGGAAAGAGGGGTGAGGGAGAGTACAGCGTAGAGCAGACAGTGGTGAGTGAGTGGGGAGAGGCGGTGGCGAATTGGCAGAAGGAGTTGAGCACAATGTCAAGTCTGGAGAGGGAGGATGTTGGGGCTGTTCCATAGACTACATCTGCATAGTCTATAACTGGAAAGATTGTTTTACGTTCAAGCTCGCAGCGGGTGGGGATCGGTAAACAGGATTTGTGGCAATAGAGGATTGCGAGTTTAGGCCGGAGTTTAGTGCAGATTGCCTCGACATGAGTGGAGAAGTTGAGGTGGCTGTTTGACCATACTCCCAGCTACTTGAAGGCTGCGACTCGCTCCAGAGGTGAGCCATCTAAGGTGGAGAGCACTGGGGGGCTGGGAGGGTAGCCAGTTTCTGGCTGGAGCCAAAAACCATGGTGACCATTTTTTTGCATTAAGAGTGAGCCAGTTCTTGAGAAGCCAGGACTGGACTCTATTGAAGTCATTTTGAAGAATGGGGAGGACTCTGTCATGGGAGGGGCCTGAGGCAAAGATGACAGTATCATCTGCGTAAAGATGTACGTTGGAGGAGAGGCAGGTAGAGGGAAGGTCGTTTATGAAGAGAGAGAAGAGGATGGGGCCAAGAATAGATCCTTGTGGAATGTCAGATACAATTGGGAGAGGAGAGGAGAAGAGAGGAGAGAGTGTTGCCTATTTGAACTGATTGTTGCCTATTGTGGAGGTACAAGTGGAACCAGGCAATAGCTGGTGGGCCGATGCCAAAAGCGCGGAGTTTGCAGAGTAGCAGCAGGTGGGCTACTGAGTCAAACACTTTTGCCAGGTCTATGAATATGGCAGCTGTGATTTGGCTATTGTCCATGGCGGAGAGTATAGAGTCAGTTACACTTAGAATGGTGGTGACGGTGGAGTGGTGTTTTTGGAATCCTGACTGGATTGGTGAGAGTAAGTTGTTTGCAGTGAGGAAGTCTGACAGTCTGGACAGTATAAGGGATTTCTGGACTTTGGCTAGGAAGGGGAGAAGTGATATGGGCCTATAGTTTCCCAGTTGGGAAGGGTCACTGCCTTTGTGCCAAGGGATGATTTTGGCTGATTTCCAGGCTTTAGATACAGTGGCAGTGGATAGAGAAAGATTCAGTGTGTGAGATGGGGGCAACAACTGCTGCTGCAGAGATGGGGAGCATTTTAGAGTGGATACCGTCAGGGCTAGATTTGGATGAGTTGAGGGAGGAGAGAGCATGGTATACTTCAAGTGGTGTGATGGGAGGAAAGATGAAACCAGCAGTGGGGTAGGAAGGTTCAGCCAAGTAGGGGGCGGGAGGGAGTCAGCTATGGCACAGGAGATGAAGAACTTGTTGAAGAGGTCTGCCATGGTGGTGGGATCCGAGACAGTATTGCCGTCTAATTTGAGGAATGTGCATGCCTGTTTCATGGTGGGGTCAAGAAGGAAGTTGATCAGCTTCCAGAAAGAAGCATGTGAATTTTGCTTTTGAGTGAATTGCACTTTAAAGTAGGAAGATTTAGATTGCCAGGTGGCTTTAGTGCATTTATTCCTAAGGTGTTTGTATGACTGGAGATCACGTGCTGTGTGGGAGGATTTGAAGAGTCTCCAAGCTTTGTCCCTGGAGCAACACAAAGTGATGAGATTGGCTGTGATCCAGGGGTGGTGGTGGTGTTTACCCCTTGCTTTTCTTAGGGGCACATGTGTGTCCCAGATGCTCTGGAAGATACCGCAGAACTGAGATAGGGCCAAGTCAACATCGGACAAGGAGAGGACCAGCAGCCAGTCTGCATTTGTAACATCTTGCAGCTAGGCAGTGACATTTAGGTGGTTAAGGGATCAAGACCAAATACATTTGAGCTGGGAGAGTGGTGAGTGGATTTTGTGGATGCAATAGGTGACACAGTGGTCACTGAGGGCATCGGAGTATATGCCTAAGGCAGAGATAAGGTGGGAATAGGAGGATAAGACCTAGTCCAGGAGGGTGTTGTTTAGGGACTGATGATTTAGGCGTGTAGGTTCACAGATTTGCTGGGATAGATTTAGGGCTTCGATCTTTAGGGTGGTGGGTTTGGCAGAGGGGGAGAGCCAGTCAAGGTTGAAATCCCCTAGTAGCATGAGTTCGAAGTTGTGATGTTTTGGTGTGGATAGAAGTTATGACCTTGATGATGGAATTGGGTGAAGTCTTTGGGGGCGCATATAGGGCCCCAATGTAGAGGGGGGAGGAGGAGGAGCGGAAGGATAGGTGCACCACAACTGATTCATGGGAAGAAGGGCAAGATTCATTAAAAATTATGCAGCACGAGAGGGATTGCCTAATGTACAGGGCCACACCCCCGCCTTGTTTGCCTCAGTTCTGATGGAATAAATTGTAGTCAGGAATGGTGAAAGAGGAGTTAAGGATTTTGGTGGATAGCCATGATTCCATGATGCTGAGTATGTCTGGGTGGTATTGGGTGACCTATAAAGTTAGGGCATCCATTTTAGGGAGGAGGCTCCTGGGGTTGAGGTGAAAAATGTGGAGGCCTTTGGGGAGTGAGTTAGGGGTGGGGCATGGTGGTAGTCCGGTAGAGGTGGGGGATGAGGTGGAGGTGTTCCTGGACCCAAAAGGACTAGGGTTGGGCTGTATGTCACCCACAAGAAGTAAGAAGAAGATGGAGTATGTGAGTAGTGGGGTAAGCTTGGATGTGCCGGAACTGAGCTTAGAGAGAGGCATGTGGAGGTGGAGGCATCAGTATGGAGCTTCCAGGTTAAGGAGGTGGGAGTACTATCTTACTGCCATGGCTAGAGCCACGTCTCAGCCAATCAGGACACAGGGATTTCCTTTCCCATTTTATATTGCACCCTTGCAGCCAAGTACTATTTTAGTTTAGGATTAGAATGGTGCCACAAAATGTTTTTTTTTTTAATTAATTAGTAATTAGCTATCTTTAATTAAAAACCAAAACATTTGTTCTAGAAGCCTTCCCAAATTTTCTGAAAAGATGATAGTGTCCATGAATTTTCTGAACATATATATGATGGTTTTCAAAATCTACATGGCAGTCTTTTTAAATCTACATGATGTGTGATGGTTCTGAAACTTCATGTGCTACAGGACAGTTTTCACAAAACATTCACAAAGATGTCCTCTGTAAAAGGTTTGAAAGTCTACACAGTGTGGGAGAGTTTTTGAAATCTACCTGCTGTACGATAAATTTTTAAATGTATGTGTAAACCCCCTTTATTTTACTTTGGCTTTCCCTCTGGTCATCTCACATCCCAGAATAGAGGGCATGCAGTCCATGAATCCCAGTCATGAATGGCTGCTGTCACAGTTCTTTCAGCTGGGGCTTATACAATATGATAATCCTCTGTCAGAATCAGGCAGACTAAAGTTGGGGTTTCCCATACAGGGGCCGCATATTTAAACTTTGTAAAAAGCAACCATAATCCCGACCCCATCCTTTACCCTCATAACCCAAGGCCAAGCTACTGACTGCAATCCATGTGACAAGCCTTTGATGCAAACAATACTAACAGGGATTGGGTAAGGGAAGGGGGTTTGCTAGACTGCCAGGGTTGGCATTGGTAGGTAGGACTCCAGTATATGGTGCAGCTGAGGCTCTACACAATGCTTCTATACAGTTGTGCATGGCTGCATTGTGCAGAAGCACTAATGGCCACATGATGATAAATAGCTCCTTAGTGCCATGCTTGCCATACAATATGTGATCATTAGCATGCTGAACAATGAATATGCCTCTCAGAAGTGTCAGCACTAACCCATTAGGGACACAATGGCTCCCTTTGTCCTGGAAGCCTACTGCAAGCAGGAAGCTGATCCAAAGATGCACAGATACACTACGCACTACACATTGTGCTTTTGATGGTTTGGTTTTGACTGCACAAAAGACCTCCTTCTCCCATATACCTGATTAAACAACTCCTCTCCAAAAAAGAGAATCTGCTGGGAGTTCCACATGCCTATTTTAAATCCTCAGGTGAAAGGGCTTTTTCCATGGCTGCCCTACACATGTGGCATGCCTTTCCAAATCAGCTTCATCAGCTCTCCTCTTTTGATATATTTGGAAAGGCTATTATCAATGACAGAGTTGAACTGGAATTACGCAGCAACCTGGTGCAGTCTTCATGGATCTGGCCAGTGCCTTCGACATGGTGAACCATAATATTCTGTTACACAAATTAAGAAAACTAGAAATTAAGTGTAACCCCTTTGTTACCCGGGGTTACTAGAATCCCAGTAAGAACTAGTGATAGGCAGGGAAGGCAGCTTGTGAAACTCCAGTTAAATGGGTTTCACACTGTCTCACTCTGTCCTCAGTCACAGCTGAGACTTGAGAGATGACATCATTATAGAACTGTCATAGCTGCATGAGCCACATTTGGAATCTTCAGCTCAGAGAGGAAGTTTAGAACTTTGGGAAATTCAAAGTGAGTCTTCCGCTTTGTCCTTAAGCAAGAAGGAAGCATTAGTGTGCAGTGTGATTTCTCACTCAGAAAAAGGAACTGTTCCTGTATTTTACCTTTTAAGTGGTGAGACCGCCCCTGAGTCTCAGTGCGCCTCCGGGGGTAAGGAAAGTTCTCTGTGGGTTCCAGGGGCAATCCCCTTCTCCCACCCTGGGAAGAAAGCTGCCTGTTTTAATTTAAGTTCAGTCTGTTCATGTATAACAGCAAAGGTTACAGTACTTTGCCTGTGGGGCACCTGCAATGAATGGGTGAGTGTTTGGCTCCATTGGAAGGGGCAAACAACTTCTTTTCTTCAGTTGGATTTCAAGTAAATGTGGTCTGCTATTTGGGAGGACTATGTCAACTAGGACAAACAAATAGAGCAGTCATCTGTTTAAAGTATTAATGGATTTAAAGTTCACTGTAGAGGGGGTGCATCAGATCATCCAGCATTCAATCTAGATTTTACAGTTTTTAAGTTTTCTGTGTGTCCAGAGAAATGGCCGGGCATGGGCTGTGGGAGCTGGAGGTGGGAAACCCCCCCATCTTTAGTAACCAGGTCCACCTCTACGGATTTCTTCTGTGTTTTTGCTACTTGCCTCATGCACTTGGCCAGTGATGGGTGGGTACCAGACGGGTCGAACTTGAAAATCTCTAGGAGTCGCAGACTTAAGTGGTGGGGAGCCACAGGATGGGAAAATTACCCTTGTTGGATGGGAGTACTCCTTGTTTGATGGGAGTTTCGATTGGAAGTACGAAAACAAATCTCTCTAGGAGTCGCAGACTTCAAGTAGTGTGGAGAGCCACAGTTTGGGAGCCTCCTTATTTGATGGGATGTCTTTCCAAGTAAAGTTTGGGTTCATTCGCCAAGTGGACCGTCAGTCAAGTGGCCATCAGGGGAGCCGGGCCAGTTGGGCTATGTATTCAATGCGCATGCAAAGTCCGGGCTGAGTGCCTGGTGGGTCCAAAGCCAGACATCTGTAGTAATGTGTTCATTCCTCAAATGGACCGCTGTGTTTAACCTCTAATCTGCATTACAGTAACGTAGTCCTTTGGGGGACCATGCAGTGCTTTGTTTACGTTCAGTGAGTTAATAAATAAAGCCACACTGAAAAATCCCACTTCTGGTTCTGGACATTACAGTTATTGCTTCCTGTAGTTGGATTTACTTGGGTACCCCTGTGCAGAGTAGCCAAACCTAGGTCTCTTGTGCCAGATAACCTCATCCTTCACCGAACCCGTAGATACATATGTATACCCATGTTACAAAAATGGAGACATATGGTTACATAAGGATGTTTAGTTAAATTGGTTTTCGAGTTATTTGTTAAAGCGTAGTCAAAGAACTAAAGTTAACAGCCATATGTCTCAATCCAGAGAGATAATGGTAGGTGTTCCTCAAGGATCAGTGTTAGGTCCTCTTTTATTTTCAATTTTTATTAATGATTTATCTCTTTCTTTTACTAATGTTAATAGTTTATTGTATGCAGATGATACTGTGCTTTGGGTATCAGGGTCAAATATTTACGAAATTCAGGATTCCCTCCAAAAACAATACGATATTTTTGCAAATTGGATTCAGTTTTATGTTATTAATGAAGTTAAAACAAATGTTATGATGTTCGGTTCTTCAAAAAGACTTCAGAAACTTGACCCTATTCATATAGTTATACTTGGTGGTAATCTTCTCCCTTTGGTTGCCATTGTTAAATTTCTAGGTTTATACCTGGATCCAAACCTTAGCAAGGTTCCTCATTTAAAGAAGTTGGGTGTAAAAATCCATCAGAAACTTGGCTTTCTTTACAGAACTGTTACATTCTTAACAGAAGAAGCTCATTATACTATAGCTAAACAGGTTCTTTTTCCAACATTAGAGTATGGAAGTATTACTTTTGCACATTGTAATCAGTTGTTTGAGTCAAAATTCAAAGTTTTGTATAATGATATTTGTAGATGTGCCCTACTTGCCCCATTCAGAACTCATCACTGTCAACTTTACTTAGATCTTGGTGTACTTGCTCCAATTAAACATTTAAAATGTATACTAGTAAATTTTGTTTTCAGATAAAATGTTCAGCAGATCTTTTGTCTTTATATAAACTAGTTGTAGCTAAAGTTCATGGTAGGGGTACAAGACAAAATTGTTCAAATCAATATGCTATTCCTGTTTTCAGGTTACAAATGAGTAGGAAAGCATTTTCCTGGTATGCACCTTGATTTTTAAATGAATTTGGAGAATTGATTCAAAAAGCACATTCAGAATCTCATTTTAAACATGTATTGTTAAAGAAGCTATATTGTGATACTGTTTGCAATTGTGATTAATTTTTTTTATTTTGTGTAAATGTAATTTTGTATTGTAATGTTACGTGTCAGGCATGGCTGAAAAAGGGCTGTGCCCAGTCCACTTCCTGATTAAAAATAAAACAAGCAAACAAATTACCATCTCCTCACATGACTGTCATGGGGGAGAAACGTTCCCTTTGTTAACAATCCTGCATTACTGCTAGAATAATGACATCTCCTGGCTCCCATTAGTCCTCACTGACTCCTCTATGACTCACACTTGTAAGCTGCTCTTAGAACCTGATGCTTGACGCTGATGTTTGTGGATGCTCCTTAATTTATTTTATAAGGCACTCTAAACTACTTCTGCTGAATTCTTCAAAAAGTTGCCCAAATTTGCACAGTGCAGTGTACCTTTGCATAGTTCTGTGCCTGGCAAAGTGCCTGCTTTGCCCAGTGAAGTGTACACATAGTGATACATCACCAGCAAAGATGCTGTTGAAGTGTGACTACATGTAGTTTTTGTTTGATGAAGACAGACTCTATGGGCCAGGAAGGTCCTTTCCTGGTGTCACATGTCTATGAATCTATAAGTTGCCTTTTTGGTTCCTGATTAAAAATAAAGAAAATTCCCATCCCCATCATCTGGACCATATATACTCACCCCCTCCCACCACACCTCATAGTTTAAAGCAAATCCCCCCACCCATCCACCCACTAGGCCTGGACCTCTCTCCTTCCCATTCACCCAACAAAGTTTTAACAATATGTACTCAACCCTTTCCCCAAGCACTTACTGTTTCACCAATGAATTCAGTACAAGTGTACTTGGTGACCAGGGCCCCTCCCATACCTTGCCCCATGTCTAGTTTTCCTTGACATCCAGTGGTCAGCCCACACACCCTGCCCCATGTTTAAGTATCCCAAGTATCCAGTGGTACCCAACTACAACACCCTGCCCCTTGTCCAATTATCCCTGGTGTCCAGTGATATCCCACATCCTCAACAAGCCCCCCATTCTAGCACTTTGTGTCCAACCCAGTGTCAGATAAAAAAATTGCTGCCCACACACACCCCTCTTCCCCTATCCCAACATCAAGTGGTATGATCAGGACCAGCCTTAGGGTATACGGTGCCCCTAGGCAAACTTGCCGATGGAGCCCCCCCATTTTTCTTTTTCAGACCTTCATCCTTCATGCTATGTTCAGATGAAGAACACTCACATCTAAAGTTCATCCATCTCAATCTATGATCTATAATGATAAAATTATTCAAATTAGCACACCCTGCATGCAAACATACTATCCATTTGTCAGTGGCTTCAATCCCCAGCCACAGCATTCTGTGCCCCCACTCCATCACTTAACACTAGATAATGGTAACACAAAGCAGGGTTGTTGTACAGAAAGTGACCCCAGCAGCACAGAAGATGACATCAAGATGTGAAACTTGTTTTACTGCTGTCATTTAACAGCCTGACCCAACTGTCAACACTGAAACCTCAACCTCAATGTTAGGCTTATTAGTGCAGTAGGGTCAATACTTGAGTACATTGGGGTGCTGAAATATCACACCTGCTATAAGTAATTATTCACATTTTATTTGCATTTCAGTTAAACAAAAAAATTTAAGTTTATCAACCAAATTAATAAATTCCCTTGTGAGTTCCCTCATGATATTCGAAGGGTGAGGGCTTATCAGCTGCCTTGCCTTTTCTTATATTTAGGACTGAATTGTAATACTTCATAGCATCCTATTAATATTTACTATTTTACCTTTGATGTGTCCCTAATACCACTTCACTTATGAGACATTAATTTAGTGCCTAATATCTTCAGTCATCACAGCAAACAGCATCCTTTGAAAAGTAACTATATGAGTGTCTCAGTGCCTGGTGATGGCCCTGCATTAGTTTCAGTTAGTGGAATTGTCCCAGCAGCATCCATGACAACAAGGGGGTATCATCTATACCCATCACCCCCATTTTGATTTTGCATATTGCTGTTTGTGTTTCTGTTTTTAAAGGTAAACTTTGAGAGCCCAGACAAAGATGTAATTGTGTCAGGACAGTGTTCGCTGGTGAGCTTGGTGTAGTAGACAACTTAAGACAAGGACTGGGTATGGTAGACAAAGTGATACTGAATGTTAGAAAGTTTGGACCGGGTGTTGCAACTTGTTGGGAATGCAAAGTGTGGCAGGCTAGCAGCAGCACACTGCACTCCCACCACCCCAGTCCAATCTTGCCAACATTCAAGTCACATTTCATCATCTACCAGCCTTGTGACTTGTCTACTATACCAAGCTCTTAACAGACAAAAGGCCTTACCCAATTACATCTGTGACTGGACTCTCCGTTTACATTTCAAAATGGAAATGCAATCTGGACTGCAAAAATCAAAACTTCAAATAAACAATTATGCAATAACATTTTCATAAAAAATACTAACTACAAGAGAAGTAGGCTGAACAGAGACTCCACTCCCAACCACTACCGTTAGCAATGTCAGATGATCTTGGATGTCTTTACAGATTATTTTTATTAACTTGAAGGCTATCCTGAAGAAATTTAAATATGTAAAAGGTAGTTGAGGTGGAGGATACTTACTGCTGACCTTCAGGTTTTGTGTAAGCTTTCAGTCTTTGCATTCAGGCTCAGGAGGATAGTGCAAGCAAGTCCAATTCGATTCAGCAGCCACATGATCACACATCCTGAACCAGGTTGGCCAGTACATGGTGATAGAAACAGTAAAAGAAAATCTTAACTGGTTCTTCTTGCTCTTTTGGACTGTCCTCAAAACATTTGGAAGTCTGTACGGTACTGTCTGTGTACGCGATCTCTCAGCTCATCAAAGCCAGACTACACATGATAGTTTGGATACCTACCTGGCTGGCCTACTAGAATGCCCACCATTTCACTCTCTCAGACTGAACAAGTTTGTCGATAAAAATAAAGAATCTCTTGTTGCCTCTCCGCTCTCACCAAAAGACACACACTAACCACCAGCGCCCACAAAGCTGGAAACTAAATCCTCAGTAGGTTGAGTGAGTCAAGACTATAGTTGTCTCACCTCAACATGGCGTATCATGCATGCACAACAACAGTCAATTGTGGCACTAAAATAGGGAGTGATTCTAAATGATGCAGTGGAGAACAGTCGATGATGGCGGGTGCCATGTGGGCGGGGTACTCCACACTAACAAAGTTGTAAGGGGCATGCTGCTGCTTTCTGCTAGATTCATTGGCTGCTGGGCCTTGACGGCACATTTAACAGACAGCAGCAGTCAAACTCATCCAATTGCTTTTTAGTACAGGTGGTGCCGTGCAACAGTGAGGACTTGTTTTGGTGGCGCCATGGCTAGAAATTAAAACTAGAGACGATCTATGGACATCATTCTGATTCTTTAATTCAGTGCACATACAACCCCCCCCCTCCAGAAAACACATAACATTTGTACACATTCAGATTCACCATCCATGTACTCACAAAAAAAAATAAATAAAGGAAAATTAAAAAAACATAAGAAATTAGTTACTGCTTCATGGCGCCCTAGGTGACCACCTAGTTTGCTTATCCTTAAGGCCAGCTCTGGGTATGATGACCTTCTCCAGACTTCTAGCACTCCAAGCCAACATTCCACCTCATGCCACCCATAAAAAATACAGTGACCAGTGCAGCCCTCCACTCATCTACTCAGCTGACCAGTGTCTGAAAGAAGGAGACTGTGATCATCTGTTTGATTGCAGTTCCATTCATTTAAGCACTGTCAGTCTAAGAAGGAGAGAGTCAGACTGCACCAGACACCATGTTTTTTTTAATTATAGGTGGCATAGAGAGAGGAGGGTTGGACTGAGGTGCCAGTGAGCTTGGAAAACTTGGTGCTAAGGAGGGGGGAGAGTAAGGATTGGGTGTTAGTGTGTGTGAGGGAAGGAAAATAGCTTTTTTTCATTAAACCTTAGGAAAACATCCAAGTCTTATTGGACCAGTGCCAGTCACATGACATCAGGGGACAGATGACCTGGCAAGAGATACAGCAGGGGTAGTATAGGATAGATTCAGTGAGATAAGGACCTGGGGATGGGCCTGAAGCAGGTAGCACACGCAGTGGCTTTCAGTGAGGTGCTAACTGTGCACAGCCAGGGAGAGGAGAGAGAACACTGCATCACAGTCCTCAATGACTGTTTAAAGGAATGGTGTAGGAAGGAGGGGTTTGGCTACATCAGAGACTGGGGTCCTACCTGTGGCATAAAGGCCTGTACAAAGGTAATTGCCTCCATCCATCAAGGAGGGGGACGGAAGTCCTGGGTGAAAGGTTTAAATGCTATTTTGATGTGCATTTAAACTAGCCAAGGGGTAGGAAGAAGAAATGAGTGTGACAGTAAATGGCCCCCCACCAAAAAAAAAATGGAGTAGCAGAGTGGAAATCCCAGGGTAAATAAATTCCACAAGGGTAGAGGGAAGAAAGGGCAATGCGGAAGGGATGGGAAGGTTGAGAGGTAGATCTGAGACAAGTCAAACATAGGGAGGGTTGGCAGATGGAGTATAAATAGAGGAAGGTCAGCACCAGGGAAAAGAGAAGGGTGAAGGATGGATTCAGAAATAGAGGGCAAAGTAGGGGCAGGGAGGGACAAAGTGAGTGGAGAGCCATGTGCACCAATGCAAGGAGGCTAGGAAACAAAATTCCTGACCTTGTGGCTACCACTGTGGAGGCCAACCTGGATGTGTTGGCCATAACAGAATCATGGTACACAGGCAACCATAGCTAGGGAGGTGGTCATACTGGGTTACAATATGTTTCAAAAGGATAGGGCAGGGAGGAAGGTGGGTTGTTTTATACGTAAGGGATGGTATAAAGGCCACAGAAATACAAGGATACAGCATGGAAAAGGAGGGGCTGGTGGTTGTTTGAGTTGGCTTAGAGATAGTGTCTGGAGCCATTATCTGCATAAGTGTGGTGTACAGACCACCAAAACAGAGGGAAAAGTTGGACAGGATTTTGGGGGAGGCCATTGGCAGAACTGCTTATGGCACTCAAAGGGAAATATTAATTATGGGGGACTTTAATCTGCCAGATGTAGATTGGATCATTCTGTCCACAGCTACAACTAGGAGCAGTGTCATCCTAGACTACCAGCAAGGGGAATTTCTCAGGCAGCTGGTTACAGATCCCACTAGAGATGGGTCAGTGCTGGATCTGGTACTTAACGACCTGGAACAATATTGCAGACATCACAGTGAGTAGCACCTGTTTACAAGTGATCATTGTACAGTGTGGTTTGGCATACAAATTTGGACAAGAGAAAAACACACTAGGATGAAGTTCTAGAACTTCAGGAGAGCAGATTTTAAAGAAATAGGAGACTGCCTAATGAAATAACTTAAAGGGAAGGATAGCCGGGTGGGGGGTTGAGGACTCTGCAATGCCGGTTCAACAACACTTTTGTCGACTGGCATCACAGCAACAGGATTTATGCCAGCTGCAAGTTGGTTGACATAAATCCCATTTGTATCCCAGTCTATTATTTCATTGGCAACCCGAACCCCCGATACTTAAGATTATCAACTCCAGTCAGAGTTGATGGGTGCAGGACCAGGAGACAGTGTGTCCGTATGTCAGGCGCACCAACACAGCAACCTGTCAGCAATCTGTCGATTATGTCAACAGGTTGGTAGGTCGCTGTGTTGGTGTTGCTGTCGGTGGGGGGGCATATCGGGTTGAGACACAATGGAAAAGAACACATGGGGGAACAACTAAGGTAATGGCAAGCTATTTGAAGATAGTAAGCTAGGGGAAGAGGATAACAAGGCCACTGAAACATAGAATTTGACGGCAGATAAGGACCACTTGGCCCACCCCGTCTGCCCATTTCCCTACCTGATGGATAAGCTGCAGATCCTAGTTAACCAGCAGCCTACTTCTTCCTACCCCCACTCCCTAGAATTGCCTTATGACTGTCCCATGCATGCTTGAATTCCACCACTGTTTTTGACTCCACAACCTCCTCTGGAAGGCTGTTCCATGCATCCACAACCCTCTCTGTGAAAAACTACTTCCTTAAATTACCTCTGAGCCGCCTCTTCCACCTTCAAATTGTGCCCCTTGTTCTTGCACACCTCTTTTGAAAGATGCTACCCTCTTGGACTTTGTTGATTCCCTTGAGGTACTTGAAAGTTTCTATCATGTTCCCCTCTCCTCCTTTCCTCGAGGCTATACATATATAGCTCCTTAAGTCTCACTTCATATGTCTTCCGGTGCAGACCCTGCACCATTTTAGTTGCCCTCCTCTGGACAGCTTCCATCCTGTCTATGTCTTTGCGGAGATTGGGTCTCCAGAACTGCACGCAGTACTCCAGATGTGGTCTCACCAGTTGTCTGTACAGAGGGATAATAACTTCTTGTTTTCTGCTGTTGATGCCTCTCCCTATGCATCCCAGTATCCCCCCAGCCCTCCTTGCTGCCCTCTCACATTGCTTGCCCGCCTTTAGGTCATCTGATATGACTACCCCCAGGTCCCTTTCCATTTTGTTGTTGTTAGTATCTCACCCCCCATTGTGTACTCTTCCCTGGTTTTTGTTTCCCAGGTGCATTACCTTGCACTTCTTAGCATTGAATCTAAGCTGCCATACATTTGACCATTCCTCTAACCTTGCCAAGTCCCTTCTCATCCTTTCCACCCCACCTTGTGCATCAACTCTGTTGCAGATCTTTGTGTCATCTGCAAAGAGACATACTTTTCCTTCCAGTCCCTCTGCAATGTCGCTTATAAAGACATTGAAGAGGACCGGTCCTAATACTGAACCCTGTGGTACCCCACTGCTAACCCCCCTTTTTTCAGAGTGGACTCCATTTACTATTACTCTCTGTGTCCTATTCTCCAGCCAATTCTTTACCCAGGCTGTCATCTTGGGACCCACTCCCAGGCTGGCTAACTTGTATATTAATCTTTGTGTGGGACTGTGTCAAATGCCTTGCTAAAGTCTAGGTAGGCCATGTCCACAGCCCTCCTGATCTACTACTTTGGTCACCCAGTCAAAGAAATCTATCAGATTTGTCTGGCATGACCTTCCCTGTGAATCCATGCTGCCTTGGGTCCTGTGCCCCTCTGGCCTCTAGATACGCAACAATTCTTTCCTTCAGAAGTGATTCCATCATTTTCGCTACCACTGAGGTTAAACTAACAGGTCTGTAGTTTCCTGCTTCTGCCTTGCTCCCACTTTTGTGAAGGGGAATCACATCTGCCCTCCTCCAGTCCTTAGGTACCACCCCATCCTCCCATGATTTGTTAAAGAGGGTAGTCAGTGGTGTCACTAGTTCTATCCTTAGTTCTTTGAGAATTCTGGGATGAATCCCATCAGGCCCCATTGCTTTGTCCACCTTCAGTTTTAAGAGCACTTTCAGAACTCTTTCTTCTGTAAATGGGCTGGTATCAACTTCTGTATCCAGAGTGTTTCTACTGTTTGTTTTAGGTACCTCCCCTCTTCCTTTGTAAATACTGAGCAAAATATTTGTTTAGTATTCTGCCTTTTCACAGTCACCTCTGCCCACCCTCCCTCCCTTTATTAAGACTCACTATCCCTCCCTTGGTCTTCCTTCGCCCCTGATGTACCTATAAAAGGTTTTATCCTCTTAACTGAGTTGGCTATCTTTTCCTCGGTTTGGGCCTTTGCTGTTCTGACTGCCTTTCCAGCTTCCTTTGCTTTAACTGATACAGTTCTCTGTCCTGTTCCTTCTGTGATTCCTTGTACTTCCTGAATGCTTTCTTTTCTCTTGAACCTTCACTGCCACTTCCTTGAGAACCATAGTGGTTTCTTACCTTGTTTCATTTTGTTTATTTGCTTTACACAAAGGCTTGTTACCTCTGTGATGGCAGTTTTATTATTCCCATTGTTCTTCCACCCTCCTTCCTGCCCATTTGCTAGTGCATTCCTTAGGCACTCACCCATTTTGGCAAAGTCAGCCCTCCTAAAATCCAGTACCTTTGTCTTTGTAGAGCTTGACTCTATTGCTGTGTTTATTGTGAACCATACTGTTCGATGGTCACTAGTTCCCAGATGGCTACCCACTTCTACATCTGTGATCCTCTCTTCATCTCCGCTTGAGAGAACCAGGTCTAAGATTGCTCCTCCGAGTGGGCTCCAGTACTAGTTGTTCAAGGCATGCCCCTGTAGGGCATCCAGAATAACCCCACTCTTAGAAGTGGCTGCTGCAACTGCACTCCAGTTAACATCTGGCATATTCAGATCACCCATCAGCAATATCTCCCCTTTATCTGCCATTCTAAGTATACTTTCTATCATTTCCTTGTCCATTTCTTCCCCCTGAGAGGGGGGTCTGTATACAACCCCTGTGGGATTGTGGTGCCATTGCCTGCCTCCAAACTGACCCACAGTGCTTCTTCTCCTCCCTGTTTACCCTTTTGTTCTGTTGCTTTGATTTCTTCTCTTATGTAGAGAGCTACTCCTCCTCCTCTTTTACCCTCCCTGTCCCTCCTGTAGATAGTGTATCCTGGTATGTTAACATCCCAGTCATGGTTCTGTGTGTACCATGTTTCTGTGACTGCCACAATATCCAGATCTTCCTCCTCCATCAAGGCCACTAATTCAGGAAGCTTGTTACCCAGACTACAGGCATTGGTACTCATTGCTCTCCATTTTTTGATGGCTTTACCTTCTGTAGCGGCAACCCCCACTGACCTTTCTACCTTGGTCTTTTTCTCATTTAATACTCTGTTTTGTAGGGGGAGGCTGGGATTTTCCTTTTGCTTATCAGTGCCTCCCCCTTGACTAGTTTAAAGGCTTGCCAATGAAGCATTTAAACCGATTGCCCAGAATTGGCACTTGAAGGAGGTGGCTAAGGTGGTGAGGGAGAAAGAAACACCTTTCAGGAAGCACCAGGAGACCCAAATGAAGGTGGACAGGAAGGTATATCTAGATAGATAAAAGGGAGGCAGGAAGGAGGATATGGACAGCAAAGGCTCAGAGTGAGAAGAGGATCACAGAGGAGGTTAAAAAATGGGGATAAAACTTTCTTCAGGTATGTGAGTGAATGGTATAATGAGGATCATCAGACCAGTGTGTGTGTGGGGGGGGGGGGTGGACTGTGCAGAAGAAGACAAAGAAAAAGCTAAAACATTCAACAAATACTTTTGCTTGGTCTTTACAATGGAAGCGGAGATAACGGATCGGCATGCACTAACAGGCACTGGAGGGATAGGTAGTGACCACAAGTCTATTTACGGAAGAGAGAATCCACTGGGGATTGGAAGACCTAAAGGAAAGCAGGGCAATGGGGCTTGTCAGGATCCACCCAAGAGGACTAAAGAAACTGAGCACAGTGTTAGCCGCCCTCTGGTGACACTATTAAGCATCTCTTTGAGATGGTGGTTGTTCCAGAGGAATGGAGGAGGGACAATGTGGTCCCTCTGCATGAGAGTGGCAGCAGGGAGGAGGCTAAGAATTATAGATCAGTCAGTCTCACATCAAAAGTGATAATTTGCAACTTCATACCTACTGTAATCAGCTGACTACAGCTGTTGCACAGTCGTGGAATGTCAGTCGCTAGCCGACCATGGAGGTGAGCGGAGGATCTGTGCTGTCACTGTTAGGGGGCACTGAGGCAGTAGGGGCAGGACAGGGGGATCAGTCTTAGGGGGTGTGCCAAGACAGGTATGGTGGGGGATTTGAACCCAGGGGGGTCACTAACAACCAGGATATTTCCATATACGTATCAGAGGAGGGTATTGGGGGCAGGAGGCACCACTAGCCACATGGGCATTTACATGAATGTATTGGGGATGTTCATGGGTGGGAGGCACTATTAGCTACCAGGGTATTTACATGTTTGCATCAGGGGGTGTTCAAAGGTGGGGCACCACTAGCAACCAGGGTGTTCAATGTATGTATTGGGAGTGTTCAGGAGGTGGTGGGACCGCTAGCCATGATAATCATTGTTTGAACAGCTGCAGGGTGTTCGAGGCCTGCCAGGCACTGGGGGGGTCACAAACATTGTTTGCTTCTTGCCTATAATGTAGCCCTAATAAAACAAAAATGACATCATAGCACCATGCTAGTTTGCATCTTAAGGTACAAATATGACAGATTGCTCCAGAGAAGCAATTGTCATGAGTGTGCCCTAATAGCCCGATTGTCATTGCAGTCCCCTTAGCACCCTTTTGACCACATACCTCCTGTGGCCAGTAGGGGGCAGGGGTTTGCAATCACAATCTAGTTAGTGCCTGTCTGGTATATTGGAACATGTCATTAGTGTTCACAAAGTGCCCTAACACGTTCCAGTATACTGCTGGTTTGCTCCAAACACTAATTTGCTCTTGGAGCAAATGTTTAGTGGGCCTTAATCTGAACCTACAAATATCCTGGTCTATAGCTTTATGCCTTTGTCGAAGGATGTGGGATTTCAAATCATAGAAACAGGCAGACAAATCATAAGGCACATAAAAAACACTTGGAAGTTTTTGTCATTTTATTAGAACTCAAAAATAATAAGGCAAAATACAGAAAATGAAGGTTAGCATGTCTCAACTTAGCATGGCATGGCTTCAGCCTCCCTGCTGCACACCCTGAAGGTCTTATACCTTCCCATGCCTGTCAGCAACTGACCGCTTGTCTAAAAAAACTAGCCCCTAGTGGCAGGCTTAAATACATTTCTAAGAGTGACATCACCGTCAGCTGACCATATAATTGTCTGTCTCCCTGTAATTTCTTCTTTCATACATTACTAAAGCCCCTTTACAATCTGCTATCTGCTGTGGACTAACAGACTGCATCATGACATATAACATTCTCTAGACATACATTACTCACAAGCTTGCTAACTTCTTAATTAGGATCTGTGTCCTCATAATGGGGTTTAGCCCTTCCCTTGGACAGTTATCTCTCATCTTTGGAACACTATAAATTGCTACACTAGGGGCCACTGCTGCCCTATAGGGCTCAATTCCACAGGATGCTTCTCCTTGAAACAGCAGAGTCCACACTTGTTTGTGAACTAGAGCCTTTGGAAAAAGTTGCTACATTGGGGCTCCTTCCATTCACTAGAGACCCACTTATTGAGCAGGGTAAGTGCCTATTTATACAACATGACAATGTGCTGATAAGATATAGTAGCCTGTACTAGTTTGGCTGGGTGTGTTCTGTTGGAGTTTTGTCCCCAGTTAAAATTATAAATTTTCCAGACTGTGAGTACCAGCTCTATAACAACATCCATTGTAACATGGCAATAATGTGAATGGTGGAATGGGAACCCACGATTGGTTAAACGGCATCACGGGGTCTAACTTGGAGCGGGTATTAATCCACGATAGATGCCGTGTTCAAAATGGTAGTACCAATGTCAGCCAGACAGGTAGCTTAGCAGCACTGAGCACAGGTGGGGAATGAGTGTTAGAGGGGGAAGACTGGCACAGCTACAGGGAGAACAGCTACATGCAGACCGCAGGACACCAGAAGGTAGCACACCCGAGAAGCAATAGCAGCACACACTGCACAGGACGCAGTGCCTGATGTCTGATGAATCTGGGAGAGGCAAGGGAATGTGACCCAGCCGGCATGCAGATTTGGGAGCGATTGCACACTGCGGTGGGCGAGCAGTGCACCTGGGACCTCCAGCGCCTCGTATGACAGAAATACCCATGCAGATCCACATATCTTCCAGACTGGCATGTGAGCCCCACTA
Organism: Neoceratodus forsteri; assembly: GCA_016271365.2. NCBI lineage: Eukaryota > Metazoa > Chordata > Ceratodontiformes > Ceratodontidae > Neoceratodus > Neoceratodus forsteri. The sequence continues at coordinate 1,643,245,756 of CM057450.1, forward strand.
TTTGCTGTAGTTACACATAGTGAATAGTTTCAGCGCATCAGCATTTTAATGCTGGTGTTTAAGAAGATTTGAAAGTGCAGCACAAATTTGCCCTCAGAACTCCGACTCCCTGTGTGATGTTGTTCAAGGCACACGACATCGGCTCCTGGTGACTCTGTCGCCATGCAGCCCATGTTACAAGCATTAGTCCACTCTGGCGGTAGATCTATCAGATTGAATGATGGTTGGCGGTTGTTTGCCCTCGGCTTCCAGCCTTGGGCCACAACCCTCCCAACCATGCATTAATCCAGCATTAGATGCCACCTTCGTCGTGGCTTAATGCATACATACAGCACCACAGGTAGTGGAACCTTTATATACATAAAAAGCATCATTGTGTAGCCCTGCTGCAGTTTCTGGGATAGCAAGGGGAATGGAAGAATGAGAGTGTGCTCCTCTTCTCCCTTCTCCTGCTAACTCAGTAACTGCAGAACGCATACTCTACTATTGTTTATTTTCTCCCATTTTGTGTGATTATTATCTTTTTCATATTCTCTCACACAACAACAAACTTTCCTGCATTCTCCCTGGGCCGGCACTTTCTAAGTTCAGAGGCTCCTAATTTTTAAAAAGCACTTTACCTAGTTCTCTTCCTTTACCAGTGTGGGTTGGGGGGGGGGTAAACCTAAGACAGGGGATCCCCCTGTCACAGCCTTCCTGTGTTATTCTAAGCAGTTAACTTTGAAATGTGTATGCCACGTGCAGGCCTTCTTTTTAACTATGCAGAGAGGAGCAGGTTTTTACTTTTTATTTGTTTTAAATTTCACTATGCACTGTGTTTGTAACTGAGTGTTCAGTCCCCTTGTTTTTTTTTTTAATCCTACTGTTTTTTTTTTGTTTTTTTTTTTATTTTCTTTTTATCCCCTCCTATTGCCCCGTTGTTCCACTCCTTCGGGCTTGCTCATGCTACCCACCCTGACACTGAGTCTGCCCCTAGAGTGCCCATGGGTGACTCCTACCTTTCCTCCGGTCTTTCGTGGAGCACCCTGACACAGAGGGGTCTGCCCGTGGTTCCTGGACTGGGTAGCTGAAGCAGCCATCATCTAGGACCAGTGAGGTTTGTTTTTCTGAGCTTCCCGTCCCCCCCTCCCCTGAGGACATTGGCTCGGGCAAGTGCGTGCTGATGCACGCCTGCCAAGTGCCTAACAGGCGTCCTCCCTCCCGACTCAGCCCTTCTGAAGCCGCCAGTGCCCATGAGGGCCGGTGCTCCCCGGCTCCCAGAGACTGTCGAGGTGCATCACAGCACCCCTGGTAACCCACTCCGAAGGAGGAGAGCATCCATTGGGACACTCAATCCTCCTTCCCCCCTGCCAACCCCCGACGACCCAAGTCCGTACCCAAACCCGAGTCGCCGGCGTGGTGCGAGGTGTGGCATCCAGTGCCTCAACCCTCAGCGCCACTGGGCCGGCTAATCCTACTGTTTTTGATCGCCTTCTTGGAATATCAAATAACCATAGGTTTCTCTCCCCTTTGGTACTATTAAGAGGCTGCATTCAAAATCTGTTACTGGATTGAGCTCTCTTCATGAGGTTTTGTATGTATATCAGTTCTGGTTAGTAATTTAACTAATTAATTAACTTACAAAAACAAGATGAGATAGCCACCACCTGCTAACAGTAGTGTTCTCATAAAAGTGCTTAACTTTATTGCATGAAGAATGTGCTGTGTACAAAACATTCACTTTCTCGAAGAAGCTCTGAGAGAGTGAAACATGTCAGGTGATGTGTACTTGTTCCTGTGAGAGGAGTGGGGACAGCATTTGTAAGGAGCTCCTTGTGTCTGATTTGTATAGTCTGTTGATCAAAAGTGAATGTTTTGTACATAGCACCTTCTTCACACAATAACATTAAGCACTTTTATGGGACCAAGGCAAGGTATGCCTTCTTTTTTTGGAATCCAAAGCAGTGTGTGTTGTCAAAACGAAGTCACTGCTGTTAGCAGGTGCCAGATATCTCATCTTGTTTTCTATGATTCATTGCTATAGCATGGCACTGCACTCCCAGGTGTGACTCTTCAACCTTTTCTGTATAATTAATTGATTTATTGTGTACATTTTTAAAACTCCAGTTGCTTCTAGCAGCCCTAAACCCTGAGGAAGAGGCGGAGTACCTCAAAGAGCAAGAGTAGCTGGTGGTGCCATGTGGCTCACTTAATAAATCTTCACGCTTATCAGAACTATAGTAGTGCACTGTATTTTTTCTTTTTCTGTTGTTATCTCCAGACATTTTATGCAGTGGCACCTATTTAGTCAGTGAGCACTACTCCTGTCTCCATGTGTTACTAAAGGTAATGCATGGTCTCTCAGCTGCTCGTGACTCTGGCTAGTAGACAGGTGCCATCTTTGTTGATCTAACATTTAACACAGTGAATCATAATACTCCATTTTAAAAGTTACTTCAAATGAGAATGTCACAAAAGGCCCAGCCATGTTTCAGAGCTTACCTGACTGACATCATAGGTGGTCAAAAATAGTGGTAAAACCTCATCTCCTTTGACAGTGAACCTATGTGTTCCATAGGCTCCAAACTCTGTTCTTCAGTTTATATGCCAATGATCAACAACTGTATGTATTAACTCAGATGTCAGCATCCATCTAAATGCAGATGGCACTGTACTGTACACTATGTCCGAAAGTATCTATGACCATAACAACATACTCCAAACTGTCTTAAACTGAACACAGTCATGGATGATCACCAACAAGCTGTTACTTATCAACAGTAAAACCAAAACAATAGTCTTCAGTGAAAAATCAGTCCCATCCAAGCGTGCTCAAAGTAGTACCTTAATCAGTTTTACCTCTGGAAACTATCCAGACAATCAAGTATCAAGTACTGTGGCTAGCTTCAAAGCTAACCATCACTAGAACCGTCTCAACATCTAATCAGAATCGTGTTGTTCTCTGTTGAGGCAGCAATTATCTCATCCCAAATGCAAGAATAATAATTACACAGCAATCACTGTTGCCTGCACTAGAATATGGCAGCAAAACTTAAGGAACAGCTGCATCTACATCCATACAGAAGGTCTAGGTGGTGCTTAATAGGCTAAGTACTGTAGATTTGCCTTGGGCTGCAGCAAGAATATTCATCATTGTATTCTATACAGCAGCATTGGCTTCCTTCCATCAGAAAAAAAAGGTGTGGAATTAAATGGACTACTGTACTATTGAAAAGTATCCAAGGGTCCTACCCAGCTAATCTGTGAGACCTTTTAATTATACTTGAGTCACAGCCTTACCAGCTGAGATTCCAATAAAAAAAATATCCTCCACGTACCAGAGTATGCCACTGAGAAAGTCCCTTGAACAAAATGCCTTTGCAATAGCTGCTCCAACAACATGGAACCTTCTCCCTACCAGAATCAGAGATTCTGTTACAATGCTTACCTTCAAATGTGCCATGCCTAATTATTTCAATACTTTACTGTATATAACTACTAGCACATGACTGCATCTGATGTTCCAAGCAGTACTGCCTAACCTAACAAATCTCCAAACCTTCTTTTCCATTTCTTCTCTTCCTACATGTCCCCCAGATTGATTGCCTTTGTTTTGCTGTCCCTTGCATGTCCTTATATCCTACAGTATATTGGGAAAATGCCACAGAGTTGTTGGCTCTAGTACCATTCTGTATAAATGTGTATAATATTTTGATTCCTAACACTGCCAGTAATATGTTGACATAGATTGATGTTGTATAGACATTATCTATCAGGATCATCTGCTGCTGAAACAGCCACCCCCAGGACCCCTTTGTAAACTAGGTATTTCACCTAAATGTAGGTAGCCTCCTGTACATCAATTCAAAAAAAATAAAAAAGTCAGTTATAAATAAGTAAATGTTGTTGTACTGCAACTCAGAGGTCACAAAAGTTGTACCACTCTGTAAAGGTCAAAAAAAGGTTATTGTCCCACAGTATTGATGTCAATGCCTCCACCATGGTACAACAACGTGTCAGCCTCATGCCATTTTAAATTCAGCACATGTTCTGCTGCTAACCCCCACCCATAAACACAAACTCTCACATTATTTGTAATTTATAGCAAGAAACAGAAAAAAGGCAAAGCTCTATTTGCACATTTGGCATGAATGTTCAGAAACGTGACAAAATCAAGGATTTTGAGCAGCACTTTACTTCAGCCAACAGTGCTTACTTCAAGATAGTAGCGAGTGCCCTGTTTTTCTTGTTTGTCTGCTAACTTGTCTTCACAAGTGAGAACCCAAATCTCTGTTGTGGTCTAGTTTGTGTACTACAACATAAAAACACCCCCCCACCCAGCTGCTTAGCATCCCCAACGTGTGCCCTAAATCATTCTTAGTAAAACGAGTTTATATTTAATGTTGTTTACTTCATGAAATGCTCACTGCCAGGTGTCAACTCCTCAATGTCACTGTGTCCATCCCTGATTCAAATAAATCAGATGGAAGCACAGAAATTACTGAACAAAATTCAAAGAAAAATTTGTGTTGAGGGGAAGGGGATGCTCATGAAAATGTTTCTACTTAATTTTAGGAACCATTTACAAAAAAAAAAAAGTAATGGATGGAAAACCATGCACAGACAAACCTTGTGGTTCCATCTCAGGGTTCTTATGACATTACAGACCTGGGAGCTTTGCTCTTTAGGTTTATGATGTTATCCGAACCTCTTGATGGAAAAAGAACTCTGTTGTGGATTGTTGCCCATCCATTACTTTATATGTACAGCACTTTACATTAGTTGCTCCTTTTTCTGTCTTTATGACATCATCCCATCCAATTCCCTAAAACCTACTCATCAACTTTCCCTTGCCTCTTTACGTCATGCCTTCAAAATTGTCGAACTTCTTCATCATATTGCTAAATGACTACATCTTATAAATGTCTCAATGGTTTAAGTCTAAATGAAACCTGGCACTCTTACCCTGACGTATTGCCACTGCATGAAACCACCACGCCTGTAGTTCTTCTCTACCAGCATTTCTACTCCTCTGGCAGGGGTGGAGAAATGACTAACATTATTCAATATGAACTTAAGTTTCCTTGTGCTGCTCTTTGTGTATAACATATTTTACTGAGTAAAAATCAAGAGTAGCAGTACAGCGCAATTACAGTGCATATTTCCTAACAGGGGTGAACCCCTTGGAACCACAATCCTAAACTTATTATGCACAAACGGTTATAAATCACTGACAGAAAAATGCATCATAGAGATATGTTAGTCATAACATTTCACCATACAATACTGAATACAAAGATGTGAAAAAAAACTGTGACTATATATTATAATATATTGAGTTCACAGTTAATCACCTAGGCACATAAAGATTCAAAAGAACTTTCAAAAATATTTCTGCATTAACATCACAGGTTACTAAGTTTAGAAACAGTAATGCCCAAATGGTTCCATGTTTCCAAAGAACTTTTTAATCTTGTGTTACTCTGGGGGTGCTCATGATGTGAAGAGTCAAGAATAGAATTCTTTAAAATGACATTCATTTCTATAGGGTCTGAGGTGAGTCCCCCTTTCTGACATTCAAATTTGTGAAATGTGAATTTCACTACTTTTTTGCCTAAGCCGATAGGTTAGCAACTTTGAGGCTTTCTTCCCACTCTCCCAATATCTTTGCTGCATAAAGAATAAGGCCCTCTCTGCTTGTTGGTGTAGGATAGCATTTAATTAGGCATTAGAAAATGGGGAAGAAAAATCCCAGGTTTTTGACTGGCTGTGCACCCCATTTATGGGCACATTTACATGCCAGCAGAGACGGGTTAAAAATGAGTCCCTTGCCAACATGTGTGTTTTTCAAGTGAAATTACTGAGCCCAAAGCATTTTTAAAAACCACTATCTTGTTTACTGACTTAGCAAGTGACAGAACCCCCTAACATGCGCTGCCTACATGAACTGCCACATAAACTGACATTCTGTTACTTTCTCCTACTCTTTTATACACTCATAAAACATGTTTCATTCTTGTAGCACTAACCCAAAGAGTGCTTACCTAAGTGCACTACTCGCATCCCTGACCTCCAGCTGCCCGCCCACTTCCTATAGTGCTGTAGGTTAGCAGTGCTTCTTCATCTGTGGGAGGCACAATGAAAGACTCCTGTTCCTCTCATGTAAGTGGTAGTAAGTACCACTTGCCCAGCTTCACTTGCTCCTACCAACATTACAGAAATAAGACAAAGAGGAGGCTAGTAACAAAATAAATTGAAGGGGGACAAACTGACAAACTGCAGGGTAGAGGGGAGGAAAAGATGACATTTAAAACTGGGACAGCACAAAATACAACAGTACCCTCTACTGCAGAACCCAGCAGTAGTGGGACTACTTTTAACATAATTTTTTTTATTCATGTTAATTAAGTATAAACAATATATCTATATTTGTTTAATGTTCACATTTGTTTTTATGAAATGCTGCCCAAATCCCTATTGCTAAGCACAATAATACCTGGCAAGGTGTGCGGTATTGGGCTAGTCCAGACTTCCAGGGGCTATAAGGCCCTCCGTCTGAAGCATCAGCATATCTGTCAACTGTCCCTGATTTTCAGGAATGTACCTGATTTTGCCTCAGTATTTTCCTCTCTCCCTCATACAATTTGTGTTTTTTTGACTGAAAATTGGATTTTAAGCACAAAATAATGTCAAATGTTAGTTATAGACTTGTTCTTCTTCAGAAAATGCATCTTACACCAATTCCCTTACTCTATCAGCTCTCTGAGCGAATATTACCAATTTTTAAGAAGTGTCCCTGATTTGTGGTCTTTGTCCTGGATTGTTTAAGCCTTATCCCTGATTTATGAGGCAAGAGGTTGAAAGATATGGGTGTTGGGCATCATTATGCCCCTCGGCAATCCAGTATAGCCCAATACTGCCCACCCTGACAAGTATTATTGCAAGCATAAGGCAGGACAGGGGGTGTTTATGGTTGGATGATAGCTCACCTCAGGTGGGTTGAAGCACAAGGCAAAGCCAAGTGCTTCCACCACCCAAGAAGGCTGTTAGCCTACCATAGCACACCTATTATAGTGTCTTACTGCTAATATGAAATGGATCATTTTTAGTAAAGTGGATTTATTTTTTAAACATGTTTTTGTTGAGTTACTTTCAGCTAGGCTGTTGTTCTGGGATGATGACCCAGCTGAAATCCCTCTTGGCCAAGATTTTTTCTACTCACTTCATATTTTCTATTTTATTTCATTAGCTTGCCTTTCAGCCTAAAGGAGGTTTTCTGGGTTATTGTACAGGACCCTTTCTGCCTCTTGTAGCTTATCCTGCGGTTGAGACAGATCTTGTTTTTTTAATCGTACTTATCTGTGCCAAATAATTGGTTATATGGCCTCTGAAGAAGGCCTTAAAGGCATCCCAAAGGATCTGCTCCCACTTTTATGGTTGCCTATTAGTTTCAAAATAGAAGTAAATATCTTCCTTTAACCAGGATACAAAGTTATTTAACTATAGAAGCAGTGGACTGAATTGCCAATGTAGCTATTTGCCCATGGTATGCACTGCAGTAAAGGAGACTGCTGCATGGTGTGAAACATTTATATGGTGCATTGTGGCATCTATCACTTCATGCACACCCCTTGTGCTAATTAGGAAATAGTCCAACATGCTCTGCATACCATGCCTTCTGGAACAAAAGGTGAAGTCTTTATCTGTCGGGTGCAGTACTCTCCAGTCAACTGTTACCTAGAAACATAGAAATTATCAGCAGATAATGACTGCTAGGCCCATCCAGTCTACCTGTAGACCCTATACATTGTATGTTGCCATTGACCTTATGTGATCAATGACTTTTCATCACTCCCTCCCCTCTCAAGCTTCCCTTGTGCCTGTCCCAGGCATGCTTAAACTCCTCCACTGCACTTGCCCCACTACCTCCTGTGGCAGACTATTCCAAGCCTGAACTACCATTTCTGTGTAGAAATAATTCCTCACATTACCTCTTAATCTACCCTCTTCCAGTTTCATATTGTGCCCCTTGTTCTAGTACTTTTTCTACATTGGAAAAGGTCCCCTACCTGCACCTTGTTTATGACCTTGAGGTACTTGAAAGTTTCAATCATGATACCTCGCTCTCTCCTCTCATCCATTGAGTACATATTGAGGTCCCTTAGTCTCTCCTCATAAGTTTTGTAGTGCAAGCCCAGCACCATCTTTGTTGCCCTTCTCTGGATAGTCTCCACCTTAGCTATGTCCTTGTGCAGGTGTGGCCTCCAGAACTGCATGCAATACTCCAGGTGAGCCTTACCAATGTTTTATACAATGGTAATGTGATGATTGGCCAGCTGGTTATGATTGTTGTATGATATTTGTAATATAAAAATATAGTATGTGATTGTCTCACATAAGACAGCCTGGGATTCCATGGGTGCCCCCCCCCCCCAGGTTTCAGTGAAGCTAAAGGATGTAACTGACCAGGAGATCTCTGTAATATAAATAACTTCCTTGAGAAATTGCATTTTACGGCCTTCGTTTATGACCTGTTGCTGCTTTGAAGTTGGGAAGCTAAATATACAGTTTATTACAGGATAGGACATCATTTAGCTGATTCCTGTTGGCTATATATCGTACCTGGGTGACGGGCTGCAGAGTTGTAAAAACCTTTGATGTTCCTTGGGAAAACAGGAACCAGTCACCAGTTCAAAGCTAAGGCTTGATTAAAGACTGTCATAATTTAGGACATAACTTTTTCCTTCTGAAGTCACATTATTTAAAATATCTCCTGACAGGAAATCATTTTTTGTAATTTTATATTCTAAAAGAAGGAGCTAGCCAACTCACAGAATGGGTGTGGAGACACAGTTTAAACTAATACTTGTGTCTGAACTGCTTAGAGATACATATTATTTTGGGACTCAAGAGAGACAGAACTCTCTGATATAACTTAGGCACTTACAGAGGTAATACATTATATGGAAAAGATCTAACTATGTTGGTAGGAGTTTGTTCTGTAGTTTTCATTGTTATTTTTCTTTTATGTGATTGTGATGCTCTTTGATATAGTGTTCTGTATTTACATTTTTCATATTTTTATCATCTTTTAGTAAAATCTTTTTTTCAAGATACTGCCTGGGTGTGTCTTCCAAGTTCTTTTTGCGTGTGATGTATATGTGGTTAAGTCTGACAGCTGTTCTGAAGGGTTTGATGGTGTTACTGAGCTTGAGTAAAAAGGTAAGAATATACCTAAGGTCTCTTATAGAGTTACAAGGGTTCATTTTGGAAGCCTGGCTTGGTGCCTCGGTGAAAGATTGTACCACAATCCCCGAAGAGGGTACATATCTGAGCCTGTACATTGGGTATGCTAGCATAAGGTTCACAGTTTGAATCCCCCAGAACTTGAGACTAAAGGCAATTCAGACCCAGAAGCAGACAGGAGGGTTACCCTGTCTGTTACCTGTTCACACTCCTTTGTGCTTGGAGGTTGGCACTGGAGGAGGAGAGGGCCTGATCTGCTGAGTGTGTTTGTGACAGATTTGGTTGGCAGCGGTGTGAAAATGTGGTGACACAAGCTTTAACTGTTCAGTGTGTCAGCTTAATACTGTACAGCTCACTTGCAAAATAAGGCAGTGATTTATTTTTAAAAAGGAAACAGAACGTTATCATTTTGCTTACAGTCAAGTTCCTATCTGTTTTATTTTTTTTTTCTAAAGTGCAAGTTAGAGTAGCTGTAGTTAGGGAAGAAGATGGATTCTAACTACAGTGGCTACACTGCAGACTACTTCAGGCAGTTGTGCCAGTACAGGGGAGTCCTGCACGCAGGGAGAGTCACCAAGTAGAACCTTGTGGATGCCTTGATGGCAGCAGATGCCCAGAGCATCCAGTCACTGACTGTGACTATAAAGGACCGAACCTTGGGGACGTGGAGGGGTCAGCAGCCAGTGCAGTGTCCAGATCTGGTGAGGATGACAGCAGGGCCAGTGCAAACCAAGGGCCACAGCAGCAGGGGAAGGTCACCAGCATTGTGGAGCCAGAAGCAATTAGGCTGCAGATTGAGTTATGCAGAATGGAGCTGAAGTTCCAGAGAGAAGAGAAGTGAGAGCAGTGAGCTGCAGAGGAGAAGAGGGAGTGAGAACAGTGAGAGGAGGACCATGAAGAGTGTGAGCACCAGAGGTGACATGAACTGGAGAAGTTACGACTCCAACCACCAGCACCAGAGCAGGTAAGTGGCTTGGGTTTAACTGGAGCTACAGGACTGGGTTACAAATTAAATTCCAAATTGATAGCTGAATTTAAAGAGGGGGAGGATATGGAAGCCTTTTTAAATTCCTTTGAAAAAGTTTGTATTCAGGCAAAAATTCCTTGAGGGTCCTGGAGCTTCCAGCTATCCCTGCTACTTACCAGGAAAGCTTGGAATGCATTGGATCAAATGGACAATGAGGACAGTAATGATTACAGCAAACTTAAAGCTGCACTTTTAAAAATGTTTGATTTAACTGCAGAAGCATACAGAGCTAAATTCCGTAAGCTCAGGAGAAGCTCTGACATGAGCGATGAGGAGCTAGCCATGAAACAACGTCAGTGTTTACAATGTTGGTGAGAAGGAACTGAAGCAAACTCTGTAGATAAAATTAAAAATGATATATTGTTAGAACAGATTTTTGGGGCATGTCCAGCAGAGCTGAAAACCTGGCTGGAGGACCGAGATCCCAAAACAGTACAAGAGGCTGTTGAACTCTCGGACCGCTATGCCAAGAGCAGACCTGCTCTGAGAGTGAATGGGGTGGGTATGGCAGTGCAGAAAGGGACAAGCGTGCCTTCAGGGCAGCTAAAACCCTCACAGCCTCCACTGAAACCAGTTAGCCACAGGTTTCAAAGAAAAGATTTCTCTGAGAAAAGAAACAAATGTTGGGTTTGTAAAGAAACTGGGCATATTGCCAGACAGTGTCCCAAAAGGATGAACAATAAGCAGAATGGGGCTAGGAAAGAAGTGCGTTGTTTGTGTGTCCCTGGAAGCATGCCTGTGAACATGAGGGAACACATGCACCCAGTCATGGTGAATGGTGTACAGACACAAGGGTTAAGGGACACAGGGGCATCCCTGACATTGGTAAAAGGGGATCTGGTAGAGCCTGGTCAGCTTATACCCAATGAATCTGTAACTGTACAAGACTTCACTGGGGAGAAGAAAACATTGCCACTCACTAGTATTCTCCTAGACTGGGGTGAAACAGGGGGGACTGTGCAACAGGTGGCCGTAGTCAAAACTTTAGCAGTTGACGTCAACCTTGGCAAGAATCTCAAACAGGGGATGATGTGTGCAGTCACCTGCAGCCAAGCGGCAAGGGAACACTGTAGTTCCCTGGACCCCACAAAAGCCATTGCGGGAACAACTGGGAGGCTGGTTCCTCAACCTGTGTCTCCTGATATGGAGACTAATGAAAAGGGGGTAGAAATTTCTCCAGTAGCAGTTAACCACACAGCTACGGAGGGTTACTCCAAAGAAGGAGAGGTGAACCATTGTCAGAGGGTCAGGGATGACAGTGATATGGAGTGCCCTGATGCTAGATCTAGGGACCCTAGTTTAGAGACTGAAGGGGACCTGTCCCATGCCTTGGGAATGTGCAAGGAGTTTGCAGCTGCTCAGAAAACTGACCCTAATCTAGGGAAACTGAGGGCTTGGGCAGACTCAGACGGAGCACAGGGAGGTGTTGGAAAACATAAGGTTTATTGGGAAAATGGACTGATGTGTACTCAGGCTGTAAAGACAGAGGGAGGGGTGATAGGAAGGCAGCCTGTCATTCCCCAGGGGTATCGTGAACAGTTGCTCAAGATTGCACACGATATTCCCATGTCTGGTCACCTGGGAATCATGTGCACAATGCAGCGATTGGCCCAGAATTTCTATCGGTCCAACTTCACCCAGCAGGTGAAGGAGTATTGCAGGTCTTGTCACCGGTGCCAAGAAATAGGGAGTGTTGAGTATGTTTGTGACAGGCATCACCACCTCCCACCTCCTGCTAGTGATACCCCTGCCCATGCACCTCAGCATGCCACTGGCCCTCCCTGCTGCCTTTGTGCACAGCTTTGATCCCTTAAGGTCATCAGAGATGATAACTCCTAGGTCCCTTTTCTCTTTGGTGACAGTCAACTCCTCACCCCTCAACCTGTAGCTCTCCCCAGGGTTCCCTCTATCCAGGTGCATTATTTTGTACTTCTTTGCATTGAACCTAAGTTGCCACATCTCCGACCATCTTTAAAGCTTCTCCAGGTCCCTCTTCATTTTCTGCACCCTTTCTGGAGTATCCACAATGTTGCAGAACTTGGTGTCATCTGCAAACAGGCAGATCCTTCCTTCCAGCCCCTCTGCAGTGTCACTAATGAAGACATTGAATAGGACTGGTCCTAGTACTGATCCTTGTGGTACCCTGCTGGTCACCCCCTCTCCCCAGATTGTACCCTATTGACCACTACCCTTTGTTTCCTGTCTGTTAACCAGCTCCTAGCCCAGTTCACCATCTTGTCTCCCATGCCCAGACTACCCATCTTGTTAGTCAATCTTCTATGTGGGATGGTGTCGAAGGTTTTGCTGAAATCTAGGTAGGCAACATCTACCGCTCTTCCCTGATTTATTTCCCTAGTCCCCAATCAAAAAAATCTATTAGATTCATTTGACATGACCTTCCTGCTGTGAATCCATGTTTCCTCAGATCCTGAGCACTGCTGGATTCCAGATGTGCCACTATCCTTTCTTTAAGGAGTATCTCCATGATCTTTCCCACCACTGAGGTGAGTCTGACTGGACTGTAGTTCCCTGCCTCCTCCCTACTTCTGCTTTTGTACAGTGGGACTACATGTGCCCTCCTCCAGTCCTCAGGAACCACACCCATGTTGAGTGACTAGCTCCCTGAATATTCTCAGGTGGATGCCGTCTGGCCCCATGGCCTTGTTTGTCTTCAGCTTTTTGAGTTCTTCTAGAACTCTCTCCACTGTGAATGGACTGGTGTCCACCACTCCCCCATTGCCACTGAAACCCAACTGTGGTCCTTGACCTCCCCCCCTTAGTGAATACTGAGCAGAAGTATTTGTTCAGTATTTCTGTTAGTGCCATAACTCACATAATTCTGTCATTGCAAGCCTAGGCTTTTGTTTGATGGCTCCCCCAGTTCCCACAAATTATTGTCCAGTTTTGGGTCATTAACCCTATTAGAATCACTCTCAACTATGACCACACTATTTGGAGATCCTTTGTCCAGCAGCATTTCAGCCAGGGTATGTAGAAAATCCACTGCATCCAGATTATGGGTGTAGATAATAACTAACAACACCTCCCTCACCTGTATACTCCTCCTCACTATAATCCCTCTGCCCTCTTTATCCCTTTCAATAGTATCTATCTGGAGATGACATTCCTACTTAATCAGTATCAATACACCCTGCTTTTTTTGAGGAGAAACCGCTACAAATTTCTGTACCCACTTACTCCCTGTGCAATTTTGCTGCCTCTGCCTTCAGCAGGTGTATCTGTTGAAGGATTGCAATATAGCATCCAAATTCCTTTAAGGTACTCAGAATCTTTTTTCTCTTTGTTGCATGATTAGCCCCTTGGAAATTCCATGAGCTGCACCCAAGCGTTATCCTGTTTCCTCCTTTGTACACCTTGAGAACGTGTCATAAAAAGATGATGGTGGGGGGGGGGACTTCTGGTGATGTCACCAATGGCAACAGAGGCTTAATTTACAGCTCCTAGTTCAGGGTGTTCAAATCAGTTACAATCTGTCACAGAGAGGTAAACTTTTTGGTTTTGATTGACTGTTTTGTGTTCTATAATGAATCAAGCTCTTAAATCGAGGGGTAGAGGTGGACCTAAGGGCAATAATTGCCACAGATCCAGGATGGACCGGAGCCCCAGTGTGTCCCTGTTGAGGTCCTTGAAGTCTGCAGCAGGGTCAGCAGGAGAAGATGAGGGTACAATCTCATGCAGCAGCACCATCGACAGTAGAGCTACCTCCTCCAACATTATGAAAATGTTACACAAGATTGACACTAACATAAAGGACATTAAACAGAAATTGAAGCGGCTGGAGTGCAGAACATCAGAGGTGAAATCCAGTCTAAACAAGGGTCCAGGAAGACAATGTGAGGCTCGGCTGGGCTGTTCTGTACCTTACAATAAGAGAGAGAACTTATCATGTGGGCAGAGGACGCAGAATCTAGAGGCAGGAGGAAAAACATCCTCATCTTTGGATTTCCTGAAGGCTGTGAACAGCACAACCCAGTAGAGTTTGTTAAAATGTGGCTCCAGAAAGAATTGTATATCCCAGACACTGAATCCCTGGAGCTGGAGAGGGTCCACAGGGCTTTGGGCCCAAAGCCGAAAATCGGAGCACCTCCTAGAACCTTGTTAGTTAAATTCAACAGATTCTCTGTAAAAGAGATGGTTCTCAGAAAAGTCTGGGACTTGTACCTAGATAGAAAATGTATCTACATGTATCAGGACTACCCCACAGTGAAGATGCACAAATGCAAGCAAGTACTGGCGGTTATAAAACAATTAAAAAAAAATAAAGAACATTAAAATGCAACTGCAGTACCCAGCTAAGTTACTGGTCTACTGGAAGGACAGCCAAAAGCTATACAATTACTCTGATACAGGCAGCCAAACCTTTAAAAAAGTTAGGCATCACCCTCCTGGACTCTTAACACTATGCTATAGAACAGGCTCTACTTTAACTTAAATGGGAGCCCAGTGACAAATCTGCAAATGCAGCAAATAAGAGAGGTTCTGGCCCAGATGACCAGTTGTACAAAGACCTGGTTCACCTCAGTAAATCACTGAAAAACAACCTATAGTCTTGAATGTTGTCTCCTTGAGGTAAGAGCTCCATTTCTTTTGCTGCCTTTCCTGTGAATACTGTTAAGAGGGTTGGTCTCTCTCCAGGGGTTCTCAACCATCTCCCCACATGGTTCAATCTCCCTCAAAGAACTCACAACTCTAACCCCTTGAACTGAAGGTTATATTGGGTCACCTTGATGCCATTTGATGCAACTATATAAAATACTTAAAATCTAATAACATGTGTCTGGATGTTTAGCAGCTTCTACGGCATTGCGTACTGGAGGCGACTGCAATTTCAAATGTAAAATACAGTCCCTTTTCCAGTGGAACCCTTCTATGTATGGGCTCGGACTGTAAGATCATATTAATCTGAAGACGTTTGCCCTGGGAACTGCTGTTGTTCCTCTAAGCAATAAAAGCAGGCTGAGGAGTTCAAGATAGACATTGAGAAGCCTCTATTAAAATACACCCACTCATGAGAAGGACAGAATGTTATTTTGGAAGGACTGTACAGTCAGGGGGAAGAGCAAGTCATACCAGCTCCTCTTACTGGCAAGAGTCATAAAGGGCCATATGCATAAATGGGCAGGATTTATGCGCCAGAAGCGTGTACCCTGTCTGCATACCTCCCCAGACAGGAGCAGGGTGCATAGTATTCACTACTGCAAGCACCCGGGGGGCACCTAGCCACAACGCCACCCCCCCAGGTGAGCAGCTTCATGGGGGGTGGGCTTGTGTGCAGGGGTGGACATGGGCAGGCATCCAATCAGATGCCTGACCCGGGTCACAGAGTGGATCCCTTGTGCCCAAGGGGCAGTGGTGCATAGGACCCACGGACCCTCGGTATGCCCGCAAAGCAGCAACTGAATCAGCACATGCCCGAACAGCTGCCCCAGCCATCCCCATCTGCCTAGTGGGTTGAGACAGCATGGAGGGTCATTTCTTGGTCCCACTGCAACCGGCAGATGAAGTCTGTGGAGGCATGCACCAGGTTATGACATGCTGCTGGCTGTTGTAACCTGCACCCCTCTGTGCCTGGCACTACATGTCTTAGTGAATGGCACGTTGTGCAGGCATGCTTCTGACATGCCCTGACTGCCCACAGCGGTGCTGTCAGCACAGCAGGGGATCCACCCTACAGGCTATGCTGCTGTATGTGAATACCGCAGGGGGTCTGTGATCCGTAAGCATAGGTATCCCTTGTTTTTTGTGCATAGGCCCCAACAATAGGCCTTGGTCACATTTTCATTTGTGTGGCACTAATCATCCTGATCTGCCTACTTAGCGACTGGTGTTGTGATCTCAGGCAGCCGAGGAATCTGTCCCAAGCTTCTACAACCAGATCCAAACCTCTCAGCATATTTTTGGCGAGATGGTATTAATTTACTTATTTTGTCTGTGAGAAGGGCGGAAAGCAACTCGGAAACAGCACACAATCTAAAGGTGGGGAACAATAATAAGACCTTCCCACACAGACAGAGATTTACATGCTAAAAAATGATTGCTCATTATGGAAGAGACATAATTAACTAATTTCTGTTTGACTTACTGAATGGAAGGTGATAGAGATTCAGGAACAATGGAAATGTGTTCCTGTTACATACAGTATAATCAATGCCTAACCTTTCAATTTTATTTGCAGCTGGACAGCCTGTGGGGTGGGATTGGGGTTGGGGGGTGAAGAGAAAAGGTGAACATAGCACTCTAACTGCTATTTTCTTTTTCTTAAGATGCCAGACCAACTTGGATAAAGTAATGTTTAATGCTAGAAAACAAAATACATTAAAGAATACTGTGAATGGCACTGGAAGTCAATACTAGGAGAGGATCCCTCTTTTTGTTCCATTCTCGTGTTCCCAGGTTTAAGAGAGGTGATCATTCTCCTTTTCTAATACTTATTATGGAGATCACACTGTCCCCTGAGGACTGCAGAATCAAGTCCCTAGGGGAGTAGGGGTGAAGGCTTTCATAGCTAGAGACCTTGACTCCAGGGCAGAAGGATAATCCTTCCGAGTTCTGACCCACATTACCAAACTTGGTTTTTCGGAGACGTTTCAAAATTGTTTTACCTAGTTTAGAACCTGGTTAATTGTATGTCTAGAGATTTTAGGGTTTGGGGAGTTAAAGGGGGTTGTGGTGTGGGAGACTGTGTTGTTTTGGGGTTTGGAGCAACAAATTGGTCAGCAGAATAAAAAGGCACCTGTAATGATCAATCAGTGCAATAAACTGAACTGAATATATTACACTCCAGAGGGCATTGTCTGGCCTCATATACGGTAACAAGGGTTCCAGAGGTCTCTGTTAAACATATACTTAGTTCCAAATGGGGTCATTTAAAGTCATATCCCTGAATGTGAAAGGGATCCAATCCATTGTCAAAAGATATAATGTTCTCCTGGATCTAGCACAGGCCCATTGCAACATTGGCCTACTCCAAAAGACCCACTTATCCCCAGTGGAACATGGCAAGCTACGTAGAGCATGGGTGGTAGATGTTATAACATCCTCACATCCAAACACAAAAAAAGTTGTGGTGGCCATTCTGGTTAGGAAGGGGTTGCGCTTTGAAAAAACTGAACATCTGCTGACAATGAGGGTAAGCTGGCCATTCTTTCGGGCAAGGTGGCAGGCCATACGATACATGTGGTTAATGTTTTTGGCCCTACATTGCAGGTGCCACAGTTTTTCAGACGAGTATTTGGGCAGATTGCTTTACTCCTTGATGGACAAATAATAGCGGGAGAAGACTGGAATTGTGTTGAGGACCATCATTTAGATAGATCTCTGGGGCCACAGGAAGGGTCACGAGCAAGGACCAGACTCTTTAAATCCTTAAGGGAAGCTACAGGGCTGGTGGAGACTTGGAGAGAACTTTACACCTCTAGCAGAAACTACACCTTTTATTCCCATACCCAAGGCATGTACCCCCACTTACAGTACATAGATTTTACACTCAAAAATCATGTGTTCACACCATTAAGGATATAGAAACATAGAAATTGTTGGCAGATAAGGACCTAGCCTTGCCCATCTAGTCTGCCCATAAGCCCTTGTACTGGATTACTGCTTCCAACTCACCCACTGCTGTACCTCTATGGTTCCACTATTCCTGTCCCAAGCATGCTTGAATCCATCCAAAGTGCTCGCTCCCACCACCTCCTGAGACAGACCATTCCATGCATCCACCACCCTCTCTGTGAAAAAGAACTTCCTCACATTCCCTCTTAACCTCCCACCTTCCAATTTCATGTCATGCCCCCTCATTCTTGTGGTCCTCCTGTATTGGAAAATGCCCCCCCCCCCACACTTTTTTTATACCTTTGAGGTACTTGAATGTTTCAAAGTGGAGATACATCCTATTTATTTATCAGATCATGCTAAGATTAGTGTAACAGTAGACCTAGGGCCATTAGACAGGCAGTCAGTCTAGAGACTTACTGTTGGACTCCTCCTGGATGAAACCTTTATTACAAAGATAAAAGAAACCATTTTTAATTATATAAAGGAAAACACAGGATCAGTATCCAAGGTTAAGTTTTTTGGGATGGTTTAAAAGCAGTGGTAAGAGGGGAGCACCTGGGGAACAGTGACCGCCAGTCATTGTGGTTTGAAATCACAGAAAGAGCAGAACCAAACCACACAAAAACACGTATCCTGGATTTTAGGGGGGCAGACTTTGGGAAAATGGGGAGATACTTGAAAGAGGCATTAAGGGGAATGGGGCAGGAATCAGGGGTTGAGGAACAGTGGGCAGTATTTAAAATGGGGATTACAAGAGCAACAGAATTATGCATTAAGCAGGTTAGCAAGAGGAAAAGGAAGAGGAGACCATTATGGTTTTCCAAAGAGGTAGCAAAAGAAAGCTTAAAGTCAAAAAGATTTGCATTCGGGCAATACAAATAGACACAGGCAGAAGGGGATAGGAAGAAGTACCAGGAGAAGCAAAGGGAGGCAGGGAGGTCAGTAAGGGAAGCCAAAGCTCAGACAGAAGAACACATTGCAAAATCAGTGGGTAGAGGGGACAAAACCTTTTACAGGTACATAAGTGAAAAAAGAAAGGCAAAGGAGGGATAGTGAGATTGAAGGGGGAGGATGAGGGCCGCTTGGAGGATGACAACAGTAAAGCTGACATATTGAACAGGTATTTCTGCTCAGTCTTTACTGAGGAAGAGGAGGATAATGGGTCTGAAGGGAGTACAAGGGGTGAGAACGGTGCAGAAATGGACATAAGTCCCTTTACACGAGAAAGGGTCCTGAAGGAACTGAAAGTAATAAGAGTTGATAAAGCAATGGTGCCAGATAGGGTGCACCCCAGGGTCCTTAAAGAACTAAGAGAGGTGGTGGCTGAACCTCTGGCTATCCTGTTTAGCCGATCACTGGAAACAGGGGAGGTACCCAAGACTGGAGGACAGCAGTGTAGTCCCTTATACAAAAGTGGGAACAAAGAGGAAGCAGGGAACTACAGACCAGTCAGCCTCACCTTGGTAGTGGGAAGATCATGGAAGCACTACTGAAGGAGAGATTAGTGGAACATCTGGTTGTCAATGGACTACAGGACCCAAGGCAGCATGGCTTCACCAGGGGAGGTCATGTCAGACCAACCTCATTGAATTTTTGACTGGGTGACTAGGAGGTGGATCAGGGAGGGCAGTGGACATGGCCTATCTGGACTTCAGCAAGGCCTTTGACACTGTGCCACATAGAAGACTATTACACAAACTGGGAATATGGGTGGGCAGGACAGTAGTGTGGTGGGTAGGTAACTGGCTGGGCGACAGGACACAGAGGTGGTGGTAAATGGCTATCACTCCACAGAGGGAAGAGTGACCAGTGAGGTACCACAGGGATCAGTGCTGGGACCGGGTCCTATTCAACATCTTCATCAGTGACATTGGCAGGACCTAGAAGGCAGAATTTCACTGTTCGCTGATGACTCAAAGCTCTGTAACAGAGTAGACACACCAGAGGTGTAGACAGAATGAGAAGGGACCTGCAGAAACTTGAAGAATGGTCAAGGGTTTGGCAGTTGAAATTCAATGCAAAGAAGTGCAAGATAATGCATATGGGGCACAAAAACCCTGGCACAATATATCAGTTGTGGGGTGAGGATATATACGCGATCAAGCAGGAAAGGTGTCTTGGGGTTATCAACTCTGATGACCTCCAAGGTAGGGACAAGTGTGACAAGGCAGCAGGTAAAGCAAATAGGATGCTGGGATGCGTGAGCAGGGCATCACCAGCAGGAAAGGAGGTCATAATCCACCATACAAGACACTAGTGAGGCCCCACCTGGAGTACAGTGTACAGTTCTGGAGATCTTACCTAAGTAAGGACATAGACAGGGTAGAGAAGGTTCAGAGGAGGGCAACAAAGATGGTACATGGATTGCATCACAAGTCCTATCATGGACAGGTTGAAGGAACTGAATATGTACTCCCTGGAGGAGAGGAGGAGAGAGGGGATGATAGAGACATACAAGTATCTTACAGTGAGGAACAGGGTGCAGGAATACACACTATTTTAAGCAAAAAATATGTTCCAGGACTAGAGGGCATGGGATGAAGTTGGAAGGAGGACGATTCAGAGGAAACGTGAGGAAGAATTTCTTCACAGAACAGGTGGTGGACAAGTGGAACACCCTGCCAGAGGAAGTGGTGGGAACTGAAACAACCATGGGATTTAAGAATGTATGGGATAGACATAAAGGAATTCTGGAGGTCAGGGGTAAGGGGCAACAGACTTCTAGGAAAACATAAACTGAACTTACAAGCTCAAATGGGCAGACTGGGTGGGCCATAGGCCCTTATCTGCCGACACTGTCTATGTATCTATGTATCTATGCTTATGCCTCTAACAGGAAAAAAGCTGCATACACTAAACAAAAAAATCTGGAACAGAAAATAAGGGAACTAGAAAGCCAACATATATTAAGGGGGACACCTGCACTGTTAAAGGAATTAAAAGGTCTTATTTCTCAGCTAGAAGAAATCCTCAAATCCAAAACTGAAAATGCTTTAAGATTTGTAGCTCAATGCTTTTTTATTAATTTATCTACATTTAATAACCCGGCTAAGGATTGTTATTATAAAGTTTTAGTAATAATTCTGGGAGAATGTTGACTGTCATATGGTTCTTTATGTAGAAACTAAGATTTTGAAGCTGTTTTATGTCCTGCTAATGGTTGTTTGCTGTAAGTTCTCAATAAAGATTGAGTATAA
Source organism: Neoceratodus forsteri (assembly GCA_016271365.2). Classification (NCBI taxonomy): domain Eukaryota; kingdom Metazoa; phylum Chordata; order Ceratodontiformes; family Ceratodontidae; genus Neoceratodus; species Neoceratodus forsteri. The sequence goes on from CM057450.1 coordinate 1,643,266,780, forward strand.
AAAAAAAAAAAGATTTGTAGCTCAAAAATATTATGGGGGAGGGGACAGCAGGTCGTCTGCTCACCTATAGGCTCAGAAAACAGGCAGCTGACAGATACATCCCCGCAGTTAAGAAAAATCATGGGACTATCTGATGGCAACTAAGCTCAACAAAATAGCAGACATTTTTTGACAATATTACTCAGAGCTGTACACTTCAGAGGCCAAGGCAGATCAAATGGAGCAAATACAGAAATTCCTAGATAATGTTAAGTTGCCTAAGCTGTCTCCTGAGCAGGCCCAACATTTAGAAAGCCCCTTTTCCCATGGAGAGGTAACTTCAGTAATTAAAACTCTTAAACATAATGAATCTCCAGGCCCAAATGGCTTTGCGGCCGAGTTTTACCGAAAGTTCCACACCAAATTGACCCCGGTATTATTACAGGTTTGCAACGAGTGCTACATACCATCAGCCAGCCCTGACTCTTGGGCAAGAGCTTTAATTTCAGTAACACTGAAAGCTGGTAAAGATAGCACCACTTGTGGGGGATACAGACCAATTTCTTTGTTAAATCTGGATGTTAAAATCTTTGACAGGATGGTTGCCAATTGTCTGCAAATGGTCATAACTCAGTTGGTGCATTCAGACCAAGCGGGGTTCATTCTGGGTAGACACCTGCACAATAATATATGCCAGCTGCTGACCACCATAGCTGGTGTACATAGTGGTCCGGTGGTAAGGCAGGCAGTAGTTGTGTCACTAGACACCAAAAAGGCATTCGACTGCCTGGAATGGAGATTCTTAGATGTGGTGCTCCACAAATATAACTTTGGGGAAAAGTTTCGGGAGTGGGTTACAGCTTTATACACCAAGCCATCAGCAGAGATTAGGCTCAGTGAGGTCCTGTCAACAACCTTCCTAATTAAGAGAGAAACTAGACAGGGCTGCCCACTCTCGCCACTGTTGTTTGCACTTAGCATCGAGCCCCTGGCTGAGGCATTTTGAACCAGTCCAGATATTGTCAGTATTAAAGAGCTACTGACGCCGCAGAGAAAACTTTGAAAAACATAATAATTAGGTATAATTCAGCTTGCATTACATTTTACATATTTATCTTCCCCATTATTTATTACTGAGTAAATTTGTATGAACACATGATGGTTATCCCTCAGAGTTCCCTTAGAGTATATCTGCCTCTATGGCTCGCTCCCTACTTCAAGTCATTATCCTGTGTTGTGACATCACAATCTGTTGCCATGGGAGTAACTGTGATGTCATAAGCAGTGCATTATGATACCAGGTAGGGAGAAGGCAACAGGAATATATGAATTCTTCAGAAGCAAAGATCCTGCTTTCTTGCAAATGAACTCAGTAATAAATAGTGGGGAGGAGAAATGAAAAACTAATATGAAATACAAGCTGAACTGTGTCTAAATATTGTGTTTTGTTAAAGTTCTCCAGATGGTGTCAGCTGCTCTTTAAAATCGGGTCAGTGGACAACCGCATATCACTGTATGCAGATGATACCCTACTCTATCTTCAAGAGCCTGCCACAATGTTCCCTAGGGTGCTGTCTCTCCTGGGTGAGTATGGTGCAGTCTCTGGATTCAGAACTAACTGAACAAAGTCTGAAATTCTATCTATAGGAGTGCCTGTCACACTGGAAACTAAAAGACTGACAAAACTTAAATGGTCCAATAAAGTGTTCAAATACCTAGGGGTACAAATTACAACTGACCTGAGTAAATTTTACCAAGCCAATCACCTTAAACTACTAGAAAATGTAAGAAAGGACTGTTCAAGGTGGGCTGCATTATCACGTTCAGTAATGGGATGCTCCAAAACAGTAAGAATCAGCATCCTACCCCATCTGCTCTTTCTATTTGCTACTATACCCATACGTCTCCCCAAATCCTGTTGGGCTGCCACCCACACAATCATAAAAAAATTAATGTGAGGAGGTCGGAAACCAAGACTGAAGTGGAACATTCTCTGCTTAGATAAAGTTAAAGTGGGGTTAGGTGTCCCAGACGTTAAAGCATATTATAGGGTGGCCAACTACAATACATAGTGGCTTATAAGAGCACTGTTCAGCCTTTAGGATAGACAACGATGGAGCGTGGTATTATGGGCCCTACCAAAATAACAGATTTACTATTCAATAAATGGGACCGTAAGGTTGTAAATTCCCTTCCCAACCCTTGGCTCAAAACCCTTCTGCAGACTTGGAGAGAGGTGCTACATAATTTGAAGATAGAAAACGAGGCACACAGTTTAGTAGAAATCAAAGCTGATAGAGACTTCCAGCTGGGGATGGGAAACCCAGCCTTTGCAAGGTGGGAAAGATGAGGCCTAACCAGAATGGCTCAGTTTTATCTAGGAGGTGTATTACATAGAAACATAGAATCTGTCGGCAGATAAGGGCAATATGGCCCACCTAGTCTGCCCTTTTCCCTGCTCACAGCTGCAACCCCATATCCTATTTGATCTGCTGCTGTCCTTCTCTGCATATCTCCAGGGTACCCTTATGTCTATCCCATGCACTCTTGAACCTCTGTATTGTTTTCACCCCCACTACTTCTGCTGGAAGGCTGTTTCATGGCTCCACCACCGTTTCAGTGAAGAAGTACTTCCTAAAATTACCCATGAGTATTAAAAAGCTATCACCAATTGCAAGATCAGAGTGGGCTGCCCCAGAGGGATTTTTCTGTTACCTGCAGGTCCGACATTATCTGACTACTGATCACAGACAGGAAGTATTTCAGAAAACAGATCACCACCCACTGGTGGTTTTCTGTTCTGGGCTATTAGGGGGAGATGAGGAGAAAGGTCACCTAATCTCACAGCTTTATCAGCTCAGAAGGGAGAATAACTTGCAACATACATCTGCAATACAACAGAAATGGGAAGGTGAGGTGGGAACAGCAATACATACAAAGAAATGGGACCAAATTTGGGAACTGGCCCATAATACCACTGCTTCATCTTTATGGAGGGAGTCTCGGTGGTAGGTTCCCACCAGATTTTTTTAGGACTTTAGTTATAACAAAACACTTTGGAATGTTCCCATCAGATAAATGCTGGAGAGGGTGTTGTCAGATTGGCACCCATGAACACACTTTCTGGGGCTGCCCAAAAATCAAAGATACTGTGAGGCGGTCCGTCAAAGCATCAGTGACATGATGAAGGTATTCATATTAGGAAGAATATAGAGCCCTGTGAAAAAATACCTGTTTAATGTACTCATCACAGCAGCCCAGAAGGCTGTTACTAAGCAATGTCTACCTGAATAAAGCCTGCTGGTTTCACAATGACTTGCTTGTTGCCAGCAAATCAAAGACCTAGAGAAGCTGACAGCATATCTTCGCCTACAGATGGACAAGTTTGAGACCCGTTGACTTCCCTACTATGAATTTGTGAGTAACAGGCACGGACTGACACTCTTAGACATCCTGGCATATAAAACACTGAGCCAATAGGGAGTGATATGTCAACACATTCCTAGCCATGTAGGGAGCCACAGGTGTTCTCCTTTCAGAGAGTAGGGGAGTGCTCCTCCTTAACAGACTGCCAATTTTGGGGTGAGAAAATCCTAATACAGTTGTAAACATATATCATATGCACTATGATTAGGTGTATCCTGTTTGTTACTTGGGGGGGGGGATAGTTTATAGTTTGTAAGGTAGTGTTTGTAGAGTATACTGCATAGATGTTTGTCCTTTCTATGTTGGCTCGCACTTACATGGCCAACATATTGCTCTAGTAGCAGATTTGGAGGCGCGCTCACTGTGGACAAATGCAGGGCACACATCAGTAGGTGAGTCCCTCATTCCCCAATAAGGCAGCATGCAGGCACCACACCAAGAATACATAATGTGGTGAGCACATCTAAGGATAGGTCCCTGCAATGAGAGCCAATCTCATCACGCAGTGGCACCTCCCAAAGTGCCTTTTCTGGTGAAGCATGCTAGTAAGCATGGCGGCAGTAACTGCCACCACAGCCTGCCACAATGCCAACTGTTGGGGTGCTCAATCCCCCTGTCATCATGCCCTGAATTAGTTCATGTGCCGATGGGGGAGCCCACTCCCCGTAGGTATAATGCCCCCCCATTTGTTGTGTGCCGAGGGGGTGCCCAATCCCCCTCAGCTCTAGCCCCCCTCCCTTCTGTATGTGCCAATGGGGTGCCCAAACCCCATCAGCTAGCCCCAAACACTCAGGTGGCAAGCTGGGAGCCAACACTGGCGTGCCGTGCTAAAAAAAAAAAAAAAAAAGTCCTGGATTTTTTTGTTTTTTACCCTAAAAGAAGGAAACAGTCTCTTGCGGTCTGTCCTGCTCCTCCCCAACCCGCACCCACCCTCTGTGCAGCCTGCCTCCCACACCCCTCACCCAATACTTACCTCCGGATTCCATGGCGACGATCTTCAGTGGACCGAAACACGTCTGCACTCTTCAAAGCCGACCACTAACTGAAGAAATGCTGGTAAGCTGTATAATGGCATAAATAGGGTTTTTTCAACTTTGGTGCATATCTCGGGCATTTTTTGGAATTTTTGCACCAAATATTCAACATGGGGTTATTGGGGACTCTCTTCATGAATTCAGTCACTGTCGTGGTGTTATTTAGTCAGGAAAGGTGATTTCGCGGTCACTACGTGTAATCAACTTTCAGGACTGATTAATGAAATGACAGTGCCACTGTTCATGAGGTGGGCTCTCAAAAAGCCTATGTTGCAAATTTGGTAAAAAAAATGAAAAATCTTACTGTTTTACGAGCGTGCGTTGCACAGTATCCACGCACGCTCTTAACTTCGTGAATTTGTAATATTTTCACTCCAGATTTTCAACACTGGCATTTTTCCACACCTGTTTATGAACAGTACAGCTGTCATTTTACATAGCCTGGCTGAAATGTGTTTTCGCACTTCTGACGCAGAATAGCGTGGTCGCTGTGCGAAATCATTTTCCGGGGCAGTTTAAAAAAATGACAGTGACACTGTTCATGAGCAATGCATATGCAATGCATATGTTGAAAATTTGGTGATGAAAGTCCATAAAATGACTGCGTTATAAGCATGCGTTACGCAGTTTTCACACTCCCTTGTAACTTTGCAAATTTGCAAGATTTTCATGCCAGATTTTCAACACTGGCATTTTTTCACACCTCCTTATGAACAGTACAGCTGTCATTTTTCACATCCTGCCCAAAATGTGTTTTCACACCTGTGGCGCACAATGGCATGGCGCTGTGGGAAATTAACTTTTGAGACACATTAACAAAATCACAGTGCCACTGTTCATGACGGGAGATCCCAAAATGCCTATGTTGAAAATGTGTCTCTTCAGGGTGGGGGTGAGGTTGGCATCAGTTCAATACTTTACTACCATTTCTATTATGCATCTCTAACTCCTGCACTACCAATGCCAATGCCAGCGAGACAACATTCGGCATTGACAAATGCTTCTTGGCATCACTGTCACATATGTGTTATTTGTGTTTGTACAATGGAAACTTCAATAAAATTGCAATTAAAAAAAAAAAGATGATGGTGTCTTACCTTGTCCCAGGAGCCCCAGTCTCCTCTGTCCAACAGGTAGCACCCTGAACAGAAGGGAGAATGAGATAAGCATAGATGAGAGAAGGTACTGAGTATACAGGTATAGTGAGAGAGTTTTTTGTAAGCGTGAAGGTAATTTGTTAAAAATAAGAAACACCAACAGCCATAGCAATTATATTCTTTTCCATTCAAAACCAGAACATGCTAGCCAATTTACGATACTCTATATGTTTGCGTTGCTTGATAACCAGAGTGACATTCAAAAATTTCTCATGCCTTTTTCAGCCTCCAGGTCACACAAGTGAACCCCTCTGAAGGGTAATCCTAGTGTCACCAACTTTTCTATGCCTTGAAACCCTCTGAAGGGTAATTCTAGTATCACCAATTTTTCTATGCCCTTTTCCAGTAGACTGATAGTCCCCCACATCCAATCACCAACCTAGTACTCTGTCACCTGCAATCTCACAGCACCCTTCAGCCCTAAATGTGAGGTTCAAATACTCACCTCCCTCCACTATGGCCTGATTAGTACCTGTGAGCTGAGTTAAGTGTCCTATGCGGAGTCCAAATCCAGAAAATAAGTCTTGCATTAATCTGGTGGAGGGTCCTGTGAGTTGACTATCTATCTCAGCCCACCTCTCCCTCTTATAAACATAGACAAAAACATAAGCTAGCCCCTAAGAGGGCCCCTAATACTCCATGTACAGTTTTACTCAGGATAATGGTGTGACAGTACTTCCTCATGCTGAACCTCAAGATTGACTGTTGACTGAGAATGAACTGCATGGCTCTTTGGCTTTGCAAGTTCATGAAGGAGCTTCTACAGTGGTGCTATCCTCCCTTACCAATGTTCAAATGCTGTCTGGGCAGAGGTAGTTAAACTAATTCGGGCACAGGAAAAACGGAGTAAAAACCTGAGCAGTTCTGTCCATGCTTGACATGAAGTAGAGGGGATTTTCTGAGGAGTCAAATCCCTGTCTGTCTCAATCCACTGGTGAACACAAAGTGGCACCTTATGATCTCCTGCCTGGACATGTCAGCAGACCGTTATGTACGCAGCATTAGTGGTCTGACTTAAATCTCCCCTCCCTTAATTGTATACCCGCAGATCTGTATCAAGTCAAAGCAAACCTGTAGTATTGTCAGTCTCCCCATTCCTTTCCCACCTGTCTTCCCCAAAAGCACACCAACCTCCACACCAAAGGACATCCAAGATAATTGTGATGAACAGTGTTTATCCTTGACTGGTTCCCTTGATACTTTGCTGGGAAGTTGTATCTCAGAGGAAGAGGGGTTGGACTCCGGTGTAGAATATCTGGAGGCCACACTTCTTGATATTCTCTGGAGGGCTGCAGCTTTGTCTCTAGAGGTTCCGTCTCTATCCCAGACTCTCTGCCACTTGGGTTTCACCACTTGGCAGCTGTCATGGTGGTTCTGGCTCTGAAATCCACTGGTACCTTATGGTTGTTGCTCTTCCTCATTCCATTTAGTCTGTGTGTCCCCTGGTCTCCTCTGTCATGTGAGTACCACTCTTAAGCTGTTTAACAAAGCCCTAGGCTTCTGGGGGGGGGTCAATGAATGCCACATGCCTTCTTTCTGGATCTGCAATGTAGCTGGGTACCTCAAAGAGTATGGGACATTCAGTGTGGTTAGTTATTTCTTAAGAGGGTCACAGGCTTTCTTGAGGTTTGCCCAATCTTTAGAAAAATCCTGGAATACACAGATTCTATGCCCATTCCAGTTGAGTGTGCCCTTCTTCCTGGCCACCTGAAGGATCTGTTCTCTAACTGAAAACCTTAAAAAATAAGCTAAGATGGGGCATGGTGTTGCTCCCGTGCCAGGACGAGAACCTAAGTACTGATGAACTCTCTATTTCCAGGGGAGTATCCCAATAGTAATCTAAATTTCTTGGGATAACAGACTGTAGGAAGGCAACCATGTCTTTGCCTTCTGTGCCTTCTGGCATCCCCACTATGTTGATGTTGTTATGATGACTTTGATTTTCAAAGATGCCTGTCTTAGCCCATACTTGTAAAACCTGCTGTTCCAGAAACTGAGTCCTGTTCTCATGAATGGAGATATTTGTGTCAACTCTGGAAACACACAGCTCATCATCTGCCATTCAGATTTCCAAGCACCTCCATCCTTTCACTAAGCTCCGTCAGATTTCTCCTGATGTTAAGAATATCCTGGGTCAGTGTTAACAGCATTGATATTATTTCTGAAATGTTATGTCCATCTGCTGTAGGTTATGATGGGACCACAGTCACAATTACAAAGCTTTCATGAAGCAGAACTGAAATGGGGCTGCACTCCATTGTTCTGTTACAGGCAATGAGATCCATACCAGGGAATGTGTCATAAGTCCCAAAATTATCAACATGTCAACAGATGTTACCAGATTCTGTTTTCAGGCTAACATGATTAGTTTTCAGGTGACTATCTTAGTCTAGGTCCGTGCATATGCCCTCCCCCTTGTTCTAGTCTGTTTAAAAAAAAAGTGTGTTCATCTAAATATAATCAGAAAGTTTTTCTTTTATTTTTCTAATCAACCACAACTGATGCTGTCATTTTGTTGTGTCAAACCACAGAACAAATCATAATAGTTCCTTTATAAGCACAAAAAATAAACATATAAAAAAAAAAAAAATTGAATAAATTGTTCCTGGTGCTTGAGTCTCTTTTTTGTTCCATCGTGTAAGATCTATTCAATATATTTAAATGTACATTCCATCAAATATACTTCAAATAAATCAATGTCCTTATTACACATGCCCGGTGGCGCTGAGGATGGGCGCTGGGCTGCACCTCGCGTCACACCAGCTACCCAGGTTCGAGCGAGGCCCAAAGCTGAGGATCAGTGGGGAGGGTAGGATCGAGCATCCGTGGGACAGCTCTCTCCTCTCCTGGGGGAATCCAGGGGCATCCTGGTGCAGGAGGGACCCCGGTGGAGCCCAGGTACCTCAACTGGGATCTAAATGTGGCGGAGGCAGATGCGGAGCCAGGCTGAGGCGGGAAGCACACACGCGGGTCATTGGTGTCAGTGCATGCCTGCTGACATGGGGGGGTAAAAAAGGTGGAAAAAAAAGGAGGGCACTGGTTGCGGTGGCATGATGGCCGTCCCCGCGCTGGACTCTCCCGGTACCTGGGCGCGCGACAATGCTGGATCCGGACTGGGTGAGTTGAGCTCTGGAGGGAGTGCTCCCCACCCCCCCGCTGTAGGGGTAGTCGTGGGGCCTAATTAGGTGGCCGGGGGAAGTTCCAGGGGGGTTGGCTGCCGGACAGACCTGCGGGTGATGCCAGGATGTGCAGGTAAGCAGACCAGTGGCCCGGGGAGATAAAAATAAGAACAAAAAAAAAATGTCCTTATTACCATCCCCAGAGAGTGAATCATGTAATGTTTTACTCTATAGCAATACAATTGTGCCCAGCGTCATGTAGTGTTCTGCAGTATCATGCATCACATATGATTGCAGCATTTTGTAGCCACCAATGACAAGACAACCATTTTGTGCTATGAAGATGCCAATACTGAAAAGCTATCATTGTGCCCACCTGGAGGTGGTCTTAGCAGATCATTCACATTTTCGAAAGGAGTGTGTAAATATTAATGTCCATAAAGTCATCCTGCAGCTTGAAAAACATCACATTAAACCACCTGCCTAAAACTGCCTTACCCTTATTGTATGAATCCAGACACATGGTGGTCTTCAGGGGACCTGTTGGAGAACATGTTTCCTAAACGCTATTTTAATACAACAAGAAATGTCAAAATTATGAGTGTTTTTATGTGATATCTGCCAAACAAAACCAGGACCCCTAAGTACAGAGAAATATCTTACAGCTTGACAAGCATCACAAAAAAACACCCTTCCTGTCCCCCTGAAAACCATTGTACTTTCATTGTATGAACCTAGGCTTCTGGCAGCCATTAGACTACCCTTTGGGGAACATACATCCCAAATTTCATGTTAAGAATGAGAATGTTATGAGTGCTTTGAGATGTTTTTTAAACTGAGTAACTTTGAACAGTGAAATAGCCACCGGTCATTTCAAAGACACTATACAGTACATATGCACCCCTCTAAAACCACTTCAGCCTTATTGTATGAACCTGGTCTTTTGGTATTCATCAGGAGACCCTTTTGGAAACGTGTTTCCCAAATTTCATGTTAATACAAAAAGAAATGTCATGGTTATGAGTGTCATGATGTGACATCTGCCAAACAAAGCCAGCTCTTCGGAGGAGAGAAAAAGTCATCCTGTATTTTGACAATTATCACATAACACCAACCCCAGAAAACTACCTTCCCCTTACAGTATACAGCCAGATGTCTAGTGATTGTCAGAGGAACCCTTGGGGGAACATGTTTCCTGCATACACCAAGAAATATCAAAGTTATGAGTGCTTTTGTGTGATGTTTACCTAACAAATTACCTAACAAAGTCAAGCTCTCTGAGGAAAGAAAGTCCTTCACCATGACAAGCATCACAATAAAAAAAAGAAAAACAGAAACCAGTTTACCCTTATTGTATGAAACCAGGCTTCTGATACTTATTAGGAGACCCTGTGGGGAATACGTATCCCAGACAGGAAATATTAATGTTATTCTAGTTTTAAGAGGGATGAATGGGGAGGGTAAAGTGTCTTTTGAAGGGAGCATCTGTGTAGTGCTTGGCAAAGTGTAGAATGTCTTGTTTTCTCCTGTCAAGGCCTGCATTTGTTTCACAAACATTATACAGAAGTACTCGTAACTTTGGCATTTCTCAGTGTTTTAAAAAGAAATTCAGAATAAATGTTCTCCAAAAGGGCCCCAAAGAACTACCAGATTCCCGGATTCATGCAATAAAGGTAACATTGTTTCTGAGGGTGCATATTTATTGTGTCTTTGAAAAAGCAGGATCTATTGCTGTTTAAAAGTGACTCCGTTTCAATGATTTCACATAAAAGCACTTGTAACTTTGGGATTTCTTGTTATAGTAACATGAAATCTGGGATACATGTTCCCCAAAGGGTCCCCTAATGACCAACAGATAACAAAGTTCCAATGTGGAGGGGTTTTGAAAGGGTGCATCTGTATGGTGCTTGGGAAAGTGCAGGATGGCTTTTTCTCTCCTCTCCAGCCCTGTCTATTTCACAAACATCACACAGAAGCACACGTAACATTGCCATGTCTCAGTGTTTTATCAAGAAATTTGAAATGTGTTCTCAGTGTTTTATCAAGAAATTTGAAATATGTGTTAAACAATGGTTCCCCTAACAACCACCAGAAGTATGTAGTCATACAATAAGGGTAAAGTGGTTTTCAGGGGTGGTTTTATGTTATGCTTGTCAAGCTGAAGGATGGCTTTTTCTGTCTTTAGAGTGCCTGGCTTTGCATGGCAAGCCTCACATAAAAGCACTCATAACTTTGGAATGTCATGGAATATTGAAAGACATTCTGGAAACATGTTCCCCAAAGGGTCCCCTGACTTGAAATATATTAATAAATACTACCACCAGAAGTCCACATTCATACAATAAGGGTAATGTGGTTTGAAGAGTGCATCTGTATTGTGTCTTAGAAATAGCAGATGTCCATTTTGCTGTTAAACAAACTCTGGTCAGAGCCGATAGGGCTGCAGCCAAGGGATGTGGGGTAAAAATAATGAAAATTACCAATGTTACAAGCCTGTGTTCACAAAATGTAATGTAGGATCATACATTTTTGTTTTGTAATATGTTTATCAAATCAAATCAAATCATTCTTTATGTATATAAGGTGCATTTCCTAAACCAAGGTGCCTGTACAATATAACATAAAACAATAAATAATTACAATGATGTTAAAAATATTCAAAAATCATTATAAGCTTTACTAAAAAGATAGGTTTTTAAAGCTCCTTTAAAACTTTGGACAGTTGGGCAGTCTCGCACCTGACAAGGTAGAGAATTCCACAGGGTTGGGTTCATGAAACTAAAAGATCTGGCCCCTGAAGTTTTTAAATGAACCCTGGGAATCTCTAGCAATCCCTCGTCAGTGGATAGTTTACACCAAACTATCAACACACTGTAGCTGGAGTGCCATGTGGAAAGCCAAAGAGCCGATAGGCTGGGACTGCTTCCAAGGGGATTGGCAGGGATGGATACTGACATAGTCCCATCACCCTATGGGTGCAACATACTCAAATCCTGTGGGTGGGAGGCAGCCTGCCACAATGCAGGTGGGTGGGTACTAGGGGATTGTTGCAGTGCCCAGAGAACACTCCCCTCCACCACTGGCAGCCCCCAACCTGCAGCTACACCTCCCTGCTTACAAAGTTGTGCATGTTGCACCCATGGAGCAGGTGCCAGGGCTGTGCCTACCTGGGACCATGTCAGTGTCCATACCTGCTAACACCCCGGTGGCAGTCCCAGCCTATCAGCCATTTGGCCTTCCACATAACACCCCTGCTGTGTGCCACTGCACAACCTTGGCAGTGCTGTTGCTTCCCCGATGCCCCCAAGGGCACCCCATGCTCCTTCTGCCCCTGGCACCTCTTCTGGCAGGTCTCCCCAATCAAATTGTGTGTTCCCATGGCACAAGTTCCTTAGACAACCTCATGTCTGGCCTAAGTGGATCCCACTGTTCAGTCCACAAGGAGGCTGTGAAAATTGCAAATAAAGGGATGGTGCAACCCTGCCATAGTGCAAGCCCCCTTTTTCCCTTGCACATGGACACTTCTGCCACTGGTGGCATAGGGCAGCTTGGGTGCAAGGCATCCTGATTTCAATGCAGTCTGTGCTCAAAATATCAGGATTGTAACAATGTTTGATCCAAGTTGTCACTTGCACCATACCCATTCGGTGCATGCACATTGTGTCAAAGATACCTTTTAGAAAATTGGGGCTGCTGAGTCCAAATTTTCAACGTAATCATTTTATTGTTCCTCCTTATAAACATAACATGTGACATTTATAAAATGCTGACTGTAATGCCATTTTGCACCACAATTGTGGAAACACCTTTTGGCCAGGATTTGAAAAAATGGCACCTGTCATGCTCATGAAGTGGTGTGAAAAATGCTATGTTGAAAAACTGGAGTCAAAATATTGAAAATGATGACAGTTATGAGCGAGAACAGAGACATTTTGATGTACATTTATAAGTTTGTTGTTTGTTAATATTCTGACCACAGATCTTGAACATAGTCTTCTTATGACTCCACCTCATGAATCCAGTATTGTAGGTCAGAATCTTTCAAATCCCACCTGAAATGTGATTTCACAGACTGCAAAATCACCTTGCACCCTGGATTTGAAAACAGATTATCTACCTTGTTCATGAGGTGAGATCCCAAAGAGGACACATTGAGATTGAAAATTTCGTGAAAAAATATGTAACAATGACAAAGTTATGAATAAATCTTCAAAATGCATTAAAAATATATCAATGGCACTTGCCTTCTTTCTTTAGTTTGAGGTCCTGCTTCAAGTAGGTGTATGCCTTCTTTGGTGAGAGTAGATCTACACCGAAGGACCCTATGTAGGTCAGTGCAGCTGTGTTGGGTGGTGGGTACTGAGTGGAGAGTAAGGTTAAAGATTGACAAGGGACCATTTTCTTATTTTCAGATTGAAATAAAAACAAAGATCTGCATTAAAGTGAGGGGTTGTGTACAGTAGGTTAAAAGTGTATTTATTGAAAAAACAACTCATGAGTGAGGAAATGCCTTATCTGCTTCTACTGTGGCAGGTAGTCAAATGACATTATCAATCCTACTATGAAACACAGACTCAATTGCTAGGTACTGTGCCTCCAATAAATGTGTGTTTTGTGAACTTACCACAACTTCTTAAGGGGGGGATTGAGTACCATGGCTGAGAATCACAGCTCCTCCAAATGCAGACACGGGCTGCACTACAATAGATAGGTAATAAGGAAAGCTGTCTTAGTAAACCAAGACCTAAGTTAATAAGTCACACACCAAGGGAAATCTAACCCCATCTGTGGCCCAAGGGTTACTACAAGGGATTAACAAAAAAAAATCAGTTTACACTACTGATGTCAGTACACTGAAATATAATATCTTGGGGGATTTGTGAGGTTAAATGTAGATTTGTTCCAACTTTTTAAAGACAACATTTTGAGATGGCTCACATATGTGTAGGTAAAGGCATCTCTATATTTTGAAGTCCAGAACATTTACAAGAGAGCTTCCAATTCATATTTATTTGACATTCCTTGAAAAAAATAAAATAAAAAAAAAACCTCACTTGGGGAAAAAATAGACCTCGCAATGAGAAAATGCATGTGCTCAGATCTTGCTGCCTTGCATTTTTATCTCAGCACATGTGTTTCACAGTAATTGTTTTTCATTTGCAGTCGTGTGATCTTCCCCGGTAGAATCATCCTTCAACTGGTGTGTTGTGTTAGTATACATCTCAGCATTTCATTTGCTTCACTTGTCTGTTGTATGATTGTTCCTGCTTGCCAGTGACAGCTGGATACTGATGATCTCTGGTTACAGAGCTGTTATAACATGTAGCCTTCTATTCAATTTTATTTTTCTTTGAACCAGTCAAACTGTTCTCCCTTGCACTTTTAAGTAACTTAACTGTTTGCATGATGTGCTGATAGTTGTTATGTTAGACTCCTATGTATTAGTGAAACTTTAAAGTATGTGCAACCTTATGTAACTTTTTTGTACCCTAATTGATGTGCAATGTTACATGTATCTGTATGCATTGTTTTCTGTTTGTTGCCTGACTTGTAACATTTGAAAATGAGTCCTTGACTCAAAGGTATTACTGCTAAATGGAAATAAATAAATAAAGTAGTTAAGCAACCTATAGTTCTCTAATTTTATTCCTAGATGCATACTGCTTTGACTTGCGTCTTTCTTAACACATTTAAAGCTTGCCACTGTATTTGGATTGGGGGGAGGGGGTTGCAAACTGCATTACAAAGGGGGGATGACAGGAGAATTAGTCTAAAAACTATCAAAATCAATATGATGATATCAGAGCCACACTTGCTCCTGTACTGTAAGAGTGATTGATGTCCCTGATACCACTACAACAGATTACGTAGGCCAGTATTTTCTTTCCAGTGGCCTTTATGTCTCAGGGATCATTATCTGGTTAATGAGCTTTGGATGATACTCAAAGTGCCTGATTAACTACAAAAAAGGATGTATTAGATATGCTAATATTGTACTTGGATACACATGCTAGATGTAACATTTACTAATATATATATATATATATATATATATATACATACACTGTATATACATATATATCCAAAATAATACTACCCTATTCTATCCCAAAAAATTCCTGTAATACAGCAGTGCCATTTCCATAATAGCGTCATCTCTGAAGTCATAATACTATCATTATTAATTGATAATACTATCATTCAGAGCTGATAATTCTATCCCTGAATGATAGTATTATCACAGAAATGACACAGTGGATGTGTAAGTCTGCCTGCTACATAGACCCAGTTGATAAGGTGCCATGTCCCTTCCTGCACAGCTGAAGTGATGACGTGCATTCTTATAGGCAGCCTTCCTCTGTGGGATGGGCAGAACAACTTTTAAAATATGGTGGCTGTATACCCTCACTTAGCAGATGGTCACCTGTATTTTCCTCACTTTTTTTTTTAAATCACTGAATTATCTACTTCATCATCCATTCTCCCGAAGGATGAGAAAAATGAAAGGTAGGACTGACTGCCTCCAAAAAGAAAATGCTAAAAATGTAACAGACACTGGGGTTGGGGGAACGAGCGAACGAGTGATGGAGTCTTCAGTGCATCGGTCAGCACAGCGCACAACCTATCATCTCTCACAAAAAGCCACAGAATCTTTAAACGGATCCATATATTGCAAAAAATAACAAATACATGAGGGTCTATTTCATGGCAGTAAGATCATCTTGAGGTTTTGGGAACTTTGGGAACCTCTCGAACTTCGCTCTCAAGGTTCCAAGTCCCAAAACCTCTTGATGGTCTTAATGCCTTGTAATACACCCTCATCTATCTATTATTCTATTTGTGTGTGTGTATATATATATAATATATATATATATATATATATATATATATATATATATATATATATATAATTTTTCCTATCTTCAAACAAGAACTGATAAATGGGTGTCTTTACGTGGTTTAGTTGTTCAAGTACTGACCTATCTTTACTCATAGAAACATAGAAATTGTCAGCAGATAAGGACTGCTACATCCATCTAGTCTGCCTGTAGGCCCTATCCATGTATGCGTCCATTCACTCTAAGTGGTCAATGGCTTTTCATCACTCCCTTCCCACCAAAGGTTCCCTTGTGCTTGTCCCAGGCATGTCTAAACCCCTCCACTGTGCTTTCCCCTACTGCCTCTTGTGGCAGACTATTCCAAGCATTCACCACCCTCTCTGTGTAGAAACACAACCTCATGCTACCTCTTAATCTATCCCCCTTCATTCTGGTATTTTTTCTACATTGGAAATGATCCCTCATCTGCACCTTGTTTATGCCCTTAAGGTATTTAAAAGTTTCTATCATGACGCCCCTTTCGCTCCTCTCCTCCAGTGAGCACTAACCCCTGCCTCCTTTTTGTCCCTTTTGGTAGACTCAAAAGTATAAGGTATCAGGTTGATGTGTACTTTATTATTGAACTTAAGTTGTGCTAATGAAAATTAACCTGGCAGTTTTGTAGAACTTGGATGGTCTCCTATGTAAGTTAGTTACCATGGGGCAAGTAAACTAATCTGAGGTAAAAAAATAAAGTTTTTTCCATTATCATTCAATTTATAGTTTCTGCTGAGAAATGTACTACAGTGCAATACACACAGTTTGCAAACAAGACATGAGAATAGGAGGGAGACCTCTACAAGTTTATTTCTCCTTAACACATCCCTTTCTGGTATAATTTTTATTTTCATCAGGAGAGACGCACTAAGCTGAAAGCTTGTTTACAGGTGCAACCTGGGAGCACAAGGAAGCTAAGTGACTTGCTTAGGGTCACACAGCATGCAAGTGGTGGCTGTGGGATTTAAACTCAGGTTTCCAGGTTTGCATCTCAGAGCCTTAAACCACTGTGCTATACTGCCTCCTATTTGTTTTGGGCACCACATGAGGATTGCTATAAAAGATCAGGTTTTTTTTGGAGGGGGGAGGGGGGCAGTATTTGGTGGGATTCCATAAGCCAACTTATAAAATGGGAAGGGAAAATACTGCATCCTGATTGGTTGTTACCTGTGCATAAGATCTGTCTAATGCACAGGTAAAAACAAGTACTCCAAAGTCAGGACGTAGTACCAAATAAATGAATGTGCCACATAGAATGTTCATTTTTGAAATGCAGCCATTTTTTTTCTGTTAGCAAGGGCGACAGCACAACCAATAAGCATACCTAAATTCAATAAAAAAAAACTACTAATGGTAAAACAACCAGAACACTATTACAGTGTATTCAGTTACTTTAGACCATTTGTTCAATAAAGTACAGTAGCTGCATTCACCTCTCTGTCGTTTTGCTAAATCCCAACACTTGCTTGCTTGCTCGCTTCCAGTACTTAGTCCGTCACACACTCAGTAAAGCTGTAACAACTTGTGAGCACTTCTCCCCACATTGAAGTCTCTGCATCTAGCACTTAAATAAAAAATAAACTAGCCAAATTGCATCTTTTCATATGTACCAGAATTTTAAAACTGCCATATCAACCACCGCAACAACTAGCATCAACGCTCGCGCTCTTCCCGCTCATAGTGCATAGTCCCTCACACAGTCAGTAAAGCCTGTAACAACTTGTGAGCACTTCTTCCCACATTGAAGTCTCTGCATCTAGCGCTTAAATAAAAAATAAACTAACCAAATTGCATCTTTTCATATGTACCAGAATTTAAAAAAACTGCCATATCAACCACCGCAACAACGAGCATCAACGCTCGCGCTCTTCCCACTCATAGTGCCAGCTCCATGGCTCCCACTGTCTTCAGATGCCACGTCTTGTAAACTGCAAAATTTAAAAAAAAAATGCAGCTCCAGTTGTACTCTCAGAACCCATCTAAATTGCCAGTCTCTCGGCCAAGTGCTTCAGCTTTCTGTCAGAAAATGCTCGCTCTCTTTCTGCCATGAATTCCCCAGCCAGCAGTAATCTAAAAAAAGATCCTGTTTCTTGCTGTGTTTGTTTTTTTTACTGCTTACCGATCCTGTGTTAGTCATCTTCTGTTCGTGCATTTCCTCTCAGCTGTCCACTATCCGCTCAATACCTGCTTGCACACACAGTGCTGGCTTTCAAAGGAAGTTAGTTATTTTAGCCCTGTTTTCTCCTGTTAAGTGTTTACTGTGCCCCATCACCAAACGCTACACTGCTCATCTTCTCTGTGACCAGGCAGGACACAAAGAAACTGTCATTTTCAAAGAGAAGTCAGTCTGTGTGTTGGGGGCAACCACTATAAAAAACTACAGAAACAGAGGCACTAGAAGAACAAAAATCCTGAAGTAAAAAAAGAAATGCATTTTGGTCATACAGGCGGAGGAACTATTTTAGGTCAAAATACATCAAATAATTAACTTTTTCAGTATTTAAAGCAACAAATATTAATTTTTACATATATATAAAATGCAGATCCCCATTTTATAAGTGCAATAAGACACTCCGGGGGTGTGCATTAGACATTTCTAATGCACGGTCAGGGGCTAAACGCACTCGGCCTGTGGCCTCGTGCCTTATTACGCTCCTGACCGTGTATTAAAATGTCTAATGACACCCTCGTCTTATTGCTTACATAATGAATCAAAAGACACGCAGGCAGTAGCTCCTGAGCACTGACATTTATTATTTAAATAAAAAAAATGTTTAGTCCTGGGAGCCTCCAGCCTTTAATCCCCGGAGCTGATGGAATGGTTTAGAAGGCAGCTGATTGGCTGGATCAATACAGAGCAATCTTATTTAGTATTTGACATGTTATAATAAGATGATTTAATGTTTTTCAGTGATTTTTATTTTGTTTTATGTATTTAATGAGATACATTAAAAAAAAAGACAGGGTTGGGAGACACCACGGAGCTGGGAGGCGTCCTGCGGGTAGCTACCAAGATGCTTTTAATTTGCTTTCAAGTGAGATTACATCAAGCTAAAAGAAGTAAAATTCAAGGACTCAAAAATTATAAAAACAAGCAGGCTAGGTAAAAGTTATATGACAACTGAAGCGGCCTCTGTTTCCCTGTTTTTTTACTACGTGTTCAGGCAGGGATGCAAATTGAGAGAAAGTGAGAAAGTAAGAAAGTAAGAGCAGCTGACAGACAAATACAAGGCTGATGGGTTTTTGTCTGTCAGCGAAAAAAAAGGCAGAGACTGAGAGAGACGAACAGCAAGAAAGTGGGAAACTGGCTGTGAGTGGATGGTGCACCCTCTATCACATCACATTCAGTGACAATCTGAATGACTGAAATCAGGATGCTGCCCTTAGTACGTGACTGTGGGAGTCCTGAGTGAATGAAACTTGTCCAGAACTACACAAGGAAATTAATTCAGATAATCACCCACCTGACTATTGAATGCTATGTGAAAAGGATCTGTAATAAATGTGACACTACATGAATGTGACTCTACCTCTCTCTCTGTATGCCATACCGTCATACCAAAAAGATAAAAGGACAAAGTATTTACAATGACAACATACTACAGCTCATAAAAAAAAAATGTGTGAGTTGGGGGGAGGGAGTCCCTACCGCAATATACATTATGAATCTTTCAAACTGAGCTGTCACACTTTGATATTATTTTTAACTTTCTTTCGTTTTAGAGGGAATGTAGGTAGAGGAGCAGTATTGGTGGGATTGGTATCAGAGATGAAATAGTTGTAGTTAAGAATGCAGCACATTACCATCGTGAATCCTTGCACTCACTTTTGTACTTCATTATCTTTCTTTATCAATGACTGTAGTTCATCAGGAATTGTAGTGGTGTAACTGCTACAAGCTTCTGAATGAAGTCTTTGTTCTAGTTTTAGAGGTGGGGTTGAGAACAGAGAAGTATCAGTGGGATGGATACCGGCGAGATAGAGCAGTGAAGGTAAGAAGCACTGCACCACAGCAAGTCCTCCAGCTTACTTTTTCACCTGATTACCTTACAGTCTCTCCTGTACAAGTGTCTTCCTGGCACTATGTGCACTGCTGGATTCAGATACAATATCAGATACAATACATACTATAGAAGATATTATTTCAGACGCCGGTAGAACTGTTTCTGAGAATTGTTCCAGATGTCCGAAATCGTATCTGATATTGTAGTTGCTTCTCTCTCTCTCACTCTCTCTCTCTGTGTATATATATATTTATATTAAATATATATTTATATTCATATTTAAGTAGACTGTGGTGATTGCTCTCTCTCTCTCTCTCTCTCTCTCTCTTTTTCTTCTCTCTATATATGTATATATATTTAAGTAGACTGGGGTACTCATGGCTTCTTAGGGTAACTGCTAGAGGAAGGAGGTGGAATTCTGGCAGTGTTGTAGAATTTTGATGGTCTCCCATGTACGTTACTTAGCATGGGGCAAGTAAACAATCTGAAGATAAAAAATAAATCAAGTTTTTTTTTCTATTCTTATTTAATTTATAGTTTCTGCTGAAAAGTTTACTACAGTGCAATAAACGGCATTGGCAGAGAGGACATGTGAATAGGAGGGAGACCTCTACAAGTTTAATTCTCCTTAACACATCCCTTTCTGGTATATTTGTTTCGGGCACCACGTGAGAGTTGCTATAACAGATCAGGGTTTTTTTCTGGGGTAGGGTGGGCAGTATTTGGCAGTATTCCATAGACCACCATAATGGATCCAAAGACATGCAGGCAGCAGCTCCTGAGCATTGATATTTATTATTTAAATAAAAAACAAATGTTTAGTCCTGGGAGCCTCCAGCCTTTAGTCCCCCCAGGAGCTGATGGAATAGTTTAGAAGGCAGCTGACTAGCTTGGTCAACACAGAGCAATCTTATTTAGTATTTGTCATGTTATAATAAGATGGTTTAATATTTTTTCAGTGATTTTTGTTTTGTTTTATATATTTAATGAGATACATTGAAAAAGGATTGGGATACACCATGGAGTTGGGGGGCTTCCTGCGGGTAGCTACCAAGATGTTTTTAATTTGTTTTCAAGTAAGATTAAATCAAGCTAAAAGAAGTAAAACTCAGTGACTCAAAAATTATAAAAAATTATCAGGCTAGGTAAAAGTTTTGTATGACAAATGAAGCAATCTCTGTTTTTTGTTTCCTTGTTTTTTACTACTCATTCAGGCAGGGATGCAAACTGAGAGAAAATGAGAAAGTAAGAAAGTAGCAGCAGCTGACAGATAGATACAGGGCTCACCCTGATATTTTTTTTTCTGTCAGCAAAAAAAGAAAAGGCAGAGACTGAGCGAGACAAAAAGCAAGAGTGGGAAACTGGTACTAAGTGCATGGGGCAGCTTCTATCACATCACATTTAGTGATAATTTGAATGACAGAAATCAGGATGCTGCTCTTATTACATGACCTTACAGGGAGGAACAGGGTGCAGGAATACATTATCTTCCAGCAAAAAAGATGTTCCAGGACTAGAGGGCATGGGAAGAAGTTGGAAGGAGGGCGATGCTGAGGAAACATGAGGAAGAATTTCTTCACAGGAAGGGTGGTTGATATTCAATTCAGTGCTTTAGAGTAACTGGTAATTGCTATTTTTCTTTTAAACTTAGATTGTGGGCTTTTAGTGACACTATACTTTCTTTGTTGTCTTTACTTATAATTGTTTTTGGGCTGTTGAAAATTTAAAACATAGTGGTGGTGTAATTCTGTGCTGTCTTTAATTGCTGCAAATTTTCGCCCCCCCCCCTTCCCCCAACTCTTAATTATATGCCCTGTTAAATCTGATTGACAGGAGCTAAACACAGGATATAGTAAGGGTATAGGTAGGAGGGCATAAGGGGAAGAAGCCCACCCTCAGCACGACAAGTGTTTTGACTCATTTATTTATTTATTGGTTTCTTGGCTTCTTTTTTTTTTTTTTTTAAAGAAAATTATCTGAGGATCAGTGGCAGGATTTTTAGGACAGTAAATTAATAAAAAGGGAACTAGGAGAGCTTCAGTAGCAGACAAGTAGTGGAATTGCAGTATAATGTGGGGAGTGGTCCAATGCAGTGGCTGTGGGGCAGCCATATTCAGGCAGACCTTCTGGACACTGTGGTGCTGCCCTATCTGCATGCATCTCTGTGGACTGTGGGATGAGGTAGCCAGACTCAGAGTGAAGTAAACTGGGTCAGGAGTACCATCACCCATCCAGGGACCACCCAGTCCAATGCAACTGCCCCAAAGGATGCTGAGAACGAGGAGCACTTGATGACAGTGGGCTCAGGGAGGGTTAGAGCGGTCAGGCAGAGGCACATCCCAGATCCTATTCCACTCAAGAACTCATATGCCACACTGGCAAATGAGGACAACCAAATAGAGGTACCAGAGAAGTGGAAGGAAAGGGTGGAGGTTAGCCAAGGAGTGACCTCAGCGGGGAAAGCAGTGGACCCCAGAGGAGGAGGAAGCGAATCCTGGTGGGGGACTCCATCATAAGAGGGATCCAGCTAGGAACACAGGAGGGGGAGGACAGGGAGGTGAGGTGCCTACCAGGTGCCACGGCATGGAGGGATGGAAGGAAGATCCTGGGGATCACTGGGAAGGCAAGACAGGAGAGTGAGCTGGATGTCATTATCCACCTAGGTACTAATGACCTGGCAAATGGGGAGCCAAAGGAAGTTCAGGAAGAGTTTAGGAAACTGGGGAGGGGTCTCAAGCAAGTAGCTACTTCTGTCACTTTCTCAGAAGTACTACCTGTGAGAGGCAAGGGAGAGCATAGGAGTGGCCACCAGGAACTTTAACTCATGGTTGAAGAACTGATGCTATGAGGAAGGGTTGATTCATTGGTGACTGGGGACCCACCTGAGGGATGGAGGTTTGTTCAAGCCTGACGGCCTGCATCCATCCAGGAGGGAATCTAAGACCACGATAAGTTTAAATGCTACATTGACAAGCATTTAAACTAGCAAAGCGGAGGTGGCAGGCCAGCAAGGAGGGTACCCATTTGCTCACCCCACAGCTAGCAGAGGAACCAGTGAACCAGAGGAGTGGCTATCTCTGCAAAGCAGTGTGCAAAGATGGAGATTAGTGCCCAAGAGGTGGATAAGCAGAAAAGGGGCAAAATTCAGCAGAAGGGCAGACAGCAAGGAGAACCAGGGATAAATGACAACCAAGGAAGGGGCTGAGAACAGTGAAACAGTCTAGGAGGTCAAATCATGGAAAGCCATGTGTGCAAATGCCAGGAGCCTTAGCAACAAGATAGAAGATCTGGAGGCTGTCATGGTGCAGTCAGACCTGGACATTGTGGCCATCACTGAAACCTGGTGTAATGATAACCACGACTGGGAGATGGCCTACCTGGCTCAACATATTCAGAAGAGACAGAGCAGGCAGGAAGGGAGGAGGAGTGGCACTCTATGTGAAAAAATGACATAAGGGCCACAGAGATCCAGGAGGAACAAAATGGGGGAGAGATACTGTGGGTTAAGCTGGAAAGGAAAATGGGGACAGCCATCTGTACAGGTGTGGTCTATAGACCACCAGCCCAGGAGGAAGAAACAGATAGGGAGTTGATGCTAGCCATCCAAAGGATGGCAGACAAGGGTGAGGTAGTACTGGTTGGAGACTTCAATATTCCAGACGTGGACTGGAGCATCCCAGCAGCAGCATCAACTAGGAGCAGATTTATCGTGGACTCCCTTCAGGGTGCCTTCCTCAAGCAACTGGTCATGGAACCAACTCAGCAGAAGGCAATACTGGACCTTGTGCTCACAAACAGGGACAGTGTGATGGGGGTAACAGTGGGAGAGCACCTGGGAAACAATGACCACCAGTCATTGTGGTTTGAAATCACAGAAAGAGCAGAACCAAACCACACAAAAACACGTATCCTGGATTTTAGGGGGGCAGACTTTGGGAAAATGGGGAGATACTTGAAAGAAGCATTAAGGGGAATGGGACAGGAATCAGGGGTTGAGGAACAGTGGGCAGTATTTAAAATGGGGATTACAAGAACAACAGAATTATGTATTAAGCAGGTTAGCAAGAGGAAAAGGAAGAGGAGACCATTATGGTTTTCCAAAGAGGTAGCAAAGAAAGTGAAAGCCAAAAAGATTGCATTCAGGCAATACAAAAAGACACAGGCAGAAGGGGATAGGGAGAAGTACCAGGAGAAGCAAAGGGAGGCAGGGTGGTCAGTAAGGAAGCCAAGGCTCAGACAGAAGAACACATTGCAAAATCAGTGGGTAGAGGGACAAAACCTTTACAGGTACATAAGTGAAAAAGATAGACAAAGGGAGGGATAGTGAGACTGAAGGGGAGGATGGGGGGTCATGGAGGATGACAACAGTAAAGCTGACATATTGAACAGGTATTTCTGCTCAGTCTTTACTGAGGAAGAGGAGGATAATGGGTCTGAAGGGAGTACAAGGGTGAGAACGTGCAGAAATGGACATAAGTCCCTTTACACGAGAAAGGGTCCTGAAGGAACTGGAAGTAATAAGAGTTGATAAAGCAATGGTGCCAGATAGGGTGCACCCCAGGGTCCTTAAAGAACTAAGAGAGGTGGTGGCTGAACCTCTGGCTATCCTGTTTAGCTGATCACTGGAAACAGGGGAGGTACCCAAAGACTGGAGGACAGCAGATGTAGACCCCTTATACAAATGTGGGAACAAAGAGGAAGCAGGGAACTACAGACCAGTCAGCCTCATCTCAGTAGTGGGGAAGATCATGGAAGCACTACTGAAGGAGAGATTGGTGGAACATCTGGTTGTCAATGGACTACAGGACCCAAGGCAGCATGGTTTCACCAGGGGGAGGTCATGTCAGACCAACCTCGTTGAATTTTTGACTGGGTGACTAGGAGGTGGATCAGGGAGGGCAGTGGACATGGCCTTTCTGGACTTCAGCAAGGCCTTTGACACTGTGCCACATGAAGACTATTACACAAACTGGGGAATATGGGTGTGGGCAGAACAGTAGTGTGGTGGGTAGGTAACTGGCTGGGTGGCAGGACACAGAGAGTGGTGGTAAATGGCTGTCACCCCACAGAGGGAAGAGTGGCCCGTGGAGTACCACAGGGATCAGTGCTGGGACTGGTCCTATTCAACATCTTCATCAGTGACATGGCGCAGGACCTAGAAGGCAGAATTTCACTGTTCGCTGATGACACAAAGCTCTGTAACAGAGTAGACACACCAGAGGGTGTAGACAGAATGAGAAGCGACCTGCAGAAACTTGAAGAATGGTCAGAGATTTGGCAGTTGAAATTCAATGCAAAGAAGTGAAAGATAATGCATATGGGCAAAAACCCGCACAATATATCAGTTGGGGGTGAGGATATAGCATGCACCAAGCAGGAAAGGGATTTTGGGGTTATCATCTCTGATGACCCTCAAGGTAGGAAACAGTGTGACAAGGCAGCAGGTAAAGCAAATAGATGCTGGGATGTATAGGCAGGGGCATCACCAGCAGGAAAAGGGAGGTCATAATTCCGCTATACAAGACACTAGTGAGGCCCCACCTGGAGAACAGTGTACAGTTGTGGAGACCATACCTATGTAAGGACATAGACAGGGTAGAGAAGGTTCAGAGGAGGGCAACAAAGATGGTGCATGGATTGCATCACAAGTCCTATGAAGACAGGTTGAAGGAACTGAACATGTAGTCCCTGGAAGACAGGAGAGGAGGGAGAGAGGGGATATGATAGAGACATACAAGTATCTTACAGGGAGGAACAGGGTGCAGGAAAACACTATTTTTAAGTGAAAAAGATGTTCCAGGACTAGAGGGCATGGGATGAAGTTGGAGGGAGGACGATTCAGAGGAAACATGAGAAAGAATTTCTTCACAGAACGGGTGGTGGACAAGTGGAACACCCTGCCAGAGGAAGTGGTGGGAACTGAAACAATCATGGGATTTAAGAATACATGGGATAGACATAAAGGAATTCTGGAGGTCAGGGGTAAGGGACAACAGACTTCTAGGAAAACAAACTGAACTTACAAGCTCAAATGGGCAGACTGGGTGGGCCATAGGCCCTTATCTGCCGACACTGTCTATGTATCTATGTATCTATAATAAGTGGCACACCCTGCCAGAGGAAGTGGTGGGGACCGAAACGATCATGGGATTTAAGGATGCATGGGATAGACATAAGGGAATTCTGGAGGTCAGGTGTAATGGGTAATAGACTTCTAAAAAAACATAAAGGGCACTTATAAGCTCAAATGGGCAGACTGGGTGGGCCATAGGCCCTTATCTGCTGACAGTGTTTATGTATCTATGTATGACTTTCTGGGAATCGTGTGAATGAAACATATCCAGAACTGCACAAGGAAATAAATTCATAAAATCTCCCACCTGACTACTGAATGCGATGTGAAAAGGATCTGCAACAAATGTGACACTACATGGATGTGACTCTACCTCTCTCTCTCTGCATGCGATGCTGTCATACCGAAAAGATACAAGGAAACAAGTAATTACAGTGATAACATACTACAGCTCATGAAAAAAAATGTGAGTTGGAGGGGGTCCCTACCGCAATATACATTATGAGTCTTTCAGACTGAGCTGTCACACTTTAATATTATTTTTTACTTTTTTTCATTTTAGAGGGAGTGTAGGGAAGGAAGCTGTATTGGTGGGGTTGGTATCAGAGATGAAATAGTTGTTATTAGGAATGCAGCACGGTACCACCGTGAATCCTCACACTCACTTTTTTACTTCATTATCTTTCTTTATCAATGACTGTAGTTCATCAGGAATTGTAGTGGTATAACTGCTACAAGCTTTCTGAATGAAACCTTTGTTCTAATTTTAGAGGTAGGGTTGAGAACAGAGAAGTATCAGTGGGATTGATACTGGCAAGATAGAGCAGTGAAAGTAAGAAGCACTGCACCACGGCAATTCCTTCAGCTTACTTTTTCACCTGATTACCTTACAGTCTCCCCTCTATAAGAGTCTTCCTGGCACCATGTGCACTGTTGGGTACAGATACAATATATACTATAGGAGATACAATTTCAGACATAGGTAGAACCGTTTCTGAGAACTATTCTCAATGTCTGAAACTGTATCTAATATTATAGTTGAACTCTCTCTCTATCTATAAATATATTTATATATATATATATATATATATATATATATATATATATATATTATAGTGGTGTGGTATGCCACTATAGTTAGGCTTCAGCGGTCAGTTACATACTAAAGTCAAAAGTTTGGGCGTTAATAACTTTGGACCCATTCAATGGATTTGCCTGAAGTTTGGTACACACAGTGGGGCATGGTAGGTCTCTTGATCTGTCAAATTGCGTTTCGGTCGGAGTGATGGTCTTTGTGCACGAAAGCGCTGAAAAATGCAAAATTATCCATTTTTGGAGTCACCTTTTGGGATTCTGAATGTGGTCCTGCATGGCTGTCATGTGGTATGCCACTCTGTGAGATGGCTCATTTGAAAGAGTTTTGGTGGTCGAACATGCCGCTTTTCATTTGGTGAAAAAATATTAAGACATTCAAAAGTTATGGTACTTTAAAGTTCCCATTATAAGTCAATGGGAAAATGTATACGTACCTGTATATCTTGCGAACAAAGAATGGTGTTCTGGCCATCTGGTCCCACCTGGCGGTCAAAGAATTTGCAGCCTCACGGTTTAAGAATGTTTGTCCCTGAGGATTTTCAAAATTCTTTGACCGCGAGGTCTGCCATTTTGTTTTCAGCTTTTAGATCGTAAAAACACAACTATCTCCGCTCAGGAGTCACTTCTGAAGTAAAACTTGGATGGGTTTTACTCAGGAGGGCCCGATCTATTGAGCCATGGCTTTGGTTACATTTAAATTGGTCAAAAAACAGAGTTATTACCTTTAAAAATTTTCGTTTGAGGCTCGCTAGCGATCTTTGATCACGAGCCTGAAAATTCTTTGATCGCGAGATTCTTTGATCACAATCATGCATTGTGAGTGAGGGGCAAGATGGCCAGATTTTTAAATATAGTTCTGTAGCCCAGGGGTGCCTTAGACTGTTATATTAGGGTGGGTTTTGCTCAGAGTGCTTCATTGTGCCCCATTTGAATACCAAAAATAATGTATAAATTATTCCTGGTAGTCTAGTGGCCCCCCTCCATCATAATAAAATATATTATCATTTCTACTGTCCTGGTAGTCTAGTGCCCCCACCCCGCAATCTGTATTTTTTACTTCCCAGGTAGTCTAGTGCCCCCATTCTGTGTGAAATTATTTTTATTGTAGATATCCCTGGTGATCTACTGCCCCCAGCATAATGACATAAATAATTATTTGTATTACCTGGTAGTCTAGTGGCCCCACCCCCACCCATCCATGTAGCGCACCCAGCACCCCACCCTTAGCCAGCTGGCGTGCTAGCACAGCCCATCTCTCACCTCCATGGTCAGTCAGCCGACTGTGTGCATTACGATCGGTAATGCAAAGAGGTGATCAGAAATATTTTCAGAGTGCCTGTTTGCATTGGCGCTCGTAATGCGCACAGTGGGCGGCTGGCCATGGAGGTGAGAGGTGGACTGTGCCAGTTGCCAGCTGGGAAAGGGTGGGGGGTGTTGGGTGGGCTGGCATGGATGGGTGCCACTAGACTATCAGGTAATACAAATAATTATTTATGTCATTATGCTGGAGGAGGGGCTGCTAGACCACCAGGGATATCTACAATAAAAATAATTTCACACCGAGGGGGGGCACTAGACTACCAGGGCTATAAACATTAATAATTATTTTATACAGCTCGGGGGGAGCCACTAGACTACCAGGGATGTAAAAAAACAGAGATTGCGGGAGTGGGGTGCACTAGACTACCAGGGCAGCAGAAAGGATAATATATTTTATTAGACTACAAGGGATAACTTATACATTATTTTTGGTGTTCAAATGGGGCACAACGAAGCCCCCTGAGCAAAACTGATCCTAATATAACAGTCTAGGGCACCCCTAGGCTACAGAAATGTATTTACAAATCTGGCCATCATGTCCCTTGCTCTTTATTTGCGAGTGAGCAATTTCTTTGATCGCAAGCCTGCAAATACTTTGACCACGAGATTCTTTGATCAATTTACTCAGTTTAGGGGTGTGCTATGAAGACAAATGAGGGTGGGTTTTACTCAGGGGGCTTCATTCTGATGAGCCATTTCAGTGATTTACCACAATTCTGTAAATTTTTTAAATTTGAACAATTTTAATTATTTGATCGTGACCCTGTAAATTCTTTGATCGTGAGCTTACAAATTCTTTAATCGCGAGATTCTTCGATCACAATCATCCATCATGAGCAAGGGACAAGATGGCCACATTAAAAAAATCTATTTTCTCAGCCCAGGGGTGTCCTAGGAAAACAAATGAGGATGGGTTTTACTCAGGGGGCTTCGTTATGTCGAACCATGGTGCTTGTATACCGCAATTTTATCAATTTCTGGATTTATAACATTTTTTATTCTTTGTTCATGACCCTGCAAATTCTTTGATCATGAGCCTTCAAATTCTTTGATTGTGAGATTCTTTGTTCACCATCTTTGATCACAAGATAGGGACAAGATGGCCAGATTTTTTATAATGGAATAGATAGGGAACTTTTACCAGTCTTTAACATTGAATATCTCGGAAACCATTTAGTCTTTTTACTTGAAATTTGGAGGGTGTTTATAGCATGTCCTGTAGGTATGAATTATGGTATTTGCATGTCAGAGATTTCAATTTTTTTTTGTGGTGATATTGCGTGACGCACTTTACGTGTTGCAGACAGTGTTTTGCTTGTGGTGGTGGCTTGAAATTGATAGGATACCTAGCCTTAGTGTTATAGATGTAGTTTTCAGTCATTGTGTGTGTTAAATGTCAACAGTTGTGGAACTGTGCCAGTCTGATGAATGAAAATCTCATATGTTCAGATGTTATTTCTCGGGCACGGTTTGGTCTTTTCACTTCAAATTTGGAGGGTGTTGACGGCATGTTCTGTGGATGTAAATTACAGTGTTTCTGTGTTGGAAAATATTTTTTGGGGCGGAGATATGGTGTGGCACACTTTACATTTTACGGACAGCGTTTTGCTTGTGGTGGTGTCTTGAAATTGATAGGATACCTAGACTTAGTATCATGGATGTAGTTTTCAGTTGTGTGTGTTAAATGTCAACAGATGTGGAACTGTGCCACTCTGACGAATGAAAATTTAAAATTTTTACATGTCATATCTTGGACACGGTTTGGTCTTTTTACTTGACACTTGGAGGGTGTTGATGTCATGTCCTGTAGATGTTAATAGAGGTGTTTATGTGTTTGGCAAAATATTTTTTGAGGAGATATTGTGTGTCGCAGTTTACGTTTTCTGGATAGTGTTTTCTATTTTTCTATTTTCTATTGTTTTAGTAGATTAACATTTGCTTGGCTGGCCTTGCTGTTATGAATGTACTTTTTAGTCATTGGGTGTGTTATGTGGCTTGGTACGGGTCCCGCGCTCCCACCAACTTGCGCAACTTTCTACTTTTCTATTCTTTCTTAAAAAGTAAGGAATTATATGCAAAATTCATTAATCGCATCAGTTAGGTTTCTATAAAAGTGAGGAAAATTGATTGAGGAATCCACTTTTCACCCTGATCTTCCACTGCCCCTATCTAGGGGTGTGTGTGTTGAGTCATTGGATTTAACACTCACCCCATTCTCCTACACTGCACCACCTCAGCTTGTTTACACATGGGATGGGATGAGAGTTAGGGATGATGACCCCAACGCACACCCTGATGCCTGTTGGGGGCAGCAGGGTGGGGGGGTGAGGGTGGGGTGCAAGGGCTGGGAACCCTAAAATTGAATTTCCTCACTTTTTTCACTGTAGAAGAACCCTAACTGATGCATTAACAAAGTTTTTGCATAGAATATATATATATAGATATAGATATATAAATAGATAGCTACATACATACACACATATCTATCTATCTATCTATCTATATATATATATATATATATATATATACATATATATGTGTGTGTGTATATATATATATATATATATATATATATATATATATATATATAATATATAGGTATTATACCTGCACAGTAATGCAGGTATAGTTAGGGTTGGAGGGCCACTTTAATGTTAAACCCCAAAGTTTGCACTTTAATAACTTTGCAACCATTTGTCCGATTTGCCTGAAATTTAGGAAGCACAGTGTTCAACCATAGGTCTCTGGATCTGGAAACTTTCCTTCCAGTCGGATGTACAGTTGCGGAACTGTAGAGCATCTAAAAAGTGAAAAATACCCAACTTTTGCTCATTTTTCAGTTGGGCTTAACGGACTGAAGAATGTGTCTGAGTGGATTCAAACGTGCATGTCTATATGTGGCCTGGGTTGAAATGGTGTCTTTTGAAGATCTGGTAAAAAAATCTTAAACTGTTCAAAAGGTATGCAAGTTTTTCATGTCCCATTGTAGCCTATGCAAAAATGTATATGTGCACTGTGAAAACGTTCGCAATCGCATTTTTGTTGTTGTGCTCCCTAATTTTGTTTCCGTGCTGCTGCCATCTTGTTTTTAGTTAGTGAGAGACAAAAACATTGTAACTTGAAAAATAATGCCCTTTGGTAAACCCCAACAGTTGTGTTTATGTAATCAGGCTATTAGGAACATGACCCTGGCATTAGTTTTTCAGCAGGTGGTCTGGAAACATGTTTTTCAAAATGTTTCCACCATTTTGCCGTTTTGTTGTCGTAACAAAATTTTTTGTTGTCGGGGCAATTACAGCAATAAAAAAAAAAGGAACCACGACAATATTTTTCTGTATGTGAAAACATTCCCATTATAGAGATAGGAGTGCCACGAACACATTAAAGTTATC
The DNA here is from genome assembly GCA_016271365.2 of Neoceratodus forsteri. Lineage (NCBI taxonomy): Eukaryota > Metazoa > Chordata > Ceratodontiformes > Ceratodontidae > Neoceratodus > Neoceratodus forsteri. Next base: position 1,643,298,254 of record CM057450.1, read on the forward strand.
GCGAAAACACTGCATGAACACATTTTCCCAAGTTCTGTTTTCTTTGTCACTTCATTGTGTCAAGGTGGATCGTGCTTTTGGGTTGAAATTTGAAGGGTGGCAAGCCCTGGTCCCACAGATGTACCTTTTGGTGGTTTGGTCCCAAAATATTAAATGGGCCCACAGTTACAGCATTCTGAAGCTGAGAAATTTCACATAGGATAACATTGCAGCGCCTGCTGCTCCTTTCGGTGCCCATATCTCAAAAAACGATTTGAAATATGGATTTTCTGTACACCATCACCACAGTGTCAGAAATCAGGTAAAATCCGCCCATCGCTGTGTTGATCCATGTGGTGATCGGGACTGTTTTGCTGGATGATTGCCCCTCCCCGGTCACACTCCGACTAGGAGTGAGAATCTTAGAGACCGGGGGTTGTGGGGTCCAGAGCCCCCCGCAAGGGGAGGTTCAGGGGGCACAGCCTCCTGACTGTGAGCGCCGACATTCCGCAGCATCAATGCTGATAGTCGGCATTGTAGCTGTCATGGTAGGGGATGTCGGCACTAGTGCTGTCGAAGCGCTGTAGGTAAACCGGATTTTTCACTACCTGCAACTTAGTCCACCTTTAGGACTAAGCACGAGTGGAGGTTTTGAAGTCATGATTATAACTACAGTGGAATTTATTCCATAGTTTCTACAGCTACTGAGATATTGTCAAATAAGTGTTACAAGGGTTGCTTTTCAGTACTATGGGGCTGCTGTATGGCTCCATATTTAAGTGTAGGTGGGAGCTCAGGGCCTGGAGGGCCCTGAACTCCCACCTACACATAACATTATGCAAAAAATGGACAATGTGAAGGGAGCACAGTACCCGGAGGACCCACACTCCCACAAACACATACCACTAACCACTTACATTACACTTTCTCACAAAAAAATGGAAATTCATTGCAAAAAACTCTGTTAATGCATCAGTTAGGATTGATGTCACAGCAGCAGAAGTTTGGAAATTCGATGTTAGGGTTATCGCCCCTACCACCACCCCCTCACCTTATGGGCACCAACAGGCACTGGAGCATGCCATGGGGTCATCAGACCTAACTCTCACCCTATACTGCAGCGTGTCAGATTTTTTACCCATGGAATGGGGTGAGATTTGGGCCTAGTGACCCTATGGCATGCCCCAGTGCCTGTTGGTGCCTGTAGGGTGGTAACCCTAATACCAAATTTCAAACTTTTGTTGCTGTGACATGAACCCTAACTGATTTATTAATATAGTTTTTGAAATGACTATATTTTATTTATTTATTTTAAGTCTAGGATTACAAGTACCTTTAAGCCAAGGCTCTTTTACAAAGGTTCCACGTCAAGTGATGATCAATACAAAGATGACAAAAATTCAAATAAAACAATACAGAATACAGTAAACATACAATTTCAAGCAGTTGAATACATACATTTGAGGGAAGGTGGGAGTCAGGACAAAATTTGATTAAACAATGCAGAACATGGTATCCATACAATTTCAAGCAGTTGAATACATGCATTTGAGGGAAGGTAGGAACTAGGACAAAACTTTGAGTAAACAGTGCAGAACATGGTATACATACAGTGCAGAACATGGTATACATACAGATTCAAGCAGTTGAATACATACAATTGAGGTACATACGTATATAATATTTTTTTTTAAGTAGATTGGAGTGCTCACTGCTTCTTAGGGTCACTGCTTGAGGAACGAGGTGGAATTCTGGCAGTGTTGTAGAATATTGATGGTCTCCCATGTATGTTAGCATGGAGCAATTAAACCCTCTGCAGATAAAAAATAAATCAAGTTTTTTTTTCCATTCTTATTTAATTTATAGTTTCTGCTGAAAAAGTTTACTACAGTGCAATATGCAGCATTGGCAGACAGGACATGTGACTAGGAGAGAGACCACTACAAGTTTAATTAAGCAATAAGGCACGTCAAGGAGGGCATTATGGTGGGATAACAGCCCACCTCAGGTGGGGGTTGAGGCACGAGGTGAAGCCAAATGCTTCCACCACAGGAGAAGGTCCATTATCCCACCACAACGCCCTCCCTGGAGTGACTTATTGCGATTATGAAATGGGTCTCTGCTACTGAATGTCACACAGTATTTTGAAATTATTTTAGGATTACTACATTTAGAAACAAATATAAAAAAAGTAAATTAAAAGTCTAAGGCAGAAAAATAGTCCAGTCTGAATCCTGCGTTTCGGTTTTCCTGAGTGCCAGCAGGTGGTGCCATTGCTGCACGAAGCAACACTAAGGGACCAGCAGGACAGGCAGCAACTTCAGCCGTTAGCCTGTCCTGGCAGAGGAATGGGCCACTAACATACTGTCGGTGTGGAGTCAGAGCAGGCAAAAGTAAAAGCTGCCAGCGAGTTTATAAAAAAAAGAGAAAAAAAACGGTAATCGGCGACTGTTGCTGTGGCATGCGCAAGACACAGACACAGCCAAACACCTACTGTGCTTCATGACAAGAACAATTACAAAATAGGAAAAGCTGTTTGTGAGGTGGGATCCCCAAAAATGTTTAAGACTGGGGAGAGAAAGCTTGGAATTTAATCCAGATCTGTTCTGAGCGACAACGGAGGGTGTGTATTCTTACAGGTGGGTCATGGGGACAAACAGTTATGTTTTTTTGCAATCATCTATGTGGGGCAGTGTGACGATGGTTGAGATGGATGGCTCTAACGATGTGTGCTGATCCTGTTGCTCTGGGAGTACTTTCAGCCGGGCTGTTGTACTGGGATAATGGCCCGGCTGAAACTACCCCCCGACCAATCAGGACTCAGCATTGTTAGTACCCATTTCATAATTCTCCAGAAACACATTCCTTTCTGGTATATTTGTTTCGGGCACCACGTGAGTGTTGCTATAAAAGATCAGGGTTTTTCTGAGGTAGGGCAGTCAGTATTTGGCAGGATTCCATAAACCACCATAATGGATCCAAAGACATGTAGGCAGCAGCTCCTGAGCACTGATATTTATCATTTAAATAAAAAACAGAAGTGTTTAGTCCTAGGAGCCTTCAGCCTTTAATCCCCCCCAGTAGCTAATTGAATAGTTTAGAAAGCAATCAACTGGCTGGGTCAACAAAGAGCAATCTTATTTAGTATTCTAAGAAGAAGATATTTGTATTTTACTAGCCAGTTTGTTATTTTCATCACTGTCATCACTTAATTCTTGTAAGGTCCTTTTAAAGGATTTTTTTTAATGTTATCCTCCATGGAAGCACTGACCTGTGACCAAGCGTCCATATCCATTTTTTCCATATTGGCTATTACTGATGATCAATAATCAATCAGTGACATTGGATCAGCAGGTTGTACACTCGCCTCTGAGGCTGCAAAATCAGACAGCTGTGGGTTCTATCCTCACACCTGGCACTTGGGTTAAATTCCAATACTGACACTATAGTGCAGCATTAGGGGAGTACTGTGCTCCTGAGGTGCCGCCTTTTGGATGAGACATTAAACCGAGGTCCCATCTGCCTGTTCTGGTGGTTGTTGAGGTGAACATTAAAGATCCCATGGCACTTCTCAAAAAGAATAGGGAATTTTTAATTAGGAATCTTACATTTAGGGCATGTCTTGACCGCCAGAGCAATGGCTGCTTAACTCCTATAGTTCTCCCTTATCTGGGCAATATCCACACTTTGGCACCACCATCCATGGACATCTGTGCCTATTAGCCCTTTCTAATGTCTGGGTAGTTTGTTTCCAACTGACCTGCATCATTTTCAGTGGACTCTGACAGGATTTGCCTTCTCTGCATTGCCAGGTTTCCATGAGCTGCGTGGGTGCCGTAGGCTGCATAGGCCCCAGTTGCTGCATTCAACCTGCCGCTATTGGCGATAGCCCTTATGACCAGACTTGGAGCCTTAGACCACCAGTCTACAACTCCCTCCTCGGACACGTCTTTCCTGATGCACATCGAGACCATGTCCAGCACAGGGCAACTGGCCACACAGCCCAGAAGTGCCCAATTGACATCACAGCCCACCTTGGTTGCAGATTCCCTGCAATACATCACTAGCATGCTTGAAACTTTACTTGTGAGGGTGGATGACATCAACACCTTGCTCAACAATACAGTGCCTGATGTCAGACAATTGCAAGACAAAATAAATGTGGTGGAGCAGCGCTTCGACACCAGTGAACACCAACAGTCCACACTACTACAAAGGGTACAGTTGCAGGAGAAGAGACTCGCTAACCTATGGGACCAGGTGGAAGACCAAGAGAATAGGGCCCAGCACAATAACCTGTGCATTATAGGTCTTCCAGAAGGTGTGGAAGACCCATCTATGGAATGTTTCTTGAATGAAAACCTCACAGTATTGCTGGGGGATAGGTGGCATGGCCCTATGAATGTGGGGCAGACCCATCAGGTGTCCAGCAGAAGGGATAAGAAAAATCAAACCCCGAGGCACATTGCAGCTTATTTTCTTTGCTACACTACCAAAAAGCAAATTCTCAGGGTAGTTAGAGATTTGGGAGAGGTGCGTTGGCAAGGCTCCCTGGTGTCTATCTACAGAGATTTCGCTCATGAGACAGCAGCTAGACAATGGGCGTTTAGGCCGATTAAAAAGTTCCTGTATCAACACAACTTTCAATTCCATTTTAGATCACCCACCAACTTGCTGGTCTCCAAAGATGGCCGAGAACTGCTAGCTGACCACCTTGCTTTGGTTGAGAAATGGCTTCACAGGTTTTGGCCTGAGCTACCACCTCCAACTACAACTCCCAGACGTCTCTGGCTGCCATCTCCTTTACCTACCACCAGAGGGTCTTATAAGTCACGGCAGCAGATGCTGGAGGACTCTTATTCAGACGGATATGCAGCTGCCAATTCTGGTCCCCCTGTGCTAACAGCTTCTTTGCCTCACTCACTTTTTCTACGGCAAGCAGTTGCCTTTCCTGAAGTTAATACCACTGCCTCTCTACCACCCTCGTGGGGTGAACTTTACTTCCAGGCACAGACAATGGTCCCGGAGCAGCACCTCTGTCCCTCCTGAATCCCTCCTGCACTCCCCCTCAGTGAAAATCTTTCACAAGGATCATGTCTCTCCTGCTTCTCCCACCTATCTCGACTGCCAGGACCTCTCAAATATGGACACTGATACGTCTTTCGACTGGGTGGAATATCCTGAAGCCTCGTGGAGGCAGCAGTAGATGCCTCAACCCCTGTGTGACCTGGAGTATTGTTCTTTGCCACTGTGGTATCAACTAGACCTCCAGAACCTGCTGATCCCACCCCCACCCCATTTGTCACTGGGAAGGCGGAAGGCCCTCATGGTTAAAGACTGGACTCTTTTTCCCCTCAAACACCATAAGCAGGTTTCAATGGCAATTTACAGTGTTAACCCAGTCTCCCCACCCCACCCCGCTGTTGCACTGGAGCTGATCTTCTAACATTCTCCCTCCATGACAGCACTAAGTCCAGGGACCGCTATCTCCATGTACACATGAGGAGCTCGGACTGAGGTGTTGGTATTCCCCTTATTCCTTTCCCTATGTCCCCTCTGGGGCATGTTTCTGAGCAACCACTGGTGCCTAGGGCTATCAAACCAGATGTTTTACAACGTTTAGCCTGCAACTATTTTCAACATTATAATTTGGGGCTTATCCCCCCCTTTTTTATGCCTATCTAGCTTGATAGGCTCTTCTGTGGGGTTATGGTGCAGCTCCCTAGCACCGCTGATATATTCGGCTAGAGAGACTACTTCTCTGCTTCCTTTTCCTTATTCACCCTCCCTCCCTCTCCCTCCTTCTCAGACCCCTTAGCTCCCCCTGTCCACCTCCCTCCCCACCCCAACCCAGGATGTCCCGGTGCCCGACCATTTGGTAGATGCTCTGATAGGGGGCATACATTTCATTGGGTTTCATACACCTCCCCCAATGTGGGTTCCTTGGCTGGCATAGCTGAGAGTGTTGGCTGTCCAACATTTTCTTTTGCACTTGGCACAGAATCCATTAGCATATTTATGCCTGTTCATATTGCTCTCTGAATACAATTTCTCAGTTGTGGTTACAACAGATTTGCATATTAGTTGTTTGATCGTTGTTGAAAAAGTTAACACTCATTACTGTGCTCTGTTCTTTATCCAGTTCCCTACCAGTATCAGTGTATTCTCTGCACCTTTCTCTGTACAAAGGTTAGTGCCAATGGTTCATCAGAGGTCACCTGTGTCCCTGGTGGGTGGAATCTTTCCTTACCTGCACTGGTATAGCTGATCTATTGCCCTAAGCTTGGTGACTTGAGTAAGTACCTTTTCTCCCTAAATTCTTTTTGCTTGGAGCCATGGCCCCCCCAGCACCTCAATCCTCCCCAGGCACCTCATTGGTTTCTTGGAATGTTAAGGGCCTTAACCACCCTATTAAATGCACCAAGGTGCTTCACGTTCTCTGATCTCTTCATAGAACGTGACTGTTGCTCTCCTCCAAGAAATGCATCTTCTGAGCAGAGCAGCCCCTTGGTTGAAAAAGTCCTGGGTGGGAGAGGTACACACTAAATCAGCCCCAAACAAAACTAAAGGGGTAACCATTCTATTACCCAGGTTGTCTCCCTGGAAGGCGGAAGACACCCATAAAGACACCTGTGGCAGATGGATAGTGGTTAGACTGTCTTCCCTGGCAGGGCCGCTTATCATCGCTAAGCTCTACACCCCGAACGAAGATCATGCTGAGTTTTTCCAAGCAGTTAGCCAGGCCATCGCATCACTAGCCGGTGACGTGTCCAACATTTCTAGCCTGGTGGGTGGGGACTTCAGTATGGTCCTAGACTCCTTCCTAGATAAGTCCAAAACTCTTCTACAGTCTCACCCCAAAGCTTATGTCTCCCTCTAGGATTTGCAAGAGGAGTGGGGACTGGCAGATATCTGACAAAGAAACCACCCAACAGAATGGGACTTCACCTTTTATTTGCATGCCCATACCACGCACAGCCACATTGACTTTTGGCTGGCTAACTTGGATGCAGCTCAACACTTGTCTAACAACACAGTAGGCAGTATTTTAATATCTGACCATGCCCCAGTCCTAACTACATATTCCCCCGATGGCCAGTGATCAAAGGGCACCCGCTGGAGATGTAACCCTCTCCTCCTGAAGGACCCGGAGTTTCATAGCATGGTATCTCAGGCTGCCTGTGACTATTTTGCCATTAATTCAACTAGGGAACTAACCCCAGGTACAGTCTGGCAGGCCTTTAAAGTGGTCCTTAGAGGACAAATCATAGCCTTCACTGTGGCAAAGAACAGGGCCCGTAGGGTGACCTTAACCTCCCTTCAAACTGACCTTGCTGGTCTGAAATGCAGGTTCCAATCTAGCAGTTCCCCGTGCAGGAATCCCTCCCTTATACATCAAATAGTGGGGTTGAAATATCCATTCAATACCATTCTAAACCAAAAAGTGGAGTGGTTACTCCTTAGGACGAAGCACGCCAACTGGGATGGGGGGAGAAGAGTGGCCGACTGTTAGCATTCAGATTACGTAAGAAACAAGCTTCGTCCCAAATCCATGCTCTTTGGGACACCTTGAGCAAAGTGGTTTATACCCAGCAGGATATCAGTCTTATTATGCGATCCTTTTATGCCTCCCTTTATGAATCTCATTCTCCTCTCTCTTCGCCCCAGATGTGGCAAAGACTAGCCCAGTTTAGCCAAAAAGTTAAGGGACTGACCATCACTCAAGAACAGGTGTCTCAACTAGATATCCCGCTGTAGGAAGTGGAGGTGAGACAAGCCCTCTCTCAAATGGCACCTGGGAAAGTTCCAGGCCCAGACGGTATAACAGTTGAACTCTATTGGGCGCTAGGACCCGAAATGATAGGGCCCCTACTTAAGGATCTTCAAGAGTCCCATTCGGTGCAATCGCTCTCACCCACAATGAGAGAGGCTCTTATCACCCTTCTCCTTAAAAAATCCAATGATCCCATGAATTTTCATCCCATTTCCCTATTACTGGTTGATACAAAAATACTTGCTAAAATCCTGGCCACCTGTTTGCTCAATGTTCTGCCCTCCATCATTCACCCGGCTCAGGCGGGCTTCATGAAAAGGAAATCATGCCTTGTAAACACCAGGTTGTTGCTCAACCTCAAATGGGCAGCACAGTCCCTATTGCAGCCATTGCTGTTGATTTCACCAAAGCCTTTGACTCGATCAAATGGAACTATCTATTCATAGTACTTCAGAATTATGGCTTTGACCCGGGTTTTTGTCAGTGGGTACATACCCTGTACAGTTCACTTGTGGCTTGTATTCTAACTAACACCACCATTTCTGCTCCCTTCCCACTGCAAAGAGGGACCTAGCAAGGTTGTCCCCTATCACCCTTCCTCTTTTTGATAGCCCTAGACCCCCTTATCTGAGATTTTCTAGCCTCACAGTCCATCTGTGGTACTGAGGTAGGCAGCACTTCCCATATAGTAGCGGAATATGCTGATGATCTTTTACTTGCCATCTCACAGCCACATCGGGCACTCCCAACTGTTTTGGCCATTTTACAGGAATTTGCCCTCCTCTCGGGCTTGCAAGCTAACCAGAAAAAAAACTATCCTGACTCCTCTGAACCCACAATGTTCTAAAGATTGCCTTGCTGTGACGGAACTTGCCTGGATGGATAAGGATTTTTTCTACCTATGTATCTTTATTCCTAATCGATGATCCAACCTAGAGTCCTCAAATTTCTCACCCTTGTTGCCCCAACTCTCTGCAGAGATCAAGCAGTGGCACAAACTACGGTTGACCCTACAGGGTAGAGTTGCAGCGGTGTGCATGTTACTCCCCCCTAATGTTCTATATCTTCTGAACAACTTGTCAATCTCCCTTTCACTGAAACTATTTGTGTCTATGGACTGCCTTATGTTTTGGTTTCTTTGGTATGGTAAACCCACACACTGGAGTAAACAGAAACTCCATGCACACTGGACTCATGGAGGGTTAGGGGTCCCCCGGCTCAAGGACTATCACTTAGCTTGCCTTGCTGCTGCAGCCATCCATTAGTTTGTACCAGTGGTCTCTCAGGACCTACCATGGGTCCAGGTCTGCACCAAAATGGCCCACTGATGGTGTTGGTTAGCCAGCAGGCTAAAGCTTCATGTAACCTCTCTCCTCCTATGCTGGCCACACATCAGGCTTGGTGCATGATCAGGTCTCTATTCCACACACTGCCGTTCAGCCTGGGCCCCCCATTTCATTATTCTCCTCTGTGGCACAACCCTTTCCTAACAGTTGGGGCACCCCTATCAACTGACCCGCCTGGAAACTGAGAGGGATCTCCACAGTGCGGGATGTTTGTATAGCAGGCTCCAATGTCTTGCTCTCCTATGACCAACTGCAAACTAAATTTTGCCTCCCCTCATTGTATTTTTGGAGGTATCTCCAATTGTGCAGTGCCCTGCAGAGCTGTTCAGCCCAGGTCCGTGTATACACCAAATGGGAGTGGGTGGGCTGGGTACATAAATCTCCTAGTTTGAAAGTTCTGATAGAGAAATTTTACTGTGCTTTGTGAGAAGCTCAGCCAGATCCCTCTACCCAATGTAAGCTTAAGTGGGTGGCAGCCCTCCAGTGTGATATCCCAGACACCATCTGGTCCTGATATCTACAGGTCATGCAAACCCACTATAGGGACATGAAAAGTCAATTTATTCAATTTAAGATCCTCCTCTATTGGTATCATACCCTGGTGACTTTGTGCCATCGTGGCATGTTGACTCACTCGAACTGCTGGAGATGCGGTCTGCCTGAAGTGAACCTGTTACATATCTTGGGGACTTGCCCACTGGTCCTGCCCTTCTGGTCAGCAGTCACTTCTCATTGCTCTTGAGTACTGGGCTCTACAATTTCAACCACAGATGCAAGACTCCTGCTCGGGGATGTGACCCCACTTAGTGCCCCCTCTACCCCCTTACAAGAATCAGTAATGCTGGTCTTTATGGAAGCCAAGCATTTACTCTTACTGCACTGGTGCCAAGGACTGTTACCCTCTCAGAAGAGCTGGCATGTGGCTCTTGCTCACTTAGCATCACTGGAACTCCACTCCTATGTCCATCAAGGTCCCCTGGACAGATACTTAGCCAAATGGGAACCTTACTTGCAGTCCCCGCTGTGTAAAGTTCCTCTCCCTTACAGCAACCCTCCTACTTGAACTGTTGGCACACTGTGTTTCTATTGCTGAGTTCACCTTAGTGTCTTGGTTTCTGTTCCATAATGCTGTATAGTTGGTGGATATGGTACACCATTGAGTTTGCATCTTTCAGATTATTGCTCATACTGTAGATATTACTCTGTACTGGTTCTAGTATCCATAATTGTGATGTTGTTGTTACATTTGTATGGATCTATTATAAAATCAATAAAATTCTTCTATGATAAAAAAATAGAAGTGTTACATTCAAACAGAACACAAATCTTTACATTAATCAAGCAATATACGACATATTCAATACAAAGGAAAAGAGGTGAATGGAAAAATCAGATAATCAAAAAAAGGAAACAAGAAAAAGAAAAATTATTATACACACCTTAAATAATCATGGTATATGGTACATATAACGTAATCACCTTCTTTTTTTTTGTTTTGAGAACAAAGTCAGAGCTCTCTTATACAATCAGAATACAAATAAATCATCACCATTTTGGAAAACTTTCCCATAGTTTACGATGTTTAGATCCCTGATTCCCTCCTGATATGATTCTGTATTTCATCTGTGAGGATATTAAACAATTGGTCTTGTACAACCAGTTGTTGTACGGAGAATTTACATCTGCTTTGCCAGATCCAATATTTTAGAATTGAAAAGTGGACATGTGCAATTCCTCTATTAAGTGTTTTCCAGTGGTCTGATATAATTCCCAAGACAAATGTATCATAGTTCAGATACTGGAAGGGAAGACAAAATCAATTTAATCTCACAATCTTCCAAAATTCTAAGATGTAAGGACATTCAAAAAAAGGGTGCTGCATGGTTTCCAAAACAGTTGTACAGCATGGTCTAGGACAATATCTTTCAGAGACTTCTTTATGTTTAACATTGCTCTTAACATTTAGTTTTTTTTTTGTGCTCTTAACAATACTACATCCCAAATTTTATTTGGGATCCTCTTTTTGGTTAGCATTTGACAAATTCTTTGTTTTTCTGTTTCACACCTGTCTGCAAATGGTTCTGCTATAAAGAACTGTTAAGTAATCTGGGTGTGTCTGTAACGCCTGGAACATGACATATGGGTTCCTTTTTCTATTTGCCATTGTTTTATTTTATCAATGCTGTATTTAAAATGTTTTGGAAATCCTTGTTTTTGGTGTGTTTTGATAGCATGGCATCATCTGCCCAATTGTTTAAAAGTAATCATACCTTCATTGGTACCCGTGTAGCCCAAGGAGGGTTTTCATACTTCAAGACAGGAATGAAATTAGTAAAGGAAAATATACTAATATAAAATGTGACAGGATTAGGCATATCTAGCCCACCTTTTTTTATTTCTAAATGTGTAACACCTTGTTTTACAGAGTTCGAACACCCACCGAACCATTAAAAAAAATCTAAAAAGTTTTGTTTCAGAATGTTTAGGGATGGGAAAAATATGACTATTATATAGAAATATTGGTATTAAAAAAAGTTTTAATGGCATAAATTCACTTTAATTTGCTCATGTTCCATTTATTCCATTGACGTATCTTGGGTTTAGCAATCTCCAATTTATTTTTCAAATTAATTTCCACCACGTCTCCAGGACCGAAAAGGACTCCTAATATCATACATGAATCATCAAAAAATAGGGATGTTATTGAAATGTGTGTCATGTCTATCTATGGTGCCAAAAATAAAACAAAAACTTTAAAAAAAATTAATGTCAGCACCGGTAATTGTTGAAAAGACTTTCAGAATTTGTAATAAAGCTTTTCCTCCTGAATCTGGTTTTGAAAGGTTAATGCCAAGTCATCTGTGTATGCACAGATTTTAATAGGAGTTGAGTTCAAAATCTGAACACCCTTAACTTCCACTGAATTGTTTATACCCTGTAGCTCTGATAACTGGGTGTAATGAGACAATATATAAAATAGGGCTTAAAGGGCATCCTTTCCTTACCCCTCTTTTTATCTGTCTCCTTGTACCTAAGTGTCAATGCAACAAAGTTAGCACAGTTGCATTTTTATAATGGGTCTTTAGCCAGTTTATGAATTTGATGGGTATCCCATAGTGTTGTATATAACCATACAAATTTGTGGGAGATTTTATCAAATGCTTTGTTTGATCCAAGCTCATAATATATGTTTTAGAGTTGGTTTCTTGACTATGCTCAACTATTTCTCTAAGTAAAATTAGATTGTCAGTGATTTTCCTGTTAGGGATGGATAGTGCAAGTCTGGGATGGATGAATTATTCCTGAAAGTATTACAATTAATCTCTGGCTCATAATTTTATCTACGATTTTTAAGTCAACATTCAGCAGCGTGATCGGCCTCCGGTTTTTGAGTAATGTTTTTTATCCTTTTTTTGAAAAGGAGAAAAAGGATCCTCATGCTCATCTCATCTTTAAGTTCTGTACACTGTAACAAAATATTGTATGCTTGTACCATTTCAGGTGGACACTGGCCCCATAACCATTTATAAAATTTAGAATTTAGACCATCAATGCCAGGGGCAGTGTTTGATTTTAAAGATTTTATAACCTGATCTAGTTCAAAATGTGAGTTGAGGTAATTAATTTCTCCTTTTGTTGTTGGGAAATTTGGGGTAAATTTATCTCATTTATCCATGTTTAGGTTTTCTTCTTAATATGATACACTGTTTCAGATTTTTGTTTAATATAATTATCTATTTCTTGAAAAATCACTTGTCTTGTACACACCAGACTCCCTGTATCTGTTTGTAATTGTGATATAATTTTTTGTACTCTATTGTTACAATTGTCATTGGGGATTATAATATATGATCTGCCCTGAGTCCCAAATTTTGGTTCAGCTTCTTGTGTCCAAAATCTATCATATTGCAGGTTTTTCATTTCTTTCTTAATCAAATTAATTTAATGTGTGGCATTTTTAATACTTTTGGTTTTTTGCTGTAGAAACTGTAGTTGGTATCTCAATTCTCTGTAACATTTTTTCTTATTGTATTCTATGTCCTGGATAGTCTCTTGAGGCAGGTCACAAAATCAGTTTTTGAGTCTAATGACCATATTACACGATTATCATACAAACAGAGAACAGATTTTCTTGCTAGTATTAAATCCTGTAAGGCTTCTTGGCTGTCTGCTTGTTGAAATATTTTAGAGTTAAGGCTCCATATTCCTTTACCATAAGTTACTTCTGTCACATTTGTTAACCTAATATTTAACAGACACTGATCAGATATCACCACAACAGTAGTTCATGGATTCCTCACAGGTATTGACTCTGAATTAAAGAAGTAATCTATTCAAGAGGATAATTTACCTTTATAAATGGTGTGGACAGGAGGGCTACTGCAAGATCCTGGAGCATCTTTTAGTTTAGATTGTGTTACTATTGTTTTAAGAGAGTTTACATCACAGAAATATTTGTCAGTATGCATCCCTCTGTCTGATCTTAATAGCCCACAATTAAAATGGCTGCCTAGTACAATAGGTTTTGCAGAAAACAGGTAGGTTGGATTTCTTTCCATAGGTCAATGCAGGTGGATTTAGTTTGAGGTGCGTAACAATTAATAAAACAAAAGATTTACCCTTTTATACTGACAGCCAATAAAAGAGCTCTGCCTTGGTGAATTTCAACAATTTTCAGTAGTTTAACTGAGTGATCAAAAAAACAAATACCTACACCACTGCACAGTTCTTTCCCTAAAGACCAAAAACTTGGTCCCCATTTCCAGTCAGCTGCTACTCTTAACATTTCAGATTGCACTTGCAGATGTGTGTCTTGAAAAAGAACAAAATCAAAATATTTTTTTTTAAATAGCAAAAGTAGCCTTTCTCCCTTTTTCATTCTTTATACTATTTGTATTGAGGGAAGCTACAGTCAAATTCAGCATTTAGAAATATATGCAAGACCTCACCTAGTGCTACACTCAAGTGGTAGGTACTACCTTTGCTTTAGACCTCATGCCCCATCATTTTTTCTTCACCTTGGGAGTGATGGGTCAATTTGGAGGCAGGCAATGGCACCACAATCCGCACAGGGGTTGTATACAGACCCCCCCCTCTAAGGGGGAGGAAATGGACAAGGAAATGATAGAAAGTATACTTAGAATGGCAGATAAAGGGGAGATATTGCTGATGGGTGATCTGAATATGCCAGATGTTAACTGGAGTGCAGTTGCAGCAGCCACTTCTAAGAGTGGGTTATTCTGGATGCCCTACAGGGCATGCCTTAGACAACTAGTATTGGAGCCCACTAAGAGGGAGCAATCTAGACCTGGTTCTCTCAAACGGAGATGAAGAGAGGATCACAGATGTAGAAGTGGGTAGCCATCTGGGAACTGCGACCATCGAACAGTATGGTTTACAATAAACACAGCAATAGAGTCAAGCCATACAAAGACAAAGGTACTGGATTTTAGGAGGGCTGACTTTGCCAAAATGGGTTAGTGCCTAAGGAATGCACTAGCAAATGGGCAGGAAGGAGGGGTGAAGAACAATGGGGAATAATAAAAACTGCCATCACAGAGGTAACAAGCCTTTGTGTAAAGCAAATAAACAAAATGAAATGAGGTAAGAAACCACTATGGTTCTCAAAGGAAGTGGCAGTGAAGGTTCAAGAGAAAAGAAAGCATTCAGGAAGTACAAGGAATCACAGAAGGAACAGGACAGAGAACTGTATCAGTTAAAGCAAAGGAAGCTGGAAAGGCAGTCAGAACAGCAAAGGCCCAAACCAAGGAAAATATAGCCAACTCAGTTAAGAAGGGGGATAAAACCTTTTATATGTACATCAGGGAGCAAAGGAAGACCAAGGGAGGGATAGTGAGGCTTAATAAAGGGGAGGGAGGGTGGGCAGAGGGTGACTGTGAAAAGGCAGAGATACTAAACAAATATTTTTGCTCAGTATTTACAAAGGAAGAGGGGGAGGTACCTAAAACAAACAGTAGAAACACTCTGGATACAGAAGTTGATACCAGCCCATTTACAGAAGAAAGAGTTCTGAAAGAGCTCTTAAAACTGAAGGTGGACAAATCAATGGGGCCTGATGGAATTCATCCCAGAATTCTAAAAGAACTAAGGATAGAATTAGTGACACCACTGACTACCCTCTTTAACAAATCGTGGGAGGATGGGGTGGTACCTGAGGACTGGAGGAGGGCAAATGTGATTCCCCTTCACAAACGTGGGAGCAAGGCCGAAGCAGGAAACTACAGACCTGTTAATTTAACCTCAGTGGTAGGGAAAATGATGGAATCACTTCTGAAGGAAAGAATTGTTGCGTATCTAGAGGCCAGAGGGGCACAGGACCAAGGCAGCATGGATTCACAGCGGGAAGGTCATGCCAGACAAATCTGATAGATTTCTTTGACTGGGTGACCAAAGTAGTAGATCAGGGAGGGGCTGTGGACATGTCCTACCTAGACTTTAGCAAAGCATTTGACACAGTCCCACACAAAAGATTAATATACAAGTTAGCCAGCCTGGGAGTGGGTCCCAAGATGACAGCCTGGGTAAAGAATTGGCTGGAGAATAGGACACAGAGAGTAATAGTAAATGGAGTCCACTCTGAAAAAATTGGGGTTAGCAGTGGGGTACCACAGGGTTCAATATTAGGACCGGTCCTCTTCAATGTCTTTATAAGTGACATTGCAGAGGGACTGGAAGGAAAAGTATGTCTGTTTGCAGATGACACAAAGATCTGCAACAGAGTTGATGTACAAGGTGGGGTGGTGGGGTGGAAAGGATGAGAAGGGATTTGGCAAGGTTAGAGGAATGGTCAAATGTATGGCAGCTTAGATTCAATGCTAAGAAGTGCAAGGTAATGCACCTGGGAAACAAAAACCCAGGGGAAGAGTACACAATAAAGGGTGAGATACTAATAACAACAAAAATGGAAAGGGACCTGGGGGTAGTCATATCAGATGATCTAAAGGTGGGCAAGCAATGTGAGAGGGCAGCAAGGAGGGCTGGGGGGATACTGGGATGCATTTGGAGAGGCATCACCAGCAGAAAACAAGAAGTTATTATCCATCTGTACAGACAGCTGGTGAGACCACATCTGGAGTACTGCGTGCAGTTCTGGAGACCCAATCTCCGCAAAGACATAGACTGGATCGAAGCTGTCCAGAGGAGGGCAAGTAAAATGGTGCAGGGTCTGCACTGGAAGACATATGAAGTGAGACCTAAGGAGCTTAATATGTATAGCCTCGAGGAAAGGAGGGAGAGGGGGGACATGATAGAAACTTTCAAGTACCTCAAGGGAATCAACAAAGTCCAAGAGGGTAGCATCTTTCAAAAAAAGAGGTGTGCAAGAACATTGGGGCACAATTTGAAGATAGAAGGGGGGCGGCTCAGAGGTAATTTAAGGAAGTATTTTTTCACAGAGAGGGTTGTGGATGCATGGAACAGCCTTCCAGAGGAGGTTGTGGAGTCAAAAACAGTGGTGGAATTCAAGCATGCATGGGACAGTCATAAGGCAATTCTAGGGGATGGGGGTAGGAAGAAGTAGGCTGCTGGTTAACTAGGATGTGCAGCTTATCCATCAGGTAGGGAAATGGGCAGACTGGGTGGGCCAAGCGGTCCTTATCTGCCGTCAAATTCTATGTTTCTATGTTTCTATGTTTCTATTTTAGCAGAGTCGTAAATTTCTGAGAACAGATCAACAATAGAGGAGGAATCTGAAAAGTCCTCCATTTCAGTTTCTCCCCACTGCAAAGTACCATATTTATTTTGTAGTGGTACGGTAGTGGAAGGTGTTTTTTCAGGCTTGCTTTCCCCTTTCCCTTGTGTAACAAGTTGGAAAGCAGTCAAATCAGGTGGGGGCACATTGAAAGTTCCATCCAAGGCAGTGTCTCTTTCTGTTGGTGGGGGGTGGATCAGGCCTGACACTGGTGTTAGCTGTAGAATCAGTGATATTACTACTGGGAGAAGGTGTAGTGGTTTAGTTTTGTGTAGTTGTGCTAGGATCAGCATTATCCTGTTCTTGGGCCAGACATGTTGTATTCACATTCTTTGGAAAGAGGTGGGTCTTTCTCATTTATTCGTGTGCATGACTGTTTTTTTGAATGGCATAGTTGACATAAAAGTCATGTTCAGCGAAGTCAGCATTGGTCATGTTATGGGATTCCCGGGGCAATTGGGAAAGATATGGCCTTCTGTATCACATAGACTACATCTTGGGGTGACCATACAGTGGACCCCCAGGAGGCCTAGCATACTGCACATAGTGCACCTGATTTTGTGCGCATCCACTGCTCACATGTCTAGTAGAGCCACATTTGATTAAAAACTATGTGGAGCACCAGGAATGTGCAGTGGTGCTATAGTGCAAACAACAAACGTGGAGAAATACAAAGCACCTGCTGCCCCACAAAGGAAACACATGGACCATTCATGAAGTTTTAATAGTCCTCCTTTATAAAAATAGGCACATAAAGGTAAAAGCCACATTTGTAGCATGTTCAGGGCTGTCCTGGATAAAACAGTATCCTCGGGTCTCTCCCTAGAAAAAAAACTACTGGGGAGATATTGTACCGCTGCATCAGTAAGCTTTAGTTGAATTTTAAATTTCCACCTGCCCATCCAGAATCCTTTGCTGTCAATGATAGGGTCTGGTAGCCCCTGAGCTTTGCATCATTGTTCTAACCAATGAAGAATATCTTTCGCATTTACTCCCTCATTTAAAAATAACACTGTAATTGTTTTAATAGTGGGTTTTTGAGAGTGGTATTACAAAAAAGGGGGCCCTCACCGTGCTGTCTTTGACCTGAGAATATTGTTGCCAAAACCTATCTAGTAAGGAGGCTGATCTAAAACTTACATCAAAACTTTGCTCCCCAGGAGCATGAATGAAAAAAAAAACCTTGTGTGGTGAAAACTGTAGGGACTGTTTAATTAGGAGTTTCCCTACGTATGTCCTGTTTGGTGGTTCTTCAAGGCCTCCTTTGTATCTGATCCGTACAGCGTGTCATCTCTTGGCATTTTCAGAAGGGTGGTGGAAAAGGCTAGCAAAGCTTGATTTTTGACCAGGGTCATTAGTCTCAGTACTGTTTACATTTACATTTGTTTTATCTGAGTCAGAAGCAGTAACTTGTAACATCTGACTATCAGTAATATTTTTTTTATTTTATTTAGTTTTTGTTGACCGGGTAAGTGCACTAGACAAATCCTGCCTATTTTCAGGCACGACCCAGGGGAGGGGGATACAGATGAATGCCAACTGACCTTGAACCAGATTAAGCTGTTGGAGGTATTTTTAGTGAATGAGGGAAATTTGGCCAGGACACCGGAAAATTCCCCTACTCTTTTCGATAAGTGCCATGGGATCTTTAACATCCACCTGAACTACCACCAATCCAGGCAGATGGGACCTCGGTTTAACATCTCATCCGAAAGACGGCACCTCAGAAGTGCAGCACCCCTTTCATGCTGCACTACAGTGTCAGTATTGGGATATTAACCCAAGTGCCAGATGTGGGAACTGAACCCGCAGCCCTCTGATCTCCCGGCCTCAGAGGCAAGTGTGCTACCTACTAAGCCACTGACACTGCTATAAATTGGTCCTGCAATAATTTCAGTGTTTGCAGCCACATTGTCCATACCTGTAGAAATGTTTTGGTAGTCCATAGCAGTGTCTATCTTAGCTGTAGATGACAAATCCAGGTCCTCAGTGTGGCTTCCATTTTGTTCTGTAGGCTCGGTTTGTGGTGTAGAAAAAAATTGGCTAGCAGTATTGTTACTTGTTCCTGGGATGGGAATAGCAGGGTTGGAGATCTGAATGCCTGTATCAGACAAAATACATCCTGCATTTTGCAGTGCATCTCCCGGGGTCCAGTTAACATCAAACTTGGTGATGTTGGCTTCTGGACCTGTCATAACACAATGGTGCGGCGCTTCAAATTGAAAGGCTGAGGTGGGTAATTTATTTCCTTTTGTACCCTCTGGACTAGCCACATGCCTCTTACATTTCTTTTTCTCTTCCTCTAGTTTGTTCTTTTGCTCATTGTATTGTTTTTCAGCCATCAATAGTAGTTCTGCCAAATGTAGTTCCTCTGTGACTAAATTGTCCTGAAGGTGTTATTCTGGTTCGTCAAGGTCCATAACAGTAGTTTCTGCAACTTCTTATGAAGTACAATTTTCTGCAGTCCCCGCAGTGATTCCTTTGCTGGACCTACAAGGACAGAGGTCTGTTCCCCTGCAGGTACACCAGCCAAATCCTCATTCTGACTGTCCACCATTGCAAACAAGACAAGGGGTTCCCCTACTGGCAAAAGTGGGGGAGTTTTTATTGAAGAACCACAACACATCATTAGAGAGTATACATATAAGAAATTCAAAACACAACAAAAAAAACTAACTAATAATCAAAAAGATTACACCACTTTCACTTACAAAAACAGGTTCACCCACAATTTATTCAATCCCTTCACTCCTACACCTGTGTTGTCACTCTATGCCCACACACCTAACTATTTATACTTTACAAAAAATGTTAGTCCCTTCCACCACATTTCCACTTTTTTCTTTGGGTGTAGTTTACTATCTTTTTTATACACTTCATTAATTGCTAAAGCACACATTTTACCTATTTCTATATATGGTACTTATTTTTGTTGTAAAAGCAACTGGCATCAGCTTTGCCACACATATAATTTAATACTTGTAAACAAAATATGTAGCGTAGCCCAATGAAATTTATCTAATAACGCTGGAAAAATGCCTAAAACTAAATTTCTGTAACTGAACTTTCTTCAACCATGGTATCTTCTACTCTTTAGCCAGAAATTCCCACCACATATGAGCACTCAAATAATAGATGCTCCTGTGATTCTAACACACTTCCACATCCTGGATATGAACAGTTTCTTTCCTCCACCCTCTTATGCTTATGATTCCCTCTTACACCTATCCTACCATGCGCCATTAGCCATTGTATATTGTACATCCTTCATTTTTATAGGGACCCTAGGATTGTTCAACATTTTATACACTAACCTATTTTCAATTGGGATTCCTCCTTTGAACTCTTTTTCACATAGTCCTGTTTCCTCTACTATTCTCCCATACATTACATTCCTTGTCCTATTCATTATCTGCCCTCTCATGATATTCCCCTTCTGCATCTTTTTTAAGGTTGTTTCATAATACTTTGACGCATTCTTTCTACGGAATCCCTTCGGGACTTCATCATTCCACTCTTCTACCCATTTCCCTAACACATTTTTTCCCCATAGCCCCGTCCATACTTTCTTTTGCATCTACTATTTTGCTAAAATTCTTATACCAGTATGGAGTTTGAAAAAACACATTTGGATTTCTCATCCCCAATCCCCCACATCTTATTGACCTATATGTAACTTCTCTTTTCACCAGATTCAGCCTGCTTCCCTACAATAATTGAAAAAACAAACCTACAATTCTAGTTTCCAGAACCATTGGCAAAGGAAATACACCTGCAACACATACAAAGCCTGGTAATAAATACTGTTTTATTATAAAAACTCTTTTGTGCTTCAACATTATACACCCTTTTTACCTTGCCACCTTTTATTCCCCAATCTCTATTACTTATTTCCAATTTTACAAAGCCATATCTCCTTCCCCATATAAAATACCCAATATTTTCCTCCTCTCACCATCTCTATGTTTTTGGTCTTTATAGTCCCTTTCCCTTTATTTCCTAACTTAAGTCTTTTACTTATATTATAATTCACCTCTGAACCTGAGATCTTAAAAATATTTTTCAATTATATCTATAACTTTTTCCACTCCCTCCATAGTTCCCACATATACATTTAAATCATCTGCATGTGCAATCACTTTTACTTTGTCCCCATTTGATCCCCCGTTATCCTGAAAAACCCTTCCTCTTTTCTCAATTTCCTAATAAGTGGACCCAATGTGAATGTGTATAGCACAGGGCTTAGTAGGTAGCCATGTCTTATCCCTCTCTGAATCTGTATTAATTTCCATTTATTTCCCCCTATTTCAGTTTTAACTACATCCTTCCTATACAGTATTTTAATCTAGGCACAACATTCCCTTAGTATCCCATATCCCTCCATAACATGGAATAAAAACTCATGTTTAACTTTAACAAAAGCCTTGCCTTGGTCAATAGTAAGTATACATCCCTCCCTCCCTCCCTTCCCTTGGCTGAAGTCAAAAATGTCCTGAGTTAAAGTAAAATTTTCCTGAATATTTCTACATGGTATCGCACAGGACTGTGCTGGATCAATTAATTCTACTACCACCCCTCTTAATCTTTTCTGCAAGACTTGAGTTAGTATCTTAAAATCTGAATTTAAAATGCTAATTGGTCTCTAATTGTCAAGATTTAATCTAGCCCCCTTTTTAAACAAAAAAATTACAATACCCACTGTAAACTCTGCTGAGATATTTTGTTTTGCACACATATCATTAAATACTCTGGCTAGAAAGTCCACCATAACTTCTGAAAAGGTTTTATAAAACTCATTGATTCCATCCTGCCCCGGAACCCCCCCTTTCAAATTTTTAATTACTTCTAAGACTTCAGCTACCTTAATCTTATTTTTCAGTGTTTCCTCAATATCTTTACCAAGAATTGGAATACCTAACTCATGTAGATACTCCTCTACTCCTAGAACCCCAGCCTGCTTGTCCATCATTCTATTTATCTCTTCTGTTGTTCTCACTATGTTCTCCACCTCATCCTTTAAACTTGTAATTCTAGACCTGCTCTTCTTCTCTTTAAAGGCTTCACATTGGTCTGAAAAAGGACTTCTTTGAATTGCAAAATGTAATTCTTTTTTCTAACGCTTTCGCTCTATTGTATTGCACTTGTCTCATGTTACTTTTAAATGTTTCTATTTGTACTGAGACATCCCCCATCTCCTAGTAGCTAGCCTCATATAATTTCAAAAGTTGGTTTCTTAACTTTAAGTAACTAAAAAAAGGTGTTATTTGCTTTTGTTTTTCCAAAGCTCTTTACCTAAGTACTTACTTCCACTTTTACCTCCTTCCACCATAAGAATAAGTCATCATACACAAATATTACAGATGCTCTTTGTACAAAGATATTCATTAAGCTTATTAAAACTATGCTCTCATGTAAGCAAGCTTATTTAGCTTCCATCTTTGGCAAGGTTGTTCTATTTCAGAGTCTGTACAAATCACCTCTTTAACCCCCAAATGATCAGAAGAGGAATTTGGAATTAATGCTGTTTTTACTATTTGCACTCTGCCTGATAAGAAGACATAGTCTATTGCTGAAAACCGTTTCCCACAAACATATGTAAATTTAACCAGTATTTGAACTCCATTATATATATTCTTCAATTCTGCCATCTTAACTGACTTCTCCAGAGTAAATGAATCACAATAAACCTTTTTCCTCTTTTGCCTTCTATCAGCCATTTCTAAAGCACAATTAACATAGAAACATAGAAACATAGACTTTGACGGCAGATAAGGACCACTTGGCCCATCTAGTCTGCCCATTTCCCTACCTACAGGATAAGCCGTAGATCCTAGTTAACCAACAGCCTATTTCGTCCTACCCCCCACAAGAATTGCCTTATGTCTGTCCCATGCATTCTTGAATTCTCCCACAGTTTTAGACCCCACAACCTCCTCAGGAAGGCTGTTCCATGCATACACTACCCTCTCTGTGAAATAATACTTCCTCACATTGCCCCTGAACCGTCCTCCTTCTATCTTTAAATTATGTCCCCTTGTTCTTGCAAGTCTCTTTTTCTGAAAGATGCTACCCTCTTGGACTTTGTTGATTCCACTGAGGTACTTAAACGTTTCTATCATGTCCCCCCTCTCCCTTCTTTCCTCAAGGTCCATTAAAGTCACTTCCATAGTAAATGTTTCTCCCTGTACATAAAAAGGGCTGAATTTCTTCAAAAAGTTGCACTCTGTCTGCCTTAACATGTGGTGCATATATCACAATAAATCTACTGAGCTCACCATACCACAACACATCCACTGTTAAGGCCCTTCCAGGTTGTATGTCCACAGTCTTCTGTAGTTTCATATTATTTCCAGAAAAAATAATTCCTACCCCATCCACTTTATTTTCTGCCACTCTGCCCTGTCCAGCTCTCCTGTTCCCTCTCTGTGCTTTATTAATCACCTCCACTGAGTCAAAGATATGAGAATTATTTCTTGCCACCCAAGCACAATCTTGAAACATGTGACCATGCTCTTCACAGAGGTTACACCTCACATGATTCTCACACTGAGGATTACTGTGACCTACCTCTCCATACATACCACATCTACCAACATTGCATACATTAGAAAGGTGGGTTTGTGCTTCACATCTGCAACAGGCCATCTGCTGTCCTGGGTAGAAGAGCACCCCCTATCTCGTCCCAGGTAAAAACTATTGGGAATATGTTCTATCTCTTTATCAGTTTGAATCAGTTTAACTTTAAATTTCCACCCTCCCGTCCAAAGAAATTCAGAATCGATTATTGCTTCTGGAGGAATTAATATTTCACATCTTAGACTTAACCATTGTTGAATGTTTCTCACATGCACGCACTCATTACAAAATAATACTGTAATCATCTTCACTGTTGGCTTCATTTAAGGGATAGCTAGAAAGGGGTCCCATACTGGGGAAAACTTCATTATATCATACTTTTGCCAAAATCTTTCTAGCCCTCTTGAGGTTCTAAAACTCACATCAAATACATCCTCACCAGAAATATGAATTAGCACATATATCTCTGATGCGACAAACCTCATTGATTCTTTCAACAAGTTTTTCCCTACATAGCTTCTGTCAGAAAACACTTCCAACCCTCCCTTATACCGCAATCTCACAGCAAATCTGAGAGGAAGATCCGTAAAGCCTATATTAGAGGGTGGGGAACCTGCTCTGCCATTATTTCTAGAAAAATGGGGTCTCTCTTCCTGAAAATTCCTCCTCCCTCTTCCTCTAGTTACTTCTGAGAACAACCGGGGCATACTTCACTCTTACCTCACTTGGTCTCCTGAGCTACCATTCCCTTCTCCTAGTGTAGTATCCTCTCTATTGCTTTCCATTCCCCCTACATTAAGATTGCTAGCAGCCTGAGTTTTTTCCTTACATTCTTCCCTAGCGATTTCTGCATTTTGTTTAAGGCCCACAGAAGCTGCACCCTCAGGTAACACAGTCTTGCTTTCAACTCCTTCCCTCATCAGTGCAGCATTCACCAAATAAGGCAGCACTTTACAGCTCATTTGATAAAACGTCCATTCCTCCTCTGGTTCCCATGAACCGCCC
This sequence comes from Neoceratodus forsteri, assembly GCA_016271365.2. NCBI lineage: Eukaryota > Metazoa > Chordata > Ceratodontiformes > Ceratodontidae > Neoceratodus > Neoceratodus forsteri. The sequence goes on from CM057450.1 coordinate 1,643,322,645, forward strand.
GCTTGCTGCTTCCACCCAGCTCATTTCAGCACAAGACCTGAAGACCAGCCTTCCTCTGACTCTACCATAGCAGGTAGCATGAAAGCTTGAGCTAGGGCTTCCTTTGTTGGTAAAGGGTCTTATTCCAATTTCCTTCTCTCCAGACACTTCCTCTTTTTGTCTGTCCATGTTCCTGCTAAACTTGGGTACCGAGTTAGCTCTTCTTCCTGGTTCCCATCTCTTCTCTTCTAGCCCTCTGTCATCATCCTCCTCCAACTGCTCCCAGATAAATTTCCTCTTAGTTTCCATAATCTGTTCCAAATGGGCCGGTGCCTCTGACTTATCACTCTCCATTGTTTCTCTTACTTCTTCCTCACTACTATCACCTCTGAGCTCCAAATATGGCTCTAGCATCTTATCTGATAGATCTGTAGCTGCAGCTGATTCATACAGCTGTTCTTCTTTTGAAACTCTGCCATTAGCAGGGATGTCTTCCATGCATTCTTCCTGGATTTCTACCTCCATCTCTGAATTGACATCCTTCCTCTCTGCACACAACTCCACACTGACCATCCCTCACAATCTTATGGGGACCCCTACAGGACAGTAGGGGAATTTCAACAGTGCCCTAGCTAAATTTTCCCCCATTTCACTAAAAATACCACCAACAGTTTAATCTGGTTCAATTTCAGTTGGTTACCATTTGTAGCCCCCCACCGGTTGCTACTGAAAAAGGGACTTCTTGTCTCAGTGGGCTGCCAAGTCAACAAAATTTAATAAATAAATAAATGATAAGCCTATTTCAAATGCTGAAAGCAGGAGTTCTAGTAGGTAGTTTTTTTTATTTGTTGTACCTTTTTCTCTATTTATAAAAAAGGCAGAGAAAGTATATGTACAGACTGATAGAGAACAAGAAGAACAGCCAGTACAGTTTGAAATTACATGAACATTAGGCGATTACAGGTAGACACTCGCATACACCCATAACGAGATTGTTTGAAAAACTAAAAGAGTAAAGTGAAATAAAGGCAATAGGCTCAGGACTGAATTATGCAAAAAAAAAAATTTTCAAAAAACTGTCAGATTTAAGTTAAAATAAGTGAACTTGTGACAGTTACAAGATGGGGGCACACTGGAGCTCAGCGAGGTGTGACAGAATGCTGTCTTCCGATCAAATCCTTAAATGCTTTTTTACTTGCAGTGCTGATAATCCACTGTTTTAATATAATAATTAGTCTTCAGAATTGGAAAGAAGATCTGATTTTGAAATTTCCTACTGTATCTTTGGGACTAAAGTGCAAATAAGGACACTGATTTGATATCTGTCAACTGGTGCTCTTCTTCGCACCCTGCCAGTTTTATATACTGGAGTCTTGAACTGGCTTCTTGATTTGATTTTCTTGTATTGAATGAACATAATACATCAGATGGAGAACTAAATCTAACAGATTTCAATTCATGCTTATTAACTTTTTGTCCTAATGCATCTTCTGGCAAGTGCAATATGTCACAACTTTCAAGTATTATAGATACATATATTTATATTGGTATGCTATTTGTTGTTAATTGTTTTGATATACACAAATAAGATCTTTGTTTACAAAATGTTTTTAAAGTAAATGTGTGTGTTTTTAATATCACACAATATGACACATTTGTCTTTCACTTTAGGTGAAGTCTTTAAGTTTTGTTGTCTGTATACAGTACAGCACAGTTTTTGCTTTGGCATGATATTTTATAATATATATATATATGTACACACACAAAATAATTTATAGCATTTTCTCACTATTGGGGTGAGCTCGGTATGAATTAAAACTCTCCAATGGTGGTTTCATTACAAAGTAAAAATGCTTAGCCATCATACTAATTCTATAAGGAGTGGAAATTCAAATGAAAACTTATATTGCTGTTATCCTATCTGTGGAGGGGAGATGGGGGCAAAGCAAGTAGTGAAACCAAAAAAAAAGGCAAAAAAAGACAGATCAGAAAAAATGTGGGGGAGGGAAAAAACAGAGCAAGTCAAATTTATTTGCTTTATGGACAATAATCGATACTAATAGTATACTCCTATTCCTATCCTTATTAAAAAATCACCAGACTTCAGACACATGATATTCTTTGGGAAACATTATGAGTTTCAACAAATTACTGTCATGAGTCAGTGTTATAAATGGAAGAACACTAGCTAGAATGGTCTGTACAAAAAAATATTTGCTGTATTTTGCTGATAAGTGACACACAACCATGGAGACACAGAAATTGGGGGGATGGGTACAACAGCAGGAAAGTTTAAAATTTGGAGAAGGGAGTTCAAACAGGAGGCACAATAAGTAGAGGGATTTTAATTAAAACTCAGTAGAAAGTAAATGTCAATTGGAACCATTAAATACTATAGAATACATACATTCTTCTCTGGCAAGTAAAATAATTTTTAGACATAATAAGTCACATTATAATGTAGGCCAAATCCAATATGTCTCCTTCTTTTTCGTCTTTTATTTTTTTACCTGAGATAGAGAGGAAGGGTGACAAGAAGTACAAGACACACCAGCATCCCATTATAATGTAGGCTTGGACTACCTTCTCTATATTTTTCAGATTTCCTACTTTTGTACCCATCCTTCTCTGCCCCCTCAACAATTTCTGTATCTCTAGTACCATGGTTGTGTGTCAGTAGCAACAATATTCAGCCAAGAATTCTGTTACAGAAACAATTTACTCCAGTAATTTTAATTGTAGGGGCATTTCAGTTTAATATAGTATTATGGCTGATTAATAAATATGCTGATACAATGTTAACTATTTGTTTTATTCATTAATGTTTCTACTTTAGCATGCTTGTATATTCCTGCATAGTTTTGGACTTATGTATTGGTTTCCTTGTCTTTCTCTTCCTGTTCCATACCTCCCCCTTCCCTTTCTTTATGCATAAACTTTTTCTTCAGAGTTATCACCAGCCCTTCTAGCTAGTGTCCTGCCACTTAGAACACTGACTCATGACAGTAATTCTTGGAAACTCATAATGCCTCCCAAAAAATATCATGTGGCTGAAGTGTGGTGCTTTCACAATAAAAGCTTTAGAAAAATAGTTAGAATAGTCATTTTTCCCCATTAACTTCACACAGAAAACCTCCTTGGACACAATTTATGTGCTGACAGTTCATTAGAGGACACTAAGGAGTGAGAGTGGCTGCTGCATTAGGGAAGAACATGGCTTTTTCAGACAAAGGTTTTCAATGTCCCCAGTTGTTTTCAATTGACATTACCAAACAAAACAAAATAAAATAAACATTACCTACATATTCAGCTATTAAAAAAAGGATGTAAACAGTAAAAACATGTGAATACTATAAGTGACAGGCTAGTGAATCAAAAACACTGAGCAGTCCACACACAGCCTTATTGCTTGGGACACAGGTTCAGTCCTGTCTTTGTGCCACTTTTGGTCTCAGCAGACCAGATGGTGCCATCCAGACAGCAATGGAGGTACAGTCTGCACAAATAAAAAAATCAAACAGCAAAACCAATAGAATTATTAGTAGACTAGCTCGAGAAACTGCATACCTCCTGTTTGAAACCAATATATTGAAATGTTAAACTGCAGCTTGAATCCACTACCTCTTAAATTTTGGAAACCTCTAAAAATGTGCTGAACAGCTTCATCTTATTTTGACTGAGAGGAGTGAAACATAAAGTTCAACAAATGGCCACTATTTGAGTGAATTTGAACATTGCTGTGATGTGGCCCCTTCTGTTGAAGCAAACAACTTTTTTTTTTTTTTTTTTACATTTGATGATTTCAGTGCTGGTCTAGGGCCGGGTACCAGTAGGAAGCAGTGAGGGAATTTTGGTACTGGTCTGGGGGGTGGGTACCAGTGGGAAGCAGTAAGGGAAATTCGGTGCTGGTCTGTGGGCAGGCACTAGCAGGAAGCAGCAAGTAGCAAGGGAATTTTGCTGCTGGTCTGGGGGCAGATACCAGCAGGAAGCAGCAAGTGCCTTCAGTGTTCTACATGCTACAAATAAAATGCCTGAGTGGGCTCTATTTAAGAGACAGAGGCAGTGTGGGAGATGGCAGCAAGTACAGTGCAGGCGATGTCCCTAATGAGTGAAATCACACCATTTCCCAGCATTGTTGAAAGAGTATGAGGGTGGTGGTAAAATAATGAGATGGGGGAGCTCTAACAAGGAAAATAAATAGTGCAGTGGGACAGCAGGCAACTATGGAGTAAGTCCCACATGTTGTCAGTTCAGAAAGAATGCAAGGAATGCAGGATTCCTTTTTGTAATCAATAGGACTGCAGGGCTCCACCCACTGCAGCCCTAAAATGAGTTATTGCCTGTAAGGTCACAGGTTTGAGTGAATTGTGAAGATATTTTGCAAATGGAGGAAGTGGCACAGTTCAAAGCTTTGCTGTAGGACTGTCCCTGAAGCCTAAGCATGAAGTTCCCTAACAGGCATGGGGAGGGCAGGGTGGAACTGGTTTAAGTTGCTGGGAAGATACATTGAAGTCAACAATTAATGCTGGAGATGGTTTGATCACTGGAGATGCTTTTTGTTGTGCACAGATGATCTGGCAGTCTGTGGCATAATTTCCATCCCACATACAGACTAGCCGGCCATGAAAGAACTCAGGAGTGAAAATGCATACTGCTTTGTGGAATGGGGAGGAAGGTGAAGAACCACATAAGAAGCGCTTGAATTGTGTGTGTCTCTCTCTCTCTCTCCCCCTCCAGTGTGCAAAATAAATAAAATATATGGGGATCAAGGAAATAGGCTCCTCTACAATAAAGCCAATATGCCAGCTGGTCCAGGAATTTGAAACTCCACATTGAGGTGTGGGAAGAGGAGGAGAGTGAGAGAGTCCTGGGAAGAAATCTGTCAAAATAAGTCTGCCTGTCTGTCTGTCTGTCTGTCTGTCTGTCTGCCTCCTTCCCTCAGTGTGTCACAGTATATGGAGTGTATGGGGATGGGGAAAAGGGCCTTCCCTGAGTCTGTCTTGCTGCTTTATTTTTTTTTTATTAAATAAAATCAAATACACTCTGCTCCTAGTGGAGCTGGCAATAAAGGGCTATGTTGGCTGTCTGCCCCCCTTCTCTGTAATGGAGCTGCTAATGAATGGCTCTGTTGGCTGTCTGTTCCCCCTTTTAGACTTAAAGAGCCCTGAAGAAATCTATGCTGCTACAAAAAGAAATATAGGCTGAAAATGCACACTGCTTTTTGGAGTGGAGAAGAAGGTGAAATAGCCACATAAGAAACCTTGAAATGTGGTCTTTTTCTCTCCCTAGCAACCGAATGTAACAATGTGAAAAATAAATAAAAATATGGGACTCAGGGACTTATTCAGTTGTGGCAACACCTGCCAACGCCACTGCCGGGTAGAGAGAGAGAATATTTATTCATGGAACACAAGGTGTTCCTAGAACTGTATGTGGGGAATCACTGAAGCAAGGTGCTGCTGCTTAAATAGCATAATCCAGAGCAAGATGATAAAGAAATTCATGGTACTGTACAAATGAAGTCAACAGGCGAGCAAGTCTATGAAAAGAAATGCTCTTATCCCCAAAAAATGAAACATTGTAGTTAGCATTGAGTAGACTCTTATACCGTGTATTAATCATCATTTTTACTGCATGTAACTCAGTTTGTGAGCAAGGGGCTATTGCTGACATTTCGGCCGTTACAATACACTAAAATGCTTTTTCTTTGTGCCAGGATCTAAGCCTGCCAACTTTTTAAGAAAAACAGTTAGTTTGAAAGTTTACAGTGAGAGTAAAAACATAAAACATGACCAGTTTCAAATTGTTTTCAGTTTAAATAGAAGATATCATGAAAGAGGGCTTTTGTGATTTTGGGAACAAAAAAAATGTAAAGATCACAAGTCAAGCATGTGTATTAGCACTTTTTTCTTTTTACAGTTCACATTTTCTCCCTTTAGTAGCATTGTCCCCCTCTGCTAGGGCAACCTCAGCCTCCCCCAATTTCTCCATCACTTACTGTCACAAGAGAGAGATAGAGACTGTGCTACAGAAAAAAACGATCGTACTGCGTGTCTCTCTCTCACCTGGCACAATGAATTCTACTGGGGGCAGTTTTAAGGGGCACCATTGAACAGTGATGCATCAGTCTAAATCCAGGATCAAATGTTTTGTTTTTTAATGGATGGACTGCAAAACAGAGCACTGCCAGAATAGTTTTCACTTCAAAGAACTTCTTGTATTTTTTTAAAAATGTGAGCAAAATCAAATTGAAGTTTGGTGGGTGCGGTTACACCCATCTGATGTACTAAAGGTAAAAAAAAAAAAATACACTGTATATCCAGCACTGAATCACATCCATTTTGATGGTAGTGAAGCTCCAGGGGGATAGGGAGCTGGATAAAGCATAGAGTTCCAACTGGCAAGTTTGAAATATCACACCCATGTCACTTAGCACACACTCTGCCTGGCCCTAAAGTTCAGGATACTAAACCACAAAGATTAAAATGGCATGCATATTTACCAGCATGCACCTGCACTGGAATCTTTATTCATACCTACTGTTGAATTCAGAGAATCCATGTTGAAGATCCATCTCATTTTCTTTGTTTTTGAGTAGTTTGTTATGGTCACATAGGAATGATGGAAATGTTATAAGATGATGTTAAGGTATGAACTGAAAGGATCGTTTATGCAAATGATACACTTGATTGTGTGAGCACAGAAAAATTACTGTTTAACGTATTTGGTAAAGAATAATGAAAACAGCTTCAGTTACTGCAGAGTAATAATTTCTGTTTGCTCCTCAATTCTGCAATACAAGCCAGCAAGCCGGAATCAGCTTGTTAGGGGGTTTCTTGGAAAACCAGTTTGCCAGCATTCTCTGCCTACTGTCTCATATCATGTGTCAGATAACAGCAGGCATGCATGCATTGCAGAATCAAGGGAAATCTGTTGGCATTGTGGCATTCCTTGTCTGCATGGCTGATAATGACATCTTAGAGCTCTGGTAAGACAGCTCAGAGAGGTTTTTTATAATGTCTTGGCAGAAGCTTTTCAAGATCATTTTATTCTGACCCAATGCTGCAAATGTTCTACAGAATGAGACGAAAGATTAAGCCAAAAGCATTCTGTGATTTTCATAGACTAAAACACTGAGAGGTAAAAAAATACAACACAGTGGTATGGGGTACTAAAAGTCCCCCCCCCCCCACAATGGTTGCAGACATATTAAATGTGCATCTTGGGGAAGCTCCAATTTAACACTTATCTTAAGAGATAGAAGAGCACCATTTCCTGTGATGTTTTGGTAGTGCACATGGATATGACACCTTATAATAATACTACACTTTCATCAGAAATTAACTTCATTTGAATCAATTTGTATATTGTCCAACTTAATCAAACCCTCTGCTTTCCCCCATATACACATTTGGAGTCAGAGTCGCTTATTCAGTGTAGTGGGATAGTTTGGGCTGCACTGTTATCACTCAGAGCTTTAGTTATTTTTTTTTACTAGTTTTTGTCTTTTTACCCAATTATTTTGATTTGAGAAGCTTTCCCTGAATGGTTTCTAAAACTGCATCATCCTTATTATCAAGCAAAGTACTTGGTTTCCTTTTACTATATTCTGTTTCTTTAACCTCTGTTTCATAGGAAGTTGGACTTGGCTCCTAGGAGTGGGAAGTTCCTTACTAGCTCTCGTTCTTGGACTAATGCCTCTCTAAAATGTAAGTAGATAGGAAAAAGATTTTTAAAATAGCTTAAATCAAAAAGGTTGACTATCACAAAATAATCAAATATAAAAGCATATGTCTCAGTCATGCCACAGAGTTTCCATCTGCTCTGGCTATGCAGTTTAAACTTGTTCATTATTAAAAAAGCGTCTTAAGCGTTGCTTCCTAAAAACAATTTACTTAAAAAAAAAAACGATCCAAAGAGGGAGCTAAAGCAGGTAATGTATGTAACCCCCCTGCCATTGCAGGGAGTTTCTAAAAATGCCTATACTACACCGTGAGCGTGTGCATGCCGGATGGACGTGCTCGCACTCCCTTAGGTTTTTTCATGCCTATCAGGCGTGAGGGGGAGTGGCAGTTAGTGAGTCACGAGGAGAGTGAGCGAGAGGGAGCATCTCGGTGGTGGAGTGTGGCGTTGGATGGCCCAGCATGTTATGGCTGGCAAGGCCTGTGGTATGAAGGGATCATTAGCTTCCCTACCCGAAGCATAGCAGCAGGAGCAGTTTCCCACCAACCACCAGTGGGGCAGGAAAAGGAAGGAAGGAAGGGCAGAAATTCTGGAGAGAGTCGGGAGGAGAGAGAGACATCTCCTCAGCTATGCAAGAGTTGTGGTGGTTGCCAGAAGTGGCCCAGACATTTAGGTGACAGCTGGATCTGTGGAGGGGTATGAGGTGGCAACTCTTATCCTTTTCGCTTCCTTATGTCCACAAGGTAAAGACTGGCCAAGTTGTTTGTATCTCCTGCAGTTTTGCTATTGGAAAGGTAGGCCCTCCTCCCTGATGTTCTCTTGTTTGGGCCAGGTGCAGGGGAGCCGAGGTGACTGTACATGTATCTGGGATAAATTAAAGAACTGGGTCCAGCTACCCCCATAACAGAACACTACAACAAAGTTGCAAATGTTACTACCTGCCCCTCTGTTGGGGAAATCATCAGGCTCTCTCTCAAAGTGTCAGGAAAGTTGGAATGAGTTTTGCCAGCTTCTTTTCCAGGAAAGGGAAACTCATATTTCAGTCAGGCAGAATTGAGATGGTATCAAGTTGGGAACCAGCAAGAAACTGATCCCCTGCTAAGGGTTGAAAGCAGGTAATTGTAGAAGCCTTTTAGCCACAAGTAAGGTGGCAGGTTGGAGGTTCAAATCCCCCTGCCTCATTTAAGAAAATGTGTCATGACAGATGTCGTAGTTTGAAACAGTGAGCTCAGCAAAAATGCACTTATGTAAATATATTACCTCGAGGAAAATATGGCTTGAGCATTTTAAATGTAAAAAATTAAATAAGTTGCTAGTTGCATCCAAAAGTTGTGTGGAACTCGAATCTTTGAAACAAATTGCATGCCTGTGTTACTTCCTAACCCCATGTTTTTTTAGGACTGAGGGAAAACCAAAAGGACAGTGAATGTCTGAGGTGCAGTGGGAATCTAGCTCCATGTCAGCAGTCTCCAGCTGCCTAAAATTCGAACCAAAGTCATCACAAGATCAGTAACCACCTAAATGTACATTTGAAGTTGAAAAGTGGCATGGAGGGTCAGATCCCCTCCCTCCTTCCCTCTCTGAGACTTTATACCATCAGACCCCTACACACGAGGGGTGGGGGTGAGGGTCTGCCCTGTCTTCCAGTCAGGTCTAATGTATGAAACTATTAAGCCTGAAAAAGCAAATAACCCCACGGACTGGTGAATTGTCTTCTGTGTGGCCTGTATACAGTTGGAGTGAATTTCTAGTAAGAAGAGGTAGTAGTGGTTACAAATATGGGGGTTGTCATCTGGGATTCAAAATGGCATGGAAAATAACAAGTTTTAAAGTCAACGAAGTACCTCAGAAATAGAAGGAAGGCCATAACACTGTTAGCAGTTTGAAGAAGCTGGCTGGGGCAAGCTCTCATGAGGTGACAAAATGGTGGAAGAGCTCAAACTGTGAAATGTGGCACATGCATCATTAATTGATACAGGAGGAAGCTGATTGGAGGAATGTCTAATTAGTTGGAAGAATTCTAGAAGGAGGTCAGGTAGCTTTTGAGTAGAATGCAGGAGATTTTGAAGTGTTTGGAAGAGTTGTTAGTACCTGAGAGAATTTGTTGGAGTGACTTACAGCAAATTGTTGGGGAACAAAGTCGAAGATTGCTGCATAAAAAGGCAAATACAATCTATTTGTTATTAGCAGAGGTTGAATAGTGGAACAAATCATCGAGTGACTGGAAAATAATACAGTGTGAAGGGAGAATGTGGGTGAAGAGCCATGGCATTTTCTGGAGGATATATGACCAGGACAGTGACTGTCCCTGAAGGATTACTTAGTTGGCTATGGGGCATGGTGGAGATCGGTGGTGCTGGTGAGGCATGTTTATTTTGTGATTGCAAAGGGAGAGACATGATCAGACAGCCTATCTGTATTTTGTGTGCATGTGGGAAAACTGAAAGAGGACTTTCTAATGTGCAAAAGCAGGAAGAGGATCAGTTGACCCCAGTGCCAGCATCTAAGGAACCGTGGACATGGCCTGCCATTGTATCGCATACTTCCCCTACTGAAATTGCATAGGCAAAGATGGAGTCTTTGGAAAACTGGGAGGAGTTGGAAGCCAGTGTTCCAGTGGAACAGCCTATGATGGTGTCTGTGCCTAGCCATCTGCCCAGCCCAACGCCATCACTGAGTGCCCAAGAACCTCCCCGTGGCAGAAGGAGGGGCCGAGGGTTGACTCCAGGGTTGCGGAGTACTGCTGCAGAGTATGTGAGAGACAGACCTGGGCAGTCAGAGTCACCTAAGGTGGAGGCACAAAGCTTACCAAAAGCAGGAAAATCTCCAGAGAAATCTATCAACTCCCCGGAGTTGAGTGTAACACCAAAATGGCTGCCTAGAAAGTTGGAAGGAGCAAAGTCATTTAGATCCCCACTTGTCTCCACTGCAGAGCAGACTGTTACCAAACAAAATGAGGAGCCTGATGTGATTATTGAAGCTGTGGAACCTGGGTCTGCATCAGACAGTGAGGGCAGAGATGATCACAGTGAAGTGCTGTCTATTTATGAACAACCAATGGAAGGGATCACACGGATATTTGAAGAAACAGTAATAGAGAGGGACATTCCCAGACCATATGCCATGCCTATGCTGGGTATATTGGAAAATACATCCTTCCTGCCAATAGCTTGTAAGAGGTTGCTAGTGGACATGGATTCATACCACAACTTAGATTTAAATGTGCTGCACTATTGAGATGGAGTGTGGTTACCAAAAGGACAGGCTACCAGACCTGAAATAAGATCTCTGCCAGAGTGAAGTCAGGCTGAATGTTGGTGCAGGAGGTATTTTAAAATTTAATTCCCTGGGATGAACTATCCTTATGTTAGTGAAAAAATCTGGGATTTAATTGGATGTCATCGAGCTGATTGGGTTTTCTCTGGGGCAGTTGAGAAGGTGCACATGAAGAACCGAATTGATGTTTGAGATGCATCCTTCAACAGAGTAAAGGTGACATCCCTTGCTAGAGGGATGCTGGTAGCTACTGCCTGGGAGGGAATTACCCTGTTCAAAACCTTTGCCTTAGTATAGGACCGAGTGGGACATCTGATTAAGTATTATGTGGTACATCATGACATCAAAGGTATGGAGTGCACCAAGCTTGACCCTTGTCTTTATTTTCCCCCAGGGATCCCGTGACAAAATATAAACCAACATCACGTGCTGTAACCCCTTAGACTTCATTGCACCCTCTGGTGCAGAAGACAGATAACACTGACAATGGACACTACTTTATATGTTGATGTTGAGAAAGTCAAACCACTTTAAGAGACTTTTTTGCTTTTTTTTCCAGTTTTCACAATATTGTCATTTTTTTCACTCAAATGTAAAGTTTAAATGTGATTTATATTACATGATAGATAGTTTAGGAACAAGATAGGAATACTGTTTAATTTACTGCTAAATCTATAGGACTGTTAAGTAGGGACCCCATAGGTATTACGGCATTTATCCTCCAGTTGGGTTTTCTGGTTGGGATGCTCAGACTATGGCTAATATATCATCCCATGGACAGTTTATCATTGGACTATAAGCAGGGAGGTAAAGTGCCACCCCAATAGTATTTTTCCTAATGCTAAGTAATTTAAGTTTAAATAGGTAGGTAGAGAAAGTGGAGTAAGGCAGCAGTAAAATGTTTCTGTGGGGAGAACAGTATGTTTAAATGTCTATTGGGATCTGTTGTAGGTAAATCAGTATTATAGTGCCAAAGGAGTGATATGTTTTCCAGTGTTAACCATTTTAGAAAGTACTGCTTAAATCATCACCACTCCAGTGATGTTAGATTAGTTACTAGAGGTAGATAGTAGTTAGGAATGTTTAGTGCCTGTTGCAATGTGTTATAGGGGTGCCAAATAGGCCTGGGTGGGTACTGTTGAAAGGCCCATTCTAAGAAGGTTTTGGAGTTGGAAACTGGTAGGGAGTTCCGTAGGCGGGTGAGACAGGTGGGATGTCAGTCTGGTGGACTCATGGCCAGTGTGGAATACCAAGTCGGGTGGCCATGCCCCTTAGGGGGTTTTCATAGGTAGGTTCTACAGGAGGATGGACATCCACCTAGGGATATTGGGTTGCTTTTTGCAACCAGATTGGTGAACCCATGGTGGTGTTGGCTTCTGGGAGAGTGTGCACATCATTCCAGAAATTATACCTACCTGGATAGCCAGAGAGGGGCTTTCCCAGGAGGAAAAGCATTTCTGTGGGGGGAAAGTGTAACCCCCCTGCCAATGCAGGGTGTTACTAAAGGTGCCTTTAAGACACAGTGAGTGTGTTCAGGCTGGCTGGGCACGCTTGCATGCCTTTGGTTTTTTACGTGCCTATCAGGCATGAGGGGGAGTGGTAGTTAGTGAGTCGTGAGGAGAGTGTGCGAGAGGGAGACATCTCGGTGGTGGAGTTTGGCATCGGGTGGCACAGCATGCTAAGGCCAGCAAGGCCTGTGTTATAAGGGGATCGTTTTCCCCTCTACCCAAAGTATGGCAGCAGGAGCAGTTTCCCACCACCCACTGGTGGGACAGGAAAAGGAAGGAAGGGCAGAAATTTTGGAGAGAGTCAGGAGGAGAGAGAGACGTCTCCTCAGCTATACAAGAGTCATGGTGGTTGCCAGAAGGGGCTCAGACATTCAGGTGGCAGCTGGATCTGTAGAGGGGTATAAGGTAGCAACTCTTATGCTTTTCTCTTCCTTATGTCCACCAGGTAAAGCCTGTCCAAGTTGTTTGTATCTCCTGCGGTTTTGCTATTGAGAAGGTAGGCTCACCTCCCCAGTGTCCTCTTGTTTGGGCTGGGTGTAGGGGAGCCTAGGTGACTGTTCATGTGTCTGGGATAAATTAAAGAACTGGGTCCAGCTATCCCCCATAATAGAACTCTGCCACAAGGTTGTAAATATTACTACCCACTGCTTCAGCGGGGAAATCATCTGGCTCTCTCCCAAAGTGTCAGGAAAGTGGGAGTGAGTTTCTCAAGCTTCTTTTCCAAGAAAGGGAAACTCGTATTTTAGTCAGGCAGAATTGAGATGGTATCAAGTTGGGAACCAGCAAGAAACTGACCCCATGCTAAGGGGTGAAAGCAAGTAATTGTAGAAGCCTTTTAGCCACAAGTAAGGTGGCAGGTTGGAGGTTCAAATCACCCTTCCTCATTTAAGAAATTGTGCCATGACAGATGTCGTAGTTTGAAACAGTGAGCTCAGTAAAAGAGCACTTATGTAAATATGTTACCTCGAGGAAATATAGCTTGAGCATTTTGAATGTAAAAAATAAAATAGGTTGCCAGTTGCATCCAAAAATTATGTGGAACTCGAATCTTTGAAACAAATGACATGCTTGTGTTACCTCCTAACCCCATGTTTTTTTCAGGACTGAGGGAAAACCAAATGGACAGTGAATGTCTAGGTGCAGTGGGAATCTATCTCCTTGTCAGTGGTCTCCAGCTGCCTAAAATTCAAACCCAAGTCATCACAAGGTCAGTAACCACCTAAATGTACATTTGAAGTTGAAAAGTGACCCATGGGTCAGATCCTCTCCCTCCCTCCCTCCCTCTCTGAGACTTTATACCATCAAACCTCTAGATAGGAGGGTGGGGTGGGGGTCTGCCCTATCTTTCAGTCAGATCTACTGTATGAAACTATTAAGACTAAAAAAGCAAATAACACCATTGACTGGTAAATTGTCTTCTGTGTGGTCTGTATATAGCCAGAGTGAATTTCTAGTAAGAAGAGGTGGTATTGGTTACAAGTATGTGATGCACTTTTTGTCAACCTGATATAGTCATGTACTGTCATTTACTAAATTATTTTTGTTTTACATTTCCATTGTCCTCTATTGTTTAGAATACAGTCTCAATTCACTCTTTAGTTTATTAGAGAAACTGCTGAGAACATGTTCTTCTTGATGATCTGTCTGGGGGTGTACAAAACTATTGGTGACAGAGACACTGGTTCCATGAAAAAACAGAAAAACAAAATGTATTTAAACATTGGTAACCAGGAAAGGCACACTGAGCCAAGACTTGTTTCCTGGTGTGACCCAAATTTAAATATACTGAACTTAAAAGCATAAACCGAACATAAATGTATAAAAATTAATTAAAGTTCCTCCAGGTCAGGTAAGCAAAAAAGTAGTACCAGCGGGTAGTGATCCATGGTGCACAGACATGGAGGCATCTACTGACACTTCATGAGGTTGTGCATTAACAAGCTGCTAGTCCTATCAATAGGACTGTGGAGCTCCACCCACCTGCAGCCCTAAAAATGACTTCATTTTTAAAGACATCAGAGAAAAGCACTAATAAATCTGTCATGTCTTGTTATAATAATGTGATTTATGAAACATGTTCCCCAAAAGGTCCCCTGATGACCTCCAGATAACAAGGATTCGATGTGAAGGGTAAAGTGATTTTCTAGGAGTGCGTCTGTGTAGTACCTGACAAAGTGAAAGGTGACTTTTTCTCTTCTGTCAGGGGCTGCCTTTGTTTTGAAAACATCATACAGAAGGACTCAAAATGGTGGCATTTCTTATTATAGTAATATGAAATTCAGCACAAATATTCCCCAAAGGATTCCCTAATGACTACCAGATGCCTGGGTTCATACAATAAGAGGATGGTCACCAGATGACCAACTGATGACAAGGTTCAAATGTGGAGGGTAAAAGTCCTCAAGGTTGTCAGGAGTTTGCATGTCGTTTGGTATGGACTCTACACTGACTTGACTATTTAAGGCAGGTGTGGGCAGCTTGGTCCAGTATCAATAGGTATAGGCAATGCTTCTCTGCAGAAGGGGCTGTTACCAGTGCCCCTAAAAAGGATTGAGGTGAAGCCCTCCTCAATAAGGCATTGTTAGGTCCTGATATACCTTCCAATTGTCTTCCTGTCTCCAACCTTCCCTTTTTGGCTAAGTTTGTAGAGAAGGTGGTTGTGGCCCAATATGTGAGCTCCTGTGAAGAGAATTATCTCTTTTAGCCATTTAAATCTGGTTTCTCAAACATGCACAGCACACAGACAGACATGGTCAGGATACATAATGATCTCTTCCTCGTGAGAGGTCATGGGAAGATCTCTATCATGATCTTGCTAGATTATTTTTCAGCATTTGACACCACTGATCATGCGGTGCTGCTGGCCAGACTTTGGGAGCATTGATAGCTGTCTGGGGCTGTGTTACAATCTTTCTATTTTTCCATAGCAGAAGGGATCACTCAGTAGTGCCCGATTCTTGCCGATCATGGCCAGTTGCTCTGGATTGCAGTGTTCCCCAAAGTTCTGAGTTTTCACCTGTTTTGTTCTTGGTGTATGTGATGCCACTAGGAAAGATCATTAGACACAGCAATGTAGAGTTTCACTGTTATACAGATGACGCCCAGTTGTATGTGTGTTTTGCTCCTGACAGGTTGTCTTCTGTGCTGAAATTAGAACAATGCTTGGTGGAAATCAGGCTTTGGATGACCTCCAATAGGCTTGATTTGAACCCAGCAAGACTGAGTTGCTGGCAGTGGGTTTAGAGAAGCAGATATCATCTGTTTGTTGTGACCTGAATCTTCACTCTCGGCAGGGTGCTTCTTCAGGCAGCAGCGGAGGTTCACAGCCTGGGAGCTGTTCTTGATGGAAAGTTGACATTTGTTTCACGGGTGTCTTCTGTGGTGAGCAACTGGTTTTACTATCTTAAGAATGTTGCCAGACTGTGACCACTGCTTGATTCTGCAGCTCTAACTCCACTAGTCAATGCTCCCATTTCTCTCATCTCAACTACTCCTGTGTGCCCCAGTGCTCCCAGATTGATCTGACATTTTTCCCTTTAACTCTACAGAAATCTTCCTGTGTTTTCCTGTAGATTACTATTTCCCATGGAAACCAAATTGCACTGTTTTCCCACATAATCAGTGTAAGTCTATCAGAGCAATTTCCCTCTGAATGGCTTAATTGCCTGTAAAACACAGGAATACCTGTAGATCTTGGAGCCCTGGTGCTCTATAAATGCTTATCGGGGGAGGGGTTAATTGCATTGTCTGAGGCTAGCTCAGAATGCTGCAGCTAAATTTCTGACTTCCACTAAGAGATCATATCATATTACCCCCACTCTTCAGGTTCTTAGATGCCTGCCTGTTAGGTGGCGCATTGATTTCCGGGTAATGTTAGTGATGTTTAAATCCTTGAATGGGCTGGGCCCACAGCACATCACTAATCTCTTAATTCCCCATGCTCTAGCTGTGGACTTAAGATCCAGTGAACAGGGTTATTCCTTCCTCCTGGTTGAAGTTTGCTGGTGACTGGTCTTTTGCAGTTTCTGCCCTACACTATGGAACTTGGGCCCTGAGGGGTACGCATTGCTGGATCTGTCCAATTGTTTAAAAATAAATTGAAAAACTACCTACTCCTGAGAGCTTTAGAGACCTTTGGTTCCAGTGGCCTTACCCAACTGCCAAATTCAATAACTGACTGACTAATTTTTTTTGTAGACTTTATTTATATACCAGTTGACCAGGGAATTCTCTTAGGCATACCCAACACACCACTGCCACTCTACCACCCATCTGAAGCTCTTCCACTGGGAAATCAGGGACTAATACTGTCATCATAGCCTGGCCCGATGGACCCCTGCCTCTGAGTCCCTGAGGTAGAGCCACCATCCACCCTGGCACTCAAGCTATAATCTAGTGTGCCAGGCCAGGGTTAGGCAAGGGATCTGGAGAGCCAGTGGAATGAGCCTGACATTGGGAGTGTGGTTGCAGGGCACCAGAGGCTGCCATTCCTATCCCTGGAGCTGGGTATTTTTCCTTTGCACAGGTTTCCCCTGGAGTGCAGATGTGCGATGTCTGCACACATGCGTGCAGAAGTCCACCGCTGCTCTGACTCCCTTAGTTGCATTGCTCAATGCAGTGCCCCTGAGCTCCATTGGGGGCCACTAAAGAGTGCTGAGAAGCCCACAACACACCCCAGGGGTGAAGAGCAATCCTCTGAATGCTCAGTCCACTCCCTTCCCTGCCGATCCCCAGTGGCCCGAGTCTGTTTCTGAACCCAAGTCACCAGCATGGCACGAGATGTGGATTCCAGCACTTCAACCCTCAGCGGCACCGGGCTGGCAACTAACTAACTAACTAATTAACTAATTAACTAACTAAAACAGTTTGAACATAATTGCTGCTGTGGTTGTTCATGTGTGTTATTGTGTTATAGGAAGATATTTGTTTGAATGTTGTGATTTTACTGTTGGTTTTATGTTACTTGTGATCAACTTATTTATTATGTGTATTGTAAAGGCACTCCAAGCCCTGGAGGAATGCTTTATAGACATTTATTAAACAAACAGTAAAAGTGGTTTATGATGGGTACAACTGTGTGGTGCTTGGCAAAGTGCAGGATGACTTCTACTCTCAGGGCCTGCCTTTGTTTCATGAGCATCAAACAAAAGCACAAATAACATGGACATTTCTTGGTGTTTTATCAAACAATGTAGAATACATACTCCGCAATGGACCCCTAATGACCAACAGAAGACCAGATTCATAGATTAAGGGTAAAGTGGTTTAGAGTGGGTGGTTTTATTTGATGCTAGTCAGGCTGAAGGCTATTTCTCTCTCCTCAGAGGGCCTGACTTTGTCTAGTAAATATCAAATTAAAACACTCCCTATTCTAGCATTTATTGGTGTATCATCAAGACATTCTGGAAACATGTTCCTCAATGGGTTACCCGAAGACCACCATAAGCCTGGGTTCATACAGCAAGTGTATAGTGGCTTTTATGGTTGCCTATGTGTAGTGTCTTTGAAACAGCAGATGGCCATTTCACTTTTTAATAGGATGACTTTTCTCTCTCCTCAGATGGCCTGGCTTTGTGTGGTAAATATCACATAAAAGCAATCATAACTTTGTCATTTCTTGGTGTATTAACAAGACATGAGGCAAATGTGCTCCCCAGAGGGTCCACTAATGACCAATAGAAATCATGAGTCATACAATCAGGGTAATGTGTTTTTTTAAGTGGTGCATTTTTATAGTCTCTTTGAAATGGCAAGTGATCATTTCACTTTTTAAAAATCACTCCATTTCAAAGACATCTCATGAAAAAACTCATAATTTTGGTGTTTCTTGTTATAGCAACATGAAATTAGGGATGCATGTTCCACAAAGGGTCCCCTGGTGACCACCAGATGACAAGGTTCCAATGTGGCATGTATAGCTATTTTTGAGGGCTGCATCTGTGTTGTGCTTGTCAAAGTGCAGGACAACATCTCTGCTCTCAGGGCTTGGCTTTGTTTCACAAACATCACACAGAAGTATACATAACTTTGTCATTTCTTGGTGTTTTATCAAACAATTTGGAATGCATGTTACTCAAATGGTCCCCTAATGACAAACAGAAGCCAAGGTTCATTCAATAAGTGTAAAGTGGTTTGTTAGTGGGTGGTTCTCTGTGATGCCTGTCAAGCTGAAGGACAACTTTTGCTCTCTCCTTAGAGAGTCTGGCTTTGTGCAGCAAATATCATATAAAAGCAGTCATAATTTTTGGATTTCTTAGTGTATTAACAAGACATTCTGGAGATTTGTTTCCCAAAGAGTCCACTGAAGACCAGAGTCATACAATAAGGATAAAATGTTTTTTGAGCAGTGTATCCGTATAGCCTTTTCAAAAAGCAAGAAAAAGAACTGCACTCACATCACTTCCATTAGTCCCTGTCAGAAATTAAGGCACATATTATGGAAAGCTGTACACACAATATGATCAATACTCACAGGGGAGTCAGTGGAAACACAACTTCAGTTAGTTTTTATTTAATTCCAAAGCATTCTTAAAAATAGTGCAAAACAGGCAGATGGTAGAGTATTGTAAAAATAAAGTGCCAACATTCTGGCATGGTCACAACAATCACAGGCAATCCACAAAGCAATCCTTTTTTAATGAGAACACTTTTGGAACAGCTGGGATGAATGTTACAGCTGAAGAGAATAGGGATGGAATAGGTAACACTGAAATTAACAAAGAAACAGCAATTATCCAACTTGAATGGGTGGCAATATGAGCAAGAAAGATCTATTGGTAAAATTTAATCTAGAAGCTTATTTGCAACTTTTAAGAATGCCATGGTATTGCAAGTAGCAAAGACACCAACAGGAGGAAGGGAGAGAATCCTATTTATGAAGAAATGTGAGAAGATTTTGCATAGAGCTTCCCTAGATAGGTTTGCACTGAAGCCTCTATGAGTATGGGTCCATTTGTGTATGCAGCATTCAATAATACTGTATGTGCATTAATTGCTGAGAGGTTCTCATGGAAGGGAGGTGAGTGTGGTTCCTTTTTTTTTTTGCTTTTTGAAATGATTCTTTGTTGGAATTAGTACCACCATGCCAGGGAGCTCCACATTTTACCGCAAACTAACTCATCTGTATAGTTTCTTTGAAATTGCAGGTGGCCATTTCACTGTTTAAAAGTGACTCAGTTTCCAAGACATCTCAGAAAATATTGCATAGCTTTGGTGTTTCTGCTTATAGTAACACAATATTTGAGATACATTGATTACAAGGTTTCAAGGTTCCAGTGTGGAAAGTAAAGTGTTTTTTGAGGGGAGCATCAGTGTGTTGCTTGGAAACGTGATGGATGACTTCTCTCCTCTAATGGCCTGCTTTTGTTTCATGAACATCACAGAGAAGCACACATAGCATTGTCATTTATGAGTATTTTATCAAACAGTTCAGAATACATGTTCCCCTATGTTTCCCCTAATGACCACTAGAATTAGAGCACCAGGCAATAAGGGGAAATTGTTTTTTGGGAGTGGTATTATGCAATGCTTGTTAAGTTGAAGGACAACTTTTCTTTCTCCTTAGAGTGTCTGGCTTTGTGTGGTAAACATCAGAGAAAAGCACACATAACTTTGGTATTTCTTAGCGAATTAAACACATTCTGGAAACATATTTCCTGAAGGATCCACTGAAGACCACCAGAGGTGTGTGTTCATACAATAAAGATATAGTGCTTTTTGAGGAGTCTTTGTATGGAGGCTTTGAAACTGCAGATGATCATTTCATTGTTTAAAAGTGACTCAGTTTCAAAGACATCATACAGAAGCACAGATAACTTTGCATTTCTTGTTATATTAACATGTTATTTGGAATATATGTTCTGCAAAGGGTTACATGATGGGAACCAGATAAAAAGGATCAAATATGCAGGGTAAAGTCATATTCTAGGGGTTCATCGCTATGGTTCTTGACAAAGTGCAGTGTGACTTTTTCTCTCTCCTCTTAAGGCCTGCCTTTGTTTCATATAAATAACACAGAAGCACTCACCACTGACTTTTCCCTTTTTATATTAGCATATTCCGAATAACCACCTGATGCCTGGGTTCATACAGTGAGGGGACGGTTTTCAATGTGTGGCTGTATGTGATGCTTATTAATCTGTAGAATTACTTTTTCTCTTCTGTGAGGGTTTGATTTTGTTTGATAAACATCAAATGAAAGCACTCATAACTTTGACATGCCTTGGCATGTTAACAAGAAATTCTGGAAATGTTCCCCAAAAGGTCCCCTGAAGACCAGCAGAAGCCCAAGGTCATACAACTACAGTAAAGCTTTTTTTGAGGGGTGCATCTGTATGGTGTCTTTGAAAAGGCAACTCAGTGTCAAAAACATCTCACAAAAGCAGATATAACTTTGGCATTTCTTGTTATAGTGATATGAAATTTAGGATACATGTTCCTCACAGGTCCCCAAATGACCAACAAAAGCCTGAGTTCAAACGATAAAGGCAAGTTGGCTTTCAGAGGGTGGTTCCATGGTATGTTTTTCAAGCTGCCTTACACATTTTTCTCTCTTCTGAGGTCCTGGCTTAGTTGGGTAAGCATCACACAAAAGCATTTGTAACTTTGGCATTTCTTACTGCATTAGCAAAAAATTTTGGAAGCATGTTTCCAAAAGGGTTTCCTAACTACCATTAGAATCAAGAGCTTTTAAAAATCAATTTCATGCAATTGTGGCTACTAATATTACGTTGCTGTAATAAGCATGAAACTTATTTTTAAACATTATGTGATTTTTAAACACTGTGTGATTTAAGATTGTCACTGGCTCTCTTGAACAGCACTTCAAAACCTGATGTCTATGCACATTCAATGTGTTTTATGTGACCTTTATTAAATCAGCAATTACACATTTAAGAATAGGGTTTAAAAGGTCTTCACATTCAGCACTCTCCCGCCTCCGAAGATGCACATTGTTGTGAAACTGGTCTGGAAATTGTGCACCCTCCTGCTCTGCAGTTGCTGCATTGGTACATGTTTATGCCATCTTTAAGTCACTAAAGCTGAAGTAATGTTGGTGCCAGTTTTTGTTGCCTCCATGTTGCACTGTGAGCCCTGGCACATACATTTGGTGGAGCTGGACCTGTTGTTCCATTCTTCTACAACTGTATATTGCATTCTGAACTTCAACTTATTTAAAACACATATCATTATATAACTAAACTTTAAAGATATTTTTGGAAAGGATGCATACCATTTAGATTGTCATGCTGCAGGGCAGAATGAAGTTCATCAATTCATGAACTTAGACAAAGATTCATGAATGATTCTTGAACATCGATCAAAGTTCATCAAATGTTCTTCAACTCAGTTAAAAACCAAGTTTATGAACTGTTTGTTCATCAATGCAAAGTTCACGAAGTTGCTGAACTTTTAAATGGCCATGATAAACTGAGACAAACATTTAGTTGCATTGCTAAGTTACATTTCAGAATGCTCTTTTTTCCACTGTAAAAGTTATAAAGGTGTCAGCCTATACCAGTTGGTAGAGTATCCACTTATGAGCAGGAAGTTCATAATTTCTAGTGCCACACTGGGATTGGGTTTATACCATTCATGCTGACAGTACAGTAGTGGGGTTGGGGGGGGATGTACAGTGGGGATGTGCCATCCCTCAGATGAGATGTTAAAAAGAATTCCCATCTGCATTTTCTGATTGTTTTCAGGTGGATGTTAAAGATCCTATGGTAATTCTTGAGAAGAGTAGTGGAATTTTTGTCCTGTCCAAATTTTCTCTTTCACTAAAAAGACAGCCAGCAGCTTAAGTTGATTCAATTTCAACTGGGTTATACCCAGTGGTGTAGATAGCAAAATAACTTTAACAAGCCAGGACCCTTTTGGTGCCTCTTTGCCGCCCAGCTCTCATTGTGGAAATACCCATTTTTGTTACCCAGACCACTTGTACACCTCATACTGTAGTTCAGGAATTGCATAACAAAAGCAAAAAAATATAGAAATACTTAGTTTTATGCATTTAACATTATATTTTATTTAAACTGAACACAGCCATAGGGGTGGATAGCAGGCAGTAGGAGTAACCAAAATCAATAGTCAGGGCCCAAAATTCTGCTCCCTCTCCTATCAATTTGTAAGCCACGACTTACTTTGCATATCATTCCTACACCCATGGTTCACCTGTACTCCTCCCCCCCACACAAACACACACACACACCAGGAAAATGTTGAAAAATAGGCATAGTTGCCAAGTCCTCTGTTTTTCAGTCACAAAAATAAAAAAAAAGAAAACATTTTCAGTTTAGGAGTGGAAAATAGATGTTGTGCAAGACAAATAATGCAACAGTTTATGATAGTGATGAAGATTTTGACCTATACTTTTTTTTACTTTGTTGTAGATTGCCCCTCATTTTCTGACTTGTATGATACCCCTCTTTGCTATTTCTGAGTTGCCTTAGCAAGGTTTTCTCATTTGAAGCAATAAAACAAATGCTCCATGTAAGACAGCAGTGCAACAAAACTGGGCAGCAAATTTGACCCTACATTTTTTAACTTGGAAAGATTCCAGACATCTTCCAGTTTTATTGGACCAGTTTTATTATTATTCCACCAAATTTCGAGTATTTATAAATGTTTTATTTTTTTCTTAAGAAAACAAGATAGTCACCACATTTTTAATAGAAATAGCATTGCAGACCTGGCAAGGGTTAAGATCAAGAAAATAGTGGAAAAAGACGTGTGATGTGCAGCATAGGAGATACATAGACAAGCACATTTGACAGGTATGCTAATAATTTGATTAACTGTACATGAAGCTAGCTTTTTTGGGACAACAATTTTCATTGCACCGCTGCTTTAATAGTGCCTGAACCAGGTTTTCTTTAATATTCTCAGCTGTTTTTGTATACCTGTTGTCTTGTAAGATCAGGAAACAGTTTCTATGGCATGATAGTTCATTATAGTCACAGGAAAAGTGATCTTTAGCAATGGGTGTTCAAAAACTGAAACAATGACCTAGCTGGAAATGAGGTTCCAGAGATCCAGCAACATTTCAGGGAATTGGGAAAAAGCTGTAGGTTGGGTGGGTAGCTCAATAACCTTCTCAGAATTTATTCTGATACCTTGCACCAGCATGTGGAGTCAAATCAGAATATTAGAGTTTAATAGGTGGTTAGAGGCGTGGTGTAAGGTAAAGGGTTTTGGATACATAGCGGGTGGAGGAACAGATGGCAGGATACGGGTATGTATGCCAAAGAAAGAGTACACTTGAGTGCAGAGGGCACCATGATACTTAGGGAAAAGTTGAGGGGGTGTATATGGAAGAAGTGCAGCATTTAAACCAATGGGTGGAGGAGTTTGTAGCTAGGACAGGAGAGGGGCTGGGAAGGCAAAGGTCCTAGCTGGTGCTCCCCAACAAAATGGTGCAGGCAAAGGAGAAATGAGACAGATGAGGGGAGAAGTAGGTGGAAGACAATGTGTGCTAATGCATGGAATCTGGGGAATAAGACCCCTGATTTGGAGGTGGCCATAGCATCAGATAAATTAGAACTTGTGCCAATTTCAGGAACATGGCAAACAGAGCACCATGACTGGGACCTGGCCATTGCAGGATTAACCATGATTAGACAAGATAGCATAGGGAAGAAGGGGGGGAGTGGTGCTCCATGAAAAAGAGAACATTAGAGTCACAGAGCTGCAGGGAGAGAAATAGGGCACGCAAGTGACATCTGTTCCTCTTCTGCTGCAGTTGCAGCTCTAGCATTTTTTCAGGTCATGTGTTTAAAGCCCAGATAGCCAATCCATTTATAGACTTGCACTCCTAACTAGCATTTTCAAAATGAATGACCCAAGTAAGTACTTAAAGTGAGGATCTAACAAGTGGCCATGATGTGCTGGCCAGCTATTCATATTTCCTTAATGCGTGTCACCCAAGAAGTATACTCTTAGTATTTCTACCACATAAACACAGAAACATAACATTTGATGGCAGATAAGGACTGCTTGACCTGTCTAGTCTGCCCATTTCCCTACC
Source organism: Neoceratodus forsteri (assembly GCA_016271365.2). Taxonomy (NCBI): domain Eukaryota; kingdom Metazoa; phylum Chordata; order Ceratodontiformes; family Ceratodontidae; genus Neoceratodus; species Neoceratodus forsteri. The sequence continues at coordinate 1,643,347,116 of CM057450.1, forward strand.
TAATGGATAAGCTGCAGATCCTAGTTAACCAACAGCCTACTTCCTCCTACCCCCCACTAGAATTGCATTATGTCTGTCCCATGCATTCTTGAATTCCCCCACCATTTACGACCTCCTCAGGAAAGCTGTGAGAGGTATCCTCCTTTTCCTTATGTGGGACTTTATCAGTGACAGAGCCAGGTTTGGGAGCATTTTGGAGCAAGGGGGGGGCATTCAGTCAATCATGGACTCCACAATGGGCACCAAACATTGAATAAAGATGGTGGTGGGACCACTACTCACACTGGGGCAGCCAGAAGGGGTGACCACCACCTTAGCCCCCCCTCTAGCTCTGCCACTGGACTTCATGCAAACTAGTTTTGGGTTACTCAGGGCAAAGAGGGGCAATACTGTACCTGGCATAGACAAACTGCATCAGCACTTTGACCCATGTGGTCTCCTCAAAGGACTTTAGCACAGAGCAGAGTCTCTATCTTTTGCATTGATTAGTGTGGATGTTTTCCACTCCCTTGCCAATACCTTGCTCACCGCATCCTGGTGGGCTGCCATCTGTTGTTCCAGTAGCTGTTGCAGTGTGTAACAGGTGGAACTCCACCTTGTTTGTACATCTTACTTCATATGGTGGAAGGGAACGAGTTATGTTGCTCAATGTTGTATAAGAGCTTCCATGCCTTAAAATAATGTTAAAATGACAGATGTTTTCGGCCAGCCAAACACAATTGTAAGTTGCATTCCTTGACTAAAAGTCTGTGACCTGCCAGGCTTATACAGTGAGCAAAGTATGGGTCATGGGCATAGTCACATGTCATAACTGCCCTTCTAATGTTCTTTGCAATATCTGTTGCTACAAAACCTGTTGTAGGAGAGAGGGATGGTTGGATCTCCTTAAACTTTGGCTTGTGGCACTTTAGAAGATTTTCTAAATGATGTTCACTGTTGAATTTACAGTTGCATAAATGTGCCTGTTGGCAGAGACAGCAGGGTTCCTGAGACATATTGCTATGCTACTCCAGCTGCCACTTAAACCAACAGATGAGAAAAAGAAAGAAAAGGGGAAGGTGACTGTAAACATGGGATCAAATGGAGTCCAGAACACAGTCAAGATACACAAAAATAAACTTAGATTTATTGCTTTAAAGCAGGAAAAATAAACAGACTTAACAGTGGAAAATAAAAAGATCACAATAAATAAAGTAAATAACCATGATATCTCAAAAGTTACATCACTGGAGAATGTCTGTCTAGAAGCATGCTAGACATCTAGCAGGTTCACCTTCCTACTACACTCTCAATCAATTCATTTTCTACTCTCCATATATACAGACTTCAGGTCACATGATACACATAAGCCCTTCCCTAAACAGAAAATATTCTAACATACAGTATTTAACAAAGCATTTTACACAGCAAACCTGGCTCCTCCCATCGGTTTCTACCAATACTGGGGTGGAGCAAGGGCCAACCGCTTCTACAGAGAGATAGAAGGCTGAGAGGAGGGTCTGGTGAGCTTCTTCAAAAACTACACAGCTACAGGTCAGTTTTCATATATATTTACACCAGCTGCAATGTTATAACATAATAAAAAATACTTTGAAACATTTCTAGACAATAGCAGATACACACAGTAGCTCACCAGTGTGAGGGTTTACACAAAAACAGCAAGAAAAGCTGTTTTCCTATATTGGTCTCTATACTTATTCATAGGCAGTTGACTGCAAATGCAGCCTTCACTCCAGCGACTCTCTTTCAACCAGCTACAGCTTACAAGACTGTAGGGTTCTATCTGGATTCACTCCTATTTCTCTTCATTTTACAGGAGCTTCAAGTAGTAGAAAAGGATGCTAAAAAAACAGGGGCAAAAGAGGTAAAATAAAATGTTTTACAACTAATCGAGAAGCTCAATGGCTTTCAATGGAGAGTGTATGCACATTCACAGGGGTTCCTTGTACTATCGCACATCGCAACAGTGTGCTCACTCGTGGGGAGCTCCACTAATTGAAATTCGCAAAAACAGCTGATTTTACTGACATTTTGACTAGCAATCAAATTAGAAGGCATAGGAGGAGGGTAAGGAACAGAAAGACTACCCACAGTGGCCAGTCCATGGATAGAGGAGTACAAGAGAAAAAGAAAATAGGAAAAGAACATATGAAAAATACTGTTGCAATTGCAAAATAATTAAACTGCAAAGGGGTAGGCTAGCCCAAAACTCTGATAGCCCTCAGCTCTATTCAACTAGAAATAACTACTGTATGTATTTTAACACCAAAATTACATTAGAAAAATTATGTAACCCAACAATAAAAGCACACCAAAGGTGTATAGAACAATACAAACGGAAGGGGGGGTACAAACAGCCCTGATCACAATCTCCTCCCCACCTAAGAGAAAACCACAGGTTTTCAAGCATATTTGCTTTTAAATCAATATCAACTTCATTCATGACAGGACATGCAAATCTCTCTGAAAGAGAGATGGAACTTCAGCCCTCCCAATCCCAAAGCTCCACCTCGGGTCCCTAAGTAGCTAACACATTACTTAACTGAAGACATATCATACAGTCAAATACTTAAATCATTCTAATACCCCGAGGTCTACTCCTGTCTCTCTCATTATGTCAGAGCCAAAGTGAGACAAGAAGTCTGCGTTACTACTGGCTGTTCTTGTTCAGTGTTTCACTAAGAATTTATATGGTTTTAACATTGGATACCACTGCATAATTTTTGGGTTGCTGTCTTTCATATTCTGAATCCAACAAAGTGGGTTGTGGTCGGTCCACACCTCAAATTGATTTCCCCATAAATAATAATATAAGGACTCATTTCAGTGCCAAGCATTCCTTTTCTATAGTGGAATACTTGGTCTCTCTGACATGAAGCTTCCTACTAATAAAAAGCATGGGATATTCCTCTCTTTCCTGAATTTGGGACACTACCACTCCTATGCCAATGTTAGAAGCATCTGTTTGCACGATAAAAGGCTTGGCAAAATCAGTACTCTTCAATACTGGAGCTGAACAAAAGGCAGCTTTTATCGCACAAAAGGACTCCTCACATTCTGGAGTCCAATTGAGTTTTGTAGGTTTGTTTTTCTTCATTAGGTCAATTAAAGGACTGGCTAAAGTAGTGAACTGGGGTACAAAGTGCCTGTTATTACCCTGCTAATCCCAAAAAGGAATGTACATGTTTCTTTGTGATAGGGTGGGGACTTTGGCTACTGCATCGACCTTTTTAACTTCAGGTTTTACTTGTCCTTCACCTATCAGAAACCCTAGATATGGTGCTTCCTCATTTCAAGCAAACATTTATCAGGATTAATGGTAAGGCCAGCCTGTGTGATGGTTTCTAATACCTGAGTTACATGTTTGATGTGGTCTTTCCATGAAGGGCTATAGACAATCACATCATCAAGATAAGCTGCACTATATCCCAGATGCAGTCTCAACAACTTATCCATTAGTCTTTGAAACATGGCTGGTGCACCATGAAGTACAAAGGGCATCATGGTGAATTGGAAAGATCCCAAAAGGGTGCTAAAGGCCATTTTACCTATGGCTGTTTCCTCCAGTGGAATCTACCAGTAGCTCTTTGTCAAATAGAGTGTGCTGACATACTGGGCTTGCCCTAGCTGGTCTACAATGTCATCCACTCAGGGCACAGGGTGCCCATCAAACTTAGAAATTGCATTAAGTTTACAGAAATCCAAACAAATGCAGACTCCACCCTCCTTTTTGGCTACTATTACCATTGGGAAACCCCATTCATTGTTTCCTTCTTCTATAACACCCATCTCTCTTTTTCTTTATTTCTTTTATTCTCTCTGTTTTTACTTTCTCTGGTATAAGATAGGGTTTTACCCTTATGAGCATGTCTTGGGAAACCTGTATCTGATGGGTTGTTGCAGTAGCTTTATGTAGTATGGTGGTAAATGTAGTATGGAACTGACTCAACACTTGGGCTAGCTCTTGTTTTTGATCTTCTGCCAATAAGGGGTTTATTGATAGAGCAATGTGTCCCTTTTTACTTTCTAGTCAGTTGTATGCCACATCTATCTCATCATCAATAGGGGTTGAACACACATACACAAATGGCTGTATTAGGTCGGTCATTCCATCTTTTTAACAAATTGACATGATCTATTTTCAGTTTATTCTTTGTATCTGGTACTTCCACCAAATACTTAACAGGACCTGTTTGTTTCTGGATGACATAAGGTTCTTGCCACTTCATAGTCAGTTTATTGTCTGTAGAAGGAAGTAATAGTAATACATGATCCCCAGCACTGAACTGTTTCTTACCCACCCCTGTATAATATTGCTCTTTTTGAAAGTTTTGTTTTACCTGATTTTGGTCATGAGCTAACTGGGAGCACCAAGCTACTCTCTGGCGCAACTGAGTTACGTACTCAAGGGTAGTTGGATGTTTCTAAACAGTGGTATCTTCCCATTGTTCTCTGACCATGTCTGGGAGGCCTTTAGGGTTCTTGCCATAAAGTAGCTCGAAGGGCAAGAACCCTGTTGACAGTTGAGGAACCACTTTATAAGCAAAAAGTAGCAATGGTAGATACAAATCCCAATGTTTTCCTTTATCCTCTACATACTTTTGAATAATTTTCTTCAGCGTCTTGTTGAAGTGTTCAACCAAGCCATTAGTGTGGGAGTGGTAAGGAGAGGTGTAGACAGCTTCCACCCCCAGGGCTTGGTACAGACACCTCAACAAAATGGAACAAAAATTAGTCCCTCCATCAGTTAGTATAATTTTTTGGATACCTACTCTTCTAAATACCTTCAGTACCTCCTCTGCTATTTTGTCAGCTGTGACAGTTGGTAGAGGAATGGCTTCTGGATATTTTGTAGCATAGTCACATATAATAAGTGCGAAGTGGTTTCCCTTTGCACTTTTGGGAAGGGGCCCTATGATGACCATTGCTATACACTCAAAGGGAACAGTTACCAATGATAAGGGTTGCAGGGGGCTTTGTCTTTTTTAGTAATTGGGGCTACCATTTGACATTTACTGCAACTCCTGCAGTTTTCAGCTACCTGATTATGAATTCCTGGCCAAAACAATTGGTACAGGAGTCGTTTCAGTGTTCTGTCCCTCCTTGCATAATCCCACAGGAAACATCATATGCCCAAAACATTTATTGGTCTCTATACTGCTGGGGAACCACTAATTGGTCTACTCTTTCACCTATTTTTGGATTTACACACACCCTGTATAATTTGTCCTGTTGAATTCTATATATGGGAGGTGTACCTTTTTCTCCTTCAGGGACAACCTCTAAATACAAAGGGGTTACTGTATCATCACTTCTTTGATCATTTGCAAAGGACTGCATTGAAACAGTTTTATGTAACATTTCGTCAACACGAGTCCCTTTTCTTATTCCATGTCCATTTCTCCAATCTTTTACGTCTATTGGATTTTAAGGGCTTACCAGGGGCCTCAAACACTGTCTCATCAAATGGAAACAGTTCCATCTCTGCCTGTTTTTGTCAAGTCTGCACCTGGGTAGACAATGCACAAATAGTTGAGGAAGAAGTCAGTAAATCATCAAGCATAGGGAAATCATGCCCTAATATTACAGGCGCAGTCAACCATTGTACTACTCCTACTCTCATGTGCTGTGCAATGCCTTGTGCTGTGATGGTAACTTCTTGTAAGGGATAGGAATGAATGTTCCCATGCACATAAGTCACCCTTGCATGTTCAGGATTCACAGTCTGAGGGACCCTACAAAGTACATCAGTATGTGCTAGAGTTTGTTTACTCCCAGAGTCTATTAATGCAGTTGCTGATTCCCTCCAATGTTGACAGTCACTGTATGCTGCCCCCAGTTCGCTAGTGCCAGATGAGAAGGATCAGCTTTCTTCTTGGGGCAGAATCTAGTAGTGTGGCCCTTCGCTTGACATTCTCGCCAAATAATTTCAGGGTTGTAGGGACGTGGACTTCATTTCTCATATGTACTATTAGTAGTATTAGCAGAAGGAGCAGTAGGCGAATGTCTTACCGTAGAGCTGGTAGATGAGGAAACCCCATTTGACCCCTTCTGATGTTGTGGATGCGCTGTTACAAAGTCCTCAGCTAAGTTAATCAGCTTTCTCAGCTGATTCTGGTCTATGTTCTTGCACTCACATTTGTACCTCCTGGAGCAGTATCTTGATGAACTGTTAAAGAACTATTGACTCCATTACTTGGTTCATGGTGCGCACTGTGGGTTGGAGTCATTTGGTGCAGAGATCTTACAATCTGACACAGACTTCCTGTGGTGAATCAGCCATATAATATCTAAATGTCCGAAATCGCTGCTGGTATGTTCCATGCTAATATCATACTTTTTCAGGATGTCCTTTTTAACATGGTCATAGTTGGTTGCATTCTGGGTCTTCACATGACTATAAGATAATTGTGCTTTGCCCCTAAGATGGGGACCAAGCGAACATCCCATTTGTCTCTGGGTCACCCACATGCAGTTGCCACTCATTCAAAAGTAGTTATGTATGCTTCAATATCATCTTTGTCCATCAATTTTGATAACTTTATGTCCCTGGGCCCCTCATTAAGTAGGTCGTGCCTGACATTCCCCAAGGCTTGTATTGCTTTAAGGGTGTCTACCCTCCTGGTCTCATTCTGGATTCAGTCTTTTCTCTTTGTTTTTCAGTGTCTATTTGTTTCAGACAAAGCCACCTGTGGAGATCCTGCATATCAGTAGGAGGTGTTTCTTCTTCCTCTACAGGACCTGTCTCCTCACCTCCAGTGGCAACTTCTTCTTTCAACTGCCTCGCAGTCTCTTTCCGTCTGACATAACCCAGCCCATTATCTAATGGAAGCTGATACTTATTCACCATTGTCCAGGTCAACACTCCCTCAGGTGTGGGTGTCTCTGTCTTTAAATGCTTCAACTGATCCTCCATGATATTACTGGACAATATCCATCAGAAGGTTGTCTCACCTCCATGAATCCCACTTCTGACACCAAATGTAAACATGGGATCAAATGGAGTCCAGAACATGACCAGGATACACAAAAATAAACTTAGATTTATTGTTTTAAAGCAGGAAAAATAAATGGACTTAACAGTGGAAAACAAAAAGATCACAATAAGTAAAGTAAATAGCTATGATATATCAGCAGTTACATCACTGGAGAATATCTGTCTAGAAGCACGATAGACATCTGACAGGTTCACCTTCCTACCACATTCTCAATCAATTCATTTTCTACCCTCCATATATATAGACTTCAGGTCACATGATACACATAAGCCCCTCCCTAATCAGAAAATATACTAATATTCAGTATTTAAAATACTTTAAATGTAACCTATATTTCATTTTAGGCATTCTTTGTCTGTTCATATTACAATCAACCTTCAAAAGATATGAAAAATACTGGTATTTCTTTCATTTATCATTTTGCAAAGCAAACCAGGCTCCTCCCATCAGTTTTTACCAATATTAGGGTGGAGCAAGAGCCGGCCGGCTCTGTAGAGAGGCAGAAGGCTGAGAGGAGGGTCTGGTGAGCTGCTTCCAAAACTACACAGCTACAAGTCAGTTTTTATATATATTTACACCAGCTGTAATGTTATAACATATTAAAAATATTTGGAAACATTTCTAGACAATAGCAGATATGCACAGTAGATCACCAATGTTAGGGTTTACACAAAAACAGCAAGAAACGCTGTGTTCCTGTATTTGCACCTGTACTTATTCATAGGCAATTGACTGCAAGCACAGCCTTCACTCCAGCGGCTCTCTTTCAACCAGCAACAGCTTACAAGACTGTAGTGTTCTGTCTGGATTCGCTCCTATTTCTCTTTATTTTGCAGGAACTTCAAGCAGTAAAATGGGATGCTAACTCACAGGGGTAAAAGAGGTATAATAAAATGTTTTACAACTAACTGAGAACCTCAACAACTTGGAGAGTGTACGCACATTTGAAGGGGCTTCTCACACTATCACACATTGCAACTGTGTGCTCACTCGTGGGGAGCTCTACTAATTGAAATTTGCAAAAATAGCTGATTTTACTGATGTTTTGACTAGCAATCAAATTAGAAGGCACAGAAGGATGGTTAGGAACAGAAAGACTACCCACAGGTGGCCAGTCCATGGATAGAGGAGTACAAGAGAAAAAGAAAATAGGAAACGAACATAGAAAAAATACTGTTGCAATTGCAACAGATTTAAACTGCAAAGGGGTAGGCTAGCCCAAAACTCTGATAGCCCTCAGCTCTGTTCCATCCAGAAATAACTACTGTATGTATTTTAACACCAAAATTACATTAGAAAAATTATGTTACCCAACAATAAAAATACACCAAAGGTGTATACAACAATACAAACAGAGAAAAGTGCGTGTGTATGGGGGGGGGGGGTACAAACAGCCCCTATCACAGTGACTTAATGGCTAGTCAGTGCCATGTAATCCCTGATCTGACCACTTGTCCACATGTCAGTGGTTGTTTGAACTGATGTTCTCAGGGTATGTGAAACAGCAATGCTGACACCATCACACAACTCTGGAAGTGCCATTATACAGAAGTAAGTACAGCTGGGAACCTTGATACCCTGGCACTGCAAGTTACATTAGGAACTAATAACTGTTCTTGCTCATAAAAGAGAATGGAAGCATCAGTGGCTATCATTTCCATAATGGCTTTTGTTAACAGTTTGGACTCAGGCTTATTGTCTTTATAGCTCTAGTTTAGCTGACAGTATTGTGGGTCACCCAAATGTCTGGCTCCTACTTTTGCTGCGAAGGTAGGTGGAGGTGGATGTCTTCTTTACTCTCAACTACCTTCCCATCATCATTATAAATAATCATCATATCACCATCAACATCATGTCATCCTCTTTACCATTACCTGCTGCTGCTGTTGTTGCTGATGATGTCACGTGCAAGTGGCACCCCTTTTCATACTGAGCTGTATGCACATAAAGCAGATGCTTTTTCATGGAAGATGTTCTCAGCCATGTGTGTACTCTTCATCATGACTAATTATCTCCTCACATTAAAATCCTCACTACAAGTTCTTGTGATTCTTTGTCTACCCTAAAGAAATCCCACACCACAAATGCCACTCGTTTGGTCTTGCGCAGTGGCCATTTCTGAGAATGGTTTAACATCCAATAGTTAAGGCTCTACCTGACTTTTTTCATCACGGTTACTGCCCTTGTCCTTCCTTCTAAAGGATTATAGAGTATTATACAATGGCAAGAACAAATGTTGCTTCCCCATTGGTCAGTCTGGCACTGGAGCTGTGATGTTATCCTGGCATAACATCACGGCTCTAGTGCCAGCACATCAATGACTGCATGTCAGTTTAAAAAAACATTGCTCCGTTGCCTATGAGCAGCTTCCCTGGTCTCCGCTTTGCCAGCTACCATTGTCATCGCAAAACCAGAAACCCGCCTCAATGCCTACCATCACCCCACAATTAACAGCACAAAGAAACACCCAAGGCCATCACACAACAAACACAAGCATCAAAATCTCCTGTTTTTCAATTTTTAAAGCAGGACATCAGGACCCGTATACAAAGCGAGCACTGAGTGAGAGAGTGAGAAACTGAGCTTTCAAACAGTCACCGCGCGGCTCTCACTCGCTCGCTCGCTTCAACAAAACACTTTCCTCCTGTTCTCCTGAAAACAACAACTCCGGCACCCAAAAATACCCCAAAACAATATTACAGCCTGTCCCTACCTCAATGCAGGAATCCTCTGAAGCGCGGAGTGAATGGCACTCAATAACTGAGTGTGTGTGTGTGTGTGTGTGTGTGTGTATGTGGGGTGGGGGGCTGCCTCCTACAATGCATAGCGACTGCAGGAATTAAATCCCCCCAAAAAGTAAACCCCAATGAGAAATGCTAATATTGAACCCTTATTCATAAAAAAGACAGCAGTACCAAAGATTGCTAACAGCAGCACAAAGCCACACCAAAGAGGACAACTCCACCTACTGACTAAACAAGAGAATGGCACTATTTTTTCATAATGTAATCCTACCCATTACAAAAAATGACAAAAAAATCTACTTTTAATATATTTTTTATCTTTTTGTTTCTTTGTTTTACAATTAAGCCATTGTATAATAGAAATACTGCACTCCAGGGTGTGTGCTGTGCTAGGATAATGTCACTTCTGGGATGATTAGTCGTACTCGGCCTGCAGCCTCATGTCTAATCACCCCAGGCGTGACGTTATCCCAGCACCACACACACCCTGTCATGCATTATTCCTTTATTTAATAACTGGCCCCAGGCCAGTTGTTGTGTTTTTATAGGCCTTCTATAACCTAGTTTGCACAGTAAATGTTTTGCTCTGTCTGTGGGTATGTTCTTTTTTATTTATTTAGGTGACATAGTTACATTGTGTTTTGCTATAGAAAAGTACAAATTTGTAAGTATGGAATGTATGTCTAACACGATCAGCTTGTGTAAACAAGACACCATTATAAACAACCATTGCTTAATGTTTTTTCTCCTGAATAAAATGATAATTAAATACATGTTCCTCATAATTCAAAGCATTTTCCTAGTATTTTTCTTTCCCTGTGTTTTTCTGTAGATAATCTAATTTCTTGTAGATACTGAATTGCTCAGTTTTCCTATATAACTAATGCAAGTCTATGTGGACAACATCTTTATAGATTGTTCCATTTCCCAGTAAAATACAGGAATCTGTGTAAATCTAAGAATCCTTAGTAACACACTCCAGGGTACTGCATTTAGTAAAATATATCAGCACTTCTGCAGTGTGTGTGTGTGTGTGTGTGTGTGTGTGTGTGTGTGTGTGTGTGTGTGTTGAGGAACACACGTCTTGTGCCTCAGCACATAATTCAGGATGGATGCCTATATTATCTCTGAATGAATGCACACCATGCTGCATGTTATGTGCTACCAGTGTTTTATCACAACTTAAGGTAATAAATACTTATGTGCAAGAATTTTTTTTTATTGACTTACATAGTCTGAGCAACTGTCAAATGTGTGGTTTGCCAATCAGTTAAGGATCCCTGCTCAGTGTATTTGTTATGTAATGACCTGATAACATAGCAGCCTACTAACCTGTTAAAAATGCATGAGGTAAAATTCTTGGCATTTTATTAGGGCTATGCATGTTTCAGAGGAGGCATGTGTCAAATTGCTTCAGGGAGTAATGTCAAGGACTACACCCAAAAATTAACAAAATACAGATTTTCCCTTGGGATGACGTCATGTTTTTATCAACATGTGCGTATCCCATTCCTTGTTTCACTTTAACAAGAGGATGATCACTCAAACTGTTTATACTTTAAAGTACTACATCTACAGTAATAGAAATTACTTCTAACTTATCTTATTACATTAACCACAAATCTCATAATTATAATTCTACAAAGCTACTCAAGAGTAACCACTTTAGTAATGTTTTTTGCCTGTTACTACAGTGCAACTATATAGAATAAGTCACCCTTCTCAGGACTGTCTTTGTTTAATTTTATCATATATTTTGTCAAGGAATAAAGGAATAGTAAAGAATTTGACATTCAAACAAACTCTATCCCAAAGCCCAGGAGTTTGAGTGCGAAGAATGTTGCTGCCATTTTCAACCCACAGCACAATTCAAAGAGTACATGCATAGATTAAAGAAAGCTTAAAGGCAGGTTAAAGAATAGGGACCTTAAATGACATGTGAAGGGTCACACAATGAATAGGTAGCAGTTGTGGGACTCAAACCTAGGGCTCCAGTTTCACAGCTCAGCACTATGACCACTAGGCTACACCACCCCACTCTTCTATCTTCTTATAATTCTGAACAAAGAAACTAGGGAAAGTGCCTTCCCTCAGTGATAATGCAAAAGTGGGTGTACGTGGATAATGCAGTTATTTTATTTTGCTTCTTATGAAAAGGAGGTTACCTAAGTGGTCCGTGTGTGTGTGTGTGTGTGTGTGTATACATGCATGTGTGTGTGTGTACATGCATACTGTATGTGTGTATGTGTGTGTGTGTGTGTGTGCTCAGTATGCTACATCTTGTTTTCTGTGGGGCACACAATTGTTTCTGGTAGGAATGGAGTGATTTGTTTGACAGTGTCCCATCCATTATTTTCAAGTGAAGAAAACACACACTCCACAGTGCTACTCTTAAATTGAGAAAGCCTGATATTCTTCATTATGATGCTTTGGATCATTTTCTATTTTTCTATGGATTAAAAACACATTAATGTGAAAATAATTCATTATTTTGCTTATCTCATTAACAAAAAAAAAAAAAACACTGCCAGAAAGGATTCCCTAAATATTTTCCAGTGGATGTTCTGTTCACAAAGATGACATACTGTACTGTAGAGGAACAGACTGAAATTGACCTAACCCAGGCAATAAAACACACAGCCAAGTAAACTTAACACAGAACAAAATGAATACAGTATAGCCATTGTTCCTAATTTAAACACAAGTTCGGAACAGTTTAGAGGGGATTCTAAACTGCACCAAAAATATTCAACAACTAGATATACCTATACCAGTCAAAATAATAGTAATTTGAACAGACCTGCTACAACATGGTCATGGCAGTGGCTGCAATATAGGATGAGACAATCCATTCATTTAACAGTAGCACAGAAGCTAATGTTCTCATGTGTTTATACAGCTTTCTTATTATTGAAAATAGTTTTCTTATTTTTGGAAAATATATACAAAATAAAATATGACATAAAATTAGAGAACCATAAATTTTCCAAAAATAGGAAATGTAAACATTTTCAGAAAAGGATTTAATGACATATATTTTCTTATTGATTGCATACAGATTTACATCTCTGTAAAGCCTAGGTATTCACTTGTTCTTTACTCTGAATGTGATGATAAAATAATTAATTGGTAAATTGGTAAAATACCTGATGCCACAGTCACTATCCCTGGATAATTTATCTTCAGGCAGGTCTGAACTGCAAAGTGAGGAGGGGGCTGTGCTATCTACCTGAGGGATAACATGATGGCCTATGCCCTTTGACCCTCAGACCATGAAACCACATCACAGATCCTCAAGATAAAAGTCCTCCTTGAGGCCCATAATAAAGTGCTTACCATAGCTTCAGTATACTTACTCCCAAAGGACCAGGCTACTGGCTTCACTAGTGTCATGGATTACCTTAGGGGACTCCGCCATAACTCTGAAACCATAATACGGGGTGACTTGAATATAAATTGGCTTTTCCCTGAGGCCTGTTCCTACAAGGATGCGGTCACAGTGCCAACACCTCACACAAATGGTACCCACCCCTACCAGATACAACTATAGGACTGGGTCCCAAACACTACTTGACTGGATACTGTCAAATCACCCGAGCGACCCTCTAAGGTTTCAGTTCTTCCTGACACCATAAGCAACCATTCACCCATAATCTGTACCTGGTCTAACAAATTCATCAATCCCCTCCTAAAATAATATACTCCAGGGTGTTAAAGCAGGGGTAACTTGAGCTGCTCAAAGCACATCTGCACAACCTGGACTGGTCTTCACTTGACTCAGCCAATGATACTGATCAAGCCCTGGACTCATTCATCAGTCACTTTACTGCAGCCTGCGATATTTATGCACCAGTGAAAAAGCTGAAGGTAAAAGGAAAGACCAACTCATGGATAACCTCTGAGCTAACTACTCATCTTAAACTAAGGGATCATCTATGGCGCTGCACAAGAACCACTTCTAAGCAAGGGGGCATTCAAAAGTGCAAAGCAGCAAAGAATGACTGTACTTGAGCAATGCAAAATGCCAAAAGCAACCACTTCAGGGAAGCACCCTCCAACACCTGGGAGATGGGAAAAAATTTGGAATAACATGAAAGACCTCACTGGAAAGGACCCTAGAATCCACCCACAATGCTCAATATCAATGGTACACCAACATCAGACCTTGGTACAATTTCCAACACCTTTAACAATGCGTTCTCTAATCTGGGCAGCGTTCTTCCACCAGACTTCTTTGATGCCCCTACCACAAGTGACCACTCTGACATCGCACACCATCTTCACACAGCACCGCAATTCTACTTCAAGGAGATCCCAGTGAACTTAGCCAGAAAATACATTCAGAAAGCCATCAGCAAGACTGGCTTCAGCGGTGACTCCCTCGACATGAAGTTGATTGCACTAGTCCTGGAAAAAATCCTAGAACCCTTGACAAAAGTATTCAACCTATTCCTTAGGACTACCCAATTCCCAGCAATATGGAAACAGGTAACTATCACACCATTTCACAAAAGCGGAAATAGGACACTGCACACTAATTACAGACCTATCTCCATCCTCCCCCCTTATCCAAAGCTCTTGAGTGAATAGTCTCGGACCAGCTAGTCGAGTACCTTGAAAAATATGAAATCCAATGCCCTGAACAGCATGGCTTCAGAAAAGGGCACAGCACCACCAATAGCACTGTTGGAATTTACAGGATTTATTCACGCCACTCTGAACCAAGGAAACTGTGTGGGGGCTGTATTCATTGATCTAACTAAAGCCTTTGACAGCATAAACCATCCACTCCTACTCAGACAGCTATCAAATATTGAACTCTCCAAAGATGCACTGCCCTGGTTTGCAAGTTACCTCACGGGTAGGGTCCAATGTGTTAGGATCGCCAATATCACCTCCAATGAAAACCCAGTCCCTTCAGGAGTCCCTCAGGGGTCCATTTTGGGATGAGTACTCTTTAGTCTCTTCCTGAACAGCCTTCCTAGCCTCTTCCACCAGAACATACTGCTATACGTGGATGACGCTGTCATATTCACAAATCACCATGATACTAATCTCCTGGAGAGGCAGCTGCAGTGTGACTTCAAGAGTGTTGAGGACTGGATCAGTTCACGCAAACTTGTTCTGAACTATAGCGAAACAAAAGTAATGTCATTCTGCAATGCTTGAAGCAAGCATAACTCTCAACCAATGGGTGACCATTGTGGTAGACCAGGGAGGTGCAGTGGACATGGCCTACCTAGACTTCAGCAAGGCATTTGACACAGTCCCACACAAAAGATTAATATACAAGTTAGCCAACCTGGAAGTGGATCCTAAGGTGGCAGCCTGGGTTAAAAATTGGCACGACAACAGGATACAGAGGGTAATAGTAAACTGAGTTTACTCTGAAGAAAGGGGGGTTACTCGTGGGGTACCACAGGGTTCAGTACTGGGACCGGTCCTCTTTAATGTCTTTATAAGTGACACTGCAGAGGGACTGGAAGGAAAAGTATGTCTCTTTGCAGATGACACAAAGATCTGCAACAGGGTTGATACAGAAGGTGGGGTGTAGAGGATGCAAAGGGACTTGGCAAGGTTGGAGGAATAGTCAAATACATATGGCAGCTTAGACTCAATGCAAAGAAGTGCAAAGTAATGCACCTGGGAAACAAAAATCCAGGGGAACAGCACACAATGGGAGGTGAGATAATAACTACAGAAATGGAAAGGGACCTGGGGGTAGTCATATCAGATGACCTTAAGGTGGGCAAGCAATGCGAGAAGGCAGTAGGGAGAAGCATCACCAGTAGAAAACAGGAAGTTGTTATCCCTTTGTACATACAGTTGGTGAGACCCCATCTGGAGTTCTGCATCCAGTTCTGGAGACCCCATCTCTGCAAGGACATAGATAGGATGGAGTCTGTCCAGAACAGAGCAACTAAAATGGAGCAGGGTCTGCACCAAAAGACATATGAAGAGAGATTGAAGAAGCTTAATATGTATACACTCGAGGAGAGGTGGGGGGGGGCATGATAGAAACTTTCAAGTACATCAAGGGAATCAACAGAGTCCAAGATGGTAGCATCTTTCAGAAAAAGAGATGTGCAAGAACAAGGGGGAACAATTTGAAGTTAGAGGGGGGACAGCTCAAAGGTAAAGTGAGGAAGTATTTTTTCACAGAGAGGGTTGTGGATACATGGAACAGCCTTCCTGAGGAGGTAGTAAGCTCAAAAACAGTGGAGGAATTCAAGAATGCATGGGACAGACATAAGGCAATTCTAGTGGGGGATAGGAGGAAGTAGGCTGTTGGTTAACTAGGATCTGCAGCCTATGCACCAGGTAGGGAAATGGGCAGACTAGGTGGGCCAAGCTGTCCTTATCTACCATAAAATTCTATGTTTCTATGACCCCTCACTGTCATGAACCAAGCAGGGATTACACTTGAACCAGATTCAGAGTTTAAATACCTTGGCATCACCCTGGACAGATCCCTCTCATTTGCACTGCACATCGACAATGTCACAAAGGCCACAAATATTCAGATAGATCTCCTCCACAGGCACAAACACTGCATGACAGTTGATGCCCTTAAACTGGCTATAAACAGCTCTGTCATTTATGTCGTTGACTACGGCCTAGCCATCTATGGCTTAGATTCCTCTACTGCCCTTCGCAGGATATCGATGGCACTTAACAAATTTTGCCAACTCCTAACAGGCACTGTCCCTTCTAACACACACCTGCAATCTGTACGCCCAGGTTGGGTGGCTACCACTCCTCAACAGGATCCAATACCAGACTTGCTTGGTAACCAACAAGGTTCTCTCTGGGCTAATGTCGCCAGGTGTTGAAAAGCTTCTTACTGTATACAACAGCACCCAGCATACCAGAAATGCACAACACCAAACCTACCAGGTTCCCAGATGCTGGACCACAATGGGTCAGATGTCTTTTGCTTTCAGAGCCCCTCTGTGGTATAATTCGCTCAACAAAAAAACACTTACTACTGCTACGCTTGGCACCTTCAAGAGGTAACTCCAACAACACTTCACTTCAAACAGTCAGTGTGATTGCTTCCACTAAGAGATTCATCTCTCCTCTCTCACTGGCCCAGGCCCTCTCTTGGGGTTGTAATTACTATGACTCCTGCTTCTTCCTTTTACACCCTCTCCCCCTGCACCTCTCCTCTATGTTCACCCCCTCTTCCTTAGGTACTTCTTGGATGTGGGTCCTTTTCTACTACTATTAGGTACCCACCTCTACTACCTTCCCCCCCAAGACAATGGCCCCTCAGCCAGCCTACTGTCTCCTCTACCCCACTTACCCTACCCTCACTAACTCCATTGCTCATGTGTTATTTTTCACTTGTAACCTGCATTTATCTAGATGTCGTTGTCTGTATCCTAGTATGAATGTATCCTGAGCCTAGCCTTCACCATGTATAAAGTCTGTCTAACATTGTTGACCTTTGTATGTATGTTTACCCTCCATCCTCTGACGTGGAACCTTTTTAAATGAGCAGTTCCTGCTCAAAGGTATTTGTAATCCTAGAGTTTAATAAATAAATAAATAAAATTGGAGAGAAACATGGAATTTAATAAGTACTATTATAAACACAGCATTCCTGCAACCAGTGTACATGTAAAATATAATAATTCATGATGCCCTTTATCACACTTATTAATAGTGTGGTCAAGTGTTGTAATAACTGGGTATGATGGCATACCCAGTTATGTTATACCATTAAGATGGTGACTGAATTTTATTGCCACAATTATAGTGCCGCAACAAGGGCGACAGTGAAAGGGGGGATCTTGATTTTAGATGGCCCCTCACACCTGTCACCCTTTGCTCCCACATAGTTTTAACCCCCTCTGGGGCATGCCCTCCCTGCAGGAAGTAATATTTAGTTTTCAGAGGTGGGGTGAAGCCTCCACATTTTGGGGTGTGGGGGGCAAAGCCCCTGAACAAAAACATACTTTTTCCTAGGAGGGAGCATTGGCGCTATAACTCCATGGAAACATAATGCCTAGTGGCATAATTGCTGTAATCGGTGTTGGCAACATGTTTTTCACTATGACAGGAGAGAACTCCCAGTTATAATGGCATTTGGAGTGCTTGCACTTCACTTTCACTTACAGTACGACAGTGGGAAACACACCAATCTGTAAGTGTCTGTACCCATTATTATAAAATAAATAAAACCAAGTATCTGCACCCACTATTATAAAAAATAAAACATAAATGACTGTGTGCTTATAAAGTTTTTATACACACCCATGGTGAGTGATAACCACATAAACCTCTCAAGCTTCATGGGTCATCACACTTCAAGTGTATAAAAAACTTTGTAACACACAGTCACCTATGCATTACTCTGTATACAATGACTAGTTTGATATGATTTGGACTAATTGTCAGAAGCTGTAGATTACTGTTTTACACCAGTTTGAAATTAGAAACCAAATCACATATGGTTGCAATATAATCCCCATGTTTAGGGGGATTTCTCTAATGTTGCAAATAAGTCTTCTGCTATTTTGATTTATTTCTTCCCATTTGCTCTGGTCAATTTGTTCCACAAATGTAGCATTAAATGCCATATACTGGTGCATAGACCACCATGGACCACTGTGTTAGGATCAGAAGGCAGACAAGGAACTGGGAGAGACACTTAGGATGGTAGCCATTTTAGGGGAGGTGGTGGTAGTAGGGGACTTTAGTATACCAGATGTGGATGGGAAAGTGCCAAATAGAGGTGTGCAAAAAATAAAATTCCGCCGGCGGAATTTCTGCGAAAGTGAGAATTTCACTTCCGTGAAAGTTCAGAAATCATTTTTGAAACTTTTGTGGAAATTCCACCTTAAAACTGTGGAATAAATATACAGACTGCGGGTAAATTTATTGAACTGTGGGGGAAAAATTGGCAGAATGGATCACTGCCAGTGGTCAGTTCTGAGGCTTTTTTTAACCACAGTTTAATTCATTAATCCACCCCCCCACTGATCAAGGATCCCAGTAAATAAATAAATGAAAAAAAACCTCCAATCTCTCCCTTGGACCTTTCTGGTGTCTGGTGGCCCCCCTACCCTCCGATCATGGATCCCAAGTAAAAAATCCCTGATTCCTGGTGTCTAGTGGTTCCAACCACCCCCCCCTCGCTGGGGATCATAGCCTGTTGATCTCAGTAAGGAAGAAACAAAAACTCCAATCCCTCCCTGGTGTCTAGTGGGCCCCCCACCCACTGATCATGGCCCCTAAAAGCATTTTATTTCCCTGGTGTCTAGCAGACTCCCCCTCCCTATCCTGGATTCCCTTAATGTACTAAAAAACAGCTGGCAGTCCACCAACTCATCCCCCCTCTATTCCCAGTATTCCCTGGTGTCTAGTGGACCCCCATCCCTTTTAAAAAAAAAGTAATCCCAATTCCCCCGACAATTCAACCACCACCACCCCACTCCCTACCCCTGAGAGGGCCACCTTTGCAGCACTCTTCTCTCCTCCACTACCGGTGCCCCACTGAACTGTTAGTGAATGACCGTGTGGTTGTACAAGCACGCGCTCATTCACTAACAGTTCATTAAACTATGGATAGAATAAATTCCACAGTTGATATGAATTTTTCTGCAGTTCACAAAAAATCTGCAGAACTCAGCAAAAGTCCATGGAAAATCCAAGTTTCGCCAATGGCGAAAGTTCTGAAATTTCTGTGAAATTTCCATAATTTCATAGAAGTTCAGTGAAAGCATAATTCACAACTTTCACCCACCCCTAGTGCCAATTGTAGCAAGTAAAGAAAAAGTAATCAGTGCCTGGTGGATGTATGCCAAGAGGCATTCCTAGTTCAGGTAATCCAGGGCCCAACAAAGGGAGGGTATCTGCTGGATTTGGTACTCACCAACAGTGAGAGGATTCACAATGTAGCAGTCCAGGAACTACTCTCTTCAAATTACCACAAAACAGTAGTGCTGGAGGTCCAGCTAGAGACCACCAACAGGTCAAACACAGTAAGGGTATGGGACTTTAACAAGTATATTTTGGCAAGATGAGGGTACCGTTGGAAAACAGCACAAGGAGTATAGAGCTAGTGGAGGGGAAAGATGCAAAATGGGAAGAATTTAAAATAGGAGTGACAGAAGAAGCAGAAAGCTCAGTTATGAAGATATAAAAAGGAAAAAGGGCAAGGGGTCCTATTTCATTCAGGGCTAAGGCTGGCAATTGCCACATGGAGGGCATTCTTAAAGTAAAAGGGAAACCAACAGGAAGATGATAGGGAGAAGTACCTGGTGGTGACAAAGGTAGCCAGCAGGAAGGTGAGAGAGGCCAAAACAGAGATGGACCTCTGGCTGGCAAAGGGAGTGAAATAAGGGAAAGGCATTCTTCAAGTACATCTGGGAGAAGCGTAAGGTTAAAGGTGGTATTGTGAGACTGAAGAGTGAGGAGGGATGGGAGGAGATGGACACAGGGAAAACAGAGACACTGAAACAAGTATTTTGGTTGCATATTTATTAGAGAGATGGATAGGCCACTGCCAAAATGTGATGTTAAGAGGGGAAGAAGGACAACATGGCTCAAGTGGCATGGTAAAAATAATGACGAAAAAGGTGTTGGAAATTCTTACAGGTTTGGAAGTAAATGAATCTCTGGAACCTGATGGCTTACACCTGAAAATGCTGAAGGAGGTAACAAAAGTAATAGCAGGGCTCTTGCAGACATATTCAACAGCTCACTGGCCATGGGGGTTGTCCCTAGGGACTGGAGGACAGTGGATGATCTGTCAGCTGGACATTTATAAGTGGAAAAATTACAGTCTTTACTGAGGGAGGAATTGGTGGACTTCTTGCAGAGAAATGGTCTACAGAGCTCCAGACAACATGGGATCATGAAGGGACAGTCTTGCCAGACAGAACATGTTGATTACTTTGACAGGATGACCAAGAAGGCAGGTAGGGGACAAGCAGTAGATGTGGTGTACTTGGATTTCAGCAAGGCCTTTGACTCCTATAGAAGGCTGGTCAAGAAGATAAGGGACTTGGGAGGGGCTGAAAAGAGGGGTGGATAACTGGCTAAGATGAAAAACACAAAGAGTAGTACTTAATGGGAAGTTTTTAGAGGTAAGGGAAGTAATGAGTGGAATACCTCAGGGGTCATTGCTGGGCCTGGTCCTTTTCAAAAGTATTCATTGGTGACATAGGTAAAGGCATCAATGGCAAGACCTGCCTCTTTGCAAATGACACAAAGATCGATACAAGAGTGGACATGGAGGAAGGGATTAGGGAACTGAAGGAGGATTTAGGCAGGTTGGATAGCTGCTCAAAGATTTGGCAGCTGGGCTTCAATGCAAAAAATGTAAAGTGATGCACATTGGGAAGAGGATCCTACGTATGCAATATGAAAAGGGGTGAGTGGTGTTGGAAAGCACCATGTAGGAAAAGGACCTGGGGTTATGATATAAGATTGCCTAAATACAGCAGCACATTGTAATTAGAGCACTGGGCAAGGCAAACAGGATGCTGGGTTGCATAGGCAGGGGGATAAGCAGTAGAAGTCAGGTGTTCCTCCTATTTTAAAGGTCACTGGCCACATCTGGAATACTCTGCAAGGCACTGGTATCCACACCTGATGAGAGACTGCTACTAGGTGGAAGACATTCAGCGCCGGGCAACCAAGATGGTCCATGTACTAGAGGGCAAGATATACAAGGAGAGGCTGCAGGACCTGAATATATACACCAGCGACAAAAGAACAGGAAACGATGACTTGAATAAGACATCCAAGGATCTGCACAGGATAAATAGGGTAAATGCCAAGGAGCTTTTCTCCCTGTATTCAACTATAGGGATAATCGGCAACTCATTTAAATTTGTGTGAGGGGGAGGAATTCAGAAGGTGCATCTATAAGCACTTTTTCACAGAATGAATGAGGGACAAGTGGAGGAAGCTGCCAGAGAAAGTGATACAGGCCAAATCAGGGAACAGATTCGGGCAGGGATGGGACAGACATGTGGGGTTAGTTAGAAAATGATAAGCAGAAACAAAGAGACAGGATGGCTACTAGGTCCAGTGCAGAGTTGTTAGGTAGGGTGGACAGACTGGATTGGCCAACAGGTCTCTTTTGGCAGTCATTGTCCTTGTATCTGCAGAATGTATACCAAATAATAAATGAAGCTATGACTCTCAGAACTACTGTGGTTGGCAAATATGAGTTTGTAAATTTGTTTTGCATTTTAAACTTTGAAAGAAAACAGTAATTATATAAAATAAAACATGGGGTCAAGGTGAAGTTATTGTTTTTATACACTTTCAGATTGTGATAACCTTACAAGTCACTTGAACTTTACTCGTTTGGTTTGTGAGATCATCACAACATTTGTGTGCATACATACCTCATGCTAGATGGCTACCAATGCATTCTATATCTAACAGGTTAGTAAAATGTTATATTTGTGTTTTAAAACCTCTTGTTTCACATGCATATCTTTTTTCAAGTCTTAGCAACAAATTGCATGGAAACAAACAATGGAATGAACTGTTTAACTACTACTTTATTACACTGTCATGTGTTAACTTATCTGCCTTGAAAATATGTCCAGATAAGCTCAGTTAAGATATCATGCAACAGGCTCATGAAGCATAACAAAATGCAGATGTGTTCTGTGGCAGGTTCACTAGTCTTCTCAGGTTTTAGCACTCTTATTATCCTAGATAACCTAGAGTACGTGTAGCAGTGAGTTCCAAGTATTATACATTATGACATCTTTGTTAGCCTATCAGAGTTGCATATGTCTAGACATTAGTACTCTTATAACTGTGGGAGAGTGTCTCATGGAAACAGTTCCAAAATTCAAAAGTTCTAAGTTCAGTTGGTTTAGTCAATTGTGAAACATGGGTTCCTCTTATATTCTGTAGACAAGGCTTTTTTTTACATTCAATTTAAAAAAGCTGAAATCTTTAACATGATTTATAATATATTTATATGAACAGCTACTGTGTCTCTTATGATCATTAGAATGCCTAATCAAGTTCCTTAATAGGCCAGAACTGCTCAACTTTGCTTTACAGTTCTCTCACTCAAAATAGTTGAGAAACCATACTTAACCACAAGAGACACAGCAATTGTACATATAAACGTACAATACATGGCATGCATTTATATTTTAGCAAGTTATTCTTAATGCTTTTCTTTTAGTAAGTTATCCTTAATGCTAATTGTGCATTTGAAGTTACAGTAGCATGTATCAAGTATATCACTCTCATAATCCACCAAATTGTAATCTGATTACTTAATGTGCACATGACAATCTCTTACATAGTAGAATTACCTTTATAATGTCACTGAAACAGTTAGAACCCTAGGAATGCAAGCTGGACATCCTGGGAGTGGGTCCCAGGGTGGTAAACTGGGTCAAAAATTGGCTGAGCGACAGGATACAGAGGGTGGTGGTGAACAGAGTTCAATCCAGAGAAAGAGGGATAACCAGCGGGGTCCCATATGGATCAGTATTTGGACCAGTCCTCTTTAATGTCTTTATAAGCGGCATTGCAGAGGGGCTAGAAGGGAGGGCGCGTCTCTTTGCAGATAACACAAAGATCTGTAACAGGGTTGACACTCCAGCAGGGTTACAGTAAATGAGAAGGTCCCTATGCAAGCTTGAGGAGTGGTCATGGATGTGGCACGTAAGATTCAATGCAAAGAAGTTCAAGATTGTGCACATGGGGCACAGAAAGGCAGGGGAGAAGTACATAATGGGGGAAAGGTCCTGACAGCCAACAAGCAGGAAAGGGACCTGGGAATAATCATATCTGATGATCTAAAGGTTACCATAAAATGTGAGAAGGCAGTGAGGTGAGCCAGTGGAATGATGGGGTACATAGGGAGAGGTATCTCCAGCAGAAGGAAGGAGGTGGTGATGCCACTGTATAGAACACTGGTGAGACCACATCTAGAGTACTGTGTCCAGTTCTGGAGGTCACATCTTGGAAAGGATATAAAGTAGAAGCAGCTCAGAGAAGGGCAACAAAAATGGTGCAGGGGCTGCACCAAAAGTCATATGAGGAGAGACTGGAGGATCTCAATATGTTTTACCTGGAGGAGAGAAGAGAGAGGGGGATATGATAGAGACTTTCAAATATCTCAATGGTGTAAACAAGGTAAGAGGGTAGCATCTTTAAAAAAATAGATGTTCAAGAACAAGGGGGCATGATATGAAGATAGAGGGGGGTAGACTTAGGGCTAACATGAGAAATAATTTTTTCATGGAAAGAGTGGTGGATCCATGGAACAGCCTCCCAGCAGAGGCTGTAGGGGCAATACAGAAGAGGAATTCAGAAACACATGGGACAGACAAAAAGGAACTCTAGAGACAGTACAGGGAGGGTGAGCCACAGATCATCTAGGATCTGTGGTATATGAAACAGGTAGGAAAAATGAGCAAACTAGGTGGGCCAAGCTGTCCTTCTCTGCCGTCAAATTCTATGTTTCTGTAGCCAAATACAGTGTAGCATCAGCAGGTTATGCTGGGCAGCATTGTTCATTAGAAAACAACCGATAAAACTAAATAAATAAACCGATTAAATGCAGTATGTTATGACTGCTGTATATTTTCAACTAAAACAATTGCAATTTATAGCCCAGAAATAACTTATAATCTCAAAAGCATTTGCTCTGCTGTAGAGCTGAAAGATACTGGGGTTGAATTTTCAAAGTTACTGATGCATGAGTTACTATAGAACAGTTGATCTACTGCAGCTGCATCCCTGCAAATGTGCCATAATGTGTGGCTGGGATTTTAAAACATTTTGACAAATTATCAGTACTGCTCATTTTACAGAACACAAATGATGCAAGTGAACATTTTTAGACACACGTACAGTTTTGGTATCACCTGCAAAATGATATTAGATTATGTTTTATGTGGTCCAACAGTCATGTCAAAAGCAGAGCTATTGCAGCAAAAACACGCTGCAATTTTTGGAAAATCCAGACTATTATCTTTATGGCAATTTCCTAACATGTTTGCAACTACATTGTGATGTATGTCTTTCTACTGAATGTGTTACACTTATCTCAGTATGAAGTGTACTCATTTCTGTATGCAGCAGGGTTATATCCCAGTTTTTGGTGTGCAGTTACTTTTTTGTGCACTGATTTTTTTTAAATTCCACAACTGTTTTGGTATGTCATGCTTATTTTTACATGTGTTATGTACAGTTGCAGCAATTGCAATAGTCAGATGTTTCCTGAAATTTATGTGATGTCTCTAGAGGAATTCCTGCCTGCCTGCAATACTGCTTTAGGGTCATCAGAGAGAATATTTGCAGAAATATCAGACTAAGGCAATAGCTGCAACTGTGAGCAGTAAGACATGACAGGGTGATAGCCATTATGTTGTAAATGTTATCCAGGTTTATAGTTAGGCTGAGTGCCTTCATCACCTGCAAGGGTGCTTATCATATATTAATAGCACCCTGAAGCACATTATTCCATTAAAAATGGGTTTTGTGAGGATATTTTAGATTAGTTAAAATATGCAAAGGTATTGCAACAGCTGGGGTGTCACTAGCAGGGCACTATGGGATGATGGTAGTGAAAAAGAGTTTAACCTGGCTGATGTGATGATTTGATGCATGTTTTATCATTAAAATACTTTAGTTTAGCCAGTGATAGACAACAAATAGTCTAATTTCATTCTGATGTTTATGCGGTGTGTGGTTTATTGTTTCCCCTTATCCACCACTCACTCACTCACTTACTCACTCACTCAGCCACAGCATGGGCTCCCACTAAAGCCAGATGTATGTCACCACCCTCTCAGGCTTTTTGTTTTAGGAGCAGGGTTCAACTACAATGTCATTCTGTACCTCGATTACAAAGAAATCTGCTTGTGACAGTAGTAGAGAAAAATGCCAGTTCGATGGTGTGGCACGCTCATGAGTGGAGAGAACTGCTAGCTGAGTGGTGCAGCCTGCACATAAGGAGGGGCTTGCTCTATGTGGGGAAGGATGGGGTCAGCTGGAAGTGCACCTGCAAGGAACCGACTTACTGCTGTGTGGGTACAAGTGTGATATTTGTAGTTCCCCCATCCACCATCCCACCTACTCATCACTCACTCATATTTTATTACTCTTGGAAATAGTTATAGGGTGGGGAAGGTGAAGATCCTCAGCCTTCCTATTCTGGAGCTGAAAGGCTTCAGGCTAGGCAGGTTATATACAACCTTTGGGTCACTCTTGATTCAGATTTGTCACAGATATCTCAGGTGTCTGCCATGCTCAGGAGTTGCTTAAACCCTCTGAAGAAACTTGCTTGGTTATGACCCAGCTTAAACCCAGACAATCGTTAACACTAGTGCATGCTTTCATCATTTCATGTCTTGACTACTGTAATGGATTCTACCCAGGCCTTCCAGCAGGTCAATCCGCAATCTACAGTTCATCTAGAATGAGTGGCTAGATGTGTCACCTCCACTAGGAGGGACAAGCATATTATTCCCATACATCATTCTCTGCAGTGGCCTATCAGATGGCAGATTGATTTTAAGATCCTTCTTATGATCTATAAAGCCCCCACTGAATTTGTCCTCCTTACCTTAGAAACAGAAACATAGATTTTGTCAGCAGAAAAGGACCGTTAGGTCCATCTAGCCTACCCATTGTCCCTGCCTACTCTGGCACCACTGACCTTAGTTGGTCATAGGTCTTACTCCCTCACTCTGTTCCTCTACCTAATATGTCCCTCTGCAGATGCCATGCATACATGAAGCTCCCCACAATCTTTGCCCCCACTATCTCCTCTGGCAGGCTAATCAAGTCATCCATCGCTCTTTCCATGAAAAAGAATTTCCAGACATCTCTCCTAAACTTCCTTCCTTTAGCTTCATTTCATGCCTTCTTGTTCTAATGCCTTCTTTTCTCTGAAATAGACCCTCCACTTGCACCTTGTTCACTCTTGTGAGGTACTTGTCCTCTCAATCTCCTCTTTTGTAGGGAGTACATACTGAGTTCCAGCAGTCTTTCCTCATATGACTTCTCATGCAATCCCCTTACCATGTTGGTTGCAATCCTCTGTACTTCCTCTGCTCTTTCATTGTCCTTGTGAAGGTGTGGCATCCAAAACTGAGCACAGTACTCCAGGTGACGTCTCATCAGTGAGTGATACAATGACAGGACCACCACTCCCGTCCTGCTAGACATCCCAGTCCGAATGGCAAGGCAAGGCAAATGTTATTTAAAAGAAGCCCAATCCCTGAGGCTTTGGGCGCCATACACAATTTAACAATCAGCATAAATATACTAATAAAACAAAATAAAACATCATAAAAAATTGTTTATACTTTTCATAAATATAGACAAAATGAGAAAGCCAATACTTACTTACCTGCCTGGGATTTCGGTGGCCTAGTATATTTCTGAAGCAGTTAGGCCAAGGCAGGACTAGACAATAAGGTCTGAGAAGGCCTGATTGAACAAGAAGGACTTGAGGCAGGCCTTGAATACCTCTAAAGAAGTGACCTCCCTTACAGTTGGAGACAGCGAATTCCACAGGATGAGGCAAGCGACACTAAACACCCTGTCACCGGCTGTTTTTAACCTCGTCCTGGGAATCGCAAGAAGGCCCCTAGAAGAGGAGCACAGAGAGTGGACCAAGACAGCAGGTGTTAGAAGGTTCAACAGATAACCAGGGCCCAGGCCATGTAGAGCCTTGAAGGTGAGTAAACCCACCTTGAAGAGGACCCTCCACTTGATTGGCAGCCAGTGCAGATCACGCAGCACCGCTATAATATGACAGTACTTTGGCTTCCCTGTCAGCAGCCTGGCAGCTGCATTCTGCACTAGCTGCAGTTAGCAGAGGGATCCCCCAGAGACCCTAAGGTAGAGTGCATTACAGTAATCAAGCCTCAACTTCACTCAGGCATGCACCAAGGCGGGGAGGTCCAGACGCGGAACTAAGGGTTTTGTCCTGGCGATATTCCTCAGATGGTAAAAACCGGTATGGAAAGTAGAAGACACCTGAGATTCAAGTGTAAATTCACTGTCCAGAATAATGCCTAAGTTCTGCACCCTAGAGGAGGCCTTCAATGGACTAGATCCAGGGACAAGCCCTGTTTCTGCACCTGAGGACAACCTATCACGTGCCCTGTTCGACTCCACCACCAGTACCTCGATCTTATTGGGGTTCAGTCACAACTAGCTGGAGGCCATCCAGTCATTGATCTCAGTGAGGCAGGTATTTAGCATGTCTACTGCATTGGATGTTCCAGGGGCAAAGGAAAGGTACTTTATTTATTTATTTAGCTTTTGTTAACCAGGTAAGTACACTAGACAAAACTTTGCCTATTTTCACGTATGACCCAGGAAAGTACAGGAAATTTACATACAAAACACATTTTGGACAACATGGTACATAATAGTGGGAAGATTACAAGTCATAGGACAACAAGGTACAAGTTAGGAAATACTCAAATGTCACACGCAGACATCTTAATTTAGAAAACACAAATACAGGTCATAAGGCAACTTTTAGTTAGAGTAAGTACAACAGAGTGAAAGGATTAGTGGCAGCAACATAAGGGCCAACAGTTGTATGTAAGAGCTGAGACCAGACAATTTGTCACAGGCGTTTTTTGCACCCACAGGCCGATGTGAGTTTGAGATGGTTCCATAGGGAGGAATGTAAGCAGCCCTGGGAAGGGGCAATATGGATCTGGTCGGGGAAGATGTTCCATAACTTGGGGGCACACACTGCAAAATCCCTTTCACCCATTTGAGTCCTGATCACAGGTACTGTACCTTGAGTGTAGCCGACCCCTGAGACCTAAGGTGGTAAGAAGAGGGAACAGTTTGGACAAGCAGGTTTGCCACCCCTGGGGGGGTGCCAGTGCTAAAGACCTTCCCTGTGAAGCAACCAAGGACAAAGTCAATGTGCTTTGAGGGAGAGAGCCAGTTTAGTTTGTTATAGAAATCACAATGGTGAGTGAGCAGAGGGGCCGCTAAGGCCAAGTGACAGACATTACTGTAGGCAGTCGACCACCTAGAGGATGGACCTTAGTGGTGCTGGCAAACAACAGGAGCCCATAGCATAGCGAGGAGAGAAGCATAACACACTGGGGTGCACACGTGGCAGCCGGACTGAGGTTATTTTTATTCTATAGGCCATACCCCAGTTTACAGTTGACAGTTTTGCATGTGTTCTGGATATGGCGGCCAAGGTCAAGCTGTGGGTCCAGCGTTAACCCAAGGTATTTGAAATTGTCCGTGATTGGGATCGGGACACCCCCCTTTCTGGAAACACAGAAAGGCACTGGAGAGGCCTTAATCTTAGCCCGGACCCAACGAGCATTGCCTCGTTTTTTTAGATTAAGAACTAGCTTATGGTTCTGGATCCATGTCTGGATATTACTTAGGTCAGCACTCAGGTGGCAGTTAATGTCCCCCACTTCTGGGGAGTGAGACAGGATGACCAGATCATCTGCATAGTAGAGTGGTTTACAATGAGCAATGAGCAATGGCTGTGGGGAGAATATTAACAAAAATGGAGAAGAGCAGGAGTCCAAGGACGGAGCCTTGGGGAACCCCCATGGTTACTGGGATGGGGCTTGATAGCTCTTTACCATATTTTATCCATTGCATTCTGCCATTCAGATAGTTGGAGAATCAGATGAGAGCAGCAGAGGATAGTCTAATAGATCTTAGCTGTGTTGACAGCATGACATGGTCAACCAGGTCAAAGGCCTTTGAGAGGTCTATAAGGATAGTCCCCGAAAGTTTGCCTTGGTCCATGGCCTCTCTTATCCAAGATGAAACAGTAACGAGGGCGGAGGAAGTACCATGCCCCTTCCTGAATCCGTGCTATATGGGAGACATTGTGTCATGTGATTGTAGATACTCTGAGAGTTGTCCTGCCACAACTTTCTCCAGGAGTTTGCTAACCGCTGATAGGATGGATATAGGGTGATAGTTCTCTATCAGTTTAGGGTTTCCCTCTTTAAGGATTGGGACCACCCTGGTCACCTTCCATATGTCTGGCATAACACCAGTTGACAGGGACAAGTTGAAGATATGTGCCACTGGAGGGGGCAAGCCAGGGGGCACTGAGGCTGAGGAGTTTTGGTTCCAAGCCATCTTGGCCCACACTTGAGAAGGGGGAAGAGTCCAGCTGACAGTCTGCACACCTCTTGAACCATCACTGCCCTGAAAAGAAAGGGCAGACGGGGTGAAGATGATGCTATGGGCTGGGTGCCGCTGTCACCACTACCATTGGGCAATGATGAGGTGTACTGAGACAGATCTGCGAAACAGTGATTGAAGGAGTTGGCAATGGTTTCCAAGTTGTTGCAGCTGGAACCATCAATTGTCATATCAGTGGACTCCGCACTCTGTGTGCCGCTCACTATGTGTTTGATGTTTCTCCAGAACCTTCTTGGGTCCTTAGCCGAGTTCAGTAGTGCAGATTTGCAGAACTCACTTTTTGCTACCCTGATGTTCTTTTTGCACTCATTTCAGAGCTGCCTGTATTTTTGAAGGATATCCTGGTCAGCCGTAGCCTTAAACTTGGCCCAGCACTTGTCCTTGGTTTTGAGGAGGGCTAGGAGGCTGCCATGAAGCCATTTTGTAGCCGCACCTGACCCTCCATCTGATTAGGGGGGCATGTTTCTCCTGCAGGGTCCTTAAAGAGATGAGGAGGTGACTGACAGCAGATGTGGAGTCCTGGGCATTCCATACTGCTGACCAGTCAGTGTACTTAATATCATTTGGAAAAGAGGATAGATCGAACCTTGAGTAGTCTCTGATCTGGATAATTTTATGTGGTATTTTCAGGAGTGGGATCCTCCAAACACAGTACACTGGGGAGTGATCCAAGATACAGTCAGGCAGGACACTGGACGAGCTGATCCTATCAGGTCTGTTAGTCAAGATCCAGTCCAGGAGGGAGCTCTTACCACCATTTATGGGGCACCTGGTAGGATTCCTGACTAGCTGTGTCAGGGAGAGACCGGCAAGTGACGACTCAAAGGCTTTGGTGTTACCACCCAGCCAATTGAGGTTGAGGTCACCCAGAATGATTAGCTCATTTTGCCGTAGTACAGCGCCGACTTTGTCAAGGAGGCCAGTCAGCCCCTCTATGCCTCCTTTTGGGGGATTGTAGGTGAATACAATGTGTATCTTTTTTGACATCCCTAGTTTGACATCCCGTGTGCAATGTCTCACAGGTGGACTGCACTGTCTGTTGACAAGGAAGTGCAGATAGGTTAAGATGGCTCCTGTAGTAGACCAGGATACCACCACCCCTCTTTTTACCAGGGCAGTCACGACGGATGAGATCATAGCCAGGGAGGGCACACACAGAGTTTGGTGTAGCAGGTTTTAACCAGGTTTCTGTAATGCCTAGGATATCAGGATTATGTCGAGTTACCCAGCCATGAAGTTCCACCAGGCTGGGCAGGAGACTTCTAATATTAAGATGGGCTACTTTCAGCCCTTTTACCACCGACCAGCCTTCCAGTGAGGAGGAAGACTGGAGTGAAGGTCCTGGGTTTAGCTCTGTGTCCCCTGCTAGCACAAGGGTCACCAGCATGAACCAGAATAGATGCCTCAAGGGGAGTGGATCTATCCTTCGTTTGTGACTTACGATCATAGCGTCTGATCTTTCGTGCAGGTTTCAGAAAGCTCCTTAGGTCAAGACTACCGAGGACCCAGGGCAAGGGTGAACCCTCTGCTAGAAGGTTGGAGAAGGTGAAGTCTGAGTCCCCCGGCTGGGAGCACGTACACCAGGGATCTCCCTTCAGGGGAGCACCCCCCACTTATGAGCCAGGGAATCCAGGGAGTAGTAATGATCACAACAGCGATAGTGCCCAGGAGTAACTGGAGCAGGACTAGCTTTGGCAGTTGCTCCGGGTGTCCCATGTCAGTACCGAGACGTATGTCAGGTTGAGACAGGAAGGGGAGCTGCTACAAGGTGTATAGTGGGCTGCAGAAATGGGTAGAACGCAATGAGATGGTTTGTTCCCCCCCCCGACACTTACTACATCTGGCTGTCTTGTTCCAAGTTGCATTACGATCAGGCTAACGATAATTATTAGGCCTTGGCGTTAGTAATTAGTCATATGGCCCACATCAGACAATGTCTTTTGAGCAGACTTGTATCACATCAATAAGTGCACTACATAACAAGTGACCAAAAGCTATAAGGGAGCCCCTAGTGGAGAGACTGTATAGCTTGCAGATGGAAAAGTGAGCCGGCGGGGCAGAGCCGAGCCTCTGCAGCAACAGGCAAGCAGCTGGTAGATCGGGTAACCAGCACACGTGGCCTTTTCCCCGGCGTTGACGAGCACAGGTAAGCTTTTTGCAGTCAAGCTTTTTGCACAGTCTGTGTGTTAAATATGTCCGTGCTTCTCTGGTTTCAATTGTAGAAAATTACCTTTGCTGTCATTTCTGAGGAGCGGGAGGGGAAGGGCAGGAGCCGAGGTCCTCTCGACCTCCAAGACAGTCCCCGATGTCCCTGTTCACCTGTGGAAGTAAAGAGATGAGGTGAGTCCAGGGGTTTAAATAGAGGGGAATGAGGGGAAGGGTGCAGGGACTCTCAATAGCGCACTTCGTGCCTCCAGTAATAGTCGCTACATACAGCGAGTCCCCTGAAATTCCCCAAGCCCCAAATGCCTCACACAGTTGCAGAAAATGATGGCAGCCTACTAGTTCAGCTCAGTCCCTCTAGGCAGCCCAGGAGCAATGCCCGTAGTGATACTAGTATTTGGCACAACCTATTTTTTTTCCCTCTGTCCAGAATCAGTGTGCACAATAAACTGTCCCTAATTAGAGTACAGAAACCAGATAAATACAGCACTTCACACAGCTCGGTCCCTCAAAGAAAGGCAACATCAGTATAATGAGCTACCCCTACACCCCTTAAAGCTGTCCCGACTCAGTGTGGACAATAAACTGTCCCTTTACTTCATGAACACAGCCAGACTCATTGTCTAGGCCTCCTTAAACTAACGACTGTAATAGCAAGTTTGGAAGGCATTAAGAACACCAAATGAATGTGTATAATTAGAGTACAGAAATCAGATAATTGCAGCATCTCGCGCAGCTCGGTCCCACAAGGAAAGGCAACATCAGTATAATGTGCTACCCCTACATCCCTTAAAGTAACAACTGTTATAGCAGCTTAAACAAGGCAATTATGAACAAGAAATGCATATACATATATATATATACACACACACACACATAATCAGTTCATTTTAGCTTTCAAGTCCAGTGTAATTAAAGCATGGTGAAGTATCTTCTCAAGAGCACTGCAGGCTAATTTTTGGTTTTAAAACCTATAAGCACATCTCTGCCACCCTAAAATGGCTCCAGATTCAAAATGCCCGAGCCTCTGCAGCAACAGGCAAGCAGCTGGTAGATTGGGTGACCAGCACACGTGGCCTTTTCCCCGGCATTGACAAGCACAGGTAAGCTTTTTGCACAGTCAAGCTTTTTGCACAGTCTGTGTGTTAAATAGAAAGGTACAGCTGGGTATCATCTGAGTAACAGTGAAAACCCAGACCATACTTCCTAATGATCTCTCCCAGGGCAGCATGTACACGGTGAAAAACATTGGCAACAAGACTGAGCCATGGGGTACTCTGCATGACAGGAGGTTAGAGGAGGAGGATAAATTCCACATCACTACCCTTTGCCACCTGTTGGTGAGAAAAGACTCAAACCAGCAGATGACAGTGTCAGTGAGTCCACAGAATTCCCTTAGATGGTCAAGCAACACACAACAATGGTCTACTGTGTTAAATGCTAAAGAGAGATCAAGGAGAACAGGAATTGTCCTCTGTCCCCGATCTCTTGCCCTGAATAGATCATTGTGCACCTGAACTAAAGCTGTTTCTGTGCTATTCCTCACACGAAACCCAGAATGGAGAGCTTCGTATAGCTCATGGGTCATGAGGTGCTCCTCCAGCTGAAGTGCCATAACCTTTTCAACAACCTTACCCAAAAAGGAAAGGTTGAAGATAGGATGGTTATTTGACCTGACATCAGGGTCCAAAGATGGTTTCTTCAGAAGGGGTCTCACTAGCACCTCCTTCAAGGTGTCAGGGAAGACCCCTTCCAACAAGGAGCACTGGACAATCAGGCAAACACTGGGCCAACGGAGTTGACACATCCCATCAAGAAACATGTAGGCACTGGGTCCAGTTCATAATTAGTGTGCTTCAGCTTGGTAGCAACCTCAATGACCTCCACCACCTTCACCAGTCTCAACTTACCCCAACTAGGTGGAGTGCACTCAGAACACCTAAGGCGATCGCTGTCAGCCGTACAATGGCTCACTGGTGGGATTCTCCGCTGGATATCGGACACCCTGTCCAAGAAGAATTGAGCAAACTCTTCACAAACAGCATTAGAAAAGGCTTTTTTTTCAGCTGCAGACAGGCTGGATGCAGAAGCCTGTCTACAGTTCGAAAGAGCATGGATAGTCAATTCTTCCCAGAGGCAATCTCACAGGACAGGAACTCTGCCTTCTTATGATTGATTGCTCTCTGGTACACATAATAGTGTGCAGGCAGGGCCAGTTTATATATCTCCAGCCTGGTCCTCCCCCAGCAGTGCTCCAAACTCTGACCTTTCATCTTCAACATCTTGAGTTCCCCATAAAACCAAGGGGACCTCAAGTGAGAAGATTTGGGTCATACACGGATCGGTGAGAGGGAGTTGAGTGCCTCAGACAATGCCCTATTATTGGCAGTGACTGCAGCGTCCATACCCCCAGGGCATGTAATGCCTACACTAGATAAATCAGCTGCTGCCAGAAAACCCTTGGGGGCAAACCCCTTAAAGGGTGGTAGCTAACCATCTCTGCAGGGGGAGGGCTCACGTAGGGGGCCCCCAAACAAGAACTCTACTG
The DNA here is from genome assembly GCA_016271365.2 of Neoceratodus forsteri. Taxonomy (NCBI): domain Eukaryota; kingdom Metazoa; phylum Chordata; order Ceratodontiformes; family Ceratodontidae; genus Neoceratodus; species Neoceratodus forsteri. Next base: position 1,643,381,738 of record CM057450.1, read on the forward strand.
TGCAATAATTGGACCAAACAACTCGATCTGTTCTGAGACTATTTATCTCAAGACACAGCAAGAAGACCAGGTCCAATGTGTGTCCATCCTGATGCGTCACGGAAGAAATTTCTTGCGACAGACCCAGAGATGACATCATCTGGAGGATGTTGTAACCCAGCCTGGATGATTCATCGTTGGCCCAAACATTGAAGTCCCCCAGAACCAAACACATCTGGGGACCTCCAATGTTTTGACAATGACAGTTGGCTACCTCCTGCAGGAAATCTCCTGCTGCCCCAGGAGAGCAGTAATTCAGGATAAACCTGCAACCTGCGCCATGATCCCCACAGACTGCCACACATTCAAAAGAACCCAGTGTTCCCACTGGGTGCAGGGTGAAGCCTAGTTCAGATCTAAAATATGGCTACATCTCCGCCCCTGCATTCCACTCTGGGGCAGTACACTATGGAGTACCTGGACGGGACAGCGGCCTCTAAAACTGGGCTAGCATCATCACCTACCCAGGTCTCCATGATGCAAGCCAGATTGACCTTGGAAATCAAGTCCACTATAATTGCAGTCTTGTTTCAGATTGATCTGGCATTGCAGCACACTGCCCTCAGGGGTTTGGTGGACAATACAGCCCCTCTGGCTGCCTGCCCACTCAGTCTGGTGGGAAACCTGGGGATGGGCACTAAACACATCTGTCCTTTCTCTTGGATCCATTGAGACCCAAGGTGTCTTCTGCATTTGATGACCTCTATCCTGCCCCCCGATGCTGTACACGAGGTGCGCTGCCTCTGTTGATCAACATGGCTTCTATATATCCCAACATTCCAGCAGCACCTTGCTGTGGTGGTAGATACTGGGAGGCTGGAGAAAGGCCACAGATCAAGTAGCAGGGATGCCTTGTATACTATCCTAGCCCACCCCAGGCCTCCATGACAACCCAGACTGCTAAGGTATGCACTTTAGTCACATGACCCAAAAAACAACCACACTCCACAATTAAACACCAAAAACCACAAAAGCCCTAGCCAGACACACCATCCATTCACACCAAGCTAAAACTCTCCCCCTACCACCCAAAACCACCCCAGACAAAAACCCAGAGAACAAGAGAGTTAGAGGTCTTATTTAAGGACAGTAATTCTGCAGCTCACAATAGTGTCCTTTAGAATAGGACCAACGATTATTGCAGTACAAGAAGTCAAACAATAACACAGCAAATCAAGCAGCCAGGGCCACTTTTGCACGGGCCTTCTCATTGCCCAAACCCTTCATGGACAAAATCCCGGCTGCCCAACAGTTTCAAATGCTCCCCAACATGATGAGTAACTGAGGAAAATTACAGAAACTGCTCACACCAGTCCCTGGACCCCTGGGAAGATGTTATCAATGCTTAGACATTGCTTTGTCCCCTCTTCGACAGAGCCACAGAGCAGGAGTCCCACAGACTGAAGGAAATTAAGCTATTCCTACTCCTTGTGCTGGCCGCTTGCATCAGTTCATGGCATCATGTCTCTTCATAGTTATTCCTCACTCCAGCACATGGACAGCCAAGCTGGCTTGTCCCATAGAATGCCCTTTGCCCTGAGGTAATCTGCATGGAAGCACCCTCAGCAACCATGCACCATGAGACGTGGTCAGACAGCAGTCACTAGCCCAGTCACATATGTTCCCCGGGGTCAGGTCAAACTGATGGCTGCAGCAACAAGACGACAATCTGAGGCAGCCACTCTTTGACTGTTGAGGCTGGGGGGGGGTCCTCTAGCAACTGCTCCACACCAACCTCCATCCCCAGATGTCGACCCCTCATCCGTATTCCGGGAGCCACGCTCCGATCCAATAAAAGGTAATCCTGCAGCCGCAACACCCACAGAGAGAAAATCAGGTGCAGAAAAACATTCAGTCATTGGCAAACAGCAAGGGAGGCAGAAGCAGGTAGGTGAGCTGCAAATCCTACAACCAAAAACAAGAAAAGTGACTGCCTGATGCTACCTCACTTCCCAGCTCTACCTCGCACTAATAAACCTAACTACTGCCGTACTCTAAAATGCTCAAATGCATTTTCAATGAGGGTGCCTGTGTCAAAAGAAATAATCCGTAGAAACAGACACACCAAATTAAAATACCGTCCTAAAAGGTCACTCACTAGCAAGAGAAAGGGGAAGAATTTGCTATCTCAAAGAGAGCTTTGCAAGCAGTGACAGAGATCTCCAGCATCTAGCTTGCTTTTTCTATTGCTTTATCACACTGCCCAGCCACCTTGAGGTCATTAGATATGATGACTCCTATGTCCCTTCCTTGTTTGATGACTGTAAGCTCTACTCCCCCCATCGTATACACAGCACCTGCATTTTGCAGCCCTAAGTGCATAACCTTGCATTTTCTGGAATTGACACACAGCTGTCACACCCAAGACCATTTATCTAGTTTCATTGATCTCTTTTCATTCCCTCCACCATTTCCTGAGTGTCAACCCTGTTGCAGATTTTTGTATCATCTGCAAGGAGACACACATTCCCCTGAAGCTCCTCTTCAATGTCACTTATGAAGACATTGAAGAGGACCAATCCCAGCACCAGACTCTGTGGCATTCCAGTAGTCACTCTCCTATCACCAGAGTAGCTACCGTTTACCACCACCCTTTCCCTCCTGTCCCTTCACCAGATTGATACCTAGTTTGTCATTTTCTCTTCCATCCCTAGGCTGTTTAGTTTCTTAACTAGCCTCCTGTTTGTCACAGTGTGGAAAGCCCTATTTACGTCTAGATAGGGCACATCCACTGCTCTCCCTTGATCCGCCTCCCTGGTAACCCAGTCAAAGAAATCTATGAGCTTAGTTTGACATGTTCTCCCTCTGTGAAACCATGCTGCTGGTGGTCCAGTAGTATTTTTGCCTCCAGCTGCTCCACAAACCTCTCTTTACAGTATTATTTTCATTAACCTCAACACCACTGATGTGAGACTGACTGGCATGTAGTTGCTAGAATCTTCCCTACTGCTTTTTTTCTCTTATTTTTCCCTCTTGTCACCACATTCTGGGACCTCTCTTGGACATTACCTCAGTATTTCCTACCTGGCCTGAGACCCTCTACCCCAAGTCCCCCCAGTGCTCCTGAACCCCCAACGCCTTACCTGAATTTAACCCCCTGACTTGTATCCCCCAGGATGGTGCCACCTCCACTACATGGTGCTCCTATTAATCCAGCAATACTGCAGGTAGGGTGAGGGTCAGAGGATATCAGGGACTCAGATGAACAGGATCCAATGGTGGGCATGGCGCTGCAGTGCATCGTCATCCTCCCAGAGCACAGTTTTTTTTTCCTTTTTCCATGAGCGTGATCATGACATTCCTCTGGAGGCATGGACATGCAATGACATCCAGAGTAAGACAGGCACACTCCCACCCCGACTCACAGACATCCGCTGTCACTTCCACCCCATCCCAATGTGGCCCTGACTTGTTGCATCCCCAGCCACGGCTGGGAGTCTCTGGTCACTGGGAACCACAACTCACCCTACCTGGGAGAGCAGAGCTGTTCTTCAGATGCTCAATCCTCTCCCCCCAGCCAACCAGCAAACTAAGCTCATTCCTGACCCTGGGCTGCTGGCATGGTATGAGGTAAGGCGGTTGTCACCTTAGCCCTCTACACCACTGGGCTCGCCCTCCCTACTGCTGCTTTTGTGCAGAGGGACCACATCAAAATTCATCCACCTCCTCTAAGAAGCTAAAAAGCACTGCCAACGGGGTGGACAGCACCATGTACAGTTCCTTAAGGACATGTGAATGAATCCCATCCAGCCCCATAACCTTATTTTCCATTAACACTTCCCATCCCTTCTAGGCCCTCTACTGAGAATGGACTTAGTGTCCACTCCCCCCTCTCCTGTCTGCTTACTGCATCATCTTGGTCCACCCCTCCACCACCACCACTGTGAAGACAAGCCGAAGTGGTATGCTGACCACATGGTAAAACCCACATAGCGAAATCCCCCACAGTGACAATCTCAACAGATTTTGAGACTGTCACTGTGAGATATCTTAATAATTCACCCTTTTGCCGACTTTTACCCCTTTGAGTTAACTCTGACTCGAAGCTAGAATCTTTAAGAATAGTCTGCAGGTGGCACAGCCCCCGATAGAAAACACACCGATGTCTGACAGGTGAAATTTTGCATGTCAACATCGGGGATCTCGCTATGCTGAACCTCAACAACAGTGTTGTTGAGTTGGCATAGGTAAACCAGCAGAAGTAATCATTTAGTATTTCTGCTTTCTCTTGATCTTCCTCTGCACAGCTCCCCCTGCCCTGTTGAGTCTTACTATCCCTCCCCTTGTCTTCCTATTTCTCCCACATACTTGAAGAAGGTCTTGTCCCCTTTTTTGACCTCCTTTGCTATTCTCTCCTCTGTTAGTGTTTTAGCTGCCCTCACCCTCCTTCCTGCCACCTTTAGTTTTGCCAGATATACCTCCTTGTCTTCCTCCTTCTGGATCTCCTTGTATTTTCTAAATGCTGTTTACTTCTCCTTCACTGCCTTTGCCACCTCCTTGGAGAGCCATAGTGGCCTCTTCCTTCTCTTTCCCTTGATTACTTCCTTCAAACAACATGCTGTTGCCTGAGCTATAACCTCCTTTCTTTAACATGAACCTTTTTATTGAAAGAAGTTTCAGAATACAACACCAAGAAACAACCATCCAAACATGATAACCACAACTAAAACATCTATTTGATGCTGGGAGCAACTAAAAGAAACATCTAACAATATAGAATAACAATTATAGTAACCAATGATGTATTCCAAAACTATGTATCGAGCACAGTGACCAGAACTGAACTTGCAGGAGACCAAATATATCTGCCAAACAAAGCAACAATACAAAGTAAAACAAAACCTGGATTAAGCACGTGGAGAAGAGGGAGAGGCCAAAAGGCTGACAAAGATATCATACAGGAAAGGAGGCAAATAATGAAGGAAGCAAATTGCTAGAAATTAAGTAAATGTAGGAGGGTGTAAACATGGATGAGAGTGCAAAAAAGGGGTCGGGTATACTCCCAATCTCTCTCCATTGAGCCTCCACTCCCCCTCTGCCCCCCCGAGGCATTCTCTGAGGCAGTTTCCCCATTTCTTTAAACTCTGCCCTCCTGAAGTCCAGCACTCTGGTCTTAGTTTGTTTCCTTTTTCTCTGTCCTATCCATATGTATGCCAAGCCACACAGTACGGTGATCACTTGTACCTAGGAGACTACCCACTGTGACATCAGCAATGCTTTCTCTGTTTATAAGTACCAGGTCCAGCACTGCCCCGTCACTAGTGGGTTCCAACACCAACTGCTTGAGAAATGCCACTTATATGGAGTAGAGTATGGTCCTGCCTCTTGATATAGCTGTGGCCAGAATGCCCCAAGCTACATCCGGCAGATCAAATTCTCCCATAATCAAAACTTCCCCTGTGTTGGCAATTGTGCTAATGGCTTCCTCCAGGGCTCTTTCAAAATCCTTCCCCTGTGTTGGAGGCCTGTACATCACACCATGTTAATAACGGCCCCTGACCCTGTCTCTAGGTTGACCCATAGTACCTCCAGCCCTTCATTGCATCAATGTTGCCCCTGTACCTCAGTGGCCCTTATACCCTCCTTCACATATACAACAACTTCTCCACCTTTCCTCCCTAACCTGTCCTTCCAAACCATGCAGTAGCCTGGGATGACCACTTCTCGGCTGTGATTGTCCATGCACCATGATTCCACTATGGCCACCAGATCCAGGTCTGGCTCTGCAATGATTGCCTCAAAGTCATGAATTTTGTTTTCCAGACTCCTTGCATTGGCACACATGTCTCTCCATTCCCTTCATCCCTCTCTCACTTTAACCTGTCTCGTCTTCCTCCATTTCCACCCCTGTTACCCTGGTACTGCCCTCCTCTGTTACTCTGTTTTCCTGCCTCATCTGCTTCTCCTCTTTTCCAACTTCAGTTCCTCCTCCAGACTTGCCTGCCCTGCCCTTCTCTTTGCATCCATCAACTTCCAAGGAATTACTTCTCCCTGGGTTAAACTTGCCTGTTGCACTAGTCTCTGAGGGGGGCAATCTCTGCCTATCCTCAGTCTTTCTGCCTTCCACCTTGGCTAGTTTAAATGCTCACCTGGGTAGCATTAAAACCTTAAACCCAAGACTGCCATTCCTCTCTGGGAAGGATGGACATTATCCCCCTTGTACAGGCCTCCATCCCTCCCAGGTGTGACCCTAGTCTCTAATTTAGACAAAGCCCTCTTCCCTACAATATGCGTTTAACCACTCATTGAAGGACCTTGTGCAGAGTTTCCTAGCCTGCCCCTAATCATGCATGAGTAGCTTCACAGTGAATGCCCCTGTGTGAGTTACCTGCTTCAGGCCCTTCCCTAGCTCCCTAAATCTATGCTGCACTACTCCTACAGTACACATTCCCTTGCCATATCATTTGTACCCAGGTGGACAATAACATCTAGCATCCTCCTATCCCTTCTTCCCTGGCAACCTCCAAGATCTGCCCTCTAGTCTTCCTCGCTGAAGTGCCTGGAATGTACTACCCTGTCCCTCCCTTCTCATGCACCCAACTCAATCCACCTATGAAGTCCCTCACTAGCAACTTTCTCTTCCTCCTTGGCCAGGGGACTCTCCCACTATCCTTGGGGCCTGCTCCTTTGAGGAACCCACATCCTCTAATACTCCTGCCTCAGATGCCTCCTCCTTGTTCCCTCACACCACCAGAATGGCAAAGAAATTGTGCAGCAATAAGATCTGAGGGGTGCTCTCCTTCCTTCCTCCCCCAACCCACCCCAGAGCTCACCAAGGTCCAGCCACTCTGCCTCCTTGCTGGCAACCTTTGAACGAGCAGTGGTAAACTACTGTAGGTGACTCCTGGGTATGGCAAATATCGCCCTGTACTCCTGCTAGTTCAGCCTGGAGTCCAGCGATCTCTGGTCTCAACCTAGAGAGGCGTCTACAAGTGAACTTCTTACAACCCGCAAAAATAACCGTATGTTATGTTCTACTTGTATGGGCTTTCTGGCTGTTCTTAAGTCTAGATTAATGTAAAGTGAGCTATTTCAGTTTTGGCCCCTTTTGCCTTCCATGGATATTTGGTCTTCCCCCTCAGTCACTACTTTTAAGTTAAAGACCTGGCCATTTAGAAAGACTTCTGATAGTGCTTAAGCGTGCCATTGTGCACTGTGATTTTTATATTTTTCTATATGTTTATGTTTTATATTTAAAACATATTGTTTTGATTTATGATTGGATGTATTACATTTTCTGAACAGCACTTTGGTTTTAAAAAGGTGTTTTTTTTTAAATGAATACTAATCTATCTTCCTATCCAACCATCTATCCATCTATCCATCTGTCCATCTGTCCATCTGTCTATCTATCTGTCTGTCTCTATCTATCTCTCTATCTACAGAATATGAATGCATCAGTTAGGCAGATGCAGTAAGAGTTTAAAGGGACACCGTCAATCTTTTTAGCATCATATTATTTCTAGTTAAAACCCATATCTGTCTGTTTGTCTGTCTGTCTGTCTGTCTATCTATCTATCTATTGTGTATAACAAAAAATGCACAAATGCATCAGTTAAGCAGATGAAGTCAGAGCTTAAAGGGACACTGTAACCTTTTTTGCATCATATTATTTCTAGTTAAAAACCCACATTTTATTATTGCTGCCCTTCTCTTAAATTCATTGATGTTGTTGGTTTTATTGTTTGCCTTCTTGCTTCATAGAACTGAAATGTATGCTAATGTATAGCTATACCCAACCATGCTTTGTTTCAAATTGTTGATTTACTCTTATTGCAAACTTCATGAAAGTTAGAAACACCCCAAATGCTGTCTCATCAGTGCAGCAGTAGAGCAACTGCTTACAATGCTGGCAACATAGGTTTGAGAAGGAGGCTGGGCCATCAGAGGGATTGCCAGGGGAAGGAAGGTAAGGCATTCCACAGGACACTCCTCTCCTCTGGGGAGGGAGGGCACTACAACCTGTTGCATTACCACCACCTGGGTGACCACAAGTGGTGGTACAGGGGATCCATGGCTTCAGGGAGGAGCCTTTGGAGTGCTGTCTTGGATTAGCTGTGTCAGGCATGCCAGCAGCCTATCCTGCTGTGCATTCCCAGCAGGGGGTGGGGGCACTAGAACAGGCAAAATAGGGGATCAGGATCAGGCAGAGGAAGCCTCTGCTGGCCCCCCACATCCACCACTGGATCTGTGCCACCATCCAGTAGGGACACCATCAGTCTTCACCTCTGCTGTGGGTGGCCAGATGTCTGTGGGGTAGACATACTGAATGAGCTAAAGGCAAATATAGCCCTGGGGCATAAGCTGAGGGTGGGGACAGCACATTGGTATGTCATGAGTGGGCTGTGGTCCTCTTGAATGGCTAGCAGGATCTCTGTCAGCTGGCATCAGGGCATTTGTAGTAGGCAGAAAGGGGTCCCTGGGGCCGGCCCGCTGGCGCAGCAGTGGGATTTCCGCTTGCGACACCGGTGACCCAGGATCAGGAACGGACCTGGATCATTGGAGGGCCAGCAGGGGGGAGAAGGATAGAGCATCCTAAAGACTGCTCTCCTTCTCCGGGGGGAGGGGGAGGAAAGCGCTCGGCGCACTGAGGGCTCCTAGCAGAGGCTAGGGGGCCTCAGGTGACCGACGAAGGCAGTTCTGGGGAGGCGGGGCAGACGCCAGCATCATTGCACATCCCCGCCTCTGTAAAGAGGAAAAAACCGAGGCAAGGGCAACGTACACATGATGCCCTCCCTGGAGGACCTTGAGACACCACCATCGCTAGGGATCCCCGACCAGTCACAAGTCCCATGGGTTGCTGGTGAAGGTGGCCATGGCCCCTCCCTCTGGGGGGCAAGCCAGGGGTGACCGAGGGATCTCAGCAGCCATAGGCGGTGGTGGAGGTCTCCGGGGTGCCGTGACCAGGGCCGAGTTACGATGGGGTCCTGCCCGGAAAAAATAGAGAATTAAAAAAAAAAAAAAAATAGAGGGGTCCCAATCTGGCCTGAAGCAAGAAGGAAAATATGTATTCAAAGAAAAATAGAAAAAACATCTCAAACAGTGCAGCCACTCATGATGTAATAGTCTCCTCTATTCACACTGCATAATTAGTCACTAGACTGTTGGGGGCATTCCTAAGTCCAGGAAATATGTAGTTGGATTTGAGCAAGGAATTAAAAAAAACATGTTTTGTGTGGTAGTACAAGTATGGTGGGCAACCTGTTTTTGACTTTTAAAAAAAAGGTCTGTTTAGAGCTGATATGGCTGTGAAGAGCTGTTAGAATTGGCAAGAGTGTTAAAAAGAATATGCAGTCCTCTCACCACACCGGAGTCAGCTGTAACTAATACTGCAGCAATTACAGTACTGCATGTGCGTGATACTCGTGCATACGCAGCTTGCCCTGGAGTCAGCCATGCACAACATGGTGGCACTGACATGACTATGAATGCGCAACACTCATGCATGCGCAGTTTAAGTCAGTGCCACCATGTTGCACATGGAGGCTGTCACTTCCGCAATTGTGAAAAGGAAAGGCAGTGTGCTGGGAAGAGTGTGTGTTTATGCAACCCATGGAGGGGAAGGGATGCATAAACAGAATAATTGTTAACTATGCCAGAGCACTGTGGCAGCACACCAGACAGTGGTCTGGTCACATGTTTCCACAGTGCCCTTCCTTAATTCTGATAATGGCATAACATCTGCGGAGCTTGGCCCATGCAGCAGTAAAAATCAGACTCAGGAGGAGACAATTCACAAACTAGAGACCTGGTCTGGGACTTGCTCGTCATCACAGTATATTGTAAAAATTGATAAAATTAGGACCCCACTGAAACTGAGATACTTCATCTCAGCAAAGCTGTCCAGTGTCAGTACATTGCACAAGACATAAACATGAGTAAAAGTAAAACCCCACTAAAAATGAGATACTGCATCTCAGTCAGGCTAACCTGTGTCAGTACATTGTAAAAATGGGTAAAATTAAGACCCCCACTGAAAATGAGATACTGTGTTTCAGCACAGCTATCCTGTGTCAGTACATATCAAAAATGGATAAATGTATGACCCTGCTGAATATGAGATACAGCATCGCAGCCAGCTATCCCGTGTCAGTACATTGTAACAAGGCTATAACACCATCAAGAGGTTCTGGGGATAAGTGAACCTTGAGAGCAAAGCTTGAGAGATTCCAACATTTTTCCAGAGCCTCTGTAATATATTGCAGGTGAGTTTTACCATTTAAAATGAATAAGAACACATAAAACAGCCTTAATATTTGTTATAGTGATTTTACCGACAAGCATAATGAAGTCAGTTGCGTACATGTATTGATTTGAGCATACAGGAAAATGTACAGGAGTTTTTTCCCAGTTTTACATGAAAAATACAGGGAACATGAGGGTGCCCTTCAGGGAAATGCTTTGTTCAGTCTGGGAGCACTGCAGTTGGCACCGCTATGATTTCTTTGTAATCCCCTGTAATGCTTCCAGCAACCTCTAGAAACCCCTAAAACATTAGCTGTCTAGCATTTACCCTTCATACAAGTACAAAGCCATGACAGTTTCAAGGTTACTAATTAGACAGGTCCTGAAAGGGTTAATATAAATCAACTTTTCAGAGGAAATACCGCAAATCATTGCTACACACATACACACATTAGGAGAGATGACCAGGAATGTCATGTGAAATTTCTCTGCAGTGAGATGCTGTATCATCTTTTGGAAGTCATGTCAGTAAATTATTAGTCTCCAAAGATAGCAAGCCACATTGCAATAATAACAAGCTGAACAAGTAGCGTGGAACTGGTCTACTTAGAGAGAAGGGAATATTTCTTCAACTGGTGTAGTGATTTGCAGTTGTGGAAGAATACACCGAAAACTCCCAAAATGATTGCTTCGGTATCCCATTTTTCTAGCTACAGCAAGATGGCTGCAGGCTCCACCCACAGCTATAAAAAACCAAAAAAATTATCAGAATCAAACTACCAGCTGCATCATCAATTTCTACAGAATGTGAACAACCATAATATGTATTTTTTAAACTAGGGACACTTTGATGCCTAAGGTGGTTGACAGTATCCCTTTATGTCAAAACTAAATAAATATGGAAAAGTAATGCTTGCAAAAGTCACTGGAGCCTTGTTGAATCTGTGCTGCCATGTTCCTTGGAGTTTTTTGGATGATCATACAATGCAGCATTGGTGTTACCCTAATTTTGTCACTGCCTTGTTGATAAAGTAAGATACAGCAACGACTGGACAGAGGGTGCCAAAGTTAGGGTAATGCCAATGCTGTGGGGAAGGACTGTTCAGTCCTCAAAGAACCCCACATAACAGATTCAACAAGACACTAATGACATTTTCCCCCAACTTTTCATTTTCCTACATCTTATCTTTTGTGTTTTCACCCTAACTGATACAATAATGTATGTTTAAATGAATTTCTGTACTTTCTGAAAATATATATAACAGTGGGCCCTGATAGATTAAGAAGGGCCCTGGAGGCTATGTATGAATCAGCAAACACACTGGGCAGAGCCTTGAACCTGCAACTTTTTTTAAACAGGAAAATGCTCTGCCTAAGTAAAGCTGCAGATCAGTCAGACACAGCACCAGACCTTTAGCCTGCATCTTGCAGGGCACTGTGGGCCCTACATTAAGCAGTAGTCCCACCAGGCAGAGTATCACACCTATAGCTTGCTTCACACAGGCCCTGTGGGCTTTAGATGAAGCAGCACACACATTGGGAATAGGGTCATATCTGTAGTTTGCTTCCTGCAGGGCTCTAAGGGCCAAAAATAAAGCAGCAGATTGTTCGGTGTTGAGCTAACCTTTCAGTTGCTTTATGCAAGGCCCTGATGGCCACACGTGAAGCTGCAGACCAGTAGACAAGTGTACCAGAACTGTAGCATTTGCTGAATGCTTTTGGAAGGGCTTAGAAGTGGAAGACCCATTGTACAGGTCTGAAAGTTACCAGTTGTGTGGTTGTGAGAGAATGAAAATAAACTGCTAGTAGATATTTTCCTGTGACTGTTTTTTGGGGATGAGGTTTCAATCACTCATATGTTGTTTTTTTTTATTTCCTTTTTGTTTCTCCAATTTGAGAGATGAGAGCATTCTATTCCAACCCATGATTACTCATAGAAACATAGAAACACAGAATTTGATGGCAGATAAGAACCGCTTGGCCCAGCTAGTCTGCCCATTTTCCTACCTAACAGATAAACATCATATCCTAGTTAACCAACAGCCTACTTCCTCCTACCCCTCCACTAGGACTGCCTTATGTCTGTCCCATGCATTCTTGAATTCTCCCCACTGTTTTTGACTCCACAACCTCCTCAGGAAGGCTGTACCATGCATCCAAAACCCTCTCCGTGAAAAAATACTTTTTCACATTGCCTCTAAGCTGTCCCCCTCTGTCTTCAAATTGCGCTCCATTGTTCTTGCACATCTCTTTTTCTGAAAGATACTACCCTCTTGGACTTTGTTGATTCCCTTGAGGTACTTGAAAGTTTCTATCATGTCCCCCCTCTCCCTTCTTTCCTCAAGGGTATACATATTAAGCTCCTTTAGTCTCTCTTTGTATGTCTTCTGGTGCAGACCCTGCACCGTTTTGGTTGCCCTCCTCTGGACAACCTCCACTCTGTCTATGTCTTTGTGGAGATGGGGTCTCCAGAACTGCTCACAGTATTCCAGATGGGGTCTCACCAACTGTCTGTACAGAGGGATAACAGCTTCCAGTTTTCTACTGTTGATGCCTCTCCCTATGCATCATAGTATCTCCCCAGCCTTCCTTACTGCCTTCTCACATTGCTTGCCCTCCTTTAGGTCATCTGATATAATTACCCCCAGGTCTCCTTCCATTTTTATTGTTGTCAGTATCTCACCCCCCATTGTGTACTCTTCCCTTGGGTTTTTGTTTCCCAGGTGCATTACCATGCACTTCTTTGCATTGAATCTAAGCTGCCATACATTTGACCATTCCTCCAACCTTGCCAAGTCCCTTCTCATCCTTTCCACTCCATCTTGTGTATCAATCCTGTTGCAGATCTTTGTGTTGTCTGCAAAGAGATATACTTTTCCTTCTAATTCCTCTGCAATGTCATTTATAAAGACATTAAAAAGGATAGGTCCCAGTACTGAACCCTGCTGTACCCCGCTAGTAACCCTCCTTTCTTCACTGTGGACTCCGTTTACTACCACCCTTTGCATCCTATTGTCCAGCCAATTTTTTATCCAGGCTACCACCTTGGGACCCACTCCAAGGCTGGCTAACTTGTTTATTAATCTTTTGTGTGTGACTCTATCAAATGCCTTGCTAAAATCTAGGTAGGCCATGTCCACAGCCCCTCCCTGGTCTACTACTTTGGTCACCCAGTCAAAGAAATCTATTAGATTCATCTGACATGACCTTCCCTCTGTGAATCCATGTTGCCTTGGGTCCTGTGCCCCTCTGGCCTCTAGGTACTCAACAATTCTTTCCTTCAGAAGTGATTCCATCATTTTTCCTACCACTGAGGTCAAACTAATTGGTTTGTAGTTTCCTGCCTCTGCCCTGCTCCCACTTTTGTGAAGAGGAATCACATCCGCCATCCTCCAGTCCTCAGGTACCACCCCATCCTCCCATGACTTGTTAAAGAGAGTAGTCAGTGGTGCCACTAGTTCTACCCTTAGTTCTTTTAGAATTCTTGGGTGAATCCCATCAGGCCCCATTGCTTTGTCCACCTTCAGTTTTACTAGTTCTTTCAGAACCCTTTCATCTGTAAATGGACTAGTATTGACCCCCATCTCCAGAGTGTTTCTCTTGTTTAGTTTAGGTACCTCCCCCTCCTCTTCCTTTGTGAATATCGAACAGAAATATTCATTCAGCATCCCTGCTTTTTCACTGTCACACTCTGCCCACATTCCTTCCCCTTTATTAAGCCTAAGTATCCCTTCCTTGGTTTTTCTTCACTCCCTAACATACCTGTAAAAGGTCTTATCCCCCTCCTTAACTCATTCACACCACAAGAGCTCTTTGAGACTTCCACCACTTGTGCCCTGTATACTCTTAGCACTGCATCCTGGGACTTTCTATGCAAAATCAAGCCATAATCAGCATGCCACAAACAAATGTGAATACCTCTTGAACCGTAAGTGCTACTCACAAAGTATCAGTGGCAAAGTTGTTCAGCACAACGTTACCTTTCTAATGGTGCTATGCAATCAGTTGTAATCAATTTAGTTTTTATTTTATACTAGCTGAAATACCAAACAACTGATTTTTTTCTGATTTTTTTCAAGGTGCTTAGGTGAGGCATGAGAGACAAATGTCAGCCATGCACACCATCCCTTAAACAAATGCAAATAACTCCTAAAGTATACATGATAGACATGAAGTATCTGCAGCAAAATTGTTCAGAGCAAAATAACCTTTCTAATGGTGCTATGCACTCAATTCTAAGCAATTTGGTTTGTTTAATAGTTACGTAAAAACTGCTGACTTCCTCAGACATTTCTATGCCTGAGTGAAAGTCAGTTGAGTACGTCTACAGGTGTTATTGTCCTGAGTGGCTATGCTTTCAGACACCACCTACAGATGTCTCTAGGCCTGAATGAGTTAACAGAGTTGGCTATCCTTTCCTTGGTTTGGACCTTTGCTATTCTGATTGCCTCCCCTGCCTCTTTCTGCGTTAACTGATAAAGTTCTCTGTACTGCTCCTTCTGTGTTTCCTTATATTTCCTGAATGCTATCCTTTTCTCCTAAACCTTTCCTGCCACCTCTTTTGAGAACCATAGAGTTTTTTTCCTTTGTTGTGTTTTGTTGATTTGCTTCACACAAATGCTTGATGCCTCTGTGTTGGCAGTTTTGATTACTCCCCATTGTTCCTCCACCCCTCCTTCTTGCCTGTTTGCTAGTGTTTTTCTGAAACACTCTCTCATTTTCCCAAAGTTAGCCCTCCTAAAGTCCAATACTCTTGCTTTTGTATGGCTTGACTCTATGGCTGTGTTTATTGTGAACCATACTGTTTGGTGGTCGCTTGTTCCCAGATGGCTACCAACTTCTAAATCTGAGATTCTTTCTCCATCCCTGTTTGAGAGTACCAGGTCTAATATTGCTCCCTCCTGAGTGGGTTCCAATACTAGCTGTCTGAGGCATGCCTCTTGTAGGGCATCAAGAATGACCATGCTCTTGGATGTGCCTCCAGCAAAGGCACTCCAGTTAACATCTGGCATATTCAGGTCCCCCATCAACAATATCTCCCCTATTTCTGCTATTCAAAGGATGCCTTCTATCATTTCCTTGTCCATTCCCTCCTCCTGAGATGGGGGTCTGTATACAACACCCATGCGGATTGTTATGCCATTTCCTGTCACCAGGGTGACCCAGACTGCCTCATCTGTTCCCTGTTTACTCTTTAGTTCTTTTGCTTTGATCCCTTCCCTTACATAGAGAGCTACTCCTCCTCCTCTTTTACCCTCCCTGTCCCTCCTGTAGATTGTGTATCCTGGTATGTTGACATTCCAGACATGGTTCTCTGTGTACCATGTTTCTGTGACTGCCACAATATCCAGGCATCCCTCTTCCATCAAGGCCACTAGTTCAAGGAGCTTGTTACTCAGACTATGGGCATTGGTACTCATCACCCTCCAGTTTTTGATGGCCTTACCCCTTTTAGCCCCATCCCTGTCCTTACTGCCTTTGCCTTTTTTTGCATCTACCTCTATCCTGCTCCCTAATGAATTCTCTACCTTGGTGTTTACCCCACTAATTACAGTGTTTTGTGGGGGGAGGCTGTGATTTCCCTGCTCATTTTCAATGCCCCCCTTGGCTAGTTTAAATGCTTCCCGATGAAGCATTTAAACTTATCACCTAGGATCCTGGATCCCCTCAGACAGATGCAGACCATCGTGCCAGTATAGGCCTGCATCCCTCCAGGTGGCTCCCCAGTCCCCAATGAAGCCAAGATCCTGAGCTCCACACCAGTTTTTCAACCGTTCATTGAATTCGCTGGTGTGGAGTACCCTAGTATCACCCTTGCCATAGACAGGCAGCACCTCCGAGAAGGTTACTGTATGCACTACTCATCTAAGGCCCCTTCCCAACTCTATAAACTCCTTTTGCACTGCTCTTATCCCATTCTTAGCCAGGTCATTTGTCCCTAGGTGGACAATGACATCCAGCTCCCTCCCTCATGCAGCTGCTCCCATAATCCTGAGAATTATCTTCCTGACCCTCCAAGCCGTGGCTCCTGGAAGGCACCTTACCTCCCTCTCCCCTTCCTCACCCACTTCTACCCCCCAATGATTGAGTCCCCCACCAGGAGTTGTTTCCTTCCCCTGTAGGGTCCTGTGCCACCTTCCTGTGAGTGAATTAGCACTTTTGAATTTAGTCCTGAAATACATTTTTGGAGAATCAAATTCAACCCTTTTTAGGGCTAATAAAACTAAATCCTTGCACATGCATTTTGCATGGGTTGGGGTGTTATGAATTTTACTCATTCTATATAGGCTTTCTAAAGCACCAGAGCAGAACATCAGGACCAGATGAGGTGCAGGGAAGTTTTTGCTGGTTGCTTAGCATGCCATCATGTTTAAGGATGTACTGTGATGGCTGGGGAGGCAGAGTGGCATAGATGAATGAAGGTGGGTGAGGGTGGAAGATTAGTTCCAAGTTATTTGTCTAGTGCAGCAAAGAAGATGAAGGATTGTTCTACAATGGGTAGGGGAAGGGATTTAATTTGCCATTCCAGCACTGGTGGTGGGGTCAAGTGTTGAAGAGTGGGAATACTGGATCTGATATTGGGATTGGGCACTTGGTGCTGGGATGGAGGTGGGTGTGAGTGTGTTATAAAGCCACTGGGGTTGGGCAACCAGTGAATGCAAATGTT
The DNA here is from genome assembly GCA_016271365.2 of Neoceratodus forsteri. Taxonomy (NCBI): domain Eukaryota; kingdom Metazoa; phylum Chordata; order Ceratodontiformes; family Ceratodontidae; genus Neoceratodus; species Neoceratodus forsteri. Next base: position 1,643,398,629 of record CM057450.1, read on the forward strand.
TTAAAACAAACAGAAACCAGATGGCAGGAATGTGTTTGCAGAGCTGAAAGATGCTGGGAGGGATCTAACACTGGTATTGATCAGCTGAAGTCAGAAACATGGGAAGGGAATTGGCAGCTCAATAAAAAACAAGCATTTGTCAATGCCGAATGTTGTCTCACTGGCATTGGCATTGGTAGTGCAGGAGTTAGAGATGCATAACAGGAATGGCAGTAAAGTACTGAACTGAAGCCAACACCACTCCCACCCTACAGAGACTGACAGGCATTGGGGTGTGCCTTTGGGTCATCATCTATAATGCTCATATCTTTCTACCTCACCCTACCCTGTAGACACTGACAAGTGTTGTGGTGTGCGTTGGGGTCTTTGGGACTTATACTTATGCCATTCAATAAGGAAATACGCTGAGGTGGGTGCAGTATAGGAGAATGGAGTGAACTTTAGGGCTGAACACCCAAGGCAGATGTCAATGCCTGTTACTGGCTGCAGGGTGGGGGTAGGGGTGGGGTGGAGGTGGAATGGTGTGAGCATTACAGCCAATGATCCCAAGTCACACCCCTGATGCCTGTTAGTCTCTACAGGGTGGGGTGTAACAGTTGGAAACCCTAATGCTGCAGGTGTTTGTTGGTATTTTCACTCCAAATTTTCAACATAGGTTTTTTGTGACCTCACCTCATGAAGAACGGCACTATCAGTTTGTTAGCTGAAAGGTAGTTTTGCACAGTGGCTATGCCATTTGGCAACACAGGGATGAAAACACATTTTGGGCAGCATGTGAAAAATGACAACTGTATTGTTCATGATGAGGTATAAAAAAATTGCGACATTGAAATCTGGAGTAAAAATAGGACAAATTGGTGAAGTCATGAGCATGCATAGAAACTGTGCAACACACATACATAACCCAATCATTTTTGGGGTTTTTTTAACCACATTTTCAATATAGGCATTTTGGGACCTCACCTCATGAACAATGGCACTGTGATTTTGTTAATTTGTCCCAAACGTTGATGTCCCACAGTGACCACGCCATTGTGTGCCACAGGTGTGAAAACACATTATGGGAATGATGGGAAAATGACAGCTGTATTGTTCATAAGGAGGTGTGAAAAAATGGCAGTTTTGAAAATCTGGCTTGAAAATATTGCAAATTTGTGAAGTTGCAAGGGTGAGTGGAAACTGCGCAACACACATTTGTAACACAGTCATTTTATAAACGTTTGTCACCAAATTTTCAATATAGTAATTTTAGGACCTCTGCTCATGAGCAGTGTCACCATCATTTCCTCAAACTGTCCCAAAAACTGATTTTGCACAGTGACCGTGCTATTGTGCCCCGAACGTGGAAAACACATTTTGGCCAGGAGATGTAAAATGACAGGTGTACTGTTCATAAGAAGGTATAGTAAAATGACAATTTTGAAAATCTGGAGTGAAAATATTTCAAATTCATGAAGTTATGAAAGTGCATGGAAACTGCGCAATGCAAGCTCGTAAAATAGTCATTTTTTTGGATTTTTTCCACCAAATTTGCAACATAGGCTTTTTGAGAGTCCCCCTCTTGAACAGTGTCACTGTTATAGAAACATAGAATTTGACAGCAGATAAGGACCACTTGGCCCACCCAGTCTTCCCATTTCCCTACCTAATGGATAAGCTGCAGTTCCTAGTTAACCAGCAGTCTACTTCTTTCTACCTCCACCCCCTAGAATTGCCTATTGACTGTCCCATGCATGCTTGAATTCGACCACTGTTTTTGACTCCACAACCTCCTCTGGAAGACTGTTCCATGCATCCACAACCCTCTCTGTGAAAAAATACTTCCTTAGATTACCTCTGAGCTTCCCCCCCCATCTTACATAGAAACATCGAAACATAGAATTTGATGGCAGATAAGGACCGCTTGGCCCACCCAGTCTGCCCATTTCCCTACCTACTGGATAAGCTGCAGATCCTAGTTAACCAGCAGCCTACTTCTTCCTACCCCCACCCCCTAGAATGGCCTTATGACTGTCCCATGCATGCTTGAATTCCACCACTGATTTTGACTCCACAACCTCCTCCGGAAGGCCGTTCCATGCATCCACACCTTCTCTGTGAAAAATACTTCCTTAAATTACCTCTGAGCCACCCCCCCTCTATCTTCAAATTAGCCCCTTGTTCTTACACACCTCTTTTTTTGAAAGATGCTACCCTCTTGGACTTTGTTGATTCCCTTGAGGTACTTGAAAGTTTCTATCATGTCCCCCCTCTCCCTCCTTTCCTCGAGGCTATACATATTAAGCTCCTTTAGTCTCTCTCCATATGTCTTCTGGTGTAGACCCTGCACCATTTTAGTTGCCCTCCTCTGGACTGTCATTTAGTTAATCAGTCCCGAAAGGTGATTCCATGCAGTGACCACAAAATCACCTTTTGGGACTGAATAATGCCATGACTGTGACGGAATTCATGTGGAGGGGTCCCAATAACTCCATGTTGAAAATTTGGTGCCACAATTCTGAAAAATGGCTGAGATATGCACCAAAGTTGAAAAAAAAAAAACATTTATGCCATTATACAGCTTACCAGTATTTCTTCTGTTCGCAGTCAGCTTTGAAGAGTGCAGACATGTTTCTGGTGCACTTAAGATTGTCACACCAGGCTCCAGAGTTAAGTATGGGGTGAGGGGGGAGTTTGGGGAGGCAGAGCATGCAGAGGGTGTGCGCAGGTTGGGGTGGGGCAGGGAGACAGCGAGGGACCATTTTCTTCTTTCACAGGTTAAAAAAACATTGCAGGATGGTTTTTGGTTTACAGGAGCATTTGGCATGCTGGGGTGGGCTCTCAGCATGCCACCTGAGTGTTTTGTGGGGGGATGCTGTAGCCAACGGAGGATTGGGCACCCACGTTGGAACATACCGAGGGGAAATAAGATTGGCAGATTGGGCACCTGGCACACAACAAAAGTGAGGGGGGACATTATGCCGATGGGAAGTGGGCCCCTGTCAACAAAATAAATTGGAAAGGGGAATAAAGCCGAATGGGATTGGGGCCCCCATCAGCAAAGAAAGACTTTTCCAGAGGGGTGGGTGCATGATGCCAAGGAGGATTGGGCACCCCCTCGGCATACATTTTAAATGGGAGGGGGGCATTATGCTGACGGGGAGTGGGCTCCCCATCAGCAAATGAAGTGGGTTGGGGCACTCTGCAGGCTGTTTCACCAGGACAGACACATTGGAAGGGCATGCTATGGTGCCACTGCATGATTGCAGCCTACCTTTTCTTAGATCTGGTCACCACTTGACATATGCCTGGTGTCACCGCCTGCAGCTGCCTTATTGGGAATGAGGGATGCACCTTCTGATGCATGCCCTGCATTCGCCCACAGTGACCGCACCTCCACATCTGCTACTAATGCAATATGTTGGCTGACGTGCATGCACAAGCCAAGATAAAAATGAGTCTGTTTTCATTTTTTGATTCATGTTTAGAACATAAGAACAAAAATGTCTAATGGAAGGAAAATGTTAAGCTTTTAGGCTCTGATAGCTGCTAATTAGTGATTGTTCCATTTAATTCCCCTAGACCCCATTTATCTGTCAGTCCCTTTTTAAAGGATGCAAATAAACTGCAAAGAACCACTCCACTCGACAACCCTCCACTTAAAGAAATGTAGCCTCTGCTTGTAAGCATAATTTCTTGTGTTATGCCCCAACTTTAGAGGGGTGCAGTCACATCCCTGTTTGAGTATCCTGTTCAGTGTTAAATCCTTAACTTTGCACATTAACAGCTTTGGCACCATTTGATTAAATCAGCTGAAATTTTTCATGTGTTGTTTAGTAGGCATGGTCTTGGTCTGTGGAAAGTTTTTTGATGGCAGCTTGTGCAGTTTCTGAGCTCCTCATATGTCATTTTCTGAAAATGTCTATTTTGTTTCCTATACTTAACTTGGGTTTGTTTTGTTCTAATCTATAGCCTATATGGAATGGAATTTTTCCCCAAACTTGCAGGGCACATGTGGGATTTCCTCAGGAATTGCCTTTGACAGGTGTGTTGAAAAAATATTGAATAGTTACAGAGTTATAAGTCATAAATGTTCTGTATTTGCCATTCTGAGCATTCGCAGTAGAGTTTGTACTCTGTATAGAACAGCGGGACTTTCTTGAATTCTGTAGCCACACCTGGAACTCATGCTGCAGACTGCAGTGAGAGCAGTGAGCTGCCATTTCATAGTGTCTAGAGATACCCCCATCCTCTGATTGCTGTCCCCATAATAATTTTTATCTTTCTCTAGTGTCTAGTGGCACCCCCCACCCTCCAACTGCCATCTCCATAACAATTTTTATATTTTCCTGGTGTCTAGTGGCACCTCCCACCCTCCAGTCACTGCCCCTGTAAAGAAACACACATTTCCCTGCAGAAGACAGTACTCCTTATTAAATACCAAGAGCTGCTATAAGCAATGGCATTCAATAAGCAACTTGCTGTGGAATCTGTTTCGGCCATCCTTAGGTTCTAGGTTATAGCGATAGAAGGTAGACCTAACCCTAACATAGAAGAGGACCAGACCATGGCCTTGTTAGTCTTTTACCATTTTACAACGCTTGATTTAAGAAGCTGCTCATACTGCAATGTGCAAAACCAAACCATCCCTGAGATAAAGAAAACTCTGTTTTAGAGACTTCACAGGCAAAAAGTTAACCTTTTCAAACCCATTCAATGAGGAAGACCTGGAGCTGAAAATCAAGCAGGAATTCAGGATCCCTAAACCAAACCTGCAAATCCTCAGCCCATCATGCAACAAGTACAAAGTGGATCTGGTAGACATCGCTAAGCTGAAAACCTTTAACCAGGTAGATGACAACAATCAATATTACTGCTATGTTAGGAAAAAAGACATGTTCATCAAGGACTACAAATTTTTCGCACTCCAGTTTAATTCTGACTTTACGCATATTAAAGACATGCTGAAGTACTACTGTGGCAAGGAGGAATACAGACATCTTTGGGCTTGTACCAGTATGCTCTCAAGGTGATAGGGGCATACAAATACCCCTACATGATAAATGGCTAGGTTTAGCAGAGTGACCACTAGCTTTTAAGTCCTCACCTGATGAGTGGCCCATTTCCTACCATGGCACCAGACCAGAAATTGGCAACAGTCTTCCAGTTCAGGAAGAGTCCAGGATAGACTCTTTTGGGCCAGGCGTTTATTCTACCCCAGTGCTCTGCTGTAGCAAGTTATTCTCCCTGAGCTGTGGAGGAAGGTTCAGGGCATCAGATGGGAAAGAGTGCATTGCGGTCATGCAAAATCAGGTGTGCACCAATGACCACATGGTAGCACCCACGTTTGAGACTTTCTATGATGATTACCTTATTACCCCAGAAGATGAAGACACACCAGGAAAACTGGGGACTCATCTTTATGGGCTGCTACTAAAATTATGCACTTAAGGTAATTGCGTATTATTTATTGCATAGTGTTTGAATAGATGGATAGTACTGTATTTGGGGTTTTATTTGATTCTACCTTTGTTTGGGGGGCTTTCATATGATTGGAGAGTGCAGACTCCAACAGACAGGCAGATTACAGACTACCCCCACTCGGATATTCTACCCCACAGTTCAGTTGTCAAATGCAGAGTGTGTGTGGGGGGTAGCAGGGGTTACCCCAATACCTAAAAGCGCCCACTTCCCCCACTCAGCAATTAGGTTACTTTCCTCTTTCTAACACACAACCTCCCTCAAAGCCCTCTGTGAGCATATTTTTTATTCTATATTATACTGCCCTCACCTGCATCAAATCACAAGTCACCCACCTCCCTCTACCCTGTTACTGAATCTCATCCACCGAGTTTAAATAAGAATACCCCACCCTACACACTCTTTAGTGTCTAGTCTCCCTCCTCCCCATGCTCCTTATGAGCATAGATTTTTATTATAATAAAAGGTTCCTTGTAAATAAATCCCATCTCCCCCACCCATGCCAAATCAGGAGTTCCCCACACATACATACACACACACACATTTATTTATTCATTTTATTTATTGAATTTTGTTGACCCAGTAAGCCCACTCGGCCTAGAAGTCCCTTTTTCAGGGGCAATCGGGGGGAAAGTGGATACAGATGGTAAGCAGCTGAAACTGAACCAGATTAAGCTGTTGGTTGTGGTACTTTTTTAGTGAAATTTACGGGTTCATTTTGAGTGCATGAAGTCGGCTCATTCAGAAAGTTTGTTATGGGATCACAACACACTTTTGCCTTCTAGCTACTTGATAGATAGTTAGAAAGCATGTAAATCTATGTTTCCACTGAGACATTCAGAATGCTATAACAACATATTTACCTAGGGCTTTCTGGGGCTTATATCCACTGCTTGCAGCTAGTGCAGAATGCTGCGGCACGTTTATTGACTGGGGTATCTAGGAGAACTCACATTACCCCAGTGCTGCACGACTGCACTGGCTGCCTATTCAGTGGTGGATCACCTTTAAGGTAGGTTTATTAACTTACAAAGCCCTACACAGACAGGGCCCTGATTACCTGAAAGAGCTCCTGGTTCCTTACACCCCTTTGCGACAGCTCCGCACGGCTGACAAGGGGTTGCTGGAGATTCCAAGGGTTAGTTTGAAGTCATCTGGTGCTCACGCCTTTGGGTTTGTTGCCCCTACCCTCTGGAATTCTCTATCCCGTCAGCTACGTGACTGCAGTACAGTGGGATACTTTAAGCAGGCACTGAAGACCTTTTTGTAGGGTAAAGTTTACCCCGAACTTCTATGATTTTATCGGTATTTGTTGTATTTTCTAATTTTATCTGATTGTGCAGTGCCTTGATTTGTGAAAGGCGCTATATTAAATAAAATTTATTATTATTATATAATGTTGTCTACAAGAGATAATTAATGCCACTTACGTGTATGTGATATGTACAATCTTAAATGAAATGTAAGATGTACTGTATACGTATATATTATTGCCTCAATAAAAACTTTAAATTAAAAAAAGAAAGTTTTTTCTAGTTTTACTGGCTGCAGATGAGATTTAAATATGATATTTTATTTGCTTTTTCCACATATATTTACAGAAGAAGGTCCAGTGACCTAAAACATCTTCAGCACCACTGTTTATTTGCAATGTGTTAGTATTAATTTGAAGGTGTTTTTTTTGGTTATTTGACTACAGATCTCTTCCATTTTCCTAATAATGAAAATGCATTATGGATATGTGACTTGTGATTTTACAATTATGCACACTTTCACATTTATTAATTATTGGAATTAGGGTGATAGGTGGGCTGTGAACTGCATCTGGGTCTGATTCTGCAATTCAGGTTAAAATTTTGCATTATTTTTTCTGCACAAGTTTATATAGACACTATAGGGGACATTAAGAGTAGGGATGTGTGAAGTCTGTGAAATTCACTCTGTGAATTAATTTGTGAAATTTGTGGAATTGCTCGAATTTGCCATGAAGCATGACATTTCACCCTCGAATGTAGTGCTTCACCTGTGACTTTCACACTTTGCAGCAAAAAAGCATGAATTTTGCCTCACAATTCATGAAATTCACGCAAATTGAATTTCAGCCAGCTGCTCTGAAATCCACACATTCCACGAAGTGTGAATTTTCAGTGCTTTGTGTGAAATTCATAGGCAAAGTTTTAGTATGCAACATCTCTAATCACATGGAGTACTAGGTGTCTTAATGTCAATGGTGTATGAGGTGTCTTAATGCTGCTAGAGATGGGTGAAGTGGCCCCAATTCACTCCACGAAGTGGAAGGCAGAGTGAAAGTGAATTTGCAGAGTGCTCCACAACATGAAGTGGAGTACTTCACGTTATTAACGGGTAATGCAAAGTCCATTGAAAACAATGACTTTGCATTACTCTGCCTTCTCAAACCACTACTCCACTAATCCTTAAGGCGAAGTACACTGAAAACAATGTACTTCGCCTTACTTTGCCTTGTTTTCAAGTTTTCAAGCTCCAAAGGCAAATTTTGCAGTGATTCATGGGATTTCAGGTCACATGGGCTCTAGATTGTTCTGCACAGCATCAGTTTGGGGTAGAGTATGTAGAAAGCTATAGGAGACAATCTGCTCTGAGAGCTCTCCGTGATTCAAACCTTCTAAAAGCTGTTAAAAAAAGCCTTTCTAGTCATTTTTTTGCTGAAACTTTAGTTCATTGATTATAGGAAATCCTCCTGTGCTCATATCATTGAGCATTTATTGTTTGTGTATGGATTTTGAATGTTATTGTACAACATTCAGTCTGTGTACTGAGAGACAGTGGAAGTGTGCTTTGGGGGAGAGGCGTATCTGTGGTGTAGGTAGATTAACCTGGAGAAAAAGACTGTGCTTTCTGTTTTGATGATATTTTTCTTGTATAACTGTGTTAATGTACACACAGTAATATTTTCAATAATTTTTGCCATTTTTTTGCTGATTGTTGTGGTGCAGCAGTGCATAATTTTAGTTTGTTAAAATATGTGGTTATATTACTGAAGTTTTCAATTTGCTACACATTACTTAGTGTGTATGTGAGTATGTGTCTGTGTCAGTGACTCAGTGAGTAGCACACTTACCTCTGAGGCCGGGAAATCAGAGGGCTGTGAGTTCAGTTCCCACATATGGCACTTGGGTTAATATCCCAGTACTGACACTGTAGTGCAGCATGAGAGGGGTGCCACACTTCTGAGGTGCTGTCTTTTGGATAAGATGTTAAACTGAGGTCCCATCTGCCTGGATTGGTTATAGTTCAAGTGGATGTTAAAGATCCCATGGCACTTATTGAAAAAAGTAGGGGAAAGTTTTATTGAAACAAAAGAAATCATACAGTACCAAAACAAAAGCAATTTGCAAAAACTCATGTGGACTCAAAACAGAAGTAAACAAAATAAACAGAAAAGAACTATGCATATCAAGAGACAATCCATCAGGTCACTGCAAAATCAGAGTCCGTGATCCAAGGAAGAGCTTTCCAAAGTTCAAGAAATGTTTCCTTGGAAAATAATGTACATTTATGTACATAAATGTCTGTTAGGTCTGTTACGATTTTCTTCTCAAGCTCTGAATAATAACAGCTTTTTTGCTGTAGAGTAAACAGACACTGAGCCATCCAAATATTCCATTTAATTACTACAAAAACTAGATTTAACATGTCCAGAGTCCAAAGGGACCACTGGGGAGAAAAAACACCATACATAATATTCTGGTAAGAAACCGTTTGAAATAATGGAGTGGCCCAGACTCTTGCCAAAAAAACCACCAGTGCCGAATAAAAGAACACTCAAAAAATAAGTGCGATATAGTTTCCAATTTGGAAATACACAGTAGTCTAGAACATTGTTGGTCTTGAGACTGCTTGTGTTTATGATTATCTTTGATGTTAATTCTTTCATGACACGACAGCCAATGAAAGTCCCACACGTGAGCAGCCACCCTTTTACACCGTAACAAAACCAATAGGGAAGGAAGATGTTGGCTAGGGCACTTTTCAAAGGGCAACTGTATTGCACAAACGGTCAGGAGCAGATTATTATATAAGACTTTATGAAAATTCATTAACAACATCTGGGTAGATATCCTCCACTGTTTCAAATGTAAAAACATGTCTTTAATATATATCGGTATACCCAAGGTTTATCGTATCACAGTTAATGAATCACACTCCCATAAATGAAACCATAATCTGCAAGAATCATAGAACCAAGGTTCCCACCCTCTCTGAATATTTATCAATAGAGGCCGAAGATCTGCAGTCAAAAAAATACATGAAAAAAATAACAGAGGATTAATCATGTTAACACCCCCTCAGAAATAGGTAAGTAACATTCTGTTTTACCAGATTAAGCCGGCTTCCCCACAGAGCTTGAAAGAAGAGACCAAGAACTGCAGTTTCTAATTGTTTAGGGATTGGGAATACTTAGCTTAAATAAAGAAAAGTCAGTATCAAATAAGTTTTGATTAGGAAAATGCGCTTCTTCTTCCCAATCTGCCCCTTATTCCATGAGGCAACCTTAAGTTTGCCTTGTTGTAATTTAGCAGACCAATTAAAAAGGTCAGAATCTACAGTCCAAATTAAACTCTCAAAATGCATTGAGGCCCCTCAACAAGTTGTAAAGGACCAATATGTGAAAAAGGGGCTATTTTTGATCCTAACCGAATACCAAACCTTTTGGTAAACTTTAAACTCGCACCAGAAAAAAAACCTAAGGAAGAACATTCCTGGAGGGCAGTAACCACAGAGGCTACATTAATCACAATAATGCAGACATCGTCTGCATATGCAATTGCCGTATACGGCGAGATTAAAGTAGAACTAGAAAGGGCATGAATCTGAGGATAAGTATTCAGATGGTGAAGCAAACATCTAAAATACATATAACAGAGGGCTCAAAGGACACCCTTGGTGAACCCCTCTTTTTATGGGGATCATAGGTCCAACCCAACCATTCACTACAGGCACAACAGTGGCAGTCCTATAAAAAGTCTTAATCCAGCAAATCATTTCACCAGGCAGATGCATAAAATGTAGTGCCTTCCATAAAAAATTATGGTTAACTGAATCAAAAGCCGCCTTCTGATCTACTGATACAATAAAACCCAAAACAGAGTCTGCGTAGCCATGAGAAAATAATTCTCAAAGGAGAATCAAATGGTCAGAGATTCTCCTGTTTGGTACAGAGCAGGACTGAGCAGGGTAAAACCACTTCAGCTATTCTCATAATGCGTTGTACAATGATTTTCATTAATAACTTAAAGTCAGTGTTTAGCATACATAAGGCGCCAATTCTCAAGAGAATGTATATCTCCTTTCTGTTTATAGATATAAATCAAAGTACCCTTAGTAAAATCTAAAGGGATAAATTCACTAGCTAACAGGAAGTAAATACTGAAGTTAATTCAGGATCAGGTGGTCACCAGTACCTTATATAAGGCAGCAGGGAGTCCATCTGGACCAGGAGTCCTCCATAAGGGTAAGGAAGAAATAACTGACTTCAATTCTAACTCAGTAACAGGTATACAGGCTGAGTCAGAACACACCTGTGAAGGGATAGGGATGTCAAGGTCCCTATACAACACTACAGGATCAACATCTGCAGCTGGAAAGGAAGAAAAGAGGGCAGTCATGTAACATGTCACTATCCGACAGATGTCTGACTGAGAGGTACATAAGGTGCCATCAGAATCAGCAAGACACAACATATTCTTTTGTGTAATTTGTTGAGAATTCGACTCAAAGGGGCAAACAACAGCCCTCGTGCCTACCACATTAAATTTGTGTTGATGATAAAGTTGCTGTGATTGTCTAGATTGGAATTTCAACGTATCGTTCTGAATTAAGTGCAACTGTTGAGAAAGAGCTTGTCCTGTCGTATAAGCTACTGTCAACAAGGACTGAAAATTTACCCTTTTCTGTAAATATTCTCTTCGACATTTTTGACAACTATATCTTTTCAAAAAGAGCACCAAATCATGTGTAGTGTCCGTCCACCATGCAATAGCATGGTCTGTCTACCATGCAATCTGCGTAACAAATAAAAACAGATTTCCGGGCCTGAATAAAGGATAAAAGGGACTGCATGAAAGTTGGAATTTGCAATCGAGATATGTTGAATTTCCAGAGTCCTGGTCCTTTGCAAACAGTGACATCAGAACCAAGGCCTACGGAAAGCAGTTTATGATCAGAAAATTCCACAGCTTGTACAGTAGCAGAGGTAATTGGAGTGAAAGGGACAAAACACAAAATCAATTCTGTAGCCAGCTTACCCTTTTGAAATGTAGGAGTATGTTGTTTAGTAAAAGAGTAATAGGCATCCATGAGATGAGCAGTAAGAACCAACTTCCCTAATTCGTGGGAGTCACAAAACAATTTCTGGGTAGTAGCAAAAGAGCTTTTGTCAAGAAGACTTAAGCCTCAGTTAAAGTCACCAGAAAATATCAACTGAAAGGAGGTATGCAAATAAGGGCGGAGTAAAGAAAATAAAGCTATACATGCAGACTTAATTTGGGGAGCATAAATATTAATAACCCAATAAGGGCAGGGTCCAATTAAAAAATCTAAGACTAACACTCTGCCAGGGGCTACGTCAATCAATTTTAGCAAACGAAAATCTGGGATATTGAATAAGATCCCAAGTCCGGAACAGGAGTCCAGGCCAATGAACCAAAAAGAAGGACCTAGAAGCCAGTCCTGTTGTGCCTGTCGAATCTCATGGGTGGTATGGAGTCATGTATCCTGCAACAGAAAGATCCCCATAGGTAAAAGCCGTAAACAGGAAAAATCAACCTTCTTTTTTACCAGACGCTTAATACTATTCACATTAATAGTATGACAAACAAAGTGAGACATAACACAAGGAGAACAGAGACACTTTACGATTTCCTTTTCCCTATCACCTTTTTCCCTTTTAGCTTAACCCTGGCCTTCCACTTCTGAGAAAGACCAGTACCCAGTTGAACCTCAGAATCAGTAATACTATCCGGGAGGGGAAGATGCAACAGAGAAAGAGTCAGACTCACCTCCAGCATCATCAGAAACAGTTTGGTGTAGCTCAAAGGCATTAGACAAAACCACAGGAGGGGGTTCCAAAAGCAAAGGAGGTGAAGGTAATACCTGGGGGTAATTTCTCATAGACCTCCAATGCATAACACTAGTGGGTACTCAGGGGGGTGGCATAGTATTCGAGCCTGGAACAGGGTCCAGGACAAGCTGGACAGATTGGACAGAGTCAGGGGTAGGAGGGGTCATCTCAGTAAGCGGTGCCACACAAGAGGCCACTGGGGAGACCACAACCTGATCTACAAAAGGCTCAGGGACCTGCAATAGAGGTCGAGTGACTACTGAAGTCGGCTCTACTAAGGTGGTCCTAAGATGAGCCTTCTGGGCTTGCATGATTACAAAACATTGATCAGCACCATCATCATGTGTGGCCTGATTATGAGCAGCCCAAGGACAATTTTGAAACGTATGACCCAGCTCATCACAAAGACTACATTTACACTCATTTAGACAGTGAATCCCCACATGACCCAATTCTCCACAGGTATTACATTTCAGCTTATCACAGACATTACTAAGGTGAGAGTGGTCTCCACACCTGTAACAAGCTTTCGGTTGTCCAGGGTAAAACAAGATCCCCCTATCACGACCTATAAAAAAAGAATTAGGTAGGTGCACTGGACCAGAATCATTAGAGTGTAACAAAACCTTAACCTTCCAGCCTCCAGTCCAAATATTCTCCGTGTCCAATACTGCCTCAGGCTGACCCTGAACAGTACAATGTTGTTTTAGCCAATAGACGTCAGTGATGTCAACACCTTCGTTCTGAAACAGAATGGTAATATTCTTAAAGGCTGGTTTGGAAAGGGGAACTGCCTTAAATGGGGTCCACAGGACAGTATTTCTTAAGGCATGATATCGTGATCAAAAAAGCTCCAAGCCACGAGGCGTTTGGAAGTTGACATCAAATGTAGTTTCGCCGGAAATATGAATCAGTGCATATATTTCGTGAGAAAAGAATTTCAGAGTTCTTGAGTAGTGTCCGAGCTACATACACTCGGTCCGGTGGCTCAGGTAAACCACCCATAAAAGTCAATCGTACCGCATTATGCCGCTTTGCAGCCAGAATTGAAAATTTAAACAATGAGGAAAAAGAACGATTTGGCTCTATTTTCTTTGAGGGGGGCTCCACTACTGCAGGAGCTGTATTCTCTGTAATGGTAGTGTGAGAAGCAGCACAAATAAGAGAACCCTGCAAAGGTTCCAAGACTGGGTGCTGGGTAAGTTCCAATTCCTTGGGGAGACACAAGGGATGAGACATAGGCAGACTTCTGTTTGGTGAATGCTGCAGCTCAGGAAAATAATTGAGACAGGGGGAACTGAATAGGGGACGGACCAGAAACCCACTTCCCCTCTGTAGGTTCCTGCACCCAGCCAGCTCCTTGCAATGCCATTTCTACAGACCAGGTAGGTGTTGTAGCAGGATTGGTATCAAGAGATAGCAATTGAGAGGGAGAGTGTGTCACAATAGGCAAACTAGGCACTGTATGCAATGATGTCGTTGTAGTCTGCGGGGGAAGCTGAGAAGCGGGCAGGAGTATTCCAGCTAAGAACTCACCAGGATGGGCTGCACAGGGTGGCAACTCAGCTGCTTGAAAAGGCAATGTAGGCTGTTGCAAAGTATTATTGTGGGCTGCAGGAGACATACTGTACATCCTGCCAATCTGACTTCACGAATCCGTTGCAGTTCTCTATTCAAATTCTTCTTCGTAATCTCAAATCGACGTTTTGCATCACCCAAACGGTCCTGAAGTTCCTTTTCAGCCAAACAGACAGTAGCAGAGTCAAAAGTGGAAAAATCCCTCATTGGGACGGCAATGGGTAAAGACGTTTGAGAGTCCATGTCAGGGTGACCCAGCAGAGGTTCTAAAGTTGTAACCTGTAGTGTAGATTCATTTTCTGCAGTAGACACAGAAACCAGCATTGCTTCAGTAGTTGTAGATGTGGTCTCTACACACACAGAGGCAGGAGTTGAGACCAGGTCTCCCACCTCCATCGCCACCTCCTCAGCAAAGAAGGGTGCGTCCGCCATCTTGGACAGAGGCTCCCCCTCTGAAGAGTAGGGGAATTTCCTCGGTGTCCTGGCCAAATTTCCCTCATTCACTAAAAAATATCACCAACAGCTTAATCTGGTTCAAGATCAGTTGGCATTCATCTGTATCCCCCTCCCCGGGTCATGCCTGAAAATATGCAGGACTTGTCTAGTGCACTTACCCGGTCAACAAAAACTAAATAAATAAATAAATGTGTGTGACACATGTCATCAAATCAGACTCCTTTTATTGTGACACATGATTTCAGCAATGTGAACCTGCTATCCACTGCAGCTGTGTAATTTTTTTGTACTTCTTTGTGGTATCTTTACTGGTACTCGTACTAGTGACTCTTACTGGAGCAATGCAGTACACTGCTCCCCCGGTGCGCGCTGCAACCGGCAAAGATATTCTTTTCCAGATTTGAATTTCTGATGGTGGGCACTGTCTAGGTGTTATGCCTTTGCATCTGCATCTATTCAGTGTGCAGCGCAAACTTAATCTGTCTGTACATTTGCATCTCTTTAGGGCCCAATTTCCATCTCTAACTTAAGTCACAGTTGTTTCTTTGGCTTCCCTTCAGAGTACTGGACAGGTGTGGTGCATAATTCAGCATGAACATTGTACTCATTAATATGTGTTTTTAAGTCAGGACCATCATCAGGAGTCACTCGTGATACAAATCACGTTCTTCATCATCACAGTCACAAATGCAGTCACAAATTGCAATTTACGATCACGCCACGAATCACAACAGTAATTTTTTTTACTAGTTACTTGGATGTAATGTAAGCCTGTTTTGTAGTATCTCTCCATGCTTCATTGCCCCACCATTGTACTCATTAATGAGTGTTTTTGAGTCTGAGAGTTTTGTGCCACACCTCATCAGGGCCCGGGGAAGTACAGCCGTAGGCATTTGCATTTCTTTATCGTCACGGTCACAAATGCTGTCACAAATCATGATTTACGATTACATCACGAATCACAACATTAATATTTTTACTAGTTACTTGGATGTATTGTAAGCCTGTTTTGTAGTATCTCTCCAGGCTTCACCACCCCACCATTGTACTCATTAATAAGTGTTTTTAAGTTAAGGAGTTGGACAGTGTCTGCAGTACATACACAGACTGGAAAGAAAACTGCACCCATGCAGTTTAGCACTGTATATTTCCACTGCTCAGAATACATATGGAAGACAACAAAGAAAGGGTATGATTACATACAAGGGTCGGGGATGGTGGAGGAATACATTTTATAACACAGCAAGGAAGGTGTGGGGGGGGCACATGGTGTGAGGGAAAAAAAACTAATGTGGGATACCATGGTGATCCAGCAGCAGTTCCAGCATGGACATCATTTTCAACTGATGTCCCTCTATGTAAGAAAAATAAAATTTGCAGAAAGAACAAATTAAGTTAAAAAGAGTACAGACAGAAAAGACAAAAAAATGTAGCTTTTAAAACAGCTGTTGGGTCTAAATCAAAGTTTAAATCTCCTCCTCGTTCTGAACTCAAAGTATCAGCAGTCACAAAACACACTCCTCTCTCTCTCTCCGTCTACACAGGAAAAAGTAAAAGTGTCTGCTTGTATGATTCACTTTCTTCCTGCCTAGCTAAAGAGCATGTGACTTACAGTACTGTAAGCCATGTGATGTGTGGGGGGGGGCTGCCAAATCTGAAACACCAAGTGGATCACTTAGAATCATAAAGAGGAACACGAAGTCCATTAAAAACAATGACTTCACCTTATTTTGCATTGCCATTCCACCTTAACGCAAAGTGGTAATGACAAGGCGAAGTGAGCACTTTGCATTGTCCACTCCACATAGCGGAGTGGCAATGCAAAGTGCCCACTTCGCGTTCACTTCGCCGGTGGAATTTAAATTTGCTGCACCTCTAAATGCTGCCATATAGAAGTGATCTATACTGTCTATGGGACTAAAATGCAAATGAGCAGAGGGGTCATGTGATGACCTCTCTAGTTTTTAGCCAGTTTTTTGGCACTAGCAAACCCTATAGTCACTGGGGACCCCCTGATTGTGGAGGGGTAGGGGCCCAACTAGAGCAGTTTACCTTATTAATTTTTACATTTTATTAAGATTTTCTTCTTATAACAGCAATAAAGGGCTGTGCAGTTTCTTCTGATTATGCATCATAAGGTCATGAAATGCCTTACAAAGCTAAGACCCTGTCAATAAGAAACAGTCCAGAATTTGGTTCCCTGTCCCTGCTGCAGTAAAGATCTACACTTTAGATGTGTAAGGTTAAACCACAAAAGTTTCTTTCTGTAGAACACCAACAAACAGATGAGAACACCCCTCCCCAAGAAAGCCAAAGGATTTCTAGTGGTCAGTCCACGCTTTCTCAAGGCATACCTTGAGAAAGCACAGACTGACTGCGTAAAAACATTTGGCTGACTGTGGGAGGGGTGTTCTCATCTGTTTGTTGGCATTCTACAGAAATAAACTTTCGTGGTTTAACCTTACACATCTAAAGTGTGGTTCTTTACTGCAACAGGGATGGGGAGCCGAGTTCTGGACTGTTTCATTCTGAGTATCTTTATTGGCTCTGTCTTTGTTTACTTGAAGCCATCTATTTGCTGTATGTATCCTGTCAGTAAGAGGCAGTTGGGTAACAATGTCTGGGATGAAAAGAACAGCCCCAAGGACTAACACAGCTGTCTCCCCTAAAAAAAATGTAAATATACCACTGGTTGTACTGAAAATAAATAAATAAATAATGCATGTATGGGCTACAGTCACACTTGTGGGGTGATGGAGGGCCAAGTAGGGGGTCCCCAGTGACTTCATTAATCCTGCTGGGGGCCTCTGAAACCCTAAAGCTGGCCCTGTATCAAACACAATCTCTGTGGTACAGGGCTGTGCTGCCAAAGGGAGTAAGAAGGAACTGAGTGCAGGTGAAGGGAAGGATTGTGGATAGTCTTGGGCAGGGGAGTAGATGGCCAATTTCAGCACAGTTAGAGAAGGGAAAGGCCACATGTCTATCTAGTGCCAGTCAGGCACTAGCAACTTGCAAATTGAATGGAACATCCAGCTGAGTCTCTTTGCATTGGTGCAGCAGATCAGCAAGAGGTGGTGGTGAGGATTTTATTCTTTATGATATTGATGTGATTGTGGGGAATGTGGGATTGTGAACTGTATCTGTGACTGTTTCTGTGTCTGAAGTTCAAATTGTATATTAGTTTGGCTGCGCTTACTGTAACTGGACCAACACATGTTGCTCACCCCTTGTGGTTTTATTTGAATCATCAGAAGATGACTGCAGTAGAAGAGTGAAACATTTTAAAATAACAGTCTAACATATTTAATGGTTAACAGCTGAACAGAATAGGTACCTGTTCCATCAGGTTTCCTAACACTAAGATATATCAGAAATTTTAATTGGCTGTTACTATTAAGGAGAAAGTTTGGAAATCAAGATTTGTGGGCTCATTTTAGCTTTTTCCACATATTTTCTGAATTTAGCACCTTGTCTTTTATAACTTTATATATTAAAATGAAATCAGAATCATAATCTAGATTTCATATTTTCTGACAACATCTTTACACCTGAGATCGCAGTTGTCTGCTTGTGACGTTGCAGTCTGTTGTGAAATTAATGTCATATGCCTGAGTTTAGTGGGGCAGCAAGTGACATATGCCACACTTCAGCACTGAGTGGTATAGTATGTATACTGTGCAGTTTTTTACTCCTACTAGACCTGGATGTTGCTTTGTTTTTTTACCCCTTCCTGTGCCTTTTCTGACCTTTTCCCTGTGTACTGCTGTACTGGCCTGCAGGCTATGTTCTCCTGCTGCCCTGGTCACATTTTCCAGTGCAGGCTGTGGCTCCACATCACTGCTGCTGCTGCTGTGTCTGGTCTCCTTTTTTGCTTGCAATTGATGCTGCCCTCCCAGCTCCTTCAGTCCCGCTCTGCTTCCACATTTATTTTTTCATTTTATTTTATTAAACTGTAGGATTACAAGTATCTTTGAGCAGGAGCTGCTCATTTACAAAGGTTCCACGTCAAAGGAAGGGGGGAAACATACATACAAAGGTTGGTAATGGTATACAAGCATAATACAGATATGGTTGACATTGTTTTGCGGTTGTAAAACACTTTAGAAATAAAAGACATTACTAGAGAGCAACTTAAATAGGCAGATAGATGATGTAATAGAGTAAGGGAATTAAGAAGCAAATGGACTATAAGCTTGATATTGAGTAGAAGGGGGACAGAGGGAAGTAGGCAGGCTGAGGGACCATTGTCATAGGGAGGGAGAGGGAGGGAGGATCAAGTACAGGGAATAGGGAAATGAGGTTTGAAGAGGGTGGAGGTGTGGGGGAAGGGTGAGGAGGGTGGAGGGAGGGGAAGGAAATGGGTCACATAGAAAAACAGGAGCCAGAGAGAGTAATGTCAGGATGGAGGCAGGGCACAGGTCATGATCAACTTGGTGGTGGATGGAGCAGACCTTTAGGAGAAGCAGTCACATTGAGTGGTAGAGGTGAGGTAAAGTCAACATGGGTCAACTCCGCTGTGGCGCAGCACTGTTTGTTGCCTACATTACTTTTTATGCAGCATCTGCATGCTTCTGCCTTTCTTCTGTCTGTCCCTGGTCACTGGGTGCATGTGTTCCTCTGTTGGACTTGGGTTCCCCATCATTGGGCTGCCTTTGATTGGTGCTTCAACTGCCCTCTACTGGATGATCGATGGTTCTCCTGCTGCTGCTGTTCCATGGGCTGTTCTCTGCTGCTGAATGCACTTCCTTTGCTATCCCTTATATCTGATGCCTGCCTCCTGCCTTGGCCTTTCTCACTTTGCTCCTGCAAGAGCTCTGTGCTAACTCCAGGCTTCGCCACTCAATACCTTATCTGTTTCCATTCATGGACCTTCTACTACTCAAATAAGAGTAACTGGGCAGCCAGACCTTAAGCAGCTGTACCAGGTCTTCCACTTCTCTTTAGGGTTTATTTTGCATCCCTGTCATTCCTTTAGCAGCACTTGCTGCCACCCTCCAACAACTTTCCAGGAGTGGAGTCCTTTCAGATAGTTTATTAGGCTGAGCCCTGCAGCACATTTGAGAGGGTGAATTTTCATACAAGACAGAGGGAGAAGACCATTTCATCCCTTACTGAAGCAGTGTGTCAGAGGTCCCTCCTAAAATATATCAGCAAGCCTGGTGGGATGGTGACCTAAGGCCTCTGGATCCCCAGAACTGTTCCTCACAGTTTTTCCCCCTCTCTTCCATGGGGAAGGACATAATATAGTAATTCCACAGTGAGCTGGTTCTGTGCAGTCCTTGTCAGTTGCTTTTCTTTATCTTGTCCATCGCTGGCTCATTCCCCTTCTTCTTACAGGAAGTACTTTGAATGTTCTAGTCATTTGCATTTTGGTTGTCTTCACATAGGTGCCTTTGGTCTAAGGATACTTCATCCTTGTGGTACCTCTATGGTTGGAATCCTCAAGAGGGTTCTTGTGTTTTCATTGTATCTCAAAAGGGTGGTAGTCTCTGTAGCAGGAACAGAGAGTAAATGAGAACGTGAACAGACAAACCAGCATTGCACATGCATTCAAACCTATCCACCATACATTGACTGTACTCATACCTTAGTCGATTTCATTTCAAAACAGACTCACTATCTTACATCATAACCAAGCATTAAGCTTACATTGCCTAAGCATTCCAAGTTGCCCAATGTACCTGAGAAACATAGGATTATGATGCCAGCTGTAGAAAATAGCTAGAGCAGATGAAGTCTTATGGACAGTAATTCTGGTTTCATGTTAATATGTTAGTTACAAACTAACTACAGAGAATATGTGATGTATAAGCAGAAATGTGTGTCTAAGAATTATGATTTTCCAAAGTTTCATCTGTGACATTAGGGGCTGCTTAAAAAAAACACATTTGCCATCAATTCAACATGATTGCTAACTGTATTCCAAAATGTCTACAGTTTTGTCTGCTATGTTGGTACATCAAACATTTTAGAGATATAAGAACAAAGAAGGAATGACATATCAGCACTCAGCATGTTATCTGTATGTACATCAAAGTCTGTATCTTAAATGTACTTTGAAAATAGGAAATAAAGTTGGAGCATTTTGATCATGAAGTTTTCTTCAGAAGTGATCTATCAATGAAAAAATAAAGCATATGTATATATATATATATATATATATATATATATATATAATTGCAAAAGCTGCATTAGTGCAGACAGTAGGCTTGAAGAATACAAAGTAGGGAAATGAAAAACCATTAGGTTGGATCTCTGGAGTATTGCCGAATCACTGGTGAGGTATTCCTTGGGTTGTCAACCCTAATGCCCACCCTCTCCCCCTATCCTATAGCTTCCTGTCTGATGCACAAGGTACAGCTCCAAGCCAGTGCCTAATAGAGATACAGTATGGGCAACATACTTTGTTGTAGATTTCTTCAAGTAGGGCCCTGTGGGCCCTGCGTGAAGACATCAAATCTGAGCTCATTTGCTCAGAGGAGGAGGTGGGTATTAGGGTTAACAACCCCAAGGAAGACTCCACCACTGATTCGGCAATACCCCAGAGACCCAAAACCATAATGGTTTTTCATTCCCTGCTTTGTGCGCTTTGCATTCTTCAACTCTAATGTCTGCATTAATGCAGGTTTTTGCAATTTATTTCCCTTCTTTTTCTTATAGTGGAATTGTATCCTCATTTGCACAAGTCCTTTCAGGGCCTGCACAAAATGAGAAAAATACAATATTGGAGAGAGTCCTAACACAGTTATGGGCCCAGCAGGCCCCGGTGTGCACATCAATACCTTGTGGGGAATGCTCCGTGACCGTGACCCACCTCTGGGTGTTGTGCCTGTGCCAAAACACTGCTTCATCCCTATCCAGGCCAAGGCTGGCACTACATGCTGCAGGACCTTCCCCATCAGCCTTGTCCAATTAAACCTGCACACTGAGTTCACACCTGAACTTAGGCCTCTGGCACGGTAAGGCAACGTGATCTCTAGTGATGCAACGGACATCCCTGAACTCAACATTACTTTATTAATTCTTTGTTTTGTAATATTTTGACTCCAAATTTTCAGCATAGTCTTTATATGACCCCACCTCATTAACCCGGTAGGGGAAAATTTCCAACCTCCGCTGAAACGCCATTCCATGCCACAGGTGCAAAAAAGCTTTTTGGCCAGGATGTGAAAAATGACAACTGTAATATTTATGAGGTGTTGTGAAAAAATGGCTTTGTTGAAAACTTGGGGTCAAAACATTGAAATTTATCAAAGTGATGCTTGTGTGTAGAAAAATGTCAACACATGCTCGTACTTTGGTCATTTTTAGGAATTGTTTCACCAAATTTTCAACATGGCCTTTTTGGGACCTCACCTACTGAACACTCATGGTGAAATTATGATAATCAGGCCCAAAAAGTGATTTTATGCAGCAACCACAAAATCACATTCTAGGCATGAGTAATGAGATTTTACTGACAATGTTCACGAGGCAGAGTCTCAAAAACGCCATGTTGAAAATTTGGTGAAAAAGTTCCTAAAAATGGCCAAATTATGAAGAGAAATTTAAAATGCAGCTGAAAAACATTATACAGCACTTACCTGTATTCCTCAGTTCACAGTTCTGCATTGAAGAGTGCACATGTGTCTCGGTCCATAGAGGATTACAGCATTCAACCTCAGCTGGTAAGTATAGGGTAAGGGAGAGTGTGGGGTGATGGGTGTTCAGTGGAAGGGTAGGGATAGGTGGAGGCGGACAGTGGTGATGATGAAGGACCATTTTCTTTCTTTCAGGTAAAATAACAAGATGTCGCTGGACAGTTTTCTTTTTGCAGGAACACTTATATTGTAAAAAAAACTACTTCAGGACACTGGGCGTGGGCTCCCCAGTGTCCCACACTGCTAGGGAGGTGGGTGCTCGTGCATGCCAACACACGGATTGGGCAACTCTGATGTCAGCAACTGTACATATAACGGCATGTGGGTGGGGTGGGTGGATGATGACAGGAAGATAGATTATAACCGTCTCTGACATATGACACAGTGGGGATTATTATATGACACATTGCTGTTTGGTACGAAATAACAAACAAGTATTTGTCAATGCTGAATGTTTGCTTGCTGGCATTGGCATTGGTAGTGTAGAAGTTACAGAGCTGCATAATAGGAATGGCAGTGAAGTATTGAACTGAAGCCAACCCCACCATCACCCTGCAGAGAGTGACAGGCATTGGGATGTGCCTTTAGGTCATCAGGCATAACGGCCACACCATTTCACCACACCCTACCCTGCAGACACTGACAAGTGTCATGGTGTGCCTTGGAGTCTTTGGTCCTTATGCGCACCCCATTCCATCAGGAAATATGGTGAGATGGGTGCGGTATAGGAGAATGGGGTGAACTTTGGGGCCAAAGAGTCCAAGGCATACCTTGATGCCTCTCACTGGCTGCAGGGTGTGGAATGGTATGAGCATTACTGGCAAGAATCCCAAGTCACACCCCTGATGCCTGTCATTCTCTACAGGGTGGTGCGTTAAGGTTGGAAACCCTAACACTTCAGGCATTCATTGGTATTTTCACTCCAAATTTTCAACAGGGTTTTTTTGTGACCCCCACCTCATGAACAGTGGCAATATCAGTTTGTTAGCTGAAAGCTGCTTATGCACAGCGACTACGGCATTAAGCACCACAGGTGCTAAAACACATTCTGAACAGGATGTGAAAAATGACAGCTGTACTGTTCATGGGGATGTGTAAAAAATGGCAATGTTGCTAGTCTGCAGTAAAAATATTAAAAAACTGGTGAAGTCACGAGTGTGCATAGAAACTGTGCAACGCACACCAGTAATGTAATTAGTTTGGGGATTTTTTACAGCAGATTGTCAACACAGGCATTTTGGGACCTCCGATCATGAACGGTGTCACTGTGATTTTCTTTATCTGTCCGAACAATGATTTCCACATTTTAATTATGCATCTCTCGCTGAAAGTGTGAAAACATTTCGCCATGTTGTAGAAAAATGACAGCTGTACTGTTCATAAGGAAGTGTGGAAAAATGCCACTGGTGAAAATCTGGACTGAAAATATTACAAAGTCATGAACTTATGAGGGTGCATGGAAACTGCGCAATGCTCACTCATAACAGTCATTTTATGGATTTTTGTCACAAATTTTCAACATAGCCATTTTAAGACCTCTGCTCATGAACAGTGTAACTGTGATTTTCTTAATCTGTCCCAAACATTGCTTTCGCACACCGGCTGCACCATTGTGCGCTACATGTTCGGAAACACAAAATTTGGGTGACATGTGAAAAATGGCAGCTGTATTGTTCATAAGGAAGTGTAATAAAATGGCAACGTTGAAAATCTGGATCGAAAATATTGAAAATTCGCAAACTTACGAGCGTGCGTAGGAACTGCGCAATGCACGCTCATAAAACAGTCATTCTTAGGAATTTTGTTCACCAAATTTTCAATATAGCTATTTTAAGACCTCTGCTCATGAACAGTGTCACTGTGATTTTCTTAATGTGTCCCATACATTGATTTCGCACACCGACTGCGCCATTATGCGCTACATGGGTGGAAACACGTTTTGGGCATGATATGAAAAATGACAGCTGTACTGCTCATAAGGAAGTGTAATAAAATGGCAATGTTGAAAATCTGGAATGAAAATATTGAAAATTCGCAAACTTACGAGCACACGTAGGAACTGCGCAACGCACACTCATAAAACAGTCATTTTTAGGAATTTTTTCACCAAATCTTTAACATAGCCATTTTAAGACCTCTGCTCATTAACAGTGTCACTGTGGATTTTCTTAATGTGTCCCATACATTGATTTCGTACACCGACTGTGCCATTGTACGCTACATGGGCAGAAACACATTTTGGGCAGGATGTGAAAATTGACAGCTGTACTGCTTATAAAGAGGTGTGGTAAAATGGCAATGTTGAAAATCTGGATTGAAAATATTGAAAATTCGTAAACTTGAGGTAGACAGGAACAGCGTTAATGCTACCATAAAAAAGTCATTCTTAGGAATTTTTCACCCAATTTTCAATATAGCATTTTAAGACCTCTGCTCATGAACAGTGTCACTGTGATTTTCTTAATGTGTCCCATACATTGATTTTGCACACCGACTGCGCCATTGTGCGCTACATGGGCGGAAACACATTTTGGGCATGATATGAAAAATGACAGCTGTACTGCTCATAAGGAAGTGTAATAAAATGGCAATGTTGAAAATCTGGAGTGAAAATATTGAAAATTCGCAAACTTATGAGTGATGCGTAGGAACTGCGCAACGCACGCTCATAAAGCAGTCATTTTTAGGAATCTTTTCACCAAATTTTCAACATAGCCATTTTAAGACCTCTGCTCATTAACAGTGTCACTGTGATTTTCTTAATGTGTCCCATACATTGATTTCGTACACCGAATATGCCATTGTGCGCTACATGGGCGGAAACACATTTTGGGCAAGATATGAAAAATGACAGCTGTACTGCTCATAAGGAGGTGTGGTAAAATGGCAATGTTGAAAATCTGGATTGAAAATATTGAAAATTAGTGAACTTACGAGTGTGCATAGGAACTGCACAAAGCACGCTTGTAAAACAGTAATTTTTAAGAATTTTTCCACCAAATTTTCAACATAGGCTTTTTGAGAGCCCACCTTATGAACAGTGGTAGTGTCGTTTAGTTCATCAGTCCTGAAAGGTGATTTCATGCAGTGACTGCAAAATCACCCTTCGAGCCGATTAACACCATGACAGTGAGAGCATTCATGAGAAGGGGTCCCAAAAACCCCATATTGAAAATTTTGTGCAAAAATTCCAAAAAATGTCTGAGATATGCAGAAAAGTTGAAAAAACCCTATCTATCCCATTATACAGCTTACCGCCATTTCCTCAGTTTGCGGTTGGCTTTGAAGAGTGCAGACATGTTCCCGGTCCACCAAAGATCATTGCACCGGAGTCAGAGGTAAGTATGGGGTGGGGGTGTGTGGGGAGGCAGGATGCGAGTGGGTGGGCACAGGTGGGGGCAGAGACAGCGAGGGACCATTTTTGTGTTTCAGGGTTTTTTTTTAAAAAGAACAACGACGCAGGACATTTGCCATGCTGGGGTGGGCTCCCAGTGTGGCACAAGGATGGCTGTTTGGGGAGGGGCATGGAGCCGATGGGGGATTGGGTACCCCCATCAGCGATAGCATCTGTTGCCATGCTGGGGTGGGCTCCCAGCGTGGCACCCTGTACTCTCTGGGGGGGGGAACAGTGGCACCCCCTTCAGCTATACGATGTGTAGCCACACTGGGGTGGGCACCCAGCATGGCATGTGTAACTCTGTTTGGGGGGGATCGCAGCACAGCCAACGGGGATTGGGCACCCCTGTCAGCTATACAGTGTGTGCACGGGGGGCGAGCACGCAGTATGCGTGTGTGTGTGTGTAGGGGAAGCGCGCATGAGCAGGCGATATCTTATCGCTGGTCACTGAAGCGTAGCTCCCCCTTTCAACTGTACTCCACTGCACTTTCAACTGCTGTCATAGACAAAAATGCCTTTTCTGGGCACACAAAATCCTGGGTGCCCAGCTTAGTGAAAGGAGCCATTCACCTGCTTTCTCTGTATGAGAACAGCGGGACTTTCTTGACTTCTGTAGCCACAGCTGGAACCCATGCTGTGGTCTGCAGTGAGAGTGAGCCACCATTTCCCTGGTGCTAGTGGCAACCCTGCACCCTCCGATAGCCATCCCCTTAATGATTTTTACCTTTCTCTGGTGTCTTTTGGCATCCCCACCTTCCGATCACCATTCCCTTAATTATTTAATCTTTCCTTTGTGTCTAGTGGCACCCCCCAACCTCCAATCACCATCCCTGTCATGAATTTAGATTTCCCTGGTGTCTAGTGGCACCCCCCCACCCCCGATCGCTGTCCCTAAAATGAATACATTTTCTCTTAAAACTGCAGAAAAGAAAACATTCCATCGCAGATTTAACCCCCCCATCTCCCAATCAGCATGAACCACCATACAGCCCCACACACCCCCACTCATCTGAACACACCACAGGGCAAAGATCCACTTTCTGCTCGAAGACACATCTTGCTGCTGAAACCGCTGACTGCATCATGAGAAACTAAGGTAAGTGTGCTTCAATGTATGTCAATGTGGTTTTCAACTTTGATGCATAACTGCCATTTTTGCATATTTGGACACCAAATTTTCAACATGGCCTTTTTGAGATCTCACCTCATGAACAATGACAGTGGAGTTGCACCATTCCATCCCCAAAGGCGATTTTGTGGTTACTTGGCGAAATCATCTTTTGGGTGGGAATTAAAAATTTTCACCGCCTTTGTTAGTGAGATGGTGTCATAAAAAGGCTATGTTGAAAAGCTGGGGTCAAAATATGTAAAAATGGCAATTCGCATACATTGAAATGTTACTAGGCTCACACTTAACTTTTGTAATTTTTAAGTATTTTGACACCAAATTTTCAACATAGCCATTGTTTTACATCACCTTATGAACATGACAACTGTCATTTTTCAAATCCTGGCCAAAAATGGGTTTTCACACCTGTGGTGATGAATGAAATTTTGGTTTCACAGTATGACGTTTCAGCAGGGATTTAAAACTTTTCAGTACAAGGTTCATGAGGTGAGGTGATAAGAAGGCTATGTTGGCAACTTGGTTTCTGTTTTGCTACAAATGCAAGTGCAGGGCCCACTGGGCCCTGTGCTTCCACAATAACATACATATAAGCATTTATGGAGGGATGGGGGTCCAGGGCCCAGAGGTCCCTGTGCTCCCACAGGCAAATAACCCCCAAAGAGGACTCCACCACAGATTCACCAAGACTCTGAAGACCCCAAACCCTAATGTTTTTTCATTTTGCTGCTTGGCATGTGGGGTGGGGTGAGGGGTCACTAAGGTTGGAAATGATAATGCCACATTTTCCAACTTTTTGGCATAAAGTTACCCAAACTGATGCATTAATGACATTTTTTTTACAATGAATACTTCCTAGAGTTAACTTTAACTTGACATTCTAGCTGTTTTTTTTAATGCTTTGTAAGGACCATAACTCCCCTTAACTTGTGTCTCTCAAATGAGAAGCAAAGTCTTAGCTCCTTTAGTCTATCCTGATAATCCCTTTCCTGCAATCCCCTTACTTGTCTTGTTGCTATGCACTACACTCCCTCCAACCTGTTTGTTGCCCCTCAAACAAGAGGACCCAAACTGCATGCAACATTCAAGTTTAAGTCTTACCAGGGATCTAATATAATAGCATTATCACCTTTTTCTCCCTACTAGAAAAAGGTTTCCTGATATTTCCCATGGTGCTGCTGTACTTTATCCTACTGTTTCACAGTGTTGTCTGAATTTAAAAGTGATATAAATCATAACTTCCATAGCTTATTTATTTATTTATTTAAATTTTGTTGACCAGGTAAACCCACTGGACCTATGGAAGCCCTTTTTTAGGGGTGACCTGGGATTAATTACAGAGATAAGTGACAGACTGGCTAAAAACAATAAACAGACACTAGAACTGTCAATCATACAGCACCTACAATTAGTTACAATGCTACAATATAGTACAAATACATACAGTTCTAGACCTATGATAAATCTAATACCATATGGCAGGATAGTAATTTAATGCTAAGATCCATGGGATCTAAGATTATTTCAGTGACCTTATTGACATGAAGTCTGCCCTGGTAAATATAGCTGGTTGAATGGAGGAGGTGTACAGTATCTGGAGCCCTCCTCCATATGACCTCAGAGGTACTATCAGCAGTAACAGTTGCAGGAGCTGTATTCTAGTAAGTGCACCTTTAGTCCTTTTTTGAAGACTTCAAGCAAGGATCTTTCTTGTACTATATTTGGAAAGGCATTCTAGATGGTTGGGATTACTATGGCAAAGCACCTTGTCCCTGTTTAGGTCCTTGTTTGGGGGGTATTGAGGAGCGTTTGTTTTGATGACCTGAGAAGGTGCCTATCTGGACTGGTCATTAGCAAGTCTTTTAGACTTGGGAGGGCTTTTTTGCCCCAAAGCTTAAAGGCTAGGGATACAGCAGAGTATTTCATCCTACCATCGAGTAAGTGCCAGTTTAGGGATCGGCACACTCTACAATGATGATCATTTAGTACTGCTCTAGTAGCAAACCACCCAATTGCATGATATAAGGATTTGAGTTTATTCTGCCCTGTGCTCCTGACTGTGTGCAGGACAGGGGAGCCATAGAGTACAGTTGGCAGGAGGGTACAGTTGGCGATTTGTAGCTGTGACTCATTATAGAGGTATGGGCTTAGCCTGTTCAGGAGCCCTATCTTTTGGTGAAGGGCCTTGGTAAGGCTTTCTATGTGATCCTTAAAGGTGATGTTTTGGTCTAGGACTCCCAGATACTTGATAGAGTTAACAACCTCAATCTGGAATCCATCTGAGAAAGAGGTATTTAGCAAGTTATGGCTTTGGGGGCCTAGACTTTCCTGTCCAAAGAGGATGGCTTTTTTTTTCCCTCTTGAGGACCAGTTTGTTAATAAATAGTAGCTCTCAAGCATATTTAGATCTCTTGAAAGCATAGCATTCAGTTTGTTGACATCATTTGAGTTGTAGTAAATGACCACATCATCAGCATAGAGCAACAGTTTAGCTTCCCTGCAGTTGTTCGACAACTCATTGACATAGAGTGAGAATAATAGTGTGCCCAATATTGATCTATGTGGGACACCTTCACTGATGGGGCATTTGTCTGAGAGGGCTCCTTTCCATTTAACCAATTATGACATACCTGTTAGATAAGCAGAAAACCACAGCTGTGACAAATTGTCTAGACCAAGTGAGGTTATCTTTGAGTGGAATAATTGGTAGTCCACAAGATTAAAAGCCTTTGTCAGATCTACAAATGCTGCTCCTGTTTTGTGACTTTTATCTAGTGTTTCCAGAATGTCAGTGGTCAGGCGGGCTAAGGCCGTATCTGTCTCATGGTTTTTGTGGAACCCATGTTGGTTTGCAGTGAGTATGCTGTGTTGTTCAATGTAATCGATTTGGTAATAGATTAGTCTCTCCAACAGTTTACTTAATCTGCAGAGGATAGAAATTGGTTGGTAGTTCTCAACTTTCTCTTTCTGACCTCCTTTGTGTACTGGTGTTACTATGGCTGCTTTCCAGAAGGAGAGGAGCTTCCCTTCATGGATAGATTGGTTGAATATTACTGCTATGGGTGAGGCTAGAGCTGGTGCTCTGGGGTTAAGGAGTTTAAGACTGAGATTGTCATAGCCTTCTGCACCTGTGGGTTCAAGTCTTTTGATAAGTTCCAGTACTTCCTTTCTTTTCACAAGCCTGAGGTGGAAATTAGGATGAGGAAGAATTCTTGATGTAGGTTTGGGGGGTCCCAGCAAGTGGTCTAGAGGATGGGTCTTGAACTTGTCAAGTCTGGTAAAGAAGTAGATCAGTTCTATGGATGAGTCACTGGGGTTCTTGCATTGTTTGTCTTTGGTTTGTATTTCACTGCTAGTTTCCTTAGTCAAACCCTTTGGGAGGGTATTTATCAGAGTCCAGAACTTTTTTGGGTCCAATAGGATCCTGTCTTGCAGATTCCTTAGGTGGGCCCATTTGGCAGACTTTAGTTCTTTTTTGCATCTGTTAGAAAGCATTCTTTATTTTTGCCAATCATTCTGGTGGTTTGAGGTTTTGAAGGTTACCCAGGCTTTGTCCCTTTCCTTAAGAGTTGTTTCAGCTCCCTGGACAGCCATTGTGAGTGCTGCCCTTGAACTCTAATTTGCTTTAGGAGGACATGCTTATTTGCTGTGAACAGGAATGTATTTCGGAAAACATCTAGGGCTCCATTTAGAGTAGGTAGTATCTTTAGTGGATCCAAGTTTAGCCTGTTTAGTGTTCCAATGAAGGATCCAAGATTGAAGTTGGAGAAGTCCCTGGCCCAGAAAGTTCTTGGGGGTAGTTTCTGAAAGTTGTTCTTCCATATGCCATAGACAGGTAAGTGGTCACTTACTGAGTCTGAAAGAATCCATACCAACCTGAATCTTTCCAGTTTTGATGCTAGTAGCCAGTCAAGGGTAGTATGGTTCCCAGTTTTAGTATTCAGTCTTGTGGGTTCACTTATGAGTTGTCTGACTTGAGCACCTTGTAGGGCAGCCTATACTCTGCCTTTAGACCAATGCAGGTTGAAATCCAAAGGTTTCAACACCCTTTTCCCCCTCTTCTACTCCTCCACCTCCCTCCTTCTCCTCTCCACTACTCTGTACTAAACTGATAGCCTGTAAAACTCCATTGCACTTGTAGTTTATTTGCACTTCTGTTGTACCGAAGCTTATTGTACTGTCTGTGCTTATGCATACCAGCCCACCTTAGACCAAAACTGTTTGCATGTCATTTACTGCACTGATTCTAGTTCTCCCTTTGCTTACCTTCCTCTTGATAGTCATTGTCTACTCACACAGTCTATGTGTTTCTCAGATGTATGCAATCTAAAGTGAATTTTGTGAAATTGTATCAATCTCTGTAGTCTATCTTCATGTTCCACCACCCCCCATGTCACACCATGAGATGGGCGACTTCTTGTTCATTGTGCCTCCTGGTGAAACATTTCAATAAGTAAATAAAATAAAGAAATAAAATCGCCCAGGATTATCCTTTCGCATCCAGAGAGGAGGTTGTGTAGTGTATCAGTCGGAGTTTTAAGCACAGGTAGTGCTACTTTAGCAGGGCTGTAAATGCATCCTATCAGGAGTGGCTTTACCCCACCTATTTGTGGCTGAATGAAGATGGCCTTGCTGTCAGAGTTCATGAGCTCTGGCGCTGGGACTATTCAGGCCTGGACTGTGGACTTGGCATAGATCAAGACTCTTCCTCCTCATTTCCCTTGTTTGTCCACCCTGAATGAAGTGGAGCTTGGGATTTCCACCTCTTGGGTTAGTATGTTTGGCTTGAGCCATGTTTCCAAGACAGTGACTATGTCAGGAGAGTATTCACTGATCCATCCTTTCAGTTCAGACATTTTGGCTCTAAGGCTGTTAACATTCATGTGAACTATGTTTAGTCTTTGCGTGTTATTCCAAGCTGGGTCAGCAGGGGGACTAATTCTCATGTTACACCCGACAGATCCTGGATTAAGTTCAATGCCTCTGCATAGCATGTTTAGCAGGACTTCTAAAATATGCTCTGTGGCATCGATGGAGGGCAGGTTGCCTTTCCTTTTTGTACTCAGATAGAAAGGAGCTTAGCTTGTAGCAGTTCCCTTCTTTGTGTAGGCCATGTAGGATAATCAGAAAGGGACTATAGTTATCTGCTGGGGATAGCATTGCCTCAGGTGGTGATGCAGAGTATAGGATCCATACCTATACACTGGGTAAGGGTATACAGGCACCAGATCCATGCATAGGACCACAAGAATGTAGATAATGGCAACTGTGACACCACTTAGACCCATCCTCTGGTTTGACCCTGGACTAAGGTTATATAACAGAGATGAATCCTTTGGTTACACAATGTTAGGATAGGTCAAGAGACCCCTAGGCTACATGGTGCTAGAATTAGCAGAGTAATCCACTGTCTATGCTCTAAAGTATATACCAACAGATTGAGATGGATAATTATTTTCTTTTCCTTCACAAGACATTCCTAATTGTACACAACATAGCAACAAATTAGAGGACACCAAAATCCTAGGCAGTCCAGTAAGAACAGGATTTCCTAGCAATATGCAAGAATTAAATTTCTACATTTCTCATAAGGGTGCCTAGCCTTATTTATTTATTTATTTATTTATTTATTTATTTATTTATTTAAACATCAGTTTAATAACCTTTGAGCCAGAGGCTCATTTACAAAGGTACCTCATCACATAGAGGACAACAGACAGCAGAACACGAAACAACAGTTAATGCAGATTCAAGCAAGTTACAATTCAGGGTTACAGTAGGCAAAATACATATGATTGTAAAAAGTTAAGAGTTAGGGTAGGGGGGTGAGAGTAGGAGGGGACGGTAAGAGGGAGAAGGGATGGGGAGGAGAAAGGAGAGGGAAGACCAGGGAAGGAGGGTGTTAAAGGGAGGAAGAAAGTAGGAGGGGGGGAGTGCTGCTCAGCGAGCATTGTCAGGTTACCTTAAACCATGTAGCTTGGATCAAAGAGCAGCTAATCCCTAGAAAGTAGGCTGTTAATCCAGAATTGCCTTGGTGGAGAGGGCTGACCTGGGGGTGCAGGAGAATAGCAAGGCAACCCCACAGGAGCATGCAATAAGTTATTAGTGAAAAGAGAACAACAGTGGGGGTGGTGAAATTAAAATACCTTAAATACTATATAAGATGGTTCAAAAGTTCAACAGGATCACTTTAAGAAATATCAAATTGGCTTCAGAGCCACTTCTCTTTTAAAACTCCACCTCTTGGCTTTTAACAACAGTTAGACAGCACTGGGTGGAGTCTTCTGGTCATAAAGTCCATTTAAAGAGTAGTGAGGGTGGAGGCAGGTGGGAGGGACAATTTTATTATCAGCAGCAGCAGCATACTCAATGGTAGGGAGCAGGATTTAATACAATTATTTTAAATGTTAAATGCAAAGAAAACTAAAGCAATGATGTTCACAAATCAAAGCTCCACCAGCACCTCCTCTTCAAGCATTCTCCCCCAGCTATGCACTATACTTGGAGAAAACCTGGAGTATGTAGAAAATTTCAAATACCTAGGTGTGTGGATTGACAGCAGACTCGACTTCACTCATCATTTAGAAGAACTGCTAAAAAAGCTTCGCCAAAGGCTTGGCCTTTTCTATAGATTAAAACCCTTCCTAAACAGAGATTCAAAGATGAGGTTAGTCCAGGCCATTTTTCTCTCAGTTGTTGACTATGCAGACTTCCTTTATAGTCACTGCCCCATCTCCTACCTACACAAGTTTGATATCTTATACCATAGAGCAATAAGATTCATAATAGATCTGCCATCTAATACCCATCATTGCTCTCTTTATGCTGCAGTTGGATGGGTTTCCCTACACCTCAGAAGGAACAGAAATGCAGCTCTATGGATTTACAGAGCGTTATCAAAAAAACTTCCAAACCATATTCTGGACTGCTTCACCCAGACCATTCCTAGCTCCTATGCCCTAAGAAGCAATAACATCATCCTGTTCAAATTGCCCAAATTCAACACCTGGCTAGGGAGGGCAGCAATCAGCTATTCTCTAGCTATAGCATGGAACACCCTACAAAAATCCCTAAAACTGTCCAATATTATACCAATTGCATCCTTTAAACAGCTTGTACAGTTTTCTTCACAGAGAAATGCAGTTGCTACCGCTAGAGCTAGCTTTTTTCATCTCACAATCTCCCTCCCAAAAATTCACGATATATGGCATAATCTTTGTTCTTCAGTTCTCCCTCCCAGGCAGACACCCCATCTTATGGCGCCCAGCAATACCTTCCACCATCCAAGTATTACATTATGCTGTGTGTTTGCCATGGCCCCTCCACTGGGATATGTATACACTGTATATACTGTAAATATTAGCTTAACTTTCCTATAACCCATTTTATCATGTGAATTTTACTGTACATCACTGTGTTTATAAACATTTTTTTCTCCTGTGTGTATAACTGTTTTATATAAGTGTATTGGTGTATCTGGTGTGTAACAACTGTTGAACCTTGACCTTATCAGGTCCATCTTGTAAATGAACCTTGCTCAATGATGTTCTCCTGAATAAATAAAGATTTGATGATGATGATGATGATGATGAAATGTGTCTCTGATTATATTGTGGTGCACCTAAGGGTAGAATTAGAAGAAAATAAACCTCTCCATGCTGGCACTCCATTTTCAGTCTCCTCCATGGGCTCCGGTGCAGGATTCAAAAAATTGAACTCTTCTATTAATAATTTCTCTCAATTTAATAATTCCTTATTTGTACTGCATCTTGGGAATAAAAACAGAAAGATCAAAATACCCAGGGTAATACAGGGTGTAACTGGCCTTTCTGTTTTTATTCCCAAAATGCAGTACTACATGCTTCTTTGCACTAAAATTTGTATTGGCTCTTGGGGACTGTTCTGATAATTTGTCAGTCAGCCTGAAGTCCTTTATCTTGTTTGTCAACATTGACTACTCTACCAATCTTTAAATCCTCTGCAAACTTCACAATCCAGCTCTTTATGTTGCTCTGAATTTCACTGATATATGAATAACAAGCATTTGTCAATGCCGAACGTTCACTTGCAGGTATTTGCAGTGGTGTTTGGCACTTGGACATGGCTTAAAAAAATCAGTGACAAAGAAGTACAAGCATTTGTCAGTGCTGAATGTTGCTTGCTTCTATGTGCTGTTTAGGTATTTGGAAGTCATTGGAGTGCAAATATTGAAAATTTGCGAACTTACGAGCGTGCGTAGGAATCGCGCAACGCACGCTCATAAAACAGTCATTTTTAGGAATTTTTCACCACCAACATAGCCATTTTAAGACCTCTGCTAGTGAACAGTGTCACTGTGATTTTCTTAATCTGTCCCATACATTGATTTCACACACCGACTTCGCCATTGGGCGCTACATGGGCGGAAACACGTTTTGGGCAGGATGTGAAAAATGACAGCTGTACTGCTCATAAGGAGGTATGGTAAAATGGCAGTGTTGAAAATCTGGAGTGAAAATATTGAAAATTCGCGAACTTATGAGTGTGCATAGGACCT
The DNA here is from genome assembly GCA_016271365.2 of Neoceratodus forsteri. Classification (NCBI taxonomy): domain Eukaryota; kingdom Metazoa; phylum Chordata; order Ceratodontiformes; family Ceratodontidae; genus Neoceratodus; species Neoceratodus forsteri. The sequence continues at coordinate 1,643,433,924 of CM057450.1, forward strand.
GCGCAAAGCACACTCGTAAAACAGTAATTTTTAGGAATTTTTTCACCACATTTTCAACACAGAGATTTTAAGACCTCTGCTCATGAACAGTGTTACTGTGATTTTCTTAATGTGTCCCATACATTGAGTTCGCACACCGACTGCACCATTGTGCGCTACATGTGCGGAAACATGTTTTGGGCAGGATGTGAAAAATGACAGCTGTACTGCTCATGAGGAGGTGTGGTAAAATGGAAATGTTGAAAATATGGAGTGAAAATATTGAAAATTTGCAAACGTGACGAAGGCATGTAGAGAACTGCGTAATGCACACTCATATAAACAGTCATTTTTAGGAATTTTTCACCAAATTTTCAACATAGCCATTTTAAGACCTCTGCTCATGAACAGTGTCACTGTGATTTTCTTAATGTGTCCCATACATTGATTTCACACACCAACTGCGCCATTGTGCGCTACATGGGCGGAAACATGTTTTGGGTGAGATGTGAAAAATGACAGCTGTACTACTCATAAGAAGGTGTGGTAAAATGGCAGTGTTGAAAATCTGGAGTGAAAATATTGAAAATTTGCAAACGTACGAGCGTGCGTAGGAACTGCGCAATGCACGCTCGTAAAACAGTCAATTTTAGGAATTTTTTCACCAAATTTTCAACATAGCCATTTTAAGACCTTTGCTAATGAACAGTGTCACCGTTATTTTCTTAATGTGTCCCATACATTGATTTCGCACACTGACTGTGCCATTGTGTGCTACATGGGCGGAAACACGTTTTGGGCAGGATGTGAAAAATGACAGCTGTACTGCTCATGAGGAGGTGTGGTAAAATGGCAGTGTTGAAAATCTGGAGTGGAAATATTGAAAATTCATGAACTTATGAGCCTGCGAGGAACTGCATACAACAATAAACAGTCATTTTGGAATTTTGCACAAATTTTACCGGGGTTTTTGGACCCTTCTCATGAATGATGTCACTGTCTTGGCATTATTCAGGCCCAAAGGGTGATTTCATTCAGTGACTGTGCAGTGACTGTGAAATCACCCTTCGGGCCCAAATAACGCCATGACAGTGACATCATTCATGAGAACGGGTCCCAAAAACCCCATGTTAAAATTTGCGCAAAAATTCAAATGCCTGAGATAATAATAATGTTGAACACCCCCATCTAGCCCATTATAGCTACCGCATTTCCTCAGTTCAAGGTCGGCTTTGAAGAGTGCAGACGTGTTCCCGGTCCATCGATGATCGCCGCGCCAAGCCCGGAGGTAAGTATGGGGGGGGGGGAGGCAGGGTGCGCAAGCAGTGGTGTGTGGGTTGTGGGGGGGACTGGGAGAAGTGCTGTGGGACCATTTTAATTTACAGGTTTTTAAAAAAAAAAAGACGATGTGGGACTTTTGCCAGGCTGGGGTGGGCTCCCAGTGTGGCAGCAAAGATTGGGGGGGGCAGCGTGACATGGTGTGTGTATGACAGCGGTGGTTTTCTTTGAAGAGAAGACCACCGCTGTCATACACAGCACCACGTCCGATTGGTGCAGGACTGCCACGCCTGCTCAATGGAGCAGGGGATTGCAGAAGATGGGCACACCTCCAAAGTGTCCCATTCTCCCAAGACATTCCTTGCGCATGCGCGCAAGCGAACGTAAAAAGTACTACCCTCAGGTTTGACCACTGTGTTACCCATGTGAGCAATGAAAAACATGGTTTCAGCAGGGACCATGGAGCAGACACAGCTTTGATCAGGTTCATGGATGCAGTATATAGGGCCATAAAGAATGGTATGATGACCTGTACTGTGTTTGTAAACCTGACCAAGGCATTTTAGTTACTGGCTTTTTTTCCAGAGTTCAGTGCAAAATACATTTTATCTGACTTTGCATTTAGTTTATTACACAAAAACATGCCACAACACGTGGTCAGTTTGTTAAAACCTGCAGATAGTGGTTAACTATTGCTCTGTTTACTATCTTCTACATTTGCTTCTTATGTATACCAATACTGGGCAACAGTCTTTTAGTTACCAAGCCCTCTCAATAAGGAATTCTACTCCTGAATCATTAAAAGGTCATCCTTGGTTGATGTTTTTACTCTGTGTTTGAATTGTACATGTTTTGTTACTCTTGCTGTTTGATTGTACTGTTCCTAGTGTATATTTCATCTGTTTATTTGTTGTACTATGCACTGTACACCAGATTGTGCCTAAAACAGGAACCTTTAGCTTTAGCACACTTACCTACTGTAGGTAACAAAATGAGCTAAACTAAACTAATTACTGGACCATGCTGTAAGTAAACTCCCTTGATTCTTACTATTTGTCTTCTGATATTCAACCATGATTCAATCCAACATGTGATACCATTATTTATATACATGTTTAATAATCTGTCAATGCCTTTATATGGAATTGCATCAAAAGACTTTTAAAATGCAAGTACACAAAATCCACATATGTTCCTTCATCTAAGGCTTTGCTAATAGGGTAAATATAGAATAAAGGATGAGGAAGTGTGTGATATGAGAATTGAATGCACACCCGAGGTATGGGATGCTATCAAAGCATCCCACACTGAGGGTGTGCATTAAATTCTCATTTGCACACTTCCTCATCTTTTATTTTATATAATTTGCTGGTGAGCAATTTTTTCCAGCTCGAGTGCTGTGACCCACAGATAGACTCACACACACAGACTCTCTCCTCCCTCCTATTCATTCCCCCACTTGGCACCTTTAGTCTACTTTTGGGTGGCATACTGCAGCAGCCCACACACATCAGCCATAAATGCAGCGGGTACTTTCCCCAGCTCCCATATCAGATTACACAGCTGTACAGGCTCCAGCAGGCACCACCCAGTCCCTGTCCTTTTCCCTTTTGCCCCTTAGCAGCCTGACAACAGAACAGCAGCTCCAGCTCCATCAGTTCCCACTTTAAGTTATACATTTTTTTAGAGACCGTTGAAATTTGGTATCATGATTGCGATCACACTTACCTCTTTGTGTGTGCAATTAGCCAAGGACCGATCCCCCTGTCAGTGTGTGTTGCCTGAAGATGGTGAACTGGAGGATAAACCAGATACTTTTTTTTTTAAAGTTAATGGTAGGATTAATGGTATTAAAGGAAGATGAGGGTTTTATTGTGCTGGCTCCCCCATAATAAAGATACAGAACCACCATGTTTTTTGAAATTATTTAGCCTGCTCACACAGAGAATGGGAGCCAGTGAGGGAGCACTCTCTTTTGACAGATGGAGCGTGTAACTGCCGTAATAACCAGCTGGTTATTATGGCAAACATCAACCGGTGGAGTCTATTGAAAAAATTGCTCACCAGTAATTATAACATGATATCAGGGTTTGTTTACATGAACGATACTAAGTAAATCCATGCTGTGTGTCATCAGTGATGCCTCCTTTCCTAATATACTCCTTTTAGTGCTCTTTTTATAGCATTTCAGTCAATTTGAACTATTATCAAAGTTAAGCTAACCAATCTATAGTCACTTACTTTTTGTCTTTTACCTTTTCCAGATAACCTTGCCTTGGTGCTATTGTGCTAAGATCTATTGTCTTTTTTAGATTGCTTTCCTATGATGAGCTTACCATGATGCAAACCCATGGGACCATCATAAGGGCTTGTTCATGTTTGCCCTTGGTTGAGACTCAGATGAAGCACACTGATAAGTCTTGAGAAGGATAAATCATGTATCTGTGTCTTCTGTTTTCAGCCTTTGCAGTGTGTGTGAGAGGCCATGTAACACCATGCACTCCTTCTTATAGCAGAATTAGTCTAAATTCTTTCATGGTGATTTGCATTATTGGGGTATGTGAAATTTTGTTTTTCCCTGAAACCTGACTTAATTGCCAATACCCTTTCTGGGGAACCCTTACCTCGAAGCTTTGATGCTATGGGTCTTTGTTCTTTCAAGATGAATTGTTATGCTTAGTAATTGACTTGGTAAATTAATTTAAGCAAGTTTTGTTACTTAAATTATTTTTAATTACTTTTGGTAAATTAGTTTAAAGGACCACTGCTGATGAAGCATGTGCTAGATTAGTAGGACTGGAAAAATCAGGTAACGCTCAACAATATATATATATATATATATATATATATAGCCATTTATTTATTAAGGCAGTCTTTATGTCTGGGATGATTGCAAATGGGAAGAACTGACCGGCTCAGCTCTGCCGGGTTACAGACAGGCTATTACACCCTGCCGTCTGGAACCCATTAGAGCAGTTTCAACTCATAAACGTGAGGAGTTTGCTCAGTTCCTCTCAAACAGAATGTCCTCCATGAGGGCTGGGATTTCTCCTAGTTGAATACCATCCTCCAACAGTGATGGCCTTCAGGTGGGCAGACACACTCGGTTGCCTTGGGGAAGAGTTCCAGCCAGTGACAATAGTGGAGGTCTGTGGGGTGATCTCTGGGCCCAGACCAACATTCTGTGACCTTGACCCTGGCCTGACGTAGCTACTGGTTGGCTGCGTGGAGGTTCTGGGTCTGGTCTTTGCCAAAATCATCGGAAGTTCCTTGTCAGTCTGGGTTTTTCCAGAGTCTCTTAAACAAGCTCTGGTTAAGCCCCTGCTGAAAAAGCCATTATTGGACCCCAATGTTTTGGCAAATTTGTTTATTTTTTATTTAAACATTTGCTGACTGGGATAGGCACACTGAGCCAAGGCTCATTTCCAGTTGCGACCCAGGGGAGGGGGAATAGGAGATTACATACAAATTTCACAAAAAATACATCATTTATATCAGTGAATTGAAAACAAACAGATCCAATAGAGTTTGAACATATCAAGACTTTGTGGCAAACTGAAAATAGTTACAGAAATAATTCAATGATAACAGAAAATGTCAAACTTGAAAAACATTTCTGGACATGAGACACCGGGAGAGCAAGAATTACAAAAGTAAGTGCACATAGCATGGTCTACGTCTTGTAAGTGCTGTGAAGTGGAGCTAGATCACCTGGGATAATGGCAGGGAAGAGCTGGTTGGAGGCGTGCCTGTGCCTTGCAAGTTAATTAAAAGTAGGAGCTTCTGATGGAGGGGCAAGCTTGGTCCACAAACTGGGGAGACAGTAGGAGAAAACAGCTTTGCCAGATGATCAGGATGGGCAAGGAATATGAAAAGATCTATCATTTCTGTGCCTCAGTAGATAAGGGGTGTCAGATGCCAGAGATAGACAAACTTCCAGGTGGGAGAGGGGGGTAGCATGTCGAACCAATATTTTGATGTAAAGTTGAGGGAGTGAATATAGCACCTGTGGGATAGTGGGGTTATTCCTAGGAGGCAGAAAAGATCACAGTGATGGGTTCTAAGGGGTGAGTTGGTAGCGAAATGGCAGAAAGAATTTAGAAGGGTGTCTAGCTTGGACAGGGTGGTTTCTGGGGCAGGATAATCAAAATTGGGGAGGACCATTTTAGTTATGATTTGACATCTGGTAGGAAGTGGGAGGGAGTCTCTGTGCCGGTATAGCATACCAAGTTTGGGGCGCAATTTAGAGATGGTTGCAACAATGTGAGGCAATAAAGATAAGTGGGGGTCTAGCCAAACACCCAGGTACTTGTATTTACTGACCTGATCTAGAGCGGTACCATCCAGGAAAGTGATGGGGAAGGGGGGAGGATCTGCTGCATTTCTGTGCTGTGCCAAATAACATGGACACAGTTTTGGAAGTGTTTAGTTTTAGTTGGTTTAGTCTGAATTAATGTTGAATATTGTTAAAGTCACATTGAAGAGTAGCTTGAACATCCCTTATAGATGGGCCAGAGGTAAAAAGGACAGTGTCATCTGCATATATATGTGTATGCAGGATTTAAAGCAGGAAGAGGGGAGGTCATTTATGAAAAGGAAGAAGAGGATGGGGCAAAGGACAGATCCTTTCAGAACACCTGTTACAATGGGGGGGGGGGGGTGAGACGTCAGCGATTCTGACAGACTGTGACCTGTTGGAGAGGTTGAACCACTTTATGGTGATGGGAGCAAGTCCTGTTGCTTCTAATTTTGACAGAAGGAGGGGGTGGGATACTGAGTCAAAGCCCTTGGCTAGGTCAACAAAAACAGCGGCAGTAAGGATGCCTTGGTCAGAGGCACTGTGGATGTGGTTAGTGACATGCAGGAGTGAGGAGATCATGGATTGCTGTTTCCTGAAACCACAGTGGTGGGGAGATGGGAGGTTGTTAGTAGTGAGATATTTCATCAGTTTGGAGTGTGGGCCAGGAATTTCTGTAGCTTTGGAAGTGAAGGGAGGAGGGAGATCAGCCTATAATTACCAGGCTTAGAGAGGTCCCCACCTTTATGAAGGGGAGTAACTTCCAGGCCTGAGGGACCAATCCTGAAGAGAAGGAGAGGTTTAGTAGTTGGGTGAGAGGCTTTGTGATTCCTGGTGCAGAGATTTGCAGGAGTTTGGGATGGATCCCATCAGAGATGGATTTGGTGGTATTAAGCATGCTAAGGGCTGTGAGGACTCCGTGTTCTGTGACAGGAGAGAATATGAAGTTGTTTTGACAGGAACACAGAGGGGAGACAGTTGATTTTGGTGGGGGGCCATGAGGCATGGCACACAAGATGTGAATATTTGTTGAGGGTAACAGCAGTGCTGATGGGGTCAGTCATAGGGTGACCATGTTGCATGAAGGAAGGAGAACTGGTTGTGATGATGTGTCTAGAAGAGAGTGAACGACGCTCCAGAATTTGGAAGGATGGGCATTGGTCAGTTGTGACTTGATGTCCACTTTCTCCTGTCATATGGCTTTTGTGCACGTGTTGTAGATGGAGTTGTATGCCTGCCTATTTTAAGGGGTAGGAAGGGATTTGAAAGCAGACCAGGCTTTATCTCTGGCCTTGCATAAGGCAAGGATGAGAGCAGAGACCCATTAATGGTGATGCTTTTTTACCCTGAGCTTTTTCTGCAGGGCATGTAAGTCCCAGATAGTTGTGAGTGTGTGCAGGAAGCTTGAAAGGGCAGTATCAACATTCGTGGAAGAGTATACCTGGTGCCAGTCAGCGTGATTAAGGCTGGTTAGCATGGATTCAATGTCCAAGGTGTTTAGGGAACATGTATTAATGTACTTGGGAGCAGACTTAGGCAGATGGGCTTTTCTGATGCAGTAAGTAATGCAGTGATCACTTAGTGCATTTGTGAGATGTTACTCTGTGTGGATGTGATGTGAGGATCCAGGCAATTAGAGAATGGTGTTGTGAATGGGGGTTGTAGTGAATGGGTTCATTGAGTAGTTGAGTTTCTCCATCCCCCACCTGCATTGTCTCCATGCTCGCCCCTTGCAAATACCAGTGCTGCCATGACAACTATGCCACTTGGCAACACATTAACTTTCTCCTCCACCTGACTCTTTGCAAATAATGGTTCTGTCAGAAGAAATCTGCACACTTGGTGGTATTTTACATTTCTCCACCCCCAACTTCACTGTATGTATGTTTCCTGACAAAAAAGCGAGCACTGCAAATGCCAGAATGAGCTGCTTGAATTCACTGTTACTCTGTGCACACTTACCAGCATGCTGTGCACATACACAAAGATAACACTGGTGTGCATACTTAGAGTTACAATTAATGTGTTCAGGCAGCCCAGTTTAGCAGTTGCAATGCTCATTTCAGAGTGGGTCTCACTTTATTTCTGTGATGCTTGTGGCTTCTTTCCAGCCATGTGGTTTGTTTTGTATGGTCAGGAACAGCATATTTCATGTTTCATAGAGTAACCAAAAACACAGAGCTTCAGGGATTTACATATCAGCCCGCATGCAGATTGATACTTTGCCAAACAAATCAGAGCCTCTCTGGCAGATTGACATCTCAACTCACAAATCATACCCAAATAAAATCATATCCAAGTAATTATGACTTTCAACAGGAAAGCACTGGTAGGCAGAACATGTATGAAATGGTAACTGACTGGTGGTCTAATGAACCCACTGCCCCACTCTACAGGTAACTGATACTGGCTGTTTTCTCCATTGCTCACTGGCTAACACCTGGCACATCTACAGAGTACACACGTGATACTACAATGTTTCCTTGCATTTTGCTAACAAATGTAACAAACTCTAGCCAGAGCCAATATGGCTGTGGAGAGCTGCCAAATGACCAAAATTGCACCTGTGTATAGAAAATTTGGAATGACAGGGTGTAACTCAGCCATTTTTTGGAGTTGTTTCACCAGATATTCAACATGGCCTTTTTGGGAACCCATCTCATGAAAAGTGCCACAGTCATTTCATTAACTTGTCCCGAAATGTGATTTTGCAGAGCTACTGCACTGTTCTGTGCCACAGGTGCGAAAACACATTTTGGGCAGGATGTGAAAATTGACCGCTGTACTGTTAATAAGGAGGTGTGCAAAAATGGCAATGTTGAAAATCTGGAGTAAAAATACAAAAAATTGGTAAAGTTAGGAGCGTGCGTACAAACTGCGCAATGTATGATCATAACGCAGTCATTTTGGAGAATTTTTTTCACCAAATTTGCAACATGGGTTTTTTGGGACCCAATCTCATGAACTGTGGCACTGTTGTTTTGTTAATTCATTCCAAAAGGTGATTCTGCACAGCGACCGTGAAATTACCTTTCGGGACTGAGTAACAAAATAACAGTGACAGTGTTCATGAGGTGGGATCCCAAGAACCTCGTGTTGAAAACATGGGGCCAAAATTCCTAAAAATGGCTGATATATCAAAGTTAAGTTGAAAACCCCATTGACTGCCATTATACAGTGCTTACCTTTGATTGTTTACTTTTGTGGTTCAGCTTTGGAGAGTGTAGACATGTCCAGGTCCAGAGAAGATGACAGCGCCAACCTCCAGAGGTAAGAATGAGGTCGGGGGCTGCGGGGAGGTGGGTGCCCTTTAAAATCAAACCAACACTGTCACAAAAAGATCCAGATGGACTTGTGCAGCTAGATTTGTGTTGTTTGTTTCTGGTTTTGTTATTTTATTTAAAGTAGTGGTTTTGTTCTGTTTAGTGAAGCACTACAATGCTGGGAAGAGGGGGTGTTTCAGCTAGCAAAGTAGCCCACAGAGATCAGTGACTTTCAACATTTTCTTACTCTGAGAACTAGTCTGTGTGCAGCAGGCAGCTCATATTTGTTTTCCTCTTTCTTTTTTTTTTTTTTTTGTTTGTGGTCCGTGATTTCTCATCTGATTTCTGGAGTGCAGCTTGGTGTGGTAAGTATTGTGTCAGTCTTTTCCTACATTAGTCGCAGTTACTTTGTTTAGTACTGAAACTGACAGTGTTACTTATAGTAACTTATTATTTACTCCTGTTGTGTGTGACATCTTAATCCCTTTCGTGTTAAAAAAATTTAAAATTAAAAACAAGCATTTTTGTGGTTTTGCTGTAGCTACCATTAGCTCAGTAAACTGTTCTTACAGAATCAGATCATACTGCTAATCCCTCAGGGGAGGTGATTTCTGCTGCTTCTATTTAATTTTCCTGCAGGGTTTCTTTCAGTTTGTTTCCTCACAGTATTATAAATGTAAATATATAAAATGACAGGGAAGAGGTGCCAGGGAGGTGGCAAAGAAGTGCATATGTTCTGTGAGGCAAAAGAGTGTTGCAGCTATAAAAACCACATCTGCTGCAGCATTATCTATGGGATCTGGGGCTGGTAGTAGTAGTAGTAGTAGTAGTAGTAGTAGTAGTAAAAGAGTAACTGGCCACAGTGGTGATTGCATTAGTGCAGCCACATTTTTCTCTGCCACAACTGTGAGATACATGTCATTAGTAGCTGGGGGAGGCAGTGACAAGAGGAGCAGTCCAAGAAGTAGCAAACTCTGGCTCAGGTACAGTAGTTGAGGAGGAGGTTGCTGGTGTCCCCATGACTCCTCGTGGTAAGGCTAGGAGTGATAGTGATACTGATGATAGTTCCCATTCCCAAATGAGGGTGAGGAATCTGACCATGAGTCAGAGCCTGAGGAGAGGGATCTGACTGTTGTGCTGTCAGAAAAGACTAAATTGAAAAAAAATGTGTTTCAGACTAAAGGTGATGAGAGGGAGAGAGAGCCTGGAGAAGCTGAAGATGAGAAGGACAGAGCTCAGGAGGAGGAGGATATTAGTGGTGGTGGAAATGATGATTTGGATCCCCTATGGGGAGGGATGTTGCTGCTGAACATGTGGGTCTTTGCATACCAATACTTCATAGAACTTCCAAAGCCCCCCCCCCCACTATAACAACAGGTGTTCCTCTTAACAGAGTTGAGCCCATCACTTTGTATGAGTCACCCAGTGTTAAAGTACATAAATAATCCCAAAAAACATCCATTTCCACACTTCCGTATTCCACTCTCACCACCATGTAAAGTCAAGTGGTACAAAATCCCTACTTTGGGATTGTTATATACTGGACCCAGCTAATTAAATGAGCTTTCACAATTTCCCGGAAAGTGGGTAACAAGAATTGTGGTGAGGAAATGACACACAGCATGACACCTTATAAAAGCATGCAGCAGCCAGACATAATTTTATGGTAGTTGAGAAAATTTCTAAAAGCATAGTAAATATATTTATTGTGCTTTTCATACCATTTCCCCTAAGTGCATTATGAGGAGTGTGGCAGAATGGTAGTGGGACTGATAAACAGCATGGCTCCATGTAGCTGCATGCAGCAGCCTGACGTATTTATTCTGGCAGTTGACAAAACTTCTGTGAGCACAGCATTTATGTATGTTGTGCTTTTCTCACAAGTTCCCCTAAAGTGCCTTACAACAAATCTGTCAGGGGGTCTGTTACTCAATGTATCACATTGTAGCACAATGCAGCAACTTGACATATTTTTTTCAGGTAGCTGAGAAAAATTCTGGGAGTACAGCTTATATGTATGTTGTGCTTTTCACACCATTTCCCCTAAAGTGTATTATAAGAACTGTGGTTGAACTGACACAAACTGTAGCACAGTGTGACTGCATTCAGCAGCCTGACATTTGTTTTTCTAGTAGCTGAGTAAATTTCTGGGAGCACAGACTTCATGTATGTTGTTCTTTAATCAGAACGCATTGTCCTGTTGCTTAGTTTTCTAAACTCTATGCGTTGCAACATAGTGTAATCCATTTTATAACCTAATTCACTCTGACACTCTCTTCTGCCCCTGGAAAGTTTTGGAGTGGGCATGGATTCAGTGTTCCACTGGTCATAGACAACGAGGACAGGTAAAGGGTGGGGGACTCACTATACACTTAGGATTATTACTATGTGCTGGAGTACAAGGATGGCATTAGACAAGCAGAGATAACACTGAAGGACTGGGACATAGTATCCACAAGTGAGTCATAAGGTGAGGGATGGGCAGGTGGGTCGGGGGTACATCAATAGTGGTATCACCATGTCACTAGTGTGCTGTTCATGGCACAGATATGTGCCCCTGGTACTATACCATGCACAGAACTGTCAGAGGCTACAAATGAGAAACTTGGCAGGCACAAATCCAGTATGTACCCACAATCACCGGGATCTATTCCTTTATATACAGCACTGAGCAAAATAGAAACATAGAATTTGCTTGCAGATAAGGATCGCTTGACTCACTTAGTCTACCCATTTTTCCCTGCTTATAGTATCACTACAGATCCTACTTGATCGATGGCCCATTCACCCACCCCCTTCCCTTATGCCTATCCCATGCATTCTTGAACTCTACCACTGTTTTCACCCCCACCACCTCTGCTGGAAGACTGTTCCAGGAATCAACCACTCTTTCTGTGAAGAAGTACTTCCTCACATCTCATCTGACTCTAACATGCTCCAGCTCCTTATCATGCCCCCTTGTCCTTGAGCACCTTTTGTTCTAAAAATACTTAGCTTCTTTACCTTATTTACCCCCATGAGGTATGTAAAGGTCTCTATCATATTCCCTCTCCTTCCTCTCTTCCAGGGTGTGCATATTTTAGTCCTTATGTCTCTCCTCTTAGGGCTTCTGATGCAGACCCTGCACCATTTTAGTTGCCCTCCTATGGACTGCCCCCACTCTGTCTTTGTCCTTCTGGAGATGTGATCTCCAGAACTGGATGCAGTACTCTAGGTGGGGTCATACTAGTGATCTTTACAGAAACAATACCATCTCCCTCTTTCTGTTGGGAATACCCCTTCCTATGCACCCCACTATCCTACTAGCCCTCCCAACTGTCTTGTTGCACTACCTGGCCACCTTCAGGTCACCTGATATGATTATCCTATGTCTCGTTCTACATTGGTGGTCTTCAGTACCACTCTTTCCATTTTGTCCTCTTTCCTTGGGTTTCTGTGCCCCAAGTGCATCACATTGCACTTTTTTTGCATTAAAACCCAGCTGTCATACCCTTGACACTCACTGAGTTTTCTCAGATCTCGGCTCATCCCCCCCCCCCCCATGCAGTGTCCATCCTGTTGCAGATTTTGGTATCATCTACTACACTGTGACTTTGGAGGCTACATATCCTGCAAGAGTGCTCCAGCATTGTATATAGCAGAAAAGTGTGGCAGCACTGTGTGGCAAACATTTTTTCCTATTTAGCACCACAATACCTTTTATAATTACAGCACATATGGGGCCCCAAATGTTCAGATTTGGACATTCAAACATTTGTTGGTTTGGCTCAAGAACTTCAAAGAACTTTGTTGGTAAAGATAAATCAGTTTGGGGATATATCTCAACAACTATTTTCTGTCCTTAAAATAAAAGTTTGCAGTTTCCCAGGGATGGTACATTTTAATTTTAAGTAGGCTTCTAATGCAAAACAAACATTTTTCATTTTTGATACAACACTGGTATCTGAGTCAGGCTGCTGTAAATGTACACAGCCAGCTTTAGAGGTTGCTGTCATTACATAGCTGCAATTCATCAGTAAGTGTAGGTCTCCACCTATATCTTGTTGTATCTTGCCATTGATGTTGATGGTTTTTCATGCGTGTGCAAGTTACATTACAGGGGTGGCAGTTTTGAAAATCTTAACCGTAGTCTCCAAATTCTAATATTTTCCAAAACCCAGAAAGTACATATATGTGTGTACTGTATGTATGGACATTACTAACTATATGTAGTATAATAAATGTATCACTTGAAGTCTCTTCAACTGTGCCAGGTACATTGCTGTACTAAACTACATTTGCCTTCAGCACTACAATCATGGCATTCCTTTTGATTTAAATTATGGGCAGCTCCAGGTTCCTGCACAGCCAAGCACTGATGTAAAGATACTGTTCAGCTTCATTCCAAATGCTGGCAAAACTACTAAATTCTAGTCTAGACACTAGTCTGGCATATTGTGCTAATGCTAGGTTTTAGCAAACTAAACTTGACACTTATAATGACTCTCTGAATGTTTTGCTTTGATCTTAGTGCCTAACAACCGCAGTGTTAAGAAAACTAGATACCTTGCGTTTATATTTCTTCCTGTTACTTTAATACATTTCACCCATGTTCAGTATTAATTGATTTAAATGTAATTATGTTTAGCAGTAGCTTTATGTCTAGCTGATGTTTGACCTGTCCTCAACATAGAGCAATGTCCCAGAAACTAGGGAGACCACCCGGAAATGGTGTTTATATTCAGAAATATCTTCCTTGCAGCTGACCCCGATGGATGTACAGATAATGTTATAACAGATGGGGGGAGGGGAGAGCACAGCAACAAACCTGCTACTATTCTCTTGTCCAGAATAAAGCTTTATTGTATCAAAGTTATATCCTCCCAACATTTCACCGTACAAATGCAGGCTTCTTCAGGAATTCGACTTTAGATAGGTTCATATCCTAGCCTTTTGTGTTTATCCACAAAGCCCCATATTCAACCCAGAAAACATCTGACTGTTTCTATGCAGTCAGAACTTTAGTTTTTTGCAAACCAATAGTATGCCCATTAAATCAGTAATTTGTAGTTATATGTCCTCATAAGGGTTCATGCTCTCTGGTGGTCAGTAAGAACCTGCATGGTCAAAGAGCATGAGACCCTTATGTGTACTACTGGTTTGCAAAAGCTGAAGTTCTGACCCTACAGAAACAGCCAGACATTTGTCTAGACTGAATATGAGGCTTTGTGGATAAACACAAAAGGCTAGGATAAAAATCTATCTAAAGGTGAACTCCTGAAGAAGCCTGTATTTTTAAGGCAAAACAGCTGGATATCGCTTTGATACAGTAAAGCTATATTTTGAACAAGAGAAGTCTATGCAAGTTTGTTGGTGCATCCCCCCACAACTGTTCGTCCACTATCCTCACTGTAGCCTATCATTAAATATTAAACTGCTATTGATCAGACCTCAGAGGTACATAAGAAAATATGTATGCCAAGGGATAAACTATCGACTGGCAATAGTTATATTGCCTGACGCCAAAGGCAAAGGACAATATGACTACAGGAAGACAATAATTTATCCTGAGGGGTCAAAATCCTTACACAATTTCTTGAAACCTATGGTCAATATCTAGTTTATTGAACTGCAACTCTCACCCCATGCTCCATTGCAATTAAATAATTACATAGTGTGTACAGCTGCACCAGAGAGGGTGCAACACAGTAATGCTGTGAAATAATGTAAAATGCTGCAGTATATTGCAGGGAACAGTGTAATCGAATGGCAATAAAGCCCTTGTCTCATGCAATATTAGGTGACATGTCATTTACTGCATGTTGCTGCATTAAACTGTGGCTAGCTTCACTGTATTTTGCCACCCTGAAAAAAGTAACGGCTTACCTCTTGTCATCCTTCTCCATGCCCTGCAACTCTCACCCACCCCATTCCCAACCTGGTGATTCTTCAGAAAAAAAAGCCTTCTCCCTCAGTGCGCGTTTCTGGCACCCAGAGAGGGATGATTTCACCACTATGGTTGTCACACACAGACATGCACTTGCACCTTGTTGCCCCTCCAGTTCTACTCACCATTTTCAGGAGGCTCTCCTGATTGGTCATGTTTTATACTAAAACTCAAAAATTATGATTGATATCTGTTTTATTAAACCTGGATTCTAATTCCATGCATCCTGACACACCTCTTACAAGGCTCAACCTCTTATAATTAACTACTTAGTGTGTGTGTTGCCCCCTTAAAAACAGTAGGGGCTTACCTACTTTCCCATTGTCTACTGCCCTGTCCAGAGCCCTGCCCCTCTCACCCAATTCCCTTTCCAGCACTGCAGTTCTCAAGACAAAAAGAAAAGACTTTCTCAGTCTGGATTTGTGACACCAAGACTGGGATGGTGATGCTGCCTCTGTTGTTGTCACACAAAAAAATGCACTTACACCTTGTTGCTCTTCCAGTGCTTCTCATCAGGCTGAGGAGGATCAACTGGAAGTGACACACTCATGTCTTTTGCTCAGAGTTACAATTAGTTTGATTCCTGTAGCAGCTGTTGGTGTTAGTAATACTCCTCAACTGCAGGACAGGTGGAGGGGCAGTGAGTGAAGATAAACATGATGGCACCAGCAGTGTTTCACAACCTCAGGACAGGTGGTGGAACCAGGACTGAAGACACAATCAGCAGAATCAGCTGGACTTGGAACCATTGCCATGCTATAAAGTGTGTCCTGAATTGACATGCTGGCACATATACTATACATAGCTGGGCAATATTTTTTTACCTGTATCCAATCACTGTTAACTATTGTCTATTGCAAAAGCTAGACAGGGCAGTAGGGCTAGATATTTCTGGTCATGTGACCAAGTTCAGCCAATAAGAAAAGCACTTCAATTCAATGTCCATAAATGTTCTAGTCATTCAGAAAAGAGCTAATGTAGGTAGTAGATAATATTTAATTTCTGTGTTCTGTCAATGATATTCTGCAAGACAACTCTGAATCTCTCAAAAGGAGTTATTTACAAACTTTGTTCCATTGGCTTGTCATGATAGGGACGGATAACAATAAGGTAGTCATACTTCCCATGTGATAAATGACCTGAGGTGAAGCCAGGTACAGTTTATGGTGGTTGTGATTAGATCAACAGTCCCCAAGCACTGAAATACCTTTCACTGATGCAATTTTTCTAAATAGGACATCAAAACTGCCATGTCTGAAAAAAATCTTAGTCCGCTTCTGCTTCTGTCAAGGGCAAAACATTTGCACAGCCTTAAATGACTTCCATATAGTAAATAGATAACTTTAAGCCAACACAAAGATTGGATTTCCAGATACTTTTATGTCATCACTAGCTGAATCTTAAAATACAAAAAAATTATTTAATTGTTTTCTGATAGCACAAAGATGTTTTTCACACTGAAAGACACGGGACTGTGGCACTCCTCCAAAAAACTAATACTCAACATCCAGGTCCTTCATCTCACATACAGTAGCACACTTCTGAACTAACCTGTATTAATCCCAGCTATCTATACCATACACTTATTTTACTTTTAATTCTCTTTTTGCTCCCTGATATGGTGGGGCTTTATCCAATATCATCTCTTATTGTGGTCTCCCAAACACCCCATGGGAGACCACTTTGACTTGCATGGTGGGTCCCCCCTCCAAGTGTCAGGGGGAGTAAAAGATGTTAATCCAGTGAAGGGGAGTTTCTGTTTGTGGTTGCCCCTGTTGTGATGTGGCCGTGCAACAACATCCATGGCACACAGCATTTGCTCCTGCACTGCTAGACTCCCTGGCACACCAACCACTGGCTACTGCAAGGAGTCAGGATATTGCCAGGAGCCTGGACCCACCCACCCAGAGGAGGAGAGCAGTGTACCAGATACTCTATCCTCCTCCTCCTTCCCCTGGGTGACCCTCTGATGCTCCAGGCTCACTCCCAAACCCGGGTTGTTGGTGCCACAAGTGGTAAAATATACTGCTGTGCTGTTGAGCCACTCTACATACCATGCACTTATTGACTGGTTGTGCTCTCACCCAATAATATTGTTGTTTTTGGTATCCTTCCTAATATCATAGCAATCATTGAATTATTTACTGTGTGTGTAAGATCCACACACTAAAGGGACCCCGAGGCCCATCCTTGCCTGTGCCATCAGCAACTGGTATCTTTTCTCTTATTTGTCCTCTTTAATAGATTGGCCCCACATCACTCTCTCAAAGGATGCTGATGTGGCACTAAACTACTTCCACAAAAATTATTTAAAGCTTAGGACAGACATGCTTCCCTTCTCAAAGTCAAAGGTATCTACCTTCCATAGGTTCTGGCAGTGCTTCCATAGCAAAGCTCATTATGTTTGATCCACTTTGATCTGCACTTTGTCTATTTATATATGATGTTTTTGTACTCCATTATGTGTGTCTATGTCCAGAATCAACTGAATACATATGTACAAGATTTATTCTATTTATTGTGGAATAAAATGCATCTTTTATAGGCATATTCCTTCTTGCATATGTGGTTTATATGCTGATATGATTTACAGCTGTGCATACAGTGGCATGTTAGTTTTCCTGTGGGTGAGGTAGGTGCTCCAGCATTGTTACTGTTCTGTTCTGTTTTAAACTTGTTAGCACCACATCCCTTATGGTGGAACAACTACTTTTGTTGTTTTGCTGCTTCAAAAGCACTATCCAGTCTCCAAAAGCAAAACAAGCAACATTTCCCATGTCATACCATGACCACACTAAACTACCACCAAGTCACAGAAGCCTTATGCCCATCACACAACTGAACAGGGACATGATGACCATTGATATTCAACTATTCTCAATTGTAGAGGATAAAGAACTGTTGCATGAGCTGAAGCCCAACTACAACATTCCATCATACATCAGGTTTTCCAGTCATGCTCTCTCTAGAATATAAACATCAGTATGAATGCGGATGTTGACACTTCTGAAGGAGACAGAGGGGAGTATGTGCACTTCACTAGTAATATATGGAGCAGTAGTACAAACCAAGCCTTCCTAAGTCTTACTGTTCATTAGGTTGAGACCACATCAAGCAGTAGTACCACCATCTGAATCACACCTCTGCCACCACCAGCCCCTGGAGGAGTTATTTTTATGGACACAGCCTTACAAAGGGGAGGTGGGAAAGCACAGTGAGGAAAACTTTATGTGGTTCATTCAGTCACTGCTGGACAATGGGATATACCCTTGTGATCTGAAGGTAGGAATGTTCATGATGGACAAAGGGAGTAACATGCTGAAGGCCATAAATGATGGGGCTTTCTGCCATGCACCTTGTTTTGTGCATACACTAAATGTAGTAGTAAGTAATGCTGTGTTCTTGGCTATGGAGTTTGATGATGTGGCCCATTGGGAATATCTGTACCAGGTGGGTATCAGCAGGCAATCACCCTAAAAGGACAATGTTCCTGTCAAGGATTATTGATGCAGCAAGAAATATGCTGCCTCACCTTTTTTGCAGTGTTGACAGGTTGATTAATCCCCTTGTCTATGATCTGAACAAGTCCTTTCTTTAGAGAAGTTGATACAAATGAGCCTCTTCCATAATAACTTGTGAAGAGTTTAATTCTTTGTTAGCAAAGTGTCATTGATTTGAACTGGGATTTCCTCAAGCAATCTGTCAGCACCTGGTCATTAGTAGGCTTGACAGTCTGCGATCCTGGCCTGAGATTCATCTGGTTGTCAAGGAGATGGTGCTCTGGGCTGCTCCCCACCTGCTGTATGCTTGATTCCATGCCTACCTGGCTGCTGCTTGGCTGCCTGGTGTCCCTGGGCCAGTTTTCACCAAGATATTTGAGTACTCCTAGATAAAGTTTTTTTCCTGGAATGCTGAAGAAGGCTGTGGTTGAGCCTCTCATAAAAAAAGCTGACTTTGAATGTTGACAAGCTTATAAATTACAGACCTTTCTTCAACCTTTCATTTTTGTGGAAGGTTATCAAGAAGGTTATAAGAGTGCAGACTGAAGCCCACTTGGAAAATGTTGACTTCTATGAACCCCTAAAGTTAAGATCTAGGCCCCACCACAGCACTTAGACTGCTTTAGTAATAGTGATACATGATCTCCTCACTGCAGGGGATCAAGGGTATTGGTTCAACTTGGTTCTTCTAGACCTCTAGTAAGTGTTTGACACAGTGGACCATGGAGTGCTACTGGATAGCCTGAGGCACTAAATAGGGCTGACAAGTATAGTTTTAGGCCAGTTTGAATCTTATCTCACTGGGAGGGCACAGCAGGTGGTTCTGGGAAATTTAATCTCTGGAACCACTGTGCTCAACTGTGGTGTGTCTCAAGGCTTGATCCTTGTGCCTATTTTGCTCACCATGTACATGCTGCTGCTGGGTGAGATCATAAGACATATGGTATAGAATTTCCCTGAAATGAAAATGATACTCAGATATGCCTGTCTTGTGCATCTAACAGGTGGAATGAAGCCTTGGTATTGGAGTGGTATCTACATTGGAATAACTAGGTGGCCTCCAACTGGTTGAGACTTAATCCAGGTAAGACAGAAGTAATAATTATTGAGCCAGGTCCTCATGGGCCAGCAATACAAAGTGCAGATGCCATGCTTCCAATTCTAAATTGCAATACACTTTGAGACGTTTATTGTGAACTGCAACTGTCACTAGAACAGCAGATGACCACTGTAGTCTGAAATGGCTTTTTTTATTTATATAACATCACCAAGCTCAAATCCTCTCTTGCACCTGAGAACCTGGTGAAGATCGTACATGCTCTTGTCACTTTGAGACTGGTTTATTGTAATGCACTATATTTAGGGTTATACGGGGGAATTGGATGTGCTCGCAGCAGTTGGTCCAGAAAGCTGCAGTTTGGCATGTGGTTGATACCTGTTGGAGGGGTCAAATTACACTAGTGTTGGGCACTGTTCTTCTTCTAGTGGCTGATGGAGCAGTATGTGGCTTATTAAAAACTTTGGTATACAGTGACCAGGATATTCAAACAGTCTGTGAGTCATAAAAGTAAATTACGACTCACAAATGGGATTAGCAAGTGGGAAACAGTCAATTTGTTCCTAACCTGATAAGAGGAAAACTATGTTTGTGTTAATTGTAGCTTTCTCTTAGAGTAGATCATCAGATGGCCCCACATTACTGACATAAAATTTTGCTATGGAATGGTACAAATGATGCAACTGAATTCCTCAACTGGCTAGCAAGACATGACTGTAATTTATCATTCAGTTTCAAAGTATCCGAGAGGGCAATTGAGTTCCTAGATATAAAAATATTTCAGAACAATAAGAGTGAATTTGAAATAGACATTTTTTAGGAAGCCGACAGCTTGCAACAGCCTATTTTGATTTGGATGTGCCCACCAATCAAAGCTCTTACAGAGTATCCCTCAGTAGCAATTTAAAATATTAAAGCATAACTGCTCCTCAGATGAATTTTATCAGAAAAAAAGGCAGATTCAATAACACTTTTGATTGACATTTAGTACAAAGTTTGACGAAAGGGCCTTACAAGTCAGAAAGATTATGTGAAGCAGTTGGCATATTCTTGAAACATATGAAGTAACTTTAAACATCTTTAAAAACTAACTTACAATAACCTTTGTAACCCCACAGGTGGTATGCCGTTTGTATCTGACAGCAATACCAGGTGGGCTGGGTTCGGGGAGGAATAGGTCACTCGGCACAAAGGCTAGGTTTGGCTACTCTGCACAGGAGCTCCCAAGTAATTCTGAACACAGGAAGCAATAACTGTAATGTCCAATACCAGAAGTGGGATTCTAAAGTGTGGCTTTTTATTCACATCCAAACAGAATAAACAAAGCATAGATGGACCCCCACGGGGCTACACTCCTGGTAATGCAGATTAAAAGAAACAAGAACACTTCCTCTACATTTTAGCCCTCAGGCTCTGAACCCACTGGGCACACAGCCCGGACTTGCATGCTGCTTTGGGTACACAGCCCGAACTTGTACACTGTTCTGGGTTTTCCCTGGCTTGGCTCCCTTGCCGGCCACTTGGACACCTTCCATACTTCATGGAAACATTTTCTGGTGGCTCCCTAAACCACCTAAGAGCACCTCGGCTCCATCAGGGAAATCTTCCTCTTAATCCCACGTCTGGGTACTTTCCTCAGGCACTGGCCAAGTACCTGAGAGAAAGTAAAAGGTGTCTCAGAGCAAATCAGTAGAGGTGAATTTGGTTACTACTGATGGGGGGTCTCCCACCTCTCATTCTCCAATTCATACCTGGCCATTTCTCAGGACAGTAAACACCTCATTCTGTAAAGCTTTGCAATGTAGATTCTTGCTAAATGTATATCACATTCCATCTACTTGTCTTGCTTCCCATTTGTGCTGGACTTGAACATACTTTTAAGTGGCATTGTCCATTTCTCTAGATGCCCCACTGAGTTAAGCAGTCCAATCCCCACTTTCCAACTGTTCAGGTGAAAAAACACTTGGCCCTTTTTCAGAGCAAACTCACCCTTTGGTTGCAGGTGCCCCACAGGTGATTCCTCCACAAGGAATTTCTCTCTCAGAGCTTCTGGTGCCTCAGCACAACTTGAATAGGCAGCTTCTTTCCCTTAGCTGGACCCAGGAGGGTTGCCCCTGGAAAACAGGCAAAAACCTTCCCCCCATCCCCTCAGGGATGGGGCTCTTGAACCATTGAAAGTGGTCTCCACCTCTTCAATTACCAGTTCCTGTGTTCCTCTTACAGTGGAAACACACACTTTCACAAAAGTAGCTCTAAAACAGAGCTTAAAGCTCTGAGAGCCCGCACACATTCAGCTGTACTACTGTCTGTCACTCAGACTGCACACAGACTGAATTCAAAATCCCTAACGTTCTACACTAACCTCCAACTGCAACAGTCCAGTGTGGCTTATGCAGCTGTGAAAGTTCTAACATGATGTCATCCCTCAGTCTCAGCTGCTACTAAGAATAGAGTGAGACAGTGTGAAATCCATTTAACTGGAGTTTCACAAGCTGCCTTCCCTGCCTACCACTAGGTCTTACTGGGATTCTAGTAACCCCGGGTAACAGGGGGGTTACACATTATCAAGGGCAACCAGTACTGTGGATTATGTCACTTACAGCCACATTCCATGAAATAAGCCATCAAATTGGCTGAGTCAAGAACCTATTTTTTTATCAAATGTGCTCACGGCAACATATGTAAATATGCAGCTGTGGGGCCAGAAACAGACATTCTGCTGTACAGATATCAACCCAACTTGAAACCTTAGATTCCAAATCCAGGAGCATGTATGTGCTATTAGACATAAAATAATGCCTAATGTCCTGGCAGCACACTTTATTGCAGCACATAATGGTGACCTCAAAGATTTTGTCTTACAGCATTGGAGTACATACAAAACATGAAATGGCAGGGCTCCAGATTACAACAGTTGCTCCTGCCTAAACCATGGTGGATATACAAGATATACAGGATGGGAACATTAGTGCTGAATGTGTTAAATGAAGTCACTATTGTCACTATTGCAATAGGAGCTTAAGAGGCTTTCGCCCATAATTGCTCCTTTTTCTAATAATGTTTTAATTTAGTACCATTTTGTATAAGATAGTCAAGACCTCTTTTAAATTTGTCTCTACTTACACTCTGTACCAAGTCTTCTGGCAAACCATTCCAGAAATTCACCACTCTCTCAGTATAAAAATATTTTCATTTGTTAGTTTTCACTGTTTCCCTGTACTTGTAGTGCGTGACCTCTTGTGTTTACTTCCTGATTTTTTAACCTTATGTCCAGTTCCTGTTTAAGTATATTATTCTTAATGATATCAAAGTATAAAATTAAGTCGCCTCGTATTCATCTTTCTTCTAAACTGTATAATCCCAAAGTCTCCATTCTTTCTTTATATGTTAACATTTTTAAGTCTGTTATTAACTTAGTCATCCTACCCTGTGCTTTCTCCAATCTTGTAATGTTTCTTCTTTTATAAGGACTCCAAAGCTGACTACAAAAGCCCAGCTGAGGTCTCACATATGACCTGTAGAGGGGCAACAACACTTCAGTCTTTCTGCTTTTGATGTTCCTACATATTGTTCCATATGCCCTGTTTGCTATTGAAATCACATCTGTACACTGTTTACTGAAATCCAGTTTACTATCAATATACACTCCTAAGTCTCGACCACCCATTGAGTTGTTTAATATAGTGTTACTCAGCATGTACTGACTTTTTTTGTTCTTTTTACCTAAATGTATCACACTACATTTATCAGTGTTAAATACCATTCCCCATTCATATGCCCAAATAGTTAAGTCCAAGTCGTGTTGAATTGATGTGATGTTGTAATTAGTTTCACATGGTCCTCCCAACTTAACATCATCTGCATACTTAATTAATTTTTTTGTCCTACTCCAAGGTCAGCCATAAACAACTGAAAAATCACAGGGCCCAAAACTAAGCCCTGCAGAACACCACTAGTCACCCACCCAGCTTTTGACAGAACTCCATTTACAGACACTCTCTGCCACCTATTGACCAACCAGTTTGATATCTAGTTTGTTAAATATGGGTCAATTTTTAGTGTCTTTAATTTATAATTTAAGGCCCAGTGTGGTACAGTGTCAAAAGCTTTAGAAAAATCCATTAGTGTAATGTCCACCGGTATGCCTCTGTCCAGAGATTTACTTACTGGGGTCATAAAAACATATCAAGTTCATAGGACATGACTGACCCACTGTAAATCCATGTTGTGTGAGGTCCGTCATGTCATGAGATTTGACATGCTTATTTATCTTATCCTTTACTAAAGATTTAAATATTTTACCTGGGACTGAAGTTAGACTAATCGGTCTATAGTTTGTTATATTATTTTTTGGTCCTTTTTTATGTATCAGAGTTATTTTTGCCAGTTTCCAATCTGACGGCATATCACCTGTTTCCAACAATTTGTTAAAAAGCATTTCCAGAGGTACACATATGGGCCCGGATATTCAAAAGGATTGTGCATGGCACAACAGTGTTGCACCATGCACAACCCACTGCTGCGCCCCGGCGTGATATTCAAAAGGGAAAAGTGCACTGCACAAATTCCGATGCGCCGGAGTGCATCAGTAATGTATGCAGGCACAGGTAGGGGGGGCGTGCCCATGCATAACCTGCACAGCCTGATATTCAGACCGGAATTTCTGCTCAGTCTTTACTGAGGAAGAGGAGGGTAATGGGTCTGAACAGAGTACAAGGGGGTGAGAATAGTGCAGAAATGGACACAAGTCCCTTTACACAAGAAAGGGTCCTGAAGGAACTGGAAGTAATAAGAGTTGATAAAGCAATGGGGCCAGATGGGGTGCACCCCAGGGTCCTTAAAGAACTAAGAGAGGTGGTGGCTGAACCTCTTGCTATCCTGTTTAGCCGATCACTAGAAACAGGGGAGGTACCCAAAGACTGGAGGATAGCAGATGTAGTCCCCTTATACAAAGGTGGGAACAAAGAGGAAGCGAGGAACTACAGACCAGTCAGCCTCACCTCGGTAGTGGGGAAGATCATGGAAGCACTACTGAAGGAAAGATTGGTGGAACATCTGGTTGTCAATGGACTACAGGACCCAAGGCAGCATGGTTTCACCAGGGGGAGGTCATGTCAGACCAACCTCATTGAATTTTTTGACTGGGTGACTAGGGAGGTTGATCAGGGGAGGGCAGTGGACATGGCCTATCTGGACTTCAGCAAGGCCTTTGACACTGTGCCACATAGAAGACTATTGCACAAACTGGGGAATATGGGTGTGGGCAGGACAGTAGTGTGGTGGGTAGGTAACTGGCTGGGCAGCAGGACACAGAGGGTGGTGGTAAATGGCTGTCACTCCACAGAGGGAAGAGTGACCAGTGGGGTACCACAGGGATCAGTGCTGGGACCGGTACTATTCAATATCTTCATTAGTGACATTGCGCAGGACCTAGAAGGCAGAATTTCACTGTTCGCTAATGACACAAAGCTCTGTAACAGAGTAGACACACCAGAGGGTGTAGACAGAATGAGAAGGACCTGCAGAAACTTGAAGAATGGTCAGGGGTTTGGCAGTTGAAATTCAATGCAAGGAAGTGCAAGATAATGCATATGGGGCACAAAAACCCTGGCACAATATATCAGTTGGGGGGTGAGGATACAGCATGCACCAAGCAGGAAAGGGATCTTGGGGTAATCATCTCTGATGACCTCAAGGCAGGGAAACAGTGTGACAAGGCAGCAGGTAAAGCAAATAGGATGCTGGGATGCATAGGCAGGGGCATCACCAGCAGGAAAAAGGAGGTCATAATTCCACTATACATGACACTAGTGAGGCCGCACCTGGAGTACACTGTGCAGTTCTGACACCTTATCTATGTAAGGACATGACAGGGTAGAGAAGGTTCAGAGGAGCTAACAAAGATGGTGCATGGATTGCATCACAAGTCCTATGAGGACAGGTTGAAGGCACTGAACATGTACTCCCTGGAGGAGAGGAGGAACGAGGGATATGATAGAGACATACAAGTATCTTACAGGGAGGAACAGGGTGCAGGAATGCACTATTTTTAAGCGAAAAAGATGTTCCAGGACTAGAGGGCATGGGATGAAGTTGGAAGGAGGACTATTCAGAGGAAACTTGAGGAAGAATTTCTTCACAGAACGGGTGGTGGACAAGTGGAACACCCTGCCAGAGGAAGTGGTGGGGGCTGAAACAATCACGGGATTTAAGAATGCATGGGATAGACATAAAGGAATTCTGGAGGTCAGGGGTAAGGGGCAACAGACTTCTTGGAAAACATAAACTGAACTTAGAAACTTAAATGGGCAGACTGGGTGGGCCATAGGCCCTTATCTGCTGACACTGTCTATGTATCTATGTATCTATGTAATGTGCAGAGTCATGCATGCTCAACCCCTACCTGCACCTGCACAAAGTTAAGCCAAAAAAAAAAAGGAACAAGTGATGGCCACCCACAGGTGAGCTGCCACATTGCAGGGTGCAACACGGCGGCTGCCACCTGTGGGTGGCCACCCGAGCTCCTGCTGCACCTGGCTGCGCCCCCACATGCCCCATCGCGGGCATCCCTGTAGTGAAATCCCCCCTTCTATATCCCTGGTGGTCCAGTGGACCTCTATGTGCCCGATCGTAGACATTTGTGCAGAAAATAAGCCCCCCCCTCCTATATCCCTGGTGGTCCAGTGGACCGATCGCCACCCGATCGCGGGCATCTGTAACACATAAACTACCCCTACTACCCTGGTGGTCTGGTGTACCCCCTCCCCACCCGCCCACTGAGCCCCACCTCCCACTCCCCCATCAGCCGGCAGGCAGTAGTACTCCACCCGCCTGCCGCCCGCCGCCCGCCGACTGACAGCTTGGTGGGCTGCACGTCTATTGGTTCACAGTGTGAGCCAATGGGCGTGCAGCCCATACCGTACTACTCAGTCCAGATATGTGAGCTGTCAGTCGGCGGGTGCCGGGCGCAAGTCGTCGGGGATCGGTGCACCTGCATGCTAATGGCATGCAAATGGGGCCACAATGAGATGCAAATGGTCCCCTCTGCGCCTTGCATAAATTATGGCTCCATTTGCATGTCCCCTTTTGAATATCGCAGGTGCTGTACATGGTGCAATGGCACTTGTGCTAGCGCATCTCCATGCTCCACTCTGGCCACTTGCGCTGGTGAGTGCCACTGCGCCATGCACAGTGCGGGTGGCCAGGGTTCGATATTCAAAGCTGCTGCGCCATAGCGCAGCTCCATTGAATATCACCCATGCCACAACCCTGTGCAACAAAGTTATGCTGCGCCCAGGCTTGTGCCACAGCCTGGCGCAGTTTGAATATCGGGCCATGGTGTTTTTTGCAATTAAAAGCATTTGGGTGTGATGTTATCAAGACCCGGTGCCCCACATTTTTTCAGTTGTTTGATCTTTCTTACTATACTATTCCTATCACAAGTGGGAGTTTTTTTCTGATGTGGGCATGAAAACATATTTCCTTGATTACTTGAATCAGTATATACTGAACAAAAATGTTTATTAAACAATTCTGCAACTTGTACTGGTTCACTAATTATTTCGTTATTATCCATGATTGCAGTTAACCCACTTGTAACATTTTTTAGTGAGTTTATATAACCATAGAACTGTTTACTATTTCCTTTGTTTGCTGTTTGTGCCAATCTTAGTTCCGTTGTTTTTTTACCTGTTTATAGCATTCTTACACAATTTCAGATTTGTTTTATATTTATTCCAGTTAAAACCTGTTTTATCTTTTTTATGTTACATATGATCTTTTTTTTGTTTAATCAATTTAAATGATAGTCCTATTCATCCATTTTGGTTTTAACCCCTTTTTTATATTTTTTTTATTTTCTTTATATGTCTAATGCAAGTATTTAACAGTACTTCCTTACTATTTAACCAAATTTCTTCTCTACTCTTATCCTTACATAGTTTATGCCAATCAATTTTACCTATATCGTTATTTATCATCCTTTCATTTGCTGTCTTGTACAGAAAAATTTCCATTTGCCCTTGTAATTTGTCTGGTACACATTGTATATTAAATGTTACAGTACTGTGGTTACTGTCTCCCAAGGGTGATGCCACCAAACTGTCTGTAATGATCACACATTCTGATGTTAGGACTAGATCCAAGATGTTTTTATCCCATGTTCCTATGTAGGTTCCATAACATTCTGATGTAAGCTATGCTCAATACAAGTCTGTAGCAACATCATGCTTTCTTTATGACTAGTCCTATTACTCTGCCAATTGATGTCACCCAGGTTAAAATCCCCTGTTACTATTAGTGGTCCCATTTCTGCAGCAAAGTTTATTACTTCTACAAGTCTTAAATACATCTCTTCTTTTATATTTAGTGGTCTGTAACACAATCCAAGTATATAAGTTTTTTATCGTATTAATATTTAGACGAAGCCATAAAGTTTCAGTCTCTAGTTCATGCCTTTTAATACAGTAGACTTCAATCCAGGGACTGTTCTAAAACCTTTAGGTGGACAGTCCATGTGGCCTGCCTCCTGGGGTTTGTAGTTGCGGGTCGCGGGTGATCTGGTGGGGGCCTGTGAGTTCTGGTGCATTGGGTGGGAGAGCTCCCCTTGAGGCTGTGTTGCATGCCCTAACCTATCGCTGCATCAGTGTCCTTTTATGTTTGGTTCTGACCGCTACCTGGTTTTGTGGGTTCTCTTCACCCCAGGATTCTTGACCTGGGATAACCTGCAGGAATAAAATCATATCTACACATGACAGCTGACTTGATCGTTTTTAAACTGATGGGCCTTTTCTCCTGGTTTACTTGTATTACATGGAACACTATGTATTTTACTTTGGATTTACAGCTGGATTTGGAATCTGTACTGCTCCGGACAGTGAGAGTGGCTGTTTGAGGTACTCCCTGGTGGTGAGAGGACCTGGGTGTCCACATTTTACTTTTTCCATTTATTCTTCGAAAGAAGACTTTTGGACTTTGATCATATATAATTTACTGTGTGCTATATCCTGGATCTTCAATTTGGGGCAGTGAGAGTGCCCTGTGACCATTCCCTGGCTGTGAGAGGGCCTAAGAGGGGGTGGACTCATACTCTTTTTCCTGCTTACTCTGTGAGAGGGGGTCACAGGGGGTCTGTTTATTTTGCTATTTCTTTTTTGCTGTCTGTATTTTTCAGTGAGCTAAATATTTACTGAGTCTTCCATGTAATGTGAGGAAGGGTTTATATATTTTTAACATTATTGTTTTATTTCTATTGGGTGGGTTTATTTGTTTTGACTTTTTAGGGTGGGTTTTTACATTTTTGTTTGGAGGCTTCCTTATGCGTAGGGCCTGTGCTCTGTGTATTTGATCTTGATCTGTCTGCGGAATGTGTAGGCCTTACCCCCGAGTTGTGCACTATTCATCCTCTGTTCTTCATGCCCTTCACCTTTTCCCCACCCACCTTGATGTTGTCAACTTACCAGTACTGTCGAGCACTGGGTATCGTCAGAGGAGAGGGGTGGGGTGGGGATGTGATTTAGGGCGAATTAATGGGTCTGTCTCATTGGGATAGTTGTTCCTAGAAGATGCCCTGGGGCAAAATGGGGCCTGGTACATGGCTCGACATGTCTTGTCCCCATACCCAAGGGCACCACTTCTTTTGGTGGGCAAGTAGCTGGGGCAGCCTCGGAAACCTTTTCAGCTCGAGCGGTGTTATGCAATGCCAGATCTTTTAAGAATAAGACCGCAATTATTGCTGATATTATTGAAACAACTGATCTGGCTTGCATCACCGAGACCTGGCTGGATGAAAATGTGGGCCCCACGTTGGAAGCCACAATTCCGTCCGGGTTCTTGGTGATACACCGTCTGAGATTGGATCACAGGGGGGCTGGTGGCAGTCTGTTTCAAGACTGAGTTGGTCCTTTTGAGTGTATCAGTTGAGGAGGCCAAATCTTTTGAATGTACTGTGGTAGCAGGTATAGGCTGCAGGATAGCGCTTGTCTACCGTCCACACAGGGATGAGTGGCGATTCCTGCAGGGAGTAAGGGATTTCATTGTCAACAAGGCATTTGAGTCACCCAGACTGATGGTTCTGGGTGACTTTAATGCCTGGGTTGATGACAAACTCTCGCAATTTGGACAGCTGATGGTATCGCTGGGCTTCACACAAATTGCTACCTCTGCTACCCATACACACAGTCACACTCTTGATTTGGTCTTCCTACTGGGGATTGAAGCATCCAATGTGGGGGTGGAACCTGTTGGTTGGTCCGATCACCACACTGTGAGGTTCAACTTCTATGCCCCCCTGCATAGGCCTGCCACTGTGGAGATGGTCAGTTACCACCCTTAATGGGATTTGAGCCTTGAAGGCCTAGTGGTGGTAATTAACCTCTCAGAGTTTCCTGCGACCAGCTCAAGTCCAGAGGCCTTGGTCCTGGCCTATAATAAGGCCATCTCTATAGCCCTGGACTTGCTTGCTCCTATCTGTGTTCGTCCTCTCCCCCTTCGCCCTCGGGCCCCATGGTTTGATGGGTCCTTGAGGGAGCTGTGGTGACTAGGATGAAGGTTAGAGAAGCACTGGTGGAAATCCACCCTGGAGGATGACCACCTTAGATTGGAAGAGCATTATCAGACCTACCAATCAGTGATCTCCCACAAGAGGGCAGAATTCCTGTCCGGGGAGATTGCTGCTGCTCAGAATCGACCAACTCAGCTTTTTTGAACTGTGGGCAGGCTGTGCAACCCAGTCTGTCTGCAGTTCCAAAGAGCTTTGTCACAAATGGAGTGCGATAAGCTAGATTGCTAGATTCTTTGTTAATAAGGTGGCAGACATCAGGTTGGAGATCCGCTTGACTCGTTCTGTGGGGGATGCTGATGATCGGTGCTTGGCCACCTCACCTCGTGCTTTCTGGTGTACCTTTGACCAGCCGGAGTTCTCGGATGTCATACGGATTGTCCACAGTATGCACCCTACGTGCAGTAGTTTGGACCCATGCCCAACTTCCCTGATTATGGGTTGTTGTGATATTATCAGTCCAGTCCTGGTTCAGATAATCTGGTGCTCCCTTGATTCAGGTGAGTTTCCTAGCTCCCTGAAGGAGGTGGTGGTAACACCCATCCTGAAGAAGGCTTCTTTGGACCCGGACTCTCTAGCCAACTACAGACCTATCTCAAACCTTCCCTTTATAGGGAAGGTTATTGAGAAAGTAGTGGTGATGCAGTTGGAGGACCACTTGACCATCCATAACATCTAAAAATCTCTCCAGTCCAGTTTTCAAAAGAGGCATAGTACCGAGACTGCACTGTTTCAAGTGTGCAATGATCTCCTGATGGCGAGAGATCGGAGAAGCCATTCTATCTTGGTGCTCCTTGATCTCTCTCTTCAGCCTTTGACACTGTGGACCATGGGGTGCTGCTTGGGTGCCTGAAATCCATTTGTAGCCTGATGTGTACGCTTCTCAAATGGTTTACATCTTTCCTCACTGGCAGACACAGAGAGTGGTGTCTGGGATTTTTTCTTTGGACCTACTCCCTCTGTCATGTGGGGTGCCCCATGGGTCAGTATTGTCCCGCATGTTGTTTGCAGTGTATATGCTGCCCCTTGAAGATATTGTAAGATGGTATGAGCTGAGGTTTCACTGCTATGCTGATGATACCCAGCTCTACCTGTCTTTTGCACCTGACCAGGATAGTGCTCACTCAATATTTAACAATTGCCTTGCTGAAATCCAGGAGTGGATGAATTTGAGCTGGTTAAAGTTGAACGTGGGAAAGACCGAGGTGATGGTTGTGGACCCAGGCTGCTGGATAGAGGGGATAAGGGCAGGCCAGCCCTCTGGACTTTTCCAGGGGGGCTCCCCGATCCTTTCCTCTGAACAGGTGTGAGACCTGGGGGTGATGCTTGACTGCTTGACGACAGACTGACTTTATGATCTCAAGTGTCGGTGGTCATCAAGTCTTCCTTTTACCATCTTAGGAACATCACCAGGATCAAGCACCTTGTTCCATCTGGGGACCTGCCTACATTGGTCCATGCCTTTTTGACCTCTTGCCTCGATTACTGTAACTCCCTATACCTAGGGCTTCCTGGGGTTGATATCTGCCGCCTGCAGCTAGTGCAGAATGCTGCAGCGCGTTTGCTGACAGGGACATCTCGTGCCTCTCACATTACGCCTGTACTGCGCGAGCTGCACTGGCTGCCGATTCGGTGGCAGATCACCTTCAAAATCGGTTTGCTGACTTTTATAAAGCCCTACACGAACTTGGCCCTGACTACTTGAAAGAACTTCTTATACCTTACTGCCCTGAGCGACAGCTCCATTCGGCTGACGAGGGGTGGCTGGAGATTCCGAGGGTGTCTTTAAAATCTTCCTGGGCCCATGCATTTAGCTATGTGGACCCTTCCCTCTGGAATTCTCTACCCCATCAGCTTCGGGAGTGCGCAACTGTGGGGGGTTTTAAACAGGCATTAAAGACTTTTTTGTGGTACCAGGCCTTTTCTGGTATGGTATAGTGGGACCTGTTAGTTTGTATTTACTTTATTATTGTTTTTGTTGATTTTATTACTGCTCCTTGATTTTACTGTGACGCGCCTTGATAATTTGAAAGGCTCTATAAGAAATAACGTTTATTAATATTATAATGCCTCCATATGGGAACAGTGTTGATTAAAAATAAGGTATAGTTTGCAAACTGTTAGAATTTTAAACATTTAGTTACTTAATATCATTGCATCTGTTAGTTTGTTCTTAGGTCTTGAGATTCCAGTGACTATATCTTCTGAAATATTTATCTGAAATACAATGGTTAAAGTCCATTGCAATATTTTAGAGGGCATTTGAAAATAAACGTGTATTTAATTAATGTTATTCACCTTGTCCTTTGTACTGTGGTATTGTGTAGTCAACAACAATGCTGTATGGAATGATGAGCACAGAGTGGTGACAGTGCACTCGAGCAATAAAGCCTGACCCCATGGTCAGGGGCATTGTAAGGCACAAGGCAAAGCTGAGTGACTTCAGCCCTTGACCATGAGGTAAACCTAGTACAACCAATGCCCCTGAAGTGACTTATTGCTTATGTAAAATGGGCCCATAGGCAACTTTAAAAAAAAAATGAATACTCTAAAATTTTTAAAAACCACAAACAATAAAATGTGGCTGAATAATGTAAAATAGTCCCTCCATATATGCTTTGTACCTGTCTGTCAAAGACAGGTATGATTGTTTAGCACGGAATAGAAAAATTCAAAGCTCTAAATTATTCAAGTAATGGAATGCCCCCCTGCACACACACACACACACACACACACACACACACACACACACACACACACACACACACTGAATGTTAACATGGAATACACGAATTCAAAATTCTTCAGCGTTCCACTGGCATACACACACGGGCTTTAAATTGAAACAGAACCTCAATTTTATTTGTTGCAGGGTGAGAAGCAGGGAGTTCACTGGCCAACTTGTAGGGACAGGAGGGGGATTTTTCATGGTCATCAAAGAAACGCCAGCAATGGAAACTCTGAACAGTGCTTGATTTTTTTAATTTGTGTATGTGTGTAAGGAGGGATTCATGAGTGAAAATAACACTAAATTATATACTTAATTTGTTTAGTTTAATAGACCTTTATTTTAGGGCCTAGTTGAAGGTTTTTATATATGAGTAAAGGTGGCAGCCATGTTTGTGATAGAAATTAGGCAGTAAGTGGCTTATGAATTCTGTATGTGAGTTGCCCTTGTTGGCAGGGACTTGTTTTTAGCCATTGGTGGTGGTTTATTAAAGTCATGGCTAGAACCTAGTCTCGGCCAGTCAGGAGGTAGGGATTTCCTTACCCCATTTATATAGTAACAGAATATGCTGCTAATGTGGGCATCACATGTGTGTACAGTGTGTACAGCATATTCTCCACACCTGAACTGTTTTTTAATGTGAACTGTCACAGTGTCCTGTGTGACATATCTGATGATTTGCCATTCGCTTTCATGGTGTTCCTGATAAGTTTTAATCTGATATTACTGACTGGCACTATGATAATGGCATTCAGTGCTGGGTGACTCCATAGTATGATGTGTGCTACTTTGGCATGTCATTCCTTCATTGTTATATTTAGTGCTGGATTGTTGGACCATGTTCACCCACTGTCGTATTGACTTGTATGCTGTGTACATTCTCTTGTGCTGGTATGTGTGCCTCAGTACATGACACATACCCTCACCAAAGTTGAATATTAAATTTAGTAATAATGAAGTCATTCATTTGTCTTAGAATACTAATTTTAGCAATTTAAATCATCTTTAATCATCATCCAAAGAATGCAATCTCAAAGAATACTGAACTCTAAGAAGTATTCAACAGACTACCTGTTTAAGAGTAGATAATTTCTAAATGAAGACAGATCGGCAATGGTCTTCAAAAGTAAAGTTTTTTGAATACTTTGTGAATCGTAACTGAAGACTGCAGTTAGCTGCCTCTTCCAGTTTCTCTCATAAGAAATCAAAACAATCCCTTATTTCCTTGCTTTCTGTTTTAGTTTGAATTCCTTCAGCGGTTACGCTTTCGATCTACTTTCACTTTCATGCAAAAGGCATATGGATTAGTAGAGTTTGCCCTGCTTTCAGCAGCTAAGTATAACAAGGAAAAGTTACATTTTGTTTATCTTCCTGACATTTTGCAGTCTGTTAAACAGAATTACAACTTAGCTCTCATTTTGTATCTGAAATGCCAGGTTCTGCATTTTTTATTTATTTTGGCAGATAGAAATGTGTACATGATATACATGGCAGAATCGAAACCAAGCACATTGGGCCCTATTCACGAAAGTACAGAAAATGTGGGCAACTGCGACATAATGTGAGTGTGCACCTGTGCACCCCGGCTGGCTGAAAAAAATATGTGGCCTTCACAAAGGTGCAATACAGTGGGAGCTGAGGCAGAGGCATGGCCAACAATGGATGCATGCAGTGCCATGTGCAGGGACAGTGGGGTAGCCCAAACAATGCATCCCAGCCCCTTGACCCCACCATATATGGGTATGTGCGCCACCCCTTGCAGACACAAGAAAGTGAATACCATGATGGAGGAGCGCAGAACAGTGGGAAGTGGAGATGGAGGTCCTATACTGGTGCCACATGTACCCCTGCAAGAGGCCACATGCCCATGCAGAGGATGAGCAGAGGGCTGTGGAGGGTGCACTTCACCTGGTACCACCAGGTCCCGGTCCAGCAATTTCATGGGTTGCCATGTGACAGTCATGATGGCAGGCATCCTTGACAACTATGAGGTGCTGTATGTGTGAAGTCCCTGAAAACCCCAGTCAAAGTCAAGGCCAGGATATGGCCAGAGGCACAGACACTTATAGAAATAAAGCACACATGATGTGACCTTCAGTGCCTGTGAAGTAAAAGCTGGCCACCACCGAATGGGCACAGCATAGCACAGGTGGAGCCCACCTTTGCAAGTGCCCACTCTCTCACCCATCAAGATGATGGTGGCTGCCACCCTCTGTGAAGTCAACTTACACAGGGAGATGGAGGGCATTGGCACCTTGCAGGTATGTGGCACAATGCATTGACACATGATGGGAGATACATGATTGAACAGCATAATCAACACTCCTGTCTCACACCCTGTAGATCAAGAGATTGCAGCAAGCATCCATGCGCTGCTGGAAACCTCTGTAGAGGAGGAACCACAGGGGGACATAGATACAGATGGAGTAAGTATATGGACCATATCATAGCCAGATGAAGACATGCCAATACCTGACAATGCATCAGTAAGTAACCACTCAATGTACTCTCACCCACAGGTTCAGTGCAGGGGACACAGGACACAGTGGTGGAACTGGGCACCCTGGAAGACACCAAAACAGAGACTGTGCCAGAGACACTGAAAGCCATGTGGGACCTGGCCTAGACACCTACCAGAAGCCAGCAAACATCTCTTTGGCCTGAACCAACTCCATCGCCACTACACAGTCAGCCACCTAGTACTGTGGGACTGGACACCGAGGAGCAAACTACACAGCCCTAGATGCCCAGCAATGCAGGACAACCAGCTGTCCTACACACAAGGCCCAGGGATGTAGGGGTCCACCATGCCGCCCCTCAAGGGCATACAGACAGTGGGGACGAGGGGTTATCAGCATGTCAGACTTGCTGGGCATGCAGGATGACACCACAGTCTGCCATTCAGACCTATTATCCCTAACTTCACCAGCTGCAATGGGACTGCCTGCAGGCACAGCAGGAAAACACTGAGGCCCTGAGGGACCTGACTGTGGAGGTGCATAGGCTGTGGCATGCCCATTTAAGAATAGGAAATATCCTGGAATGGATAAAAACCCATCTGCTATCATGGGCTGGCACAGCTAGCCAGTCTGCCCCCCCCAGCAGGCCAGGATGTTGCATTCCAGTTGCAACCAGGTGGACACAGGACCTGTGGCACAGCTGCATGTCTCCACCCTGCTGACACCCTCATGCACCTCTGATGCCATGGCACTGAGTACTGTGACACACTGGAAGTCACCTGCCAGCCCCACAGGCCCAGTGATGCCTGTTCAGGGTGCTGACATGGAGGAATCTGCCAGCCCACTAGGGACGCAGCAGGTGGAGGCAGGTACAGCATACAGTGGGTCCAATGCTACCTGCACATTGAGGGATCTGGGAGACACACAGGGCAGTAAGGCCTGGAGCAATCTTTAGATTGTAGGCCAGTGGGGGGCAAGAAGATGGCACTACCATGCCACCTAGGCACATGTTCCTCTGCACATCTGGGGTGAGTAAAAGAAACATGAGGCTGTAAGGCTTCCCACATACACGCTACACAGTGGCACCTATACACCTGCAACTGCCCCTAAAACAGCCTCTTCCTCCCTGCCATTTAGCATCAGGAATGGCATCATCAGGTATAGTCAGAGTGGGTATCCGGTGTCTCCTAGGCATTGGACACAGAACAGTAACATAGAAACATAGAAATTGATGGCAGATAAGGACTACAAGGCCCACCCAGTCTGCCCATTTTATCTACCTGCTGCAAAAACCTCAGACACTACTTGATCTTTTGCCTTGATCTCATGTCTATTGCTAGGGTTTCCATATGCCTATGTGATGCATTTTTGAATTCTACCAAATGTGCCCCTACCACCTCTGCTGGGTGGCAGTTCCATGCATCCATCACCCTTTCTGTGAAGAAATACTTTCCACGTTACCCCTTATTCTACCCCCTTTCAGTCTCATGTTACGACCACTTGTTCTAGAACATCTCTTTTTTCTGAAAGATACTACCCTCCTGTACCTTATTTATGCTCTTGAGATATTTGAAAGTCTGTCTCATATCCCACCTCTCTGTCCTCTTCTCCATGGTATATATATTGAGTGCCTTCAGTCTCTCCACACATGACTTTTAATGGAGGCCCTGCATCATTTTTGTTGCCCTTCTTTGAGCAGCCTCTGACTGACACAAAGGTGTTCACATTCCAGAGCCAGGAGACTGAATGATCTCCAGTGCAGAAAGATTTGGTAGTCCAATTTCCAAATCCAATAGCCATTTATTGTTATTTTCCACTGGAGTGTTTTCAAACTTAAAAACAGCACAATACATGTTACCCTGGATTATGTTTTTTTTTTATTTTGGAAACACTCCTTTCTTTTCGCGGTGATTCCATTACATTCCCCACCACCGATATCAGGCTGACTGGTCTATAGTTTCCAGCCTCCTCCCTGCTTCCACATTTGTGTAGACGGACAACATCTGCTCTCCTCCAGTCCTCTGGAACCACTCCCATTTCCAGCAATTTATTGAACAGGGCTGCCAGTGGTGCTGCCAGCACATGCCTAAATTCCTTTAATATTTTGGGATGTATCCCATCTGGTCACATTGCCTTGTCCACATTCAGTTTTGTGAGTTCCGTTCGAACTCTCTCCTCCTTAAATGGACTGGTGTCCACTTCCCTCTCCCTATTGCTCCTGACACTTAATTGTGGTCCCTCAACTTCCCTTTCTTCTGTGAATACTGAACAAAAATATTTGTTCAGGATTGTTGCTTTTCCCAAGTCCCCTTCTGCACACTTGCCTTCTTTCCCTTTAAGCCTCACAGTCCCACACCTTGTATTCCTCCTTTCCCTAAAATATCTGTAAAAAGTCTTGTCCCCTTTCTTTACTCAATATTCATACCACCAACCACTTCAAGACAACAGACAAAGAAATGTTTTGTGAATGCAGTTTATTGTGGCAACAAAAAAAGTACAATGAACTGCATTCACAGAACATTTTGTTGTCTGTTGTCTCAAAGTGGTGGGTAGTGCTGGATGATTTAAGACTTATTGGCTATAGTTATTCCTTGAGCGCATCCAGTTGGGGGATGGCTTTATTTGAGTTGTTCCACTTTTTTTACTGCCTGGGCTATTTTTCCCTCCATCCATTTGTGCCTTTGTGCTCCTGACTGCCTTCCCTGCCTCCTTCTGCTTATCCAAATAACAGACATGTTAGTGTCCCATAGCAGTGTGTAGCAGTGTGCACAACTGTGTAGTGTATGGTACATATCCATGCTCTCCCAGCAGCCACCCACTGACACCCCCACTTGCTGTGAGGTGGCCACAGAGCCTCGAGCCACTGAAGATGTAGGGCTTCATAGGTAGACCAAGGGTACTTGGCACACACACATTGATGATGATACTATCAGCATCACAAACTATCTGGCAATTGATGCTGTGGAATCCTTCTCTTTTTCTGTATACCTCCTCATCCACAGTAGGTGCTATGATAGCACATGGGTATATTTGACAGTACCCAATGCATTGGGCATGCCATGCATGGTGTGGAATGCTCCTCTGCAGCACAGATGTCTGCATTGGATGTGGGGAACCATATGTGGTCATGCACAAGATGAAGTAAGGCATCCATAACCTGGTGCAGGGCCCTTAACATGGATGACTGGTTGACAACTGTGACATCCCCTGTGACCCTTTGGAAGGAGCCCATGGCATAGTATGATTGTCAGTGTCAGTGGTTCAACAGGTAGCACACTTGCCTCTGAGGCCGGGAGATCAGAAGGCTGTGGGTTCTATCCCCACACCAGGCACTTGGGTTAAATCCCAATACTGACACTGCAGTGCAGCATGAAGGGGGTGCTGCACTCCTGAGGTGCCATCTTTCAGATGAGATGTTAAACCGAGGTCCCATCTGCCTGTTCTGGTGGCAGTTCAGGTGGATATTAAAGATCCCATGGCATTCTCAAAAAAAGTAGGAGAATTTCCCTGGTGCCCTGGCCAAATTTCCCTCCATTCACTAAAAATACCACCAACAGCTTAATCTGGTTCAAGGTCAGTTAGCATTCATCTGTATCCCCCTCCCCCGGGTCATGCCTGAAAATAGGCAGAATTTGTCTGGTGCACTTACCTGGTAAACAAAAACGAAATAAATAAATAAATATGATAGGGCCCGCAGGATCTTCATTTCCAAGTACATGGCATGAGACCTACTGTATGTATTGTGGGTTTCAGCTGATCCCTGAGCATGTGTCAGAGTCCGGAGATAGTGTCATGGTCCAGGCAGAACCACTCATGCACTGTGTTTCATGCAGCTTAGCCACAGTGGCACATAGCCTGAATATCCAGGGCCTTTGTCATCTCCTCACAGCCCTTTACCATTCACCCTCCCACAGAAGACCATTCATGAGTAGACCAGGGCACATCCTGCAGACTCCCATGCAGTTGCAGCACCTCCCGTTTGGGCAACTAATACTCACTGTACACTGTGCTGTGTACCACATTAAGTAGTTGCTGCCATAGCCACAGGTCCCCCTTTAAGTGTCCATCACCTGACATGTCTATGGGGTCATGCACATCGGTGGGTGTCGATGCCCCACATGCCATTCTGCAACCTGACATGGTGGTGGAAGGTGCTAGGGTATTCAAGAGCTTGTTTGTGCGGAAGTTGGGTGG
The DNA here is from genome assembly GCA_016271365.2 of Neoceratodus forsteri. NCBI lineage: Eukaryota > Metazoa > Chordata > Ceratodontiformes > Ceratodontidae > Neoceratodus > Neoceratodus forsteri. Next base: position 1,643,473,163 of record CM057450.1, read on the forward strand.
TGAGGAGTATATCCCCCACAAACTTCGGCAGGTTTTCTTCAACACTTGTAGTGATATCCTCCTGGGGAGGACATTTGGGATGTTGTGGAGCCAGGGGAGGTAGGTAGATATGGTCTTACCCTACTGTGTGCTACTGTAATGTCCATGTCCCACAGGTCTGGGCTACACTGGGGTACCCGTGGTGTGTACATCTGTTGCATGTTGAATGCCCACCAGTGGTGTTCTTCTTCTGTCCACCACGGGTGCCCTTGTGTGTTGTACCCTCTGTGGTGCTCCTACTTTTGGTGTCCATGTGTGTCCAGGGTGTTGTGTGCTGTGCTGTTAACCTGTTGTTCTCCCTTTGTGTTTCTGCAGGACTTCTATGGGCACTCAGATATCCTCATGCTGGAGAAGCAGGTTCAGCTAGATGGGGCTGCGTCCCTGATGGTGGCACGATGGTGGTGAAAATACCCCTGTACCTCCCCATCACCTGTCCTGGTGGGTGGGCATGTCAGACATCCATTACAAGGATGAGGAGGGGGAGATGTAGTCAGTGGCTGAGCCCTCAAGGGTATGCAGTACTGTCAACTGTGGTTCATGTGTGTGTCTGCTGTCAGCATCATTCAGACTTGTCACCATCACTCATGGTTGTCTTCTCTCTACTCTCTTCCAGGGGTATCATGGACCACTAAGGGACCTTGTGCTACATCTGAAGGGCTATACTGCTACCACTCTGCCAGATCTAGCACAGACTCAGAGGATGCTAACAACTTGGATGGGACTGTTTGCACTGGTGATGATTTTGGCCTGTGTGGCCCCTATGTCATTGATGTGGTCATGTTAAAAACATATTTTCTAACATACACTGATGTCCTCATCATTCCAGGTGGTGGTTTGTGTCTGCCATCTGGGCGTGTGGGTGTCCCTGCATTACACATCTTTGCTGGCAGCCTGCTATTCCTGGTGCTGCCTGGGGGTGTGTGCTTGGGTGTGCTGCACAGGGGTGCACTGTCCCTGCATCCATCCCTATGGTCTATGCTACGCTCATTGGCACACATTGGTGGTCCCAACAGTGGGGCAGCCATCTGGGCCATAGGGTGTGTATGTGTTCTTCATGGTGCTTGCCATGTGTGGTGACAGCCTGCACTGGCTATATCCTGGGTCTGTCCACACACCTGTGTTGATGGCCGTGTTCCTGACAGTTGGAGAACCACTGCATCCATAGTTTCCTGCCTGCTGCTCTAACCTGAATTCCAGGGGCAATGTCTAAGTGCATGAGCGGGGTGGAGGATGGCCACCAACACTCACTGGTGCTGGCACCTCTGTCTGGACATCACAAAGTGTCCATGGCACCCTCTGTGGAGCGCCCCAGTTTTTCTCAAGGGATGGTGTGCCATACTGTGGGTGTCATATTCTGTTTCTGTCTATTTCACTATATCGTGCCAGCTATCATGCACATTCCCTGGTGCTAGTGTATGCCATGTCCACCACTGGGCACCCTGAGGGGTGTTGTCCTGTGTGCTGTGAAGTGTTTTCTCAGTGGCATCTGCTTGATACTGTGCCTATGGATCTGTGTACACCAGTCATTCACTGCAGCACCTTGTTTGCCTGTGTTATGTGTCTGCAGTTTATGGCTGCCCTCCACCTTGTGTATTGCTGTGCATCCTGGTCCACGTGCCTGAGTGACATACTGCATTTTGTGCATGCGCATACAGCGCCATGCTCACACTGCTATGGGCCACACACACCCGGTGCATATGTACTGTGTGTAGCTCATAGCTATGCAAATACTTTCCATGCACAGGGTGCACTGTCATTCATGAATGCTGGCATGGCGTAACATGCACAGTATATGGTCATATATTATTGCACTTGTCACTTACGCACTGCACATGTGCATGTGGGGCTTTGTGAATAGGCCCCATTGAGAATTATTGTGTGACTGCATGCATGTAAAATGGATAGGGGAGTAGTGTACTATTCTGTATTTGTTCAACTTGACTATTTTTTCCACTGCATTTTTTTCACCTGAATTAAAAGTTGTTGTCCAATTAAGTTTGTCCTTCCTGATTCAAACATTTTGATAGTTATTTTTGAAATTATACAAATGATGTGTAGAATATAATTTGCAGGTATTTACCCATGTTTCTTAGAAGATTTTCTAATATGATTTGGAGGTTCTTGCAGCTCAGGAAATCTGTTGTTTTCTTTTGGCTGTATGTTACAGGAAATACTGCACCTGGCACCTAGTATGCTTAATCTTATGGGGTGTCATATTTACAAGTACAAATGTTTTAATGTCTACACCTTGATTTTGGTAGCATTAGAACAAGACTTTTTCTATATGAATTGTACATGTAATGAATGATGACTTCAATAAGTAGATATTTTGTGCAAAGCCATAAATGAAAATTATGTTTTTTTATTTATTTTACTTATTTAAAAGTTGGTAACCGGGAAAGGCACCATGAGCCAAGGCTTGATTCCTGGTGTGACCACGGGGACAAAGGAGAGTTTGCATACATTCAGAGATGATAGATGTACATGTAAATTATACATATATACATATATGTAATTTAATTATTTATTTAAGGTCATATAGGAGTTACAACCCTTTGAGTCATAGACTCATTTCCAAAGGCTCCATGTCATGTACAGAGTAAAACATACATTAGTAATACAGAAATGTTACAATCGAGTGCAGTTTGGTCAGTAAATTATAGGTGTACATTAAGTAAAAGAAGGTACAGTAACATATGGAGGTTGGTAAACGATCAAGGCACGGAGGAGTCTAAATACATTGTAGAGAGGAGCAGTCCCAGGGGGACATTGTCAATGCAATCCTAAACAAGTAGCAGCTAAAGAACAGCAGTAAAGCACATTGAATAATATACTGGGGTGCTGCCTCAGGGGAGACATTGTCAAAAAACAGTCCTATACAAATAGTAGCTAAGAACAGTAGCAGCAAGCATATATGCACAATAGTACTCAGAGGTGGTACAAAATGAGCTGCCTCAGGAGAGACATAAAACAAGGCAGGCAAGACCCCAAACTCTAGAAGGCAGCAGTGCCTACGACTATGCCTAGAGGGCACACTGACAGCTGCGGGATGATTAGATGTGATTTTTGAGCATAACCTTAAAAGGGCCAATTTTGGTAGTGGAGGTGATGGCAGGGGGGAGGACATTGTACCAGGAAGGGGCTTTAAAGGGGAAAGATCGCTGGGCTAGAGATGTCCTGACCCTGGGGACCTGACATACAGTCTTAGTGGCAATGTGTGTGGCAGCAGCAGGGGTGGCCTTGTGTAGGGATGCAGAGACCCCAGGGGGGTACAAGCCCAGAAAGATTTTTTTAGCAAGGAGGCATGACTGGCATTGAAGTCTCTCCTCAAGAGTAAGCACATTGGTTAGGGAATAGAGGGTACAGGTGTGAGTTCACTTGTCTGATCCAGACAGGAGCTGACATGCCTTATTAATGGCAAGTTGAATTTTGTTCAATGCAGAGGGATCAGCTGCTCCATAAGTTGTGAGCCCATAGTCCACAAGAGACAGGACTGATGAGGTAATTGCAAGGTGGAGGGCCTCTGGTAGCAGGCAGTCCTTGTGTCTGTATAAGAGGCCAAAGCGGGCATTTATGGCAGAGGAGAGTAGGTTGATATGCTCATGGAAAGAGAGGGTAGAATCAAACGTGAAGTCCAGGTATTTACAGGTGGAGACTTGGCCAAGTGGGCGGAGTGAGTTAGAGAGGATCTTTAGGCGAGAATCTTTAGCCTTGTTTTGCCGGTGGGCAAAAAGCATGGTCTTAGTTTTTTTGATGTTTACAACTAGTCGGTATTTAGTGAACCAGTTTTCTATTTGATTGAAAGAGTCCTGTAGGGAGGATTGGAGTGTAGTGAGGGAGGTAAAGAGGATAGCATCATTAGCGTAAAGTAGTACTCTGCCTGAGCAGAACCTGGGTAGGGCATTTAGATGGATACTAAAGATTAATGGGCCCAGGGTCAAGCCCTGGGGGACATCAGAGTGCACTGGCTGAATGCTAGACAGGGTTTGGGGATTTTAACACATTGGGGCCTAGATGAGAGATAGCTGATGAACCAGGAAAGAGGACCAGATGAGAGACCAATCTGTTAGAGTGTGTTCAGTAGGAGGGGACAGGAGACCGTATTGAAGGCCTTAGAGAGGTCGATGAGAATTGCCCCAGCAAGATGTCTCTTATCCAGGGCAGAGTAAAGGAAGTTTGAGAATTCCGTGATGGCAGTAGTCGTACTGTGACCAGATTGGAATCCATGCTGCTGACTGCATAGCAGGTTGTGGGTGACAAGGTATTCAGTGAGTTGATCTGATAGTATTTTTTCTAGGGCTTTGGAGAGTGTATACAGCATGTATATATACATTATATATATATATATATATATATATAAATTTATATACAGTGTATATACATTGTGTATATGTGTGTGTGTGTATATATATATATATATAAAATCATATATTTTGAAGTTGTCGATTAAAATTGGGTGACTACATGACATCTGTACAATTTTTTAAGCCTTCTTCTAGCAAAGGGGTCACTTATTTGTGATTCACTTCCAGATTTTACTATTTTAATATAAGAATACCGGGAACAAAAATGTATTATTTTAAGAAGTCCTTTGTTTTTAAATAGCATAATTTTTATATTGCTATCAGTTTACAGCTACATTTGTGATTTAAAAAACCTAATGAAATTACATTCAAGAGATTTAATAAAAGAACCTCCAAGATAACCAGACCATTGGCATAGCTGTTGGATTAATGCTCATGACATCAGTGACCTGGGTTTGGGAATGAGTCTCTATCATGGAAGGGCTGGCCTGGGAACTGAGTAGGACATTCTCCTCTGGGTATAATGGACCTCTGTCCATGCTATTCTACTGCCACCTGGGTGATCACAGGGAATAGTACAGCAAGTAGTTAGAATGGAAGGGCAGGCACCAGCTGGGGACCCATGCACACATGTATTGGTCCCCTGAGTGTGCTGACACCAATAGGAGAAGGGAGAAACCTAAGGAAAAATGGTCTTGTTTTGACTCCCTGAGTTGAAGCCCTAGTATATCCAGGTTGACCCCACCATCTCTCTCCATGGAGTCTGACACGTGGCTTGACCAGGTTTACATCCCCTTACCCTGCACCCCACCTGTGCAGGTAAAATGCTGTTTCATGGGGGCCATAGTACATGAGGTAATGGCTGAGAGAGGTTATGGGGAAGCATCTGGAGAGCCAAACTGTGGAATACAGTGGCATGAAATGAATATTAATAAAAAGAACCTCCCAGGCAGGAAGTATTTTTTCACCTGTTCACAACCTGTGTATTTAAATTTGGTTTGGAGGGCTTGATCTACTGACCGTAGTATTAACATTACAGTATCAGTGCTTTGTTTAAGATAAATTTATAGCATTTTTTTGCAGAAGCTGCCACACTGAAGAAGTAACAGGTATGTTGTAAGGGTGTACAAGTAAAGAATAGTGTTTCCTGAAACCATAAATAATGTATTGTTTGTTATTCAGATACAAATAAATAATATTGGCATTATTTGTGCCTATTCTTATTTGAGAAATACTATTTAAAGAAAAAAAATGAAAAAGAACAGCCCCCACCCACTTCCCCAGCCCAAATCCCTAAATTCAAGTCCCATCCCCCACCCTCTGTTAGAAAACCAATCCCACTCTCCCCTCCAGCATGCACAAGTTCATATTTCAGAAGTTAAAATTCCTAGGACTGATGACTAAAGCAACCCTCACACATCCATGGCAGATGGCAGTCTAAGCACTAATTTGTGCTAAAAATAAAAGTAATTTCTCCCGCCCCTTACCCTTGCAGCACCATCAAAGCACCCTCCTCCACCCAGATTCCCATTCTTGAATAAAGCAGAAGGCAACCAACATAAACCTGCCCTCCTCCATGGCCAGCTGCCTTCTGAAGAATGAAAGTGCTCCAAGGCATACTCACTCTGTATAGTGAAGGCAGCATATAATGTGATTAGCTGGTTTCGCTATACAGAGCAAGTGCAGGAGCACATTCATTCTGCAGAAGGAAGCTGGCTGTGGAAGAGGGCGAGTTTGTGCTGATCGCTGTCTTGTATATGAAGATGGCCCATTGCTCAGTTCATTCAGGAATTAGGTGCTGATGGTGACAGGTGGGTGGTTGATGGGTGCTGCAAGGGTACCAGTGAATTACCCCCCATAGCGGTGAATTACCTCTCAGCTGTACTGTTACAATCACCACTCCTGCAATCTTTTACCTGCTGCTTGTCTGCTCTGCATGCTTTCCTGATCTCACCTTCAGGCTTACCGTTTGCTGACTAGACACCCCACAAGCAACTCACCTCATTACAGTGACATGGCAAGCCACTGCCACTCTTGGGAGAGATCGAATATCTCAGGCTGCTGTTTTACTCATGAGACCTGCACAAGCTAAGCCCTCTCAGTTAGCCATTTTTTTAATATTTGTATATGGAATAGTTGGAAAATATGATGAATCCAGTGGAACCCTTTTCTTTTCATTTATTGTTTACCCTGGAAAGGCACATGGAGCAGATTTGCCCATTTTCAAGTGTACGCAGCATTTACAACAATTACAATACAAAAGTTAAAAAATGCGTAAGTTACAATAAATTAGTCATGAATGCAATAGGACTGGTTAATAAGGAGATTAGACAATGGTTTCTTAAATATGGACATATATTTGTTAGACTTTACAGACTCTGATTAGAGACTGAAAACATTTGTTCCAACATAGTCAAACACACTTTGACCAAAACAAGTGCTACGGAGTAGAATCAGCACACCAGGGACTAGTGGCATTGAAAATCAAGCCCCATGAGTGTTATATTGTGTAGCTATCACAGCATTGTCAGTTTGACAACTATCATGTTTAAACAATATGTAAAAGGGGATTATATTTGAAATATCCAGATAATTTGCATACATGCCTATTATTTCATCTTCATTGGCCCCCATATTCAAATGGTTAGCATGGCAATAACCGGGATAGCACTGTGCTAAGCAGAAATAGCACTGACAGTCAGGGGCCATATTAAAAGGCCTCAAGTGTGCCACATAAACCTGACTTTTGTGGGGGCATGTGTGATATTGTATTTCTTTGAAACTTGGCTTCCTGGCCAAATGCCCTTTGGGGTAACCATTGCCTCAGCGCTTGTGCACAGAGGTTCTTTGTCTTTTAAACTGTTGTTTAATGCTGCTGAAACCCTTCCCTTAAAGTGGCACACTGACTGTGCCCCCTGATCACCCATTGTGGGTTTCTGACACATGTATACCCTGGTGTCTAATGGTTCCCGTATCCCAATCACCCATGCTGCACTTTTGAAACATGTATTCCCTGGTGTTTAGTGATCCCCCCAATCACCCATATTGTGCTTTTGAATCATGTATTCCTTAATATCTAGTGGTCCTCATCCAATCACCCATGCTGTGGTTTTGAAACATGTATGCTGTGGTGTCTAGTAGTTCTCCCTGATTGCCCATGCTGAGATTCTGAAACATGTATGTACTGGTGTCTATTTGCCCTCACCCCCCCCACCCACCAGTCATCCATTCTGGGCTTGTGCAACATTAATTCTCTGATAACTATTGGTTCCCCTCACTCTTCAATTGCACCTTTCTGACTGAAAATCCAACTGACATCATTGTGCTGCACCTTCTTTATTATAGATGGGTGCAACTGTAACTGTTAATTTCAAGTTCTTAGAATTCAAGAAAGGTTAGAGCATATCACTGTTGAATACATTCTGCCATAGTAGCACCACTGAATGTTTACTTTATGCAATAAAAACACTTCTTGAATTGAAAAGTTTAGCTTAGCTTGGCGGAAAACACCAGGAGAAAGGACTGCTGTGTGACTGAACTTCTCTGCTGGGACTAAAGTAGAAGAACTTTTGTATTTGGACCTTTAATTTAGGGTAAAAAAACTAACATACAAAACAAAAAAAAAAAGTGTGTTTGGGTTAACTGAACTGAATGGGTAACTGAAAAGTCATCTAGGTGTAAATCTCAGGTGACTGAAAGGACTTAACTGCTGTGAGGTTTAAATTACTTGTAGAAAGATCTGGTAAGTAGGGGGAGTGGCTTAGCTAGAAGAAAGCTACATTTAAAGACTGCCTTAGAAAGATTCTGCTAATAGCTTGGCAGAAAACACCAGGAGAAAGGACTGCTGTGTGACTGAACTTCTCTACTGGGACTATATTGCCCTCCTTCCCTCCCCTCCACCCAAAGCTAGTTCTATTTTTATAGGCACAGGATTTGACTGACAACAGGAACTTCCTGTTTAGGGGCAGGAAGTGAGTGATTACAGAACCACCAAGGACCCACCATCCTAGAAGGGCAAGAGTAGCTCTCCGGCCCCCTCTAGCTGCTGGAGGTCTGCCTCTGAACAAGTAAGTGGTCTACTGAGAAATATAGGATATTCTTGTCTCAGAACAGGACAATCAGGAGCTTAAAGGGCACACAGGCAGAAAGTAAGGAGAGAGAGAAAAAAACGGAGGAAAGAGTAAGGATTGCAAACAGTTAAGGGGCCAGAAATAAGACATGATTGGAGTGGTGCAGTGCAGTGGCTGTGGACAGCAGTCTTCCGGGAGATGTTCTGAGGATGCAGTGTTGTCCCATTTGCAGGCACCTCTCTGGGCTGAGGGAGGAGGTTGCTCATCTCCAGGCTGAGTTGGCCAGGATTTGTGGGACCTCCTTCCATCCAGGGACCACCAGTGCTACTGCCATTACCTCAGAGGTTGCCAAGAAAGAGGAGTGGTTGGACCACAGTGGGCTCAGGGAGGGTGAGGTGGTGGAACAGAGGCACATCCCTCCAGCTGTACCTCTCCACAATTCCTATGCCATTCTGGCAAAGTGTGGTTCCTCATGGAGGCACCTACAGTGGAGACCAAGGAGGATGCTGGGAACCTCCACAAAGGAGACCCACAGGAGGGTGGCAGGGGACCCTGCAGGGGAAGGAAACAACTCCTGGTGGGGGACTCCATTGTTAGGAAGGTAGAACTGGGCAAGGAAGGGGAGAGGGAGGTAAGGTGCCTGCCTGGTGCCATGGCTTGGAGGGACAGGGAGCGAATCCTCAGGATTGCCGGAGCAGCTGCACAGGGGAGGGAGCTGGATGTCATTGTCCACCCGGGACAAATGACCTGGCTAAGAAAGGGATTAGAGAAGTGCAGGAAGAGTTTGTGGAATTGGGAGGGCCTTAGTCAAGTAGCACGACGGTAACCTTCTCGGAGGTGCTACCCATCTATGGCATAGGAGAGGCTAGGTGTTCTGTACCATGGGATTCAATCAGTGGTTGAAAACTGGTGGAGCTCAGGGATTTGGCTTCATTGGGGACTGGGGTCCACCTGAGTGATGCAAGCCTATACTGGCATGATGGGCTGCATCTGTCTGGGAGGGGAACCAGGATCCTAGGTGATAGGTTTAAATGCTTCATTGGCAAGCTTGTAAACCAGCCAAGGGGAGGCACTGGAAAGGAGCAGGAAACTCAGCCCCCAAACAATCACGGTAGTAAGTGTGGTAAACACCAACATGGAGGTGTCGATAGGGAGAAGGGCAGTGGTAAATGGAGAAAGTGACAAAGGCAAGAAGGACAGGGATGGGGCAAAGGGGTAAGGCCATCAGAAATGGAGGGTAATGAGTACCAATGCCCGTAGTCTGGGCAACAAGCCCTGAGATGGTGGCCTTAATGGAAGAGGGATGCCTGGATATCATAGCAGTCACAGAACATGGTACACAGAGAACCGTGACTGAATGTTAACATACCAGGGTACATAACCTACAGGAGAGACAGGCAGGGGAGAAGAGGGAGGAGTAGCTCTCTATGTAAAGGAAGGGATAAAAGCAACTGAACAAAAGAGTAAACAGGGAGGAGAGGAGGCACTGTGGGTCACCTTGGAGACTGGAAAGGGCACCACAATCCGCACAGGGTTGTAACCGACCCCATGTCAGGGGAAGGAATGGACAAGGATATGATGGAAGGCATTCTTAGAATGGCAGAGAAAGGGAGCTACTGTTGATGGAGACCTGAATATGCTAGATGTTAACTGAGCACATTTGCTGCAGCCACATCCAAGAGCAGGGCCATTCTGACGCCCTACAGGTGGCAGGCATTAGACAGCTAGTTTCCAGAACCCACTCGTGAGGGAGCAATCTTAGACCTCATACCTCAAACAGGGGCAGTGAGAGGATTTCAGATCTAGAAGTGGGTTGCCATCTGGGGACAAGTGACCATCAAACAGTGTGGTTCACGTTAACTCAGCTACAGAGTCAAGCCATACAAAAGTGAGGGTACTGACTTTAGGAGGGCTGACTTTGGCAAGATGGGAGAGTGCCTCAGAAAAGCACTAGCAAACAGGCTAGAAGAAGGTGGAGCAACAATGGGAATTATCAAACTGCCATCACAGAGGCAACAAACCTTTGTGTGAAGCAAATAAACAAATCAAAATGAAAGAAAAGCCACTATGGTTCTCAAGAGCGGTGGCTGTGAAAGTCAGGAAGAAAAAGATAGCATTCGAAGTATAAGGAAACACAGAAGGAGCAGGACAGAGAGCTGTACCAGTCAAGGCAGAAAGAAGCAGGAGGGAAGTCAGAATAGCAAAGGCCCAAACTGAGGAAAAGATAGCCAACTCAGTTAAGAAGGGATAAACCTTTATAGGTACATCAGCGAGTGAGAATGACAAAGGGAGGGATAGTGAGGCTGAATAGAATGAACGGTGGTGGGCAGAGGACAGTGAAAAGCAGGAATACTGAACGAATATTTCTGCTCAGTATTCACAAAAGAGGAGGGGAAGTGCCTAATCCAATTAACAGAAGCACTTTGATAGGGGGCTGATCCCAGTCCTTTCACAGAAGAAAGGGTTCTGCAAGAACTCCTAAAACTGAAGGTGGACAAAGCAATGGGTCCTGATGGAATTCACCCCAGAATTCTAAAAGAATTAAGGAAGGAACTAGTGAAACCACTGGCTACTCTTTTTAATAAATCATGGGAGGATGGTGGTACCCGAGGACTGGAGGAAGGCGGATGTGATTCCCTTCACAAAAGTGGGACCAAGACAGAGGCAGGAAACTACAGACCTGTCAGTCTGACCTCTGTGGTAGGGAAAGTGATGGAGTCACTCTGAAGGAAAGAATAGTTGAGTACCTAGAGGTCAGTGGAGCACAGGATCCAAGGCAGCATGGGTTCACAGTGGGAAGGTCATGTCAGACGAATCTAATAGATTTCTTTGACTGGGTGACCAAAGTAGTAGACCAGGGAGGGCTGTGGACATGGCCTACCTAGACTTTAGCAAGGCATTTGACACAGTCCCACACAAAAGATTATTAGTCAAATTAACCAGCCTGGGAGGGTCCCAGGGTGGTAGCCTGGTAAAACATTGGCTGGACAACAGGACACAGAAGGTAATTGTAAATGGAGTCCACTCTGAAGAAAGGGCGGTTACTAGTGGGTACAGCAGGGTTCAGTATTGGGTCCAGTCCTTTTAATATCTTCATCAGTGACATTGCAGAGGGACTGGAAGGAAAGAGTATGCCTTTTGCAGATGACACAAAGATCTGCAACAGGGTTGATACACAAGGAGGTGGAAAGGATGAAAAGGGACTTGGCAAGGTTGGAGGAATGGTCAGACGATGACAGCTAGGATTCAATGCAAAAAGTGCAAATAATGCACCTGGGAAACAAGAACCCAGGGGAAGAATACACAATGGGTGGGGAGGTAGTAACAACAACAAAACAGGAAAGGGACCTGGGGGTAATCATATCAGATGACCTTAAGGTTAGCAAGCAATGTGAGAAGGCAGTAGGGAGGGCCTGGGGTACACTGGGATGTATAGGGAGAGGCATCAGCAGCAGAAAACAGGAAGTTGTTATCCCTCTGTACAGACAGTTGGTGAGACCCCATCTGGAATACTGTGTCCAGTTCTGAGACCCCATCTCCGCAAGGACATAGATAGGATAGAGGCAGTCCATAGGAGGGCAACTCAAATGGTGCAGGGTCTGCAAGAGAAGTCAGATGAGGAGAGACTAAAGGAGCTTAATATGTATACCCTTGAGGAAAGAAGGAGAGGGGACATGATAGAAACTTTCAAGTACCTCAAGGGAATCAACAAAGTCCAAGAGGGTAGCATCTTTCAGAAAAAGAGACTTGCAAGAACAAGGGGACACAATTTAAAGACAGAAGGAGGGCGTGTTCAGGGCAATGTGAGTAGCATTATTTCACAGAGAGGGTAGTGGATGCATGTAACAGCCTTCCTGAGGAAGTTGTGGGGTCTAAAACTGTGGGAGAATTCAAGAATGCATGGGACAGACATAAGGCAATTCTTGTGGGGGGCAGGATGATATAGGCTGTTGGTTAACTAGGATCTGCAGCCTATCCTGTAGGTAGGGAAATGGGCAGACTAGATGGGCCTAGCGGTCCTTATCTGCCGTCAAAGTCTGTGTTTCTATGTTTCTATGTAAACAGATTCTAATACCACTAACAGTGGTGAAACAGGAATAAAAACTCAAAGGTCAGTCAGGACTGTTTATTTCACCAATTTATACTCAAAATAAGAATTAAATGCTGAATATAGAACTTTCTATTTAAATACATAGGATAAAGTCTGACTGCCTACAGGGAAAGACTTTAAAAGACTGTACCACTATATCTATTTAATTTCAGGTATGTGTGTTTTTCAAACATGTAAACAAAGCAGCAAATAAGATTTTAAATAAAATAGAATCTATGCTGAGCTTCCTTAGTGTTGGGTGTTTAACGTTGTATCCAGGAGGTGCAGTACAAGTCGCATTAAACTGTTCCCTCAACTCACTGGTGAAGCATTGTTCAATGAGTTTCCTAATCTGTGCAGTGTTTAATTCAATGAATTATTAAAAGTTTAGTATTGGTTTGCAACTAGCTGTTAGGACTATAAGCTTTATTTTCAGCTGAGTGCTTATGAGTTTCATTTCAGAAGACAGACTAAACAACTCTTAAGGAATGCTGTGATATTTATAAACAATGCTCTTAAGGAATGCTGTGATATTTATAACCAATGCTCTTAAGGAATGTTGTGATATTTATAAACAATGCCATGAAAATGCATTGCATAAACACTGCAAAACAGCTTCTGCCATATCACTAAACAGGTACAAATGAGTTGAATAGGCAGTGAAGAATGGTTGGGAAAGAATTAAAAGCTTCAACAATTCAAGCTGCCACTGCAGTAGAATCACAAAAAAAAGTGCTACACCAGTGAGTTGATGGAACAGTTTAATGTGACTTGTACTGTATATGGCGGGTCATAACACATTAAACTTCAGCCGATGTAACTGCTGTATAACTTTAATTCAATTTATTTTATGTATATAATGCTTTTATATAAAAGAATTCTGATTAAGTTAGACCAGAAGAATGTAAAACATGAGTCAGTGGCTCTAGGCATCTGCCACCTAGTGGCATGAATTAAAATTACATGAAAGAATTGTTGAAAAATGTCAAATAGAAATTATGTTAGAATGTATTATCATATAATAAAATACTTTATATATGTTTACAAATAGATCCTTCCCCTGAAGAAGCCTATTAAGGTGAAACATTGGGTTACAAGGATCTTACTGAAAGAAAAAATAAGAAAAATAAAAGAAACAACTTTTGGAACTTTTACTAGGCATGGCTGGCTATTTCTTTTCATTTACCTGTTATGACTGTCTGCACACCAGCTTCCTACTGATAGATGATATACTGAGAGGGAACCCACATTTTCTGGATTGCGATTTTGAAAATCCAGTTCCACTAGTAGTGTAGTGCACTCCTCAAATAGTTGCAGAACTCCCACCTGACCAACCTACTCAGGACCCAACACCCTGCAACCCCCTCACATAGGACATGAGTCAGTACAACATCCATGCTAACTGGCACAACCCTCCTCTCACCTCCTTGGCTGGCAGCTGTCTGACTGTCAATGAATTATCATGGCTACTATCTCATTATAGTCCTCTGGCAGTCGGATGGCAGTTAGCCAAGGAAGTGAGCAGCAGGCTGTCCTGGTCATCATCAATATGTTCCTGACCTGTGTCCATGATGAGAGGGGTATAAGGCTGTGGGTACTGACTTGGAGGGTGAGGTGGGGTTTTGGCCACTATAAAGGGGCTTGGGATCCACTTGAGTACCAGCCAGGTCCTTTGCACTTTTCAATGGGGAATGAGCAATCAGTTGTTTGGGGGAACACACAATACCAGGGAATAAATGTTGCACGATTCCACCATTGATGATTGGGGGACCACTAAACTACAGTGCATACATGTTTCAAAAGCCCTGCATGGGAGATCAGGGGGGACCAATAGACAGCTACAATACATGTTTCACAGGCCCAGTATGGGCATTTTAAGGCTGTGTGGCATGCTATGAGCCCATATAGGGCATGTTAATGGTTCTTTATCTCCTTGCATGCCAAAGGGCTTCTGTTTTGCATGACACAGCTGAACATGGCCAACAAGAGCCCTGGCACTACCCATTTAGACAGTGCTATCTCCAGTGGGCTCCCCTGTGGGCCATATTCAGCCATAGGCTTTACCGGTGCAACACTTAGTCGGCTCTATGATGCTGGTTTGACAACTAATTTGTCAACTGGCATCACAGCGCCAGGCTCCATGTTGATCATGATTTGCAGTCAGCTGGGAGCCATGCACATTGGACTGTGTTTTTTCTTCGGGGAGCTTAGCCTCCCGAACCCCCCACGTGGGGGGGTTCTGTCCCCTGCACACCCCATACTTTTAGATTCCAACTCCGAATCGAGGTTGGTTCGGGAAGGGGGTGCAGGATGGAGGAAAGTGTTTCCAGGTCCCAGACAGACTTCTACAGTACATGTCGCTGTTTTTGGTATCAACGTATGTCGCTGTAGAAGTGTCGCTGTATGGGGTATATAGCCACTTAGTCAATGTGCAGTGCTGGCACAGCCCCACATTCAGACAGATCACATGCTTTGTCAGAGCATGGTAACTGTCTGAATACTGCATAGGGCTGGCCATGCAATATTTGCTATGCAGCACTATTGTCTGCATGACGAACACAGCCAGCTCTGAATATGGGGGGGGGAATTGTGCTGAAGCTGTATTGAATTAATGCTCATGTACTAAAGTACTAACATACTAACATACTAAAATGCCAGCAGAATAGGCCTAATGGTCTTTCGTGTCTGCTCGTTTGGTCAGCCCCCACCCTGGGTGCTGACCTTGCTGTCCCCCTCGCCTTCTCTGGCTTCTCCCTTCCCAGTTCTGGATATTCTTGCTGCATTGGATTTTGCTTCCTGAACCCTTCCCTGTACCTGTCCCACCCCTCTTGAACCCTCCACTGTCTCTGCCTCCACCAGCCCCCTAGGTAGTGCATTCCATGGCTCTACCACCCTCTCAGTGAAGTAGCACCTCCTCCTTTCTCCCCTGAATCTTCCCCCCTCCAGCTTCCACCCATGCCCTCTAGTGGCCCCCTCCTCCTTCCTTCGAAGCACCCTCACTGTTCCTCCCCTATTTACCCTGTTCATGTACCTGAAGACCTCTATCATGTCCCCCGGTCCCTTCTCTCTTCCAAAGTGTACATATTTAGCTCTTCGAGCTCTCCTCATAGATCCTGTCCCCAAGCCCCAAATCATTTTGTTGCCCTCCTCTGGACCCTCTCCAGGAGGTTAATGTCCCTCTTAGCGCGGCCCAAAACTGCACGCAGTACTCCAGGTGCGGCCTCACCAAGCAGTTATACAGAGGGAGTATCACTTCCCTCCTTCTGGAGGTGATCCCCCAGATGCATCCCAGCATCCTGTTGGCCTTGGCTGCTGCCCTCCTACAAGTCTCAGAGTTGTTCATCTTGACATCCACCACCACCCTAGGTCCTCTCAGCCATTGAGACTTGTAGTATCCCCCCAGGGTGTACACTTGGCCTGGGTTTCTGGCCCCCAGGTGGAGTACCTTGCATTTCCCTGCATTGAACCTCAGCTTCCACTTTCTAGACCATCTTTCCAGAGCCTCCAGGTCCCCCTGCAAGGCCACCCTCCCCTCCTCCCCATCCACCACCGCCCCCAGTTTCGAGTCATCTGCAAAGAGACTCATCTCACTCCTGATTCCTGTCCTTATGTCAGATACGTAGGCGTTGAACAGAAGGGGCCCAAGGACTGATCCTCTGTGGGACCCCACTAATGACCCTCCTTGGGAAGAGACTATCCCACTAACCACGACCCTCTGTCCGTCCTGAGCCAATTGCTCATCCATCGGATCATCTGGTTTCCCACCCCATTTCTCCTAGTTTATCCAACAGGCCCATGTGAGGAACAGAGTCAAATGCCTTGCTGAAGTCTAGAAAGAGGACATCCACTGGTCTACCCAGGTCCAAGGCACTTGTCACCCAGTCATAGAACTCCACCAGGTTTGTCTGACACGATTTCCCCGGGATGAATCCATGCTGTCTATCGTCCAGGCACTCTGACTTATCCAGGTCCCCCAGCCTCTCCTTGACAATGCCCTCCATCACCTTGCCCACCACTGATGTCAGGCTGACAGGCCTGTAGTTCCCTGCCACCTCCCTTGATCCCCACTTGTGGATAGGCACTACATGCACCACCTTCCAGTCTTGGGGCACCCACCCTGTCCTCAGAGAGATGGTGAAAAGCTCTGCCAGGGGTTTCACCAGGACATCTGCAAGTTCCTTCAGCACTCTAGGATGTAATTTATCCGGCCCCGGTGCTTTCTCCGTCTTAAGGGAGCTGAGGGCTTCCCTCACTCTCTCTGCTGTGATTTCCACTTCCAGTACCTCTTCTCCCTGCTTAGCCCTCCCCCCACCTGCCAGTGATGCCCCCCCTCTCCCCAGACCTGCCGATTGGTAAGGGCCCCTCCTCATTATCTCTGTCTCCTCCCATGTATGATGCAGCATCCCCATTTTCCTGGTGAAAACTGAGGAAGTACTCATTTAGTACCTCAGCCTGCTCCTCTGGGTCTTGTAGCCCATCTCTTCCTGATTTAATCCTGCAATCTGCCCCTTCACCCTTCGTCCTTTCCCAATGTATCTAAAGAACCCTTTTTCCCTCTCCTAATTTCCCTGGCCAGGTTCTGCTCCTTCCTTGCCTTAGCCACCCTCACCACTCTAGTGGCCCTTCTAGCCATCAGCTCATACCCCTCTATCCCTTTCACTCCTTGAGCACTTGAATTTCTTATAGGCTGCTTTCTTTCCCCGACCACCTCCTGGACCTCCCTGGTCCACCAACAGGGTTTTTGGGCCCCACCGCATTTCGCCTTACCTTGCACAGGTGCTGGTAGCATCCTGCACCCTCTCCTGATGATTTCCCACCTACTATCAGCGTCCATGTCTGACCCAATCCCATCCAAATGCTCCTAAGGATCCTTCCCATTTCCTTAAAATCCACCCCTGAAGTCGGTTACTCCGCCTTTGTGCAGCCTTCACCCTCCTAGGTCCAGGCAGAACCAGACCGCGGCATGGTCACTCCCCGCCAATGGGTCCCTTACCTCCAGGCCCCCAATCTGGTCACTGTCTGCCAGGACCACATCCAGTACCCGTGCCTCCCTGGTCGGTTCCCTCACCTGCTGAGTTAGGAATGCATCTTGAAAGACATCCAACAACCTCTGTTCCCTGGTCACAGAGGATGTCATAGTCTCCCAGTCTGTTCCTGGCATGTTTAAGTCCCTTAACACCACCACCTTTCCTCTGCCCAGTCTGCAGTGTCTCCTAACATCTGCCACCAGACTGTCCTCCAGCTCCTCCGCCAGGGCAGGGGGTCTATACACCACTCCTATTTTTACTCTCTTGCCCCCCCTTGTTATCAAGGTGACCCAAATCGCCTCCATGGTTCCCTCCGCCTCCTCTACTCCCCCTATGCCAATGCAGTTTTTTACTATCATTGCTACCCCTCCTCCCCTTCCCTCCCCCCTGTCCTTCCTGAACATAGTGTAACCCTCCAGGTTCAGGTCCCAGTCATGTCTTGCAGTGGCCCAAGTCTCAGTGACCGCTGCCACATCCACTGCTCCCTCAGTTAACATCGCCTGGAGCGCAGGCATTTTATTGCCCAAGCTCCTGGCATTTAGCAGGACTACCTTCCACCCTTTCCCTATAGTTCCATTTCCCCTGCTCGTGTTCCCTTGGGGATTCTGTTTTCTCCTGGTCTGCACTTTGCCAGTTGGTCTTTTCCTGCAATCCTCCTGGTCCCCAGGGGTGGAGACAGAGTCCTCTCTTTATCGGCATCCCCTGACTGCCTTTTCTCCCATCCCACCCCTTCACAAGTTTAAACCCCACTTTTCACCAATGAACTCCTCTATTTTCAACTTAAGGATTCCCTCCTCCAAATTGAGATGTAGTCTATCTCTAGCATACAGCTCCTTATCCTCCCAGGTCTCCCCCCAATCCCCCATCAACCCATACCCTCTGGCCTCACACCACTCCCTGAGCCACTGGTTTATCTCCCTAATTTTTCTTTTGTGTTCCCCACTAGCTCTTGGCACTGGCAGGATTTCTGAGAAGGAAACTGTGCATCCTATGTCATGACAGACCCTGGCGAGCTCCCTGAATCTTGCCTGTATCTCTAGCTCGCTATTTCCCTCAATGTCATTTGTGCCCAGGTGGACCAGTATGTCTGGGGAACCCCCACAGTCCTTTGCCAGCTGATATACCTCGTGCTTAGCCCTGTGTACCGTTAGTCCAGGAAGCATCTTGTTCTAACTGGCCAGGCTTCTCCTCCCATCCCATTTGATACCCCTGATCAT
This sequence comes from Neoceratodus forsteri, assembly GCA_016271365.2. NCBI lineage: Eukaryota > Metazoa > Chordata > Ceratodontiformes > Ceratodontidae > Neoceratodus > Neoceratodus forsteri. The sequence continues at coordinate 1,643,491,910 of CM057450.1, forward strand.
AGAATCCCCAGCAGGAGCACTCTGACCACTCCTTTTCCTCCATTCCCCCCCTTCCATGTCCCTCATCCTTTCTACTGCCCTTCCACCCAGCTGGCTCCTTGTTCCTCCACCTATCTGTGTGCCACATGCCACCCGCTCCTTATTTACCATGGCCACCCTCCCTCCAATCCTATGCCTCCTCCTCCTGAGTATCCTTCTGTGCCTTGTTAATTCCCCTCACTGCTCACAACTGGTCCTTCTCCCCCATCTGCTAAACTAGCCTGGCTCATCCTCCCTTCCTTCCTGTCCCATTTAGTTCCTCCTTGCTCGTCAGGCCCTGGCCTACCCCTCAGCTCTCTTTACTGAATCCTCCTTGTACTTCTGGTCCTTCTTTACCTTTCCTCCCAACTGGTCCTTCTCCTTGTGCTTTCCTCCTCTTCCTCCTGCCCTCCTGCCCGACTCCACTGCTCCCCATTCTCCTGCATTCCAGGTCCCCCCTGTTCTTCCTGCTATCTGGCCCTGCCTCCTGCCCCCACTCCCACACCCTTCCGCTCTAACCACCTCTGTCGTGGCTACATCCCCCCATCCTTGAGCAGAAGAAGAATTGAAGCAGTTACTAAGTATAAGGTCTGATCCACCCCTGCCTTGCTTCCTTCTGTCCAGCACTGGCTATCCGCCTACTTCCTGAGAATGTTGTCCCTCCGTCCCCCTTTGTGAGGGTCCCAGTTACCTGCCTGCTTCCTTGGTAGTGTCCTTTGGGCCCTCTGCCAGGGTCCCTATGTGACCCTGAGTATTCTCTGCACTCCTTTCTCATACCCCTGCCCCAGTGCTTGGTGCAAACCTGTGGGAGATTTCCAGCCCTTCCCCAACCATACCACCCCTTCCCCAGCTTTCTCCTCATCCCCGCAACCTCCTCCCTAAGCTGTGCTAGCTGGTAGCACACTGGGCAACCACCAAACTTCCCAAGCCCAGTCCAGTATCATGGTTGCTCCACACCCTGTGCACCCCCCACTCTCCCAAAGATGCCAGCCCTAATGAGTGTGGTTCCATCCCTTTCAAATAGGTTTCTTGGGTGAGCCACCAGGTTCCCCCTATTCCAAGATACCCCTACTGCCTAATCAGGTCACCCACTAATCCTAGAGATTGTCCCACTGTACACCAGTAACTCTGTTACTAGGTGCAGTACAACACATTAAACATGTAAGGAAAATGAACAACTCCCTAAGCTCCTCTCTCCGGCCTTTAAATTCAACCCCAGTGGCTAGAACTACATGAGCTGCACCAGCAGCCTTTTTCCTCCAATTGCAGGGCAGGTCTTCCCTATAAATTTGCAGAGTTCTGGGGAGGAGGTGGGGAGGGTGGGTCTTGGGCAGACACCTGACAAGAGAGAGTGTATCAGCCCTGTGTCTCTCCAAGCCCTGCAGCTAAAGAACCAGGCCCAAGCAAATCCCACCAAACAGGTTTTAAATCAGAAGAAATAGGCCTCTACCAGCGAGCCTGTTACAAAGTGAAACATCCACAAAAAGAGCCCCACTTACAGCCACTAAATCAGTTTACAAACATCCAAGATCCCCCAGAACAATACCCTGCTAGCCCCTTAGAAGCAAGAAAGAAAAGAACTAACCTACCAAGTAAAATCCACAAGAACCCTGTGAAAACAGCAGCAGCTACTGTCCTGGAACACAACTGATCCTGCCCCCTTCCAGTTCTTTCCAGTGATTAATTACACATCATTCCTATGCTGTGGGTAATGACTTTTGCCCCTTAAAAGCACCTACCCAGTACATGTCAGCCTGTACCCCTACACAGGCAAACACTATGTGCTATTCACTATCCCTGTCAGCCCATTCATGTATGTAGGATTATGGTAGGGACAGAGGGTGGGATGTGGGCAGTATGAAGGACACCAGCAGGCATCCAGTTGGAGGGCTGTCCTGCCATTGAACTGAATCTTATGCTCTGTATGGAGAAGGGGGTTGTGGGTACCAGTGGACTGTGGCACATTATGGGGCCAATGCACTATGGAAAGGTGCCATTCAGTAACCCCATCCCTCATAGTACATCAGAAGGGCTGGGGCTTATAGGACATAGGTGGCCACATGCCTCATTGAGCTACCATCTGCAGATTGGAAGAGGTGCATAACCGCTATGGCAGGGTAGCAGCAGGCATAGCCTGCAACCCCCAGCCAGCACTATGCACTTCCATGCATGAAGCATAGTGAAACCTGAACCCCAGGCACCTCCCACTGCTGACTGGCATGCAGCACTACAAACAGTCAGGGAAATGAGCATAGTTTTGCAATATAGTGCCTCCTACATGCTGCATATATTCAACATGTATTATTGTACATAGGGCCCTGCTAAATTAATACTAATTTAGTACTGCTGAAAGTAGTCAACTAGTATTCATTGGTCTTCATTGGTTTTCTGTACAATTGAGAAGTAATCATTTGATCTTCAGAAAATCCAGCCTTAATGTACACATTCTGAGGCAAAGACCAGTTAAATACGAAATGAATATGTACTTATTACTAAGTTAGAATTCAAATATTTAGCTGTATTTTAGGGCTGTGGGTGGAGTCTACAGCACTATTGCAATCACTCAGTAGCTCTAAAAAACGGCCGATCATGGAACCTTCCATTGGACTTTTGGAAGTATCCTTCCAAAAGTCCAAAGGAGCTTGAACCCCTCAGCCACGATTGGCCACTATGTAATAACAGACACACTATTTCAGCTGTTACTTCTGCATTCTGGTGCATGAACTGCAAATGCACGACATGCGCATGAGCAGTTCTGCTGGCACTGTCATGTTGTGAATGGCAAGATACCATTCATCAAAACTGCACATGTGCAAGTGCCACACATGCGCAGTTGCATCGCTGGTGCCAGCTCTTCGGCATTCTGTGCCAGCCCACCAACTCAAGTGGCACACTGGGAGTAAACCCCAGTGTGCCAAAAGATAATTTTGTGACCCCCCCAACTCATGTGGCACATTGGGAGCCCACTCCAGTGTGCCAAAGATGTTCCTGACATCAGCCGCCAGATCCGTGGCATTCTATGCCCCCCCACCAAGTAAAGTGTGCCCAAATGCTTTTTTCTTTATTTTTCTGTAAAAAGGAAAACGGTCCCTAGTCGTTGCATTTTTTCTGTAAAAAAGAAAACAATCCCTCATGGTTGCTGCAGTCCTCCTCCCCCCTTCCAATGCTCCCACTGAGCACTCACCTCCCCACACACCCCCTTATCCCATACATACCTTCAGAGATCAGCACTTTTTTCTTCTCTGGACCGGGACACATCTGCATTTTTCAAAGCTGAACTGTGAACTGAAGAATCAAAGGTAAGCATGCTATTATGCCATTCAATGGGATTTTCAGGCTGTGATGATAAATCAGCCATTTTTTGGAATTTTTGACCCAAATTTTCAAACTGCCACTGTCATTTTTTTACTCGGTCCTGAAAGGTGATTTCACAGTCGCTACGCGAAATCACCTTTTGGGACTGAGTCACAAAATGACAGTGCCACTGTTCATGAGGTGGGGTCCCAAAACACCCATGTTGCAAATCTGGTGAAAAAATTCGAAATAGTAACTGCATTAAGAGATTGTGTTGCACAGTTTCTACACATGCTCCCAACTTCATCAATTTTTAACATTTTCACTCCACATTTTCAACATTGCCATTTTTGCACACCTCCTTCAAAACAGTACAGCTGTCATTTTGCACATCCTGCCCAAAACATGTTTTCACACCTGTGGCACAGAATAATGCATTCACTTTGCGAAATCACCTTTCGAGACAAATGATCAAAATGACACTGGCACTCTTCCATTTGGTGCAACACCTCCAAAAAATGGCCAAAGTTACACCTGGGTGTTGAATAATTTGTACACACATATGTAACTCTGGTCACTTGGTAGCTCTTCACAGTCCTATCTGCTCTGGCTAGAGCTTGTAATATCCTGGCTCATGGGCAGACAACATTAATACTGGAGAAAACTTGTAATGAAGTTAAAATGGAGATAAAAAGTAGTATTCAGACTTCAGTGAGGGTATCTATAAGGAGGACCAGTGTAGCATGTGGTGGGTTTGTCTTCAGGGTCACTACTCCTGCTGACACTGTGTTTCTACAATTGTGGAATTCCATTTGTCTGGCATGGACTACCACGTAATATGGTACCACCTGCATGGTTGTACAGTTACACTGATATGTACTACAGAGCTGTCCAACTGGGAATGGACCGTAGTATGCACCAGCTCTGCTAATTTGACAATATGTGTACATTCTGCATCACCCAAGTACCCATGTGTGACATAATGGACCATATGGTTGCAAGATGTCATCCACACATACATGATCACTTTCTGCTATACATCATGGCCTCTGCCATACAGATAGTGTGCAGACATGCACTGCTGTGTGTGTGTCACTGTGTACTGTGTGGACATTGCTGTTTACCTCTACTAGCATCACACCATGAGAGCTGGTCAGGTACATTGTATATGACATAGGCTGTGTCTGGTATATAGGGGCACATGCATGTGTAGCCATGCACCCATGTATGTTGCAATCATGGTGCAGGGGTATGGTTTTTCAGGTGTGGGTTTGTCCAATCATGCAATGCTCTCATCTATAACACTAATGTTGTTATGCCTCTGTTCCTGTAGGACCAGCCGCTGAAGGTCAAGAGGAGAAGAGGGCTGGGATGGGAGGGGATCCCCTTGACCCCTCGAGTGGTAGCAACAGGCATGGAAGTGGTGAACCACTCTCCACTGCCACAGAGGGTCAGAGGTCTGGTGCCAGGGGATCCTCCCATGATTCATGAAGGCCAGCACAAACCAGTGCGTATTAGTGTATCTGCTGTTCTGTAGGTATTCTTCAAGCCCATGTGCCATTCATATAATGCACTGTATTGCTGCCTTAGCATGGTCATGGTGCCAGATTTAGTCAGCCTGTGTGCTGTTACTGTGTGTGAAATACAGTGTATAGCTGTGAAACCAATGTGCATGATTGGGGAGCATTATGCCACTTCTCACAATGCACTGTGGAAAGGAGGTATATGCATGTTGTACCACACTGTTGACATGTCTGTGTGTGGTAAGACTACATGCTCTCTGCATGTGTGTTCAACTCTTGTAGGGTGTCAGGTGTAGCACATGCTGCTGCATGGGTTTGTACAGTTGTTGCATTGTGTCCATTGTACTGTGTTTGCTTTTGGAGGCATCACAGTAATGCCTCTATGCCACTGCACCACTGTTGTGTGTTGCTCTGTGCTTACTGGTTTGCATGATGCATGTGCTCTAAACATATTGATGTACAGTGGGTCATCCTTATATGGTACCATTTGCAACATATCCTTTAATCATTTTCTCTGTAGAAGTCATGGTGGCCATACATTCTGGAATGCACTACATTGCACTACAGTCACCACATGCTGGGATGCCCGTGTCTTTGCATTGCTGTCCAGGGTCTCCCTGTTATTCCCTGTGTCACTCATCAGATGCCACATGCAACACAGATGTACCACACTTGTATACATCGCTCATGCATATACACTAATGCAACCTCGCACTGCAGCCTACGGCTGCTCTTGTTCTTTACCACCATGCCCCACCTATGGGGTAATAGGCCATATCCACCCAGTCGGCTGCATCCACTCCACACCACAGCCATAACACCACCCATGACAGTGGGCCATTTATAGATCATACAGCCAAAAATTGCCAGGTTCTGCCTGATGCATGCCTTCCATGTTTACATCTGAATGTGTCACTATGCCCAGAAGAGGTGCATATTGTCTGCACACAAGTGGGGCATTCAGTCCAAGGCACATCCACAAGATGGCCCTCATAGGTCACCTGCCCCTTCATTGGACATGTGGCATGTGTGTCACACATGCTGATGTTGTTTGTAGTTTCAGATGATGCTGCACATGAGACAGGAGAGCACGGCATGGAACAGCTGCTGCCATTAATGAGGAGGACACTACACTACATTTAAAGCATTAATGGACTGCTAGGGACTCATTAGCTGTTATGAACATTCACAATCTCCCAGCATGTGCCCATACCACAAGCAGAGGCAGCACCACTGTAGGAGCCAGGGGGTCAGGTGCAGGACAGATGAGGTCCAGATATGTGGAGAGTTCCCATTTCAGATTAGCATTCTTTTTTTTTCTTTCAATTCTTACTCCACTGAACCGGAACTCTCTCGGGCTCTCCCCACTGGCCTGTTGCTCTACTGTCCACTATCTCTCCAGTCATCTTCAAGTTAGCTGTGACCTCCCCGGGGCCGCAGGGGCCTAACACCCTGGAGAGATCATGGGGACAGTGACGGGAGACCGGCACTGGACGTGTGGTGGAGGTGCTCCAGGAAGCCGTCACCTATCCGGCCAGGGAGGATTTTTCCCCTGTGTGCCCCTTAGTCCCCCTCCCATGTGTGGTGCATGTTCCCGACTTCGGCATATGGCAACCCTGCCAGTGTCAGGCCACGCTGATGTACATGCTACTCAGGGCTCTGTGATGCCCCCCAATCTCCACTAGGGGTTGCCGGAGCTCCTAGCAACCCTTCACCTTCCTCCCGGGACAGGAGAGCATCCCTGCAGTTGCTCCATCCCATCCCTTCCCTGCTGACCCCCGGCACCCGAGCTCGTTCCTGAACCCGGGTCGCCGGCGTGGCGTGAGGTGTGGCGTCCAGCGCATCTACCCTCAGCCAGATTAGCATTCTGATATTTTTATTTTGAACATTGGGCAGTATGCCATGGATTTCAGATGTGTATTGTTTTGTTTTCTTTTTTTTTTTATTCTCTGGCAGTGTGCCATACATACACCTTTGTTTTGGCTCATTGTCTACATATGTTACTGTGGCTGTGAGTACCAGTAAAGTGCCTTATTTCTACCACCCTTGGTCTGTCATCTCTTGTGGTTGTCTGTGCTCACTTGGGGCATTCTTTGGGGGTGTTCTGGCACTTCCATAGTCATTAGGTAAGTTCCACATTATGGGATGTTGGTGTGCATTTGCACTTACAGTTGCTGGCTTGTGGTATGCCCTGCCAGTTGTTCTGCACTGTACACTATTTCCTTCAATATTGGTGCACTGTTTGTGACTGCAGGTTGGTTTTGTGAGCATTCCAATATATAATAGGGCCTGGCATTAACTGTGTTTTGCACCACAAATACTGTTGGTTTTGACCCTTACAGAAAAACAAGAGTGCTGCGTACATGCACAATGCATGCCACATGCTTAATTCTGCAATGATTGCATGTGGTTAGCATAACTAAGTGAAAAAGTTCTAAAAACCACATCAGGTCCACATGTTGCATGCTTAACATGTGTAGCAGCTAAGCTGGTGCAAATCTCATCTACAAAACACATCAGTTTCTATTTATCATACTACTGCTAGCAATTAGACCCATTAAAATACCATTTCTATTGATTTCCCATTAAAATTAGGCAAACTCTATAATTCTCACCATTAAATCCTTTTGCAAATTGTTTAATGGCTTTTGATTTTTTCATTAAATTGCTATTCATTTGTAAAGTATTGTTTGCTTGCAGCATTAAATGCCTAAGATATGACCCCGTTAATCTTTGCTCTCAGTAGTCAGACAACACTCCTCATTCCAGATGAGCGAACAGGGGCCTCTGTGTTGTAAAGCCTGACCCTTTTGTTTTGGGCTATACAAATCCCCTTGTGCATATTTAGTGCTCCATGTGTGTTTCTCCATGACTGTTAATGGCTCACTTTCTTTCACTTTGTCGTTCAGTATGGAGCATCACTATGGCCATGCTCTGCACTCTTTGTGCTGAGTAGGACCCTGGAAGCATGCACCATACCTCACATTTTTGTCACTGAAATGAGGGACATGGACACTCAAAATGAGAGGCACTAACCCTCATAATGAGGGACACATCCTGAAACATGGAGATACCTCAGAACACAGTGAAAACCATTATATTTACATATACAAATATTAGCACTTGAGAATGAATTTCTACCATAAAGTAGGGGCACATTTAGGTAGGGCAGTCGGTGGCAGATGTCTCACCTCCTGCATTTGTGCCTAAGTTGTTCTTAAGGTGTGGTATTAATGACATTAAATTTGGATTTAATCTTTTGCACAATAAGTGCCCCCCCGCCTGTGTGCACTCATGCTGTGGTTGCGGGTCTGCTCCTGAATTGCCTATATCTGTATTTTGTTGTCTACTCTCTCCACCTATTAGCAGTGGCACCATCACATGTGACACGGAGGTGATCCGAGAAAGCAAGAGCACATGAGGCACACAAGAGCAACACTGTCTTTCCTGCCACAGAGTAGACAGGCTACATACTACAGCTGGAGGAGTTGGTGAGCACTGAGCTCTCGATAGCAGTGTTGCAGCAGCATATTTTTGTTGGTCTACTCTTAATGATTCTCCATCTCCCTCAATGGTTGAAGGGGCAGGGGTTGAGCTAGAGGCTAGCTCAATGACAAGGCTACCTACCTACACTACTAGGCTCGCCTCACAATATAAACAGCATGGTGATAGGGGTCACGTGATGCGGTGTGCTGATTAGGACGCCTCTCTGTTTGCTCCGACCTTCTGCTTGCTAAATTTGCTAAAAAAAACATTTTGCGGTGCAATTTACCACAGACCGTTCGATTTTCAGCTTCCTACATGGTTGTGCCTCTTATACAAGTAGTCGATGGAAGAGGAGATGTGGAAAATCTCTACTAAACACACGCCTCCTGCTACACTGGAGAAGGCCTCTAAAAAAGCCAGGGCCTCCTCCTTGAAATCCTCGTAGCCTGCCACTAATGAGAGCCCCAATTCGGATCCCCTTACCCTCTCTAAGTTTTTAGAGGAGTTTCAGCCTTTTAAGGTCGAAATGCAGAACATGGCAGGAGAAATAAAAGGCATCTCTAGTACTTTGGAGGAGCTTTCCAAGAAAACAGCTGATAATGAAGCACGCATATGCTCTGTTGAGAGGAAACAGGACAAAGCTGAGCTGGATTTGGTAGCCATGAGGCAAAGTCTAACGAAGATGGAGAATAAAGTGGAAGATCTGGAGGGTCGTAGCCGCCGCAATAATGCCGTAATCATAGGTCTGCCCAAAGGTGAAGAGGGCTCCGACCCTATTAAGTTTATTAAGAAGTTTGTGGAGAAGGTGGCAGACCCTTCCCCCTTTGGAGCAAGCTATATTATAGAGAGAGCTCATCGTGCACTACGCCCCTCCCCGGCTGCAGCCCCCAGGCCATTTATATTTCACTTTTAAATTTTCAGGAGCGACAGCACTTTATACAAAGCTAAGAAAACACAAGATTTGCAATGGGAAGGCAAAAAGTTGAGGGCAGCGCAAGATCAGCCTCTATCTGTGCATCAGAAACGTGCCACGTTTCACAAATTGGTCCTCAAACTGATCGCCGCAGGAATCAAGTTTCGAATGGGCTTTCTAGCAAGGCTCCAAGTTTTCCTGAATGGATCCTGGGTGACCTATGAGGAAGTGGAGTTAGCAACTGCAGGGCTTAAAGAAGCACTTCCTGACCTATTCAAGTCCACATGAATATCGTCCTGGAGTAGTTTGCTATGCTGTGTTTTCCTCTGCTGGAGTTGTTTAGCTGTTGCTAATCTACAGTTCTCCATAAACTCTCTGGGGCTAACTCAGCGACAAGTTGCTTTGTCCGGTTATCCAACCGTATGCTGCAATTCCCATGGAGGGTGACCTCTTTGACCTAAAAAAGACATTTTGTTCCTGATTTGGCTGCCACCCCAAGGACTGCCTAATATTATGCTGCCTCTTTATGTTTTAGCTATTGCTAAGCCCAGCCTTGCTTTCGGGTGTAAAGCGAGGTGCTAGTGGGCTCCTGTGGTTATTCATTTTGGATTTAAATAATGGGTGTCTGGGCGGTGTCAGTGCGTCCAAGCTAAGTTTTATTTTGACAGGAATAGCAGTTTATTTCTGAAGGGGTGATGTTTTGATTTCAAGGCAATGGGGTGGGGAAATGCTCAGTTCTCTTTGAGTTGATAATGAGATCCCGTCTGCAACTGCAGTCCCTTCTTGGTCCATATAGTAAGTTCTGGTGTCTTCATAGCTTCCCCTTCTTTTGCTCCAAAATGCCACCATGTACTAGAAGAGGTAAGCCTGAATACCAGGCGGGGACCCCGAAATTGCAGACAGGTGGAGACAACCGGGTATTTGTATGCCTTAATTAGGCATTTGTAAGCCCCTCTGTTATAACCCTGCTATTATGATGTCCTTGGAGGGTTCCCTTCCTATATTTCCCCTACAAGAACGAGGTAGTCACTGCTTCTGGTCCAAGTAAAGTGGTCTGGACAGTGATCCTGGAGTGCACAGACTCTCCCTTACTTTAGAGAGGATGTTAGTGGCCCGCACACTCTCGGTTTGTTATGCCCATTGTTCGTGGGTTGCGCCACAAGAGGGCATCTGAGACTAGTATTTCCACTTCTGCTGTCGGTGTTTTACACACCTTACGCTCCATGGTCCATGTTGGTGCATGGCTTGTGGGGGTCACAGGGGGAGGGCTATTTTCTTTGTGGGGCTTGTGTAGATAATTCCCCTGAATTGCTAAGGGGTGTTGTTAAGTTGTAGAAATGGGGATACTTTATTCTTTATGGAGTGTTCTGGATACAAAGGGGTACTTTTGTCCTGGATTCTTGGTTTGCGAGGGCGGGGAGGTTGGAGGGAGAGGGACTTTTCAGACTGCTGATCATCATGTACTATGCAAAAGAGGGATGGGAGTGGGAGGAGGGGGGTTAGGGTTTATGGGGTGTTTTGTGAGGGGGGTTTCAGGGGGGCAGTTTGGGGATAGGATTAAGCACTGGTAGGGTTGGGGGAAGGGTAGAACAACCCAGCACTTATCACATCTGGAGCAGTATGGATGTTATATACGAGTACAAGCTGAACTCCAAAAGAATTTTGAATGGTAACAGGGGTGATGGCTAGAAGCATTCAATTTATAAGCTGGAATGTTAAAGGGCTGAGGCATAAAACTAAACAATATAACATTTTGAAACAAACTATTTGAAGGCAGAAATTATGTTTTTGCAGGAAACGCACCTGCTTAAGGGGGAGGCTGACAAAATGAGACAGCAACAGATTGGGCAGACTTTTGCAGCGGAGGGCACGACCCAGAGCAGAGGGGTCATGATCCTTCTGCATAGGTCGGTTCCGTTCAAACCTCTCCAAGTTGTATCTGACCCTCTGGGCAGATTTCTGTTTGTAAAAGGTAGATTGCATACCCTGGACATTGTCTTGATACTGTTTATGGTCCTAATGTAGATTCCCCCAGTTTTTTTGTTCAGATAATTGAAGCCCTAACCCCATTTTTGGATACCCCTATGGTCATAGGGGGTGACTTTAATCTTGTTTTTGATCAGGCTCTAGACAGATCAGGTCAATTCCATCAAGGTCTCTCCCCAGCACAAAGAGCTTTTAGGGATTTGATGGACTCTGCAGGTCTTTGTGATGTCTGGCGTGTATTGCATCCCAATACAAGGGAGTACACTTTTGTTTCCCAGGTTCATGAAACCTCCTCGCGGATTGATTATATCCTTATTTCCCAAGTTCTCCTACCAGGGGTTATAAGTTCCAGTATTGTCTCAGGGCCCCTGTCAGATCACTCTGTGGTTACCTGCCTAGTATCCTTAGCATCCTTGCCAAATAAAGGGAGCAGGTGGAAGCTGAATAATCAAATATTGAAGGAGCCCAAGACGGTTCAATATATAATATCCCAAATAGAGCAGTTCACTGCTACTAATACTAACTCAATAGGGATGCCTGACATGGTATGGGGTGCTTGTAAAGCATATTTAAGGGGGATTATAATTGGCCTAACATCGAAAAGGAAAAGAGAGAGAGCATCTCGGATTTCCAATCTCTCTCAGATCGGGGCATGGAGACTGCTCTCTCTCCATCTTCCTCAGAGATTTTTAAACAAGACTTAACGAAACTGAAAGAAGCCTACCTAGCTATGCTGGCGGAGTAAGTTGAATTTGCAATTTTGAAAACAAAAGCCGTATATACCGATCAGGGTGAGAAGGCAGGTCAAATGCTAGCGTTGTGCATTAAGCAGCAGGAATCCGCCAGATTCATTCCTGCGGTCCATTCCCCTAAAGACAACTCCCTTAAAGTCTTATCCTCAGAGATAGCGGAGGAGTTTATAAGTTATTTCAGGGATTTATATGGCCCTATGGCTAACACCCGATCTAAGGATAGGCTCTGAATATCTGAGTGATTTACAATTGCCATCTCTTACACAATCCCAGCAGAAAGCTTTGGAGTCCCCCATCTCTGAGGGTAAGATAGAAAGGGTAATTAACTCACTTCCATCTGATAAATCTCTGGGCCCGGATGGGTTCAACTCCAATTTTTATAAAGCCTTTTCTAAACAACTGACTCCCATTCTCCTACCACTTTTTCAGTCTATCCTCTCTGGTAAGGTATCCGATCCCTCCTTTTTTGAGGCGTTGATTGTTCTGCTGCCCAAGCTGGACAGTCCGTCTGACCAGGTCTCAAGTTATAGGCCGATCTCCCTTCTCAACCATGATATTAAAATTTTGGCAAGATTATTAGCTGCTCGCTTGGAGGCAGTACTTCCCTTTTTAATTGGGGCCCAACAGGTTGGTTTTATGAAAGGGAGATCCTCTGTGGATCATTTGAGGACCCTGGCTCACGTCTTCTTGGCATCCAGGGATGCTCCTCCTCCAATGGTCCTTATCTCGTTGGATGCTGAGAAGACGCTTGACAGAGTCCACTGGGACTATTTGTTTGCTGCGATGGAGGTATTTGTTTTCCCCATGAAATTCCGGAAATGTGTTAGTTCGCTATATAAATTCTCCTCCGCCAGAATCTCATGTAATGGGGTTGTCTCTAGTCCCTTTAAATTGCATGTGGGGACCAGACAAGGGTGCCCCCTATCTCCCCTCCTTTTCAATATTTATTTAGAGCCCCTTATTAGTATGTTATCAGGTGCCCAGGGCATTTCGGGCATTTCTCTAGGTGAGCAGGTGGTTAAAGTTGCGGTATATGCAGAAGACCTCCTGTTGCAAGTAACACACCCACTCACATCTATCCCCGTTATTCTTAAGACAGTAGGTGACTTCAGTAAGGTCTCAAACTATAAACTTAATGTAGGAAAGACTGTAGTTTTTCCTCTTAACCATAGGGTATACAAACAAGAAATTATCGCATTTGGGCTCACTTGGAGGTCTGACTATATTAAATATCTGGGACTCCTTTTAACTCGGAATGCTGCTCGGCTTAGACAACTAAATTTCAATGCCCTGGTACATAAAATAGAGCTAGACCTTCGCAGATGGACCCTATTTCCCCTTTCTCTTTGGGGCAGAATTAATCTAATTAAAATGAACGTTTTCCCTCATTTGTTTTACCCTCTCAACATGTTAAACATATGGCTTCCCCAGTCCTGGGTTAAAAAAGTGCACAGTATGATTTCTACTTTTATATGGGGGGATAAGAAGGCTAGGATGGCATTCCATAAATTAGCCGCTCCGAAAGTTAAAGGAGGATTAAGGCTTCCCCACATTGGGCTACATTATTGGGCTAGCCAGGCCAACAAGTATCTCAGATGGCTGATGGCGGATCAATTGTCTACTGTGGCCACGTACACCCCGATCTGGTTAGCCATCCAGTCTGCCTCCATAAAAAAACACAGTTATTCCCCTGCTGCGCTGTTATACACCAAAGTTAGTTCCCTACCTGAATCCCTATAGCAGTTTCTATTAGGGTTCATACTCAGCTGTGCGTATTTCTGAGACATGAGAATCTCTAGGATTTATTTCAACCCTTGAGAGGTAACCCCAATTTTCTACTAGATAACAAGCCCCTTCCAGTCAGCTGGCTTCTTCAGATAGGAGATTGTCACCTCAATGAGCTTATAACACCCAACAGTCAATGGTGCTCTTCAGCAGACATTATGCTTAAGTTTATGATACCCCGTATAAGTATTTTCAAGATTTTCCAGCTTCATCATCTCCTGGTTAAGGTAATGGGCCCGACTCCCCCTCCCCCTGGCTACCCAAATCAGCTTTCAAGCTACCTTAACGGCGCTGGCGGGTTCGCCCCATGCTGTATCCAAAATATATAGTGCCTTATTTACCTGTGCCTATCCTGATAACTATGCTCCCGTCACGTTTTGGGCATCCCTTTTCCAGGGCAAAGACTTGGACTTGCCTCTCCTGTGGCAAAGCTGCCATAAGTTTCTCAAGCAGGACAGACTTAGATTAATGCACTTCAAAATTTTGCACAAGATTTATTATTCTCCGTAGAAGCTGGCCAGACTAGGTTTGGTGTCCTCTCCTCTTTGCACAAGATGTCAACTGCAAAAAGGAGATCTTCTTCATATTGTCTGGAGCTGTTCTAAAATCGTCCCTCTTTGGAATAATATTAAACAGCATGTTGACCCTCTTTTAGGGCTCTCAAACTTGTTCACCCCTGAAATATGTCTTTTGGGGGACTTCTCCTCCATTTCGGTGGTGAACAGGAAGTATCATATAGCTTTAATTTCGCTGTCTGTTAAAAAAGTGGTTTTAAGACATTGGAAAGATACGGAGGTACCAATATATGTTGAATGGCTTCAAGAGTTACTTGCAAATCTCAGAACAGAGAGGACTATTGCCAGTCTTTACAATAAAATTAGGAAGTTTGATAAGATCTGGGGCCCATTACAAACTCTCTATGCACTGCAAGTCTAGGCATTATTAGGCCGTATCCATAGGTTCGGCGCTGAGTGTAAAAAGGATCTGCTGGGTTGTTCAGGGTGGGTGCTGGGTAGGGTGGGAGGGGGAGAATGAATCATTCTATATTCTGTACCTGATGTGCGTGGATTATGTTTTATACTGTCATGATTTGTTCTCTGTATTGAAAACTTCAATAAAATTTGAATGAAAAAAAAATAAAAACAGCATGGTTCCCTCACTGCAGCAAGCTATGCCTAGCAGCAGTGGTGGCAATGATCAGCAGGGTACAAAAGTAGCCACAGTGGTAGCCAAGCAAGAAGTAAACAACACAGGTTGGGTAGGTTCAGTTGGTGAGGTGACTCACTCAAGGATCACTGTTGGTACCCAGAACATTTGGTTCCAGCATCCAGCTTCTGGCAGAAGGACAGAGGTGGAGCAAGATGAAAACTGGGCTGGTGGCACACTGGGCCAGGCCTCAGGTTCCGGCTGGATGGTTGGGTAAGTAAAAGTAAATAATTCACATTTCTGTGCCTTTGTGCAGCTTCACAACCCATATGGAACTGGTATTGAATGGAATAGAGTTGGAGAGAGAGAGAGAGAGAGAGAGAGAGAGTTAAGGCACATTTTTTGGGGGGGATTCAGAACTTCAGCCAGGAAAAAAAAACAGTTAGTAACTGCTTGGGTTTAAGCCCAAATCCAATGCACTGCTCCAGGGTATGGGCTTGGAGACTGACTGAGAGAAAGATAAAATATGCAAAATGCCTAAATCAAAAAATCATGAGTTATGATGGAGACTAACCAACTGAGTGAAGTAAAAAGAGACAGTTGAGTGAGTGATGAGACAGACTCAAGATTCTGTGCAGTGGTTGAAGCCTGAAGACCAACTCATTAAAATTTGTTAATGTTTTGTGATATTTATAGCTGAAATGAAGGCTGCAAATAAGTGTGTGGTGTGCCTTGACCAGATAATATAAGGTTGCTGTTTGTAGTGGAATGGGCCAGGTGGGCTCTCACAGTCTGCAGAGTTGAACATTTGAGATGGAATCAGCTTGCACATTCAAGCAGGCAGATGGCTGCTTCCTGTTCAAACATGCACACACATAGTGGGCAGTTACAGTTACAGTCTCAGATTTTGTCCCTTGGTAGATGGATGAATCTTATACGTTTTAATTTTTCCTGTTTGGCATACCAGTTTTTAATCACAACAAATATATTTTACCTTTTAGAGACATTCCAGAGCTTGCCTTCTAGGGGCTAACTGCCACCTGATCTCCACTGGTTGTTGCCCCCTCCGTTGAAATCTGAAATGGTGCCCCTGCCATAAAGTCTAAATTTATAGGACATCCTCAGTGTTAGCAACATGTTTTCCATGAGGGATGGATAAGGGACAGAGCAGTTTTCAGGGTTAAAATGAGGGATGTCCCTCACAATCAGGGACAGTTAAGAGGTATGGTATGCACAGACTATTGGAGCCACACTATAGTCAGGCATGTGCCCCACCTTGAAGCTGATCTCCACACCACACTCCCAGACACATTATGACATAGGGCAAGCGAAAGTGCATTGAAATGAATGGGGGTATTTTTTATTACTATTTTGTACATTATGATGGCTAGTTGAAGATTAATAAAGGCCATCGCTCGACTAACTAGGGCCTTGTTAGTTGAACAATGGCCTTCAACAATCTCCAACTTACCATCATAATGTATACAATAGTAATAAAAAATAACCTCATTCATTTCAAAGGGGCACTCCCCCCCCAGGTACTCTGTCCCATGGACATCATCTCTTAAAGACTCCTGCCTCTGACTCCCTAGTACTTGTGTAAGAGACTCTCAACTTATACCTATACTTGGTTGGTTGTCTATAATGGTGTGGCTGCATCCATTACAGTGTGTGTGTGTGTGTGTGCGTGTGGGGGGGCTGGCCATGTGGGTGGTTGCATGCTGAGTTATTGCTATTTTTGTGTTTGCCTCTTAAAGTCTTTTTGCATGGAAGCATTCAAAAGTATGGTGAGAAAATACTAGGACTACAGGTAGTTCTGTGGATAAGAGTGTGTGTGTGTGTGTGTCTGAAGAACCACATGTGTTTCTGATAGTATGTGTGCTACAGTACAGCTATGCATCTGAGATTGGGGGACATGACAACTAAAAAATATAGCAGTGACTATCAGCATGCCATATGCATGCAGATGCTTGCAGATTTATATAGAGGTACAAACGAGCCATATGTATGTATGCAGACAGTATAGTGTAGTGGTTAAGGGCACTGAGCTGCAAACCTGGAGACCTGTGTTTGAATCTCATCAACCCCCACTTGTATATTATGTGATCTTGAGCTAGTCTTTTAACTTTTATTCGTGCAACTATAAGTGACAACTTGCTTGTTGCATGTATTCCACATGCATGCAATCGATTCCAATTTAACATAAAAAACATGTTTGTAGCACATATGCCACGTAGGTAGTTTTTATATGCGCAGCATGCAAACATTTCACATAATTATTTCTGTAAGGGGAGTATCCTGGCAAGTGAATATTAAAGGGTGCATGAAAGGAAAATTGGGATTAAGTGATTTAATAGCATATGTCAGCACATATTTTGGGTCATTATACAGTACATCATCACCATAGCATTTCCATTTCTTATGTATCAAAGCATACAAATTGCAGTTTACACTGTAATTCCAACAGTAGCTTTTTATGTAGTCTTGTGAGTCTACTTCCTGTCTTTGGCAGAAAGAAAGTGCATTTTGGCTCAGAGTGATGACATTTCAATATGTAAGTCAACAGGTTGGCAACACACACCCACACACACACACACACACATACACACAGTGGTTAAATTGGAAGTGCTTTCATGGGGGAATTTTCACCTCTAGATTTAAACAGTAGGTGTGGAACTAATGTCATCCTTAGGTTGTGGAGCTCTTCTATAGTATTCAATGAATAATTATGAACTAGTTGCTGAAAATGTAGGAAACTGATTGGCTGAGAGCTCTTTGAAGCCGTGATGATATCTAGCTACATAATCACAACTTTAAAAACCCTACAGCCACCAGTCTCCTCACTAACAACAGCAACAAATGCAGCATGACTGAAGTTGTGCTTGGTAGGAGCAGCTTCTCACTCGTTGCCACTCACACGCCCATACCCTTATTTGACATCTGCAACAGGGTACACATCCTGTAGAAGAGGTTGAAAATGTCCATGTTTCTAATGAGTAACAGTCATGACTCAGTTCACTACCCCCCTCCATTCCCTTACTGAGTAAACATACGTGTATAGCAGCTCAAATGGCGGTTTCTGTTTATTCAGCTAAATGGAGCGAGTTGAGGCTCGAATGGTGGTTAACACATAAAAAAGGAAAGTGGCCTCAAAGTGTCAGAAATCCACTTGTTCACACAGACTTATACACTAAATGCCCCACGTACCTCACTTTATTGGCTTACAAACTTCTGTTGACTGACTCAGACTGCATCCCGGAACTCGGTTACACAGCAACAGCCACTGACGGTCAAAGACTGGCCCCGCTACTAGTAGTTCACGTCAATACCACTTACGGTACTGTACATACCAACTGAGTAGGATGGTACCAACCCCCCCCCCCAAAAAAAAGCAAAGCAAATTATTCCCTCCAAATGAGAACTAATGTAGGGACAGCAAAGAGGGACAGACTTCACAGGTCACATCATCACAATACCTTCACCTCTCCCATCAGCTCCAACTACAATAGCACCACCTGCTGCCTTCTTGAACTATTTTTTATAAATGTATTCCTACACTAGCATAAAAAGCTATTTTTGAAAGGTTTAAAAGTTATTGTTTTTTTACATTTCATTTCCAAAACCTTTACTCCAGTTTATAATAGCAATAATGCACTCCAGGGTGTGGTATATCATGAGATATCATCACTTCTTGGCTGATTGGATGCACTCAGCCTGTGGCCTTGTGCCCAACCACCCCGAGGTATGACAATATCTCATGATACACCACATCCTATTGTGCATTATTGCTTAAATATGACAGAGGTGAAAGAACTCTCATGCAATGTTACAACGGGTGGGAACTGAATGTCTGCTCAATTGAACTTAACATGCAGTATACTGTACTGACAGCTTCATTCACCAGCTGTTGCTAATGAGCTAATTACAGTAACCCCTCAATATGAACCCCGCTATAGTGAAATCTCATTTATAACGAATGTCCCTCGTGGCTCCCGATGTGGATCCTGATAATGGAATTCCTAACTGCGTCTTACCACCCATTGTACTACTTCCATACTGTGAGCTGCTATTGTAATTTCTTTATTATGCAGAACAACACGCTGTGTATGTACTGAGCAAATAACTGAAGATTTGTAGCCATGGTCTTTGAGTAGGGTGGGTGGGTCCATTTGCAGAGTGTGTACCATGCGTCAGTTGTCCCCGAAACCAGAAGCAGCAAAAGAGGTCTGGAAATGGGAGATGGGGTATTTTTATTTTTATTTTTGTTTTGGTTTTTAGCATTGCCTTGTACATGTGGTCTGTGTTCTGATGTGATTTTTAAGTGTGTGCGTGGGTGGGGGGGGGTGGTTGCCGAGACTCAGGTTCCTCAGAGCAGTGCCATGGTTTCAGATGTGGGGCTGCAGCTTGCGAGTGAAGGAGCAGGCGGCGTTTTACATTAGTCTGTAGTTGATGTCATATTTCAAAACAGATACTAAACAAAACCAAACAAAACTACAGGTCTCTCTCTTCACTTAACTACTGTACAGTATAGAATAGTGTGTAGGTGTCACACTGCACACTATGTGCTCACCGATAGTAATGGTTTCTAGCATTTCTAGCATCCCTCATTATAACGAACGGTAGCTATAACTAATGCAGGTTATGGCTTCCAAACCATTTGTTATATCGAGGGGTTACTATATGGCTTGATCAAGTAACAATAGCTCTCCCTCTGGCCTCAACAAAGATTGTCTGGTCAGTTTACCTTTAAAAAAAAAATTTTTAAATCTATTCTGTACTTAAGTGCTGGCATCATTTACTCACACAGGCTATTCTGTAGTTTTGTGTGTGTGGCAGAGAAAATGTATTTGTGTATTTATTGGATTTTTCTAAGCAGGTAGGCTCATTGAAACTTGCGTCCCTATTTTAGGAGTGAACTGAGATTAATTACATACAGCACAGAAAAATTAAACATAATTACAAGACACAAAGCAAATGCAAAGACATCTTATGAAACAACATAACCATGATAGCAACAGTGATGGTAACAGATCCATGCTTTCAGAACAGAAAGACAGAGTACAGCGTTAATGTTCCATTTGTACAGTACAACTCATTGGCAGGATGAACCAAAGCTAGCAGGCTACATATGGTAGCTTAATGAAGATTAGCAGAAAAGAAGAGATAAACCTTATTACCCACGTTCTCTGAATTATGTGATTGTAGCATGGCTGTAAGTGGGATATAATCAATATGGACAGTGCAGATTCCCAACTGACTACAAGAACTTCAAGGAATCAGGACTGTATAATACTAATATAATAACTGGGGAGCATTTTCTCCCATAAGGTAAGCCAGTTATAATTTTGCCGTTATAACCCGTGGGTTATAACTGAGAACACACATCAGGGTTCCCTTCTGCACATGTGCATCACTCTTACCATTGGCACACACTGTTTCTCATCTGACATCACCAGGACTCCTTTCAGGATGCCTCTTTCAACTCTGCAGCTTTTAAACTCCACATTTTAAAATTTGGCAATTACACAGGCTCAAATACATCTTTACCGGATTT
Organism: Neoceratodus forsteri; assembly: GCA_016271365.2. Classification (NCBI taxonomy): domain Eukaryota; kingdom Metazoa; phylum Chordata; order Ceratodontiformes; family Ceratodontidae; genus Neoceratodus; species Neoceratodus forsteri. Next base: position 1,643,512,367 of record CM057450.1, read on the forward strand.
TGGCATTACAAAAAGACAAAAAAAATAAATAAAACCGAAAACGGCAGTTGGTACTACCATCTCCCAGTGTGAGAACACTCTTCCTCAACTGAAACTGCACACAGAGTCCTCAAAAAACAAGACAAGATAGCAAACAAAGATACAGAGGGGTGCAGCGATTAGAAAGAGCACACAGTAAAACATGGCTGAGGGGGTTTTTAACTATAGCACTAATCCTGATGTAATGCTGTAAACTGCAGCACCATCTACTGGCCATACTGTTTTGTATAACTGCTGTGTAGTACTTTCAAGGTGAGAAAATGCTACCCAGCAATTATATAAAACAAAACATGGGGAACAGGGCAAAACTCGAATTTAATGCACACCCTCGGTGTGGGATGCTTTCATAAACTCCTCTGGCTTCACCCTCGGAGTTTATGTAGCATCTCACACCTTGGGAGTGCATTAAATTCTCATTATACCCTCTCCCCCATGAATTATTCTATATATAATGAATGGTGGAAGGTTGTTAGCCTCAAAAATCTATTGTTTTATGCAAGCAATAATACCCAACATGGTGGGCAGTACTGGGCAGTACCAGAACACCCAGGGGTGTAATGAGGCCCAATGCCATAGACGGAGGGCCTTGTAGCCCCTGGAAGGTCCGGTATTGCCCATACCACGCACCCTGGAGGGTACTATTGCATTTAGAAAATGGGCACTGTAAAACAAAATAAGTTTTGTAAAAAAAAGTTTTGCAAAAACTTAGTTTAAGATATGTTGTGAAATAAAATAGTTCCTCCACCTATACTATCCCAGAGCTTCTGTATTTAAAGATTTTGGTCCTGGCTGTCATGGTTACTACTTCGCCCCCCCCCCCCCACACACACACAGGTAGAGCTACTATCATTGCTCTACAGAGCAAGTCTATGTGAGCTCAGGACCATCAGGTGAATGAGAAAAGCATTTTCTGTTCCTCGTGGGTTTTCTTTTGCCTGCCCCTTTTAGAGTTGTGGTGGGAAGACCGCGATTGCAGTGAGACTGAAAAGAAAGCAGAACATTGTGAGTTCGCCGGTGATCATCGTGCCTGACCCTTTTAGAGCTGGGGTGGTGGGGAGACTGAGAGTGCACTGTGACATTGAACAAGGACCGGAACATCGGGAGCTCAGTGGTAATTCTCTAATATACCAGTTCAGTGAGTTGCAAGTCGTGCTTATTTTTATTTTTTTACCACGAACATATGGGTTTCTAAACAGACTGACAGAGGAACCATGTGGTAGAAGGCTGAGAGGGCAGGCGGCGGTAGGATTTTTTGTTTACCTTGGTGAGTCATGTGCAATGCATGTAATGGCTCTTAGCTGTTGCCAGGTAACTCTTTTGGGGAGGGGGGCAATTTCATAGACTCTGTCACTGGCTCTATAAAGGAGCAGAAAATAGGAAAATGAAACATGAAGCAGGAAAATGAACATTTTTACGATATATCCTTTTTGTTGTTAGGCAAAAAAATAAGTAAATGGCAAATACATTTGTTGGGTGTCTCTCGTGGGGTCAACATAAAGGTGATGCTAAGCGATAAAAAAATGGCATCAGTTTGAAATTCTGTGCCCAATGCTTCAGCCAATGACAAAGCATGCTGGACACAAGGATATTTGGCTGGGCATTAGGCATGTTTGGGCTGGGTCTTTTTACTTAGTGAGCATCTATTGAAAGTTAATGTACCCCTGTGGAATGGGTACCAGCCAAATTAGATGCCTTCAAGTAAAAAGCCCATTTTCTAAAAGGTTGTTGTACCCGGGATGCAACGTCATGATGTTGTTATACCATCATGGGTATGTCACATCAATGGTCCAGCAACACGGAATGTTCTATGCATGCTCGTTCTGTGAACTGCCAGTCTTACTGAACAGGCTGTGGAGGGTAGAGCTGGACCAGGAGAGAGTGGTGGTGAGAGCACGAAAGTAAGGATCCTGTCTCCAAATGGTCTGCTTTTGCCGAAATTGAAGGTACTGATGCCTATACACTGTAAAAAACAATGTATGAGCATCAATCAACCTCTCTGGGCTCTCCTCTCGCGGTATTCATGACAACTTGGGTAATCATCTCGAGCTGTGCTCTCGAGGTTTACTGAAGTTGTCATGGAAACTACTCAAAGCAAACACAGAGTGGTTGTGCATCAATGCCCATACATTATCATCTATGCTGTGTAACTTTAGAGGACTTGGGAAAACAACTGTAATGAAATACAACTGCAAGCCCTAACAGCAGCCCCAAAATCAAATAATTTCTGATACACTATAGGAAATCTGCATGCTAAGCCTACAGTCAGACAAACTAACATACAGTCAGTACCACTGGAAGCCAAAGCAAATCATGCACAGTTTCACAGCATCAGTATTACATATCCTGGTGCCTTTTTAGGGCTGCAGTGGGCAGAGTCCTGCAGACCTCATGCGATCGATTGAAAAGGAAGACTTTTCCAACCGAACAGCAGTGTGGAGTTGCATCACAGTCACCTCCATGTACATGACGCACCCCACACTGTCCATTAGTAGTGGTACAGCACAATTTTTCAGAGGTCAAGGCGGGACATGACATAGTCCGCCGTGTCCAAGATGGCCGCCAAACTATATTGTGCATGTGCTGGCAGCAATCTTACACATGGCAGACTATGCCATATAATGCCGTGACCTCCTTTTTTATTTTTTATTATATATATTCCAACCCCCCATCTGACTCTGACCCTCCCTCTCAACATCCACTACACCACACACCCACAGAAACATAACAGTGACACTGGGGATGCTCAGTCACCCAGTGTCACAATCAGGAATCCTCAGTCCTGTTTTTTGTTTTACCCTATTAAAAAAAAAGTCCATCAATGTCTTTTGTGGCCATTCCTGTCCCCCCATCCAACCCTTCCACTCGGCACCCACCACCCGACACACCCCAATCCCTTACTTACCTATCAAGGGTCCAATTCCATAATCCCCTCTGTCTTTCTTCCCTCTGAACTCTCTCAATGGTGCCAAATAAATCCTTCTTATCTAGTCCTCCAGGGCATCAGAGCCACTCACCAAAATCACCAGTCCAATCCTGGGTCAACTGTATATGTCCTTTGCCCCGGAACACACAATGCTGTGGAAGTGATTAACAATTACCTTTCTGAGATCAAGGACTGGATGTCCTTTAACCTGTTATGACTGAATTACCAACAAGATGGAGGTCCTGGGGATTGAGCCAGGTCACAGTCATGATGGGAGTGCCGATGGAGTGGCTACAGGATTGTTTCTGGGATCCACTCCATTGATGGCCTTCCCTAGGGTGCAGGATCTTGGCATTATCCTGGATGACATATTGACACTTGAAACTCAGGTGTCATCTGTTGTCCAAAGTGGTTTTTACCACTTGAGAAATATCACCAGGATCAAACCCCTAGTTCCGCCTGAAGACCTGCCATCACTGGTACATGACTTTGTTACATCAAGGCATGATTACTGTAATGCTCCATACTTTGGGGTCTCTGGAGGGACCCTCTGCCAGCTGCAGCTTGTGCAGAATGCAGCATATAGGTTGCTAATGGGCCTGTCTAGATCCACTCATGTGACCCCAGTCCTGCAGGCTCTGTACCGGCTGCCTGTCAAGTGGAGGATCATCTTTGAAGTGGGCTTGCTCACCTATAAGGCTCTATATGGACTAGGCCCAGGCTATCTGGCTGATCTCCTAACACCTCAGTCCATTCCCTCTATTCCTCGACCAGGAGCATCCTTGCTGTTCCAAGGGTCAGATTGAAAACTTCTGGTGACCGAGCCTTTGGTGTCACTGGACCAGCCCTTTGGAGCTCCTTTCCAGCTTGTGTTAGGGAGGCCCTGATGGTCGAGAGTTTCAAAAAGGGTCTAAAGGCTCATTTGTTTTGTTTGACCTTCCCTGATGAAAGTGAGTGACCAGTACTAGCTTAAATTTTAGTTATTTTAGAATTTTATTTTTTGTTTTAAATATTAATACATGCTCTATGTGATGTACTTTTGTGTATTGCCCTATCTGTTTTTTGTGAGGTGCACAGAGCCCCAGGGATTGGGAGCCATATAAATAAATGTTGCCTTGCTTTGCCTTGTAAATCCAAGGCACCCAACTCTCTCTCTCTCTCTCTCTCTCTCCCCTCCTTCCCTCCCTCCCTCCCTCCCTCTCTCCCTGTTTCCCTCTCTGACTTCTCAATGGGACATGTAGTCCAAGAATAAACTATTTACAGATTCTGCCCCCTAATTGCCAGCAAGTGCTGAAACTAATCTTCTCCAAAATGGAGCTCCTGCTCCTTTAAATTTTCCCCCCACTGGCAGCAGTGCATGCCCAGTAGCATGACCATAACTATTTACAATTTTATTTTGCTTTAAAAATTTTTTAACTTGTTTTTTTCCTGAGAATATCCAAGCCCAGCCTGCTTCCCACCAAATTTCGGCCATTTTGTGGCAACTTTGCCGATGGAGTAAAATTTGCTGCAATTCTACCTATGAATACATCCCAAACCCTGTTCAACCTTTTTACTAGGGCCTCATGAGTACATCCAAACACTGTTCAACCTTATTGCTAGGGCCTTGGCCAAGACTTTTAGATCCACATTGATAAAAAAAAACTGGATGATAACTACTCTGGTCCTTGCCTGGTTTTGGTGTCAGGGATATTCTAGCCTCTGTGATGGTGGCATCCTATGTGTCAGTGTCATACACACTTTATTCATTAGTAGGATGAGATCATCCCTAAATTTTTAAAATTGGATAGGAACCCATTCTGGCTGGATGCTTTGTCTAGGTTCATAGCTTTAATAGCTGCAAATTTTTCTTTCACACTGATAGGGCCCTCCTGAAGTTCTTGCTGGGACTCTGACAGCTGCAGTAACTGGGAGGTCCACTGAGAACTTTTGCAAGCTCTGATCAATGTTCACTTCACCTTGTGCATCAGTATATAGCTCCTAGTAATAATTATGGAACACCTCCACTGTCTCTATGGAGTTAGTGATGAGGTCCTCCCTCTCTTGTACCTGAAGGCATTTGGTAACCTTTTTAGACTCTTGCTGCCTCAGTCATGGAGCCATCAGTTGGCTTGCCTTTTCCCCTTGCCTTTTGTAGTGTACCTTTGCCCTGAATGTGGTTTGTTCTGCTTTCTAACGCAATATGTTAGCATGCTGGCCCCTCATCTGCTGGAGTCTTACCCAGGCAGCCTCCAGGGTTGAAGGTTTCAGTCTTCTCTCTAAGACTCTAATTACCTAATGTCCTGGAGAAGATCCATTACTTTCTTATCTCCCTCCTTTTTCCTTTTAGTGGCTAATCTTAAAACCTCTCCTTTCAAAGTACATGTTATGGCTTCCCATAATACACTTATGTCTGCAACTGTGTCTGTATTTTATATGATAGCATTCTGAATTTGTTGCTTTATTTTTCCCGTGACCTCCTTGTCCTTTAAAAGTTAAGTGATTCCAGGTTTTATCAGTCTTATCAGCCTCCTCTCCCCTGATCAAGTCCAACTGCAGGGATAGTGGTAAGTAATCTGATACGACCTGTGCTTCCATCACAGATGTCTGTAGAACTGGTATGGATGCCTGACTAATCAAGAAGTCTATACATAAAAAGGAATCATTTGAACTGGAACAAAATGTGATATTCTTGGTAGTTGGGTACAACATCTTCCAGGGGTCAGTCAGACACATCTGATCCATCAGTACCCTAAGGTCTCACTAAGCTGGTGCCCCTGTGCTGCCTACCTGTTCTATCCAGGTCTGAATGATACACTAGATTCCAATCTCCACAAGAAAAATTGGTATGTGGGAGAATGGTGCCAGTTAAGTAATCAGCTTAGTAAAGAATTGCTGTGTATCTGAATTGGGGCCATACACAGAATCCAAAAGAACATCCCTCTGGCCCAGCCTCCCTTGAAAGAATATACATCTTCCCTCTATGTTCCTTCTGTCCTTTATCAATGGAAAAGGAATGAATCAGCAATCAGGATCACTACTCCTCGCTGTTTTATGCTGTCCCCACCCCATATGGTTGTCTCACCCACTCCCCTCTGAAACTAAGTACCTGATCCCTCTTCAGATGGGTATCTTGTAGACAAGGGATTGCAAGAGGTTCCCAGGGTCGAATGTAAGACCTCTGGCACTCGTTAGTTTGCATTTACAGCTCCATCCCTGTGGAACCCTCTACCTCATTGGATAAGAGAGTGCCTAACTGTCGAGAGCTTTAAATCTGCCCTTAAGGCTCATCTTTTTAGCCAAGCCTTTTCAGAGTTTAGTCTGTTTAGATAGTATTAATTATTTTTTGACTATTTATCTAGTGTTCTTATCTATTTTAGGTATTCTGTTTATCTTATTGTATTTTTTTTTTATTTATTGAATAGAATTGGAATTATAATCCTTTGAGTCATAGACTCATTTGCTAAGGCTCCACATCCAATAAAGTAACAATACAGTTGAAAGTATAGATACAGAGTAAAACAATCATCAAAAGAAAGCAGTAAGAATGAAAATAAATAAAATGTTTATACAGGTATCTCATCTATACAATGGAATAGTAATAATACAAGGTCCGATAGAGTTGGACTAGCTTATTTTGGGGATGCATCCACTGGGGGCATATAAAAAGTCTGTGCCAGTGCTAAGACAGGATACAGTAACGTACGATCTTGAGGGACCCTGAGTCGTAATATCTGGATGGGGGGGATGTAGGAGGGTGTGTTGGAAGATGAACCAGATGCTATAGGATAGAACTGGGTAGCATCCATCTCCAAAATGATTGTGGAGGGGTGGGAATAGTATGTAATTTGGTCTAAATACAGTCACAGGTTGCTGAGTTAAGGAGCAGGGATTTGAGGCTAGCTTTAAAAAGGTTGAGACTATGGGTCGAGGAGATGGAGGATGGTAGGCTGTTTAGCCATAGGGGGGCCCGGTAGTGGAAGCATCTTTGTCCAAGTGAGGTTCTACAGTGAGGAACTAGTAGGGTAGAGTTAGCTGTGTGTCTTTGGGTCCACCTATGTGGGGCTGTGTGGATAAACGGGTGTAAGCCTATGGGAGCTTGCTTTAGTTGTATCTGTTTGGCAAGGAGGCAGGTAAAGTATTTAAGTCTGCATTGACAATTTAGCTCGCCCATCTGATTATAAAGCTCACATGTGTGTGTTAACCTGTCACATCCAGAGACTAGTCGGCAAGCTTTGTTAAGGACTAGGTTGATGCAGCGTAGGGCAGTTTGATCTGCTGAGCCACATATGATTATTCCATAGTCCACCAAGGATAGGACAGATGAGGTCACAGTGAGTTGCATGGCCTGGGGGGGTAGGCAGTGTTTATGCCTGTAGAGGATCCCTAATCAAGTGTTAACAGAGGAGGAGACCTGTTGATTGTGAGTGTGGTAGGAGAGGGAGGTGTCTAGGGTGACTCCAAGATATTTGAAACATGGAACCTCTTCTAGAGTGGAGCCATGGGTGTTTTTTATAACTAGAGTTGCATGACAGTGGGGGCTTTGGTGGTGAGCAAAGATCATGGTCTTAGTTTTTGTGTAGTTGATTATAAGATGTTGTTCAGAGAACCAGGTTTCTATCTCCCTAAAGTGGCCCTGTAGAGCCAATTGGAGGGAATAGGGATGGGGATGTTTCCAAAAAAGTACCACATCGTCAGGATATAGCATCATTCTACCACTGTAGAATTTTGGGAGGGAGTTGAGGAAGAGGGTGAAGAGTAGGGGGCCAGGTATAGACCCCTGTGGGACACCAGTGCGAACCAGTTTGCAAGTGGAGATAGAAGTATTTATTTTGACTTGTTGTGTCTGATTAGAGAAGTAATCTTTGAACCAGGTGGTGAATTCTGGACCAAAGTTAAGGGATGGGAGGGTGTGGAGTAGAAGATTGTGACTGATGGTATCAAATGCTTTGGCCAAGTCAACGTAGATAGCCCCTGCCATGTAGCCTTGCTCTAGGGCCTCATGAATAAAGGTAGTGAGTTCAACAAGTGCTGTGGAGGTGCTGTGGCCCTTCCCGAAACCATGTTGTTCACGGCAGAGCAGGTTGTGCTTGGATAGGTAGTTAGTTAGCTGATCCAATAGTATTTTTTCAAGGGCCTTAGAGAGGGAAGGCATAAGCACATTGCCCAATATTGGAACTGAGCTTTTTAGAAATAAACAGTTATTGATTGATTGATTGAATGCAATATTTACCCACAGTTTTCAAAGATGTCATAAGACACAATGTCTCTTACCTTTGTCTTGGCCCTCCTTAATATTCCAAGTCAAGAAATGGTAAGTGCTACCCATATCCAGATTTATCAGTGTTCAAGACTCTTTTGACATCTCTTCATACTCCTACCCTTGCACTGTTCCCCACAATCCATGCCTGCGCACATGCCCCCTCCCAACAAGCAACATGTAATCCAAAACATTACCAAAATTTAACAATGAGCAGTAAGCTTACTACTGGTACCGGGTCCTTATGACCAACCTCCTCTCTAGGTGGCCTGTGTTGGACTGGTAACTGCTAGAGATCAGACATCACATCAGGAAAATCTATATGACTGGTATTTTACCTATAGGAATCCATACCGAATTACATAAAGTTATGAGAAGCGGGATCACAGCCATGGTGGTGCATTATCTTTTATGCTACTATCAACTGGTGGAGAGGCCACCCTGGTTTATTGGCTCATTTGGTACCAAGATCCATTCTTGAGGAACCCCCTCCAGTTCCAGCTATGGAGTTCTAAGCCTGCTTCTGGCTTGCAATCATACCTTCCTCTATTCACCAATGATCCTCTGTGCAGCTGCATTAACAGCTCCCCCCCCCATCATATGCTGCCTCCTAGAACTCTAAGATGGACATCAAGCCTCATAACAACCCGGAATTGAAAAATGCATTCAATAACACTGTAAAGTCTAAATGTTTATTTATAGCGTCCTGCTGACAAACAACTAGGAACAATGCTATTTCCCATTCTTCTGCATATCAGTTGAGTCAGCATTCAAGTTGCAAAATAGGCAGAGTCTGGTCTATAAGACCTTGTAATGAAGAAACCATACAGCCTGCCCACACCAAGACGGAGCTTCTGTGACCAACGCTGACCTTGACTTTAGTGCAAGAGGGGGAGTTCTCTTGGCGGGAGGGGGTAGATGAAGCTATCAGCATCATTGTGCAGTAGTTTGGTCTTTAAAGTCTATTTATCAATCTTTCATTCCCCAGAACCTGACTCCAGGAAAGAACTAGTTCTCATCATGCTCAGATTTCAAAGTCGGTTATACTGCAACTCCACTTCTGGCATGATTTCACTTCTGGACTGGTATGGCGCACTCTCACTACCTCCCTCTGCCACCATACTGCTAAAATGGTACTGTGTGCTGGGAAGTACCCTCATGTGAATCCCAGTCAAAGTACTCACCCCTTGGTTCCAGTCTATTTTCAGCAGGTGTTAACAACAAATAACCACTTGTTAATTAAATATCCATAAGGCAAACAGCTCCAGTAATCTCTCTGCAGCCCTCCATCCCTCTAGCATGTTGTATCTCCCTCTCGACTGTTCCCTCCATCATGGCACTGGTTCTGCTCCATGTTTTGGGGCCAAGAAGAGATCTGGGAAGAAGCTGTGCAGCTCCTGCTTATCTCGCTTATCAGAGGCAAATTGTTTCTGACCCAAATTAGTCAGCACCACCTGCTTCACTGGCTATAAGACTCTGATACAAATTTGTGAAGCATACAATTTTGCCTTTTTGTCTTAGTAGGCTGCCTGTTTTGCCCAAGTCTGTGGGCTAAGATCTTGGAATAAGAAGAGCCTTCTCCCCACACACTGCATTTCTTAGAGCTCTCTGACTTTGCTCAAAATGTGGACTTGTCTAAGATGTCCAAAAGCTAAGATATTATTGGTCTTGGATGGTATCTTTCAGGTGGAAGTGGATGGAGCTCCCTGTGCACCCTCTCAAGAACATACAGCCATGCATGCAGGGAGAGACCCACCAGCTTCTAGCATAGCTACTGTATGAACTGTATCATGTCTTGGCCCTCTGATATCTTTGGTAGACCCACTAGCACTAAAATTATTTCTGTGGCTCCACCCCTCCTGATCTTCTAGCTGCACTTCATGCTTCGAGACCTTTTGGCAAAGTTCAAGATGGTCTTGACAGTTTTCAAAAGAGCTTACCCTCACCTCCATATCCCTGACCCATATGCCGAGTTATTCCAAGGCTGGCAGGAATGTTTTAAAATCACTGGAGAGCTTCAATATTGCTTCTTTTATGTTGACAAGCTTTTTGAAGAATATTTCCAGTGTCAGTTCCTCAGTTGGAGTTGTTAGGTTTCAGCTGATTTAGGCCCTGGCATCTTTCTGGCTGCTGTAATGGCATGGCAAAAGGATCTAATGCCTCTCCCTCCATCCCTGTTGCTGATGACATTGTGCTGCAGGTTAGTTGTAAAACTTCACAGGCAATGTGGAAAGTAGTTTTTAAATAGACTCAGATCAGATTGCAAGTGTTTTAACATGTTTTAGTCTCTGGTCTTGACAGAGCTGATCTGCAGTAGTGTTACCCACTGTGATGCATGACTTGACTCCTGGGAAATGTTTGTAAAGTGTTATTAAAAGATTGTTTTTTTAATTTAGCTTTTGGGCCCTACTGACAATACCTGACTAGTGGATTGTTTTTAGTGTTGCTTTGTTGCGTCATTGTCTATTTACATTATTGTACTTTTGAAGGATCTAACTGCTTGCAAAAAAATTGTTTTACTGGATGCCATCTAGAGCTTATGGGATGGGTGCTTAACAGATGAATTTGCCTCTCCTTGCCTTGGCTTGATTTGCCTTCAGTAAACATAATGGGAAATGAAAACAGAAACACAATATAGCATACTTGGTAACAATGGTCAAAACACTGACACAAAATGAAACATAGGTACTGATATGATTGGTACACATGATCCTGCTGTTCAGGTGCATAATTTATTTAACTTTATGTCATTTTTTGTTGTTTACTCCAAAGAGAATGGCTTTCCCTTTGGAATCAATTTTGAGTTGGGGAAAAAAGGAAAGGCTTAAAGGGAAAAGTCCATCTAGGATTAAATTAATCAGTATTGTTACCAATGGAAAGCTGCTTTACATAAGCTATTGACCGATCCTGTAAGACTTTTAGAGCCAGAATTATACACATTCAGTTTCCCCTCCTTTTATAGCTGCAGGCATCCATTTACTAAATCAAAGGCACAGGAAATGACATCACATCTGGGGAAACACATATAGTCAATAAATATTTTAACCAGGAAAGGCACGCCAAGCTGAAGCTCGAGTCCAGGTATGACCTGAGAGCACAAGAAAGTTAAGTGATTTGTTCAGGATCATATAGTAATGTAAGTGAGGACAGTGGGATTTAAACCTAGATCTCCAGATTTGCAGCTCAGAGCCTTAAACCACTGCACTATACTGCCTTTTTGAAAATAAGAGGAAAAGAAGAGTTAGGCCACTTGATGAGCTGTCATAACCAGCCACTTAACAGTTTAGTGATTGCACCTAGGAGCATCAGAGCAGTGAAAAGGTTGTATCTCAAAAAGAAGGAGCTACTGGAGATTTCCTGCTGGAAAGACAGAGTGAAACAGTTTGAATCATGAAGTGAGAAAACAAATCTGCTGTGTTTTTTCCTTTTACTTTGGTGAAAAGGAACCTATTTCTAGATAGTGTTTGGGGGGCAGTATAACGCAATGGTTTAAGGCTCTGTGCTGCAAATCTGGAGACCTGGGTTACTTGCATACTGTGTGACCCTGAGCAAGTCACTTAACTTCCATGTGCTCCCAGGTTGCACCTGTAAACAAGCTTTCAGCTTAGTGTGTCTCACCTGGTTCAACAATTGAAAAAAAAAAAAAAAGATTTTTTTTATGTTGCAACCTTCAGAAGGAGTAGTGCTAGAACATGGGGAAAAGTGAGTGTGTATGTATGTGTGTGGAGGGGGGACACCGCAGTAATAAAAGATCATGATTGCTTCCCTTCTGACATTGCATCCATTTAGGGGCACTTTGAATGCTCATGGGCAAAAGTGGGGGTGTCCACCCCCACATGCACCTGTAGGTTCTGGCACCTATGTTCAGAAGTGTTCTGTATTGACAGCCATCTATCCTATCACGCACCAACACAAAGCAATTATTTTGTTACAACTTTTTTACCCAGGATAGTCCAGCTGAGATGTGTCACTTCATTTCCAGTGGGGTCCTGCTGCTATTCATTTCTGCTGGTAGGTGGACAGGAGCAATGGGGGGTTATGTGACTTACTCAAGGTCACACAATTTGTGTTTGACTTTATCGAGGTTTGAAACTCTCATCTTCTGGGCCCCAAGCTTGTGCTCTAGCCACTAAATCACACTCCTTCAAATGACAGAACATGATGCCAACAAAATAAATTTAAACACAGCTACTTCAGTGCTAACGAATACTTGAACTAAATAGGTACAGGAATAAAAATTATTTACAGTGTTACCACAGTAGCAGAATATTCTGCAAATCACAGTGGCACTAAACATTTTACTAAGCTGAAATGTCACAAAACATTGTACAAAGCAATATAAACCCCAAAGGAGCTCGGAAATTGCTGGCACTGGCAATACACAACTTTTATTTATAGCAACCCCTTCAAGATTGGAGACAAGTTCACATCCCCGTGGACTGGGTAAAAACATTTTTTGTTTCATTTCCTCTACCTTTCAAGGAGGCAGTATAGTGCAGTGGTTTAAGGCTCTGAGCAACAAACCTGGGGTTGAATCTCACAGTCCTTACTTGCATTATCGTATGATCCTGAGCAAGTCATTTAACTTTCTTCTGCTCTCAGGTCATACCTGGACTCAAGCTTCAGCTTGGTGTGCCTCTCCTGGTTAAAATATTTTTTGACTATATGTGTTTCCCCAGATGTGATGTTATTTCCTGTTCCTGTGATTTAGTAAATGGATGCCTGCAGCTATAAAGGGAGGGGAAACTGAATGGGTATAATTCTGGCCCTAAAAGTGTTACAGGTTCAGTCAGTAGCTTATGTGAAGCAGATTTTCATTGCTAACAACATTGATTAATTTAATCCTAGATGGACGTTTCCGTTTAATAAAAACTAAATGGGGCTCTGAAGATGTCTCTTGGATAATTAAGAGCATCCAGTGTAATGTCTGAGGGAATCAGAAACACTTAGTTTTGCTTCTCAGTTCATGAACAATAAGAAAACAGAAAAAGACATTCATGATTAGCCAAGAGATGTGTCTTGAGCCCCATTTACTTATAGTATATAGTATGTAAGAAGTATTTTATTTATACAACACAAATCACTTCCTTTGGGGCCTGTCAGTACTTTAGGTGCTTAATGTTAATTTTGTCAAGATTAAAGTTGCTTTTATGTGTGTCAGACGTGCATCAGTCATGTGGTCTATGTAGTTGCACAGTCAGTGGGCTGTTGTACTGATTGGAACTTTTTCTCCTTCAGCTGCCCAGCAGGGCACCAGCGCAATCCTACAACTGATACTTGCTGACAGGAATGTCTTCATATCACTCTCAGCTGCTTACTATGCTGTTCACACTTTATTTCTTCATCTTTCTTGCTGCCAGTGTAACTTTCTATAGGTGGTGTTTTACCAACCAGGAAAATGTACTGACGGCTGGAACCAGGCCATATATTGTCAGGGAAGGGAAGCAATGCGGGTAACTGTCATACAGAGGAGTCACTGCAACTGTTGGCAACATTGATAAAGGCCTTCTATGGCCGGGATCCATCACTGCTGCTGGCAGTATAGCCTAGAGGTTAGCGGAACAAGGTGTGAATGAGCTTGGTACATCCAACAAGCCAGATCTGAGTTTGATTCTCACAGCCTCCACTTGCATACTGTGTGACTCTGAGCAAGTCATATAACCACCCAGTGCTCCCGGGTCGCCCCTGAAAACAGGCACTTGTGCCTAGTGGGCCTTACCCGATTACCAAAGACTAAAATAATAAATAAATAAATATCAGAAAAGCTGTCCAGAAGGAGACACTACTGGATATAGTAACATTGATAAAGACCTTCTGGTGAAAAGCATTACCACTGTAAGCTGTAGTGTGTGGGTGTGTCTCCAAGCATGTGCAAATACAGTATTTGTGTGTGTATGGATGTAGTTTAATTCAAACCTTGGCACTGCCCAGTACTGTTTGTACTGTGGTTTGCTATAGTTAGAAATTTGGGCATGTGTGAAGACTTTTTATTACTCCCAATGTATTGGTTTTCATGTTTGTTTTGAAAGCATCATGTTGTTTAGGATCCCATGTTAATGCTGCCTTTCTCGTGCCCGATATGCTTTTGTGAATTTATCAGTTTTGGAACCTGGCAATGTTCATTCCCTCAGGGTGAAGTGTAAGGCACCACAGACAACAATAACAGCAGGGAACATGGCTACTGAGAGGGGTTCCTTTGGATGCCAGGGACAAGGGTAACCAATTCACAGGATTCCATGGATGCTGGACAAACGACAACAGCGAGGAGAAATGGTAGGTAGATAGGTAGATAGATAGATAGGTAGATAGATAGATAGATAGATAGATAGATAGATAGATAGATAGATAGATAGACAGACAGACATCGATATAGATACAGGTATTTGAAAAGCCATCACAGTACAGGATGACAGAAATGACTTTGGCAGTAGTGTCATGTGCCCAGGTCATATTTATTTATTTATTTTGTTGTCAAAGTGAACAAATTGGGCAGGGTCCCTTTTTCAGGAGTGACCCTGGAGATGAGACAGCTAGTATTCAAAGAAAAATTTTCCATAAGAATTTATTTGAAGGTAATATGGGTGGTAAGGAGTTTCAAATTTTTGAAGCCAGAGGCATTTTGCTCCATGACCATCTTAAACTGTGGAACATTAAATAGATTGTCCATGGAATGAAGAGCTTGTGTTCTAGCAGTGGGTATCAACTGGGAGGCTAGTTGGACCAGATACCCATATGACATTGATCTGTAAACAGCAGAGCTGATGTTGAGATTGTCATTACTGAGCAGTGATAGCCAGTTTGGTCTAGATTAAGGGAGGCAATGGTGTGTTTGTAGGTCTGCCATCAGTACAAACTGTGCAATATCATTGTGCAGCACTACTCTCCTGAGGAGCTCTGAATCTGGTGGCACAGTACAGGCTAAGGACCTCTATTCAGTTAGAAGAAGCAGCATCTGCTGAACAGTACTGACTCTGGCTTAAGGAATCAGTCAGTTCCTAACTAGATAAAGCATACCAAGTTTCTGGTAAACATGTTTTGTAATAACATTAAATCTGCATAGGAGAGGTAACTACTGTAAGACTGTATTATTCAGTTAACTTAGGCTGTGGCAATCTAGTATGAAAAGAATACACATATTGAAAAACGTCATATTTAGTTCCATAAAATCCAAACAATACATTAAATACAGTACATAGATGATGGTATGACAGTCTATTTCCTGATAAATTAAGCATTTAAGATAAGGAAAACATGAAAAATGTAAGTGAGTAAGACATAGTTCTTTCATGTACTCCTTCATTTAAAGAACATCAAATTTAACCAGAGCAATGTCTTGTGGTTACTTGGTTGCCAAAAGCAATATTTGCCTGGAATGCCCAAGACAGGAAGACAGACATCATAGAGGGGCTTCCTCAGAAGGCCATGCAAAGGAGAGGAAGCAGTTGAGATGTCTGTCTAGATAGTTAAAGCTATCCACACTTATGACTGGGGTGCTGCCAGAAGTAATTAGACAGATCAAACTTGTGTTTAAAAACGCTAGGCTTGGAGCCAAGGAATATAGCCTTAGTGTTTCTTTTATTAAACAAAGCCCATTGGCTTGAAACATTATTTTTGCTTTTGCTAAGCAGGAACTTATTGGCTTGAAACAAGGTCTGGAGGAGATGAAAGTTTGAAAGCATTCCTGAATTTATGTTATCAACACTTCTAGTCTTGAAATCAGGTCTGGAGAAAATGAAGGTCAGAACACAGTCTCATATTTATTTCAAAAATAATTGACTTCAAGTATAGTACTACATCATCAGAACACAACAGACCATGGAGTTCTTATGTATTGTAAGTAAAGCATTAATAAACTGGGAGAAGATTATCAAGCCTAGAATTGACCCTTGGGGGATGCTGTGTTTGGCAGCAAGAGGAGATGATAGGGTAGGTTTGAATTGGACAGTCTGGTGCAGTTGGTTAGGTAGTCATGGAGTGAATTAAGTGATGAGTAGGAGGACTGGTAGCTACTCAGCTCCGTCAGTTACAATGCGCTAGGTCTCTGTTCATTGCAAGTTTTGGGTGCACAGCCTCATAGGAAGCAGATTAATATAATACACAGAAAAAGACATAATCAAATAAGAAAGCATTTCTCCTACTATAGTACCTTTTCAGTCTATGATCACTTTCCAGACAGACAAGCTAAGGTCACAAGGGGTCCATAGGTAGGTGGACCCAGGGCCAAATTAGTGTGTACTTCCTGCATCCACTGATTACCTCATGTTTGTTGTAGTACTTTGGTTTGACAGATGAGTTTACAAATCTGATAATATTAAAGATACAGGATTTCATTACCTGCACTATGGAAGGAGTGGTTTACTTTGCAACTTGCACGTGAGGATCATTTTATTATGAAAAACATTCTATGCCATGAAAGTCTGCATAAGGTAACATATTTATTCTGTCCAAAGACCCTGACAATGTTTGGCTGCTAGTGTCTGTAGAAGCTGTGATAAGAGTAAACACACCTTCCAGTTTGTGGGAAATGAAAAGGTGAACAAACAGTCGGGAAGGGGGTCATTTTGACAACTACCTAGGTAGATGAGAATGTTGTTGGATTTTTGAGATGACATCCAATAAATGGCCTTGCTTTAATGGGAAAATAAAATTGGGACCTTTTCAAAATAGACAGTTGTGTAAAATGTTTATCTGAAAATATATTAATTGTGTTTAATTATATTGTCTGTTTTCTCTTTTTCAAGGTCAGCTGCAATCTACTGAGGTTGAATTGGATGCATATTTTGATGTCCTCAGCAACATTTTTCTAAACTTGTCTGATGTACTTGTTTTGTCACTTTGGCACTTAGTGCAGCTTTTATACACTTTAAGATTATTCATGGTGTTGACATTATTGTAGTACTTTGTTGCAATGAAAAAATATTTTGTGGACCTCAAAAGTAACATGCACATTGGTGCATTTGGTGCATTTCCCCATTAAATGTATTATGCCTTTAAAGAGCACCTTTCCCAGTCCTTTTGACTTTCATGCATTAATTACCCCTTCTTGAATTGATTCTGGAAATGTATTTCATTACTGACCTCAACAGTTAGTTTTTGCATTCTGAACTGTCAGGAAATGTATTTCATTACTGTGCTCTGCAGTTAGCGTTTGCATTACGAGCTGTCTGGAAATATATTTCATTACTGTCCTCTGCAGTTAGTTTTTGCATTCTGAGCTGTCTGGAAATGTATTTCATTACTGTCGTCTGCAGTTAGTTTTTGCATTCTGAGCTGCTAAAAACTGCAGGGTATACCAGAGCTTCTATAGCAAGCCTGGTGTTGGTGTGGTCCCAGGGCTGTACTGCTGACATCACTATGTGGCAGAGGAATGACTCACCCAGCAGTACAGTGAATTTGCAGCAGTTTTGCAAGGGAAAACACCAAAAACTAATTTTGGAACCATATAATACTGCCAGTCCATGCATGCACAGAATCCCAGTTTCACTTTTCAAAAAGAATTTCTCTGGAAATAGTCCTCAGTTTTTAAAACCACCTCTACAGTGCATATAGCACATCTAAACACATTGTAATATAGTTTACCAAAATTAGTCTTCGGCGGTCCGCAGTGCCATGCTGATGTTGCGGAAGTGCGGGACGAAGGAACAGTAAGGGATTTTTGATCGGGGTGACTGCCAGGTGCTTTACTACAGAAAGACATGGAAGGCACCAGTATGGCATGGGTAAGGAGGCATTACTGCTTTCAAGTGATCAAGGCATAGACACTAATCACACCAATACATAAACTGACTGCTGTCTCACTTGACAGCAACTCAATCTTTTCTCACTCCTCATGCTTTGTTACAGAGGCAGAAATACTGTACGTCAGTTTTACAAAAAAACATACTGACAAGGCATTTGGATTTTGGCATAATGTATTGCTAACAGGGTGTCTTGGTGAAGAGGGACCACAGCATGTATACGTAGTAATGTAGTTTTCCCTTGCAGAACTGCTGCAACTTCACTGTACTGCAGCGTGAGTCACTCCTCTGCCATATAGTGATGTCAGCAGTACAGCCCTGGATCCACAGCAACACCAGACTTGCTATAGAAGCTCGGATACACCCTGCAGTTTTAGCATCTCAGAATGCAAGAACTAACTGTAGAGGACAGTAACAAAATACAGTTCCAGAATCAATGCAAGAAGGGGTAATTTATGCATGAAAGTCAAAGGACTGGGAAAGGTGCTGAAAGCAACTCAGTCTTCTCTCACTCTCCATGCTTTGTTACAGGGGCAGAAATAAGTCAATTTTACAAAAAAAACATACTTCTAAGGCATTTGGATTTTGCCATAATTAATTTCTAACAGGTGTCTTGGGGAAGGGTCAACACTGTATGTACACCTAGTAATGGTAGTTTTCCCTTGCAAAACTGTTGCAACTGCACTGCACAGCATGAGTCACTCTTGTGCTATATAGTGATGTCAGCAGGAGCCAGCTGCCCAGCAGCTGAACAACAAAGGCAAGTGCAGCATGGCTAAAGCAGGGCTCAAAAATAAATGCAAAATATGGAAGGCAGAGTACATCTTGGCCAAAAATAACACATGCACATACCCTTTCAGGTCTAGTACTGCATATAATGACTACAAGCTGTAACTTTTGGACCATCATGAAAGGTACTCTTTATAAACTTGTATAAAAGCTGTCTTGAAATGGAGTCTACCACCCCTAAAAATGCACTACACCGGGAATCAGTGTGATGGTAACTGTTTTTTTTTAAACCTGTTTTGTACTAAATTTTTCTATTGAAATTTGAGTACTAAAGAGATTGCACTTTTTAATAGTCCAGTGCTACTCTAGAAGTGTTTTTTCTATTTTGTTTTTTGTTTTTTGTTCAGTACTCAGGGTGCTGACCTCGTCTTCTTGAGGGAGGAAACTGCCTCATAATTGCATTTATTTGCATATCCCAAATAGAAAAGCAATTTAAATGTGAAGAACTTTCAGTGCAAAAGCACAGAAGAAAGCTTTCATCTGGAAAAGCATTGCCAACAAAGCCAAGATTAAAAGAAATTCCAAATTACGCATGCCAAACTAATGCAAAGCATCATGAGAAGGATGTACATGGTGAATTGCATTTGTATCCCATCATGCTTCGTACTAATGGGGTATGTGTAATTTGGTATACGATATAAGTCCTGTTATGCAGTCTCTATGGGGTTTTACGTGGGCAGGAACAGTAAGGCAGAGACACACACAGATATAGTTACAAACATACGAGGTTCTATGTTATAATAGTGAAAAATAAATAGTGCTGTATAATAGAGTGAATTTAGTTCAGTGACTGCATGTTTAGCTATGCAACATAGTACTGCAGCTGTCAAAATAGCGAACACTGACAGAATTAGCCTGACAAAACAAATCTGGCAACAGATAGAGGAGACAGCACATGCTGGCACTTACCACTGTCACTGCTACAGCCCCTTCCTCTCGCACTGCCTGCCTAATATTTTTGCTGACCTCACCCTCTCCATGGATAACCAGCACAGCATGGACCATGCTGACCATTTGACCTGTCACTAACTAGCTTCATAAACTGCACTTCATCTAATTCCCGGACAGCAACAATGTCAAAATAGTGACTTTTGGATTGTAAAAAAAAACAGGCCAAAGCCTGAAAGAGATCCATCCTTTATTTACTGTATTTTAATTTATAGCAGAACAGTAGATGTCCGCGATTCCAATTCAATCATTGTTGGAATTGAAAATGATATGCAAGACCACGTAGGTATTTAGCAGTGGTTCTGGACTCATATTGAGCTACAATAGAATCAATTTGTTGATTCTGATCCTTGTACTTCCTTTTTTCCTGCTATTCATGCATTGACTGCTCCAGATAAAATCTTGGTCAATTTTAGCTCGGTCAGCTGTTGCTCTTGTCTCAGGAATTCAATTAGCTTCCAAACACTGACGTGACATGCTCCGACTCTGGAGTTAAAACCCCTGTGCCAACCTTCCACAGCATTATTTGTTCTTGCCAATCCACTCCTGTGTCCCAGTGTGGCAATTCCCCAGCACAATTGGAAATGCTGGTCTTTTTCTTCCCGACCAACCACGCGGACTACCGAGCCAGATGTCCTCAAAATAATCCAGAATTGGTTGCCGCAGCTCTTCATTGGTAACCTAAATGTCCATGTCTTTCATTTCTTCAAATTTGTTCAGGACATCAGCAGGTGGCACAAATGCCAATGAGAAGAACATTCTTAAATTCAGGGCAAACTCTGGATCCACAGTATTGCTTCTCCACTTCTGGGCATTTCTGAATTTTTCACCATACAGATTGGGTGAAATGAAAGAAGCATCCTCTTAACCGTGTTTCTGGAAACACAGTAACAAACGCATTACTGACAGCCTTCTCAAAATCCATGATGGCATTGGAGGGTGACATGTTACCAACCAGTTTTTTAATTTCTTCAAAAACTCTCACATATGAAGGTGTTGTACGCAAACACATAAGAACATAAGCAGATGGTATAACAGCACCGTACTGTACTGCATGAACAGTGTACAACTGATTAAACATTGCAGGACATGATTTAAATGTACCATCTAACATCCAATCACAAGTTTCATGCAAAACACGCAAATTACCTTCCATTGCAGATATAAGAATTCTATCATGTTCACGACCTCTGTCATGCACTAGAAAGTGTTCACCAATGCTAAGTAGTGTGAATTCCTGTGGAATTATTAGGTCTTTCACAGAGGTTGATGTGATGGGACACCCCCTATCCCTGCTGTCTTATGCTCTGCACTGTTCGTTTAATGAGGCCATTTCCAGGAAGCCTGCCATTAACAGCTTCTGGTGCAGAGGCCGAACACTCTACAACAACCTGAGAGGTTGTCTCTACTGTTGTCTGGGTGCAGGAGTGAATGTCAGCCATCACACACCTAACCCCCACATTGCCCACATTTGCCACATGATTATGATCTTTAAAGCAACCACAACACTATCAGCCAAAGTATACAATCTTGCAAGGCAGCTGTGTTTATGGGAGTCAGCACATCTCCAGTAAACTTTTGCTCTTCTTTCTTTCTCTTTTTGAAACAGGTAGCTAAAATACAACATCAACGGCTTACCTTTTTGGCTGGTAACATATTCAATTGACATGCTGCAGTCCTTTCCTTCCACAATCAACAATTCACAATCAAAACATCACATAAACAATGCGGAAGTAAAGCACATTATTTATAAAATACACATGACTGGGGTTTGTGTTAGGACTAATCATGGCAAAGGGGTGGTATAATCGATACAGTTGTTGCTGTCCAGGAATTAGTGGAAATGCAGTTTATGATGCTAGTTAGTGACAGGACAGCGTGAGGTCAGCAAAAATGTTAGGCAGTGCGAGAGGAAGGGGATGCAGCAGTGACAGTGGTAAGTGCCTCATAGACACAACTGCCTTGCAAGGTATGCTAAGAGGATGGTATTTTCGTTATTTTGATCATATGCCGTAATGTGTTAGACGCTGTTTTTTTTTGCCGATTTGACATCGCTATTATTGGAGTCGCTGTTTTGGATTTGCTGTTTTCATGGAATACCAACATATGAATTTGCCAGCAGATAAAGCCTTATAGTCTATCGAGTCTGCTCAAGTGTGCAGCTAGCAACCCTTATACTGCAGCTGCCCCTCCCTCCCCTCCCTGACCCTCCCTCTTACCCTATCCCATCCCCTTTTGAAGCAGTCCACTGTTCTACAGGATACCACTTCTGCAGGCAATGCATTCCAGCCAGACACCACTCTCTCCATAAAAAAGTATCTTCTCACTTCCCTCGTGTACCTTCCCCCCAAACTGAGATTGTGACCTTGAGTGTCCCTACCCCTCAACTTGAATAGTCCCTCCATGCCTGTCTCGTTTGTTCCCTTCGTGTACTTGAAGGTTTCAATCCTATCCCCCCTGTCTCTCCTCTCCTCCAGTGAGTACATGTTCAGCTCCCTCAGCCTGTTCACGTAGGGTATGTCCCCAAGTCCCTGGATCATCTTTGTTGCTCTGCTCTGAACCCCCCCTCCAGTAACTTAATGAACCTCTTCAGGTATGGGTACCAGTACTGCATGCAGTACTCCAAGTGTAGCCTAACCAGTGACCTATACAATGTCAGGATCACCTCCCCTCTCCTTGAAGATGTACCCCTGGCAATACAACCCAGCATTTTGTTGGCCTTTGCAGCTGCCTTCCTGCATTGTGCTGACTTGTACATTGATTCCTTTATAATCACCCCCTGGTCCTTCTCCTCCTCTGTCACAGCAAGCTGAACCCCTCCCAGTTGGTAGCTCCTTCTTGGGTTTTTTGCCCCAAAATGTAGTGCATTGCACTTTTTGGCACTGAACTCCAACTGTCAGGTATCCGACCAGGTCTCCAATTCTGACAGATCATCCTGTAACCCATGCCACCCTCCTAGATCATCCACTACAGCTCCCATCTTGGTGTCATCTGCAAACAAACTGATCTTGCTCTTGATGCTCATTGAGATGTCTGATATGAACAACCCAAAAAAACACCGGTCCCAGCACTGAGCCCTGCGGAACTCCGCTTGTCACTGCCCTTGGAGATGAGAGCGCCCCTACCACCACCACTGTCTTCTTCCTTCCCAGTAACCAGTTTTCTACCCATCCCACCATTTTTGCCCTTGCACCTGTAACTGTCAGCTTACTACCCAGCCTCCCATGCAGCACTGAGTCGAATGCCTTACTGAAGTCCAGAAACAGGACATCTACTGCATGGCCCTTGTCCAACTGCCTAGATACACAGTCACAGTAATCCACTAGATTGGTCTGACAGGATCTGCCCATGACAAACCTATGCTCCCTAATATCCTGCAGCCTGTTGGTCTCCAGAAGAGACACCAGCCTCTCCTTCAGGATTGTCTCCATCACTTTTACCATGATGGATGTGAGGCTTACCGGTCTGTAGTTTCCCAGTTCATCTTTGGAACTGCTCTTATATAGGGGTACCACATGAGCCATCCTCCAGTCTTGAGGTACATTTCCTGAGACCAGGGAGGCATTGAACAGGTCTGCCAAGGGCCCCACCAGGATTTCTGCCAGCTCTCTCTCAGTACACTGGGGTGAATGCCATCCAGCCCTGGCTCCTTGTCCACCCTCAGTGCCCTCAGGCTCTCCAGTACCCTGCCCTCTTTGATTCCCCCATCTGTCACCTCCTCCCCACTGAGTCTCACCTCCCACCTCCATTGGTAGGGCTCCTCCTTTCTCCTTAGTAAACACCAAGCAGAAGTACTCAGTAAGCACTTCTGCAAGCTCTGCCCCTGTTTCCGCCCACCCCATCCCTCTTAATCCTTACTGTTTTGTCCCTACAACTTCTTTTCTCCCTGATGTACCTGAATAATTCCTTCTCCCCCTTCTTGATGCCTTGCACCAGCCTGAGCTCCATAGATGCCTTGGCAGCCTTCACTGCCTTCGTCACCTCCTTCGATTCCTTCAGGTAATCCTCTCTGTCCTCCCCTCTCCCTGTTTTTTTGAACCACCTAAAGGCGGCTTTTTTATTTCTTACTTTCTCCATGACCACCTTGCTCAATCAGCTAGGTTTCTTGGCCCTAGCTCTCTTAATCTGGACCCTGATGCAGGTTTTGGTTGCCTCCTCAATCCCCAATTGTATGACCTCCCATCTCTGGTTAGTGGCCATATTAATTTGGATTCTGCCTAGATACCCTTAAACTACCTCCCCCATCCTCCAGAAGTTGGCCTTCCTGAAGTCAACACTCTTGTACCTATTTCTATTCCCTACTTACCCATTTTCAATGTGAACCACACTTAGTGGTGGTCACTCCCTGCCAGCGGTTCTTCCACCCCCAGCTCCCTCACAAACTTACCATTTGCCAGCATGAGGTCTAGTGTGTTCCCTAACCTGGTTGGCTCGCTGATCATTTGCATTAGGAAGCTATCCTGGAACACATCCAGAAGTATCTGCTCCCTTCTATTCTTGGTGGCTGAGGTACTCCAATCCACTCCCCCACAATCACCATGCTACCCTTTCCGCAGGCCGTTCTGGTCTGTCCCGCTAGTTCCCTCTTTAACTTCTCTGTCTGAAATGGTTGCCTGTACACTACCCCATCTTGAGAGTCCTATTCTTGGAATCCTGTATTTGCATCCATAATGACTCTGTACTACCCCCCCTCCTCATGAACACACTTCAGTCCTTCTGTCACACACAGTGCCACCCCCCCCACCCTTTCCATTTACCCTATCTCTGCACAATATCTTATACCCTGGTGCTGCCAGGTCCCGGTCCTGATAATGGGTGGCCCATATTTCAGTGATGGCTGCCATGTCCACCTTCCCTTCTGCTATGAGAGCCTGTAGCTCTGCTATTTTGTTCCCTAGGCTCCTAGCATTCAAGGTGACCACCCTCCACCCTTTTCCCTTCCCCTTCCCCCCTTCTGCTATCCCTTTCTAGCATCCCCTCTAGTAGTCCCTTTTTCCCATTGCTTCTAGCATGGGGGGTAAGCTCATTCAGCTTCCCTTCCTGTGGATTCTGCATGCCTCCTGCCCACTTGCCACCCCCCACTGCTAGTTTAAATGCCCTTCTTTTGCTATGTAATCCCTCATCCTCTGCTGCAATACCTTCTTGCCCTCCTCACTTACAGGAAGTCTATCCTTACCGAAGAGATCCCTGTCCTCCCAGGTCCCTCCCCACTCACCCACCAGCCCATAACCTTTGGATTGGCACCAGGATCGTAGCCATTTGTTAAATTCTTCTATTCTCAATTTCCTTGTTGGCACCCTTTGCAAACTGTGTGAGAGGCCTTTTGGCACCATGCATTTCTGCTTAAAGTTGAACCAGCATAATATTCTGTGGTGATTTGCATATGCAGCCCATGATGCTATGCATTGTGGGGACATGTGTGATTTTGTATTTCTTTGAAACTTAGCTTCCCAGCCAAATGCCCTTTGGGGTAACCATTGCCTCAGTGCTTCTGCACAGAGGTTCTTTGTCTTCCTTGCAGTGCCCACCCTGGGCACTGGAAGTAGCTCTGAGAAAGCTACTGATCTTCCTGCCTCCTCACATATTGGTTCTAGTTCCTCAAACCTCCCCTGAACTACCTCTATCATCTCTCTCACTAGGTTATTTGTTCCCACATGCAGAACTACATGTGGTTTTGCCCTACCCCTCCTAGAAAACTTTAGAACAGACTGACCCACCCGTTCCGCTGTCATTCCTGGCATGGCCTCCACCCATATATGACTATGCCGCTCTCCCTTGCTTCCCCATCTGTCTCTTCTTTGAAATGAGTCTCCCAGCACTAGGATTCAACCCTCTTTTCCATGAGTCACATTCCCTGGTCTCTCTTCATCCCAACCCCTTCCTCTGAACTCCCCCTCATCCTCCAGCACAGATGTTCCCCCTTCCACCCCTGTTGAATTATCCCCAGTTGTTATCCTGCCTGTTCCATGTTCCTCCAGACTATTTTTAGTTCCTCCTTTGATCACTCCCTCTATCACATCACCCAGTCCTGCCAGTACTGCAAATCAATTTTTCAATGCCCCCTCACTACCACATACTTCCTCCTTCCTATTACCAGCCCCCCTTGCTAATGTTTCTATGTCCATTATCTCCCCCTTCCCCCCATCCTCCATTCTTCCCCTTTTATGCTCTTTTTTGACCCTTGACCAGTGTCCCCTTGTCTCGGTTCCCTATCTGCCACCCTTTTCCCACTCCTTCCCCTATTGGTTCTATTTGTCCTTCCTCCTCAGTTCCCCATCTACTTATTCAGCCTTTTGGGTTGTTGTCCACTGCAGCCTGCTGTTTCCTCCTTAGCTTCTCCTGTAGACCTCTGATCTCATTTTTAAGCTGCATTATTTGCCTGCACACCAAACAACCCCTCACTCTCCATGAAATTCTAAGAAAGATTGGTGCTCCACAGTTGTTACAGCCTACCACCCTACCCATCTCTCTATTTGCCCACCAGCATCCCCCCACACTCACAGAAGGAAGCCCATCACACCTCCATGCATCATCCCTTCTTCCATTTCTAGTGTTGTTCATGTTCCACCAGTACAATGAATATTGTAGCCAGAAAGATGTATATACTATCTATCTGTTTAAGCTATACTATAATTAAAAGTTATTAATATTTTCTTAAATCCAAGATTATTATGCACTTTTCTTATCCCTTCGTCCTTTTCTTTTTCTCACAAAAATTTATGCCCAGCCAAAAACAGTTATGTAATGTAATATTTACAGAATATAATTTAGATCCCTAAAAAAACAGTCCCTTATAGCTTTAAATTATTTTTTTAATTTATAAGGACCACCTATAGGTGGTACCTAATTGCTCCACCCCTTTTAGCTGAGCATTTAATATGTGAGCTGGAGGGGGGTGGTAGGGCGGGCCAAAAAACAACTTGAGTGCCCAGTGTAGCTCCTTAGTGCTCCACACAAACAGTAATGATTACTTATTGCTGTAAGTTTCAGTTTCATAATCCACAATATATTTTAAGTCCAGAACTGCGTATGGAGATGACTGCTCCAGTCCACTGCAGGGTTATAACTTGGAAAGTACTATTCCTATTCCTTCCCTTTTACCCCTGATGCTGCAAAGCACTATCGCAAATTGCTCACTGCAGATCTCTGCTCTGTTGTAGGGGGAGGACCTCCACAGCCACTGCCAACAAGATAAATCCTTCCCTGTCCTCTAACCTCTGATGCTGCTATGCCTTCTGAAAAAATTGGAATGTAAAGTCACTTACTGTTCTGGTTCTACAGCATGAGGGGCAGAATGTAAAGACACTTACTGTTCTGGTTCTACAGCATGTAAGGCCTTTTGATGAATTTTAAATAAGGCACCCCATGCTGCTTTTTTCTGAGTTGCTCCCAAAAAAAAAACTTGAGTGCCCAGTGTAGCTCCTTAGTGCTCCACACAAACAGTAATGATTACTTATTGTTGTAGGTTTCAGAATCATAATCAACAATATATTTTAAGTACAGAACTGCATATGGAGATGACTACTTCACTCTACTGCAGGGTTATAACTAGGGCCACTGGCAATTGGCGGAAAAGTTTACCCAAAATTGCGGAGCATTTTTCAAAAATTGCGAGGGTTCTACTATAGACCCTGAGTGCTTCACAATAAATCTTTTAATGTTTTCTGCAGCACATATTAGTCAGTATAAATTGCTAAATGAATACACTGACACCTGAACATGTTTAAAACATAAAGAAACATTTATATTCCTAAAAAGAATACTAAACTGATAAGTTATCATAAGTGTTGCCTACCTTCCAAAATTTAAAAGCATATGCCTCATACAGTGCTAAATAGATTCTATAAAGTGAGCCACAGCAAATCAATATTAAATAAAGCCAGATGAAATTTTTTGTTTGTTTGTTTCTGGCTGTAGAATAATGAAGCCTAACCAACAACTCTTTACATTGCTCTGCCAGCTATTCACCCACTTTGGTACAAGAAAAAATAAGCAGATAGAGTAGTGAATAATAGAGTTTTAGTAAAATGTTGTTAAAGTGTTTAATGGTCATAATTTGTACTGTAGATACTGTACACTATTTTTGAGGTCACATATTTAAACATTAAATCTGGGGGTTATTGGGGCTGGCAGTATAATCTAGAGGTTAGAGTAACAAAATGTGACTGAGCTGATGGCATCTAGCAGACCTGAGTTTGATTCCCACAGCCTCCACTTGTATGCTGTGTGATTCTGAGCAAGTCACTTAACCTCATCAGTGCTCCTGGGCTGTACCTGAAAACAGGCACTTGTGCCTAGTGGGCCTTACATGGTTACCAAAAAATGTAAAAAAAAACAAAACAATATATTTTTACTGCATCATACAGTAGTCAGGGTACCCTGTAATTTATCTTTGTTTTAGTCTGGCTGCAATGATTTTGTTCAGTTAAAGATAAATGTTCAGATACATTTTGTGTTTTATAAGCTTGTTTTTAGACTTTAGTCAGGTTTTCATTGTAGTCTTTGCATGTGAGGATCTAGGGGGTAGTTGCTAAGGCACGGGGTCAGTACTGCGCATGGCAGAATGCTGTGTGAAATAATTATGTTACACGATTTAATGATATTTATCTTTCTGTGGGGGGATCCACCACCCATACACCCCATTTCAGGGGGCTGTTCCCAAGACCCTCCCCACTTAGGATTCTAACTCCATGGGGGTCCAACTCGGAGAGAGCACAGGTCTGCGGTTCCCACATAATGCCATACACTATTAAGCGTATGACATTATGACCTGGTACGAGTTGCTAAGAGTGAGATCACTGTTGGCAACTAGCTTATTGAAGTTTAAAATCAGCAGAGCCATCCAAAAATCCTCAGCTGTTTGAATCCAAACTAGTCTGAATGAAAGTATGCTCACAAGGAAAAACTTGAAAAAGGCTTCATAGTTAGCACCCTATTTAAGTGAATGGGATAATTTGCACCTTTTCTCCCATCTTTTGTTCCAGTCTGTGTGGCAACAAAAAGTTTTCTGATAGACTGCTTCAACACAGAACAAATGTTAAGTGTTAAGTGTACTTATGCTTGCCCAGTGGATTTTGAAACCAAACAAGACAAGGATTCAAAAGAAATCAGTGTCACTTAAAACCATTGCCCTACCTTGCACTGCATTGTTTCGGCCAAACCCAAATCTGCATGCAAAACTGTCAATATATTTGAGAGTATTTTATTAAAAATGTTAATATTTTTTAAACATGTCTATATAAAAACTAAAAAATTGCAAGAAATTGTGGAACATGTCAGTTTTTGTGGAGAATGGTGAAAATTGCAGATTCCGAAAAAAAATTACGGGCACTATTTTCCAGTGGCCCTGGTTATTACTTGGAAATTACTGTTCCTATTCCTTTCCTTTTACCCCTGATGTTTCAAAGCACTATCGCAAATTGCTCACTGCAGATCTCTGCTCTGTTGTAGGGGGAGGACCTCCACAGCCACTGCCAACAAGATAAATCCTTCCCTGTCCTCTAACCTCTGATGCTGTTACCCTATATCCTATATATAGCTCTGTTGTTAGTTGATGCAAGAAGGGTCTATTTACAACCAGTTTATGGTACATTTCTACATTGTACATCATTGTGTTATACATAAAGTGGTCACAAGTGTTTTAATGCCATAGCGCACGGGTCAGTGCACCAGCAGAGGGAAAGGAAAGGAGGAGTCAGGCTTAATGAGGATGCTCTGTTATGCACAGCAGCTTTTTGGTGCCTTCACCACCCCCTGTCTGATGGTTTAGCACCCACTCACCATGGTTGCACTGCTGAAAGCAGTTCTTGCAGATGTACAAGCCTGTGAGCTGGAATGTATATGCTGGCAAGGGGAAATACTAGGCAATGCATGGAACCACCAACAGTATTAACAAAAAGAAATTGAGGTAGGAGAGGATGATTGACTTGACACTCAGGATTTGGGGAATGAATTCACAGGATTCTGGGGCCACTGAACTACAAGGCACAGCCAGCAAGGAATGGTACTGTACATAAATATATTGGAATGGCCATAAGTAAGTCAAGTAGGCATAGGCAGAGATGGGTGGTGGCAAAAGAGAAACTTAACAAATAATTAAGTATATGTGTGTGGAAGGGAAGACAGAATGGTGATTTTCAATTGAAGTACCAACATATCTGCATCATACTATAATGCCAATAAATTGCACATTGACTATTGTGACACAGTAAAGCAGGTACAATTAATAAGCAATAAGATATTACAGTGCGTGAGTTATTATTTGATAACTGCACGCCCTGGTGTACTGTGAGACACAAGGCATTTACATTGAGTTCCTTCATCATTTGGGAAGTGTGGTTATTACATGGCAACCCCCACCTTGGAGTTTGTGCATATAAAATGAATAAACTGACAAACAATTTAAAGAAGAAAAAAACATAACTTATTTTTATTAAAATCGGGTAATTGTCTGCTCTATGTTGCTAAGCGATGGGGGAATCACTCTGGCACCTTGGCAACCCAGGTTCCCACATTGAGCCTGGGGTGTTAGAAGCAGAGGATGGTAGAGAGGGCACAGATCATCCAGTGGTTACTCTCATCCTAGGGGAAGTGTGCTTGCTGCTGGTGGTATGATAGAGGTGCCATTGATGGGGGACTGAGCAGCCTCCACGAGGAACCTTCCCAGGCCAGCTGTCAGTGTGTATGATTCAATGGGGAGGAGGGGCGGGAGAAAAAAGAGATGGAAATGCTACAAATGCATGCTAGATGCTGGCCCTCTTTGTCCCATGCCAGTAGTCCTCCACTGCACCATCAGGAACCCTTAACCCAGCAACCAGACAAACTGAGTTCTCCTTCCTCTAGGCCAAAGGAGTCCCTCAACAGGGATAAGCCAGCATAAAAAAGGAGGGCATCAGGCATAAGAGTCACTCTTCCTCTAGGCCAGAGGTACAATCCAGCCCGTTGGTGCCATAAGAACTGGAGATTTGGTAACTAGGTGCCTGACACCAATAAGGAGGGGGTGTAGTGAGTGAGTGAAGGCACCTGTGAGGCCTGATGGAAGGGGGTGCTGATGAGCAAATGCATTGAATAAAAAAATGGTCATTTCTTTTGGTAATAGAAAACGGCACAAAAAAAGACCTCCACCGATGTCAGTCATCTGTCTCTCTTCTGTCTTTCTCTCTCTCTCTCTCTCTCTACACATTCATTAGAATGACTGTTTGTTTTCTGTAACAGAGCACACGTCCCTCCTCACTCTACACTCTCCCAGTTAGGGAAGGGAACAGTACTGATGGTATGCACAGCTAACACTCAAGCCAAACTAAGTACAAAAAAACTTGTGAGAAGAATGGTGGGACTACAGTGGCTGCAGCCATTGGCAATTGCTGTGCAAGACAGATGAAGCTTCAGGGGAACCACAATGAACCTTCAGAGTGAAGAGATAAACTGCTAATTATTTGGCTTGATTGTATTGAATTCTGGTAAGCTTTCTTGCCTAAGGGCTAGATTTTTGATTTTTGATATGCATTTACCCAAAGTTTGCACTTGGAGGCTCTCTTCATTTATGTTTCCCAGGTACATCCTAGTGCCAGACAAATTCATGGAGACTGAAGAGGATTAATGGCTACTGGCTCTAGAGCAGGGGTTCTCAAATGGTGAGGCCAGCCTCCCTGGGGAGGCCCCAACCTGTTCAAGGGGAGGCTCAACCAAGTCTTGAAAAAGTATTATATTTCAATTTGGAATTTTATAGATTTTGTGTGAAGGGATAAGGCAAATGGAAAGAGGATAATAGTAGGTGAATATATGTATTTATTCACAAGTCGGTGACCTGGGAAGGTACTGTACACTGAGCCATGGCTTATTTCAGGTGTACCTAGGGAAGGGTAGTGAGAGAATACAATTCAAAATGTAACTGCAGAACACTCAAGCAATACAAAATGAATAAAAGTGCAAACAAATTATGAACAATAAACGAACAATGCGAGGAACAATTGATCAATTAGACTGGCAGCAGAGCTGTCCAAATGCAAGGGTTAACCATACAGGTACTAGGAATACGAACAGGAGGGAGCAACATGAACCCTGAGAAGTTGCTTAAGAGATGGGTGAGAGGGAGAGAGGCAGAGGTAGGCAGGAAGGTTATTCCAGTTAGAGGGGAAACAGAAAAAGCAGTCTGACCCATGAAAGTATGGCAGTATGGGGTAACAATGGTTTGAGAGTCAAAATATTGGAGCAAGTAGATTGTCCTGTTTGGGAAGGGGGGGTTACAATAAGCTTAATAACATGAGAGCCAGCTATGCAATGAGGTTTCAATTTATTCCCGATGTACTGTGAAAAGTAAACTATTTTACTATGGGGAGGCCCAAAAATATTTCTGTATTCCGGGGGAGGCTCACTATGACAAAGTTTGAGAACTGTTGCTCTAGAGAATCTGAGGACTGTGGACTTAAACACAAAGAGCACCTGGAGGTTTAGACCTAATGGGTGAGAAACAAAAATCAGATTGTAGCCACAGAAAAGGCAGTGTTGGGTGAAGAAGCAAGAATGGAGCCTGATGGAATAGGTCAGGAAGTAATGGAAAAGGAGAACAAGACACCTTAGAGTTCTGTGTTATTTGAAAGATAAAGGGATCCATGGAGGATGTGAGGGGACTTGAACTTCTGAACTCTGGCATCAAAAAGTATCCTGTTGTGGCCAGTGATATAAGCCCATAATTTAGACGTCATAAGTTGGTCCATAAATTTTATTAAGCTAACCATAAGACAACATTCTAAAGCCAGTGTGCATTGTTAGTGCTTTTAATGCTTTGGTTTTACTAAGTAGTGTGAAATTTGTAAGCGCTCTTTTTCTTTCCTAAAAATGAGATTATAAAGCTCTTGGTTGTTAATAGAATACCTCTATCTTTTTGGGGAATATTTTTTGGATGCAATAAGAAGACTGATTGAACTTAATGTTTTACAAATGATAAATTATAATATATTTTAAATTGATAATGTGGCTGCTTTTTTCATGCTACAGTGGTGGTCAAATGATTACTCTAACAGCTCATAAATTGGTGTTCTACCTGCCCTGATGCCATTATCCCTTGGGCAGCCAAATGGGTTGGAGGAAGCAGGACAGCAGAGGATATATTCCTATTAGCAGCAGTTTGCATTTACTAACTGGATACTATGTCTTACAGTAGCTCATGACTTTTAATAGAATAGTTTACCAAACAAGAAAGTGTCTGGACTGTTTTTAAATTTTTGGACAGATTATTTGAAGAGGATGTAATTATATAGAGCTTTCCTTTCCTCTTTTTTACTTAAGATTTCTCGTATACCCAGCTGGATTTTGTAGAGTCACCAGACTGGTAACCTGCAAACATGGTGTGATGGTGAAGTTATCAAATAATTTCATTTGAGCGAGAATAAAGTAAGTGTCATGTTGATACAGGTGCTTGAATGATATTTTATCTTGAGACATTTCCTGTATAGTATATATAATTAATGGGTATCTATGTTAAAAAAAATTCTCAGTTTTACTACTTTAGTCAGTTAATCTTAAAAGTTTGTTGCTGTACAAGTGGTGGAACTAAGCATCAAAGTAAAACTTTTGCAGTGACTCTTTTATCATAAATCTGAAACAAGAATTTGTATTTTAAGTCTTGGAAATCCTCACATTTGTACGCAGAATTGTGATTTTATTTATTTATTTAATAATTTCACAGGTCTTTTGTAAGAAAACAACCCATTCAGTTTGCATTTGTAATAACTTGGTCAACTGGAAGGCCCTTACTTAAAAAACTCAGTAGGACATCGAGGGCCAAATATTCAAAACTTTGCCCCGGGGCTAAATTAGCACTGCCCGGTGGGCAAACTTAGCCTGGAGCAAAAGGCAAGCTATATTCAAAAGGAATAGCCCAGTGCAAAACCAGCTGAATATGGCAAGCAAATGAAGCCAGGCAAACAGGGCAAGAAGTGCAGGGCAAAAATTGCCCGGGAATAAGACAGCACTGAATATAGCAACAGGAAAGTGCACACTGCTACTGCAGCTCATTAGACCTTGGAGAAAGCCACTGTTGCAGGTGGAGAACATTGTGTGAGATTGTAAAGAGATGTCTCACATCTACTGCAAACAACAATCTAAGCCACATACTGCAGAACTGTGCTATGCTGAAGTGAGGTTTGCCCAGGGCTGACCTGATTGCACAGTGCTAACACATTAGCCCGGTGAAAACCGGTTAGCCCGGGGCAAATGGGAGCTATATTCAAAGCTCTCATGCAAATGGCCTACTTAGGTAATCTGTGGGCAAACAGGTACATTTGAATCTCATTGAGTGCTGCTTAGCATATATTACCATGCAGTTTGCCCAGTGCTACTGCATAGAGCACAAAGCTCTCCCTTTTGGTCAGAATGGAAGTACAGACTGGATGCTGCAGGCCAAGGCATGCCCACAGCATCCCCTGTTGGTCAGCAGAGATGCACAGGCTGGAAGCAGCAGGAACTGTGTGCTGGCAGGCAGTGCATACAACACACCCATGCATCTGTGCACACAGGACCTGTATATCTATACCTATCTATCTATCTATCTATCTATCTATCTATCTATCTATCTATATATATAGTGCCTTCAGAAAGTGTTCACCCCCTTGGATTTTGTCACATTCTGTTGTGTTACTACCAGAATTTTTAATGCATTGAAATTATTTTTCCCCCCTGATTCACACAGCATACTCAACAATTTAAAGGGGCAAAAATATTTATATTGTGTAACAAAAATTTATGAAACATTAAAAACTGAAATATCTTGTTTACTTAAGTATTCATCCCCCTGAGTCAATACTTTGTAGAAGTGCCTTTGGCAGCAATTACAGCTTTGAGTCTTCTTGGGTATGTCTATATCAGCTTTGCACATCTGGATTTGGGGATTTTCGCCCATTCTTCCTTGCAGATTTGCTCAAGCTCTGTCAAGTTGTATGGGGAGCATTGGTGAACCGCAATCTTTAAGTCTTTCCACAGATTCTCAATGGGATCCAAGTCTGGGCTTTGGCTGAGCCACTCAAGGACATTCACCTTCTTGTTTTGAAGCCACTCCAGTGTTGCTTTGGCTCTATGCTTGGGGTCGTTGTCCTGTTGGAACGTAAATCTTCGCCCCAGTCCAAGGTCTATTGCAGACTGATGCAGGTTCTCCTCAAGGATGTGCCTGTATTTGGCTCCATTCATTGTTCCCTCTATCCTGACAAGTGCCCCAGTCCCTGCCGCTGAAAAGCAACCCCATAACATGATGCTGCCACCACCATGCTTCATGGTAGGGATGGTGTTACATGGTGATGAGCTGTGTTCGGTTTGCGCCAAGCATAGCGCTTTGCATTCAGGCCAAAGAGTTCAATTTTTGTTTCATCAGACCAGAGAATCTTTTGCCACATGGTCTCAGAGTCTGCCACGTGCCTTCTTGCAAACTCAAGGCATGCTATCATGTGGCCTTTTCTCAGGAGTGGCTTCCATCTAGCCACTGTCCCATAGAGGCTACATCTGTGAAGTGCTGCAGAGATTGTTGTCCTCTGGACAGGTTCTCCCATCTCAGCCATGGAACTCTGTAGTTCTGTTAGGGTGGTCATTGGGTTCTTGGTCACTTCCCTGACCAAGGTCCTTCTTGTCCGGTTGCTCAGCTTGGGAGGAAGGCCTGCTCTAGGAATAGTCTGGGTGGTTCTGTAATCTTTCCATTTCCTAATGATGGACTTGACTGTGCTCCTGGGAACTTTCAATATCCTAGAAATGTTTTTATACCCTTCCCCAGATCTATGCCTCCTCACAATTCTATCACGGAGTTCTATGGACAGCACCTTGGTCTTCATGGTAGAGTTTCTGCCCTGACATGCACTGTCAACAGTGGGACCTTATATAGACAGGTGTATTTCTTCTGAAATCATGTCCACCATTTGAACTGACCACAGGTGGACTCCATTCAAGTTTTAGAGTGATCTCACAAGGAAATTGGATGCACCTGAGCTCAATTTAGAGTGTCATAGCAAAGGGGGTGAATACTTATCAAATCAAGACATTTCAGGTTTTTATTTTAAATTGCATGTACAAAAAATTCCAGATGTTTCATTCCACTTTGACATTATAGAGTAATTTGTGTAGATACGTAACAAAAAAATCCCATATAAATGTATTTTAATTTGAGTTTGCAACATCACAAAATGTGACAAAATCTAAGGGGTGAATACTTTCGAAGGCACTGTATATACATAGATCTATATATATATATATATATATATATATATATATATATATATATATTATATTATGGTAGAGGAGCCATTTACGTTAAACCCAAACTTTTGCACCTTAATAACTTTGCAACTGTTCAACAGATTTGCCTGAAATTTGGAATACATGATCAAAACCCATGCCTTGGGATCTGCCAAGTTTCTACTGGTCAGATATCACGGCTGCAGAGTTATTAAAAGCGTGATCTGCGCGCTTTGTTTCACGCTTTTTTGGAATTCTCTGATCGCGCCTACAGATCGCACGGTTTGTGCGACCAGTCCAAAATCTTCAGGGAACTTGTGGCTGGGGTCCCCGATGTGCCTTTTGAAGATTTCGTGAAAAAATATTAAACCATTCAAAAGTTATTCAAAAAATAAGTTTCCATTATAAGTCAATGGGAAAAGTTAACAAAAAGTTCGACAGTGTCGCAAATGCAGTTTTTACTTTTGCAAATGGCACTTTTACTGTCGCAAATCCACCATTTTGTTTTCAGTTGGTGATCAGAAAAATGCTTGGCATTTAAATTTGGGACCCTCTAGCAACCTAATTATTTTTGTATTCACCTAGTCGGACCCTGAGGATGCTAGCCATGTCTTTATTTTGAATAAAACACCCCAGAAATATGTTTTTCACATTTCTGGAAAAAGTACTTTGGCAAAGTACTTTCGCACTTGCAGCACTGTCAAATGAATTTGCGAAAGCTTTCGCAAATTGCGACAGTACTTTCCTAGGCTGTGGGAAAATGACAGCAATTCTTTGGCACCCCGCTGCAAAAGAATGGTTTGGAGTTTTGGGCTGAAATTTGGAGGCAACGCAGCCGATATCTCACAGATGTGCCTTTCAGTATATTGTTGAAAAAATATTACACATCAGCAAAGTTACTGTACTCCAAAGTTGACACTTTTTCCCATAGGATAACATTACGGCGTACGACGCATTGCAGCAATCATTTGGCGCCCTGCTGCAAAATAATGGTTCAGTCTTTTGGGCTGAAATTTGCAGGGAGGACAGCCAACATCACACAGATGTGCCTTTCAGTGGTTTGTTGAGAAAATATTGCAGGGAGGCAAAGTTATGGTGCTCCGAACTTCTGCTTTTTTCCCATAGGATAACATTACGTCGTTCGCTGCTCCTCTCAGGGCCCGTATCTCGGAAACGGTGCGAGATACAGACTTTTCCTCAGAAAAATGCTTAGCCCCCTATTAAAGGCTAAGTATAAAACTAGCCAGGAAAGTGATAATTCATATGACTTTTACATTTTTTTTCTATGTCGTACGGTTCCTGAAATATAAGCAATTTACTATTCCAAGTCCTCATTTTCTGTCCTGAGAGTCATTATTTTGCATACATTCTTTGTACTCACTGTCTTTCTCTATGCAGCTTTTGGGGAAAACCAGCCTGTGCGCTTAGATTACTGTTACCATTACCGTTTCGCTTGTTCATTTCGTTCACTTCTACCGTTCCGCCTCACGCCACCATGTGTGCTACCCTTTATGCTTATTTGCGTTGCGGTTGCGTTATGCTTGTTTTTAACATTTCTATCTACAGTACTGTTTCTCTTTCTGTTTCACTTTGCATCACCATGCACATTATGATTTGCGTTTGCAGGCACAATGTTACTATGTGACAAGATATCACGTGGTGGGAGCGCGGGGCCCTCCCGCAGCCGCATTACATTCACTATTTCTCATTATCATTCTCAAAAAGAAGGGAAATTAGAGGCAAAAAACTCTGTTTAATGCATCAGTTAGGGTTGTTCCACAGTGACAAAAGCGAGGAAATTCAATGTTAGGGTTGAAACCCCCTTTGCACCTCCAGCCCACCCCCAACCGAATCGGGTGCGGCTTGAGGTCATTGGTCCTAACTCTCACCCCATTTTCCTATTCCTCAGCTTCTTTCCACATGTGATGTGGTGAGAGTTAGGGCTGATGACTCCAACACACACCCCGATTCCGGTTGGGGGGTGGGCTGAAGGGGTGCAAAGGGGGTTTCAACCCTAACGTCGAATTTCCTCACTTTTGTCACTGTGCAACAACCCTAAGTGATGCATTAAACAGAGTTTTTTGCCTCTAATATATATATATATATATATAGATAGATAGATATAGATATAGATATAGATATAGATATAGATATAGATATAGATATAGATATAGATATAGATATAGATATATACAGTCCCCACTGCTTATAATGGGCACATATGTGCAAGCACATTCTGCATGTTACATGGGTTAGATGCAGTACACAAAGTGAATATTTTTTATTAATATGGGGCAATATGGGGGAGGCAGAAGCATTGTAAGATGCTCCCTATTGCCCACTATGCAGGGATCTATCAACAGGTTTCTCCTCTATCCTCACAGTGCAGCCTGTTATCTGTTTTTACATTGCAGCTAGTTTCTAGTTTTCACAAGTAGGACCGCGGAGTCTGGGGGGGGGTTCTACGCTGTGTAAATTATCTACTTTAATCTGCCTGTTTACTGTGTGCCATGCCGTGTGTACCACGATGTCAGAGATCGGCAGGGATCTCTCAATAGTTTTCTCCTCGCTCCTCACAGTGCAGCCTGTTAACTGTTTTTACACTGTATTTTCTATTTTGGTATAGCAGGAATTGCCCTGGTAGTCTAGTGGTCCCCCCAGCATAAATCCCAACCTCCAGTACCTGTAAATAACATAGTTCTCCCCAGTAGTCTAGCAGTCTTCCCACCTCCAACCCCCCCAGCATGAACCCCAACCCCTGTACATGTAAACATTGTAGTTTACCCTGGTAGTCTATTGGTTCCCCACCCCCAGCACAGAATCCCAACCCCAGTGCCTGTAAATACGTAGTGTCCTGGTAGTCTAGTGGTCCCCAAACCAGCAGTGACACCCTCACTCAACCCAAGGACATGCCACAAAATGAGACGGTGACCAGCTCTGCCCTCCTCTCACCACCACGGCCGGCAGCTGACTGCAGTATGCATGAGCGCTATGGAAATGAATGAGCGAGCGCGCTGATTCATTTCAGTAGAGCTCATACATACCATAGTTGGTGGCCAGCTGTGGTGGTGAGAGGAGGGCAGAGCCAGTTGCTGGCTCACTTTGTGGCATGTCCTTGCGTTGACTGAGGGCATCACTGCCGGGTGGGGGGACCACTAGACTACCAGGGTACATTATGATATTTACATGTATCGGGGGGTCAGGATTCATACTGGGAGGTGGGGGACCACTAGACTACCAGGGAATACTATGCTTGTACATGTAATGGGGGTTGGGAGTCGGTTGGGGGTGGGGACCACTAGACTACCAGGGCAATTCTTGCTATACCACAGCTACAGGGGTCCACGATGGGGGAGGGAGGCACTGCTGCATTACCACCAGTTTTTTTCTAAAGGTATCTAGCACCACACTACAGGTCGCACTAATGCCTGTAGCGTGGTGCTATAGCTTTGATTATGCCATACTGCTGGTATTCCTGGGCGCTCCCCTGTTCACGTCCCTGCATACCATTATCTATTAGTGTTGGTGCTACCACACAACACTAGTGCTAATAGGACTTTTCAGTATTGCAGCCTCATGCAACTCCAGAGCTATTCCAGTGCTACAGATTTGTGCTAGGTGCAAAGGTTTGAATATCTGGCCTTGAGAAGCTAAGAAAGCTAAGAAGGTATAATGGGTCTTTTGAAAGTAATAAGAACATGTTTTTGTATAAAGCTGTGTTTGTGTCATAAGTTGCTCCAGAAGTGCTAAAGGAAAGATTAGAAATTCCTTTAAGGACATGCTTGATTTAATTTAAAACCTTCATATGTTAAACTGGCTCCCATTGCATTAGCTATTTATACATATCTTTACAGGGATCTGTTTATTATAGACATTTTCTTTTAACATCTGTGGTGACATTTTTTTGTACTGATTAAATGATCTTTGTATGATTGCATCTAAGGAGAGATAAGGAATCAGTTTTTTGATTATTAGAAGAAATAGGTCAGCAGATACAGAAGCACCAGTGACAGAGGGAGTTAAACAAAACCTGGTCAGATCCACCACAGCTGCATAATGAAGTTAGTGAAGTTGTGTGCAATTGTTAACAAGGCATGGAGAAACAGCACAATGATTTGTAAGTAGTAAGATTTGTTTTAGTTTCTGTTCTAAGGAGGGCATACACATTATTAAGAAAATATATGGAGGTGTACATTTTAATGGAAGGAACAGTAAGCAATATAGGTTTACAAAAGAACCCCAGAGCAAATGTCACTGAGGTATGTGTTATCCAGGAGGATATTGGCCATACAGCCAAATTTTAAAGAAAACACAACTGCACATACTCCAATAATGCAAAGCATCATGGGAAACATATGCAAATCACCATGATGGTACAGAAGGTGACAGTACATGAAAAAGTAATGGCTGGCATATGTTCAGCCTTGGGTTTATTTACACAGTATTTTTTAGAAAAATAGAGTTTAGTCCATGAGGTGATGTAAGCTATATTTCAGCAATGTGTTGATGTCAGGCAGTCAGTTGTAATGACTGCCTAACATCAGCACACTGTTAGTAGAGAAAATGTGATAGTAACTTTCAGAGGGGTCACTGTTGATAATGTTAAGGTAGTTATGCGTGTGATAATGGGAATATTAGGAAAGTATGAGGTCTATGCAGGAGTAGAGTACA
Source organism: Neoceratodus forsteri (assembly GCA_016271365.2). Taxonomy (NCBI): domain Eukaryota; kingdom Metazoa; phylum Chordata; order Ceratodontiformes; family Ceratodontidae; genus Neoceratodus; species Neoceratodus forsteri. Next base: position 1,643,552,928 of record CM057450.1, read on the forward strand.
AATATGCACAGTTTAATAAGTTTGTGCTCAGAGTGCAGGCAAATGTGATATGCAGGTTTGTTTTACAGATAGGTAAAAATAGTGATGCATGCAATTGGTAGAAAGTTAGATAATTAGATAGGTAGATAGAAAGAGAGACAGACAGACAGATAGACAGACAGACAGGCAGAATAGGAATGGCAGTGAAGTACTGAAGTGATGCCAATCTCACCTCCACCCTGCAGAGATGGACAGGCATTGGGGTGTGCCTTTGGGTCATCGCCCATAACACTCACACCATTTCACCTCATCCTACCCTGCAGACACAGACAAGTGTTGAGGTGTACCTTAGGGTGTTCGAGCTTTATACTTGCCCCATTCCATAAGGAAATACACTGAAATGGGTGCAGTATAGGATAACAGAGTGAACTTTGGGGCTGAAGAGTCAAAGGCACACCTCAGTACCTGTCACTGGCTGCAGGGTGGGGATGGGGGTGGAATGGCGTGAGCATTACTGTTGACAATCCCAAGTCACACCCCTGATGACTGTCAGTCCCTACAGGGTAGGGTGTTATGGTTGGAAACCCTAATGCCCTGGGCATTTATTGGTATTTTCACTCCAAGTTTTCAACATGGACTTTTTGTGACCCCACCGCATGAACAGTGTCACTATCAGTTTATTAGCCAAAAGGTGATTTTGCACAGCGGCTGTGCCATTTGGTTCCACAGGTGCAAAAACACATTTTGAACAGGGTGTGGAAATGACAGCTGTACTGTTCATGAGGAACTGTAAAAAAATGGTAATGTTGAAAATCTGGAGTGAAAATATAAAAAAATTGGTGAAGTCATGATCTTACATAAAAATTGCGCAACACACACCCGTAATGAAATTATTTGGGGGATTTGTTACACCAGATTTTCAGCATAGGCATTTTGGGACCTCCGTTCATGGACAGTGGCACTGTGATTTTCTTAATCTGAACTGAACATTGATTTCACACAGTGACCAAGCCCATTGTGTGTCAGATGTGCAAAACCACATTTTGGACAGGGTGTGAAAAATGAAAACTGTACTGTTCATAAAGAGGTGTGCAAAAATGGCAATGTTGAAAATTTGGAGTGAAAATATTACCAATTCTCAAAGTTACAAGTGTGCACAGAAACTACGCAATGCACGCTCATAACATAGTAATTTTGTGAAATTTTGTCACCAAATTTTCAACATAGGCATTTTGGGACCTCCACTCATGAACAGTGTCACTGTGATTTTCTTAATCTGTCCCAAACATTGATTTCCCACAGCGACCATGCCATTGTGGGCTGGATGTGCAAAAACACATTTTGGGCAGGATGTGAAAAATGACAGCTGTACTGTTCATAAGCAGGTGTGCAAAAATGACAATATTGAAAATCTGGAGTGAAAATATTAAAAATTCTCAAAGTTATGAGCGTGCATGGAAACTGCACAATGCACGCTCGTAACACAGTAATGTTTTGGAATTTTTTCACCAAATTTGCAACATAGGCTTTTTGGGAGCCCTCCTCATGAACAGTGACACTGACATTTTGTTAATCAGTCCCAAAAGGTGATTCTGTGCAGTGACTGCAAAATCACCTTTTGGGGCAGAATAATGACATGACAGTGACTGAATTCATAAGGTGGGGTCCCAAGAACCCCATGTTGAAAATGTGGTGCCAAAAGTCACAAAACTGGCCAAGATATCTGCCTAAGTTGAAAAAAAAAACATTTACTGTATGCCATTATATAGTTTACCGGCATTTCTTCAGTTCGCTATCGGCTTTGAAGAGTGCAGACGTGTTCTCGCTCTACTGAAGATCATTTCACCAGGCTTTGGAGGTAAGTATGAGGTGACGGGGTGGGGAGGTGGGGTGCGCAGAGGGTGAGTGTGAGTTGGAGGAGGGGGCACTGCAGACAATGAGGGACCATTTTCTTGTTTACAAGGTAAACAAAATAAAAAAACTGTTGCAGAAAGGTTTTCTTTCTACAGGGACATTTGGCATGCTGGGGTGGGCTCCCAGCATGCCACCTAGGTATTTTGTGGGGGCTGGAGCCAATGGGGATTGGGAACCCGTCGGCAAAGAAAGAAGGTTCTTTGTTTGGGGGGGCATGATGCTGAGGGGGATTGGGCTCCCCCCTTGGCAGACAAATTATTGGACAGGGGGACCATTATGATGATGGGGATTGGGCTCCCCTGTTGGCAAATGAATTGGGAAGGGGGCACACCAACAGAGGGATTGGGCACCCCCGATTTTAGCATTCTGGAGCCCAGAGGCAGACAGTGACAGTGACAGCCACCATGTTTATTGAAATGTTACACTAGGCAAGGCATGCCTTGCAATGGGGGGTGGGTGCTCCCTCATTGCAGCAGCAAAATTCTTTCAATTTGGTGGCACGCTTTTGCACTGCTGTCATAGACAGCATGCTCATTTATTGGTGCCACAGAGGCAAGACCCACAAAACAGTGGGGGCATTGGCCACAACATGACCGCACCTCCACAACCTGCTACTCCAGCAAGCTGTAACATGTTTCTTACACATACGTGCAAGCAAACATAAAAAGCATGCCTAAAAGCATGCCAGGAGGCAGTATAGCACAGTGGTTTAAGGCTCTGAGCTGCAAACCTGGAAGCCTGGGTTTGAATCCCACAGCCCCCACTTGCATACTGTGTGACCCCGAGCAAATTACTTAACTTCCTTGTGTTCCCAGGTCACACCTGTAAACAAGCTTTCAGCTTAGTGTGTCTCTCCTGGTAAAAAAAAAAAAAACACAACATGGTATGATCAGTGTCTTCAGTCCTCTTAACTGCCAGAGGTTGGCAGCTCTACTGAGAACTTTTTTTTTGGTCTGCTGCCAAGTGTGTCAAATTAATAACACTGCAGGAACGTGTAGGTATGTGTGTGTGTGTGTGTGTCTGTCATGCTTGTGTGCCCTCATGACCTTGGATTTATAAGCTGAGAGATATTGTATTTATATGAATTTTACTCCCTCTGTTAACAGAACCACTCTGGTTATGGCATACATTAGTTTGTTCCTATGTTCAAATTAAATGCCTGTGGCTGAACTCCATCTTACAGTCTCTTCCCTTAATCAGACATGATATCTAGTGCAGCCTACTCAGATAAGATATTCCCAGAATTCATATGATAGGGCTCTCATTTTTTAGCTGTTTGCTATCCTGAAAGAATTTTTTTTAACAAAAGTTGCTCCTAAATTGCTGCTGTTTGGTTCATTTTAGTTCAGCAGTTTAGGGCTGTACTAATGGCTTTCAGGGATTTAAAGCCACATCTTCGAATACAAACAAGCATTTGCCAATGCTAAATGTTGTCTTATTGGCATTGGTAGTGCAGGAGTTACAGAGATGCATAATAGAAATGGCAGTGAAGTATTGAACTAACGACAACCCCACCCACACACTCAGGGCACAGGCAACATAGGCATGTGCCTTGGGGCCATGACTGCCAGGGGGGCCTACAGCAATTTCCAACATATATTTACTACTATATGTAATTTTCTTCTACCTGAGATGCATTTTTTTTTTTGTAAAGGACTCAACTGCTAGGTGACCTGAGCAAGGCAGGGACTGAACTGTGACATGATTCTCACCTAACTGCTTAGGTGTTAAGTGCAGCTGATTGCTTCAGGGGTCCATGGCCAAGCTGACCTGTAAGGTGTGAACATGCCCATTTCCTTTGCTCTCTCTCTCTCCCACTTAGAATCTCCACTTATCAAGTTTTACTCTTAAAGGAGAAGTCCACCCAGAATGTGCAAAAACATATGTTATGTAGAGTGTTTTGATATGTATGTTAAGCCCTAGTGTGTCATTCACTTTCTCTGCTATTAGGAGTTTTTTCTAAATTAGCCTGCTAGCTGTATGGTAGTTTTACGACCCCTGGGGATCTCCATCACAAATAGGTTTATTGGCTTTCTTTCTCCTACGATACACCCTGGCTCATGTGACACTGATGTAGCCTTGCCCTTAGATTTAGCAGGGTCTGTCACAGCTCAGCCACAAATATAATACTTCTTTCAGAGAAGTCACACTGCTAGATTTTGGGTGAGTGTAATCATTATTATTTTTTGATATTAGTACCTTGTCCTGTTATGTTACAACCTATAAGGTGATGTTCAAGTTTTGCTATTTAGTACTGGTGCAAAAACTGAAAGTGACTGAGAGGAATAGAGTAAACAGTGACATGATCCAAACACACACACACACACACACACACCCACAGACAGCAGAACATAGCAGGACAAGGTACTGATATCAAAAAATAATAATGATTACACTCACCCAAAATCTAGCAGTGTGTCTTCTCTGGAAGAAGTGTTTTCTCTGTGGCTGAGCTGTGACAGACCCTGTAACAAGGCACTGGCTTCCTGCAGGGGCAATTAGACATCACACCAAAGGGCACTCTGGGAAGACTACAGGCCATAAAAGAAATCAGAATGGCATCCTCCAAGGGCAATAAAACAGTTAGGGAAAGTCAGAAAAAACATCTCTCACAGCCAGAGGAAAAGAAAACACTGGGAACTGGTTAGAACACAGAAAAAAAAGACTACTACATATCTTTTTCTGATTTTAACATGGAGTTTTCCTTTAAATGTAAAAGATTATCAGTGCAATTCAATATGTAGGCGTTATTTTTAAAGATCCCTTGAGAGCATTAGGAAAACTTTTAAAAAAGTAAGATTTATTTATTTGAAGTCTCGGATTACAAGTACCTATGAGTATAAAGACTCTTTTACGTAGGTTCCATGTCATGCACCAACAAATGAACAATACAAACAACTAAGGCAACTAAAACAGTAAACATATAGATACAGAAAAGTTTCAGGAGGCTGTTAGAAGGAATATAATCATACATTTATTATATTCAGCTTCATCTCTTTTTTTATTAATTCATATATTTTATTTAAGTAATTAATTCTCAATTTTCTTTATGACTAAAAACAGTTGCATGAAAACAAGATCCCTATGCAGTAGACTAGTTCAATTTTCAAGTTTGTTGCAGGAATAACTTCATTGAGCAGGATCATTCACAAGGAGGTCCTAAGAACATATATCAGGAGCCTATGCAGATAAAAGGCAGGTAAAATACATACAGTACTAGCACATAAATAACATGGGGTAAATAATGTTCAATTAATACATGATGGATACAATATTTACAGAGCAAAACTATTGAGAATACACTACAGAACATAGAAACTGTCAGACTAGGGAATTATATCTACTCTGGCTGCTTCTCTACATATTGCATCACAATCCCCTATTTACGATAACACAAATATTTTCACAGCAACGTATTTTAATGTCACAATTAAATGTCAGGTGTGGACAGCAGCCAGAGCTAAAAAGGGCAAAGATACTGTATTCTTGCAAATGACCTTAGTAATAAAATACAAAATATAAGCTACAGCTATGCCCGCATGTTACATTTTTTCAAAGTTGTCTCAACTGTGTCAGGAACTCTTTAATCTCACTCCTAGAACCAAGAAATCTACAATGCATTTCAGTTGTATTGTTAGAAAATTGTACTCTTCTTTTTTTCTTTTAATTCCCTCACTCCACTCATTTTGAAGTTCTGGTGCTGATATAGTTCTGTTTTTAGAGTGAACCACTGAATATATTTCCAGCATCCCATCAATAAATATTGCCGTTATTTTATCCTGGCTTATTATCAATAACATAAATGTTTGATCCCTAAAATTATTTCTTCCAACAATCACTCACTTGCAACATAATCTCCACAATTCATCATGACTCCTTTAGTAAACCACCAGTTCAACTCCTACACCACCCAGGACCTATGCTTTTTCAGAGATGGGCCCTACCCTACCTGATAAAACTCCCAAATCTTGGTTCATACTACCTGACAGGACAAAATGGTAGCACCCACACTGCGAGTGCACATGCATCTGTTGGGGGGGGGGGTTCAGAAGTGCAAATCAAGACATTTCATACCCAAAACAATATTTGTACCAGGCCAATTAAACAATTATTTTCTTTAAATGGTCAAAACTATGACCTATGTTTTTTTCATACTGATATTATTAGTTTAATTCATTTTGAAGCATTTTAGTTGTTTAAATTTTATGCCACTTTTTAGGGACAGTAAGAAAATCTGTTTTAAAAATTTCAGTAACCGATATGCATTGACCAAAGAGTGTGATCACAGTAAAAGGGCGCTGGTGTTGTGAGGCGGGTCCTTAGATTTCTCCTGGGCCTAGGGCCCCAGGTTGCATTAATCTATCCCTGCCCACACTGCAGAGACTGACAAGCATTGAGTCATTGGCCATAACGCTCAGGCCATTTCACCTCACTCTACCCTGCAGACACTAACAAGTGTTGCGGTGTGCCTTGGGCTCTTTGGGCCTTATGCTTACCCTATTTTATAAGGAAACATGCTGAAATTGGTACTGTATAGGAGAATGGGGTGAACTTTGGGGCTAAAGAGCCCAAGACACACCTCGATGCCTGTCACTGGCTGCAAGGTGGGAGTGGGGTGGACTGGTGTGATCATTACAGCCAACAATCCCAAGCCACACCCCTGACTCCTGTCAGTCTCTATAGGGTGGGGCATTGTAGTTGGAAAGCCTAATATCCCAGGCGTTTGTTGATATTTGCACTCCAAATTTTTAACATGGGCTTTTTGTGACCCCACCTCATGAACAGTGGCACTATCAGTTCATTAGCAGAAAGGTGATTTTACACAATGACTGCATCATTTGATGCCACAGGTGTGGAAAAACATTTTGGTCAGGATGCGAAAAATGAGAAATGTAATGTTCATAAGGAGGTGTAGAAAATGGCAATGCTAAAAAATCTGGAGTGAAAAATATGAAAAATAGGTGAAGTCACGAGCATGCATAAAATGCATGTCCGTAATGCAATTATTTTGAGGATTTGTTTTAACCAAATTTTCAACATTGGCATTTTGGGACCTCCACTCACAAAAAGTGTCACTGTGATTTTGTTGCTCTGTCCCAAACATTGATTTCCCACAGCAACCATGCCATTTGTGCACCACATGTGTGAAAACACATCTTGGGTAGGATGTGAAAAATGACAGCTATACTGTTCATAAGGAGATGTGAAACAATGGCAATGTTGAAAATCTGGAGTGAAAATATTAAAAATTGCCAAAGTTACAAGCATGCATGGAAACTGCACAATGCATGCTCATAACAGTCATTTTTTGAACGTTTTTTCACCAAGTTTGCAACATAGGATTTTTGGGAGCACATCTTATGAACAGTGGCACTGTTGTTTTATTAACCAGTCCCGAAAGGTGATTCCATGCAGTGACCATGAAATTACCTTTCAGGACTAAATAACGAAATGGCAATGACTGTGTTCATGAAGTGGGGTCTCAAGAACCCCATATTGAAAATGTGGGACTAAAACTCCCCAAAATGGCGGAGATATCCACCTAAATTGACCCCCCCCCATTGATTGCCATTATAGGACTTACCGTCATTTCTTCTGTTTTCAGGCAGTGTTTGAAGAATGCAGACATGTTCCTGGTCCACTGAAGATTGCTGATCCCAACTTCTGCAGGTAAGTATGGGTGAGGGGGGTGCAAGGAAGTAGGGTGTGCAGAGGAAGGGTGCGGGTTGGCTGAGGGGGATGCAGGCAACAACGAGGGGCTGTTTTCTTGTTTTTCATGTTACATTTAAAAAAAAAGACATTGTGTGTCCATTTTGTTTGGACAGGGAAACCTGGATGTTGACACACTGGTGTGGGCTCCCAGTTGGCCACACTACTGGGGGTATAAGTGTCGACCCGGGGATAAGACACCACAAGGCTGGAAGATATGTGTGGGGAGGTGCATCTGACACTGGAAGTGAGCATCCTGGTATCAGAAAAGCAAAAGCAGGGTTTGGCACACTGGGGTGGGCTCCCAGTGTGCCACATTAAAGGATGTTTGTAAGGTCATTAAGCACTCTGATGTCACCAGGCAGAGGGGTCCACCAGCACAATTGGGATTATGCTTACAGTACAAGTGCCTTCAGGCACTTACTACTTTCAGCTATATGGTGCTTAGGCTGTGGCCTGCTCTGCACAGCTAGGAGAAACTTTACAGCCAGGTCACAGCAGGTTGTGGAGGAGGCAGGTGAGGAAAGTGCCTCCTCCAACCATTCAGGCAGGGACTGGTGGGGTGGCAAGGTGGAGAGGTTACAAGCTTTGCTCTCCTTCTGCCATCACCGTGTTAATTCAAATGTTTCTCCAAGAAAGACATGTAGGGGAAGTGGGGGAGGCGTGTCATCTGTGCTGCTGCATGACAAGCTTGTCTCTGATTGAAGTGGCAAGTTTGTTTCAAGTTGGTGGCACTGCATTAAACTTGTCTCACAGCTAGCATGCTCACTAGTTGGGGAATGAGGGACACACCTTGTAAAGCATGCCCTAAATTTGCCAAAACTGACACACTTCTGCATTTCTCCTACTATCATTTCCTATTGCCACAAAATGTTGCTTGTGCATGCACAGGACAACATAAAAAGGACAGAGATGTCCATTGATCATCTTATTCATTTCCTATCTCCTTTAAAGTTACAATGTTTCAAACCTTCCTTTTGTCATTATATTGCTACCAGTTAAGATGATGAATTGTGATATCATCCCCTTTGCAGCAAAGATAAACTGTAGCTGCATTGTTACTTGGGAAGCAGAAGTCACTGGATGGTTTAATAACATCAGTGTCTGAAAGAGCAGGTCTGTAACAGGAATAGAAAGGAAGATTCTGAAAAACAATTCAGCTTCTTCCGTTTAGAGTGGTATTACACCTAATGAAGTGGTCTGGTGTGGTCCCCAAAACATATGTGCTATACCACCTATTTGCAAGACTTATGTTTGTCCAATATAAGATTTTAAACTATCCAGACTCATGTTTTCCAAGGACCTATTCAGCCACAATCTCAGTTTTCTGCAAGAATATATGCAATATTTTTGAATCTGAGTTTAATAAAAGGCAAAACAAATCATCCTTTTTATCAGTGTTCCTGTTATCTAGCAGGTAGGAGGAATGCACTTCAATTTTTAAATTTTTAGAACCAGCTAATACTTGTTCAAACCCACAGAGCTACTTAAGAAATCAGAAAAAGAGACACATTTTATACCAAAAATATATGTTTTAGACTTGATGGATATCTGAAAATGAAAACACACAGGGCATGCAACAGACCTGAGGAACATCACAGTTTTTAATGTCAGCTCTGATCTGTTTAGTCTTACTTTTTTCCTGGCTCAGTTTATAATACCAGTGAACAGAAAGAAGGGGGAAAAACGCACCCAGCCATTTGATTCTAGTTGCTAATTGCAGCTGGTATCCTTTAACATGTGCAAGGCAACTCCATCTACACTTCACCAACACAGACAAATGGCATCAGTGCTCACTTATGTGTTCTAACATCCTGCTTTCTAGTGTCCCTGATAAAGTAAAATAAAAAAAATACAGTTGAGATTTTTTAATGTTAGCTCTGATCAGAATAGCTTTTAAAATCACCAAATTTCTCCTTTTACTGATAGAACAAAATGAGCCATAACTATTTCTTCCAACAATACATGAAAGAAAACCCTATGTTTTGTCATGACTTGATATCCTTCACATGTCATTAGCATTTCACACTTCTGAGATCAAAGGTTTCTTAATACATTGTAAACTTCTTCTTGGAGGAGTCTAATAGTCTGAAAGATGTATTTAGCAATTCAGTTCATTTACCCTACCCTTTGTCTGCTTGATTGCCCTTAAAGCAGACTTGATTTTAACAATATATAAATCACACTGTTTTGCAAATGTATCCCTTACAAATTTTGCTTATTTGCAAGACAGTACATATTTATCCTAACAAAGCTGTCCTACTGCCACATTCAAAACACCAGTTCAAGTTCAAGTTCAATTTATTGTGTAACAAAATTTCAAATTTGTTTTTACAAAAGGTTTTTACAACTCAAAAATATCACAGTCTTCATATAGCATAGTTTATACAATTTCCATAAAATCTTTACATTATTTAATTAAAAATACACATAATCACTTATTCTCATTCTGTAAATTCTTCTGTTTTTTTTCCAATATTATCCTACAAAATCTAGCTGTTTTATCCAGACATGAAATATCCTCAAATTTCAATAGCACATTAAACTGATATTGAGGCTCCATATCCAGCTCTTTAAGAACATTTGCAAGAATCTTTCTCTTTCGTATTTATACAATGGGCACAAAATCAATAGATGGAGTGGAGTATCATCACCACCTTCACAGGCACACATTGCTGATTTTATCTTTTTATATTGTTTCATTAAGGTTTGCGAGTTAACATATTCAAACCTAAATCTAATTATTGCCTTTCTATTATTTGGGTTTGAAATTTTATATAAATAATATTCTAATCCCATAGTTCTTTTTCTATTTTCTGCCAACCAGTTACTAATTTTACACTTTTTAACAAAATTAATACTTCTTGATTATAGAGGATATCCTGAATTCTTATTTTTATTTTCTCTTCTATCAGCTTCAATGATTGCCTGCTGGATTCAGTTATACATTCCAAAAGTCCACAAGGTTTTAATATTTTTTCTAAAATAGAAGTGCTTGGACTAACAACCCTCCTTTCTCTATAGTTCAATGATTCTTCTATACATATTCTTGGAAGGCATTTTTTGTGTTTATTATATGCTTTTACCCAATAACTACATTGCCTTTGTTCTATACTTTGTTGAATAGAGGCTTGCCCTAAGTCCAACCTTACTGAGTCCAAAGATACACAATTTGGCAATCCCAGTAATCTTTTATATACTTTATTAAGAGCACTCTCTAACTTATTATTATTCTGTAAACCCCAAATTTCTGCTCCATATAGTAACTGGGACCTTAATTTTGCATTTTAAACTGCTAAACATCCCTTTACTGATTGGCCTCCATATTTATATGAGAATCTGTGTAGAGTGGGATAGAATCTCTTTATTTTTTCAATTACATAATTTGTGTGTTCATTCCATTTTAGATTATATTTGTCGGTGATTTGCAAATAGCAAAATTACCAACTACCAACAGCTCCTGTGACTGCTCAACTTAACCTTGTTTCTCCACTTCCCTTTCTGCTCTAGTTGTCCCCCTTCCCCTCCTCACTGGATTCTACCCTCACATCTTGGTATACCCAATGCTGCACTTTTCACCCTCTCGCCACCCTTCCTATATTCCTTCTCCCCCCACCCTCTTCCTCTCCCTATGACTCTGGCACTTCTTATCTGTTGTCTATTTTCTCTGACAAATGCCGCTGGCTGCCTTGTTACAATGCTACCCTTGAACTGTATTAATCTGCACTCTGTTTGCAATGTCCACATTGTTGTAATGCCTATCTTGATGTTCCCCATAATCTGTATTTCTCTGATGTGGAACCTTTGTAAAAGAGCCATGGCTCAAAGGTATTTGTAATCCTAGACTTGATAAATAAATAAATAAATAAAAATGATCTAACAGTTTCAATTTTGTTATTATTACAATATAGCTTACTTATCCTCCCTTTCTTAACCAATTGCTTACTACAAATCATATATTTGTTTTTTCCAAAATTAATTTCCAGTGCTGATTTCTTACAATCCTCATATAATTGGTGTATACTTCTTGTAATCCCTAGAAAGCTACTTAAAATTAACACTATCTCATCTGTGTATGCTAGGCATGGGCACATACTGGAGCCCAACATGGGCATATGCAACTCAGGATCTTCTTTTGTCTTTGTCTTTTAATACCATATTTAGCAATAAATTAAATAAGAGCAGAGAGAGGACACATCCTTCCCTTAAACCTATATTGGACCCACATTTCTTGGTATAATCCCCTTCTTTGTTATATCTTAATAGTGTATAGTTATCCTTATATAATACTTTCAAAATATTAAGCACCGCTTTATCCAATCCATAATTCCCCAGGGATTCCCATAATTTTATTCTCAAAACTTTATTGAAAGCTGCCTTTAAGTCTACAAAGCCACAATATAATTTTTGTTTCTTGATATATACATATTTATGAATTAAATGCATTAATGTGAAGCACTGATCAATCGTAGAATGGTTCGGCATAAAGCCTGCCTGTGCCTTTATTAAATCATAATCTGCTATCCAATCCATTATTTTTAGTTGAAGTAATTTAGTAAAAATTTTCTGTGAAGTGTGTAAAAGACTTGCCAGCCTATAGTTCCCTGGGTCAAGTTTATTCCCCTTTTTATATATTGGTATTATTATATTAGTTTTCCATGTTTGCAGTATAATACCTTTTTCCAGGATTATTTTAAACACTTCATTTAATACATTGGAAAATAATTCCGGATCATCCTTCATTATATCTTGGGGCCAAGTGCCTTATGACATTTTAAATTTTGTATAATCTCTAAAATTTCTTTTAAAGAGAATGAAAGATTTGTCACAAGTATCCAAATAATATGTTCACTACTCATTTCTTGATTGTAAAATAAGTTTTTATAGTAGGATTACCATATTTCTGGGTAACATAATTTTCTATTTCATTATTGTAATTATCTCATCCTTTATTTACCAATTTCCAAAATGTTATATTGTTATTCTCCTTTACTGTACTTTCAAATTCCCTCCATAATTGTAATCTATAGTTTTTCTTTTTTTGATCCATTATCCTTTTATATTCTCTTCTTAATTTATTTAATGATTTATTCCCCTCTTGATCTTGACTTTTTTGTAAATATGAAACTAATTAATTTATTCTACTTTTATAGTATTTACATTCTTTATCATACTGTCTACTGCCCTTTTTTTTGTTTACTAATTGTGACTTTCATCAGATTTTTTGAAATGTTATTCATTATACCCTCAAATATGTTAATATACTGGCTTTCTTTATTTTGAATCAGATCTAACAATTCTTGTCTAGCACCTATATCATTCAACATCTGTATAGACCTATAATTGTCTATTAAATCCCATTTAACACCCTTTTTTCACTTTTATTATTTCTAGTCTATTCTTTTTCCTATTTGGAATGGGTATGACAGAGTCAATCAATATTTCCAGCAAGCAATGTTCACTTTCCCCTATACAACCTATTATTAAATCTTTTATCTGGGCTACCGTATTCTCTGTGCACCAACATAGATCTCTAACAGATGATCCCCTGGGTCCTATATATGTATATGCCCCGAATAGATCACCTTGAGTTCTACCATTAATTAATAACATATTCTGGTAATCCATTAATTTTATAAACTGCTTCCCTCTTTCACATACTTTTTTATCTACTGTGCCTCACTCCATTTTAATATGCATGACATCCTGAGCTGTACAGGCCCAAATTAATTTCTCAGAGGGCTCCAGGCTGTGACCCACCCTAGCATTCATATCACCCACTAAAATAATGCCACAATCCGGGTTTCTGCTGGTATAGTATTCAATCAAATTGGCTGTAACATTTATCTCATCTGTTTTGACATAATTTGATCCTTTAGGGAGAAGGTATATGTTAATACTATATAAGATCCAATCCTTCTGTTTTATTCTAATCACCAGAATATGATCCGCTTCTATAATCTCTTCTGTATATTCTGCATACTCTTTTACACTCTCCACCATATTATTATTCCTCCTGAGAGTCTACCAAATGACTTTGTGCTTCTTGCCTTCTTATTAAATGATTTATAATCATTTATGTTAATTTCTGTATTTACACAAGTTTCTTGTACGCATATATAGTCAAATTGAGTTACATATTTCCAGAAGGAAGGATCAGGTAGTTTTTCCCTTAAACCTGTTACATTCCAAGATAATAACTTAACTTCATATCCTAACTTTATTTGTTCCTTCAGTCCTGTATTCCTTCTTATATTATGTCAGTCATCCTTAATCTCTTGCAAGATTTGATATCTGTTTGCTGTTTTTTACCAAACTGGTCCAATTGTCACTATAAATAATTTCTTTCTCTTCTTGCTTTCTTGGATCTTCTCCCACCATATATATTTCTAATTTATTCAAATTCTCTACAAATGACAAAATCTGTAAATATTGTTCTTCATTTATTATCCATATTGATATTTGTCCATCCTTTTCCCATCTTCTAACCTTTGTAATCATTCTATTTAAGTTATTAACTTTCAGTAGGTTTTGAAGATCCACAATTTAACCCCTAATATTTGTCTTAGTCTCATTTATAAAATGTCTTATCCCATATAAAGAAATCACATACTCCTTTAACTTTTTCAATTCTATATTCCCTTCTTTATGATTGTAATCTGGAAAAAGGGATTTCATGATTACACCGCATTCCATCTTGAAACCCAAGGTTCTTAATTCCTCTTTCTCATTTTCTATTGCCTTTAGTATGAAATATTGATCAGAAATTAACAGTACCATCTCCAAGTTTTCAAATGGCCTGATAACACTTAAGTTATGTAACATGCCATCCCTACTCTTATTTCTATATGCTGTATAACCCCTTATTTCCACTGTAAATGTATTTCCGCTATATCCGCTGGCAGATACAGTACCGTAGAATTAAATTTACAGCTAATTTAAAATGACAACACCAAAATACACATGGTGTTGTGCGCATGAGCAGACCAGACAAACTGAATGGACAGCAATCAGAAACCATTGTGCAGCTGCTAGACAACACAAGGAGGGGGTCCACTTTACCCAAAGGGAATATCAGAAAAGCAGAAATGCACTGTTATGAATAACAGCAACCAGTCAGCACCTTTGCAATCAGTTGAAATGATATTCTGTGATAGTGATACTGGTGCATACAGGCTTTTCAGGCAGGCTGTATATAAGATCGCATGTGGTTGGGTTGGTCATCAGCACTGGATATAGAAGACAATGTTCCAGATATGCAGCCTGCCTAAAACACCTGTATGTACCAGTATCTTGACCTGTAAGAAGTCGTCAAGTCTGCCTGCATCTGCTTTAAAGCTCACCAATCTACCGGGTGCAGAAACAAGAATCAGTAAGTCGAGTCAGAGGTAATGAAAAATCCAATCCCAAAGCAAACCCACTGATCAAAAGTCCATTAAATCCAAAATCTTCCTTTACATGGCCACATGAATTAGATCCCCAGGCTCCTTCCCTGGTACTGCTCTTTACAGCTCAAACTCCTGCAGCCCATTGATTCAGAAGGCTGGGTGCTGAGCAGATGTTGTAACTAATTCATAACAGCAAGATTCTGAATGAATGAAAATGCATCAGTATCCAAACAGAGAACTGAAAGAAAGCATTTTAGCTCTGTCAGCTGGGTACAAAAACTTTGCTAGACTGTAATCAGCAAAACAGCCAGAGTAGCACAGCGCTAATATATATTTACACTGATATGTCTGGTGAGGGGACTCCCGCAGAAATAAGGGGTTATACAGTAATATAGATGCCAAGAATTGTTTTAAATGTGAATTCAATTTATCATCAGTTTCCTCTGGTAACACATTAATATTATACATTGGGAGTACATAATCAGTCTCCAATGTCCTTTTTAACACCTTCCTCAGCTTATTTTCTTCTTCTTCCTTTTTTGTTTCTTAGATACTTCTAACTCTAGGGAACCTATGTTTATATTATTTGTCTCCCTCTCCCCTTTCTGTTGTTTCTCGCATCTCATCTAATTCCCTCTTACTTTCTTTTTGTATCTGAACATAATCCTCCACCTTCCCCTTACTTTCTTTAATTTTTTTTGTTTCTTCTTCTTAATAACCTTTCCCTGCTCTCTGTTATTCATCTCCTTTCCCAAATTCCTCAAATACTTTTTATTATTTGGCTTAGGCTTTCTTATTCCTTTTATCAATTTCTCCTCCTCACATTTATTGTTGTTTTTTGTTGCTTGTTTCTTTTCTTTCTTTTTAATTATATTTTCATTCTCATTCTTCTTTTCCCCACTTTCATACTTGTAAACCTGTATTCTATATTTCCTGCTTCCTTTTTTCTTCACTTTCCATATATACCTTACTCTCTTCCACCTTTTCTTGCTCTCCTCCTGAGCTATTTTCTAGAGTATACAAATCCTCTTCCTTACTTCCTTACCCCCATTCCTATACCTTCCCACAATTGCTACTCCTTACATAGAGAAGGATGTTATTACCTCTTATTCCACTATTTTCCTTGTACTTTATAGACTGTTTGCTTTCTTTCATCTTTATTTTTACTTTTTGTTCAATTCCTTTCTCCCAGAGGCGTGGGTGTTTTGATCTCATTTTTATAATGACACTATTCTGTTCAGTATGATTTTCTGGTAACATTACCAGCTCCAAATCTTCTTCAGTATTACTTGACATAAATCCAGAATTATTAGAATCCATTTTTTCTTGTTCTCTACAACATGATGTTATGGAGTAAGATAGTTCTGGATCTTCCATTGGACACTCCAAAGCATTTCCTTCATTGGAGTTAGGAAATATATTTCCTTTCTCCATTTTTTGGGTCCACTTTACAGTTTTTTCTATGTTCTTATTCTCTATTACAATTCCTTTTAAGAATGACAATTCCTTTTTAAACATTATCAATTGCTCGTATATCATTGCATTAGCCAGCAGTGGGTCTCTCAGAGCGTTTACACATTCTCTGGTTAATATATCCAGTGGTGGAGTCACAATTTCAATTGGGCTCATTGTTAGTGTATCTTCCCCAGATATGTCTTCCCATTCAGTGTAAATGCTGCCGCTTTTTCTACCTGTATCTTTTAGCTCTTTACTTTCAACATCATTCTCAAATGTTGAAAGAAGATTAGTTTTCTCAAATTTTATTCCTTAAATTCTTTAATTTTCTGTTCAGTTCTGTTATTTGTTTCAATACTTTCTTTTATATTGTCAATTGTTTTTGACACTTCTCTATTAACCCTTTCTAATAAATCCTCATCCAATCCTTTAACTTCATCCTTTTTGTCTACTTCTTTGACTAGTGAAACTGGTGTACTATGTTTCATTAAATCAATTAAATCATTTTGTATTAAACTTGTACCCTCCTCCTGTTTATCCTTCATATTTTTTCATTTGAAATTACTATCCAATACTTTCAGTATTAATGGTTGTATCATTTTGGGTGTATATAACTCTTTAGGCAATGATTTAACATCATTAGCAGCTGTTTCTTCATTATCATTTAACCCGACCTCTATTCTATTCTTATCCATTATTTCTCTATTTTCTTCTATTAAACTACCTTCATCCACTTTTGTTCTTTTTA
Organism: Neoceratodus forsteri; assembly: GCA_016271365.2. Classification (NCBI taxonomy): domain Eukaryota; kingdom Metazoa; phylum Chordata; order Ceratodontiformes; family Ceratodontidae; genus Neoceratodus; species Neoceratodus forsteri. The sequence continues at coordinate 1,643,570,121 of CM057450.1, forward strand.
GTTACTTTTTTTCATTACTTTCTCCTGTTATTGTTTGACTCAATTTTCTTTTTTTTCCTAAACCAATATTCCTCCTCTCCATTTCCTTACTATTAACCAAGTTCTTTCCACTTCTTGTCTCAATTTGCATTGCTCAATTGTTGTTATTCAATTAACAATAAACATAATTTATCTGAGATAATGAAGCTCTCTTTTCTTATATTTACCAAAATCAGATCTAAATCTAGACCCCCTAACCCCAAATCCAATATGGAACTTTATTAACAATTCAACCCAATTCCATCCAATTGCTAATCTCTGTTAATCCATTTGATTCCTATGTTTTTATTAATTCCTGTTAGGCCTCTTGATAGAATATCCTAAAGAAAACAGGTTAAGCAAAAACAGAACCTTGTTAATCAATTTCAAGTAATAAACCTGCTTATTATATAATTAACAGCAGATTATCTCAATTATCATGATCTCCTAAATTTTAATTTAATCCAAAAATTTCTCTTATCAGGGTAAACAAATAAGAATGCAGTATAATAACTTATTTCTCATATCTCATATACCATCTACTTTACAACCCTATGATCAATTAATTACAATAATTGCAATAAATTGAACCATTCCAATACATTGCTATAATTTATATTTGCACGGGTAATATGTCTCATAACACACACATCAAAAAAAGAAACAGTGTATCTAAAACATGCTTAATCTCTGCACAACCAATATACTAAGGAGGATCATGCAAGTTGTTAATTGTTAATTATTAATTATGAGTTTTATTACTCTATTTATTACTCTATTTAAAAAAAGTCATTCAATCCATCTATTGCTTATAATCTATAGTCACAGATGTTATGAGTGTTCATCTCTTATTTTCACTCCCGCTGCAATCGTATTCTCTTAAATGTGTATCTGGCTTTCTCTTGTATTGGGACACAGTACAGCTTTCAGATTTTTGTAATGAGGTATTCCTCCAAAATATTTCACCAACATTTGTTCTTCTCCTTGGTTTTATCTTATTGTCCTTTATCCAATTTAAATTCAATGTCAAGAACAGCTCTACATCAATTCTGTACACTAAAGAAAAAACAATATAAAACACCACATGAGTAAAATAATATCAAAACCATGGTAAATTTCAAAAATACCAAACTGGCCTTTTGAATAGTTAGATAATTTACTAAATATTGAAAGACTTACTTTTGAAGCCTAATTCCCAATAATTCGTATGTTTTCCTGCTTGTCCCAAATATTATTGTTACAGTTTCATCAATCCTCTTTCTCTTTCTTATATAGTGAGTGAGCAGTAACACTCCATGGTAAGAAAAACAGCTGAAAAACTAATGCGGTATACTGCAACACACCACTGCGAGGTCAGTGCTAAGGCAGAGGTATAAGCAAAAGAAATAAACTACAGTGCAGGAGAATCTCATTCTCTTACTTTCTTTATTTTAGTCTTCTTGCGCTCAGTTTCTTCTGCTTCCTCTGTCTCCCCAGCTACTTCTTGAATGGCAGTCTGAGTTCTTCAGCTAGCACATGCCCTTTATCAAGCAGGCATCAGCTGATTCCTATCCCCAAATCACTGCAATTTCAGGCTATGACCAGGAAGTGCCCAAATCCTAAAAAATGTTTAACAATTGACAAAATAACTTAAAAATAAAACTCATACAAGAGAGCCAAGTTTTTCCTCTCTTTATATTTCTTTCAACAGCCCCCTAAGTCTCCTTGCCCCCCCAGATGTCTTTGTAACCACTCACACTCACTTTTACCTCGCCTCACCCAGTTCTCACTAAAAGGCAACTATTACTTTCTAACTTACTTTTTCAACTAAAATCCATTTTATGTGATAATAGATTTTTAAAAATGGTAATAATAGTACAAGCGGTCAAATGTAGTTCTATGACTTATTTTGTAACAGCATTTTTGGCAACCCAGTTTGCCGCAGGGCAGCATAAAGAAAAAAAAATAAAACAAATAAAACACAGAGGCAGGCACTCTCTAGCACTCTCAGTAGTTTCTGCAGTTCTCAGCCAACTCTCACAATATCTCACAATATCAGCAGTTACCAAAGGAAAGGAGAAGAATTAAGGCTACCATCTCAAGAGGTAGACCGATAGGCCCCCATGAGCTTTACTGGAACACCTCCCCAGAAGCGGGTGGCTTCTTCCACTGCTAAAAACTCCACTCCACTTTTCCAGGGGTGTCCAGAGGCCTAGACCAAAGCTTTCTTGGCTCTTCGCCTTCTCTCTCCTTGGGGTAGAAAATGCCAAAGATGACCTGGTAAGAATGATACTTTCACCTCCTTACTGTGGCAATGGTGGCATACCTTTTCAAGGAGAATTAAGACATTTGTTGTCCCTGCTGCTATCACTCACTTTCTGTGATTCAGCAACTGTGTTTCCTTCCTCTCTGCTCCATTCAAAACACTATCCCCTACCTACTTGCCACTTATAAACTTGATTATATTAAAAAAAAATTCTAAGCACTTAACCATTATTCATTCCCCAGTCCCATTTACAACAGTGGTACACATATTACATACTTCTCAAACTTAAAAGAAAAAATACACTTGATCATCAAAGACTGTGTTTGCCAAGTACTGTGCCCATGATTAAAACAATTTGACCCCCCCAAAAAAGTGCCCTCACCCGAAACTTCATGTTTAACTGTAAAGATATTTAAAAATGTATTTCTAAATGCAATACTAACACCAGTGCTTTCAAAGTTTTGAAACATCAATCCCTGCAGTACTATTACACACTAGTGCACTAAAATGCACCCGATGCATACTTTCTGGTATGTGTTACTTCTAAAAAACACACAGGAGTGCAGCATGCATATTTTATGGAACACATACAAACAGGGGTGAGAAAGAATAAGTGCCTCAGCTGGGACTTGAACCCAAGCCACTGAGAATACCATTCTGATTGCACTAACCAGCTGTGCCACTGAGACAACTGGAACCTGAGATGTCCCTGCGCACATTACCCTTTCTCAAATGCACAACCAAATGGCAGCACACATATTTTACTTCTCACAAACACACAGGAGTGTGGCATGCATATTCTATTGAACACATACAAACAAGGGTGAGAAAGAATAAGTGCCTCAGCTAGGACTTGAACCCAGGCCACCAGGAATACCATTCCAATTGCACTAACCAGCTGCGCCACTGAGACAACTGGAACCTGGGATGTCCCTGGGCACATTACTCTTTCTCAAATGCAAATGGTCATTGAAAGAGTTTGGGAGGACATCGATATCCACAATTTTATGGGGGGTTGGTGAGGACAATGTCCAATAAGGTGTGAGTTCCATTGGAGGGGTTGCACCTGACAGGCTGAGTGACAACTTGCGTCATATTGAGGGCAGTGAAGGTTTCTCTGATTTGGGATGCTGAACTGACAAGCCAGTTCATGTTGAGATCCCTCAGAATGATCTGCTCAATCTTATGTGGCAGGTTAGTGAGGTAGTCAAAAAGCGAGAGAATGGCTGGGATTTGGCTCTGTGGGGGAACATAGGCAACAGTGATGATCAGAGGGGTCCTAGAAGGGTCTGCAGTGATTTTTAGGGAGATGGCTTGAGCCCCGTGGTCCAACTTGGGTGCCGGGAGGGCATGGCCCAACAGGGTGTTGCACATATAGAAGGCACACCCACCCTCATGCCTGCCCACTCAATCCTTCCTGAAAAGAGTATACCCAGGAAGGTGATGAAGGAGTCTGGGGTTGATTTTGAGAGCTGGATTTCCACTAGAGCTAGGACATCGGGTTGGTGTTGTACGATTCAGCACTGGAGGGGTGCAGATTTTTTCAGGAGGCTGCAGATGTTCATTGAAGCAATGCATAAGCCAGACACAGGTGGTAACTGGGATTGACTTGGGGACATGGGGCCAGGGTTAGGGTGAATATTCTCAGACAGTATGAGGAGCAAGGAGATTACACTTACCAGGGCAAGATAGCATGTATTATCTATTGCAGTGTGAGAAGAAGTGGACCTTGCAGACAGAAAGCAAGGGATTGGCAGGGTGCAAAGTGTGGGGATGGCAAGGAAAAGAGGTGGCCAGGGTGGGTTAGGGAGGGATGAGGATAGGGGGATGTCTGTTGGTGGGAGGTGGGGGTGGTGGCTGCAACCAGGGTGGGGGTGGGTGTGAGGGTGATGAGGTGGACAGAGGTGCCACTGTGAAGGGGGGGTGGATGGCCAAGGCAAGTAACTGTAAGCACCAGTAGTATCAGTGTGGCCAGGCTATATGGGCAAGCAAGGGCACCCATGGTATATGGAGTGGTGAGGCTTTCACAAGATATGAGACTGACAGGTAGCCTTCTAGAAGTGAGTCAGCCATGATGCTGCAGTGGTAGGGATGTAGAGTTGGGCACTGAAGGTACCAGGTTCAAATCCTGGGAGGGGGATGCTCGAAAGTTTAGTCTGTAAGCCTCAGTGGCTGCAAAAGAACCACTGGGAGGAGGGGGTGCAGAGGAGGATAGAAAAGAGGTGTGCAACAGTGACTCCTAGTGGCCACTCAGGGGAGGTCATGTGAAGATGAGATGGGGTATTTGATGTTTTGTTGCACTTCAGCCCCACCTTCACTGCAAATATCATTCCATGAATTGAGTACCACTGTAACTAGCTTACATTACTGTAGCAGATATTCTGCAGGTGGAGGCTACTTCTAACTGAAAGTTGAAATAAGGAACTTAGAATTGTCAGGAAAGACAGTCTTTCAAGCAACAGAGGGAGGTGGATCTTGCTTTACTTTTGTTACAATTGTTAAGATTTTCAGTGCAGTAAGAGTTTAAACCCTGGGCAAAGAATGTTGTCGTAAGTCCTGAAGTAAGTGCAGGTACAGGCAATGTATTTGACCCAGACAGTGCCCCAGGGGGTGGAAACTGTTTTTTGTGTTTATCTGTGTGTGCCTTAAAAGGCCAGGCCAGACTGTGTCAGGAAGTGCTTACATCATAGCTACTTATCAGCCAATAGCTTTGGAAGAGTCTTACAGACCTGAGAACAACAGTATTATAAGCAAGTGTTTTATAGCAAACTCATCAGAACAGCTAATATTCTTCAGGTGAAGCTACCTCTGGCTGGAAGCCTCAATACTGAACATAGGATTTGCAAGAAAGTGAGTTGTGCTCACAACAGAGGAAGGTGAACCTTACAGTTGTCTTTGGTTTGTAGCAGATATTCTGCAGGTGGAGGCTACTTCTAACTGAAAGGTGAAATAAGGAACCTAGAATTATCAGGAAAGACAGTCTTTCAAGCAACAGAGGGAGGTGGATCTTGCTTTACTTTTGTTACAATTGTTCAGATTTTCAGTGCAGGAAGAGTTTAAACCCTGAGGGACAGAATACTGTTTACTGTACTGTGTCTGTCCTGGTGCACAGCTGACTTATTTTGGGGCTGACTGCTTTCAGAGCACAAATCACCAGGCTGTTTTGAGGTTGGGGAGGTTTACCTGTGTCTGACTTGGATGTCTGGATTTTTCTCTGTTTGATTAGCAGGGTATTTTCTCTGTCAAATTGTTGTGTAGGTCATCTTGCTGACAGGAAGGCACTCGTCGTAGCGGTGGTCAGAGCTTTTAGCTGATTTTTCCTGAGGGCACAGTTTAGGCCCAAGCCCTGCCCACCCTCACCCCACCCACCCTGGAAATAGTTCCTTTATACCTGGGGTTCTGACATCATTTCCTCAAGAGTGCAAGGTGCATATCACTGTCATATCCTCTCTAGCACACTGCACTGACAATATAAGCATACACATTGTATAATATACTGTATATATTTCTATATAACAAACCAATCACACACACACACACACACACACACACACACACACACACACACAAAAAGTAGATAAACATGTGGGGAGTAGTGCAATGTAATGGCTGTGGGGCAGCAGTCTTCCGGGAGTCTTTCTGGAGGCTGAGATGCTGCCCTATTTGCTGACAACTCTCTGCCCTGAGGGAGGAAGTTGCCCTTCTTCAGGCCACACTGGACAGTAGTAAGGGAACCTTCCCCCAGGCCACACTGGACAGTAGGAAGGGAACCTCCCCCATCCAGGGAGCACCAGAGCCACCACCACTACCTCAGAGGTTGCGAAGAAAGCACAGCAGTTGGACCACAGTGGGCTCAGAGAGGTGAGGATGGTGGAATAGAGGCACACCCAGTCAGTTGTTCCACTCCACAATCCATACACCATTCTGGGGAGCATAGTTCTCCTATGGATGCACCGCAGAGGAGACTAAGGAGGCTGAGGACAACTGTCAAGGAAGGCCCACAGGAAGGAGGCAGAGGACACCACAGGGAAAGGAAGCAGCTCCTGGTGGGGGACTCAATTATAAGGGGGATAGAACTAGGGGGAGCAGGGAAAACTGAAGTAAGGTGCCTGCCTGGTGCCATGGCTTGGAGGGACAGGAAGCACATCCTCAGGATCACAAGAGCAGCTGCATGGGAGTCTGAGCTGGACGTCATTGTCCACCTAGGGACAAATGACTTGGCTCATCATGAGATTAGAGCAGTGCAGGAGGACTTTGAAGAGTTGGGGAGGGGCCTAAGACAAGTGGAACACACAGTATCCTTCTCAGAGATGCTGCCTGTCAATGGCATCGGTGAGGCAAGGGTACTTTGCAGTTTAATGAATGGTTGAAAACATGGTGTGGAGCACAGGGGTTTGGCTTCATTGGGGACTGGGGTTCCACCTGGAGTGACACCAGCCTATACTGGCAGGACGGTCTGCATCTGTCCAGGAAGGGAACAAGTCTTTTGAGCAATCGGTTTAAATGCTTCATTGGCAAGCTTTTAAACTAGTCAAGGGGGGAGGCACTGATAAGCAGCAGGAAAATCCCAGCCTCCCCCTACAAAACAGGGTACTAAATGAGAAAAAGACCGAGGTAGAAAGGTCAGTGGGGGATGCTGCAACAGAAGGTAAAGCCATCAAAAAATGGAGAGCAATGAGTACCAATGCCCGTAGTCAGGGTAACAAGCTTCCTGAATTAGTAGCCTTGCTGGAGGAGGAACATCTGGATATCGTGGCAGTCACAGAAACATGGTACACACAAAACCAAGACTGGGATGTAAACATACCAGGATACACTATCTACAGGAGGGACAGGGAGGGTAAAAGAGGAGGAGGAGGAGGAGTAGCTCTTTACATAAGGGAAGGAATCAAAGCAACAGAACAAAAGGGTAAACAGGGAGGAGAAGAAGCACTGTGGGTCAATTTGGAGACAGGCAATGGCACCACAATCCGCACAGGGGTTGTATACAGACCCCCCTCTCAGGGGAAGGAAATGGACAAGGAAATTATAGAAAGTATACTTAGAATGGCAGAAAAAGGGGAGATATTGCTGATGGGTGATCTGAATATGCCAGATGTTAACTGGAGTGCAGTTGCAGCAGCCACTTGAAAGAGTGAGGTTATTCTAGATGCCCTACAGGGGCATCTGTAGACAACTAGTATTGGAACCCACTAGAGAGGGGCAATCTTAGACCTGGTTCTCTCAAATAGAGATGGAGAGAGATCACAGATGTGGAATTGGGTAGCCATCTGGGAACTGCGACCATCGAACAGTATGGTTCACAATAAACACAGCAATAGAGTCAAGCCATACAAAGGCAAAAGTACTGGACTTTAGGAGGGCTGACTTTGCCAAAATGGGTGAGTGCCTAAGGAATGCATTAGCAAATGGGCAGGAAGGAGGGGTGGAAGAACAATGGGGAATAATAAAAGTGCCATCACAGAGGTAACAAGCCTTTTGTGAAGCAAATAAACAAAACAAAATGATGTAGGAAACCACTATGGTTCTCAAAGGAAGTGGCATGAAGGTTCAAGAGAAAAGAAAGCATTCAGGAAGTACAAGGAATCACAGAAGGAGCAGGACAGAGAACTGTACTCAGTTAAAGCAAAAAGAAGCTGGGAAGGCAGTTAGAACAGCAAAGGCCCAAACCGAGGAAAAGATAGCCAACTCAGTTAAGAAGGGGATAAAACCTTTTATAGGTACATCAGGAGCAAAGGAAGACCAAGGGAGGGATAGTGAGGCTTAATAAAGGGAGGGGTGGGCAAGGGTGACTGTGAAAAGGTGAGATACTAAACAAATATTGTTGCTCAGTATTTACAAATGAAGAGGAGGTACCTAAAACAAACAATAGAAACACACTGGATACAGAAGTTGATACAAGCCCATTTACAGAAGAGGGTTCTGAAAGAACTCTTAAAACTGAAGGTGGACAAAGCAATGGGGCCTGATGGGATTCATCCCAGAATTCTAAAAGAACTAAGGGTAGAACTAGTGACACCACTGACTACCCTCTTTAACAAATCATGGGAGGATGGGGTGGTACCTGAGGACTGGAGGAGGGCAGATGTGATTCCCTTCACAAAAGTGGGAGCAAGGCAGAAGCAGGAAACTACAGACCTGTTGGTTTAACCTCAGTGATAGGGAAAATGATGGAATCACTTTTGAAGGAAAGAATTGTTGAGTATAGAGGCCAGAGGGCACAGGACCCAAGGCAGCATGGATTCACAGCAGGAAGGTCATGCCAGACAAATCTGATAGATTTCTTTGACTGGGTGACCAAAGTAGTAGATCAGGAGGGCTGTGAACATGGCCTACCTAGACTTTAGCAAGGCATTTGACACAGTCCCACACAAAGATTAATATACAAGTTAGCCAGCCTGGGAGTGGGTCCCAAGATGACAGCCTGGGTAAAGAATTGGCTGGAGAATAGGACACAGAGAGTAATAGTAAATGGAGTCCACTCTGAAGAAAGGAGGGGTTACTAGTGGGGTACTGCAGGGTTCAGTATTAGGACCGGTCCTCTTCAATGTCTTTATAAGCGACATTGCAGAGGGACTGGAAGGAAAAGTATGTCTCTTTGCAGATGACACAAAGATCTGCAACAGAGTTGATGCACAAGTGGGGTGGAAAGGATGAGAAGGGACTTGGCAAGGTTAGAGGAATGGTCAAATGTATGGCAGCTTAGATTCAATGCTAAGAAGTACAAGGTAATGCACCTGGGAAACAAAAACCCAGGGGAAGAGTACACAATGGGAGGTGAGATACTAACAACAACAAAAATGGAAAGGGACCTGGGGGTAGTCATATCAGATGACCTAAAGGTGGGCAAGCAATGTGAGAGGGCAGCAAGGAGGGCTGGGGGGATACTGGGATGTATAGGGAGAGGCATCACCATTAGAAAACAGGAAGTTGTTATCCCTCTGTACAGACAGCTGGTAAGACCCCATCTGGAGTACTGCGTGTAGTTCTGGAGACCCAGTCTCTGCAAAGACATAGACAGGATGGAAGCTGTCCAGAGGAGGGCAACTAAAATGGTGCAGGGTCTGCACCGGAAGACATATGAAGAGAGACTAAAGGAGCTTAATATGTATAGCCTCGAGGAAAGGAGGGAGAGGGGGACATGATAGAAACTTTCAAGTACCTCAAGGGAATCAACAAAGTCCAAGAGGGTAGCATCTTTCAAAAAAAGAGGTGTGCAAGAACAAGAGGGCACAAATTGAAAATGGAGGGGGGGCGGCTCAGAGGTAATTTAAGGAAGTATTTTTTCACAGAGAGGGTTGTGGATGCATGGAGGAGGTTGTGGAGTCAAAAACAGTGGTGGAATTCAAGCATGCATGGGACAGTCATAAGGCAATTCTAGGGGGTGGGGGTAGGAAGGAGTAGGCTGCTGGTTAACTAGGATCTGCAGCTTATCCATTAGTTAGGGAAATGGGCAGACTGAGTGGGCCAAGTGGTCCTTATCTGCTGTCAAATTCTATGTTTCTATGTACTCAGAAAAATCCATGTGCTCATTGTGGGTGCAACATAGCAGATAGTGGATAAATTATGCTGCCTCTTGGTAAATGTTGATGTGTAGAGAGCAATAGGGGAAAAATAAGTGGAGACAAAAAAGAGGAACAGAGTATAGCCTAGAGGTTAGAGGAAAAAGGTGCGAATGAGCTTGGTGCATCCAGCATACCAGACCTGAGTCTGATTCTCACAACCTCCACTTGCATACTGTGTGACTCTGAACAAGTCACTTAACCGCCCAATGCTCCCAGGTTGCCCCTGAAAAACAGGTACTTGTGCCTTGTTGGCCTTACCTGGTTACCAAAGACTAAAATAAAAAATAAAATAATTCTGATCCTTATACTCAGAGATTCAATATTACATAGCTGTGTACTCTTCAAAGAAAACTTTGAAATACATACTGTAATATTTATGTTAATTTCAACTTCCACTAAGGATGGAATCTGTTTTTTGCCTTACTTGGGACTTTCCTTTTTACCAATTTGAAACATCTGTATGCATTTTGTCATCTGAAATTCTTTTTTGGAACAAAATATAGTTTGCAAGTTTGCAAGATGGCAACATGCCAATTATTTTTACTGCAACTGGTGTCCTGTATTTCTGCTGGATTAAGTCAGCATAGTACATACATACATATGAACATACAAAGAAGCCAGCAGACTATATATATATATACTGTATATATATATATATATATATATATATATATATATATATATATAAATACATATATATATATATATATATATATATATATATATATAATAGATAACTCACTCGCAGGTGTGCAGTTGCGCTCTGATATATGCTCGCCTTGGTGTGCATTGTTATGCACGAGGTCACAGGTTGCATGCATCAACCACCCAAGGCATGCAGATATCAGAGCATGACTGCACACCTCAGAGTGGGTTATCTATTTTATGGCAAAATTGTTCTGGAGGGGGTAATAATGCAGGTGTCCAGTCATGCTCTGATATACCCATGGCCATGTGATGTGTCAATCAGCAGACATAATTTTTCCTTCTCATTTTATAAATATATATATATGTGTGTGTGTGTGTGTGTGTGTGTGTGTGTGTGTGTGTGTGTGTGTGTGTGTGTGTGTATTGGAACAGGAAACTATATATCATTACAAACAGGGCTTGATGTTTTTGCAAATAAATCTGTTCTGCATCAGTTTTTTGATTTCTTTCAAAAAACTATCTTTTAAGTAATAATACCTTTCTAGTAAAACCAATATATATGGCAATATAATAAAAATATTCATTTTGACATTGGATGCCTAACTGAAGGGAAAACTATATATATTTTCATAGCTATAATTTTGGCAAACTACATTTAAAATGAAGAACAGATTGGTTCTTTCTCTTTTTATAATAAGAATACAACATTTGTCTGTATTGTACAGACACATCAGAAAGGTAGAAATAATGAGGTATCTCATTCCTGTCACTGGTTGCAAGTTCCCTTCCCCCCCTGGGAATGCCTCCCTGCTCCTAGTGGGTGGCACCTGCTTGACTCCCCCAAACCTGTCCATCTAGGTGTCCTGGTCATGCCCCAAGGCAAGGTCCTGCCTCCTTTGATGCCTTTCAGGGAGGTAACCTGAGCCAGAGGAAAAATAGTGCTCTCCAGGTCTCATATACACACAGGAAGCGTAGTAATTAGGAATCACAGCAAAATCCAGCAACTGCTGCATTTGTACCTGTGATACACAGAGAAACAGGAAAATCTTACTATTTTTAAACATAAGGATATGGGACAGACTGCCACAAATACCAGAACTGCACTACAAACAATCTCTGAAACTGCAAGCATGGTAAGAATTTTACAATTTTTCCACCTCAGAGGTACTCTACTCATAAAATGTTGGTGTTAAGATCTTTATGTGCAGAGTTCTGGAAAGTCATGATACTGTTTCTATTGGGAACTCTACAGCTTAATGTTGCTTGGGAAGCATAATACTTGTTAGATTTTTTTTAAATTGATTTCTGTATTTCATAACCTGGGAATTGCAGCTTGAGAACAGTTTAATTAATTTTCTTTATCTCTTAATACCGCCATTTGCCACAGCACATGGAAATACATGATACTGTTTTTGAGGGGAGCTGTACTGTATGGGGAGCTTCTTTACATCATGCCCCAAGGAGGCAATATAGCATGTTGGTTTAAGACACTGATTTGCAAACCTACAGACCAGGGTTTGAATCCCACAGCCCCCACTTGCATGCTGTGTGACCCTGAACAAGTCACTCAACTTATTTGTGCTCCTAGGTCACACCTGGAAAAAAGTTTCAGTTTACTCTGCCTTTTCTGGTTAAACAATTTCCCCTTTAGTTTTACCTGTGTACTTTCTTCACCCTGTTGGTGTATGATATATATTACTACATTATTTAACTTAACATCTGCTACTTTAGTTGTTTGCAAGTCATGTCCCAACCCTACACACACACACACACACACACACACACACACACACACACACCTCATGAAGCAAACAAATGTTAAGTGACTTGCTCAGGGTCACACACTATGCAAGTGAGGGCTATGGAATTTAAACTCAGATCTCCAGGTTTGCAGCGCATAGCCTATATCAAAAAATATAGCAACATGCTAAAAGGGGTCCATCAGTATTTCTTATTCAAAACACAAATTTTCTTTTTAGTAATAATGGGAAAAAAAATCATCCTTTTTAATTTTTTTTTCAAATTTATTTCTGTATTTTGTAACCTGAAAATGTCTTACTGCATGTGGCATGTGCATGTTGATGATATTACATGTAACATTCTAATAAATGTTTTCTTTTATACTGTTATTTGCCATGGCCCTTGCAAATTCATGAGGGACTGTCTGTACTGCATCAGATTTTTTTTTTATTTCTGCAAAACATTACCTTTTAAGAAATAATGCCTTTATAGTCCAACCAATATCTCATTTGTTCTCTCCCTATATTCCCTAATTGAAGTGAAAAAGATTTCATTTGCTTTTCCTTTTCATACTCCTGGTTTGCAAAATGACAACATGCCAAAATTTTTTACTGCAACTGGTGTCGTGTGTGTGTGTGTGTGTGTGTGTTTGTTTATGTGTATATGTATGTATATTTTGAAGCCTTTTGAAGCCATTGTGTTAAACATGCTTGACACGCATGCCCCCAGTCAAAACCCGGATCAAGAAAAGATCCTTTCCCTGGTTTACAGTAGAGCTGAGAACAGCCCTACATAATAGGGACAAATTATGGAAAAAGGCTCGGAAAACAAAGCTCCCTGAAGATTGGGCTGTCTTTAGGACTGCCAGGAACTACTGTACGAAACTAACCAGAACTAAAAAGGCATCTTTCTATCGAGCTTCGCTGGATTCTTCCACTAACTGTCCTGCAAAATTTTGGAGAATGCCCAAGGATATCGAAGGTCATGTCCCCGCTGGTTCTCTTCCCTCAAAAATTTCAAAAGGTGATACAGTCATCACTGACAAAACCGGGATCCTTGATCTATTGAATGACCATTTTGCCACTGCAGGACTGGCCTTTGACTCCTCGCTGGCCAGCCACTTTCACACCCAATCCCTAGAACAAGTAGCATCTAATTCCCACCACACCCCATCCGCCTCCACCTTCTCCTTCCACCCCGTCTCCCTCAAGGAGGTAGAGGATTTGCTGCTGCATCTGGACACCAGGAAAAGTGCTGGTGCTGACTGTATTGAGCCATACTTCTTAAAGATCAGTTACCGTGTACTGGCTGTTCCAATCACACAACTCTTCAACTTCTCTCTTTCTATGGGTGTATTTCCTATGATGTGGAAGACGGCTCAAGTGATTCCCCTGTTTAAATCTGGTGACCCAACCGACCCCAATAATTATAGGCTTATCTCATTACTACCTATTCTCTCCAAATTGCTTAAAAAAGTAGAAAACTTGCAACTTAGAGATTATTTAGATTCCTCCAACCTACTCAACCCGGCTCAGTCAGGCTTTAGGCCCACCTTAGTACAACTACTGCTCTTGCAAAGGTAACGAATGACTGGCAAAAAGCCCTTGATAATAAACTATCTGTGTGTGCAGTCTTCCTCAACCTAAGTAAGGCCTTTGACACCGTTGATCATGATCTGCTTCTGATTACCCTTCGCACTATTGGCATGGACAAGGAGTCCCTGAACTGGTTCTCCTCCTTCCTGTCCGGACGCACTCAGCAGTTAAAAGCTGTGGGTGACCTCTCCCCTCTGAAACCTATCAATACAGTTGTACCTCAGGGTTCCATCCTGGGTCCTTTGCTTTTCACGCTCTACCTTAAAGAGCATGTACCTACCTTTGGGTAGCCACCATGCCAGGCAGTGGGTCCCATGCACCAAAGCAGTGGCCAGTAGTCCAAATCACCGAACGATGCACCAAACATGCCAGAAATGAAGAAAACCCCATACTGTACATGACAAAAGCTGAATGCAGCCAAGTGAGGGGAACTGACAGCGCGTGATGTCAGTAAATGAATCCCGACAGAAACAGGAAGAACCGAGTCCTAGTGGTGCATGACAGGGAGAAGGGAGGAGCCGAAGCAGTGGGCTACAGAACAGGGGAGCCACCGAATGGTCCAGAAACACAGGTACACGTGCCATGGAAATGTAGCAGATGTCTAAGTGGAGCACACAAGTCAGGGGCTCAGAACAGAACAGCAAGGCAGAAACGGGACCGCAAGGCAATACAGACAAGTCAGGGGCTCAGAACAGAACAGCGAGGCAGAAACGGGACCGCAAGGCAACACAGTGAGCATAATGCAGTGAAGCTACAACTGACACAGTGTTCTGGAGGTGCCACAGAGCATGTCAGCACAGCGAGTGTGACTGAGTGTCCAGCGATGTCTCACAGCACTGCACACAGCTACCAGATCTACAGTACAGGGACTCATGTATATCACAGTGAACTAGAGCAGTCTATAGGTAAACTGTTCCCATTGGCATGCATTAGTTAGACAGAAACACAGAGCAATTCAGCTGCAATAGGATATAATGCCAATGTTAATGTCAGGAAACACTGGAAAATTGCAGTTACTAGAAAAATGTCAGACTGATTTGGAAGCCGTGGCACTGCAGGAAACCAAGAGACAAGAAACATACAGTAGTCAGGAAACCACACTGCAGTAACCGAGTAACATGCAGCAGGAATAACAAACAATGGGGCCAAACGTAACCCACAGTGGGGCACAGCTGCACCTATTCCCATACACTGGATCTGCTACTGCCTGTCATGGTACAGACACAGTGGAGCAGGGAAGGGCACACCTGTACAGGATGGCTAGGTGTAGAGGTGCAACAGTGCACCAAGGAACACTGTGCCATGCAGCACAGCAAGTGAGACCGACTGCATAGTGCTGATCCAGAGCAGTGCAGGAAGGCCAGTGGAGGTGATTGGAATGCCATATCAGTGCTGTGCACACCAGGGTGCCCTGGAGGTGGCCCACTGCACCTGCAACAACAATAGCAGAGTAGAACTGCAGCCATAATGAAAGTACCATAGGGTGGGAAGACATGACAGTGCAGTGGGTGGATCAGCTGTAAATGCAATGTCCCAAATGCATGTTGCAGGCTGTCACACCAGGTACACAGGACCTGCTACAATGTGGATGTGGTGTAGTTGGCATGGGTATCCAATGGGGGCGGTGGTTATCCAGGCATGCAACACCCAGGTCTGTATCATGAGGATGCAGCATGAACTGCAGCAGGAAGAGCAGACAGCAGGAGTAGGCACTGTGGTATGTACAAAATACCAGTGCACACATAGCAAGGAACACAGGGACATAGGCATGTAGACAATGACCCAGGGGGTGCACAGAGGATGATGACGTGACCACGGTGTGCACAGGGCATAGTGGCCAGTGCAACTGACCCATGTGCAGACTGTGTGTACAGGAACAGCACAGTGTCCAGGACATGTGCAATGACAGCTGCAGCAGTAGCGTCATGCTGAAACACCCTACACAATGTCCTGACAACACTGACAAATAGGCAAAGGCAGTAGGATAATGGAGTCCACCACAATAGGACAGTTGGGACTGGAATGGTTGGCAAGAAACATGTCCCCACCACAGTACCCCAGCAGAGAAAGGACACCCACACTGCAAACATAGTGTGGCATGTCTACAGTGGGCAGCACAATGTTGGCATATGACATTGAGTGCTGCACATGAGGTGGGATGTGACACAGTGCAGTGGATGTGTGACACTGGCATGGGTATGGTGTCCCCTGCACAGGTGTGCATCACCATGGTGATGGTACCACACCACAGGTGTGAACTAGGGACAGTGGCAGAGTCCTGCAGGGTATGCATGATGTGGTGTGGACATGTGATGTCCAATGAACACAGGTGTGACAACCCACTGTGCCTGCAACATGTCTGTGTATGTGACTGTCGCACGTATGTGTAATGTCACTGCACATGTGCACAGGTGGTCATTTCATTGCATTGGAAAACACAGTCCAGTGATATGTATCTGCATGACTGTTGACACTGGGGATGGGATATTTCCCCCTGTGTGTGTTGCTGCATTGCGTGTTGTGTAGCAATCCGGATGGTGTGCTAGCACACAATGACTGAGGCTAGAGATGCAGCACACATTGTGTGTGACCTGTGACCATGACGGGTGGCTGCTTCATCCCAATGTGCATAGCTGGCTGATCATAAGTGCAACACTAAGGGAAATACCTGGCACACAGCAAGCATGTGCACAACACTGTGATGAATGTGTTGGATGTTAGCAGTGTACTAGATTGTGGAAACAACAACGCAGTGTGGTAGTGGACATGTGTATGGCTGTGCAGTGGAGTGGAAGTAGTCACCCATGTATGCATGTATGTACAATGGCATAGTGTAAGCTGCATAGCCATGTGTGTGCAGTTGTGGGTGGTTGTGGGTTGAGTCTGCCAATGTGTATGTGTGTGCATGTGGATGCATACATGCCTGTGCATGGTAATCTGCACTGTGTTAGTGTCCGTACACTAGGGAGGCAGCAGAGCAGACAATCCCAGTGCAAGCACACTGTGGCAGGACACATGCCACATAGTATGCAGACACTGTCTAGCAAACATGGAATGCACCTGCAGTGGACAACAATATCTGTACCACCATTGGCATGGAGTCATGTCACGGTTGTGCACAATGTCCAGATGATCATAGGTATCATAGGTAATTTCAAAGCAAAGAAGACTTACGTCCACTGTGCTCGCTGTTAACTCTAATTATGGTAACTCCCTATTTTGTTTGCTATGCAATGTTTGTCCAGTTTCCTCTTAAACTCAAGTATTGTCTTACTAGTAACTACCTCATCAGGTAAGTTATTCCACACTGGAATGACTCTAATACTAAACCAGTGTTTTCTTTTTGTGGTCCTAAAATTTTGCCCCTTAAGTTGCCATGAATGTGTCCTAGTGTCATATCGCTGTTCCCTTAATGTAAGTCCCAGTTTATCCCTTAGACTTGAGTTTTTAAGTGCATTATACACCATACATGTGTCCCCGCTCAATCGCCTATACTCCAATGTGAACATCCTCAAATCCTCCAATCTGTCCTCATAGTCCAGGTCCCTAACATCAGCTACCAACCTGGTAGCCCTCCTCTGAACCCTCTCCAATCTCTTTACATCCAACCTAAAACCAGGTGACCAGAACCGTGCAATACTCCAACTGCAGCCTCACCAGTGCTCCAAAAGGAGGCACAATCACTTCCCTCTTCCTACTCTTTATATGTTTCTTAATGTTGATAAGAATACCACCAGCGGACTTTATAACCTGGCTACAATGCTGATGGAACTTGAGATCGCTTGTCACTTTAACACCCAAATCTCTTTCCTCCACTACTTTACCCAATATATGTCCATTTAAAAAGTAATCAGCTTTTTTATTTTTTTTCCCAAAGTGCATCACTACACATTTGTCAGTGTTAAAGGATAACTTTTTTCCCTAGCCCAACTTTCCATTTTAAATAAGGCCTTTTGCAATTTAATTACATCCTCACCATTTCTGATACTAATACCAATTCTAGTGTCATCTGCAAATTTGGTTTCCCAAACGTCCCCTCCTCCAGACAATGAGTGTATATAAATATTAAACAAGCAAGGCCCCAGAACAGATCCCTGGGGGACTCCACTCTCCACTCCCAACCAATCAGAATAAATTCCTTTTAAACAAACCCACTGCTTTCTCTCACTCAACCATGCCTTTACCCAGGTTGTAATGTACCCTGGTATTTTATGTTCTATCAGAGCATCAATCAATTCACCATGTGGGACTTTGTCAAACGCCTTTGAAAAATCCAACAACACCACATCCACAGAGATACCATCGTCCAAGGCCCTACTCACATGTTCATAAAACTCCAGGAGATTTGTTTGACATGATAACCCCTTTTTAAAACCATGTTGTGCATCATCACAGTCCCCTACTGATTTCAGAAACTCCACTATTTGATTCTTTATAATAGTTTCTAATATTTTCCTCAGGACAGCAGTCAAACTCACAGGTCTATAGTTACTCACTTCCTGTCTAGATCCCTTTTTATAGATAAGGACCACATTTGCTTTATGCTATACCTCAATCACCTCCCCATTGTCCAAAGATTTTTGAAACAATGCTGTTATAGGTTCTGCCAATTCTGTTGCCAATTCCCTAAGAACTCTAGGATGGATTCCATCTGTTCCCTGAGACTTATTAGGGTCCAGGTGCTTTAGTCTACCCTCAATATCTTTTTTATTTAGAACAATTTTATAATCAGTATTTGTCAGATGGTCTCTGTTATTTTTTGACTTACTATTAAATACTGATGAAAAATAAGTATTGAAAAGTCCCGCCATAGCTTGGCAGTCCTCAACTAATTCACCATCCTGGTCCTTAATGGGCCCCACAGTAGTTTTACTTCCCTTTTTATTATTGATATAAGTGTAAAAAGATTTATGATTATCTTTCACTCTTGTAACCAAATTTAGCTCCTGTTTCCGAGTTGCCTGTTTAATAGCTCTTTTAGTTTCTTTGAATAATTTTTTATACAAGGCTCAATTTGTTGCACACTCACTTTTTTCTGGCTTTTATATAAGCTCTTCTTTTCTTTTTGATCAAATTTTTAATTTTGGGAGATAGCCACAAGG
Source organism: Neoceratodus forsteri (assembly GCA_016271365.2). NCBI lineage: Eukaryota > Metazoa > Chordata > Ceratodontiformes > Ceratodontidae > Neoceratodus > Neoceratodus forsteri. The sequence continues at coordinate 1,643,589,034 of CM057450.1, forward strand.
GAATTTTACCCAAAGCATTGTATTTCTTTCTTAGTGGAACATACCTATCTATTAAGTCAATAATTTTTTTCTCCAAGCTAACCCAGTTTTCCTCTAATGATCTATTTTCAAAATCTTCTTTCCATCCCCAATCCAGGAGTTCCATTCTCATCTCATTAAAATTGGTTTTATTAAAATTCCGTACCTCGGTTAAGCCAGAAGTATTTGAAAAAAAACCCGCTCAATTCAAAACTAATCATACAGTGATCACTTGAACCAAGTGGTGAAGAAGTACAACAATTCTTAATTAGGTCTCCTAAATTACTTAACACAAGGTCTAATGTTTTTTCCCCTCTTGTGTTACTCCCTATACATTGATCGAAACCAGCTAATAAGAAAGAATCCAGATACCTTAACTCATATGATGTCTCCCCTGTTTGTTTTGATGCCTGATCAATCACAGTGGTCCCATGAGACACACAGGCCATCAGACATGCCGACTGAGAATGTGTGGAACAGGTCTGAATGGTGTTGCTGACACACCAACAGTCTCACCCCCCAAGCATGGCTGGGATGTGCTGTCCCTGGGAACTGTACAACAGACAATGTGTGACCATGCTGTGGTGACTGACACAATGGACCTGAGTCCACAATGGGTGACACATGTCACAATGTGATATGCGCAACAATATATGGTGCAAGGAGCACATAGCGCCATGGGTGATGCCACCCAGTACTGCAAGAAGCAGCATGCAACATGTTGCAGGCGTTGTGCGCCAAAGCCAATCCATGTCAGTAGGTATGCCACATACCACCTGTGACAGGGTGCAAGGGAGTGTATGTCAACATCGACGCCCTACACTGAGGGCGTGGCTTGTGGCTTAGTACATGTGACATTCCAAGACACCACTTGGGGTACAGTGACCTAAGCACTGTTACACCAGCCAGCAGCCTGGCCAAGTGACTGTAGCATCCACTGGGCATTGCTGGAGTGTGCCAGTGTCAGCATACAGCCCCACCTCAAACCCACTGACACCCCACCAACCATCAGTGGGTTAGGGACCTGTTGTGGGCTAATGACACCCAAATGCCCCTGAGTCACAGTGCATGGGTGCAGGGCTAGCCCACCCTCCCGTGTCCAAATACACCACAGAGCCATTATGGGCAATACAAACCCCATGGGATGAACAACATATGGGTGACACTGTTGCCTGCATGGATGGTAAACCCCGCAAGCCCAAGCCCCAGTCAGTGCTGCACTGTGCACAGTTCACATAGTGAACACCAGAGACCCTGCATATCCTAGATGTCCACTGCTTCCCACCAGAGTGCCTGTCCACCCCAACACCAGTTAGAGAATGCAATAACATGCCATACTCCTCTGTGGCCAGCCGTAGACTGATCATCCTCTGAGTGGTACCACTGTATCCAGGAAATGCACAGTCAGTCTGTGCAGTGAGCACCATAGTCAGTAGTATACACCCGGAGTGCGCCCAGTTGGTGGTCGGCCATAGAGTCGTCAGGTGGGTATTGCTAGATGCCAACCAGGGCCAGGGGCCTGCACTGCGGAGGGGAATTAGACCGCCATGATGTGTAGGCCACTGTCGGGTGTCTGGCCAGCTGCCACTGGGGTAGGGGAAAGTGGGGGTGCCTGAATGGCCTGTTAGGCCATTGGCATAGCTGTGAGGTGTGGGGATGTGAGGGTGGGGCATGCCATCCAGGGATCCAGGATGTGGAGCCATGCAGCCTGATCGGGGTATTTACTGTGATGTGTGATACCCTATAAAGGTATGTTGTTCCTGTGGCATGCCACCTGGGATGCCACATGATGCAGGCTATATCCATCTGGGCCTTGCCTATCATGGAAGTGGGTGCACAGTCACTGGCACATCAGCAGATGGTGCAAGGTGTAATTGGCGTCAACATGTGGCATATCACCCAGAAGCAGATGCAATGATGCATGTTACTGTGTGAAACCATAAGCTGATGGTGAGCAAGTGAATATGCAAATGCTGGATGCGTGCTTGTGACTGTTCCCCAGTGGTAAAGGGGGGAGGGAGTATAGTCTGCACAAAACCAATGTACATGCAAGAGGGGGTCACAGTGTGTCGCTCATGTCTCCTACAGGGATTATATAGCAATGTCCTCTGTGGATGATGAATCATTCACTGAAGATGACAATGCATCCACACAGGACATCAGCAACATGACACATGAGCATGAAGTGTCAGAGCATGACAGTGATGGCCAAGACACCTCATCGCATGCTGAAGATGAACAGTCAGATACCAAAAGCGATGCGTCAGGCACATCATCAAATGCAGAGAAGGCACAAGATGCACAAGAGATCCGTCCATATTGCTTTGAACCACCAGCACGCAGGCCGGTCCAGGTGACTGACAGTGAAGATGAGGGTGAGCTAAATGCCGACAGCATCGGCAACACTGACTGGTAAGTGTGATGCAGTACGGGTCTGTGTTGTATGATGTAACAGCCACCATTGCCACAGGTCACACAAGTCCAGATGAGACATGGCACATGCCAGCAATGTCACATGACAGGCTGAAGCGTAGGTCAGCTGTTGTCAGGCACAGGCATCAATAAGAGCAATACAACAACAGCAGCATACAGAAAACTGTGCCAGACAGTATGTTGAGGGATATGTACAAATGGCTACAGAGACACACCAAATGGAACACAGAGGACATGTATGTACACAACTGTGGATACAGTACATGCACAAGGGGACATGGTGCATCCCTGAGGGGTGCCCATGCAGCTGCAGGATACACCACCTGTCCGGAACCACACCAATCACCACAGGGGTATCACAGAGTAACCCAACACAGAAACAGCAATGGACAGACAGCCCCCATGGGTATGCAGGGAAGGTACCACCACAACTACCTGACTGCTGTACATCAGTGACACTGTCCATGTATGTTGTACCGTGCATGACAGTACCATGCTGCATGGATGGATCAACCAGTGGCATGTGCGGTGTTGGCCTCAGTAGTCCACCCTGTATACAAATGTGTTGTACAACATGTGCACCACACCCAGGGGACACAGATGTGGGACTGCAGTCACATGAAATCCTGCATGTGCAAAGCTGAACTGGTATAAGGCTCCAACTGACCACACGGATGCCTGTGAAAGGGCAAAATGGCCATGGCAATGCCACACGAATGACACCTGGAGACACCTAAGACCCCATGAGACCCACAGAAACCACATGGGGATGACAGTGCACACCTGTCTGCCCAAGCAAGTACACACCTGCAACACACCTGCTGTACCCCCATGACCAAAGGCAGCACCAACATATGTGACGCCAGTGTGGTGGTGGCTGTGGCATCCATCGGCATGACACACCATGACCTTGGGTTGGCTGTGATACAATACAGTCCAACACTACAATGAACAGGCAGGACAACATGTCATGTGTGTGGAGCAGATGTGACAGCAATGGTAATGACATGCACAGTGATGTAACATGTTGGACACAGGCATTATAATGTTGGACTGTGTTCAGTCTGACAGAAAAATAGCCACCACCATGGTGTGGTAACGCACCATGTACCATGACATAGATGCATGTGTGACACCCCACCACCCTGCACTGTAATGAACAGCCTGTCCCTAAACACTTGCAGTGTAACACACTGTACCATGTAACAGTGTCATGTGTATGCAGACAAGCAGTGAGCCCTTCCACAAGTATAGATGTGGTGCAACATGCTCTGTGCCGTGTGTGCAGTGGTGGTCTTGGCATGGGGGGAGTGAGTCAGGCATGCATGCCAGTCCCATGCCTGCAGTGCAGATGGTGAGGGTATGTCAACTGTGTACCACCAGTGATGATGAGGTGCAGGCCATGACAGGACACATGCACAGGCAGGACTGTGACAAGTACACCAACTGATAGGTAAAGGTGGCATCAGTGGGGAAATGCTGTATGTGAGCCAATTGTGCATACCACTGTTGATGGTAGGGGTTGGCACAGTGCACAGCCGGCATGCATGGCTGCCAACTGGTTGCACACATGACAGTCCAGTTGCTGTGTATGACAACTGTGCCATGGCACTGGTCACACCAATGAGTGGTCTGACAGTACACACTGTGTACTGATGCAATAGGCACCTGACTGGAACACGTGTGTGGACAGGTCATGGTGATGATGTGAATGCAGTCTGTGGACAACTGACACAGGAGGAATGTACAGTCCCGTGGTGGTGCATGGCATGGTGTGCTATACGAAACATACATGACACCATGATGTAAGATGCAGTGGAGCACATACGTGATGACTGCAGCAGGCAGTACACAAATGTGCAGAGGAAGACAGAGCATGACACCAGTAGTCAGCACAGTGCCCTGGATGTGCCACACACAAGGGGACACACTGCAGTGTCCATGACATGTGCACAAGCATGCACAGACCTCATGACAGAGACACATACAAAATAACTAGAACAGCCTGACCAGTGGCAGTGAAGTGTGCCTGTGAAGCTGTGCCCATGCACGACACTGGTACAGCGACCCAGTCCCACAGAGTCCATCCCACCAACCCATGACATGTCATGGGTGGCCCCACCCACCCATCAGAGTCCTCCTGAACCACCCCCACAGGCGCAACAGCTACCAGATCTGGAGGCTGCACAATCCAGGGATACACATCACTCACAGTGAAGTAGTGCCACCCTGCCTCACCCCCTAGTCCCCCACTGACCAGTCCCCCCAAGTGCCCCTGATGTTCACACCCCATCAGCTGCAGCAACCCCCAAGCAAAAATCTACATGCCCCTGATGTCCCAGAGGACCCAATAACATACCCCCACTGTACTGCCCACCATCAGTGAGTACAGGATGAGCCCCACTAGCCAAGGCCCTGAGTGCACATGTGTGACTTCAATAGGTAGCCATGTGGCCACCGCATCTGTAGTATGGCACAGGAGCCTGTGAAGCCAGGGCCTGCAAGAACCTGTGATGGATAGTTGCCATGGAGAAACACAGTGCCACACACACACACACGCATGAGCTGTGAGACTGCTACATGCCTAATGCACCTGTGGATCACAACATGTATCAGGACACAAGGGGACCAGAGCTGACTCCCCACCTGCCCTCATGCCATGCCCACAAGTCACAGATGCATGTGGATTGTGAAGCACAACACCAACACTCCTATGTAAAGCAGGAATGTGACTGTCAGTATCATGGTGCCACACACACTACATATACATGCCAGACATGGTGTGTTCCAACGTACAGACATCCCCTACTGCCATTTGAAATCCCAGCACCATGTAACTCAACAAGCACTGAGGTACACATAACCTGTCAATATACATCCATAGTGGCAGACTGCAGAGCATTACACAGTACAACCAACAATGTACATGACACACCTGCACTGTATCGGTAGCACTGCATCTGCACCGCTGCAGCTGACAAATGTTCATAGGATGCACAACAGAATCATACCCCCACCACTGGTGTACAGTACGGCAATCTCCAACACAGAGTGGGTGCTGTGACCAACCCTACATGTCCTGAACACAATCCGAGTAGCAGGGGAGGCCATCGGGACATGACCACCCTCAGTGTGTAGTACTGGACAACCAATACCATGATCATTTGTCCAACATGGCTCTGTAGTAATGTGTCAGCATGTGACACTGGATGCACATACTCAGTAATGCAGCACTCACTGCATAGTGGGTCAGTCCCCCATACGTAACTGAAATGCTGAGTGACAGGCTGGCACAATGTGGAAATATCTGTGGAACCATGTGTGGCACCATGGAAACATGCACAGGTGTGTGTACTATGACCTGAGGTCCACTGTGAAAATGTGTGTACTGAGTGTCCCAATGGCAGTGATTCACCTCTGTTGAGAGTGTCGCCACAGGCCAGCATATGGCATTGTCCCTGGTGGAGCAACAGGGGAGATGTATAGTGGTCCAGTCACCTGTGGGATGTTCAGTAGTGCTGCACACCACACAGTAGTGTACACATATCCAGACAGAATGTGTGTGGACACAGCCCTGCCTGCCCTGTACCCAGACAATTGCAGCCTGGATACAACACCAATGCTGACCTAACTAGTGCTGCACCATTGTGCAGGCCATGTACCTACTGGCTGACAGACCCTGGCTGTACATGGCTGCATGTGGCATGCACAGGTGCTGCGGATGGTGATGTTATGCTGAGCAACATACATACAGGTGAACCACCATCTGTGTAGATGGAGGATGCACGTAACACAGTGACACACACCTGGGATAATGGGCTAAGGTAGTCATGTGTCATGTCATTGTGTAATTTAAGCCACTCACTGTAGTACTACCATACACACATGCAAGGTTGGCCCTAACCTCACGAGATGCCCTTTTCACACTAACAGGTGCACATGTGGACAGTGCGTACCAATGGATGATGGGATATTGAGCATATGCTGTAGGGAGTCAGAACAGTTCCAACCCAAGATTGAGCACCACACTGAGGAAGGTGAGGGCGATACAGTGTCCTGCATTACATGGCATCCAGGCTTCCATGGAGTCTGCAAAGATCGCTGGGTGCTTGAGACTGCCTATAATCAATTCAGACAGCAGTATCCACAGGATGAGGACAACATACAATTCCAGCATGAGTAAGTAAACGTATTTATTGTGACAGGAAAAGGTGTGCATCTTAGAGACATGCAGTTGACACAGTAAATGTGTACACAAAGTATCATCACACATGATTTGTACTATGCTGTGCACGTCCAATGACTGGCGGCACAAACTGTAACATATGATGCTGTTGTGTGACTTAACGTCACTGGCACCTATGACACAGATGAACACAACTGCGAAAACATGATGGTGACTGTTGGACCACACATAACAGATGCAGCATGCTGTATAGTGTCCAGTCATAATACATGACCACAGTGGAAAGTGTGTCAGTTGCATCCTGTGGTAGCATGCTGATGGAGTGTGTAGCTGTATACATCCCCATGGCACATGTAGATGTCATGTGTGGACACAGAAAGTGTGTGTTACCTGTGTAATAATTGTACCATGATGTCATGACACCACAACAGGAAGACACACAGACAGCACACATACAATGTACAAGTGTCACCAGGAATGCACATGCTAGATCTGCACCAATCCAACCTGGTGGTAAGGCAGAGACTGTGTCTGTGAGGGGAACTGAGCTGCCCAGTGGCGTCCAATGCTTTTATGACAGTGGCAATGACCGTGGTTGATATGGCAGGATGAGAGATGGTTGACCCACAAGAGACATGCATGTTCAAGTGCCCAACAGTCAGCATATCATCCCCCTGGAACCCCTCCCGGTGCACCATATGTCAGTTGCACTGGCATCAAAGATGAGCCTGAGGAGACCCAGCAGTACAAAGGCTGCCACCCTCGCATATGACTGAACCAACACAGTGTCACAGTCCAACAAGGCACAGTATGGCACAGTACAGAGACTGTGTCACACTGTCACAACAAGATGAGCACCATGCAATGCTATGTGTAACACATAATGGTCTACAGATGCAGCCTGCACATCAGTACAGGTTGATGCCTACCATGACACCATTGTTGGGGCAGAATGGGACCACTAACACCATCACATACAATATGATACCTGAATCACATCCATGTCACACATACAGTGTTCAACAGGCGTATATCAGCAGCAGTGGTGGTTGCAGGATCATGCAATGGGTGTCCTATGCAGTCATGTACATATACAAAGAATACTATCAGATGTACAACCCACTGTGTCTGATACCCATGTAGAAACGCTCCACGTCCAGGAAGTACAGACGTAGACACTGCACAGAATGAGCCAAGTAATACAATGTGTGCATTCAGTACAATAGGGCAAAGGTATTCCATACAGTAGAATTTAGTTACAATAACATAGCACAATATACTAGGCTGGGGTGCCGATGTGGTGTGCAGCCATGAGTTGCACGTAATGGAACACATCCTGCCTCCCCCATATAGCCTGAACGTGTCCCTCTCACCACAACATGTGATAGACAATGCAACTGTCCTCCATAGCCCAGAATATGAACAATAGTAGAATCAGGAAAGCACACATCAGCAACATCGCGACACTGCAGATGCAACAACGTAACCTACACAAGGGGGCTTAGTATAACCCATTGCCCACCACTGACCCTCTACTGGCTGTCACTGTTCCCTACACAGTCCAGCAGGGAAGGTTACAGAAACGCCAACATCCATGTCCAATGTATCGGTAAGCAATGTAATGGGTCAGTAGACAGTGTGGTGACAGGTGGCACACATGCTGACAGCTACAGTCTGGTTACCATGGCTATCAGGACAGTGTCATACATGAGGCAGGTGTTCACCATGCCAATGTTCTAATGTGACACAGTGTATGGCAGCCATCCATCCTGTTCCATGTTTGGATGTGGTGCAGTGCATGTGGTGGTTGACATGTGGCCTGGGAAACAGGACTGATGTGATGCCCAGCATGTGCACAACATGTTATGTGGAAGTGTGAGTGAGACCCATCACTGTGCCCATTCTGAAACCATCATATGATGCTGTGCTATTGTCAATACAGCCCCCACAGTGGCAACAACAATACATGCGGCCATGTCATGGGGAAAGCCACATGTGTGCATGTCAGGTGCACTGCACATCAGTGATGTTGGTGACCGGTGCCTTTGCAACATACAGGGTACAGTCAACAATGAAGCCAGGGATCAGGTGTGTCATATGCCATGTAACATCCTAGAATCCAGGTTCAAGGCATCATGATGTCCCCACACATGTATTAGTGGCACATGTGTCATTGTAGACATACTGTATCGTTGACTGCTGTCCATCATCTGCACTGTAGAGTGTGCACTGTGTGAGGCTGGTGAGAGGAAGGAGGGGTCTGAGGCAGTTCAGCCATGGGAATGGGGTGTTGTGTGACTTGGGCATGTTAGGAGACACAGTGTGTGATGCCACATGCATGATGCCAGGAAGGTAACCATGTGCACATTGCAGGATAGCCAAGCTAGGCATGCAGCAGTCATCACATGTCAATGTCCTGAGATACCACTTGTACAATGTAGTGCACTCATGTGTTGCATTTGTCTTTGCAGACGATATCGTTACATCTCATACCGACAGTTGGTGCGATTATGTTATGGATGGTTAGGCCGCCACAACCATGTCCCACTATCATCTTGTGCTGTGCATGAAATCCGTTCAACATTTCCAGATGACAACAACATGTACTGAGGGTTCCAGTTCACTTAGCTCAGTTACTGTTCAACCTATATTTGTCCGAATGTTGAAGCGACTGACAAAACCAGCCACAGCTTCTGCTTTGATGGGGTGGTCCAACAGTGCACAGAGGGTTCCTGGAAGTGAAGCTCTGATGGCTGCAGTGGATCCATCAACATCGCATAGTCCATCCTTGTAGGAGACAAGTAGATGTCGTTTCAGGGTGAGGACAAATCCTGTGGGGGAATGGATACATGGGGTTAGACATGAGGACTGTGTTGTTGGACACATGCTGCAAACAATAAAAGGAGCTCATATTGTGCGCAATGCTCTGTATGCCACTTGTTGTATCTTTTCAGAATGAAATGTGATATGTCTACTGTTACAGAACTGTCTGTATGCCTTGCAGGATTTGTTGTACACATCAGTAGACCATCAGAACTGAGTGACCCTGATGGTGCCGACAACAGTGTACAATGAGATGTACAGGATGGGGAGAACAACACAGTGCTGTGCATGTTACACATGATACATGTGCCCAATGATGCACATAAGTGGTCCATACCATTGTGGCACACCTGACCAAAGAAGCATGCTGTGCTCACCTTGACTGGACAGTCATTGAGTAACAGGCATTACAGGTCACAGCTATGTGTCCTGAGGAGGGCCACCATCTGGTAATAACATATTAGCACCCTATGCAGCAGGACAAACAACCATGTCATTGGCACACAATAACAGACTCACCGAGAACAGGTAGCATACATCTGTGGAACACAATCATGACATGTTGACACACATGCAAGACATACGTACATGATGCCATGTTGCACAATACAGAAACCCCACACACATGCAGGTTAACCTGTATGCCCACAATGGACAGTGTGGTGTGCTGTAACTGTGCAGTGCAGCAGCACATGAGTAACACACGTGTGTCCCCCCACATATGAGTGCCATGCCAACGGGTCACTATCGGATACTGTGCAAGCTGTCTGTGCAGAGTTCAGCCCTGCATGTTGATCTCATCATGTTTGTGCAGCTCAGTGTGGCATGTACTGATCCACACTACATGATGTGGTGTCATGCACACACCTTCAATCTTGCTGCTGAAGGACTGATTGCATAGGACTATATGTAGGTATATCTGCTTGTGTCAATGACATTGTGTGTGCACTAATGTCCCCAGGTGATGTAGGTGCTCCAAAACAGGCATGTTCATGTGATGCTGACAGTGCAGAAGCAGATCATTGTCAATTGCCACTGTGTGTAGCAGGACAGGTCAACATATGATGTGGGATGTGACAATGTTGATGCTACATTGCAGTACATCTGTGGTAGTGTCACCAGTGCCACACCTGAGGTGTCATGCAATGGTAACCTGTGCCCATCGCCATACAGCTGCATCACCATGGTACAGCTGTGTGCACAGATTGAGATGCACAGTATCGATTACTACACATCCTGTGGAGCATTCTGGATGGTGTGCGCTGTCAGACCATGTACACATGTATGACAGTTATATGACAGCAGCCACTGTACACGTGTCACAAGGGATACACACAACCACAGTGAAGACATAAAGGACCCATCACCATGACACTCAGCAGGGTTGTAGTAGTGCAGTGTAGCCCTGCTACTTGTCACAACTATGTGCATCCAAAACCAACCCTGCTGTCCCTGAGTGATACCCTGATGACACTGTGGTGCATGTGCCAGTGTCACATACCCACCTGCTATATGTCAATGGCATGTGAATACTGTTACATCACAGCATTGCAATGCCCATGTCACACAGTTGGGAGGGCCATACATGTCTGTGTGGATCCCCATACACAGCACCCAACCCAGACCCTTGTATGGACCATGGTGCTGTGCAAATCCCCTGTAATGTACAGAGATCCATGCAATACAGGTCTCAGCAGACCATACCAAGACATACTACACAAATATCCAGAGCCCGCTAATCAGGTAACACATACAATGTGAGCATGTACTGATCACTGATGCCAAGACTGTCATGTCAAGAAACCCAAGGCCACAAGGGTCCCAAGCGAACAGAAGTAAGCTTGTATATGTACCCTCCCCACCCCATATGCACAGACTGGACAGTCATGCATTATTATTGCCATGATGAAAACACACATCATGGCAGTGTCACTACTAGACATGCAGCTCACTGCAACACTTACCATATGTTGGCTTGAGCATATCCTTCCTACGGGTTGCCTCCCTTCTTCGATTTTGGGAATCTAATTGAATAACGCTTCCTTCCATCCATCGTGACAGCCTGCATGCGGTCACTATTTTCATTATAATTGCATTGCAGCTAGCAACAACCTGCAAATGGAATATGAGTGACATCTGTTCAGTTGATATTTGACTGCACCCAATACCCATGACATCACTGACTACATGACATGGTAGATCTTGCGCAATGATGAACTGTGAAGCCACCACCCCATTGAACTATTCATTGCACACATGTACCCAGGTCACACAGAGGGACTAGGACCCTGTTGCCCTGCATGCCATCCTGCGGACACCTGTTGCTGAATATGAATGCCTGACACCAATGGTAGGTACAATACATGCTGTCACTGTGGTGGGTGACACTGAACCTACAGTGCTATTGCACAACAGGACTGGTTGACAGTGAAGCATGCAAACCTGGCACCACAGTCACTATCAGTAGCCTACCATGCTTCTACTGGGTAACGGGGTGTGTCACTTTACAGTAGGCCTCACAGGTTTACATGGGTATCACACTCCCACTACAGTGACATGGATAGCGGGGATGCCATATCGCACATGTGCAAAACAGTGCAGCACCAGCATGTGCTGTCAGACATCATAGGTGTATGCCCTGTCGATGGCACATCGTCTCCCACAGGGACTGCACACCAGGACTGGGATGCTACCATCAGCCAGTGGACCTCACAACACAGTACCACATGTGAGCCAGGGGACACTGTCCTGTGTACTGCATTGCCTATGATATCTGCTGGGTACCATGGTGATGCATTGGCACTGATGGTGTTCATGATGCATGCTAATTACAACATACATGCCCACACAAGCAACATGATGGTTGATGGGTGCTGTACAGCACCAACAAACCATTTAGCAATCCAGACCTGAACACTGGCCAGCTAACTCCCAAGTACCCCACATATGGTGTCTCTCACTATGTGAACAATGCATCTGTGTGGAGTACACCATCACCATGATGGCTGCTAGGCCTTGCTGATATCCACCCACCCCCACCATGTCAGGTACATGTGTATCACACAGTGTGGCTGCTGAGACAATTCTCCTAACAGTGTCAATCTCAGTCACGGTTGCGGTATGGTGCCTTACCATAGTTCAGCTAGCCACCAACAGGGGTTGCAGTTACACACCCTGTGGATGTGTAGGTGAACATGGTCACCACAGACATGGTTGGTACATTGCCAATGCAGAACTAACATGTTCACAATGGATCACTAACACCTACAATACTGCATGGAAATTGTACCTCCCATCAACTGTCACATTGCTGACACACAATGTGGACACCAGGGCATTACAACAATCAGGGGGGCCTGTGGCCATATTCAGGTTGCAATGTGTAACTGTCCCACAGTACAGTGTGTGTATGCACCACGGCAGTCAACATGTTCCATGATGACTGTGTGTGTGACAGCATCACACAACAGTCATGACAGGATGTCATCGATGTCCCCTTATGTGTGATATCAGCGTACCTGGCACGCACTAACACAGTGAAGGGTGTAGCATTAATTCGCCATGTACGCCCAACACCTGACCGACTGCATGGCTGCATGTTGATGACTATGCTTATCATGTAACGCATCCATATGTTAGAGAAGCAGGTGTGCTTTGGGGCATAGTGTAGTATGAGGCTGTGGAATGCCTCATGGGATGATGTCTGATGCAGACTAGACATTCTCATTATGTCCTTGAGTAACACTTTGGAGTTCAGAATTCCATCCAGTTTCACTGATGCCTTACTATTTGTAATGGGAAGGCAGTCATGTCACAGCAGTTATCTCAACCATCCCAATATAGGATGTGCATTCACAACATTGGATCCACAGGCATGACATGTGTGCCACAACTGATACACACTGTGACCCATTGTACACCAGACAACTGTGGCACCATGCATCTGGACTGTGTGTATGGTTGTGCATGTGACTGTGGCCATGTGATATCCCCTGACATGTTGGTGATAGTGCTGTCGGCATGCAGTGATGGTCGGCATGCAGTGATGGTCAGCATGTAGTCAGAGTGCCATTGGTTGTACAGATCCCTCACTAAAGCAGGCATAACAGTCACCGAGTACATTCCCCAGCAGCATGCTGTGGATGCCAAAGATCACGTTGCTAGCCATAGCCCACCTTGGCCATTCCACCAGCCACATACCCATATCATACCTATCCTACTGCAATGTACACACACACACACACACACACACACACACACACACACACACACACACACACACACACACACACACTGTCAATGTCCTGCATCCTTCACCCTGTGAGCCATCCACACTACGTGTGGACTGCAGACAAGATCTCAGTCATGATAACTGCCATGTACATCAGACATGTGCCACATGACCAGGGATACTGCACATGCATGTGACACATGTATGGACACAAACCATGTGTGTGTTTGGTAATGGCATGGCGGTGTGGACGTGTCACCATGCATGTTGCCACAGGCACATTCCTCACACAACGTGATGTCCATGGACACCATCACCATGTCCATAATGCTCCTGGCCTATGAGGTGTGGGCATTGCAGGTCAGGTGTACTGGGTGTTGTTGATGACGACACCACACATGTGCCCTCCAACATGTAACCACATCGCAATCCATGGTGACCACCCATCAATCAGGGCACTGACTGTAACACATGTTGGGGACACATGTTGCCACACGCAATCCACCCTGCCAACACACACACACACAGTGTCCAGTGTTCAGTGCCAGGTTATGTTATACACACACAACCATCATGTGGCCCACCCAGTCCACTCCACACATTCATCAATGACCAGATTGATCGGGTCCATGATGTGATGCATGGCTGGTGTGACGGGTTGTCCACAAGACCACACCATTGACTGATGTCATGCTGCACAACACTGTGGTGGCCCTGGCAGGCAACTTACTGTGTGGTAGCCACTCCTTATCCCTGTCTTGTCCATGGAGGGGACCATGAGCACATTGTTGGTAACATGGAATGGGAAGGTTGACATGAACATTGTTGATATGGTGCATCACTGACTGCCATTTGGCAACAACAGTTCACTGTCCCCTTGCTCAGTCAACACTGCAGACCAGTAGAGGTGATTTATGATAGATTGCTTCCAAAGTGACATGTCGGAGCAGTCCTTCTGTGCTGATGCAGAGTCAATCTTCTTCGCCACACCTGCAGAAGGGCAGAGTGGGGTTGACAGAGTTTACTAAGAGCAACATGTTGACATGATGTAACTATACAGCCTACAACGTCTGACATTGGTGGCATGGAAGGGACCATGTAGTACCTTTGGCTATGTGCCAGATGTCGAAGTAATGGGATGTGTCACTCATGTGTTCACGTATCCATTTCTGGTTCTGACGATGGCGGTCTGTGATCATCACATCAGTGTGTAGTTCATTCTCGTCCCTTAGGTGTGACACCACCCTTCTGAGACCCTCGTGCTCACACCATGTGCTATTCTTCACTTCATTACTCTGCACAACATATTGTACATGTCAAATGGTATTGCTGGTGTAAGGACATTATCTGTTGGACATACTGTACTAGTGATTGGTACATAGTGGTGGTCTGTGCTGCAGTTGGTGCATGTGTGATGTGAGGTGCCCACAGGACCTGGAGGGTGTACCAACTTGCTATGTGATGTTGACATGGCAATGCCGTACATGACATAGGACATCCACTCTGTTCCCTGGCATTACGCTGTTGTATGGTCCCATACATAGCTCATAGGCATACTGTACATGCCTATGGCACACAACTATGGACTGCATACACATACCCCACATGTGGTGTGGATCATAGCTGAGGGATATCAGCATTACTATATGTTGGTATGTGCCCGCATTGCTTGTGGTGCTCAGATAGGGCAGGCTAACAATGCATACCTGTTGCGTGGCAACTGTGACACGTGGGTACGTAGCCAGCGGGCTGATGGGGATGACATGCTGTTACTGCACATCAGTGACACTGTGGTGACACATGCCTGTTATGCCAACCAGACAGACACAGTGTGTGACTGCATTCAGGGCACTTTAAGGCACTATGTGGGATGGCAGTCTGTTCACACATGTTGACTGTGCACCAGGGATGCATTGCGGATCATGGGATCCCATTCAGGTAGTACGCGTATGTGATGCATGTGGCACATCATGTTGCCATGTCAAATGACTACATTTACATTTATTTATATATTTTTATTTTTTGTTTGTTTTTACTTTATTTTATTTTATTTGTGAGTCTTCAGTCCAGTCCAGACTTGGTTTTCTGTGAAGTGAGGTTTCTTTGTTTATTTGATTTTGTTTATTTATGTTGGTTACATTTGGGATTATTTGGTTAATTTTATGCTGTTAAGATTGATTATTTTAGTGTTTGGGGTTTATTGTTTTGTTTTATCTTGTTTAAGCAGTGACATGTGCTGGCCTTCAGTCCCCACGGTGGTGCGCTATTCATCCTCCTCTCTCTTCGCGCCCTCTGCCCTTCTTATACTCCTCCCCTACAATTTGATACTTACCAGTGCTGTAGAGCATTGGGGATTGTTCATAGGAGAGTGAGGAGGGCAGGGGTGTGCGAACAGGAGAGGATAAATGAGGGGAGCCACCATATCGGGGTTATTAAGTTCAGAAGGTGCCCTGGGGCGAAATGGAACCCAGATCGTGGTTTACCATGTCTGGTGCCCATACCCAAGGGCACTACTGAATTTAGTAGGCAGATAGGCCTGACAGCCTCTGAGGTTTGTCCAACTCGGGCGGTGTTATGCAATGCCAGGTCCGTCAGGAATAAGACCGCCATTATTGCCGATCTTGTTGGCTCAGCTGACTTGGCATGTATCACCGAGACCTGGCTGGATGAAAATTCGAGGCCCCATATTGGAAGCCATGACTCCGGCCGGGTACTCAGTGATACACAGCCCAAGACTGGACTGCAGGGAAGGGGGGGTGGCAGTCTGTTTCAAGACTGAATTGGGCCTCACGAATGTAGTAGTGGGTGAGGCTGAGTCCTTTGAGTGCACAGTTGTAGCGGGTGTAGGCGTTCAAATCGTTCTCATCTACTGTCCACCTGGATATGGGAAACGCTTCTTACAGGAAGTAGCAGACTTCATTGTAGACATGTTGTTTGAGTTGCCCAGATTGATGGTTTTGAGTGACTTCAACGCCTGGGTCGACGATGAACTTTCGCAATTTGGTCATCACTTCCTCCAATTAATGTCTTCTTTGGGCCTTACCCAGGTAATTTCCACTGCTACTCATAAATCTAGGCACTCTCTGGACTTAGTCTTCCTCTTAGGGATTGATGCATCTGACATGGGGGTGGAACCAGTCACCTGATCAGACCACTACACTGTGAGGTTCAATTTTTGCACCCCCCTGAGAAGGTCTTCCGCTGTGGAGATGGTCAGGTACCGCCCATTACAGAATATTACTTCCCAAGGCCTTGCGGTGGTCCTTGACCTATCATCCCCCGTGTTGGTGAGCAGTAATCCAGAGACGCTGGTGTTGGCCTATAATGTGGCCATTACGGCGGCCCTAGATCTTATTGCTCCTGTTCGTGAGTGCCCCTTATCCCTTCACCCCAGGTCCCCTTGGTTCGATGGGACATTGAGGGAGATGCGGAGACAGGGGCGAAGGTTAGAGCGATGTTGGCGCAGGTCTGCTCTTGAGGTCGACCGCCTTAGATTGAGGGAACATTTTTCTATCTATCAATCTGCACTCACCCACAAGAAGGCAGAATTCCTGTCCAGGGAGATTGCAGTTGCTCGGAATCGACCGTCTCAGCTATTTCGGACTGTAGACAGACCATGCAATCCAGCCTGTCTGCAAGTTCAGAAAGCCTTTTCGCATTTACAGTGCGAGGAGTTCACTCGTTACTTTGCAACTAAAGTGGCCGACATCAGGGCGGACTTGTGTCCGGCAATCTCTAAGGGTGATGTCATAGAACAGTGTGAGTTCACAGTACCCCAATTCTCTTGGAGTTCCTTTGGTTGACCTGAGTTCATGGATATTATGAGGATCATCCATACTGTGCACCCCACAAGCTGTAGTTTGGATCCTGGACCGGCTCCCCTAATTTTGGGTTGTACTGATATCATCAGTCCAGTCATGGTGCAAATAGTCTGGTGCTCCTTGGAGTCAGGTGAGTTTCCTAGCTCCCTGAAAGAGGTGGTGTTGGTGACACCTCTCCTGAAGAAAGCTACCTTGGACCCAGACTGTTTCTCAAACTACAGACCTCTCTCTAACCTTCCCTTTATTGGGAAGGTTATTGAGAAGGTAGTGGCAGCCCAATTGGAAGACCATTTAACCATCCATAATATCTACGAAAACTTCCAATCCAGTTTTCGTAAAAGACATAGCACCGAGACTGCTCTCGTTTGGGTGCTTAATGATCTTCTGAGGGAAAGAGATCAGAAGAGATGTTCCATTCTGGTTCTCCTTGATCTCTCATCAGCTTTTGACACTGTGGATCACCTGGTGTTGATAGCATGCCTGAGGCAAATTTGTGGAATGTCGGGAACTGTTTTACAATGGTTTACCTCATTCCTCACTGGGAGATCACAAAGAGTTGTGTCGGGAGTCTTTTCTTCTGGCCCAACTCTTTGTTGTGTGGGTGCCCAGTTCTATGGCTATCACCCATGTTTTTGCAGTGTACATGCGCCTTGAGACATTATAAGATTGGTATGGGCTGAGGTTTCACTGCTATGCAGATGATACCCAGCTATACCTGTCTTTTGCACCCGACCAGGATGGAGCTGTCGCGGCGTTTAACAACTGTCTGGAAGAAATCCAGGGTTGGATGGATTCTAGTTGGTTAAAGTTGAACTCAGAGAATACAGAGGTTTTGGTTGTGGACCCGGGTGGTCAGATAGGTCGCGTGATGGCACGCCCTCTGGAATTTTTCTTGGTGGCGTGTCACTTCCGACCTCTGAACGGGTGTGTAGCCTTGGGATTGTCCTAGACGACTGGCTAACCTTACAGTCTCAAGTCTCGGCCATTGTCAGGACTTCCTTTTACCACCTTAGGAATATCACCAGGGTTAGGCACCTTGTTCCGTCTGACTCTTTGCCAACATTGGTCCACACCTTTGTGTCCTCGCGTTTGGACTACTGCAACACCCTGTACTTTGGGCTTTCTGGGGTTGAAATCCATGGCCTACAACTGGTGCAGAACGCTGCAGCCCTGGTTCTGACTGGTCCTGTCATATTACCTCGGTGGTGCGTGAACTGCACTGGCTTCCTATAAGGTGGCAGATCACCTTTAAAGTCATTTAATTGACTTTTAAAGCCCTTCACGATCAGGAGCCGGCCTATCTGAAAGAACTCCTGGTGCCTTATTACCCAGGCCGATCGCTCTTCTCGGCCGACGAGGGGTTGTTAGAGATTCCAAGAGTGAGTTTAAAATCTTCTGGCAGCAGAGCATTTTCTTATGCTGCACCCACTCTTTGGAATTCTCTACCACGCCGGTTACGGGAGTGCACCTCCGTGAAGGAATTCAAGAATAATCTGAAGACTCACTTGTGGAAAATGGCCTTCTTGGATGGTTATTCATAGGTTAATTTTAACTGTGCTGAGATCATACTTCATATTTTATTAACTGATTTTAATGTTTGATGTTATTATGTTATGATTTGATTTTTACGTATTATTGGATTTTTATTTGATGTTATGGTTTTAATGTGTTCAGTGCCTTGGTATGTTGAAAGGCACTTTATAAATAAATTTATTATTATATTATTATTATTGGATACACCCTTACCTGCCTGTATGTTGCAGGTCATGGGATATCATGATCCCAGTGCTATGATGGACTGACCATCATTGTACTGCCACTGTGACAACAGGTACTGTTGTGATGCCAGACATGCAAGTGAGTCACTGAGGCCATCCCTAGTGCTGTGAGTGCATGCCGCCATTATTGCCGATCTTGTTGGCCAGCTGACTTAGCATATATCCGCGGTCCTGGCTGGATGAAAATTCGAGCCCCATATTGAAGCCATGACTCCGGCGGGTGCTCAATGATACAGCCAAGACTGGACACGGGAGGGGGTGGCAGTCTGTTTCAAGACTGGTGGGCCTCACAGATAGCAGTTAGGGTGAGTTGAGTCTTTGGTGATAGTTGTAGCGTGATTGGTCAAATCGTTTCATCACTGTCCACCTGGATATGGGAAACGCTTCACAGGAGTAGACCATTGTAGACATGTTGTTTGAGTTGCCCAGATTGAGGTTTGGTGACTTCAGCAGCCTGGGTGAAGCGATGAACTTTATGGTGGTCATCACTTTCTCAATTGTGTCTTTGGGCTTACCTGTAATTTCCACTGCTACCTTCAAATTCAGGCACTCTCTGACGAAGTCTCTTAGGGATTGATGCATCTGACAGGGTGGGACAGTCACCTGATCAGACCATACCTGTGAGTTAATTTTGCACCCCCTGAGAAGGTCTTCCGCTGTGGAATGGTCAGTACGACGCAGAATATTACTTCCGTTAGTCCTATGTGGTCCTGACCTATCATCCCCGTGTTGGTGAGCAGTAACTAGACGCTGGTGTTGCCTATAAGTGGCCATACGGCCCTAGATCTTATTGCTCCTGTTAGAGTGCCTTGTCCTTCACCCCAGGTCCTTGGTTCGATGGGACATTGGGAATGCGGAGACAGGCGAAGGTTAGGCGATGTTGGCGCGAGGTCTGCTCTTGCGGTCACCCTTGGATTGAACATTTTTCTATCTATCAATCTGCTCACCCACAGAAGGCAGGAATTTCGTCCAGGAGATTGCAGTTGCTCGAATCGACTGGCCTCAGCATCGGACTGTAGACCGACCATGCAATCCAGCCTTCGCAAGTTCGAAACCTTTCATATTTGGTCTGAGGAGTTCACTGATTACTTTGCAACTAAATGGGTCGATATCAGGGCGGACTTGTGTCGGCATCTCTAAGGGTGATGTCATAGAACAGTGTGAGTTCACAGCCCCCATCTCTTGGGTTCCTTGGTTACTGAGTTCATGGATATTATGAGATCCGTCCATACTGCCACCCCACAAGCTGTAGTTTGATCTGGACCGTCTCCCACTTTTGGGTTGTGCTGATCATCAGTCCAGTCATGGCAAATAGTCTGGTTCTTTGAGTCGGGTGGTTCTAGCTCCTGAAAGGTGTTGGTGACACCTCTCCTGGGCTTCCTTGGGACCCAGACTGTTTCTCAACTACAGACTTTCTCTAACCTTCCTTTATTGGGAAGGTTATTGAGTAGTAGCAGCTTAATTGGTGGACCTTTAGCCATCCATAATATCTCTTGAAACTTTAATCAGTTTTCGTAAAAGACCTCACCGAGATCACTCTTTGGTTTTAATGTTCTTCTGAGGGAAAGAATCAGAAGAGATGTTCCTTGGTTCTCTCTTGATCTCATCAGCTTTGACACTGTGATCACCTGTGTTGATAGCATGCTGAGGCAATTTGTGAATGGGAACTGTTTTACGTGGTTTACCTCATTCTCACTGGGAGATCACAAAGGTTGTTCGGGAGTCTTTCTTCTGGCCCAACTCCTTGTTGTGTGGGTGCCTCAGGTTCTGCATCACCATGTTTTTTGCAGTGTACATGTTGCCGAACATTGAGTAAGATTTGCATGGGTTGAGGTTTCACTGCTAGCGCAGATGATACCCAGCTATACCTGTCTTGCAGTAACTCGACCAGGATGGAGCTGTCATGGGCGGCGCTTAACAACGTCTGGAAGAACCAGGGTTGGATGGATTCTAGTTGGTTGTGTTGAACTCAGAGAATAGAGGTTTTGTTTGTGGACCGGTGGTCAGATAGGTCGCTGATGGCCGCCTCTGGAATTTTTCTTGGTGGTGTCACTTCCGACCTCTGAGCAGGTGTGTAGCAGGATTGTCCTAAGAGCATTGGCTAACCTTACAGTCTCGTCTCGGCCATTGTCAGGACTTCCTTTTACCACCTTAGAATATCACCAGGTTAGCACCTTGTCTGTCTGACCTTGCCATTGGTCACACCTTTGTGTCCTCGTTTGGACTGCAACACCCTGTACTTTGGGCTTTCTGGGTTTAACTATGGCTACAACTGTGCAGAGCGCTGCAGCCTGGTTCTGACTGGTCCTGTCATATTACCTCGGTGGTGCGAACTGCTGGCCTATAAGGTGGCAGATCTGTTAGGTCATTTATTGACTTAAAGCCCTCACGATCAGGAGCCGGCTCATCTGAAAGAACTCCTGGAAAGTTTTATTCCCAGGCGATCGCTTTCTCGGCCGAGGGTTGTTGAGATTCCGGATGAGTTCGTCTTCTGGCAGGCGTTTTTCTTATTGTTCGCTCTTTGATTTCTCCCGGTTGCGAGTGCACCTCCTGAAAATTCCAGAATAATCTGAAGACTCACTTGTAAATGGCCTTCTTAGATGGTTATTCATGTTAATTTAACTGTGCTGAGATCATCCTCATTTTATAACTGATTTAATGTTTGATGTTATATTTTGATTTGATTTTTACTTATTGTTGATTTTTTTGATGTTATGGTTTAATGTGTTCAGTGCCTTGGTATGTTGAAAGGCACTTTATAAATAAATTTATTATTATATTATTATTATTGATACACCTTACCTGCCTGTGTGTTGCAGGTCATGGGATATCATGATCCCAGTGCGATGGACTGACCATCATTGTACTGCCACTGTGACAACGGTACTGTTGTGATGCTGTACATGCAGTGAGTCACTGAGGCCATCCTTAGTGCTGTGGGTGCATGTGTTCTTGCCATCCATCCATGGACATTTAACATCGTCATGGAAGAGTGTGGACATGGACGACATCAGGACTGGGCATGGAGGTTTCCTCGGTCCTGACAGCCCAACACAGCATATCTAGTTGTCCACTGTTCACCCTCTGATCGTGCAACACCTACACAGCTGCTACCCTGACATGTCATCTGACTGAACATACCTGAATGACCTGAATATCCGAAGCCTTCCTGATTCTTTGCTGTATGACCGTGAATTCACCATACTTTGCACTGTGGCTGGGGCTGTCTGATCGGCCATCTCCTGCCAGTACCAGGCCTCCTTCCATATCCCTGAGTGTTGTGATCATCTCCTGTTGTTGGCTCTTCCACACTGTGTACATGGTGGGCTCAAGGTACATCCTTTGATGTTTGAAATATGTGCCAATGGCAATCGTGGGCACATTGAGGAAGTTGAATAACCTGATGATCTTACTTGGCATTTGCCCAGAAAATAGGATGGCTGCAGAGAACAACAAGTTTCCAGCAGGCATTTGTCAGATGTATGGCTGGCTGGACTAGTGTGTGTCTGTCACAGTCTGTACACTGCTGGCTCACTGTGATTGCAGTTCCACAGTTGTATGATATGCGTCCTACTGTTGGTGATAGGCACACACGACACACTGTGAACAGTTTCAGGAGTTGGGACTTGTACACCAAGTACTTTGGCTCATCATATGTCAGTGACGTCTCACCTGTGTCATATTCATTACTGCTGCAGAGGAAAGGAAACATGGTCAGAGTACATGAGCATGTGCAGCAATGTGGATTGTACTATGCAGACTCCATTGGGTGCCTGTGGCAAACAGCTATCCACCACCGACTATCCGTACAAACTATGTCCATTGTGATTTCACACACTCAGAGATGAATGGCAGGTTGATGACGTACTGCATGGGCATCACATGTGCTGTGATGGATACCAGCAACACTGCTGATCAGCTCCCATGTGTCTTGAGCTGCACATAATCTGCTCCCTGACCTAGGTGATATCTCCAGCATCCTCTGGCATGACTCATAGGTATGGTTGTTGTGCAGTCAATGGGCATGTTCCTGGACAATATGATCCCTGCTGCATAGCTTGTTCTGTAGGTCTGTGTCCCATAGCATCACTATCTGACATTCCCATGTCACTCCTACTGTACCTCTAATGTGGAACCTTTGCAAGGGAATCCCTGACTCACAGGTGTACAGTCCAGACACGGATGTGCATAGCATTGTTGTACAACACGATAATCTGGTGCATGACATACTCCAAATGTACAGGCATGGACGCAGCAGTCCAGTTGTCCAATGCAGTGTTCTATCAGGTGTGGGCAACTAGCAGCCAAGACACAGGCCACCTCCTGTGAGACAGGTGTTGCCTGTCATGGCACACAGATGTGTCACATACACGGCTGAAGGCCTATGTTGTTCCAGCATGTCACTGATGTAGCACCACCTGGTGACAACATGATCCGCATGATGTTTCCAACATGCACTACATGGTTCGGCTATGCTGAGACCACCAGTGTTGGATGATGTCATGTGCGCCTTTGTACATGGCCATGCTCTGCATGCCGCAGCCGTTGTGTGCAAACACTGGGCAGGATAGCACTCATTGTGATTCTTGTACTGCCAGTGGTGCTGCACTCACCAATGGGCAGGGCAGGGTGCATAATGATTGTGCAGCATGGGTACGGGTGTTCAGATGGCAATGCAGGCCACAGGTTGACAGATACAGTGCACCCACAGGTACACTGTCATCCTAGGTCCTCCCTACTATGGCACTGCATATGTGGTCTGTGTGATTGCATACCACAGTGGCAGTGGGACTCATGGGTGCCTTGCTCCAGTGTACAGCTATGGAGACATGTCATGGGATGTTTCTGACATGGTTCACCTTGCACATTTGGATATCTTCATCCCACAACATGGCTACACCAGCACACAACCGCTGGCACGGACAGGTGATATCACCTATGGTGTGCAATGACATCACTGCATGACATACAGATGCCTGCTCTGTGCATCCTAACACAGGATGGTGACACTGTTACATTGTAGGGTCAGTGTCGATGGTCACTGGTAGCATGTCACTGCGTGTGTCACCCATTACGAGATAGCTACATGGTGTTATGATAGGCAGGGCACATGACAGTGTTGGCAGTCCCATGTGTTTCCACAGATATGGTCGTTGACTACCTACACTTTTGCGCGTGATGATGTACTACCATTGGAGTGTATGTCACATATCACCAGGCTTGATGTACAGCAGGCTGCAATTTCACATACACTGTTTGACGGTGATACTGACAACACGCGTATTGCCATTGACATTGAGTTACTTGCCTGCTGCTGTGCAGTGACGCTGTGCCCTGTGGGTCCTGCTGTGTGCACCTTGCACTGACTGTGCTGCAGATGTCCTGGACACATATCCATAACACACATCACCTGCAGATGCAGTAGTCCTCTGTGTGATGGATCACCACATGCAGCCCAGGTTGGGATGTCCATGACCTGATTCATCACTGCTGTACACACCAGTGTGCAAAAACATGTTCTGGCATGGTTCAACCCTGATGATCTCCATAGTGGCACAACAGTGACAGCTGTACTGGTCCCAGACATGTATGTGTTATGTGGATGCTGCTGTATCAGGTGCATACCATGTGCAGTACATAGTTATCGAACGAGGACACTATTGCTGCATACAGATGACACATACACAGATCCATTCCACTACACACCTGTCCACTGTGTTCAGACACCATATCACAGCATTGTGTTGCCTACACTGTGGTCAGGGCCATCCCGACAGTCGCTCAGCTGTGCATTCACAGTGTATAATGGCGGTGACGGGGGGCACTCTTTGTCCACACAGTCTGTGTATGGACAACACAGATGTCCTCTGTGTGACATGCTGTTGTACACATTTGTGTGGTGTAACCTCAAACATCGTGCTCCAATGTCATGTGGTACCTGACCCACCTGCACCAGTGATGCTGTTCAGCTTGTTATGCTATTATGTTGCCTTCTCCCCTGATCCATGCCCTTTTTGCTACTGCGTCATCTACATGCTACATTTCCTACCCTCACACCACAGTACCATCATACACAGGCCCTCAACAGTATACATGGTCATGATGGCAACATGTGCCCGATTCAGGTCTTTTCTACCTTTGTGTGTAGTATGTACATTACTGATGATGGCGATCTTGCAGGCAGGACCTTAGTGACTTGTTAGTCCTCTCTCTGGTGTGCAGAGTGCACACTGGCAGTGGCAGCATTTATTCTGTCCATGTCAGTGCTGATAACCCATCCCACTGTGATTGTCAACACACCTGTTTCCGTGGTCATCAGTTCCATCCTTTGTGTCAGTGTGGTCATCAGTGGCATCACTGGGAATGTACTCTGGATCCGCTTTATCAATGCCATTGTCGATGTCCCTGTCACTGTCAACACTGCTGACATCTGAACTGTCCATTACTGCTCCCTTGTTCCCAAGTATGTCCACGAGTGTGCCACCAATCAGGTTGCAGGTGATGGCCTTGTCGTCCATGTGTTTCTTCACCTGGACACCTGGATGATACAAGTGTAGCAGTATGTGTTAGACGACCAACTGACAACATGGCACTTTGTAGAACGATGAATGAATGGCTGTACACTACTGCTGTACCACTCTGTACATCCGCTTCCCGGATGGGTATGGAGTCGTCATGTCTGTTGGTTCACATGTCATTTGTGTGAACAGGTCTGTACACTACATGTACACTGCAGCTCTGGACCAGTTCATCACATGGTGTTATAGACGCATTATGCATTCCCATATGTTGCGTGGTGACTGTGTTATCTATATACATCTAGTGTCCATTACCATGTTCCTCACCTGCACAGACTGTATACAGTGCCCATTGCTGGGGAGGCACATGGACACTAGGCCACAGGCCACACACCCATACTATGGCTGCGACTGCACCATGCTTGCCTAGTGGTAAGGTGACTCCTGCACAGGCGTACACAGAATGTGTGCTTGCATGTTGAATGTTACTGTTGGTTGTATATTCACACATGGTGACAATGTGTGTAGTGCATAGTGGTGGTGTGTTGGGGAACATTGCTGTACATGTTCCTTGTACCTTCAATGTGGCTGTCCATGGTCACCATGGTGACCATGTGGGTTGGCCACTCCTGCCTGAGGGGGTTGTTGCCATGTCAGTGTGTACATTGTATAGGCCAGCCATGTGTTCCTGTACATTGCGTATGTTGTTGTGCATTCAACACTATCAGCTGTGCTTAGTGGTAATCCTATGGGAAGGGCCTGTTTCCAGCACACATGTGTACTGTGGGTTGGGACACATAGCACACCTGTTGCTACGCTTTGTCATAGTATTGACAGACATCAGAGTGGTGTGTCCATTGCATCAGTGGTGTACTGCCAACAAGTAGTCCTTACCAATGCTGGTATTACATTGTGCGCTTTGAATGTGTTGTTCAACAGGGATGGCATGGTGCTGTGGCTCCCCACATGTCATTCCCAGCATACTGTGACACCTATGCATAATTGCTGCTGTTGCACCGAACACCATGTGGCACTGTGGGGTTGCGACATGCAGCTGTATGACACTGTATCGTTTCCCATGGTGAGCATTTTGCTCTATAGTCACAGGTGGTGTGACAGATGTGTTTACATGTTGGTAATGGTTGGGACAGCAGGATGCAATCATGCACAACAGATGCACTATCTCACCATGTCCAACATGCTGCTACTCACACCTTTCACTGTCACAGTAGTAATACCTGGTGCACGTGACTACACACATGTGAGGCCAGTGGTGGACTGAGGGTGACCAAGTGTGGTACAATTGCACTGTAGCTGCATGTGTGTGTTTGATGTTTCAGGGTGTGGGACCAGTGCAGGGTGCTGGTCGTATGGCGCTGTTCCTCAACAGACACATGCTGCTGTATTGCACATGGTGGTGGTAAACAGGCACATGTACATGACGATACATGCGCCATGGTCTCATGTTGTGGGGTCATGCAAATGATAGTGCCAGTGAGGGCATGTTATGTGTTTGCACATATGTTCTAGGGCTGGTGACTACCAACATAGTTCTGGGTGACATACAAGTGTGTTGCTTGTACCCACAGTATACATTGTCCATTGCAACTGCAGACATATCCATCATGTGATGTTTCAGAGGGGACATGAGGATGTGTACATGCCTTGGGGACCTAGGTTACGGGGCCACACATCAGACATTGGTGTTCAGGACTGACACATGCATTCCCTGCGTATGCCCCACAGGCATGGGTGCTGGCCCCTTGCATGTGTACACAGACCGGGGTTGGGGGTGGGCATGTGGTGTGTTTGGTGGACTGTTTGTTGGTTTGTTGTTGTGTCACAGCACTGTTCTGATGTCAGGCTAGCCCAGGGGGGCATTGTGTATCTGTATTCAGTTGCTTGCCTACATGACACGTGGGATATGTGTGTATGACGCATGCTGGCTTGGCTCACTATCCATTGATATGATGCAGGTCCACGTTGCAGTCTGTGTGATGTTGTGCCATTGTTGGGTCTGCATGGCATGTGGCTGACCCCAAGCATTGCCATGTGTGCCAGGGTGACACTGACTGTACATCAGTATCTCTCCTGTGTATACAGTGCTGCAGAGACACCATTATCTGAGGGAGTGTGTTATTACATGTGTGGCTGTTGCACTCCCCTGACATTACTACCGGAGATGCCTTGTGACTGAAGTGGACCGCCTGGGCCACTTGTGTGTCACCTCACACACTGGTGTGCAGTCTGGCAGTGTACTGAGCAACACATGACTGCTCAGCAGTGAGATGTTGACAGGTCAGGACCATTTGGTGGCTGCTGCAGTACAGTGTTCCTGGCATGCCCACATTCATGTCTGCACACATACACATACCTGTTCCTGCTCATAGGGGGATGGTATGGACGGTGGTGGCTGTATGTTGTGTGGGAGAGGGCTTCCACTTAGTTGCACATGTTGGGATGGACCCCATATAGGTGCACATTATCTATGTCTCATGTGTAATGTTGTGTGCCACACAGCTGTTGTTGACATGGATATCACGAATGTATACCTCACATACTTCTAGATGATAGATTTGACAGTACACCATCGCATGCAGTCTGAGTTACTGAGCTGTAGTGGTGAAAAAGTGTGACATGTTCACACACAACACAGTACAGTTCATGGCATGATAGCACAGGGACAGTAATATTGTAGCCTGGGAGTGTGATGCAGTGGGTGACACACCTGGAACTTCATATGAGGCATCTGTCACACACCATTCGGCACTTGACATGACAACTACAGGTGATCCGACGTGACTGCGCTGGATATGTGAATGGCATGCCCTTTGTGCTGGGTCCTTGTATGGACACTTGTGTACCCATCTACTCCACTGACATCTCTGTTCTGTTACCCCTGCTATGATCCTCTACCCTCTTTCATAGTGTGTTGCAGCTTTAGCTGCATTGCAGTCAGCTACCTCATGTTGCACATGCAGTGGTGGGTGCCACATTAGGTTGTCACTCTTCATGATGGGTGTGGTGTTGTGCATGCACCATCCTTTGGATGATGTGCCGGGGGCCAGTACTGTGAGGGTATACCCTATTGCCTGGGGCACACACAGGCATTTGTCATGAGGAGGGGGAGCGTATTGTACAGTGGGAACATGTGTCATCGGTGGTGTATTTAGTACAGACTCTGTGTGCCAGGATGTCATTCATCCTCCATCAGCTCTTGTGGATGCTAGATATGTGCTACAGTGGTACTGATCTGTCCTCACCACAGAGCACATCTGTGACATGTGTGTTACCCCTGCTACAGTGTGGTGTGTTTCACATACCAATTGTCCTCTGTGGCCATATGGCATTACACATGGCTGTAACCATCTGGACACAGTGTGTACCTGTTCATTGCAGCATGTGCATTCAGGGGTTACATGTGCTGATGTGTGCATTTGCTGCTACTCTGTCATGCATGGTGGCTGTGGTCAGCCATTCCGTGTCCACTGCACTGTGATGCACATCACATTTACCCATATGGTACCATCAGTGGTCTGCACATCCTGCAGGATGCCAATGTTCCCTTGCGTTGTGCCTTGCACAGCTGGTGACACACTGTGTGATGATGTACATGTGTACCGTATCTCTGATGGGGCAACTACTGACACCCATGACACATGTGTTACCTTTGTGTGATCAATATGTGACTGCCACAGGCATACATGATTGACTCCAGAATGGCAGTTAGTTACACAGCATTGCTAACACTATGTAGCATGGACTCCAGTGTTACCTTTACTATGTCTTGGTGCTCTAACCCGACACTGGTTGCCACGTGTTGTCATCTGTCTGTTGTTGGTGTAGACATCATTGGGTGATTTGCTGATGTTTGGTGTTGGTATGCTGCCATCGTCACTTGTGTATGGCTCCATGCTGTACTCCGACACACTGGGGGCATCTTGGATCACAAGCACCTCACACTGCGTAGTCTCACTGTGCTGCAGTGCATGTCTGGGCACAGGGTTGTTCCCATTTACATTGCTCACCATTGTGGATGTGACAGCCATTTGCCCAAGCTGATTCCTTTCCTGGTAAGAAAATTGTGGATATTGAATGTGACATTCCTGTAGGATCATGCACTGTTTTCAACAGTTGACCTGGCATTGGTGTCATTGTAACATTCTGCTGGCACTGTGAGACACACGACGGTGTCATTGAAGTGATGATTGTGGCCCTTACATGTGTTCTGTCTGTTCAGTGTTGGGGACAGTAGCAGTGCTGGACCCCTGCATCCGACACATAGTAAGTGTTCATCACCACTGGTGCCACACACATTCAGTCATGCACTATTGCACAGCAGGCACTACATTATGTGCCTCATGGTGTTGCTGTGAGCTGCACAATGGCATGCCATGGTACTGTGTGTCATTGGGCAACTGTTTGGCATGGTGTGTGTCATCGACAGCCACTGGCAATTGCATGTGTGTGTAATGGGTCACATGTGCCATGGCCAGACATTACCTACCCCATCTGTGCAGTGCCGGTCTCATGATTTTGTACTGGCTCCATGAGCACGACACAGGTTCATTCCTTCTGCACGGTCATGTGTGCTTTGCTTGCTATCTGAGGCCAGGGTCCCAGTATGCCGGTACACATGCACATGCTTTGTGAGTAGTGCATTGCCTCATGCATCTGGCATGCCTTCCACTCCTCTGGGTGACATCTGTCTCACACACACAACACTACATTGCACGTGACACATGTTTGAGCCCTCTACCCCACATATATTCATGTACAGTGTCATGTCATATGGCCACCCCTCACACACATCATCCCTGTAAATGCATTTGCCAGCACTGTGATCCTGCAGTGCATGCCACATGTGCTACATAGCAGTCCCAGGGGTGCATGTGCACACTGGCATGGGGCCATGTCTGGTGGTTCCCACAGTGGTATCACATCCCTACATCTGCATTGGTCACCCTCCCCCACACACACACGACATGTCTAATCTGTGTCATGTGGTGTCATCTGTGCATAAGCGGATGTGTGTCATGTTACATTTCCGCTGCCGAGTCTCACGGTACATGTTGTGTCCCAGCCTGGGGGAGGCACCAGTGGCCGCTGCATCTACAGCTGTTCATGCTGCATTGCTGCCTCATGCTAGTGTAGCACACCTGAACTGCACAGTAACACTACTACCATGTGACATTGTCGTGGGGTACCTTCCCCTCACTGCAGCAGTCTGCAGGCCACATTCATGGACTGACTGTGCCCTCTACAACATGGTTGTTCCAGCACTGGAGGGTTTGTGTCATGGCTCACCATGTAGATGTCATGACAGTTCATCATGCCATGGTTGTCATCCATTCTCATTACAGTGATTGCCGACTGGTATGTAGGCTACTGACACTATTCGCTGGGGTATGGACATGCACACTGCTCATTGTTTTGGCTGTGTGTGTGTGTGTGTTCTGCAGTACGTGTGTTGCGTGTGTGGCATTGTTGTACATACAGGCTGCATGTGGTGCACTACATTTGCAACATGGGAGGGCACAGCACCCCTGCTGATCTTGTGTTACCATGCCACAGTCATGCCCACTGTTATGATGGGTTGGTGGCTCTCACTCCCTTATGTTTGCCCATCTGTGCATGTTACTGTGGGGCATTACCTTCCTTATCATGGGTACCATGTGTGTCTGACTTAGCTCACTGTGTAGGGGTGTGGGGCATTACATTTGGTGGGCTGTGTGTCCACTGTGGGATCTGACACATGTTGTACTACCAGTGAGCAGGACGCTTCACTGGTGACAGGGGGAGTCCCCTGCTGTACCCTTTGACCACCAGATACATCGGACCCACACGTGGGTTGCTTGCTGTACACAGGTGTGATTGTCAACTACTGTGCCTACATGATGTTGGTTTGTGACACATGGCACTGTCACCAGGACAGTGCTATTCTGCACTGCCTACTGCATAATACATATGTCAGGTCACCCATATGCGCTATGTTCCTCCTATCTAGGTACACCTCAGCAGCATAGCCCATACCTTGATAACTTATGGATGAGTACATGTGCATGTACACATGACACTTACATAGTGTTGCACACCTCACAAGGGACCTACATGTTGCATCTGCCATGTTGCACACACCTGTCCCTGTCCTGCTTGTGTGGTGGGCTTCATATCAGGATAGACCTCTATTACTGGGTCTGGTGCTCTGCCACCTGTGGTGCTTTGTGCCACATGCAGCGTGCCATGACCTGTCGGGTGCCTACCTGACGTGCTATTCTCCATGTGGGCCTTTGTACCTGGGATACATTCTTGCAGTTTATCCATGGCCCATAGTTATTCCCAACATTATGGCTGCATTGCCTTTGCCCTTCCAGCCATATGTGTGAGTGACCATGACTTGCCAGGTACAGTGCTGTACTGCAGGTCGACACCATGTCAGCCCAGTGTGGGTCACTGCTGTGCAGTGTTCCAGTGGCCAATGGCATACGGTGCTGGCAACATCCCTGGGACATCCAGCAGGTTGTGACTCTGACATGGCCACTGTTGTGTCCACAGCTGTCACACCATCTGTACCTGTCGTGCCCTCCATGGTAATGTTGTATGCTGGGTTGTGCGTTCTGCTCCTGTCAACTACACCATCTGCCTCCACACATTGGGCTGCTCCTGTCTGGCCATGGTGTGCCCTCGGGGACTTCTTCCCTAGGTTTGCTCAGCATGTCTGTACACAGCATTTGTCACACATCAGATGGATTGGTGCATGGGCACCTGCCACCTACTCATTCATTCAGCATCATCCATGCCGTTGTGCTACATTGCTGTGCTGTACCATCACACAGGGTGGGGATGCAATCATTCACATTGGTGCTCAATTTTGTCCTCCGAGTTGGTACGGCAGTCGTCACTAGATCTAATTTACATTTGTAGCCTGCAGCCCACTGATTGTAGTTTACAAAGTCATCTGGCGCATTGAAATGCACATCACATATGACACTGGTTTTTGTACCGGTTGCCCAATTTTTACATGTGGTTGTCACAAATGTGTCCCACTGTTTACGAAGCCCCTCATCCTTGGGCCAGTGGTGCAGGCTGATCTTGTCCGCATTTGTGTTGCCGCACCCACCCACCACACATCGTTTGGGCATGCTGCGGGGTACGGGAGGGATACTCAGTCAGCAGGTATGACTGCTTTGCAACCACCTGCTACACAGGCATGGGGAGTGTGTGTTCCTAGGTGTTTTACAGGTTTTGCAGGGTTACTGCTGGTAGTGTGCCAGTTGCACTCTGATTCAGGGACATACACATAGGGCTACATCTGTGTGTGGCACTGCATTACACCCTCTGGACCCTCTGCAGTGTTCCTGCTTATTATGCTGTTGAGCTGTGGGGCAGTGTTGGCACAGTAGCACTTTATGTAGTGGCATGTGTCTTACTGTGCTGGTTGCTGGGGGGGAGGGTGGCACTATCCCTATCCATTGGCTCACACAATGTGACCACTGTGCAGATGCATCTCTGTTCATACAGTTACATCCACAGCACAGCTACCTGCACTGTTCAGCACTGTGGGTTGTATCACTGGGGACATACCCAGGTGTACTGCTTTGCCACAGCGGGCACACAGGCATGTAATGCAGTTGTGGGGTGTCCTGCCTGGGCATTGTGCATGTGTGGGCTTTCTACACACCTGCTCTGTACATATCCTATGCTTCTACACTGCAATACCCTGTTGTCAGTGTCTGCAGTGTGATGGTAACACTATGTGTGTTGCTGGCAGCATTTAGGTGCAGTGTACACAGGGGCGGGGTGGCCTCGGGGTGTTGTGCACTGTCTGCGACCTTTCTCAGCCACTGGTCATGTTGGTCCGTGTCTTGTACTGTGCTTGTGCACAGGTGTGTATCCTCATGTGTCTGCAGACTGTACTGTGCTTTCACAACAATACTGTGTGCTCAGTGTTCACAGTGGGCTGCTGCTGGTTGTCAGCGTGAGTGAGACTTACACATGGGTGTGCACTGTTCTGGATGTGTGTGAGTGGGTACAATGTCCCAGGTATTGCTCATGCGATGCCCACATTTCCTTCCACTGCTGGTGTACATTGGGGCATTCCTACACTGCCTCTTTGTGGTACTTCTGTGCTTCCAGCATGACACACCCTGTTGCTGTTGTGTCTACAGTGGTCTGCTGCCTGTTGCTGTGGTTCTCTCACTTGGCTGCTCTTCGTTCTGGCAGATTACTGGGTGCGGGTGTGCTGATGGACAGATGTTGCACTCCCTTTCTGTGCCACTGCCCAGATATGTGTGTGATTGGCCTTTTCTGGTGTGCCCGTCAGTAGGGCTCCTGTTTCTCCCTACCGCACTACGTTTCTGACTGTGTATTCGGTCGGGTTGTGACACTTTGAGACTTCCTGTCAGGCTGCAGCATTTCAGGTCTGGCGGTGCATTCATGCAGTGTGCTGTGACTGGGTCTGCCATCACTGTTTCTACATGGTTGCTCAGCAACAGTGCTAGTCATGCTGCGCCTTTTATTCCTTTGGCTGTCTGTCCTTTTCCACTGACATCACCTTGCAAATTCATTTACTGACGTCTTTGTGGTGCTCTAATGGGATTTGCGGTCATTCGGGCTGACATCCCTTTTTTGTGATCGGTGGTTGGGTATGGCCAGTCATTGTCCATATTTTCATTCCTTCTGTGGTGCTTTGGTTTTGGGACACTAAGTGGCTTCATTTCTGCTGGCATCAGGGGACCACTGCTGTGGGGGCCGTCATCTACATTGCAGGTAGGCAGCTGCTCTTTAACAATATCAACCTTGGGATCACATCCTCAGACATTCATCTCTTCGTGGAAGATACTGTCCTGTACTTGTCTAGGCCTACTCTTGAGCAGGCATGCACAGATTTGCAGAAAGATTTTAACATCCTGCAGCACAATCTACTCAAACAAAAATTGCTATTAAATGCCAAAAAGACAAAGGCCATGCTTCTGACCCTGAATAGCTCTGCTTCAATGCCACCTATGGCAGGCATTGTGCAACCTATTACCACGTTGCTTGGCGAATCCCTTAACTATGTTGATAAATTTAAATACCTTGGAATGTGGATTGACTGCTGTCTGTTCTTCTTGGTTCATCTAGAGGAACTCACAAAGAAACTAAAACAGAGGCTCAGCATTTTCTATAGAATCAAGCACCTCCTTACCTATGAGGCCAAAAGGAGGCTGGTTCAAACTACTTTTTCATCCTTATTGGATTATGCAGACTTCATCTACAGTCAAGTTCAAGGGACAGCCTTAGCCAAACTTGATGTTCTTTACCACAGGGCCCTATGCTTCGTTTCTTGGGCATCTTATTTTACTCACCATTGTGACTTGTACTCGGTAGTGGGCTGGCCATCTCTTACATTCAGGAGACAATGGAACACTGCCTTTGGATATACAGAGCAATTGCCAAGATGTTGCCACAGTATATCTCTGACTGCTTGCCCCAATGTGTCTTGGGTAACTATGCCCTAAGGAGCCACTCTTATAGCTCTCTAGTGATACTGAAGGTAAAAGCTTGTTATGACAGATCATCCTTTAGCTTTGCCCTAGCCCAGTCATGGAACAAGCTTCAAAAACTCTAAAATTAGCAAATCCCATAAAAGTCCCTGAATTCAAACTTCTTCATGCAAGATTTTTTTCAGAGCATTGGAAGTATTACTCCTGATGTGCTGTGCCAGGTTCTGACATCCTGAGATCAACCCTCACCACCTCTTTGCTCTGTCTATAGCAATCCTCTCCAGTCTTCTACTTTCTGTTTTCTATCAGGCTTTCCTTTGCCGTAGCTGCTCTTCAATCTGCCAGGGCATTGAAACGTCTTGGTCAATACTAATGTTATATGTGTGAATATTCTACATCCTGTTTGATTATCCTTCTTATGTTATAGCTTTGTATATGTTATTTGCTGTTACATTTGTGCTGCTCTATAATAGGAGTAGTAATGCTGTACCTGTAAATGTATTATTTATCTGATGTCATTTCTGTGTGACCAGGCCCACCTTGGAAATGAGCTTGCTCAATGGTGCAACACCTGGTAAAATAAAGATTGACTGATTGATTGATTGATATTGGGACAAGGAACTACAGTAGATATCATTACAAACAGGGCTTGATAGTTTAGCAAATAAATACAATTTTTATCCCTCCTATTCATGTGGCATGAAACACAGTGCTAATGTTACACACTGACTGTCCTGTGCTACACCTTGTCAGTAGTTGACCATACTACAATATATGGAAAGATGCTAAAAATATTTGTTTTGACATTGGATGCCTAACTGAAGTGAAAAACTATTTTCTTTTTCTTTTCTTTTTATAGTTACAGTTTTGGCCAACCACATTTAAAATGCAGATCAAATTGGTTCTTTCCCTTTTTATACTTTGAATACAGCATTTTTATGTATTGAAAAGACACTGTTTTAGAATAAGAAGTTCAGACAATACAAATATTCATAAGTGACAAAATATGGTAATAATTTAGTACATCATTATTGAAAGGGGAACATTAAGCTGGTTACAGTGAACACCAGACTTAGTTTTATGTCACATTATGATACAGGCAGGAGCAGTACAGGAAGAATCCTTCATCCTGTTATGCCATCTGAAGTTTAAAAGCAAAAACAGTATTACCAAAATGTTCCAGGATTCACAAGATCTACTTTCTGCTGTTGCCTTAAGGAATCTTCTTTGACAAAAATCTTGATGTTCCTTCTGAAGCTGTTCTTGCAACATAGAAAAGCTAGAAATGATGAGGTATCTCCCCCATATTCCTCGATGCAGGTTCCCTCTGCCCAGCCTGCTCCTAGTGGATAGCACCTGCTTGCCCTCCTCCCCAAAATCTGTCCATCTAGGTGTCCTGGTCATGCCCCTAGACAAAGTCCCACCTCTGTAGATACCTTGCAAAGGAGGGAACATGAGCCAGAGGAAAAATAGTGCTCTCCAAATCCCATACACACACAGGCAGTGTAGTAATGAGACTTCAGCAGAGGACACCATTGTTAACACTCTACCATGTTGTTTGGAAGGTAATTATGCAGGTAGTCCTTTTCTCAAAGCAATACATCTGCAGAGCTATGCCCACTGCAGCCGTAAAAAGGGTCAAATAGTATACAAAAAGAGCAAAAAAAGAGTTGGTTATCAACAAATCTATTAAGGGTAATAATTCAAATAAATTAAAGGAGGACTCTATAGAAGTAACTGATGTCCCATGTATATGAAAGTAACAGTGCATAATATAAGGATGCTTAGATATCTGGATTGAGGAAAGATAGGGGTAACTATTCTCTTGCACAGATGAATAGGGAGAATAATTAAAATGAATATAGATGTCTACCAGATTGTTTAATTGTGGAACCAAATGAAAATACCAAGGAGATGAGACAGGTGGGTGTAGATCCTATGAATCAGTAATTACAAAAAACTGCTCTGCAACCCCAACTGAATATCAGTTCCTTCATGTGTAGGGCTCCTGCTTGGTTAAATTCTCTGTCTCAAGATGTTATATCCACTGACAAGCTTGGCCCTATTAAAGTTAAACTCTGGCAGCATCTCCTCTCATTAAACTGCTGTGATTGTTCCTAGCCCTACCCTTTATACCTTGCTGACCTTCACTGTCCTCCTGTCTTTCTCTATTATCTCTCTCCTGACCTCCGTGATCTGACTATCTCATTGACCTTTCGGTCTCCTTCCTCCCCCTTTCCCTCTTACCCTTACTCCCTACCCTCCTTCCTCCTTTCCCTCTTCTTGACTTTTTCCTTAAACTTTAGTAATCTCCCCTACATCTTCTGGCTCTTTTCATCTCACTCTAGGCTCTCCGACAATGTCTCTTGGACTGCCAACTCTACTTGTAACACAGTTTTTTTCCCTGTGCCTTTCCTCAGCCATGTGTTCTTGGGCCCCTCTTGCTGTGTCCCATTTCTCCCCCTTCCTCCTCAGCACTGTCTTTGCCTAGGTGTAAATACCCATTCCCTCAATTTTCTCAATTGTTACAACCCCTGTGTACCCTTTATTCCTTATTTTTTCTTCTGCTTTCTAGGTAGCATATTGTTCCTGACTGTTCCTAATGTACTGTTTTTCTATTGTAAATTGCATTGCACTGTTTCTACTTACTTGCACTGTTTGACATGGAGCATTTGTAAAAGTCTCTGACTCAAAAGATTGTAATCCTGAAACTTCAATAAATAAATATCAGTGGGAACCTTTTCCAAAACCAATTACAAAATTAAATAAGCTCTCTAACTCTTCAGAAAAACAAAAACATACTTAGTGAGAGATGGTGAAGAAAAGGGGGGACGTTATATTAGGGAAGATGCACATGCAAAAAATTAAAAAAGGGCCAATATTCAAACCTGGCTAAAGAGTACCCAGCTTCATTCACCCCAACATTAGTGAAGCATTAACTGACCAACAGATGGCAACTATTATCTTTCTGAAGCAATTGCTATATATTTTAAGAGATTAAATATCTACTGAGATATCTAACTTAGCTTGCAAGAAGGCACTGATAAGGAATACATTTAGGGAACTTATAAAAGGCAAATTGGGTCAGGAGTACAATTCAAACACCATGAAGTCTTGCTTATATTAGGACTTAATGCAGTATGCCCTTGGCTTTGAACTGCCCCGGAGATGAAATAGTTAACTCCAGTGTAATCTGGAGTTCCACAGCGCGAGGGCGCTATCCAAAGCTCTATCTGGGGAGTTTGAACCTAAACTGTCAGATTCTTTACTCCGCTTTCACTGAACAGTCGCTCCGGAGACCAGCTCCTTCAGCTCGGTTCGTTTTGCGGTTTTATTAAGTTTTATCGGTTCATTGAACCGGCAAGTATTTTAAAATTACCGCGGTTTCGGTCTGAAGCTCTATCTGGTAACCGTAAGTACAAGAAAATTAAGTCTGTGTGGAAACTCATTATCGGTTCACTCTGAACCGATCGGTTTGCTTAAAAACTCATTTTCTTTGCATTTAGAGTGAGGTACCCGGTTCTTATCGGTCCTAAAAAAACCTTTTATTTTCTGGGGTTTTTTCCAATACCCGTGACATGGTTAGGGACCGATAAGGGTGTCTTGTCCTGGCAAGGCCGAAAAAAAGGGCAAGTTTGGATAGGCTGGCATTATGTCTGAGAAACCCAAAAGAAAAACCGGGCCCACTGGGTTTCAACACTGTGATGTCTGTGGGGAAGCCTTTGCCAAGGCTGACCCACACACCACTTGTGTCTATTGTCTGGGGGCTGACCACCTCCTGTCAGACTGCCAGGTGTGTAAGAATTTCCCTGCAGCCACCCTGGAAAAGAGATTGGGCCGGCTCAGGGAACGAGAGGCCAAAAAGTCCGCTGACCCGGATGGCCAGCCCGGTCCAGCTCCGGCTGGACCACAGGGAGTGCCCTCTGACCAGGGCGAGACTTCCTCAGGCAAAAGAAAGGCTGGTCCTGAGGAACCAGTCAAAGTAAAAAAGACAAAGAAATCAGTTAGTGTGGAGTCCAGTTTTGTCTCTCCTTCTGCTGCAGAAATAGCTAAAGCCATTCAGATTGTCCAGTCTTTGTCTCAGGGACTTGTCGAAACCCCTATGGTTGGTAAAAGGGGGTCTCGTTCAGGTCCAGTGGTTCAGGATTATGATGTTGAGGATTTTTATGAACCATAGGAGGGGAGGAAGATTTTGATGATTGTAATTGTGATTGGGAAGGTCTGAAGTGCCCATAGAACCTGTACATTTCTCCAGACAGACCTTTGAGTCTCCCCTTTGTTGTCTGAGTCCCTTCACATTTCAGGTTTTATAAGAAGGTAGTCAAACTCTCCAGCTCCCTTTAGAAGAGGCTGTGGACGAGCAAGAGGAGCCTGACTATGTGGAAATGATGGATATTCCAGAGTCTAGGAGGTTGTCTATTCCTTTGCATAAGTCATTTAGGAGGCAAACCATTAAGATTTTAAAAAATCCTTTTTCTGTCCCTCCTGTAGATAAAAAAATGGACAGAAGGTATACTTTGTCAGGCCCTAATACAGACTTCCTTACTGAGCAGTGTAGTCATGTAGGTGTTGTTCAAGCTGCAGCCTGTGACAAGGCTAATATTCCCCTGGCCTCACATCCTTCTGATAAAGATTCCAGGAAGATTGATGCCATGGCGAAAAAACAGTATGTGGTAGCTTCTTTGGGACTCAGACAAGCTAATTATATGGCTTATGTGGCTAGATATCAGAAATCTAGATGGGACACTATATTGCAGTTGGCCAAGCAGGCTCAGGGCCAGCTGGCTAGTGAGATTGGAACAGGTGGCTGCTGATGGCATTGAAGCCTCTAAAGTTCAATTTCATGCTGCTGTTGACGTTAATGATGTTTCCTCTAGGGTCATGGCCACTTCTGTAGCTCTCCGAGGTTGGCATGGCTCAGATGCACTAATCTGTCCCAAGATACCCAGTCAAAGGCTATAGATTTTCCTGTCATAGGAAATTCTCTGTTTGGGGAACAAACAGAAAATTACATGAAAAAAATGGATGAATACAGAACTACTTACAAAAGTGCTCAAGCTAAGGAGAGGCATGCCACTCCTCAAAGGCATGCCCCCAGGGTAGGGGCAGGCCTTACCATAGGCCTTTTACAATTTCAGGCATCCTCTGCTTTTGCGCAGAGGGGGTTTTTCAGAGGCAGAGGAAGACAGGCACAGGCAGGCCCCTCCTCTCCCCAGCCTAAAAGCTGCTCCCTGCCAAGCAGGCACCTGACGGGGTGTCTGGGGCCGACTCTCCTGTACCGGTGGGGGCAGACTGGTTTCTTTTCGGCCAGAACTGGCTGTCCCAACCTCGGACAAATGGGTTCTGGAAGTGGTGCCAAGGTCTGGTTCTCAGCTTCAAACAATTTCCCAAGATGAGAGCCAGACACTTTCCTCCTTCAAGTCTTTCAGAAACCCTTGCACTAGAAGCAGAGGTTTCTTCTCTTTTGGACTGCAAAGCAGTAGAAAGGGTCCTCCCTTGCCATCAGGGCAAGGGTCTGTACTCAAGGTATTTTCTGGCCCCAAAAAAGACAGGAGATTGGCAGCCCATCTTGGATTTAAGATTTCTGAACAAACATCTTGTAAAACCAAAGTTCAAAATGCTAACTTTGGCAATGATTTTTCATCCTTGAGACCAGGGACTGGTTAGCTTCCCTGGACCTCAAGGACGCCTATTTCCATATCCTAATCAGGGCCTCTCACCGAAAGTACCTCAGGTTCGAACTGCCCTCTGGCCACTACCAGTTCAGGGCAATGCCCTTCGGACTCACTTCTGCTCCAAGAGTTTTCACAAAATGTCTAGCTGTAGTAGTGGCCCATCTAAGAAGGCAAGGCTGTGTTTCTCTACTTGGACGACTGGCTCATTGTGGGTCAGTCACCAGAGCAGGTAAAATCCACTTGCAAATCACCCAGGAACTTCTCACCTTCTGGGGTTCCTGTTGAATGTTCCAAAGTCAGTTCTCGAACCAGTTCAGGTACTAACTTTATAGGGGCAGAGTTGAACACAAAGTTAGCCAGTCATCTTCTCCTCCGAAAGAGTGGACAGAATCATTGCCCTGGCATCTTCCTTCACCCTGCGGGTCTCCGACCAGCAAGGCATTTTCTACAACTCCTAGGGCACATGGCTGCTTCTACAGCTGTCGTGCCAGGAGCAAGATTTCAGATGAGGGACATTCAGTTCCACTTGAGGTCCTATTGGTCTCAAAGGAGGGACCCTTACCAAATTGGTCCCAGTGACCAAGACCTTGATCCTAGCTCTACAATGGTGGCTGGATCAAAGCAACCTGTCTATAGGGTCCCATTTTTACCTGTTCTTCATTCCCTCACCCTCACCACGGACGCCTCCCTGCTGGGTTGGGGGGCTCACCTGGGCGACCTTTCCACTCAGGGAGTGTGGTCCCCTCAGGAATCTCTGCTTCACATCAACCTACTGGAGCTCAGAGCTGTCTTCTTAGCTCTCCAGGTTTTTTCGGAGGCTGTCCAGAACAAGGTAGTCCAAGTCAGGACAGACAATACCACAACAATGTGGTACATCAACAAGCAAGGGGGCACTCGCTCTTCAGCTTTGTGCACCGAAGCAATGAAGTTGTGGTCTCTGGCCTACTCCCTGAACACCTCTCTGATAGCAGTTCACCTCCCAGGGAAGGACAATATCCTAGAGGACGCCCTCAGCAGGATTTCTCAGGGCCATCACGAATGGGCTCTGAATCCTCAAGTGCTGGGGTCGGTCTTTGCCAGTTGGGGCACCCCTCAAATAGATCTCTTCGCAGCCCCAGACAACCACCAACTTCCCCAGTTTTGTTGCAGGCCTCCAGTTCTGGGATCAGTTCCTCTGGATGCCTTTCAGCTGAATTGGGAGGGAAAGTTCCTCTATGCTTTCCTCCGCTCCCTCCTCTTCAGGGTACTGGTAAAATCAGAACTCAGCCTGCAGAGTGATTCTGATTGCTCCAGACTGGGCAGGCAGCCCTGGTACCCTCTTCTCCTGTCCCTCTCATTTAGCCCTCCCTGACCTTGCCCAGGACCCACGATCTGCTGACCTGTGCACAGGGGAGAGTGTGGTATCCGGACCTCAATTCCCTCCACCTCAAGGCCTGGTTCTTGAGGAGTTAGAATTCGCTGATTTACACCTTTCTCAAGGTGTCTTGGATATTTTGAGGCTTCTAGGAAGCCTTCCACTAAGCCATTATAATTCTAAGTGGAAGAGATTTTCATTTGGTGTTCTGAGAGGCAGATTGCTCCAGAATCTGCTGACCTGTCTATTTGTTGGACTATTTGGTCCACTTAAATTCTTTAGGCCTCAAACCAGCTACCTTGAAGGTTCATTTGGCAGCTGTTTCTGTTTTTGTTTCTGCAGGAAACCAGTTTCCCTTCTCTCTCACCCTGTGTTTTCCAAGTTTTTCAAAGGGTTACTTATACTAACCTCCTTTCGAATCAGCTCCTGCATGGGACCTGAATGTTTGCATTGCCCAGCTAATGCAACCCCTTTGAGCCTCTGGTTTCAGCAGACCTCAAGTTTTAACTTGGAAAACTGTTTTCTAGTGGCTATCACTTCTGCTAGGCGTATAAGTGAATTATAAGCCTTGTCAGTGGAAAAGGATTTATTTCCTTCCACAGAGATAAAGTGGTCCTCAGGACTAACAGAAAGTTTTACCTAAAGTGGTTTCAGATTTTCATCTTAACCAATCCATCTCTCTCCCAGTATTTTTTACCGAGCACTCTTCCTCTGGTGAGAGGAGGCTGCACAGTTTGGACGTTAAAAGAGCTCTTAGCTACTATTTGGAACGTACCAAGGGTCATAGGTTCGAATCCCTCCAGCTCTTCCTTACCTATGGAGAAGTGGGTAAGGGGAGACCTGCTACTAGGAGGACAATCGCTAGGTGGATTGTCTCTGTATCCAGTTCTGTTACCAAAACTAGGTAAGGAACCTCCCTCAGGCCTGAGGGCTCATTCCACCAGGGTAAGCTGCATCTCTAGCGGCTGCTAGAGATATTCCTATCTTGGAAATCTGTCAGCTGCTACCTGGAAGACAGTCCACACTTTTACTAAGCATTATTCTCTGGACGTCCAGTCCAGGAGAGCCTGCTTTTGGCACAGCTGTGCTTCAGAGCCTATTCCCTAAGTAGGTTCTGACCCTCCTCCATGGAGGTACTGCTGTATAATCTGCATTAAGTCCTAATATAAGCAAGACTTCATGGTGTTTGAAGAAAAAATTACTCACCTTAGTAATTGCTTTTCTTCTCATGGAGTCTTGCTATATTAGGACAACCCCCCACCCCTCTCAGAATTCCTACTTGGGTATGGGGTTGACAATTTGGCACAAGCACTGTGTCATGCCATTTTAGCTTTCTAGTTCCCCTCCCCTTTTCTTCTTTTGGGTTAGGAACTAGATAATTCTATTTTTGTTGAGTGGTAGATGGGCCCTCTCTGGACTTGAGTCTTTTTGGGGAGGGGCCTATTAGTCTTGTCAGGGTTATCCTAACAATAATAGGTAATATTGTTCTCATTATGTTTTGTTGTTGTGTTCTGTTGTTCTACTACTAGTAGGTAGCCAATGGCTAGTGTAGGGTTTTTCCACACAGACTTGCTATGTTAGTTTAGCTTCGTAAAGAACCTGACAGTTTAGGTTCAAACTCCTCAGATAGAGCTTTGGCGAGCGCCCTCGCGCTGTGGGACTCCAGATTACACTGAAGTTAACTATTTCATCTCCGAGGCAGTTCAAAGCCAAGGGCATACTGCATTAAGTCCTAATATAGCAAGACTCCATGAGAAGAAAAGCAATTACTAAGGTGAGTAATTTTTTCTTCCATACTCCATAACTCACTTAATAATAAATTAACATACATACATGCCAGTAGATAAAGGTTTTACAGTGTATCTTGTCTGTTAGGTTGTGCAGCTCCCTATGCATTTACAAAGGGAAATGCCTCCCTGTCAATTCCTCTTTTGATCTCCCTCAACTTCTCCCTCTCCTCCACTTGCCTTCCTTCTACCCACAACTTTTCCACTCACCCACCCCCTTCTTGAAGCTGTCCACCATCACCTCCTCTGGCAACTCATTCTACTTGGCCACCACCCTCTCTGTGAGAAAGTGCCTCCCATACTCCCTCCTTAACCTACTTTACCCTCCACACCAGCTTTAGGCTTGTGCCCTCTAGTGGTCTTGTTCCTGCTAAGGCTGAAGAGACCCTCAGTGCTCACTCTGTTAATACTGTTAAGGTACTTGAAGGTTTCAATCATGTCTCCCCTCTCCCTTCTTTCCTCAAGAAAGTACATATTTAGGTCCCTGAGCTTCTCCTCATAGGTGCTGCCCTGCTGGCACTTGATCATCTTGGTTACCCTTCTCTGGACAGTCTCCAGTAAGTCAATGTACCTGGAGTACACTGTGCAGTTCTGGAGACCTTACCTACGTAAGGACATAGACAGGGTAGAGAAGGTTCAGAGGAGGGCAACGAAGATGGTGCATGGATTGCATCACAAGTCCTATGAGGACAGGTTGAAGGCAC
The DNA here is from genome assembly GCA_016271365.2 of Neoceratodus forsteri. Lineage (NCBI taxonomy): Eukaryota > Metazoa > Chordata > Ceratodontiformes > Ceratodontidae > Neoceratodus > Neoceratodus forsteri. The sequence goes on from CM057450.1 coordinate 1,643,633,847, forward strand.
TGAACATGTACTCCCGGAGGAGAGGAGGGAAAGAGGATATGATAGAGACATACAAGTATCTTACAGGGAGGAACAGGTGCAGGAATGCACTATTTTTAAGCGAAAAGATGTTCCAGGACTAGAGGGCATGGGATGAAGTTGGAGGAGGACTTATCAGAGGAAACGTGAGGAAGAATTTCTTCACAGAACGGTGGTGGACAAGTGGAACAGCCTGCCAGAGGAAGTGGTGGGGGCTGAAGCAATCACGGGATTTAAGAATGCATGGGATAGACATAAAGGAATTCTGGAGGTCAGGGGTAAGGGGCAACAGACTTCCTGGAAAACATAAACTGAACTTACAAACTTAAATGGGCAGACTGGGTGGGCCATAGGCCCTTATCTGCCGACACTGTCTATGTATCTCTGTATCTATGTAGTATCCTTCTTAAGATACGGGCTCCAATACTGCACAATATACTTCAGGTGTGATCTTACCAGTGACCTGCACAGCAGCAGAATGACCTCTACCTTGCTGGTTCTTTGGCTGCTGCTCTCTTGTAGTGTGCAGAGTGCTTCAGGTCACTTTTGATTATTACCCCCAGGTCCTTTTCTTCCTCTAACTAGGTTGCCTGTGTGCCATCCCACCACTATTTGGTCCCTCGATTCTTTTGCATAACTTTACACTTTTTAGCATCAAACCCCAGCTACCAAATGTCAGATCACTTTTTTTATCCTAGCCAGATCCTCTCTGAGTTCCTGACTTCCCTCCTGCTTATCCTGTTGGTCACAGGCCTTGCTTCTGAGAACTCTTCCCCAACTACCACCCTTTGTCCTGTATGCTGCAACCAGAATCTGACCCATCCCATGAGCTCATCCCCACCAGCAGGTCCTCCAACTTACTGACCAGTCTCTTATGAGGCATGAATTGAAGGCCTTGGTGAAGTCCAGACACAGGACATAAACTTCCTGGCCCTTGTCCACTATCCTAGTGACCCAAATGAGGAAGTCAATTAGGTTTGTTTGACAAGACCTCCCCAACACAAACCTATGCTGTCTCCCATTCTGGAGCCCATTTTCCTCCTGAATGCTGATCAATCTCTCTTTTAGGATGGTCCCCATTCCTGGCCTGATTTTAAGAAGAGTCAACACATGTGCTATTCTCCAGTCTTGGGGCACATTTTCAGATTCCACAGAGGTGTTAACCAGGTCTGCCTGGGGAATGTGACAAGGTTGAATAAGGCCCTGCCCCATTTGTTATGCAGAAACAGTTTAAATGCAATGGTCTGTTCTATCCTTTCCTTTTTCTGTCTCTTCTCTATCTGGTTGTAGAACCAAATTTTCTAGTGAGATATAGGAACTGATCACTCCAACAGTTTTGCAATTCTTATCCTCTAGCTATCTCTCTGCCTTCCCTTGTTATTTCTGTCTTTTCTTCCCCCTTCCATATTTGTGGGTAAAAAATATATGTGAATCTTTATGTGGAAATGTCACTGATGCTGGGATCCCTTTATTTAAAAATGTATATCAATTGACAGACTACCTTGACACTTACCAACTACAGTGCCGGCAGCAGCATGGCTTCCGGAAGCAGCACAGTACCTCTACTGCTCTAGTCGAATTCACTGGTTTCATTCACAGTGCTTTCAACAGAGAGCTCTTGGTGGGGGCAATCTATATTGACCTCACCAAGGCCTTCAACACTGTTAACTATGAGCTGCTGCTGAATCAGTTAATCCATATTGGTCTCTCTTCTGAATAGGTTGCTTTGTTCAGGGGATACCTCTCTAGGAGAGAGCAAAAAGTGAAAATCCAAAATGTCTTCTCCAACAGCAGGCCGATAGTAAAAGGGGTACCTCAAGGCTCCATCCTTGGCCTTCTTCTTTTTAGTTTGTTCCTTAACTAACTCCCATTGGCTGTTAAAGACAGCATACTACTGTATACAGATGACTTGGTACTTTTTTCAAGCCACTGTGACCCTACAGTGTTAGAAAACCAAATGCAATCCAGCTTCTCCACAGCTGAACAATGGTTCCTCAATTCCAAATTACTTTTAAACTACAAAAAAAGTAGACCATGATATTTGCATTCCATGATAACAGACACAAATCTTTCCAACTACAAATCTGTAACAACTTAATTCCCCCCTTGAAATGGTACACAGTTTCAAATATCTTGCAGTAACATTGGACAACTTATTATTATACACTCAACATATTATTCAAGTTGCTAAGACAGGAAACTCTAGATTAGGGCTGCTCTATAAAAACAAACACTGCTTAACTAATAAAGATCTCAAAATTGTGGTCACTAGCTCTGTGCTGTCAGTCATCAGTTATGGCCTTGTAGTATATGGTGCTGCAACCCCCATGGTTCTCAAACAGGTGAAGACTACACTTTACAAGGCCAGCAGGCTTGTCCTGGATGCAAACTGCATTACCCACATATGCAAGTTGTACTCTCATTCTGGCTGGCTTAACTTGGACAGCATGATATAGTATCAAGTTTATCTGCTGACTAAGAAATCCACCATTGGACTTACACAGATGGGTGTTAAGAACCTTGTTAGCCTACATAACTCTGCCAGAAGAACCAGGAGCATAAACAACCATTCACTCAAAGTCCATTGCACCACGCAAGGCCAGTAGTCTTTAAATACCATGCAACCTCTTGGTTCAACTCCCTCAGATTAGACTTACAGAAGGAAGTTAGGCTTGGAATGTTTAAGTCTAAACTTTGTATCCTACTTATGTCTACCAGTGGATGTGACTGTGGGACCTAACCTTTTCTTCTTACCCTTCTTATGCCTCTCTAACCTACCCCTCACCTAAGAGCTTCTCCCTTCCCCTCCTCCCATGTACTCACACAGGCTCCAACTCCTCACCTCCCTCTTTTGCCTATACTCATCCATCTACTCTGTTCATCTCTCTAGGCCTTTCTCTTATTTTCCAGTTTTCCTTCCCTCCACCACCTCTTGGCCCAACTTCCCCCCTCTGAGTCCTCCCATTCTTTCCCCTGATACCCCTCCCCTGTGGCTCCCTGGGCTATGCCCTCTCTCTCTCTGCTCCCTGGCTTTCCCCTTTTCTGCCTGCCTCTACCACTACCAACATTAGAATGCCAGTCCTTAGTTTACCCTGTTCATCCTCTATCTCTCCTCATCTGTGTCTCCCCCTCCTCTCCGCTTTACACAGCATTATGGGCCAAACCCCTTATGACTTTTAGAACCCTGCACTACCTTGCACTTTCCTCTCACCACTACTGGGTATTCAGATGCCTTATTGCCTTGCATGTAGAGAAAATAACTGTTTTTTATTACAAGTTCTGGCTATGATCTCTGCACTAGCAACTTGAACGATTGTAACCCATGTGTGTACTTCACTGTATATATTGATTGCTGTATATATATTTCTTATTTCTCCTCTATGTAATTCCATTTATATTGTCATCATTGGTTATTGTTTTTGATTGTATTCTGTGCTAAATGTTCTGCATCCTATACTTCTATATTGTAGCATGACTTGGAACCTCTGTAAACGAGCCTCTGGCTCAAAGGTATATCTGAAATCTAATAAATAAATATATAGTTTTACTGCTGAAATTATTGCAAAAAGCTATTTGGAATCAAGGGATTAACCTGAGATGCAGTTTTTAAGCCTTTTGCAGAGCTGTTAACAGGAGGTCAGTTCTGAGTCACTATGTATTTTTTTGCTGCACCTGCATTAAAACTTACAAGAACACTCTATGAGAAGCAGGATCTCATAACAAGATCCCAAAGACTTATAAAAAGAGCAGCAATGCTTTTGCTAGAAAGACAAGGAGAATCAGAGACTGAGAGACTGAAACTTGGAATAAAGAGATACCCTCAGAAGGACTTTGTTTTCCCTGTTTGCACTGCCTTTGTAAATAGTTATACCGAACACATTTTTATTTTTTATTTTGCTGTTATTGAGAAAAATAAAATGCTTTTTGTGAATTTTGAAACTGCTTCTGGTTTTCCTATGTTTCCAGACCTGTGCCTCAATGACAGGGAAATTTAATCAAAGAATCTAAAAAACACTTCTTTGAAAGTGTTTAACTCTTGGGAGGTTTAAGGAAGGATGGGACTTCTATTCCTGTTAGTTTTAGTTTGATCCAGTATTGTTCTAAAGGTTTGTGCTATGACATTTTTGGAGGAGGTAGGATGTAGTATTACTCAACTGGTTATTGTGGTCATGAAATGAGTCTCATGGCCCCATGCGTAGCCACTCATACAGATGTTTTATTTACAGGTGACTGAATTGCTTATATCTAATCATAACTTATGCTATGCCAGAGTTGTTTATCATATTGAAAGTTTGCTGTTGTTACTTTATTTTATTAATTATAATGTTGCTGCTCGTTGTAGGTGGGGGAGGTGCTGCATTTTTACAAAGGTGATCTCTTGAAATGTCAGGGGGATAAACAGCCTCATAAAATGGAAAAGAGTTTTCTCCCACATCAAAAAAAAAATAGGAGGACAGATCAGCCTTCTTCAAGAAACCCATTTTACCAAACAAGAAGTGGAGAAGCTGTGGAGGGGGTAGAAGGGGCAACTGTATGATGCCTCCTTTGTAAAAAAAAAAAAAAAAAGAGGAGTCCTGATCCTATGTACCAAAGAGGTGAATTAGGTTACCCATGAGGTCCATAAAGACTCCCAAGGGAGATGGTTGTTGGTGGTGAGTTTCCTAGATAGCTCTTTAATGACCCTTGTCTCAGTATATGGGCCAAATGAGGATGGCTCTCAGTTTTTTTCATCATCTCTCCCAGGTTCTCCTAAACAATGGGAAAGGAGAACTGATAGTTGGAAGGATATGAATGAAGTCCAAGATACTCTGTATAATCATAGTGGTCATCTGATTCAATTAGGCAGCCATAGCTCTCAGGCCCTAGCAGTCTTATGGCTGATCATGGGCTCTAAGATGTTTGAAGATTGGGACATTCCTTGGACAATAATTATACCTGTTACTCACCTGTTCAAAAATCTTACAGCAGGATTGATATGTTTTTAGTCTCTCAGTCTGTTGTCCAGATGACTGTAGCTTCTATAATTGAATTGATACTTATATCAGACCATGCCCCTATATCATTTATATTTCAGCAAGCAGGTATGAGCACAGAAACAAAGAGCTGGAGATGTAATGTTAGTCTATTAGGTGACAATGGGTTCAGGGAGTGGCTTAGGCAGTGGGCTAAGCATTATATGGAGTCAAATTATACTGGAGAAATGGCCTTAAATTGGGTATGGGAAGGCCTGAAGGCCTATCTTAGAAGAAAGATAGTAGCTTATGCTTCAGCTCATAAAAAGTAAATGGAAGTGAGAACAAAGTCACTAGGAAGAGAGTTGGAATTACTAGAGAAACAACATAAGGAGGGAAGGGCTGATCCCACTTTATACCAAGATCTCCACCAGGTGAGATATTGATTCAATGAGCTTAACGCACAGCAGGCTGAGTTTGGTTTCTATAGGACTAGGCAGACCTTTTGGGAAGGTTAAGAAGGCCAGGTGCCTTCTCACATATCATCTTAAGCAACTAGAAGTCAGTGGTAAAATTCCAGGGATCAAGCTGAGAGGCACACTTTTTACTGCTTCGGCAGAAATTAACTCAGCCTTTAGGGCTATTATTCTGAATTATATGCCTCAAAGAGGTCAAGTGGTGATACTCAAGTAGACACTGAAAATTTTTTGGCTATTCTTAGCCTACTCCAGTTGACTAAGGAACAAAGTAGAAATCTGGAAGGTCTTATTACAGTACAGGGAATTCAGAATTTCTATTACTCAGCTTCAAGGGTGGAAGTCTCCAGGACCAGATTGATTTCTGGTAGAAATCTATAACGTAATAGGAGACCTGATGGGTCCCTTGCTGGTAGAAGGATTGCAAGATGCATGGCTTTTGGGTATGTTGCCAACAGCTATGAATGATGCCATTATAACTGTATTAGTTAAAAAGGGTAAGGATCCTTACCATTGTTCTAATTGCTGCCCCATCTCCCTGTTAAACATAGATTATAACATCCTTGCCAAAGTTTTAACAAACTGGCTAACTAAAGTACTACCCCTATTAATTCATCCTGATCAGGCTGGTTTTATTGCAGGGAGAGATGGGACAGATCATTTTAGAAGACTGATAAACTTGATGTGGGTAACAGCTTCCTCTCTGACTGCAGCAGCTGCTGTAGCTTTAGATATGGAGAAAGTATTTGATTCTGTTGAATGGCCCTGTCTTTTAGCTGTGCTTAAGAAATTCAGGAGAGGGGACAATTTTATCCTTTGGATCCATCTTATTTATACCTTAACCCAGAGGGCAGTTCTTAGGAATGATAGGTGGTCAGAAACTCTTCACCTGTATGGGACACTCAGCAGGGTTGCCCCCTGTCCCCAGCATTGTCTGTTCTTGACATAGAACCCTTGGTACAGGTGCTGCGAGACTCCTCAGAGATAGAAGGAATTGTAGTTGGACAACACTCCCATAAAATCATGTTATTTGCAGATGACATACTACTAACCATACAAAATCCAGCTACTTCTATTCCGGCCTTGGTACGTCTTCTGTATCAGTTTTTGGCCCTTTCCGACTTGCGAAATAATTGGAGCAAGACAGAGCTCCTTCCTCTCAATTCCTTGTAAATGGACCCTATGCCCTCTGACACTGGGCTTCATTGGACATCACAGCCTATAAAATATTTAGAGATATACATTGCCCCCTACTGGATGCACTGGGCTTCTCTAAATTTGACTCCACTAACCAAACTGTTTAAAGAAGATATCTGTAGATGGAAACTTTGCATCTTTCTCTTTGGGGAAAAGTGCAATCCCTACAAATTATGGTTTTACCAAAGATACTTTATGTAATTTACTACTTACATCTAAAGGTGTCGGATAGACTATGGAAACAGCTGTCTGCATTTACCTCTGACTTTCTTTGGATGGGCAGTGAAGCACGTTTCTCAATATGATTAATTGCCAAAAAGACAAAGGGTAGCTTTCGGGCACCTAGTTTCAAGGGTTATTTAGCCAGTGGATGGTGGCAAATAGGGATGTGGTTCAATGTAAAAAGAACAAGAGTAGTAGCATGATGGCTGGACCTAGAAAGAGACATGAGTGGGGGTTTACCTCCTGAGGGAGTTCTGCGAGATTGGGCTGAGTGGATTCGGTGCAGCACACCTTAAGAATTTGCTTTATATATGTGGAATGTGATTAAGCATATAATAGGGTGTACTTGGGATGCTCTGATTGCTAACTGGCCTATATGGCATAACACAAGGTCACAGATAGGGTGTAAGGCATTGAACTGGCCATTATGGGAACAGGGAGGAATATATAGAGTGCAAGGCCTTTTCTTTTCTGGCTCTGGATATTTAAAGTCCTCAGATCTATGGAAGAAATCAAGCTTGATAGATTATGTACACTAATCTGCTATATGAATCAGATTTCAAGAATTAATTTGATTGAGGACCATCAGTGTAATCATGAAAGTGGTAAAAGGATTTCACAGGAGGTAGTTTATGATATAAATGACCCCAGATTTACAACTCGGAAACTGTAACCACTGCCATCTATTTCAGAAATTATGTATATAGCTGGAGGTCAGATCCCATTACAAAACAGATCTGAACACCTAGCTGGCTCAGGGATTGACTACTACAAGAACACATGATGAGGATGGATAAACATGACGGTAGAGCTCGGGATGGAATCTGTGTGGGCAAACAAGTAGAAAACACAGAGGATAAGCTGTCCCAGTGATGTGGAGGGCTGAGGCATCAGTGCCTTACCTTATGCCATGCCAGTGACCCATGTTAGCAGTGTGAGCTGTTTGCCAGGTGTCAGCCAGGGAGGGAGGGATGGAGAGGATTAAGCATCTGAAAAACTGCTCTCATCTCCCGAGTAGGGAGAATTGGCATTCCTGCTAAACAACTGCCCCCAGGTGGAGGCCCGAGGGTAGTGTGAGACTGTAGGATGCCAACAAAGGGAGTGTGCTGCAGGACTTCTGCAGCATGTGCACACATCCATGCATGCATGCTGACATGTGTGCCCCAGCAAGGGAGAAAATGAGGAAAAACACCCCAGGATGTGGATGACGACCAATCCTCTGCAGACTCCCCACCTGGTGGCCAAGCATCACCACAGCTCTGTGGCAGAGAATGCAGGTAAATGTAAGTCTCAGAAGAGCCAGGGTGATGGGGCTCAGGGGGGTCAGGTAGAAGGGGGTGCTAAAAACACATATAGAAAAAAAAAGGAAAAGAAAAAGCACAGATGATGGAATGTGGCAAGAATAAATTATGGAAGATAAAGCAGCAAAGCAACTCCTACAAAAGTGTAGATTAATTTCTGTACAGGAAACATGGTCAACACAAGATATTTGGTTGAGGGCTATGACTGTGTCACAAGCAAAGCCATTAAGAAAATGGCACAGGGCAGATCAATTGCAGGATTAACAATATTAGTCAAAACTAGGCAGAACCTTTAGAATAAAAGAAAGGATTATAATGAAGACTATTCTTATTTTGTTAATGTTGTAATAGAATGACTATGTAATTCTTGATGGTAATTGTAATATGCCTCCCCTCACCATTTTGAATACAATCAAAATGGCATTTGTAAGTTGGTAGAAAATGAGATACAAAAATGAATAACAGGTTTTTTGGAATGTAATGTAATGTAACATTAATGGGTCATTTTAATGCTCAGCTGGACAAAACCAATAACTTAATTGACTCCCTCTATGCCATTATTCTTGGTAAAATTGTACACAAAAATTGAAGGAAATGAATTGAATTCTTGAAAAATACTGGCTTGTGTGCATTAAATGGAATATTAAAAGGGAATAGCCAGGCCCAACATACCTTTTTCTTCCCCAGAGGAGCTAGTACAGTTAATTACTTCCTTGCTTTCAATAACAGATATATGATTTTTTTAAAGAACTAAAGGTGTGTGAGAAAACTGAAAGTGATCACCTCTGAGAACAATTATGGAAGCTGAAGAACAAGGCCTGTAAATTCAGGAAAAAGAGAGTAGAAATCCAGAAATTGAGATCAGAAATGGAAGATTTTTTTTAAATTCATCTTTACTGATCAAGTTCTATACACATTACATTACATAACACACTTAGCCAGTTATACATTTCAGCAGTCAGCATAAAAGAAAAAACTACATACAGCTTACAGATCCCATGTTAGTTAATCATGGCAAAACAATCCAGTGATGTCTGAGGGAGTTCCATGTTTTTCAGGGCTGAGGAGCGACATATGTGCTAATCATCATCCCCCGTCCTCCCCGTCTGGGCAAAGTCCCCCCCCTTTCCATTAATTGAGGTGAGACATGAGGCACCTGTTGCGTGTCTCCATTCAATGCCCAACATGTCCACCTCTGCATGAAAGTAGGGGTTTTAAGATTCACTTTGTGGGTTAGTTCTTCCATATCCTGGATTTCCTGTACTATGTCAACCATTGTTGGTACGTTGGAGGGTCATCTTTAAACCATTTTTGAGTGATGGCATTATGTGCCGCTAGGCATATGACTGCTTTTAAAAAGGGATTGGACACTTACTGTATTACACACACTATGTTTGGCTATTCCTTTTGTGGTAAGGATGAGCTGCACATGGGCAACTGCCCATTTTAGACTCAAAAACCTCTATAAATCCTATGAATCCTATAAATAACACTAAGATATTCCAGAGATATGTCTTACCTGAGCCTACGTCTCCCACTGGGTGATGGCCTAAAATTGTGTTAGTGGGGGTAAGCGGGGCTTCAGTTGGGAACAGCACATGTAGCGCTGTCAGGATTTGTGGCCAGAAGTCAGTCAGGGACGGGCATGGCCAGAAAATGTGCGAGTGTTGTGCCTGGGTCTTCCCACACTTTCTCCAACAGGCTCGGGAAGATTGGGCATCCCACTTTCCCTGTATAGCAGACATGCAGCAAAATTAAGTCCTGATCTTCCATGCAAATTCCTGCCACAGGGGATAGCCTGTGAATTTCATACCATAGCGAAAGATCCTGGACCAGTCGTTGTCCATGAGATCTATGTCATTTTCTTATAGCCATTTCTGTTTTATATTTCATGTGTGGTCTCCTTGCAGAGATAAAAGTGGACTTCTTAAATAATCTCATATATATAGATTAGATAAATATGATTGTGGGAAATATTAACCAAATAGACAGTGTTGATGAACAATATTCATTTTTGCTGAAAGTTTTTAATGCTTTCCAACCATTTCTGTATAAGGATAATGCAAAAGCAATAAGGAACGTCTGGTTTAATACTGTTTGTAAGAAATATAAGGTTGACTTGTTAGCATAGGTTAGAAAAGCAAAAAAAAAGCCAACAAGGGAAAGGTTCCATGTCATAATGGTGATCGCCAAACTGTGATTGCCATTAGAGTGAGTGTACATCGCAGAAAACAAAAATGGTGATGTACACTCCCAGTGAGGAGCACAACAACACAAGCGAAAAGCATAAATAAAATTTATGTGGTGAGCTGCACCTGCTGTACCCTCCCCACAGGGGGCTTCACCTCATGCACCTTCCTTACTTAAGATGATCAACTCCGGGGGGGGTGTATGTCGGAGAGGGGGAGACACTTGTAAAAAAATCACACTCATGAAAAACACAAAAAAGTACACCCCTCCCCATTCCCAAACCCTTAACCTACTGCACTGAAGCCAGACACCCTCACCACCACACCACACGGCCAGCTCGGCAATACCACACCACACACTACCTCCTACATCCTTTCTTCCTTATCCCTCCCCTTCCTGGTAACGTCCTATATTGTTGCTCTTTTTCCCTCACTAACCCGTATCCTTGTTCTTTCTCTCTCACTACTCTCACACAACAGGTGCTGAAATTGAGTCACTCATAACTGAATCACTCGGTTTCATTTGCCAATATTACAGAATACCCAAGGGAAACTTCATCATAACTGAATAAAGGCATTTTTGGTAAATAAGTTTTCAAAGTAAATAATGGACAAAAATGTAAGTGGTAACACTTGAAAATGATATGACAAAATGTGGGCTGCCCATAGTCAAAGGCACCAGAAATCTTGTAACAAATGCGTTAGCCCATACCACCACACACAACTGGGCTGAATGTTATCAATCAATAGTCTGTAGTACAGATGAAGAAAAAAATATATATAAATATGAATTAATGAATTAATGTGTTTATTTCTTCACAAATTTTTACTAGGAAAGGCATCCAGAGCTGGTATTAGCTCATTTCCAGATGTGCTCTTGGGGAAGGGGGATAAGGAGAAAAAAGTGCAAACACAAAGTACAATGTTCGAAAATGCAATAATATGAAACTAATGTAACAAAATGAGCAATTATACACAATGCTTCTGAGCAGGAAATTATGCAGTACAATAAACTGCAGAAGATGAACAATAAGAACAATATGCAGTAAGCAAGAAAGCAATAATAGGGTAGTGGCAGAAAATTGGTGGAGGGGGCTATACTAGTGACAGTGTAGGGTGGAGAGTAACTGACAAAAATCCAAGACCTGGTGTCAGGAGCCACTGCAGGAGTGAGTAGTGAAAACATAGTGGAGGGATTTTGGACTGTGATGGGAAAGAGCAGAGTGAATGGAAGAAAGGAGAGAGACCCAACATTTAGGGTAATAGAAAGAGAAGGCAGCTAGTCCAGTAAAAGATTTCATAGGGAGGAGCAAGACTTGCAAAGAGAGGAAGTGGTAGTCGGGGGAAGAGAGGAGGAAGTAGGATAAAAGGGGAAGAGTCAAGCCAAAATTTGGAGATAAAGGAGCAGAATTGGAAAAGTGCATGGCATCATAGCAGGAGAGGGAGAATGAGAGGGGGGTGTACAAAGAACAGTTGTAAGTGTGTAGGGTTTTGTTAAGGGCAAATTGACAGAAGAAGTGAAAGAGGGGTTCCAGTCTGGCTAAAGTGGTCTTAGAAGCAACACTGTAAACAATGTCACCATAGTCAAAAATAGGGAAGATCATCTTTGAGAGGATCTCTCTTTGAGCAGGAAGTGGGAAGCTCCTCTTATTCCTATAAACTGCACCATTTGGGGTGGAGCTTCTGCTAGATTGCATCCACAAGAACAGAGAAATTTGTGTGTTGATCCAACTTGATTTAATCACTGGGGAATGCGGTGAGTCTAGCAAGCATCTGCCTGGTGCCAAAAGTCATACAGATCATTTGCTTGGCTTTGAGGGACAGCTGGTTTTCACAGAACCAGTGCTGGATGTTGTTAAAGTCCAGTTGAAGCTGAGCTGCAAGGTCAAGGGTAGATGAGCCATAAGTAAAGAGTACCTAATAATTTGCATACATGTGATGGGACATGGAAACATAGATACATAGACATTGACAGCAGATAAGAACCATGTGGCCCACACATTCTTCCCTCTTTCCCTACCTAATGCCTGAGCCTCTGGACACAGAAGAGCAGGCAGTGGGGAGATGGTTTAGAAAAATGGAAAAAATAATTGGGCCAAGGACAGATCCTCGGGGGGATGAGTGGCAAACTGGGAGTGGGGGAAGTCTCAAATAAGAACAGCTTGCAACTTACCATCAAGGTAGGAGCATAACTACTCAGCTGAGGAGGAGGAGAGTCCAGATACATTAAGCTTGTCCAGGATAATGGGGTGGGCAACAGTGTTGAAAGCTTCAGCAAAGTTGATCAAGATAGTGGAGGTGATTAAGCCATGATCCATGCCAGAGAGGACAATATTAGTGAGCTGGAAGAGAGAGGCGGAGGTGGAGTGGGACTTCCCAAAGCCAGACTTGAAATGAATGAAGAAGGAGGCAGCCTCAAGAAAAGGGGAAAGTTTTGAGAGAAAAGGTGTTCCTGGAATTTAGCATAGTGGGGAGTAATATATGTCTTTATTGTTTGACAAGTTACGTCATTACAATCATACAATATATAAGAATACATTATCATATTCACTTTTTACATACAACATTAACATCATTACACAATGCATGTTCAGAAATACTTCATAAAACTATTGTCACTTAACATTAGCCTATTATATTAGTACTTATGTTTTGCTATCTTTCTTCATAATTCATAATTCCTTCTATCCCTAATGGATTTATTTCTTATGATTGTTTAAAATTCATCCCTTATATCATAGCACATACAACTGGGATTGAAATGCCAATGTAAAACATCTTTTCCTAATCTTTAATATACCGTAAATATTATTTGATTAATTCCCAATAATTACTATGTTCTTCATCTTCTGGTGCAATTTCTGTATGTCTAGAATTTAAACAAAAAGACACAATGTTCTCAAGTATTTTAAGAGATTTACATTTTAGAAGCTGCTCCATCATTTTATATGGGTCCTGCTTGGGTAGATTCACTAGATCCTTTAATAATCTTACTCTATGTTTATTGTATAATGGGCAAATGGTCTATAGATGTACAATGTGATCTTCTCCCTTCCTGTAGTGACAAATGCCACTGGAGCTCAACTCTTTTTTATTAATCAAATGTTTCAAATGTTCACTTTTATAGTACTCAAACCTATACTTGGTAAGTATTTTCCTATGGGATGGGTGTTTGGTAAGCCACAGACATGTTTCTAGTTTAAATTCTTGTTTTTATTTTGCCATCCACTTGCTGATTTTATATTTAGAGCATTTTTCCTGCTCATTGAGACGGAATACATCTCTAAGTCTGTTTTTTACTATTTGTTGAATTTCACCAACTGGTCTTCTTAATACATCTGGGATGCACTGTAAGAGGCCATACAGTTTTATCCATGTTTCTACCACCCTTATCAGATGAAAGGTAAACTGATTATCTTTGTACTTACGTTCTTTTTTCAGGCAATTCCATGGTCATCTTGATTCAGAGAGTTATGATAAATGGCACCTTGTTTCAGGAAGTGAGAGTAACCAGTGGTGCTCCACAGGGATCAGTGCTTGACCCAATTATTTTCAACATATTCATCAGTGACATCACTGAGGGACTGAAAGGGAAAATCTACCTGTTCACAGATGATACAAAGCTCTGCAACAGGATGGATACACAGAAAGGGGTCCAAGGAATGAAAGCAGATTGAAGAAAGCTGGAGGAATGGTCCAAGAACTGGCAGTTGAGATTCAACACCAAAAAGTGTAGGGTAATGCACTTGGATAAGAGGACCCCAGGAAATAACTATGCATTGGAAGGACAGCAATTGGAAAAGACAAAGATGGAATAGGATCTAGGAGTTATGATATCGGACAATTTAAAGGTGGGAAAGCAATGCAAAAAAGCAGCATTAAGGGCAAGTGGCATTCTTGGATGCATAGGAAGGGGTGTTACTAGCAGAAAGCGTGAGGTAATCATCCCACTCTACAGGTCCTTGGTGAGGCTTCACTTGGAGTACTGTGTGCAGTTCTGGAGGTCACAGCTAAAAAAGGACATTGACTGTCTGGAATTCGTGCAGAGGATAGTAACCAAGATGGTGCGGGGACTACACAATGAACCTTATGAAAATAGAGTCAGCCAGTTACATCTATTCTCCTGAGAGCAGAGTAGAAACAGCAGACACATGATAGAAACATTAACATTTGTTAAAGAGATAAACACAGTACATACTTGTAACCTCTTTCAGGAAAATAGGGCTGCATGTACAAGAGGGCACAACTTACCACTGGTTGGCAGTAAATTCAGAACCAATCAAAATCAATGTTAGGAAGTGCTTTTTCACAGAGAGGGTCATGGACCCTTGGAACAGCCTGCCACCTGAAGTGGTGGCAGCTAAGACTATCCGAGAATTCAAATGGGCATGGGGCAGTTAATGTAGTCACCTCAACAAGAGCAGTAGATGGGGGGTAGACATCTCAGGAAGGCTAGATGGATCGCACAGTCTCCTTCTGCTAGCAAATTCTTAGGTTCTCCTTATGTTCTTTTGTTCTTATTCCTGCATGCTATAGACTTTCAGCCAATACAGAATAATTTTTTTTTGGATTATGCATTCCAAGGGAAGCTGTCCCAATTCTGCCCTCAATTGGGCTGAAGGAGCATCTTGGGGCAATTCTAATACTCATTTATAATATATATTCAGTAATTTTTCCACATTAGTAATATGGTTGGTACCCCATATTTCAGTGCCATATGACAACTGTGATCTAATTTTAGCATTATTTTTTTTAATTATTTTAACTGAACTCCCTCCATATTTGTATGAAAAACTAAGTAAAGAAGGTAAAACTTTTTATTTTTATTTTATCTCAATATCTTTAATATGTCTGCCCAAGAGAGTTTACTGGTCATGAGTATCTCCAAATATCGGAACTCATTTAGATGTTCTATTTTTGCATTCCTTAGTTTCAATGTGTGTCTTATTTTTATTATTTTTCCAAATATCAGAAACTTGGCTTTCTCGACATTTATATTAAGGGAAGCCTTAATGCATTCTTGTTGGAAATCTACTAGCATTCTTTTAATCCCTATTTGACTAGTTGAGATAAGAACAAAGTCATCAGCAAATGCAATATAAAGAAATGTCTTTCTCTGATTTTTGGCATATGGTACTCAGAATGATATAGCTTGATCAATATTTGGTTGAGGAAGAGATTGAATAAATTGGGGGGCAAGACACACCCCTGTCTTACCCATGAATTTTTGTGTTTTGTCACCACTGGAGTTATATCTTACTTGAATCTGTGAGTTATTATAAAGTGTTCTCAGCATACCTACTAATGCCCTATCCATGCCAATGATCTCCAGTGTACCCCATAGTAAATGTCTGCTAATACTATTGAAAGATGCATTGAGGTCAATAAAAAGACAGAAAGGTTTTTGGCCCTTAATTTTTGTATATTTATAAATCAGATGTGACAGAACATAATATTGATCCAAAGTTGAATGTTGGTTCAGAAAACCTGCCTGAGCTTCATCAATCAAGTTCTTATCTCGGATCCAATCTAGAATGTGGCTATTCAACACTCTGGTAAAGATTTTTTGATTAGTATCGATTAAGCTAATTAGTCTATAGCATGCAGGATCCTGTTTGTTGCCCTTCTTAAATAATGGGATAATTATTGCCTCAGACCAAGAGTTTGGAAGTATGCTAAAAGTAGTAATAAATTCAAACAATTTGTGGAGAATGGGTATCCAGAAATCTACTAGGTAAATAATTGCATCAATAGGGACACCGTCTGGTCCCAGGGCTTTATATCTCTTAAATGCTTGGACTGGGGTTACTATTTCAATGACACTTCTTTTATTTTCCAGTGGGACTCAAACCGCGGTTCCTGGGCTCCTTTCCTTTAATTCCTCAAGATTAAAAAATAGTTATTTATAGTGTTGAATCCAAGTTGCAGGTTCTACAGACAGTTATGAAGTGCCTGAATATTCATTACACCCTTTGGCCACAATTTTCCAGAAGTTTTTATTGTCTTTGTTGTATAAAGCCTCTTCTATTTTGTTTTCTAATTTTCCATTCTGTATTTATCTTTTTCTTTGGTGATTATTTTGCTATAATTTTTCTGTAATTTATTTAGTACTTTTCTATTCTGTTTGCTAGGGTATTTATTGGCCAATATTAAATTTCTGATTTAATCTTTGTTTCACTTTTATACAACTGGTATGAACCCTTGCAGTGCCGCAGACTGATTTTTGAGACCAGAATTACTATGCATTCTACTTCTGTCAGCAGCCAAAGGGTTAAACCACTGTGCTCCCTTACCTTCATATATTTTTGTCTCCATCCCAACTAGGTTCTCTAGTTGCATTATAATGATATCATATTGGTCCATCTGGTTCTGTTCTTCACCAATAATCACGAAATATTCCATGTTTTGTAGTAATCTTCTTTCCATCACTACCTCTAAAAATCTTCTATTTATCAAGTTCCATCCCATTCCTTTTCTAGATTTAATAATAAATTGGCTTCTGTTTACTTTAGGTTGCTTTAGTACCATTCTGGTGCCAACTCTGAGCTCCAGTGGCAGATGATCACGCTCGACTCTATCACCCACTAATAAATTTGAACTTTCCATGATCAAATTCAGACTAATCAAAACCAGGTCTATGACAGGGGCTCCTCTAGTAGCAATAAAGATATATTTGCCCTCTTCATCTGAATGTGTTCGGCCATTCATTAATGTAAAATTTCTATCTTTAAACATCTTACATAAATTTCTACCTTTGTCATTGACTATTGTATCCATTGAATTTCTAGAACTACTTATATAGTTCATTTCAAAATTAGACAATGCATCAATTGTATCTTGAGGGATGGTGCAATAGTGCCCAACCCTGGCATTAAAATTTTTGAAGACTACATATCTGTTAGGTGGGTTGTCTAAAATATCTTTATCAAGAAAATGTCCAAGCTGGGCTAGTCTTTTTCCCTCTTATTATGTTTGCTAGAAGGGGGAGATAGACATTTATTAGTACAATTGTTTCATTGTTGTCACACATTCTCACCCCCATCATATCATCACTTTGAATATCTTCCATATTGTAGACCTTGTTTAATCTCCATGGTGTTAGAAGTCCCCCTGAACTTCTTTCCTATTTACTGTTTTATTTAGCCAATTTAAAATAACCTTTATAACCATCAATTTTAACCACCCCATTTAGCCAAGTTTCCTGTAAATTAATAAAGTCAAAATGTTCAAAATAAAGGATGAATTTCTTATCTACCAATTTATGTTTTAATCCAGACATATTCCATTATATAATGTTGGGTTTTTCCTCGATGGCAACAACCTTGAGCTTTTCAGCCATTGAAAGTCAATCTTTTTTCACTTCATTCAGTTTTACATAACTGTTGGCTACTTCAATCAGATGATCCCACTCAGGAAAATTCTCAATATATACAGACTCCCTATCTTTGTGGACTTCCTTATATAGATGAATCTCCAGAGAACCAAGTTCCCTACATTTGCTTATTATTTGGCGGTAGGCATCCTCTCCTTCTAGCTATATTGTTTTCTGGCCATCTGCTTCCCATCTAGTGGCCTTATAAATGGATTTCCCCAACTTGGATATTTTTGAGGTGGCTTTGAAGATTTCTCACATCTTGTTCTTCAAATTATATTTTTTTTCTCTTTGCAATTGGTTTATTCTGAATACTGATATTGATCTGATATACTAACCTTTCCCTTTGTTTTCTATACTTTTGTAGTATTCCAGGAAAAAATGTGCAAGTGTAGAAATTTTGCCACCACTTATTCCAAACTGTGAGAATTTGCTTTTATATCTTTTGATAGCCTTTTGGATTAAAATTTGGTTGGATACTATCAAAACCAATTCTATATCATGTATAGGTCTCACAATACTTAAATAATAACCAAACTGGTGATCTCCCTCTACTATTGTAGCCAATAGTAGCTTAATGTTATCATTTCGGGACATTTCTGTTTCTTTGGGGAGGATACCCACCTTGTACAGTGGAATTACATAATCAGTATTTTTTTTTCTCAGGAATTTACTAACCCGACACAATCCAGTCCGGATGATCTCCACCCAAAGTTACTCCACATTTCCACCCTTGCTATAGCAGCCCCCTCGCTCATCTCCTCAGTCTCCCCCTCTCTACTAGCTCAGTATCCCAGCCTGGAAATTAGCCAACGTGGTCCCACTACATAAAGGTGGGGACCCCACCTCACCCAGCAACTACAGGCCCATGTCTCTTATACCTGCTCTCGCCAAGCTCCAGGAGTCCCTTATCCACTCTAGGCTCCTGGAACATCTAACTGCCACTGACAGTCTCTCTCCTTTCTAATCCAGCATTAGGGAACAGCATTCAACAGTCTCCTCCCTGCTCCGAGTAACTGATGCAATCCACTCAGCCATGCACAAAGCCATGTCAAGTCAACAATCTTCATGGACCTGGCTAAGGTTTTTGACTCTGTCTCTCATACCCTTCTTGTCCAGAAACTTCACTCCTCGGGGCTGGCTCTTGCTGCCACTAACTGGAGACTAGGTTCTATCAAAACCAACTAAACTCCAAAAAGACAGTTTCAACGTTCTTTGTCTCAAGACAAAAACAGTCCAAATCTCTAAACCCATTTCCTTCACCACCTTCAATGGCTCACCCCTCCAGTCACTCAATTTGTTCAAATACTTGGGGTCTGGCTAGATTGCAGCCTTGACTTCTCATCTCACATAGATTCCATTTGCTCTAAACTTTGCCCCAAACTTGGTGCCCTTTATCTGCTCAAGAAATGCCCCCCAATGTCCACTTGGCATGACTTAGTCACCAAAACCATTCTATTATAGACTATGCTGACATTGTCTATAGCTCAGCTCCTGCAATGTCACTAGCCAAATTGGAAACTCTATTAAATTCTTTTTGCTGTTTTGCCACCTCCTCCCCCTCTCACTCACCACTGTATCCTCAACTCTTCTCTCTCCCTTATGTCCCTACCCACAAGGCACCATTTACTTAGCCTCTCCTTCATTGGCAAATTCTGGTTTGGGACTCTCCCTCCCACCTCAGCTCCTGTCTTTCTCCAGTGAGCCCCTCCAAGTACTCCCTTCATTCAACAGATGCTTGAACATTCTCCCTTCCACTGCCTCACTCCTGTTCAGGCCAGGAGGCATTCTCCAATCATCTCTGTCATCTCTGGAACCAACTTCCTTGGGTCATCCCCCATGCCTCTACCTTCTTGGCTCTCAAATTCCAGCTCCAAGCCACCCACAGCTCCATGCACTTGACCCTACTCTTACTTCTCCCATCCCCCACCCTCCCAACCTTCCCTCTCACCTCCCTAAGGCTTAGCACCTTTTCACCTAAGAGGTCCAAATTCCTGAGCTGACATTCCTCCTATTGTTTAGATACCACTACTTATATCTTTGCCTCTTCCATCACTATTGAGGTTTGAGGTGCCAGTTCCTTACCATTGTGGTTATGTACATACTCAATTTTCATTGTAACTATTGTATTTGTCTTTGTAATTGTTGCTTAACTGTGCAAATTTGTGCTATTGTATACACCTGGTTTCTTCACCTTACCAATCTGTTCACTAGTACTTAACTGTGCATACTTTTGATCTGTGTCTTTTGTTGTTTTTTTCCACCCCTTTAGATATATTTACCCCCCCCCCCCAGGTCGCACCTGGAAATGAGCCTTGGCTGAGTGTGCTTTACCAGGTTATCAACTTTTAAATAAAATAAATCAAATAAATTCTTCTAAATTATGAGTATCTTTCTTGATCTCTTGACCTCCTACCCCATTTCCCTGTGGTATCATTTCCAATTATTCCATTCTTGCCCCCTTAGGGACTGTCCTTGATTTTTTCCAGGGCACTCTTTCCTATGTTTTCAATTGATTCTTTTTTTGAGGCACCCTTATGATTATTTGTTGTCCCCTTAGTTTTTTTAATATTATTTTTTTTTCCATTTTTATTTCTGTTCTGTGTATCTTGCTTACCTTGTTTTACTACTTTACTGTCTTTTTGTTTTTTCCCCTTTCTGATTCCTTCCTTTTCTTTTATTCTTTTGTTACTTTTCCCAACTTTATTTCTCCTGGGTATAGTGCTAGTCCAAGCTGATATTATAGTTCTTCCTGGGATTAATTCTCTCTTGTCTGGTCCCCAATCTTATGTTCTGTTAACTGTTGTTCTCTTACTACCCCCTTTTCCCACAAAGTTAGAATGGCCAACCTTAATTCTTTTCCTACACTGTCCTCCCATATTTCTCTATGGGGCAACATTATTAGTTCTGATTCTTCATTATCTTGTGATGTATCACCAATCATGTTGCTGTACAAGTTTTTGTAAAAACTAGTAATTATTTCTTCATTGACATCTTTAACCACATTTAGCCTTGTTTTAGCTTCTTCAATTGAACTGTATTTGATTATATCAATTGTTTTTTTTATTTTCAATTGCTATTCCTTTGATGTAACTCAATTCCTGTTTAATTTATTCATTTATTTATTTATTTATTGAATTTTGTTGACCAGGTAGGCTCACTGAGACTAGAAGTCAATTTTTCAGGGTGACCTGGGGGGGGGATAAAAATGGTAACCAACTGAAATTGTACCGGATTAAGCTGCTGGTGGTACTTTTAGTGAATGGCGCAAATTTGGCAAGGACACTGGGGAAATTTCCCTACTCTCCAGTAGGGGGTCCTGTTGTCAGTGGTCAGCAAGATGGCCAGCATTCAGAGGAGGAGGTGGAAGTTTGGATCCCAAGTGGAAGAGGAGAGCATTGTTTTTTCTACTTCAATGGACATACTTACTAATATGGAGACTGAGACTAAAGGAGGACTCTATCATACCTGGTACAGAGATTTTGGAGACCAGATCTATGGCTGGTGCAGGCCTGAGGCAGAGACTGAATTTTGAAGAATTGCTTGGAGCAACATCCTCTCAGGAGAAATATATCAGTTTGGATGTGACAGTGAATAAAATGGAATGGAGAGCATGGCTGCTGCAGATGCTGGCAGCTGACAAGGCAGCTGCAGGAATGTTTTGAGTTGGGATGGCTGCACAGTCTTTTACCCCAGGATCAAGTTCTACAAATCCAGTGCAGACTGACAAATCAACCATACCAGTGCAAGGCACTGCAGACCACTCGTTACCTTGGTCTCCTGAATGAGCTTTACTGGCTGCTGGCTGGAAGAAATCCTCCAATGGGAATGGCTGGGACATGGGTCCTGTACTGACAGATGCATTAATCAGAGGTTGTAGAGACAGTGGCAATCATATAGGACATGCCAGGGGTACATGGGTGAAGCAGTACCCAATGACAACTCCCCAAATTGTTTTGGATGAATCGAGACTGTTGGACTGACAGGTTGCCATAGGGTTGGCACACCTGGATGCTGGTGATGGAACTGATCTGACCCATATGATGGGTGCAACTGCTCCCGCTCCCAATCCACTGAGGAGCTGACTGTACAGATGGATATCCCAGTGAGTGAGACAACTTCTGAGGAGGATAAGGCTCAAAAGACTGTATGGCCTGCTGCCTGTGGATTTCCACTGGTGGTTGTGGAGAGTGTCACTGCTCCACCTTTACTGCCTGCTACTGAGATGCTTCATCATTCTGAGGGCACAGTGATCACTAATGTGCCACAAACTGTGTCTATTGATGGTGAGGTGCATGTTCTGGCTTAGTCCATAGTGGCTGGTGTGGAGCAAATTTTGACTAACCCCTCAGTGGATTGTATTAGACTGCCAGGTGGTACTGCAGCTTTGAAGGTGATCCCCCCTCAGTCACCCTGGGCTTATATTATGGAATGGATTAATGCAGGTCCATCTCACCATCAGCCAAGGTTTGCAGTAAAAAAAACCAGTTTTTTACTGCTCAGCCGACTAGTACTTTTTCTTTTCAAGATCGGCAAAAAGCTAAAGCTCGGTCATTCCCAGTGGAAGGTCAGAAGTTGGCTACTTCTGCTCATACCCAATTTAAATTGTCAGATTTATTTTCTAATTTGGGAAAACCAGCTACAAGATGTAATGCATAGAAATATAGAAACATAGACTTTAATGGCAGATAAGGACAGCTTGGCCCACCTAGTCTGCCTGTTTCCCTACCTACAGGATAAGCTGCAGATCCTAGTTAATCAACAGCCTATTTCTTCCTCCCCCCAAAAGAAGAATTGCCTTATGTCTCTCCCATGCATTCCTGAATTCTCCCACAGTTTTAGATCCCATGACCTCCTCAGGAAGGCTGTTCCATGCATCCACTACCCTCTCTGTGAAATAATACTTCCTCACATTGCCCCTGAACCGCCACCTTCTATCTTTAAATTGTGTCCCCTTGTTCTTGCACGTCTCTTTTTCTGAAAGATGCTACCCTCTTGGACTTTGTTGATTCCACTGAGGTACTTAAAAGTTTCTATCATGTCTCCCCTCTCCCTCCTTTCCTCAAGGCTATACATATTAAGCTCCTTTAGTCTCTCCTTGTATGGCTTCTTTTGCAGATCCTGCACCATTTTAGTTGCCCTCCTCTGGACTTCCTCCATCCTGCAGTCTGCATAAAGTACAAGGGGGAGCTGGAAGACTCTCCTGATAGAGTTTATGTTGCGAGAGCATTGCTAAAAGACTCTGTGCAATTTACTGCCAACAACATTTTTGCTCTAATACATATTTCAGGAGACATGCAGTTCAATATTAATTTTAACACTTCACAGCAATTGGAGAGATTTTGAAAAAAATATCACCAACTAAAGAATACCCCCTTGTGGACAGCTTTCATGACCATCCAATTTACTAAACCTACAGTAAAAAATATCACAGTACTTTTCAGGAATTAAAATGTTCATATGTCTGACATTCTTTACTGGGTCAAGCAGAAGGCTGATGTCATTGACAGACCTTCCCCAATCCTGGATTCTGAAACTATATGGATGGAAAATTAGAATTTGTTTGTGACCCTCAGACAGTGGATCTGTACACCCACCAAGCTGTTTCTACATTGGTCAAGGTCGGGCTTTTATTTTTAACCAGGGCAGCCCAAGACGTGTCACCAATGTGGGTCATTATCCCACTTAAGCATTGCTTGTGATACTGTATTGTGCAACTTTTGCTTACAAACAGGCCATACCAGCAGGTTTTGTCATAACCCAGTCAAATGTAACTTGTGTGAGGAAACTGGCCATTAATACATGCAATGCTCATGGGCAGATCACAATAAGGGCTCTTTCTATAATCAAGCAGATATGGTTCCCGAGGCCTGATCCAGACAAACTAAGGAACAGTTCACTTTCCCAATGGAACAACCAACAAGGGGTGGGGACCAGGATCAGGAACCCCAAGCTGAGGTGACCAAACAGAATGACCCTTCAGAGACCATGTCTGATGGTCCACAAGTCCCTGTTCCACAGTCAGCTGATGACCTGGTGCAGGGCACCGAGGTGCCACAAACACCACCTCCTTTAGCCCTGAGTAGTATCCCTATGGACATGGTCCTGGATCAGGCGGTGGCTATGCCCCCCTCCCGCACAACCTCATGAGAATTATTAAATGGTTAAAGACAAAAGACATTCTACTAGGAATATCTCTAAGTCCAACGTGGCTAAAGCTGAGGGCTTGGAATTATGCAACACCTTCATGACACTACACAGGCAAACTGAGGATGAGGATGGGAACTCTGAAGCCTCATCAGTAGTGTCCTCTAAAAAGGACTTATCCGACATGGAGGTGGATGCTGCAGCATTGCAAAAAGCAAAGAAAAAGATTAGGAAAAAACATTGAGCCATTAATGTTCTTTTTTCCTTTTTGCTTATCGCCATGAATTTATGTTCCCATGACAATATCTCCATCCTGTCTTTAAAAGTCAATAGTATATGAAATCATGTTAAGTGAAGTATGATATATTTAGCTTTGAGTCAGACTAAGGCTCAGAGTATTTTGTTACAGGATACAAGATTATGAACTACTGCTGATATTCATTTAGCACAGAAAGCATGGCATTTGGGGTCCATCTGTTTTGTCACTGGAGGAAGATCCCTGTTCTGAGGTAGGGATTTTATTCAAGTCCTATATAGTAAATATAGCAAGAGTACTTGATATAGATCCTAGACGGGCACTTTTACTTGATATTCAGGGTCAGGGACAAATCCTTCGGGTGGGAACCATTCATGCCCCTCAGACAAAACAGGCATGGATAACTCTTTTTTGGCTAATGCAACCATATTTTCACACAGCAAGGAAGGTCATATTTGGAGGTGATTTCAATTGCTCCCAGAGTTGAGGGACAAAACAGGCATCGTGAATAAACATTATTGTGACACAAATGTATTATCCCAATAATGTTAGTGTCTGGAATGTAAAATACCTATAGAACCTTACATAAAACCTGGGAACATACATATCATGGGGGCCGGGGTATCCTCAAGAATAGATTTTTTTTTTGCTTCCAACAGCTGGAAGATTCAGGAGGCAGTAATGCACCCTATTGGTACCTCAGACCACTTTGAACTAATGATTATGTTTGATGGTTTTCAGGATTTGAGGATTGGACCAGGTTACTGGCATTTAAATACTGCTGTATAAAAGGATCCAGTTATCAAAACAAAAGTTGCTGAAATGTTAAAGGCTAGGGCTATAGTGGGGATCCTTTATGATAATGTGAATGGCTGGTGGGATGATACCAAACAGTGCTTACAGAGGCTTTTTCAGAGGATTTCAAAGTCTAAAGGGCGGGATGATTATTTCCAGTTTTAGAAAGTTAAGGTCTCAGCTTTTCAGGTTAATTTCCCTTCAGCAT
Source organism: Neoceratodus forsteri (assembly GCA_016271365.2). Lineage (NCBI taxonomy): Eukaryota > Metazoa > Chordata > Ceratodontiformes > Ceratodontidae > Neoceratodus > Neoceratodus forsteri. The sequence continues at coordinate 1,643,658,980 of CM057450.1, forward strand.
ACAGAAAAATGACTTTACACACAGCAAATCTTACAAATTAGGAAAGAGATAAAGTCCTTCTTATATGATAGGGCAAAAACTTTATGAGCTGAACAGGCATTTGGCCTGCTTGTGGCCAAGGGATCTTTGGACCTTTATAAAGCATGTCATGACCGTGTTGCTCAAAAACACTTTTCTGCCATTAAAGACCCTCAGCGAGTGCTACATACAGGTTTTGACTGATATAATGAGGGTTGTGGAAGGAAAATTGCAACAGGATTTTGGGGAACCCTAGGAAGGGGGAAGGGGATCTGGAGTCCTGTCTGGATCAGAAACATACAGAGATTTTGGATTTACAGGAGCAGGTGGGTATGGTAAAGCCTATAACTCTAGGCGAAGTTGCTGTTGTGATACATAAGTTACAGTAAGAAGCAGCCCTGGAGCTGGATGGCCTTAGTGCAGGTTTCTATCACACCTTTTCAGATATTGTAGCACCAATTTTAGTAGTGGTTTTTAATGAAATGTTAGTACAGATGCATGTATTGTAAAATATGGCAAAATCATTTCTAATTTTTTTACATAAAAAGAGTAGATATTCTGAATTGGAGACCAATTTCATTATTAAATTCTGATTTCAAGATTTTTACCCATATTTTCCATCAGTGTTTATCTGCAGTGGCTACTAAGGTTATAGTTCAAAACCAGACATGTGGTTTACTGGGGAGGTCCATGAGGGATTATCTCCTGCAGATTAAAGAAATTGTTGAGAGAAGTGATTCAGATATGATACAGGGACTGGTGCTATCATTAGACCAACAGAAAGCCTTTGACTGGGTACCTCATGAATATTTATTCAAGGTTTTAGCATTTCATGGTATTCCACCACTTTTTATTGCCTGAATTGGGCTTCTCTATCACTGGGCCAATTTTCATGTAAATTTAAATGGGTATATAGGCCACAAGACAAGCATTGCCAGGGGAGTTAAACAGGGGTGCCCCCTGAGCCCCTTACTTTACATTTTTGTATTAATATTTTGGTCTTTAAAATTGCTAAAACATCTCAAATATAAGGTTTGACTTTATCCAGGGAAGTTCCAGCCCTTAAAATTTCCACTTATGTAGATGATTTATGTTTGCTTTTGGAAGATGTGTCATCCTGTACTGAAGTAACGACAGTCATTCACAGTTACTCGCTCCTTGCTGGTGCTAAGATTAATTAATTAAATTTATTCATTTATTTAAAGTTTGATGACCAGGTAGGCCCATGAGACATACAAGTCCCTTTTTCAGGAGTGACCTGGGCAATAAACACATTCCAAGCAAGGTGAGCAAAGACAGTATTGTACAGAGGCGTATATACAGGAAATAAATATACAGCATATATACAGGATGTCTGGAGCAGGCCATGCTTATAGGTGGAAATTGCACAAATAATAGTACATGATCCGGCTGTAAGTTCAAAGATATTATGAAGCTATGATGAATGTCAGGAACAGATAATATTACAGTTAGTATCTGGGAGGGTCAGTGATTACAGGGACAGTAATACATGACTAGGTAGTAAGTACAGAGATGGGATCAAGCCTTGTAGAAGCTAACAACCTGTACAATATGACATTTTATTTACAGTGAGCACAACAAACTTGTACATTATAAGATTCTATATACAGAAAACACTACACATAATACAGTTAACTACACAGAAAACATCCAAGGATTCTGGGATTGGGAGAATGCTGAGAAAAGTAAAGCAGTTTGTATCAGGCGGTTTCGGGACCCAGGGTTAACACAGTAAATGGCATCCCTACAGAGTCATATATAGTTTTGTTGGGGGTACGGTTTAGGGTTCCAGACATGGCCCAAGATAATTGGAGTGCTAAATTGATGGAAGGAGAATGGACAATTGACCAGTGGCACTCAATGCAGATTTCAAAACTAAAATGAGTTTCCTTAGTTACTTATACTTTTATTTCTGCATTTGAGTTATGTGTCCCCTCCTCCTCTGCAATTGGAAACCAAACTTTTTAATCTCTTCTTTTGGGCCAGTTGAGGAAGCAGGCTCAATCTCATTTGGAGGCAGATTACCTACTTGCCTGTCAATAAGGGTGGCATGTGTATGGTTAACCCAGTACTGTTTTTTCTAATGATTTTTTGATCAGTAAATCTGAGCCAGGTTCTGCAAAATTCACCACCAATTGGGTCCTTGGACAAAAGTATGGTGTCTTCCTATATTTTCATTATGGAAAAATCAGAAATGGCATTTCCATACTAAACTCAGAGAAGAGAGTACCCCTAAGTATGTCCTTTCAGTTTTGGACAACATTAAACTATGGAAATTAATACAGCAGCAGTGTAGTACACTATCCAGGAAAGCAATGTGCACCTTTATTTTAGACTCACATTTAGTAACCCCTGTCTTGTTCCAGGTGGTACAGATGGAACAGTTTCAGATACCCTGCATCAACTAATTGACCCTAGGGTACCCAGATTTATGTGGGATATAGTTTGGTTGACATGTCATGGCCAGATAGGGGTATGTGACAATCATAAGCACAAGCCACTCATGGAGATATTGCCCAAGAGATACTTGTAACCAGATCTTGGAAACACAGGGTCATTTATATTTTCAGTGTCCATATGTTATTACCGTGTTGAATGTTTTAGCCACTAGTGTGAAATGTGCTGAATTTAGGTCCATTTCTCATGAAGGTTTTATTTAAGGGGTATATACAGAGCAGTGGACTAAATATCATTGCAGTACATTAAGGGTGTTATGTGAGGTTCTGAAGAATTATATCTGTCAGGTCTGCAGCCAGTTGATTTTGCAAGAAAAGTATTATAGCACAAAAGGAAGTATTGACCTTCGTTTTTAACCATGTGAAGTCTGATTATTCACAGGAGGAATCTTATTTGAATGTACAACACCTGAAAACATTATGGAAGCATGCACTTAGTTGGCTGAAGTTGATTACTTCATTCTCTCTCCAGTACTAGACTTTAGTTGGGATGTCATTATGTGTGTTCTGACTGCTTTGCTGGTTTTTATTTTCTTCTTTTGCATATCTGAATAATATATGTGGTATGATTTCTGTTCATATGTGATGTATGATTTATTTCAATAAAAGTCTACACTAGTCTTTTCAAGAAGTGCCATGGAACCTTTAATGTCCACCTAAACAACCACCAAAACAAGCAGACAGAACCTTGGTTTAATGTCTCATCCAGAAGACAGAACTCAGGGGTGCAGAATCCCCCTCATGATGCACTACAGTGTCACTATTGGGATTTACCCCAAGTGCCTGGTGTGGGGCTAGAATCTACAACATTTCAATCTTCTGGCCTCAGAGGTAAGTGTGCAACCTGCTGAGCCACTGACAAGTTAGTTGTTCAAAAAGCATAATATTAGCCATATAGGGGTCCTTTAAAGCCTTGGCCCGATCTTTTCTTTTTGATTTATCGTTTGGTTCAAACATGCTTTCCTGGCTTATATTGTGGGTAAAACTTTCTTTCCAAATTTCTGCCTTTTGTCTTTCTTCAAGACTTATTCCAATCAAGTCTTCATTGTTTGTCTATCTATATTTTTAGATTCTATTTCTTTTAAACTGGATATGGTATGTTGAAATGGTATGTTGCAAATGTAAGATTACTTTGCTTCATTCCTCTTCCTTGTTAATGCTCTGTTTTCTTTTGCTAACCTGATCATTGTTCACCTTTATATCTGTAACAGTGTTTAGCCCAGCCCAGACTATTTTTGTTGATACATTTGGTAATGAGCACAAACTGTGTAAAATCCATGATGACTGGTTACTAGAAGCACCACTTTTGGAAATTACACTTTCATCTAATGTGGTTTCTTTATTTAAATTGTTTTCTAAGTCAGGGTTATTCCTATCAGCATTTTTCTCATATTCCTCCATCTGGGCCCCTTTATATTCCTCCATTTGTGATATATTAAACTTTAGTACATTAGTCTTCCCTCCTTGGGTTTCCCCACATTTCCTTTCAATAGACAAACTGCTTATCGCATTACCCTTTTCCCCCATATTCTTATTAAGAAATGAAGTTATCTGTAATTGCTTTTTTTACTTTTGTGGCTCCTTCTCCTTTACCCTTTTTGGCTATTTTATCCCCTTAGATTTGTTTTGTATAATATTCGGATTTCTAACTCATTTCATTGGTAATGAGGTATTGAAATTCTCAGGTTCCAACTGACTTTTTTTTTTTTTTGCAATTTAGAAAACTTTTTTAAGAATAAGAAAACAGTCATGGGATAAACATTACATTAAGCCAAAGAATATGACACATGAAATACATATCACATTGACAATCAACTACGATAATAAGGGCATAACAAAAAGAAAATACATAACAAAACATGAAGGGGAAGAAGGGGGAAGGGAAAAACAGAGTTGAAAAGGACAAAAACCCCCTCCCCTCCAACCACACAAAACAACCTCAACAATCCCAACCCCCTTCCCCTTAGTGTCCCCCCCCCATCCCTGCAAGTCCTTATTAGCAGAGAATGTAGCTATTAATTATGGAGAAATGGAAAGCAAGGTATATAGATTTTACCATTTGGAGCATACACATGAGAAGATTTATAAAAAATAAGCTATGGATTTCTCAGTACTTAGGGATAAATGAATTTCAACTAACCATTCAGACCATGTGGGGAGAGCAGATTCAAGCCAGTGTCTTAAAATTAACAGTTTGGTGCCTGCAGATATCAAGGCCAATTGTGCTTTGCGAAGGGTTCCCATGAGTGTAGCATAATCACCCAAAATACAAATCTCCATTGTGAAAGCATCTTGAAGGCCTAATAAGGGGGTCTAGTTTAGATTGTATAAGTTTCCAGAACAATGCAGATTTGGGATATGACCACAACATATGGCATAATGAGACTTCAGATTCATTATAACGAGTACACATGGGCGGCTCGACTCTACCCATTCTGTACAACTTAGTAGGTGATAGATATAAACCATGTAGTACATTATCTTGCTGTAAGCAAAAGCTATCTTGTTTAACATATTGATACAAGGCTGATGAAATGCAGAATCAAAAATCATTGTCACTTTCAGTATGAAGCATATTTACCAAATAAAAGGCAGTCGGAGATATAGATTCCCATAATACTTGGCCTATAGCATTATATAGGTGAGAGATCAGGTGATTCTGACTTACAATAGCTACCAGGTTCATAAAAAGGGAACTAGAACTAGCGGGCCACTCATGCGGGGGCCCAAAAACTTACTCAGCCAGTGCCAAAGTTGGCAGTACTTAAAAAAAGAGATGCAGGAGTCCCAAATGTTGCTTGGAATTGATCATAGGAAATGAGTGCTCCATCTACAATAAAGTCGGAGAGTATTGGGGAATTCAAATATAACCAGCGCTTTTGGCACAAAGGCATATTATCAGTGTTGATGTTACGATTATTAAAAAGGGGCTGGGCAGGATCTTTAACATAGGGGAGTTTGAGATGCTTACAAAGTTGAGCATGCGCCTGTAGGGACCAGAACAACAGAGTAGATTTAAGGCAGTGGGTGAGTTTATGAGGAGGTATAAACAATAAGGTTTTAGAGTCAATATGATGCTGACAACATGTCTTTTTCAATTATCAACCAAGAAGGAGAATAGCGAGACAGGGTTTGAATGTCAGTAGATCCCTAATAAAAATATTTAGCTCCATGTAGAGCAAAGTAGTAACTTAAAAAATGAGGAAGTTGAAGTCCACCAAATTTCCTCAGACACACCAATTTGTCGTAAGAATGACGTGGTGTTTAGTGTGCCCATAAAAATCTGGAAATTATCTTATGTAAGTTTTTAAACCAATGGACCAGTAAAAAAAATATTCAACATACCTAAGGGGTATAAAAGTTAGGGGAGTATATTAATTTTTATGATATTAAACCTACTCCATAGGGTTAAAGGTAATGATTTCCACCTATCCAGATCTTGAATGATTTGTTTAACTAATGGCTCCAAATTTAAAGACTTTAGTTGGGATGTGACAGGGAAGATTTTAATACCTAAGTAAGTTAAACTCTTAGTTTCCCACTGTAAACCAAGTGTGTCAAAGGCTGATTTAAAAACATGCAGAAACAGTGGAAAAACAACAATTTTAGTTAGATTTAGTCTGTAGCAAGAAAAAACAACAAATTGCCAAATGGTTAATAACGCTTCTTGAAGGGATGTAACAGGGTTAGATAAATGTAATAAAATGCTGTCCGCATAGGTGGAAATCTTTAGTTCCTGGTGCCTATTCAGATGCCAGAAATATGACCATATGAACATATGAATGTGCCAGCAGAAACAGACCATCCAGTCTATCTAAGTCTGCTCAAGTATGCAGCTAGCACCTCTAGTTTGCAGCAGCCCCACCCCCCTCCCCTTTGTCATCCCACTGCCACTCCCCACCTTCCCCACCCTCACTCCCCCGTTTCCTATCCCATGCCATTTTGAAGCTTTTCACAGATTTACATGATACCACCCATTCTCATAGTGCATTCCATTTTGCTACCACCCTCTCTGTGAAATAGTGTCTCCTCATTTCCATCCTAAATCTTCCCCCCTCTATTCTTAGTCCATGCCCCCTGGTGCCCTTCCCCCTCCTTAGCTTAAAGACCCCATGTGCCTCATCCTTATTGATTCCCCTTAGATACTTGAATGTCTCTATCATGTCACCCCTGTCCCTTCTATCCTCCAAATGTCTGGTAAAGCATTAATTTTCTGGGTTAGGGTTTCCAGATACAAATTAAAAAGATATGGGGATAGAGGGCAGCCTTGCCTGCTACCTCAAAAGATGGAGAAAGGGGTCAGAAAGTATTCCATTATGTAGGACTCTGGCAGTCGGGAGTGAATAGAGAATTCTCACCCATCGAATGAAAGACTTCTGAAAGCCATACTGCTGTAAAACCCAAAACAGGTAGGGCCAGGAGACCCTATCAAAGGCCCTTTCCACATCCAGGGAGACTAGGACCATTTCAGGCTTCCTCTCCCTGGAGGCTTAAATTAAATGAAATAACTTGAGAAAATGATCACTGGATAATCCTCCCCTCATAAAACCCAATTGTTCAGGGCTGATCAGTTCCACCCATACCCGGTCAAGTCAAGAGGCCAAAATTTTGGCTGAAATGTTTATATCAACTTTAATAAGGGAGATAGGTCTTTGCTTGGTTTAGGCAATACAGCAACACGGGCCTCCAGCAATAAGGTCTCCAATAAGTCTGCTGAATGTAAATAATTGTAAAGTAAAGCCAGAACTGGAGCAAGATTATCAGCAAAGAGTTAAGTTTATAAAAATTGGAGGCAAGTCCATCAGGTCCTGGAGCTTTGTCTAGAGGAAGAGAGATGATGGCTTTCCTTACTTCTCTCTCTCTCTCTCTTTCACTAGTATAAGGTATTCAAGGTCCAGGACTGCTGATTCAGACAGTCATGGCAAGGAGATATTCTGTAGAAAATAAGACATGTTATCATATACATCGCTTACTAACCAGTCTTCAGAGTACTACTTCAGGTAATATTCTCCAAAAATATGGGTCATTTCCCTTGTTTAACAATGGGGAAGAGGGTTATGAGGTCATAAATGAATTGAATCCAGCACACAGCATTTCTCTGTCACAGCCTGATAGCTAATTACTTACTAGCTTTTTCTCCTTGACCTAGATAGGTCACTTTTAGGGCTTTCAGGGATCTTTGAGCCTTTTCTAACAACTGAGGCACATATTGAGCTCTAAGTTGTGAGAGGTGGCTACAGACCTCCTCAGTGGTAGTCGCAGATAGGTTTTTTTATGTCTCTAATGTCAGTAAGCAATGTAGTAACTCTTTTGGAATTTTACTTTTTTTGTTTGATGGCTAGACATATTAATTCACCATGTCATATACATTTCATAGTTCCCCAGGCCTTATATAGACATAGAAACATAGAAATTGTTGGCAGATAAGGACTGCTGGGCCCATCCAATCTGCCCGTATGCCCTATACATGTATGTGGCCACTGACCCTATGTGATCATGGTTATTCCACACACCTTCCCCCTCAAGGTTCACTTGTGCCTGTCCCAGGCATGTTTAAAACCTTCCACTGTACTTGCTCCTACAACCTCTTGTGGCAGACTATTCCAAGTGTTCACCACCCTCTTGGTGAAGAAAAACTTTCTCACATTGCCTGCCTTGGGTCTAAATGGATTTCCAGTTAAGTGCACTAGAAGACTTAATATATATTCCTGACAGCATTTAACTATTTGAGGGTCAGACAAAAGATGAGTATTAAGGGATCAGGTGTGGTTACGGTCAGTGTGAAGGATAATATCTAAAGTAATTTTGACCGGTGAGTGGTCTGAAAGAACCAAAGGTTCTATTTGGCCACTATAAAATGTGTCCATGAATGAATTAGAAATTATGAAATAATCTAACCTGGAGTAAGAGTTATAAGGATGGGAGTAGTAAGTGTAGGTTTTGGAAGTAGGATGTAATATCCACCAAGTACCAACCTGGCCTGAACTACCAATAAAGTCTCTAAGGCCTCATTGAGCCAGTGATAAGGCTGATCCCACACTGTAGGTTCTGTCCAAGTCATTACACATAACCAAATTCCAATCTCCTCCCAGTATCCAAGGAAGATGTGCACAGGGAGCTAACATTAAAATTAGATCTAAGAAGAAGAAAGGTGTGTCGATATTAGGGACATATACAGAGCCTAGCAGAAGTTCCCAGCTGACCGTGTGAAAAAACATATCTCCCCTCTTTGTCTTTCACCTCGAATATGTGGGAGAAAGGAAGAGATTTGTGTAGTACAATAATCACTCCTCTTTGGTTGTTGCTGTTCCCAGCCCTGAACACCTGACCCATCCAGGTACGTCTAAACAAAGAGACCTGAGTGGCTGTAATATGGGTCTCCTGCAAAAAGGCAATATGCATTTGCAAGGTTTTCAAGTGTTTTAAGATAGCAAAGCACTTTGTCTGTGACTGACCACCTTTAATATTCCATGTAGTAATATTCCATGGGATCCCCATTATAAAGGAAGAAAGGGACGTATAGAGATGAAATGGCTCCAAAAAAACCATTGTATAACCCAATATGGACTGCAGGGAACATCCCTGCACCCCGAAAAAGTTATGCGCACCCACGTAAACCCACAGACTTCCTTCCCCAACACAGAATACAGATACACAAAACCAAAACCCCAAATAATCCCCTCCCACAGTCACCCTAACAATTGAGGGCATAAACCCCTCTCAACAATACAGGCCACTGAGTGCCAACGGGCTGGTGACTCCACCAAGCCCTAATTAGAGATATAGCCAATGAGTCACAGCTCTAGACTGTCCTAACATTGTCCTGTCAAAACATACTTAAATCCCTGCACCTCTCTCCTGAGTGGGGGGGTGGACTGAAACCAGATTGAATGTAGGAGAGGGGGTTAAAAAAATCACTTATTATCCTCCATGTTTCTTTAATTTACCACCCCTTGCCCACTGCTGCAGTTGAGGCAAACAGGAAGGAAAAAAAAAGGGGGGACCATTACTATGAGCAGCAGCTTAACGTCTGAGTCACTTTCATACGATTGAACTGTCAATGGTATTTTATAAATGGGAGCTATTGACTCCATGTAACCTGAGTAAAAAAAAAATGAAAACAACTTTCCCAGATAGAAGGTGAAAAGTAGGATGGCAACTGATGTAATTGGCAGAGTGTCTTACACCTACAGGTCCATAAACACTGAGGGGGGAGAATCATAAAGTACCATCGATGCTTCTGAAAGAAAAGGGGGAGATCGTAACCACTGTTTCACTTGTGGTACTTGCATATGAACTGAGTAAATCCAGGAAGGCTCCCATATTAATAATAAAATTAATTCTTAACTAGACATGCAGTATACTACCTAATGCCTAAACTGGTGCTCTAATAAACACAGATTATGATATATCAAACAAATGAATGGGTAATATAGGTGCCAAAGAACATTTCACACTAACACAGGGAGTTCAGGGAGAGGGAAGAAAAAGAAGAAAAAACGCCTATTCCAAAACGTCCATGAATATCAAAACAGAGGATAAGCTGTCTGTAAAATGAGACAACAGTAACATCTATTCAGCCCTCTAAAACCATCTACAGCTCTTGAAGAAGCAAACTATTAATCAGAACTAATATGGTGCTGAGCATTTGCCAAAAACTACAGTCAATGTGTTAGCATAAATCAAGGCAGCTACCTGCCACTCCTTAGAGTCTTTTTCTTTTTTATACTTCCTTTATTATGGTAGGCTCCAGAGGGCTTATTGCATCATGTCCAAACATATTGATCATACATCTCGTACATAGGTACAAAAGATAAATCTTGAAGTCAACACAGTGTGTACCTATACAATAGCTTTCTACTGAATAAAGCATATGATGATCAAATTAAACAGAGCTGACCAATCCTAAAGATCTAACAGTTAACTTTAAAAGTCTTACTAGCTACTCGAACTCTATGGAGAAACTTTAAGATATGCACCACATCTGCTGAGGCAGTGAAAGGGGGAGGACCCAAGAGTGGAAGTCTAAGCATCCCCATCCAAATTTGTCTTATACAAGAGTCAGCTGGCCCACCTTTTCTGATATAAAGGAATTTGCTGACGAAGGCCAAAAGTAATTCTCTTCATTAAATGAATACTCTCAATAATAGCCCTCCAATCCTCCAACGAGGGGGCGTCCTTTGTGCCCATTTCCTAGTAATGGCCTTAAAAGCAACTATCATCAGAACTGACCATAAATATATTGCTTCTTTTTCCATCACCTCCCTTGGCCCTAAACCCAAAACAAGATGCTCTGGTCCCAGAGGGGACTGAAATTGGAAAATCTTGCTAAGATGAAGCTCTATCTCTGTCCAAGATCCCCTGGCGATTTGGCATGTCCAAAAAATATGGGCCTGGGAGGCTGGGTCTTGACCACACCCCTTCCAACAGGCTGAACCAGCTGTTGGAGCATAATGTACCACCTGTGCCGGAACTCGAAAGTACTGAGGGGGGAGTGAGACCTCACCTTCCAGCCATATTCCTGCCAAAGCAGGGCCCCCGTCATCTGCCATGTGATGCGCCATATGCCAGCCCATTGTTTCTCTATGAGGGTAATCTCCAAGCCTGATTCCCACTTGAGTTTGAGTTGTTCTGTGGGTAGGGACATATCCAATAAGAATCTTTGATATAATAGGGATATAGTGCCTCTACCTCACCCCGATGACCAAATACCTCGAAAAGGGGGGTCTACAATGTCCTCCTACACCTGAACACAAGTTCTCTGAAGGATATGTACATAATTTCTGATTTGGTAAAATCTCAGATTATCCCCTAAATGTAGGCCAAATGTCTGTCTGGCTGCCTCAAATGAAATAACATTATCTGTTATTAAGACCTGGTAAGGGGAGTGGAATCCGTTCTTGGCCATTTCTTAAACCAGGGGTCCAGAGCGGCCACTGGGAACAAAGGGTCATAAACCCATCACTGGAAATTCCACATTTGATATCTAATGGGACCCTGAATTACACCTCTTCTCCATACCTCCAGGACAGCCCTCATCCCCGTGTAACACACCTCTGGAATTCTGACACCACTCTGGAACAGGATGGTCTGGAGGGGTGGTTCGGTCCTAACTGCCAAGTCCATCCTCTTCCAATGGGAGTCAAAGCCTGGACTACCCCACAAGAGCACCATCCGCATTTGGGCTGCCACCCAATAGCCCTGTAAGTTAGGAAAGACCAGACCTCCTTGGGCCTTAGGGGCATAGAGAAGTGCTTTATGTATCCTAGGATGGTCTCTAGCCCTCAGACATATAAAAAAACATGTTCTGCCAAATATTTAAATCTTTCTGTGAAACCAGACAAGGTACATATTGAAATAAGTACAGTAGCCTAGGTAAGACATTCATCTTCAGTGCTTGCGTCTTAGAATATGTAGACAGTGGGAGAAGGGTCCATCTCTGAACATCCTTACTTAACTGGGAAATCAAAGGGGGGACGTTAAGATCCCACAACTGCTGATTGCTGATACCAATCCTAATCCCTAAATAACTCATCTGATCTAGGTCCCATTTCATAGGGTTTCTACTCCGCAAACCCGGGTTGGGGGTATAATTACAACGAAGTACCTCTGTTTTATTGTAGTTCAGCTTATATCCAGAAAAGGCAGAATATTCCTCCAGCTGTCCAAACAGGGCAGGAAGGGAGGAGTCCATCTCTATGATATACATGAGCATGTCGTCGGGGTATAAGGCCAACTTATGCTCGAACCCATCTATTCATATTCACTTTATATTCCCATTTTTTCTGATAGACTGAGCAAGGTGCTCTACATATAGAGCAAAAAGCAGTGGTGATAATGGATACCCCTGTCTCATGCCTCTACCAAGTTTCAGAGATCGGGAAATATGGCCATTCGCTCTAACATAGGCAGTTGGAGAGTCATACAATACACTTACAAGTTCTGTAAATTATTTCGGGAACCCAAACTGAGAAAGGACCGCTCCCAAAAAATTCCAATCAACTCTATCAAATGCTTTCAGCGTCACAACTCATTAATAAAGCCAGGGTATGAAAATTATTGATATGGTCGATGAGGTGGGTGGTCCTTCTTAAACTGTCTTGCGCCTGTCTGCCCAGGACAAACCCATTCCGGTATAATTGTATGAGTTGGGGGAGGTAATATTGAATTCTTTTTGCCATAATGGAAGAAAGGATGTTATAGTCAGTGTTTAAGAGTGAAATTGGGTGGTAAGAGGCACATCTAGAGGGGTCCTTGCCCTGCACTCCTTAGAGTCTTAAGGAAAAATGTATAAAGTTCTAGATGATGTGCAGTCACATAAGTGATGGCTAATATTAAGCCATTGGTATTATCGAATCAGACATTTGCAGGCGTTCAATTCCACACAAATGGATCTTAGTAGGCAGCACATAATAAAGTCTCAACCTGAAGATTTGTTTCAAAACAGATTAGGGAATTCTGTCAGCAGGTCCTGGGTGGCTTGAGCAGCAAGAGTCATAAAACCGACTGTCCGAGTCCATGGTAACTTGGTATACCGTAATGTGCGCAACCTCAATTGAGTGATCCTTAAAAAGGGCTACTCAATTGTGATGCATGGCACAGCAGCTTCTGGGCAGCTACAGTGACTGGATGGGCTGGGTTGGTGACTGTGGCTACAGGAGTCACTACAGGTATGTGTTCATGGGGGGGTGGGAGCAAGCACACTACAGAGTGCGTTAGGGGGGGGGAGAAAGCATGCTCGGCGAGGGGTGGGAGGGGATTTCAGGGGTGGCGCTGCAGTAGGCTGCTGAGCTGGCCTTGTGGTATAGTGGGTTGGCTCATGGCTTTGGTGGCTAGGGTGCTGGGTTTGGATCCAGGCGCAGGTTCGTTTTTGTTGCACCTGGCCTAAATTTTATTTTTTATGTTTTCTCCCCGACTTGCACCCTGGGTTGAGAATCCTTAAGTAGGGGTTGTGGGGCTGAGCCCCCTCATAAACATAAAAAGTAAGTCCCCAGTGCTATTTGGTTGTGCATGAGGGCCAAACAGTGATTTTGGTGCTCTGACATCGCCAACGGCGACGCCCCTTGGCGGCCACCGTTATCACATAGAGCCAGTAACTTCTAGACATGCAGGATATAACATTTTGTGTTTGATATGAGCGGTTCAGAGCTTTGATTTAGTTTCTTTATATTCTGCTTGTTACTGCTGTCCCTGCAATGTTAGGTCTTGTATAAGCCATAATCTATGACCCTCCCATTGAAGATCCTGTAAAGCACGAACTTGCCTGAGGATGTGGACTCGATCTAAGTAATTCAGCAACCTGAATATCAGGGGTCTAGGGTGTTCTCCCGGGGCTGGCTTTGGGTGTAGTGCAGGGTCTGCCTGCTTCACAATGTACCCAGAGTCATTGGGAGAGTGGCCAGCCACTTTTGTGCAGAAGCACTGTACAAATGCTATAGCATTGGGCCACTCTTCATTTTCAGGAAGCCCCAGGATTACCAGATTGTTCCTCCACGAGTCTGTTATTATACAAAGAAGGACAACTCACAGCCACTTTACACCCCTTTTTTCTCTGTTGCTCCAGTTTTCTTTCTTTCTTTCTCGAGTTTCTGTTGTCTTGTATCCAACCGTGTGTCTGCTTTTTTGCTCTTTTATCATAAACCTCTATTCTTTGATCTTGATTTCTGGTCTCCAGCTAAAGTGGGTTTGGTTTTTCTGTTCTTTCTTTTCTCCTTTTCTCCTTTTCTCCTTTACTTCAGGCCTCCATTTTTCCTTCAACCTTTCTTGTGTCCTTCCAATCTTAAGGCTGGCCCACCAGCGGTGTACCAACAATCCACAACTCCTTTTCTGTTTCCCTTTCCCTTTCAATTTTTCTGTCTTTGTAAACTGGAGATAACACTGCAAAACAAATGAAACAGCTCTGGATAGAAATTAAAAGTGATAGGAAAGATAAATCTCTAGATTTCTTGTAACTTTCCTAGAGCTAACTAACTAGCTAACTGACTAGCTGGCTGGCTAGCAACCTATCTTATAAACTTAATTTTAGGGATTAATCAATTTAGTTAATTGTATATACTATTGTGTGGTAATAGATAATAGATAATGTCGGTATAAATTGTATGCTCCCCAAAACAGTAATCTAGAAAACTCCCAAGAGCTGTTAAGCTGTAGGTTTGTCATGTTCGTTATAGCTGTAATTAAATACTGAATAACAGCAGCTAAAATTAGCTGACAAAGTCTTTGCTGATGATTATACTGTACAAGAAGTATAATGTAAGAAGTACTTACTTCTAGCAAAAGGAAAAAAATTACCCACAGGCAAAAGTGGTTAACGTGATTGCCTTCCTCTCTCCAGTTCAGATATCAGGGCTAGTAGTTCTACTGATCTGCTCTAGTAGTGGATTTCAATAAAAATGGTGAATCTATCTGAGAGACACCTCACATGCACACTTTAACTTCACAGGTCATGTGATTGTTTGGTCACATGATTCTCAAGGCATGCTATTTTTTTTTAATTTAAAATTATTTTAATTTCAGTATGTAATAACATCTGTTTTATAAAATCGAAACATAAACATGAATTCAAACTAGCACTGCCTAAAAATCCCTTCACTACCCATTTAGAAATACCTGGGGTGTACAATATACAATACATGATAATTCAATGCAGAGATGCTATGATAATATGGATCTAGCCCTGGGACAACAAACCATCAAAACCCCACATATCCCTGAACAGATCAATCTAAAGGAAATACAATTCTATATGAATAAAAATGCCAACACTAGATGTCAGTTCAACTTGGCTTGACTGATTTGGAAGTGCTAATGAAGAAAGGACAGGTAATCTTGTAGGACTTTAAAATGTCAAACAAATGTTAAAAAAAACTTGTTTCCACTGCCTTCCTCTTTCAACTCTTTCACATTTCAAGCTTCTTGAGTTCACAGGCTGTGTATCTACTCTGCACAACTCTCACTCTTTCTGCTACATTCTTGCAGGTAACCCTCCATGGGGCTTGTTGCCAACCCGACGGTTCAAAATGGGCTCCACCAACACCCAGACTCCTAGTTTTCACTGCCCAGTAGCAACATCACAAGTTCACCACAGACAAAAACTTGCAGCATAAGTAGGTCTGGATAGGTCTCGGCTCAGTCCTAAAGCACAGGCAAAGCTGAAATACCTGTTTTAGAATAAAAAAGCACCTTTCATCAAGACCCTGCTAGCTCCGAGTTCCTCTGTCAAAGCAGCGTGCAGCTGCTTGCTCCTCCTCCTCAGTCTCCAACAGTCCCAGTTAATAGTATCACTTGAAAGGATAAGAAAGCTGTGGAGTCACTTACTGAAGATCAAAATATTATGGTGAAGCCTGCTGACAAAGGTGGCAACATCATAATACAGAATACAACAGATTACATTAGGGAGACTGAAGGTCAATTAGATAATACAATTTTTTACAGATTGCTAACCCATGATCCAACTAAAGAGATCAAGATGAGAATATATATTTATTTGTCATCCATGGTACAAGAAAAATTTATCACTGAAGTTGTTGAGTATGAGTGGGGAGTAAAGGATAGAATGGTAGTTTCAAGGGGAAGAAGGGTTGCCTCCTTTAGGAAGGGGGATGACTGTAGCCAGCTTACATGAGTTAGGGACTGAGGATATGGAGAAGTAGAGGTTGACGAGGTAGGTGATAGGAAGGGCAATGGCATGAACAATAAGATACAGGAGTTTGGGGTCAAGACCATCAGACCTCCCACCCTTGTGCAGGTTTAGAGCCAAAAAGGTCCTAAAAGGAACAACAGAGGTGGTGGGAGAGAAGGAAGAAATGGAGCACGTAGCAGTAGGGAGGGGAAGGAGAAGTCTGAAAAGGTAGAGGAAAGAAGTAAGGGAAGGGAGGGGGTGGCAGAGAGAAAGGAGTGGGCACTGAATATGAAATAAATTGTAGGAGTAGGTGACAGCAACTGGGTCAGAGATAGGAGAGTAGCCCACCTGAGAACAGGTAGAGGGGACTGGGTCAGAGGAGAGAACATGGCTTGGATTAGCTCCCAGAACTTAGAAGGGTAATTAAGGTTGTTCTGGAGTGTAGGTGCAAAGTGCTCAGACATTGCAAATCTAGTAGCACTAGCACAGGCATTACAAAGGACCCAGTAAACTGTAAGGTAAGAAGGTTAGGCAGTGAATTTGAAGTTCCTCCAGGCAAGGTTACACACACAGTGGCAAGTCCGCAACTCTGATGAGATGCAAGGGAGTTGAGATCCTCGGACCCTGATTCTTTTGAGAGGGGACATGAAGATCCAAGAGATTAATTTGGAATTGAAGAATTTGAGGGAATTTTCAACATTGCCAGCTATAGAGATAGGGGACCAGTTGGTGGGTACTAGGTCAGCATTGAGGAGGGAAAAGTCCAGCAACCAGAAGGACTAGATCTGGATGAATTTGGGAGGAGCCTTGGGAGCACAAATCATGGGCACACAGCATACCATATGGTGATCACTGAGTTTGTCAGTGAGGGTACCAGCATTTACAATTTGATGGGGATGGAAGGAAAGGACCCAGTCCAAGTGGCAGTGATTTAGAGATTTGAAATTATGATGAGTGGGGTCAGAGAGGATTTGGGATAGTAGATGGGGCTTAACCTTCAGTCAAAAGTTATGTAGAGATGGGAAGAGACAATTAATTAAATATTAAGAGAGGATGTTGAGGAAGAGGATTTGAAGGGTACTGAGTTATGTACAGTATAATCAGACACAAAGATGTAGCAGAGGCAGTAGATGAATGGGAACAAGGCATCAGGGTTGAATAAGATAGCACTATATGTCCATAAAGTAGGGAAGATATGGTGGAGCAATCTCCTAAGTCATATATTATAAATGAGTTTCTCCAAATAGGTTTCCTGATGTTACTCAAAGTTTATTTTCTGCCGGATGGAATTTGATTCCACATATTTTCTGAACTTATTTGGTGATATTTTGTGAAAATTGTGACTTGAACTGCAGAATAAGTGTACATATTGCGAATTTGTAAATCAAATCATGATTTTTTTTTATTCCACTGAACCGTCTGCACTGTTATCTGTATATAATTGTATATATTGCAGTTTTTTACATTAAAATGCACATTTGAATTCTGCACAACTGACACTGATATGAGATATCTGGAAATGATTGTATTTATTGTGATCTGATGTATGAAGTTTGGATTTTGCATTTCACAGTACAGACTGGTCACTGTTTAGATGACCACTACATATTCACGATCAGACCAGCTGGCACAATGGTAACCCAACAATTTGTGATGCCAGCAACCTGAGTTCCAAAGCAAGACTGGTTGATGGAGGCTAGCTTTGTGGGAGGAGGACTAAGCATCCCAACGGATGTTCTCCTTCTCAAGGGTGGAAGGGCACTGAGCTCCATTGTGCTACTGCCACCTGGGTGACCATAGGTGCAATGCAGGCACTATGCGAGGTGGATGCCCATGGATGGAAGATGAGAGCATGCCTGTATTTGGACACCATGCTGTCACTCTCCTCACAGCATCTGTGGAACTGGGGATGGAAAATGGAAATCTATCTGACTGCTGCAGTATGATGCTGATGGCTCCTCACAGACCTCTACTGTGTGCTGGCCTACCTGACTAAGAATGGCATACAAAGGGCACTTGTGGTACCTCTGATAGGCCCCCTACAATTGTCAAGCTGTGGAGGATCTGTGCAGGCCTCTGTAGGACCCAGAGATGGTGGGTGATGGGGTTGAAATGGCTATTGAAAGAATGGGCCAGTCAGGTATAAGGGGGCAAAGTAAAATAAAAAAAAAAAATACTGTAGGTACTGTATTGCACTGTGCAAGCACTGCAATGTGTAATTAAGAGCCTGATCGAGAAAGGGCTTTCATTGATGTGGAGTGCTTTACATGGCTGCAGGGTGACCCTTTGCATGCAAAGGCACACTTTGCAGCATTCACAAGTGGCATGTACACTCCCTCCACAGCTGATCCAGTGTTGACTGAGCATTTCCTTAGGGTGCAACTGCATTTGGGTGGGCAGGGTGCATTTTATGTGCAATTATCAATGTATTCTCAGTGATGTGTAGCAAACCTGGGGGAATTTGCCACTATGCCAGGTATTACATTAATGTAGCACATACAGACCTCTTCCACACAGCTGCCCTAACTCCGCAGGTGCCCAGTCAGCCCTATCTCACATTGCCCCCAGCCCTACAACATTGCATTGAGGTCTCATGGTGACTGCCTTGCATGCTATTGTTTTTATATTTCAGTTTTATTGCTTTTCAATATAAAGGGCAAGGTACATTTAACACTGTCCAAATACAAACAATTAAACATAAGGTAACTATAAGAAGGAAACTGATACAATGATAGTCCATATATATCTTAGCAGGATTGCTTCCAGTCAGGAAAAACAGAGAAAGGCTTCCTACTGGCCAGTTCATAATGTTCTTAATGTAGAACAAGAC
Organism: Neoceratodus forsteri; assembly: GCA_016271365.2. Taxonomy (NCBI): domain Eukaryota; kingdom Metazoa; phylum Chordata; order Ceratodontiformes; family Ceratodontidae; genus Neoceratodus; species Neoceratodus forsteri. Next base: position 1,643,677,926 of record CM057450.1, read on the forward strand.
TAACAACAACAGACAAAAGCACATGCAGGTGTGATCAATATGTTCTAAAGTTAGACTAGATATAAAATATAAATGGTTCCATAATCGTGGAATAAAGGAGGGATCCAAGTCCACAACCTGTAGCGTCCATGGTCACCAAAGGTCCAGAAATGTAGGAAGGCTATTCCTAAGAGCATAAGACATTTGTTCCATATACTACAAGCATTTAACTTTGAGTAACCCAGTATTGGAGAGTTGGGATTTTGTCTTGTAGCCATAGCCTAGTAATTGCCTTATGGGCCACCACTAATAACACAAAGAACAATCTCTTAGTTACCCCTTAGGAAGAAGCTTCCTGGAAAAATATGAAGTTATGCCAATGGTGTCACAAGGGCTGGGAGTTGAGAAAACAGGTGGTGTAAGTAGGCATTGATCTCTGTCCAGTAAGGGAGAAGTTGTGGGCATGCCCAAATAATGTGTGCCCTGTCAGTTTGAACTTTTTCACATTTCATCCAACAAAATCCCCCATTGTTCCCCAATACAAGATGGCTGCAGCTGAGAACAGCACTTCCATGAAAATTCTTTCCAGAAGTGAGAAATGGAGACCTTAACTGAAGGAGGACCATCTTATACCAGGACTTTTGGTCTGCATCTTACAACAGGTCATGTCACGACCTGTCTGAAATCAATTTTGAGTCTGAATGTGCTAAATCTTAATGGTCCCTATAGAAATTCCCTATAACAGGCCCCCATGTTTCTCCCAGATTATTGACATCAGCATATGGCAAACCAAGTTTAATGGATCTAGAAGTTTAGCTTTATCTCTACCATATTTAAACAAATATGCTCATAACTGGAGGTACCAAAAGTGTTCTGTACAGATAAGCCCATAATGGAATTGAAGATCTTTATACAACTGTACCCCATTCCTGCCTAAAAACTGAAATATAAGACTGAGGTCATTCTGTCACCACCTGCAAAATGTATGGTCAATGTCTGTGGGATGAAACTTGGTACATAAGCTAAACAGCAGCAGAGAAACCCTGTCACAAGGAAATGGGGGAGAGTCCTCATACATTTCCAAAATTTCAATGTGCAGGCAGTGACCAAGAAAACATTTATTTGGGGGGGGGTGATGTATAAAGGGGAGGAAAAAAGAAATATAGTGATATCATATATATCATTCAGGTGAAATTCTATTCATTTCCAAAGTGAAGAACATTGTGGAAATAGTCGACAATAAATTGTGCAAAGGTGGAATGCCTTCACATACAAATACTGAGTCTGAAAGAATTGTCTTGCATTCTGTTTTTGAAAATAATTATAGCATAACCCTCTATTGCATATGTCACTTATTAGATGATCATGTCATATCCCACAATTTCCTGCTCACTGTGGTACAAGAGATTCACTGTTGCATGGATATTTGCATGTCTGGTGTCCTGCCCCACAGGTTTCAGCATTACTGAGTTGGTAGCACAACTGCATCCAGGCCAGAAGGCCATGGGTTCTAGTCCCATACTGGGATTGGGCTCATACCATAAATGCTGGCACCTGAGTGTAGTGCTATGGGGATGCTGCACTATTGGCATGTGCTGTCCTTTGGTTACGATGTTACACCAAGGTCCTGTCTGCTTCTTCTGGTGGCTGTCCATTTGTTTTTATTTTGTTAAATGAGTAGAGACACTGGGACAAGCCCTTTTTCTGGTCCAACACGAAATAACAAATAACATGAAACATTAACAAAAAATACAGTACATACAACAGTGAATAACAAATATAAAAACTAAGCATATTTACATTCATTAAATGATTGTAACCAGATCTTCAACTTGATTTTAAAACAATTCTAAGAAGAAGTGCTTCTCAAGTCTGCTGGCAAACTATTCCATAGGGGGAGGCTAAAGCTGAAAAAGCCCGAGAGACAGCTTTGGTTGAAGAAGGTGTAGCTGAAAGGAGAATTCCCTTGAAGGATCTTAAGTTCAAAGTGGTATTGCGAACATGCAATAAATCACTTAAGGGATGCAAATATGGACAAAACAAAGATTTAAAATCTAAACAGCAAAAATAGTAAGTAAATCCAGCAGTAGGTGATAACCAACCAAGGGAAGAGTAAAGCAAACAGTGATGCATACAGGGTGGAGCATCCAACACAAAGCAACAGACATTATACAGAGAATAATGGATAGGTAAGTGTGTGTTATGGATTTTTTAGTCATCACACACTGAGGGGGTGCAAAAAAATCCATAAAGACACACTTACCTATACTTTATTTTTTATAATTACTGGTGCAGGGAGTTGTTTTTTTTTCAGTCAGCGTTCTTAGCAGTTTAACATAGAAACATAGAAACATAGAAGTTGATGGCAGATAAGGACCGCAAGGCCCATCCAGTCTGTCCATTTCTTTTTCTACCTTATAAATGTGCCATTGGCCTTTGCTCTGTCAGTGGCCTATCTATTCATACTCATTTGTATTGCTCCCTTATGCCTATCCCATGCTTGTTTGAAGCCCTGCACTGTATTCATAGCCACCACTTCCTGAGGTAGACCATTCCATGCATCCACCACCCTTTCTGTGAAAAAGAATTTCCTCACATTCCCCCTTAATTGGACTCTCTCTAATCTCATGCTGTGTCCTCTTGTCCTGGTTTTCTTATATTTAAACATATTAGACTCTTTCACCTTGTTAATGTCCATAAGGTGTTTGAATGTTTCGATCATATCATCTCTCTCCCTCCTTTGCTCAAGGGTATACATATTGAGCTCCGTTAATCTGTCCTCATATGTCTTCTGATGCAGTCCCTGCACCATTTTGGTTGCTCTTCTCTGGACTGCCTCAATTTGGTTAATGTCCTTATGAAGGTGTGACCTCCAGTACTGCACGCAGTACTCCAGATGGGGCCTAACCAGTGTCTTGTAAAGAGGGATTATTACCTCCCTCTTACGACTTGTGATACCCCTACTAATACAACCTAACATCCCCCTAGCCTTACCTACTGCTTCAGAGGTCTGCTTGGATGATTTCAGGTCATCAGTAATGATGATGCCCAAGTCTTTGTCTTCCTTTGTGATTGCCAGCAACTCCCCTCTCAGCCTATAGGTGGCTTTAGGGTTTCTCTTCCCTATGTGCATGATCTTGCACTTCTTTGCATTAAATCCCAGTTGCCACTCTTGTGACCATTTTGCTAGTTTATCCAGATCTCTTCTTAATCTGCCCACCCCATCTGGATCATCTACTCTGTTGCAGATCTTGGTGTTATCTGCAAACAGACAAGTCTTATCCTCTAGTCCATCTGCAATGTCACTAATGAAAATATTGAAGAGGACTGGCCCCAGGACTGATCCCTGAGGTACCCCACTTGTGACTTGCATCTCTTCTGACTGTATACCATTTACCATCACTCTCTGTTTTCTGCCCGTCAACCAGTTTGCCACCCAGTTGACAAACCTCTGACCCACCCCGAGCCTACCCAGCTTATTTATCAATCTTCTATGTGGAACAGTGTTGAAAGCTTTGCTGAAGTCAAAGTAGGCGACATCAACTGCTCCCCATTGGTCCATCACTCTGGTTACCCAGTCAAAGAAATCTATGAGATTAGTTTGACAGGACCTTCCTTTTGTAAACCCATGCTGTCTTGGATCCTGTGCCCCTATGGATTCCAGGTGTTGCACTGTCCTTTCCTTAAGGAGTGCCTCCATAATCTTGCCCACTACTGAGGTAAGACTGACTGGTCTGTAATTCCCTGCCTCCTCCCTGCTACCACTCTTGTAGAGCTGGATCACATGAGCCCTTCTCCAGTCTTCTGGGACCTCTCCTGTGCTCAGAAACTCACTAAACAGTTCTGCTATTGGCTCTGCTAGTTCCACCCATAGCTCTTTAAGTACCCTGGGATGCATGCCATCAGGTTCCATTGCCTTGTTTTGTGAAGAAGGGGGCACACACATATACAAACACATACACAGTCTCTCTCTCTCTGTCTGTGTTTTTCTAGAAATGTTTTTGTGTGTTCTTTTCTATTTTATTTTTTAAGCAATAAAGCATGACCAGGGGTTAGATTAACAGTCTGTTAATCAACCCCTAGAAGTGTAATGTGGCACAAGGCACTGCCGAGTGCCATCTTGCCCCTAGGAGGTGATCAACTAACTTTTAATCTAACTCCTCAAAGTGCCTTATTGCTATTAAAAAAAAATTCCAAAAGAAGAATGTTTAAAGTATACTTTTTAAGTGTTTTCCTCATTTAGAGGGAAATTTTCAATAAAGTAGTTCTTCCACCAACAGGTTAAGAATGCTGGTTCAAAATCAGAATGTATCATTCCAGTCATTCAGCAGTGCTAGAGAATGGAATGCTGACAGGAAGAATCCATGTGCTTTTGTGATCAGGCTGTACATGACAGTGTAACATGGATTAATGTACGACTGTTGGAATCCTAACAGCCAATCAGATTTCAGGATTTCTGAGAACCTTTTTATAATGTTTTTTTGAGATGTGCTGTGGAGCCAGCATGGAAGTGCAATTGGTAGACAGCAGTCAGAGGTCAATTTATGAAGTGATTCACTGTCTGCCAAAGTGCCGCATACCCAAATGCTCAAAAAGCAGGATCAACCAGATGTTTTTTTTTCCTTTTTTTTTTTTTCTTTGTTGTAAAGGGAGGAACAAGCAGGTGACGACAAAAAGAATGTTTACCTCAAGGAAAGTGAGAGTCCTAGGGAGCAAGAAAAGGGAGCTGCCATGTTTTTTGAAGCGTTCAGCCCTCTTATGCACAGCTGAAGAGCCAGTGAAGTGGTATGCACTTAGGAACTGGCAGCAGATGACACGCTAGTGAAATGAACAAGTTTGAAAATGCCATAATAACCCAATTTTGGGTTATTATGGCATTTGAAAGCACCCATAATCTGATTGATAAACAGGGTCACCAGTAATTCTTAAAGAGCATCTTTTCCAGTTCTTTTGACTTTCATGCATAAATTATCCCTTCTTGCATTGATTCTAGAATTGTGTTTCGTTATTGTCCTCTGCAATTCGTTTTTGCATTCTGAGCTGCTAAAAACTGCAGGATGCACCAAAGCTTCTGTAGCAAACCTGGTGTTTCTGTGGATCCAGGGCTGTGCTGCTGACATCACTATAGGGCAGAGGAGTGACTCACACTGCAGTACAGTGAAGTTGTAGCAGTTTTGCAAAGGAAAATTACATTAATTGGTGTACATATTGTGGTCCCTCTTCACCAAGACACCCTATTAGTAATGCATCATGCCAACATCCATATGCCTTGTCAGTATGATTTTTTGTAAAACTGATTTCTGCCACTGTAACAAAGCATGGGGAGTGAAAGAGGATTGAGTTGCTGTCAGCTGTGACAGTTGTCAGTTTATGCATTGCTGTGATTAGTGTCTATACTTTGATCATTTGAAAGAGTAATGTTGCCTTACCCATGCCATACTAGTGCCTTCCTTGTCTTTCTGTATTAAAATGCGTGGCAGTTCCCTGATCAAAAATCCCTTACTGTTCCTCCATCTCGCACCTCCCTGACATCAGCATGGCACTGCAGAAATCCAAAGACTAATTCTGGTACCATATAATAAGTCTGCACCTACACAGAATCCTGATTTTACTTTTCAAACAAGAATTTCTCTGGAAATAGCCCTCAGTTTTTAAAACCACCTGTACAGTGCATTTAGCACATCTAAACACATTGTTTGTATTATATGGTTCCAAAATTAGTTTCCAGCATTCTGCAGTGCCATGCTGATGTCGGGGAGGCATGGGAGACAGTAAGGGATTTTTTATCAGGGAACTGCCAGACACTTTACTACAAAAAGACATGGAAGTCACCAGTATGGCATGGGTAAGGAGGCATTACTGCTTTCAAATGATCAAGTTATAGACACTAATCACACCAATACATAAACTGACAGCTGTCTCAGCTGACAGCAACTCGATCTTCTCTCACTCCCCATGCTTTGTTACAAAGGCAATGGTCAGTTTATCAAAAAGACATACTGACAAGACATATGGATTTTGGCATAGTGCATTGCTAACATGATGTCTTGGTGAAGAGGGGCCGCAGTATGTACACCTAGTAATGTAGTTTTCTCTTGCAAAACTGCTACAACTTCACTGTGAGTCACTCCTCTGCCATATAGTAATGTAAGCAGTACAACCCTGAGTTCACAGAAACACCAGACTTGCTACAGAAGCTCTGGTACACCTTGCAGTTTTTAGCAGCTCAGAATGCAAAAACTAACTGAAGAGGACAGCAATGAAATGCAATTCTAGAATCAATGCAAGAAGGGGTAATTTATGCATGAAAGTCAAAAGGACTGGGAAAGGTGCTGACAGCAACCCAATCTTCTCTCAGTCCTCATGCTTTGTTACAGATGCAGAAGTAAATCAATTTTACAGAAAAGATACTGACAAGGCATTTGGATTTTGGTATAATGCATTGCTAACAGGGTGTCTTGGGGAAGGGGGAACACAGTATGTACTGGTAATTTTTCCTTGCAGAACTTTGCACTCCTCTTCCCTATAGTGATGTCATCGGGAGCCAGCAGCTGAACAGCAAAGGCAAGTGCAGCAGGGCTAAAGCTGGGCTCAAACCAAATCCAAATTATGGAAGGCAGAGTAAACCTTGGCCAAAAATAGCAAATGCACACACCCTTTCAGGTCTAGTACCCATATAATACTACAAGCTGTAACTTTTGGATCATCATGAAAGGTGCTCTTTCTGGACTGTTTCTCTGCCAGACAAATTGTGATATAGACTACCTGCATAATCCAAATGAGGCAACACTAATCCAATAGCAATGGCCCGACAGGTATCCTCTGAGAAAAATATTTTCATTTTGTATAAAACACCCAGTTTCTGGTTTACCTTCCGACAAATGATTTTTACTTGTGATTGAAAAGTTAAACTAGGATAAAGCAAGACCCTAAGTATTTAAACTCATAAACTTGTTACAGACAACTCCCCTTTTCATCATGTACAATTAAGAAGTAGTTATTCCTCAATTGAGAAGGAGTTCCGAACAACACGGTCTTAGTTTTCTGTGTGTTTAAGATGAGAGCATTATCCCTAAACCAGTTGCAGGTGAGAAGAAATTAATTTTCCGCTCACAGGTAAGTAATGATGACACTCGTTGGGAGGATTCAGTCAGTCATTCTGAAGTATGAAATGGCCTACATCCCTGTGTTGCAGAGACTCTAGTGTCATTTAAGCTACTCCATCTTGGCATCAAACTGTAGCCTCCCACACTGTACAGTCCTGAACCTCTCATTATGTTTGGTCGTGTTTGTTGTTTTAATGAATAAAACAACAAAAAAGAGTGTGCACAAGAATATGGTGCTCACAAGTATAACATAGTAGAAACAAATAAAAACTTGGGTACAGACCACCACATTTGATGCTGACACTGTATTAAGATAAAAATATTTTTTTTACATAGCAGGAAAGCTAAAATTGCCCTCCTGATGTGTTTCTGGTTACTCTTGGACAGTTTCTCAAAGGCTGAGGCTAATAAAATACAGACAGAATTTATAGTCACTTACTAATGATGCCACAGTGATGTCATCAATAAAAGAAACAGTAATAAATAAAACACTCCTATAGGAACTGAATATGAATACAAACATGCACAGCACTGAAAATACATAACTATTTACAACTATAAAGAAAAGCCAGTGAAAACTGGGGGGTGGAGTTAGCAGATTGCTAACTCCAACAGTGCATTCCATGTGGCTACCACCCTCTCAATACAGAAATGCTTTCTATACTCCCTCCTAACCCCCCCCACCAGCCTCAAATTGTGCCCTCTCATGGTTTGGCTGTCTCTTAGCTTGAAGAGACCTTCCCTATCGACTCTATTTATCCATTTCAAGTATTTGATTGTCTCTAGCATATCCCCTCTCTTTCTTCTCTCCTCCAAGGATTACATTCTCAGGGCTCCATGCCTCTCCTCATAAGATTTTCTCTGCTGACCTTCGATCATCTTGGTTGCCCTCCTTTGGACTTTCTCTAGTAAGCTGATAACCTTCTTAAAGTAGGAACACCAGTAGCTTACCCCTATTCTAGATGCATTCTCACCAGTGACTTGTACAAGGGCAGTATGACCTTGCTCTGCTTACTGCTGATTCCCCTGTCCATATGTCCTAACATCCTGTTTGCATTCACTGCTGCCTTTTTGCACTGTGAGGAGTGCTTCAAGTCACTAGTAATCAGCACCCTCAGATCCTTTTTTTCCTCAATTTCTGCTACTCGGACCCCCCTGATAATACTCGGTCCTTGGATTCCTGGCACCAATGTGTATCACATTGCATTTCTTGCCATAGAAACCAAGTTGCCATGTCTCAACCATCTCTCAAGTTTTCTGAGATCTTCTCAAAGGTCCTGTGTCCCTTCCACTGTGTCCAATCTCCCACAGAGTTTGGTGTCATCTGCAAACAGGCACATCTTCCACTTAATGCCCTCCCCAATGTCATTTATGAAGACATTGAACAACACTGGCCCCAGCACCAATCCCTGCAGGACCCCACTGGTGACCACCCTAGTTCTGAATAACTCTCCCCCCACCACCACTATCTGGGTTCTTTATCTCAGTCAGCTTTCCACCCACCTGGTCATTTTCTCCCTAACCCCTTGATCTGCCAGTTTCCTGATCAGCCTCTTATATGGCACAGAATAAAAGGCCTTGCTGAGGTCCAGGTAAATGATATCCACTGCCTGGCACCTGTCCACTGCCCTGATGACCCAGTTAAAAGGGTCAATCAGATTTGTTTGACATGATTTTTCTCCCACAGATCCATGCTGCCTCTCAGCCTGGTGACCATTCTGTTCTATTTACCTTACCAGCCTCTCTTTATGTATGGTCTCCATGAGTTTGCACATGTCTGAGGATAGACTGACCAACCTATAGTTCCACAGGTCATCCCTGGGTCCACTTTTGTGGAGAGGCACCACCTGATCCATTCTCCAGTCCTGCATGCACCACGCCCAACTCCAGAGTACCATTGAAGAGGCCTGCCAGTGGCCCTGCAAGCTCCTCTGCTATTTCTTTTAGCACCCTTGGATGTATGCCATCTGGTTCTGGTGACTTGTCTAGCTTCAGTGCCAGCAGTCAATCCCTCACTCTATCCACTTCTATTATGATGTTTGAGTTACCTCCTTTCCATGCCTGCTCCCCCCGCTGGCACTGGCCTATTGTTTCACTAGTAAAGACAGAGCAGAAGTAATCATTCAATACATCTGCTTGGCCCTCTTCTTCCTCCTCCACCCATACATACACCTTCTTAAGCCTAACTATCCCATCCTTCTTGTCCCTCTTCTCGATTATGTAGTGAAAGAAGGCCTTCTCCCACCTCTTAATCCCTTCAGCCATTTGTAGTTTCTTCTGTGCTTGCTGTACTACCTTGCCTGTCACTTTAGCCAACTTCAGGTAGCATTCCCTATCTATTTCATTTTCAGTCTTCCTGTATCTCCTGTAGGCTGCCTCTTGTCCCTCACCACCCTGGCAACTTCAGAGTTGAACCAGATGGGTGATTTTGCCCCCAATTTCTTCTCCCTACACCTAACACTCTCCACTGTGGCAGCCAGTATTACTTCCTTGATGATGGCCCATTTTTGATCCCCCCCATGTCCACTCTGACACCCTCTAGGTGCAACCTTTGCACCTCACCCATCTTCATAAAATCCACCCTCCTGAAATCCAGGATTTTGGTCTTGGTGGAAATGCTTTCCCTACCAGTATCTAAACTGAACCACACAATGCTGCCTCTCAGGGCTTCCTTGACCATTATCTCATGTACATGCTCCCCATTTATGAGCACTAGATCAAGGATTTCCCCCTCCCTGGTGGGTTCAGTAATGCCCTGGGTCATGAACCCACCCTGTATTGCATCCAGAATTACCTGGCTCATGACACAGGATGTGGCCGGTATACCCCAGTCCACCATGGGATATTAAAGCCCTCCACCACTACCACCTCCCCCTTTCTTGCAGATTCCAACAATTGTGAACACAGCTCCCAGTCTCATTCTTCCTCCTCCTGACTGGGTGGTCTGCAGACCACCACCAACTTGACCTTTCACCCCCTATTCATTAGCAGCTGAATCCACAGCATTTCCACATACCCCTTTTCATTTTCCTCCCTTGTGCATGTTATCCCTTTCCTGATTTAAGCTGCCCCCAACCCATTGCCCAACACCCTGCTTCTTCTGTATAACCTGCAACCCGGGACCAAGAGGTTCCAGTCATGGTGTTTTGTAGCCCAAGTCTCAGTAATTGCTGCTATCCCTACCTTCCCTCTGCTAAGAGGGCCTGTACATCTGCCATCTTGTTACAGAGACTGCGAGCATTGAGTGACACCACCCTCCACCTCAACTCCATACCTCCCTGCATACTTTCTGTACTTTTCTTGACCTGCCCTTCCCCTGCACTCTCTCCTTCACCCCTGTACTTGCTTGCCCCCCCCTTTTGCCTCCTTGCCCACCCTCCTGATTTCAACTGTCAATGCATGGGTGGGGTTCATGAAGTTTCTGGGCCTGCTGGCTCACTCTTCCCCCTCAGCAGTTTAAACACAGATCATTGTCAATGCGTTCCCCCAGCTTGTCTATGAATATTTTATCACACAAAGCACTGCTCAAGCATTTTCTTTAAAATGTATCCAGTAGAAAGGGTGCACCTTACCAAAACTTTTAAAACTCACAGCACACTCCAAGCAGAAGGGAATGGTCAGCACTCCAACAATAATCCAAATACGTATTTTTAATGTTAAAATATAACATCATCAGCAGCTACCATATACAAGAATACTGGCAATATGCATTCCATTAGGTTTTTAGTCTCATAGCAGTTTAAAATAATATCTTTGTAGTTAAATTACCCACAGACTTCAGCCAGCCAAGCATTCAAGTAGCCACACATTTATGTTTCTGTGTCACAACTGACGCCTTCCTGTTCTGAGTCAGTTGTGACACTATGGGACTAAATACCTAATGGAGTGCCTATTGCCAGTATTCTTGTATATGGCTGCTGCTGCTGATGTTATATTTCAACATTAAAAATACGTATTTGGATTATTGTTGGAGTGCTGACCATTTTCTTCTGCTTGGAGTGTGCTGTGAGTTGTCTATGAGTATGTCTGAGCCCTCCCTACTAAGGTGCAGTCTATCTGCTGAATACAGCTTCATGTTTGGTCATGTGTTTCCTCAGCCCCTGAAACATATGAACCCTTCTACCCAGCATCAACTCCTCAGCCAATCATTAAACTCCTCAATCCTCTTTTTTCTGACAGTGCTTGCTCTGGGGACTGGAATCACTACTGAAAAGGCCAAAGATCTCATTATTTCCCTGCAGGCCCTTGCCAACTCTTTGAACCTATTCTCACCACCCCCACATCTTTCCCAGCTAAGTCATTGGTTCCCAGGTGGATGACTAAGTTAGGTCCTAACATCCTCTTCCTGGGAAAAACTGATAGGTTTTCAACAATTTGAACAGCCATTATGTACAGCTTCTTGGCAATAAAATGCAAGTGTTTTCATTTTTTTGGTGGCAGCTCGGTGGGTGAGTAGTGGGGTAACAGTTCATACCATGGAGATATTGTATAAAATGATGATTTTGCAGTGTGTTTGGGGGGTCACAGAGTTATTTGTCTTAAGATGAAGGGAACCAAATCAGATGACAGGCATGGATCACTCAAACTCCAGTTTTTTTTTTTTATTTTGGCACCATATAGTCCTGTTGGGATGGAGAGACTTACAGTATGCATGTTATAATCTTGGTCTCCCAGCCAAACACAATGCTCTAGGGTGTGGTTGATGTGTTGAGGCCCAAGAGTAATGCTGTAGATTCATTCTATGGCACATCTGGCTTTTTTCTCCTAAATTTTACTCCCATACTATCAGAGATGCCTTGCCAAGCTGTGGACACACATGTGCACACAAAGGCATAACAATGTATGGATCCAGTCAATCACCATCTCCCTCACCCTCACACTACTACCTGCCTGCATCATGACTCGAGGTCACCCTGTTGGTGGTCATGAAGGTGCAGCAGTTACCCTCCCTCACCAAGGGGGAGAGCATCCCATGAGATGGTCAATGCCTCCCCCAGCCACTGGCCTCTGACTACTCATGTTCATTTCCAAACACAGGTTGCTGGCAGCACAGCAGTAGCACTACTGCAGTGATGATAGAATTGTTACTTTCCATGTGCCTATGTATTTTAGCAAATGACTAGCCTGCACACTGAGCGGCCAACAATGCAGCTCTGAACATTGCCTTAGGCAAGCAACACCTTTGCAAACAGCAGCAGGCTGAAGAACATTGAAGAATTTTTTTTACATATTATTTCTCCCAGTCACAGGCTGGAACTTCCTTTCACCCCCATTGCCAATGCCCTAATCCCACTAATTGAGGCTGTAGCTCTCACCTGTCCAGGACCCCACAGTCCACTCACATCTCACTGCTGTGCTGTCCCCTTGCTTACCTCCCATGGCCGGGTACGCCTACAACCACTTTGGCATGTCTTCTCCACAGTCCAGCTGGACATCCACAATGGAGGTGAAGTACTTTCTGGATGGGTGGCAGTTGGAAAATGATGCTGAGCATGTTGGGCAGGCAGGGACTTCATCTCCCAAGTCTAAGCTATTGTTCCCTTATACCTGCCCTCATGTAGGAACATGCTTGCATCACTGGGTGTCAGCATTCCTGACACACCTGACTGACAACAGTTCTCACTCCAACATCCCTTGCTAGTCAACTAGCACTATCCCCTGCACCAGTACCTGTGGTCACCAAGGTGGCAGTATAGCAGCAGATCTGCAAGACTCTCTTCCAGCAAGTCTGCCCTCCAATGACCCTGGCTCATTCTGAAATCCAGGTCATTGGCATTTTGAGTGGTAGCACTCCTGGAGGATATGGTTGCTGTAGTGTTAGTCTTTCATTTTATATTATGGTGCCTCCAAGTGTCAGTACTACACAACTTGCAGAGTATTTTTTTTTCTGGGGATTAAACCATGAATTACAAACTTTTTACCTGGAATGGCAGCTCTGACTCAAAACACCATTGTTTATATATAATACATGAGGACAGTAGCGTCCCTTTAGTGGTATGAGGGATCTATTATGAACACATCTTTGATCCTTCCAGTATCATATACAGGAAGAGCCTCACATCACAAAATTGTTTGCAATAGAATATTTTGCTGAATGAGGCACAGAACTGTGGAATTGCTACATTGGACTGAAAAATTAATTCACTCAGACTTTCATTCCATAGTTCGTATGAATTATTCTGCATTTCAAACACCAGTTGTGCAGTATGTGTGAAAATTCCACAGAACAGTTACAATAAATTCCAAATTCACCAAAGACAGAATTCTCAAAAATTCCAAAAAAATTCCATTTTTGGGTGAAATTTTTGCAAGGTTTGAATTTGCAGTTTCTGCCCAGCCCCTGGAAAGGTAATTTAATAGCTCCAATTCTAAAAAAAGAGAGATTCATTTGTACAGGCATATTGGCTTAATAAAATCATTCAATTTAAAACACTAAATAGAGCTTATTTAACACATTAAAACTACAGAAGATGTCATGCAGAGCAACACAGATATCTTAAATTTGCTTTGGACATGTACAATGGTACAGAAATGATGACTGGAGATTACCAAGATATTAGACAAACTAAATATAAATACTGATCAGCTAAGATTTGAAGAATTCATAATAGATAAACCAAATATTGGTAGCTATATAAAAGAGGAAGCTGCTACCATGGTGGGCAAAAGAATAATATTGAAATTTTGGAAAGAAGTTGAATTACAAAATGTTTCCCATGGATTGGAAACAATCATTTATGACCCAACTATATTCTGCAGAATGTTTTTAACTCACGTGATATATTCTAGCATTTATGTAACTTACCATGCAAAAACAGGAGTATGGGTGAATTTCTCCTTGTATAGAGCTGTACTGCTTTTCATAGGCTGTCTTATGCTTAATTATAAATACATTTGTTATACTATGTATAAACTATTTCCTCAACATCTTTACACCTGACTGCCATGCAATATGAACAGTTTGTATAATGATATAATTTTATTAGACTATGTTGGGAAATTTCCTTGTCTAATACAAAAATGTACTAAAAAAAAAGCGTATCAGCTTAATAGATTGCAAGGTGACAATTTTTATGAAGATTGTCTTAAACTAAATGTGTGGGTTGAGTAAAAAGAAATCTTGAATCCATATCAGGATGATTTCATAAAGGGATACTCAACAATGGATCAATGTTTTACACTCTAGAATTTGGTTGAAAAGTATCTCATTATGGAAGTAAAATGAATCTATATTTGGCATTTATAAATTTCAAGGGAGCTTTTTGATTGTGCATCCAGAAAATTATTGTGAGTAAAACTGAGGAAACTAAATATTGATGGGATATCAAAAAAAGAAGGAATGAAAAAAATAAACTATACTCTGCAATTTGCTTGGAAGTGAAATTTTATTTAAATGGTGATTTAACAGATCCTTCTCCAACAAATGTTGTTGTCAAGAAAGGGTGCCTGCTGGACTCTTCACTTTCTAACCTCTTTGTGAACAATCTGCCAGAAAGTATGGATGATCTTAAGGGCCATTCCCCAAGTATTGATGATATGCAAGTTCCAGCTCAAGTGTACACATATGAACTTGTCCTAATTCCTGTATCTCCTATAGGCTTGTAGAGAAACCTAACATGGATACAACAGTTTTGTAATATCCTTACCCTACAACTAAATAGGAATAAGCCTAAAATACTAGTTTTGGGAAATAACAAATATAAGAGAAACTGGGTGTTAGAGGGCCGAAAGACTGATGTAGTCGAATATGTCTGTTACCTTTGTATTCATTTTTCAAATAACAATAAATGGGTGACACATAAGAAAAATATGTTATTGCAGGATTAAATCAAGCAAAATCTGGGTTCCTAAAATTTAGCAATAAGTACAGATGATGTTCCTTTCTGCCTGCCCTGAAGGGTGCAAAAGCAAAAATGTATAGTGTCACTCTTCATAGGAATGAAGTTTGGCGGTTGAAGAACTTAGGAAAGCTATAGCAACCATTTACAAAATGTTAAAGAGTAAGTTTGACATTTCTAAAGTCAATGCCAGCCAAAATAGCAAGGGCAATATTGGATAGAATAATAATGGAGGCAATGACAAAATAAGAATCTTATCCTACTCAGTGAACTGCATGAATCAACCAGAAAAGAATCTCACTATAAAGTATCAGACTGAAACAAATGCTTGGCTTGACACAAACTCTCCTTCCAGCTTGCTGGTTGCAATAAAAGATCAATTATTCAAGGAAAATAGTGAGCCTTTATGGAGAGATCTCCAGTTAATATATTAAAATTTGTCAAGGGAATGTCCTAATATTAAAAACTAAACTCTGGGAAAAATCCACAACAAATAATATGGACAAGATAAAATTATAACAAATTATCATTGGTATGTCAGAAATAAATCATTCTGTAGGCTGGAACCCTATCTGTTCCTTATTTCAGATAGCTTAAATAGCAGGAGCTTTATATTTAACAAAATACTGAAGGCTAGATATAAGAAAATTAGAAGGGATCAACCTGAAAGAAACTTGGATAGTGATTTTGGTTTAGGTGGAAAGAAATATCTGTTATAAGTACTGTACTGCTCAAAATACCAACAGATAAGGAATATGTGGCTACACCATTATTTCAGTGAAATCTATAAGTACACGAAGGAGTTATAATTGCACTAATGAATTATAGTACACAAGTTAATAGGACCTCTGAAGGATGTCTCTTATGGTATGAGAGGCTCCGAGCATGAGGTTTGGGTGAGAGGACTGCAAAGTGAAATTGATCTGTTCTGTGTGACAAACCTCTTGAGAGATGTCTCTTATACCATAAGAGGGTCAAAAGAGAGCCTCTGAGGGCCTGTTAATGTATAATAAATCACTCAAGTTTAGCTTGAGTAATTTATGATAAGTTTAGAGAATTTCTGTATTATTTAATTGTGCTGTCCTTCCCTCTGGCACGAAAGTGGAAAACTCCCTCCTAGCACCCCTGCACGAGAGCACTCTGTGCACAGAATAAGAGGTACAGTGGTTCTGTCTGCTGACGGCTGACATCATGTTAACAATTTATAATTCAGATAGATGCATATGATGCTCTTGCTTACTTGAGAGATGTTGCTTATAAGAAGAAACTAAGAAAATGAATAAATGTTCAGCCAGATAATAAACATTATAGAGACATGGATTACATTGCATTTGATATTGATAAGTTCATAAGCCCTATTATTAAATCTAAAGATTTTTAATTCTAATAAGAAGTTTGAGGGATGGCTTAAAAGTATGTATAAATGTAAACGCCTGGGCCCGGATATTCAAAGGGACTGCACCTGGCGCAACCCTGCATTGCGCTCCAGCAGGATATTGAAAAGGCTGCCCGGCAAAGTGCAACTCACGAGGTTCCCGGGATGCAATGAATGGTATGCAATGCAGATGTAGGGGCATGCCCAAGCATATGTGGCACATCCCGATATTCAGCCTGAGATCTGCAGCACATATGCTGGTGCAACCCTGCATTGCGCTGCATAGGGGGCTCAAAGTTGAGCCCTTGCAGAGTAGGAACAACTCCCGGCTACCCAAAGGTGAGCTGCAGTATTGCAGGGTGCAACACAGCAGCCCAGCTATGGGTGGCCACCTGTCCACCCAGAACACTGTCCACAAGCACACACTGAACCTGGAACCCCCCGCCCATAGCCATGATCATATGGTATATGTTTAAAAAGAAATCCCTGGTAGTCTAGTGGCCCCCCCAGTCCCTGATTCCCCGATAAATATAATACATGACCATCCCTGGTGGCCTAGTGGTCCCTCCTCCCACCTGAGTCCCTGATTCCCCGATATATGTAAATATGACAGTCCCTAGTGGTCTAGTGGACCACCTCGCCCATTGCCGTGATTGTGGTAAATGTAAATTAAAACATTCCCTGCTAGTCTAGTGGACTCCCCTCCCTCCTGAGTCCCCAATCATTGTGGAAGTATTATAATCCATTCTCTGGTAGTCCAGTAGTACTCCCCTGCCTCCACATGCCCCGATGGATGTATAATAATACAGTCCCTGGTGGTCTAGTGGACCACCCTCCCTCCCAGGTCCCCAATCATAGCAAATCACCCACACGCAATTCCCTGTTGATCCGGTGGCACCCCCACCCCTCCCACCTGCAAAGGAGCCCTTGCCCCCCTGCTCCTCCCCCATCATCAGTGGGTACCTGCATCCCACCTGCATACTGCCTGGCCACCCACTGACTGACAGGTACAGTATGGGCTGTAAGACCATTGATCCCCTGTGTGGACCAACAGGCTTGCAGGGCATACTGTACTAGACAGTCCCGAATATGTAAATGATTCATTCACTTACAGTATTTGGGACTGTCTAGTACAGTATGCCCTGCAAGCCCATTGATCCACACAGGGGACCACTGGGATTACACCCCATACTGTACCTGTAGTCGGCGGGCAGCTGGGTGGTATGAGGGTGTGTGCAGCTGCCGCCAATGACAGGGGAGTGGGTAAGGTCCGTGGGTGGGGAGGGGGGGTGCCACTGGGATCATCAGGGAATTATGTGTGGTGATTTACCATGATCAGGACCCGTGAAGGAGTGGTGTCTACTAGACTATCAGGGAATGTTTTAATTTACATTTACCACGATTGCGGCAATTGGCAGGAGGGATTCTACTAGACTACCAGGGGCAGTCATATTTACATACATCAGGGAAGTGAGAACTCAGGTGGGAGAAGGGACCACTAGACCACCAGGGATGGTCATGTATTATATTTATCGGGGAATTGGGGACCGAGGAGGCCACTAGACTACCAGGGATTTCTTTTTACACATATGCATGTGATCACAGCTACAGGGTGGGGGATGCCCTGGGATCTCCACAGCAACATGTCATGCTGTGGAGGCGACCAGGTGCAAGTCGCCGGGCTGCCCTGTGCAAGGCATGCAAATTGGGCCATAATGACATGCAAATGGCCCCATTTGTGCCTTGCATATATTCTGGCCTCATTTGCATGCCCTCAGCTGAATACCACAGGTGATGCACCTAGAGCAGCTGCACCTGTGCTGGCGCATTCCCGGGCTCCCTATGTGTGGCTTGTGCCAGCGCAGTGCCACTTCGCCATCTGCATTATGTGTGCTGACACTGCCATATTCAACGGTGCTGCGCCATGGAGCATCCCCATTGAATATCACCTGGACCTGGGCCAAGACTTGCGCCAAAGCTTGCACCACTGCCTGATGCAGTCTGAATATCCAGTCCCTTGTGTTTTTATGTTTTAATTGTTTAGCTGTTAATTAACAGATTAGGGTTTTAATTGTGTGTGCATGATTGCAAAAGCTAATTGTAACCTGAACAACAAAAACTTAAAACTTGAAACTTCAACATTCTAGTGCTGATGATTCTTAGAGATAATAAATGATGTTGCATATCACTGGACTGGAAGTGAGCAAATGTAAGATAGACTGGATCATTTAGACTTTCTGGCACAAAACTTTAGGAACACAAGTATCACTATGTAGCAGATATAACCTGAGCTTTCCCTGTACTTTGTCATTGCCTTACTAAACAGTAGGGCAATGAAAGAGTACAGGAAAAGTTCAACTATCGCTGTGATTCAGGTGACCCCCTTGTTTCCTACCTATTTTATTGAGGGCTAGTCCCCTAGGCACTATCCTGGCCTCAATGGCTGGACAGCATCCTCTCTGGTTTGGCCAGGTTCATCTCCCAGTTCAATCTCCCTGATTTCTGGCTGTGCAGCCCCTTTTAAGTTCTTCAAAATTCTAAATTAATTACATTCTGTGCTTCGAAAGATCACATTTCTATTCTTCCTTACCAGCACCCATCAGCTAGAACTCTACTTGAATTACTATATCAGTATAAGCCATATTGGAATATTGAATTTTGAATCCTCTGGGGAATTATCATCAAGACTCTGCCCCTTAATCCCATATAAAATGACCAAAAACTGAACATCCTTCACTTTACTATTAAAACAGTTTTAGCCAAGTTTAAGCACTAAAACATTACTGTAGGAGTCATGCTGACCTTTTAGGTTTTCTAATGATTTTGTTCTAGGCATTTTCCTCCATGGGAGACCCAAAATACTAGCCGGTGATGTTCCCCAAGTAAGGATGTTCCCCATTGACACCCTGTCTCTCTGCTATACCTTCAGAGAGCTATGTGAGGAAAAATGATAATACATAATAAGGATGACTGACTTTACAGCTGGCTGGTTACCAAGCAATTACAGTAATTATAAAATCCCCTCTCAATCTCTGCAGGCATTTGTAAACTTGTAACAATTTTGCTTAGGATGATTGCCTTACCACTGAACTGAGGTCTGATACAGTATATGAGCTCACACTACCATGCCTGCTCATGCTTGACTTCTGGTGACATAACCTTCCTAGACACTAGTTCCATATTCATCTGAAATGTGACTAAGTTTATGCTTAACATCTCCTACAGAGTAAACTGGTTGCATTTCAGTTAATGTTTAGATTTTCCAATTAATGAACACATGTTGCACTATCTTGCAGTTTAAACTAACAAAAATTACTTTCTTCCTGTAGCATTGTCTCTCTTCATTTAAAACAATTTTTGTACTGCTCTGTGGGGACTAGTGCTGTCTCCTCTATTATCAACCCGTTATTTATTCATGCCCCAATGGGGTTTATTGAAAGTATCTGTTTCCCAGTCTGTGTTTCTGTGAGTTTTACTACGGATTTGTCATTGGATGTGTCTCAACACTTTACCCCATACTGTCTGAGTTTTCTGGCTCATTGACATGACTTCTCCTCAGATGAACACAGATATTTATGATTACAACTGTTTGCCAAATTCATCAACTGCATGGCTCCATTACTTAACCATTAATCACCAGGGAACTGTTTTTTTTTTCTATTTACAATTTGTATTTTTGCCCTTTTTCTCCCTTTTCCCGGGGTCATGGCATACACATGCATATGCTTGCATGGAGGCACATCCACATGCCAGGATCCAGTGACCCCTTCCACCCCACTCGAGACTTACGTCACTGCTTCTGCCACTTGTGCACCCATCAGACCTCCACCCAAAGGGTGTGGGACTATGGATGAGTGAGCATCCACCCCTGGAGGGGAAATTCCACTCCAGCCCTCCTCCCAGCCAGCACCCCAGTGATCTGAGGTCACTTCTGAACCCGAGTTGCCAGCGTGGCATTAGGTGTGGCATCCAGTGCCTCAACCCTCAGCACCACAGGGTCAGCTTGCCAGAGAACTGTTTAGTGATCCACATTGGCTCATATACAGGCAGACTGCATTTATTTTAAACACCCTTTTAGACTATGAATATATACAGTACATATCTAACCACCAGTACTGAACCTGTGGCATGAACAAACATTCCCTTCCCCTTTAACTTGCAACTTGATGTAGCAACATATATTCCGAGTGTGTGTGTCATATTTATCATAGAGTTCCCAGGCTATCTCTCTTACAAGCATCCCTACCAAACTTTCTCTCTCCCACAGGTGACAAACTTAATTGCTGTTATTTTAAATATTTAAAGCATGGAACAGATTTACCACAAATGTTTCAGTCCCACCTCTTACAGATCAGCAACGTTGACCAAGTAGTCCCTGGATGATGCACTGCTAGAAAGAGTTAACATGCATTCCATCGGTTAGCATATATTATCTATCTATCTATCTATCTATCTATCTATCTATCTATCTATACATTAGAGGCAAAAAAACTCCATTTAATACATCAGTTAGGGTTGTTCCACAGCAAAAAAAAGCTAGGAAATTTGGAGTTAGGGTTGAAAGCCCCCCCTTGGACCCCACCCGCTCTTCCCCCCAACTGGTATCGGGGTACTTGTTGGGGTCGTCGGCCCTAACTCTCACCCCATCACATGTGTAAAGATGCTGAGATATAGGAGAATGGGGTGAGAGTTAGGACTGATGACCCCAATGCACACCCCGATGCCAGTTGGGGGAAGGGCTGGGGGGGGTCCAAGGGGGGGCTTTCAACCCTAACTCCGAATTTCCTAACATTTTTTGCTGTGGAACAACCCTAACTGATGCATTACATGGAGCTTTTTGCCTCTAATTTCCATTCTTTTTGAGAATGAGGATGATAAATAATGAAAGGAATGCAGTGGTGGCAGCATGGGGCCACTCCCAGCACATGATGTCTTGTTACACAGTAACAGGAACTGAAAGCAAACACAAGCGGCAATGGTAATGCACATGGCAAGCAAACGTAAATGGCAAGGCAAACATTAATAGAAACACAAGCGTAAAGTGACTCTGAAGCAAGCAGTTACATAAACGGAGACATCAAACAGAAGTGCATACAGAACACAACTGGTAACACACACATTCATTGTCCACAATTGTAAATGCAAATGGTAACAGTAACACCAACAATAACACCAAAGTAAACAGAAACGCAAGCATGTATGAAAACACAAACCGTAACGCACACACTCACGGAACCACAATTGTAAATGCAAATGGTTACGGTAACAGCATCAATAAAACCAATAAAAACAGAAATGCAAGCGCATAGGAAAACGCAAACTGTTACACGTAAGGTCATGGTACCACAATAGTAAACGTAAATGGTAACAGTAACAGTAACAGCAACAGTAAAGACAACAGATAGAGAAATGCAAGCACATACAAAAATGCTAAGCGTTACACACACGGTGGCGTAAATGGAAATGGTGATTTGAATGGTAACAGAAGCACAACTGGAAACTCTAACTGTCACAGTAACAAAAGGGCACACCCTTCTTTTCCCCAAAAACTGCATTGAAAAAACAAATTGAAAACAAAGAATGTATGCATTATAATTGACTGTGGAGCAGAAAAGTACGACTTGGAATACTAAATTGCTTATATCTCAGGAACCGCACGATGTAGTAAAAGAATTACAATTTTGTATGAATTATTACTTTCCTGGCTAGTTTTGTGCTTAGGTCCGATTTGGGGGGCTAAGCATTTTTTTGACAAAAAGTCCGCATCTCACATGGTTTCTGAGATATGGGCCCTGAAAGACGCAACAGACGCCATAATGTTATATAAGGGAAAAAATGTCAATTTGGAGTGCTGTCACTTTGCCACCCTGTAATATTTTTTTCTCCAAACCAACAAAAGGCACATTTGTAGGATGTTGGCTTTCTTCCCTCCAAATTTCAGCCCAAAAGACTAAACCGTTATTTTCCTGCAGAGTGGCAAAGAATTCCTGTAATATGGCGGACGCCGTAATGTTATCCTATGGGAACAAGCACCAACTTTGTAGTGTCGTAACTTTGTTGCCCTGTAATATTTTTTGATCAATCCACTAAAAGTCACATCTGTGGGATTTTGCATTTCTTCCCTCCAAATTTCAAGTAAAAAGACCAAACCGTTTCCAAGATATTCAATGTCAAAGATTGGCAAAATTTCCCTGTCTATTCCATTATAAAAAAATCTGGCCATCTTGTCCCTATTTTGTGATCAAAGATCACGATCAAAGAATCTCACGATCAAAGAATTTGCAGCCTCATGATCAAAGAATTTGCAAGCTTATGAATAAAGAATAAAAATGTAATAAATCAAAAAATTGAAGGAATTGCAGTAAACCACCATCATGGTTCGACAGAACGAAGCCCCCTGAGTAAAACCCACCCTCATT
This sequence comes from Neoceratodus forsteri, assembly GCA_016271365.2. Taxonomy (NCBI): domain Eukaryota; kingdom Metazoa; phylum Chordata; order Ceratodontiformes; family Ceratodontidae; genus Neoceratodus; species Neoceratodus forsteri. The sequence goes on from CM057450.1 coordinate 1,643,700,643, forward strand.
TAACTTCCTAGGGCACCCACTGGCTGAGAAAAATGATTTTTAAATTCTGCCATCTTGTCCCTCACTCACGATGCAAGATCGTGATCAATGAATCTCACAATCAAGGAATTTGCAGCCTCATGATCAAAGAATTTGCAGGCTCACGATCAAAGAATAAAAAATGGTGAAACATGACTTATTCACTGATTTGAACCAAATCAATGGCATGGTTATACAGAACGCACCCTCCTGAGCAAAACAAGCCCTCATTTGTGTCCCTAGCCTACCCCTGAGCTGAGATATTAGTATTTTAGGTCACGATGCAAGATCTCGATCAAAGAATCTCACGATCAAAGAATTTGCAGGCTCGCGATCAAAGATCATTAGCGAGCTGCGAATTAAGATTTTAAAAGCTTATAACTCTATTTATTGACTGATTTGGATGGAACCAAAGCCATGGCTCGATAGATCAGGGTCCCTTGAGTAAAACCCATCGAAGTTTTACTTCAGAAGTGACCCCTTAGCCGAGATATTTGTGTTTGTGTGATTGGAAAACTGAAAACAAGTTGGCGGACCTCACGGTCAAAGAATTTTGAAAATTCCTCAGGAACAAAGATTCTTGAACTGTGAGGCTGCAAATTCCTTGATCGCCAGGCGAGACCAGATGGCCAGAACCCCCATTCTTTGATCGCAAGAGATACATATAAATTTTCCCATTGACTTATAATGGGAACTTAAAAGTGCCATAACTTTTGAATGCCTTAATATTTTTTCACCAAACAAAAAGCGGCATGTTCAGCCACCAAATCTCTTTCAAACAAGCCATCTTACAGAGCAGCACACCACACAATGGATGTGCAGAACCACATTAAGAATGCCAAACGGTGCCTCCAAAAATGGATAATTTTGCATTTTTCAGTGCTTTCGTACACGAAGACCAGCACTCTGACACAAACACAATTTGGCAGATCAAGAGATCTAGTGCACCCCAATGCGTGTACTGAATTTCAGGCAAATCCATTGAATGGGTGCAAAGTTATTAATGTCCAAACTTTTGACTTTAGTATGTAACTGGCAGCTCAACCCTAACTCTAGTGGCACAACCATGCCACTATAATATTAGTTTAGTATACTTTATTGATTTTAAGAAACACAAACATCACAAACAACACAATAATACATATAATACTCATTATTTCTGTACTATACTGCATTATAAATATTTCTCATAATGTGTACTTAATCAGGCAGTAGTAATAAAACATGTAGCATTTCCCATCTATTCTTGTACACATGTACTGTAATTTGTTACTCATACTGGCAACCAGTTTCTTCACTTGTATGGCAGATAGTACATCTTTATGCCACTCTACATAATGGAATGTCCTTATCCATCCAGTGCCTTAGAATAATCTTTTTGGCACATGCTGCTACTAAGGACATGCAATACTTTTGCTCACCTATTAGTTTGCCTTAATGTCCCCAAATAAAACATATGCCTGGTTGAAATGCTGCTTCAGTCCCAGTGAGGAGTCCTGTTTATTCTTCATTGCAGTCCACAAGGGGTGGGCTTTTTCACATTACCATAGGATGTGAATTAATGTACCGGTCATTTTGTCACAGCGAGAGCAGGTTTCAGTGGCCAGCTTTCCCATTTCATATAGTTTTTTTGATGTGTAGTATATAGAGAATAATACATATGTAGAGAGTTGATATGGAGTTTTTTCACACACCCAAGTTGTGTGATAATATGTAAACTTAGAAAGTGAAGCTCGAGAGGTTTTGCTATTATCACACAATGAGAATGTGTAAAAAAAACTCCATTTCTACCCCCTACATATGTTTTATTTTTTATAATAACTGGTACTAAAAACATTTTCTCAGAAGAATTACCACTACGAGGAGACACAAGGCCAAAACACTCGAATTTCCTTACTAGTAGGCACGCCCCCACGCTAGTCTAGGGCTTAGTTCGCATAACATGCTAGCGTGGGGGTGTGCCTACTAGTAAGGAAGTATGAGCGTTTTGGCCATGGGTCTCCATGCTGGTTTTTGTGAGTGATCCTACAAGAAATATCTGAAATAAATAAATGCTGCACATGTACAGATCTTTAAACCGAAGGATAAGCTACAGAATTGGGGAAGGGGGAGGGATGTGTTTTAAGTGAAAACCTGCTCTGTAAGCTTGTGAGTTTCTGTTAACATTGGAGAATGGTCTTGTGCTGCCTCAGACAGTTTCATTGGTTGGTGCTTGTATATGCTTCTCAGCAATAGGATGTAAAAGTCATATCAACCCGCAGGTTGATACAAGTTTTTTTGTATCAACTTGCAGGTTGCTACAACTTTTCAAAGTTGCTAAAAACGGGTTGATATTGGGCTTCACCGGTTATTATAGATTGTTTAAGATCATTAGTTACAGAAGTCTGTATCTTCAAAATTTCAAACATTTGTGTCTTCCCTGATTTTAGATCAATCATATGAGCCCTCAAGTTTAGGAATGGCCTGATCCGAGTAGTGGGCAGTGCCATCTACTTTATTCAGAGTCAACACATAAATCTGTGTGTACAAGATTGATATAGAATGTGACTTGTTAATCCATTTAGCTAATGGTAACACTTTTAGACCAAGTTTTTTGGACAAGTTCTGCAGTCCAAAATGCTTAGCCTTCAGATGGGCAGCCCCCAAAATTAAAACTGTTTTTATTCTGTATGTTATATCTCTGTGGAAAAGTGGCATGAGTAATAAATTTCCCATTCAATATGAACTAATCAGTCTGCTGGATTTTTTTTGTAACTCAGAACTGGCTATCAATAGAGTGTGTCCGAGGGTCTGAACTGATTGTTTTATTTTTGTTGTATTTTAAGCAGGATTCTCCAAGGTTTCCAGGAGGATCGGTGGAAAGAAGCTGACTTGGGGTCCAGGGTTATGGGTTTTAAGCTTCACTCTCTTTCATCTGCAGGTACGCTGAGTGAGTGCTTGGCTGCACTTCCCACTCACCCACCCTGTTCCAGTGCAATTCTTATAGGCACAGCATTTCGATTGACAGCAGGAACACCTAGTTTAGCCCTCCCTACTGTCAACTCCATTAGGAACTTCAGCTAATACAGTACCCTACCAAGCAAAGGAAGGCTCTGAGCACCGGCCCATCAGTGCAGCAGTTGGATTTCTGCTTACGATGACAGCAACCCGGGTTCAGGAATGGACCCAGGACAATGGAGGGCCTGTTAGGGGAGAAAGATTGAGTGTCCCAAGAATGCTTTCCTTCTCCAGGGGGGGGGCAGAAGGGGAGTGTGACCAGTGCTTAATGGACACCTGGCAGGACTGGGATAACTGCAGCAGCCAGCTCCAGAATGTAGTTTGAGGGGTGGGGCAGATGCTGCCCATCATTGTACTTCCCCACCCATTGCATACAGGGGAGAAAATTCAGCTGCCTGCTGCCCATATGAAGCCTGTCCCTCCGCTCCGATGAGCTCCCAGGCCAGCTCTCTAACCTATCTCAATTTTGTAGCACTTTAGCCGGTGCCATAACCTCATCCTGGAGGGCAAGCCAGGGGGTATCAGGGAGTCACAGATAATGTGGGAGTGGGAGCAGAGGGGGCGATGACCAAGGCTGAGGAATTGGGGCAGGTGGCATAAAAAAGCATAATAAATACATTTTAGAAAAAGGGAGCCTCTGAAGGATATTAGGAACTTCCTGTCAGAGGCAGGACTATTGGCTAGATTATATTACTGGCACAAGTATAAAGGGAACAGATTTTAACACTAAAGCTGTCCTTTGCCACTGAACTATGAGTGCCTAGCTGCCATCGTTGTCTGCATGTGGAGAATGGGGACCTGGTCTCACAAACTTATTGGTGTCACTGCCCACCTGCCCACTTGTATAACAAACAAAATAAAAAAAAATTGGCAAAAAGAATTATTTTTACAATGGATGTCATAAGTTGCTAGTTGTGAGGGGCATTTGTCTTCCAGAGTCTTCTCTGGAGGATGGGTCATGGCCCTATGTGAAGGAATCTGAATGAGCTTAAGTCTGTGCTGGATGCAGCTAGGAAGGAAATAGCCAGGCTGCATCATCAGCTGCACTAGAACTTGCTCCCTCCATGTCCTCTCCCCTAGAAGCCCACTGGCCTGGGGGGTGGAAGGTGGTAGGAACAGGGGATATGGCAAGGATGGGCCATGTGAAACCTGTTTGGCCCAGTATTATCTCAACTGCCAACCAATTGGCACCCCTGGGGAAGGTACAAGACCCTGTCTCAGAGAGAGGAGACTTCGAGTCAGTCAAGGGAGCCAGGCAGAATAGAGAAATTACATCCGGTAGTAGAAAAGGAAAAAAGGGGTAAAAATAAATGCATGCAAATGCTTGTTTTAGGGAACTCAATGATAAGGGGAGTCGAGTCCCACTTGAGTAAATATACACAACCTATGATGACAGTCAAATGCCTCCCTGGTGCCTCGGCTTTGTGTGACACTTAACTCATCAGGAGGATTGTGGACAAATCAGAAGAGGGACTCTAGGTACTGATTCATCTCAGGACCAGTAACATGAGGAATCAGACAGTGGAAGAGACCAAGCACAACTTCATCAAGTTGGGGGAGCGGCTGGTAGCTTGATCAACCTCCCTGGCATTCTCAGAGGTCCTCAAAGTATGGGGCTAAGGAGATAGCATGAACAGGATCAGAAACAAGGAGATCAAAGAATTTAATGCCTGGCTGCATGAATGGTGTCAGGAAAAAGAATACCACATCATAGGTGGCTGGGGGAACTTCTGGGAGAGAAGGCTTTCCAAGGTTGACGATCTTCACCTAACCAAAGTAGGGCTGAGTGTGCTGGGTCAGAAATTCAACATCCACCTCAGATGTTTAAACTAGGTGGTTGGGAGTCTGACACTAGGAAACCCATCAGTTACTGCTCTAATGATAGGAACTTAGCCATCATTCCTCCACAAACGAAGGACCCTCTACCACAATCTAAGTGCAATTGCAGGAAGCAGAAAGAAACTCCAAAGGACTAGAAAGGGGCCCAAGATCTCAGAAACCAGCAGAATAATACAAAAATCTGGAAGAACATTAAGGTTTCTGGTTTATGGAAGGGGTGGGCCTCAACTCCAGGAGCCTGGGCAATAAGGCCTGTGACTTACATGCGTTGATAGCAGAATACCAGGTAGACATGGTGGCTGTCATGGAGCTTGGGCCTCAGATAACAATGATGGTGATCTCTCAGTGCTGAGGTACTTGCTCTTTAGACAGGATAGAAAGGTAGCCAGAGGGGAAGGGGTGGCACTTTAGGTTAAGGATGGTCTAGTGGCCATAGCATTCGATGTCAGCAGAAAGGAGGGAGTGGAATCCCTCTGGGTATAGCTAAGCTCAACAGCAGGGAAGAAGGTCTATATTGGGGTAGTATACAGACCTCTGGGTCAATCTGTAATAGAAGCTTTACAAGGTTGCCTTCTCACACAACTAGTAAGTGATCCAACTAGGTTAGACACCATCCTGGATGTGGTCCTCACCAACTCGGAGACAGTTAGTGTGGTTAGAGTTGGTGAACCACTAGCAAACAGTTGCCACAACTATGTCTGGTTTGAATTATCCCTAGGGGATGTAAAATCTCAATCCAGGGCAGAAGTCCTAAACTTTAGAGGAGTTGGTTTCCGAAAAATGAAGGAATTGGCCAGGGGAAAGCTACCAAGGATCCACAAAAAATTGGAAGTAGAAGACATATGGGTATTAATTAAACAAGCCATCTTGTGGGCTACACAGCTGTGCATAAGGATAGTGATGAAAAAGAATAAACGTAAAAAACCCATATTCTTCACTAAACAAGTCAAAACAGTGATTAGGACCAAAAGAAAAGCTTTCAACAACTTTAAAAGGAAACTGAGCAACAGCGACTAGGAAGATTATGTTCAGATAAGGATGCCGAGGACGGTGAGACAAGCAAAAGCAGTGGCTGAACTTCAGATAGCAGAGGGGGTCAAAGCGAGGAATAAACAATTCTTTCAGTATGTACAAGGAAAAAGGAAGAAAGGGGAGGTAATTAAACTCAAAGATGGTAACAAGATAGTAAAAGATGATAGACTGAAGGCCACTGCTCTAAACAACTTCTTCTGTTCAGTGTTCATCAAAGAACACAGCCCAAAGCCTGGCAGTGGTATTAAAGTAGTTGACAAGGGGGTCCCACAAATGGAAATGCCAACTTTCACCACCAGTAGGATTAAAGAGGTGCTTGAGTGAATAAATCAGACAAATCATCAGGGCCAGATAGAATACACTCAAGGGTGCTAAAGGAGTTGGCAGGGGAGTTAGCAGATCCCTTGGCACATTTGTTTAACCATTCACTTCAGACAGGAGTCGTGCCAAGGGACTGGGAGAAGAGCTCATGTGGTGTCTCTACACAAGGGTGGGAGCAGAGAAAAGACTGGTAATTACAGACCAGTTAGCCTCTCATTGGTAGTGGGGAAACTGATGGAAGCCTTCATTAAATAGGACCTGCTAGAGTATCTGAACAAGAACGGACTTCAGGATGACAGATTGCATGGGTTCATAGCAGGAAGATCATGTCAGATGAACCTGATTACATTATTTGACTGAGTGACTAATGAATTACATAGGGCCATCCAGTACATCTCCTCTACTTCAACTTCAGCAAGGCCTTTGACTCGGTACTGCATAATCGCCTGCAGAAAAAGTTGGAGAACATGGACACCACAAAGACTATTGTCAAATGGGTAGGAAACTGGCTTAAGGACAGAAAGCAGAGAGTTATTGTCAATGGGGATAGGTCAGATTAAGGAGAGGTCACTAGGAGTGTACCCCAGGGCTCGCTCAGTCTTGGGTCTAGTCCTGTTGAATGTATTCATCAGCGACTTTGGGAAAAGTATACATGACAAGATTTCACTCTTTGCAGATGATTTAAGCTAGGTGGTAAAGTGCACAGCAAGTTTGTGGTTAAGAACCTTAACAAAGATCTGCAAAGGTTGGAAAAATGGTCTAATGTCTGGCAGCTGAAGTCCAATGCCAAGAAGTGTAAAGTGATACATTTATGCAAAAATATCCCGAAGACTGCATATTTGCTTAATGGGGTCGGACTCAACATTTCACAGAAGGAAAAGGAACTAGGCATTATCATCTGTGACACCCTCAAGCAAACCAACCAATGCAACACAGCTTACAGAAAGGCCAGCAAAATGTTGAGGTCTATTGGGAGAGGATTTGACAGCAGCAACAGGTAGGTAATATTGCCACTTTACAGGTCTTTTGTGAGGCCCCACCTGGAGTAGTGTGTCTGGTTTTGAAGTCCACACCTCAAGAAGTACATAGAAAGATTGGAGACCATGCAGAGAAGGGCAACAAAAATGATACAGGGCATGCAGGGGCTTTCATATGAAGGGCACTTGGAAGCATTCAATATGTACTCACTAGAAACTAGGAGGGAGAGGGGGGACATGATAGAAACATTCAAGTTCCTGAAAGGAATAAATATGGTGCCCTGCTCTGAACTATTCAACAAGGCTTCTAGATCAAATACTACAGGGCATGAATGGAAGCTGCTGGGAGAAAGCTTCAAGAGGGCACTCAGGAAACACTATTTCTCTGAAAGGGTTGTTGAGCCTTGGCATAGGCTGCCTGCAGAAGTGATGGGAGCCATGACTAATTGCTTTCAAACTGGGCTGGGATAAAGAGTATGCTCAACCAGTCCTGGGTTCTGAGAGGGTCTCAGGAAAGCTTGAGCAGACTTGATGAACCCTTGATCTCCTTCTGCCATCAATTTTTCTCTGTTTCTATATTTCTGATAGATCTGCCCCATATTTTGAAATGGATTGCCCAACAGGGACTGTGCTATATCTTTCTAGTGGTGAAGTTTCAGTAGTCTGCACATTTGTAAATGTGCCCTTATTAAGGCTTCCATTTGGGTACTTTTCAAATTTCAGGGTAGATTTTTAGCAGGTACGTGCAATAGAGCTTTAGGTGATATCCAATAGCTTGAACAAAGATGTTGTTCAATATCTAGCCACTGTGAGATATAAGAAGGCTGGCCTTTATCTCCATGGACCCCATACTACTGCAAGTATTTGTTACTTTGAAATGCCAAGTAATATATGAAACAGTTTTGGAGCCTTAATCCCTCTTCTGCCTTAGGGGCCACCAATTTGTGATATGTTTCTAAAACTGTTTTTTCTTGCCATATGAAATGTAAAATGAATGTGTAGCTGCTTGAACCATGACAACAGTATAACTTAGTTCATAATTTCCATGGAGTAAAAGACCCAAGGTAACATGTTCATTTTAATAATGTTTATTAAACACCACCAAACAAAATTATTAGAGCTGTGCTTGGGCTGGAGGGTTCTACCCCAGTTTCCCTAGTATGTGCAGAGCTGGGCTTTCCCAACTTGGAAGCTTCTGCCTCTCTAGATTTCTAGGGTATTGGATCACAGTTCCTAGAATGACCTGTGATAGACTGCTGTAGGAGTGTCTGAAAGAAAAGGAGAGGTGGAAAAACATTAAATGTAGACAGTCCTCTTGGTACGCAGATTTGTTAAAAGTGTTAAGTCTACATGGTTTATAACATTTAATTAAATATTATGCTATGGGTATTGACATTAATGTAAAATATAAAAAAATACTGCACAAACAAAATTTAAAACAGTTTTAAAATGAAGGATTGTAGAGATTTATCTGTACTTAAGATTGCATACTGGGTGGTAAAAAATAATTGTCATACATACAAAACATATTTAGATATATTAACTGACCAAGAACTAAGGCATAGTTCTACAAGATATGGATTTGAACTCTTTAAAAGTAATGTTCTCACGGCCAGATACAGTAAAGTAGCTGATCCAATTTCTAGATACTGTGGTTGCAGCAGAACTAAAATAGAAAACCTCTTTCATGTGGTTTTAGTATGTCCCTGGTATAACAAGCCTAGGACGTACTAGTGGCTTCCAGTATTGTCTCAGATTGGTACTTTGGATAAAGATAAATTATGGGAAATTATGATGACTGTGCAAGATGAATTCTTGATCAAGAGGGTAGCCATTTTTTAGAGCCATACCCTTATTCGTAATAAGCACATAGAAAATAACCAATAGGTTTGTGTCTATTACCAAGGAGTAATAGCATCAAGAGGTTCCAATGTGTCCAGAACCTTGAGATGCCAGTACTCCCTGGTAATGGACACACAAACCTATTGGTTATTTTTTTAATATATGGATGCAACGTTTGTTTCGAATGGGCGGTCGAGCGTTTCAGTGGAGAACTAACTTTGTACTGATCAACCGCCGCACTGTCTTATGCTGTGGGTTGAGCTGTCTTCTCACTCATGACGGTTCCCGCCCCCTGCCTTTTTTTTTGATAATTGAGATCCTACCTGCTCTTCAGGATTGGAACAGCAGGATCAACCAGATATTTTCATTTGCTGAGGGGAAAAAGTAAAATAAAAAGCGAGAAGTGCAACAACCAAGTTCTCTCTCGGTAAGCGAGAGAAGGGCCGTCATGTTTTTTAAACTGTTCTGCCTGCCCACACAGGAAAAGTGGCCAATGAGGAGGCATGCTTACATCGTGGGGGCAGATGGTATCTTTTCGGAAGCTTGCAACGATACTATTATCACCACAAAACTATACTATTAAAAGTGATTGACAATACTATTATCACTGAACCTTTGAGGGTATTACCGGATTTTTTTTGTATGCTTTAAAGACCTATTAAATTGAAGATCCGTATATTAAAAATGATTAACTGTGGGTACATTAACCTTACAGTTAACAACTGAACACTTTATTATGTTTAATTGCATTTTTTGACTGATTTGTAATATGGATGAATATGTATCTGACAAAGATAAACTCTTATATATTGTAATGTATGCAGACCTAATTTTTAACTCTGTGTTGCGTATTTATTTTTGTAAGGATCTCTGATCAAACAAATAAACGTTTTCTGCTACTAATGTTTATTTTCCCCCTGTAGTGTAATAGGGAGTTAGATGTCTTTAGATCTTGTTTGAGTTGGTCCATCAGGTTATCTAAATTTTGTAGCTTCATCTGTCTCTGGGCTTTACTCAAGTTTATGCCTAAATATTTTTAATTTGTCAGCCTTCCAGGCTAGCCCTAGTCCTTCTACTTCATGCCTCTGTACCATGCAAATAAATGGCATAACCTCCATTGTTTCCAGTTTTCAGCTTATAGTTAGATATTTCACCAAACTGTTGTATCACCTCTAGAGCTGCAGGTTGGGATGTCCTATGGTGCACCACATGAACTTAACCATCATCCACGTAAACAGACTCTTTATAATGTTGCAGCCCCTATGGCTATCCACTGTATGGCAGATGCATTCTTAATTTTACAAATAAGACTCCAGGAACAGATCAAATAATATGGGGTATGGAGTACATCCCTGCCTGGTCCCCTTATCAAGGTTAAACCTATCTGAGTACCCTCCCATTACATGTTACCTTAGCACTAGGCTGAGTATAGGACCCTAACCCACTGACAGTATTCATTTGAGATGTTGAATTTTCTCAGTGCTTTAACCAAATAGGTCCATGAAACCCTATTGAAGGCTTTCTTCACATCCAGGGACACCAGAGCTGCAGGGTCAGGGCCATCCCTTGATACAGAGAGAAGTTAAAACAACTTTCCAGGAGGATCTGTTGATATACTTCTCGACAAGAATCCCACCTGCTCCCGACTGATTAGTGCTCCCTCATTAGTAAGGGTTGCTAGGATTTTCACCAATATCGTTATATCTAAGTTTATCAAAGATATGGATCTATAATTTCCTACCTTTGTGTAATTTCTTCCAGGTTTCAGCAGTAAAGTAATCAATGCCTGTGTTAGTGAGGAGTCTGAGACCCCATGTTCATATATATATTATATGTAGTTAGTAGGATAGGGCATATACTGGTTGTTGGTGTCATGTTAAAATCAGAACTGGAGCCATCTGGCCCCAGAGCCTTTTCTGCATTTAATGCTTTTATAGCAGCATCTGTCTGTGTGATGGTCCTGATTTGCAAACAAGTGGTCATCATCTGCTGACAAGTTCTATGTTTCTCTATCAAAGCGGGGGGCAGGGGGTAGCAGGAGACCAGATGGAGTCTACTGTGGCAGAATAGGAAGAAAAAAGGGGGGCAGATTAGGTGGATCAAGTGGCCCTTATCTACTGACAAATTCTATGTTTCTATCGAAATCGGGGCACTTAAAGTTTGAGTTCAGTAGTCAGTTAGGAGCTGCACCTCTGCCTAAAAAGTCTCTATTTCCCTGTCAGCTGGTGTTGGGGTTTCTGAGTTATACAACTTTCCATAAAACTGGCAAAATCAGGCAGCAGTATCCCAAGGCTTAGTAACTATTACTCCTTCATCAGTAATTATATGTTGAATTACTGTAGCCATTTCCTGTTTTCTAAAGCACAATTCCATTAGTTTACCACCCTTCTCCCCTGGATCAAAGTACATTTTACAGGTGCATTTGATTTATGTATTGCATGCTCAGCTCTTTCTCTGAGTATTTCCCCATATTTAGCTCTGAAACTGTTCAACTGAAGCCAAATGGCATCAACAGTGTGTGGAGAGAGGGATTTATTCAATTCCCTTATATTCTGGAGCAGTTGGGAGCAGTTTGGTGACATCCTGGTGGCATCCTGTTCCCATTGCTGTTTTCCAATTTCTGACTATGTGAATAATATCCCTTCTGAGTCCACTTTTAAGGGCAGCACACAGCACATCTGGTCTTGGCATGGACTCCTTATTGTTGGCAAGAAAATCTGAAATACTGTATACTGTTGGATATGTACTACAATGTTTTTAGATTTTAGAAATTGGTTGCTAAGTCACCACAGTTTATCTGCCACAGTTGCATGGGTGAAACTATGCTGTATCCTGTATGTATACTTGGTAATGGTCCAACAGCATTTCAGCTGCATGCTCATAAACATGGATGCCATGGATGAATTCTTGCCCCCATCAGAATGAAATCCAACTTTGAAAATTGTTGATGTTGTATTGAATGAAAAGTATATTCTTGCTGTGTGGGGGGAGCACCCTCCATGGATCCACCAGTCCCAATGTATCCATAAGCTGTCAAAGGGCTCCCTGCTCAGGGATAAGCCCCAGTCTCAGGTTACCTGATGTATCCAGATCTGTGTTGCAAACTATGTTTCAGTTTCCTACTAGCATGGTCGGTATGTTATCCCATGGAGCCAACACAGTCAGGAGTGGAAAGGAGGAAAATGACTTCAGCCTGCAATTTTTTCAAATGCGTCAACATTTTGTAATTTTTTTCTTTGGCCCCCCTTTTACATTATAGGTATAAAATGTTTTGAGGTTACACATATTATGTCACTTATCCAAAGGAAGTTGCAGCCTCACATTCCCTTATCACATGCATCTGTATGGGGTCATAAGTAGTAAGCATTGTGACAGATCTCCCACTCTCTCCCCCAAAAAATGACACCCATAACAACAACACAAACCAAAGCACATAGTGCAACTGTGAAGCCTAGAATGTTACCTAGCACCTAACTGGTGCTATCTCCTCCCCCCAAATGAAAGTGATCTACTCTCTCTCCTTCCTGTTACTCTCTTTCAGCACATCCTTTTGGTCTGGATGGTGCTCTACCAATGAGGTAGCAAGTTACAACACGAGGCACCTCTTGTATGGTGCATACCATCCCAGGACTGTAACTGAAGGTGTAATCCCCAGAGGTTGCATTTTGAAAGTAGGAGCATGTTTAATTACCCTGGTTGGGTCCCCTAATGGGGGATGTGACTTATTACAACATGGTGGCAGGTTAGACTAGAGTAGCTCACCTGCCGTGTACTCCCACCACTCCTTAACTCTTATGTTTTAGACATTCAAGACTGTATTACCATTTGATTTCATAGAAAAATAGAAACACAGAATTTGTCACAAGAAAATGATTAGTAGGCCCTTCTAATTTGCCCTATTTTTCCCTGCTTACAACCATACCCTGAACTCTGTTTGGTTGCTGATGCCCCTCCTTCCTCCCTTTTACTTAGTATGACCATTGCCTCAATTTTCAAAGCCCCATGAGTACCTCAAGTCCCTGGTGTGCCAATCATTTGGTGCATGGGGCTTGTGGTATTCTTCTGGCCGATGATTGGGATTTTCAATCCTGAGTGCCAAATGCTATCAGTTAGACCAACCTTTCCTTGCTCTAACTTAAGCCATTTGGGGGACCCTTTTTATAGGGCTTGTATGAAAGCTTTGGCACAAACTGCTGTAAATTGAGGAAACTGTTGCAACTGTGCCTGATGGACTAAAATCAGGTGCATTTATGTCAAAGGAGTTTGGTGCAGCTGTGCCAAAAAATGGGTTGGATGCAGGGCTTGATGCAAACCCCACATCACCCTTTGAAATCAAGCCCCATGTGTCTATCCCATGATATCCTGTGATTAGGGAATTCACTATTGAGTGCTTACAAAAAGGGTGATGCAATAGTGGGCCTTGTTCATGGGCTACTGGACAGGTGGCAGAATATGGCTATAGTGACATCCTGTCGCTACATGTATACGCACGTGTGGGGGGAGTCGAGACAGGCAGAAGGGGAGAGGGAGGGTTTGTGAAGTGTAGCTCGGTGGTGGGTTACTGAGCTGGCTGTGTGACATGGTTGGTTCATGGCAGGCTAGGGTTGGGACAGTGCTGGGTTTGATGCTGGGCACGTCAGTATCTTTGCGCTGGTCTGTGAATCTTTTTTTATTTGTTTTCACCCCCCCAACATGTACACCCCTGGAGTTGAGAATCCTTTAGTAGGGGGGTGTGGGGGCAAAGACCCCCAGGGGTGAAGGGGACACAGCCTCCTGCAAAACCAAAAAAAAATCTATGTTTTTGGCACCCTTTTGGGGTTTGCCATGAGTGTACATTGGCAAAATTGATTTTTGCCAATGTACACTCACCCTAACAGTGATCACCTTTCCGCGATCGCTGTTATCATGTAGAACCCTATCCCACGCATTCTTGCAGCTCCCCACTGTCTTTGCCCCCCCCAACCTCTTCTGGAAGGCTGTTCCAGGTGTCTGCCATCGTATCTATGAAGAAGTACTTTCTCACATACCTCTTAAGCTTCTCCCCCTCAAGCTTCATTGCATGCCCTTGTGTTCTGATACTCCTTTTCCTCTGGAAGAGAGTCCTCTCCTGCACTTTGGTCACTCTTGTGAGGTACCTTATAGGTCTCAATTATGTCATCTCTTACTCTTCTCTCCTACAGAGAGTACATATTGAGCTCCAGCAGCCTGTCCTCATATGGGTTCTTGAGAAACCCCCACAGCATTTTGACAGCCTCCTCATGCAGGTTAGGCTTTCAGAACTGGACACAGTACTCCAGGTAGGGTCTCACTAGTGAGCGATACAATGTCAACACCACCTCCCTTCTCCTGCCAGAAATCCCCCTCCTTATGTACCCCAGAATCCTACTAGCCTTGCCTACTGCCTTATTGCACTGCCCTGCCACTTTGAAATTTTTATTTATTTATTTATTTAGCTTTTGTTGACCGGGTAAGTGCACTAGACAAATCCTGCCTATTTTCAGGCATGACCCGGGGGAGGGGAATACAGATGAATGCCAACTGACCTTGAACCAGATTAAGCTGTTGGTGGTATTTTTAGTGAATGAGGGAAATTTGGCCAGGACACCGGGGAAATTCCCCTACTCTTTTCGATAAGTGCCATGGGATCTTTAACATCCACCTGAACTACCACCAATCCAGGCAGATGGGACCTCGGTTTAACGTCTCATCCGAAAGACGGCACCTCAGAAGTGCAGCACCCCTCTCATGCTGCACTACAGTGTCAGTACTGGGATATTAACCCAAGTGCCAGATGTGGAAACTGAACCCACAGCCCTCTGATCTCCTGGCCTCAGAGGCGAGTGTGCTACCTACTGAGCCACTGACACTGCTTGAATTATCAGATATGATTACCCTAAGGTCCCTCTATGGCTTGACACCTGTACGTTCCTCCCCCACATTTTATACACAGCTCCCATGTTTCCTCACTATAGGTGCCTGACTGCACTTTCTGGCATTAAAACCCAGCTGCTGCAACTTAGGCCACTCCTCTAGTTTCACCAGATCCCTTTGCAGTCTCTCTACCCCTTCGTTGATGTTCATCTTATTGCAGAGTTTTTTGTCTTCTGCAAAGAGACTCATCTTCTCCTCCATTTCCTTAGCAATGTCACTTATGAAGATATTGAAGAGGACAGAACCCAATACTGATCCCTGTGGCACTCCACTGATCAGTCTCTCATCCCCCAAGTGACTGTCATTTACTACCACCCGCTGCCTCCTAGCCTTTAACCAGTTTGATACCCAGCTTATGACTTTCTTCCCAACCTCAAGGTTGCTAAATTTCTTTATTAGCCTCCTGTGTGACACAGTGTCAATGATTTTACTGAAGTTCAAATAGCCCACATGCACTGCCCTCCTGTGATCCACATCCCTGGTCACCCACTCAAAGAAATACAGTATGTGAGATTTGTTTGACACGGCCTTTCCCCTGAGAAATCATGCTGTCAATGGTCCTGCAGCTCATTTGCCTCGAGGTACTCTCAAATCATCACCCAAACCTTGCATGGATCCCCTAGTGATTGGGGGCCCTGGGAATTAAACAAGTATAACAGAGTCATGTGGGCAGATGGCAACCCCTGGCTGCTTCATGAACAGATAACTGAGGTGCTTTTAATCAAACAGGAAAGAAAACATCACAAACAACAGCTTGTAAAACTCAAAATTAATTTAACCAGTCTTGAGACTGAACATGCATTGCTGCTTTGAAGTAATGGTGGTGATGAGAAGATGGAGCCGCATAGCTTGCTTCTGTGCCCAGTGAAGTCTAAAGTCTGTATTCAGTCCATCAATCAGTAGACCTTAATCTTGGGCCATTCCCATTCCTCCTCCAGTTCTTCTTTAACTGATACCAGTGTTATGTCTACAATATTCTGCAAAACCTCCAGATACTGTCTTGCCAGCTGGCACAAGGGATAAGATCATCCATGGAGCTGGGCAGAAGTTGTGAATTCCACTTTCATGGAACTTTCAAGAAATTGCAGAAATTTTGTGAAATTTTCTGAACTTCAGCCTTTGGCGATATCAGAATTTTTTTAATTTGTTTGGTGGATGTTTGCTTATTCCAGAGATTTTTCTGACTGAATTGCAGAATAATACAAATGAACAGTGTAATGACAAGTCTGAGGAAATTCTGTTCCACAGTTTAATACATTAATCTGCAATACATGCAATTATTTTGCAGTTCAGTATCAGTTCTGCAGAATTTCATACTGTAGTTTAACACATTAATCCACAATTCAGACATTCATTCCACACTTCAGTGACTCACTGAACTGTGGAAAAAGTGTATAAAATGCAGATTATTATAGTGAACTGCTGATAAAAATACTGCAGAACTGACCAATGAGTGATCAGTTCTGTGAAATTTCATTCCTCAGTTTAATACATTCATCATAATTCATGCATTCTCTTTGCCATTCTAAGTTGCCAAAGTGTATTCCAAAATTTTGTGAAAGCAAAATTCTGACTTTTTCCAAAATTTCACCAGTGGAAGTTTAATTTTGCACAGCCCTCATCATCCCTGAATTGCCTTGTTGAGGGGAAAGGAGAATTGCATTGTTGAAGTGAAGGGAGCTCTAGTTTTACATTAACTGGGAAGACTGCATGATGGGGGGGGGGGAGCCCAAAGCTTTTATTAGCCAGAAAAAAAACATAAAAAGCAATTAGGTAATAGCAAGCACCGTAGAACAGAATGTAAAAATTAAATACCACTAATCACTGCTCCAGTTCTACAGCACATGCTGTAAAGACATCAAGATGGCCCTTTCCCCAGTACTCAGCGGTCTGCTGTCCCCAGTGGTTTGGAGGTGGGAAATAGATCAAGATAGATGGTGGGTAGTCCTCTGAAGCTTCTTGCAGATTATTGAATTGCTTGGTGCCTGTATTAGTCATTATCAGGAGATCAGCAGGGTAATGCATTCTAGATCAAATTCCTGCAACCGCCAACTTGGATTTAATTCCTCTCTACTCGCCCTGCATCTGCTGATTTTGGGGTGTAAAATTCTTGAAAATATAGAAGAGGGCCCTTTACTTCAGCAGGAAGACAGACTCTTCCTTTGGCATGGGGCCCTGAGGGATATGAAGGGACTTGCATAAATGAGGATATGATTTCACTATCTCAAAAATAAATGAAATACAGTACAAAAACCTGTTCTAATGCATTCATTTTTGTTCCTCTTAATGCCACAAAAGTAGGGAAATGTGATGATAAGGTTTCCATCCCTAACTCCCCCTCAAGCAGCAAAAGGACAAGACCATACAAGCAACCAGGTACAGCTATTATTAGGTAAGACAAACAACATACAACTGCTTATAGATGACACAAATGTAGTAGCAATAATGTGCAGTGAAGCCTGCCAGGATGAAGCACAGTGTCCCAGGTTTCCTGCATGACAAAAGGGATTAACTTCCATTGAAATCACATTGTTTGCTGCAGTAATTCTACTGCAGAATTTTGCAGAGTTGGGCTTCATCCTGGTGGGCTTCACTGTACCTTTGTGGATTTATATCTGGAGCTACAGAAGCAAAGGCCCCACAGAGGCCTGTGCTTCTTCAGCCACAACTGTGTGTGTATGTCTTACAGCCTGCATGAGAACCTGTGGCTGCAGAAGAGCTGGCCCTGCAGGGGCCTGCAGTTCTGTAGACAGAAGTACTGTTGCATTTTTAATATCATGAATTTCTATATGCAACTGCAGAAGTGTAGGCCTCACAGGAACGAGAGCTTTTGCAGCCAGAAGTTGTGTGTATCTCTTTTTCCTGCAGCTGCAGAGGTGCAGGCCTCTGATGAGTCTGCACTTCTGCAGACAGAAGTACTATTGCAATTTTCGTATCATGATTTTCATGGGGCCTGTGCTGCTGCAAACAGAGGTTGGTGTGTATGTCTTGCACTTGCACTTCTGCAACCAGAACTGTGTGTGTCTTACAGTGTGCATAAGTTCCTCTGACAATAGAAGCACAGGCCCCCCTACAGACAAAAGCACTTTTGCAAATTTGGTATTGTGGATTTGCATCTGTGACTGCTTGGGCCTGTACTTCTGCACACAGAAGTAGTGTTGTGATTTGAATATTTTGGATTTCTATCTGCTGCTAGAAATGAGTATGTATGTCTTGCAGTGTGCATGCCACTCATACAAATCCAAGAAGGTAGCATGCCAGTGCAACTGCATTTGTGTCTTCTGGAAACAATTGTATGTTGTTTGTCTTACCTGATGATGGCTGTCTGTTGTTGCTTGTGTGGTCTTCCCCTTAGCTGCTTGTGGGGTTGGGGAGTTAAGGTTGGAAACCCTAATACCACATTTCCCTACTTTTGTTGCATTATGTTGAACCCTACCTGGTGCAGCTTTTTGCAACGACAATATAAGCCACAGCAGGGCATGCATTATAGGATTTTAATGCACATCCCAGGGGTGTAGTGAGGCATGAGGGCGAAGGCTGAGTTACCTTATAACCCTGGGAAGTGCATTAAAATACTATCATGCATACTCAGGAGGGGCTTATTACACTTAGAAAATGTCTCTAAATAGCTTTTAGAGGGAGGAAAATTAGATTCAGCACCTAACCATGTGTTTAGAGATTGCTTGCCTGGTCAGGTGACATCTCTCAGCCAATTACATTTCTAGATTTTTCTTGCCATATATATATATATATATAAAATAAAATCACAGATGCCCCCACAATGCGGGGCATGTGATTTTTGTATTTTCTGAAACTTGGCTTCCCAGCCAAATGCCCTTTGTAATTCCTTTGCCTCAGTGTTTGCACACAGAGGTTTCTTTGTCTTTATATATATATATATATATATATATATATATATATATATATATTTATTTAGCTTTTGTTTACCGGGTAGGTACACTAGACAAGTAATATGCCTATTTTCAGGAACGACCCGGGAGAGCACAAACATACAGGATACATACAAGGCAACTTAGGAGGAACAGCATATTACAGGAAGTAATAACATATCGGAAGTGATGGAAAACACTGGTGAATAAAAAGTGTTACTTTGACAGCTGCTGTGGAAGTAACATGTTATTTCCACTGTAGCTTTTATTTCTACTTCACCCTTGGTATAATTCCACAACAGCCTTTTTATAGTGACTTTTCTCAGCTAATCAGAACAAATAAAATACCATTGCCACAAGTTAGCTATTGCAGGACAAAAGTCACTAGGCTCCATTTTCAAAGGTGGCTTAGATCAATGCAAGTTGCATCCAGCAGCAACTTGCATCAAATTTAGTTGCATTAAATAGCATGTGCCCAATTCCATAAGATTCACAGCTTGCTTTGTTCTTTCTAGAAATGATGCAAGTTGCAACTACACCATAAAACACAGTGCATCTGGGGAGATGATGCAAGTTGCATCAGAAAAAGTGGTGCAGGCGATGTTGGAGGAGACTGGGGAATGCATGGTAAGGAGGCAGGCAGACAGAGATGGAAGAAAAACTTTACAGCAGAGGAGACAGACATCCTAATAGACAAGTTGGACACCTGTGTGGACCTGCTGCTGTCCATAGGTGTGAACAAGCTGATGCGGGATAAAAAAAAAGCCTGGGATGAAGTAGTCAAGAGGGCCAATACTGTGGGTCTAGTTAGACGCTCTGTTAGGGCATTTTAGAAGAGGTACCATAACATCAAGAGGAGGTCAAAGGAGAAGCTGGCCAAAAGAAGTGGTATGCCATGTCCACTGGTGGTGGTCCCAGCCAGGTGATATCTAGGAATAGTCAGGAGAAGATTGTGGTGGCACACTTTAGCAACCACATGATTAAGGGCTACACCAGTCTGGATGTCTTCCTGTTACAGAGCTCAGCAGGTATCTAAGACGGCACATTAGCAGAACTCTTTAGGGATGGGTTTGGGGGGCCGCAGTGGAAGTAGTGAGTAGGGGTGCATATGTGGTTACAGTTGTGTATATGTGCAGAGCACAGAAAGAGCACTTGACATGTGGTACTGTTTAATGAGACATAGCAGGTTTGGCTGCACAGTGGGACTACACTTGTGGCAAGGACCACACACAAAAGGCACACTGGTGCATGTAGAATAGGTGTAGTCCTGTGTCCCAACAAGGTAACCACAACCAAAGCACATGCAGAAGGGGTGGCAGCCAGACTCACAGTGTCTGACAGTGTATGTTGCAGAGAGGTAGCTCAGTGGCCATGTGCAGTAGGGGCTGGAGAGTGGCCAGCAATAGATGCTGTTGTGCTGCCAGTGGCATGTGGATGTGCAGCATGCTGTGGATGATAGGCTGCCTGTGTGGATGACAGAGATGGGTGGAACTGCAGTGCAGCCATATGGATAAATGGTGAGAGACTGACAGCCGAGGACCTTTTTATAAGGGCACCGTACTTCTCATAGGACTCTGGGCATGTAGGAGGGAGTACTGGTGTGGCTTCAGCCATGTGTGCATCAGGATGGAAATTTGTAATTGTAAGTGACCACTCCCCTATCCTATTTCTATGGGCAGCCCCCAATCCCAAACCCAAAGCACAAACCACCCTCAGAAGGCGCCTTCGCCCCGGTGGGCTGAAAAAACTTAGGCAGTTTCTCACCCAGATAAACTGATCCCCCATTCAGCATGCACCCGACATTGACACTGCCCTCGCTTTCTTCTCCCAAATGTTCAACAATGCCTGTGATCTCTTTGCTCCCTTCACAAAAACCCAATCCAAAAAACAGAATGCACCCTGGGTCAGCCCTGCCCTCCTACAATTGCTTAGAGATCAGGATAACCTCTGGCACCATGCCACTGAAACAGGCCAGCTGGCTGATAGACAAGCCTACAATGCAGCCCGGAATAAGTGCTCCTGGGTGGTCCGTAAAGCCAAGGCTGACCACTACCAGGCCACCCTCACCTCTTCCTGGGGCTCGGCCCGCAAGTTCTGGGATAATATTAAACAGTTAAATGGAAAGTCACGGTCCCTTCCCCCATCTCAGCTCTCTAGTGATGGTACTACCTTCACTGATCCTGCCTTCATAGCTAACTGCCTCAACACCGCTTTCACCGACCTTAGCTCAGTCCTCCCCAGTAATTTCTTTGAAACCCCCCCAAATCAACCCCACCCCCGTCCACCACCACCCCAGCTTCCATCTGCACAAGGTATCTGCTCAGGAGGCCAGACCCATCCTTATCAAAGCTTTAAATGGCAACAATCCCGGCAGCGACTCACTGGACCCCAGCATCCTCAGGTTGGTGCTAGATTAAGTCCTAGCCCCGCTCACCAGCCTACTAAACCGATCGCTCTGCCTGGGACAATTTCCTTCTGCCTGGAAAGCAGCCATAGTCACGCCCATTCATAAAGGTGGTGACAGGTCTGCAACCAACTACCGACCAATCTCCATCCTCCCTCCCCTCTCAAAAGCCCTGGAAAAAGTCGTGGCCATTCAAATCACCGAATATCTATCCAAGCATGAAATCTTATGCCCTGAGCAGCATGGCTTCCGTGCTGGCCACAGTACCAGCACTGCACTAATTGAATTCTCCAATTTCCTTTACTCCTCCCTGGACACCAGCTCACTAGCTGGTGCAGTGTTCATTGACCTATCAAAGGCTTTTGACACTGTCTCCCACCCTCTTCTGCTGAACGCCCTCTGTCACACTGGTCTCACGGCTGGCCCACTGGCATGGTGCTCAAGCTACCTAAGCGCCCAGTCGCAGTGTGTTAAAATCAGTGGAACACTCTCTGATACCCATCCCATACACTCAGGAGTTCCCCAAGTCTCCATCCTGGGCCCCCTATTCTTCTCACTCTATCTGAACACCCTGCCCAGTGCTTGCTCTGGCAAAATGCTCTATATGCTGACGATGCTGTCATTTTGCCACCCACTGCAACCCCATCTCCCTTCAGGATTCCCTACAACAGTCCTTCAATGAGGCAGATGCCTGGTTTAAGGAGCACAGACTCATCATTAATCTTAAAAAAAACAAAGCTATGCTTTTTGCCCACCCCCAAAACAAAGCTAGCAACCACCCGCTCCATATTCTTCCTAGTACCAAACAACCTCTGGAACAAGTCTGCTCCTACAAATACCTCGGGATTACCTTCGACTCAGCATTCACATTCCACGAACACATTGATGCCCTTGTATCCACCACCAACATACGGCTTGGCATCCTCTTCCGCCATTGAAACTGCCTCCCCCCAAATGCTCTCCGGCTCGCTGTCACATCCTCAGTACTGTCCCTGGTAGACTATGGCCTACCAATCTATGGTGCTGCTAGCACAACTGCCCTCAAAAAAATTCACATAACCCTAAATAAGGCTTGCAGACTGATTACTGGTGCCCACAGGCTCACACACACCTGTCAACTGTATAACGATGCTAAATTCCTGACCCTAGATGAACGGTTTCGCTATCATACCTGCCTACTCACAAAAAAAACCCTACTTGGGCTCTCTCCACCAGGGGTGGCTGCGTCCATCCACCGGATCCCGCCCACTGTTGCTACACAGTCCTCCTACAAGACCACTCTACTGGTCCCCAGATCAAGAACCACTCATGGTCAGAGGTCCTTCTGGTACAGAGCCCCACTCTGGTTTAACTCTCTCCCTGCCACCATCTTCAATGCCACCACAATCTCCAAATTCAAAACCACCCTTCGCAGCCAACTTCTCAACACTCGTAGTTGTTCCTGTCTCTGAATGAGGCCCCACCTCAACCTCTCCACTGTGACAATGCCCACTGGGCAGCTCCCCACCTAGTCCACCCCATCCCTTACCCAGCACACCATTCCTAAGTATAACCTGGCCAGAGCCTGCTGTCTCATGACAGTTGATTGCTCAGCAAGTGAAACCAATTGTGTCAGACCAATTTCTATTACATGTATCATGTAACTCAAATGTATGTTGTTTGACCACAGTGTGACGTGGCACCTCTAACAAATGCCTACTTGAAGAAAACCTGTACTATGTAATCTAAATGCTATGTATGTCTCAATGTGACGAGGTACCTTCGGAAACGAGCCTCTGGCTCAAAGGTTGTAAACTGATTCTCACAAATAAAAAAGATAAGTGATATTAACATCTCAGTGGATGGTGGGTATGTGGGACTTGGTGGGGTTTCCCAGATATGCCTGGACAAGGTGGAGGCATAGACCAAGTTGAAGGGTGACCATGCATGTCACACTACATGCTGTTGTGTTGTTCTTGGGGGTGGGGGCAGTCCAGTATACAGATGGTGTCGAGTAGTTTGGAGTGCTATTGGGTTGGGGGGACTGCGAAGGTGAGTCTGTTGCAGCCCCCTGTGCAGATAATGTGGATGTGCAGCTCTGCAGCCATGTCATGCAGTGTACCTGCAAGTGCAGCAGCTTGGCCTAGAAACATATATAGGAGACAAAGTAGGAGCACCACACCTAAAGTGGCATGGCATATGTCCCAGTGACCCACTGAAATGTTGCTAGGGGAGACTGGCAGCTGGGGTGATGATGTTGTCCCATCCACCACAGTGACAATCACCCACCATGGTAGAGGCTGCACAGAACACTTAAGTATATTCTGCTCACCCACCAGGAGTGTACCACACATGTATGCAACCTATCTGGTGGGGGGGCGGGGCGCATCACATGCCCCCATGGGCAAAGAACTTTCGAGCCACTGCTGCAGCTTAGTGTTTTAGTCTGTAGGCTGTATGCCAGAAAGGGGTATAGTAAACACATGTAACAGGGTACACACTGTGACAGCAGTTAGCCTTTGCAATGTGCTGCACAGCCAATAGGACAGAGGGCAGTAACAGAGCCATGGTAGCCAGAACTGCTGCACAAGACACACAGGAACATAGTAATACTGAGGCCTTATATGGTAAGTAATACAGGCTGTGTTCTCTCCCACAAACACTACTGAGTAACAGTGTGAATCACCCACCAATGGCACAAGTGGCACAATAGCCATGCCACAGCATGTAGAGCAAGGCCCTCCAGATACAGACATCAGCAGCACAGACATTACTGGGTGCCTGCAACTGGAGGATGTGCAGGAGTAGCATGACACATTAGCACAGGAAAGGCAGGACATAACAGATGGGCCAACCATGTGGGCAAAGAAATGCATGCAGCTGAGGGTGACTCAGAGGGGTCAGACACTGACCTACCACAGAGCATAGTAGGCAACATTGCACAGGAACTGACCCCATTCACAGCAGAGGACTTGGAGGCTACTCTACAGAAGGCTGCCGAGATCTCCATCAACAGGCCTTGGTGGATGTGGACCTAAACAGATATTGGACAGACATGAGGAATAGACCCAGGAACTGGCAGCCCTATGAACCATCATGGAAGGCCATCAAAGGCGCATGAATGAGCTCCTTGAGGGTTACTTTGCGCCGTGCAGAATGGCGCACATGACAATGCAGGATTGTATGTTGAAATGGTAGAAGTCCTGTATGGTCTGCATATGTGTGCACAGTGCCAAATGGAGGTGATGTAGTGCCTAACAACTGTAATGGAGAGGAGCTTCACAATGCAACAGGAGCAGAATGCCACCCTCACAGCTACACTACATGATCTTGTAGATGGAGTAAGGGACAGGGGACATGGTAGTGTCACCCAGTCACTGCACCACACACATACAACCATGGCATCCAGGTGAGTATTGTACCATTTACCCTGCACCCCACAGTGACAACAAACCAGCACACTGCCACAACCACATGGTGGAGCCGCTCCCTGTGGACACCGCACTGGAGTGCTATGCAACACATGCTGCATGACACACAGGAGCACAGGCAGTCTGAATGTGCAATGGATGTGGCCCTAAAGTCACCCATTCTGCAGCCTCATAGTGTTATGTGGCCACTAGGCGCAGAACACACCACAGTGGAGGGCACTGGAGTCAAACACCCCGTGTATCGCATTGATAGTGTACAGGAAGGGGGCTGTATACAGGAGATATTGGCAAAGGGCCATGATATCCAGCAAAGCAGTAGCAGACCATTTGTGCTGGAAGGTACAGTAACCAGCTATTATGACAGCACAACATCTGTGGCAGGAGTGGTTGGAGAAGCAGTGGCTGCATCTAGAACAGGAGACCAATTGGAGGATGGCATGCATGAGACTGTTCAGCCAGCAGGGGCAGCAGCTACAGAGGACACCACAGGCACAGAAGCTGGCAGTGGGACAGGAGCACCCCTGAAAAATGGGTCTGTAAAGCCAAACATATGGCCATGCTGAACCCAGCCACTGCTGCAACAAGCAGTGCTTCAAGGAGTGGTAGGAGGAGGTCATATCACTGCACAAGCCAGCTCACGCAGGATGCACTGGTGGGGCCAGATCAGCAGAAGGTAGTCATGGTTTGCCTCTGGCAAGGGACACAGCACTGAAGGCTTGCTAAGGACACAGTAACATCCACAGCATGGGTGTTGCAGAGTGGCTGTCAGGAGGTGTAGCATACAATGCATCATGCCATCAGCCTCCTGGCATCACCAGCACAATGATGAGACAAACAGCTGGATCTGTGAAGGATGGCATGTTGGGAGCATTAATCTTTGTGCAATGCAAGGATGTTGGGGTAGAATTCACAGGTGACATCAAAAGGGAACAGGAGTGGGTATGAGGACTGGGCACTGAAATTTGTGAGTGACCGTACATAATGCAAATACACATAACCCCGTAATTGTACTGAAAGCATCTTTCCTGTGTCATCACCTGTATATTGCACAATAAAGAAAGCATTTTACTGACATGTGTCACACTGTCCCTGTGTTACACAGGACTGAGAACCAGACCCCTTGACACTGTGGAGTGCACCCAAGACACCCCTGGGAGATACAGGTTGTGGCAGGTACCATGTCGCAGGTGCACTGTATAAGGGGTAGAGCAACCACTCTGTACCTCACAGGTGGCCTGCAAGCCATGCTGACAGCTGAAAAACAGTGGAGAGGCACCATACTGCAGTGCCCTATAGGGCGGTACTGTAACATTGTGGTTGCAGGTTGTCATGCACAGGGTCAAAGAAGAGCACATGGAAGATTGTTACCTATTATTGCAATGCTGCTGAGGGGACGTTATCCCTATAGCCCCTATGATGTGCAGTATCACATGCCAGGGCTTCACAGCACTACAGTGTCAATGGCAGGAGCAGGTGTGGAATGACACTGTATATGACATGACATATGGGCATCCCATTGGGGGATACAGGCACCAGCTGTGTGTGAGGTATGCCCTGAGTAGCACACAGCTAGCTACCCACATGTCACGGGGCCATGAGATTACAGATAATGACACCAGGCTGTGACTGTGACATATAGTGTTGGGCATGTCCCAAGATGGCACACACTCCCAGCCACAGAGGGTGGCATTTGCTGTGTCACTGGGAAACCACCCCTGGCTACTATGGGTACAGCCAGGGGGCACAGCAGTATGCAGCATAAGGGCAGGGCAGAGGCACCATAATGGCAGTAGCATGACACAGCACCAGAAGATGGAGGCTGTATGCAACATGGGCAGGGTGGCTGTGAGGGTGTGATGGTGGGCACAAAATATGGGGCTCCTGGTAAAGGAAACCCCACACGCAACAGGAATAGTGATTAAAAAACAAACTGTATTTAACAATAGCAACAGCAGGAATAACTAACAAAAATGGAAAGAAGTGTGGGTATTAATTACAAACAGCAAACACAACATGAAGTGTACAGTAACTACTATGGTGCTACTGTGTTGTGGCCAGGGCAGGGCAGAAATGTCCTGTGTGCAAAGTCTAAAGGTCAAGGCACTTCTGCACCATTTGCAGCGATGACTGCAGTGACTCCTGCAGGTGCCCCAAATCAGTGATAACTGCTCCCAGCTGCTCCTCCATACTGTAAACTACATGTCTGGGGAAGAAGACAGCTTCAAGCCCCCTGACCCCCTGATGGCTCCTATGTGGGTGCAGCCACTTCCATGGCATCCTCCAACTCATAGGACAGGGTCACCTCTGCATCAGAGTCCACTGGCAAGTCCTGTGGTGTCCCAGGTGGTGGCAGTGCTGGAACAGACTGCTGGGGAGGTGCTCCAGCATTGTTCCTTTCTCCTGTTCAGTGGTATGTGGGCTGTCTCCTGACTCTAGCTCTTCATCCTGTGGGGCAGCATGCGGTGCTGTAGGCATGGAGTCTTCCTGTTGATACTGTGGTGCTCCTGCTCTGCCTCCTCCTATGATGAGGACAGTCTTCTTGCCTCCTGCTGGTGGCACCTGGTCCATTGAGCACACATGAGGGCATCCATCTTTTTCTTCCACCACATGGCAGGGACTAGCACCCATAGGCAGAGGCCCTCCTGGTGGACACTGTGTCTCCCACACTGTCGGTCACCTGTAAAGGAAAAGGGTGACAAACACGAATGTGCTGTAGTCGACATGGCCATGTGTGCTACTGCTGAGTGACGTATGATGGGGTGAGGGTTACTGTTGCAGGGTGACATGCCGTACATAACAGTGGGGCAAGTTGGAGTTCTGGCAATGGCACCATTGTGGCACACTGTGACACACTGCAGTACTACTGACACCAGGGTAGTGACATACCCCTGATGAACATACAGGAGTGGTGGATGACCAGGTCCTGTGCGGGGTGATTTAACTTGCTGCCATCAAGCAGGGCCAGATTGTGGGGGGTCATGGAGCACTGGGGGGATGCATAACAACATGACCTGAAATGCATGTCCTGAGCAGTACAATGGGTTTGGTGGTGTGGCAACCTCAGTAGTAAAATGTGCAGGCCTCGGGACCCAGTGTGGTGGGGATCTATGATGGCCACATTGTGACTGACACAGGAAGATGGAGGGTATGGATGGTGACTGCATGGACCAATGCAGGGTGGTCCATGAGCTGCATTGGGGCACTGGTTGCTGAGGTGCAAAATGAGGGCTGCTGTGTGCATGGCACAAGGGATGCAATGATGGCAAAGCGCTCTCTGCTGGTAGAAAGTTGCACCCTGCACCTCCTGATCACTCATCACTGAGCTGTGTGGGAACACCAGGCCATGTGAGGGATGGAGAGTAATGGAGCCTCTGTTTAAGCCCCCATGTGCGCACCATGGGGTGGACCAAGAAATGCAGGTACTGCCTTCTGAGGTCACCAGCAGAGACATCCATGGCGCACATGTCTATTCACTGGTGGGCACATCACAGATAGGGCATCTTGGTGCTACAGCTAAACCCCAGTGCCACAGTTATGTCTATGGTGGGTCCATGAAGGTACGTGGCTAGTCCATGGTTGTAGGGGTACTGTGGAACACAGTCATACCCAGCTTGCATGTGCATATCCCGGGATGTGGTCCTTGATGATGGGTGGTGGTAGCTAGCCAGTCTGTTGGTATGGACCTGAGGTACATGGCCTGAGCACCACCAAGCCATGGTGTGCTAGGCACTCGGCAGTACCTGAATCCACATGGATGTACTGGTGCAGTTGTGTACCACAGTCTGTGTGGGTGGGTCCCTTGATGGTGGGGTAGAACCATGCCTGATTGGTGTCCTGGGAGGGGCAAGCCATGTGTGTGCATCCCAGGTGGCCATGCTACTGTGTAGGTGTCAGACAGCCCACAGGTCACTACAGCCTGGATATCTATCCATGCTGATGGATCACCACATGGGGTCCTGCTGGTGTGACTGTATGCCCCATGGTACTAGGCTTAGCTGCTCCTAGGGCTTTATGCAAACCATTATGTGACATTGCAACTGGTCATTCCTGCACACACCATAGTGGGCCCCAATGCTGCCATTCTGCACCCCAGGTGTAGTGTGCAGGACACCCGGCCCTCAGTTACTGCACATTGTCCACCTTTGGTGTTCCTGTCCCCATTTCAGATGGCATACTTGGCTTTGTGCATAGCTTGGCATTCCCTACTCCCTTGACACTACATCTATGGGTATCTGGAGGGCCAATGGGTTGGCACTGGTGGTGGCCACTAAAGCACTGTCAGGAAGTGGTCTGCATGTTGCATGTCTGCTGCACCTCGAGGGAGGAGTCACAGCATGTAATGGCATGCTGCACCCCAGTGTCGCTCTGCATGGTACACCAGGTGCCCCAAACCCATGCCTCAGGCAGCACATAACTACTGTGTTACCTGGGTTGTGCAGTCGCGGGACACATGGGCATGTGTGTCCTACACCCTGTGTAATTACCACTGTCTGGTCTTCAGTGGGTCCTTAGGGCTGCACACTGGCTGGCCCCACATCATTTGTGACCCCCCTTCTGCTCAGCAAACAGGCATGGCTGCTGTTCCCCATGGGAAGCCACACTGTCCCGACACACTGTGGACAGTCCACTGTAATGTGACCATGATGGTGTGAGGTACCACAGCGTCCTGCACACACCTCTCATGTGACTCTGAAGGCCCCCCTCTTCTTCCCCCTGGGGAACATTAGCCCTGGATGTGCAGCATGACTGCAAGACACTGTCTGAAAGGTGGTGGCCCTTATCCCACCCTATGCTACGTGGGCCACATATTAGCATGCAGTGATGGGACTGTCTGGGACATGCAGCTATTGTGCATCTGGCCACCTCTGAGGCTGCAGGACACCCTGCAACACCACAGCTCAGTGGTGCCATACCTAAGGGCATCACAGCAGTACCCACATTTATTTATTTATTTGAGTTTTGGTGACCGGGTAAGACCACTGAGACAATTACAGTCCCTTTTTCAGGGTCGACCTGGTGTCATACATGGTACAGTATAGCAGTGCATTTATACAGGGAGTCAGTACATTACAGTATCAGATTCAACATACTTTGTACAGTGGATACAAAACCAAAGAGCTAGTTATGTTCACCATACTTACATATCTATAAATTCTACATACATTAGGATTTTTTAACTATACATGTGGAATAGAATGTCACACTTTGATCACAATAAGAATGAGGAGAGTAGGGCTGACAAAAGGGGGTGGGGAGGGAAGTGGAGAGGTGGTGTGGGTCAAAGGTCAGGTGAGGGTGGAGGTTAGGAACTTCAGTGGAAGCAGAGGCAGGAGGGAGAGGCAGTGAGATAGGCATGCAGATTGGACTTGAAAAAGGGAAGAGAGGGCCAAGTCAGGATGTGGGGAGGTAGGGCGTTCCGATCAGAGACAGCAGCAAACAAGAAGGACCTTCTGGAGAGGAATAGACATAGATTGGGAGGACTAGCAGGGAGTGGGAAGAGGAGCATAGGGTGCGAGGTGCCTGACGGAGGTGAATCAGATCCCTAAGGCAGGGTGGAGTAAAGAGGTGGACAAGTTTAAACATTAAGCACATGGAGAAATACTTCAATTTAGTTTCGTAAGGAAACCTGCCTAGAGTGGATAGGATGTCACAGTGGTGTGATCGTGAGTTAGCCCCCAAGGTGAACCTACCAATCCTGTGGTACTCCTGGGAGAGGATGGAGAGCGATGAGGTAGTAGCAGAGCTTAGCAGAGGGGAACCATATGTTAGGATGGGAGTAAGAGATGAGGAGGCAATTCTTAGGCAGGAAACAGAGATGAGATATGGGTGTATTCAGTAGAGCAGACCAAGCATCTGCTGCATATGTTTAACTATATTGGAGATGTGAATGTTGAAAGAGAGCGACAGGTCCAGGGGGAATCCGAAGTATTTGAAGGACGGGACTGTCTCCAAGGTACCTCCCATGATCGATGTTATGTTAAGAATGGGAGGAGCATACTTGGAGGTAGAACGGGGGGAGAAGAGCATACATTTAGTTTTCCTGGTATTGAGAACAAGCTGTTTGCAGTTGAATCAGTCCTCGAGGGAGTCGAAGTCAGTGGCAAGTTCTCAATTGATTTGGTCAAACTCTGGCGATGACCGATAGATAGTTGCATTATCTGCATAAAGATGTACCGTGGCACCACCACAGAATCAAGGGAGGTTGTTTATGTATGAAGAATGAGAACAATAATGGCCCCAGAATGGATCCCTGTGGCACACCATGGGTTATTGACCTAAGTTCTGAAAGGGATCCATCCCATTTAACTCTTCGGGAGCGGCCAGATAGGTAGCTTCTTGCCTAATTTAGGGCACTTTTATCCAGACCTATGACATGTAGTTGGTGGAGCAGGAGACCATGGTTTACCAGGTGAAATGCTTTAGTGAGGTCGACGAAGATGGCACCAGTGGCACAACCCTTGTCCATAGCATGAAATATATCCATTGTCACTTTTATCAGGGCCGTTACAGTGCTGTGATTCCTTCTGAAACCGTGTTGATGAGGTGATAGTAGGTTGTGAGATTCCAGGTAGTCCTGTAGGTGGTTATAAATGATAAGCTCCTGTATCTTCATTAGATGGCAGAGAAGAGATATGGATCAATAGTTGTCGACAACAGTATTGGACCCCCCTTGTGCACTGGGACTACCACTGCCACCTTCCATTTATCAGGTACCGAGTTGGTAATGAAAGATTGGTTGAGTAGGTCTCTAACCAGGCAAGCAAGGGCAGGGGCACCCAATTTTAGAAATTTTGCCTCAAGGGAGTCATGTACGGATGAGCTCTCAGGATTTAATTGAGAGAGAAGCTTCTGGACCTCTTTGAGAGTAGCAAGTTTTAGGTGGAACTTGGGAAGATCTGCAAGGGTAGTTGATGGCAGCAGGACAGTGTTAGGAGACTAGGTGTTAGGAGAGTAGGTGTTATGGAAGAGTGAGGTAAATTTGCACAGATCGGTAAAAAATTCATTGAAGCCGGAGGCAATGGAAGAAGAGTCAGTAAGGTCTTAGCCATTGGAATGGACTGAACTTGGGGTATTAACAGCGTTTCCTTTTAATAAAGAGTTTACTTGTTGCCAATTAAGAACTGTCAGTGGCATAGGCATGGACACACATGGGGCACAGTGCTGTAGAACATATAGGTATTGCTCCCCTGTCCCCAACACTGACAGGATCCCCAGCATATCCCAACCCCCCAGGGTGGCATCTGCCACCTCACCGCACAGTGCCATGCAGTATGCTGGCAGCCTAACAGATGTACTGCAGCATGCAGTACTGCCTGGACCACTGATACTGAAGCACCCCAATGCCTGCTGTATGTTGATGTGACCCCCACACCTATACAAGTGTCTAGTGCCATGTGTACTGCCCAGCTTGCCCCCCCACACACAATACTTTCATAGTCTACTACACAGCACCAGAATGTGTAGCCTTTGCTTATATCCCTGGTGGTGATGCTTTCCTTGGTACCCTTTGGGTGCAGCCACATAATTATGTTCCCTATTGGTCCCAACCCTGATGAACAAGGGGGATGGGATTCATTACTGCTGCCAAGTTCCACTGTCCCCCTGCAGAGATTACCCCTGGAGAGGTCATGCAGATGGTTGCTAATAAAGTTCTCTGTCTAGGCAATTGTACTTTCTACATGTCCATCACATCACTCTGTATCATCAGGACCCCTTCCATGATTACTTAATTGCACCAGGTTTCAGGCAACTGCCATCTCACTGGAAGTACAGTATCTGTATTGCTTTATTCCCCACTGTACATGTTCCATGAGGTCTATAGCTTCTGTGTTCTGGCACTGTGCCTGTTTTACCTCATCTCTCCAAACCTGGAGGAATAAATCCACCTCTGCATCTTTAACTGTTGTGACCATCAACACACTACATATTGTAGGCATAATCCTTTCAGTGTCTCCCACACTCTCCTCTGACCCCTTGTCTTCCTACCTTTCTGTACTGCAAGACAGGGCCTTGAAAGTAAAATAAGGCAGTAACAAGGAACAGTGCTCATAAGCGCCACCAGTATCTCTTATAGTGAATAACTAAGTTAAAACACTGTGATATGTGTACAGCACAGTTTGTGATCCAAGCATCCCCAATACTTCTTCTCTTCACTGCCCACAAAAATGCAAGGCATTCCTTCTCTGAGATATAGCACTTGGGTTATGTCTCTGCACAAGCTCTGCTGATACAAGATATGACTTTCTTGGCTCCGTTTTCTTACTGATACAGGGCCACACCTAGCCCCTGTTGCATGCATCAGTTGTTTAACAAAACATTTGCTCAAAGTCAGGAAAATATAACCTTGATGACTTCTGCGTCCTTTTTCTGATTAAATGGAAAGCAGTCTGCTGTGCTTACTTTATTGAATTTTGTTAACTGGGTAGGCCCACTGGAACCCAAAGTCCTCTTTTCAGGGGTGACCTGGAGTTAATTACAAAACAATATAGATTTTACAGTCAGACAATCCATGGGTAATGAACTAGTTGTACTGACCGTAACAAGAAACAATATACACAAGGGTACAGGATATTAGTTCACAGGTTGGAACATAATACACAAGGCAGTAACACAGTATTAAACTACCAGGTCAGATACCCATTCCATAAGATGCATCAAAAAAGAGTACAAAGGAAAGGTCAAGTACCACTACATGCAATGCCAGAGGAAATACGGAGTGGCAGCAGCTCCAGGTCAGCGATTGCAGGAGCACAGACTATGCTCAAGCAGCTATGCATTGAGGCCTTTTTCAAAACCTCCAAGTAAGGTGAAATTTTGAAGGGAGGCAGGAGGTGTGTTCCATATAGAAGGTGTTGAGTTGGTAAGGTATCTCCATCCTGAGCTCTATCAGCCCTTTGGTATTTCTAGTAGAGTACATCCAATGAACCTGAGCACTCTCCGTTCAGGCTTGAGGGACAGGAGATCTCGGAGACAGGGTGGAGTTGGGCTTTTTAGAATTTTATAAGTGAGACAGAGGAGAGGGTACTCTAGTCTGCCCTTTAAATATGGCCAGTTAAGATTGAGGAAGACATTACAGTGATGGATCCTAGAAGGGGCGCCCAAACTCTAAGTTTGTTAAGCTCAGTGTTTCTAACAGAGTGAAGAGCAGGGGTCCATACTGTAAGTGTGGGTGCAGCATACTCCTGGCAATAGCTAGGTAAGATTCCATTGTGAGGTCATTACCTAGATGGTATAGCAAACCAATCTTTTGGTGTAGGGATTTAGTAATAGAATCGATACATACTCTGAAGGAGACTTCCTGATCAAGGTAAACCCCTAGGTATTTAGTAGCCTTGACGACCTCTATTTCATCACCCACTCTTGTACTGGACAAATTCATGAGGTGTTGCCTTTCAACACCTAGGTGCCTGGGACTGAAGAGGATGGCTTTAGTCTTTTTGGGATTAAGAATCAGCTTACTTGATGAGACCCACCTTTCAAGCACCAGGAAGCCCTTAGCAAGGAGTTCTTTAATAAGGATGATATCATTTGAGCTCCTATACAGTACTGTATCATTAGCATAGAGCTGAATATGTGCCCCTCCACAATGACCAGGTAGGTTGCTTTAAAATAAGGAGAATAGCTTTGGGCCCAGGATGGACCCTTGAAGGACATTATCAGTTATAGTGAACAATACAGATTGCATAAATTTTCATTCCCCTTTCTGGGACCCGTTGCTCAAGTAATTAGTGAACAATGTACAGGGAACAATGTACAGGATAGGTCATCTAGACCAGACTTTCTGAGTTTGTCTACTAGGGGCCCATGATTCACTAGGTCAAGTGCCTTTGAGAGATCTATATTGACCTTATTCTCATTTCATTCTCTTTCATCCCTGCTGATTCAGTGGATCCACCACATCTGCCATGTCCTGATTAAAGGAGCCATACTAATTGCATATCCCAAGAAACCCTGACACATCTTTTACACTTTTTTGGGTACTGAAATTTGTTAATGACTTTCAAGTGCCATCACACTGGCAGCATTTCCACTGCTTCATCCCTCTGGATCCCTCTGTACATGTTCCATGACGACTCTAACTTCTGCATCTTGGCACTGTGCCTCATTCACTCCTCCACCGGTGGCAATGTGCACTAGAAACATTATTTCACTCAGGAGGAGGTTGCACTTTTCCCATTTAACTGTATGGTCATGATCTGTGAAATGTCCAAATATTTCTCTAAAGTGCTCCCAATGCTTCAACACTGACTTTGAATACATTATGATGATGTCAGCAGTGTAGGCAAAAAAAGTTTTGAACCGGATGCCTCACAACATCTTATTTCTGATTCTTTAGAATGTTGTAGGTGCATTTTGTAACACAAAAGGAGCTGTGAAGGTTTCTATGAATTCCTTCTTAGAAAGCTTCCTTCATATCCCTCATAGGAACCTTTATTTTCTTAAGGACAATTTCTACATAGTCTTTCTCCATCACAGGAATTTGCCAGTATCTGCTGCTGAAGTCCACACTTAAAATAATTTTTGCTACAGTTAACGTGCTGAAAATGTCATTCATGCTTTTTGTGGAGCTTGAAAAGCTGGTGACACGTTCTGGTGAATTTTAACAAAACATAATATTTAGACACAGTTCATCTTGTATTTCCCATTAGTTATGTATTTCTCCTCCCCATTTTTTTATTACTGAGGTCATTTGTATGAAAACAGGATTTTTGCTTCTGAAGAGTTCATCTAGTCCTGCTGCTTTCTCCCTACCTGAAGTCATAGAGCACTGCTTCTGACCTAGCAGTTTCTCCCATAGCAACAGATTGTGATGTCACAGCAGAGGATTATAATTTGGAGTAGGGAGTAAACTATAAAGGCAGCTTAACTCAAAATAAACTCTAAGGGACAATAATCATATATTCATACACATTTCCTTGGTAATACATTATGGGGAGGAGAAATATAATAAACATAAATGGAATGCAAGCAGAATTGTACCTAATTATTATGCTTCTTAAAGTTTTTTTTGAGGTGTCAGTAGCTCTTTAAAGTTCCATCTTTCTTCAGTATGATCACAACAGGCAAAGACCAAGCTGATATGGAAGGAAATATAACTCCTTGAAATAACTCTTTAACTTGCTGATTTATTACATCTCCCTTCACAGGTTAATATGCATATGGATGGCTTTTCACTGGCTGAGCATCTTTAGTCAATATGGAATGTGGTAACAGCTTGGTACATCTGAATATTTTGATTACCACTTCTGGAAATTCACTCACATTTGCATCCAGCTGTTACTTTCACTCTGTGAGTTGCTCTTTCAAATTCTCTACACATGGACTGCTTGCCACTGCTGCATCTTGCACAATATTTCCCATTTCTACAGCAAGCATGGTTGATACTTGCTGCTTGGTAGCAGCTACTTTGCTTTGCATGTTTTGTTGTGTCTCTTCAGAACTGATGATTGCCTTCTCTTTGGGACGGATAATTCATCCCTTGTCATTGTCTATCATGACAGTAGCTTCAGATCTTCAATGATTTCTGTTCCTATGATAATATCAAGCAGCTTCAAATATTTAGGTGTGTCCATTCCAAGGATAGCCTTTCACAGTCAATTGTCATTCCCCATGAACTATATCATTTTTTGAATACTAGAGTCACCTCTTTCATTGGTCCTCTATCAAACCACATCCAAGCCACATAATTCCTAAGCCACACTTACTATATGACTATAGTAGTAGTAGCCCTAGTCTCTAAAATGCCTTCTATCTCAGGTTCTCCAACCTGGAAAAAGAAAATGCACTGTATAAGATTTGTGGGGGTGATAACTGTCACTGCCACTGTCTCTGTTTGTATTGTTCTACAGCTTTCAGAGGGCTCAGTCCCATAACCATTTTTACAGTTGTCACACACTGACAGGGAATAAGTTATTTTTAGTTTCAAGCCCAGCTGGGCCAGTGTTCTGCCTCACTCAATGCACTTACGCACAAACCATTGCAATTATGTATTAGTTTATTCAGATGCTTTCTTATTTGATACATAGGACTGTGTAGGTGCATTCCACTCCTCAGTTATGCATTGGCCTCATACAGTTTTCAATAACAGATATAAAACATCCCTCCTTAGCCAGCCTGGTGGCACTGAAAGTTGAGGCGCTGGATGCCACACCTCACTCCATGCTGTCAACCTGTGTTTGGGAGCATGGGTGGGTCACTGGGGTTGGCTGTGGGGATAAGGGAGGGAGATGGATTGAGAATCTAGCAGATTGTTCTCCTCTCCTGGGTGGGTGGGTTGCCACTCCCCACCTAATGACTGCCCCCAGGTGGAGGCCTGATGGGTAGTGAAGGATGGGGGGGGCGACAGGAAGGTAGGGTGTTGTGGATGGCAGCATGCGTGTAAGCCCACACTGAGGGAAGGGAGAAAAAGTGAAAAAATGGAACTGGCAGGTTCCATGATGGCCCAGATGTGTCCCTTGTATCAGCCTACCCGACTTCTGGATTGTGCTCGGGTGGGGGGCAGAACCACCTGCCAGCTCCATGGAGGTGCAGGAAAAAAACACATCCTTCCTTGATTCACAGGTTCTAGTGAAGGCATGATGTAGCACAGCAAAATGTAAATCTACTGAGTATGTGCATGCTTAGCCACACATCCATTTGTTTCCCCTGGTGTTACTTTAAGTAGAACCTGTCACTTAAGAGTGGATGTTTTGAATCTGTTGGTGAAAACTGTATGAGGCCAATGACTTATGAAGAAATAAATACACCTTCATATCCCTATGTATTAAGCAATAAAAAAATTATGTAAACTAATATGTAATGGCAAATTTGTGTGGTTAAGTGTGCTGAGCATGGAAGAACACCAGTCCAACGGGCCACAAAACTAAAAGTAACTATCTCTGTATGTTTCTCTGTTGCTAGAACCTTCATGTGTTAATGATTCTTGGACATGAAAAGGATGTTAAACTTCATTGGCATGGAGCTGGGTCAACTGGAAACAGACTGCATCATGTGGACCTGCAAGCACAAAACTTCAGACTAGCAAGTACAAAACCTCAGGAATATAGGTACCTCTAGGAAGCAAGGATATGTGGAGCATTCCCTATACTCACTGATAGCCTGATTGTCCTCATAACTGGGATTTAGTAGACCAGTTATCTCCTATTAAGTTGAATGAGGGCTTTTTTCCCAGGCCCTACCCTGACCTTAGGCCTTACAAGGAATATGCAGAAACTTGGAAACAATTTAAAGTAGTGCTAATTTTCAAAGGAGGCTGAAAAACTGAGTTAGGGAATTATCATCTAATTTCCCTCCTGACTCAAGTTTCTAAAATATTTGAGAAATTAATATTGACTCAGTTAAAAGATTACCTGGACTTGCAGAGTAAAATCAGTGAGATGCAATCAGGGTTCAGACAGCACCATAGCACTATTTCTGCCCTAGTTAATGTAGTGAGTGATATGCAGGTGGCCCTGGAGAGGAGGACACCAGTTGGAGCAATGTATGTAAGCTATCCAAAGCATTCAGCTCTTTGGACCACAATGTCCTCTTGTCCAGAGTGGCTTCACTGGGAGTGGCAGGAAATAGTATGAAATGGCTGAGTTCCAACCTAAAAGGAAGATCACAGTTAGTATCAATAGGAAATTGTTCTTCAGAATTGGTACCTGTTGTCTCTGGGGTACCCCAGGGTTCCATATTAGGTCCTTTATTGTTTAATATTTATGTTAACAAGTTATGTTTCTCAGACCCATCGATTATGTATCTTTATATGCAGGTTACACAATTATTTATAACACAGATGTCACAGTACAAAAAAAACCCAAATAAATGACAGCAGGCATTTAATGAACTACAAGTATTCTTTGATCACAGTAAATTGGTATTTAATCCCCAAAAAATGCAGACAATGTTGTTTTCATGTAATAATGGAGGGAGTGAGAAACAATCACTAGATGTTGTTACCATGAGGGGATCCCAGATACAACAGGTCCAGTCTTATAAGTATTTGGGCTTATGGCTAGACAGCTCCCTTAGGTGAGAAGTGCATATAGACTATTTGTGAAAGAATGTGGGAATGAGACTGGGGGCACTACATAGGGCAAATTTATGCCTATCACAAGAGACAAAGAAGTGTGTAGTCAATTGTATGATGAAGCCAATTTTTGACTACAGAGTTATATTGTATGCAGGTGGGACCAAGGGGGACTTGGCAAAGCTGGATGTCCGTTATGGCAGACTCGCCAGGTTCATCCTTGGTGCCCCCCATCTGACACATAGTTGTCAGTTATATGACAGCTTGAGATGCCAAGAACGGAGTGAGCAAAGGCAGGAACACTTAATTGCCTTTATACATAAGGGATTGGATGGAAAACTCCCAAACTATATACATCCACTAACTTAGTATGTAGAAAAAAAAGGATTTTTAAGATCTGCACTTGGCATGGAATTGGAAAGTCTAAGACGTAATTTAGAAATTGAGCAAGATTCCATCTATTATGTAGGCACTTTAGCTTGGAATAGTATTCCACATAAATTAAGAACATCTACTGGGAAAAACACTTGGAAGAAGATAACTTGGTTGGAAAATAAAGCACATAAATCTGGACTGTGCTGCATAACTTTGCATAATGGTTGTATGTAACTGGAATAAGTATGTTGCTGGATAAACACTGTGGAATCTTTGTCTACCTGTCTGATTAATTCTGTTTGTGGTATTTATGTAGGTGTTTAAATTGTATTACTTAATGTATTTACAATGTACTTGAAACAATATGTTTCAGATATTGTTGAAACAATACGGCAGTCAAAATCTGACTACTTCAGATCACGTTTGCACACATCTAACACCTCTCCATCCTCCCTCTGGATGGATATTCGATCGCTCCTGCTCCTCACCTCTGAACCCCCTACACCAACCATTTCTGTGTCAGATTCCCTACTATCTGACCCCTTCTTGGTTGCTGATGCCCTAAATAATTTCTTCACGACCTGTGCCTTCCCCCAGGAACCCCCCTTTCTTTTCCTGCCTTCCGCACACCCTCAATGAGTCTTCTGTTTATCAGCTGCCTCCAGTCTCCCCTTCTGAAGTACTTAGTGCCTTATTATCCTTAATCCAGCATAATCCAGCCCAGATGGCCTACATCCTAGACTCCTCAAAATCTCTGCTCCATCTATTTTGGCTCCTCTCACATACCTCCTCAATCTATCTCTTTCCTCCTCCGCCATCCCCTTAGCCTGGAAGTCTGCTATGGTGCTCCCCCAGATAAAGCCGGGGATCCTACTGGTCCTGGGAATTACAGCCCTATATCCCACCTCCCCACACTTGCAAAGGTACAAGAATCCCTAGTCCTCTCATGTCTAAATGACTTCCTCTCTGCTTCATGCACTCTCTCCCCCCGTACAATCAGGATTCAAGAAACTTCACTCAACCACCACCTCCCTACTCCAATTCACTGATGCCATATACACTGCGATGGATCAAGGACAGATCACATCAACTATATTTATTGATCTGGCCAAGGCCTTCAACTCAGTGTCAAATCTTTTGCTACTAAATAAACTTAATGACATTGGCCTTTCCCCTGTCGTGTCTCCTGGGTTTGTTCCTGCCTACCCGGTCAGTCCCAGTCAGTAAAAATAAGTAACATCTTATCTCCCTCCCTCCCTATCCTTGCCAGTGTCCCTCAGGGATCAATCTTTGGTCCTGTTACTTTCTCCTTGTTTATTAATTACCTTCTTTCTGTCTGTTCCTATGCTAAGATCCATATTTACACAGATGACACCATTCTGCTCCTATCAGGTCCATCTGTTCAAGTCATCCAAACCCACTTTCAACAAGATTTCACTACTGTAACCAATTGGTTCAAAGACAACTGCTTAAAATTAAACACCAAAAAAACTTTAGCCATGACCCTTTGCCTCCAAGCAGAAACTGGCTAGGCTCCACTCACTTCCTGTTTTTTTCAACCTCATCCTGCATTCCTCTTGATAATGTCCTGACCTATAAATACCTTGGTGTATGACTTGATCCCTCACTTAACTTCACTTCCCATATCTCTGCCATTCACTCCAAACCACGCCCTAAACTGGGGCTACTTTACCATCACAAGGCTTGTTTCTCCATCCCTATCAGATGTGACTCACTGATAAAATGAATATTCCCTACCTTTGATTATGCCGATGTTGTCTTCAGTGCAGCCCCTTTCTCCTCCCTCACCAAACTTGATGTCCTTTTCAACACTTTCTCTCATTTTGCCTCAAATCTCCCACACCTGACATACCACTGTGACCTCTACTCTGTCCTATCCCTTTATTATTTTTTTTTATTTCAGCTTTTCTTTACTGGGTAAGTGTCATGAGCCAAGGCCTTTTTTCAGACATGACCTGGGACAAGATATCCAGGTATTAAAGTTTACAGTAATAAATACAGTACACAAATTACAACAAATAAAATACAGTATTACAAACAATTCATAACACTACATTACCAAACATCAGTGCATTACAACACAATTATCATTATAAGTTAATAACATTCACATTGCACTCATATAGTATTGTTTTAACCTAGACTTAAAAACCACATGACTAATGTCTTCGAAAAAGGTTGGTGTCAGGCAATTCCAATATTTTGCTGCCATAAATTAAAAGGAACTCTCTCCCATTTTGGTTTTCCTTTTTGGAATCACTAACTTAATAGTTGTGGTTGATCTCAGAGGTCTTTCTATCTCCTTAAATTGATAAAACAGATATAAAGGGGATTTGGACTTTTGTCTCATAACATTATCAGTAAGACAATTTAGATTATACTCAATATTAAACTTTGGAGGAAGCCAATCAATTAACTGATACAATAAACAATAATGAGTCTGATATGGTACTTTAAGTACAAACCTACATATACTATGAAATGTAGTAGTTAATAATGATTGATCTGCTTTTGTGATATTAGAAAAAAGAAATGAATTATAATTCATAGTTGGTAGTAGTACACGTCTAGCAATAGCTGTACGAGCCTCCAACGTCAGGCAATTTAAAGATCTAAAAAAGTACACCTAATTTCTGATTAACCTTTTTACAGGATTGTTTAATATGTATCGAGAAAGTCAAATTTGAATCTAATACTATACCCAGATACCTAAACTGAGTCACTTGTTCCAGTTGTTCACCATTTAGATCAAATATAGATAAAGATGG
Source organism: Neoceratodus forsteri (assembly GCA_016271365.2). Lineage (NCBI taxonomy): Eukaryota > Metazoa > Chordata > Ceratodontiformes > Ceratodontidae > Neoceratodus > Neoceratodus forsteri. The sequence goes on from CM057450.1 coordinate 1,643,742,479, forward strand.
TTTATTTACCAATTTAGGCTTAGAGCCAAAAAGCATTCTTTTAGTTTTCATTATATTTAACAAGAAGTGTTGATTTTTCAACCAAAGACTGTAGTTTATAAAAATCATCACCCAAATGTTGATTTAAATTTTCAACAGAAGCAGAACTACTATACAAAATAATATCATCTGCATGCATCACTGTATTTATGTTATGAAAAAGTGCCAGTAATTCATCCACAAACAGTGACAATAAGAGGGGCCCCAGGATAGATTCCTGGGGAACACCCAACTCCATTTTTTTACTACTTGTTAACACTCCCCTATATTTCACATATAGCAATCTATCTGTTAAGTAACTTTTAAACCAGTCCATTGGAAATTCAGTTACACCCAAGTGCTTCAGCCTCCCGAGCAGCAAGGAATGATCAACGAGATCAAATGCCTTGGACAGGTCCACAAACATAGCACCAGTGAGCTCACCCCTATCCATCTTTCCACTGATGTGGTCCGTGAACCTGGCCAAGGCAGTGCCTGTGCCATGAAACCTTTGAAATCCTTGCTGCTCGATAGACCGAAGACCACTCAGAAGTAAATAATCTGCAAGCTGCTGGTTAACAATTTTATCCAGCAATGTGTCCACAAGTAGCAGCAAAGAGATTGGCCTATAATTATCCATCTCACTATTACTACCCCCTTTGTGAATAGGGATAATTACTATTTTCTTCCAAGCAGTGGGAAATTGACCTGTAATTAATGACAAATTAAACACTTTTGTTAGTGGTCTATAAATATATAAAGAAGTCAATTTAAGAAATCATGGCTCCAAACCACAACCCCCTGAACTTTTGTTAATAGGAATCTGTTTCAGGAGTTTTAACACTTCAGAGGCTTTGATTAAATGGAAATTAAAAAGGTGGGTGATGAGCAACATCTTTTTTAGCCTGACTGATCTGATCAACACCCTCAGAATCAAATACATTTGTGAATTTTTTTTAGATCTGTAAAAGTATTTAAAAAACACTCCCCTATCTTTAATGAATCACTTATAGGCACCTCATTTTGATACATAATGTTTTCATTATGATCAACTATAGGATCCAACATTTCTTTTATAGACTGCCAAAACATGCATGAGCTCCCTAAATTATTAAATTGTTGTGATTGATGATACTCAGATTTTTTTTTCCTAAGTTTAATCTTTGTCTCATTTCTCAGTCTCTTATAATTATTTAAATCAGCTTCAGTCTTACTTAATTTGAAGCATCTCCAAGCATTATTGTGTCTTTTTATTAGACTAAATAATTCAGGTGTAATCCATTTACTAGTGGAACCTCTTACCCTATGTTTTATTTTAGGGAAATACTTGTCTTGTAACACCTGTAGGGACTCAGAAAAATAATCAACAGCTGAGTCCACATCAGGAATTACTTCTAGAAATGACCAATCAATGAGCACTAAATCTCTTAATAAGCCCTCTGGAGTTTCAGAAGTAAATTTTCTAAAAGTGATAAATCTAGAAGGCATTTTAACTCGCCTACACTTCAATTGACAATAAATGCCCAAGTGATCACTCACTAAATCAGGTAGTGTACCAAACCTTTTGACTTTAATTAATTATTTGTAAGTAACCAATCCAAAATTGTATCCTTGCCATTTACATTATTTAATCTAGTAAATGAGTTTACTAACTGGGATAATCCGGCATTCATTATGGTAGCCTCAATTTCAACATTAACCTCCAAATTCCAATCTATATTAAAATCCCCCATAACCAGTATATCACCGCTATGTTTCAAGGATCGAAGATAGGAGAGAAAATCATCTATTCTGCATCTAGCTGTTTTAGGAGGATTATAGACTGTTCAGAATTTTAATTTATAACAGCCACTCAATAACATTTCTAACAACAACCATTCGCAATCAGAGTTAGAGCAACATACTGAGGTTACTTCACGTAATTGCAAGTGTTATTTATAATAAACTAAAATTCCACCTTTTTTCTTTCCAGAGCAGCCTTTCCAATGCATCTTATATCCTTTTATAGCATATAGAATGTTTTTATTACAAGGTTTAAGCCAAGTCTCAGTCAGGCTAAGTATATCTGGATCATACTGAACCACCCATGTCTCAATCTCATGTTTTTTAGATATCAAACTATGAGTGTTTAAATGGGCAAGCCTCAACCCTCCCTTTGACCAAATATTGTCATCCTGAGCCTCGTGACAAGTCATGGGGCCAGGATTTGTTTCAAACAAATGAAGTCCAGTGTGCCCCCCCCAAACTGCCCAAAACAGGCCTGTAATGGAGGATTTTTCAATCTGTCATGTCCCAAATAGGGGCTCTTAGTTTTCAAACTTTGGCCAAAATATGAACAAGCCAAACCACTCTGTCAAAGTGGCCCCAATCAGTTTGGTCCTGTACTTTATATAATGTAAAAAGTACCTTGCTGATCTGAGTTAGAGTCCTGCTGTTTCATTCTCTGTTTGCAAAGACAATACTCCAGCTTCCTTGTCTCACATTTATAAAGTGCAGTCTGCTAGGTGTGGCTGGGAGCAAATCACTAGGAAAGTAGTCACAGCTTCCTCCTAATCATAAACCAATTCAATGTGTGATATGCTCAACCCTGGCTTTATAAATTTAATTAATTGTATTTAGAGGGGCTCCTGGTTGTGACCAACATCAACAAACAAATGAAGTCCAGTGTGCCCCCCTCCCCCAAACTGCCCAAATAGGCCTGTAATGGAGGATTTTCCAATCTCTCATGTCCCATATAGTGGCTCTTAGTTATCAAACTTTGGCCAAAATATGAACAAGCCAAACCACTCTGTCAAAGTGGCCCCAATTGGTATGGTCCTGCACTTTATATAATGTAAAAAGTACCTTGCTGATCTGAGTTAGAGTCCTGCTGTTTCATTCTCTGTTTGCAAAGACAATACTCCAGTGTCCTTGTCTCACATTTATAAAGTGCAGTCTGCTAGGTGTGGCTGGGAGCAAATCACTAGGAAAGTAGTCACAGCTTCCCCCAATCATAAACCAATTCAATGTGTGATCTGCTCAACCCTGGCTTTATAAATTTATTTCAACATTACCAGATAACAACAGTAACAGCCAAAATGAAAATGATAACGTGGAAATGAAGGAGGGTGGCATTTCAATATTCAAGTACAAATAATTTCCAGTAGCATAAGCAGCCTACCTCTTCAAACATCCCAAACTCTTCAACTGATCTGACATTGAAAAACTGCACATTAAATTTGAATAATGAAATGTATCCTCTAGTTTTCCCACCCTGTTTGTGAAATTTAAGATATCAGAGACTTGGGTTAAACCAAGATCAATTAATATTAAACCTAAAATAACACAAAGCAGTCTTACTTTACTCATTGTGCAGACTTTGCAATATCAAATACTAAAAAGACCAAAACCAACCTTAGTACTTTAAAATAAGACACTACACAAGTTGTGTCTTACACTGCTACAATTGCTGCTCTAACAAACAAAAAATTTATTTTTAGCTAGGAGTGGCACTCACACCACTCACACTCGTGCTATGTAGCAGTGTAAGGAATTTAAGGAGCCAGCTCCCCTCCCACTGTGGTGCTCCCACTATTGATTGGCTCACTGCTGAGCCCCCTTAAAGCTGGAGATGTTTAAATCACCACAGGCACACACCAAAGAAAATTGTCAGGTTTCAAATAGCAGCTCACGGTTTATGCAGCACACAATGGCAGGATTCAAATACCTGCCATAGTACCTCTCACAAAGACACTCGTCCCACTGCTCCTCCGTCATCTCTAATTACTGGTTTGGGATTCTTCCTTCTTATCTCTCCTTAATCCAGCCACTCCCTCCCTCCCCCTACAATTCATATACATATTGCATCAGCTCCTTCACCCTCCCAAGAGTGCATACATCTATGGGGAAACATGCCTTCTCTTACAGATTTCCTTCCCTTTGTAACAACCTCCCCTCCCATACCCATCTGACCCCCTCCTTTCCATCACTAAAATGCCTTCTTAGCCCCCATTATTATCCTGTGACTGCTCTCTTTTCTAATTCTTCCTTTTTCCTCTTTCACATCTCTACTCCTCTCTTCCTCACTCTTTCACCCCTGCATAGTTTTGTTCCCTCAAGTTCATCCTTTGCTGTCCATCTCAACTAAAAACATCTACCTGAGCATCTTATTATATTTATACTATAGTTATACTTAAATTATTTCCTATTGTTGTCACCTATACCAAATGTATATATTTACTTGCATTGTACATTGCCTTATTTTGTATTCTGTATACATCAACCCTTTGTTGTATTTGTACCCTTTGTTCCTGGGTTACACCTGGAAACAAGATCTGCTCTGTGTGCCTTTCCTGGTTACCAAAATTTTAAATAAATAAAAAATGAAATTGAAATAGTGTCTTTCTTTCTGTACTATGGACCTCATTGTAAATGAGCTTTCATCTCAATCTAGTACATCCTGATTTGTAAGTTTTTTTTATGAATAAAATATTTTACTACTATTACTACTTATAGATTGACAGCATTTTCTCTGGTCTGATCTGGTTCACATCCCTGCTTGAGCTCTCTTATTTCTGGCTGTTTAGCCCCTTTTAAACTCCTGAAAATTCTAAATAAATTATTGTAGAATTGAAAAATTTTGCTTTTGTTAAATTTTGTAATCTGGCAAAAGAGCACTTGGTGGCAGTTTAAGTTCGCACTGCCCTTTCTATGTAATACAGTACTGTATGTGGAGTTAGCTTGCTGCATGCACTTTGCTACAAAAGGCAACACCACTTAAGTGCTGGTGATTAGCAGGTGATCAAGTAAATCCCCTCCATTCACTCATCAGTCTCTGTATCTGTCACTGACACTGTAATCACTGTAATGGTTAACACCACTAATTGCTGGCACTTGTGATTAACTTCAGTTCACATACTTGCATTTACTGGCTCTTCGATAACTGTTAACATCACTGCTGTTTGGTGCTGTGTGCTCTGTAGCTGCTCTCCAAAAAAGCAACTTTGACTTCATCCAACTTGGATATTCACTATGTCACTAGTCCAGTGGTTACAAAAAAGCAGGGGGCAGAAAATAGAGTTTTCTGTTATGGAGAATCACACCACCTTAGCCTTAAGCCACAGTGCTGATGTCTCTCTGAAAAATGCAGACAACATGTACAAGAGCTGTAGCAAGCTACCCCCCCAAAAGAAGCCGCACTGAATATGCTCACCATTTACCTGAACTGCACTTTGAACTGGGCAAGTGTGCATCCACAAGTGGAGTAATGAACACAGTAAGACTGTACCATAGAAAATACGGACAAACAATAAATGAAAGTACAATAAGGAAATTTAAACCAGATAACCTTGAAAAACCTAAAAGAGACCCTGACCCAGCACTATTGAACCCCTTACTGCCCACCAAGCCACATGGTTGTCCAACTCTATTAATGGATGATGTAGATAATGAGATGAAAAGGAAAAAATACTGTAAACAGTGATGGTCTGTTATTTTTTACGGTTTCACCAGATATTAGACTACAGTATACCAGAAAAAGGACCAAGGAGTTCTACTTCATTCACAAGTCTCCTTTAATTTAAGGTATACTGAACACACATTTAAATTTTTGCTATTCATTAAAGTTTACTTTAAATAATATTTGCTGTTTGATTAATTTAACGTTATTGCACAAACCGCAAACATAGCAAGATTTATTTGACCATGATAATTTTAAATTCTACAGTAATTCCTGTGCTGTGATTTCACAAAATCCTGATCCACCTAACCAACACCAATCAGATAGAACTGCACTTGGAAAACTGCAGCATCATAAGCCATATTAGAATGCTGAATTGTGAAGACTCTCGGGAACTGTCATCTACACACCACTCCTTTTCCCCAGATAAAAATGATTGAAAAGTGCACATCTTTCACATTTACTACTATTAAAAGTGTTTTAACCATGTTAAATACTAAATTGTTATATCAACATAACTGACACCAATGTTTCATTAGAAATGTACATTTCTAGCCCTAACAGTTCCAAAGTTATTCCATTTTAGAGAAATGATCTTTGTAAAGGTCTAACTTTGGAACTGCTGTGGCTAGAACCTTTTTTAAACATAACATTGAAGTCAGGACATAAAGAACCAGTCCTATCGATACAGATAAAATGTGTTAGTACTTTTCTGTATTTGTCAATACTGTTTAAAACTCCTTTTGAGTATATTATCGATACATATGGTTTAGTTGTGACAGTCAAAAAACAGCAAACACATAATACCACAATTATTTTTTACTGACATACTGTATTGATGCATATTATTTGATCATTTTGAAAAAATGTTATAACTTTATTTTTACTTTTTCTAACTTTTGGTAATACTGTACTATACATTATAGAATTAGAAATGGTGTGGTTTGCAACTCAATTTTCATTCATCTTATACCCTTATTCACATTCCCAACATTTCATGCTCCCCACTAGTACTCTCTATTCTTTCTAGCTAAAAGCATTAGAAGATAACACAGATCACTGGTTTAATGGCAGGCTGAAGCAACAAGCAATTAATTATACAGTCTCCCAGCCTTTGCAGATATTTGTAAACAGGTAGCAATTTGTGCTTGGGAGACTGCTTTTCCCCATAAGCTTAGCTTTGCAATATGAGCCTCTCTCTCACACTACCATGGCTGTTACATGCTGCCTTCCAGCAACTTAAGTTTCTGGGACACCAATTGATGCCAAATTCACCTAAAATGTGAACATGACTATCCTTAACACCTCCTGTAAATTTGGTGCACCTGTGATTAACTTCTGACAGAATATTTGAAAGTCTTGGGGGGGATTGAATGCAATTAAAGACTTTTCTTTAAAAAAAAAATAAAGACAACAATCTCTCCTACTCTCTCTTTCTGTTTACCTCTTTGATTTTGAACAGTCAGGAAATGGGTACAGGGGGCCTTGCATAGTAAGGACCTGTACAACTGGGCTGAGTGCAGTAGCTGGCTTCACAAATCAAGTTGGGTGTCTAAGAGCAAAGACGTAGTCAAAGATTTTGAAAAAGGTTGGACACAGGTTGAAATGCAGGCTGTGCCTGTATCTGCATACATCTGTTTACATTCCAGTAGCCCTGTTAGTAGTACTTACTAATCACAATAATAATTAAATTCATACAAGAAAATCCATGGATGTTTATTATGGTGAAATGGAAGAAAGTTATAAGAAGTTATGTCAATAAAGAACTTTATTTTATTGAATGTCAGAACTAGCTCTGATAGAGAGGGAGAATATACTAACTTATGCACAAAGGATTCTTCCATTATTGATTTGATTTGGGTACATTTTAATCTGATCCCTATGTGTGTGGATTTGGTTGTCAAAAACTGAGCTGAAAGCTTACATTGCCCCAAAGAAGTGGAATTCAGTTTATGGCAGAAGCAGAAGATACAAAATCAGGTAAGCATGTCTATTTGAATAATTAATAAACAATACATACAATTAGAACACATTTACAGTAAAGATTTCATTGAAAGATTAGAAGATAAAGGAATTGTTACTCATATGATAGATGTAAGTAAGGACCCAGGGAAAATGGATATCACTGAGGATTCTGAGGGATAAACAGACACATTCCTATCTTTATTTCTAAAGAAGTAACATTATATAAAGAGAAAGGGGCTAAATGGTTTAATAAAAATTGTAAGGGGGCTAAAGCAGAATTAAACTGGCAAATGAGAAAAGTCAGTGCCAACCCCAAAGTTAAGAATACAAAGAAGTTAAATTGAGTGAGAGAAGAATATAATAAGATACTAGATTAAAGTAGGAAAGAATTTAGAGTTTAACTTTGGAAAGAACTAGAAGATGCAGAGTTTGACAATAACAGTAAACAGTTCTGGAATCTGGTCACTAAAGAAATGGGAAAATTTATGGAAGATCCAGAAAAAAAAATACATATATATATATATATATATATATAGAGAGAGAGAGAGAGAGAGAGAGAGTTGGTTAAATGGGTGAGTCACTTTCAAACTTCATTTTTTAATCTTAACATCGATGACATCACAGCACAGGAATGGGATACAGAAAATTGCTCATGGACACTCATAGAACTAGAATTTTCTAAGGAAGAAACCATTTCACTATATCTTCCTTTACAGGACAAAAAGCTCCAGGTTCTGATGGTGTCCCCATGTATGCAGTTCTAAGGCAAAGAGAGATAAGGTTCCCTTATTTGCATAGATTATTTATTCATATTAGTAACTCAGGTGTAATCCCAGAAACTTGCAAAATAAATATTAATGTACCAATATTCAAAAAGGGAGAAAAGGGAGATCCTAACTGTTACAGACCAATTAGCTTAACAGATTGTACTCAGAAGGTATAATCTAAAATTGTTAATAACAGATTAAGAAAATAGGCAGAGGAAAATAAAATATTGGATAAAGCACTGGCTGGCTTCTGGTTTGACAACTCCACCATAGATCAACGTTTTGTGTTTTCACATCTAATTTATAAATACAACATTATCAAAAACAAAGGCTGCATTGTGTCTTTATAGATTTGAAAGCTGCTTTTCATAGAATAAATAGACAACTTTTACAGGAAGTTCTGGGAAAAATGAGGATGGACAAATGTCTTTTAAATGTGTTAAGGAAGCTATATTTGGATAATTTTACCAAATAAAATATGATACAAGAGGCAATAGAAGTCATGAGTTCATCATCAATAAGGGGATCAAACAAGGCTGCACATTATCACCACTTCTATTTAATATTTTCTGAATATCTTGTTGAAAATTTTATATGACCCAGATTTTCACCCTTCCAAAATTATAAATTATAATGTTCCATACGTGGCATATGCAGGTGATATAGTACTAATATCTACAAGTTAACTAGGAATTAAGAGGATGTTGAGGACATTTGGGGCCAGATATTCAAAGCTTTGCCCCCTGGCCAAGATTAGCACTGCCTGGCATACAAACTTAGCCCAGAGCAAAAAGCAAGCTATATTCAAATGGAATAGCCCGGGGCAAAACCATCTGAATATAGCAAGCAAAGGAAGCTGGGCAAACAAGGCCAGGAGTGCAGGGCAAAAACAGCCCGGGAATAACTCAGCACTGAATATGGCAAATAAGCCAGTACTGAATATAGCACCCAAGGCAGGCAGTGTAAACACCAACAGGCACACAATGCAGATGGAGCCGCCAGGCCCTGGACCACAGGCAAAGGAGCACAGGCTGGAAAGGGACCCCAAGAGCAGACACCAGTGCAGAACCCAGGCACCAATACACACACATCCAGGGGACAGGCCAGAGTGTGGCAGGACCCATGAGCAGAACCAAAAGTACAGAACAACCCTGCAGTACATGGCAGGCACACACTAAAGACACAGGACACAGTGCAAGTATGAAAAAGGTACATATAATACTAGAGACGCAGGGAACAGAAACAGGTATGCAACAGGTGAACAACACAATCAAAACAAACAGGAATGTAACATCAAATAACTAGAAATGCAAAAGAAAACCTACAAAACACTATCTACACATGAACAGGACCTACAACTATGACTACAACTACGACTGCTACTATGACTAACACTACAACTACCTCGACACAACCTACAACAAACTATGCTGCCACTACAGCTACACACTAAACTACAACAGTGACTAAACTACAACTAACAGGTGAACATCTGCAACAAAGGTAAATACAAAGACAAACATATGTACAGTGGTGGAGGACATCAGCCAAGCAAAGTCACAGGCGGGGATGGGGATATGAACACAAACAATGAGGGATAAGGGTGGCAACAGAAAGCAATGTCCAGGTGGGGGGGTGCAGGGAGAACAAAGATGCTCTTCCGCAGGTTATGGCTGTGAACTTGCAGGTTCTGGCAAACGTGCCTCAAGAACAGTAGCCACCCTCTGGGTCTCAGCAATGAGCACTGCCTGCTGCTCCATAAGTGTGTATTGTTGGTGCGTGATTCTTCACAGGAGGTCCTCACTGCCCTCAGACTCCTCTGACTGCGCAGCCCACAATGTAGATCGAAGTGGACCTACAAGAGGAACGGGCAGCATGTGACTATGGTAAACCAGCCAGGAGGTGAACTGCAGCCACAGTTGGCCAGGCAGGGATGGACAGTATGTCCCGACAGCCATGCCAATGTGGTGCCGAGTAACACAATGGTAGGCAAAGCCGACCGTTGCCCACAGGGAAGGTTTAGAAATCACAGGCAACAACCCGAAAACCTACACACATGGAGACGCAGGCCCCAACAACACCAAGGCAAGGACAGCACCACCCACCCCAGCACTGCAGACAGTGAGCAAGTGCAGACACACAGGAAGACCCCCAAATGGTGGTGGATGTGGGCTACACAACAACACGCACATGGGAGACCTAACATCAGGACATGCTGCCCACAGTCGGAAACCAATGTACCAGATAGCAGTGTGCAACATCAAACAACAGGGGTGCAGGTGCAGTGCACTGCAGGCATGGTGGGCATCCAATAGCCAACCCATGCCAGGGCTTAACCAACCTGCAGGAGCTGCAAGCCCACAGGGCACACACACACACCAGCAGGGCAGGACCAACAAACACTGCCACATGTGGCCCATGTGCAGCAATGTGCGTGATGCTCTGCAGCCAGGACAACCACACTGCAGGTGACCAGCCAAACATGGCCAGCAGTAAATCTGAACAGCATGGCAATGACAGCCATGCATGCAGACACTGGCACATACTGCCCCCGACACAGGCATGGCATTCAGACATCCAGACACTGCCTGCACCAGGAAACAGCACTGCATAACACAGCAGAAAGCAGCAGCAGCAATAGCATGACTACCATGGTGGCCAAACCCCCAGCACAGTCAATGACAGCCCAGTGATGGAACAACACATTACAGAGGCACAGCACAACTGAAGACTGAGATATACTCATGCAATAGGCCCCTGGCCTCGGGGCTACTCTCCTGGACCCACTGCTGCATGACTGACACCCTGGGGCTGCCTCTGTTTGGCACCTGGACAGCTCTGGGCCCCTCTCCCTGCACTGGGCAGCATGGTCTGCTTTACAGTGGACAGGGGAAAAGCACCGTTACTGCAATGCACAGCAAGAACCGTGATCACAGCAGCAAGATACACACCCACCACTAAGACACCGTACATGCAGGGCAGCCCAGGAACAGGGATAGCATGCAGGGGACACCCACAAAGTGGACCCCATGACCCATTGACCATGCACCAGGCACACAGGGCATGGAGGCATGTGGTCCCAGTGTTGCAACCATGCAGGGTGCATGGGCACAGCGACTGGAGGCACACATACCTGTGTAGGCAGCCCAGTGTCCATGCGTCGGCACCACATCACAACACTGGTGAAGGCTGCAGGATGGGCCTGTAGCATACCCCACCACCCACAATGCCCATGCATGCAACGCCACCACCGTGATGACCACCTGGCACATGTGGTGGACATGCCCTCCCAGACCACTGTGCCCCACAATGTGCCACACAAGTTGTGCCACATGTGACCCACCACCCTGCACACCTGCACCCCTGTGCACACACCAGTGCTGGCACAGTGCCCTCACACACCATGCATCTGAACGTCTCCAGCTGGCCCCTCTGGCAGCGGCACAGGTCTGTGTACCTGTGACGGCACTTCTTAGCATCCCTCTGGATGCCCGTCCACTCTGTGAGCTGCCTGGCTATGGAAGCCCACACCTGCCACTGTGGGAGGTCACCCTCTCTGTCCTCCCCAAACAGCTGTCTGTGCCGCTGCTGTACAAGCTGCATAAGGTTGGCAGTCTCCATCTCCCCCCAGTGCCTGTCCCTGTGCACCACAGCTCACTGTCTTCCACTTCCTGGCATTGCCCACACAGCTCAGATACCCTGCCACCTGTTGCACAACACAGCTATTCCCACACCCTGGACCCTTCAGCAATCAGTGCAGTAGCACCGCACTATCACATAATGTAGCCTGGCAAACCCTGGAAGCTGGCCCACTGCACATGCGTGACCCTGCTATGACTCTGGAGCCACAACAACATGCATGTGCATAGTGCCACACTGTGTGGGCTAGCGCGGCACCACACCGTGCTATACCTGGATGCTAGCAAGGCTCTGGGACCTCACAGGCATGCTTGGTGGTCACACTATGCCCCATAGCACTGCACTACCGGGCCAGCGCAGCTGTCTCCCATGGCCCGGCTCTGCCATTTGCAGAGCGCTAAGCCATTAGCCCGGCGCTAATCATGCCCATATTCAACCGGCATATGCAAATAAGGGTACTTGTGGATGCATGGTGCAAACACTGTGATTAGCATATCATTAACTGATGATTTGCATGCATAACAGGCTAGATTGCCCAGCTGGGCTATAAAAGGGCAATCAGTGCTCCACTGGTGTTGTTTTGTGGGAATGCAGCATACAGAAGATACTGCAGTAGAACAAACGACACTGAAGAAGCCATGCAACAGGAGGCAGAGCAGTGAGAGGCAGGTCTGTATAGCTGCTGGAGAAGTGTTGGAATGGCACTGGTGCAACACAGGGTCAGGGTGCATGAACTGCGTACCTGCAGTCCACAGCTGTACTGGCTGGGGACAGGTCCACCAACTGCAAGACCAGAGGCAAGCACGGTGCTGCACAATGGTGCACGTAGCCATAAGATCAGCAGTCCAGCAGACCGGCCTGTGTGCCGTGCCAGTGCTCCTGCATCAGCCTGAGCTGTGCGCAACCATCTGCACACTGTGGGTGCCAGGCAGGTGTGGGGGGGGCCCCACCGTGGAATGTGGGTGTGCACCACAACAGTGGCTCACCTCAGTTGTCACCCTGGATGTGGGATGTAGAGGGTCGCAAACACTCCAATGGTGGTACACAGCTACAGCCCAGGGGTCACAGGATCCCAGCAGTGTGTTGCCAACAGCGCAATGTGGCCTGTGCCTGGTAGCCTGCTATTGCATGCGTACCATTCTCCGTGCCCTCGCCCTGTGTGCAGTGCTCATGTCCCCAAGGGGGCAGGGTACAGTGCCAGGTGGCGGCCATTGGGGTGGCCCCATCCGGGGGTACACATGTCAACCATGGGTGATGGCAGTGCCCTTGTGGGTCCAGTGTGTGCCGTCCGACACTGACAGCTGTGCAGTGACACAGTGCACACAGGGGTGGCCGCAGCACACTGTGGCTGTGTGTGCACTGTACACACACATGCTGGCCAGTGCCACATCCATGCAACCTGTGCCACTTTAGGTGGTGGCATGCACACGCTGTTGTGCATGCATGACACAACACAGGCATGCCACTGCAGGTGACACATGTCCCTTTCCATCTGCCCATAGGTAGTGCTGCACAGCCTGAATGGATCCATGCCCATCACTTCTCCCAGGAGGAACTGAAGACCATGGTGCACAGTGTTAAAGAGAGGGAGCAGGTGCTGCAGCAGCACAGGGCCATGGATGCGGTGGTGCACCAGGCATGGGAAGAGGTGACTGCAGGGGTGAACACAGTTGGCAGTCATGGCAGGACAACTGAAGCATTGTGCAAGCGCTGGAGCAACCTGCTTTGTCGGGTGAAGGAGGAGGAGGAGGCACAGCGACTATGCAACAGGATGCATACTGGTGGTGGCCCACAAACAGCACAGCAGTGGGAGGAGGACCCACTCCTGGCCATGGTGGCATCCAAACTGCATCCGGTGACCATCGCTGGTGTACCGGGTGGTGGGTGTGAGATGCCTCTCACACCACCCAGGACAGGTCTGTATCCACATGTGTGTACCCTGTATGGTGTGGCAGCACAGGTACAGGGTGTTGGTGTTGCCACTGAGCCTGGGGTGCACTGTGGGGCTGCACTGCTGTGCACACTATGCACAAGGGATGGGTATGCATGCACACTGTGGGGTGGTTGGGTGCATGTGGCCACAGGATATAGCCATGAGGATGGTGTGTGGGGTGTGCATGTTTACAGTGGGTGGCATGTGTCCTAGGGTGTGCATGTTAAGGGTGGTGGTGGTGGTGGTAGGGTGCACTGTGCATGTATGGGTGACTGACCCTATCCCATTTTCCTCCACAGCAGTGTGTGCAGGGCCAGCGGTGAACCAGGACCATGCCGGGATGGCTGCCTCGGGACTGGAGGAAGAGGAGGATGAGGACAATCTGCCATCAACATCTGGTCTGGGTGGTGGATGAGGACACCCAGAGCCATACCATGTGTGGCACTCTCTTGGAGAGGAGTTACAGCTGACAGGGAAGGGGGGCCCCACTGCAGGTGGGGAACTGGACTACAGTGCCACCTTGGAGGATGCCTAGGTTGGGGATCCTGGAGGTGGGCAGGTGATCCTCCTAACAGTGATGAGTGACACTGAAACAGATATGTCAGCGGGTTCTTACCTCCTGCCCATGGATGGGCCTGTGGAGGGGGGTACAGAGGTGGGGCTGGGCTCAGGCCGCAGCACAGGCACCGGGGGGGTGGTCGGCCTTGCTGGCATCGGTGCACCCATCCAGCCGGTGGTTGGCCATGTGGGGATGTCTGTGCACTGCTGGACATGCAGTGTCCACCACGGGTTGTGGGGCAGGGACCTCCGGGACCACAGCACACTGCCAGCAGACTGCAGTGGCAGGACATGCCACCCATGCACCGGCGTCCCAACCCTGTTGAGCTGCAGGCACCAGTGCCAGCTGCCAAAGAGGGGGCTGCACCCCTGGAACAGGATGCCCTGTGGGCCCATCCACTGCTCCAGGCTGTACTGACATCCCAGTAGAAGGCTTGGATGGACCTGCATGGCCTGCGGAGGGAGCTCAGGTATGAGCTATCACTGATGCGTGAGTCCGTGTCCCTGGTCTTTGCCCATGCAGAACAGCGGGCCGAAGACAGGATGGGCTGTATGGCTGCTGCACTGGACCATGGCTTTGCCAGGCTCACGGCTGCAGTGGTCCACCTCAGCACTGTGCTGCACGGGGTGCATGGGGGTCACCAGGATGTGCAAGGAGGTCAGGATGACCATGGCACAGGGGCCCACAGGCGGGCCAGCCGTGGCCGTAGGGCTGCCATTGGCTCCAGTACCAATGCATCGGGCACATCTACAATCACCCAGCACTGCCGTAGCCATCCGTCTGCCCTGTCAGGTTCCACTTGTTGACAGGGGCACAGGCA
The DNA here is from genome assembly GCA_016271365.2 of Neoceratodus forsteri. Taxonomy (NCBI): domain Eukaryota; kingdom Metazoa; phylum Chordata; order Ceratodontiformes; family Ceratodontidae; genus Neoceratodus; species Neoceratodus forsteri. The sequence continues at coordinate 1,643,757,617 of CM057450.1, forward strand.
GTCTGCCCTACCTGCCTCACCATGGTCCTCCCCCAATGTGTCCTCAGCACAGAGCACCCCAGGTTCTGTGACCCACTCCCGCGGTGTGTGCCATGTGTGTGGTAGTCACTTGTGATGGGAATGGCTGACCTGCACCTGTGCACAGTCACCACCCCCATGTGCACATTGGCACACCCACACCCTTGTACACACATGCACACATGCTGACACACACACACCCACACTCCTTCACATGCACCACCTCACTTGCAAGGCTATGGTGGCCCTCCTCCCACTTCCACCACACATCAGGCATCACCCATTCCACCATACCATGGCTGTGTGTCCACTTCCCATGTGACCTGCACACCCCAGCATCTCACCGCACACACTCACATGCATTCTGTTCCACTTTGCTGTGCTCCTGCTGTGACCGGTGTTGTCACTGTTGTGGTTATCTGGTCGTATTAAAACTTTCACCATTGTATTGTTTCATGTTGCTGTGCAGTCTGTACTCCCCCTATGGCCTGTGACAGTGTCCTGATGATGTTGGCCCTGTGCTCTATGGCATTGCAGGCCATGTGAGGATCCCTCCTCTCGAGTTGCTCCACTATCCCCCTGACCGCTGGCTCTGGGTCACTGTTGGCCTGTTCCTCAGGTTCAGGTTCTTGTATCCCATGGTTCATCGCCATGTTGTGCAAGTATACAACAGGCTAGGAAGATACAGCATACCTTCTGAGGCCTATATTGTAGGGCACCACCTGATGTGTCTAGGCATCGGAAGCGCATCTCCAGTATGCCAGACACACTCTCTATGATGTTCCTGGTGCTGGCTTGTGCCTCGTTATACTGCTCTTTGGCCACTGTGGCTGGCCAGGGTACTGGTGTCAGCAGCCAGGGTCACAGGGGATAGGTGCTGTCCCCTGTCGAGAGATATGCACCTGTTACTGTTGTACTGCTGTCTGCTCATTGCTGTCATGCATCCCTGTGTTGCCCTCCCACACCCCTTCCCTGGCCTCCCATGCCTGTCCCCATCCATGCTGTGGTGTGTGTGCCTTGTCAGCTGCTACTCACCAAATAGGTGCCCACTGGGTATCCTGTCCTCCTTAAATGCCTGGCACAGCTGGGACTGGTGCTAGATGATGGCATCATGGGCACATAGACATTGCTGAAGCACCCAGTCGCATCGCACACCACCTGGCAATTGATGTAGTGGTACCCCTTCCTGTTTATGTAGACGTCACTGCCATCACAAGGTGGTGCATGGATGGGAACATGGGTGTAGTCAATTGCACCCAGTGCTGCTGGTAGGTGCGCAACTCGATGGAATTGCTGCATTGTTTCTCTGTGCTCTGTTGCCATGCTGGAGAATTCTATGAACTCCCTAGTGTGTGGCAGGAAAGCCTCTAGGAACTGGGTCAGGAGGCATGAGGTTGCAGACTGCGATACCCCAATGGTGTCCCCCATTGGTTGTTGGAATGTCACTGTGGCTAGGAAGCACATCGCTGCTGTCACCTTCTCCTCTACTGTCATGGCATGGCTGCGTCTCGTGTTTGGGGTGCAGCTGCTCATGCAGGAGTTTACATAGCTGCCTCAACATTGCCCTGTTCATCCTGTACCGACCAGTGATATGCTCATCTGGCAGGGTCTCGAAGAAGACCCTGGGCCGGTACCACCTGTTTCCATCATACTGTCTCCTCAGCCTGCATTGCAGCCCATGTTGGGCATGTTCCCTCTCCTCCTCCTCCTCCTCCACTACTGCTACCATGAATGGCAGCATCACTGCTAATGGTACAGCACTCATTCCCACTTCCTGTTGTGGTCTCTCCACCGCGGTGATTTGCCCTGGGTTAAGACCAGTATTTTATAGGCGGTAGCTAGCGCCATGCTACATGTCACACTATGTGTTGTAGCATGGTGCTATAGCTTTGAATATCCCATTGCACGTGTATGCAGCCCCCCCCTTTGCTCCTTGCATACATTATCAGTTTTCCCGGTACTGCTGTGATTAGTGTGCACTAATCGGTCCTTTGAATATGGCTACTCTGTGCCAATCCCCACTATTCCCATGCTACTGGTTTGTGCTCTGTGCTATGCTTTGAATATCTGGCCCTTTACTTGGAATGTAAGAAGGTAGATTTACTAATAAATTATTTTGAAAATGTAATGATATTTGGAGGGAACAATAAATCATAGAAATATAGAATAAATAATCTTAAACTGGAAGTGATAAGATCCTTTTGCTATTTGGGTGTACAGTTTTTCTGATAATATAAAGTAGAATAAACACATAAGATCTGGGCAGGAAAGAAAACAAAAAAATCCTTCCAACTATGTCCAGTTCCACATATAAATATGGAAAAAATTCAATTAAAGGCAGTCTTAAAGTAATTACTACTAAAATTAAAAGTCAGCTCTTATATGGATTAGAGATATGGGGACATTAGGCAATGCATAATATTGAAAGACTGCTGAATAAATATTACAAAAAACTATTAGGGTTCCCCATGGGGGGGCCCATCAGCATTGACCAGAGTAGAACTGGATCAGTTACTGGTGGATTGTTCAATTAAGGAAAGAGTATTTTATACTTTACGAAAGATGATAGATTACCAAAGAAATGTGCACTATAGAAGAATAATTAATATACCTAAGTCAGATCCAGAAGCAAATGATTTGATACCTTTTATTGGACCATCATAGATGTAACAAAAAGAACAAAGTGCTTTAGCTTTTGGACCAAGTCCCTCGTCAGAAGTGTAATGACAGTTATTTAGAAAAAAGCAATACTTTTAACACTCAGATAATGCAGAAAAAAACAGAAAAAATCCCCATTGGTTTAAAATACTCATTTAATAAAAGCAGAAGATGATGTCAGAGAAACTTAACAGTACCATTTCACATTTAGCTGAGAGAGTCGAAGGGTCAGAGGGGCTTAGTGCAGAAGACATACAAAGAACTCCACTGCATATAAATTAAATTGACTTATAAGATAACAACTACTTGAGCAGATGGCTCTTAAATCAAATTATGAGTGTCACAATGTGTATGAGAATGCAGTTAGTGAAAAACAACCCCCAGCCGGATTAAAGACATACTAAAATTGTCAGTTAAAAACAAGCACCACAAGATAGGACTACAAGAAGCATTATGGTAGCACGGTAGTGCTACCATAGTTAGGGTTGAGGAGCCATTTTAAGGTTAAAGGGTCAAACTTTGCACCTTATTAACTTTGCCACCATTCAACGGATTTGCCTGAAATTTGGTATGCACGAACTTGGGATCTGCCAAGTTTCGTACCGGTTGGATATACGACTGCGGAGTCCGTAAGCGCCAACGAAATGTGCGTTTATGCTTTTGCAAATTCTTTACTCTAAACCTACAGGTCACACGGTTTGCGCAACCAGTCCGAAAACTTAAGGGAACGTGCGTCTGGGGTCCGCGATGCGCCTTTTGAAGATTTTGTGAAAAAATATTAAATGGTTCAAAAGTTATTCAAAAAACAAGTTCCCATTATAAGTCAATGGGAAAAGTTAACAAAAAGTTCAACACTTTCACAAATGCACTTTTTAGTGTCGCAAATGGACTTAGTAGTGTCGCAAATCTGCCATTTTGTTTTCAGTTGGTGATCAGAAAAATGCTTGGCATTTAAATTTGGGACCCTCTAGGAACACAATTCTTTCTGTGTTCACCTAGTCAGACCCTCAGGATGATAGCCATGTCTTTATTTTGGGGTTAAACACCCTAGAAATGTGTTTTTCAAGTTTCTGGAAAAAGTAGTGCCGCAAAGTAGTGTCGCTCTTGTGACACTTTCACAAAATTTTGCGAAAGCTTCGCAAATTGCGACACTATTTTTTCAGACTTGGCCAAAATGACAGGAATTCTTTGCCACCCTGCTGCGAAAAAACAATTTGGTCTTTTAATCTGAAATTTGGAGGGAAGGCAGCCAACATCTCACAGATGTGCCTTTTGGTGGTTTGGTGAGAAAATATTGCATGGTTCTCAAGTTACAGTACACCAAATTTGATGTTTTTTCCCATAGACTAAAATGGTGGTGTCCACCACGCCTTTCGGGCTCATATCTCGAAAACGATGCGAGATACAGAATTTTAGTTGTGAGTTACATAGCCCTGTGGGCTATGTAATAACAAAAACCTACCCAGGAAAATCATGATTTCTGTGAAATGTACATTTTTTTTCTACGTCGTACGGTTGCTGAGATATTAGCAATTGAGTACTTCCAATGCTCGTTTTAAGCTTCGATCCCCATTACAATGCACACATTCTTTGTACACACTGTGTTTCTGTATGCACCTGTTTTGTAAAACTAGGGTATGCTCTTTCGTTACTGTTACAGTTACTGTTTCCACTTGTGTTTATGTCTCTGTTTGTGTTACCGTTCCCATGTACGCCACCATGTGCGTTACTCTTTGCGTTGTCATTCACACTTGCATTTTCATTACTGTTACCATTTGTGTTTCCACTACTGTTTCTCTTTGCATTTTTGTTTGTGTCACAGAGCGCATTGCCATTTGCATTTCTGGCAGCCCTTTCATTTGCATTTCAGTTTCTCTTTCGTTTTGCGTCTTCCTTGCTGTTACTGTTACCATTTGCGTTTGCAATTTCATTACTGTGCCCATGCGCATTACGGTTTGCAATTCCATATGCACTTGTATTTCCTTTTGTGCTTCTGTTTCCTTTGCTGTTATTGTTGCTGTTACCGTTACCATTTCCATTTACAATTGTGGTACTGTGCCCGTGCATGTTTCGGTTTGCGTTTCCATACACGCTTCTGTTCCCATTTCCATTTCTCTTTCCTTTGGTGTTATTCTTCATGTTAACTTTACCATTTGCATTTACAATTGCAGTACTGTGCCTGTGCGTGTTACGGTTTGCATTTACGTATGCGCTTGCGTTCACGTTTCCGTTTCTGTTCCTTTTTGCGTTCTTTTTGCTGTGACACTTAACATTTCCTTTAAAAATACCACTGCCATCACTATTCATGTTACCAGTTGCATTTTCGTATGCACTTCAATATCCATTTGCATCACTGCTCGCTTCGGTGTCACTTTGCACTTGCGTTTCAATTAACATTTTTTTTACCATTTACATTTGCGTTACCATGTGCACCACTGTTTGTGCTTCTGTTTGCATTCCTGTTCCTGTTACAATGTCACAAGACATCACGTGGTGGGAGCGCGGGGTCCAAAGGCCCCCACGCTCCTGCCGCCACATTACTTTCACTATTTCTCGTCATCATTCTCAAAAAGAAGGGAAATTAGAGACAAAAAACTCCATTTAATGCATTAGTTAGGGTTGTTCTACAGCAACAAAAGCCAGGACATTTGGTGTTAGGGTTGGAAGCCCCCCTTGGACCCCCTGCCTGCCCCCTCAACTGGAATCGGGGTGCGCGTTGGGGTCATAGGTCCTAAATCTCACCCCATTCACCTATACCTCTGCCTCTTCTTACATGTGATGGGGTGAGAGTTAGGCCCGATGACCCCAATGCGCACCCTGATGCCGATTGGGGAGGCAGGTTGGGGGGTCCAAGGGGGGCTTTCAACCCTAACACCGAATTTCCTTGCTTTTGTTGTTGTGGAATAACCCTAACTAATGCATTAAATGGAGTTTTTTTGCTATATATATATATATATATATATATATATATATATATATATTATGGTAATACGGTAGTGCTACCATAGTTAGGGTTGAGGAGCCCTTTTAAGGTTAAAGGGTCAAACTTTGCACCTTAATAACTCTGACACTGTTTAATGGATTTGCCTGAAATTTGGAATGCACAATCAAGAACCACACTCCTTGGGATCTGCCAACTTTTGAACCAGTTGGATATACCACTTCGGAGTTATTAAGCGTGATCTGCATGCGCATTTACGCTATTTTGTGAATTCTTTGCTCGTGCCTACAAGTCACACGTTTTGCGTAACCAGTCCAAAAACTTCATGGAATGTGCGGCGGCAGTCCCTGATGTACCTTTTGAAGATTTCTTGAAAAAGTATTGAACGGTTCAAAAGTTATTCAAAAGACAAGTTCCCATTATAAGTCAGTGGGAAAAGTTAACAAAAAGTTCGACACTTTCACAAATGCACTTTTTACTGTCGCAAATGGCCCTAGTACTTTTGCAAATCCACCATTTTGTTTTCAGTTGGTGATCATAAAAATGCTTGGCCTTCAAATTTGGGACCATCTAGGGACACAATTATTTTTGTGTTCACCTAGTCCGAGCCTAAGGATGCTAGCCATGTCTTTATTTTGGGGTTAAACGCCCCAAAAATATGTTTTTCCAAGTTCTGTAAAAAGTACTTTTGCAAAGTACTTTCATGCTCATGACACTTTCACAAATCTGTGCGAAAGCTTTTGCAAATCACAAAAGTACTTTGCAACACTTTGGCCAAAATGACAGGAGTTCTTTGCCACCTTGCTGCAAAAGAATGGTTGGGTTTTTAGGCCTGAAATTTGGAGGTAATGCAGCCAACATCTCACAGATGTGCGTTTTTGTGGTTTGGTGAAAAAATATTGCATGGCTGCAAAGTTACGATACTCCGAAGTTGGCATTTTTTCCCATAGACTAACATGGTAGCGTCTCGCAGTGCCTTTCGAGCTCGTAGATCTCTGAAAACGATGCAGATAAGATTTTTTTGTTACGAGTTGTATAGCTCTATGGGCTATGTTATAGCAAAATCCTAGCCAGGAAAATCATGATTTTTGTGAAATTTACATTTTATTTCTACGTCGTGCGGTTGCTGAGATATTAGCATTAAGTACTTCCAATGCTCATTTTCAGCTTCGATGCCCATTACAATGCATACATTCTTTGTACACACTGTGTTTCTCTATGCACTTGTTCTGCAAAAACAGGGAATGTGCTTCCATTACTGTTGCAGTTACTGTTTCAACTTGCGTTTCTGTCCCCATTTGTGTTTACGTTCCCGTGTATGCCACCGTGTGCGTTATCCTTTGAATTGTCATTTGCGCTTGTGTTTTCATTACTGTTACCATTTGCATTTACACTACTGTTTCTCTTTGTGTTTTTGTTTGCATCACCGTGTGCATTGCCATTTCTGTTTAAGGCAGTCCTTTCATTTGCATTTCTGTTTCTCTTTCGTTTTGCGTCTTCCTTGCTGTTAGTGTTACCATTTGCATTTGCAATTCCTTTACTGTGCCCGTGCACATTACGGTTTGTGTTTCCATATGCGCTTGAGTTTCCTTTTCTGTTTCTGTTTGCTTTGGTGTTATTGTTGCTGTTACCATTACCATTTCCATTTACAATTGTGGTACTGTGCCCGTGCGCATTTTGGTTTGCCTTTCCATACGCGCTTCTGTTCCCATTTCCATTTCTGTTTCCTTTGGCATTATTCTTCCTATTATCTTTACCATTTGCATTTACAATTCCGGTACAGTGCCTGTGCACATTATGGTTTGTGTTTACATGTGCACTTGCATTCCGTTTCCATTTCTGTTCCCCTTTGCGTTCTTTTTGCTGTGACACTTAACATTTCCATTTTAAATACTGCTACCATCACTCTTCGTGTTACCAGTTGCATTTTTGTACGCACTTCAATGTCCGTTTGTGTCACTCTTTGCTTCGGCATCACTTTACACTTGAATTTCTATTAATGTTTCCTTTACCATTTAAGTTTGCATTACCATGTGCACCACTGTTGGCACTTCAGTTTGCATTGCTGTTACTATGTCACAAGACATCACGTGTCGGTTACATTCACTATTTCTCATCATCATTCTAAAAAAAGAAGGGAAATTAGAGGCAAAAAACTCCAGTTAATGCATCAGTTAGGGTTGTTTCACAGAGACAAAAGTGAAGAAATTCTGTTAGGGTTGAAAAACCCCCTTGGACCCCCCCCACAGCCCACTCCCCCAAATGGTATCGTGGTGCACCATGGGTTCATCTGTCCTAACTCTCACTCCATTTTTCTACACCTCAGATACTTTACACATGTGATGGGGTGTGAGCTAGGGCCAATGACCCCATGGTGTATCACAATGCCTGCTGGTGGGTGGGGTCCAAGGGGGTTCAATCCACACTGAATTTCCTCACTTTTGTAGCTGTGAAACAACCTTTAACTGATGCATTAATTGAGTTTTTTTCCTCTAATACATATATATATATATATATATATATATATATATATATATATATATGACAAAGAACCTCTGTGAGCAAGCACTGAGGAAATGGTTACCCCAGAGGGCATTTGGCTGGGAAACCAAGTTTCAAAGAAATACAAAATCACACATGCCTCCACAATGGAAAGCATCATGGGCTGCATATACAAATCACCACAGAATATTATGCTTGTTCAACTTTAAGCAGAAATGCATGGTGCTGAAAGGCCTCTCACACAGTTTGCAAAAGGTGCCAACAGAAGACATAGACACATGTTTCACATCTGTTTGAGACCCCAGTGGATTGAACCAGCTAACCTAAGATGGTCTATCTGGGTTATGTTGTTGTGAACCCAATTAAAACAAAAAACTATTTAAAAGACAAAGAATGCAAGTGGAAACAGTAACTGTAACAGTAATGGAAACGCACACCCTGTTTTTGCTGAACAGGTGCATAGAGAAACACAGTGTGTACAAAGAATGTATGCATTGTAATGGGCATCAAAGCTTAAAATGAACATTGGAAGTACTTAATGGCTAATATCTCAGCAACCACATGACATAGAAAAAAAACTTAAATTTCAAAAAAAAATCATGATTTTCCTGGCTAGGTTTTTGCTATTATGTAACTCGCAACAAAAAATCTGTATCTCGCATCGTTTTCGAGATATGAGCCCTGAAAGGTGCGGCGTACGCCACCATGTTAGTCTATGGGAAAAAATGCCAAATTCAGAGTACCATAACTTGGCAGCCATGCAATATTTTTTCACCACACTACCAAATGGCACATTTGTGAGATGTTGGCTGCCTTCCCTCCAAATTTCAGCTCAAAAGACCAAACCGTTCTTCTGCAGCAGGGTGGCAAAGAACTCTTGTCATTTTGGCTATAGTCTGGAAAAGTAGTGTCGCAATTTGCAACACCTTTCACAAATTTTGCGAAAGTTTCATGAGTGCGACACTACTTTGCGACACTACTTTTTCCAGAAATTTGAAAAACAAATTTCTGGGGTGTTTAACCCCAAAATAATGACATGGTTAGCATCCTCAGGGTCCGACTAGGTGAACACAAAAAGAATTGTGTCCCTAGAGGGTCCCAAATTTAAATGCCAAGCATTTCTGTGATCACTAACTGAAAAAAAATGACTGACTCACAACACTATTGGGGTCATTTGCGACACTAAAAACTGCATTTGTGAAAGTGTTGCACTTTTTGTTAACTTTTTCCATTGACTTTTAATGGAAACTTGTTTTTTGAATAACTTTTGAACCGTTTAATATTTTTTCACAAAATCTTCAAAAAGCACATCGGGGATCCTGGCATTCCCAGAAGTTTTCAGACTGGTCGTGCAAACTGTGCGACCTGTAGGCACGAGCAGAGAATTCGCAAAAAAACATGATTGTGCTTTTTGTTATCGCTTAATAACTCCACAGCTGTATACCTGAACAATATGAAAGTTGGCAGATCCCAAGATCTACTATGCCCAATCATGCATACCAAATTTCAGGCAAATCCATTGAACAGTGGAAAAGTTATTAAGGTGCAAAATTTCACCCTTTAATCTTAAAAGTGCTACTCAACCCTACCATCATATATATATATATATATATATATATATATATATGGATGGGATACATAATGGTCAAGAGTGGGATGTGGAAAATATTCGCATTCCTGCAGAGTGAGCTGTGTATTCTCACTAGTGCCGAAGGCATGAGTGAAAATACAGAGCTCATGAGGCAGGAGTGAGAATATTTTCCATATGCCATGATCTGCCCATCATGTGTGCGATTTATACCACAGGGGTGAGAGCTGCAGGAACATTTTTTCTGAGTCTGTGTGTTTCCTGCTCATTCTGTGTGTGCTGTCAGTGTGTGTGTGTGTGTGTGTGTTCTGAATTGACTGGGAGTCAGAAACACAGTTGAATGTATTTTGCAAAGCTAATTGAGTGAGTCAGAGGCTCAGTGAGAAAGACAAACTGCTGCAGGTAGCACTGAGAAACAGAACTTGCTTTGTAAAAGACTTTAATTTAGAATTCAGTTTGTTTTGAAGCTGAGATCAGCACAGTGATGGGCTAGCAATGTTAGAAACACAATGGTGCATAGGTGAGAGTCTTTTGCAAAGCTAATTGAGTAAGTTGCAGCTTTAGTGAGAAAGAGAACCTTTTTCTGAAGCAGTTTCCTTTAGAATGCAAGCTGCAATGCATGTATCCTCACTCTGGTGACATCAACGGAGTATGGATAAATGTCGATATCCTCACTCTGCAGATGTCATCTGGATTCATCCTTTCTGTAGTGGCAATAACACTGGTTATCCTATTGAGAAAGCTCTCATCTCCGTGATATAAATATATATATATACATATATATATATATATATATATATATATATATATATATAAATAACATACAAAGAATAAACAGTAAAGTTTTCCTAAAAAGATCAATAGTAACACACTCTATGATATGTAAAAGTTAGCTGGACCCATTACCCAACTATACTCTCCAGCTAGAGATTATGCCCCATAAACTTCAAAAGCCTATAGTGTAGTAACAGGAGTTTATAAATGATAATATAAATATAAATTGGCAGTATAAGTGTCAAACAAAAAACTATTTCTCATGGACCACCAAGAAATGAAGACCATGCAGCCTGATATGTACAGATGTCAATAAATTCTCAGTGTATAATATAACAACTTGATGTACTGAAAATGTCTAAGGAATCTGAATAAGAAATAGGAATTAAATAACCCCCCAACACACACACACACACACACACACACCCCTCACCCCACACATCCATATCTGGGGGAGGGAGCTGACTAGTTTTAAGGAGACACACACACACACACACACACACACACACACACACACACACTCTAATGCACCATCATTCATATCAATCACTGTAATTGTTACCCAAAGGAATTTAATTTGTCATGAAATTCCAAGTAAAAGGGATCATGTATTCTAATATGTACAGAGTAAAAATGTAACAGTATGTAACCATACTACTATCTGCTCAGTAACAGGTCAAGGATTCTGAATAGAACCATAGTGAAATAAAACTTCCACCCTCCCAAGGGTAAGTAATTAGAAGTAAATATACGTATGTTTATTGTTTATTGAATAGAATCGGAATTACAATCCTTTGAGTCATAGACTCTTTTGCAAAGGCTCCACGTCAGTTACAAAGTAAGAAATACACTTACAGTAATGAAAAACATACACATACAGTATTAAAGTAACAGTACAGGGTCATGCAGTCATAGCTTAATCTTATTTAGATGGTAACAGTAACTGAGGGCATACAAGATGTCCTGTATCAGAAAAGTGCAGGATGCAGTTTTGTAGGATCTAGAGTGACCCAGAGTCAAATATCTGGGCAAGGGAGAAGGAGTATAAGGGACAAGAGAGGAGGGCTGGCACCAAAAGAAAAAGTGGGTTATCTACAGTCACAGAATGTTGAGTCAAAGAGTAGTGTTTTGAGACCTGTTTTAAATAGGTTGAGACTATGGGTCATGGAGATTGGGGGCAGTAGGCTGTTAAGCCATAGAGGGGTGCAGTAGCAGAATGATCTTTGCCCAAGAGATGTTCTACAGTGGGGAACAAGGAGGGAAGTGTTAGCTGCGAGCCTTTTAGTCCACCTGTAGGGGGCTGCACTGATAATTGGGTGGAGGCCGATGGGTGCTAACTGGAGTTGTATTTTTTTGGCAAGGACGCAGGTGTGGTACTTTAGCCTTCCTTGGAAGTTAAGCCAACCAGTCAGTGTATAAAGCTTACAAGTATGTGTTAACCTGTCACAGCCTGTGACAAGGCGGCAAGCTTTGTTAAGGGCAGTGTTGATGCAGCGTAGGGCGGTTGGATCAGTAGATCCATAAATGACTATCCCATAGTCCACCAAGGAAAGGATAGAGAAGGAGACCACAAGATGCATGGCCTGGGGAGATAAGCAGTGTTTAAGCCTGTAAAGGATCCCCAATCTAGCATTGACAGAGGAGTAGAGAAGCTGTATGTGATTATGGTAGGATAGAGAGGTGTCTAATGTGATTACGAGATATTTAAAACATGAAACCTGTTCTAGAGGAGAGCCATGAGAGTTTTTTACTAGTACGGGTGCATGATAGTGGGGGCTTTGTCGGTGCGCAAAGAGCATGGACTTTGTTTTTTTTGTAATTGATTATAAGGTGGTGTTCAGAGAACCATGATTTTAGCTCCCTAAAGAAGTCCTGCAGGGCTAGTTGGAGAGAGCTAGACTGAGGGTGTTTCCAGAACACTACAGCATCATCAGCATAGAGTAGAAAGTGACCACTGCAAGACTTGGGGAGAGAGTTTAAAAAGAGGGTGAAAAGTAGGGGGCCAAGTATGGACCCCTGCAGGATGCCAGAGCATACTAATTTGCATGAGGAGAGGGTTGTGTTGATCTTGACTTGTTGTGTCCACCCTGAGAGGTAGTCTTTGAACTAGGCGGTGACCTCAGGTACAAGGTTGAGGTGTGGAAGGGCATGGAGCAGTAGCTCATGACTGACAGTGTCAAATGCCTTGGTCAGATCCACATAAATAGCCCCAGCGATGAAGCCTTGGTCTAGGGCCTCATGGATGAATGAGGTGAGTTCAGTAAGGGTGGTGACGGTACTGTGGCCCCTCCAGAATCCATGCTGTTCTCGGCAAAGTAGGTTGTGTTTGGTTAGGTAGTCAGTAAGCTGATCAGATACTATCATTTCAAGGACTTCAGAGAGGGGTGGTAGAAATGATATTGGTCTATAGTTGCTTGTGACTGTGGGGTCACCGCTCTTCAGAATAGGGGTGATTACAGCTCTCTTCCAGGCTGAAGGGAATTGAGTAAGGCATAGTGACAGGTTGAGAATTTTTGTGAGACGGGGTAGTGTCACATCCAGGGTCAGCCGAATGAGGTTGAGAACCAGGGAGTCATTGCTATAGCGAACGTTAGCCAGGGCTTTGGAGAGATAGCATTTTGCCTCAGAGCAGGTGATGAATCTTAGTCTAAAGGGTGTTGTGTTGTATTGTTGCTGTTCGAGGTGTCAGGGTGGGTGGGGGGAGGTGTTGAAGAAGTTCGGTGGTAGTATATGGGAGAGGTCCAAGAAGGAGGAGTTGAGGGCTTCAGCGATAGCAATAGGGTCCTGTGTGGAATCCCCATTTACTATGACTTGAGCAGGGGTAGGGGAGTGTGATTTCCCACTGAGTTCCTTGATATTGTTCCAGAATTGTTTACCAGAGCCCCAGAAAGAGGTTAGGGTTTGTTGATAGTATGCAGCTTTGGCTTGCAGTATGGCCCAGGAACATTTGTTGCAGGCCTGTCTGTAAAGTTGCCTATCCTGTGGGAGTTGGGAGTCTAGGGCCTTGTGCCATAGGTTGTCCCTATGGTGAAGTTGGTCAAGTAGCGATTGTGAGATCCAAGGTGTGCATCTGGTTTTCACTACTTGTTTAGTGAAGGGTGTGAAAATGTCACAGGCCTCATCAAAGATAGCTATAAAGTAGGAGAGTGCCATGTCTACAGACTGAGTGGTGTGAATGGGGGACCAGTCGCTGGAGGCTAGGTGAGCTTTGAGACGTGCTAGGTTTCCTTTTTTAAGTTGCCTATGTACGGTGACTTTGGGGGGGTAGGGGGGATTTTAGCTGACCACCAGCAGGTCACAGGGGAATGGTCGCTAATTGAGTCAAGGAGTACAGTGACTTGAGAGAGATTCTGAGGCCTGTTAGTGAAGATGAGGTCTATAAGGGTTGAGGTCCCTGTTCTATAATCCATTCTGGTTGGGGAGTTGATGACTTGGATAAGATCGTAGGCAAGGGCTGTGTCTTTGCAGTTGGATGAGGCAGCTGATAGCCAATTGACATTGAAGTCTCCCAGTAGGATGACTTCACTCCTGGGGGGGGGTGGGAGATACTGTGGAGGATTGATTCAAAAGCAAGTTTTTGGTTGCTAGGGGGGATATAAGCTGCTGTGATGTGGATGGTTTTGGGGCTCAGGATGAGTTTGACTGTGAGGGTCTGGGCACCATATTTGGGTGGTGGAATATGTACCTCTATGGTGTTTAGCGAGGATCTAACATAGATGGCACAGCCACCACCTCTCTTGCTTGTCCTGTCTGCACGGAAGATGGTGTAGTCACTGAGGGAGACAGCTCCATTGGGTATTCTATCAGAGAACCATGTCTTAGATAGAGCTAGGATGTTGGGTGAGTGCTGGGCAATCCAGCCCTGGGTATGTATGTAAGACAAGAGTCCTAACATACCTACATGTCCAGAAATCACTACAATATTAGCCTATTGTAAATAGATCTGAAAAGGACTCTTATGCAATTGAGATCTTGCACCCCAATATGTTCAGAGGTCAAAAATGTGACAGTATATAATAACACTACTGTATGTACAGTAACAGGCTAGGGAATCTGAATATGATGCAATGGAATCAGCCCCACTCCTGGGGGAAGATAAATAGTAAGAAGGAATAAATATTCATTATGTGTGTGAAGTAAGAGTAATAACACACTGTAACTCCATGTAGACAGCAAACCCAACCCCTGCCATATTCACATCCCCCAAACACACACACACACACACACACACACATGCTGAAGTCCTATAATATGTCAGTCTGAAGAAGAAGAGGTCTGTGGATATTAAATCATGTAATGTGCCATGAACCCCAAATCTATGTTCATCCCACCCACTACCATATTGAGATGTAAAATAAGTTTGATCTCAAAAGCTTGTTTCTGTTGTGTGCTTTTGAGATTTCTTTTTAAGACCATTGCTGACATATCTGAAATTGAGTGGTCAGGCTGAGAGAAGTGTTGCCCACTGGTTTTTCAGTCATCTTCCTTTTAATATCATGTCTGTGTGAGTTCATCCTAGTGCTGAGCAGTTGGCTTGTCTCTCCAACATAACCTGTTTGTGGACATCTCTTGCACTGAATGAAATAAACAACATGTTGTGATGTACATGTATAACTCCCATGTACCTTGAATTGTTTGTTTTGTGATGTAACTACACAGTCCAAACTGGAAATGTGCTCACAAGTCTTACGAGAGCATTGATTGCAGGGTTGTGTACCATTTAGTGTCATGGAATTCTGTTCTGGTGAAAGCTTATTCCTAATAATTAGGCTGGCTAAGTTTGGTGGTTGTTTAAGAGATAGTAATGGCAGTTCCTTAAAAATACAGTGAAGAGTCTCATCCTCACTAAATATTGGATGGAGGTCCTTAATGATCTTACGCAGAAGTTCAAGGTCTGGATGATATGTGATTACTGAGGGTATTCTGTTGGTAGCTGTCTTTTCTTTATACTGAAGTAGTTGTTGTCTTGGCACTTGTGTTACACATTCCATTGTCCTGTCAGTTTCTCTGGAAGAGTGTCCCTGCTCAAAAAAGGTGTTTTTTAACATAGGCAAATACAGTATGTTTCTCTGTCCTCTTCATTTGAACAGATATGGTGACATCGAAGTGCTTGACTGTACATGACAAATTGTTTTGTGTGGTTTGGGTGATTACTTTTTTTATGTAAGTATCTCTGTCTGTTGGCTTTCTGTAAATACATATATGTAAGGTTCCATCCTTAATGGTGACTGTAGTGTCCATAATAATAACATTGGTGGTAGAATACTCCATGGTAAGCTTTATGGTATGGTAAAGGTTATTATGTTCCTGATGAGAATCTTTAAGTGCATCTGTGCCCTCCGCCCAAATGATAAACAAATCATCATTGTAACAGAAATAAACTAGTGGTTTGTGGGGACAGTATCTTAAGAAGTCCTCCTCTAAGTCTGCTATAAAGAGGTTAGCATACTGTGGAGCCATCCTGATGCGCATTGCTGTTCCCATAGTTTGAACACAATGTTTACCATTGAAGTTGAAGTTGTTATGTGTCAAAATGAATTCCATAAGTTTCCCCACCACTTTGGGGTTGATGTTTTGGTCCAGTCCTTTCTCCTGTATGTATTTAAGGCAGGCTGAAATGCCATACCCAAGTCAAAAAGTTTACAATGCAGGCATAACATTTATTATGAATCATGTCACTCCAAATGGATTATTTGTATGCTTGTCAGACATTGTTTTTTTTTTCAAAGATTTTAAGAAGTCAGCAGCTTTATCAAACTATGATTTAGGGATATGTATATAGGCAAAAAAATTAGTTTATGTGCCCAATTTAGAACCAGTAGATGGCTGGCATGCAACAAGAGGAGTATTGTTTTTGAAAGATACCTGGAATGGGTTAAAAATCCTCAGAAGAATACATTCACAACTAAATTCAGATTTTAGTATTATCAAAGTCAATGACTTCAAGGAATTTTTAACACAAATACACCCCAAGGGTATGTCAATGACATAGGGGCACTGATAATTTAACACATATAATTACGTTGTGCCCATTGTACAGCCACTATAGAGCAAAATATTTAAGTAAAATATTGGATGACTTAGAATTAGAACCAATGTATCAGGTTACATATTTATTGAAATCTCATTCAATATGTATGCTACATGCTGTGGCATCCTTTCTGAAAGTAGTGGATCAAATAAAGTTACATCTGAATAATTAATGGAATATTTATTTTATTTGCAGTGTATTATTGTTAAGATGGTATTATATAATAACCATGTATAAATGCAACTTTTTAGGAATGTGATTATATTTCTCTTTTATCTATTATAAACTAATTTTAAATATGTATTGTAATGACTTATATGGTCAATCAATAAACTGAACTATACTGTACAGTAGCCCCACTACTATTTTAAAAGTTGCATCCATTTACAACAAAAAGTCACAGTTTGCATGAGAAAACAGTTATGAGCTGCATCCAAACAAGATACAATTGAGTCCAATTTGGATACAATTGTGTTGGTTTTTGCATGCAATCTTTGGATGCTTAGACCTTCTAATAGATGTCCTAACAGGTCTGGATGCATTTCTGCTTTGAAAATAACAGACAAATCTGGGGCAGATCCTTTTGAAAATCACATGCCAACATCTCTACAAACCTTTGGCACTGCACAAAATCACATATTATTTTAGTGTTTTATTTGCAAACCAGTGGGCTCAGGGACGACTGGAAGATCTGCCTGCTGACTTCCAGTCTCATCCTAGTTCAAAGATGCCAGTCTAAGCAGAGGCCCAGGAAGGGAACCTGTGAGTAACTGCTGCCAGCAAATTTGAAAGACTGTCTCAGAGTGGGGGATACTGTGTGTGATTTAAAGTTATACCTATTGTAAAGAAAAAAAAATGGATCTTTCCTACTCTCTCTCTATCCGCATATCTCTTTAGTTTTGAAATTAGAGGAAACAGGCATAGAGGGTTTGGCATAATAAAGTTCTGTGTGACTGGGCTGAGTGTAGTACCTGACTATACAAAAGCAGCTTGGTATCTGATACTGCAGACATCGGGCTTGTTTTTCAAAGGTGTTGGAATGTCAAAAGCCCCAGATGTGCCAAACAGATGGTGCATGGGGCGTGCAGTATTGCCTGTCTGGCAGTCAGGATTCTCAATCCTGAGTGCCAGATGCTGTGAGTTAGATTAGTTTTTAGCTGGTCTAACTTTGTGTCACACATGGGACCTTTTTGCAGGGTTTATGCCAAATGTTTGAGGCAAGCCACTATAAAGGGGGTAAAGTGTCGCAAATGCGTGCAACCTTTGCGATTCAGGCACAAGGTGCATCAATGTGTTCTGCACCATGCTAGGTTTAAGGTAGTGCTTGTGGCAAGCCTGTATCTACCTTTGAGAATTGAGCCTAAAGTTTATACAAACCTCTGCTGGTTAAAGAAAATAATTTCTGGGGCAAACTGCTTCTATGTGTCTCACTGTAGTATTTGATTGTATTTTACTTGCAAACTGCAGGAATTGGTGAGGAATGAAAGTTCTGACTTTTGGATCCGTCCAGTTTCAAAGACACAGGCACAAGTGGAGGTGAGCACTGATGGAGATGATGTTGGCAGAGGTGGTGTTTGTCAAAGGAAGCCAGGAAGTCAAAATGCTTTACCCTCCATTTCAGGGATAGTAAAACCTTAACCTCTCATTGTTTTTACCAAACTCTCATTAAATTATGGCCTATAAGAACAATATCACAGTTACTAGAAGGGGATTGGACCTTATATAATGCTTTAAGTGCAATAAATATAGTAACTGTATGAAAGATAACCCCTTTACAGTATATATGTATGTATGAAATGTAACTTAATTGAACACATAAAGAGTAAAATTGCCATGCTTGGAAGGGAATTGACTAATTTAAAAGCTGTTGGGGAGCTTGATTACTTTATTGGCCAATCTGCCCTTACATCTGAGATTTATAGAAACATCTATAACTAACTTTCACAATATTCTCTAATTCCTATCCCACTATGGAATCACAGAAAGTCATTTCACATGATTATGGAATAACTATAATAGGAAACACTTCTGATTGTGATAAATCCTCTGCAACTGTCATCAGCACTAGAGCAAATAAAAGGGGGTCAAAGGGCAAACTAGTTTATGATCTCTACAGGTAACATGTTCAGACCCCTTATTAACTTATCAGACAACACTCCACAAATGCTAAGCAAAGAGAATGTCAACCTTACCAACCAGAATAAATCACTGACTTCTTACAGCCTATGCAGATAGCTGCCCCCCCCCCCATAAAGGATACTATGGACTGCTAATCACATCCACAGTATGAGTTACCTATATTTTCTCAGTCTCAATCATTAAAATACTCAGACAGCTACATACTGTATGTAACCCTGACAAATAGAACAGGATGGTTAGTTGCTTCCCACAAACAAAGAAAAAAGATGTATTAACCAGATTGACAGAATTCTGTCTAGCAAAGGGATAGCCCTGTGTTCAGCTGCCACATGGGCACTAATGACAGAGGGGAAAACCTGGATCAAGAAATTTAGGACAGCTACATAAAACTTAGCCATAAACTAATAAATAAGGGATGTAAACATGGCTTCTCTGATAGCCTCCCAGTCCTTAGAGCCAGCTGGTGTAGACAAGATCCTGTTAAGAAAATGAACATGTGACTCAGAATGTGGATCACAAGTATAGAACACACCTTTTAAAGACACTGGGACTCATTTAGAAATGAACCAGAACTGTATAATAAAGATTGGCTACACCTAAATCAGAGAGGAAGTTGGGCTCTTGATCATACATTGAAAGAGGCAGCTATGGGACATTTCAACTATAAATAGGGTGACAAAGAGAAGGGAATGATGTTGCATTAAGTTCTATTCAAACATGTAACAGTGAGAGGGACTCTCCAAATCCAATCATCCCATGGTAGGTAGGGTCCAACATTGAACACAAGGGACAAATGAATCAAACATTTGATTGCCTGTACATAATGCGAGAAGCTTAAAAAGGTCCAAAATGTCAGAATTTATCAGCTTAACAAAATTAAACAGTTATGACATAACAGGTATTATTGAAATGTGGTGGAAGAAGCAAGATGAGTGAAACATAACTATTCAATGGATACAAGATGTAGAGTGAGAATAAACCCTTAGGTTAGTGAGGGAAATAAGCTGTCTATGTCAAATCTAACCTAGTTTGTATTGAAGTCAGAAAATTAAAAATAGAAGGCAGACAAATAGAAACAGTCTGGATCAAGACAGATAACTAAAATAGCAAAATGCTGATCATAGGGTTTTGCTACAGGCCACAATCAAGCAATGATGCTGCACTTTCAACCAGATGTCGGGATATTACAGAGACTTGTACTAGTGGAGATGTACAGTAATTGTGAGCAATGGTTTTAAGCTTCCCAATACACAAAAAGAAAACCTGAACACCTGCAATAACCTGGAGGATAACTTAACATCATGTGTAATAGAAAATTCCCTGCACAAGCTGGTTAAGGCTCCGATAACTGGGAACAGTAATTTAGACTTAATCTTAATAAATAACCCTTATCTTATCAATGGTTGCAAAATCATAGATAAGCTATATTAAGCAACCACAATATGACTGAATCCATCATAAATAGGAGATCCAGCATAACAATACTGAAGACAGAACAAAAGGTCAGAGGCACACCTGCATCATAAAGGTGCCATTGTGTGGCAAAAAAACACAAAAGAAGAGATGAACAGTACACATACCAGGTACTTTGACTATAAAATAGATTTATTGGTGCAAAGAACTGCCAACCAGATACCCCCATTTATCAACTCAGATGACTCTTCTTCAGGGGTGGTAATGGGCTGTGAAAAAGACCACATTATAGTGCAGACCTGAATACCTGCTTATGGGTTATGGTGCAAATTAAGCAATTAGGTGCTAAAATCCACAGTGAGAAAATGTGCAAGTTATTATAAAGAACAAACAACACAATGAAGGTCATATCAAATGATAGACAATGCAATAGATCTAGTGGACAGTTGCTGGTTGATAAACTGTATAAGGCAAATTAATTTGATATGCTAGAGCAAAGGTAAATTTATAAACAACCACATAATTAGGTTTTTAAGTAGCCAGGCAGTGCCAAGGGACAGAATCCAGAACTAGTGTGCCTGTAAATCCAGTTACATAATGGAATCATTCAACACAGATTACATCTTAACTCATACTGAGCAATTGGGATTACAAGACTATGATCAGCATTGTTTTACCAAAAATAGGTCATTAATAATCTGTTATCATTTTACAAAAACGCAAGCAACTGTTTAGACAAAAACATACCTACAGACATTATTTATCTGTACTATAGTAAAGCATTTGATAAGGTACCACATCACAATTTTGTGGCAAAATATATTAATATAGTTTGGTGGTTAATCTTCAGTGTAAGGACATCTCTATGGCTGAATGAATTACCAGAATCCTTGTTAAGCCTCCCTAAAATTGCCCTTTTTAGGAATCTGCTGAGAAAATAACTCACGGCAAGTTCCAAATGCTCATGTTTCTGCTAATGTGAACACCTAGCACACATAGCACACACTGTATAACCTCTATTGTTGCTGAAATTTATGTTGTTTGAATCTCTTAACTAATCCTTCCTATTTTTGTCCACTGACTATGCTCCTTATGGAGCTGAGTTTTTTGTTTTCATATTGTTTATTGTTCTGTGTTGCCTCTCTTCTTGTCATTGATGTGGAACCATTTTTAACAAGTTCTTGTGCTCAAAGGTGTTTTCTGATTGACTAAATAAATAAATAACAAATTTACAAATCTATGGGATGAGATAGCCATTACAAACTTGGTTAAAGGCTGGCGTACAAATAATACAAAAATGATCTGAATAAACTTGATTTGTTCAGATGCAGCAGTTAGGGAAATGTCAGAGCATACCATAAGCTGGTATAACACATTTGCTGATTATACAAAAACTAATGGCCCTGTGAACACTATTGCAGGGTGGAATACACTGCGAGCAGATTTTGACCAATAAGGTCAATGGTGAAATAAAATCTGAATGCCTTTTAATTGTGAAAAATCTAAATATGTTTTTTTTTCTTTAAGGCAGCATAATTGTCAGTGGCTCAGTAGGTAGCACACTTGCCTCTGAGGCTGTGAGATCAGAGGGTGGTGGGTTCAGTTCCCACATCTGGCACTTGGGTTAATATCCCATCACTGACACTGTAGTGCAGCACGAGAGGGGTGCTGCACTTCTGAGGTACCGTCTTTCAGATGAGACGTTAAACCGAGGTCCCATCTGCCTGGATTGGTGGTAGTTCAGGTGGATGCTAAAGATCCCATGGCACTAATCGAAAAGAGTAGGGGAATTTCCTGATGTCTTGGCCAAATTTCCCTCATTCACTAAAAATACCACCAACAGCTTAATCTGGTTCAAGGTCAGTTGGCATTCATCTGTATCCCCCTATCCCGGGTTGTGCCTGAAAATAGGCAGGATTTGTCTAGTGCACTTACCCGGTCAACAAAAACTAAATAAATAAATAATAATTACTGAGGTGAAATCAGAGAATGATGTAAAGTATTAGTATCACAGAAGACCTTAAACACAAGACCACTATAGTTGCTTCCAAGGTTTACAATATTGTATAATACACAATGAGAGCAGAGCAGAGCACAAATGGGACAGAAAGACATAGATCTGATGTAGAAACAACATAGGGTTTCTGTGATGTGTTTTGCCATTTTCAGAAATTCCCTTTGGTGGGTCTTTCTCCTGTTGAAACCTCTAGTCTGGATGGGTAAAAGTGGACATACATGGAGTTTACATGCTTAAGAGACTGAATGATTGATAATTAGCTACACTGATGAAACTTATATGAGTTTATTTGTTTTGTCCCCTTGCAGACAATCTGGGTGGGATATTCAAAAGGGTTGCGCCATGCGCAACAGGGTTGCACATGCGCAAGTCCAAAAGTGCGCCATTTTGCGATATTCAGCAGGAGACAGTTGCTCCACCAAAAACATGCTGAGGAACAGCGCAATGCAAAATGAAGGCATCTGCGCAGCGAAGGAGTGGATCCATGCATGAAAGAGCGCATGCGATATTCAAAGACTTGCGCAATGCGCAACAGCGGAACAGCCGGAAATTGCGCACTAGCGGAAATGAGCCAAAATAAAAAGGCTCAAGGAAGCGGCGCAAGAACGCTACAAGGATGCCAAGTGGGGTAGAGAGAGAGAGAGAGAGAGACAGACAGACAGACAGACAGTGACAGGCTAGGGCAGGCAAGGCAAGCGTGGGCCATAGGCTGTAGAGGCCAGCGGGGGGTGCCCGGTGCAGTGGAAGTAGCAGTGAGGACAGCGGGGGTAACACAGCAACACCAGCCGGGGGGGTCAGAAGCCAGGGAGATGGACAGTGCCAGCTTCCACATGGAAGCTGTAATGAGGGGGGTGAGAATGCAAGCTGCAGGGGGACGAGGCTGTGGAAGGGCCCGCTCGGCGTCGCCCCAACAGGCAGTACCGTGCCCCCATCAGCTATGAGCTGTACACAGATGTAGAGATCGTGGGCCAGTACCGCCTGAACAGGGCAATACTGAGGCGGCTCTGTGAGCTGTGCAGTGATGTGATGCAGGCACCCTCACGATGGAGTCACGCTCTGTCAGTGGAGACCAAGGTGACAGCCTGCATGTGCCTGCTCACCACGGGCACCTTCCAGAGGCCGACAGGGGACACCACAGGCATCACACAGTCAGCCACGTCACGCATCCTCACCCAATTCCTCAACGCACTGCTGCCACATGCTGCGGAGTACATCTATTTCCCCAGCACCGCGGCAGAGTGTACAGCAAACATGCAGGAGTTCCACAGGGTAGCACATATGCCTGGCATGCTAGGGGCCATAGACTGCACCCATGTGGCCATTGACATGCCACCTGGCCCCAATGGGGCTGCATATAGGAACAGAAAGGGCTTCTCCAGTGTCAACTGCCAGGTGGTGTGTGATGCCACTGGGCGCATAATCAATGTCTGTGCCACACACCCTGGTGGAGCACATGATGCCTTCATATGGTATCAGTCCACACTGTGCCATCGATTCAAGAGTGGGGACATCCCCACAGGCCATCTAGTGGGTGAGTATGCATGATGGAATGCAAACTCAGGGCAAGGGTGGAATGTCACAGGTGCCATGGTAGTGGCACACAGGATATGGGCAATATGGACCTGAACATGATACTGATCTCCACTATCTCCACACAGGTGACAGCGGATACCCACTCCGTCCCTGGCTGCTCACACCGTACCGGCGCCCATGACCCCATCGCAGCAACGCTATAATGAGGCACATGCTTCCACATGCAACATCATAGAGTGGGTGTTTGGGATGCTCAAGGCACGCTTCCGATGCCTAGACACCTCCGGCGGTGCCCTACAGTACAGCCCCCAAAAGGCCTGTGGGATATTCCTGGCCTGTTGCATCCTGCACAACATGGCCAAAGACTTTGGGATAGCCCTACAGGTTGAAGAGGGGGACAGTGATGGGGACGCCAGTGGAGCCGGTGTTGATGGTGATGAGCAGCCCCCCCAGGACGGCGGGACCCCTGACTGATCCAGCAGGCCCAGCTGCACTGGGACACCATCACAGAGGAGCACTATGCACAACACAGGTAAGTCAAAGGGACATGTGCAACCAACACTGTCCATGCGCAAAGCACAGGCACACAGGGGAACACACCAGGGGTGCATGATGGCCAGGGGAGTGGAAGGGTCCAGGCATACAAACATACCATCAGGAGGGTGAACACTCATATGGACACACACACACCAGGCATACAGAGCATACATGGGCAGATGCACAGCACAGCATAACCGAACAGTTAACACACAGAACCACCGACCACCCCACTACCTGTACTGTCCAAGTACATGTGTCAGATGCTGGGCACCCTTGCACCTTGGTGTACAGTACAATGCAGGCATCATCATGCACACGCACCTGTGGACAGCAGTTGAGAGGGTGTGCAGGTGGTCCATGTGTCGGCGTATTGAGCAGAGCACCCAGCAGTGCACTGTCCACCATGACACACATTGCACACAGGGAAGCACCAGACAGGGCCTGCACTGGGAGACAGGTCAGTCATGAAGCACTGTCCCACGGCCACCACGGATGCATGGGTGGCCCCGCCATGACCCAACAGCCCTGGCAGGCTGAGCAGGGGCCACATGGGGTGGTACTGTTGGACCACCAGGGGTCCCACTGCACGAACGCGACCTTGCCAGCACAGGGGTCTGCAGCATGCCGAACAAACCTGCACCAGGGGTGCTTGGGATGCCCACAGCAGAACCCGGCGTCGACAGGCCTGGTGTCGCACGACGCCGGGAATGGGGAGTGGAGAGTGAACTGTGTGGAGTGTGCGGTACAGGGGCACCTGACTGTGTGCCCACTGCGTCCATGACAGAGACCACTGCCTGGGTCAGCCTGTCAATGGCGGCGGTCACATCCGTCCGCAGATATGAACCAGCTCTGCATTGTCCAGAGCACACCCCTGCTGTCGGCTCCACAGCCACAGACAGTGCTCCACAGACATTGCAACCCGCCTGCTGCTGTACTGATTCCTGCAGCAGGTGGGTGTGCTCATCCAAAGGGTACTGTGCCCCAACGCATCCTGTCCCCAGGGTGTGGAAGGTCCTGATGCACAACACCCTTGAGGGTGGGCGCTGTTCGCCAGGACCAGGAATGGGCGGATCAAAGGGCGCGGACATGTGCCACCACTTGGACACTGTACCCCAGACCTGTGTGGTGACTGCTGCTCGCCTCCAACCGCCAGCCCCAGGGTTCACTCGTTCACCGCCAGGCCGCAACAGTGCCAGACACCCGCTCAGCCACTGGTGCTGCCCCACCGGTGCTGACAGGCATAGCCTGGGATCTGTGCCAACATGCTGGCTCACAAGTTGGAACCAGAGGCCCAGGGCACGTGCTGGCCTGCTGTGTGTCTGTCATGGACACACACATATCACTGCCCATTGCAGTCCTTGCATCATCAATGGTGGAGGCACGCTACAGCCACTGTCACAGCATGCTGGCATGCTTGCATGCCAGACTGCTGAGACACAGGCTGTGCACCCCCACACCCGAATCACCGACACCAGAGTTGGCGGCCCAGCGTGCATGCTGCTGCAGTGCATGCTGGCTGGTGACAGAGGTGGATGGACCCTCCTCCATGTCCAGCAGGTCATCATCACTGCCTGGACCCACCATCACCGTCTCCTGAAGACGAACAGGATCTGCAACAGAAAGAGAGTACATGTGAGTGCATGTGAACAACCTCCCCAACACCACCACCATGTCATACCGTGCAGTGATGGGCTTCCACCTGTCTGGAATCCACCTCCTGGTATGCCCTCAATAGCGCTCCACTGCATTGATGCAGCCAGTCTCTCCTCAGCCGGGGTCAGCTC
The DNA here is from genome assembly GCA_016271365.2 of Neoceratodus forsteri. Lineage (NCBI taxonomy): Eukaryota > Metazoa > Chordata > Ceratodontiformes > Ceratodontidae > Neoceratodus > Neoceratodus forsteri. Next base: position 1,643,783,555 of record CM057450.1, read on the forward strand.
CAACACCGCTGGCTGGCCCCCCCAGTGCCAGCATCGCCGCCTGAAGGCTGCCACCTTCCTTCAACCTCCTGCGGTCTGTCCCCATCTTCTTTTCTGCATTCCTGCATGGAGCGCTGGTGGCTTCCATGCAGGTTCACGGCCCATACCCCTCCCATGCAGCCGCATGGGACTGAGGGGTGCCCCCCGTCAACTCAGTAGTGGCTCCTCCTCCAGATAGGCCTGGAAGAGGGCCTCTGTCTCTGCTGGGGTAAGTTAGCCTCCTACGCCCACCATCCTCACCCTCACCTTGTCTCCTGCTCGGTCATGGCGATCTGTATGGGGAAGTGGACACCTGTCACTGTGCAGTCTACAGCATTTTCCCATGACCATTGTCCAGAACATCACACAGCATGCAACTCACCTCTCACCTGCAGTACCCGAATCTGGCCAGCGCAGCCCAATGTCGCACATTTTTATAGCGCAATGCATGCAAATTAGGAGTGGAGCAACTATAATTAGATGCAAATCGCGCCACTGCACCTTTGAATGGCTGATCAGATGATTTGCATGTGTCGGCTGAATATCGCGCAGTTGAGCTTTGCACAATACGGTTGAGTCGGCTGAGCCAATGGCGCAGATCTGTGACTGTGTGGTACACTGCATTGCGCATGCCTAGATAGCTTACGCAGGCGTCTGCCACACTGCTGACGTGCTGTGCGCGATCGGCAATTCAGGCCATGGCCACCATTGTGCCAGTGGCGCTACAGCACTGGGCATTATATGGCGCTATGGCACTACTGCGCAATAGTCCACTGTGGCACTGGTACGCAGGTGGTCGGTCGTGCAGGATGCGTATGCGTCAGATGGCACTGTGCGTGACCTGCATCATTGCCCATGACCTGGTGTCCGACCTTGGCCCCCTGGCGCTGTTCGGTTGCCATGTGTATGGCCCTATTGCGCTGTCTGGTGACAGCACTATGTGAACTGACGGCGCTGTTCGAACAGCGTGATTGGAACCTATGGTGGTCTATTGCACAACATCTCCACGTGGGGTTACGGCGCAGTGGGGTGCCATATTGCCTGCTGTAAAGTTGGTAGCATGGCATGCAGGAGGGCAGTGCAATGGAGCCCCATGGAAGTGGCCAACTTGGTGGCCCTGGTGGAGCCCCACTATGGGGCACTGTATGGTGAGGTGCCCCTCACCATTGCTAGGACCCAGGTCTGGCAGCAAGTGGCCAGTGACCTGGTGGGGGTCACTAGGCGGTGCTGGTCAGCTGAGCAGTGTCGGCACCGGTACAGTGACCTCCGCAAGAGGGATCCTCAGCTTCTTGAGCGGCTACGGTCACGTGCCAGGAGGGGTGTGGTGCCTCAGGCCAGGTGGGTGTACCATCTATGCACCTGTATTCTCTGTAGGGGTGTGAGTGTGTTTTGGTGGCTGTGCATAGGTGATTGCTCTGCCATGGTTGGCTGTGTCAGTGTGTGCAGGTGTGAGATGCATGGGTCTGGCTGTATGGGCAGGCACTCTCACTGGGGCAGGGGGCAGTCTGCTTTGGAGTCACACTGATGTTTTTCTCAACATTTGCCTCCCACAGGATGGGCAGAGAGGATGCAGGCACGGGGTGAGGAGGGCCGTGACAGGGCCCTGGTGCCGGGCGGTGGTGCTGTGGGTGGTGCGCCCCAGCAGCAGCAGCAGCAGCAGTAGCAGCAGCCACAGCTGCTTGAGGAGTGTGAGTATTATTACTTCATGGATGCTATTGCATGCTGGGGGGGGCATGACCACCAGCCATGCACAACACAACCATGCATGACACAGGCAACATTCATCATTGTCCAGTGTCACAGCATGTCTGTGTATGCATCACTGGTGGTCCATGCATGCACTGGGCACATGGCTGTGGGACTGGCATCACACCACGTTGCCATGTCACTTGACAGCCTTGTTTGTGCTGTGATGTACATGGCCAGTGTGTGTGTGCAGTGGTGCACATAGCTGGTGCTGCCTGGTTGGGTATGTCATGTGCATGGTCACTGTGGTTGGGTGCATACTATCACAAGTGCGGGGCACTAGGCTTTATGCCTTGCAGGATGGGTAGTGTTCAGGGTTTTGAACAGTCACAGCCATTGACTGTGTTCCCTTTTCCTAGGTCTCAGCATCCTAAGAAGGATGGAGCATGCCCTTCATCGGATCACACGTGTCTCCATAGCAACACATGGGATCCTGAACAACATGTACCGCCATGGGATCTGGAGACGGCGGAGGGGACAGCGACGGCAGCAGGCAGCGGCAGACCAGCCTGCCAGGCCATGAGTGTGCTTCCCCTTCCCACTTCAACAATCCCTCCCACCCTGCCTTCCCTCCCAGTTATTCACCCCTACCCCTTACCCACCCCTACCTTTGTACCCCACCCCCGCGTCTTGTACATAACTGTTTATAGTTCTTGTTCTTGTTGTTGTATTTTATTGTTTCTACAAATATATATATTTTGTTATGAATACTGTGGTGGTCTCTGATTTGCAGCTGGCTATGGTTGCTCAGTTGCAGTGGTGTGCATGCCATCTGGGGTGGTATGGTCCTGGGTGTGTGTGTGTGTGCATGTGTGTGCATGGGGAGGTGTCTCCAGTGTGGCAGTGTCTTTCTGTTGGTCTTGCCATCTGCTGCCACCCACTGCTGGGTGCACAGGGTGGGTCTGGCTTGTATGCTTCTCTGCTACATGGGGTTGACGTGTGCCAGGCGGGATGCATGGTGTTTCCTGCAGTGTCAGTCACTGCACATGGCTGGTGTCTTGGGGTCATGGTGCAGGGTGTGCTGTGCATATGGGGGGGCTGATGTGCACTGTGGTTGTCATCCCCCTGTGTGTGGCAGTCTCAGCCTGCCAGTGGTTGTGCTGGGGCGTCATGGCCCTGCTGTGCTTTGTTGGCTTGTCCCCAGGGGCCAGTGGATCATCCGTCCCACCCCCAGTGATGCTGTGCTTGGGGTGTGCAGATGTCTTGTTGGTTCTGCAGTGTGTTCCTGTGCCCATGTGTGGCATGGCTGCGGTGGGCCCCAGCCTGCCTCCCTGGATGTGCAGTTCCATTGCTCTGCGGGGCTCTGCTTGCACTATGGCACCTCTGGACTGCTCAGCTGGGCTGCCCTGATTGCACTATAGTGCAACTTTTCTGCTCAGCTTCTCCTTCCTGGTTGCACTATGGTGCAGTTTGTGCGATATTCAGACGTTGGCTGCTTGCGCAATTTGTTCTGCTCCATGTTTGAATATCGCGTCTGTTGCGCATATGCGCAATTGATTTGTGCTTGCTCCTGCTGTTGTGCACATTTTGGGTGCAGTTTGAATATCTGGGCCTCTGTGTATATGTGTATTAGCAACTGATAAATGTATATGTAATGCATCATATTGTTCTACCTAACTAAAAAACATTTAATAAACTTCAAGTTTAAAAAATAAAATAACATGGCAGATTTAAAGATACCAGCTATGAAGAAAAACTATTAAACTAGGACTGTTTAGCAAAGAAGCCATGAGGTTGGAGGGGGGCGCTTTTACAAATGCTCGATATAATAATGAGTCATCAACTATTAATCAAAATAAACCTCAAGACTAAGGTTAAAAAAACATGCAATACTAACTTTCAATTAAAAACGGAGATATTCTGGACCAACCAACAAAAACAATTCTTCACACTAAGGAGGATATGCATCTGGAGCAAATAATCAGAACAAAATATTAGGGAGAAAAAAAGGGGATTCAGGATTCATAGAATTCATAAGAACATACAAGCAGTTAAGCTGATGAAGCTTGTATAGTGCTTGCCATTTGAACAATGATTGTATCCTTGAATACAGTTAATAATAATAGTAATAATGATGCTTTATTTCTTGAGTGCAATTCTGGAAATCAAATCGCTGTACATAAGTAAAAATGTCATAAAACAGAATAACATAACTTAAAATTAATACGATAGAATTTAGATAACACAGATTAAAATTAACGAAGGATACCATAAACTACATACAGAATGCTTGCTTTAACAAGTACATTTTTAGGCCTGCTTTAAAGCTTTCCAAGGTCCTGCACTCTCAAATCTGATGATGTAGAGAGTTCCACAGGGATGGGACACTGAACATAAAAGCCCAGGCCCTAGAAGTTTTCAACAGCACCCTGGAAACCTCTAACAACCCCTCGTCAGTTGAACAGACAGGCCAGCCAGGGCTGTAGGGAGTCAGGAACTCTTACAGATAGCTCAGATCCAGTCCATGCAGGGCTTTGTAAGTCAAAAGCCTGACGTTGAAGGTGATCACCCACTGTACAGGCAGCCAGTGCAGTTCACACAGCACGGGAGTAATATGACTCAAATGAGAAGTCCCATTGAGTAACCATGCCACAGCATCCTGCTCCAGCTGCAAGCAACGGATATCAACCCCCGGAAGCCCCAGGTAATGGGAGTTGCAGTAGTCCAGGTGTGAAGTCACAAAGGCATGGATCAACGTAGGCAGATCACCAGACGGAACAAGGCACCTGATTCTGGCGATATTCCTAAGATGGTAAAAGGAAGACTTGATGACTGCTGACACCTTCGAATGCAGTGTCAGCCCATCATCAAGAACTACCCCCAGATCACGCACCCATTCAGAGGAAAACAACTGTACACCCTCAAGCCAAAGACCAGAAGGTAAACCCACTGCTGACCTCTCTATCTGGTGACCCGGATCCACCACCAACACCTCAGTTTTTCTGGAATTCAATTTCAGCCAGCTGGATTTCATCCAGTCATGGATTTCTGCTAGACAGCTGTTAAACATTGAGACCACACTATTCTGGTCAGGTGCAAAAGACAGATAGAGCTGTATATCATCAGCATAGCAGTGAAGCCTCAGCCCTTATCATCTTACAATGTCTCCAAGGGGCAGCATGTACACTACGAACAACATGGGGGACAGCACTGAGCCCTGGGGAACCCTGCATGGCAGAGGGAATGGATCAGAGGAAAAAAAACCCTGACACCCCCCCCCACGAGATCTGCCGGCGAGGAAAGATTGGAACCATCTGAGAACTGGACCAGCCAGGCCACAGATAACCCTCAGGCACTCGAGCAGCACCCCATGATCCACAGTGTCAAATGCTGAAGAGAGATCAAGAAGCACCAAGGTGGAACAGTGCTTCTGATCTCTCACCATCAGGACATCATTGAGCACCCTAACCAGAGCAGTCTCTTTACTATGTCTTTTCCAGAAACAAGACTGGAGAGGATCATAGACATCGTGGATGGTAAGATGGTTCTCCAGTTGTTATGCAACTACTTTCTCAATCACTTTCCCAACAAAGGGAAGGTTAGAGATAGGTCTGTAGTTAGCAAAGCAGTTTGGGTGCAAAGCAGCTTTCTTAAGAAGTGGTGTCACCACTGCCTCTTTCAGGGAGCTTGGGAACTCACCTGACTCTAAGAAGCATCACACAATCTTTGCAAGGACTGGGCCGATGGACTCAATACACCCCAGTAACAGGTGTGTTGGGCCCAGATCCAACCTACAGCACGTTGGCCACAAATTCTGGACAATCCGTATGATGTCTGCGATTTCTGGCTGTTTGAAAGATATCCAAGAAAACTGAGGAGGAGTGACCATGCACTGACCACCAACAGCCCCCATGGAGAGCTCTGGATGGATCTCGGCCCTGATGCTGGCCACCTTATCTGCAAAGAATTGAGTGAACTCATCACACTTAACTTGTGAAAAAGCACCTCAAACCTGTAGACAGGTTGGGTTGCACAGCCTGTCCATGGTTTGATAGAGCTGAGCCAGTCAATTCTGAGCAGCAGCAATCTCACCTGACAGTTCACATTCAGATACTTGCCCAGACTAGCTTTAAAGCATTTCTTGTTTTTACTCAGAATCACAGAATCAGGCAACAAATTCCACATACAGACCACCTCTGTAAAAACTATTTCACCATTTTTGTTGTTTGTTTTCTACAGGTCTCCCTTTATTTGCATACTATTTGCATACAATTTGTCTTTGCTGGAAATTGACTAACCTTCATTTCAAAAAACAATTATTGCCGTATTGGGGCTTGTACATTAAGATGCACAAAATAGGTGATTTGATAGGATTTATTGGACTAACAGAGATTTACAGAAAAACTTTAAGGGTTTTAACCTACGAGGTCCTTCTTCAGAAAGAAAATGGCTGGCTTTTAAGAGCTCACATTAAAATACCCAGAGCTTAAACATTTTACGCATGAATGTGACAGATTAATGTTGTAATTAAATAAGAACACTACCTGAGATGAGAAAACATCCTTTAACACTCTAGCTCTGTGTAGGTCAAATGTCACGGAAGGAATGTTATGTAGAAGGATGCCCCCAAATTATCTGATGTTTAATGTACTGTATTACCAAAGAGAAACTGAAGACTGTGTGTATGTGTATATGTGTGTGTGTGTGTGTGTAAGTGTGTGCACACTAAGTACTTACATTTGTAGTTCTGCATCTATAAGTCTAATGCCCATGTAATCACCACCCACTGGTTAAAAACAAATCTATAATATACAGTTATATAGGTTAAGTAGACAGTTTAGGGAAGCAGTATAGTGCAGTGGTTTAAGGCTCTGAGCTGTAAATCTGGTGACATCCAGCAGACCAGAACTGGGTTTGAATCCCACAGCTTCCACTTACATACTGTGTGACCCTGAGCAAGTCACTTAACTTCCCTGTGCTCCCAGGATGCACCTGTAAAAAAAGCTTTCAGCTTAGTGTGCTACTCCTGGTTAAACAACTAAATAAAAAAAGGAGAACCATTTTACATATAAGCATTTTAGAAACAAATAAAACAAATATCTGTCCATGAGTTGTGTCTGAAACAAGAGCAGGAGCACTTTAAATAATGTAATGGGACATGAAATTTGTGTCAGCATTTATGCCATCCTGCGCTATATTCAGAAGGAAGTTTGATTTCAAATGCTTGTCTCTGTTGTGTATTTCTGAAATGCCTTCTGAGAACCAGGACAGAGAAGAAGTCAGAGATGGATTGATCAGACTGAGAGAAATGTTTTCCCACTGGTTTTTCAGTCTTCTTCATTTTAATATCATGTCTACGTGAGTTCATTTGTATTCAGTTTGGTTGTCCAGTCACTCCCACATAACCTGTTTGTGGACATTTCTTGCATTGAATGTAATAAACAATGTTCCAAGATGCACATGCATAATTTCCCTGTATGTTGAATTGTTTGTTTTGGGGGAAGGGGGGTGTCAATAAAATTTGAAGTATGTTTTCTGAAGAAGGACCTTGTAGGTTCAAAAGCTTAAAGTTTATCTGTAAATCTCTGTTGGTCATTTCATTTCATCTTTATTTTATACTGGAAAGGCATGTGGGCAAAAATGACCATTTTTCACAAGCGTCCAGTTATCACCAAACATGGGTAGGTATATGCACATTTACAGAGAGTACGATAACCATACATTGGAGACAACAACCAATGAGAAAGACTTGGGTGTTTTCATCAGTAATGATTTTTCTTTTGACTTACATACTAAACATAAGGTCAAATATTGCCATAAAATACTGGGTTGTATTTTGCAAAACACAAAAAGTAGGGAAGCTAATGTAATCATTCCTTCATATAAAAGTCTTGTGAGACCACACATGGGATACTGCATACAAGTTAGTACCCCTCAAACAATAAAGGATGCAAAAATGATAGACAGAATACAAAGAAAGACTATGAAAAGAGTTAAAGGAATGAGCAATCTGAGTTATTCTGAAAGACTTCAAAAACTTGGATTATATTCAATGAAATATAGACAGATCAGAGGTGATCTCTGTCTAGCTTTTAAAACTACGAATGACCCTTTTTTGCAGAAAACTGGGGGAGTTACCACCCAGACAAAAAATAAGCATACAAGATCTCATAATCTACAGATGAGTGGAATAAAAAATAATACCGTGAAAAGAACGAAATGGTTTACACAAAGAATAATATCTAGTTGGAATGCACTCCCACTGACTATTGTTGACAATGACACAACTGAGACTTTCAAAAATAGAATTGATACCTTTATGGGTACTACTAAATATGAATACCACCCATAAGAGGGGTGGCAAGTGCTTTAATGGCAATTGCCTGATTGAGCTTGTAAACCATACTATGAACCTATGAACCTACAATTTTTCAGAGATACACTGATTACATAGGTGGATATACACACAGAGAAAACACAACTTTACAAGAATATACTTATAACAAAAATACAAGGCCGTAAACATGCTCTATAAAAGGCATAAGATCACATATTTTGTGTAACCTTCATTTGTAATCCTAAACACCTCCACAAATCATTGCTTTGGGAAGCTTTAAAAACAAGATACATATCCCCTATTGCCCTTCTCTTTTTAAGGCTATACATCAAATCACCAGCCTTTCCTGTTACCTTATGCTCCTCGTACTTCCAATCATCATTGGTGCCCTTCTCTGCAAACTTTCCAGTAACTTTATATCCCTTTTATTTTGAGATGCCCAGAATTGACCACAGTACTCAGTATGGGGTCTCATCAAGGCCCTGTACAGTGGCAGAAGTACCTCTTGATTCTTGCTGGTGATATTTCTACTAATACTTCCCAATATTCTGTATCTTTTTTTTTGCCAGTTGCCTGCACTGACTCTTGAATTTTAAGTAGTTTGTGACCAGTATTCACAAATCCATCTCTTCTATTTTTTTTAATTCTTTTCCATATAATTTATATGAAGCCTTCAGATTTTCATATGCCAAGTACATAAAATGACACATATCAATGTTAAATACTAATTTGGCCCTGTTTGCCCAATTCTCTACATTTTCCAGATTTTTCTTCATGGTCTTTACCCCACCTTCACTATCTACAATCACATGCAACTTTGTATCATCAGCAAACTTGCTCAGCCATGCTACCACAGTGCACTGCATAGATGATACACAAATATTGAAAAGTACTGGTCCCAGTACTGAACCCTGTGACACCCTACTGGTTACTCTGCTCCAATTTTAAACAAGACATTTGATGGCTACCCTGTGCTTTGTCTCTATTAGCCAGTTAGGGTTATTATTAAATCATCTCAAGATCAATTTAGCTGTAGTGATAAGGGTAAGAGTGTACTGCTGACAAAGTCTCATTGTTGTGAGGTGAAGTGCTGGGAATAGTGCTGTACTTTCACTAATGTCATAGAAAAAAAATTGAGTTTTTTGTTTCATCAGGCATTTTAGCCCTTTACTTTTTGCTGGCTGCATAGCTGCTCACTGTGGCTTGCTATTATATACAGTAGGTACATTTTGCAATTATCTTAGATAGTTATCCAGGCTATGAATATATACATATGCAATCACCTGCATTGAACCTGGGCTTTGGGGAAACATCCCTTCTCTTAGCTTACACCCTGGGGTGGCAACACAAGTGGTGAACTTTAAAACTATTAATATTTTAAATATCTACATCACAAAACAGATGTACCACATCTGTTTCAAAAAGATACATCAGAAAATAGAACTGAATAGTTCTTCATTTTCTAATATGTGTATATGTGTGAGGAGAAGATTATGAGGGTAAAGAACATTTAGTTATTTGTTTAATTTAAGTGTGTTTTATTTTATGGGGCCTGCTAGAATGTTTTTTTTTATTTATTTAACAATGCCCTCTATACTTTTCACCTGATCCCTTCTGCCATCTCCCCAGGCTCATCACCATGCCTTCTACCGGTGCTTCAACTCTTACCTCTTCACTCCACAGCTTGCCCTTCATGGCATGGCCAATGGTGCTCTTCAAGCCCCTCTTGAGTTCATGCACTGTGGAGGACACCTCCACAGCTGGTGCCATGGAGCCTGTGGTGAGCTGGCTTCATCAAGGCACAACTGGGATTGTTTTTCCTTTTTTCTGCTGACCCCAGGACACAATCAGCAAAGACAGCAAAGTGCAAGCATGTGATATGTACCTGTATGCTGCCAGGCAGCAGCCATGCTCCCAGAGTGGCTCTAGCCTGCATTGCCTCCTGTGGTCACCAAGGAACTGGTAGTGTGATGGAGTATCCTCCCTCCACAAAGGAAGAAGAGGAAAGCATTCTCTGAAACACTTCATCCTCCTTCTCCTACCTGTTGGCTCCTGATGCTCTGGGCTTTTTCTGAACCTGGATCTTGTTATCTAGAGTCCAGCTCTAGATCTTATAAGATTCTTGTATGTCTGTAGTGTTAGCCAAAGAACACACACAAGCAGTAAGTAATAATGAAAAGTTTATTACAATAATCATGTCAAACATGTGACAGAGAAAATCACAAGGGAGTCAGTTTCTCACCAGTCCTTGAGGAAAGTACAATTCTCTGTAAGGAACAGGCTCACAGATGGTTATATAGTAGTGATAACAACATAGTTATAGATTTGAAGAACATAGCACATTGGATGTGTTATCCTAAATAAGGCATAAACAAGGCATCTCCCTTAGGCAGTTACTTAGGAAAAAGAATTACTAATGAGTAAGAAGTTAGAACAAAGATAATATTCTGTCAGCACTAAAGGAAATGATGAGTATACATAACTACATGTGGCATGATATCTAAGTATAAGACACAAACTACATATGATTCTATAAGAATATATAACAATCACTGATGATGTGAAAAGGCCCTCTTATCAGTGATATGGGTCAGAATACATGTGTATAAAATACATGAAAGAAAACATAATCCAGATAAATGCATTATAGTGAGGTATAATGTATCATGCATGATGAGTGTAAAACATAAATCATAACAGTAAAATAACATATACAATTATGTAAACATAATATACAGTAGCATATATTTGCATCAAAGCACATTCTTAAAATCCATGCTTGTACAATGGGTACCTACATCTACATATTAGTGCAAATAGCAGTATCACGTCATAAGTGACCAGGAATACATTGTAATGTGTATATGGGATAATAGGGGTGCATAACCCAGGCATAACAATCCCCTCCTTGTTGCCTTGGTATAAAAGGCAACACAACAAAAAGAAGATGGTTAGGCACCATTTGTTTACAGGCCTGTGGCACAAACCTGCTAAAGGAACTTCAACTGATCACAATTGTGTTTTAGGATTTTCCTCAGACAGCAAACCATAATGATAAGGCAAAGGATTAGTAAACCTTGAATAATTATGAAAATTTGAAATGCAAACTTGACAATGGAGTTTTCCAAAATCATTGCAATATCATCACTGATTAGATCATCGAGTGTTGTCTGACCCTTAGAAATATTGTTACTGATGTAAATGAGGTGTTTAGCTGTCCTATTGAGACGAGATTGGAGATACAAACTCAAATTGTCAATATGAACATGGAATATAGGTAAAAACTCAGTCAGAGCATCAAGATCATCAGGGATAGACTCGATAGTATCAGATTCCAGGATGGGAACAGGGGTAATGACAGTGTGACCGATGACAACATGCTGTTTAGGGAAAAAAAACAGAAGTTAGGAAAGTTCACATCACACAACTTAAAACCATACCAAAATTGCTTATAGGTAGTCACCACACAGTATTCCCCATCAGCAGAGTAAACCACCTTGGAAGATGGCATTTTACATTTGCGTAGTTGAACAGGGAACAAAATATCAGTGTCCACAATCCACAAACCACAATTAGTTCCTGTGATAAAACCAAGGTTTCTTCCAGTGTTAAATGAAGTTCCATAGTTAATTTTAGATCCATTTAAATTGCTCACAGATAGATCAAAAGAGAAAGCCCAGTTCCAATTGTTAGGCGAATAGCCACAGGTTTGCCTGACAAGTTTGAAGATGTCACATCTGCACAGCAAGTGGTATCCTTTCCACGTACAACAATCTGCATTAGGTGCCAACCAAGCATCCAAGACCTTGTGGTAAACCAACAAGGGAGGTAGTTCCAGTCTCTCACAATAGATGTCCTCATCAAGATGACCAATAGAATGGATAGTAGTCAAATGATCAAAGATGGAAGCTGCAGGATCAAACTGCAGCAATGAGACTGTGAATGTCATGAACATGGCATCCTTGATTGTTCAGGAATATGTTTCAAAACACAAAGCAATGTTCATATGTGTGGTGACATAATCAAGGTTCCTTGCCATAGACAAGGGAATAGAAATAGTGTCAGACAAGCATTTGTTAACACAAGCAGTAGAAGTACATTTGGGGCAATACCACTGTCCCATACATCAATCATGTATGAGATCAGGAATACATCCTAGTTCCAAATCCTGGAAGAAATTACTAATGGATGTAAGAAGATAAGAGCCATAGGCAGTGCAAAGGACTTCCCTGGCTATGTGATGCTCTTCTGCTTCCTTATTGTTAGCAGAAATCAATTCATTAATCTTATTCTTTGTCAGATCACATCACTTCGCAATATCCTTCATATTTTAAATTGTAAATCACTCTTCTTGAGCAAGGCCATCTACTCCATGCAAAAGGGGAGGTATGATGTTATATTTCATACTATCATGAAACTTTGACACTTGTGCTTGAATACTGGCTATATCAGCCTTATTCCAGGTAGACATATCAGAACCAAATAAGCCTAAGGCTAAACCTGTTTCTGTAACACAACGCTTAGTGCATCTGGATTGTTTACTATTTTTAGTTGTACCACTAGGTTTAGGCTTTGAGAATCCTCTATGTGTGGCACTATCAGCCCCAGTATTGGGGTCATTATTGCACACCTAGTAAGCTGCCAGAATATCTAATAACATAATTTGGAAAAATCCAGAAATGTTTGTTGTGGAACATAAAATGAATTCCTCCAAATTCCAGTGGGTAAGATTTAAAACCACTGGGACATGCATGAACTGCACATTTTTGACTAGGGCACCTGGTTGAGAAGTGACAACTAGACCACTGGGTGGGCCTGGTTCTTGTTTCAGGCATTCAGTATCTGGTGTTACAAATTCTGGGGCATCATATGGTTGAACCCTTAGGACAATGGCAGTGATTGCCACATGATTCTGGATGCAAAATTCCTGGTTATCAATAAATTTTAAACAGGAATTCTGATCAATCCTAGCTGTTAGGTTATATGCTCCAGAATTTGTGAGGTGTACCTGCTGGAGGGATACAGTACCACCAGGGAAAATCCTAGCATTAGGCCAGCCTTGGAGGGTGCCTTTTTAAAGGTGGGCTACTGGTATTAGATCTTTATTGTGAAATGCATACCACTCAATTTCAAGACTGGATTGATCTGAAGTGATGATCAAAACATTCAGTAGGGCCTCACTGCTCTCCTGAACAGTGACCGTATCTTCTAGGACATTAATGTTGATTCCACGGGTTGCATTGATATCCTGTGGGCTTGGGAGGTACTCTGCCTCAACAAGCTGGCTGGGTTTGGGGTCACTTGTCTCTTGTCTGAGTTACTATATATGAGTTGGGCTTGTAGGAAGACCAATATTCTTCAAAAGAAAAATAAGTGTAAAGTATAAAGCAGCCATCTCTCTCTCTGGAACTTAAAAGAAAAGGGAAAATGAAACATTGCTAGTTTAGTACTATTCTGCCCAATGGGGTAAGGAAAAGTAAATTCAATCTCCTTTATACAATTTCATCTGATTGTCATGTAGCCATTTGTCATTGAGTTTCTTGTTCTGGGGTAGTCTAACTTGGTAGACTGATGGACTGATCTTGTTTACAATAAGGTAGGGCACCTCCCATTTGTTTTCAAATGCATAAGTAGGTTGTGCAAATCTTAGAACCATTACCTGATCCCTAATCTGCCAATCTACATCATGTACAGTTTTGTCAAGTTGTATTTTGGCCTGTTGTTGGGCCATGTCCATATATTGTGCAGCAAACAGGTGTACCTTTTGGATATATTGTTTGAGTTGCTTGACATATTGATCTACTGATACTCTATCAGCAGTGGGAGCACACAGGTCCAGAAGTAGATGTTCTGGTAGACTGCAAATGGGGTGCACTGTCTACTAGTGGAGGGTGCCCCCCTTATTGCCATAAGGAGTAAAGGCAGTAGTGAATCCCAGTCCTCGGGGTTGTCCTGAATGATTCTGGATAACATGAGCTTGATCTGCCTGTTAGCCCTTTCCGCCTGTCCTGATGACTGAGGGTGTCATGTACTTGATAGATAAAATCCCTCTTCAGTTGTTCAGGTACGACCCACAATTTTTCAGAAATGTTGGGGCAGTGATACCATATGAGTAAGTTATCACTGGATAGGTGAAGGTCGCCCTTCACCTTTTTGTAGGGGCTGTTTGTTGGGAGTCCTTCCTCAGTCCCCTTGTCAAGGAATCTGAACACTGACTTCAATTAAGGGTCCTTCTTTTGTGCAGATGATAGATCTAAGGGCACAAAAGGAGTTGTTTTTTTATTCACAGCAGCAATGCATACTGTATCTGGGACAGAGGGAGTTGTCATTTCCCATATGTCCCTTCCCCAAGCACCAATTTTTCACCAGACAGTCAGCTTTGTCATTAAAAGGGAAATATGGTTTGCTCTTACAGTGTGCTCGAACCTTATTAATGTACAGTTTATATTTAAACTGTCTGGTCAATATTGTGATGTACACAAATAAGTCTCTGTATTTTACAGGAGTACCATCAGAGGACTGAAAGTTTGTTTTCTCCCAAAAGGGTAGAAATTCAATCAGAGAGTTAGAGAGTTACAGACCCAATCAAAGTCTGTAATGATGACAGTATCTGCAGTGCCTTCCTTTAGCACTTCCAGAGTACGAGTCATAGCAGCTAGTTCAGCATACTGTGCAGAAATGATGGTACACCTCCTGTAAATGCATGCTCTGTCATCACTAGGATGTACAATGAGAACTCCAAATCCTGCTATCTGACCTTCTTTAGTATGTGAGGCTGAGCCATCAGTAAAAACACTACACAGAGTAGGGTCATTTAACACTTCCTGAGGTGCTGGCAGGAAGGGTCCTGGGTCAGGTAGGTCAGGGGGTTGGAGTGAACAATCATGGGTCTCTCCTGTAAAAAGTAGGCCATGGGCCAACAAGGAGGAGTCTTGGTAGGAAGGCCAGTGATGTCATGATCCTGTAGAAGAAGAGACCAATGTGTAAGTCTGGCATTGGAGACAGAGCCATCTTTCACTCTGTCTGGCAACAGAAAGTTTGTGGGCATGTGATTGAAATGCAGCACAATTGGGGGTATATCCAATGATGTACATAAAATGTCTCACCACCCAGTATGTGGCCAAGATTCCTTTCACAAAAGTTATACTTCAGCTCAACTGGGGAGAGCATCTGGGATGCATAAGCAAGGGGCCTAACATGCCCATTGAACATGTGGGCTGAAACTGCTGAGATGGCTATATCTGACACAGCAGTTTCAGGATGGTATGGTAAAGCTGGGTAAGGATTAATCAAAGCTGGTGCTGTGGCCATTGATTGCTTCAGACTGGTCACAGTTGTGGTTTGTACTGGACCCCAGGTCCAAGGTAATCCTTTTTCAGTAATTCAAACAGAGGTGTGGCCTTCTGTGCAAAATCACAAAGTCCCTGGAGTAGTTTACCATACCCAGGAAACATCTTAGTGTTGCAACACTGGTTGGATGGGGTAGATCTTGCAGTTCCTGAATATTTTTCAAGTCAGGGCTTCTTCCCTTTTCTGTTATGCAGAGTCCTAGGAAGAGACCCTCCTTCTGGCACAGTTGTGCTTTTGAAGGGTTGCACATGAGGCCTGCCCTCTGTAAGAGGGTCAGTAATTCATCTAACAGAGTCAAATGTTTTGCTTTAGTGGCAATAGTCAAAAGCAAATCATCCATGTATTGCAGGAGGCATTCAGGGGTCAAAAATCCCTGTAGTGCATCTTTCATGTATAAATGAAAGTGGGAGGGGCTATTGTGGTATCCCTGGGGGACACAGGCCCACGTATACTAATGACCCTCAAAGGTGAAAGCAAATTTGTACTGGTTCTGTCTAGCCAGTGGTAGGGACCAAAATCCATTGGAAATGTCCAATGCAGTGAACCACTTGTGGTCTGGGGTTAGCATTCTTATTATATCAGGAACTGATGCCACTGTGGGGGCACAACTTGGTGTTACCTGATTAAGCTTTCTGTAATCAGTTGTAAGTCTCCAGGCCCCATTTGACTTTTTAACTGGCCAAATGGGGGAGCTGACAGTCAAGACACATGATCTGATCACACCCTGCTAGAGCAGGGACTCTATGATCCCTTTCAGAGATGGCAAGGGCTCTGCAGGAAAAGGATATTGCCTTTGTCTAACAGGATTTGGTCCTGTTACTTCAATGATAGTCTGCATTCTGCCACAATCTTGTTTGTCCTTTGCAAACACATCTCTGTGTCTGATTAGGATTGGTTGTAAATCCCTGTATGAGTCATGATCCTTGATGATGTCTCTGACTTTATACTCAATGACATTGTGTGTAATGGCCACCAGTGTGTGTAACTCACATATCATGATGGTATGGTATTGTCTTGGAATTCAGATCATCAGCCTGTTTGTTAGATCCACTACACAGCCATGTCATCCTAGAAAATTAATTCTCAAAATGCTGGGCTGATGATGTAAAACCATGAGGTCAAAAGTAAATTTTGCGAAGAGGTTATCCACCACCACAGGGATGGGGATGGGCTACTAGGTATACAATGCAGTACCATCCACACCTTGAGCACCGGTCTCCCATATAGTAGACCAGGGTGAGGATGCTGGATCCTCATCATGTAACACTGACATGGCTGCTCCAGAGTCAAGCAACATTATAAATTGGTGGCCCCCCCACCATGGCCTCTACACAAGGCCTGACACTTGTATCCAGCACTATGGGGATATAATGCAGACTGGGGCCTCTAATTGTCATTGCTGTGAACTAGAGGTCAATGCATTACATTTTTTTACAATATCTTGCACCTTCTTGCCAGAAGTGCTCGTTATTGTCTGTGCTGGGAATACCCCAGACTGTTCCTGACTTGTGCTTGCTACTGGAGCCATAGTATGGAATGGTCGAGGTGGCACTAGTAGAGGGGGCCTTGCAGGCAGTGCAGGCGGTACTGGCACCATGGGGGTGCCTGCATAGTAGAGAAAGAGTCATGTTAAGACTGCATATAGTGCTTCAGCTATAGTTTGTGATTCCGTAGCACAGGTTCATAAATCATGCCTGTACCCCCCCTTCCAACATGGCCTGTGATGATGAAATTATCACAGCAATGGGGTATTCAGAATCAGGGTAGATAATAATTTTAGCCTTTTGCAGGGCTGGTCTGAGGGTCTTGTTATCCTCAACAATGTGCTTGTAGGGTGGCCCAGAGTAGTGAAACCTGCTTCCCTGTTTGTTACCCTTGTTCTTCTTGTTACCATTCCAGTTTTTGCTGCCCTGTCCATTATTGAAGGCATGGGCCTTGTTACCCTGTGCCCTCCCCCCACGACTACATAATGGGTCACCCCACTGGAAGGCTGTTGGATTGTGGATTGCAGCAACCTTGTTTTTGTTGCTGGAGTTGAGATAGTGCATGTTTACATGGTATGCTCTTTCAACCACTCTCAGCATTTTATCAAAATTGTCATCTTTAGGAAAAACAGCACACTCAATCCTCATGAAGGGCTGGTATCATGTTACATAGGAAAATATCTTTGTATTCCACAATATCAACAGCAAACTGTTCCTTTGCCAAGGTCTTGCCAGAGCTGTAAGCCATCCACAAGCGTTTATGGTAGTTATCAGGAGACTCCTTGGCTCCCTGTTTTACATTGTATGCCAGATGTGCTCCAACAATGCCTGGATACTTTGCAGCCATCAAAGCTGCACAAATAATGTCCCAATCCTTCTTTGTCCCATCCCTGATATCCTCTGGAAGCTTTGACCAGAGGCTAGGGTCCAAAGTCAAATGAAACATCTGGATAAAGCCGTCACTAGGAAGGCTGAGCATTTCACAGTCTGCCTTAACCTTGGCAAGGTGACAGCTTAAGTTATCCATGGGCTGCATGTGCCCAATACTATCAGCCATCTGCTGGGCTAAATGAGCAGATTTCATGGGGTTGCTTGGTGGTGTTCTTGGGTCAGGTGAAAGCCTAAAAGTGGCCTTCTAACTGCTGCTTCTGCTGCAGCATCTGCAACTGACTTCACAATAGTAGGCTGTCTACCAGCCTCTTTCAGAAGTTCATCGCCCTCCAGTTTAAGTATATTCTTTTGGTCCTCAGTAATACCAGTCTTACTGATAGCCTCATTAATCATGTCTTGAATCTCCAATGTGTCTTGTCTGGTCAACGTAGCAATCGCCGGTCTCTGCGTTTGAATAAACAGTTCTGTGATGTGATGGTTGGCCATCTTGGAAGCTGCACTGGGTGACACCATCTTGGTATATGGCAATATGGCCACCATCATGTGAGCATGAGCGGCCATCTTGGGGATGGTATGGGGACGCAACTTGATGACATGTGTGTCCACCATTTTGAGACATCAACAATCCACTATTTTGTGAAACAGAAGAGTGCCCAGCCATTGGGCTAGCCCACTCCACAGCACTCTGTGAGTCCTCACAATCAGACTCCTCATCACCAGAAGAGTTAAGGTCAATGGGCATAAACAGAAAGTCCTCCATGGCTTTAATATGCTCAGCCGGTACCTCTCATTGATGGTGCAATGTTGCCATCTTTGCTCTGCTTTTCATGTGATTAACCTTAGAGATGGTAACACACAAACCCCTCACAACATCTTTCTGCAAGACTCTATACGTGGTGCTTACTTCAGCGTGATTCCTAATCTTACTTTCAAGCTCACTATTTACCTGGTTCAGCTCCCCCCTCAGTTCCTCATTTTCTTCACGTAAGGTATTATTAGTCTCAGACAACAAGTCATTTATGTGTATAACCTGCATTCTATCAAGCTTTGCTTTTCACAATCATCTTTCAAAGCATGTAATTCCTAAATATTACTGTTAGTAGTTTCATGTAACAGGGAATCATGCTGCTGATGCAGCTGCTGGACTTGCAACTCCAGCCTGACTGTGTGCTCTGCAAGTTCAGCATTTAACACCCCCATCTCTCACCTGAAGGCAGTGTCATCTGACTCCACTGCAGCCAGATGCTGTAATGCAGCTTCTAAGCTAACAAACAGCATTGACACAAACAAACCTTTGGAAGAATTTTTCTTGGTAACCAGTGGGGTCCCACAGGGCTCTGTGCTTGGGCTGGTGTTGTTCAATGTCTTCATCAATGACATTGAGAATGGCATTAGAGGCAAAATGTGCCTTTTCGCAGATGACACCAAGCTCTGTGGGAGACTAGACACAGCTGAAGGGATAAAGGACCTACAGAAAAATCTGGAAAAGCTGGGGAGGAGGTCCAGGATCTGGCAGCTTGGCTTCAATGTCAAGAAATGCTAAGTTATGCATATTGGAGCCAAGAATCCCAGGACAGAGTATTACCTGGGTGGAGTCCGAGTATTTGCATCAGAGGAGGAGAAGGACCTGGGATTGATGATCACTAGTGACCTGAAACACTCCAAGCAGTGCAAGAAAGCAGCAGCAAAGGCAAACAAGATGCTGGGATGCATTGCTAGGGGGATCAGTAGTAGGAGAGAGGAGGTTATACTGCCCTAGTACAAGTCACTGTTAAGGCCGCATCTAAAGTATGGAGTTCAGTACTGGTGCCCACACCTCAAAAAGGACATTAACCTGCTGGAGAAGGTACAGAGGAGGGCTACAAAGATGATAGCTGGTCAGCAGGGCAAGGCATATGAGGAGAGGTTGACCCACTGAACATGTACTTCCTGGAAGACAGGAGCGAGAGAGGGGACATGATTGGGACATTCAAGCATTTGAAAGGGATAAATAAGGTTGATAAGGAGAGTCTCTTTAAGCTGAGTGGCAACCATATCACAAGGGGGCACAGTCTTAAGCTGGAGGGTGGGAAGTTTAGGAGGGAGGTCAGGAAGCACTTCTTCACAGAGAGGGTGGTGGACATTGGAATGTGCTGTTGGAAGAGGTCATCTCATTGAAGACAGTGGTCAGCTTTAAGAGAGTTTGGGATAGGCATAGGGGAAGGTAAGAATCATGGGTAGGGAGGATGGGAGAGTGGGGAAGGAGGGCAGGGACATTAGCTCAAGCTGTGGACCCTGCAATATGAGTAGACATGATAGACCAAATGGCCTTCTTCTTCTGGCTTCTTCATATGTACTGTATGTATGTAAATATAATGATCAAAGATAGCCTATACAGGATCAGCTTTATCTTTAGCTACTGTAGCAAAATCCTCAAAACCTCCATAGCTACTGAGGTATTGCGAGGTTTCTGACCTCAATTCTGTGCATATGTTTTTTCTCGGACATGACTAAAATAAACAGAGAAACCTTTAACTGTTTGTGGTCCAGGAACTGCGTTTCAAACCACAGTAAATGAAAGCACACAGACAGCTTTTGACATATGTGGGAGCCTTTCAAGGAAATTTCCACAACCTGAAAACAATCTAGCTGTCTCCATGGAATATATTACAGCTTGGTGTTCCCACAGGTGAGAGGCAGCTCACTGCACAGATTTAAAAGTCTGTCAGAGAGGTCCCTATTGCCTAAGCTCCATATACTGGGGAATGGCAGACCATGAAGATTTACACAGTAGAAGCTAACAGCTGCTTGTCACTGGGTAATTACTCAACCCAATGCCTAAATCCACAAGGGAAATAAGTGTAAGTTTGACCACCACTCAGACATTTACCATGGTCGGCATTTTGTTATCTAGAGTCCAGCTCTAGATTTTATCAGATTCCTATACATCTGTAGTGTTAGCCAAAGAACATGTGGAATAATAGGGGTGTGTAACCCAGGCATAACAATCTCTGGAGTGATTAGGGGCAGTCCTGTTACCATGGCCAAATGGCCAGCTGTACTTGAAATATTTTAGTGAGTAAAAGTTGCAGCCATGTTTGTGATGGAAATCAAGGATGAATGAAAAATTGTTCAAGGAGGCACTAATATGTCAATGTGCAATATCTTGATTGCCGAAAGATGTCTACAACCATTGGTTATTACTCAATAAACATACTGTCTTAGACCAATCAGGATGCAGGACATTCACTACCCACTTTTATAATAAAAATATTAATATTGCTGATGTTCTTAATTGTTTTAATTTGAATCAAACATCTGGGTGACATTAAACCTGCAGATGTAGGAGTGTGGGGGGTTACCTGTATTTATTTATTTGTTTTTTTGTTTTGTTTTTTTTGTTTATTTGAAAATTGCTAACTGGGACACTGCACTTAGCAAAAGTTCATGTCCAGGCACAACTCAGGGCAGGGGAACAGAGGAGATAACTGTTACAAGCAGTTAAGATTGCAAATCTATGAAGGTATACACAATCAAAACATGGTAGCAAAAAGCAACTAATGACAACAGTAGCTGGGCAACAACTCAGCTAAACAGATTACTGCAACACTAAGGCTAGCACTAAAGAGCATATCAAGCTAGAATCAGTGCCCAGCTGACTAAGGGCCTGTGGCAAGTGTTTCCATCTTTGTTATTTAAAAACAAAAACTCCAATTAGGAATTTGTGCTCAGTATTTGGTGACATCAGAAAAGTGAGAGTTTATAAGCCAATAGCACTGTTTGCCAATGGCACTAAAAATCAGAGCTGTCAGCAAGTTTGTAATATTGCAGCCATGTGACAGCTATAAACAAGTCATCTATTTCAGTTTGCAGGTTTTCTTATAACATTTAGAACATAATAAAAAGTTGACAAAAAATGAAAAATAAAAGGTGACTGTAATGTCTCCTGGCTAATCAAGAAGATCAACATGTAATTTTTTACTGTTCCAGAACCACTCATCATTGCTTTGCCATTTTCAAACACTAGAAAATCATGAGATGACACTCTTGATTAACAAGGAAACAAATCCCAGTCACCTTTCATTTACAGAACATAAAGGACAATGGATGGGCAACAGACAATAATTGTGCTGTAATCGCATCGAGCAGTTTCCATAACAACTTGGTTAACCTCAAGAGTGCAGCTCGAGAGGTTTAGTTGTTATAGAAACCATGAGATGTGGTTTCAGCACGGTTATTGTCTCTTGCCCATCCATTAGCTTTTATAGTGTATGGGGTAAAATGCACTATAAAAGCTAATGGTTTTGAAGTCCAGCAGTTTCAAATCTTGCCCCCCCCACACACACACACTCTCCTGAACAAGCCCCAATACACGTCCCACAGTGAAAAACATAACCATCTTTGACAAGCTTCTTTATGTACCTTGTACCTTGTATATTCCTGTGCTGTGTCTCTGGTTATGCATAATGCAGCTCTCCCGGTTATGCAGCAATGCTACCAGCATTACTCCGGGAATTCTGAAGTCCAGAGGAGACGTATGCTAAAACCCAAGAGAAGAGCAGGATATCAACATGAAGTAGCAAAGAGGGGTTAACAACCTTTTGACATCACATCGATACCATAACAACATGGTAAACTGTCTGAATTCAGACAGTAATAAGGGCTCCCCATACATTATAATGCTATACTGGTACACAGTTCATGAGATTGTTGAATTAAGGCAAAGTGCTGGGGAAATAATAACAGCCTGAGGCCTTAGGTTTAATGAAAGTTGTTCTGGAATCTATTTTTACTGTTCTAGGGAAATGAATCACAACATATTGTACCTTGAAACTGCTATACTGTTTAACAGTAGCCCAGGGCCAGTTTACAACATAATGAATCTTAATAAACTCACCTTCCTAATCTTTTATAAGTACTCTACCCAATTAACTTTGCCATGTTTAGTAGTGACTCACGGTTACTGCATGCCTTTTCAGATCAAGAATTTCCAACAAATACTAACCTGTTTAGTCAGCAGATGCCAGTGAGGTAAAGTTGATGATCTTAGATAGGTCGGTTTTATGGTAAACATATTTAGAGCTCTTCACTCTTAACAACATTTGTGTTATCCAGGAGTCTTAATTTAGGTTAATATATAGACCTGCAAATTGCACTATATGTGGAAAAAAAATTGAAAACAAATTCTAACATCACCATCTGCTTTCTCTTACTATGAGACGTAATTTTATTACATACTGAGCTATTGTCTTTGTTGGGGTCAGCATTTTATTGTATGTGGTTCTTGACACTCTACCAGAAGCAGCATGCTCAGTCTACCACATTGCCCATTTACATTTTTTTAATTGAGGAGAATGATGCTTGGCACTTTTCAGCGTTGAAGATGACTTAGTTTAATTACTCGTTTCAGGTATTGACATGTTTAAAACTGAAAGAAAACTGTAATGATCCTGGTGTCCTGCATATGTTTTTCAACATGGCAACTATAGTGCAACCCTCCTCATGCCTCCTTGGTTGGTGCCATCTGAAGCTTTTACAGCAAAATCTGATTGTTAAAATACATCTGATTATGTAAACTACTGAAATGCCCAGAACAAAAGATGCATTTTATAAATCAGACTCTGTGATATTGGATTTACATGGGGGACTACCATGGAGATGCAAGAATGCTTTTGTCAGTCACTATGAGGGTAAAGGGTGGGGTGGACTGGAAGAAATGCCCTTGCTTTTGATACTAAATCCAGTGTAAGAGTTTGGATGGAGTGGGAGAAGGGGTAATACCTGACACCAGGGATTTGCATCAGGACCAGTGAAGAGCACCGGCACACTGGCACTTACAAAACACTTACTCCACTGAGGAATTTCCTGTCACAAACTTAAAAAATGGCTGTTGCTTGCCTTCTCTTGTGCCTTATTATATGATGGTAAGAAAAAATAGTGCATCCTGATTGGTCAGTGGCCACCTTTAGCAGTGATGTTATCCCAGCAAAGCATCAGTGTGAATGTCTTGATTGATTGTAGACTGTTTTGTTGTATTAATCTTCACCAGACCTGTAAGAAACAGACATGCTTCCATACGAATAAATTAACTAAAACACTTTTAAGATATTTTTTTATTCAGCATAAAATCAACCCAATGTATAATAGCAATAATGTACCCTAGGGTGTGTATATCATGGGGAAAATGTCATTTCTCAGGTGTTGGATGCACTCATCCAGCAGCCTTGTGCCCCATCACCCAAGGAATGACATTATCCTGGTATATTACACAGCTTTGTTGTGCATTATTACTTAATTATATGGTACACTTTTACAGCACTACAACGTCATCAAAAATGGCTATGAAAACTTTCTCTGATAGGTTGATGCACAAACATTTGAATTCTTTTTTAATCCAGTTGGGTCTCACCCTTTTTTGCCAGGATTCAATCTGTTTTAGTTTGCTTATCATTTCAGGCTGGTCACACTTTAAAGCCTCAAACATCTATCACTAATAATACCTTTGGTTTTAAGAGAAGAAGAGCAAATTTTGGTTTGAGATTTGAAAATGTCCAACCACCACTTTACGGTGATTCCCTTTGCTCAGGCCCTACATTATTCCATTTTCATTTACATATTTACCTCATTGACACAAGTTGGGGGTCCTGCTGTTTCATATTCCTTTTATGCACATTTCTATACTAACTAGCTTTATAATGGCAGGGTGGGATCCTGGTGTCAGAATTGAGGGTGAGGGCATAAGTGTGCCACTAAAATGAGCTCCAAGTAGATATACTTCTTTAAACAGCTAGTTTTATGACACTAGGATGGGTCTCTGGTGTTGGCATTGGTGGTCAATACATCAACATGCCACCCGGGATGCTTTCCAAGTGACATATTTGCTACAAAGATTCCAATAAGATGTTTTACCTGCTGAAACAATAGTTGTTAGTGACAAGCACAGTCACTGGAAAATTGCAGAAAATGTTACCCAAAAATGTAAATATTTTCTGCAGACATTGGGGGGAAATTACAGGGGTTCACTACACATCACCAGTGCTCCCCAATAAATCTTTTATTGCTTGCTGCAGCATGTATTGATCATATAAACTGTTAGATAAATATATTGCTACTTGTATATGATTTCAATATGGAGAAAGGGTTGTGTTTTTGAAGTGAGTTGCAAATTAATCATTATGTATCATATCTTATAAAATCTAAAGTCATGTACCTCATGCAGTGCTAACTCGATTTTATTTAGTAAGTCACAGTCAGTCAATTTTGAATATATCCTGACACAACATATTTAATCCATTTCTAGATGTAAAATAATGACATGTTTAACAAATACTTATTTTGGTGCAAGAAAAAAATAAGCAGATAACCAGGGTGCCTAATAAAGTTCTAGTAAACAAAAAAACACTGTTTATTTTATTAATTTTTTTTTTTTATATTTCAAGTTTATTAACACAACAGAGTACATCAAAATACAAGCTCAGAGCAGTGTACATGATATACATTTTGTAACACAGAGGAATATCAGGGTTCATTGCCTAATACAATCTGTAGTAGGTATAAGAACCAAAAGAAGAAATGAAAAGAAAATTAGTAAAGGGTATGGTATCCATAGTCTGGAGCTGGGTATAATGTGGAACACCAACTGGAGTGGGGTTTTCTGGCACAGGGTGAGCATCCATCACAACTAAAACAAAATCTAGCCAGAGCCGATATGGCTGCATGGGAGGAATGTGGGGTAAAACTATTAAAAATTAGCATAGTTATGTGCCTGCATTAGCAAAATGTGACGTAGGCTCATAAATGTGTTGTTTTGTAATATTTGCACACTAACTTTTCAACATAACCTTGTTATGACTCTATAATGTATGGCAGAGAGCTATGAACTATGGAATTCAATGAATTCCTATCATTGTTATACTATCGTGACATCAAGAGATTGATATACCCTCTTGTGTACGTCACAATGATAGTATAACAAAAGAGAACATCTCTGCGCATGTGCACCTCACTTCCACATACTGATAAATGGCGGAAAGAGCTGCATGAAAGGAGACCAGCACAAAAGTAAAGCCTCATTTTGTTTAACTGGTGCATATATGGTATAAAAGCTAATGGACGGGTATTGTGATGCTTGGCCAGGTGGTTATGATTGTTGTATGATATTTGTAATATAAAAATATAGTATGTGATTGTCTTATATAAGACATCCTGTGCTTCCATGGGTGCCCCCCCTCCCAGGTTTCAGTGAAGCTACAGGATATGTAACTGACCAGGAGATCTCTTTAATGTAATTAACTTCCTTGAGAAGTTGCATTTTATGACCTTTTTTATGACCTGTTGCTGCTTTGAAATTGGGAAGCTAAATATACAGTTTATTACAGGACAGGGCATCATTTAGCTGATCCCTGTTGGCTATATGTATCACACCTAGGTGACGGACTGCAGGGTTGTAAACCTCAAAGGAACTGGTGGATCAAAGACTCATAATTTGGGAAATTAGTTTTTTGCTGATGTCACCTTATTTAATATAACCTCCTGATAGGACATCATGTTTGTATTTTTTATATTCTAAAAGGAGGAGCTAGGTGACTCACAGAAGGGGTGTGGAGACACCGTTTAAACTAATACTTGTGTCTAAACTGTTTGTGAGATATACCATCTTGGGACTCTAAAGAGACACATCTCTCTGATTTACTTTAACGGCACTTACAGAGGTAATACATTAGACAAAAAAGATCTAAATGTGTTTTGGTAGGAGTTTGTTCTGTAGTTTTCCTTGTTTTTCTTTTATGTGATTGTGATGATCTTTGATATTTGTTCTGTATTTTATGTTACTGTGTTTATCCATTTTTTAGTAAACCTATTCTTTAGAGACTGCCTGGGTGCCTGCCAGTTCTTTTTTTGCATGTGACGTATAGATGGTTAAGTCTGACAATTGTTCAAGGGCTTGATGGTGTTACCAAACTGGGAAAAGGAAAGAATATACCTAAGGTCTCTTATAGAATTTTAAGGGTTCATTTTGGAAGCCTGACTTGGTGCCCCTGGTGAAAGATTGCACCCCAATCCCTGAAGAGGGTACGTATCTGAGCCTGTACATTTGGGTATGCTAGCATAAGGTTCACAGTTTGAATCCCCCCAGAACTTGAGAGTAAAGGTGATTTGAACCCAAAAGCAGACAGGAGGGTTACCCTGTCTGTTACCTATTCACATTATTGTTCTCTGAGGTTGGCACTGTGGGACCAGAGGGCCTGACTTGCTGAGTGCATTTGTGACAGATTTGGTTGGCAGCGATGCAAAAAAATTGGTAACACAAGCTTTAACTGTTCAGTGTGTCAGCTTAATACTGTACAGCTCACTTGCAAAATAAGGCAGTGATTTATTTTTTTAAAGAAAACAGAACTATATCATTTTGCTTACAGTCAAGTTCCTACCTGTTTAAATTTTTTTTCAAAGTGCGAGTTAGAGTAGTCATAGTTAGGGAAGAAGATGGCTTCCAACTACAGCGGGCATAGTGCAGACTACTTGAGGCAGTTGTGCCAGGACAGAGGAGTCCTTCACAAGGGGAGAGCCACCAAGCAGGACCTTGTGGATGCCCTGATGGCAGCAGATGCCCAGTGCATCAATTCAGAGACTGTGACTGAAAAGGACCGAACCTTGGATGTGGAGGGGTCAGCCACCAGTGCAGTGTCCAGATCCAGTGGGGAGGACAGCAGGGCCAGTGCAAGCCCAGGACCACAGCAGCAGGGGAAGGTCACCAGCATTCTGGAGCCAGAAGCAATCAGGCTGCAGATTGAGTTGTGCAGAATGGAGCTGGAGTTCCAGAGAGAAGAGAAGCGAGAACAGCGATCCACAGAGGAGAAGAGGGAACGAGAACAGTGAGCCACAGAAGAGAAGAGGGAGCAAGAATGGGGAGAAGCAGACCATGAACAGTGAGAAGTGGACCATGAAGAGCGTAAGTGCCAGAGGCAACATGAACTGGAGAAGTTACAACTCCAACCACCAGCACCAGAGCAGGTAAGTGGCTTGGGTTTAACTGGAACTACAGGACTGGGTTACAAATCAAATTCCAAATTGATAGCTGAATTTAAAGAGGGAGAGGATATGGACACCTTTTTAAATTCCTTTGAAAAAGTTTGTATTCAGGCAAAAATTCCTAGAGGGTCCAGGAGCTCCCAGCTATCCCTGTTACTTACCAGGAAAGCTCAGGATGCATTGGGTCAAATGGACAATGATGACAGTAATGATTACAGCTATCTTAAAGCTGCACTTTAAAAAAAGTTTTATTTAACTGCAGAAGCATGCAGAGCTAAATTCTGCAAGCTCAGGAGAATCCCTGATATGAGCTATGAGGAGCTAGCCATGAAACAACATCAGTTTTTAAAATGTTGGTGGGAAGGAATTGAAGCAAACTGTAGATAAAATTGAAAATGCGATATTGTTAGAGCAGTTTTGGGGGGCATGCCCAGCAGAGCTGAAAATCTGGCTGGAGGACCAAGATCCCAAAACAGTGTAAGAGGCTGCTGAACTCTTGGACTGCTATGCCAAGATCAGACCTGCTTTGAGAGTGAATGGGGTGGGTGTGGCAGTGCAGAAAGGGAAAAGAGTGCCTTCAGGGCAGCTAAAACCCTCACTGCCTCCACCGAAATCTGTTAGCCCCAGGTTTCAAAGAAAAGATTTATCTGAGAAAAGAAATGAATGTTGGGTTTGTAAAGAAACTGGGTATATTGCCAGACAGTATCCCAAAAGGAAGAGCAATATGCAAAATGGGGCTAGGAAAGAAGTGAGTTGTTTGTGTGTCCCTGGATGCATACCTGTGAACATGAGGGAACACATGCACCCTGCCACGGTGAATGGTGTACAGACTCAAGGTTTAAGAGACACAGAGCCATCCCTGACATTGGTAAAAGGGGATCTGGTAGAGCCTGGTCAGCTTATACCCAATGAATTTGTAACTGTACAAGACTTCACTGGGGAGGAGAAAACATTGCCACTCACTAGTGTTCTCCTAAACTGGGGTGAAACAGGGGGAACTGTACAACAGGTGGCTGTAGCCAAAACTTTATCAGTGGATGTCATCCTTGGCAACAATCTCAAACAAGGAATGGTGTGTGCAGTTACCCATAGCCAAGCGGCAAGGGAAAATTGCAGTTCCCTGGACCCCACAGAAGCCATTGTGGAAACCATTGGGAGGCTAGTTCCCCAGCCTATGTCTCCTGATCTGGAGACTAATGAAAAAGAGGGGTAGAAATTTCCCCAGTAGCAGTTAACCACACAGCTAAGGAGGGTTACTCTGAAGAAGGAGGGGTGACCCATTGTCAGAGGGTTAGGGATGACAGTGATCCTGAGTGCTCTGATGCTAGTGCTAGGGACCCTAGTTTAGATACTGACGGGGACCTTTCCCATGCCTTGGGAATGTGTAAGGAGTTTGCAGCTGCTCAGGAAAGTGATCCTAGTCTAGAGAAGCTGAGGGCTTGGGCAGACTCTGACAGAGCAGAGGGAGGGGACAGTAAATATAAGGTTTATTGGAAAAATGGACTTATGTATACTCAGGCTGTGAAGACAGAGGGAGGGGTGATAGGCAGGCAGCTTGTCATTCCCCAGGGGTATCGTGAGCAGTTACACAAGATTGCACACAATAGTCCCTTGTCTGGTCATCTGGGAATCATGCGCACTACGCAGCGGTTGCCCAGAATTTCTATTGGTCCAACTTCACCCAGCAGGTGAAGGAGTATTGCAGGTCTTGTCACCGGTGCCATAAAATAGGGAAGATGGGTAAGAAAACCCAAACCACCCTAATTCCATTGCCCATAGTGGAGGAGCAATTCCAGAGGGTGGGAATGGATATTGTGGGGCCTTTAAATACCCCCAGTTCCTCTGGAAAGAAGTTCATCCTGACTGTGGTGGATTATGCCACCCGGTACCCCGAGGCAGTCACCCTATCCTCACTGTGGACAGACAAAGTGGCAGATGCCCTTCTTGGGAGTTTCTCCCATGTTGGGTTTCTGCAGGAGGTTATCACCGATCGAGGGGGTTCCTTCATGTCGGACCTGATGAAATGTTTGTTGGAGAAGTGTGGGGTAGTGCATAGGCACATGACACCTTATCACCCACAAGCCAATGGGCTTGTGGAAAGATTTAACAGTACCCTGAAGTCAATGATCCAAGCGTTTGCTGACCAACATGGCAGCGACTGGAAGAAATACATTCCCCACCTGTTGCTTGCATAGAGGGCAGTGCCCCAAGAGTCGATAGGGTTTTTCCCCTTCGAGCTTTTATATGGACGCCAAGTACGTGGGCCCTAGACTTGATCCAGGAGGACTGGGAAGGTAAGCACACCACCCAGGGAACTCCCATAGTGGATTATTTCCTTAGTTTTAGGGAAAGACTGAAGGAGCTTATGGGGACAGCCCAGAGCAACCTGGCAGCTGCCCAACAGAAAGAAAAAGTGTGGTATGACTGCAGAGCCAGAGCTTGCTCATACACGGTGGGTCAGGAAGTCATGGTCCTTATTCTGATCTGGAAAGACAAGCTGCAGGCTGAGTGGGCAGAACCATACAAAGTAGTTAGAAAGGTAAATGACGTGAATGATATAGAATTACCTGACAGAAGACATACAGAAAGACTGTACCACATCAGCATGATGAAGCCATATGCTAATAGGGCTGACATGGTGTTTGCAGTATGTAGTCCTGGAGAGGGGATAGACAAAGAAGAACCCCTTCTGGACTTGCTGGAAGGAAGAAAGCAAGTGGGAGTCCTCTGTGGAGGCAGTTAAATTATCAACTCAGCTGGCCCCGAACAAGATCCAGGAAGTAAAGGAGGTTCTAGCAGACTTTGCCCCACTGTTTAGCACCAAGCCTGGACCAACCCCCTTAGCAACGCATGATGTTGAGACAGGGACACAGATGCCCACACGGCAGACAGCATATTGGGTGTCAGAGGCTGTCCTAAAGGACATTAGGAGGAAGGTGGAGGAAATGCTGTATTTAGGGGTAATCCAGAGAGATCCCACAGCCCCTGGACCTCACCCGTAGTCCTTGTGCCCAAGCCAGATGGCTCTACCAGTTTCTGTGTGGACTATCAAGGACTGAATGCAGTCACAAAGTCAGATGCCCACCCAATGCCCCAGATGGAAGAACTCCTGGACAAGTTGGGAGGGGTGACCAACCTTACGACTATTGCCCTGTTAAAGGGGTATTGGAAAGTAGAGTTAACTGACAGAGCTAGGGAGAGGTCAGCCTTCATCACTCTGATAGGCTTATTTGAAAATAAAGCAATGCCTTATGGAATGAAGAATGCCCCAGCCACTTTCCAAAGGTTGGTGAACCAGGTGTTAAATGGTGCTGAGGAGTACACCATGGATTGCCTGGATGACATTGCCATCTTTAGTGCCAGCTGGGAGGAACACCTGTCCCACTTTAGGGAAGTGCTGGGCAGGATACAGAGGGCTGGGCTCACTGTCAAAGCTGAGAAGTGCTAGGTGGCCATGACTGAAGTGGCATACCTCGGGCATGTTGTAGGCCGGGGGCAGCTCCATCCTAACCAAGTAAAAATAGAGGTGATCAAGGCATAGCCCAGACCAGAAATACAGAAGTGGGTTAGGAGTTTTCTAGGGACAGCAGGGTACTATAGGAAATTTTTACCCAATTACAGTGCTATGGCTGCTCCCTTATCTGACCTGGTAAAGAAAAAGATGCCTAAGAAAATTACCTGGGAGCCAGCCTTTGAAAAAGCCTTTACCAGACGGAAGGAGGCACTGTGCAGTGCTCCTTTGTTAATAATTCCTGATTATAGCAGACCCTTTATAGTCCAGACTGCAGCCTCAGATGTGGGTATTGGGGCAGTACTGAGTCAGACATCCAACCAAGGGAAAGATCACCCAGTAGTGTACCTGAGTAAAAAGTTACTTCCCAGGGAGCAGGCTTACTCTACTGTGGAACAAGAGTGTCTTGCCATAGTGTGGGCCCTAAATAAGTTAGACCCATACTTGTATGGGCAGCATTTTGAGATACAAACTGACCACAACCCTCTGGTTTGGCTGACTTAAGTGGTAAAAACTAATGGTAGACTATTAAGATGGAGTCTTGCTTTGCAAGGATATGACATGATGATCTTACATAGGGCTGGAGTGACCAATCAGAATGCAGATGGCCTCTTGCATCTGTATGAGGAGCGAACTGACTTAGGAAGCTCATCCCACACAGGGGATAGAGCCCCCAAATTTAGTCTAGGTGGGGAGGACTGTGACGCTCGGCCAGCTGGTTATGATTGTTGTATGATATCTGTAATATAAAAATATAGTATGTGATTGTCTCACATAAGACATCTTGTGCTTCCATGGGTGCCCTTCCCCCCCAGGTTTCAGTGAAGCTACAGGATATGTAACTGGCCAGGAGATCTCAATAGTGTTATTAACTTCCTTGAGAAATTGCATTTTATGGCCTTTTTTATGACCTATTGCTGCTTTGAAGTTGGGAAGCTAAATATACAGTTTATTACAGGACAAGACATCATTTAGCTTATTCCTGTTGGCTATATATCACACCTAGGTGATTGACTACTGGGCTGTAAACCTCAAAGGAACTTGTGGATCAAAGACTCATAATTTGGGAAATGAGTTTTTGCTGATGTCACCTTATTTAATATACCTCCTGATAGGACATCATGTTTGTATGTTTTTGTATTCTAAAAGAAGGCACTAGATGACTCACAGAAGGGGTGTGAAGACACAGGTTAAACTAATACTTGTGTCTGAACTGCTTGTGAGATATACCATCTTGGGAATCTAGAGAGACACATCTCTCTGATTCACTTTAAAGGCACTTACAGAGGTAATACATTAGAAATATCTAAATGTGTTATGGTAGGAGTTTGTTCTGTAGTTTTCCTTGTTTTTCTTTTATGTGATTGCGATTCTCTTTGATATTTGTTCTGTATTTTATGTTACTGTTTTTATTCATTTTTTAGTAAACCTATTCTTAAGAGACTGCCTGGGTGCCTGCCAGTTCTTTTTTTGCACGTGACGTATAGATAGTTAAGTCTGACAATTGTTCAAGGGCTTGATGGTGTTACCAAACTGGGAAAAAGAAAGAATATACCTAAGGTCTTTTATAGAGTTTTAAGGGTTCATTTTGGAAGCCTGGCTTGGTGCCCCTGGTGAAAGATTGCACCCCAATCCCTGAAGAGGGTACGTATCTGAGCCTGTACATTTGGGTAAGCTAGCATAAGGTTCACAGTTTGAATCCCCCCAGAACTTGAGACTAAAGGTGATTTGAACCCAAAAGCAGACAGGAGGGTTACCCTATCTGTTACCTGTTCACATTATTGTGCTCTGAGGTTGGCACTGTGGGAGCAGAGGGCCTGACCTGCTGAGTGCATTTGTGACAGGCCTTAGTTAATAACAACTCTCAATTCACTTCTCAAGGTTGTCATGGCAGCAGTAAACCTCTTGAGCTTTGCTCTTGAGGTTTACAATGCTGCCTTAGCAACCTCTCAAAGTGAATACAGCTTGGTTATTAACTGATGCTCATCCATTATCCTCTACGCCTCGTAAAGGAGGGCAGGGGAAATATTGCACTCCTGACAAAAAGGTGATTTTGCGCAGGGACTTCAAAATCAAATTTCAAGACACAAAATCACATTTTGGGCAGGAGTTGAAAAATGACAGCTGTCACAGTCATGAGATGCTGTAATGATATGGTTGTGTTGTAAATTTGGGACGAAAGTATTGAAAATTACCAGAGTTATGAGCCTACACACCTTTGTTGTTTTTTAATATTTTTACATCAAATTTTCAACATAGCCTTCTCATAACTCCACCTTATGAACAAGGGAAGAGAACATTCTCATCTCCTTCCTGAAAGGTGATTTTCACAGGGGCCACAAAAATCACCTTTCAGGATGTGAAAAATGAATTTGGCCAGGATTTGAAAAATGACAGCTGTCTCATTAATGAGGTGCTTTACAGTTATGGCTATGTTGTAAATTTGGGCTAAAATACTGAAAATTACCAGAGTTATGAGCCTGCATTCACAAAATTAAATGTAGACTCATAACTTTGTTGTTTTTTAATATTTGTTTACCAAATTTTCAGCATAGTCTTTTTATGATCCTACCTCATGAACCAAGACAGAGAAGCTTCATCTATTGTACCCTTTAGGTTTGCCCATTGCTTGTCTACCCCACCCCTCTCTCCCTTCCCTGTAATGCTTTCACTAGACATTCCCCCATGTTTGTAAAATCAACCCTCTTGGAATCCACTTTAAACCTAGTGTGGCTGGACTCCTCCTCCTCTGTTTGAATGATACTGTTGGTTTTTTTCTTGCTCCAACACAGCTTAAAAAACAAAAGCATATTAATAACTCAGAGGTCTGCCAGTGGCAGGGCTCTGCACTGATGGTAACAGTTCTGTAACTGTTCAAAAAATAAGTCTCACTCTGCCCAAGATGACTTTGAAAAAAAATTTACTGAGAAATAAATTTATTTCTTATTGTCTTTTTTATTTTTTATTTTGTTTTCCAGGTTTCAAATTCACATGCTCCTGTATTTCCTCTTATGTATCCAGGTTTCAAATTCACATGCTCCTATATTTCCTCTTATAAGTAACATTTCAGAACTTTGATTTGTTCCTTCATCAGACTTGGAGCCTTGTTTTAAATGTTCTAAATAAAAAAGAATGAAATTTATAAATACTTTATGATTATTTGTGTATTTTCTAAAATCTTAGTGTAAACAAATGAAGTCTAATATTTATTGTATGTATATTAATGAATTTGACTCAATATCAGATGGAACAGACCTGTTTTGGACCTTTTCTTATGTTTTTCTAATTCGGGTTAACCTGCAAAGGGGAGGGGATGCAGAGTACTCTCTGGCCTGGATATTCAAAAGGGTTGCGCCATGCGCAACAGGGTTGCACGTGTGCAACCCCGAAAATGCGCCATTCTGCGATATTCAGAAGGGGCCAGTTGCGCCCGCGAAAACATGCTGAGCAACAGCGCAATGGAAATGAAGGGATGCGCAACCGAAGGGGGCGGGTCCATGCATAAAGTGCGCAATGCGATATTTGAACACTTGCGCAATGCGCAAGAGTGGCTCAGCCGGAGGATGCGAAATCGATATGAGCCAAAATAAAAGACTCAAGGGAGCAGCGCAAGAACCCTAGCAGGCCGCAAAACTGGGGAGAGAGAGACAGAGAGAGAGAGAGAGAGAGAGAGAGGAGCAGGAAGGGCAGAGAGGACAGTGGGTCCTGGAGGACAGAGAGGCCAGTGGGGGTGCCGGCAGTGGAAGCAGCAGTGGGGGCAGTGGGGGTAACACAGGAACAGCAGCTGGGGGGCAAGCCAGGGAGATGGACAGTGTCAGCTTCCACATGGAAGCTGTAATGAAGGGTGAGACAGCATGCTGCAGGGGACGTGGCCATAGAGGGCCCATCGGTATGCACAACAGGCGATAGCGATGCCGCATCAGCAGGCTATACAGAACATCGAGATTGTGGGCGGTACCGCCTGAACAGGGCAATACTGAGACGGCTCAGTGAGCTGTGCAGTGATGTGATGCAGGCACCCTCACGACGGAGTCATGCTCTGTCCGTGGAGACCAAGGTGACAGCCTGCATGTGCCTGCTCACCACGGGCACCTTCCAGAGGCCGACAGGGGACACCACAGGCATTACACAGTCGGCCACGTCACGCATCCTCACCCAATTCCTCAGCGCACTGCTGCCTCATGCTGCGGAGTACATCCATTTCCCCAGCACCGCGGCAGAGCGTACAGCAAACATGCAGGAGTTCCACAGGGTAGCACATATGCCTGGCGTGCTAGGGGCCATAGACTGCACCCATGTGGCCATTCGCACACCACCTGGCCCCGATGGCCAAGCCTATCGGAACCGAAAGGGCTTTTCTAGTGTCAACTGTCAGGTGGTGTGTGATGCCACTGGGCGCATCATCAATGTCTGTGCCACACACCCTGGCGGAGCACATGATGCCTTCATATGGCACCAATCTGCACTGTGCCATCGATTCGAGAGTGGAAACATCCCCACGGGTCATCTAGTGGGTGAGTACACATGTATGGAATGCAAACTCTGTGCAAGGGTGGGAATGACACAGGTGCCATGGTAGTGGCACACAAGGATATGGGCAATATGGACCTGACCTGACACTGATCTCCACTATCTCCACACAGGTGACTGTGGATACCCACTCCATCCCTGGCTGCTCACACATATACCGGCGCCCATGACCCCAGCGCAGCACGGTTTCAATGAGGCAGCCGTAACATGGAACATCATAGAGCGGGTGTTTGGGATGCTCAAGGCACGCCCGATGCCTGGACACCTCCGGCAGAGCCCTCAGTACAGCCCCCAAAAGGCCTGTGGGATATTCCTGGCCTGTTGCATCCTGCACAACATGGCCAAAGACCATGGGATAGCCAGACAGGTCCAAGGGGGACAGCGATGGGGACGCCAGTGGCGCCGTGATGTGGGTGATGAGCCGCCCCTAGGATGGAGGGACCCCGGACTGACACGGCAGGCCCAGCTGCACCGGGACACCATTGCAGAAGAGCACTACGCACAACACAGGTAAGTCAAGGGGACATGTGCAGGCAACACTGTCCATGCGCAAACCACAGGCACACAGGGGAACACACCGTGCATGAAGGTCAGGGGAGTTGAAGGGTCCAGGCATACCAACACACCATCAGAGAGGGGTGAGCACTCATATGGACACACACACACACCAGGCAGCATACAGGGGCAGCAGCACAGCACTGCGGAAATGACATCGCCAACACACAGCACCACCAACCACCCCCACCACCTGGACTGTCCACGTACGTGTGTCAGGACCTGGGCAACCTTGCACCTTGGTGTACAGTGCAATGCAGGCATCATCATCCACACGCACCTGTGGACAGCAGTTGGGAGAGTGTGCAGGTGGTCCGTGTGTCAGCTTGGTGAGCAGAGCACCCAGCAGTGCACTGCCCACCATGACACACATTGCACACAGGGCAGCACCAGACAGGGCCTGCATTGGGAGACAGCTCAGTCAGGGAGCACTGTCCCACGGCCACCACGGATGTATTTTTTGGCCCCGCCGTGGCCTAGCAGCACTGGCAGGCTGAGCAGGGGTCACATCGGGTGGCGCTAGTGCACCACCAGGGGTCCCAGTGCGCGACCGCGACCTTGCCAGCACAGGGGTCTGCATCCTGCCAAACAAACTTGCACCAGGGGTGCTCGGGATGCCCACAGCAGAACCAGGTGTCGACAGGCCTGGTGTCGCACGACGCCAGGAACGGGGAGTGGAGAGCGCACTGTGTGGGGTGTGTGGTACAGGGGCACCTGACAGTGTGGCCAATGCATCCGCGACAGAGACCACTGCCTGGGTCAGCCTGTCAATGGCAGCGGTCACATCCATCCGCATAAGGACCAGCTCGGCTCGGTCCCGAGCACACTCCCTGCCATGCCGCTCCACGGACACAGACAGTGCCTCCACGGACCTTGCAACCCATCCCTGCAGCTGGACCGACTCCTGCAGCAGGTGGGTGTGTGCATCCAATGGGTACTGTGCCCCAATGGCATCGTGACCCCCAGGGTGTGGACGGTCCTGGTGCACAGCACCCCTTGAGGGTGGGCGCTGTTCGCCAGGACCAGGTATGGGCAGATCTAAGGGCGGTGGACAAGTGCCACTGCTTGATGCTGTCCCCCCAGGCCTGGTGTGCAACTGCTGCCGCCTCCAACTGCTGAGCCCCAGGTCCACCTGTTCAACCCCTGTGCTGTCAACAGTGCCAGACACCTGCTCAGCCACCAATGCTGCCCCACGGTGCTGACAGGCACAGCCTGTGACTGTGCCAGCATGCTGGTACACAGGTGTGGGAGCAGGATGGCCCAGGGGCATGTGCTGGCCTGCCATGTGTCCGCTGGGACACACACTCAACACTGGCCATTGCAGACCTGCTATCATCAATAGTGACGGTGCGTGCCACTGCCATAGGCACAGCATGCTGGCATACCTGCATGCCAGACTGCTGTGACACAGGCTGTGCACCCCCTGCACCCGTATCACTGCCGCCAGAGTTGTTGGGCCAGCCTGCATGCCGCTGCAGTGCCTGCAGGCTGCTGGCAGAGGTGGATGGTCCTCCTCCAGGTCCAGCAGGTCTGCCTCACTGTCAGCACCCACCACCACCACCGCCTCCTGCAGACGAACAGGATCTGAAACAGAAAGAGAGTACATGTGAGTGCATGTGAACAACAGCCCCCACAACATCACCATGTCATACCGCGGCAGTGATGGGCTTCACCTGTCTGGAATCCTCCACCTGGAACACCAGCAATGGCACTCGGCTGCATGGCCGCGACCAGTGTCTCCTCAGTCGGGATCAGCTGCAACACCACTGGTGGTCCCCACCAGTGGCAGCACGTGCCACCCTGAAGGCTGCCACCTTCTCCTTCAGCCTCCTGCGTCAGTCCCCATCTTTTTCCGGCATTCCAGCACGGAGCGCTGGTGGTTCGTGCAGGTTGACGCCAGAGCTACCCTTCCATGCAGCTGCACGCTGCTGAGGGTGCCCTCCGCCCACTCAAAGTGGGGCTCATCCTCCAGGTAGGCTCTGGAAGAGGGCCTCAGTCTCTGCTGTGGTGAAGTTGCCCTCCACGCCCACCGTCCCACAGCCTCAGCCTGGTTCCCGCCAGTCATGGTGATCTGTATGGGTGGAAGTGGACACCTGTCACTGTGCAGTCCACAGCATTTCCCCATGAGCATAGTTGCTGGCCGGGGGGGCAGAAGCCCCCCCTTTCCTCTCCGCATGGCAGATACTGATGGAAAGGGTGCCCTCTGCCCCTTTCTAAGTGCTCTCATCATGCTCAGCCCCCTCAACCTATATCATCCTCCAGCACCCCTGCCCATGAGCATTGTCCTGAGCATCACACAGCATGTAACTCACCTCTCACCTGCAACAACCAAATCTGGCCACCACAACCCAGTGTCACATATTTATAGCGCAACACATGCAAATGAGGTGTGGCGCAACTTTAATGACATGCTAATCGCGCCACTGCACCTTTGAATGGCTGATCGACTGATTTGCATATGTCGGCTGAATATCGCGTATTTGTGCTTAGCGCACTACGGAAGGTCCGGCTGAGCCGATGGCGCATGTTTGTGGCTGTGTGCTACACTGCATTGCGCATGCCCAGACATGTTACGCATGCGTCTATCGCGCTGCAGACCTGCTGAGCGCGATAGGGCATTCCGCCATGGCCACCATTGTGCCAGTGGGCTACAGCACTGGGCACTATATGGCGCTGTGGCACTTCTGCGCGATAGTCCACTGTGGCCCTGGTGCTCTGCTTAGCAGTCGCCAAGAGGATGCCTATACATCCTATGGCGCTGTGCGTAGCCTTGCGTCATTGCTGTGACCTTGTGTATGCCCTCTGACCCCTGGCGCTGTTGACATGCCATATGCGTCCCTGTTTGGCTGTCTGGTGACAGCGCCTAAAGTGACAGCGCTGTTCGAACAGCACGATTGAGCCTGTGTTGGTCTATTGCGCAACAACTCCACGTGGGGTCACAGCGCAGCGGGGCGCCATATTGCCTGCTGTAAAGTTGGTGCTATGGCTAGGAGGAGGGCGGTGTCCTGGAGCCCGCTTGAAGTGGCCAACCTGGTGGCCCTAGTGGAGCCCCACTGTGAGGCACTGTATGGTGAGGCCCCCCTCACCATGCCTAGGACCCATGTGTGGCAGCAAGTGGCCACTGACCTGGTGGGGGTCACTGGCCGGGGCTGGTCTGCTGAGCAGTGCCGGCACCGCACAGTGACCTCCGCCGAGGAACCGGACCTGCCGACGCCGCCGCGCTCACGTGCCAGGCAGGGCCTGGTGCCCAGGGCCATGAGTGTACCATCTATGCACCTATATTCTGTAGGGTGTGTGTGCTTGGGTGGCTGTGCATAGGTGTGTCACTGTGTGCAGCTGTGCGATGGATGGTTATGGCTGTGTGGGCAGGCACTCTACTGGGGCAGGGGGCACTCTGCTTTTGAGTCACACTGATGTTTGTCTCACCATATGTCTCCCACAGGCCGGATTGTGAGGACACCCGACCGCCGTGATGTGGGCCATGCCAGGGCCCCGGTGCCACAGGATGTCATGCCACAGCAGCAGCAGCAGCAGCGGCAGACCGAGCTGCTGGAGGAGTGTGAGTATCATTACGTCATGGATGCTATTGCATGCTGGGGGGGCAAGACCACCAACCATGCTGTAAACAACAAAAGGGGAGGTCATAGTACAACTATACTAAACACTAGTGAGTCCCCACACTGGGGTACAGTGTACAGTTCCGGAGACCATACCTGCGTATGGACATGGACTGGATGGAGAGGGTTCACAGGAGGGCGACATGGATGGTGCATGGATTGCATCACAAGTCCTATGCAGACAGGTTGACGGAACTGAACATGTACTCCCTGGAGGGGAGGAGGGTGTGGGGATATGATGGGGACATACAAGTATTGTACAGGGGGGAACAGAGTGCAGGAAAACAATATTTGTAAGCGTAAAGGATGTTCCAGGTCTAGAGGGCATGGGATGCAGTTGAAGGGGGCTCATTTAAGAGGTAACATGGGAAGGTATTTCTTCACAGAATGGGTGGTGGACAAGTGGAACACCCTGCCAGAGGATGTGGTGGGGGCTGACTTGGTTATGGGATTTATGTATGCGTGGGTTAGCCATGAAGGAATTCTGGAGGTCAGAGGTGAGGGGGAACGGACTTATAGGACAACAGAGTGAACGTACAAGGCCAAATGGCCAGACTGGGTGTCCATTGGCCCTTATCAGCCGACACTGTCTATGTATCCATGTATGTAGGCATGACACAGGTGACCTGCATCACAGTGCAGCATCACGACACGTCTGTGTATGCATCACAGGTGGTCCAGGCATGCACTGGGCACATAGCTGTGTAACTGGCATCGCACCACGTTGCCCACATCACTTGACGGCCTAGTTTGGACTGTGATTGACGTGGGCAGTGTGTGTGGGCGGTGGTGCGGATAGCTGGTGCCGCCTGTTTGTGATGGCCATGTGCATGTTCACTGTGGGTGGTGCATGCCATCACAGGTGCAGGACATTGGGTTATAAGGGTTGCAGGTTGGGTGGTGTTCAGGGTTGTGGTCAGTCTCAGCCATTGACTGTGTTCCCATTTTCCTAGGCCTCGGGTGTTGAGACACATGCAGCAGGATCTGCGGCACCTGACCCAGGTCGGGCTTGACAACCGGGAGCTCCTGCAGGCCATGCTGCGCCAGAGGTGAACGGCAGAGGCGGCACAGAAGGGATGCCAGCAGGGGAAGACCAGGAGCCAGCTGGGCGTCAGAGCCACATTCCGCTCCCACTTCTCCCATCCCTTTCACCCTGCCTTCCCTCTCCAAGTTTTTATTCCCTCCCTTGAACACCCCTGCCTTTACCCGTCCCCCACCTTGTACATAGTTTCAGCTGTTATTGTTTATCTGTTGTTTTGGAAATATACATTTCTGTTTTGATACAACTGCTGTGTTTGGTGTCTGCTTTGCAACTGGCTATGGGTGCTCCGTTGCAGGGGTGTACATGCCATCTGGGCTGCTATGGTCCTGGGTATATATGTGTGTGTGTGTGTGTGTGTGTCCATGGGGAGGTATCACCAGCATAGCATTGCCTTTCTGTTGCTCTTGCCATCTGCTGCCACCCACTGCTGGGTGCACAGGGTGGGTCTGGCTGGTATGCTTCTCTGCAGCATGGGGTTGACGTGTGGCACGGGGGGTGCATGGTGTTTCCTGCAGTGCCTGTCACTGCACATGAGCGGTGTCTTGGGGGCACGGTGCATGCTGTGCTGTGCGTATGGGGGGGACTGATGTGCACTGTGGTTGTCAACCCCCTGTGTGTGGCACTCTCTGCCTGCCAGTGGTTGTGCTGGGGTGTCATGGCTCTGCTATGCTTTAGTTGGCTTGTCCCCATGGGCACGTGGATCATCCGTCCCACCCCCAACGATGCTGTGCTTGGGGTGTGCCAGTGTGGTGTGGGTTCTGCAGTGAGTTCCTGTGCCATGTGTGGCATGGCTGGCGGTGGGCCCCAGCCTGCCTCCCTGGATGTGCAGTTCCATTGCTCTGGGGCTGTGCTTGTGCTATGGCAGCTCTGCAATGCTCAGCTGAGCTTCCATGGTTGCGCCATAGCGCAGCATTTTGGCTCAGCTTCTCCTTCCTGGTTGCGCGATGGCGCAGTATGTGCGATATTGAGACGTTGGTTGCTTGCGCAATTTGCTCTGCTCCATGTTTGAATATCGCACCTGTTGCGCATTTGCACAACTGGTTTGCGCTTGCTCCTACTGTTGCGCCAGTTTTCAGCGCAGTTTGAATATCCAGGCCTCTGTGTCTTGTAAATGCTCTTTGGCATTGATTTCAATCTAAAATAATAGATAAGCCCAAGTTACCCCTTTGTATCATCTGAATTTCTAAAAAAAGAGTATTGAACCACTTATTTCATGTTTTGCTTACTTCATAATTTCAAAAAGTTAAATAGTTCTATCTTCAAAACTTAAATCTTTCATGCGTAAAGGCATTCATGAATCGCTATGAATAAATGAAAAGATGCTTTATTTAAACAATGTCCCCAATAAATGTTTAGGATTAAATTCAAGCAATGTATTGGTTTGTATCGTTTGTTTTACTTGAGCTTGTTGTTTATAAATTCTTAATATCTTATCCAAAAAGGCAAAGACGCTGCTGCTCCCAGCACCATTACACGCTAGCTCATTGTAATGTGAACTGAATTCACCTTCCAGGTGAAGAAGAATGGCCAGGCCAAATGAATGCACATCAGTAGGTGTGTTGACGTCATTGATGACGTCACCTATGCGGCCCGGTCATTAACAATACTAAATGGAGTAAATGCACATCCATGTAGTCCCCTTCTTCAAATTTTTATGTGAATTTTAATTATTGCCAAAATGCCTATAATTATTTACTTATAACAATACGGACTAAATGTCCTAAAAATATTGGGTATAGATTTTAAATATCTTGTTGTTTATATGCAAAATTAATGTTTATCTCACAAGTTTATTTATAATAAATAACCAACTTCGATATAGACCTAATATTGATTGTGGAGTACAATAACAATTATGTTTATTCCAATGAAAATACCAAGATGGGATGTATTGGGAGAGACAAGGGGAGCACACTTTTAAGATGACTTATGAACTAAATCTATTTAGATGGGAGTAGAACCAGTATCACTAATGAAACTATTTTTATAACAGATAATGCTAAGCAAAAGGATGACCATTTTAATTTGTGTACATTTCATGTGGGTAAAACAATATAGGATGGTCTAATGTTACAATGTATGATATATAATTATAAACATGATTTTAATTAAAAGTGGACTGAATCAAATTTTAATTAAGACCATATCTATGTATATGTGTCCTTAGAATGTAGATCCACCATGCTTCTTTCCGAAGTGAGACCAATTCTCTGTTACCTCCAAGTGGATTCACTGTTATTTTTTCTAATCCAAAAAATTTTAAACTTGATATAGGATGATGGTGTTCAATAAAATGTCTTGCTAAT
Organism: Neoceratodus forsteri; assembly: GCA_016271365.2. Taxonomy (NCBI): domain Eukaryota; kingdom Metazoa; phylum Chordata; order Ceratodontiformes; family Ceratodontidae; genus Neoceratodus; species Neoceratodus forsteri. Next base: position 1,643,826,890 of record CM057450.1, read on the forward strand.
GGAGACCTTATTTCTCCTCTTCTGATGTTACTTTTATGTTCAGATATACGTTGTTTTAATGATCTAGTTGTTTCACCAATATAATATAATGAATAGGGACAAATAATGCAGTACACTTCGTATTCTGTTCTGCAAGTGAAGAAATCCCTTATCATGTATTCCTTGTCGTTCCTTGTACTTTTTATGTGTTTCGTTTTTTGTCCATTATTACAATAAACACAGTTGCCACATGGGAAAAACCCTTTGATTTCACTTTTAAGCCAAGCTGTGGTTTTATTTTCTGGTGTCCAGTGTTGAGTCCTGGTTACTTTATTTCCTATTGTTGTGGTTTGTTTAGCTGTCACCCAAGGTTTATTTTGAAAAATCCATTGTCCCAAGTCATTTATTTGTAAAATATTTTAGTTGGATAGGATCACATGTTTAATCTTTCCAAAACTTTCTGAATTTTGTGTTGACATAGTAATCTTCGATCCACTTCTTGTATTAGTGTCCATTTTATCTTCTAACAGGGTTTTTCTGTCTCTAGAATCACATTTTTCTTTGGACATTTTTAAAACAGAATCTGTATAACCTCTTAATTTGAACCTTTGGGTTAACTCTGCAGTGTTAATGTCATATTTCTCTTTATTGCCACTATTTCATTTTATTCTCAGCAATTGTCTATAAGGAATGCTGTCTTTAAGTTATTTGGGATGAAAACTTTTGGCATGTAGGATAGTATTGGTTGATGTTTCTTTTCTGTATAGATCTGTAATAATTTTCCCATTTTCTTTTAATATCTTTAGATCCAAAAAAATGATTTTCTCAGAATTAAATTCCATTGTGAAAGAAAAATTATGGTTTGCTGATTCCAAATATTGATGAAAATCATGTGCTTCTTATTTGGTTCCATTCCATATAATTAAAATATCATCAATAAATCATTTATAGATAATTAGTTTCGATTTAAATCTGTTTTTATCTGATTCCATAAATTTTTTTTCAAAGTATGCCATATACAAATTGGCATAAGTGGGGCTAAGGTGGCTCCCATTGCTGTACCTATTTTTTGAAAGTAGGTATAATTTTCAAATGAGAAGTAATTATTTTCAAGTACTATCCTTGTAAGTTTCAATAGGAATTCTTTATTTGGTTGATTTTGTGGTCTCTTTGATAGAAACAAATCCACTGCTTTTATACCTTCTTCATGTGGAATATTTGTATATAAACTTTTAACATCAAAAGTAATAAACAAGCTTTCTGTTATGTCTAATTTTTGTTGATTTATTTCTTCTAATAATTGGATGCAGTGTTTACTGTCTTTTATATAGGACTAAGTATTAGCAACCTGTTCTTTACAATAATAATCCACATCGTTTGACAAGGGTTCTGTAATGGATCCAATGCCTGAAATAATGGGTCTACCAGGAGGATTTGTCTGATCTTTATGTATTTTTGGTAGACAATAAAAAAGCGGTATTTTTGGTGTTTTATTTATAAGTTCTTCCGAAACCCACTGGTCTATTATCCCTCTATCACTTGCTTCTGTGACTGTTTCTGTAATCAAAATTCTGAGTTGTTCAAATGCAATATTTCTTACTCTTTCATATGTATTTGAGTCATCTAATTGTTTCAAACATTCTGCTCTATAATTTTCTATATCTTGAATAACTATTCCCCCTCCTTTATCAGCTGGTTTTATTATTATTGACTTGTCTTGGCTTAAATTTTCCAATGCTTCATTTTCTTGCTTCATCAAGTTATAGTGAAGTGGTCTAGTATCGCTTTCTGCCAATATTTTTTCAATATCTTTATTATCTTTGTCACTATAACAAATAATGTTAGGCAGAGTAAATCCTATTGGATCAAATTTAGATTTAGTTCCTAATACTTGTTTTAATTCATAATGTTCTTTAGTTTGTATGGCTTCATTCTCATTTTGTTGTAGTTGTTCTTTCATGCCAAAAAAATGTTTCAATCTAATTTTTTGATAGAATTTTTCCAAGTCCACCTTTCATTCAAAATGATTCAATTTTTGTGTCAAACTAAAAGGTAAACAAATATTTAAAACTTTTTCTTCAGTGGGGGTTAATAGTCTTTTCGAAAGGTTGTATATATTTAATTTTGTTGATTCCGAGACCTTAATTAGTGTATTTTGTCTCTTTCTGTTTCTCTTCCACCTATTTCTTTTTCTTTTCTTTTCTTTTCACTCTAAGGACTTATATACATAGATACGGTCTTAATGAAAATGAATTTGGTCCACTTTTAATTAAAATCATGTTTAGAATTATGCATCATACATTGTAACATTAGACCATCCTATATTGTTTTACCCACATGAAATGTACACATATCAAAATAGTCATCCTTTTGTTTAGCCTTATCTGTTATAAAACTTGTTTCATTAGTGATACTGGTTCTACTCCCACCTAAATAGATTTAGTTCATAAGTCATCTTAAAAGTGTGCTCCCCTTGTCTCTCCCAATACATCCCATCTCACTATTTTCATTGAAATGAACATAATTGCTATTGTACTCCACAATCAATATTAGTTCTATATTGAGGTTGGTTATTTATTATAAATAAACTTGTGAGATAAACATAAATTTTGCATATAACCAACAAGATATTTAAAATCTATACCCTATTCTTTTAGGACATTTAGTCATTATTGTTATAAGTAAATAATTATAGACATTTTGTCAATAATTAAAATTCACATAAAAATTTGAAGAAGGGGACTACATGGATGTGCATTTACTCCATTTAGTTTCGTTAATGACCGGGCCACATAGGTGATGTCATCAATGACGTCAACACACCTACAGGTGTGTATTCATTTGGCCCGGCCCTTCTTCTTCACCTGGAAGGTGAATTCAGTTTGCATTACGATGAGCTAGTGTGTAATGGCACTGGGAGCAGCAGCGTCTTTGCCTTTTTGGATAAAATATCGAGAATTTATAAACAACAAGCTCAGGTAAAACAAATGATACAAACCAATACATTGCTTGAATTTAATCCTAGACATTTATTGGGGATGTTGTTTAAATAAAGCATCTTTTCATTTATTCATAGCGATTCGTGAATGTCTTTATGCATTAAAGATTTAAGTTTTGAAGATAGAACTATTTAACATTTTGGAACTACGAAGTAAGAGAAACATGAAGTAAGTGGTTCAATACTCTTTTTTTAGAAATTCAGATGATACAAAGGAGTAACTAGGGCTTATCTATTATTTTAGATTGAAATCAATGCCAAAGAGCATTTACAAGGCACAGAGAGTGCTCTGCATCCCCGCCCCTTTGCAGGCTTACCCGAATTAGAAAAACATAAGAAAAGGTCCAAAACAGGTCTGTTCCACCTGATATTGAGTCAAATTCATTAATATACATACAATAAATATTAGACTTCATTTGTTTACACTAAGATTTTAGAAAATATACAAATAATGATAAAGTATTTATAAATTTCATTATTTTTTATTTAGAACATTTAAGACAAGGCTTCAAATCTGATGAAGGAACAAATCAAAGTTCTGAAATGTTACTTAGAAGAGGAAATATAGGTGCATGTGAATTTTAAACCTGGACACATAAGAGGAAATACAGGAGCATGTGAATTTGAAACCTGGAAAACAAAATAAAAAATAAAAAAGACAATAAGAAATAAATTTATTTCTCAGTAATTTTTTTTCAAGGTCGTCTCGGGTAGAGTGAGACTTATTTTTTGAACAGTTACAATTATCCGAATAGTCTCACTCACCATTTTCTTTGAAATTTATAATAACAAAAATTTTTTAAAAAGGAACCCAGAGAGACTTATGAGTGGAACTGTTAACAGTTCTGTGTCAGGTAGAGCTTGTTTTAAAACTAACAGTTCACATTTCATTTTTCATTTTGCAGGAAGCTGTGGCTGTGACAAATTTAGGACTGAGTTCAATATTTACTTATTTCTGTCAGTGAGTGGAGCACAATCACAACCCTGATAACCTGTTAAGAAATTGTGACACTGAGCACTGTCAATATTAAAACATGATCATCTTGCTATATTGTCAGTTATGTATGTATGTATGTACTGTATGTATGTATTTATTATTCTTCTTAATGTAGATCACTATTGATCCCAGTGGTACTTATGTAGTTGTGGATATCTAGATCCTCCCAATTTGTCTGCTGCTGCTGGCACTCTGGGGTGGTTAATTAATCTGAGTATCTGTCATACAGGTAACTGTAAAGTGGGGATGGGGTGATTAAGAAATCAAGAATTAAGAAACTGTATCATGACATTGTGCATACAAGCAATGAACTGCATTAATCAGCAATTCACTATGTTAATGAATAAAATGTTATGAAATGTTACACATTTTTTCTGTACAAAAACAGCTAGCAAGATATGACACCAAGATTAATTAACCACCCCAGAATACCAACAGCAGGAGACAAATGCAGAGGATCTTGATTTCCAGAACTAGATTAATACCACTGAGATCAATACTGCAGTGGTGGCTGGAGCTACCAGCTCAGGTGTGTGTGTGTACAACTCCTTTTGTCATGGATTTAATTATTATGCCCCCCTCCCAGTCCCCATCAATCCAGGCTCACTCTGTGGTCACCGGAATCATAAGCAGTAGTGCTACCACTGCACCAACAGGCTAGGAAGAAATTGCAGGTTTTTAGAAAATAGAAGTTAATTAAAGATCCTGCTCTTTCTGTCTCCAGCTCAGAATTGCTGCTCCAGCACATATCTCTTGTCCAGATCACACCACAGAGATCACTTGACATCTTTTTGTACTGACTTGTAAGTAAAATAGTAAATTAAAGCTTGGAGTTCCACCAGTTCTATCACACTAGGCATAAGAAAAAACTTCAAGAATATGTGGAGCAATGCTCCTGTGGAGTAGCACAAAAGATAAATGCATGCAGGATAAATCAAATAGAAAAGCAATTTATTATATACCAAAAATCACACTTTAGGTAAAAAGGCAATACAAAAATATCAGGAATTGATCACAGAAAAATCAACAGTTATTTGGCCTCACATGAAGCTACTGTGGTGGTGGGAAAGAAGTGGATCTCAATGTCCAACATACTGACATTTTGGAGGCAAGACTGGCCCCTTCCTCACATCCTAATGTGTCCTCTGTGGTAACCCCTTAAGAGACTAATGAATTTTCCATAGTGTATATTTCTAACATAATAGAATACTATGACCCCAGCATTGGTGGGGTAGTTTCATCCATAGGCAAGTTATCACCTTTTTAGCTATCAGAATGTAAATGCAAATCATCAGTTTATGGGACAAGTGGCAATTGGAGGTAGGTACTGAGATCAAAATAAATTAAGGAGTCATCCTAAAAGAGTGGCCAGTCAGCATATTGATCTGAGTCACCACTGCCATCTAATATGGGAGCCAGATCAAACAAAATGAAAAAATGTGAGCTTGGTCAGCCAGGTTATATCTACAGCACCACCAATAATCCCCCAAATGATGTGGTAGAAAATACATAAAGGTAGAAGGAGTGCAGAAATATTGTGAGTGACATTTCCACACAAACTCACACCAGAGGGGTGAAGAGGTGATTTTAAATGCTGGGATTGCATATTTTTCCCTGTAGGAATAATCAATTGAAACTTGAAGTTCCTGATTCCATTTGTCTAGGATTGAATGGGTTGACACTGTATTGAATTCTTGCAGTCCCTTATATGCATTGCCGATTACATGCCCCCAGGGGCTATCAATATGTAAGTCCATAATCATCACAAAAATTAAAAGGAGTGTGGTAGGAAGTTTAGTATATGTAAGCAATAAGACATGACAGGATGTACATTATGGTGAAATAATTGCACACCTCAGGTGTGTTGTTAGGCACGAGGCTCAGCTGATTGCTGTTAAATGCACATGAGAAGTGTGATTATTTCACCATAATGGCACACCCTGGAGTATCTTATTGCTCTTATAAAATGGCATTTAAAGATATGACTTAAAATTATTGAAAATAAGAAGAAAGTTTTTTAAAAAAGATAAAAATTGGACCTTTTATTGAAATATGCTTCCATTTTAATTCTGAATACAAAAAATAGTCCATATTATGGTAAATGGGGGGTTAGCTAAAAACATGAAACATAATGAAAACTGTGTGTGGCACACCTTTTTATAAGAAAAAAAAAGGTTGCCTTGCATTTCAAGTTAATACAAGTACTGTTTCTTAATAGAATTGTGTTCAAAACTTTAAACCTGCCAAGCTGCCTTTTTTTGGTGGTGGTGGTGGGGGATGATAGATCTCACCTGAAAATACCCATACAGTATATGATTCAAATGTACATGCTTTTATAAATTTCAGGAATGTATTTGAGCAGTTTGGGTCTGCCTCTGCCTATGTAACTGTGTTTTCCCACATTTTCTGTTTGTTTATGAAGTATTATTGCCTACGTTATTCCAACTGTTTTTTTTTCTCTGTATTTCCCCACATTCAAGATATGGAATGTTAACCATAGGATGTTTACCATGGAATACAGGGATTCAAAATTCTGCTCAGTTCCACTGAGAGAATGTTCATCTCCTAATATATTGTACACACACACACACACACACAACAAAGGCCTGTTCTAGAGCCAGAGATTCAATTATAGTGTATGATGGAATGTTGCAATACATCAAAATCCAACTGTCTCAAAACTCTGTTAACCTGGATCAGGCACATCATTCGATATTGTTATGCTGCAGTAGCTATGTAGCTACTGCAGCATAACAACATAGAACTGTTGCATGCAACTCTCCTTGAGATCGTTCACACTGTCCCGGCATCTGTCAGTTGGCACTAGTCTGTTTCAACAGCAAACCAGATGCTAACAGCAATTTCCATGACAGCAAAAACCATGGCTCTCCCTGTTTTTTCAAAAGTTTTGTTCGATCGGGAAAAATTAATCCTCGAGCAGGAAAAATGTTTTCGAAGGTTCAAATGTTTGTCTCCTTATTACTGCACTGGCCGTGGTTAGTGTGCAGCTTGATTTTGTCCCTGCTTGTTCTGTGTGTGTGGATTTTTTCTCCGCTTGTGCTGCTTTTGGGGATTCTGTCACTAATTGTGCTGGTTGTGGCATCCTACACTATAAAAGATAATGAATACCGTCCCCATCCTTAACAAGCATGCCGTTGTATCTCAAGATTGCCACTGGTGACAGAACCTCTCGAGCTTTGCTCTCGATGTTCTTATTGTTGCCAGGGGCAACCTCTTGATACAACAACATGCTTGTTAATGATGGGGAGGTATCAATTATCCTCTATATTTTATTGACAGGTCAACCACAACAGATTTCCCTGATAAGCAGGTTAAGATAGAAGGAGAACTTTTTATAGTCAGAGAAAAAAAAAACAATTGTAATGAAAACTATGAACAATATTTAATGTTTCTAATTTATGTCTGTAAGGAGAGTGTGATGATCAGGGAAACAACATTTAATTAATTTGTTTTATTTTTAGGGCCCAGTTGAAGGTTTTTACAGTGTAAAAGCAGCAGCCATGTTTGAGATGGAAGATCAATTCTGGTCACAGGGGGACTGATGGAAGATAGTTTTGGTTATAGGAGGACTGAATTGCTCATTGTGTGATATGTTTAGGATCAGGATGACTGTGCAGTATGTTCTACTAATGCATGGTCACCTGACTGGTTTTAACCAATTAAAGTCCTTTGATTTTTAGACCCATTTTATAAGTAAAAATAATTGTCATTTTTAATCAGCACTGCAAGTACAGCAATCTTAAAATCACATAATGAAAGTATTAAACCATATCAATTGCTTTATACTATGTCAAACATTACCTTGCAGTACATGGCACTTTTGTTTTGCTTATGTTGCAGTGATTTGTGTCTGTTTGAAGGTAATTGGTTAAATATACTTCATCTGATTTAGACGTAGATGTGGCACAAGTAAGGGATTTTTGGGCTTGACTCCATCAGAAGCACATTCAAGTCTATAATCAGCAGGCCATTCAAACTCCTCAGACATTTGAATCAAAATCCATTTAGAAGAAAATCTACCATGCCACTCAAAAACAAGCATTGTAGTCCGTGTTCCATTTAGGTGAATACGGCAATTTGCACCTTTTCTGACACTGATTGTTTCAGTGTCCATGGCAGAACACATTTTCTGACAGATACTTCAACACAGATTTTAAGTGCTGAAGTGTACATGCAGTATGCATGGCCATAGGAGTTTTAAACAAACAAGAAAAGTGAATCAGATGAAAGCAGAGTCTCACTGGAATCCTCCACACCTCACACTGTATTGTTTTCAACAAATCCAGGTCTGCGTACTAAATTGTTAGCAAGTTTGAGTACCTTTCCTTGAGAATTTAAATATTTTTATACAATTTCATTCAGACATTCAATTATTAATTAATGTATTAATTTATTTAAACATTGGTAACCAGTAGAGATGCAGCAAATTTAAAATCCGCAGGCGAAGTGAACACGAAGTGGCCACTTTGCGTTGGCACTTCACAATGCAGGAGTGCCCCACAGGAAAGGCTCACTTCGCTTTGTTATTATTACTTCACATTGTCATTCCACCTTAAATGTGAAGTAAGGTGGAGTGACAACAAAATTGGCAGCACCCCACCCACACAGTCACCAGAATGAACGTGCATCCCCAAAGTGCAACTGTCTTGTCCAGAAAACTCCCCAGTGCTGATGAAGTGAAATGAGAGTGTAACAAGAAATGTGAAGTCTCCCAAAATTAATGGCACACTCAGTCATGCTTGCAGTAGTCAGGTCACACACAGAGTCACCAGAATTCATGTGCATCCCCAAAATGCTACTGTCTTGTGTCCAGAAAATTCCCCAGTGCTGACGAAGTGAAATGAGAGGGTAACAAGAAATGCAGTCTCCCAGAATTAATGGTGCACGGCACACACTCAGACAGATTAAGATTGCACTGCACACTCAAGGGATGCATACAAAAAGGCACAACAACACCTAACCAGTGCTCACAAGTCACAAATCCAAATCTGGAAAGGAATACATTTTGCAAGTTGGGGGATTAGTGCACGGCAGTAATAATCCACTTCCAGTCAAGATACCACAAAGCAGTATAGAAAATTCATGCAGGTGCGGTGGATAGCAGGTTCACACTGCTGTAATTACTCTGTGACACAATAAAAGGTGTCTGATTTAATGGCACGCATCGCACACACACTCACACACACACTACAAGTAATGCATAGCAAATTGAAAACCTTTAGTAATATAACCCAAATGTTTTAAACAGACAAATTATACACTGCTGCACCACAAGAATCAGCAAAAAAATGTCAAGAATTACTGAAAATATTACTGTGTACATTAACAAAGTTATACAAAAAAATATAACCAAAACAGAAAGACTGCCTTTTTCTCCCAGTGAATGTACCTACACCACAAATACGCCCCTCCCCCAAAACACACGTCACAGTACACAGACTGACTGTTATAAATTAACATTCAAAATCCACACACAACAATAAACACTTGATGATACGAGTACAGAAGGGTTTCCTACTATCGATGTACTAAATTTTGATCAAAATAAATTGACTCAAAAAGGCATTTTAAACAGCTTTTGGGAGGGTTTGAATCACAGAGCTCTTAGAGCAAACTGTCTCCAGCTACTACTACACACATACACCATCCATGACAGAACTGAGTCTGTGCAGAACAATCTAGAGCCCATGTGACCTGCAATCCCATGAATCACTGCAGAATTTCATTTGGAGCTCAATTACAAGGTGAAGTGAGGCAAATTACATTGATTTCAATGTACTTCACCTTAAAATTGGTGGAGAAGTGGTTTGGGGAAGGCAGAATGATGCAAAGTCATTGGTTTCAGTGGACTTTGCTTTCCTCATTATGAAGTGAAGTACTCCATTTCACATTGTGGAGTACTCCACAGATTCCATGTTACTCCATGAATCACTTTGTGGAGCAAATTGGGGCCACTTCGCCCACCACTACTTACAGTACTATAACTCACATGCTGTACGGGAAGAAACGTGAATGCCTATGGCTGTACTTCCCCGATGAGCTGTAGCACAAAACTCCCTGACTTAAAAATGCTTATTAATGAGTACAATGGTGGGGTGATGAAGCCTGGAGAGATACTACAAAACAGGCTTACAATACATCCAAGTAACTAGTAAAAGAATCTATGTTGTGATTCATGATGTGATCGTGAATCGTGATTTGTGACTGCATTTGTGACCGTGATGATGAAGAACATGATTCGGTGTCGATGGTGTGAGATAACCCATGTGGAACTGTATTGGGAACACGAATGCCTATGGCTGTACTTCCCCAATGAGCTGTAGCACAAAACTCCCCAACTTAAAAACGCTCATTAATGAGTACAATGGTGGGGTGGTGAAGCCTGGAGAGACACTACAAAACAGACTTACACTACATCCAAGTAACTAGTAAAAAAATGTATGTTTTGATTCGTGACATGATTGTGAATCGTGATTTGTGACTGCATTTGTGAACGTGATGATGAAGAACATGATTTGTATCACGAGTGACTCACGATGATGGTCCTGACTTAAAAATGTATATTAATGATACAATGTTCACACAGAATTATACACCACACCAGTCCAGTACTCTGAAGGCAAGCCAAAGCAACAACTGTGACTTAAGTTACAGATGGAGATTGGGCCCTAAAGAGATGCAAATGCACAGACAGTTTAAGATTGCACTGCGCACTGAAGAGATACAGATGCAAAGGCACAACACCTAACCAGTGCTCACCATCAGAAATTCAAATCTGGAAAAGAATACCTTCACTGGCTGGGGTGGGCCTCAGGGGGGGCAGTGTACTGCACTGCTGCAGTAACAGTCACTAGTACTAGCACCAGTAAAGATACCACAAAGAAGTACAAAAATCATACAGCTGCAGTGGATAACAGGTTCACATTGCTGAAATTACTATGTGGCACAATAAAAGGTTTCTGATTTGATGACATGCATCACACACATACTCACACACACACTAAGTAATGCATAGCAAATTGAGAACTTCAGTAATATAACCACGTAGTTTAAACAAACTAAAATTATGCACTGCTACACCACAACAATCAGCAAAAAAATGGCAAGAATTATCGAAAATATTACTGTGTGTACATTAACAGTTATACAAGAAAAATATCACCAAAACAGAAATAACTGTCTTTTTCTCCAAGTTAATCTACCTACACCACAGATACGCCCTTCCCCCAAAGCACACTTCCACTGTCTCTCAGTACACAGACTGAATGTCGTACATTAACATTCAAAATCCGTACACAAACAATAAACGCTCGATTTTATGAGCACAGGAGGGTTTCCTACAATCAATGAACTAAAGTTTCAGCAAAACAATTTACTCAAAAAGGCTTTTTTAATAGCTTTTAGAAGGTTTGAATCATAGAGAGCTCTCAGAGCAGACTGCCTCTTACAGCTTCCTACACACACTACCCTGAACTGTAACTGTGCAGAACAATCTAGAGCCCATGTGACCTGAAATCCCATGAATCACTGCAAAAATCACCTTTGGAGCTTAAAAACAAGGAGAAGTACATTGTTTTCAATGTAGTTTGCCATAAGAATTGGTGAAGTAGTGGTTTGGGAAGGCAGAGTAATGCGAAGTCATTGTTTACAATGGACTTTGCCTTACCCATCATAATGTGAAATACTCTGCTTCACATTGCAGAGCACTCCGCAAATTCACTTTCACTCTGCGATCCACTTTGGGGAGCGAATTGGGGCCACTTCGCCCATCTCTAGTAACCAGAAAAGGAAAAAGCACACTGAGCCAAGGCTTGCTTACAGGTTTGACCTGGGGGAGAGGAAAAACAACAAGCAAATATAGTAGACTAGATGTTTACAAACAGATAAGATGTAAACACTGCACAACTGTAATAAAACTTGGAAAATATGCACAATTTTCAAGATATGGGCAACAGGAGTGAGAAACATGCTCTACATCCTGAAATCATAACCAAGCAACTTGTAGAAATAAAAAATCAAAGTGCAGAGAAATGTAAGGGATGCAACCGTCCCATGGCGGGAGGCATGAATTAGGGAACAAGATGGGAAAGGCAGGTCAAGCAGGGAGCTAAAGGGAACAGGAGGGGTGGAAGGAGATTTATTTATTTTATTTGCTTTTGGTAACCAGGAAAGTGCACTAAACAGAATTGCCTATTTTCAGGCATGATCCAGGAGAGTACAAATCAGGGAACAGGTAAAAACAAATACATATACAGTGTTGTACAATAGGAGATTCCAAACAGTTATACGGATGTGCAAGTTACATAGTACATAGAGGAGGTACATATCACACAGTATAATAGGAACAAAACAGACAAAAAGGCACAATTTACGGTTAATAATGTACAAAACATGACAGTGCTGTTGGTAAGTCAGCAAAGAGACAATTCCCAGGCAGAGACTGGGAACAAAGTGTGTAGCTGCAGCTGAGGAAGAGTGGGGATGGGCGGAATCAAGAGATCACAGGGAAATTTAAGTGCAGGACAATGGTAGATTTGCATGACTCATGAAGCTAGGGACATTTGCAAATGTCAAGGGAGGCGAGGTAATTGGAGAGGCCTTTCTTGAAAGTGGGGTGGGATTTGGAGTGCTTAAGATCAAGTGGGAGAGAGAGTTTCAAAATTAGGGGGCATAGAAGGAGAAGACAAGTTCACCTATCCTGGTAGAGCATTTTGGGATAGATAACACAGCTAAAGACATGGAATGGAGGGAACAAGGGCAGTCCATGGGGGTGAGCATAGCAGTGAGTGTGGAGGGGATAGAAGAACAAATAATGTTGTCAGTCAGACAACCTGAAAATTAAGCTGGTGCTTAAGAGAGGCTGGTGGCAAGAAAGTGCAGATTTTGTGCAGCAAATGGGGAAAATTGTGAATATTGTAGAAAAATTGTGGGTGTAATTTTCCAGTGTCTGTGGTGACAAGTGGTTTTCTCACTTGATTCAAAAAAGTGATTGCTCACTTTTAAGTGGCACAAGAAACCCTATTGTCTACAGTTTTAACTGGCATATGAAAACAGCTTATCAGAAACTTTTGAAAAACTGTTCAGTGCTTACTTGGGCAACTAATTTGATTTAGTTAATGACTTTGGCATTTAAAACAAGCATTTGCCACTTCTAGATGTTTGCCACTGGTATAGAAGCCCAGGAGTAATAGATTTGTTGTGGTGCAATGTGTGGGTTATGTATAACCAAAGTTAGGAGCCTGCATTTGCAAATTTGAACATAGGTTCATAACTTTGTTATGTTGTAATATTTTTGTCTCAAATTGTCAGCATTGCCTTGTTATGAACCCACCTCATGAAGGAGTGGAGAGAAACTTTTCAGCTCCTGTCTGAAAGGTGATTTCATGCAGGGACCATAAAATCGGTATCCTGTGATGTGGGCTATCCGCAAATGGATGCCTACCAAAATGGTGACCCACTTGCAGCGCAGGAGCGACAGGTCAAGGTTGTGAGGAAGGTGACAGGATGGGGAAGTCTCACGCATATAGTGACAGAACATCACTATATGCATACGCACATGGGGGGAGCAAGCATGATGAAAAGGAGGGAGGGAAGGTTGGCTTGGCATGGTTGGCATGGGGCTGTCAAACTGGCCCCATAGCATGGAGGGTGGGTGGCAACCTAAAGCTGTGAGGGTTCTGGGTTCAGGTCTGGGTGCACCTACATTTTTGTGCACCCGTCCCGAAATTTATTTTTGCCCCAGAATTTGCACCCCTCCAACATGCACCCCCCAGAGTTAAGAATCATTTAGTAGGGGGGTGCAGCCCCCTTCATTAACATTAAAAATTGAAGTCCCCAGTGCCATTTGCCTGTGTGCTGGGGATGTACATCGCCAAAATTGATTTTCAGCGATGTACCCTCGCCATAATGACAGTCGCCTTTCAGCAATCACCATTATGACATAGAACCCACGACATCACCTTTTGGGATACAAAAACACATTTCGGGCAGGATTTGAAAAGTGAAAAATGTCACATATATGAGGTGTTGTAAAGAAATGGCAATGATGTATACTTGATGTAAAAATATTGAAAATCACCAACGTTACAAGCCTGCATTTGAAAAACGTAACATAGGCTGACAAATTTGTTTTTTTTAATATTTGTACACCAAATTTTCAACATAGCCTTCTTATGACCCCACCTCATGAACGATGGCAGAGAACATTTTCAGCTCCTGCCTGAATGGTGATTTTGTGCAGGAACCACAAAATCACTTTTTGTGTACAGATTTGTCTTATGACAGTGCAATTGTTCATGAGGTGGTGTCCCAAAAAAGGCATGTTGAAAATATGGTCCAAAAACATGCAAAAATAGCCAAATTACTGTATGCCACTAAGTTCAAAACCCCATTGAAATAAATTTAACCGCATACCTGTTTCTTCAGTTCACAGTCCAATTTTGAGGACTGAAGACGTGTCTGCGGTCCACAGAAGATGACGGCATTGGATTCCCCGTGGGTATGTAAGGGCTTGGGAGTTGCAGGGGTGGGTGCTGAGTGGGAGGGTGGGTTGAAGAGGACAGTAATGGCCAAAGAAAACACTGATGGATGGTTTTCTTTTCACATGGGGAAAAAAAAGCACCGACAATTCTTCATTGCGATACTGGGGGATTGGTCTCTGCCAGTGTCACTGTTATGTTTGTGGGGTAGAATGGGATGATGGGTGCCGAAGGTGGGGGTCAGGTGAGTGGAAGAAACAAAAAAAACATGCCACATGGAGATGTACCAATGCATGCTCGGTGCTAGACTGGGGGGGTCACATACCAGGTGGTGACACTAGAGAATTTGTCACCCCCAGTGTCACTGTTATGTTTGTGGGGGTGGGGGAGCCAAGAGGGAGAGTTGAGTGGGTGGGAGAAACAAAAAATAAAAAAAACACAACACAGAGATGTGCCCACACATGCGTGGTACTGGACTGGGGGGGGGGTCACATACCAGGTGGTGACACTGGGGGACTGGGCACCCCCAGTGCAACTGTTATGGTTTTGGGGTGGGGAGTACTGAGACAGAGGGTCATGTGGGTGGGAGACACACAAACAAAATGACCCACGAGATGTAACCATGCATGTGCGGCAGCGCAGTTTACTCTTACAGCTGGCAAACATTCCACGTATTCCAGGCTGACTTTGACAGATCAGCTTGGCTTGCTGGGTGGTGCAGATCAATGGGAATAGCTGACCCCTGATTAGATTGGCTATTCCTTTTCAAGTTCATGCTGTCTCTGCCCAGCAAGCCAAACCCATGTCATACTAAGCCTTGCTGATGATTGGTGTGACACTGAATCACCCCTAAAACTCTGCTCTGCATTGGATGAACAGTGTCACACTCATCAAAAAGCAGTACTATTGCAATATGATCACTTGTGCCTGCATACATGGCAAACATAACAAATAATCCAAAACACCAAAAGCACCCCCTTTTGAACAGGATCTAATGCACTTGAAAAGTTTAAGTTTAAAATCTTAGCCATCTTTTAGTTATATGTGGACACAAAATTGGCAAGGGAAATTCACCCTCTGGTAGAGTTGAGCACTTTGCAGCAATGTGCCATGGTCCCCCTTCCTCAGCTCCAATCCCACTTGTATTAAAATATGTCACTGGTGATCCCATTGTCCCCAAAGCCCTGATCCCCCATTATATAAATTAAAACAACCCTGGTGGTCTAGTGGACTACCCCAGCCACAGTCCCCCATTATAATAAATGAATATATCCCTGGTGGTTTAGCAGACTGCCCCAGTCCTGAGCCCCCGTTATAATAAATAAAATATCCCTGGTGGTCTAATGAATCCCCCACCTGAAAGACAGTGGCCTACCACCCCACTCCCCCCAATCCTGAAACTAAGCCAATGACTGGCATAGCCTACTACTCTCCACCATGGCCAACCTGTCAATCACAGTAAAATCAATATATGCAAAATAAACTAGGCACACACCACATGAAGCTAAGATTAAAGAAAAGGCTACATTTTATTCAGTACAGCATGTCATGAACCAAGGCTAACAATCTGTGCTAAGATACTTTTCGCATATTGTGTCTGTTTTTTGCTGGAGCACCTCTCCGACAGCTGATGTGCGTCCTCTTGCTGCTGTACAGTCAAATCACTGAATACAGTAAGCACTCATTTAGAGCTCAGTTGTTGCCTGGCCATGGTGGTAAGCAGTGGGCTGTGCCAGTCGCTGGCTCAGTTTTGTGATTGGGGAGTGGGGTGGTAGGGCACTGCCTGTTGGATAGGGGGTCCACTAGATCACCAGAGATATTTTACTTATTATAATGGGGGATCAGGGCTGGGGCAGTCCACTTGAATGGCAGGGATATTTTGCTTTATTATAATGAGGGATCAGGGTTTGGGGGGCTGCGAGACTGCCAGGGACTGCTTAGTAACATTGCCACAGGCTTTCAGCAACCTGTCCAGATGCACACTCTGTTTGGTGCACTGCTAGGGTTGTCAGAAGCCATGGAACTTTGCCTTTTGGACCCTGACTGACTGAGAATCAGGTACAGGGTCCATGGCCTACTGGCAATCGGTGCAAGCCTACCTTTCGCATGGCTTGCACTTGTGTTTTAAGAATCAAACCCTCTGTCTCAAAGCACTTTTCAAGCTTTTGAGTTACAACCCATACTGGCATGGTCTAGTATGACATTATAGAAACATACAATAGAAACAAAGAAGATGACAGCAGAAGGGGACCTGTGACCACATAGAGTCTGCCCAAGTGAGGTATCCCAGGACCTATTGTGCAGCAGTGTTCTGTCCTCCTAAACACCCAGCCTAGCCCTTGCCAGTGCCATGTGTTTGCTCCCAATCCTTGTCCCAGCCATTCTTAAAGCTTGATACTGACTTTGCAGCCACCATCTCAGGAGGTAATCTATTCCAAGGTTCCACCACCCTCTCTGAGAAGTAATACTTTCTGATGTCCCTCTTGAACACTCCAGTCTCCAATTTCCCCTCGTGCCCTCTTGTAGTAGAATTGACATTCCTGGTAAAAAGCTGCACTTCTGGCACCTTGTTGATGCCTTTAAGGAACCTGAAGGTCTCAATCATCTCCCCCTTCTCCCTCCTAGTCTCTAGCAAGTACAATTTCAGAGTCTCAAGCCTCTCTTCATAGGTGATTTCCTGAAGGCCATGTATCAATTTTGTTGCCCTTCTCTGGACCACTTCCAATCTATCAATGTCCTTTCTTAGGTGAGGCCTCCATAACTGTACACAGTACTCCAGATGAGGCCTCACTAATGACTGTTAAAGTGTTAGTATCACCTCCCTGTCCCTGCTGTCTATCCCCCTGCCAATGCATCCTAACACCCTGCTAGCCCTGCTGTAAGCCTTATTGCACTGACTTTGCTGCTTGACGTCATCCCTAATGTTGACTCCCTGATCAAGTTCCTCAGCAGACAAGCTCAGCTGGACTTGGTATAGCCAGTATTCTTCCTTGGGGATGGCCCTACCCAGGTGTATCACCTTATACTTCCTAGTATTGAAGTTTAATTGCCATATTTGTGACCACCTTTGCAACTTCTTAAGGTTCTCCTGCAGTTGTCTGAATCACTCCAAACTATCCACTCTCCCGCTGAGTTTCATGTTGTCTGTATTATTTTAGAATAAGCACTGCATTTAATAAAGGAAAAATCTGGAATAAATCTAAATTAAAGAGAAGGTTATTGGGATATGGAATCCTTTGCCACAAGTAGCTATAGATGCTGAATCTATTACATTCAATAACAGCTGGCTAAAGTCAGCAGTGTTTGCCTTGTAGTCAGAAAGCAAAAAAGCCCAGTGAACATCAATGGCAAACACTACAAAGTTTATTGCAGCAAACAAATGCTTTTAAAAGACCCAGCACTTACAGTCATTCTGACTTTTCAACAGGGGGGTGGAGCTAAAACATACAGTGCTTAATTTCATACAAAATGCTAGTCTAAAAGTGGCAGTATAATTTAAATAATTCTTAACCATAAAGGACCTCATCTGCCAGAGTATATTGCCATTAAAGATACCAGTTTATGTTATACAATGATACTGAGTAGTTTGTCTGCTGGTAAAATCTGCAAAATGGGATCGTCTTCAATTAAAGGCAAGTTTCAATAAAAAGATGTTCAGTGGTGCACAATGAAAAGGCGATGCAAGTTGTGTGCTGCTTATAGTTAAGCCACTAGTGAAAGAAAAATGTGAAAGTAAACACCCTGGATTGAGTGAAATAATAAAACTCATAGTGTGGGATGGGGGTGTATTTGAGGTCAGCAAAGGAATATTTTCTTTTTTACAGGTTCAATTAACAAAATTAAAAGATACCAGAGGACTGTTTTCTTTTTTATGGGTTTAGTACATTATTGAATCCAATACTAGGGATTAGGCAATGGTAGCACTGGACCTGGGTACCCTGATGTTGCCTCCCTTGAACTGGGGAGGATGGGTGACTGGAGAGGTGGTGGTTGGGCAAGCAGTACCAAGGGTGGATACCCCACTCTGCTATTGTATTTTTGCACATATTAGCAGTATTGGAGTACCATAAGGGAAGGCTGGCTGAGCTGGGAGGGAATTAAAAATAAAAAATAACAAACAGACAGATAAGAGAGAAAGAAATCCAGCAAACACTGGTTACTGCTCTCTCTCAAGCTGACAACAGCACTCTAGCTGCAGCTACAACAAAGTCCCACTGTTGATCTCATGAAACAACCAAAGTTCTTTTATTTCATCTCATCAAAGAACTATAATTCTTTTGCAAGATCCAGGAATTGCTGGCACACTGCTCTCACTCAAGCCAGCAGCAGCACGCCAGCTGTGGTTACAAAAGCCAAGAAAATTCCACTGATGATCTCATGCTGTTGAGCTCACAGAAGAACCATAGTTATTTCATATAAGCTCTCTCTAAGACTTTCACCAAAGTTTTGAGTGCTGTCCCAAAACCATATTTCAGGGTCTTTATTCAAACAACAGACTCCGGAATTGAACTAAATGGATTCTGTTTAGCTAGATTCATGTGTTTGTTTTTCTACAGTTAATTTTTTAAATGAGATTTCAATTTTTTTAAATAAAAAACAAGACGGCATTCATATGAAAGAAGACTTTTTCTCAAGAAAGAAGACTTTTGGCTCACAAATGAAGGTTCTTCTTTTGTGAGCTGGAAATTCTTCTTTCACATCAGACATAAATGAAAGACCCTATTGAGCATGCTCCGAACTGAAATTTCAAATCCTTATATCTCAGGAACTGATTAATATTTTTTCATCAAACAAAAAAAAGGCCTCTTTCTAAAGCAAGCCACTTCTATCCTGAAGTTTTCAGGACAAAATTCAAAACTGTGTTGACTGTAAATGAGATGAACAAAAATGGCCAAACCACCTGATTTTTCCTTTTTTTACACTATCTGGATCTTGGAATCCAGATATCTGACCATGAAGAAACTGTTAGATCAAGAGACTGTGCCTTCTAGACCATGCATGCAAAAGTTCATGCAATTCTGTTAAACAAGGGCAACGTTAGTAAGGTGCCAAGTGGAGTCAAAACAGGCAGACAGGAAAATAGTCAGTTGTAATTTTTTGTTTCCAAAGTATTTTCCTTTTTCCATTTGCTCATTAGAAAGTCCTCTATGTGATAACATTGTGTTGGATGTGTGGAACAGCTCTCAGCCTAGCAGCTAACATATAAATCTCTTTCCCCCAACTACATCATCAGCATTGTGATCTCACTGACAAGAACATTACAGGTGACTGAGCTGGCAGCTATTGAGTGGTTGATCCTAAGTAGCAGAGATGTCAGTCAGTGAGATCACAATCCTGATGATGTATTGGGGGGAATAGAGATAGATATGTTAGCTGCCAGGCAGAGTGCTGTCTCATACATCACACCTACTAGCATAAGATGAAAAATCTAATTAACAAAAGGGAAATGATAAAGTACCTCAGCTATAAAAGGTAATAGTTGACTAGTTTAAAAAGTAATATTAGTTTTAGGCAGTAAACTAGCTCTTTAAGGGGGCTGCACAAGAAGGATAAAAGGCAGCCACCCCTAACATGTTCCCACACACATTTGTGCCCCAGCAAATGAGTGGAACAGTGAAGAAGTGAAACAAGTGTAAGAATGGTGATCAACCATCAGCACATATCAGCAGAAGCAAACAGGGAAGAGGGGAACTCTGCTTGTAGACTAAGGTAAAGAGTCTGTTCACTCCTGTTGTTGCATTCACTGCTGGGAAGGGTGGAAGGTAAAAGGTAGCCCTAAACTGGGAGTAGAAGCAACACCCTACCTAGGGCAACAGTATAAGGGGCATTACACTAGGTACAGGGGAACATAAGTAACAGCACTCAACAAAAAAGGGAAGCTAGAAAGGGTAGAAGGTAAAGGTCAGCCCAAAACTGGGAATAGCAGCAATATCCTCTCTTCGGTAATGGTATAAGGGGATTTAAACCAGGTACAGGGGAACACAAGTAGCAACAAACAAAAAAGGGAAACCTAGGCATGCCATATTTGGGTAAGGGTACTTAAATATTTCCAGGTAACATAGAGAGATAGAAGCTAGGAATGGTATAGTGGCTGTGGGGCAGCAGTTTTTAGAGAGACCTTCTGGAGACTGTTCCTATCTGAATGCAACTCTCTGGGTTGAGAGAGGAGGTTGCTAGACTCCAGATAATGTTGGCTAGGACTTGGCAGACTGCTTTCTCCATGCAGAGGCCACTGAAACTGACGCCATTACCCCAGGGTATGTAAGGGAAGAGGAATGATTGGACTACGATGAGCTCTGGAAGGGTGGGGCTGGTGGGTCAGAGGCACATTCTTTAACTGCTACCCCTATGCAATTCCCATGCCTCTCTGGCAAGATGGAATTTCCAGGAGGAGGCACCTGTGGTAGTGGCCATGGAGGATGTGGGGGTTCTCTGCAGTGGAGACCCCAAGGAGGGAGAAACAGGACCCCAGAGGAGGACAAATCAACTTCTGGTTGAGGACTCAATTATGAGGGGGATAGTTTGGGGAATAAGAAAGGATGGAGAGGGAGATTAGGTGCCTACAAGGAGTCATGGCCCAAAAGGATGAGAAGCAGATCTAGAGGATCCCTAGAGCAGCAGAACAGGAGGCAGAGCTGGATGTCATTGTTCACCTGGGGACTAATGACCTGGCAATGGATGAGACTGGGATAGTGCAGGGGGAGTTTAAAGAGCTGGAGGCTGGTCTTAGACATGCAGCCCACTCAGTGGCTTTTGCTCTAGTGCTGCCTGTCTGTGGCAGGTGGGAGGAGAAGGATCTCTGCACAAACACCTTTAACTCATGGATGAATAAATGAATGAATGAATGAATGAATGAATGAATGAATGAATGAATGAATGATGCAGATAGGATGGGTTCAGCTACATTGGGTACTGGGGATCCACCTGGAGAGATAAGGGCCTTTACAGGAGTGATGGTCTGCATCCATCTGGGAGGTGAACCACAGTCCTCAGTAGATGATTTAGACATTACTTTGGTAAACATTTAAACTAGCCAAGGAGGGTGGCAAAAGAGATCAGAGAGGCAGTAAAGTAACTACCCAACCCAGATTGAAGTAGAAAGCAGGGAGAATGCAAGGAGAAAGAAATCCCCCGGGGTGGTAGAAATGATGGGTGATGGGAATGAAAGCATTACAAAGAGGCAGGGAAGGAGAAAATGCAAAAAAAAAAAAGAAAGGGAGTACCAATCAGTGTGGTTACAAAATCTGGAATGCCATGTGCGCAAATGCTAAGCTTGCGAAATAAGGTTCTGGACCTAGAGGCCATAATGGTAGAGGCGGTCCTGGACATTGTGGTCATTAATGAGTGACAGTACACTGACAACCATGACTGGGACATGTCCATACAAGGCTATACTCTGATCAGGAGGGACAGGTTGGGAAGGATAGGAGAGGGAGTGATGCTTTATGTGAGGGAAGGCATAAAAGCAATGGAGAAATAGGGAATATGGAGGCAAAGGTACTGTGGGTCACCCTAGAGATGGGGAATGGAGCCTCTGTTCACAATGGTGTGATCTATAGACCTCCAACACAGGGGGTGGATTTGAATAAGGTATTGGTGGAAGCTATTGGCAAGATGACAGAAAAAGGGGAGGTGCTGCTGGTGGGGGACTTCAATCTGCCGGATGTAGATTGGAACCTTCAAGCTGTGGCTTCAGCTAGAAGCAGGGACATCTTAGATTCCCTGCAGGGGGTGTTCCACAGGCAACTAATCAGTGAAATCACTCATGATGGGGCAATACTGGTCCTGGTACTTACTAACAGGAACAGAGTTGCAGATGTCAAGGTAGAAGGCAACCTGGGGAACAGTGTTAAATGTACAGTGTGGTTCAATATAAAGATGGTTGTGGAAATGAACCATACAAGGTGAGGTTCTGGGTTTCAGGAGGACAGATTTTAAAAAGATGGTCAAGGTCTCAAGGATGACCTGGCAGACGGTGATCTGGGTGGGGTGGAGGAACAGTGGGTGAAGAAAAAAGGGCCATAGGGAAGGCAACAGACCTCTGCATCAAGCAAGAGAGCAAAAGCAATAGGAAAAAGAGACTACTATGGTTCTTGCAAGAGGTGGCTGAAAAGGTATAGGTAAAAAGGGTAACATTCAGAAGGTACAGTATAAGAAGATACAAAGGGAGGAAGATATGGAGGTGTATATGGGAAATAGTGGGAAGCAGGGAGGGCAGCAGAGAGCATGATGGTGAAAACTAAAGATAAAATAGGCCAGGTGGTGAAGGGGGCAAGACATTTTTTAGGTACAAGTGAAAGGAAGAATACCAGAAGTAGGATCTTAAGGTTAAAAAGGGAAGGTGGGACTATGCAGAGGGGGGGCAGGAAAAGGCAGACATCCTGAACAAATACTTTTGTTAGTGTTCACAGATGGAGGCGAAGGGAAGAGGCCACAAAAAAGTAACAGGAGCATTGGAGGGAGGGAGGGAGGACAATAGTCCATTTTCAGAGGAAAGTGTCCTGAAGGGACCTGTTAACCTGAAGGAAGACAAAGCTATGAGGCCAAACAGAGTGTATCCAGGCATACTGAGGGAGTTCAGGGAGGCATTGGCTGCACCTCTGACAGTCCTATTTAATAGCTTATTGGAAACAGGAGTGCTTTCGGAGAACTGAAGGTGGGTAGGTGTAGTCCTACTACACAAAAGTGGTAGCAGGGAAGAGGCTGGCAATTTTAAACCAGTCAGCCTGACATCAGTGGTGGGAAAGTTAATGGAGTCACTGCTGAAGGAAAGGAGTGTGGAATATCTTGACTCCAGTGCATTACAAGACCTGAGGCAGCCATGGATTCACAGTGGGGGGATGTTCTGTGAAACTAATCTGATAGATTTCTTTGACTGGGTGACCTAGGAATTAGATCAGGGTGGAGAGGTGGATGTAGCCTAACTAGATTTCAGCAAGACTTTCAATGCTGTTCCATGTAGGAGGCTGGAAAGCAAGCTGGGTAGCTTAGGAGTAGCTCCAAATGTTGTAAACTGGGTAAGAAATTGGTTAGGGCATAGGAGGCAAATTGTGGCAGCAAATGGAGATCACTCCAAGAAAGGGAGGGGTGACCAGCTGGGTGCCTCAGGGATCAGTGCTGGAACCAGTTCTCTTTAATGTCTTTTTAAGGGACATTGCAGAGGAGGCAAAAAAGGAAGGTCTGCCTCTTTGTGGATGACACCACAATCTCTAATAGGCTGGTCATTCTAGGAGGGTGAAAAAGAAGAGCAGAGACCTAAGAAAACTTGGAGAGTGGTCAAGAGTATGGCAGCTGGGTTTCAATGTGAAAAAGTGTAAAATAATGCACTTGGGGCACAGAAACCCAGGGGCAGGGTGTAAAATGGGAAGAGTGTTACTGACGACATCCAGGCAGGAAAGTGACCCGGGGTAATAATATTGGATGACCTAAAGGTAAACAAGCAGTGTGACAAGGTACTTGGGAAGGCTAGTGGAATACTGGGGTTCATAGGGAGGAGTGTCACCAGAAGAAAAATGGAAGTTGTATTGTCTTTGTATAGATCACTAGTAAGACCACACCTAGAGTACTGTGTCCAGTTCTGGAGACCACGTCTCTGGAAGACCATAGACAGATCCAGAGAAGGACAACTAAAATGGTGCATGGTGGCATCAAAAGCCCTATGAGGAGAAACTTAAACACCTAAATATGCACACCCTAGAAAAGAGGGGGGATATGACAGCTGTTTAAATATGTTACAGGGGTAAATAAGATACAAGACAGAAGTATTTTTCAGAACAAACAGGTGCTCAAGGACAAGGGGGCACAATAAGAATCTGGATGAGGTAGATTCAGGAAAGAGGAGTGGTGGATTCCTGGAACTGTCTTCAAGTGGAGGTGGTGAGGGCAAAAACAGTGGTGAAGTTCAAGAATGCATGGATTAGGCATAGGGAAATCTAAGGGAAAGTGAATAGGGTAGGGGGTAAGGGAATAGACGGAAGATCAAATAGGATCTGTGGTGAATTTATATGTAGGGAAATATGGGAAGATTAGTCAGGCCAAGCAGTCTATATCTGCTGACAAATTCTATGTTTCTATATTCTGTGTTTCTATATTAACAGCGTCTGTAGTGACAACCATCCATGCTGCACTGGGGGAAATGAAGCCTTCAGCTTCTATTTAGTGAAATGCCATCTATATTTAAACAGTAGTTTCAGTGACCATCTTAGTGATTTCAAACCGAATCCTGTTGGTTTGGATCAGCTGTGAGAGGAGGCTTGGCGACGAGCCATTCCGTCCAATTGGTGCACAGCAGAGGCGGGGATAAACTGCTCAAAAGCCCGCATTGGCCCGACAGAGCAGAACAGCATCTGCAGTGACATCCATCCATGCTGCACTGGGGAAAACAAAGCCTTCAGCTGCTGTTTAGTGAACTGCCATCTATATTTACACAGCAGTTTCAGTGACCATCTTACAGATTTCAAACTGAATCCTGTTGGTTTGTCTCAGCAATGAGAGGGGGCTTGGCAGTGAGCCATTACATCCAATCAGTGCACAGCAGAGGTGGGGCTGAAATGTTTGATAGCCCGCATTGGCCCTCGGGTGTGAGCCCTCGAGCACGGGACTGAGTGGTTGCGCCACTCGGTAGAAATATTTCACTTGCTCCTAGTTCCTGTATCTATGGTTTTGGGATGAGACTTGCTGCTGTATTTGCTGAGATAAGCAGTTTGTATTACACCTCAACAAGTTATTAGTGGTTTTGATAGTAGCAGCGGTCTTTTCCCTGCACAGTTATATTAACTATGCCATAGCTTAATTAGTGCTGTATTAAAATTTTACTTACATGGTATTTGCATAGTTTCTTTCCATCTCACTTTTAAAAGCTTACATTTATCCTATCTGCTTTTTGATTATTGCTGAAATTGCATTTTTATTAATTTTAATTACAATGTTGTATGTAGTTTTATTATTAATGTGTTGTGGATTTTAGCCTGAAGTGCACCCTTAACTACAAACAGACGTCTCCATGTTGTCATGTCTGGAGCCCAATGGGAAAACTACATTGAGCTGTGGACAAGGCTTTTTGATTGCATGGAAGGGGGTTTTGTCCTCACAGATAATAAGCTCTATGTTAGAATCACAACTAGTTAAATTGGTGTCCTTTGTAAAATGTAAAAATTGTTTTGTGGATGGTGACTTCCATACAAGGCCTAGTATTAGAGTAAAAAGGAATCAAAAGTACCTGATTAGACAACTGAGTAAAATGTCCAAGTTATTTATGACATATAGCCTAATTATCTGTGGAGCTATACATCCAAATCCTGGACCCATCCCAAAAGGGGATAACACTTCATACTTATTGGATGAACAAGGCTTGCACATAGTCCATGTCAATATATGTAGTATTACTAAGAAATTTATGCATCTCCAAGAATAGGTTATATGTTATAAGTCAGACATTATTGTGGTCACAGAATCATGGTTAACACAAAAAATTGGAGATCAACAGATAGCGTTAGAAGGGTATAACCACTGGAGAATGAATAGGCTCAAACGTGGTGTGGGGTAATAATCTATGCAGTGGAACAGTTAGAAATAACAAAAATAGATAATAAATTAAAGTGGAAGGGAGTGGAAGTTTTGGCTTTGCATTTAAAAATCCTATTTGTTAAACCACTGTTATTCGTGGGAACATACTGTCCCCCTAAAAAAGGACAACACAGTTTTAATCGCTTGATGTGTTTTCTGAAAACTTACCAAGATACTCATGACGTCTACCTACTGGAAGATTTTAATGTAGACTGGAAGAAAGTAGATACACATCATGAGTTAATGGAATTAAGTAATATCTTGACATTAAGGCAAGTGATACATGAGGTTACCAGAGTAAATTCTAAAAAAAACTCCTCATCTACAATATTAGACTTAATATTTGTCTCACACGCTGAAAAGATTCTATCATGTGGAGTACTACCTGACTCAATGTCAGATCACCAAATAGTGTATTGCATTCATGCATGGAATAGGCCCCTAAAACAGCCAAAACTCCTAAAATACAGGTCCTTTAAACAATTTGACCATTTTCAGTTTATGCTGGAAATAGAAAACCATAATTGGGAAAGACTGTTATTGGTGCCTACAGTGGAGGATGCCTGGAATTTGTTCCATGGAGATTTTAAGGAGATATGCCATAAGCATGCCCTCCTGAAATCAAGAAGAACTAAATCATGTAATGCACCATGGTACAACTTGGACCTTCACAAAATTAAAAAAACAGCAAGATAAGGCTTGGAAGTTAGCTAAAGCAGCAAATACCCAACAAGTATGGGATAACTACAAGAAACTTAGAAATCAGTACACTAAAAGTATAAAAAACTCTAGACAGATGTATTACAATAGGGAATTAATGGCCACTAGGACAGGAAATCAAGGAGATTTTTGGAAGCATATGAGGAAAATCCAAAAGAAAAACAAACCAAATATTCCTGAAAAGTTAACTATAAATCAACAAACAGTTCTTTTAGGTCAAACAGTTGTGAACGGGTTTAACAGATACTTTATCTCTATGGGCACACAATGTCATTTTGATATACTGGGAGAAATATCTCAAACTACTGAATTAAATAAGCATTCTAAAATTGAACAGACTATAGGATCACAACAGAGTGAGATTTTTTTTAAGTAACTTGAGGTAAAAGAAGTACAAGAAGTATTATTAAAATTAAATATAAAAAAAGCACCTTTTTCTGATAATTTACTTACTGTATTACTAAAATAGCCCACTTCGATAATTGCTTATAGAATAACTACTTTGTTTAACATGTCCCTTACCCAAATGGATATCCCAATTTAGTGGAAAACAGCAAAAATTGTTCCGATATGTAAATCCGGCTCAAAAATGTCTATTGAAAATTACAGGCCCATATCATTATTACCAGCTATTATGAAGGCATTTGAAAGGCTTCTAGCAGATCAAATACAAAGCTTTCTGAAGGGGGAAAAGATTATAAATAGATTTCAGTCCGGTTTTAGACCACTACACAGTACGATGACTGCACTGCTGAAGGTCACAGGGGATATTACTGGAGTGTTGGACAGGGTGATGTCAGTGGCAGCTGTCTTTATAGACTTATCTAAAGCCTTTGATTCTGTGGCCCATGACATCCTCCTGTCCAACCTCAGGGACACTGTAATGTCCAACACTGTGATTCAGTGGTTTCAGCAATATTTAGTGGGAAGACAACTTATGACAGTCTTGGGAGGGTGGACATCGGATTTGGGGAGCATTGTATCGTAAGTACCACAGGGCTTGATACTAGGCCCAGTCCTATATAATATTTATATGAATAAACTTTCTTTATCAGATTATAGGGTAAACCATCATTTATTTTTTTTCTTTTCATTTTTAATTTTTTACCCTTGTGGGCCTGATGAGTAATCTGCCCATTTTCACAGGCGACAAGAAAATACAAAAAACAAGCATAATATAAAAAGACATAAAAACACTTGGTCAATACATACTACAATACATCAAATACAATACAATACAAACTTTAACCAATATAATTAACATGTGCATTTTTGAGAACTACAAAAGAACTTCAAAAGTTATATTTAAATTTACCAATAGTTACATGAAAAAAATTGAATGTGAGAGAGTTAAAAAATTTGGGAGCCCTATAAAGAGTTGATCTTTGACTGATAGCACAACAGAAAAACAGTATCTGAAAAGTGTATTTGTCCTGAGATTGAGTACCACTACCATTAATAAACCTGGGAAACAAATTAGAGACAGACAGAGGAAGAAGACCTAATATTATTTTGAACAGGAATATACAACATTTAAACTGTATCCAATGATCAAATGAAAGACTGTTAGACTTTTGGAGAAGAACACAATGGTGAGTGCGTTGTGGAACCTGCAAACTAAACCTAAGAATTGAAGTGTACATGACCCTAACTGGATCCAAGATATTTTTAGAAGTGGAGGAATAGACTTATATACCATTGTCTAGTTTACTAAATAAAAAACTATGAGCTAACAGAGTCCTAGATTCTTTAGTAAGGTACGTTTTGACGCGATAAATTGCACCAAGATGCTGATGAATGAACTTCCTAATATGGGTAACATGATTCTCAAAAAATAATTTTAAATCCAAAAGTAACCCCAAATATTTGAAATGGTCAACAAGCTGAATTGGGGTACCTTTAAAAATCAATAAGAGGAATGAGGTCATCGACAATGGGTTTTTTAGAGAAGACCGTAAGTTTGGTCTTCTGAATATTAAGTACCATGAGATTTTGATAAAGCCAGTCTTGAAGAAATTTGAAATCAGTTTGAACTTTTGTAATAGCATAATTTTGTTTGAGGGCAGAACTAAATAGCACAGCATCAGCTGCGTACATGATGACTGAGGTCTGTGTACAAATGCTAGGAGCAGTGTTCATGTATAATGAAAAGATCAATGGGCCCAAAATTGAGCGCTGAGGGACTTCACAAACAATAGGGGTGGATCGAGAAAGAAAATCATTGAGAGACATGACATGAGAACAATTACTGAGATAGTTAGAAAACCAAAGAATAGTTTCTGAAGAAAAATGCAAACTTGACAGTAAACCAGGTAATAGACAATGCTCAACTAAGTCGAAGGCCTTGGTGAGGTCCACAAATACCACTGCAACCAAGTGCCCTTTGTCCAGGGCACCCGGAATACGGCTTGTGAACCCCACCAAGGCCATCTCAGTGTTATGCAATTGTTTAAAACCATGTTGCTGAGGTATTAAGAGACTGTATTTATTGAGAAATTCTGTGGTCTGATCAAAGACTATCTTCTCAAGAATTTTAGATAGGGGAGGAAAGAGAGAAATGGGATGATGACTTGATGGAAGATTAGGATTCCCAGACTTAAAAAATAGGTTTAATGATAGAATTTTTCCAGAATGTGGGAAAGGAACCCGAACTTAGGGATGCATTAATGATGAGAGATAGTGGGAAAGCAAAGGACTTTACTCCTAGTTTAACTAATCTATACCATCAGAACACAAAAACAGACACCTCGTGCCATGCTAGCGACCTGTGTTCGGATGCGAGCCTGGGGCACCAGGGGTTGGCAGAGGAGGGATGGGATCGAGCATCCAAAGGACTGCTCTCCCATCCCTGGGGAGGGATCCAGGGAACCACTGTTCTGTAGCGGCCCCTGGTGATGACCGGGGGCACTACCAGAGCCAGGTTAAGCAAGGGGCGGACTGCAGCAGATGTCAGCACATTGCACCCGACGTCATTGCACGCTCGCACTCTGTGAGGGAATAAAAAAATTTGGGAGGAAAAAGGCAGCACAGGTCCACGGCAGCATGATGGCCACAGCTTCACCGGCCAATGAATGCCTGAACCAGAGGTGTGTGCCATATTGGTTCCTTGTCAGGTGCGGGGACATAGGGGGTAGTCCCTCTCGATGGTATAGCTGCATATGCCAGTTGGGCATGTCCAGTTTCAGAGTCGAAGGTGAAGGAGGAGCAGTGGCTGGAGGTAAGCAGAGCTGTGGCTGCGAGGATAAAATATGATATGACAAAAAAAAGAACACAACAATGGTCATGGGTTCATTTTTATAATATAATCTATGATCAGTTCAGGGGAAACACTTGAAAAATAGAATTTAGGAGAATTATTATCAGCCAGAGAAGGAGAATCAGACAAAGCAGTAGGAGAGAAAGGAAATCTGAAAGAAGCAAGGTCCCCAAAGTAACTATTAAACATCTCAGTAGTGATAACAGGATCACTAATAAGTGAGTTGTCCCTCAATAAAGAAACAGAATATTGGGTCTTTTTTCTACCCAATAACTGATTAAGCACTCCCCAGGTCTTCCTGGGATTACCATATTCATTGCTGTGGGCTGCTAAAAAATATTGGGTCCTAGCCTTCCTAGTAGCAGCCCTACATTTATTGCGATGTGCTTTATAAGCCTGTAGTAGAAGAGGATCCCTAGATTTCCAGTAGGCCCCCAGATTCTATCTCAGGATTGCATTAACTTAAGTAACATAGGGGATACCGAGGGTTGTTTAGTTGACTTTACTTGCATGTGTTTAAGGGGTGCAAGATGATTAACTACCCCCTGAAAAATATCAGAAAAAGAAGAGAGCATTAAAGAGGGATCAGAAATAGTTTCAAGTGGGGACCAATCTGCTTCCAAGAATGCTGTGTCCAGTTGTTCAGAGGTGAGACCTTTAATCGCCCTGAATTCAATTACCGGGGGGGGGGGGACTTGAGGGATTTGTAAGATCAGCCACAGTGGATGGGGCAAAGGTCACTCATACTATCTGGCAGGACCCCTGAAAAGAGGATCCTGCCAAGATGAGTGACCAATATCCAGTTCAACACAGTGCCCAGACCTGTCTTGTAATTGGGCCTTGTGACTTCATTTATGATCTGATCATACCCCAAATCCAACAATAAACCTTTAATATCAAAGATGTTACAATCAGATCCCCAGTCACAGTTGAAATCCCCATGACCATTGATTCACGATTAGGTGGAAGGCCACTTTTAAGATGAGAAAGCAGAACCTTTCAGGAGGATATATTACTGGGGGCGGGGGATGTAAACTGAACTCGAGGCGATATGTTTTTCATAGCCCAAGACATGTTCCACTGAAACCATATCACAGATTACATTAGCATCAGAAACAGTATACATTTGAGTTAAACATAGAAGAAACATACATACAGACTCCCCCACCCCTTCTTAACATAGAAACATAGACTTTGATGGCAGATAAGGACTACTTGGCCCACCTAGTCTGTCAATTTCCCTACCTACTGGATAAGCTTCATATCCTAGTTAACCAACAGCCTATTTCTTCCTACCCCCATAAGAATTGCCTAATGTCTGTCCCATGCATTCCTGAATTCTCCCACAGTTTTAGACTCCACAACTTCCTCAGGAAGGTGGTTCCCTGCATCCACCACCCTTCTGTGAAAAAATACTTCCTCATATTGCCCCTGAGCCATCCCCCCCCCCCATCTATCTTCAAATTGTGTCCCCTTGTTCTTGCACATCTCTTTTTCTGAACTATGCTACCCTCTTGGACTTTGTTGATTCCACTGAGGTACTTAAAAGTTTCTATCATGTCCACCCCCCTCCAAGGGTATATATATTAAGCTCCTTTAGCCTCTCCTCATCTGACTTCTCTTGCAGACCCTGCACCATTTTAGTTGCCCTCCTCTGGACTGCCTCCATCCTGTCTATGTCCTTGCAGAGATGGGGTCTCTAGAACTGGACACAGTAGTCCAGATGGGGTCTCACTAACTGTCTGTACAGAGGGATAACAACTTCCTGTTTTCTGCTGGTGATGCCTCTCCCTATACATCCCAGTATCCCCCAGCCCACCCTACTGCCTTTTCACATTGCTTGCCAAGCTTAAGGTAATCTGATATGATTATCCCAGGTCCCTTTCCATTTTTTCTGTTGTTACTGCCTCCCCCCATTGTGTACTTTTCCCTGGGTTTTTGTTTCCCAGATGCATTTTATTGCACTTCTTTGCACTGAATCCCAGCTGCCATATGTCTAACCATTCCTCCAACTTT
The DNA here is from genome assembly GCA_016271365.2 of Neoceratodus forsteri. NCBI lineage: Eukaryota > Metazoa > Chordata > Ceratodontiformes > Ceratodontidae > Neoceratodus > Neoceratodus forsteri. The sequence goes on from CM057450.1 coordinate 1,643,858,920, forward strand.
GCCAAGTCCCTTCTCATCCTTTCCACGCCCCCTTGTGTATCAACCCTGGTGCAGATCTTTGTGTCATCCCTATGCACCCCAGTATACCACTGGCCCTGCCTACTGCCTTGTCACACTTCCCTGCCATATTGCGGTCCTCAGATATTATAACCTCAAGGTCTCTCTCTTCTGCTTAGTGACCATCAGTACTCCCCCACCCCCCACTCCCATTTTATACTCAGCTCCTGAGCTTCTATGCCTTAGGTGCATAATTTTTCACTTTTTGGATTGAATCCCCCTTGTTGGCATTGAACCCAAGTTGCCATACCCTTAACCACTCCTCAGGTTTTCTAACACCCAACTCCTCCTCTCTACCCACTTCTGATTATCCACCCCAATACAGAGTTTAGTGTCATCTGCAACAAGACACATCTTCCTTTCCAGCTCTTCTGCAATGCCTCCATTGACAGCATCAGAATACTGAATTCCTTCCCCAATTCTACCCACTTTCTGCCTTTGTCCTCCTTTTTCCTCTGATGTCCTTGCCTAATCACAGTAATAGGTGAACCTATTAATTTCCCAGTCATGAGAATTTCACTGTGATAATTTGTGTTATTCATTTATTCATTTATTCATTTTAACTGTTGCACTATTGTGGGGAAGGGGGGAATTGATGATCACAAAGCAAGAAAGAGACCTTGGGGTTATCATATCTGATGACCTCAAGGTGGTGGGGTAGTATCATAAGGCAGTGAGCAGGGCCAGTGGGACGCTGGGGTGCATAGGAAGGGGAATCACCAGCAGTAGGAGAGAAGTGGTTTTGCCACTGTGTCGATCATTGGTGAGACCCCACCTAGAGTACCGTTTGCAGCTATAGAGACCACATCTCAGGAAGAATATAGATAAGGTAGATGCTGCCCAGAAGAGGGCAACTAAAATGGTGAAGGGATTGCATCAAGAGATCTACAAGGATAGACAGAAGGATCTCAATATGTACACTTTGGAAGAGGGGAAGGAGAGGGGCAGACATGATAGAAACCTACTGTATAAGTGCCTAACGTGGGGAGAACAAGGTACAGAAGAGAAGCATTTATCAGAGGAGAAGGTGTATCATGACAAGAGGGTCTGAAATGAAGCTGGAAGGGTGGAAGTTTAAGAGAGATGTGAGGAAATGCATCTTTATTTAAAGAGTGGTGGACAACTGGAACAGTCTACCAGCAGAGGTGGTGGGAGCAAAAACAGTAGTGGGCTTTAAGCATGCATGGGATAGGCACAAAAGAATCTTAGTAGAAAAGAAGGGGGGTAGCCAGAGATCAGGTACAGTCTGAGGTAACAGTATAGGCATGGGCAAACTGAGTAGACTAGGTGGGTCGAACGGTCCTTATTTGCTGACAAATTATATGTTTCTATGTTCTATGTTTCTGTATCACTTATGAAGACATTGAAGAAGGACAATCCTAGTACTGAGACCTGTGGCACCCTGCTAGTCAGCCTCCTCTCATTACAGTGAGTGCTATCTACCATCACCCTATGTTGTCTCTCCATTAAACATTTTTTTACCCAGTTTACCACTTTAGATCCCACCCCTAGACTGTCAAATTTGTTTATCAGTTTCCTTTGTTGCACAGTATTGAATGTCTCACTGAAGTCTGAGTAGGCCACGTCCACTGTCCTTCCTTCACCTATTTCCCTAGTCACCCAGTCAAATAAATCAGATTCATGTAGTATGGCCCCCTTCCCCCGATAACTCTATGATGTCTTTTGCCTTGTATCCCCTTGGATTCAAGATAATCCACTAGCCTTTCTTGTAACAAGGTTTCCATTAATTTCCCCACCACTGATGTGAGACTGACCAGTCTATAGTTGTTAGTCTCCTCCCTGCTAACACTCTTTTGAAGCAGAACTATGCCAGCTCCCCTCCAGTCCTCTGGAATCACTCCTTTTTCCAGTTAAGGCTGTCAGTGGTGCAGCAAGTGCCTTCCTAATTTCCCTTAGCATTCTTGGCTGCATCCTGTCTGTTCCCATGGCTTTGTCCACTTTCAGGTTTGCAAGTCCCTTCAGGACTCTTTGTCCTGTAAATGGATTTGTGTCCCCCCCCGTGTTCCTGCTGCTGTTTAGTGATCCATCCCTCTCTTCTTCCATTGTAAAAACAAAGCAGAAGTGCCTGTTCAGGGTGTCTATTTGTCCTGATCTTCCTATGTGCAGTCACCCTCTGCCGTCCTCCTTTTCCTTACAATCCCTCCCCTTGCCTTTATCTTATTGCTTATGTACCTGAAGAAAGTCTTTTCCCCTTTTACCACCTCCCTGGCTATCCTTTCTTTACCTCTGTTTGTACCTTTACTTGTCTTACTGCCTTCCCTGCTTCCCTCTGTTTTACTTGGTGCTCCTCCCTGTCTTTCTCTGTCTGTGTTTCCTTGTACCTCATGAACGACACCCTTTTTTTCTTCACTTTCATGGCCACTTCCCAAGAGTAGCACACCGGTCTTTTTTTTCCTCCTGCTTTTGCTTGCCTCCTTCACACAGAGGTTAGTTGCCTCCTCAAGTATTCCCTCAAATTTCTCCACTGTTCCTCTACCCCTCCCCAGCACTCTACATCTGCTAGGCTGCATCTAAGGCAACCTACCATTTCTTTAAAATCCACCCTCCTAAAGACCAAGACCCTCATCTTTGTGTGGTCTACCTCTGTACCCATTTTAATGCTGAACCACATTGTACTGTGATCACTGGTCCCCAGGGGACTGCCCACTGTGATGTCTGCAATATTGTCTCTGTTAGTGACCACCAAATCCAGTATTACCCCATCCCAAGTGGGTTTGCTGACTAGCTGCTGAGAAACACCCACTCAGGAAGCCAAAGATTTCTCTGTTTCTAGCCAAAGCTGCAGCTGGAAGGCTCCAATCTACATCTGACAAATTGAAGTCCTCAACTTGCAGCACCTCCCATTTATTAGCTATCCTGCTGAAGGCCTCCACTTAAGCCTTATCCAAATCATCTCCTTGTCCTGTAAGTCAGTCTATATATCACCCCAATGAAAATATATGGTTTAAATGTTTCAAAAGGTTGAAAATTGTGCTTAACAATAAAAGAACAAGCATTTGTCAATGCCGAATGTTGATTGCATTGGTCTGTTGAGCTCGCTCACTGCCCCTCTGTCACTCACTCAGTCTGTTTCTCCTGGTGCTGCAGGCTGCTCTTTTGTACTGGGCTCCTGTCTGCATTGGCAGCTTTTTCTGCCCACTAAGAAATCCACAACTGTCCCAACAGAGCTCCATTGTGGTGGCTCACTCCCCCTCTCTCACTCACTCATTCTGTTTCTCCTGGCACTGCAGGGTGCCCTTTTGTCAATCAATCAATCAATCAATCAAAATCTTTATTTATCCAGGCGGGCACCATTGAGCAAGGCTCATTTGCAAGGTGGACCTGGTCATGAAAACATCAAAGTACAGTACAGAAGCAGGTATACAAAAAGCAATAATATACAAGGAAGAAAAAGTATATACAGTGTATACAGTACAGTACAAGTTTGAAATAAATAACAAAATAAAAAAACAGCATTAATTTACAATTGAAGAAGTCAGCAGATGTACAATCAACCATAGGCATACAGGGGTTATAAGCAGAGATCTTTTGAGTGAGGCAGCCAGCAACTACATATAGGTGAAAGAGGCCGTGTATGAGGTGGCAGGTTAGAGAGGTAAAGAAGAAGAGGGATATATTACCGATGACGGGGGGAAACATTTAGCTAAAACCACAGAAAGTGACAATGGCTGTTGTGTACTTTTTTATTATGATAATGAAGGAGGAGGGGTAGATAATTGGGACACTACTATGGATGGGGTGGGACTTTAGCCAGGCTGGAGTGGACAGGGAAGGGTGGGTACAGCAGGAAGAGTTAATAGGGAAAGAGTGAGAGCCAGGGGTAGAAACATGGCGAGCATCAGGATGGAAAGGGAGAGTTGCGGAATTAGTGGGGCTAGTGGTGAGGAAAACATTTGCAAGGTGCTTTCATGTAGCGATTGTAGAGCACCTTGAAGATATTCAGGCTAACAGGGCAGCTCAGCTTCAAGTTCCTTTGTAACCCATTCCACAATGTGGGTAAACAGAAGCTTAGAGCAGCTTTGCCGAAATGAGTTTTGACCCTTGGAACTTGGAGGGCATTTAGGGAATAGCTCCTTAAAGCATAGGTTCCTAACACACTCTGGGGAATATGATCTGAGACATATGAGGGAAGCTTGTTGGTCACTGCTCTGAAGGCCCATAGGGCGGCATTTCTATTCCTTTTATAGTGAAGGGAAGTCCAGCCTAATGATGAGTACAAGGAGCAGCGGTGTGTGGAAAGTGGAAGGCCAGTAATCAACCTGATAGCTCTGTGGTAGAGGGTGTCCAACTTAGCCAGTGCAGAGGCAGTGCAGTGGCTATACAGCAAGTCCGCGTAATCTATTAAAGATAGGAAGGTAGCTTGAACCAGTTGAATCTTGGCCTCCTTTGTGAGCAGGTGGTTAATTCTGTAGAATAGTCCTAATCTTTGCCTTAGTTTCTTCTGCAGTTCTTCAAGATGGTCGGCGAAGGAAAGTTTATGATCGAGCCAAACTCCTAGATATTTGAATTTAGCTACATACTCTAGTGTTTCTCCAAGAACAGTGGTAATTTGGGGGATAGCTCTCCCCCAAGCAGGAATTGTCGCATGCAATGAGGGGAAGAAGAGCATGGATTTTGTCTTTTTTGCATTGAGCAAAAGGTATTTGTTTATGAGCTGGTATTGTAGAAGTTTAAATTCAGCTTGGAGGTCTATACAGGCTTCTTCCGGTGAGGGACGACTCAAGTACAGTACAGTGTCATCCACGAATAAGTGGATGCTGGCTTTTTTGATGGGGTCATTGATGTTGTTAATGTAGACTGCAAAGAGGAGGGGACCAAGGTTAGAGCCCTGGGGCATGCCCCTCAGCATAGGTTTTAATGGAGAAAGATCACCTTCAGCTTTAACCTGCTATTTCCATTCTCTGAGGTAGTCTGCAAACCAGCACATAGATTTATGGTCCAGACCTAAGGTGCATAGGGAGGAAAGAAGCAGGATGTGATCGACTGTGTTGAATACCTTACTAAGATACAAGAAAATGGCACAGACATGCTTCTTGTTGTCAAGGTCTAGGAGCCAATCATTGGTCACCTAAGCTAGGGCTGTTATGGTGCTGTGCTTTGCTCTGAATCCAGACTGAACCAGGTTTAATAGGCTTCTGGATTCTAAGTATACCCCTAGCTGGCCACACACTATTTTTTCTAGTAATTTAGACCGGATGGGGAGGAGGGAGATTGGTCTGTAATTATTTAGATCGCAGGGGTCACCTGCTTTTAACAGAGGGATGACATGGGCTATTTTCCATTGAGGAGGGAGGCTACCCTGGGAAAGTGACATGTTGAATAGGTGGGTGACTGGTACCGAAAGCACATGGTAGGCACATTTCAGATAGTGTGGCTCTATGAAGTCGGAGCCTGCTCCCTTCCTGGTGTCCAGTTGCAGCAGTAGGTCTTCCACCTCTTTTAGAGAGACAGGCAGGAGGGAGAAGGCCTCCTCGGTAGAGGGGAACTCGTGGGTTGGTGGTCCCTGAGCTGTGCGGAGGTCATTGGCAGGAGAAGTATCAAATGCTAGCCCTGCCGTTGCAAAATGGTTATTGAGGGCTTCCAATATCTCCGATCGGTTAGCGATAACGCTGGCACCGGACTTAATTTTTGCTGGAATGGAATTACCAGGTGCGTTTCCAGACATGTCTTTTAATATTTTCCAGAGCTTTGAAGGATTTCTTGAGGCAGAGGCTAGCTCTGAATGATAGTAGGAGGTGGCCTTGGCTGCTCTGACCAACTTGGTGCACTTGTTACGTGCTCTCTTAAAAAGACACCAATCTGAGTCATTCTTGCTTCTTCGGGTTTTTTGCCATTAAGTATCCCTTTCTAACAGGTGAGCTTTGAGCTCAGGTGAGAACCAACAGCAGGTGCTGCTCCTGACCCGCACCTTAACCAAGGGTACATGCTTATTTAAAGCCTCACTTAAGATATCATAAAAAATAGTATATGCCCTGTTAACCGTTTTGGCTAGGAAGAATTCCTGCCATCGCAGTGAATGTTTCAAGTCGTGGATGTAAGCAAACAAATCAAAGTTGCGTTTGCACCTCTTGATAGAGAACTTTGCCACAAACTGTGGTTTGTGCACTGATCTAATGATGGTGATTATACAATGATCGCTAATGTCTGAGAAAAATGTTCCAACATGAGAGAACAGGTGTGGCTTGCTAACCAAAATTACATCTCGGAGGGAGCTGTTGTTAAGGTTCTTTTTATCTGGGCAAGTAGGCTCACCAATGAGTTGCACCAGTCCAAGAGTGTCACAAAAGATTTCAAGGGAGCTGATGCACTTGATAGCCAATTGTAGTTCAGGTCGCCAAGAATAATGGTTTCCAAGGAACTGAACCCCTGTATGGAACTGAGGTGAGACAGGAGATGAGGCCCGGCAGATGGGGGCCTGTAACAGCCTACTACACAGAGTGCACTGGAAGGAGGAAGTTCAATCTTTAGGGTCAAGCACTTGAATTCTTTGGGGTAGGATGATGCGTCTATGCATGCAGCTCAGTATTTGTCCCTTACAAAAATTGCCACCCCACCTCCTCTTGATTGCCTATCCACTTGGAAGAGTAAATAATTTGGAATATTGATTTCATTGTCTGTGGTGGCTGGCCCAAGCCAGGTCTCAGTGATCACTAGGACATCAGATAGGGTGTAGCTCACCCAAGCCTGGATAAGGGTGAACTTTTTCAGCAAACTACAGGCATTAAGATGCATAAAAGACAATCCTTTGATACCTGCCAGGTCTGATGGAGAAGCAAGGATTCTGGGCTCCTGCCTCTGTCGGTGGCTTTTTCTGCCCACAAAGAAATCTGCAGCAGTCCCAACACAGGTCTGTTGAGCCTGCTCACTCCCCCCTCTCTCACTCACTCATTCCGTTTCTGCCAGTGCTGCAGGCTGGCCTTTTGTACTGGGCTCCTGCCTGCATTGCTGCCTTTTTCTGCCAACAAAGAAATCAGCAGCAGTCACGATAGAGCTCCATTGAACTCGCTCACCCCCCCTGTCTCACTCACTTATTGTGTTTCTCCCAGTGCTGCAGGCTGCCCTTTTGTACTGGGCTTCTGCCTTTGTTGGCACCTTTTTCTGCCTACAATGAAATCTGCAGCTTTCCTGACACAGCTCCATTGAGGTCGCTCACTCCCCTTCCCTCACTCCCCTTCTCTCACTCGCTCATTCCATTTCTGCCAGTGCTGTAGGCTGCCCTTTTCTACTGGACTCCTGCCTGAATTGCCACCTTCTTCTGCCCACAAAGAAATTTGTAGCAGTTACAATAGAGCTCCATTGAGCTCGCTCACTTCCCCTCTCTCACTCACTCATTCTGGTTTTCCCGCCACTGCAGGCTGCCCTTTTGTACTGGGCCCCTGCATGCATTGCTGCCCTTTTCTGCCCACAAACAAATTTGCAGCAGTCCCAACACAGCTCCATTGAGCTCTCTCACTCCCCCTCTCTCACTCACTCATTCTGTTTCTGCCGGCACTACAAGCTGACCTTTTGTAATGGGCTCCTGCCTGCATTGCTGCCTTTTTTTGCCCACAAAGAAATCTGAAGCAGTCACAATAGAGCTCCGTTGAGCTCGCTCACTACTGCTCTGTCACTCGCTCATTCTGTTTCTCTTAGCATAGCACGCTGCACTTTTGTATGGGGCTCCTAGCTGCATTGGCACCTTTGTCTGTCCACAAAGAAATCTGCAACTGTCCCGACAGAGCTCCGTTGAGGTCTCTCAGTCTCCCTCTCTCATGCGCTCATTCTGTTTGTCCTGGCGCTGCAAGCTGCCCTTTTCTATGGGACTCCTGCTTGCATTGGCGCCTTTTTCTGCCCACAAATAAACCCACAGCAGTCCCAATAGAGCTCCATTGAGCTCACTCAGTCCCCCTGTCTCACTCACTCATACTGTTTCTTCCACCGCTGCAGGCTGGCCATTTGTACTGGGCCCCTGCCTGCATTGATGCCTTTTTCTGCCCACAAAGAAATCCACAGCAGTCCTGACAGTGCTCCAGTGAGTTCACTCACTCCCCCCCTCACTCGCTCTCTCATTCTGTTTCTCCCAGTGCTGCAGGCTTCCCTTTTGTACTGAGCTCTTGCACTGGGGCCTTTTTCTGCCCACAAACAAATCCGCAGCAGTCCCAACAGAGCTCAGTTGAGCTCGGTCACTACCCCCTCTCACTCGCTCGATCTTAATCTGTCCCAAACACTAATTTCCCACAGCAACCGTGCTATTCTCTGGCAGGAGTGCAAAAACATATTTTAGCCAGGATGTGAAAAATGACAGCTGTACTGTTCATAAGGAGGTGTAAAAAAATGCCACTGTTGAAAATATGGCATGAATATATTAGAAAATTGCGAACTTACAGTGGTGCGTGGAAACAGTTCAATGCACTCTTGTAACACAGTCCTGTTATGGAGTTTCATCACCAAATTTTCAACATAGGGATTTTAGGACCTCTGCTCATGAACAGTGCCTCTGTCATTTTCTTAATCTGTCCCAAACACTGATTTCCCACAACGACCACACTATTCTGCGCCGGAACTGTGAAAACACATTTCAGTCAGGATGTGAAAAATGACAGCTGTACTGCTCATAAGGAGGTGGGAAAAATGCCAGTGTTGAAAATCTGACGTGACAATATTACAAATCTGCAAAGTTACAAGGGTGCATGGAAAGTGCACAACACACACTTGTAACACAGTCATTTGATGGGCTATCATCACCAAATTTTCAACATAGGCATTTTAGGACCTCTGCTCATGAACAGTATCACTGTCATTTTCTTAATCTGTCCTGAACAGTGATTTCCCACAGCGACCGCTCTATTCTGCACCGGAAGTGAGAAAACAAATTTCGGCCAGGATGGGAAAAATGACAGCTGTACTGTTCATAAGTAGGTGTGGGAAAATGGCAGTGTTGAAAATCTGGAGTGAAAATATTACAAATTTGAGTTACGAGCGTGTGTGCAAACTGCGCAATGCACGCTTGTAATACAGTCATTTTATGGAGTATCATCACCAAATTTTCAATATAGGCTTTTTAGGACCTCTACTCATGAACAGTGTCACTGTCATTTTCTTAATCTGTCCCAAACACTAATTTCCCACAGCAACCTTGCTATTCTGCACCGGAAGTATGAAAACACATTTCGGCCAGAATGTGAACAATGACTGCTGTACTGTTCACAAAGAGGTGTGAAAAAATGCCAGTGTTGAAAATCTGGCATGAAAATATTGCAAATTCGTGAAGTTACGAGTGTGCGTAGCAACTGCACAACGCACGCTGTTAAAACAGTCATTTTTTGAATTTTTTCCACCAAATTTGCAACATAGGCTTTTTGAGAGCCCACCTCATGAACACTGGCACTGTCATTTCATTAATCAGCCTCGAAAGATGATTCTGCTCAGTGACCACAAAATCACCTGTCAAGACCGATTAACACCATGACAGTTCCAGAATTCATGAGGAGGGGTCCCAAAAAACCCATGTTGAAAATTTGGTGCCAAAATTCCAAAAAATGACTGAGATATGCATTAAGGTTGGAAACAAAACATTGATTCCATTATACAGCTTACCGGCATTTCCTCAGTTCGCGGTCGGCTTTGAAGAGTACAGACATGTTCCTGGTCCACTGAAGAGCATCGTGCCAAGCTCCAGAGGTAAGTATGGGGTGAGGGGGGGTGTGGGGAGGCAGACTGCGCAGTGGGTGTGCACTGGTTGAGGAAGGGGGGGGCAGGGAGACCACTGAGGGACAGTTTCCTTTTTTACAGGTTAAAAAAAAAGACATCGCAGGACCATTTTTTATTTTACAGGGGCATGTGGCAAGCTGGGGTGGGATCCCAGTGCGCCACTGGAGTCTTTCTTTTGGGGGGCAAGCTGTAGTCAACAAGGGATTGGGCACCCCCGTTGGCACACAACAAAAAGGGGGGGGACATTATGCCGATGGGGATTGGGCACCCCATCGGCAGACAATATAAGTGGGGAGGTTTACATAATGCCAATGGGGAGTGGGCTTCCTCGTCGGCAACATAAACATTGGGGCACTGAAGCCAATGGGGATTGGGGCCCCCATCGGCAAATAAACACTTTGGGAGGGTGGTTAATATTGTTTGTGAACACGGCGGCAAACCGCCGCCATGTTCACAAACAATATCAGTGTGTCAAGATCCCGCCCTGCAATGACAGGTCACTCCCTCATTGCAGCAAATGGCTTACGCTGCAATGACGAGGCAGACCCTGATTGCAGCGGCTACATTTTCCAAGTTGGTGGCACGCTGGCTGAACTAGTGTCAGCAACAGCATGCCACGGCATGGGGGACACTGGACAAGCCTTTAAAGGCTGTGAGGGCATTGGCCACAACAGTGCTGCACCTCCACAACCTGCTTGTGAAGAAAGCTGCCGCAATATGTTTCTTGTGCATGTGTGCAATCAACATAAAAATGGCTGAGAGGTAAAACCTAAAACTTTCGTGGTGAAGTTAGGCCGAAGGGAGTCTCTTTGCTATGTGATTTAACTGAGAAATAAGAAATGTTTAAATCAGTAACAAACAAGTTTAAATCTTTCCACATGCACCGTTCAGTTCTGAACACATTTTTAATTTTTGTTGTTGTTGCAAAAATGGCATACGCATATGCCATTTGTGAGTGCCAGATACATCAGCTTTGTGGGAATTGTACTGTTTGTATGACTCACAACAGTCACACAAGTGGCAGAATTTAGCTGTCCACAAAATCACATTTGGGGGAATTTCAAAGCTGATCACTTATAAATCATGAGGGGAGTTCAAATTAAGATATTATCCACTTTTTGAGAAAATGTTTCAACTTAGCCAAGTTACAACAAATGCATGTGCAAAACACAGTTTTTCAGATATTTTTTGTGTCTTCAAAAGGTGTAAAATCAATCAATCAATCAAATCTTTATTTATCCAGGCGGACACCATTGAGCAAGCTCATTTACAAGGTGGACCTGCATCACACAAGGTCAAGTAGCAATACATTTATGTACAGGCAAGAAGACAGTCAGTGTAGGTATACATAAGGATATAGCAGTAAAACAGCAGAGTAAACAAATAATTGGTAACGGTTTAGCATACATATTCATAGTCTTATATTCCTATATAAATTATAACATATTCAGGGAAAAAAGATGGTAGCTAAGAAGGATGCTGCATGAAAAGAAGAAGACTCATTAGCAAATTAACAAAACTTCATGCATAGTGAAGGAAATCATGGGGTAGGGGAAGTAAGGCAGACAAAGGTGGGGCTGATACCAGGAAGCTATACTACCAGGAGAAGAAGATTAACAGGCTGAGGACATGTAAGGATGGACAAGTGTAGAAGGGAGGACTAGGGACGTAGGGTTCATAAGCAATTAGGGATCGCTGTGTGCAATAATGGAGATTAGGAGTACAATGGGAGGTTAGTTGAAGGCAGACACAAGCGAGCTAGGGTCGATGGAAGCAATTGCATAGTTCTGTGACAGTTTTTGCATACAAGGTCTTGAACACAGCAAGACTAACAGTGGTCCTCAATTTCAATGATTTCTGAAGCTCATTCCAGAGTAATGGCTGTGTGAAGCCTATGGCCGCTCTCCCAAAGCGTGTACAGGCCCTGGGCACTTTCATACAAATCAGAGAGCAGCTTCTTAAAGCATAGTTTCCAATCACACTTGGAGGCGGAAAATCAGCAATATACTGCAGAAGTTTGTCAGTAATAGCTCTGAATGTCCAGAAAGCCGCATTTCTATTACACCTATATTGTAGGGAGGTCCACTCCACAGCTGCATATAAAGAGCAGTGGTGGTTGGAGAAGGGGAGACCAGTAATGAAACGCAGGGCTCTGTGATATAGCATGTCCAGTTTTCCAAGGTATGAGGCAGCACGTTGACTATAAATGAAGTCAGCATAGTCAATTAAGGAGAGGAACATGGACTGAACTAGCTGCCTCTTGGCCTCTGTAGTTAGTAGGTGGTTTATCCTGAAGAAGAGACCAAGCCTCTGCCTCAGATTTTTCAGCAAATCCTCCAGATGATCCGCAAAGGAGAGTTTGTGGTCTAGCCAGACCCCCAGATATTTGAATTTTGTTACAAATTCCAAGTTTTCTCCTAATAAAGTGGAGATGGGGGGAGGGTACCAGCAATAGCAGGGTATGCCATCTGATTAACAGGTGAAAATAGCATCGCTTTTGTTTTCTTGGCATTAAGTAGCAGTTTTATGCTAAGAATCTGCAATTGCAGCAAGTTGAAAATGGCTTGCAGGTCTCCACAGACAGTTTCAGGTGATGTATGGCTTAGGTAAAACACCGTATCATCTGCAAACAGGTGGATACTTGCCTCCTTGATGCCGACGTCTATACCATTGATGTAGATAGCAAATAGAAGTGACCTCCGGATGGACCCCTGCGGGACACCTCTTTTTAACGGTTTGGGAGTGGAAAGCTCTCCTTCAGCCTTGACCTGCTGATGCCTGTCCGTAAGGTAGTCATGAAACCAGCACAAGGTGGTAGAGTCTAGCCCTATCATTTTTAGTGTAGAGAAAAGTAGGCTGTGGTCGACAGTGTCGAAGGCCTTGTTTAGGTTTATAAAAACAGCACAGACAAACTTTTCATCCTCTAGATCATATTGCCAGTCATTTGTCACCTTTGCCAGAGCCGTAATCATACTATGTTTAGCTCTGAAGCTGGACTGTATAGGGTTTAAAAGATTTGTATTATCTATGAAAGATCTCAGTTGGGCATTCACAATTTTTCCCAGAAGTTTTGACAGAGTGGGGAGAAGAGAAATTGGCCTGTAGTTATTTAGATCACAGGGATCCCCAGATTTAAATAGTGGGATGATATGTGCAGTTTTTCATAGGTGGGAGAGAGTCCCTTGTGAAAGAGACAGATTAAATAGATGTGTGATTGGTACAGCCAGGACATGATAGGCAATCTTTAGGTAGTAGGGATCAAAGGAGTCCATGCCAACACTTTCCTTAGTATCCAAATGTAGGAGTAGATCTTCAACCTCTTTCAAGGAGGCAGGTGAGAAAGAAAAGACTGCATTTGTGGAACTAGGTTCTGGGGGTTGTATAGTAATCTGAGAATGCAGTCTACATGTGGGCAAATTGTCAAATGCTAGACCTGCAGTGGCAAAATGGTTGTTGAAGGCTTGTAATATCTCCTTTTTGTTGTTGATAGTGACATTGTCCAAAGATTTTTTGATGGGAGAGTATTTCCTGTCATATCTCCAGACAGTTCTGTTATTGTAGGCCAAAATTTGGTGGGGCATTTTGAGGCAGAGTTTTGTTCTGAATGATAGAAATTGGCCTTGGCCTCTCTGATCAGCTTAGTGCAGAGGTTTTTGGCTGTTCTGAAGAGACACCAGTCTTTGGCTCCATGTGATTTGTGAGCTGTTTTCCAAAGCTTGTCCCTTTTTAATAATGCAGCCTTAAGGTCTGCAGTTAACCAATGACACATTCTAGCCTTTATGTGGGTTTTGACCAGTGGAGCATGGGTGTTAAGGGCACTTGTTACAATTTCATGGAGGATGGCATATGCTGTACTCACTGATTTGGCTAGGTAAAAGCTCTGCCAAAGCAGGGAGGCTTTCAGGTCATTGATATTTGCAAGTGGATCAAAGTTCCATTTGGACCTTTTGGTTGAGAACTTGGTTGTGGATGACGGTTTGGAGTCTGCTCTTACACCAGCAATAAAGCAATGGTCACTAACACTGGCGGAAAAAATTCCAGCATGAGAAAAGGAATGGGGTTTACATACTAGGAGGACATCCAATAGGGTGCTATTCATAGGGTTTTTCTTGTTAATGCATGTTGGTTCATCAATAAGTAGTGTAAGCCCATGGGAGTCTTAGAAGGATTTGAGAGGAAGCAAGCACTGGACAGCCAGTCATAGTTTGGTTCCCTAGTATAATTGTTTCCAGGGTGCCAGTGCCCATGATAGATGAGAGGTAGAACAGAAGCTGCACCCTGAAGATAGGAGTCTGTAGTATCCTATGACATGGAGAGCCATCGAAGGGGATGTTTCATTTTTAATGGGCATACATTCAAAACCATTAGCAATCGAGGAGGAATCAAAAGTAGCAACTGTGAATTTGTCCTTAACATAAATGGTGACCCCACCACCTCTAGTTTGTCTGTCGGCTCTGAATAACAGATAGTTAGGAATGTTGTCTTCCCTGTCCGGAGTGGATGGTCGAAGCCAAGATTCCGAGACCACAAGTACATCTGGTTCATGAATATCCAAGCATGTACTGAGGTGAGTTTCTTTAAGAGGCTACACACAGTAACATGCATGAAGCTAATTCCTTTAAGCTTTGTGAGTTCTGAGGGTAAAGAAAGAGCTTTTGTTGGACCAGAGTTGAGTTCAATATTGCCTGAGCATAATAATAGGAGGAGCACAACTTTCCTCAGGGCAACAAGTGATAATCTGGAAGTTCTAGCCCTTCATCGGCTAGTTGAGGCATCGGTGCAGGAGTGCAGAGACCTATTTTTTATACTGTGCTGTTCTAGCGATACATAGGCTAAGACCCTTGCCGTATAGTACCAATGGGTGTAAATACTGGAAGGATAAGGTAACATTCCTTGTTTAGGGAACAAGGTACTGGTGACACTTCAAGAAGGAAACTCAATTTGGTGTAGGTGCGGGAACTTCAGGGTACAGCACAAATTATATAAGGACTTGATAAGTAGGCAATCTTGGGGTGAGGGATACGACTCCTCATAAGAGTAAGATCTACCCGGAATGTACCCTAACAAGGGCAGTGTGCATAAGGCAGTAAGGAGATGGAACCAGATCACAACTGCCATAGTTACAATAAAAAGGATCAGAGAGAGGCATTGTAGGAGCATAGGCTGGTCAAATTAAGTTCCAGGTAATGTTGAACAGTGCAGGACCAGCAGAGGAATGCAGATGTAAAGACTTTGTATAGAAGAAAGAATTAGCCTATGACACAGGCGCCTAGAGACAACAACAAGAAGTAGAAATTCAGCCCTTAGTAACACCTTAAAGAAGATAGCAGGAAAACTGCCAGGGGTAGTGGTTTATCCCTGATACACACTACTCGGGTTCAGCGGCCTAGTATGTATATGGTCTATGGACGTGTTTATGGAGAAGGATAGGAGAGGCAGGGGATGGGCCAATGACAATAGAGGGCGGAGCAAGATGGTCTATATAGTAAGGGTCAGAAGGGGGATGGGCGGGTGGGTGAACAACTGTGGCTTTGCTGTACCTCTCAGTGAGTGGAGTCTGAGCAAGTGGTCTCAGGCGGTGGCTTTGGAAGTGCCGACTGCGCAGTGGCCGCAGTTTCCTGTGGCAGATGAGCTGGGAGCCCTGGAGGGTTCTCGGCTGGAGAGGGAGAGAAAATGGAGCCAATTAATACTGGTGCCAGACAAACAGTCAAGCTAACCAGTATAAGACACAATTTGCGAGTGAGAGGGGAGCGATTTCCCTGGTGTCCTGGAGTCTGGGTTGCAGCTACAGAGGCAAGAAAGGGCTGTAACACTTAAGCAGTGGAAAAGAGCAATTGGCAGGAGGTTTTAGATTTAAAGCAGCTTAGCACTCAAAAGACAGTAAAATTCACATAACATTTAGCAATTTTTACATGAAAACAACTCCTTTTTTACCCAAATTACATTGAAGAATCAGAGAAAGGGTAGAGGACCAATCGGAACAAGCCTGGAGAAGGCACTCGTGCTCCGATTGGTGGGTGGCTTTGCTGTACCTCTCAGCAAGTTTAGTCTGAGCAAGTGGTCTCGGGCGGCAGCTTCGGAAACGCCAACTGCCCAGTGGCTGTGGTTTCCTGCGGTGGATGAGTTGGGAGCCCTAGAGGGTTCTTGGCTCTCAGCAAGTGAAGTCCGAGCAAGTGGTCTCAGGTGGCGGCTTCGGAAACACCAACCTACCAGTGGCTTCAGTTTCCTGCAGCAGAAGAGCTGGGAGCTCTGGAGAGTTCCTGGCTTTCAGTGAGTGGAGTCCGAGCAAGTGGTCTCGGGCAGCTTCTTCAGAAGTGCCGACTGCCCAGTAGCCACAATTTCCTGTGGTGAATGAGCTGGAAGCCCTGGAGGGCTGTCTAGGAATTGTTGTTCTTTGCATGTGCCCAGACTAAATGTTTTTCACTGAAAATTTTAAATATGTTAATGCAGATATTACTAGGGATGAAGAACGCAGAGGGCAAAGTGACGACAGATGCAGCCAAGCACGGCCATCAAGGCCCTGCTTCAAGGGAGGCATCCATGTGGCTGTGAAAGTGCAGCTATGGATGCAGAAAAGCTGAGCCTTTTGGCCAAGACAAAAATAATCTTCACTGGATGATTTTTTTCCACTAACATACTTTTCAGTAATAGTATTTTCACTTTTGTGTTTTTCACTACTAAATTTTTCTCTTTTGAATGTTTCATTACCGCATCACAAAAGTGTACCCTCATATACTCCACCTACCCTGACCCCTCACTCAGCACCCACCATCATACACATCCCCACACCCTCATCAACTAAAGAGAGTTCCCCATCATAGATCCACTCTCTGAGCAGAAAGGCATCCTCCTCTAGAAACCGTCACATTGTTATGAGGAAATAAGGTAAGTCAGGTTACTGTATTTCAATGTGTTTTGTACTTCTATTCATAACTTTGTGATTTTTAAAATATGTTTACACCAAATTTTCAACATGGCCTTTTTGGGACCCTGCATCATGAACAAAGTAGATGAAATTCTCCAAATCTAGCCTGAAAGGTGATTTTGCAGTCACTCCGTAAAATCACTTCTTGGGCAGGATTTGAAAGTTTTCACCTACTGGGTTTATGAGGTGGGGTCATGAGAAGACAACGTTGAAAATCTGGTGAATAAATATGGTAAAATTACCAAGTTATATTAAGTTAAGAAATATTTCAGTGTTCACACATAACTTCACTAATTTGCCATATTTTCCCTAACATTTTGAGCATGACCTTTTTGGTACCCCACTTCATGAACAAAGCAGGAGAAATATTTCAAATCATGCCCAAAAAGATGATTTCTTAGTCACTCTGTGAAATCACCTTTCAGGTGAGAGTTGAACATTTTCACCTACTGGGTTCACAAGATGGAGTTATAAGAAGACTATGTTCAAAATATGGAATCAAAATACTGAAAAAACAACTAAGTTATAAATATACAGTATGTTGAAATTTGTATTAGTCTCTCCTAACATTGGTAATTTTCAGCATTTTGACTCCAGACTTTGGAGATAGCCATTTTTTTCACACAACCTCATGAACATGATAGGTGTCATTTTTCAAAGCCTAGCCAAAATGTGTTTCCTGGACTTGTGGTGCAAAATGATGTTTCATCTAATATTCTTTAAATACCACTTGCCATGCTGATAAGGGGGAGTCATAAAATGGCTACATAAAAAAAATTGGGGTCAAAATAAAAAAAAATTATTAAGAAACAATGTGTGTGCAGGGCCGGCCTTTGACCCAGTGAGTAGTGCTTTGTGATCCCATGCTGGTGAGCTGAGTTCTAGGTGAACTCAGTCACCCAGCTGGATGGGGTGAGCTGGGTGGGACAGCACTGCCATGTAGCACCACCACCAGCCTGGGAAGGGAAGGTGCATGGTTAGTCGCATGAGCTCAAGTACCATATAGTGAAGAGAACTCTTCACTTGGCATAGAGACCTGCACCTCTGCACCTCTGCACCTGTGGCTACCAGAGGGCCCTGTGCTTCAGCTGACAGAGGGACTCTTTACCCTGCACATCTGCATCTGCAGCCATGTGGAAGTGCAGGGGCCACAGGACCCTGCACTTCGGCAGCAAAACAAATTATTTGCATCCATTGTCACATGGAAGTGCAGGACCCTCTAAATCCACAGGCAGATGGATGTATCCCTTGGATCAGGGCCCAGAGAGCTCTGCACGTCAGCATCTGTTCAGGACTGCTGTGAATGAGGATACAATTCCACTATCTCAAAAATAAAGGAAATTCATTGGAAAAAAAAAACCTCTGTTAATGCACCAATTAAGGTTCAGCTTAACATAGCAAAAGTAGGGAAATGTGGTGTTAGTGTTTGCAACACTAACTTCCCACCCACCCAGGGAACAAAAGGACAAGACCACATAAACAACCACAGATAGCCATCATCAGGTAAGACAAACAATATACAACTGTTTCAAGATGGAACAAATACAATGGTACTGATGTGCTGCCTTCATGGATTTGTATCTGCAACTGCAGAAACACAAGTCCCATGAGGACCTGCACATCTGCAGCCACAACTGTGTGTGATTGTCTTACAGTGGGTATGAGTATCTGTGGCTGGGGCCTCCATTTCTGCAGAAAGAAGTACTGTTGCAATTTGGGTATCATGGATTTCAATATGCAGCTGCAGAAGTGGAGGCCTCACAGGGGCCTGCACTTCTGCAATCAGAAGTTGGCTTGTGTGTCTTAAACTTTAAGCTGCAGGTGTGCAAACCATGATGGGGTATGCACTTCTGCAGGCAGAATTAGTGTTGCAATTTAAGTATAATGCATTTCATAGGGCCTGAGCTTCTTCAGCTAGTGTCAGTGTTCATGTCTTGCACCTGTAGCTGCAAAAGCACAAGCCCCATAGGGGAGTGCACTTCTGCAGACAAAAGAACTGTTGTAATTTTCATATCATGAATTTTTGTTGATGGCTGCAGCAGTCTGTGGATCTGCACCCAGAAGTAGTGTTGCAATTTGAGTATTGTGGATTTCTATCTACAGCCAGAAGAGAGATTACATGTCTTGCAGTGTGTGTATACCACACATACAACTCCATGAAGATAGCACATCAGTGCTACTGTATTTGTGTCATCTGGAAGCAGTTGTAAGTTGTTTGTCTTACCTTATGATGGCTTTCTGTGGTTGCTTGCCTGGTCTTGTCCTTTTGCTGCTTGACGTGGATTGGGAGTTAGGGTCTGGCACCTCAACACTACATTTTCCTACATTTATGGGCATAAGTTGAATCCTAACTGATGCATTAACACAGTTTTTGCAAATAATTTCCCTTTTTTTTTAGATATTGGAATTGTACCCTTATTCATGCAGGTCCCTTTGGGACCAGTGTTAACAGATGCAGATGTACTGGGCCCTGTACCAAAGGAAGAGTATGTCTGCCTGTAGAAGTGCATGGCCCTCCAGGCACTACACTTCCTTGCAGTAGTGAATGTCAAGGATTTCTGGGGCTATCTGTTGTGCTGTGAAAGTGCAGGGACCTCTGGGCCTTGTATGTCCATGTGGCTACAAATACAGACACACAGGACAAAGACTACATCTGTGAGTTGAAGAGCAGAACCCTCTGGCAACCACAGATGCAGAGGTGCAGGGCCCAATGCCAAGAGAAGATTTCTCTTCAGTATATTGTACTTGGGCCAATGCAGGCAATGCTATACCTTCCCTTCTCAGGCTTGGGGGTGGTGCAGTACGACAGTGCTGTCTCCCCAGCCTTGGCCTATCAAGCTGGCTCACTGAGACCACCCCTGAACTCAGTTCACTGACACAGGAACACAATCCATTCTGCTGGAGTAAAGGCTGGGACTACACAAAACATTTTGTAATCTTTTTTTTATTATTTTGACCCTAATTTTTCAAAATAGTTGTTTTATGAGTCTGCTTTATAAACATGATATGTGGCATTTATAGAACAGTGACCAAAATGTTATTTCACACCACATCTGTGAAAACACATTTCATCCAGCATTTAATAAATTATCCCAAAGCCAGCCCAGTGGAGCTGATGGCTGAGGTACTGGATGTCTTACCTCATGCTACAATGGTGATCCATGTTTGGGAATGAGCACAGGCCACCAGGTGTTGGCATGGGAGGAGAAGGATTGAGCATCCAAGGGACAGCTGTCCTTCTCTGGGGAGCAGGGGTCACCAGTGCTTGGTGTCAACTGCCCCCAGTGGTGGCTGGGGGACAGCACACTGGAGCTTGGAAAAGGGAGGAGAGGAGGCAGAAGCTTGGAGGAGCACATGTGGATGCATGTGTACACTCTCCTTAGGGCATCATTGCAAGTCCCCTCTCCTAAGGGGAGAAAACATAAAAAAAGAGTCCTAGGTATGGCACAATGACAGCCAATCCCTGCAGGACCCATTCCCACAAATAGCGGTACTCTCCACACCGGATCCATTCAAGTGGGTTGATGGATCTCTGCCACCCCACCCCATGGGTCAAGCCAAGGAGTACAGCAGAAGGTAAGCCACAGATGGGGGACAGGGCTGGGGGATCTGCCTTGAAGGTGTGCCACCTGGGAAGAAAGATATTAACTGCAAAAAATAAATGATACCTATCATGATGTGGTGTGAAAAAATTACTATGTTTAAAGTTTGGAGTCCAGATATTGAAAATTAGTAAAGTTATGAGTAAATATTGAAATATTTCTACATTCACTCATAACTTGGTAATTTTATTATATTTTTTCACCAATTTGTTTACATAGTCTTCTTATACCATTTCTAGAACCCTATAGGTGAAAATGTTCAAATCCTGCCCCAAACTTTATTTCTCAGAATGACTGTAAAATCTTTGTCCCAGATTTGAGAAACTTCACTTGTCTTGTTCCTGTGGTGGGGTGCAAAAAAAGAATATTGAAAGTTTGGTTAACAAATATTGACAATTTGAAAATGTATTTATTTTTTTATTCACATTTATTCCTCCTACTCCCCCCTGGCTGGTCCTCCTTCATGCCAGTCCTCCCTGCCCTATCACCCAGCTTCTCCCAGGACTTACCTCTCCCTGAGTCCCCCATGGCTTTCCCTCCATGGCAGGGTGGCAGAGATTCCCTCAACCCACTGAGTTATGGTTCCAGATTTGGGTGGAGTCTGAGTCACCGATGCGGGGCTTGCAGAGGTCGGTGATCATACTGCCAACCAGATTTTTTCCCTCTTTGGTTCCCACTCTTGTGCTGTCACATTATCCCTCCCCATAGGGATGCTGGCATTTTAGGACTACGTCCCTGGCATGAGCATGTGCTGCCATCCTCACATGATATACAGTGTGGCATGTCTTTCCTACCCTATGTGCCATGTGCCCTACCTCCCACACACCTTTAGGTGGCTGTGCTGCAGTGGGATGTGGCACCCTCTCCCCTGAAGAAGGAGGGAGTCCTATGGGATGCTTGATTGTGCTTCCTGCAAAGCCAGCTTGAATGACCAAGGCTTGTTCTCAGACCTGGGTCAACATCATCATGAGTGGTAGCACTACGGCTGCACCAATTGGTTGGCTGAAAATTTGCAAACTTATGAGTGAACATCAAAATATTTCAGCATTCACTCATAACTTGGTATTTTATCATATTTTCCACCAAAATTTCAACATAGTCCTCTTAGGACCCCACCATATGAACTTGGTAGCTGAAAATTTTCAAATTTTTTCTGAAAAGGTAATTTTATGAAGCAACTACAAAATCCTTTCAGGATAGATTCAAAAGAATTCACCTACCTTGTTCAGGAAATAGAGTCCCAAAAAGGTCATGCTGAAATTTGGTGTAAAATTATTTAAAAATGACAAAGTTAAGAGTTAAAGTTCAAAACACATTGCAATACATTAACTGGACTTACTTTATTTCAGCAGGAGGACATCTATTTGACAGGAGAGTGGATCTACCTTGTGGGATAATTTCAGGTGAGTGAAAGTATGTGAGGGATGTGTGTGGTGGCGGGTGCTGAGTGCAGGTTCGGTAGGATGGAAGAGGGTGTGGGGGGGAGGCTCAGATTGCTGAGGGATAATTTTCTTCTTTTCTGCAAAGAAAAAGCACAGAAAAGTAAAAGTTGTCCACAGGACAGTTTTCTTTATATCAGAGTTCTGACATTGGGGATTGGGCACCCCAGAGTCAGAAGACTCTTTTGCCACACCAGAGGTGGGCACACTGGTGTCACTTAGTATTGTAGGTTAAACTTAATTGCTTTTATAATCCATACAATGGTATTGGGGTGGACACCACAATATCACTACCCCCAGGCCAGGAAGGGGGCTGTTAGCTAACACTGGGGGGGTTGTCTTTCTGGTGTTGGAAATTAACAACAAAGAGGAAGAAAAACCAAATTAAAGAACTGCAGTGGGTTTGGGCACCTAGTATCCATTTTAACAACTTGTTTTTGGGGAGATTCTGGTCATGGTATGCAGCCCCTTCCATACAGATCAGACTCAATTAGAAATGTGCATCAGGAGGTTAGGAGGAAGGGGTGATCAGCTGATACTCCCCATTCACTAAAAATACCACCAGCAGCTTAATCTGGTTCAAGGTCAGTTGGCATTCATCTGTATCCCCTTCCCCTGGGTCATACCTGAAAATAGGCAGAATTTGTCTAGTGCACTTAACCAGTCAACAAAACCTAAATAAATAAATAAATAAATGTGCATCAGCATTAGACAAATGGCTCTCCTTGCTAAGCTGGACACCCAAGAGTTTGGGGTGCCCAGAAAATGGATATCTCATCTTATTTAAAAAAAAAAAGAACACCAGAATCTACCTAAATGAGTTTTGTTTGAGTCACGTGTTTCTTTGTGTTTTTAATGCATCATTTTTAAGTGTTTTCTGTTTTTAGTTTACAAAAAAAAAAACAAGATGGCAGCCATCACGACCTGTATATTTTTTTCATGACAGATAAACCACTAATTTTGTGAAAGGTAAATGCCTGCAAAAGATAAATTTATGTTTCATATGAGATGGTTATCTTAAAACCATTTTAAGCATGCTCAGAAAAAGAAACTTAAAATCCTTATAACTCTGGAACAAGTCATTTTTATTTTCACAAAACCTTTGAAAGAAATTAACTTGGCACTGGCCATATCTACCCTAAAAGTTCTGGAAAAAATTGTGTCATCTAGGCAGTAGTTGAGAGCAAAAAATAAAATCTTGTAATAAGTACTGGAAAAAAAATATTCCTTTTTATTAAAAATTAGCATTCTGTATCTCAGAAACTGACAAGCTGCTATCATGAAACTTCTCATGTTTGAGAACTTGCCTCTGAGACAATGCATACCAAGTTTTGAGGAATTTCAGAAAATGCCACAAAAGTTATTAAGGTACAAAAAAATCTGGGTTTAACCTTAAAGCAGCAGTACAACAAAAATTGGCTAAATGTTTCTTCCTAATTGATGCCAGATGTCTTCCAGTTCATTTTGGTGGTAACATTTTCCATTTTCATTATCATTTAAGAATTTTATGAAAGTTTTAATGCAATTATTTCTCAAGAAAAAAAGATAGCTGCCTAATGTTCGCATAAAAATAATATTGAGGACCAAGGAGGGTAAGAAACTAGAAAGAAATACTAGTGTACACCACACAGCATAGGAAGCATCCAGAAAACCAAACTCAATAGTTCTGCCAATATCTGGCATAGCCATAGCAGAAAATTAGCTTTTTGGAATACCTTTTTTTTTTTTATTAATTTCGCTTTATTGAGACATCAATGTTACATGAGTATTTATGGTCTTTATCAGACCCTGGTACATATAGACTAGGGAGTCCAACTTTAGACTACAAGCAGAAAGCATTGATGAACAACTATGATGAATGGCGTATTATCTGATGAGGGCATTTTGATGTGTGGTGTTCCCCAAGGGTCTGTATTGGGTCCTTTGTTGTTTACCTTATTTTTAAATTCTCTGCATAAAATATGTAAAGAAACAGAGCTTATTTTGTTTGCAGATGATGCAGTTTTATTATGTATTGGTAATACTTTACAGGTTGTACAGCAACAGTTACAGGATGATTTTAGTTTGATGCATGGTTGGTTAATGGAGAAAAATTTAGTGTTAAACCATGTAAAACAAAATGTATGGTATTTAATAATACAAGATCTAATGTGAATTCTGAGCTAACTCTAAAGGATAATTATGGAAATAATATAGAAAGGGTTACTGAAATTTGTTACCTAGGCTGGTTATTGACTGTAACTTATCATTTGAAATATATATTCTGAAATTAATATGTAAGTTACATAGAAGATTAGGAATGCTTTATCGATTGGAAAAGTATTTAACAGATGAGGTTAGGATAATTTTGGTTAATAGTTTATTGTTTTCAGTTATTGATTATGGATTAATTATATATTTTTTACTTCAGTTAGAATGCGTAATAAGTTGGAATCTACTTATCATAGTATTATTAGATTTGCTACAGGATAGAAGAAAAGAACTCATCATTGTTTACTTTATAGTTCTTTGGGGTGTTTGTCATTAGTTGATAGGTTTAGATTACGTGTCTTAGTATTTCTTCAAAAATTAAATTAGAAATTTTTCTGGTGTTATTTTGATATGTTTTCTAAATTGATTAATGGTGTAAGAACCAGGTCCAGGTTAATTTAAACTTTAAATTTCGGATTCCCTACTATAAAAGTGTGTTTGCTCAGAATTCCCTTCAATTTTATGCGGTGAAATTGTATAATGAATTACCCTCTAATATTATGCAATGTGTTACAATTTTGTCATTTAAGAGGGTTTTAAAGAAATTTTTGGTTGTTAATTCAAAGTGTTGTTGTTTTAAATAATGTATTTTTATATGTATGTGTGTTTTTATATTTATATGTTTGTATATTATTTATGTATGTTTCATGTTGTGACTGGGCATCAGTGAAAACGGGCATTTTGCTCACTGATTATACAGAATAAAAATAAACAAACAAACAAACAATGAAGAAGTAGTTATTAGCATAAGCAAGTAACATATACACTTAATAAAACCTTTTATTTTATCCCACCCCACATAAATCACTTTCCCCAAGCAGCATTTACTAGATTACAAGAACTACTCAGACTCCTCCGCAAGGAGAAAGAAAGAAACTAGGGCTCCAGAGGTGCCTCGGGTGAGCAAGCGGTATTATAAAAATTAGAGGCTTACGTATTCCAGCTAGTTAGGGTCGCGTCTAGCAGACCCCATCTGGCATTATAAGATTGCATTCTATTGGTCATTCTAGCTATATGCAGTTCCACTTGTAAAGCCAGCGTAATCTTCTTGTACCATTCACGCACTGAAGGTGTTGTGTCATCTTTCCAATGTCTTAAAATGACCGCTTTAGCTGTGGCTGATACCATTGCCATATAATACTTACATTGTTTACCCATATCTATAGGGAAGACATTCAGCAGACAAGTTTTGGGCTTGAAGTGAGATCCTAGGCCTGTTATGGGTGACAAGGAGGTTTGAATTTTCTTCCAGTAAGGCTGGATCTTGGGACAGGCCCACAGCACATGATATAAGTCACCTTCTCCAGCCTTACATCTATTGCAATTAGATGATGCTAATTTGTCCATCTTATGTAGTTTAGCAGGGGTGTAGTACAGATTGTGCATAATGTTGTATTGCTGTAGTTTATATCTGTCTTGCCTTATGTATTTATGGTTATTTTCCCATATTTGCTCCCATGCCCTATCATCAGCATTTATCTCTAAACTCCGCTTCCAATAATGACTAACATTAGAAAGCCTTTCATCACCTATCCTCTGTAGTTCGCGATATAGTCTGGAGACGGAGTGGGGTTGGTCTGCAACTTTTAACAGCCCTGACAGTTCAATCCTGTTGTCTGCCCCTGTTTTCGTGTTACGCAAGTAGGCTTTTACAGAGTCATAGATTTGACGAAACTTGAAGGGATGGTTTCTCACACCCAGGATTTGGGAGCAAATCTGTTCATGGGGCAAAAGCTTGCCCTGTGTTACCAGATCCCCAAGCCACAAATCAGCTATCAGATCCCAGAATGTAAGGGGGATTGGGGTTTGTTGTATCAGAAAGTGGCTGTTGAGCGCTATTGTCTGCTCTGGTGAATTCTGCCAGTTAACTTTTAGAAACCTTTGGACTTGCTGTAGGGCTTTCAATGACCAACCGATGGGTGTATTCTTAAGAGACTTGGGGAGTGACTTTAAGGAGGCATAAGCAATAGACTTAA
Source organism: Neoceratodus forsteri (assembly GCA_016271365.2). Taxonomy (NCBI): domain Eukaryota; kingdom Metazoa; phylum Chordata; order Ceratodontiformes; family Ceratodontidae; genus Neoceratodus; species Neoceratodus forsteri. The sequence continues at coordinate 1,643,884,880 of CM057450.1, forward strand.
GGAATAGTGAGTGTTTCACAACTAAGTCACTCTCAATGTGGACCCAAGGGGGCACATATGATGAGGTGTCAGTTGGGGAATTTGGTCGGTTCCATAGGACTATTTTACTGAGATGTGATGCTATATAGCATATAAAGAATGAAGGTAGTGCCAGGCCCCCTGCCTTCTTTTGTCCGATATGCTCTTCTGACATTCTTTCCTTTCCATAGAAAAACACTAAGTAGCTTGTTTAGTGTTCCAAACCAGGTTTTAGGTAAGTAGGGCCCCAGCATGTTTAAAGGATACAGAACCCTTGGCAAGATGTTCATTCTCACTATCTCTATTCTAGCCCAAAGTGAAAGCGGAAGTGAACTCCATCTGGTTAGATCTTGTTTAATTGTTTTAATTAGATTATGGATATTTTCTCTAATCATCGTAGTCATCTCCTTAGCAACTTTGATCCCAAGGTACGTTAGCACTTTTGGTTCCCAGCTGAGCCCCAGGTCTTTCGCCACTTTCGAGTAGCATCTGTTATTAAGTGGAAAGAGCTTTGTCTTGGGAGATATTAAGATTGTAATTTGAGACTTTGGAAAACCGTGCAATCTCAGACATAACTGCAGGAATGCATGTTTCTGGATCTTCTAGGTGCAGGAGCAGGTCATCAGCACAGGCTGAAATTAAATACCTTTTGCCACCTACCAGCATTCCTCTGATTTCTCGCGCAGCAAGTAGTCTGCAGATCAAAGGCTCCAGGTATAAATTGAATAGGAGCGGGGAGAGCGGGCAGCCCTGTCTTGTGCCACAGGTTAAGGGGAAAGGATCCAAAAGGGATGCCATTACACCATACCCGTGCCTTTGGCGACCTGTAGAGTATCCGAACCCAATTTATGAAACCATCTGGAAGACCTAACCTATCTAACACTGCAAATAAAAAGTCCCATGAGACCCGGTCGAATGCTTTTTCAGCATCCAGTGCAAGCAGGGCAGCCGGGATCTGTGTATTAGTATCGTGAATTATTAGATGATGGAGTTTGCGAATGTGGTCATTAGACGCCCTGCCATTCATGAAGCCAACCTGCACATCGCTTACCATTTTGCCCATTAAAGGGCTAAGCCAGTTGGATAGCACTTTGGCTAGTATCTTAATATCAGCATTCAGGAGCGATATCGGTCGGTAACTGCCGGGAAGAGTGGGATCTCGCTCTGGTTTGGGAATAAGGGTTATGAGGGCCTCCAGGAAGCTCCCCTCTGAAAGACCTTCATGAACCCAGTAATTACTTACATTTGTCAGAACCCGGCAGAATATTTCAGCATATGCTTTATAAATATTGGTGGACAGACCATCAGGTCCTGGAGATTTATCTGAGATAAGTTGGGCAATGGCTTTCTTCACCTCTAACTCATGTATTGATGACTCAAGCTTAGACCCCTCCTCTTTATTGATTCTGGTTGGAGCAAGTGTGCTTAAAAAGTTCTGAATTTCTTCAGGTTCGGCTCTATCCACGTTGGGGATGGCGTATAGTTTGTGAAAATATTCCTAAAGATTGCAACAATTTCTAGGGTCTGTGGTTATTGTACCTTGTCTATTATTCTGCAGGGCAGCTATAAATCTATTGGAATCAAGCTGTTTGAGTCTTAACGCTAAAAGTTTCCCAGCTTTCTCACCAGATTCAAGATATTTAATCTTGGTTCTCCATAGAGCAAGCTCTGCCTTTTGCATCATTATTGAGGAGTATTGAGTTTGCAACTGATGTAGCTTGATCCAATCAGCTTCGGATGAGGATTGAGTTATGTTATTTTCACTATCTCTTATAGCCTTGGAAATTTCCTTAAGCCGACATTTCTCTTTCTTGGCCTTATTGGGCTCTATTCTAATGCACTCCCCCCCCCTCAGCGCACACTTCAAGGCTGCCCAAACTATATCAATCTTAGAGACAGAATTTATGTTTTTATCAAGGAAAAGGGATATGAAATCTTTCAACTGTTCCTTAATAAAGGGATCATGTAAGAGCTGGTTGTTAAATCTCCACATGAAATCTCTCTCTTGGTGCCTCGTTGGGCTCAAATAGAACAGATACGGGAGAATGGTCCGAAATAACTCTGGGATGTATTTTTGCGTCTATAAAATGGATAAGTGATTTCATGCTGACAAGGAAATAGTCGATCCTTGAGCATGTCCTATGTGGTGCCGAAAAGAAAGTGTATTGCCTAACCCCTATGTTATTCATTCTCCATATGTCTACTAGGCTTAAGCCTTCCATTAACTCCTTCAAGGCTCTCTGGGGCAGGGGATAAGCCCACTCGTCTGTTGTCTGATCTATCTAATTGTAATTGGGGGGTTATATTCCAATCCCCTCCAATAAGAACTATCCTAGTGGCATAGGTGTTCAACAGGTCTAGGAACTGCATGTAAAAGTGTGGGGAATCTACATTGGGACCATAGATCGAACCAATAACCACCTGTTGTGTTCCCAGAATTCCGACCAGAAAGAGGTATCGGCCTTGCGCATCCCATATTTCTTTTTCCAACTGGAACCGCGCCTTTTTATGTATTAGGATGGCAACACCACTCCTGTTCGAGGATATACCCGCGCCAAACACCTGTTCCACCCAGTACTTCTTAAATAGCAGAATGTCTTCCCTAAGAAGATGGGTCTCTTGTAGGCACGCCACATCACACTTTAAAACTGCTAGATGTTTCAAGACAATTTGTCTTTTGCATCTGTCCCGGGCACCTTTAATGTTCCAAGACAACAGATTAATGCCCCCTGTTGTCATTCTCTAAAACATATCAAACTATTTTCCATTTAGTCATGTATGCATTTGCAACTGAGCTAGCTATGATGGCTCTTGCTGTCTTATATTCTAATACATGAATGCTGCATCCATCCCATCCCCCCTTACCCATATATCGCCCCATTGCCCCTGTTAACCAACCACTACCTCCAGTTCTAATAACTGTACCACCATTCCAACACGCCATGTATGTTATTGCTAACCCAAATGAGCTAGGTCCCCATTTCCAGCCATAGCTATAAAGCTAACAATTTACATTGATTTCGTAGTATCATTTCCCTCACCTATCGTAACTCCCAATTATGAAGAATCAGTATTTTTCTAGCCATTTCCTTTCTAACTAAACTCTAAGTTTCTGTAGGGTAGCAGTATTTCCATTAGGGAGCGCGTAATATTTTATCTCAGACCTTAGTACATGTTGCAAAGATTCCTTATGGAGTGCAATTAAAGAAACCACAAAAACCATCTGTACTAGCCTCTGCTCACCTCTAGTAGGGAAAAGAGAGTATGGCATATAATGACTGAAACTATAATTGCAACCTTATAATTGCAACCCCCCCCCGTCATACGAATGACAACCTTATAATTAACCTGACTAACAGATGCTAACTTATATGGAACTCATGCACACTTCTATGTTAAATGCTGCATCAAATACCTAAAATGTGAGATAACTATCTCTATATCAAAACATAATTAGCTGAACAATATTGCAATCAACCCTTTCCCAAAAGCTGTTTATTGGCTCTGAGCATAGTCAGTTCGGTGAAGTTTCAAGCTGCTATTCGTCCTACCCCGGTCACCGTTTACAAAACTGTGTGTTGGAACTAGGTTGACTATTCCCCGCTTGATGTCATTGTTGCTGAAGCTGGATATCAAAGTTGGTCATGCGGTGGCGAGCTCCCTTACTAGATCTGTTAATGTTGCCTCTTCCTCTATTCCCGAGCAAACAAAAAACAGGCAGGTGCTGACCTTGTCAGGAACGTCCTTACATCAGTAGCAGTGCTTATGTGGAGCAAAGTGCCCATCTTTCGGTACCCCGAGATTATCGTGGAGTTCTATGAATCACGCTGTGATAGCGTTTCTTTCCCGGCATAGCGGCGAGTTCTGCGGGAGAAAACATGAACACTAGAACTTGGGAGAAAGTCTTGAAGCAATGCTGGATCCCAGAAGAGCATCGGAACTTATTGAGCTCCTGTAACCACTTTGCTTAATCTACCTCTGCAGGGAATGGGTAGGATTCTTGTCTTGATTACTAGAGAGAGGAAGGGGAGTGTAAGTTTGAGTTGCCATGTCCTAGGGAAGAGCCGCTAATACATCAGGGAGAACCTTTGTTAGTATCATTTAAACTGATAACAAGCAAAACAAATAGCCAGGTTGGTGAAACGTGAGCTAATAGATATTTCAGCTTTCAGGAGTCAGTTAAATTGCAGCCCTTATTACTCTTAATCAGCGACTTTACAGCAGTGAGTTTGTCACTTGAATAAATCATGCAGCAGCTTGGTTAATTCCTGTCACGCCATTTCGGCATTGTCATAAGAGTGCCATTCATCTTTGATTTTAGCTTTTAGGATAGCTGGATATTTAACCCGGTATAGGATACCCGCTGCAATCAGTTTTGTGACAACTGGGTGCAGTTCTTGACGTTTGAGCCGCACCGACTGGGGCAGATCGTGGGTGATTCGGATTTGCTTGCCGTTCCAGGAGATTTCTTGCTGAGACCTGGTTTTACTTAGAATATATTGCTTATCAAGGTAGTTCAGGAGTTTGCAGATTATTGGTCTTGGTTGCGCTCTGGGCAGGGGTGGCGGGTGGAGAGATCTGCGCGCTCGTTCAACTATGTAACTTGTGTTGTTTGGAGAAGTACCAGCTACCTTTTCGAGTAATTTTTGCACAAACTGAATGGGTGCTGTGCCCTCCTCTTTCTCCAGAATTCCGATTATAACTAGGTTATTTCTCCTACTTCTCCCCTCTAAATCCTCAAGCTTGTTTTCAATTCTTTTCAGTTTTTTGTTAATCAACACATGTACAAGCTCGTTTTTGTCATGTTTAGCCTCCAAGGACCTAATTCTGACTTCATTGTCTCCCACTCGAGCACCTAGTGATTCCAGGGTTGTTTTAAAGCTGTGGACTTCAGCAGAAACTTCCTCGATTGAGCTTTGTAACGGCCCGATTATTTCAAGGAAGCGCTGCTCCGTTAGAGCTGTGGGCCCCGGCGTTGCATTGCTGGATCCTTGCCGAGGACGTTTTGCGGCCTGCTCTTTCTCCGGGGAGGGAGGTGGCGTGTGTTTAGCAGGCTGCTTTTTCACAAAAGCCTCCATTCTGGAGCGATCTATATAACTGGATGGTTTCCTGAACACTTAATTAAAGGTTTCCAGTTTATACTTAATGTAGTTTCTTCCGTTGAGGGTGAAAAGCTAGGCTGGAGACGGAGCCGACCAAAAAGGCTGCTTTCACTTAGGCTGCCATCACGTGACCGTCTGGAATACCTTTTTTAATTGCACAGCTGCTTTAAACACCTTACTCATCACTAACTATACTTGTGCTACTGTATATATACACATAATCTGTTTCTGCTAAGAAAAAGTTCTGACTAGCAACAGGGACTGGCAGACTGCCAACAGGCATTCATGTGCTTACTGCTGCACAATACTTAGGCTCCAATTCCTTTCTATACTCTACAGTGAAGGCAGTCAGGGTCTGACACACACACACACACACACACACACACACACACACACAAATGGTGTGCTCTTAGTGAGTGAGAAGTAAACTTTTTTTAATAATTTGTTTAGGCAAAGGAAAGTACCAACCAGTACTGAGCACTTTCAAACTGCCAATCATCTTTCACTTGCTACCCAATACCCAGGCTTAGAGTTCCTCTCTTCACTCTACTCCAAGACATCAGAGGGTCTTTGCACAGCTTGGTCTGAAACACAGAGCAAATTCTCCTGTAGCATTTTTATTTTGTTGTTTTTATTGCAAAAATAAATGCTAACTGGCAGTGGGCATTACCAAGCTGTCAGCTGACACCCTCTTGCTCGCTACCCACTGCCCAGGCCTCCAGTCCCCTCTTAATTTAGTCTTCAAGCCACAGGGATCCACCCTGTTCAGCCTGAATCACAGAGCATTCAGCAAATTCCCCTGTAACAAAAATTGTTTTTTATATGTTTTTCATTTTTCATAATTGCGAAAAAGTGTAATCTGGTACTAGGTACTGCCAAGCTTCCAGTCCAGAAAGATCCACGTGACCCTTTCCACTGTCCATAATAATCCTTCCTTCATTCCTTACTCTATCATTCAGCCCCATATGCCTAATGCACAGCTCTGACTGATAGTGCTACCTTTCTGTGCTTTCGGGTCAGATTTTCCTACAGATCATAACATTCCATTTATTTTATCTCTCATATACAGATAAGATTTTCATCAAGTGTGATTTGTTAAGGCAAAAGCCTAGCTAATTTATCAATCAGATATTCTTGTCAAGTATCTCTAGCAATCAGAGATTCTTAAAGTGGAAGTAAACATTGCAAGGGTCACTCAAATTGTGAAAGCACAAGACAAGACTATTCAAATGAGCTGCTAGGCATAGCTGTAGGTGCCAGGAGTCCTGAAATATGAATATCAAATTATCTGTAAAGGAAAACAAAGCAGCAGCCATTTCATGTAATCTTAAAACAGGAAGTGATGTCACTGAGGGGCCAGCTCTATGTTGTTCATTATAGCTTGCCCTTCAGTGACATCACTTTCTGTCTCATGATCCCATGACATGGCTGCTGCCTTGTTTTGATTTACAGAACATTTAGATATTCATATCTCAGTACTCTTGACACCTACAAGGAAGTTCCATACCTCATTTGAAATATCTTTTAATGGGCTTTCACAATTTGAGAGACTCCTGCAATGTTTACTTCCCCTTTAAGAAGTTACCTCTCAGCCTGAAACTTGGCCAGCAAGTAAATTCCCTTGCTGCAACTAAGTGCCAAGTTGGCATCAAAAAGAGTCTGTGTACCATGTAATAGCCTCTCTTGCAAACTTGTGATTTTAACAGAGAATGAACATGAGATCACCTGTTTGTCTGTCAGTTCTGAATGGTTTGTACTATTCAAACTAGTTGAATTACAAGTTTGCATATTAGATCAAAAGTTCATGAATGTCTGTGAGAATTGAGTACACAAAATTTGAGTAGTTCAGTTCTCTACTAAAACTGAACTTGGAGCTTCAGATATTGCTTTTTGATTACAGCTGTACCTGAACTAATTGTGGTCTTATGGCATTTGTGTTTGTTTATTTTATAACTTGTATTTCTGTACTGCTGTGGAGGGTCCTATGAAGGATTATCCTGAAAATGGCTTTAAACAAAGTGATCTTATGCTTCTTGAATATAAACTCATTCATTCATTCAATATTAGCATTTACGTTTTGTAAATATTTTCCATAAAACCAACTCGCAGTAAAATGTTAATGATACTATTTAGTGTGTAAGAATTTGCATGACTATCGCTTTTACTGTCACTGACATCACAGAAACATTTTTGGATATGATTTCTTTTAAAAACAAGTTTAAACAAAAGTTTAAAGTACTTTACAATGCTATCATATAAAATTCTCTGTATCTTAAAAATGCATTCTTTCTAAGTGCTAATGCAGTCCCTTCTCCCATAACAACTGTCAAATACAAGTTTTCAGATTGTTGTGTGTTATGTGGACAGCCTTGTGCAGGTGTTTGGAAGTTTCATGTATATGCAAACTTTTATGAATGTGTTTAACACTGGTGACTGAGGCTTTTGTCTACTTCTATCCATTTAATTGTACCACATCTTGTTTCTGAATAATAGCAGTTTGCTTTATAGACCTTAATTTGGAGCTGTAAAATGTCTAGTCACATATGATTACATATACTTAAACCTTTAAGTGACCCACACTTTACTTCATCTTCAATTATAGAGAACATATAGTTAATCCTAATGTTGCTAAGGATATAGCCAAATTTATCTCTATCTCATTTAGACTGTAATTTCCATTCACATTAGGTTAAATGCCATAACACGTATAGTATTTAGTTATTGACAATAAAAATAGTGCACATATCAACTGACAAAAAATGACCTCATTATTTAAGTCTAGTATGTTTTATGTAACTATGTTTTACCAATAGTGATATTTAGCATGGTTGTAACTATGAATGTGTGAGTACATTTTTTTTCAATTACATGGTGCTATTTATTATTGGGTCACCAGATATTTGACTATTTGTTTCTCTTTATTAAGACATGCCAAGGATTTTTTGAAAACAGTAGTGAAAAAATAGGTTAACAGCACTGTTCTCCCTTCATTTGAATCAGGTGCAGTGTGTTGTACATCACTCAATGCTCCACCCAGAGTCTGCCACTAGCCCTACAGCTGCTCAGATTATCCTCAATCCACTGCAGACCGGAACTCTGCTGCATGCTTCACCTGGCAATGATGCCATAAATTCACATTCATTATGATTCATATTCCCAATCAAATGCTTAATATATTTTGAAACTGGACATCCTACATGAATAAGAGAAGATAGAAGACCAGTGTCCCACACTGAGTTCCCCCTTTTCCTCAGATCAGTGGCCAAATATTGAAACACTGTTAGTCCTCTTCACCCCCTTTCCTTAAAAGATATATTTCTGAGTCTAATGTAAGCTTATGAAATAGTACAGTGTCATCTAATACCATATGATCTAGAAGTTAAATACAGGTGTTCAGTCCTATATGCAGAGAAATCTTGGCAGAGTCTATGCAAAAGACAGCATCTTGATAATGATGATGATGATGATAAAGTAGTCCTCAGTGTGGAACAGTCTTAAATTATCATGTCTGTCCTGCACTGGAATGACAGTGCATATACCTAAATGTGTAAGAATAAAAGAAAAAATAAGTTAGTAATCTGTTTGGATATGTCACAGGTAGACTCACAACAACACATTCCTGATCCATATTTGGTTATAGCCATGTAAAGGTAAGCTCGAGTACTTTGATTAGCTATACTAACTAGGTGGACCTAATTGCACATTTTTATGATCTGTGGTGTGTGTTGCGAAGCTTGAGGCATGCACTGTTCTGCTTGCTGGGGCTTGTATAATTGAAGGGGGTTCTCCGCCAGATGCAGTGAAGACCAGAGTACTGAGCCTTTTTCCAGGAGCCACTGCTTGCTTTGGCACATTTGGGTGATTGGCTGCCCGGGCGAGTGGAGTGTAGGACTGTTGGAGTTTCCGAGGAAGTCTTTGGGTGGTAATCTGCTCCAAGAGCCGCCACTGCCAAGTGGATTTAAATGACTGTGGCTGTCTGCTGTGAAATATGACTGAGAGGATATTGATTTGATGAGAAGTGTTGGACATAGCGTTTTATGGAACCTGCTCTTGTATGGTGAGATTGTTCTGGTGGGGAAAGAACTAGGATTTCCTGCAGAGTAATATCTCTGGATACCAGCTGGAGGGATTGCTGTGGGCTTTCCTGGAGTATTGTGAGTGAGGGGGTCTGATTTATTGATCAGAACCCATCTTTTCCTGCAGCATTATTCTCCAACTGGCTCCTGAGTTTCGAGTCCAGAAGCAGGGCCTCAGCAGTGGTCTGGTTGTCGGTGGCTCTGCCACCCCCGTGCCTGGGTGATCTTGGGTGCCACTTGGGACTGAGCAGGAGCTACCTCACTTCTTCCTAGGGAGTTAGGGACTAGTGGGGGGCCCCTAAGTTATCTCAGGGTTGGTCCTAGTGGTGTGGCCTTGGGATGTCTGTAGCTGCAGGTCCTGGTGGTATAATAAATACCCAATTAGGCAGTTTGGGGGTGTGGGGGGGAGCCCCCACTCTCAGTGGCTTGGCCTGTTTATTTTTCTGGTTCTCTTGGAGACTCAGTGGTTCTCCCTCGAATCTATGCTGAGACTATGTGCAGCCATTTTCAGGAAGCCCTAATCTGGAACTGATGAAATTTCTGTTGCTGAACTTTTATTTTGGATTTTACCTATGTTGGATTATTTCAAACTTTTGGTTGGATTTGGATTCATATTATTCCGCGAATTTCTTCTACAGCTCCTCCTACGGACAGATGACTTTTTCCAGGATTTTTTAATTTATTTGGTTTCCTGGTGGTGAGAGGACCAGGAAGCCTATATTTTTTTTCTATATTATTTGATGTTTATGTTTATTTTGGTGATTGTCTGATTTTTCACTTTCTTCCTTGGCTGTGAGAGGGCTGTGGGAGGGGAGAATGTATCTCTGTATATATTTTTTAAATCCTATGAGAGGGAATTATGTTACTGTATGTTTTTATTTCATTTTTTATCTTCCTCAGCTGTGGGAGGGCTTTATTGGTGGGGCAGATCTGGTTTGCATTACCGAGACCTGGTTGGATGGGAACGCTGCCCCTATTTTAGAGGCAGCTGTTCCTGCCAGGTATTCGGTTTTACATCGCCCAAGATTGGACCGCAGGGGAGGGGGTCACGGTCTGTTTCAAGACCAAATTGAGTCTAACTAGTGTACCAGTTGAGGAGGCAGGTCTTTTGAGTGTACCGTGGTAGCTACTGTGGGGTGCAGGATAGCTCTCATCTACTGTCCACCAGGTGATGAGAAGCTGTTCCTGCAGAGAAAGTAGCAGACTTCACCGCTGACATGGCATTGGAGTCACCCAGACTGATGGTTTTGGGTGACTTCAATGTCTGGGTCGATGATGAATCCTAGCATTTTGGTCAACACTTCCTCCAGTTGATGACATCTCTGGGCTTCACACAGGTTGTTTCCTCAGCTACTCACAAGGGTGGTCACTCTCTTGATTTGGTCTTCCTCCTGGGGATCGAGGCCTCCGACTTGGTGGTGGAACCAGTCCATTGGTCTGACCATTACTCCGTTGGGTTCAATTTTTCGGCCCCCCTGGTTAGGTCAGCCCCTGTGGAGGTGGTCAGTTATCACCCTTTGCAGGATGTGGTCCCTGAAGACCTGATGGTGCTAACTGATCTCTTGTTATTGGGCAAGACTAGCACAGATCCTGAGCAGCTAGTTATGGCCTATAATAGGGCCGTTTCTTCAGCTCTCGATCTGATTGCTCCTGTCTGTGCTCCCTCCCTCCTGCATTGCCCTGGGGCCCTTTGGTTTGATGGGACTCTTAGGGAGCTGCAGAGACAGGGGCATAGGTTGGAGTGTCGTTGGCAGAGGACAGCCTTAGATGCCGACCACCTTATTTTGTTAGAACATTATAAATTCTATCAAACAGAAATTTCCCATAAGAAGGCAAAATTCCTGTCCAGGGAAATAGCTGTTGTACAGAACTGACTGGCTCAACTCTTCAGAACTGTTGACAGACTGTGCAACCCAGCCTGTCAGCAGTTCTGTCGAGTTTTTTCACAAAATGATTGTGATGAGATCGCTCGCTTCTTTGCTAATAAGGTGGCTGACAACAGGCAGGAATGCCTCCAACTTCACTCTATGGGGGATGCTGTTGATCAGTGCCATGTCGCAGAACCCAGAGTTTCCTGGAGTTCCTTTGATCTGATGGAGTTCATAGATATTATGAGGATTGTCCAGGCATTGCGTCCCACCTGCTGTAGTTTAGATCCAGGCCCTACTTCCCTGATTTTGGGTTGTAGTGACATCATTGACCCGGTCTTAACTCGGATTGTCCGGTGCTCTCTAGAGTCAAGTGAGTTCCCTAGCTCCCTGAAGGAGGGGGTGGTGATACTCCTCCTGAAGAAAGCTTCTTTAGACCAAGAAAACCTAGCAAACTACAGGCCTATCTCTAACCTCCCTTTTGTGGGGAAGGTTATTGAGAAAGTTCTGGCAGTTCAACTGCATAACCATCTAACCATCCATAATTTATATGAACCTCTCCAATCGGGTTTTCGTAAGAGGCATAATACTGAGACTCTCTGGTTTGGGTGATCAATGATCTCCTGATGGTGAGAGATCAGAGACACCGTTCCATCTTGGTTCTCCTTGATTTATCATCAGCTTTTGATACGGTAGATCATGGGGTCCTGCTCAAGCATCTGAGGTCCATCTGTGGGCTGTCTGGTACAGTTCTCAGATGGTTTACATCTTTCCTCGCTGGTAGAACAGAGAGTTGTCTTGGGTATTTTTTCTTCTGGGGCTTTCTCTCTGCCTTACGGGGTACCTCAGGGCTTGGTGCTGTCCCCCATGTTATTCGCAGAATATATGCTGCCCCTCAGAGACATTGTAAGAGGGTATGTGCTGAGGTTTCACTGTTGTGCTGATGATACCCAGCTCTACCTGTATTTTGCCCCAACCAAGTTAGTGCTATCTCTGTAATGAACAGCTGCCTCATTGAAATCCAAGATTGGATGAGCACCAGCAGTTTAAAGTTGAACCCAGGAAAGACTGAAGTTTTGGTAGTGGACCTTGGTCATAGGGCAGAGGGGTTGAGGACTGAGCTCCCCTCTGGTTTAGTCCAGGGGGGTCCAGATTCTCACTTCTGAACAGGTGCGTAACCTAGGAATGGTGCTTGACGACGGTCTGACCCTTCGTCATCAGGTGTCGCTAGTCGTCAAGCTGGCCTTTTACCATCTTAGGAACATTGCTAGGATTAAGCACCTTGTTCTGTCCAGCAACCTACCTATTTTGGTCCACGCATTTGTGACATCGTGCCTCGATTACTTCGACTCCCTTTACTTAGGGCTTCCTGGGACTGATTTCTGCCGCTTGCAGCTAGTGCAGAACGCTGCAGCATGTTTGTTGACTGGGGTATCTAGAAGAACTCACATTACCCCTGTGCAGCACACTCTGCACCGGCTGCCTATTGAGTGGCGGATCACCTTTAAGGTAGGTCTACTGACTTACAAAGCCCTACACTGACAGGGCCCTGACTACTTGAAAGAGCTCCTGGTCCATTACACCCCTCTGCGACAGCTCCGCTCAGCTGACGAGGGGTTGCTGGAGATTCTGAGGGTAAGTTTAAAGTCATCTGGTGCACGTGCTTTTGGTTTTGTGGCATCTTCCCTCTGGAATTCTTTGCCACATCAGCTTTGGGAGTGCAGGACGGTGGGGTATTTCAAGCAGGCTCTTAAGACTTTTTTTGTGAAGGAAAGCCTACTCTGGATTTTCTTGATTTTATTGTATTTATTGCATTGTGTTTTTGTACAGTGCTTTGATAAACAAAAGGCGCTATTTGATAAACAAAAGGTGATATAATAAATACATTTTATTATTATTATTAATTTCCTATTACAAAATTCATTTCTTAGGTCTCAAAAACCATTGTCTTTCATTAGTTGTCATTGCTTGATCTTGGCCAGAACTATGCAAGAACAATGTATCTACTGTACTTATTCTATAATTATATGTAGCAGCTTAGAGTGGAACATACATACAATTTCTGAATCTTTCAGAGATACATTATCCAACATGCTCAATTTGCACCTATCGCCATAAAAAAACAAGCATTTGTCAATGCCGAATGTTTGCTTGCTGGTATTAGCATTGGAAATGTAGGAGTTGGACAGATGCAGAATAGGAATGGCAGTGAAGTATGGAAGTTCACTCCAACCCCACCTCCATCCTGTAGAGACGGACAGGCATTGGGGTAAGTGTTTGGGTCATCGGTCATGACGGTCATGCCATGTCACCTCACCATATTCTGCAGACTCTGACACATGTTCAGGTGTGCCTTAGGGTGTTTGCTTTACAGTCACCTCATTCCATAAGGACATATGCTGAAAAGGGTGCAGCATAGGAGAATGGGGTGAAGTCTGGGGCTGAAGAGTCCAAGGTACACCTTGATGCCTGTCAGTGGCTGGAGGTGGGGGTGGGATGGCATGAGCAGTACAGTCAGCAATCCAAAAGCACACCCTGATGCCTGTCACACTGTACAGGGTAGGACGTTATGGTTAGAAACCCTAATGCCTCGGGTGTTTGTTGCCATTTACACTACAAATTTTCAACATGGCCTTTTTGTGACCCCACCTCATGAAAGCATATGGCACCTCTTCTCATGAAGAGTGGCAGTGTGATGATGTCAATGTGTCCTGAACATTGACTTCCAACAGCAACAGTGCCATTCTACACCACATGTACGAAAATACAGATCGGGCAGGATGTGAAGAATGACAGCTGTACCATCCAGAGGGAGGTGTAAAGAAATGGCAATGTTGAAAATCTGTACTGGGAATATTAAAAATGCTTGCACATCTGAGCATACGTGGAAACTGCACAATGCATGCGCTTTACACAGTCATTTTAAGGACGTTCGTCACCAAATTTTCAACATAGGCATTGCAGTACCTCTGCTCATGAACAGTGTCACTGTGATTTTCTTAATGTGTCCCAAACACTGATTTCCCACAGCAACCACACTATTGTGTGCCAGAAGTGCAAAAACACATTTCGGCCAGGATGTGAAAAATGACAGCTGTACTGTTCATAAGGAGGTGTGGAAATATGGCAATGTTGAATACCAGGAGTGAACATATTACAAATGTGCAAAGTTATGAACGTGAGTGGAAACTGCACAATGCACACTCATAACACACTCATTTTATGGACTTTCATCACCAAATTTTCAACATAGGCATTTTAGGACCTCTGCTAAAGAACAGTGTCACTGTGATTTTTTCAATGTGCCCCGAACACTGATTTCCCACAGCGACTGCGCTATTCTGCGCTGCAAGTGCAAAAACACATTTTGGCCAGGATGTGAAAAATGACAGCTGTACTGTTCATAAGGAGGGCTGGAAAATGGCAATGTTGAAACTCTGGAGTGAACATATTACAAATGTGCGAAGTTACGAGCATGCATGGAAACTGCGCAACACACGCTCATAACACACTCATTTTATGGACTTTCATCACCAAATTTTCAACATAGACATTTTAGGACCTCTGCTCATGAACAGTGTCACTGTGATTTTCTTCATGCATCCCAAACACTGATTTCCCACAGCAACCGCGCTATTCTGCGCTGGAAGTGCGGAAACACATGTTGGTCAGGATATGAAAAATTACAGCTGTACTGTTCATAAGGAGGTGCAGGAAAATGGCAATGTTGAAAATCTGGAGTGAAAATATTGCAAATTGGCAAAGTTACGAGCGTACGTAGCAACTGCACAACGCACGCTCATAAAACAGTCAATTGTTGGATTTTTCCCACTAAATTGGCAACATACACTTTTTGAGAGCTCACCTCATGAGTACTGGCACTGTCATTTTGTTACTCAGTCCCAAAAGGCGATTCCACTCAGAGACCGCGAAATCACCTTTCGGGACCGAATAATGCCATGACAGTGGCTGAATTCATGAGGAGGGTTCCCAAAAACCCCATGTTGAAAATTTGGTACCAAAATTCCAAACAAATGCCTGAGATATGCATCAAAGCTAAAAAAAAAACATATTTATGCCCTTATACAGCTTACCGGCATTTATTCAGTTCGCAGTCGGCTTTGAAGAGTGCAGATGTGTTCCCAGACCACCGCAGATCATCGCTCCAGCCTCCAGAGGTAAGTGTGGGGAGTGGGGTAGGCAGTGGGTGGGCGCAGGCTGTGGCAGGGGGCAGGGAGACCGCGAGGGACCATTTTCTTTTTTTACAGGTATAAAAAAGACACTGCGGGACAGTTTTTTTCTAACAAGGCCATTTGGCACGCTGGGGTGGTGCTCCCAGTGTGTCAACTGACCTTTTGTTGGGGGGGCCAGCTGTAGCTGATGGGGGATTGGGCATCCCCGTCAGCACAAAAGGGGGGGCACAAGAGCCGAGGGGTATTGGGCACCCCCTCGGCACAACTCTACCACTATTTGTTCTGGGGGGAAGGTATGCCAATGGGGAATGGGCTCCCTTGTCAGCACATCAAACGGGGAGGAGGGACATAATGCTGATGGGGAGTGGGCTCTCCCATTGGCAAGTGAACTCACACTGGGGATTGATGCCAACAGGGATTGGGGCCCCCATCGGCAAAAACATGCTGTTGTTGGGGGGACATGATGCCAAGGGGGATTGGCACCCCCTCAGCACATGGGCCAGATTAATATTGTCTGTGAACATGGCGGCAAGCCGCTGCCATGTTTACAAACAATATTACAATCGCAGCGTTCCACCCAGCAATGACGGGTCGCTCCCTCATTGCAGCGAATCGCTGACGCTGCAATGATGAGGCGGCTCTGATTTCTGTGGTGAAAATGTTACAAGTTGGTGGCACTTCTGGAAGTCAGTGTCATCAACACACTAAGCCTCCATTGGTGCAACATGGCCAAGCCCCCAAATGCAATCCCTCTGTTGGCTGCCACACTGTTGTGCCTCCAGAACCCACTTCTCTCCTAAGCTGTCACATAATGTTTCTTGCGCATGTGCGCAAGCAAACAAAAAAACATCTCGCAGATAGCACTGCTGTCTGTGTTATCATCATCAATTCTTCATCATATCATCTATTAATTCTCAACATAGTATATTATCACACCATACATTATCTGTCATCCAAATCTGGGCTGGCACTACCCAGAAACAGGCTCCATCACCCATGTGATACATATCTGCATGACACAGACAGTAGCAAAACATGTTTAGAGGGTGGTGGACACACCTTTACACCTTTCCTACTTGTAGCCCTGACTCCAAAGTAAAAAATCAGCCATGTTGATTCCACTACTTATCCTTGATGGTAGAACACGTTACTTTAAGAGACATCATCATCTGAATCTGGTCAGTGCATTGTAATTTGTTTCTGTGTCATGGGTCAGTACTATTCTCATCAGTTTCTCATCACATCATCAGTTTACCTCAACATTTCTCCACTACACATTGTCAATAATCTTAAAATGGGACAGAACTACGTAGCAAGAGGTTCCTTCACTCACATGATAAATACCTGCATTAACAGAGAAAGAAAAGGGTCTTTAGAGGCTACCAGATACACAATTACACAATTCCTACATGTTACCCCCTTCCACCCCCAAAGTAAGAAGTTCATCTTGTTGATCCTGGTACTTTCCTGTGCAGGTAGGACACAGCATCTTCTTCAAAGACCATAATTGTCTTGATTTGATCAGGGCATCTGGATAACATCAGAACCAGGATCACTCATCAGCTATTATATTAGTATTGGTTAGACCCACAGGGTCAAGGTAACCATCATGCTTTTTCAGATGAGCAATCTCTGACCATCTTCAGAAACCACATTATACCACCAGTGCAATGTATTACATCTGGTCTGCTTCACTGAGCAATAACCTCATTCACCATCCTGACTATAAGTGAAAATAAGCTGGGAATTAATTCAAACCATCATTGGGAACACACTGATAAGTATTAGTAGTTCTCACAGAATCTTTTTGCAATAGAAATCAGAAGAACAAACTCCTGGAAACTAGTGACATGCCCAGTGGCAGGCTTCTTTCAGCAAAATGAGCATTTGATGATTATTATCAGGCCTAGAATAAGGCTTCTTTCAGGAGAATGGACACTTGGAGATTTGTGACATGACTAGTGTCAGGGATCTGCCAGAAGAATGAACACTTACAGACTGGAGACATACCTACTGGTAGGCATTTGACAGGAGAATGAACACTCAGAGACTGATGACATGAAACGTGGCATGATTCTTATTTTTATTTTATGTTATCAATTATCTTGAATAACAACCTTTGAGCCAAAAGCTCATTTACAAAAGTTAATTGTCAATGATTGAGCAACTACAATATGGTTGAGAGTAAAAAAACAACAGAAGAATACAGAATTGCTATACAATATATAAATGGAAACTTATATACATGATAAAAACAGTGCAAATACAGATGTCACTAATACAAATTAAATTAGAGCATAGTACAGGAGATATAAGTATAAGAGGGTAAAAGGAGGGCAGCAAGAAGGGTGAGGGGAAGGCAGCAAGATGGGAGAGATTGGAGGGAGAGAAGTGGCTTTGTTAGGTAGGGGAAGTTTGGGGAAGAGATCAGACTGGGGGGGGGCAGGAAAGCAGTGGGGAGGGTTAGATGCAGCCAGGAAATAGGCTTTGTAGAAGGGAATGGTGGTGACAGGGAGACTGTGGGGGGAGAACATGGGGGTGTAGAAAATAGTATTAGTAAGTGCATGTATGGGGGAACTAGTGAGAGTAACCATTGAGGGGGGCAGGTTAGGGTACATGAGATTATAAGTGCATTAGATGATTGGGGACAAGAAAGGTGAGAGGAGTGGGTAGGAGGAGGGAGGTAAATGGGGAAGAAGCTAGATAGATTATTTATTAAAGGACAAGGGAGGAGGAGGATAGCGAGAGAGGAGGGAGGTGCAAAGGGAAGAGGAAGGAAGGGAGCGAGGGGTTAATCTGTGCATTCTCATCTCCCTATGGCATAAAGGTGTCATTTGAGTTCTCTTTTAAATGGCACAAGTTTTGAGTTATTTGTGCTGCAGGTCCGGTGCCCACTGAGCCAAAGTGGGGCCTTATAGGAGAAGGTTCTTTGGGCAAGTGCAGTGCATCAAAAAGTGATATGCAAGGCATTCATTACCTTACCTCTGGTCAGATGTGAATTGTGTGCCAGTTTAAGGATCATCTGTGCAGAGCTCTGGGTCAGCCCTAGTAGGGTTTTGTTACCAGGGAGGCAGACTTGGTACTTAATTCTCCCTTGCAGGTTTAGCCACTTTGTTTGGGCATACAGGTCACAGGAATGTGTGAGGGCACCTGCACCTGACACTAGCCTACAGGCTTTGTTCTCACTCTTTTCAGTGAAAAGTTTGTGGCTGTGCTATACACAACACGGCCATAGTTAACAATGGAAAGGATAGAACTGTTAACTGCTACTGCAAGGGCTTCACCTGTCAGCCAGGACCAGTGCCTATAGAGAAGGCAAATTCTTGTATTAACCATTTTGGCCAATGTGCAGTATACAGGAAAGGGAGCTGTCAAGGGTGATACCCAGGTATTTAAATGTGTTTACTTGTTCCAGCAGTACAAAGCTGCTGTTAAGAATTGTAAGATTGCTATGTTTTTTCATGTTCTGGGGTTGGAGAACAGCATCGATCTGTTTTTGTTTTGTAATTTAGAAGTGGTTTATTTGGGGTGAACCATTCCTATACCCTAGAGAAACTCTCTTGCAGATTGTTAGTTAATAAGTTTAGATGGGGGCTGCTTGCAATAACAACAGCATCATCCACATAGAGAAGGAGTTTGGCCAAGCAGATATCAGGGAGGGAGTTGAGGAATGGGCTAAACAGTAGTGGGAAGAGGATAGAGCCCTGGGGGACCCCTAGAGACACCTTTCTGACATCTGAGAGAATATTTTGTATTTTACCTGCTGGGTTCTAAGGGCTGGATAACTCTGAAACCACAAGGCTGCATCAGTAGATATTCCCAGGGTGAGTAGTATTTTTTTAGGAGAATACGTGATTGACCATATCAAAGGCTTTCATGAGGTCAGTATATATAGACCCCACAGGGTTCCTCATGTCCAGTGCCTCATGGATATAGTCAGTGTATTCTAACAGAGCAGTAGTAGTGCTGTGTGCCTCCTGAAATTCATGCTGTTGAGGGCACTGTATATTATATTTATCTAGATAGTCCACCACCTTTTCTGACACTATCTGTTCAAGAGCCTTTGACGGGGGGGTTAGGATGGACATGAGTCGGTAGTTTGAGTGGACCGTACGGTTACCACTTTTATGCACATGCATAACTACTGCTGATTTCCATCTTTTTTTTTTTTCCAATTGTTTAACCAGGTGAGACACATTAAGCTGAAAGCTTGTTTACAGGTGCAACCTGGGAGAACAGGGAAGTTACGTGACTTGCTCAGGGTCACACAGTATGTGAGTGGGGGCTGTGGGATTCAAACCCAGGTCTCTGGATTGGCAGCTGAGAGCTTTAAACCACTGTGCTATACTGCTTCCCTATCTTATTAGGAATTGTACGAGTCTGAGGGAGAGACTGAAAATTTTTGTGGTAGGCTGGACTACTTCAAGTGTGAGTGCTATCATTTTAAGAACCAATGTGTCATTACTATGCCATGTTTTACTGATAATTCTCTGGAGGCATTTTTTTGCTTTGGATGCTGAGATTTCTTTGAAGTAGAAAGGGGGGTGGGTCAGGGACATGCGGCATGTGGTTAGTCACTGTGCTGTCAGTGATGTTGATTTAGAGGTCTAAATATTCTGGTGGGAGAACAGTGCTAAGGTCAGAAAAAGCTGTGTTGAAGGTGTTTGCAGTGGTTTTTGGATCCTGGGTAATGTCACCGTTAACAAGGAGCATTGAGGGGAATGACTTGCTGTCTTTACCAGTGAGGTCCTTGAGGTTACTCCAGAATTTTATCCCATCAACTCATGTGTCCAGTGTCTGGTTGACATCCTGCAAGGTGTCAAGGTGGGACTAGTCAATCTGCTGAATGTAGAACTTGAAGGAGTTAAGGTATCCTTTTTATAGTACCCAGTTAGCAGTTGTGCGTGGAGCAGATTTCAGCGTTTTATTAGACCAGAGACAAGTGATGGGGAAATAGTCACTAAGGGAGTCCAGGTGAACTGAAACCTCAGTCATTCTCTCCTGGCAATTTGTTAGGACCCAGTCAGTCAGAGTGTGAGTGCCAGCACAGTAGTTAATTCTGGTTGGTTCGCCCACCATTTGGGTGAGGCAGAATTTGGCCAGGGCATCTTTCTAGGGTGCTGCATCCTGGGATAACCAATTGATGTTAAAGTCCCCCAGGACAAAAAATTCCCATCTCAGTTGAGATTAATAATATAATTTATGATTTTGTTAAAGTTATCGTACTGTTCTCTGGGTGGTAAATAGACTGTGAGGACTGTTAATGATTTATTTTGGGTACCAAGTAGTAATCTGATGGCTAGAGCCTCCGCCTCTTTACCTGTCTATAGGTTCAAGTACATGGCCCCGGAAGGTATCTTTTAGATAGACCAGACTTCCCCCCACCCACCCTTTTACATACCCTATCTTGCCAGAAGATAGTGTAACCATTTAGGGAGGGCACAGAGTCAGGATTTTAGGATTGAGCCACATTTCAGAGATAGAGAGGACATCAGGGTTATGTTGGTGGACTCAGGTTTGAAGTTGGTCAAGCTTTAGTAGAAGGCTATGTATTTTAATGGAAGCCAGCCTCAGTGTTCCTCTACTGGTTTCCTGGATCTGTTCCAGACCCACGGGACCAGGATTAGGGTGGATATTGTCTGATAGTAGTAGTAGTAGCATAAAAGTGCAGTACAACAGAGAGATGTTGAGCCATTTGAGTATCCTTTGTTTGTTTTACCTGACTATGCCCTTACCTTTCACATAATGTAGGGTAACGGAAGGGTGGAATGGTCGAGCATCCATGAGTACATTGGTGGGGGATGTAGTATGCTCATACCTGAGGTTTGGCAGTTGTTTATTCCTTTGTTCATAGGAGTTGGTAGTGGAACTGTGGGTATTACAGGACAGAAGGTTATCTGCTATTATTGTGAGACAGCAGTAAGGTAAGAATTCTGCCAGGAGAATTAACATCCAGAGACTGGAGGCACACATATGGGGGACGCTTTGCCAGGAGAATGAACTCTGAGAAACGGGTGACATGACAAGTGGCAGGTTTTTGTCCGGAGAATGAACACTCAGATACTGGAGACTTGGCAAGTGGCAGGCATCTACCAGGAGAATGATCACTCAGAGACTGGTGACATGCATGGTGACAGGCACCTGCTGGAAGAATGAACACTCAGAGACTGATGACAACTGTGCTAACGTTTGGGAGCAGCAGCACTGTAAGTGTACCACACTGCAGCACACAATGCAAGACCACTTATCAGTAGAGTGATTGCACTGCTACTGACTGGTCACAAAAAAGTATTGTTTTCCTTTCAATTTACAGCTGCTGGCACAATTTCCATGTACAATTTCTTCTAGCACTACTGATACTGTATATGGAAATTTCAGTGCTGACACAAGGGGATACCAGCACTGCATGGTTACTGCACAGTGGCACACTATGCAGGTCCTCCTTATGGATCTATGTTAAATATTAAATCTCAGAAAAAAAAGCTGTTCCTTCCTTACTTGACTAGTTTGCTACGGCAAAATGAAAACTTCCTTATTACATCCTATAAGCTGAAGACACTGCAAAATAACATTAAAATGGATTGCCAAGTAATTTTTGGCAGATTGCAAATGAAAAATAGTCTAGACTACAGCTTTGTAGGTTTGAGTCTTATGATAGACTTATATCTCAAATGTATGGAGATGAGTGACCAACACTGGAGCATGCTTAGTGTAAGCCAACCAGGAATCATGGGGAAAATTCCTTCTCCCCCTCAAAAAAAAATCTGGTATTTTGATAACATTGCATTAGTATTCCTAAGGGAATGTTGTGCACTTTCAAATGTGTGCATTTTTAAGAACCTTAATTTGTATAACTGCAGTCTCATTCATTTTGCACAAAAAAGCAACATAGTACGGTATAATGCGCTCAATTCAATAAATTGCATGACATTTCATTACAATGATGCAATTTCATGAAAAGGCCAAAAACAGATTTTTGCAATTTTGCCCAGTACTACTGGAGAAAAAAAAAAACTACTGGTAGGCTTCTTTCAGAAAAACACACAACTGAAGAAGACAGCAGTGTCAGGACTATTGTAAAAAGCATTAGTAAAGAGAAACACAGAAGGTGAAGGCAGATACGGACTGTGTGGCCCACCTAGTCTGCCTCTTTTCCCTACCTAATGCAATACTGCAGACCCTAGTTGATCTGTGGCTTACCCTCTCGTCCCTACTGCAAGAGTACTCTTATGTCTACTAAGAGAATGCACCAGCGGTCAAGAGAAGTTTGACAGGCCAATTGTAAAAGGTTTCTGGTAGGAGAATGCACAAGTGTAGCCTGTCATATACTTAGAAGCTGATGTTTCAAAAACAGCCCTGTGAATTGCTTATTTCAGCCTGATGATGGTGCAGAAACAATTGCACTTTACAAAATGTACTGCATGAAATGGGAAATTCTAAGGAAATTATCAAATGTGCAATTTTTTTTTTTTTACCATCACAGGAGAAGTTGCTAGCCCCATTGACATACTGTATGTAAAAGAGAAATAATATATAGAACAGTGTATGTGTAACCATACACATCAAGATTGTGTTTTCCTCGCGGCTTTAAGATGACATCATAGGAGTGACTCTCCCCAGAACACTATACCTATTTCAAAATATCCCAGTTGTCATATGGGTGAACACTTGTCATTCCTGGAGCAAAGAGATTTCCAGATTTTTCTGGGAAGGCCAGCGACCACATGTAAAATTGCATCAGTTATTTCTCCCTAAAATGGCAGGTGGCCTAGGGCTCCCCAATGTTCAGTTATACTATTGGGAAGCTCATCTATGTTTTCCTCTCCTTAGACATTTGGAGAATAACTATGGAGCCTGGCTGGACATAGAACAGGCAGTATTTCCCAACTGACAATTTGTATAGTACCTATCTCACAGTGCACCCTCTGCAGAACTTGACCTTGAACCCTTGGCTGCATTTCCAGGTCCAGACCTCGCAAACAACAGCAGGCAACTACATTTAATGCCATTTCTGCCTTTTCTATGCTCCATCTCCCAGCTTGAAAACTTCCAGCCCCTTATACTATATCATGGATTCTTACACTGGGAAAGATACTCTCTGCAATATATCTTTCAATTCCTGTCAGATAATATGGTACAACAGTTTTCTACCTTACAAACCCAATATAAACTTCAACAATCCGAGTTTTACTGTTATCTCTGTCTCCAACACTACATCCTATCTCTCCCAGTTGCTGTCCATACCCCGGAACTCCACCCCCCCCCCATAATCACCTAATGTATTAACTTTTTGCGCTCAGGGGATGGCCCCCATATGATATCCCAGCTATACCAGCACTTACAGTCCACAGCAGGAGGGAACATCCTAGATGTATTGGCCCAATGGGAAGAAGAAATAAGCAAACTAATAACAAGGAAATAGTAGGAATGGGACTGCCAAGCTTTGGCTGAAGTACCAAGCTCTCACTCATGGAGATAATACGCTTGGAAGCAGTTGATCAGGTTCATTAGCACACCAGTGATAACTGTTCATTATCACCCCACATGTTCCTCAGCATGTTACAGAGGATTTGGGGAACCTAAAGCCTCCCATTACCATATCATGTGGGCTTGTCCTCATTTGCAGCCCTTCCTACTGGACCTTGAGAAGAAGCTTACTGAATTTTTTGGTAAAACCATTATATTCCCCCCAACACAGTTCCTCCTTCTCCAATACCCAAAAGGCCTAAACGATCCAATATCCCAATATCAGCTCAGGTTTTGTATTACAGTCACCAAAAAAGCAATAACATGTTGGCTTACTTCTATTACCTGTATCCCTATTGTGGCTACCTGAAGGCAGGTGGCGAATGCTATCAACCAGATGGAAAAAAATAACCTACTCATTGAATGAAAGTGTGTAACAATGCTCCTCATACTGGAATGCATGGCTCCTTCATGCTATGAGCAAGGATTCTATCCTGGACCCTTAGTCAGTCTGGGACCTGCTTTCAAGACCACCCTAATACTTGATAACTATTAGCAGCATTTTACCAAACCAGGGAAGCCTTAATGTGTTTAAGAGGTGACCCCGGGACATATGCCTGAGTGGCTCTGCTCCACCCCCCAGTGGGCACCTTCACCCCATCCCAGCCACACCTCAGGGCAGCTAGACTTCGTAACTCAGACTTTTGATACAGTTTGTACATCTCCACTAATGATTACTATCACTGAATGGCACACCCTCTCCTCCTCCCTATGGGGTCCCTAAAAGGAGGAGAGAGGTCATTTTCCAGGTTGTAGAATGGGATTTTCAAATTACTTAGCAAATGTATTAAATCCATATACCCATCGTGAAAGTACTGAATATCTTTGTGTGAAACCATACTGTATTGACCACAAACGTTCTTTAATAAAGACTATATTAACAAAACAAAAAAGATGTTATCATAGGGACCTCAAGAGTTAAGCTCAAGAGGCCCTGATGGCAACTCAAGCCCAAGATGGAACCACTGCCTTGTCGTGTATGGTTACCCATATACTACTTTATATAGTATATGGTTGTTCCCAGGAAAAAAAATTAGATAAAATGCTCAGTTCACTGTTCCATAAAAAACAAAACAAAACAAAAAAAACAGAACGCTCAGTTTCAGCCTTTAATCAAAACTTTATTTTAAGCACATTTGATTAAATCTTTTTAATCAACATTATTTTTAAAGATTAATTTTAAAGAATATTCTGGGCTTTTGTTTTTTCTTCTCTTCATGGGTTCGTGTGTGCATACCTGGGGGGGGGGGGAGAGAGAGAGAGAGAGAAAGAGAGAGAGAGCGCGAGAGAGAAAACGTATTTAGAAATGGTTCTCTGACCATGTTAATATTTGCTAGTGCCACCTCCCCCACCCCCCATTTGGACTGTCTTTAAGAGTTTTTATTTACATTTGATGAGAATCAAAAGGCAGTGTTCAGCTCAGATTTGTTATTTTTAGTAAAAAATGTACCTAATTAGTATCACGGTGTTATGATGTCAGTAGGAGCATGCGCTTGTTCAAAGGCAGGGAAAGTTGTAGCACTGATTTGATATCACAATGATAGTACAACAACTTTTCATGGCCTCTGAGCTGTACCACAGCAGCTTTTTGAAAGCCATTGAAATCTATCTATAGTCAAGGGTAACCAAATATTATACGTATAATATACATCAAGCAGGATCTGCGGTGATACTGTAGGTAGAAAACATGGGCTAACCAGGCGGGTCAAGCAGACCTTATCTACCAGCAAATTCCATGTTTCTACACCCAAGTGTACTTAATATGGATGTAAGGACATTGAGGGGTTCTGGTGGTATTTATTAATCATAATTTTCACCCTGACGTCGACATGCCATTATAGCCTATAATATGGGATATATATTAATACCATCTAATGCATTAAGCCTCCACAAACAGTGAGATCATCCAGAGGTACACATAAATGGAGAAGGTATAGACATGCCTGCAATTATTAAAACATGGTGGTCACATATGGACAATTGGAACACTGCTCTCAGTAGGTATACTGTCTAAAAAAGGGATAGAACTGTCAAAAGATGGGGCAGGATAGCGCTGTTTATTAGAAACATTATTCCCAGAACCAGGGTTTTAACCATAATGAAACACAGCTTCCAAAGAGAAACCCTGTGGCTGAATATTATTTATGCAACTAACAAAAAGTTATTAGTAGGAGTATGCTACTGGTCACTGGACAGTGATAACATTATTGCTGACTGTATAAATGAAGAAATCACTGAGGCATCAAACAAAATATTCTATATCAATACTGGGAAACTTTAATTACCCAGGCACTAGCTCTAGCTCTGTCAGCCTGCCCTAGCTCCATCAGCCAGTCGGGGGCTCCACTGGGTGGCCAGTGGACCATTCTCATCTTTTCTAACCATTTTAGTACTAACAGCCAGTCTGCACAGTGACCTATCCATGCAAAGACCACACACTAAGGACAGCAACATTGTCTGCCTTGAGTCTGCCTGAGTCAGCTGGTAGCCTGCTGGTCAACCGACCACTCTGCTCCATTTAACTTTGGAGTCCACCTGCATTGCAGGGTATGTACGGTCCTAAGAAAAGATACCTTTGTATACTACTGCTGCGACATTGAGCTGGTGTAGCCAGTGAAGTAGGATTTTCCAGTTTTATTGGTTTTAGCCAAGCACTCTATCTAGGGTAGGTCTATTTTTGCCATCTCTTTATCTATGTATATTACTGCTGCCATATTGTGCTAGTGTAGCCAGTGAAGTAGGATTTGCCAGTTTTACTGACTTTATCCAAACACCCTATCACCCTATCTAGGGTAGGCCTGTTTTTTACAATTTCTATACCTATGTATGTTATTGCTGCCACACTGTGCTAGTGCAGCCAGTGACATAGGATTTGCCAGTTTCACTGGTTTTAGTCAAGCACCCTATCCATAGTAGGACTGTTGTCTGCAGTTCCTATAACTATGTATGTCATAACTGCCATACTGTGCTAGTGTTGCCAAAACCTAGAAACTGCCAGTGCTAACAGCTTCAGCCAAACACCCTATCCGAATATCTTGCTGCCTGCAATCTATAACCTTTAGTCTGTACCCTCACCTCATAAGTACCTGCACGACTTTGTTGGTGCACTCCATTTTGGGTGGTGTCTTACAACTCACTTGTCGACTCTGCCTCCCCTAGCTAGCCAACCTTTACCAAGTCTGTCTCACTGTACTCTCCCCTTTTTTCATTCTGTACTATTCCCACCTCCGACCTTCTAGTCACTGCTGCTAGTCTCTCCTCTACTCCCACTGAAGCTAACCACTCTGACTTGCTAAGACTGTATTATACCCATACAACATGGTGACATAGTCCCAAGCTACTAGGATTCATTGTTAGGTACCTAACTAAGATGAAACAACTCCCTTCCTTTAAAGTCTTTTGCTGTTGCATCCACTCCAATTTGGCTCACAGCCCTCTCCCTAGCTCTGTCAGGTGATGTTGAAACAAACCACGATCCCCCTGTCTAATTAGACCAAGTTTAGCCCAAATCACCCCCATTCATGGCTGCATGCTACAGGTCTGAAGACAGCACACCTTAACTTAAGGAGCCTTATGGCTAATCTCACGGACCTTGAAGCCTGGGCTTTGCACTACAACCCTAGCATTTTTGGGATCTCTGAATTCTGGTTAAAACCCTCCATTCCTGATTTTATGTGTTCCCTTATTGGGTACCACATGCTTCGTGCTGACCATCCCTCGTCAAAAAGGGGAGGTGGCCTTGTACTATTTTTTAAGCTACATCTTAACTTTATTCTCTTGCCTACCCCTCCCCCCTTCAGTTCTGTGAAGTTCTGTACTCTCTATTGGTTCTAGGTGGGTCAAAGAAGCTACACATTATCTGCACTTACATTCCTCCAAGAGGTGGTAAACCAGGACTAGCTGAGCTGATTGACTACCTGCCCTCTGTTGTTATGAAAAATGAGATTGTTCTCATGGATGATATTTTTTTTAACTTCTTTTTTGCTCAGGTCGCCACCTGCTGGGGACCCATTGGCCAGCTCCACCTGTGCTCCCGTCCTGCTTCGCTCCTCTCTACTGGATCCCCACTTCTCCAGCCCACCAGCGACTCACCTGTGTATGGCATACCCAGATTTTCCCACCAGGGCAGTGTTGCCTTTAGAGCCACAGCAGTCAGTCCTCAATATCTAGGCCACCACAGGTGGAGGTGAAGGAAGGAGGCAGTCAGGGTCCAGTGAGCAGGATCCAGTGATGGGCGCTGGAGGGTCAGAGTGGTGTCAGCCGGTGGGGTGTTTCCTGTGTTCTTGTGGTGACCCTGCCCCGAGGTACAGACATGCAATGATGTCCCATGCAGGTATGAGCATACTCCCGCACTCCTCCCATGGACATCCGCCATCACCTCCCCTGATACTGTTGTGGCCCAAGCTGTTGCACATCATGCCTCTGCAAGGTGTCACTGCTGCAGGGGATCCATGGCCCACCCCTCTGTGAGAAAGGAGAGCTGTCTGTCAGATGCTCAATCCTCTCTCCCCCAGCCAACCCCCAGCAACCCGAGCTCACTCCTCATCCCACGTTGCAGGCATAGTGTGAGATAAGGTGCTCGACGCCTTAGCCCTGTGCACCACCGAGCTGGCATCATGCACAAGTTTAAGTAAGACTGGCTCAGGGTTAACCAAAAAGCCTTTGAGTCTATTTTAAGCATGGTCCACCTCTCCCAACTAACAATTGACCCTACTAGATACTCCAGCAATTGGGCTCATCACTCTCTCATTGATTGGGTCATAACCAATAGGAACAGGATCACTGCAGCTGGTACTCTTTCCAACTCGATCAGTGATCACTCACCAGTCTTTTGCGTATTGAACACTAGCTCCTCTTCCTGCCCCCCCCAAGGTGTTACCCTTAAGAGACTTCTCAGCCCTTAACCCCAATGCCTTCCTTGCTGATCTCAGCTGTGTTGACTAGTCCCCTCTTTTCTCCACCACTTATGTTGACTAGCCTGCTGAATACTTCACTTCCCTTCTCACCTTCCTTCAACAGAAGCACATCCCAGTCACTAGATGCCAGGTTAGACAGATACCTACTAGATGGCTGCATAGCCCCCTACTTTCTATGCTCAGGCTAGAGACAAATGTTTAGCCAAATTCAAATCGTCTTCCCTACACTCTGACTGGCTTGCTGATCGCACTATGAGAAATGCTTGTTAAAGGGAAATCAGGTCAGCCAAAAGTAAATACTGAAGAGATCTTCTTCTTATCATAGCTAGAGACTCTAAGAGCTTCTGGTCACAAATCAATGGACTCTTGAGCAATGGTCAGGGCAAAACCCCTACAGATCCAGAGATGGTCCTTAACAATGTCAATGCAATAATCCTAACACCATTGCTAATGCTTTCAATTCGATCTTCTCTGACTGCTGTCATTTTGAGTCTCTTATGTCCAGCCCCTCGCACACACACCCCCACTACCTGCCCTTCTATCCCTCCACTGTACCTTTGTACAGTCTCGCATCATGAGGTCCTGCATCTGTTTAACACCATTTCGCCCTTCGGTAGTGCCGGCCCAGACAGAGCTGAACCAAAAATACTTAAGTTGGCTGCCTCTCCTCACTTCCCCATCACCTGACTCTTCAGCCACTCTCTTACCACCTCTACTGTCCTCAGCATATGGAGATGGCCAAGATTGTACCTGTGTTTAAGAAGGGTGATCCCAAATCTATTAATTACTACCACTCTATTGCTAGCCTACCCACCCTCAGTAAATGTTTGGAAAAACTTGTTTACTCCCAGGTCTCAGACTACTGACTAAATTATAATCTGCTGTCCCACACCAAACATGGCTTTAGGCCTGCTCAGAGTACCTCCACTCCACTTGCCCAGTTCACTAATGATGTTGAATCAAACATGGACAAAGGTATGCTCAATGAGACCATTTCCATTCTCCTTACCAAGGCCTTCAAGCTGGTTAATCACTCCCTCCTGCTACACAAACCTGAGACCCTTGGAGTCTCCACCTCTGCCTTAAATTAGTTCTCTAGCTACCTCTGTAACCATCATCAGTTTTTCTCATTCAATAAGGCCCTCTCCACCCCTGCCTCTATAAACACTAGCATTCATTAAGGTTCCATCCTGGGCCTGCTGCTTTTCTCGATCTTTATTAATGATATCCCTAACACCCCTTCCCACTCTCATACTTTTCTGTATGCCGATGACTTGGTGCTCTATTCTGGCTCAAAATCAATGACTGATATAAATTCCAGGCTAATCTGTGACTTCCACAAAGTCCAAACCTGGCTCACCAAAAAACATCTTTTACTGACTGTTGCCAAGACCCAGGCCAGGCTCTTCATGTCCTTCCAAAAGGTCCTTGCCTGTGCCTCTGGTCTTGACAGCTGGTGTCTCGATGGCTCCTGTGTCTCTGTGACCAGGTATTTCAAATGCCTAGGCATTACATTCGACCCTGCTCAGGACTTCTCAGCAGTATATCTCTAATATCAGTAAATCCATCAATACCAAACTTGGCCTTGCATATAGGATCCGCTATGCCATCACACCTGTGGCTAGAGTTGCTATCGCCCAGGGTGTCTTATTCCCCAGTCTATGGTATGCAGTCACCTCCTTTTACCAGGCTAATGCTAGGGTTGCCTCAAATGGAACATCACCTACAATAATATGTGTAGGTTTGCATTGTCATCTTACTCACCATTGCTTGCTGTATTCCAGTTTAAACTGGCTCCCCCCCTCCTTCCTGGCATTTCTACATCCTTTGCTACATGGTAGATAACATTCTTATATCCTGCAAATATGCCTCACTGGCCCCTATGTTTACTCCAGCTAACTCTGACCACCTGCTGTGCTCCAAAGACCAGGCCTTTCGGGCCATTTCCAAATACTCCTCCAAAATGGGTCAACAGGCATTTGCTCACTTTGCCCCTACAGCTTGGAACTTTCAACCCTCTTACCTTAGGGTCTACCAGTCTCACTTTACTTTCAAATGAGTATTGTTCAATTACCTCAGCTCCTCTGATAAATGCTCCTGCCCCTGACACCTCCTGATTTCAATGCTTTCACTGGTTTCCTGCTTTATCCTCCTATGTTGTGTACTTCCCTCTCTTCTTTGCTTTGTCCCCTCTTGATCTTTGCAAATGTTTGGAGTGGTTTACTTTGGTTGTTGTTGCCAGTACTTACTTGATGCACTAACCTTGCTGACTGCTGCTCTTCATGTTTCTGTTTACTGTGTCCTGCATGTGCTTATTTATTTCTAATGACCACAAATTGTTTTGTACACCTGTACTATGGTCTATTCTTAGCTATTGTTTTATTGTCTTTTTTTATAATTTGTACCATGCTACTGTCTTTTCTTTTAGATGCTGTTTGAAACTGTAGTACTTGCTCTTCATTTCTCTGCTGTTTTACATATCTTGTTGCATTTGTTGCTACCTGCTTTTGTAACTCTCCCGGTTGTGCCTAAAAATAGGCATTTTTTCTCTAGTGCACCTACCTGGTAAACAAAAGCTAAATAAATAAATAAATAAATTAGCTGAGTTGAACGTTCGGCCAGCAGTATTAAGTAGAAAGTATTCCTTTTCAGATTAGAGGAATGTAACCTGGCACAGATAGTACAACATCTGACAAGAGGTTAAACAACACTTGATTTAGCTGTTACCATTGCTCAGTCATGGATCCACTAGGGAGCAATGATCGCAACATACCCAGAACCTTACTTGTTTTGATAATTACAAGAGAGAAATCTGGTAAAATATGAAACAAGAAATAAATGAATGAGATTGGCATATGGAACTAAGGAATAAATCAACAAATGATAAATGTGATATGCTAAAGGATAAGGTGGAATAACTTTGGGAGAAATATGGGCCCTCTATTTCACTATACTCCTACCCCTCCCTCTATGCTACTGCAGCCTCACCACCTATTTCCCTACCACTTGTTAACATAGCCCTGTCTCCTGTCCACCATCCCACCCCCTTGTAAACATAGACCTGTATCCCATCCACCATCCCCATCCCTCCCCTGCTGTCATTTCTCCCCCTCTCCACTGTCCATTGCCTCCCTAGACCAGCCCTCTCCCATGGCCCCCTCCCACCTCCTGTCCTTTTTTTCTGATCACCCCTGACATTCCCCTCCCCATTACTTTTTGCCCTCTCTCTCAAACAACAAGGCCATTGTTGGCTGCTCTATGTTCACCTATTTTATACTTATTCCAAAATGTATTTTATTGTCTACCTTTTAATGCCTGTCAGAATATTGTACTCTTGTTATTGTAACACTCTGGTGCTAATTGCTGTATTATACTGTATGTTGTATTTTATTGTATTTCTCTTTTGACATGGAACCTCTGTAAAACAGCCTCAGGCTCAAAGGTATTGTAATCCAAAAACAAATATATAAATAAATAAATACAACAAGAAGAGTGGAAAACCAAAATGGCTGAATAGGAAAGTACTAAAGAAAATAAGGGCCAAGGAATTACCATTCAAAGTAATTAAGGGCACAGAGTCCCAAGAAAACCTAAAAGAATATAAAACTATGTTAGGCCAATGTAATGACTGTCATGGAAAGAAAAAAATAAACTAGAGAAAAGACTGGCATCAAATAAAAACACTATAGAGGAATTCTATACCTTTGTGAATTCAAAACCAAAAAAACAGATGGCAAGGAACCCAGTCCATTAACTACTGATAGTAGAGATACAAATGATCCCACATTAATGGCAGAGAACATCATTAAATATTTTCTAACATATAGTACAACAGGATGCAGCATTAACAAACATGCAACAGGAAATTCACATTTACAATCAAGGACAATATACAAATCAGGATTAGTGATACTGAGGCCAAGCTGAGAGAACTAGATGTAACAAAAGGTGCAGGAAGTCCATTTGCATCTGGCAGTTTTAAAGAAGCTTGCTGCAGAACTTGTTCCCATCTCAGAAGTAATTTTTATGTTGCTTGTACACATGTGCAAGAAACATAGTGCCATCATCCAAGTTTTCGGAGGTGTGTCAGCCCGTCTTCCAATTCAGTGCATTTGCAGGTGCGGCCCCAGTTCCCCAATCACTGCTGCAGCTGTCTATGACAAGCTGAAAATGCAGTGGCATACAGTTCAAAGGGAGAGCTCCACTTCAGTGAGCAGAGCCCCACCCACGCACACACATGCACAAGCACGCATATTGCGTGCTGATGCGCTCCCCCCCCACTCACATACTGTATGGTCGACGGGGGTGCCCAATCCTCCGTCGGATCCATGCCCCCCCCCAACAGCTGTCTAGGTGCCTCGCTGGGATCCCACCCCAGCGTGGCAAAAACTGTTATAGCCAATGGGGGTGCCCAATCTCCGTTGGCTCAAGGCCGCACGCCCCAAAAGTTTTCGTGCCACGCTTTGGGAGCCCACCCCAGCCGCGGCAAATCTTGTTTTAGCCAAGGGGGTGCCCAATCCCCCATTGGCTCCACGTCCCCCTGAACAGCTTTTCCTGCTGTCACACTGGGAACCCACCCCAGTGTGGCAAACATCCCGCGTCGTCTTCGTAAAAAAGAAAACACCTGTTACTAAAAAAACGGTCCCTCGTAGTCTCCCTGCCCCCCTCCCACAACCCGCACCCACCCACTGTGCACCCTGCCTCCCCACACCCCCTCACCCCATACTTACCTCCGGAGTCGGGTACCGATTTATAATCGGTGGACCGGGAACACGCCTGCACTCTTCAAAGCCGACCGCGAACTGAGGAAATGCCGGTAAGCTGTATAATGGGATAGATAGGGTTTTTCAACTTTGTTGCATATCTCAGGCATTTTTGGGAATTTTGGCCCAAATTTTCAACATGGGGTTTTTGGGACCCCTCCTCATGAATTCTTGCACTGTCATGGCGTTAATCTGGCCCAAAGGGTGATTTCGTGGTCACTGCGTGAAATCACCTTTCGGGACCAATTAACAAAATGACACTGCCAGTGTTCATAAGGTGGGCACTCAAAAAGCCTATGTTGAAAATTTGGTGAAAAAATTCCTAAAAATGACTGTTTTACGAGCGTGCGTTGCGCAGTTCCTACACACACTCATAAGTTCGCGAATTTTCAATATTTTCACTCCAGATTTTCAACATTGCCATTTTACCACACCTCCTTATGAGCAGTACAGCTGTCATTTTTCACATCCTGCCCAAAATGTGTTTCCACCATGTAGCACACAATGGGAGTCGGTGTGTGAACTCAATGTATGGGACATTAAGAAAATCACAGTGACACTGTTCATGAGCAGAGATCTTAAAATGGCTGTGTTGAAAATTTGGTGAAAAATTCCTAAAAATGACTGTTTTATGAGTGTCGTGCAGCGTCTCATCACTCATAAGTTTGTGAATTTTTAATATTTTCACTCCAGATTTTCAACATTGCCATTTACACCTCCTTATGAGCAGTGCAGCTGTCATTTTCATCTTGCCCAAAACATGTTTCCTACCATGAAGCATAAATGGCGCAGTCGGTGTGCGAACTCAATGTATGGGACACATTAAGAAAATCACAGTGACACTGTTCATGAGCAGAGGTCTTAAAATGGCTATGTTGAAAATTTGGTAAAAAAATTCCTAAAAATGATTGTTTTACGAGCATGGGTTGCGCAGTTCCTACGCACGCTCGTAAGTTGGTGAATTTTCAATATTTGCACTCCAATGACTTCCAAATACCTAAACAGCACATAGAAGCAAGCAACATTCAGCACTGACAAATGCTTGTTATAGATTCTTACAGTACAGGGGAAATTCTAGGTAATTGGAAAACAGCAGAAGTAGTTCCTAGGTATAATAACCTCTGGCGGAGCCACTACAGCTGTAAATGCATTGACAAAATAAGGGTGTTTCATGGGCTTAAACATAAACATGAATTGCCATTGCATGCACTAACTGAATCAAAGTACAGTACATTGAGAAAGGACAGATATAAAAATAATGCCACCGTCTGTATTACAGTTACCTATATCTTTCACATTTTGTTCTATGCACAGTTATAGCAATCAACTCAACAGAACTGGGCCATCATATACATCAAGGTACTGTATGTTAATTGCAAACACTGCTGAGATGACTATATGTTGTGATAAGGTGGAAGATAAACACAATTTTGAGACATGTTTAGGAAGACATTTGATGTGTTTAATTGATATTTTTAGAGATTGCTATACTGTACACACACACACATAGTATAATATAAAAGTGCATATACTCAAATCTCAATGTAAATCTTACACTTTCCATTACAAGTTGTTCTCTTGAAGGAAGATCTTACTGTACAAGGCCTAAAAATTGGTGTTAGGTAAAAGCAAACTGGGGTAGGTGTGTTATTGAGAGTATTGTATAGTTTATGTTTTATTGCTGCTCCACCCCAGGCACACACAATATGAAAATCAACAACCCCTTGATATAAAGCAACAGGACAGAAACAAGTAGGAGACTGAATAATTGAGTAGACAAGCATGAGTATGGTAAGTCAAATAACATTTCAAAAAGTCTCACTATTATAATTAATTTTTTACAAATGCTTCTGCACAGTTGACAATTTTTGAAAAAAATAATAATAACAATGGGAGTTTTTCCACATATGTCCACAGGTGCCATGCATGCAATTGGAGGGATTTGAAGCCCGGATGCACCAGTCTGCCCTGCTCCTGAGTCAGAAGATCATGGTGGAGAGGCAGAGGTACTGGGGGTTCCATCGATAACTGTTGAAGCAGAGGGAACCAAATCTGATGAGGCTAAAGAGGAGCTATTAAAATCATGTAAGCCCATTCAGCTTGTAGCTTCAGAAGAACCCTCTGAAACACTGGGAAGGGAGGAAAGATGTACAAGAACCTCCCTGTCCAGCAAAGAGACAGCACGTCTTACCAGAAAACACCATGCCCAGGAACGAGCAAGCAACAATTGTGTAGTTTTGTGTTGGATGGGAAGACAAAGAGGTCTATCTCTGGCCAACCCCACAGGTCAAATAAGCTTTTGACCAGCTCTTGATTTAGCTCTCACTCATGAGCCCTGACAGTGGTGTGGCTGAGACTGTCTGCCAGGATGTTGCTGATGCCCGGTACATGGACAGCAGTGAGATGAAGGTCATGCTGGACTGCCCAGTACCACACTCTTATCACCTCCTAGCATAAAGGGTACGAGTGAGTGCCTCCCTGTTTGTTCAGGTACCAGACCACAGACATATTGTCGGTCTGAACCAGGAGTGTCCCCAGACATAGAAGAGGCTGGAAGGCCTGGAGGGCATACAACACTGCCCTTATTTCTAACACATTAATGTGTAGAGATGTTTCCAGTTGAGACCATGTTCCCTGGGTCTGATGGTCTCATAGGTGGTCTCCCCAGCCTTGACATGAAGCATCCATTGTAAGGGTCATGGTAGGAGCAGGGGGTTGAAAGGGGGAACCCCCATGGAGAGATTGGACAACTCCTGCCACCAAAGAAGATCCTTCTTGATGTACCCAGCCACTAGGACCCTATGGTCCAGGTTGTCCAGCTGCTGATCCCATTGGACATGAAGAGTCCACTGGGTCATCCTCATATGCAGTCTGGCTAGAGGAACTGTAGGGATTGCAGCTGCCATCATCCCAAGAAGACAGAGGATCGACCGGGCTGTGGTCCAGCCTGAGCTGGCCACTAATCTGGCCTGTTCCTGCAGGGTCTTCACTCTGTCCAATTGGAGGAAGGCCCTGCCTGGACTATATCCAGCACCACCCCAAATGAATTGTAGGTGCTGGGAGGGAAGGGGAGGGGAGATGTGGAACTTGGGATAGTTGACTGTTATTCCAAGTCTGGAAAAGAGGTCCAGGGTGAAGGAGAGGGACTTCCTCATACTGCTCTGTGATGGGGTTGACAGAAGCCAGTCATCAAGATACAGTTACAATTAGATCCCTCTGTGGCATAGGGCTGCAGCCACCATTGCTAGGCACTTGGTAAAAACCTGAGGGACCAAGGATAGGCCAAAAGGGAGAGTCTTGAACCAGTAATATTCCCCCCTAAAGGCAAACCAAAGAAAGCTGTGGTGGGCCTAGAAGACAGGGATGTGCAGCTAAGCATCCTGCATGTCCAGTGCACAAAGCCAATG
Organism: Neoceratodus forsteri; assembly: GCA_016271365.2. Lineage (NCBI taxonomy): Eukaryota > Metazoa > Chordata > Ceratodontiformes > Ceratodontidae > Neoceratodus > Neoceratodus forsteri. Next base: position 1,643,921,749 of record CM057450.1, read on the forward strand.
GCCCTTATGGAGAAGGAGTTGAAGTCCCTGGATGGTGAGCATGTGGAACCTCTTGTACTTGATGTACAGGTTGAGCATGTTGAGGTCCAAGATGTGTCTTAGGTAGCCCATCTTTTTAGGCACTAGGAAGAAATGGAAGTAGAACCCTCTTCCTATTTGTGCTGGAGCCACAGGCTCTATGGATGACTTTGGCAGAAGAGCCTGGATCTCGTCCACTATCAGAAACAGGTGCCTTGGAGGATAATGGGAGAGGCCTGGGAGGGTTGTCCAGAGGCCTGTCTAGGAACTCTATGGTGTGACATCTTGCTATTAACTAAAGGACCCAAGAGTCTGTGGTTATGTCCTCTGACCCTGGAATGTGGAGGGCAAATCCCCCCCACTGTTTCACCTAGAGGATCTGGAGGAGGCAGAAGGGTCCCCCACAAGTCAGGGGGCCAAGGGGAGGGAGCTAGAAGCTCCTCCAGGGGGCTTCTGGGACTTGGCAGGGGGAGTAGGGGTTCCTGATGCTGGATACCAGCATTTGGCCTGGTGTTTGGCTGGGGCCTCTTTTGTCTGGCGTCTTTGTTGCTGACAAAAAGACTGTTTGCCTTTGTAACCCCCTTGGTACATGAAGCGGATGTTGCGGATGGATTTACCGTGGTCCTGCAATTTAGTGATAATATTCTTGGCATCACATCCGAATAACATGGATCCTCTGAAAGGGGCATCCAGGATGGAGGTCTGGACATCTTGTGCCAGGCCAGCAATCCTGAGCCACAAATGTCACCTAATGCAGACAGCAGTAGCAGTGCTGCAAGCAACTGAGTCTACTGTGTCATAAATGACCCAGAGGGTGTAACGACAGGAGATTTTAGCTATTTTCACTGTCCTGGCAATCTCAGCCTTAAGCTCCTGGTCCTGGATAGCTTCCAGCTTGGACTCGAGTGAGGCCAGGAAAGATTTCTTTTAGGAAACCATATGAGCCACATAATTAAGGGACCCGAGGGCACAAGTGGAGGAGGAATGGATCTTGCGACCGAAATTTTCCAGCTGCTTAGGCTCCTTATCAGGAGGAGACATGCTTAAGTTTAGAGGACCAGTCATGAGCAGCTGTGATAACAATGGAGTCTGGCCAGCCTAGTGGCACTGAGGATTGAGGCTCTGGATGGCACATCTTGCACCACACCGGTGATCTAGGTTTGACAACAAGCCCAAGTCGCCAGGGGTCGGCAGGAGTGGGAAGAGATTGAGTGTCCACAGGACAGGTCTTTCTTCCTGGGGTTGGTTTAAGGGATGCATCTGCTCATGGAGTGACCTCTGGTGGCTGCCAGGGTGTCAACGGAGTGATGCGGCGCAATGCCAGGGGGTGGAGCTATGGCATAACGTTGCCTTGACAGCCAAGCTCTGCAGGGGGACAAAACCAAAGGCAAAAAGCCTCTAGTCCACCAGTGAGATGATGGTGGCCTGAGTGGAGCTCCCACATCTCAATGCTGGCCTAGTGTGCTCGGGTCTCTCCATGGGCCAACCCAACGACAAGGTAAGGCACCTCACACTTAGGAGTCTACCACCAGGGGAGGGCAGAACCAGCCCTGGAGGTGATCTGGGGGTGCCTGCCTAGGTCATTTGGGGGGCAGAGGCCTGGGAGAAGCAGGTGATCAGGCCAGGAGTTAGGGCAGAGTTAGGGCAGCATCTGTGTGGGCACTCCTGAAGGATGCCCGGGAGTCTGGAAGATAAATAAAGCTAAAAAAAAAAACAGAGTCTGCATTAGGATGGCCAGTAAGGTGTGTGACTCCATCTGGGGAGTGGTACATCCTGTCTGCCTATTTTGAAACAGCCAGAATGGAGGAAGGCTGTTGCCAGATAGTGGATGTCAGGTCTTCATGGGGCCCAGTCCAAGGCAGTATGAGCATAGGAGCTGTGTCAGTCATGTTTAGATGCTCTGCAAGCCTTTTCTGCTTTAAATTATGTTCCTGGATAGCTCAGCCATGGCATTTTGTATAGTTATGAGGAGTTCTCCAAAGGAAGGGTCCCCCATAGGGGACTGGGGGGACTCCTTAGGCTGAGGCTCTATAGGTGTTTGCATACCAGAGCTGGAAGATGAGTTGGAGTCAGAGTGTAAAGAGTGTCTGCTGGGGAACTGAACCCTTTTTAGAGGAGTGTCCTTGGGTTTTATCCCTGACCTGATGTTTAGAGGAACCTTCTCTGGAAATGTGGGAATCCACAGGACAGGCTGATCTAGGGGTTGGAAAAGAGGTGGGAGTAGAAGCTGCCACTGGTTTCTGATTGTCAAGTTCTGAGGCTAGTTGAAATTGGCCTCCTGAATCAGGGTCTGAAACACTGCCTGGATATCAGCCTGAGGCTGCTGTGGAGGCAGAGGCTGAGACTGAGGAGTAGGTGGTGGAGGAGGAGGCTGGTATAATGGATAGCCCAGCATCTGATATTGAGGGTATCCATGAGCCTGATAGGAGTAGAGAAAGCTAGAAGGAGCATACCCTTGATTAGACATAGCCCAGGGTCTGGTACCATGGTACATACTGGGGCTGATGACCAGGCAATGGATACCCCAGTGAAGTGTACATTGGGTATTGTGGAAGCAGATAGCCTGGAACATTGCCCATAGGTCCAGCTGGAGGTGGAGCTGAATGCCTTGCAGGAGGTGGGGCCGAAGGCCTGGCAGGAGGTCCAGAAGGACCAGACATCAGCCCCATAGGGACATTTGAAGGCACTGAAAGATTCAGAACCTAGGGGCCTGACAGATGGCCATCCAGCATTTGAGGAATGGCTGGAGTACTAGACATACCCTGAGCTGGTGAAGACTCATTTGTGAGTTGAAGCACTGGGGCTAGTTAGCGCTTTGTTTTTCTGCATGCCTGTTGGTCCATATGTCTGCAATAAATGTATTATTTTGCATCAACTTCTGGCTGGACCTGCATTCATCCTAATATAGGCAAAGAGTGCTGAATTCTTCTTGGACCTGATGAAGGGTCACCTGGCGAAGGGTCACTTGGTGTTGCGGTGTGAGTAGAACCCGACAGGAGACCCACTGTCATCTGGGAAGCTGGAGTCCAAGATGGTGGAACCTGGTTGTCCAAGGGGGCTTGGGCTGAGGAGGTCCCAACAGAAGGTCCCCGGAGGGATTAACAATAGGCTCAGTGGGTGAACCAGGAAGACACTGACCTGGCGAAGGAGGGGGAACCTCCAGATTAGTGCCCACCTGCATTTCTTGATCTTCAGGCAAGCCCAGAGGGTCTGGTTGCATCAGTGGGAGTGAGGAACCCTCTACAGATGGTTGCATGTCCAGCAGCTGGCTCAACTCGACGTCAGGGGTATCCTGTGGCCCCAACAGGAGAGCCTCAGCTGTCTGGTCTGCAGAGGAACAAAGGAGTTACTTATCAGCCACAGCCATGCAGACATCAGAAAAGCTAACGTCCAACTTATTGGCCTGGGCCATGCAGACAACAGTGGAGCTGGAGTCCAGCTTACTGGCTGTGACCGTGCACTCCTTGGTGGGGCCAGAGAGTGACTTATCGACCTGGCTGCTCATGATAGACCTTTAAGAAGATATGGGCCTAAGGAGCACAATAGGGGTTCTGTCATCCAAGAACAGCCCGACTGCACCATGAGTAAAGCAGGCAGGGAGGCCATGGTCTGATCCACCTGAGCAGTAAGAGACCTGGCAGTAGGGGTACTTACTGAAGTGGAGGCCCCTCTGGTGTCAGTGGTGCCCGATGGTCACCACCAAGTGGATGGAGACCTATCCCGGTCTTGGTGTCTCTCCTTGTCCTTTTTCTTCTTTTTGGGTTCTGGCATTGGAGAAGAAGATTTTTCTGCAGATTCTGCAGCTCCATTTCCATCAAAGCTAGGCACTTCTCCAGCAAGTGGTCTTCGAGCTTTTTCTGGTGCCTAATCTGTGTGGCCTGGTTGAAGGACTGGCAGGGTGCACAGTCCTTGACCCAATGTTTGGGGCCTAGGCAGATCAAGCAGCGGGAATGCTCGCACACATCCAGGATCTGAGTGCCGCAGGACTTGCACTTCTTCTTTTCAATGCATCACCCAACTGTTCATGTTCCTGAATTGTACTTCCAACTATATGCCATGCTGTAAATTTGTCACTGTTATTTATTTGCTTCCCCTTTCTTATGTATATCCCTCAAGATATCTGTATTAGACCTGTTTATGTTAGACCTGTTTATACTGTATTTTACTATGTAGTTGTTTGACCTGGTGTTCTGTTCTCTTTTTATGCTTAACTGGACGTTTGTGTAAACAGGCATTTTTGCTCACATACCTTTCAGTATAAAGTAAAGATTGATTAAAAACTGGACTGACAGATCTGAACCATAGCAGTTCTGTAAAAATCCAAACTGGCCATACTGGGTGCAACTTATACAAATACTGCTGGTCCGGTCACTCTGACTGCACTGTTCAATCTGACTTTTACGTATCTGGTCCACTCCTGGAAGTCTGTTTTGCAACCCTTCCTTGGCATGGTTGAAAACTGAACTGTCAGGACCAGAACAGATAGGTAAAAGCCAGACCAGATTTTCTGGAGTGAGTGGATCAGCAATATTTGCACAAGCTGTGCCCAATCCAGATTTTACAGCTCTGGTCTGGATCTGGTGATCTGGTTTTTACCTATACCCCACTGCATGTGGCTTAGTGACATACTGTACAGATGGATGCAGAGTCTTACCCAGTCAAGGTTGAAGCTTCAGAAAAACATTATGCTAAAAATACCAAAACTCATTCAATTCCTGATGATTCCCCCACCCCCAGGTCACACTTAGTCCTCTACCAAAGTCATGCCCAAATATTGTTGCCTTTACATCCACACCAGTAAGCTTTTAATGCCATCATGCTTCTTCTGCTGTCATGAACTCCCCCATCCATGAAGTCCCACTCTGCTTGTGGCAGCCCCCCCCAAAGTAATTTTCCAGGGAGCAGCTCTTTATACCATTTCAACTAAATTACTGCTAAACTCCTTATTTTTAAACACTTTGTTGAGAAATTATTGTTTTAGTATATCCTTGATCAGGAAAATTAATTTGTAAAAGAAACCAAAGCCCCCATTTATCAATTCATTTAATCACAATACAGCATGTTGTGAACTGATCAGATTCTATGTATAACCTAAGTCAAACAAAAATTTGATGCACACATGCCTACCTATTTGCAAGTGAAGCAAATGTGGTTAGTATCATTCAGGTGTAAACACCTATAGTCACAAATTGCAAGTTAAGAACATTCAGTAGAATATAAACAGCAGCCCAAAACTGCCTGCCTGATAAAATGAAGTTGGTGTATTATTTGGAAACAGGCATCACTGGGACTCTTTGCTATGGAATGTCCTGCAGAGTAGCAGAATGATTACTCTTAAGATAGTGTGCCAAATGGTTTAATGAGGTGTTCATTGGTGCTGAGGGCATAGCAGAGCTTATTGGTTATGCAGAATGCTCCAAGAAGTGTTTAACCCATTCTACTTCCAATAGCTTTCTGTGACGTCTGTTCTATCCATTGGTAATCTGACACAGAATGACTGCCAGAAAATAATGAGTTAACTTTCTGTGGCTCAATGAACTCCTCAAGTCAGAGGAAAATAGTACTCTACAGCTTCCTAAACACACAAAGGCAGCATAGTAATGAGGCTTCAGCAGAGGAATCTATTTTTAACACTTGATCATGTTGTTTGGTAGCAAAAATGACATTAGTCCTTTTCCAAATGCAAAAAGTCTGCTGAGCTACGCCCACAGCCATAAAAAGGCAACAGAGCACTGTGCAGCAATTATAGACCAATAGTCTGATCTCACTAGGAGGCGAAGTCTTTGAAACATTTTTAAAGAAACATATTACGCTGCAATCTGACAGGTTGGGAATACAGAATAATACACAACATGGTTTCAGGGGTATCAGATCTTGTGCTACTAACATGCAGGTCTTCTACAAACCTGTAAGGGATCTGCTAAATGAGAGGCAAACAGTAGACATGTTCTACTCAGATCCCTGTAAAGCCTTTGGTAAGGTACCCCACAATACACTTATTAGCAAAATGGAATCATACCAGTACAGCCAGAACACTGTAAGATGGGTCAGTCATTGACAACAGGGAAGAATGCAAACAGTAACATTCTGCGGTACGTCATCATCAGATATAAATGCAGCTAATGGAGTATGATGGGGACTGGTACCGGGACTAACCCTGTTCAGTACCTTTTCCTTGGATATTCACACAAAATTAAAAAACGATTAAAATCTGTTGATGACAGCAAATTAGGGGAAGAGCAGGTAAAAGGTTAGACATAGACTCACTACCAACAGGAGTTGGACAAACTAGCAATTTGGGTCAGAATTAACAAGATGGCTTTTAATATGAATAAATGTAAGATTAATCACTTTGGGAAGAAGAACTCCGGGCATTGTTACAATATAGAAGACATTAGAAATGAAGAAAGTAACAACACCAAAGATTTGGGGGTACTAATATAGAACAGTCACTTACCATAACAGTAGATCTTTGAAAGTATATCCTCCATTGGGCCACACCTTTGGAGCTGTAAGACGTCTGGGTCAGGATCACTTAGAAATATTTGCCAGCTGGGGCCGAGCAAGATGACTTGCAGTGTTGGTGCCTGTATAACATGGGTGGTTCCATTCCTCCTCAGTTCCCTATCAGCGACAAGCTTGGAGGGCCTCTTACAATGTGGAACCAAGAGACCAAACCTGTACCAGGCACACAAAAAGTGACATGGGACTGGAAAATATTGTATAGCAGAAAATATTAGCATTCAGTTTATTTTCACATATTGGCTTAACTGACAAAAGCGCTAAAATAAGCTGATCGCTAATATTACAGGGAGCATAGTGCTGTACTGGACATGAAGCTGATGCACTAATTCAATCAGGTGCTAAATAGAACTGCACCCTACTCCACGCTAAATAAAGAGGGTGCTAAAATAAGCTTCTATACAGTAGTATACATCATAAGGCACATATGGGCACCTCCAAGCATGGTAGTGGGCGAACTTACTAGCAAGTACCTCAGAAAATGGGGGAAGGAGGGTGGGTGTGCTGTGGCACAATGGTGGAGAGTCTCATGAAGATCTACTGTTATGATAAGTATATGTTCTACCTTCATCAAGGATATTTTGTCCAGTGGGCCACACCTTTGGAAAAATTCCAAAGTAGTACACAAGTTACCAAGGTATGATGGCAAAGCCTGAAATGCAATCAGGACAGAAGGCCTTGCAATACTGCAAGACCAATGCCAGCAGATCTACAAGAGATGATGTCCAGACTATAGTGCTTAGTGAAATCGCACAGTGCTCCATGTTGCAGCAGTACACATGCCAGCTACAGTGCTCCATGTGGCAGCACTATACATGCCAGCTGCAGAAACATTCTGAAAGCAGAAGTGGCGATACCCTATGTAGAGTGGCCATGCACAGCACCAGGACGTTTCTTACCATACATCCTATAAAAACATTTATACAGTGAGCCATCCATTTGGACAGGCACTGTTCAGTCACAAGGCACCCTCATTTCCAGGGACAAATGAGACAAAGAGCTGAGAGAACTTTCTGCAGTCCTTAGTGCAATCAATATTGAAAAGCAGTGTTCTATGTACATCAAGTGTATGGAGCAATGCCTCAACCACTGTTAACATCCTAAGGATAATACACAGGAAGGTTTATGGTCTGATTCAATGTGAAATTAGAGATTATACTGGGTAGGAAATGGGGATTTGTCTGCAAAGACATTCTGTCCTTGTGGAAAATCAAGTAAGGATGCTCATGCATTAGAGCTGGAAGCACAGAAATCCTATGAACACAAGTAATGACTACAAAAAACAAAATTTTCCATGAAAAGAGATGCAGCAGGCTCAAACAGAGCCAAACTCAATGTCTCAAGTATGAAATTATGACCCCAAGGTGGAACAGGTTTACAAACCAGGGGACACAAAGCAGAATACCTTTAGAAATGTATAGGACACCTCTAGTTATGCCACCATGCACTCATCAACAGGGGCAAGGAAAACCAAAATGGAAGCCAGATGCAGTTTAATAGAGGAGTACCAGAGACTAGAGTCTGATAGAGAGAGAAGGTAGGCCAGTACAATATTGACAGGAAATGTAAATGGGTGCTCAGAATGAGAAGCACACCATACAGAGAAGCACTTCCATTTCCAAGAATAGGTGTGTCTACCGGGAAACTTCCTAGCTGTAAGCAAGACATCAGCCACCTGCTGGAAAACCCAAAATGAGCAATGGCTACCTCTTCAGGAGGCCTGCATGATGATTCAGTCCTGTGACAGCAAATCCCTACAAAGGGGGAACTGAACAGGAGGCTCCTCTGCCAGATGCTACAGAAATAGAAACCAGATCTGGTGAGGTCAGAAGGGTACCACCAGTATCACAAACAACATGAGCAGAACCGTATGAAGGACATGAATCAGAGGAAATGCATAAAGGGACCTCCCTTTCCAGTAGAGGGACAAACCATCTCACCAAAAAACTCCAGGCCCTGGAGCGAGCAAGCAGGAACATGGCAGTTTTTCTGTTGTGTGGGGATGCAAAAAGGTTTGACTCTAGATGACCCCATCTTACAAAGATGTCATTTACCATGGAGGTCAGCAGTTCCCATTCATGTACCACGGAATGAGACTGGCTTAGCCTGGTGGCCTTGATGTTTGGACAACTGGGAGAAACACAGCTCATAACTGAAGGCTGTGAGACATTACCCAGCACCACACACTCATCATTTCCCTGCAGAGGGTATAAGAGTGAGTGCACCTTGCTTGTTTATGTAGTGCTTAACCTTGACATTGTCTGGCCGAAACAGAAAGGGACAGGGGCTAAGGTGTTCCAAGAAAGCCTGGAAACCAAGCAGAACTGCTTGCATCTACAGGATATTGATGTGAAGATCTGAATCCAGAATGCTCCAGAAACCTGAAGGTCTGAAAGGAACCAAGATGGGCACTTCCACCTGACCCAGAGTCATCTGTTGTGAGGCTCTACACTGGAGTTGGGGAGAAGAATGGAGTGTCCTGCAAAAGGTGCTGGCGGTCCATCCACCAAACCCAGGCATGGTGGAGAGGAGATGTGAAAGGATCCTTTGTTCCAGCTTGTCAGACAGTCAATTCCATTGCACCCGAAGAATTCATTGTGGTATGTGCATATGGAGATATACAAAGGGAACCATTACTATGGCAGCAGCCATGAGTCCCAGGAGACATAGAATTGTCTGTATGGACACATAAGAAAAAAATACTCACCTTAGTAATTATGTTTCTTCTAATGGAGTCTTGCTGTATTCTGACTATTGCAGTTAGCTCCAGCACTTGAACTGCCCCGGAGAGAGAAGGGTTAAAATTCTATACCAGGCATAGAATGTTGAGCTCAATCTCGGTTGAAAACTCTGTCTGTAGTACTTTGAAACGTAACCGTCAGATTCTTATGAGCTAAACTCACTGACTTAAATAATGTGGAACTTGTATAATTTCTACTAGCCAACTGGCAACAAAGGTTTTAGATTCCTAAAAGACTCAAGTCAGGAAACCCAAAAACCATGTAATAAAGCATAAAAATTCTTAACTAATCAAACACAAAGCACCCAACACAACAGAAAGTGAGCTGAAGACACTCATGGGATGCAACACTGCACCTGCCCACCCACTTCCCAAAACAGGTTCTGAGAGGGGAAGCAGGGACGGAGGTCAGAATACAGCAAGACTCCATTAGAAGAAACATAATTACTAAAGTGAGTAATTTTTTCTTCAAACAACATTAAGTCTTGCTGTATTCTGACTATTGCACACTACCAAGCAGTACCTCCAAGGAGGAGGGACAGAACCTACTTTGGGAATAGGCTCTGAAGTACTGCTGTGCCAAACCTAGCATCACTCCTAGGCTGGATATCCAGAGAGTAATGCTTGGTGAAGGTATGAACTGTTTTCCAGGTGGCTGCTTGGCAAATTTCTAACAAAGGAATATCCCTGGCTGCAGCCAAAGATGCAGCTGTACCTCTAGTGGAATGAGCCCTCAGGCCTGAGGATGGAATTTTTCCCAGTTTCTCATAGCAACATTGGATACAGGACACAATCCACCTGGCAATAGTTCTCTTGGTGGCAGGTTTGCCCTTACCTACTTCCCCATAAGCAAGGCCACTGTTTTTCGGTTTTTACCGGAAAACCTGGTAAAATTCTGGAATTAGGGCTGCCTGAACACCGGTAAAAACAAAGATTTCATGGAATCTGCCATTTTATACTAGATCAGTAATTCTACAAAACTTGTATTTTTTTATAATTGCTTCCTGAACTATTTTCATTTTGCTTTATTTAATGCTCTGTATAGTAAGCCTTCTTTTATTCTGATTATTTATACACATACTAAAAGAATGACAGCAGAATCCCGGTAAAATCCGGAAATTAGAATAACAATCACTGGTACAATTCCGGAATCTGAAGTATTGAAAATGGAATTTCAATGTTTTAATCACCGTAAATCAGTGGTCTTGCCCATAAGTGAGGAACAACTGGAGGGAGTCAAACCTGTGACCCTTTGTACATTCTATGTAGTAACTAAGGGCTCTTTTAACATTTAAACTGTGTAACCTCCACTCTCCTGAGGAAGTATGATCAGTGAAGAACACAGGAAGAGACATAGATTGATTTAAGTGGAAATCAGAAACCAATCTGGGTAAGAACCTTCTATTGGTTTTAAGGACCACCTTATCTTTATGGAATGAAATGAAGTCAGGTTCAATTGAAAGGGCTTGCAATTCACTGATACATCTGGTAGAAGTAACAGAAATCAAAAACATGGTTTTCCAAGTCAAGTACTTGAGCTCTGCTGAGGACATAGGCTCAAAGGGGGTTGCATAAGCTGAGCAATGCAAATATTCAAATCCCAGGCAGGAACAGGATCCCTAAAAGGGGGATTGGTATGAAGCAATCCTTTGAAAAATTTACAGAATACAGGGTGAGATGACAGAGAGGAAGGCTTCCCCACTGACAGGAAAGCAGAAACAGCTGACAAATGAACTTTGAGAATAGCTGGTCTGAGGCCTAGGCCATTAAGGTGAACCATATAATCCAGAACTGTAGACAATTCAGCAGTGTCTGGGGATATATGCTTCTTGGAACACCAAATGCTGAATCTTTTCCATTTGGAGTTGTAAGTTTTTCTGGTGGCAGGCTTTCGAGAAGCTTTGAGAATATCCAGAACCCACTGGAACAGATGCAAGTCTGCATACTCTAACTCTTCAAGAGCCATGCCTTGAGAGTGAGTGACTGAAGATTTGGGTACCAAATCCTCCCATGAGAGGAGGTTAACAGGTTGTAATTCCTGGGAAGAGACAGGGGAAGATAGACTGCCAGAGACAATAACAGTGGGTACCAATGCTGCCTGGCCCAGTCTGGAGCAATCAGAATCACTTTGCAAGGTTGTGACCTTACCTTGACTAGAACCTTGAACAGTAGAGGAAAGGAAGGGAAGGCATAAAGAAATGTCCCTTCCCAGTTCAAAATCAGAACATCCAGAGGGACTGAGCCCAAGACTGGGGGTCTGCAACAAAACAGAGGAAGTTGGTGATTGTCTGGGGCTGCAAAGAGATCTATCTCTGGAGTGCCCCACCTTGAAAAAATCACTTTCAACATCAAAGGATCCAGAGACCATTCATGATGGCCCTGGGAAATCCTGCTCAATGCATCTGCTAGCACATTGTCCTTTCCTGGGAGATGGACTGCTACCAGAGAGGTCTGTAGGGAATAAGCCAGTGGCCATATTTTCATGGTCTCCATGCATGAGGCCGTGGACTGAGTGCCTCCCTGCTTGGTGATGTACCACATGGTAGTAGTGTTGTCCGTCCTGACCTGAACCACCTTGTTCTGCACTGACTGACAGAAAGTTTGTAGGGCCAGAGGTACTGCCCAGAGTTCCAGGAGGTTGATATGAAGAAAGGATTCCTGAGGGGACCACAGCCCCTGGGCTGTGAGAGCCCCCAGATGGGCTCCCCACCCCAAAAGGGAAGCATCTGTGGTAAGGACCACAGAGTGAGTCTGAGTGACAAATGGAATACCTTGCCTCAGACTGTCTAGGTCCTGCCACCACTGAAGTACCTGAATTAGGGTCTGAGTAACAGGAACTAGTTTGGTAAGAGGATCTTTCCTTTGGGACCAAAAAGTCCTCAGATGGGCCCTCATCTGAAACCTGGCCCTTTGGACCACTGCCGTGGAAGTTGCCATGTGGCCCAAAAGCTGAAGAAAATGCCTTGCTGGTCGAGAAAGCAGAGGAAGGAAGGATGAGGCCAGCTGAGAGATGGCTGTTGCCCTTTCCAGAGGAAGGAAAGCTCTTGCCTTGACCGTGTCCAGCTCTGCTAATATTAAAGTAAGGAGCTGTACAGGCTCGAGAACTGACTTGGGAAGATTAAGAAGAAACCCCAGGGAAGTGAGAACTTGCTGGGTAACCGGCAGATCTGACTTGACTTGGTCTGGGGACTGGCCCACAAGGAGCCAATCATCCAGATATGGAAAAATTTAAATCCTATTTCTTCTTAAAAAAGCCACCACTACTGCTAGGCACTTTGTGAACACCCTTGGGGCTGAAGTTAGGCCAAAGGGCATTGCTCGGAACTGGTAATGGCCTGAGGGCAATTTGAACCTGAGGTACTTTCTGTGGGAGCACCTGATGAGAATGTGAAAATAGGCATCCTTGAGGTCCAGGGAGGCTAGCCAGTCTCCTGGCCTTAGAGAGGGAAGAATTGTTCCCAGAGTCACCATTTTTAATTTTGGCTTTAGTGGGTGTTTGTTTAGGTATCTTAGATCTAGGATGGGTCGCCATTCCCCTGTCTTTTTTTGGGGTAAGGAAGTACCTGGAGTACAGACCTTTGCCCCTGTATGGGGTAGGAACTCTCTCAATGGCTCTTAAGGCCAGTAGAGACAAAACCTCTGCCTCTAGAGCAAGGGTTTCTGATGTATTTGCAGGTGGAAAGGATCTGGGTCTCAGTTTCGGAAAATTTTTGAAATTGAGAACCAGCCCCTGGCTTACAACCTCCAGGACCCACTTGTCTGAGGTAACAGACATCCAGTCCAGGACAGAGTAAGCCAGCCTGCCTCCTACCGGAATGGGAGAGTCGACCTGGGCTGACACATCAGGGTATCTGCTTGGCAGGAGCCTTAGGCTGAGGGGTGGATGGAGCCCTGCTCATCCCCCTTCTGCCTCTCCCTCTGAAGAACCCCCTCTGAGAAAAGGGAGAAGAGGCTTGTACTTGGTAGAAAGGCCTGTGAAAGGGCCTGCCCCTGCCCCTAGCTTGCTGCCTTTGAGGAGTTGCCTGCCTCTCCTTCTCCCGGGCACTCCTATAAGTGGTGCTGTACTCATCCATTTTCTTCATGTAATTCTCTGTCTGCTCCCCAAACAGAGAATTACCCACCCCAGGGAAATCCATGGCCTTAGCCTGGGTGTCCTGTAAAAGGCTAGTACATCTGAGCCAAGCCATTCTCCTAAGAGCCACAGATGTAGCCATGACTCTTGATGACACATCATTGGAATCCACAGCAGCATGAAATTACACTTTTGATGCCTCAATCCCATCAGCAGCCACCTCCTCCAGCTCCTTGGCTAGCTGGGGGAAGCCTACTTAGCCAGTGAGAGTACAGTGTCCCACCTGGACTTCTGGTACCTGGCTGTATAGGCCATATAGTTAGCCTGCCTGAGTCCCAAAGATGATGCCATGTACTGTTTCTTTGCCATGGAATCTATCTTCCTGGAGTCTTTGTCTGGGGGTGTGAAGCCAAGTGAATGTTTACTTTGTCACAGGCTTCAGCCTGCACTACCCCAACATGGCTGCATTGCTGATAGAAAAACTCCGTATCCGAGCCTAAGGTGTACCTCTTGTCCATTCTCCTATCAACAGGAAGTACAGAGTTAGGAGACCTTAGAATTTTTTGTGTCTGTTTCCCAAAGGACTTATGGAGGGGGATAGACAATCTCTTTGACTCTGAGATGTCCATCATCTCAGCAAAATCAGGCTCCTCCTGATCCTCCACTGCCTCCTCCATGGGAAGCCGGAGGGTTTCAGCCACTTTCCTGTAAAACAGATAGTGAGGATGGGACTCAGAAAGCCTAGGAGGAGAAACACCAGAAGGTCTGTCTGGGGAGATGTCCGGTTCCACAGGCACATCCAGACTTTCGCCATCATCATCATCCTCTTCAAAATCCCCCTCCTCATCAAACTCCAGTTTGTAAAAGTCTTCAGGGGAATAATCTTGAACTGGGGGAACCGATCGAACCGAGCCCCTGCCAGAAGGCGCCGGATAGGTCGGAACCGGATGAAGCGATTCAACAATCCGAATCGCTCTGGCTACCTCTTCGGCAGTCGAAACATGAAGGTCTGGATCCAAACCGGCTGATTTATCCTTGTGCTTTCTTTTAGTACGAACTGATCCCTCAGGATCGGCTCTTCTCTTGCCCGAAGAAGTATCGCCTTGGTCAGAGGTCACTCCTTCTGGTTCGGTAGGAACCAAACCAGGCTGGCCTTCCGGGTCAGCGGATTTCTCGGCCTCCTTATCCCTAAGTCTACCTAACCTTTTATCCAAAGTAGACGTAGGGAAATTCTTGCAAATTTGGCAGTCTGAATCAAGGTGGTCAAACCCCAGACAGTAAACACAAGTAGTGTGGGGATCGGCCACTGCAGTGTTGAAACCCAGTGGGCCCGTTTTTTTTCTTGGGTTTCTCAGATATGACCAACCTAACAAACTTACCCTTTATTCAGCAACCACCAGGCAAGACTCCCCTATCAGTTTCTCACCGTGGGTATGGGTGTTGGAAGAAAACATTCAAATCATGTTTTTTTTTTAAACCGATACTGACTGGTAACCACACACTAACTTTTCCACAAAAGATTTTACTGAAGGATCGGTTCAGCTGAACCGACCGAAAAATACAGTTTTTACAATTTCCACAAAATAACTATCTTAAGTACTTACAGTACCACAGACAGAGTCCTGAACCGACAAACAAAACTTATTGCGGAATAAATCAGACTAAAACCGACAACTTTAACTGACTTTGAACCGAGCAGAAGGAGAAATCTCCGGAGCGACTGCTCAGTGAGGTGGAGTAAAGAATCTGACAGTTGGATTTCAAAGTACTACAGACAGAGTTTTCAACCAAGTTCGAGCTCAACGTTCTATGCTTGGCATAGAATTTTAACCCTTCTCTCTCCGGGGCAGTTCAAGTGCTGGAGCTAAATGCGATAGTCAGAACACAGCAAGACTTCATGCTGTTTGAATGACTCCTGTGTATCAGTCAGGCATGGGCAACAATAGTCTCTGCCCTGGTTGCAACTAGGAAGACACTGCCCACTGTCATGTGTCACACTAGCCTCAATGTTTTGGAGGCATGGACAAGAAACTAGTATGGATTTCAGTACATTTACCATAATAATAATAATAATAATAATAATAATAATAACTTTATTTTTAAAGCGCCTTTCAAAATATCAAGGCGCTTTACACATCAAAAGCCACAATATACAATGCTAATTAAAAACATATAAATAAGGTAAATACATAACAACATCATATGTTAAAAATAAACAGTAAAATCATCCATACAATCAAAGCATAATGTCAGCACTCAGATTTCATTAATCTTCCGAATAGGCCATATTCCACAGGTAAGTCTTCAAATTTTTCTTAAATACCTCCACGGAGGTGCACTCCCTTTACCGGCAACCAGTTCCTTGAAAAATTGTCTCACTCTGGACAATATGTACTGAACCTCTTCCCTGGATGGAATTCTCCAAAGTGCCACTGCAACAACCACTAAACATTTGGTACATACCTGGTGTGCCATGGATAAGCCAACTGACAAGACGCAGAACTGATAATTGCTATCTTCCTGCACAAAGCAGAGGTATTACCTGTGGCATGTGTGACTCTTGACATGAAGGTATGCATTCTTCATGTCCAGGGCACACAGCCAGTCCCCTTTTTGCAAAATGGGGAGGAGAGCTTGAAGGGACACCATTCAAAACTTTTGGTATTCAATAAACTGGTTTAGGTCACTGTTCAATACAGGATATAGATCTCCTGTCCACTTGGAAACCAGGATGTATATAGAAAAGAACCATTTGTTTCTTTCTTGGGGAGGAACAGGTTCAACTATTCACTTGAGTATGAGCAACTGAACCTTCTCTAGCAGAAGGGACAAGTGGCCTGGAGAATAATGAGAAGGATGAGAAGGATGAACTGGAGGGGTAGACAGCAACTCCAGGACATGCCCCTTTTCCACTATTTTTAGTACCTACTGTCTATCATGCTCCCCCACTATTTTGACAGATGAAGGGAGATCCTTCCTTCCATTTGAACCCTGGGAGGCAATAGTGGAGGGGGAGAAAGTGGGGAGTAAGATGGTACTGAGGGCAGCAGGGTTGCCTTGACCAATACCTTTGGGTGCCTTTGTATGGTCACCAGGAGGGAGGGGAACCAGAAGGGGACTGCCTCCATGATCATAGGACTGATGATGGGAGGCACAGCCACCATGGGCCACAAGCCTATGAAATAAGTCTCTATCATGCCCCCTGGTAGGATGAGGGTTCAGAGATCTGACTGACCTTAAAGCAATCTTGGAGAATTGAAGCACATGCAGAGCATTTATCACTCCAAAACAGCTTGAAGACCTGAAAGTGGCATTCAGCACAGCTTGTAGTATGTCAGAAGACAATTGGTGAGACCCCATCTGGAGTACTGCATACAGTTCTGGAGACCACATCTCCACAGGGAGATAGACAGGATGGGGGCAGTCCAGAGGAGGGCAACTAAAATGGTGCAGGGTCTGCAACAGAAGCCATATGAAGAGAGACTAAAAGTGCTTAATATGTATACTCTTGAGGAAAGGAGGGAGAAGGGGGACATGATAGAAATTTTCAAGTCCTCAAGAGAATCAACAAAGTCCAAGATGGGAGCATCTTTAAAAAAAAGAGATGTACAAGAACAAGGGGGCACAATTTGAAAATAGAGGGGGGATGGCTCAGGGGCAACATGAGGAAGTACTTTTTTCACAGAGAGGATGGTGTACGAATGGAACCACCTTCATGAGGAGGTTGTGGGATCAAAAATGGTGGTGGAATTCAAGAATGCATGGGACAGACATAAGGCAATTTTAGTGAGGGGTAGGAGTAAGTAAGGGTGTTGGGTAACTGGAATCTGCAGCTTATCCAATAGGTAGGAAATGGGCAGACTAGGTGGGCCAAGTGGTCCTTATCTGACGTCAAAGTCTATGTTTCTATGTTTCTATCAGTAGGTGATCCCGCTACCCTGAGCTAGTAATATCCCTGAAGGCATGTGCTAGAGACAGAAGCATCAGAGGTATCATATTCAGAGCACAAAAGATCTTTCAGTACCCACTCCAGCTGAAGCAGCTTTAAGCAACTCAGCCTTGGAAGGACTGTCAGGCAGAGCTGGAATAACAGACATAGCAGATTTTCACAGGTTATTTTGATATGTAATCATGTATGCATGATAGTTTGCAGTGCCTTGGCCTTAGGCTGCAGTGGCATAAATTATTTTGCCCATAACATCCAGCATCTCTGATGTGTCTAGCTACTCTAGGGCAATCATGAACAGCCATGGTAACCACTGAACCAGATTCAGGCTGTGAAGCATAATAAGGCTTAACAGATGGTGTAGAGTATTTTTATCAGACTTTCTAGGCACTGTAGGCAGGATACTAGGCTTTTGCCAGGCAGCAAATGTAGCACACTTTAATGCAAGATATACAGGATGCACTGCAATGGATGGTGTGGCAGAAATCTTCATAAACTCTATTAAATTACTTTTACTGGAGTCTTCCTCCAGAGCTTCAAAATGTATGACATCCTGGATTTTGTCTTAGCAAAGCTTGAAATAACGGACCTTCAGAAGGAGACCTGGGAATGTATACCACAGAGTCCACACTACATGAGGAGAGGGTAGAGCTGAAAGGCAACCCCACCATAGGAATAATCACCCCCATCCTCATCCATATAAAGTGATCAGAGTTATATTATTCTTTTCTTTGGAACCTAGTTCTGCTGCGGTGGTTTGTAATTGCTGTGGAAGTTCTGTGGCACCAATGAACTGCCACATCACAACGTCAGCTTGTCATCCTGACTTCACATCCATGGCAATAGCTATTGGAATTGGAATGGGGCAACATACAGTAACACTAGTTAAAAAAACAGACTTTTAGAAATTATTTTTAAGAATGCTAAAATAAATCTATCACTTAAGGTCCTATTTTATTACATAAATGAAATACACAGAGGGAACTTTATGTGATAAACAAGTTATCTGTATACACCACTGGTGAGGTCCCCACTGTGTATCACTTATATATTTCTATGCAATCTGTAACATTGATTTTTTGTGTTTTTTTTTTTTTTTAAATAAATTTCCCCTTTTGTGACTGTGAAATTGTATCCTCATTCATACAGGTCCCTTTGAAGGTGTGATAAACAGAATAGAGGAGATATTGCAGGATTCATTTTTTATGCCAACCCACTTCTTCTGACACACTACATAACCCCATCAGGCCATGACATTCATGTGAACCCCTAGTGAGAGAAGGCTTCTCAGCCCATCACAAGGTGTTGCCCATGTGACAGGACACTGTGCCATACCTACCCAGAATCGGAGCGGTGGTGCACAACAGGGCTGCCCCCCCATCCTTCTGCTGCCTAGCTCACTCCCAGAGTTCATCCCTGAACCTGAGTCGCCAGCATGGGAACACAACATGCCACCCGCTGGCCCAACTGCTGTACCTGCACACAACATTTCTCCATAACTTTTAGGTAATTCTAGCAACCCATGATAACATGTAATCAATAACCCTGGCAAAAATCTGTACAGCACAGTTATTCATTTAGTAGATCTGTTCTTTCAACAGGTCTACACATTATTATATTCCACCTTTCTGAGCATAATTACTTTATTTTTCTTAAAAACGACAGGTTAATTCATTTTACCAGTTATTCATTTCAGATCGAATCCCTATAAATTAAAGGCAGAAATAAATCTGTACAAAGTAAAGTATAGAGTTAACAGGTCTATGCTATTAACAAGTAATTGTTTAAGTTGGCCCTAGTGTAATAACTTAAGACCGAAAAGACTGAAAATTTTATTAGGTTGTAGTACAGGTTCAGCAAATATCACAGTACCCGATGTGCTATGCCACTTCCTCTTGGAGAGGGAGCTGTGGTAGATAAGCGACTATTCATTTCTGTGGCAGACTGCAGCCCTGTCTTTAGCTAATGTATAATGTGATAGCACTGACAACATCACATGCTGAGCATAGAGGGGTTTGGGATATAAGAGGAGGGGAAAGAAACCAAGTGCTATGGACAAACTGAAATATTAATAAAGAATCACCAGGAACAGTGAATTCTGCGGTGTTGCAGATATTCCGTGGTAGGTTGCACATTCTGTGTAAAATTCTGCAGCCAAAGAATTCTAGGAGCCTTGATTTTATTCCAGGGCAATCTATAGAACCTGCAGCAGGTGGTGGCTGCAATGGAGGAATAATCAGTGTGCTTTTAGATCCCATCAATGACAACAGTACCAATGGGGTTTGCCCGTTGATGGGACAATAGTTATCTTCAGTGGAAGCAACAGTAAAAACACATCTGATTAGTTCAGAGAATGACACCAGCACAACCCGGGAGTCAATGAGGCCTAGTAAAGCATCTGGGACCACTGATGTTGAAGGACAGAACCCAGTGATGGGGGCTGCCTACCCTTTATAGTAGGCATGGCAATGCCAGAGCCAGACCCCGACCTTGATGTCTCAGTGATGGTCAGCAGGGCTGTGGTCATTGCTACTGGAGCAGATGTTGCTAGGACTTACATTTCTTTAAAGGAGACCTCATCCTCATTGGCAAAGCAGAAGCTGTAGCTGTATGCTTGTGGTGATGGCTAAAGAAGGAGGAGGACTTTGATGTTAATTTATCCTTTCCCTTGTCCAAAGTACTCAATGACCACAGCAGTGACAGTATCACTGAACAGCAAGGAGATTCCTTCCCAGTGGTGCTTGATCATGATTGAGAAGTCGACTTCGAGCCTATAGCCTTGGCTTCAGCTTCCATGACTTTAATAACAATGAAGGTTTCTAGAGCCTTCTTCTGGCATCTCCTTGTAGACTGGTTGAATCCTTGGCAGATCATGTAGGCCCTGACATTGTGTAACAGACCCAAACAGCAAACACAAACAATGTGGGCATTGTCTTGTAGATCTTGTAACCTCAGGTACAAAAGCTAAATTAGGACTCTGTTGATGGCAACATATAGGGACATCATCAACGAGTTAAGTTAAATTAGAAAAACAGTAAAATCAAAGAAGCAATGGCATTTTTTTTCTGCAGGTCTTACAAGCAGTCTACAGAAGAAGAAAGAACTGAGAAGCAATTGGGCCACTTAAGTTATACAGATACCGGCACTGCACTTCATTGTGGGTGGACCCCTGCTAGCAAGTTTCTGAGTGGTCCTGAATCCAACTGCTTACGGTTCCAATGGTGCAGTCCATTGGAGGAGATATCTTCAATGAAGATCTAATGACTTCAAGTACACTGTAATGGACTATCAAGAAAGGCAAGACAGATCTTGGGCTTTATTACAGAGGCATTCACCAACTGGTCTGAAACAATGATAATGCCCTTATACAAAACTTGTATAAGATCACACCTGGATCATGCATCGCAGTTTTGGTCACCATTTTACAAAAGGATGCATGGGTACTAAAGAGGGTATAAAGCAAGGCAACAAAATTAATCCCAGCAGCCCATAACCTACCACATGAGTCACAATTATTGCAATTTGATCTACAAAGTTTGGAAAGGAGAAAGGCTAGAGGGGGCATGCTGACAATGAGTAAATTTGTCCATGATAATGCACTGACTGATGAACTAGACCTATTATTTAAGATAAAACACAATAGCACAGTACCAGAGGGCACAGTCTTCAAATCAAGCAGAAAGATTTCAAAACATTCTTGAGAGGGATGTATTTTACAATACAGGCAGGTGGTGAATAGAACAACCTACTGTACCTAAGGAAGTGGTGAGTGCAGCAGGGACATTAGGTGCATTCACAAAAAGGTTGGATGATTACATGGATTCAAATTATCAAAGTACATATTGCTGAGCTTTGGATGAGACATTCTCAATAGACATCATATAACGTTATATCTCCATAATGTAAGTATGAACCTAAGTAAGCCATATTACTATAAAGCAAGAAGATTCTGCTGGAATGTCAGGATGTTTCCAAGGTTATTCTAGGGGACAGGTAGTAGTGGGTGGGAGTCAGCGAGGGTGTGCTTGGGGAGAGATAAAGAATGCCAGATCTGGCTGCCATTCAGCAAGGCAGGAATCACATGACTGCAGTCAGCCATTAGTGCATCTGCAGCCAGTATTTAAGCTCCATGATCCCAAATGATCCCTTGCATGAGCAACCCAGAGGCTTGAGTATCATGAGGTAGGAGTGTGGCATCTAAGTGATATCTGGGAACATCTGCAGGGAGGACAGCAGGCCATGCTGCTCAAATGGAATGTCGGTATGTTAAGGTGGAGGCACAGAGTAAACAGACAGCTGCTGCTGATGGGTTAAAGCTAGTCCCTATCTAGGGCCAAATGAGTTAACGGACAAGCATCTCTGAGGGAATTCAGCTAGTTCCTGTTTAGGATCAGCTAACAGAAAAGAACAAGGGGGTTGCAGCTACACAGTCATCCCCATCTAGGTTCAACTGAAGTGCAACAGTTAGCACCTATTTAGGGTCTGCTTATATGTGACTTTAGTGGATAAGAAACTCTGAGGGAGTGCAGCTAGTGGACCAGAAACCCTGCGGAAATGCAGCCAGTTCCTATCTAGGGTCAGCTAACACAGCAAATAAGGGATTGCAGCTTTACAGCCATCCCCATCTAGGTTCAGCTGTTCCTATGTTGGGTAAATGGACAAGATAAACTAGGGTCTGCAGCTTTGCAGCAATCCCCACTTATGTTTAATTACAAGATTCAACTAAAGGATTTTTCAAGGGGGCTGTAGCAAATCACGCTATAGGCTACAGCAATGTAGGGTTATAAGGGCTTTATATATACCCTGTAAGGAGGGACTGGAGCATTAGAGTGTGGAGAGGAGGCTTTCTGAGGGAGCAGGAAGGGGTGGGTAGAGTAGTGTGCTGCAGAGGGTGTGCAACAGTGGTTTTCTTGAACACTCTCTTTGAGGCTGCAGAAGGTGTGGAGCAGTGGTTTTCTTGAATACCCTCTGGGAGGTAGGGGGTGTCCAGTTTGTAGCAGCTTATGTCATCTGATAGCAGACTTATGGTATCTCAGGTAGGAGATAGGATCATTTGTGGTAGGGGGTATCCTAGAAGAGTGAGGGAGGAGAGTGGGTATTCACAAAGAAATGGGACTGGTATGGAAAAGTGGGGTTGTAGCCAAGACTGGGGTCAGGACAGGGAGGGAATGTCAATTAAGACAAGTTTTTGGGGCACCTCTTCCCAGCGGGAGAGGAGGCCAAGTGAAGAGGGGTAGACATTAGTAAGAGGAATGGGGAGGACAAGGAGAGAGGGGAGTGATGGAAGCACCCCCAGAGGTGCCAGTGTGGAATACTTACCTCTCATTTATTATGGGGGTGAAGGGAAGCTTTCAGGAAAGGAGAGGAAGCATAAGTACGAGTGGGATACTGGTATTGGGGGAAGACCATGGGGGTAGGTAGAGACAGGGGACATGGCAGCAGTGCAGAAAAGGATTGGTGGCAGTCACAGAGATGGGCAAGGGAAGGTGGACAGGCAGGGGGAGTGGGGGAGATGGCTGCAGGGGGTGGGCAGAAGGTCAGGATGGTGATCAGGCAGGAAGTTGGAAACTGTCAGGGGGATCTCAGGACTGGCATACAGGAGAGGAAGGAGGGAACAGGCAAGGTGGGACAGCTAAGTAAGTATGGGGAAGAGGACCCAGGAAGCAGATGGAGATGTGAGACCAGTAATCTTGAGAAACTCTACAGTTAAGTGAGAGAGATGGGGAGACTCTGGGGCTAAGGTAAGCCTCAGAATGGTGCAGTGTATGCCAGGGATGACTGTGAGGAGGGGGCTCACTGACAGCCCAGAGTGCAAGAAAGGATAGTGGAGTTTAATATAATTGTTCACCTGGTAAGAATCACTTGACTGAATTTTTTTTTTTTATTATTATTTTTTAACCAGGAGAGACACACTAAGCTGAAAGCTTGTTTACAGGTGTGACCTAGGAGCACATGGAAGTTAAGTGACTTGCTCAGGGTCACACAGTGTACAAGTGGTGGCTGTGGAATTCAATCCCAGGTCTTCAGGTTTGCAGCTCAGAGCATTAAACCACTGTGCTATACTGACTCTGATGTGGGGGAGGGGTGGTTCAAGAGAGGTTTAGGGAGGTGAGGAAACTTTGCAGTGGGGTGGGGAGGTTCGTAGCCTTCTTGGAGGTGCTACTGGTACAGACGGTTTGCACTGCAAGAAAGAAAAGGATTGAGGAATTTAATGTCTGGCTCAAGGGATGGTGCGAGGAGGAAGGCTGCAGGCTAGTTGGAAGCTGGAGGAGTATCTTGGAGAATAAAGTCCTTTATGCACCAGATATACTCAGTGAAGAGGGCACTAGGGTGCTGAAAACCAAATTTGAGGAATATATGGATAAAGACCATGATTTGATCTGATGGGGGCAGCAGTGGTCACAGTACCCTTAGCCACCTGGTGGAGGAGGTGAAACAGCCTCCCCCCAATCAGGGCAAAAGGAAAGGGGTTCAAACGAGAGGCAGAGGGATGGGAGTAGATGGGTGGGACTGGGAGCAATGGGGGTAGGCAGACCAGAGGGAGAGAGGGACTCAAGTCATGGTGGAATGTAGTGTCTCTAAATGTAAGAAGCCTAGGGAATAAAATGGCCAAGGTACAATCACTGATGGCAGAGGGAGAGGTACACATGCCAGCCATCACAAAGACATGGGCCATGCCAAATCATGACAGGGACCTCTTCATCCCAAATTATAAGCTATATCGGAAGGACAAGGGGGTGGGAATAGGAAGGAGAGTGGCTCGGTACATGAGGGAAGGGATAACCTGTACTAGGGAGAAGGAGGCTGATGAAAAGACAGAGGTGTTGTGGGTACAGGTACAATGTACACAATTAAGAAAGCTTAGGATAAGAGTTGTGTGCAGGCCACCAAACCAGGATGAGGAACTGGACAGGAAACTGTGGTCTAAAATTATGGAGATGGCCAGCAGGGGGGAAGTAGTGATTATGGGGGACTTCAATCTGCCTGTCCCAGATGCCACCAGTACAAAGACACAGGTGATGCTGGATGCATTCCAGAGCTGTTTCCTGACACAACATGTTCCGGAACACACCAGGGAGAAGAACATATAGAATCTGGTCCTGTCTAATGATGTGCATGTCCAAGAGGTAAGAGTGGAGGTACTGCTTGCAGGAGGTGACCACCACACTATGTGGTTCCACTTGGACATTGGCAGGGAGAAGATTAAGACTAAAATAAGAGTCCTAGACTTCATAGGGGCAGACTACAGTAGGATGGAAGAGATTCTGAGAGTGCACCTTGTTGGGATCAGGACAGAAACTGAGGTGGACCAAAAATCAACCATTTTTTTTATTTTTTTATTTTATTGAAATCTAGGATTACAACTGCCTTCAAGCAGGAACTGCTCATTTATTAAGGTTCCACGTTGAGGAGCCATAATCAAGGACGAGCTGTTGGCAGCCACTAACATGTGTGCCAAACTCAAGAGTAAAAAATCTAAATCTAAAATACCAAGCAGGTATGATAGGGAGGGAGCCCATGTGGTAAAGTGTAAGAAGTCAGCTTTCGGGGAGTCCAAGCGTACCCAGACAGTGAAGGAAAGAGAGGAGTACTGTACCAAGGCAAGGAAGGCACAAAGAGCAGTCCAACTGGCCAAGGCCAAGAGGGAGTTACAGCTAGCAGAGGGGTGAAGACAGGGGAAAAGACTTTCTTCCAGCATATCAGGGAGAAGAGGAATGTAAGAAATTGAATAGCCAGGTTGAGAAGTGGGGTTTGTGAGAGGAAGTAAAGAGAAAGCAGAAGTTCTTAACAAGTACTTCTATTCAGTCTTCACTCAGGAGAAGAATGGCCCAGTACAACAAGGGAGGAGGGAAGGCAGTGGGGTGGGTAGTGACACAGACTGCAAGATTGAAGATGACAGGGTGAGAAAAGACTTTAAGGAGATGAAGGTAGATACATCTTTGGGCCTGAATGGTGTACACCTGAAGGTGTTGAGGAAGTTGGCAAGGTCCCTGGCAGACCTGTTTAACATGTCAGTTAAGTCAAGGAAAGTACCCCTGGACTGGAGACCAGCACATGCAGTGCCTCTACTCAGAAGAAGGCTGAAGATGACCCAAGTAACTGCAGACCAGTCACTCTGATCTTGATAGTGGGGAAACCCAATGAAACCACACTGAAAGAAAGACTGATAAGCTTTGTGTAAGAAAATGGACTCCAGGATAAGACACAGCACTAGTCTGTGTCAGAGCAGACCAGCCAGACTAACCTGATTGATTTCTCTGACAGGGTAACCAGGACGGTGGACAGGGGCCAAGCAGTGAAAATCCTGTATCTGGATTTCAGTAAGAACTTTGACTCTGGCCCCCACAGGAGATTAATCAGAAGGCTGGAGGACCAGGAGGTAGGGGGAAGATTGGTTATGTGGGTTAGAAACTGGCTGCAGGACAGACGTCAGAAGGTGAAGCTTGGGAGGGAGTTCTCAGAGGCTAGGCCAGTCACTAGTGGAGTCCTATACGGCTCCGTGCTCAGTCCAGTGTTGTTTAACATCTTTATTGGTGAAATTGAAGATGAGATAAAGGGTAAAATATTCCTGTTTGTGGATAACACAAAACTTTGTGGGAGAGTAGATATGGAGGAGGGGAGACAGGGCCTCAGGAAGAGCTGGCTAAGCTATAGAGATGATCAGTATTGGCAACTGGGATTCAACATCATAAAGATTTAAGGTAATGCACTTTGGAGTGGAGAACCCCGAGACTTTATGCAGGGTGGGTGGTGTGCAGATAATGAGGTCAGAGGAGGAGAAGGAGTTGAGAATGAGTATCATGAGTGACATGATGCACCCAGCACACTGCAAGAGAGGAGAAGAAGGCAAAGTAAATCAGATGCTGGACTGGGCTGGGGCATAACCAGCAGAAAAGCAGAAGTCATTCTACCACTGTACAAATCCCTAGTTTGGCTGTACCTAGAGTACAGTCAGCAGAATTGGTGCAATTACCTACAAAAGGACATTAACCTGCCAAGAATAGTCCAGAGAAGGGCAACAAAAATTATCCAGGGACAGCAGGGCAGAACATACAAGGAGAGATGCTCTCATTAATGCTCTGGATGAATGTTTCCCACTTATATGTAAATTTACATAGATATAATGATTGTTATTGGTATTGTCATCTCCCATGTTAAACGTGAATTTGTAATGTATTATGGTCTATCTCATGTATTTTTAGAGCAACTGATAAGAATTTAACACATGACTGTCTTGTAAACAGGGTACAACATCACTAATGACATGTTTTTCCTGTATAAAAATAAAGATTTTATCTATCCATCTATCTATCTAGCTATCTATCTATCTCTCTAGATGCCAAAATATTAACATTTACTCCCTAGAGGATAGAAGGGAGAGGGAGAGGGATGACAGGATCAAAACCTTCAGGTACCTTAAGGGTTTCAACAGGGTGAACTCTGAGATTCTCATCAACCCTTAGTGGGAACTGGACCACAAGGGAACACAGCCTCAAGCTGGTGGGGAGAAGATCCAGGAGAAAAATCAGGAGGCACTTTTTCACAGAGAGGGTAATAGCTAAGTGGAATCAGTTGCTGGAGGAAGTAGTCTCTCTGAGGACAGTGGACGGCTTCAAGAGAGGCCGGGACAGAGCAAAGGGAAATATTGCATGTACGGGAGGGGAATGGGATAAGGAGGACATCAGCGGGGAGGAAGGAGTAGATAATGTGGAGGGGGAAAATCCCTTAGTAGACACTGAGGGGTCTGCAAACTCGATTAGACATGATAGATCACAAGAACATTTTCTGCTGGCTCAATCATATGTTTGTATATTTGTTAACTTAAAAGAGGAAGTCTGTACTTCAGTATGAAATTTCACAAATAAGATGTTCTAGTGATTACAATTTACTGGAGAATGCATTTTTTCCCTATTTTCAATGTTTTTTTACAAGGTTTACAGTATATCTTGGTAGTCCATCTAAAAAGTCTGTATAAAATACATTTGCCTGTCCCCAGTTAAATGGACACTGTCAACCTTTTTTGAATTATATTATTTTTAGGCAAAAACTTGTATTTTATGATTGCTTACCTTCTCTAAAACGCAGTGATGTTGCTGGTTATTTTATCTGCCTCTTCTTATTATAACTGAAATGCTTGGTGATGTATAGCTATATATAGCCTTGTTTTCCTTCAAATCATTTAACTGCTCTTATTGCATACTTCCTGAACATCAGAAACACCCTCAAACAGTGTAGTCACTCATGATACAAAAGTTTCCTCTACTTCCACTGCATAATGATTGGATTGATTGTGTTGGGGGTGTTCCTGAGTCAGGGAAAGATGCAGTGGGAGTTGGTCAAGAAATGTAAACAAAGATGTTTTGGTGTGGTAACACCTGTATGGTGGACACTCAGTTTTTTCACTTTTTAAAAGAAAAAAAGGGAACTTAATCAAACTACCAGCTGCATCAACAGTTTCTATAGAATGTTAAAAATCATAAAATGTGTTTTTACGTTCGCTTGCGCGCATGTGCAAGGAACGTTTTGGGAGAGTAGCACACTTGGAGGTGTGCCTCTCCCATCCAATGCACTTCTCCCTTGAGCAGGCATGGTGGTCCTGCACCAATGGGTGCAGGAGCTCAGTATGACAGCGGTGTTCCTCTGCTTCAAAGGAAAACACCGCTGCCAAACTGAGCGCCGCTGCCGTCCCCTCCGTCATGAGCCCCCCCGCGCGCATCATGCCACCCCCCAAAGCTTTCCTGCCATGCTGGGAGCCCACCCCAGTGTGGCAAATGTTGTTTGTTTTGCCGACGGGGTGCCCAATCCCCGTCGGCTCCACGGCCCCAAGCCATCCTGCTGCCACGCTGGGAGCCACCCCAGCGTGCAAACCATTCGTTGTTTGCCAGCGGGGTGCCAATCCCCGTCGGCTCCTCGCCCCCACACATCTTCTGCCATGCTGGAGCTCACCCAGTGTGGCAAACGCCCCACATTGTCTTTTTTTTTTTTCCCTGTAAACAAAAACGGTCCCGCCGGTGCGCCTCCCAACCCTCCCACAACCCGCACCCACCCACCCACTAAGACCTAGTTTCTACACCCCCACCCCATACTTACTCTGGACTCCGTGCGACAATCTTCGGTGGACTCGGGAACACGCCTGCACTCTTCAAAGCCGACTACGAACTGAGGAAATGCCGGTAAGCTGTATAATGGTCTACATAGGGGTTTCAACTTTATTAGATATTCAGTCAGTTTTGAATTTTTCGCAAATTTTAACATGGTTTTAGACTCCTTTCATGAATGATGTCACTGTCATCGGCGTTATTCGGGCCAGAAGGGTGATTTTGCAGGCACTGCGCAGTCACTGCAAAAATCACCCTTGGCCTTGAATAACACCATGACAGTGACATCATTCAGAGAAGGTCCCAAAAAACCCATGTGGAAAATTTGGTGCAAAAATTCAAAAAAATGACTGTTTTACGAGTGTACATTGCGCAGTTCCTACACAGGCTTGTAAGTTCACGAATTTTCAATATTTTCACTCCAGATTTTCAACATTGCCATTTTATCACACCTTCTTATGAGTTGTACAGCTGTCATTTTTCACATCTCACCCAAAACATGTTTCCGCCCATGTAGCGCACAATGGCGCAGTCGGTGTGCGAAATCAATGTATGGAACACATTAAGAAAATCACAGTGACACTGTTCATGAGCAGAGGTCTTAAAATGGCTATGTTGAAAATTTGGTGAAAAAATTCCTAAAAATGACTGTTTTACGAGCGTGCGTTGCGCAGTTCCTACGCATGCTCGTAAGTGTGAATTTTCAATATTTGCACTCCAGATTTTCAACATTGCCATTTTACCACACCTCCTCATGAGCAGTACAGCTGTCATTTTTCACATCCTGCCCAAAATGTGTTTCTGCCCATGTAGCGCACAATGGCGCAGTCGGTGTGCGAACTCAATGTATGGGACACATTAAGAAAATCACAGTGACACTGATCATGAGCAGAGGTCTTAAAATGGCTGTGCTGAAAATTTGGTGAAAAAATTCTAAAATGACTGTTTTATGAGTCTGTGTTAGCGCAGTTCCCTCTTGCGCTCTTAAGTTGCAATTTTCAATATTTTCACTCCAGATTTTCAACATTGCCATTTTACCACACCTCCTTATGAGCACTGCAGCTGTCATTTTTCACATCTTGCCCAAAACGTGTTTCCACTCATGTAGCGCACAATGGCACAGTCGGTGTGTGAACTCAGTGTATGGACACATTAAGAAAATCACAGTGTCACTGTTCATGAGCAGAGATCTTAAAATGGCTATGTTGAAAATTTGTGAAAAAATTCACAAAATAACTGTTTCACGAGCGTCGTTGGCAATGCAGATTTCCCTCTCATGCGCTTATGGGTTTGCGAATTTTCAATATTTTCACTCCAGATTTTCAACATTGCCATTTTACCACACCTCCTTATGAGCAGTACAGCTGTCATTTTTCACATCCTGCCCAAAACGTCTTTCCCCCATGTAGTGCACAATGGCACAGTCGGTGTGCGAAATCAATGTATGGGACACAGTAAGAAAATCACAGTGACACTGTTCATTAGCAGAGGTTTTAAAATGGCAATGTTGAAAATTTGGTGAAAAAATTCCTAAAAATGACTGTTTTACGAGCGTGCATTGCACAGTTCCCACGCATCGTAGGTTTGCGAATTTTCAATATTTCCACTCCAGATTTTCAACATTGGCATTTTACCACACTTCCTTATGAGCAGTACAGCTGTCATTTTTCACATCCTGCCCAAAACGTGTTTCCACCCATGTAGTGCACAATGGGGGTAACAAAAAGATCATGCTGACAATTTATTGTGCAAATACCAGCAATCGCACAGGGCATTAGGGTAAAGCACCATACATGCCAAACACCGCTGCAAATACCTGCAAGCGAACGTTCGGCATTGACAAATGCTTGTTTAAACTAGGGACACTTTGAGGCCTAAGGAGATTGACAGTGTCACTTTAACTGCACAGTACTTTTTTAATGACATCTTAATGCTCAGCATGAAAACAGATTATGATGCTAGCCCTGAATGACCTGAGTGACCCCCCCAACCAAGATCAATGCACCCATGGCCACTGCAGCTGCCCCATCCTTCCAGCGGACTGGAGCTTGCATACTGCAAGGTCCTTCCAGCAAGCCCCGATGGTGCTGAATGACCCCCCCCCACCAGGACCAATGCCCCTGCAGCTATTGCAGTCACCCCATCCTTCCAGTGGACCACAGCCTTCATACAGCAAGGTCCTTCCAGCCTGCCCGGATCGGGCTGAGTGACACCCCTGCCAAGACCAATGTGTCTGTGGCCATTGCAGTCACCCCATCCTTCCAACAGACTGGAGCTTGCATACAGCAAGGTCCTTCCAGCCAGCACTGATAGGACTGAGTAACCCCCCCCCACCAGGATCAAAGTACCAGCGGCCATTGTAGCTGCCCCATCCTTTCAGTGGCCACAGCCTGCACACAGCAAGGTCCTTCTAGCCAGCCCTGATCAGGCTGAGTGACCCCCCAGCCAGGAACAACACGCCTGTGGCCATTGCAGCTGCCCCATCCTTCCAGCAGACTGGAGCCTGCATACTGCAAGGTATGGAAGCAGCTCCAGTAGCCAGCTCCCAAAGGGAGTTTGAATGCTTGGCCTCACCTGATTGGTTGCCAACCATTCCTGCAGCCACAGGATTGGCTGTAATTTTTACTTTTTTTCTCTTCCTCTCAGCTCCTCTCTGTCTCTCCCTTCCACTTCTTATTTCTTTTTTTATTTATTCCTTTTATTACCATTGTGCTCACTAAGTTACAGAGTGTTAAAAAAAATCGGTTTGCTGAATTGCTGTTTAAATTGACTATCATCCTGCCTAGGTCTATTTATTCCTGTACCAGCTGAATGTTTAAATAGCCTGCAGTTAAGACTTAAATTAGCCTGCTGTTAAGATTTGTTTATGCTTGCTTTTCCCCAGACTTTTTCCTTTTTTTTTTCATTTTGTGCAGCTGAATCTCCAGCCACCCTTCCAGCCCAAGAAATCCTTTGTTTCCCTGTGTCTCTACCACCTGTCTCACCCCTCCTTCTGCACCCTCTCACTGATTTACTTGCCTACTAAATTCTGCCCTCCTGTTTCTCCTAGGACCTTGCAGCCAGCAGAGATTGGGCTGAGTGACCCCCCTCCCCCCAGCCAGGATCAACAAGCCTGCAGCCAGTGCAGCCACCCCATCCTTCCAGCGGACTGGAGCCTGCCTACAGCAAGGTATGGGAGCAGCTCCAGTAGACAGTTCACAAAGGGAGTTTTTCATCCTTCCCTCACTCCCACACACCTGTCACTCATTAAATCCACCTCCTGGATGATGGGCACACCCACCAGAGGCTTTCCTGCCTGACGGCTCCTCCCCTAAGCCTCCCAGTCAAATAAAATAAGCATACCTTTCCTCTGCCCACCCCCAAGCTCCCACCATCATCTCTTCTTTCTCTTTTCTTTATCCAGGCTGCTACATACTTCATTTCCCTATCCTACCTTCTTAGTTACTCTAGGCTGACCTGTACCTATCCTCCTGATTCCAGGTAGCTATACATTCAAAGACACTATTCTGCCCTTTAGTCCTAGTATTCTGGACTAGTATTCTTTCTAGACTTTCTTAGTCTGATCCTTACTTAATTTACTGCAAGGGCCATGGCTTACTCCACATGCTGGCAGGTTATCCTATTGATAATAATAGCCCTGTACCCATCATCCTCACCTGACCCAGCTCCTGATAACTTGGATTTTCTACCTGAGACATACATGCCCATGATTTCTCCTTATTCCCCTAACCCTACCTGGGTTAAAACCTGCATCCAACCACCTGCCACACCCAGTTGGCAGCAGCCCTTCAGCTTAAGTGCCTGTGCACTCTTTAGTTCAATTCATATCTCACACTTTAAGGTAGAATTGAGGTGTATGGACAATCTCAACCCTAGCAATGGGACACCCAGGAAAAAAGAACTAGCAGCTCTAGTAGAGACCCTGAAAAGGTTAATCCTATTATTGCTCCTGTGCTCTGGCAATGTGGAACTTAACCCTGGTCCACAAACTACCTTAGACTCTCCGTCCGACTTCACATCAGCATAAGGCATTAAGTTCATGCTGATTAATGCCCGCAGTCTACCAAAAAACTTCAGTCAAATCCAAACCTGGACTGCACATATCAACCCAGACTTGCTAGTAATCATTGAGTCCTGGTTGAACAGTTCCACCACTGACTCCTTGATAGCACTAGCCTCATATAATACCTTCAGAGTAGATAGGCCCACTAGGGGTTGAGGGGTAGTTATTTACCTCAATAATAAGCTCAATGCCACAGAATTATTTTTGGAGTCAAAACCTAGAGTTTGAATTCCTGGCATTTAGGTTACTGCTCCCATCCACTGAAGTATTCAATATAATTGGTTGTTGCAGACCTCCCTCAGGTGGGTTGGATATTCTATCAAAGATCTGGGATATCGCAGAATCCAACACAATGAAATCATCATCCTTGGTAACCTAAATCTTGACTGGCTTACCACCAAAGCTAATGCCATCAAAGACCTATGTGATGAGCTTAGATTCACTCAGTTAATCACTGAGCCTACTAGGACAAATAAGGAAAATAAAGACCACAGTTCTATTCTTGACCTAATCCTCACAAACTGACCTCACAAAATTGAACACTTAGATGTCTTCCATAATGATGTAAGCGATCACAATATTGTGGTCTGCACACGTGTCCATACCAAATGTCCCGCTGGTTCCAAATTCATCACCTGCAGAAGTTTCTGTAAGTTTAATGTCCATAACTATCTTGCAGATCTTAAGCAGATAAACTGACAAACCTTTTATTTAGCCAAATCTGTAGAAACTGCTGTCACTATCTTCAATACCATTATCATGGGTCTTGCTAACAAACATGCACCATTCCTTAAATGCAGATTTAGGAAATTCTTGCACTCATGGATCAACCCTGAGCTGAAAGCTGCACTCTAACATCATGATAAGCTCTGGGCCCGCGCAAGGAAAACTAAAACTGTGTCCCACTGGCAGGAATTCAGAGCAGGAAGAAATGAATGCATACAGCTTATAAGGAGTGCCAAGACCACTTACTTCGTCAAACCTTAGAGGAAGCTAAAGGCAACTCTGCAAAAATATGGCGCACCTTCAAGACTATTGAAAGCCAGAAAAGCCCCCATCTCTTGCACAAAAAGTCATCTCTAAAGGTACACTGGTCACTGAGCAATGCTCCATACTAGATCTTTGAATGGTCACTTCGTCACAGCTGGTACTGCCTTTGACACTTCACTAGCCCCTCCATTCTAGACTACCCTGAGTCCTCACCACATGCCTCCTTCCAGCTCTCCCTGGTTACTTTCAAGGAAGTCGAGCAACTCCTAATCAAGTTGGATACCAGGAAAGGGGCAGGTGCTGATGGAATCGAAGCATTCTTTCTAAAAATAGGGAGTCATCTATTAACTGCACCCATCATGCACATATTTAACATGTACATCTCCACGACTACTGTCCCCTCCAGCTGGAAAACCACTCATATTGTCCCACTATTTAAGTCCGGAGACTGGAGCGACCTCAACAGCTAGAGACCAATTTCCATTCTACCGGTCCTGTCCAAACTACTGGGAAAACTAATACATGTACAAATAAAACAATATCTGGAGAACTTCAACCAACTTAGTCCACTCTAATCAGGGTTCAGGCAGAATCACAGTACAGTCTCAGCCTTGGTAAAGGTAACTAATGATTGGTTCTCTGCCATCAACAACAGTCTACTCGTGCCATTTTCCTTGACTTCAGCAAGGCGCTCAACACAGTGAACCATACCCTCCTCTTGCACTGCCTAACATCCCTGGGATTTCATGACACTATTGTAAGATGGTTCTCTAGTTATCTTTCAAATAGGCTGCAAAGATTCAAAGCTGATGGAGCCATATTGGACACGGTGTCCATCATGAGGGAGTCCCATAGGGATCCATTCTAGGGCCCCTCCTCTTCACTATTTGCATTAACTCACTGGACAAAAATATTCAACAATCTAAGCTGCATTTTTTTGCCAGTGACACAGTCCTCTGCATCTCTATGCCTTCATTGCATGTAGCCTATGCCGAGTTACAATTGGACTTTAACCAGCTGCACTTCAACCTGGCCCATTCAAATCTTCTCTTAAATGCAAGGAAGACAAAGGCGATGTTTTTCACATCAAACCATATGCCCTCTACTCTTAGTACTCAGAGTACCTCACCACCCATCATTACTATATCTGGGGACACCCTTGAGGTTATAGGTCAATTTAAGTATCTTGGAGTATGACTAGACAGTAAACTAACATTCAGTACCCATATCAACTGCCTGGTTAACAAACTAATAGTCAGGCTGGGGTTCTTCTTCTGGAACATATCCCTATTTACACTTGACTGCAGAAGAAGACTGATTCAGACCACATTCCTACCACTACTAGATTATGGGGATATCATCTATAATTGCTGCACCCCAACTCACACTCACAAACTTGATGTCCTGTACCATCATGCATTATGTTTCATATTAAATGCTCTGGCCAGGACGCACCACTGTGCCCTCTACTCTTCATTGAACTGGACTTCACTTTCAACCAGGCGTATGCTCCACATTGGGCAATAGACTCTAAAGTTGATGACAGTCGAGCCACCTCAGCACATATGCTCCCTAGTGCACAAGTCTCACAACGTGTATGCTTTGCACATATCACACCTTGTGCTCCTAGACATTCCCAGCATGCATACTAACCAGGGAAGAGGTGCCATGACTTTCATCCTCCCCTCAATATGGAACCAGCTGCAAAAAAAAATGAGGCTAACTGAGCTAGTCACATTAAATTGATTTAAGTTGCTGGCCAAGAAAGGATTTAAGGTGGTTTGCAACTGCTTTTAATGCTAAACTAATATATGAATCTTCGCCATCTCTTCTTGTCACCCTATCCCTGTCTCTCCACCCACCACACAGCCTGTCCTCCCACCCTTTGGCCCCACCCACTCCTATATCCCTGCCCCGACCCCCCCACTACCCAATTTGCCACCCAGTGCCTCTTCCCTTCCTCCACCTTCCCTGTCTCCCTACCCCTTCTTCCCCTACTTCACTCACCACCCTCTCCAAGATCCCTATTCGTAGCCTCATTTCTCAGTGCACAATATTCCTGTCCAGCTGAACCCGCCACCATCTCCAGTAATGTCATCTACAGCACTTAGCTCCATGCTTTTCTTTTTTTTCTATTTCCTTCTGCTCTTAGTGAAGACTTATCTGAATCTATGTGTATCATTAATGTACACATTACTTAGTTTTTACGTATGTTTAGTTTATTGTTCTAGGAATTATTACCTTTGAACCAATGGCTCTTTTACAAAGGTTCCACGTCATCCATGTAATGTATTAGTTATCTGTAATAGTTTAAGCTGTACCTCATTATTGCCATTATTGCCACTGCTATGTACCTGTGCTACCCAAATCTGTTTTTGTATAAGATCATGTACATCATTGTATTGTTTGAAGTCTCCAGGGCCTCCTTGTGAATGAGCTTGCTCAATGGAATAATTCCTGTAATAAACCTGAACTTGAACAAACAGCAATTGTGAGGTGAACAGGGGAGAGTCAGATACATTTTGAAAGACTCAATGAAATAAGTGTTGCATTTTCTTTAATATTTAATAGACCAACAATAAGAAAAACAAAACCAAAAAAGCAAGAAACTAGAAAACAATAACAATAAAGCCTAATTGGTGTAAATCTAGAGATTTTATGCTTTTGTTGTAGTAGATTTCCTCATTAAGGTGTATTTTATTTGCAATAATTTTTATCAACTGTCAAGTACCTGTGCCTGGTCTGGCACCAGTTTAATTTCACTTTTGGACACTTAGAACTTGCCATATACAGCCTTATTCTTGGTAAGTTCCTACACAGCAACTTTGTAATGTGGGTTCTAAACAACAATAGGGCTGTAAATGTCTGCCATTTATAAGGACAATAAATTAATGTTAAAAAAAAACAGATATTAAAGTAACCTGAGTATTAAATATGAAACACGTGTAAAACAGCAGGAATTAAAAATTAGCAGAGAACACACAGAAGGACTATGAATTAAATCCCAAAAAGCTAGATCAGGAAATCAGTTGTAAAACCATCAGATCTAGAGGTCAGGTACAGCAGCATGCTTTATTCATTTATTTATTTAGAATTTTTGACCAGAAATGACACACTGAGCTGTACCATCTCATTTCTATGTATGTTCAGGGAAGGAAGGTTGCATGGATTTGTTTTGGACAGCGGAGGAAATCCCCTACACTTACGGCAAGTGTCATGTGATTTTTTTTTTATAATTAAAATGTTATTGACATACAAAAAAAAACCTAAATGCAACTGAAAAGCAGTGTTAAACAAACAGTTCCAATCACACATGTACAGAAAAATATCTAAAACATAGAAACATAGAAACATAGAATTTGACGGCAGATAAGGACCGCTTGGCCCACCCAGTCTGCCCATTTCCCTACCTAATGGATAAGCTGCATATCCTACTTAACCAGCAGCCTACTTCTTTCTACCCCCACCCCCTAGAATTGCCTTATGGTTGTCCCATGCATGCTTGAATTCAGTCACTGTTTTTGACTCCACAACCTCCTCCAGAAGGCCGTTCCATGCATCCACAACCCTCTCTGTGAAAAAATACTTCCTTACATTACCTCTGAGCCACCCTCTATTTTCAAATTGTGCCCCCTCGTTCTTGCACACCTCTTTTTTTGAAAGATGCTGCCTTCTTGGACTTTGTTGATTCCCTGAGGTACTTGAACGTTTCTATCATGTCCCCCTCCCTCCTTTCCTGAGGCTATACATATTAAGCTCCTTTAGTCTCTCTTCCTATGCCTTCGGTGCAGACCCTGCACCATTTAGTGCCCTCCTCTGAACAGCTTCCATCTTGCCTATGTCCTTGTGGAGATTGGGTCTCCAGAACTGCACACAGTACTCCAGATGGGGTCTC
Source organism: Neoceratodus forsteri (assembly GCA_016271365.2). NCBI lineage: Eukaryota > Metazoa > Chordata > Ceratodontiformes > Ceratodontidae > Neoceratodus > Neoceratodus forsteri. The sequence goes on from CM057450.1 coordinate 1,643,959,094, forward strand.
ACCAGCTGTCTGTACAGAGGGATAACAACTTCTTGTTTTCTACTGGTGATGCCTCTCCCTCTGCATCCCAGTATCCCCCCAGCCCTCCTTACTGCCTTCTCACATTGCTTGCCCACCTTTAAGTCATCTGATATGACTACCGCCAGGTCCCTTCCCATTTTTGTTATCGTTAGTATCTCACCCCCATTGTGTACTCTTCCCATGGGTTTTTGTTTCCCAGGTGCATTACCTTGCACTTCTTAGCATTAAATCTAAGCTGCCAATGCATTTGAGACATTCCTCTAACCTTGCCAAGTCCCTTCCTATCCTTTCCACTCCTACCTTGTGCATCAACTCTGTTGCAGATCTTTGTGTCCATCTGCAAAGAGATATATTTCTCTTCAGTCCCTCTGCTATGTCACTTACAAAGACATTAGAGGACGGTCCTAATACTGAACCCTCGTACCCACTAATAACCCCCTTTCTTCAGAGTGGACTCCATTTACTATTACCCTCTGTGTCCTATTCTCCAGCCAATTCTTTACCCAGACTATCATCTTGGGACCCACTCCCAGGCTGGCTAACTTGTATATTACTCTTGTGGGACTGAGTCAAATGCCTTGCTAAAGTCTAGGTAGGCCATGTCACACAGCCCCTCCCTGATCTACTACTTTGGTCAACCAGTCAAAGAAATCTGTTAGATTTGTCTGGCATGACCTTCCTGCTGTGAATCCATGCTGCCTTGGGTCCTGTACCCCTCTGGCCTCTAGGTACTCAACAATTCTTTCCTTCAGAAGTGATTCCATCATTTTCCCTATCACTGAGGTTAAACTAACTGGTCTGTAGTTTCCCACTTCTGCCCTGCTCCCACTTTTGTGAAGGGGAATCACATAGGCCCGCCTCCAGTCCTCAGGTACCACCCCATCCTCCCATGATTTGTTAAAGAGGGTAGTCAGTGGTGTCACTAGTTATACCCTTAGTTCTTTTAGAATTCTGGGATGAATCCCATCAGGCCCCATTGCTTCGTCCACCTTCAGTTTTAAGAGTTCTTTCAGACCCTTTCTTCTGTAAATGGGCTGGTATCAACTTCTGTATCCAGAGTGTTTCTATTGTTTGTTTTAGGTACCTTCCCCTCTTCGTTTGTAAATACTGAGCAAAAATATTTGTTTAGTATCTCTGCCTTTCACAGTCACCCTCTGCCCACCCCCTTCCCTTTATTAGCCTCACTATCCCTCCCTTAGTCTTCCTTCGCTCCCTGATGTACCTAAAAAAGGTTTTATCCCCCTTCTTAACTGAGTTGGCTATCTTTTCCTCAGTTCGGGCCTTTGCTGTTCTGACTGCCTTCCCAGCTTCCTTTTACTTTAACTGATACAATTCTCTGTCCTGCTCCTTCTGTGATTCCTTGTACTTTCTGAATGCTTTCTTTTTCTCTTGAACCTTCACTGCCATTTCCTTGGAGAACCATAGTGATTTCTTACATCGTTTTGTTTATTTGCTTCACACAAAGGCTTGTTACCTCTGTGATGGCAGTTTTTATTATTCCCCATTGTTCTTCCACCCCTCTTTCCTGCCCATTTGCTAGTGCATTCCCTAGGCACTCACCCATTTTGGCATTTGTTCCAACTTTACAAGATATAGTTATTGATGAACTGATAATGAACAACCTAAGTACCAAGTCATGATATAACAGTGTCTACCAATTCAAGACTGTTTCCAGACTGTTTCTACTTGCTAGATTCTCTCCCTACTTATTGCCTAGGTGTTACAGTTAGTGCCTACTCAGGATGGGGGTGTTCTAGTCCCAGTTTCGTTTGTATGGCTTCCATTAGTTTTAACTGTGTACCTTATTGTTGAAATGTAAGTAAGAAAAGTAAGTAAGTAAAAATGTATTTCTTGAACGCCCAATCCCAGAGGATCTGGGTATTTCACAAAGAGATGCAACACATTAAAACAGTTTACAAGTTGCATCAATTAAAATGTGTTAGCTTGGGCTTGCAATTATCTCACTGTCGTAGTAATACATGCTTTTATCAGTGTAAAATATAGCTCACTCCTATTGTATGTATGTATATATCTATATATAGTTTTTGTTTACCAGGTAAAACATCATAGCCACAAAATATGACTATTTTCAGACATGACCCGGGAGGTTACTATACAAAATTGGCAGACAAAACAAATAACAGGTATAGTTCAGAGGTAATCAACCACACAAGGAAAAATCTACACAATGTTCTGTGATGTAAACAGTATTGCTAATATGACAGAGACAATAGCAGAGAAATACACAATAGTACAAAACATAATAGGCATACAATCATAGTGCAGTAGAGTTCTAGCACATAATAGGTGGGAGACAGAAGCACCAGCATGCCTGCAAGAGAAGTAGGTAGATTAGTTCTAATGATGTTGTCCAGCAGAGTACCAAGGGCAAGGAGTCAATTGGCAGATGGAGAAGGCCATCTATGGTCTGCATATAGCAAGCAATGATGCTTCAAACATGGGGAAGTCGAGGCATAATGACAGATACTATTGTACATTGTATCCCACTTACTTAGGGTGGTTTTCAATGCATTTATGTAGGTGACAGCACCATATGCAAGGGATGGAAGTAGGATACCCTAGAAATAGCCAGTCTAGCTAAGGGGGTAAGCATCCGACTAGTCCTATAAGCTATTCCGAGTTTGGAGTTTACTGACATGTAAGTGTTGATGATGTGTTGCTCAAAGTTGAGAGTTTCAACAAGCAGGACACCTAAATACTTGAATGAGGTTACTTTTGTAAAAGGGGGAGCCATTTGCACAGGAGACATTGAAAAGATTGTGGTTTGTTCTATGTTTGGTTGCAGATGCAAAGAGCATGCCCTGAGTTTTACTTATGAGCCTTTCATTGTGGATCCATTCTTGCATTATGAGAAATGCAGATGTTAGTAGACTATTTATTTCTTCTATGTTTGCAGAGGAGGTGTAGAGCACCAGGTCATCTGCATACAAGATTGTTGAGCACCAAAGGGTGTTAGAAGATATGTGATTTATAAAAATGGACAAGAGAATAGGCCCCAAGATGGAGCCTTGAGAAACACCAACATTGATAGGTGCAGAGTCTGACACCACAGAGTAAAATTTTACCTGTTGTCTTCTATTGCTTAAGTAGCTCTGGAACCAGTTTGTGGCTTGTTCTGAGAAACCAGTGATGCTAAGGCAATCAAGCAGAAGAGGGTGATCTACAAGATCAAATGCCTTTGAGAGGTCAACAAACACTGCACCAGTCATGAGACTGTGATCTATAGCAGTAAGGGTATCATTTGCGAATTGTATCAGAACAGTAGAGGTGCTATGCCCCTTGTGAAAACCATGTTGAGCAGGTGATAGGAGGGTATATTTAGAGAGGAACTCAGTGACCTGTATAACCACTAATTTTTTTAGTACTGACAAAATGGCTCTGGGCCTATAATTGACTAGGTCTTTCTTGTCACCTTTCTTAAAGACTGGGGTGACTTTTGCCAATTTCCATATGTCCGGAGCATGACCATGGCAGAGAGACAGTGTAAAGATTTTAGCCAATGGGGCTGCAATAAAAGAAGCAGCCAGCTTCAGGAGTTTAGGTTCTAGGTAGTCGGATCTTACACTAGTACTATCAGAGATTGAGTTTAGTAGTTTTAGAACATCAGCATTTGGAATAGCCTTAAAATAGAAGGGCAGATGTATGGGCATGTTTGTGTGAGTAACGGGTGTCAGGATGCAATTTGCTGTGAAAGAGGCAGTGTATTTGGTGAGATCAGTAAAGTATTTGTTGAAAGAATTTGTAATGGTGGTGGGGTCATTATAGTGCATACCATTGAGGACCATATCATTCGTGTGTTGAGACTGGTTTGTGCCCCGGAAGGATTTTACATGTGTCCAGAATTTCTTCGGGTCCCCAGCAGCTTCCAGCAACAGACCTTTGCAGTATGAGCTTTTGGAAAGCCCAATTTGTTTTTTGCACATATTGCACTGCTTTCTGTAAGTGTCATATTCACTTTGCTGACCCAAGGTTTTGTAGTGGTTCCAACTTTTGTCATGTGCCTGGAGGGAGGCGAGAAGTTCCTTGTGCAGTCACCTAGTCTGTTTGGCCCTAACGCGTCAATTCCGTTTAGTGTATGTATGTCATGGAGGGATAAGAATATAGAAAGAAAGAGATTGAGAGCAGATTCAATGTCTTGGGACTGATAATAGGGATCCAGTTTACAGAAGAGATATCATGTAGAAAGCTTTCATCAATGAAAAATCCCAGAAAAGAAGATATAGTGTGGCAAGGGGGCTGGAATCACCGATGTTCCCCATACGCAAAACACAGGGGAATGGTCACTTATAGAATCAGGAAGCACACCTAGCTGGCCCATCAGTGCAGCAGTTGGATTTCCACTTGTGACGCCAATGACCAGGGTTCAGGAACAGACCCGGATTGCCAGAGGAGCAGCCAGGGGAGAAGGATTGAGCATCCCTTGACTGCTCTCCTTCACTGGGGAGAGGGAGGGTACATGCGGTCGGTGCAGTAGCAACACCCAGTGGAGGCTGGGTTCTCCACATGCACTGACGCCCACTTGAATTGGGGCAGGGTGAATGCCGGCCATCATTGCACATCCCCGCCCCTGCCTACAGGGGGAAAAAAAATCATGTCCCCGGCCGTCTACATGAAGGCCTGCCCCCGGGACTTGATTAGCCTCTGCTGCTGGCTCCCCAACCAGTTACTAGTGTTATGGCACTGTAAAGGCCACAGTGCTGTGACGCCGCCCTCTGGGGGACAAGCCAGGGGTTACTGGGGAGTGCAGGCAATAGGCGGAGGTGGAGACGAGGGGGTCTGTTACCAGGATGGACACTGACAGCTAGAAAGGCACACAAAAGTAGTAAATAAAAAAAAAAAGGAAGCACACGTGAGGTGGTAATTTTATTAGGTCGATTTGCGAGTATCCAGTCCACAAGTGTTCCAGCAGCAGGTGACTGGATCAGCCTGGTGGGATCTTCATTTACCTGGTGCATGTTAAATCCATGTACTAGAGATACCATTGCTCTTTTATTTTTCCCCAGCCAATTTAGGTTGAGGTCGCCAAGAATAATAAGTTAATTTTGGCCAGCTGCAGTGGTAGAGTATTCAAGTAGTTTGGAGCATCCTAGCTGACCTGCTTTAGGAGGATTGTAGGCATATATTAAGCGAATCTTTTTGGTTCCAAGTAGAAGCAGGGTATGTAAAAACTCACAGGTAGAGGCAACTGAATGTTGCATTAAGGACATATTCAGGTGGTTTTTGAAATAGAGCACAACTCCACCTCCCCTTTTTCCAGATAGTCTGTCTCCTCGAAATAGGGAATAGTTAGGAAGAGAGCAGGAAGAGTCAGGAGTAGAGGGCTTTAGCCAAGTTTCAGTCAGACAGAGAATGTCAGGTTCATATATGAATATCCATCCCTCAAGTTCAGTAAAGTTACAGAGAAGGTTTCTAATGTTTAAGTGTGCTATACGAAGGTTTTTCATATTTAACCAGTCCATATTCGGAAAGGCAGTGGGTAACTGGAGGCCAAGGTTTGCTTCGATGTTCCCAGATAATAACAAAGCTCGGAGCACAAGATACCATAGTTTCTGTGGGAAAAGAGGTGGTACCAGTAGCATGTTCTGCCAAAGGCGTTTAGAGGTAAAGTCAGCAACCAAGCATAAGAGATGCGTAGCGAGTAATAGAGGAGTCACGTCATGCTGCTTGATCTGTGACACAAGTAGGTTTGAGTAGGTAAAGTCAGATAGTGTGGAGGTCAGTTTAGCACTGCCAGGAGAGCAAGGCCTAGTAGTGAGAAGAGCCAATAAAAAGAGAGCAAGGCTCAGTGTCAGCAGGAGCAGTATTCTTCCAGCCATAGCTATCATGGAAAAATGTGTGGACAGAGACGAGTAGCAGGGCTCTGAAAAGAAAAACCACACAACATGTAGCAAATATATGTCATGTACTTCTAGCTGGAGAAAAACTTGAGCACAATTAGCTGGAGAAAAACTTGAGTGCAAATGTGCAACCCTGTAGGTGAGATTGCTTTAAAAAGGGACAGTAAGAAAGTGGGTCGTCAGGTATTGAAGACAGGGAGGCCAATAGCCATAAGAATGTGCAGCAGTGGAGTGACCAATCAGCTGCTAGGCTGAGGAAAGGGGTGGAACAAGGGTCTATTTAATACTGTAAGCAGGTGGGGAAGGGAGGGTGGGAGAAAAAATTCAGTCCAGAACACAGCACAGAAAGAGATTTCCCCGAGATCAGGAAGTGCCAGGAGTTGGAAAATCAGCCGAGGAGTAGAAACTGCCAATCAGTGCCTGGCTCCTCCACTGGGCATCCAGTCAAAACAGTGGCATTCAAAACCATGAGTTTTGGAGGTCCAGTACGTACCTGAATCTGTCCAAGGGTCAGTCAGGCAGTCTGTTAGCTGCGGCTGGCTCGGAGAGTGCCGGGGCCACAGCAGCAGCTTGGGAACCCCACATGTGGGCTGTCTTTGGAACAAGAGGGGAAAGACAGAGGATTAAATACGGGGAGGGGCAGGCAATAGGGAAAGACAACCCACAAGGTAAAGAGGTGGCAAAGGCAGGACAATTATTTAGAGATAGAAGAGGAGTTAACAGGGAGTGGGGTTCTGTGCTTTGGCGTTGGGATGTCTGAGGAGGACAACATCAGCAGCAGGAAGGGGTGTAAGAGGAGGGTTTGTAGGTAAGGCAGAGAAGAAATTAAGCTGTTTAGAGAGATAGCATTGCAAGTGGGGAGGAGAAATAAATAATTAGCAATGTGACCAGTGTAGGACAGGAGACAGGGTTTGGCAGTGGAGGCTGAAATGGAAAAATGCAGCAATCTTACTCAGTAGCTAGGCCTAAGCAGTCAAGCATCAGCTACTAAACAATACAGTTTGTCCAGCACTAGTCTCACAGCAGCAAATAACACTGAGAGGCTAGACTAGAGACTTGAAATAGGCTAACTAAACTGGCAGGTAAAGTAAGACCAATTGATGCATAACATAAGCAATTACATTTACAAAAATTCAGTCTAGAACATAGCACAAAAAGAGATTTCCCCAAAATCAGGAAGCACCAAGAGTTGGAAAATCAGCCGAGGAGCAGAAACTGCCAATCAGTTCCTGGCTCCTCCACTGGGCGTCCAGTCAAAACTGCAGCATTTAAAATCACGAGTTTCGGAGGTCCGGTGCATACCTGAATCTGTCCGGGGGTCAGTCAGGTGGTCTGTTAGCTGTGGCTGGCTCAGAGAGTGCCAGATCTGCAGTAGCAGCAGCTTGGGAAGCCCACAGATGGGCTGTCTGAATGTATATCTATAGTTAAATCGAGATGGTGCTATGATCTGAGAGAATTATTTAGTTTATCTTACTGTCCCTTATCCTGTGCATATCTGTCTTATGTACCAGAAGCATGTCTATTCTTGAATATTCCTGTTGGGGCTAGAAAAGAATGAGTAGTCCCTCTCCTTCCCCCCATGTTGTGCCATCCAAATATCCATGAGCCCCTCTTCCAACCATGCAGTCTCATAAAAGTCTACTTGCTGCTTTATTCTTATTTTTATTACCTGATGACCTGTCTACTTGCAAGTGAATCACACAATTAAAATCCCTCCTCACCACTATCACACATACCTGTGGGAGCATAGATAACTTGTGGGAGTACAGATATTCTGTGCAACAAATTCCTTAAAAAGGGAGCTGTGTCACTATTTGGAGCATATGCTGTAAATTTACTAAATGCAGTTTATACCCTTGCATTTCTCCTGACGCCACAATCCTTCTGCCTTCTACATCTTATTCAGTGTGTTGAACCTCGAACCCCAATCCCTTCCTTGAAAATATCCTAGTTCCACTTTTTTTTTTGACTGAAGGATGTGAGGATGCCACCACTTTTTCCACCCAATTCCTTCTTAGTTTTTCATGTTCTACTGCTGAGAGATGTGACGTCTATATAAAACCTATGTCACAATGCATTTTTGTGTTGCTTGCACAGATGTGCAAGAAACACATTGCGTCAGTCAGCAGTTAGGGAGAAGGCCACAATGCGTCCAGAAATTCGGCCACGTCATCACGTAATCAGCTGTTTTGGTGCATTACAAGCTACCAAAACAGCTGATTGAGTGGTATCGCCATGGCAACAGCTTCTCCGTCAGTCTCTCACAGTCCTCAGGAAGCCGACGGAAAGCCATCACCTGCCATTCAGTGTGCCTTCCTGGTGCAACATTTCAATAAATAAAAATAAAGAAAAGTTGACGGTGTGCCCAATCCCTGTCGGCATAATGCACTCCCCCCCATGGCTCATGTTCCCCCCAGCACACTGTATGGCCGACGAGGGTGCCCTATGCCCCTTTGGCTCCACTTCCCCCAAACAAACTTCCATCTGCCATGCTGGTGCCCACCCCAGCATGGCAAAAGTCTCTTGGCCAATGGGGTGCCCAATCTCCCATTTTCTCCACTGCCCCCAAACAAACTGCCTGGTGCCATGCTGGGAGCCCACCCGCATGGAAAAATCCCCGTTGTCTTTAAAAAAAAAGACCTAGAAAAAAAAGTTCCTCGTTGATTCTTTTGCCCCCCCCCCACCAGCGCCACCCTCTGCGTACACCAGCTCCCCACACCCCCACCCCATACTTACCTCTGAGCCCAGCGCAATGATCTTCGTGGACCAGGGAACATGTCTCGCACTTTTCAAAGCCGACCGCGAACTGAAGAAATGCCAGTAAGCTGTATAATGGCATAAATGTTTGTTTTTTCAACTTTGGTGCATATCTCAGCCATTTTTGGGAATTTGTTCACAAAATTTTCAACATGGGGTTCTTAGAACCCCACCTTATAAACTCAGTCACTGTCATTTTGTTATTCAGTCCCAAAAGGTGATTTTGCAGTCACTGCACGGAACTACCTTTCAGGACTGAGTAACGGAACAACAGCATCACCGTTCATGAGGAAGGCCCCCAAAAACCCTATGTTGAAAATTTGGTGAAATATTCCCCAAAATGACTGTTTTATGAGTGTGCATTGCGCAGTTCCTACGCACGGTCATAACTTCAAGCATTTTTAATATATTCACTTCAGATTTTCATCATTGCCATTTTACCACATCTCCTTATGAACAATACAATGGTCATTTTTCACAAATCACCCGAAATGTGTTTTCACACATGTAGCGCACAGTGGCATGGTCGGTGTGCAAAATCAATGTTCGGGACAGATTAAGAAAATCACAGTGACACTGTTCATGAGCAGAGGTCTTAAACTGGCTATGTTGAAAATTTGGTGACAAAAGTCCATAAAATGACTGTGTTACGAGAGTGCATTGTGCAATTTCCGTGCACCCTCATAAGTTCATGAATTCGTAATCTTTCCAGTCCAGATTTTCAACATTGGCATTTGCCACACCTCCTTAGGAACAGTACAGCTGTCATTTTTCACACCCTGGCTGAATTGTGTTTTCACACTTCCGGAGCAGGATAGCACGGTCGCTGTGGGAAATCAGTGTTCGGGATAGATTAAGAAAATCACAGTGACATTGTTCATGAGCGGAGGTCCCAAAATGCCTATGTGGAAAATCTGATGTACAAAATCTCAAAACTAATTACATTATGGGTGTGTGTTGCCAGTTTTTACGCACACTCGTGACTTCACCAGTTTTTTTATATTTTTCACTCCTGATTTTTAACATTGCAATTTTTTTACACCTCCTCATGAATAGTACAGCTGTCATTTTTCACATCCTGTTTGAAACGTGTTTTCACATCTGTGGCGCCAAATGGCGCAGTCGCTGTGCAAAATCACCTTTTGGCTAATGAACTGATAGTGTCACTGTTCATGCGGTGGGATCACAAAAACCCCAAGTTGAAAACTTGGAGTAAAAATACCGAGAAATGCCCAGGGTGTTTGGGTTTTCGATCAAAACACCCTACCCTCTAGGGACTAACATGCGTCAGGGGTGTGACTTGGGATTGTCAACAGTAATGCTCATGCCATTCCACCCCCACCCTGCAGGTAGTGGCAGGCGTCAAGGTGAGCCTTGGACCCTTTGGCCCCAGAGTTCACCCCATTCTCCTATACTGCACCCATTTCAGTGTATTTCCTTATAGAATGAGGTGAGTGTAAAGCTCTAATACTTTAAAGCACACCTTGACACTTGTAAGTGTCTGCAGGGTAGGGTGAGGTGAAATGTCATGACCATTATGGGCGATGACCCAAAGGCACACCTCAATGCCTGTCCATCTCTGCAGGATGGGGGTGGAGTTAGCGTCAGTTCAATACTTCACTGCTATTCCTATACTGCATCTGTCTAACTTCTGCACTTCCACTGCTAATGACAGCAAGCAACACTTGGCATTGACAAATGCTTGTTCTTAATTCTGAGAGTACCTTTGCCAGTTTCACTACTGAATTAATTCCCTTTGTATTGTAAGAAATTATATTGATACTACCCATATTGTTGGATAATAAGCATTTTACTGATGTAATTCCCTCTTACTCTGTTTTGGCATTGCTGTCCTAACTTCTTTTGGCATACCATGTTTCCATGACCATAAACAAAAAAACTTCAAGGAACAATAGGTCAGAACTATGTACACTTTTATCAAAAACTAACTTGGCTTGTTGCAGTGGGCTAGCTCTCTGTTGGTTCCATTAGCCAACTTACTGGCCACTCACCAAGCCTCAAGATAAACTTAAATATTTCTTAAGAGAGCTAGTAAGGTTGAGTTCCCAGCCCTTGTGACCCAAAACTGTTAGCTCCTGTCTGGACATCCCCTCAAAGTTTTTGGGGGCTGACCCCTTTTTGAAAAGGCAGTCAGAGATCCCATCACAAGTGTGAAAAAAGACAGGTAATTCTATCAATGAGGTTCCGTAGTATGATTCCCTTCTTACTGCCTCAGCTCCGATCCCCCCCAACATTCCCTCCAAATTTCCCCGTGATGAGACAGCTTGAACTTTTTTCTTCCCCCTTTTGAGAGTCATCCAACACTCGAGTCGGAGGGTACCACTTTTTGATTCCCCTGTTTTCCTTCCTTGAAGCACCAGGAGGGCAGCCACAAGTCCAGTGTCCACCCTGCCTTTCGGTTGGTGTCCTTTCCTCTGAGGGAGACCTGACCATATTCATTCAGGTCTATGTTTGTGTAGGTTCTATGTTGCAGAGTGGGTCACCCCCCCAGGCATGAATGTACATCTGACCACTGCGTGAAAGCTTCCAGACCCCCTACTCCATCCTTCAGACAAATGCGTTCCAAATGCTCTCATGTAAGTGGAGTGCCCAATATTTTACATGGGGTTAGCTGCTCTGACCAGCTCAGAACCCCAGCCCAAAACACTGAACATTCTGTTTCTAGTCTTCACAACTGCTTGGTCACCCCCAGCTGTCCAATCACATTCCACTTTACATCATTGTTCATGCAGGGCTTTCTGTACATATCCCGCACCAGTGCCCGCGGGAGTACCCCACCTCAGAACATCTGCTCTTGTTTAGTGGATAGATCTCCCAACTCATTGTGCCCTGAGTGGTTACATTTGGCAGCAGGAAAACCTCTGAAACCCAGCCCCCCCACCAACCTCCAGTCATGCAGAAACTCACTTGATACCCCCCACCTTGCTTTTAAGTTGGTCTGTCCTGATCAGAATGATATCTGGATGCTCTCTCTATCTTCATGATTAATTATATTTAGCCACCCAGTCCCCAGATTAGTAGTCTAAGCCTGGTATTGCTTATGCACTAGCGCATGAATTGATGTGTGAGAGTTCAGTATTATTCCATGCACAGAGAGTCATTCAGCCAGTTAAAAGTAAGTCCAGTGCTTTCTTAGTGTACCCAAGCAATTCTCCTAAAACTAGGGTGCCTCAGTCTTTGCACTTTCATTTTCTCTCCTTCTCATTTTTTTTATTGTGATGATGATGTCTCAGTAGATGAGTAATGTCCCTCTACAGGTGTCTAGGCAGTCTGTTGTCCAATCTGGGATGCTTTTCTTCCTTCCCAGCCAGTCACCATGCTGTCTGATGTAACTCCTGCACAAATTCTGCCATCTCACCTTGACAATGACACCTCCCAAGAACAAAAGTCCTTTGCCTATCGGGCCCCACTTTTGTTCAGTTCCCTTCAGGACAGCATATCTTCCATACCCACTCTGAGCTTATTTAAGCAGAAACTCCAACAGAAACTAATTTTATTTTATTTTATTTTATTTAGATTTTGGTAACCGGGTAAGCCCACTGAGACCAGAGGTCCCTTTTTTAGGGGCATCCCGGGATTAAATACATATATCAGCAATTCCATACAGTGGACGATTATACAGTGGTTAAAATTGAGACAAAACATTGGAGAGACAGCAATTACAGGTTGACAGTCCAGAAATCACAGTAGCACAATGCATAGAATTAACAGGAGTCATGGTAGACACATTTACCAAATAGGGTAGTTATAGTACAGTGGTCACAGTTGATTAGGAGGGCAAAGGGGCTAGCGATTACAACCACAAAGGCTAAGTTCCAGGAGGAACACTTTGAGGCCAGACTTGAATCCTTGGAAAGAAGGCCTATCAACCAGGTTTGCAGAGAGTGAGTTCCATAAATTGGGGGCAGCGTATTTAAAGGAGCGCTTGCCCAGGCTGGTGCATACATGAGAGATGTCAAGAGAATGGCCAGCTGAGGATCTCATGTATCTGCATAGTGCTCTGGGGTTGAGCAGTCCATGCAGATGAGGAGGAGGGCCAGAGGTGATGAATTTGTAGGTCAGGCAGATGGAGAAGTAAGCCAGCTTATGACATATGGTGGGCCAATGGAGGTCAGTGAGGACCTCACAGTGGTGCCTCCTGGGGAAGGGGAAGTTAGTGGCAAAGCGTGCCACTCTGTGGTAGAGCACCATGAGTTTTCTAAGTTCCCCTTCTTGTAGGAACTGTAACAGGGGGACCCCATAGAAGAGGTAGGGGAGAAGGGTGCAGTTAGCGATTACACGCTGAGCCTCATCAGAAAGGCAGTTTCCCAGATGGTAGAGGAGTCCAAGCCTCTGGTGGATGGACTTCATTAGTGAGTCAATGTGTGGTTTATAGGACAGTTCCTGGTCAAGGAGGATCCCTAGGTATTTGATCCTATCTAGGACCTCGACTCGCTTCCCCATGGCAGGTTGAAGCAGGAGTAGGTCACACCTGTCTGAACCAAGGTGTCTGGTTCCAAACTGGGCAGCCTTCATTTTCTCCTCATTTAATACTAGGGAGTTAGCAGAGAACCAGGCTTCAAGTGCTGAAAGGCTGATCTGTAGTTTGGCAGTGATGACGCTAGGCAGTGGGTCACTGCAGTAGATGACAGTGTCATCTGCATAGATGATAAGTTTGCTCAGCCTGCGAACCCTGTCCATGTCATTGACAAAGAGGGTGAAGAGCAGGGGGCCCAGGATTGAGCCCTGAGGTACCCCAGAGACTACCGGTCGGGTGCTGGACTGCTTACCTCTCCAGAGGACTTTTTGGCTTCAATTGAGCAGGTAGCTATCGAACCAGGAGTGAGAGAGCCCATCCAGTCTGAGGAGATGGAGTTTGGAGAGAAGAAGACTATGGCTGACCAAGTCAAAAGCCTTCGACAGGTCAATGAATAATGTGCCTGTCTGAGAGCCATGGTCCATGGCATCAAGGACATCAGACATAAGCCAGATAAGTGCCATGTCTGTGCCATGGCCTTAGATGAAGCTGTGTTCTATGTCAGCTAGGAGAGAGTGCTACTCAAGGTAGTCGCGCAGTTGGTTGTGGACCAGTCTCTCCTGCACCTTACCCATAGGGCAGAGAATAGAAATAGGCCTATAGTTCCCCACTTTGTCACTAGGCCCTTTTTTATGGACTGGGACTATGGTCGCTACTTCCTATTTACTTGGGACAGCTCCATCGAGGAGGGACCTATTGATTAGCCAGGTGACTGGGAAGGTGATAGCAGGAGCAGCGGCCCTCAGCAGCCTTGGTTCAAGCAGATCATGTCCTGGGGAGGAATCAGGGTTCATTTTGAGCAGGAGAGGAAGTACTTCAGATGGTTTGACAATTTTCAGATGAAACTGAGGCTGAGCATGCTCCCATTTGGTACTGTGAATGAGTGGAGCACCAGGTAGGATGGGGGAGAGAGTCCACCAGGGTTTGAAAAAGAGGCATTGAATGCCTCTGCTACTGTGGAGTGGTCATTGGTCAGGATATTCCCAACAAGTAGTGCTTCATCCTGGGCATTGGGGGCACCTTTAAGCATATTTATTTGGCTCCAGAATTTTTTGGGGTCCAAGAGGTGACTGGTCTGGAGGTCATGCAGGTACTTAGACTTGGATTGTTTGGAGGCTTTCTTACAGTGATTCCTCAGTTCCCTGTATTTCTCCCAGTCAGTAGCATGGCTGGAGGATCTGTATAGTCCCCAGGCCCTGTCATGGAGCAGCATACGCGCTTGAGGTCAGGGCCTAGCCATTTATGGCACTTTCCCTGTACTCTTAGTTTCTTTTGTGGCATGTGTACATTAGCCACGGACAGAAAGGAGTGGGTGAAGTAGTCCAAGGATTCATCCAAGGTGGGGAGGGTGACAATAGGGTCCCAGTTGATGGCAAGAAGGTCTGAGCAGAAGTCAGCTATAACAAGTCTGGATTAGTTTCTGGCTTCAATCACCCTGGCAGCCAATTTGGGGGGCTTGTTAGACCAGGTGCAAAAGATTGGTGAGTGGTCACTCAGAGAGTCGGACATGATCCCAGCCAACAGTATATGATCAGGGCAGGAGACAAGGGCCCAGTCGAGTAAGGAGTGATTGCCAGGCTTGACATTATGCCTTTTAGGCAGTTCAATGACTGGAGTCAGGATGGAATCAAAAACTGGATTCTTGTTAGTTGAGGACTTCAGGGCAAGCCAGTTCTGATTAAAATCCCCAAGGAGAATCATTTCCCACGGAGGGTGTTCTGTCTGGGCAAGGGTTAGGGATTCTAGGGAAGAGGCAGCTGACTGGGGTGGGAGGTAGGCACACCTGACTTACAGGGGCTTGGTATCTCCAAGGAGCAATTTAATGAAAATGATCTCACTTACTGAATTGTAGAGGGGAGGGTAGTCTAATAGAGTAGCACTAAGATTTGACTTGGTGTAAATGAGAACCCCGCCACCTTTCTTTCCTACGCGATCTCATCTGAAGGCATTATAGCTGAGCAGATCTACTTCATGTGGAAGGATTTGTGGCTTAAGCCAGGTCTCAGTCACCGCTAGTACATCTGGTTTGTACAATGCAGTCCAAGCTTCAAGGTCATGGACTTTATGCCATAGGCTGCCAACATTCATATGGACCAGCTGGAGGCCTCTGGCTGCAGACCAGCGTGGGTTTGTGTGGTGACTGACAGCAAGATTAGGGGAGTGAGGGCCATGGTTTGGCTTGACATCTCCTCCCAGGGCTAGCTTAAGCCTAGCAAGGTAACCAATGTTTCTGGATGGAGAAAAGGAGTACCTCCATTTGACTTTCATGTGGATGTAATAGAAGAGGTTTTAACAATTTCCATTACTGGTTATCCCATACATGGAAAGGAGCAGCGTATTAGTCCATTCCACATGAGGCTCAAGGGAGCATGGGGATAGACCAGTGGTCCCACCCTGGTTCAGGGGACACTGACCCCAGAAGTAGAGCTCATCGACCCCTAAGATAAGGGCTATATAGGCAAAGGCTTCCATAGGTCCAAGACCCCGCATAGTTGCTCTGGGTAAAACAGGGGATGTGTCCACAGCTCCTTAAGGAGGTGGAAGTCCACTATAAGACTAGTGGATGCCTGCAGCTCCCTGGAGAGGTAGGGTCAGCTATAAGGGAGGAGGACACCAATGTAAGATCAGGCCTGTGAAGGGACTTGGGCAGCAGAGGTTAGGGGCTAGCTAGAGGTAGCATCTGTTATAGGCAGAGAACAAGAGTATAGCAAGATCTAGCTTAAGAGGGATAAATATCCTTCAGGAGAGAGGGATTGATAATGCTGGGCAGGTAATCAAGGCAAGTAGCAATCAATCCAACAGGTGGATGTAAGCAGCAGCTCAGCCAGCTTCTTTTAGGATCACTAACTGAGGGTGGTGAAGAAGTAAATTATACTGTAACAGGCAGTCAAGGAAAAGGCAACCAATATAGCAGAGCAGCAATAGACAACAAGGCAGGCATATAAATCAGTAGTACAAATAGAAGGAAGAAAATAAGTTGTACTGTAACAGGCAATCAGGCTAGAGCAAATTATTCTAACAGAACTGCAATTAAAAGATGAAGGCAGACATATGTGGCAGACAGAGGGAGAAAGGTGAGCAACAGTTCTACCGTTATAGGTCCAATGAACAACAATGGCACAAGTACAGTGTGGTATTGTCACAATAGGATAGGTCCACCAACATAATGGGAGGGGCGAAGGTCCATTTAAGGGGAGGAGGGAACAGGTTGGGTGTGAGGGACAAATACACCCCCCAGGATAAAGTCTTGAAAGAGTCTGAAAGAGTCTTGGCAGTCGTTGCTGGGGGAGAGTACCCACGGCAAAGGGCCACCCTCTCAAACCCCTGAAGTAGGAAGAACAGCAGTGAGTGTGGCCAGTGGGGCTCGGGACCAGCTATTAATACCAGCCCGCCTGAGTGTCACTGGCTGTAGGACCAATAGGCGCATGGTGAATCTTTCAAAATTCATGCGCTCAAGGACTTGGCGAGTGGCGCTCCAGAGGCAAATGCAGAGGGAATCCGGGCTAATCTGTCAGAGTACACGGGTCCAGGAGATGTAAGCCCCTTGTCAGTTGAAATGCTGGAGTCAGGGATGTAGGGTTTTGCGCGGTGTTCAGGAGGCGTCTGGCTGCTGTTGCAAGCTTCAGGGGAGGTCCGCCAGTGCAGGTGCCTCACCCCAAGGATTAAGGCTTAAAGAGTCTCAGCGGTCGTTGCAGGGGGAGGGGACCCGCGGCAAAGGGCCACCCTCTCAAACCCCTGAAGTAGGAAGAACAGCAGCGAGTGTGTCTAATGTCTAACTCCAGCTGTGATTGCTCCCTCTAACTTGTCCCTCTGCCACCATTGTTTTATCTCCCCAGCTGCTTCAACTACCCCCACTTCCCAACCTCCACACAGCCTGTCTGAATGTATTTCCTTCCTCCCCCCATATACTTTTATATTCCCCTTCTCCTTCTCTCCTCAACTGTTCTCTCAAACCCTCCCTTTCTTACCTTCTTACCCTCCCCCATCCTTACCTCTGCTAACTTTCTGCCTAATCTTTACTGTCACCCTTACCTCCTAGACAAACAAAGGCCCCTTTGGCTTATACTCCTTGACTGACAAGGCCCTTAGGCTGATCTACCTTTTGTTACTCACTCTGTGATTATCTTCCAGTTTTCCCCCATGCTGTCTGCATTAGCACTTTAGTAATCTGATAGTGAATGTTCAATTTCCAATCTAAGCTTGCACTTCCTAGTCTCTAATGTTAGCCATTGCTCGTATGCACCTTGTTATTAGTTGTGATGTGCTGTTTTGTAACTAGTGCTGTGACTGCACTTTCAGTACTGGTTTTCTGTTATGTAACCCTCTGATGTGGAATCTATGTAACAAGCTTCTTGGTCAAAAGGTGTTTTCTGAGATTGCAATAAATAAATAAAAAAAATCTCAGTGTTTGGTCATTCAATCCCCCATTGTTTTAGTTGTGGCACGGAGGCCGCAACACTTTCAATATACTGAACTCCACTTCCTATAAAAATGTTTAATCTTGCCAGGTAGTTGGCTTGTGCCCTGATATTTTTTCCCTCAATTGCTTGACAATAAGTCGTGCCTCCTGCTGTTTAGTCTGCAAAGCCCCTGAGAAGTCCTGGTTGAAAAATACCTGTTGGTCCTCATACGTTATTTTTTTTCTGCTTCCATGCAGCACTAAGAATAGCATATAAGTAAATTTTTTAACCCTCGAGAGCTATGTGCTGGCAAGGACTGAATATCCTGAACCTGTTCTTCTTTCAGGTTTGGGCTGCCTTGTGCTACTGCTATTAACCTAATGTTCTCTGGTCCCTAATCTTCAACCAGTTGGGTGCAGGTGGATTGCATCCTGTGGAATTCATTACCACCTTCTGTCCAGGAGGATCCCTCAGTAGAGGTGTTCAAGCAGAGGCTGAAGGTCCACCTCTTTGCCCTGGCTTTTTCAGCTGTTTGAGCACATTCTGTGCGTGTCCTCACTGTGTACTTCTGACCCCCTTTTTATTCTGTTGTAAATTGCCATATTTATAGTTAGCATTATTGTTGTATTGTTTATTTATGCTGTTTGTATCATGTCTTGTTTTAACTACTGTTAGGCGCCCACAGTCTGAGGGATTGGGCGTTCTACAAATAAAATTGCCTTGCCTTGCCTTAAGGGTTCTAGTAGGGCTGCACCCTATCTTCCTGTTGTGGGTCTGTTGCCCTGAGTGGCAGAATGGAGGAGGAGGTGGGTCAGTTATGGTTCTCTGCCACATCCCTTGATGATGGTGGTAACCCTGTAACTCATTCCAGTCCTTACCCACTCCTTCCTGCAGCAGCAATGATTCCACTGTCTGTGCCAGTTGCAGCAGCAAAGGTATGAATATCCCTGTGTTTCCTCCACATTTATCTGAGCACCAGCCAGGCTCTTTCCTTTTTCTCTATGTATTCATTGTTGCTCAGTAGGATATACAGACTCCCATGGGTGCCCCAAGGAAGCTGATGCACCCCACCTCCACTCCCGCAACTGCAGCCACATCTAGGAATTTCACTTCCCATGTGTGCAGAGCCTAAGATGTGCCATGGATCCCCTCCACTGCACCCACAGTGCATCAGGTATGTACCATCTTTCCTGTATGCTTTCTGTGCCTGGGTGTTTTCAGTGACTTAGCCATTTTTTTAATGCCAAGCCATTTTAGGCTGCCGAGGGGGGTAATGGGTGTTCCCCCGCTGCCCCACAGTCTGCCAACTGTTGCTGCATTCTGGATTCCAGCTCTGTACCTGCATTTTTGAGTTTCCCATGCTGCCACAGGAAATCATGGTTCAAGCTGGGCAAGGAGCATGGGATTTCCAGTGATTGGGTTTGTTTTTTGAGTGTTAAAAGTTTAAATTCATGACAGCCCAATGCAGCCATTCCATTCTTTCTTTCTTTCTCTCCTTGCCCTGTTTTCTGCATCAGCAAGACAGCATGAGAGTAATCTTATGCTCAGTCAGTTGATGCATCCTTGTCTGTTCTTGCTGTTGAGGAAATGATATGCAGAGTCAGCAGAAAGGAACTGTATGGTGTCAGCCACTTTGTGTTGCAGGCAGCAGCCAGTCTTCTGCTAAAACCTTGGTCCTTTGGTGTTGGGGGATGGGTGGGGTTTCTTCTATTTAAGGAGGGTAAGGCTAGATGAAAAGGGATTACTGTATTGCTGGGGGGACTCATTTATGGGCAGAATTAACATTACAGTGGATCTTTTACACCATGTTCAGGTGTTCATCCATGAGTTAGCTGTTCAATTAAGATGCGGAACTACCAGGGTGCCTCTGATCATGGACCTTTTAATTTAGGAAGCCATTCTGACAGAGTGTTAAGTTCTGAGCTATTATTTACCAGTCTGTACACTCCAAAATGTGGCATGAAGGGGTTTCAGCTAGTGTTGCTCAGATAGTATCCTAGAAATCAGGATACCAACAGAAAGCTCCAATTTGGTTAGATAGTTGCTGTGGTAGGATAGTAGTGCTATCTGACCATGGATCCTATCAACTAGGATACCTGGATCCTAACCAGGATCCATCACTGTCTGGCCCTGGATCCTATCTGCCCTAGGATCTGTGGATCCTAACTAGGATACCTGGATCCTAACCAGGATCCAACACTATCTGGCCCCTGACCCTAACCATCTGCCCTAGAATCCGAGAATCCTAACTAGTATCCATCACAATCTGACCCTGGATCCTGCATCTGTCTTTAGCAGGATATCTGGTAGGATCCAAGTCAAGATACCAGCACTATCTGACAGATAGTGGTAGGATCCACAAAAGCACTATCTGAACAACACTACTTTCAGCCCATGCTGCCAGGCCAAGGCAGGTTGGGGTACCTAACTGGCTGTTCTCTGTACATGGTCCATATGAGTGATTTGACATTTTAAACCATGTGCAGGCCTAGGACCCTTCCCTCTACAGAACTTTAAACTCTAGGATTTTAAAGCATTTTAAAGATTTTTGAACAGAACCCTCACGATCAGGCTGACCAGTTTGCTCCAAAGCTCTACCCCTCTGACTTTCAGTCATGGGTGGGAGCAGGATGATGCAGCCCAGGAAGATGGTTTGGTAATAGGCATCATGTGGGATGTAATGATCCCTACAGCTGTGGTGTCCCGTACCACTGACATACTGTTTTTGTTGTTGTTAATTATCTGTGGCAGGACAGATCACAGGTAAGTCAAGCAGTTTAGAGCTGCCTTAGAGAAAGCTTTGTGCAAAGGATATAATCACACAACTAAGCCGCCCCGCTGCTACCAATGTGAAAGCCATCACAGTAAAGGGAAAAACTACTGATGATTTAGGCTGCTCATTAGGAGCTGGCAAATTCCAGCACTGTGCTATTCAAGCTATGGGCAACATACTAAACCCTCAAGCTCTATTCTCCATGGTTTTGGCCCCAAGCACCAGGAACTAGTCTACTCTGTGACTACAATGCAAAACAGGAAGAGCCACTCAGAATACACAGTAACCAGTGACAATTACCAGAACTTAAGGCGCAGAAAAGTCATGGCACTCACCATCCAAATGAAAAAAGGGGAGTCCACACCAAGGCATATAACTTCAACTTCCAATTAATCTTGAGCAGTGATAGACAGTGTATACAAACATTCACAGCAGCAGGGAGCACTATTTTCATAAAAATATATTAAAGGGAAATTGAACTGAGTTTGGCAACAGACATCAAAACAAGAATATACACATTAGTAAGCCAGTTCTGACTCACTTACGGCAATATGACAAAAATATAACTAGATAAAGTTAGTATAGCAAAAATATCTCTAGTTGGTATGTTTTTAGTCTAAGAATTCTTAGCTGAGCTCTTTTGTCTGCATTTTTATGAAGAGAGAGTGAGAGAATCATATGTTCTGGCTCTGTGAGCTCCAGTAATGTCCTTTAGTCAGGAAACTACACAAGATTTTAAAATCTCACCGAGAATTTTTCCCCAAATATCACAGAATAGTATCAAATACTCTTTTTTTTTTTATTTACTACTTTTTGGTGCTTCCCACCACCGGCACTATCTGCCCAGTCATGGACCCCTCTGCTACAGCTTCCCATATTAGCCGCCCTCCCAGTACCCCTGGCTTACCCCCCAGGGTGGAGTCATGGCACCTGGCCTCTCTGAAAGGTACCACAATTGATGGGATAGCACGGCAGTCAGCCTGAGAGCTGATTGCAGCCAGGGGGTAGACGTTATCAAGGTGGTGGGTGGCAGGCTTTTTTATCCCTGTAAGTGGGGGCGGGAACATGCAATGATGCCAGCATTTGTCCTGACCCTCAGATCCTTGTTGGTGCTGGTCACTGTGGTGCCCCCAGCCTCCACCAGGGGTCCCTCACACACCAGTCACACACAGCACCCTTCCCCCGGAGAAGGAGATCAGTCCATGGGATGCTCAATCCTTCCACCCCGGCTGGCCCTCCAATGACCCAGGTCCATTCTCAAACCTGGGTCACCAGTGTCGCAAGCCAAAATCCAACCGCTGCACTGAAGAGCTGGCAGAATAGTACCAGATACTTGACATTCAGCCCTGAGTACTGAGTATGCCATTTTTTATGGCATTTAGGAATTATTATTCAGGGTGTGCACCCTCCAAGTTGCAACAGTCTGATTGCATGGGATGACCTACATAGATGTGGTTCCCTCTCAAAACTGTTATGTTTGAAGTCTGTTCCCATGTATGCAACACACCACTGCAGCAATCTGATCTAAAGACGACCCTGTAAAGTATTCGCTAACCATGGTTATTTTTTTCTTTCTAGATAATTCCTGAAGATGATCTTTGGCCAAGACTTTGATTCTGATTTTATTTGCTATTGTTAGTGTGCATTTAATCTAACAACTTTATTTGCTGCTTGCACACTGACACATCATTCCTTTTTTCTTATAATAACATGTGTTTTTCAGATGCTCATAATCTTAATAACAGCCTACCCTTTCTAGAGATGCTTCATTCTCTGTGAATAGCTGGGAGTTTAGGGGGTCAATAGCTTTTGGGCATTCTGTGTTGCTCCAATTTCTGACCAGAAGGCATGGTTAAAGCAAAAACGTTAGAGACCCGGATATACTGTACATGTGTAATACTTGTAATATCTTTGGACAGAAATGCAGTCGTAAAGAGTGGTATTCTAAAGAGGATCATAGATCTGGTAGAGAGACGAGTTACAGGAAAAAATAGGAAGTTATTGTGCAAAAAGAAAAAAAGTGTACCGAAAATTTAAGAAACTAGGAACTCCCAAATTAAATCAAACTAAAATACAGAAACCTAGTCATGAATGTAAATTTAAAGAAGGAAAAGGCTAAAAAAGAGAAAAATCTATCAATATAATCAAAGATAATTATAAACAATTCTATGCATACATTAATGAGAAAAAAACTGAAAAAACATGAGGACGTCTGGTATCAGACAATAGACAAATTAAGGATAATTCCAAAATTGTGAAAGAATTCAGTAAATTGTAGCACTCTATATTTAATGATTCTTATACTAACAAGGAAACATCACATGGCATAGAAGAAAGTCATATCATAACAACATAGTTTAAGATTTTAAAAAGGCTGGAAAATCTAATAGTTAATAAATCTTGGGGGCCCAATGATAAACACCCCAGGGTTCTAAAAGAAACATAAAAAAAATTTGTGAACCATTAACATTTATTATAAATAACTCAATAACGGGGAGATCACGTGATGGAGAGTGCTGAGTAGCAGCTCTCTCCAGCAGCTCCCGCTTCCCGTCTCTTATTTAGCTCATTTTGGTGTTTTAATTTGCAATTTTCTCTTGTTTCTAAGATTTTACGCTGTACAATAGCTGTTGCAATCTGGTCTGGTTATCTCTCGAGCAGATGGAGGCTTATATGAAGAAAGCCCCACAGAAGCATACCCCTCCAGCAACTCCCGAGAAGGCCCCTAAGAAATCCAAGGTCTCGGGTGGTTCTAGCTCTGATCTCCCGAGCCAAAGTGGTGATCAGGAACCCTTAACGCTGGTCAGATTTCTCGAGGAATTCAAACCCTTTCGAGAGGAAATGAAGGATATGGCAGCGGACTTGAAATCATTATCCAGAAAGCTAGATGAGCTCTCATTGTCTGTTTCCGACAACGCAGCCCGAATTGCTTCTATGGAGAAAAGAATTGGTAGTCTCGACCCTGAACTGGTTTCAATGTGCCAGAAACTGTCTCATTTAGAAGCCAAGCTTGAGGACCTAGAGGGTCAGAGCCAAAGAAATAATGTAGTGGTTCTCAGTTTGCCAGAGGGAGAAGAAGGCCAAAATGTTGAGACATTTATTCGGAAACTGGTTGAGAGGGTGGCAGGCCCATCCCCATTTGACTCTGGCTACATTATTGAGCGTGCCCACAGGGCTTTATGGCCTAAGCCACCCCCTGAGGAACCCCCCCGCCCTATTGTGTACCGGTTCCTGAATTATCTGGAGAAACAACATTTTCTACAAAAAGTGCATGCTCTGCAAGAGGTTCGCTGGGAACATATTAAGCTGAGAATCCCCCAAGATCTACCCATCTCGGTCCGCATGAAATGCAAGGCATTTCACCCTATTGTTTCCAAGCTAATTGCTGCAGGCCTGAAGTTCAGAATGAGTTACCCGGCTAGACTACAGATTTCAACTAACGGATCCTGGAAAAGTTATGAAGACCCTGAAGAAACCCTGAGGAGCCTTAAGTCCATGCTGCCTGATCTTTTCAAGGACCCTTGAATGGTGGTGGCGTAGTATCGATTATCGCATGGAGCCAAGAATTCAAACTTTTGTTTTTCTTCCCTCGGAGAAATCTTAAGAATGTGAAGATCTGGATGACTGCATAGTTTGCAGTGGACTTGGGGGGTCACCGCAGACCGCCCTGTCCCTTCTTTTCTTTCCATTTCATAATGGGCCCATAGTGGTCCGATGCAAAGGACACTGGGGTTTTGGGCCTTCTTTGGGGGGGGTTTGTGAGCCAAGTTTTTTGGCGACTATTTGTGTTGGGGGTTGAAAGGGTCCAGTTTGGTTGGGGGCTAGTTTCTCATTTTTTCCTTTAGGGCTGTTGCTGAGATGGTCCTGGGCTTTCTCCATGTCACCCTCCACTTGGGTTGGGCCAGGGAGTTGACCACTAGAGGGTGTTCCTACCTCTGGGAACTTGCGGGGAAACTCTACTCACGAGGGACTTAGCAGGGGCACTTCTTGCTGGGAGGCAGCACTTTCAATTTCTCAGGGAGGCCCTGTTTACAGGATACTGACTGATAGTGGGGAAAGGTAGCTTTTATACCTTCTCCTCCGGTCGAACATTTTCAGCTTTCCTATTTTAACTCTCACTGTTAATGCAAGCTGGGGCATTTCTTCCTCCAAGTGTTGCTGAACCCAGCACCTCCGATTTTAATCTGGGATACCACGAACGAGAGGGCGATGAGATGGCCTTATCATAACCCCCCATATTATTTTCTCTTATACCCATGCCTTGGTTGGACTGAGGCGAAGGCCCAGGACTATTTGTTCTTGTTGGGGGTACAACTGACAGGGCTTGATCTCTGAAGGCTGTGATTTATGTGCAACAGAGCTAAATAGCAAGGTTTAGTATCGGGGGCGGGAGTAGAGGGATTAGAACCAGTACTGTGCTGAGCGTTGCTTGTGACAGATTGGGGAGAGTAGAACAGGGGCGCAGTTGGGGGTGGGGGTTAGAGGGATGGGCGGTATCTACTTCTGGGTGGGCTAGGGAAGAGGGTGGGCTTTACTGCAGTAACCCTGGGGATATATGAAAAGGAGGTTTGTATCTCGTGTGCTGAGTATAATTATTTCAGTTTGATATCTCTTCTGGATAGTAAATGAGTTAACATTTGTGTCTTGGAATGTTAAGGGGATCAGAAAGCAACATAAGCAATTTCAGGTTCTTAAACACTTAAGTCTGTTTAATTCACAGATAACTTTTTTGCAAGAAACCCATTTATTAGAAGGGGAAGCTTTGCAATTAAGGAAGCAACAAGTGGGTTTGATTTACAGTGTCCAGGGCACAACAAATAGTTGTGGGGTCATGCTCATGATTAACAGGAGTATCCCTTTTTCTCCTACACAAGTGATCAAAGATACCGAGGGTAGGTTTATTTTGGTCAGAGGCACCCTCTGGTCTGTACCAATTTTATTGGGCTGTGTTTATGGCCCTAATCTGGATGACCCCGGATTTTTTGTGAGACTTATATCTATCATTCTCCCAATGATTCCCATTAAAATTATTTTAGGGGGGAGATTTCAATCAAGTACTTGATTCTCACTTAGATAGACTGGGTAGTGGCCTAGGTGGAGTCACCCGTGGGCAGAAGGCATTCAGGGAGTTATTAGATCAATGTGGGCTCTGCGACGTCTGGTGTGTTTTACACCCTGATTTTAGGGAGTTTACCTTTAGGTCCATGGCGCATGGCTCGCAGTCCCGCATCAACTATTTACTTATTTCTCAGTGCCTCTTGCCCGGGGTGAAGACCTCCTCGATTCAACCTGGCCCAATCTCCGACCACTCACTAGTGGTATGCAATTAAGTACTGCTCAATTCATTTAACAGGGAAACTAGATGGAAGCTCAATGATCAACTTCTTAAAGACATTAAATATTGTAAACTTATTAGGGAAAAAATAGAATATTTTTCTTCACTAAACTCTTTAGATGGTGT
Source organism: Neoceratodus forsteri (assembly GCA_016271365.2). Lineage (NCBI taxonomy): Eukaryota > Metazoa > Chordata > Ceratodontiformes > Ceratodontidae > Neoceratodus > Neoceratodus forsteri. Next base: position 1,643,984,901 of record CM057450.1, read on the forward strand.
AAAACCTGATATCTGGTGGGGAGCCTTTAAAGCCTTCATGAGAGGGATACTGATTAGCATGGCTGTTGGTAGGAAAAGAGCGAGAGGAAGACCTTAAATTCTATTATCCCAAATCAGATTTCTGAAACAAACCTTCCAACTAATCCCTAGATGAGGATATTCAGAAACTCCTGAAATTAAGGATAAATATCTGGGGTTACTTCAAAGAGAGCAGAACTAGCTATTATCGTACCAGAGCTAAATACCCGATCAGGGGGAAAAAGCGGGGCGTTTACTGGCATTGCGTATTAAACAGCAGGAGTTAATGAGATTTATCCCGCCTATCAGGTTATCAGCAGACGGAACTCTCAAAGTGTCTCCTAATGAAATAGCTCAAGAATTTGCTGCTTATTATTCTGAACTATATAGCGACATGGAGCACCCTCCCGGTCCAGAAGATATACAAGGTTATCTAAGAGGTTCCCACTTGCCCCTTCTCCCTGACAGGTGCGGTGAAACTCTGGTTGTCCCTATTTCTCAGGAGGAGATTGCTAAAGTTATTAGCGAATTACCTGCCTATAAGGTCCCTGGTCCAGGTGAATTTTCCCCTTTATTTTACAAGGTCTTTCAAGACCTTCTTGTACCAATACTTAGTCGTTTATTTCAACAAATCCTATCTGGGGAGGAGACAGATCCGTATCTCTATGAGGCCCTGATTGTTCTGCTTCCCAAACCTGACAAAGACCTCAATAAGGTTCAAAGCTATAGACCCATCTCTCTTTTAAATCAAGATGTTAAAATTCTCTCTAAAATACTGGCCAACAGGTTAGCACTGGTTCTTCCTGGGCTAATAGGTATAAATCAGGTTGGATTTATGAAAGGGCGATTATCTTCTGATCATTTACGCACTCTGTTGCATGTCTTCTCGGCAACCAGGAATGCGGAGTTCCCAGCGGGCTTGGTCTCCTTGGATGCCGAGAAGGCATTCGACCATGTGAACTGGAATTTCTTGTTTCACACTTTGGAGGCTTTCCATATCCCTTCTCTGTTTATCTCCTGGATTGCTGCCCTTTATAAAAAACTCTCGGCAAGAATTTCTGCAAATGGGGCCTTCTCCCACTCTTTTCTGCTCCACTCAGGTACTAGACAGGGGTGCCCCCTCTCTCCTTTATTATTTAACTTATATCTGGAACCTCTTATCCAAAACATTCTCAATAATGACTCCATACAAGGAGTGAGAATTGGGCGGCATGAAGTGAAAGTCATCACATATGCTGATGATCTGTTAATACATTTGTCCCATCCGGTATCCTCTGTTCTGGCCTTACTAAGTGAAGTGGCAAGGTTCAGTGCTTTGTCTAACTACAAATTGAATGCCAGTAAGTCCCTGTTTTTTCCATTAAATCACAAAGTTTTTAAGACTGATATTAGTCCCTTGGGGCTATGCTGGACTCCCAGGTATTTTAAGTATCTGGGTATTAAACTTTCACGTAACCCCTTAGTATGGTTCAAGGAAAACCTAGCTTCTTTACTGCAGGGAATTACACACTACCTAGAGAGGTGGTCCAAACTCCCCATCTCTCTGTGGGGCCGAATTAATATAATTAAAATGAATGTATTTCCTAGGATTTTTTATCCGTTGTTCCTTCTTAATGCTTTTGTTCCTTTACTCTGGTTCAAAAAGGTTCATGGTATTTTTACTAAATTAATCTGGGCCGATAGGTATCCCTGCCTGGCTTACCATAAGATGGCAGCTCCTAAACTGGAAGGGGGGGTTGCAAATCCTCCATCTGGTTATATATCATTGGGCTAGTCACCTTGCGAAATGTTCGCAGTGGGTATCTCCCGGCCCCGAGGAAGTGCAACCCATTTGGCTCAAAATAGAATTGGACACAACTAAGGCCAATAATCTGGACCCTCTCACGTTATTTTTCCTTAAGTTATCTCAAGTAAGTATGGCTGTAAATTGTCCCATAATAAGGACCTCTTTAAAGGTCTACTTACAGATGTGTTCCTTTTTGCAGTATTCTCCCCACCTGGACCTGGTCCAGTCTATATGGAACTCTCCATCATTTACTATTAACAAGAATAAAATCTCCCATCTTTGGTTGCCTCAACTCGAGGAGGGGAAGCTCTCGACCTTTACTGAAGGTGAGAGGCATTGGTTATCAGTGGAGGAGATGGTTAGGAAATTTCATATCTCGACTTCTTCTTTCTTCAAAGTCTTGCAATTGAGACATTTACTGGTAATTAGCCTGGGGAGTACTCCTCCCTCTCAGAGCATCTCCTTTCTGATACCCAAGGTATCCCCACTTTCTGGGTCTTCTGGTGTAATCTCTAAATTATATCAGGTTTTGTTTCACAAAAAGTTCAGTGGCCCATTTGGGCCATCAAGATTTTGGAGTAATGTTTGCCCCCATCTGCAGTTAGATTGGTATTCTCTCTGGAAGTCATGTCACAAATTTATCTCTCAGGATAGACTTCATCTCATGCAATATCATGTATTGCATAAATTATGCTATTCCCCAGTTAAGCTCCACAAGTGGGGCTACTTAGACTCCAATAAATGCATTAAATTATTTGCAAGATGAGGGCACACTTTTTCATATGATTTGGTCTTGTCCAAGTATTTCCACCTTTTGGGTTTCAATCCAAACTTCCTTAGACCCCTTGTTGGGTCTTCAAGAATACTTTATCCCTGAGGTATGTGTGTTGGGGGACCTGTCTTCTATTAGAGTCAAGGTGCATAAGTTTCACATATCCATGGTCGCCTTGTCAGCTAAGAAAATAATTCTCCGTCATTGGAAAGACAGGTCCTCCCCTTCTTTCCAGGAATGGGTAAGAGAGGTATTATCCAGTTTGCGCACAGAAAAAGCAATAGCCAGCCTTCATAACAGATTGACAGTTTATGCTAGAATTTGGGATCCCCTTCACTCATTAATCTCTCTTGTTCCAAACTAAACATAATAGGCTTAATGCTTTTTTATGACCTTTTGATTAGAGGCTCGGCATTTACGGGCACTGCGATAGGTTACTGCAGTAAGGGGAGGTGGGGGGCAGCATCTTTTTACGATGTATCAATGAGTCTATGTCAGCTTTTTTGTGTGCTGCCTTTTATGGTGGAAAATGTGTGAATAAACTTTAAATTAAAACAAATAAATAAATCACTTAATAACTACAGGTAGTATTCCAGAGGACTGGAAAATGCTGACATAACACCCATACATAAAAAGATCTAAAACAATAATTGAAAATTAAAGACTGATTATTCTCACTAGCATTGTGGAGAATTTATCTGAGGAAAGAATTAAAAATAACCTGGAAACATGGGTACTAAACAACGTGGGAGATGACATATCACAACACAGTTTCACAAAAAATAGATTGTGCCAAACCAACATAATGCACTTTATTGAACCCATTACAATAGGACACTTGACAATTGTATGTCCGCTCCTCGATGTGTACTTGGACCTATGCAAGGTATCTGATATTGTGTCACACAATATGCTAATAAACAAAATGCACACATTTAAATCCCACAGACAGTAGTAGCTTGGATTAACTACTGACTTCAAAACAAAACAGAGAGTCAGAATCAAATGCAGTTTTTCCAAATTGGGCTCAGTGACTAGTGGGGTGCCACAGGGTTTAGTCCTGGGATCAACTCTATTTGATCTGTAAATCAGGCACATAAACGAAGGCATAACAGCATGGTCAGCAAAATATGCAGATCAGCACAGATAGGTGTTATAATAAACTCAGATAAGGACTGTATTGACATATAAAGCAACCTGAATTGCCTAGAACAATGGTCAACTGCAGGAGGGATAAAATTTAACCCCAACAAGTGTACTGTCATGCTCTGGGGAAAGAAACCCTAGGCACACCTAATTATTTCATGGTTACAATACTACATGATAGTGATCAAGGGAGAGAGATATATGGTTGGTGGTAACAAATAACTTAAAATGGAATGTGAAGGTGAATACAGCAGTTAAAAGCACATCAAGTAGTGGGTTGTACACCCAGATACATCAAAAGTAGAGATAAAGAAGTACTTATGCTTTTGTATAGGTCACTTGTGAGACCACACCTAAAATATGCCATACAGGTCTGGAAACCACACACCAAGGGTAATATAAGGAAAGCTGAAAAAGGACAAAGAAGATTTAGAAGACAGATTAGAAACCAGAATGGTAAATGCAATGAGGAAAGATTAAGAGCAATGAATTTACACGCACTGTGGAGAAAGAGACACAGTGGTAATATGCACCTGGCAAACGGCACTAGGTTACAACAGTGACATTAACAACAGTGCAATATAAACAGTACTCTAACATACAGCGCCACTACAAAATGCCACAGTAAAAAACAACACCAATGGTAGTGGTCGGAAACCACACCAGTGACTGCTTCCATTGACAAATAATACACAGTACATTTGATTTTTAAGCCCTTCCCCTGCACTTCCCCATGTGGGGAGGGGGATCTGCCCCCTGCACCACCTGTTAATTTTATAACCAACTCCGAGGGGGTGCGGATCGCAGGGAAATGCAGAAACTTGGGGGGGTCATTTGTCTTAGGGGCATCCCTCCACAAAAAAAACACACTTCGGGTGGGGGGAAGGTGAAAAAGGCATGACTCGGGAGACCAGGAACAGAACCCTTGTCTCACACTCTCTGCTGCCCGAGCTGCTTCTCACTTAGTCCCTTCTGCCATGAGAACAGCTTGGCCACCTTCTGCATTTTTTACTCTTATCCACTTCCACTTTAGACATTGCCTGGGTAGCTACAGGGGTAGAGGTATTTAACAGTTACTGTTCTACCTCTGTCGCTATTCAGGCATACGCAGTTCCTGCAGCATGGTTTAGACTGCAGTATTCAGGAAGTGCTGTTCTAACCAGCTACCCTGGTAAACAGAGCTAATAGGGATACCAAACTAGCAGAATCATTGCACCTAAAACATTTCTGAACCTGGTGAAAGATTTCAGTAAATAAATAAAAAAAACTGAGTGAAAATATTAATAGCAATAGATCACACAGACATAAATACACAAGTGATTTAATTTAAAAGTGACAAAAGAAAGTATTGGTTCATTCAAAGAAGCATTTCATTTTCAAACATACTGCTAACAGAAGTGATAGAATACAACAGACAGCTTTAAAAACCAGCTAGACATATGTATGAATAAAAGTGATCATTATCAAGGATTAGTTCTGTGAGAGCAGACAGACAATTAGAAAGAGTTGTTAGCCTACTTTTGTCCATATTAACTAAGTAACTAATTATTAGACCAGGTATAGATAGAGGCAGGGTGTCACCTGAGAGCTAAACAAATGCAGATGTTTTTTTAATGTAGTAGATATACCCAAAATTCATGTTCTGTCTGTTGATCGCAGGAACGCTGGAGCACAATGGTAGTTTGAATCAATTTTGTACTGACACCTTGACAAATTTTGCAATTTTCAGCTCCACTTACTTAATACAGATTATTGGGCCATTGCTTTGAAAGTAAGTGAACTATACATTCAAGTGTGGTCTCAGTGAATAGGTGGGAGTTAGAGACTTTAAAATGCATATCCATACGTTACCTCAAAAGATTAACGTTAAAAGTTATAGGGTTAAATAAAAACCACCACTAGGGTTGCCACCTTTGGATGTGGCAAAAACTGGATCCTAAGCTCTGCCCCTGCCACACCCCTTTTCATGACTCATCATGTATTGTTCCTCCTAGAAAGCCATTTGTTACATCAATAAAATACAACACTCAAAGCAGCAGTTCAACAAAAATGTTAAGATACTGTACTGTACCTGTTAAAGTTACTTTCCCAGGTTCTTCCTATTTATTTATTTATTGCATATTTATTTATTGACATTTATTTTATCTCTGTATGTTTATCTGATAAAGAAATTTCATTTACAGATATGATCTGTGGAAGACAAGGACAATACTGTAAATAGCATACAGCAGTATACACGGTATATAATACATTATAAAGAAATTGCTTCCTAAAATGTGTACTTTATATCTTTCTGGCTCCATTTCCTTTATGTCCACAGTACTATTTCAAAGCCAAAGAAGTGACCATAATTTTTTCTCGAGGAAAAAAAATAATTTAACACATTTAAAAATGCCTAAATTCTGTTAGAGATTAAAATGTTTACCAGCAAAAGACTATATTGACAACATAACTTGTTTGTAACCTGGACATGTAGCTAAAACACTAAATGATATTACAAAAGCTGTTTCAAAAGTATGAAAGCCCTAAATATGGCTGAAAAACCTGACCAGCACAGAGCAAAACCGGGTTACCTGATAGGGACCCTAAGAACCTGATCACCAGGTAAAAAAACCTGACAGGTGTCAACCCTAACCACCACCCCTTAATTTCTTGCGAAATTTCAAAACATTCATATATTTAATCTTGTCAGACATAATTTATTGCACTTTATAATATAATTGTATGTTGTCTAAAAGGGTAAGGATTTTGCTTTGAAATGCTTATGTGGTTGTGAAGTTTTAAGGTAATATTAGTGGATAAATTGATAAAAGGGAATGCACCATTAATAGATGAACTTTTAGCAAGTTTGCACTTTTTGAGTTCTTCAAGCCATATCTTCTGTGTTTATATATGGGTGGCATATGTATGCATGTACATATGTGTGTGTGTGTGTGTATATATATACTAACACATTTTTTTTTATTTCAGACTCTCAAAACTTTTCTGTCAACCAGAAATGTGGAGAGGAAAATCCTAGGACCCAGCAGTGTGTAGTGCATTAACCTGCCCTGACAACAGGAGACTCTGAAGTAACTCCTCTGAGTGACAAAAGTTACTGCACACTTACAGACAGCAAAGATATTCAAACACAGTTAGGCGGTGAAAATCATCATGATGAGCAGTGTGCATCAGTTCCAATGTTTAACTATGACCCTGCCAAAAATGGCTAAACAAAGCTATCAAAAATTCACAAAAGCCAAGAGTATCAGAAACTCTGGAGAACATGCAGATGCTGGTGAATGTAGCTCACATCATCATCATCATCTCAGGGGTAGTGTTCCTTGTGCCTCATCATTTAGAGTATTATCTCCTGATACAAGTTGAATTTGTAACAAATATCTAATCAAAATGAACTGGAAGAAGCAATATCCAGCTGCTACTGTTACACAAACAGCTGAAGTCACAATGAAAAGGGTAGCAGAGCTATGTGACGACCAAGATATGCTCAAAAAAATAAAGACAGAGGACCTCATTGCAAGGGCATTTCGTAAACATGGCAAGTGCTACCAAAATTATGCAGCAATCACAAGGGACAGGACTCCAGATGATCAGTGATGATGAGGATGACAATTAGCAGTTAGATGGAACTGTGTTTGAGGCTGTTTGTTGTGAAATTGAAGACAATGTGCTTCAAAGACACCAAGCCATTTCAATGAAGGCACTGAATGAAATCTCGGGTGTCAGAGTAGGAGATCGATGATACCGTTATAAATTTAGAAACAGGCTGAAGAAATATGGGGATTCACTTTTATTTTTAGCAGTTGATTCTCAGAAACCACTAGTTATAATCAGAGCAGAATCATCAGCTGGTGGTGCATCAGTCACTGAGCTTTTGAGAACAGATGACAATCAAGTCATCAAGTGTGCTGCTTCCTTGTTGCATGAACATATCTTAAGATTTGTAGAGACAGCACCTTCACTATCATGGCCACCAACAGTGCATGCTCTCCGGAGTAAAGAATGGCAGCCCCCAGAGACAGTGCAATCATTTTTCTCACATATGTGCAGTAACTGCAGTAACTTTTGTCACTTAAAGGAGTTACTTCACAGTCTCTTGTTGTCAGGGTAGGGTGATGCACTGCACACTGCAGGGTTCTAGGATTTTCCTCTCCATATTTCCTCTTGACAGAAAAGTTTAGAGATATCCTCGAAGAATCTAAAATAAAAAGAAATGTGTTCGTATATATATATATATATATATATATACATATATATATATATAAATATACACACACACATATACAGTAGATACATACATATGCCACACATATATAAACACAGAAGATATTGCATGAAGAACTCAAACAGTATAAACTTGCTAAAATGTTGTCTATTAATGGTGTATTTCATGTTATCAATGTATTCTCCTATATTACCTTAAAACATCTCTGTTTTGTCTTTAGTGCATTAATTAATTGAATATCTTTGCTCTCTATAAGTGTGCAGTAACTGTTTTCACTCAAAGGAGTTACTTCAGAGTCTCTTGTTGTTAGGGCAGGGTAATGCACCACACACTGCAGGGTCCTAGGATTTTCCTCTCCACATTTCTGCTTGACAGAAAAGTTTAGAGACATTATGGAAGAGTCTAAAATAAAAAGACCTGTTCTGTTAGTATATGGATATACACACATATGCATACATACATACATACATACATATGCCACACATATGTAAACACAGAAGATATGGTGTGAAAAACTCAAAAAGTTTAAACTTGCTAAAATTTCATCTATTAATGGTGTCTTCCCTTTTATCAACTTATCCTCTTATATTACATAGATACATAGATACATAGACAGTGTCGGCAGATAAGGGCCTATGGCCCACCCAGTCTGCCCATTTGAGCTTGTAAGTTCAGTTTGTTTTCCTAGAAGTCTGTAGCCCCTTACCCCTGACCTCCAGAATTCCTTTATGTCTATCCCATGCATTCTTAAATCCCATGATTGTTTCAGCCCCCACCACTTCCTCTGGCAGGGTGTTCACTTGTCCACCACCGTTCTGTGAAGAAATTCTTTCTCATGTTTCCTCTGAATCGTCCTCCCTCAACTTCATCCCATGCCCTCTAGTCCTGGAACAACTTTTTCGCTTAAAAATAGTGTTTTCCTGCACCCTGTTCCTCCTGTAAGATACTTGTATGTCTCTATCATATCCCTCTCTTCCTCCTCTCCTCCAGGAGTACATGTTCAGTTCCTTCAACCTGTCTTCATAGGACTTGTGATGCAATCCATGCACTATCTTTGTTGCCCTCCTCTGAACCTTCTCTACCCTGTCTATGTCCTTACATAGGTATGGTCTCCAGAACTGTACACTGTACTCCAGGTGGGGCCTCACTAGTGTCTTGTATAGCGGAATTATGACCTTCCTTTTCCTGCTGGTGATGCCCTGCCTATACATCCCAGCATCCTATTTGCTTTACCTGCCTTGTCACATTGTTTCCCTACCTTGAGGTCATCAGAGATGACAACCCCAAGATCCCTTTCCTGCTTGGTGCATGCTATATCCTCACCCCCCAACTGATATATTGTGCCAGGGTTTTTGTGCCCCATATGCATTATCTTGCAGTTCTTTGCCTTGAATTTCAACTGCCAAACCCCTGACCATTCTTCAAGTTTCTGCAGGTCACTTCTCATTCTGTCTACACCCTCTGGTGTGTCTATTCTGTTACAGAGCTTTGTGTCATCAGCGAACAGTGAAATTCTGCCTTCTAGGTCCTGCACAATGTCACTGATGAAGATGTTGAATAGACCAGTCCCAGCACTGATCCTGTGGTACCCCACTGGTCACTCTTCCTCTGTGGAGTGACAGCCATTTACCACCACCCTCTGTGTCCTGCCACCCAGCCAGTTACCTACCCACCACACTACTGTCCTGCCCACACCCATATTCCCCAGTTTGTGTAATAGTCTTCTATGTGGCACAGTGTCAAAGGCCTTGCTGAAGTCCAGATAGGCCATGTCCACTGCCCTCCCTGATCCACCTCCTAGTCACCCAGTCAAAATTCACAGTGGGTCTGACATGACCTCCCCTGGTGGCTCATGCTGCCTTGGGTCCTGTAGTCCATTGACAACCAGATGTTCCACCAATCTCTCCTTCAGTAGTGCTTCCATGATCTTCCCACTACTGAGGTGAGGCTGACTGGTCTGCTTCCTCTTTGTTCCCACTTTTGTATAAGGGGACTACATCTGCTGTCCTCCAGTCTTTGGGTACCTCCCCTGTTTCCAGTGATCAGCTAAACAGGATAGCCAGAGGTTCAGCCACCACCTCTTAGTTCTTTAAGGACCCTGGGGTGCACCCATCTGGCCCCATTCTTTATCAACTCTTATTACTTCCAGTTCCTTCAGGACCCTTTCTCGTGTAAAGGGACTTGTGTCCATTTCTGCACCATTCTCACCCCTTGTACTCCCTTCAGACCCATTACCCTCCTCTTCCTCAGTAAAGACTGAGAAGAAATACCTGTTCAATATGTCAGCTTTACTGTTGTCATCCTCCACGCGGCCCCCATCCTCCCCCTTCAGTCTCACTATCCCTCCCTTTGTCTTTCTGTTTTCACTTATGTACCTGTAAAGGTTTGTCCCTCTACCCACTGATTTGATCTGTTCTTCTGCCTGAGCTTTGGCTTCCCTTACTGACCTCCCTGCCTCCTTTGCTTCTCCTGGTACTTCTCCTATCCCTTCTGCCTGTGTCTTTTTGTATTCCCTGAATGCAATCTTTTTGGCTTTCACTTTCTTTGCTACCTCTTTGGAAAACCATAATGGTCTTCTCTTCCTTTTCCTCTTGCTAACCTGCTTAATGCATAATTCTGTTGTTCTTGTAATCCCATTTTAAATACTACCCACTGTTCCTCAACCCCTGATTCCTGTCCCATTCCCTTAATGCCTCTTTCAAGTATCTCCCATTTTCTCAAGTCTGCCCCCTAAAATCTAGGATACGTGTTTTGTGTGGTTTGGTTCTGCTCTTTCTGTGATTTCAAACTACAATGACTGGTGGTCACTGTTTTCCAGGTGCTCCCCACTGTTACACCCATCACACTGTCCCTGTTTGTGAGCACAAGGTCCAATATTGCCTTCTGCCGAGGTTGGTTCCATGACCAGTTGCTTGAGGAAGGCACCCTGAAGGGAGTCCAGGATAAATCTGCTCCTAGTTGATGCTGCTGCTGGGATGCTCCAGTCCACGTCTGGAATATTGAAGTCTCCAACCAGTACTACCTCACCCTTGTCTGCCATCCTTTGGATGGCTAGCATCAGCTCCCTATCTGTTTCTTCCTCCTGGGCTGGTGGTCTATAGACCACACCCATGCGGATGGCTGTCCCCATTTTCCTTTCCAGCTTAACCCACAGTATCTCTCCCCCATTTTGTTCCTCCTGGATCTCTGTGGCCCTTATGTCATTTTTCACATACAGTGCCACTCCTCCTCCCTTCCTGCCTGCTCTGTCTCTTCTGAATATGTTGCAGCCAGGTATGGCCATCTCCCAGTCGTGGTTATCATTACACCAGGTTTCAGTGATGGCCACAATGTCCAGGTCTGACTGTACCATGTCAGCCTCCAGATCTTCCATCTTGTTGCTAAGGCTCCTGGCATTTGCACACATGGCTTTCCATGATTTGACCTCCCTAGACTGTTTCACTGTTCTACTCCAGCCCCTTCGTTGGTTGTCATTTATCCCTGGTTCTCCTTGCTGTCTGCCCTTCTGCTGAATTTTGCCCCTTTTCTGCTTATCCACCTCTTGGGCACTAATCTCCATCTTTTGCACACTGCTTTGCAGAGGTAGCCACTCCTCTGGTTCACTGGTTCCACTGCTAGCTGTGGGGGTGAGAGCAAGTAGGTACCATCCTTGCTGGCCTGCACCCCCTTTGCTAGTTTAAATGCTTGTCAATGTAGCATTTAAACTTATCATTGAGTCTTGGATTCCCTCCAGGATGGATGCAGGCCGTCAGGCTTGAACCAACCTCCATCCCTCCAGGTGGGTCCCCAGTCACCAATGAATCAAACCCTTCCTCACAGCACCAGTTCTTCAACCATGAGTTAAAGTTCCTGGTGCATGCACTCTATGCTTTCCTTGCCTCTCACAGGTAGTACTTCAGAAAGTGACAGAAGTAGCTACTTGCTGAGACCCCTCCCCAGTTTCCTAAACTCTTCCTGAACTTCCTTTGGCTCCCCATTTGCCAGGTCATTAGTACCTAGGTGGATAATGACATCCAGCTCACCCTCCCACCTTGCCTTCACAGTGATCCCCAGGATCTTCCTTCCATCCCTCCATGCCATGGCACCTGGTAGGCACCTCACCTCCCTGTCCTCCCCCTCTTGTGTTCCTAGCTGGATCCCTCTTATGATGGAGTCCCCCACCAGGATTCACTTCCTCCTCCTCTGGGGTCCACTGCTTTCCCGCTGAGGTCACCTCCTTGGCTAACCTCCACATCCTTTCCTTCACTTCTCTGGGTACCTCTATTTGGTTGTCCTCATTTGCCAGTGTGGCATATGAGTTCTTGAGTGGAATAGGATCTGGGATGTGCCTCTGCCTGACTGCTCTAACCCTCCCTGAGCCCACTGTCATCCAAGTGCTCCTCATTCTCGGCATCCTTTGAGGCAGTTGCATTGGACCAGGTGGTCTCTGGATAGGGGTGATGGTACTCCTGACCCAGTTTACTTCCGCTCTGAGTCTGGCTACCTCATCCCGCAGTCCAGAGAGATGCATGCAGATAAGGCAGCACCTGCGTGTCCTTAAACTTACCTTAAAACTTCTCTGTTTTGTCTTTAGTGCATTCATCAAACATTTCATCAAACATTTCTTCTTAGAAAGCCTGCTCTGAAAACTATTAGGATTTGCTGGTATACAGTAGAGATGCAGCAAAGTTTTACTCCCTAAACGAAGTAAACACAAAGTCACCTACTTCGCATCCATTTGGGGCTAGGTGAAGTCTCCATTGAAAAAGGCTACTTTGCCCTTAAATTACTTCACTTTACCAACCTCGCGTTCACTTTGCCTTATTTTTCAGAAAAGCAAATGGTGTGAAATTGAAACAGCCACAGATTACGAGTCACAATCTGCAAGTCACATGCTGCAGGCAGGAAGTTAATCAGGCAAGACAGTGAACTAGTTTCACTTTCCCCTTGCCAAGTACTGGAGAAAGAGCTGCGTGTGTGTGTGTGTGTGTGTGTGCGAGAGAGAGAGAGAGAGAGATTGTTGTTCAGTTTGCTTGTTTTTTGCAGTTTAGTGCCATATTTCTTGTTTTGAGTTGTGCCTCTTTTGATTTTCTATTCCAGATTCCTAATTTTACCTGTTTTTATTTTTTTTTTAGTAGTTGTTCTTAATAGTTTAATTTGTTTTGTAAAGTTATGGGGCACATAGAGATCATCATGTCGGGCAAGGATGTGTGGTGGCACCATGTGCATCAACTGTGAGAATTTGTTCCCTGTTAGTGCTCCCCTCCCTGGAAGAGGAGATAGTGGTGCCATGATGCAAGCACCCCCGCCGGTGGCACCTAGCACTGCGCCCTCACTGCTGGCCATGACCATGGCAGATTAGCAGCAGCAGCACCAGCAGCAGGAACAGTTACAGCAGCCACCCGAGCACCAAGAAGAACAGCAGCAGGTTGTTCCCCCCCAAGTGTTCAGCAGCCTGTAACATCTGGGGCCCCCCACTGCCTGTGCCAGGTCAGCAACACAGTTCCAGACTGTGGCATTTATTTTCATCACTGCCTGGTGACCCCAGTATTGTGAAATGTAGCATCTGTGGTGTGCTGGTGCGGCATGGGACCAGGAGTAGTCATCTTGGGACAGATGAGCAGTATACTCACCTTGTAAACCACCATCATGCAGAGTGGGAGGCAAAGGAAGTGGAGGTTTCCAGCAATGCACCTTCTGCACAACAGGTGGAAGCTCGGCTTCTGCCTGCACGGGGTGAGAAACGAAGAAGGGAGTGGGACCAAGTGGCTGTTCCTGCACCTGCACGGGAGTGCAACCCCTTAAGTCCTGCTACACAGGAGTGGTGGATGGACAGAACTGAGGATAATCAGTTGCAAATAATGGCAATGCTGCTACTGCTGCTGAGTCATCACAACCTGGACCTGTAGTCTTTTTGTTTTCGGTATAACTTTCATTGTGTGTTGTGTCTTTCTTTTTACTAACCTTCTTCCCCCCCCAAAAAAGAATAAAAATGCACCCCAAAAAATGATAAAAGACCGTAAAAAATGCTGTCCTTCCCTTCCTTCTTTCGTTTCCTACCTAATAATCTTTTTACATACAGTAAAAGTATTATTTTTTTAGCAGTAATGTTTTCTTCCTGTCATACAGCCCCCTGCAAACATATATAATAGTTGACTTGCTCCAGTGTTGAGGGGCATTAATAATACCATGTGGTTTCACCTTGTAAAGTAGGAGCAGTCAGTATGGTTCTCAGTAACTAACCACAGCTTAATAATCCACAGAGATTGCAGTGGGATAAATTCCCAAAAGTTCATTTTACCAGCATGCAGATACAGGTACCCTTCCCCAGCCCCCACATAGTAAGTCAAAAGATATTGTGCGGTACCTGCACTTTGTCATGGCTGAGGTGGTAATTGGAATTATACCATATATAAGAAGTTTAATTAAAATGATAGTGATAAACAGCGCAGATATAAAGTGCAACAAGTTTGTGCAAACATGATGTTTTTTAGATACCTTTTACTAAATATTACAATAAATTCCATCACATGCCACACAGTTTATAGACCTACCTTTGTAGGTACAATGCAGACATACATACATACACATAGATCAATTACTATTATTTAATAGCATACCCCTTTATTATCTTTATTCATTATTATCCTTTGAACAAAGTTTTTGCACTTTATTTCTGCGCTTTTCACCACTGTTGCATTAATTAAACTTCTTAAATACGGTGTAATGCCAATTATCACTTCAGCTTTGACGAAGCATGAGTACTGCACAATTTTGTTCAACTTACTATGTGGGGACTGGGGAGGGATACCTGTATCTGTATGCTGGTAAAATAATCTTTTGAGGAATTTATCCTACTGCAATGTCTGTGGCTCATTAAGCTGTGAACAGTGACTGAGAGCCATACTGACTGGTCATCCCCTTCCAGTAAAAAAAGTTATAGCACCCCGAATGTGTACCCACAGAAAAACAGAGGCATTTCCTGAACCTGCTAACACACCCCCATGCAGGCACCCAATGTTAATTTTGTGATGATAGAAAATGAATGCTGAGTGTGCACTCCATTGACCTGTATGGGCACGATCTTTCTTTAGCTGTTATTACTATTTATAGCTGCAGTTTAGAAAAATGAAAGTGACTGCTATAGTAAGAGTGGCTGTTAATCCACTCCAGCGGTCACTTTGAATTCTTTAAATTGCAACAATAAGTAGTACGAAAAGCTGTATAAAAATTGTGCCCATTCATGTCAGTGAAGCGCACAGTCTGATTTTAATTTACTGACATCACAAAAGGTTGCTGGGCGTGCCTGCCTGGGGGTGGGGTGTCACCCGGTTGAGGTTTCTGTGGGTACACAGGCCTGGTGCCATAACTTTTTTACTGGACCATACTGCATGGTATTATTAACACCTCTCAACACTGGAGCACATTAGCTATCATATATGTTTGAGGTGTGCTGGGAAACCACCTGACAATGCACAACTGCTCTTTAACAATTTTGACCTATACAGTTTTATTCTATTTTCAATTGTCCCTTATTTACCTACTTGTATGTATGATACCATTCCTTCCACAATTAATGTTCTTCTGCATTATAAAAAGGTCATTAATGAAAGTCTTAATGTGATCATTTGCCATTTGGCAAGGAGTGTCACCTGGTCACTCATTAATGAATAAAAAGGTTTTTTATTTTTTCCTTTTTACAGTTAACTAGCCCGTTTTATAAGTGCAATAACCCAATCTAGCCCATGGGAGTATCAGGGCATTAATGCACTTCCCAGTTAGTATAAGTCACTCTGGCAAGCCTTCATGCCTCACATCTCACCCAAGACATGCATTAATACCGTGACACTCCCATGTTCTGTTGTGGGTTCTTTGTAGCTCACTTACTCCCTTTTTTCAAACATAAAATAACAGTAGTGCTCCTTTTAATCTTGTTCTGAACTGTTGTTTTAAGCAGTATACCCAGCTGTTTGTGAACACCTACTGCTCTGTAATGTGATGGTGGTGTACCATGTCCTGCTGGATTGCATGGTACTTTGAGTCACAACAGAAATGATTTGAAATGTCAGATGTACAAAAACAGGTGTGAATACTGATGAAAACCTGCTGCAAGCAAGATTAAAAGTAGCGCTGTGTTTATTATGTCACATGTGAAAAAACGTAGTCCAACAGTTGTAAATTGTGGAACTAAGAGTATCATATAGACAAGTCAGTAGGTAACTACTACCAATTAAAAATCACATAGAAAAGTACAGGTAAAAATTGTCAACAGATTATTGCACTGCTGTGGTAGTTGTCATGCAATATAAGTTTTTGGGTACTGTTGACTGTGTTCAGTTTTCTTAGCATATCCACAACCACCACAATAAAAATACCCTACCATTGCCCAACACAATTACTGTACAACCCCCAAGAAAAAAAAATACTACGATATGTGAATGTAGCATGCTTATACTGCTATCTTGCCACATCATTCAACATGCAGTATTAGTGTCCCGACTCTCAATGAAGAATAATCACAAGAGAAAATTTTCTGAAAAATCACAATTATTTCAGGACGCACTGATTAAAGAGTGCACCAACAGCCATGACTCTGCATAAGTGTGCCCACTAAAATGGCTGCTGTTAAAATGGCATGAAAAGGCCGAACTCCCGATGAAGAATAATCACATGATACCATGTTCTGAAAAGTCACAATTATTTCAGGATGCACCGATTAAAGCATGCACTGACAGCCACAACTCTGGCACCTGCTACTGATGCTGTTGTCCTTCTGTTTTCTGCTGCTGCTGAGTGCTGACTGAACTGATGCATGGTGTGTTGCCAAATGATGATAGCCACAGATGACCATGGGGTAAACCATAATTTGATGCCCTGGAGGACCATTAATCTGCTGTGTTGATGATTGAAACATGCTGCCCTATGTGTGTGTATTCATACCACCATTGGTAAGTTAATGTACATGTCATGCTCAGGTTTTTTCAGAGACCCATTTACTGTACTTTCTATATATGTAATCCTTTTTTTTTCTCTCACTGGTCATAGAGTCCTACTTTGATTGCACACATTTCAGCTTGCTGAAGACTTTGACTGTATGAAAACTGTCAAGCCATGAAAGGTAAGTATCTCTTTTTTTTGGGGGGGTGGGGGGTTGGGGCATCATTTGAAAACAAGTTTCCAACTGTTTTTGTCTTCTTTACAGGTTTTCTTTGTATCCTCCAGATTCATACCAGTTGCACATCTTCTGATTTGAATAAAATAGCAATGGCAGCACACGGCACCTAAATGTTACCTGCAAACAGACAAAGAAGAAATTATTCAGACTTCATTGCACTACCACATTCTGTTACAAGTGTGGCTGTTCCTGTCTGTTATATCCAGCTTAAAATATCAAGCTATTAGTAAGCCAGTCCCAAGACCAACTAACATGTTTAGTGCATGTGACATGCACTGGCACACTATCTTAAGTTACATTACATGACATGTAATCACGACCAGGATAAAACATTATAGAACCATGGCGTGCTGAAGTATGCCAGTGACAGATGTGCCTGAAAAATATATTATCTGGCCTGCATGTCACCTTCATTGCATGCTTTACACTGGCTTGAAAAAATGAAAGACTAAAAAGAACAGAGGAAATAAGATTGATACTAACCTAAAAAATCATATCCTTTAGGTGGCCGTAGTACTACGGTAGTCCTGTCCTGTTACATTGTTTGTAACTGGAACCTCCGAAAACAAAATGAAAATCAGTTGCTGGTATTTGGTGACAAAGGCATCTATAAAAAGGTTAAGGAAGCATTCACGTCACAGTTCAAGGAAAAACCATAGTATGAGAAATTAGTACGTACTCACTGTAAACTACTGATAATTAGAAGCATGGTTGCTGAGGCTGGCTGCGGGTTCCTACACTGGGCATGGGCACAGGTACACATTCTCTGTCTCTTACTCTCATGAAGACGGGTAGCTGTGGCTGGCTGCGGGTTCCTACACTGGGCATGGGCAAAGGTACACATTCTCTGTCTCTCACTCTCAGGAAGATGGTTGGCTGGATATGGTGTGTTAACATCTTTCAGTGTCAGGAGGAGGATATCTGTCATTTAATCAGCAGGATTTAAGTGGCTACAGTAAGTTGACATTTATGCTTATTAGGCAGACAATGTTTGCTAATGACAGCAAATGACAGAACACATTCTATTAAGTGTACTCACAAAATCTACAAAGGGGAAGGTAAAATAGAATGATAGGTCATTATTTGTACATATCTGTCATATGGAATGAGAGTCAAGGACCCTGTTTTTCTTTTGTGAAAGATAAAAAAATGTTACCATTACAGAAATGTGACAGCCTTTAAACCCGTTACACATTATCACCAACATCCTCCTCATCCTGATCAAATAGGAAGCTACCCTCACAGTCATCAGGGTCAGAGTTGTGCTCACTAGGGAATTCTTTTTCCATGACTGAGTCATCAACCTCAATGGTACACCATCTGATACTGCCACCTGGATGGTCTGCTTCTCCCACATCATCAGCACAACCATCATCGTGCCGTGGTACAAACACAGATGTGGTTGTTCAACTTGGTATGTGACCTTATTTGTAAGTGATAAGTTAGTATGACGGTCATGCACTTCTGCCCCTATAGAACTGAATACCCTGTCCACACTTACACTGGAGGGTGGGCTGGTCAGGTACTTCAGTGCTACTGAAGTCAGCTCTGGCCATTCATTCACCTTGCCACTCCAGTACACCAGAGGATCGTCAAGTACTGACAGTTGCCTATTTTCTGACAAATAGGCATCAGCCATGCTCTGTGCTGCATGCAGTACTGATGAGTTATCCACCTGTTCAGAGGATTCATCGAGGTCACAGATTCCTACTTGAGACAAGGCACCCCAAAGTGGGTTAATGGCAACCTGGTTTGCTGACACCCCCCTTTTCCCGCAGCCATCATACTGAATGTGCTTACTCCACAGTGACCTTCAGCCTTGTTATCCTGTGGTTTGCAGAACTTTGCATGTGATGTCTGTGCCCCATGAACCAATCGAACCAGCTGTCCAGTCAGAGTCTGACCCTGATCAGTGCCCTCCCTCTAGTAAGGATGCAATGCCATGTTTGTATCATGGTCCAACATTGTTGCTGTTCCAAATTCTTCACTTTGCTGAATAGTGGCGATGTGGGAATTGTGGTTGAATATTGTAAGAATGTGTTTCATAGATACATAGATACATAGACAGTGTCAGCAGATAAGGGCCTATGGCCCACCCAGTCTGCCCATTTGAGCTTGTAAGTTCAGTTTGTTTTCCTAGAAGTCTGTTGCCCCTTACCCCTGACCTCCAGAATTCCTTTATGTCTATCCCATGCATTCTTAAATCCCATGATTGTTTCAGCCCCCACCACTTCCTCTGGCAGGGTGTTCCACTTGTCCACCACCCGTTCTGTGAAGAAATTCTTTCTCATGTTTCCTCTGAATCGTCCTCCTCCAACTTCATCCCATGCCCTCTTGTCCTGGAACATCTTTTCGCTTAAAATAGTGTTTTCCTGCCCCTGTTCCTCCCTGTAAGATACTTGTATGTCTCTATCATATCCCCTCTCTCCCTCCTCTCCTCCAGGGAGTACATGTTCAGTTCCTTCAACCTGTCTTCATAGGACTTGTGATACAATCCATGCACCATCTTTGTTGCCCTCCTCTGAACCTTCTCTACCCTGTCTATGTCCTTACATAGGTATGATCTCCAGAACTGTACACTGTACACTGTACTCCAGGTGGGGCCTCGCTAGGGTCTTGTATAGCGGAATTATGACCTCCCTTTTCCTGCTGGTGATGCCCCTGCCTATACATCCCAGCATCCTATTTGCTTTACCTGCTGCCTTGTCACACTGTTTCCCTACCTTGAGGTCATCAGAGATGACAACCCCAAAATCCCTTTCCTGCTTGGTGCATGCTATATCCTCACCCCCCAACTGATATATTGTGCCAGGGTTTTTGTGCCCCATATGCATTATCTTGCACTTCTTTGCATTGAATTTCAACTGCCAAACCCCTGACCATTCTTCAAGTTTCTGCAGGTCGCTTCTCATTCTGTCTACACCCTCTGGTGTGTCTACTCTGTTACAGAGCTTTGTGTCATCAACGAACAGTGAAATTCTGCCTTCTAGGTCCTGTGCAATGTCACTGATGAAGATGTTGAATAGGACCGGTCCCAGCACTGATCCCTGTGGTACCCCACTGGTCACTCTTCCCTCTGTGGAGTGACAGCCATTTATCACCACCTCTGTGTCCTGCCACCCAGCCAGTTACTTACCCACCACACTACTGTTCTGCCACACCATATTCCCCAGTTTGTGTAATAGTCTTCTTGTGGCACAGTGTCAAAGCCTTGCTGAAGTCCAGATAGGCCATGTCCACTGCCCTCCCCTGATCCACCTCCCTAGTCACCCAGTCAAAATATTCAACGAGGTTGGTCTGACATGACCTCCCTCTGGTGAAACCATGCTCCCTTGGGTCCTGTAGTCCATTGACAACCAGATGTTCCACCAATCTCTCCTTCAGTAGTGCTTCCATGATCTTCCCCACTACCACTACCATTTCAATAATGCACTGCTTGACCTATCTCTGGACACAACAAGGTTAGGCTGCAGATTTGACAAAGTCTGCCTCAGCACCCGCAGCAGTGGAATGGCTTGAATAATGGATGCAGCGTCACCACACACTGCCTGTGTGGCATGTTGAAATGGCCTCAACATTGATATCACTGAGTCTATGAGGCGCCACTGTTCAGTTGTCATAGACATTGAGGCCCCTGAACTGTCATGGCTAGTGTGCATTACTAGGTATTCAGAGATGGCTTTGTGCTGTTCATTCAGCCACTCTGCCATGTAAAGTGTAGAGTTCCAGCATGTGACAACTTCAAGCTTGAGGTGGTGCTGAGGGAGGCTGTTTTGAATCTGCAGCTGCCTAAGCTGGTCATGGGCCTTTCCAGAGCATGCAAAGTGTGCACAGGTGCAGCATGCAACTGTCAGCATTTGCTTGATGTCATGGTGCAGCAGAACCTCCTGTACCACAAGATTTAAACAGTGGGCCATACAGGGACCCCTCACAAAGCCACCATTGCTGATACATTTAACGAAGTTTGATCCATTGTCGCTAACTATAAAGCCAGCATTTAGGCACAGGGGGTTCAGCCCCTCTCAATTTCTGTCAGTAGAAACATAGAAACATAGAATTTGATGGTAGATAAGGACCACTTGAGCCACCTACTCTGTCCATTTCCCTACCTAATGGACAAGCTGCAGATCCTAGTTAACCAACAGCCTACTTCCTCCTACCCCCCCCCACTAGAATTGCCTTATGTCTGTCACAGTTTAGCAAGTCTAGCATGTTTTCACCCGTGTGGGACCCTGCTACACTGCACATTGCAAGCATCATATGCTGTCTAATTCCCTGAAGGTTGCTACCACAACAGTCTGACTTATTACACAGATTTCCAATCCCGCCAACACAGACAACCCCTGGTACCTGCACCCAATGTGCAGTAATATACAAATAGGAACTACCCACCATTTTGCCACTTGTCCACATATCCATACTTAAGTGAATGTATGGTGATGACGAGAAATGTTGAAGGGCATGTCTTACAGACTCCATTACAGTCCGATATAACTTCGAGACAGCATGGGTGGAAAAGTAGTTCCTGGACGGGACTTTACATTTGGGAAAGGCGCATGCTGCAAAATGCTAGAATTTGGAAATCTTCACACAAAGGAGAAGGGCAAAAGGTCAATTGCCAGTATTTCCACTACAGCAGCATTCAGTTCATATGACACTGCATGATTTGGTGGGTATTTCATATTCTGGGCAAAAAGACTGTGCAATGTGGGCTGCATTGTTACCATTTTGCACGTGGAGTTCTAAATGGCTCTGCTCTGTGAACTGCCATGGGTGGGTGCTTTTGCCATGTGATGAGGGGTGCACAGGTGGCAAGTCAACAAATTATGTTATTTTCCCTATTTTAAGCACAGGGGTTGATGCTGGAGTAGAAATACTGCCCAGACCACTGCCACTGCTACTCTGATCACTACTTGACAATTCAAAATCCTCCTCCTCCTCATGGCTGTAGTAATCTTCAGGTGTTATTTCACCACTGCTGCAGACATGGCTACTTGGGCTACTTACAGTAAAGGAAGGAGATACCTTGCTCAATATGGTGGATGAGGGTGAACGCTCCACTATGGCATTAGCTCCCCTCTGGTGCCTAGTCCACATTGCCATGTGCCTGCTCTTCAGATGTGTATGCCGACCTCCAGTGCCCAGATGGCTACCCTTTTTACCACGCCTCACATGTGCTCGGCAAAGCTGGCAGATTGCCACTGTTTCATCTCTTGCATCTTGTATGAAAAAAATCCCAAACTAGGGATTTTGATGCCCTACTTTTCACATGTCCCTGATGCTGCATATTGGACTCCAGTTTTTTAGGTACTGAAATGGGGGGTGTACTGCATGATTTCTGTTGTTGGGCACACTTGGACTCTACCTGACCATCGCAATCTATGATTATTACTGTGTAATCATCATCAACAGACACAGCTACATCACAACTTTGAGGAGGGGGGGATTTAATAACAGACTTTACACACAGCCACCTTTACTTTCTTTTTCTCTGGTTCCCAGCTGGGGCCACTGAAATCATCATAATAATCACCATCCGCATCCACAATTTCAGCTTGGATGCTGCCCTGTGGAGAACGTGTTCCAACCACAGCCTCAGTATGATCATCCACTATTTTTTCTTCAACATTTGAATCATTGGATGGCCCAGGCATAACCTCAACAGCACTGGAAAAATGAGATTATGATTGTGAGTCATTGTCAGGATCAGAATTATGTCCAGCTACTGCGGGGATGGAGATGGGGAGTGTTACATCAACTACACTCTGACTCATGTCTTTGGACTCCACAATATTTTGGCAACCTGTTATCTTATCATAGGTTGAACTTGGGGCAATACTCATGCTATCAGCAACTTCACTACCACCACCAGCGGGGACAACAGCATCTCCAACCATCATTGAAGCAACTGATTGCACTGTGAAAAATACAGTCAGAGAAATCCCTTTACTGCCATCAGCTATGCCCTTTTGCTGCTACCACCGTGCCCATGGCCACTCTTTCCATTGGCAGCAATGCCATGGCCAGAAACATCTCTTTGTGCATCTATTTGGGGTACTTTTTTTTGAGTACACAGAAAATTAACAACAAATTTAGATTTCTGAACTTTGGGGTGGATGGAAAGCCAAAAAACAACATCTGTGGCTTACAGATGAAGACTGGGCCCTAAACAGATGTAGACACACAGACAGGTGGAGATTAAGCACTCAAGAAATGCAGCCACACAGGCACAGCAACACCTTAACCATTGGTCACAAATCCAAAACTGGAAAAATAAAACCTTCTTTTGCGGGGGAGGGGGTACAGCTGCAGTACCAGCCCACTACCTAGATAGAACGAAGCAGTAAAAAATACTGCAGAGAGATAAGAGATTCAGAGTGCTGTGATTACGCTGTGGTGCAATAAAATGTGTCTGACTTGATGGCACGCACACACACACTAAAGGTAATGCGCAGAAAATTTAACAGTTCAGTACACCACAACTAAATCTTTTAAACCGACCGTAAAAAAGCACAGCACCACAGTAAAAAGCAAAAAATTAACAAAACGTATTACAAGTATTACTGTCTGTAGATGAACACACAAATACTAACACACTAGCTACCCAACAACAGTTAGAAAGACTGCCTTTCTCACTGTGTAGCTCCCTTCACCACAGATCTGCCCATCCCCGGAAGCACACTTCTACAGTGTCTGTCAGTACACAGACTGAATGTTCTAAATTAACATTTAAAATGCACACAAAAACAATAAACACTTTATGATATAAGCACAGGAGGGTTTCCTATAATCTATGTACTAAATTTTGACCAAAACAATTGGCCCAAAAACACTTTTTAAAAGGTTTTTCAATAGTTGATTCTCAGAGCTCTTACAGCAAACTGTCTCCAGCTTTCCACTACACACATAACACAGAACTGAGGCTGTGCAAGACAATCTAGAGCCCATGTGACCTGCTATCCTATGATTCACAGCAAACTTCACCTTAAAGGCCAAAACAAAGGCGAAGTCAGCACGAAGTCCATAGAAAACAATGAGACTTTGAGTTGAAATTCAAGGCGAAGTTATTCACTTCACTTTGCAGAGTACTTCTTGTAATTATTATTATGTGTGAAGTGCTCGGCGTAATGAAGTGCATGGACTTCACCCAAAACTAGTATACAACGGAGCCCACATACAATCACATCAGATAAAGGAGCATCCTGGATATGGGAACATTGTGCCTGTGCCCCAGTTTTTCCCCATTCATTCCTTTTTTTGTAATTAAAAGTTTGTTTATTTTTTCAACATAACAAGGTAGGTAACATATATCAGTACAGAAATCCTAGCCAGGATTGCTCCCTGGATGAACATGCTACTAATGGGTTCCTAACAGAGTAAACTAATACCGTACATTTACATACATAGAAACACAGACTTTGACAGCAGATAAGGACTGCTTGGCCCAACCAATCTCCCCATTGCCCTACCTACTGGATAAGCTGCAGATCCTAATTAACCAACAGCTTACTTCATTCTACCCCACCGGAATTGCCTTATGTCTGTCCCATGCATTCTTGAATTCTCCCTTTGTTTCTGACCCCATGACCTCCTCAGGAAGGCCATTCCATGCATCTACCACCCTATCTGTGAAAAAATACTTCTTCACGTTGCCCCTGAGCCGTCCCCCCATCTTCAAATTGTGCCCCCTTTTTCTTGCACATCTCTTTTACTGTAAGATACTACCCTCTTGGACTTTGACGATTCCCTTGAGGTACTTAAAAGTTTCTATTATGTCCCCCCTCTCCCTCCTTTCCTCAAGGGTGTACATATTAAGCTCTTTCAGTCTCTCTTCCTATGACTTTTGGTGCAGACCCTGCACCATTTTAGTTGCCCTCCTCTGGACCGCCTCCATCCTGTCTATGTCCTTGTGGAGATTGGGTCTCCAGAACTGCATGCAGTACTCCAGATGGGGTCTCACCAACTGTCTGTACAAAGGGATAACAACTTCCTGTTTTCTACTGGTGTTGCCTTCTCCTTATATATCCCAGTATCCTCCCAGCCCTCCTTACTGCCTTCTCACATTGCTTGCTTATCTTTAAGTCATCTGGTATGACTACCCCAAGGTCCCTTTCCATTTTTGTTGTTGTTAGTACCTCCCCCAATTGTGTACTCGTCCCCTGGGTTTTTGTTTCCCAGGTGCATGACTTTGCACTTTTTTGCATTGAATCTAAGCCATCATACTTTTGACCATTCCTCCAACCTTGCCAAGTCCCTTCTCATCCTTTCTACCTCCCCTTTTGTATCAACCCTGTTGCAGATCTTTGTGTCATCTGCAAATAGGCATACTTTCCTTCCAATCCCTCTGCAATGTCACTTATAAAGACATTAAAAAGTTCCAGTCGCAGTACTGAACCCTGCAGTACCCCACTAGTAACACCCCTTTCTTCAGAGTGGACTCCATTTACTATTACCCTCTGTGTCCTGTTGTCCAGCCATTTTTTTATCTAGGTTACCACCATGGGACTGACTCCCAGGCTGGCTAATTTGTTTATTAATCTTTTGTGTGGGACTGTGTCAAATGCCTTGCTAACGTCTAGGTAGGCCATGTCCACAGCCCCTCCCTGGTCTACTACTTTGGTCACCAGTCAAAGAAATCTATTGGAGTCCTCTAACATGACCTTCCCACTGAGAAACCATGTTGCCTTGGGTCCTGTGCCCCACTGACCTCTAGGTACTCAACAATTCATTCTTTTAGAAGTGATTCCATCATTTTCCCTTCCACCGAGGTCAAACTAACAGCAACTGCCTGGTTCAAGGGCTACCTAACAGGCCAGTCACAGCAAGTCAGGATAAATACCACCATCTCCTCCTGTAAAACAGTCTTCTCAGGTGTCCCACATGGGTCTATTCTTGGCCCTCTACTATTCACCCTCTTTTTAAACTCTCTCCCCAAGTCATGTAGTGGTAACCTGCTGCTCTACGCTGATGACGCGGTAGTGTTTTGGAAACACCCACAGCCGAGCACTCTCCAGCGAGCTTTTCAGGTTTCTTCCAGGAGCTAGAAACCTGGTTCACAGAACACCGCCTGATCATCAACTATCAAAAAAAAGTCCATGATCTTTGCACATCGACAAAGTACACACAGCCAGTCGGCTCTCCTAATCAAAACAAACAAAGCGTACTTGAACATGTCATGTGTTTTAAATACCTGGGAATTACATTAGCACCCTCCTCTCCTACCATCATCATACAACTACTCCTCCGCTGTTAACACTAGAGTGGGTATCCTCCACAGACTTAAACACTGCATACTCACACAGGCCATGCAGGCTCATGGGTTGCCTCCTCTATCCTCTCCTAATAGACTACAGGGATAGTGATATAGGGCTCTATGGACCCTACCGCCTCAGAGCATCAACACCGCTTTGAATAAAGCTGTCAGCCAGTCACCGGGTGTGACAGATTAACACACATGCCTGTGAGCTCTAAGGCTAGCTGGATGGCTAAACTTCCAAGGAAGACTTAAGTACCACTCCTGTGTGCTAGCGAAAAAGATCCTTCTCCAGCTAGCGCCCGCAGGCCTTCTCTCAATAGTCTGTGTTGCCCCTCCCCCAGGCGTAACACTAGACTCGCAGAATCCTCCTTATTCCTGGTCCCTCATTGTAGAACATCCTTTGGGCAAAGATCTTTCTTCTACCGTTCCCCTCTTCAGCTAAACACTCTACCCCCCATCTCTCAGACCCTTAGCATCTCCCAATTCAAAACAGCCCTCAAAGCTCAACTCCAGGAGTCAGAAAAATGTGACTGCGGCTAACTCTCTGCCCTCCTCTGGTTTTTCTATACCCCCAATACACATGACACAGGGTCTCAATTGATCCCAAGAGTCAGCATCATTAACCTCTCTGACAAGGGTTATCTTGTATCGCTGCCTACTACTGTCACCAGTTAACAAAGCTTATGCCTGGACTGCACCGGCAGTACGGTGTTATGAATTTCTACCTGTTTATTGTGTGTTCTCTGTATTTGTTTACCCTCCACCCTATGTAACCGACGTGGAGACTTTGCAAAAGAGTCTGTGACTCAAAGGTTTGTAATTCCGATTATATCCAATAAAATAAAATAAAAACTGTCTAACATAAATGGAGTTATATGCACTTTATTTCCTCATTAATTCCTATGGAAGTATAGATCGATTATAGTAACAGTCAACCCGATTACAATCACGTAGTTTTTTGGTCTCACAGCACTGAGCTGATACACAGGATGACTCACGCTGACTCGCCTCTCACCTTGCTCACCAGCAGCTGTTGCCAGCTCATTAACACTCACTCAGGGTATCAGCAAGGTGTTATTGACTGATGCTCTGTCTCACATTACAGTGTTGATTAGAGGTTAAATAGGTTTCAGAAAATGTGGTTCTCTAAGATCAGCCACACAAAACAGTGCCATCCTACAAGGAGAATGAAACCCAGGACACCAGAAGCATTGTTGCACCACCACCTGTGAATGAAGTAAAGGACTGTATGGCAAAAATAAGACATTTCATTCCAAGTAAAGAAAATTGGGATCTGACTCAGTTTTATGCTATTGATCGAATATAGATGAGCTTGTCCTGTGTCACAGAAAGAAGCAGAAAATAACAAATCATTTTTCACAAAAGCATATATATATATATATATATATACACACACACACACACACACACACACATACATACTACTCCAGCATTTAGATTCCTTACTTTTAGTTTTAACCTTTTAAGTACTGAAAAATAATTTATGAAAGAGTTTTTAACTGATTTTAATTGTGGTTTGTAACATAATAAAAAGTCTGAGTGCTTGATATCTCTGGGGTTTGATCTTGATAAGTATCTGATTCATACCAGGGTGCATTACACTACTGCCATTGTGTGGTGAATGTGCAGTATTACAGAAGCCTGCATATAGGAACAACTCACTTATAAGAACATTTTATGCAGGCAAATAGAGTGTTCTTATAAGCGGGATCCACTGTATATGATAGTGTTTTTATGATAGAGGTGTACACATTTTCACATATAGAGGAAATGTTGAACATGCCATGTTGTGACTCCAAAATAAAATAGCCACCATCTGTGAAAAATGTATTTTGTACCCCACCCTTGAATGCCACCATCACCCAGACTCTGTGCCATCACTACATAAACTGCACCACTATTCCCTAACCTGTCATATCTCATTTTTTCCTCTCATCTCTTCTTCCCCAGGCTCTATCCCCAACCTCTCAGAAGTCTGATCTGAGTAATTAGGTCCTTGGTCCTCATTCACTCCACCTCATTCCCTTCTGTCTTCCTACCCTAGTGCCCTAAATCACAAACATCACACACAACATCTCAACTGGCACTGTCCCTAATGACTGTCCCAAATGCCCTAAAGACTGCTGCTACTACTTTCATTCTCATAAAATCATAACTCAGTGCTCATCTCTTCTCCAACTATCAGCTTATCTCTAAAGACTTTCTCTTGGGAAAATAGTATAGGCTGGAGATTAGAGCACCATGCTGTGAACCAGGAGACCCAGAATCCCTGTGTTTATATCCCTCAACCACCACTTCTATACTGTATGAGCCTGAACATTTCATGTAACGTCCCTGCGCTCTCAGGTTATACCTGGAAATGAGCATTGTCTCAATGTGCGTATCCTGGCACAAAATTCTGAAATAAAATTCCAAAAAAACCCTTGAATCAATTGTCAGTAACACTTTACTTTAAGTTCCCTTAACAACACTGAAGTTACAGTGTAACTACCCTGTAACAACTGCACTGCATATAACTATGGTGTAATTTTCTCAGTTGCATGTAATTAATGATTACTTACCCAGCAGTTACATTGAAATTGACACTTAAAATTAAGTATGACCCATATGTCTTTACCCATCTCTCTAGTCATCTCTTACCCAAAAAACTTCCTTGACTCCTTTACTTCTGACTTTCACTCTATCCATATGGTATTACAACTGTCTTTTTTATGTTTGCTTGTGTACATGCAAGAAACATTTTGTTACAGAAAATGGCACTTCAGAGATGTGTCACTGCTCAGACTACTGCTACTCAAGCTGGAAGGGGCTCGGCAATCCAGACCAATGACCACCCACTGTGGTTGTGACACCACTTGCTGCTTGCTGGGTGGAAATTTCATGTGGCTGAAAGGACTAAAGATGCTGCTATCAGAGGGGGCTTCAGTCCTTTCTTTTGAATGAAGTCAGTCAGTAAGCAGCTGATCTGCTTTCAGCATTAGGAACCTGACAGAGATTACACTATATCTATCTATCTAGCTATCTGTCTGTCTGTTTATCTGTCTGTCATAGACATAGAAACATAGAAACATAGACTTTGTCGGCAGATAAGGACCGCTAGGTCCATCTAGTCTGCCAATTTCCCTACCTAAAGGATAGGCCGCAGATCCTAGTTAACCAACAGCCTATATCTTCCTGCCCCCCACAAGAATTGCCTTATGTCTGTCCCATGCATTCTTGAATTCTCCCACAGTTTTAGACCCCACAACTTCCTCAGGAAGTCTGTTCCATGCATCCACTACCCTCTCTGTGAAATAATACTTCCTCACATTGCCCCTGAACCGCCCTCCTTCTATCTTTAAATTGCTTGTTTGTTTGTTGAATTTTGTTGACCCGGTAAGCCCACTGGGCCTAGAAGTCCCTTTTTCAGGGGCGACCGGGGGGTACAGATGGTAAGCAATTGAATTTGAACCAGATTAAATGTTGGTAGTATTTTTACTGAGCAGGGAAATTTGGCCAGGAACACGGAAATTCCCTACTCTTTTCGATAAGTGCCATGGGATCTTTAACATCCACCTGAACTACCACCAATCCAGGGAGATGGGACCTCGGTTTAACGTCTCATCGAAAGACGGATCCTTGTGTCCCTTGTTCTTGCAAGTCTCTTTTCTGAAAGATGCTACCCTCTTGGACTTTGTTGATTCCCTTGAGGTACTTGAAAGTTTCTATCATGTCCCCTCTCTCCTTCTTTCCTCAAGGGTATAAATATTAAGCTCCTTTAGTCTCTCCTCATACGACTTCTCTTGCAGACCCTGCACCATTTTAGTTGCCCTCCTCTGGACTGCCTCTATCCTGCCCTATGTCCTTGCGAGATGGGGTCTCCAGAACTGGACACAGTACTCCAGATGGGGTCTCACCAACTGTCTGTACAGAGGGATAACAACTTCCTGTTTTCTGCTGCTGATGCCTCTCCCTATACATCCCAGTATACCCCCGGCTCTCCCTACTGCCTTCTCACATTGCTTGCTAACCTTAAGGTCATCTGATATGATTACCACCAGGTCCCTTTCCTGTTTTGTTGTTGTTACTACCTCCCCACCCATTGTGTATTCTTCCCCTGGGTTCTTGTTTCCCAGGTGCATTATTTTGCACTTTTTTGCATTGAATCCTAGCTGTCAAACGTCTGACCATTCCTCCAACCTTGCCAAGTCCCTTTTCATCCTTTCACGCCTCCTTGTATATCAATCCTGTTGCAGATCTTTGTGTCATCTGCAAAGGCATCTTTTCCTTCAGTCCCTCTGCAATGTCACTGATGAAGACATTAAAAGGACTGGACCATCTAGTACCCTCACGGTACCCACTGGTAACGCCCTTTCTTCGAGTGGACTCCATTTACAATTACCTTCTGTGTCCTGTTGTCCAGCCAATGTTTTGCAGGCTACCACCCTGGGATCCACTCCCAGGCTGGTTAATTTGACTAATAATATTTGTGTGGGACTGTGTCAAATGCCTTGCTAAAGTCTAGGTAGCCATGTCCACAGCCCTCCCTGGTCTACTACTTTGGTCACCCAGTCAAAGAAATCTATTAGATTCGTCTGACATGACCTTCCCGCTGTGAACCCATGCTGCCTTGGATCCTGTGCTCCACTGACCTCTAGGTACTCAACTATTCTTTCCTTCAGAAGTGACTCCATCACTTTCCCTACCACAGAGGTCAGACTGACAGGTCTGTAGTTTTCTGCCTCTGTCTTGGTCCCACTTTTGTGAAGGGGAATCACATCCACCTTCCTCCAGTCCTCGGGTACCACACCATCCTCCCATGATTTATTAAAAAGAGTATCCAGTGGTTTCACTAGTTCCTTCCTTAATTATTTTAGAATTCTGGGGTGAATTCCATCAGGACCCATTGCTTTGTCCACTTTCAGTTTTAGGAGTTCTTGCAGACCCTTTCTTCTGTGAAAGGACTGGGATCGACCCCCTATCAAGAGTGCTTCTGTTAATTGGATTAGGCACTTCCCTCCTCTTTTGTGAATACTGAGCAGAAATATTCGTTCAGTATTCCCCTTTTCACTGTTCCCTCTGCCCCACCCACACGTTCATTCTATTCAGCCTCACTATCCCTCCTTTGTCTTTCTCGCCGCTGATGTACCTATAAAGGTTTTATCCCTTCTTAACTGAGTTGGCTATCTTTTCCTCAGTTTGGGCCTTTGCTATTCTGATTTCCCTCCCTGCTTCTTTCTGCCTTAACTG
This sequence comes from Neoceratodus forsteri, assembly GCA_016271365.2. NCBI lineage: Eukaryota > Metazoa > Chordata > Ceratodontiformes > Ceratodontidae > Neoceratodus > Neoceratodus forsteri. The sequence continues at coordinate 1,644,016,508 of CM057450.1, forward strand.
GTACAGCTCTCTGTCCTGCTCCTTTTGTGTTTCCTTATACTTCCGGAATGCTATCTTTTTCTTCCTGACTTCCAGCCACCTCTCTTGAGAACCATAGTGGCTTTTTCTTTCATTTTGATTTGTTTATTTGCTTCACACAAAGGCTTGTTGCCTCTGTGATGGCAGTTTTGATAATTCCCCATTGTTGCTCCACACCTCCTTCTAGCCTGTTTGCTAGTGCTTTTCTGAGGCACTCTCCCATCTTGCCAAAGTCAGCCCTCCTAAAGTCCAGTACCCTCACTTTTGTATGGCTTGACTCTGTAGCTGAGTTTAACGTGAACCACACTGTTTGATGGTCACTTGTCCCCAGATGGCAACCCACTTCTAGATCTAAGAATCTCTCACTGCCCCCATTTGAGAGTACGAGGTCTAAGATTGCTCCCTCACGAGTGGGTTCCAAAACTAGCTGTCTAATGCCTGCCACCTGTAGGGTGTCAAGAATGGCCCTGCTCTTGGATGTGGCTGCAGAAATGTGCTCCAGTTAACATCTGGCATATTCAGGTCTCCATCACTGTATCTCCCCTTTCTGCCATTTTAAGAATGCCTTCCATCATATCCTTGTCCATTCCTTCCCCTGACATGGGGTCTGTACACAACCCTGTGCGGATTGTGGTGCCTTTCCAGTCTCCAAGGTGACCCACAGTGCCTCCTCTCTCCCTGTTTACTCTTTTGTTCAGTTGCTTTTATCCCTTCCTTTACATGAGAGCTACTCCTCCCCTCTTCTCCTGCCTGTCTCTCCTGTAAGTTATGTACCCTGGTATGTTAACATCCCAGTCGTGGTTCTTTGTGTACCATGTTTCTGTGACTGCTACGATATCCAGGCATCCCTCTTCCATTAAGGCCACCAGCTCAGGAGCTTGTTGCCCAGACTACAGGCATTGGTACTCATTACCCTCCATTTCCTGATGGCCTTACCCCTTTTGCCCCATCCCTGTCCTTATTGCCTTTGTCACTTTCTCCATTTACCCTGCCTTCTCCCTATCGACACCTCCATGTTGGTGTTTGCCACACTTACTACCGTGATTGTTTGGGGTGCTAAGATTTTCCTGCTCCTTTCCAGTGCCTCCCCCTTGGCTAGTTTAAAAGCTTGCCAATGAAGCATTTAAACCTATCACCTAGGATCCTGGTTCCCCTCCCGGACAGATGCAGCCCATCATGCCAGTATAGGCTTGCATCACTCCAGGTGGACCCCCAGTCCCCAATGAAGCCAAATCCCTGAGCTCCACACCAGTTTTTCAACCACTGATTGAATCCCATGGTATGGAACACCTTAGCCTCTCCTATGCCATAGATGGGTAGCACCTCCGAGAAGGTTACCGTGCGTGATACTTGACTAAGGCCCCTCCCAAATTCCACAAACTCTTCCTGCACTTCTCTAATCCCTTTCTTAGCCAGGTCATTTGTCCCTAGGTGGACAATGACATCCAGCTCCCTCCCCTGTGCAGCTGCTCTGGCAATCCTGAGGATTCACTCCCTGTCCCTCCAAGCCGCACCTTACCTCCCTCTCCCTTCCTTGCCCAGTTCTACCTTCCTAACAATGGGTCCCCACCAGGGTTGTTTCTTCCCTGCAGGATCCCTGCCACCCTCCTGTGGGTCTCCTTTGTGGAGGTTCCCAACATCCTCCTTGGTCTCCACTGTAGGTGCCTCCAAGAGGAACCACACTTGCCAGAATGGCATAGGAATTGTGGAGAGGTACAACTGGAGGGATGTGCCTCTGTTCCACCACCCTCACCCTCCCTGAGCCCACTGTGGTCCAACGCTCCTCTTTTGGCAACCTCTGAGGCAGCGGCAGCACTGGTGGTCCCTGGATGGAAGAGGAGGTCCCATAAATCCTGGCCAACTCAGCCTGGAGATGAGCAACCTCCTCCCTCAGCCCAGAGAGGTGCCTGCAGATGGGACAACACCGCATCCTCCAGAACATCTCCCGGAAGACTGCTGCTCCACAGCCACTGCGCTGCACCACTCCAATCATGTCTTATTTCTGATCCCTTAACTGTTTGCAATCCTTACTCTTTCCTCTGTTTTTTTTCTCTCTCTCCTTACTTTCTGCCTGTGTGCCCTTTAAGCTCCTGATTGTCCTGTTCTGAGACAAGAATATCCTATATTTCTCAGTAGACCACTTACTTGTTCAGAGGCAGACCTCCAGCAGCTAGAGGGGGCCGGAGAGCTACTCTTGCCCTTCTAGGATGGTGGATCCTTGGTGGTTCTGTGATCACTCACTTCCTGCCCCTAAACAGGAAGTTCCTGTTGTCAGTCAAATCCTGTGCCTATAAAAATAGAACTAGCTTTGGGTGGAGGGGAGGGAAGGAGGGCAATATAGTCCCAGTAGAGAAGTTCAGTCACACAGCAGTCCTTTCTCCTGGTGTCTTCTGCCAAGCTAGTAGCAGAATCTTTCTAAGGCAGTCTTTAAATGTAGCTTCCTTCAGTTAAGCCACTCCCCCTACTTACCAGATCTTTCTACAAGTAATTTAAACCTCACAGCAGTTAAGTCCTTACAGTCACCTGAGATTTACACCTAGATGACTTTTCAGTTACCCATTCAGTTCAGTTAACCCAAACACACACTTTTTTTTTGTTTTGTATGTTAGTTTTTTTACCCTAAATTAAAGGTCCAAATACAAAAGTTCTTCTACTTTAGTCCCAGCAGAGAAGTTCAGTCACACAGCAGTCCTTTCTCCTGGTGTCTTCTGCCAAGCTATTAGCAGAATCTTTCTAAGGCAGTCTTTAAATGTAGCTTCCTTCTAGCTAAGCCCACTCCCCTACTTACCAGATCTTTCTACAAGTAATTTAAACCTCACAGCAGTTAAGTCCTTTCAGTCACCTGAGATTTACACCTAGATGACTTTTCAGTTACCCATTCAGTTCAGTTAACCCAAACACACACTTTTTTTTTTGTTTTGTATGTTAGTTTTTTTTCCCCTAAATTAAAGGTCTAAATACAAAAGTTCTTCTACTTTAGTCCCAGCAGAGAAGTTCAGTCACACAGCAGTCCTTTCTCCTGGTGTCTTCTGCCAAGCTGTCTGTATGTCTGTCTGTCTATTATGCTGATTGGGTTGCCCATCCCCAGGACCACTTCTTTCTCCCCCTTCCTTCTAGGTTGCTGACTTGCTTTCCTGCCCACTCTTCCAAATCTTAATAAACAGTACAACCCCACTTAACCAAACCCCAGATAACCAAAACCCTCAGTTATCCGAAAAGTGGTCGTGTCTCCTGCTAATTGAGTGTTAAGTGCATAGCATTCAAATACAAAACACATTCCCAGTAATGCTGGTGTTAATCCATTCAAGAGGTAAATTATGTGGTAGCCAATTAATACCTATCCCACCACATTACCCAGCACTCCATATTAACCAGCAGGTCAAACTTCTGTATTGTTGTTGTTGTCAGAGTGTTAACTGTGCATTGAGGAACAGCCAGACACATGAGACATGTCCAAGTGAAAGGGCTCTGTGTTAGACATGGCACAGAAGCTTAAAGTACTGGAAGCATTGGAGGCTGGCAAAAAACTTGTTGATGTGGCCTGCCATTCTGGAATTGGTAACTCAACCATATTTGACATACGGCGGGCCAAGAACTAAATTTGTGACTTTGCTGCCACTATGGATACCTTTGTCTCTACCTCATCTTGGAAAACAACGCATGGCTGTAAAGATGAAAACCTAGACCACGCGGTTCACCTTTGGTTCATCCAGAACAGAGCCAAAGGAATTCCGATTTTGGGCACAATTGTAAAATGAAAGCCCAACAGTTATCGGCAGATGAGTGGGGACCCCATCTTTGTGGCCAGTGAAGGCTGGCTCAACAGATTCAAGCATAGGCATGCTATCCGCCAGCTATCCATAACAGGAGAAAGCCTCTCATCAGCAATAGAAACCATAGAGCTATTTTGTCAAAAAATGAGAGATCTTATGTCTCATGAGGATCTCACAGAACAGCAGATTTATAATGCTGATGAGACTGTCTCTTTTTGGAAACTTTTGCCAGAGAAAAGACTTGCATCTGGTGCAGAAAAACATGCTGCTGATTACAAAAAAACAAGGAACGTCTCTCTGTGATGGCATGCTCAAATGCCACAGGGACCCACAACTTGCCACTTCTTGTCATTGGAAAATCTGCTAAGCCACGCTGTTTCAAACTTGTTAACTTAAACAATTTACCAGTTGTTTAACTTTCACAGTGCAGTGCATGGATGAGCTGTGACATTTTCAAAGAGTGGATCTTCACTTACTTTGTTCCTTCAGTGAGAACCCACTTACACTCCTCTGATATCCCTGCTTGAGTTGTTCTTTTGGAGGACAATGCAGGCACCCACCCAAGCAGTGATAATGTTAAAACCCCCGATGGTGCAATCCATTGCGAGATCCTGCCTGCCAACATGACAGCAAAGATCCAGCCTATGGATCAAGGGATCCTCGCAACACTAAATTGACTCTACAAGAGTAAACTTTTGAGTCAGATCCTGAATGAAGAAAATGACCAAAATTATCTGTGCTCGACCATCAAGTTCTTAACCATCAAGGATACAATTTATCTTTTGGCTGAAAGATGGGCTGCTATTCTTCCTCAAACAATTGAAAACTGCAGGCATAAATTTGCTATCCTAATAGCATTTTCAGACACCCCCTCAAATGCCACCTCTGGTACTGACTAGGTGATAGAAGTGGAAGAGGAGCTTAACTGCATAGCCACAGAAGCACAGGTGGATCTGGATGAATGGCAGGAAGAGACAAAAGATCCTGGCCATGAGGAGCAATTGGACATTAATATTGTGAAAACAGTATCTGAAGTGTCAAATGTGGACTCCAGCAGCAGCAGCAGTGAAGACGAAGAGGAAGAAAGACCATCTGCTGCGCCTACTGACTTGGAGGCTGTACAGTGCTTTGAGACCTGCATGTGGTGGATTGAAAATCAGCCTGAGACTGACCTGCTTCATTTGTACTGCTGAGACAGCTTTGGATAAGGCTGTCCACACTGCAAATTAAAAAAAAATCCAGAAGGGCACAAAAGATTATTTTAATATGAAGAAATAAAAGGACTGAAAGGACTGATGAGATTTTGCTTGATTTCTGGTATGGCAGTTTGGTTTGTTAATGGGTGAATTTGTATTTCATAAACCTCGTAACTTGGTTTCTGGTACGGCACTTCAGTTTGTTAAGGGGGAACTTTGCCCTTTAGAAACCTCTTTTACTTTTAAAAAATTAATAAAAATAATTTTTACTGTAGTAAAGCTAAGCAGCATTTTGGAAAGAAGCAGTTTGTTTGACTGCTACTTTATTACTGGATGTATGGCTTGCAGTATAGTATCATACATGTGTGGTTACCACAAACCTGCTTCCCCCGCTTAACCGAAACCTCATTTATCCAAAATAATTTTGTGTTCCCCAAAGATTTCAGATAAACAGGGTTTAACTATATATATATATATATATAAATATTTAATATATAAGTAGATCGGCGTGCCCAGCCTCAGTACCATTTCTCTTGACTCATGCCCCCTCCAGGTATCCTGCCCCATTCACTTTATGTACATGTCATCCACATGTACTCAGCTGACACAACCCTGTTTGTCTCTGGATCTTCTCCAGCAGAGTTAAGATCCAAACTCCAACCTGAATTTAACTCAGTCCAGAAATGGTTCAGATCGAATCAGCTATCACTTAATGCCAAAAAAGCGGTCTCTATGTGCTTTGGCACCAGGCTGAGGATTTCTAATCTCCCATCCCTCCCCTCCTTCCACACCCTAGATGGGGACACAATTAATGACATGCCCTCATTCATGTACCTTGTTATGTGGCTTGACTGTCACCTTAACCTCTCTCAGCACATAGATGCCATATACAATAAACTCCACCCCAAGCTTGGTGCCCTCTACAGGAACAAAAGCTACATCCCTCTTCCTTCCTGCTGTGATATCCTTACAAAGAAGATTCTCCCCATTTTTGATTATGGTGACATAGTCTATGGTGCTGCCCCAAGGTCCACCCTGGCCAGACTGGACCTCTTCTTTCACTCCTTCTGCCATTTCACTCTGAGCTGTTCTCCCCGTACCAACCACTGTTCTCTTTACTCTGCTCTCTCCCTGCCTTCCCTAAAGGATCACCGGCTAACTCACTGTGCCACCTTCACTTCCAGGTTCTGGCTGTCCTCCCTCCTTCCCTTTCTGAAATTCTCTTCTCTCACCTACTCTGCCCCCTTCCCAATCCCTCCGCAATTCTGGCTATCACTCCCTCCTGTTTTCCTGTCGTAAATGCCTTGCTGGTCAAACTGCTTTTTCATTCTGTTTTCTAAACTCTGGAACTCTCTCTCCCTCTTCCCATTTGCTCTACTTCCTCCAAACACTCACTAACCTCACAACTCCACCCCCACCTGTGAGTGTCCCTAGTTACCAGGCCAAATGTTTTCACTCATCTCCTTCCCCCTCACTGTCCCCCTTCTCCTGTCCTGCCTATCCCCCTCACTCTCTCTCCTGTCCCCCTCCCCTCTCTCTCTTATCTCCCTCTTCCCCTTTTTTCTCACTTTTCTCGCTCACCCCTTATTCCCCTCCCTTATCTCCTCCCCAACCCCTCACCTCCTCTCCTCCCCATTTCCACCTCCCTTGCCTGCCCCATCTTCCCTCTATGCTCCTCCCCATTCACCCTCCCTTATCTCCTCTTCTCCCTCCTTCCCTCCCCATGTCCTCCCTCCCTCATCTGCCCGTCTTAATCCACCCTCCGCCCCAACCCCTGACTAAATTCTCTTATCAATCCCCCTACATTAAGCCTCTACTTCAACTACCTATGAGGACTCAGCTGCACTTTTACCTTGTATCTGACCTGTATATGATTGTAAATGCTGTAAATAACTATGTATTTTAACAAGCGAAACTACTGTTCACTGTATTGTACTGTATATACACTGTTATTCTTGTATCAATCCCCTTCACCCCTCCCACCAGGATGCATCTGGAAATGAGCTAATTCAAAGTTCAGTATATCTTTCCTGGTGAAATGTTTTAATAAATAAATAAATAAATAAATGTAGGTGGTGGCACTTGGTGCCCACCCCCAGTGCTGTCAAATATGGGCCTGACACTGGGCTGTCCAATCCCAGTGCAGGAATATCCCTGAAATAAAGAAAACTATCCCTCATTTTTTATTTAAACTTGCAAAACAGAAAATAGTCCCTCACCAATATGCACTCACATACACATCCAACCAACACCACCCCTACCTCCCATTCAGCATCCTCCACACCACACCCCCATACACCCTCATTCACCTGAACATGTCCCAGGATGAAGATCCACTCTATGATTAAAGACACTTATTGCTGCTGGAACCGTCGACTGCAATATGAGAAACTAGGGTAAGTGTGGTCAATGTATTTCAAAGGGGTTTTGAACTTTGATGCATAACTTTGTCATTGCCATTTTTTTCATATTTTGACCCCACATTTTGAACGCGCCCTTTTTGGGACTCCACCTCATGATCACTGGTGGTGGAATTATGCAAATCAGAACTGTGGGATTTGAAAATTTTCACCACTCTTGTTCATGAGATGGGGTCATAAGAAGGCTAAGCTTGAAAATTTGGGGTCAAAATATGTAAAAATGGCAAAGTTATGCACATACATTGAACTTTTGCTGTTTTCTCTTGTAACTTTGGCAATTTTAAATGTTTTTTATCCTAAATTTTCAACATAAACATTTTTTCATACCACCTCACAAACGTGATAGCTGTCATTTTTCAAGTACTGGCCAAAATGTGTTTTCACACCTGTTGTGCAGAATGATGTTTTGGTGGGGATTTGAATATTTTCACCTATTGGGTTCATGGCGGGGGGGTAATAAGAAGGCTATGCTTCAAATATGGTGTACAAGTACAGTAAAATGCCTAGGTTATGACTGAACATTACAGTTTTTCAACGTTCACTCATAACTTCACTGATTTTCAATATTTTGATGCTAAAATTTCAACAAAGCTATTTTTCCACACCACCTCACAAATGTGACATGCCATTTTTTAAATCCTAGACAAGACATAGTTTCACACCTCTGGTGCAAAATGACATTTTGGCAAATACTCTATAAATGGTACATATCATGTATATAAGGCAAATCAAAACTAGTATGTTGAAAAGTTGGGGTCAAAATTGAAAAAAAAATATATACATGTTTGACTACCTTTGTGAGTAGTGCCAGTCTTCACCCCAGCAGCCATGCTTTGTGATCCTGTGCCACTGCACTGAGTTCAGGGATGAGCTCAGTAACCTACCTGGATGGGCTGAGGGTGGGAGAATGGTATTGTCATGTGTCAACCCCCCAGCCAGGGAGTGAAAGGTGCAGGGTTGTCTGCATAAGACTAGGTAACATATAGTGAAGACAACTGTCTTCTTGGCATAAGGCCCTGCACCTCTCCACCCGAAGGTGGCACAGTGCCTCGTGCATTGGCTAACAGATGCACTCTTTGCCCTGTAATGCATCCATATCTGCGGCCACATGGAAATGCAGAGAACACAGAGCCATGCACTTCAGCAGCCCACCAGACAGTCCTATGAATTCTTCACATCCATTACTGCATGGAAGTGCAGTGCAGTGCCCTTGGACAGACTTTTCCCTTAGTGCAGGGTATCTGCATCTGTGTACTATTGCTACTGAACACCTGCACAGCACATGCATGTAAGCAAACATGCAGCATTGACAAATGCTTGATCAGACTCTGAGTAAACTTATTGCCTCCGATGATGGTCCCTTTTCTGTCTTTATACTCATCCTCCTTGACTACCTTAATCACTGTGCTGGAGTCACTAGGACTTTCTTTTCCTGATTCCATGCCTATCTTCCCAACATGTCTTCTTTGACACAGTCCCACACAAAAGATTAATAAACAAATTAGTCAGCCTGAGAGTGGGTCCCAGGTTGGGAACCTTTGTAAAAAATTGGCTGGAGAACAGGATGCAGAGGGTAATAATAAACAGAGTCAACTCTGAAGAAAGGGGGGTTACTAGTGGGGTATCACAGGGGTCAGTACTGGGACCGGTCCACTTTAATGTTTTTATAGGTGACATTGTGGAGGGACTGGGAGGAAATGTATGCCTCTTTACAGATGACACAAAGATCTGCAACAGGGCTGATACACAAGGGGGAGTAGAAAGGATGAGAAGGGGCTTGGCAAGGTTGGAGGAATGGCCAAAAGTATGGCAGCTTAGATTCAATGTAAAGAAGTGCAAAGTAGTGCACCTGAGAAACAAAAACCCAAGGAAAGAATACACAATGGGAAGGGGGGTATTAATGACAATAAAAATTGAATGGGACCTGGGGGTAGTCATATCAGTTGATCTAAAGGTAGGCAAGCAATGTGAGAAGGCAGTAAGGAGGGCTGGGGGAATACTGGGATGCATAGGGAGAGACATCACCAGTAGAAAAAATAAGTTGTTATCCCTCTCTACAGACAGTTGGTGAGACCCCATCTGGAGTACTGCATGCAGTTCTGGAGACCCCATCTCCACAAGGACATAGACAGGATGGAGGCAGTCCAGAGGAGGGCAACTAAAATGGTGCAGGGTCTGCACCAGAAACCACATGAAGAGAGACTAAAAGAGCTTAATATATATACCCTCGATGAAAATAGGGAGAGGGGGGACATGATAGAAACTTTCAAGTACCTCAAGGGAATCAACAAAGTCCAAGAGGATAGCATATTTCAGAAAAAGAAATGTGCAACAACAAGGGGGCACAAGTTGAAGATGGAGGGGGATAACTCAAGGGCAATGTGAGGAACTATTTTTTCACAGAGAGGGTGATGGACACATGGAATGGCCTTCCTGAGGAGGTCATGGGGTCAAAAACAGAGGGGGCATTTAAGAGTGCATGGGACAGACAAAATGCAATTCTAGTGGGAAGTAGGAGGAAGTAGGCTGTTGGTTAACTAGGATCTGCAATTTATCCAATAGGTAGGGAAATGGGCAGACTGGGTGGGTCAAGCAGTCCTTATCTGCCATCAAAGTCTAAGATTCTATGTTTCTATGTTTTCTTTTTCTCCGGTAGTGTTTATTGTTCTCTAATAGCCTACAGTATCTCTCTATATTATGTTTTCTTTTCTTTCTTTCTTTCCTTCCTTCCTTCCTTCCTTCCTTCCTTCCTTCCTTCCTTCCTTCCTTCCTTCCTTCCTTCCTTCCTTCCTTCCTTCCTTCCTTCCTTCCTTCCTTCCTCCCTCTCCGGTGCCATCCAGGAGAGGGCCACTACCCCTGCCTGCTATCTAGAAAACAGGACATGGGGCCTGGGTTCCTAATGATATAATAAAGGGGTTCTTTCCCAAAACGTTTTTAATTTTTTAATTTTTTTTTATCTTTTTTTTATTTCAATAGTTTGGAACACACCTTTGAGCAAATGCTCTTTTAGAAAGGTTCCACGTCTGTACAACAACATACAATCAAGTTACAGGAATAGACAGAAAATACAACAAATGCTATATAATTAATACAAAGACAAATCTCATGACTCCTGTAAATATTTCAACAATGCCTGTTGATTACAATATCAAATTAAGTAAAGGTGAAAATACATTCTGAGAGTAGAAGCAAAAACCAAAAAGCAACCAGTTACTGACATCCATCAGGAGAGGAGCGTTAAGGGAGCACAGTGCAGAAAAGGTGGTAGCAGCCTGGAGGTCAGGCTTACTCAAAGGTCCTAGAAGGGGGAATAAGGTCATGACCATGCTAGTGGAGAGAAGGGCATGGGTCAAGGGAGCTTGTGCCGGGGCTGGGGGGGGATGAATGCTTGATATGAGTGGTACCATGAGATAAAGAGAGTGGAAAGGTGCGTCAGAGATGCAAGTAACATATTGGAGGCACAAGTCAACAGGAACAACAGCGTAATAGCAAAGAATGAGTTGGGGTGGGGGAGGATTGAAATTTCAACTCAGCAAACTGATAACACCCAAACTACCTGCAATTACAGGCAGCCTCCTCAGAGAGATGTATCTTCAGCTCAGCCTTGAAGGATGGTAGGGAGTAATTGTGGAATATATGCACAGGGATTTAAATTAGGCAGAGGGGAGCTCTGTACGCAAAGGAGCGCTGACCTATTGTTGTCTTCATGAATGGGACCGCCAACGAGCACTTTGTCTTTCCTCTGGTCTGGTGGCTAGAGCAAAATTCTATGAGCATCTCCTTGAGGCTAGGGGTGGATTTTCCTAGTATAGCTTTCTTACCCAAGTGGCACATTTGATATTTTATTCTATTTCTGAGGCTGAGCCATACAGTTTGCTTGTAGAGTTCACAGTAGTGAGTTAGATTGTCAGCTCCAAATGTGAGTCTGCAGGTCCTATTTAGGGCTGTCGATACCCACTTGAGTGCAATGTCAGTTGCCACCCCATACACTACCAAGCCATAGTCAATGACTGATAAGATGGAGGAGGAAACAGACAAGCGCAGGGCAGTACGCATAAGATATTGTCTGTGTCTGAACAGTACACTAAGTTTAGAGTTCACCACTTTTATGACTTGATCAATGTGGGATACAAATGAAAGTGTGTCATCAATGGTGACCCCAAGGTAAGACTGTACCTGTTCTAGGGTACATCCATGTTGTTCGTGATGAACAAGACCGGGGATGATTTCTTGTGATGGGGCCTGGAGATTAGCATTGCTTTAGTCTTCTTATAGTTAAGAAGTTTCTGCGTACTGAACCAGTTTTCCATGAGGGAGAAAGTGGATTTCAGCTCCTGCTGCAAGTGATCCAGCTGGACACTGCTGCTCATGATGACCACATCATCTGCATACAGGATAGTTTTTAAAATAAAATGGCAGTGCCTCCACACAGAGTACATTTTAAGTGGGTCTGATAGCTGCAGTACAACCCTCTGGAATGTTGTAGCAACCCACCTTGCCAACAGTTAAGGCATTTTCAATTTGCATTTCCCAAATCACATTCCCTTTGATTAATTCATATGTTTCAATCTATGCAGCCATCAGTATCTATCTAGCTATCTGCTGCAGTTGCCCAAACCCAGACATGCAGGTCCCAGTCCATTTCCCCAAAGTCCGATCCTGGGTAATCAGATTTAGATGCAAACCTGAGGTGCAGCTAGTAACTGGCATTGGTGTGCTTACTTAAATTAAACCTTTCACACTCTCCCCTGGCTTCTCCTCCAGCCCTAGGGGGCATACTTAAACTATATAGTCACCAGGAGCAGGGCAACGCCTGCCATTTACTCATGGTTCTATAGATTCAGTCCAGGGATGGCACAGTTCCTGATGTCCTAGGGATTGATGACATCACAGGCAGAACCGGGCACAAAACATGAACGGGGCACAGAGGTTGCAGCTTGCTGTCTTTCTCTTCTTGCTTGTGGATCTTGCAGCTTGCCCCCTTCAGTCCATTACAGGCCCTGTTGCAGAACATGTATGGAAGGCCTACCACCACAGAGGACCCAGACTGGGGAGTGTCTCCATGGTCCTGCTCCCTCAACCAAAGCATCCTAGCACTCTAGTTCAAGACCTGTGATCCCCTACAGGGGCAGACCCCACTTGATGGGGGTTAGCGAGATCCCCACCTGGGGAACACGACAATTCGCTCCCGACAATCCATATAGCAACAACTCGCTCCTGACATTACACACCTGCGGCTACTTGCTCCAAAGACATTGACTGTCCTACGACACTTCACTCCCACTAGTTAAAGAAATTCTCTCCCTGTTCTCAAGTTCAATAGTTCAATAGTTCTCAAGTTCAGTCTTACCATGGTGAAGGTCAAGCATGCTCCTTTTTGTTGTCCACGTCGATTTTCAAAATCTTTATGTTCACATAAATTGGGTGAGTTAAAAACAAGGACTTTTATTTCAGAATTTAAAAACTTAAAGGTTGCAAGTCAAAATCGATCCTGTTAGTACTCAAAGCTAGTTTTTTGTGCGACGTCTCTGATAAAATGAGCCGACCAGTCATTGTGCCAACAGCAGTCTTTGCAATTCCAGGTGCTGTCTGGGTTGACTATGGAGCGCATGCAGGTGCAAAGTGTATTGCTAATTTATAGACTCTTAAATACCCACAATTATGCATTAATAGCCTTGTATTAACCACCAGCAGTCCTGTGCTTTTGTTACTGGTGGTCTCCCAGCTATGGCATTCAGAAATTGTACCAGGGCAAGGCAACCACACTAGTAGTCTTGTGGATTTCATCTTTGCAGTTTTCATCTTTGCTAAATTCTCAACTTTGTGCAAGGCAGACATTTCTCCCGGCTGAAAGACATCAGGTTCACTGCATGGCACAGTCAATGGGTGGCCCCCACATACTATGTGCAATCGGGAGCTAGCTGACATCAAATTTCAGTAATATGTGTGAATGGGAGCGAGTTGACATATATCAAGTTGTTGTAGGAGCATGTTGTTGGTGGAGTGTATTGCCGGGAGAGAGTAGTTGCGGTAAGAATTATCAGTAGTGAGTTGTCATGTACCCCCCCCCACCTGGCCCTGGGTGCTAGCAGAACATTCAGCACATTCTTTTCTTCTGTTCTCTTTCTTCCTCTTTACCCGCTACAATGTGTAGCCACAGACATCCATTTCTTTCTTGGCTGTACCTCAGGAGCAGACCACAGGGGACTTGGACCAGAAAGCACATGTCCATCTTTCTGCTTTCACAGTCTCTCAGCTTTAACACAGATACACTATTCTCTCTGGCTCACACATCATCCCCTGCACAAACCTTTTCTCACCACAGGTACTGGAAATTCTCTGAATTGAAGAGGTTCACTCTCCCTCTCTCCTCTCAGCACATTTATATGTCCTTGTTCCACATTCTCTGTACTCCATCTGTTCACCAGGTTTAGACGCAACCTTCGTTCTTTTCCCAGGCTCAGAACACAATCTTGATCTTTTCCCCAGGTTTAGACCCAACCTTTGTCCTTTTATCTCAGGCTCACAACACAACCATTCCTGCTCTGCTTCTTTTGGCCTCACTGCTGTGGTGCAACTACAGAACAATGCAGATGATTGACAACCTGCAGCTTGCCCTTTTACTTTTCCTAGCTGCTCTTCCATTCAATCTGCAGCTTTCCTTTTTCTCTTCCAAGCTGCTTCTTTACTGATGGGGCAGAAACTCCCTGCACTGCCCTGGAGACAGATTGCAGGCTGCCCCCAGGCAGGCCCATTCTGCAATCCCATTCTCTTTAGGGGCAGGAGCCCCCTCCTCCTGGAGAAGCTCTCCCCAAACTGCCCCAAAGTCTCACTGTCCCAGCTTTATCGGAAGCCCTTTCCTCGCTCCCCATTGGCTGGAGCCTCTGTCCTTAATTAAAAAAATGTATATGTATGAGGCCTCATGTGCTGTTCAAAAAGGTGCCTAACATTCCTTGGAATTTTCCCCCAAGAGTCTGTTCACAAGCTCCAGAATCCTCCTGGCTAGTCCTGGCTCAGTGGTTGGCTAACTGGTGTCACATGGCTGCTAACATGGTGGCCGGATGAAAACAATGTCCACACATTTATCACATTTCAAGTGTCCCTGCAGCCAAACACTTCACTTTTATTTAATCATTTCCCCACACAGCTATAGCCACTCCTGTGTCCTACTAAGCGACAGCATTTATTTACATTTCAGCTCATCCCTGGCTCAGTCACTGCTACCTTGCCCTTAAGCCTCTAGGTAGCTCACAGTCCCACTCTGTTCCCTGGCTGCAGTCTGTAAAACAAATGTTATTTATTTCTCCACAGATTGGCAGCCTTCACTTTCCCTCTTGCACACTTCTCTTTGTTCATGTATTTATTTTATCTCTTTCTTTCCCTGTCTCTAGCGCTACTACCTTTCACCAGCACTAGACAGGCTCCCGGTTCATCGACAATGTGTGCCACCTCATTAATATCATAAGGCAACATTTGCATTCCTCAAGTGCAATTGGTGCTCACAAAATTTAGCTTTCCTTGCTCCCAGTTGCTTCTCGCTCTCTGCTACAGTCTCCAGTCCCTCTCTTGCATTGACCTGGGACCGGGACCACTGGAGAGACAACCCCATAGGCCACCAAAATGGCCACACAAATTTGCACTTGTGCGCATGCACAGAGCTCTCTGGCACTGCAGTGCCCATTCCAAAGCCAGCGGCTTTATGGTACCAGTCCCTTGACCCCGCTCCCTTAAAAAAACAATGCAGAAGACTGAGGGAAAACCCAGGAACAAAGGGGGAAACCATGACTAGTCAGAAAAAAGAATGGAGGTGGAACCAAAACCCCCGGGGAAATGAACCTTTCTTAGGGGCTCTCAGGTAAGGCCCAGCAGGTGGGTTACACTCCCCTTCCCCTTAAATGTTTGGCATCCATGCAAAGCCAAGGGACTTACCCTCAGGTCACTCTGTAATCCAATCACATTTACAGTAATGCCAAAAACTATGACATCCTACACTAATACATAGGGTTACTGATTCTATACATCAGCATCAACATTTTCCCATTCTTCATTTTCCTTTAATCATCATCTATTCCCATCTATTTACACCTTACCCCTTCAATTTCAGTGCTTTTGATGGTATTAACCCTCTCTGGGGACCCTTCACCATTATCTACAAGTGGCACAATTTGTGGTGCAACTTCCACCCTTGATCAGTAAGGGGTGATCACAATCCTAAACCTTCATTGACCAGCAATGAAATCAGCCCAAGACTGCTTTTTGGTTCCAAAATCACTTCTCTATTGCATTTCCTTGCCTTTTTACCATTTCCCGCCTTTAGCAAAGGTCCCACACTTTAATGAGCTGGGGGTGGGAGTTCATGCTGGGCATATCTGGCATAGGACATCCCAGCGGTGCCTCCATGATATAGCCCCTCTCCAGCACTGTCTGGGAGATGGCTACTACCCCTGCCTGCTATCTAGAATACAGCACATGTGGCCTGGGTTCCCAAAGCTATAATAAGAGGGTTATTTCCCAAAACATTAAAATAAAAATGGCAGTGCCTCCACACAGAGCACATTTTATGTGGGTCCGATAGCTTCAGTACAACTCCTTGGGGTGTTGTACCAACCCACTTCCCCAACAGTTACCCTAGGCATGGACTTACAGGATTCAAACCTCCCCACATTCAGTTAAAACATTTACCCTTTCACTTCATCAATACATAAGCTCACTAAAATCAGGCTCTGGATTCCTTTTCTGCTGTAAAACAATAACTCCAGGGTTTATTTACAGGGGGTACTGTTTAGGAGTAGGGTAGTGGAATAGAGGTTCAGGCATTTTCAATTTGCATTTCCCAAATCACATTCCCTTTGATTCATTCCCATGTTTCAAGCCATGCAACCATCAGTATCTATCTATCTAGCTATCTGCTGCAATTGCCCATACCCAGACACACAGGTCCCAGTCCATTTCCCCAAAGTCTTATCCTGGGTAGACAGATTTGGATGCAGGCCTGAGGTGCAGCTGGTAGCTGGTGTTGGTGAGCTTACTTGAATTAAACTTTTTACAGTCTCCCTTGGCTTTTCCTCCAGCCCTAGGGGGCATACTTAAATTATATACAGTCCCCGGTGCAGGTCAATTCCTGCCATTTACTCATGGTTCTACAAATTCAGTCCAGGGATGGCACAGTCCTGACATCCTAGGGATTGATGGCATCACAGGCAGAACTGGACACAAAACCTGAACAGGGGCACAGAGGCTGCAGCTTGCTTTCTTTCTCTTCTTGCTCATGGATCTTGCAGCTTGTCCCCTTCTGCCCATTACAGGCCCCGTTGCAGAGCACATGCACAAGGTTTACCACCACAGTGAACCCAGACAGGGGAGTGGCCCAATGGCACAGATGCCTCAATCAGAGCACCCTGGCACTCGGGTACAAGACCTGTGACCCCCTGCAGCGGCAGACCCCTCTCGATGGGGGCTAGCAAGTTCCGCACCTGGCCCTGGGTGCCAGCAGAGCACTCAGCACATTCTCTTCTTCTGTTCTCTTTCTACCTCTTTACCCACCATGATGTGTAGCCACAGACATCCATTTCTCTCTTGGCTGTACCTGAGGAGCAGACCACAGACACTTGAACCAGAAAGCACCTGTCCATCCTTCTGCTTTCACAGTCTCTCAACTTTAACACGGCCACACTATTCACCCTGGCTCACACATCATCCCCTGCACACACAGTCTCTTTTCTCACAGCAGGTACTGGCAATTCTCTGAACCAAAGAGGTTCACTCTCCCTCTCTCCTCTCAGTACATTTATATGTCCTTGTTACACATTCTCTGTACTCCATCTGTTCCCCAGGTTTAGATGCAACCTTCATTCTTTTCCCAGGCTCAAAACACAACCTTGATTTTTTCCCCAGGTTTAGACCCAACCTTTGTCCTTTTATCTAAGGCTCACAACACAACTTTTCCTGCTCTGCTTCTTTTGGCCTAACCGCTGTGGGGCAACTATAAAACAATGCAGATGATTCACCACCTGCAGCTTACCTTTTACTTTTCCTAGCTGCTTCTAGCTTTCAATCTGCAGCTTTCCTTTTTCTCTTCCAAGCTGCTTCTTTACTGATGGGGCAGACACTCCCTGCCCTGGGGACAGATTGCGGGCTGCCCCCAGGTAGGCCCATTCTGCAATCCCATTCTCTCCAGGGGCAGGAGCCTCCTCCTCCTGGAGAAGCTCTCCCCAAACTGCCCCAAAGTCTCACTGTCCCAGCTTTATCTGAAGCCCTTTCCTCACTCCCCATTGGCTGGAGCCACTGTCCTTAGGTGAAAAAATACTTATGTATGAGGCCCCCTCGATGCCTCATATGTTGTTCAAAAAGGTGCCTAACATTCCTCGGAATTTCCCCCCATGAGTCTGTTCATTAGCCCCAGAATCCTCCTGGCTAGTCCTGGCTCAGTGGTTGGCTAACTGGTGTCGCATGCTGCTAGCATGGTGGTGGATGAAAACAATGTCCACACATTTAGCATTGTCCCACATTTCAAGTGTCCCTGCAGCCAAACACTTCACTTCCATTTAATCATTTCCCCACACAGCTATAGCCACCCCTGTGTCCTGCTAAGCGACGGCATTTATTTACATTTCAGCTCATCCCTGGCTCAAGTCACTGCTGCCATTCCCTTAAGCCTCTAGGCAGCTCACAGTCCACTCTGTTCCCTGGCTGCAATCCGTTAAACAAATGTTATTTATTTCTCCACAGATTTGCTGCCTTCACTTTCCCTCTTGCACAGTTCTCTTTGTTCATTTATTTATTTTATCTCTATCTTTCCCCATCTCTAGCGCTACTACCTTTCACCAGCACAAGACAGGCTCCCGGTTCATCAACAATGCATGCCACCTCATTAATATTCAAGTGCAATTGGTGCTCACAAAATGTAGCTTTCCTTGCTCCCAGTTGCTTCTCGCTCTCTGCTACAGTCTCCGGTCCCTCTCTTGCATTGCCCTGGGTCCGGGACCACTGGAGAGGCAACCCCAAAGGTCGTCAAAATGGCCACACGAATTTGCACTTGTGCGCATGCACAGAGCTCTCTGGCACCATAGTGCCCATTCCAAAGCCAGCAGCTCCACGCTACTGCTCCCTCGACCCAGCTCCCTTAGCCAACCAAAGCGGGAGACTGAGGGAGAACCCAGGAACACAAGGGAAAACCTGGACAAGGCAGAAAAAAGAATGGGGGTGGGATCAAAACCCCTGGGGAAATTAGCCTTTTCCGGGGGCTCACAGGTAAACCCCTAATGGGAGGTTACTCTCTCTTTCTTTCTTTTTCTTTCTTTCTTTCTTTCTTTCTTTCTTTCTTTCTTTCTTTCTTTCTTTCTTTCTTTCTTTCTTTCTCGAAGTGGAACATCAGGCTTTGCTGATAAAGAGGAGTGAAAGCATCTAGCTTTACCATACAGGTATATTGATATTTATTTATGTTTCTTTTCATACTGAAAGTATAGAAAAAGGAAGAAAATTGTAGGCAGTGTTTGAGGCACTTTGAAACCTGGATTTTAAATGGCAATAGGTGGTGTGGGGAAAACTATCTCAGGAGATTAAGCTTGGTGTTAGGAGGTGTGCAATTGCCGGGGGGGGGGGGAGCTGACAGAGGCTTAGTGACTTCTAAGAAAAGGCAACAGATTCAAAAGATCAAATTAGTTGGGATCCTGAGGTGGAAGAAAAGACTTTGCTGACAGAGAGAAGTGAAAGCATCAAGCTTTACCTTAAAGGTATATTGATGTTTATTTATATTTCTCTGCATATTATAAGTAGCAGGGCAAGAGGGGAGAAAAGACAAAAACTGTAGGCAGTGCTTGGGGCATTCTGAAGTTTTGTAGGCAGTGTTTGGGGCACTTTAAAACTTGGGTTTTAAATTGTAACTGGTGGTATGGGGGAAGCTAGCTCAGGAAATTAAGCTTGGGGTGAGTAGATTCAGAAAGGCCTGTGAATCAGACATGTAATTGGAGGTACAGCTGACAGAGGTTTGATGCATTCTTACAAGAGCACTCTAAAATCACTTCAACTCTAACATATCCAGCATGTTCTTGTCCCAGTGAGTAAATGGAACAGCGAAGGAGTGGAACAGGTAATTGGCATCTTAGGTGTTGGCAAGCATCAACAGAAAGAAGAAGAGAAGTGGGGGGCTCTGCTGGTTGAATAAATTAAGGCACCTGTTCATTACTGTGTAACAGTCACTGCTAGGAAGGGCAGAAGGTCAAAGGTAGGCCAAAACTGGGAATAGCAGCAACACCCTGCCTAGAGCAGAAGTATAAAAAGATTTAAACAAAGTACAGAGGGAAAACAAATAGAAACAAACAAACAAAAGTGGAAAAATAAAAACACCCTATTGGAGGTAAGGGTTAGGATACAAAAATATTTCCAGGTAACACAAGGAGAATACAAGTTAGGAATGCTGGGAGAGGTGCAGTGCAGTGGCTGTGGGGTGGCAGTTTTCAGAGAGACCTTCTGGAGACTGTGACACTGCCACATCTGCACACACCTCTCAGGTTTGAGGGAGGATGTCACTGGACTCCAGGACCAGTTGGATGAGATACAAGCAACCTCTTCCCCCACCAAGGAGCCATCAAATATGTGACCACTGCCTCAGAGAATGTAAGAGAGGAGGAATGGCCAGACTGTGGTGGTCTCAGGAAGGGTGGGGGTGGTGGTCAAAGGCACATTCCTCAACTGGTACCTCTATGCAATTCCTATGCTGCTCTTGAGAGACTGGAATGTCTGAAAGAAGCACTGCTGGTACAGGCCATGGAGGATGTCAAGATCCTCCATAACAGAGACACCAAGGAGAAGGGAAGAGAACTCAGGAGGAGGAGGAAGCAACTTCTGGTGGGGGACTTGATTGTGAGGGGAATAGCTTTGGTAATTGGAAAAGGAGGGGAGAGGGAGATTAAGTGCCTATGCTGTGCCATGGCCCAGAGGCATGGGAAGTGGATCCTATGGATCGCTATGGCAGCAGGATGGGAGGGAGAGCTGGATGTCATTGTCCACCTGGGGACTAATGACCTGGATAGAAATGGAGCCAGGATAGTGCAGTGACAGTTTAAGGAGCAGCTGACGGGTCTTAGACAGGTAGCGTGTTCAGTGGCTTTCACTGATGTACTGCCTGTCTATGATGGGGGAAGAGAGGGATCTCTGCACCAGGAGCTTCAACTTATGGCTGAAGGAATGGTGCAGAGAGGAGGAGTTTGGCTACGTTGTGGATTGGGGACCAAACTGTTCTGTTGTGCTGGCACTTCTTACCCACAGCATAAGTATCAAAACCTTCACCAGACTTTCAAATAAAGTTCAAAGCTTTATTCCACACGTGTAAGTTAAATTCACCACTTCACACTGCCCAGTGTGAAGTGATGAATTAACAAAACAGGAGAAGACATGTTTTGGTTATGTACTGTAAGTGAGAAAAGGAAGACCAGGGGTGGGATTGCAAGGTTAAGAAAAGAAGGGTGGGACTATGAATAGGGGAAACAATACCTTTGTTCAGTATTCACAGAAGAAAGCAATGGGGAGGAGTCAAAAAAATGTAACAGGAGCATTGAAGGGAGGGAGGTGGACACTAGTCCATTTTCGGAGGAGAAAGTCCTGAAGAGACTCACAAATCTGAAAGCTGACAAAGCAAAGGTGCCAGATGGGGTCCACCCAAGGGTATTGAGGGAGCTCAGGGAGGTACTGCATGCACCTCTGATAGCCCTATTTAACAGTTCATTGGAAACAGGAGCAGTCCCAGAGGACTGGAGGAAGGCAGATATAGTCCCGTTTCACAAAAGTGGTAGAAGGAAAGAGGCTGGCAATTAATAGGGGTGTGCGAGTAACGAATATTAAATCCCAAATACCACAAATATCATGGTATTCAGTATTCGGGAGCCAAATACCGAATAGCACAGCTCTTCTGCAATATTCGGTATTCGGCATTCCCACGATATTTCAAGATCTCTCAGGACTTGCTGGCCAGATGCTGAGCATTTGCCAAAGCCAGATCATGTGACACGTCAACATTGCTGTGTAGTGGAGAGATCGTAGTGGAGATAGGAGAGAGCTCCGAGTCAGCAGAGATTAGGAGTTGAAAAAAATTTAGATTTTCATCACAAAACCTTTATTTTTTTGTTCTGTACCATGTGTCTTAGTGCCTAGTACTAGTGGGAGCACTGGGAGTTTTTTTTTGTTGTGGATAAATCATCTGATGTAGTGATTGTTTTTGCTAGGAGCTGCAAAGAGAAACTAGTATACCTTCATTTCAGGGACCTCTGTGTGCTGTGCTCTGGAAGTGAAAGAGTAGTGTTTCTTCTTTTCTTAGTGCTGTAACCTGCCTGATAGTGGTGTGAGGCTTTTTGTATTTTTCCCAAGAGAAATTGTCTGATTTATTTTGCCAGGAAGCGCTGCGGAGAGACTTAAGTTGCAGTTAACCTCCTTAATTGCGGTAGTTCTAACTTCTACCTTGAATGCTGTACTATACTTTGCCTGCCCTGTGTGCATGCTGCTTGCAATATTTTTTCTGTGAGAAAATAAAACAGTACAGCTGCTTGCAACCATTATTTTAGTACTGAAATACAGCAGAACCTTTGTGCATTTACAAATAAAAAAAATAATTGAATTGCAGTAGTTCTGCTGTATAACTCTGTGTAAGAAATATTTGTGGTGTAATCTGAGGTTGGGCTCAGGTTTCATGAAAGTCAGTAGCCACCAGCAGTCATGAAGAGCAGTCAGCTGACTGCACTCCCACCACCCATGGTTTAGGGCTAGGTAGCGATGCTTGCAATGTGCACTCACCCTGGCCTGCACTGCGTGCGTGCTGCTTGCAATAATTTTTCCATGCAAAAATAAAGCAGTACTGCTGCTTACAACCAATTTTGGTACTGAAATACATCAGAACTTTTGTGCATTTACAAATAAAAAAAATTGAATTGCTGTATTTCTACTGTAGAAATCTGTGTGTAACAAATATTTGTGGTGTAATCTGAGGTTGGGCTTGGGTTTCACGGAAGTCAGTTGCTGCCAGCAGTCTTGGAGGGCAGTCGGCTGACTGCACTCTCACCCCTCATGGTTTAGGGCTAGGTAGTGACCCTTGCAGTGTGCGCACACCCTCGCCTGCTCTGTGTGCATGCAGTTTGCAATAATTGAAGTATTTCTGCTGTAGAAATCTTTGTGTAAGAAATATTTGTGGTGTAATCTGAGGTTGGACTCGGGTTTCACGAAAGTCAATAGCTGCCAGTTGTCTCGGAGGACTTACAATAAGTTTTCTGTGCTAAAATAAAGCAGTACTGCAGCAGGTGCTGCTTGCAATAATTTTTCTGTGCTAAAATAAAGCAGTACTGCAGCAGGTGCTCCTTGCAAGAATTTGTTGGTGCTAAAATAAAGCAGTACTGCAGCAGGCACTGCTTGCAATAATTTTTTGGTGCTACAATAAAGCAGAACTTTTGTACATTTATGAAGTATTAAGTACTTGAGAAAGTTGGCATAGACAAAGACAATGACAGGTACAGGTGGAAAAAAATGTACTTGGTCCAGCCCAAGCAAATCTACAATGAAGGAACAGGTTGGTGATGCTGAACCTGAATGTGAGTGACAGTCAGCCCGTATTCAATGCCTAAAATTATTCTTTACCCCTTCCAAGGCTATGTCTTCCAGCAACAGTAGTACTGTGGCTGGCACAGGACAAAGTGTTACAAAAAGCACAAGCAGAAAGACACTGTTCTGACTCCCACCACAACCACCAATGTGTCCCCCATCTCTCACCAGTACCATCACATCTGTCATTACCACCACCACCACCACTATAGAGAGGCTGTCTTCCTCTTCCACAACAATGGGCAGCATGACTACTACAGCCAGTCCTGCAACTGTGACTGTCACTTCAGCAACTACTGACACTATGAACCCTGCCACTACTGTAACACTATCACCACAGTCTGGTATCCCTGCCACAGTGAATATTACCAGTATGATCCCTACAGTTGATACAGTTATGCCTCCTGCTTCTCAGCTTCTCAGTACTCCTGAAAATATTGTAGAGGATGACCATTCATCTGGTTCTGAGTATTTCCCTCCACATGATGAATTGCCCAGTGACACGTCATCTTCTTCATCAGAGGCACATGTGAGTGACTTTGAAGATGAGGCAGAGTATGCTATGTACCTTGAGGGCAGAAAAAAAGGTGGCTGGCAAAACTGCCTCTATGTGTAGCACTACTAGCAAGGTTAGTAGAAGTAGCAGTAAGGGTAAAGGCCCCCTTCCCTCTAGGAAGACCAAACAAGCAATACTAACGTTCTTTTGGCAGGCTTCGTCATAGCCTGATGGACAGCTAAGTGATGGCAGCACTAACATGGCACCATCAGGGGCAGTGGCCACAGGGCAAGAACAACAGGACAAGACAGGCACATCTGTTGAAAAAACAACTGGGGGATGTGATGCTAGAAGAATCACTGGTAACTGCGTGTTGAAAGTGCCGTGTGGCTGCATTTCACTGTGTTAAAGGAGGACACAAAAAAGGCAGTCTGTTCTTTTTGCAACACCACTATAAGCCAAGGTAAATCACTCTCTAACTTAACCACAGCATCATTACACAACCACTAGAAGATTAAGCTCCCTCGAGTGTATTGAAGCTCATCTGGATCTGGATCTGGACCCTTGGTTTCACCAAGTCCAAATCCCTCTGGTGCACAGGCATGCACTGTTGGCAGTGGTGGTGATACCGACAGATCTGATTTCAAGCAATCCAGTGGCCACAGCACTCCTTTCTCCTCACCAACACGGAGTCTGATCTCTACTCTGGTGGTCACTTCTGACTCCAGTGATTCTACAAGGCAGAGACAGTCATCACTACTTCGCACACCACCATTGTTGAAGTGGTCCACATAGATGTCTCCTGTAGCAGTTCCAATAATGGATGCTCTGCATGCATGAACACAGTATCATGCCTCACATCCAACAGCACAGAAAATCACACAGCTGATTACTGTGATGATGCTGTTGGATCTCCAATCTATGTCAGTTGTGGAAGATACTGGCTTCCGATAGCTTCTCAATTATTTGCACCCGCGTTATCAGATCCCATCTCTCACTACATTTTCTTGAAGTGTATTGCCATGAATGTATGATGGCGTGTGATCTGCTCTTGCTGCTCTGCTTGCTGAGGCTGTTGGTGGTGTTTTTCACTGCACATCAGATATCTGGACTAGCAATAACTCCATGCATGCCTGTCTCTCCTTATCTCTCCTTAACTGCACACTGGAGCAAGACAAGATAGCTGGAGAAAGAGTGTTCCAATCAGAGAGAGCAGAGAACGAGAAGGATCTCCAGGCAGTGGTAAAACGTAGTTTCAGTCAGACAAGGAGGGGAAGTGAGGTGGAGCGAAGGGTACGGGGTGCATGCCGAAGGGGCACGAGTTCGTCAAGGCAAGGAGATGTAAAGTGATGGATGAGCTTAAATATGAGGCTCAAGGAGGAATATCTTAATTTATCAACATAAGTAAGCCAATCTAGCGAGGAGAGGACATCACAGTGGTGCGAGCGGGCATTTACCCCCAGGGCACACCTTCCAATCCTGTGGCATGCCTGAGAGAGGAGGGACATGAAGGCAGAGTTGGTAGAGAGTAGCAGGGGAGCACAGTAGGTTGAGAGGTAGAAGAGAGGAGGAGGAGGAGACAATTTTCTGGCAGGAGGCAGATGTGAGAAGCGGACGAATACAGAAGAGGAGACCTAGTTTCTGATTAAGAGATTTGACAATGATTGAGGCATGGGAGCCGAAGGAGAGCATTGGGTCCAGAGTGCATCCCAGATATTTAAAAGAGTGAACTAAATCCAAGGTCTCACCCTTAAGAGTTGAGATGTGAAGGGTTGGGGGATTAAGATTAGGAATAGAAAGATGTGAGAAAAGCATGCACTTAGTTTTATTAGCATTAAGGACAAGATGATTGTGAAGGAACCAGCTTTCTAGGGAAGCAAAGTCAGAGGCAAGGTCACAGTTAATGATGTCTGTGTAATGGGAGGAGCGGTATAGAATAGCATCATCTGCATAAAGATGTACAGAGGCACCACCACAAAACTGGAGAAGTTCATTAATGAAGAGTGAGAATAATATGGGGCCCAGGATGGATCATTGTGGTACCCATGGGTAACTGGGCGGAGGTCATAGAGGGTGCCATCCCACTTCATAGTCTGGGATCGTCCAGTCAGGTAACTTTTGAACCAGTGGAGGGCACTGTTGTCCATACTGATAAGAAGAAGCTGGTGGAGAAGGAGATCATGATTCACTAGATCAAATGCCTTAGTGAGATCTACAAAAATGGTACCTGTAGCGAGGCCTTTGTCCATGGCATGAAATATGTCAGATGTAACATTTAACAGGGCGTTAAGAGCACTATGTTTCCTTCTGAAGCCATGCTGATAAGGAGAGAGAGAATGTTATGGAAATCAAGGTAGTCCTGGAGTTGGTTATAGACTATGCGTTCTTGGATTTTGGCCAGTGGACATAAAATAGAGATAGGGCGGTAGTTGTCTGCAATGAAGTTGGAGCCTCCCTTATACACTGGGACAACTACCGCCACCTTCCATTTATCAGGAACAGAGTTAGAGAGGAAGGAACGGTTAAAGAGGTCACGAACGGGGCGGGCGAGGGCTGAGGCACCCAATTTGAGAAACTTTGGGTTTAGTGTATCGTGTCCTGGAGACCTTTCCAGTTTCAAGTTGGAGAGAAGCTGTTGCACTTCTTTGAGAGTGGCTAATTTCAGATGAAACTCAGGGCGTTCCCTTAGGTTAGGTTCGGGAGCAGGAGTATATGAGGTGGAGGTGTGAAAGAGAGAGGTGTATTTTTGGAGGTCAGTAAAGAAGTGATTAAAACTGGCAGCAATGGATGCAGAGTCATCAAGGGTAGAACCATTGAAAGTGACAATACTAGGAGTTACCATGGCTTTACCTTTTACTAGAGAATTAATTTGCCTCCAGAATTCTTTGGGATTACTAAGGTGTTCTACTTGAAGAGATTGGAAATTAAGGCACCGAGCTTTTTGAAGTGCATTTTTGCAACTGTTGTGGAGTTATCTGTAAGACTGTAAGAAATTGAGGTATTCGCACACTCCTAGGAATTATAGGCCACTCAGGCTAACTTCGGTGGTGGGAAAGTTAATGGAATCACTGCTGAAAGAAAGAATGAGGAATATTTTGAATCCAGTGGGTGACAAGATCTGAGGCAACATGGATTCACAAGGGGAGGTCATGCCAAAAGAATCTGATAGAGTTCTTTGACTGGATGACCAGGGAACTAGATCAGAATGGAGGGGTAAATGTATCCTATCTTGATTTCAGTAAGGTGTTCAAGAGCATTCACATAGGAGACTAGCAAGCAAGCTAGGTACTGTAGCTTAGGAGTGGGTGTAATGGTGGTAAACTGGGAAGAAATTGGTTAAGGGATAGGCGGTAGAGGGTGGTGGTAAATGGAGTCTTTGTTAGTGACATTACAGAGGAGCTGGAAAGGAAGGTCTGCCTTTGCCGATGATCCAGAACTCTGCAATAGAGTGGATGCTCTGGGGGTTGGGGGTTGAAAGGATGAGTAGCGACCTGAGAAATTTGAGGAGTGGGCAAGGGAATAGCAGCTAGGTTTCAGTGCAAAAAAGTGCAAAATAATGCACTTGGGATACAAAACCCAGGGGAGGAACACACACATGGAAGGAGGAAGTCACCCACTACCCACCACCCCAGGGGCCCCAGAGGTACCCATGGAGGTCCAACCACAGCAGGTGCCAGAAGCACAGCCTAATAAACAGATGCATGGGGGAGGCATGGTGACTGCCAAGATCAGGAATTTGGGTACGTGGTTGTTTAAATGCATCGCAAGGCAGAAGGTTAGTAGGAGATTAACAATGGACCATGGCAGTACAGTGCTACTATGAGGGAAACAACATACCACAACTGTACACAGTCACATATGCTTAGACAAAGCCACAGTACCCCCCCCCAGACACAGCCACTAACACCCTAAAACACAGACATTAATAGAAATGCACAACAGCCACAGGAATGGACTCATAGCACACCCAATGAGCACTTAGGTCATACCAGACTCATCTCTGTGTCATGATGGTGTCTAGATAATGAACCCTGCACAAGTGCATGATGTGAGGCTTGGCCAGACAGTGCCTCAGGAAAACAGCACTGCAGGTCATCCCCCTCCTCATCACCCTGTGTGATATCACTCTGTCAGTGTGGTAGGGGTAGCTGTTTGCTCACAGCCATAACATGCAGCATGGTGCATGCAGTGAAACTCTGCAGGCCTTTCCAGGGGCCAGCATCATCATATCATCAGTGTGATCCATGCACCAGACCCTCATCTTCAGCACTTTTATCCTCTTAATTATGGCACAGGTCTTCCTGTGGGCCTCATTGTATGCCTCCTCCACTATGCCATTTGCCTCTAGGAATGGTGTCATCAGGTATGGCCGTAGAGGGTATCCGCTCTCAAGTAGGCAGTAGATACAGAACAGATGTGTTAGCATGCTGTGATACTGTGTCTACCTGTTGCATATCCATACTCACCTAGCAGCCATCCATTGGCCCCACCACATGCCATGTGGAGGACACATAGCCTGGACCTGCTGAATATATAGCAGTCATGACAGGACCCAGGGTACTCGACACACTCATTGGTGATTAACAAACCCACATCACAAACAATATGGCAGTTAATGCTGTGGAACTCTTTTTGGTTCCTGTATGCATCCTCTTTCATGGTCAGTCCTAGGACTGACACGTATACAATTAACTGCCTCAGTTACATTGGGCATGCCATCCATGGCATGGAATGCCTCCCTTCTGGTACTGAAATCAGCCACTGAATTGGGGAATGCTATGTGCTCATGCACATGCTGTAGTAGGGTGTCCATGATGGCAGTAAGTCAGACTAGAAAACACTACAATAGCTTTGTCAACAACTGCGTAACCAAAACAGCAAAAGTCACAACAGCGCTCATCAAAAAAAAACAAATGCCACAATAGCACCAAACAAGCTAAACTACCTGCACTATATGTTCTCAGGGTACACCGCCCATGCACCACCCATAATGGGGGGCTTTTCCCCGGTCCCCCATTTCTAAGTAATCACCTCTGGAGGGAGAAGCAACTCGGGGAGGAGAAACTTTGGGGAGGAATCATTGAGAAGGGGAACCATGCAGGACAACCGGGGTTTGGGGGCACACAGAACCCACATAAGTCAGGAGGGGGGTGAAACACAAAAAGAAAACAAACAACAAAGTCCTGGGACAAAAAACAACAAGAAAACAAGCACAAGTCAGGACCGGGACTCAATTCCTGGTCCGTCAATGTTCTGCTGCCCTCCACTGCCTGTGGTGCTACCCTCTGTACTACAGCAGCTACTCAGTGGCAGCCTGCCCAACACACCCTTTATCCTGTTTCTCCAGATGGTGAACAGCTACAGGGATGGCACTAACCTTATGTGCACTATATTATCCCTGTCACTGTTTTCATTTTCACTATTTTGACATTGTGGTTCTCGCCACATTATCAAGGTTTTGCTATTCTAACCTGGTACAGTCTAGGACCTGTTGCAGGGCCCTGGACATGAATGACTGGCTGACACCAGTGATATCCCCAGCAATTCTCTGGAAGGACGCTGTGGCATAGTATGACAGGGCACACAGCGCCTTTGTTTCCACTGATGTTGCCCGTGACCACCATGTCTGTGGAGTCAGCTGTGGCCAAAGCACGTCTCACAGCTATAAGATCATGTTGTGGTCCAGGCAGAATCATACAGTGCAATGGATACCTCACACTTGCCCAACATCCAGCAGTGGCCTAAACATCCAGGGCCTAGGGCATGCCCTCATAGCCCTTTCCCCCTCTTGTGCATTCTCCATCATGAGCACATTTAGCAATAGTCCTGGGAACATCCTGTGGATCCCTGTGTGGATGCACTATGGTGTGTATGACCACAACCACTCAATCCACATGAAGCTCTGTCCTGTGTGCCACTCAAGCATCCACTGCTGCGAGTCCCACTTTAAATGGGTGGTGACCCAACATAATGGTGGGGTGACACCACATAAGTGGGCATCAACAATCACCATGCACTGTGTGTGTCAGCTATGCCAGAGGCTTTTGAACAGTGCAGTAGAATAGCAACTGTAATGGAAATGGGATACAGGGAGGGTCTACCCCTACAAGCTGTGGAGGGTGTCCTCCATGGTGTACCAGGATCACCTGGATGGGAGAGAACTGTGGCAGGTCCCAGACCCTGCTCAGGTAAGCTTACACACATTATGTATACCTGTCTTCTATTGTCCTGTCCATGTTTCTGTGGTCCTGTCCTATTGTAGTAACAGTGATGTGTACACCTGTACCATGGTGCATGCCATGTCATGGTGGTATTGTGTCCTATCCCACCCACGCGTATGAGGTCATCTACTGTGCACCATCTGTTGTTTTCTGTGCATGTCTCTGTGATATAGGTCTGTGTCAGTAATGTGGTCTCCTCCCTTTTTGTTTCCATAGGACTGCCATGGGTGTCCAGAGAGAATGGTGCTCCAGTAAATGGAACAGCCAGACAGGGCATCATCAGTGGTGTTGGCACGCTGGAGACATGTGCCCCTGTACCTCCCTTTCTTTTTGTCCTAGTGTACTGGGTCCCCAGATGTTTACTACAATGATTATGTGGGAGAGCTGTGGGGCATCAAGGAGGCCTACAAGGTATGTACCGGTGGTGTGCTTAGGGAATTTGTGATGGCTGTTCACAGCAGTGGACTACCATGTACAGACCACTTATGCCTGTCCTCTTTGGCTTCTGTTACAGGGGTATTGTGGTCCACTACGAAGGATGGTTCTAGTTCAGTGATGGAGCACTGACACTCCTCCTAAGGGGCACTGTGGCAGCAGGGGATGGTGCAACTTGTTGGGTTTCTGTGAGGATGTATTCATTAAAGCTATATTTGCTATACACACTATTGTTGTCCTAATTCTGGGTGGTGGCCTGCTGCTATTATACAGGTCTGTGGGCTGGTGGGGCAGTAGACATCTGTCTTTAACCCCTCTGCATGAATCCCAGTCACCTGTCACTGCTTTTTGGGGACAACCCCAAGTGTACCGGAAGAAGTCCTCAGTTCGTGCATCTGTCGCATATGGTTGTGCTGTACATCATTCTATGCCACACCCTGGTGTTTCATACAGTCTGGCTGTGGAGCAGGACATGCTTTTCTTTGTGGACACCCAGGGTGGTAGACATTTCTGTCAGCTGATTTCACTGCTTCTGTTGTGTGCCTTAGTATGATCATTTGTCCCTGATGTGTGCCAACACCCCTAATGTTGGCAGCCCTGTGTGTGATCTGTACAGCAGGGGTGTTTCTATTCCTGCTGGCGTTACCACCTGCCTTGATGTTGTCATGACAGTCCTGGTGTGGGTGGTTACATCCTGCCACACAACATGGCACGTGATACATGTCCTGATCTTCTATAGTGGATATATGGTTTTCTGCTGTCCTCTGGGGGTGCAACCTGGCTGCTGAAGCAGAACGCAGTGGCCAGGTTACTGACAGGCCTGTCTAGGTCCAGTCATGTGTTTCCAGTCCAGTGAGCTCTGCACTGATTGCCTGTCAGGTGAAGAATCACCTTCAGGGTGGGCTTGCTCATCTATAAGACTCCATATGGATTGGGCCAGGGCTATCTGGCTAATCTCCTGATATCTGCCACCCTTAGTTTATTACCTCTGCTCCTCAACCAGGTGCCTCCTCACAGTTCCCAGGACCAGAATAAAAATGTCAGGTGACTGGGCATTTGAAGTCACTGAACCAACCCTGAGGAACACTTTTCCAGCCTGTGTGAGGGAGGCCCCGACCGTTGAAAGGTTTAAGAAGGGTCTAAAGGCTCACTAGTTTTCTTTGACCTTTCCTGATTTCTTTGACTGACCAGAGCTAATTTAATTTTAGATTTAATCTGCTATTCCAGTATTATATTTACAGTTTTAATATTTACGTATATTATATGTATGTTGCATGTGTTTTTATCTTTGTATTTCCCTACCTGCTTTTATGTAAGCTGCCCAGAGCCTCATGGATTGGGTGCCATAGAGATAAACATGCCTTGCCCAGTTTCCTATGTTACTTTACATGCTGTACAATCTTAGGCAGCATTATACAACTCTACTCCACTACAACACATAGTATTTGGTCTGCTTCTGTGATGCTAATCAGTATATTCCATTGGTCATGGTGCTATATTATTCTGCTCAATATCATGGGTTGGTATTTCATGCCCCATTTTGGGCATCATAACAGATAGTGCCCTACATCCTGCATAGTGCTGTATATCTTGACTATGGGATCAGACCTGTACTGTGCCAATGGGACCATGCACAATGAATGTTCCATGCAGCACCTTGTGTGCCTTTCTTATGCACCAGCTGTTTACAGCAGCCCTCCTCATGATGTAGTGCTCTGCTTGCTGCCCCATGCACTGGAGAGATGTAGTGCACATCTAACATGCATGTAGTGCACTACACACCTGCCACTACATAGCCACATACACAGGTGCATGTGTAATGTGTTCAGTGCATTGTTATGTGTCTGCCCTATGTGCATACTGCTACTTGCCTTTTGTACATCCTGCTTGGATGTTACTTGTGGTCATTGTGCTCCTTGTGACCCTCAGTTCATGAATAGGCCACACTGTGACTACTATAATGGAGTTCCAACGTCCCTCTTCTATAAATTTCAGTTAACTCTTGCTGTGCCACAGACTGATGCATCAGTTCATAATTCCAGGAAATTCTAATTTTGCCAGCAGCTCAAAGGTTAAAAATTGCTCCACATTGCATCTTCCATCATCTCCACTGCCTCACTTCAACATTAAGGTATGGCCAGGGTTTGGGATACCAATCTGTTAATTTAAACATAGGGAATCAGGTACAGGGGAAGGGTTCAGGAAGCAAAATCCAATGCAGCAAGAATATCCGGAACTGGAAGGGAGAAGCCAGAGAAGGCGAGGGGGACAGCAAGGTCAGCACCCAGGGTGGGGGCTGACCAAACGAGCAGACACGAAAGACCGTTAGGCCTATTCTGCTGGCATTTTAGTATGTTAGTATGAATCATGAGGAAAGAAGTGAGTTCACATACCTTATGTCACCAGGGTTAGATTAACAAAGGTAACCCAAACCTTTGCAGTACCTTCATGCTATTATTAAACTAAACTTTTTATATTTTTTAAATGAGTGTTTTTATTGTTAAAATTCCAAAGGTTTTATTGTGCATGAAGTATTTCAGCCATGAACATATCCTTTTAGAATGTGATCAGCCAATCAGACTTCTCCATTTCCAGTCATTGTTTTATAATATTCAATACCCCAAATGCTCTGTAGTATTTTCCTATTTGTTTCAAACGTTTTTATTACCTCCCTTATCCTTTTCTGTTTGACCTCATCTCTGCTTACTCACCACCCTACACTTTCTGTTCAACCAGTTCTAGACCTCATTCTGTCACTCATGCGTCCCCATTAACCATTTGTGGGTGATCATTTGGCATCTCTGCTCTTATGACCTGGAACAACCTCAGTCCTTTCTCCTTCGCTTTCACAGAGTATGTTTTCTTCTTCAAATCATTTTTCAAAACCCATGTGTTTTCCCCATCCAGAAGTACTGAACTCTCAATCAGTTTCCTCTGATTTTTCTGTTCATTGCTTTATTATTAGTGTTGTGAGAAGTTGCCCAACTTCGCTTCACAGATAATTTTGTGAATGTGCTCAAATTCACAAATTTAATCCACATGGCATATTTGCAATCTGCAGTGCAGGCTGAATTGGTGGGTGGCAGATTTACCAGCTTCACCAGCGGAGTGTGGCCCAAAGGCTACATTTGCAATGTACGATGGAATTGGAGGTCACATCGTACTGAAACAAGCTGTATGCCATGCAGAGGCTGTGTTCAGTGCAGTTGTGTTATGAAGGGAAAATATGGAGGGAAATCTGTCCCTGATTGTCTGCTAACAAAAGAAAAACTTTAAAAGTACTTCTAACGATGAGTACAGTATTTGGAAACAAATCACTCTGAAAATTAATTAGAGTGCCTTGTGCAGCTATATTTCCATAAGTTTGTGGTTTTGCAAATTTATTGAGTTTAAAGAAGGGGTTTTGTTTTGTAGCAGTGCTGTGTGGGGGAGAGACAATGTTTTAGCTAGCAAGCAGTGCAGGCTTGTGAGCAGTTTCAGCATTAATCTTATTTGTTTTCTTCAATCTTTCCTCTAATTATTTTTGCCTGGTGTCTGCGATTTGATATTTTATTTCTGTAGCCCAGTTTGTGTGTTTTAGTGAATTATTTTGCTCAGTATATTACCATCTTGATTGTAGTTCTTTTGTTTAGTTAATTACGTGATTGTTTTACTTTAGTACTTACAGTCTTGTTTAAAATTGCCCCCGTCTTGTGTGTGTCTTGTTGATCTCACAGCTACCTCATCCAATATGAGGTGGCAGAGGAGAAAGAGACTGCCTACTAGAGCCCTCTAAGGATTTTTTTTACCTTCAACTCCCCACTCAAAAAATTACAGTCTTCATCTCAATGAAGCATAACACAGAACATGACTGAGTTTAGGGATGGTGTCTGATATAACCTACAGTTGTACAGCAATTACTTTTAGAAGCAATGCTTTGATCTGCCTTGTTAGAAAAGGCTATGTTTATCAGCGATTGCAGCCATTAGACACTGACGAATTTTTAGCTTTGCCTGCAGTACATTATCATGCACAATGTCATCAGTCCTACACCAGCAAAACAATTCTGAAGCATTTTGAAGGTCAAGGAAGAAGCTGAAGTCCTGGTTCTTCTACTGATATTGGTCAGTGTTCAAGCTCACAGAGTAGGCGAACAACTCACCAGCCTGTTAACCAGAATTTGTGTATAATATGCCAGAATGTGTATCACAAAAAAGACAAAAATCTAACACAGATTGTAACCTTCAGAGGGCAAGAAACTCTACTTGATGTGGTTGAAGCCAGAGAAGACGACACAGTCGCAAAGTGAATAGCTGGACTAGACTTAACTGCATTTGAAGCAAAGTACCACAAAGACTGCCATAGTACTTTCACCAGCAAAAAAAGACATACAGAGAAAATGTTCACTACCCAGTGACAAGAAAGATGAGTCTGTGAATAAAGCATGTTTCAGTGAACTGATTTCTGAAATTAAGAATGACCTTTTTATCAGCAGAAAAGCCTTGTCCATGTCTTACCTGTTACAGAAATACTGGGATATTCTGAAAGGTAAAGTTCCTAGCAGTGAGTGTTACCAAAGTGAGAAGCTGAAGAAGAGATTAACAAGCTATTTTGGTGACCAAATTATTTTTCAAATGCATCATGACCTAAGTAAACCAGAGCTTATGTATAGTAGTGCTGTGTCTTTGGAATATGTCATCAACATAACTTCCCGGTTGCATTCAAAGCAACTGTATGAAGTGGAAAACCCTTTCTTTACTTCTGAAAATAAAGATAAATATTCAACTGCATATATGCTGTTTCATGCAGCACAGGTCCTCTGCAGTGAACGGAAAATGTGTGAGGGATTGGATAGTAATCCAATAGATAATTCCACTGTCAATTTAGAACAGGTATTAGACATGATTCCTGACAATGTGTATAGATTCCTGAAATGGGTATTTCAAGGGGATGTTGGTGATGAAGTTATTGAAGATGGCAGTCCTTTAGTAACAGCCACTAACAAGACCCTCCACAGACAGATACAGTGCATGCTGTTTTAGGTGGACAATTCCGTTCATGAATTGTATGTCTGCTGAAACCGATGCCCTCAGAAGCTGGAGCAAGTTATTTTTCTTTAGCGCAAACAGCATTTATTAATTTTATTGGGTGTAAAGTTGTGTTTTGTTCATTTTTGATGAAATCAGTGGCTGGGTTGGAGGGTATAAGGATCGGGGATGTGCTTTTTAACATTTAGATGCTTTGTGACTTTTGTGAGGAAATCAGTGTTGGGTATGAGGGTAGAAGGATTGGGGATGTGCTTTGTGACTTTTGTGACTGTAACACAGTTCCTTTAATTCCCAAGGGGACAAGCTGTGGAGTACAGGTTAAAACAAGTGGTGAACAGTAATTTATTGTTTTTGTTCTCTTGTAAAAAAAAAACTGGTTATCTTAGTCTGCTGTTTGGGTGCCGTCATGTATTTTTGCCAACTTTTCTCTGTTAGTCTTAGCATTTCCCAATCTGGTTTAATGTCTACTCGCTGATCCATGGCAAATTTCAGGATGCTGAGGGCGTTTCACACATCTGAAGTGGAGACAGTCAGAATTTCTTTTTCCTCGGTGTCCTCTGTGTCATCAGCTGATGCTGTCAGAGCTTGAATGACTGGTCTAAGTGTTTGCACGACTCATGTAACTTCATCCAAACTACTTTCTGGTTCTGGATCATCATCCCCAAGGTGAGAAAGGCTTTCAAATTCATTGGGTGTGAGGCCTTCTGGTGGCTGGATGGGGTCATCTATAGGGTCATCTATTGCAATATCATCATCTTCTGGAGCAGGGTTAGGTGTCCTGAAGCCACATTTTTTAAAGCAATTTAAAATGGTCTGACTCGTTACAGAGTCCCATGCACTTTGTAGCAGCATAACTGCATCCAGTAGGGTGATCCGTTTTACACAATCAACTGCTGTTAGATCAGCCCCGCTTTCCATTTCTGCCAGAAAACGACCTCACGTCTCCCGCACATAATGCTGCTTTAAGGAGTAGATCAACCCTTGATCTAGCGGCTGAATAATGGAGGTCGTGTTCGGTGGGAGAAAAGCCAATTTAATCTTTCTAAGGTCTCTGACATCCAGATGACCACTAAAATTGTCCAAGAGAAGAATGATCTTTCACCCACATAATTTGCGGTCCCATCCCCTGACCCAGTAAGCGAAAATGTCCTCAGTCATCCATGCAGTCCGATTATGCTTGTAGACTACGGGCAAGTGGCTAACACCTCTGAAACATCTGGGCTGGGCAGACTTCCAAACAACTAGGAGCTCACACTTTTCAGTTCCTGTCATGTTGCAGCAAACCATGACAGAAACACACTCCTTTGCTTTTTTCTGACCCTGCGGCATTTCATTTTTAAATGACAGTGTGCCACTGCCGACACACCTGAAGAACAAGCTGGTCTCATCAGCATTAAAAATTTCATTTGTCCCATAGCCTTCGAGAAGATCTGGCAAGACATCTTTCACCCAAGAGACAGCCCCCTCCCCATCGGCATTTTGCTTTTCACCATGTGCAGAGCGAAAGCAAATGTTGTTCCTGACTTTCCAACGTTGAAGCCATCTGTCAGTCGGATTGAAGTCAGGTTTTTCAAGAGCGACTGCAAGCTGTTTAGCTTTTTGCAGCAACAAAGGTCCACTGACCATAGCATCTCTGTGATGAAGCTCAGCAAACCACAGCAATAAGCCCTCCTCTATTTCTCGGTCCTTACTATCTCTCTTTTGCTTCCTTTCAGGATTTTGGTTGCCATGCCATTCTGCCTGAAGTCTTTCTTTTTGCTGAATTAAGTCTGACACAGTTGATTTGGGGAGAGAGAGATGAGCAGCAAGATCATTAATGCTCATGCGGGGGAGACTTTCAATCTGCCAGTAGTAGTTCAGTTTTTCTAGCCAGAGGAATGCCAGGGCACTTTGAAGAAGCCATTGCACACAGCTAGAGTAACACCTCTGCAATGAGGTGTAATTACAGAGACAGATTAAGTAACAGCTCCAATTAACACCAGTTATCACCACATAGCTTGTGGAGACAGGGTGCAATTAGACCTAATTGCTGTAATTAACTGTCCACACTATGCAGCATGCATAGTCCCCATTAAAGCATGAATTTTACTTTCTACATATAGATTTTGGTTCTGTCAATACTGTTCTGTCCATGCAAAGCGGTTGTCCGCATTAACAGCATCCGTCTAATGTGGAGTCCACTGTATTATCAGTTGGTCAGGACTTCATTCATATAGTATCCAGAGGTGCAAAGCGTATACCTAAACATGTTGGGCTTGCAATGTCCATACGCCATATGACAGGCTCTAAACAGTTAGTAACAATGGTGCACAAGCTAGCACACTGTGTCAGTTATGAAGCCCTAGAGAGAACTAACAGCTATTGCAAAGGATCAGTATGAAAAAGCTACCAGGGACAATATCATAATTCTGTCAAACATACAGCATGGGGAGTTTGTTTAGTTTGTTACTGACAATAATGATTTAAATGAGGAAACATTAGATGGAAAGCACATAACCCATTCCACAACTATGACAGTATATCAGCATCAGACTCCCACAGTTCCAGAAGGCAGCTATGGCACAGTGGCAGCTCAGGCTAAAACAAAGAAAACTGCACCATGAATATGGTCACTTGAAACTCCTGCAATGTGCCCAGCGATTCTGGAGTGCAATCCTCATGGCAGATGGCCTACACCAAATCTTGTGGGAAAAGTAAAAAGTAACTGATATAATGATGTTGAGGCTTGTCAACAAGCTGCAAACCTTGATCTGCAATTGCTAATTCTAAGATGCTGCCATGCTGCCATACAGCCCAACCAAGCTATTTGAGGTTGAGTTTGAAAAGGTGAATGCTCAGCAAGAACCAGGATGGACAACTTTTAATGTGATGATTCCATCTACTATACCATCAGTAACATCTGTTGGGTACTGTCTAATGCTGCCAGCATCACGTGCTGAATGGATTATAGTTTTTACTGTAATGAAGAATGTATGCAAGATGTCTAGGACATTTGGCCCAAATTACAGTGTCTTGACATTTGATGAGGCTATACATTGTAAGACAAATGAAATTCAGTGGAGGTGTCCTGGGGAATTTCAGAAAAAAGTCTTGAGAATGGGTGGTTTCCACATAGCACAGAAAGTTCTGGCAGTAATTGGAGAGAATTATGAAGAGAGTGGTCTGGAAGACATCCTCACAGAATCACAGGTGTATGGTATCAACACAGGAAGCAATCCACTTAAAGGCAAATCATACAACCATGGAGTGAGGGCCCACAAGCTTGTAATGGAGGCTCTGTACAGACTAAGGTGGCAGGCATTTTGTAACTGGGGTACACGACAGAGATTGATTGTGATGTAGAACTCATCCACAGCAAGTGCCAAGAATATCAAAATGTGATATCAAACAATGATGCAAGACGCCTAACAGCAACACTTTCCCAGCTTGGTGATACCTTCAAGAATGTACAGAATGCATTGCACAGATTCCACAATTGTGGAAAAGCAACTTTCCAAACATTTTCATTCTGGGATGATTACATCAAAATGCTTAACATCCTAATGTGGTTTATTAGAGCAGAACATGAAAGCAACTGGGATCTGCATCTTATGGCAGTTGTAGAGATGTTACCACTGTTTTATGCCTTTGACATCACCAACTATGCCCACTGGGTATCTATGTACATTAGTGATAAGAAGCTTCTGCTAGATTGTGCCCCTGAAGTTCATTAGCAGTTTGTGCAAGGAAATCATGCTGTAGCTCGGTCTAGAAATAAATTCAGCAAAGTCTGGACAGACATGACACTTGAACAAGAAGTAAAATGTGATAGTAAAGTAAAAGGGGTATAGTGGGCTTCACTTTGCAGCCA
This sequence comes from Neoceratodus forsteri, assembly GCA_016271365.2. Taxonomy (NCBI): domain Eukaryota; kingdom Metazoa; phylum Chordata; order Ceratodontiformes; family Ceratodontidae; genus Neoceratodus; species Neoceratodus forsteri. The sequence continues at coordinate 1,644,055,526 of CM057450.1, forward strand.
GGAGCCTTGGTTAGATGGTTCATCACTGCTCATGAGTACTCAGCTATCACAATTTCCATGAAGATAATGTGTGATATACTAGACTCAGACATTTCACAAGGAAAGCACAAGGAGACTGTACCATGTCACATTCAAAAAGATGGAGATGTAAATAAGATTGTTAACACAATCACCAACTCCATGATAAACCCATTTGATATAAATACTGACTTGACAGCACTCACCAACATTGTAACTGGCATTGTTGTACCCACAGGGGTTGACACTAAGCTTGTTACTGCGAATGATACAGGAATCAAAGCAATGAAACAGCTTGTGGAAGACAGACTAAATTCAAATACCACTGGATTCTTTGAACCACTGCACAAGCTGAACAACAAAATATTTGCAATTCTAAGCAAGAAGATCAAATCAAAAGTTAGCAGTGATAAGACACTGACTATCAGTGCAGACAGCGAGTTGTTTAGCCATCTTAAAGTAGCTGCACAAACAAGGGAGATTGATCTGAAGGAAGTTTTCACACATGAGCTTTCCACAGTTGCATATACTCTTGCACACTCTGAAGGTACCCTGAACAAAACTGCAAAATGTAAGCTATTGCCTTAATTAGAAAAAGAAGATCAATGCATCAACTGCCAGCATCTACCATGCCCACAGCTTGGATAGTGGATAGCATGGCTGTTATACAAATGGTTGAGCAAGGAGGTGCAACTAGCTTTGGAAAACGTGCTGAATTGGTCTTCAGAATAGTACGCCAGCCTCTACAAAGTTATGAGAGCCGTAAAAAAGTAGATACTATCTTTGATCGATATGATGTAAAAGATTCAATTAAAGCTTTTAAGCAAGCATGAACTTTGATTTCATACTGGTGTGAAAGATAAAGCCAGATTTATACCAACCCACACCATACCAGCTGAACTTGGCTAACAACTATGCAGAATGTTGCCAGCAGTACACACTCTGTGTGTGATTCAACCAGCAGTCTTGCAAGAGTTGGCAAACTAAAACCATGGAAGCTTGTCAGGAAGAATCCATACAAATTTAGAAGCATTTTCACATTTGGCAGTATGGTGGATATGCCTCCTGCACAGTTGAAATCAGTAGAACTTCTGATAACCCTTCTCTATGACCCAACGGCTAACACAACTGATGTAAATGGTGTGTGATATAAGCTTTTCTGTTGCAAGAAGACTTGGAATGAAGTGTTCCCCCAACTTCTGATAGACTTCTGCAACATACCAAGCATGCATATTACCAGACCCTTATCTGGAACCATGCCCTGGAGGCTTATCCTGATATCCCATCCCCAAATGAAAATGACTGGCATAACGACAAGGATGGACACATTTCTCCAACACTAATGACACAGACACCTGCCCCTGAAGCACTCCTGGAATTCATTACATGTGGGTGTAAAAAAGCCAAGTATGAGCACAATTGCAGTTGTTCCAGGCAGAGCATGACATGCACATAGGCTTGCTAGTGTACTGATGGTGAGGACTGTTATAATCCTCACAAAGTTGATAGTGTGGATCCAGATGAGTCTGATACTGCAGATGATTCAGACAAAGACATGTAGTATATGACAAATATATTGAAAAAGCCTAACACACACATATATACTGTCATATTGCCCATTGCTGTGAGGGAGTCCATTGGATGGTATCAGGTCAATACCATGCATGTAAGATAGCATGGTATTAACCACATCATGTAGAGCATGACTAACTTTACAGCAACAGGGGTAGAACAGTGGTAGGGAGTTACCGCTACCCGCTGTCACTGCACACTATTATGAGGTGTGATCAAGTTGCCATGTGCTGGGTGCCTGGAGTGGTTAAGGCACCAGCACATGGCAAAATCGAGATACCTGAGGCCATGGTTCAGTTCCTCCCAGGTCCTCCTGTGCTACTACTTTTGCAGGTAGTTTTTTTTTTAAAGACAAAGTGCCCCCACTCCCGAGTTTCTCCCCATTCCCTAAGTCCACCCGCTTGAATTTGTTATATAAATTCCAGGTGGTAGGTGGTGAAGCCCCCCACATAAAGGTGTGTGTGTGGTGAAGCCCCCCACAAAAACAAAAGGAAGACCATTGTTTGAAAGGGCATGCACTGTTCCATGGTTGTCAGTGTTTTACCAGACATTATTTCGGTGCATGCCCTTATGGTTGTGGCACTAATTGCTGTACAGTTTTTGTATGTGGTGGAATGACCTCGTGCCCCATTGGATATTAATGTTTTGCTAGCACCATGGTGAGCAATAGTATGCCTGGCTTCTATTATAATGAATACAGTATGTAAAACTTTTTGTGTCAATGAATATTCTGTGCATTTATCAATACAAACCACAAGGCCAAGATTCTTTAAGTAATGAGACTTATTAATAATTTGTGCCAAAGGAACCTTTTGTATGACTAAAATTTGTTTATAGGTTTTAAATTATATTAGTAATAATGTGTGTCAAAGAAATGTTTTGCATGACTAAAATTTGTGTTTGTTTCAAATAAATTGTTTAAAACTAATTTTATTGGTCATTTTTACTTTCAAACTTGTCTTGACAACATTAGTAGACATTTGTGGCTTTTTCACTTATGAAAAATGTTGTATGTTGTTTTGACATGGGTACAAAAATCTTGAATTGGTATAACTTACTACCACTTTACAAGACCACATCCACTCTAGATGAGTACCTAAGGGACACTTCCATCAAATTAACATAGTTGCTGCTTTCTGTATGGGTGGTGCTACACTGCCAAACATTTCAGACCTGGTCCCCCAGACTAGTTGGAGTGAGGGCCATATGCAGGGAAGTGACAGGAAAGCTGTTAGTATGTAGTGAGTGTACCACTGATAGGTAAACTTACATCTGTGCTGGAGATAGAAGTTTAAAAAAATCTGTTTTATGTGTAACAAGGGGGAGGAATTTTTGTTAAAATAAATTTCACAGTGCTACATGACTAGAGGGACTGTGGTTGGGGTGGGGGCGGGATCTCTTTCACTTGCTAAGTGAGCAAAAACATGGCTGCCATTTAGGTTTTTAAAACTGTAGTCGGGGCACAGTATTTCCAGTTCTTCTGAGTCAGGTTGGTATGGCACTTGCTTTTACTAGTCTCTTTTTGCACAAAAATGCACCCCTAGGTAAGAGGCACAGCCAATCACAGACCAGGATTTTTCTAATCCATTTTCTAATGTTAGAAACACAAGTGTGATTTTGTCGACTCCTATTTATGGGCATGCTAGGTGACTACATAGATTGTCTATCCTTAAGGCCAGCCCTGCTTACCAGCAATTTCTTTACTTTTTTCTTTTTCTTTTGCTTTATTACTTTAGTTAGGTAACACTCTTGTTATAGTTAATATTTGTTTGGAATATATTTTTTGATTTAATTGGGAGCCTCCTCCTTCTTTCAAAGTCACATTCACATTAAAAGTCATGGTCACATTAAAAAAATACATTTTACCGAATCATTTTAAAGAAATATACATTTAATTGTGTTGACTCCAACAAATCTATTTTATCTAGAATGTGATAGCAGAGTCTCACCACCTTCCTTCATGGTAACATTAAAAAAAACTTCAAAGTCTCACTCACATTAAAATCAATCTAATTTTACTAAATCATTAAATGAAATATACATTTACAGTACTTGTGTCAACACCAACAAATCTATTTCATTTAAAACGAAGTGGCAGAGTCTCTCCACCTTCCTTCATGGTCCAGTTAAAATAAATTAAATTTTACTGAATCATGTAAGAAATACACATTTGCTTCTATTGACTCCAACAAATCTATTTAATCTAAAATGAGGTGGCAATCATGGTCATGGTCATGTGAAAAACTTAAAGGTCATGGTCACAATATAATAAATTTAATTTCACTGAATCATGTAAAGAAATATAGTTGACTGGCATCAACTCTACCAAATCTATTTTATCTAAAATAAGGTGATAGCGTATCCTTCTCCTTTCTCCATCCTACCTCAGTCATGTTTTCCTATTAGGACCATTGATCCAGTCACACTGCATGACTCACCCATTGTAGCAGTGCATAAAACATCTCCAATAACACCCATTATCAGCCCACTACTGTCCCAGTATCAACACCTTGTAAAATCAAGGGCTACAGAAACATGGTTCAGTATCTGTTAGCGTTAGACCATCCCACTTCTACAGGTGCTAAGGCAGATGTGGATAAATGTACAGCAGGTACTGGAAGCAAGTGGTTATGTGAGAAGCTATGCCATAATTGAACACATGCTCATGTCACATGCATGGTCACAGTAATGTTAAAAGTCAAAGGTAAAGTTAAAATAAATTATAATTTTCCATAATCATTCAATGAAAAATAAATTTACTTGTTTCAACTACAACCAAACCATCTCATCCAAAATTAAATGAGAGAGTCTCCTTCCTTCTCACATTCATGGTCACAGTCATGTTAGAAGAAATTATAATTTTAATGTATCATTTAAAGAAAAATACATTTACTTGTGTTAGCTCCAGACCATCTACTTCACCTAAGATGAAGTGAGAGAGTCTCCTTCATTCACAGCCATGGTCATGGTCACCTTAAAATAAATTATCATTTAAAACAAATTTACTTGCATCAATTCAAACCCAGCTACTTCATCCATGATGAAGTGAGTGAGTCTCCTCCTTCATTTACACTCCGCAGGTCCCAATTTTCAAATGGGGACACAGAGTTTGTGACCAAGCCCTGCATCCCCACAAAGTTTGCCATGCCTGCATCTGAGGGTTTGCCGCAACTTGTGCACAATTTTATAACCTCAGATGCAAATTGTGACAGTGCCCTCATTTTATGGCAGCTTGTGCCAAATGTTTTGCACAAGCCCCATAAAATGTCTCCCCCATGGCACAAATGTAGACTGAGGGGAGCTGGTCTAAGTCCTGTGTTCAGTGCAAAAAGATTTGTGCCAGGTAGTTGTGACTCCAATTCTTCTAAAATCAGATTTGTGGCATTGCTTGATGCAAGTCACCACTTGCTTTAAACTCCCTGCCAAAAATCTGTTGCAGTGAAAACAAACCTTTTTTAAAATCGGGGCCACAGTCACATTAAAATAAACTATAGTTTTTAATAATCATTTAAAGAAAATAAATTTACCTTTGTCAACTTCAACCAAACCACATCATCCAAGATGCAATCATGGTCATGGTCATGTTAAAATAAATTATAATTGATATTTATAACGTAAAGGAAAATACATTTACTTGCATCAGCTCCAACCAAACTACCTCATCCAAGATGACGTGAGAGTCTCCTTCCTTCACTGTCATGGTCATGATCATGCTCATGTTAAAATAATTATAATTTTCATTAATCATTTAAATGTGCCAACTCAAACACATCTACCTCATGCAAGATTAAGGGACAGAGTCACCTGATTTATTCACAGTCATAGTCATAGTCAGGGTCACATTAAAATAAATAAGAATTTTCATTAATCATTTAAAGAAACATACATTTTCTTGCATCAACTCCAACCAAGCATTCCTTCATGGTCACAGTAGTGGTCAAAAATAAAATAATTATGATTTTCATTAATCATGTAATAAAAAATATATTTACTTGCATCAACTCCAGTCTGTCTATATCATCCATGATGATGTGAGAGAGTCTCCTCCTTCCTTCATGGTCACTGTCACAGTCATATTAAAAAAAATTTTTTCTATTTTTATTTATTTTTTATTTATTAATTGTCTTGGAAATATAACCCTTGAGCTAGTAGCTCTTTTATAAAGGTTCCACATCAAGGAATGAGAGACTTACAACAAGGAATAATAACAACTTCAAAATACAGTCAGTAATACAAGTAGCTGGATGCATAAAAACATGACTAATAGAGCAATTACTGGAGGACACAATAGTCAATCTGGAAAAAGAAGAAGGGTGGGTGGAGAAGGGTAGTAAGTGGAGGGGTTAGCAGCCAGGGAATGGCTTTGTTGGAATGAAGAGGTGAAGGTAGTGTGAAATAGGAGGAGGAGGAGCAGGAAAGCAACAAGGGGAGGGGTGGTGAGCAGCCAGGGTTAGGCAAAGTTATGGGGTAATGGTGACATGCAGGGTGACTGGGATAGGATGGTTACTTGTGGGAGGGAGGGAGAGGATGGGCAGTAGTATATTAAGTGCTAGAAGTGATGTGGGGTTGTAAAAAGAGAAGGATGAGGAAGAGAGGAGTAAGCTAGATAGAGATTTATTAGAGGTCAGTCTTGGAGGGGTAGGTAAGGTAAATAGTGTACATGGATTTTTCAATAGAAAGGTGGTGAGAAAGTTAGAAGAGAGAATAGGGAGGCAATTAGGAGAGGAAGCAAGGGTAGGAGAGCAATAGGATATGATGAAATAGTGGAAGATAGAAAACCATAAGCGAGTGGGTGGGTAGAAGGTCGAGGGGGACCACTGTTGAGCAATGGGTATGGGGTGGAGAGGGGTAAAGCAGTGGAAAGGAGAAGAGGAAGGAGTTAATCAGAGAAGTCACAACTCTGTAGGGCATATAGGCAGGGACACTGGTTTACCGGGATTGAGAAAGGGCATATTCCGTTTTGCACATTGTAAAAAATGGTATTGTCACCAGTGTCTGCTAAGTCAAAATCCGGTTTTACCGGTGTTTGGTTTTGTGTACTTTATTTAACAATTTTTAACTCTGCTAACATGCATTTTAGCAATTTTGACCTCCACTATCACACATCCTTCCATCCTTGTGCCAATTGTCAGTGTCAGTGGCTCAGTAGGTAGCACACTTGCCTCTGAGGCTGGAGATCAGAGGGCTGTGGGTTCGAGTTCCCACATCTGGCACTGGGTTAATATCCCAATACTGACACTGTAGTGCAGCATGAGAGGGTGCTGCACTTCTGAGGTGCCATCTTTCAGATGAGACATTAAACCGAGGTCCCATCTGCCTGGATTGGTGGTAGTTCAGGTGGATGTTAAAGATCCCATGGCACTTATCGAAAAGAGTAGGAGAATTTCCCCGGTGTCCCGGCCAAATTTCCCTCATTCACTAAAAATATCACCAACAGCTTAATCTGGTTCAAATTCAATTGCTTACCATCTGTATTCCCCCACCCCCGGTCGGCCCTGAAAAAGGGACTTCTAGGACCAGTGGGCTTACCGGGTCAACAAACAAAACAAACAATTTAAAGTTATTTTAGGTACAAGACGTGATGGCAGCAGCAACAACACTACAACCTCCTCCTTCAGGTGTGACAGAAGCAGCAGCACTACGTTCACTATTCCTCATGTGTGATGGCAGTATCAGCACTATGGCCCCCATCTCTCAGGTGTGATGGCAGCAGTTCTACATTCACCATCCCTCAGGTGTGATGACAGCAGTACTACATTCCCCATCCCTCAGGTGTGATGACAGCAGTACTACATTCCCCATCCCTCAGGTGTGATGACAGCAGTACTACATTCCCCATCCCTCAGGTGTGATGGCAGCAGTACTACATTCCCCATCCCTCAGGTCGGATGGCAGTATCAGCACTATGGCCCCCATCCCTCAGGTGGGACGGCAGCAGTACTACATTCCCCATCCACCAGTGGTGATGGCAGAAGCACTACAGCCCCCACCCCTTTGGTGTGATGGCTGTAGCAGCAATGTAGTCCACACCCCTCAGGGGTGATGGCAGTAGTGACAGCACTATGATCCCCTTTCTTCAACACCCACCCCACAGGCACAAGTTACAAATGACTTGGTCTCTTTGCTTGTTAGAACTCAGAAGTGAATTAATCTGAACTATCACTGCTAAGGTGGTCTACCTTTGTTTTCCCCATCTATAATTTAACTGCCTGAATTGGTTTCTGCCTGTGACACGCTGACCAGGGTTGGGAACAGACTTGGGTGTTGGAGGGCCAGCTGGTGGGTGAAGGCTTGAGTGCCCAACAACCACCCACCTTCTCCTGGGAGGGAGGTGGGTTCATGGCTCAGCATTTGCTGGCCCGTGGTGGAGGCCAGAGGCATGACAACATATCAGCCCTCACTGCAGGAGGGAGCATGACAGACGGCTTGTGCCTTGACATCATGTGGCCTGTCACGCTCCCAAGAAAATGGGAAAACACCCGCTGACCAACCAAAGGATGGCTGTTGGTCCCTCCATAAGCCAGAAGCCCCAGACATGTGTCTGGTCTGACCCCTGCAATGCCCAGGATACACAGGAAGCTCTTTGGGGCAATTCTCTCTTCCCTGGTACCCTCCACAGGGTAAGGGCCCCTCAATGAAGGGTTACTTTGGGTTACCTGGTAGCACAGCAGTAAGGGTCAGTGGATGGTGGTTGGGACTCAGCAGGTGGTAGGGGCCTTGTTAGGCCTGAAGGAGGGATGGCCAGGGGTGGGAGGAGCAAAAAACACTGCTTGAATTTGCTTCTTTCAAATAAAGTGTCTTCACCTAAAAAATCCACAAGTGATTAGTGGAGGACCTTCAAATGGATTCATGCATCTCCCAGACATGTGGATGCTTTTTTTTTTTACTTGGTGTCCATGAAAAGGATGTCTCCCAGTTTTCATGTCTTTGTTCAGAGGTGAATTGAGAACTACTCTGCCCACCAGCATCATACAGCATCTGGGGTCTTACATTCTGTATGTCATTGAGTGTGCTTTTAAAATCTACTGGCCAAACATAAGTACACATCAATACTTAACATTTGCTTTTTTGTTAAAGCAGTCTGTCAGAAAACTTTTTGTTGTCACAGAGACTGAAACAGCAGGTGGGAGAAAGGTGTAAATGATCCAATTCACCTAAATGAGGTGCTAACTGTGAAGGTTTTTCATAAGTAGTAAGGCAGTTTCTTCTTCATGAACATACTTTAATTCAGACTACTTTTCATTCAAACAACTGAGGATTTTGGTTGTCCCCACTGATTATAAACTTGAATAAGTTAGTTGGTAACAGTAATCCTGCATTTAGCAATCTACAACCTAGATACTTATATGCAAAGAATACAATAAAAACCTGACTAAAATCTAAAAATAAGCTTATAAAACATGTAAAATGTATCTGAACATTTATCTTTACCTATACAAAATCATTGCAGCCCAAGTAAAACTCGGGTAAATTACATGGTACCCTGATTACTATTCTATGATGTAGTAAACATATATTGGTATTTTTTTTTATATTCTTTGTAAAGCAGATAAGGTCCACTAGGTAGAACTGTCTGTTTTAAGGAGTGACCTAAAAGCACTGGTTAGGTTAAGTGACTTGCTTGGAGTTGCACAGTATGCAAGTGGAGGTTGTGGGACTCAAACCAAAGTCTGCTGGATGTACCCAGTTCAATCATCATTTGTTACTCTAACCTCTAGGCATGGGTGGTTAAACTGAATGGCTAATTACAACAAAGCAGTGCGGGTCATTTCCTTACTGACTCTATATGCAGCAAAGCAGAAAGAATGCAAAGCACAGCAGTAGCATTCATTTTAAGATGCTGAAATCTAGGTCAGCCCACTGGTGCTGCAGTAGCACTATTGCTTGCCTTGCAATGCCAGCGATCCAGGGTCAGAAGCAAACTCGGGTTGCTGGAGGTCTGGCCAGGGGAGTAGGTTTGAGCACCCGGGGACTGCTCTCCTCCTCCAGGGAGGGTGGGCTGCAGGTCCTGCTGCTTTACCACCACCTGTGTGACCACGGGTGGTGGTGCAAAGGTACTGCAGAGTGATCAGGAGGGGAGGACACTAGCCAGGATCTGGAGCAGTGGCATGTCTCTGTGACCTACCTCCTTTGATCTCTAGTGCTGGTGCCCTCAGGGACAGAGACCAGAAAACTAGGAACAATCACTCCACATCGGCCACTGGCAGAAGGGACCCAGGTGCCCCAGACTTCATAACCAGGCTCCATGAGGGACCCACTGAGCTGCCTGACACACACTAAGTGAGTGTGGAGGGGTGACCTGGGGGTGACCTCCCTTTCCACCTGGGGGAGTACAATCCAGGCAGGACAGGGGCAGGCCCACAGGAGCTCCTGAACATTACCTGGGGATGAAGCTGGGGATACCCAGCCTAGGGATCTCTGAAAAGTGGAAATTGATGCTGTGAGAAGGGGACATAGAAAGAGAAAATAAAAAAAAAAATTAAAAATATACTGAAATTTTATAGATTCTGTGCAGTGACATGCAATTTCCGTGAGGCACCGGTACAAGAATTCAAAATCCGCAAACCAAGCAGGATTCCGTGATTGTTACTGGTGTTACTGGTAAAAATGGAAAACCAGGGTCCCTGCATATAGGTGTTGTTTGAGTTTTTTTTTAAATGGCACAAGCTTAGTGATATTTGTAATTCTCAACAGGAGCTCTTCAAGCCAAAGTGGGACCTTATATGAGAATGATCTTTGGGCAAGTGCTGTGTGGCAAAAAGGGATGTGCATGGCATTTCCTACCTTTCCTCTGGTCAGATGAGAATTTGGCATCAGTTTTGGGCTATGGAGTTAGAATTAAGAAATAAAGGGATTAATCTTCTCCCACGGCAGAGAAACCTGGCCCCAGTTGATTTAGATGAAGAGTTAATGGGGAAAGAGAATACACATGATAAAGAGTGTTTAGGAAGAATCATGATGGTGATTGATGAATATAATAAAAATCAAAGCTTATTTATGGGAAAGCAAAACCCTTTCATATTATGGTTGGGAAATTACAAAGGGCCAGTCATTGGGACAAACTAAAAAGGAAATAATTTTTTTTTCATGTGTATTAAAACTGAATATCAGTTGTGACTTGTTTGAAAGAATAAAGATTTATAATACTGAGTCAAACATATCCCAGAAAGAGTTTACTTTCCAAACCCCAATATTGGCAGCATTAGTGTTAGAGATAGCAAGGATTTTGGACTCCCTTGGGATCTATATAATAGATAGTAGACGTTGGTGTAACAAGAAGCGAATAGATAGTGGAATACAAAATCCTATAACACAGTATAGTGGTAACACCTCTGATCCTCTGACTACTAGACTAAGTGAGTGACAAACAGTGCAACAAAATATAAAAGAGGAAGCATTAAAAATGTAAATAATATAATGGAACATAGAAGGATTGGTAAACAAGTTGGCAGATAATAATCTTCAAGACTTTTTGGGCACAGAAGATATAATATGTATACAAGATTCATGGTGGGTAAAATAAATTCCTCCTATGTTGCCCAGGTTTCAGGGATTTACATATTCAGTGGAAAAAAACTAACAAAATGGGAAGACCCAAAGGGGGTGTAATTACATATGTTAAAACCTCAGTAGGCCTTCAATCAATGCAATTAGAGAGCCCACTTCCAAATATCTTAACCTTATTGTTAAACAATAGGAGGAAAAAATCTTTGTTAATAAATATGTACTGTATGTACCACCTAGAAATATCAAAAATACACCCTTATTTAGTCGGGATTTATTTAAACAATACTTGGACACATTCAATAGCGAACATGGTCCAATTCATATTTTACCTACAGGGGACTTCAGTGCAAGAGTACACAAAGAAATAAAAATATATTCATTACAGTGTGAATTGATTAAAGAACTTAATCTTATGAATAATAAAATAAATGCAATATGTATATCAAAAGATATACGTATTGCATTTCACCAAATTTCGATCCAAAAAACATAATGCACCCTGGATTACCCCTGCCCTACTGCAAATGCTCAGAAATAGGGATAACCTCTGGCACCTAGCAACTGAAATGGGCCAGATGGCTGATAGACAGGCCTACAATGCTGATCGGAACAGGTGCACATGGGCCATCTGTAAAGCCAAGGCCGACCATTACCAGGCCACCCTCATCTCCTCATCCTCCTGGGGGTGTGCCCAGACCTTCTGGGACAATATTAAACAGCTAAATGGGAAATTGTGCTCCCCTCCCCATCCCAGCTAACTATTGATGGCTCTACCTCCACCGACCCTGCCTACATTGCTAACTGCCTTAACACCTCCTTTACAGACCTTAGCTCTGTCCTCCCCAGTAATTTTTTTGACCAACCCCCCAGCCTACCTCCTCCTGTCTTCCAGTACCCCTGCTTCCACCTACACAAGGTATCAGCCCAGGAAGCCAGACCTCTCCTAATTAAAGCGTTAAAAAGCAATAGTCCCAGCAGCGACTACCTGGAACCCAGTATTTTCTGACTGGTGCTGGATGAAGTCCTCACCCCACTCACCAACCTTCTTAACTGATCACTCTGCCTGGGGTAATTCCCCACTGCATGGAAAACTGCCATAGTCATGCCCATTCAAAAAGGGGGTGACAGGTCCTCCGCCGGCAATTCCCGACCAATCGCCATCCTCCCCCTCCTCTTCAAAGCCCTAGAAAAAGTGGTGGCCACTCAAATCACTGAATATCTGACCAAGCATAACATCTTATGCCATGAGCAGCATGGCTTCCGTGCTGGTCACAGTACCGGCACTGAGCTAGTTGAATTCTCCAACTTCCTGCATTCCTCCCTGAATGCCAGCTCCCTAGCTGGTGCAGTGTTTGTTGACCTTTCAAAGGCCTTCGACACTGTCTTCCCACCCTCTTCTGCTGGATTCCCTCTGCCACACTGGTTTCTCTGCTGGCCCCTTCGCATGGTGTTTAAGCTATCTATCCGCTCATTCTCAGTGTGTCAAAATTAATGGGACACTGTCTGAAACTCATCCCATCCACTCAGGGGTACCCCAGGACTCCATCCTGGGCCCCCTACTCTTTACACTCTATCTAAACACCCTGCCCAGTGCATGCTGTGGCAAAATTCTTATGTATGCAGATGATGCTGTCATCTTTGCCACCCACTGTAATCCCATCTCCCTCCAGGACTCTCTACAGCACTCCTACAATGATGCTGAAGCCTGGTTTAAGGAGCACAGACTCATCATTAATCCCAAAAAAACCAAGACAATGCTCTTTGCCCACCCCAAAAACAAAGCCTGTAACTGCCCACTCATTATCCTACCTAGCACCAAACAACCACTGGAGCAAGTCTGCTCCTACAAATACCTTGGGGTTACCTTCAACTCAGCCCTCACCTTCCACACCCACATTAATGCCCTTGCATCCGCCATTAACACACGGCTTGGCATCCTCTACTGCTATAAGGATTGCCTCCCCCCTGATGCTCTCTGACTTGCCGATACATCATCAGTACTGTCCCTTGTCGACTATGGCCTGCCAGTTTATGGTGCTGCTGACACTACTGACCTCAACAAAATCCACCTCACCCTAAACAAGGCTTGCAGGCTTATTACTGGTGCCTCCAGGCTCACACATACATGGCAACTCTATGATGGGGTAAAACTCCTTAACCTAGATGAACGGCTCCACTACCAAACCTGCCTCCTCACAAAAAAAAACTCTATTTGGGCTCTTCCCTCCTGGGGTGACAGTCTCCATCCACCATGCCCAACCCACTATCACAACCTGAACCACCAACAAGACCACTCTACTGGTCCCCAGATTCAGGACCACCCATGGTCAGAGGTCCTTCCGCTACAGAGCACCATCCTGGTTTTACTCTCTCCCTGCATCCACCTCCAATGCCCTCACAATCTCCAACTTCAAAACCACCCTGCAGAGCCAACTGTTTAACACCCGCAGCTGCTCCCATCTCTAATTTGGTGCCTTGCCTCCATCTCTCTATGCTAGACAACGCCCTCTGGGTGGCACTCCACCTCACTCCCCCCATTTCTCCCCCTTGTGCACCCTGCCCCTGTTGCAACCAGTATGTGCTCAGCTGTATCACTGGAAATGCTACAAAATTGTACAATGTATGAAATCTTTTTGTGTAACTCTATGTCAGTGACTTGTATTCTATAACCTAAATGCTCTGTCTGTCCTCAATGTGATGAGGTACCTTTGTAAATAAGCCTCTGGCTCAAAGGTTGTAAACTGATTATACAAATAAATAAATAAATTAAATAAAGTTACAAATACTCAAGGAAAACTACTATTAACTGCTATGAGAAATCAGGATTTTTGCTTCTGAAATGGGAGACCTTATGGTGACACACAGGGCAATCACACTTTTTTAGGACCCAAAGGTTCATATATCATTGATTTGATATGAGTAAACCAGGAGGCAATTGTTATGATAGACAATATGACTGTTTTAGACAGACCAGAATCAATACATTTTCCTCTAATATTAAGTATAAAATTTAAGAAATCATCAGTAGCCAATACAAATAAATGTCTAAGTTATAAATCACAAAATAATTAGGTGGCAACCTCATTTAATTCCATCTTTCACTGAGGTTTTAAATTCAGATTATTTAACAAAATCTCAGAATGGAAATAATTAAGGCAAGCATAAATATAAATATAAAATTGGAAGCTATAAATTGGTATATAAGGCCATTTCCTACAAATAATAAAATTGCCCAAAATTTAATTAAAACAAGGTATAATAATAGATGCAGACAAGCAAAAAGAGAACTTAATCATTTGATAAAAGAATATAAAAAATATCCTAATAAATCAAAGTTAAAATAATTAAATAAGAACTGGAAACAATATAAAGATGTGTTGAACTTAGAAAAGCAGAAGTTTCAATATAAAATGTAGATTAAGCTAAAAAATACCATTATACACAAAAACATTAACACATTTTGGACTTTAGTAAGTTATGGATTCTCACAGTCATCCAGGCAAATGGATGCATCCATAACCCTAAAACAATAGGAGGAACACTTAACTTCCCTTTATTATATCCAAAATGATGATATTCAATGTATATTAGTTCAACCACATACAATATTACCCAATATGGAATGGACTGTTAACTAATGCCAGAAGTTTGGCTAATAAATTTGATGAATTCAAGCTCAAGTAGTATGATCATGATATCCATCTGGCTTTAGTCACAGAAACCTGAGGCACTGACAATGATACCTGGGATAGAAACATACTGGGTTATAATGTCTTTATCAAAAATAAGAAGTTTAGAAAAGGTGGAGGAGTATCTGTATAAATTCACAATACTATAAAATGTGAGGAGATGCCCCAAGATGTGAAAGGCATTGAAGCATTGTGGGTTAAAATATATCCCCACAATGGTGCCTCAATAAAATTGGGCTTAGCATACAGACCACCCTCTACACCTTTAGAAAATGATAAGTTTTTGGAGCACATTAGCAAATTGAATCCATCTGATAACATAATTATTATGGGAGACTTTAACCTGCCTTATATTAATTGGATTTCATATAGTGGTAATAGTAAAATTTAATTCTCGTATCTTGATACTTTTGTGAAGATAGGGCTTGATCAAATAGTAACATGTGCAACCAGGAATGACAAGACATTAGGCATTATACAAACCAATATGGGTAACAGTGTAGCTGATGTCCTCATGATGATGCCCTTGGGTAACAGTGATCATATGTATGTAAATATTAAGGTTCTAGGTCAAACCAGACAACCTGGAATGAGGGTTACTGAAAAACTTAACTTCAGGAAAGCCAATTTTATTTCCATAAAAGAACAAATGGCAAAATGGGACTGGGAAAAATATTTTAGTGATCTTTCAGTTGAGTGGAAATGGGACCTACTAACCTCAAAGATAAAGAGCGAGGTTAAAAAACTATATACCATCTCTGAAAAAATATCCCGCTAAAAGAATACCCCCAAGCTGGATGAAGCCTTCTATAAAAAAAACTTACAAATAAAAAGAGTAGAATGTTTAAAAGCATTAGAAAAGGTAACCCGCATTTAGTATTAGCATATCGAGTACTGATTAAAAATATTACACTTAAAATTAAACAAACAAAACCTGAACACGAAATATTCATGGCGACAAAAGTTAAAGATAACAAAAAACTATTTTTTTCCCATATTAATAAATTAAGGGGATCTTCAAATTCAGTGGGCCCATTTACTAACCATACAGGATTATCCACTAATAAGGAAATGGTCGATATTCAGAACAGATATTTTTCTTCTGTGTTTAATAAACCGACTCTTGCTACCATGGAGGATAAATCCATACCTGGAAAAGTAAAGATAAAACAAACTGACATTCTTGAGAGGCTAAAAAAATTAGATGTCAACACATCCCCAGGTCCAGATGATCTACATCTCAGGGTATTGAAAGAACTTGTGGACTACATTTACAAACCACTGACTAATGTGTTCCAGCATTCCCTGGACTCTGGTGTTATTCCCTTAAGTTGGAAAGTAGCTACTGTTGTACCACTCCACAAACAGGGACCTATTTCAAAACCAGAACATTTTAGACCAATAAGTTTGACTTCCCTATTGGGCAAAATACTTGAAGGGATAATTAAGGACTATATCCAACAATACCTATCAACTTTAGGAGCTATTGACCCATATCAACATGTGTCCATTAAAAACAGATACTGTTTAATAAACCTGTTATGCTTCTACGAAAAAGTAAACAAAGAAATTGATAATAAAAACCCAGTTGATATCATATTTTTGGACTTTGCAAAAGTGTCTGACAAACTACCATATTTGGAATTGGTCAAATCACTAAGGAACTTAAATCTGTGTCCACATAGTATGCACTGGATCGCAAACTGGTTGGTGGAGAGACAGCAGAGGGTGGTGATGAGTGGAGATTTCTCTGATTGGGTTGGAGTCATGAGTGGTGTTCCTCAGGGGTTGGTCCTGGGCCCAATTTTATTTAACATTTATATCTCTTCATTAAAAATAGATTTACCAAACATGTGGTTGTCTAAATTTGCAGACAACTGCAGATTGGGAACAGTGGTTAATACTTTAGAAAATAGCATAACATTGCAAGATGCACTGAACCATATTTTCCCCTGGATGATACACAACAAACTGGAATTAAATATTAACAAAAGTAAAGTTTTGCATTTGGGTTCAAAAAACAGACAGTGTATAACTATACCTTTAATAATAACCCTCTAACTGTAACTACATGTAAAAGGGATCTAGGAGTGACCATAAGTCATGATTTCAAATTTAATACTCATTTTAGAAACCAGGTGGAAAATGCTAATCAGGTGCTGAATTGTATCATTAAACATATATCCAGTAGAACTAAGGAGGTACTACTCCCTCTTTTTGTAGCATTGGTTAGGCCCCATTTGGAGTATTGTATACAAATATGGTCACCTTATAGAAAGGAGGACATCAAAAAGGTTGAAGCAGTCCATCATAGATTTACAAGACTTATTACAGGTTTAAATCAGATACCATATGAACAAAGACTGAAAGTTCTTACTCTATACTCATTGCAATATAGGAGAAAAAGGGGTGACTTGTGTATGTTGCACAGGGTAATTGATGACAACATCTTCATGACAGAAATTGGTTTGAGGTTAAATCAAGACAGAGTCAGTGATAGGAGATATCCTAAGTTACTATGATGTGATAAATGGAACATGTTGTCTAGGAAATACTGGTATAGTCAAAGGGCAATTACCCCATGGAATAACCTCCCACCAGAGGTAATAGACAGCAAAAATGTACATGTTTTTAAAACTAGACTGGATAACGTGATGAGTGTTAAAACTAAATAAGGGTTATAATTATCTTAATTTGGCAAGCATAAAGGACGAAAGTCTAAAGCTTGACTGATCTATGGAATATTTCTGAGACCAATTTATATAGAGGAACAAGAAATCTGGACTGCATTAGGAGAAATGGCTTCAAATAAAGCCCTTGGTCTGAACAATATGATAGCAGATATTTATAAAGCATTCCTCATCTGGTAGCTGCCAATTTTTCATGTTCTCTTTAATAAATATGTACAAGGGTAACAATTTCCAGAATCCTGGCTTGGCAGTAATATATGGCAGTTTTTAAAAAGGGTAATATTAATGACCCAAAAATGTATAGGCCAACAAGTTTATTGGAATCTTCACAGAAACTATTTACAAGAACTATATTAAAGAAAATACAAAAATGGTTAGATAAAGTAAATATCATAAGTGAAATGCAAAATGGTTTTAGAACTAATAGATCCACATTTCAACACTGTTTTGTGCTGTCTCACCTCATTTGGAAGTAGGTAAAGATTAAAAAGCATAAACATTATTGCTGCTTCATAAACTTAAAAACAGCATTTGATACAGTTAATAGACCGTTGTTATGGCAAAACCTTTCAGATTATGGTATGAGCTCAAACTTATTAGATGGCTTCATCAAGAAACATGGCTCTAAGTTCAATACAACCAATCAGAAGACCTTTCCTCCAAAACAGCTACAAATAAGGGCATCAGAAAAGGTTGTATTTTGACTCCGGTCATTTTTAATTTATACATTACTTCAATTATAGAAAATACGGATCACTCAGAATTCCATTCCCCAGTGATTAGTCTTCTGAAGATCCCTTGTTTAGCTTATGCAGATGACCTGGTGTTAATGTTAACCTCATTCATTGGGTTGCAGAGGAAGTTAAATCAATTTGCTAAACAATGTGAGTTCAAGAAATTGGTTATTAGTAATAATAAGACTAACCTTGTGATATTTGGTAATAAAAAACATTTGGTCCCTTCATTATATATTAACAAAACAAAAATTCAAACTGTCAAATATTATGACTATTTGGGAATTAGATATGCTGAAAACACCTCTTGAAATATGCATATATTACAGCTTAAGTCAAAAATAAATGCATCTCTTAATGCCTTTAAAAGGTTTTGTGGTAAAGAATGGAATGGGAGCATACTAGAAATACTAAAAGTAATTAATGTTAAACTGAAGACAAGTATATTATACAGCACCGAAATATGGGCAAATGACCAAATTAAACCTTCAGAAGCTGCACTGAATAAAATGTATAGGTATATTTTAAGAGTATCAAACTTTGTTCCAGCTGAAGTGGTACGAAAGGAGTTGGGTAAATACTCATTTGCAACAACTGCATTGGAAAGAAGAATTAAACATGTGCTGAAATGATTTTTACTACCAGAATACAGACTACCAATGATCTGTTTGGAAGAAGCCATAGAACAGAATCAAAGGGGTTTTGTGTTCCCATCTATTAAAGAAATAAGGAACCATGTACTTCCAATGGGATTAGTCCATCTTTTCTATGAGATTTATCAAAAACCTTTTGCTGAAATTAATGAAACAAATTAAGAGTATGAGACACTGCACTTCTGAATGACAAACTGAGAATATGTAGTTTAAAAAACTTTAAATGGTTCAAAAACTTTAAGTTAGATCATAAACTGGAGCATATTTAATAAAATTAATCCAGCCAGAAGACTGAAGATTGGTTACAAGATTTAATATGCAACTCTATATTGCCAGCTGCATATATTATTGTCAGAAGCACAAAGATGTCTCATCCCCATACTATTATTGTGGTTTATATGAGGAAGATGATTTAGAACATAATATTGCATTGTTCATGCTTTGATGGGAGAAGGAAGTACTGGCTGGGCCTCTTGTTAGTAAATTATAGATTGCCTCCAGCCAAAATTATAATAGAGCTTTTTACATCTGATGATAAGGTAATTTTACAGCAGTTGGGGAAGTACTTAAAAAGCACAAATTTATAGTACTAGATTGTGTATTCAGAATTGAGAATTGTTAACTTTAACTCAGACAGACAAATCATCAACTATATTTTATCGAGAGGGATGGAATTTTATGGGTGATATGAAGAACTGATTTAACTGAAATATCTTATTTTATTGAAATATATTATACCTATTGTATAAAAGTTTGAAATTGTTTGAAATGAATGTATTGTAATGGCATGTGCTGAACAATATAAAATGTGTACCTTGATGTCAGTTTGAGAAGCCTCTGAATGGATTTTGGGGTTAGGCTTAGTAGGGATTTTTTTTTTACCAAGGAGGCAGACTTGATACTGGATTTTCCCCTAGTAGGTTTAGCCACTTTGTTTGGGTATAGAGATCACAGGTATGTGTGTGGATGCCTGCACCTTGCATCAGCCTGGATGCCTTATGCAGTGCTGTTCTAATTCTTTTCAGGGCACTCTTTGTAACTGTGCTATATGCTACTAGCCCATAGTCAATTATAGAACAATCTTCCTGCAGGGCAGCAGATAATCTGCACTCAACTGATGTAACATTGAAACAACAGAACATGGGTGAAACACCAGCAGAATGTTTTTTCAAACAGATGATGCTCCTGTATAGTACTTGGGACATCCTATAGTGCTGGGTTTGCAAAGGTTTACATGCACCCTCTGTTGGATGATTGAAACAAAATAAAATTGCAGTGGTAGGGTGCTACCACTTAGCAGGAAGTTGAGGAGAGAGGAGAGACCATCGGGGAGGCTCTGCAGGGGAGGAAAAGTAGGCTGATTGTTTCCTGCAGAAAGACTATAAATTTAGCACCACCTTCGGGTGGGAGGGTGGCTGGGGATGGAGGGCAGTTTGAACCAAGCAGAACTGCGTGAAGTGCACCTCCACTCCAAGGTTAGCTTGTGCAGTAGGTACCGGGGGGAGCAGCTGAAAAATCTGGCAGCAAGTTGGAGGGAGCAGGGAGGAAACAGGAGTCTGCCCTGCCCTCAGGGACCATGGCATTCAGCATTGCTGATTGTGGGCTCCTCCGAGTTGGGGAGAGAAGAGCAGAGGTAAGGGATTAGGTAGGCAGGGGTGAGGGTTGTAATCAGAGTAAGAAGGGGAAGGGAGAGAGGGGGCTGTAGAAGTCTAAGCACCTGAGAGAGAGGAATCAAGCAATCGGCTAGGGTGTTGTTAGTGAGCCTAAAATGTACACTGCAAACATTGCAATATAAACACACAGTTAGCTGTAGAAATGAGTAACCTGCCTTAAAAAAGTAACTGTACAATCCTAAACAGAGTACTACACATCAAGGATTCATCCTTAAATCAACAGGATGCAAAACAAAGTAAATTACTGGTGCAGTTCTGTTCCAAGGTTAGCTTGGGCTTTTGCTGTGTCATTTTCATTTATCATTTAAAGAAAAATATTTTTATTTTATTTATTTATTTGTTTATTTATTTATTTATGTCTAGGATTAGAAGTTACCTTTGAGCCAAGGCTCTTGTGCAAAGGTTTCACATCAGAAGTATAGACAGTTATCATCAGGCTGGTTACATGATTACAGACAGTAAACATAAAATAGTTTACACTGTACAGGGTATTAGACAGTAACCTCGGTTGACATAATCTGATTAAGTGATGCGTTACACAAAGAACACTAGGAGGAGAAGGCAAGAAGGGGAGAGAGCTCAGAGAAGGAGGTGGCATAGGCACAGAGGGGCAGGGTGAGGCAGCCGAGGAGCCTTGTCAGGACAGACATGGGGTAAGTGCATTTGAAGTTGTAATGGACAGGTAAGTGCAACAGGAGAGGACAAAAGTAGACACCAGTGAGGTCAGAGACCACATAGGGAACAATGATGTTATGCGGTGCAAACACAGGTGTTGGTGCCTGTTAGGGAGTGGTGGAGCTTTGTTTTGAATGCACCAAGCATTGCTGCGGAGGAAGTGTCACTAGAGAGATCATTCAGCCAACTTGGTGCCCTATATGCAAATGACCTTTGGCCTTGGGAAGTCCGGCAGTGGGGGATTTGAAGGATTTGGGGCTTAGAGCTCCTGGTGTTGAGGTTGTTGATTTTGGGTTTAAGGAGGGTGCTGACTCCTGGCGGCACCTTGCCCATCATAATTTTCTTTGCTGTGATGCAGGTTTGGTATTTGATTTGGTTGTTCAGTTGCAGCCAACCTGTTTTGGAGTATAGGTCACAGGAGTGTGTGAGACGGTGGGAACCAGTAACGCATCAGTAGGCTTGATTGAGGGAAGTTGAAACACATCTGAGAGAGGATGTTGTGGTAGATCCATAGATAATGAGACCGTAGTCAGTGATGATGATGATGGAGCTCTGGACAGTGATGGACAAAGCTTCAGAGGTTAGATGTTTCCTATGTCGGAATAGTAGGCCCATCCTGATGTTGGCTACTTTTGCCACATTATTGATGTGTGGAACATAGGAGAGATTACAATTGAGGGTGAGGCCAAGGTATTTGAAGGTATGAACTTGTTCAAGGGTGATTCCTTGCTTGGTTTTAATGGAGAGTTGATATTGTTTGTATTTATTGTGGGAGCTGCAGAAATTCATGGTCTTTATTTTTTTCTGGTTAAGAATAAGTTTGTGTTTTGATAACCAGTTTTCTACTGCATAGAAGGCCTGCTGGAGGTTTCCTTGTAGATGCAGTGGATCATGGTGGGATGCCAGGTTGACAGCATCATCTGCGTAGAGTAGGATCTGTTCAGAGCAGGATTCTGGCAGTGAGTTCAAGAAAAGGCTGAATAGGAGGGGGCCCAATATTGAGCCCTGCAGGACACCGGACCAGACTGGTCTTGGGTCTGAGAGTGTGCCGGCAATTCTCACTCTTTGGGAGTAGTTGTCTAAGTAGCTTTTGAACCAATTCACAGAGTTGGGTGAGAACCCTGCTAGCCAAAGCTGGGCAAGTAGAAGATGATGGTTGACAATATAAAAGGCTTTAGTTAAGTCAATGAAGGTGGACCCAGTAATTTGACTGTTATCTAGTGAGTGATGGATTGCACCTGTGGATTCAAGTAGCACTGTGGAGGTGCTATGACCTTTTCTAAAGCCGTGTTGCTCCTTGCACAGAATGTTGTGTTTGTCTAGGACATCAGTGAGCTAGTCTGACACAATTCATTCCAGGGCCTTGGAGAGTGGAGGGGATGGAATTTGGACAGTAGTTCTCATGAGCTATTTTGTCACCACTTTTATGAATAGGGGTTACCACAGTGGATTTCCATATGTCCTGGAACTGGCTGAGGCTGAGGGAGAGATTAAAGATCCTGGTCAGTGGGGATCACGTGATGAGCTAGCGGGAAGTAGACGTCTTCAACAAGGCTCCCGAGTCCCGAAGGAAAAATAGTTATAAAATTTAAAGTTTTGAGAACCCGCAGAACCGAAAAAGCGAGGAGTCTCGAGTGACTAGAGGTTATCGCAGCGTGGAAAGCGATTTCAGCCTCTGCATGGTGGGCGAAGATAGTACCACAACACCTGCGAGTAAGGAAAGGGAAATGGCCGAGATGGAGCAAGGCAGCCCCGAGCCTATGGCAGTGAGAACGCCGGTGACTAAACGCTCAAAACCCCACTCGCTGACTTCGGAAAAACCGGAGGACTGGAAAGCGGAAGGTCAGGAGGGGCAATCAACCTCAGAGGATATTATGGAAATAAAACAGCTCCTGAAAGGGTTGGTCACTGATTTTACAATTCTGAAGCCTGCTCTGCGTGCTCTTACGCAGCGGTTGGGGGATGTTGAGGCCAGAGTTGCATCACAGGAGAGAAAAACGGGAACCATGGAACAGGATCTGATTAATTTGAAAAGGCAAGTGAAAAAAATGGAAAACCGTCTGGAGGATCAAGAAGCGAGGAGCCGGAGGAACAACTTAATAATGGCAGGGCTGCCTGAGAAAATGGAAGGCTCAGATTGTGTTGCCTTCACACAAGATCTTCTTCTGAAGCTATTTGGGCCCACGCCGTTCGGTGACTCCTACAACCTCGAGAGGCTCAATCACAAGAAGACCCACCGGTGCTCGGCCTCGAGTTATCATAATGCGGTTTCTGAATTACAAAGAGAAAATTCATGTTTTAAATAAAGCCAAAGCTAACAGAAATTTACACTGGAACGGGGCTTCTCTCTGGCTGTTTCAAGATTTGGTTCCCTGGGTGAGAGAAAAACAAAAGGAGTATACCAATATAAAAAAGAAGCTGTACATGGCAGGGCTGAAATTTAGACTACAATATCCAGCCACCCTGGTGGTAAAGTTGGCAAAAGGGGACAGAAGGTATCTCACAGCAGAAGAAGCCTTGGAAAGCCTTAGAGTGGAGCTACAGGATTTGTTCAAATCGGTGACCTGAAGGGAAGAAAGAGACTGGGAAAACGTTAACATGACAGTGGGAAAAGGGGTCTAGCAGTGTTGGGGAAAAGTGATAATAGTGGGAAGAATTTTATGTTACTGAGATGCTTTCCCTTTTGGTCTTCCCCTCTTTCTGAGTGGGGAGAGCAGGTTTGAGAGCTTTGTGAGGTGCCAAAACAAAGCCCTTTTTCTTTTCTTTTTATTAGTTTCAGCGGTTACTCTGGTTATTCAGGGTATTTGATAGGCTGCTACAGCAGACCTCCACGGAGATAGTGGCTTAGTTACTGAGAAACAGGTTCCCCCTTCAATAATTTAAAGTTAATGGGATGGTAGGTTGGTCTGAACCTGAAGCTAGGGGGGAAGAGGGATACTAAGGGTTCATACTGGGACTCGGGGGGGCAATTGGAGACATCTTGAGAGCTGACTCATACACGTTTCGGGAAGATTAAGAGGGCGATCGTAGGATCGGGGGTAGTATGAAGGGGAGCTATGGGAGGGGAAGGAACGAGAGAGAAACCAGGACATGTGATGTAAAGAAAACAAAAAGTATGAGAGTGAAGGTCAAGGGCGAGGTCGTACTAGATGGGGTCACTTAGAATTCTATCATGGAATGTGAAAGGTCTCAGGGGGAGGAAGAAAATACTGGTTATACTTAGATACATTAATCAGATGGGGGTACATATTGCTGCACTTCAGGAAACCCACTTATTGACTGATGAGTTGCATCTACTTAGGAAGGGATGGGTGGGCAAGATAATCAGAACTGGATGTCCGAAAGCCTCGGGTGGGGTTGCGATATTAATTAGGAAAGACTGCCGATATATAATTGAGTGCACCCGATCGAGAGAGGATGGTAGGGGAATATACACGATGGGCTCATTTTTGGGACACCCACTGGTGTGTGCCTCAATTTA
Organism: Neoceratodus forsteri; assembly: GCA_016271365.2. Lineage (NCBI taxonomy): Eukaryota > Metazoa > Chordata > Ceratodontiformes > Ceratodontidae > Neoceratodus > Neoceratodus forsteri. The sequence continues at coordinate 1,644,080,218 of CM057450.1, forward strand.
TGGACCCACTCCGGCTAAATCAGAATTTTTCGCCTCATTGGAGGCTGATATTGGCACACTCCCACAGGGATCATCCATCCTGGCAGGAGACTGGAATATATGTCTGGATAATAGGGTCGACAGGAGTCCCCCTTCCAATAAAGTACCCAGCTCCTCGCAAGCAGCACTATATAGATTTTTGGAAGTTACTGCACTAGTTGACCCATACAGGATATACAGAAAAGGGAGACTGAGATGACCTTTTATTCAGAGTACATAAGACTCACACAGGATCGACCTTTTTTGGTTAATAGGGAAGTTTTAAGGGGGATTGTAGGTATGTATACTCTTGAAAGGACACTCTCTGATCATTCCCCAATACAACTGTTATGGAAGATAGACAACATTCCCCCTAAGCCATATCGATGGCATTTGGATGAAGGGGTGTTAACGGTGGACAATATGGTAGCTAAAATGGAGGATAAACTTAAGGAAATTATTCAGAATCAAATCCCAACTCTTGAGGATAGGAAATTAGCCTGGCCTGTCTGCAAAGTGCTGTATAGGGGATGGGCACAGGAATATACAGCCAGGCAGAACAAACTAAATAGTGCTCAGGAGGAATTCATAATGGGTCCATCAAGTCACTATCACCTCTAGAAGGTTCCTCTGAGGAGATAGATAGGGAACTAAGAGAACTAAAGAGAATTTAGAGGTATACTGTATTATAGGGCAGACGCTGGCTGGAAAGATTGAATGCTAAATATTTGCTACAGGGGACATGCCAGGTCGATTATTAGCCCATAGGATTAAGGAGGGAGGCGGAGAGAACGATTGTGGCAGTGAAGTTTGGAGATGAGTTTATCTCGGAACCTCAAGGATTGGCAGATGCCTTTGTGGATTACTATGCTGCAATATACCAGGAGGGGGCCCCCAGCTCAGTGACAGAAATTGAGGGGTTCCTAGATGAAATACCGCTGCCTAGATTAGGTCCAGAGCAGGCCCAGGCCTGGCTGCCCCAGTATCAGAGCTGGAAATTTGGAGGTAATTAAAGACTTGCCAAATGGGAAGGCACCAGGACCTGATGGTCTACTGGCCAAATTTTATAAAGTTCATGCAGCGACAATAATACCTTTACTGAAGAACTCTTCTCAACCATTATGAATGGAGGTTCCCCACCCTCCACTGTATCAGGCCTATATCACGCTGATCCCAAAACCAGATAAACCCAGACACCTACCAGGTAATTATAGGCCCATAGCTTTAATAAACCAAGATATTAAGATACTTACAAAAATTTTGGCTAATAGGGTCTTGAAAGTTGCTCCTTTATTGATTAGTCAAGAGCAAGTTGGGTTTATGCCAGAGAGGGGGGCTCATGATGCACTAAGGAAACTCCATTATATCTTAGAGAGAGCGGCTGCTTCAAAATCCGCTATGGCTTTAATTGCATTGGATGCCGAGAAGGCGTTCGACCGGGTTTCCCATCAATTTTTTATTTCTCACAATGGAGAAAATGGGGTTTCCAAGGGAGTTCCTGGGAGGCCTTAGAAATCTTTATGAAGCCCCTACAGCCCGAGTCCTATGTAACGGATACCTCTCTAAAGAGTTTCTTCTCAGAAATGGAACAAGGCAGGGCTGTCCCTTGTCACCAATTTTATTTAATATCTACCTGGAACCCCTGCTAAGATCCCTTGGGATGGAACCAAGGGTTCAGGGGATTGAAGTTTTGGGGATAGAGCTTAAACTATCGGTGTTCGCCGATGACATCTTGCTGCACTTAAGTAATCCATCTGAGAGCTTTCAAAGTGCACTGGAAATTATTGGGATGTTTTCGAGGGTGTCTAATTATAAGTTAAATTTGTCTAAAACCCCAGTTCTTCCACTCACAGTGCACACTCACAGGGCAGATTTTGAGCATCTCCAACTTAACTGGGCCCCCGGAAAAAATTAAATACCTGGGAATCTGGATTTTGGCTAGATCAGAAGATGGGGTGGAGGAGAATGTGGGTACCATTGTGGCTAAAATTAAACAGGATATTGAAAGGTGGAGGAAGCTTCCTCTAAACTTCACTGCCAGACTGGGACTAATTAAAATGAACCTTCTGCCTCGACTGCTTTAACTGATTTGTCTCTCTCCTTATATTATCCCGAAGGGTAGGTTCATTAGTATTCAAAGGATTATTTCAGAATTCCTATGGGGTTCCAAACCCCCTAGGAGGAAACATGCCATTTTACGCCTCCCCCATCTGAAGGGTGGCATGAAGTTTCCTGATTTAATGTTATACTATGTAGCAGGGCAACTAGGATATATGGGACGTTGGGACAGGCATCGGGGAGACGAGGCATACTCGCCAATACGGCTGTGAATTGAACAACTTATCCTAGAAGACATAAAACTTTCCCCAACTGCACTATTATATGTAGATCCAGAGACTTTGCCTGGCATAGGAAAACAATCTCCGATATATAAATCAGTTAAAGCGTGGTGGGAGTGGTTAACCCCAGGGCAAAAGAGAACACAAAGAGGGGCAAGGGAACAGCCCATAGTGGGAAACCCTAATCTTCGCCTGGGAAACCGAATAATGAGAGGTCAATGGGCATCACTGCTGTCGGATTCCAAAGTGGCAGACTTTATAGCCGCAGACAGGGTGCTCTTGCCAACACAAACTAGGGACTGGGAATTTTTTAAAAAGATCCAGATTACTAAGCTGTTACAGAAGTTCATGCGAGATAATAAAATTGGGGGAGAAAATAAGGTGTCTACGTGGGATCATTTAAGGGAATTGGATCTTTCACAACATCCCCTATCCAAAGTATACAAGGTTCTATTAGACTATGTTTGCACAGAACCCGAAAATCGGATAATTTATTGGGAAAAAGCACTATCCCCCCTGAGACTGGACTGGATAGAAGTTTGGAAACACATGAAAGATTTGCCTATACCGAAGTATAATACTATGCAATTTTTTATTTGTTCAAATATCTACTACACCCCTGCTAAGTTGTGTTCTAGAAAACTCAGACAGACAGATCTGTGTTTTCGCTGTGGCATAGAACCAGGAGACCTATTACATGTATTTTGGATGTGCTCTCGAATTCAGCCACTTTGGGTTCAAATTGAAAAAGAAATGGATCCGATATTAAACTACTCAGAGTACATCAGCCCAGAGATATGCATATTAGGGGACATGGGAAGGATATCGACGGGCTTAGCTAAATATCATGTGTCCCTTATGGCAGCTGTAGTTAAAGCATTTGTCCTAAGACACTGGAAGGAGGATAGAACTTATGGCTATGATCAATGGGTGGGCAACCTCCTACAGGTCTTGGAGAGACTTAAACAGCATATGCTGATGGAAGGGAAAAAGAAATTAAATGACAGAAAATGGGGGACCCTAGAGGCAGTGTACTCAGTGCAGTTGAAAGGTCCTCGGGTTCAGATCTGTCTGTCTGGAGAAGAGTAGCTGGTTAAATTCTTACATGACAAAGTCTGAGGGGTTTGTTAGTGAATGGAATTATAGGATTGATACTAGATAAGTTCTATATACGTTTAATTATCACTCTCACATATTCTTGTTTGCCTAGGTTATAAGATATGCTTTTTCTTGGTTGGGCACATGGGATTCTCTTTCCTTCCTAGGGACACAGTTATTCAAAGATAGTCCAGAAGAAGTATATTTATGGATTGGAGTGACAATCAGACATAACAAATCGGACTATGATTAAGGCTAGACAAATTCCGAACTCGAAGAACTGATTTGAAGGCTACTTTAGTGAGGAATGGAGTAAACTGTTCGGGGACTATAAAATGTAACTGTGATTGTACATAGTTTGGGGGATATATATAGTTTCCACATCCAGTTTAGGGATGTGGGCCTGGGTGTGTATCCTGGGATGTATGTGTGTTTGTTATTGTGTTGGAAACAACAATAACATCTTAATAAAGAGGTTTACAAAGATCCTGGTCAGTGGCAGGAGTACTTCTTCAAGGGCGAGTGGCAGCAGTTTGAGGCCGAGGGAGTCACTGCTGGCTCTGGAGTTGCAAATGACATTGGTGACATAGCTGTAGACTTGATGCATTTTTACTGCTGTAAAGTAGAAGGGAGGGTGGCTTGTGGTGGCTAGGGAGGCAGGTGGATCCTCCTCATCGAAAAAACCCTGGGGGAGTACAGCACTGAGGTCCATGAAGGTGTCATTGAATGTATCAGCAATGAGTTTCTGGTCAAATGTAGTTACACCATTAAGGTAGAGTACTGATGGGGGTGATTTAGACTGCTTCCCAGTGACTTCTTTAATGTTATTCCAGAAGTCCCTACCATTGCCCCATGTGTTAGTGAGGGCATTATTGAAATATGTTTACTTGCATCAACTACAACCCATCTACTTCATCCAAGACGAAGTGAGAAAGTCGTTTTCTTTCATGGTCATGGTCATGGACACATTAAAATTACTATTTTCATTACTCATTTAAAGAAAAATATGTTTACTTGTGTCAACTCCAACCAAACTATTTCATCCAAAATGAAGTGAGTTTACAGTCACAGTCATAAAATAAATTATCATTTTCATTTATCTTTTAGTGAAAAATACATTTACTTGCATCAGCTCCAGCCCATCTACCATATCCAAGATGAAATGAGAGAGTCCCTTCCCCTTCCTTCATGGTCATGGTCACATTTAAACAAATTATAATTTTCAGTTATAATTTAAAGAAAAAAAAACATTTACTTGCATCAACTCCAGCCCATCAACCTCAATCAAGATTAAAGTAGTGAGTGTCCTCCTCCTTCTTAATGGGCATGGTCTTTGTCACATTGAAATAAAATACAATTTTTATTGTCATTTAAAGAAAAATACATTTACTTGCATTCACTCCAACCCATCTACCTTATCCAAGATGGAGTAGTAGTAGTAGAATTTATTCATTTTGGGCACCCTTCCCCTTATGCTCAGGGTGCCCTTACAATAGAGCAGATACATACAACAATCAGGAAACAATCACATAAAAATATATAAAATCCATAAGTAAGAGAGAGATTCCTTCCTTCCTGGTCACGGACATGTTAAAATAAATTATAATTTTCATTTCTCATTTGAAGAAAAATGCATTTACTTGTGTCAACTCTAACCAAACTACCTCATCCAAGATGAAGTGAGAGAGTCTCCACCTTCCTTCATGGTCACAGTCGCAGTCATGCTAAAATAAGTTATCATTTTCATTTATCATTTAAAGAAAAATATGTTTACTTGCATACACTCCAACCTGTCTACTTCATCCAAGATGAAGTGAGAAAGACTTCTTCCTTCATGGTCATGGTCACAGACATGTTAAAATAGCTTATTATTTTCAGTACTCATTTAAAGAAAATTACTTTTACTTGTGTCAACACCAACCAAACTACTCATTCAAGATGAAGTGAGAGAGTCCCCTCCTTCCTTCATGGTCATGTTAAAATAAATTATCATTTTCATTAATCATTTAAAGAAATATATATTTACTTGTGTCAATTTCAACCCATTCACCTTATCCAAAATAAAGTGAGAGAATCTCCCCCTTTCTTCATGGTTACGGTTATAGTCAAGTTAAAATAAATTATGATTTTAATTAATATTTTAAAGAACAATACATTTACTTGAGTCAACTCTATGAGTATGTGGGTTGGATTTGGTTGTTTCTATCTGGTTTGTGTGGGCCATGCAAATTAGAACAGAACCAATGCAAAAAATGCCAGCCCGCAAAATGACACCCCACCTGTCAAGTCCTGCACCACTGACCATGGCACTTGACTGAGGACTGAGCTGAAACTGCATCGGGAATGGCCCAACTCCTTGGCCTCACCCCGGGCTGCTAAGCCAGGGACACCAGTGGAAGTGTTTGCTTGGAACCAAGATTCAACTCTATTGGGAATGTGTCTACTCTTTGACCTGCCCTGTAGGGCAAGTCTGGGAGAAACACCACCAGAAGTAAGTCCCAGGGTGGGGTTAGTGCAGGTCCGGGGGGGGGCTGAGCTGAGTTGGGACTGGTACAAAAAAAAAATAATAGAACCAAACCAGATCCAAAAGTGTAATATCTCCCCCCCCAGTGGTTAATGAGTTCAATATTTTCTTCATCTCTTGTGAATTCTCCCTCGTCTCCTCCTTCCCCATTCACCTCCCCCTCCTCCCATCCCATACCCACCCTCCTATACCCCCTCTTTCTCCTGTGCCCCTATCTCACCTGCAGACACCATTAAGGCTCTACTAGCCCTTAACCCAAACAAGAATAAGAGCTCTGATTGGCTCAACCCAAAACTCTTCCATCTCTCTGCCCCTGCCATTGCTCTCCCCATATCCTCCCTCCTAAATCTCGCCTTCTCTCTTGCCTCTGCTTGGAAACATACCACCATTATTCCACTACCCAAAGGTGGTGACCCCCTCAAACCCAAAAAACTATCACCCTACTCCCCACCCTGGCCAAACTCCAGGAGCATTTGGTGCTATCTCAACTCTCCTCCTTCCTCGACTCTTCCTCATTCTTCACCCCCTACCAGTCTGGGTTCCAAAAATCCCACTCCACCACTTTCTCCCTCCTCTGACTTACTGACTCCATTTTCTCAGGAATGGATCAGGGCCATATCACCTCAGCCATCTTTGTTGATATAGCCAAAGCCTTCGACACTGTAGCCCACTACCTTCTACTCAATAAACTTGCTGCAACAGGGCTCTCCATCCATGCCACTAATTGATTCCATTCCTACCTTGAGGGTAGGACCCATTCAGTTAACACTGCCAGCTCCCTATCCCCCCTCCCAGTCAGCACCAGCATTCCCCAAGGTTCTGTATTTGGACCAATAGTCTTTTTGGTCTTCCTAAATGACCTCCCTGCTGCCTGCACCTCTGTGTCCATTCACATGTATGCTGACGACACAGTCTTATTTGCCTCTGGTCCCTCCACCACTGATCTGATGACGAGACTCCAGTTGGACTTTGACAACTTTCAGCTCTGGTTTTACTCTAATAAGCTGGTGCTTAACACCAAGAAAATGGTCTCGACCTTTGGCACAAGGCAAAAGCTCTCTAGGGTTGCTTGTCTGCCCTCATTCTGCATCCTGGATGAGTCCGCCATTGAAAATGTACCATCATTCAAGTACCTCAGGGTCTAGCTTGACAGTCCCCTCAACTTTTTGGAACACATGGATGCCATTTGCAAAGAATTGCATCCTAAATTTGGAGTGCTGTACCGCAACTGTGGTTGCATCCTCTGCTGGACTGCAGAGCCATTGTTCTGAAAATGACCCTACATATATTTGATTAAAGGGATATAGTCAAGGCCTCTAGTGCACTGAGGCAGCATTTTCTGATTTCTACAGCAGGGCTCCTAGGTTTCTGTGGCATGATTTATTCATTTATGTGGCAGAATGTAGTCCTACCATTGGCTAAAATATGATGTGATGTCATTGATGACATCACATGCAAAGTATAGATGAGGGGCTTCAGGATAAACAAGATGAGTACAGCTGCCTGTCACTATGGAAAAACTGTATATTTGAATGAAAAGTCACAAAAAAACAATGAATTCTGCAGCACTATATGAATTCTGCGGCATGATGAAAATTCTACGGAAAATTCTACAACCACAGAATTGCAGAATTCCAGGGTTCTTGGATATAGTCTATAGTGCTGCTCCCAAATATACCCTATCCAGACTGAACTCCCTCTTTCACTCCTTCTATCATTTTGCTCTGGACTGCCTGCCCAGAACTTATCACTCCACTCTTTACACCTCCCTCTCCTTTTCCTCCCTTGAAGTCAGACATCCAGCCCACTGCTCCTCTTTCATAGCAAATTCTGGCTTGGCTCCCTCCATTCTTATCTCTCATCTATCCTCTCCCAGCTTCGTTCTAACTCTTATGCCCTTTACAGCTCCAACTTTCACTCCCTTGTCCCCCCCCAGACTTCCTCAGCAAGCCAGGCTGCTTTCTCATATGAACTCCTTAACTCTGGAATGCCCTCCCCTACCCACCTGCTCTGCCACCTCCCCTTACTCCCTATTCTCCTTACTGCTTAACTTCACCTCCCCCACCAGTAACTGCAACTAACCTCCACTATTTTAACCACTGCCACTTTACTTTCTCCCTCCTGCCTGCTTTTTCCTACTCGTTGCCTTTCCCAATTCCTACCCTTCTCCCTTGCAGGACAGGAAACCAGGTCACAGGCTGGGTGTGTATCCAGCTGTGCCTGGCCCTTGTGGGGTTTGCATCCCAGAAGGTTGAAGGATTGCCTCTCCCTGTCTATCATACTATCTCTCCTCTCTTTCCTATTCCTTTCCACACTAATTCTCTACTCCCTCCTTTTCCTCCACCTCTATGCTCCCCCACTCTGTGCACTGTTCACCATTCCTAGCCTTCTCCTTTCCGGGTCAGGAAACTAGGACATGGGCTGGGTGTGCATCCACCCATAACTGGCCATTGTGGGGTTTGCATCCTAGAGTGATGAAGATTTGCCTAGCCCTCTCTACTATACTCCTTCTCCTCCCTTTCCTATTTCCTTCCACACTAGTTCTTTACTCCCCCTTTTCCTCAGCTCTAAGCTCTCCCCTCTGTGCACCATCCCATACTGCTCTCTCCACTATTATTGTTAATTTCTCTGTTCCTAGGGGACAGTCCTCCCACCCAAGCCTTGTGTTATCAATATTTATTTTCAAGTGCTTGTCTAGTAAACATACTTTCCTAATGTACATAGCTATTCACAATTATTTAATCTCTGTATGAAGTGTTATTTTGTTGTAAATTCTATTGTACTTACCCCTCTCCCCTTCCCCCCAGGACACATCCAGAAATGAGCTATTCTAGTTCAGTATATCCTTCCTGGTGAAACTTTTCAAACAAACAATATACAATTAGGGGTGTAACCAATAGAACAGCACAGGAGTAATGTTACACAGCAGATCTGGATCTGCTGCACTGAAAAGGTTTGTGTGAACCAGTGCATTATTTCTTTCCTTATCTGTTCCATTCCCCCCCAACCCGCTCCACTGGTAGCATCTCATACAGCTATAATATAGGCCTTGTCAGTGTAACAGATGTTTATCCTGTAAGGGAGGAATGCAGTACATGCATGTATAGATACAAGCAGTACTGTCTGTATGTAACTTTCTTTCAAAATCAGTGAAGGTCATCTAACTACCATTATGTGTTACTATGTGTTACTGTAGAACTAGAATGTATTGCTGTAAAACAAATATAGCTATCATCGCTCTATCCCCACACCAGGCACTTGGGTTGTAGTGCAGCATGAGGGGGGTGCTGCACTCCTGAGGTGCCATCTTTCAGATGAGACGTTAAACTGAGGTCCCATCTGCCTGTTCTGGTGGTAGTTCAGGTGGATGTTAAAGATCCCATGGCACTTCTTGAAAAGAGTAGAGAAAAATTTTATTGAAACATAAATCGTACAGTAATAAACAAAACATAATACATAAAGAGAAGAACAGAATAACTAATATACAACCAATCAAGTGACAGCAAAATCAGAGACTGTGATCCAAGGAAGAGCCTTCCAAAGTCCCGAAAGAGCCACATCCGAATATAAGGTACGTTCGTGCTCGTAAATGTCCTTTAAATCCTGTACAATTTTTTTCTCAAGCTCAAAATAGGAGCAGTCTTTTTGCTGTAAAGAAAACAGGCAATGTACCATCTAGATATTCCATTTAATGCTGACAAAAACAAGGTTCAAAGTATCCTGATGCCAAAGCGACCACTGAGGGGAAAAAACTCCATATACAATATTCAAATAAGAAACTGACTGAAACAAGGGAGTAGCCCATGCCTGTGCCAAAAAAGACCACCAATTTTTAATAAAAGAACAGTCAAAAAATTAATAAGTAATAGTTTCAAGTTCAGTAATACATAATAATTGAGAGCACATTCGGTCTTGAGACTGCTTATGTTTATGATTTGCTTTCACATTAATCCTTTCATGGCATGACAACCAATGAAAATCCCACATCTTGGCAGGAACCCCCTTACATTGTAACAAGGACAAGAGGGGAGGGAGGTGTTGACTGGGGCACTTTTCAAAGGGCACTGATACAGCACAAACAGTCGAGAGCAAATTCTTGTATAATACTTTATGGGAATGATTTAATAACATCTGGGCAGACACCTTCCATTATTTGAGATGTAAAAACATTTGTTTAACGTAGGTCGGTATACCAACAGTTTGTTTTAACACAGTTAATGAATTACTTTCCCACTGATGAAACCAAATCCTACAAGAGTCATAAAACCAGGGTTCCCACCCTCTCTAAGCATGAATCAACAAAGGCCTGAGGTTGCATTAAAAAAAATACATGAAAAAAATAACAAAGGGTTAACCATACAAACACCACCCTCAGGAATAGGTAAATAAGTGACATTCCACTTTACCGGGTTCAACCTGCTCCCCCAAAGAGCCTGAAATAACAGGCTAAAAACAGCAGTTTCTAACTGTTGTGGAATAGGGAATACATAGCTCAAGAAAAGGAAGGTCGATATCAGATAGCTTTTAATCAAAAAGACAGTTTTTTTTTCCCAGTCTGCCCCCGATTCCAAGAGGCCACCTTAAGTTTACCTTGTTGTAGTTTTACATTCCAGTTAAAAAAATCTGAGGCCTGAGTCCCAAAAAAAAAACCCCCAAAATACGAATAGGGCCTTCAACTAAACGTAAAGGGCCAATATGGTTAGAGGGGGAGATTACAGAGCCTACCCGAACAACCAGACTTTTAGTAAAATTCAAAACAGCACCAGAAAAGTTGCCAAAAATGGAGCACTCATGGAGAGAATGAACCACTGAAGCTTCATCAGCAACAAGAAAACAAACATCATCTGCATACTCAATAGCCTTATAAGGGGAGCGTACGGCAAAACTAGAAATAGCCTGAATCTGAGAATGGGCATTCAACCGACAAAGCAAAACATCTAAAAAAAATACATATAACAACGGGCTCAAAGGACAGCCCTGATGAACCCCCCATTTTATGGGGATCATGGGTCCTGTCCAACCATTCACTACAGGCACAACAGTAGCCATTCTATAGAAAGCATGAATCCACCATATCATAACATCAGGTACATGCAGAAAACTAAATGCTTCCCTTAAAAAATCATGTTGAACCGAATCAAAAGCTGCTTTCTGATCTACTGAAACAACAAGTCCCAAAACCAAATCTGCACACCCATGAGAAAATAATTCTCGAAGGAAGATCAAATGATCAGAAATTCTCCTCTGAGGCACAGAACAGGATTGAGCAGGATGCAAAACCACCTCCGCAATCCCCACCAAATGCTTCACAATAATTTTTGACAATAGCTTAAAGTCAGTGTTTAACATGCATAAAGGCAGCCAATTCTCAAGAGAATGGATATCACCTTTCTGCTTATAAATATAAATCAAAGCACCTTTTGTAAATTCCAAAGGGATAAGTTTGCAAGTTAACACGGAATTAAACACAGATGTAAGTTCCGGGACCAAATGGTCACCCAGCACCTTATATAAGGCTGCAGGGAGACCATCCGGACCAGGAGTTCTCTGTACAGGCAAGGAAGAAATAGCCATTTTCAAATCCTGCTCCGTTATAGGAGAACAAGCCTGGTCCTGACATGACTGTGAGGGAGCTGGAATATCAAGGAGACTATACAAAGTCACACTACTACCATCTACATCTGGGAGGGGAGAAAAAAGGGCTGTAGTGTAATCTGCCACAATTTGACAAATATCAGTTTGTGAGGAACATAAGGTTCCTGCAGAATTAATAAGACACGTCATATTTTTCTGGGCAGTCTGATGGGAATTTGATTCAAAAGGGCAAATAACATCACATGTTCCAACAATACTAAATTTGTGTTGGTGATAAAGTTGTTGTGATTGCCGAAACTGGAAATTCAACATATCATTCTGTATTACTTTTAATTGTTGAGAAAGGTCTTGCCCATCGTATACGCTATTGTTAACAATGACTGAAAATGTACCCTCTTCTGCAAATAGTCCAAATATTCCCTCCTACATTTCAAGCGACTATAATTTTTTAAAAAATAAACCAGATCATGCTTCGTGTCAATCCACCACTGAACTGGATCTTCATAACATATAAAAACAGATTTAGGGGCATGTATGAAGGACAAAAGGGACTGCAGAAATGTCGGAACCTGTAACAAGGACGTATTGAATTTCCAAATACCTGGACCTCCACGGGAAAGGACAACAGAGTCAAGACCAACAGAAAGCAGCTTATGATCAGAAAACGCAACAGCTTGAACTTTAGCGGAAATGATTGGTACTGTATGAGATAAAAACACATAATCAATATGGGTGGCTAGTTTACCCTTTTGGAAAGTAGGAGTGTGCTGTGTAGTAAAAGAGAGATAGACATCAGTTAAGTGGGCGACTCGGACCAATTTACCCAATTCATGGGAGTCACAAAACAGTTTCTTTGTAGCAGCAAAGGAGCTCTTATCCTTAAGACTCAAGCCACAATTAAAATCACCAGCAAATAATACCTGAAAGGAGGTGTGCAAATACGGGCGAAGTAAAGAAAATAAAGCTATACATGCAGTTTTGGTTTGAGGGGCATAAATGTTAATCACCCAGTAGCAACAGGACCCAATGACAAATTCTATAATGAGCACCCTACCTACATCAAATAATTTGAGCAAACGAATAATCAAAATTCCCAGTCCCGAACAGGAATCCTAACTGATCGACCAAAAAGAAGGACCCAGTAACCAGTCCTGTTGTGCTTGTTGGATCTCGTGTGTAGTATGAATTCTAGTATCCTGTAACAAAAAAGTCCCCAAGGGCAAAAGCCACAAAAAGGAAAAAATCAATCTCCTTTTAGCCATACGCTTCATACTATTTACATTAATAGTATGGCAAACAAAGTGAGACATAGCACTAAAAAACAGGCAAAGAAACACTTTACAATTTCCTTTTCCCAACCACCTTCTTCCCTTTAAGCTTTACTCTGGCCTTCCACTTCTGAGAAAGGCCAGTACCAAGTTGTAACTCGGAGTCAGTGGTACCATCAGGGAAGGAAGAAGCAATGGAGGAAGAGTCAGACTCTCCTCCAGCATCATCAGAAAGGGGTTGGAGAAGCTCAAAAGAATTAGATAAGGGCACAGGAAGGGGTTCCGGGCCACAGAAAGGTGATGATGCAACCCGAGGGCTATTCCTCATTGACCTCCGGCGCATAACACTTGTGGGCACTCGGGTGGGAGGCATAGTACTTGGACCTGGGACCAGGTCCTGGACAGGTATAGTAGACTGGGCAGGATCAGGAGTGGGAGAAATCACAGTGGAGGGATTATCAGAAAAAGAAACCACTGGAGGTACAACCCCTGAGGATGCAACAGGCACCAGGGCCTGCAGTAAGGGCTGGACTGCCTTAGGAGGAGGTACAACCAGGAAGGTCCAGAGATGAGCCTTCTGCGCTTGTGTAATAATAAAGTGCTGGTCCACTCCACCATCATGAAATTCCTGATTATGCGCAGCCCTTTGACAATTCTGAAATGTGTGCCCCAGTTCATCACACAGGTTACACTTACATTCATTCAAACAGTGTGCCCCTACATGGCCCAGTTCCCCACAGATATTGCATTTCATTTTATCACACACATTGCTAAGATGTGCAGGGTCACCACACCGGTAGCAAGCCTTAGGCTGACTCAGGTAGAACAGGACCCCCCTATCTCGACCTATAAAGAAAGAGTTAGGTAGATGCACAGCACCAGAGTCATTAGAGCCTAACAAGACCTTAACCTTCCAACCCCTAGTCCAAATGTTCTCGGTATCCAAAATGGCTTCAGACTGACCCTGGACATCACAACTCTGTTTCAGCCAATAGATAACATCATCCACCTCAACTCTCTCATTTTGAAACAGAATAGTAATATTCTTAAAAGCAGGTTTAGAAAGAGGAATAGCCTGAAATATAATCCATAATGCAGTAGTCCACAAAGCATTACACTTAGACCAAAAACGCTACAAGCCCCTAGATGTTTGAAAACTGATATCAAATGTGGTTTCACCGGATATGTGAATCAACGCATATATTTCATAAGAAAAGAATTTTCATGAATCCTTTATAAGTGTACGTGCCACGTACACTCAGTCTGGTGGCTCAGGTAACCCCCCCAGGTATGCTAAGAGAACAGCATTATGCCTCTTGGCAGCCTGGATCGGAAATTTAAAAAAAGAAGAATAAGAACAGCTTGGTCCCGGTGTTTTGGGGGGGCTGCGGTGGTAAGGGAGCCAGAGTCTTCATAGATGTAGTAGAAAAAGAAGCCTGAGGTGGAGAACCCTTTAAACAATCTAACACAGGGTTCTGTGTAAGCTCCAGTTCTTGAGGGAAACACAAGGGGTCAGTAGAGGCTTTAGATCTGACAGATGTACTCCGTAGCTCTGGGAAATCTTCAGGGCGGGGGGACCGCATAGGAGACGGACCCGAAATCCAATGCCCCGTGACAGGACCCTGAATCCAGCCAGCACCTCACAACGCCAAGTCAACTGTCCAGGTAGGTGCTGTACAGGGTTCCACAACAGGGGATTCAGTTACAAGAGGGGATATCCGTAACAGTGGTGAAGCACTAATAGTAGGCAACGCTAAAGCGGTACTCACTGTAGGCGTCAGGGAAGCAGGCTGTAAGGCTGCCTCTGCCAACTCACATGCAGGGTCTGAGCCCATCACAACAACAGGCAGTAGAGGTGTCACTGTCTGCAGGTCCCGAGAAACATCCAACCCAGTGGAAGAAGCAGCTAACCTGTCAGCTCTCAGGCGCTGTAGTTCTCAAGTCAGTTTCATTTTTGCACTAGCAAAATGGCGCTCTGCCATTGCGAAATGCTCCTGGATCTCCTGTTCTTCCAAACAGGGAATATCTGAGTCTGAGGAGGAAAAATCCTTAGGTATTTCAGCTGTAGGCACATAAGTCAGCATGTCCTTTCCAGAATGAGTGAGCTTAGGGCTAGGCATAGCAGCCTGAATATTTGCAGCAGAACTTAAAGCAGAAGCATTAGCATTAACTGGCAAAACTTAAGTAGGTGTAGTCGTGGTCTCCATAAGATCAGAGGTAGGAGCTGAGACCAAGTCTCCCACCTCCATAGCTCCCTCCTCAGAAGGCAAGGGTGCATTCACCATCTTGTACAGAGGTTCCCTCTCTGCCGAGTAGGGGAATTTCCCCGGTGCCCTGGCCAAATTCCTCCATTCATGAAAAATACCACCAACAGCTTAATCTGGTTCAGGGTCAGTTGGCATTCATCTGTATCCCTTCCCCCAGGTCGTGCCCGAAAATAGGCAGGATTTGTCTACTGCACTTACCCGGTCAACAAAAATTAAATAAATAATAAATAAATAAATCGCGCTGTGCCTTTAAGGCGTGACATTTGTTTGACAGCACTCATTCATTGACTGCACTCTGCAAACACGTGGTGCTTCAGTAACTCGGCAACGAGCACTTGAGTCACTGAAAATAAAACATGGATGCAGGTGCTTGTTTTGATGTTTTTAATGTTAATTTGTGTAAGCAGCACCGAAACAAACCCCTAAAAACGTAATATCGATATATATAGATGGAATTCATCCATTGTCAGTTCCATTGACGCTGTCGTGATCGTCAGCATTATCAGCATAGTCCTTCTGGACTGCTCCTTCATCATTTGAGCTGACTACTAGCAGGTACAGGGGTCTGAAAAAAAATAAATAAATAAACATGTTGAGGTACTGTATTGTATTTGACTTACTGCAAAGAACTGAATGTGGTGAGAAGTTTACCATCAGCAAGTCATTTACTCTTGACAGGAGCAGGCTCTTCAAATCAAATCACTCTTTATTTATATAGCGCCTTTCAATATCAAGGCACTGCACAAATTACATCAGCAAATATAAAAACAGAGAGCAATATAATTATCTAAAAATCATTCAGTCTGGGAAGGCCAGTGAGAAAAAATAAGTTTTTAGCATGGATTTAAAAATTCTGATGGTCAGGCATTCTCTTAACCGACGAGGTAGACAATTCCACAGGGTTGGTGCTGCAAATGAAAATGCATGAGCTCCAGATATTATAAGACGAACCCTGGGAATCTCTAGCAATCCCTTGTTGGTGGATCGGAGAGGGCGATTAGGGGTGTAGGGAGTCAGGAGATCTTTCAGGTAGTTGGGTCTCTGTTCATGTAGGGCTTTAAAGATAAGCAAGCCTACCTTGTAGGTGATCCACCACTGAACCGGCAGCCAGTGCAGTCCGCACAACACAGGCATTATATGACCGGACCTAGAGGTACCTGTCAAAAGCCTGGCTGCAGCATTCTGCACCAGCTGCAAGCAGTGGATATCAACTCCAGACAGCCCTAGGTAGAGGGCATTACAGTAGTCAAGACGGGTAGTGATGAAGACATGGACCAATGTTGAAAGGTTACTCGGCGGAACAAGGTGTTTCACCCGGGCGATATTCCTCAGATGATAAAATAAGGATTTGACCACAGTTAACACCTGAGATTTCAGGGTCAAGCCGTCATTAAAAATAACTCCCAGGTTCTGCACCAGATCTGAGGTCATGAACTGGACACCATCAAGCCACAGGCCAGACACGTGCCCAACCCCAAACCCACCCCCGGGTGACCTTGGTCCACAACCAACACCTCAAGTCTTCTCTGGATTCAGTCTCAGCCAACTGGAACCCATCCCATCATTGATCTCGGAAGGCAGCTATTTAGCACAGAGATTGCATCAACCTGTCCGGGCACAAAGGACATATACAGCTGAGTATCATCTGCATATCCATGAAAACTCAAGCTGTATCACCTGATGATATCTCCCAATGGTAGCATGTACACTGTGAACAACATGAATGCCAATATGGAGCCCTGCGGCACCCCGCAGGACAGAGGGAGGGCATCAGAGGAATAAATTCCAGTGATCACCCTCTGAGATCTGCCTGCAAGGAAGGCTTGAAACCAATTGAGGACTGTACGTGACAGTCCACAAAGGAACCGCAGGGTCTCCAAAACCACTCCATGGTCCACAGTGTCAAAAGCTGCTGAGAGATCGAGAAGGACCAAGGTGGTATGAGCCTCTCGATCTCTCATCATTAGGAGGTCATTTAGTACCCGAACAAGGGCAGTCTCCATGCTATGCCTTTTCCTAAAACCAGACTGAAGGGCTTCATAGACATTGTGAGTTACAAGTTGATCATCCAGCTGCAGCACAACCACCTTCTCAATAACCTTGGCCACAAAGGGAAGGTTAGAGACACGTTGGTAGTTAGCTGGATCGTTGGGATCCAAGAAAGGTTTTTTAAGGAGTGGTCAAATGACCCCCTCCTTTAAGGGGTTCAGAAAGACCTCCTCTTACAAGGATCTCTATACAATTTCAGCTAGGATCAGGAAGATAACATCTACACACCCCACAAAGAGGGGGGTAGGGCCCGGATCCAAACTACAACAGGTTGGGTGCAAAGCCTGGACAATCTTTACAATGTCCATGAATTCCATTCATCTGAAATCCATCCAGACAGACCAGCTGCGCACCACCTCCCGTCGACCTCTGCAACCCCTCATAGAGAGAGCCAGGCCGATTCCAGACCTGATGCTGGCAACCTTATCTGCGAAGAACCGAGCTAGCTCATCACACTTATTCTGTGAAAAAGCTCTTCCGGACTGAAGACAGATTTGATTTCACAGTCTGTCAATGGTTCAGAAGAATTGAGATGGTCGATTCTGTGCAGCAGAAATCTTCCTGGACAGGAACTCTGCCTTCTTATGGGTGATTTTTGATTGGTAGACTTTATAATGTTCTACCAATCTAAGCCTGTCAGCATTAAGGCTAGACTTCCGCATGCTCTCTCCAGCCTTCTACCAACTTGCCTCAACTCCTTCAAGGACCTATCAAACCAAGGGGACCTTGGATGAAGAGGGAGTGGTTGAACACAAACAGAAGTAATCAAGTCCAGGGCATCTCCCACTGCCTTATTATAGGCTAGTACAAGGTCCCCCGGGCTTGTGTTTTCACCCAGCAATCCTGATAGGTCCAGAACCACCAACAGACCATCTGGGGTAACTCTCCTTAAAGGGCAGTACTGGACCATTTCTGAGGGGGTAGGTCCAATTGGGGGGGCCCCAAAGCTGAACCCTATAGTGTGATCATCAGACCAACTGACTGGTTCCACCCCCAAATTGGAGATATCCATCCCCAGGAGGAATAGCAGATCCAGTGAGTGACCCCCTATATGGGTAGAGGCTAAACCATTGAATTATTGCTAATACTTTGATATATATCTTGTGTGTGTTCTTTTTAACTGCAAACTCTGTTACTGGGACATTTGGGGGTTAGGAATAATTCCTGTCTCTAAACCCTTTGTTGTGGCATAGTGCAGACTGGGACATTGGAGGACTGCAGGCATTGCTGAGTATCTGTCAGCAGTCTGTCCTTTGTTCTGTGCACTTTTCACAATTGTGGGGGCAATTTAACAGTTTTTCCACCTATTACTATACTGGGTGAAGCCTTTTTAAAGGCTAAAAACACAAATTACATTTTTCAAGTCTAGCGCGAAACCGGAAGTCGCGGGTGAATGCACTTCCGGTAATCGTGCTTATAAACAGCCGATTAGTGAGCGGGGCGAGCATGCACGGGGCTACATGTGCAGACATGCGCAGAGACACATGTGTCTTGCGCTTGTCTACCGTGTCCACCAGGGACACCGGGACCAGGTAATCACATCAATATATATACAAATATATAAGGTAACCAGACTACTATTTACCATTCCTGTATTTGAGTATCTCAAGTCATGAAGAAAGTTAACAAAGTGTGCTCTGAATGCAAGATGTATACAATTGGTAGACAAGATCCTACTTTTCTGTGTGATAAATGTATTCTAGTCAAAAATCTACAGGAAGAAATTAAGTCACTGTGACCAAGTGAGAATATTAACTCTGAAATTAAATCCTTAGAAGAATATATTGACCATATGTCATTACTGGTAGAGGCTAATACCTCTTCTTCAAAATGTCCGGAAAGCTCTTTTTCCAATGATCCACCTCTAAGTTGTTTACCACTTACTAATTTTACTGAACATCCACCAACTACTTCTACCCCTGTAACTATTACTACTAAAAATCTACCCAAACCCACCACAGAGGTTGATGGCTGGACTTTGATTCCTCCAAAAAAGCATACAAAAAAAACTAATAACACTGTTTCCAAAATGTACACAATTCCACTCTCTAACTCTTTTGAAACCCTTCCTGATTTGACTAAGGACAATTTTAACACTACCACAGGTCCCTCTAAACATATATCTGACAACCAAAATAGAGAAAGTCTTCAAGTACAAATAAAACATAAAACAATTGTAACCTCACCACTTAAAATCCCCCAGGCTTCTGTTTCCTTGGCAACCCCCCATTGTCTCAATCTTCCCAAACTCCTGATGTGCTTCATTCAAAAAAACAAGTATATGTCCTGGGTGATTCCATAATAAAATATGTTGATCAAACTGTCTGTAACCCAGACAAGGAACATCGAACCTGCTCCAGTTTTAGAGGTGCACAAATAGCAGACATTACATCAATGACTAAAATGATTCTAGCAGCTGCTGGGGAAAATCCTCTGGTGGTGGTCCATGTTGGCACTAATGATGTAGCACGATCTCCACTTCAACAAATCAAACAGAATTATGTGGCCCTATGTAATGTTTTAACAGAACGTGGTTGCAGTATATGTCTTTCTGAAATCTTACCCATCCCAAGAGCAACCAGACACATTAATAATAAAATAAAAGCATTGAGTGAATGGATTCGTAAATGGACCTATCGACAGGGCATGAGCTGCTTAACTCATTGGGAGGAATTTGATGATAGACCATCACTCTTTTGCTGGGATGGTCTGCATCTTAGTAGAAGGGGTAGCGCAATCTTAGGATGAAAAATAGCAACTTTCATAAATAATCATTTAAACTGATAGGGAAGGGGGAGACTGGGAGGCCCCCCATCTCTAGTAAAGATAGTGCATGTTTACCATATTGGACAAACCTTAATATTCTTTCATTAAATGCTCGATCATTAACAATTACTAAACTTGCAGAACTTGAAATTCTGGTTAAAACTTTAAATTTAGCGTTAGTAGCAGTTACTGAAACATGGGGTAATACAGATAAAAAGTGGAGAGCAGAAATTCCTGGTTTTAAGCAATATTTTAAAAATAGAGTGGACACAAGAAAAGGAGGTGGGGTCAGTCTATACGTACGGAATGATATTCCATCACATGAGTCAACAACTTCAGTACAATCTGAAAGTATTTTGGTCCATATACGACTGACTGGTATCCCCCAATTCCTTATAGGTACCTGTTATCGTCCTCCTTCTTCTGACATCGATCAAACTAAACAACTTTGTAATGAAATCACTCAAATAGCTAGCAAAAACCAAGTCCTTATTTTAGGGGACTTTAATCTTCCTACTATAAATTGGGACACGCTCTCTGGTATTAATCAGCATGATGAACAATTACTTTCAGTCATAATCAATCTAGGGCTCACTCAAAGTGTTAGAGAACCAACAAGGGGTAACAATATACTGGACTTGGTTATAACCTACCCTGAAATACACATGTCCAACATCCAACTACTTCACTCATTGGGAAATAGTGACCATCTGTCCCTTTTTTTCTCTATTAAATTGCCCCGTTACCAAAAATTAACAACCTGAAAATAAAACAATATAATAAGGCTAATTTTGAAATCAATAATCATCAAATAAAGTCCCTTAACTGGGAACAAATAATGCACTCAATGAATACTGAGGAGACCTGGGACTTTTTAAAAACAAAGATACTTGAACTAGAAAATAAATATGTCCCAGAAAAATGTAAGTATAATAACAAAGGGAACCCCCCCCCCTTGGTTTAATGGCAAAATCAAAACATTAATCAAATGGAAAAACAAGTTTTTCTCAGCCTTAATAAAATGTCCATCTGCTCAAAAAGACATATTTTTACTTAAATACAGAGAAGCGGTTAAACAACTAAAGAGAGCTATTATTCTGGCAAAACGTAACTTTGAATTCAAAATTGTACATACTAAGGACTGTCATATAGCATTGTACACTTATCCAAATGGTAAGAAAAGTAATAACAATATGATAGGCCCTTTAGTTTGTAATAACATCGCTATAACATTTGATACTGAAACAGCTTCAGAGCTAAATAAATATTTTTCATCTGTTTTTACCCCAGAATTAACAAAAATGTCATCTATTCCAACAGGGTCAAACTTAGAGCAATATGAAACTCTTTTCCAGGACATTCAGTTGGTTTTTTGATACTCTAAAACAAAATACTAGTTCTGGTCCAGATAACATTAGCTCTAGATTCATTATAGAGACAAAAGATACAATAATTCTTCCCTTAATTATTATCTTTAAAAAATCACTCTATGAATCCTTAATCCCAGCCAACTGGCGTACAGCCATTGTTACACCCATTTTTTAAACAGGGCTCTCATTCCAAAATTGAAAACTACCAGCCCATTAGCCTCACATCAATACCGTGTAAACTTATGGAGAAAATAATTAAACATCAATTGGAAAATGAAATGTCTACGTTAAACATTAATGACAATTACCAGCATGGTTTCAAAGCAGGATTTTCATGTACTACTAATTTGATCATTTTTTACAACCATATTAGTTCAAACCTTGACTGCAAAATACCAATGGATGTCATCCTTCTAGACTACAGCAAGGCTTTTTATAAAGTGTCTCATAGTATATTGATCAATAAACTTAATTGTCTAGATTTTTCAGCCTCTATTATATCCTGGATAAACAACTGGCTGTGCAGTAGAACCCAGAGAGTCAGGGTGAATGGTGTGCTGTAAGAAGTGAGTGTAGTGGCCAGTGGTGTGCCCCAGGGAACCGTTCTGGGCCCAGTATTGTTTAATTTATTCATTAGTGATATGCATATTTCATCAAACAATATAATGGTTAAATTTGCAGATGATACCAAACTTGGAGGAAAGGTTAATACCCCTGCAAACTGCCATAAGTTAGCATTGGATCTTGCTCTAATTGAACAATGGGCTTCTAATAATAAAATGCACTTTAATATATCTAAATGTGCAGTACTTCACTTTGGAAAAGATAATCCCAAATAAAAATATTATTTAAACAACAGCATTATTAGGACATCTTGTACAGAAAAAGATCTGGGTATCACGGTAAATGACAAACTATCATCTTCTTCACATTGTTCTCGAGTAGCAAATCAAGCTAATGCATTACTACGAAGAATAAACAAAACATTCATTTCTAAATCAGAAGAATGTCTCTTAACCTTGTATAGATCACATATAAGGCCCTATCTGGATTACTCTTCCCCTTTTGGAGCCCATATTTGAAGTCAGATATAAAAAAAATTGAACAAGTTCAACATAGAGTCACCAAGTTAATACCCCATCTTACTCACCTGGAATATGAAACTAGACTAAAAAAAACAGGATTACATTCGCTTGAACGAAGGAGAACTCATGGTGATCTTCTGCAATTGTTTAAAATACTTAAATCTCCAATTCAAATGGTACAATGTGGTATTGTGTATTCTAAAAGAAAAATTGTGCCAAGACTACATAATAGACAATTGGAAGTTAAAAAAGTAAATAACAACAAAAGGTTGAATTTCTTCTCCATTAGATCACCCAGCCTATGGAATAAACTACACCAGGATATTGTTGACTCAACAAACATCACCATTTTTAAGCACAGATTAGATAAATGGATGAATGAACAAGACACGGGTAAATGATCCATCAATATGGAGGGCAATCTTGATGGGCTAATAGCCTACTTTTGTCCTATTAACCAAGTAAACCAAGGAGGTAGCCACCTGTGTGAGGTCCAGCATTGTCATAAGCTGGAGGAGATTTTGATTCTCCCCTGCCTCGTGGTTCTTAACAATGGGTTCTGTTGGTAAAAAGGGTCAGTGAATGGGGTCATACAAAAAACAGCATGAGATCAGCATTTAGTTAAACAAATAAAAAGAAAATTACCATCAAAGCAATGTGTATATGTATCTAGTATTCCTGCTTGTCGATTTAAAATCGCACATCAGGTACATAGACTGTATACCATTAATTGTGAAACGCCAATGGTTACAGCAAGCACTTCTGCATCGATATCCTCAGTCTGAAGTGCTGTAAAGTCACACTTCACTGGCTTTTTTGGTAGTGTGCTAAGCTACCGCACCAAAGACATTTTTACTAACACAGCTGTGACAGAGCAGAAACAAAATAACCAAGCAGTAGAGAAGTAACAAACTAAACAGAGCAGAAGAGCTGCACCTTATTTGAATCATTTGACAATCAGACAGGTGACAGCAGTACACCAATAGTAGAGCGCGACTGATGTTTGGCGTGGTCATGACATCGAGGGCAAGACCACGATACAAAGTTTACACAGTTATAAATAGTTTTACAGTGTATCTTTTCAGTGGCAGATATAACAGGAAGAGTGACAGTGCAGTGGTCTGTGGCATGCAGTGGCAACAACAGAATTATGATGAAGAAATTAGAAGAGGAGTCATACAGGGACAATTTACAACAGGAAAAGTGGCAGTGGTCTGAGGCATCATGTGGCAGCAACCAGCAACAGAATTATTGGAAAAATGTGAAGAGGAATCAGATAGGGACAATTTATAACAACAATAATGGCAGTGGTCTGGGGTGCCAAGTGGCAGCCAGCAAAAGAATTAAGAGAGAAATGCTAAAATGAGTCACATGGGGTTGTTTATGACAGACTGAGTGACAGTGGTGTGGGGCATTCAGTAGCAGCAATAAAATTGTGAAGGAAACAAAATGAGAAGCCACACAGGGACAATTTATAACAGGAAGAGTAACAGTGGTCTGGGACATGCAATGGCAGCAACACAATTTATATCGGAAATTATTGAGTCATGGGGAATTTAAAGGAAAACTGTCCAACTATGCAGCTCCTCACCCCCCAAAGCTTCATCTCCTGATTAAGCTTTTAAGTGTTGGAACCTACTTCATTTTAATGTTGTTAATTCTGGGAGTCAGCAACATGTCGGATACCGCATGATTCCATTTACTGTGAAAGTGCGGTGCTGAACCGCTTGCTTCAATACAAAGTGCATTGAAGCGAGCGGTGCGGTGCCACACTTTCACATGCAATAATAAAGGTGGGATTAATTGGGGTCACTAGTGAGTATGCAAAATCAAAAGTAAGAAAACCATGGCCAAAAAGCCCAGCTGGTTCATCAAGGAGGTGGCAAAAGCTGTAGGTGACAAGAGACAGACATCCAGATGTACAAACATACTCAGAAGGAGGAGGATAGGGTGGACTACTCTGCTAAATCAAGGGTGGAAAGCAGAGCAATTAACACTGTAAAGGCTACAAGGGATGTGCAGCTACTACAGGGGTTAAAAATTGGGAAGCCTTTCTCTGATGTATAAGGGAGAAAAGGAACATAAAGGATGAAACAATCAGGCTGAAAAATGAGGGTGCTTTGGCAGGGGGTAGTAAAGAGAAAGCAGAGGTACTTAACAAGTACTTCTGTTCAGTCTTCACTAGAGATAAGAATGGACCAGTACCACAAGGGAACAGGGATGTATGTACTGGGAGGGGGGATGTCACAGATGGCATCATTCAAGCTAATTTGGTACTTAGGGGCCTAAGGGCACCGAAGGCACATAAATCCCTAGAGACAGAAGGTGTGCACCCAATGGTCCTAATGGAACTGGTAGATGCTCTGGCAAATCACCTGGAAGACCTCTTTAACATCTTTCTGGAGTCAAGGATCATGCCTCAGGATTGGAGAACTGCCCATGTGGTGTTTATCCATAAAAGTGAGCAAAAGGATGAACCAGGTAACTACAGGCCTGTCAGCCTGACCTCAGCCATGAGCAAGCTGATGGAAACCATCCTGAAAGAGATATTGGTGAGCTTTTTGGAGGACAGTGGTCTCCAGGACATAAGGCAGTATGGCTTTGTGTTTCGGAAGTCCTACCAGACTAACCTAATTGACCTCTTTGATTGGATCACCAGGACAGTGGACAAAGGCCATGTGGTTGATGTCCTGTATCTGGACTTCAGTAAGGACTTTGACTCTGTAGCACAGAGGAGACTGGTCATGAAGCTAAAAGACCTAGGTATGGGGGCTAAGCTTGTTGAGTGGGTCAGAAGGTGGCTGCATTTTATTTTGAAATAGAATCAGAGGGTTTAATTTCTAGATTACAGGAGAGAAGATATGAGGTAAGGTTGTTGAAAGAAGCAAGACAGAGGGTGAGAAATGTGGATAGGGATGCTTTTTGGTTCCTAAAAATAATGAGAGAAACACTCAAGAACCAATAATATTAGTTTGAGATTTCTCTACTGTAGGAGGAAAAACTGGAGCCATGGTTAGAAGGAACTGGGCAATTTAAAATGTGACAGAGAACTTAAAGAAATAATTGGGAAACTCTGAGAATTACCTTTAGAAGGGGATGCCATTTGAAGGACATGCTAGTCAACAGTCAGTACAGACCAACAAGAGAAGCAACTGACATAGATTGGTGGTAGACAAGACCACAGGGAATGATTAAATGTAGGTGTAACATATGTAAATATTGTAAAATAGGTCAGATCATAAAATTACAGGGGAATCTGAAGAAAGTAAGAATTAAACAATTTATCAGTTGCACAGCAAGATTTGTGATTTACATGTTGTGGTGCAGTTGTAATCTAGTATACATAGGAAGGGCAACTTGAGCTCTTAAAGTTAGAATTCAAAAGCATGTCAGAAATATATTAAATTTGGATGTAACTACCCTGGTAGGAGTACATTTTCTAAAGTGTCATAACTCAAATGCCCAAGATCTACAATTCACAGGAATAGAGTGGATCCCTTCCCTGACTAGAGAGGGTGATAGAATAACCACACTGCTGCAAGAAAAGAGCCAGTGGATTTTTATCATAAATTCTTTAAAGCCAATTTTTTTGAATGATGAGTGGGACCTCAAACCTTTTTTGAAAATGTAAAATTGAGGATTATAAAAAGTTTAGAAAGTTTGCAACTAATCAAATGTTACCTACACATGTTTAATTCATGTTTTTCCATACAAAGCATTAGAATTAATTTGATTAGCTTACCTTTGACGAAGCCCTGAGGTGGGCGTGGAGAAACGTAAGGCTTTTGTGCCACCTGTGTTGTCTTCCCAGGTAACCTCCAATGTTTGCTTTTTAAATTATGGACTTAATAAAGGATTCAAAATGAACATAGCCTGATAGTCCAGTAATTTATTGACACAAATGGTGAGTGAGACTTTATACTTGTTCACGAACTTTGAATTTTGGAGCCAGAAGCACCTCCTTGTGCTCACCTTCACAAAAATTAAAATAGAGGATTTTTTAGCTTCCTTATTCTAAGCAGTTATGTCTTAGTATTGAAGCAAAAATAGTTACATAAGGAAAGTACTATGTTTAGTTTAAGAAAACAAGTCATATATAATTACTGGTGACCCCCTTTAATGTACGGTTGAGAGACCAGTTTCAAATACCATAATAACCAGGCTACCTGTTTAATACAGCATTCTGTGAACATTTGCAGCACAGCCATGTCCTTGTAGCAACAATCCCTGTCTTGAGACTGCAGTTGCAGGTCACTTACCGTTAGTGGCTTGCAGCAGTCTTCAATCATTCACTGAAGCAGTCTCTGTCAGCCTCTCTTACATTGTAAGCACAGTTACCTAAACACAAAAACACAAGAAAAGAAACTGAAAATGGCAAACCATGTCATGCTACCAAGTGATGCGGAAAGACATCAGTTTAAAATCCAACTGCAAAACCAGAACACCGCCCAAAAAAACAGGCAGTGATTTGAAGCTATTTAACACATTTCTCTTACAAAAAATAATGAGAGCAGACCTGTATCAGAAATGCCCACAATGACTTAGATGTACTCCTAGCTTACTTTGCATTTTGTGCCAAAAAATCGGATGGCTCGGAGTATGAACCTTGCACCATAAGAGGCATACTGGCTAGCATTGATATGCATCTGCAGGCAGTGAAATACCCTGTCTCAATATTTAAAAGCGAGACACAAAATTTATGGAGGCCAAACAAACACTCAGGGTCAAGCAGAGATACCTAAAAAAAGCTGGGCAAAGGCAACAGGCTGCTGAAAGCACAACCCCTTGGTGAAGATGACACAAGCCTTTTTTATAGCACAGAAATAATTTCAATAAAAAATCCAACTGGGTTATTCAGTTTTCTATTTTTCCACATTGGACTCCATTTTGCACTCTGTACAAAAGAGCAGTATGACTTAAGATGGGGAGACATAACAGAGGGTAAAGACTCAGAAGGCCACCGCTACCTAGAGTATAAAGAACACCAGATGAAATCTAGGACAGACGAAAACATACATGATGTCAGACCAGTGTGTTCCAGGCTGTATGAAAACACAGCAACTCCTGAAAGAAATCGACTGTTAGCTTGCGACATATATAAAGTCAACAGACTCCAGAGTACAGTAACATAAGACAGCCCTTTCTATCTTGCCCCAACATACATTTTAAACTAGAACAATCCTTGTGGTTCCATAACATGAAGATAGGGATGAACAAATTAAGACAAATGATGGGCTGAATGAAGTTGTCAGCTGGCATGCCAGCTGAAAAGTGTATCACAAACCACAGTACCTGGAAAACAGCAATACAACAACTAATTGATGCAAATATAATACCCACAGAGGTGCAGCACATCTACAGCCACAAAAGCCTGCAGAATATTAACAATTATTCAGTCCTGAGTGAAAAAAGGCATATTTCAACATATTTCATCATTTGTCAGATGAAGCAATGACTCCTAGTAGCTCTGCTGCTACTGAAGAAATTCAAACCCCAGCAGTTTTTCCTCCCAAATCATCAAGTCTGAGGTGCCTTGCTGCTTCCACACTCTTCATTGACCCAGCGAGGTGAAACCTGCAAACACTGTCTGGGCCCAACTGTGTTTTCAGTCAGGAAGTGTCCATAAAGATCAATATCTACCAGCCTGCTCCAAAGAGACCATGTCCCTGTATATTGTATGACACTGACTCCAATAAATGAGCATGTTTAGTAAATAGTAAAGTTGATACAGACTAGTGTAAAAACTGTAAATAAACTCTAGAGAAAATAGGCAGCATAGTGTGTAACATAATGTAATTTTTACATGCTCCCTAACTTTTATTTTCTTCCCGTAGGTCGTCACCGGAACTGTTCTGTGACCCTGACAACAAAGCACAGCCCTGCAGTAATGGAAATATTTTCAACCAATGGACTAAAATTCAGAGTACCTAAGTCAAACTTTTTTGGCCCTGTCTAGTTAAAAGATATAATTTCTCTCTTAAAAATGGCTTAGGCAGCTTTATTTAAAACCTGTTACAGTGAAATGCCTGCCTGATAAGAACAGAACTGAAAATTATTTTGAATGTATTTGAGTATTTACTGTTCAAAAAAAGTTATTTTTTAAACAGTTTTTACAACTTAAGAGATTTAAACTAACCCAAATCATGTAAGCAACAAGTGTTGTCAAGTTTCAAAGTAAATGCACTGAACACTATAGTACTGAAGTGGCTCTGACTCTCATTTAGTATGTAGAAAACTCCCTGCACCAGTAATTATAGAAAAATACTGGCTCTGCAACATGTTTAATATGGCTTTTTTTACACACCGTCAGTGTGTGCTGACCTCATTAACCTCTTGAGCTTCACTTTTGAGGTTTATGGGTCATCGCACACCTCTGGCGTGTAAAAAAAATCCATAACGCACAGCTGCATAGCCATTATTCTCTATATGATTGCCAGTTTTGCAATTGGGGGTGTCTTTATTATTATCAATACTGATTTTACCGTGACTATAACGTCAAAAGGCAAAAGTTTAAATTTGATTTCTATAAAGTTTATAGAAAGAATGCTATTTAACAATATCAGTGAAACCATTAAAATGAGTGATAATGGTTAACTGTAAGTCATGGTTAATTGAATTCAAATATCAGATCCAGTTTAGGATGTAACTTCTTTCCTGGTAACAATTTTTTGGTAACATAGAGTTTGTCAGATCCCTCCTTTCCAGTAAATTAGTTTCTAAAATTATTTATGGGTATTAAGGTTCAAATCCCACCAATTATGTGTATTTTTAAAAGGTAAGTGATGTGGGTTATAGTTTTTTTTTATTACTTTGTATTTGGCTTTAGAACAGAAAGAAAATTAATGAACTGGACAGTGGAAGTTGTTGCAATGGCTGGAACTCTGAACACTATGAAGTTTGAGTCCCACCATTTACTACTGCTTTAATAATGAATATGTAAAAGAATATAAATAAGCATTCTTTTATGAAGTAATTGTAGCAATTTTTAGTACAAAAAGGTTTACTGGAAGGGAAAAGGATTTGGAAACAATTTGAATCTTGTGATTTGTTATAGTGTATAAGGGTTTTAATGGACTGTGACTTTAAATAGTATTAAGTAAGCATTCTTTTGTAATTGATTAATTAAACATTATTGGTGCATTTAGATATTTAAACACTGGTTACTAGCACCACTACCACGCCTCCAGAGGAAGCCCTAATGAGTGAAGCGCAGAAGTGTCAGTGGTGTGGAGGTACTGTCCTTGCAGATCCTAAACCATTGTGCTGCAAAATGAAGTAAACTATTGGAAAAGCCAACTAAGTAGTGGTCTATGCTCATTAACCTGAGTGCTGAGTCTTTAATCAGATTTGAGTTTCAGTTGGGATGGGCACCTTGAGTCAGCACCCAACCACTGCAACCACTGCATATACTTTTGTGTTTTTGATCATATTGCACCCAACCAGTGGCACGTTACAAGCCACGTCTCAGCATACACACCCCAATGTGGATCCCCCCTGGAGCAGGTTCAGAGACAGGTGCCCCCCTCTTGGATGCACGATGATGCATCGACAATTTCTTGTTGACGTGACATTTCCCCGACACCACTATGTTGATTACAGTGGTTGGCATTGTGTTGTGGGAGGACAAAGGTGTACCCCCACACCCTTCAACTTAATATAATCAACTCCTAGTCGGAGCTGATTCAGGGATGGGGTGCAGGACCTCTGGAAAGAGTGCCAGGGTCCCGAGCAGATTTTACAATGATGTCAATGTTGTTGCCATCAACTACATCACTGTAATGTTGTCGCTGTAGCAATGGCATATGTCCACTCTTAAGACCCTATATATCCCAATTGGGGCCTCCCCCTGAAATAGGGATGGGTCAAATTTTTCTTCTACCAGCAAAATTCTAGCAAAATGCAGATTTCACTTCCGTGAAAATTCATGAAATTTCTGCCAACATTTTTATAAAATTTCACCAGAATTGAGATTTTAGTTATTTCCATGTAATTTAAAAATTATTTATCCAAATTGTACCCTTTGGTACAATGACTTTGCCAATGCCCATACAGAAGTATACCAAGTTTCAGATCCCTATTTTTAAAAATGACTGAGTTATAATCCTTCAAACATTTAGATATTTTAAAATTACAGGTAACACCTATATAAACTAAAAGTGTTTGCCTAAATTTCATCAAATTTGGTGCAGTGATTTACCAATGACCATGCATATGTGTGCCATGTTTCAGATCTTCCACTTTAAAGGTGACTGAGTTATAAGCCTGCAAACATTCAGAAATGTTGAAATTACATTTCACAATTATGTAAACTGTTGAATTTTAAGCCCCTGTAAGTTTAAAGCTACAGAATGGAATATCACTATTGTTGATAGGTTCACTGACCCTGAATACTAGGCTTTAAGGCAACCCCCATGTCCCAGCATCAGAGCGTCATGATGCCATGCTGATTACCCAGGTTCAAAAGAGAGCCCGGAAAGTAATTTTAGGAGGCAGGCTGTAGCGAAAGCATACAACTTACATAACCAGTACTTCTCAATTTAGCAGTTTCTATGTCTCTTCCAAGAAAGTATGCATCTAAGTTTCCAATTATCTAGCTCCAAAAGTGGTTAAGTTGCAAGCATAGAAATATTTGCAGAAAGTTTCACGTGAATATTACATTGCCAGGTATTAAGCCACTATAACTTATCCTCTCTTCATCTAAATATTATGAAACTTGGCACACTTTTAGGGCCAATACCAGACAATAAGCATGCTAAATAGCAAACCTCCAGCTGCAACACAAACTGTGTCATAGCCAATTAAAAAAAATCAGAAAATATCAAAATATCAAAATTTCATGACATTTTGCTGAATTTTGTTAAACTTCTGCAAATTCACAATTTGCTAATTTTGCCCAGCTCTGCTTAAAGAGCATCCTCATGCACCAAACAAACCAAAAATGTGTGGCCTAAACAGCCCCCAACCTTAAGTTAGAATCCCTCTACCACATGTCACAGACTAATTTGTCTTAATCCCCAGTTAATTCTGGCCACACTGTGATTGATTGGCCATACTTGAAAGACCAGGTTAACATACACTAGAGGACCTCTACCACCCATGTACCAGAGTCCTCTACTCCTTTGATAATATGGTTACCAAATATTCACTCCCCAGGTCCTATTTCTAGAGATACCTCCAACTGAGGTACCTCCTGAGAATTTAGGTCTCTAGTAATCATGTCCTCCACAGAAAAGTCCTCTGAAAGCTTGGACTGACTGCTTTACATCCTTGCAGCATTTGGCAGCAAAGCCTAAGAATCTAGTTGACTTTATTTGCCCCCCAACCACTGTTTCAACTTCTCTGCCATCCTGGGAACAAGAACTTGGTATAAACATACCACCAGGTGACTGGGACCTGGTGTAGCCTACAGCCAATAAAGCATCCTGAGAGTTGCAAGCCAAAACCCTGCAATACAAAATACTGTACTCCACAGTTATACTGAAAACCCTATAGCTGTACAAGGCAGGCCTTAAGTTATGGCAGTAAGTGACAGTTAGAGGTGTGCTTCACCTCATGCTTCACTTAAACACATACTGTGGGCATGCCAAACCCTTGAAGAATATTGGGCCAAAATTTGGGACAGCTGTTGACAAGTGACCCTGATCCATTATCATTGAGACCCAATGCTAGCCCTGCTAGGCATCCGAGATATCACTTGTCTACTTTCCCAGCAACAGCTATTGTGGGTTACCTGTGCATTTGCTGTGGTAAAATGTTTCCTCCTGAGGCACTGGAGGGTCCTGAATCCTCCCTCCTACAATGAATGGAAAAATCTACTGGTCCTACCTCCAAATATGAAATGATGGCCCACACTACAATGGCCACACTACAGAAATATCACCTGATATGGGGCCCAATCCTGGAAATCCAGAATCAGAAGAGACATAACCACCAACCTGTGAGGTGAACTACCCTTAACTCTGTATATAGCCATGCAACTTGGTGCTACTGTATGGTTTTCCGTTCAGTGGAACTGGCCCCCCATGGGCTACTGACATCTACCCTCCCCCTCTCTTCTGAGTACAGCCCCCTTTTTTCTCTCCCTTCTCCCCTTTATAGCTTTCTTAGGTACACAGGGTTACATGACTCATACTGTGTACTGTCCCCTTGTCCAATGCCTAAAGAGACACACAGTACTTATATACACCCCATCCTATACTTCTGACAGGAGCAGACATACTTAACCTCAGTGTCACTGCCTCAGCAGGTAGCACACTCACCTCTGAGGCCAGAAGATTGGATGGTGGTGGGTTCTAGCCCCACACTGAGAACATTGGATAAATCCCAGTGCTGACACTGTAGCACAGGGGTACACACTGTGCGGCCCAGGGGCCACAAATGCCCCTCACAGCAGCTATCTGTGGTCCCCAAGGACTAGCAGCTCCCATTTGCAGTCTTTGTTTATTTTTTTTTTGTTTGTTTTTAGTTTCAGTAACATGTTGATAAATAAATTTGTTTTATGTGAACATTTAATAATGTATTGCTGGACATTTGTTACCTCGGGCCATTTTACAGTGACCCTTGGCCCTTGGCCTTAACTCAAGTCTTCAGTCTGGCCCTCCACAAAAATAGTTGTGCAGCACTGCTGCAGTGCATCAAGAGGGGGGGGTGGTGCACTCCTTAGGTGCCATCTTTCAGATGAGATGTTAAACTGAGGTCCCATCTGTCTGTTCTGGTGGTTGTTCAGGTGGATGTTGAAGATCCCATGGCACTTCTCGATAAGAGCAGGGGAGTGTTTTATTAAAGCAAATATAAATCCCCCCAAAAAATAAAACACAGGTTACATTATTCATATGTACAATACAGCCTCTGTACACTATACAGTACAATTAGATGTATTCACTGTAAATCTGTCTGTTTGATTCCAACAGTTTCAATTACAAATCCCCATATCCTTAATATGCTAAATGTGATATTGTTAAGTTATTACAGTCTTACTTCACCATTATATCTGTGTACACTTCATTAATGTCTAAGACTGAATTCATAGTGTTCCTTACTACAGGGACAGAAATTAGGTTATCACGACTGCTACAAAATTGTGTTTGGAACTCCACCCCATCTGAATTGACAGATTTGTTGTGGCATGTGTACTTCATCATATTTATACAACAATCGGAGTTTTTTTTTAATCTGTAAAATAATAGTCAAAGGAGTTGTCTCTACTTGTTGCATCAGATATTTACATCTTGTTTGCCACAGTACTCCTATTGTTATGATAGGTTAGTCCCAAAGGGTTCTGAAGTATGTATAATCGTAGTTTCTGTCTGTTTTACATGTCTTGCACTACAAATTGCTGTTTGCACTGTATTTAAATATTGTTCTGTACTTTGTGCCTTGTATTTTTGTATCACGTTATGTTTACTGTATCCCCTACCCCCAGGACGAATCTGGAATTGAGCAGTAGCCTGCTCAGTATGCCGTCCTGGTAAAACTTTTAAATAAATAAATATATGTAAAAATTAATCTTATGGTGCCAGCCTCAATAGTTGCAAAACCCTTTGAATAACCTGTTACCATATCCTGATAACTTTACCCCATTGTTTATTTTTCAGTCAGTGAGCTAGCAGCTTCCACACTGCCTGTGAATGTGAACGATCTATAAAAAAATGCTGCATAATTTCTTCAACTTGTGCACATCTTATCTGTGGACACAATTTCTCCCCTATACTTTCACATTTCACATTTCCTTTCACCCCTAATCTACCATGGCGACTAAGCCAAACTATTTCCCACATTCTAGAAGGGGTTATTTTGTCTGTTAAATATAGTTCTATTATATGATTGTATTATTCGGAATGTTTTTATCTTCCAATTCAATCTCATATCCTATTTCCTGTATAGTGTTATACATCGTGATTGTATTTGGTACTGTTGCCTGTTGTACAGTCAGATTCCATTTCCTTCTTTTTCTATTATCGTGTGAACATACTGTGGAGTGGTGGTATTTTTTGTACTAGGCATGTGGAGTTATTCCATGTTACTAACAAAGGAGTAAGCCATGTTTGAATAATTGTTTACCATACTTTGTTCTCTGGTGCAATACATTCGTATATACTGTTGTGCAAAAACAGACTACAGAAAAAGCTGACAGGATTAAGTAGGTTTAAATCTCCTTTTTTTATAAGGATAATAAAGAATATCTCTTTTTATCAGGTTCAGTCTACTCCCCCAAATGAAAAGCATATAGAACTGCCCCACTGGCAAGGACGTGCAAGCTATAATACTCCCCCAAATTACCTGAAAGACTAAACTAAGGATAGTGATCTGTAAACAGGAGGGAAGTGGAAAGACTACACTCAAATATGTAAACAGCGGAAACAAGAACATTTTCACAATAGCCACTTTTTTCTTTCTTTGTCTCCTGGAGGAGAGGAGGGAAGAGAGGGGATATGATAGAGACATACAAGTATCTTACAGGGAGGAACAGGGTGAAGGAATGCACTATTTTTTAAGCGAAAAAGATGTTCCAGGACTAGAGGTCATGGGATGAAGTTGGAGGGAGGACGATTCAGAGGAAACGTGAGGAAGAATTTCTTCACAGAATGGGTGGTGGACAAGTGGAACACCCTGCCAGAGGAAGTGGTGGGGGCTGAAACAATCACGGGATTTAAGAATGCATGGGATAGACATAAAGGAATTCTGGAGGTCAGGGGTAAGGGGCAACAGACTTCCTGGAAAACATAAACTGAACTTACAAACTTAAATGGGCAGACTGGGTGGGCCATAGGCCCTTATCTGCCGACACTGTCTATGTATCTATGTATGTATCTATGTTTTCCATATAGTCACCTTTTCTTTCCCTTCCTCTGTTTTTTCCTTCCAATTAACACAAGCCATGTCCCCCCCTTCCAAATTGTACTCCCAATATTTTAATAGGATCATCTGATATACATGCATATGCTATCTTCTCCACAGTTACTGTATTATTGCTTAGACTATACCCACTACATTTTGAAGGGTTAAATTTAACACCCGCTACTTTTGTAAAGTCCTCCATTAATTGTATCACTCTAATATCTACATTCTCATTTGCCACTAATAAACATACATCATCTACATATGCCGTTATTGCTATGGTATGTTCTGTAGGGGTTATAGGTATTCCCACAATTTGGGAATCTTGTTGAAGAAACTGTAAAAGCAGATCTATGCAATATACATATAAAAGTGAGCTCATTGGACAACCTTGTCGCACTCCCCTATTAATTTTTACTAGTGGGCCCTGAAAACTGTTCACCAATGGTATAACTGCAGCAATTCTATACATTTCCATTAGCCAGTTACAAAAAGCAGATGGAATACTGTGTCTTTTCAAGACTTTCCCCCTATATTTATGTGCGACTTTGTTGTAAGCTTGTTCCTGATCCAACGACAGTAAATATCCTGTAGTATTCTCCTGTTCCTCCATTTCCATCACTTTCCTAATGAGAATCAGATTATTATATGCACTTCTTCCAATAATCAAGCATGTCTGTCCCTATGAAATGAGAATCTGCACAGTGGCAGCTAACCTAGCTCCAAGTATTTTTATTAATATTTTCAAATCCATATTGAGGAGGCTAATAGGTCTCCAATTTTGTATTTCTTCCATTACCCTTTTTATGGAGAAATATTTGTAATGATATTCCTAAATGCGATGCAATGTTACCCTCTTCCAACATACAATTATATACAACTGGTAGGATATTTTCTAACTCTGAATTAAATTTCTTATAAAATTCTGTGGTTAAATCATCTGGTCCTGGTGTGGTATTGTTTTTGAGGTTT
This sequence comes from Neoceratodus forsteri, assembly GCA_016271365.2. Taxonomy (NCBI): domain Eukaryota; kingdom Metazoa; phylum Chordata; order Ceratodontiformes; family Ceratodontidae; genus Neoceratodus; species Neoceratodus forsteri. The sequence continues at coordinate 1,644,116,406 of CM057450.1, forward strand.
GGAATAGCATGTGTCACTTAGGCTGATGTAATTGGGGTAATCATTGCTTGAGTGATTTTCATAGGGAGGGGAGGGACCTGTATTGCAACCAAAAAATGTTTTAATTGTACTTCAGTTTTCTGTATATCTGAATATAAATCTTTCATATATGTTGTTACTGTGTTTAAAATGCCCTGGGTAGTATTTGTAACTTCTCCAGTGTTGGTGATCAATTGATCTATTACCTTGCTTTTAATTCTTTGTTTGCAGCTTTCGAATATATCCCCCATGGCTTTCTTTCCCAGGGTACATATTCTGTGTTCATTTAGTAAAGATATGGCCCTAGAATATTGCATTTTTTCCATTTCAGTCTTCAGTACCTTTATTTGTTCTGCATATTGTGAGTATCCGGTATTGACTAGAGACATTACCTTGTATAACTGTGACCTCGAGGTTAAATATTTTTTATAATTTTCATTATGTGCCTGTCCTGTGTGTCGTACTAATGATCTTAGTGTTAATATTGTTCCCACCCACCATCTGCTGATGTCATCATCTAGACATGCAATACTCTGTCTAGCAGCTAGGGTTTCTTTTACCATTGTCACAATCTCTGGATTTTTGGTGATGCTGCATTTAATTTCCAGTACCCCTGTCCTATTGTCTGTTTATCTGTTAGGCTAAATACCACGCTCAAAAGCATGTGATCAGAGTTTTCTATAAGACTGACAGTGGCATCTTGTGGTTTTAGATTATTAGAGAGAAAAACAAAATCAGTTCTAGTAGCTAGATTGGATTTATAAAAGGTGTAATCACCACTATCATATATGCTTCTATAGGAGTTGATCAGCTCCACCTCAGAGACAATTTTATTTAAGGTATTTGTGTCGCAGAATTGTTTAGGCATTTTTGCCCCTTTATTTGCAGACTGTCTGACACAGTTAAAGTCCCCAGCCCAAATTATGTTTCTAGATGAAAATAAATATGGTCTGAAGAGGTTAAATAGCTCCACTCTCCCTTTTTTTGTTTGAGGGGCATAAATATTTGTAGCCCTCCACACTGTTTGGTGATGTGCAAAATCCAATGTTAGTACACATCCTGGGCAAAAATCCACCATTTTTGTGATAAGAAATTGTACAATGGCATGAAAGAATCTTGGACTTTAATTGGTCTGTCTCGGACTGGAGCTGTGATGTTATCCCAGCACAATATCACGGCTCTAATCCCAACACACAGATGACCACATAAATGGCTACCTCCATCATTCCACTACAGCACACTTGTCATCATCCTCACTGGCCAGCCTGCTCTTCTAATTCCTATGCCGAGGCCGTCTTTCGCGTTCCTTGCCCATGACTGTTAAAACTGCAAACGTCCCTCAGATCAAGTCACTAATAACTCTCCCAGCATAGAATGTTTTAAAAAATGTAATCATTATACATGTTTCTTCCCAAAACCGAGCGACTTCTCTTACGAGAGAAACCATAGCTGCTGGTCGCACGGCTCTCTGACGCTGCTCAATTCCTGACTAAATAGCAACTGTTGGCACACAAGAACTGCACAAAGGAACTCAACAAAAAACTGTACCTTACACCACTTTTAATGGCTCCTTTCTTTCAAGTGACACACACACATAGAAATGCAACCGGAAAGCTGGAAGTGTACATGTAGGTCCTGCTCCCGACTCTCATATCCGACTTTCACTGACAGTATTTTGAAAAAAAAAATCATCAGCTGCCACATGAAAGATAGGACAGCAAAACCCAATTAACTTGATAGCAACAAAAAATTAGAGTGTGTGTGTGGGGGGGCGGGGAGTGAACATGAAGCAAATGCACTGCCACCACCTACTGGGCAAACAGTAGAACAGCACTATTTTTTCAGTGAATATTTCTACTCAATAAAATAATTACTAAAAAAAAGTTTTAAATACATCTATTTTTCAATTTACTTTGACAAATGAGCCATTGTATAATAGCAATAATGAACTCCAGGGTGAGTGTTGTGCTGGGATAACATCACTTCTTGTGTGATTAGTCGCACTCGGCTTGCGGCCTTATGCCTAACCACCCCAGGTGTGACGTTATCCCAGCACAACACACACCCTGGCATGCATTATTGCTTAAGTCATAACCTCTAAATAAGACCCCATCCAATCACGCCTATCAGTCCCATATGAAAGAAAAAAGATGGACCCCAACACCTCAGTTTTGTGGCAGCATTGATTTCAGATATGTTGTCCAGTCTAGTATCTTGAATAAAACAAATATCTTGTTTTAAGTTCTTTAAGATGGAAGAAGTCACTAAACATCTTCTGGGGTTATTAACACTGTTTACATTCAGTGTAATCACTTTAGAGGTGTATGGGGTATCCATTGTTCATGTACTTTAAGTATCTTTCCCCAGTCTTTCACTTCGTCTCAGTCACATGCCAAATTTTTTTTATTGATTTTTTAATCTATCCATGTGAAGTTTGCTGGTAGTTTTCTCATTTGAGTCAGAGGTGTTTGCTTGCAAAGAAGAAAAGGTAGATGAAGTCCCTAATTCTTCACCTTGATCTGAGTCCTGAGACTGGAGAGCCACATACCTATTAGTTTCTGTTTGTCTCTGTTCCTGCATAGTTTTGGTTAGTTTTGCCTTTGGTTATTGTTTTTTCAACCTGTGTTTTTTTTTTTTTTATTTTACCACAGTCATTTTTGGAGTTGGCATAGCGTGTATGTCAATACTGTTATCCTGGTCCATTTGTACGTCCTCAATTTCCTTATCTTCCACAGGTCCAGTTATCTGTGTGGGTGTGGCATCTATTGACTCCAGTGGTAAATGGTCTGTTTCTTGTCCTACATCTAGTTCTGGCATTTCTGTAGGTGGATTATCAGTATTTGATTACATAGCTTCTGCTGACTGTGTGACAGGGGAGTGAGGGGGTGGTTCAGTTCTGTTTAAAGAGTCCATCTGTGCTCTTTGTTCTTGTTCCTTTTCTCTTTCATACAATACTGTCCTTTTGTGCAGAAGTCAGGATCCCATCTTGATCTGGGCTATCAGTTCGATTATGAGCTGCCCAGGGACATGGTCTATAAATGTGCTCTTGTTCCTCACAAGGTTGCATTTTAGATCATTCATAAAATCTGTATTTGTGTGTCCATATTCCAGGCATAAATTGCACTTGATCCTGTCGCATGCATTGCTAAGATGTGTCAATGAACCGCATTTGAATCAGGTCATCGGTTGCCCTTGATAAAACCAATGCCCTCTGTCTTTACCTAAGAAGAAACAGCTCTGAAGATGCCTCAGACCCTGTGGAGTTAGTTTCAGTTTGACTCTGAATTTCCACCTTCCCCGGTCCAAATATGTTCTTCATCAAAAATTGGTTGTGGATCCCCCATGATGTCACACCTCTAGGCCAGGCAGTGCTTGATGTCGTGCATATTCACCTCTTCATTTTGAAATAAAATAGTCACTTGGTGAAATGCTGGTTTAGTAAGGGGGATGGCCCTAAAGGGTAACCATAGTGCTGTATATATTTTTTTCTCATATGTGGCCAAAAAACCTGTCCAGTCCCATAGGTGTTTTGAAACCAACATCAAATATTGTGTCACATGAAGTGTGAATTAGGGCATACATATCATTAGAGAAAACACACATGGACTGTTTTATTAGTGTTCTCCCCACATAAATCCTGTCAGGAGGTACAGGTACCTCTAAACCTCCCATATACTGTAAAGGAACAGCATTAAGCCTTTGTGCAGGAATGGCATTTTGAAAAAGTGGATCCCTTTTTCTGAACCTTGCTCAGATTTGTTGTGCTGGTTCTTGAGTTCTGGGGGCTGGAACTGTAGGCTGTTCAAACTCCATTCTGTCTACCCAGGTATCACACTGGTTACTTGGCCCTTCTCCTGGGGAGTCTGAAACACTAGAAGTCATGTCATGTGAAGGGGGTGAAACAGACTTGCTTCGTTGGGGGAGTATGTAACATGTTCAGTATTTAATTCAGCATCTGAATGGGTAATGAACGGAACTGCACCTGCTGCAGTAGAAACCTGCAAAGCTGAGTTATGTAAATTATTAAGATTTTCCATCCCACTTTCAAGAGGTTTTGAGGTATGGGTCTCATGCATGCTTGGGACTAGGCTATGAGATGAATCCGGAACCTATTGTCTTTGTGCATTTAAACACCACCCTGCTTCAATCAGGGTTTTCTCAACCAATTTTGGCATTTCTAACCCTTTCTCCCCCATTAAATTTGATGAGGCATTTTCCCTTCCTCTTCTTAGTTTTGATTCTCCTTTTTGTTCAGTCCCTTTTACATTATCTTTAGTCAGTGGACTAGGTTTTGTACTCACAGTTATTTCAGGTGTAACATTGTCCACAGATGTTCTGGATTCAGCTGTTTTTTTGACAGGCTCAGGCACTGGCCTTATCACGGGTGGCTTCTTTGATGCTGCTGCATCACAACCTTGCCTGTCAGTCTGTACTTGCTTGCTGTGGAAGTGTTCCTCTGTATCCATCATCCCGAAGTGCTGTTTCCAGCTTGCTTCTCCAGGTAAGCACTCTGAATTGCACTTGAATTGTCCATCACTTTTTCCTTCATTGTTTGTAAAATCTTTAGTATTTTTGACTGTTTTGCCACACTGAGTTTATTGTGCCATTGCTCCTCTGGCACTGACTGTGATGCATTGACAGTTTGTGCTCCATCCTCTTCAGCTGCATCTAGTCATCTGTTATTCTTATCCTTGCCAATCTCTAGTGTTAGACCTGCATGGGTGGAGATCGGTTCCCCTGCAGGTACACCAGCCATCTCCTACTGCTCCAGTCCACTGTCTGCCATGACAGATGGAATTCTTGCAGTAGCACCCCACTACCCAAAGAGTAAGGGAATTTCCATGGTGTCCTGGCCAAATTCCCCCCATTCACTAAAAATACCAACAACAGCTTAATTTTGTTCTATAAATCAGTTTAAATCTGTACAAATATTCCCCTTCCCTTGCCCCTAAGTTGCACCGGGAAATGAGCCATGGCTCCGTGTGCCTGTCCTGGTCACAAACTTTCAAATAAAATAAATAACATACATTTTAGGTACTGTGGGCACTTATGTGCTGTCTCATACTGTTTATGATTTGATCCTCATGGGCCTGGTTAGTTCTGGATGATAAGGGACCTGACATTTATTTATGCATTACTAGCCACAGGTCAGTTTTAAAGTTCAGATTATGAATCAATATTGTTGCATGTATGAAATGCTCTTAGCAAGTTTCTGCATACCCTATCCTACAATACAAGGAACATCTGAATATGTTACTGTAAGCAGCACAGACGTACTCTGCATTCCTTCTAGAAGGTGATTCTGGAGGTGAACTCCTTTATGATTCTTCCTTCAGATCCTATATGTGAGTACAACCAAGCCTGTTTAAACTGTTATCGGTTGGCATGTCTACACCACCAATATGCATTTTTTATCATTTAACATTTTCTACACCTGCCATTAGCCCCCCATCTTATCGACCCCCCCAGCCCCATAACCCAGAATTACTGGGGCTTACCTTATGCCCGGCCCAGGAGAGGTGCCTGCTGGGAGTCGGTCGTCATCCTGCCACCAGTGCTTTTCTCCTCCATTGTCTCCCAGGGGCTCCAGGAGTAGAAGCACATGCACATGGAGGCACGCATGTGCCTTATGGCCCCAGTAATGATCCCTTTCCACCCACCCATTGGCCTAATGCCTGGCAATCTCTAGCCTGTGCTGTTTCCGGCCTCCACCAGGAGGCAGCCATTAGCTGAGGGTTGCCACAACACCTGCCCAGAAAAAAGAGTTGCCTGGCAGCAGCTCTGTCCAGCTCCGCCCTCCCCCATTACCATCCACCGATGGCGTAGGCTCGTTCCTGAACCCGGGTCACTGGCATGCTGCGAGGTAAGGCATCCAACACCTCAGCCTTCAATGCCACCTGGCCACCAATATGCATTTTGCTATGTACTGCGTAATCCCTTTGATCAACTGCTTACTGTACTGTTTCATGTATTTGTTCCTATATGCCAAAATGTTAATAAAAACTTTAATGGAAAATAAATCGTTGTGACCTGCAGTAAGATTAGTGCAACTGACAATGACTCTGACTCAGACAGTTTCTCTTTGTCTGAGCCTGACATTTTAATGACTGACAACATGTCATCAGCCCCTCAACCAAGTCAAATGAGTGAGTCTGATGACAAAGAATCAGGTTGTGTACTTGCAAATAAAGCCACAAACTGTGGGAGAATTCAAGAATGCATGGGACAGACATAAGGCAATTCTTGTGGGGGGTAAGAAGAAATAGGTTGTTGGTTAACTAGGATCTGTGACCTATCCTGTAGGTAGGGAAATGGGCAGACTAGGTGGGCCAAGCGGTCCTTATCTGCCGTCAAAGTCTTTGTTTCTATGTTACAATGAGAAGAACAAATCCAGTGAATTCACTGCTTCTACACTGGATCATACTGAAAAAACACTAAGTGCCCACTCTTCTAGCACCATGGGTAAGGCAAGGCAAATTTTATTTGTAGGGCACCCAGTCTCAGAGGCTCTGAGCACCCAACACACACAAAGGCAGATGAAATAAAAACAAAACACAATACAATACAAGAAAAAACAATATCAATAAAAAACTATTAAAACAATAGATGCAGTTAAAATCAGATCTAAAAGCTGGTTATATCACATTGTTTGGGAAGGCCAATGAAAATAAAAGGGCCTTGAGACCACTCTTGAAACACTCAACCGATGGGGCCTCCCTAATGTAGAGTGGAAGAGCATTCCACAAGACTGTGCTAGCAACCCTAAAGGCCCGATCGTCAGCAATTTTAAGTCAGGTCCTGTGAACCTCAAGAAAGCCCCTGGTCAAGGATTAGAGGGATTGGACCAAGACAGCCTGTGTCAGAAGCTCATCCAGATGAGCAGGGCCTAGTCCATGTAGGGTCTTGTAGGTGAGTATACTCATCTTGAAGATAACCCTCCACCTGACCGGCAACCAGTGCAGAGCCCTCAAAATCAGGATCACGTGACTGGAACTAGAAAGACCAATCAGTAACCTTGCAGCAGCATTCTGCACCAGCTGCAGCCAGCAGAGGGTACATCCAGAGACCCCTAAGTAAAGAGTGTTAGAGTAATCAAGCCTGGACATCACAAAGACATGAACAAGTATGGGCAGGTCTTCAGACAGAACTAGGGATTTGATTCTGGTGATATTCCTCAAGTGGTAAAAATGACTTTGGACAACAGATGACACCTGAGCTTCAAATGTCAACCTGTTATCCAGAGTCACACCAAGATCTCACATCCTAGTGGAGGCTATCAATGGCATAGGTCCCAGGAAAAGACCTGAGGCTCTGTCGGAAGTGCTACCATCATGCCCTTGACCCAGCTCAACCACCTGTACCTCCATCTTATCAGGTATCAGTCACAACCAGCTGGAGGACATCCAATCATTGATCTCAAGCTAGGCAGATGTTAAGCACTACCACAGCGTCCAGTGTTCCAGAGGCAAAGGACAAATACAATTGGGTATCTGCGTAGCAGTGAAAACCCACATTGTATCACCTAATGAACTCTCCCAGGGGCTGCATATACACTGCAAATAACACTGGTGACAAGATCGACCCTTGAGGTATTCCACAAGGCAGAAGCCTTGGGGAGGAGGTGAAATTCCCCATTACTACCCACTGCTTCCTGCCAGTTTAATAGGACTCAAACCAGCTGATGACAGTGCCAGTGAGTCCACAGTATTCTCTGAGGTGATCAAGAAGCACAATGAGACCCACAGTGTCAAAAGCTGAAGAGTGATTGAGGAGAACAAGAATTGACCTGTCTCCTCTATTCCTAGCCATTAGGAGGTCATTGTGCACCATGACTAATGCTGTTTTGGTGCTGTTCCTGGCTCTGAAATCCGACTGGAGTGGCTCATAGATGTCGAAGGCTACGAGATGCTCCTCAAGCTGTTGCATCACAATCTTCTCAACAACCTTAGCCAAAAAGGGAAGGTTGGAGATAGGATGGCAATTCCACAAGATATCCAGGTTGAGAGATGACTTCTTCAGAAGAGGCCTCACCAGAGCCTCTTTCAAGGAATCCAGAAAAAACCCTCTGACAATGACCACTGGACAATAATGGTGAACACCGGGCAAATGGAACCAATAAATTCATTAAAAAACATATTGGAGCCAGGTCCAGCTCAACATTGGTGGGCTTCAGCTTTGAGGTAACCTTAATGACCTCAGCCACCTCCACTGTTTTAAACTCATCCCAGACAGGTGGAACACCTCCTTGACCCCCAAGCCAATCACTGTGAGTTGCAACGCAACTCGATGATGGGATCTCCTGTAGGATAGAGGACACCCTGTCAGCAAAGAACTGAGCAAGCTCATCACATAAGGTGATTTAAAAGGCTTTTTTGGCTGCAGACCAGCCAGATGAAGAAGTATGTCTACAGTTCAAAAAAGCTGAGATGGTCAGTTCTTCCCTGCAGCAATCTCCCTGGACAGAAACTCCGTCTTCTTACGGTTGATTGCTCCCTGGTAATAAACATACTGAGCAGGCAGGACCATTTTGTCTGCATCCAACCGGGACCTCCACTAACAATTCTCCAACATCCAACCCCTGATCTTCATCACCTTAAGGTCACCATCATACCATGGACACCTCAAGTGAGAAGATCTTGATTGTAAACTGACTGCTGTGAGGGTATCAAGAGCCCTGGAAACTGCCCTATTATATGTGGCAACTGCTTCCCCTGTACCCATTGCACATGCAGCTTCGACACTAGATAGATCAGCTACCACCAGTAGTCCCTCTGGGGACAGTCCCCTTAAAGGATAATAGCTGACCGTCTCAACAGGTTGGGACTCTTGGGGGAGCCCTAAATAAGAACTTCACCATGCAATGATCAGACCACATGACTTGATCAATCCTGATGTTGGTTGCCTCAAGCCCCAGTGAGAACACCAGGTCCAACATGTGGCTGTTGTGATGGGTCACTGAAGTAACTTCTTGTGTCAGACCCAGTGATGACATCAGCTGGAGGAGGCTGGACCCAAACAGCGAAGATTTGTTGTCAACCCAGGCATTGAAGTCCCCCAGAACTAAACATCTGAGGGACTCCAACACCTTGCTGATAATGAAGTCTGCAACCTCCTGCAGGAAATCTCCCTCCACCCCAGGAGGATGGTAACTAAGGAGAATTCTGCAGCCTGCACCTGGACCGCCATGCACTCACACACTCAAAGGACCTGGTAGTTCCCACTGGGTGCACGATGAAGCCCAAGCCAGATTTAAATAGATAGCTAGTCCCCAACCCCGTGTTGCCACCTCAGGCAGTGCACCTCTGAGTACCCAGCGAGGACAGCTGCCTCCAGGTAAAAAAAAAAAGTATGGAGGTCCTGAATTTCTGCTCACACAAGTAAAAAAATTGCGTACAGTTCTAATTTGATTCCTAGCACTCAAATAAAGTATGCAACTTTTTCAGTGTAGGACTATTTTTCTGTCATTAAAGTTGATTCATACAGAGAAATCTGTACTTTTTGTAAACAAAGTGTAAGTTGTGGTAAAGTTGCTTCATGTCTCAGCACTACAGCTGTTACATGCCATCTGAAAACATTCTTAATATTGCTTGATCAGCTGAAAATTATGTCCTTCACCACCCAGACCACCAATGAGAAGGATCACAATGTAGAAATGGATAGTGGATTTTGTGAACTTGATGCAGACAGAACCACTGCCAACCATAGGACCACCATTACCAGCAACACTGGCAACACCATTAGTACATCCACGATGGCACTGAATGAATAAGTGCACCACCCCTAGGCAAATAAAGCACATTGTCTAATAAACCTGCAGGGATATGTTGTAAGCAGCTAACATTGTCTCAGGCATTTCAGAGAAAGAATAATTTTAACAAAAGTCATCCAAAGAGCATTAATCTTAATCATAAATTGAGGAAATGTTAGCTGGAGCCCTTATCCCATACTCTTTAACAGATCATGAAGACTTTAGGAAGGTCATGAACATTTTGGTGCCTCATTACAGTGTTCCTCATTGAAGGTACTTTGCCTACATTGAAATACCAAACATTTATCAGGCATTGCAATCAACAGTGATGCTTGCACTTAAAAATGCAGAGGGTGGAGTTATTCATGTCACAACAGAAATGTGGGCCAGAGATCAGAATATATATCATATGTCCTTTACCACTCATTGGGTCAGTTATTCTTGTGCTGCTTCAAAATCCAACACACCTCAAAAGATGGTACTGCTGCGTATGAAAAAGTTTGGACAATGTCATACAGCTTCAAATATCCTGCAAGAATTAAACAAGCTCCTTAATTATTGGGTTTATTCTTATGGTCTAAAATTTCACTTTATAGTAAGTGATGATGGATCCATTATCTTGAAGGAAGTACAGGATTGAGGGTTCATGTATTTTTCTTCGTTTGTACATTGCTTGCATTTAATTGTCAGTGAGTTCCTGAACAGTGAAAGACAAGCTGATGGTATGATTTCTGTTTGCAAAAAACATATAACTCACTTTTCTCATTTAACTAAGGCTGTATGGATATTATCTGAACTGCAAAAGAAACACAATCTCACCTACAAAAAGCTGACTCAATATGTTTCAACACAGTGGAATTCAACTCTTTATATGCTGTAGTCCCTCTTTGAAGAAAAGCAAACTGTTTGCGAATACTACTTCTGTTACATTATTGGTGGTGGCACTATGCTTTCTGTGCTGCAGTGGAAGTTACTGGAGATAGTGTCCTGCATCCTAACTCCTTTTGAGATAGCTACACTGGACATGTCTGCAGAATGGGTGACTCTGAGTCAGGTTATCCAACTTATAATGTTGATTACACATCATCAAAGTGTTCTGACCCCACAAAAAGAGACATCTGAAAAACAGACAAGATGTCAGCAGTATCATGGAAATCTTATAAAGAGAATATCTGAATGCTTCAAAAAAGATGACAAATTAGTTACACTGACCCAATAAAAACACTACATACTTGTGACTCTATTAGATCCCAGGTTCAAGGCTATACACCTTCCAAAAAGAAATACTGTACAGCATTTCTGTTGTTAGATGAATTGCAGCAGTCACAGGACTCTAACACAAATACACAGTAGCTTCTTATGCCCACAATGAGCTTCTCATCCCCACAACATGCAGGTCCACCTTCATGAACAGATACAGTACAACAAATGTCATCAAATGTGATCAGTAGTTCTTCCACAACTCCAAGTTCCACCCCAGTAGTAAACTAAATCTGTGTCCAACATGTTCACAAACTGCTACCATATGAAGTTACATTGATTTTTCTTCTGAGCATTCTCAATCCACTGTGGTCATTACCTGCAAGAAACACTTATTTCCATTTAAGCATGTCCTTTGTAGATATGGCCCAAAGTCAGCATTTTTTTACAGGCAAAGTTAATATCAGTGGGATCAGGGCCAATGACATTAAAGGGGCACTGCAAACCCTTCTAGCATCATATTATTTCTACATTGAAAACCCACATTTTTGGATTGCTTACCTTCTCTAATATTCACAGATGTTGCAGGATGTGTTATTTGCTTCCTTTCTCAGTAGAACTTTAATGTATGGTAATGATGTAATTTAAATTATATCCAGCCTTGCTTTGCTTCAAATCCTAATTTGATCAAGTTTAACAGCATATTTCCCGAACAATGTAAACATCTTCAAACAATACAAACTCATTTCTTCCCACTGAATCATGAGTGGTTAGACTGTTTGGTAGTACCAGGAAAGAGGCAGTGGAAGCTGATTAAGGAATGCAAACAAACAAACATGTTTTTGTGTGATAACACCACTATGGGGACAGTCTGTCTTTCACTTTCAAAAAAGAAAAAAAAATCAATCAGAATCAAACACTCAGCGACATCAATAATCTTTATAGCATATGACCAATCACAAAATGAGTTTTTAAACTCAGAACAGTTTGAGGTCTAAGGGGTGGACAGTGAAAATGTAGTTTCTGAACAGCCAATCATTATTGTACCTTGCACCTTTGCTCCCCAATGACTACCTTGAATTCCTGTATACCTGATACTACCTAGGCTGCTTGTACTCATGTATGCATTTACTATACGTACTATGCATGTAATTTTTGCACATGACTGGTTGTATATTCCCTTGCATATTATGCTACCATTACTTATATATACTTTGTATTATATTCATTGTTTATCTTGCATCTTAGTGTCCATTTGTAAAGCTGGCAGCTTGTGAAAATGGAAATGTTTTGCTCACATATCTTTTCCAGAATAAAATAAACTTAATAGATTGATTGTCTCTTAAACATCAAATGCTAACTGCTGCACTACATTAAATATTATCTGAGTTATTATATGGTGAGAAAACCACTTATTTGTGAACTAGATTTTACTTATATAGCAGCTGATGAGTTATCTTAGAAAACTGTATGTACAGTATTACTGATGTTTGCCAACAAGAATGATTGTTGTATTTTTTTATTTAAATGTCTAATAACTGACTACACTAATGAAAACGATATGTGCACAGATTCCACATGCTGCAGCTGCAGTACTTTGACTTTGTTACTTACAGAAAGTTTGAAACATAACTTTTGAGTTACTTATTTAAAAGCAACAGCAGCAAGTAGCTGTGGTAAGGTAATGTCAATTAATGTTTTATTCATACTTCATTGAAGAATGATGATGAGGATATAAGTGAGTAACTAAATACAGTTATTGATTTATTTTAGCACTCGGGGAAATCTAATGCAGCTGCAGACAAGAAAACGTTTAACTTATGAGTGGGTGGGTGGCCTGCTAGTACTTGTAAGTGTATGGCTTTAGCAAATAGAAGAAACCATGGATAAACCTACCTACTGTATAGTCATACCAGACTCTCACATGATCATCTCTCTCCCCCTTAAATTGAATAGATTTAATTTATTTTTGTCCACAATTACACAATATGCATTTCACTATTATCTTCACTATTGGCAGCAGAATAAAAAAAAATCGGCTTTATGGTAAAAAAATTCTAAAAAAAGTTAGAGCTTTAGAACTTTTTTCAAATGTTTTAGACTAGAAGCAGAACCCAGAATGTCAGCAGGTTCTGACAACCCTACTCTGCACCACAGTCTGTAGGGATTATGCACTGTTTATTCTCATTTCAATATAACTGTGTTCTTCTTTAATCACTTCTTATATTGCTGAATTCTAACTTTTCTTTCTGATGTTACTGTATCATTACAAAATGTTGGGCATTTTGGAATATGTTTGCATAAATGATACCACATAAATAAATTACATATATAAAATGAAGCTTATGTCATAGACAAGAAAAAGGAAATGGTCGACTAAAGAACCGGTCCTCCATAATCTTGAAGCAAGGGTAGAAGGAGATTTCATTCCCTGGACTCAGGGGCTGACCTGCTTGTAGAGGCTGCAGACAAGGGGAAAAAAATAAATGAGAACCACTACCTTTCCAACCTCTACAATAAGCATCAGTCTCAGTGTCCCTATTCTGGGTAGGTGAAAATTATTTACCACTAGTATACTACTGCCATTACTGATGATTTCCATGTTGCTACCAGTGACATCACATTTCAAAAAAATTGCCACTGTGGTCCATAGGGAAGTCATAACCCACTCAGCATAAGGGCTAGAGCTGAATATAGGGAAAGGTTCAATTTGATATTATAGGAGTAAAACGTCCCAGCAGCTATGGTTAGAAATGTAGTAACTTTTTAATCGCTGGCAAAGTTGTTATGAATTCAGGAAAATACATAGGTCAGGAATTTTATGAATTTTCTGGAAGCCGCACCAATTTTGCCATACGAATTAAACAAAACACTCAAACTGTAACAAAAAAACCTCCTCCCACCCATTGTATTATAATGCCAGCTGTTCCACTTCCACAACAATTTTTAGGCATATACCTCTCTCCTATCCTCTGCTGGCACCATCCACCCCCTTCTCCCTGGCAAATTTGACTAGTGTGATAGTCACATAACATAAAGTTCAATATATGGTTTACTCTTCCCTCCACCTGTGCACCAAGCACCCCCCACTTCCCCCCACCTGAGTCTCACCACCAGGTGAACTCATAAAGGACCCCACACCCAACCTCCCGCTGATCTCCATCACCTTCATTCCCCCACAGGCTCTCAAAAAATGTGACATGTAATAATGAATATGGCTGCCTGGTGTAGAACATCTGCTCTGCTCAGTACCCATCTCGATTGTTGAATGTAACCCAACCAATTGAGATGCAACATTATCCCAGCATGACACACACCCTGTCATGCATTATTGCTTAAAGAATCTATGCCCCCAGCATGCACCTCAGAAAAGAAGCTATCAAAGCTCAGTGTGCCATTCCTGGGCAAGAATTACAAATAGGATGTTTTGGTGCCACATTAGACAGAGTAGAAGTGATTGGAAAATGAGAAAACAAAAACAAACAAAAATGTTGTAATACCTTTTATTCCACTAACAATCAACTGAAGCTCCTTCCTTCCCCCACCTGCTCCTGCTTTCTCCATATCTGACTGCCCCCCTTAGATTTAACTCCGGCTCTGGGGTAGGTGTGGATTATTACCTGATTTTTGCTGCTTGCTCTTAATGTATTTACTTCTGTTTTAATCACGTATTATATTCCACTTTACTTTAACTGTGTTAATACTATGTAATTGCATTGAACCATTTACCATGTTCATGCTATGTATTTGCCTTCCATGTTCCATTCCCCAGGTCACACCTGGAAAAAAGCCCTGGCTCAGTGTAGCTTGCCAATTCACTAATTTTTTGAATAAATAAATATTATATAAATGTTCGTAGCCACACATGCCACTGTTTCAGATATTGTGAGAGTGCAGCTACACGTAGAATCCTTTATACTCTCTATGTTAATTAGAATAATAAATTCATGTACTTCAGTTGTAAATAAACTTTTTGCTTATGAGTATGAGAGTTCTGTTGATAAGGATGTTATCCTAAGAAACATGCTATTAATAAAATTAGGTTTGCATAGACAACAGGGGCAGTCTTTGAAGAACTAGGTTATAAATCAGCTTGGAGATGCAGTATCCTTTCCCAGGATGGAATGTGACAGCAGGATGCCTATACATTGTTAGATAATTATATTGAAAGAGTCTGTACAATCAGACTTTTAAAACAACAGTATTTGTTAGTCAATATTTATTTATATATTGGAAATTACTCCAACCATGATAACCCCATAAAAGGAAGCATCTTGTTTTCAAAAGAAAACTCTTGCAGCAAAAATCCAGGGAAAAATAAATACACTAACACAGTGATATGGAGCATCGTTGGAAGACAGAAATGACAAGAGTCAATAGGAATACCAAAGGAATATCAAAGATTATTTGAGGAAAAAGCATAGAGGGTAAGTAGAACAGCCAATGGGTACCCTTCCAAATGTTTGTCTCGTTTCTTAGTGTTGGGGCTGATGAGGCAATATTCAGCAAAATCCAATGAAAATCAGCCACACACTTTAAATGTTTCACTCAAGGTAATGCTCATTTATACTAAGGTATTATACTAAGGAAATTAGGATAGCAGAAGGCAAGATCCCATAATTGTCATCCCCACTTCTCAGTGGATCAATTTATAAGGATCACTGTTGTAATAATCATCTAATTTGGATTTAATGCCCAAAAAGGTAGACTGATTAACTATGCCATGTGGGAGTTTATTCCATAACCTGATTGCCCTCGGTAGGAAAACATTATTCCTCAGGTTAGTCCTGGATACTTCTCCCTGGATCTGCTTGTTATGTCCTCTTAAATGATGAACGTTACCTCTATAAGTTATTCCTAGATCCACAGATAGTTCTGTGTTACTTAGGATTTTAAAAAAGGTTAGCAGATCACCTCTTTCCCTCCTTATCTATTATGGCCAAAGCGTTAGGCTTTTTAATCTGTTTTTTTTTTTTCTTTTCTTTTTTGGTCCCCGGCTTCCCCTAAATCCACATGCGAGGTTCACCCTGCCCCAGCCACCGATCCCACTTGCTCAGGACTGACCCCTCCTGAATAGGGCTGCCGTAGCAGAGTTAGGTGGCCAGAGGGGTCGGCGTACTGTTGCCAGCTCATTAGCGGGGGGCCGAGAGATTTTTGTTTTCTTGTTGTTTTTTCCACCGGGGGGTGGGAACATGCAATGACGGCCAGCGTCTGCCCCGCCCTCCTTCCAGCAGGCGCCAGAGTGCTTGTGGTACCTCCAGCCTCTGCTGGAGGTCCACATTGCACTGAGCACTCGACCCCCTTCCTCCCAGAGCTGGACAGCAGTACTTTGTATGCTCAATCCTGCTCTCCCAGCTGGCCCTCCGACACCTGGATTCATTCCCAAACCCGGGTTGTTGGTGCCGCAGATGGCCACCATGCCTCTGCACCAGTGGGCCGGCACTTTTAATCTGGTTTTATAATCAATATGTGTTAGATTGATTATCTGTTTTGTAAATCTTATTTGTGCCCTTTCCAATAACAACATATCTTGTTTTAACCATGGACTCCAGACCTGAGAGCAATAATCCAGATGTGGCCGCATATATGTTTTATAAAGAGGTAACATAATTGATTTGGACTTGTTAGTAAATGACCTTTAAACATTTGCTTACATTGTGTTCCATGTTTCATATTGTTGGTAATAAGAATTCCTAAATCTCTACTTATATCCACTATCTGTAACTGCTGGTCATAGATCATATAATTTTGTTTTGGGTTGTTTTTACCACAGTGCATAACAGCACATTTGTTGTGATTAAACCTCATTTCATTATTTTCTGCAAACAGGATAATAATATCAAGATCCTTGATCATATTTCATTGTCCCGTTTCGGTACCTATTAGCCCCCCAAGTTTAAGATCATCGGCAAACTTTAACAAAGTATTATCACTAAAGACATGAAGGTCCTTTAAAAATAAGTTAAAAAGAAGTGGCCCCAGGACAGATCCCTGAGGGACACCACTGGTAACTCTACACACCTGGGAAAGATGACCATTTACAATATTCCCAAAGGCCCAAGAGTTCTGACCAAAAGTTGCACCCCATGGACTTTCTAGGGTGAAAAATGGACTGACAACTGTATAATCCTTTAGTGAAAAAGTCTGTTCCACAGTATAATACATCTGATTAACACTTCATTGTCATTCAGTGCTAGACAACACCTTTTTCAACAATAGTGCATGATGGCATGACACAGCAAATCCTGATACCGGAAATGGCACATTCACCTGAATGCAGCTTTGAACAAAGTTATCGGGCCACAGCATGCAGCACTCATGACTGCATTGAAGGTGGCAGTGGCTAACACTGTAACTGCTCACATTCCAGTCCAACGACATACCTCCTGTTACTAGCACTCTGATGTTCTTTGATGCATGCATTATTCTCTCATACTCTGCTGAAAAAGCCATTATACCAGCAATACATTTTCCATTCATAAATCCTGGCCACTAGATTTTTTTCAAATTCAGTAAATAACATATACTTCAAAAATAATTAGGAACAGGTAATAAAGGGTCAGAATCTGTAAATGCGTATGTTACACAAAAAAGGTGTCATTTTGGTATATTTCAATTTACTAGCATTAAGAGAACTAAAAATTTTATGTGCAGCATTCTGACTACTTATTCTGACAATGGGCCCAATTCAGAAAGGGGCGTAGGGTATGCATGAAATGTGCGTACCACGACCACGGAGCTGCGCACCCGTGGACAGGTGTGCTAGTACCAGCATTCACAAATGCTGGCAACCAGTCCATGGCCCCACTCCCCTGGTGCACAGGTCCATGCAGGGTGGGTGCGGGCAGAGTCACAGACCCAGCTGGCAACCAATCAGATGCCCGGCATAGGTTCACCAATGGATCCCTTGCATGGAGGGGTGCACATTGGCAGCACACCCCACTGATGTCTGAGTGCCGGCAGCTGTGGCAGGTGGCAGGGGTGCAATGCTGCTGGCCCTTGCAATCAGCACTGATGTGATGCCTGTCCCAGAGGGGAGGGGGGCATGACTGCCGACATGGGGTGGAGGGACATATCATCTGGCAGTGGGGAGGGGAGATGGCACGCAGTGCCACTGGGGTGGGTGGGTGGCAGCCATGACCCAGTGCCCTTGTGAGGGTGTTGAGAGTGTTTGGGAGGGTGTGCCACACACACTGCTGCATACAGGCATGACCTGTGGCCCTGGTGCTCTGGTGAGCTGCTCACCAAAGTTCTGCGGGGTATGCATGGGGGTGTGTAGGGGGTTTATAGCTGGATCTCCCTGACATACCCCACGACCCCCTATGCACCCCCATGGCCAACATTACGTGCCTTAGTGCATGGCGCATAATTCTGGCCTGCTGCTCGCCCACCAACAGCACATTGCTCATCGCATGGCCGGGGGATTGAATGCATATTTCCTGAAAGCCTCCCCCTTCATGCATCCTGTGTAGTGGGCACAGTTGGTGTGGGGTGGCTACTCACCCCTGATATGCATGCGTAGCCACTTCACACCATTTGTGCATAGGGCCCATTGTGAATAAGTGTGACAGCCTGCATGTACACACATGATGCAGTAAGGATAACACATTCTGATAAATGTTAGCACTTGGTGCTGTGACTCAGAGGTGGTCAAATAATAAGAAATAGAGGAGCTCGTCTGACCATGTATTATATGTTTCTAATCAGTTCTGAAATATGTCCTATATACTGAATTTAAAAAATCTAGTACCCCAGATTTATGAACAGAAAATTTATTTCAGGTATAATGGATTTTTTTAGTAGAGTATGAGAGAATAATACATTCATCAAAGAACTACAGAGTGCTAGTATTAAGAGGTATATAGTTGGACTGAAATATGAACTGTTATGACAATGAAGTGTTAATCAAATGTATTATATTGTGGAACATTTTTTCTGCTGCATTATATAATTGGCATGCTCATTTTTCCACTGAAGAAGCCCACAATGTGAAATATTGGGCCAGAACTCTTGGGCCTAAATGAATATTCAAATAACAATTACCTTGAGTCAGGCATTTAGTGTGTGGCTAATTTTCATTAGATTTTTCTGAAAAACATAACAAACTTGAAAACCTCATATACCAGTCTGTTCCCAGCTTAGCAGCGCTGACAGAATCAAACTTCCCCACCTTGCAACTGCATCACTTGAACTGAGCACACATGAGGTCATTGTCATTAATTTATCTAGCCACACATTCACACCAGCAGAGACATCTGTACTGTCTGAAGGCCTGTCAATCTGCCTCATGACAGAGCTGGACAGGATAGAATTATGTTGTGATTTGGAGGAATATTTTCTTGACTTCACTTACAAGAATTCTTCCATGATAAAGAAGACACCTAAACATCACAGCACCACAGAGAAATATAAGTGTGTGTGTCAATGCCAAATGTGGCAGGCATGCATAGTGACATGAATAATTTGTGGTGGATCCTGACTAGGGCTACAAGTTTGGTTCGACCTGGTTCTTAAAACAGGCAAACTTTCTATGTTCGTGGGTGTCCGCAGAATGCAAACATTTTTTGTAAAAATGCGAACTTTGGTTCTCTAGGTTAGACCCCAACATGTAAAAAAACAAAACAATCCCTACCAGTTGTGCGCATGCTCCTAGAGCTCTCCAGTGGGCTCGTCATGTGGTACAGCACTGTAGGAGAGGGAGAGTCTCCAGACCAGTAGAGAGACATCACCCCCAGTGTCACTCCTTGTGATTGGAGTAAGGGGGGGTCCTAGGCAGCAACACAGGCTACCATTTGTGCAACAAGATGCACAATGTGGGATGCTGACTGCTGAGCCTGCCCCTCCAGCCAGTCATAGCAAAGTATGTGAGAGAGACACGCGAGGGACTGACCGAGTGTTGGACAGTGAGCTTAAATGTTCCTCTGTTACTGTTCACATAAATAAATAAAAATCTCAAAGTCAACGTCGATCATCTGAACTTGTGTTGTGACAATTCCTGCAAAAAAAAATCATTAGTGATGGTGTCCTCGTTTCACCAAGGGAAGGGAAAGAAGGAGAAAAAGTACAGAGGGGCCAGGTTGGCAGGGTAATGCAGTTGCGGGTTGAACTGGGCTACTGTAAGGGCACTAACTGTGCAAAACAAAGTTACACTGCTTCATCAAGTAAATCATTCTCATTTAAAGTCAATCGTCGATCATTTGAATTTGTTGTGGCAACTCCTGGCAAACAAAAAGGGGGTTTGGTGTTTCAGTAGGACAGAAAGTTAATAAATTGAGGGAAGGAGATAGAAAATGAACAGAAGGGCAGGGTTGGGAGGGCACATTTTCTCTCTGTTGGTCTGGGGTAGTGTAGGGGCACTAACTGCAAATTAAAGTCTAGGAATAAAAACTTTGGCATGCACTCACTGCATGGAGTGAAAGAGAAGGGCAGGGTCAGCAAACAGGGCACTAACTGCAAATTAAACAATGTTTTGGTATAAAAAACAAGTAAAGGGCAATGCTGCAGTCACATTTAGGGGAGGCAGTATAAGACAGTGGTTTAAGGCTCTGAGCTGCAAATCTGGAGACCTGGGTTTGAATCCCACAGCCCCCTCTTGCATACTGTGTGACCCTGAGTAAGTCATTTAACTTCCCTGTGCTCCCAGGTCACACCTGTAAACAAGCTTTCAGCTTAGTGTGCCACTCCTGGTTAAACAATGGGGAAAAAAAACAGCCACACTGGACACAGGCAAGTTTGAAGTTTTCAAATGCTTTATTTTCACAGTCTATTCACCATCAACTAGTAGTAGTAACAGCCTACTGCCACTCAAAGATTGGCAAGTCTGAGTGGCAGTAGTCTGTTACTAGCTGGTGGTCAATGGACTGACTGGGAAAATGAAGCATTTGGAAATTTCAAACTTGCCATGTCCAGCATGGCTATGTGACTGCAGCACTGCCCTTTGCTTTTGTGTTTCTTAGTGTTTGGGGTAGGCAACCCCGAGGAGCTGTACCAGTCCTGCTTATGGGTTGTAGATCACACCATAATCATAAAAAAAAAAAAAAAAAATTTCTTTTTGAGTGCAGTCACTGCAGGGAGTGAAAAGGAAAGGCAAGCCCAGCAGAAAAACATCCCTGAGAGACAGTTCTGAGTGCTAGTGCTGTGTTCACTGCTGACTAAATCTGATCTCTTAAAGATTAACAACACAGCAGTTGTACAAGACTGAGCTGCACTGCAAAGCTGGAGGAATGGGTTTGAATCCCATCAGCTCCCTTTTGCATACTGTGTGACCCAGAGCAAGTCACTTAACTTCCTTGTGCTCCCAGGTTGCACCTGGAAAGCTCCAACTTAGTGTGCCATTCTGGTTAAACAATTTCCTCTTTCTCTTATATTTTACTCCTGCTAGTGCTTTACTTACCTATGGTAAATGTCCCTCTGTTTTCAAACTTAACACAAGCCATGCAACCAGCAGTGCTGTACTGACCTATTTGCCAGGAATAAATCTCCGTGTTTCCAGGTACACAATGCACCTAGTAGTGCTTTACTACTAACCTGTTTTGGATAATCTCCCTGAATTTGTAGCTACTCGATACAGTCAGCAGGGCTGTACTGGCCTGTTTGGCAATAAATCTCCCTGTAATACTGGCTGCTGCACTATGATGGCCCTTATGCTGCTCATCCTCTGAGTACTACAACAGGTTTCTTCAGCAATGTCCTGAATTTTCTGTACTATTCTCACTGTTCCCTGGATTGCATGAGAAGTGCTGCTACTGTTTTGTTGTTTTTTTTAACCACCCATGGTTTTGCGTAAAGGGTCTGACACACATGCTTTCTGTCTTTTCATGATGGGTTTTATAAATGTTCCTGATTAAAATATTTTAGAGCAGATGGCAGTTGCATCTCTAGGTGCAAATTCAGGGAGCTCTATTCCCAAACCAGTCAGTACAGCACTGCTGGCTCTGTTGAGGAGCTGCACCAAAACCAGGACAATGTATCCCCTAACTGCTGGCTGTGTCAAGTTAAGCTGTTTTAGTAGTGAAAACACAGGGAGGTTCTATAATATAAAACAAAATTCTACCTGGTACTACTTGAGTAAAAAATCCACTTACTGCATGTTTGAGAAAGTACATGTAGTATTAAGATTTCAAGAATGGTTAAGTTTTATAAAATCTTGATGCACTGATACAGAATCCTATGCACCAAAACTTTGCAAATCGTACCATTCTTAGTGCTACATCTACATTCCCAGACATGCCAAAAAATACTTCTGTGGATTTCTTTTTTAAGTAGAATAAGTTAAAATGTGGTTATATATTATAGAACCTGGTAATACCATGTGGAACCTGGCTTTACTTGGTAGAACTTAGTTTTACTTGGTAGAACTTAATTTTACGTGGTAGAACTTATTACTTGGTAGAACTTAGTTTTACTTGGTAGAACTTAGTTTTACTTGGTAGAACTTGGTTGTAGCTGGTAGAACCCTGTTCAACTGGTTCTACTTTGTAGAACCAGGTAGAACCTGGTAGAACTTTTTGGGGTTCTGCTTAGAAAGTTCATGAGGTAGAACTTTGGGAGGTTTGCGCAGCCCTAATCCTGACCTCCTGCTAACTGTAGGGCTGTGCCTATGCTGTAATTTAAAACTGTCAGGCTAAGCTACTTGTCCCAATGCAGTGCATGGGCCCATCAGGTCTTCTCATGCACGTCAACCCCTCATGAGGGAAGGCTCCCCATCTCGCAACAAGGTGTCATGTGTGCACCAGAACACTACTCTGCCCCTCCCCAGATTGGGACCAGTGCTGCAAGCTGTAGCATCTTTCCCTCAGCCCTGTCCCATTTAGCTGGTTAACCAAGCTTGCACCCTAACTCAGGTCACTGGCAGGGGAAGGCAACATGGTCCCCACTGGATTATTGGCTGTCCCTGCAAATGTTACTTTATTTTTTTTATTTTGTAAAGTTTTGCCCCTAAAATTTAACATAGACTTTTTATGACCCCCCCCCCCGCTTTCTGAACATGACAGGTGTCATTTATAAAATATTGGATGAAATTTGATTTCACTCCACAAGTGTGAAATGACATTTAGGCAAGGATCCACAAAAAATGACAGCTGTTGAGTTCATGAGGTGGTGTGAAAAAATGGTAATGTTGAAAATTTGGGGTCAAAATATTGAAACTTACCAAAGATATGAGTGAGCATTGAAAAATGTCAACATACCTTCATAGCTTTGTTGTTTTTGAATATTTTAATCACAGAGTTTAAACACAGTTTTCTTATAGCTCCACCTCATCAATGCGTTTGGTAAAAATGTTCAGATTCTGACCAAAATTAAATTTCATGTCACGTGTGCTAAAACACATTTTGGCAAGGATTTGAAAAATTACAGCTGTCATGCTAATGAAGTGGTGTGAAACATGGCTATGTTGAAAATTTGGGGTCAACATATTGAAAATCATCAAGGTTATGAGCTAGCATTGAAAAATGTCAACATATGTTCATAACATTGTTATTTTTTAATATTTATACTCCAGATTTTCAACATAGCCTTTATATGACCCCACCTCATGAACCCAGAAGATGAACATTTTCCAGTCCTGCTCAAAAGAAGAATTTGCAGAGATACTGTAAAATCACCTTTTGGACCAGATTTGAAGAGTTTACCCTACTTTGTTTATGAGGTGGTATTTAAAAAAGGCTGTGATGAAAGTTTGGGGGAACAATATTAAAAAATTACCAGGTTTTGAGTACAAGTTCAAAATGTACTATTAAAATACATTGACCACCTTAGTTTTCAGGCTGGCGTTGAAGGGTCAAGACATGCCTCAGGTCCAGATAGGATTAACATGTTGTGCCTCTGATAGGTAAATCTGGGGTGGGGGTGGTGGTTGCTGAGTGGGGGCTCCGGTGGAGGGAAGGGTAATGTAGATGGTGGGGCAGCAGCAGGAACAGACATCGTTGGACCATTTTCAGTTTTTTTACAGGGAGTAAAACAAAATAAAGCTATTTTTGGTCCTCTTGATCCTGTTCCTCTGAGGCTGTGTTTGAGCTGACTCAGGAAGCCGGAATGCCAACAGTCAGATAGGGAATCAAGATCTGCTGATGGCATCCCTCAGTGTGTTCTTTCTCTTGAGCTCCTTACTTATCAGTGGATGTCTTTGCCTCAGCTGAAGTCAGGTAGAAAAAGTCACTGACACTTATGCTTCTTCTCAGAGTCCTCCAGGTGCTACTTAGCACAGCAGCAGCAGACCTGAGGGGGGGACTGGTCATTCATAAGGCAAGGCTAATTTGGGGGCTCAAGAGGTCAATCAAGCCAGATGAGAAGCAGACAAAGGGAAAGAAGGGAAGCTGGAGAGCAAAGGAGAGATGCAGAGCTGACAGTGATGTGTGGTTTGATGGCATCAGCCAACATTATAATAGAGCATGGTGGGAGTACAGGTGGGCGAAGTTAGAAAACTTCTCTTTGCAGAGCAATTTGCTAATTTTACTGAATTTGCAAAGTAGAACTTAGCTTTTAAAGAGAATTTCGTGAATGGCAAAATTGTGAATATCACCTGAAAATTTTGGCTCTAAGGCAAAGTTTGCAAGGATCCATGGGATTGGAGGTCACATGTTGCTGCGTTGAGCTGTATTGCAATGCGTTGGATGAACTCAGTGCAATGTGAGTGTGGCAGTTTATCTTGTTCCCCCCTGCCCCCGAGAATGTGGATGTGCACCCCAGGACATTGCGTCTTCTCTAATACCCCCTTTCTTAAGCCTACTGCAGTAGCATCTTTTTCTGTAGGTCTCCCTTGACCTTTTTTCCTATTTCTACTCTGAGGGTGTGGACTCTCCACCATGCTATCTTTTATTATTCTACCCAACTTTAATTCTGTTTTCTGTCCTTGTGGATATAAAAGGTAGAGGCTATGAAATGCCTCCTGGAAGAAAGCCCAAGGTTGGTGGGCAGAATAGCCTTATTTTGCTTCACTATACTTAAGAGAAGGGCTATGTAAAAAGTACCTGAGGTGTGCCCTACAGAGGTATATTATGAGAGGTAGACATAGGTCAGGGTTGTTGCTAATAAATAAACCCTATTCTTAGGGACCATGTTGCCCTGTGCGTTATACTGTGAAATAAAATGAGATGTAGGGACGCCTGCATAAATTGATTATATGATACCCCCTTTATGCTCCTGTTAGAAGAAAGCACAATAAATGTAACTGTACCTTGATTTAAGTTTCTGAAGCCTGATCAGGCTAGGAAACCTACCCGATAGAGGTACATGTGTTAGCGGCAGTTATTTTGTTTCCTCTGAATTTGCCGCTGGAAAAAAGGTTAATTTTGCAGCTTGTTGTGGCTGAAATAAAGGCATTCTACTGTACAACTTCTGCTTACCCCTTCAGTGGCATGACTGCCATGGCCTAGGGAAGAAGACAGGTGAATACACGGGAGTACCCACTTGGATACACTTAGAAAAAAATAACATAGAGCAGAGATGCTCCTGGAGGGCTGAAATATACATACTGGAGTCACAGAGAGAGGTAAATAGGCTCTGGTCTCCAGAAAACTGGTTTTAATGCACTGCAGCTCCTCAAGCAGTGCTGTACATTCCCCAGGGTTTTGAACTGCTGAAAAGAGCCCCTTACAAATAATTTAAGGAAATGAGGGCCCATTAGAAGAATGCAGGGCTAAAAAAAGGCCCTGTAAATAAAAAGAAGGCTCAAATGAAATGTTACCCATCGGCTGACAAATTCAGCCAACGAGACCAAAATATACAATATTCTTTTGCAGGAAACTCCCCATTCTAAGCGCTTACTGCATAGCGCTTGTAAACATCAGGAAATAAACATTAGTCTTGGAGCTACTTAGAAGGAAAGGACTTAAGGAAATAGTATTTTAAAGACTACTACTATTTTCTCAGACTACACAAGTGCTATGCCTTAATGAACTTCCACAGACATAGAACATTTGTAGCAGTTATGTTTATTTTTCTGTGGAACAGGAAAGTCGGCTAATAATATTGTTGGGGATAGGAACCCCAGACCCTTACCTGTTCCTTGTGGCTCCCATTAAAACCTGGTGGGCTCCTTAGAGTCAGTGGCCCCAAACTATGCCATATTTATAGTACCTGAGCAGGCTATGACATCAAATAGAAGGAGAGGTTTAACTACTTAAGTGTTATTCAGCTGAATATTAGGGTCCTATTTGAATATGAGGTATATTAATATGGGATTATATCTAAAGTGAGCATATACATGCTTGTGGTCATTCTAACCCCCCAAATGTTTGTACTAGAACAGATTTCATGTGTATTATAAATAGGGGTGGGTCAGCTGATATTACGATGTCATTATGTCTCACTATAGACACCTCTTCTGAAGTCAGATAGCCAATAGAGCCTGGAGAGCTGTACTGAGAGCAAATACAGCAGCATAGCACAGATGATTGTCAAAATTGCTTTTGGTAACTCATTGATCCTCTTTGTGGCAGCATTGTTGGGGGAGAACATTGCTGGAGCTCGAGAGAGCTAATATTTCTTATTTTGCATTATTTTCTTTTATTTGTATATTTTATTCTGAGTTAAGAATAAATCTTTTGAAAAACCAACAAAAGAAGAAAACAAATAAATTTGACACAAAAGATTAGTGTGTTTTATACTTTCACGCTGTGTCGGGTATTATCTATTCCCACCCTGCCTACAAATTGGTGTGAGAGTGGGATATCTGGTTGTCCAAAGGATACAGGGGAGACCAGTAATAGGTATCAGACCAGGTGCCTAGGCAATGCCAATGATGGCAGATGGTGTAGACGAGAAGAGGCCTGTAGAGGCGACCAGAGTGCAGACTAAGAATATGGGAGAACCTTTAAACCCAGGGCTAGCTTTCAATGTTTGGCCAAGGATCCAGAAGGAGGAAAGGAAAGAGGAGGAGGAAGAAGAGTCAGTGCCTAGGGAGAGGCAATGGGAGACCACAAAGGAAACTCCAGAGGGCTTGGCAGACCTGTTACGATGGCTGGTGGTCTGCCAGATGTAAATTGAGAGGTAACAGGACCTTGATGCCCAGGAAAGGGACTGAGAAAGCAGACAGCAAGATCTCAAGTGGGCTGATACTAAACCAGCACTGAAGAGCTTGGGGGCAGGGCATGGATCTATTGGGAACGGGACTAATCCCTATCCCAAAGACATTAAAATAACCAAAATGTTAGTAACAGATGACATGGAATCCTACTTTATCACATTTGAAAGGAGAGAGGGGATATGATAGAGACACACAAGTATCTTACAGGGAGGAACAGGGTGCAGGAATACACTATTTTTAAGCGAAAAATATATTCCAGGACTAGAGGGCATGGGATGAAGTTGAAGGGAGTGTGATTCAGAGGAACGTGAGGAAGAATTTCTTCACAGAACGGGTGGTGGACAAGTGGAACACCCTGCCAGAGGAAGTGGTGGCTGCTGAAACAATCACAGGATTTAAGAATGCATGGGATAGACATAATGGAATTCTGGAGGTCAGGTATAAGGGGCAACAGACTTCTAGAAAAACATAAACTGAACTTACAAGCTCAAATGGGCAGACTGGGTGGGCCATAGTCCCTTACCTGCCGACACTGTCTATGTATCTATGAAAGGGTGGCAAGACTGTGTGGGTGGCCACAGATGCAGTTGGTAGTGCGGCTGACACCCTATCTATCTGGAATGGCCCAGTTGGCCTATGGTAACAGGGACTACAGACTAGTCGATGACTATAATATGGTTAAACAAGAAATTCTGAAAAAGTATAACATTGATGCCAAAATATATGGAAAAAAATTCCGTATCCTAAAGCATTTTACCCATAACCCTCCTAGAGAGACTTATGTTCAGCTGAGGGAACTCTGCTCTAAGTGAATCCAGCCTGAAGGGAAATCTGGAAATGACATCAATGAGATGTTTGTAGTAGAACAATTTCTACAGATTCTGCCTTGCAAATTTGGATCTAAGAACACAATCCGGAGACAGTGGATATAGCTGTTACGTTTGCAGAGGATTTTCTTTCAGCCCACCAACTGTATAAATGAGGAGGACAGGAGACACCTGACCCCCCTGCAGCGAAACCATCAACCCAGCTGGTAAGATCTCCTCAAACTGTAAATATTAGAATATGTGAGAACAGGAGTGGGTCAGGTGGGATGACATTTCCACTGGATACAACATGTAGAAATTGTAAAGGTCTGGGGCATATTGCTCATTTCTACCCCACAAGAAAAGTAGATACTGCCCATCTAGCACTACTTAATCCTGGAAACTTTGCAATGCCTGTACAACTTGGGGAACAAACTGTGATGGGTTTGATAGATACTGGCAGCAAGAATACCTTAGTGAGGACTGACTTGATTAAACTGGTTGACAAGGGACCTGCCATGAATGTGGTGTGTGTTCATGGGGATGCTCACCAATACCCTACAACAAACATTGACATTGGGCTGAAAGGGAAAAAGTCAACTGTAACCACTGGAATGGTACCTAAATTACCTGTCCCAATTGTCATAGGGCACGACTTTCCAGAGTTTTCATTCCTAATACTGGAAAAAGGGACCTTGTCTGCAGTAACCACCAGGTCACATAGTAGAAAAAAATCTGTTATTAGGGGAAGTCTTTCCTTTTGAAGGAGAAGTCATTGATGCACCAGGAAAAACATCAAAATCCCTAAATGCCAAAAAGAAGCAGCAATGTTAGTGGCTTTGGGACCACAGCAAGGACTACCCCATGAATTAAAACTATATATGTAAAATCTGAAATGTATGTGAATCAAAAGGAAGATGATACCCTGAAGCATTTTTTTCAACAGGCTGGAAAAAGTAATAAGCCAGGTGCCCCAGAAGTGGTGATTAGCAATACGTTGTTGTACCGGGTATGTACTCACCTAGATACTAGGGAGAAAGTGGAAAAGTTGATGGTGCCCCAATGTTACAGGCAGGATATCACGTCTTTAGAACATGATTTACCATGAGCAGGACATGCTGGAAGAGACAAGACCTTCAACTGAATTTTACATTGCTTTTTTCTGGCCTGGTATCCATGAGGAAGTAGCAAGGTATTGCCAAGAGTGCCCCGAATGCCAGCTTACAGCCCAAACTGGAAAGAAAGAAGAAGTTCCCCTGGTGCCCTTACCATTAGTCCCCTCTGGCCCCTCTCCTTAGGAATCTGCCTGCCCAACAGGGCTAGCACCGCTCACATGGTCACTGCCAGGAAGCTGCCCATCCACCTCCAATGGCATGGGAAGAAGGAACCTGCTCCCCACTGAAGCTGCTCAGGTACGAATCTGGAACCTGCCCCAGGTGAGGAAAGTCATCTGAAATCCTAACGTTTCCCTTGTCTTGATCTCAAAGCCCAGAACCTTTTTTCTGCAGAGCCCTCATTGGTCCCTGTAGGGCATTTGAGCTCTTTGTTTTGACATACAAGTTTGCCTGATACTTTCAGCTTTAAGCTGATAAGGGTCTCATTTAATTTTCCCTACTAAGGAAGCCTGGAACATTGCTGGGAAGATTTTCTTCTTGTTATTTTAATCCCTGTCAACTTAGCTCTCTTCTGCTTCTGCCTGTGTTTTTCTACCCTTCATTCCCCCACCTCCTGCCCTAATTAAAATGGCTTAGGCTCCTCCTTCCCTGACAAGCAGTTGTCACTATAGGCTTACAGCACTCAGTTGCCTCTTGCCTGATTGGTCCTAACTCCCCTCTCCTCTTTTAGTGCTTCCAAGCAACCTTTCCTTTTCTTGCCACTGCTTGTCAATACCTAGTTTCTGTATTTAGTTTACTGTGGCATTTCCCCCAATGTCTGCTCCATATTGGGTCACTATGTCTCTTCCCTGCAACTGCCCAATTTCCTGACTCCACAACTATATAGCACAGAATGGCCAGTCTAGCAATTCTGCATCTACCCTCGTGCATGCTGCTTCTCTTCTCTGCTGACTAACTCATATCATTGTCCTTGAGACACCCTCCAGTGCACCATGCCACAGACCCACCCCAGCACCTCCCATGTGATATGGTACTCAACTTTTACCTTGCCTCCTGCCTGCCTAAAAGGGGTGTCACCTATCTCAGGCTATGGCTCTCCAGAAAATTAAGCAGCTGTCCAAATACTAGTAAGAGACTGGTATGGTCCCTACTCTCAACAACTAAGTCATGGTTCTTACTTCTTCTCTTGTTAACTCTTGCTGGTGATGTTGAACCTAATCCTGTACCGATGACCTTCACCCCTGCCCCTCTCCTACCTATACTCACCAATCCTCTACCGAAGGGGCTGAAAATCACACACTTAAATATACATAGCCTTAGACTTAAAATGCCAGAACTTGAAGCATGGGACCATAGCCACACTCCTGATATCCTGGGTATCTCAGAGACTTGGCTGAATATCAAACCACATGAGGTTGCCTTACCTGGATATAAATGTTTTGGGGGGGGGGCGCTTGGGTAAAAAGGCTGGTGGCATCATTATGTAAGTTACAGACAATCTTAATGCTACCCAATTTGCCCTGCCTAGCCCTGCTCCAGCTAAGATGGAATCAATATTTCTTTCTATCACCCTTGGATCAGTCTATAAACTTCTGGTTGGCTGCGTATACCTGCCCCCAAAAGTGGCAGCACCCTGCCTCCACTCCTTTATTACCTCCTGTGCTAGCCTACTGCATCAGGATATCGTGATTGGGGGGTGACTTTAACATAGACTGATATAACTCAAAATCTTCCAAATTCACTGCAGCCCTGGAAGACTCCAATCTGGTTCAAATCAAGAAAGGTCCCAATGTCCCAACTCGTATCAACTGTAGATTGGGCAACCATACCCTTCTAGACTGGGTGGTCACTGACTGTCCCTCCAAAATAAAATCAGTTGGTGTTCTCTCTGACAGTATAAGTGGCCACTCCCCAACCCTGTGCATCTGACATAATAACTTCCCCAATCCCCCACCCAAAATCATCAAGACTTGGGACATGTCCAAATTTAAACCCAACTCCTTCTCAGACACTATCCGTTCAACTGACTGGGATCCTATAAATACCGCCCCAGATGTTAATTCAGCCCTAGATTTCTTTGTGTCAAAACTCATGGACATCATAGACTCCCATGCACCTCTGAAGAACTGCTGTATAAAAGGTGCTTGTGCCTCCTGGCTCGCTAAGGAACTAAGAAAACTCATTTCCTCTCATGATAAAGCCTGGAGGGCTTACAAATGCAGTGGCCTAACTGCTGACTGGCAATCCATTAGGCAGCTAAGAAATGGATGCAAAAGCTCCATCCAAAAAGCTAAGTGCTGCCATCGCAAGAAACTTCAGACAGAGCACCTAGGCAACCCAAAAGAATTCTGGAGACAGATCAACTCCCTCCTGAAAGGAAACACCACTGATGTCCCCAGCTTCATTGATGCCCAAGGCTCTGTCCATGCTAACCACCCCTCCACTGCATCCTGCTTTAATGAATTCTTCACCGACCTGCACAAGTATACCTCACTATCCTCCAGCTCCTCCCCCCCCACCTGATCCCTTGTCTGCAGTCAACCTCATGGCTCGCCCTTCTTTCCACCTAACATTTACTACTCTCAAAGAAGTCCACCATCTACTTAGGAATCTTAAAGCAGACAGCTCACCAGGGCATGACACCCTGGAACCCAGGTTCCTCAAAATTGGAGCGGATCCACTAGCCCGTCCCATCCATGACCTATTTAATAGATCCTTGCTAACAAGCAACATCCCTGGTAAATGGAAGGTAGCAGTAGTTGTCGCTGTACACAAAGGTGGCTCCAATGCAGTCATGGAAAACCTCTGGCCCATATCAATACTCTGTCCCCTAGCTAAAATACAGGAGCAGATACATTACAATCAACTCCACAATTACCTTGAATGCCACCTTCTTAGCACAGATTTAGAAAAAAATGATAGCACCACCACTGCTTTGATCAAAGTCACCACGGACATATATCATCCAGAGGATACTGGCCTTGCCACTGGTGCAATATTCATGGACTTGACCAAGGCTTTTGACTTGGTCAACCATGCCCTGCTCCTACAACAACTTCATGTTCTGGGTCTTGATCTGAATGCACTTTCATGGACCATAGCTATGGCCTTGGACATGCTTAGCATGTCAAATGGGTGGGCTCCCTCTCATACCCACAACACATCACCCATGATGTACCCCAGGGCTCTATACTGGGTCTTTTGCTTTTTTCATTATTTATTAACGAGCTCTCTAACAATTGTGGTGGTGCCATGGTTCATCTCTACACAGATGATGCTATCATCTACAGATCCTCTTCTGACATAGGTTGGATCAACCAATCGTTAACATCCGACTTCCACTCCCTTGAGGACTCGTTTACCCACAAGCAACTGGTCCTAAATACCAAAAAAACTAAGAGCATGCTCTTTGCTAACTCCACTTCTCAAGCACACCCTCCAGGAGCTGTCCTTGAATCGGTTCAGTCTTTCAAATACCTGGGAATCACCTTGGACCCCTCCCTTTCACTGGATGTACATGTCACAACCCTTACCAAATCTCTCAACCAGAGGCTAGGCATCCTGTATAGAATCCACCCGCACCTCTCTCTGATGTAATGTCACAAGATAGCAGAGGCAACTCTCCTGCCTCTCCTCCCGTACAGTGCCCCACTGCTGCTCTCTTCATCCTCTTCATTCCTAACCCACCTTTCTTAGTTATATCATAGGGTGGGTAGTTTTGCCCTGGGAACCAGTGCATGGCAACACCATTGCAATGTTCTGTCTATATTGGGCTGGCTACCCTTTGAGTCTGAACTTTGATATATTACCCTTAGCTTAATACACAAATTTGTCTGTCGCTTCATCCATCCTTGCCTATCTGTGATAATCCAGTGCAAATTCACCCATAGAGCCCTGAGGTCAGCCTCACTGCCACTTCTAGCTCTTCCAAACCTTAGACTCTCCTCAGCCTGGAGATGATCTGCCTACACTGCTGTGTCCTCCTGGAACTCTCTGCCTCCCCCAATCCTGGCCTGCCCCTCCATTGCTCAATTCCAAAGTGCTATGTTATCACACCTTGAAGCCCCTACTTGTTCATGCTTTCAGTAACTCCCTGAGTTTACCTACTCTTCACTGACTGCTAATTATTGATTCCAAAGACCTACCTCTGCATCTCTGTAAAACCAAAACTAGCTGCTCAAACCTTTAAATTACTACACACTGGAATTCACATTTCTTATAAGGGGTGCTGCTAGATGGTGACAAATAACAAACAAAGCAAAAAGAGTAGCACACCCTCCCCCACATCATAACATTTAAACTTTCAAATGCCAAAATGGCTATATTTACTTTCAAACTCCGTGTGAGGAGAGGGTCCTCTTAGTTTCAGACTGGAATTCCAATTTGAGTGAGCTAAATCACCAACGTCAAGGTGGGGCCCTTCGATTTAGTCAGTAACCTTCCAATGCCTCAATGGCTACTAGCTAACTGCTTTTATACTGTACTCCCAGCAGGGATTTTGCACAGGTGATTTAACTTCTCATTTTATACTGTGCTCCCAGAAGGGATATAACACAGACATTTTAAAGGGAGCATGCAATAGAGGAGCACCATAAACTCCCCAAATTCAAGTAAAACCATAAAACCAAAACTAGCTGCTCAAACCTTTAAATTACTACACACTGGAATTCACATTTCTTATAAGGGGTGCTGCTAGATGGTGACAAATAACAAACAAAGCAAAAAGACTAGTGCACACCCTCCCCCCCACATAGCGTAACATTTAAACTTTCAAATGCCAAAAATGGCTATATTTACTTTCAAACTCCATGTGAGGAGAGGGTCCTCTTAGTTTCAGACTGGAATTCCAATTTGAGTGAGCTAAATCACCAAAGTCAAGGTGGGGCCCTTCGATTTAGTCCCTAACCTTCCAATGCCTCAATGGCTACTAGCTAACTGCTTTTATACTGTGCTTGGGGAGTTTATGGTGCTCCTCTATAGCATGCTCCCTTTAAAATGTTTGTGTTATATCCCTTCTGGGAGAACAGTATAAAATCAGAAGTTAAATCACCTGTGCAAAAATCCTGCTGGGAGCACAGTATAAAAGCAATTAGCTAGTAGCCATTGAGGCATTGGAAGGTTAGGGACTAAATCGAAGGGCCCCACCTTGACGTTGGTGATTTATCTCACTCAAATTGGAATTCCAGTCTGAAACTAAGAGGACTCTCTCCTCACATGGAGTTTGAAAGTAAATATAGCCATTTTTGGCATTTGAAAGTTTAAATGTTATGCTATGTGGGGGGGGAGGGTGTGCGCTAGTCTTTTTGCTTTCTCTGCATCTCTGTCTCCATTCGCCAATGTTTGTGGACTAGAGGGATACAAGCTTATGGCCTGGGCATAGTTTTGATTATTTCATGCTGAATTGTACCCCTATTGCATTAACCTGCGTATCTTTGCTCAAAAGTGTTGTACCTGCTTCCCAAAATAACTTTATCCTGTTCAACTTGTATTTCTAATACTGCACTCACTGTTGAATGTGTTATTCTGTATAAATGTTGCATCCTGTACTAATGTTGTATCAACCTCTGCACTGTTCAACTGTCCTGCTCTTCTCGGGTCACCCCTGAAAAAGGGACTGCCATGTCTCAGTGGACTTCCCCGGTTACCAAAATTCAATAAACAAATAAATGAATTAGTCACCACCCTATTCAAGTGAATAGGGATGGATATTGTGAGACCCCTTGATAATAGCTCTAAGGGCAATAGATTCATCCTGGTGGTGTGTGACTATGCCACCAAGTACCCGGAGGCCATACCCATGAGAACTGTCACTACACCTAGGATTGCTGAAGAGTTGGTAAAACTATTTAGCCAGCTAGGAATCTCAAAGGAAATCATGACAGACCAGGATAGTAATTTTAATGTGGCCCTCCTATGAGAACCATATAACCTTCTAGGGATTGTGGCAGTGAGAACGTCCCCTTACCGTCCTCAGACCGATGGTTTGGTCGAATGTTTTAACCAGACTTTAAAGAGAATGATCAAGAAATTTGTGAAGGGAGAGGGTAAGGATTGGTACTAATATATTCCCTTTCTTTTATTCACCTACAAGGAAGTCCCTAAAGCCTCGACTGGCTATTCTTCCTTTGCCCTGTTTTTTGGAAGAACTCCCCAAGGACCCCTCACTGTAGTTAAGGAATGTTGGGAGGAGGGAAGAGAACTGAAGTGCACAGGAATAGCCAGCTACATGAAGCAGCTGAGGCAGAGGTTGGTACTGTATACTGAAAAGGCACACGAAGCAGGGGTACTGGCCCAAAAGGTACAGAAGGAGGGGTATGACAAAGGGACATTGAGTAAAAAGAAATTTACTACAGAAGATCAGGTTTTGCTATTGTTACCAGCATCCACACACAAATTATTAATGAAGTGGCAAGGACCTTATAGGGTAGTATGTCAGACAGGACCAGTCATGTATGAGATACAGACAACTGATAAGAGGCATGGTAGTAAGATCTACATGCAAACCTATTAAAGAAATGGCATGAGAGACCCAGTCAGAGCCTAGGTATGGTAATTATGCCTGAGGTAGGGGATACAAAGTTGGAAGTTGCCTATGGGAGACTAGAGAAGATAACAGGGGTGAATGATGTCTATACCAACCCCCAGTTAGAGCAGACCCAGCAACAGGAACTGAGGTCCCTACTGGCAGGATGTAGAACTACCTTTACCAGCCAACCAGGTCAAGCTGAGGGAGTTGAGCACCAGATCCAAACGGAGTCACTCCCCAAAAGAAAGAAACTGCACTGACTCCCTGAAAGGGTGCGAAAGGAAGTAGAAGGGGAGCTGAAAAGATTGAGAGCCTTAAACATAATAGAGCCCTCAAAAACTGTTTGGAGGTCCCCCATTGTGATTGTGCCAAAGAAAGAGGGAGGCATAAGGTTGTGTCTCATTTTCGGGGTTTAAACCAGGTAATCCAATTTGATACCTACCCCATGCCCAGGGTGGATGATATTTTAGATCAAATAGGGAATGCCAAATATATCTCAGCCTTTGACCGCATGAAGGGGTACTGGCAGATTCCCCTGGAAAGAACAGCCAGAGGAAAAAAATGCTTTTAGCAACCCAGTAGGTCTGTTCCAGTTTTTCACCATGCCATTCAGGCTCCTCGGAGCCCCTGCAACATTCCAATGATATATGGATAAACTGCTGGCACCTCACACTAATTATTGTGCAGTATATTTAGACGATGTTGTTTTATATAGTCAAAATTGGAAGGATCACTTGGTGCACTTACAGGCAGTAATCTCATCCATTAGACATGCAGAAATAACTATAAACCCCACCAAATGTTCTCTGGCCATGCAGAAGACCAGGTATCTAGAGTTTATCTTGGGAAATAGGGTCATCAAGTCAGAAATAAGTAAAATAGAGGCAGTAGCCCAATACCCGGTACCCCTTACCAAGAAACATTCCGATAATTTTTAGGCCTGACCGGCTATTATAGGAGATTCATTCCTAATTTTGTGGCCATTGCAACACCCCTTACAGACCTGACAAAAAAGAAATATGGAAACATGGTCTCCTACATGTGATGAGGCCTTTAAGCAAATACAAACTGCACAGTGTTCCTCGCCAGTTCTGAGAAGCCCAGATTTCAAGCATCCATTTGAAGTCCACACAGATGCCTCTGGGGCAGGCATGGGGCGGTGCTTATCCAAACTATTGGAGGTGAGGAACACCCTGTTATATATATTTCCCGCAAGTTACATGACAGAGAACAGAGGTATTCCACCATACAGCAGGAGTGTTTGGTTGCCATGTGGGCAATAGAGGTGCTACGATTTTACCTATGGGGTGCCCCATTCACTCTGGTGACTGATCATAATCTGTTGTGTTTCAGCTCACAGATGAAAGATGAAAACAACAGGATAATGAGATGGTACTTGGCCTTACAGCCTTATAAGTTCAATGTGAAACATATTGCTGGATCACTACATGTTAATGCAGATTTCTTGTCCAGACATGGAGCAAGTAAAGAGACAGAAAATGTTTGAAAATGATATGTTGTTATTGTAAAGAAACAGAACTTAGACATACCAGAGTTATTAATAAAGAGTGTAGAAAGTATGAATTGTAGCACAACAGGAAGTTGCAATGTTGTACTTGAAGTTTAAGGGACCCTGGGGTGGAGCTTCCAAGCAAGGGTGGGTGGAAGCTCCATCCCACTCATTAGGTACTTGGGTAGGTTGTCTTGAAAACTAGCATTACAACAAATAACTGGTTTTCACTTAATGTTTTGGGTTTGTGGCAGTTTATTTTGTTTCCCCTTATTGAGAATGTGGATATGCACCCCAGGACATTCCATCTTCTCTAATACCCCTTTCTGAAGCCTACTGTAGTAGCATCTTTTTCTGTAGATCTCCCTTGACCTTTTTCCTATTTCTACTCCAAGGGGTGGCCTCCCCATCAGGGTATCTTTTGCTATTCTACCCTGGCTAAATTCTGTTTTCTGTCCTTGGGGATATAAAAGGTAGATGCAATGAAATGCTTCCTGGAAGAAAGTCCTAGGTTAGTGGGCAGAATAGCCTGATTTCACCTCACTATACTTAAGAGAGGGACTATGTAAAAAGTACCTAAGGTCTGCCCTACAGAGGTATTTTATGAGGGCTAGACATAGGTCAGGGCTGTTGCAAATAAATTAACCCTATTCTTAGGGACCATGTTGCCCTGTGTGTGTTATACAGGGAAATAAAATGAGATGTTGGGACACCTGCATAAACTTATTATATGATACCCCCTTTATGCTCACATAAGAAGAAAGCACAATAAATGTAACTGTACCTTGATTTAAGCTTCTGAAGCTTGATTTGGCTAGGAAAACTCCCCAATAGAGGTACATGTGTTAGTGGCAGGTATACTGTTTCTTCCGAATTTGCCGCTGGGAAAAAAGGTTCATTTTGCCACTTGTTGCAGCAGAAATAAAGGTATTCTGCTATACATCTGCCCGTCCCTTCAGTGGCATAACTGCCATGGCCTAGGAAGAAAGACAGATGAATACACAGGAGTACCCGCTGTGGTATACTTAGAAAAAGTAACATGGATCAGGGATGCTGCTGGAGAGCTGAAATATATAGACTGGAGTAACGGAGCAAGGTAAATAGGTTACAGTCTCCAGAGAACTGTTTTTAATGCACTGCAGCTCTTCAAGCAGCGCTGTACATTTAGCAGGGTTTTGAACTGCTGAAAAGGGCCCCTTACAATTAATGTAAGAAAATGAGGGCCCATTAGAAGAAGGCAGGGCTAAGGAAACCCCTGTAAATAAAAAGAAGACCCAAATGAAATGCTACCCATCAGCTCACAATTTCAGCCGAGACCAAAAAAAGCAATATTCTTTTGCAGGAAACTCCCCATTCTAAGCGCTTAATGCATAGCACTTGTAAACATCAGGAAAGAAACATTAGTCTTGCAGCTACGTAGAAGGAAAGAACTTGAGGAAATAGTATTTTAAAGACCTCTATTATTTTTTCAGCCTACACAAGTGCTGTGCCTTAAAGAACTGCTACAGGCATAGAACATTTGTAGCAGTTATATTTATGTTTCTGTGGAACAGGAAAGGTGGCTAATAATATTGTTGGAGAAAGGAACCCCAGACACTTACCTGTTCCTTGTGGCTCCCATTAAAATCTGGTGGGCTCTTTAGAGCCATCAGCCCCAAACTATGCCATATGTATAGTACCTGAGCAGGCTATGACATCAGATAGAAGGAGAAGCTTAACTCCTTTAGTGGCCCTTAAGCATTATTCAGCTGAATATTATGGTCCTATTCCAATATGAGGTATATTAATATGGGATTATATCTAAAGTGAACATGTACATGCTTGTGGTCAGTCTAAACCCCCAAATGTTTGTACTAGAACAGATTTCATGTGTACTAGAAATAGGGGTGGGTCAGCTGACCTTATGATGCCATCATGTCTCACTGTATAAACCTCTCCTGAAGTCAGATAGCCAGTAGAGCTTGGAAAGCTGTACTGAGAGCAGGTACAGAAGCATAGCACAGACGCTTGTGGAAACTGCTTTTGTTACTTCATTGTTCCACTCTGTGGCAGCATTGTTGGGGGAGAACATTGCTGGAGCTTGGGAGTGCTAATATTCCTTATTTTGCATTATTTTCTTTTATTTGGATATTTTATTCTGAGTTAAGAATAAATCTTCTGAAAAACCAACAAAAAAAGAAAACAAATATAACACAAGAGATTTGTGTGTTTTACACTTTTACGCTGTGTCAGGGTTGTCTATTCCCACTTCCTCCTACAGTGAGGAAGAGACCGTTGTGTTAGGTGTGCTCTCTATCTTTATGCCTAAAAACCTTTGGAAAACATTCAAAATGCACAGTTTTCCTCTAACAAATCACTCCATTAAGTGTCTTCTGTGTCTTGTGTCTTCAGATCAGCAATTATTTGTGGTATTTTTGTGGTTTAGTTAGTTTAAAGTTGTAGTTTCATTTTCAGTATTGTGTAGCGAGGCAATGGTTTGTGTGGAAGGGGAGCTTAGCTGCAGTAGCTTCCAGAAAGAAAAAGGCAGGTTAAGGAGCCATTTTTGTTTTAGCAGCACTGCTGCTGTTGTAGGCAGTGTTTTGTGTGATTTTTCCCCGTTTTCTTGTTTGTAATTTTAGTCCTGTAGAACAGTTAGATGTGTATTACTGAAATATTTTTGTCACTGTAGTTTAACAATATTGATTTCCTTTATGTTTATTGATTGAAGTTAGTGGTTTCTTGTGCACACAGTAATGTCATAAGAGTTACCTGAGTTGTTGCATCTTGCATGTGTTCCCTTAGTCCCTGAAATCCCTGTTGTGTATTGATTGTGTAAAAAAAAAAACTGGTGGCAGTGGGGTTGCCGCTGGAGATGCTGGTTCAAGAGTAGCATGAGCTTGAAAAGAGGGCTCTGCCACTTCCACAGTGTGTCTGCCACCCCACTATGACATGGGAACTTCACTTACACTCTCCATGAACCACTGACGATGTGGAAGGACCATCACCTCAACCACCCCCATTTGCAACTTCCCTTTGCTTTTCCTCCCACTCAGCCCATTGTGATTTGTCATGTGATGGGACCTCTGGCTCCCAGTA
Organism: Neoceratodus forsteri; assembly: GCA_016271365.2. Lineage (NCBI taxonomy): Eukaryota > Metazoa > Chordata > Ceratodontiformes > Ceratodontidae > Neoceratodus > Neoceratodus forsteri. The sequence continues at coordinate 1,644,156,431 of CM057450.1, forward strand.
TCCATGTGGGTCCCCTGCATGCCCTGGAGGACATGTTTATTGAATAGGTTGCAAGTGACCACACTAACCCTAATGTCCCATGGGATAAAACTTCAACTTTAGCAGGCCACAATTCCACCAGTCTTTGGAGTTAAGGTACACTCTACATATCCAAACAAAGGTCTCAGTGAATACCACTGTAGTAACATATGATTCCACTGGAAAACTTCATGGAGTATGCATAGCACTCCAAAATTACCTCCAACTGCACCATGGTGCCAAATCCATAATTTAACTCCAATAATCATCAAAAATGTACCACTTGTGTATCTTCTCCTGTACTACAATCATGCCAAGTTTCAGTCAAATTCAACAAACATTGGCTGAGTTATGCTTTAAAAACCCAAAAAGAGTAGTTCATGGAAGTGGGGTCGTGGCAGTAGTGTTGCCAAATTATTTTCTTCCACATCTGTGGCATCCATGTGGATGGGTGCTAGGGGAGGTGGCAAAAAAAGGATCAGTCTGAGAGGTAGCAAAATCTTTGGCTCAGGATCAGCTTCATTTTGACCCAACATCACCTTTGTATACCCTAAGGAGAAATTACAGGTGAAGTTGCAGGAAGAATTGATCCAACTTTGCCTTGGTGTACACCATGGAGAAGTTACAGGCAAAGTTGCAAGGTGAAGTTACCAACTTCAAATTTCCTATTAAATAGAAACACTTTATGAAATTATCAGTGGAGACGAATTTGATGACTTCTCCTTAACTTTGCCTGTGAATCAAAACTTTGCAACATCTCTTGTAGAGCGAGAGACAGCACTCCCTCCAACACACACACACACACACACACACACACACACACACACACACACACACACACACACAACTGTTCAGCTGGTTGCTGGATGTTGTTATGTAGATTATGAGGCAGCAGGCTCCTTTCAACTATGACAAGCTTCCACCCAGCAAGCAATGATTAGTATCATGAGCATAGTGCCTGGTCATTGGTCTGTCACTGTTGTGCCCATTGCAGAACTGCAATGGAATCAGCAGTGACACACCTCTGAAATGGCTTTCTTCATAAAAAAAATGTTTGTTGCACATGTATGAGCACACAAACTGAGAAAAAGGAATCTACACGGACAGACATCACCTGTTGACAGAAATCCTAAACAGGATCCATACATCGACAGCATTCACCACAGAGTAAATTCCAAGATCCTGAACCAGAATGCCAAAATTCATTATAACATAACTCCCACTGAATGGAAGGCAATACAGGGCCTCTCCCAAAATGAGTGTATAATTATTAAACCAATGCAATCAACTGGATCATCAGGTTCACTCACAAAAAGATTTAAAAAGATGATATTTTATTTAGATTTTAACTTCCTGTCAAATTAATGTGAATATTTTGGGGAAAAAAACTTACTGAAGGAGATTGGCATGATCCTAAAATATTAAAATACACACACACACACACACACACATATATACACACACACATATATGCACCCTTCATCAATTCATAATTTATCTAAATAAAATATCATTTTTTTAAATCTTTTGGTGAGGGAACCTGATGATCCAATTTGTTGCATTGCTTGTTCACCATGACGGGACATGGAGGGGGAGGGGGTTGTTTAACGAGGAAAAGCATACTAAGCTGAAGCTTGTTTCCAGCTGTGGCCTGGGAGCCCTAGTAAGTTAAGTGATTTGCTTAGGGTCACACAGTATGTAAGTGGGTGCTGTGGCATTGAAACCCAGGTCTCTAGGAGTAGCTCAGTGTCCATAACCATTACGCTATACTGCCTCTTATAGGTTCCCCCAGATCTAATTACTCTTTTCATGTTTAAACTGAGATGGACAGGGTTGAATTCCTTGGGATAATTATTAAACCAGGAGAAAAGGTGGAGCTGTGGTGATTGTGGAAAAACATTATGTACAGGAGGCAGAATGACAGCTCTTAGATGTTGAATTCTACAATTTGCTAAAGGAGAACCCAGCCAAAGAATAAGAAAATAACTTAGGAACTATGTTAAGAAATATCCCCCTGCCATAAAAGCAAACTTAGAAAATCAAATTTCTCCCAGCTCCAAACTGGGAACATTCTATACACTCAGTTGGCTCAGTTGGTAGCACATCCAGCTCTAGACCAGAAGGTCATGGGTTCTCATCCCACAACGGGATTGGACTTGTACCTAAAACACTGGCACCCAAGTGCAGTATTGAGGGGTGCTGTACTGCTGGGGTGTGCTGTCCTTTGTATGAGATGTTAAACTGAGATCTCTTCTACTCATCCTGGTGGTATTCAGGTGGAAATAAAAGAACCCAGAACATTCTTTGCAAGGAGTAGGGAACATTCCCAGTGTCCTGGCCAACATTCCCCTTCCCATAAAATCTGTTCTTGCAATTGTCCAGGCTGTGTGTTGGTGCTGATGTGCGATAACAGCCATCACTACTCATTCAGTCACTTCATTCCCATAGCATTGCTTGTAAAGCGCTTTGAGATACATGTGTGTAAAAAGTGCTATATAAATGCTGATTCTTCTTCTTCAAAAAAGAAAACCCTGGCAACCCCATGACAACAGGCATAGGTACCCTTACAGAGGGGATCTCTGACTAGGTGAAGGAGATTCTAAAGCCAAAGGTACACAGAACCCCCAGTTTTCTCAGAGACACAACTGATTTTCTAAATAATCCACAGCAGATAACAGCCCTACCCAGCAATGCCCTCCTAGTCACTATGGAAGCATGCTCTAAAAGTATACCTTATACAGATGGTTACCAGCTTGCAAAACTTTTCTTAAAGAGAGCCATTAACATATTGCAGAAATAGTACTGGAATTTATTGAATTCATCCTAACCTATAACTGCATCAAATTCAGTGACAATGTGAACTTAAAAACAATGGGCATGGAACTGGGAATGAGGATGACACCTCAGCACTCCAACCTAAAATGATAGCAAACCTAGGAACTAGCTGATTTTTACAATACACCATCACACCCTTGCTATATTGTAGGTACATTGATCATATTTTCTCAGCTGGGCAGTAAGGAAAGGTTCCTGGAATTCAATCAAAGATTTAACAACTTCTTAGCCACCACCATCACACTGAAACAAGGTAAAATACAAAAATCTGTTCACTGAAAACCCACAGACCACTTCAGTTATCTCCACCACTCTGGCTTCCACCCTTACTACACAAAAGAAGAAAGACTATCTATAGCCAGACCCAACGGTACCAAAGGATTTGCTCTGGACAGACAGACCATGATAATAACCTGGATACATGATGCAGTGCCTTTGCAAATTAAAAATATCCCCCTTGCACAACTGAAATATTGATTGTCCTGGTCACTTAAGTATCATAACAGAACCACTTAGGATATAAAGAAAAAAGAAAACACAATGGGTATCACTAGTTGCCACATGCAACCCCTCCCTTAGCATTATCTGTACTATCTTGAGACACTTACCACCCCTTTTGTATGATGATCCCTACCTATCTGAAGTCTTTCCTGAACCATCAGGGTTGGCATTCAGAGGTCCACCAAACTTACAACAGAAACTAGTCAGCAGCAAGTTATATAAAACTAATAGTGTGGAACCAGGTGCAAGAAGATGGCAAAGTCCAAGTTGCAAAACCTGCATACATACTAAGGACTGCAACAGTTATGATTCCCCCATACTGGGAAAAGATATGACATCACGGGTACGCATAGCTGTGACTTCAAGAATCTGACATATTTGATCAGATGGAAAAAGTGCACAGATGCCTGGTACGCACTGTAGGTGAAACCAGTCAGACCCTAAAAGCCCCAGTGAACTGATACAGATTCAAACTACAACACAGATACAGGGAGGCACTGGTAGTAGAAAATTTCTGTCACAAACCACACTCACTGCAGGATATGACAGTCATAGTAGTAAAGGACAAATGTAAAGAGTTTCAAGAAGGGAGACTATGGGAAATAAGTTCAGAGCAATGTTTAAAACTCATGAATGTAGACTTAACAAAGATGTGGGGGTTGTTACCTGCTACAGTCTGCACTTTTAATTTTGCACAGGGTTAAAACATTAAATATCTCTATATTACTTGAAGCAGCAGCATGTGATAGCAAAAAATGAAGTCAGCATGAAGATTTCTGGCAAGAATGTGTTTTATACATCCTATGATTCACCATCAGCATATTGCTTGATTTTCTTGGCTATTTTAAAAACAGATTTCTTGGCCAATTTATTTGAACGAAGAAAAACAAGAGAGGTAAGATTGGTACATTGATGTTTTTGCCAGAGAAACACTGTTGCTAGAAAGGCTACATAGTGATTTTTGTTTGTTTTGTTCTGTAAATATTTTAGCCTTTATGTAACTATTTCAAAATAATGTGGGACCACTATTTCTGCTGGACTATATTAACCTGATGACTGCTGCTATCCTTCCTGGGACTCCCATGAAAACAAGATGCTGATTCTCATGGGGTTATCCTGATTGGAGTAATTTCAAATAAAAACAAGCATTTGTCAATGCTGAATGCTTGCTGCTTGCATTACTGCTGTACTGGGTCCTGCTTCTACACATTTTTACAATATGTTTACAGAAGACAGAGAAGATGAGATGCGATGTAATATGGCATTTGCAAAGAGTCCTGATTTTACATAGCTTTTTACTGCATTTACCTAGGATAGAAGGTGTGAGATTGGATATCTAATTTTTAATGAGGTCCTGCTTTTATAATGTATTTTTCTAGGACAGATAATCAGTAAGTGTGGTTCTGCATTTATAATGTATTTTTCCTGGACAGTTAATTTCAGATGCAGTATTTCCTTTTCAGTGGGGTCCTGGTTCTGCACAGTTTTGCAATACATTTACCCAGGATAATCCAGCTGGGATGCAGTATCTCATTTTCAATAAGGTCCTGCGGTGGGGGGGGGACAGCAAGCTGACTGTGTTGCTGCTCTGCTCCTAGGATTCACTCTGTTTGTAAGTTTCTTTTTTCATTAGTCAGTTTATCTTATTGTAAAATGCAAACATACTTATTATTAATAGGCAAAATGTAAGTGCCTGTCCAAAATGTTTTTAAATATTTGAATGTTTTGAGTATTTGGACAGTGTGGCTAAATCAGGTCAGAATACTCGGGAGTGCAAACATTCATGCTCTGAAATGCTGTGCATTGCTGCTCATGGCCACAGCTGATCTTTGAAAATATGATGGAGTAACTAATGATTTTTGTTATGTGGACTGGTTAATTTTACTTAAAAGGCTCTCTTAAAAGCAAATATTTGCTGCTACTCCTCCCTGAACTCTGAATCCTGATATTGAGGGAAGTCACAACTTTTATAGAAATTTCATAAAAAGTCTTAGATGGAAACAGACATCATAGTCTAGAATGATGAGTGCCTGATAATAAAATGTGTGATGAAACTCCATGCAGTCTGGGTTGCAGCATTATCGTCTGAGAACCCTGCAGTGGTGAATTCCTTTCCTGCAAGAATATTGAACTTTGATCAGCTCAGAGATAAATGTGTTTTCTTATTGAAATTAGCTTGTGTCTGTCTTGTATTTTGGAGTGGGAATGAGAGAACACACGATTGCTGAGATGGATAGGACTAGATCTGGGTTCCTGTTAAGAAGGAGAATGTGTATGAAGACAAGTTCAGGACTTGGGAAAATTTGGAGCACTATGAGTGATGAAAAGCTATTTATAAATTAAATACAGGTATAATATTGTTGCCTAGTGGGCTAAAGTTGGCTCTTTAAATTATGTCCTAAAGTTACCATGCTCAGTGGAGCATTTTCTTGTCTTTTTTTTCCCCAGGTAATGTCCTGGTGTAAGCGATCTGCATGGACCCAGAGATTTCTGCACTTGGCTGTGAGGAGAAGCCTGGCTGATTGTAAAACAAATAAAATGGGGAAAACCTTTCTGGCTGTTGGGGGGAACAAGTAGGAGAATGGTGGGCTATTTTTATTTCTAGCATGCACTCTAAAGAGAGAGTGGGGTAGAGTGGAAAATGTGACCGTATTATTTCTACCTTAAAGCATCATACATGCTTATACTATTCTTGTGTTGATTATTGGACTGAATCTTTGAACTGCCTGTGATTCTGTTGCACTGTATTTAAGCAATAATGTCCGACAGGGTGTATGTCGTGCTGGGATAACATCACGCGTCAGGTGGTTGGGCACGAGGCCGCAGGCCGAGTGCGTCCAACAACTGAGGCATGACATTATCCCAAACGACACACACCCTGGAGGGTATTATTGTTATTATACAATGGCTCGTTGTTATACAGAATAAAACAAATCATTTTAAAGATGTTTTTGTGTGGAAAAATATTTTTGTTTTTTAAGAGCAGATGAAACAATCCAGCTCAAGATGCTCAATGTGCTCAAGATCATCTCCATTGGTTCACAGTAAGGCTGAAACTAGACCCGTGATGTTGTACTGGGATAACATCACGGGTCCAGTCCAAGACTGACCAATCAGAGTCCAGGATTTTTTTTGCTATTGTATAATTTTCTTTGGTGGCCATTCAGACTTGGGATTGCTGCAGAATGAGAATCTTAATGACTCACAGTTTAGAGCTCATTTCTAAGACTTTCTATAATATTTTATCTGTCACCTGTTACATGTACCTTTTGTGATGTTTTGGAACGTCAGCCAAAGTTTCTTTTTAGACAGGGCAGACTAGTAAGCTCACCTATGTTGGTATCATGTTGTTAATGGGAGTTAAAGCATCAAAGTGTTGCTGTCTGAGCTGGCAAACTGTGGGTCAGCATAACTGTTGTAGTCCCAGTATTACACAATCTGACAGTTTGGTAAAAGAGTACTCTTGAAATGATACAGAAACGTAAACAGTGTTTTTGGAAATACAGTTGCAGTAAAAGACAAGGCCGGATATTTCTAGATATTTTCTGAAATGTCTGATATTTCTAAAGAGATTCTCCCTAATGGTACTACTGTGGTATTGCAGGCAAGATAGGAAATTTTCTAGAGATAGAGACATAAATTTCAGGGAATATCTGGCCATGTCTTTTACTGCAACTTAAGACGTGTGTTTAATGAGGGTGCTGCACTTGAACAATGGGCATCTCTGCTGTATCTCCTGTTGCCCTGGGGGGTCTGCCCTTGTTTGACTGATTGTAAACATGGGTGAGCTCTTTCTCTTCTGATGCCCTAAGTGACCCTAGTGGGATTACAATACTACCCATATAGGAAAAGTGGGCATGTAAAAATAATGAAATGATGAACTGCCCTGATTACAAGCACAAATGATTCCGATTGTGGGATATACTGACTGTCAGTCGCTTGTGCCCTGTTACTGTGTTTTATGTATTTATTAACCTGCTAGATCACTCTGTATGTATTTTTGTGTCTATTTGTAAATCTGTTTTCTGTTATTTTTTGTCAATTTGTAATGACCTAATGGTTGAACAAATAAACCTCTGAACTGTTTTTTGTCAATTTGTAATGACCTAATGGTTGAACAAGTAAACCTCTGAACGGAATAGGGTCCATCTTTGACACATTTTTGTAATGCATTTGCCCAGGATAGCATAGCTCAGATGTTATCTTATTTTCAGAGGGATCCTGCTTTTCCCAATATTTACACTGTATTTACCCAGGATAGCACAGCGAGGTTGCAATGTTTTGTTTTTGATGGGGCCTTGCTTTTACCCATTTTTATAAAGTGTTTACCCAGCATAGGCTAGTTGAAAGGCAAGTTACATTTTCTGTCGGGTCCAACTTTTACAATGTATTTTTTGCAGACTAGAGCAGCATAGATCCACAGTTTAGTGAGGACTCTGCTGTACTGGGGTCCTGCTTTTACACATTTTTGCTATATATTTACCTAGGATAGACCAGATGAGGTGCAATATCCCATTTTCAGTGGTGTCCTGCTTTTACACATTTTCAGATTGAATTTACCCAGAACAGGTCAGCTGAGAGGCAATATCTAATTGTCATTGGGCTCCCACATTTTGACCCAGAATTTCCAACATAGTGTTTTTGTGACCTTACTTTATGATCAAGACAGATGGAATTTATTAAATCCCATCCAAAAGGTGATCTTGCGGTGTGACAGCAAAAGCATATTTCGGAGGGGATTTGAAAAATGACACCTGTCATGTTCATGAGGTGGGGTAACACAAGGGACATGTTGAAAATTAGGGGTCAAGATCTGCAAAAATAAAGTTACGATGAGTAAACATTTTAAGAATTCAATGTTTCTTCATAACCTAGTTGTTTTTCACATATTAACCCCAAAGTTTCAACATAGTGTTTTTTTTATCACCCCATGTTGTGATCAAGACAAGTGGACTTTTTTTTAAATCCTGTCCAAAGGGTGGCTTCACAGAGGACTGATCAAAGGGGATTTGAAAAATGACTTCTGTCATGTCCATCAGGCAGGATAACAAAAGGGTTATGTTGCACATTTGAAGCCAAATCTGCAAAAATCCCAAAGTTATGAGGAAGCATTGAAAAAAATATCAGGTTTCCTCATAACTTTGTTTTTTGACATTCTGACCCCAAAGTTTTAACACTATATTTCTATGACCCCACTTTATGATCATGGCAAGTGAAATTTTTTAAATCATTTTCAAAAGGTGATGTCAAGGAGCAAATGCGAAATCAAGTTTCAGAGGAGATTTGAAAAATGACACCTGTTTGTTCTTGAGATGTGGTAATAAGAGGACTGTGTTGAAATTGGGGGTCAAATTATGCATACATCACGATTTTATGACTAAACATTACAAATATTCAATGTTTCTTCATCAGTTCATTGTTTTGTGGCATTTTGATCCCATATTTTTCACACAGTCTTTTTATGGCCCCTTGTTTTAAACATGACTGATGTCATATATAAAATTCTGACCAAAACTTCATTTCACACCACAAGTGCAAAAACACATTCTGGCAAGGATTTGAAAAGTGACACCTGCCACATTCATGAGGTGGTGTGGAAAAATTGGCTATGTTGAAAATTTGGGGTCAAAATATTGGAAATTACCAAAGTCATGAGCAAGTGTTGAAAAATTCCAAAGTACTGTCATAACTTTGTTGTTTTTGATATTTTTTTGTATTTTGATGTCAAATTTTCAACAGTATTTTTCTAACCTCTTTTTATGAACCCAGTAGATGAAAATATTCAAATCCCACCAGAAAGGTGATTTCTCTGAGTGAATGCAAAATCACCTTTCGGGACAGAGTTGAAGAATTTCATTAACATTGTTCATACTATGGGGTCCCTGAAAGGCCATGTTGGAAATTTTGAGGAAAAATATTAAAAAGTGACCAAGTTATGAGTACACGTTTAAAACACACTGAAATACATTCACTGCATATTGGATTTCCTTAATTTCCAGTCCAGCATTTAAGAGTAAAGCCCTGTCTCCAGTCCAGAGATGATTATGGCATTGCACCCCAGTAGGTAAGGGTGGGGGTGAGGTGGTGGGTGCTGAATGGGGTGGGGTTGGGTGGGAGGGTAACAGTGGTGGGGACTGGTGGCAACAGACAATGATGGACCATTTTCTTTTTAAAGGGTTTTACAAAATTAAAAAGACTATCAGGGACAGTTTTCTTTATTTCAGGTACCAGCACTAGGGATTGTGCACCCCAGTGTTGGTGTCATGTTTGCCGGCACTGGGTGTGAGCTCCCCAGTGTTACACAGTGGAAACAGGGGGGTACAGGCCTGCACAGGGGATTGGTCACCCCAGTGTCAGAAAATTCAGAAGGGGTACAGGCAGCAATGGGAGGTGGTAGAGATACTTAACAGAGGGTGTGATTGTTTTTACCATTGTAGGGAGGATGTCAGCAGGCTGATCATGAATTTAATCAGCTATGCTTGCTGGGTGATGTTATGCTGATCAAAGGAAAGAGCCAATCTGTATATTGGCAGCTCTTTTCTTTGAAATTCATTAAATTTCCACCCAACAAGCACTGAAGAGTGTCATGATCAGCCTGGCTGATGACTAGACTGACACTGTTGAGCCCCTTGCAGACTGCCCTGCATTGGACCAACAGTGACACACCTTTAAAATCCACTGTCACAGCACCATGTGTGCTTTGCACAAGTGCGAACATAAAAAAAAAATAGTGATGACAAATGCTGCTGTTTTAAAAGTCTGAATTTAGGGAGTCTCTTTCAATGTAATAATCTAAAAAAATGTAGGCATCATGATGTGACATTCCATCCTGGGAAAGCAGCCTGCATCTCCAGCTGATTTATAGCCTAGTTCTTCAAGACTGCCCTTGTTGTCTATGCATACTTAATTTTGTTTATCGTGCTCTTCCTAGGATAATTTCCTTATCAACAGAACTGTCACACTCATAAGTAAAAAGTTTATTTATAATTGAAGTACATGAATTTATTCTAATTCAGTTCTCTATATAAAAGCTTCTGCATGTTGCTGTGTTTCCAAAATACCCAAGGAAGGGGCATATGTGACCTCACAAGCGTGTATAATACTTTCTATAAGTCAGGTTAAAGATAGTACAACTTTTTTATTCTGTTTTTCCAATCAAATAAGCAAATACAATTTTAACTGTAAGACTGTACACACATGTAGTTTCTAAGTTTTCCAAATACTTGCTGATGGCCTTATACAAAATTTTATTTTATCATCCAAGTCTTTATTGGAAAACTATTGAATTTTAGACAATATTCTTGAATTCTGAATTGAGGAAAGGGTGGTGAAACCTTGGAACAGTCTGTTGGCCGAGATGGTGAATGCAAACACAGTCAGGGATTCAAGCAGGCATGGGATAGCATGAAGGGAATTGTGGTCACCCAGCGTCACAAGACCAGGAAGAAAAATGGTGATAGGTCAGGGAGGGTTAGTATGCTGGAGGAACAATTGATTCCAGGAAAGGTTCCAGGGATTATAGGGAATATGGGCAGACTGGATGGACCTGTGGTCTTTTTCTGCTGCCATGGTCTATATTTCTGTGTTTCTATGTTTCTGTGCTGTATGGAAGCATGGAATTTGAAATGTATTACATTAATTGGATCCAGCCCCCCAGAAATTTGATTTGGATAAATCCTATGCAAACTTACTGGAGTTTAAGTGTGCCTGTATTATTTGAAAACTTTCTTTTGACCAGTCATGCTGATATTGTCATACAATGTTATTGATGGCTGCCTTGATCTATCAGCCACTGTAGTATATTTCAGTTTGTTAACTGAATTTGATCATTTTTTTTCTTGTTCTGTTTCTCCTCCTTTTTTCCAGACTGGTTTCCCTCACACTGACCCCATAGCCCCATCACCTGGCATCTCATGGACTTACCCTTTCTGAGTCCCCCATGGCTTATCCCTTGTGGCAAAGTGGCAGGGAGTCCCATTGACCCTTCCATCACAGATCTAGTTTTGGGAGGTGCCTAGGTCACTGAACATGGAGCCCATGGAGGGTCACTGCTCATCCTGTCAGCCAAGATAGTTTCTGACTTTCTGACCCACCTGGACAGCATGCATGCATGCATGCACTATCATCTAAGGTGACATCATGTGTGCTTCCACACATGACATACCTGATGTCCACCACTCCTCACCCACTTGTTGTTGCACCAAAATCCTGCTCCCCCCAAAACCACCACTAGGGGTCAGGCACCCACTGGCCATTGTGCCACCCTCTCCCAGGATGAGGAGAGCAATCCTTTGGATGTTTGATGCTCCTTCCCCTGGCTGACCCTCTGATGCCCAGAGTTCCCTCCCAAACCCAGGTCATTGGTGTCATAAGTGGTAGCACTACCGCTATTCCAGTGAGCCAGCTGATTTCAACAATTTTTATCATCTGCATGTCTCCATTTTGAAAAATTGGTAATCTTGGGTGATTTCAATTTTATGTTGATAATGTCACCGATATCAGAGTTAAAGATTTTCTGATTAACTGGACCAGGATCGTTTGACATACTGTAGGTGGTGAAGGATCAGTCTCATCAGTATGGACACACATTGGATTTAGTATGTGCTTATCCTATTATCATGTTAAATCAATAGATACATGATATTTGTCTTTTGAACCACTCATTGGTCTTTATTCTCTATATTGTGCTGAAGAGTTGCCTAATAAGTATGTGATTTCATTTCATTCCCAAAAAGGATTTGTTCCACTGTCATTAAAATATGTCTCAAAAACCTTCATGATCAGATTGAATCTCTTACTTTCTTTTCAGGAATAGTTGGGTCCTATAGGCAAGCACCACTATAAAATGGCCCACAGGAAAGAAAAAGAAGTTCATAATTCATATAGCTTCCTTTGGTTCTTCAATGATATTAGACCTATAAAAGCTCCGTTAAGAAGCTGCAGCATCAGTTTAGATACACTGGCCCCAAAGTTCACCATTAAATATGGCTTGATGATACAGTAGAAGAGATTATGGTAAAACATTGCAAATTCATTTATCTTCCTACTATACTGAGCTACAGTAGTTATGAAAGGGGATGGGAATTAAGCCCAGCTATTCAAAACTGCATCAACTCTTTTGGCTCCTAAGTAATCTCTCAGAATTCAAACCACATCGTTGAGAAATGTTAGGCCTTCACAAAAATATTTTTGGAAAAAATCTCTAACACGTATCCTGACATAAGGATTAATCAAAATTTGACATTAGAGAAAGGTCTCCCCATTCTGACATCTGCATCTGTAAATCCAGTTTATTCATTTGACCTGCATCCCATACCAGTTGCTGAGATATACAGGTTATTGCATTTGCTAATCTGATTTAATGTTCACTCAGTCCTTTTTTATCTTACTTGTTGAAAGTATGATCTACAGAATTTGCCCCATTATATTACATTTAATCAATAATTCCATAACTGACAGTTCAGTTTATACATCCTTCAAGATAATGTCTGTTATCCTTACCTTCAAAAAAAAAAAAGGAAAAAAATCTTGATATGTAAGCAATAAGACAGATGTGGTGTATGCTAGGCACTTCGAACGTGCAGCCAGGGGCATTGCAAGGTACAAGGCTTCTGGCTGTGCATTAGAATTGTTTGGCACACATCCTTGGGGTGTCTTATTCTGTTTATAAAATGGGACTCTGTATTATATGTGCACCTAAAAATTAAAATGATCTTTTCTGTATTTCAATGTAAAATAGTTCCTCTGCCTGCATTAGTTTTTTTATTTTTTGACATTTAGTGTTTTGATCTATTGTGGCCACCACAGCTGTGTTGGTAGGTTGTTGTCATGACAGTTATAATTATGCAATAAGTAAGCAGTTACCATGACTCCCCACAACCCCCACCTCCACACACACACAGAATGAAACAGCTCCAGTTCATTACAGCATTTTAAAATATCTATTACATATAAAATCTGCTGGCAAACAATCAGAAACAGTGATTAGATGATAGAGGGTGTGGGAGGAAAGTCATGAGTGCTCCAACATAGACCAGAGCTGTTACTGCTGGTAAGACCCAAAGGAAAAAAAATCACTAGCTGTTGGATTAAATGAAGATGATGTCCTGATATGTGATCATAGGCTGAATGGCAAGTGTATTTCCTGTCCTTTTTAAAGATTATATGGAAAATGTCTGTATTCCGTACATTTCAATTTGCTGTATTTTGTGATTCACTGACAAGGTACTGCTAAGTCCTCTGTGGTGTTTTCTAGTCTTTGTTGTATAAACACTTACAAAAATACATTTACTGTCCTCACACATACTGCAGCTTATGTTCAGGCTTAGGTTTGTATTTCCCATTGCACTGGTAGGATGTCTAGTGTGTTGACACCATTTGGTGTGCATTTGGGACTGTAGGGTGATTATCAATGCTGTTTACAACATTATTATCTGCCTTAGTAACTGCAGCTATTGAGAAAACCAATGCCAGCAGCCTAGTACCAACCTCTTCTCTCACTCCATCCTGCTTTTATGTGATATAACTACCCTACCTAAATTGGGACCATTCAAATTGAAGTTACACCAACATCTCATAGCCAACAGTTCTTGTGACTGCTTCATCTGAGACTCCCAACTACTAGCATTCAATCTTCTCCTCAGAACTGGATAACCCTGTGCCTCCACTGTTACCTCAATAATTCTGAGGCTACCCCCCCTTTTCACACTTTGACAAGGCCCATGGCTTCCCCCCTGTCCACTTCACCCCTCCTGACCCTACCCCTCACACACCAGCTTGACAAGGCCTATGGCTGCCACTTCCTACCTTTCTTACCTCCCCTGCCCACCTCGCACCCCTGCCCCTACACCCCTACACAAGCTTGACAAGGCCTATGGCTGCCACTTCCTACCTTTCTTTCTCCCTTCTTTATCCTTCCCTGCCCACCTCGCCCCCCGACCCCTACACCAGCCTGACAAGGCCTATGGCTGCCACTTCCTACCTATCTTTCTCCCATCTTAATCCTACCCCCTCTCATCTACACTTTCCTCCTATTAGAATGATAAAACTGTGTACAGATATATATATTTGCTCACTTTATTTTACTCTTTTTGGAAACAGTGTACTTTGCCTCCTTTGAATATTTTTTCTCCCCTCCCCACAGATGTGGAACCTTTGTAAATGAGCTGTCTGTGCTCAGATGTATTATAATCCAAGAATGAAGAAAGAAAGAAAGAAAGAAAGAAAGAAAGAAAGAAAGAAAGAAAGAAAGAAAGAAAGAAAGAAAGAAAGAAAATACAGGATAACCATTTCAGATTACAAGTATAACTCATGAAAAATGAATGATTGTGAAGTTCCCCATTTTTTGCTCCATGGACTGTTTCTGTGTGCTCACACTCTGAGGATGCACCTGTAGCTTATGATCCAGATCTGCCTGAAGACTCGTACATAGAGTCATTATGCATATTATAAGCACTATGAGCAAAACAGCAGTTCCAATAGAACAATGTCTTCTGAACTTGACAAAGTTGTCCTTCAGTAGAAATGAGTTCTAAAACTTTTGAAGTCAGCATTTGAAATAATGGAGCTGTGACTCTGTACATGCACACCTACTCTGGCGCTAATAAACACGGTGGAGTCATGGCTTCAATTTTCAAAAGTGCTCGATTGCTTTAAAGAGTAACATTGCCTAACTCAGGATTATAGCATGTATCAGAAGCAGTGTTTATCTGCTACAGTTTGAAAAATTCCATGTTGTCCTTGAATGAGTTTACCACTGCTCAGTGTGCCATCACACTTGGGGATGGGTGGGGTGATGAGGTATCATTTGGTGGGCTCAGCCCAGGGACTGCTCAAGTTTTTATTTTGTACCAAAAAGGTATACATTCAATTATTTCATAGCTCCTGTTGGTATCATGGCATTTTGTGAGATTACCATGCCAACAGGACACATACTACAGTGTATGTAATAAAATGAAGACAAGCTGACCGTGCCCCTGTAAGTACTGGAGATTTCTATCTCTGCCAGACAGGGCTGTGGTTCTGTAGTCAGAAGTGGCTGTGTATGT
Organism: Neoceratodus forsteri; assembly: GCA_016271365.2. Classification (NCBI taxonomy): domain Eukaryota; kingdom Metazoa; phylum Chordata; order Ceratodontiformes; family Ceratodontidae; genus Neoceratodus; species Neoceratodus forsteri. The sequence goes on from CM057450.1 coordinate 1,644,171,832, forward strand.
CTTGCAGTGTGAATGTGTATCTGTGGCTGCAATGTACTGGCTACTTGCTTATAAGGCCTTACATTGTACTGTATGGCCCTAGGTTACATGGACGATTTGGTGATCCTAGCCCTACTGATTAGTTATATGGGTTAGTTCTGTAGACATGCTAGCTGTACATCAGTCTAAACTGAACACTCAAGGAGAGTGAGTGAAGCATAGAAACATAAGAGTTTTCAGCAGATAAGGACAACTTGGCCCACCCAGTCTGCCCTAAATTCCCTACTTACAGTGTCACCGGAAACCCTACTTGGACTCTGACTCACACCCCCTCTTGCTTCTAAGATTTCCTTGTGTCTATCCCATGCATTTTTAAATCCAAGGACCATTCTAGCCCCTCCACTTTCTCTGGGAGGCCATTACAAGCATCCACCACTCTCTCCATGAAGATGTACTTCCTTACATTTCCTCTGAGCCTCCCCCCTCCAGCTTCATATTATGACACCTTGTACTTGAGCATTGTTTCCTTTGGAAAATGCTCCCTTCCTGCACCTTGTTTATTCCTGTGAGGTACTTGAATGTCTCTATCATATCCCCCCATTTCCTCCTGTTTTTTTAGGGAGTACATATTTAAATCTTTAAGCCTTTCCTCATAGAGCTTCTGATGTAGGCCATGCACTATTTTGGTTGCCCTCCTTTGCACTGCCTCCACCCTGTCTATGTCCTTATGGAGATGGGGCCTCCAGAACTGTGCACAATACCTGAGGTGGAGTCTCACCAGTGGTCTATACAAGGGTATTATTACCTACCTCCTTCTGCTGGTAATAACCCCTCCCTATGCATCCGAGTATTTCGCTAGCCTTACCCACTGTCTTGTCACACTATTTAGCTACCTTCAGGTCATCAGAAATGATGATCCCCAGTTCCCTTTCCTGGTTTGTGACTGTTAATACCTCTCCTCTGAGTTGGTATGTTGCCCCCAGGTTTCTGTGCCCCATGTGCATGATTTTACAGTTTTTTGTGTTGAATCCCAGCTGCCAAGCCCATGTTCATTCTTCCAGTTTTTTCTCTTCCAGTCCTTCTGTAATGTCACTAATAAAGACATTGAAGAGGACTGGCTCTACTGCTGATCCATGTGGTACCCCACTGGTCACTTCACCTATTCCAGAGTGGGCGCCATTTACCACCACCCTCTGACTCCTTTTGCTCAGCCAGCTTTCTATTCATTTTACCACTGTAGGCCCTATTCCTAGGCTCCCCAGCTTACTTACCAGTCTCCGATGTGGAAGGGTGTCAAAGGCCTTGCTGAAATTGAGGTTGGCCATGTCTCACTGTCCCTCCTTGACCCACTTCTTTGGTCACCCATTCGAAGAATTTGATCATGTTTGATTAGCAAGTAAGATCCATGACTATCTGGCAAATATTCCACTTCCTATTTTAACTGATGATCAGCTGGCCTATCTATTGAAGCCCTTAACTGAACAAGACATTTTAGCAGCCATCAGTACTTTGTCTATTGATAAAGCACCCAGTCCTTGTGGCCTCACCCCTAATTAAACAAACAAACAAAAATTTGCTAAGGATCTTGCCTCTCTGTTACATTGCTTCTTTCTTTACACATATGATTCTGATGGCTTGGCGTGCACTCTCCTTGAAGCCATGATTGTTTTGCTTCTTAAACTTGGAAAATCTCCAGGCAGTGTGACTAGTTACAGCCCTATATTGTTATTGAATTATTACATTAAAATTTTGTCTAAAATGTTGGCTTCCACGACCAGTACAGTCTGGGCTGCCTTAAAAGTTGTGAACAGGTCAGTTTTATGCCAATTCATCACTCATCATATAACTTATGTAAGCTCTCTAATATTTTCCCCACATCCAGGGACTCCGAGACTCCTGCTCCCTTGGTCTCCCAGGATGCAGAGAAAGATTTTGATAGAGTAAATTGGAATTTCTTGTTGGTCACTCTGGAGACATGTGGTTTTCCCCTTCCATTTCTCTGCTGAATCATGGTTATGTACTCCTCTCTGAGTGCCATAATATATTGCAATGGAGTATTCTCCTCACCTTTCTCTTTACATTCTGGCACTCAGCAAGGATGCCCTCTATCACCCTTGTTCTTTAATTTGTACTTGGTGCCCTTGCTTTTGAAACTTAAATGTAATCCTGCAATGTTTGTTGACCTGTCCAAAGCCTTTGATTTGGTTGACCACCATTTATTGTATGAGAGGATGGAGAGGATTGGTATAGCCCCTAGGTCATTATTATGGTTTAAATCATATTTGAGTCAAAGAAAACAGCGAGTAGTAATAAATGGTCAATTTTCTGAAGTAGGTAGTATACTAAGCGGTGTCCCTCAAGGTTCAATTTTGGGGCCATTATTGTTTTTGTTATATATTAATGAATTACCTAACAAAATAAATAATACACAAATCAGGTTGTATGCAGATGATACAGTACTTTTAGCATCAGCCAAATCTCAAAATGAAAGGATGGTTAAATTACAGATGGATTTTGCTGTTCTACAGGATTGGTTTTCCAGCTCTAAATTAGTGATAAGTGAGAAAAAAAACTCAGGTTATGTTTTTCAATAAAAAAAAAGGTTAATAAAAACAGATCAGAGATAGGGAAATACTAATGAGGAATGGGAAAAAATTGATAATCACAGATCAATATAAATATTTAGGTGTAGAGATTGATTATACTTTATCTTTCTCAGCTCATATTAATAATACAATAAAGAAAATGAATAATAAGATAGGGGCATTGCATAGGTCTTCAAGGATATTAAATCTACAAACCTGGAGTTTAATTGCAAATCAATTAATAATGCCTGTATTAGAATATGGAAATATGGTGTATAATTTTGCAGGTCAAACACATTTAAATAAATTAGTTGTATCATGTAATCAATTGGCAAGATTTGTCCTGAACTGTAGCTATAATACTCATCATTGCATTTTGTATAAAGACCTAAACTGGGACAGTTTATCAGTATGATTTAGAAAACAATATTCAGTATTTATCTATAAAATAATAAATGGGATGATTGATGGAGACATGGAATTGCCTTCTGTTAGTAAATATTATCCATATCTTTTAAGGGATGTAAAGCATAGAGGTTACACTTTTCCAAAAACTAATACAAAATATGGTACTATAACCCCTGAGGCTCAGACTGCAAATATTTGGAATAGTATTCCCCCTGAATTAAGGAAAGCAACTAAACTATCCCAGTTTAAATTAGGATTGAGCACTGTATTTTATGATGAATGTACTTGTTTTTAAAATGTGGATAAATATGTTAGTTGTTGGTCTGTTTGAAGATTTTTGTCTTCTATAATGTCAAAAATTATTTATTGGTTGTTTTATGTAGTCTGAATTTTTGTATGTTATATTGAATGTAATTTGTTCTTGACACAGGACAACTATGAAAATAGGTCTATGACCTAAAGCTTGCTATCCTGTATAAAAATAAACATGTTTACTACTACTACTACTACTTGTCTGGGGTGAAGATGGGGTCTTGGAATTTATAGATCTCTCCTTATGCAGACAATATCCTGCTGCATGTAACCAATCTTAGGGTATCTATACCAGCCGCTCTTTCTACCATTAAAGAATACAGTCAGTTTTCAAATTATAAACTTAAACTAGATAAATCTGCAGTTATGCCACTTAATTCTGCTGTTCAGATGCTTTATCTCTTGATTTATCTTGGTCTCTTAAACAGATTAAATACCTTGGGATTCTTCTCTCGAGAAGTATGAATCAACTTTAGAAACTTAATTTAGATGATTTGTTGGTTACTTTGTAGAAAGATTTAAAAAGATGGAAACCCTTACCTTTGATCCTTTGGGGAAGAATAAGCATTATTAAAATGAATGTTCTTCCCCATTTATTTTACACAATAACAAATGCTTAATGTTTGGCTTCTCTCATCATGGTTTAAAAGGATTCATAGAATGATTTCAGATTTTATTTGGTTAGGAATAACACCAAGAAGAGCATTTAACTGACTGACTGCTCTCAAAAGGCTGGTGGCCTCCAGCTTCCACATTTCTTTGTATATTATTTTGCTAGCCACACCAGTAAATACTTGAGGTGGTCCAGTATTGTCCCAGAAGAAACAATTTCCGCTTACTCCCCCATTTGGCTTGAAATAGAGAAAGAGCAGATAAACAGAGCTGGCCTCTCTACTATGGCAATGTTGTTTACCACTCTTAAAGTTCTCCCAGTGGGTCTTCGAGATCCTGTGATAGGGACTTCTGTATGGGTTCATTTACAGCTCTGTACATTTATGCATTACAATCACTCCCAAGATGTTGCTCAGCCAATTTTTCATAACCTTCATTTTAAAGTAGGGGGATGAAGGTTAATCAACACTTGGTTACATCAGTTAGCTGTGTTTAGAATTCATGATTTGCTCCACAATGGTACTTTAATGTCCTGTCAAGCTATTCTAGATTCTTTTTAGTTGAATAAAAAGGCAATATTCAAAGTATTTCGGCTTTGTCATGTCCTTCTCCACTGATTTGGTAGAATGCCTAGGGATACTAATTATGCAGAGTTTCCTCAATCTGTAATAGACATTATGTCACAACCACATGCAGTTTCCAACTTATATTCTCTTTTGTTTCCTAGAATGTTTCCTAATTCCACTGGAGAGTCTCGGTATTGGAATGCAACCTTCCCACAACAATTTTTTAACTGCCATAAAATTTGGGAGGATCTCTATGTTTACACCCACCAAAATAAATGGCATCTTATTCAATTTCATATATTGACTAATATTTATTTTACACCTTCCAAACTTCCTCAAATGGGTAGGTTGCATTCTTCTTTATGCACAAGGCATGGTCAGGCTGAAGGCACATTGCTGCATATTTTTTGGGACTGCCCTAAGGTAGCTCTTTATGGAGTTTGATTAAGTCTAGGGCTGATTCTCTTCTTGATATAGAAAATGATTTTACTCCAGAAATCGGTTTAATTGGGGACTACAGTGAAGTGACAGTGAAGAAGAGGAGATATTTCCTGGCCTTAATTTCCTTATCAGTCAAAAAAGTGGTCACATGGTTGCAGGAACTCTTATTTTATCTTCGAGTAGAGAAGATGACTGCTAGTATTCATAATATGCTCCCATCTTATCAGAAGAAGTGGAGCAAGTTACATACCTTGTACATGATTTAGTGTATTCTGGAACAGCCCCATTCTACTTTAATTGTCATTATTATTTTATCATTTTGGTTTTTTATCTGTTCTTGCCTAAACTGTTGCAGTAGGCATTCATGATCTGTACACTATTTTATTTTCCTGCCATGTTCTGTATTCCTAGATATTCCTCGGTACATAATTATATTTTGTTGGGATTGAACTGAATGATATCCTCAGGATGAGGATGGGGGAGGATTGGTTGTTGTTGATTGCTGTTTGTTGCTATTGTATACTGTCTTGTTATGTTTTGTTTTATATGTTTTGAAAACAATAATGTTTATAAAATGTGTCAGAATATTCCTGCCTTCTGACTGGCCAATGTGTGTTTTTGCTGTGTCCTTATATAGCTATAATGTCACAGCTCACACTACTTCCATTTAACCAGGCAGGACAGCCTCAAAATCCCTAACCCCCTGACCTGTCACTGATGAATAGCAGCCATCTTGCTTTCTGACAGAAAAAAATACCTCAGCAGCTTGACATTTGACAGCTGTCAACAGTAAACAATGTCTCATATACCACAGTTTCAGTCTGAGTTTGACCAAATAATGCAGAAATTCCAGGATGATGATGAAAACCAGAGAGAACCAGCTAAGACACCTGCAAAGAAAAAAAAGTGAAATGTGAGTAAGCATGTCATTTTATCACCAGAAGAACTGTCAGTGTTAGAAGAACAGAAAGATGAGGAGAACACCAAAAAAATACTCAGTGGGCTATCAATGTTTTGAACAACTGGGCACAAGACAAGCAAGTAAGCATAAATTATGAATGTATAGAAACTGATGGACTGTGTCAAATTCTATGAAGATTTTATGGAGAGGTTCGTTAGTCAGATGGCAAAGAATACAGTCTCTCTAGTCTGCTTTCACTCAGAGCAGGAATTAATAGACATTTGAACTATCCTGAAATAAACCATTGCATTAACATTTTAAGTCATCCGGACATGATTCCTGCAAATAATATATTAACAACAGTGAGCAAAAAGTGTAGCCATGAACATAAGGACAGAGCAGTTCATCACCCCGCCATTTACGCTGCCACCCTCAGCAAACTGAAAAACTTAAACGCCCTGTCTACCGAGACACCAAGTGGCATTCTTAAGAAAGTCTGGCTTGACGTTCAACTTTGCATGGCTAGAAGTGGTCATGAAGGACTCCAACAGTCAAAATCAGAAAATTTCACTATAAAACAAGATCAAAAAGTAGCAGAATACATAACTCTCATGTTCAATGAGAGTACTAAAAATCGCAAACAAATGGAGCCAAACTGAGGGCAGTACTGGGGCTATATATATGCAGTACCCAATAACAGTTTCTGCCCAGTTCCTTCCTTCAAAAAAATATCTTTCTAAACTCCCACCGGACCCACCTGCATTTTATTTGCACCCATGCAGATTTAAAAGTGCCAGCTATGCCACAGCAGATGTCTCGTATTCAAGAGAGCCTCTTGGGGTGAATTACCTATCCAACCTGATTCCCTGACTAAGCACAGAAGCCATGTTGAGCCGCCGATATACTAATCATAGTGTATGAGCCATGGCTGTACAACTGCTCTCTGAGACTGGACTCGATGCCCGTGAAATAATGTCTGTGATGGACCATCACTCTGAGTTCAGCCTCTGAAGCTACTGGGTAGCAAGTAAAAGTGATCACCAGAAGTGGAGAGATATTTTAAGTAATACACCACTTCCAGCCAGCAGCAGTACTTCCAGTATGGCTCCAAACCTAAGCACAGCAGCAGAATACTTAAGACCACCACCATTCTCCAGTAGTTGCAGCGCCGATGTCCTTGACCACTGATCAGCAGCTTCCATGTCAAGTTCATCACAGTTCATGCAGTCTCCATGCTCCGGTGCATCTGTGCTGAAAATCATCACCACAAACATCGCAAGTGAAGAAATTCCACCCGGAATTGAGCCCTCTACGCTGCCCTAACCTCCAACTGACACTCAACCTGTAGCAGCCCAGGAAATACATCACAATGACGTTACCCAACCAAACACAGCAATGCAGATACAGCAGTTCAGCAAAATGACTTCCTCTGTCCCTTTTATCATCCAGAACTGCTATATGGAAAAGTGGAGTTCATCCACTTTTCAAAATAAATTCAATGCAATGTAATGTATCTGAAAATGCTTCGACCGCATAAGAAATATATTGAAAAATGAAGCGTTTAACTGTACAAAAAAATGAAGCATTTAACAGTGTACAATTAAACTAAGCACTTCATAAAGAAATCACAGCATATTGCAGTTAGCAGTTTAACAATACAGCAAATGCAGTCTAGCTATTAAAAGAGCATTTTCATCTGCATTTAAAATATTTGATATTTGATAACCACAGAGGTTCTCAGCAGTTTAAAAGCATAAAAAATGAATGCATTTATTGAAACAATCTAACTGACCTGTTATTTAAAATAAAAAGTTAACATGTTTAAATTCATTCAAATATGATCTACTGTTTGTATTTCCCTTGTTTTTTCATCAAACCAAGATAAAAATACTTGAATCCATTGTTTAAACTGTCATTTAACTGTTCTGTTACAGAAAACAGTGATTGTCAATGATTGTCAATGAGTCGGCTTAGGAATGATTCTGTCTTATTTTTAAGTTTTTTGTCTAATAAATATCTTCAGCTTTTAAACCACACAATTCTGTTTCTACTTTATTTTAAAAAGTGTTGTACCCATTTTATAAGCGGAATAAGACACTCCGAGGTGTGGTTTATGGCTTGATAAGAGCACATCCCAGGTGCTAAAGGCACTCAGCGCAAGATCCTCATGCCTCATCCAGCACCTGGGGCATTTTCTTATCAGGCCATAAACCATACCTCATCATGTCTTATTCCTTACATATTGAATTTCAAAAAGGTTTGACTGGCAAGATCTCCCCCATGAAACCATGTTGCCACAGAACATGTAAGACAACTGGCAACAAGGTATTCCCCAATCCTTTCCTTCAATAGTGGTTCCATTACCTTGCCCACCAGGGCTGTGATGCAGCCAGATGAAATCTGGCAAGGTATTGTGCCAAATAGCCAGGGCCAGATTCTCAAAGCCTGTGAAAATCCTGCAACTGCAGGAAAAACTCGGTGCAAGTGGGTTGCCTTTTATGGAACTGCAGTTTTACCCACAACTACAGTATTCTCAAAAGTGGAGCCAGTTTACAAGCAGCTCCTTAATTTATGGCAGCTTGCAGGCAATTTTTTCCTCACAGCTGCAGAAAAATGTTATGCCTGGTGGGACCAGTTGTAACATCTCCTGCAGCTGTGACAGTCTGAGATTACCAATCTTGACAGCTGCGGAGATTTTGGTCCTTGTCTGCAGTTGAAGTGTGGGACTTAGTCAAAAATTGTTTTGAGAATCTAGCCCCCTATATAAACATCCACTTCTCCCACTTACTATTAAGTATTTACTCATTAGAGTTAGAGATGGGTGAAAGTTGTGAATTCCGTTTTTGTGGAACTTTCACAGAAATTCAGAAATTTCATGGAATTTTCAGAACTTCCACCATTGGCGAGATCGGAATTCTCTAAATGTGTTTGGCAGATTTTCATCCTGTTCTGTGGAATTTTTTGGCTGAACTGTGGAATAATACACATGAACTGTAGAATAACAGTTCTGAGGAATTTTTTTCCACAATTTAATGAATTATTCTTCAGTACATATAATTATTCTGCAATTCAGTGATCAGTTCTGTGGAATTTTTTCTCCGCAGTTTGATGCAATAATCCACAATTTATACATTTTTTTGCCATTCTAAGTCAGAATTTCCACAAAAGCTGGAATTTCTGCACTCTCGGGGAAGCGAAAATCTGAGTTTAGCGGAAATTCCGCCTGCAGAAGTTTTGTTTTTTTCAGACCTCTAATCAGAGTCAATCAGGCATACCTGAAGACTGCAGTGACCTCAATAACCCATCACACTGCTAACTATGTTTGAATAGGTATGAAATGAGAGCTTAATGTGTCATTTTGTTGTTCTCTTTGACAAATACTTAGACCTGAAAACTTTTTTTTTTTGTAGTATTTGTTTATCCCTCCTTGGCAGCCTGAGCTGCTCCCTCCTTCGGGGACATCCAGCTGCCAACTGCCTCTGCTGCACACACCTAGACTCTGAGGCTTCCCCCCCACAGAGCATGGATCAAGGTGGGTGCCGCGGCAAAACTGCGGATGGCCATCAAGCCACTTACTTCAGGTGCCATTTCCTGGTTTTCTCCCTCTGTCCAGTCAGTGCATGCTCATACAGTGCACCCAGTCTCCACTGGGGGCCGCTGCTGAGCGATGTGTTCCTGAATCCCACCCCTGGAGAGGAGAGCAGTCCTCTGGATGCTCAATTCTCTCCACCCCCTGCCGACCCCCAGTGCCCCGAGTTCATTCCAGAACCCGGGTCTCCAGTGTGGGTTGAGGTATGCACCAGTGCCTCAACCCTCTATGCCACCAGGCCAGCTAGACCTGAAAACATTTTGGATTCTTTAATACCAAGTCACTTGAAAAATCTAGAATGGGTCCTATCCACCTTCACCACAGTGAAGTTATCTCACTCACTGCAAGAAAAGACATGTTTGCTCTTAAATCTGTGTACTGCTGTCACATAATTAATACAAACAACTAGTGTATCCACTTCTGTAAAAAAAAACAAGAAACAGTAGTCAAGGCTGGGGTTGTACCAGCTAAATATATGTGGGTCAAATAACTCATATGAAATTTGACTTTCTGCAGCCTGACATCCAAGTGCAAGTTGGCAAAAAAACAGTCACATCAAAAGTTGCCTTATAACTCATCCAAGAATATTTGTGGCTTTAATTTGGGACAGTCCATCTGTGTGAAAAACAGCAGTGGTAAACCAATCTGAATTCTTGGAAATGTCACTCACAAACTCTGACCAGTGACTTATGTGGTTGAAATAGAGAAAGGAAGTTGGAAGCACTACACTGATCAGATTCATTTGGGTAGAAAGTTCCAAACCACAGGTAAAAGAATTGTCTTATGAAAGAGATTTTTTCTCAAGATGCCTTCTCCATCTGTTAGTGATTACCATTGTTCTGCTTCCACTTCTACCACTGAGGACATATCAAAAACTAGCAAACATACTGTACAGCCTGGCCCAAGATTTGTTAGGAATCTAGACCTAAACTCCCATCCTTGACTCCAGCATTTGAACACAGATACCAAAATGAAAGATAATGCAATAACTCTCGAGTGCCACCCTTTAGGAATCAGGCATCTTTATTTGCACCTGATCCACAAAGTCACTGTTTATTTTCAGCATTTTGTTGGAGCCTTGAATAGATATGTAAATAATGCCACATGATGTGGTGTGCACTAAAGCATTTTAATGCATGCCCCAGTAGTGTGGAGAGGCAAGAGGTACAGCTGAGTGCTTTATACAGCATAAAAGAGTATTAAAATGTTTTAATGCACACCCTGGGCTGAATTATTGCACTAATAAAATGGCTCACTATAGAAAGAGCTTTTTCACTGTAAAAAAAGATACATTATCTGACTGTTCTTTGAAGCAGTTCGATACTTGGTCATGTCATGTGTTTCAGCCATACATTTTAATGGATTTTCCAATGCCTGTTTATAATGAACATTAAACTAACATAAAAAAAAAAAAAAACATGTATAAATAAAAATATAATACCCTGTACTTTTGGTCACATTATTCTTTAAATTCTGAATAAGTCGTACAGTGCATTATACCCATATTGTAAAGGTCACTGCTAAAAATGATGGTACTTTCAAGCTGAGAAAAATAGATCAAGCCACGTTATCACTTTGTTCCAGACTTAAAAGGGAAGAGATGTGTTGTGTTTCATGGGACACTGTTAATCAACGAGTTGTCAAGCAATCACCACTAGATGACACCACAGAGCCTAGAAAACTCAATCTAATTTCACTTCTGGCCAAGAGAGATGCAATCATGCCAGTCTGTGCTCCTATAACCTTATTGTTAGTATATAAGCAAACTTGGCCAACTTTATTAGTGATAAAACAAAAAAAGTACACTTTCAATGTCACCTGTGTGTATATGTTTATGTTTATGCTATTTCCAGTCATTATAGTGAGAGCCCCTTTAAATGTCTAGCAAATATGAATGAATGCTAGAAAATGGAAATATTGCCACACTGAGTTACAGCATGCTTAAAATCAAAGCAGATCTTTTTATTCAAGATGTCCTGTTCAGTAATAAAAGCTCTGAAGTAATGTTAGGAGTTGTTATGACAACTGTTTAGATGTGCTATTTAAGTGACTTCCCTCCTGGAAGACATTGTAAATGGGGATTTTGTTTCTTTCAATCACGCGTGCAAAGTCCTGAGCTGCCTAGTTCCAGGAATATAAACAGAACACTTAGACTGAACTTCGTACTTAAGATCTATTTTCATGACATGTATTTCTCTAGGAAATGGACCATTATGACTGCACGTAAACACGTAGCCACTTCAGAAATATCCTGATTCAACTGCCAAACTGTGAAGCTGGCATTCAAGCTAATACCTGTATCTTCTAAACATGGCAAGGCTGAAGTAACTAGTGTTCCTCTATTTCAGGAACCACTCATCTGCATCCAGAAAGAATACTTAAAATAAATCCAGCAGTTTAGTATCAAAAATGATTACTATTCTTTAAGCAGATATTATATATTTATATATAATCTATATACCTACCTATCTATCTATCTAATAATGGGTAAGGGTGGTGTACAAGGATGTATACTGATCAAGGTGGCTAATTAACAGTTGAGTTTGTGTACGAAACTGGTCTCTACCAATGTAACCCCTTATCCAACGTCCTATACTGAATTGCTTGTATACGACGCTGTACTACCTGACTGCACTTCTGCAACCTCTCATATGCTAACCTTACCAAATGTCCTACCCTGTACTGATTATGTCCTATACGGTAGTGGCAGCATAGTTAGTTGCACTGTTTGCTTATAATGCTTGTTTGGTCTTTTGTACTAGATATAGTATGTGTTTATACTATTGCAATAAGCCTAGCTGGATCCACTGCTGTTATACCCCATGTCATTATCTTCTGTTATTAAAATTGTATTCTGTCATTGAACTTCCTGTATGCAATGTCCTACCCTGCATTATCTGATTGTATCTGCTCAGCTCTTTGTAACTAACTCCTGGTCATCCCTGAAAAAGGGACCTCTGGGGCCCAGTGGGTCTACCCGGTTACCAGAATTTAATAAATAAATAAATAAATTAGGGCTTTATTGCCCTAATTAGTCCCCAAGCTGGGTATATTTTGATGTGTACCACCCTTACCCATTGTTCATTCAATATAATACATTAGGGTGGCTATTGTTATGAAGATTACATTTGTGATCACATTTTGTCACCTGAAGGTCTCTTGCAGCAAGAAGAGAATGGTGTGTAGTGAATGCGGTGTGAGATTTCTAGGTTTGGGAGGCTTTTGTGTAAGTGCCTATTTTTCAGATTCTTTTACAGCTTGTTAATTGGCTTGGCTAGCTTCCTAATGTTGTGTTAAGGAGCTGGTGTACTGCCTAAAAAATATGAGATTTTAAAAGCAGACATATCTGAGGTATTTTTTATTTTCCCTTTGTTAATTAGAGGACTGTTTACCTGATGTTAGTAGGTGTGATATGTGAAACAGCACCCTGCTTGTCAGCTGACATACCTATTCTACTGCCCCCCACTACATCATCAGCTTTGTGACCTCACTGACTGTGACATCTTTGCTGCTTAGGAATAGCCATTCAGTGTCTGCCAGGTCATTCACATGTAATGTCACTGTCAGTGAGATCACAATGCTGTTGATGTAGTGGGAGCAACAGAGATAGATATGTTAGTTCCCAGGCTAAGAGCTGTTGCACACATCCAACACAAAATTATTACATAGGAGACTTTCTAATTAGCAAAGGAAAAAAGAAAAATTCTTCAGAAATAAAAAGTTACACCTGACTACTTCTTACAATTTGTATTAATTTCCTGTCTGTCTGTCTGTTTTGGCTTCACTATCTCTTGAATTGTGCTATTAGTTGTATCCCATAAGATTTAATGTAGTGCAGGTGTGTATTTTTTATTAGTGTATGTATATACTTTTAATTCATTGATTAATATAGGCATATAGCTTTAATTAGTGTAGGTATATAGCAGTAACTGTTCGATTAGTGCAGGTATACAACTGTAATTCATCAATTAGTGCAGGTATATTCGGTAGCTTTATTTGATAGATTAGTCACAGGTATACAGGGAGATAAATGATGGCCTTTTCTATGGGTAAAAGTCCCCATCCATGTATTTTATAAATATATGTATTTATTATAGGGGCGCAGTCACTATCCTATTGTTAGGGTCCAGTCTTCATTTCTATGTTAAACTAAAAATTTTGCACTTTAATAACTTTTTAGCCATTCAAGCAATTTGCAGGACATTTTGCATGCTCCATCTGGGACTACAGATAGCTTGATGTGGCAAGTTTCGTTCTAGTCGGATGTGTAGGTGCAGAGATTCAGAGTGTCAAAAAATGTGAAGATTACCATTTTTGGTCAAATTCTTTGTCATGTTGCAGTGAAGAAATGGTGTGGAATATTGGTCTGAAATATTTAGGATATAAAGGTCTTGGGTCACAGATGTGCCTTTTGAAGATTTGGTGAGAAAATGTTAATCTGATCCAAAATTATTAAATTTCAGAGTTTCCAATTATTTCCTGTGGGACCAGTTAGATGTCCCTCTCAAAAAAGGATTCTTTATCACAAATGCAGAATCATTTTTCACAAACCTCTTATCCTGTGTCACAAATGGGGAATCTTTTTTATGCTGCCATTTTGTATTTCAGTTAGCAAGGCAAACAAAAACAAATAATTAAAAAAACTAATGTATTGAGTAAAAAATCAACACAATGTGTTCTGGTAATTGGGATCCCCTCAGTTGGATTCTGCACTTATGTGTTGAAGACATGCCCTTGAATTTCTTTTTATTTACATTATAAGTAGTTTTTCTGTGACTCTTGAAATGAAGAAAGATTCTTTTCCATGTCATGAGTCATGAAAAAGGATCCTTTTTCATGATGGAAAATCCCTGGTGCCTACTGGCACCCCCCCCCTTCAGATCTCTGTTCCCATTGTTGCTCTGCTGTGTAGCGATACCCCCACCCACCCTCCAATTGCTAGCTCCATTTCATTTGTATAGCCACTAGTTTCATACTGGGGGCCACTGAGCAAGTCACTTAACTTGCTTGTGCTCCCAGTTCAGACCTGGAAACAAGCTTCAGCTTATGTGCCTTTCCTAGTTAAACATTTTTCCCTTCCCCTTTTCCCTGGTGTCTGCTGGCACTGCCCACCCTCTGATCACCATCCCTGTTGTTTCCCTGGTGTCTAGTGGCACCTCCATCATCTGATCACTGGCCCCATGTGGATTTGAATCCCACAGCCCTGTGTTGCATACTGTGTGACCCTGAGCAAGTCACTTAACTTCCTTGTGCTCTCAAGTCAGACCTGGAAACAAGCCTCAGCTTATGTACCTTTCTGGGTTAAACAATTTCCCCTTTCTTTATTTCCTTGGCATCTAGTGGCACCCCCACCCTCTGATTCCAGTCCCTGTAGTTTCCCTGGTGTCTAGTGGCACTCCCCACCATCCCATCGCTGTCCCTGTAATTAACCTGGTGTCCAGTGGCACCTCCCACCTCCAATCACTGTCCCTGTTATTTCCCTGGTGTCAAGTGGCAACCCTCACCCTCTGATCACTGTCCCTGTTGTTTCCTTGGTATCTAGTGCACCCCCATCCAGTAATCTCTGGCCCCTTTGTTTCCCTGGTGTCTAGTGGCACCACCCACCCTCCAATCACCATCCCCATTGTGCTTTGTTTGCCTGAAATAAACAAAACTGTTTTTTTATTTCTGAATTGACCCTCACTGATCTGACCACCACCACCCACTCAGAACCTACCACTCCACACTTTCGAAAACCCCCACACACCCTCACTCACCTGAACAGGTGCCAAGGTAAAGCTTAGTCTCCAATGGAAGACACGTCTTGCTAATGGAACTGCCACTACAATATAAGAAACTAAAGTAAGTGCAGTTCAAAGTATTTCAATGGATGTTTCAACTTTGATGCATAACTTTGCCATTTTTGATTATTTTCACCAGAAATTTTCAACATGGTCTTTCTGGGACCCCCACTTCATGAACAATGTGAGTGGAATTATGCAAATCCACCCAGAAAAGGAATGTTATGGTTGCTTGGCAAAATCACATTTCAGGTGAGATTTGAACATTTTCACTATCCTTGTTCATGAGGTGGGGGCATAAGAAGGCTATGTTGAACACTTGGGCTCAAAATATGCAAACAATGGGAAAGTTATGCACATGCATTGACATTTTGCTATGTTTACTCGTAACTCTAGTAATTTTCAATACTTTGAGCCCAAATTTCAAAGTAGCCATATTTTGACTGGACCTCATGAGCATGACAGCTGTCATTTTTCAAATCCTTGCTAAGTTCTATTTTTTGCACCTGTGGCATGGAATGACATTGTGGTTAGGCAGAATCACATTTTTGCCAAGGATTCACACATTTTCATGTCCAGGTTCATAAGGTGGGGTGATAATAAGGCTATGGTGATAATTTGGTTGTAGTTTTTCTAAAACTGGAAGTGCATATACACATCTATGTACTCCCACAAAAAATAAAGACATTATTACACTATCTTAAAAATTGTGGATGGATGAATGGGGGCCCTGCACTCCCACAGGCAAATAAGGATATGATTATACTATCTCAAAAAGTAAGAAAATTCATTGCAAAAAACTTTGTGAATGCACTAGTTAGGATTAAAGTGACAAAAGCAGGGAAACAAGGTGCTAGGGTTTCAAACCTTAACACCCCACCCCCACCCTGCAGGCCGCAACAGCGTGAGGTGTGCCTTGGAGTAGAACAGAAAATCGAGAAGTGAGCACTCCAAGCAGAAAATATCAAACCAAGTTCAATTTAATGCTTAAATAGCATTTAATTCAGATGCCATTAATCAGGCCAGTAACCCCCAGCACTTCAGCGTTCAAGCCTTCTTAAGGGGGTGTGGCTAAAAGAACAAGCAGTTTCACATATATACTATTCTATGACGTCATCTACCAGTGAAACAATTCATAATTTATACAAAGAATATAAAGAAAAAAGGGTATATAATAACAAAAAGAATATGTGCAAAAAATATAGAAAAAGAGCTAATTTGTACAAATTTTAGTATTGCAATGCATATTCATTTATAGATGGTACTGTTTTTATCTATTTATATCTGATGCTTATCATAATTTCTAACAATTTAATCAGTTAATCAGTACCTACTGGAGAGGTTATCTAAATAAATCTGCATAGCATTTGATTCTTATTTGTATCATTCGGTTATAATTTATAGCAAAGCCCCTGAGAGTAGTGTAGAGGACACTTGTTATTATAAAGGAGAGAAAAGAAATTCTGAAGAATATAGGACTTAGACAGATGTTATTTTGTGATCACCCTAAAGAAACTTCCATCCTTAGAATGGGAGTAGGACACCTACTTTCAGGTGGGGATCTACAGGCACACAATCTCCTAAGTTCCTAAAAAAGAAAGAAAAAGAGAAATAAAATTAGTTTAGTTTAGTTATAGCAGATACATATACATACTCATCTCTTTCTATCTTTTAGAAATGGTTTTAGATCCCAATGATCATTTAGTCCATCTGGATTAACAGTCTTGAGTCTGTAAATCCATTTACTTTCTCATTTGAGAATTTCATTTGTTTGATTGTCACCCCCAAAACTAAGCAGTGGTTGCCAGTCAATTCCCATAAATTTAATAATAATATCTTTATTTTTATGGAGCCTTTCAAAAGATCAAGGCACCTAACAAGGTTTAAAATCATATATCAGACATCCAGCATCATTAATTATATAAAACAATTAATACAGCTACACAGTCATTCACCAAATGCTTGGTGCCATAAGTATGTTTTTAAAGCTTGCTTGAATCCCTCCATGGTCGTGCACTCCCGTAACTGATGGGGTAGAGAATTCCAAAGGGTTGGGACCACATACATAAATGCCCAGGCCCCAGATGATTTCAAACACACCCTTGGAATCTCTAGCAACCCCTCATCGGCTGAGTCACTGATCACCCAGGGCACTGAGGGACCAGAAGCTCTTTCAGGTAGTCTGGGCCCTGTCAGTGTAGGGCTTCAAAAGTCAGAAGACTGACTTTGAAGGTGATCCACCACTGTACTGGCAGCCAGTGAAGTCCGTGCAGCACCAGTGAAATATGACAGGACCGGGGAGTTCCCATCAAAAGCCAGGCCACTTCATTCTGCACTAGCTGCAAGTGGCAGATTTCAACCCCCAGTAGCCCTAGGTAGAGGGAGTTGCAATAATCTAAGTGTGAGGACACAAAGGCATGGACCAGCAAGGTGTTTAATCCTGGAGATATTCCAACATTTCCAACATTTTGGATCTGAATTATGTCTCTGAGAGAAGTGCAAGCCAACAGGAGTGTCTATTCTAACATTAATTATGTTTCTCACGTTCTTGCATTCTGTTTCAGGGCTCTTGAGGTTCATCCTATGTACATAACCTCACATTCACACTACAGTGTATAGATCACAAAAGTGGTATCACAATTTATGAATTCCCTAATATCATATTTAAATCCTGTGGAGGGGTGTACAAACTCAGACCCTGGTTTACAATAACTACATACGTTGCACCATTGGCATTTAAAATTGCCTTTAGGTTTTGTACCCAGCTACATGCTTTTAAGTGGTTGTGTCATTCTGCTACGTACAAGTTTTTCTTTTAAATTCTGTCCTCTAGAAAAAGTAATGCGTGGTTTTGCACCTACTGTATTGCCCAAATGTGTATCTGAATGTAACAAGTGCCAGTTTCTGTATACAGTGTTACCAATTTTCCCTGACCAGTTATTAAATTATGTGACAAATGTGACAGGATGACTGTTAGATGGAAGGTCCTCTGTTTTCTGTTTTAGTACATCCTCTCTTTTCTTAGCATAGGCCCTACTCATGGCCTGTATAAATAATTCATCCCTATATCCTCTGAAGACAAAACATTCTCTCAATTCCTCTGCTTGTGTAAAAAAGTCCATTTCCTCTGAACTCCTGTGTAGGCACAGGGACTGACCATAAGGAATGGATTCCTTCAGGTTCTGAGGGTGTGCACTATCTACCCTAAGTAGGCTATTAGTGGCTGTAGATTTTCTGAAGCATTTGGTAAAAACACATCCATTTGGGTCAGATGGTCTTTTTACTATGAGATTCAGAAAATCTATACTATCTGGATCAGTTCTATAGGTGAATTTCATGTTAATATGATTGTTGTTGAACCATTCTACAAAACAGTCTGCCTCTGCTATGTCACCATCCCAATGCATAAACTATCATTAATAAAGCAGGTCCAGAATGCAATCTTGCCAAAAGATGGGGTTGAATCTAGGAACACTGTGAGATCCTCCCACTTCCCAAGGAATAAGTTAGCATAGGATTGTGCCATGGAGGCACCCATTGCTGTACCACAATTCTGTTGATAATTCTCTCCTAGAAACTCAGAATGATTATGGGTGAGAATAAAGTGGGTTGCTGATAAAAGAAAATCTACTGGAACATCATTTGTATCAATTTTCTTTTCCAAATAGTATTTACAAGCATTAATCCCTTGTTCATGTTTTATGCAAGTATACAGAGACTCTGCATCTATTGTCACTCATATAATTTTTTCTGTCCACGTAATGTTCTGTAGTTTATTAATGACATGTGTGGTGTCCTTAGTGTGTGACTTGAGTTTCACCACCTCTCATTGTAAGAAGAAGTCTACAAAACCTCCAAGTTTCTCTGTTACTGACCCAATTGCTGAGATAATCAGTCTCCCTGGTGGTTCCTTATATTCTTATGTCTCTTAGACAAGACATGTTATTTATTTAGCTTTTGTTGACCAGGTAAGTACACTAGACAAAACAATTACCTATTTTTAGGTATGACCCGGGAGAGTACAGGAATTACAGATTTAAGTACAAAGGACTACATGATACAGATTGAGACAGGTTACAGGTCAGGTAAGACATATCTTATACAGTATATACACAATAGAACAACACATGTAGAAACTAAGAGCAGTACAATAAGTACAAATTGAGATGCAGCAGATACAACACTATATACAACTTAAGGCCCCAGGAAGTGGAGCCTCGGTTAGAGCAACACCCCAAAAACACGGGTTATGGTACATTAAAACCCAGCAATCAACCCATATATGTCAGAACACATCCAAGAGAAAGGAGTGCAGTGAAGGATCTGGCAAGATCATAGGGGTTTGGGACAACCACACGCCGAGAAAAGTTTGAGATGGTTCCATAGGGAGGATTGAAGGTGCACATGTGAGTGGGAGGAGCGAACCTGGGCAGCAAATGAGTTCCACAGCCTGGGAGCACAAGTGGCAAAATTTCTATCCCCCATTAGAGTCCAGCTAGCAGGGATCTTAAGGATGGCGGGACACAGAGACCTGAGAGAATAGGCTGAGGAGGCAGCCAGAACAAGGAATTTCACCAGCCCAGGAGGGGTGCCAGTACCAAGGACCTTGCCCGTGAAACACCACAGGACGAAGTGTATATGATTTGATGGGGAGAGCCAATTCAGCTTGCTATATAGGTCACAATGATCGGTGAGACGAGGGGCAGCCAGAGCAAAATGGCAGACATTATTGTAGGCAGTGGACCACTTAGAAAGGTGAGCTTTGGAGGAGTGAGAAAACAAAAGGAGCCCATAGCAAAGCGAAGGGAGAAACACACCTCTGGCAAGAGTGAGATGGGCAGCAGGAGTAAGGTTGCTCTTAGCTCTGTATGCCAGACCCAGTTTGCAGTTGACAGTCTTACAAACATTTTGAAAGTGGCGGCCAAGGTCAAGCTGTGGGTCAAGTGTCACCCCAAGGTATTTAAAGTTGTCAGTAACAAGGATCAGGACACCGTCGGTACCAGTAATGCATAAAGGAGTAGGAGAGGCCTTAATCTTGGCCTGGGACCTGAAGAGCATGGCCTGGGTTTTCTTAAGATTAAGAACCAACTTACGGAACAAAATCCAGGACTGAATGTTCCCAAGGTCCTCACTCAGGTGGCAATTAATGACCCCTATATCCGGAGAATGAGTGAGGATGACCAGGGCATCTGCATAGAGGATGAGCCTACAATAGACAGAGATGGAGGAGAGTTTGTTAACAAAAATGGAGAAGAGCAGGGGCCCCAGGACAGAGCCTTGGGGGACACCCATGGTTACAGAAGTAGAGCCCAAGAGCTCCATGCCATATTTGACAAGCTGCTTTCTGTCATGTAGATAGTTGGAGAACCATCAGAGCACACCAGGTGATAGACCATAGAACCTAAACTGAGTGCAGAGCATGACATGATCAACAAGATCAAAGGCCTTGGAGAGATCTATAAAGATTGCCCCAGAGAGTTTGCTCTGGTCCATAGCCGCTCTGATCCAGGATGAGACTGTGACAAGGGCAAGGATGTGCTGCACCCTTTCTGAAAGCCATGCTGCACAGGTGACAGTAGGTCATGTGACTGAAAATACTCCGAGAGTTGCCCTGCCACAACTTTCTCAAGGAGTTTGCTGACTGCCGACAGAATGGCTATCTCACGGTAGTTTTCAATCAGTGTGGGGTTCCCCTGTTTAAGAATAGGGACCACCCTGTCACCTTTCATATGTCCGGGATAGCCCTCGATGACAGGGACAGATTGAAAATGTGGGCCACCGGGAAGGCAATATGAGAGGTACCAAGACAGAGGAGCTTCGGTTCCAAACCATCATGGCCAGCACTGGAGAACGGGGAGAGGCCAGAGAGCAATCTCTGCACCTCTTGCACCATCACAGGCTTAAAATGAAAGAACAGAAGGTGTAGTGGAGGGGCAGTGACCTGTTCACAGTTATCACCTCCACTGGGGGGGGGAATGACGAGGTGAAAGCAGACAGGTCAGAGAAATACAGGTTAAATGCATTTGCGGTGGTTAGTGAGTTGTTGCAGCTAGCACCATCTATAAGCATATCAGAGGCCTCACCACTCGAGGAACCACTATCTATGTTCTTAATGTTCCTCCGGAACCTCCTGGGGTCCCTAGCCGAGCTCAGCAGCACAGTTTTGCAAAACTCGCTTTTGGCAGCCTTATTGCTTTCTTGCACTCATTTCTGATTCTCCTGCACTGCTGAAATACAGCCTGATCCAATGTAGCATTGAAATTTGCCCAACACTTGTCCCTAGACTTCATAAGGGCTAAGAGGCTCCCATGTAACCACTTTGTTGCTGACCCCTGACCCTCCGTCTGATGAGGGGGGGCATGCTTATCCTGCAGAGCCCTGAAAGTGCTGAAGAAATCAGTAGCAGCAGATAAGGAGTCCTGGGCATTCCATACTGCAGACCAGTCAGTGTGCTGGAGATCATCTTTGCATCTGGATTGGAACTGAAATAGATTTAAAGTCTTTTGATGAGTTATTAAACAACTTTGACAGTAATTTACAGTTCACCATGAATTATAGTGCAACAGCAATACCATTCCTAGACCTTGAAATCCAATTATCTAAAAATACATTTAAAACCACACTTTATAGAAAAAGCACAGATAGAAACACATTATTGCATAATGCAAGCTTTCATGAAACGAAATTAAAAAATAGCATTCCATACTCACAATTAGTGAGAGTAAAACGTAACTGTAAGGAACTTAAAGAATATAAAGAACAAAAACAAGAAATGTTAGAAAGATTTAAAGAAAGGGGTTACCCCAATAAAATTTTATTACAAGCAGATAACAGAATTGAACAAATTACACGTGAACAACTGTTGACTAAACAACAAAAGACAACAAAAAGATAGATTAGTATTTGCTACAAAGTACAATCATAAATGACACAAATCAGGTGAATTGTCAATAAACATTGGTATTTAGTAGCAATGGACAATCCAAACATAAGATCATTACAATTAAAACCTATCATAGTAGCTAAAAAGTAAGAAATTTAAAAGACAAATTAGTACATTCACAATTCAAACGTGACAAATAAGAATAAAGCACACCCTATTAGGCCCACTACAACCAGGGATGAATAAATGTGGCAAGTGTGCAGTGTGTAATAACACTAGTAAAAAATCTATATTTAAACATCCACACTTTAATGAAGAATTTTATATTAAAGAATATATTGACTGCAACACAGGAGTAGTTTATGTATTACAATGTCCCTGTGATAAATTATATGTGGGACAAACCAAAAGGGCTTTAAAAGTCAGGATAGGGGAACACAAAAGTGATATTAGGAATAAAAATGAAAAATCACCAGTAGCAATACATTTCAGTGAGGCAGGACACACAGGAGCTTCCCTTAGGTTTTGGGGGTTAGAGATAGTAAAACAACCACCAAGGGGTGGAAATTATAAAAAATTATTAGATAAAATTGAAATGAAATGGATTTTCAGTTTAAAAATATTAGATCCGGTAATTGGGATGAATATAGAGCAGAATTGGCAAGCCTGTATTTAAAAGTCAAAATAGGTTTAAGTAAAAAATTATGTTAAAATTCATTGGACAGAAGGGTTTAGGAGGGGTCTAGCCACAGCACATTAAATTTGTTTATTGTATGAATAGAAATCAGTTGAGTACTACATTGTTCAATGTTTAATGTGCACAATATTGGTGTGTTCCAAAATGAATGTAAAATGTTTGTTATATAAAATTGTGTAACGTCAAGAAATTACAGAGTATTTAAATATAGTAAAAGTAAGGTATTATATTCATTGTGAATATATAAGGGTGTCTTAGGACAATCAAATTTATAAAGCTGTATTTAAAGTTTGGAAAATGAAAAAAGTTTAAGATTATTTTTGCTGGAGGTTCCAAGGAACTGTATGGAAAAGTTATATAAAATATACAAAGAGTTTACATTTGTACACTGTTGTCCTTTATTAAAATGAATAGGTTAAAATACGGAGAGTTGATTTTCAAAACGATGATAATAACCAGTCCAAATTAAGAGCAGCTTGAGCGAACCGCACACATGCCCACTCTGTGAGGGATGTGTATACAGTTGCTTAGCAACACTCTCGCGATTAGCGAGAGTTCCGGGTAGTGTTTACGTCACTCCCGCGGGAAACTCAAGCTGCTCAAGAGGACAGCGTCCTTGGAAAGCCTTACACTGCAGAAAGTAAGCAGCGTCAGACGCCATTATGAGCTAGAACCTAATTCGCGTTCTTTAGCGAGTAAATAGATTTATTTGGCCTTAGTAATTGTTATGGATGAACGCGAATGGAACAAAGTAAAGCTTTGAGTAAGTAAAATTTTTAAATAAATTAGTATGTTCAAAACATAATTCAACAAACGGACACAAAAGAAATAAGCTGAAAGCACTGTATGTTATGTTCTTTCATAGAATGGTTTTAAACTGAGAGCAATACAAAAATTGAAAGACTGAAAAGCTTAAGAGACTTTCCAAGGTATGCTAGTTACGGGGGGTTTTTCAAGTGTATTCACATTCTTTGGCCTGGTTATATATTACTTAGAATATAATTTGTATGTTAGATTAAATGAATGAAGCCTTTGAGATGTTTCAAAGATTATTTATCATTGTTAAATCTACACACAAGGCATTGTAAAAATGTTGATAATTATTTTGTGGTTTTGGTGTTTATTAGTATTATAAAAAACAAATAGAGATAAAGCATTGATTAAATATGGTATTTTTACCATAAATAAACTTGTAAATATTTGTATGTTTAGGAGGAAGAAATCGTTTTTCCAAGTTTATTAAGTTTTGTGAAGTATAGTAACACATTGAATCAGGTAGATATCTGTCTTATTTAAATCCATTGACAAATTCTTTATTTTTGTTGAAGCAAAGAGTGACTATGCATTAAAATATATTGTTAAATCATTTTAAAACAGATACGTATAAAAAGAGCCCCGTGATCAAGCTTAAAGAAGCGAAACGTAGGGGTGATGTTGTGAAATAAAGAAAGGTTTTTTAAGCAAAACACAAGACTCCGGATTTTCTTCTTGTACAGAAAAACATCTTGGAAGGAGCCAAGATAAAACCCAGAGAAGTCCCTGACCTATATGATCTTATGCAGAATTTTCAGGGATGGGATCTTCCACACACAGTACATGGGACAGTGGTCAGAGATGGAGTCGGGAAGGATGACCAATGAGCTGATCCTATCAGGTCTGTTTGTCAGAACCAAATCCAGTAGAGAGCCCACACCTCCACTGGGAGAGCACCTGGTAGGGTCCTTGATGAGCTGCGACAGGGAGAGACCAGCAAGTAGCAGTTCAAAAGCTTTAGTGTTACTATCAAGCCAGTTTAGGTTAAGATCACCCAGAATCATTAACTCATTATGCTGGGTCACGGAACCAACAGTATCAAGGAGGGCGGACAGCCCCCCTATGCCCCCCATAGGAGGATTGTAGGTAAATATAATATGTAGCTTTTTGGTCATCCCAAGCAACACTACCGTATGTAGTAACTCACAGGGGGACTGCAATGGCTGTTGACAGGGTAAAACCAACAGGTTGAGGTGGCTCCTGTAGTAGACCAAGATGCCACCCCCCCTCTTTTTTCCCGGACTATCCTGCCTGCCAAGTTCATAGTTGGGAAAGGCACATGCAGAATTTGGAGTTGAGGGTTTAAGCCAAGTTTCAGTTATGCCAAGGATGTCAGGCCTGTGGTAGGTGACCCAAGCAAGAAGGTCTGCCGAGTTGGGCAGAAGGCTGCAAATATTGAGATGAGCTATTTTCAGCCCTTTGACAACTGACCAGCCCACAGCTGAGGGGGAGGCTTGGCAGGGTGGATCAGGGTTAAGCTCAATGTCACCCGCGAGTACTAGGGTCACCAATAGGAGCCAAAGGAGATGCCTTAAGAGAGGGGAGCCATCCCTGGCTGGTGGCTGGTGGCTTGCGGCCATAATGCCTGACCACCTGTGCTGGGCGCAGGAACACCTGAGGTCCAGACAGCAAAGAACCCAGGGGGGGCGTCTGACTTCAGCTATAAGGTTGGAGAAGGTAAAGTCGGACTCCTCTGGCTGGGTATGAGTGCCGCAGAGTTCCCCCACAGGAGGAGCACTGACACCAATAAACCAGGGGATGCTAAAGACAGCAAGAAGACCAAAGGTGAAGGAACACTTGAGTGGAAGGGGCAACATTTTTGTAAAAGAATGCTCAGGGTCCCCCGTGTCAATACCAGGGATAGTTGGCAAGGAACGATGGTAAAAACTATATTAACCACCAGGCCCCAAGTTAGCAGCCAAGGTAGCCACCCACAATAGGAAAAAACTGGATGTCAAGCAGCTGCAATCCACTACCACAGTTGATAGAGAGCCCACCCAATGAAGAGAACACAGTGACATCCCAGTTAGAGAGCACTCAAGGTTGTAGCCACTACAGAGAAGCATCCAGCCCCACTAAGGGGACCCCACCCATGGTCAAGAGGCAGGGACCTAAGCTTAAATACAAGGGTAACTAGCCATGGTCAAGAGGCAGGGACCTGAGCTTAAATGCAAGGATAATTAGCCTAGAGTGATTACTAGGGCAGACTCAAGCAGACAGTCGCTATGTGAGCTAATGAGGCAGAACAGTGAACACAGTTAGCAAAGCAGAACAGTAGACAAAATTAACCATGCTAGCAGACAATAATACAGTAGGAACTAAGCCCATGTGAGGTGAGTGTACATGCTACTGGCAGGCAGTAATAAAAGATATACTTTTAAGTTAGGTTAAGCTGAGTTGCCACCTATTGCCAGACCCGATTGGTCCTGGGCAGAAGGGGGACATGGTTACAGGGCATTTAAGGGGTGGAGGGAATGGAATGGGTGGAAGGGCAGGAAAATTATAGTACAATAGTAGCTGTTTCTTCTGCTGCTGCTGCTCAGCCCTCATCAGGATTTGGCCCCAATTAATGTCACGATTCCTCAGGGGAGGTCTGCTCAACTTTTAGATGATTGCTGGCGCCTCAACCCCGAGGTGCTCAATATTTGTTCATTGCGGGGGGGTGACTAGCGGGAGCCGCCTGCTCTTCCCCTGAAGAGATCCGAGGAAGCTCACATGGAATGCTTGAAAGTCCTAGCTCGAGCCCAACCTTTTAAACCAGGCTGCCTGAGTGTCACAACAGCTGTGGTCCAATTGGGCACTGCTGCATGATTTAAATTTCAGAGAGTTTGGCACCAAAAGGACTGCTGGGGCTCCAGTTTCCGTCAGTGGCTCTGTGAAAAATTACACTACAATAGCAGCTACTTCTTCTGCTGCTGCTCAGCTCTCATCAGGATTCACTCCCAATTGATGTCCCAATTCATCTGGGGAGGTCCACCCGGCTTTCAGATGATTGCCGGCACCTCAACCCCGAGGTGCTCTGTATTTGTTCATTGTGGGGAGTGACTAGCGGGAGCTGCCCGCTCCTCCCCTGAAGAGATCTGAGGAAGCCCACACGAAATGCTTGAAAGTCCTAGCTTGAGCCCAGCCTTTTAAACCAGGCTGCCCGAGCATCACAACAGCTGTGGTCCAATTGGGCACTGCTGCATGATTTAAATTTCAGAGAGTTTGGCACCAAAAGGACTGCTGGGGCTCCTGTTTCAGTCAGTGGCTTGGCGACAAATTACAGTACAATAGCAGCTGTTTCTTCTGCTGCTGCTCAGCCCTCATCAGGATTCACCCCCAATTAATGTCCAAATTAATCGGGGGAGGTCCACTCGGCTTTCAGATGGTTGCCGGTGCCTCAACCCCGAGGTGCTCCTTATTTGTTCATTGCAGGGGGGGTGACTAGCGGAAGCTGCCCGCTCCTTCCCTGAAGAGATCCAAGGAAGCCCACATGAGTAACATGGGACCATGGGGATCTCATTCCACATACATTTAAGTTCCCTCTCACTTATATCCCCTCTGGACACTGCTTCCTGCAGTAAATGATGCAGTTCTATTTTAAATAGACCCATAGGATTCTGTATCAATTTCTCATAATTTGATGCATCATTTAACATTTTTTTCACTATATCAATATAGTGCGCTCTGTCAAAAATTACAATGTTCCCACCCTTATCTGCAGGTTTTATCACTATTTCTGTTTCAGATTCAAGTTCCTGTAAGGCTTTCTCCTCATCTCTGGTTAAATTCCTATTCCTAGGTTCTCCTGCCTGCAGTACCACTTTGTCTACTTGTTTCAAAACAATTCTTTCAAAAGTCGATATTGCAGAATTAATTATGTTAGGCATAAATTCAGAGACTGGACAAAATAAAGTTTTTCTTTGTGCCCTAATATTACAGTGAGTACTTACATCAGCGGGACTAGAGCCTGAGGGCCTCAAAAAATCAACATCTATCTCATTAATAATATAATCAATGCCCTCATCTAGTCCCGATGCTTCATTGCGAGAATCTAAGGGATCATCCATAAAGTTTGCAGTGTCCTGGTCAAGCGTGTTCTCCATAAATCCCATGGTGGATGGTGTATTTCCTGTTCTTGGTCTTTTGAAAAAAAATGCTTTCAATTTCAGTTTGTGAAATAGTTTGTACAAGTCCACCTGTATTTGGAATGGGTTAAGTTAAGGCGTCGGAAAGAAAGAAAGTCTGTGTTTTAATACCTTAGTCTGTGCTTCAGAGAGCTCTTTCTTTGATATATTAATCACTTGGCGCTCTTGCCCCGGCCCCTCCCTCATCCTCTGGTCTTCCATTTGTCTTGTGGAGTGATTGCCTCCTCTTGTGCCCCTCCTGGTTCTCCTGTGCCTTCTTCTGTGTTTGATGTAGTCTGTCCCCTTTCTAAAAAAGGACTGTGGTCTCTGCTTCTATTATTACCACTGTTTCTTTCTTTAAAACGTACTCTGGACCTGCTTCTGCTGTGGTTACTCCCCTTTCTTTTCCAAATCAGGATTCTTTCATTATCAAAATCCTCCTGATCTCTCACCACTTTCTTCTGTTTTTTGGCAACTAGCTCATTCTCATATTTTGTTAGTCTCTCTTTCGTACATGTATCGAGCTCTCTAAAGGCTGCTGTCTCTTTAAATGCTAATATGTCTTTTTTGGCTGTCTCAATGTCTGTACTTAGTTATTCATGTTTGCGTATGTCAGCCTTGATCGCAATTCAATGAAAGTTTTTGAAACTAATAAACCTGCTGCCACCCAATCTTCTTTGAAGGGAAATGTATAGAAACCAGAGGAAGGTATAATAGTAATCCTAAACCCACATGGGGCTTGTCCCTTGCTAAAATACTGTTCCAAGGTAACTATATTATAAAACACATCAAATTCCTTTCTAAGCAGTCTCTCTAGATTACCAAAGGCTGTTTTTACTTCACCTGGGATAGAACCCGTGTCCTTGTTTACTCTGAGTCTCTCAAAGGCATTGCTCCTTTTCAAAGCGCAAGTCTCCAGCATGGAATTCTCCTCTACATCTCCTGCTCACATGTTTCTCTATGCAATCTTTTTAGGGGAAATATATAACACTCTGGCCAAATACAGAATTCAGGAAAAGCCTTCTGGCCAGATTCTAGTCCGTGTTCTCTGTAAGTCCAAAATACCCTCTAGAAAATCAAGCTGTTGTAAATTTTCAGCCTTCCATGTGCTGCTGCTCCAAGAAGCAAAAATCCAAACAGGCTGAGGATGTGAGCTGCACAAACACTGTTGAGGGGGGTGCTCATACAGGAGGCAGCTAGCCTCAGAGTCCAACAGAAAAATGAGAAGTGAGCACTCCACACAGAAAATATCAAACCAAGTTCAATTTAATGCTTAAATAGCATTTAATTCTAATGCCATGAATTGGGCTAGTAACCCCAGTGCTTCAGTGTTCAAGCCTTCTTCGGGGGTATGGCTAAGAGAACAAGCAGTTTCCCATATATACTATTTTATGACATCAACAACCAGTGACACAATTCTTAATTTACATAAAGAATATAAAGAAAAAACTATATACAAAAACAAAAACAAAAGAATATATGCAAAAAATATAGAACAAGAGCTAACATCTACAAATGTTAGTATTGCAATGCATATTCATTTACAGATGGTACTATTTTTATCTGTTTATTTCTGATACTTATCAATTTCTAACAATTTAATTAGTTAATCAGTACCTACTGGAGAGGTTATCTGAAAAAATCTGCATAACATTCGATTCTTATTTGTAGTATGTGGTTATCATTTAGTTATCAACCCTAACTGATAGTTTTTTGCAAAGAATGTCCTTACTTTTTTAGATAGTGTAATCATAGCCTTATTTGCCTGTGGGAGTGCAGGGCCCTCTGGGTTCTTCGCTCCCACCCATCCATTGTTTTTGAGATAGAGTAATTGTATCCTTATGTATGTAGTTGTGGAAGGGCCCTGCACTTCCATTTATAGGACAACAGTGACCAAATTGTCAGCATAGCCATCATATTACCCCACTTTATGTACCTGGTACACAAGATTTTCAAAGCCCCGCCAAAACATAATTCCATGCAACTTCAATGTCATTCCATGCCACTGGTGTGAAAACACATTTTGGCCAGGATCTGAAAACTGAAAGCTATGACATACATGAGGTGGGGTAGTAAGGAGGCTCTGTTGAAAATCTGGGGTCAAAATACTTAAAATGTCCAAAGTTACAAGTGTGCACAGCAAAATTGCAATGAATGGTCATAACTTTGGAAGTTTTACATATTTCAACCCTAAATTTTCAGTTTAGCCTTCTTATGACCCCACGTCATGAACAAGTGCAGGAAAAATTTTCAAATCCCACCCACTTGGTGAATTTTCCAAGCAACCAAGAAATCACCTTTCATGTGGTAGTTGCGTAATGTCAATCATATTGTTCGTGATGTGAGGTACCAAAAAGGCCATGTTGAAAATTTCATGTCAAAATGTCAAAAAATGGCTGAGTTATGCATCAAAGTTGAAAACCCCCTGAAATACATTGAATCACAGTTACAACAGTTTCTCATATTGCAGTTGCTGGTTCCAGTAGCAAGATGTGTCTTCAATCGGATAATGGATCTCAAACCTGGGAGCCGTTCAGGTGAGTGAGGGTGTGTGGTGTGTACTTGAGGATGTGGGGTGGTGGGTGTTGAGTGGGAGGTGGGGTTGGAGGTTCTGATTGGTGAGGGACCATTTTATTTTTTGCAGGAAAAAACACAGAGGGGCAGTTTTATTATAGCCATGGACACCAATGGGAGAGTGGGGGTTCCACTAGACACCAGGGACATGTGATGGCAGCACATGGACAGCAATTGGAGAATGGCAGAGGGGAGGGACCACTGGACTAGCAATGAATTTATCATTTAATACAGGGATGGCAATCAGAGAATGGGGAAGGGGGAGGGGGAGGGACCATAGAACTACCAATTAATTTATTATTTAATATGAGGACAGTGATCACAGAAAGGGTGAGGGACCACTGGACTACCAAGGAATATATAATTTCAGGATGGGGACAGATGGTGATAGGAGAACTCCACACTGGACTTCCAGAGAATCTATAATTTCAGGATGGAGATGAATGGCGATAGAGAGAGGGGCCACTGGAATACTAGGGAATATATATGTTGTATGGTGACAGCAATTGGAGAATGGTGAAGGAGGGAGAGATCACTGGACTACAAGGGAATATTTTCAATTTATACAGGGATGGTGATCGCAGAACAGGGAAGGGGGAGGGACCACTGGACTACCAGGGAATATATTTTATTTATATGGGGAGGGCAATGGCAGAATGGGAGAGGGGAGAGGGACCACTGGGCTTCCAGTGACATATTGTTTCATTCAGAGAATGGAAATCTGCAGGTAGTGGTGCCAATAGGCCCCAGGGAGCCATGACAGTTCAAACCGTCATGAACCTTTACTGTTCTAAGTCTTTTCAGTTTGAGCAGTAACATTCAAACAGTAAAGAACTGTGAATTGTTATTTTCTGATCAAACCATCCTTACCTAGGCAAGTGACAGGCAGAAATATTCTTGCCACACTAACTGATATTTGCAGTGTTAATTTTAAAATAGTAATAAAAGAATCCAACAATGTATGTGAAGGAGACCTAATTACTGGTCTTGTTCATTAGTTACTAGATAGTACTTGGGTAGAAAAATTTTGTTAAAACAGAAAAAAAAACAAGATGGCTGACACTACAAACAGTATTTCTCCTAGTACAAACAGTAAATCCTTAACAATTAACAGTTCAAATGGTTTTCATTTACCTGCCTGTCTGGTGGCTAGGATAAAAATGGTGATAATTTAAAAATGGTAACATATTTTTTCACCAAACCATCCAAAGGCACACCCTTGACAAAGACAAATATTATTCCATTTGGGCTATAGATGATGGCAAAAGATCCAGGCCCGGATATTCAGAAGGGTTGTGCATGGTGCAACACTGTTGCACCATGCGCAACCCACTGATGCGCCCCTGCGTGATATTCAAATGTGTATTGTGCCTGGCACAAATCCCAATGCACTGGAGAGCATCAGTAACGTATGCGGCGCAGGTAGAGGGGACGGGCCCATGCATACTCCACACATCCCGATATTTAGCCTGGGGTGTGCTGAGTCCATGCATGTGCAACCTCTACTTGTGCTGCACACAGGTGAGCCAAAAAAAAAAAGGAACAATGGCTGGCCACCCACAGGTGAGCTGCCATATTGCAGGGTGCAACACGGCAGCTGCCACCTGTGGGTGGCTACCCGAGCTCTGGCTGCACCTTTGTGGTGACATCCCCCCATGCCTGATCACGGGCATAGGTAGAATATATGAAATGTCCAATATCCCTGGTGGTCCAGTGGACTGCTCACAGCCCGATCATGGGAATATGTTAACATACATGTAAAGTCCTATATTCCTGGTGGTCCAGTGGACCGCTTGCAGCCCGATCATGGGCTTCAGTAAACCATTAATGGCACAGAGACCCAACCCTGGTGGTCTAGAGGTACCCCCTCCCCACCCTCACTGAGCCCCACCACCTGCCTCCCCAGTCAGCAGCGGGTGGCAGCTCCCCACCTGCTTGCCACCCTGCCCGCTGACTGACACTGTACGGTAGGCCTGTATGCCCATTGGTCCACAGCATGAGCCAATGGGCGTGCAGCCCGTACCATACTACAGAGTCCAGATATGTGACTGGATCCATTCACATATCTGGACTGTGTAGTACGGTATGGACTGCACCCCCATTGGCTCATGCTGTGGACCAATGGGCGTATTGCCCCTACTGCGTACGGTGTCAGTCGGCGGGCAGCGGGGCAGCAAGGGTGGGGAGCTGCTACCGCTGCTGACTGGGGTATGGGCGGGGCCCAGTGGCCGGATGGGGGAGAGGACCACCAGACCACCAGGGTTGTTTCGTGCCATTAATGGTTTACTGACGCCTGCGGATCGGGCTGAAAGTGGTTCACTGGACCACCGGGGATATAGGACTTTACATGTATTTTAACATATGCCTGCGATCGGGCTGCGAGCAGTCCACTGGACCACCAGGGATATAAGACCCTACAACTAACACATATGCCTGTGATCGGGCTGTGAGCGGTCCACTGGACCACCAGGATTACTGAAAGATATTTTATTACTTAAGCCCGCGATCAGGCGTGATGTGGTCCACTGGACCACCAGGGATATTGGATGGTTACTAAATCCTACATATGCCCGTGATTGGGCAGTGGGGCACATTTCTGCGATGTGCAGTGGGCATCGGTCCCTGACGGCTACAGCCTGGGAGGGTGCCAGGTGCAAGTCACCGGGGATCAGTGCACCTGCATGAAAATGGGGCCATAATGACATGTAAATGGCCCCATTTGTGCCTTGCATGCATTATGGCCCCATTTGCATGTGCACCTTTGAATATCATTATTGTTTCACCTACCGCAATGAAACTTGTGCTAGCTCATCCCCCCTGCTCCACTCCGGCCACTTGCACTGGTGCAGTGCCACTGTGCCATGCACACTGCGGGTGGCCAGGGTGCGATATTCAGTGATGCTGTGCCATGGTGCAGCTCCACTGAATATCATCCTGTCAATGCCCCTGCACAGCCAAGTTGTGCTGTGCCCAGGCTTGCGCCACAACCTGGCAGTCTGAATTTCTGGGCCCAAATGTTAACCAACAGGAAAAAAGTGTTGTTTTCTGTTTTTTAGCACTTTGTATCTCAAAATCTATTCAAGATTCCATCACGAAACTTTTCACATTTTGAGACTCTGGTTGAATGATCGTGCATGCCAAATTTTGAGCAATTTCATCAATGTACTCCAAAGTTATTAAGTTGCAAAATTTTAGATTTAACATTGAAGTGCTGTACCAACCCTATCTATACTAATGCTACTACGCCAGTCTTAGTAAGTATAAGCCATGACAGGTGCATTCTAAGGATTTTGATGCACACCCAGGGCATGCTAAGGCATGAGGATGAAGGTCAAGTGTCCTTAAGCCCCTGGGAAGTGCATTAAATCTTTGAAATGAAGCCCTGGAGTGGCTTATCACACTTACAAAATGGGCCAGCATCATAAAAGAATTAATTTGAGTCATTCTGATAGGGATTAAAACTTCTTTACTATTTTCAAACAAATGTACAATACATTAACTCTAACACTTTTAGAAACTGAAAAAAAGTAGTCCCTATTAATGCATAAATTGCATATTTTAGCAATAGATTAACTAGTACTTTGCAATAAATGTATTTATTAGTAGTGTTAGTTGAAAATATATATTTTCTCTGTAACATTTACATTCTCATAAATGTACTGCAATCTGTAAATTTGTAAAAATAAGCCTTGTTTAAAATGTTATTTTCATTATGCTAAAGTAATAAAGCTCCTCTGAAGGCAACATTCTCTTTATTTATAGGATTGAGGTGAAATGTTTAGTAAGAAAAGAAACATGTTACCTTGTATTTCAAATCAGCAAAAGTACTGTCTCTAAATGGAAATGTATTTAAAATTAAACTGCCTAGGTTGCCTTTTTTTGGTGGGGGTGATAGAAAACACTCATATATGATTCAAATGTACATGCTTTTATAAACTTCAGGAATGTGTCTCACAATTTGGGTCTGCTTCTGCCTATGTAATTGTGTTTTCCTACCTTTTCTCTTTGTTTATAAAGTATTACTGCTTACTTTCTTCTTCATGTTTTTTGTATGTTTTTCCCAAATTCAAGCTATGGAATTTTATCATGGAATGTTTACCATGGAACACATGGATTCAAAATTCTGCTCTGTACCACTGGTGGAACCTTCCTGTCCTAACATACTGTTCACACACACACACACACACACACACACACACACACACACACACACACACACACACAAAACAAAGGCCTCTTCTGCAGCCAGAGGCTCAATTATGTCACTGTCAGGGTAAGCAGAAGAGATTTCCCTGGTATGGTAAAGATAGAAGGGGTATTTTTCACTGTCAGCAAAGAAACAGCTGTAATGAAAACTATAAACAATTCATAATGTTTCAAATTTGTTTCTGCATGTAAGGTGAGTATGATGATCAAGGAAACAACATTTAATTAATTTATTTTATTTTTTATTTAAGGTAGTTTTATATTTAAGGCCCAGTTGAAGGTTTTTACATTGTAAAGGTAGCAGCCATGTTTGGGATGGAAGATCGCTTCTGGTTGTAGGAGGACTGATTTGTGTGATGTGGTTTAGAACCAGGATGACTGTGCGTTTATAGAGAATTAATGTATGGTCAGCTGACGTCTCTTAGCAAATGAGATTTCTAGATTTTTTCTTGCCATTTGATAAATATGTATATATTCATATGATACAGGTGCACTAGCACCTGCATATTACAGTTTAGTAAGCACTTCTATGTTAAATCCTAGTTTTTGCACCTTAATTACTCTGCCCCTGTTCAACTGATATGCCCAGCATTTGGTAAACATGAAGTGGAAGCTGGCTTCATGATGTCAAGTGGGGGGCACTGTGGCAGCCCAGATTTGTGCCCTTAGCCTAGGATATCTGGAGCACAGACCAGTTAGAAGGGTTCAGAGCATCTGATCAGATCCTCTACTTTCTGGGGTGGGGTGACAAGTGCATTATTCTTGTAGCAGCCCTAGAAGGCAAGGCAGTGGTACTAATGATAACATGGATGACCATGTACCATAAGTACTTCCCGATTGTCTAACTGCTTGGGTGCATCATGAAGTTAGAGTTCAGGAGAGCCTAACCCTAGAAAAATGTTGTCTGAGATTCCCAGATGATGGCCTCTGTTCATGCTTTCTCTCTTCCATATGCCTCCCATGACTTGATGTGTGCTGTCCCAGTTGTGGGAGAGTAGAACAGATGTCAAACCACAGGACAACTGGGGAATGGCAGTTTGTGCCAGTGTAGGAGAGTGAGTCAGGTCCAGAGTACAGTGATTAAGGACATGAAGGAGACAGGCATGAGAGACCACTGTCAGGTGGTAAAAGATATAATAAAACAAAGAAAAGATGGACAAGTTATGAATAAATAGACTTGTAGTTTAACATACAAGTGAAGTACTGTACTTACTCAGCCCTAACTATAGTAACTTTTTCTCAGTAGACATTTGTGGGATTGACATGCTCATAGTACTTTGAGATCTAAAGAAATAAACTGTTTAATTCAGTAGCATTCCATTTCTTAATTATGCATGAAAATGCTTAACACAGAGTTAATACAATTACACATGAGACATTTTACCTACAGCAAGATGTGAAACCATGCAACTACACCCAAGCAAGTGATCTCAAAAAATCCCACAGGGATTTTCCTAAGTTTCAAAGGAAAAGATCAAAACCTGCAAAAATTCCAGGGGGATGCTACCATTCCTATTTCTAAGAAAAATCTAGACCCAGCCTCAAATGAATAGAACTTCTGGGAATAAAGACTTTACTAGAAATTCACAGAGATACTTTTCTTGTCTTTTTGTATACCATCACCTAAAAATATGCCTTGTATTTAGGGGATTTCCACAGAATCAAAGGATATAAATGAACAATCAGAAACAAGATAATAGGCAATTCTTTGACAATTAAAATGCAGCATCCTGTAATTACGATAAAAGCTTCTTTACATTTTTATGATATTACTGTCTTTCTTTTTACTCCAGACTGATAATTATGCATGTCTATAGACATAGGCTAAATAGGTTAAAAAGTAATATAGAACTTTTAATGTGTGTCCTGAATAGGTTAAAAAGTAATATAGAGCATTTAATATGTGTCCTGAATAGGTATAGGAAACAGTATGAAGTGTTTTTTTTTTTATATATGATAAGAAACCTAACTATAGAATTTATTTTAGGTAGAA
The DNA here is from genome assembly GCA_016271365.2 of Neoceratodus forsteri. NCBI lineage: Eukaryota > Metazoa > Chordata > Ceratodontiformes > Ceratodontidae > Neoceratodus > Neoceratodus forsteri. The sequence goes on from CM057450.1 coordinate 1,644,208,280, forward strand.
ATTATATGAGGCAATAGAAACAGAAACTGTACAGCAGAGCCAGCTACAATGCAACACAGTAACTTGCAGTACATGAAATGTTACAAGATATTGCATGATAAAAGGCTTAAATGCCATTGTATTACACTATTCTCTGCAGAATATGGCAGCATTTTGTGATCCTGGATAGTGTATATAAATTTATTCTGGCACTGAGTGGCAAAGGGCACAGGAAACTATTGTAGTAATTGCATCACATAAATCAATAAACTTGGCAATATCACTATTCTAATGTATTCTTTAATAAAACAGAAACATGGTCTTCAGAGGACCATGGGATTGAACCGAGACAGAACCAATGGAACTGAGAAAACATGCAAATAAAGTACAGTATTTGTGAAGTAGACGTTATTTGCTCACAGCTCTGAAGGCAGTGTCCAAAACTGCGAGTGCAGATACTCGTGGTCAAAAACCACTTGGTCATAACAGTGATGCATGGCTTTGGAGTTGGTATATATAATCTGTGAGGTTTTGGGCCATGCAGTTTCATACTAACTGCACATCACTGTAATTGACTGCTTGGTTTTTGACTTTGAGATCTTGACATAGCACCTCTGCAGGCTTACCAGATGCTGATGCGCATGCTCAGGGCCACAGTCACATTTCTCAAACTTCTAAAAGTAACAACTGTAATGCTGATTTTATGGTATGACAACTACCATAATGCTCAGAAGAGCATCTAATTTTATTGTGAAAATACAATCACACAAGCATGCTTGCTCTCTCAACAGCGCATGAGATGGTAAAAAAGGGTATATGCTACAACCTGTTCTACTTTATGAGCAGGATGCATCGAAGGAACCTCATCACCATACCCAGTACTAAACTACTCAGCTTACTGGTAGCTCTACTACTCCTGGCAGGAGATATTCAACCCAACCCCAGCCCCGATACCACCAATATCTTTGTGGCATCCCCTCAGGACCTCACTGGGTGTCTGCCAAGGGTCTGAAGATAGCACATATGAATGTATGTAGCCGCAGACCTAAAATACATGAAGTCCAAGCCTGACTGGACCTCTACAAGCCTGATGTCCTAGCCATCTCTGAAACCTGGTTAAAAGCCCACACCCTTGGTCATGAGATACAAGCACTGGGCTACAGCATCTACCGTAAGGACAGGGAATCCAAAAGGTGGGGTGCTAATCTATACAAAGACTGACCTCACAGTGTTATCTCTAACCCTGCAGGGAAGTCTCCTGCTGGTGAAGGTATATTGATCCGCATAACCCTAGGACACCAAGCAACTAACAATAGGTTGTGTCTACCACCCACCAAAGTCTGCCCTCCAATCACTGGAAGCCATCACAATGCACTGGCCCAAGAGGTAGCTACCGAGCTACTCATTTTGGGTGACTTCAACCTCAACTGGGCCCAGGATCCTGGCCATGCCTCGATGTCTCTGACCCATGAAGCAGGTCTGACACAGGTCATCTCTGAACCAACCAGACTGAATTACAAAACTGGGAATCACAACACCCTGGACTGGCCTCTGGTGTCAAACCCTGCAAACATCCAGAGTGTGGGCACAATGGCAGACTCCTTGAGTGACCATTCCCCGATTTTCTGTATATGGAAGAACAGAGCACCCAAGGTCCAGCCAAGAATCCTTACTGCCCGAGACTACACCAAATTCTCATTAGTACAATTCAATCACTACCTAAGTAGCTGGGAATGGAGCCCCATAACACTCCTCCCAACTCTGGCTGAGGCCTAGGAATACTTTCAGGACTTACTAAGTACAACTGCCAACCTCTTCGCTCCTATGAAGAAACTGAGGGAGAAAGGCAGCTGTTACAAGTGGATCTCTCCATCCCTCAAAGCTCTAATGACTACTCGGGACAAAGCCTGGAAGAAGTTCAGGCTCTCCACCCTCCCGGCAGATCTTGTAGAATACAAAGCCCTAAGAAACAAAGCCAGGATAGCCATTAAACTTGCTAAAAGAGAGTATATCACACACCTCCAGAAAACTAGCTTAGGCAACCCTAAGCAATTCTGGAATCATGTCAATGACCTGATCAAGGGCAGCAAAAAGACTGAATCCAGCCCCATGAAGATCAATGGTCAGCTCACTACTGACACTTCTCTAATATCGGCTGCCCTTAACAACCACTTCACAGATCTGGAGGCCTACAAGACTGGCCAATCTTTCTTGACTTTGGCCCCAAGCTCAGCTGAAGCAACGCACTTTGAACGACCCTCTTTCCACCTCAGACTGGCAAAGTACACTGAGGTCCTAACCCTCCTAAAGATGCTGAAACCTAAAGGATCAGGGGGACCAGATGGGATCAACCCTCAGCTACTCAAGGCTGGAGCCACCTCCTTATCCAGGCCCTTAACCATGCTTCTTAATAGATCACTGAGGGAAGGAGCAGTCCCTGACCAGTGGAAACATGCCAATGTAGTCCCTATCCACAAAGGTGGACTCAGGAAAAACTAACCAACTATAGGCCGATCTCCCTTCTCTGCATATTTGCCAAGTTGCAAGAAAGGCTAATCTACAACCAACTCTGGGACTACTTGGAAGCTCATCAGCTCCTTGCCCCTCTCAACATGGATTCAGACCAAACCACCTTACTGATACTGCCCTCATTAACTTCTCGGATGAAGTGCTCAGGGCAATGGACAAAGGGATACCCACAGGTGCAGTCTTTATAGACCTGTCCAAGGCATTTGACCTTGTCTACCACAATCTTCTGCTACAGAAGCTGCACAATGTGGGCCTAGACCCCCGTGCCCTCAAGTGGTTTGGGAGTTATTTATCAGGCCAGACACAGAGGGTCAGATGGAAGGGGGCCATGTCAGAGCCACTACCTCTAAAACAGGGAGTACCTCATGGTTCAATACTAGGCCCCTTCCTATTCTCAGTATTTACCAATGAATTAAGTACCTACTGTAGGGAGAGCTCAGTTGTACAGTATGCTGATGACACTGTCATCTACTGACCCTTGGGCGATGTGAACGCTCTTGGTCTACTCCTCCAAAAGGACCTCACATCCCTAGAGACATGGCTGTGTGAGAACAGAATGGTACTTAATGCAGACAAAACCAAGGCAATGCTATTCGGGCCAAGATCACTGGGACTTGACAGGTCCTCATCCCTCCGACTAACCACACTCTCTTGCAAAAGCATTAATGTAGTTCCCTCCCTAAAATAACTAGGCCTAACTCTGGATCAGTCTATCACCTACAAGGACCATGTGGACCGGGTCACCGGTACCATACATCACAAACTCGGTACCTTGTACTGACTCAGGGACCAGCTCATCCCTGAGGCCAGGCTCTCCATTGCGACAAGTGTCCTGATCCCTACCCTGAGCTATGCATCCCTGATTATACAGGGCATGGCAAAGCAAGAGGTATCCAGGATGCAAATCCTATACAACAAAATAGCTTGGTTCGCTACCCAAGACCACCCGCGACGTCACCACTGTGACACTCTAGCCCAGCTCCGGTGACCCACATTGGCCGCTCACCTCCAATACCCATTGCTTGTCCAGGCCTACAAGCTACTCAAACCCCCCATTCCACCAAGGATAGCCAGAACCATAGTCATTAAACACAACCCTAGGAATTTAAGGACATCAGAACGAACACTACTAGAAGTCCCCAGAGTAAGGACCAATGCTGGCAGCAGATCCTTTTCTTGCCAAGCCCCCAGCCTATGGAACAAGCTCCCCCCTGGTCCAGGATGCCTCCTCACTCACAAACTTCTGCACCAGGCTCAAGTCCCATATACTGGCCACAAGTGTATGCCACTGCTCTTAAGGTATCCCCTTTTTCTGCATCAAACCTTCCCAAAGGAGAGCCGACCATGTACCTCTCTCTAGTATCTGCACACCTAGGGGCCAATGCTACCTCATGTATATCACTATGCCAAGTAGTACCAAGGCAAAACTGTGTCATGATAATAACCATGTCTGTAACCACTGTCTGCAACCACCTTATACTTGAACAACCTGTGTGATCAAAAAGTTTTTTCCACTGTATTTTATCTTGTATTGTTATCCCGGGTTGCCCCTGAAAAAGGGAGCTTTGGGGCTCAGTGGGCCTACCTGGTCACCAAAATTTAATAAATAAATAAATGTTTTCCTTATTCATTTGGATTTTTTGGCAGTGGAAAATAATGTCATCTCCCATTTCAAGCTGGATTTCAAGAATGCATTCAACCATGGACCATTATTATGTCTCTGCTCATTGACAGTACTTGAGAAACATGTCACTGTTTGAAAACAAAACCTTAATACAGCTTACATAGACTTAGATCTGTGTTTTCATTCATAAAGACAGTCTATATTAGGGGGAAAATTCAAAACTTGGGAGTGGATTCTAATTTATCGGGGCAATCAGATTGTTGCAGCATACTGCATGTATCCACCTGGTCACAAGATCATTTTATGTTCTTAGAGCTGGGAACAGCTCTAAGAACATACGCTTTTGACAGAAAACAGCAAGAGGAAGGAGGCAGCTGCTAGAACTCTACTACTCTACCAGGACTAAAGAACTAGAACTCTACTACTGGGACCTTCTGTTAGGGTAAAAAACAAACAAAAGAAAACAAGAGTTGGCGTGCTTGTCTGAGCTGGGGGAAGAAATCTGTTATCTGTGCTGTTAGCTAGGTGAGGAGAAGGGCTGTAAATTAGGGGGTATGGCTTAGGCAACAGAAAGCCAGGTGTCTGTATTTAAAATGTCCCTAGTTAGCTTTTTAGAGAGAGCAGCAAGAGGAAGGAGGCAGCTACTAGAACTCCTCTACTGGGACTACATAGCCCAGAGAGGAAAAGTAAGCATACAAAACAACAATCAAAGAGCCAGAAATAAGACATGATGGGAGTGGTGCAGTGCAGTGGCTGTGGAGTGACAGTCTTCTGGGAGATGTTCTGGAGGATGTGGTGTTGTCCCATCTGCAGGCAACTCTCTGAGTTGAGAAAGGAGGTTGCTTGTCTCCAGGCTGAGTTGGCCAGGATTCAGGGGACCTCCTCTCCCTCCCAGGACCACCAGGGCTAACACCACTGCCTAAGAGGTTGCCAAGAAAAAGGAGCAGTTGGACCACTGTGGCCCCAGAGAGGGTGAGGGTGGAGGAACAGAGGCACATCCCTCCAGTTGTATCTCTCTACAATTCATACACCATTCTGGCAGAGCATGGTTCCTCTATCAAGGCACCTACAGTGGAGACCAAGGAGGATGCTGGGAACCTCCAAAAAGGAGACCCACAGGGGGTAGCACAGAACCACACAGGGAAAGGAAACAACCCCTGGTGGGGGACTCAATTGTTAGGGGGGTAGAAATGAGGGAGGGAGGTGAGCAGGAGGTAAGGTGCCTGCCCAGCATCATGGCTTGGAGGGACAGCGAGTGAATCTTCAGGATCGAGGGAGCAGCTGCATGGGGAGGTAGCTGGACATCATTGTCCACCTAGGGACAAATTACCTGGCTGGGAATGGTATCAAAGCAGTGCAGGAGGAGTTTGTGGAACTGGAAAGGGGTCTTAGACAAGTAGCATGCATGGTAACCTTCCCGGAGGTGCTGCCTGTCTATTGCAAGGGTGAGGCTAGGGTGCTCCACACCATGGGATTCAATCAATGGTTGAAACACTGGTGCAGAGCTCAGAGTTTTGACTTCATTGGGGAATGTGGGTCCACTTGGAGGGATACAGGCCTATACTGGCATGATGGTCTGCATCTGTCCAGGAGGGGAACCAGGATCCTAGATGATAGGTTTAAATGCTTCATTGGCAAGCATTTAAACTAGCCAAGGGGGAGGCACTGAAAAGGAGCAGGGAAATCCCAGCTCCCCCCAAAAATCACAGGGTGGTTAGTGAGGTAAACACCAAGACAGAGGAGTCAATAGGAAGAAGGGCAGAGATAAATGGAGAAATAGGCAAAGGCAATAAAGACAGGGATGGGGCTAAAAGGGGTACGGTCATCAAAAAATGGAGGGCAATGAGAACCAACACCCATAGTCTGGGTAACAAGCTCCCTGAACTATTAGCCTTGATGGAAGAAGGACACCTGTATATTTTGGTAAAAATAATCCAAAAAAACAATACTATCTTTATGGTAATATGTTAACTAGTAAAGCTAGTGAAAGAGATTTAGGAATCACTGTTGATTAATGTCTTAACTTTGATGATCATATCACAAATACTATCAGTAAATCAGCCATTCTGTTGCCTCTGTACAGAGCCTATGTAAGATCTCATTTTGATTTCATTTCTCAGCTTTGGAGCCCATTCAGAAAAAAAGGACGTAGTTAGAATTGAGAGAGTTCAGAGAAGAGTTACTAAATCCTTAGTATCTAACACATCTCTTTCTTATGAGGAAAGACTATTGAAGTTTAATCTAATGTCACTTGAGGACCGGAGACTTGGGGTGATCTCTTATTTACGTGGGATATTATTCAGGATACATTACTTTTAGTTGAATGTGGTCTTGACTTTAAACAAGTATCCATCAACACCAGAGGCCACTTGTTGCAATTTACAAGAAACAGATATAACTCAAAAAAAGGGCATATTATTTTTCTCAGAGAGTTGTTAGGCCATGAAATCTGTTGCCTGAGAAGATCATTGTTAGTAATAATAAAAATACCTTTAAAAATAGATTGGATAGATACATGAGATCAGAAAATTACTTAAAATAATATATGTAAGCTATGAAGCTCCATGGGCCTCACAGCCTTTTGTTTCTTGCAGTTCTTAGTATGGTTCTTAGTGTATTGTAGCAGTCACAGAAACATGGTACACAGAGAACCATGACTGGGATGTCAACATACCAGGTTACACAGTCTACAGGAGGGACAGGGATGGTAGAAGAGGAGGAAGAGGAGGTCTCTATATAAGAGAAGGGATCAAAGCAACAGAACAAAAGGGTAAACAGGGAGGAGAGGAGGCACTTTGGGTCTCCCTGGAGACAGGAAATGGCACCACAATCCATACAGGTGTTTTATACAGACCCCCATCTCAGGGGGAGGAAATGAACAAGGAAATGATAGAAGGCATCCTTAGGATGGCGGAAAAGGGGGAGATATTGTTGATGGGGGACCTGAATATTCCAGATGTTAACTGGAACACCTTGCTGCAGCCACATCCAAGGGCACGGTCATTCTTGATGCCCTACAGGGGGTATGCCTCAGACAGCTAATGTTGGAACCCACTCAGGAGGGAGCAAGCTTAGACCTGGTACTCTCAAATGGGGATGGAGCGAGGATCTCAAATTTAGAAGTGTGTAGCCATCTTGGAACAATTGACCACCAAACAGTGTGGTTCATGATAAACACAGCCGTAGAGTTAAGCTATACAAAAGTGAAGGTACTGGACTTTAGGAGGGCTGACTTTGTCAAAATGGGAGAGTGTCTCAGAAAAGCACTTGCAAACAGGCAAGAAGGAGGGGTGGAGGAACAATGGGGAAACATCAAAACTGCCATCACAGAGGCAACAAGCCTTTGTGTGAAGCAAATAAATCAAAATGAAGGAAAAAAGCACTATGATTCTCAAAAGAGGCGGCAGGAAAGATTAGGGAGAAAAAGATAGCATTCAGGAAATATAAGGAAACACAGAAGGAGTAGGACATAGAACTGTACCAGATAAAGCAGAAGGAAGTGAGGAAGGCAGTCAGAATAGTAAAGGCCAAACCGAGGAAAAGATAGACAATGTGGTTAAGAAGGGGAATAAAATCTTTTATAGGTACATTAGGGAGCAAAGAAAGACCAAGGGAGGGATAGTGAGGCTTAATAAAGGGGAGCATAGGTGGGCAGAGAGTGACAGTGAAAAGGCAGGGATACTGAACAAATACTTCTGCTCAGTATTTGCAAAAGAAGAGGAGGGAGAGGTACCTAATCTAATCAATAGAAGGACTCTCGATAGGGGGTTCGATACCAGTCCATTCACAGAAGAAAGAGTTCTGAAAGAACTCCTTAAACTGAAGCTGGACAAAGCAATGGGCTCTGATGGGATTCACCCCAGAATTCTAAAAGAACTAAGGGGATAACTAGTGACACAACTGACTACCCTTTTTAACAAATCATGGGAGGATGGTGTGATACCTAAGGACTGGAGCAGGGTGGATGTGATTCCCCTTCACAAAAGTGGGAGTAAAGCAGAGGCAGGAACCTACAGACCTGATAATTTGATTTCAGTTTTAGGGACAATGATGGAATCACTTTTGAAAGAAAGAACTATTGAGTACCTAGAGGTGAGCAGGACACAGGACCCAAGGCAGCATGGATTCACTGCAGGAAGATCATGTCAGACAAATCTAATACATTTATTTTACTGGGTGACCAAAGTAGTAGACCAGGGAGTGGTTGTGGATATGGCCTATCTAGACTTTAGCAAGGCATTTGACACAGTCCCACACCAAAGATTAATAAACAAAAATTAGCCAGCCTGGGAGTGGGTCCCAGGGTGGTAGCCTGGGTAAAGGATTTGTTGTACAATAGAACACAGAGGGTAATAGTAAATGGAGTCCACTCAGAAGAAAGGGGGGTTTCTAGCGGTATACTACAGGGTTCAGAATTGAGTCTGGTCCTTTTTAATGATTTTATAAGTGCCATTGCGGAGGGATGGGAAGGAAAAGTATGCCTCTTTGCAGATGACACAGAGATCTGCAACAGGGTTGATACACAAGGGGGGCTGAAAAGGATGAGAAGGGACTTGGCAAGGTTGGAGGAATGGTCAAAAGTATGGCAGCTTAGAGTCTATCCAAAGAAGTATAAAGTAATGCATCTGGGAAACAAAAACCCAGGGGAAGAGTATATAATGGGAAGAGGGGAGGAACTAACAACAAAAATGGAAAGGGACCTAGGAGTAGTCCTATCAGATTACAGTACCTAAAGGTAAGCAAGCACTGAGAGAAGGCAGTAAGGAGAGCTGGGGGGATACTGGGATGATTAGGAAGAGGCACCACCAGTAGAAAACAAGAAGTTGTTATCCCTCTGTACAGACAGTTGGTGAGACCCCATCTGGAGTATTGCATGTAGTTCTAGAGACCTCTTCTCCACAAGGACATAGACAGGATGGAGGCAGTCCAGAGAAGGGCAACTAAAATGGTACAGGGTCTCCACCAGAAGCCATACGAAGAGAGAGAGACTAAAGGAGCTTAATATGTATATCCTTGAGGAAAGTAGGGAGAGGGGGGACATGATAGAAACTTTGAAGTACCTCAAGGGAATCAACAAAGTCCCGGAGGGTAGCATCAATAAGGAGGCACAATTTGAAGATAGAAGGGGATGGCTCAAGGGCAACATCAGGAAGTATTTTTTTCATGGAGAGGGTGATGGACACATGGAATAGCCTTCCTGAGGAGGTTGTGGGGTCAAAAACAGTTGGGGAATTCAAGAATGCATGGGACAGATATAAGGCAATTCTGGTGTGGGGGTAGGAAGAAGTGGGCTGCTGGTTAGCTAGGATCTGTCGCTTATCCAATAGGTAGGGAAATGAACAGACTGGGTGGACCATGCAGTCCTTATCTGCCATCAAAGTCTATGTTTCTATGTTTCTAACAGGAAAGTGGGGAGCAGTTCACTGACTCAGCATAGGAAAGGACTTTGGCTGAAGGTTAGAAAGATACATACTCCCCATCATAGATGGAATTCAAATGGAAGGTTTTGATTCACTACTTTTGAACACCCACTGTTACTAAACATTTCCAGACCACTAATACAGATTCATGTTAGAGGCTATGTGGGGGAAAAGGATCTCTTGTCCATGTGTTCTGGACATGTCTCTAACTAAATCTTTACTGGATGGCAGTCAGGGATGTTATTCAAAATGTTACACAAACTATGATCACATTTATCTTTAGCAGCTTGGTCTTGGGCGCATTACTGACCCACATTAAAATAGTAAACTTAAAAAAGTTATTTTTTATCGTGTTAACTGTTGTGTGGAAGTGCATTACCCTTTCATGGTTATCAGCTGTAACTCCACAGGTGGCCTCATGGATAAACAAAATCAGAGAAATCCAAGAGATGGAAAGAATCACTGCAAAACTGCAGCTATAAATGGACCAATTATCCACGTTCTGGAGGCCATGGAATCTCCACATGGGTGGAGTCCCACATAACAGTAAAACAAGAGATCCTGGAAATTGATCAGCCCCCTTTCACTCCCTTATTCTGTCATGGATACCGTTGAACTTAGATTCTGACTATGTGCTTGCCTAGAGCCAAAAATGGTGCTCTCACTCCTCTATTTTTGTCTAGTTACCTGTTCCCATATTTTAGATGTTTTCTTTCCTGTTGTTCTTTCATTTATTGCATGTAGTTTGATTGAGAAATGTGTGCATCTGGACCAGTTTAGTGTTGAATCATATATGCTGCACATGTATTGAAAGTTCAGTATCATTGGCTTTTATTAAATAAAGCTGAGTTTAAAAAGAGCTTCATAAGCTACATGGAGAATTAGCAGAAATGTTCAAAATGAACAGGGGGTGAAGCATGTCTGTATCATTGCCCCCTCCTGTTCAATATTTATATAAATTACATGTGACTTAATCTTGTTAACAATATTCTACATTCAAATAAAATATTGCAATTAATGTTTCCTCTTCTAGCATATCCATGAGTTGACAATATAGCCTTGAGATTAGAGTGACAAGCCATGAATGAGCTTGGTACATCCAACACCCTTGGGTTTGATTCCCACAACCTCCACTTGCATGCTGTGTTACCCTAAGTAAGTAACTTAACCTCCCCATTCCTCCTGGGTCACCCCTGCAAATGGACCTTGTGATGAGGGGGGCCTTACCAAGTTACCAAAGAAGAAAAAGAAGAATATTGCTGATGGCATTGCTATCCTCCTGCTCAGTCCTCTTCACCTTCATTTAACTGCTGAGAAAACTGGACATTTTAGCAAAAAGTTATAAACAATTGAAGCTGGTAGTAAACAGAGACAAAAGTAAGATAATGTCATTTGGAGCTAAGAAGACACATTTTAGGTAACATAAGAACGAATGTGTGTGTGACCATACACAATGAGCATGTGTTCCCATTGAGTGGTTGATATACCAGCATACCTCGAGAGCAAAGCTTTAGAGGTCCATGCCGATGTCTCTACCTCGAGATAGAAACACAAAGCAAGATGTGCATGGTTGCCCATATTTTATATGGTGCAGTGTATGATTTTAAAAATAAAGAAGAAGACACTACATTAAAGTTGTTAAATTAGTTTACTATAATAGCAATATTAACAACAATAAATTGTGATTGTTGTTTTAACTAGAAATAGATGAATAAATAGGAACTGTTCAACTGTTAAATATTCAAGTAAGTTCTTAAGTTGTTAAATTTTTTGTTTGTTTAATTTAGGGTTGTGAGGTCAACATTAATAAGTTTTTAGCAATACATTGCAAACCAGAATAAGGAAAGTCTGTTGCAGTGTTATGGGAAGTTTGGGAGCTGATGTTTGGCAGCTGAAGTTATAAGCTGAGGTCCACAACAAAGATAAAAAATAGAAATCCGTGGCTGGCATGTCTTTTTTTTTTAACCTTGGTTACAGTAATGCTGAGGTACAATGAGTGGAGAAAGTAAAACCAGGCAATGGATGTCAGCACGAAGGAATTATAGCTGCAGTTAATGATAGACCTTGCACAAAAAGGTTTTTAGAATGTACACAGCAGCTTTAGAATGTGCACAACAAGGTTTTTGACTGCTTGAATTCCGTGCACCTGAAGCCCTAATTATACACTATATGAATCATGATATCAATAAAAGTTCACTTGATGCAGTTAAAGAATATCAATAATGACATATAAATCATGGCATAAATAGCAATACACTTGAGGACTATGAATAATTAGGACTAACATTTTCATCAAATGGAGAGTGGTAAAGACACTTTGGAAAAGGGAACCCCAAATGAAAAAAAGTCCCTGGATCTCTTATGATTGATAAGATAAACTTTATGGGGATCATTCATTGAGGGGAACATAAAAGCTGTCACAGTAACATTAAATATGCAGTCTGTTTATACTACATAAGCATTGGAGTATATGCGAAACTATTCATTTATTTATTTATTTTTATTTAGTTTTTGTTGACTGGGTAAGTGCACTAGACAAATCCTGCCTATTTTCAGGCACGACCCGGAGGAGGGGGATACAGATGAATGCCAACTGACCTAGAACCAGATTAAGCTGTTGGTGGTATTTTTAGTGAATGAGGGAACGTTGGCCAGGACACTGGGGAAATTCCCCTACTCTTTTTCAATAAGTGCCATGGGATCTTTAACATCCACCTGAACTACCACCAATACAGGCAGATGGGACCTCGGTTTAATGTCTCATCCAAAAGACTGCACCTCAGATGTGCAGCACCCCTTTCATGCTGCACCACAGTGTCAGTACTGGGATATTAACCCAAGTGCCAGATGTGGGAACTGAACCCACGGCCCACTGATCTCCTGGCCTCAGAAGCCAGTGTGCTACCTACTGAGCCACTGACACTGAGGCAGTAATTATGATTCTCTACAAAAGTTCCCTAGGACTTCTAGTTTTTAGCATGGCATACTGGGTCAGAGTGGAATTAAATAGGAATGATAAAACTCCAATCTTTGATGACTACAAGAATATTATCTTATTGGATTAAAATCAGTAGATTTGCAAAAGACAGTCTTCCCAGTCTCCTTCTCACAGAAAAATTGTACTACTGAATTTCAGCTGTACTACTCAATAAATTACGGTTATCAATGACATGTTAGAAACCAAAGGTATGCACAGTTTTGTGGTAGGTCCATGCAAAGTAATTAAACATCGCTATCCATAGTGCTACACAAAGTCCTAATACATCTCATAGCCCTTTGTGTAGTGCAATGCACAAAGAAGTGTTAACTTCAGCAAGCAAAGACTACACAAACTACATTTCATGTAGTGCTTCACCTGATGAGGATTCTGTGAAGTGGCACTTTGACCACAAAATGCCATATTGTCAAGTGTTTTCACTTTCTTTTTTAAAAACAAGCAGCCCATTCCACTAACCACTTAAGCACTCTATACCATACTCATCCCTATCAAGTTTAAATACATAAGCCTTTTCCCTCACTCACTGAGCAGCACCAACACCAATCTTCTCCCCCAAACCCCAGATCTGGATGGCATAGAAGTTGAGTACCCTTCTACTCACCTGCTTGCAACACCCAATCTCATTCCCAACCTCCCACACTCATTGACAAACTAGATAGTCACCTCCACGAGCAACACCCATCCACCTTCCACATCCTAATACCACCCAACAAAAATGGATACATTTGAACAGAGGGACAGCAATTAAGAAAAATACATTTTGCTGCAAATTGCTAGCAAAGTGCCATCTTCACTAGAGCTATGTTTAGTTTTAAGTTTTGTTCTTCATCAATAATTCACCAGTGAAGTAAAACATCACAACATTCCTACTTTGGGTCCCCCTTTATCAAATATAGTGATACATGATCATAATAAATCATTCATAAAAACATGATTATTTGATGTGGCAAGACAGAGTGACAAGTATGAGCTTGGTAAGTCCAGGTGTAGCCCTTAGATGTCTTTAAATAAACAAATACACACATCTGAAATGTATTTAGATTTTTTGCCAAATCTAGAAGATAGAAAGAGTATAACTAGTTTCAGTTTTAAAGCATGACAAACAAAATATTATACTAAATTCAATACTAGATGTATCAGTCAGGCAGAAGGCGTTAGCTCATAATGCCCATCTTCCGCCCTAATGGGACAGTAATTTACCATTCATAGCCATCAGGTGCTTATCCAGTATAGCCTTAAAGGTCTGAAAGTTATTTACTTCAACCACCTTTCATGAGTGGCCATTCCATATAGGAATGATTCTTTCAGTGAAGAAGTGTCTCCTTGCATTTTTCTTCAAGAATGTTAACTGTAGCTGAAATGTATGTTTCTGTTGTTTAGTGCTAAGCCTAAGTTGTTCATTAGAACTAGATCTCTGGACACCTTATATGTATGTAACAAATCTCCCCTTGTTCTTCTTAGTTTCAGTGTATACAAGTTTAAACTTTGTAATCTAGTGTTGTAATCCTGATTTCCCAGCTCATCAGTCATCTTGGTCACTCTTCTCTGAACCCTCTCAAGGCTTTTCACATCTCTTCTAATGTATGGGCTCCAGAATGGCTTACAGTTGTCCATATGTGGCCTCACATAAGCCCTGTAGAGTGATGCAATGCACAATCTACTCCTAGTTGTGAAAGCCTTTTTAATACATCCCACAATTCCGTTTGCCTTCTTAATAACCTCATTGCACTGTTCACTGAAGGTGAGGTCACTTGTAATCAGTATTCCAAGGTCTCTTTCCCTTTCAACTGGTTTTTATGTGACCCCATTTAATGTGTAGGTCACTTTTATTTTCAGCCCCCAAATGCATCACCATGCATTTACCAGTACTGAAACACATACCGTTGTCATTGCCCAGTTTTCTAACAGTCTCAGGTCTTTTTTTAGGGACTCTGTGTTTTTGTCATTACCAACCTCAGCACCTAGTTTGGAGTCATCTGCAAATTTAGTACAATCATTTTTGATACCTTTATTCATGTCAAAGATGAACAGTGCAAACAGAATAAGTCCCAGCACCGATCCCTGGGGGACACCACTTGTCACAGATCCAGTCTCTGACATGTGACCTCTAATTCTGACTCTCTTGGTCCTGTTACTCAGCCATGAATCAACCCATTGGATAAGTACTGATTTTATATCAACAGTGTTTATTTTGTTTATTAATGTGACATGCTGTAGCCTGTAGAACACTTTCTTGAAATCCAAGTAAATGATGTCTACTTGTTGTTTATTATTTTCTGACTGACCTGTTAATAAAAAAAACAGTGTATTGATTAAATATGATCTATCTTTCTTAAATTCGTATTGTGTCTCGTCGTGTAAGTTTTTAGCCTGTATCTCTCGTTCCAACCTGTCCTTTATAACTGCTTTCAGTATCTTGCCTAAAATCAACGTGAGACTAATGTTCCTGAAGGTGCAAACCTTGCCCCTATTTTCCTTCTTAAATATGGGCACCACCAATGATGTTCTCCAATATTCAGGCACCTCACCTGATACCATTGACATATTATATAACATTTCCAGAGGATCTAATAACCATTCACTTATTTCCTCTATTAGTCTGGTGTGCAGTCTCTCTGGTCCTGCAGCTTTATCAATTTTAATAACCTTTAATTTCTCCCTTATCTCAGCGTTTGTGATTTTTATCTGGCACATTTTGGCTAGGTCTAATGGTGTTTTGAGATGAGTATCATTACCTTTTTTGTACATGGAGCAAAAATATTCATAAAAAATGTGTGCCTTTTTGGTAGGGTCTATATGTTCTCTACCTCCTGACTTAATCGGCCCTATCATCCTGTCCGTTGTTTTGTTATTAACATACGCAAATAATGCTTTTCTATTGTTTTTTGTGTGTGCCAAACTAAACTCTACCCTTTTCATTTCTGCTTTTATGGACTGTTTACTAACTCTCAACTGCTGTTTGTATTTACTAATGTTATACGAGTTATTATCTCTCTGCATTAGTCTATACACCCTTTTTTATTATTTAGATGTTTTCAGATCCTGCCCATTAACCAGATAGGTATTTTACCCTTCATATAGTATAAAGCCTTATTTGGTACATATCTATCTTCTAGGGCTAATATTTTCTTTTTTTATCTTGGTCCAGAGCCGTTCTGTAGTTTGGTCACCCAGAGCCCAGTGCCTCACTGACAGTTCCTCTCTATACTGTTAAAATCTCACCTACTATAGTTCTTGATGATTGTCTTACCATTTAGTTTTTTTTTGGTTTACCATTTATGTTTAGCAGAACAATACTGTGGTCCCTGGACATTAGTGATGCTAAAGTTCTTAGTTTGCTAACTCCATCAGTTATATCAGTAAGAACCAAATCCAGGATGTTGTAATTTCTTGTTGGTAGATCAACAAATTGTTGCAACCCGTTGTCCATACACATATCTAGCAGTAGTTGTTCATGCCTGTTAGAGGACATGCCTTTGTCTCAGTTTATTCCTGGAATGTTAAAATCCCCCAGAATCAATACTCCTTTGTTATATATTTGGTGTTCTATACTGTTAACTAGTGTAATGTGGTCCTCAGTAGGTATATCAGGTGGTTTGTAGCTTACCCCTATGAGCAAGTATTTGTTATTTGCTCTTAATATTTCCACCCATATCAGCTCTATGTTTGCTGAATATCATTCTGTATTTACACCCAGGCACTGTATGTCCTCTTTAACATATAGTGCTACACCTCCTCTGCTCATTTTCACTCTGTTTTTGTGATAAACCTTGTACCCTGATATGTTTATACTCCAACTGCTGCTATCCATCCACCATGTTTCTGTGACAGCAGCTAAATCAATATTTTCTTCTGCCATTATTAATTCTAATTATGTCTTTTAATGGTATTTAAACTTATAGCATTGGCCAGGAGGCCCTCTAGCTCTTGTGACACATTATCAATATGTTTAGTTATTGTTATACTTGCTCCAGTTCCTATATGCTTATCCCAACTCTCCCCGTGTACCTAGTTTTTTGGACAGTAGGTTCTGTTGTAAACTGTTAAAAAATATATTTCCCGACATTCTAGCTCCCTTTTTATTCAGATGAAGACCATCATAACTGTACAGATCATATCTATTGTCAAAGAGCTCCTATATTGTGATACATTTTATTTGGTTTTGCAAACACCATCTCCTAAGCAAATTATTAAACATTTTAAGTTTCTTGGTTCTTTCCCAATCTGCTCTAGATACCAGGAGTATTTCAAAAAAATTATGTCAGCATCATTCTGTTTCAAAGCATTGTAAATGTTTTCAATTTCTTTCATAGTGTTGGAAATACTCTCTCTCTCCCCCTGATGGTTTGTCCCAGCATGTACAGTATTAATACTGTTTTGGGGGTTACATTGTTTTTAAGCACATTAGGTAACATCTTTGCTATGTCACTTAATTCTGCACCCCTATAGCAGCAGCTGGTGGTATTCTCCTTATTTTCACACATGGACAACCTATCCATGTCTTTAGTCATAGAATAACCCAACATAAATGCCTCTTTGTACTGTATATTGGGTTATAACTTGCTATGGCAAAAAAGAAAACTAATGGAGCAAATTGTGATTGTGGTCTTGGACTGTGTGAAGATCTAAAACCTGTCATTCTCAGCTGCCTATGGTATGCAACTATCAAGAAATTATTGTTATGTCCTCTGTTACGTAATGCATATCTTCCCCCTAATGGATTGATGAATCTTCTTTTGGATGTAAGCTAAAATGCTGTGTCACATGTTTAACAGTATCTGGAAAGCTGCTAGAGTGGCCCTTGTGTTTTAAAAAAGGTGATCCTAAGACTGTGAATAATTTCAAGGCTTAGGCCTTGGTGTGGGTGGACAGTGGATGACACGCACCATACCCCCACCAACAGTACTTGAGCTGCACATGCCTAGCATCCTTTGGAAACTAAGTTTCCCTTGCTGTAGTTACACAGCTGCCATCACTCATACCTTTCATCCAACTGATACTAACCTACCTCTGCTGCCCTGTGGCTACAGCTTGGGGAATCCTGGCATGCTGGTGTCTCTCTCTTTGCCTCCATTTGCATTCTTGGTTGCTGGTGGTAACTGTTCTGCACCATCCAGGGGCCTGCTCTGCTGGGGCTCCATTTTCTCCAGTTCTGTTGCTGCTGTGTCCTGGCTGACAGTTATTTGTGTGCATTGTTCCCTCTTCCCAGATTTTTCTTCCCCTGTTGTTGTCTCAGCTCCTGTTTTGCTGTGGTGTCTTTTCTCTTGGTCCTGTTTTGAGAATGTCTTGTTCCTTGCTTGGGTTGCCTCCTGTACTGACTCCCTGCATGTTGCTGCTTCCCCTCTCCTGCTTGACCCCCCCATCCCTGGCTCCTTCTTGGTTGGTTCTTCTTCTGTTTGTTTTCTGCCCTCACCCCTTGCTGGATTTCTGTCTATCCTCCAAATGCCTTTAATGGATCTGGGCTCACTCATTGCTTCTTCTTTGTGCAGGTTTACACCTTGGCAGAAATCCAGCTTTTACCCCCCACATCATATGTTTCATCAGACCCATTCCCCAACTATAGCCCTAGGCCTTTATGCCAGGCCAGGCCCTCATCATGCTGCTTTGCGCCTTCATGATGTCATCTAGATTGCCCAGGTGGTTGTCTGAGCCCTCTCCTCAGCGCTCACCTATATTTTATTTATTTGTTTTTGGTGACCAGGTAGGTGCGCTAGGCATATAAATGCCTATTTTCAGGCACCACCCTGGAGAGTACAAACAAAATAGAGTTACAGTCAATACAGAGTAGTACAGGTACATAAAATGCAAAATCAATGAGCAATTCCAAGAGAGATAAGCAAATAACATAATACAATTACAACCAATTCAGAGTAGCAGAGGTACAGAAAATACAAAACCAATGAGCAGTTCAAAGGAAAATAAACAATATCATATTCAGCAAAACACATCAGCAATACACAAATGTCTTGGGAATGAGTATAACAACAGTAAGATACAATAATAAATGATAGTAAGACATGATTCAAACAAAAAAATGGTAATATAATAGGACAAACTTATAAAGATTAAGTGCAGAACAGTTAGCTAATATGCCCCATGGTAAGAAGAGGAGATTAATGGTAGTAATTGAGGGAAGAAGGGTGTATAGGTAGATCTAGGAGGAATATGATAGGTAAGATCAGATATAAGAAAGTGAGCAGTGAGTGCACAGAATGTGTCTAAGGCCTAGAACAGATCAAGCATGTCAGGAGAGGGGCCAGTAGAGTTCAGGGAGAATTGAAGCAGGTGCAGCAGTCAGATCACAGCAGATGTCATCTTAGGTGGTGTTTAAAGCTAACATGAGTTGAAGTGAGGCAGATATTTGTAGGTAAGGAGTTCTAGCGTACAGGTGCGAGGTGTGAGAAGTCTTGTGCGTCCATGACTGTTTTACATCTGGGCACTTGAAAAAGCATTTGATCACAGGAGCGGAGAGCATAGTAGGGGCTTAGAGGAATCAACAACTGAGTTAGAGAATGGGGAACACCAAAGTGATAGATACTATCAGTCAGGACACCAAGTAAGTAGTGTTGGTGAACCATGGGTGAGAGCCAATGAAGGCTGCTGTAGAGGTGGCAGTGATGGGTTCGATGATACAAAGCCAGTACAAAATGGCATATGTTATTATAAGTGGTATTCCACTTGAGCAGACTTGATTTAGAGGTACCATCATATGTAACTGAGCTATAAGTAAGGGCTGTCAGGAGTATGCCCTGGGCTATGGCATCTGTGCTGGATTATGCCCTCTTTATACACTGACTTACTATGGCTTGTCCTGTTCGTAGCTCTCCTCACTCTATGAATAATTTCCCTTGTGTATCTGCCTCTTGTTCCTCTCTTTTGAGTACTGATGGTTTGGTACTGTATTATAGTTCAAAATATCTCTCTGACTTACACTGTCAGAAAAACTCTGATTATTTTAATGTCCATGCTTGACTTGCCCTTAATAAACTGGTCCTCACTTCCAATGAAACCAAATTCATGCTGCTTGGCTCTAGCCCAAAATGTACACATGCTTCAAGGTGTTATTAGTCTCCTGCATTGATAAATCCACACTTGACATACCTGGGTGTCACCTTGGACTCCTCACTTGACTTTAATTATCATATAAATGCTGTTGGCTGGGCCTTACCTACAGAATAAGGCATACCATTACTCCCAAAGTTTGTCAAGCAATTGCCCACACTATCTTGTACCCCAAGTGCACTATGGTTTGGTCACCTACAGTAATTTAATACCTCCAAAGGAAACCTGTCTAACTGGGACATGTCATACAATAATGTACAGTGGAGTCATCCAGAATACAATATTTTTATCACAGATTCTGGCAATGACATGCTGCAGACTTCTGCAGAAAAACACTGGGGTTCATGGGCAAGTACTCCAATTTGTCACTCAGCAAACAGTGGCATGATTCTCACAGAGTGTTGCATCATGGCTGACTCCCCTGTATGTTGTTCGGCCCTTGTGGCTAATCATCTCTCCCATCACTTTTTGCTGAATACCAGCTTGGATTGGCTATCTCCACTAATAAGAGCTACTTTATTCTTTGCTGCTTCATAGATACAATCACTTATTAAAATGGGCACGTGTTCATAGGCCTTTGTTATTAAAACATTGATTGAAAAGAAAACTGAATAGATAAACTAATCCTATCGCAGACAACATTCCCATTGGCTCCATTCTCATTCAAGTACTTACCCACTCAGGCCATCAAATATGTTTTTACTTTGTGTTTGCAATCTCTCCACCAGTCTAGGGCAGCAAGCCTTCTCCTTAATTGACCATTCATTCTGGAATAAACTCCCTCTGGAGCTATGAACTGTATCCATGCACCAATTATTTAGAATCAACTTAGGGATTATCTGCTGTCCACAAACACAGTGGTAGACATTCCAATCTTCCACTTTACCACAGAAAGGTTTACCACATTAAAGTGCAGCTGGATGTCATTGACCATCTTGAGCCAGATGACCAGGCAAGGGATACAGCAGGAGTGGTGAAGGATAGGTTTGGAGCTGGGGAAGGGCCAGAAGTAGGTTGCATGTAAGGTGGCCTTCACTGAGGTGCTACCTGTGTACAGCCGGGGGAGGCCTACATCCATCCTGCAGTCCTGGGTGAAAGATTTAAATGACAAGGCAAGGCAAAGTTTATTTAAAAACGCCCGGGGGCGGGGGCGCTGCTGAGCAGCTCATCAGAAGGCAGCATACTATCAGAGCTCCCACAAACTTCTAACTAAAATTAATTAAAAGTTACTTCTTTTGGTGTTTTTTCCTGCCTCTGATACCTCTATTTGACTGAGTAGCCCATAAGGTGGACACATGGAGAAAACCAAAGGCAATGAGGCTGCCTCTGCTGAGTTCTTAACCCCAAGGAGTAAACAGGATGCGAGGCCTAACAGAAATACTTTAGCAGGGGCACCTGATGTGGTGGACCCGGGGGAAATTATGCTTGCTACGGTGAATGCAACTTTGCTGAAGCTGGTAAACTCTGTGCGGAATTGGACAGAAAGTTCGATGCCTTAACCCCTCAGGTAGCTGAGCTAGAGACTAAAATGGATCTCACGGATCAAAGACTTACCAAATTGGATACCAGCCTTAACAAAACCATTAATGTCTCTACAAAGCTGAATAGGGATAATAAATGGTTAAGGCAAAGACTAGACAGCATGGAGAATCAGATCCACAAAAGAAATTTACGGATCTTAGGCTTACCCGAGGCTGCTGAAGGAGATGACCCATTGGGGTTTGTGCGTACCTTTCTGCCAGGACTCTTGGAATTGGGGGAGGAGGATCTGCCATTATCGCTGGAGAGAGCCTACAGAATTACCTCATGCAGAGGAATGGCAAAACAGGCCACGCCACATACCATGGTGATGGTATGCCCTTGTATTGGAGATTGGGACTGGGTGTTACAGGAGGCCAGGAGGAAGTGAAGGCTGAAATATGGAAATGCGGAGTAAATGGTGCTCCCGGACTTTTCTTATGGCACATGGCAGAGATGCAAGGCCTATGATGGAGTGAGGTGTCATCTCTGTAGCCTAAAGGTTTCACACCAATTGATCTTCTCTGCTCGACTGAGAATTGTGTGGCAGAGTAAAACGTATATGTTTGGGTCCCCAGAGGAGACTGAGAAGATTTTACTGATTTTGGAACAGGAGGCTGCTGAAATTCAAGTTGCAGAAGACTGACTGCTTGGGCTTCTAATGCCGTAATGTACTGATTTTTGTTTGTTTGCCATTGAGATTTAGCACCCAAATTGCATTTCTTAGTCTCTTTGGTTGCCTGGGGTTGTTATGCAGCTGCGGCCTAATAGCGTTGAGAGGGGCTAATCCTTACATATGGATGTTATTGAGGGCCACGAGGTGGGTTAGATGGGAGGCTAAACCTTCAGGGAATGAGATTTGGATTTCCAGACGGGGTTGCCCTTCTAACTTTTTTCTTTTTAAACTTCAGGCATTCGCCTGCACTTTCTGTTGAGAACTCGTGGGCCCTGTGGACTTCCGTATCAGTACTGGGCTACCTGGAAGCATGAGAGGAGAGGGAGGAGGATATGTATTATAGTATCTGTATATGTATTTCTCCTCCTCCTGAAAATAGGGCAGTAGAAAATTGAGAGAGGGTGACATAAAGGGAGTTAGAGTAGAGGGTAAAGATTAGGTAGCGGGGGGGGACGACAGCTTAGGAATAGGTGCAGATTGGTGGAGGGGGAAGAGTTCTTTAAAGCAATTTTTGAACTGGGGAAGGGGTGTGCAGGAAAGTAGTCCATGCGGGAGGTTGTTCCATTTTTGGGGTGCTAGAAATGTGAAGGATTTCCTGCCTATAGTTAGCCAAGTCTTGGGGAGGCTTAGCAAAGGGAGGTGGGAGGAGCGAAGGGTCCTAGGCATAGGTTTCAGGGTGAACATGTTTGTAAGGATAGGTGGGGAAGGAAGGTGGATGAGTTTAAATGTAGTACAGAGTAGGGGTAAGTCAAGCTTGGCTTCAAAGGACAGCCATCCTAGGGCATTGAGGACGTCACAGCGGTGGACGCGAGCAGGTGCTATTGCGGTAAAGCATGTGATTCTGTGGTAGGTTTGCTTCAACTTGGACTGTATAGATGACTTAGCTGAGTGAAGTAGAGAAGTAGAGGTGCTCTATAGAAGAGACCTGGGAGTAATGTCACAGACACAATTGTTCTCTGGGATTGAGGGGTCAGGTAAGGGGCAATGTGATATAGTAGGCCCGGTTTTTGATGTGTGGACTTGATAGTTCAATGAGCGTGTTTAAAACAGATATAGAAATAACAAAAACAGATTTGGCACGCAGCACATAAGGCAGTTATTGAACAACTGAGCTTACAGTTACTGGAAAAAGAGACTAAGGACATGACCAGGAAATCAACATGTTACATAGGTGTTTTCGGAGCATAGCAGACAATTGTCCATTTAGCTCATCAAGTCTTAGTGTCTATAGCCCTTAATAATATTGGAAGCTTAAACTGCACAATACTTTTACTTCCTACTAAATTCTCTGGAAAGGAGTTTGAAAGTGCCACCACTCTCTTATTATACCAATATGATCTTTTATTAGTGTGACATATATTCCCCTTTAATTGTAGGGAGTGAGATCTGGTACTACATGACTGTTGTTTCATCTCTAGTCCCAAACAATCCCATATGTCATTGTTGGTTAATGCCTATACAGGAGGCACATGTCACCCTTTAATCTATGGTGATTCTTAAACTATTCGAACAACTAAGGAGAGGGAATCAGACAAAGACACAGAAAACACATTAATAAAAATAAGGAAAATGGGGTGATTAACAAAGATAAGAGCAATAGAAAGGAAACAACACTGAAGAACATTGAAAATAATAAAAAAAACAACATAAAAATATGGGAAAACTGACCTACAGGTGAAAGCATTGAGGTAGTAAAAAGTGGTCAAAGTGGAGACACTACAACAGGTAGTAGGGAACAGGATAACTGAAAATCAAAGAAAATGTTCCAGGAAGATCAAAAGTTCCAGGAAAAGAGAAAGGGGATACAAGCAATCATACAGATTGAAAGCAGAAGGGAAAATTAAGGGAGTTACAAGACTATTCTTGTCCTGGGACAAGACTGGTACATAGAGAGGGTAGGAATTCATGAAAAAGATTACAAAAATCAACAGAACCTGACAGAATTACTTAAACATTTGGCTGGAATAAGACTAGATATTTCAGGATCACATTTGTATAGAAACAGAGAAACATCAAATTTGTCATCAGATAGGGACAATTTTCCATGCCTATACTGTCACCACAGACCCTACCTGATCTCCAGCTAACTCCCTCACTTTCCTACCAAGATTCCTTTGCACCTACCCCATGCTGCTTGAAGCCCATCATTGTTTTCAGCCCCACTACCTCCGCTGAAAAACTGTTCCAGGCATCCACCATTGTTTCAGTGAAGAAGTACTGTACTTCCTTACATCACTCCTAAATTTCCCCCTTCCAGCTTCATTACATGCCCCCCCGTTCTTGTGCATCTTCTCTGAAAAATACTCCCCTCCTGTACCATTTTCACCCCTTTTTGTATTTATAATCTACATTATGTTCCCTCTCCCTCCTCTCTTCCAGGGTGTACATATTGAGATACCTCAGTTTCACCTAACAGGGCTTTTGATGCAGCCACTGCACCATTTTAAGTTGTCCTCCTCTGGACAGCCTCAATCCTGTTTATGTCCTTCCTGAGATGTGGTCTCCAGAACTGGACACCGTGCTTCAGGTGGGCTCTCACCAATGATCTGTACAGTGGTAACACCACCTCTCTCCTTCTGCTGGTGATACTTATCCCTATCACTCAACATTCGACTGGCTCTACCTACTGTCTTATTGCACAGCCTTGTCACCTTGGGGTAATCTGATATGATTACCCCAAAGTGTCTTTCCTGTTTAGTGACCATCAATACCTCTGTCCCCATTTTATAGTCCACCTGTGGGTTTCTGAGCCCTAGCTACATAATTTTGCAGTTTTTTTTGCATTAAAATCTGACTGCCATTCCCTTGACCACTCCTCAAGTTTTCTCAGGTCTCTACACATTCTCTCCATGCCCTCTGCAACATCAACTCTATTGTAGATTTTGGTGTCATCAGCAAAGAGGCCTGCCCTCCCTTCCAGCTCCTCTGCAATGTAATTTATAAAGATATTAAAGGGGACTGGGCCCAGTACTGAGCCCTGAGGTAACCTGCTAGTTACTTTCCTCTCTCCAGAGTGAATGTTGTTCCCACCACCCTCTGTCTCCTATTTGTCAACTGATTTCTTACCCAGTTTACCACCTTGGGTTCCACCCTCAAACTGCTCAGTTTCTTTATGAGCATCCTTTGTGGTATGATGCCAAAGGCCTTGCTGAAGTCTAAGAAGGCCATGTCCAGTACCCCACACTGATCTATTTCCCTGGTGACCCAGTTGAAGAAATTGACCAGGTTCATCTGACATGACCCCCACCAATGAATCTGTGCTGCCTTGAGTCACTGGATTGAAAATATTTCACTAGCCTTTCCTTTAAAACTGTCTCCATTAACTTCACCACTGACATGAGACTGCCTGGCCTATAGTTACCAGCCTCCTCCCTGCTGCTACTTTTATGAAGTGGAACAACATCTACTCTCCTCCAGTCCTGTGACACAACTCCTATTTCCAGAGAGTTGTTGAATAGGGTTGTCGGAAGAGCAGCCAGTACCTCACTGAGCTCCCTCAGCACCCTTGGAGGTACTCTGTCTGGCCCATAGCATTATCCACTTTCAGATTTGCAAGTCCTTTCAGGACTCTTTCCTCTCTCAGTGGACTTGTGTCTACCTCCCTCCCAGCAGTGTTTCCTCTGCTTTTGTGTAGTCCATCCCCTTCCCCTTCCAATGTGGAGACTGAAAAAAAGTATCTGCTCAGGATTTCTGCCTTTTCCTAATCCTCCTCTGTGCAGTCTCCACCTGCCCTTCTTAACTTCACAGTCCTTCTCCTTTTCTTCCTCTTTTCACTTACTTTCCAAAAAAAAAGGTCTTGTCCCCCTTAGTTACCCCTTTGGCCATCCTTTCCTCAATTTTTATCTTTGTGCCCCATCACTGCCATCCCTGCTTCTCTCTGCTTTTTCTGGTATACTTCTCTGCCCTCTCCTCTCAGCAACTCTTTGTATCTACCTTTGCAGCCACTTCACTTGAGAACAATCCTCCTGTTTTTGCTC
Organism: Neoceratodus forsteri; assembly: GCA_016271365.2. Taxonomy (NCBI): domain Eukaryota; kingdom Metazoa; phylum Chordata; order Ceratodontiformes; family Ceratodontidae; genus Neoceratodus; species Neoceratodus forsteri. Next base: position 1,644,234,063 of record CM057450.1, read on the forward strand.
ACTTCTTTCATGTGGAGGTTTGTTGCCTTCACTATTCTATCCCTTAGTATGGTCCACTGTTCCTCTACCCCACCCAGGTAATCCCCCTTGCTAGGTCATCTCTGAGGCATTCCCCCATTTTTGTAAAATCTGCCCTCCTGAAGACCAGGACCCTTGCCCTTATGTGGTTTGCCTCTGTCACCATCCTTATGTTAAATCACACTGTATGGAGATTGCTGGTCCCCCAGTGTGACAGGGAGATCCTGCCACTCTTGAGGACCAACATTTTCTTAAATCTGATGCAACAGTTCTTTTTCTTAGCCTAATCTATCCTTTACAATTTCTAGTCCATAAGGTTGGCCACCTATGGGCACCGCCCCCTCCTGACTATGCTATAGTGTCCTCTTTAATTTTTCCTTTTCCCTCTCAGGTTCTCGTACAAGGAAGTTACTGTGGTGACCTCTGAGCTGATATAAAACAGCAGGCTGTGTTCCTTGTTGTTGGATTTAGTATGCAATAGCACTATGTTATAACATGCCTTGATGTATGTGCCTTATGTGCATGAAACCTGTAAATGCTGAAACTACCATGGCACTAGGTGTTTTTGATAAAGGTAAAAAGTTACTAGGGGACTGTATTATAAAAATTAAGTTACCGGGGTAGAGATATTAGAAAACCCCTGTTGTGTTACTTAAAATGCTTGTAAATTACAGATTGTTTGAGAGTCCCTTTGGCACCATGCATTCCTGCTTTAGGTTGAACAAGCATAAACTTTCATGGTAATTTGCATATACATCTCATTGCATCATGAGGGTATGTGTGATGTGTTTCTTTGAAACTTGGCTTTATTGCCAATGCCCTTTGGGATAACTCTTGTGTCATTGCTTCTGTACTGAGGTTCTTTGTCTTTAGCTTGTTTTGGGGTTTTTCTTTTTTTGAGCGCCTCATCACCCAAACACACAAGACCAAGACAGGGAATGAAATAATTTTCACTAAAGACATAGATCAGTAGGTGCTGAGTAAGTGCAGAAGAAGGACATGCATAGTCTGTAGCTGCACACTTAAGTATTGAAGAAGGAATATGCCATTTCTTAAGTTTATCCCCTGTATTTAAAATAAACACAACACAGAGACCGTGTGTTGAATCTGAAGTGCTGTGTCTGGTCCATTTGTTATCCCACAACCCCTCCACAGACTTGGTGTCAGAAATGGAATAACATGCTGGAAATGTCTGGGCTTGGCTAGGGGGACGTCTTCAGGTGGATATTGCCCAGCTATCCCAGGTGGACCAATACACCAGGAGTTGCCAGAGGAGAACCTGGAGAAGAAAGTCTGTGGAGTTCTGACCAGAACCATGGCTGACAGACTGGAAGAGAAGCTACTGCTTGGACTGGACCTAGGAGTTCAGAGGAAGGCCAAGCCTGAAGATAATGAAGAGATCCAAGGGAACGAGGAAGAATCGAGAGAACTGCCTCCTCTTGAAGATGCTTCACCCAAGAATGTAGGGGAGTTGTTGAAATGGTTCCACATAAAACAGGTGCAGATAGAAAGAGATAGAGACATTGAGCAGAGAGACAGGGACATTGAGTGAAGTCAAGTTGCCAAATGTATGGATACCATGAGGGTCTTCCATGCCATCAATGCAGGGCAAACAGAAAGAGCCAATAGCCAAAAAGACATTAAACTGTCTAAACTTTCAGACAGTGATGACATTGAAGCCTGCTTCACAATGTTTGAGAGGATCACATGAACATGCACATGGCCAAGAGAACAGTGGATTGTTCAACTGGCACCACATCTGATAGACAGTGACCAGTTGGTTTATAGCCACATGGACTCACTAGAGGCAGAGGACTATGATTGTTTGAAGCAGGAGATCCTCAGGCACTATGACTTAAACACTGAAACCTATCACCAGAGATTTAGGTTTCTTAAAATGCAATCTCTGGGCACCCCCCAAGAGACTTATGCCTGTCTCAAGGAGCTATGCTACAAAGAGTTGCAGCCAGATAATAAAAACAAGGACCAAATTCTGGAGGTGGTAATTTTTCAACAGTTTATTAAAGTTTCACCAGTGGAAGTACAGCTTTGGGTTCGGGAGCATAAGCCTAATTCCGTGGATAAAACCATCATGTTGGCAGAAGACTTCCTGGCAGTCTGACCATCCAAACCCAGAGGGTTCCTAGGGACATCAGCAGCTGCAACCACCAGCAATCCAGTAAGGAACACTTTTACATGTAAACTGTCAAATCCAGCCCAGGTGAAACAAGACTGGAGAGCAGAGAGAGGAAGGTGGATTCCTGTAGCAGAGATTGCATGCCATGGGTGTCAAAAGAAGGGACATTATGTAAGAAACTGTCCTAATATAAAAAAGGAGACAGCTTACCTAGCCTTACTGAACTGGGGTCACTTTATGGCTACTGTGCAAATTGGATCACAGCAGATGATGGGACTGATTGATTCAGGGAGCTGTCAGACTCTTGTGCAAGCAAATCTGGTGACTGGGAATGATAAAAGGCCAGATACAGTAGTCATCTGTGTGCATGAAGATACCCATTGCTACCTTACAGCCACCATACAAATGACTGTTCTAGAAAAGGCATTGGTACCATGCCTACCTGTGCCAGTTGTTATTGGGCATGACCATCCAGACTATGCTTCATTTATACATTATCATGCCACCCAGGACTCTGCTGTAGTTGCAGTAACCACCAGAGCTCAAGTGAAGCAGGGATACTTACCATCTCTGCTACCATTTGATGAAGATGTTTTTGAGGATCTTGGCAAGGATCATTAAACTAAGGCAGAGAAGGGGAAGCTAAAGAAGGACTGGATTGATATTCATGCTAGTGTACAGCCAAACTTGGGATATACTGTACTTTTAAATGTGATATGCAGCATGAGCAAAATGGAGACCCTTCACTTAACCTTTTTTTCACAGGTGGGAAAGGGAGTGGAAAAAGGTGTTCCTCAGTTTGTTGTAAAATAGGGAACACTGTACAGAGAATACACTAACCCCAGAACTGGAGAGGTAGTAGACCAACTAATGGTTCCAGAAAAAGTCCCACCCCCCAAAAAATCATGTACCTAGCTTATGACACTCCTCTAGCAGGCCATGCATGAGTTTGTACCCTGAATAGTATATTAGCCATCTTTTATTGGTCCTCTATCCATGAAAATATAGCTGAGTATTGCAAAGCATGTGCTGACTGTCAGAAGGTAGCTCATGCAGGTAAAAAGGACAGAGTACCACTACAACCCATGCCCATTGTGACTAACCCCTTTGATAGGATAGCCATGGATGTAGTGGGACCCCTGGAAAAGAGCTCCAAAGGTAACAGATTTGTACTGGTCATATGTGATTATGCTACCCGCTACCCAGAAGCTATCCCCATGAGAACAGTCACCATCTAAAGGATAGCCGAGGAGCTAGCAAAGGTGTTTAGCTGCATGGAAATCCCCCCAGGAAATACTTACTGATCAGGGGAGTAATTTTAACCCATAACTGCTAAAAGAATTGTACCATCTGTTGGGCATGGTAGCAGTGCATACTTTCCCATACCACCCACAGACTGACAACCTCATAGAGAGGTTTAATCAGACATTAAAGAAAATGTTGAGGAAGTATGTAAAAGACAATGGTAGTGATTGGGATAGGTACCTCCCCAATTTACTCTTCACTTACAGAGAACTCCCTCAAGCATCAACTGGTTTCTCTCCTTTTTCATTATTGTATGGGAGGAACCCAAGGGAGCCACTGTGTGACAGGGCTGAATAAGGCCCTGTCCTATTTGTTATGCAGATAGAGTTAAATGCAAGGATCTGTTCTATCATCTTCTTTTCTGTCTGATTTTCTTGTGAGATGACAGAGGGTGTCATCCTAAGTAGAATTTACACTGTGCCTACACTAAGCCAGGAGTTTTACATAGAAACATAGAAGTTGATAGCAGATAAGGACCACAAGGCCTATCCAGTCTGCCCATTTCTTTTTCTACCTTATAAATGTGCCATCGGTCTTTGCTCTGTCAATGGCCCATCTATTTATTCTCATCTGTATTTTCTCCCTTATGCTTATCCCATGCCTGTTTGAATAACTGCATTGTATTCATATCCACCACTTCCTGAGGTATGCTGTTCCATGCATTCACCACTCTTTCTGTGAAAAAGAACTTCCTCACATTACCCCTTAATCGGCCTCCCTCTAATATCATGCTATGTCCTCTTGTCCTGCTATGTTTCTTATATTGAAACGTTAGACTCTTTCACCTTGTTAATGCCCTTAAGGTGTTTGACTGTTTTGATCATATCACCTCTCTCCCTCCTTTGCTCTAGGGTATACATAATGAGCTCAGTTAATCTGTCCTCATATGTTTTCTGATGCAGTCCCTGCACCATTTTGGTTGCCCTTCTCTGGACTGCCTCAATTTGGTTAATGTCCTTGTGAAGGTGTGGCCTCCAGTACTGCATGCAGTATTCCAGATGGGGCCTAACCAGTGTCTTGTAAAGAGGGATTGGATTATTACCTCCCTCTTCCGACTTGTGATACCCCTACTAATACACCCTAACATCACTCTATCCTTACCTACTGCTTTAGTGGTCTTCTTGGATGATTTCAGGTCATCGGTGGTGATGATGATGTCAAAGTCTCTTTCTTCCCTTGTGACTGCCAGAAACTCCCCTCCCAGTCTATAGGTGGCTTCAGGGTTTCTCTTCCCTATGTGCATGATCTTGCACTTCTTTGCATTAAACCCCAGTTGCCATTCTTCAGAACATTTTGCTTGTTTATCTAGATCTCTTCTCATTCTGCTCACCCCATCTGGATCATCTACTCTGTTGTTGTAGATCTTGGTATCATCTGCAAACAGACAAACCTTACCTTCCAGTCTATCTGCAATGTCATTGATGAAGCTATTGAAGAGGACTGGCCCCAGGACTGATCCCTGAGGTACCCCACTTGTGACTTGTATCTCTTCTGACTGCATACCATTTACCACCACTCTGTTTTCTGCCCGTCAACCAGTTTACCACCCAGTAGACCAACTTCTCACCCACCCCGAGCCTATCCAGCTTATTAATCAATCTTCTATGTGGAACAGTATCGAAAGCTTTTCTGAAATCAAGGTAGACGACATCAACTGCTCCCCCTTGGTCCAACACTCTGGTTAACCAGTCAAAGAAATCTATGAGATTAGTTTGACAGGACCTTTCTTTTGTAAACCCATGCTGTCTTGGATCCTGTGCTCCTATGGATTCTAGGTGTTGCACTATCCTTTCCTTAAGGAGTGCCTCCATAATTTTGCCCATTACTGAGGTAAGACTGACTGGTCTGTAGTTCCTTGCTTCCTCCCTGATACCACACCTGTGGAGCGGATCACATGGGCCCTTCTCCAGTCTTCTGGGACATCTCCTGTGCTCAGAGACTCACTAAACAGTTCTGATAATGGCTCTGCTAGTTCCACCCTTAGCTCCTTTAGTTCCCTGGGATGTATGCCATCCAGCCCCATTGCCTTGTCCACCCTGAGCTTATCAAGCTCTTGTAGGACCCTTTCTTTTGTGAAGAGACTAGTGCTCACCTCCCTCCCCCTGTTCCCGTGGTGCTGAGCTGTGGGCCCTGCCCCACCTTCTCTTCAGTAAATACTGAGCAGAAGTATCTATTTCAGATAAATGCTTTTACATGGTCCTCCTCCTCACACACACCCTTATCTCCTTTGATCTTAGCAATACCCCCTCTGGACTTTCTCCTTTCACTAATGTATCTATAGAAAGTCTTGTCACCTTCTTTTACTGTCTCTGCTAGTGTTTCCTCAGTTTGGGCCTTTGCCTGCCTTACTGCCTTCCCTGCTTCCTTTAGGGAAGTTTGGTATGCCTCCCTATCTTCATCCCACTGAGTTCTTTTATATTTCCTGAAGGCCAGCCTTTTGGCTCTGACTTTTCTGCTATTATTTTTGAGAAGTAAAGTGGTTTCCTTTTTCTTTTGCACTTTCTTTTCTCTCTTTAACACAATGGGATGTTGCTTCAAGTATTGCATCCTTAATGCTTGCCCACTTTGCCTGTACCCCCTCACCTGTATTTCTTTTTTCCAGGGCTAACTTAACTCTGTTGGCCATCTTATCAAAGTCAGCTCCTCTGATGTCCCATATTTTTGCCTAGGAATGGGATGATTTAGTTGTAGTGGCCAAATTGAACCATACCACGTGATGGTCACTGGCCCCCAGGTGACCTTCTACCTGGAGATCTGTGATCCTTTCCCTGTTAGTCAGTACTAGATCTAGGATAGCTCTGTCTCTTGTGGGTTGTTGTACTGGTTGTTTGAGGCCTTCCCCTTGCAGCAAATCAACCATGTGTCTAGTTCTGGCAGATGTTCCTGCTGGTATTGACCAATCTGTAACTGGCATGTTGAAGTCTCCCATTATCAGAACCTCACCTTTAGCTGCTATGTTTTGTATATCTTCTAACAGTAATGTGTCTATGTCCTCCCCCTGGTCTGGGTGCCTGTAGATAAACCCAGTTTGTATGGCTTTCCTGTTTCCTGGGTGACCCACAGTTCTTCTGGCTCTTTATGTGTAGTCTGAATTTCTGTAGCTTTGATATTTTCATTGACATACAGGGCTACTCGACCCCCCCCCCCCTTTTGCACCTCGGTCTCTTCTGAACAGTACATAGCCAGGTACTGAAGTCTCCCAAGTGTGGTTACTGGTAAACCATGTCTCGCTAATTGCTACTATGTCCAGTTTAGCCTCTGTCATTATTGTCTGCAGGTCTGGGATCTTGTTTCCCAGGCTGCGAGCATTTGTGTACATGATTTTCCATTGGCCAGATTTCAGTGTGTTATTTGTTGGGCAAGGTCTGGCATTTCCCCTGTGCATCATATGGGGAGCTGGACCTTTTTCCTTACCTGCTGATGCAAATGAACTGCAAACATGCTGAACTCCTGTTTGACCACTAGCTGAGGGAGGAGGGGTGTTCTTCCCATTCGATGTATGGGATGCTGCACCCCTCTCCCCATTTGCTAGTTTAAATATTCTGCAAAGACATCAAACTTCTGCCCCAATGCACTGACTCCCTCCTTAGTCAGATGCAGTCCATCAAACTTAAAGAACTTTCGCTCCCCAAACTGTTGCCAGTTCCCTACAAATTTGTGTCCTTTTTCCTGGCACCAGCCCTTGAGCCACATGTTTAGCTCCCCTATCTCCCCTTCTCTGACCTTCTGTCCATCTGCCCCCCCCTCCCAGACTGGCAGGATTGCAGCGAAGGAGATACCAGATGAAATGTATGATAGTTTGTCACCTATCCTGGTCAGGTGTTCCTTGGTCTCCCCTCTTCACAACTGACTGGCTGGCAAGATCATTAGTCCCTATGTATAACAGGACATCAATGTTTTCTCCTGCTTTCTGAACAATTTTAGCAATGCGGTCATTGTCTCTCCACGCTGATGTACCTGGGAGACATCTGACCATTACCCCTGGCTGGAGATAGGTATCATTTCCCTGAATCATAGAGTCTACTATGATCAGAAGTTTTATTTCTTTTTTTTTTTTTTTTTTTGTTTCTGTTTTGGGTGAGTTTTGTTGTGCTAGTTCCTGTGCTGCAGTGTCCTGCTCTGCAGTGTCCTTTGCCCCTTTGTTTGATTTTGGAGATAGAGGTACTTGTTTGTAGTTTGTATATGGTTTGTCGAGATAATATGTTGGAGAGCACCGAGTGATGGCACACCTGGTTTGCCCCTCCTAACCACCTGCCAACTACCTGGACCAGCTACCCTCTGCAGTCGAGGTGATTCTGTTGGATTTTGGGGAAATGGTGGGTGGTTCTTATTCCTCTTGAATATGAAATTTGAGGTGTGCAATCCCTGCCCATGCTGCCTGGAGCTGAGCCCTAAGATTTCCAATGGCCCAGCATGTAGGACAGTGTCCTAAATCCATAAAACTTCCCTTCTGAAAAGTATTCCACAGTACCTGCAGTTAATGATATCCATTCCAGATAAATTGCTGGGTTTATAATCTGGTCAGAGTAATTAGAAGGAAGAAAATGAAAGCAAAACTTGTATTTTGTGTTTTGTTTGTTTTTGTATAACTTGTTATAGCAAGTTAAATTACTAGTGCTCCTGTAAATGAGATCACCGTGAGGATACCCCACTGATCCACCCCTTCCTGCTTTGCCACAGGAAATATCTCAACTGTGCTACCCTATAAAAGGAATGTAGTGTGGGGTGGTTGGCTGGGCCCTTCCCCTACTGAAAAAGAAGAACCACAGATGAAAGAAACAAGGAGGTAAGAGCAGAAACAATCAGTCAGCAACAAATGCAGTAACCCTGAAAGCTTATCCAAATGATAGATAAAGCTGTAAAACCTGTAAAGCATCACCTGTAATAATTTCACAGAAGATATACCCCGTAAGAAACACTTTGCTACAGAGAAAAATAAAGCAGTAACAGAAAATATACCTTGCAAAAGACAATTTGAATCAGAAGACTGCAGCAGTAATCTGTTAGCACACACCTGTAAGCACACCTTGTAATAATGAAGCGGAAGCAACAATTTGAATCAGAGAAAAATAAAGCAATAAAATGTTAGCAACAAACAGTAACAATCCCTGTGAGTACAAAATAAAAATAACAACACGCAGTAAATCTGCCCAGCCAAAAGAAGCCTTAATCCTTTCCCTTGCTCTGGTAAGGTTCTTTGCTCTGTCCTTTCAAGCAACCTAGAAGGAAAGAGCTCAGGTGAAGCTAGGTGCCTTGGCCATCAAACCTAGACTTCCTAGTTTTGTGCATGGGTACTAGACCTGGTACCAGAGAAGCATAGCAGATAGAGATGGAGAAACAGAGAAGAGAGGAGATGCAGCAGAGAGAAAAGGTGATTCAAAATTTAGAGGCAGAGAGAAAAGAAGAAATGCAACAACTCAAGAAGCAGAGAAAAGAAGAGATGCAGTGATAGAGGCATCAAAGAAGAATAGAGATGCAGTGATGGATGGATGGATGCAAGTTATCAAAGCTGTAGGATCTGGCACTGGTCCAGCAAAGCAAGAAGACACAAACAACTTAGCATACATTAAACTTTCAAAGTTGTATTCCTCGGATGATATTGAAGCATACCTGACAACTTTTGAAAGGGTTTGCCACAGCCTTCTAGTGGCCAAGGCACCAATGGGCAATCAGACTGGTACCTTACCTGACAGGGAAAGCTCAACTTCCTTACAGCAATATGGACACTGTACAGTCAGAAAACTATGACCTGGTGAAAGGCAAAATCCTGAAAAGGTATGACATCTCAGGAGAGACATACAGGCAAAGATTCTGGTCCTTGAAGTATAACTCAGTCGACAATCCTCGAGAAGTCTTCACCCGTCTCAGACAACTCCTTATGAAATGCTCCAACCAATGGGCAAAACACTCCCACATATCATCAACACATTTGCAATGGAGTAATTCTTCAACATCCTGCCTCCAAATGTATAGTTCTGGGTAAAAGAACACCAACCAGAAAGTTGGGGAAAGACTGTTACTTTGGCCAAAGACTACTAAATGGCTAGACAAATGCCACAGCAGACAGGTAACAGCCAAGCACTGGCAAGACATTCTTTTTCCCATTTAAACTCCAAGTCTGATAAGAACTCAGGTGGGGGAAACAAATCTGCACCCAAATACATTATTTGATTTAACTGTAATAAGCCAGGTCACTCTTGTCTGGTTTCCATACCGAAGGGCACCACTAATGATGTTGGGCAAGTGGTCTGTGCAGCTCCAGAGGCCCATCCAACCCAGGCGGTGTTGTGCTGTGCCAAATCCATAAGAAACAAGACTGCAGTTATTGCAGATCTTGTGGAGTCTGTGGATCTGGCATGCAGTACCGAGACCTGGCTGGATGAAAATGCTGGTCCAATTTTGGAAGCAGCAGTTCCAGCTGGGTACTCGGTGTTACACTGCTCGAGGTTGGACTGCGGGGGGGGGTTGCAGTCTGTTTCAAGACCGAACTGGGCCTCACAAGTGTACCAGTAGAGGGAGCTGAGTCCTTTGAGTGTAGTGTAGTGGCAGGTGTGTGTTGCAGAATTGCTCTCATCTATCGTCCACCAGGTGATAAGAAGCATTTTGTGCAGGAAGTAGCAGACTTCATCATTGACATGGCATTTGAGTCACCCAGCCTGATGGTCCTGGGTGACTTTAATGTCTGGGTTGATGATGAACTCTTGCAGTTTGGACAACACTTCCTCCAATTAATGACATCTTTGGGTCTTACACAAGTGGTTACTTCTGCCAATCATAAGAGTGGTCACTTCTTGGACTTAGTTTTCCTCCTGGGGATTGAGGCCTTTGACTTGGGGGTGGAACCTGTTGGTTGGTCCAATCACTGCCCTGTGGGGTTCGGTTTTTGCACCTCCCCCTTGTAGGCCTACCCAGTGGAGATGGTCAGGTACCACTCTTTGTGGTGCTTGACCTATCAGAGTTCTCTGGAGTGAGCAATGATCCCGATGCCCTGCTGCTGGCCTATAATAGGGCCTTCTGCTCAGCTCTGGATCAAATTGCTCCTGTCTGCATTTGTCCTCTCCCCCTTGACCTCAGTCTCCATGGTTTGATGTGACATTGAGGGAGATGTGGCGACAAGGACAAAGATTAGAGCATTGTTGGTGGAAAACTGCCCTTGATGCCGACCATCTTAGATTGATGGAATATTATCAACTCTATCATTCTGAAATCTCCCTTAAGAAGGCAGAGTTCCTGTCTAGGGAGATTGTGGCTGCTCAGAACCGACCAGCTCAGCTTTTTCAAACTGTTGACAGACTGCGCAACCCAGCCTGTCTGCAGGATCAGAGTGTGATGAGCTTGCTCACTTCTTTACGGCTAAGGTGGCCAACATCAGGGCAGTGCTCCAGCCTGCTCCCCCTATGGGAGAAGCTACAGATTGGTGTTTGGTCACAGTCTCTAGTATCTCCTGGAATTCCTTTGACCGGCCTGAGTTCATTGATGTCATGAGGATTGTCCAGAGTATGCACTCTATGTGCCGTAGTTTGGACCCAGGCCTGACTTCCCCAATAAAGGGTTGTCATGATATTATTGGCCCAATACTAGCATGGATAGTCTGGTGCTCCTTGGATATGGGCGAATTTCCTAGCTCCCTGAAGGAGGCGGTGGTGATGCCCCTACTGAAGAAAGCTTCCTTGGACCCTGACTGCCATGCTAACTACAGGCTGATCTCTAATCTTCCCTTTGTAGGGAAGATTATTGAGGAAGTAGTAGCTGTACAATTAGAAAACCATTTAACCATCCATGATATCTATGGACCACTCCAGTCTGGTTTTCAAAAGAGGCATAGTACTGAGACAGCACTGGTTCAGGTGCTCAATGATCTCCTGATGGCTAGAGATCAGAAGAGCCATTCCATCTTGGTTCTTCTTGATCTCTCTTCAGCCTTTGACACTGTGGACCATGGGGTACTTCCCAAGCACCTGGAGTTCATCTGTGGCCTGTCAGGTACAGTCCTCAGTTGGTTTAGATCATTCCTCATTGACAGAACCCAGAGAGTGGTGTCAGGCATTAATTCTTCCCGCACAGTCTCTCTGTCATGTGGGCCTCCCCAGGGTTCGGTGTTGTCCCCCATGTTGTTTGCAGTGTATATGCTGCCCCTCAGAAACATTGTAAGAAGGTATGGGCTGAGATTTCATTGCCATGCAGATGATACCCAGCTCTACCTATCTTTTGCACCTGACCAGGATAGAGCTCTCTCAGTCTTTAATAACTGCCTTACTGAAATCCAGTGCTGGATGAATTCAAGCTGGCTGAAGCTGAATTAAGAGAAGACTGATGTAATGGTTGTGGACCAGGGTCACGGGGTAGAGCGGACAGGAGCTGGTTTACTCTCAGGTTTATTTCTGGGTGAGTCCAGCTCCCTACCTCTGGACAGGTGCGGAACTTGGGGGTGATTTTTGACAATGAGTTCACACTGCATTCTCAAGTGTCAGCAGTTGTCAAACTTTCCTTCTATCATCTTAGGAACATTGCCAGGATTAAGCACCTTGTTCCGCCGAGTGATCTGTCTACATTGATCCATGCTTTTGTGACCTCATGTCTTGATTATTACAACTCCCTTTATCTAGGACTTCCTGGGGTTGATATCCGCTGCTTGCAGCTGGTGCAGAACACTGCGGCCCAGTTATTGACAGGTACGTCTCATGCCTGTCATATTTCTCTGGTTCTGCATGATCTGCACTGGCTGCCAATACAGTGGCAGATCACCTGTAAAATTGGTCCTCTGACTTACAAAGCCCTACATGGACAGGTCCCAGACTACTTGAAAGAGCTTCTGGTTCCCTACTGCCCTAAGCTATCTCTCCGCTCGGCAGATGAGGGGTTGATAGAGATTCTGAGGATATCTTTAAAATCTTCAGGAGCTAGTGCTTTTATGTATGCTGCCTCTACCCTCTGGAATTCTCTACCCCATCCGCTTCATCAGTGTGTGTCCTTGGAGGAATTTAAAAAGGCCTTGAGGACCTATTTATGGTCTAAGATTTATTTTAATTGATTATTGTGATGTTACAAGCTCAGACTGATGTTATATTAATGTTTTATTGGCTTTATCTGTAATTATTGTAAGGCACCTTGAATTTGTGAAAGGTGCGGTATAAATAAAGTTTTATTATTTTATTATTATATTGCAAGAAATTGCCATAGCAAGAAGAGTGACACTAGAGTAGATTTGTCCTTAGCAAATTAAGGAAAGTACTTAACAGACGTGAAGGCGGGAGATAAGACTGAGAAGGGACTTACAGATTCTGGAAGCAGGCAGACCCTAGTACATATTGAAGTGCTGGGAAAACAATGTCCAAAATACCAGGTACTGGTGTCATCTGCATCCATGGGGACTCTTGATACTATTCCACCAGCCAAGTGACTCTGACTATTAATGGGGTGTTGCACCAACTAAAAGTGGGGGTAGTACCTAAGTTACCTTTCTCTGTGGTTATTGGAAATGGCTTTCCAGGATTTACTGAGTTAATCAAAGAGGGAGTAAATCCTGATGTTTCAGCAGCTGTGGTGACAAGGGCTCAGAGAAAGAAAATCTCAAATGGTGGGGACTCTTCCTTTTGCTGATTTTGATTTGGACTTGTTTGAGCACAGCTGCAAGATCTGGATGTCCAGGAAAGAAAGACGATGCCTGAAGAAACAGTGGCAACAAAAGACTGATGGACATATGGGGTTCACATATGAAAATGCTGAAACTAAACTGATTACTGATTGTGATTTTCTTTCAGAACAGGCTAACAATGTTTCACTCCAGGGTTATTTTAAGCAGCTGGGGTGAACCCAAAACAGGATGAACCTACATTTAAAAAATATAATGGGCTACCGTACAGAGTTTGGGTTAAACCTCAGACACAGGACCAGATAGAACAATTGGTTATACCACAAAAGTATAGGTCTGAGTTGGTACAGCTCGCACATGATAATCCTATGGCTTGTCACTCTTGCCAAATTGCTGTACAGATTTTATTGGCCTGGAATTCATGAAGATGTTGCTACCTATTGCAGTTCTTGTGCTGAGTGTCAAAAAGTAGCCACAGTGACTAAAAAAGACAAGACACTCCTGGTGCCTCTACCCTTGACAGATGTGCCTTTTGAGAGAATTGTAATGGATGTAGTTGGCCCCTTAGACAAAGGTAAAAGGGGTAATTGATTATTTTTGGTAGTATGTGACTATGCTATGCGATACCCAGAGGTAGTTTCTGTGCATACTGTCACAGCTCCAAAAGTGGCAGCAGAGCTTGCCAAATTTTTCAGCAGAGTGGGAATACCTAAAGAAATTATTACTGATCAGGGTAGTAATTTTGGTGCAGTATTACTGAAGGAGCTGTACCAACTACTAGGTATCACTCCATAAGAACCTCCTCTTTTCCCCCCTTAGACAGACAGTCTTGTTGAGCATTTTAATCAAACCCTAAAATGCATCTTAAAAAGGCTTGTAAAAGGGGAAGGGAAAGATAGACCAATACTTACCTTACCTGCTTTTTGCTTACAGAGAAGTGCCACAGGCATCAACAAGTTTTTCACCATTTGAAATACTGTATGGTAGGCAACCTAGAGGGCCACTAGATGTAATAAAATAAACATGGGACGATAACCCCAATCAGAATCAATCTATTACATCTTATATGAGTGCCCTGAGAAAGAAGCTAGCAAAATATGTTTAAATCACCCATAGTAATCAGGAAGTGGCCCAAAACCAGCAGAATGTGTATTATGATCATGGGGTAAAAGAAAAAAGTTTTTGAGCCAGGTGAAAAGGTCTTGCCACTGTTACCCACTGTTACCCACTACAGAAAATAAACTGTTAATGAAGTGGCAAGAGCCTTATAAACTGCTTAGCCATACTGGCACAGTTAACTATGAGACTGAGACCCCTGATAGGAAAAATCCTACAAAGACATACCACGCTAACCTCCTCAACAAATTGGTTGAAAAAACACCAAAATCTGTTTTGCTAGTTTTACCAGAAACTAATAAAGACGATACTGATATCACTTATGACAGACTGAAACAAACTGTAACTGCTGATGCCGTAGAGGTGAATGTTTCCTTAACCTCTGAACAAACCACAAACATCTGTAACTTGCTAAAGAGATTTAACAGTACTTTTACCACAGTACCAGGCAGAGCAAAAGGGGTTGAGCACATAATAGAGACAAGAAATGCTTGCCCTATTAGACAAAAGACATTCAGATTACCAGAGCAGTTAAGAGCAGATGTGGTTAAGGAAATACAAAAAATGAAAGAATTGGATATCATAGAAGAGTTGAGAAGTGCTTGGTCATCACCAATGGTGACTGTAAACAAAAAAATATGGGGTGTAAGAATCTCCCTTAATTTTAGGAAACTTAATCAAGTGTCAGAATTTGACGGTTATCCTATACTCAGAATATATGATTTGGTGGACAGATTGGAGAGTGCCAAATATATCAGTACCTTCGATCTCACCAAGGGTTACTGGTAAATCCCCCTAGCTAAAGAATCCAGAGACAAAACTGCATTTGCCAATCCTATAGAATTCTATCAGTTCACAACCATGCCATTTGGTTTACATGGTGTACCCGCTACATTCCAATGCTACAGGGATGTAATTTTATCCTCTCACATTGGTTATTGTGCTGCATACCTGGATGATGTCGTGGTGCACAGTCAAGACTGGAAAAGCCACCTGGAACACCAATGAGCAGTTATCCAGTCAATCAAAAAGGCATGAAACCAGATATTTGGGCTATGTTTTAGGAAAAGGAGAAGTCAAGAAGCCCAGACTTTGAGAAACAATTTCTGTTACAGACTAATGCATCAGAGGTAGGCCTAAGTGCAGTCCTGAGACAAAATATAGATGGGGCAGAACATCCTATTATATGCATATGTAGAAAATTGCACAACAGAAAGAAAGGGTACTCCACCATTGAAAAGGAATGCCTTGCAGCAAAGTGGGCGATTGAGTCCCTTAAGTTTTACTTACTAGGAGCTGACTTTGTACTTGTAACAGATCACAGTCCTCTCTGTTGGCTTAACCAAATGAAGGATAAAAATTCCAGAATCACACGGTGGTACCTGGCACTACAGCCATTTAAATGTAAAGTGATGTACAAATCTGGGAAACAGAATGTCAATGCTGATTTTCTGTTAATACATGGAGCAGGAATTGAAAATTCTGAAGGTTGAAAAAAACAAAAATGTGTGAGTTTAAACTTTTGTGCTTGTTGTACTGCAAATGCACTGAATTGTATAGTTTATAATGTAATGTTAGAAGTGAATTACTAGAAAGTTTTGGAAACCTGTTTTTGTGAAACAGGTTCCCTCCTAAATAGGGTGGGGCATGTGACAGGACTGAATAAGGACCTGTCCCATTTGTTATGCAGATAGAGTTTAAAGCAATGATCTGTTCTATCCTCTCCTTTTCTGTCTCTTGTCTTTCTGGTTGCACAAGCAAATTTTCTTGTGAGACCTAGGAACTGATCACTCTGATGGTCTTACGATTCTCCGCCTCTTGCTAGCTCTGTGCCTTCACTTGCTGTTTCTGTCTGTCTTCCTCCACCTTGCATATCTGCAGGTATAAAAACATATGTGAATCTTTGTGTGAAACTATAAGTGATACTGGGATCCCCTTGTTTGAAACTGTATCCCTTGTTTAAAACTGTATGTAGTTACAGTGTTGAAATGATTGCAAAGCTATTTGGAATTCAAGGGATTAACCTGAGATACTGGTTTGAAAAATATTTCCAAAGCTGTCAAGAAGAGGCCAGTTCTGGGTCATCATGTTCTTTTTGCTGCACATGCAAGAACAATGGACACTTACAAGAACATTGTGTGAGAAGCATACTGTTTTCTTAATGTGTTTCCCAGGCACAGACTTATAAAAGGAGCAGCAATGCTTATGCAAGAGAGAGACAGAGACTAAGATTTGAAATTGAGAAGAAAAAACTCAGAAGAAGGACTCTGTTTTCTATGTTTTTACTGCCATTGTAAATAGCTATACTTAACATTTTTTTTTTATTTTGCAGTTAATAATAAAATGCTATTTGCGAATTTTGAAACTGCTCCTAGTTTTACTATGCTTCCTGACCTGTGCCTCGACAACTCACTAAATGTGGTTAAAGAACACTGGGAAAAAGAAGGAGGTGGGACATCTTAATGTCGTAGAGTACACGACTCAGTTACGCAAACGCCTGGTGGGGTATAGCAACTTGTCACACCAGAGATTAGAAAAGAAGCAAGACTTGGCGAAAGAAAGATATGACCAGGGTTTGAAGACTAAAACATTTCAGTCAGGGGACAAAATGTTGTTACTTCTTCCCTCCACCAAGAACAAACTACTAAATGGCAGGGGCCCCTTCTCCATTTTGAGGCTAACAGAAGCACTGAATTATGAGCTTAGTATGCCAGGAAAGAGGACCCCCCCCCAAGAAAATTTACCATGTGAACCTCCTTAGGAAATTGAGTGAGAAGCCTAACCCCTCCCTTTATATGCATCCTAAAGTTAGGGAATTGGAGCTGGAAGTTACCTATAAAAGGCTAGAGCAGTCAGGACAGTTAAGAGAGATCCAGGAAAACCCTGAATTGGAGCCTCAGCAACAGAATGATTTGCAGGACATATTACAAGAATTTGAGTGCATATTCACAAACATCCTGGGGTGGGCCAAAGGAATTATGCACACCACACCACATCTGCCACGCAAGACAAGTCCATACACCAAAAGCCCTGCAGATTGCCCATGAAGGTGAGGGATGATGTGATTCAGGAAGTCAAAAAAATGGAGTTATTACTGTAGGCATAATTGTGCCCTCAAAGAGTGCACGGTCTTCACCCATGGTCATAGCAGACAAGAAAGAGGGTGGGATATGTCTATTCCCAGATTTTAGAAAGCTTAACAATGTTTCACTATGTGATGGCTATCCAGTGCCCCAAATAGATGACATCATTGACAGGCTAGGCAATGCACAGTATATCTCCACCCTTGACCTTACTAATGGATATTTGCAAATCCTCTTTTTTGTCACAATGCCATTTGGACTACATCAGGCCCCAGCCACTTTTCAGCATGTTATGGACCACATAATAAGATTAAATACTGAATACTGTTGGCTTATTTGGACGATGTGGTCATATCCAGCCCTGACTGGGAATCCCATGTTAGACACTTTTCCCAGGTATTGCAAGCAATAAAGGAGGCAGGGGTGACCATTAACCCTGCTAAATGTGCCCTAGCAAAGACTGAGACAAAATACCTAGGGTTCATTTTAGGCAAAGGGCAAGTGAAGCCCAAGGTAGAGAAGGTTACAGCAGTAGCAAACATCCCAATACCTACAACAAAAAAGAATGTGTGATCTTTCCTAGGCCTGACTGGTTATTACTAGAGATTTAGTCCTAATTTCTATGCCATTGCCAGTCCTTTGACTGATCCTACTAAAAAGAGGTGCTCGAATAAAGTTCAGTGGACCCCTATTTGTGATGAGGCTTTTAGGAATATCAAAGCCATTCTACGTACTTCTCCTGTATTGAAAAGCCATGACATCAACTGAGTGTTTGAGGTTCAAACTGATGCATCAGAGAATGGTACTGGGGCAGTCTTATCTCTGAAAATAGACAGGGAAGAACATCTGATCATGTATATCAGCAGGAAGCTACATTACAGGGAGAGAAGATATGCTACCATAGAGAAAGAATGCTTAGCTCTGAAGTGGGCTATTGAGTCTCTGAAATGTTACTGGTCAAGGGCTGAATTTAAGGTTGAAACTGATCATGACCCTGTTTGCTGGTTGCACCAAATGAGAGAAAAAAAATCCCCATATATAGCGGTGGTACTTAGCACTTCAGCCCTATTGATTTTCAGTGTCCTACGGGGCAGGGACAAAACATGTAAATGCTGATTTCATGTCTAGATATGTAGTAGTAATAAGCAGTAAAATGTTTATTTGTAAATTACTTTATGAATTGGATACACTCAATTGAGCATTTGCTCATTTACAGTGAGGTCCATGTGTCACAACATGTTACAATAAATTCACAGAATAAATACAAAATTACAAAATTCTATATAAAAGAAAATCACAGCATGATTAACAATGCCCTACTAACTCTTGCAACTTGAGTTCTGTTACTTTTCAAGTACAACATTACAGTGCAATATATATTAAACATATGTTCAGTTGAAAGTGCAACAGTGCCTGGAGTTTTCATAAGATACCCCTAACCAAAGTTTTATGTCCCCATACTTTGTAATATTTCCCACAGTTCTTAATATTTTAGGCAGATCATTCCACAACTGTAGTCCTCTACCAAATATTGATTGTTTCTCCTATATACATGTTGTGTCTTGGTATAACAAGATCCAAAGTGTCCACTGATCTCAATGAATGAACTTCAACCCTAGGAACCATTTTTTCCATGATATAGTTGGGTAATTTGCCCAATAGCCCCTTTTGAATAAAGGCCACGAGATGTTCACTGTGGCTATCGTACAAATACTTCCACCCAAGTTGTCTATACAACAAACATTTATGTGTTAGATGAGGGGGCTCCTAATATAAAAAATGGGCCAGCCTACTAAGGCAGATGTCCAGCTTGTGCAGGTATTTTTTTGAAACTGTGGAGTATAGGATATCTCCATAGTTAAACAAGGCAAGAATCATATAATCCACTGCCTGCTTCCTTACCTCTGAACTCATGCAATCTTTTATTCTATACAGGGCACCTAACCTTTTCCCTATGTTCACGGTTAAATTATTTATGTGAATTTTCCAGCTCAAAGAAGTATCCAGCCATAGTCCCAGGTATTTATACACCTAGACCTGCTGGATTGGGAGGCACCCATGTGCAACCAGGTCCAAATCTTCAGCCCCTTCTCCTAAACCCATTCTATTAAATAACATTATTGGGGTTTTCTTTACATTTAACACCAATTTACTACTGTCCAGAAAGGCCTGCAACCCATCAAATGCTATCTGCAGACCATCCTGTACAGCAGTCTTAATTCTATCAGCAATGTAGATCACCATATCATCAGCATATAGATGATAATTAACTGATGAATTACAAAATCAGACTCCATTGATGTAAATATTCAATCAATCAATCAATCAAATCTTTATTTATCCAGGTGGACATCATTGAGCAGTGCTCATTTGCAAGATGGACCTGGTTAGGTCAGGGTCAGTTACGTAGACATAGTGCAATGCAGAGAACAAGATACAATGTACAAGGTAGATAAGGTTATACAAGTCAATAAAAATACCCACATGCACATATGAAAAGTCATGATGCATTAACATTAATTCTCATATTTACGTACTATTTTTCATATTTACATGTTTACATAATCTAAGATCATAGACAGAATATTGCAACATGGCAAGGAGGAAAGGTTGTTGATGACTAACATATATGATTGAGTAGAGGGATTTGTCAGAGGGCAAATGAAGTGGCCAATGAAAGATCTGGGTAGGAGGTGGGTGGTAGGGCTTCAGCGGGGGGGAGCAAAGAGAGAGGGGAGGGAAGTGGGTGGCAGGGAGGAAGGGAGAGGGGAGTGAGAACAGTTAGTGATGGATTGAAGAGATGTAGGGGAGGATGGACAAAAAAGGGTATTATCATGGGTGAAGTATGGTAGGATTGCAGAACATGTGGAAAGTTAGAGGAAGGGACTAGGATACAGAAGATAGAGGGGCATGATTCACCCTAGTGCTATCACAAACATTTGAATTGCTCCTTAATATGCTTTGAGTAAAGGGTTTTGAAGGATGTAATGGATATTGGTATACTCAGCTTTAGGATTCCTGCAGTTTGTTCCATAGGGAGGGCAACATGAAACTAACAACTGTTCTTCCAAAGTGGGTATTGACTTTGGGCACTTTGAGCAGAATGGAAGAGTAGCTTCTTAGGGCATTTTTGCTTATAGGGGTTTGTGTGAAGCAGTCCAAGATATATTGTGGTAATTGCCTGGATATGGGTCTGAATGTCCATAATGCTGCATTTCTGTCCCTTCTGAAGTGGAGTGAAGTCCATCCAACTGCTGCATATAGAGAGCAGTGATGGGTGTCATATGGTAGTCCTGTGATAAGCCTCAGTGCCCTGTGATAGAGTGTATCCAATTTACCCAAATAGGATGCAGGGCAGCAACTGTATAAGAAATCAGCATAGTCGATTATAGAAAGAAAAGTGGCCTTTACCAGTCTTAGCTTAGCGTTGCTTGTGAGAAAGTGTTTGATTCTAAAGTAGAGGCCAAGTCTCTGAAGGAGTTTTTTTAATAGTTCTTCCATATGTTCAATGAAGGAAAGTCTATTGTCCAGCCAGACTCCCAGGTACTTGAATTTGGATACATATTCAAGATTTTCACTGAGGATAGTGGATATGAGTGGGAGTGTGCTTGATCCTGGATGTTCTGCATACATGTAAGGAGAGAAAAACATTGCTTTTGTTTTCTTTGCATTGAGCAAAAGTTTTTTGCTCAGAAGTTGGTGTTGGAGTAGGTTGAAGTCAGTTTGTAAATCTTTGCAGGCTGCCTCTGGTGAAGGGTGGCTGATGTAGAGCACCATATCATCAGCAAATAGGTGTACAATGGCCTTGGTAATATTATTATCAATGTTGTTGATATAGATAGAGAATAGAATAGGACCAAGGATAGATCCCTAGGGTACGCCTCTTTGCAATGGCTTGAGGGGGGACTGATCGCCTTCAGCCTTTACCTGCTGGAGCCATCCATTAAGGTAGTTATTGAACCATTGCAGGTAGATTGAGTCCAGACCTATGGATTTCAGGGAAGTAAGGAGCAGGTCGTGGTCAACTGTGTCAAATGCCTTACTTAGATCCAGGAACATGGCACAGATAACATTTTTGTTATCAAATTCAGATTACCAGTCATTAGTTACTTTTACTAGGGCCATAATGGTGCTATGTTTGGCCCTGAAACCAGATTGCACAGGGTTTAGGAGATTAGTTGATTCTAGGTAGGCTTTCAGTTGAGTACTTACAATATTTTCCAGCAGTTTAGATAGTACAGGGAGGATAGAGATTGGTCTGTAATTGTTGAGGTCACAAGGGTCTCCTGCTTTAAATAACGGAATGACCTGTGCAGTATTCCAGATTGAAGGGATAGTCCCTAATAGTAATGAAAGGTTCAACAGATGTGTTATCAGTACCGCTATCATATGGATGGCAACCTTCAGAAAGTAGAGGTCAAGGGAGTCCGCCTCTGCACTTTTCTTGATGTCTAGATGCCAAAGCATGTCTTCCACTTGTTTCAGCATGGCTGGTTGTAATGAGAAACTAGAGTCTGTCACCAGGGTTTCGGAGAGTTGTATGCCTAACTGGGATTGCATTAAATTTGCTGACAAGTTGTCAAATGCCAGTCCTGTGGTCGTGAAGTGATTGTTGAATGACTCTAGGATTTAGTCTGTCCTTGATAATGGTTGACCTGGACAATATCTTAGCTGGGAGTGAATTACTTGGTGTGTGCCCGGATATGTCCTTGAAGGTATTCCAGAATTTAGCAGGGTTATGGAAAGAAGAGTCTAACTCGGTACGATAGTAAGTTGCCTTTGTGTCTCTGATCTTTCTGGTACATAAATTCCTAGCCTTTCTGAACTGGCCCTAATCTGACTGAGTCTTTGTTTTTCATGCTTTTTTCCATAGATTGTCTCTCTCTCTCTCTCTCTCTAGGAGCACAATTGTAAGGTCTGGAGTGAACCAGCGGCAAGATTTGTTTCTTATTCGCACTTTAGATAGGGGTACATATTTGTTTAGGGCTCCTATGATTATATCATTGAGAACATTATAGGCTGCATCCACCATTTTTGCCAGGTAGAACTCTTGCCAGAGCGTCGAGTGCTTCATATCTTCCAAATATGCATGTATGTCAAAGTTCTACTTTGGTCTTCTAACTGAGAATTTAGAGGGGGAAATGGGTTTGTTGGTTGTCCTTATGCTGGAAATAAAGCAGTGGTCACTGATATCACTGAAGAAAATGCCACCATAGGAGAACAGATGAGGCTTGCTCACCAGGATAATGTTCAGGAGTGTACAATTACTTGGGGTCTTCTTGTTAATTCTGGTCAGTTCGTAGAGCCATGGGCATCACAGAAAGATAAGAGTGAAGTAGCAGCCTTGGAGAGCCAATTTAGATTAATGTCTTCTACAATAACAGTTTCTGGGGGTCCCTTTTCAATTATATCCCCTACGTGTGATAGCAAATTGAGACCAGCAGTAGGGGGTCTATAGCAGCCTTTTACCTGCAATGATGTGGTATGAGAGATTACCACTTTAAGAGATATGCATTTGAACTCGTGTGCCACAGATATTGAAGGAAGCAAAGTCGCTGCAAGGTTGTTTTTCACATAAATAGCTACACCCCCCCCCCCCCAGATTGTTGATCAGTTCTGAGTAGTTGGTAGTTGGGTAAATTGACATCCCTATCTGCTGTGGTAGGCCTAAGCCATGTCTTGGAGACCACCAAGATATTTGGTATGGTGTGGATTACCCATGCTTGGATCATAGTGATCTTTTTAAGTAGGCTGCATACATTGACATGGAGGAAGCTTAATCCTTTAAGTTTGGCAAGGTCAGATGAAGCAGCAATAACCTCTGTGGGCCCTAGATTAAGTTATACGTTGCCAGAGCATAGTAGTAGCAGGAGCAGAAGCTTCATAATTGCAGCAATATTAAATAGTAAAGGACCGAAAAATGAGCCTTGGGGTACGCCTGATCCAGCAGGATGCAAACCAAAGGCCCATGACCATAAGGACACCAGCTGAGATCTACCTTTTAAGTAATAGGACAACCACTTTTGTTCCATCCCTCAAAGACCAATGGATGCTGCCCTGGACAAGAGGACATCATGGTCCAAGGAATCAAAGGCCTTGGATAGATCAACAAATAATGCTCCCACTAACATCCTCCTGTCCAGGGCCTCCTGAATGTCTCCCACCACTTTCTACAAAGCCGTAGTTGTTCCATGGTGGCTATGGAAACCTGATTGCATCTCATTTAAGGGACACAGTGAATCAAGATGGTCCTTTATTTGTTCTGCAATTAAGCTTTCAAATACTTTAGAGAGCTGAGGCAGCAATGAAATAGGATGGTAATTGCCCAGTTCCATTTTGCCTCCCCCTTTAAATATTGGAATAACTTTTGCTTGTTACCAAGCTGTAAGAAAAACAACTGTGCTCAAGGACAAATTGTAGATGTATAACAAAGGGTACGCTATAATAGCGGAAGCAGATTTGAGCAACCTGGTCGGCAGGTTGTCTAAGCTGACAGATTTAGATGCATCTAATTTTAAAAGTTCCCCAATTACAGACTGCATCTCTATCTCTTTAAATAGAAATTGTTTAATTTACAATGTATTTCCATGATTTATACTTAACGTATCTACTGTGGGTTTTCCCTGTGCTAAGCATATAAAGCCCTTATTGAATTCATATGCCACTCTATTTGAAGCAGAAACCATCTCATCTTCTATTTTAAATTTGTTTGATGAATCTTTACCTTGCCCATTTTTTTCGAATGTTTACTTTCTTCCAAAATTCCCTTGGATGGGATGTGCAGCTACTATCTGAAAGCTATGTGTAATGTCTCTGTTTGGCTGTCCTAACTTGATTAACATACTTATTGTGGATCTCCCTGTACTGGGCCCAATATGGTGCAGGAATTGATGCCAATGAAATATGACAGACTTTCCCTAAAATGAGATAGTGCAGAGAAGGTACCATTAGCCTCTATTGAGAAATGTGTTAACCCCCCAGGGTAAAAAATTATGATATCCACTATGTTTAGGATGGAATGTTTATTGTTAATAGGGACTCTGAGACAGAGCTTCTGAAGATGGATGGGTGGAAGCTCCATCTCTTCCTGGGACAGGAAATGGTAAGCAGTCTGAGATAACTACTTCCCTTTTAAGGTGCGGGATATGTGACAAGGAGATCCTGCCACACTTGAGGACTGACCTTTTCTTAAATATGTTGCAACAGTTCTTCTATGTCTTAGCCTAAGCTATCCTTTTCAATTACTAGTCCGTAAGGTTAGCCACCTATGTGAACCCCCCTCCCCTTTCTGGACTATACTCTAGTGTCCTCTTTAATTTTTTTCTTTTCCCTCTCAGGTCCTCATATAATGAAGTTATTGTGGTGACCTCTGAGCTGTGTAAAACAACAGACTGTGTTCCTTGTTGTTGGATTTAGTATGCAGTAGCACTATGTCATAAAATACCTTGATGTATATGCCTTATGTGTTTGAAACCTGTAAATGTTGAAAATACCATGGCACTAGGTGTTTTTGATAAAGGTAAAAAGTTACTAGGGGACTGTATTTTAAAAATTAAGTTACTGAGGTAGAGATATCAGAAAAAACCCTTTGTGTTATTTAAAATGCATGTAAATTAAAGATTGATTGAGAGTCCCTTTGGCACCATGCATTCCTGCTTTAAGTTGAACAAGCCTAAAATTTCATGGTGACTTGCATACAGATTCAGTTGCATTATGGGGGTATGTGTGATGTTGTTTTTCTTTGAAACTTGGCTTTATTGCCAATGCCCTTTGGGGTAACTCTTGCTTCAGTGCTTCAGCACTGAGGTTCTTTGTCTTTAGCTTGTTTTGAGGTTTTCCTTTTTTGAGCTCCCCATCACCCAAATAAATAAGACCAACATAGGGAATGAAATAATTTTCGCTAAAGAGATAGATCCGTAGATCAGTAGGTGCTGACTACATGCAGAAGAAGGACATGTATAGTCTGTAGTTGTAAACTGATGTACTGAAGAAGGGATATGCCTTTGCTTAAGGTTATCCCCTGTGTTTAAAATAAACATCACACAGAGATTGTGTGTTGAACCTGAAGTTCTGTGTCTGGTCCATCTATTATTCCACAACCCCTGCAGACCCAGGTGGAATCTTACCTTGATGTCTGTAATACTGTCCCTGTAACTGAGCACCAGGTGCAATATTGCCACATCACAGGTAGGCTTCCTGACCAGTT
This sequence comes from Neoceratodus forsteri, assembly GCA_016271365.2. Classification (NCBI taxonomy): domain Eukaryota; kingdom Metazoa; phylum Chordata; order Ceratodontiformes; family Ceratodontidae; genus Neoceratodus; species Neoceratodus forsteri. Next base: position 1,644,259,520 of record CM057450.1, read on the forward strand.
GCTTGAGAAATTCTCCCTGCTTCTAGCTGATGTCATGGCTTAGAGGTTCCAATCTACATCTGGCATGCTGACATCCCCCAACAGCAGCACCTCTCCTTTTTCTACTAATGTTCTAATGGCTCCACCAAGTGCTTTATCCAGTTCTTCCACCAGTGGCTGAGGTCTGCATGTCACCACAGTGTGAATAGTGACTGGTGCCTCTTTCCAGGTTAATCCACCATATCTCCAGTTTCTCCTTTCCTCCCAGGTTCCCTTGCATTTCGGTCACCTTGATGCCCTCTCTTACATATAGCACAACCCTTTCACCCTTCTTTATCCTTCCTGAACTAAGTTTAGCCTAGTATGGCCATGTCCCAATCATGGCTCCTTGTGCACCATGACTTAGTAATGGCCACAATATCTAGGTCTATATCCACCATGATGACCCCTAGATCTGCAATTTAATTTCCAAGACTCCTTGCATTTGCACACATGGCCCTCCACACCTTACTCCTACTCTTCCTGCAACCCCCATCCTTCTCTTGTGCCATGCCTAATTTTCCCTCTCATTTTACAGCTTTTACTCCCGTTCTTCTTGCTCTCTATTACTCTGTTGTTCCCATTAACTTGCTATCTGGGAGATTTTCCTCCCCTCAGTTCCTCCATTCCTACTATTTTAGTCTGTGGGGGGGAGTAGCTGATGCCTCCCTTTGTCTTTCTACCACACTCCTCAGCTAGTTTAAATGTTCAACAAAGCAACATTTAAACCAATCCATGGGGACTGTGGTTCCTCTCCCTGATGGAAGCAGGCCATCGCCTCTGCAGAGGCACATATTCCTCCAGGTTGGTTCCCAGTCCCCAATGTAGCAAAATCCCTCTTCTCTGCACCATTCTTTTCACTATGAGTTGATGCACCTGGGTTGGCATATCCTATCCTTCCCTCAAGTCATATTCAGGCAATACCTTGGTGCATGCTACCATGTCTGCTACTTGCCTTAGGCCTCTCCCCAGTTATCTGAACTCTCCCTGCACACACACAGCCAAGTCCCTTACTAGGTCACTAGTCCTCAGCTGGACAATGACATCCAGCTCCCCCCATGCCCTGCTGCCCTAACAATCCTGCCATGGCTCCAGGTAGGCACCTTACTTTCCTCTCCTACAGTCCTATTCCAAAATCTACCCCCCACCAACTGAGTAACCACCAGAGACCGTTTCCTCCTCTGCTAGGGTTCTCTACCTCCCACCCTGGAGCCTCCACTATGGAGAACCCCCACATCCCCCATTTTCTACTACTTTGGGTGCTTTCTCCCAACAGTCTGTTTCTTACACTCTGTTTCCCTCTGATTGCTGGCCCCTTAGGACTCTCTCTGATGAGGCCGCAGTGCTCTGGTTATCTCTTGCCCAGACTGATACCCCCTATGTGAGGCCTTCTCTCCTCTTGACAGGCCCCTTCATTGCTCTGTCCTGTCAACTTCCTGGCTTATATACCCCCTGAGGTGGGCCAGCACCTCCTTACCTGGTGCTCTTTCTCAGAATCCAGTTGGTGGTGGAATGAGGAGGATGAATCAAGAGGATGATGAGCTGAGTCCAGCTGTGGACATTGGGGCCAAAAGCAAGGCCCATCTTCACCTTTCTGGGTGCTGGGGTTTTTCTGTTTTCTTGGTTTCCCATCATGGTGGTGCAGACATGCTATGATGTCCAGCATGACATGGGCAAGCACCCACCTGCAGGTTGTCTGCCAATGCCTCCAATCCCCTCTTCAGTGTTCCCATTAGCTGTGGTACAGCCAGTCTCCACTGGGGGTGGCTAGCACTGCAGAATCCATAGCCAACCTTCCCCAGGAGAGGAGAGCAGTCCACCAGATGCTTCATTCTCTCCTTCCCCTCTGACCCCCAGCAGTTCAAGCTTGCTTCCAAACCTGGATCACAAGCATGGCATGAAATAAGGTGTATGCCTCAGCCCTCAGTGCCAATGGGCTGGCCCCTCCCAACAGTGTTGTCTTGCCAGAATGGCAAAGAAATTGGGTAGTGCCACAGTCCAAAGAAAGTGCCCTTGACCTGCTGCCCCCACTCTCCCAGAGCCCACCATGGTCCAGCAGGCCCAACTTTTCCCAGACAATCTCTGGAGCAATGGCAGTAGACTCAGTGGTCCCTGGATGGGGCAAAAGGTCCCCTGGATGCCAGCCAGCTCATCCCAGAGACCAGAAATCTCCTCCCTCAACCCAGAGAGGTGCATACAGATGGGGCAGCACCTTAGTCTCCAGAATCGCTCCTGGAATTCTGCAGCTCCACATCCATTGCACTGCACCACTTCCACAATTGATTTTATGTATCACTACCTACTGCTGTCAACTGTACCTTGCCCCTATTGCCCCTTCCTATGTTAGGTCCTTTCCCACCTACATCCTCTATTGATATTTACTTTGTCATCCTACCCTAGATAGATTGTTTCTTGCTTTACTCTTTCTCCCTTTGCCTTCCCAGTTACTCGCTTGGATATATCACATCCTGTGTCCCTCTGTCACTTTTCTTCTTTCTTTTCAATTGACCTTTCTCTTTTTGCCATTTTTGAATAGTTACTGCACCCTACTCTAGATAGGGTATCTCGCCTCTTTCCACCTGTAGCAGTTACCTGTTTGTTTCTTTCCATACAGGTACTTAAAACCCCTCTTCCTGTAGCTTCCAAAGCAGGTAAGAGCAAGCTAAAAAGTAACCCCACTTTACCCTGTCAGTCCAGCAGAGCCCTCAGCATGCCTGCTGTCACCTGCAGATACCTGTGGATACCTAAGGTGTCAGTAGAATCCTGTGCCAATCCTGCTCTATTCCACTAATGATCTGGGACATGATTGTGAAGGGACACATGAGTGGATTGGATCTTACACCTACTTGCCAGCTTCTAGGACCTTCCTTGTTGGTCTGTATGGTCACATGACCTAGTCCACCATGAGCTGCTACCAATCCCTGACCTTAGAAACCATTTTTTCACTAAAAATTACACACAAATCAGGTTAGTTGCTATGTTTAGGAATCATTTCTACCCCCTCTTTTGCTTGTGCTCATTCAAACCTTAAAGCACACCCCAAACTCCAGCTTCAGCTTTTTATTTACTATTTGCTAGCTTCCTGGTCCTTCCCAATGTGCTCACATGATCTGTTCCACCCACTCCTGAGCTGCTGCTATCCACCAAACTCAGAAACAGTACTTTCACTAAAATAAAACACAAATCAGATTAGATAATGTTTAGGACTCTGTTCTGCCCCTCTGCTGCTTGCACTATTTCCAACCTTAAAATCAACATAAAGCTTTCAGATAATCAGACTGACACTCATCCAGTATATGGTTTAATGGATTATCAGGACACACTATATCAAATTTAGATAAAATCAAAAAAATATATATATATAGACATCAGTATAGACATTCGGAAACCCGTACAATAAATGACCTGACAAATTTGGTCTAATCCACCAATAGAATCACCTAAGGACAAAAACAGTCACTTCAAACAGTGAGTGAATACCCCCAGAACAAGTAGTTTCAAGCCTATATGGCCTAAAGACTCAAGCAAATGCATCAACGGTAACCTTTTATAGTAAAATTGCATTCTTTTTCCACAATTTTTTTTGGGGGGGGGGTTTCTGTCATAGATATATTGGACATTAAGAAAGCAGACAATATTAATTACTTGGGTCAAACTGACATTTTATGTGGTAATAAGCAATTTTCAAAACAGATCATGTACAACATGGGATTTTTGGACAGTCTAGGATTGAACATAATAGAAAGAACACTGAATGTGCTAAAGGTTTAAAAAGATGATCCCTAGCACTAGTCATATCTCATGATGATATGCAGAGAAATAGATATGGGGTTTAAAGGAAACAGTTCATTAAATATAGTATCATGGAATGTAGCAGGTATTTTACATAAGCTAAATGATAATGACTGGGTTAAATCTGTCAACATGTTTGATATGATATGACTAAAGAGGCCTTGCTAGTGAAAATGAAAATTGGGTAATCAATGGTCACCAAATATTCACTAAAGATGAAGAAAAGTAGCAGGCCTGGTGGTGCTGAGGGTTGAGGCGCTGGACACCACACCTCATGCCACGCCAGTGACCTGAGATTGGAAGCTAGCTCGGACACCAGGGGTCAGCAGGGGAGGGATTGGATTGAGCACCTGTAAGGCTGTTCTCAGATCCTGGGTGGAGGGCATTGGGGTACCTGGTGCTCTGGTGACCCCTGGTGGAGAATGGGGGCACAGCATAAGCACAGGAGGCATGTAATGGCATGCATGATGCTGGCAGGGTTGACGTGCACCAAGTGTTGGGGGTGTGCTCATACAGAGGAGGGGTTGGAAGAACAAGGAAAAACTCAGCTTGGAGGGATAGGTGAGAGCACCTATCCTCCATGCCCAGTGCTGGGGTTCATCTCAGACAGCTTCATCAATCCTCCATCTTGGCTCCACCTGCAATCTGGAGTCTGTCTCACAAGGAGCCCAAGGTAAGGAGCCTGGCTACCCTCCCTGGGTGGGTTAAACTGGGGGTGCTGGCTGTGAGGGGGGAGAAAAAGCACAGGTTGCAGTGACCCTCAGTCAGGCAGCACAGGGAAGGGCTGCCTGAGAGAGTTCTCTCGAGTTGTGAAGGAGTAAAAGAAAGTTGAAAAAAAAAGATGAAGAAAAGTGTAAAATAAGGGTGGTAGAGCAATGGAGGGGACTCCTTATGGCCATAAAACTCAGTAACTCAATTAACAATATTCAAGTCTGATATCAAGACCCAAACATTCTGTCACTATATATTGAAATAATGGGATATACTTGCTTTCTATATAATGTATATAGACCCCCAACAGGCACCAGAAACTACTCACCAAGATTCTGTGAAGTATCAGAATAATAATACACAAACATTTAGAGAAATTAAATAGCTCAGAAGTAATCATGTAGAGGGACTTCAGTGCTAGGGTGGAAAATTTGAATAGCTACTGTATAAGGATATGGAAGATCAGATTGTTCACTTGGGAACATAAGCAGGAGGCTGGTAAGGACAGAGGTCTGGGGTTATATTCTGTTTTAACTGAAATATTTGAATAGTTTTGTACGTGAAATTAGTTCTATGTGTTAAAAATTACTACTTTGAGTTAGAACTGTTACTTGGGCTGTGATATTGTAACTTTTGAGGCTTGGGAACACTTGTTTGGCAGTGATAATTAGAGGGAAATTTAAATGTGATGTTTGCCTGGTGTTGGGGGGGAATTAGCAGGAATCACCTTGGCTTTCATTGTTCACTTGGGAACATAAGCAGGAGGCTGGTAAGGACAGAGGTCTGGGGTTATATTCTGTTTTAACTGAAATATTTTAATAGTTTTGTACGTGAAATTAGTTCTATGTGTTAAAAATTACTACTTTGAGTTAGAACTGTTACTTGGGCTATGATATTGTAACTTTTGAGGCTTGGGAACACTTGTTTGGCAGTGATAATTAGAGTGAAATTTAAATGTGATGTTTGCCTGGTGTTAGGGGAAGGGGAAATTAGCAGGAATCACCTTGTCTTTCATTGTTCACTTGGAAACATAAGCAGGAGGCTGGTAAGGACAGAGGTCTGGGGTTATATTCTATTTTAACTGAAATATTTGAATAGTTTTGTACGTGAAATTAGTTCTATGTGTTAAAAATTACTACTTTGAGTTAGAACTGTTACTTGGGCTGTGATATTGTAACTTTTGAGGCTTGGGAACACTTGTTTGGCAGTGATAATTAGAGTGAAATTTAAATGTGATGTTTGCCTGGTGTTAGGGGGAGGGGAAATTAGCAGGAATCACCTTGTCTTTCATTGTTCACTTAGGAACATAAGCAGGAGGCTGGTAAGGACAGAGGTCTGGGGTTATATTCTGTTTTAACTGAAATATCTGAATAGTTTTGTACGTGAAATTAGTTCTATGTGTTAAAAATTACTACTTTGAGTTAGAATTGTTACTTGGGCTGTGATAATGTTACTTTTGAGGCTTGGGAACACTTGTTTGGCAGTGATAATTAGAGTGAAATTTAAATGTGATGTTTGCCTGGTGTTAGGGGGAGGGGAATTAGCAGGAATCACCTTGGCTTTCATTGTTCACTTGGGAACATAAGCAGGAGGCTGATAAGGACAGAGGTCTGGGGTTATATTCTGTTTTAACTGAAATATTTGAATAGTTTTGTATGTGAAATTAGTTCTGTGTGTTAAAAATTACTACTTTGAGTTGGAACTGTTACTTGGGCTATGATAATGTAACTTTTGAGGCTTGGGAACACTTGTTTGGCAGTGATAATTAGAGTGAAATTTAAATGTGATGTTTGCCTGGTGTTGGGGGAAGGGAAATTAGCAGAAATCACCTTGGCTTTCATTGTTCACTTGGAAACATAAGCAGGAGGCTGGTAAGGACAGAGGTCTGGGGTTATATTCTATTTTAACTGAAATATTTGAATAGTTTTGTATGTGAAATTAGTTATATGTGTTAAAAATTACTACTTTGAGTTAGAACTGTTACTTGGGCTGTGATATTGTAACTTTTGAGGCTTGGGAACACTTGTTTGGCAGTGATAATTAGAGTGAAATTTAAATGTGATGTTTGCCTGGTGTTGGTAAGAGCCCTTCCACCCACTCTGTTTTGTAGGCTTTCTTAAATATTGAAAAGCCACTGGGGTTGGGATTGAAGGGCTGTGTATTTCTGTTTGGGACTGAAATTCAAAGCAACAGGAACTGGTGGGCCTGTGACATCATACGGTACCTGATGTCTGCATACACACACTGTTAGTGGGACTGGACACACACTGGACTGTATGTGTTTGTGAGACTTGGGAACTTTATTGGTGGGGTTGAAATTAGGTTTGTAAATAACTGCAGCCAGTATAGAGAGAAAGTGTATTCCAGGGGGAAGGGACTGAGAAAAGGGGGTGTGCCATTATAAATAGAGGTGGACAAACAGGGTGGCCATATTCCACCATGGCAGGCATCTTTGGAAGGGTTGTAGCCTGCACAGGCTGTGGGATGACAATAATTCTCAATTGGGCCTGGAGAGAGGGAGGCTGCCCACTCTGTAGACAGCTATCTTGTATCAGAAGTGAGGTATATTGGTTAAGGAGTAAGCTGGGGTGGTGTCCAAGGATAAGGGGTGTGGATATGGGCAGCAGAAGGGTGGGGCTGAGGGAAGGCTGGGGCAACACTCTGAAATTACAGGATGTTATGTTACAGCAAGCAGGAGGGGGGATATTAGGGACAGAGGACTCTTAGATAGGGATGTTGATGCTAAGGGGAAAGCATACGGGGTGAACATTCCGAATACAAAGAGAGTGGAGGGAGAAGAGTCAGGAGGGGCTGTTGTGGGGAAGCCTAGTAGAGCAGACTGTGGGAAGGGAGCTCCTAAGAAGAACAGAGCAAGAGGGGAAGAAGAGGGGCAGTTTAGAGGTGCAGTCAGGGGAAACTTGGGTTACTTGATGGAGGCTGACATACAGTGTCACAATAAATTTGAGCTACTAAGCAACCTAGAGGGGGAGGAAGAGGTTGGTGGAAATGAGGAAACTGATACAGAGGCCGGGGGGAGGGAGTCAGAAACCCATAGGGCATCACAGACCGGCAATGGAAAGAATAGAAATAGTCCCAGAGGGAGAAGGGGAAAAAATAAATGTTAAGCAGATGGGGGAGATGCAACATATTGCAGACATGAGGGAGGACAGCATGACTGGAGAGAAACTGGGAGACAAGGAGGTGGGAGAGGAGCCCCCTTTCAGCAGGGGGTTCAGTACCAAGAATGGGCCCCAGCTAAAGGGACCCACAGAGAGCCTCTGGAGGCAGGGGTACTATTACAAGGGGGGAGGATGGCGTTGTGGGGGAAGGGGAAACCGTCAGGGCCAGGATAAATGGTTCAGATAAGAGAGGGTTAAAGGGGACACCTATTCAGAGGGGGTCTGAGTTAAGTGGGCAAAATAACGAGGGAGGCAGAAAGGGAAGGGTGACAAGGGGGTCTCTAATAAGGCAGGAAGACTCCCATGGAATTGAGATCATGAATAAAGGGGGGATGGGAGGCTGAGAGGGCATAATGGAGGTAACCATAAGGATGATGGTGGTGTTAAGGTTCTGCTATTGGGAGACTCGATGATTAGGGGTATCCAGTGGGAGGACGGGGGTGGATGCCATAGCCAGGTGAGGTAGTGAGTATCTCTGGGCTGACAATGCACAGAGCAAAGTTCATGGTGTATGAACTGGTTAGGGATTGTGGAGGGAAACCGGATTTCCTGGTGCATTTGGGAACTAATGATCTAGAGGGAAATAGTGTTTTGAAAATCCAAGCAAGGTTCCAAGAACTTGCCAGAGTCTGTCGGGATAATGGATGCAACATTTCTTTTTCAGAGATATTGCCAGTACCAAAGGCCTCAGTGGAGAAAAAAATGAAGATCACAGAGGTTAATGACTGGCTCAGGAAGTGGGGTGAAGAGAGTGGGTTGGGGGTGTTAGGGAACTGGAAAGGAGTTTGGGAGGATAAGGGACTGTATGCCAAGCACAGGCTTCATCTTGCCCCATTAGGGAAGTAAGTCCTTAAACAGGGGATGGCTGACTACATTCAAGAAAGGTGGAGTTTAAACTTGTGAGGGGGGAAGGGACAAGGGAGGGGCTGACCAGAAGCCCTCTCCTCCAGATGAGGGGAGTAGCCTTCAAACCCAAGGGGGGGAGGGGGAAACAGGCTGGGGGTGGAGGTTTCAGGAGGAGCAGAGGGAGGAAGGAAGTATAAGGAACCCTGGTGGGGTTCAACAAAAGGGATCATGGATAAGAGGTGGGGGTTGGTGTTAGTAAATGCCAGGAGCTTGGGAAACAAGTTGCCAGAGTTCCAGGCCATGCTGTTCGAGGGGGGGTGGATGTGGCGGTGGTCATGGAGATGTGGGCCAACAAAAATCATGACTGGGACCTAAACATGCGGGGGTACACTATGCTTAGGAAGGATAGAAAGGAGGGCAGAGGGGGTGGAGTGGCTATGTTCATTAGAGATGACACAGAAGTTGCTAGGGTAGAAGAGGCAGAGGGAAACGTGGAGGCCTTATGGGTCAACTTACGATCCCCAGCAGGAGGTAAGGTCAAGCTGAGTGTAGTATATAGGCCCTCTGGGATGAGTGATGTTCTAGAGGATGGTTTGCTGGACAACATCATTGCCCAGTGTGGACCAAAAGGGGAAGGAGTGGTGTTAATAGGGGACCTTAATATGCCAGGTACAAACTGGGGAACCATGTCCTCTAAGGTGGCCATGGAGCAGAGGCTGCTGGATGGCTTCCAGGATGTGTTCTTAACACAGAATGTGATGAAGCCCACAAGGGAGGGGCATGTCCTGGACGTGGTTCTGGCAGATGGAGATCTGGTAAGGGACCTGGTTGTAGAGGACCCCCTGACTGGGAACGACCACAATACTGTCTGATTTCAAATAAGCATGGGGGGGGTGAGATCTAGGACACTGGCAGTGGACTTCAGGGGGGCAGACTTTGTGAGCATGGGAAATATTCTCGAGGATCACTTGAAGGGGATTACATCAATGACAAGTGTGGAAAGGAGATGGGAGGTCATAAAACGGGGACTTCATGAGGCAGTCAGGATCTGCGCTAAGTTGAAACATAAGGGACCAAGGTCACATGAACCATGCTGGTGGTCCAGTGAGGTACAGGTAGCAGTCAGAGAAAAGAAGGCGGCCTACAAAAAATATAAAACAACAAGAGGGTATAGGGATAAGGAAATGTAGCATCTTGCATCTAGAAAAGTCACCCGGATGGTGAGGGGAGCAAAGTCCAGTAAAGAGCAGTGGCTGGCACAGGGGATACATGGAGGGGAAAAGGGGTTCTTCCAGTACATTGGGGAGTGGAGAAAAACTAAGGGCCATCTCAGCAGATTGAGATCAGAAGGAGGGTAGGTAGGTGGAAGAGGCGAGGGATCAAGCAGAGGTATTTAATGAGTATTTTGCCTCTGTGTTTACTAGGAAGGGGGATGGGATATCTATAAAGCAAGGCACGATGAGGATAGAAGCGGCAGTGAGTGGAATCAGAGGAGCAACAGAAATGGAGCAAGAGGGAGGAAGAAGTACCCCAGGGGTGTCACATCTGGAAAAGGATAAAAAGGCCAGTAAGGTGGAGGGGACAGATGATGCTATCTCTGCCAAAAGGGTATGGTTAGCCCTCAAGGCCCTAAAGAAAGACAAATCTCCTGGGCCGGATGGCATTCATCCGAGAGTACTATGGGAATTGGCAGACCTACTGGCTGCACCCCTGGTGGAGCTCTTCAACAGGTCACTTGAGACAGGGAGGGTACCTAGGGATTGATGAGAGGCACATGTGGTACCAATCCATAAAGGGGGGTCGAGGGAAGTACCAGGTAACTATAGACCCATCAGTTTGACCTAGGTGGTGGGAAAATTAATGGAGAGTATACTAAAGGAACAATTGGGGGTGTACTTGGAGGAGGCGGGAGGTTTGGATAGTTGGCAACATGAGTTTGTGCCAGGTAGATCATGTCAAACCAATCTTGTGGAGTTCTATGAATGGGTAACATCAGAACTGGACAGGGGAAAGCCTGTGGATGTATTATTCTTGGACTTCAGCAAGGCATTTGACTCTGTCCCCCACAATGGTCTGGTGGAGAAACTGATGGGGTTAGGAGTAGGCCCTTTGATGGTCAGATGGATTGAAAACTGGCTAGCTGGACGCACACAGAGAGTAGTGGTCTGTGGGGAGCTCTTGAACCCTAGAGAGGTTGGTAGTGGGGTACCACAGGGCTCGGTCCTGGGTCTGATCCTGTTTAATGCATACATATCAGACATCAGGGAGGGTATAGGATGTGAAATGAGTCTCTTCGCTTATGACTCCAAGATGGGAGCAGTAGTTGAGGGAGAAGAGGGGAGGTTGGCCCTGCAAGGGGACCTGGACACCCTGGAAAGCTGGGCTCACACATGGAAATTAAATTTCAATATCACCAAGTGCAAGGTGTTGCATCTTGGGCGGGAAAACCCTAAACACAAGTACACCCTGGGAGGGGAGGTGCTGGAGGCCTCAATAGGGAAAAAGACCTAGGGGTCATGGTGGATGGATGTATGAATAACTCTGAGCAGTGCAGGAGGCGGCTAGCAAGGCAAACAGGATGTTGGGATGCATCGTAAGGGGATCACCTCTAGGAGCAAGGAAGTGATTCTGCCGCTGTACAATGGACTGGTTAGACCACACCTTGAGTACTGTGTACAGTACTGGAGACCACACTTGAAAGGACATACAGCTCCTGGAGGGGTACAGAGGAGGGCAACTAAGATCCACGAGGCTAGGATTTGACGATGAGGACAGACTTGAGGAGCTCTGCCTGTTTTCATTGGAGAGGAGAGACGGGGGGGACATGATTGCGGTCTTCAAGTACCTCAAGGGAATAAATAGGGTAAACATGGAGGGGATCTTTAGACTAAAGCAGGAAGGTATCACCAGAAGGCATGGTTTGAAGTTGGAAGGTGGAAGGGTGAGAGAGGAAAAAAGAATGAGGTTTTTCACTGAGAGGGTGGTGGACCCTTGGAATGCACTGCCTGGTGAGCTGGTTCAGAGATCCACAGTGGAGGGCTTCAAGAGAGGGTGGGACAGACACAGAAAGTGGATGTATCAGATGATGGCCTGTCCCAGGGGGGTGGGGATACATGATAGGGGTTTCTGGAACACAAGGGAGGGGAGGGCCTCGGCACCCAACTAGGGATCTGAGGTTCGAGCAGACTCGATAGACTGTAAGGCCTAATCTGCTGGCAAATAGTATATTAGTATGTTAGATAGCATTAGCTGATAATTAAAAGTTGGATAGAAATTCTCGAGATAAAATGAGAAATAAAAAATAGCCACACTCTAGTGACACTTTGTAACAATCAGAATTTATGGATGTTGATGACAGAATAAGGGGATATCTCTTGTGCCATACTCATATGACTGGAAAATTTGCCTCAATGATTGATTTTGTTATTATATCAAGTCTTGATGTATGTAAATGTTCATCATTTTATATTCCAACCAGATTGGAAAGTAACCATTTCCCTCTGCGTTTTTAAAGGTCCATGTATACTGAGTAAAGAAACCCAGATGATGGGAACCTTCAACAAAATAATTTTAACATTATCAACAAATGTGGAGTTTACTAGGATTAAATACAAACCAATAAGGTAAGTTGGGTCCTTTTAAAAGGAATCATGCATTATGCTACATAAAGGGACAATGAAAGCTCAGGAGTACTGTGAATTAACTAAGTAATTGTGCACCCTCAAAAATGATTATTTTTTAGTCTGTTACAGGGTTAACAAGTCAGGCAATAGTTTTTGGTAGTTCAATACAGATTGTTAATGTGTTGAACAGTCACCTAAATAAATTAGTTAGAAGAACAGGAACAAACCACAGAAGGCAGAATTGAGGTGTTTAAAATAATTACAGAAATAAATTCAAGTTTGGTTTTATTGTTGATCAGTCAAATACCATTACAACATTTAAGAAATGTTAAAAGCGCATTACAAATATGCTCCAATAATCCACACATAATACAGCACATACAGAATATTTGCTTGGAGATAAATACAAATAATTTTTCATGGATTCAATAAGTAGAAATTAATAATTTCAAAATGGTTGTTAGTTTAGCAATCCTATTACAGGATAAAGTAAAGAGAGGTTTAAATAATAGTTGTTAAGGCAGACTCTGTATATATCAAAATACAAGCTGCAATAAACAGATCCCTCTATAATTTATAACTCATATATGTTCATGAATAATAATATTTATAATTATTCAAAAATATGAAATGTTATTGACTTGGGACTAAATACTCATATACCTCCTTATAAAAAAGAGCCAAAACATCCTTAAATTATTATCTCTTCTCCCTAGGAGTAATATCCACACAGTAGTGCACACGTAAGGCAAAAAGCCAGCATTCAAAAGGTGTTCCCTGACATTATCACAGCTAGTCAAACATCTTTTCTGATTCTCTTTGGAAAGTGTCTCAGACACATTATTTCTTACACTACTTGAGGACTACACCAAATAAAACCATCAGCTATTAGGTTAGCCAAAACTTCAAGAAATATGTCTCCTGTACCCTTGTTAATGATAAAATCAGACCCGTGTACTAGCTCCCTCTAAAAAGGGCAATCATTCCTTTAGGCCACAATGAGCCAACTGAGTCCCTTTATGCCAAAAAAGTAATTAGGAGACTTAATCTGATGCTTAGTTGCTAACCAAGTGCTAACTGTTATATGATCCTGTCTTTTTTTTTGTGTTATCACATCATGTACTATGACTCCCACGAATTTTGATCATACTTAGTATTCTTTGTCTGGGACCATAAAAAATAAGCCTTGGATTCCCTTCCATGTATGACCATTAACCAGTGGAGTCACCACTATATATCAATCACTCCTATCAATTAGGGATACTAGAGTAAACAAAGTCCCTGTTCACACAAGATAAGATAAGCAATCAATCTCCCAATTGCCAATTTGACCATCAAACTGCTTAGATGACTGTGCTATGTTTAAATATAAAATTCCCCAGAGAAAAGTATTTGAGAATAATCTACAAAAATATCTTTCTTTAATTCAATAAATATAAAGAATTGCCTGCCTTACTACCAGCAAGACCTGATAAAGTCTCTGAAAAAATAAGAATAAAACATGACAATATGAAGTAAGTTCCTGCAATATCAAGACATAATTAATTTTATTTAAAAGAACTATGTACCCACTCAGAACTAACCTAAATGGGTCAATAGGAATTACTAAATTAATTTCTTAGCACAAACATAACACATTTTCTATACATTAAAAACAATATGCACATATATAAAAAAAATATTTGTCAACATCACAGATTTTAATTTGTCCAAAGAAAATGCAAGCACCTCTGCTTCTGGCCTTCAAGAGTTCCAGGACCTCAAGGACAATATTTTTGTAATTTTATCAAGCACCTTCTCTTTTAAAAGTCTTTGTGTATTATTATGTAAAAAAGAAAGAAAGAGGTCTTTTACCTGTGGGCAGGAATTTGCTAATCACTCTAATCAGCCCTTATCTTAATAGCTTTCATATTCACTTTTGCTGACTACAGATTTGCTGCCAGCTTTTATGAGAAATTATCCTAGCTCCCTGCCCCAGGAGTCCATTAATCACTCAGTTAACCTGTCTATCTCTTTCTTAATGTTCTTTTCCTCCAGGAATAAGTCATGTTTCTATAATCCCAGGGTTCTCACTTCTTCAACGTTCCTTCTCTGAATCTGGCAGCATACAGCCCTGTTAAAATAAAACAGAATGAAGTGATACTCTGAGTGCAGTAACTTTGGGGTAATTAAACCAATCGCTAGCAACCCTGGCATACCTTTTTAAAATACATTGCATACGTATCATCACTAATAGTGCCATTGCAGTTTCAGTCTTCCTCCTTTCATTTACATAGATACATAGACAGTGTCAGCAGATAAGGGCCTATGGCCCACCCAGTCTGCCCATTTAAGTTTGTAAGTTCAGTTTATGTTTTCCAGGAAGTCTGTTGCCCCTTTCCCCTTACCCCTTATTTCTTCTCAAAAATTGAGTCCCAAAGCCATACTCAAATAAAAGGCTTCTTAAAGGTCCGCTTCTTAAACATCCACTTAGGAAAATCTCAAAAAAAGGCAATCGATCCAACTCATAATGACAACTGCTTTCTTATGCCGCAATATTGTAACATAGAGGTTGGTTTCACAAAAGCTATATTTTGCTTAGCAAAGAATCATTTGTCAGTAAATGCTATACACAGGTAAAAAGCATATTTGCAATAAAGACAGTACCTTAAAAGTTAAAACTTTCTGAAGCTGTGGGATGGAGCGAAGCAGCCTGCGGCCATCTTTCTGCTCTGCCTCCACCCCCCAACTAATACAAAACATTTCTAAAAGTTAACAGCAGAACCACCAAAAGAGATTATGGAGGGAAATTTTAATGGCCACAAAATCAGCAGACACAGTTTTAGTGTCCAGTGGCACAGTGGACAGAAAACTGACAAAGCAATACCAATATTTACATACACCAAATGGATGGATAAAATACTACATGGAATCTATGTTTAATAAGTTTCTGGATGTTAACCATTGGTATATATATATATATATATATATATATATATATATATATATGAGTGTTCTGGAGAGGGACTATTATCAAAAGAGGAAATAAGAAATGCTAGCAAGAACTAAAGCAGTAATAAGGTCTCAGGCCCAGACAAGGTACCAATGGACCTTTACAAAGTAAAGTAAAATCATTGTTAATGTTTTAACAGTTGTAATAAAGAAAATAAATATCCAATCACCTGGAAAGAGGCAATCATACCATGTATATCCAATTTAACAAAGGACAGTATAATTGACCTAGCCATCTATAGGAAGATCAGCATATTGGATGCTTTGTCTAAAATGTTTTCCAGGACATTATGTTCCAGATTAGATGCACACCCTGAACACTATAATATCACCTCACACCTGTAATCAGGGTTTACGAAGGGGGATCAACGCTGACTCAGTGTCTCATAATACAACATACTTTAGAAAAATATGTCACTGTAAAATCCCAGACAGTATATTTGGCCTTTATTGAGTTATTCAGGTCTTTTGATTCACTTAACAGAAACATTAATAAATTATAAACCTAGAACTAGATAGAAATGTTATCAATATAATTAATAACTTATGCTAAGATAATTGGTGCCAAATCAAATATGGTAATACAGGGAACCTATAAAAAAAAACATAGATTAACATGGGGTAAAGTAGAGATGTTTCCAGGTGCAAGTTATTTTTAATATTTTTATCAATGACCTGTTACATACTTTGGACAACAATGAATTTGGCCACACAAAATATAACCTATGTAGATATCCTGTGCTTGCTTACATGGACAGTCTTGTCCTCTTATCAGTAACACAAAAAGGCCTGCAGAACTAACTGAACTGACTGGATAAAAATATAAAGATCTAGAATTAGTTATTAACCTAAACAAAAGAAAAGTAATGGCAGAAAAGAAAGGGAAACATAAGATATAAGGAACCATATATTCAAAACTTTGTGCCGGGCAAAGATCATTTGTGCAGGTTTAGCGCGGGTCTGCTATATTCAAAGGCCAAATAACACGGGCAAACTGCATTAGTGCCCGGTCAAAATTATAATGTATGCAAGGGGCAAACTGACATGAATACAGGCGCAATGCTATATTCAGCGACTAGCGCAGCGCTAAGTGGTTTTGCGTGACTTAGCATGACACTTAGCGCAGTGCACATTACCGCCCAGGAAAAGCTTGTCTTAACCCTGGGCAATTAGCTTTGCATGACACTATGGCTTTGCGCGGTGTTTGCGTGGGTTTAGCGTGGGTTTTGCACAACCCTAACAAGTAAATATGACACATAGATAAAGCCAAACATAGAGGAAGCATGCTGCAAACTGATGGCATCACAATGATGCCATCATCTGCCACCAGTCCCAGCCATGCCAGGGAGTAAAGTGGTGACCCTGCCACTAGTGGACATCATGGCAGTGTGGCCATACAGCACACACCTGCGGACCACACTTCTTTGGACACCAACAGATGCTAGTACACAAATGCAGCACTGTGGGCATGGAGGATGTTGAGGGGAGCATGTATGGGTGGCGAGGCTGTGCTACAGACCAGGTGTGGCCACAAGGCTGGGACACATCATGCAGTGCACATGGGCCAGTATTGGGAATACCCAACACCAGTGTGCCTTTCGGATAATATATGCCCCCCCGGCCACATACTGCACAGCTGTACAACTGCCATAGCACACAAAGACAGAAATGTACATGTCACTGTGAGCATCCCATGCCACAGGTGCAGCATCTGTGGGTCACACAACAGCATAACAGTAATGTCCACTGTCAGTAAACACCTGCAGGTTGGGTCTCTCACTGTGTATAGTGCAGTCATCATCACTGCCCTACACACCATAGGCATTGCTGTGTCCACACACTGCTGGCCCCCTTGCTACTGTAGTTTCTGCTGTGTACTGTAGCATGACCTACAAAGTGACAGTTGCATGCAGCACCACCACCATCTGTGCCTATGCTGTGTTGTCCCAGTACAGATGCAGGCAGCAGTGCATGTGGAAGTAGTGTTCAGAACTGTATAATATTCCCCAAGCTGTTTGCATAGCGCTAACACGTTTGCGCAGGTTTAGCGCAGGGCTAAACAGTTAGCCTGGTGCAAACTGCATGCAAATCAGGGCATAATGAGATGCTAATCTGGATGTTTGCCCACAGACTACCTAAGTAGGCTCATTTGTATGTCACTTTTGAATATGGGAAAGTTTAGCACCGGGCAAACGTGTTTGCACCGGGCTAACGGTTTAGCCCTGTGCTAAACCAGCGCAAACGTGTTAGCTCTGCGCTAACAGTCCGGGGAATATTTAACAGTTTTGCACACTGCACTTTCACATATGCTGCTGCCTTCAGCTGTACTGGGTTCACGCATTTGCTTGCACACACATTGGCCACATAGTTCATCTCTACCTACCTTTACATCGCTGTGCATTGAGTTGCTGTTGTGGTTTGCACTTCCTGGTTGCCATATTCAGAGCTGTCTTATTCCAGGGCTAAGTTTGCCCTGAACTCCCAGCCCAGTTTGCCCAGCCTCATTCTTATGCCATGTTCAGAAGCTGTTTGCCCTGGGCTATTCCTTTTGAATATGGCTTGTTTTGTGCTCCGGGCTAAGTTTGCCTGCCTGGCAGTGCAAATTTAGCCCCAGGACAAAGTTTTGAATATCTGGCCCAAGGCGTATTGTTTTTTAATGGTACTAAAACAGAAGTTGTGGATGAGTACGCATAGCAAGAGTTAACTAAAAATGAACACTTTCATGGAATGGCCAGGTCATAATAACACTAAAGAAAGTGTAACAAATAAATTGTGCTATATTGTGACAGAGCATTTAGTGTCTCCGGCCCCATCCTGTGGAATTTGTTGCCTCCATCTGTAAGGGAGACTCCTTCAATTGAAGTGTTCAAGTCCTGCCTCAAGACCCTCCTGTTCAGTCAGGCCTTCTCTGACACTGTCTAATAGTATATTTCTGTGGGATAGGCTTGCTAATGACTGCTGCTATTTTTAATTTTGTTTTATGTGGTCTGGTTATTTATTGGTGTTTTATTTATGTATGTGTCTTATTTTAATGAATGGTCTGTATTTTATGAATGGCACCCAGAGCCTCTGGAATTGGGCACCTAAAAAATAAAACTTGCCTTGTCTTACTGAGATTTTAATTATAAGCATGGAGGGAAAATGATTAAAACTGCCCTACAGGTAAGCAATGCAGAGGCAAAGATGCAGGCATTATATGGTACAGAAGTCTGGGCATATGCCTTAAAAATAATTTGGATCAACCTATAGACAACTTCTTAAAAAATATTACAACTTCCAGTTTCTACCATGGGCTATAGTGTAAGAGCACAATTAGTTCATAACTCAGTTTTAGCACAGGTTACTTAAAGACCAATAAACTTTTGCTTGCTGTGCAAAATGCTCAAGGGCTGGTTAAACTATGGCCTGGATATTCAAACTGTGCCAAGCTGTGGCGCAAGCCTGGGTGCAGTGCAACTTGGCTGTGCAGGGGGGTTGACTGGGCGATATTCAACAGAGCTGCACCATGGCACAGCTTCATTGAATATTGCACCCTGGCCTCCCGCAGTGCACATGGCGCAGTGGCACTGTGCCAGCGCAAGTGGCCAGAGTGGAGCAGGGGGATGCGCTAGCACAAGTTCCATTGCACTATGCACAGCAACCGTGATATTCAAAAGAACACATGCAAATGAGGCCATAATCTATGCAAGGCACAAATGGGGCCATTTGCATGTCATTATGGCCCCATTTGCAAGCAGGTGCGCCAATCCATGGCGACTTGCACCCAGCGCCCTGCCAGGCAGCAGCAGTCAGGGACCAATGCCCCCTGCAGTGTGGCAATGTGCCCCACAGCCCGATCACAGGCTGAAGTAAAATATTAAACAATCTAACATCCCTGGTGGTCCAGTGGACCGCTGTCAGCCCGATCGCGGGCTTCAGTAAAATAATAGAACTCCAATATCCCTTGTAGTCTAGTGGACTGCTCTCAGCCCGATCATGGGCATTTGTATAAAAAAAGGTATGGCCACTATCTGTAGTGGTCCAGCGGACCCCCCTCCCCACCAGCCCACTGATCCCCACTGCCCCACTCCCCCCCAATCAGCGGTGGGCAGCAGCACCCCACCCGACTGCCACACCACCATCTGCTGACTAACACCATCGATAGGGCTGTACACCCATTGGTCCAGAGCGTGAGCCAATGAGCGTGCAGCCGTGCCTTCCCACATTCAGATGTGTGAATGGATCCATTCACATATCCGGAATGTATCAATCTCGGCTACTAACTTCTGCCCATTG
The DNA here is from genome assembly GCA_016271365.2 of Neoceratodus forsteri. Taxonomy (NCBI): domain Eukaryota; kingdom Metazoa; phylum Chordata; order Ceratodontiformes; family Ceratodontidae; genus Neoceratodus; species Neoceratodus forsteri. The sequence goes on from CM057450.1 coordinate 1,644,278,955, forward strand.
GCTCACGCTGTGTACCAATGGGCGACAGCCCTACTGAAGGTGTCAGTCAGTGGCAGCAGGCGGCAGGCAGGTGTTACCACCCCTGCTGACCAGGGAAGCGGGCGGTGGGGACTGTGGGTGGGTGAGGAGGGGCCACTGGACCACCAGGGATAGTGGCTGTACTGTTTTTTATACAAATGCAGAGATCAGGCTGAGAGTGATCCACTGGACCACCAGGGATATTGGAGTTCTATTATTCTACTGAAGCCCGCGATTGGGCTGAGAGTGGTCCACTGTACCACCAGGGATATTGGAGTTCTATTATTTTACTGAAGCCTGCAATCAGTTGACAATGTTCTGCTGGACCTCCAGAGAGTTAGGAGGGTCATTTCTGTCGGTATGCCCGTGATCAGGCATGGGAGGGGCACCACCGGGTACAGCCGGAGCTCGGGTGACCTCCCACAAGTCGCAACTGCTACGTTGCACCCTGCAATACACAGCTCACCTGTGGGTGACCATCCGTTGTTCCTCTTTTTTTTGGATCAACTTTGTGTGGCGCCAGTAGGGGTTGTGCATGCATGGACTCAGCACATCCTGGGCTGAATATCGGGATGTGCAGAGTATGCATGGGCACACCCAACCCACCTGCGCCACATACATTACTGATGCACTCTGGAGCATCGGGATTTGTGCCAGGCACAATTCCCATTTGAATATCATGCCAGGGCGCATCAGTGGGTTGCGCCATGTGCATCCCTTTTGAATATCTGAGCCTGTGTCTTTAGGAAAATATGTAGTTACTTAAAACCAAAAAATGCTGGACGCCTTGGATAGCCTTTGTAAAGAAAGCACTGTTCATATTTGGAAAGGGGTATTTGTGGAATTGGACACTACAAAATATAATGATTTCAAAAGTATATAGCCCCATTTTAAAATTTAAATTAATGGATGTAGACATGCTAAAATAACTATAAACAAATTAAGTTCACCATTAAGAAAACTAAAAGAGGAGGTCCAACTGGAGCAATATCAGAAAAATTTAATTGATCCAGAAATTAGATCATTAATCCCGAAGTACAGATTATCAAATTTTCCTAGTACAATTTTAGAGAAGAGATTCAGTAAAGATCCACATAAAGAAATTTCAATGAACTGTGGCACAAATAACCCTGAAGATCTGGCACGTCATATTAATCTATCCTTTTAACAAAGCCCAGAGAGACAAATGACTAGAGCCAATTCTTAAATCTGCATTTCTTGATAAAGATAAAACTCTGAAACTTCTGTTTTGCTCAGCTCGTCTTGCCATTTTATTAAAACTGGGATAGTATATAAAAGCAGTTTTACAACAGTGGAGAGCGAGGTCACTGAGCAGGGAAATACAATAACATTGTAAGCTGTGTATAGATTTATTATAATGATCCATGTCTATTTGCACTGAAATGGGAAATAAACAATGAAATGGTAATCAAGCATTGGAACAACAGTTAGCACTTATTACTCAATCAATCAATCAAAATCTTTATCCAGGTGAATATCGTTGAGCAAGCTCGTTTATAAGATGGGCCTGGTTAGCTCCGGATCAAATGATACAATGCATACAGAGATATTTACAATACAGCCAAATAACACAAGTAAAAAAACAATGAATGCAAGTATGTGCTCAATGTTACATCAGTCATATCAGTTCAGAGTGCTTCTGTAATATTTAAGGAGGACATAAGATGAGGTTTAGTAGGAACTTCAGTAGGGAGAAGTGATTGGTTGCTCGTGTATAGAGCAGACGCAAGCACAGAATTTCAAAAGTAGTGTAATCACACAGTATCCCTAGACATAACTCTCTAAACAGAAGGATAAGGGTCTTAACAGTCAGGGAGAAAAGTAATTACAGCTCTTTTTTGGCAAATGTCAGCATGGAAATCAGATTTATGCTTGGTTTAGAATGGACACAGAAGTAGACTGCAGGAAACAATCAGAAGCCAACACCAAAGAGCACTCACATTCCAATCGGATGGCTGCTAATGCCATGCTTTACTAATGGAGAGTGCAAGCTTAGGTTCTCAGGTGGCAGTAGAGGCAGAGCTGAACGCCCAGTGCCCGGGTTTCCCCCCATGTATGGGCAGGGAACCCATGGAAAGCATATCCTTGGCAGGGGATGGAAGAAGGAGTCGGTATTAAGTGCTGGGCCATGGGCAATGGAACATCTGAACCAGCAGCAGGACCAAAACAGCAGGACAACAGAGTTGGGTATTCCTTGATGCCTAAAGACTGGCCTAACCACAGAAATTCAGAAAGGAGTGTAATCAGAGTCCCAACTCTTGACACTCTAAGCAGGAAAAAATAGAGGTCATAACTGTTAGGCAATAAGTAAGTACAGCTCTTTTTTGTGCAAGTTTTAGACAGAAGATCAGAGTTTAGCTTAGTATTGAGAGAGACACAGGAACAGGCTGCAGAAGCCAATCAGACGGCAGAGCAGAAAAATGCTTGCGTTCCAATTGGGTATCAGCAATGCCGCATCTTGTTAGTAAGGAGTCCAGTCTGGGTGTCTCAGGTGGCAGCTATGGAAGTGACAACTGCCCGGTATCCACATTTCTCCCACCTGAGGGGCAGGGAGCCCCTGAAGGGCTAGTCTATGGCAGGGAAGAGAGTTAAGGGACAAAGGAAAGCGATATTAAGAGTGGAATGCAGTGGAAAGGGAATACGAAGATGAAATTGGGCAGTTACATGGTACAGGGTAGGAGAATAAGAGCCACAGATTAAGCATCATGTAAAAGACAACAGGGTGAGTAAGGTGTAGCTGCCATGAAAGCCAAGAAGAGATAATAATCCTACAGGGATTTCTAGAGGGGAAAAACATTTAAGGCATAAGATGCTCACAGAGTTAAGGTCACCAAAGGTTACAAATGATCATAAATTCAACTATGCACAGAGGGCAGCAGCCTGATGCAGACTAAAATTAGGGGCTGGGATAGCAATTGCATGGCTCACACACCTACAGAGCATATAGAGAGTTACAGGCATTCATACTGCAGAGACAGCTTAATTTCAATAATATTTGTACTTTGTTCCACAATGTTGGCAACAGGAAACTAATGGGCACTCTGTCATAGCGAGAGGAAGCCTTGAGGATACATAATGTGATGTAGGATGTGCTTCTTAGGACATACGTCCCTGGCTCACTTAGTGGGAGACAGTCTATTATATATTGTAGAAGCCGCTTCAAGAAGACTTTATAAGTCCAAAGGACTGCATTTCTATTACACCTAAACATAAGAGAGGACCACCTTATGGCTTTGTACAAGGAACAATGATGGGTAGAGATGGGAAGACCCGTAATAAACTGGATGGCCCTGTGGTAAAGTGTATCCAACTTTGCAAGTGAGGCTTTGGGACATTGACTGTAAAGGAAATCTGCATAATCAATCAGTGAAAGAAAAGTAGTTTGGATAAGGCACACTTTTGCATCTCTAGTAAGAAACTGGTTAATTCTAAAGAATAGCCCCAGCCTCTGCCTTAACTTCTTTACAAGGTCCTCAACATGCTCAGTGAATGATAGATTATGGTCTAACCACACACCTAGGTATTTGAACTTTGAGACAAACTCCAGTTTTTCTCCAAGAATTGTGGTAATCTGAGGTAGTGCTCCAGAGCTGGCCAGATTCATTACATGGATATAGGATGAGAACAACATTGCTTTTGATTTTTTAGCATTTAGAAGATGTTTTTTATGGAGGAACTGGTTCTGGAGCTGGTTAAATTCCTCCTGGAGGCCAGCACAAGTAGCTTTATGTGTCACACAACTTATATATACAACCGTGTCATCAACAAACAGGTGTATGTTGGCCTTGTTAATACTCTCATCACTGTTATTAACATAGATAGCGAATAGTAAGGGACCAAGTATGGATCCTTGCGGTACTCCCCTCGGTAGAGGTTTGAGTGGGGATAGCTCACCCTCAGCCTTAATTTGTTGATGCCATCCTACAAGGTACTCAGTAAACCAATGCAAAGAAACTGAGTACAGGCCTATACTCTTCAGAGAAGAGAAAGAAGCAGGTTATGATCCACTGTATCAAAAGCCTTACTAAGGTCTAGAAACACAGCACAGACAAAGTTTCTGCTGTCCAGTTCTCGGTATCAATCATTTGTTACTTTGGCACTGGCCGAAATAGTGCTGTCTTTAGTTCTAAAGCCAGATTGCATAGGGTTTAGTAGGTTATTGGATTCGAGGTTGTCCCTTAGTTGGTTGCTAACAATGTTTTCCAGAAGTTTCAACAAAGTTGGGAGGAGGGAAACTAGTCTATAATTGTTAAGGTCGCAGGGATCCCCTGATTTAAACAAGGGGATGACATGAGCACTTTTCCAGATCTGGGGAATAAGCTCTTGGGACAATGATAAGTTAAATAAGTGGGTGATAGGAACAGCTAGAACATGATAGGCAATTTTAAGGAAATAAGGCTCCAAAGAATCAGCACCAGCACTTTTCTTAATATCCAATTAGAGCATGATGTCTTCAACCTCTTTCAGAGAGACAGGGTGGAATGAGAAGCCAGGTACCAAGACAGGAGATTCTGAGCATGGGGTACTTAATTGGGAGCAGACCAGGGATGCATGGAAATTGTCGAAAGCAAGACCAGCTGTGGCAAAATGATTGTTTAATGCATCTAGGATTCATGGTTTATCACTGATAGTAGTACTCCCAGTTGTAATCTTAGGTGGCAAGGAAATACCAGGCATATTTCCGGACATGTCCTTGGTTGTCCTCCAGAATTTGGAGGAGCACTCTGCTGCAGAATCCAATTTGGTAAGATAAAATTCTGCCTTAGCATTCCTGACCATTTTCGTACAAGCATTGCGTGCCCTTCTGAATTGACACCAGTCTGAGTCAAGCTTAGTCCAGCAAGCTTTTTTCCATAACTTATTCCTACCAAGCAATGCAGCTTTCAGTTCGGCAGAGAACCAACAACATATTTTGTTTTTTACACAAATTTTTACCATGGGGCATACATATTTAGGGCCCCAACAAGTATATCATAGAAAATATCATATGCCGAGTTAACCGTGTTAGCTAAGTAGAAGTCTTGCCAACGTGGCGAGTGTTCCAACTCATAGACATAGGCAGCTACATCAAAGTTATGATGAGACCTTTTTGTAAAAAATTTAGTGTAGGTCCTGTATGATGCAGTGATCTGACCACAGCAAAGAAGGTTCCAGCATATGAGAAGAGATGAGGCTTATCTACTAAAATAACATCCAGCAGTGTGCTGTTGCTCATGTTCTTTTTGTTTGAATGTGTGAGTTCATGAATTAGTTGCACCAACCCATGGGAATCACAGAAAGTGTTTAAGGGTGAAGCAGACTTCGATAACCAGTCCAAATTAAGGTCCCCTAGGATGATAATTTCAAGGTTATCTTTCTCCATAATAGAGTCAAGAGGTGTAAGAAGGAGTGTACCAGCAGATAGGGATCTATAGCAACCAATCACTCTGAGGGCAAGGGAAGTAGATAAATACATCTTATGTAAAAAAAAGGGGCTAAATACTCTTTTTTATAAGCAAATACAAGCACTTACTTTGGGAAAAAACAATAATTGAATGTATTTTATGGAGGCTATTAAGTACTCTGCATTTGCTACCTATGCAGCTGGATACTCGAGGAACAAGTAGTTTTATGGATTATTTTTTAAGCCCACTTTTCATGGCTGTGGGCAAAGCCTACAGCCATTTTGGGATTGCTCAGCAGCTCTAAAAATGGCTGATCATAGAACCTTCCATTGGACTTTTTTGGAAGTATCCTTCTGAAAGCCCAATGGAGCTTGAAACCCTCTGCCACAATCGGCTGCTACAGAATAACAGCCACACTATTTTGGCTGTTACTTCTGCATTCTGGGGCATGGACTGCTCATGCATGACTCATGCGCATGCACAGTTCTGCTGATGCCATCATGTTGTGAATGGCAGCATGCTATTCACCCCAACTGCTCATGAATGAGTGCCATGCATGTGCAGTTGCTTTGCTGCCACCAGCACTGGCAATATAAAACACCATGTTGCACCCTCCATCTACTATTGCCTTCCCCACTTCCTTTGTTCCCACTTATGTGCAGACATCAGGGTCCCCAGTTCCCATGTCGGCAATATGTAGCCCCCCACTCATGTGGCACACTGGGAGTCCACCCCAGTGTGCACAAATGTCTGTTTTTTTTTCCCTTTACTGTACATAAAGAAAATAGTCCCTGGTGTGTTTTTTGCCCCCTGCTGACATCAGGGTGCCAAATCTGCATGTGGCATCATGTACCCACCCCCTCTCATGTGGCACACTGGGAGCCCACCAGTGTGCCCAAATATCTGTTCCCCTTTCTTTAAATAATGAAATGATCCCCGACATGTTTTTTCTCTGTAAAAAGAAAATGGTCCCTTGTCATTGCCCCAGTCCCCTCCCATCCCCCTCCCACTGAGCACCCACCCCCCACCCCTTACCCCATACTTACCTCCAGAGGTCGACGCTGTCATCTTCTCTGGACTGGAACACATCTGCACTCTTCAAAGCTGAACTGCAAACTGAAGAATCAAAGGTAGGTGTGCTATAATGCCATTCAATGGGGGTTTCAACTTATGTTGATAAATCAACCATTTTTGGAATTTTGGCCCCAAATTTTCAACATGGGGTTCTTGGGACCCCACCTCATGAAAACTTTCACTGTCATTTCATTACTTCGTCCTGAAAGGTGATTTTGCAGTCGCTGTGCAAAATCACCTCAGGACCGATTCTCAAAATGACAGTGGCACTGTTAATGAAGTGGGGTCCCAAACAGCCCATGTTGCAAATTTGGTGAAATAAATTCCACAAAATGATTGTGTTAAGAGCATACGTTGCTCAGTTTCTATGCACGCTCCTAACTTTGTCAATTTTTAATATTTTCACTCCACATTTTCAACATTGCCATTTAAGCACACCTCCTTTTTAACAGTACAGCTGTCATTTATCACATCTTGCCCAAAACGTGTTTTTGCACCTGTGGCACAGAATGGTACAGTCACTCTGCAAAATCACCTTTCAGGACAAGTGAACAAAATGACACTGGCTCTCATCATGAGAAGGGGTTCCAAAAAGGCCATATTGAAAATTTGGTGCAACACCTCCAAAAAATGGCCAAGTCACACCCAGGCATTCAATAATTTCTTCACACACGTGTAACTTTATTCACTTGGCAGCTCATCACAGCCCTATCGGTTCTGGCCAGAGTTTGTGTTCAATAGTATTGGTTCTAGAGATATGAGATTATGGGATCCGCTATCACTAAAGGAAACATAGATAACCAGACCTGAGCCCTCTAGTGACACATTTACATACAGGTGACTTACTGGAATTATATAAGGTTATTTCCTGGGCATCCTCCCTAAACTCAGAGCATTTTAAAATCTTTTGCTTTCTCTTGCCACTTGATTAAATTTAATATGCTAACATTTTATGACTACATTTACCTGTAAATGAGTATAATGCTTGTCTATTTTAACAACTGTCCTAGTCCGTAATGACTTTATTCTAAACACTAATGTTTTATTATACCACAGGTATCTCATGTAAGCCAATCAGAACATAGGAAAACTTGCAGTTACTATCCCACAAATTACAACATACACGCCCACAGTAAGTTATCCACATCTAGTCAAGCCCACAGTAGGTTATCCACATGATAGCTTCACCCAGAGTAGGTTATTCACCTGTAATCACTCCCACAGTAGGTTATCCATACTCCCTTCTCTGCTGTCCACACTGCCTGTCCTCTCTGGAGTCTGCTCACACTTGCGCTCCCCTGATATTGTTACATGAGCCCTTCCACACTGCAGCTAAGCTTACTATTTCTATCTGGAACACTATTTAATTTATCTGTGAGGCTCACCAAGGGAGTCTGACCAGGTAGACGAAAGTCAAGCAAGAAGCCAGAGATGATTTTCTTGCTGAGGTGAGCCAGTCATAGGCAAAAGATGGGGGGGGGGAGAAATAACTTTGGGGATTGGGTGCAGAAGGGGTCCACAACAGCAACAAATGAGAACTATGTTGTTTTTTGAAGAGATTTGTTTAGCTTGAGCAGAGTTACCACTTGAAAATAGGCTTTCAAAACTAAATCTGTGACTCTGGGCATGCATACTACCAACGGCACTAATGCACATGCTCAAAGAGACAGATTGACTTTTCAAAGCCCAATTTCACCATGTAACACTGCTAGTTTTTCATTTGAAGTTACACAAAAAAAAATCATTGTAACTCCTAGTATTATAATAGTAATAACATACATTTAGTTGGAGTATACTCACAACAACTGGATTCTGTGGGGATTAATCACCTTGGTTTCACCTCGGCATATAATCATCCACAGAAGCCAGTTATTGCTTTGTAATACTCCAACTAAATGATAGTTATCACTTAAATCTAATCTTGCTTTGGTGCCAACCCAGATCATGTGAGCTGTGACTCTGCTCCCATACAACAATGTGTTTCTTTGTCATTGATTGAGGGTGGTTCAATGCCTGCACTTGTACTTCACTGGCAGTACCCTGACTGACCAGACACTACAGTGTGAATGAGTGCACACATCAATGGGCATGACTGCTTTAAGGGCAGATGCTCATTGAAATAGAAGACTTTGAGGCATGACGATCTAAGAACTACAGCAGGCAGCCATCTTTTCCACCCCTGATCTCCTTCAACATGGCAAGCATAGTCAGAGGGTGGCCAACATCCAGTCAAGCTCCAGAAGCCTACATCAGAGCTACAGGGGCTCAAGCAGCACTGGAATTACATGGAGGCTTGACAGAGCTTGGCCACCCTAGCTCCAAAGGGAGCCCCAGTAGCTCATGCATCATTTCCATTGACATATAGTGGGATGAGGGCTCAAGTTAAAGATAACACCCTTATGGGGCCCCCGAACTCCCAAAGTTCATAAAGTGTTAATCTAACATTGGGCTCAAGGCATGCTGGAGGAACCCATTAATTCTCCCAACAGAGTGATGGCCAATCACCTGTCTAATGACAGCCAGATAAACCCTTTCAGTGACTGACAGGAGGACCTGGCCAATGAGTGGACAGTCTGCTCATGGTGAAGTGCATAAGAATTTGCAGTAGTAGCTCAGTCTATCTGAAACTGAGATTGGAAGCATACCCATCATCTGGGTGAATGAGAGAGCTGCTTTATGGACATTTTAGTAGACAGACTTGTGATTCTGCAGCCAAGAAGGAGGAAACTTCTGACCACAGAAAGAGAGATGGGCAGAGCGAGAGAGAGAGAGCAAGAGAGAGACAGAAAGAGACAGATGAAATAAACTACAGTAAATACTGCAGTGGAAGGCATATCAGCCTGTGCAGATAAGCTGCCCTGTACAGGAGTTTTCCTTAAACCCTAACAGAATTTCCTATTACCACAGCCTTGAATTACAGCCCAGTGTTTAGGGGATCCAGGCTATCACTGAACTTGAAAGTGTCTGTTTTCCATAGCATATTATTGATCATGGGGGTAGTTGTGCTAGTCAGGTTGGTGGCTGCCCACAAGCCAAAGCTATACTTCTGATGTAGACAGAGTACCAAAGCTTTCTGATCTGTAATGCAGCTGTCAATGTTCCTACACCATTTAACTGTCTGGGTACCTAGTAAAATGTTAGGAGTTCCCTTTAGACATATGGCCACACTGATACCAGCAGAAGTTTGGAGTAGTGGTCTTGACAGTACAGTGGTGAGCAAAGGGTGAGGGAAGGCATAGCCAGCAGGAACTATTACATGTCTCAGGATTATAAAATCTTACCTTTGTACCCTCCCGAGTCATGCCTGAAAATATGCAAATGAACTGTACTGTATGTCTAGTGCACACCACTCGGCCAATAAAAACTTAATAAATAAATAATTTGCATTTCTTCACCTTTTCCCCTTTAGATCCTGATCCTGCCCACCCATAAAATCCATTGTTATTTTGTTTGTAATTACTCTCAGAGCACATTATTTGCAAAGTGGTGTTAATTGTATTTGAAAGTAAACAGTCATTGGGCAACCCTCTCTTCAGCCTGCACTGCCAAGTATCATGTCTGCCCAGATACGAAGGGCGTGGCCAAGTGCAAGTTCTGTATCTAGGGATATCTTGGTGTTATAGCATGCCAGGATCCCCATTGTAAATACTTATCAAACACAGAATTTTTCTTTTCAATTACTTCAGATTTCAGAAACAGTATCGATGTTGCAAAATGATCACCCACTGAGTCAGACTGACAGGCCATATGCAGTCCCTTTACTCAGGGAAATGGGGCTCAATGGTTGTTCATATTGTGCATTTTACAATTCATTTTAAGCAAGCTGGAGCAAGCACCCCACATTACAGCTCATCAATATTATTCTTTGTGAGTACTTCTTCAAGCACAGTTCATATAAGCTGCAGGTAATTATACAAAATTTTCCCATCCTTTACAACTACTTTGGTACACATACGCACTGCTACAACCAACATGGAAGCTACTGTTACCCCATTCATTCGATACCATACATAGCTCTAGTCCCAATAGTCATTTGTGGACAGTCTTAACACAAACAGGCTATCACATGATCTTCTATTTAACTATGCGAGCAAGTGTGGGATGCCATTCACAAGAAAGCAGCCAGCCGTGGAGGAGGGCGGGTTGTGTCAGTTGCCTTCTCATACCTGGGGGGGGGAACTTGCTAACTAAATTTATGAAATGTGACACTTTGTGTGATGCTGGGATAGGAGGAGGAGCGACATGAGTTTGGACAGACTCCAAAATGCAGCCAGAGTGGAGCAGAACGCAGAACACTGTGTGTGGCAGTGGCACTGGTTTTAAATGTGGCATACTGAAACATTTTTGAATATTCTGTGATCTCTGCTATTACTCAGCTAAGATAACCAAAAGGAAAAGGTAAGCAGTAAGAATCTGTCAGCACTTCATCAGACAATGTTTGATAAATGGCCAAAAGAACATTTACAGGGCTATCTGAAGGAACTGGTAACTGCATACACATTTGTTTTCTAAGGATCTGAAACCACAAACTCATAGTATAACTGATGCAACCTTTCAACCTAAAGAAGTTTTTCTTATATGTAGTAAGCAAAACCAGGAAACACAGATGAGATAGCCATTTGGTCCAAGATAAAGCCGACATCTAACTGGGTAATGTCTGTAAGAAATTTTGAGTGTTTAGCAACTGTACTATCTTTGGAAAGTTTTGCTGGAATAAAGATTGGATTTGTGTACTTGCTGATAGCTTAAGACAAGTAAGGGTTGCTCAGTATAAATGGTTGGGCAAGCTCAACCCTTGCATTTACAATGCATCTTGTGGGGAGGCATCTGGTGTGTGACCAATCAAAATCAAGAAGTTAAGGTACCAGTGCCCCCTCCCTTTTTACTGTTTTAAAGGCTGCAATTTTTTTCAAATAACTCCAATATTCTTACTTCTGTGAATCTTTGCAGGGATTCTTGGTCTCATCATCCAGCTGTATCATGGTCAAGCCTGACCACCACAACAAGGTAACCACCTCCATCAGTCAGGAAAAAGCATCACATTTTATCTTGCCATTATGGGCTGAGGTCCCCCTACTTTTCTCTATATTCTTATGAGGAAACCACCTCCTGGCTTCCTTGCTTAAAAAGCATAACATTTTCTTAGCCATTATGGGCTGAGGTCCCCTGTTTTTCTCTGTATTCTTATGGGGAAACCACTCCCTGGCTTTACTGCTTGTGTACAGAGTGTGGTCTGCCCAACAAAAGGCTATAGGTGATTACTGGGGAGCTCACCAATTAGAAGAAGGCCACAATTCTCTTCCATTCAAGTCAGTGTAAATGGTTTGGCAAGTTTAATGCCTGTATTTACAATGCATCTTAGTAAGATTTGTGGGGTGGTATCTGGTGTGTGACCAATCAAAATCAAATAGTTAAGGTACCAGAGCCCCCCCCCTTTTTGCTGCTTTAAAGGCTGCATTTATTTTTCAAATAACTCCAATATTCTTACTTGTGAATCTTTGAAGGGGTTCTTCGTCTCATCATCCAGCTGTATCATGATCAAGCCTGACCAACACAACAAGGTGACCGCCTCCATTAGTCAGGAAAAAGCATCCCATTTTATCTTGCCATTATGAGCTTGAGGTCCCCCTGCTTTTCTCTGTATTCTTATGGGGAAACCACTCCCACCCCCACCCCAATAAGTAGAAGAGTCAGTGTCTATGCCAATAACAATAAAGTGCATTGAGTATTAGGCAAAACAATAATATGTAGAAAGAAATGTCTTTTTAAAAAGACATATTAGAAATAAGGAGAGAGATTATTCAGATGTGCTATTTCCACCATGAAAACAAGCAATAATGTGCCTTAAAAAATAAAATGGAGATTACATTGGTTTAAGTAAAAGTCCTCAGGCATGCTAATGGGATGCAATTAGCTGTTGTTGTTATGTGTTCATTTTCACATTTTATTGAAGTGTATGTGGGTTATGAAAACTGAACACTAGATGGTGCCATATACCTTGACAAAGCAACTGGAATGGTCATGAAACATTGGTCTTTGTGGTGGCCTTCTTGGGCTACACTGCATACCTGTCTGTCCTTCTCACAATAAATGGATGAAAATATGCTAACTGACTGATGAGTCTGCAGCTTTATTGGGCACCAAGTGCTGAGTCCTTCATTTTCTCCATGCAGACAGCTTGACTAAATGCTAAATAATTTGAAAGAATTTTCAGAAAAGCAGAAGAGGTGTGTCGCAGTAGTTAAATGTGTTTTTGTGCCACACTCAGTCACAATTAGTTACAGGTTGTTGCTTGATTTAAAAACTGGAAGTTTGGGAAGGTGGAAGTAAAAAACACTTCATACTAATAGAACATTTGTATATTTGGAACTGAGGGATATAGTGCCACTGAACCATATTAAGTAGAACTCTCCCAACAGCTGAAGGTAGTAGAAAAGCTCTGCATTAAAGTTTAAGCAACTGCATTTTATTCAAATTCAAAGCTAACAAGAGCTATAAAGGGAGAGGAATCATAGTGGCACAGTACCTGTCTTTGCATCACTGATAAACTGACCCCATTATTTCTAACTGGCTTAAACTTCAATGGGTTTTTCAGTTTCAAAAAACTCTACTACATGCAAGTTAATAGAAAGCAGCTGCTCAAGCTGATGTGGAGCAGCCAATAACACCTTCTTGAAAACGTAATAACTGAAATTCTCTCTGGTAAACTGGTAAACTGGGCTGATGCAAATGTAATTTTCTGATGTTAATCACAAGCAAAGATGAGCACAAAACACAGAAAAAAAACTGACATTTCCTCAGAGAGATTTGTGGCAAAGCCAGAAAGAATAATACAGTCTAAAGCACAAAAAGATAATAATTATGAGATGGAAAGGGAGAAAACACAATCTATGCAGACTGACAAATTGAATCAAGCCAAAATTAATTTCTTTTTGGCATCCCACCAAGATCTACAAATATGATAACTACTCCCATTCCATCTGTTCAGATGCCAGTAAAAGGGCCAACAGATAAAACTTTTTCAAAAGATGCTGCTTATGGTCAGGATTGGGCTAAACAAAACCAAGGGACTCATGCACAGGAAACCATGCCTGAAGCTGACCCTTTGGAGGTAACAGTACAGTCAGATAATATCAGTTCAAATAAACAAGAAAAGAACCATGTACAAGTTAATGAAGAAGTTCACAATGAATCTCAAGACAAAGAGAGGAGCAATAGGAGCAATGTAGCTGAGGGGATAAATTACTCCCAAAAAGAGCAAGAAACACCTTCCTGGGCCAAAATGATTCTACAAGAGATTCTCCTCTTAAAAAACAAAATGAACCCTCTGGACAAGTTAGTAAGCAAAGTAGACAATATAAAATCCTCTTGAAGTAACATTGAAGCATCCAACCAACAAACTATGGAAAAAAGAATATCAGCAGAAAAAAGAATAAATGATGTTGAAGATGATATGATTGTGTTAAAAAGACAGATGGCTCATCAAGACATTGAAATAAAGCAGCTCCAAGGCAAAATTATTGAACCAGAAACAAGAGTCAGGAGAAAAAAATTTCAGACTATTAGGAGTACCAGAAATTTGGGATCATCAAGCTCCATTGGTACAGATACTTGATGATTTTTTCCAACATTGTTAGAAGTGCAAAAAGAATCCTTCAAAATGGAATATGATAGAATTCACCGTGCATTAAGATAGTGGCCAGAATATGACGCTCCTCCTAGAGCCATCATAGTGAAATTTCAAAACACTGAAGACAGAAATAACATTATGAATGCTGTCTTTAAAAAAGAAACTTCAACTGAAGGGAACAACAATCAGTATATTTAAAGATCTACCAAATGAGTCCATTACAGAAAGGCAGAAATATGCCAACTTAAGAACTACCATTTGGAAAAATGGCTTTAAATCTATTTTTCTACCACCACACAAGTTAAAGATTTTCATTAAAGGCAACATTGGATATATGACATAGATCAAGATGCTGAAAAAGACTTTAAAAATAAATATCCAGAAATGTTTTAATTCTTTTTGATCTTCCAAAAGAAGGACTTCTAGAAGAAAACAAGAAAAAGTCTCCAACTTACTTAAAATAGACTGAATGATTTTTCCCCTTACTTTTTAGACATGATGGTTAGATCATAAGGAATCGCAAAGAAGCAATTACTAACTATAGTTGATAATATGGATTACATTTTTTTTATTTTCTTTCACTTGTTCTTCTTTCTTCCCTCTTCCTTTCTTCTTTCTTCTCTCTCTTTCTTGTGCTTTACATTTATTTTCACCTCAAACATAAATTTCTTCCACTCAGTGTTTTTCACTCCACTTTGGTGTAAGGGAGTCTAGTAAAGACTCAAGGTAAATAAAATAACCCAGTACTAGTGCACAAATGAGCACTAAGATGAAGAATAGTTTGGCGATAAGGGGTAAAAAATAGCAGCTACAGTTCCTGTTATTAAAGTAGGGATAAATATGGTACAACCATATACAATGATGGTTTATAAGTATTGGTTAAAAAGACATTATATGAAAAAGAAAAAAGAAGAGAGGTTTTAGGGAATCTATAATTTTTCATTATGTATAATTTAAATAATGTTGTTGCTCACAAGCTTGTCTTTGCCACAATGAATGTGAATGGAATAAATAACAGCAAGAAAATTGAAGTTATAATTCAGTATATTAAAGAAAACAGGGTAAACATTCTAGCATTACAAGAAACCCATCTTAACTCAAAAGACCACAAAAGGTTAAAAAAGGACGGATAGGCCAAGTTTATTTTTCAAGTGGTACTACAAATAGTAAAGGAGTGGCTATATTGATTGCAAAAAATATGGATTTCAGATACATTCATCAATGGCAGAATGGAATAATTATTTTAGTAAAAGGAATTTTAAGTGGGATAGAATTGTTTTTGGCTCGATCTATGGTCCATTTATAGCTTCTGAAGAATTTGTAAGTCAAATATACCTAGCTCTATTGAACTTGAAGAAAACAGATATTAATAGGATGAGATCTAAATCCATTACTGAAACCACACAAAGATAAATCGTAGATTATAATTAATAATAATGTTTTGAATGAACACACTCTTTGCAATGTCTGGAGGAATAGAAAACCAGAACAAATAAAATTTACTCATAAAGCCAGAGATATAAATATTTTTTCAAGAACTGATTACATTTTGTGTAGTAAAGAATTAATAAATGACATAACAAAATTTGAAATAAGATACATTTCTGTATCTGATCATGCAATGATTACAACCAATTTTGTTCCATCAAAAGACAGTAAATACATTACTCAAAGGAGATGTCAAAATATAGTATTACAGAACCCTGAATTTATTTTAAGCATAAGGAAACATATACAAGAATTTTGGTTATTTAATTATAATGAACAAAAGAAAGCTACAGAAAAATGGGATACCTTTAAGGCAACAATTAGAAGGATGATTATTTCATACCAAATTGTACAAAATAAAATAAGAAGAGAAAAAGAAGTAAATTAGATGCAGAGATGTTAGATCTACAAGAAAAAAATCAGTCAAGAAAATACAAATTTACATCAGTTACTGGACCAAAAAGATCAAGGTGAAAAACAAAGTTTAATGAAAACAGTACAATCAAACATTTTAAGACTTAAAATAAACTTGATTATTATGTGGACAAATTAGGTAAATTATTAGCATATGCCTTAAAAAAACAAAAAGAATGTAATATACTGTAATCACTAGCATTAAAATGCTTTAGATCAGGTCTTAACAAAAGATGAGGATATAGCAAAGGCTTTTATAGAATACTATAAAACAATTTATTATAACCTAACTAATAAAAACATTGATGATATGACAACATATGTAATGGAGGCTAAACTACCTGCCTTATGGATTTCAGCAGATAAATTTACTAGATAGGATGTAATAGATGTTCTCAATTCTATGAAAAAAAAACTCATCTCCCAGTCCAGGCAGGTACACTGCAGAATTGTATCAGGCTGTCAAAGATGATTTAATACCATGGATGCAGAAATTGGCTGAGGAGATGGTAGAAGGCACAGATCTACCAGTCACATTCTCAGAAGCAGATATTGTCATACTACTATAGAAAATAATGATATACTTCAAGCAGAAAACTACAGATCAATCACACTTTTAAACCGCGACTACAAGATAATGGCAAAATTAACAGTTCAAGATCAAATACCGTTAATCATACACCCAGATCAAAAAGGCTTTGTAAAAAATGTAATATTTATGTAGGATTGGGGGATGTGCAGGCTGCCATCTCATCAGTTAAAATAATTGACCCAGACAAAATAGTTATTACTTTGGATGCAACCAAAGCTTTTGCTTTAGCAAACTGTAATTGTATGTTTACAATTGGAAGAATAAGCTTTTCCAGATTATATTATAAGATCCATTAGAACATTATACAAAAATTCAAAAGCTACATTTTAAATAAATCTGATCTGATGGTAATGTATAATGGGTTACATCAGGGATGCCCACTATCCCCAACTCTCTTCATAATAACATCAGAACCACTATTGAACCATATATGTAAGAACAAACAAACTACAGGCACAAAAATGTGATCAATCATTTTAAATTAAACATTTATATGGACATTTTAATAATCTTCAATCCAAATTTAACATATACCCAATATTAATGCAAGAATTTGATACATGTTCCAGTTTATCTGGATATAAACGGAATAAATCAAAATCTATTATCTTAGTAATAAATAAAATGGACATGGAAACCAAAGAAATAAAGGAAATGAAAGTTCAAGATACAATAAACATATCTAGTAATACAACAATCTAATACAATACAGAAAACTTCAGAGAATAACTTAGCAACATATATGGAATGGATTACAAGTCTTCTGGGAGTTTGGCAGGACAGATCATTATCTCTCTGGGGCAACATTGAGGCTATAAAGATGTTAATAATGCCACATTTAATGTTTTTATATCAAGGGACATGGGGAGAAATCCCATTATCTTGACTTGAACAAATGCATAAAATGTTCAAGAAATTTGAATGGTGTGGCGGAGTTCCAAGAATAGCCTGGGAAAAATTAATTGAGTCTCATAAAATGGGCTGTCCAGATCCAATATATTACTACTGGGCAGCTAAAATGAAACAAACAATTATTTGGATTGACTCTCAGAAGAATACAATTAACACAAAGGGTTCCTGCCAATCCCAAATAGAATGTTTAAAAAATAAGGAATATTCTTCACTAAAAATTCAAGATATTTTGGCATTCCTCCAACTTTTTTTCCTCATATTAAGAATCCAATAACAAATGCAGTATATAAAATATGCTTGAAAATTAATAAGCTTTTTCCTGATAACAGTTTTAAACTAACTCCCAGCACAAGAGGCAATCCCAAGATTTGGAAAAAATAAAACAAAATGATACATTGACTAAAAAAGAAGAACTAAGGAAGTTAAAAATAATATATTGGATTGACTTCATGGAAAAGGATAAAGTTGTCAGCTGGGGAGAATTTGAAAAGAAATGTAACCATAACCAAAATCAAAATGCCTGGTTAAAATAGTTAATAATTAGAAACAAGGGCCCAGATATTCAAAGGGGTTGTGCATGGCGCAACAGAGTTGCTCTGGTGTAACCCCACATTGTGCCCTGGAGGGATATTGAAAGGGCTGCTAGGCACAGTGCAAGTCCCAATGTGCCAGGGAGCAATGTAATTGTATGTGGCGCAGATGCAGGGGTCTTGCCCATGCATATGTGGCACATCCAAATATTCAGCCGGGGATGTGCAGCACATATGCTGGCACAATCCTGCATTGTGCCACATAGGGGGGTTTAAGGTTCAGCCTGTGAAGAGTAGGAACAAATCCTGTCCACCCACAGGCAGGCTGCTGTACTGCAAGGTGCAACACTGCATTGCAACACTGCAACATTGCAGGATGTAACACAGGTATTTCAAAAAGTGAGTGGAAATAAGAAAATTAGTGTGATGTCATTTTTCTATGAAGCTTTCCTGAACATTAAAATGTTAAAAGCTGATAAAATCACCCAAAGATATAAAATAAAATATGAAAATGAATTAAACATCAAATGGGACAAAAACAAATGGAAGAAAATATGTATACATGCAAATAAGTTTTATGCCAATGCTAAAAATAAATCTATTCAATTTAAAATCATTGATCGAGCCTATATTACTTCACATAAGCTCAAATATACAGACCCTTCATTTATCCCAACATGTTGGCATAATTATAAAGCTAATAAAAGAATAGACCATTTCCACCAATTTTGGGACTGTGAGGAAATACTCACTTGGTGGCAACAAGTACACTGAGAAATGAAAAACATTATAATAAAGGATATACTATTTTCACCAGAATTATTTATTTTTAATGATTTCAAGGATTTCGGACTACAGACAAAGGAAAACAAGATTATATCGTTAGCTTCTATAACAACAAAAAACTTGATTTTAGAAAACTAGAACTCTGTCAAACTACCAGTAAGGGAGCATAATAAATGGAGTAATAACTTCAAAAATGCATTATGTTATGAAAGATTAATGGACCATGTTAATGAGGAATCTGACATTTCTGACACGTCGTGGAATGAAATTCTAAATATCTTACCTCCCTTACTTAAAATATAAAACTGCACTAAACTCTTTTTCATTATTTAGAATAAAGTTATTGTAATTAAATGTTTATGATCTGCTGCTAGGGGTGGGATAGTTAGGGTGGCAGGGTTGGGTAGGGGAATTATTAGGTATCTATTACTATATAGAAAGATGTTTATATTTCATTAGTACAATTGTTCAAATCTGATATTTGTAAAAGTATGTATTTGTACAAACTGAACATACATGAAATGGATTTTATATATACACCTTTCAAATAAATAAAAATATGATTAAAAACATTATGAGATGTGGCTGCTGGTGGGAGGAGGGTGGATTTGGGTACTGCTGCAGGGATGGGGGTTGATTTAATTAACTAAAATAATGGCAAGAGGAGACAGTGGCCAGCCATGGAGGTGGATGGGTTGTACTGGTCACCCTTCATGGGAGATCTTTTTCTTGTTAATCTTGAAATCATGGTTTATGCCAGAAAGCAGGGTGGGAGTTGGCTCATTGCAGCAGTTGAGAGAAGGGAGTTGTTTTTAAAGCAACAGAGCTTAGGAGGAGGGTGAGGGGCCTTTTTTTTTATTCCCTTCATACACAGGTACATGAATTATGAAGCCAAATACCAGATTTCCAAATATTTGTGCCCTGAATATGAATATTTGGCTGAATATTTGAAATAAGATATTTACCAAACCCTAGTTGGTGGGTATTATTTCTCTGTTGGCAATACAGTCTTGTCACCTAGCCCACTTAATTTTCCCTGGTAGGAGGCACCACACAACTATAATTATAAGCTTGGACCGTGAAGCCCAATAGGAGTTTTAAGTTCCCCAGCTTGTAACCTTATTTAAATCCATAAGGTGGGGGCAGTACCAGCAACAATGGCAATCTGGTACAGCAATATAGCCCAGTGGTTGGAGCACAGAGCTTTGAATCTGGAGAACCAGCAGATCCAGGGTTGAATTCTATAGCAACTACTTACTTACTGTGTGATTGTCTCCTTCCTTAAATTTTAAATATCAAAATCCACTTTCATGTTTAAGTTCTATCATCTAAAATCCACCGTAAAGTCCAATCGAAGGTCAACAGGACAAGACATGCATTAGTCAAGTGCATCACTTATATTTGCTAAAGATTAAGCAACATGAATGATGAAAACAGAAAAAAAAAAGAATTTTATTTTTGAAAAGCACAGGTGTGACATAAATGAGTGTCTCACACTGTAGCTGAAGTCAGCCATCTAACATGTCACACATTTGTGTATCCAATATACAGAAAACACACACACACACACACACACTCTATGCACTCTATGTACTTATTAATCTAACATGCAGGATTTGATGGGAAGATCAGGAAATACCTGCATGGTAGAATTGGAGCATCCTCACCTTCTTCATGCAGTACAGTCAACATCAGGGATAGTAAGCAAATTGGGAAACAGAAGACAGCTATTCCCCCACAGTACAGAAAGCTGTAAGGGCAGCCTGAGACCAGGAAAACTCATGAGGAAAATTCCAGCACAACACAGCATAAAAGGACAAACACAGTTGGCAGTGCCTCAGGCATTAGGAGACGACAAATTTACCTGAACACAGAAGGGCAGGTAAGGCTGGCAGTAGAGATAAAGGAAACATGGAAAAGTATATGGTAAGTGTAGGTAGGGCAGCACAAGACTTTCTGAATCCATAGTGATGGATTCCTTGAATGCAGAAAATTGATGAGCCCCAAATACCTTGGAAAATTAACATATGGTAGACTAGATGACGTTCAGTATACATACATTTTACAGCCTGTGGTGTTCAGTGCCTGTCTTGGACCCCCACAGCTGTATAAAAGAAATCAGTTTAGTTATTTATTGAAAATGTATTTAATCCAGGTTAACAATTAGAGATAGTACAGTAAATGATTCATATGGCAATAAATCCAACATCCGAGGGATAAAACCTTTGTAAAACTTGCAATTTTGGGGCTGTTCCATGCCCCAGTGAAAGCCTTTGCACCTTCATGCTGGCAACACGAGTATGGGAACAAGCTCAGAAGTTGGCACTTACTAGCCAGGCTGGTAGTACATGCTCCTGGGGGCAGTGTGTCGCAGCCAGAGATGAGGAAGCTGCACATCCTGAAAACAGTGGTTTCTGCTGTTGAGCAGGGGAGCTTTTTATCTTGGCCAGAATGCTACATATGCACAAGGCACACACCTTCACTGATGCAGCATTTGCTGCCTGGGTTCAGGGACAAAAATGTTGGACAACCTGACTGCAGCCAGATGAAGGTCTGTTCCCTGCAGGCCCCACACCACTGGCCAAGGCACCTGCCTCCACCAGATCCTGGTCTTGAAAATGTCTGTGCCTGCTTTACCTAATGCTGACCCAAACACCCCCACATCGCCCCTCTCCTACCACTCTTGCCTGACCTCCCCACCCACACCCCTTCATACTCCTTTTGCTCCCCTCTCCCTGGACCCTACTCCTCTCACTCCTCCTCCCTGTCACCCCTGACAAAGCCTTCCCTGGGCACTCCCTGACACCCCTGATAAAGCCTACCCAGGCAGCTCCCACACAACTTCTCAGTAGCCTAAGTCCCCTCACCTCTTCTTCTCTTTATTCTCCTCCCCCTGCTTACCTCTCCTCCTATCTGCTACCCCACCCCTGACAAAGCCTACCCTGGCTGCTTATCTCACTACCCTTCATTCGTGACTCAACTTAGAACTCTGCATCTCTTGAAGCACTGTACCACACTCAAGGAGTGATGTCTCTGTCTGCACTTCCATGTCATAATTATTTTCCCTATTTGTTGTTTCAACATAACAAGTTTGTACTGTGTAACCATTGTAAAGCAATGTTAGGTTATGCTATGTATCCCTTGTAATGCAATATCATGTTTTGTTATGCTATGTCTTGTATTGTACTGATTGACTTGGAACCTTTGTAAATGAGCCCTCGGCTCAAAGGTAGTAAATCCGAAACTGAAATAAATAAATAAACCATTGTGGTGGCCAGAACTGAAAACTATGATCAAGATGAGATACAACAGAAATGAACCAGAGGTGCTCAAAGGTCAGTTTGTAGGGAGACAGCCAAATAGTGGAAGAAAGAAAATGGATATTCCAAGACTAACATTTCATCTCAGGAAGAGGGACAATCATTTTTTTCTCTGAAGAGTTAGTCTTAAAATGTCACTTACCTTTTTTCCATATTTTGAACATCTCAGTACACTGAATCTTATGCCATCACTAGGTCATTTCAAATTGTATCTAGTACAAAACTGTCTAAGCAGCCTAACCTACTTTGCAGATACTCTGGATGGGGCCTAGACAAAAGTCTATACAATTACACACTTCTGGCTCTTCATTTCCATTTACAGTACAGAATCCTGTATTTTAGGTAAGAATGGTATTTGTTTATTGGCTGCAGACGTCAACAGCAGCTCCCATTATTGCTGTGTTTCTTGCTCAGACATCAAATTTATGAATCAAAATTCAGGGTACAGGGCAGAATGCTTTGTATCTCATTCCATTTCATGTACATCACATTTTCATATCAATCATATCTTCTGTACCCGCTTAATGGTTCACAAGTCTCTCATAGTTTTTTTTTAATTATTTAGCCCCTTTTATTAAAACTTTTTATGGTGAGTGCATTCCTCTGACCATAGATTTCTCTTTTCATTGCTAAAGACATGGCTATTATTTTCTGAATAGAGCTACATATACGGTACATGTATTTTAAGCCTTCTTCTGTAACCTAGATTCCCCAGTAGATCAAAACCGAATTGTATAGGGCACCAGTATAGTGTTTCAAAAGTCCACAGCCATTTGCATGCTGTTGAAACAAATTGCTTTTAGGAAGCATTATGTTGTGCTACACAGACAGCTAGTTAGTGTGTTCTCCTGACATCCAGTATGCCATTGTGCCATGCATGCATGACTCTGCTTTTCATTTGCATGTGCTCCAGGCCTGCACTTGCAGTGCAGTGCAAACTGCTTTGTGCCACACAAAGTGCAGCTTCCACTCTAGCTCCATATCCCAATATCTTGATAAGCATGGAATAATATGTATTCTGAACAAACATGCCCTAATTTATAGGAATTTGCCACCCCTTCTTCTAGCGAGGGTACCCTTCAATTCCTTTGGTAAGTAGAAATCTGTCTCTGCTTACCTCAAAGGCCTCTACTATCTCCATGTCCACTGTCTCCACTAGTAGGCTATTTCCTAGGTTCACAAACAACCCTCTGAGAGAAGGAACTCCTAACTTTTCCACTGTTTTCTACCCTATCTAAGCTTCAGAGCATGACCCATGTCTTTCTATAGCACACCAGATAAGACATTTCTGTCTGCTAGATTTTGTCAATACTCTTTTGTATGCAGAACACTGTAACCATGTCCTTTCTCAACCTCCTTTTCTACAGTGTGAATATTAAAAGTGAACATACTGTATAAAGGGCCTCCAGCCTTTCCTTCTAGCTTTTGTCCCCCATACCTCTGAACATTGTGCTGACCCTGTTTTAAAGACTCTTAACTGCCTCGGTGTCCTTTTTTGTTTACAAGGAGTCCAGAACGGCACACAATACAATCCCAGTGGTTTATTTTTTCTGTAAGTTTTATTGAGTTTCAATAAAATATAACATACCAAATTAGGCAAATTCTTTACAAATATCATTAAGCACATAACCAAAAATAATTTTAAGTTTTCTACCATGTATCCAATGTCATTAAAAATGATAAACAAATAACAATTTCTTGAACTATCATGAGATAATGATTCCACTGAAACCATAAAAAGGAAAGGAGAAGGGAAAAAGCCAAGCTGAAGAAAAAAGAATGAAAGTATATGAAGTGAAGGGTCCAAACTAAACAGAAATGAAAAAACAGTAGAAAGGAAAGAAAAGAAAAGAGATATGAGAGTAAAAGAAAATAATTAGTTTTCCACATTTAACATGTAACTCATTAAAATATCCCACTTCTTTACAAAAGTTTTAGGTTTCTCATTATAGTCATGTTCTATCTTTTCTTTTTTTTATTATAATATGCTTTTTTCCCCACCTGGCACCCCTATCCCCATGGGTGGGATTGCCCTGGGCTCGGCGACCCATACCCTCACCTGGGGATGCCCCCCAGGGTGGGGCCGCTGAAGTGGAACTGAAGGTAGCTGGAGGGTCAGACACCGAGTCCCGACTCATACATGGGGACCGGTGGAATTTTCTGAGTAGATTCCACTTGGAGCTGGGAATGTGCAATGATGCTCAACGCCTTATGGCAAGCATCTGTCCCAGCTCCACCCATGATGCGGAGTGGTGCCGTGCTCCCCAGCCCCCACCAGGGGGCGAGTGACAATGGAACCAGCTCCCCTACCCTCCCCAGAGAAGGAGAGCAGTCCTCAATCCTTTTTCTCCCCCTGCTGACCCCCAGTGGCCTGTGCCCATTCCAGAACATGGGTCACTGGTATGGCACGCAGGGTGGCGTCAAGTGCCTCAACCCTCAGCGCCACTGGGATGGCTTAAGTTCTATCTTTTCTAATTGTAAGGCCTCCAAAATTTTCTGGTTCCATTCAGCTAATGAAAGTGCTGTTTCCTTCAGCCATTGTTTTAGAATACCATTTTTTGCCAACATAGAGACTAAAGCTATTCCACATCTATTAGCATAAGAAATCTCCTGTCCTACTGAAACACTTTCAATAATGGTTGCGTTAAAGTTAAAATTAGAGTGGACTGTGGGTAGACCTCCCAGATAATGTTGAATCTGAGCCCAGAATTCATTTATCTTAGGATAGTCCCACATCTGATGTTTCAGGTCAACGTCTCTGCTGTTAACATTTTATACAGTTATCAGTATTTTGTAGCTCCGTTTTTTTTTCATATGCACTGGAGTTAAACACAAGTTACTTAGAAGTGTATATTGTATAAATCTAGGGTTCATCAATGAGAAGGTTTAATGAGAAAACTTCCCTATATCCCCTCATTGGCAATTAGCTTCTTCAGCGTTAGTGCATTTGGCCAAAGATCCCTCTCCTACTGTGGGCCTAAATGGTTCAATAATCTGCCTGCAGACCTTTCTGACTCCCCCAGACTTGGCCACTTTAAAAATGGGCTTCAATCTCTTCTTGCCAGCAAATCTGACTGCCAGTGCTTCTGTCATCCCATGGTCTCTGACAGAGGTTCTCTCATCTGTCAAACACTACCCTCTATCACTCCCACCCTCCTGTTTTACAACTGCCCACCTCCCCCCCACCTCCCACCACCTACTACCTCCCCTTGACAAAGCCTCATCTTGGCTGCTAAAACTACATTTCTGCAGACTGGGAGCACCCCATCTGAACTGTAACATGGTTGTTAAACACTGTACTGCACTTAATTAGTGCTGCATTAATATGTTTCTCTGCAAGTGTTTCTCATTACTTCTTGTACCCTGCTTAATGTTGTAACTACACACTAATACCACTTATTAGTTGATGTTTTTCTGTTCTGCAATGTTTCATCACCTGTAAATGTCTTGTACTCCTTATTGACTTGGAGCCTTTGTAAACGAGCCCCGACTCAAAGGTATTAATCCGAATTTGAAATAAATAAAAAAATTGTGCCAATATTAGACAGACTCAGCAGCCTCCCTTCTGAGTGAATTTATAAATAGGGAGCAAAAAGTCAAAATACTACAGTAGGTTTATTTTTGCAGATAGAAATAAGGGGCTAGATTAACAAACACCCTAAAATACCCACAGCTGCAAGAAAAATGTGGCACACGTGGGTTACCCCTTGCAGATATGCAAGTTGCTGCAGTGTTCCCACAACTGTTGATATCCACAAAGGTGGAGCTGGATTGCAACTGGCTCCATAATTTATGGCTGATTTTGGGTGGTGTTGCCCTGGAAACCTCCACAGCTGTGCAGAAATGTTATAGCCAGTGGGACCAGCTGTAACAGCTGCCGCACGTGCTGCACTGTGGATAGCAATCTATGCAGCTGTGGTGATTTCAGTACCCAAGTGGCATTAAGGTCTTGGACTTAGTCCCATTTTCTTTTGGGAATCCAGACCAACATTTTTGGTGTTATTTATGTGGGTTAAGTCTCCAACACACATAATCCAACTCTGTAGCACCCTCCTTAGTTTCAGGATAAGGGCTGAGTCTTTTTGTGCTAAATAACACTTCTCTACCACTTTGTCTATTTCTATCCATCTCTCATCATTTATGAGGTCTGATATGCCTCTAGATCCCATGTGCTTGTAAACTAAAATTAATGGCAGTTTTCTTATCTATTCTGATATTAGGATTCCCCATCAAAGTCTGTGATCAAGACTTATATAGGCTTAGGCTAAATAAGGCTAAATAAGGCAGATGTTTAATTAAGTTAAGTTAAGAAAGTATTTGTTTTTTAATGACATTTTACCTAGTTTAGGGTTAAAAAATAAAAGTGAGCTTATGGAAATATTTTCTTTCACCATAATGTCTGATTCAATAACCAACCAATCAGGAATATGTATTGCCTTAGTGTGATCTGTGATCCATTTACAATATTATTGTGCTCTACACCATTTTCTTTTGTCCTGGTTAATTTGTAGTATGCTTGTCTAGGTCGTTTGTAGTTCCAGATGAATTTGTTTGAGGCATTCTGGATAGACAAACCATTTTTAACACAATTCATCATAAGTGTTAGATAATACAATATTTTGGGCAACAAAGTCATTTTTATAGAATCTGTTCTGCAGCAAATGTTCAAAGGTAGCATGTGCCATTTTTATAAGTCATACTCAACTACTTGTTTCAGGTTAAAGAGATTAAGTCTTGCAAAACATTTGTAAGATTTAGATTTTTTAACCCCTAAGTATTGAATGGCATCCATAGCCCACTCAAGCCCTCTTTTCAATGAATCCTCTTTAGTGTATAGATTGTTAAGTGATCATATTTGGTATTTTCTTTGTTTATCTTGTATCCAAAGAAGCTTCTAAATTCTTGTACAATCTTAATTATTTTCGGAATTGTATTTGCTGGATTTGACATTGAGAGGAAGATGCCATCTGCATATGCAGAACAGATGTATGTTTTGTCTTTTATGGTAATCCCGTCTATGTCCTTTTCATACTTAAATTTCAAGCATAAAGGTTCAAGGGGAATAATATACAGAGTAGGAAATGGCAGAGATCCCAGTTTTTTCCCTCTTTGTACATCAAAAAAATGTGATATAGTTCTGTTAGTAAGGTGATTTAGGTGAGGTGTAAAATACTTTGATTCATCTAATAAAATGTTCCAGGAAGTTGAATAAATTTAGGATTTTAAAGAGATAGGACAATTCTACCATAATGAATACTTTTTCTACATCAAGGGATATTTACACTTTAGGAAATCTACAATTTTAGAACATTCTTACTATATGTAGAATTTTTCTGACGTTGTCAGCTGCATGTCTACCCTTGAGAAACCCAATTTGGTGTGATCCTATTAATTTTTAATAACGTTATTGTTTCTACTTGAAGTAATACAAGCTAAGATTTTTGTACCACAATTAATAAGCATGAAGCATATGTAGTTTTTAGTTCAGCATCTTTATCATTGTTTTGTATGATTATAATTAAGCCTTTGTTAACTGATCGGGGCAGTTCTTTTTTTTTTTATTTCTCCAGGCTTCGAAGTACATTTTACGTAAAATATGTGCAACTAGAGTGCCACATGTTTGATACAAGTTTATGGGAAAGCCATCTGGGCCTGGTAATTTATTTATTCCTTTTTTTTTAATTTAATGGCTTTGTGTATGTCTGCTAGGTTATCTGCTTAGTTAGTTGATTTCTAACATCTGAATCAATTTTGGGAAAAGGAAGATTTATGAAAGAATTTGGGAAGGTTTCACCTGCTAGGTGGTTTCCTTGTTTGTTTGTTTTTTGTTGTTGTATAGCTTGGCATAAAAGTCCACAAAAACAACATTGTTTTTTGTGTAAGTTGGCATAAAAATCTGCAAAAACAACATTAATATTTTTATTTTCAGTCAATAGTTTCCCTGACTTACCACCTCTGATACTGCAAATGATCATGGGATTATTAGAATTCTTTAACTGAACAGTTAATAATGTTTGTACTTTGGGACCTACTTATGAATAGAGATGTTGCAAAATTTTATTTAGCCAGCAAAATTGCTGCGAATTCAGCCATTTTGTTGTGCAAAATATTTTGAGAAATTTCAGTGAAATTGTGAAATTTGCCCACAATTTTGCCGCAAATGCATCATTATTTTAGTTTTTTTTATTTATACCCCTCCTTGGTGTCTAGTGGTTCCCCCAGCTGATCACTGGCTGAACTGAAGAACCCCCCACTGAGTCACCCATGACCCCAGCTCCCAAACTTAAAAAAAAATCAATCCCCTCCCCAGTCCCTGGTGTCTACTGGTTCCCCCGGGCCAATCTCTGGCCAAATTGAAGAACCCTCCCCCCCAATTCACCCATGACCATGGCTCCCAATTCTGAAAAAAAAATCTCCTCACCTGTCCCTAGTGTCCTGTGGACCCCCACCCTGTCTTCAGTCAGATAGCTCCCACCCCTCTCTCCCCAGTACCCTGATCAGGCCACCAGCACAGCCCTCTACTCACCTCTATGGCTGGCAGCTAGAAATGCAGTGAAGTTTAAATTCAAATGTGAAGTGAACACGGAGTTGTCCACTTTGCGTTTGTATGCACTTCATGTAATTTTCCCTCTGGTGACACGACTTTGCCTTGACTTTGCATGCTCACTTCACCTTACTTTAGTGCACAACATGAAGTGGCCAGGAAACCAGCAGTTTGGTCACATGTGTGCATCTCTGCAGGTCATATGACCAATTTACACTACAGAAAATTATTGTTTCCACTTGTTGAGTCAGTCTGAGTCAGGTTGTGGTGTGTGGAGGACTGCAGGTAGCTAATACACATCAAATCAATTCATTCATTGAATAGTTCTCATAGTTTTATACTTTTTTATATAAGTAAAGTAGTACCGATCTATCTTTTACTTTTACCTACTGAATTTTGCTAACTGTACTATCTCTGTTTTTTTTTTAAACTTGTGTACTTTACTCTCTCTCTGTCTCTGTCTTTCTTGGTTTTCTTCTTTGTCAGTCAGATCCTGTCATCTCTGGCTGTTATGGATTGTCTGGCTGGACTTCATGGCCCAAGGACACGTGGTAGATTCATGCATGGTAATCCTAAATAGGGCAGTTTGGGGGATGCAGATCTACCAGCAAACAAAGGAAATGGAGGTGCAACAGGAAGATGAACAGGAGTAGCTTAAGCCGGTGGAGCAGCAACAGCAGGAGCAGCAACATACAGGAGCCCCCCTGTGGTTCCATGCCCACAGCATGATCCATCTGCTCCACCAAAACAAGTTGCAGAAGAAACATCACCAGTTGTGCGAAAGCAACGCCAGTATCGGGGCCCTGGGAAGAAGACCTCCCCTATGTGGGCATATTTTTATTGTGATCCCAGTGACTGAAGTGTGGCTAAATGCATCATATGCCACCAGGTGGTCCATGGGGGTGGAGTGACAGGCGTATTAGTAACGGGGGGCAGTGGACACACCTAGCCCTGCACCACTGTGCAGAATGGCAGGAGGTGAAAACAGCAGCAACAAGCAGAAAACATAAACCACAATCAGCAGTTGCCCCCCACTGTACAAATACCACCACCAGTAGTTGCTTCAACAGCACCACCACCAGTAGCATAAACAGCAGCACCACCACCAGTAGTACCAGCAGCACCACCACTTGCAGCAGGCAATGTGCAGCAGGAGTCAATACATCAGGAAATTGTCGAGCTGCGATGCATGATGGTGGAGCTCCAGCAGACTGTTGCTCAGGTCCATGACAAGCAGAACCATGAGACTGCAATTTTGACAGTGATCCAGGACTGTCTTTGTGGTGGTGATGGTGATAGAGGTGCCACTGAGTAAATATGGTGCACAGTTCAAACTTTATACTCTATTCTTTATCTGTACCCCTTTATCATTTTTCCTTTCATCTTGCCCTTCTTTAACACCTATGACCTCCCCCCCCAAAAAAACATAAAAGTACATAAAAATGATGATACCAAAAAATCTATGCTATCCTTCCTTGAGCTTTCCTCACCTTATCTGTTTCATCCTGCTGTATGCTCCTTTTCCTACTTTCCTTCTTCTATTCACAAATGTCAAGTATTGGTCCCATTATAGAAAGGCTTACATGCCACTCGTACTGCTGCTGCTGCTGTGCTGATGCACTGGTGTGCAAGTAAGAAGAGAATTCCAGAATAATAGAACATGAACATCTTTTGTGTGAGCACTGAAACATAAGTCTGTTCATGTTGATGTCTCCTCCTGCTAACCATTAATGCCAAGTAGTGGCCCCATTACAGAAATGCTTACATGCTGTGAAGTAAAGCTGCTGCTGCACTAGTGTGGAAGTAAGAAGAGAATTCCAGAAGATTCCAAGTAAGAAACTGCCTGCTGTTTAAATGTCATGAAAAGTCCCAACTCTAGTCCAGAGGAAGAATAATCACAAGAGAAACTGTTCATAAAAGTCACAAGTATTTCAGGATGCATTGATTCAAGCATGCACCTTCACCCTCAACTCTCCATAAGTGTCCCAAGTGAGAAAATGGCATGCTGGCACCCACTGCTGCTGCTGCTATTGTTCTGCTGTTTACTAATGCTGCTGATGTACCATGTGTCGACTCACTACTAGCTAGCTACTTACTAAATGATCAAGCCATGAAAGGTAAGTATTTTTTGTGGGGTGGGAGGGTCATCATTTCAAAACAAGTTTCATTAATGTTTTTGTCTTCTTTACAGGTTTTTGGTTCACAGCAGGGATCACTAGCATCATCATTATTATCAACATCTGCAT
This sequence comes from Neoceratodus forsteri, assembly GCA_016271365.2. Taxonomy (NCBI): domain Eukaryota; kingdom Metazoa; phylum Chordata; order Ceratodontiformes; family Ceratodontidae; genus Neoceratodus; species Neoceratodus forsteri. The sequence goes on from CM057450.1 coordinate 1,644,309,914, forward strand.
CCACAAATTCAGTTTGGATGCTGTCCTGTAGTGAACATGTTCCTTCCAACCATGGCTGCAGTATGATCATCCACAATGTTTTCATCAACATATGAATCTTTGGATGGCACGTCAGGCACAACCTCAACATCACTGGAAAAATGAGATTAATTTGTGAGTCATCATCAGACTCATGATCAGAATCATGTTCAACTACTGTAGGGATTGGGAGTGTGTGTGACATCAACTACACTCTGAATCATGTCTTTGGACTCCACAACATTTTGGCAAAATGTTAAGTTTGCACAGGTTGAACTTGGAGCAATACTCATGCATTCACTAACTTCACTATCACCACCACCACCACCACCACCAGCAGGGACAACAGCATCACCAACCATCATTGAAGTGACTGATTGTGCTGTGAAAAACATAGAGAAATCCCTTTTCTTACATCAATTATTCCCTTCTGCTGTGTACTACCATGGCCATGGCCACTCTTGGCACTGGCAGCAGTGCCATGACCAGAAATATCTTTGCATGCATGTCTCTTCACAGGCATTTTTGGGGATTACACAGACAATTAACAACAAATTTAGATTTAAGTACTTTTGGAAGGATGTAAAGCCAAAAAACTGCAAGAGTGATGTACAGATGGAGACTAGGCCCTAAAGAGATGCAGTGGCACAGACAGATGGAGGTTGTGCACTAAAGAGAAGCAGCTGCTGAGGCACAACAACACCTTAACCAGTGGTCAGCAATCCAAAACTGGAAAAACAATACCTTCTTTTGCCATGGGGGGAGGTACAGCAGTACCTAGATAGATGCAAAAAAAAAATAACACAGACAGGCGAAGAAATTAAGAGTACTGTGATTACGGTGCCACAATAAAAGGTCTTTTACTTGACTGCACGCACACACACTAAAGGTAATGGGCAGAAAATTTTACAGTTCAGTACAATGTCTACAACCCAATCTTTTAAACAGACTGAAAAAGTGCAAAACACCACAGCAAACAGCAACAAATGATCAAAACTTACTAAAAGTATTAATGTGTGTATAATATGAACACACAAATACTAAGACAGTACCCAATACAACAGTTGGAAAGACTGCCTATCTCACTGTGAATCTCCCTTCACAGTCACCAGATACACCCTTCCCCCAAAGCATACTTATACAGTGTCTGTCAGTACAGAGACTGAATGTACTAAATTAACATTCAATATGCACACAAAAGCGATAAACACTCGATGATATAAACACATAAGGATCTCCTACAATCGATGTACTAAATTGTGACACAAAATTTTGTCTCAAAAATGATCTTTTAAAGGTTTTTCAGTGGTTTGATTCTCAGGGCTCTGAGAGCAAACTGTTTCCAGCTTTTCACTACACGCACTACACTGAACTGAGGCTGTACAAGACAATCTAGAATCCATGTGACCTGCCATCCCATGAATCACTGCAAAATTCACCTTAAAGAGCAATAGAAAGGTAAAGTTTAACATGAAGTCCCTTGAAACCAATGGAACTTCGTGTTAGAATTAAAGGGGGAGTAAGAAGGCAGAATTTTTGTCAAGGGAAATTGTTGTGGCAAGGAACAGACCAACTCAGCTCTTCCACATGGTTGATGGTCTATTGCATCCTGCCTGCCTCCACGTGGGTGGAATGGGTTCAAGCACTAGGTGCGAGGAGTTCACTCTGTTTTTTGCCAACAAAGCATCCTCTATCAGAGCTGAGATCTCCTCCAACATCACTTAAAGGGATTGTGGGGTCCACTCTGAGACATGCCAGAGCATTCCTTCTGTCTGGGTTAAGTTTGATTTGGTTGGGGTGGAGGAGGTGGTGAAGGTTGTCTCGAGACTGAAGCCAACATATTGTGATCTGGACCCAGGTCCTGCATGACTTTTGAGTGGATGTATGGACCTGATTGGACCTGTTGTTACCAAGATCATCTGGAGTTCCTTGAAGAGTGGGGTCTTCCCACTGGCCTTGAAAGAGGCATTGGTTGGACCCCAATTAAAGAAACCCTCATTGGACCCAGACTGTCTCATAAACTACAGGCTGGTCTCTAACCTCCCATTTTTGGGGAAGGTAATAGAAAAAGTGGAGGCAAGTCAGCTTGAGGAGTGACTCACCTCTTCCTCCACCTATGAGATTTTCCAGTCTGGGTTTAGGGCTGGGCATAGTACGGAGACCACCCTGGTGATGGTGCTTAATGATCTCCTAATAGTGAGAGACAGGAAAGATCATTCCATCTTGGTCCTCCTGGATCTCTCAGTGGCATTTGCCATTGTGGACCATGAGGTGCTGCTTGACCAACTGCAGTTCTGGTGTGGCCTGTCTGGTAAGGTCATCAAATGGTTCAGGCCATACCTGACAGGTAGAGTGCAGAGGGTGGTGATGGGGTTGGCCTCATCTAGCCCAAAGCCTGTAACCTGTGGTGTTCAGCAGGGGTCAGTCTTGCTGCCCTTATTGTTCACAGTATATGTGCTGCCATTGGGAGACATTATCAGGTGGTATGGGCTGTGTTTTCACTGCTATGCAGATGATACCAAGCTATACTTGTCCTGTGCACCAAGTAACCAGATGGCAGACTCTGCATTTAACAACTGCCTGTCTGAGATCCGGACTTGGATGTTTCATAACTGGTTGGGACTCAATCCAGACAAGACAGAGGTGCTGGTGGTGGATCCGGGTCATTGTGGGTGGATGGGGGTCTGTGGAAACCCTCTGGTCTTGTACTGGGGGGGGGTGCCACTGACCCCATCCGAATGGGTGAAGAATCTGGGTGTGATCTTCAACAGTGGCTTGACATTTGATGCTCAGGTGACGGCCATTGTTAAGAGTGGATTTTATCATCTGAGGAACATTGCCCAGATTCGGAACCTGTTACCCCCAGAGGACCTAGCCTCACTAGTACATGCTTTTGTAACATCTAGACTGGATTACTGCAATGCCCTGTACCTAGGGCTATCTAGAGGTAACCTCTGCTGACTGCAGCTGGTGGAGAATGTGGCAGCAAGATTATTGACAGGTGCTTGTAGGTATGATCACATTATGCCTGTCCTCCATGAACTGCACTGGCTGCAGGTTAGGTGAAGGATTGCCTGCAAGGTCAAATTGCAGACATTTAAAGCCCTGCACAAAGGGGGACCAGTCTACCTGCAAGATCTCATTGTGCGTCACCATCCATCCTGGGCTCTCTGTTCCACCAAGGGTTGTCTCCTTAGTGTTCCTAGAGTTAGAGTGCATCACTCAGGTGATAGAGCATTTTCAGTGGCTGCACCTACTTTTTGGAACTTATTACCTAAACAGCTGTGGGAGGGACCATTGGTGGATACCTTCCAAAAAGGACTAAAACATATTTATTTAGTCAGGCTTTTAAATTGTAGATAGTTTGAACTAGATTTTAAACGCTTGGATTTTCAGAAGAGACACAGGGCAGGTAGGAAGGCAGGAGGAGTGGCACTTTATGTGAAAGATGACATAAAGGCCACAGAGATCCAGTAGGAACAAAATGGGGGAGAGATGCTGTGTGTTAAGCTGGAAAGGAAAATGGGGCCAGCCATCTGCACAGGTGTGGTCAATAGACCACCAGCCCAGGAGGAAGAAACAGATAGGGAGCTGCTGCTAGCCATCCAAAGGATAGCAGACAAGGATGAGGTAGTACTGGTTGGAGAGCTCAATATTTCAGAAGTGGACTAGAGCATCCCAGCAGCATCATCAACCAGGAGCAGGTTTATCCTTTCATCAAGCAACTGGTCATGGAACCAAGTCGGCAGAAGGCAATACTGGACCTCATGCTCACAAACAGGGACAGTGTGATGGGGGTAACAGTGGGGGAGCACCTGGAGAACAGTGAACACCAGTCATTGTGGTTTGAAATCACAGAAGGAGCAAAATCAAACCACACAAAAACACGTATTCTGGATTTTAGGGGGGCAGACTTTGGGAAAATGGGGAGATGCTTGAAAGAGGCATTAAGGGGAATGGGGTGGGAATCAGGGGTTGAGGAACAGTGGGCAGTATTTAAAATAGGGATTGCAAGAGCAACAGAATTATGCATTAAGCAGGTTAGCAAAGGGGAAAAGGAAGAGGAGTCCATTATGGTTTTCCAAGGAGGTAGCAGAGAAAGTGAAAGCCAAAAAGATTGCATTCAGGCAATACAAAAAGACACAGGCAGAAGCAGATAGGGAGAAGTACCAGGAGAAGCAAAGGGAGGCAGGGAGGTCAGTAAGGGAAGCCAAAGCTCAGACAGAAGAGCACATTGCAAAATCAGGAGGTAGAGGGAACAAAACCTTTTACAGGTACATAACTGAAAAAAGAAAGGAAAAGGGAGGGATACTGAGACTGAAAGGGGAGGATGGAAGCTGCATGGAGGATGACAACAGTAAAGCTGACATACTGAACAGGTATTTCTGCTCAGTCTTTACTGAGGATGAGGAGGGTAATGGGCCTGAATGGAGTACAAGGGGTGGGAATGATGCAGAAATGGGCACAAGTCCCTTTACATGAGAAAGGGTCCTAAAGGAACTGGAAGGAATAAGAGTTGATAAAGCAATGGGGCCAGATGGGGTGCACCCCAGGGTCCTTAAAGAACTAAGAAAGGTGCTGACTGAACTTCTGGCAATCCTGTTTAACTGATCACTGGAAACAGGGGAGGTACCCAAAGACTGGAGGACAGCAGATGTAGTCCCCTTATAGAAAAGTGGGAACAAAGAGGAAGCAGGGAACTACAGACCAGTGAGCCTCACCTCGGTAGTGGGGAAAATCATGGAAGCACTACTGAAGGAGATATTGGTGGAACATCTGGTTGTCAATGGACTACAGGACCCAAGGCAGCATGGTTTCACCTGAGGGAGGTCATGTCAGACCAACTTTGTTGAATTTTTCGACTGGGTGACTAGGGAGGTGGATCAAGGGAGGGCAGTGGGGGCCGGCCTGATGGCACAGCGGTAGGCTTACCGCTCACGGCGCCAGCGACCCGAGTTCGGGAACGGACTCGGGGAACTGGAGGGCTGGCCAGGGGGAGAAGGATGGAGCGCCCATCGGCCGCTCTCCTTCTCCGGGAAGGGGAGGATTGCCTGTCCCGCTACTCTATCGCCACCTGGGGACCACAGGTGTCGATGCAGCTGGGACAACCAGTGGGGAGGGAAGGACGCAGACTGAGAGTCGGGAGGAATCTGCGCGTTAGTGCACGTCTCACCCATTGGCTCTCTTTGTGTCTGCATCCTAGGGGGTGGGAGGACACCAGGAAAAAATGGAAAAAGAACCCGCCGGACTTCCAGTAGACGGAGCTCCTGGCCATGATCCCCAATGCCCCTACCGGCACCAGCACCAGCATCCCCCGATGAAAATTCAAGTCACGTCGGGGTGTAAGGGCCCCACCCCATACCCACCTGGGGGGTATAGCCAAGGCTCCGTGGGGGGGGTGGACTGAGCTGGTTGCCAGATAACAGGAGCGGGGATGAATCAGACCGCTGGAGACTCCTGAAGGAGTGGGAGTCCAGCGGTGAGAGAAGGGGGTATACGAAGAAAATATAAAAAAAAAAAAGGGAGGGCAGTGGATGTGGCCTATCTGGGCTTCAGCAAGGCCTTTGACACTGTGCCACATAGAAGACTATTACACAAACTGGGGAATATGGGTGTGGGCAGCACAGTAGTGTGGTGGGTAGGTAACTGGCTCGGTGGCAGGACACTGAGGGTGGTGGTAAATGGCTGTCACTCCACAGAGGGAAGAGTGACCAGTGGGGTACCACAGGGATCAGTGCTGGGACCGATCCTATTCAACATCTTCATCAGTGACATTGCGCAGGACCTAGAAGGCAGAATTTCCCTGTTCACTGATGGCACAAAGCTTTGTGACAGAGTGGACACACCAGAGGGTGTAGACAGAATGAGAAGGGACCTGCAGAAACTTAAGGAATGGTCAGGGATTTGGCAGTTGAAATTCAATGTAAAGAAGTGCAAGATAATGCATATGGGGCACAAAAACCCTGGCACAATTTATCAGTTGGGTGGTAAGGATATAGCATGCACCAAGCAGGAAAGGGATCTTGGGGTTATCATCTCTGATGACCTCAAGGTAGGGAAACAGTGTGACAAGGCAACAGGTAAAGCAAATAGGATGCTGGGATGCATAGGCAGGGGCATCACCAGCAGGAAAAGGGAGGTCATAATTCCACTATACAAGACACTAGTGAGGCCCCACCTGGAGTACAGTGTACAGTTCTGGAGACCTTACCTATGTAAGGACATAGACAGTATGGAAAGGGCAACAAAGATGGTACATGGATTGCATCACAAGTCTTATGAGGACAGGTTGAAGGGCTTGAATATGTACTCCCTTGAAGAGAGGAGGGAGAGAGGGGACATGATAGAGACATACAAGTATCTTACAGGGAGGAACAGGGTGCAGGAAAACACTATTTTTAAGCAAAAAAGATGCTCCAGGACTAGAGGGCATGGGATGAAGTTGGAGGGAGGATGATTCAGAGGAAACGTGAGTAAGAATTTCTTCACAGAATGGGTGGAACACCCTGCCAGTGGAAGTGGTGGGGACTGAAACAATCACAGGATTGAAGAATGCATGGGATAGACATAAAGGAATTCTGGCGGTCAGGGGTGAGGGGCAACAGACTTCTAGGAAAACATGAAGTGAACTTACAAGCTTAAATGAGCAGACTGGGTGGGCCGTAGGCCCTTATCTGCCGACACTGTCTCTGTATCTATATATCTATGGACAGATAGTTTTATATATACTGTATATATATATATATATATATATATATATATATATATATATCTGTATTATGTTGTTTAGATATTGCTGCTTGCTCCAACTTTGTACTTTATGAATATTTAAAAATTGTTGTATTGTGTCTTTATTGTGAAGCGCTCTGGATCTCTGGAAATGGGCGCTATAGAAATAAAGTATCTGTCTGTCTATCTATCTATCTAGCTATCTATTTAAAGTATCTAATAAAAAGGGGAAGTCAATGCAAAGTCCATTGTAATCAATGGAACTTCACTTTAAAACCAAAGGCGAAGTTACTCTCTTTGCATTGCAGAGTATTTTATGAATTCTGCATTGTATGCAAAGTACTCTACATGGCAAAGTTTGGGAGCTTCACTGACCACTACCGGCAGCCCAACTGAGTGTTTTCAATGAATGAACACATGCATGTAAGCATGTGCTCATTCATTGAAGCACTCAGTTGGGCTGCCAGCCATGGATGTGAGTGGAGGGCTGTGCCGGTGGCCCAATCAGGGTACTGGGGGGCGGGGTGGGCACTATCTGACTGAAAACAGGGTGGGGGTCCACTTGTCACCAGGGACAGCGGAGGGGATTTTTTTTTTTCCAGATTGGGGGCCGGGGTCTTGGGTGACTCCTGGGGAGGGTCTTCAATTCGCCTGGTGATCGGCTGAGAGGACCACTAGACACCATGGACAGGGGAGGGAATTGTTTTGTTTTTTTTCAAGATTGGGGGCCTGGATTGTGGGTGACTCGGGGGGGATTCTTCAATTTGGCCGATGATCGGCCAGGGAGGACCACTAGACACCAAGGGAGTCTCTAGTGGAAAAAATTGCTAATTTTCGCCTGTAGGTGGAGAAATTTCACCCGTGAGCAGCGGATTTCGCTGGTTTGCAGGGGAAATTTTGCATTTCACCCTGCAAAATATTTCATGAAATGCACAAATTCAGCAAAATATTTCACCAGGCAAAATTTTCAAATTTCGCACAACACTGATTGCAAATCTGATCCTGGCTTTCATAATACTGAACATTGCATTGTCCTTTAGGAGATCATTATACTAATTTTTAGCCTTATGTTACTCTCTCCATTTATTCTCAGAGCTATCTGTTTTAAGTTCAGATTCTATTTTTTTAAGAGAGTTAATCTTTTTTTAAGTTTTCATAGCTTTTCTTTCTTTTTTGGGGGGGGGTGCAAAGACTATGATATACACCTAAGTACACAATTTTACATTTCCCAGCAGGTCACTCAAGAAGTATCATTGGGGTTGTTCATCTCCAAACAATCTGTAATTTGTTTTGATATTTTATCCACTACTGAGTCATCTTCCAATAAGGAAGTATTAAGGTGCCATCTGTTAGGCCCTGTCATACTATTTAGTCTAGACAGGGTTACCGATACAGGGGCATGTTTGGACAGGATTATGGGGTGAATTCTTGATTCATAAATAGTGGCAAACAGGTTTTCAGGAATGAAGAGCTGGTTGATTTGAGAACTTGTCTTGTGGACCAGCAACCAAAAGGAATATTGCAGAATAGACAGTGTTGGCAGTTCTTTATGTTTCACTATATTCATGGGTCGGACCCGAGGCGCAAAATATAATGAACTATGAAGTATAACTGAGGTATGCTACCTTTTCTCTGACACTGCATAGGCATGTTGACAGCCGTGTAAGGTACTGTGTGCCCCTCCCCCACCCTTGATTGCCGTGAGCATCAGAAATCAGCAGAAGCGCTTGTGAACAGTGTAAACGCTTAACTTTTAGCATACTGTACTTTCCTAAAAAATCATCATAGCTCAGAAAGTAATAGAAGCAACACCTTCATCTTTCAGATGTAAATCTTTCTCTGACTTCTTCAGGTTAACTAACAAATTCTCCTGCAAGGCACTCTGCAGTGTTACAGTACTGTGTCTTTGATTCTAATCAACTCTTTTTCTGGTGTTTGAAGCTTCTGGAGATGCAGCTCCTTTTCCAGGTTTTTTAAATAAAAGTTTTACAGTTCTTTCCGTCTATCGTGGTGTTAGAAGAAAGCAGGTAGATCCATGGAAGGGAACATGAATTTGGCTGGAGGATGTAATGAAAGATTTATCTGATGCTATCACTGGTGCTTTATTACAGGAGTGAAAGGTTTCCTCTTGATCAGGACTTTCTGGCCAAAATCCGAATATTGCAAATAAACTCTGTTGCACACTGATTAAACAGAATGGAGACACGGTTCACAATATCAGCATGCAGAGATGAGAAAAAAAGAAATGTTATCTGTGCTGTAAAAAAGATTCCTGAAGCTGCATCAAGTGCTCAAAAAAGTTTATTGTGTGGGCTAACTGTACAAATTGTATGAAAACAGCCCAGTGCTTCTGCTTCCAACTGCAAAAGCTCTTCCTTCCCTGCCATTTGTATAGTTAGCCCACACAATAAACCTTTTTTGAGCACTTGATATAGCTTTAAGAGATTTTTTTACAGCCTTGACGGCACCTTTTTTTTTCTCTTCTCAAAATCAGAATATACCTGTAAGGTTTTATCTGTCTAGTTACCGGTGATCTTGTCATATACTCACCACACGAAAAAAAGTTTAGCATGATCATACCATGGACTTAAAAGTGCAAAATAAACTGTATGCACATATTGCCTATTCTACTGTATTCCCTTGAACTGGTATTGATCACCCTCCAGGCATCAATTAGATCTAGTGTATTAGCAATGAATTTGAAATCTTTATCTGTCTTTGTTATTCTATATCTTGTGTTGATCCTCCTGTCTAGGATAGGGTCAAATTAAGCAATAAAGCACGGCAATGTGTGCATCGTGGTGGGATAATGGTACAATTAGGGTAGGTCGAAGCACAAGATTGAGGCCGAGGGCCCTTGCTTGCAAGGGGGCCCCAGTCCACATTCAGAACATTTGTGTAATAATTACCCATAGAGGGATCATTTGGGACAGCTCCCCTGTTGTGACAATGCATAACATTGCCATGTTATTACAACTGTCATGTCTCCACTACAAATATTGCTGCACTGTTTTTGTGTTGCAATTTGTGTGGTTCCACAGGTGCCTTCTGTTGCCATATAAATATTACATTGTTCTGAATTCTACTGTGTCAACTGTTTTTTTATGGGGCTATGGGGTTGGCCAAGCCCTTTTGCATCTACTTATAGGGGCACCCCCATTGGGAGACATGGGTGGTAGGGTGGGACCAGGGACTATGTGGTATGTATGCTATCATGGGTTGTTGCACAAGGTGATGGGACCACAGAATTTTGAGCTGGGTACCAATGTGTCATACCATCACTGTGTACTGTGCGGTATGGCACAGATAATGCCCAGTTTGTCAGAGGACCATGTCATGCCCTAAAACACATGATATGCATGTGGGGTGTGAAACTCTTTCCTAGGTCCATTGGACACCCCCAGGATGTTTGCAGTCTGCCATTACACACCACAGGGTACACTGGGGTACATGGCCTGCATTGGGGATGCCATATACTGTTAAGTAGTAATGGTGGCAACTGCTGCTACATTGGGTAGTGTACCCCTCCATGTATTCCCACAGAAGATACCAAATGTGGCACTATATCACAGGGACTGTTGTCTGGTATGGGTCTATCACGCACATCCCTGCAACACCTGTAGAGCCCCTGGGAATGGGTGCCATATAAATCAAAGTTGCCTTTCTTCTGTGGCATGTGTAGCATGTGGGAGGGTGGAGTACAGATGCAGTGTACATTCAGGTACACCCTTATGGTATGTTGGCTGTTAGGAGCATGCCACATTGTTTATGGCAGGGGTCTGTCTCATGTTCCTATGCTGCAGGGCTCTATCATGCCGGTTCAGCATCCTTTTTGTCAACCGGCAACTCGCCATCAGGAATCATGTCAACCACAAGTTGCAGTCTACATGATTCCTGTGTGTCTCCAGGTCCTGTTTTTTTTATCTGGGGGCTCTGCCCCCTGCCACTCCCCCATCTTTAGGATTCTCAACTTCAGTCTGAGTTGATTTGGGGTGGGGATGCAGGACCTGGAGACAGCATGCCCCTGTTTCGGGCACACCAACACAGTGACCTGTCGGCAAAGTGTCAATCTTGCCAACAGGTGTGTATTTCGCTGTGTTGGTGTCGCCATAAGGGTGGCATACCATGCTGCAGCCTGTGCATGTTTCTTATCAGTGTAAACAACATTGTACATACAGTATGAGTTATGCTGCACATGCAGCATGTGTCCATTTGAGAAGCCTCTGCACGGAGCTTCCCTGGGGTATATGCATGGTAATAAGCCCAGCTGTGCACCCTATTTAGGTGGGACGTGTGTGTGATTCATGCACAGGACTGTCAGCAAAGCAGGTACACAGTGCATAGTGTGCTATGCAAGCTGGTGAATAAAGGCCTTTGTTTGTAACTTTTAACATAGTCCCTGACTGGAATCCTGCTTTGGTGGTTCTGTGGCTTGGCTGCTGCTCCTGCTCACAGCCGCTGCCACCCACCTCTCATCCCCGGCCAGAAACTTCCAGCATGTGACTTAAGGTAATGATTGTAGCACTTCTGTTGAGGACACTTTGAATTTCCAGTGCTTTAATTTAAATTCACTGAATCTTTTTGGAAGCTCTCCCTGGTTTGCCAACTGCCACATCTCAGCTCCATGCTCATTGGACCACGGTGAAACAGCTCACCAATTGCTTTCCTGCTGCAGAATCCAGTCCCCCCAACTGGTTTCAGCCTAGAAGCACCCGCCTCAGTAACGGCCTGAGTTAGTGCAGCCAGCTCTCACCTGCATTCTGTAGCCTGTTTTTCTTAGTTCAGCTTGTTCTACTGCTTAAACAGCTTTCAGTTTATGCTAGATCAGTGTAAATTCACTTGCTTTGCTACTTATCTTAACTCAGAATGCTTAACATAAGCCAAATGTATTATCAATTGCTAGCATTTTCAAAGCTAAATTTTAATTGATAAATTAATTGCTCCATCCTGTTATCTGACTGTGCTTAGAGATTTAATAAATTTTTAGCTCCAACCTGCTCTTTTTATGTTTGCTTGCATGCGCAGTGCACAAAAAACATATTGAGGTAGTAGAGCATTGCAGAGGTGTGGCAGTGTTGTGGCCAAGCCAGTGAATGCTTTAATGGGCACGTCTGTTGGCCACCAATTAATGCTGAAGCTACCAATAATGGCAGTTTCAGAGTGAGTGCCGCACTTGAAAGAAATCTGCCGCTGCAATTAATGGCAGTTTCATCATTGCAGTGGCAGTTCCCCCTCCCTCCCAACCAGTCACACAGCAGGACAACAAATTAGCTCCCTCTCACTGCTGCTGCTGCCTGCCCCACACCCTCTGTGAAATCTGCCACTGCAATCAGGGGCAGTTTCATCATTGCAGCAGCAGTCCCCCCCCCCCCAACCAGTCACACAGCAGGACAACAAATTAGCTCCGTCCCACTGCTGCTGTCCTCCCTGTACCCTCCATTCTCTGTTTCCTGCTGACTTCATGTCAGCATGTATCCCTCTTCCCCCATTAATGTGGCACAATGGGAGCCCACCCAAGTGTGCCATAGAATACTTCTTTGATGTTTCCAACACCGAGATGCCCAGTCCTGCTGTTGGCTGCTCAGACCCCCCCCCACACCTCTATGTTCTCAGTCCACCTCAAGGTGCCCAATCCCTGGGTCTGCATTGATCTCCCCCCTTCCAGTGCTCTGGCACACTGGGAGCCCATCCCAGTGTGCCAAAATCCATTTTGTAATATTTCACCTGTAAAAAAGAAAACAGTCCCATGACGTATTTTTTTTTAAAACCTAAAAAAAAGAAAACGGTCCCTCATCATTCCCGCCGGCCCCCATCCCCAACCCGCACCCTCCTTCTGTGCACCCCACCTCCCTGTACCCCCCTCACCCATACTTACCTCTGGATGTTGGGAGCAGAGATCTCCTGTGGACCAGGAACATGTCTGCACTCTTCAAAGGCCAACCGGGGACTGAAGAAATGACAGTAAGTCCAATAATGGTAGTCAATGTTTTTTTTTTTTTATTTAAGTTGATATCTCAGCCAATTTTTGGAGTTTTGGTCCCAAATTTTCAACATGGGGTTACTGGGATCCACCTCGTGAACACTGTCACTGTCATTTCATTTTTCAGTCCCGAAAGGTGATTTTGTGATCACTGTGCAGAATCACCTTTCAAGACCAATTAACAAAATGACAATGCCACTGTTCATGAGGAGGGGTCCAAAAAAGCCCTTGTTGCAAATTTGGTGAAAACATTCCAAAAAATGACTGCGTTACGAGCGTCCATTGCACAGTTTCTATGCACGCTTGTCACTTCATCAATTTTTTATATTTTCACTCCAAATTTCCAACATTGTCATTTTTTCACACCCTCTTATGAACAGTACAGCAGTCATTTTCTGCATCCTTCCCGAAATGTGTTTTTGCACCTGTGGTGCAGAATGGCGAGGTCACTGGGTGAAATTAACTGTCAGGGCAGATTAACAAAATCTCAGTGCCACTGTTCATGAGGAGAGGTCCTAAAAAGGCCATGTTGAAAATTTGGTGAAAACAATATAAAAAATGACTGTGTTATGAGCGTGCATTGCACAGTTGCTATGCACACTCGTAACTTCTCCCCTTTTTCATATTTTCACTCCAGATTTTCAACATTGCCATTTCTTCACACCTCCTCATGAACAGTACAGCTGTCATTTTTTCACATCCTGCCTGAAATGTGTTTTCAGACCTGTGGCGCCAAATGACACACTCACTGTGCAAAATCACATTTTGGGATTGAGTAGCGAAATGATACTGCTGCTGTTCATAAGGTGGGGTCCCAAAAAGCCCATGCTGAAAATTTGGAGCAAAAATACTAACAAATGCCCAGGGTGTTAGGGTTTCCAACTGTAACACCCACCATGTACAGACTGACAGGCATCGGGGATGTGACTTGGGGTCGTCAGCCATAATGCTAAACCCATTCCACCCCCACCCACACCCTGCAGCCACTGACAGGCATTGAGGTGTGCCTTGGGGTCTTGGGCCCTAATGTTCACCCCATTCTTCTATACTGCACCCATCTCAGATGATTTCTTATAGAATGGGGTGATCATAAGGGCCGAAGACCTCAAGGCGCACTGCAACACCTGTGCAGGGTGGGGTGAGGTAGAATGGCATGAGTGTTATGGCTGATGACCCAAAGGCACACCCCCAATGCCTTACAGTCTCTGCAGGGTGGGGTTGGGGGTTGGCATTGCTTCAATACTTCACTGCAATTCCTATTATGCATCTCTCTAACTCCTGCACTACCAATGCCAATACCAGCAAGCAAACATTCAGCATTGACAAATGCTTGTTTTTTGTTCCTTCTCCTGCCTACCTTTCTGGCTCTCATTTCAATCTTCTCCCCACCCCACCCTCACTCTCATAATCACCACTTAATTCTAGCCTTCTAATTTCTTTCCAGCTATCCCCCATCCTTTTGTCTGTGCTCCAATCTTGGAGCCTGCAAAGCCCTCCCACCAATTTGGACCTGGTGCCACATCCTGCCCCCTGATGCTACTATCTCTTTTGTCTACCCCCTTAGCCTAAAGCCCACCAATTCCCACATCTTCTTAACTGACTCCTCGCTTCTTTTACCTCTCTTAGGAACACAGCCCCTGACAAGACTCCTACTTTGGCGGTTCTGTGGCTTGGCTGCTGCTCCTGCTCACAGCCACTGCCGCATGCCTCTCATCCCCGGCCAGAAGCTTGAAGCGTGTGACCTAAAGTAATGATTGCAGTGCTTCTGTTGAGGACAGTTTGAATTTCCAGTGCTTTAATTTAAATTCACTGTGCCTTTTTGGAAGCTCCCCCTGGTTCGCTGACTGCCACATCTCGGCTTCACACTCATTGGACCATGGTGAAACAGCTCACCAGTTTCCTTTCAGCTGCAGAATCCAGTCTCTCCAATTGGTTTCTGCCTGGAAGCACCTGCATCAATAATAGCCTGAGTTAGTGCAGCCAGCTCTCACCTGCATTCTATAGCCAGGTTTTGTTTGTCCCATCCACCCTCCCCCACCCCAGCACTCTTTAAATCCACTTCCCCCACAGAAGGCTCTGCTCCATGTCTCCCAATACATTGGTGCTGACAGTGGGTGGAACCACTATCTAAAAGCAACACAACATTCCTAAAGCTATTGTCACAGCTTCACAAGGAAAACACATACCCCTCTCAGTAGCTTACTCTGTTTTGCCCAGCCTTCACAAACACCTCTAAAAACATGCAGCCACAGGTTTATTGGCTCATCTTTCTAGTGTTTGCATCTTCTCTGCTACCCAACACACAGCCTAATTCAACCTACAGTAATGTTAAGGTAATATATTCCGCCTGTAGCGATGGCTCCCCAACTCCTCATCTGCACCTAGCCTATCAATATTTAATGATCACCAACATGCAGGCATACTCTTCCTGTTTCCATTGGACACCTACAACCCCCTCCTACCCCAACCATCAACACTGTTCCTCTCTCCTCTAAGCATGTATGGCAATCCTCCTCGCGTGGTCATAGCTCATCCTCCCTCAAACAACTTAAACCGCAGGCTACTAGGGTTGCCTTGCTACTGTTTCTACTATCAGGCAACATCCATCCTAACCCTGGCCCTACAGCTAAGGATGCTAACTGTAAGGCACATATAGGTAAAATTTCCATTGCCACTATCAACATCTGGAGTCTCCTACCAAAACTAGATCTACTGCAAGTATGGGTAGCTCAGCACAACCTGGATGGCCTGTCTGTGGCTGAATTATGACTCACGCCTAGGACCCAAGACATTGAAATTCAACTTTCAGGGTACACCACCTTCTGCTTTGATAATCTGGGCAAAAGGGGTGGTGGCTGTATAATCTATGTAAAAAAATCACCTGCAGGGCAGAGTCCTGCCTCACCTAAACATGGGGAAAAATGTGCATATACTATCTATAAAGCTAATTCTTGGATCACAAGGCAAGGGCCTTACCCTAATCTCAGTGTATATCCCTCCAAAGGAGCAAACTGAGGGTTTCAAAGTACTACATGAATACCTCATTGATCACTGCTCAAATTCCAAAGTAATAGTACTGGGGGATTTCAATATAAATTGGTTATCCCATGACACTGCTCCCTATAAAGATGCTGTCTCCTCAATTAACATCCACCAATTAGTGGACCTACCCACTCAAATTAATTATAAAACTGGATCATGCACATTACTAGACTGGGTTTTAACAAACTGCCCCGAATGGCTTCTAAGCTTAAAAGTGCTCCCTGACTCATTAAGCGACCATTCACCTATTATCCTCACCTGGTCAAACAAGGCTTCTAGACCTCCTGCAAAAGTTGTAACATCATGGATCCTATAAAGAGGGTAATTAGGCCACTTCAAACAGCACCTCCAGCAACAGTCCTGGTTCCATGTCTTTACTGTCATGAATGTAGATGCTGCAGTTGAAAACTTCATCAAAATTTTAAATACTGCATGTGATACCTTTGCCCCAATAACCACCTTTGGTACAAGTACAAAAGCACACATTCACCTACCAACCTACAAAACTAAAAGGCAGCACAGAACAAATGTACCCAAGCCATCCACCTTGCATAGGACTACTACTATATGTCTGAGTTATACTCCTCCTAGGGCGAGAGCCAGAAATTCTGGTAAAGCATCAATGTGATCACAGGGAAACCTGACAAAACAGTGCCAACTATGCTGAGCCTAGAAGGTTCCATTACTCAGGAGTTCCATTACTCAGGAGTTCAAAAAACGTGTGCTACAAAACAAGTCGTGCTCATTACAGAACAATTCAAGTCAAAAATAAAGTAAAAGCATTGATCATTGTCTAGCAGGCAATCACAAATAGTTATTTTGCTTTTGGTAATCCAAACAAAGCGACCAACGCTTTATATATGGCCAAGTGAAAAACACTCCCCATGTGGCCCCGACCAGTTTTGCATGAGTGCTTCCTCAGGGAGGCCAATCTAGTGGTGGGCAATTCATATTTAAAGATATGTTTTTTATACTCATGAGCATGTTTTGACCTCTTTGACATCCTGGTATGAACTGGGGATATATATATAGATTTTTTTTAAATCCCATGAAGGTACTACCCGGGGGTATCTCCTCTGTATATATATATAAATACTATATGATTATTTGGGGCCTGATGAGATAATACTTTACAGATGTATACATTGTCCAGAGTGCTATAAGTGTCACTGCTAATGGCATGCTGCTTAGATGTACCAGCATGGTTTTATGTTTAGTCACGTGTGTTTGTGGTATCGGGTGAACTTAATACTAATGTAGCTCAGTTGTGAGCATCTCTTTAAAGCTGAATTGCCCACCACCAGACCAGCTTCCGTGAGGAAGCACACATGTGCAAAACCAGTCGGGGCCACAAGGGGAGTGTTTTTCACTTGGCAGTATGGAAAGCGTTGCTTGCTTTGTTTGGATGACCAAAAGCAAAAGATCCAGAAGCAAATGATTTGATACATTGTATTGGCTCAACATAGATGTTACATAAAAAAGAACAAAGTGCTCTAGCTTTTCTGACCAACCAGGTCCTTCTTCAGAAGCTTTATGACAGTTATTTAGAAAATCCCATACTATTAACACCCAGATAATGCATAAAAAACAGAAATAATTCTCATTGTTTTTTGACCATTTTACATCAAACCAAAGGCATGGCTCAATAGATCGAAGCCCGCTGTGTAAAACCCATTTAAGTTTTACTTCAGGAGTGACCCCAGAGCCGATATATTTGATTTTTTTACGATCGGAATTTAAAAACAAGATGGCAGACCTCACTATCAAAGAATTCTCGGGGACAAAGATTCTTGAACCGCGAGGCTGTAAATTCTTTGACTGCCAGGTGGGATGAGATGGCCCAAATCACATTCTTTGTTCACAAAATAACCATACACATTTTCCCATTGACGTATAATGAGAGCTTAAAAGTGGCATAATTTTTGAATACCTTAATATTTTTTCACCAAACGAAAAGCGCCATATTCGGCCAGCCAAGCTCTTTCAGATTAGCCATCTCACAGAGTGGAACATCACATGACGGCTGTGCAGGGCCACTGACAAAATCCCCAAAACTGCCTCCAAAACTGGATAATTTTGCATTTTTCAGCGTTTTCGTGCACAAAGACCATAAGTCTGACCAAAACAAAATTTGGCAAATCAAGAGATCTATCATGCCCCACCATGCATACCAAATTTAAGGCAAATCCGTTGAACAGGTCCAAAGTTATTAATGCACAAAATTTCGAATTTAACATAGAAGTGCATTCATTATCCCTAAATATAGTGGTGTGACCGCACCACTATAATATATATATATATATATATATATATATATATATATATATATATACACATACATATATATGTATAAATTTATACATATACACACACACACATATGATATGGCTTACAGAGGGTTAAAGTGAAGTTTACTCAAGTGAGCAAATGTTTCACACAAAATGTAGTATAGAACTTAGCTTGAGACATTTTCCCAACTATATCTCAATGTCTCAAACTAAGTTCTATAATACATTTTGTGTGAAACATTTGCTCACTTTGAGTAAACTTCACTTTAAACCCTCTGTATGCCACATTTGTATGTGTGTGTGTACATGTATGAATGTATACATATATATATGTGTATATGTGTGTGTATATATATATATATCATGTCTATATGTATATGTGTGTGTGTATATATATATATATATGTATATGTGTGTTTATGTGTGTGTGTATATATATATATATATAGATATTTTTATACCACTGGGGTGAGAGCTCCCTCAGTGGAATAAACAATGATGTATACACTACACTGAAATAAATCCTGCTTATGTCAGCAGAGTGAGGATATAAAATATTTATCCACACTCTGCTTGTGTCACAAGAGTAAGGATATCAACCATTTATCCTCACTATGCTCACGTCACCACTCAATCCCCTCCCACAGTACATCTAACAGAAAACAAAAAAAATGACAGAAGAGAACTGCTGTCCTTCACAAATTAGTAATCACCACACAAAATTAAACCCACCTGTCTAGAAAGCAATAAATGTAGCCCACATCGCACTCGTCCTCCAGGTCTGCAAGCATATTCCTGTTTGTGCAAAATCTGCCTCGTGGTAAAACCTAGAAAAGAAAAAAGAAAAAAATAAATTATGACTCTGCCTAAATAATGAAAATGCAAACAAACAACAGTAACAGCCACCAAAAAACAGCAAAACAACCCTGGATCAACAAAATGACACTATACATTCTCGATCCACAGTACATAGAGAATTACATCAACAGCTCCAAAAACTCAAATACCCTAAAAAAACAAATGCTGATGTGAACCATTTGCACCGATTCCTACAACAAGAAATAAACATCACCACTGACATTGAAGACATTCCTCCAAACCAATTAGATAAACTTTTGTGTCACTACTTCATCTCAGCTCAAAAAAGGATGGATCCCATTATGAACCACTTACAACCTGGTCCAAATTCCAAAGTCTGGAAAGATATCTAAAGGATAAAGCTTACCCTGAGTCACTATCAACTTCAATCACATTTGAAAAAACAAGACAGGTAATGTTGTCCAAACAGAAACACCTGAAAAACTAGGCATGGGAAACAAACCATATGCAGCAGATGACATCAATGGTGAAATAATTGAGAAGTTATATGAGTCTCAATTAGTAGGTCCAAACAACTCTCAGTTGTTAATTAACACCATTTTGCTGACTATAACATTATATTTTGGAGTCTGAGGTAACACATAGACTAAAAACATGAAATGAGGAGATTTTACTCTGAAACAGGATACTGACAACCGACAATAACTGGAAAACTCAAAAGAGTGACAAACAAAAACCCAAAGCGGATCTAACCCGAAAGACACCGGCATGACCAAACCATGAGCTTATGAAGTAGCAGATCCCACAACTTCCTCTGTTAAAAACAACTTGATATACACTAACAAGCGACCTGGAAGAGCAATGTTCCAGATGCTCTATTCTTCTTAGCCATCATTTATCCTATCAAACTACAATGCAACACTTGGTTAAAAATCCAACCCTTGGGAATAAACACCATAGCCAAAATAATGAAAACTATGATTGAACAAGCTGAATTCTCCACAAATAAAAGACTCATCAATCATTCACTACACAAGCACGTAATTCAAAAGCTTGCTGACAATAATGTTGCCCCAACCGACATCATACAGATATCGGGACACAAGAAAGTAGAATCCATTAACACTTACTCCACTCTAAATGACAAAAAAAAAATGAAAAATCTCCTCAATACTCAGTAATTTCAGTGACGATGACCTGAAACCCAGCACAAGCAGACACACTAAGTCTGAAGCCAAAAACAAACATATCGCATCACACAAGAAACTTGAGCCCAGTAAAGCGTTACCAGTTTCCTGCCTGCAAAGTATACCATCCAGATTTCAAAATGCTACAATAACATCTATGAATATTACCTTCAGCATCATTCAAGGTAAATACAAGCTGAACCATGTTACAAAATACAATCAGCTGTAAGTAAGAAAATCCATTAACTAACTTATCCCATTCTTTTTTCAAGACATCAATACCTCTCTACAAAAGACAAAAAAACAACTACGTAAGCTATCAGAGTCAGATACCGATTAACTCACAACATCTTCACTGAAATGAGTGACTGAACTTAACCGACACATCTTGAAATGGGATACAGAAAGCCTCCCAACTGCAGTTACCAAACTTTAACTGACAGGACAAAAGCTGCTGTTAATTATTTAAACTTTTATCTTTATTTACATATACTGTATTATTTCAGTTAAATAACTGAGGAGCTTCTGAATTTATGTTCATTTACACACCTTGACAACAGAATATATGTCAAAATAAAATGAAATGCTGTTTCAAAACGGCAACATGTCTGTGGCTCCACTCCTTGCTGACTTCAGCAAATACACTGCCAATAAATGTAAAGTACACCAAGCATTACACACGCAGTTTACCCAGGAGTACAAATTGCACCAAGCATAAATATCCAAACACACCAAGTTACTCATCTCACCACACAAACACCCTACTTCTGAACACATCCCAAATCCACAGAATAAATGACATGACACCAACCAATCACAGAATAGCCACTCTCACACACACACACATATATATCTACCAATCACATGCCTCACACAAACCCTATTCATATCCACTCCTCACAACTAACCCTTCAATAACCAAAAAACAGTAAACTGATATATGAGCTCCCACCCCAGTGGTATAAACCACACACATGATGTGCAGATCATGGGATATGGAAAATATTCTCACTCCTACATTGTGAGCTGTGCATTCTCATTTGTGCCTTCGGCATGCGTGAGAATACAGGCTCACCTGCATTTGAGAGTATATTTCCATATCCCTCTGCCATCATGTATATATATATATATATATATATATATATATATATATATATATATATATATATATGTGTGTGTATGTTTAATTTGGGGTTTGTTTTCAACTTGCAATTAGGCCTCATTTCAGTATTTTGCCTTTTATTGCATGTTCTTTAAAACACAAAGACACTTGCAATAAAAGTTGTAAGTTCATCTTACATGTATTAGGAGAATAGTATCCCACATTTTCTTTATCAGAAGAATGATTCCTTGAAGCATACTGAGACATTTTAAAATTTATATTAGAAGAACTCTCTGCCTGTTGATATTTCTTGATAACCTTTGCCCTTCAGGGGCTTCTCAGCTAAAAGCATACTAGTGTTAATTAACTTCTCTGACATAATCTTCTGTTATGTTTTAAATGTATATGTCAAACCAATGAGAATTATTTATTTTTTAGGCATTATCTGGGTGTTAATAGTATGGGATTTTCTAAATAACTGTCATAAAGTTTCTGAAGAAGGACCTGGTTTGTCCAAAAGCTTGTTCTTTTTTGTGTAACATCTATGTTGGCCCAATAAAAGGTATCAAATCATTTGCTTCTGGGTCTGTTCTTACAAGGACCAATAGGTAACTACACTATTTGTTTATCAAAAGCAAAATAAATATTTGAGATTGTCTACTAGACGGTAGTCAGTGCTCTTACTCCATTACTCAGGACCCCATTGGCCATTGCCAACATTTTCAATAAAGCATTCGCAGATCTTAGCGGGGTGCTTCCACATGACTTCCTAAACCCAATAAATGGGGATATGCAAAGGCTTCAAAACACCCGGCCTCCTAACCCAACCTCTTCTTTCTACCGCAGGGTTATAACAAAAATGGAAGCAAAAAAAATACCTCTCGAAAGTCCTAGGAAAAAACATGAATAGTGGCAATGGCTTAGATCTACAACTTGTCTCCCTATCCCTCGATGAGCTTCTAGCACCCCTGACTCGAATCCTCAACCTCTTCCTCATCACTGGTAAATTCCCTAGGTTGTGAAAAGACGCAGTTTTCACCCCAGTTTTTAAAAGCAGTGACAGGTCAATTCACACAAATTATAGACCTACCTCTATTCTCCTTCCAATAGCCAAAGCCCTTAAAAGGATAGTTTACGATCAGCTTATTGTTTGCCTTGACAAATACCAACTGCAATGCCAACAGCAACATGGCCTTCATAAACTTCAGAGCACTACTACTGTGCTTATCAAGTTTATGGGGTACATTCATGATGCCTTTGATCATGGGCACCTGGTGGGGGCTACCTTTATAGACCTCACTAAGGTCTTTAATACTATCAACCATGACCTCCTCCTCTTCCAACTAGGTGTCACCGGATTATCATCTGACTGTCTTTACTGATTCAGGGGCTACCTCTCTGGTTGGGTACAGAAGGTAAAAATATGTAACTCACTCTCAGAATCCCAAAGTGTGTGTACTGGAGACCCCTAAGGCTCCATCTTAGGCCCACTTCTCTTTGGTCTTTTCCTAAATCTACTTACCCAAACATGTCAACACAAAATTCTTCTCTACACGAATGACAGGTTATATACACCAGCCACCCTGATCCCATCACCCCACAACAATGACTTCAGCAGGACTTCAGAAACATGGAAGAATGACTCTGTAATGCTAGGTTATTTCTAAACTATAAGAAAACAAAGACCATGCTCTTTGCCTCCACCCACAATCATCACAAGTCATCCAAGATTACAATTAGGAATAAACATAACGAAGCCATTGAAATGGTCCCCATTTTAAATATCTCAGCATCACACTACCTAGCTCCCTCTCCTACTCCACTCATGTCGACCGCATTACTAGTGCTGCAAGTTAAGAACTGGGAGATCTGTTCTAACACCGGCATGCTTCACTGAAACAGCCCTTCAGCTCACTATATGTTTCTGAAAACTACTTGATATACACTAACAAGCGACCTGGAAGAGCAATGTTCCAGATGCTCTATTCTTCTTAGCCATCATTTATCCTATCAAACTACAATGCAACACTTGGTTTAAAATCCAACCCTTGGGAATAAACACCATAGCCAAAATAATGAAAACTATGATTGAACAAGCTGAATTCTCCACAAATAAAAGACTCATCAATCATTCACTACACAAGCACGTAATTCAAAAGCTTGCTGACAATAATGTTGCCCCAACCGACATCATACAGATATCGGGACACAAGAAAGTAGAATCCATTAACACCTCACTCTCTAAATGACAAAAAAAAGAAAATCTCCTCAATACTCAGTAATTTCAGTGACGATGACCTGAAACCCAGCACAAGCAGACACACTGAGTCTGAAGCCAAAAACAAACATATCGCATCACACAAGAAACTTGAGCCCAGTAAAGCGTTACCAGTTTCCTGCCTGCAAAGTATACCATCCAGATTTCAAAATGCTACAATAACATCTATGAATATTACCTTCAGCATCATTTCAAGGTAAATACAAGCTGAACCATGTTACAAAATACAATCAGCTGTAAGTAAGAAAATCCATTAACTAACTTATCCCATTCTTTTTTCAAGACATCAATACCTCTCTACAAAAGACAAAAAAACAACTACGTAAGCTATCAGAGTCAGATACCGATTAACTCACAACATCTTCACTGAAATGAGTGACTGAACTTAACTGACACATCTTGAAATGGGATACAGAAAGCCTCCCAACTGCAGTTACCAAACTTTAACTGACAGGACAAAAGCTGCTGTTAATTATTTAAACTTTTATCTTTATTTACATATACTGTATTATTTCAGTTAAATAAATGAGAAGCTTCTGAATTTATGTTCATTTACACACCTTGACAACAGAATATATGTCAAAATAAAATGAAATGCTGTTTCAAAACGGCAACATGTCTGTGGCTCCACTCCTTGCTGACTTCAGCAAATACATTGCCAATAAATGTAAAGTACACCAAGCATTACACACGCAGTTTACCCAGGAGTACAAATTGCACCAAGCATAAATATCCAAACACACCAAGTTACTCATCTCACCACACAAACACCCTACTTCTGAACACATCCCAAATCCACAGAATAAATGACATGACACCAACCAATCACAGAATAGCCACTCTCACACACACACATATATATCTACCAATCACATGCCTCACACAAACCCTATTCATATCCACTCCACACAACTAACCCCTCAATAACCAAAAAACAGTAAACTGATATATGAGCTCCCACCCCAGTGGTATAAACCACACACATGATGTGCAGATCATGGGATATGGAAAATATTCTCACTCCTACATTGTGAGCTGCGCATTCTCATTTGTGCCTTCGGCATGCGTGAGAATACAGAGCTCACGCTGCAGGAGTGAGAATATTTTCCATATCCCACTCCTGCCCATCATGTATTATATATATATATATATATATATATATGTGTGTGTATGTTTAATTTGGGGTTTGTTTTCAACTTGCAATTAGGCCTCATTTCAGTATTTTGCCTTTTATTGCATGTTCTTTAAAACACAAAGACACTTGCAATAAAAGTTGTAAGTTCATCTTACATGTATTAGGGAGAATAGTATCCCACATTTTCTTTATCAGAAGAATGATTCCTTGAAGCATACTGAGACATTTTAAAATTTATATTAGAAGAACTCTCTGCCTGTTGATATTTCTTGATAACCTTTGCCCTTCAGGGGCTTCTCAGCTAAAAGCATACTAGTGTTAATTAACTTCTCTGACATAATCTTCTGTTATGTTTTAAATGTATATGTCAAACCAATGAGAATTATTTATTTTTAGGCATTATCTGGGTGTTAATAGTATGGGATTTTCTAAATAACTGTCATAAAGTTTCTGAAGAAGGACCTGGTTTGTCCAAAAGCTTGTTCTTTTTGTGTAACATCTATGTTGGCCCAATAAAGGTATCAAATCATTTGCTTCTGGGTCTGTTCTTACAAGGACCAATACGGCAACTACACTATTTGTTTATCAAAAGCAAAATAAATATTTGAGATTGTCTACTAGGCGGTAGTCAGTGCTCTTACTCCATTACTCAGGACCCCATTGGCCATTGCCAACATTTTCAATAAAGCATTCACAGATCTTAGCGGGGTGCTTCCACATGACTTCCTAAACCCAATAAATGGGGATATGCAAAGGCTTCAAAACACCCGGCCTCCTAACCCAACCTCTTCTTTCTACCGCAGGGTTATAACAAAAATGGAAGCAAAAAATACCTCTCGAAAGTCCTAGGAAAAAACATGAATAGTGGCAATGGCTTAGACCTACAACTTGTCTCCCTATCCCTCGATGAGCTTCTAGCACCCCTGACTCGAATCCTCAACCTCTTCCTCATCACTGGTAAATTCCTAGGTTGTGAAAAGACGCAGTTTTCACCCCAGTTTTTAAAAGCAGTGACAGGTCAATTCACACAAATTATAGACCTACCTCTATTCTCCTTCCAATCGCCAAAGCCCTTAAAAGGATAGTTTACGATCAGCTTATTGTTTGCCTTGACAAATACCAACTGCAATGCCAACAGCAACATGGCCTTCATAAACTTCAGAGCACTACTACTGTGCTTATCAAGTTTATGGGGTACATTCATGATGCCTTTGATCAAGGGCACCTGGTGGCTACCTTTATAGACCTCACTAAGGTCTTTAATACTATCAACCATGACCTCCTCCTCTTCCAACTAGGTGTCACCGGATTATCATCTGACTGTCTTTACTGATTCAGGGGCTACCTCTCTGGTTGGGTACAGAAGGTAAAAATATGTAACTCACTCTCAGAATCCCAAAGTGTGTGTACTGGAGACCCCTAAGGCTCCATCTTAGGCCCACTTCTCTTTGGTCTTTTCCTAAATCTACTTACCCAAACATGTCAACACAAAATTCTTCTCTACAGAATGACAGGTTATATACACCAGCCACCCTGATCCCATCACCCCACAACAATGACTTCAGCAGGACTTCAGAAACATGGAAGAATGACTCTGTAATGCTAGGTTATTTCTAAACTATAAGAAAACAAAGACCATGCTCTTTGCCTCCACCCACAATCATCACAAGTCATCCAAGATTACAATTAGGAATAAACATAACGAAGCCATTGAAATGGTCCCCATTTTAAATATCTCAGCATCACACTAGCTAGCTCCCTCTCCTACTCCACTCATGTCGACCGCATTACTAGTGCTGCAAGTTAAGAACTGGGAGATCTGTTCTAACACCGGCATGCTTCACTGAAACAGCCCTTCAGCTCACTATATGTTTCTGAAAACTACTTGATATACACTAACAAGCGACCTGGAAGAGCAATGTTCCAGATGCTCTATTCTTCTTAGCCATCATTTATCCTATCAAACTACAATGCAACACTTGGTTTAAAAACCAACCCTTGGGAACAAACACCATAGCCAAAATAATGAAAACTATGATTGAACAAGCTGAATTCTCCACAAATAAAGACTCATCAATCATTCACTACACAAACGTAATTCAAAAGCTTGCTGACAATAATATTGCTCAACCGACATCATACAGATATCGGGACACAAGAAAGTAGAATCCATTAACACTTACTCCACTCTAAATGACAAAAAAAATGAAAATCTCCTCAATACTCAGTAATTTCAGTGGCGATGACCTGAAACCCAGCACAAGCAGACACACTGAGTCTGAAGCCAAAAACAAACATATCGCATCACACAAGAAACTTGAGCCCAGTAAAGCGTTACCAGTTTCCTGCCTGCAAAGTATACCATCCAGATTTCAAAATGCTACAATAACATCTATGAATATTACCTTCAGCATCATTCAAGGTAAATACAAGCTGAACCATGTTACAAAATACAATCAGCTGTAAGTAAGAAAATCCATTAACTAACTTATCCCATTCTTTTTTCAAGACATCAATACCTCTCTACAAAAGACAAAAAAACAACTACGTAAGCTATCAGAGTCAGATACCGATTAACTCACAACATCTTCACTGAAATGAGTGACTGAACTTAACCGACACATCTTGAAATGGGATACAGAAAGCCTGCCAACTGCAGTTACCAAACTTTAACTGACAGGACAAAAGCTGCTGTTAATTATTTAAACTTTTATCTTTATTTACATATACTGTATTATTTCAGTTAAATAAATGAGAAGCTTCTGAATTTATGTTCATTTACACACCTTGACAACAGAATATATGTCAAAATAAAATGAAATGCTGTTTCAAAACGGCAACATGTCTGTGGCTCCACTCCTTGCTGACTTCAGCAAATACATGCCAATAAATGTAAAGTACACCAAGCATTACACACGAGTTTACCCAGGAGTACAAATTGCACCAAGCATAAATATCCAAACACACCAAGTTACTCATCTCACCACACAAACACCCTACTTCTGAACACATCCCAAATCCACAGAATAAATGACATGACACCAACCAATCACAGACTAGCCACTCTCACACACACACATATATATCTACCAATCACATGCCTCACACAAACCCTATTCATATCCACTCCTCACAACTAACCCCTCAATAACCAAAAAACAGTAAACTGATATATGAGCTCCCACCCCAGTGGTATAAACCACACACATGATGTGCAGATCATGGGATATGGAAAATATTCTCACTCCTACATTGTGAGCTGCGCATTCTCATTTGTGCCTTCGGCATGCGTGAGAATACAGAGCTCACGCTGCAGGAGTGAGAATATTTTCCATATCCACTCCTGCCATCATGTATCATATATATATATATATATATATATATATATATATATATATTGTGTGTGTATGTTTAATTTGGGGTTTGTTTTCAACTTGCAATTAGGCCTCATTTCAGTATTTTGCCTTTTTTGCATGTTCTTTAAAACACAAAGACACTTGCAATAAAAGTTGTAAGTTCATCTTACATGTATTAGGGAGAATAGTATCCCACATTTTCTTTATCAGAAGAATGATTCCTTGAAGCATACTGAGACATTTTAAAATTTATATTAGATGAACTCTCTGCCTGTTGATATTTCTTGATAACCTTTGCCCTTCAGGGGCTTCTCAGCTAAAAGCATACTAGTGTTAATTAACTTCTCTGACATAATCTTCTGTTATGTTTTAAATGTATATGTCAAACCAATGAGAATTATTTATTTTTTAGGCATTATCTGGGTGTTAATAGTATGGGATTTTCTAAATAACTGTCATAAAGTTTCTGAAGAAGGACCTGGTTTGTCCAAAAGCTTGTTCTTTTTTGTGTAACATCTATGTTGGCCCAATAAAAGGTATCAAATCATTTGCTTCTGGGTCTGTTCTTACAAGGACCAATACGGCAACTACACTATTTGTTTATCAAAAGCAAAATAAATATTTGAGATTGTCTACTAGACGGTAGTCAGTGCTCTTACTCCATTACTCAGGACCCCATTGGCCATTGCCAACATTTTCAATAAAGCATTCACAGATCTTAGCGGGGTGCTTCCACATGACTTCCTAAACCCAATAAATGGGGATATGCAAAGGCTTCAAAACACCCGGCCTCCTAACCCAACCTCTTCTTTCTACCGCAGGGTTATAACAAAAATGGAAGCAAAATAATACCTCTCGAAAGTCCTAGGAAAAAACATGAATAGTGGCAATGGCTTAGACCTACAACTTGTCTCCCTATCCCTCGATGAGCTTCTAGCACCCCTGACTCGAATCCTCAACCTCTTCCTCATCACTGGTAAATTCCCTAGGTTGTGAAAAGACGCAGTTTTCACCCCAGTTTTTAAAAGCAGTGACAGGTCAATTCACACAAATTATAGACCTACCTCTATTCTCCTTCCAATCGCCAAAGCCCTTAAAAGGATAGTTTACTATCAGCTTATTGTTTGCCTTGACAAATACCAACTGCAATGCCAACAGCAACATGGCCTTCATAAACTTCAGGCACTACTACTGCTGCTTATCAAGTTCATGGGGTACATTCATGATGCCTTTGATCATGGGCACCTGGTGGGGGGCTACCTTTATAGACCTCACTAAGGTCTTTAATACTATCAACCATGACCTCCTCCTCTTCCAACTAGGTGTCACCGGATTATCATCTGACTGTCTTTACTGATTCAGGGCTACCTCTCTGGTTGGGTACAGAAGGTAAAATATGTAACTCACTCTCAGAATCCCAAAGTGTGTGTACTGGAGACCCCTAAGGCTCCATCTTAGGCCCACTTCCTTTAGTCTTTTCCTAAATCTACTTACCCAAACATGTCAACACAAAATTCTTCTCTACATGAATGACAGGTTATATACACCAGCCACCCTGATCCCATCACCCCACAACAATGACTTCAGCAGGACTTCAGAAACATGGAAGAATGACTCTGTAATGCTAGGTTATTTCTAAACTATAAGAAAACAAAGACCATGCTCTTTGCCTCCACCCACAATCATCACAAGTCATCCAAGATTACAATTAGGAATAAACATAACGAAGCCATTGAAATGGTCCCCAATTTTAAATATCTCAGCATCATACTAGCTAGCTCCCTCTCCTACTCCACTCATGTCGACCGCATTACTAGTGCTGCAAGTTAAGAACTGGGAGATCTGTTCTAACACCGGCATGCTTCACTGAAACAGTCCTTCAGCTCACTATAACTAGCTCGGTCTTCTCAATCCTTGACTATGGCCTCCCCATATACAGTGCAACCCCTGACACCACTGTTATCCATGGCCCAGCACCCCAATGATGCCCCCCACCACGCAGACAGCAACTTATATATAGGTACATGTACTAACCTTAGGGCAAAGACATTTATCATACAGGCATAAGTGTCAGGATCTGTGTTCTATTATGCTTCACTGATATTCAGCTATGGGAAATGCTTTTTGCTCTATTTTTACTATATTTTCATATGTAAGGCAACAGTGCCATCTTTAGCACTTGTAAACCATTGCAACTGACCTTGGGTTTGGATTTTGAGTGTGACTTTTACTTTACTGATTTGGAATCTTCTGTTTTGGTTTTTTGCTGCAGCACACACGCCCTAGTTTCTCCCCTTACTGATCTTCTGAATTATCCATTATTTTTATTGTGTTGGGGGGATCATTGATTGGGGTGTGTGGATGAAGTATAGTGAACTTGTGTTAGTAGAGTGAATGGGGTAATTGTATTTTATATATTGTATATCTATGTCTAGTACACATTAGGGGTATTTCTTTCAGTGGGGTCATTTAATTGTAGGGGTCCTGCTTTGAGTAAGTGATTTAGGGTGTTTTTTTTTGTGCACAATTAAATCTTGTACATTTTCACAAATTCTGGTGGGGACTAGAGAAGCCAGGCAAGATGTGTTGGTGCTGTGCCCCTGCTAGAATTACTTACACTGCCACTCGGCTCGGCAACCTTCACCCCTTTACTGAACTCCCTGTTCCTGCCATCGCAGTGAGATGCTATTGGGAGGTCCTAATTACTAGGAGACAAGGGATCTGCTGGGAGCCAAGGGCAGCTGAAGAGGGGGTGGTGAGCGGCATTGAGGTTGTCTGGTCCAGGAGGTGCCTGGGTTTAAGCAGAGCTGAAGAACAGGCCAGATGTGTCTGGTCTCCATACTCAGGGTTCCCACTGATCCAAGTGGGTGGGCAGCTAGAAGTCCAGTCACATCTTCTCATCCTCTCCGGGCAGTGCTTTGCATTGCCAGGTCGATGAGGAACAGGACTGCTATTTTTGTGGACTTGATTTCTGCCATCGACCTGGCTTGCATAACAGAGACCTGTCTTGTGGATGATGCCAGCCCAGTACTCGCAAATGCCATCCCTACCAAGTATACTGTAGCACACTTCCCACTGAGGCATTGCAGGGGAGGGGTGTGGCCATTGTTTTTCGAGCCAGCATGGACTTCATGGTGCACCCAGTTGGTGACACCTGATCTTTTGAGTGTGCTGCCATGCTTCAGGGTGGGGGTGCAGGTTGCAGGATTCTCCTCATTTACTGCCCTCATGGAGAGGGGGGAGATTTCCTGCAGGAGGTGGGGGACTTTGTTGTCAGTCAGGTGCTGGAATCACCCAGGTGTTTAATCCTGGGGGACTTTAATGCCTGGATTGATGACAAATCCTTGTGTTTCAGTTACAACCTCCTCCAGTTGATGCATTCACTGGGCCTGTCAGAAGCGGTTGCTCCTGTGACCCACCAGCATGGCCACACACTTGATCTGGTGTTCCAGCTTGGTCTTGAGGTTGATAACCTCAAGATTGATCAGCTCACTTGGCCTGATCACTGTACCACAGAGTTCATGTTTGGGGCCCCCCCAGTAGTCCTCCCTTTGTGTAGATGGTTAGTTTCTGCCCTTTAAGGGGCATGCACCTGGAGGGACTGTTAGCACTAGTGGACTTATCTCAGGTTGATGCAGCATGTGCGATGGGTTCCAGAGAGGTGGTGGCCACTTATAACAGGGTGGTCTCCAAAGCTCTGGATTCCCTCACACCAATTTGTATATGACCCAGATCTTGTCACTTGAGGTCCCCCTGGTTTGATGGGGACCTCAAGGTGATGAAGAGCAAGGGTCGGAGGTTGTAGCGTTGCTGGCAGAAGACCCGGCTGGAGGCCAATAGACTGGCCCTATGTGCCCACTATGTAGAGTACCAGGGGGAAATTTCTGATAAGAAGGCAGCATTCCTGTCCAGGAAAATTGCTGCAGGGAAAAACAGACCATATCAGCTATTTCAGACTGTAGACAGGCTTCTTCATTCAGCCTGTCTGCAGCCGAGACAAGCATTGTCATTCACCTTGTGTGAAGAGTTTGCTCTGTTTTTCTGACAGAGGGTCAGCCATCTGGTCGGGGATCCCGTCAGGGAGGCATTTGCCTTCCAGTGCTCGGGCTGAGGGTCTGGGCAGAGTTTAGGCCAGTGGAGGTGTCTGAAGTGAAGCTGAAGCACACTTCCTGCTAACTGAAACCAGCCCTGATGCATTTCTTAATGGGACTTGTCAAGGCTGTTGGCCCGGTGTTCACCGGGATTGCCAGGTGCTTGATGGCAGAGGGGGTCCTCCCTGCAGCTTTGAAAGAAGCACTGGTGAGGCCCCTCCTTAAGAAACCTTCCCTCAACCCTGACATCCTGGCAAATTACCGTCCTATCTCCAACCCGCCCTTTTGGGGAAAGTTTGTTGAGAAGTTAGTGGCACATCAGCTCGAGAATCACCTGGTGTCCTCAGACATCTATGAGCCATTTCAGACAAGTTTTTGGGCTAGGCACAGCACAGAAACAGCTCTAGTTAGGGTGCATAATGATCTGCACAGGGCTGGAGACAGAGCAGACAAGTCAGTTCTTGTTCTCCTCGATCTCTCCTCAGCATTTGACACTGTAGACCACAATGTGCTTCTTGATCAGCTCTGTGAGTTTTGTGGACTTGCTGGTACTGTCATCAGGTGGTTTGAGTCCTATCTCTCAAACAGGGTGCAGCAGGTAGTGATGGGGAATTTCTCCTCCTCCCCAATGCCCCTGTCTTGTGGAGTGCCACAGGGCTCAATCTTGTCACTGATGCTGTTCGCAGTGGACATGCTGCCCCTGGGCGAGATCATTTGACAGTACAGTGTGGAGTTTCACTGATACCCAGCTGTACTTGTTCTTTGCCCCTGGAACATCAGAAGTGGTTGATGTGCTTAACAACTGTCTGGCTAAAATCAATGAATGGATGGCTTCCAACTGGCTGAGACTTAATCCGGCCAAGATGGAGGTACTGGTGATCGAGCCTGGTCACTGACATAATGGGTTGCCACCTGGGGCTGATTCTGGGATTTTCCTGGGTTCTGCTCCATTGGTGGCTGCCCTGATGGTGTGAAATCTGGGTGTGATCCTTGATAACAGATTGACTTTTGAAGACCAGGAGTCATCTGTTGTCAGTAGCGATTTCTATTACCTGCGGAATATTGCTCGGATTAAGTCCCTCATTCCATATGAGGACCTGCTGATGCTAGTGCATGCCTTTGTGACCTCCAGGCTTGACTACTGCAACACTATATACTTCGGGGTCATGGGAGGAACCCTCCTCAGACCTCAGCTAGTGCACAACATGATTGCCTGGTTAATGATGGCCTTTCGAGGTCCAGTCACATGACCCTGGTCCTGTGGCCTCTGCAATGGTTGCTGGTCAGGTAGAGGGTCCTTTTCAAAGTGGATCTTCTCACTTTTAAGGCCCTATATGGACTGGGTCCTGGTTACCTGTTAGAACTCCTGACACCGGTGACCTCTGCTTGATCCCTCCATTCCTCTTCAAGGGGCCTCCTGGGCATTCACAGAGTTTGGTTCAAGATCTCAGAAGATCATGCATTTAGTGTCTCTGGGCCGACCCTGTGGAACTCGTTACTATCTTCTGTTCGGGAGGCTCCCTCAGTTGAGGTGTTCATGAAGAGGCTGAAGGTCCACCTCTTTGTCCTCGCTTTTTCAGATTTCTGAGTGCATCCTGTTTTGGTCCCTTCTGTGAATGTCTGAAAGTCTTTTAAGTTATTTTATACTGTAATAGGCACATACGAATGTGCCAGCAGAAACAGACCACCAGGTCTATCTAAGTCTGCTTGAGTGTGCAGCCAACACCCCTAGTTTGCAGCTGCCCCACCCCCTTTGTCATCCCACTGCCACCCCACCTCCCCACCCTCACTCTCCACTCTTCCCTGTTCCCTGTTCCATGCCCTTTTGAAGCTGTTCACAGATTTACAGGATACCACCCATTCTGGTAGAGTGTTCCATTTTGCTTCCACCCTCTCTGTGAAATAGTGTCTCCTCATTTCCTTCCTAAATCTTCTCCCTCTGTGCTTAGCCTGTGCCCCCTGGTGACCCTCCCCATCCTTAACTTAAAGACCTCATCTGCCCCATCCTTATTGATTCCCCTCAGATACTTGAATGTCTCTATCATGCCCCCCATCCCTTCTATCCTCCAGGGTGTACATATTCAGATCTCCCAGCCTGCTGTCATAGTCTCTCCCCTCCATTCCATATATCATCTTTGTTGCCCTCCTCTGCACCCCCTCCAGTAGCCTGATATCACGCTTTAGGTATGGCCTCCAAAACTGCACACAATGCTCTAAGTATTTCCTTACCAGCGACCTGTAGAGGGGCAAGATCACCTTTCTTCTCCTGGATGAAAACCCCCTCGCTATGCACCCCAGCATTTTGTTCACTTTTGCAGCTGCTCTCCTGCACTGGGCAGTGATCTTCATGGTCCCTGTTATCATTACCCCTAGGTCCTTCTCCTCCTCAGTGATCCCCAGCTTAACCCCCCCCAGCCAGTATTCTCTCCTTGGGTTCTTCACCCCAAAGAGCATAACCTTACACTTCTTTGCATTGAACCCCAGCTGCCACCTCTCTGACCACTCCTCTAGCTTGTGTAGGTCCACCTGCAGCTGCTTCCATCCCTCCTCTCCATCCACCACTGCTCCGATTTTGGTGTCGTCAGTGAACAGACTTACCTTGCTCACCACCCCAAGTTCAATGTCTGATATGAAGAGCCCAGACAATACTGGCCCCAACACAGAGACCTGTGGCACCCCACTCATCACCGGCCTTGGAGTTGAGAGCTCCCCTCTCACCTCCACCCATTGCAACCTGCCACTCAGCCAGCTTGTAATCCTGTTCATCATTTTTTCCCCTACCCCTACACCAGTTAGCTTCTCCACAAGCCACCCATGAGGCACTGAATCTAAGGCCTTGCTGAAGTCCAAGTAAAGAACATCCACCACATGACCCTTATCCAGCTCACCTGTCACCCAGTCATAATATTGTATGAGGTTGGTTTGACAAAACTTCTCTGGAACAAACCCATGCTGCCTCACATCCTGGAAGCTATTGTCCTCCAGGTTCGACACCAGTCTTTCCTTTAGTATCATTTCCATGAGTTTGCACACTATGGAGGTGAGACCTACTGGACGATAATTACCTGCTTCATCCTTTGGCCCACTCTTGTGTAATGGTACTACATGTGACATCCTCCAGTCCAGTGGCACACATCCTGCCTCCAGTGAAGTGCTGTACAGATCCACCAGTGGCTCAGAAAACACCTCCACCATCTCCCACAGCACCCTGGGGTGGATACCATCTGGCCCTGGTGCTTTGTCTACCTTCAGTGCCCTTAGTCCCTGTAGGACTTTACTTGCCTCAGTTCTTCCCCTGTCCCCACCCTCCCAGCCCATGCTGGTAGCAGTCCCCCTTTCTTCCATGAACACTGAGCAAAACTATATATTATGTTTAATATATATATATATATATAATATTTATATTTATGCAGTATTATTGTTTTACTTATTTATGCTGTTTTATTATGCCTTGTTATAACTCTTGTTAGGTGCCCAGAGCCTCCAGGATTGGGGGCCCCACAAATAAAATTGCCTTGCCTTGCCTTGAATCCCTTAATTGAATTACAGCCCATTAAAAGATGCTTTGTGATATATTATTCAATATGTTTATATCCTAAACACTATCTCCACTTGACATCAGATGCCAGTGTGGCACAAAGTGGCAAGGCTTGTATAAGGTGGTTCATGGTATCAGCTCAAACAATGAAGAGGATAACATGCTGAGATGCATCATGTCATGTAAAAGTGTGTGTTGGGGTGGGGGAGATCAAGCATCTGATGGACTGCTCTCCTCTTCTGAGATTGGGGGGAAATGCTGTCTTGCTCCTTGGCTGCCACCTGGTCTCCACCAGGTGGCAGTACCAGAGACTGAGCAGCACAGATGAAGGGCTGTGGTTACGTAGCATGTGTGCGTTTCCTTGCACATACTCATACAGCCTGCCACAGCAAGGGAAGAAAATAATGGAAAATGGTAATCACAGGCTATATGAAGCCTTTCCTGCCTGCCCTCATGCCTCACTGTTTCAGGCTCACCAACTCTCCAAATCTGAATGCAGGATCTCCATGTGGGGGATGGATGGCCCTCCCCTTCCTGGCCCCGCCATGGAGGGGAATCCATGAGGATATGGGGACTGGTGGATCAGAGAGGCAGTTGCTGGGCAGGGCAGGCAGGGACAGGGCTACACAGCTGCCTGTGATGCACCTGGGAGGATAAAAATCTGTATGGCAAAAATAAGTGTATGTTGGAGATAGAGTTTGCTTTGGATGTTTTTTGGGCAGGTGAAGGGGGATTACAGATAATGTTTTTTTTTTTTCCATATAGCTGTTTCTCATGGGGCTGGCAGGTGTCTCTGTTTCCTTCTCAGGGGGCTCAGTTCTCTCTCCAATGGCCTGCCTCCCAATCCAGCCCTCCCCTGGGTGATCCCCTCGCAGCCCCCCCCATGGTTGGGCCAGAGAAAGGAGGCCTGCTTCCCCACCCCTCTAAGCACAATTCAGAATCTCAGGGGCACTGAGATTGAGGGCCACAGCCATGAAGGTCATGGAGCCTGCCAGCTCCATTTTACATGTTCTCCCTTCCCCTTGTTGCAGACACATTCATGTACATGTAGGCACGTGCACATTGCAATCCAGCAACACCCTTCTTTCATGCTGCCCTCCACCATGCACTGTCCCAAGGCCTCCACTCAGTGGCAGTTGTGTGGCAGGAGTGACAATGTCCAACCCTTGGGGAGGAGATCAGCCTCACAGCAGCTCAATCCAGCCTCTGCCCTCCCCCCACAGTCGATCCCCAACAACCCAGGCCTGTTCCAAACCAGGGTTGCCAGTGTGGTGCAAAGTGTGGCATCCATTGCCTCAACCCTCAACACCACCAGGCTGGCATTGATAATGGGGTTTTGAGGGAAAGGGGGAGCTATGAATTCCTGAGATGGAGAAGGGGGGTTACTGAAAAATAATAATTGCTGGCCTGATAAAGTAGAGGATTGCTAACACTGGGAGTGGATTACTGGTCCAAGCCTGATATTGAGGAGGGGTTTCTGGCACTGAATATGGGTTCCTGACACCAGACCAATCACTGGAGGGCTGCTGGCACTGGGTATAGACATCCAGTGCTAGCCTAGTCCTCATTGGATATTTTGAGTATTGGGAATGAGCTTTAGATGCTGGAACAATCTCTGGTGTTAGGGGCTGGGCTGTAGCACTGGGAAAAAGCTCTCAAGGCTCTAAGTGCTAGCTCACATCTTTCAGT
The DNA here is from genome assembly GCA_016271365.2 of Neoceratodus forsteri. Lineage (NCBI taxonomy): Eukaryota > Metazoa > Chordata > Ceratodontiformes > Ceratodontidae > Neoceratodus > Neoceratodus forsteri. The sequence goes on from CM057450.1 coordinate 1,644,347,166, forward strand.
GGGTGGATGTCGTAGTTGCCAGTAATCACTGAGTTGGCCATATACTTGTTATGCCCAAATGTCTGAACAATCATACAGTCTTGAAAAATTTAATTCACATTTTGCCACAGCTGGATTAGCATTTGATTTCCCTCCAGCTGCAAAGCTAGTGCAGGATTCCTCATTAGAAGACACACCAGCCATCTCTCAAATCCTGAATCCTCTCTGCTTATCGATGGTTTCCTTTAAACAAGTTGAGAACATGTCAGCAGCATTAGACACCAAAAAGAGGATGGGGTTGATGAGATAGACCCCTTTTTCCTTCAAGCCAGCTCATATTTCCTCACTGCCCCTACAACTCATCCATTTAATATGTTAATCACTTCAGGCTCTGTCCCCACCATATAGAAAACAGCCCACTTACTCCCTCTGTTCAAATTAGGTGACCCGTGCAATTTAAACAACTACAGACCCATCTCCATGTAACCCGTACCTTCTAAACTTCTTGAAAAATTGATCAACATGCAGCTAATAGGTTACCTAGAAAAAATGGAGCTTTCAAGCCCACTCCAATCAGGCTAATGACAGCAATAAAGTAGCCTCAGCTTTGGCCAAAGTTACCGATGACTGGCTCACTGCCCTTGATCACAAACATTTTACTGGAGCTGTGTTTTTTGGACCTAACCAATGCATTTGACACAGTAGAACATAACCTTCTGCTGCTAAAACTCAAGGCACATGGATTAAGTAACTTATCTGTTAGCTGGTTTGCTAACTACCTATCAGGTAGAGTTCAATATATTAAAGCAGATGGACTTGTGTCCTCTCTTCTATCAGTCCTGAATGGTGTGCCTCAGGGATCCATATTAGGCCCCCTTCTCTTTACAATCTATATTAATTGTCTAAGTAATAACATACGTACAGCAAAACTGCACTTTTTTGCAGGTGATACCATCCTTTATATCTTCAAATCCTCGTTAAACAAAGTTGGCACCATACTCCGATCTGAATTCAACCAGTTACAACTTAATCTCCTTAGTTCAAAACTTTTGTTAGATGTAAATAAGACTAAGATAATGTACATCACTCCCACCCTATCTTCATCTCCATTGTCAAAGAAGAACAATGTACCTATACAAACATTGCTAGGGGATTCACTGGAGGCTGTACAAAAGTGTAAGTTCCTGGGGATGTGGTTAGACACTCATCTTACCTTTACCGTCCATATTGAAACACTGGTGAAATAACTGGGAGTAAGATTAGGATTTTTCTTTAGAAATAAATCCAATTTCCTATAAATGTCAGGAAACAATTAGTCCAAGCTACCTTTCTCCCTGTATTAGATTATGTAGACCTTTATTCTAACATCCCAGCATCATACATCCACAGATTGAACATTCTTTGTCATCTGGCCTTACATTTTATCTTAAATGCCCCTTCTAGGACACGTCATTGCCCACTATATTCTTCGGTGGGTTGGTTGTCACTTGCTACCAGAAGGAGGTTGCTCAGCTGCACCTGGGTTTATAAAGCAATGTTGAATAAACTCCCCTCATATATCATCCCGCTTCCACCGATCCTTCAGTTGCTACTCACTTAGGAAAAACTCCATAATCTTACTAGACATACCCGAATTTCATACTTTGAATTAACTCCTAATCACCCTTAGGCTCTGCAACTATGCCTCTCCGAATGTCTTCAAATGCCTTATAAGCAACCCCATTACGGAAGATTGTCACTGCTATGCAAACTAGTCTGGCCCTGGGTCCAAGCACTTTATCAGCTAAGTTGGGGTTCTCTGTATCCATCACTGCGCACTTATTCAACCTCTACTCCATTCTCTGGCTGGAAATTGACCATCTTGCACTCTATTTGTACTTTTTGTTGATTATGCCAAATGTTTTCTCATACTATGCTTTCTATGCTAATTTTATTGTCTTCCTGAAAAATTCATTTTGTAGAGTATGTCATCCTGCATTAACACTGAATTGAGCTTTGTCATGTATCTGCTATTTACTTGTGGCAGGACCTCCTTGTAAATGAGCTTGCTCAATGGAGCTTTTGTGATTAAATAAACTTGAACTTGAACTCAAACATCCCAAATGGCAGCCCTTCTCCAGAGATCAAGCCGACACCAGGAGTATGTGCACATTGAGGGTAACCCCCCACACACACACACACACACACACACACAAAAAAACTATCAAGCTAGTGCAGGGTTGTCATGCACTACAGTATGTACAAATAAAATCAAATGTTATCATCTTTTTATAGGACCTAATCACTGGGGAAAATCCCATTGTCAATATTAAACTGTTAGGTAAATAATTACAAACAAAAACTTTTACATATAGAAAAAATACTTTATATATAAGGGATACATGATGGGCAGGAGTGTGATATGGAAAATATTCTCACTCCTGCAGAGTGAGCTCTGGATACTGACGAGTGCCTTCTACCTAACCCAACCCTAACTATGGTAGCACTACCGTGCTACCATTATATATTATATATATATATATATATATTTATATATATATATGATGGGCAGGAGTGGGATATGAAAAATATTCTCACTCCTGCAGGTGAGGCATAGATATCTCATGAGTGCCGAAGGCACGAGGGACCTATCCATGCCTCACTCTACAGGAGTGAAAATATTTTCCATATCCCACTCCTGTCCATCATGTGTTCAGTTTATACAACAGGGCAGGAGTGGTTTTTGCTGTTGTTGTCTCTTTTGTGAGGTACTGTAATAGCTCCATTTTGCCGGTGTTATTTTGCAGCTTGATGTTGTTCCCCCATGATTTAGCCAGTTTGTGAATAGGTGTAGTTTCAGGTTCTGAGTGGGTTTACATGTATGTGAGTGACTGGTTACTTTTTTCCTGTTTTTGGTGATTGGTTGCTGTAGTTTGTTGTGGTCTGTGGGTTGCGATGGGAGTGGATACGGAGTGCATAGTGCAATTGGTACTATTAGCTGTCTAGTAGGTGATTGAGCTGTGAGATTGGTTTGCATGTGTTTGTGGGTGGGGTATCAGTGTCATGTTGACTTTCGGTGTGGTTTTTGGGTTGTCATCATGGAGGTTGCAACGTGCAGTTTATTTCTGTGTGCAGTGTGGATATAACATTTATTTATTTTACTTTTGCATAACAGTGTGTGGGGGATAATGCTTAGTGTAATATTATTTCATGGCAGACGCCGTGTGTGAATCGTAGCCTCGGACAGTGGAATAGCAGGATTTATCAGAGCACCTCAGACTGTGGAAGACATGCAGGAGGCCTGTTATCGAAGAGAGGTACTTAGGTGTTGCAGGAGCATAATCATTTATTCTGAATCTGTATCGATGCAGAGTTGTTTGGATCGTTTCCTGGGTGAACTGTTGCATTGGTGATCTGTGAAACAGAAGGAAAATAAATTTTATTTATATTGAGCACTTGTTGAAAGAGGGGTAAATATACTATTTGTAGTTTTAGCTACTAACCTTATACAATGTTAAAAGTGATGTGTATTGCTGAAATAGTGGGATTATTGAAGCATACAGACATTCCATCCAGCCACGTACAGAAGTTGTGTGAATGTGATCCACTTGCTTGTATGGCTGTAGAGGTGCAACGTACTGTGGAGGTGCTAGGCTGGTCTTCTGTGTGACTGCTCAGTATATGGGAGATATTTCACTGCTTTTCTTCACTCATACAAGAATAATCATTTAGTGACTGCAGTTTCCTGTGTCCAGATATCTGGTTTACTTCAGTAGGGCGGGGGATGTTGCTGTCCATAAGTTTCTGAACAAGGTGTTTATGGATGGAGTGGTTTGCTAGTCTTTTGCCTGTATGAATTCCAGCACTCAGGATCATATTTTTAACTATATTGACAATACTACTGATTCCAAGAGGCTGATTTTTGTACCATGAAGTTGGGTAATTTGCTCGATGTTGCTGGTTAACTGCTAGGAGGAAGAGGGCAGTGTCATACTGAGTTTTTTGAGATATTTTGCTCTTGTACAGTAAATAGTTTGATACAGGACACTTTTTTCTCTGGTATTTGTTATGCTCGAGGTTTCAGTATGCGGGTGTCCTTAGGGTTGCTGCCACATCTTGTTTTGGTTTGTCTTTCCTTGCTATACTCCAGGAAGTATTTATGTTTATCATCAGAGGATAGTGGTATATCACCCCATTTCAAATTACGGCACTCTGTGTTTCCCTGAATGCCAAAGTACATTGTGACATTTACCCACATGGTGTTTAGTAATGATTGTGGGTTTTCTGGACCAAGAATATTTTTCTCATACAACTCATGGATTATGGTGTCCGTGAGCTTGTCTGCTGCTTGTGGTTTATTTCCTTTTCCATACTCCTTTAGCTGCTTTTGTTTAGATAGGAGGACGTGTCTTGTTTTTTGAAATTTTGAAGACATGGGTAAAGATTTTGGGTAGTCGTGGTCTTTCATGTACCTTTCAAAGCTCTGGAATTGGGCCCATAAACTTAGAGGCTCATAGTCTAAGCCATCTTTTCTCTGGCAGTGCATAAAATAGTGACACAATATTGGGTACAGGTCATGTGCATGGATATTTTGAATTTGCTCAAGAATGTTCATTTTCTCTCTTAGGTATTCATGCAGGTTGCTGACATCACAGTCTGTTTTGTGCTTTGTGTTCTCATTCCTGGCATTATTGATAAACTGCTGAATGGAGTTGGTATCTATATTGTATTTATTCCCTTGAATATTGCTGTCTTTCTGCATTTCTGGCACTGTAAAGTTATATTGTTTGCTCAGGTCCAGAAATGGCTCCTTGTCCTCCTCAAATTGTGAGCAGCTCATTCTTCCTGCAGGTTTAGTGGTGTTACCGGTGGCCGTAACTTTAACTTATTTCCTTTTGTTGTTTCCACTGGCTTTGTGTTTAATTTTGAGTAGCTCATATTGACTTCTTTCACCTTTGTTGTCTTTCGTTTTACCAGGAATTTTTCTATTTTTTTTTTTAGGTGGAGAAGCAACTGCATGGCTTGCTGTTTTTGACATTTTTGGAACAGCGTGAGAAAAACCAAGACTGGAAAGTAATGGCAGCTCTTTCATTAGGTACCATTTTATTTTCAGTTTTGCAATTAAAAGTAGTGCTGACAGCTAACTTTGGAATTCTGTTGTAACTAGAGTGAGAATATTGGCTGCTGACATAGACACAGTATGTGTAAATGTAAATATCTCCACAGTGTCTATGTCTGCAGTCTTTTATCTCACTGGGGTGTAAATACATGCTTTTATTGTTGATGAATATAACACACCCTATTGTGTGTGTGTGTGTGTGTGTGTGTGTGTATATATATATATATATATATATATATATATATATATATTGCCCAAGCAATCAGTTTGCATCATGCTCCTTTGGCACGTGCAACCCCTCCCCCTCCCCCAACTCACAGTACCATGAGTTTCCCAAACAGTCACTACTAATGCTGGCTGCCTGACCATGCCCCCTCACACTCAACCATTTACTCTAGCATGTCCTCTCCGCTCAGCCTCCCCTCACCCCACCATTTCTCCCTATACCTTATCGTCCCTCTTCCCCCACCCTCTCACCTTCACCGGAGTACTTACCTCTCTCTCTCATACCTCCCTTCTTCACCCCTCTGCTAGCTATCTCTGTCCCTCTGAACTACTGACAAGGCACTTTGTGGCTGCTTATTCCCCCCCATAAAGTTTTTTTTCTTGTTATTTAACTTGTACCTATGTTTTGAGTAATGCTGTAAGTTCTGAATCCAAGCTGTATCATTCATTGTAATGTAACTTTGCTTTCTCCTACTGTGCTTTGTTTTGCAATCTATGGCATGGAACCTTTGTAAAAGAGCTTGTGCTTACATTTTTTTCTGAATAACTCAATAAATATATATATATATCTTAGTTGCAAAAATACATTAATGCAAAGATATGGGTTGTAAAGCATAAAATTACAAAGACAGAAGAAAAAAACATTAGGATTTCTAATCAGGAGTACTCGGCTGGTCAGTTTGGGGTTCATTAGTTGTCAAATCAATGCCCACCCCCCGGCTCAAAACCTCCTGTCTGAAGCACAAGGTACAGCTCAAACCTGGTGCCTCAAAATGATACAGTATAGCCAACATAATCTGTGAATGCTTTGAAGACATCACACATGACCTTATCTGATCTAGGTTAGGGGTGGGCATTAGGGTTGACAACCCCAAGTAAGACCCCATCAATGATTCACCAGTACTTTGGAGCCCCAAATCACTAATGTTTTTTCATTTCCTGTCTTTGTACGCTTCTTGTTTTTACAACCCTAATCTCTGCACTAATGTAGTGTTTTGCAACTAATTTCCCTTCCTTTTGTGATAGTAGAATTTTATCCTCATTTGCACAGGTCCCATTAGGAACTGTGCAAAATTAGCTAAATACGATATTGGAGACAGGCATGATGCAGTGCATGGGCCCAGAAGACCCTGGCACACATCTTGATACCCTGTGGGCAAGGTTCCCTGACCCACCACAGGGTGTGGCGTTTGTGCCCAAACACTGCTCCATCTCTACCCAGGCCATACTGCAGCACCTTTTCCATCATCTTTGTCCCAGTAAACTGGCTCACTGAGTTCACATCTGAACTCAGCTCACTGATACGTGTTCCCCAGATGTGCAACGTCCATTCCTGAATCAATGTTACTTAATAAATTCTTTGTTTTTTAATGTTTTGACCCCAAACATTCAACATGTTGTTCTTATGATCCCGCCTGATAAACCCCATTGGTGAAAATGTTCAAATCTGAGCTGAAAAGCCATTCTGTGCCACAGGTGCAGAAGCACATTTTGGATAGGATGTGAAAAATGACAGTTGTACTGTTCATGAGGTGGTGTGAGAAAATGGGTATGTTGAAAATCTGAAGTCAAAATATTGTAAATTACAAAAGTTATGTGCCTGCATAGAAGCTGCCCAAAGCACATTCATAACATGGCTATTTTTAGGATTTTTCTTAACCAAATTTTCAACATGTGCTTTTTGGGACCCCACCTCATGAACAGTGTAATTTCATTAATCAGCACTGAAAGGTAATTTCACACAGTGACTGTGCCATTCCACGCCACAGGTGTGAAAACACATTTCAGGCAGGATGTGAAGAATGTCAGCTGTACTGTTCATGAGGTGGTGTGAAAAAATTGGCATGTTAAAAATCTGGATTCAAAATATTGTAAGATACCAAAGTTATGTGCCTGCTTAGAAACTTTGCAGTGCACACTCGTAGTGTGGTTATTTTTTGGAATTTTATGCCAAATTTTCAACATGGGCTTTTTGGGATCCACCTCATGAACACTGGCACTGCCATTTTGTTAATCAGTCCAGAAAGGTGATACCATGCAGCCACTGCGAAATCACCTTCCAGGACTGAGTAACAAAATGTCAGTGATAGTGTTAATGAGGTGGGGTCCCAAAAAGTCCATATTGAAATTTTGGTGAACAAATATTGAAAAATGGCATAGGTATCAACATAAGTTTGAAAACCCCAGTCAAATACATTGTACAGCACTTACCTTTATTCCTCAGTTTGTAGTTCAACTTTGAAGAGTGCAGACATGTCCCACTCTACAGAAGATGGCAGCAGATGTCCTCTGGTACTAAGTATGAGGCAAGGGGGTGTGGGGTGGAGGGTGCTCAGTGGGAGGGTTGGGATGGGGAGGAGTATGGTGGGGATGACGAGGGACCATATTCTTTTTTCAGGCAAAAAAAGACATTGCAAGACTGTTTTCTTTTTTATCACGTTCTTACATTAAACATTTTGGGACACTGGGAATGGGCTCCCCAGTGTCCCTCAGTATCGTGAGTAGGATGCACATTTGGGGACACTGGGAGTGGGCTCCCCACTGTCCCGTACTGATGGGGAGAAATGTGCAATACTGAATTCTGACATGAGAATTGGGGCCCCCATGTCAGTAAGGTATTTTTAAACAAGGGACTGGTGGGGGGGTCCGACACTGCGGGTGGGCATCATGGTATCAGATTATAAGTGTATGATTTTTTTATGAACTATTTTGGGACAGTAGGAATGGGTTCTCCAGGTGTCCCACACTGTGGGAGTGAGATATAATAATTGCTGACATGGGGATTGGGGCCCACAATGTCGGCTACCACTTATTGAACAACTGGTGGAGGGGGCAGCACCTTAACTTAGTGCTGCATTATGTGTTTGGCATAGGAGCCAAATGCACTATACGACACAACTGTCATTTAGGAAAGAACAGCTGTGTCATATAGTTTGCACTATATGACACAGATGTCCTTTACTAAATGACAGCTGTGTTGTATAGTGCAACCAGCTCCTATACCAAATACATTATATGGCACTAAGTTGTATTCCTCAGTTTGCAGTTCCACTTTGAAGAATGAAGTGTGTCCAGGTCCACAGAAGATGACACCAGATCACCTCAGAGGTAGGTACTGGGTAAGGGGTGTGGGTAGGTGGGTACTCAGTGGGAGGATCGGGATGGGGCGGGGGTAAGCGGTGATGATGAGGATTTTTTTTTCTTTCAGGTTTAAATAAAAAAAGGTGTTGGGGATGGTTTTCCTTTTTGTAGGTATACAATATAAAAGTAATCTAGCTAGGGACACTGGGGTTAGGCTCCCCAGTGCACTGCTCAGATGTATGTATATGTGTGTGTGTGTGGGGGGGAGAATTACATGACACAATGGGCTGTAGGTGCATCCAACACTGAGGGTGGTGATCCTGGTGTTGAACTGTACTAATAAAAAAAATAAATGAATGAATAAATAAATAAAATAAATACACTGTTACTAGGGATTGGGGCACCTTGGTGTGCAGATATACAGTTGAAAGTCACAGCACAGTCAGGATGGTGGGGCTTCAATGACAGTAACCCTGTTCCTGACCTATGAGTGGTGACAGCAGTAGGGATTGTACTATACGACAGAGCTGTCATATGTTAAAGACAGCCCTGTCATATAGTGCAAACTGCTGCTTTCACAAAAATTCAGTTATAAATAGAACACTGATCTTCTGAACTGCGCGTGCTCAGAAACAGAACATTTTTATTTAATCATTTTAAAACAACTTAATAGTGGGACCTAAAAACAACAAAAGCACATGCCTTGGACCAACCTCTATCAAACCTGAGAGTTTCAGGTTTCAAAGTCTCCTATTTTATTAATTATTGGTTAGCAAAGAAAGTTTTAAACATTTTCAAAAATGGAGGAAACATTTTCAAAAATGGAGACTTTGGGGATTATTTGCACCTCTGTAACTTTAAATCTCCTTCACCAATCTACATAAGATTTATAGAATCAAGAGATCCTGGCAAAGAGGCTGACCTCCTCAACTTTCATGTAAATTGGTTGAAAGGGGGCAAAGTTATTAAGGTGCAAATATTTGAGTTTAACATAGACGTGTATATAGTGTGTGTGTGTGTATATATATATATATATATATATATATATATACACACACCCACATTCAAAAAACTTTGTTAATGCATTAGTTAGGGTTGAAGTGACAAAAGTAGGGAAATGAGGCTTTAGGGTTGACACCCTAACACCCCCACACCCTCCACAGACCAACAGGTGACGGGGTGTGCCTTGGTGTCATCAAGCCTAACTCTCACTCCATTCCATGTGCAACAAAGCTTATATGATGCAGTATAGGAGAATGGGGAGAGAGTTAGGCCCCATGACCCCAAAGCACACCCCATCACCTATTGGTCTGTGGAGGGTGGTGGCGGGTTGGGGTGGTAGGGTGTGAGGTGGTGTTAGGGTGCCAAAACTAACACCTCATTTTTTTACTTTTGTCACTTCAACCCTAACTGATGCATCAACAAAGTTTTTTGCAATGAATTTCCTGACTTTTTGAGAAAGTGTAATCTTACTCTTATATGGTTTCTCCCATTTTATCAGAGCGCGGACATTGTAATGAACTGTAATCTTGCTGTGGGCCTTGTGCTCCAAGTATTGCATAATGGATGGCCCTGCAGTCACATTATTGCATAATAGTATCCATATGTGGACCCTGTGTCCCTATCTACCTATAATTGTAGAGACACAGCATAGGCCTAGACACATTCCAAGTAACCCTTCTGCTGAAAATTGTGCAATATCTCAGTAACCATAGCAACCTTGGAAAAAATTCCACTGCAGTTGTAATCATGGGCTGGTAACCTACATGTGTGCTTAGTACACCAAGCTGCATTTAGCAAAAAAATCCATATCTCGAACCATTTTTGAGATATAGGCACCAAAAGGTGCCGCATTCACTACAGTGTTATCCTATGGGAAATTTCTCAACTTCAGAATGCCATAACCTTGTAACCGATGCTAATTTTTACACCAAACCAGCATAAGTCACATTTCTGAGATACACACTTTGCACCCTGCAAATTTCAAGCCAAAAATACTACCCATTTCTTTGCAGTGAACTGGCAAAGATACAGCAACCTTTAAAAATCCCTTTTCATGAGCTGTCAAAATCCCTTTTCATGAGCCAATCCCTTTTAGTGAGGTGTCAAAATCCCTGTTTGCAAGCCGATCCTTGTTCATGAGATAGGTCCATCAGGTCCTGATCTCATGAACAAGGATTTCTACAGCTCACGAAAAGGGATTGGCTTGCAAACAGGGATTTTGACATCTCACAAAAAGGGATTTTTACAGCTTGCAGAAAAGGATTTAAAAAACCAATCCCTTTTCACAAGCTGTCAAAATCCCTTTTGTAAGCCAATCCCTTTTTGTGAAGTGACAAAATCCTTGTTCATGAGCCAGTCCTTGTTTGTGAGATAGGGCCATCTGGTCTGGATCTCATAAACAAGGATTTTGACAGCTCATGAACAAGAATCAGCATGCTAACAGGGATTTTGACACCTCATGAACAAGGATAGGAAGCGAGTGATGAACAAGGATTTTTTAAATCAAAAATGGCCATTTTTTGACCAAAGTAACCCGAACCAAAGCAATGGGTTTATAGAGGGCATCACCCTGAACAAAACCCATACTTTGATATTTACAGAATACATCCCTGGAGCAAGTAATAAGGTTTTCTTTCCCCACAAATTGTAAACAAGATGGTGGCTCATGAAGAGGGATTTTTTTCCTCACAAAGAGGGATTTTATAAATTCCTCTTAGCAAGCTGATAAAATCCTTGTTTGTGAGGCCAATCCTGCTTCACAAAATATACACCTATTCCAAAGACTTAACTGAGCATGCTCAGAACCCAAAATTCTAAATTTAATAACTTTGGAAATTATTAATATTTCTTCACCAAACCAGCACAGGATTGTTCTTTGGGGCAATCTCTTTTTGTCCTGAATATTTCAGACCATAATTCCAAACAGTGTGGCCACAGTGTGATGGGTACAAATCAGAAAAATGAGTGAAAAAAGCGGAAAACACACTTTTTTCACTATGCGCTGCACAAAACACACACATCCAATCAAAATGAAACTTGGCAAATCTGGAGACGACCCCATGGGACAGCACATTCCAAATTTTGTGCAAATCCGTTGAACGGTTGCAAAGTTATTATAGTGCAAAATGTGGGGTTTAACATTAAACTGCTTACTCAACCCTAATGATGGGGGCAAACCGCGTCCCTATAATATTTACATATATATATATATATATGTCTGTGTGTATGTACATACATATATATATATATATATATCTGTCTGTGTAGCATAGATATATATATATATATATATATATATATATATATATATAAAAGACAAAGAACACTCTGTGTGCAAACACGAGGCAAGAGTTACCCAAAGGCACTTTGGCTGGGAAGCCAGAAGTTTCAAGAAAATACAAAATCACACATGCTCTCACAATGCAAAGCATCATGGGCTGCATATGCAAATCACCACAGAATGTTATGCTGGTCCAACTTTAAGCAAAATTGCATGGTGCCAAAAGGCCTCTCACACAGTTTGCAAAGAGTGCTAACAGAAGACATAGACACGTGTTTCGTCCTACCAGGACTCATCAGTATGCCTCATCTGCTTGACATCCCAGTGGACTGGACTAGCTACCCTAAGACAGTGTGTCTTGGATATGTTGTGGTGAACCCATTAAAATAAAAAACTATTTAAAAGACAAAGAACCTCTGTGTGCAAACACTGAGGCAAGGGTTACCCCAAAGGGCATTTGGCTGGGAAGCCAAGTTTCAAGAAAATACAAAATCACACATGCTCTCACAATGCAAAGCCAAATGCCCTTTGGGGTAACCCTTGCCTCAGTGTTTGCACACAGAGGTTCTTTGTCTTTTAAATAGTTTTTTATTTTAATGGGTTCACCACCACATATCCAAGACACACTGTCTTAGGGTAGCTGGTCCAGTTCACTGGGGTGTCAAGCAGATGAAGCATACTGATGAGTCCTGGTAGGACAAAACACGTGTCTATGTCTTCTGTTAGCACCCTTTGCAACCTGTGTGAGAGGCCTTTTGGCACCATGCAATTTTGCTTAAAGTTGGACCAGCATAACATTCTGTGGGATTTGCATATGCAGCCCATGATGCTTGTATCAGAGAGCATGTGATTTTGTATTTTCTTGAAACTTGGCTTTCCAGCCAAATGCCCTTTGGGGTAACCCTTGCCTCAGTGTTTGCACACAGAGGTTCTTTGTCTTTTAAATAGTTTTTTATTTTAATGGGTTCACCACAACATATCCAAGACACACTGTCTTAGGGTAGCTGGTCCAGTCCACTGGGGTGTCAAGCAGATGAAGCATACTGATGAGTCCTGGTAGGATGAAACACATGTCTATGTCTTCTGTTAGCACCCTTTACAAACTGTGTGAGAGGCCTTTTGGCACCATGCAATTTTGCTTAAAGTTGGACCAGCATAACATTCTTTGGTGATTTGCATTGTGAGAGCATGTGTGATTTTATATATATATATATATATATATATATATATATATATATATATATATTCATTCATAGCAAAAGACTCTATTTAATGCATCAGGTAGGGTTGTTCCACGGTGGCAAAAGTAAGAGGTTTGGAATGAATATATATATATATATTCATTCATAGCAAAAATCCATTTAATGCATCAGTTAGGGTTGTTCCACAATGACAAAAGCGAGGAATTAGTGTTAGTTAGCCTTGTCCACAACATTCTCAGCCCACCAACAGCACTGGGTGCATTGGAGTCATTGGCACTAACTCACCCCCATTCCATGTGTAAATAAGCTGAGGTGGTGCACTATAGGAGAATGGGGTGAGAGTTAGGCCTGATGACTCCAACACACACCCTGATGCCTGTTGGTGGGGGCAGGGTGGGCATGGGGTGCAAGGGGTGGCAACCCTAACACCAAATTTCCTCACTTTTGTCACTGTGGAACAACCCTAACTGATGCATTAAACAGAGCTTTTTGCCATAAATTTCCCTTCTTTTTGAGAATGTGCAGTATAAATAGTGAATGGTATGTGGTGATAGGAGCGCGGGGCCCATGCATACTTACCCTAACAGTAATGGTAATGGCAACAGTAATGGTAATCCTAATGGGAACGTTAACGCTAACCTAAACACCAGCGCTAACGGTAACAGTAATGAGAACAGTAATGGTAACAGAAATGCACACGCAAATGGTAACGCAAATGGTAACAAAAATGCAAATGGTAATGGTAACACAAATGTAAGCAGAAATGGTAACGCCAATGGTGATGCAAAAGGAAACTGTAATGCAAATGGTAACGCAAATGCAAGCACAAAAGCAAACAGAAATGGTAACGGAAATGCCAGAGCAAACATGAACACAAACACAGATGGTAACGCAAATGGCAATGAAAACGATAATGGTAATGCAAATGCAAGCACAAATACAAATGCAAATGGTAAATGCACAAGGTGAAGCAAATGAAAACATTGATGAAAATGGTACTGGAAAAGCAAATGGTGTCGGTAACACAAATGCAAACAGTAATGCCAATGGTGACTCAAAAGGAAACAGCAATGCTAATGGTAACAAACATAAGTGCAAACGGTAATGAACACGATGCGCAAACAGAAACGATAATGCAAACAGTAACAGAAACACAAACGTAAATGCAGACACTAATGGTAATGCAAACAGTAATGGAAATGCAAATGGTAGTGTTAACACAAATGCAAATGCAAATGGTAATGGCAATGGTGATGCACAAGGAAACAGTAACACAAGTGACAATGGAAACACAAGTGCAAACGCAAATGCTAATGGTAACGGAAATGCAAACCCAAATGGAAATGGAAATGCAAATGCAAACAGTAATGGCAACGGCAATGGAGACACCAAAGGAAACAGTAACACAAATGGAAATGCAAACGCAAGCAAAAACACAACTGCAAATGGTAATGCACACAGTGACACAAACGGAAATGTTAACGGAAATACAAACGGTAACAGTAACACAAATGCAAATGGTAACAGTAACGAGAACAGTAACGGTAACAGAAACACACATGCAAATGGTAACGCAAACAGTAATGAAAACAGAAACAGTAACAGTAATGCAAGCAGGAATAGTAATGCCAATGGCGACACAAAAGGAAACAGTAACACAAATGGTAATGCAAATACAAGCGCAAAAGCAAATGGAAACAGTAATGAAAATGGTAATGGAAATGCAAGCACAAACATGAAACCAAACACAGATGGTAATGCAAATAGCAACAAAAACGCAAACAGTAATGGTAACACAAACAGAAGTGCAAAGGCAAGTGCAAATACAAACGCAAACGGTAATGCACAAAGTGATGCAAATGTAAACAATAACGCAATCTGTAATGGAAACACAAGCACAAACGTAAACACAAACACAAATGTTAATGCAAATGGTAATGCAAATGCTAACGGTAATGGAAACGCAAATGGGAATGATAACGCAAACAAAAACGGGAATACAAATGCAAATGGTAATGCACACGGTGACGCAAATGGAAATGCTAACGGAAACGCAAATGGTAATGCAAACAAAAACGGTAATGCCAACAGTGACACAAAAATAAACAGTAACGCAAACAGTAATGCAAATGCAAGTGCAAACACAAACAATAACACACACGGTGATGCAAATGCAAACGCTAACACAAACGGTAACAGAAACGCAAGCGGAAATGTAAATGCAAATGCTAATGGTAACAGTAATGCAAACGCACATGCTTTGTGTTCAAAAGAGGTGCGTCCAGAAGCACAGTGAATATGAAGAATGTGGGCATAATAGTGGCCCTCTGACAGAAAAATGAGCACTTGGAATACTAAATTGCTTATATCTCAGGAACTGTACGATGTAGAAAAAAAATTAAAATCTCATATTATTTATGACTTGCCAGGCTATTTTTGCACTTAGCCCCCTGGTGGTGGACTAAGAATTTGTGTGTCAAAAAGTCTGTATCTCGAACCATTTTCGAGATACGGGACCCAAAAAGTGTGGCGGACACTGTAATGTTATCCTAAGGGAAAAATTGTCAAATTCAGAGTGCCGTAACTTTGCAGCCCTGGTATATTTTGGCACCAAACCACCAAAAGATACATTTGTGTAATTGTGGCTTTCTTCCCTGCAAATTTCAGCCCAAAAGACCAAACTGTTGATTTGTAGCAGAGTGGCAAAGATTTCCTATTGTTTTGAGCATAGTGTCACAAATTACTTTCGCAAATCACGACACTTTTGAAAAAAATCACTTAAGTGTCGCATTTGCAAAAGTACTTTGCAACACTACTTTTTACAAAAATTTTAAAAACATATTTCTGGGGTGTTTTACCCCCAAGAAAAGACATGGCTAGCATCCTCAGGGCTTGACCAGGTGAACACAACAAGAATTGTGTCCCTAGAGGGTCCCAAATTTAAATGCCAAGCATTTTCCTGACCACCAACTGAAAAAAAATGCCTGAATCATGAAAGTAAAAGGGTCATTTGCGACAGTAAAAACTGCATTTGCGACACTTTCACATAGTTTAACTTTTCCCATGGACTATAATGGGATTCAGTGTTTTTTGAATAACTTTTGAACTGTTTAATATTTTTTCATGAAATGTTCAAAAGGCACATAGGGAATCCTGGTTGCATGATCCCTGAAATATTTGGACCTATCACACAAACCATGTGGGCTGTAGGCATGAGCAAAGAAATTAGCAAAAACCTGTAATTTATGTGTTTTTTTGCACTCTGTAACTCTGCAACCATACATCTGACCGTAACGAAACTTGGCAGGTCCAGAGATCCATGGTACCAGACTAGGCATTCCAAATTCCAGGCAAATATGTCTTACAGTGGTAAAGTTATTAAGGTGCAATATTTTAGATTTAACCTTAAATGGGGTACTCAACCCTAGCTATAGTGGCAGTACCATGCCACTATGATATATACAATAATGGATGGGGAAGTGTGCTTAATGAGAAATTAATGGCTGCCTGAGGTGTGGGATGCTACATAAATTATTAAAGCATTCCACATCAAGGGCAACCATTAATTTCAAATTTAAGCACACTTTCCCATCTTTTATTATTGATAATTGCTGGGCAACACTTTTTTCCACTTTGGTTTTCCTTCTGTTGTCTCACTGATGCAGGCTATGCACACACACACACACACACACACACACACACACACACACACACACACAACACACACACAGACACACACGCACATAGTGTTTAAAGAGGCAATCTTTTTCCACATTTTTTTTTATTTCTTGTTTTGTTAGCTTTTTATTTTTTTTAATTTCTGAAACACTGTATTTAGGTTGCTGTGGTAATGAAGATCGCAAATCGTGCCTACCTTTGCGAGTTCCGCTCTGCAGCTTCAGAATGGTAGGGTCAACCAGATATGTATTAAGCTACCAAAAATACCATTTCTTTTTAACAGTAAAAACCAAAAATGAACAGACAGCTCATTCTGGCAACTCCTCACTCCATGGGATGAGGAGCCACCATGTTTGTTCAGTGGTTGAGCCCACCCAGGAGGAGTGCAGAGCCAATGAGTATACGGCTCTCAGTTGATTGAGGTGGCGCGTGCTTGCCGTTACAACCTGCGGGTTATAATGGCAAATTATAACTGGCTCAGCCAATTGAAAAAATTGCTGACCCGTTATTATATATATATTATAGTGGCATGGTAGTGCCACTATATTTAGGGTTGAGTACCCCATTTAGGGTTAAAGTCTGAAGTTTTGCAGCTTAATAACTTTGCCACTATATAAAGGATTTACCTGAAATTTGGCAGGCATGGAGTGGTACCATAGATCTCTGGATCTGCCAAGTCTCGTACTGGTCAGATATCCAGTTGTGGAGCTGTATAGCACAATTGAAAGTCGTATTTATACTTTTTTGCACATTCTTTGCTCGCACCTACAGGTCACACGGTCTGCGCGACCATTCTGAAACCTTTAGGAAACATGCGGCCAGGGGCCCCGATGTGCCTTTCAAGGACTTCATGAAAAAATATTAAACAGTTCAAAAGTTATTCAAAAAACAAATTTCCCATTATAGTCAATGGGAAAAGTTAACAAAAAGTTTGACAGTGTTGCAAATGCAGTTTTTAGTGTCACAAATGACCACTGTAGCATCGCAAGTCCACCATTTTGCTTTCAGTTACTGGTCACAGAAATGCTTGGCATTTACATTTGGGACCCTCTAGGGACACAATTATTTTTGTGTTCACCTAGTCGAACCTTGAGGATGCTAACCATGTCTTTTGTGGGGGGTTAAACACCCCAGAAACATGTTTTTGAAATTTTTGGAAACAGTAGTGTCACAAAGCAGTGTCACACATTCGACACTTTCGTGATTATTTTTGTGAAAGTGTTGTGATTTGCAACACTACTTTGCGACACTGTGCCCAAAAGAATAGGAAATCTTTGCCACCCTGCTGCAAAAGAACTGTTTGGTCTTTTGAGCTGAAATTTGGAGGAAACAAAGCCAATATCCCACAGATGTGCCTTTTTGTGGTTTGGTGACAAAATATTCAGGGCTGCAAAGTTACAGTACTCTGAAGTTGACAATTGTTCCCATAAGCTAACATTACGTGACTTTCAGGGCACGTATCTCTGAAATGCTTCGAGATACGGACTTTTTGTCAGAAAAATGCTTAGCCCCCTGCAAGGGGGTGAAGCACAAAACTAGCCCGGAAAGTCATAAATGATATGAAATTTAATTTTTTTTCTATGTCGTTCGGTTCCTGACATATAAGCAATTTAGTATTCCATATGTTCATTTTTTGCTCTGAGGCCCATTATTCCGCATACATTCTTTGTATTCACTGTGTTTCTCAATGCAGCTTCTGGGGGAAAAAAAAGGATGTGCATTTTCGTTACTGTTACACTTAGCATTTCCACTTGCGTTTCCGTAACCGTTTGCATTAACGTTCCCATCTACGCCACCGTGTGTGTTACCCTTTGTGTTTTCATTTGCGCTTGCATTTGCATTACTGTTAACATTTGCATTTCCATTACTGTTTTTGTTTGTGCTTCCTTTTGCATTGCCATGAGCATTTGCATTTGCAAACGTGCTTCCATTTGTGTTTCCGTGTGTCTTTGTGTTTCCTTTGGCATCATTGTTGCTGTTACTGTAAGTGTTTATGTTTCCAATGGCGTTGCCGTGACTGTGCACATTATGATTTGTGTTTCTGTATGCGCTTGCGTTTCCGTTTCTGTTTTCATTAACGTTTGAGCTTGTGTTTCTATTACCATTTGCATTATCATTTATGTTTGCATCACCATGTGTGTTACCGTTTGCGCTTGCGTTTGTGTTACCGTTACTTCCCTATTTATAGTGCACATTCTCAAAAAAAGGGAAATTCTTGGCAAAAAAATCCATTTAATGCATCATTTAGGGTTGTTCCACAGTGACAAGAACAAGGAAATTAGATGTTAGGGTTCCCACCCCTTGCACCCCACCCCACCCCGTCCCCACCAACACACATTGGGTGTGCTTTGGGGTCATTGGCCCAACTCTCACCCATTTTCCTATACTGCACCACCTAAGCTTGTTTACACATGGGGTGGGGTGAGAGTTAGGACCAACAACCCCAACGCATACCCAGATGCCTGTTGGTGGGGGTGGGTTGCAATGGGGGTGGGAACCCCTGAACATCGAATTTCCTCACTTTTGTCACTGTGGAACATCTCTAACTAATGCACTAAACAGATTTTTTTGCCATGAATAATATATATATATATATTAGAGGCAAAAACTCCATTTAATGCATCAGTTAGGGTTGTTACGCACAGCAAAAAAGCTAGGAAATTCAGCATTATGGTTGAAAGCCCTTTGCCCCTGAACACCCCCAACTGGCATCGGGGTGTGCATTGGGGTCATCGGCCTATCTCTCACCCCATCACATGTGTAAAGAAGCTGAGGTATAGGAGAATGGGGTGAGAGTTAGGACCGATGACCCCAACGCACACCCAGATGCTGGTTGGGGGTTGGGCTGGGGGGTCCAAGGGAGGCTTTCAACCCTAACCCCAAATTTTCTAGCTTTTTTTTTGCTGTGGAACAACCCTAACTGATGCATTAAACAGAGTTTTTTGCCTCTAATTTCCCTTCTTTTTGAGAATGAGCATGATAAATAATGAAAGGAATGCAGTGGCGGCAGCGCAGGGCCCTTCAAGCCCCACACTCCCGCCACATGATGTCTTGTTACACAGTAACAGGAACTGCAAAGCAAATGCAAGTGGCAACAGTAATGCACATGGCAAAGCAAACGTAAATGGCAAAGCAAACGTTAATAGAAACACAAGCATAAAGTGACACAGAACCAAACAGTTACCTAAATGGAGACATCAAATAGAAGTGCATACAGAATGCAACTGGTAACACACACATTCATGGTACCACAATTGTAAATGCAAATGGTAACAGTAACACCAACACTAACACCCAAGTAAACAGAAATGTAAGCACATACGAAAATGCAAACTGTAACGCATGAACTCATGGAACCACAGTTGTAAATGCAAATGGTTATGGTAACAGCAACAATAAAGTCAATAAAAACAGAAATGCAAGCGCATACAAAAATGCAAACTGTTACACATAAGGTCATGGTACCGCAATAGTAAATGTAAATGGTAACAGTAACAGCAACAGTAAAGACAACAGAAACAGAAATGCAAGCGCATATGAAAACGCAAACCATTATGCATACGGTGGCGTAGATGGGAACTGTGATTCGAATGGTAACAGAAGCGCAACTGGAAATGCTAGCTGTCACAGTAACAAAAGGGCACACCCTTCTTTTCCCAAAAAATTGCATTGAAAAAACTAATTGAAAACAAAGAATGTATGCATTATACAGTAATTGACTTCATAGCAGAAAAATATGACTTGGAATACTAAATTGCTTATATCTCAGGAACCATATGACATAGGAAAAAAAATTACAATTTTGTATGAATTATTACTTTCCTGGCTAGTTTTTTGCTTAGCCCCTCAATTTGGGGGCTAAGCATTTTTTTGACAAAAAGTCCGTATCTCGCACCGTTTCTGAAATACTGGCCCTGAAAGACGTGACGGACGACATAATGTTATCCTATGGGACAAATCGTCAACTTCGGAGTGCTGTCACTTTGCCACCCTGTAATATTTTTTCTCCAAACCACCAAAAGGCACATTTATAGGATGTTGGATTTCTTCCCTCCAAATTTCAGCCCAAAGACCAAACTGTTATTTTCCAGCAGAGCAGCAAAGAATTCCTATAATATGGCAGACGCCATAATGTTATCCCATGGGAAAAAGCACCAACTTCATACTGCTGTAACTTTGCCGCCCTGTAATATTTTTTTACCAATCCATTAAAAGGTAAATCTGTGGGATGTTGCCTTTCTTCCCTCCAAATTCCAAGTAAAAAGACCAAACCATTTCTGAGATATTCAATGTCAATGACTGGCAAAATTTCTCTATCTATTCCATTATAAGAAATCTGGCCATCTTGTCCCTATTTTGCAATCAAAGATCACGATCAAAGAATCTCACGATCAAAGAATTTGTAGCCTCACGATCAAAGAATTTGCAAGCTCATGAACAAAGAATAAAAAAATGTAATGAATCAAAAAATTGGAGGAATTGCAGTAAACCACCACCATGGTTTGACAGAACGAAGCCCCCTGAGTTAAACCCACACTCATTTGACTTCCTAGGTCACCCATGGGCTGAGAAAAATGATTTTTAAATTTGGCCATCTCTTCTGTCGCTCACGATGCAAGATTGCGATCAAAGAATCTCACAATCAAAGAATTTGCAGCCTCATGATCAAAGAATTTGCAGGCTCATGATCAAAGAATAAAAAAAGGGTGAAATGCGATTTATTCACTGATTTGAACCAAACCAATGGCATGGTTCGACAGAACAGACCCTCCTGAGCAAAACAAGCCCTCATTTGTGTCCCTAGCCCACCCCTGAGCTGAGATATTGGTATTTTAGGTCACAATGCAAGATCACGATCAAAGAATCTCATGATCAAAGAATTTGCAGGCTCGCGATCAAAGATCGTTAGTGAGCCACGAATTAAGATGTTAAAAGCTTATAACTCTATTTTTTGACTGATTTGGATGGAACCAAAGCCATGGCTTGATAGATCAGGGTCCCCTGAGTAAAGCCCATCAAAGTTTTACTTCAGAAGTGACCCCTGAGCCGAGATATTTGTGTTTGTCTGATTGGAAAACTGAAAACAAGATGGCGGACCTCATGGTCAAAGAATTTTGAAAATTCCTCGGGAACAAAGATTCTTGAACCATGAGGCTTTAAATTCTTTGATCGCCAGGTGAGACCAGATGGCCAGAACCCCCATTCTTTGATCGCAAGATATACATATAAATTTTCCTGTTGACTCATAATGGGAACTTAAAAGTGCCATAACTTTTGAATGCCTTAATATTTTTTCACCAAACAAAAAGTGGTATGTTCAGCCACCAAAGCTCTTTCAAACAAGCCATCTTGCAGAGTGGCACACCACACAATGGTCGTGAAGGACCACATTAAGAATGCCAAAAGGTGCCTTCAAAAATGGATAATTTTGCATTTTCCAGCACTTTCGTACATGAAGACCAGCACTCCGACACAAACACAATTTGGCAGATCAAGAGATCTAGTGTGCCCCAACGCATGTACCAAATTTCAGGCACATCCATTGAATGGGTCCAAAGTTATTAATGTCCAAACTTTTGACTTTAGTATGTAAGTGGCCACTCGACCCTAACTAGGGTGGCGCGACCGCACCACTATAATATATATATATATGTATATATATATATATATATATATAGAGAGAGAGAGAGAGAGAGAGAGAGAGAGAATAGAGCATAGGTGACTGTGTGTTATGAAGTTTTTTACACACCCAAGGTGTGTGATGACCCATAAACCTCAAGAGTGAAGATCAAGAGGTTTATTAGGTTATAATAACTGGATCTTGTTTTCTCCCATAGGGAAACCCAGTTATAATTCGCTGTTATAACCCATGGATTATATCAGTGAACACAAACCGTGTTTCCCTTGTTCTCTGCATGCGCCAGCTGCAGCTGTTCCTTTAGCACCAGCCACGTTCCTTATTGGAGACAGACTTTTTACCACCACTTGGATTCGGCGGTAAGTTTTTCTTAAATAAAACCACTGGGCTATACATGTTGTGAATAACACATTTCACCAAAGGAAACAAAAACCAAAAAGGGCACATTTTTTTATCGGCAGCCACCTCCAACCACGCTGAACCCCCCCTTGACTGAACTGGGCACAGGGATGTTTTATTCTTATTTAATATCATTGCTGTGGTGAAGAAACAATACCCAGAAATTATATAAAATAAACCATGGGGCTGTGTGTAAAATTTGAATTTTGCATACATCCTCGGTGTTGGATGCTTAAATAAACCCCTCAAGCTTCACTCTCTGGGTTTATGTAGCATCCAACACCTCAATGTGTGTACAATTCTTGTTACGCACACAACCCCATGTATTACTCTGTATATATCACATACCGAGGATGTGTAAAAAAATGTCATAGACACACAGTCATCTATGTTTTATTTTTTATAGTAGCTTGTGCAAGGAGTGTATGGCAAAGAAAGTGTCCAAAGCAGTTCTGCCATGATCCCTGCTGCCTGTTGCTCAGTCTCTCTGCTCCTTTCCAATACAGACAATCTTTTTGTTTTTGTTTTTTCCTTTTTGAAACTCATAGTGTGGAACCACTTAGTCAGCGACGGCCTGTTCCCAGTTTCAGATCGTAGCCGGTGTCTCTTGAAGCTAATGAACACTAGCATCTGAAAACAAGTTGTAAAGACAGTATCAACCAGATAAATACTGAAAAAACTTAAATAAATAAATAACAAAATAAGTAAAAAAGTAAATAAATGAGCAGTGTGGCTCCATGCTAAATGACAAATGGAGTTAAGGAGCTGCCATGTTTCTGGATCTCTTTAACCCGCCCACACGCAGAATAATAACCAATGAGGTAGCACGCTACAAGGAAATGAAGCAAAAGTGAAACAAAAAGGACTGAGAAGGCTGTAATAACTGGTTTTCCAGTTATTACAGTGTTTGCAAGAGGACATTTAACCATGTGAGAAAGTTGTCACTGTCAATTATATATATATATATGTGTGTGTGTGTGTATGTATATATATATATATATATATATATATAGGGGATACATGATGGGCAGGAGTGTAATACCGAAAATATTGTCATTCCTGCAGAGTGAGATATCTATGCCTCACGATGCAGGAGTGACAATATTTTTGGTATCACACTCCTGCCCATCGTGTGTGCAATTTATACAATAGGGCAGGAGTGTTGGTGCAGTTTATGTATGTGGAGCAGTGATTTATTGGGTTTATTTTGCCGTTGGGTATGTTTCCACGTTTGTACAGCAGTTTGTTTTACAATGGGTGGGTTCCGGTAGTCATGGTTGCAATGTTTTGTCTGGTATCTATTGGTTTATGTGCTTGTGAGAGTTTTATTCATGCTGAGTGTTAATGTGGCTGTCTGATTGGAAGAGGTCTGTGTCATGGTATTGTCAGACGACTGCTTACATTGGTTGGTGGGTTGGGCTGTCAGTATGGACGTGAGGTATTTTCATTGGTGTAGCACTGAAAGTGGGTGGGCTAGTTACTTCCGGGAGTGTGGTTGTGTACAAGGGGTTCACGTTATTTTATTTATTTGAACCCTTGTGTGTGATAATTTTTTTTATTTTGCTTTGTGGTTAGTAATGTCGTCTGTGAAGTATTTGTGCTATTCTAACTTAAATGTCGGGTATTGGACTTTTCGCACTTGGACAAAAGTGGTTCTGATGTGTTCCTTTAAGGTACTATGGCTGCACTGCTTTCAGAAAGGAATAAGGTAAATTCCACAGGGTTTTATTAATTACGGTCACTGTCTGATGATGTGGCCTTCATTCTTTTCCTAGGTGGGCTGCCCCTTTCTCTTCTGTGGTGGTGTAACAGAGAATCACAAAGAAATGATATGTACTGTTGATAGAGATGCCTTTATTTTTATGTGGATTGGGTTGTGCTGCTTTTGAAGAGTTAGGTTACTGATTCACGATGGATTTGCAAGCCCTTGTAAGTTTTTTTGTTCTGTTGAATTGAAATAGCCTTCTTGTTGTTTTGATGGCTCCGGCTACTCCAGTGCACTTTTCAGCACATTGAAAGCGTTTGTGAAAGCAGGGAATACTCCAGCTATTTCAGAGAGCATGCAGGTGTTTCAACCAGTGTGTGGAATTTAAGTTGATTGGTCTTGCAAAGTAATACCGACATGAGAAATGTAATGCGTGAGGTAGGCAGAGTGGAAATAAATGCTGCTGACGTAGGAACTGTGTGTGTAAATGTAAATATCTACCACAGTTCCTACGTCAGCAACATTTATCTCACTTCTGTGAGAATACATGTTTTTATCTGCAACGTTTATCAGCCACCCCATTGTGTATAGATATATATATATATATATATATCATGTTTGTGAGGATAGATTTTTGCAAATAGTTTCCATATTTTGAGGGTAGTCAAACCAAGACTGAGAATATTATATTTATCCTCACTCTAGGTCCATTTATCCCATAGTGACTATGGAAGATTTAGCCATTTCTCCACACAGTAGGTCAAAAGTGGCAATGGAGGTACAGTGTAGTATTACATTGATGATCCTCCTTAACCAGCAACGTTGTGCTGTGATTAGGTTGCAGCCCCTCCTTATCCAGTGATGTTTTGCTGTGATAACATTATTGTTGAAGGTGGCCACTGAACAATCAGGACACAGGGGGCTTGATTCTCAAAACTCTGATTGTGACACAAGGTGACTGCATCAAACAGTATTGACACAAGGGGCACCTTGCATCACAACTTGTGTAGTTTGTGTTCCTGGAAGGCTGTCTATAGTATAACAGGGACCCCCTGCACCAGATCATCCATACAACAGGACTGCACCAAGGTCAGGGTGTGCCAAGTTGCTAGAGGGCCTGTGGCAGATGCTAGCTGCAACATCCCCTTAAATGGGATTCTGACAGCCTGCAGTACCCTCAAGGACTTAGATCACCTAGCAGGTAGTCTAACAGCCCTTGCACCACCTCTGAAGCCTTCATGGAGTGCGAAGGAGCCTGTTCCACTGCCTGTTTGCAGTATCCCATGCCCTCACAGAACCCAAAGAACTCACACTCAATGGTGTAGTGGCTACAGGATTCCCTCCCATGGTGCCAGGCATGCAGTGGCCACCCCCCAACAGATGGCATAGGCATGCTAGCACCCTGCAATGTCCCCATGGGGGACCTTTTGCCACCCTTTGGCACCCATCTGTGCCCTATTTACCCTCCCCAACCCCCAGCCCATCCCACCCAACACTGCCAGCATCCAGGCTAGTCCCCATTACAGGGCACCAATGCCACTCAACTGCCCCACAGCTTGTAGCTAACCTTTCCCATGTGCCTTGCCTTTGGTACACAAAAGCATTTGCCGCAAACCGGAAGACTTTGGCATTGGGATCCCACCCATACTTGCATCATCTGCAGGGTCCCTGGTACACTAGTGAGCAGTGCAAGCTGCCATTCCTGTAGCTTGTGTTGATCTTTGAGAATCATGTACAGGAGTTTTTCTTGCCATAGTGTAATAAAAAGCATGGTATAAAACTAATATGCCATTGCCCTAAAGAAAATATCACCGGTATTTTCCCTAATGAAGTTTGATCTTTTGACATTACTCATGGCTTTGCCACTCATGATGTCATGAGGTCAAACTGTGTTCAGGAAAAATATCAGAGATATTTTCATTAGGGCCATGGCAGGTGCCACAAAAACATATTATTGTGGCATGGTAATGTCACTATAGATAGGGTTCAATGGTCACATCTATGTTAAATCCCAAATTCTGCACTTTAATAACGTTGCAACTGTTTGACTGATTGGCATGAAATTTTGCATGCTCAGTAGGGGACCAAAGATCTCATAATGTGGCACGTTTCATGCTGGTTGGATGTGCGGATCTGGGGATGCAGAGTGTCAAAAAATGTGAAAGTTATTATTTTTGTGTAAATCCTTTGTCACACTGATTCTCAGAAACGGCTTGTGGATTTGGTCTGAAATTGTTAGGGTATATCGGCTTGGGTCGTAGATGTGCCTTTTAAAAGTTTGGTGAAAAAAATAATAATCTGTTCAAAAGTTATTTAAGTTTAAAGTTTCCCATTATTTCCCATGAGAAAAGTTAGATGTGCCATGCAAAAGTACTGTTTTGCTGCCATGGAAGCAGTATTTGCTTTTGCAAGTGCGGAATGTAGTGTTGAGATTCCGCCATATTGTTGTCAGTTAGCAAGGCAAACAAATTTAGATCTTTCAAAAAATACTTGTAGTTGGTAAACACCAACTGTTGTGTTTACCTAATCAGGGCCTAAGGAATCAGATTCTGTGGTCAGTTTGCCCCCCAAAAGCCCTAAAATATACTGATTTTTTCCATGGCCATATTTGTGCTGCAAATTGCAGCAGTGTTTCATGAAAAAAGGGGGAGTTTGTGCCACAAACTGCGGCATTACTGCCATTTTTTTCATGAAACAATGACTGGCATATCATGCAAACAGCTGCCATAATTTGTGACACAAATATGGTCACTAAAAAAAAACATTTCTGGCCATTTCTTGGTCAAACTGCCTTAGAATCTGATTCCTCAACTCCCATTAAGGTAGGTGTTTACCTAATTCAAGGAATTTTTTTTATCCTTTTACAGCCTCATAGGGGCAGAGGCATGTTAATATTAAATTTACCAACATCGGAGTGCCCAATCCTTGTGTCAGCAGTAGAAACCCACACTCATCAGTGTGGGACACTGGGGAACCCACTTTCAGTGTCCTGAGATACGTATCTCCCCCAGCAGTGTGGGACACTGGGGAGCCCATTCCCAGTGCCCTGAATTATGTATTACTTTAAACCTAAAAAAAAAAACAGTCCCATGACATAGGATTCATTTGCCAACAATGGAGTGCACAATCCTTGTATCAGCACTAGAAGCCCCCCCACCAGTGTGGGACATTGGGGTGCCCACTCCCAGTGTCCTGAGATGTCTCCCCCCTAACAGTGTAGAACACTGAGGAGCCCACTCCGAGTGTCCCAAAATATGTAATAATATATTACCTGTAAAAAAGAAAACAGTCCTCCATCATCTTTTTTACCTGAACAAAAGAAAACATACCCTTGTCATCCCCCAAATACCCCTCCCCATCCCAACCCTCCCTTGAGCACCCACCACTTCACCCCTCCTTGCCCTATACTTACCTCTGCTGTCATCTTCTGTGGACTGTGACATGTCTGCACTCTTCAAAGCTGAACCACAAACTTAGGAATAAAGGTAAGTGCCGTACAATGCATTTCAATGGTGTTTTGAACTTAGATTCATAACCTAGCCATTTTTAGTTTTTTTTCCACCAAATAGTCAACACAGGCTTTTGGGGCCCCCACCTCATAAACACTGTGACTGTTGTTTTGTTAATCAGGCCCATAAGGTGATTTTGTGGTTGCCACGCGAAATCACCTTTCAGGACTGATTAACAAAATGACAGTGCCAGTGCTCATGAGTTGGGGTCCCAAAAAGCCCATGTTGAAAATTTGGTGAAAAAAGTTCAAAAAATGACTGAGTTACAAGCAGTCATTGAAATGTTTTTACACACATGCATAACTTTGGTAATTTTTAATATTTTGACTCCAAATTTGCAGCATAACCATTTTTTCACACCACCGCATGAACAGTACAGTTGTCATTTTTCACATCCTACCTGAAACATGTTTTCGCACCTGTGATGCAGAATGACATTTTGGCACAGAGTTTAACATTTTCACCTACGGGGGTTTATGAGGTGGGGTCATAAGAAGATTATGTTGAAAATTTAGGGTCAAAATATGAAAAAATGACAATGCTGTGACATTTAGTTGCAATTTCACTACGCCCGCTCATAACTTCGGAAATGTTAAATATTTTGACCCCAGATTTTCAACATAGCCTTCTTATTACCCCACCTCATGTATGTCACAGTTGTCATTTTTCAAATCCTGCCCAAAATGTGTTTTCACATCTGTGGCACGGAATGGCACTGCAGCTGAGCAGAATTAAGTTTCGGCACAGCTCTGACAATTTTTCTGTACCAGGGTACATGAGGTCAGGTAATAAGAATGCCATGCTGGTAATTTGGTCACTGTTGTTCTATAAATGGAAGCACAGGGCCAAGAGGGTCCTACAATTCCACACCTACATACATATGCACATTTATGGAGGGATGGAGCGCGGGCACAGACAAATAAGGAAATGATTATACTATCTGAAAAAGTAAGGAAATTCTTTGTAAAAAACTTAGTTAATTCATCAGTTAGGATTCTTACTAAAGTGACAAAGCAGGGAAATGTGATGTTAGGGGTTTCAGCCCTAACACCCCACCCCACCACAAACGGTATTGACAGAGCATCGGGCAGTGCCTGTAGGGTCATTGGTCCTAACGCTCACCCCATTCCATTAGTAAAGAAGCTGAGATGGGCACAGTATAGGAGAATGGGGTTAGCATTAGGGCCAACGACCCCAAGGCACCCCCGATGCCTGTCAGTGTCTACAGGGTGGGGTGTTAGGTTTGGAAACCCTAACACCACATTTCCCTGCCTTTTTCACTTTAGTAAGAACCCTAATGGATGCATTAACCCAGTTTTTTGCAATGAATTTATCTTCCGTCTTTCAGATGAGATGTTAAATCGAGGTCCCATCTGCCTGTTCTGGTGGTAGTTCAGTTGGATGTTAAAGATCCCATGGCACTTCTCAAAAAGAGCAGGGGAATTTCCCCAGTGTCCTGGCCAAATTTTCCCCCTTTCACTAAAAATACCACCAACAACTTACTCTGGTTCAAGGTCAGTTGGCATTCATCTGTACCCACCTCCCCCAGGTCGTGCCTGAAAATAGGCAGAATTTGTCTAGTGCATTTACCCAGTCAACAAAAGCTAAGTAAATAAATAAATAAATAAACATAAGAACATACCATGCAGTAAAATTAGTAAGACACACAACTACAACTGCATACTGCCTACCAGCTGTGGCTAACCATGCTGGTGCCAGCCAGTTCTTGTTTTCATTTATCAGCTGTACCACTAATTAAGCCTAATTAGTTCACAGACAACCAAGCAGTTAATATGAACTTAGTATAACAAAAGGAGCAGTCTACTATCTTATTGTCTGTGTTTTGTAGTAAAAAGACACATCATTATCAGAGCAGGATTTCTCTGTTATTTGAAAGGAATTAATGGATACTTAACCATAGGCCTGTTTGTATCACTAGCGTAACTATTGCTGTATCTGTAATGACAGGTTTAGAAAGATAACATCCTTCTTATACATGGCCATTTTCTCAAGACAACCAATTTAACCCTTGCAGGGCCATGGACTGATATATCAGTCCAAAATTTCTATACGTTCTAATTCTGTTGGCAGCCTAAGGGTTAAAGTCACTAAAGCCATGTTTAAATCAGGCGGTTCACATTTACTTCCACAAATGCAAAATCCCTTCTCCCTACTGGAGTGTTGGGCTGAGCATCAGTAGTAGCATAACCTTATGTTGCTGGAATACACTGTTTTGTGCAAGGATCACGGGTCAGAGTTTCCTGTCTCATTAAGGGGTCAGAGTCAGGAAAAAACTAAGTACCAAGGATTTAAGGGCTCTCATTTTATAAGTTGTAAACTGCTTGACACAGTCCTCGTTTAGTGCACTAGTCAAATAAACTGAGTAAAGTTGGCTAACGCTCAAGACAAATTTTGTCAAGTAAAAAAAAAATAACAGAAAAAGTAGGGTAACCACTAATATCTAAACAGCATTCCCAGAAACTCAGTTACTAAGTCAGAAATCAATGTTAAAGAAACTGACATACATTTTAGGACACTGACCATTTATGAGACTTCTATTGCAGAAGTGAAAATTGCTGAAAAAATGATCTGAGTGATTCTGGAAAAATATATTTAAAAATGCATAAGTTATAGGCAAAAGAAAATTGATGCTGAAAAAAGTCCCTGGATACATGTTTTTGTTTTGTATCCTCAGTTTTCCCTTACTCATAACTTTAACATTTTTTTAAAATATTAATATATTGTATGATCCTGATCATTTAAACAAAAACTTGTGTTGCAGAAGCAAAAATTGCTGAAGAAAATAATCAATAGCTGACCTGGACTCTAGACTGCCAGAGCTGGGAAATACATAAATTCCTATTAGTAAAATAAAAACACCTGAAACATACAGAATAATACACTGGGTGGTATGCATTATGAGAATTTAATACATACTCGAGGTACGTGATGCTATATAAATCCTGAGAGCGAAGCTTGAGGGGTTTATTCAAGCATCACACACTGAGTTAGTACAAAGTTACACAAAGGTGCAATTTACACAAAGTTAGTACTGAGGGTATGTTTAGATTGAAGGGGGAAGGGACCACAAGGGGACATAGACTGGAACTGGTGGGGCGGGGGGGTCAGGAGGGAGCTGAGGAAGCATTACTTCACAGAAAGGGTGGTGGCAGCTTGAAATGGACTGCCTGAGGAGGTTATCTCACTGGATTCAGCAGGGAGTTTTAAGGAGGGATGGGATAGGTTCATGGGCAAGGTACAAGTAGGGAGAGAATTGACCAGAGTGGTGAACTCAGGGAGAGAAAATTTGACAGGATGGATGGAAGGGGGGGGGCAGCAGCAGTTCTCTCAACTGTAAGCAGTGTTTTCAAGCAGACGAGATAGACCTTGAGGCCTAATTCTGCTGGCATTGTCATATATTCATATTAAATTCAAGTAACCACACCACTCCAAGAGTTATTTTATATGTTATGGTCATCAGCGCCCCCACACCCATGAGAGCTTATATCTATTGGCACTTAATTCTGGCACCTTTTCATATTATTCTGCATCTTTCACACAAACATTTCAGCAGATACTTGCCACTCAGGGCAGTTCTTAAACCATGG
Source organism: Neoceratodus forsteri (assembly GCA_016271365.2). NCBI lineage: Eukaryota > Metazoa > Chordata > Ceratodontiformes > Ceratodontidae > Neoceratodus > Neoceratodus forsteri. Next base: position 1,644,378,571 of record CM057450.1, read on the forward strand.
TCAGACAATTCTGGGGGTTGGCTGAAAGGGTGAATGAATGAAGATGTGAGCTGCTGGCCTGCGCATGTGAGGGAACTCGAAGGCAGTTGTGGGAGGTCTGCTCTGTAGAAGTCATTCTACAAACCGTTAGCACAGCCTAGTAAGAAATGAAGCCCAAACAACTAGGCTTTAAATGCTCACACAATGGTCTCAGTATCCATGGTGCCTTTTTTAATTATTACAGAAGGCCAGTCGGGTAGCATAGCAAATTTCTTTTTTTTTTTTACTAGGACTCAGGTCGAATTCCATGTAAACATCAAGTGGAAAGTGTTTGCTGCAGTAAGTAAGTTTATTTGTTTACAATTAGCTGAAGAAAATAGACACTGAAACTGCTTTAATTGAATTTGATGGCCGTTTGAGTTGCAGAGTGCTGACTCGCTGAACGGACTCAAGCCAGCAGCTGCTGTTCTGTGAGCATGTGTTACCATAATAACTGGCCAGTTATGGCAAATGATAACTGGCCATCCCCATTAAAAAAGTAATGGTCAGTTATTATGACATCTTTCTACACTGAGATAAGAATAACTGAACTAAAATTACTCTTGATTCTTTTGTATAGACTATGCACCACTTGAATGAACAAGGCATTTACTTTATATGGCACCCCCTCCAAAAAGCTTGGGGAGCTTCACAAAGCAAATATACAAGCAAGCAATAATATCAGACAGGATGCGCGGTATTGGACTAAGCCGCACCACTCAGGGGCATAATGAGGCCTGACACCGCATGCAGCGGGCCTTATAGCCCCTGGAAGGTCTGGTATAGCCCATATTACCCACCCTGGAGGGTATTATTGTGCTTAGAAAATGGGCCACTGTATTATATATATTTGAAATAAAAATCGTTATGTTTCAATGTTAAAACTCTTAGCCTTTTTGTTGTATTTTGTAATAATATAGTTTCTCTGCCTGCATTATAATGTTGTATTTTTATTATGACCTAAAGACATTCGTCCTACTGGAGTCTCTGTAGGCATAACTATGAAGGTGGTTATATTGGTTCCCCCCACCCCCCACCACACACATACACAGGGCTTTAGTTAAATACATTAGTTTTTTTTAATTCATTCATTCATTTTTATCAATTTATTCATTCAACAATTTTTTATTTTATTAATTCATTGTGGAAACTGGCCGAGGAGTATTGGTAGTGGGTGACCGAGCAGGGAGAAAAAACGAACATAAGCCTGCTAAACACAGGTACGCTTCTGTGTTTTCTCCTTGGTTTGATGTTCTTTTTTTGGCTGCGCTGCAATTTAAAAACATGTATGCATCTGGCAATTGGGCCAAGAAGAGGTGGTGGCAGGCGGACGGCCGCACTGCCATGCAGGCAAGAACGGATACAAGGTCTGTAGATTTTGTAATAGGAGGTCAACCAAGCTGATAGTAGATGGCACAGCAGACTTTTACAGTTGTTTAGTGGTACTGCAGAGTTTACTTCTGTGTGTTTCTTGCTTGCCGGTTCTTCAGTTTTACTTCTTTTGGGACTTTGATTCTGCAGTCCAGAGTTTGGGTCTGCAGTGGATGGGAATGGGCTGTGGGAACTAAGAGGACAATGTGTAGCAGGAACAGAGGCATGGGAAGTGTGTGAACAGGGGCGGGGTGCAGGGAGAAGGGAGTCAGAATAACAGAGGCAGACCGAAGCAGCAGGTATGATTCTTTTGCACAAGAAGACTGATCAGCCAAGAGATTTTTTGAAGTAGCTGTAGACAAAAAGATAAAAGGCATTTGTTGTCCGTTTCCTTTGATGAGGGATGGATCGTGCCTGTCTTCTAGTAGCAGTGAGTGCTTGATATGCTACCACTACTGTTTCAAATAAAAATCTGATTTTCTTATAAAAAAGGTGAGAAAATATTAAACTGGAGAATTAATTTTGCAGCCAACACCTGTTGCCAAGTAAGTTTGTCTTTCACAGGGGGTTGATCTTGCACACTCGCTCAGTAAGCGAGCTGAAAACAATGCATTCTGTTTACAAACTCGGGCTATGCAGTGGCAGTTTAAAATACTTAACTTTTCTGAAAAAAAAGGAAAAAGTAGTTTGCAGCAGGGAAAACAGGCACACAGATTTGGGCAGTTACTCGGTGACGTCATGTTTCAGTGTGTGTGTGTGTGTGTGTGTGTGTGTGTGTGTGTGTGTGTGTGTGTAGGGGGGCTCTCACCCTCTCGCTAAGCGATGAAAAAACATGGCAGAAGTTTGAAATTGTGTGTCCGGTGCTTCAACCAACGAAGAAGCAGTCTGGGCACAGGAATACTTGGCTGGGCATAAGGCAGGTTTGGGCCAGGACTTTTTATTTGGTAGGCATCTATTTTCCTTTTTTTTATCTTATTTCTATTTTTGCTCCCCTGGATGGCCCCCATCTAACTGACTCCCCCAGCTCCTGTCACCCGGAATTACCGGGGCTTACCTTGCACCCGGTCCGGGAGCAGTGCCTGTGAGGAGTCGGTCATCATCCTGCCGTTGGTTTTTTCGTCCACCGGTTTTTTTCCCGGGGACCCAGGAGAAGGATGCATGTGCGCCTAAGCCCCGGTAATGACCCCCTTCCGCCCACCCCATTGGCCTAATGCTGGCTCCCCCAGACTGCACAGCCTCCTGGCCTCCATCACAGGGCAACCACTGAGCGAGGGATGCCAATCACCCTCCCCCAGAGAGGAGAGCTGCCCACCGGCTGCTCTATCCAGCTCTGCCCCCCCCGTGCTGACCCTCCGATGACCCAGGCTCGCTTCCTGAACCTGGGCCACCGGGCGTGCTGCAGCAGAGATGTCCAGTGCCTCAGCCCTCTGCGCCACTGGGCCGGCCCTTGGTGGGCATCTATTTAAAGTTATATTTACCCCTATGGAATGGGTACCAGACAGTCAGATGCCTCCAAATAAAAAGCCCATTTTATAATACAAGAATAAATATTCATTCAGGTCAAAGCATAACATAGTAATTACAATAAACATGCTTGTTTAATAGATGGAGACTGTACCATTAATCAGACTCTAAATTACATGCCAAAGCAAATAGGTAGGATTTTAATCCCTTTATAAACCTCTTCACCAAAGTGGAGCTCTTCAGATGGTAAGATAAGGTGTTCCAACAAAGCAGGGTCACCACTGAGAACACTCTATCCCCAGAAAGCTTCAGACATGCCGTCAAAACTAGCTTAAAACAATGGCTTATTCCAATGAATGAATGCACCTGTATCTTATGTTTAGTGTGTGTGTTATTTAGTGTTATTATTTTATATTGTATACTATTAAGTTTGTTTGGATTGTATTGTATTTATGGTGTATGATTTTATAACTTGTCGCTTGCGAAAATGGGCACTTTTGCTCATCAGCTAACAAGTATAAAAAATAAAAATGAAAAAAAAAACTGAAAAATGAAAGGAAAGAGACCCTCAGTGGAGCACAGTGGTCGATCAGGAGCATACCAGGCTAAGAGGTCTTTGAGGTAGTTGGGCTCCAACTCATGTAGGGCTTTCTAAGTTAAAAACAAGATCTTGAGGGTGGTATGCCACAAGAAAGAGAGACAGTGTAGCTGCCACAGCACAGTTATAATATGTTCGGTGTATGTTGATCTGGAGATCAGCTGGCCACAGCATTCTGCATCAGCTGTAGGCAATGCACCAACTTCCCTGATAGCCCTAGGTAAACAAAATTATAGTAGTCCTGTCTTGAGGTCAAAAATGCATATACCAGGGTCTCCAAATCCTCTTGTCCTAGGTAGGGCTTAATCTGGGTGATATTTCTCAGCTGAAAAAATCCTTTGCACACCACAGCTAACACATGATGCTCAAGGGTCAGGTTGACGTCCATAATGACTCATAGAGTCTTCGCCCTATCCACACCTGCCTGAGGTATTCTATTCAAAGACAGTCAAGCAATGGCACCATATCTGGCCACTGCCACATGAGAACTCAGTTCCACCAGTAGCAACTCCATCTTGGTTAAGCTCAGCCAGCTAGAGGTCATCCAGTCTGTGATCTCCTGTAGGCATTTCTCACCCACCAAGACTGCTGCCTGTCCATGAGGCATATATTACAGGTACAGCTGAGTATCATCTGTATAGCAGTGAAACCTCACACTGTACTATATAATGACCCTATCCCAATTGTAGTAAGTAAACTGTAAATTAAATGGGTGATAGCACCAGCCCTTGTGGAACCTCACAATTGACGATCTTTGGCAATGAAGTGAAAGTTCCCATCACATCCTTCCATGATCTGCCAGTGAGGAAGAATTCAAACCACCTCAGTGTTGTCCCAGTGAGATCCTCATATTCCACAAGGCATCCTATCAATACCCCATAATGCTCTATGTCACATGTTTGAGCAATCAAGGATAAAGGTATAGATCATGCATCCCTATCTCATGTCAGCAGCAGGTCATCAAACACTTTTACAAGTGTGGTTTCTGTGCTGTGGTGAGTGTTCTGTGGCAAGGCCAGAAATTCAACTGAAATGGCTCAAATATATCAAAGTTCTCCAGGTGAGCCTCAAGCTGCATCACCACCACCTTCTCAATCACCTTTCCTAGAAAGAGAAGGTTTGAAACAGGTCTGCAGTTCACTAACACCTCCAGGTCCAAAGATGGTTTCTTCAAAATAATCGCACCACATTTCTTTTAAGACCTTCAGGAAAACTACCTTGTGAGAGGGACCACCATACAATTATCATGAACACTTCAACAGCCACATAGGCCCTGAGTCCAACTAAGAGCACATGGGATGCAGACTTGGGACCACCTTGGTGACCTCCACATAAGAATTAACCAGACTAAAAGTTTTTTGTTCTATCAAGTATAGGAAAGAGTGGGGGGGATGAGTGGCTTTGACAGGAAGCAAGATGGTTGTGTTTTAGAGCAGCACCGAGGCTAATCATTCCTATATCATGGTAGTCCTGCAAATTTAGTCACTACAGTTATCCTTAATGAACAAAACAGGAGTCCTAAATGGCACAGAGTAAGAAAGTGGGGAAAAGACAAGTGCAACTCACCTTGAAGTCCACAAATGAAGCCATCAACAAATACACACCTTCTGACACTTCCAGGTACACCAATATGAGAGCAGGACCCAGCATGGATCAGGCTTCAGTAACTGGTACAGACACGGTGTTGCCAGCACCCACATGAAATATGGCTTTGAAAACCTGGCAGTGCAACTTTTCCATATACAAAAGGACAGTAAACCAGCTGGGGGGGAATCTGTGGACAGTCACTCAAAATTAATTGAAGAACTGGGGGGGGGGGAAGGGTAGCCAAACAAGAAGACTGCCTGACACCAATGACAAGCTCCAAACAGTATACAGAAGGATAGAAGAACAGAAGGAGGTGTCAGTTGACCACTAGAACTGCAAACAGTGGAACAGTGTACATGTGGTTGGCTTACCAGAGGGAGCTAGATGAAAGGACCCCTTCATTTCTTAAAGAATTGGCCTCCTGAAGTACTGGGTCTAAACAAAGGTATACATATTGAGGTTCAGCGGGCACACTGATCCCCAGGCTGCAAGCATGAGGCCACCAAGTCCCCCAACTTCCTTATTAAATTCTTGAGATACCAGGACTGTTAACTGGTACATCAAGTGGCTCACAGACAAGGATAACTAAAGACGGGGAAATCAGTGGTCTGCATCTTCTCAGACTACAGTCGTTGGTTGTACGTGAAGTGTCAGGAGTTCAAGAATGTCAAAAGGAGGCTGCACTCTGAACAATGGCAGTTTATCCACCTGTACCCCTCACAGCTAATTCTCAGGCTGCTAGGCAGACATCCAAGGACCTTTGCTAACCCAGCCACTGTGACTGCATTTTCAGATAAGGCAGCAGTGGAGGGGCACTCTAGCCCACAGAACACAGCACCCAGAAACTGAGTCAAGAACAATGAAGTGATCAACAAATAGCTAGTATGGGGCTGGGGGGGGTAAAGGGATTTATTTCTTTATTTATTGAATTTTGGGGACCGGGTAGGCCCACTGGGCCCTGGAGGTCCCTTTTTCAGGTGTGACCCGGGAGTTACAAAGACAATAGGATATACATCAGTAGTACAAGGAGTAGGTCAATTGGCAGTATCATCCTTAGGCAGGGCACTAGGCAACGACATTTAAGTACATGCTCAGCAGGTATAAAACCTCATTTTTAAGTCAGGCTGGTGAGTGTGGCATTTGAACCATAAACAATGAATAGCTATCTTTTATGATAGACCCTTCTCACAGTGATTCCCTGTAATTAGATGGTAACGGAGTCATGGGTATGAAAAGGTGCTGTGGTAGTTATAATGAGGCCGGAGGCTGGGGGAATCCAATCTGACTTTACTACTGCAGTTAAACTAACTGGCCTTGCCTACTGGCAGTCTTGGAGGCATCCTTCCCCCCCAACCAGACTTAAGGACAGGCCAGTCCCATTACAAATTGGCTTTCTTTTCTCCAATGCAGAAGACAGAGCTACTTTAAAGGACAAAAGGGGTCTTAACACTTGGATTTCTCTGTGATTCTTCTATTTGTCTGGTCATGGATGGCATTTATTATGATTTTGCTCACAAACTGCAACTGAAGGCCACAAACAGATCCTGGGCTGCTGTCTCAGTGGGGGGGGGGGGGGCTTCCCAAACACTCAATACTTTCCGCTGCCTAGGGATGAAAATGTAACCATATTTGAACCTATGACTTGCAGGTAACCTGAGTGCCGCCTGCTCCCCATAGTTCTGACACTCTGTACCTATCTGTTTATACAGTGTATATGGTTGCTAGTCATTTTCAGTTTTAAATGTCATTGGAATTTAATGAAGGAAAGAATTGTTCAAGTTCTAATTACATGTTTCCATTGTATGGTATATGTTTTTTAGCATTTAATATATTATTGATCAGTCTTGATCAACAGTATATTAATTTTGCTGTCAAGACCACTCACATGGTTGTAAGAGTGGTCTTACATCCTTATGGTATGAGAATCATTCACCTTTGATTCGTGGTTCACGTACCCTAAAAATGCATGTGAAACCAGTCTGACAACTGTAACAGTGTTATCAGCGGCAGCATTAACATATACTGTAGTTTGTTGCTGTGGAAGTGATTATGATGTCACAAGCAGGAAATAATTATATCAGCATATAAATAATTGTTGTTGTTCACATAAAAGGCCCTACAAAAGATGAAGTCTGCCCAGCCTGTATCAAATGTTGACAAACAGCAGCAGCAGCAGATGTCCAAAGGGCAAGAATGTAAATTTCCATAGTAATGGTAAATAAGTGGAATAAAAGCAGGAAATACATCTACAACTGTAGTGTGTATAATGTCTGAAGTATTTCCAGAGGCATCACAAGCTCTTCAGTAGGTGCTGCAACTACTCAGGCCTTGTAATATATGATGGGATACAGTGTGTATTGTGTGCAGCGGAGCCTGCCATGCTGAAATCCAAAGGGGATAACTCCCTTTGAAATTACCTTGTTTCTGTAGTAACTCTGCCGTAGAATTCTGCAGAATTTGGTTTCATCCTGGCTGGTAACAATACCTGGAAAGGCATGTGTGCAAATGCCAGAAGTCTAGGAAATAAGTTTCCCGACCTTGAGGCCACAACGGCAGAGGCTGATCTGGATACTGTGGTCATTACCAAATTATGGTGCACTGAAAACCATGAATGGGAAATGGCCAAAACAGGCTATACTCTGTTCAGGAAGGACAGGGTAGGAAGGAAAGGAGGGGATGTGGTACTTTATCAGAGGGAGGGCATTTAAGTGACAGAGATGCAAGAAATAAGGGGGGGGCAGAGGTACTGTGCATCACTCTATGGAAGGGGACTGGAGCCTCTATTCACAGTGGTGTGATCTCCAGACCTCTGCCGCAGGGGGAGGAGTTAGATACAGTACTGATGGAAGCCATGGGCAAGATAGCAGAAAACGAGCAGGTGCTGTTGGTGGAAAACTTCAATCTGCCAGATATAAATTGGAGCCTCCCAACTGTGACATCAGCTAGAACAGGAAAATTTTAGACTAACTACAGGGAGCATTTCTCAGGCAACTAATCAGTGAACTCACTCGTGAAAGGACAATACTGGACCTTGTACTCACCAACAGGGGCAGTGTTGCACAGGAGGGGGGGCCACCTGGGGACCACTGATCATGATACAGTGTGGTTCAATATAAGGACTCCTGCAGAACGGAACCACATGAAGGTGAGGGTCCTGGACTTCATGAAGGTAGATTTTAAAGTGATGGATAAATGACTCAGGGATGACCTAGTGGGGGGAGATGAACTGGGTGTGGCAGAAGAACAGCTGGGGAAAACTGAAGCCACAGTGAAGGCAACAAACCTTTGCATCAAGCAAAGGAGCAAAAGAAAGGAAAAAGAGACCGCTATGGTTCTCAAAGGAGGTGGCAGAAAAGGAAAAAGCTAAGAGGGTAACATTCAGGAAGTACAAGAAAAAACCGAGGGAGGATGATAGGGATGTGCATCAGGGGAAACATAGGGAAGCAGGGACAACAGTAAGGAGTGTAAAGTTGCAAACATGAAGAGAGAATAGCCAAGGCAGTAACAAATGGGGACAAGACTTTTCTGTAGTTACATAAGCAAAAAAGTCAAGACCAGGGTTGGGTTTGTAAGGTTTAGAAGGGAAGGGAGAGACTATGCTGAGGGGTAACAGGAAAAGGCAGACATCCTAAACAAATACTTTTGTTTAGCGTTCACAGAGGAAAGAGGTGGGGGACCCCAAAACTGTAACAGGAGCATTGAAGGGAGGGAGGGAGTTGGACACTAGTCCATTTTCAGAGGAGAGATTCCTAAAGGGACTTGCAAATCTGAAAGTGGACAAAGGAATGGGACCAGACAGGGTCCACCCAAGGGTACTGAAGAAAGTACTTGTTGCACCTCTGATGGCCCTATTTAGCAGCTCATTGGAAATAGGAGTGGTACCAGAGAAATGGAGGAGAATACATGTAGTCTCACTTCACTAAAGTGGCAGCAGGAAAGAGACTGGCAATTATAGGCCAGTCAGCCTGACTTTAGTGGTGGGAAACTTAATGGAATCACTTCAGAAAGAAAGGATTGTGGAACATCTTGAATCCAGTGAGTTACAAAACCTGAGGCAGCATCAATTTTTCTTGGGGGGGGGTCAGGTCAAATGAATCAGATAGAGTTCTTTGAATGGGTGACCAAGGATCACAGTGGAGTGGTGGACATAGCCTACCTAGATTTCAGTAAGGTGTTCAACACCATTTCATATAGGAGACTAGTAAGTAAGCTGGGTAGCTTAGGATGAGGTCCAAAGTTGGCAAACTGGGTAAGAAACTGGTTAAGAGATAGGCAGCAGAGGGTGGTGGTAAAAAGACTTCACACAGAGGAAGGGAGGGTGACCAGTGGGGTGCCTCAGGGATCAGCGCTGAGACCAGTCCTCTAATGTTTTTATAAGTAACATTGCAGAGTAGCTACAGTACAAGTTGTGATGCTTGGCCAGCTGGTTATGATTGTTCTATGATATTTGTAATATAGAATGTGGTATGTGATTGTCTCACATGAGACATCCTGTGCTCCTGGGTGACCCCCCCCCCAGGTTTTCGTGAAAATAACAGGATATATCAACCTGAAACCAGGAGGTAATTAAAAGACTAGAGAGTCTTAATTAAGGGTCTCCTGTTTTCTGTCTTAATTAGACCTGACCCAGCTGCCAGGATATAGGGCTCGTAAACTTTTATGACATCTTAGAGAAAAAACATGTTATCCCACCATGGTGCTAAAAGTTATAAAATCCTTTGATATGCCTTAGGAATAGGAACTGCTCAAGATCAAAGAGAAAATGTCAATTAAGGAGTCATATTGGGAAATGAGTTTTTGCTGATGTCACCTTATTTAATATACCTCCTGATAGGACTTCCTGTTTGTATATTTTTTATATTCTAAAAGGAGGAGCTAGATTACATCATAGAAGGGGTGTGGAAACATAGAGTTTTAAACTGTATACTGCGTTTGAACTTGTGAGTCATATCTTTTCGGGCTCTTAAGAAACAAGATTTAACTATAAGCACTATAGAGGTAATACATGAGGTAGAAAAGGTCTAACTGTATGTTGGTAGGAGTTTGCCTGTAGTTTTCATTACTTTTCTTTTAAGTGATTGTATGATCTTTGATATATCGTTCTGTGTTTACAGTTGTCATATTGTTATCCATTTTTAGTAAACCTTTATATTTAAAAGACTGCCTGGGTGTTTGCAAGTTCTTTTCTTTTTCATGTGATGTATAGAGGGTTAAGACTGACAGAAACTGTTCAGAAGCTTGATGGTGTTACTAAACTGAAAAAAGGTAAGAATATACCTAAGGTCTTTCTTAGAGTTTTAAGGGTTCATTTTGGAAGCCTGGTTGGGTGCCCTCTGGCATAAGATTGTACTGCAATGCCCAAAGAGGGTACGAATTTGCACCTGTACATTGGGTACACTAGCATAAGGTTCACAGTTTGAATCCCCCAGAACTTGAGACTAAAGGTGATTTGGACCCATAAGCAGATAGGAGGGTTACAGTGTCTGTTACCTGTTCACATTACTGCGCTTGGAGGTTGGCACTGTGGGAGCAGAGGGCCTGACCAGCTGAGTGCATTTGTGACAGATTTGGTTGGCAGCAGTGCAGATAAAATTGGTAACACAAGCTTTAACTGTTCAGTGTGTCAGCTTAATACTGTACTGCTCCCTTGCAAAATAAGCCAGTGATTTATTTTTAAAAAAGGAAACAGAACTATGTCATTTTGCTTACAGTCAAGTTCCTACCTGTTTTATTTTTTTCTAAAGTGCAAGTTAGAGTAGCCATAGTTAGGAAAGAAGATGGCTTCCAACTACAGTGGGCACACTGCAGACTACTTGAAGCAGTTGTGCAAGGACAGAGGAGTCCTGTACGAGGTGAGAGCCACCAAGCAGAACCTCATGGATACCCTGATGGCAGCAGATGTCCAGAGCATCGAGTCACACACTGTGACTGTAAAGATCCAAACCTTGGGCATGGAGGGGCTAGCAACCAGTGCAGTGTCCTGATCCAATGAGGAGGGCAGCAAGGCCAGTGCAAGCAAAGGGCCACAGCAGCAGTGGAAGGTCACCAGCATTATGGAGCCAGAAGCAATCAGGCTGCAGATTGAGTTGTGCAGAATGGAGCTGGAGTTCCAGAGAGACACTAAGCAAGAGAAACGAGCTGCAGAGGAGCAGAGGGAGCATGAACAGCGAGAGGTGGGCCAGGAGGAGCGTGAGTGCCAGAGGCAACATGAACTGGAGAAGCTATGACTCCAAACACCCGCACCAGAGCAGGTAAGTAGCTTGGGTTTAACTGGAACTACAGGACTGGGTTACAAATTGAATTCCAAATTGATAGCTGAATTTAAAGAGGGGGAGGATATGGAAGCCTTTTTAAATTCCTTTGAAAAAGCTTGTATTCAGGAAAAAATTTCTAGAGGGTCCTGGATATTCCAGCTATCCCTGCTACTTACCAGGAAAGCTCAGAATGCATTGGGTCAAATGGACAATGAGGACAGTAATGATTACAGCAAACTTAAAGCTGCACTTTTAAAAAAGTTTGATTTAACTACTGAAGCAAACAGAGCTAAATTCCTTAAGCTCAGGAGAAGTCCTGACATGAGCTACAAGGAGCTAGCCATGAAACAACGTCAATGTTTGAAACGTTGGTGGGAGGGGATTGAAGCAAACTCTGTAGATAAAATTGAAAATGCAATTTTGTCAGAACAGTTTTTCTGGGCATGTCCAGCAGAGCTGAAAACCTGGCTGGAGGACCGAGATCCCAAAACAGTGCAAGAGGCAGCTGAACTCTCGGACCGCTATGCCAAGAGCAGACCTGGTCTAAGAGTGAATGGGGTGGGCATGGCAGTGCAGAAAGGGAAAAGCACACCTTCAGGGCAGCTAAAACCCTCACTGCCTCCACCAAAACAAGTTAGCCCCAGGTTTCAAAGAAAAGATTTCTCTGCAAAAAGAAACGAATGTTGGGTTTGTAAAGAAACTGGGCATATCACCAGACAGTGTACCAAAAGGGCAAGCAATATGCAAAATGGGTCTAGGAAAGAAGTGGGTTGTTTGTGTGTCCCTATAAGCATGCCTGTGGACATGAGGGAACACATGCACCCAGTCACAGTGAATGGGGTACAGACACAAGGGTTAAGGGACACAGGAACATCCCTGACACTGGTAAAAAGGGATCTGGTAGAGCCTGGTTAGCTTATACCCAATTAATTTATAACTGCAAGGTTTCACTGGTAAGGAGACCACATTACCACTTGCTAGTATTTTCCTAGACTGGGGTGAAACAGGGGGAACTGTGCAACAGGTGGCTGTAGCCAAAATGTTAGCAGTTGACATCATCCTTGGCAACAATCTCAAACAGGGGATGGTGTGAGCAGTGACCCATAGCCCAGCGGCAAAGAAAAATTGTAGTTCCCTGGACCCACAGAAGCCATTGTGGAAACCACTGGGAGGCTGGTTCCCCAGCCTGGGCCTCCTGATAGGGAGACTAATGAAAAGGGGGTAGACATTTCCCCAGTAGCAGTTAACCACACAGCTACAGAGGGTTATTCTGAAGAGGGAGGGGTGACCCATTGTCAGAGGGTTAGGGATGACAGTGATCCTAAATGCCCTGATGCTATTGCTAGGGACCCTAGTTTAGAGACTGTAGGGGACCTGTCCCATGCCTTTGGAATGTGTAAGGAGTTTGCAGCTGCTCAGAAAAGTGACCCTAGTCTAGAGAAGCTGAGGGCTTGGGTAGACTCTGTTGGATCACAGGGAGGTGACAGTAAATATAAAGTTTATTGGAAAAATGGACTGATGTATACTCAGGATGTGACGACAGAGGGAGGGGTGATAGGCAGGCAGCTTGTCATTCCCCAGGGGTATCGTGAGCAGTTGCTCAAGAATGCACATGATATTCCCTTGTCTGGTCATCTGGGAATTGCGCACACTACCCAGAGGTTGGCCCAGAATTTCTCTTGGCCCAACTTCACTCAGCAGGTGAAGGAGTATTGCAGGTCTTGTCACCAGTGCCAAGAAATAGGTAAGAAAGGTAAGAAAACCCAAGCTGCCCTAATTCCATTGCCCATAGTGGAGGAGCCATTCCAGAGGGTGGGAATGGATATTGTGGGGCCTTTAAATATCCCCAACTCCTCCGGGAAGCAGTTCATCATGAGTGTGGTGGATTATGCCACCTGGTATCCAGAGGAAGTCTCCCTATCCTCACTGAGGACAGACATAGTGGCAAATGCCTTACTTGGGATTTTCTCCCATGTTGGGTTTCCACAGGAGGTTATCACCGATCGAGGGGGTTCCTTCATGTTGGACCTGATGAAATGTTTGTGGGAGAAGTGTGAGGTGGTGCAGAGGAGTATGACACCTTATCACCCACAAGCCAATGGGCTTGTGGAAAGATTTAATGGTACCCTGAAGTCAATGCTCCCAGCGTTTGCTGAACAGCATGGGAGGGACTGGGAGAAATACCTTCTCCACTTGTTGTTTGCATACAGGGAGGTACCCCAAGAGTCAACAGGATTTTCCCCCTTCGAGCCCTTATATGGATGCTGGGCATGTGGGCCCCAAGACTTGATCTGGGAGGACTGGAAAGGCAAGCACACCCCATAGAGAACTCCCATAGTGGATTATGTCCTTAGGTTTAGGGAAAGGCTGAAGGAGCTTCTGGGGATAGCCGAGAGCATTCTGGTAGCTGCCCAACAGAAACAAAAAGTGTGGTATGACTGCAGAGCCAGAGCTCACTCATTCATGGTGGGTCAGTAAGTCATGGTCCTTATTCCGGTTCCGGAAGGACATGCTGCAGGCTGAGTGGGCAGGACCGTACAAAGTAGTTAGGAAGGTAAATGACTTGAGATATATCATAGAGCTACCTGACAGAAGACATACAGAAAGAATGTACTATGTCAATGTGATGAAGCCATATGCTAATAGGGCTGACATGGTGTTTGCAGTATGCAGTCCTGGGGAGGGGACAGATGAAGGAGACCCCCTTCTGGACTTGCTAGAAGAAAGTAAGTGAGAGTTCTCTGTGGAGGCAGTTAAATTGTCTCCCCAGCTGGCCACGTACAAGATCCAGGAAGTAAGGGAGGTTTTAGCAGACTTTGCTCCTTGTTTAGTGCCAAGCCTGGACTAACCCCCTTAGCAATGCATGATGTGGAGACAGGGACACAGACACCCAAAAGGTGGGCAGGCAGCATATTGGGTGTCAGAGGCTGTCCAAAAGGACATTAGGAGGGAGGTGGAGGAAATGCTGGATTTAGGGGTAATCCAGAGATCCCACAGACCCTGGGCCTCACCCATAGTCCTTGTGCCCAAGCCAGTTGGCTCTACTCATTTCTGTGTGGACTATCATGGATTGAATGCAGTCACAAAGTCAGATGCCCACCCGATGCCCTGGATGGATGAACTCCTGGACAAGTTGTGAAGGGTGACCTACCTTACTACTATTGACCTGACAAAGGGGTATTGGTAGGTAGAGTTAACTGACAGAGCTAGGGAGAGGCCAGCATTCATCACTCTGATAGGCTTATTTGAATTTTAAGTAATGCCTTTCGAATGAAGAATGCCCCTGCCACTTTCCAAAGGTTGGTGAACCAGATGTTAAATGGTGCTGAGGAGTATGCCGTGGCATACCTGGATGACATTGTCATCTTTAGCGCTAACTGGGAGGAACACCTGTCCCACCTTAGGGAAGTGCTGGGCAGGATACAGAGGGCCTGGCTCACTGTCAAAGCTGAGAAGTGCCAGGTGGACATGGCTGAAGTGGCATACCTTGGGCATGTTGTAGGCCAGGGACCGCTCCATCCTAACCAAGCAAAAATAGAGGTGATCAAGGTATGGATCAGACCAGAAATGCAGAAGCAGGTCAGGAGTTTTCTAGTGACAGCAGGGTACTATAGGAAATTTGTACCCAATTACCATGCCCTGGCTGCTCCCCTATCTGACCGGGAAAAGAAAAAGATGCCTAAGAAAATTACCTGGGAACCAGCCTGTAAAAAAGCCATTACCAGAATGAAGGAGGCACTGTGCAGTGCTCTTGTACTGACAAGTCTTGACTATAGCAGACCCTTTATAGTCCAGACTGATGCCTCAGATGTGGGTATTGGGGCAGTATTGAGACAGACATCAAACCAACAGAAAGATCACCCTGTAATGTACCTGAGTAAAACGTTACTACCCAGGGAGCAAGCTTACCTAACTGTGGAAAAAGAGTGTCTTGCCATAGTGTGGGCCCTAAAGAAGTTAGAGCCATACTTATATTGACAGCATTTTGAGGTACAAATGGACCAAAACCCCCTGGTTTGGCTGACCCAAATGAGAAAGACTAATGGTAAACTATTAAGATGGAGTCTTGCCTTGCAGGGGAATGAAATGACAATCTTACATAGGGCTGGAGCGACCAATCAGAACAGCGATGGCCTGTTGTGTCTGTATGAGGAGTGAACTGACTTGGGGAGCTCATCCCATGCAGGGGATAGAGCCCCCAAATTCAGTCTAGGTGGGAAGAATCGTAACGCTTTGCCAGCGGGTTATGATTGTTCTATGATATTTGTGATATAGAATGTGGTACGTGATTGTCTCACATGAGACATCCTGTGCTCATGGATGATCCCCCCCAATTGGTATTAGTGAAAATAACAGGATATATTAACCTGAAATCAGGAGGTAATTAAAGACTAGAGAGACTTAATTAAGGGTCTCCTGTTTTTTGCCTTTATTAGACCTGACCCAGCTGCCAGGATATAGGGTTCGTAAACTTTTATGACGTCGTAGAGGTAAAACATGTTATCCCACCTTGGTGCTAAAAGTTATAAAATCCTTTGATATGCCTTGAGAATAGGAACTGCTCAAGATCAAAGAGAAAATGTTAATTAAGGAGTCATGTTGGGAAATAAGTTTTTGCTGATGTCACCTTATTTAATATACCTCCTGATAGGACATCCTGTTTATATATTTTTTTATATTCTAAAAGAAGGCACTAGATGACATCATAGAAGGGGTGTGGAAACACAGAGTTTTAAACTGTATATTGTGCTTGAACTGGTGAGTCATATCTTTTTGGGCTCTTAAGAAACAAGATCTAACTATAAGCACTATAGAGGTAATACATTAGATAGAAAAATTCTTACTGTATGTTGGTAGGAGTTTGTAGTTTTCTTTGCTTTTCTTTTAAGTAACTTTATGCTGTTTGATATCTTGTTCTGTGTTTACATTTGTCATATTTTTATCTATTTTTAGTAAACCTTTATATCCAAAAGACTGCTTGGGTGTTTGCAAGTTCTTTTTTTGCATGTGACGTACTGTATAGAGAGTTAAGACTGACAAAAATTGTTCAGAAGCTTGATGGTGTTACTAAACTGGGAAAAGGCAAGAATTTACCTAAGGTCTTTTATAGAGTTTTAAGGGTTCATTTTGGAAGCCTGGCTGGGCGCCACCTGGCATAAGATTGTACCGCAGTCCCTGAGGAGGGTGCAAATTTGTGCCTGTACATTGGGTACACTAGCATAAGGTTCACAGTTTGAATCCCCCCAGAACTTGAGGCTAAAGGTATTTCAGACCCACAAGCAGACTGGAGTTTTACCCTGTCTGTTACCTGTTCACATTACTGTTCTCGGAGGTTGGCACTGTGGGAACAGAGGGCTTGACCTGCTGAGTGCATTTGTGGCACAAGTCACATTAAACTGTTCCACCAATGAGTTGGTTTAGCATTGTTTTTCACAGTTGGCAATGCATTGGCAACTCATATTGCATTGCTTTTCGGTGTTTAACCAGCTCAAGAGCAATGTTTGTAAAGAAATTGTGCCACTCATTTGGAATTCATCGGCAGTCCAGTAACAATGCAATGCAAAACTGAGTTTTAAATCTAAAGAAACAGTTTATGCAGAGCTTTGTACTGGATTCAGCAACACTTATGCAACTCAATCAAAAATACTAAAACAACTCATTGGAGGAACAGTTTAATGTGACTTGTACTGTAGAAGGGAAGATCTGCCCCTCTGCAGATGACATCAAACTCTGCAATAGGATGGACACTCCGGGGGGGGGATGGAAAGGATGAGCAGTGACCTGAGAAAACTTAAGGAGTGGTCAAGGGTATGGCAGCTGGGTTTCAGTGTGAAAAAGTGTGAAATAATACATCTGGGGCACAGAAACTGAAGGGCAGAGTACAAAATGGGAGGGGGTGGTACTGACAACCACCAAGCAGGACAAAGACCTGGAGGTGATCATATCAGATGTGCTAAAGGTGGTCAGGCAGTGTGACAAGACATTTAGGAGGGCAAGAGGGATGCTAGGATGCATGGGGAGGAGTATGACCAACAGAAAGAGGGAGGTGGTGTTGCTCTGTATAGATCACTGGTTAGACCCCACCTAGAGTATTGTATACAGTTCTGGAGACCACATCTCAGAAAGGACATAGACAGAGCAGAAGCTGTACAGAGGAGGGCAACTAAAATGGAATAGGATCTGCATCAGAAGCCATACTAGGAGAGATTTAAGGATCAAAATATGCACACACTGGGAGAAAGGAGAGAGAGGGGAGGTATGATAGATAACTTAAATATCTCATGGGGGTAAACAAGATACAAGTGGGAAATATTTTTCAGAAAAAAAGTTTCAAGGACAAGAGGGCATGATAAGAAGCTGGAGGGCGACAAAGTCAGGAGAGATGTGAGGAAGTACTTCTTCACAGAAAGTATGTTGGATTCTTGGGACAGTCTTGTGGTGGTGGGGGTGAAAACAGAGGTGGGGTTCAGAAATGCTTGGGATAGGCATAAGGGAATCTTAGGGAAAGGGAAGGGAGGGGGTGAATAGTCATGAGATCAAGTATGAGCTATAGTGATACTATAGACAAGGAAAAATAGGCAGACTCAGTGGGGCTGCTGTCAAATTCTGTGTTTCTATGTTTCTAGGCTTCACTGTAGGAGAAAGCTGCATAAAAAACAAATTCCCTTCCTTCGTTTTTGTTCAGTAAGCAGAACAAATTGATATAGTGTTTTTTTCTGCTTTATATTTCATTAAAAAATCACAGATTACAGCATACAGCACAGTAGCTTATATATCACATTGCCAGGAAAGAGATGCAGTACCACTTGTATACTTCATATAGGTAAGCCAGCTACTGTCAGATTTGTATGCGTTAAGTTTTGAAATCAGTCAGTAACAAGGGGAAAAAACTGCATCTGCAATTGAAACAGAAACTGCAAGAGTTATAAAAACGGAATCCTTAAAAAAATATCTAGACAGGGAGGACCACCCCCAGCTCACAAGACATATAGATTCCAAATGTAAACAGGGGCTATGGACCTTCCCCTGACACAAAAATTCTTTATCATGAGATCGGAGTTCACTGATGGGGTCCAGCACACTCCAAAAAGTGCCCAACCCTCACCTTATATGTACGTGTCTAACTCTTGGTTTGCCTTACAGGTCATCCATCTCATCCATCTATTTAGGAACGCCTGTATCCATAACTGGACCATAAAGGTAACTCTTTTTGTTTCATATATCCTTGTATGATATCCTCCCACTCCTCTATCTCTGGTTACTGCATCTGTCACCATTTACATGTGATGGCCTTATTAGTTGCTGTAATCAAAATATTCCATAAATATAAACTTTCTGTCTCCCAAGAGATGGTGCCTTTGTGCCCAAAATCCAGTTAGCCACTGTGAGGACATCCATAATATTGAGAAGTTCTGAAATACTCTTTATTTAATCCCAAAATGGCTACAACTTGGTACAAAGCCAAAATATGTGACATTGTGATGTAGGATCTTCCCACAGTTTCTCCAACAAGAAGCAGCAGTCATCTGATCTCATTTACACTGATTTATAGGCGTCATAAAATAACATGTTCAAACCTTCCAGGAAAACTCAGTGAGTAAGTTCCCAAACTGAGGCCCAGTCCCCATCTGAAATTTCCACATTATTTTCCCTCTTCCATTTTCTATTAATATGATCTACAGACTGACCGCTAAACTTTTTATAACAACCTATACAGGGTGCAAACAATATCCCTTTGTAAGTTATTACTTATACTCTGAAGAATTTGGAAACTGATATTGGACTGTTTCTCCTAGGCCTGCTGCCACATCCGACTGCTTGGTGAGCACAAATCTCAAAGTACCAAAATCTATTTTTTCTGGTGCCACTGGAACTGATCCTTACAATCTATGAAAGTTTTAATATGCTTCCCATTCATGAACCGCCATGGAACCCATAATCCATGCCTTGCCTGCCACTGGTACCATTGTTCTGTTATACATGGGTTAAAAGCAGAATCCAGAGCAAGCCACCGAAACCTCCTTGGTCCCTGGCATAATTTGGTCTGCCTCAGACTGCTCTCTCAGTCACTGAATATTATACATACCCTTGTAAGGTTTGTATCTTTTCTTTACCTAGAGTACTTTCAAAGTGCGCAACTTTTAAGGAAACCTCTTACATATCATTGCACTCAATATATTTGCCCCAGACTTATTTTCTATTTACCCAAAATAGTGTTTTTCTAAGCTGGGTAGCTTTCCAATAGCCCTCTAAATTTGAGGGGGGCGACCCCATCCCTCTTTCTCAATTGCAAAATAATACTCCTAATATGGGGTCATGATAGTGTTTTGTTTTTCAGTACAGAATATGGAGATAGCACTTTCTCCATGTGGACAGAGAGTATTGGAGCAGTAAAATGAGGGATGGCTTTTGCAATGTTGGACTGGGAGAGTTATGGGAGAGAAAACAGGAGGCAAACACCCCTGTAGCTCCCCTCTCTGAGAACAGTAGCAGAAAACCTCCTTTCTGACTTCCAAATCACACCCCTTATCTGTATCTTAAACAACGTGCTGTTCCTCTTGAATCAGTTGACAGGTTCAAATATTTTGCAGTTTAGCTTGACCCCTCCCTCACTTATCTGAAGCATGTAATCCAAGTTGCTATCACTACTGCCCACAAACATCATGCACTCTACTGATCTAAATGTACTGCCACATGTTAACTGATTGTATTACACCTCATTACCCATCAAGAATTATAGCAACATCATCTACCACAATGCCTCTATGGCTATATCATACAGGTTGGATATTCTATTCAACAGCCACAGTAGATTTGTCCTGTCCTAGGAACCCCAGTACCAAAACTGAACATTATACCAGCATTACTTGGGTCCAAAGTCCCAAGTCTCAAAACTAAACATTATACCAGAAATACTTGGTTCCAAGGTGTGTGCAAATACTTGTTGGTTCCAAGGTATGTGAATACTTGATCCCGACAATATGGCAAGTACTCATATTCATGGCCCCCAAATATTTGGACATCTTTTTATTCCATATGTGTTATTGGGATTAAAAATAGAAACCTGTAAAAAAAAGTCATCTGATCCTCCCCAGTTGCCTTTGGCTCATGCCATGGTCAGTCCTTCCCATCAGTCATATTTTGCCCATTATCCTCTTTATTGTCATACTGCAGTTCAAAACTTTCTAGCGTCTTTCCAGCCCTTCACCCTCCCAGATACCATATTTTCCTACCTGCCCTCCTTCCTAGACATCTTACTAAGGTCTTCTAAGGGAAAAATAACAATAGTGGTCACTTGGCACTTTTGTGCCCTGTGACCACGAATCTTGAATGTGGGCAATTTTCTTAAGTACCAGCTGCTCAGTCTAGCCCCTCCCCTACATGACACTATCTTTTAAATAACTACCCCACCATAATCCAACCATTCCCCAAGCACAGAAATGGCAATCGAACATAATTATGGCAGTGACTCCTGACCCATATTAGGTGGAATTATACTGGCTGCTTAATTAGTCCACCCTCCTGGTCCACACTGATCAGTTCTGTCAGGTCTACAGAAGGGAGTGTGGTTGACCTAGCATAACTAAGTGGCACTAGTCAGACTGTCACAGAGTATTACAGTGGAGCTCATTGATGTATTACCTTGATGAGGTCAACTGGAAACTTTTTTTTCCATAATGCTTTCTTCCTGTCAGGCAGCAGACTGTCAGCCCTATCCTCACTTATCTTATCCAGCATCCACCTTTCTGGCACTCAAGGCTAATTCCCCCATGGATCCCCCCCCCAAGGCAAGGACAGATGGGTGAGTGCTGTCTCCCCCAAGATCACACATCCAGAGCTGACCAGGGACCAGGTAGCTGTTCAGCCTGAGAATGAGTGGCCAGGACTTCATGTAGCCCATCTGTCACTTTTCTGTTTTCTGCCCTTCCCCCGCCATGGTGGTATGTAGGCGTGTTCATGTGGAGTCATGCACACACCACAGAAGCACAGCCCCTCCCTTTGAGTTGCTCACACCTGCTCTACCACCAGGCCTCCACCTGGGGGCAGTCAGAGGCTGAGACAACTGCCCCCCCCCAAGGAGAGGAGAGCAGTCTCCGGGATGCTGAATCCTATCCTTCCCTGCTGGCCCCCAGTAACCCGAGTTCGTGCCCAAACCTTGAACCTTGGCCACCAGCATGGCAGCAGGTGAGGTAAAAGTGCGTTAGCCATCTGCACCACTGAATCAGCTGGTTAACTGGAATCTTATATCATCGCCTGTCTAGCTTCACTCAGAGTCACAAGGCAGACTGCACTCCACACCATCTGCTTAGCAGTACTGATCAGCTGGCAGTGCAATGGGAGAGGGGGATCAACTGAGCAGTTGGAAAAAAAGTCCCCCATCATAGATCATAGTTTGGGGTACTGCTACAAAGGCAGATTTTGAATATAATAAGTACTCTGGCATTTTTGGGAATGATTGGACTGTGGGGAATTATATAAAATATGCTGAAGGGTTGGGGAGAGAGCTCAGGCATGTGGCTGAGAAAGTTGTGTTATGTACCAGTAACAGCAGATCTTCAGTAGAATATCCTAAATAGAGCCACTCCTTTGGAGCTGTAAACCAGTGGCATCAGGACCACTCAGAAATGTTTGCAGCACTGGGCCACCCATGTTGATGCACATTAATGACACCTATGTAACCTGGGTAGCTCATCACTCCTCAGTTTCCAGGTATGGGGAGGCACACAGGGCTTGTCAGCAAAGGGCATGACCACCACAGTTAAGCACTTTGTGAATACCCATGGTGCTGAGGATAAACAAACAGCAAGTCATGAAACTGATAATGCCTACCTGCCAAAAGAAAGTGCAAGCACTTGTGATGGCTGACCCAGCTCTTGAAATGCAGGTATGTATCCTGTATGTCTAGGGTCCACATCCAATTGTTCTGCAGCAGTACAGGGTGGAGAGGCTGCAGAGAGACCATTCTGAATTTCTTGCACTCAGTATACTTGATTCAGGACTCAGAGGTCCAGTATGAGACAAGAATCACCCATCTTCTTTGAAACCAGGAAATAGTGGGAATAGAACCCTTGCTACTGTTTTGGCATGGGAATGAGCTAAATGTCCAGTTTGTCTAAAAGGGTCCGCACTTCTGTCAGTAAGATAGCCAAGTGACCAGGATGATACTAATAAAAAATGTAAGGATAAACATGGCTGGAGGTGCAACCAGTTCCAGTGCATGACCAAATCATATAATGTATGGAACCCACTCATCAGATGGGATCTCCTGCCATTTTGGAAGAAATATGGACAGCCTGCCTCCTACCTGAATCTCTGTAGTATCTGAAGTGGCGGGGTGTGTGGATGGGAATCAGAAAGTGCCAGGGACAACAGAGGCACCACTGGCACCTGGGCCATTTGGTGCTTGAAAATGGGCACCCAGAGGTGGAGGTAGGGGTTGGAGTGGGGATTCTAGGAGTCCCTCTACCTGTAGCACATCAGCCTGGTCCTAGACAAGATAGTCTGGATGTCGCTGGAGAGGGGTGTCTTTCCAGATCCCCTTAAGGAGGCGGTCATACAACCCCTCCTTAAAAAAAAACTCCCTTGACCCTGAGTGTCTGGCAAACTACAGACCAGCCTCTAACCTGCCTTTTTTAGGTAAGGTTATTGAGAAGGTGGTCACTGTGCAGTTGGAGGATCATTTATCTAGCCACAATGTCTATGATTCTCTCCAGTCGGGTTTTAGGAAAAGACACAGTACTGAGACAGCTCGTGTTTGGGTGCTAAATGACCTCCTGATAGTGAGACATCGGAGGTCTCATTTTATCTTACTCCTCTTTGATCTCTCTGCAGCATTTGACACTGTGGACCATGGTGTGTTATTGGAGCACCAGTGGTTCCTCTGTGGACTGTCTGATACAGTCATCAGGTGGTTTTGATCATTCCTCAAGGGCAGGACTCAGAGAGTGGTGTCTGGCATTTATTCCTCAGCTCCACACTCCTGCCCTGTGGGGTGCCTCAGGGCTCCATTCTGTCGCCCATGTTGTTTGCAGTGCATATGCTGCCATTAGGAGAGATCATTAGGTTGTATGGTCTGAGTTTTCACTGCTATGCAGATGATACTCAGCTGTCCATGTCCTTTGTGCCTGGACAGGAGACTCTCTCAGTATTTAACAACTGTCTATCCGAGATCCAGAGCTAGATGAGTGTCAGCTAGCTGCGGTTGAACCCGGCAAAGACTGAGGTATTGGTAGCGGACCCTGGTCATCAAGGTGAGTTTGCCGGCTGGGCAGCCATGTGGTTTATGGCTAGCTGATGTCCAGCTAACCTCAGACCAGGTGCATAACCTGGGTGTTATTTCTGACGACAAGCTGACCTTTAAATCTTAGGTTTCGGCAGTCATCAAATCCTCTTTTTACCATCTGAGGAACATCACCTGGGTGAAGCATCTGGTTCATCCTGATGACCTTCTAGCTCTGGTCCATGCCTTCGTGATCTCCTGCCTTGACTATTGCAATGCCCTTTACCTAGGGCTACCGGGGGTTGATATCTGCTGCCTGCAGCTAGTGCAGAATGTGGCAGCCAGGCTTTTGACTGGTGATTCGAGGACCAGTCATATTTCACCTGTGCTCCGCAGACTGCATTGGCTGCCAGTTCAGTGGCAGATCACCTTCAAGGTCGGGTTACTGGCCTATAAAGCCCTATACGAACAGGGACCCTGTTACTTGCAAGATCTCCTTTGACCATACTCCCCCTCTCACCCACTCCGATCTGCCAATGAGGGATTGCTAGAGATTCCCAGGGTCCATTTAGCAACATCTGGGGCCCGGTCATTTGCATTTGTGGCCCTGACCCTGTGGAATTCTCTACCTCATCGAGTACGTGAATGCCTGACCATCGAGAGTTTTAAGACAGTGTTGAAAAACTATTTATTTACTCTGGCGTATCCAGATTCTTTTTAGATTTTATTACTTAAATTATTGTATTCATTTTAGCTGTGTGTAATTTGAGTTGTTTGCTATCATGTTTTATTGTATGTTTGTACAGGCATCTTGAATTTGGAAAGACACCTTCAACAAATAAAGTTTGATTTGATTTGATTTGATTTGATTTGATTTGATGGGAGAGTGGGAGCCCCTATGAAAAGACCCACAGCCATACCTGCATGTAGGCTGGGATGTAAGGTATTTCAGGAAACATAAAGTCATTTTTACAAGACTGTATCTCTGTAAGAGCTATCTTCACATGGTTACCAAGAATTAATAGCCACAAAAAGGCGAGTTAAAAACTGATTGCTGCACATCAGTTGCAGAATCAGTTACTTGCAGCCAAGAGTTTCTGAGAAGACAGATACCAGAGGTGGCAGCGTGGGTAAAAGCCTTAGAGGCATCATAGCCTGAATGCAGTAAATGCGTTCTGGTATTCATATCCCAGACAACAATCTGCTTGATTTCCTTTTTGATGGATCACTCAGGCAGGTTGTCATGCAAGACAGAAAGAGATTCCCTTAGGCTGTTCTGATATTTAATCACATTTGGCTCGAATTGGCAATACAGAGCTCAAATGTAGCTCAGGCATATATCCACTTGCCAACCATATCGAGTCGAAAACGTATTGCAATTTTGAATGTAATCACGCTGACCTCATGTCATAGCCTGAAAAGGGAATGCATATTCCAGTGTGCCCAACTGATTTTAAAATAAAAGTATGAATGAAAGTGTCTGGATTCTTTGCCGGAGGCAAAGAGCTCATATGCCTGGGTGCACTACAACTGTCATGAGCAGCCATATTTATTTATTTAGTTTATGTGTAACAGGTAGGTGCACTAGACAGATACTGTCTATTTTCAAGCATGACCCGGGAGGGTTACGATGGAAATAGAAAGGCAGGTTGCAGAGATAAAACATGAGGTATTACAACCTAGGCAAAACTGAATAAAGGAAAAGTCAACACAAAAATCGCATGACATTGGGATGAAAACATATAAGCGGTAAAGGTATCACATCATATTTCAAGTGCTAATAGACTTAAGTGGAGGAGAACCTACAGGTATATGGGTTAGAGAGGAGAGTCAGGATACAGCACAGAGGCATTTGTCATTGGCAAGGAGAAAAGAGTAAAGATCCTTCTTAAATATCTTGTGTGACTGGGAGAGTCTGATATGATCTGGGATGGAGTTTCAGAGCCTAGGAGCTGCAGAGGCAAAAGCTTGTTCAACCATTTTGGTTGCACATCGAGCAGTATGTAGAAACAACCTCCCAGCAGATCTCAGCGGGTAAGACTGTGAGTTCAGGAATAACATGTTGGCAAGGGAAGTAGGTGCTCTTGAATGGATAATGTTATCTATTAGGCAGCCAATTGTGTAAATTCTAGAAGAAGAGGGGGACAGCCACCCTAGACTGGAGTATAGCACACAGTGATGTGTGAGTTTAGGGACACCCAGAGTGAAGCGACAGATATTATTATAGCAGGTGTCCCACTTCTGAAGAGTGTTTTTGTTGGAGTCAATGGACACCATGAGGCCATAGGTGAGATTAGGCCGAAGGACCCCTTGAGCAATAGTGAGCCTTGCAGTAGCAGTTACTGAAGATCTAATTTTATACGCCATTCCCAGTTTAATGTTGACAGCTCTGCAAGAGTTAGTTATGTGAAGGCAGAAATCAAGTGAAGGGTCAAGGGTGACTCCTAAATATTTAAAGTGATCCACTGCCTCCAGGAGGGAGCCATCGGGACCATCTATAGAGAGCGGTGAAGAGCAGGACTTACATCTGGGGGCAGAACCAAACAACATGGCAACAGTTTTCTTAGCATTTAGCAGGAGCAGGTTATGTGACAGCCATGTATTCAGACAGTCGAAGTCTCTAATTAGTGTGGCATTTATGGAAACAAGGTCCCTGTTGCTGGTGTAAAGAACCATATCATCCACATAAAGGATAAGGGAGGAGAGGCCAGGGAGTTGGGGCAAGTTGTTGATAAATAGGGAGAACAGTAAAGGTCCAAGAATAGATCCTTGTGGAACAATGAGGCAGGTAAGGGCAGTAACGGACTTGACATTGTTGATTTCAACGAACTGAGTTTGGCCTATGAGGTAGGAAGCAAATCAGGAGGTGGCGTTACTGGAGAAATCAAGTGATAACAAATTGGATAACCATAATGGGTGATTTTCCAAATCAAACGCCTTTGACGGGTCAATGAAGACAGCCCCTGTGAGCTGGCATTTATCCATGGCTAATCTTATATTATTCATTAGTAGGATGAGTGCTGTATTGGTGCTATGAGAACACCTAAAGCCATGCTGGGAAGTGGAAAGCAGGTTGTTTTGAGCAAGGTATTCTGACACTTGAGCAGCCACAACTTTCTCCAGTAGCTTGCTCAGGACAGGAAGGATAGCTATAGGGTGGTAGTTGGTTAAACTCGTGGGATCCCCTTTCCTTAAACACAGGCACAACTCAAGCTATTTTCCAGACAGAGGGTACCACTCCATTGGCAATGAACAGATTGAAGATCCTTGTTACTGGCACAACAAGGGCTGGGGCAGCTGCTTTGAGGAACTGCGGCAGCAGTCCATCTGACTCCACAGAGCCATAGGCAGGAATAGATTTCAGAAGACGCCAAACATCCCAAGTGGATACTGCCCTTAAGCGAAATGCACTTGGATAGAAAACCTTTCTTTCAAAGGGGGTATCAAGGGATTGCCCCAGAAGCCTTGTAAAGTCAGAAATGTCAGAGAAGTTGGAGTTAAAGGCATTAGTGATTTTGTTTAAATTGTTACAGTTAACACCATTTATAGTCATACCATTTATAGTCATTTCAGTGATTTCTTCCTTTTTTCCTTGTCTGAGTAGAAACTTGACATTAGACCAGAAGCAATGTGAATCTTTTACAGAGGTCAGTAGCAGCTTTTTCCAGTGGGAACCCTTGGCCTCCCGGATAGCATTTTTGCTGGCATTTCCTTATCTCCTGTATTCCTCCCAATCCCTCTGCAGTAAGGATTCCTTTGCAATGGTCCATGCTCTGTCCCTTTCTCTGATTGCAGACAGCAGATCTCTATGCAAACACTTAGTGGCAGTGCCCCACACCCGTCTCCTTCTGATGGGTAGACACTTATCCTGAATAGCCAATAGGGTGGATATGAGGTGGTTTAGAGCACACTCAACATCGGTTGTATGATACAAGGAAGACCAGTCTGCGCTTCACACATCTGCCAACAGGGCACCCACATTGAGCTTTGAGAAATCTCAGAATTGAATTTCCCTGGGTGGAGGCTTCAGTCTGCAGACACTCCAAACACAGAAAACTGGTAGATGGTCACTGATAGAGTTGGGCAGGGTGCCAGCAATAATGGTTCTATCAACTCTTCTTGTAGCAATCCAGTTGAGCAAGGAGTGATGGTTGCCACAGGCTGGGACTCATGTTGGGGAAGTGATGAGTTGGGAGAGAAGCAGTTTCCCCAGTACTGAGTTGCAGGTGCCAGCATTTTTTCAAGCATGTCAAGATTTAGATCCCCAAGTAGTAGGATTTCATTGTTACCTTTAAGAGTGGCAAGGTAGTCGACGATGCTGTTTAGGCCAGTGGTACTACACTTGGGAGGGTTGTATACACGTTAACTGCAGTTTCTTTGTGTTCTCAAGCACTAGAACTGTGTGTAGGGCCTCACAAGACCTGAGAGAGGCAGAGTGGAGGCCGTTAGGTTTAGATGATCTTTGTAGAAAAATGCAACTCCCCCACCTTTCTTAGATGAGGGGTGATCAGCTCGGAGCAGTTTGTATCCCATTATGGAACAGAAGGATTCCATGATGGATGGCCTGAGCCTTGTCTCTGTCAAGCCTAGAACATCAGGGAAGTAATAAGACATCCAGGCTTCCACCTCCGTTGCATTCACAGTGAGTCTCCGAATATTCATGTCTGCAATCCTTAGTCCTCTGTTTGAGAACCACTGAGTAGTGGTGACAGAAGAAACACCAGACTGTGGTCCAGGGTTAGATTCAATGTCTCCGGAGAAGGATAGACATATCAGATGTATCCAGTTCTCAGTGAAGAGTTTTAAGTCACGGCCATAATATCTGAGCATCAGCAGGGGGAGGCAGCTGAGGTAATGACCCAGTTTTACAACACATACAAACTTTATGAAGCAATTAGTACATCTTGGCATTTCGCTCCCAATCATCAGGTTAGAGAAAAAGAAGAATTCTTCATCTTGGCATTGGAGGTGGTGGCCACAGTTTGGTGTGCTTGGTAGAAGGTGCAGAATGCTTAGCAGAGCAAACAGAGTTCCTCAGTCAGACAGCAAACTCCCAGTAGATGAATGTGGAACGACATTACTGGCAGGTCACAAGGCAATATTAAGGTCAAGTGATTACACAAGTAACTGAATTGAACAGAACAAATACCAGAAAAATCAAGTAACCAGAAATAAGCAGACAATTACAGCAGCACAGTAAATCTTCTGCACCAATGGAATAAAATCTAACTAAATGGTTCAAGCAATAAGTTACAGAGAAGCCCCGTCTTCCAACCAGAGGAAAGCTATGAGCCTAGTTCAAAGTGTCCGTACTCCAGTAGTGTAAGTAAGTGGCACAGATCAGAACAGGGAGAGTGGAATTCTACCAAAAAAGCTAAGGGCACAGGAATGAATATAGGAGAATTCTGGCAGCCAACTAGGGGTAAAAACAGGACCCAGATTCAAGGAACCAGTCCCAAAGTAAGCAAGAGTGGCAGTAAGTATCAGGGAGAAGAGGGGTAGAGCACTTAGTAACAGCCTTGAAATAAGAAATTTAAAGAGAATTAAATCCAGTGGCCGCTACCCAGGGAAACAGGACAAACCACACTTAAAGTGCACCTCTGAAAACTAACATATGAGTCACTCCTCCCACAGAGGAGCCAATCAGCAAGTTGAGGTAGGCAGGGCAAGGAGCCACTTAACAATGCAGGATGCGGGGAGGTGGGGGTGAAAATTCGTAGAAGAAGACTCATCAAATCAGATCAGGCACAGGCTATGGATTTAAAATAAAGTACAGTTCAGTCCCTGACTTGAATCAGGCACAGGCAAGCAACTTAAAAATATAAAATTCAAGAAAATACGCCCAGAATGTTCCCAGTTCAGCTAAATTCGTAGGAGGGAGGGAGGACTCCGTGGCAAGTCCAATCCAGCCTCACTCCCTGATGCTGTCCTGCAGCGGTCAATGTTTAGATAGGACTCAGCTGAGGTTTAAATATTAAAGTGCAACAGTTCTTGGCACCTTTTTCATTTAAACTGAGCCCAGAAAATTCAAGCAGGAGAAGACTCCTCGAATCGGATCAGACACAGGCTATGGATTTAAAATAAAGTACAGTTCAGTCCCCGACTTGAATCAGACACAGGCAAGCAACTTAAAAAATATAAAATTTAAGAAAATGTGCCCAGAATGTTCCCAGTTCAGCTAAATTTGTAGCAGGGAGGGCTCCGTGGCAAGTCTGATCCAGCCTCACTCAGCGATGCTGTCCCACGGTGGTCAAACTTTAGACAGGACTTGGCTGAGGTTTAAACATTAAAGTGGAGCAGTTCTTGGCACCTTTTTCATTTAAACTGAGCCCAGAAAATTCAAGCAGGAGAAGACTCCTCAAATCAGATAAGGCACAGTCTATGGATTTAAAATAAAGTACAATTCAGTCCCTGACTTTAATCAGGCACAGGCAAGCAACTTAAAAGTATAAAATTTAAGAAAACGTGCCCAGAATGTTCCCAGTTCAGCTAAATTTGTAGCATACCCAAAAAGCCAGTTTCAGGTTAGGTGGTGTAAAAAGCCTTTGAGTAGGGGAAGAGTATTGTTTATCTGCCTTGCGAGAGTCAGCAGGCAAATTACTTGGCCTGTGCTAAGCAGCCAGAGTAGCATCCTCCGAAACAGGATAGATGGATGAAATTACCATAGTAGGTAAGGTAGGGACTTCCATGGACTCATACAGGTTCTGTTTGGTTGAGTTCTTCTCAGCAGTAAAGACCATTGTCTCTGCATGAGACAATCGAAAGACCTTAAAAGAGGCATCCTCGGGGTGGGGGACCAGGGTGGTGTACACAACAGTATCCTCACAACAGGAGGAATCCATAGAACTGAAGTCAATCTATATGGGTTGCACCATATCACCCTCTTTCTCACATTCTCTCTCCAGTTATTGAAGCTCAGAATTAAATTCCTCCTCTTTTCCCATGGTAGTGAAAGATGGACCCAAAGGTTCACCAACTGATGAGGCATCAGATGGACAATAGGGGCCAATCTAGAGGAGTCGAGACCTGGGCTCAATGACAACGATGTATGCAGAGGCAGGGAAGTCAACACTGTTAATATTGATGGTAGTGATGGTAGCAGGTGCTGAAATAATTCAGAGACTGTACAATACTAGCAAACCATTACTTCAGCATTGACAGGGAACGTGACCAGGGTTGAAGATATAGTCAATGACAGGACAGTGCCAGTCATCAAAGGCAGTAATCCAGTATTAGTGGGAGAGCTAGAGCCAGACCCTGACCTTGGTGTCATAACAATAGTCAAGGGGCTTTAGTTTTTATGAAAGTTGCTGATATAGCCTTAGACTTGTCCTCACTACTGGACAGAAACAGTACCTGGGATCTAGAGGGAGACTTCTCTTTGGATTGTGTCCTCCAGTGATGGTCAAATAAAGATGCTTTGTTCAGCTTTTCCATCATCTGTTCTCTATGTGATGACAATGTGGCCACACAACAGGGAGATCTGTGGCTCTCCCCTGAACAAAGTTGGAAGACCAGGCTGGTGACACCAGTCACACCATGCTGACAAAGGTGAAAAAGCAGTTCTGGCTTTTTTGTTGAACTCCTTGCTTGCAAGCTGCAATAATTAACAAAGTAAACAAACAATAGAAAACAAAGAACTCAACTGAAGTTAACACAGGCATTTTCTTCACAATCCAAGCTTTTGACAGTGGGAGAAAAACCTAAGGAGTGATTGGGCTGCCCACATTATATAGGCAGCTCCATCATGCATCAACATGGGTAGCCCCAGCCAGGCAAACATTTCTGAGTGGTCTTGATGCTGTCTGCTTACAGTTCCAAAGGTGTTGCTCTATGGAGGAGATGTCTTCAAAGCAGATTTAACAATATTATCCCTTCCACCTTCATGGATTTCATTCTCACAATTGTTTTTTGCCATTAAAGATTACAGAAAAGTTTGTTTAGTGGGGAGATGAGGTGAAAAGACAGTGGGCTCAGTTCTCAATGGGGGCTTAGAATGGCGGAAGCTGTGCCAGACAACAGCTTGCACTGAAGCTCCATGCACCAGGGACCCTACACCGGCTTATCTATCAAGCAGGGTCCTAGCGACAAAGTCCAGTGGCTTGCGGCAACCCTGGCCGAGCACTAAACAGGCAGCGCATAGGGATGGTATGCCATAAGCCGTGGGGTGGCCATGCACCACTCTAGCCCATCCCTAGTAGTCTAGAACCCCCCATCCTGAAGTGTCCCATAATAATAAATAACAGTGCCCCCATACCCGATAGTTAGCGGTCCCCCTTCCTATCCTGATGAGTCTCATTATATTTTTTTAAAAAGTGCATACGGTCCTGGTAGTCAGCAGTCCCCCCTCCCATCACAAGATGGCCTGGTATAATAAATAATAATAATGCCCCCTCCCTGTTAATCCAGTAGCCCCACCCCAAGTCCTGATCCCCCATTAAGACATAGGTACATATCATTGGTGGTCTAGTGGCCCCCCCACCCCTATCCTAGCAGACAGTGTCTGACCACCCCGCTCCCCCCATCCCCAAAATGGGCTGGTGACAGGCACAGCCCATCACTCACCTCCATGGCCAGTCATTGACTGAGCTCTCAGTGAGTGCTGTACTATATATAGTATATGCCCATCGACAGACAGTGGGACATTATTATTAATTATTATACCGGGACACACTGGGATGAGAGGGGGGACCACTGACTACTAGGACTGGGGGCACTGCTAAAAACTATTACAATGGAAGACATTGGGATGGGAGGGGGACTGCTGACTATCAGGAATGGGGGCACTGTTATGGTTTATTATTCGGGACACATGGGGATGGGGGAGGATGTGGCACATTATTGCCACACACAGGTATCTCTATCAGAGGGAGAATATTCTAGGTAGCCTTAGACCAGCCCTGGCTGGTCTAAGGATACTTAGAAATTCTCCCTCTGGGAGATCAATGAGAATCCCACATTGGGGGATGTGGCAGCTTGAGTCTGCCTCATGCCCCTAGCGCCATGTCGTAGCCCATTTCCTGGTGCACGGGAGGTGCAAGCCCCATTTGGGGCAGACAGCTTGTGGTTGACACAGGCTACCTTTATGAATAGCACAGGAGGAAGTTTCTGACAGAAGGAGGTGCCACTTGCGTCATTTATGTTTGGCGCAAGCACCTTGCGTCCATCTCAGGGCTTTGAGAATTGAGCCCAGGTCTTGCACAGAGATGGGCAGGCAGGACTGATAACTTTTTTTTTTAACTCGAGGAGAACAAGGAAGGTATTAGATGGCATGGAATGACATAAAACATTAGGGGTCCGATTCTCAAAGCCCTTAGATTGACACAAGATGCCTTCATCAAACATAAATGATGCAAGTGGCACTTTGTATCAAAAAATGCACCCTGAGCTATTCTCAAAAACAGCCTGAGTCAAACACAGGCTGCATGCAACAAAGGGGGCTTGCTCCAGACGTGTAGCACAAAATGGGCTGTGGCATGGCTCTAGTGGCTTGCAGCAGATGTAGGCTGCCATATCCCCTCAGTTGGTATCCTCAAAACTTTCCCAGAGGGCAATAGTCTAAGTACCATTAGGCCAGCCAAGAGCTGGTCTACACGTACATAAAAATCCTCTGGGCAGGTGCGCCAATGTGCCACCCCCTCAGCCCTGTTCCCCCATAATGCTTTAAGTTACTAGCACCCACCAAGCTCTGCTCTCCCGTTATGTTAGTTATTATTATTATTTATAATCAATTATTTATTATCCCTAGTAGTCTAGCAACCCCCAAGCACCAATCACCCATCATGATTTTTAGTACTATTTATATTATAATAATTATATGCCCTGGTCATCTAGCAAAGCACCCCAGCCCTGATCCGCCATTAAATGATACCATGAATGGTGGTCTAGTGGACCCCCAGCCTTCCATTTCTATCACTCACCCTAACCCAAACCCAAGCTATATCTGGAGCAAACAGCCTCCTCTCATCACTGAGACCAGTTGTCGATTGAGTTTGAATGAGCGTGTACTGGATATTGTATGCGCTCGGTGATTGACAGCAGCTGTCAATCACTGAGCACTTACTGTATACAGTACACGTTCATTCAGAGCTAGTTGGTGGCTGGCCATGATGGTGAGTGGTGGGCTGTGCCAGTCACCATCTAGGTTATGGGTTGGGGTGAGTGGGGTGGTAGGACACTGCAGGGTAGAGGGTCCACTAGACCACCAGGAATTTTGAGGTATCATTTAATTGCAGATCGGGAATGGGGTGGTACACTAGACCACCAAGACATATAATTATTATAATGTAAATATTACTAAATATCATAATGGGAGGTCAAGGCTAGGGGGGCACTAATAACTTAAAGCATTATGGGAGATTGTGTCTTGGGAGGGAGGTCCACTAGACTACCAGGGAATGCTATAGGGGCATTGTTGAATGGATGCCCACAGCTTGCGGCAACCTGTCCAACTGCGTCCTCTGTTTAGCACACCGCTATAGTTTGTGCAAGCCATGAGACTTTGCCACCAGGGTCGTACCTGATTGAGAATCAGGTACAGGGTCCCTGGCAGACTGGCAATCTCTGCAAGCCACCTTTGGTGCAGCTTGCAATGACTTTTGAGAATTGAGCTCTAAGTGTCCAAGTGTCTGTAAGATTTTTACCGGTTTTAACATTTTAATTTAATTCTCAATTAATTCTCAAGTGCAAATAACTTTGAATGTTGGATATTATTTATTGTTCAGTCCCAAATAACGAACAGTTCATTATCTGTGGTATCCAGGAATTGATATGGACGACATGCACCCCACCCCATTGGTTATCGGATACACAGATGAGCTCCAGTGGGACTCATCCATCACTTACCTGAAGCATATCATCCAAGTTCTTGACAGTGTTGTCCCCAACCATGATACTCTCTACTGATCTAAAAATGGTGCTACACGTGATCCTTACAGCACCTCACCATTCCATAAAAATGTTTCCAGGAAATCATGCCAACTTTACAGTGACAGTGATTACATATAGTTGGTGACTCCACAAGAATGTGCAAGAATTCCCATGAGTTCCCAATACACTATACCCACTAAATAAGCAGCAATGAAAAGCAGAGCCATATCTGCAACCAAACACACACTGGAGTGCCGCTTAGGCAGGACCAGCAGTGGTGATCACACACATACATACACACGCACACACACACACACACACACACACACACACACACACATACCATGAAGGAAGATATATTTGTATACATAGTAGCAATACAGAAAAAAATACTGACTGGTGATGTAGCAATGGAAAAAACTGAGCCAAAAGTAGGGTTACCACCTGTCCCGATTTTTGCAGGACAGTCCTGATTTGGACAGCTGTGTCCTGCAAAAAAAACATGAAAAGTACTATTGTCCTGAAATTATAGTAGAAAAAAATATTTTCTAACTTTCCTCCAAATGTTGCAAAAAACTATAATACCTTTACTAAAATACCTTAAAATGATAAGAAACACTAGAAACAACTAAAAAAGTACAACACTTAGCGTTAATTCTGATATTTAGTGAAAACAAATCTGTTGCATTGGTTGAGGTTACATATTGTTCTGCGAAAAATCATGTTTCACTAAGAAATGTCTCACTTTGGCCTTCTTAAAAGGTGGTAACCCTAGCCAAAAGTGCAACATGGCAGGAGTGCAACTTTTACCGGGCAAGACAGATGATGCTGGTTGCATGCAGATACCACAAAGATTACCTGTGTATGTGTAACCAGTGGCCACTAAACAGGAATTGTGGCGGCAGCAGGGAAAAAAACAAGTGGGAGCAGTGGAGAGGTAGCAAACTGCATGAAATGACATGCTGTGAAAAAGACAAGGTAAAGCAGAGGAAGAAACAGGAATTTCACCACAAGTACAGCTGCTGAAACGTTTGTATGGAATAAACATACATGCAGTGTAATTTTCAGATGTAAGAATCACAACTGTTTTATTACATATTTTATTTATTTATTTATTGAAATCTCAGATTAACACCTTTGAGAACAAGCTCATTACATAGGTTCTATGTCGGAGGACATTATACATTGAGACACTATACAGATTGATAGGAGCAAGTAGCAACACTTACACAGATAGCATTGGAACAAG
This sequence comes from Neoceratodus forsteri, assembly GCA_016271365.2. Lineage (NCBI taxonomy): Eukaryota > Metazoa > Chordata > Ceratodontiformes > Ceratodontidae > Neoceratodus > Neoceratodus forsteri. Next base: position 1,644,414,201 of record CM057450.1, read on the forward strand.
TAATGTTATAACTAGTACAAAAAAGTCACAAATGCAGGCTAAGTACAATTGCGAGAGTTAAAAATGAAAGCATAGACACTAGCAGGGTTGTGCGACAGAGGATGACAGACAGGGGCTAAAGGTGAGGGAGAAACAAAACTAAACCCAGAGGGTGCCATCGATGAGACCATAATTGAGCTGGCTGGAGGGGGCGCAGGGAGCTTGGTCAGTGTGGGGATGGCAGAGGGAAGGGCACAGGTTACAGGGTCAATGGGGGTTAAGTGTGTGGATGGGTGAGTTTGGGGTAGGGAGGATAGGGGGAATAAGGGTAAAAGCAGGGGAAGAAAGGCAAGGACTGGGCACTCTAGAGGACAAACATGGAAGAATAGGTGCTGAGGAGTTAAGTGCCAGGCATTGTGAGGCAGGAGTCATAGATGTGTGGCAGGAGTCACAGGCAGGAAGGGAGAGAACTGCAGTAGGTTACGAAGTTTGTCAATTAAAGCAATCTCAGCTAGCATTCGCAGTAAGTTGTTGTCTCAGTTTTCTTTTAAATAGACCAATAGAGGTTAAAGAGGTGATGTCAGTGTATAGCAAGTTCAGCCATCCTGGAGCAAGATAGGCAAAAGACCTTTGACTCACTGAGGTGCGACAGTGGGCAATTTTAAATATACGGCTGTCCAAACTAGGGGAGCAGCAACGGTTATCATTGAGAGTGAGAAGATTCTGCACCCTTGGGGGCATCAGGCCTAGACTGACTTTTTCACCAATAGACATGATTGTTACAGAAGTCTGCCTGTGAAATTACTTGCAGATGCATCCATGGATATGATGGCATGTCACAATGTCATGAATATGATGCTGATGCAATAGAATGAGTGTCATGCTCACGGCCACCAGGTTACACTGAAGAGTAATCTGCACAGCCAGAGGGTAAGTGGAACTGATGGATCACAGCTGAACTATCAAAATGGTTGTGCAGTGGGAGCTGCAAAAAAATAAAAAAAGATCTCCTGCAACAAGTGATGGGAGCAGGAGCTACATTGTGTTATTAAGCGTGGCTAATACAGTGAAGCTTGCCAACAATGAAATCCAAATCTGAAACATAGGAGCAAAGAAAAATGATGACAGAAGGAGTCCATGGGTCCATCTAGTCTGCCCCTGAGTTCCTGAGACCTACTCAGATCCCAGGACCTAGCCCCTCTTCTGCTTTATGCCCCCCAACTGCTCCCACAGCATTTGTTCATACTTTTGCTCTATCACACCCCAGTTTGAATAATGTCATGGTCTTTGCTTCCATCACCTCAGTGGGCAGCCTATTCCATGGTTCCATGACCCTTTCCATAAAATAGTGTCAACCCTCCCAATTGGGAGGCTTACCTTAATTGTCCATGCTCCCATCCTTGGATTGTCTCCCTGATGCCTGCAACTCCTCTGTAGTTCACAACCACAGACCAGGTCCTAGTTTTGCCCTTGTTGGGTGACCGGAGCTTTGTGGAGCCACTGCATTCTCCCTGCCGCTACTTCATGGACGGGCAGATGGCTTCTGTCCTCCAGAGGGTGCATCAAGTCCCCCATAGTGCTCCCATACCTTTTCAGTGCTCCTAGGGCTCACAGAGCAGAATCGCAAGCCACCAATGTTCTGGGGCTGGCTGGTGTGCTCACACTTGCGCAAAGGGTGCGCTCCATTCAAACCACAACAGTGGTAAACAGGTTGGCTTCTGTGGTGTCCCGGTACCTAAAAGGCTTGGCATAGGGAGCTGGTGACTTAGGCAGACCAGTGAGTGCTGCAGGTTAATTAAATATTGTCTTGTGCGCTGCATGTTCCTGGGCCCAGCTTCATGAATATTAATGAGCAGTGCATTAATATTCATAAGCTGGTCCATTTCAGGGTAAAGAACTGCAAGTTTTCAGGGGTTGCTGCCACTGTAAATATGTAGATAAAGTATGTTTACTGGCAGCACCTCCATGGACAATATAGGGGCTACTAAGTAAAGGGGAAAATAATGTAAATAAAATGTGTTTCTGGCTGCACCATTAGGTTAACCATTGGGACTCAGATAAAAGCCTATTTGTTGCCTGGAATACTTAATTTCAGCAGCGGTGACAGGCTAAGGACTGAACAAAGATGTTTAAACTGGCCAGCATTTACAAAGGCACTAAAAGAGCTACTGAACTGTGGGGCAAGCAAATAAATAAAGTAAATCTATCTGCAGCAGAACTTTAAAGTTGGGACTGTGTTTAATCTGCAAAGGGACTGTGTGCTTAGCAACCATGTTAGTGAAGCAGCAATCAATCGGAAAGCCAAGATTTTGGCCAGGACTTGTGGGACTTTTGTCAGAGCTCATGGGACATTGCAAAAGGCTTATGGGGAAGTTACAGGGACCTAATTCAGGTGCCAAAACAGGGAGCCTATTGTGCATCGAGTGAGGTTAATGAATATTTATTGTAGGGACTGACAAGCAGGTTTAGCCAGTTATCATGGGAGCAGCAAATAGCTTCAGCCAATCGTGAGTCTCAGAGGGACTCCATAAAAGACAGTGTTTTCCAGGTTGTTCAGTGTTCAAGCAGGAGCCCCCGACAGGGGTGAGGGCTCAGCCCCCTTGCTCCAGAATGGGCCTAGCAATCCAGTGCAGGCCCCTCCACAGGGAAGGGGTGCTTTTTTCTGCCAGAGAGTCAAAATGGCTGCAGGCAACAGAAGTCGCTAGTGTGGGGGTTGCCAGAGTTTGTCCTACAGGGCTGGCCAGCACCTTTCCACATTTTGGGAAAACATGGGTGATCCTGAACCTTCAGCTGTGAGAGAGCTACATGCACGTTCTACCTCAGCAGTGAGAGTGCTGACGAAAGTCTGAAACCTCAGAGAAAAGAAAATCATTTTCTGCAAGTAATCCAAGTGAGTAAACTACATCTAACCAGTACAAGTCTGAGAAAGTCTGCAAGGGGCAGAGAAGCCCAGCAAGTTTAGGATGTGATTGACTGTCTGCACCCTAGTTTAACCAGAGCACAGAAAGGGCGGGCATTTGCTCCATGACCAGAGAAGGGTCTAGTTTTAAAGTATATAAATATATCTGATTTGAGAAGTGCCACAGGACTAGATGAGAAGTTCCCTGATCACACAGAATGTCTCTGGACAGTGCCTGGTGGTACAGTAACCATCTGTATGTCCAGTTGGGAGCGACAAATGCCAGTGAGAGCCACAAGGGACTGTGTGTGTAATTGTGAGTCTGAGAGAGCTGCTAAGAATTGTTTTACTACCAAGTAACGTGTTGTGAGCCTAGAGAGCTACAGAAGTCAGTTGCTTCTAAGTAATGTGTCTGAGTCTGAAAGGGTCTACAGTTTCAGCTTTGCCAACCAGTAAAGTCTGCTAAAGAGTAGTGAGCCACGCATCAAGCTCAGTCAAGTTCAAGTAATTTCAAATGGTAGTGAGCTGTGGCTCAAGCACAGTCTAGTAAAAGAGTCTCAGGTGGTACAAAGCCAAGTTTCAAGTTGTCAGGTGTTGTGCAAGAGATGCATCTAAGCTCCTAGTTGTTTTGCAAGGACTGTAAGCATTTGGGTCACCCTAGCCATAGGGGGAAATGCACCCATCCTTGTAAAAGCCTGTATCTGATGAGTAAAAGGACCAACCATGGTAGCCACTATGGCCCCTGGTTGAAGGAGTGTAATAGAAAAATGTAAATATGCTGAATCTGATAAATGTGCTGAATGCTACCAACCACCAGATTAAGCTTGGGACAAAGCCTGGTGGTGTGCCACCTAGAGCACTGCCATATGCGTTTCCCCTGAGGGGTACAGCCTATACATAGGGTCTGAAATGTGATGGCCCGGGTCCCAGTCTGGTCTACCCAGGGAGTGATTTCAGCCCAGGAAAGGGCCTTCCCAAAAGAAGCCAAGAGTGTTGTTTCCATCTGCAAATGCTTCACCATCTTGCAGTTGGTTTGGGCCACCCAGCTGTAGGCGTTTGTCAGCTTCCTTGTCTCCAGTGTCAGAGTCTCTGCCTACTATAATCACCTTAATTCTTCCTCTACAACCCGACTGACTAACCAATAATGACTTTTATTCTGTGAGTATACAGGGCCCATGCCCTACAGCAAATTTAAAGGGGACATGTACACAGTTAAAGTGCTTAAATAAACTGGGCCATCCGGCCATGGATACAATTGTTTTAAGTGTTACCAGTGTATTGCATATGTTAATCCACTTGCTTTCCTTAAAGGACCCAACCAGCCGGCCAATGTACAGCTGCTTCAAACAACAGGCCTGCACCTTTAAGAACTGTTAATTATGAGGTACCTAGGTTAATGTGGTAGATTGCGGGTCTTACACAGTTTATGGAACTGGTACCAGTGTGGGTATAAATGGTAAATGTGTAAACTGATTTATGCAGCTAGCTAGATGGTCAGGGAACTGACTACAATCTGAGGTTGGAGGGTAACCACTGTAATTTGTGACCAGAAGTAAAATGTAAATATATTATTGTGATTACATTCTCATCAAAACAAAATCAATCCATCTAATTCATTGTAAATAGCTTAACCTCTATTCCATTCACCCATCCTAGCCCTTCCCCATGTAAATAAATTGTTCTTTGATGTTTTTACATAAACCTATCTCATAAGAATATTATAAGCTACAGCCATGGTTCTCTGACGAACCCGACCTGCCAGACTACCATCCGTGGTCCGGGTCTGAAGCCACCAGCCCCTCACGGAAGCCCAGGTAGTCCGAGAGCCATAGCCGGGGTTCTCTGATGAACTCGACCTGCCAGACTGCCATCCGTGGTCTGGGTCTGAAGCCACCGGCCCCTCACGGAAGCCCAGGTAGTCCAAGAGCCATAGCCGTGGTTCTCTGATGAACTCGACCTGCCAGACTGCCATCTGCGGTCTGGGTCTCAGCCACCAGCTCCTCACAGAAGCCTAGGGTACGGACTCAGCCTCAAATTATCATTTCAGGAAGGAGCCCTAGGAGACTGATTTTTCTTTTTCACATGAGCACAGTTGTTTCTGGGTTTAAATCTGGAGTCTACTACTGCTGTGACCCATTGGCTGCAGTCAGCCCCAAGAGCAGTCTGATTGGCTCCGTATAGCTCTGCACTGTTAATGCTTGAATTATATTTTACTGGATTTTTATTTTTGTTAATACTGTCTTGCTAGCATTTTGGAGTTCAAGTTTTTCTGATTTAATCGAAGTGCCTGTAGAGTGTTCCCTCTTAAGAACCAGCAGTGATCTCAGCTCAGGTCTTGAACTCACCGCCCTCGTTTTCACCTTTTTACTCTGGTATTGTGTTTTAATTAGCCCTGTTCTTGCTCTCTCAGACATTGTGGCACCTTGCCTAACACTTTGATCTGCAACCCAGAAGGCCACAAACACAGGTAGCAAGCATAACTACCAGTGTTACAGAATGGCCAGGAAAGGCTGCACCAAGCTAATCCAGCTTGCCAAATCCAGCTATCATAAGGCCCAGCTTGGTAATTCATGGGGTGATGGGAAAAGATTCTGCGATAACATCAAAAGCATCCTTGGAAAGGAGGACAAGAAGCACCCTCACCTGCTCAGTATCAGTAACACCCCCACTACAGACCCTCTAGCTATTGTGAAAGCCTTCAATAAGGCCTTCACCAATCTTCACCAAACCCAGTGATCCGGCCTGCCTATTTTCAGCCTGGTTTGAACCATTTCAACAACGTATCTACCGAGTGTTCTCACCCAACCTTCTACTTTTAAAGGGTGATGGTGAAGGAGGCCCTATGGTCAAGAAAGTACTAGGTAAGACCAGACTGGGCAGTGACGGGACATACATGAAACTTCTATCCCTCACCCTGGACATTCTTATAGTGCCCATTACCACGCTGTACAATAAGTCCCTGGCCCTTGCACAATTCCTTGTGGTTTGGAAGCAGGCCCTAGTTACTCTAGTGCATAAAGGAGGCGACAAGTCTCTGGTAGCCAACTACAGACCCATCTCGATCCTCTCCCCCCATCCAAGGCACTGGAAAAGATTGTGGTGGATCAACTCATTGACTACCTCAGTAAGTATAATCTGCTATGCCCCAACCAGCTTGGCTTCAGACAAAATCGCAGTACCACCACTGCTCTGCTGGACTACACAGACTATGCACATAAGGCCCTGGATGAAGGCAAACTGGTGGCATCTGTCTTTATTGACCTCACCAAAGCCTTTGATACAGTCAACCACCCCGTTACTGACCAAACTGCAAAACATGGGTGTGGCGCCCCATGCCCTTTGCTGGTTCCAAGACTACCTGATACAGAGAAATAAATGTGTCAAAATTGGGCAAACAGTATCCAGCGCAAGAGAAATATCATTGGGGTACCCCAGGGATCAATACTGGGGCCTCTACTCTTCAGCCTCTTCTTAAATTACCTTCCCACAGCCTGTGACAGCAAACATACTATATTCAGACGATGCTATGCTCCTGAGCAGTAACACGTCTCAGGCTGCCCTACAATCTGAGCTGCAGAATTCCTTCTCCAAACTCGAGGACTGGTTCTGTAGACATAAGTTGCTACTAAACTACAAGAAGACCAAGGCCATGCTTATATACAGCCCCCATAACAAAAATAAGCACTACCCCTCATCATCTCCAACTCATGCAGTGAGCCGCTGGAACAAGTCCACTTGTTCAATTATCTGGGGGTCATAATAGATGATACCCTCATGTTTACGCACCATATTGACTCTCTGGTCAAGACAGTCAATACCAAGATTAGTGTCCTGTACAAGCACAGGCAATACCTCTCTCCAGTGGCCCTCCGCCCCTCAGTCCACAGCTCCGTCATATCTACTATTGACTATGGACTAGTGCTCTATGGGGTGGCAATGGATACAGTGTTCAAGAGGGTTCAGACTGTGCTCAACAAAGCCTGCAGACTCACCCTGGGTGCTGAACATGGCATATACAGCTGTACTCTGTACGAATGCATAAACTGGCTGTCATTAAGAAACAGGGTCAAATTCCAAACTTGCACCCTCGGGAAGAAGGCTCTATTGGGTAAAACACAGCCTTGTGTAGGCAATTTGATCCATGCAGCCAGCTCATTACAGGTCACCAGGGGGAGGATTAGAGGGGCCTTGGCTATCCCCTTCTGTCGCACCTCGCTTGGGCAACATGCATTTGCCTACCGGGCCCCTCTGTGGATGAATGAACTCCTCCGGCACCTCTTGACCACCAACTGTCTGGCTCAATTCAAAACTGACTTCAAACAGCACCTAATAACACTCTCTAAGTGCACCTGCCCCTAAGTCCAGCCACACCCGCTCTTTCTGCCCCCCAGCAAGCACTAAGCAAGCCTCGGGTACCTTCCCCCCGTCCCTTCTCATGACTTGCCTTAGCAATCAGCTTGCATCATGCTCTTTTGCCACCCACCACCCCCCCAGCTCCCAGTAGTGTGAGTTTCCCTATCAGTCACTACTAATGCAAGCTGCCTGACCATGCCCCCTCGCACCCCACCATTTGCTCTAGCATGTCTTCTCCACACAGCCTCCCCTCACCCCTCCATTTCTCCCCATAATTATTGCCCTTCTTCCCCCACCCTTCACCTCCACTGCAGTACCTACCTCTCTTTTGTACCTCCTTTCTTCACCCCACTGCCAGCTATCCCCATCCTCTGAACTACTGACAAGGCACTTTGTGGCTGCTTATTTCCTCCCACCCTCATAAAGTGTTTTTCCTTGTTATTTTAACTTGTACCTATGTTTTGAGTTATTCTGCAAGTTCTAAATCCAAGCTGTATTGTTCATTGTGATGTACCTTTGCTTTCTTCTATTGTACTTTGTTTCGCAATCTATGACATGGAACCTTTGTGAAACAGCTTGCACTCAAAGGTCTCTTCCAAATCACTAAATAAATAAATAAATAAAATTATTGAGGGCTAATGATTACAAAATGTTTTAAATGTAGGGAAATGTCTATTGAATCATGTCTCGGGTTGGCATTACAGTTATGTGGGTCGGTACAGCATCCCAGAAGGCAGTACCAGGTTTAATTCTAACCCACTTAAAAGTATACTTTAGGTGGAGGCTCTGTGCAAGATGATATCTTGGGAAGGAATCAGTTTTAAAGCTATTTTTAGGAACCCAGGCCCCTCAAGATTGTTAGTGGACACCAAGGCAGGGGTAGTAGCCCTTGGTATAATGGTGCCAGGGTTAAAATAGTGTTTCCTAAGCTCCCTCCTGAAGCCCACCCCCCAATTTCCACTCAAGACCTCTAGTTTTGGAGTCAGTAACTCTGCTGAACAGATCAGGGGAGGGCACTTTATTTATTCCTCTCAGGAACTTGTATGTTTCAATCATGTCCACTCTCTCCCTCCTAGTCTCCAGTGAGAACATATTCAATGCCTCTAGATGCCACTCATATGAGAGCCCCTGGAGCCCTGGATCATCTTGGTCACCTTTCTCTGGAAAGCCTTCAGCCTATATTCTTATCTTTCTTTAGATGTGGACTCCAAAACTGGACTGGGGCCTTACCTGGGACCTGTAGAGTGGGAGTATCAACTCATTGCTCCTGCTGTCAAATCCTCTCACTGTGCACCCTAGCATTCTGTTGGCCTTGCTATAGGCTGTGTTGCATTGGCTGAATTCGGACAAGTTCTGCAACAGAGTTACTGCAGGGAACAATGCAATTTCAGTGACAGTTAATCCCTGTTATTATGTAGAAAATTATGACAGTGAACTTTATTTTGGTGGGCTCCACCATATCTCTCTAATAAAACAATAACTGCACACCTTAGTAAGAATGCCAATACCATAAAGCCACTTGAGTGCCCCCCTTAGTGATGTAACATATGTAAGAGTTGGACAACATCCACAGAATAAATGCACCCATGTGAGGATGAATTGTGGAAACCTGTGCTGCAGTCCTTCTTCTTGGTGTTGTACTGGATGAGGGAGTGAAAATTTAAATGTCTACTGTACAATTCAGGCTCAAAGTTACTCTCTGATGGTTCTTACTAAACTATAATCTGAGCCCTGTAGAGGTAACTGATATGCCCTTGTTATATACATCTTGAAGTGATACCGATTTCCAGTAATTTGCTAACCTATGTATTCCAGCAACCATGTTTTTCTATGCTAACTGTAACTGGTAAGAAAGTGTTGCAAGGGTAGCTGTTGAGAAAGATTGCAGCTACTCCAGGCCTTATTAGACACTAGTGTTGGAGCACTACCTTGCAATATTCTGGGCTCAAAGTGCCTAAAACCTGGGGAAATTAAATAGATTCTGAAGAGAATGTCATTATGGAAATGATCGTTCCTGCTGGCACCCAAGCACATCATTACCCAGATGAAAATTAAGTTGATAAAATTAGTATAATGAGATAGTATTGAGAGGTAGAGTTAAGATATAGCTGATAGCTTGGCATCCAACAAAGTAAGGACGGGCCCTGCTACAACAGTTACATGCACATGAAACAGTCCTTAATTAGGAGTCTATTGACTGCAGGAAAGCTGCCTGCCTGCTGCAAGCAGCACAACACACATGGCTGCTGGCACACAGAGCAAAAGCAACAACAGAGATATGAAATGGAGACGCATACAAAAAGAAACAAGGAATCAAGGTATGGCACTGGTTGGCATGGAGTGAGAAAAATGGCATAGCAACCAAAGAGAAAACAAGGCAAGCTGCTAAATGTCCCAAAGACTGGCAGAGGAACCCAACCAGTGCATAAAACACATACAGTGTGACAAGCACAGAGTGACTGGAGTTGCCATCTTTTTGTATCAGCTAGAGATGGAATTTCTCTGTGCCGCCCAGAGAACCATGGGCTGAAGTCCTTTTATTCTCAGAATATTAAGTCTATATTATTCAACAGCTGCACATTTTTTTAGGGGGGCTTGTAAAGAATATCAAGAATATCAGCGCCTACAACTTAACTAAAGTGTTAACATTCCAACACGCATTTAAGTAAAGAAAAGATGATGTAATCATAAAGTAAAAAAGTAAGAGTGGTAGTAGTTTTGAAAGAATATTCATAGTTTCACAATCCCTGTGGTTAAGAATATCATCAGGAGAAGAGATGGAATAGTGGTTTGGATTTAGATACCCCTGAAAAGAAATGCCTCAGACAAGCTTGCATCATTTGAGTCAAATTCCCCTGAGATCCCAGTCACCGTAGATCTAAACTGTTCCTGTTAGCTGCATTATTAAGGGAAAACATGATGCCAAAGAGCAAGACTGGGAATTGAGTTGGGCCACAAATTCAGGCGACTCAATTTTGAGGAGGTTTGCTGAAATGGATGAATCAGGTTTCACTTTGAAATCCGTGAAATATGGGCCTGATAATTGTTTTGTAATATAAAGGGTTAAAAGAGCCTATCTCAAGTCTTTTATGGCTGGCTGGTGGGCTTCGCCTCATGCCACATTACATCCCCAGGGTGTGATTAACAGGCCATTAACATAACTCTTAGAAATATCTTATTGCTTAAGTAACAGTAGATCTTTGAGAGGATCTCCTCCATAGAGTCACACAGTGGACAATAAGCCAGAATCATCGGTACCTCAAGGGAAACTTTTCTTAGCCGAGACTACCCATGTACCTTTACAACATTATATAATATTGGATGCCTCTATATGACCTATGAAACATGGCGTTACATTATAGATTGAGTTCCAACAGCTGTCTACTGATTGGAACAAGGACTCCAACCCTAGGCAATCATGCAGGACAGGCAGGGAAAGCAGATCACTAGAGTCCACCCATTAAAACAATCAGGCAATTGAAAGGCAGACCTTACAGTGACCTACCATTTCACCTGGGTATGCAGGGAGGGAGTTGTGTTACTCTGTGTTAAGGAGTTTCTCAATGATCTAGTATTACTTGCAAGTGATGAACTCATCTCTTTAGAGGACATGTCCTTCACAGAGCTACATATATTGGATGAGTACAAATTAGTAAAACACTCACACATGGGAGATTGGGAGACAAGAAACAATGGAGGACAGTGTCCTCCAAGGCACTAGGTCTTGCAGTACAGCCAGATCAAAACTGGCTCTGCAGCAAGAGAGCAGGTCGAGACTAGTGTTTAATAAATGTTGGATCCAAATCTAAGCAGCAGCTGAACAAATTTCAGATGCTTAAACTGGCTTGGGAAAAAAAAAACACACTAAGGCTGCCAAACCCTAGTTTTGTGCCCCATAACCTTAGCAGGAAACTCTCTGCCAGCTTACTGACAATTATGGGGCTTTGTCCATTCTTTGCTAGGACTCTGGGGTGAGACACATTATGCCTTATCAAGCGATACAGAAATTGTACATCCCAAGTGTCTTTTGAATGCTTGGTTTCTTTACAGTAGTTGCATGACTGCTAGCCCACCCTCTCATTCAGCCCCCATTTTACCTTATTATGATTCCAGGACTGCTGCTTTAAGTAACCTGTGCATTTCTCCTGTTGCTCCCTCCTTGGCTTTCCTATTCACTGATCCTGACCTTTACTATGGACTGCTGCAGTGCAGCATCTGGTCCCTTCTGTCTCTTCTATTCTGAACATGCCCTACTGCTATGGACACCACCTCTCTGAGTGCCTCTACCCATTCTCAGCCTAGTTGACTAACTCCTTTCACAGTCACTGCCTTCCTCTGCTTTGGTTGCCAGTGTTTTAGCTGTGTTTGGTTTCTGCTTCTGTGCATTTTTCAGGGCTGCTGCCATATCTGTGCCTATACTCTTCAATGGGGCACTCGTTCTGCCCTCCATTTTCTGCTACTCCCTCATTTTCTGCTGCTGCCTTGCACATCCTCTGCTGGGTGCCTGATTCTATTCTGCTCTCCTGTTGCATTTTCTGCCTTTCTCTGCTGCCCTATTATCCTATCCAGCTATGCCTGTCCTGTCTCCATCCCCATTCTGGCCCTGGCTTCCCCTCCTGCTTCCATCCCAATGTTGACTGTCCCTGTTCTCCTTCTGCAACTTCTCCTCTACCCCCTTCCTCTAGCTTTCTCTGCCCATGTGCCCTCTCCTGTTTGTTTTCACCTCACCTTCTCTCCTCCAGGTGCTGCTGCACAACTGCTTATGCCTTCTGCTCAGCTGCCCCTCTCCTTCAGCTGCTTTCTGCCTTTAGATTGACCTTGACTGACCCTCAAGCTGTCTGGCACTGGCTGCCCTAAGCTGCCTGGTGCACTTCAGTTGGTGTCAGCTGGTTATCCTTCCTCCCAGCTACTGTTGATATTTTACTCATCTTAGCTGATGTCCTTTCTCCAGCTGCTTTCTACCTTTGGAATGGCCATGAGTGATCCCTCCCCAGCTACTTGCTGCCTCCTGACATGGAGAGTCCCTCTATCTGACTGCTTGAACCATTAGATTATTCACAATGGGTCCCTTCACTCCCCAGCTGGATGCTGAATCCCCCTCCCTTCCCCTTCCTTTTTCCACTGTTTTTATGCCATAGTTCTGGTTCATTTCTTTGCCGTCTGCCTCATGCTCTTCACTGGCATCAACTGCTATAGCTGTGCTCCACATTTTGTGTTTCTGGCCTTTCCACTTGGCTCATTCCTTGACCTGCTTTTTCACTCTTTCTAGTGTGTCAACCAGTCTGCACAGGAAGTCATCCAGGCCCTCTCTGTAGGACTTAGCACTCATATTGTGCAACTCCAAACCTACCAGTCTATCCATTCATCATCCTTTTACCCAACAGGGCTCCACATTCCTCATCTTACTCCCTTCTGTCCTTTGCTGTTCCTTGCACACAGGAAGGGGGTTGGCTCTTAAATGAAAGAAATGAAATAAACTCTATGACCCTACCCAGGAGCCAGGCTAGTTCCTCGGACACTACCTTCCAAATTCAGTCTTTTACCACTCATCACTCCCCTTTCCCATGTTCCAGTTGTTTAAAGAACATCATATGCCAACTCTTAGCACTCTTCCAGGAGCTGAAGATTTCTTTCTACATGTACCCTTTCTGTAGCCTGATGCCCCTACCTCCCCAGAAAAGTTAGTTTAATTGCTGCCTACAACCTCAACTGATTAATTTTTTGAGGCAGTAGCCTCAATCTGGCTAGCCTTGTCACTCCCCTCCCACAGTCTATTTGTAAATGTGCTCCTCCCCATCCTCCAATGAGAGATTTAGAGGGGGATTTTGTAACTCCAACTTGGTTAGCCCTGTTGCACCACTTCCAAAGTGAGCTTGTTCTGTTGCAAGTATTTTGAAGGACAGAACTGGGGGGTGCATGACTGAGAGGGGGGTGCATGACTGAGAGGGGGAGACAGAGCAGTTCATAATTAATGACATGAAGCAGACTGACTTGTCAGTTTTCCTAGAGTGATCAACAATACAACTATTATGATTCTTCCTTCATGGGTCTTGTACCCACTCACTCCTGTCCCATCTCTCACAGTACTTAAAGTGATTTATGGAAGGTTGCCATAGCAAATGGGTGTAGTATCTTCTTAGAGCTGTGAATCAGTCTCCTACCATTCAAACGGCCAAAACGTTTTTTTTTTTTCCATGAAAAACAAATTATTTTATTTCTGTGCTCCATTTCATCTGCATAACCCTGCCCTTTTTTCCCCTCAGTGCTGCAATCCCCAACCTTTACATCATGCAAGGGGAAACAAAGTTTTTAAAGGGACACTGTCAGTTTTTAGCTGACCCTTTACATTGTTTGCATGTAGCAGTATCTAGCATTATACAATGGCAATAAATAATCCTGGCTCCTGATTGGTCAGTTGGCCATCACAGCAGGGATGTTATCCTGGCATAACATCCCTGCTGATCAACTAGATTATGATGATGCCATTGAGTCTCTTTTGCACTTAATGACCGTTTGCTTCTTTTCTTAAAAAAAATATTTTTAAACACTAACAAAATTCTTTAAAATTATGTTTTTCCTTTATAAAACAATGAGTAATTGTATAATAGGAATAATGCCCTCCAGTGTGGGAGTTATGCTTGGATAACATCCCTTCTTGGGTGTTGGATGCCCTCACCTGGTGGTCTTGGGCCCAACCACCTGCATAACACCCAACCTGTCAAGCAGTATTCCTTTATAATAACATGTAGAAAAATTCTAGTGATTTCATTGGCTGAAAGCAGGTCAGAGCTGTGTAATTACTGACTGATAATTACACTCCAGAACTACTTACAGCCATTCAAGCCCCATAACATAAACATAGAAAAGTATCATCACACTCCCTCATTCTGACAGGAGCTGTCACTTCAGACCCGTCACTTCACCATCAGGCAGTAAAAGTGAAACAACATCTATACAGAATGACAAATTATCATTTTGGCCTTCCAGCATCACAAAAACATTTTTCCAGCAGCTTTTCTATAGACTAATGCTGTAAACACTACTGAAATAGAAGACTGCACTTTGATTGGGGAGATAGAAAATCAGCTGTTTACTGTACCCATAATGCCTGACTATCTAAATTAACATACAGGCTATTATATTTCTATAGTGTATGGGAAAGGGCTATTGTTCACTGTTTTCCAGCAAAAGACAGGCTTGTTGTACCATCGAGGTGATGTCCGGATGCTGTTGTACCATCCTGATTACATCATCACAATGGTACAATAGCTTAGAATGTAATCTCATGCCACAGCCACTAAATACATCAGTGATTGTTCAATTCTAACCATCTACTTTTGAAAACACTTTACAGTTAGCTATGAGCAGAAATGAGCGATCACGATGACAGCCGCAGTTTTATCTAAACCTCATGTGCCAGATCGCAAAACATTCGTGCAGGACCAACAAAATAAGTGGACCATTAAAAAAATGAATGTGATGCCAAAATCTTCACAAATTACCTGGCACACACAACCCACATAATCTCTGACAAGCATTTAAGCACCCACCCCCCCAAAAAGTGTTTTATTTTCTTTTGTCTCCCTGTTGTGCCAGGTACCTGCCAGCTCAGTATCCAGTAGGCCCTCCTTCCAACTGGACTGCTCGTTGAACTCAATTGAACTCAGCATCATTGTGACACTTCCACTTTGTGTGTGACATGATGTAGACAAATGCCTCGACACCAACCTCTTTCCCTGTTATCTCTTTTAACTGTTTTTTTTTTGTGTGTTACTAATTTATTTAGATAGTGATTATTTAGGTAGTTAGATTGCTATTTGTTCTATGTTTATTATTTTTAGCACTGCAATAAAGAAGTTAATGCAGACGACCTACCATCTTCACGTTTGTGTATGTAAGGTAAGGGGCAGGGGAGAATGGTACAAAGTGTTTCGTAGTAAATGTGGACTTTGTTTTTCATAACTTGCTCAACCTCAAAATCATATTTGTTGCCCCATACAGTATACAAGACAATGTATGGCAACGGTTAACAACAACACTTCATACACTTCTCAAGGTTGCCTTGACAACCATAGACCTCTCGAGCTGTGCTCTCGAGGTCTATCAGGTTGTCATGGTAACCTCTTGAAGTGTACACAGTGTTGCTGTTAACTGCTGCCCATCTAATATCAGCATTTGCCCTCCAGGGAACTTGCCTCTGCCTCTACAGCTTGTCTGGGCCCCTCATCTCTGACCTCCCCCCTGTTTTCCACCCCCTCACTCCCACCTCATTGCCTCACTCCCCAATTAACCAACCAATCATTATACAGCCACCTATAGCCCTCGGGCATCTACAGACCCTTCTGCACTCTCTTTCTCCTCTTCTTGCCCCTTTCTTTTCCACTCCTTATGCTCCCTATCACACCCTATCCCCCCTCTACTATTCTTGACTTTCACCCCTATCTCCACCTTCCTTACTACTCCTCATGACAAGACCACCTGGCTGCCACCTTTCCCACCTAATCCCTGACCTTTCCTCAACTTCTACCTCTGCTTATTTCAACTCGCTTATGCCACCAGTAGTGTACTGTAATGCAACTGAGAATGTTCTATCGATAATGTATAATGATGTTTCACTGATATCTGTAAAAAGTTATTTTATTATCTTCTGTCTGTCTTTGTTTACCCCTCCCCATCATTGATGTGGAACCTATGCAAATGAGCAGTCATGTGCTCAAAGGTACTTGTAATCCGAGAATGAATAAATAAATACATTTTCCTCTATGTGCTCACTACAGAAATTGGATACTATGGGCCAGATATTCAAAACTTTGCCCCAGGGCTAAATTAGCACTGCCCAGCATGTTCAATTAGCCCAGAGCCAATAGCCCACTATATTCAAAAGGGATAGCCTCAGTGATAAACCTGCTGAATATAGCATGCTAAGGAAGCTGGGCAAACTAGGCTGGTAGTGCAGTGCAACAATAGCTTGGTAATAAGACAGCTCAGACTATAGCAACCAGAAGTGCAAACCACAACAGCAACCCAGTTTACAGTGACAAGAAGGACTGTAGAGGTGAACTATGTGGCCAATGTGCGTGCTAGAAAAGGAGTGGAATCAGTAGAGCTCCAAGCATCAGCACATGTGAGTGTTCAATGTGCAGAAATGAAAAATGATTCTGTAACGCTTGCGTGGTGCACATAAATTTGCTCAGGTCTTGCACGGGACAAAGACATTTGCCCAGTGCTATCACGTGTGCCTGGGGCAAAAATCTGCTATATTCAAAAGTGACATGCAGATGAGTCTACTTAGACAGTCAGTGGGCAAACATCCAGATTAGCATCTCATTATGCCCTGATTTGAATGTAATTTGCCCAGCACTATTGCAGGGTCCCACAGCTCCACCTGTAGGTCAGTCTGGAAGTACAGGGGCTGGCTGGGCCAGCTCACAGCTCCACCTGTAGGTCAGTCGGAAGGAGCATGGTGGTAGCTGCAGGCTACATATGTACAGAACTGCGCGGAATAAGGTGCTCCAGGGGACTACACTGCACAGGCACTGTTGGTGGTGCTGGATGCAATAGTCTAACTGTAGTGCCTGCTATACAGTGCACAGCAGACAGTACAGTGACAAGGGGGCCAGTGGTGTGTGGGACACAGCACTGCCTATGGTGTGTTTGGGCAGCATTGACTGCAGCACTGTACACAGTGACAGCCCCATCTTGCAGGTGTGTGCCGACAGTGGACAGTATTGTACTGCTGTTGTGTGAGATGCTCGCAGTGACATATACATTGCCTGGCAGGGGAGTCAGCAGGCATATGTGTTGTACTCAGCAGAGTACAGTACAATCATTTTATTATTAATACTCTATTTCGTTGTATGTTGATTTTATGTACATGTTCTGTTTTTATGTAGTGTTTTGAACTGTTTTTAAAATTGTTCAGCACCTTGATACACTGAAAGGTGCTATATAAATAAAATTATTATTATTATTATCAGGCAGAGTCAACAAACAGAGGAAAGCAAGGACAGTGTGAGTCACACTGTGTCTGTGTAGCGCTGAGCCCTTTTGCCTTTGTTGTTCACTGTGGGGCAATGTTGCCACCAGCCAAATGCAAACATGAACAACATACCAGCCAGGCAGAAAAACAAAGGAAGAAGAATTACAGGAAGAAACCAATTACTTGAACTCAGACATGGCAAACAGAGAGAGGGAGCCTATTGCTGGTGTGGTGTGGCAGCACATATTTTGGCTTATGTTTACATAATGGGGGGCAAAAGTGCATCAGTTTTGAGTACATGTTTAATATTCCTGGCTATACCCCTGTTGCTGGCTGTGTGTGCTTTGGTGTCTGTACAGCTGTGCAGTATATGGCGGGGGGGGGGCCTTACCATCAGACAGGCACACAGTTGTTGGGGTATTCCCTACACTGGATCATTTGCACTGTGTGGCTTGTCCCAGCCATGTGGCATCACTCAGTATGTGGTGTAGACTGGTCACCTGTACACCCCAATGCCCCCAGTGCCGTATGTGTGTGCTGGCATCTGTTGGTGTCCACAGAAGGGTGGTCTGCAGGTGTGTGCTGTATGCCTGTACTGCCATGGTGTCCACTGGGAGGCGGGTCACCACTTACTGCCTGGCATGGCTGGGACTGGTGGCAGATGATGGCATTATAGTGATGCCATCAGTG
The DNA here is from genome assembly GCA_016271365.2 of Neoceratodus forsteri. Lineage (NCBI taxonomy): Eukaryota > Metazoa > Chordata > Ceratodontiformes > Ceratodontidae > Neoceratodus > Neoceratodus forsteri. The sequence goes on from CM057450.1 coordinate 1,644,432,101, forward strand.
AGCAGCATGTTTCCTCTATGTCTGGCATATTTCTGTGTCATACTTATTGGTTAGGGTCATCCAAAGCCACACAAAAGTCATGCAAAGCAACAAAGTTGCACAAAGCTGGTTGGCACAGAGTAAAGACTACCTTTTCACGCAATTAATTTATTTACTGTGCAAGTGTTACGCTAAGTCGCACAAAACCACTTTGCGTGGTGCTAGTTGCTGAATATAGCATTGCACTGACATGCCCCCCCTCAATTTGTCCCTTGCATACATTATGATTTTGCCCAGCGCTATTGCAGTTTGCGTGCACCATTTGACCTTTTTAATATAGCAGACCTACACTAACCCAGTGCTAAACCTGCACAAACGGTTTGCACCCAGCTCAAAGTTTTGAATATCTGGCCCTACATCTCTTAGTAAAGAAATCTTGTCAGTTTGATACTGCATGTACAAAGTCTTGTTTTAAAAATAAACATATGTGATCTTACATTGTTGAATCCAGCTCAGAAATAGGAGACTGCACTTCACACTAAGGAAATAGGAAAACAACTTCTTATTGTACCCAAAATGCCTTGCTATGTATACCTACATATTAGATGCTATACTGCAGTCACCACTACCAAAATAAGAGACTGCACCTCTGAGTAAGGATCATGTAAGTCAACATCATAATTTACTCAGAATTCCTTACTGCTGTATGTAAAACATTGACAGCTCACTTGCATGACATCATTCTGGAGCTGTGGCCTCCGAGAGAAAACTGGAGGGCAGCCAGAAACAAAGTGCTGTTAAAACATTTAAAAAAAATTACTATGACAGATATTTTGTACAAAACAAATTGCAGCTTCAACATCTGAAGCATGGATGGCGATGGCATACTATTTGAAAAAGACATTTGTGGAACTTCCATAAATCACAGAGCAAGCACACTGTGGGAAGGGGGACTGACTCAGCTATCCGAACTGAAGAAAGTACTTCCCTTCTGGGTTGAGGGACAGGATGGGGGCACTCACCATGCCCCATGTGATCATATTAATTCTGTGAGGGATTAGTAAAGAGGGAGAATCCCATAACTGAGGTTTGCATGTGTGCTGTGGTGTACATTTGCATTTGGACAACAAGGTCACTGTGGATAGACACACAGATCTAAGCTACTATTGTATAGATATACACAATGCCATGTGTTATTAAAAGAAGTGTATATTTTGCTTGAAAAAAATGAAATCACAATACAAAATGTTATTGACTTGTTTTACCGTCAGTTTGACAAGTAAAGATGAAAGCTCTCTAGTTTCGTTATATATACAAAATAATTGTTATAAATAGAGAAAGTCTTTTAATAACACTTTAAAACACAAATAAAATAGTTGCCTATTTAACTGATGTGAACACATGCTCTTTAAATACAGCTAGTACGTCCATAACATCGCTTACTGTCTCAGCTAACAATTGCATAGCTACTGCTTGTTTTAATTTATGGATGATTTATGTATGAATGTCTCTGAACTGCTAAGACCTATGCTAAGACCTACAGGTAAGCATCTCATTTGGAAAATGTTTTTAGAGAGGCTTTCATACTATGAGGCCCTGCAAACTTTACTTTCCCTTTAAATCAATCCCCTTCCCCCACCCAGGTGCAGCTTGGTAGTTCCAGCATAAAACCATGAAATATTATCTGCATAACAAAATAAAATACAGTATCCTGCAACTGTCTCTGACATTCTGCATTTTAGTCCCAACACTTTTAAACTACTTCTACTGTGCAGCATCGTATTAACTGCAGCAATTAAACTGATGTATTCCTGACAGCATTACACACACAGAAGTTTGAAACATGCTCTTATTTTCACAGTGGAGTATTGTAATTGCATTCCAGATATATTTCAAGAAGCTTCAGAGGGAAGGATATGTTTCTATTTAAAAGTAAAGGGAAGGGAACAGCTTTGTAGAAATGGCTCCAATTGTCACCTGTTTTCAAGACGCATTGTTGTCTCCTTTTCAAGACCTAATTGAGGCTTTATATCAGATTTCCAAAGGGCCCTGAGGCAAGAGATCACTATGACTGTGTAGGTGGTGGTATGGGATGGGCATTTTTATAAGTGCTAATATATTGAAAACATAGCCATCAAGATAGGTGGTTAAATAGATTGTCAAAGGCATTTTATTCAGAAAGCTAGAGTTATAATATGATTATTATCCTTCTCTGGCCTTTTATTTACTATCCATAAAAGAGATCCTGAAAGTTACTTGTGGCCCTTTGGAAAATAAATTTTAGACATATTTCCACTTGTATTTCACATTTCTTTTTATTAATTTATCTTCACAGTTTTCATAATAACTCTGCTTATTAACAAGACAACTAAAGTGCTGGTCCAACCAGCGCAGAGGTAGCACTACCCTCAGCTGCCCCAGCGACTCGGGTTATGTCATGAGCCTGGCTAGGCAGGGATCAGCAGGGGAAGGAATGCTCGGCATCCCAATGGATGCTCTCCTCTGCCGGGGAGGGAGTGCTGCTTCGCTTTGCTGTGATACTGCTACCTGCATGTGTATGGCAGTCAGTGCAGCAGACCAGATGTCAAGACATCAGGAGCATTTGGCATGGCATGCATTTGCACGCTTCTGCCAAGACCTCGGTCATAACACTGACATCCCCATGGGTCTGGGATTTCAGCAACATGAGGTAACTAATAAGTAAATACCCTCTGTTAAGTGTCCAGATGGCTGAGAAGTAGTCTGATTGTGGTATATCTGTCATGCCAGAAAGAGGAGCAACAAAATAATTAGAGAAAAAAACAAAACAATCTGATTACTTTTCCATAACCTTCATCCACTGTGACTGTTTTTGTACACCTGACATCATAACCCCCTGCTAAAGCCATCACAATTCAACCATACCTCTTAACTGTACCCCATTATGAGGAGTAGTCCCATATTTAACCTTATAAAAGCCATGTGTTCCACACTGAGAGGGTGCTCCTGTCCCACATTTTACACTAAGATTTGAAAACAAGAATCCATGCAGTGAATATGAATATTATGTTGCTCAATGAACAGCACTTTTGTGAGCATGAAAGCATGCATTTTCACTATAGTCTCAACTTTTATATAGAAGATTTGGCTAACATTTTGCCTTTTTAATCCACATTTGAGGATCAGTACTTTACATTTGGAGGACAAAAGGCTGAGAGGTATGATTTCAACATCAACAGATGGTGATGCCATTCACAGAGGATTGTCATTGCAGGTGTAAGCTTGTTTGCATGTCAGGAATGAGCTCAGTACAAGTGAATGGGGTACTTTTGTTTTAGTGTTGCAACAGCAATACGATGCCTAGGTATTTTAATATTTTGGTAAACTGGACCTCATTGACAGTTCATAATCAGAGGATTAAGTTCAAGTCCCATATTAGTTTAAAAAGAGTAGAAATTGGCCTCTGGGGTAACAGTGTCCCTTTTTTTATCCGGTATTATCAAATTTACAAAAGAGCCTAACAGAGGTGATGGGTTAAAATATAAAACATAAAACTATTATTTAATATACATATAGAAACACCAAGCAGCCATGCAAACATCACATCCAGCATAAAATAATCTAATACAAAACAGGTATATTCTATGTAACCATACTCAATGCATTTTCAAAAGTAAAAAGAATAATTTGTAGTCAGTGTTGAGAAGATCCTTGTAAAGTTTTTTTAAGTTGATCAAAACTTTCAATCTGAGACCTTTCTTTAACATGCTCCAATGCCAAAGTGCAGTATAACAAAAAATAACCTCCCCATAATTAGTATAAACCCTAGGGACTCTAAAAGAAACCCATGCACAGGACCCAAGACTACAAGGGTAGCTCACTGGACTTTAGACGTCCATTGTGTATGCAGGAAGTTGTTTTAGTATTGCTGCAGACAGTAAAGTATTAAAATGACTAAGCCTTCTTATATTTATAGGGAGAGGCTACCAAAAAAAGTGAAAATAAACAATGATAATTAGGTGAGCGTAAGCTAGCAATGAATATTTTTATTTTTAATTTATTTGTAGGGTAGTGGGTTCCCTTCCAGAGAGCAGAGCACTAATAAGTACAAAAGCAATACACAGCACAGGAAGAAAAGCAGACATAACAAACTGATATAAAATGCAAACTGTAGAACCTATCATAAATGCAAAGCATGCAGCACAAAACATTTTAATGATCAGTGATATGAAGTGCTCAAACATGTCCATCCTAAGAAGACATTTAATACATTGATAAAGCTCCAGGGGAGGGAGCAAAACACTGTCAGGCATCTAGCTAATGGACTGCTGGGGTGGCATCTATTCAGTATATATATATATATATATATATATATATATATATATATGTTCATTGCAAAACACTTTGCTAATACATCAGTTAGGGCTGAAGCAACAAAAGTAGGGAAATGAGGCATTAGGGTTGACACCTAACACACCACCTTCACCCCACCCCACCCTCCACAGACCAACAGGTGACAGGGTGTGCCTTGGGGTCATCGGGCCTAACTCTCACCCCATTCTCCTATACTGTACCATGTCAGCTTTCTTACACATGGAATGGGGTGCGAGTTAAGGCCAATGACCCCAAAGCACACCCTGTCACTTGTTGAAATGAAAGTAAAAGAAGTAATGCCAGCTGACAGTGGGGGTTGGCTGTGTGACAGAAACTCTGTATATAAATGGACTGTGACATAGTAACTGTGTACATAAATGATGATGACATAGTAACTATGTACATAAAGAAAATATAATAACTGGTTAATGATGGTTATCAACTGTGTGCAGAAGCTGTCAAACTTCGTTATACATGTACATGTATAATCACCAGTTCAGGTCAGTAACATCGTGGAATAAAATAAAGTGGACAACAATAAAGTGGCAAAAACAGTGTCACCATCAATATTGGCAGCACAAAATGGAGCGTGCCAGAACAATGCAGGCCATATGACATGCAGGTAGCAAACTACGTCCACCACATGGAGACACTGCACTAGAACCCCAGTGGCCAGGAACACAAGCCAACATGCAGTCTCCCCTGTCCTGTGTGTGTTGTGTGTATTGCTGGAGACATGCTGGCTTGTGCGCCTGGCCCCTTGCATTATACATGGCCATCCACATGGTGGCCATGGTCTACCTGTCCTCCAGTGGTTACCCTGGTGCACTGTCTCCATCATTCAGCATACTGGTGGGTGCTTGTGCCATTAGATTACCATGGTGGGTATCCAGTGGCCTGCTTCCCCCAGTGGTGGTTGCACCCTGCCCTGTTTCTTCTCCCTGCACCCCTGCGCTGTTCCTGTTCATGGGTGCCTGCTGCTGTTTGTTCTAGTGCAGTGTTTCCATGTGGTGGACATTGTTTGGTACCTGCATGTTGTGTGGCCTGCATTGTTCTGGTACACTTCATTTTGTGCTGCCAGTATTGATGGCGACACTGTTTTTGCTGTTTTATTTTTGTCCATTTTATTTTGTTCTGTGATGTTACTGACCAGAACCATAATCACCCACGGATAATGGAGTTTAAGCACCTTTTGCAAAAATTCTAAAATCACTCTCATGCTAACACTATTGGCTCCTCTTGCTGTCAGCTCACACTATCAGCCTGACTGCAGTAACCTCACTGAAACTGCTGAGCGGGAATCCAACTTATGTGCGGCTGAAGAAGAACCCATTTCTCACAGAAATGAAAAATAACCAGTGGTCTACAAATGTCTGTCTATCCACCTAAAAAATGGCATTAATCACCATTTTAGCAACCTACTGACCTAGAAAGACAAAAATTCATAGAGCAGCAAGAAAAAAGAAACACTCACAGGAAAACCAAGACCAACATCATCTACTGTGTCTGGAACACTGTCATTCCTCCCTTCCCCTCCCTGCTAAAACTGTAACCTTTCCTAATCTCTCCCGCCTAAGTCATGAGGACTTCTTAACTGACCTTAACCAGGTTGACTGGACCCCTCTCTACCAAACAGAGGACATTAACATAGCCACAGAATATTTCAACTCCGTCCTCCTCTCTCTTCAAAACCTTCACCTCCCGGTCACCACATGTAGGATGGCAGGGAAAGTAACCAAGTGGCTATACGCCTGCTTCAACTTCTCAAATCTAGGGACAAACTTTGGTCCAGGTGGAAGATCTCCCACCTCCGTAGACTTTGAAGACTATCATGCATTATGTAACAACTGCAAAAGACAAATTCGTATTGCCAAAAGCACCTACTATAGGAACCTACTAATAACATCCTCTACAAATCCGCGCAGGTACTGGTCCAAAATTAAGGACATTCTCGGCAACGACAAGCAACAGAATCCAGCTGACATGAACATTCAAGGTGTTCACTGCACCAACCATGACACCATTGCCAACGTTTTCAATGCCCTTTTTTCTTCTCCACCAGTCGCTACTCTAACTAGCCCACAACCTGACTGTCCCAGTTCTCCCTCGCCCCTCCCACCCTCCCTTTTCGTTCTGGCTCCAACCACATACCTTGAAGTTCGCAAGCTACTTAACTCCTTCCGCACGCTGGGGTCAAGGGGCCTGAGGGCATCCATCCTTACATACTTAAGCAGTATGCACCTTGGTTGACCAGACCTATCACCTGGCTTTTAACCTCTCGATCTGCAATGTCTACTGTCCCATCCACCTGGAAAACTGCCAGAACCATCCCTATACACAAAAGGGCGATGTCAAACTCATGTCCAACTACCGCCCTATATCTCTTCTGCCCACTCAGTAAGCTGCTTGAAAAATAGTCCACCGCCAGCTTGCTGCTCACCTTGACATGTTTAATCTTCAAACCCCGTATAACATGGTTTCCAGCCCGGTCACAGTACCACCTCTGCACTTACACAACTTACAAATGACATCAGAAATAATATGGACCGTAGCCTACTCACTGGGGCCGTCTTGCCGACCTGTCTAAAGCCTTGGACATGGTACACCATCCTCATGCTAAAGAAACTCCAATCCATTGGAGCATCTGACCAAGCCCTCTCCTAGTTCCATAGCTATCTTGACAATCGGACTCAGGCAATAGCATTTCACAAGGCCCTTTCCTCCCCCCTAAACATCTCCCGTGGAGTTCCCCAGGGATCCACTCTTGGAGCTCTACTCTTCTCCCTCTTCCTAAATGATATTCCCACCATGTCCTGGCATAGCTGCACTCTTATGTACGCAGATGACCTTGTTCTCTACTCTGGGTCAAAATTGGTTGCTGCCATCAACTCCACTCTCACTAATGACTTCCAATTCCTGCAGACCTGGCTCTCTAGCAACCACCAAGTCCTGAACCTAGAAAAAACCTGTGCTATGCTATTCGGATCCTCTAAGAAACTGTCTGCCCCTGCGAACAGGCTCCGGGTTGAATGCCTTGATGGCTCCCTCATCTTAAACACTGAGTCCTTCAAGTACCTTGGGGTCACTTTGGATCCCACACTTGATCTGTCTCAACATGTCAATATGGTGTGCCGTGCCGTCAATGCTAAAATTGGCGGAGCTTATCGCGTGCACCACTCCCTCACTCCTTCCGCTAGACTTTCTGTTGTGAGAGGTATTCTCTTACCCCAGCTCCAATATGCTCTGCCCTCCTCTTTGCTGCAAACTCTGCTACACTCCACAAATGGGACACTGTCTACAACAACATCTGTAGATTCGCCTTTAACTGCCCCATGCCTTACCCATCATTGTCTCCTTTACGCTGGCTTAAATTGGCTGTCACCTAAGGATATTCGAGCCTACTCCCTGGGCTGCTTTATCGACTCCTGTCTAGACCTCCCTGCCCTGTCTATCTTGCCAACCTCCTGACTCCTGCCTCACACACCGCACTCCTCAGGTCTTCCTCTGTCCCCATGCCCTCCACTAGACCGTGCATGACAAAAATGGGTGAACAGGCATTTGCATTTGCTCCCAAATTCTGGAACTCACTCCCCCTTATGGTGAAAACTTCAGCCTCCCATCGAGAATTCAAAAACTCACTGTTCACCCACCTTCTAGCCTCTGGCCAATGCAAATGCTCTTAATTTGCTTTGTCCCACTGCAGGCTGTCAGGTCTGACCCTGAGTACTACACTAATGTTCTCCCATGCAATATACTTGTCTAGGTGGCTATGAACCTTGATGTCTTTACTGTCCTCAGCTGTCTTATGGTTACCCTAATTACTTTATTTTACATCCTTATTATGATCTATGCCTAAAATGTACCCTTATGTAACTATTACTGTGCTACCCAATGTATATCTTGTTTTGCTCCTGTACACCTATATTATGTCTGTGCATTTCTGCATATTGTAACCAATAAACTCCTCCCAAATCCTGCCCTGAACAAATAATCCTCTATGCCGATGATGCTGTGATTCTTGCCACCATAAAGATCCGAACCTCTTACGCCTCAACCTTCAGCATGCTTTTTCCAAGTTGAGATGTGGTTCCTTGAACATAAGCTGGTTCTAAACCACAAAAAAACTAAATCCATGCTCTTCTCTAACCCGCAAAACAAGAAACGACAAGTCCCACTCACCATTAATGCATACCTGGGAAATACCCTTGAACAAGTGCCAATTTTCAAATATCTTGGAATCAACTTTGATCAAGGCCTAACCTTTGCAACTCACATTGATAGTACAGCAAAAACTATTAATCAACGAATTGGGATTCTGTATCGGAACCGACAGCTCCTTACCCATTCTGCACTGAGGATTGCCATCCAATCCTCTATCATCTCAGTCGTTGACTATGGCTTATTTATATATGGATCTGCCACTACTACAGCACTTAGTCGCATTACAACATCCCTAAATAAGGCCTGTCAGCTGCTCACTGGTGTACATTGATGTACCCACACATGTGAACTCTATGCTGACTCAGGTTGGTTGCAACTCTCAAACCGGATAAAGTACCTCACCTGCCCGATGGCGAAAAAAATCCACTCTGGGCCTCCTCACCTTGTATCCAAGACCTGTTATGCCGAGCACTAGCACCGTTTACCGGAAGATCAAACTTCAGCCTCTCCAAGTCCCCGATGCGGACTTCTCAGGGACAAAGATCATTTGCTTATCATGCCCCAGCTGGCTAAATGCCCTCAGCACTCATATTACTGCCTCCACCTCTCTAGGTATTTTCAAACCAAGGCTGTTCTCTCACCTTGCCACCTCCAGCTCCTGTGACTGCCCTGATTAAACCTCCTATTTTCTCACTACCCACCCTGTTCCGTTATTTGACAAAGACATGTTTGGGAAACCTTTTCTCCTGCTATTGTCTGCTCCCACACCTTTCACTTACCCTCTCTGTTCTGGACTTTTTCCCTATTTGTTTCTCCTAATCTGGCATGACCTCTTTCTTGTAATAATAATGTGATTATTGATATCTCATGTCCTTTTGCACAAATGATTTGATATGCATTTGTATATGTTTTCTCGCTCTTGACACAGCACAAATTGTTGTGTTATCTATGTAACCTTTTTTGTACTGTACCTAACTGACGTGGAACCTTTGTAAAAGAGCCTCCGGCTCAAAGGTAGTAATTCCTAGAACATTAAACTAAACTAAAGTAAAAAAAAAAAATGTCCTGTGCTCTCCCGGGTCATGACTGAAAATAGGCAGGTCTGTTGCCTAGCACACTTACCCGGTTACCAAAAGCTAATAAATAAACATTAGGCTGTTCAACAAGTTCCTGTCAGACAAAAAAAAACAACAAAGGAACCAGTTATTATAAAAAATAAAACATGGGGAAGTGTGTGTCGACTCTGATTTTATGCACACCCTCAGTATGAGATGCCTTGATAAACCCCTCGAGCTTTGCTCTTGGGGTCTACGAGGCATTGCACACCTCAGGTGTGCATAAAATCCTCATTACACACACTTCTCCCTGCATTATTCTATATTTATGTACACAGTTATTCAGATAAACTGATTTATCACAGTCCTTTTATATTCACCTCATTGCATAAATTATAATAGCTAAATGACGGTAATTGATTTCATGAATTGTTTGATCGCATATATTGCATCATTGTACCTTGTTACTTTCATTCTTACTATGTTGGTTACCCACAATAGGACAAAAACAATTTTGCTGAACACAGTTGGGGCACAGGAAAATGACCAACAGCAAGGTGCACGACAGGGAATTATGTCATGCACCGGGCTGGTTGCAGCGTATGTCTGCCCTATTGCCGGCTGGCTTCACTGCCCCCGCACCCACCTTAAATAAATATAAACAACCCTGACCCTGCACAGATTTTTGGGGGAACACAGTTATAGCCCCATGTTCCTGTCTGTCCACAATCACCACTGTGCCAAAGTCATGTCCAGCCAGATTGCGTCCACTCTAATTTCCATGCCCAGATTCCCAATGCGCAAGGGCAGGACTGGGACAGCACATGATACCTGGGACGCCCCTTGACCCCATCATATATGGAGATGTGGAAGTGCTACACTACAGAGCTATGTGGACTGCTGCAGAAAGATGTCATCAAAGCCAGGAACCAGGACTGTAGACCATTGGTGACCACACCGCAGGCAAGTGGGGCGGTGGGACATGGCATGGGTGGTAGTGGCAGCAGGAGGCTGTGGACCCCTAACTTTACTGGGAAGCAGGTGGCCATCCTAGTGAGCAGAGGTCTGACAGCACTATGATGTGCTGTTCAGTCAGTGGGCACTCAGCATCCCACCTGAGATGAAGGCTTGAATATGGCTGGATGTGTAGGTGGCCATAAATGCCACCGGGCCGGAGACACACACCTTGGTTGCCATAAAGCACAAGTGGTGCAACCTCTGGTCCCAGGTAAAGAAGAAATTGAGCCAGGCATGACAGTCACAGGATACAGGTGCCTTGGGGGGCCCCCCCACCCACAAAACATCATAGGCAGGGCAGCAGTGGCTCAGCACTGGTAAGCTGCTACCCTGACTTCCATCAGCTGAAGTATATCAGTTGCAGGCAACCCGAGACTTCACGGAGGCAGTGCACCACATCATGGAGGTCATGGCAGCATCCGTGCGGGCGCAGGAGAGGCTCACAGAGAGTGTTGCCACCGGTGTGAGAGTGCAGGAATGCATGGCAGAAGCCATTACCACAGGTGCCCATGCCCAGGACAGAATCACGGAGGAGATGGTGGTGGGTGTGCGCTCGCAGGAGTGGACAGCAGAGGCACTCCTGGACATAGCCACACACCTGGTCATGCAGCAGGCCCAACCACCAGCCGAGGCCACGCCACCGGCACCAACCGATGCCACACAAAATCATCCATGGCACAGGCAGCCAGGTGTGGCAGTGCCCCACAGCATGCGTTGGCAGCCCAGGCAGCCACAGCTGCCGCACCAGGCACAGGCAACATGGCCCGATGGTCATAATGCATACAGGCAACACAAAATGCCACGCAGCCACTGGCCACACCACAGAGCAACAGGGGAACAGGATGAGGGTGTGGATGCGGTGTACAGCCACAGACACTGGCCACACAGTGATGGAGAGGATCTGACAGCATCGACCATGGCCGTCAAGCACATATGTCCCACACACACCTCTCACATCCACACCCACACCGACCACCATGCTATGCCACACAATGGTGCACCGCAACATCCCATGGACCATTGCAGCCTGGGCGGGGTGCTACAGAGCACACATATGGGTCACAGGCATGCCACAATGGGCCCTCCCAACATGAGCATCCCACACACAGTGGTATGCATGGCACACATCGAGCACAACACACCAGCAGCTGGCAGTGCATATGTCCTAATCCCATTGCCTACAGTTGGCAGCACAGACATGTGATGCACATACTGGCTCAGACATGTCAGATCATCATCGCCAGCATGCGCTACTGCTCACCTGCTGAATGTGCCATGGGTCATGTGATGCCGTATGGCCCTTGCCACCAGGCATCCCACAGCATGCTGTCCCCTGGGTGGCACCCTACCACCATCATCAGGTGGCGCTGGTCCATGGGGTGGCTGCAGTAGTTCCTCATCGAGCTCCTCAAGGTGTGCATCAGTGGGCTGTGGCACACTGCTTCAGATGCATATATTGTGCAGTATGGCACAGGCAGTAAACACTCTGCACGCCATCCCTGGTGTAGGCATCATCATGCCACCTGTGTGGTCTAGGCAGCAGAACAATGTCTTCATCAGCCTTATGGTGCATTCCATAATGCTGTGTACCAGCACATGTGCTGCATTGAATGCCTTCTCCGCAGGGTGCTGTGGTGTCAGGACTGTTATCCTCAGTGGGTATCCACTGTCACCTGTGAAAGTGGGGTGGAACATAGATGTTAGGCTCTTAGTAGCACACAGGCTGCAACCGTAACATCAGTCATTGATGGGTGGTCACCCAACAGCCAACCGTATCCCTCCACCTGCTGGTCAGATGGCATTGCAATGCACTGTTGTAAAAAAAATTTATGACTCATTGCATGACCCTGGGTACCGTGCCAGGACATTTGTGATGATGCCCATGGTATCGCATATGACCTGGCAGTTAATGCTGTGGTACCCCTTATGGTTCCTGTAGGCCTCCTCATTTGTGGGTAGTGTGAGGATGGGTACATGTGTGCAATCTATCACACCCACAGTGTTAGGCATGCCAAACCTCTCCAGGAACACACCCTTGATGGCCCTGCACTCTGCCGCGTTCAGGGGGAATGAGATGTACCGTTTCCTGTGCACACAAGGGCAACAGTTACCTGGTGCAGGGCCCCTGGACATGGAGGACTGGCTCACAACTGTCATGTCCTCCGTCACTCTTCAGAAGGTGCATGTGGCATAGTATTGCAGTGCGCACTCCACCTTCATCTCCACAGACATGGCCATGGAGCGCCTTGTGCTGTGACTTATGGCATCCTCCACAAGTTCACAGATGACCTGTAGTGTGTCATGGTCAAGCCGGTACTGCTGCAGGATGTCTGTGGTGTGGAGGCTCTGTGCCTCTATCCGTGGCCTGAATACCCATTGGCAGCATTGTGCATGGGCACAGCACTCTGCCAAGGTGTCCTCTACTAGGACCATATGTAGAAGTGCCCCTCAGCAGATTGCACTGCCACTGCCTGTTCCACTGTCTGCGACTGCACAGTGGCATTGCAGGTGCACAAGTCCGTCCTGTGCTTGCTGTGTGGTGTGGCACACATGTCCTATAAGACACAGTGTGCTCACGTGGTGTGGGTGGGCCATCCACTGGAATGCTATAACTGCAGTCGGTCATGGTGGAGGCTGTTCTACCAATGCCACAGGGTGTGGTGCATGGTAGGCTAACCCTGCCATGGTGGCTGTATCATATTCATATGGGCTGGCAGTATAGCCTAGTGGTTAGAGGAACAAGGTGTGAACGAGCTTGGTACATCCAGCATACCAAAACCTGAGTTTGATTCTCACAACTTCCACTTGCATTTAGTGTGACTCTGAGCAAGTCACTTAACCCCCAAGGGCTCCCAGGTCACCCCTGAAAACAGGCACTTGTGCCTAGTGGGTCTTACCCAGTTACAAAAGACTAAAATGATAAAATAAATATTGCAAAGGAGGTGTATCAGGATGGAGTTCCAGTGGGAGCCATATGGGATGTCATGGAATGGAGGCAGGTAGGTACCACAGGCTGTTCAATGACAGTTTCAGCTCTGTGCCTGTTGGGGCAGGACGGGGGGGGGACGGTTCCCTGAGCATACATCTCACTGTTACTACCTGCACATGTTTACATGGGACCTGGAGGCATAAGGCCATCCTGCTGCTGCAGCTGCATGAGGTGGGTGGGCTGGGACCTGCAGTGGTAGTGACCCCAAGCCAGAGGCTACACCATGACATCCAGCTGTGGTTTGACCTGTGGCAGAGTACATCTGACTTGGTCTACAGGGATGACAAGGGGGACCTGTGGACCATTCACTCCCTCTCACAGGTAAGTGGCCCTTGGTACTCTGTGTGTGTGTGTGTGTGTGTGTGTGTGTGTGTGTGTGTGTGTGTGTGTGCATTGCATAGGTGGCCTGGCTGGCATTGTGGGTACTGACTTATATCTTCTGTGTCTGCTGTTGTTGTTGCAGTGCTACTGTGGACCCGTCAGGCACCTGGTTCTGGAGGAATGAGAATTCACTGATACAACCCCCCCAGGAGGTGACCCCGTTGACCAGCCTGGAGATGGCCACAAAGGAGGATTCATTGAACTGAGCTGGACAGACTCCCTGCACTCCCTTTCTGTCTCACCACCCTCCCTGCTGTTGAGTTGCCCTGTGTGGGTGTTGTACTGATGTCTGCCATTAAAGGCATTTCACTGCAAGGCCCTGTGTGTTGCCTCATCCTTCACACTGGCATGGTGTGTGTGTGTGTGTGTGTGTGCTGTGAGTGCTGGGCTGTTTATGCTTTATAACCGCTAACCAGGTTGATGCTGCTGTGGGTGCAGCCTGTGTGCCACTGTACACCATGTTGGACGTGTTGCATCGGAGTGCCTGGTGATTGGTATGCACACCGTGCTTGGGCCTGCAGTCTGGCTGTTGTTGTCAAACCACCGTGTGGTGCAGATGGTACTTTCTGGGCACATGTGTGGCCACCCCACTGTGCCATGCATCACTGCATGTGTGTCCGATGTGGTTTGCAGTTGTGGGCATGGTTGCCCCCATGACTGCACGCATGCTCCTGTTGTGTGTGTGTGTGTGGTGTGTTGGTCACTTTACAGCTGCTTTCAAACCACATATTGCCTACACGGGGATGTGATGTGCCATTCTGACATACTGTATTTCATGCATATATGTGTGGCATCCCATGCATATGGCACATGCAGGCATGCCCCTGCATGGCCGCGTATCCTCCATGGTGTGCTGCTGAGCTCGACATGGCTATGCATGCGCCTACACACAGTGATGCATACCATGCAGTGGCTGTATATGCTGCTTCAGCGCATATGTGCATCTGTGTGGGGCTTATGCACTGTGTGTAGGGCCTCGTAGCCTTTGTGAATAGGGCCCAATGTGCCTTTCCCAGTTACCAAATTTTGTATATCTATGTTTATATATAAGTTGCAAAAAACTTTGTTAATGCTCCAGTTAGGGTCAAAGTGACAAAAGTTGTGAAATGAGGCATTAGGGTTTTCCAAACACCCCACCCTCCCAAACCAGGCAGGAGAGCAGGTGTTGGGTGTGGCTTGGGCTTCTGAAGCCTAACGCTCATCCCATTCCATCTGTAAATAAGGTCAGATGTGTAAACTTTATGAGATTGGGGTGAGCGTTAGACTTGAGAAGCCCAAGGCACACCCCATAACTGCTTTCCTGCCTGGTTTGGGAGGGTGGGGTGTTAGGGAAGCCCCCAATGCCTCATTTTCCAGCTTTTGTCACTTTGAATCTAACTGGAGCATTATCAATGTTTTTTGCAACTTATTTGCTTACTTTGTGAGATAGTATAACAGTATCCTTATTTTTACTGTGGAAGTTGCCTCCACAGATGCATGTATATACATGTAGCTGTGGAGGGCCTGCACTTCCATTTACTTCAAAACTGCTGCCAAGTCAAAGCAGAATTCTTGTCTTGTACTGCCACAATGAGCAGCTTAACAGACTCTCAGTGTTTATGTCTACTGAGCGCATGTGGGCTCAGCTCATAGCATTCACCCAGCCCAGGATGGGAGACTTACTCCTTTTCTCCTTAGAACCTGCTCTGTGTCACTGTTAAATGGAGTTGATTTATAAAACCACTGGCTTGTTGGCATTACAATCAAGCATCTGATGTGCTTCTGAAGCAGAACAGAGAAATACAAAAGCAAATCCGCTCTGCTGTGACAAGCTAAACTTTTACTTTCAGTGCATCTGCTTTTCAACAGCAGACAGCACGAGGGCCAACTACTGATTGCCAACTAGTTATCTGTCTTCTTCTCCTTTCCCCATTATATGCTGCAGCAGGGCAAAAACAATGGATTGGTGGGAGGAGGGAGAAAGTGAGACAGATAGTCCCAGGCAGACCATTAAAATCACATCACCATCTAGTGGACGAACAGTGAACAGGAACGTATTTATAAATAAATAAATACATTATATCTATATATATATATATATACCGTACTACCATAGTTAGGGTTGAGGAGCGATTTACATGTTAAACCTAGAATTTTGCACCTTAATAACTTTGCAACCGTTCAACAGATTTGCCTGAAATTTGGAATACTTGATCTAGAACAATACTTCTTGGGGATATGGCAACTTTAGTACTGTTCGGATATACAGCTGCAAAGTTATTAAGCGTGATCTGCGCGCGCATTTAAGCTTTTTTGGAATTCTTTGCTCATCTCTACAGGTCGCACGGTTTGTGTGACCAGTCTGAAATCTTCAGGGAACATGCAGCCGGGGTTCCCGATGTGTCTTTTGAAGATTTCATGAAAAAATATTAAATGGTTCAAAAGTTATTCAAAAACAATTTCCCATTATAAGTCAATGGGAAAAGTTAAAAAGTTCTACAGTGTCGCAAATGCAGCTTTTACTTTCGCAAATGGCCCTTTTACTGTCGCAAAATCTGCCATTTTGTTTTCAGTTGGTGATCAGAAAAATGCTTGGCATTTAAATTTGGGACCCTCTAGCAACCTAATTATTTTTGTATTCACCTAGTCGGACCCTGAGGATGCTAGGCATGTCTTTATTTTGGGGTAAAACACCCCAGAAATATGTTTTTCAAATTTCTGGAAAAAGTACTTTAGCAAAGTACTTTCGCATTTGTGATAGTGTCGCATGAATTTGCTAAAGCTTTCACAAAGTTCGACAGTACTTTTCCAGGCTGTGTGAAAATGACAGCAATTCTTTGCCACCCTGCTGCAAAAGAACGGTTTGGTCTTTTGGGCTGAAATTTGAAGGGAACGTAGCCAACATCCCATAGATGTGCCTTTCAGTGGTTTGGTGAAAAAATATTACAGGGAGCCAACATTATGGCATTCCGAACCTCTCTTTTTTTCCCATAAGATAACATCACGGCATTTGCCGCGCCTTTCAGGGCCCGTATCTCAGAAACGGTGTGAGATACAGACTTTTCATCAGAAAAATTGCTTCGCCCCCTAATGGTGGTTAAGTATAAAACTAGCCAGGAAAGTCATAAACCATATGACTTTTAAATTTTTTTTCTGCGTCGTATGGTTCCTAAGATATAGGCAATTTAGTATTCCAACTCCTCATTTTCTGCTCCGAGACCCATTATTATGCATTCAGTTTTTGTACTCACTGTCTTTCTCTATGCAGCTATTGGGGAAAACCAGCCTGTGTGCTTACATTGCTGTTACCCTTACCACTTATGCTTGCGGTTCCGTACCCGTTTCACTTACTGTTACCGTCTATGGCACCATGTGCGTTACCCTTTGCGTTTTCATCTGCGCTTGCATTTGCGCTATTTTAACAATTTGTGTCTACAGTACTGTTTATCTTTGTGTTTCGCTTTGCGTCACCATGCGCATTACTATTTGCGTTTGGGGGCACCGTGTTACTATGTGACAAGACATCACGTGGCGGGAACGTGGGGCCCTTTGGGCCCCGCACTCCCGTCACTGCATTACATTCACTATTTCTCATTATCATTCTCAAAAAGAAGGGAAATTAGAGGCAAAAAACTCTGTTTAATGCATTAGTTAGGGTTGTTCCACAGTGACAAAAGTGAGGAAATTCGGTGTTAGGGTTGAAAGCCCCTCTTGGAACCCCCCACCCACACCCCCAACCAGCACTGGGGTGCGCGTTGGGGTTGTTGGTCCTAACTCTTATTCCATTCTCCTATACCTCTGCTTCTTCACACATCTGATGAGGTAAGATTTAGGGCCGGCAACCCCAACGTGCACCCCAATGCTGATTGAGGGGTGTGAGCGAGGTCCAAGGGGGCTTTCAATCTCACTTTTATCACTGTGAACAACTAACTGATGGATTAAACAGAGTTTTTGCTCTAATATATATATATATATATATATATATATACTTCCACAGTCAAAACAAATTCTGATCAGAGCTGATAAGGCTGAAGGTTAGGAAGTTGGGGTTAATATTTGGAAAACTAGTTTTTCAAAAATGTTTACACCAAATTTGCAACATAGCCTTCTTAAGATCTGCCTCATGAAGAAGGGTGGAGAAAATGTTCAACTCCTGTCCTAAAGGTAATTTTGTGCAGGGACTGCAAAATCAACTTTCAGGATGCAAAAACACATTTTAGCAGAAGTTGAAAAATGACAGCTATCACATTCATGAGGTGCTGTAAAGAAATGACTATGTTGAAAATTTGGGGTAAAAAAATTGAAAATTACCAAAGTTAAGAGCCCATGTTGGCAACAGTCAATGTAGGCTCATAACTGTAGTATTTTATGATATTTTTACACATAGCCTTCTTATGACCCCACCTTATGAACAAAGGCAGAGAAAATGTTCAAGCTACTGGCCAAAAGGTGATTTTGCACAGGGACCGCAAATTCACCTTTTGGGATGTAAAAAAATATATTTTGGCCAGGATTTGTAAAATGACAGCTGTCACACTCAAGAGGTGTTGTAAAGATATGGCTATGTTGTGAATTTGGGGGGGAAATATTGAAAATTGCCAAAGTTATGAGTCTGCATTCACAAAAGTCAATACAGGCTCATAACTTGGTTATTTTTTAATATGTTTACGCCAGATTTTCAACATAGCATTCTTATGACCCCACCTCATAAACAAGGGCAGAGAAAATATTTAAATACAGCCCAAAAGGTGATTTCACGCAGGGACCATGAAACCACCTTTTGGAATTTAAAAAATACATTTGGGTCGGGATTTGTAAAATGACACCTGTCACACTCATGATGTGCCTTAAAGAGATGACTATGTTGTGAATTTGGGGGAAAATATTGAAAATTACCAAAGTTAGGAGCCTATGTTGTAAAATTCAATGTAGGCTCATAACTTTGCTGTTTTTTAATATTTTTACACCAAATGTTCAACAAAGCCTTCTTATGACCCCACCTCAAGAACAAGGACAGAGAAAATGTTCAACTCCTGCCTGAAAGGTGATTTCATGCAGGGACTATGAAATCACCTTTCAGGTTGTAAAAAAAACATTTTGGTCAGGATTTGTAAAATGACAGCTGTCACACTCATGAGATGTTGTAAAGATATGGCTATGTTTTGAATTTGGTGGGAAATTATTGAAAATTACCAATTAGGAGCCTGCGTTCGCAAAATTCAATGTAGGCTCATAACTTTGTTGTTTTTTAATATTCTTACACCAAATTTTCAACATAGCCTTCTTATGACACTCCCTCATGAACAAGGACAGAGAAAACTTTCAACTCCTGCCAGAAAGATGATTTCACACAGGGACAATGAAATCACCATTTGGGACAGATCAGTCTAATGACAGTGCCATTGTTCATGAGGTGGGGTCCCAAAGAAGACATGTTGAAAATTGTGGGCCAAAATATGCAAAAATTGGCAAGTTATGGCACTAAGTTCAAAACCCTTTGAAATACACTGAATGTCATACCTGTTTCCTCAGACTGTGGTACAGCTTTGAAGAGTGAAGATGTGTCTACGGTACACAGAACATTATGGTGCTGGACCTCCTGGTGGGTAGGTAAGGGTGTGGGGGGGTGAGTGCTGAGTGGGAGGGTTGGCTGGTGGTCAATTATGTCTGCAAAAGACATCGATGGGTGGTTTTCATTTTTTCACATTTAGGAGAAAAAAAAAAGACCAAGTATTCTCGTTTATGACACTGGAGGATTGGGCACCCCAGTGTCAGTGTTACATTTCTGGGGAGGGGTGCTGAGAGGAAGGTCTGGTGGGGAGAAAATTAAAAGAAAATACAGATGCATACAGTGCGACACTGGGGGATTGTTTTCCCAGTGTCATTGATACATTCTCAGAGGGGTGGTTGCTGAGAAGGAGGGTTGGGTGGTGGGGGATGAAACAATATATATTTAAAAAAAATTCACAAATACATGGGGGGGGAGTATGAAGATTTTTGATTGGGACACTGGGGGATTGGGCACTCCCCGAATGTCACTATTACATTTCTGGGGGGGAGGTGCTGAAAGCGAGGGTCAGGTGGGGAGCCATATATTATTTCAAAAGTAAGAAATGTGTGGTCACAGTGGAATACAGCACAGTGTGCCAGTGTGCAAGATGGCCACCACAATATGCTGCACATGCGCTAATAGTCGCACATGTGCGGTACTGTTTGGTGGCCATCTTGGAAATGGAGGATTGTGTCCTCGGGACAAATAGAGCTGTGCCACTACTATCAATGGAGAGAGTGTTGGCAGATTGACAGTGCTGCAATTCTAAATCCTGTGTTATTCGTTCTGAATCCAGTGACGTGTGCTTCTTTTCTTGTTGCAAGAGATCTGCAGCCACTGCAGCCTTAACAACTGCTTCCAAACTCAACAAGGTATGTTTTTAATTTTTGTATTGTATATAAAATGAATCATTGCTTGCTTTGGCAGCACATATACTAAAATTGGAACGATACAGAGAAGATTAGCATGGCCCTTGCGCAAGGATGACATGCAAATTCGTGAAGCATTCCATATTTTGTTTAGGAAATTGGGAAGGGGTCTCAAGCAAGTAGCTACTTCTGTCACTTTCTCAGAAGTACTACCTGTGAGAGGCAAGGGAGAGCATAGGGGGGCATGCACCAGGAACTTTAACTGACGGTTGAAGAACTGGTGCTGTGAGGAAGGGTTTGGATTCATTGGTGACTGGGGACCCACCTGGAGGATGGAGGTTTGTTCAAGCTGACAGCCTGCATCCATCCTGGAGAGTCAAGCACTCAATGATAAGTTTAATCTACATTGACAACATTTAAACTAGCAAAGGGGGTGGCAGGCCAGCAAGGAGGGTATCTACTTGCTCACCCCCCACAGCTAGCAGTGGAACCAGTGAGCCAGAGGAGTGGCTATCTCTACAAAGCAGTGTGCAAAAGATGGAGATTAGCACCCAAGAAGTGGATAGGCAGAAAAGGGGCAAAATTCAGCAGAAGGGCAGACAGCAAGGAGAACCAGGGATAAAGGACAACCAAGGAAGGGGCTGTAGTAGAACAGCGAAACAGTCTAGGGAGGTCAAATCATGGAAAGCCATGTGTGCAAATGCCAGGAGCCTTAGCAGCAAGATGGAAGATCTGGAGGCTGTCATGGTGCAGTCAGACCTGGACATTGTGGCCATCACTGAAACCTGGTGTAATGATAACCACGACTGGGAGATGGCCATACCTGGCTACAACATATTCAGAAGAGACAGGGCAGGCAGGAAGGAGGAGGAGTGGCACTGTATGTGAAAAATGACATAAGGGCCACAGAGATCCAGGAGGAACAAAATGGGGGAGAGATACTGTGGGTTAAGCTGGAAAGGAAAATGAAGCCAGCCATCCGCACAGGTGTGGTCTATAAACCACCAGCCCAGGAGGAAGAAACAGATAGAGAGCTGATGCTAGCCATCCAAAGGATGGCAGACAAGGGTGAGGTAGTACTGGTTTGGAGACTTCAATATTCCAGACGTGGACTGGAGCATCCCAGCAGCAGCATCAACTAGGAGCAGATTTATCCTGGACTCCCTTCAGGTGCCTTCCTCAAGCAACTGGTCATGGAACCAACTCGGCAGAAGGCAATACTGGACCTTGTGCTCACAAACAGGGACAGTGTGATGGGGGTAACAGTGGAGAGCACCTGAGAACAGTGACCACCAGTCATTGTGGTTTGAAATCACAGAAGAGCAGAACCAAACCACACAAAAACACATATCCTGGATTTTAGGGGGCAGACTTTGGGAAAATGGGGAGATACTTGAAAGAGGCATTATGGGGAATGGGGCAGGAATCAGGGGTTGAGGAACAGTGGGCAGTATTTAAAATGGGGATTACAAGAGCAACAGAATTATGCATTAAGCAGGTTAGCAAGAGGAAAGGAAGAGGAGACCATTATGGTTTTCCAAAGAGGTAGCAAAGAAAGTGAAAGCCAAAAGATTGCATTCAGGCAATACAAAAACACAGGCAGAAGGGATAGGGAGAAGTACCGGGAGAAGCAAAGGGAGACAGGGAGATCAGTAAGGAAGCCAAAGCTCAGACAGAAGAACACACTGCAAAATCAGTGGGTAGAGGACAAAACCTTTACAGGTACATAAGTGAAAAAGAAAGGCAAAGGAGGGATAGTGAGACTGAAGGGGAGGATGGGGCCACGTGGAGGATGATAACAATAAAGCTGACATATTGAACAGGTATTTCTGCTCAGTCTTTACTGAGGAAGAGGAGGTAATGGGTCTGAAGGAGTACAAGGGGTGAGAATGGTGCAGAAATGGACACAAGTCCTTTACACGAAAGGGTCCTGAAGGAACTGGAAGTAATAAGAGTTGATAAAGCAATGGGGCCAGATGGGGTGCACCCCAGGGTCTTTAAAGAACTAAGAGGTGGTGGTTGAACCTTTGGCTATCCTGTTTAGCCATCACTGGAAACAGGGAGGTACCCAAAGACTGGAGGATAGCAGATGTAGTCCCCTTATACAAAAGTGGGAACAAAGAGGAAGCAGGAACTACAGACCAGTCAGCCTCACCTCGGTAGTGGGGAAGATCATGGAAGCACTACTGAAGGAGAGATTGGTGGAACATCTGGTTGTCAATGGACTACAGGACCCAAGGCAGCATGGTTTCACCAGGGAGGTCATGTCAGACCAGCCTCGTTGAATTTTTGACTGGGTGACTAGGGAGGTGGATCGGGGAGGCAGTGGACATGGCCTATCTGGACTTCAGCAAGGCCTTTGACACTGTGCCACATAGAAGACTATTACACAAACTGGGGAATATGGTGTGGGCAGGACAGTAGTTTGGTGGTTAGGTAACTGGCTGGGCGGCAGGACACAGAGGGTGGTGGTAAATGGCTGTCACTCCACAGAGGGAAGAGTGACCAGTGGGGTACCACAGGGATCAGTGCTGGGACCGATCCTATTCAACATCTTCATCAGTGACATTGCGCAGGACCTAAAAGGCAGAATTTCGCTGTTCACTGATGACATAAAGCTCTGTAACAGAGTAGACACACCAGAGGGTATAGACAGAATGAGAAGGGACCTGCAGAAACTTGAAGAATGGTCAGGGCTTGGCAGTTGAAATTCAATGCAAAGAAGTGCAAGATAATGCATATAGGGCACAAAAACCCTGGCACAATATATCAGTTGGGGGTGAGGATATAGCATGCACCAAGCAGGAAAGAGATCTTGGGGTTATCATCTCTGATGACCTCAAGGTAGGGAAACAGTGTGACAAGGCAGCAGGTAAAGCAAATAGGATGCTGGGATGTATAGGCAGGGGCATCACCAGCAGGAAAGGAGGCCATAATTCCACTATACAAGACACTAGTGAGGCCCCACCTGGAGTACAGTGTGCAGTTCTGGAGACCTTACCTAGGTAAGGACATAGACAGGTAGAGAAGGTTCAGAGGAGGGCAACAAAGATGGTGCATGGATTGCATCACAAGTCCTATGAGGACAGGTTGAAGGAACTGAACATGTACTCCCTGGAGGAGAGGAGGAGAGAGGGATATGATAGAGACATACAGTGTATCTTACAGGAGGAACAGTGTGCAGGAATGCACTATTTTAAGTGAAAAAGATGTTCCAGGACTAGAGGGCATGGGATGAAGTTGGAGGGAGGATGATTCAGAAGAAATGTGAGGAAGAATTTCTTCACAGAATGGGTGGTGGACAAGTGGAACACCCTGCCAGAGGAAGTGGTGGGGGCTGAAACAATCACGGGATTTAAGAATGCATGGGCTAGACATAAAGGAATTCTGGAGGTCAGGGGTAAGGGGCAACAGACTTCTAGGAAAACATAAACTGAACTTACAAGCTCAAATGGGCAGACTGGGTGGGCCATAGGCCCTTATCTGTTGACACTGTCTATGTATCATTGTACAACTGCAAGAATGCACTCGAGGGGAGTGTACTGTGTCGGATAAAATCACTTCTGAGGTGTTGACCATACTGGGCCTGAAGCCTCATGCTTCAACAATGCAAGGCGTGACATTATCCCAGCACAACACACACCCATGTTGTGCATTACTGCATACGTATTTAATATTGACATGTCACTTCCCAAGCCACAGGTCATACACCCATCTGAAAAAACAAAAACAAAACAAAAACCAATAACTAGAACTACAACCTAAAGTTGAACTAGTACTGTTAAAACTGAGAAGCTATGGATATTTAGCCCACTGGGGATATACTTCAGACAGTGTCTTGTGGACATAGCACACTCATGGAGCAATCTAATATGTTATACAACATTACTAACAGTGTTAAACAGGAATATAGTAATAGTATGGAGAGCATTTGCCATGGAGAAATAGGGTATAGAATCTAAGAGTCCAGCAAATTTTAAAAAGTTCACAATAAAGTCTCTGGCAAACTTTAAGAATATAAATCACTGTCACTGTGATATTCAAAGTTCAGTTACTATTTTGAGTCATGTGACTCTGATTAGCTTATTGAGTCAAAAAGGACACCGGTGTGTAAGAAATCTAACCTCGATTACAGTTGAACAGACTGGGAGTATTTGAAAGTGTGTCATCCTCTCCTAGTTGTCCATGGGAAGGCCTGAATCCCACCCCAGCCTCGTCCTCTCTTTTTCAAGCTTTTCCAACAGTCTCTGGACATATGCAGGTACAGTGTAGATATGGACTTCCCCCAACCTCCACTTGCAAACAGGCTGGAAATAAAAGGGCAAAAGGAATGTCTAGGACCTTTAGCATCATTTGTCTCCTTCAAATCTTTGGGCCTCTAATGTGTTGACGCATCTGGATTAGAGATGCAGCGAATTTAAATTCTGCTGGCGAAGTGAACGCGAAGTGGGCACTTCACATTGCCACTCTGCGTAATGCAAAGTGCTCACTCCACCTTGTCATTACCAGTTTGTGTTAAGGCAGAATGGCAATGCAAAGTAAGGAAAAGTCATTGTTTTTAATGGACTTTGCGTTCCTCATTAGGATTCTAAGTGATCCACTTGGTGTTTCAGATTTGGCAGCCCCCCTCACATCACATGGCTTACAATACTGTAAGTCACATGCTCTTTAGTTAGGCAGGAAGAAAGTGAGTCATACAAGCAGACACTTTTACTTTCTCCTGTGCAGACGGAGAGAGAGTAGTGTGTTTTGTGACTGCTTAGACTTTTAGATTAGAGCGAGGAGGAGATTTAAACTTTGATTTAGACCCAACAGCTTTTTTTAAAGCTCCATTTTTTTGTGTTTTCTGTACTCTTTTTTACTTAATTTCTTCTTTCTGTAAATTTTATTTTTCTTACCTTTATAAGTAGTTGTTTGTCTGTGTCTGTGTGACTGTGTGTATGTGTTGTGTGACAGTGTGAGTAGTGATTGCTCAGACTGAGGGAGCTCAGTAGGAGAGATAGACCAGGGTGATTGAATGTCTGGGGTAGGGGCAGCTCTGAGAGAGCATGGTAGTGGTAAGCGTTGCACCATATGCATGTGTTGAGAGCATGGGCACCCATTCCTGTTGGACTGCTCGAAACTTGTGAGTGCCTCCCCCCCAGAAGCAGGACCATCACTGCCTCCTGTCCTGACTCTGAGGCAGTTGAACCACCAACACCACCACCAAGTCCAGCACCAGGTCCTCTGGAGCAGGATGTGCCTGTTCCCCCAGGCCCAGGTGTGGATCCCATCCCTGTTCAGCACCGTGACTAGCTGGCTGCCAGTTCATCTGGCCATCCCCTGCCTGTGCCTGGTTCTCCCTGCACCTCTGTTGTTTGACAGTTTTTTGACTGTGTCGGGGGGACAGCAGTGTGGTCAAGTGCCACCTATGTGAGGTGGAGGTATGCTGTGGCCCCGGGGGACTCACCTGGGGACTGGGGGCCAGCACACCCATATGCTCAATCACCAGCAGTTGGAGTGGCAGGCTGCCACAGAACAGACTATGCCTGCACCTGCTGGTCATTCTGTGGCAGAGGGTGCAGCTGTGCATTGTGGCATCCCTAAGAAGAGGAGGAGGGCCACAGCAGCACCTGTTGCTCCACCAGCACCCCAACCCCCACCACCACCACAAGCAGGTCAGCCTCTAGAATGTGTGGACCCCAGAGAACTGTGTGTAACACAGGCTAACTTGGCAGTTCCCTGGAGTGCTGTCGAGGAGAACAACGAGAGGGTGAGTGCTGTGGAGCAGTGGCTCGATCACATAGAGGGACATCAGTTGCAAATTATGTCCATGCTGGAACTGCTGCTGGATCACCATGGGATCCCACATTATTTTTTTTTCCTCACACCATGTGCCCCCCTGACACCTACCTTGCTGTGCTATAAAATGTATTCCTCCATCATCCCCGACCCTTGTATGTAATTATGCCCTTTTGTTGTTGTCTTCCATATGCGTGATACTTTGTATTCTGAGCAGTGCAAGTATACTGTGCTAAACTGCATGTGTGCAGTCAGTCTTCTTTCCAGTCGGTGTATGTGCTGCAGACACTGTCCAACTCCCTGACTTAAAAACAAACATTAATGAGTACAATGGTGGGGTGGGGAAGCATGGAGAGATACTACAAAACAGGCTTGCAATACATCCAAGTAACTAGTAAAAAAAATTAATGTGACTCATGACATGATCATAAATCGTGATTTGTGGCTGCATTTGTGACCGTGATGATGAAGAGACATGAATGCCTATGGCTGTACTTCCCTGGGCCCGATGAGCTGTAGCTTAAAACTCCCAGACTCAAAAACACATATCAATGAGTACAATGGTGGGGTGGTGAAGCCTGGAGAGATACTATAAAACAGGCTTACAATACATCCAAGTAACTAGAAAAAAAATTAATGTTGTGATTCGTAACGTGAATGATCGTGAATTGTGATTTGTGACTGCATTTGTGACCGTGATGATGAAGAATATGATTTGTATCACGAGTGACTCATGATGATGGCCCTGACTTAAAAACGCATATTAATGAGTACAATACTCATGCAGAATTAAGCACCACACCTGTCCAGTACTCTGAAGGGAAGCCAAAGAAACAACTGTGACTTAAGTTACAGATGGAGATTGGGCCCTAAAGAGATGCAAATGCACAGACAGGTTAAGATTGCGCTGTGCATTGAAGAGATGCAGACACAAAGGCACAACACCTAACCAGTGCTCACCATCAGAAATTCAAATCTGGAAAATAATACCTTTGCCAGTTGGGGTGGACTGCAGGGGGGGGGACAATGTACTGTACTGCTGCAGTAACAGTCACTAGTACTAGTACCGGTAAAGATGCCACAAAGAAGTACAAAAATCACACAGCTGCAGTGGATAGCAGCTTCACATTGCTGAAATTATTATGTGGCATTATAAAAGGTGTCTGATTTGATGACACGCGTCACACACATACACACACACACACTAAGTAATGCATAGCAAATTGAAAACTTCAGTAATATAACCACATATTTTAATCAAACTAAAATTATGCACTGCGGCAGTAACAGTCACTAGTACTAGTACCAGTAAAGATATCACAAAGAAGTAGAAAAATCACACAGCTGCACTGGATAGTAGCTTCACATTGCTGAAATTATCATGTGGCACAATAAAAGGTGTCTGATTTGATGACATGTCACACACATACTCACACACACACTAAGTAATGCATAGCAAATTGAAAACTTCAGCAATATAACCACATATTTTAAACAAACTAAAATTATGCACTGCTGCACCACAACAATCAGCAAAAAAATGGCAAGAAATATTGAAAATATTACTGTGTGTACATTAATACAGTTATACAAGAAAAATATCTCCAAAACAGAAAGCACTGTCTTTTTCTCCAAGTTAATCTACCTACACCACAGATACGCCCCTCCCCCAAAGCAAATTTCCACTGTCTCTCAGTACACAGACTGAATGTTGTACATTAACATTCAAAATCCATACACAAACAATAAACTCTTGATATGAGCACAGGAGGGTTTCCTATAATCGATGAACTAAAGTTTCAGCAAAAAAAAAATACTCAAAAAGGCTTTTTTAACAGCTTTTTGAAGGTTTGAATCGCAGAGAGCACTCAGATCAGATTGTCTCCTGCAGCGTCCTACACACACTACCCCAAACTGAGGCTATGCAGAACAATCTAGAGCCCATGTGACCTGAAATCCCATGAATCGCTGCAAAATTCGCCTTTGGAGCTTAAAAACAAGGCAAAGTGAGGAGAAATGGAAGGCGGAGTAACGCAACGTCATTGTTTTCAATGGACTTCGCGTTACCCATTATAACGCAAAGTACTCTGCTTCGTGTTGCAGAGCACTTCGCGAATTTGCCTTCACTCAGCGAATCACTTCGTGGAACGAATTGGGGCCACTTCGCCCATCACTAATCTGGATAAAGATGTATTACTTCTTCCCCAACCAACAGTTCCCCAAGTTTCCTGACAGCAAATTAAGCCTTGTCTTGAGTACTCACCTTTGTGAAGACAGTAAGCAAAGTCCTATGTGTGTAGTCAGCTGCTATCCATCTGGGATTCACACATTACACCCAGTCTACATAGCCAGGGAGTGATGCTGATTCTCATTTGAACAAGTATGTAGCTAGTCTCTCAAAGAGGAGATGGGGGGCCTCAGTTTTGAACCCCTAAAATAGGTCAGCTCCCTTTAGTTCATTTTCTTTGGGTCATTCTGTGTGCGCCAGCCTTTTTTTGAAGGGACAAGGTCAACAACACCATTGCCCAATCCACGTGGCCAACTAACTGCCTCTTTCAGTTTGTCCTACATACCTGACACTATGGATTCCTATTTCACCACTCTTTTGGTGAAATTGTCGATCTTCTTCTTCAACAGCTTGAATAAACATGCACAATGTTTTAAGTGACTTCTTTATTTCAACCAGTTCATTTGCAGTTGAGGCCTCAGGGTGTGGTGGTCCCACTGGTTCTGTTTGAAGAAATCTGCTGCAGGTTGTTGTGTCACAGCCACTCTAGGATTACCCTTTTTGGAGTTTGTGAAGTCCGTAAACTCCGAGGGTGAAGAAAAAGTAGCTTTCTAACAATTTACTTTAAAAATAATAATAGTGAAAGCTAATAGCTGGAACTGTTGTGAGCATGTCCACTCATCCTAGCAGTTAGTTCCATGGCCCCTCCAATTCTGCCCTCTTTGTTCTGACTGCATTTTGCACTCCCTGGAGAACCAAAATGACTTCTTACATTTTTCTGTTTTTATATACCTGCTTCAGATGGTTATAGTAACTCACAATATGCTCTCATTATTGAGTTCTCTTTTCTTCCACCCCTCCCCCAATTTGTCCCTCAGATCTTCCCCAATTCTTATGAAATCTACCCTTCTGATATCTAAAACAATTGTCTTTGTCTTATTCCTCTGGTCCCTGGGGCTAAATTGAATTGAGCTGTGATCACTTGTCCTCAGGGGCTCTTTTACTCTGACCTCTCCTACCATGTCCTCATTCAATAAAGTGAAGTCAAATATGGCTTCCTCTCTAGGACATTCTTTTATCCTCTGTACATTCTTTTATAGTCTGTACAAGGAAGTCTTCTTGCAATTAATCTACGAGAGCCTGGCTCAGTGCATTCCATGTTGCTTTTTCCCAGTCCACATCTAGTAGACTGAGATCCCCATTAGCACAACATTCCCATAGGTGGCAGCTTTAGTGATTTGCTCCCTGTCCTATTCCGCAGACTGATTTGTGGTCTGTAGGCCACTTCCACTCTGAGGTTCCCTCCCTGTTCAATTAATAGGTGCACTCACAATGAGTCCACCATCTTCTCCCAGATGTTGACTTCAGTTGCCTTTATGCTGTCACTAATGTGTAACCCCCCCCCAGCCTCTCCCTTCTGAATAGGACATATCCTGGGATACTGAAGCCTGAGTCATGGCTCTGTATTGCCCATGTTTCTGTTTCTGTTACTGCTATTGTGTCTGGCTGGGCTTCTGCCACCACTGCTTGAAAATTCTTTATGTTTTCCCAGCGACATCTAGTACTAATAAAAAACACCTTCCAAGATTCAGGTTTGTCTCTTCTCTCACAGCTGTCACTGTTGCCTCTTTTCCCCTTCTCCCTGGTCCCTCTATGTGTTTGCTCCCTTCTTATCTCTAATAGGTGTCAGCATGGCTCAGATGGTAGCACATTCACCTCTGGAGCAGAAGGTTGTGGGTTCTCGGCCAACACCTGGATTGGACTTGTACATAAATGCTGGCACCCGAGTGCAGTATTAGGGGGCTGGAGTACTGTTGGGGTGTACCGTCCTTTGGATAAGATGTTAAAACCGAGGTCCCTTCTACCCATCCTGGTACTGCCCTGTTGGATGTCCAGGTGGAAGTAAAAGAACCCAAGGCATTCTTTGCAAAGAGTAGGTAACATTCCCAGTGTCCTGACCAATATTCCCCTTCCCATAAAACCAGTTTATGCAATTGTCCAGGCAGTGTATGGGTGCTGATGTGCGATATGGCTGACATTACACATTCAGTCACTTCTCTACCAGTCTAGAACTGCTTGTAAAGCACTTTAGGATACATTGTGTATGAAAAGTGCCATATTAATGCTGATTCTTCTTCTTTTTATCTGCCCTACTTGGTTGTTGCTCTGACACGTGTTCTGGTGCCATCCCAGCTCAGATACAAGACACCCTTAGCAAACAGCCAGTGCTCATCCCAAAGTAGTCGCCAGTCCCTACAAAGAAAAAATCCCTTTTTCCCACACCAGCCCTTTAGTCATTTGTTCAAACTCTCTACTTTCCTCCTGTCTGTCCTCACCCTCTCATGGCACCGGTAGAACCTCAGAGAATGTAACCATTTCTGCTACCATTAGAGCTATACAGGATTCCACCTGTGGAATTTATGTGGAATGGCAATTACACTTCCAAAATGGCTTTTTTGGACTTTTTTTTTAAATTCCATGGAATTCTGTAAATCATTTCAATGTAAACCACTGAACTTTTCATGGATTACCTAAACCAGTGAATAATGTCTGATGGATTGTGGAAAGGGAATTTGAGGTTTATGTGGATTACTAATCTGCGAATAAACATTCAGTTTTTAAAATGTTGGAATTCTGCTAACAATGGAATTCTTTAGACAGAGTTTTCATGAATTCCAGAGAATTCCATTCTGTCAGAATTAGAGAATTCCTCACTGCACTGGCCACTACCCTCAACTTCCTGTCTAGAGCTGATAAGCTGTCATTTGCAATATCTACACTGCTGCACACCAAGTCATGGGTGCCTAAGTGAAACACCACATCTGGCATCCCCTCCCATATATTGATGAGCTCCTTCTGCCAAGTGAGCCCATTTCTCACTGTTACCCCTAATATATAGTTAACTAGTGCTGTGCAAAATTTTCAAATTCTGGTGGAATGGAATTTCATTGAATTTTCAAAATTCCGCCAGCATTCTGCTGAATTTTGTTGAAAACAGGATGGCAGAATTCCACAGCAGAAAAATGAGGAATTAGTTTTTCCACAATATTTTCACTGAATTTTATTCTGTGGATTTCAAAATTTTCTATAGAAAGTTTTGTGGAATGATTTTCCAGACAAAATGCTGTAGTGGATCACAGCAGGTGGAATTCCACAGAAGAACCAGTGAAACTGCAGCAGAAATTCCACTGGCAGAATGGTTATTCTGCATTAATTTCACCAGAAGAATTCCACATTCTACACAGCACTACAGTTGACCAATCTCTCCTCTAGACAGGCAGCACACACTAGCCTCCCCATGCTGTTCCTCTGACTATTGAGTCTTCCAGCACTAAACTCATCTTCTTACTCCTGCCATGTCCTGCCCCTCATCAGTACAGACTTTTGTATTGTATACACCTGTCTCTGGGTTTCCAGTGCCACTTGCCCTTTAGGGTCAGCAGTTGGTTCTCCCAGTGGCAAGAATCAATACGCAGTTTCACTTCGCAGAGTTCCCTCAATGGCATACCTTTCACCTTTCCACCCTCTGTCCATTCCCCACACTGCTCCTTGAGGGTCTCCAGGTCAGTGGAGTTGCAGTTACTGTGTCACCCTGGCCAGAGATGCTAATCAGAAATCTTCCTTCACCACTGAGGACAATAACTCATGTGTCTAAATGCCAAAGCTCCTTCTTTGGGATATATAAAGAATCAACCTCATGGTTCTTAGACTTCCTCAGGACAATGGCAGTCAACAAACAGTCCATGGAGAGATTTTATGATTTCTTTATTTAGAAAGTTTGTTTTGCCGGAAAACGTCTCCCAAGGTGAATTTCCTTATTTACAGGGGTGTCCTGGAGACAGAAGCAGTTAGATACAACATTCTTTGTTAAGAACACACACGTGTACATACATGCATGATTTAATTGTTCTTCAATATTGTGGTATAGGTTTCAACTGTCTTACATTACACAATAGAGTTGGTAACACATTCCAAGGTATACATTCAGCTTTAACCTCATTACTAATGATTTATTATGTAATCCCTAAACTGGTAAGCATTGCTACAGAACAGCAACATGCAAATTCAACTAGGAAGAAAGTCTGTGGTTCTCCTCAGGAGAAAACTACCAGGATCTTTTGAACCATCAT
Source organism: Neoceratodus forsteri (assembly GCA_016271365.2). Taxonomy (NCBI): domain Eukaryota; kingdom Metazoa; phylum Chordata; order Ceratodontiformes; family Ceratodontidae; genus Neoceratodus; species Neoceratodus forsteri. The sequence goes on from CM057450.1 coordinate 1,644,464,573, forward strand.
AGTCCAATACTTAACTTTTACTGTAACTCTATTGTAAATCAAATGTCTAAGCTTTAAGTTCTGGGTGTCTCTCCCGCCCTCTCTGTCAACTGCCTGTGGTGAACCATGGGCCATTTTACAGTTACTAAGAAATCTGAGACCTGAAAGTGGTGGTGGTGGGGGGGTGACAGGGACTCAAGAAGTAGCAAGATGGCGTTCAGCTGGCCAGCAATTGGTAGGCTAGAAGGCTGGAGGGTGTCCCTTACCATGTAGAGGAGCAGCATGCTGTTGGCTGGGGGGGGGGCTGATCAATGGGCTTTTTAAAATAGACACAGTACGTGGAAGACATCCATATGTTGTTTTCCCTTGCTTTCACTGATGTCACAGTTTTTTATTTGGCAACCAGTGATTTGTGTTGTTTTCTGTGGAATTGGAGTGGCAGCAGTGGGTTTAAACTGGGGCATGAACAGAAACAGATCAGCTATTGATGGTCACAGAGTGGAAACAGGCCCTATTTAGTGCTAGACTTGGCAAACAGCAGAGGAGGATCATCAAAACAGAAGCTTCAGAACTTCTTTCAGTCTGAAGCACCAGAGGGCAGAGATACTGAGCATGGAAGGACCGAGAGAAATGTTCAGTCAGCACACACAGGCTTCTGCAAGTCAGAAAACTGAACTGGATCCAGTACAAGGCATCAGTAATCACTGTCTGCTTAGTTCAGGATAAGAGGCTCAGGCTGGAGGTCAACTTTGTGCTCACCATTACCAGTGGTGGAGAGGAGCCGGGACTGTCATAGGACTCTGTGCTGGTTGTGTGACCAGTGCAGAAGGGGAGGAGGAGGTTGGAATTGTTAATGTCAATGTCAATTTTATTTATATGATGCTCAATCCTTAAGACACTGAGCGACTTACAATAAAACAGATAAACAATAACTAAAGTAAGCAATAATACCCAACAAGGTAGGCAGTATTGGGGAATTCCAAACCACCCAGGGGCATAATGAGGCCTGACACCTCAGGCAGAGGCCTTATAGCCCCTGGAAGGTCCAGTATTCCCCAATATTACCCACCCTGGAAGGTATTATTGCAATTAGAAAATGGCCCTGTGGAAAAAAAAAAATCAATGAGAAATTATTAATAAAGAATTAGTTTATTGTACATTTTGTAGTAAAATTTTTCCTCCACCTGGATTGCACTATAAATGTTTGTCCTGATGAAGAGACTGTAGTTTAAGTGGTTGTATGCAGTTAAAGCCCCTTTATTAGTCTGTTTGTCTGTTGATTCCAAACCTCCCTCCCTTCCTCATGTGGCACCTTTGTTTCCCACCTTGTCTTTCTTTTTTGTTTTATTTTTATTTATATATTTTGGGGGTTCACTGGCTTCTGTTTCCATGGCAATCAGGAAAGGAAAAAAGAGAGAGAGGGCATGTGCATCTGTTTCCATCGCGACTGGAACAGGCAAAAAGAGAGACTGTGCCCAAGGTCAGCAGTGGAGCTTATTGAGTGAGTACACTCCCCCCCCCATATGTTTGTTTTAACAGTGGGGCTGGTAGCTGTTGTACTTGTACTGGGGGAAGACATTCCGGTCTTCGAAGATATATGCGGTTGTGGGAATGACCATGGTCAGGGAGGCATTTCCTTACTTGATGTGCAGGTGAGAATTATTGTGATATTGAAAAACTAATTTTGTCCAGAGGTAATAGGGCTGCTGCTGAGTAATTTGGGGTAAAAATAATGGAAATTACCAAAGTTACAAGCCTGTGTTAGCAAAAAGTAATGTAGGCTCATAAATTTGTTGTTTTGTAATATTTGTACACCAAATTTTCAACATAGCTTTGTTATGACCCCACCTCATGAAGAAGGGTGGAGCAAATGTTCAACTGCTGTCTGAAAGGAGATTTCAGTCAGGGAGTCATGAAATCAACTTTCAGGACACAAAACACGTTTTGGGCAGGAGTTTAAAAATGACAGGTGTAACATTCATGAGGTGCTGAAAAGAAATGACCATGGTGAGCATTTGGGGTTAAAAATATTGAATATTACCAAACTTACAAGCCTGCATTTGTAAAATTCAATATAGCCTCATAACGTTTTTGTTTTTAAATATTTTTACACCAAATTTAGAACGTAGCCTTCTTTTGACCCACCTCATGAACAATGACAGAGAAAATTTTCAACTCCCACCCAGAAGGTGATTTCATGCAGGGAACACAAAATCACCTTTCAGGGATGTAAAAAAAACAAAAAACATTTTGGACAAGATTTGAAAAATGACAGTTGTCACATTCATGAGGTGCTGTAAAAATATGGCTATGTTGTAATTTTGGCATAAAAGTATTGAAAATTACCAAACAAATTTAGAATGTAGCCTTCTCATGACCCCACCTCATGAACAATGGCAGAGAACAATTTCAACTTATGCCTAAAAGGTGAATTCATGCAGGGACTGCGAAATCACCATTTGGGATGTAAAAAAACATTTTAGCCAGGATTTGAAAAATGACAGCTGACACATGCATGAAGTGCTATAAAGATAATGCAATATTGTAATCTTGGGGAAAAATATTGAAAATTACTAAAGTTATGAGCCTGCATTCACAAAATTCAACGTAGGCTCATAACTTTGTTGTTTTCTAATATTTTTAAATCAAATTTTCAACATAGCCATCTTATGACCCCACCACATGGACAATGCTGGAGTAAACGTTCATCTCCTGCACCAAAGGTGATTTTCTGCAGCAACCGTAAAATCACCTTATGGGACAGATTCACTTAAAGTCACTTGCATTGTTAACAAGGTGGTGTCCCAAAAAAGGTGTATTGAAAATTTGGGGCAAAATATTGAAAAATGGCCAAGTTATGCTACTAAGTTCAAAACTCCATTGAAATACATTGAATTGCATGCCTTGTTTCCTCAGTTTGTGGTCTGGTGTTGAAGAATGAAGACATCTCCGCAGTCCAGAGAGGATTATGGCATTGGGTCCCCGATAAGTAAATATGGGCTTGGAGGGATGCTGAGTGGGAGGGTTGGGATGGGGGCAGGAATGGCAGAAAAAGACCTTGATAGATGGCTTTCTTTTTGCACGGTTTTAAAACAAAACAAAAAAAAACAAGGCTCCAGATCATGACACTGAGGGACTGAACAGCCCCCCAGTGTCATTCTTATTATTCTGGTGGAGGGGTTGCTGAGAGGGAGGTTTGGGTGGGAGAATATTAAAATAAAACAAAAAAAACCCAGATGGGATCTGGGAATGGAGAGATCTGCCTCAACTGACTGGAGGGCATGACCAGAAGCATATGGAATCAGGAAGTCTTTCAGATTGTCCAGACTCAGACCATGTAGAGCCTTATATGTTAACAAGCAAACCTTGAAACTGATGCACCACCTGACCAGAAGCCAGTGGAGAGCTTGGAGAACTGACATGATATGCTTGGAACAAGATGTCCCAGCAAACAACTGAGCATCTGCATTCTGAACCAGCTGCAGCCAGCACATTAGCCTTGGAGCAAAATCAGTATTTTGGGGCTTAGGAGCGGTTCCCTGGCAACAGTAAACAGTTGCTGACTCCCTTGCAGCTAAGCAGACACTCTGTTTCTCTAGGGAATTGCAACAAGTGGTACGATTCCATGGTACAACGCAGCTACTGTCCTTACTTAAAATGCAACAAGTGGTTGAGATTTAGCAGCTCAGCCATTGTTTTCTAGGGCTCCTGTTCTGCACGAACGTGTGCAGTATGCTCTGCGAGGGTGCGAATGTGTGCACACCTCGCCACTGCTTCCACTCGCTCACATCTTCAGACCTTCAGTTTCTTTCTTTTAAATGTACCAACTTTATCACGTAAATATTTTACTAATAGGCTCACTGTATTTCAGTTATCCTGCTATTCTTTTAACTCTGCAGCATTTTTTAACAACTGGCATATCATTTGGGGACAGAAGCATCATTTTAAACAGGACCAAAAAAACAGCAGAATGCTTCTTGTAATGAAGCTGCATATTAAACCAGCTTGTTAGTTGGATAATTTGAAACAAAGAGAGTGATTCTTCTACATTCAACAAAGAGATAGAAAAGCATAAGATAAGTTTGTCAGGTTGGCCACCCTGACAAGAAAAGAAACAGGATAGTATTGAATAAGTAGTAAAAAAATAGAATAGAGTGAAGAAGAAATGTTAAAGAGGAGGGACTTCCCTATTTTTAGCACAACAGGGGGACCCTGTTACACCAAGCTGTCCTGAATATCCCACACACGGTGCAACACATTTCTCTATTGAAAGTGTTACTGTTGTGTTACTATTATGTTTTGTGCTTACAGAGTGTGCTTACAGGTTTTATTACTGTTTTGTGCTTACATGTTGTACAGTTTATTTTTCTCTGATTAAAATGTTTTTTGCAGGCTCTACAGTATTTTATTTTAAATTGTTGTGCAGGTTGTCTTGCTGAAAGGGAGGAAAACACTCAATGGGGTGGTGGGTCAGAGCTGTAGCTGATTGTTTCTGGAGGGCACAGGCTTGGTCCTGCCCACCCTGCCCTCAAACCACCCACCTCAAGCACATCATTTCCTTTACACCAGAGTTTCAGACATGACTTCCCCAAAAGGGAAAAGGATATACAACTGTTATAACTATAACAGCCCAGCACTCTGCATAGGGGGTAGATGTACGCACATACTCACAAACACTAACTAAAAGGAAAAAAACTAAACAGGAAGGGAATGAGACATGTGGAGAGTGGTGCAATAAACTGGCTGTGGGGCAGCAATCTTTCAAGAGATGTTTTGGAGGCTACAATGCTGCCCTATTTGGAGGCACCTCTCTGGTCTGAGGGAGGAGATTTCCCGTCTACAGGCCAATCTGGCAAGGATTCAGGAAACCTCTTCCCCCTTCCAGCAACCACCAGGGCCACTGCTGCTGCCTCAGAGGTTGCTAAGAAAGAGGAATGGTTGGACCACTCAGGGAGAGTGAGGGTGGTGGATCAGAAGTGCATCCCTCCAGTTGTACCTCACCATAATTCATATGCCATTTTGACAGAGCATGGTTCCTCTCTGGAGGTACCCACAGTGGAGACCAAGGAAAATGCTGGGAATCTCCACAAAGGAGACCCAGAGAAGGGGGGCACAAGACTCCATGGGGAAGGAAACAACTCCTTGTGGGGGACTCAATCATTAGAAGGGTAGAAATGGGTGGGAGGGGAGAGGGAGGTAAGGTGCCTGCCCGGTGCCATAGTTGGGAGGGACAGGAAGTGAATCCTCTTGATTGTGGGAGCAGCAGTATGGGAGAGGGAGCTGGACATCATTATCCATCGAGGGTCAAATGATCTGGCTGGGAATGGGATCAGAGTAATGCAGGAAGCAGTTTGTAGAGTTGGGGAGGGGCTGTAGACAAGTAGCATGCATGGTAACCTTCTCAGAGGTGCTGCCTGTTTATGGCATGGGTGAGGCTAGAGTACTCCACACCATGGGATTCAATGAATGGTTGAAAAATTGGTGCAGAGCTCAGGGTTTTGGCTTCATTGTGGACTGGGGGTCCACCTGGAGGGATGCAGGGCTATACTGGCACGATGGTCTGCATCTTACCAGGATGGGAACCAGGATGCTAGGTGATAGGTTTAAATACATCATTGGCAAGCATTTAAACTAGCCAAGGAGGGAAGCATGGAAAATAAGCATGGAAATCCCAGCCCACCACCAACAAAAGAGGGTAGTTAGTGATATAAACTCTAAGGTAGAGAAGTCTATAAGGAGCAAGCCAGAGGCCAATGGAGAAAAAGGCAAAGACTATAAGGACAGGGATGGGGCTAAAAGGGGTAAGGCTATTAAAAAATGGAGGGCAATGAGTACCAATGCACATAGTCTGGGTAACAAGCTCCCTGAACTAGTGGCCTTGATAGAAGAGGGACACCTGGACATCATGGCAGTCACTGAAACACGGTACACAGAGAACCATGACTGGGATGTCAACATACCAGGATACACAATCTACATGAGGGACAGGGAGGGTAAAAGAGGAGGAGGAGTAGCTCTCCATGTAAGGAATGGGATCAAAGCAATAGAATTAAAGGGTAGACATGGAGGAGAAGAGGCACTGTGGGTCACCCTGGAAACAGGAAATGGCACCACAATCCATACAGGGGTTGTATACAGACCCCCGTCTCAAGGGGAGGAAATGGACAAGGACATGATAGAAGGCATCCTTAGAATGGCAGAAAAGAGGGAGATATTGTTGATGGGGGACCTGAATATGCTATATGTTAACTAGAGCACCAGTGCTGCAGCTACAACCAAGATCCGGGTCATTATCGATGCCGTACAGGGGGCATGCCTCAGACAGCTGGTGTTGGAATCCACTTGGGAGGTAGAAATCTTAGACCTGGTACTGTACTCTCAAATGAGGATGGAAGGAGGATCTTGGATTTAGAAGTGGGTAGCCATCTGGGAACAAGCGACTGTCAAACAGTGTGGCTCACACTAAACACAGTCATATAGTCAAGTCACACAAAGGTGAAGGTATTGGACTTTAGGAGGGTTGACTTTGGCAAAATGAGGGAGTGCCTCAGAAGAGCACTAGCAAATGGGCAAGAAGGTGGGGTGGAGGAACAACAGGGAAAAATCAAAGCTGCCATCACAGAGGCAACAAGCCTTTTTATGAAGCAAATAAAACAAAAGGAATAAAAAAAACAAAATGGTTCTCAAACGAGATGTTGGGGAAGGAGAGTGAGAGAAGATAGCATCCAGGAAGTATAAGGAAACACAGAAGGAGCAGGACAGAGAACTGTACCAGTTAAAGTGAAGGAAGCGGGGAAGGCAGTCAGAATAGCAAAGGCCCAAACCGAGGAAAAGATAGCAAACTCAGTTAAGAATGGACATAAAACCTTTTATAGGTACATTAGGGAGTGAAGAAAGACCAGGGGAGGAAAAGAGAGGCTTAATAAAGGTGAGGGGAGTGGACAGAGGGTGACAGTGAAAAAACCGAGATAATGAACGAATATTTCTGCTCAGTATTCACAAATGAAGAGGAGGGGGGGAAGTACCTATATCAAATAATAGAAGAACACTGGATAGGGGGTTCGATACCAGTCCATTCACAGAAGAAAGGGTCCTGAAAGAACTCCCAAAACTGAAGGTGAACAAAGCAATAGGGCCTGATGGGATTCACCCCAGAATTCTAAAAGAAGTAAGGGGAGAACTAGAAGCACCACTGACTACCCTTTTTAACAAATCATGGGAGGATGATGTGGTACCTGAGGACTGGAGGAGGGAAGATGTGATTCCCCATCACAAAAGTGGGGGCAAGGCAGAGGCAGAAAACTGCAGACCTGTTAGTTTGACCCTAGTCGTAGGGAAAATGATGGAATCACTTCTGAAAGAAAGAATTGTTGAGTACCTAGAGGCCAGCAGGGCACTGAACCCAAGGCAGCATGGATTCACAGTGGGAAGGTCATGTCAGATGAATCTAATAGATTTCCTTGACTGGGTGGCCAAAGTAGTAGACCAGGGAGGGGCTGTGGACATGGCCTACTTAGACTTTAGCATGGCATTTGACACAGTCCCACACAAAAGATTAATAAACAAGTTAGCCAGCCTGGGAGTGGGTCCCTGTGTGGTAACCTGGGTAAAAAATTGCCTGGACAACAGAACTCAGAGGATAATAGTAAACGGAGTTCATGCTGAAGAAAGGGGGGTTACTAGCGGGGTACAACAGGGTTCGGTACTGGGACTGGTCCTCTTTAATGTCTTTATAAGTGACATTGTGGAGGGGCTGGAAGGAAAAGTATGCCTCTTTGCAGATGACACAAACATCTGCAACAGGGTTGATACACAGGTGTGTGTGGAAAGGATGAGAAGGGACTTGGCAAGGTTGGAGGAATGGTCAAAAGTATGGCATCTTAGATTCAGTGCAAAGAAGTGAGAAGTCTAGGTTTGCTGGCATAAACCATCTAGCTTCATATGAGCTCTTTTCTTCTAGAGTTTGCTTGAAAGGACAAGGAGCAACATTAACAGAGCAAGGAGAAATGTTAAGGCTTCTTTTGGCTAAGCAGTGTTACTGTTGTGTTACTATTTTGTTTTGTGCTTACAGGCTTTATTACTGTTTTGTGCTTAAAGGTTGCACAGTTTTCTCCTTTATTTTTCTCTGATTCAAATTATTTACAGGGTATCTTTTCTTTTAAATTGTTGTGCAGGTTATCTTGCTGAAAGGAAGGAAAATACTCACCGGGGTGGTGGGTCAGAGCTGCAGCTGATTGTTTCTGGAGGGCACAGGCTTGGTCTAGCCCCTCTGCCCCCACCCACCCCACCCTAGCACATAATTTCCTTTATACCAGAGGTTCGACATCACTTCTCCAAAAGGGAAAAAGATATATAACTGTCATAACCTTAACCACCCAGCGCTCTGCATAGGGGGTAGATGCATGCACACACTTACTAAAAAGAAAAAAAACTAAACAGAAAGGGAATGAGACATGTGGCGAGTGGTGCAGTGCACTGACTGTGGGGCAGCAATCTTTTGGGAGATGTTCTAGAGGCTGCAATGCTGCCCTATTTGCAGGCACCACTCTGGTCTGAGGGAAGAGGTTGCCCGCCTCCAGGCTGACCTGGCGATGATTCAGAAAACCTCCTCCCCCACCCAGGGACCACCAGGACCACTGCTGCTGCCCCAGAGGTTGCCAAGAAAGTGGAGCAGTTGGATCACAGTGGTCTTAGGGAGGGTGAGGGTGGTGGATCAGAGGTGCATCCCTCCAGTTGTACCTCTCCACAGTTCACATGCTGTACTGGTGCAGCATGGTTCCTTTATGGAGGCACCCACACTGGAGACCAAGGAAGATGCTGGGAACCTCCACAAAGGAGACTTACAGTAGGGTGACATGAGACCTCACAAGAGAAGGAAACAACTGCGGTTGGGGGACTCAGTCATTAGTAGGATAGAACTGGGGGGGAGGGGAGCAGGAGGTAAGGTGCCTGCCCAGTGCCACAGCTGGGACGGACAGGATGTGAATCCTCAGGACTGTGGGTGCAGTGGCACGGGAAAGGGAGCTAGATGTCATTGTCCACCTAGGGACAAATGACCTGGCTGGGAATGGGATCAGATCAGTGCAGGAGGAGTTTGTAGAGTTGGGGTGGGGCCTTAGACAAGTAGCACACACAATAACCTTCTCGAAGGTGTTGCCTGTCTATGGCATGGGTGAGGCTAGGGTACTTCACACCATGGGATTCAATCAGTGGTTGAAAAACTGGTGCGGAGCTCAGGGTTTTGGTTTCATTGGGGACTGGGGGTCCACTCGGAGGGATGCAGGCCTATACTAGCATGATGGTCTGCATCTATCCAGGAAGGGAACCAGGATCCTAGGTGATAGATTGAAATGCATCATTGACAAGCATTTAAACTAGCTGGGGAGATGCACTGAAAAGAAGTATGGAAACCCTAGCCCCCTCACCAACAAAACAGGATGGTTAGAGAGGTAAACACTAAGGTAGAGAAGTCTATGGGGAATAAGACAGGGGTCAATGGAGAAAAAGGCAAAGACAGTAAGGAAAGGGATGGGGCTAAAAGGGGTAAGGCTATTAAAAAATGGAGGGAAATGAGTACCAATGCATGTAGTCTGGGTAACAAGCTCCCTGAACAAGTGGCCTTGATGGAAGGACACCTGGATATTGTGGCAGTCACAGAAATATGTTACACAGAGAACCATGGCTGAGATGTCAACATACCAGGGTACACAATCTACAGGAGGGACAGGGAGGGTAAAAGAGGAGGAGGAGTTGCTCGCTACATAAGGGAAGGGATCACAGCAACAGCGCTAAAGGGTAAACAGGGAGGAAAAGAGGCACTGTGGGTCACCCTGGAGATAGGAAATGGCATCACAATCCATACGGTGGTTGTATACAGACTCCCAAATCAGGGTGAGGAAATAGACAAGAAAATGATAGAAGGCACCCTTAGAATGGCAGAAAAGGGGGAGATATTGCTAATGGGGAACTTGAATATGCCAAATGTTAAGTGGAGGACCTTTGCTGCAGCTACATCCAAGAGCAGGGTAATTCTTGATGCCCAACAATGGGCATGCCTCAGACAGCTAGTGTTGGAACCCACTCGGGAGGGAGCAATCTTTGACCTGGTACGTTCAAATGAGGACAGAGAGAGGATATCGGATTTAGAAGTGGGTAGCCATCTGGGAACAAGTGACCACCAAACAGTGAGGTTCATGATAAACACAGCCATAGAGTAAACTCATACAAAGGTGAGGGTATTGGACTTTAGGAGGGCTGAGTTTTGCAAAATGGGGGAGTGCCTCAGAAAAGCACTAGCAAATGGGCAAGAAGGTGGGATGAAGGAACAACGGAGAAAAATCAAAGCTGCCATCTCAGAAGCAACGAACCTTTGTGTGAAGCAAATAAACAAAAAAATTAAGGATAAAAACACTATGGTTCTCAAAAGAAGTGGCGGGGAAGGTTAGGGAGAAAAAATATAGCATTCAGAGTTCAGTACTGGGATCTATCCTCTTTAATGTCTTTATAGGTGACATTGCAGAGGGTCTGGAAGGAAAAGTATGCCTCTACAGGTGACACAAAGATCTGCAACAGGATTGATACACAAGTGAGGGTGGAAAGGATGAGAAAAGACTTGGCAAAATTGGAGGAATGGTCAGAAGTATGCCAGCTTAGATTCAATGCAAAGAAGAGCAAAGTCATGCACCTGGGAAACAAGAACCCAAGGGTAGAGTACACAATGGGGGGGGAGGGTATTAACGACAACAAAAATGAAAAGGGACCTGGGGCTAGTCATATCAGGTGACCTAAAGGTAGACAAACAATGTGAGAAGGCAGTAAGGAGGGCTGGGGAGATACTGGGATGCATAGGGAGAGGTATCACCAGTACAAAACAGGAAATTGTTATCCCTCAATACAGACAGCTGGTGAGACCCCATCTGGAGTACTGCATGCAGTTCTGGAAACCCAATCTCTGCAAGGACATAGACAGGATGGAGGCAGTCCAGAGGAGGGCAACTAAAATGGTGCATGGTCTGCACCAGAAGTCATATGAAGAGAGACTAAAAGATCTTAATATGTATACCCTCGAGAAAAGGAGGAACGGGGGGGGGGGACATGATAGAAACTTTGAAGTATCTCAAGGGAATTAACAAAGTCCAAGAGGGTAGCATCTTTCAGAAAAACAGATATGCAAGAACAAGGGGGCACAATTTGAAGATAGAGGGATGGCTCAGGTCAACGTGAGGAAGTGTGTTTTCATTGAGAGAGTGGTGGACGCTTGGAATGGCCTTCCTGAGGAGGTCATGGGGTCAAAAACAGTGGGGAAATTTAAGAATGCATGGGAGAGACATAAGGAAATTTTAGTGGGAGGTAGTGGGAAGTAGGCTGTTGGTAAAACTGAGATCTGCAGCTTATCCAATAGGTAGAGAAATGGGCAGACTGGGTGGGCCAAGTGGTCCTTATCTGCCATCAAAGTCAAAGTCTATGAAATTCCCATAAAAGCTGGCTCAGAATCAGGAGGAGCTGATGAAATGTTTGATTACCAGGTTCAGCCAGGAGAGTGGAGCATATGAACTGATGTGTGTAACTTGGTTAATAATGACCTTCTGTTCTTTTATTTATAAGCTCAATTTGGACAGCTTTGTTTGCTATTGTTGGGAAATCTGTGCATGGTTTGGAGGAGAGAGCGGGCTTGAGACTGTCCACCACTGGGGGGGTGGGTGAACCAGAGGCTGGTGCTAGGTTTGGGGATTGTTTGCTGTTGGTGGGGAATCTGTGTCTGGTTTGTGGGTGAGAGGGGGACCAAGACTAATTTATAAAGATCTTCACATCTATCCTCGACAAGCATGCCCAACTACACACTCGCAGAGTCAAACCTAAGAAATCATGTTGGCTCACTTGGAATATTTTTGGCATGATTCATAAAAGAGATGCATCCTGGAGTAAGTTCAAGAAAACCCACCTTATCACCGATTGCAACGAATACAGATTCCTGAGGAATGAATATAAGACAGAAATCCTCAGGGCCAAGTCTGACTATGTTGAAATTCAACAACTAAATAACCTGGATAACCCCAAAAAGTTCTGGCCGTCAGTTAACTCTCTTATTGAAAACCACTCCCAACCCCCTTCTCCCACCATTGACATCAATTGTGTTAGCCACACTGACCCTTCACGCTACCCTCTTTAAAAACTTCTGTGATCTGGATAAATACAGAACCAATGCCCCCAACCAGCTCCACCTTTCCTAAAAGAGACCCATGCAGCCCCCACTTCTATTTAAAAATGGTTACCTGTCGTAACATCCACAAGCTGCTTACTGTACTAAAAGTGGACAAACGCACCAGCCCTGATGGGCTATTACCCAAATTTCTTAATCTTGCTGCACCTCAAATTGTGCTCCCCATCATTAAGCTCTTTAATTTGTCCTTCTTGAGTGCTACCATGCCTGACCTATGGAAATTGTCCACAGTCATCCCACTGCATAAGAAGACATCTCTTGAGAACTATCGTCCAATCTCACTCCTATCTCACTCCTCTCTGCTCTTGCTAAGCTACAATAAAAAAATTGTTCACAGGCAATTAGTGGAGTACATGCAGCAATACAACCTGATGTGCACAGAACAACATAGTTTTTGTAAAGGGCACAGCCCCGACCCAGCCTTGATTGAATTTTCTGATGCCATATACTATCTATGGACAAGGGACTTGCAGCTGTATCCATATTTCAGGACCTGACCAAGGCCTTTGACTTGGTTGACCATAAACTGCTCACTGACAGATTGTTGGTCCCAGGCCTAAGACCATCTACTCTCAACTGGTTCACAGACTACATGAACCATAGAAAGCAGGCTTTGAGAATAGGAAACATTCTGTCCACAGTAAACAGTATCACCAGTGGTGTCCCCCAGGGCTCCATTTTGGGCCCTCTAATTTTTACCATATTCTTAAATAACCTGCCTACAGTCTGCAAACCCACACAATCCCTCCTGTACACAGATGATGCAGTTCTTTTCAAACACAGCAAAGATATTGGCGATATCAACCATTCACTCAGCTCATGCCTTGCTAGGCTCCAGGAATGGTTCTCTTGCAAGAAAATGGTCCTTAACCTCCACAAAACCCAGTCCATACTCTTTAGGACTAGGCGTAGCCTCAATAAGCAATCTCCCAAGTTCTCCATCCTTACTGCAAATGGCTCCCCCTTACTAAAGACCATGGGCCAGATTTTCAAAGGGCCCTTAGATTGATGCAAGGTGCATCAAACAACCACCTTACATCAGAACCAGATGCGCCAAATACTGTGCACAGTATTTTGCAAAAAAAAGCTTCTCTGTAGTAACGTCCCCCCAAACTAATGCAAGAGGTCCACTGCATCAAAACAAATGACGCAAAGGATTAGAATGATGCAAGCTGTGTCAAAAAAGGTGCAAAATGAGTCTAGAAATAGTGTAAGTTAATTCAAAAAAATGACTCAAGGAATGAGAATGACAACGGTTGAGTAAAAAAAATTGGTGCAAGTTGAGTCAGAGAAACTGTGCAAGTTGAGTAAAAAAAATGACGCAAGAGACGAGAATGATGCAAGCTAAGGCAAAAAATACAGCAGATGGAATGGCCAAGACTAAGCCCCCTAAATATTCTAAACTAGTCCTGCAGGGGGACTATTGGTCAGTACCATAGTCACATTTGCCCACCTGCTCTGGGCCTCTTTAGATGTACTAGTGTCCGTTAGACCAGCTCTGGGTGGTATAACAGCGACATGCATCCTAGGAACAAGGACAGGACTCACATTCTATGTAAATCACAAATAAGGGGGTGGTGCATCATTTTGGGCATGCAGGCATCCCCTCCGACATGATGCAGTCATTTCTTCCGCTCAAGCATGGTGCAAGCAAGTCTGGCACATGCAGACCTGTTTTTGACGCAAGCACCATTTGTAAATCAGAACTGACACAAGTTTTGGAGCATCCTGCTCCTTGCATCAGTTGTTTTTGACACAAGCACCCTGCATCATTCTTTGGCCTTTGAAAATCCTGCCCCCGTGCCCTTTAGTTACTTTGGTGTTCATCTTGATCCATCACTGTCCTTCAAGTCTCATGTCCAGCACACTACATCACTTCTTCACCAGAAATTTGGTTCTCTCTACAGAATAAGCAAATATCTAACACCTACTCCAGAATTCAGATTGCAATGGCAAACCTTGTACCCTACCTTACATACAATTCTGTTATCATCAATGCCGCCAACAAATCCCCTTTACAAAAAAGTATGCAGTTTACTACAAAATCGATAAATTTACCTCTGGCAGCAGATCTAACACATGCCACTGCTTAGTCCTTCACTCCCTAAAGTGGCTTCCTCCTGACCTCAAAGCCAATATGGCTTTTGCCATTTTTGTCAAGAAAACTATGCAATCTGGCACCCCTGCCTACTTAAAAAATCAACTCTCATTTGTGGATCTCCCTGCATCCTGATAAACCACAAATAATAACCTTGCAGTCCCTAGGTTCTATTCAAATATGGGACAACATTCTTTTTGTTACCATGCAGCATCCATCTGCAGTTCCCTCCCCCACCTGTCAAAAACTCCCCCACCACCCCAGCCTTCACAAAGCTCCTAAAAGCACACTACTCATCATCTCAAACATGCCACTGCTTCCAGTAATCTACCCAATCCTGTTCTCCACCCCACCACCTTCCCACACCTTGACCCCCTTTCTGATATCCTTACCTTCCCCCCCGCAGCACACTTATCCTCCCCTCCAACCAACTATGCTCTTACCACCCAGTTTCCCCCATTCATAATCTGATCTACAATTCTGTCCCTCCTTCCAGTAATCTCCACATCTTTCTCCCTCCCTCCCTCCTCTGTTCTCACCCTCCTCTCTCAGTCTCCATAAGGTCTCCTTGTCCCTAAATCTCATTGTTCATCCTCAAAAAATATACTGTTACATTGTTCAGTGCTGTTATTTCTCTTCTTTTTTCAACCCTAGTCCAGTTGCTTAGAATCATACTTGACTTGTACCTTTTTTACTCCAGTGTTCTTTTATTCCAATATCCAACATATCTGATTATCTACTTGTTATCTGTTATACTGATGTACTTCCCCTTGTAACCTAAATCAAACATTATTGTACATATTCTCAAGCAACTGGCATTATATCATACTGACACCTTGTATCTTCACCCTTTGTATATTGTATTTTATCCATTCAATCTTTTTTGTACCTCAACTACTGTATGTGCTTTGCACCTGAGTCACGACTGAAAAAGGCACCTGTGCCAGTGCACTCACTCGGTCAACAAAGTTTAAATAAAAAAAAAAAAAAGACTGTCTGCAGTGTGTGTGTGTGTGTGTGTGTGTGTGTGTGTGTGTGTGAATGCACGTGCAATGTGTGTGCTTGAGCTTGAGAATGTCCATCACAGTGGGGGGTTAAACAAAATCTGTGCTGGGTTTGGGGATCATCTGCTTCTACTGTTAGTGGGGAATCTGTGTCTGATTTGGGGGAGAGAGGGGGCCAAGATTGTCTGCAGTGTGTATGTGGGAGTGGACTTGACACTGCACACCACTGGGTGGTGTTGAACCAGAATATGGTTCTAGGGTTTGGGATCCTCTGCATCTGCCATTGGTGTGGAATCTGTGTCTGGTTTGGGGGCTTGCTCGCGCTTGTGTGTGTGTATATGCGTGGTGTGGAGGGAGTCTGTGTTCAAACCAGAGGCTGGTGCTGGGGTTGGGGATCATCTGCATCTGCCGTTGGTGGGGAATCTGTGTTTGGTTTGGGGGTTTGCACATGTGTGTGTGTGTGTGTGTGTGTGTGTGTGTGTGTGTGTGTGTGTACGCACTCATGCGCTTGAGCTTGTCCATTGTGGTGTGGAGGGAGTCTGTGTTAAAGCCAGAGGCTGATGCTGGGGTTGGGGAATCATCTGCAGTTGCTGTTGGTGGGGAATCTGTGTCTGGTTTGGGGGTTTGCGTGTGTGTATGTGTGTGTGTGTACATGTGCATACACTTGAGCTTGAGATTATTCATTGCATGGGGGAGTCTGTGTTCAAGCAAGAGGCTGGTGCTGCAGTTGGGGATCATCTGCTTCTGCTGTTGGTGGCAATCTGTCTGGCTTGGCTGGTGGGGGGCTGTGACTGTCTGTGGTTGGGGATCATCAGCAGTGAAAGTATGTCTTTCTGCTCACCTCCTCCAGGGGTTGCTGAGACTGTTTGAAGTGTGCAAGTGGGGGTGGGCTTAAGACTGCTGGAGGAGTTGAACACAGTATGGTGGTGCATTTGGGCATCATCTGTGTTTCCTGCTGGTGAGTAATCTGGGTCTGATTTGGAGATAAGAGGGGGCCAAGACTGTCTACAGTGTGTGTGTGTGTGTGTGTGTTTTGAGACTGTTCACCACTCGGGGGCGGGTAAACCAGAATCTGGTACTGGGGATTGTCTGTGTCTGCTTTTGGTAGGGAATCTGTGCCTGGTGTGTGTGTGTGTGTGTGTGTGTGTGTGCGCGCGCGCGCATGTGCGTGCTTGAGCTTGACACTGTCCACTGCAGCAGGGTGGGGGTTGAACCACAGTCTGCTGATGGGGTTGCAGAACCTTCTGCATCTGCTTTTGGTAGGGAATCATTGCCTGGTTTGATGGTGAGGGGCGGTTATCTGGCATTGGGGATCATTTGCAATGACAGGATGCTCACCCCTTCCAGGAAGGAAGGGGCATCTGGACCCACTGCAACACCCCCTGGGAGGGACATCAGTGGCATGTGCTTATCTTAGAGTCTAACTATTTTTTGTATGCTACATCTTTTCTTTTCATATTTTGAGTGCGTGCCATGGATTATGTGCCATGGTGTCATGGTGGGGCACGAGTGTGGGTGGGGTCAGACAATGGTAGGGTGGTAGCAGTGTGGTAGCTCTGCGTACAAATTTGAAATTCCTGGCTACACTCCTTCCCCCCAACTCGATCTCTCTCTCTTTCTATCTCTTTCTCTTTCTCTCTCTCCCCTCAACCAATAAAGCAGAGAGGATTCTGCAGGTCCCTGGTGCCATGCACTGCCCTGACCTGCTCTGCTGCATCTAAGTAATTTGTCCATAATGGCCACAGACACAGCAACAGGCAGGTTGGACATGGGCTGGATTGGCTGTGGCCCAATTCTGGCCCACCATATCGGGCCGGGTAAACCAAGCCTACCCAAATCTCTGACCCAGCCTACTGCACACTACTAGAAGTAAGTGACCCATGATTCTGACGATGAGAGTGAGGTGTGTTCTTTTTGAAGGCAAAGATGGCTGCTGCACATCTGAATGAATGGCTGCAAAAAGATGAGGAATCAAGACCCAGGCAAGACAGCAACACTCTGAAATGAAGGATGAACCAGGAAGTAGTAATGATATAATAGTATTCAGTACATAGAAGAGAAAGAGTAGAACTATGGTGTCTGTACATAGCTTGCAGCTGGTTGAGGACTTGAATAGGACAACAAGATGAATTTGTTGTAAAACAGGATATGTGGACCTCTTCGGTACTTCTGTCAGTTATTGATACTGGTCAGGTGGGGATAAAGTGATCTGCTGATGTGTAGTTAGGTGAATTGCAGGACTAAAGACAGAAGAGGTACATTTTCCAGATCTTAGGAATCCAAGGAGTGTTAATGTCATGGCTGCTTGTAGATTAACTTCAGAGGAAGTTCCAAAAACTCAGTCTTTTGTCCTTCAGTCAAGAATATGGGCTGTAATCTGCAGACTTTCTGTTGGAGGATCTTGAGGAGTAGATTTTCTCAAATCTTGAAGAAAAGCCTTGATTGTTAGGACAAGTAACAGCATGTGATTTCAGGATGGATGGACAGAAAGATAAACTATGCTTGAGATATACTGTTCGATTGTTGTGACTATCAAGCTAAATATTTGAGATGAGTAGGATGCAAATGCCAGAACATTAGGAATAGAATGTAGCAGAGGATCAGTGTTTTGAAGGGTGCAGAATGTAATGCATTTCTTCAGTTGTTACTCCGTAGGCAGACTTGTTGATGTAGCTAGAGAATTCCAGATGGTAGCAGAAGTGTGGTCCAGCTATATATTTATGTCATTTACAGCTCTTGGAATTGTGGAAAAATAGCTATTTTGTGAGTGCAAGCAGCTCTGAATTGATTAGACAAGTGGATAGTGGGAATGAATGCAGCTGAGGATAATATACAATTCCCCAGGTCTTAGGAATCCTAAGAAGACTAAGGTCATTGCCTCTTGTAAGTATTGAGCAATTAGTGAACTGAAGACTCCATCTTGTAAGAGAATTGTTTTAAATATACAGTATGGACTACAGGCTTCCTTGAGGGTGGTCCTTGAGAAGTAGATTTCTCAGATCTTTAAAGCATGCTTTAACTGCAGGACAGGATAAGTACAAACTAGGACAGAAGAATATTAAGATAAACTGAATGTCCAATATACAGTACAAAGTCTGAAAATACTGGCCAACAGGCCTAATGCTTGAGAGCTGTAGATGTGGCTGACATGCCAAGTGTTTGGAGCAGAATGATGTGGCCGAAAGGTTTAATTCTTATGAACAATATGATGAGGCTGACAGGCCAAATACTTGTGAGTGGTTTGATGTGGCCAACAGGCTAAACACTTGCATGCAGTATGATGTGGCAAACAGGCCAAATGCTTCTGAGCAGTATGACATGGCTGACATGCCGCTTGTTAGTGAGCAGTATGATATGGCCAAAGGGCCACTTGCTTGAGAGAAGTATGATGAGGCCAACAGGCAGATTGCTTTTGAGTAGTATGCAGATCTTAGGAAGATGTAAGAGGACTCATAACATCATCGGCCAGAGGATGGAAGTTCTGACTTGCATAAAGAAGTACATGCTGATTTTCTCAGAAAGTTCATTATGCAGGAAGAAGAGTGACCTGTATTTATTATGACTAAGGCTACTTGGTTATCAGAATAGAATACAACAGGTTGATTGCTCAAATGTGACCCCAAGTGAGAGCAGTTGCTCCAATGAGACAAAATTCAAACAAGGAAGACATGAACTGAAAATGAGAAATATCTTGGATTTCTAATGGACTTGGACAAGCAAATCAAAATAGGTCACAAAATGAGATGATATGATGGTAAAGTGATAATCCAGGACAGTGACAGTGACTAAATGGCAGCTGTTAGAGATGAGGAATTTTAACTGGAGTTGCTTTCTGTGCCCCCTCAAAGTGGAACGCCCTTCTGGTAGAGCTACAAGATTGTTCTCCCCTTGGTGGCTTCAAAAATGGTCTTTGGGCATTTCTCCTTGAGTGTAGCCTATATGCTTGTATTCACTGAATGGTTACTTTATGGTTAGTTGGCCCTATGCACAAAGGCAATGTGTGGTGCGCAGACGTGCATAGTGCAGGTGCAAAGGTGGCTATGCAAATCTGACATGCAGGACCCGGGATGGGACCATACATGATGTGCATACAGCGCCCTGTGGAGGCTATCCATGGAAAACTCTGTGGCCTCAATGCACTACACATCCACAGGGGCATGGCTGTGTAGTGTTGTGTGCAGGATGAACCTGCATGAACGTACAAAGGCATGTGCAATAGACAGGCATGTGGAGACTCATGCATGGTAAATTAATGGAACGGGTAACAAAGTCTCTAATAGATCAAGATTGTAAAAAATTAGGAATTTATTATTCAAATCAGCATGGGTTTACTCCCAAGTATTCCTGCACCACCAATCTGATATATTTTTACAATAATATAAGTACTCTACTAGATGTGGGTATCCCTACTGATGTAATTCTTTTGAACTTTAGTAGAGCTTTCGATAAAGTCTCACATGAAAAACTCATTACTAAAATGCACAATCTAGGTTTGTCACCTGATATTGTCAACTGGACTTTAAACTGGTTGACAAATCGTTCTCAGAGAGTCAGAATTAATGATATCTTGTCTGATTCGGGTAGTGTGACAAGAGTACCACAGGGGTCGGTCTTGGGACCAACATTGTTTAATCTCTTTATCAGTGATTTACAAACAGGGCCAAATAAGTTCATGGTTAAATTTGCAGATGATACTAAATTGGGGGCCAAGGTTAATAATTAAGAAAATATTTCTGCATTAAAGAAGGATTTGGAAAAATTAACACTTTGGGCAAATGAAAATCATATGCAGTTTAATCAAGGCAAATGTTTAGTAGTGCATTTCGGTGTAAATAATCCAAAAATGATATATTATATAAACGGACTACCACTTCACTCATTAAATTGTGAAAAAGATTTAGGAATATTTTTTAATAATAAATTTACATCAAATGATCACTGTCTTAGAACTGCTTGCATGACCAACAGACTTTTGAGGCAAATAAAATGCACTTTTGTTAATCGCACTGAACAATGCCTTATTCCATTGTATAGGGCATGCATTAGATCGTATCTAGACTATGGCTCCCCTTTCTGGAATCCAAACCAAAAAAAAAGACATAGCAATTCTTGAACAGGTTCAAAGGAGAGTAACTAGAATGATTCCAAGATTAACAAACCTTGGATTATCAGAACAGATCAAAAGCTACTGGTCTCTTCTCTCTTCAAACTAGAAGATTAAGAGGTGATATGCTTATGGTTTTTAATTTAATAAATTCACCAGATCAATGGAAAAATGTGGTCTAACACTCTCCAAAAGGAGACATGTTCCGAGACTGCATAATAAACAACTTGAAGTAAAAACTTATAAAACCAGCAAAAGCGGAAACTTTTTTCCAATAAGAGCATCCATTTTATGGAACACCTTGACAGAAGAACTGGTAGAGGCAACTAGTGCCACTGTCTTTAAAAACAAATTAGATGTTTGGTTGAGGGATAATAGATAAATAATGTCCCACATAGTGTGGGGAACAGTCTCGATGGGCTCTGGCCTTCTTCTGTTCTTTCATACCAAGTAATAATACAGCTACTCCAGGGGAAGGGCTGCCGTAACTGTAGACGGACCCTTGCTGGCAAGCCGAAAATGGCAGTGGATGACCGGAAACAGATGAGCAGCAGGAGGAAGACCCCACATGGCCATAAAACATACCAGAGGGCACTGCCCACACATGCAACGGACCGCACGTGTATGCCCACATGGGACGAGGCATGGGCATGGCCAGTGCAATGGACTGTGGCCCCACACGATGGTCCACTCAGCAGGTGACACACCATGGCCTTGCTGGAAAACCCCGCTGGCCCGGTGTCCATAATGGCCATGCTGCTAGGGGCACACCACGCAAGTGTGCAGTGTGCCACCGCCATACATGATGAAAATGTATGGCACTGGCACACCCGGGCCAGAATTTCCCCCCATTGCCATGAGCCCTGGCATTCACCATGTGTGTGACAGACCACACTGACCCTTCCCCCCCAAATGCTACCAACTGCCAATGACACAGAAACAACACTGGCAGTTGTGACAGACAGTTTTATTAACAAACAGCAGAACACAGTAAACTGCACACACACCCAGTAACAACAGTACCCCCCGCCAAGGCATCAGCTCCCAGCAATAGCGACACATGCCACAGTCCCAGCACATGTCCCCCCCCCACACACACACACCCAAGTCAAAACAACAGTGCCATGAAACATGGCCGCACACTATGGATCCATGCCTCTAGTCGCTGGAGCTGCTGCTGTCCTCCTGGTCATCATCCGGTACATCACTCTGAACCCCCACATAACACAGCAGCATCTGCTGCATCAGTCCCTTGTAGTACTGCAAGGCAAAAGAAGACAACATTAGTGCACTGGCCTGATGTGTGCCACCCAACCTCACCTGATCAAGGGTACAGTGCCCCTGCCCTGTCCAGGTGCACCTACCGCCAAGGGCACATCCACCTGCCACATGCCATCATCAATGTCCTTGTACTGCAGCTCTGGGGCATGCAACTGAAGGCTGATGTAAGTTGGAAACGGTAGTTGCCATCATCATCAGTGTTGTGGAGGGGTGCTGATGTAGCATGTTGCCCTACCTGGCTACTTCAGCTTGATGAACTCGAGGCACATCAGCCTTCCCTGCAGGTCCTGTGGGGGACAAGAAAAATAAAATGTTAATGGCATGGCTAGATGCCACTACCCACTGTGGCCTACAGGCCTGAAACAATGTGTGCCACCTCCCATGTCATGACTGGTGACATGCCACAGGACACCCGCTCCCCAGTTTTCTGAGTAATTCTCTTCGGACACACACCACAGCCTCCTCAGAAAGTGATGAAAGTGGTCCACTGTGCTAGCAGCCATATTGCAGAACGTCACCTCATCAAGATGGCCAGAACAACAATAGCAACACAAGGTGCACGAGTCGCCTGCACATGTGTAGGTGTGGTGCCTCGGCCCCGAGCCACGCCCATTTAAAAGGGCATGCCGGTGACAGGGGCACCATATAAAGGGCAAGCTGTGTGTGTACTACATGGGCTTGCAGGAAGCAAACACAGGTGTGGAGGATGTGTCATGGAATGCTAATGCATGCACACCTGATAGCGGACCAGGTAGAAATGCGTAGGATGTGAGGGCCACAGCTCTGGGTGTTCTGTCTGCAGGTAGACTCCGCAACATGGAGAGAAACACACTACATAGAACGATTCCGCTTCCCATTGGCCACCATCACCCAGCTGTATGACATTGTCCAGGATGCGGTTGGTCCAAGGACATGGCGGTCATGGGCAATGACAGTAGACAAATGTGTTGTGCACTTTTGCATACTATGCAAGTGGCTCATTCCAGTGCATGACAGGTGACACTATGGGCATGTGCCAGTTGTCAGTGTTCTGTGCCAAGGAACAGGTGACTGATGCCCTGATCGCACACATGGGGGAGCACAAGCTCCCCATGGTGACAGATGATGTGCGTGCAGCCAAACAGGTGTTCTATGAAATGCATAGCATGTTCAATGTGTATGGGGCGATAGATTTTTATTTTATTTTTATTTATTTTATTTATTAAGTTATTTGATTACAATGCCTTTGAACCAGAGGTTCTTTTACAATGGTTCCACATTTTAGTGACAATTACAGTTTACAAAGCAAAACAAGACAGATTACACAAATGATTACTCAAATAGTTGCATTGGACAGTGCATTGAAGCAGGGTTACAAAACTCAAGTTAAGTACATACATGATTGGGTACATATTAAGATCAGCTGGTGTGGCATTGTCAAGTGAAAGGGGTGGGGCAAGTGAGGGGAGAGAGGGGGAAGACAGAGTGGGTAAGACAGTGGGAGAGGGATGAGGAGAAAAGGGAGAACAGCAGTATGGTGGGGAGGGAGGAGGAGGAGACAGATGAGTGGGTGGTAGAAACAGACATAAAGGGTAGGCTATGGGAGGGTATCAAGGTTAAGAGAGTGGGTAACCTAGATAGGGAGAATAACAGTATCATTGAGAGAGGAGGGACATGTTAGTGGGTGCAGTCGCACTTGCTAACAGTGGTAAGGTGATTGCCAAGATTGTGCTTGAAAGGGCAAAGATTCAAAAGGTCGCGTATGGCTGAGGGGAGGTCATTTAGCTAGAGGGGTGCCCTACATCTGAAGGAAGGTCAGGCCAGAGAGGTATAGCAGAAAGGGACTTGGAAGGCCTGAGCAGTCATGCCACAAGTGTGGTGAGGGTATGATACCTGGTTGTGGAGCTTTTGCAAGGGTGAAGGGGTGAGGCCTACGTAGATTTTCTTTGCAAATAGGCAGGTCTGGTACATTACTCGGTCCTTAAGGTTTACCCAGCCAGTCTGTGCATACAACTCGCATGTATGTGTACGTCTTGGTGCCCCTGAGGCTAGTCTACATATTTTATTGAGGGCAGTGTGAATCCTTTTAAAGGTACTATCTGTTGCTGCACCATAGATAATTCCCTTACAGAAATACAAGTGTGCTGTGTACATGCAGAATGCATGCCACATGCTTAATTGTGCAATGTTTGCATGCAGTTCACATACACAAAGTGAACCTAAGCGAACCAGGTCTAAAAAGAAAATCAGGTTCACGTGCTGCAAGCTTGATATGTCTGCAGCAGATAAGCTGTTACAAACATCTTCTAAAAATCACATCAGGTTTGCTTGTTGCGCACTTGACATGAGTGCAGTAGTTAAGCTGGTGTGAACATCATTTAAAAATCACATCAGGTTCACGTTCCATGCTTGTCTTGTGTGTAGCAATTAAGCTGGTGCAAATCTCATCTAAAACAAGCCATCAGTTTCCATTTCTCATACTGCTGCTAGCAATTAGAGCCATTAAATTAAATTTTTCATTAATTTCCCATTAAAATTAGGTAAACTTACCTGCCTGGTGAGGCTGAGAGTTGAGGCGTTGGACGCCACACTTCATGCCATGCCGGCGACCCATGTTCGGGAACGAGCATGGGCTGCTGGGAGTTGTCAAGGGAGGGAGAGGATCGAGCACCTGGAGGATAGCTCTCCTCTCCCGGGGAAGGAGGACTGGCACTCCCACCGAATGACTGCCCCCAGGTGGAGGCCAGAGGGCAGTGTGGATCAGAGGGGCCAGGAGAAGGGAGGGTGCTGTGGAACTTCTGCAGAAGTGTGCATGCCTCCACTTACGCACATCTTGCATGTGTGCCTCCACAGTGGGAAGGGACAAAAATGGAGGAAAAACACCTCTGGCTGCAGATGGTGACCAATCTCTCTCAGGTTCTGCACCTGGAGACCAAGCAGGGGTAAGTCCCAATGATACCAGGGTGATGGGCTGGGGAGGTCGGTCAGAAGGGGGCAGCTAGGGGCAGATGAGCATAAAGTAAATATAAAAAAAAAATTAGGTAAAGTCATTAATTCTGATCCTTTTACAAGTTGTTTAATGGCTTTGGATTTTTGTCATTAAATTGCCATTAATTTTAGGAGGGCTAAAGCCCGAGGTTCAATGTGGGGGAACAGCTCCTCCCACATCCCTAATAAAGACCAGCCTCCAACGCCAGTTCCCCACTTAGTGCATTGTGAAAGATCACATTTCACGATGCTCCGGGCTCCTGCATGGCTTGTGTGGCCCAGACTTCTTTGGTGTTCCTTCCCCTTTGCTCCTTTACCCCCACCTGTCTTCCTTCTCTTGCTTCTCCTTTATTGTTCCCATGTCTCTCTTGTTGCCTTCCTTTTGTCTGTTTCATTCTAGCCACCCCCACTCCATTTTCCTCTCTTTGTGCTCATTTTTATTCTGTGGTGCCTGTTTCCCCATTTGTTTTCTGTGCCCCCCCCTCCACTCTCATTGCCTCCCCCCTTGTCCCTCTGTTGCTCCACTGTTCCACCTACCTGGTCTTCATGCTCTGCTTCTCTTTTTCTGCTGTTTGTTTTTTCTTTCTTTTGAACATTGACTTTTGTCCCTCCCCTCAGAGCCGCCACTCCCTCAGCTCCAGTGCTTCCAGGTTGTGCAAGCATCTGTAGAGCTCCTCCCCTGCTGTCCCCATTGCACATTCCCTCCTGAGCTGGTCTTGTCCATCCCGTTCTACCATGTTCCTTCCTCCCGGTAAGTGCCGTTTCAGCCCATCACCCTCTTCTTCCTTTCTGCTCTACATTTGTCTTTAGCTGCCCCTGTCTCATACCTGTGGAATGAGCCTGGCACCTCCTCTTATTATCGACCAGAGATGTTAGTGCTCTCCGTCTTGCCACATTGCCGATTCCACACTGCCTTGCGTTTTGGGTGATTTTGTTTATTCTCAGTCTGGATATCTGTTTAATTTTATTTTGGTTGTGAGTTGTTGTCAGTTTCTGCTGTTTTGTTTCTTGGTACACCACATGACTGAGTACCTTTTCCCCCAGTTGAGCTGATCCAGTTGCACTATCAGTCTCTGCCTCCTGTGCCTACTCTGCTTACTACAATTCATTCCTACCCGTGCTCATCGATTTCTTCCTGTTGCCTTCCTCCACTCATCTGTGCTGCTTGACCTACTTACTTGTTACTCATTGTCACTGCTTTTCCCTAGTGCATTTTTCCTTTGTTTTCTTTGCATATGTTTCCCTCTCAAACACTCACGATCCCTCATGTTGTGCTGCCTCCACGCCCTAGCAGTCCACTTTTTGTCCTGCTGCCCTCTCTTTGTTGTGCTTCATTTGTTGCTGAACCAGCTATTGGTACATACATAATTTACACAAAAAAAATCTTTATATCACTTCCCCTGACCCTTTTGCTCCTCATGGTTTGCTTCCATTGCAATTTTGTCCTTGTGCCTCTCCCCTTTGCTGCCTCCCCTGTGCACTTGCCTTCCATTCTTCTTCCTGGGTCCCCCTTCCCACACCCGCACTGCCTCCACTACCATCCAATGTGACCTTTTTCTCCATTCTTTTGACCTTTCCCCATTCTGGCTCCCCATTTTGGCTCTTCCAAGGAGCGTTGTCACCCCTGGCAATCAGCCCTTGGCTATTGCACCTCCTCTGCCTGATCCAGTTCCTTCCCATGCTCCCACCAGGGCCTTCCTTGTGCTCAGTTCCCTGTTTTGTTCTCTTGTCCTGACTTCAGTACCTGTACCTCAGTTCCCTCACATTGTTACACTGATTTTCCACAGGTTTCTCCCAGTCTGCTCCCCATGATGTCCTCTGGTGCTCATTCACCTATTACTGTCTGTGTGTTTGTTGCTACTGTGCACAATACCTTTGTTTATTCCCTCTCATTTTGTCTGGCAGTGTATGTCTTCCCTTTGGATGCTCTCTACCTTCCAACCATGCTCCCTTTTACCTTCTAACCCCTTATGCTGCATTGTCTTTCCCCCATGTGGCCTCAGCCACTCTTTCCTTGCTTAGTCCATACCAGCAGTCTGACAGCCTCTGTCCTTAACTCTGCCTAATGAGGCATAGCAGTGCAGGTAGGCTTCCCCTGTCTACCCAGGATGAGACTGACAACCTCAAGATTGATCAGGTCATTTGGTCTGATCGCTGCACTGTGGAGTTCAGCTTTGGGGCTCCCCTGAAAGTTCTTCCCCTGTGGAGATGGTCAACTATCGCCCTTTAAAGGGCGTTGACCCAGAGGGACTATTGGCATTAGCTGACCCATCTAGGGTTGACATAGTATGTGCGATTGGCACAGGAGAGGTGGTGGCCACCTATAATAGGATGGTTACCAAGGCTGTAGATGCCATCGCACCAGTCCATATATGACCCAGATCCTCTCACTTGAGATCCCCTTGGTTTGATGGGGATCTCAAGTTGATGAAGATCAGGGTCGGAAGTTGGAGCGCTGGTGGTGGAAAACCTGGCTGGAGGCCAACAGGATGGCCCTGTATTCTCACTCTGTTGAGTACAAGGGGGCAATTTCCCATAAGAAGGCAGTATTTCTGTCCAGGGAAATTGCTGTGGGGAAAAACAGACCATCTCAGCTGTTTCAGACTGTGGACAGACGTTTACATCCTCCCTGTCTCCAGCCAAAAAAAGCTCTTTCAACCAATCTATGTGAAGAGTTTCCTCTGTTTTTCTCTGACAGTGTCGACCATCTAGTCAGGGATTCTGCCAGCGAGGTTTGTGCCTCACAGTGGTCAAGTTGGGAGGTTCAGAGGCACTCAGGCTACCTGGGAGGAGTTTAGGTGGTGTCTGAAGTGACTAAGGTGATCTTGGAGCTGAAGCACGCCTTTTGTGAACTGGACCCTGCACCGACGTGTTTCTTAATGGGGTGTGCTGATGTTGTTAGCCCGGTGTTCGCCAGGATTGCCAGGTGTTTGATGGTGGAGGGGATCTTCCCAGTTGCTTTGAAAGAAGCACTGGTGAAGCCCCTCCTAAAGAAATCATTCCTCAAACCAGATGTCCTGGTGAATTATCGTCCAATCTCCAACCTGTCATTTTTGAGCAAGGTTGTTGAGAAATTGGTGGCACATCAGCTTGAGGATCACCTGGAACACCGATATCATTAGTCTCATCAACCTTGAAGGAACCTAAAAAATAGCTCTTTCTTTCCTCCTGGTTGCTGGAGGTCTGAATCCAAGCAAAGAAGAAGGAGACTACTGAAGACTATAGGACATTCCTGTCCCAGAACAGGAAGGGTGAGACTTGTAAGGGCACATAGGCAGTAGGAAAGTAGGTGTAAAAATACATAGAGGAAGGAGACAGTAAGCATACAAAGCAACAGGAGAAGGGACACAAAATAAGTCAAGATGGGAGTGGTGCAGTACAATGGCTGTGGGGCAGCAGTGTTCCTGGAGACAAACTGGAGGCTGCGATGCTGCCCTATTTGCAGGCACCTCTCTGGTCTGAGGGAGGAGGTTGCCCATCTCCAGGCTGACCTGGCTAGGATTCATGAAACCTCTTCCCCTACCCAGGGACCACCAGGGCCACCACTGCTACCTCAGAGGTTGCCAAGAAAGAGGAGTGGTTGGACCAAGGTGGGCTCAGAAAGGGAGAGGGTGGTGGAACAGAGGTGCATCCTTCCAGTTGTACCTCTCTACGATTCATATGCAGTTCTGGTGAAGAGTGGTTCCTCAATGGAGGCACCTGCAGTGGAGACCAAGGAGGATACTGGGAACCTCCACAAAGGAGACCCACAGAAGGGTGACATGAGACCCCACAGGGGAAGGAAACAACTGCTGGTGGAGGACTCAGTCATTAGGGGGGTAGAAGTGGGGGAGGAAGGGGATAGGGAGGTAAGGTGCCTGCCTGGTGCCACGGCTCAGAGGGACAGGAAACAAATCCTCAGGATCGTGGGAGCAACTGCATGAGGGAGGGGGCTGGATGTCATTGTCCACCTAGGGGCAAATGACCTGGTTGTGAATGGGACCAGAGTAGTGCAAGAGGAGTTTGTAGAGTTGGGGAGTGGCCTTAGATAAGTAGCGTGTACGGTAACCTTCTCTGAGGTGCTGCCTGTCTATGGCAGGGATGATTCTAGGGTATTCCGCACCATGGGATTCAATGAATGATTGAAAAACTGGTGTGGAGCTCAGGGTTTTAGCTTCATTGGGGACTGGGGAGCCACCTGGAGGGATGCAGGCCTACACTGGTGCGATGGTCTGCATCTGTCCGGGGAGAACCCAGGATCCTAGGTGATAGGTTTAAATGCTTCATTGGCATGCATTTAAACTAGCCAAGGGGTGAGGCACTGAAAAGGAGCAGGGAAATCCCAGCCTCCCCCCACAAAACACAGTAGCTAGAGAGGTAAACACCAAGGTAGAGGAGTCAGTAGGGAGCAGGACAGGGGTAAATGCAGAAAAGGGCAGTAAGGACAGGGATGGGGCTAAAAGGGGTAAGGCCATCAAAAAATGGAGGCTGATGAGTACCAATGCCCACAGTCCATGTAACAAGCTCCCTGAACTAGTGGCCTTGATGGAAGAGGGATGCCTGGATATTGTGGTAGTCACTGAAACATGGTACACAGAGAACCATGACTGGGATGTCAACATACCAGGATACACAACCTACAGGAGGGACAGGGTGGGTAAAAGAGGAGGAGGAGTAGCTCTCTATGTAAGGGAAGGGATTAAAACAACAGAACTAAAGGGTAAACAGGAAGTTGATGAGTCACTATGGGTCACCCTGGAGACAGGAAATGGCACCACAATCCGCATGGGGGTTGTGTACAGACCCCCATCTCAGGGGGAGGAAATGGACAAGGAAATGATAGAAGGCATCCTTAAAATGGCTGAAAAAGGGGAGATATTGTTGATGGGGGACCTGAATATGCCAGATGTTAACTGGAGTACCTTTGTTGCAGGCACATCCAAGAGCAGGATCATTCTTGATGCTCTACAGGGGGCATGCCTCAGACAGCTAGTGTTGGAATCCACTCAGGAGGGAACAATCTTAGACCTGTTACTCTCAAATGGGGAAGGAGAAAGGATCTCAGATTTAGAAGTGGGTAGCCATCTGGGAGCAAGTGACCACCAAACAGTGTGGTTCGCAATAAACACAGTCATACAGTCAAGCCATACAAAAACAAGAGTATTGGACTTTAGGAGGGCTGACTTTGGGAAAATGAGAGAGTGCCTCAGAAAAGCACTTGCAAACAGGCAAGAAGGAGTGGTGGAGGAACAATGGGGAATAATCAAACAGCCATCACAGAGGCAACAAGCCTTTGTGTGAAGCAAATCAACAAAACAAAATGATGGAAAAAAACACTATGGTTCTCAAAAGAGGTAGAAGGAATGGTTAAGGAGAAAAGATTAGCATTCAGGAAATATAAGGAAACACAGAAGGAGCAGGACAGAGAACTTTATCAGTTAAAGCAGAAGGAGGCAGGGAAGGCAGTCAGAATAGCAAAGGCATAAACTGAGGAAAAGATAGCCAACTCTGTTAAGGAGGGGGATAAAACTTTTTATAGGTACATTAGGGAGCGAAGAAAGACCAAGGGATGGATACAGAGACTTAATAAAGGGGAGGGAATGTGGGCAGAGGGTGACAGTGAAAAAGCAGGGATACTGAACAAATATTTCTGCTCAGTAGTCACAACGGAAGAGGGGGGAGGTACCTAAACCAAACAAGAGAAACACTCTGAATAGGGAGGTCAATACCAGTCCATTCACAGAAGAAAGGGTTTTGAAAGAACTCTTGACACTGAGGGTGGACAAAGCAATGGGGCCTGATGGGATTCACCCCAGAATTCTTCTTTTTTTTTTTTTCAATTGTTTAAGCAGCTGAGACACACTAAGCTGAAAGCTTTTTTACAGGTGCAACCTGGGAGCACAGGGAAGTTAAGTGACTTGCTCAGGGTCACACAGTATATGCAAGTGGGGGCTGTGGGATTCAAACCCAGGTCTCCAGATTTGCAGTTCAGAGCCTTAAACCACTGCTCTATACTGCCTGTCCTGCCTAGTTCTAAAAGAACTAAGGGTAGAACTAGTAACGCCACTGACTACTCTCTTTAACAAATCATGGGAGGATGGGGTGGTACCTGAGGACTGGAGGAGGGCAGATGTGATTCCACTTCATAAAAGTGGGGGCAGGGCAGAGGCAGGAAACTACAGACCAGTTATTTTGACCTCAGTGGTAGGCAAAATGATGGAATCACTTCTGAAGGAAATAATTGCTGTGTACCTAGAGGCCGGGAGGGGGCACAGGACCCAAGGCAGCATGGTTTCACAGCAGGAAGGTCATGTCAGATGAATCTAATAGATTTCTTTGAATGGGTGACCAAAGTAGTTGACCAGGAAGGGGCTGTGGATATGGCCTACCTAGATTTTAGCAAGGCATTTGACACAGTCTCACACAAAAGATTAATATAAATGTTAGCCAGCCTTGGAGTGGGTCCCAAAGTGGTAGCCTGGATAAAAAATTGGCTGGACAACAGGACACAAACGGTAATAGTAAATGGAGTCCACAGTGAAGAAAGGAGGGTTACTAGTGGGGTACTGCAGGGTTTGGTACTGGACCGGTCCTCTTTAATGTCTTTATAAGTGACATTGGAGAGCATCTGGAAGGAAAAGTATGTCTCTTTGCAGACGACACAAAGATCTGCAGCAGGGTTGATACACAAGGTGGGGTGCAAAGGATGAGAAGGGACTTGGCAAGGTTGGAGGAATGGTCAAATATATGGCAGCTCAGATTCAATGCAAAGAAGTGCAAGGTAATGCATCTGGGAAATAAAAACCCAGGGGAAGAGTACACAATGGGGGGTGAGTTAATAACAACAAAAAAATCGAAAGAGACCTAGAAGTAATTATATTGGATGACCTAAAGGTGGGCAAGCAATGTGAGAAGGCAGTAAGGAGGGCTGGGGGGATGCTGGGATGCATAGGGAGAGGCATGAACAGTAGAAAACAGGAAGTTGTTATCCCTCTGTACAGACAGTTGGTGAGACCCCATCTGGAGTACTGCGTGCAATTCTGGAGACCCCATCTCCGCAAAGACATAGACAGAGTGGAGGCTGTTCAGAGGAGGGCAACCAAAATAGTGCAGGGTCTGCACCAGAAGACATACGAGGAGAGACTAAAGCAGCTTAATATGTATACCCTTGAGGAAAGGAAGGAGAGGGAGGATATGATAGAAACTTTCAAGTATCTCAAGGGAATTAACAAAGTACAAAAGGGTAGCATCTTTCAGAAAAAGAGATGTGCAAGAACAAGGGGGCACAATTTGAAGATAAGGGGGGACGGCTCAGAGGTAATGTTAGAAAGTGTTTTTTCACAGAGAGGGTTGTGGATGCATGGAACAGCCTTCCTGAGGAGGTTGTGGAGTCAGGAACAGTGGGAGAATTCAAGAATGCCTGGGACAGACATAAGGCAATTCTAGTGCGGGGTAGGAGGAAGTAAGCTGTTGATTAACTAGAAACTGCAGCTTATCCATCAGGTAGGGAACTGGGCAGACTAGGTGGGCCAAGCGGTCCTTATCTGCCATCAAATTCTATGTTTCTATGTTTGTGTGTTGCCATTTTGGTTGGGTTTTTGGGCCAGACACTGCACTGAAACTGCTTTAGTGAGAGCGCATAATGATCTGCTTAGGGCTAGAGATAGAGGAGACAGGTCAGTTCTTGTGCTCCTCAGTCTCCCTTCAGCCTTTGACACTGTAGATCACATTATGCTTCTTGACTAACTCTGTGAGTTTTGTGGACTCACCGGTACTGTCATCAAATGGTTTGAGTCCTATCTCTCAGACAGAGTGCAGCAGATGGAGATGGGGAATTTCTCCTCCTCCTCAATGCCTCTGTTGTGTGGAGTACCCCAGGGTACGATCTTGTCGCTGATGTTATTCACAGTGTACATGCTGCCCCTGGGTGAGATCATTCAACAATACAGTGTGGAGTTTCACTGCTATGCAGATGATACCCAACTGTATTTGTCCTTTACACCCGGAACATCGGGACCGGTTCATGTGCTTAATAGCTGTCTGGCTAAAATCAATGACTGGATGGCTTCCAGCTGGCTGAGACTCAGCCCAGCTAAGACTGAGGTCCTGATGATCAAGCCTGGTCACGGGTGTGATGGTTTGACACTGGGGGCTGACTCTGAACTTGTTCTGGGGTCTACTCCATTGGTGGTTTCTCTGAGGGTGCGAAATCTGAGCGTGATCCTAGATTGCAGACTGGCCTTTGAAAATCAGGTGTCAGCTGTAGTCAGCAGTGGTTTTTACCACTTGTGGAACATTGCCAGGATTAAGCCCATCATTCCACCCAAGGACCTGCTAACACTAGTACGTGCCTTTGTGATTGCTAGGCTCGACTACTGTACTGCTCTGTACTCCAGGGTCATGGAAGGGACCCTCCACAGGCTGCAGGTAGTGCAGAATGCAGCAGCCCAGTTACTGACGGCCCTTTCGAGGTCCAGTCATGTGACCCCAGTTTTGTGTGCTCTGCACTGGCTGCCAGTGAGGTGGAGGGTCCTTTTCAAGGTGGGTCTTCTCACCTTTAAGGCCCTATACAGGCTGGGCCCTGGTTACCTGTCCGAGCTCCTGACACTGGTGTCCTCTGCTCACTCCCTCCACTCTTCCTCAAGGGGCCTCCTGGATGTTCCCAGGGTTCGGCTCAAGACCTCAGGAGATCACGCTTTTAGTGTCTCTGGACCAACCCTGTGGAACTCGCTTCCATCTGCAGTCCGGGAGGCTCCCTCGATTGAGGTGTTTAAGGGGAGGCTAAAGGCCCACCTCTTCGGCCTGGCTTTTAACTGTTGATAACATCTTTAGCTGTGGCCAGTCCCATGAAGATGGCTCTTGGAGACCTCCATTTCACTGAATTTTGTCATGTTATGGTTTTAAATGAGGTTTTATTATGTTTTATTTTCTGTTGTATATTTTTATTTATGTTCGGCACCCAGAGCCTCCAGGATTGGGTGCCTTATAAATAAAGTTGCCTTGCCTTGCCTTGCCCTTGGCTGGTGTCTGCTTTTATTGGCAACAGGTTTTTAATTTGCAATATGATCTTAATCTTTGGCAGCATATTTGGCGTAATCTTTACAAATTTATTAAGAGACTGGTATTGCTGGACTCAGTTCCGGACATTGCACGACCTCTATTACACCCCTCTTAAATTGTTTAAGATGTGAAGGTCAGGCTCATCACTCTGCCCCCAGTGTGGGAATGAGGAAAGGACATTTATATCACATGCTGTGGTAATGTCCGAAAGTAGCCCTTTTTTGGTCTAAAATTAAGGACTCGCTTCATCCACTTTTGGGCCTTGAGGAAGACTTCACTCCTGAGATATGTTTGGTGGGGGACCTTACCGCCACACCTGTTTGGTTATCGTAAAGCCCATATTGTGTTAATCTCGATGGTGCCAAAGGTTATTATCCTTTCGGCATTGGCTTGATGATTGCTCCCCACCTTATAGAGAGTGGTATGGTGAAGTTATGCAGGCTGTCATGGTAGAGAAGTAGATTGCTAGACTACACCAATGAGTGGACCTTTACCAGGACAGATGGGAGCAGTTACACACTCTTTTGTCTATTCAGAAATTGACTGATTAAGTTGGGTTTGGCCCATACCCTTTTCATAGCTTTGTTGTTTACTAAGGCTGGGTGCTCTGAGAGAGTGAGGGTGGTTGGTGGGTTGAGATGATTGGGTAGTTTTTTTTGTTTATTTTTGGCTTTGTGGGGGTTGTTTTTCATTGGTATGTTTATTCTTTCTGTATTTGTATTACCTCTGTATTGTTGTTTGTTTGTGGTTGTTTGAAATGTTAAATCTTCAATAAAAATTTAAATTATAAAAAAAAATCCATTGAACAGCATGCCCTATTGACACTTAACATCATTATAGAATTATCAATACTTCCCAATAACCTCCCCATGACCCATTTTTGGAATCCCATTCAACTGGACTATAGAAGATCTCCTTTCTCAACCAGCTCTTCAGGATGCTACCCTATATACTGTATTTTGTTAATTCAAGCAGTAAGGGCATCACTACCTCCCATGTCTTCATAGGATCCAAGATCTAGTGGAGTCTCCTTCACTCCTATCTTCTTTTTTGGAAACATGACCCTAATTCCTTCTGAGATGTACCAACTCCATAATAATCATCACTGTTAAGGATAACATGAACTGCAGGATACCTCATAGCAGTATTGTCATCATCCATTATACATTCTCCTCACAGTCTTCTCCAAAAGTGCATGACTCTGTTTGACCATGTTATTCACCTTGTATTCCCTCAATAGCCATTGGATGTTCCTAAGGCCTTCTTCAGCTACTATCCCAGAGCATGTACCATTGGATATCTGGTGCCTAGCTGCCTTGCTAAAGTTACATTGTCTGAGCCACCATTCACTGGTCCCTGGACGTCACCATGATTTATAAAGTGATCTACTTCTCTTCATCATGTTACCCTAAATTGTGTCAGCTACCCATCCAGCGGTCCTTCTGCCTCATCCATTGAGATTTACCTCCCATACTCCCTCCAGCGAATGCCATCACCGACAGCAGACTTCTACTGATTCCTCAGTCTGCACATCTGCAACTGACCTAGCTGTCTCACTATCCCAGTTATGCCCCATAAACAGTCTTGCATTTCACTAAGCATGCTTTCACCCATTGCATTCTATGCTTACTCTCAATTTCTCTTCACCACATCAATCTATAGACTTATTTGAAGACCCATTCTCTGGCTCTCCACGGCATTCAGACATTGGATGCTTCAGCAATGCAAAGCCGCCATAGCCACTTAAGTTCCTGCCAGAGGCAATCAAGCCACAGCAATACCCATATCCATCATTTTGCACTAGTAGTCCTTCCTGAATATGAGCCTATGCAAATTTCATTATAACAACAGCAACTCTATTCAGCCTTCAAATGTATGGTACTGAACTTTCTAATTATTCCTATTGATATCCAGTTATCATATTTACAGCATACCACCCTTCTTTTATCAGTCTGAAATCTTCCACATTACCTCTTTTCATCTCCTGAACGACGGACTGGGGCCGGGAGGGCGACTTGCTCACTCGGACCCCCCCACAAAGCAACGGAGTGATTTGTCTCCCGGGTCGAGGTGCCGGCAGCTGTCCCAGCCGGGCGGACCTCCCGCGGACCATCAGTGTGCGGATCCAGTTCTTCAGGAGGAGAGCCACAGGGGTCCGTTGTCGCTTTTGTTTTTGAATTTGGAACTTGCCACAGGACACAGGGGATTGGTCACCGCGATTCAGCTGAGCCTTTAAAAGGCTTCCCCCCACACTACTGAGAGTCTCCTGAACGACGGACTGGGGGCGGAGGCGACTTTTCTCACCGGACCCCCACAAAGCAATGGAGTGATTTGTCTCCTGGTCAGGCGCGCGGCAGCTGTCCCAGCCGGGCGGACCTCCCATGACTATCGCTATAGCGGATCCAGTTCTTCAGGCGGAGAGCCACAGGGGTCCGTTGTCGCTTTTGTTTTTCCCGCCCTGAGGCAGTGTGGAGCTATATGCGCTGATTTGGGCTGAAGCCCTGCCCATTCTTACGACATCCTCCAATCATCATCCTAAGGCATACCACCTTAGAAGGAGCTCCCTGGTGGCAGCTGCAGCCTGGCTTGCCCTTAAACTACGACCAGCAGGACTAAGCCACTGCCGCAGGGGTGCCAGCCTCCCTCTTTAACTGTTCCTGCCACTCTCACCACTGAGCGTCCCTCCCTTCCCTGGGGGAGATTCCATTAACTTACTCGTTGCCTAAATCTTGAGTTTGACTGTCACCCTTGGCACTCGCCTATGACTCTGAAACTATTTACTATTGACTTCGGCAGCTACCTAGTTAGTCTCTGACACCTCTGCTAACAGCACCGCACAGCAACTGGCTCTATGCACTGCTAGACTACCGTAATGTAAAAAAAAAAAAAAAAGGGTGTTTGTGAAGCTTTACTCACTTAGACAAATGATTTATGGCTAGCTCATATTTAACCATAGGTATAGTGACTTGATAGTTATTATTAATAGGTAATGGACTCACTCAGATTATACTAGGTAATGTGTTTGCTCAGATAACTGCTAATTACTAAGTAGCTAATAATCAGCCTCTGCACCCTGAGTCTGGCAGGATCCTTGCATTACTACTTGTCTTACTAGGCTACTCCAACTGAATCTCTGCTTAACTGTTTTGTTGTCCTCTCTCATAGTTAATTGTGACAGTTGACTGTGGATTGACAGGGTACCTCAATCCCAAAGGTAGTGAGCTGAGCTTGCCAATCTTATCTAGGCTGGTGTTGACCTGCTCTAAAACCCTCAGCTGGTGCTGCCATACAGACCTACAATTGCTGAGATAGAGGCCAGTTCCAGGTTCCTTGACCCACTAGGATACGCTCCTGTGACCCTTGCGGGTGGCCCTAAAAAGCTTTAAGATTTACCCTGGGAATTGGAATAAGGGATCCTCTGGGCTACAATCTATATACTGGCCCAACTTGGGATGGACTGGCTCATTAGCAGTGCTAACTGCCCCCTCATGCCAGGGGGATCGAGACATAGGCACATAAACACTACAGATGCCCCTCTACCAGGAGCAATATCCTCTCTTAGTGGCATATGAATTTCTAGGAAAGGGATCCTCATCGATCCCTTCTCCTTACCTGGGATCAACCCTACTTCCATCTGCAATGGTTTTACCCCTCTAACCTCTCTCTTCGGTGATTGCTTGCAGCACTGATGCTACTGGCAGGAGACATCCAGCCTAACCCTGGTCCTGGGGCACCTAATGTCTCTATTTCTTCCCCATCAGATAAGGCCTGGGATGCTGCCAAGGGCCTGAGGCTGGTTCACATGAAAATCTGCAGCCTGAGACCTAAGATCCACAAAGTCCAAGCATGGCTAGCTGCCTACAAACCAGACATACTAGCAGTCTCGGAGACCTGGTTAAAGCCCCACATTCTGGACCATGAGGTAGCTGCCACTGGATATGCCTTCTACAGAGGACAGACCCTCGAGAAGAGGGGTGGGGTCCTAATATATGTAGGGGACACAATTACTTCCTCCCTTGTTAGTATGCCACAAAGGCCAGACCCTGGACATAGAAGCAATCCTCATATGGCTCACTCTAGGAGGGGCTAAGCACCTCACAATAGGCTGCGCTTATAGCCCTCCTACTAATGCGCTCGGTTCTCTGGATGCCCTCCTGAAGAACCCAGCAGTAGAATCTGCTTCAGAGGTCATCCTACTGGGTGACTTCAACCTAAACTGGGCCCTTGAGGTGAAATCTGCCATCAATGCTAAACTAAATGACTCCCACCTCACCCAAGTCATCTTCCTACCAACCAGAATGAACCATGCTACAGGAAGGCATACCATAATCGACTGGGTCCTGACTTCCACCCCTAACAATGTAAAAATGGCAGGGACCTTGGCAGATGCCTTGAGTGACCACTCACCTGTATTCGCCATCTGGAAGAATTGTGCGAATAAAGTCCCACCCAGGATTATTACCTCTAGGGACTACTCTAACTTCCGCCCTGACCAATTCATTCGGTATTTAAATGGTATCGACTGGAGCAATATAAGACACCTTCCCAGTCTGGAGGATGCCGTTAAATTCTTCCAGACATCCCTCATGAGAATTATGGACCTTTTAGCCCCTTTGAAAACCCACAGAGTAAAGGGAAGCTGCTACAAGTGGATCTTGCCTCCTCTAAAAGCCCTGATGTCCACCCGGGACAAGGCCTGGAAAAAGTACAGGAATTCAAAGCAACCGGGGGACTTAGCTGCCTACAGGGCCCTTAGAAACCAATGTAAAAAGGCCATTAAGCTAGCAAAGAAAGCCTATATCACCAACCTCCAACAAACTAACCTTGGCAATCCAAGGCTTTTCTGGACGCACATTAATGAACTCCTCAAAGGGAGCATTAAAACTTCACCCAGCCCAATCCTGGCTAATGGGCAACTAATCTATGAGGGATCTCTCATTGCTGAGACCCTTAACACTTACTTCACGAACCTGGATGCATACAAGCGGGGACCCCCTAACATGAGTAGTAAGCCGGTTTCACAACTGCCCCAGGACCTTGATCGCCCTCTGTTTCACCTGAGGCAGGTCAGGGAAAAGGAGGTCCTTACCACCCTTAAATCCCTACACTCAAGAGGATCTGGGGGCCCTAACGGGATCCAAACTAGAATCCTAAAGGAGGGAGCCCCAGCTTTAGCTAAACCCCTAACCTGGCTGATCAACCGGTCCATAACGGAGGGATCAGTACCCAAGCTCTGGAAACAAGCATTAGTGATTCCCATACACAAGGGAGGATCAGCAGAGCCCATCGAGAACTACAGGCCTACCTCCTTGTTGTGTTCCATAGCTAAAGTACAGGAGAAGCTAGTCTACTCCCAACTCTGGGACTACCTAGAAACCCACCGGGTAATCTCCCCATCTCAGCACGGGTTCAGGGCTAAGCATGGAACGGACACTGTGCTAACTAAATTCTCAGCTGAAGTACTGAGCAATAATGAAGGAGGGGTCAGCACAGGGGCGGTCTTCATTGACCTATCTAAAGCTTTCGACCTGGTAAACCACAACCTCCTTCTACAAAAAATGCGCTCTCTTGGCCTTGATACTCACTCACTGGGATGGTTCAAGAGTTATCTCTCCGAACGCACCCAGAGGGTTAAGTGGGAGGATAAAGTCTCTAAGCTAGTTCCACTCAAAGAAGGGGTACCCCAAGGGTCAATCCTCAGCCCCCTTCTCTTTACACTGTTCATTAATGATCTGCACAAACACTGCGGGAGTAGCAGCGCCATTCAGTACGCGGATGATGCAGTCATTTATAGAGCCTCCCCTAATTTACCTGAGTTGCAGACAGCCCTTCAAGAGGACATCCACCTGATGGAGGACTGGCTCTCTCTGAACAAAATGGTTCTAAACACTAGCAAAACCAAGGTAATGCTCTTTGGCCCTAGATCCCTGGGAACAGAGAGGTCACATCACCTACAACTCCAGTCCAGGGGGGGTGTAAAACTTGAGGTGGTCACCTCCACCAAATACCTTGGCCTTACCCTGGACCAAGGTTTCACACTAAAGAATCATGTAGATCAAATCACCAAAGCCATCCATGGGAAACTAGGCATCCTTTATAGACTAAAGGACCAGATCATCCCGGAAGCTAGGGTAGCCATTGCCACAAGTGTGCTCCTCCCAAAGCTCACATACGGGGCCCCGATCCTCCAGGGCGTGGCCGCGATGGAATTAGGAAGGCTGCAGACCCTGTACAATAAGATAGTCCACTTTGCCACCCTGTCTCACCCAAGGACTCACCACTGTGAGTCCCAATCCAGTCTCAGGTGGCTGTCTCTTGATGCTCGCCTCGCCTACCCAACCCTCTGCCTTACATATAAGATACTGGGCCCCTCACCTCCCCCTAGCCTGGTTGGGCTCGTCAGGGCGAAACCCAACCCACGGTGCCTGCGCTCATCAGGCCAATCTCTCCTCGAGGTTCCCAAGATGAGGACTAAAGCCGGGTCTAGGTCCTTTGCGTACACCGCCCTTTCCTCCTGGAACAACCCCTTGGAGGTCCAGGAGGCTGAGACTGTTTCCAGCTTCCGGACTATGCTTAAGGGACACCTGCTCAATAGAAGCATATGTCTATGCCACAGTACCTGACCACGTTCAGCCTCCTGGGCAGCTCATTTGACCTCCCAACCTCTACCCAGGCAGTATAACGGTCCTCCTCTTACAGACGGGGTGCACTTATGTCCCTAATTTATCCCCCTTCCAATCCTGCAGACACAGCAGCTAACCCTAGGACTATAGGTGCTGCTCGCTATTCCAGAGCACTTTGTATCTAATCAGCAACTAGTGATGCTTAATGTTTAATGTACTCATTATTTGTAACCTCTATGTCCTTACAGCCTGTATGTCTTCCACTACCTGGTGCCTGTAAACATATGTACTCATACTGTTAAAAACTATCCATTCTCCAGACTGTACTGATCTGTTACCTGTATGTTGTTGTTTCACCCGGGTCGCCCCTGAAAAAGGGACCTCTTAGGGCCCAGCAGGCCTACCCGGTCATCAAAATTCAATAAATAAATAAATAAATTTTTACCAGGTACCTAAAGCTTCTGTCCGAATCCTTGATGTTCTCTATAGATGCCTACTGTACATAGCGAAATATTGTACATTGCTGAACTCCAAGCCTTGAGACCCTAGTCAATATATCAAAGCCACTACTACTTCACCAGTTAGCCTTTTCAGTTCCTGCATTCTCATAATCAGTACCGAGACCAAGATCTTCCGAGAACATTTTAAATATCTAAACCACTTGCCACTCTCCAAAGGAACTAAGCACTTTATCTTGCCTGTACCCTCTACAAAGTCAGACAGATTACTTTAAGAATGTCATAACCCATCATCTTCCCACAGTTTAGAGTCTGACAGCTCATTTAATCAACTCGTGCTCTTCATGCTTGCATTAACTCTGCAACCTCATTGAATATCAACCAATATCGCATTAGGATCCTGGACCATGTTCACCCCTTTTCCAGCTGGACTTAATCCATATTCAGGATCTGGACACTCCTTCAGAATGAACCTGCCTCTTCAGAAAAAGAATCGACCTTCCAGAATGCATCATTCAACAGACTCTGAAAATGGAACATCATCTCTACAAACAGTTCACCTTACTTAGAAATTAGAATATGGTTGTAAGAACCTAGAATCATATCCTCTTAGTTTGCCCTGAGGACAGGCGGGTCAATAGCCATGGGTCCTCAGAGGTTTCCTCCACCTGGGTTTTTTTCTCTTCTGCATGCTACTGGTCATACTCTCTGTGAGATGAGGAGGTAATCTTTTTGGGCTTTCAGTTCCCAACACACTACCCGGCTTACCTACCAGGGATGGGATAGAGAAAAGCCAAAAAGTAAACTACAGTTACATAAGCACTATTAACCCCATACTCTATTCACCAAAACATTGAATGGGAGGGTTAAAGCCCAAGGTTCAATGTAGGAAAATAGCTCCTCCAATATCCCTAATAAAGACCAGCCTCCCATGCCAGTTCCCCACTTAGCGCATTGTGAAACACCCACCAACCACCCCTGCCTCCTCCTTCTCCTACACTCTACTCACCCTTGGTGCTGGGCTTTCTATTCCCTACTCATTACCTGGCTTACCCACCAAGGGTGGGAACAGAAAAAAGCCAAAAAGTAAACTACAGTTACATAAGCACTACTAACTCCATACTCTATTCACAAAACATTGAAGTAAAGTATTGTTTGTTTACAGCATTAAATGCATAGGATCTAGTCAGCCAACATCCTCCATTCCAGGTGTGTGAAGAGGGGCTTCTGTGTTGTGAAGCCTGACCTTTTTGTTTTGAGCCATGCAAATCCCCTTATGCATATTTAGTGCTACAAATGTGTTTCTTCATGACTGTTTCGGCTCATTTACTTTCCCTTTGTCATTCTGTATGGATCATATACACTATGGCCATGCTCAACACTTTTTGTGCTGAGTAGGGTCTTTGAAGCATGCACCATACCTCACATTTTGTCACTGAAATGAGGGGCATGGACAATCAGAATGAGGGACAATGAGAGACACTAACCCTCACAATGATCAGGACACATCCTGAAACATGGAGATACAGTACCTCAGAACAAGCCAAGCAAGAGCACATGAGCCACATGAGTGTGACACTATCTTTCCAACCACAGAGTAGACAGGCTGCACACTACAGCTTGGAGGAGTCGATGAACACTGAAATCGTAATAGCAGTGTTGCGGCGGTATATTTTTGTTGGTCTACTCTTAGTGAGTCTCCATCTCCCCAGGTGGTTGAAGGGTAAGAAAGTGAG
The DNA here is from genome assembly GCA_016271365.2 of Neoceratodus forsteri. Lineage (NCBI taxonomy): Eukaryota > Metazoa > Chordata > Ceratodontiformes > Ceratodontidae > Neoceratodus > Neoceratodus forsteri. Next base: position 1,644,507,082 of record CM057450.1, read on the forward strand.
CTAGAAGCTCAATCAAGACTAGGCTACCTACTTACTCTACTAGGCTCACCTCACAAAAAAATAGCACAGGCCCCTCCGCAGCAGCAAGCTAAGCCAAGCAGCAGCTGTGACAGTAGTTTGTGCAGCCTTCATAGGCCTTGATCAGTGCAGTGCAGAAGCAGCTATGGCAGCAGCCAAGCAAGAAGCAAACAACACAGGTTGGGTGGGTTCAGTTGGTGAGGTGACTTGGTCACAGACCATGTTGGGGACCTGGAATGGTTGGTTCTAGCATCCTGCTTCTGGCAGAAAGAGAGATAAGGAGCTGACTGAAAATTGGGCTGGTGGCACACTGACCCATGCTGCAGGTTCTGACCAGATGGCCAGGTAAGTAAAAGTAAATAATTTTTTTTACAGGGGGATTGGGGAAGGAGAAAAGACTGAAATATTGATGTGTTTTTTACATTCTGCACCTTTGGGTGACTTCACGACCCATATGGGATGGGTATTGAATGGAATGGAGTCAGGGAGAGAAATCAGGACTTTTTTTTATGGGGGGGTCAGAACTTCAGCCAGGAAAAAATTGGTTAGTAACTTGGTGGGTTTAAGCCCAAATCTGATGCACTGCTCTGGGGTTTAGACAGATGAATCTTATATATCTGAATTTTTCATGATTTGCATAACACTTTTCAGTCACAACAAATAAGTTTTACCTTTTAGAGATATTCCAGATATTCCAGAGATGCCACCTAGGAGCGAACTAGCACCTGGCCTCCACTGGTTGTTGCCCTCCCCCCTGCTGAAATCTGAAATGGCACCCCTGCCATAAAGTCTAAATTTATGGAACATCCTCTGTGTGAGCATTATGTTTTCCATAAGGGATGGATGAGGAGCAGAGCAGTTTTCAGGGGTAAAATGAGGGTCATCCCTGGCATTCAGGGACAGTTGAGCAGTATGGTATGCACAGACTATTGGAGCCCCACTATAGTCAGGCTTATGCCCCCTCCCCCTGCAGTGAAGCTGACCTCCACATCCCCATGCTCAGACACACTGTGACATAGGGCAAGGGAGACTACAGGGGCCTGCACCATTGATCTGAATGGGGATATTTTTTTATTACTGTTTTATACATTATTGATGGAGAGTTGGAGATTAATGAACGTCACCATTCGACTTACACGGTCCTTGCTAGTAGAACAGTGGCGTTCATTATTCTCCAACTCACCATCATAATGTACAAAACAGTAATAAAAAATAAATTCTTGCCAGCCCGGTGGCACTGAGGGTTGAGGCGCTGGACCCCACACCTCACACCATGCCAGCATCCCAAGTTCAGGAATGAGCTCAGGTGCCAGGTGTCGGCAGGGGAGAGAGAGGATTGTGCATCCAGTGACTGCTCTCCTCTCCCTGGGGAGGGATCCAGGGCATCTCCACTGCACTGGGGACCCCTGGTGGAGACTGGCAGCGCAACATGCAGGGAGTAAAGTAAAGGGGAGGAGCGTGGTGAATGTCTACGGCTCCACCATGCAGATGTTATGGCACATCCACACTCTAGGGGTTTAAATCTCATCAACCCCCACTTGTATATGGTGTGATCCTGAGCAAGTCACTTAACCTTTATGTGTGCAGTTATCAGTGGCCACTTGCTTTTTGCACGCATGCCACATGCATGCAATCAGTTCCAATTTAACATTTAAATCATGCTTGTAGCATGCATATCACATAAGTTGCATGTGTGCAGCATGAAAACATTTCATATACCATATATTTCATACATCATGTACCTATGTAACTGTATAAAGCTTTGTTATTATATTCCTCTGTAATTACCTATTCATGTACCTATGTAACCATATGAAGCTATTGTATTATATTCCTCTGTAACTATATGGTGTCCTGTTTGTATGTAACCTGTACTTTGTCTGACGAAGACCCTTTGGAAACGAGTCCTTGGCTCAAAGGATTGTAATTCCAATTTGTACAAATAAATAAATATAATTATTTCTGTAAAGGTTAGACCATAGTCAATAATAAGAGAGTAAGGAACAAGTGATAGCTAGGTGGAGAGCATTAGGGGTGAGACAGTGTCGGTGTCTGTATAGGAGCCCCAGCCTGGTGTTTACTGCCTTAGCTACGTGATCTACATGAGCAAAAAATTACATGGCTGTGTCTAGTGTTACTCCGAGGTACTTAAACTGTAGGACCTCTTCCAGATGTACATTGCTGTTGTTAAGGATGGTGAGCTGGTAGTGTCTGTGCCTATTGTGTGAGCTAGCAAAGAGCATGGTTTTCATTTTTTTATAATTTAGGAGACGTTTGTGAACTGTAAACCATTGCTCAATTGCTGAGAAATTGTTCTGTAGTTGTTTTAAGGGTGACTAGAGAAGATGACAGCATCATCAGCATAAAGAAGTGGATCTTGCTTGGGGGAGAGAGTTGATGACTAGACTAAATAATAAGGGGCCTAGCATTGAGCATTGTGGGACTCCAGATCATACAAGTCTGCTGTCTGAGAGTGTCTCACCTATTGTTACTGTCTGTGTCTGATCACCAAGATAGCTTTTAAACCATCCAATCACATCAGCAGAGAGACCTAAGGCAAGGAGAGTGTCAAGTAACAGGGTGTGCTTTACAGTGTCAGACGCTTTAGTGACTTTGATGTATATCGCCCCCACTAAGTAACCTAGGTCTAGAGAGTTGTGAATGAAGTTGGTGTAGTCTAGCAGTGCGGTGGTGGTGCTATGTGTTTTCCAAAACCCATGTTGTTGCGGACACTGTATTTGATAGTTCTCAAGGTATTCAGTCAACTGGTCCATGCTTATTCATTCCAGTGCTTTAGAGAGAGGGGGGAGGATAGAAATGGGAGGGTAATTTGAGGGTTGGGATCTGTCCCTGCTTTTAAAGATTGGCGTGACCACTGCAGCTTTCCAGCATGTGGGGAACTGTCTGTGGCAGAGTGATAGATTTAGGAGTTTAGTGAGAGGCCGTAGGACTGCATCCATGGTTAAATTTATACATTTGAGGTCCAGAGAGTCATTGCTGGCTCTTGATTTCCCAAGCACATGACCTAGGTATATTTTTGCCTCCACAGGAGTGATCTTCTTAAAACAAAATTGGGGTGGCTAGTGTAGAGCCAGTGTTGCTGGCCTTGTCATTGCAGTGTAATATGTCAGGTAGGTCAGGGAGGAGTATGCCACTGAGGTCAGAGAAGGCAATGTTTAAGGCATCTGAAATGTTTTTAGGATCTTGGAGGGTGGCCCCACCAGCTTCTATAATGGTTGGCGAGGATTTGCTGGGGGTTCCTATCAGCTCTTTTAGGCATGGGTGTAGCCAGGCATACTCCAAGCACTCCATGGTGTGCAATTTTATTTAAGGGGTAGCAAATAGGCTCTGAACTGCTTCCTTTTTCCATGAAAACTAACAAGGAAAATACTGAACCTTTCTGTAATTTTATCCATAGGATTCAAAACTAGAAGGACTGGTCACTAATACTCTCTTTGCATCCCAAGGACAATACAACTTTACAGGCTCTGGGCTGATATGTGGGTGTCTTAGGGAACAATTTATGGCATTTGTATTTACCCATGCATAGCAGCAACCACTGTCATGAGATACAAAAGTTGTATTTATTGTGCCAAATGAGGCAACAAACATGGTCCTGGTGTACATTTGTTTATTGTCTAGCTACAGCCAGGGTGGGGGGGGGTAGCTCACCCTAACAAGGGGGGGTGGGGTAGCAATTATTCCACTTGATGTGCAGATCTGAAATCCCTGGCTACACCCCTGCTCTTAGGTTATCCTAGAACCTATGGCCGTCGCCGCAAGAGTTGGAGAGCACGTCCTTATAGTACTGGGATTTTGCAAGTCGAATTTTCCTGGTACAAACATTCCTGGCTGTTTTGTACTGCTGCAGGTCAGATGGCTTGCCAGTGGCCCGGGCACAGTGCCAAAGGTTATCACTAGAGGCTATTTGTTTGAGAAAGGAAGCGGTAATCTAGGGGTTGTTCACCCCCTTAATCTTCTGCTTTTTTATAGGAGCAAAGATGTCACAAGCACTGTTAAAGGTGGAGATGAAATTTTCAATCAGCTGGTCGATGCTTTGTGCTTTGTCGATGGGAGACCAGTCAGTGTTTAGCAGGTATGTTTGTAGGAGCTGTAGTTGCCCTTTCCTCAGGACTCGGTTCACTACTGTTTTAGTAGGGGGCTTGGGGGTCCTATTTGACCAGTAACATAGAACGGAGGAATGATCACTGATTACATCGGGAAGGATGGCAGTACCAGTAATTCTCTTTGGGTGGTTGGTAATTATCCAATCTATGAGGGAGCTAGAGCCTGTCCGATGGTTGAATCTGGTGGGGGAAGTGACTAACTGGATTATGTTTAATGAGGAAAGGGTATCTTTGAAGGGGGCAGCATCAGGGGCCTGCCAGTTTATATTAAAGTCCCCAAGGGCAACCACTTCAGTTTTTGGGAACAGTTTAGACAGATAGTCTACAAGGAGGTTGAAACCATTCATCCGTTCCTTGGGTGGTAGATATACAGATATTACAAAGAGGGATTTCCTGTTCTGTCTTAGGAGCAGCCTTATATGAAGAAGTTGGATATTTTCCCAAAATCCCCTTGATGTAGGACAAGACCCTGGAGTGCATCTTTAATGTAAAAGTACACCCTCCCCCCTCTTTTGTCTATGCTATCCTAGCAGAAGATGGTGTATCCATTAAGGGATACTGCCGAGTCTGGGACTGATAGTGTTAACCAGATTTCAACTACAGATAGTATCAGGTTTGTGCTGTGCCCAGACCTGGAGATCAGCCAGCTTTGGGAGAAGGCTCGTACTATTTATGGATGCCAGCTTTAAGGCTCCATGGTTATTATTAATGTAGTGTGGGGATTGGGGAGGGCGAGGGTTGGGATGAATGTTGCTTGCTAGTAGGTGGAGTAGTAGTGTGATCCGTGGTAGTGCTTGATGTAGCAATTTTAGCTTGGTGTGTGGTTTATGCAGTCAGACCTTAACAGCATTGCATATGTATTTTGTATTAATAAGCAGGGGTATTAGGGAGAGGGTATTTATGTTCTGTACTAGTGCCAGGAGTCTGGGCTGTGGTGCTTTGCACAGATGGGGATCCAGGTTGCTGCTTCTTGTTTCCCGGCCCCACCAGGTAATGTCTTTTTAGTGGGGGGGGGGCACTCATTTTTGGGTAGCAATTTTTCTGGGGGCTCAAGGGGTGTGATGATGATGATGATGATGCAAATTAGCATGAGTGTGACAATGCTACTGTGTGATTTCATAGCTCTGAGAGAGGGTTAGTAACTGAATTAGCTCTTGGGAAGAGATGAGTGTAGAGCCAAGCACTGAAAGAGAGGGAAGCAAGGGGTTTGTGGACAGGGAAGAGGAACAGAGAGGAAAGTAGGGTGTAAGTGCGGGTAGGGAAGAGCAGGAAAAGGATACAGCTAATCTTGCAGAAGATTAGAGGTGTAGGCCCTTTAAGGAGGACAGGTTGCTAGCCGTTACTCCAATTGGAAGGTTGACTTGGTGGGGTGGAGCCATTGGGGCAGAAAGCTGGCATGCACATAGCCATACTAACACCATCAGTGAATGAGGAGGCATACAGGAAGGGGCTCCACAGCATCAATTGCCAGGTGATGTGTGACACGAATGGCATCTTCTCCAATGTATGTGCCAAGTTCTCCATTTCAGCACATGACTCCTATATACTGGATGCCTCTGGACCGGTGCCATGCTGCATGCAGGACATCTGGATGGCTGGCTGCTGGGTGAGTATGGCTACACTAGAAGCACTAGCCATCTGGCACAGTGGACAGTTTACATTACACTAACATGTGTTCCCCCACCTTGCAGGTGATAGTGGGTACCCTCTTCGCCCATACCTGATGACGCTGTACCTTACCCCAAACACACACACATGGAGGAGGCATACAACACTGCCCACAGGAGGACACGGGGCATCGTGGAGAAGACAATAGGGCTACTGAAGATGTGCTTCTGGAGCCTGGACCAAACTGGGGGAACCATCATGCTGGCCCCTTCCTGCACCTGCAGGGTGTTCACTGCATGTGACATGCTACATAATGTAGCCAAACATGCCAATGTACCCCTGCCACACATACTACCCACTGACCCATGTGATGATTTGGCCAAGGAGGTTATGCGCCATGAGCTGTGGATGGTGGATGGTGGGTTGGCATGCAGTCAGGCAGGCGCTAGTTCAGTGGATGTTCCAAAGATAATGCCTATCACTGGCACACCCACCCTTCATGGTGCTGTGACTGCAGTGTGTGTAGCGGTCATTGTGTGATGCAGGTGCACGATGATGCAGCCTCTCACTGAGTGCACCCATGTCAGGGTGGGTGGGGAGCTGCATGTTGGCATGCCTGTGACGCTGCAGCATGTTGGCAATGAGTGCCCAGAACCACTAGTCTGGGGGTGGTGGGACACATCCATGCATTGCCATAAACTGTGGAACAGAGTGTGTAAAGGGGGGACCAGTCGGTGTGCCTAATGCTCAGTACAGGTCAGCATGGTGATGTGTACACCTTCACAGTGAGGCGTGACCTGTACAGCCATGTGTGGGTGTGGGGGGCAGCTGCTGTACATGGTGCAAGATATTGTGTTGTGTGGGGCTGTTTTCCACCGCACGGTGTGTGGCGGTTTGTACAGGGGTGGGGGTGGTCATGGTCAGTATGGTGGGGGCATCCCTCTGTGGCATGTCTCTGCCACAGTGCCTGCTTGTGTGCATGCACATCTGTCATGGTGGTGCTACTCTGTGTGGGGGACTGTCAGGCTTGGCCTGAAGCCATGCAGAGGTCCTTGGGCTGGCATGCCTGCACAGGGAATGGGGCCATGTCGCACCATGCACCCGTTATGTGCCCTGTGAGAGGTCAGCAAATGCTCCATCCGACGCATAACCACCGGGCTTACCCTGGTTGCTGAGGTCTCCTGACATGTCTTCCTGTGTGGCCTCTTCCTCCCTGGCACCTGCCTGTGTGCTGTGTGCCCCTGGGGCTGTGTCAACATTACCAAATGCATGCAGTGCCACACACGCAGGTGGATGTGCAGTGTGCACCACTGTGCCACCTGGTCCTTGTTAGGAACTGGCATGGGGGCCACCACTATGTAGCTACCTCCGTCATTGTTGGGGATATGTATGCTGCAGGACAGGATGGTGTGGGGGAGCCCTGTAGGTGCTTCAGTATCTGCTCCTGTGTGCCGGTGCACTGCTGAATGCCACTGCACACACCTCTGACTTCTGCCATCAAGGCGATGATGGTGACTGTGATCTCACAATGTGCCTCCAGCTTGCCCTGCTCAAGCTGCTGGAGCACACAGTACTGTGCCTCCATATAAATCTGTACATGCATTGCCCTGCTGCATTTTGGTGGCTGTACTGAGGTCCCCCCATCCCCACTGTCATCCAGGTATGATTGAGCTGGCTCCCCACCGGTACCCCATCCCATGTGCGGTGCATGTGTGCTGCCAGTGATGCAGGGACCGCTCAGTATATTGCATGTTGCATTACCATGGTGTGGGGGGGCTGATGACTTTGCCAGGCACCGTCCTGTGTTGCGCGTTTGCGCCCCAGCACAGTGTCATCGTTCTGGTGTGCCACTGTGCTCTCCCCACTGGTGTCGCTGTCCAGCAGGGTCTCTGTATCTGTAGTTATGACAGTTACACATTATTATGATGTGTGTCTGTGCCACCACCGCCCATCCCCTGTGGCACCTGTGGGATGCTTGCCTACTTGATGCATCCAGCAGCTGACGTCTGGTCCCCTGCGTCAGCTGCAATGTCGCCGTGGACATGTGCAGTGTGGTCGCCACTGTAAAAGGGTGTGCTGTGCTGGACGTGTCTGTGGATACAAGGCAACACAATTACAACCAGCATGGAGTACTTTCCCCACCTGTAAACTCCCCTTTCGGTATCTACTACCTGCCATGCTGTCCACTCCATCCACCTCTCTATGGACAGCGACATTGGTCAGTGTCTCGGCCACCATCCTCTCAAGTGGTGTGAGCTATGTGTCACTGCTTGGGGGCCGCCCTTTGTGCCCTGGTGAGCCTGTGTACCTGCAACCTTTTTATATATATATATATATATATATACAGCTTTTTATCCCTGGAGACTTGGCAGGCAACTACCTCTGTGCCTCGTGCATCCCCGTCCCAACTCGTTTTAAAATTCCTCCGCAGCTTGCCCCCCATGGCAGGGACAAAGTGGGGAGCATCGACTCTGTCCGCTCCACAGAGCACAGAGCGGAAGTTGGGGCAGCCGCTGGGGATGCAATGGGCCATCATGGAGCCTGATAGCTTTTTATTTTTTCTCACGTTCCCTCCTCCCCAGCGGCATAATGATGTCGGTATGCGCCCCCCAACCCATACTGCCCTCCAGCCACCACCAGAGGGCAATCAGCAAGCTAAATGACAAGACCACCCTCCCCGAGAGAGAAGAGCAGTCATTTGGATGATCAATTCTCTCTCACCCTTGCTGACCCCCAGCGGTCCGGGCTCATTCCTGAACCTGGGTCACTGGCATTGCACGCGGTTTAGCAACCAACACCTCAACATCCAGTGCCACTGGGCCAGCCACCGCAGCAACCTTTTTCTTGACTGCTGTGTGCAGGTCACACCACTTGTGCTTTATGGTGGTCAGGGATCGAGCCTCCTGCCTGGTGACATGTACACTGGCCTGGATATACAGCCAGTCTGGCTTTGACCTCAGGGGTGATGGCCAGTGCCTGTACCTCATACAGCCATCTGTAATGCTGCCGGATATCACTCACCATGGCTATGAACTGCCTGCCAATGAAGTTGGGGGGGTGGGTCTGGGTTGTGCACCACCATGTGTGCGGACAAGGTCACAGTGCGGCTCACCATGCTCGGCTGCCCATTCCTCCAGTCCCTGTTGTGGGGGACCTGCCTGCACACCACCATCTATATCCACCATTCTTTCTGTCGGAGTGCACTGCACAGCATTCACATACATGCCACTGTGCTGGGCGTATGCCATGCCCATATATGGTGGAGTCAAGGGGTGGTGCCACTTAACCAGGTCCCGCCTCTGTGGGGAGAGCACCATGGTATGCAGTCCATGCAGTGACAACCCCCAGGTGCACGCAACACGTGGTGCCATTCGTGAGTGATGCATAGCACTGTGGTCTTGCATGCCACATAGCTGTGTGCTGCAGATACTATTCATTTCCACATAGTTTGCAGTCCTTCATGCATAGGCACCAGTATTTGTAGTCCTCTGACTTGCTAATCCTGATCCATAGGAACCTTCTGTACCATGTATGTCCTATGACTTATCTAATACCTAAATTCCTAGCTATGTTCTGTGGTATTTATGAACCATATTTGTTCACCATTTGTGACCTTATGTTTATGTCTTGTTGTTAGACTTTGTATTGTCCATTGACTTCCTGCTTTAATGTTGATATGTACAGCTTACTGACTTTCTGCTTTTGTGTTAAGTTTTCATACATGTAATTAATCCTGGGTCGGACATCAAAAAGAGAGTTTTAGTATCAGTGTGCCTACTCGGTCAACAGAATTCAATAAATAAAAAAATAAGATAAATAAGTAAAAGCAGGGAAATGTCAGCTGTGGCTTTGGTTAAGACAAAGGCAGGAATATAGTGGCAGTCCAGTTTAGAGTGGGTTTCCCTGCAGTAGCTGCAGATGTGCAGCAGAGTGCATGGTGGGGCAAAGCAAGATTTACGCTGATGGCATTGATTGACCATCCCCCTGCACTTCCAGGCCTTTCTATGCAACTTATAACTGAACATTTCCACGCACATGAAATCTCCCCCTCCACCAAGTTTCTGTTACTCCCACCCACCATGTATTATCCCTAATCCAGTGTTAGGGCTTTCGATTCCATTTTATTTTGCAGACTGCTAGCACTAGTATAATACATTTGAACTTCCATTTTTGCCTGTGAAATATTTTATAACTTTGAACACACACACTTGCATCTTACACTACATTTATTGCTGTATATGTCATCTTTGCCCTCATGATTCATTACCTCTGCTCTGTATGTTGTACCTTTCTCAAGTGTCTTCAGTTTAAAGCAGCTTAATTTGCCTCTCCTACCATGTTGTCCAGTCTGCTGACCAGAGTTGACATTCCCTGTCAGATCAGGTGCAGCCTGTGGAGGGGTTGTGGGATAACAGATGGACCAGACACCGAACTTCAGGTTCAACATGCAATCTTTATGTGATGTTTATTCAAAATTCAGGAGATAACCTTCAGCAATGGCATATCCCTTCTTCAATACATCAGTTTGCAGCAACAGATTATGAATGTCCTTCCTCTGCACTTAGTCAGCCCCTGCTGACCCACTGATCTAACTTTTTAGTGAAAACCCTGGCATCCCTATGTTTGTCTTGTTTGCTTGGGTGGTGGTGGTGGGGCTCAAATAAAAAAAGAAAACAAGCTAAAGACAAAGAACCTCAGTGCAGAAGCACTGAAGCAAGGGTAACCCCAAGGGGCACTGGCAATAAGCAAAGTTTCAAAGAAACACAACATCACACATACTCCCATGATGCAAAGCATCATGGAATATATATGGAAAGCACCATGAAATTTCAGACAGGCTCAGTTTACAGCAGGAATGCATGGTAACAAAAGGGCCTCTCAAACAATCTGCAATTTAAATGCATTTAACAACACAACAGGGCTGGCCCAGTGGCGCTGAGGGTTGAGGCACTGGATGCCACAGCACGCTCCACGCCGGTGCCCCAGGTTCGGGAATGAGCCCGGGACCCTGGGGGTCGGCAGAGGTGGGGAGGAGATCGAGCATCCATGGGTCTGCTCTCTCTCTCTCTCTTCCCAGGGAGGGTTGGGGGATGCAATCACTCCTGGAGAGGCCTCTGGTGGTGATCAGAGGCACCCAGCATGGTGACGCAACGGATGCATGGGGCGGAGTTGCGGCATAGCATTGCCTTGTCAGTCGCACTCTGAGGGGGAAATAGAGCCTACACATTAAAGATAAAAACCCCACTCCTGGGGATAGATGAAGGCACCTCGGCCTCCTAAGCCCACACTCCCAACCCCAGACTGTCTCTTCTCGAACCGGGCTACTAATGTGCCCAGCACTTTGCCCTTGAATAGAGTGCCCTGGGTGGATAGGGTGACCCTTCCTCCGGAGGGTTTAGACCTGGAGGTGGTGCTGGGTCACATGAGAGGAGGGAAGTAGTAGTCACAGAGGGAGGGAACAGCTGGGAGCCCCCGAGGATGCCAGAAGGAATTCTCCAGGCAAGTGGTGATAAATAAAGTAAAAAAAAAAAAAAACACAACTGGGTTTTTTCTGATATCTCTACCCCGGTAACTTAATTTCTATAATACAGTCACCTAGTACCTTTTACCTTTATCAAAAACACCTAGTGTCATGGTATTTTCAACATTTACACATTTCATATACATAAGGTACATGCATCAAGGTATTTTATGACATAGTGCTATTGCATGCTAAATCCAACAATGAAGAACACAGCCTGTTGTTTTACATCAGCTCAGAGGTCACCACAATAACCTCCCTGTACAAGGACCTGAGAGGGAATAGGAAAATTAAGAAGGACACTATAGCATAGTCAGGAAAGTGGAAGGGGGTGCCCATAGGTGGCAAACCTTATGGACTAGAAATTGTAAAGGATAGATTAGGCTAAGAAATGGAAGAACTGTTGCAACAAATTTAATTAAAGGTCGGTCCTCAAGAGTGGCAGGATCTCCCTGTCACATATCCCCCACCTTATGAGGGAAGCAGTTATCTCAGACTGCTTACCTCCTTCCTGTTCCAGGAAGGAATGGAGCTTCCACCCACCCATCTTCAGCAGCTTCATCTCAGGGTTCCTATTAATGATAAACATTCCATCATAAACACAGTGGATATCATCATGCTTTACCCTGAGGCGTTAGCACATTTCTCAACAGAGACTAATGGTACCTTCCCTGCACAACCTCCTTTTAGGGAAAGTCAATCATATTTCATTGACATCAATTCCTGCACCATATCTAGACATGAAATCAGCATTTACATGTTTTGTTCCTGCCCTGTGGGACACAGTAAATCAATAGTGCTGAAGGGCTAAGTACCACCGCATTATACGGGGATTTTTTTCTCTCATTTGGAACAACCAGCAAAGACAGTGATGATCAGTTACAACCTTAAATTCAGCCCCTACAAGTAATATTTCAGAGACTCACTAGCCCACTTTAGGGCTAAGCATTCTTTTTCTATGGTAGCATAACTTCTCTCACTTTCTTGTAGCTTCCTGCTGATATACATGACAGTATGTTCTTCCCCATCTATTTTCTGAGATAAGACTGCCCCAATACCATTCTCTGATGCATCGGTTTGAACCTCAAACACTTGATTGAAGTCAGAGCTTTTCAATGGCTGGCAGTATAGCCTAGAGGTTAGAGGAACGAGGTATGAACGAGCTTGATACCTCCAGCAGACCAGACCTGAGTTTGATTCTCACAACCTCCACTTGCATACTGTGTGACTCTGTGTAAGTCACTTAACCACCCAGTGCTCCCAGGTCACCCCTGAAAACAGGCACTTGTGCCTAGTGGGTCTAACCCAGTTACCAAAGACTAAAATAAAAAAAATAAAAATACAGGAACTGTACATATAATGGCCTTGATATTCCTAAATGCCTTATCACATATAGGGGTCCACTGAACCTTATCCAGGCACCTCTTTTTAGTGAGATCAGTCAAAGGACTGGTAATGGCTGAGAAATTAGGAATACATCTCTGGTAATAACCAGACAAACCTAGGAAAGAGCTCACATGTTTTTTTTGTGGTAGGTATTGGACTGTTTGCTACTGCTGTAACCTTCTCTACCTCGGGCTTCACTTATCCATTGCCTAAAATGAACCCTAGGTGTCTTGTCTTGGTCTTTGATAGGGCACACTTAGCAGGGTTAATGGTCACTCCTGACTCCTTTATTGCTTGTAATACTTGGGACAAGTGTCTAACATGGGATTCCCAGTTAGGGCTGAATATGAACACATCGTCCAAATAAGCCAGACAGTACTCAGTGTGTGGTCTTATTATGTGGTCCATAAAATGCTGAAAAGTGGTTGGGGCCCCTGTAGTTTGAATGGCATCGTGATAAACTGGTATAAACCGACTGGGGTGCTAAATGTGGTTTTATCTTGTGAATCAGGTGACAAGGGGATTTGCCAATATCCCTTAGCAAGGTCAAGGGTGGAGATATACCATGCATTGCCTAGCTTGCCAGTGATGTCACCTATTCGGGGAATTGGGTAGCCACCAAATAGTGATATGTTGTTAAGCTTTCTAAATCTAGGCATAGACGTATCCCACTCTCTTTTTTGTCCACTATGACCATGGGTGAAGACCATGCACTATTTGAGGGCACAATTATGCCTAACTGCTCCATTTTTTTGACTTCCTGAATCACCTCATCCATCACCCTTATGGGCAATCTTAAGGGGCTTTTGGTGTATGGGCTTGTCTTGCGTGGCTCTTATGGTGTGCACAATTCCTTTGGCCTTCCCCAGGATGTTTGCGCATATGGGCTCAAATTCTTATAATACCCACTGCAAAACTTTCTTTTACTGAGGCTCCAATTCAGGGTTTATCTGGATGTCCCCCAACTGTCCTTACTGCTTTAGCCTTTTCTTGGCAACCTCCAGCTCTGACTCAATAACTTCAGGATGGATATAAAGAGGGGGGTTAGGCTTCTCATGCTATTTCCTAAGGAGGTTCACATAGTAAATTTTCTGGGTAGGTCTCTTTTCCGGGCATGCTAAGCTCATAGTTCATGGCTCCTGAGTGCCTCAAAATGGTGAAGGGGACCTGCCATTTCATGAGTAGTTTGTTCTCTGTGGAGGGAAGGAGTAACAATGCCTTGTCCCTTGACTGAAATGTTTTAGTCTTCAAATCCTAGTTGTATCTTTCTTTCTGTAAGTCTTGCTTATGTTCCAAGCTCTGGTGTGCCAAGTTGATATATCTCACCAGGCATTTGCATACTGGGTCATGTACTCTATGACATTAAGATGTCCCCACCTCCTTCCCTTCTTCCCAGTGTTCTTTAACCACATCCAGTGGCCCCCTCAGGTTCATTGCATACAATAATGAACAAGCATTTGTCAGTGCTGAAAGTTCACCACCACATTACTTAAGGAACAGCACAAGGAGTCGCTCCATAGAGTTTAATGGGGCAATTTGTAAAAGCTTGTTTTTATACTTTCTAATGATGATTTTGTCAAAGAAAGGCAGTCGCTTAACTAACAAGGACCTTCTTAGGTAAGCGATTGCATTTCTTTGACAAAATCACCACTGAAAAATATAACAAGCAATTGTCAATGCCGAATGTTTGCTAGCTGGCATTGGCATTGGTAGTGCAGGAGTTAGAAAATGCATAATAGGAATGGCAGAGAAGTACTGAGCTGATACCAACCCAACCCCCACCCTGCAGAGACTGACAGGTGTTGGGGGTGTGTCTTTGGGATGTCGGCCATAATGCTCATGCCATTTCATCTCACCCTACCCTGCAAACACCGGCAGGTGTTGCGGTGTGCCTTGTGGTCTTTGGGCCTTATGTTCACCCCATTCCATAAGGAAATATACTGAGATGGCTGCAGTATAGGAGAATGGGGTGAACGTCGGGGCCAGAGACCCCAAGGCACACGTCGATGCCTGTCACTGGCTGCAGGGTGGGGGTGGAATAGCTTGAGCATTACGGCCGACAATCCCAAGTCACACACCCCGTTGCCTGTCAGTTTCTACAGGGTAGGTCATTATAGTCGGAAACCCTAATGCCTCGGGTGTTATTTTCGCTCCAAATTTTCAACATGGGCTTTTTGTGACCCACCTCATGAACAGTGGCACTATCATTTCATTACTCAATCCCGAAAGGTGATTTTGTACAACGACTGCACTATTTGGCACCATAGGTACGAAAACACATTTAGGGCAGGATGTGAAAAAGGACAGCTGTACTGTTAATGAGGTGTTATGAAAAAATGGCACTGTTGAAAATCTAGAGTGAAAATATGAAAAATTGGCGAAGTTAGGAGCGTGTATAGAAACTGTGCAATGCACGCCTATAATGTAATAATTTCTTGGACACTTTTCACAAACATAGCCATTTTTGGACCTCTCCTTATAAACAGTGGCACTGTGATTTTGTTAATCTGTCCCGAATGTTGATTTCCAACAGCGACTGCGCCATTCTGCTCCTCAGCTGTGAAAACATGTTTCAGGCAGGATGTGAAAAATGACAGCTTTATTGTTCATAAAGAAGTGTGAAAAAATGGCAATGTTGAAAATCTGGAGTGAAAATATGAACAAATTGGTGAAGTTACGAGCGTGCATAGAAACTGCACAACGCACACTTGTAATACAGTCATTGTTTGAAATGTTTTCACCAAATTTGCAACATGGGCTTTTTGGGACCTTTCCACAAGAACAGTGGCAATGTCTTTTCGTTAATCAATCCCAAAAGGTGATTGCATGCAGCGACCTCAAAATCACTTTTTGGGACCGAGAAACAAAGTGACATTGCTAGTGTCCACTAGGTGGGGTCCCAAGAACCCCATGTTGAAAATTGGAGGCCAAAAGTCCTAAAAATGGCTGAGATCTCAACCTAAGTTTAGCCTCCTTTGAGTCCCATTATACAGCACTTACCCAGTTCCTCAGTTCACAGTTCGGTTTTAAAGAGTGCAGACGCATCCCGGTCAACAGAAGATTGCTGCTCCCAACCTCCGGAGGTAAGTATGGGGTGGGGGTGGGAGGTGGGTGCACAGAGGGAGGGTCAGGAAGGGGAAGGGGGATTGGCAAAATGACGAAGAACTGTTTTCTTTTGTGCAGGTTAAAAAGAAAATTCTCTAGGGGACTGTTTTCTTTATTTACAGGTTCAAAAAAATACTTTTGGCACACTGGGGTGGGCTCCCAGTGTGCCACATGAGTTTGGAGGGGAGGCATGATGCTGAGATTGTCTGGGCACCCTGGGTGGGCACCCAGTGTGCCACAAAATATGGGGGACACATGCTGACACGGGGATTGGGCACTCTGATGTCGGCTTTTCTGGAGAGTGTGTGGCCAGAGGAAAGCCGTGCTGGCCCATATATGTATTTCTGGAAATGTTTCACCAGGAAAGGCACACTGAGCAAATAAAATCCATGGAATGCATCCCCACATTGTTTGTTTCCGCACATGCTCAGAAGCAATAGAGCTACTGCGCATGTACGGAATTGATTGCATTCCACACATATTTGTTCCGTGGCTGAACAGTGAACAGCTGTTCTATGGCCCATTCTTTTGAAGTTTTCACACACACTACTCATAGCAATAAGTTTGCACTGCGCAGGCATGGTGAACTTAAAAAAGAGAGAAACCAGTGGATGCTTGAGGGATTTCTTTGTAAGCAAAAAGTAATAGGGGAGGTACTTATCCCAAACTTTACCTTCTTCTGTACATACTTCCTCAACATTCTCTTTAATATCTGACTAAACCTCTCTATGAGGCCATCAGTCTGTGGGTGGTATAGGGAAGTACACACTGTTACCACTCCCAGCAGACGGTACAATTCTTTTAGCAGGTGTACATTAAAATTACTCCCCTGATCAGTAAGTATTTCCTGGGGGATTCCCATGTGGCTAAATACCTTTGCTAGCTCCTCTGCTATCTTCGGGGCAGTGACAGTTCTCATGGGGATAGCTTCTTGGTAGCAGGTAGCATAATCATATATTACAAGTATAAATCTGTTACTCTTGGAGCTCTTTTCTAGGGGGCCTGCTACATCCATGGCTATCCTGTGAAAGGGGTTAGTCACAATGGGGGTGGGTTGTAGTGGTACTTTATCCTTTTTTTCCTGCCTGAGCTACCTTCTAATACTCAGCACATGCTTTACAATACACAGCTATGTCCTCGTTGATAGAAGGTCAATAAAACCTGGGTAATAGCCTATTCGGGATGCTATCTCTGCCTGCACGGCCTGCTAAAGGGATGTCATGCATCAGATAGATGATTTGGGAGTGGACCTTTTCTGGAACCATTAGTTGGTCTACTACCACTCCAGTTTCTGTAGTTAGTGTACTCTCTATACAGTATTCCCTGTTACAACAACAAACTGAGGGGCACCTTTTTCCACTCCCTTCCCCACCTGTGAAAAAGAAAGGTTAAGTGAAGGGTCTGCTTTTTGCTCATTCTGCATATCACATTTAAAAGTGTGTCCCAAGTCTGGCTGTACACCAGCATGAGTATCAATCCAGTCCTTCTTTAGCTTCCTTTTCTCCGCGCCTTAGTTTTACAGTCCTTGCCAGGATCCTCAAAAACATCTTCATCAAATGGGAACACAGATGGTAAATGTTCTTTCTTCACTCGAGCTCTGGTGGTTACAGCAACTACAGCAGAGTCCTGGGTGGCATGACAGTGTATAAATTACTAACATACTAAAATGCCAGCAGAAAAAGCCTAATGGTCTTTCGCGTCTGCTCGTTTGGTCAGCCCCCACCCTGGGAGCTGACCTTGCTGCCTCCCTCGCCTTCTCTGGCTTCTCCCTTCCCAGTTCCAGATATTCTCGCTGCATTGGATTTTGCTTCCAGAACCCTTCCCTGTACCTGTCCCATCCCCTCTTGAACTCCTCCACCATCTCTGCCTCCACCAGCCCCCCTGGGCAGCGCATTCCATGGCTCCACCACCCTCTAAGTGAAGTACCAGCTCCTCCTTTCTCCCTTGAATCTTCCCCCCTCCAGCTTCAACCCATGCCCTCTAGTTTCCCCCTCCTCCTTCCTTCGAAGCACCCTGACTGCTCCTCCCCTATTTACCCTCTTCATGTACATGAAGACCTCTATCATGTCCCCCTGGTCCCTTCTCTCTTCCAATGTGTACATATTTAGCTCTTCAAGCCTCTCCCCATAGGTCCTGTCCCCCAGGCCCCAAGTCATTTTGGTTGCCTTCCTCTGGACCCTCTCCAGGAGTTTAATGTCCCTCTTTAAGTGTGGCCTCCAAAACTACACAGAGTACTCAAGGTGCAGCCTCACCAAGCAGTTATACAGAGGGAGTATCACTTCCCTCCTTCTGGAAGTGATCTCCCTAGCGATGCATCCCAGCATCCTGTTGGCCTTGGCTTCTGCCCTCCTGCAAGTCTCCGAGTTGTTCATCTTGACATCCATCACCACCCCCAGGTCCCTCTCAGCCATCGAGACTTGTAGCATTCCCCCCCCAGGGTGTACACTTGGCCCGGGTTTCTGGCCCCCAGGTGCAGTACCTTGCATTTCCCTGCATTGAACCTCAGCTTCCACTTTCTAGACCATCTTTCCAGAGCCTACAGGTCCTCCTGTAGGGCCACCCTCCCCACCTCCCCATCCACCACCGCCCCCAGTTTTGAGTCATCCACAAAGAGACTCATCTCACTCCTGATACCTGTCCTTATGTCAGAGACGTAGGCGTTGAACAGGAGGAGCCCAAGGACTGATCCCTGTGGGACCCCACTAATGACCCTCCTTGGGGATGAGACTATCCCACCAACTATGACCCTCTGGGTCAGGCCCTGGATCCAACTGCCTATCCATCTGATCATCTGGTTCCCCACCCCCATTTCTCCCAGCTTATCCAACAGGCCCTCGTGAGGAACAGAGTCAAATGCCTTGCTGAAGTCTAGAAAGAGGATGTCCACTGGCCTAACCAGGTCCAAGGCACTCATCATCCAGTCATAGAACTCCACAAGGTTTGTCTGACATGATTTCCCCGGGACAAACCCATGCTGTCTATCGTCCAGGCACCAGAGCAAAGTCTGGGTGGTCATGCCTGATAACAACTGGCATGGGTAGTCGAGGTACCATCCCCATTTTTACCTCATGTGTCCTTTCTTGAACAGTCACTTGTATGGTGGCTGTAAGGTAGCAATGGGTATCTCCATGCACCCAGATGACTGCTGTTTCCATCCTTTTATTATTCCCAGTCACCAGATCTGCTCACACAAGAGTCTGGCGGCTCCCTGAATCAATCAGTCCCATCATCTGCTGTGATCCAAGCTGCACAGTAGCCATAAAGTGACCCCAGTTCACTAAGGCTATGTGAGCTGTCTCTTGTTTTGTATTAGGACAGTTTCTTACATAATGTCCCTTCTTTTGGTACCCTGACATACAATCTCTGCTACTGGAATTCACCCTCCCCGCTCTCCAATCTTGTTTCACTGGGGGTGGATTTGACAGTTTATAAGTAAAAAGGTTCCTTTCCATATTGCTGGTGGTCACAGCTGCTGATGTCCCTTGGAACCCTCTGGGTCTGGATCGTCAGGCTGCCAGAAAGTCTTCTGCCAACATGATGGTTTTATCCGCGGAATCAGGTTTATGCTCCCAAACCCAAAATTGCACATCCTGGGGTAAAACTTTAGTAAACTGTTCAATAATTACCACCTCCAGAAGTTGGTCCTTACTCTTGTTGTCTGGCTGCAACCATTTGTAGCAGAGCTCCTTGAGACAGGCATAAGTCTCTTTGGGGGGTATTCAGTGACTGCATTTTAAGAAACCTAAATCTCTGGTGATAGGTTTCAGTGTTTAAGTCATAGTGCCTGAGGATCTCCTGCTTCACACGGTTATAGTCCTCTGCCTCTCGGGAGTCCATGTGGCTATAAACCAACTGGGCACTGCCTGTCAGGTGCAGTGATAGTCAAACAACCCACTGTTCCCTTGGCCATGCGTATGTTTGAGCAATCCTTTCAAACGTTGTGAGGTAGGCTTCAATGTCATCACTGTCCGAAAGTTTAGACAGTTTAATATCTTTTGGGCTACTGGCTCTTTCTGTTTGCCTGCATTAATGGCATGCAAGACCCTCATGGTATCCACCCATTTGGCATTTTGCCTTCTCCGCTCAAGGGACCCAATTCCAGAATGGTTATGCATGTCACAAAGTGACTTGTGCCACCAAAAATGGTGCAAGTAGTACTTTGCACCATGAGTAATGACATTCGATATTCCAAAAAGGCAGCCTGCAAAATGTCACAGGCTGCCAGTGTCGAAGTGGTCCTATGCCACTAGTTACACCATAAACTCCCTGCAACATAGCACAAGGAAGTTTATGGCAGCAATTACGCCCTATTCCAGGAGGGTGGCTGTCAGAAAAGCATGTGTGCTGTTCCAAGAGAATCCCCAGAGGACATTGATCTAAGTACAGTTAGACCAGCTATTAGCTGGTCTAAGTGTACTTTACGTCCACCATGGTGCACCACTGTGCCATGTGCACCCAACAACCATCCCCCACATTCCCACATAAGCCCCTCCACCCGTCCCCCATTGGCACATGCCTTGGAAAGCCCTCTGAGGGCTGCTGGTACTCCCAAGCCCTGATCCCTGAGAATTGCCCCACAGGGCAGATAATGTCTCCCCCCAGAACCCGAGTAGTGCCCTGCAGGGCAGATCATGTCCCCCCTCAAGTAGTGCCCCACAGGTCTGATCATGTCCCCTGGTCCCCAAGCCCCGATCCTCAAACACTGGCTCTTTCTGACAGCAATACACTCTCAGAGTCAGAGGGAGCTCAGTTGGCAGCTGACCATGGAGGTGTGAGGTGGGATGTGCTAGTCACCGACTGGGAATGGGTGTTGGGGGGTAGGATGGACTGGCACTGCCGGGTGGGGGGTGGTGGCCACTAGACTACCAGGGCTACTGGGGTGCTACAATTTACAATTACCAGGGAGCCAGCACTTGAGAATCAGGCTTGGGGACCGGGAAGACATGATCAGCCCTGTGGAGCACTACTTGGGGGAGGAGACATGATCTGCCCTGTGGGCACTACTCAGCGGGGGAAGGCATGATCTGCCCTGCAGGGCACTACTCAGGTACGGGGGTGGAGACATGATCTGCCCTGCAATTCTCAGGGATCAGTCCCTGGGGGGGTGGTTCTGATAGGCCTGTGGGGCATCTTGGTGGCTTCTGTGGGGATCGGGGATTGGGTGGAGCTTGTGCCCTGTCAGTGGGCATTTACTGTGGCTTGTGGCACCTTGTTCAGGTGCTCCCTCCCATTGGCGCACCACTAGGGGTGCTGCAAGTCACAGACATAGCCGCCGGGGACCGTAGCTGTTCTGAAATTTGGCGTAGGATCCCCGGCGCATTGGCATTTGGCACAAGTCACAATTGTCGACGACTTGCGCCATGCCTTCTGGAATCAGGCCCAATGTCTCTATCACTCTTCTCAATGTGTCTGTCTCTTTCCATCTGCACCTGTTTTATGCAGAGTCATTTCAACAACTTCCCTACATCCTCCGTTGAAGTGTCTTCATGAGGAGGCACTTCCCTCGATTCTTCCTAATCTTCTTGCATCTATTCATCGTCTTCAGGCTTGTCCTTCCTCCATGCTCCCAGGTCCAGTCCAGGCAGCAACTTCTCACCCAGTCTGTCGGCCATGCTTCTGGTCAGAACTCCATGGACTTTCTTCTCCGAGTCCTCCTCTGGCAACTCCTGGTGCATTGGTCCACTTGAATATCTGGGTAATATCCACCAGAAAACATCTCTCTTAGGCCCAGATGTTTCCAGCAAGTTCTCCCACTTCTGACACCAAGTCTGTGGAGGGGTTGTGGGATAACAGATGAACCAGACACCAAACTTCAGGTTCAACACACAATCTCTGTGTGATGTTTATTCAAAATTCATAAGATAACTTTCAGCAATGGCATATCCCTTCTTCAATACATCAGTTTGCAGCAACAGACTATGAATGTCCTTCCTCTACACTTAGTCAATACCTACTGACCCACTGATCTAACTTTTTAGTGAAAACCATAGCATCCCTAAGTTTGTCTTGTTTGCTTGGGTGGTGGGGGGGGCTCAAACAAAAAAATCCCAAAACAAGGTAAAGACAAAGAACCTCAGTGCAAGAAGCAGTAAAGCAATGGGTTACCCCAAAGGGCATTGGCAATAAGCCAAGTTTTAAAGAAACACAACATCACACAAACTTCTGTAATGCAAAGCATCATGGGATGTGTATACAAATCACCATGAAGTTTCAGACAAGCTCAGTTTATAGCAGGAATGCATGGTACTAAAAGGGCCTCTCAAACAATCTGCAATTTACATGCATTTAACGACACAACAGGATTTTTTCTGAGCTCTCTACCCTGGTAACTTAATATCTATAATGCAGTCGCCTAGTACTTTTTACCTTTATCAAAAACACCTGGGGCCCAATTCTAAGAGGCATTACACCGGCACAAGTCAAGTTACACCACACCTGATGGTGCAACTGGCACCTTATGTCAGGCATAACGCCAGTTGGCATTCCGAAAGGTGCCTTGAGCCATGCCAAATGAGGGTTGCACCAAATGTGGGATACACCAGCCACTATGCTGCAACCTGCAATGACATGGTGCAAGGGTGGGTTACAGCAGGAACTGCACCCCATTCCAAAAGGGCAGCTGCTGTAACCCACTTATGCAATTCTTAAAGCCGCAATGGCACAGCAGAGTTAGACCATCATGGAGATGGTCTAGGGGACATTCATCTGTGTCAAACGATGGATGCCCTCTCCACAGTGCCACGGCAAGGTTCCCGCTATGCTCCCCATGCCACCCCAGCACGTATGTGCCCCCAACCCCCCAAATGTCAGGGACCCTCGGGTTCCTTGTTTCAGAATGCCCCCAGGCCAGCTTTGCCACCTGTCCAGCCCCCCATGCCCCCTGGTGCATGCCTTGGTGATCCAGGGTCGGGGGACTTCAGGGGGGTCATTTGCAGAAGGCTGTGACTTATGGCATGGGATGCTATTGCACCATGCCTGTGGCACTGGCCTACACCTGACACAAGTTACTGGTCATAGGTGCTGGGACTCTGCCACTCTTAGAATATGGAGCAGAGTCTCCAGCATAGTGGCAAATGTCACAACTCGCGTATGCCTGTGAGTTGCAACATTCCTCCTGGAATCAGCCCCCTAGTGTCATGGTATTTTCAACATTTACAGGTTTTATACACATGAGGTATACACATCAAGGTATTTTATGGCATAGTGCTATTGCCTACTAAATCCAACAATGAGGAACAAAGCCTGTTGTTTTACATCAGCTCGGAGGTCACCACAATAACCTCCCTGTGTGAGTACCTGAGAGGGAATAGGAAAATTAAAGATGACACTATAGCACAGTCAAGAAAGGGGAGGGTGTGCCCATAGGTGGCCAACCTTATGGGCTAGAAATTGTAATGGCTAGATTAGGCTAATAAATAGAAGAACTGTTGCAACATATTTAAGAAAAGGTCAGTCCTCAAGAGTGACAGAATCTCCCTGTCATACAGCCCATCACTAGATTATCAAAGAGTCTGCTTCAGTTCCTCAGATAGCAATGCCCTTGTGCTGTGCTCCATATCCTCAGCCACAAGTTCATCTCACATAAAATCTGCTATCTAGCTCTTCTTACCCTGGGAACTGACAGAATCTCACTGACGATCAACTTCCCCTTCTGTCACATGACCTTATCTGCAATAGTCATGTACAGTATCCACAGCCATCCTCTGTCTGCATGACCCACGTTGTTCATTCCCTCCTGAACTGCCACACTTGGCTGGTCTCCAGCTTCATCAAAAGTCCTATCAATCCTGTCCTGAATGTCCATCTCTCCAACTCTTGGCATGCATATCACCATAATGTTTTCTCTTTTCTGTGGCACAGCTTTCCATCAGCCCCACTGATGATCAAGTCCACAATCACTATCACCTGATGTGGCTTATCTTATGGAATTATTTTCTTTGGGCCCTTGTGTCCCTTAGAGATGCCCTCTCATTGTCATTACTTAAAGCAAGACTGAAACACCATGGGCACAATATTCAAAACTTTGTCCAATGGACAAAGTGATTGTGCAAGTTTGCCTGGGGTTTGCACTCATGTGCAATATTCAAAGGGGGCTGCTGCACACACTAACAGAGTTAACACACACACACAAAAAACAATAATGCATGTCATTGGCTAAAGGGAGAGGCAGGGACAGGAATACTGGTGCAGTGTGATACTCCACACATTTGCACTCTGCAAAGGGGTTAGTGCATGGCACTTTGTGCAACAAAATACCATCAATCAAAACCTTGACTTACTCTTGACAACCCTAGCAGGTACTGGAATCACTGCAGCCAACAACCAAGTTGGCAGTTAGGGTAGCACACCCACCCCCTAGCACCTAGTGGCACCCCCAACCACTGATTGCCATCCCTGGTAAAGTAATAAATGGCCCTGGTGCCTAGTGGTCCCCCCACTTTGCAATCACCAGCTCAGGTAGTGCACAGTAATGCCCTGGTGCCTAGCAGTACCCCCCCGACCTGCTGATTGCCAGCACTGGTATTAACTGTTCAATCCCTGGTGCCCCCACCCTTCAATTTCTAGTCCCAGTATCATACACTAACATTCTGGCATCTAGTGGAACCCCCACCCTCCGATTGCCATTCCCATAAAATACATTGTAATCTTCAGTGTTAGTGACCCCCACCCTCCCATGATCATCCTGTTGATGTTGAACTACAGTATTTCCTGTGCATCCAGCAGTCCCCCCATTTCCAATCTCCAGCCCCATAGTAATAATCATATTGCCTGGCATCTAGTGGAACTCCCCCACTGAACCCCTTCTCCATACCAATGTACCCTTCCCTGGCATCTAGCAGCCCCCCTGCACCACGGACACCAACAAACCCACCCTGCCAACCCCTCTTACCTGAAGTGCCAGTGCCACAGATCCCATACAGCGACCAGCACAACCCCTTTTACACCTCCTCGGCTGGCTGCTATATGGAAAGACAGGGTGTATGCATTCAATGTACAGTACAGTGTGTGCAGCCTCTGTATTGTACAGATAGTGCAGCCTGTGTACAGTACAGGGAGTGCGTTGTCCAGGAGCCATTATGGCCATTGCTCTCCAAACCACAGCCCCAAATCCTCCATTCTTTTATGCAAAAGCCCTTCCAGCTCTACATAACGTCAGCAAAGCTGACATGTCAGCTCTGAGAAAAGAAAAGCTTAAAAAATAGAAAAGGTGTGGACAACCTCAAAGGCATTTAGTTGCTCGAGGTGCTAAACTTCTGTGTGATGACAGTACATTTCAGACTTCCTGGGAAAACAGCCAAACTCTGTGTTTCATAAATGTTACGCAAAGCACGTGTATACTGCCTGCCACACAGATCATTCAGTGAAAACACCCACTGTTATACACTGCAATACCACGTAAACAAAAGTATGATGTCAGCTAAATATGAGGTGCTAAATATGTTCATGAAAAATAGAACTAAGTGCGCGCGTGGCCCATGTATTGTACAGGGAGCATGCCGCCTGTGTACTGTACACGTAGTCTGAAAAGTACTGTCATCACACAGAAGTTTAACACCTCAAGCAACTAAATGCCTTTGAGGCTCTTTACACCTTTTCTTTTTTTTAAGCATTTCTTTTCTCAGAACTGACATGTCGACTTTGTTGATATTATGTAGGGCTGAAAGGGCTTTTGCATAAAAGAATGGAGAATTTGGCACTTTGGTTTGGAACACAATGGCCATAATGGTTCCTGGACAGTGCATGCCTTGTACAGTATGTGGGCTATGCTTCTT
This sequence comes from Neoceratodus forsteri, assembly GCA_016271365.2. Taxonomy (NCBI): domain Eukaryota; kingdom Metazoa; phylum Chordata; order Ceratodontiformes; family Ceratodontidae; genus Neoceratodus; species Neoceratodus forsteri. The sequence continues at coordinate 1,644,532,620 of CM057450.1, forward strand.
GTACAATTGCATCAAAAAGAATCTCAAACATAGCCCAAAAGTGTTACGTCCCTTTCACAGGTACTTTATCAAGAGCTAAATCTTTTGTGTCATACTACCCATATATATAGTGCATTTAATACACAAGGTTACAGTCAGCTGCAAAAAATTTGTGCAAATGTCAGCAATCAGTAAGTCAATAGCCAACCTCAATTATCTAATACATTATGTTCGGGCTATTTTTGGGGGTGGATCTATAACTGTATAGATCCATTGTTTTAAAGCATGCTGCATAGAATGGCAAAATAAAAAATTGCAAAGTACAGTTTATTTTTTGCTCTTTACTTGCTACTCTGGGGGAGGGTTGTGAGGTTCTTTTTGATGCAACAGTAAATACTTTTTAACCTTATGCAACCGCAGCTGGTGGGTAACCACTTTCTGTCTCTACTCCCTGTACAACACAGAGGACATGCACACCCTGTCTTTCCACATGGCTGCCAGCCAAGGAGGTGTGAGGAGGGCTGTGTCAGTCACCATATGGGATCCATAGCACTGACAATTCAGGAAAGAGGGAATAGGCAAGGTGAGTTTGTCAGTGCCTATGGCATGGGGGGCCACTAAATGCCAGGGAAAGGTACGCTGGTATGGGATGGGGGAATTTGTGAGTGGGGAGTGCCACTAGATGCCAGGGAATATGATTATTACTATGGGGCCTGAGGTTTGGAGACAGGGGGGACTGCTGGATGCCAGGGAATAATTTCCACATCAATGGGAGAATGATCAGAAGGTGGAGGCTGCCACTAGCGGTAAGGATTACAATGCATTTTATGGGAATGGCTCAACTTTCAGACCATGATTTAACCAATTTGTATCATTCGTTCTCAAGAAATAAACACTTTCCCAAGTTCATCTTTCTTAGTAGTACTAGAAAATTTATTCAACTGAACTCAGGTACAATAGTCTGCGAACATGCCTTCCGGCACTTCAGCGCCATTTACAAATGTGACCGCACTTTGTAGACAATAGGAGCAGACCGGCTGAGTTTCATTTTTTATTAAAATTCAGAAACAGTAATTATTTCTATGGGGGCTGCATTGCTGATACACCTATGATGGCACAGGATGGACTGGTGCAGTCAGTGAAGGCACGTTTCTTAGTGCCAGCATAAAATGTAAGTAAAGGGCTGACAGTGTCCCTTTAACCTTGCTTGTGTTTTTCTGAGTGTTTAACTGGGAATCCCAATTTTCCATAAAGTGATTTTCTGAGGTTTGCCATAGCAAAAAGGAGTAGTAACCTGCAAGAGTTGTGAACCAGTCTCCTACCATTTAAGCAGCCAAAAAGTGTTGTTTTCCATGAAAAAAAATGAATTTTTTTCTGTGCTCTGCTTCATTTGCATAACCCTGACCCATTTTTTCTCCGTGCTGCCATCCCCAACCATGACCTCATGTAAGGGAAACAAAGTTTTGAAAGAGACACTGTCAGTTTTTACCTGACTCTTTACATTGTTTGCAAGTAGCTGTAGCTAGAATTATAACGCATAAAAAAATTCTAGTGATTTTATTGGCTGAAAGCAGCTCAGAGCCATGCAATCATTGACCTATAATTACACCCGTGAACTACTTACAGTAATTAAGGCCCTATAACATAAACATAGAAAAGTATTATCACACTCCCACATTCAAACAGGAGCTTTCCTTTCCAACCTGTCACTTCACCAGCAGGCAGTAAAAGTGAAACAACATCTACACAGAATGGCACTATCTTTTTGGCCTGGCTGTATCACAAAAATTTTCCAGAAACGTTTCTACAGACTGTACTGCTGTAAACACTACTGAACTAGGAGACTGCACTTTGATTATAGAGATAGAAAAATAGGCTATTTACTGTACCCACAACGCCGCAGTATGTAAATTAGTATACAGGCTACTATATTTCTGTGGTCACTGCAGAAATAGGAGACTAGGAGACTACATCTCTCAGTAAAGAAATCTTGTCAGCTAGATACTATAAGCACAATGCCTTGTTGTGAAAATAAACATATGAGAGCTTTTATTGCTGAAGCCACTACAGAATTATGAGTCTGCTTTTCATAGAAAGGAAATTGGAAAACAACTTCTTATTGTACCCACAATGCCTTGCTATGTACATATACATACTGGGTACTATACTGCAGTCACTACTATCAAAATAAAGGACTGCACATCTGAGTAATGAACATTTAAGTTAACTGTATAATTTGCCCAGAATTCCTTGTTGCTGTATGTAAAACTTTGACAGATCCCTTGCATGACATCATTCTGGGAGTGTGGCCACACACAGAAATTGGAGGTTGGGCAGAAACAAAGTGCTGATAAAACACAAAAAAATTACAATGACAGATTTTTTTACAAAACAAATTGCAGCTTCAACATCTGAAGCATGGTTGGCAATGGCATACTATGTGAAAAAGGCATTTGTGGAACTTTGATAAATCACTTTAAAGGGACATAAGCTTTACTTTTCTCCACAACAGATACCCTTCCTCTCAACCTCCCTTCTTGCCAGTGAGTGACAGAGGGCTACAGAATGTATGACAAATGACCAAAATGTGGTACACCTGATTTTTCACAGCGCAATGTCACATGCCAGTGAATTATGTTGTAAAATGAACAAACAACTGAATTTACCACAATAAAGGTAATGTTTTGCAAATTGGCATGCAGCTTGTGTTCTTAACTGAAATAAAGAGAAATGGAAAATGTGTTCTGATTGTGTTCTTAATTAAAATAAAAAGAAATGGAAAATGTGATATAGACATGCCATTAACATACAACAGCAAGCCTGGTGGCAACCCAGAAAAGCTGCAGTATTGTACAGTTTATTTAGTCAGACTCTGAGCAATGATCAGTCACAGTGACTGCCCTCCCCCAAAGCAAAGCTAAGAGGATAGCTAGGATACTGCAGCAGTGAACAGAAAGCGTATACAGTCCCCCTTCCCCATGACAAACTGCCATTGGGTAATGAATGCAGATATAGTTAAATAATAGCAAAGTAGACAAATGTGCAACAAATAAATTAACTTAGGGTTCTTGACTTACAATATCCCCTCATAGCCATCATTTATCTCATCCCATTTGGTTTATTTTAAAACCTCACACACAGAAGCAGCATCTTGTTTTTGTACATAACTGAGTAATTATCACATAGTGAATCTCTAATAGGTTCAATATTTAATGACAGCTTTGTGTAAATCTTTTAAAAACCAGTCCTAGACCCCTCAGACTCTTGAATTCTATGATATCCAATTGTATAGGTACATCCAGACCACACCTAGCTGGGCTAATGTAAATAAAATAGAAATCAGGACTTTTCTGGAATAACAAAGATTTGTGCTACTGGCCCCAATAAGAAACTGTCAGATTCTCGCTAACTGAAATGTATAGCAGGGACATATTTTGGCCCCAACACTTTGCTGTTTGGTTATTATCTGGAGGAAAACTATTTTCATTCACTGGAGGCTTCAGTGGGACTTCTAGCTCTGATATATGCTTACTGAGACATTTTGGTTAGTGAGTAGTCTTTCTCTGAAATCAGTTACTTTGCAGATGAAACTCTTATCTTGCCCTACTTAGCAGAAATCTCAGGTGATTAGTGACTGCAGCGGGAGCATGACCAACCTGAGGCAGTAGGCAGGCAGCATGGAGACTTCTGGAGCCCTGGGAATTTGAAAGGAGTGGGGAAACTAAAAGTGAAACCACACCATGAGTACAAGTGGCGGAGGCAACAAGCAACTAATGAGACATAAACTCATACCTAGAGGAGCAGTTCTCAGTTTGGTCAGTGATTTACAGATTTTTCTTGACCATGGCATTCCTCATCCCTCAGGCTCACTCTTTTTGTCTAATGCCAACCAAGCGATATTGACCTAGTCACTACACATACATGAGGCTGACTGAAATAAATCCAACCAATCTGCACTGCTCTGACCCTTAATTATGAAGCAAGAGCAGACCTGAAAGAGGTTGTGCTTAGCAGCTGAGCAGACAGAGGAGGCGTAGAATAGTCTGCCAAAGGAGGTGGTGGGAATGAACACAGTGGAGGGATTTAAACATGCCTGGGATAGGAATAAAGGAACCCTGGAGGTGGGATAGAGTGGTGAAAAGTCACTGACCAGATAGGGTCAGAAGACGCAGACAAGTGTAGGGCTTATGGGCAGACTGGATGGGCCCTGCAGTCCTTATCTACCAACAATGTTTATGTTTCTATGCGGTACCTATGGAGATGCTGCAGTAGCATATGAGGAGGCAGACCAGCCAGGATAGGAGGGAGGGTTGAGCGGGAGGAGCAATATCAGTTAATCAGGGCCTGGCTCCTTGAAGCAGACACCAGCCCATGAATTCTGAACGCGTCGCATCTGGCATCTTTCCATGAATTTTTAGCCCTGTGCATGCACCTGCTATAAAGGCATAGAAGGAGATTATTTGCAGTACATCGTGGAAAATTTGTGAGCGTTGAGAGGAATGGCAGAAATACATTTCCTTAGAATCACTGTTATCTTTAAAATTTGCATAAAGCTTACATTCTCAGTGCTACCCTTTTTCTATGAACATCAAATGCAGCCTGATCCTTTGGGCTGGAATTAAGACTACTTTAAAGGAAAAAAAGAATCTACTAGAGCAGCAAACAGTTTAGGAGACCAGGGTAAGACTGAAGAAGGAACTGTGCACCCAGATGGCCAGTGTGAATGCCAGTTATAAGGACAGAACACTGGGAAAAGAAGAAACATATAAGTGGCAGTTGCAACACAAGACTAAGAGGACACCAGAAAAAGGAATACACTTTTCTCATCTTCTTCTGTTACTGTTAAGCTAGCTATTGTAACCACTGCTGAACAGGGCTTGTGTGTATAGCACTGCTCATCATTAACCCCCCTACCTTCAGATAGGACCACTGACCCTATCAGAGAGAGGACTTATTATTTTTTTTCCATACACTGTTTTTCTTCATGGTGGAACACTGAAGCAAGCTGGCAGTGGTTCCCTCCTTGAGATAACTCAGTTGAGCCCCTGTTCTGTATCGGGAGGCTTCATGTGCTTTTCCCAATGATTTCTTTTTCCATTTTCTCCCATTTCTGCCCTTGAGTCTCCAGAGCCCCAGTGCAAGGATGTTAAATGTGCTTGGAGATGCGCAAGTCACCTTGGCCTGAACAGCCCCACTCCTGCCACCCCTGTGCTAGTACCTAGCCCCCCTCTTGATGCCTGCACTACCACCATGCCTCCACATGGTGGCAGACAAAGCCCTGGTAGGCTAATCTCCCCGATCTGAGTGAAGAGACCTGCCAAGCAGCCGCTCAATCCTCACCCGGTCCTCCCCCCAGATGACCCCCGGCAGCCCGTCTTCGCCATCGAACACAGGTCACCTGTGTGGTAGAAGATATAGCAAAAGATGCCTCAGCCCTCCACACCACTGGGTTGGCAGAGGACTTATTTTTTATTTGTATCAGAGTTCTTACTGGCTTACAGTTCTCTACCTAACAATATCCTGGCTAAACTGCTCCGCTTATATGCTGTCTGAATACTAGCTTCCTGTTAAGTATGACTCAAATACTCTTGTTATTACAAATTAGCGTATGTCTCATTGCTTATGTATGTACCGCTTCCCCCTGCCCCCTTCCCCAGGAAGCGCCTGGAATCGAGCACTGATGCTCAGTGTGCCTTCCTGGTAAAACTTTTAAATAAATAAATAAATAAATTGAAAGTGAGTAATAACAAGAAATTAGAAATCATTATTTTGTCAGAAGAAGGATATTTGAAAATTTCACACAGTTGATTCTAGGGAAGGGGTCTTTCCCACACAGCTCTAGTCCTAAGTGAATCATTTATGAGACCTAGTTTAAGCAAATTACCTCATTTGTTCACCTGTAAACAAGACAGCACAGTACTGTATTTCATGAATGTATAACTAATTTACCCAGGGTAACCCATTTGTGATGTAGCATCCCATTTTTCAGTGGCGTCCTACATCTACCCAGTTTCATTGCTTGAAGGATGGAAGCCCAGAAAAGCCTTATGACTTGTTAATTATACAGTGGCCCAGTGTGTCAGTTGCTGTAGTAGCTTTCAAACCTGAGAATTCCTGGTTCAGTGTACTATGCTCTAACTATTGGAAAGAACTGGATTTGATGTCTTGTTCTTACAAGAACATCACGCTCGATTCAGAATTCTTATAAGCCTAGACAGGGTAAAGGATTTAGAAAACTCATTTTTATTTTTAATTGCTTGAATTTAACAATGTATTTTCCATCTATTTACTTGTGTTTCCTGTCTTTGATTACTAGTCACATAAATTTATTGAAAGGAGCAGCTGTAGCTCAGGGCAATTCACCTGACTGTTCTCCATGCCTCAATACCATTTCATGCACTATTACTTGCATTCTTCCTTCTTCATAGCCTCTTCCTAATGACTGATGTTGAAGACCGATTGCCTGGCAATTGTTGAGCGCAACAACATCAAGCACATTTCTTCAATACACCTGTGCAGTAAATCCTGCCTTCCTAGACGGGGCTTAAACATTTTGGGGGGAAACAAACCTGGTGACCCAAGTAGGCAATGAAGTGAAAGGAGGGCATGCATTAGCACATTAAGAGATGTTAAACTTCATGAACAGATGAATGAACAGTGCTTGATCTCTGCAAGAATACCCCTCCCCCATTTGCATTAGTGTAGAAGCATCACAACAGAAAATCCAGGTGTTCATTTTGTCTTTTGTTGCGGTCCTTCTCAAACACAAATCACAAGCAGAGCTGGCCTTAGGCATCACCAGTGCCATTGGATATTGGGGGTGGAAGGTTAATCTAGGGTGCCAAACCACATCAAATACATGTTATTAGTTTTACTTTTTGTCTGGATTTTTTTGATTCATTTAAGTATGCTTGCTCTTTTTGAGGATCATTACTGAACTAGGAAATTATTTCTAATTTGCAAACAGGATGTCATGAAATCACTCTCTAAAGTGGAACCCAACCTACAGTAACAGAAGGCAGGGGTGAAAAGGGACAATCGGACAATGACAACAGGGGGAGGTGGGAAACCACAGGGCCATCCCAGAGTGCAAGGGACTGGATTTCAATGGGAGGGTACTTTAGCTGTGCAGTATAGTAATCCATAGCAAGTTTACAGTGGATGATTTTATAAAACGTCCTTAGTTTGCAGCACTTTAACTTGTTAAAAGCTCCTTGCAGAAAACATTTTCAAAATGTGGCAAATTATAAATATGCCTCACCCACTTAAGTACCTGCACTAAATTTCTGCAGATATGATATTTTGCTTGAAAAGTCAAACATGCTAGATAGAAGAATCCATTTCTTGGGGCTTGCCATCCTCAAGACATTATGACATCTGGTCAAGATCAAAAGGGCTCCATTACTCAGATGTTTTAATAGATTTTCAAGATTTCTGATACAAGTACTTTGCAATCAGTGAATCCTAGTAGTCAAACTTTCACATCACAATTTGGCTGAATTTTTCTTTTGGCACTTCATTCTCTATGTAATTAGCTTCTTAAAACATGCTTTTAAGAAGGAAACTAACATTTGCTTCCTTAAAATATTCATATTACAATGTGCAACATTTTTGTTTGCATTTTAGTATACTTTATTGAACATTTTCACATAACACATAATATCATAATTCATACAGTCAATCAACAGCTTCCCCCCTGTACAAGTAGTGACATCTAATCATACAAATATATGGAAAGCTGTGACCATAAATCTGCTAGGCCTAGTAAATATGAAAGTTGTATCTGACAGTGATAAGGCCTAGTCAGTTGAACTTATCTATATCCTAGCATTTTATCCCTCCATCCCCCTCCCCAACCCCCTTTCCACTCCCCACTCGGAGCACCTACAGAAATAATATCAGATCAATAACCTACCTGGAATAATCATCCTGATAAGTAGCAGACAGCCAGAGACTAGAGTAACTGCCCTATTCTTGTACCATTTAAGCAAAGTCACAAGTGAGAAACCCCATTCCCCTTATAAGTTTGGATTCGCTTAAGTACAGCACATAAGAGGTAAAAGGGCCATCAGAGGGCCCCATCTCCTATTGAATGCCTCCTGGCAATTCAGCCGAATAGTAATATGTCTCTCCAATTCAAAAGCTTGAAGAACTTCTGAGTGCCATTCTCTCAGAGAGGGGCTAGTATGGTCTAACCAATGTCGTGTTATAACGAGTTTAGCTACCACTGAAATTATAGACATGAAGGCTTTACAGCAGTCTATCATGTCCCTAGGAAAGTGGCCCACCAGACAAATCTGCTGAGTAAAGTAAGAATCCAAGCCCAGCAATGGGTCCAGAGCACCCTAAATTGCTTGCCAAAAGGGGGCCACCAGGACACAATCCCAAAGAATATATTTTAATGATCCTTCTGAGTTCCCACATCTAATACAAAGCGGAGGTGCTGATCTATCCATTCTGTGCAGTCATGCGGGAGAAAAGTAAAGGTTATGTAGGAGGTGAAATTGCAAAAAACCTAGGCAGTCCTGCTTTACATATTTATATAGACGTTGCCAAACTTGTTGCCATTCCTTGTCATCTAAGTTAACATCTAATTCATACTTCCAGTAGAAGCACACTCCCTGTGGTCTGTTAGGATCGTGATGTTGTATAAGATCATAAAATTTAAAAATCGGAAGAGGTAGAATAGCTATGTCTAAGAGCACGTTCGGTAGGGGGTTGGAAGACTCCTGCCATGGGGAGGGACCCAAAAAGAAGAAGATTGCACCATTCAGTTGCAGATGTTTAAACAAATGATAAATAGGTATGGAAAACTTTTCCTTGCAGGCCTAAGCTTCCCGTTAGAGATCAAAGATGAGATTGAGACCCTACCAAGGGCTGGACAAAAGCTTGAGGGGATTGTGCAGTTAGCAATTCTAAAATGTAGATTGCCAAATAAGGGTTGAGACAGGTCTTTGTATAATGACAGGCTGATGTGGGAGCAGATTTGATGGAGAGCTTTAAGAGACCACCATACTGGAGAGTACCACAGAGATTTAGGGAATTCAGAGAGTTTGGCATAAATAAGACTGCCTATATCAATACCCTGAGAGTGGCAAAGATGTTTTTTCAAAGAGAGCCACTGTGGGGTATAAGAGTCATGTAGGGAACCATCAGTATAGGAGCTCCACCTGAATATTTTACAATGGTGTATTGCACAATAATAAAGGAAAAAGGGGATTCGCAAACCACCCCGATCTTTCTGATGAGTTAACTTAAAGTATGCCCTCCTAACAGCTTTTCCACTCCAGAGGAAATCTGAAAGAGAAGTTTGCAACTGGAGAAACCAGCATTTGGTAAGATACAGGCTCACAATACTCAGTGGATAAAGTAACCTGGGCAAGATGTTCATCATAATCACATTAGCTCGCCCCAACAGCAAGACTGGAAGAGATCTCCATTTCTGTAGGTCAGTCTGAATGTTTTGACATATAGGGGAGAGATTGAGTTTAACCAGGGCAGAGACAGAGCAAGAGACTTTGATCCCCAAATAAGTGAGATCTTTGGGTTCCCAGGCAAGACCTAAGTTCTCAATCCAATGTCTCGGGACGTGCACACTAAGAGGCATGATTTTGGATTTATCCAGGTTTAGTTTGTACCCCGCCACTCAAGAAAACTTATCTATAATGTCCACAGCTGCTGGCATAGAAGTTTGTGGGTTCTCCAGATGCAGTAATTGATCATCTGCATAAGCCTACAGCTTATACCTGTCGTTACCTACTTGGACTCCCAAATCTCTTGGCTATTCTGAAGGGAGTGAATGAGGGGTTCCAGATACAGATTAAAGAGAAAGGGAGAAAGAGGACAACCTTGCCTGGTACCTCGCAACAGGAGAAAGGGAGTGGAAAAGATTCCCATTGCAGCGGACTCTAGCCAAAGGCTGATGATAGATGACCTTAAGTTGGTCGCAGAACTGAGAGGGTAAACCATATCTTCTTAGCATGGCAAACATAAATGGTCAAGAGACATGGTTGAAGGACTTTTCCTCATCTAGAGATACCAAGACCATTGGTATTTTCCTCTCTCCGGCCACCGATATAAAGTGAAGGACTGAAGGACCTTATGCATATGGTCCGAGGACAACTGCCCTGCCACAGATCCTACCTGGGTCAGGCTGATAAGGGCCTGCCATGTTTTTAAGAGACAGTTAGCTAGAACTTTGGTAAGGATTTTCAGGTCAGAGTTTAGAAGTGATATAGGACGATAATTACCAGGTAACAGATGCAATTTACCAAGTTTGGGGATAATGGTGATCCATGTTTGGGTGAATGAGCAGTCTATAAAGGTGGTATAAAAATAATTATTGAACCCATCCGGACTGGGAGCATTTTCCTTAGGAAGTTGCTCTATCACTCGCTGCACTTCATTCAAAGGAACAGGGGCTTGTAAGCTCTACTGTTGAGACTTTGTGAGGGTGGGCAGTGGGATTAAGTCTAAATAACTATCTATGAGATCCATGTCTGATGTTCGCTCTGCTTCCAGAGAACACAGATTTTTATAAAACTGCTGAAAGGCGTCAGCTATGCCTTGAGGGTGGGTAAGGATTGCTCCCCCAGGTGTTGGTTTAAGACTCTGAATCATACTTTGGGTTTCCAACTGTTTAAGCCTCAGGGCTAGGAGCTTACCTTCTCTCTCGGCTGTCTCCAGGTATTGGAATTTGATCCTCTAGAGAACTAGGTCAGCCTGCTCCACTAATAACCTGTAATATGGGCCCTAACATCAAGAACATCCTTGGTAAAGATCAAAAGCAGCACCCTAAGATTCTCAACATTAATAACTCATCCTCCTCAGATCCGCTAGCCATTGCTGATGCCTTTAACCAGGCCTTTACAGACCTATCCTCAGTGCTTAATCCAGACTACCTTCTGCCAGTGGAGGACCAAGGTTGTGCCAACCTGCTCATAACTAACCTCCCAGTCTTCTACTTTAAGAAGGTGATGGTGAAGGAGGCCCTAACGATGGTCAAGAAAGTCCTAGGCAAAACCAGATTGGGGAGTGACGGGCTAGACATGAAGTTACTATCTCACACCCTTGATATTTTTATTATGCCCATAACAATGCTATTTAATAAATCCTTGGCCCTAGCTCAATTTCCAGAGGGATGGAAGCAAGCCCTGGTAACTCCAGTGCATAAGAATGGTGACAAGGCGCTGGTGTCAAACTACAGGGCAATATCTATCCTCTCCCCACTATCCAAAGCTTTGGAAAAAATTGTGGCAAGTCTACTCACGGAATACCTCAATAAGTACAATCTGTTCTGCCCAAACCAACATGGCTTCAGGCAAAAACACAGTACCACCACGGCACTGCTAGAATACACTGACTATGCGCACAAAGCGCTGGATGAAGGCAAATTGGTGGGGTCCATCTTCATTGACTTCACCAAAGCCTTCGACACCATCAACCACTCTGTACTAGTATTCCAGCTCCAAAGATTGGGTGTGGCACCAAACGCCGTGAATTGGTTCAATGACTACCTAACACATAGGAGCCAGTGAGTCAAAATCAGGCAGACGTTATCCAGCTCCAGAGATGTCCCTCAAGGATCAATTCTAGGGCCCCTGCTTTTCAGCCTCTTTGTAAATGACCTACCCATAGCCTGTGACATCAAACTTATTCTGTATGCAGACGATGCCGTGCTGCTGAGCAGTAGCACCTCTCAGGTTGCCCTACAAGCAGAACTACAGAACTCTCAATAAACTCGAGGACTGGGTCAGTAGGCAAAAGCTGCTACCAAATTACAAGAAAACCAAGGCCATGCAACAATCCAGCCCCTACAACAAACACAAGCATGCTCCTCTCGTAATCACCAACAAGGCTGGTGAGCAGATTGAGCAGGTGCACTTGTTCAAGTACCTTGGAGTCACCATTGATGACTCTCTCACTTATATGCACCACGTAGGCTCCCTTGTCGAAGTGGTAAACACAAAGATCGGGGTCCTTTATAGGCATAAGAAATCCCTCACCTCGGAAGCACTCCAAATCTCAGTCTCCAGCTCCATACTCTCCTTGATAGACTACGGGCTGGTGGTCTATGGAGCTGCTACTGAAACAGTGCTCAAAAGGGTCCAAATTGCACTCAATAAGGTATACCGCCTCATCCTGTGTGCAGATCACTACACTCATACTTGCACCCTGTATGAGCGTACAAACTGTCTTAACCTAAAAGACAGGAACAAATACCAAACTTGCCTCCTGGGAAAGAAGGCACTCCTCAGAAAAATCCCACCCTGTATAGGAAACCTGCTCAAGGCTTCTCTCTCAACACACATCACCAGACGGAGGAAGAATGCAGCACTGTCCATACCATTCCACCAAACCTCACTAGGGCAGCGTGCTTTCTCCTATTGGGCCTCCCTGTGGATAAATGAACTCCCGCAGGAATTACAAAGAAACAGCAGCCTGTCTCAATTCAAAGTAGGCCTCAAACAGCACCTAATGTCTAACTCAAAATTCACCTGCTTCTCAGGCCCCACTTGATAGACAGGCCTACCCCCAAGGTAACACCCAGCAGGGCTACCTAGAGAACCCTGCCTCCATTCCAGCCTAACCAAGGGCTTAAGTAAGCTATCAGTCCACTTTAAACGCACTTGGTACTGCCCCTCCCAAACCCCCCTACACACACACACACCATACTTGACAAAGCCCTCTGGAGCTGCTCCCCATCACAGCCCCCTGTTTCACTATCCCCCACCTCTCGTTTTCTACGGTTGGTTTCAAACCCAGTCCCCCTTGTTTCACTGTCACCCAGCCTCTCGCCATCTGGGATAGCATTAAACCCTATGCAGTTACTCTGCCATAGTCTATCAACGGATTTGGAGGTTTCCAGGGGTGTGCTACCTAGAGAAACCGATTAGAAATAGCTTAGTATTCAATTACAACTGCTCAGTTTTTTTTTCTCCTATTTGTCTAACTGTCATGTAATCGATCTTTAATGCCTAATGATCAGGCCTCTGTAACCACTGAATATGTGTATTGTCTTATTGTCCACCCTGATGTGGAACCTTTTTAAAAGAGCTCACGCTCAAAGGTCTTTCCGAAATACTAATTAAACAATTAAACAATTAAACTAAGAGCATGTAATTGAGTCCACATGTCTTGGCCAGCCGAGGCTGAAAGATGGCATCCCAGATCTTGGATCTGAACTAATAATTAGTGTGTCTTTTCCACCCGCTGCTTCTTAATCTTCAACACAAGACGATTACATCCCCCTCGCACCACAAATTTCGTTGCACCTCATAGCACATCCATAGATGATACAGTATCCTCATTTCCCCTAAAGAAACTTTATATGAACTCCATGAGGGCTGTAACAAAGTGGGTGTCTCACAGCTGCATAGAGTTAAATTACCAAGCCCTGTCCTGGTCCTCCAACCCCCTCAGAGAACACTCCATATGAGTCAGTGCATAGTCGGAAAGAACAGTGGACAATACATCATGTGCCAGAAGACCTGGGAGACTAGAGGTGTTGATCAAAAAGCAGTCAATACGAGAGTACAACTTGTGCGGAGGAGAAAAAAAGGTGTATTGTCTATCATTAGGGTGTAGGATGCCCTGAGGATTGTCTAATCCCAACGAATCCATAAACTCTGTCAGCCCCCGTTGAGCCAGAGAAAGACCTTTGCAGCACAGACCCGATCTATCCAAATCCAGATGAAAAACTAGACTCCAGTCTCCACTGAGAATGATAGGGATATGTGAGAAAGCTAATAATTGAGTCAGAAGATTAGAGAAAAACACCAGAGAGTCTGAGTTCAGACCACAGATCCCTCCTAAAAGCAGCTCAGTTAAGCCCAATTACCCCTGAAGTAAAAGGAAGCGGCCCTCAAGATCATTGCATTCCTTATGCAATTGAAAGGGGACCCTTCTGCATATTAGGATAACCACACCTCCCTTTTTATTACCTACTCCCACCCCATAAACATGATCAACCCACTCCCTATGAAAATACTGTATGTCCCCTTGCTTAAGGTGGGTTTCTTGTAAGAAAACCACATCTGGTTGGTGTTTTTTGAGATAACGTAGGATCATGTATCTTTTACCGTTTGCCTCCTTTATGTTTCAAGAAAAATTTATATGTGGCCCCCATAATTAACCTTTAAAACTTCTGTTATTTGAATCTCCATCTGCCTGCCTACAATTCAATAAAGTGCTCCAGAACCCTCCTCCCCCATAAACCTCCCAGCCAGGCCCACCTGACCCTCCCTCCCTCTGAACCCCCATGGTTGAAAATTCAGAATGAACCAGCAGGGCGGCAGGTGGGTGGTGCTGCTGCCCACCGGCTGATGGGGGCGGGCGGTGGGGCTCAGTGGGCGGGTGGGGAGGGTGGTACCGCTAGACCACCAGGGATATTGGACTAATTACTTTTTTATTACAAATGCCCGCAATTGGGCAGCCAGCGGTCCACTGGACCACCAGGGATATTGGACATATGTATTCTTTTTATTACAAATGCCCACGATTGGGCAGACAGTGGTCCACTGGACCACCAGGGATATTGGACATATGTATTCTTTTTATTACACATGCCCACGATCAGGCAGACAGCGGTCCACTGGATCACCAGGGATATTGGACATATGTATTCTTTTTATTAAAAATGCCCGCGATCGGGCAGACAGTGGTCCACTGTACCACCAGGGATGACAGGGATTTTATTAATTTACTCAGCCCGTGACCGGGCGGGCAGGTCCACTGGACCACCAGGGATTTATGCTTTTCCTGTTTTTACTGCAGCCTGCGATCGTGCTGTGGAGCACATTGCCAGCTGCAGGGGGTGTCGGTCCCTGACGGCTGCTGCCTGACAGGGCACCAGACACAAGTCGTTGGGGATCAGCGCACCTGCATGCAAATGGGGCCATAATGACATGCAAATGGCCCCATTTGTGCCTTGCATACATTATGGCCCCATTTGCATGTCAAGTTTTGAATATCGCGGTTGCTGTGCATAGCACATTGGAACTTGCACTAGTGCATCCCCATGCTCCACTCTGGCCACTTGCGCTGGCGCAGTGCCACTGTGCCATGCACACTGCGGGTGGCAAGGGTGCGATATTCAATGATGCTGTGCCATGGAACAGCTCCGTTGAATATCACCCAGTCCACACCCCTGCGCAGCCAAGTTGTGCTACGCCCAAGCTTGCACCACAGCCTGGTGCAGTTTGAATATCTAGGTCTATGTATTTAAGGTTAGGAACTTGAGGTTGTAAACTTAGAATTTGTTTTTTCTCTATTCCCACCATTGGTAGGAATGCTGGGTAGGTGCAGGAATAGAGGCCCAAAAGATTGTTAATGGTTCAATTACCTCCCCCAACTCCGGAGAGTGTGACCAGAACCATGCAGGAGAGGAACCCCTTCCCGTGGGGGAAGCCTCTGAGGACCCATGGCTACTGACCGATCCCATCCTCTGGCCAAATTATGAAGAAATAATCCTAAAAGATGTGGACTGAGGTTTGGGTCTAGTTATGTCCAAGAGTCTTATCCTCTGAGTCTTACTGCTGAATAAGTCACGTCCTTGGAATCTTAATGGTGAACAGGAAGGTCAATTCAGAAATATGGAGGATTCTGGAAGATGAAGGAGAGTCTAATCCAGATGGATGTTCAGATGAAGGAAGATGTTTAACAATGTCCAGGATTTCTGTTGTGGTATTCAAGAACTGGAAGCTTGACACTATGATGGATCCAGGAAATGAAATCAAAGGATGGCTGAGCATTAGACGTTGGTACACTGAAGATCCCAAAATGAATACAGAAGAAGCAAGTCCAGGAGACAATCCAGTGTCAGTCCAAAGGCAAGGAAGCCAAATAGATGTTGAAGGAGAGGCCAGCACTGAGGGAGTCCAAAGCAGGCACATGATGGACTGAAGGGAGGAATGTATATGAAGAACCAACTCCCAATGCTGGTGGGCAGGAAGGCTGGTGCTGCACAATGCTGTTCGGACAGAGCTAGAGATAGAGACTGCTCAAGGAGCAGAATGAAGAGGAAGGAGTAGAAAACAAAGTTGGAGACAGAGATTCCCAATCCTTGCGGCCAGGGAAGCCACCGTTGCTCAATACCCCAGAGGGAGAGCTAGGGACGGAGACTGTCAGGTGGTATGAGCATGTGAGAAGACCTCCATGTAGGTCAGCGAAGAAGGTCCTGCATGGAGGACCTGAGATGGTGTCAACAGAGACCTCCATGTAGGTAAAGATGTAGACAAATGTCAAGGATGCCAAGGATGCCAGGGACTGCAGAACAGAAACAGCAGATAGAGATGCAGGAGTGGCCAATGAAGTCACCTCAGTGTCAGATGAAGTGTCACATGACAATGTAGTTTCCATAGCATGGTAGAATGGAATAGAACAGGAGCCTTTCAAAGGCAATCTGACTAGAGAAGCAGCAGCCATGTGAAAATCCAGTGAATGGGGGGTCATGAAGCTGTGGAATAGGAACCCCAGGTAGGCAGAATGAGGATGCATGAGCAAAGTGACCTCCACATAGATCATTTCTGATGGTCATTCCCAGAGGACCCAGGATGGAATCAAACAAGACCTCCACATAGGTCTGAGGTAAGCCCAGATGCCAATGGCCCACACGTAGCCACAGAGGAGGTGACGAAGGACAGACCCCCATGTAGGTCATCAGATGGCAACCCTGCTGCTGGAAGGGCATAGTAAAGCCTAAGCGGGTACTGGAGAATGATGAAGTGTGTACGAAGTGACCTCCACATATGTCACCACTGATGGTCCTTCCCAGAGGACCCAAGATAGAATGGAACGAGATGTGCAGATCAGCATATGGCAACATCATCCTCATGCAGGGGCAATGCTATCCATCTAAGGTATGCCAAGATGCTAGGGACCTACTTTGAGCCACTGAAGAGGTGGCAATGGATGGACCCCCACATAAGTCATGACAGAGTCACGTGATGCAGTGGTGCTGAGAGGCTGCTTGCTTCAGAGCTCCCGCTTTCCCCCTCACAAATCTTCAATTTTCATCAAGCCAAAGCTACTAATTCAGCACTAATCAAGGTCTAAACACCTAATCTACATCAAGAGACTTCAGTGTACAGAGATTGGGGTGTAGATTGCCTGTTTGAAGATCGCGATGACTGACACTGAAATGAAGGCCTCAGGAGTCAGGCACACCCACCTACACCAGAAAAAGCCTCCAAAAAAGCCAAGAACGCTGGGTCCAACCCCTCTTCAGCCACTAAATATCCAACTGGTGGAGGTCTTAATGTTGCAGCTGGTACCACCTTAACAGAAGAGCGCTTTTTGGAAGAGCTTTCCCCATTCAAGGATACCCAGCAAGAGATCTCCAAAGAAATTAAATCAATGAGGCAAGACTATGCAGACCTCTCGAGGAGAGTGGGGTATTCGGAAACCAGAATTGTGTCTGTGGAGAAATAGCAACAGAAAATAGATCCTGAAATCATTAAACTTCGTCAGCAAATTCAAAAACTCCAGCTGAAGACCGAAGATCTGGAGGAACGAAGTCGACGAAACAATGTGTTAATCCTGGGGCTCCCAGAGCTGGAAGAGGGGGGAGACACCATAAGATTTATCCAGCAGTTTTTTAATAAAGTGGTGGGCCCCTCACCTACCCACCAACAATACCATATAGAGAGAGCCCACAGATCCCTCAGACCCAGGCCTCCTCCGAATGCTCCCCCCAGACCCCTAATTATTAAATTTTTGAGCTACCTGGATCGTCAGCATGTTCTGACCAAAGTTAAAGAGCTGGAATCCATCTTGTGGAATGGAGTTAAACTGAGGATTACCCAGGATTTACCCAGAGAGGTGCAACAAAAACAAGCTGCATTTCACCCCGTAGTGAATAAGCTGATCGCGGCTGGGAAAGCATTCCGAATGAACTACCCTGCAAAATTGATGGTACAGGTGGAAGGCGTTTGGTACCCTTACGACAACCCCGAGGAGGCGATGACTGGACTGTCTAAGTTGCTCCCCGATTTGTTTAAGGTACTCTCTACTAAGTGACTGAGAAGTGAATTACTGGAAAATGTACAAATGTTGGGATAGGTGAAGGCTTGCAGTAACCTAGATACCCCTTAAAGTTTATTTCCCTGTTCCTAATTCCTTGGTTTTTGGCTTAATCGAGGTTTCACTTACTGGGTTTGTCACTGGAGTTAGGTAGGTGGCTGGCGCTCCGGGGGGTGGCTGCCTCTGCTTTTCGTTGGGATCAGCCTCCCGGGGTCCGCGTGGTGGTAGGCCTAGTAGTTGGAGGCCAGAGGCCTAGTCGGCCTGCTTCTGTATCCCGTCGCGTCCTCGCTCCTCGATCCTCTAGGGGGAACTGCTGCATATGGGAGCAGTTTCCGGAGGACCTATTTACGGTCGGACCGATTTGGTCTGTCGAGTACTTGGTCCCCGTGCGATTTCCTTCCAATTCTCCGGATCTCAACTGAGCAGGACCGAGATGGCAAGGGCTTTCATACATAATTTTCCAGGTACTGTTACCCACCTTATTTTCTCCTGGGGCTGTTTAGGAGAGCTGGGGGGATGGCTCTGTACTCCCCAAGGTAGCGACTGAGCATTTTTATTACCGGTGGGGGGGACAGGAGGGCTCGCATGCAGGACAAGCCTAGTGCCATGCCTTGTGACCTGTTAGGGAAGGTCTGGGTACCTCTAAGGAGTACTTTTACAATAAACACTGTTCTCCTCATAGTTGGGGGGCTGGTTGTTTGGTTCTGGGGTCTTAAGTTTGGTGTTTCGTTCTATATGGGCACTAGGAGGGGAGACCTGGGGTACCCTGGGAGGGGGAAGGGAGTGGGGATGTTTTGGACTTTATGGCTACTCTGGTTGTCAATAATTGGAATGTTGAATATAATGTTCATTTTTCAATGTAATAGTTGGATTGGGGGGGGGGAGTATTGTTCATGGGTGTTGTGGCTGTGATTTGTGGGGACCGCCACCTAGTTTTGCTCATTGCATGCAACTTGGGTTTTGTTTTACGGTTTGGCGGTTTCTTAGTTCCACCAGTTCTGTCTTCACCTTCTTTAGTAGGAAGGATATTTGGGGGTATATTGGTGGGTGGTTAGAGGGTGTCGCCACTGTATGGAGTGAGAGGGGGTTACAGGGTTCAATTCGTCTGGAATTATTTTGGATTTTAGAGTATGGTTAGGGGTGCAATTAAATTGATTAGTTGGAATGTGAGAGGGATCAGGGATGTCAAGAAGAGATCCCGCATCCTGATTAATTGCTCGGTATTGGGGGCTGACATTCTGTGTCTGCAAGAGACCCATATTACGGTGGCTGAAATTAACACATTGAAAGTCAGAGGCTTCTCCCAAATTTTTGTGGCTGGAGACTCATCGGAGGCTAGAGGAGTCGCTATTATGATAAAGAAAAGTATACCCTTCAGTCCGACCAAGGTCACCCAAGACCCAGAGGGTAGATATATATTGGTGCAAGGATCTCTTTAGAACTCTACCATAGTCTTAGGTTCCGTGTACGGTCCAGTTGGAGGGAATGTCAGTTTTGTTATGCAGTTAATTGACAAACTTAGTTCCTTTCTGCCAGCCCCCTTGATCCTGGGGGGGGGACTGGAATATAGCACCAACCCAGGAGCTGGATAAAACCTTCAGACCACTAAGGCCACTACTTCCACCACAATTGGCGTTGAGGGATATGAGCAGCATGTTGGGTTTAGTGGATCCCTGGAGGACCCTACACCCCTCCAATAAAAGCTACACTTTTTTTTCCCCGCTTCATAATTCTTGGTCGAGGTTAGATTATTTTCTAATAAGTACCTCTCTTATGACCAAGGTTCCCTCTGCAGGTATTGAACCTATAGTAATCTCCGATCACGCATTAGTTTGGTTCAGTCTCACCCCCCTGTCTCTAACACAACGAGATACGATTTGGAAACTTAACACCCAGATACTAAAGGATGAGCACTCCCTTACCCAGATTGGATCTCTTATCAGAGACTATCTGGACACAAATCGGGGCTCGGTGGCCAGGATGGACATCCTTTGGTGCTCGTTAAAGTGTTTCTTGAGAGAGGGGTATTTAAAATCTCCTCCAGGAGAAAGAAACTCAGATCTCAAAATCTTATTTCCCTCTCAAGTCAGATTAAGGCAGCAGAGGATTCTCTGGCTACCTCCAAATCATTGAGCAGTTTAGAACAGCTGCACAAACTTAAAAATGAGTACAAGGGTCTAATTCATGAAAAGACGGAGTTTGCTCTACTGAGAACTAAGGCTAGGTACTTAGATCAGGGGGAGAGGCCGAGCAGGCTTCTGGCGTTGAAGCTTAAGGAAACAGAGAACTCTAGATTAGTTCCAGCTCTGGAGGACCAAGACGGGTCTGTCAAAACAGTGCCCAGGGACATTGTGGCAGTCTTTAAAGAGTTCTACCAGAATCTTTATGGTACCAAGGCATCCCCCTCTTCCCAGTCAGTCTTAGAAAATTTTTTCGGGTCAATCGTACTCCCTCGCCTCTCGGATGATCAAATAGCCTCTCTTTCTCTGCCCTTGTCCCAGAGGGAGGTGGAAGAGGCCATTCATAGTCTCTCACCAGACAAAGCTCCCGGACCCGATGGGTTTCCTGCCAATTTCTATAAGGTCTTCTGCCAGGATTTGGCCCCACACTTCTGGAATTATACAATTATTTATTATCAGCTGATACATTGGACCCATCCTTGCTGGAGGCTATTATTATTTTGATCCCCAAGTCAGCAAAGCCCTCTCTGAACCCGGCCAACTATAGGCCTATCTCACTGCTTAATTGTGACATTAAAATTTTGTCCAAGATTCTGGCTTCTCGGATTAAACAGGTCTGGACCTCACACCTGAGCAGTGAACAAGTGGGATTTGTGCAGGGCAGGTCTGTGGCAGACCATATCAGATCACTTTCTCATGTTTTTGGGGCAGCTCAAACTTCCCAGGTCCCCATGGCGCTGGTAGCTCTGGATGCGGAGAAAGCATTCGACCGGGTTAGCTGGGAGTTTTTATGGTGTACTATGTCCAGATTTGGTTTTCTGGAGGGGTTCATGCATTGGGTGAAGGCACTATACAAATCCCCCACGGCAAGGATTTACTGCAACGGGGTCTTCTCGTCCTCTATCCAACTGCTCTCAGGCACCCGACAGGGATGCCTCCTATCCCCATACCTCTTCAATCTTTATCTGGAACCCCTGTTGCTTAACCTTAAAACAGCTCCAGGGATCCAGGGGGTGTCCCATCTCCCAACAGGCTTCCAAGATTTCGGTGTATGCGGATGACATCCTCCTGCAACTATCTAACCCGGCTGATTCTCTACGGGAGGTAATGGGAATAATTGCACAATTCGGGGAAGTATCCAATTATAAGCTCAACCTGGCAAAGACCAAGATTTTCCCTCTCAACATGCATCTCACCCAGGCCTCTGTCTCTCATCTGGGTATGAAGTGGGCCCCAACTCACTTAAAATACCTTGGTATTTACTTGGCTTGTGACCCTACTTTGGTTAAGAAACTCAATTTAGATGACCTATTAGACAGAATCAACTCCGATCTGCAAAGATGGAGTAAACTGCCATTATCAGTGGGTGCCCGGATAAGCATTGTCAAAATGAACGTCCTACCCCGTCTCTTCTATCCCCTGAATCTTCTGGATATCTGGTTGCCCAAGCCTTTTTTCAAAAAGATCCACTCGGCCCTGATTGATTTTATATGGAACCATAAACCTCCAAGGCGAGCTTTCTATAAATTATGCCTGCCTAAAGATATGGGGGGTCTCCGCCTGCCCAATTTCAAATTTTATTACTGGTCTAGTCACCTAGTCAAAGCAGGGAAATGGTTAGGAGGAGTAGAGGATACTTACTCCCCCCTATGGTTAAGCCTTGATCTTGACCTTATCAAACAACATAATATAGACCCCACTAGCCTTTTTTATTGTCGTTTTGCATCCCTCCCTAGAGAGATTCGAGACTCTCCAGTAGGTGCCACAGTTAAAGTACTTAATCAACTTTATATCACTGCCAAAATCAGATATAATAAAGATCCCGGTCAGCCCTTGACCTGTAACCCCAACATTAAAATAGGGGCCAAATCTTTATCTCCCAAGTGGCTACCCCAAATACAAGGGCTTTCAGTTGAAGATCTCTATGTGCAGGGTAGGCACGGTTCAATAGCTGACCTCCTGTTAGTCTTAAATATCCCCACCAATGCCCTTTTTAAGATATATCAGTAAAAGCATCTGATTGATAAGGAGTTTGGGATAGCAGTACCCACTTCAACTGTTAAACCGTTATTAACGGTGATCAAAGATTGTGCGGTCAAACCCCATGGGGTGTCTAAACTGTATATTCACCTTCTGAAGCTTATTTTTCCCATCCCCTTAACTGGCTCCAAATCTTGGTCCTTATCTCCCCCAGGCTCCTCGTTCACATGGAGTCAGATCTGGAAGGATTTGTACACATACAATACCTTAGATAAGAATAGATTAATCCAATACTTTATAGTCAACAATATGTACATTACACCAGTGTTGAAATCGAAATTTGACCACTCCATTTCCCCAAAATGTTTCAGGTGTGGAAAGGAACAGGGTAATCTCCCTCACATCTTCTGGTACTGCTCTAAGATTGCCCCTCTTTGGAAGGCCATTGTGGACAGCTTAGATCCCATATTAGGTCTGAAAGACCTTTTTACAATAGAGGTCTGTATTCTAGGTGTTTATTTAGGTATCAATGTAAGGGAAAGGAAATACCATATGGCTCTTATTTCAATGGCGATTAAGAGACTAGTGCTTCGACACTGGACAGATAACCTCGAGAATTCATACCTTGACTGGGTGGAAGAAATGTCTCAATGTTTTAAAATTGAGAAATTGATTGCTAATACTAGATCCTCTCCAATGGCCTTTCAAAGAAAATGGGGCAAGCTGTATGCTCTGTATCTCCATTGATTGGGAACTTAAAAGCTCCTAGAGCAGTTGAGTTTGAAGGAATATTCTCTCTCTGATCTCTCATACTCCCTTTTGTTTCCTCAAAATTAATTCCAATACCTCTCACATTCCTAGATTGTCTGGTCCGGCTTTTACCGGCCTGTACTCGGATAAATCATCCCTACAATAGCTCAATTATTTATGTAAACCTTACCTCTCTCTCTTCTTCAGTGGTGACAATTTTATCGGGGGAGGGAGGCTTATATATTATTTTTCTCCGTTTTCATGTGATGGTCCATGTCTGGGCTATATTGAATTTCTGTACCATGTTCATGTGATATTTGCCAATCTGATGTAATAGTAGTTGGAAACCAATAAAAAGAGAATTTCAAAAAAAAAAATAAGTCATGACACAGGACCCCCATGAGGGGCAGGCAGATGGCAGATGGTGCAATGGGCAGCGGAAGTTCACAGCACTGATCGTGGAAGGGGTAGGCATGGCCCCAGATGTTCCAGCATGGTACAGTCCCAATTCATGCATCTATTCCCAAGTGGCAGAAAACAAGACATGTCCACGATGAAAGTGAAGTCTGAGGGAGCACTGAAGTCAGTAAAATAGCCAAAGGTAAGGATAGGTGCCATGAGATCTGGAACAGCAAGCAGGCCATCAGGTGTAGAAGCAAATTTCAGATTGGTAATGGAATGCTCCAGGCATCCTTTGCCACAAGAGGTGGCATAGAAGAATGGCTAGAGTAGAAATAAAAAAAGGAGATAATTGGTGGCCAGGCCCAAAGCTTCTGAGAAGGGGGAAGAGTTGGACAGCACTTGAGTAGAAAGAATTGCTGCAGACGGTAGCCATTGCCAGAGGGATACTGCTTCCCTCTCTGACCTATGAAGCTGTGACCTATGTTAATGACTAAAAGGCATCCTTACACTGATGGGACACTACATATAACACCATCTGTCACTACGTCTTGGCATCCCAGTGGCTAAAACATACCTGCCAGCTCTATGCTGATCTACGCTGGCCTTCCCTCTCTCACTATTGGCTTCTCCCCCTTGGTTCATTTGTGGAAAACATTATTAGAACCAATATCCCAGGATCTCTCACCTCCCTCCTGCTTCCCCAGTCATCCTCTTATGACCTATGGTCTGTCTGTCAATCCCTACTGCAAATACCAAGATGTAAAACCTTCAAGGGAACCTGTGCTTTTGCATCTACTGCTCCTAAGTTTTGGAACTCCCTTCCCCTAGTGGTTCAGTCTGCATCAAGCCACTCCCTCTTTAAGAAAATGTATCAGTTTCATCTATGTAAACCTACCCCTTGTGAGTGTTTTACTTCCCCCTAGTTTTCTCCTGACTGCAATTGGGGCTCCTCCTCCTCGTCCTCCTCCTCCTCCTCCTCTTCCTCATGGTCTCATATCACTCATGCTCCTTTTCTGACCTAGCCCTGCTGTGCTCTGCTGCTTACTAGTCCTTCCCTCACTGTTCACTCTAACACTCCTGATGTGACCTAGCCTCTTACTCCCAACAACTGCTACTTGTGAAATGGCAAATTATAATGTGGAATTTTGTTACTGCTATCAGCTCTTATGTCTCTGTTGAAGCTGGCACTTATCCTGGCCCTGTACAATTTTTTTTTGTATGCCAGGGCTTTATTGTTATTCACCTTATCCACTAGCTTAATCCTGTTGTTGCTGTAAAACTGTATCCTTACTGTTGTACTTCAATTGTCTCACTGTTCATAAGCTATATCTTGCTATTGTAATTCATTATATGTACCCTATTGTTACTGCCAAAAGCTGTACCTTTGCTGTTGTAATCCCTCCCTGTACTTTGATCTGTACTGTATTGCTTGCAATCTCCCAGGTTGTGTTTGAAAATAGTCATTTCTATGGCTAGCACACCCACCTAGTTACCAAAAACTAAATAAATATGGTCAACCCAGGCTGAAAATGGTAGGGAGTTGGGCAGGGGTGTCATGCAGTCAGAAATTCTGGAGGGGCACAAAATGTCAACCTCTCTAGGGGGGTCCGGGGGCATGCTCCCCCGGGAAAATTTGGAAAAATTGAAGTCAAATGGTGCATTTTGGTAACTTTTAACAGCCCAGAAAGCTGTTCCCCAACAAGCTAAGTGACATAATACTGATATAGGTTGTAGAAATGATTAATTGTTTTGTCCTTTGTTCATTGTACTTAGAGTTACCTTTTGTATTTTTTTAACACTTAGTCAGAACTTGTGCATTTTGACAGTCTTTTATCATAAAGACTCACATAATACTAAAGTTTGAATTTTATGATATGTAATCACATAACTATTTAGTCCACTTGTAGCAGATCCATTGACTTCTAAATTACAGGAATTCACTATCAATTTGTTGTCATTATAGTCAACTGTAAATGTTATATTTGAATAATAATGACATGTCATCTGTTTTCTTTTTTTTTTTTATGTAAAATTCTGTACGTTGGGTAAAGCACAGTGACTGAATATCAGCTCGTTCCCAGGTTCGACCATGTTGGGAAGAGTAGATTTTTACAATGAAAATTTCACAGTATACAACTCCCCCCATTCACAGTAAGATAATTAAGAACAAATAAATAATAATAATAATACACATACAGATTATAAACAGTATTTGCAGTAGGAGAGGCAGTTATAATTATTGTTTCATATGTTCATTGTGTTACATCAATTGACATAATCAATCATCATGTTGTAACTGATTAGCAGGTGAGGCAAGTATGGTAACAATATAAACATGATACAACAATGCTGCTTTTGACACAGTTTCACATAATGCAAAAGGCTGCTCAACAAGAGTAGTAGACTAGTAGTCTGGGCATGTTGCACAATGTGGTAAATCAGGAAGTGGCTGCCAGAATGCAGAGGGTGGCAGTAAGATACGTTTGTCTCAGAGTGACTTCATGTGTGACAGATGAAATAGGAGGGTCCATGGCCCATATCTGGAGAAAATGTGGAGCACCCAATTAGAGGCTTTAGATGCCCTTGGGAGAGAGTGGTGCTCATAGTGTAGTGTGCCCCGGTGACATGTGTAAATTTGAGTGTAAAAATCATAGTGCTATGCAAAAGTAATATAAGCTGAGAGCTGTGATCTCCCCTCTTCAGTGTTGGGCTGGGATACAGAGTAACCACTTGGAAAGAGGATACAAGGGCCCGCCTGGAAAATCAGTGCAGGAGGAACTAGGGTGACACACTCATATCAATATTTCACTTCAGTCTGATACATTCCCACTCTGTGTTTCCATCTTACATTTATCTACAGTGTCCCAGATACCCCTATTTAATTAGAAAAAAGATGACAGTTTGCATGGTGTCTGGTCCAGAATTAACTGTAAGTGAATGGGTTGTAGGGTGAATCTAGGCCCCTCTAGGGAAACACTCCCAATCTCCAGATGGTCTAAACCAGGGTTTCTCAAATGGTGAGGCCAGCCTCCTTGGGGAGGCCCCAACCTGTTCCAGGGGAGGCTCAACCATGTCTGAAAAAGAACTATATTTAAATTTTGAGCTTTAGGTTTTTTGTGTGAAGGGATGAGGCAATCTGAAAAAGGATAATAGTAGGTGAATTTATATACTTATTTACAAACTGGTGACCAGGGAAGACACTCTGAGCCAAGGCTCATTTCAAGTGTACCTTGGGAAGTGTAGGGAGTGAAGAAAATTCAAAAGGCAACTACAAAACAATGCAATACAAAATGAATAGTGCAAACAAATAGAAACAATGAACAAATAATGAGAGGTAACAACTGACCATTTAGACTGGTGGCAGAACAACCCAAATACAGGGCTTAAGCAGAGACATTGTAGGAGTAAGAGCAGGAGGAAGCAAAAGGATCTCTGAGAGGATGCTTAAGAGCACGGGAAGAGGGAGACGGGTGGGTAGGAATGTTATTCCAGATAGCGGGGAAACGGAGAAAGCAGCCTGACCAATGAAGGCACTGCAGCAAGGGGTAACAATGGTTTTGGAGTCAAAACAGTGGAGCAAGTAGGCTACCCTGGGGAGGGAGAGTTACAAGGAGGGGTACAATAAGCTGTATAAAATGAGAGCTAACTACTCAAAGGAGTTTCACTTTATTACTGAGGTACTGTGCTAAGATGTAATTTTTTTATGGGGAGGCCCAAGACTATTTCAGTGTTTGGGAGAGGCTCAAGATGTTTTCCATGGCTTTGGGGAGGCTCACCATAACAAAGTTTGAGAACTAATGGTCTAAACAAAGTAAAGGGTTAGCAGGTATAATTCAAATTTGGGTTAGAGACTCTGATCCAGACCCATCTCTGCCTGCTAAAAACAGGTGGGAAAAAATGCTTGGAATCTCAGTTACTCCTCAGGAATGGTCTAATTGTTGGCAGCTTGCACATAAGGCCTGTGTGGACCAGAGGAGCCTTCTTATTAAAAACAGAGTTATTCACCTCTGGTATAGAACCACTTATCAGCTGCATAAAATAGGATTGCTACCCAATAACCAATGTTGGAGATGTCAGGTCCCAGGGGCAGATCTACTGCACATATTGTGGAGCTGCAAACCACTCCAAGTGGTATGGGGGAAAGTGATCCAGTTCTGCTCCCACACCTTGGAATGCACTTTGCCTCACTCCCCCTCTCTCTGGTTACTCGATGTTGTTCCAGTTAGCTGGCCGATGACTAATGCGCAGCTGATATGGCTCACACAGGCTTCGGTGTAACTTCTCCGACTAACTCTAATGAAATGGCAGACATCAAGTCCTCCAGCCTTTCAAACATGGTTAGAAGCAATGGGGTACTTAGACTCTCGAATGCATCTTATTCACTTCGCCAAGTAGACAAGCACAGACTTTGTAAAAATTGAAGCTCCCTACATGGCTTGAGTCATTAGATCCCCTCCCACCCCTGTGGGATTCAACATGAAGGACTTATTGAAACCCCATGAACTGGTCAGTTAACCAGCCTGATATTTTATACTGCTTGGATTAATATGCCTATTTCTCTAATAAGATATTCATACATAAGTCATTGTTATGATTAATGTGTTAAAACTCTGTCTGCAAATTATAAGAAATGTAAGATGCATTTGTATGTAAACAATTCCTGCTTTCTGCTGCTATCTTTGTATTTATTCCTCAATAAAAAGAAAAAAGATGATAAATGCAAAAGTTTTCAGAGTTCAGAAAGTGACCAGTTACCCAGCTGAGGGGGGCATACCTGGAAATTTCAAGGTATCCAGGTGGGCCAGTCCAACTTTTGTCACCCACTTGTATGTTGTGGCTACGACAGCTCAGTGGTCGAAGTTGAGGGGTAAAGAAATGGGGTACTATGTTATACAAGCAGAACCATGAGCCGGCCCATCGGCGCAGCAGTTGGATTTCCGCATGCGACGCCGGCGACCCGGGTTCGGGAACAGACCAGGGTCGCTGGAGGGCCGGCCAGAGGAGAAGGATAGAGCATCCCAAGGACTGCTCTCCTTCTCCAGGGGGAGGGTGGGGAAGTGCCCGGAGCATCGATGACCCCTGGCGGAGGCCAGGAGTCACACAGCCACCGGCACTAGCATGTACAGGAGGCGGGACGGATGCCAGGCATCATTGCACGACCCCGCCTCCCCCAGAAAATGGAAAAACAGACAGCTGCCAGCCACCTTCAATGAAGCCCGCCACAGCTTCAATTAGCTCCTCAGGCCAGCCCTCCGACCTATCCCAAAGACTGCAGCATGCAGGGGGAGTGCCGCAGCCCCTCCATGGGGGGTAAGCCATGGGGTATCGAAGGGCCCGTGGCCGATTTGAGGAGTGGAAGTCCATGGCCCGTGACCGGGCCAAAAGTACCAGGTGGCAGGCAGCTTGGGTGGAAAAATAATAAATAGAAAAAAAAAAAAAGGAGAACCATATCACTACAACTTTTTAATGTCTCTTGTAAATGAAGTCTATAAAAACACTGCAACTCGTTATCTACCTGTGTGTGTGTGTATGTGTGTCACTACAATACCTACCCAAATAGTCCCACTCCCTATGTGTAACACAGCAACTTCCAAAAAAGACTGATCTTTTTCAACAAGTCTGAAACAATGCAGTAAATTGTGAAATGTTATCCAACAATACCTGCGTCTATATGTATTACAACTTAAGGAATGCTCATATTGTCTTTTCTATGCTGCATTCAGGGCAAAACAACAAACAGTAAGTCAGGCTTCCTGTACAGTAAGTGTTACACATTTGCAAAGATGGTGAATTTTGTCCCCAAACTTCTGGTAATCTAGTTTCTGCAGAGAGCATGACTGTTTCCGTTCCATGGAGAAGTTACAGTAAAGGCAGCAGGGAGATTTCAGTAATAAGCTTTTAGGGGGCACTAACAACAGGGTACTCATGCAACGGATAAAAAAAATTGGAGGGGATAAAACGTGAACAAGCAGTGCGGGGCACAGAGAAATTAATTGGGAGAGATCAGTATGGGAAATATTCACTCACGACGACGGTCACGACGTGCACTGGAATCCGAGTGAGGGACTCTTTCTAAAATGTAAATTAGTGAGATACCAGTCTGGGAAAATACAGGCAGCAGTGTGGGGCTGCTCAATGCAGCAAGATGTGGACCGTGCGTGAAGGAAAAGAACTAAGGCACTGCAAATTGCCAAGAAAGTTCAATAGCAGTAAATTTGCTACCCTAGCCTGAATTTGTTACAGCAACTACTGACTACTGAGTCTGACCTACCTTTTTAATCAAGGAGCGACTGCAGTGTGGAAGGATGAAGGAAGCAATCGATCCTTCAAGCAGGCAGCCATAAATTTCACAAGACTTCCACCGGGCGGGCAGGCTTGTCTCTCTTACTGCCAACAGGACAGACTGATGCTGCGGGTCTCTCTGTGTCTGCGTGCGAGAGGTCAACCAAAGGACTTGTCATGGAAGAATGGCCGTTCATTGCAGCGCAAGCTTCTTTTTCGCACCTCCAGGCTCCGATGTGCAGCCACTTAGCTTGATTGGTGCTTTCGTTGGAGTGGACGTGTCACATGGTAACTGCCTGGCAGCAACCAATCACAGTGCTGGTTGTCTCAGACTGTCCGTCTTACTCTCACGCTCTCATTTTACTGGTGCTCAATCATCCCCGAAGCAAGTCGACTCACCAGCACATGACAGGCTGCAATCACGCTAATCATTCGTAATAATAACCCCGGGCCCCCACCACCCCAGCACCCACCAAAATGACAGTGAAAAACACCACATTATTTGGCAGCCCATGTATGCCATTAAAAAAATAAATACTTATGATTTTTTCTGTATAGCCCACTCAACAATTTTGGAGGGGGCACATGCCCCCTCGGGCCCTATGGGCATGACACCTCTGGAGTTGGGAACTGAGCAATACAAAGTACCCCCATAGAAACACTTTGGGTTACTGAGAGAGACAGAACTGAGCAGTCCCACAGAAAGGTCAGAGCTGGAAATTGAAATGTAGACTATTTCTGGAGCACAAATTGCAGCTGAGAGAACATGGAGTTGACAGGGTAGGTTTAACCCATCCAACGGTAATGTCATGGACTATAGGTACAAACTCTGGGAAATACCCTGCAAGGTCAGATATCGGAGGAGCCCAGCCAAAATTCAAGGCAGTAGGTGACAACATCCAAACCCTGTGCCCCTTGCACACAGCAGTGCTCCAGTTAAAGCAGCGGCACAAGGAGACTTAGTGCTAGAAATCCAGAGCAGCAGGCAAAAGTCGGCAGGACAAATGGGTGCATGTCCATCAAGGTGCATGCCAGGTGCACAAAGAGGCAGGGAAATTCAAGAAATGAAATGCTAACAATGGGCATCAAACAGAACAAAGCCAACACAGTTACTTGGAAAGTCAGCATGTGGTGACATCCACAAAGTCTTGGCTCCTACCGCATCCGGTGAGCTGGATGCTGCTAAACAAGCAGGCAGATGGAGAACAGTAATCAGCACTGAAAATAAAGGTCAGAGTTCCAGTGAGCAGACATCCATAGGTGCTGGAGGTCAGGTACCCCAGGGATGATGGCACACCCAGGAAGTGCTGCAAGGAATGGATCTGCAGCCCTGGAAAGTAAAGACCCAAAAGAAAAAGAAGCAGAGGAAGGAAGACAGCAGGTGAGCAGGACCCACAACAGAGAGGTAGAGATACAGAGAAGCAGACAAAGATGAACGGTGGAGTGGGAGGAGAAACAGGCAGGAGGGGAACTGTGGAAGCAAGGAGGGAGGCAAGGAATGGAGGGGCACAGACAAACAAATGGGAACAAATGAGAAATGGAGAAAACAGAACAGGGGGACAAACAAGAGGAGGGAACAAGAGGGAGAAGGGGAATGGTGGAGGGAGAGGACAAATGGGAGGGGTAATAATGAGCAAGGTAGGAATGAAAAGGGGGGATGGAAGGAGACCAGGAGATGGAAACAAACTGAAAGGAGCCCAACTGCACCAGCCAAGAGCCACAGGAGCTGAAATGGCAGAGGCAACAGGAGAAGGAGCCCCAAGCCACAAGTCCACGGGTGCAGCGCACAATTTCGAAACACTTAAAGCTTAGCAATGGAAAAGCTAAGGTTAAGTAGGGGATGTGGGAGGAGCTATCCCCCCCCATTGAACCGTGGGCTTTTAGCCCTCCTAATATTACCAACCTTATGAGCCTGTGTTTGCAAAATTCAACATTGCCTCTCATCACTTTTTAAGAAAAAATATTTTATTCCTAATTTAGAACATAGCCTTCTTATGACCCCGCCTCATGAACAAGGGCAGAGAAAATTTTCAACTCCTGTCCAAAAGGCAATTTTGTGCAGGGATCTGAAAAAAAAACATTTTGACGAGGATTTGAAACATTTTGGCCAGGATTTGAAAAATGACAGCTGTCACATTCATGAGGTGCTGTAAAGATATGGCTATGTTGTAAATTTTGGGATAAAAATGTTGAACATTACCAAAGTTACAAGCCAGTGTTCCCAAAATTCAACATAAGCTCATAACTTTGTTTTTTTTTTTAAATATGTCTACATCAAATTTTCAACATAGTCTTCTTATGATCCCACCTCATGAACAAGGGCAGAGAAAAGTTTCAACTCCTGTCCGTTGGGTGATTTCATGCAGGGACCACAAAATCACCTTTTGGGATGTGAAAAAAAAAACATTTGGGCCAGGATTTGAAAAATGACAGTTGTCACATTCATGAGGTGCCTTAAAGATATGTCTAAGTTACAAATTCCTTGCATTGGAAATAGCAGACACACAATTTAGTGCTTCATTTAATGAGTAATATTTCCAACCTTCCATTTAATCTGTATTTCTTCAACCGTCCAACTGAGGGAAAGGGAGGGGGGATTGGAGGTGTGGAGGGGGGTGTGTAAAAAAGTTGATTTCCACCTCCCATTGAAATAGAGCATGCACAAACCTCCTACCATGCTCTTTTAACAGAGCTAAACACGGAGGTCACATAACATGTCATGTAAGTCACATAAACATAAAAGGCACCAGGCACTTTCTGGCATTACCATAGCATTGCACTATACATGGTCAGTCATAATCTGCCAAGTTTAAATAATTTACAACTCTCTTTTTTTTTTTTCTATGATGATTATTTTTGTGATTTTGTTGAAAAGCACACATCATTATTCCACTGTATAGGGCATACATTACACCATATCTAGACTATGTCTCCCCTTTCTGGAATCCAAACCAAAAAAAAAACATAGCAATTCTTGAACAGGTTCAAAGGAGAGTAACTAGAATGATTCCAAGGTTAACAAACTTGGATTATCAGAGCAGATTAAAAGCTACTGGTCTCTTCTCTCTTCAAACTAGAAGATTAAGAGGTGATATGCTTATGGTTTTAATTTAATAAATTCACCAGATCTAATGGAAAATGTGGTCTAACACTCTCCAAAAGGAGACATGTTCCAAGACTGCATAATAAACAGCTTGAAGTAAAAATTTATAAAACCAGCAAAAGGGGAAACTTTTTTCCAATAAGCGCATCCACTGTATGGAACACCTTGCCACAAGAATTGGTAGAGGCAACTAGTGCCACTGTCTTTAAAAACAAATTAGATGTTTGGTTGAGGGATAATAGATAAATAATGTCCCACATAGTGTGGGGAACAGTTTCGGTGGGCTCTGGCCTTCTTCTGTTCTTTCATACCAACTAATACCAAGTAATCATGATCATAAGAACAAAACAAAAAAAATCATAATTGAAAAAGAGGGGGGTTATAAATCATTTAATCTTGGCATGTTATGACTGATCACATATCCTAGGATGCTATGGTACTTGCGGGAAGTGGCTGGTACCTCATATGTTTACTACCAATTTCAACCAAGCTAACCATGGAGGTCACAAAGATAATCACTGAAGTCACTAAATTTACAAATAGCCATTCACACAAGTGCACGTCATTAAATAAGAGTGATGTCATTTCCAACATCTCATTCAGTCTGTATTTCTTCAACCTTCCAACTGAGGGAAATGGAGGGAGGATTGGAGGTGTTGAGGGGCTTAAAAAGGTAAATTTACAAGCTACCATTCAATTAGAGCATGAACAAACCTCCTACCTTGCTCTTTTAACAGAGCTAAACAGGGAGGTCACAAAACATGTCATGTAGGTCACATAAACATATAAGGCACCATCTACTTCCAGAAATTGCATTGGCATGACAGGATACATGATCAGTCATAACCTGCCAAGTTTTAAGTATACATTATGAAGATGATGACAAAACATAATTGCAATAGAAAAAGAGGGGAGTTATAAATTATTTAATCTTGGCATGTCATGAATGACGATGTATCCTGCGATGATATAGTAATTCCGATAAGAGGTTGTTGCCTCATATGTTTTATACCAATTTCAGTAGAGCTAATCATGGATGTCACAAAGTTAATCACGGAGGTCACTTAATATACAAATAGCCATTCACACAGTTGGAACTTTCTTTAATAAGAAATGCAATTTTTTTTTTCCATCGAGTCCAGGTTCCCTCCCAGCTGGCCCTTTCAACCTATAGGTCCATAGAGGGCAGATCACAAAACCAATCAGGGAGCTCACAAAACATGCACATGAACAAAGTGTTTTTAAAACAACAGCCACTTTCCTGCAATATCATGGCACCATGGGATTTATAGCCAAAGTACGTCATACTATGTATTCCTAGCCCCCTTGTTTTTATTTTTACTTTTGTACCTATGTGGAAATGATACCTTTCAAGTGAAGTGTTCCCATCATGTCTAACTGCTAGTGCAATTCCCTTGCATTGGAAATAGCAGCCACACAGTTTAGTGCTTTGTTTACTAAGACTGATGTCATTTCCAACCTCCCATTCAATCTGTATTTCTTCAACCCTCTAACTGAGGGAAAGGAAGTGGGATTGAAGGTGTGGAGGGAGAGTAAAAAAGTTAATTTACAACTTCCCATTCAAATAGAGCATGCAAGAACCTCCTACCTTGCTGTCTGAACAGAGTCTGACAAGGAGGTCACAAAACATGTCACAGAGGACAAATAAACATGTAAGGCACCACCCACTTCTCAGAATTACATTGTCATTGTAGGTTAGGTGGTCAGCCATAACATGTCAAGTTTACTTTAAATTATTTATAACTCCCTTCTTTTTTATTATGATTATTTTTGTAGTTTGGTAGAAAAGCTGATATCATGAGCATAACAACAAGAAAAACCTTCAATCATAATAAAGACGAGAGTTCTCAATGATTTAATCTTGGCATGTTATGACTGACCACGTATCCTATGATGCCATGGGAATTCCAGGAAGTGGCTGGTGCCTCATATAGTTATTATCAATTTTAACAGAGCTAATCACAGAGATCACAAAGTTAATCATGGGGGTCACTAAATATACAAAGAGCGGCCATGCATGATCACACAATTGGCGCTTTCTTTAACAACAAGTGGTTCTTTTTAATTGAATCCTTATTCCTTCCCAACTGGCTGTTTCAACCTACAGCTAGGTACAGGACAGGTCACAAAACCAATTGGGGAGCTCACAAAGCATGCACATGTACAAAGTGTATTTAAAACATCGTCACTTTTCAGCAATATCATGGAACTGTGGGATTTGTACCCAAGCAAATATGTCAAACACCATTTATTCCTAGCTCCCTTGTTTATATTTTTATTCTTGTGCCTAAGTGGAAAAGACATCCGGAACATGAAGTGTCCCAACCATGTCTAGACACTATTGCAATACCGTCGAACTGGAAATAGTCCAGTTTCACATTTCATTTAATAAGAGTGCTGTCATTTCCAAGGTCCCATTCAATCTGTATTTCTTCAACCTTCCAACTGAGGGAAAGGGGGGGTGGAGGTGTAAGGGGGGTGGAAAAAAAGTAAATTTACGACCTCTTATTCACATAGAGTATGCACAAACAAAATGCATGGGATAGACATAGGGGACCCTAGCGATTCCAAAGAGAAGGTGAAGCCCGAGATAAAGCAGGATCTCTGGTATTTTTAGTAGGTAGGAAAAAAGAGCAGACTGGATGGGCATAGCAGTCCTTATCTGCCAGCCACTTTCTGTTTCTGTGTTTCTATGTTTCAACCCTCCTATCTTGCTTTTTCAGCAGACCTAAACTGAGAGGTCACAAAGCATGTCACAGAGGTCACACACACATATAAGGCCCCACCCAGTTACAGGAATTACAATAGCATTGCAGGATACGTGATCAGTCCTAACCTGCCAAGTTTACTTTAATTAATTTACAACTTCCCTTTTTTATTATGATTATTTGTGGGATTTTGTGGAAAAGCACACATCAAGATGATTAAAAATAAAAAAAATAATCCTAATAGAAAAAGAGGGGAATTTGAAATAATATCAACAGGGTCGCACCTGGAAATGAGCTTCAGCTCATTGTACCTTTCCCAGTTAACAAGTTTAAAAAATAAATAAATAAATAATTTAATCTTGGCATGTTATAACTGATCACGTATCCTGCAATGCCATGGTAATTCCAGGAAGTGGCTGGTGCCTCATATGTTTACTAGAATTTTAACAGAGCTAATCACGGAGGTCACTAAATATACATATAGCAGCCACTTATGATCACATAATTGGCACATTCTTTAATAAGAAATTGGTTTCTTTCCCATTGAGTCTAGGTTCCTTCCCAACTAGCCATTTTCATCTAAAGGTAGGTAGAGGGCAGATCACAAAACCATTCACGGAGCTCACAAAACATGCACATGAACAAAATGTATTTAAAGGGACACTGTCGGCTTTGGTTGAAAATCTGGTGAGTACCCACAACACTCTGTTTGACTTCATTGCATTAATGTACTTGCACCTCTATGTCTTCTGTTCTCCCTCTGACATTCCAAAAACCAAAAATCAGCTAAAATCCATCTTTTTGTTGAACTCCATCTGGTCTTGCCACCTTCCACTCATGTCCGAAGCTACCAGCATGAGGGCACACCTTAATGATTACACACCAGGAGGGGGAGAGGAGCTCTCATGTGGAGGAACTTCAGCCTGCTTCCTTCCTTGGTGTTCTTTTGTTTTGATATCAATGCTGTGTCCCCTCACAACCTTACATCTGCCAACAGCCATCACTACCTTCAATGTACCTCACTGACTGGTTACTGACTGTTTTGAAATCTGTAGCATGTCAGACTAGTCCAGTGGTAATGTTTTTTGTTTTGTTTTATTTATTTATGTATTTTTCTAAATACTGCTGATGTAGTTCTAGTGTTTTAGTTTTAATGCTTCTGGAATTTTTCATTGAAGCACATCTTGCCAGTCTGTTTTTGACTTGTGCTACTGGGAGACAATCCTGTGTGCATTGGTTTACTTAGAGTTACTAAGCATACCATTTTCTATCTGTTTTTCTGATTTCATCTATAGTGTTTTGGAATATGGTATAGTGCTGAGATATTCATCTGGTGTATTTAGCTCCCGCCTCAGGGAGGCCAGTCTACATATGGTCCACTCACATTTCATCAGTCCTGTTTTACATTGATGTATTCTTGTTTTCCTTCACCAGAGTGTTAGTCCTCCACTCAAATTTTAGATTTTGTTCCTTGTAAACAAAAAGAAAACAAATTCTCTATAGAGCAACTGGAAACATTATTGAATTTTCTAGTTTACTGTAAGTCTATGTCCCGTTGACTAACCCAATAACCCGATGCTGGAAGTGGTGCTTCATGGGTTTACAATATGTTAGTCATGATGACTGCAACTGCTGCTTCCAATGTTCTCTAAAAGCATTCTACAAGTTGACTTTTGCATATTAAATAATCTATATTTTTCTCTGACGCCATCAACCCATGCCTAAACATGAAAATTGATGCTATTGTCTCAAGCAGTATAGTGTCAGTTGTCATGATAAAGGGGAACAAGGAGTTACCTTCATACTGCACAGTTTTCACATACAGTGTTCCATCCAGTCCAGACTACATCTAGTTATGTGTTGGAATCTGGCAATTTGTCACTATGTTGTTGGACTTGCCAAACTGTATTTGCCCTGTATTCCCCTCCATTCATGTTTCTGTACAACAGTGCATAGCCTCAATTTTATGCGCTGCACCACACTTGCTTAGCAAACCTTAATCACTAGTCTTGATAGACTGCTGTGTCTGCCATTGCTGGCATTTCATCACTTATAGTTGTCCAGCACTTGACATTCCCCCTCTGAGGGTAGACTAGTGTGGTCATGCCCAATGAATGGAACAGATTTTTGTGACAATGGCACAGCTCATCATTCCCTCCATTAGTTGTTGTAGTTTGGTTACCAAAAATGACAACTATCTCAAGCCAGAGATTTTCTCCTGATTCCACTGCCCTTCTATAAGTATGAATGGGCATAGTGCTGCTGGCTGATGCATGTTGCATTTCATAGCTGTTATGTATCTTTTTTTTATTTTTATTTTTTGGTTTTTTTGTTTGCACATCCATCTACTACTCCTTTGTCCTGTTATTTGCCCTCTAACATTTCCAGTGACACCTCTCTGAAATCATTCATATTTCTTTCAGTGAAACTGGATATGCAGAGCGATGTGCAGTGACTCTATGTACACTATCCTCAAACTAGATGACTGCAAGAAATTTAATCCTATTATGAAAGCTCAACTTTGGAATGTGTCAGAAGTCACCCCTACAGCTTTTGTAACATCACTTAGGCAGTCCTACCATGCAGCTGGATTCCTCACTATGTGTAAATGGGTGTCCTTTTTCACATTGCTCACAGAAAGTATTCGGGAGTGAAGAGCTTGCACCTTCCAGATGGTTTCCAATTTTTTGTTGGCACACAACCTCCTTGTAAGATTGCACTGCATATGACTGTTACAATGTTTTGTATTTCAATGGTGGCAGTGAGTGGTCTCATTATTGAGGGTTTACAGGTGCCTCTTTGCAAGCTTCTGGGTGGGGGGAGTGATTCCCCCTTGATGTACTAAAACAAAAGGGAAATATAGTGCTATTGCTAATGCATTTTGTCTACTGCTGTCATGTATGGTGAAGTGGTGATATAGCAATGGATGAATATAAAACAAAAAAATAGTGCTTTGCGAGCGGACTGCTCCACAGACGCATAGATGTAGAGTCAACTGTGTTGGATGTCCAACAGGTTGTTCGATCGGAAAGAATGCAAAGAATGCCAAGTCAGTTTTCTGAAAGCAGAAGGACTGCACGTTTCCACCCACTGCATCCCTAAAAAGAGTTGGGATGCAGAAAAAATTAAGCCAGTATGGGCATACCAAAAAGTATTATCACAGGGAAACATTCATGGTAAAAATACACAGATCCCAATACCATCACAGAACCCTAGAATTGTGTTTTAAAGGACACAACAGCAACCTGCATGGGGCTATGAAATCAATAATGCAAAACTGAGTCAAGGTTGCCAAAGTTAAAAAAAACATGGAAATCTAATCTGTAGCATTGCTGTAATTTGCTCCACAGACTCAAGGCCAGATATTCAAAACTTTGCGCTGGGCACAAACCGTTTGCACAGGTTTAGTGCGGTATTAGCGCAGGTTTGCTGTATTCAAAAAGCCAGATAGCGCAGGCAAACTGCATTAGTGCCAGGCAAAATCATAATGTATGCAAGGGGCAAACTGAGGGAGCATGTACATGACTACAGGCGCAATACTATATTCAACAACTAGCACCATGCAAAGTGGTTTTGCATGACTTAGCGTGACACTTAGCATGGTGCAAATTACCACCCAGGAAAAGGTAGTCTTAACCCTGGGCAATCAGCTTTGCTCAACATTATGGCTTTGCACTGTGTTTGCGCGGCTTTGCGTGACCCTAACAAATAAATATGACACATAGACAAAGCCAGACATAGAGGAAGCATGCTGCTCACTGATGGCATCACAATGATGCCATCTTCTGCCACCTGTCCCAGCCATGCCAGGCAATAAGTGGTGACCCAGCTGCCAGTGGACACCATGGCAGTGTGGCCATACAGCACACACCTGCAGACCACTGTTCTGTGGACACCAGCAGATTTCAGCACACACATGCAGCACTGTGGGCATGAAGGATGTTGAGGGAAGGGTGTACAGGTGGCCAGGCTGTGCCACAGACCAGGTGTGGCCACAAGGCTGGGACACATCACGCAGTGCACATGGACCAGTATTGGGAATACCCCAACACCAGTGTGCCTGTCTGATCATACATGCCCCCCCCCAGCCAGAAACCGCACAGCTGTACCAAGGCCACAACACACACACAGCCGGCCATGTATATGTTACTGTGAGTATTCCATGACAGAGGTGCAGCATCTGTGGGTCACACAACAGTGTAACAGTAATGTCCACTGTCAGTAAACACCTGCAAGTTGGGCCTGTCACTGTGTACAGTGCTGTGGTTATCATTGCCTTACACACCATAGGCATTGTGTCCCTCACACTACTGGCCCCTTGCTACTGTAGTGTCTGCTGTGTACTGTAGCATGACCTACAGTGTGACAGTTGCATGCAGCACTGCAACCACCTGTGCCTATGCTGCATTGTCCCCTGGGGTACAATATGTTATGCTGTACTGTATACATGTAACCTGCAGTTATCATCATGCACTGCCAGACTGACCTACAGGTGGAGCTGTGGGCGGATCCAGCCAGCCCCCATACTCCCAGACTGACCTACAGGTGGAGCTGTAGGAGCCTGCAGTAACACTGGACAAACGGCATCCAAATCAAGGCATCATGAGATGCTAATCTGGATGTTTGCCCAAAGACTACCTAAGTAGGTTAATTTGCATGTCACTTTTGAATATGGCAAAGTTTGGCACCAGGCAAACATGTTTGCACTGGGCAAACAGCTTAGCTCTGCACTAAACCTGTGCAAACGTGTTAGCACTGCACTAACGGTTTGAGGAATATTATACAGTTTTGCACACTGTACTTTCACATGTGCTGCTGCCTGTAGCTGTACTGGGTCCATGCATTTGCTGGCACACACATTAGCCACATAGTTCACCTCTACCTACCTTCACGTCACTGTGCGCATTGTTGCTGTTGTGGTTTGCACTTCCTGGTTGCTATATTCAGAGTTGTCTTATTCCAGGGTTAAGTTTGCCCTGTACTCCCAGCCCAGTTTGCCCAGCTTCATATGCATGCTATATTCAGAAGCAGTTTACACCGGGCTATTCCTTTTGAATATAGCAGGCTTTTGTGTCTATGATAAGTTTGCCCACCGGGCAGTGCTAATTTAGCCCTGGGGCAAAGTTTTGAATATCTGGCCCTTAAACTCTAAGACCTTGGATTTCCACTATTCGAGCATAGGTGGTCGAGGGGCCAGCCAATTCAGTGTCAAGTACTTGAGTGCAGCAACTTGGAGAATTTGACCCAAATAAATTTTAACTTATGGAACTTGGAGCAAGTCTTGGAAGCTAAGAACCAGATTAGTAAAGGTGAAGATAAACCGACAATTTAAGATTTGTTGCATAGAGGTGTATGCAGATTGCCAAAAGGGATGTATTACTGGCCAATCCCAGAATACATGAAAATGAGATCCAGCCCTGCACTCTGCCTCCAACAAGCATTGGAGTATGTAGCACCGAAATGCTTCTTAATGGTAGGTGTACAAAAATATCTTCTCAGTATTTTCCAGTTAAATTCCCTCCAGGTGGGGTAGGCAGTGACTTCCCAACCAATTCGGAGTTTACATTCCCGTTGGTCAAGAGGGATAGAAATCCTAGATTCATCCTCCCACCTAGCCCATATAATCTCTATGGGTGAGGGGTCTGTTTTGGTAAGTATTTTATACAAGCTAGGCACCAGTCTGATCTTAACATTCAGTGTAACTAACCAATAAAAATGATCTTCTGAAATTATTGGTGGTCTGGTGAGTGGAACCAAATTTTGTTGCTGGAGAATAAAATGTCAAACCTATTGAAAGTGGTAATGATCCTTCTGTCACAAATGATAGTTATTCTGAAGCTCCTGGAAGGAAAGACACTGAGAGCCCAAGATGAACTGGGCAAATTGGGTGAATCCTCTGGCCTCCGAGTAGTGGAAGCCACCATCAAGATGTGGAGGAAGAAAGGCATCGTGATGCCAGATAAGGGTCAGTGGGCCCATAGGGTTGGGAGTGTGATGCTTGGCCAGCTGGTTTTGATTATTGTATGATATTGGTATTATAAATAAATGGTCAGTGTATGAAATGTCAGTCTGTGAGATTTGGCCTGTAACTTTAAGTGTCAGTAGCTGAAAACCAGGATATAATTAAACAGACCAGAAGGAAACAGTTAATTGGAACATCCTTCTAGAGAGACAGTTTATGGCCCTCATCACCTGCTGCTGCTTTTGAAGTTAGAACTTAAACACAAATTTTATTACATCAAGAAAGGACGTCATTTAGCTGATTCCTGTTGGTTATCTCACACCTGGGTGATGGACTGCAGGGTTGTAAACCTCAAAGGAACTGGCTGATCAAAGACTCATAATTTGGGAAATGGGTTTTTGCTGATGTTCACATTATTTAAAATACCTCCTGATAGGAAATCATGTTTGCAATTTTATATTGAAAAAGGAGGAGCTAGATGACTCACCAAAGGGGTGTGGAGACAGAGTTTAAACTGATACTTGTGTCTAGAAATGTATGTCATATCTTGTTGGGCTATTAAGAAACAAAGATCTCTCTAATTTAAAGGCACTTACAGAGGCAATACATTAGATACAAAAGATCTAAATGTATTGTGGTAGGAGTTTGTTCTGTAGTATACCTTTTTTTCCTTTTATGTAATTGTGATGCTCTTTGATATTTGTTCTGCATTTATCTTACTGTTTTTATCCATTTTTAGTAAACATTTTCTTAAGATACTGCCTGGGTCTCCTCCGTCACTTTTTTGCATGTTATTGCTGAACGGATATTAAGTCTGACAACTGTTCAAGGGCTTCATGGTGCTACTAAGCTTGGTAAATTTATTAATCTGTGCTAATTATCTGGAAAAAGTAATAATATCCACAGAGATGTTTATCCCTAAATAACAAAAGCAGTTTCTAGGGACCCAAGAAAATGGGAAGGTAGCTTTGAAGCCTGGTGCGGGTTGACCACTAAGAATCATAGCCTCAGATTTCATTAAGTTAGGGTGCCAAACCGAGCAAGCACATCCAGTAATGAAGTAAGAGATGTTAATGGGTACTCCAAAAAAGAGGCTGCCATCCATATATAAGGCAATTTTCAGTTCATACCCATTGCCATAACTCCTCTTATGTGTGGATGATGACAGATATCCACAGCTAAGGGCTTCAGACTGAAAGCAAATAATAAGGGAGAGAGGAGCCAGCCCTGTTTTGTCCTTCTCCTCAGTGGAAATCAGTAAGAAAGAGAGACATTTACCCTCACGGAAAATTCCAGGCCTTCATACAAGGCCAAGATGGCTCAGACAAAAAGCTCCCCCCAAGTTAAATTTTGCTTAGAGTTTGTTGCAAAAATATCCAATCAGCCCTATTGAAGGCCTTCTCAACTTCCATAGTAATGGCAAATTGGAAGGTCCTCCTACCCCTTTGGGCCGAGATGACATTAAGAAAACACCGAATATTATCCTGTAAAAAATGGCTATGGATAAAGCCCATCTGATTGTGATGTACCAGCTGGGAGATATACTTCCATGGCCTCCCCACCAGAATGCCACTAAAGATTTTAAGATCAGTATTAAGCAATGAGATGAGGCAGTATGAGCCATGCTAAAGCAGATCTTTTCCTGTTTTGACCCTTTGAAAACTGAATAGGTTTGAATGTATATGGATTCTGGACATATATATGCCTACAGTCTTGTAAGGGCTTAGAGTATGGAAATCTGGCCCTGTTGCCGGGGGGCTGCAAAACC
Organism: Neoceratodus forsteri; assembly: GCA_016271365.2. Taxonomy (NCBI): domain Eukaryota; kingdom Metazoa; phylum Chordata; order Ceratodontiformes; family Ceratodontidae; genus Neoceratodus; species Neoceratodus forsteri. The sequence continues at coordinate 1,644,575,776 of CM057450.1, forward strand.
TCATTAAAAGTAGACACTAGGAGACAGGTACACTCTTCTGGGAAAATTTAATAAAAATCAGCCTGGTAGCCATCTAGGCCCAGGGCTTTAGCATTTTTCAAATGCTTTAGCTTGTCGATAAATTCAGTGGTACTAATGGGAGCTCCCAAAACCTCTACCTCCTCTGCAGAGAGTTGAGGAAAGGGTATGGTGTCCAGATAGGACTGTATGTCGACAACACGGTTAAGGCCTCTTTCAGCACAATATAACTTTTTATAGTATTCTGCAAACCTATTTAAAATTTCTTCCTGATGTGACAGAAGTTCCCCTGCTCCCTTCTTCCTGATTTTTAATACTGCTCAAGAGGCTGCTTTCTTCCTAAACTGACCTGCTAGTAGACATCCAGCTCAAATGCCATTCTTGAAAAACCCTTGTCTGGAGTACCATAAGGTATCTTCAGTCATGTCTTCAAGTAAGCGACAAAGGGCGCTATGTTTAGTTTCAAGCTGTGCTTGTATTTGAGCATTCAATGTAACCTTATGTTGAGATTCAAGATCTGCTATTTGTTTCTGTATTGTGAGTTGTTGAAATAACTTGTCTTTTTTGACTCTTGAGGCATAAGAAATTATCTTCCCTCTCAACACCGTTTCAAATGCATCCCAATATAAGGGTTTAACTGAAGGAAAGATTTTACTTCATCTCTAACCAGGCCTTGGACGTTCTCTCAATTTAGGTGGCTTACATTAAGCCACCAAACTGTAGTATGAGGTTGGAGGTTGACAAGCATATCTTAAATAACTGGGGCATGATCCGACAGGGTAATATTACCTATCCAAAAGTTTTGGACAGAATGGGTCCATTGAACCAGAGTTAAAAAGTAGGCAATCTTAGAATACTGCTTATACGTAGGGGAGTAAAAAGAGCAATCCTGAATCTTCGGATGTAAATGCCATCAGATGTCCAACAGGCCAAACGTGTTACACAAACGCATCAGGGTTACAGTTGCTTGGGACACATTCCCCCCTGACCAGACATATCCAACATAGGTGAAGGGGCCATACAAAAATCACAACCTATCATAATGAGGCTATGAGTAGCCACAATAATGTCCGAAATCTCTTTGACCAAGGAAGGGACTTGTAGGTATTCTTTGTTGGGGGCATATAAGTTTAATAATAGGCATGGGCAGCCACTGAGATCCCCAGTTAACTTTACATGGCATCCCTCCAAATCTATCTGTATATGAGAGATACTCGAAGGGGGATGTTTCTCTTCACCAAATTAGCCATGCCTCATTTATAGGGGTGCACCACATAATGAGAGACATGCACCTCTCCCACCTATGCTCATTGTCACTTAGTACATTCTACGTCTGTCAAATGTGTCTCTTGCAGAAATGCGACCCCTACCCCCAATCTATGCAGTTCCTGTAGCACCCTAAATCTCTTAATAGGATTGCTGATGCCCTTGACATTATAGGAAATTACTCTAAGGTCGGTCATAAGGTAATGACCAAAAAGAAAAATTCCATCTGAAATGGAAAGGCAAGTTGCAAGTCAGGGTCTGGTTAAAAGTTACAAACAAATGATGACAACAAACAATGTCAAGTAGGTAATAATTAAACCAGATTAAGGCAGATAAATCCATTACAACTTGAATAACTAGATATTACTTGAAAACTTCAAGGTGAGCTACCCCCATAGCACCTCCTCTTGCTTGTAAGAATAAGCTAGGAGATGTTGGGTGCTCTGCAAGACAGGAACATTGCCTGACCCCCAAGTTATATCTATCTGGCTAGAAGGACAGTGTCACTCAACCAACCAGTCTATGTTAGCAAAATACAGATCAAAGATCTACCATTAGACTGAAGGCAACCTGAAATGGAGAAATAACAGATAATTTCCCCTTGAACAATAGTAATGAAATAACCACAATAAAGCTATTGAACCCAACTCAGCCATGCCAAAATGTTTGTCCTTTGAGCTGAATATATAGGAGGAGTGCCCAGAAGCCGACAAGGAAGGAGACCACCCAGGGAAATGGCCAGTGCATTCATGGCAAGAGATGCAGCAGAAAGATCAAAAGATACCATCAATGTAGGAGAGGACTAAACAAAACTGGGGTCGCAAGTACTGTATCACAGGGCTGGGATCAGGACCCTTCAATCCCCCCCAGCCACCACAAATAGAAAATATCCAACAATGGGAGAAAAGAGGCATCCCCAGTGCCCAATCATACAGAAGTGGTGGAAGAGGATCCCCACCAGTGGCCAAGAGGCATGTATTAAGGATGTTCAGGGGAAAGACAAAAGACAGACCAGACAAAGCCCATCAAACCTAAAAAAAAAAAAAAAAAAGCTTTAATCTCATCAAATGTCCCAGTCTAGAGGGTCGGCCCAGTTATGTAGAGGGCTGAGGCACCATGTGCACCATATCTCTCACCATGCCGGTGTCCCAAGTTTGGGAATGAGCTCGAGTCACAGGGGGTTTGCTGTGGAGGAGAGGACTGAGCATCCAATAGACTACCCTTCTCTCCTAGGAGGAGGGAGGGAGGGAGGGACATGACACCAGTCTTCAGCAACACCCAGTGGAGGCTGGGTGCACATCAAGATTGGGCCACTATGAGATGGGGTTGGAGGTGATGGCAGACATCTGCAAGCTGGGTCTGGGAGCATGCTTAGCCTGCACTGGACATCATTGCATGTCTGTGCCTTCAGGGAATGAGGAAAAAGTGGAAACTCCTTCACCTGCGTACATAGTGATGCCCAGGTGCCTCTCCAAATGATGCCCCAGGCCAATTGAGGATCTTGGTCTCTCTCTCTCACACCAGACCAGGAGGCAAGCTGTGGGCATTGCTGGCCAAAGAGGGCCTGGTGGGATGCCAGAAGGAGGTTGCCTGGGGCAGAGTTGGGGTAGCCCCTACAGCAGCCCTAGAAGGAACAGAAACAGAACTGAAAAAATTCCCAGTCTAGGGGCACTCCCATGGAATGCCATACGCAGCTGCAAAAGAAAAGGGCAGAACAGAATTACATTACAAGTGCCCAGGCTGTTAGGCACCACAGTCAGCCATGTCCATGACAGTGGAGAAAGGCTGAAGGTAGAATGGAGGGGCTCTCCAAATTGAGAAGGCTGTCCCAGGTGTGTGATTGGCTGAGGGTGGTGGCAAACCATGAAGAGCTCTGTAGGCTTCAAGCGGTAGGAAGTAAACTCTGCAGGTGAGCTCATAAGATCAAAGTGCCAGTCACCTGGCTGAAAAAGGGAAATAAGGGCAAGCCCAATTTGGACACAGTCACGGAAGGACCCCCACCAAACTCCAAAATCATGGCCAGGAGGGAGACTAGAACCCCAAGTCCACCCCAGCACCTGAAACCCAAGATTCTGGTGTAAGCATCCACACCATGCAAAATTTAAAGAAAACTATAAATAGTGAAAAAAGGCATCTGATCCTCCCAAATCCCCTCCCCCTTGCCCACCGGTCCCGGTGCATACCTCCAACCCATGCAAAAAGCAGTGGGTACAAACAGTTAACATCCTGACACTTTAAAGAGAGGCATATCTTCTGGAAATTGAAATAAATGGAAGCTCCTGTAAGGAAAAGAAAAAAATTGGTCCAGGAGATAACCACAGTGGAACTTGGGCAGAGGGAAACAAAAGTAGCAGGCAGATGGGTTGCTACATATTTTAAAAAGCGTAATCCAACAGGGTTTCGGGCACACACTAAAGCCTTTTAAAGGGATGCAAAGTACTGGCAGGCTTTTAAAAAATGGCCAAGTGTCTGAAACATGTCAGGCAGGATTCCTGTCTGTCTGTCTGTTTTTTGGAATCAATAAATTGAATTTATGTGAGCAGTTTTGACTCCAGCTTGAAGTACTTTGCATCCCTCTAAAAGGCTTTAGTGTGTGCCGGAAATCCTGTTGGATTACATATGTTGGTGAGTTTCTGGTGCACCACTATCTTTGTGCGCACTCCTTTTTGTCTACTATATTTTAAAAAGTCCCTGTATTCTTTAAAAGCAATTTTTTGTCTAACTCACATACACTTTAAACTACAAAAACAGCAGGACACTTACTATGCCTTGAAAAGTTTTATGGCCAGCATATGACAAGACCATAAGGACTGCAGAGGACAGAAACAGCACTGACTAATACAGTATAACTACTGCAGTCTTTAGTACTAAAACATTATAATGTTCCAGGATGCCTTACATAAATTAGGTCATGTCTTTTGCAATGGAGTCAAGCAGGTTTTCACACCAGGGCAGAACAGAATGAAGAAACCTAATTTATATTTAAATTAGGATGAAATGAGGGGGATGTGAGAGAGGGAATCACTGTTCATCCCTACAAACTACACAGGTATATGGAAAATAGGATGAGGGGACTTTCCCTTTAAGGTTAAACATATAATGCTGCAACTACATAGATATATAGATACTGTTGGCAGATAAGGGCCTATGGACCACCCAGTCTGCCCATTTGAGCTTGTAAGTTCCCTTTACGTTTTTCTAGAAATCTGTTGCCCCATACCCCTGACCTCCAGGATTCCCTTATGTCTATCCCATGCATTCTTAAATTTTGTAATTGTTTAAGCCCCAACCACTTCCTCCAGCAGGGTGTTCCACTTGTCCACCACCCTTTCTGTGAAGAAATTCTTCCTCATGTTTCCTCTTAATCGCCATCCCTCCAACTTCATCCCATGTCCTCTAGTCCTGGAACATCTTTTTCACTGGAAAATAGTGTATTCCTGCACCCTGTTCCTCTCTGTAAGGTACATGTATTTCTCTATCATATCCTCTCTCTCCCTCCTCTCCTCCAGGGAGTACATATTCAAGTCCTTCAGCCTGCCCTCATAGGACTTGTGATGCAATCCTTGTACAATCTTTGTTGCCCTCCTCTGAACCTTCTCCACCCTGTCTATATCCTTACGTAGGTAAGATCTCCAGAACTGTACACTGTATTCCAGGTGGGGCCTCCCTCTTCCTGCTGGTGATGCCTCTGCCTATGCATCCCAGCATCCTATTTGCTTTACCTGCTGCCTTGTCACACTGTTTCCCTACCTTGAGGTCACCAAAGATGATAACCTCAAAGTCTCTTTCCTGCTTGGTGCATGCTATATCCTCACCCCAACTGATGTGTTGTTCCAGGGTTTTTGTGCCTCATAAGAATTATTTTGCACTTCTTTACATTGAATTTCAACTGCCAAACCCTTGACCATTCTTCAATCTTCTGCAGATCGCTCCTTATTCTGTCCACACCCTCTAGCATGTCCACTCAATTACAGAGCTTTGTGTCATCAGCAAACAGGGAAATTCTGCCTATAGGTCCTACGCAATGTCACTGATGAAGACGTTGAATAGGACCGGTCCCAGCACTGATCCCTGTGGTACCCTACTGGTCACTTTTCCCTCTGTGGATGACAGCTATTTATCACCACCCTCTGTGTCCTGCCACGCTGCCAATTACCCACCCACCACACTACTGTCCTGCCCACTCCTATATCCCTAAGTTTGTTTAGTAGCCTTCTATGTGGCACAGTGTCAAAGGCCTTGCTGAAGTCCAGATAGACCACATCCACTGCCATCCCCTGATCCACCTCCCTTGTCACCCAGTCAAAACATTCAATGAGGTTGGTCTGGTATGACCTCCCCCAGTGAAACTATGCTGCGTGGCATTCTGTAGTCCATTGGCAACCAGTTATTCCACCAATTTCTCCTTCATTAGTGCTTTCATGATCTTCCCCACTAATGAGGTCAGGCTGACTGGTCTGTAGTTCCTCGCTTCCTCTTTGTTCCCACTTTTGTATAAGGGGACTACATCTGCTATCCTCCAGTCATTGGGTACCTCCCCTGTTTCCAGTGATCAGCTAAACAGGATTGCCAGAGGTTCATCCACCACCTCTCTTAGTTCCTTTAGGACCCTGGGATGCACTCCATCTGGCCCCATTGCTTTATTAACCCTTATACCTTCCAGTTCCTTTAGGACTCTTTCCCGTGTAATGGGACTTATGTCCATTTCTGCACCCTTCCCACCACTTGTACTCCCTTCAGGCTCATTACCCTCCCCTTCCTCAGTAAAGACTGAGCAGAAATATCTGTTCAGTATGTCAGCTTTACTGTTGTCATCCTCCACGCTGCCCCTGTTCTCCCCCTTCAGTCTCACTATCCCTCCTTTTGCCCTTCTATTTTCACTTATGTACATGTAAAATGTTTTGTCTCCTCTACCAAGTAATTTTGCAATGCGCTCTTCTGTCTAAGCTTTGGCTTTCCTTACTGTCCTCCCTGCCTCCCTTTGCTTCTCCTAGTACATCTCCCTATCCCCATCTACCTGCATCTTTTTGTATTGCCTGAATGCAATTTTTTTGACTTTCACTTTCTCCACTACCTCCTTAGAAAATCATAATGGTCTCCTCTTCCTTTTCCCCTTGCTAACCTGCTTAATGCATAAGTATGTTGCTCTTGTAATCCCTGTTTTAAATATTGCCCACTGTTCCTCCACCCTTGATTCCCTCCTCATTCCCATTAGTGCCTCTTTCAAGCATGTCCCAATTTTCCCAAAGTCTGCCCTCCTAAAATCCAGGATATGTGTTTTTGTGTGGTTTGATTCTGCTCTTTCTGTGATTTCAAACCGCAGTGACCGGTGGTCGCTGTTCCCCAAGTGCTCCCCCACTGTTATCCATATCACACTGTCCCCGTTTGTGAGCATGAGGTCCAGTATTGCCTTCTGCTGAGTTGGTTCCATAACCAGTTGTTAGGGAAGGCACCTTGAAGGGAGTCCAGGATAAATTTGCTTCTGGTTGTTGCTGCTACAGGAAGACTCCAGTCCATGTCTGAAATATTGAAGTCTCCAACCAGCATCACCTCCCCCCCTTGTCCGCCATCCTTTGGATGGTTAGCATTAACTCCCTATCTGTCTCTTCCTCCTGGGCTGGTGGTCTATAGACCACCCCTGTGTGGATGGCGGACCCGTTTTCCTTTCCAGCTTAACCCACAGTATCCCCCTCCCTTGTTTTGTTCCTCCTGGATCTATGTGGCCTTTATTCCATCTTTTGCATAAAGTGCCAATCCTCCTCCCTTCTTGCCTGCCCTGTCTCTTCTGAATATGTTGTAGCCGGGTATGGCCATCTTCCAGTAGTGGTTATCATTACACCAGGACTCTGTGATGGCCACAATGTCTAGGTTCGACTGCGCCATGGCAGCTTCCAGATCCTCCTTCTTGTTGACAAGGCTCCTGGCATTGGCACAAATGGCTTTCCATGATGTGAACTCCCTGGACTGTTTAGCTATTCCACTCCAGCCCCCTTCCTGGTTCTCCTTTATTCCTGGTTCTCCCTGATGTCTGCCCTCCTGTTGTATTTTTGCCCCCTTTCTGCCTATCCACCCCTTGGATGCATATCTCTATCTTTTGCACACTGCTTTGTAGAGATATATCCTCCTCCTCTTCCTGTTCACTGGTTCTACTGCTAGCTATGGGAGTGGGCAATTAGGTACCCTCCTTGCTGGCATACTCCCCCCCCCAGCTAGTTTAAATGCTTGTCCATGTAGCATTTAAACTTATCATTGAGTGCTTGAATTCCACTCCAGGATGGATGCAGGCCATCAGGCTTGAACAAGACCCCATCCCTGAACAGCAACTCCACCTTAGAGACCCTCTAATCCATCTTATGAAGGAAACTGCAGATGCTAAGATGGATCATATGCAGCCCTTAAAATGCTGCATATGACTGAGAGATTCAGGACCTGTATTAAGCTAGACATCACCAACCATCATATGTAGCAAGAAGATGGGCAGATGAAGTAAGCAGATGAGCCACTAGGGAGATGGTGAAGAGGATGAAAGAGAGGACAGGTGTGGCAGAGGGAAGAAGAGGTGTAAAAGCAAGAGGGTTTCAACTGGGTTAGATGGGCTAACTTTGTAAATGGTACAGCTTGGATCATCTTTTTAAATGTAAGCTTGGAATAAGGTTGCCATTAAAAAAAGTGCTTTTGACATGTTATACAGCTCCCATATGTTTAAACTGGAGGATTCGGGAGGTGGGGAGGGTCTCTAAGGTGTAGTTGCTGTTCAGGGGTCAGACAGGGAAGTGCCTTACTACTCAAAAACTTATGACTGAGCTACAGGGTGGAAAGATCACCATCGCTGTACAAGGATTGATAATAGGCTCACATCAATGCTGTAACTGTGTCCTCATGCTCCAGGCCACCAATGGTAAAATCATGGAGTTGACGGATACGTGCCTTCCCATGTTTTGCCCATTTGTGGTGCACATGATGGCTAGCCCTCCAAGCACCAACAGGTCCCCTCGACTACCTATATCATTATTCCTGGATGCGTGCCTGTGTCATAAATATTCGAGCAGCTATGACAGCACCTCTTGTGTAAATGTGTGGCAGCGTCAGTGGCTCAGTAGGTAGCACACTCGCCTCTGAGGCTGGGAGATCAGAGGGCTGTGGGTTCAGTTCCCACATCTGGCACTTGGGTTAATATCTCAGTACTGACACTGTAGTGTAGCATGAGAGGGGTGCTGCACTTCTGAGGTGCTGTCTTTCGGACAAGACGTTAAACCAAGGTCCCATCTGCCTGGATTGGTGGTAGTTCAGGTGGATGTTAAAAATCCCATGGCACTTATCGAAAAGAGTAGGAGGAAATTCCCCCGTGTCCTGGCCAAATTTCCCTCATTCACTAAAAATACCATCAACAGCTCAATCTGGTTCAAGGTCAGTTGGCATTCATCTGTATCCCCTTCCCCCGGGTCATGCCTGAAAATAGGCAGGATTTGTCTAGTGCGCTTACCTGGTTAACAAAAACTAAATAAAATAAATACATAAAATGAAAGTGGTGGAGGATGTCTAGTTTATCCATTAGAGCCACCAGGCTCTGCTCAGAGAGCTGTTCTTTTATTAGAGGCAGAGGAAGTGATAATTCCCTGCAGCATTAATTTAACAGTGTGCCACAGTATAGGGTCAGTAATATCCCCTAGATTATTTTCTCTAATGGTGTTCTTAAGGATAGCATACAGAAGGGTGCAAAACTATTTGTCGTGAAAGAGAGAGATGTTAAAATGCCATAGGAGATTTTTTCTACTTTCCCCTATATCCAGTTTAAGTATTAACCAAACATGGTTCAAAGGTAGCTTGGGTCCATAGGGCTCGTCCTGGACTGAATGAAAATGCTCACAGGTCACACTGAAATAATCAGGGCGGGCACAGCTGTTGTGTCATGCCAAATAGTGGGTACATGTTGTCTGACAGAAATAATTTACCACAGACATCAACCAGGCCTAAACGTTATGATTTATTTTTTAATTATTTGTGAGCAGGGCAGAATCTATAATATTTTGATTTGGAGACATTTAGGTCCAGCATAAGGGTAACATTAAAATCACCCCCAAAGTATCAGTTGACCAATGAACATTTCAAGCACTTTAGCAAAGACCGTTTGAAACATTTCTTTAGCAGCGTTTAGAGGGAAATAAACATTTGTCAAAGTGACTTCCATATCATATGAGTGCCCTGTCAGAATTACAAAATCCCCTAATGACTCCAAATAGGATGTGGAACAGGTATATTTCATGGTAGCAGGAGTTAATGTTGCCACTTCCCCACTGTTTGCTCTGTTTGTATGTGGAGGCATAAACTTCACAAACGTGGAAACATAAAGCCCACATTGCTCTGCTTGCATGTGGAGGCATAAACCACAAAACTCTCCCTTCCCCTAATTGAGATGTTCCTGCTCTGGAAGGTATGTCTCCTGGAGGTATGTGAGGTCTAACCTTTCCCTCCACAGCTATTGAATTAGCTTACTGCACTAACCAGGATTTTATAAACCATTTATTTTATGTCAGAGGCATTTCACTGGATTAACAGACATGGTGGGTGGCAAGAAAACGTCTATCAGCCTGTTTGGGGCCCCTGCATAATAGCTCTGATTGCCCCCCACAGACTCACAGGTTGGCCAACTCCCCAGTGTCAGTAGGTAAAGTGTGCATCCACCAGTCAGTCAGCCTCCAGAGGGAACAGCACATAGAGACCTAAAAAAGCAAGCTAAAACCTCTAATTCTACCCAGATTAACATAATGAGCTCTGCATAGCAAAACTGAAAAAAAAACCACCAAAGAACCACTCAATACATAATATGGTCAATAGAACCTTCATTACTTGAGTGGGGACAGGCAGCAAATGGGGAGTGGGACAGTGCCATGTCCAGGACACCACCTGGATAGATGCTGATGGGTGTGTATGGAGCAGGTCTTGTAAGTGGACAGGGCACAAGTGAGAGGAATGGGTGACAACTCCCTTGGTGCAGTCCATACCTGGCCACATGTCCCCTGGTATCTGCCGTGCATGTTCTATGGATGCCCACTACTCCAAACACCTGGCAAACTCATGATCCTGCCCAGCACTTTCTGCAGGAGTGGAGCAAGGGCCCTTGGATCACTTATCATCTGATCTAAGTCCTGGGAGGTCCAGCCAACTTGTAGAATCCTGTGTACAGGGATGGTGCAGCTGGCATCCACCACAAGCCCCCTGCTGCCCTGGTGCTCCCCTGACTTTATCACAGGCCTGGTGCATGGCTGGTCTAGTGCACAGGGTCCCTGGTTTGCTGCAACTAGCATTTCAGAATTGGAGAACTCTGCAAGGTGTGATGCAAGGTTCATCAATTCTGTTTGACGCAGGCACCTTGTTTCACATTCGGGGTTTTGAAAAAAGGCCCCAAGTCACAGTCTTATCAGATGGGCCCAGAAACCACATCCTTCCAAGGGAGAGAAAAGAGTAGGCAACCTGCACCTAACAAAGTACTGTAGCTGGATTTACTTTGTGTGTGGGAATATAACTGCTAAGGCAGTGAGCCCTCAGTAGAGGAGGACTGCTCCAATGTTGGCAAAAATGGGTCATCGCCAGTGTGGCTAAGTGTAGTCCAACATGGGTCACTGCTTCATTTGGCCCAGGTTGTATATAAATCTTTAGGTATATAGTATTGGGCTGAGATATGGATGTTAAGTCCCTCAGTGCATGAACATGACCCATCCCAAAAGCATGAAATACATAAGATTAGATGCTTTGATTTAGTCCCATACAGACCGCACAAAGTATGTAAAGTAATATAATCCCAAACAATCAAAGCTCCAAACGTTACCCAGATAGAGCCTGTGCATCCAAATACGGTGTTAGTTGTCTCAGTCATGTCCAGTAACATGAGTACTGCTAAGAGACCGAAGGGGAACCATTCCAAGGAGTGCTGAGGCTGGTCAGGAGAAACTGGGGCAGGGGTCCCAGTGCTAACTAGGCAGGAGAAGCGCAAGGAGAACACATTTTGTAGGGAGGAGGACTCCAAGCGCCACACAACATAACAATCATCAAGAAAAAGGCCCTTGGTATGAAGCACTGGAGCCCAACAATAAACTAGGAGCAAGGTAACCAGAATTTCGAAGTAATGCAGAGGTGGGCTGCAGAAAGATCCACCTTTGACTATGATTAGGTTTCTGAACCAGGTGTCAGCCAACCAGGGAGGCCGTGACTTCAGAAGTCAGAAAACCCACTAAGGTTGATCCCTGACCCAAGGCCAACCTTCCCCCACTGACCCCAGTCCACCAGCTAGCTTTACAGCTACTGCAGCCCAATTATATGTGGCACTGCCTATATTCACCAAGGGCTGAGGAAGCAACAAAGATAGGCAAGCCTGAACTCAGCCCCCCCCCCAACACTTCAGGGCATCCCCACCCAGTCACATCTAACCTCAAGCAGGCAAATGAGTAACTGTGTCAAGGCCAATACTCTGGTGCTAACCCCAAACACCTACGCAAAGCACCACTGTAAGTTGGAGAAAGTGCAGCCACCAGGGCTCCCACACTCCCTCCTCATGCTGTACAAAAATACAATTCTGCCAGCAAAATTACGGCAAGTTTCAGAATTTTGCTTCCTCGAAATGTCAGCATGCACTTTGGCAACTTTTGCAGAAATTCTGATTAGAGTGGTGGAATGAATGTATGAACTGTGGATTAATGTATCAAGCTGCAAAAAGAAATTATGCAGAACTGATCAATGTCAGTGATCAATTCTGCAGAATTTCATTCTGTAGTTTAACACATTAAAGGGGACTGGAATCAATGCAATTGTATCGTTTGGTCTGTGGGTGTTGTTTTATCAAATAATGACATGTTTACAACAAAGATTTGTCTCATCTGGTATATTTATTTTAGCCATTTATTTTCAAACTCTACATAACTCTGCATTCTATGTTACGTGCAAGGTCACTAGAATTACAATATGATGTTCATAGTCTGATGTGTTAATCAGTGAATTCCATATGTTGAACTCAGCCTAAAAACAAAATGTGGTAGATGCTGAGTATCTATATGTCACATACATCAATTTCTACTGAATATTTTTGTTTGTAATGTGAAAAAGAACAGCTCTCTGCCTGGCTTTTTAACACCAGCAGTTGAACAGTGTTTTTCAGCTTTGTCATCATGACTGATAGTGGTAAATTTAAAGAATATACTTCTTCCTAAAATGTTGCTTCTGCATTTTAGCAGTGATCTAAACTATCTATTAATATGCAACGTATTATAGCTTGATGTATTCATTTATCTGTTATAGGTTATTTTTTTATTATTTACTTCTGAATGCAGTCTATTTACAAAAATCAGACAGTTGGTTATACCTCTGCAATCCACTAATCTACTTATGTTCTGGATTCATACCTTTGACCAAAAGCCTCTTTCCAGTACTGTTTAATTGTTTTTATATATTTATTTATTTAATTAAAAGTTGGTGATCGGGAAAGGCACAGTGAACCGGGGCTTGCTTCCAGGTGCAACCCTAAAGAAGGGGAGAGGGGAGTACAATTTACATAAAGTTCACTAGAGCAGCACTTTTAGCAAATAACATACAGTTGAGGAACAGATCGGAAATGTGGACAATAGGTACAATAGCATGGTCAGTGGCAGTTGATAAAATAAGTAGAAATTAAATAGGACAGCCATGAGTAAGGCAAATTGCAATTAGGAAGGTAAGATACAGAAATTATCACAAGCCATAATCATGATGGGGTACATTGCAATTGGTAGAATAGGTGCAAAGATATTATCACTCGCAATAGACATGCTCAGGATAATGGGTAGATAACAGTTATCATAGAATCATAGAAGCTTGATGGCAGAAAATGACCACACCGGCCCATCTAGTCTGCCCTATCCCCCCTCACTCCTTCCCCTCTCCCCAGTTAATTATATACAGGGATGCCATAAAGACTGTGTAGCAGTCCATCATGAAGCCAAGGGGGTCCTGAAGCAGGGTCAAAGGAGGAAGGGTGAGAGGGAATTTAAAAAGGTTGAAGAAAGGAGGAGGGGCACGATTAGGGAGAAGAGGCAGATTGGGAGAGTGCTCAATTCAAGCACAGCAGAGAGGGTGATTGTCTAAAAGATTTAGGGAGGGAGTTCCAGAGAGAGGGAAGATGGTAGGAAAAGGCTGATTGCCCTGAATAGGACAAGGGGGGAGAGAGAGAAGGTGCGGGTATCTCTAGAAGGGGATGGGAGGACAAGGAGGAGGATGAGAGGAGAGAGGTAAGATAGGAGGGGAGAGACCCAAGCCAGAATGTTGAGATGAGGAGGATGCCATGATGCTGACTGCACAGGTGAAAAGAGGAGAGGGAGAGGGAGAGGGAGAGGGAGGAGTAGATGGAACAGTGGTGAGTATGGGGGGCATTTAATGCAAAGCGACAGAATGCACTGTAAAGGGATCTCAGCCTGACAAGTGAAGTGGTGAGGACAGTATCACAGACTGTATCGGCATAATCGAATAAAGGGAAGATCATTTTAGTGAGAAGTTCACAATGGACAGACAGGGAGAGTGCATCTTTATTTGTATACAAGGCCCCCAGCTTGAGACAGAGCTCTGAGTGGATATGATCAATGTGTGCTGTGAAGTCAAGCGGGGTGTCTAGCCAGATTCCGAGGTATTTGAAACAGGGGACTTTTTCAAGAATAGTACTGTCCAGGGTGGAGAAGGAGAGTGGGGAGGAGAGCTTTGCAAATTTTTATGGAGTTCCAAATGTCATTGACATGGTTTTCTTGGCATTAACTTTGAGATGGTTGACATAAAACTAACGAAGAACTGAATCAAAATTAGATTAATGCTGAGACTCAGTGATTGGGGTGGAGGGACCTGGGGCATAGAGGATGGTATTATCTCATACGTATGCATGCTTGAGAAAAAAACAGGCTGAGGGAAGACCATTTAGAAAGATGGAGAAGAGGACAGGGTCTAAGATGGAGCCTTTGCGGACATCAGCCTGAATAGGTGGGGAAGGGGAGTGCACCTCTTGTAATGACGCATTGCGTGTGCCCAGAGAGGTATGAGCTGAACCAGTTTATGGTCGAGGTAGAGAGTCCCGCAGAGCTTAGTTTGTTGAGAAGAAAGAGATGAGAGACAGAATAAGCCATGGCAAGGTCAATGGAAATGACAACAGTAATGTGACCTCAGTCCATGCAAGATAGGATAGAGATAGTAACTCAAAGGAGAGAGGTGATCATCAAGTGGTTAGTCCTAAAGCTGGATTGAAAAGTGGAGAGGATATCTGAGGAATTTAGGAAGTTGGTGAGGCAGGAAAGAACTAGTGATTCTTGCAGTTTGGCCAGGAAGGGAAGAAGGGATAAGGGTCTGAAATTTCCAGGTGTGGAAGGGTCATCTCCTTTATGCAGATGAATAACATTTGCAACCTTTCAAGGCTGGGGAACAGAGCAGAGGTTGATGGATAGGTTCAGGAGATGGGTAAGGGGGAGATCGATAGTGGGGGCAGAGATGCAGAGAAGTTAGGGATCTGCGCTATCAGGACTGGACTTTTGGGGGTTAAGTGAAAGAAGGGCATGGTAAACTTCATGACTAGAGATGAGAGAGAAGGAGAGGCCCTGAGACGAGGGGGATGTGGAGGAGATGGGGGGAAGGGGGAATAGAGGAGACAGCACAAATGGTAAAAAAGGAGTTTAATAGGGAGGCCAATGAGACCAGGTCTGATACAGGAGACCCATCAATGGTTAGTGTAGGAGTTGAGTCTTGGGATGGGGGTAAAAAAGGGAGTGGGGAGTACACCAGAAATTGCAGGGGGAGTTAAGGTTTTGTTGCAGCATAGATTTGAAATACAATACTTTACTTACTCTAATAGCTTTGGTGCAGGCCTTCCTTAGGGACCTGTAGGCATGAAGGTCAGTGTGGGAGAGGGACGATTTGAAGCAGGCCCAGGCATGGTCATGAGATTTGTACAGTTGAATGATGTCTGCCAAAACTCATGAATGGTGAGAGTGTTTAACTGTACACTTCCTGAGGGGGGCATGGGTGTTCCATGCTTTAAGTAGGAGATGTGTGAATAGGGAGAGAGAGCTGAATCGCTATCAGGTGCTGAGTACATTGGTGACCACTCCACTGAATTAAGGTCTTGGAGAAGCGCATCTATGTTAAGTGATCTGTAGGATCGAAGTCAGTGGTAGGTAGGAGAGGAGTGAAGCATATTTATTTTGAGTACACAGTACATTATAAGATGGTCACTAAAAACATAAAGGAGTATGCCAGTTGCTGTAATCTGATGGGGCGGGGAGGAGAGCCCCCAGTCGAGAAGGGAATGATTTTAAGAGATGAGGTTGAGCCTGGTAGGTTCCTTAATTAGTTGATTAAGGTTGAGATACACAGTCTTTTCTGTAAGGGGTTTAAGGTCAGGAGAGATACAGTTTTGGTTAATGTCCCCTAGTATAAGGATCTCAGCCCCTGAGGCATGAGTAACTAGAGAGGCAATGGTGTCTATAAGAGAGGAGGGGGAGGTTTTGAGGTGGCATACTGTACATCACAGCAGCAAAGAGAGGGAGAGAAGAGGGGAACTTCAGGATAACCATGAGAAGCTCATAGGAAGAGAGGTGAGATTCACTTAGAGAGATAAAACAGGGTGGGTTTTGCCAGGCGTAGATGTGCGATAGTGTTTGCCCCAGTCTTGGTGGAATAGGTGGTAGTCAGTGAGGGATAACTAGGAGTCAGTGATACATGAAGAGAGCCAAGTCTCTGTGATACTAAGGAGATCTGGGGAATATTAGGAGACACACACTCTGAGAGCATACAGCTTTGGGAACAGGCTACTAGCAATAAAGTTACAAAGTCTAAGGCCATTAGAAAGAATTGTGAGAGGAGGGAGGGGGGCCTGGGATTGGGATGACTATCACCAGCTAAAAAGAGGAGAAGGATGGGGGAGGAGAACATAGTGCATGGACTTGCGTGTTCTAATGATGTAAGTGTAGTATGATTTAGATGGAAGTGAGAAGGAGACGGAAAGGTGGTAGAGGTCCTTAAAATTGAAGTAGTAGTAAGTGAGAAGTCCAGGATGAGGAGGAGGAAAGGGGGGACTAGGAAAGAAAGGAGAAGGGGAGGGGATAGGAGAGAAATTTTAAAAGGGGACTGGGAGAGAAGAGCTAGGGAGGAAGAGAGGTGCTGGGGGAATAGTGCAGTGTGGGGCAGGGAGCAAGGGGTATACAGAGAGGCCATATGGGAGGAAGGGGAAGAAATTTTGGGGAGGTGTAGAGCTCAGAGAAGGACTGGGATTGAGGGGAACATGGCAAACAGCAAAGGAGGAGGAATGCAAATTTAGTAGAATAAGAGGAGAGCTTGGTGGGGGGAGAGAGGGACAAATATTGAGAAGAATGAGAGGAAAGCTGGATGTGGAATACCAGGAAAAGAAACAGTACCAGAGGGGAGGAGAGTTATACTAGGTTCGGGTGGTATGGGAGCACATGGTTAGAGCCATAGAAATGGGCAGCAGGTAACAAATGACAGAACTTTATGCACAAGCTATATGAGCTGATATGAGTGGGCATGAGAGAAATCTACCCATTTGCAGACTACAACAATCAGGGATCTTCAGGCAGGAGGGAATAAAATGGTATGTTGGGAAATCAGCAGAAGGAAAGATAAAAAGAACGACACCTGCTGGCAGGTAGCCAACACCAGGAGTCCAAGCAGATTAGACTGCACTGAGGGATTAAATATGTTGTAAATTTGACAAAATGAGCCAGTAAGTAACAAGCTGTAAACAGCAGTTCTGTTGATCTAATTGACCAGAGCACAGAAGGAATTGTAAATTGGGGCAGGTGCAGGTCAAATACAGGTCATGAGATGGAGGCTGGGGAAAGTATAAAATAGAGCATTCTCAACTCAAGAGGGAGGGCATGGGATGGAGGGTGGGTAAACAAAAACAAGTTTATACTGCGCTCACCAGGAACGAAGAGTGGGGTGCAAATTCAAAACTTGGCAAGCTCACAAATACCACAGAACAAAAAAAAGAAAAGAAAATTCACTCCAAGTAGGAAGACCAGTAGGACCATATAGAAAAAATATTACAAGTCGTGGTTTGAGTAGTTTGAAGACTTAATCCTAGCAGAGTTGTAGCACTACTGAGGTCTTCCGACTGAGACAATTACAGACCAGGTATGACCTACCCAGCAGCCTCGGCACTTCGCTCGAATGAGCTTCATCAGGAGGCAGTTAGCTGGACTGTTGCAACTCTTAGTATACTCAGATCATTTAACACATCGTATTAGTTCATGCAACCACTTAACAGGACTATATATATATTATGGTAGCACGGTAGTGCTACCATAGTTAGGGTTGAGGAGCCCTTTCCATGTTAAACCCAACATTTTGCACCTTAATAACTTTGCAACCGTTTGATGGATTTGCCTGAAATTTGGAATGTACGATCAAGACCCATAGGCCTGGATCTGCCAAGTTTTGTACTGATCGGATATACGGTTGCGGAGTTATTAAGCATGATCTGTGCCGCTTTATGCTTTTCTGAATTCTATGGTCACGATACAGGTCGTGACGGTTTTTGGACTGCCCAAAATTCAGGAACGTGGTAGCGGTCCCCGATGTGCCTTTCAAAGATTTGGTGAAAAAATATTAAACGGTTCAAAAGTTATTCAAAGACAGTTTCCATTATAAGTCAATGGAAAAAGTTAAAAAGTTCGACAGTGTCGCAAATGCATTTTTACTTGCAATGGGCCCGTTATTTCGCAAATCCACCATTTTGTTTTCAGTTGTGATCAGAAAATGATTGGCATTTAAATTTGAGACCCTCTAGCAACGTAATTATTTTTGTATTTAGCTATTCGGCCCTGAGGATGCTTGCCATGTCTTTATTTTAGAAAACACCCAGAAATATGTTTTTCAAATTTCTGAAAAGTATTTTCGTAAATTATTGTGTCACGAAGTGTTGAACTTTTATAGAAGCTTTCTAAATTATGGCAGTAATTTTCTAGTCTGTGGGAAATGACAGCAATTCTTTTGGCACTGCACTGAAAAATAACGCTGGGAGTTTTGGGATAAAATTTGAGGACGAGCCGATATCTCACAGATGTGCCTTTCAGTGTTGTATTGAAGAAATATTACACAGCGCAAAGTTATGATCCAAAGTTGACAGTTTTTCCATAGGATAACATTACTGGCGCTCAAAGCATTACAGGAATCCTTTGGCACCCTGCTGCAAAATAACGGTTTGGTCTTTTTCCTGAAATTTGGAGGAAGACAGCCAACAGTACACTGATGTGTCTTTCAGTAGTTTGGTGAAAATATCACATGGCGGCAAAGTTACGGCACTCCAAAATTGACGGTTTTTCCTATAGGATAACATTACGGCGCCGACACTTAACAGAAATCATTTGGAGCCCTGCTGCAAAATAACGGTTTGGTCTTTTTTTCCTGAAATTTGAAGGGAAGACAGCCAACAGCCCACAGATGTGCCTTTCAGTAGTTTGGTGAAAAAACATTACAAGGAGGTAAAGTTATGGTGCTACGAACTTTTCTTTTTTTCCCATAGGATAACATTACGGCATTCGCCGCGCCTTTCAGGGCCCGTATCTCGGAAACGGTGCGAGATACGGACTTTTCGTCTGAAAATTTCTTAGTCCCCTCAAGGGGCTAAGCTCCAAATTAGCCAGGAAAGTTGTAAATAATATGACTTTAAAAAATTTTTTCTACATCGTACGGTTCCTGAGATATAATGTATTTAGTATTCCAAGATCTCATTTTCCTCTCCGATACTCATTATTTTGCATACATTATTTGTACTCACTGTCTTTCTCAATGCAGGTTTTGGGGAAAACCAGCCTGTGCGCTTACATTACTGTTACTGTTGCCCTTTCCGCTTGTGGATCCGTACTCGTTTCACTTACCATTGACGTCTGCACCACCATGTGCGTTATCCTTTGCGCTTTCATTTGCTCTTACGCGTTCTGTTATTTTTTGCCATTTCTGTTCACAATATTGTTTATCTTACTGTTTCACTTTACATCACCATGCTCATTGACATTTCTGTTTGCAGGCACATGTTACTGTGTGACAACACATCACGCGGCAGACCATTCTCGCCACGCCACCATGTCAAGCATGCTTCTGTTCTCATTCGTGCTTGTGTTACCATGTGCCCACTGTTAGCATTTCTGTTTGCTTGCTGTCCCTTAGTATGCCACAACACATCATGTGGCGGGAGCGTGGGGCCAGGCGCCCCACGCCCCACCAACGACATAGAGAGCGGGGCCAAAGGGCCCCGCCGCTCCCGATGCTGCATTACATTCACTATTTCTCGTTATCATTCTCAAAGAAGGGAATTAGGAAAATCTCCATTTAATGCATTAGTTAGGGTTGTTCACAGCGATAAAAGTTTGTTGTTAGTTGTACCCTTTGACTTCGTCATTTCACCGTATTAGTGCGCATTGATCGTGGTCCCAACTCTCACCCCATTCTCCTATACTTCTGCTGCTTTACACATGTCATGGGGTGAGAGTTAGCTGACTATCCCAATGCGCACCCCAATGCCGGTTGGGGGGTAGGGGGTCCAAGGGGGGTTTTCAACCCTAACAGCAAATTTCCTTACTTTTGTCGCTGTGGAACAACCCTAACTAATGCATTAAACGGAGTTTTTTGCCTCTAATATATATATATATATATATATATATGTGTGTGTGTAAAAGAAATGTATATTTTTTAACTTTCAAAATAAACACAATGTTTTGATTCAATAAACTATTCTTTCATGATATACACTTGTACTTTAGTGCACATTCATAATGAATTCACAAAGGTTCCCAAATCTTATTTGAAAATTAATAGTATTTGATGGGAATGCCAATTCATAACTGAAAAAAATAACAGCATATCCACTTTACACATAGTAAGCTGGTATAATTGTGTTAAAATAGGTAAGCATCAAACTGGGTACAAATATTCTTATCACTACTTGTTCACTGTTTATCTTTAATTTATCAATTCCACCATTACCAAGCACATAGGAGCAAAGACTGCAGATATGGGGCAGTGGCTGCATTCCAACAAGTGTCTTAAGAACAGGACAATCCTGCGCTCACCATGGCTCAAAGCTGCAAAGAAATGTAAAGAACAAAGAAACAAAAATTAATTAAAATCTATTCAACCTATCTTGTACATTATTGTTATTCAAAAGGAATTATATTATTCAAAAAAAGAGAAGAGGAAGAAAGGAGGGTCGGGAGGAGGAAAAGGAGAAATTGGGGTGGGTGGGAAACAGAGGTTTAAATCACTGCAGATTAAAAATACATTTAGCTTATTCATGTAATAATCTATAGATATGGTCTATAATCAATTTCCAGGTTCAACCCTTCTGGATGCAGCATCAGAAGAGAGAAAATCCAATATGTTTCTCTCTGTAGTAGGCACTGCAGTCTGTCTCCACCCCCTCCTACCAACTCTCACATTTTCAATTCCCATAACTTTTAAGCATGTTGAATCACTGTTGTGTACATAAAATAAATGCCCTGACACTGTATTATCCATGTGCAAGTTTTTAATATCACGCTCATGTTCCTGAATTCTTTGTTTCATCTGCCTCACTGTTCTGCCAACATACACACATTTGTGGGGGCACCATAATGCATAAACAACGAATGATGTAATACATGAAATGAATTGTCATATTTCCACTTTCCTTGCATTTGTTAGAGCCACAAATATTGGTCCTTGTACACAGTTTGAATATGTGATGCAGCTGACACATTTAAAGCAACCCATTGCTTTCACTGGGATCCATAATGTTCTGGTATCAGGTTAGGTATGCTTTTCAACTGACTCTGTACCAATCTGTCTTTAAGGTTAACACTCCTTCTAAATGTGATTCTGGGTTTGGTTCCCAAACAATCCATAAGGGCTTCATCACCTAATAGTACTGGCCAACACTGCATGATAATGTTGCCAATCTTTCCTGACAGATGGTTAAAGTCAATGGAAAAACATATAATCTCATTTGCAGTATTGTCTCTGGTTTTTGGACGCAATAGAGTTTCCCTATCTATGTTTTTTGCCCTTTCTAATGCTGTTTTTAGAGTCCATGCATTATAGCCTCTGTTTAGGAACATATTCATGAGTTCCTCTGTTTGTTTAATGAAATCTCCATATTCTGAGCAATTTCTCCTTAGTCTCAAATATTGACTGAAAGGAATGGACTTTTAGGATGCGTACTGTTGTTGAAAGATACTTATTCATTGCTGTAGTTTTCTAAATCCCTTTGTAATTGTTCTGTTGGACTTACCGACTGAAAAGATCACATCTAGAAATCAATACTTTTAGAATGAAATGTGTGTGGAAATTTCAAATTCCTATTGTTTTGATTTAACCACTCTACAAATTCTGTAGCTCTTGCTTGTGTACCATGCCAGATCACCAAAATGGCATCAATAAAACAAAAGCATTCAATAATATTCCTATGGTAAGGACCACTCAAATTATAAATTACATCTTCTTCCCTCTTACCTAGAAATACATTTGCAAAATGAGGGCACCATTGATGCCCCCATGGCAGTGCCACAACTTTGCAAATAAAATTTGTTGTCAAATTTGAAAAAAATTAAGGGAAAGAGCAAATTGTAAACCCTTAGAAATTAATTCCAGAGGCATGGCATTTCTTAATGGATACCTAGACAGAAAAACTGTGCAGGCCTCAACACCGTCTGAGTGGCTAATCGAAGTATACAGTACTTCTGCATCTATTGTTAACCAGCTAAAACCATCCTGCCAATTGAATTCATTTATCTTGTTAAAAACATCTATTGTATCTATGACATAAGACTTTAAGCACCTTACACTTCTCTGTAAAACGAAATCCAAAAACTGACTTAAATCATCTGTGAGGGAGCCGATGCCTGAAATGATGGGTCTGCCAGGGGGATCTAAAACATTTTTATGAACTTTTGGGAGGATATATATGGTTGGAGTTACTGATGACTATTGGCACGCCCCCCCCACCCCAGAACCTGTATCCCACAGGGGTTCTTTTTTCTGGGCACCATTCAGGGATTAAAGTATGGGGGGGCCCTTGCACCCTTACACTGTGGATGCCACGGGCTTGTGACAACCCATTCAGCTGCAAACTCCAATTGGTGTACCATCTGGCTCAGTGCAAGTCACAGGACTTAGCTGCAGGGACCCTGCCTAATAGAGAATTGGGTGCATGTTGTAACTTACGACTTGCGTAGGGGTGCTTGTAAAATCGGGCCCTTCATATACACATCATCTGGCATCCTTGTAATGCATTGTACTGTTACCACCCGACCCAAACTCCCCACACAAATCAGTTCATTGTATTCGATTCATATGTGCATGATACTGAATAACAATAGATCTTTGTGTTTGTCCCTCATGCACCAAAACAGTCATTCTCCCTTGCAGTGCAAGGTTAATGGAGTTGTTGTTACAGTTTATTAATGTTGGTACATCTATTCAGGTGCCATTTAAAACTATAAATCAGTTTGCTGTATTCTAACCATTTGGATGGTGCAGATTTAACAAATATATGAACAAACAAAACCACAGTCCAAATCTATGCTTTGTTTGCTGTGCATTGCAGTGAATAATTTATAGTTTTACTTATTTTTTGCCATAGTTCACATTTTTTATCTCAGTTTAGTTTGGATGGGATTACTGCATCTACAGAAGACTGCAGTAAATGTGATCATGTACTTCATGGAAAATTATAAAGGATTTACATTTGTCTTGCATGCACGAAGCACCGGCCCTCCATTTATTTACCGTCAATTTTCTATTGCCAGATGTCAGATGCTCAATTGGCTGTCACTTTAGTTCACTCAATACATTTTTTGAAGCCTTTTCATCTGGTCTGATTTAAATATTACACAAGCACCTCCCACCACCAGAGTCACTAAGTAAGTAAGGCTTTATTTCTTAAGCGTCCTTTCCCTGGGGCTCAGGATGCTGTACAGGATGCAGGTGAATGAAACAGAATTATAATTAAATTAAAAACATATGAATTATAACATCAATAAATATAACAACTGAATTAATAAGAGGAAGAAAATCCCCAAATCCCAAAAGCATCTCAAAAAATGTGCGCCTTCAGATCCTGTTTTTGAAAGCTTCTAGGGAGTGGGCCTCCCACAAGGACCTTGGAAGCGAGTTCCACAGGACTGGTGCCACCACCTCAAAGGAATGATCACACAAGGTTTTGAGATGGGCCCTGGGAACCACTTGGAAGCCCTCCTTAGGACAGCGGAGAGAGTGCAGGGAGCAGGCAAGAGTCAGGAGGTCATGCAGATAGCCCAGACTACTGTATAAGGCCTTATAGGTGAATAAACCCACCTTGAAGGAGATCCACCACCTCACCAGCAGCCAGTGCAGATTGCGCAGGACTGGGGGCACATGACAGAACCTCTGAAGGCCTGTCAGCAACCTGGCAGCTGCATTCTGCTCCAGCTGTAGGTGGCGCAGGACCCCACCACTGATCCAGAGATACACAATGTTGTAGTAGTTGAGTCTGGATGTCACAAATGCATGCACTTTTGAGGAAGATCATCTGGGAGCATTAAGGCTTTAATCAGAGTGATGTTCCTAAAATGGTAAAAACCAGATGGGCCAACAGCCTACAGCTGAGCCTCAAATGTCAATCCACTGTCTTGGATCACACCCAGATTTTTCACCTTTGTAGATGCCAAAAGAGGGACTGTACCAAGCATCAATCCTGTTCCGGCCCTCATAGCATCTGCCTCCCTCCAGCGACCAGGCTTGATCACCAGCATTTACAACTTACTTGGACTGAGCGTCAACCAGTTGGAGGACATCCAGTCCAGGATCTCAGCCAGACATTTATTTAGTACTGCCATTGCAGCATGTGTCCCAGGAGCAAAAGACATATACAGTTGGGTATCTTCTGCATAGCAGTAAAACTCCACACTGTAATGTCTAATGATCTCACCGAGGGGCAGCATGTACACTGTGAACAGCATAGGTGAGAGGATTGAGCCTTGGGAAACTCCGTAGAGCAGAGGCTTTGGGCAGGAAGGAAAGCTCCCCATCACCACCCTCTGCATCCTGCCTGTGAGAAAGGACTCAAACTAGCTGATGTCAGTGCCAGTAAGTCCACAGAGCCCCTTCAGGTGATCCAACAACACCGCATGCTGATGAGAGATCAAGGAGGACAAGTACTAACCATTCCCTTCTGTCTCTAGGACTGAGGAGATCATTTTGCACCTTGACCAGTGCAGCTTCAGTACTATGTTCACTATCACTGTGTATTCACGGTGTATACTATCCTGACTGGAAGGGTTCATAGACATCAAATGAAGTTAGGTGTGCCTTGAGCTGCAGAGCACTGTTTTCTCAATAACCTTACCCAAAAAGGGAAGGGTAGAGACCGGTCTATAGTTTTTCAAGACGCCAGGGTTGAGAGATGTTTTTCTCAGAAGGGGCTTCACCAGCACCTTTTACAAGGCACTCAGAAATATCCCTTCCTAAAGTGAGCACCAGACTATCTTGGCAAACACTGGCCCAACAGACTCGACGCATCCCACCAGAAGATGAGTCAGACCTTGATCCAGTTCACAATATGTGGGCTGCAGCTTCAAAATCACCACACAGATCTCTTCCATCCTCAGTGGCCTGAACTCTCTCCAGGCAAGGGGAGTGCTCTGAGAGACATCCAACGCACCACCTCCTGGCTGAGACAGCCTGGTTGGGGAGATCATGGCCCTGATGGAAGGCACTCTGTCAGAGAAGAACAGGGTGAACTCCTCTGCTGAAACTTCTCTGATCTGCTGTAGAGAGGCCAGATGAAGAAGCCTATCTACAGTCTGGAAAAGTTGAGACAGTCTGTTCTTCCCTGCAGCAATCTCCCTGGACTGATAAACTGTCTTCTTATGGGATATTGCCCTCTGATACTCACCATAGTGAGTTATCAAAGCCAGCATGTCCTCTTCAGACTGTGATCTATGCCAACAGTGCTCCAAACTCCGACCTCTGACCTTCATCTCCTTGAGATCCCCATCAAATGAGGGGGATCTAAAGTGAGAGGACCTGGCTCATATATGGACCAGCATGATAGAATCGAGCACTGAGGCAACAGCTCTTTTATATGCCACCACTGTCTCACTTGAGCTGACCAAGCAAGCAGCTCTCACTACCAAGAGGTCCATTACCACCATTAGGCCTTCTGGGGACAACCCTCTTAAAGGGCAGTAGTGGACCAACTCCGCAGGGGAAGGGCTCATGGGGTGGGATGTGTGGCCCTGAATGATAACAGCACAATGCAGTGATCCAAACATACAACTGGATCAATCTTGAGGTCAGCTATCTCAAGCCCCTGCAAGAATACTAGATCCAAAGCATGACCGTGGCTGTGGGTTGCAGAAACAACTGCTTGTGCACAGCCCAGTGATGTCATCAGCTGGAAGAAGTCATGTCCAAGCTGTGATGATTAATCATCCATCCAAAGTCACCCAGGACCAACCACCTGGGTGACTCCAATACTTTCTCATTCATGACTTCCTACAGAAACTCCTTCTTGTGCCTCGGGGGCTGTACACAGGAAGGATTCTGCAGCCTGCATCTGGACCCCTGTGCATGACCTCACATTCAAACAATGAAATAGATCCCACTGGGTGCACAGAGAAGTTCAGGTCTGTCTAAAACAGATGACCATGCCCATGTCCCCTGCATTCCCTCCTCAGGCAGTGCACCAAAGAGAACCTGGCTGGGATAGATGCCTCCAAAACTGAACCAGTGTAATCTTCCAGCTGGGTCTCCAAAATGCAAGCCAGATCAAATGAGGAAATCAAGTCTGCTATAATTGCAGTCTTGTTCCTCATCAGTCTCGCATTGCACAGCATTGCTCAAAGGAGACCGGCAGCGGCTGCCAGTCCAATGGCTATCTGCCTGCTCAGTCTGGTGAAAACCCTGGGTATGGGTAGTAAACTTGTCCATCCTCTCCCAGGACCATATTTTGCCCAAGGAGGCCTCCTGGTCCTAACCACCCCAATATGATTCTCTCCCACTACACCATGATTTCCCCTCTGCCTACTCAATCCCAACCTCCCTACAGTGCCTGAGTGCTGTAGATGACAACAGGAGATCGGTGGCAGGGTGGAGGTCCAACAGCAAGGATCCTGAGTACGTAATCCTATGGAGTCTGAAACCTATGCACATCCTCTTCCACAAATGTCTACTTAAAAAAGAAAATTCAGTCAAAAAGATGAAAAACACCCAATAAATTAAATGACCCCACCCTCCCCTAAAATCAACAATAAAAAGTAAGACAAAATAACATATAAACTTCTAAACCATCCTATAGATATACATACAATCAACCAGCTCTAATACAAATAAGGCCTAAACCCATCCAAATCATCAAACATCCACACATCCACTACCTATACCCCACCTCCCCACCCAATTTTTTTTTTTGTTGCAATACTTAAAATAATAAAGCAGGAGAATTCAAGCAATATGCTGTTGAGGAGCAATGTCCCAAGTATCCAGCTGCAGCAATGAAAATAAAGACAGGAGTGCCAAGCAGTTCATTGGGAGATGCCCTCCAACACTGCTCTCACCGATCCTGGGGAAAAGAAAACCATTAATGATGAAACCTGACTATAGCAGGAAATGGTGCTCTCACCACCTGAATCCTGAGGGCTGTAAGACTTACAGGTGCAGGTGTTCCATTCAGCTACTCAAGCACACTAAAATAAGTTCACTCCATTGGTTCCAACCATCATCAAAGGATAAACAAGAATGGTTTTCCTTTCTGCTACGTAGGAAAGCTGATTTCCACTGATTTCCACTGATCTCCAGGTAATCAAAATTCTTACTCTGCTGGAACAGTCTGACTAATTTTAAAACATTCTCTTTTATTGTTGATCTTCCCATTTATGTGTGTTTTAATACTTTTTGGCATAGTGAAAACATTTTCATGCATCGGGTACATTTTGCTTACATCTGGTTACAGCATGTTTGGTGAAAACTGTAGGAGCAACTCGAGACAGCATAAGGGGTAGATTGTAGACAAACAAGCTACATTGGTGAAAATCAGTGATCAAATCTGTTAAAAAAAAACCAGATACTGCCATGGAAATGCCTATCACACATTCAGTGTCAACAGGCTTGCTTTCCCCTAGCAACAGAGTTATCTCCCCATGGTAGATTAAGAAATTGACCATTCCTGGGATGGGATGAACTGTCTTGCATAGAGTATTTCTCAGCCAGGTCGGCCAGCTATATAGACCCGATTATGGTCCTAAACATATTCTGCCTTCATGGGAGCAGGATGTTCTTCCCATTAGCCATTTGGCAGACAAACCATAGTTATTATTCAGGGGATGAGGGTTAAAAGCTAGAAATTTCTATTTGGGGACTAGCCTTAAATGAAACAAATTACTGAGAAATTCTGGTCTTTCTGAACTGATGAGCTGTCACCTTAAAACAGTCCCTTTAGTATTTTCTGGATTTAAATTGTTCTTATTATGTACATGCATTTAAACAGTGATTGCAGGATACAACACCCTATCAGCCCATTGAATTGATTCTAAAAACAGCATTGGGTAAATCTTCAACCACATTGGAGCATTCTATCTGAATAATGCAAACTGGGATGCAAATTTCTTTCGTGATATTAAGATTCAGCAGGAACAACAGATATTAATGATAGATGGCCAAACATCACTATTTTATTTTAAAATTTTCTGTAATTGAAATCAAACCTTTCAAGTCCATAAGACATTAAGCTTTTTTTTATTTCCTGTCCTCTTTAATCCACAGTTCATACATTCATTTTGCAGATCAGTGAGGCACTGAAATGTAGAATAAATGTATGAATTGTGGTAAATGTTGTGTACTGTAGAAAGAAATTCCACAGAACCGATCAGAGAACTGTGAAATGATTACTTGTTTTATGTATTGATGTACCAAACTGAAGAATGACAATCCTTAGAACTGTCATTTTGCACTTCATGTATATTATTCCATAATTCAGACAGAAAAGTTCATGGAACAGGACAAAAATTCTCCAAACTAATTTGAAAGATTCTAATTTTACCAAAATTGGAATTTCAGAAAATTCTGCAAAATTTGTGAAATTTCATGAAATTTCTGCAAATTCAGAATTTGCAGATTCCTCCAGCTTTACTCCCTCCCCCTAATTACAATCAGCATACACTGAGGGCCTCCCTCCCAGTACCTGAAATCACCAACGGGGTCCATCAATAATAGGAGTAAGAAGCAGATGCCTGTCCAACTAACAAAGAACTAAGTGGGTCAAAAGGTACAAAATACTTTTGAACTACAATTTGAAAAAGTCATTAGATCCAATATGTTCAATTCACCATTAAACAAGAAGGTCCTTCATTGTTTTCACTACCTCCTGGGAATGTCGGGTTCAGTACACTGAGAGAGAAAGTTATTGATCTAGCAAGATTGAGGCCTGGTTGAAGGGTGTCTGGGAGGTCAAGCTACACCAAGCAACCCTGGATTTCTGTTGCTGTCAAGGAGGTTAAGGGATTTTTATAGAGCAATGCTGGAGAGCCTTCTTCTGCTTCCTTTGTAGTGTCATAAAGGACACCCAATCTTTATAGACTGCCCTCAGTTTTGCAG
The DNA here is from genome assembly GCA_016271365.2 of Neoceratodus forsteri. NCBI lineage: Eukaryota > Metazoa > Chordata > Ceratodontiformes > Ceratodontidae > Neoceratodus > Neoceratodus forsteri. The sequence goes on from CM057450.1 coordinate 1,644,604,684, forward strand.
AATATGGTGTTTGGAAGCATATTCCTGCCTGCTTCAGTGCCTGTAGGTAGGGTGTGTATGCTGTTTGTTTTTGCTGAATGGCCAGTACATAGTCATGATCAAAACAGATTTGATGTTCTTTGTACATTACCATTTTTGTCTCCAGGCAGTTAGTAGAGCACTTTCTTTGGTAGAGAAACAGAAAAACTTCATAATGATGGAGTGGGGCCATTCCCCAGGCCCAGGTTTGGGGCTGAGGTCCTGGTGAATCTGTTTCATCTCTAGGACCATATAGTCAGGGAGTTGCTGTGCAAAAATAAATTGGCCATGAGTTCAGATTTTCAGTAAAGTCTGTGGCAGCTGTTTGTACACAATGGCTCTCAGCCTTAACCATTTTAAGTTTCTGCCGCATACTAGCTACTGAATCACAGACCTCAGTCCAGATTGCCAATGGTTCCTCCAAAGTGTGGTCATTGGTGAGCTCTAGTGGGGAGTGGCTTGCCATTTTAGTTAAAGCAGCACCAGGAGGATGTACCAAAGATGGGCAGCGGCCACCCACCGGAGTCACAGGGTTTGGTATTACCACAGATTTTGCTTTTTTGGAACTGCCCCATGAAACTCACATGCAGGACCTGAAATCAAGATGACTATTTGCAAACTGGTCAGGTGAGATGTGAAAAGTCAGTCAAAGAGCATGAGCTGATCTCTCACAATGTCATCTAGGCTGGTGACATCACTGGAAGTTTAATTTCAAAAGCATTTCTCTTCATGCAGGAAGTTGTATGCATGCTTTATTCCTGTAAAGAGCACCAAGTTTGGGGCAGAGATACTGTTGAACAGCAAGCACATGCAGTAGTAAAAACATTTTTATTTATACAGGCAAAAACAATTTGACAATGCAAAAAGTTTACACCATAGGTCTTATACAAGGCCTGCTTTCATGGTGATCCTATTATTGATGTTTATGTACAAATTACAAAAGGTTCCAAACATTTTCAATATTGCACATATTACATAAGATACAAATATTATATCATCCTAAAAATGAAAATTTTATAGTAACAACACACAGACATATTAATGACAAACTAGTACACATCACACGTGATAACAACATGTTTATGTAAAGCAATATGATCCGATATCCTATGTCTTATACTAAACTAGTAAACCCTAGTGTAGCTATTAAACATAGAAACATAGAAACATAGAATTTGACGGCAGAGAAGGACCGCTTGGCCCACCCAGTCTGCCCATTTCCCTACCTACTGGATAAGCTGCAGATCCTAGTTAACCAGCAGCCTACTTCTTCCTACCCCCACCCCCCAGAATTGCCTTATGACTATCCCATGCATGCTTGAATTCCACCACTGATTTTGACTCCACAACCTCCTCCGAAGGCCATTCCATGCATCCACAACTCTCTGTGAAAAATACTCTCTAAATTACCTCTGAGCCGCCTCTATCTTCTTCAAATTGTGCCCTCTTGTTCTGCACACCTCTTTTTTGAAAGATGCTACCCTCTTGGACTTTGTTTATTCCTTGAGGTACTTGAAAGTTTCTATCATGTCCCCTCTCCCTCCTTTCCTCGAGGCTATACATATTAAGCTCCTTAAGTCTCTCTTCATATGTCCTCCGGTGCAGACCCTGCACCATTTTAGTTGCCCTCCTCTGGACAGCTTCCATCCTGTCTATGTCTTTGCAGAGATTGGGTCTCCAGAACTGCACACAGTACTCCAGATGGGGTCTCACCAGCTATTGGGAATTACCAACAACAAGGTATTACTCCAAACATATACATACATATTTAAGGTCCTGTTTAATTCGTTGTCCAAATTCCTTTATTGTTAAGTTAATTTCTCTTAAATCCTTTGATAATCTATTCCAAGAACTAGCAGCTCTATATCTAAATTTAAATGTGCTGTATTTATTTTGAATCCTAGGTAAGTTTAGTGTACTATCCATATTTCTCAAACAATAATCATAATTTATCCATTCTAATTGTTCCACGAGTCTTTCAGGTGTTTCCAATTTCATAATTTTATACATTCCATACTATTTCTCTTGTATGATACAATCGGATCCAGGAGAAAACGTCATACTGGGAGCAGTGTTGGACTGTGGGACTACATCATAATACGTATCTAGCTATTTTGTGATATAATACATCCAGTTTATGTAGAGATTTTCTGTAGAAAAACAATAGACATGTGATCCATACTCCAAAGTAGGAATGATCAACTGATTTGCTACCAATTTACGATCATTTTTAGTCATACAAAACGTAACCATTCTTAAGACCCCCAATTTCATTTTAGTTTTCTTTATTATACTAGCTATGTGTTCATTAAAGGTAAGGCCAGAATCAATTTCGACTCCAAGATATTTATATATATATATGCCTGTGCTAATATCTGCCCATCTATAGTCAAGATTTGCATAGCACTATCCAAGCTTTAATTTTTAGAGTTAGAAGTTTTAAACAACATTGTTTGTGTTTTTTTGGAATTCTTCAATAAATGTTTAGTCTCAAACCAAATTTGCATGGCTTCAGAATCAGACTGGAGCTTTTCTTCTACTTCAGGTGTGTTTATCCCATCTATGATTAACACTGTATCATCAGCATATAATATGATGTTTGAATGTTTTATACAATTTGGAAGGGCATTCATATAAACAAGAAACATCAAGGGGCCCAGTATTGAGCCCTGTGGAACACCACATTTCAAAGGGGCCAACTCTGAGCTAACACCGGCAATGGAAACCAGCTGAGTACGATCTTTTAAATATGATGTAAACCATTTTAATGACTGATCGGTGACCCCTATATTTTTTAAGGGATTCCAACATCAAATGGTGGTCCACCAAATCAAAGGCCTTTGACAAGTTTACGAAGACTGAGCCCACAGACCTCCCATCCCCTAAAGGAGAAGCTATTAAATCCAGGAAGTCTGTGAGTGCAGTCTCTGTGGACTGCCCCTTCCTAAACCCATACTGAACCAGAGTACGTTTTTTATATTTTTCCAAGTATAACATTAATTGAGAATGAACCACATGCTCCATTAACTTGGAAATAACTGATAGAAGAGCTATCGGCCTATAATTTGTTGGACGTGAAGCATCCCCACCCTTGAATATTGGAATCACCTTGGCTCTTTTCCAGATACTTGGAAATTTACCCTGACTTAAACTCAAAATAAACAACGAGGCCAAAGGCCATCCCACAACTTTAATACTATCCTTTAAAAAATGTGTTTCTATATTATCTAAGCCCCCAGCTTTATTACTTTTTAATTTCTTTATTTCTTTCATTGCCTCTCCTGTAGTTACCTTTCTAAATCTAAAACCAGGCAAATTAGTCGCTTGAGATTTTGCCCTATCTTTAGGGCCTTCCTGATCATAGGGGTTACTTTTCAAGTTCCAATCTGGTAGATTAACAAAATATTTATTTAAAACTTTCACAGCTCTTCCTTGGGTTATATTTATACCATTTTCAGTTGTTGCCAAATTTCCACTATTCTTTATTGGATTTACCAAACTTTTAATTAAATTCCAATAGTGTTTTGGATCATTGGTATTTTGAATTTTTTGCCTATAGTATTTCCCCTTCAGTTTTCTAGTTTCATTCTTTATTCTGTTTCGTATGTGTTTAAATAGCTCCCAAATTGTTTTATCCAAAGTTTTATTTGCTTTTTTCTACAGTCTATCTTTTTCTTTAATTTTTTATGGTCCCTGTTATCAAAGGCAAACAACGAGATCTACCTATTTGTTCTTTTAATGGAACACACTTGTCAAAGGCTTTTAAAAAAGTTTTTGTAAACTCATTTGCTGCCAGATCAATATCTGGAATTAATGTTACTCTTTGTAAATGTTGCCTTTCTAGATGTTGCCTTTCTAGTCCTCCATAAGGGCTTCTGGGCTATAATTAACTAAAGATCTCTGTAAGACCTTTGAGACAATTATTTTAATTTCCTTTTTACATGCCAGATTGATCTCACATGAAATAATGCTATGATCCCCTAAATTAGGTGGGTGGGTTTTCTTCATTTTTACTTCCATACCAGGGGTTACAAATATTAAATCCAATATATTTCCAAGACCTGTCAATCTAGTTTTCTAAGTGGTTGTCAATGATCTGTTTTAAGTGCAAATTCAAAAATGCCTCCTCCAGCTTCTGACCCCTTGACCCATTCCAGGCTGCATTAAAATCACCCATCAGAATTAAATCCTGATTTGTAATAAGTTCTACCAAATGGCGGGAAAAGGGTTCAAAAACTGCAGGTTCCACCTTAGGATGAAAATATACTGCACCTATCATTACTTTCGGGTTTTGAAGACCAATTAATATACAGTCTATTCCTCCAAACACCCCAGAATATATCTGGGTAGATGGTCCCATACTGTGTTTTAAGTACATCAATATCCCTCCCCTGTGTCTTCCTAGCAAATCTATAGTGTAAATAGTCCTCCGGTTCTATTTCACTGGAATTTATATTTGCATTCAACCATGTCTCTGTTAAGACAATTACTTCAGGATCAACAGTCTCCACTCATAACCTAAATGGGTCCATTTTTTTAATTAAGCACCTTGCATTGTCATGATACAGTGCAAGTGTATTACTTTCAGGGCCAGGATTCATCTCAATATCACCGCAAAGTACTAAGGCAACCCATAATATCTTATGCGGGTGCTTCACCGCCATGCACCTGACACAGAGTGTCCTGGCCCTCAAAGTTTCCCTTATCAGAGCAAAATAATTTCTTCACCCTCTAACTTTCAAGCAATCTATAGCTATTGCCCTAAAAGACCCTGAAGCTACTGACATCTGCAACTTTAAATCTGGAGTCTCATTTTCTATAATGGCACACATTTGAACAAGGCTTGCTAGAAAAAGCAAGGTTGTCAGAACATACATTGTTTTAGAATTCATGATTGCAAATTTCCACAATATGTGAGGTTGCTATAAACCAGTTAGAAAACTCCCTCCACTATGAATCTTGAAAAGAACCTAATTTCAAATATAAGGTCCTGTAACTTTTACTGAGCTCAAATCTACTATATAATCTTTCCCTAAGCTAATACTTAAACTGTTAAGGCACCAGCTATATTTTAAATGCAGTTTCTGAGTTAAATATTTACAAACCCAACAGATCTTTACATAACACTGCAATTTCTGCCTCTTTCCTCCCAGGTTAAATAACTGCTGGACTTAGGTCAAGTGTCCCAGTTAAAATTTCTCTGACGAGTGGCGCTCACACCATTCATACTCGTGCTACTACACATTTAAATGTCCTGCCCCTCCTCCTCTGCTGACATGCACTCTGGTCTTCTCCCTGATACAGATGGCTCTTGTTTAGGGCTCCAATCAGAAACAACAGCACACAGTCACAGAAATGATGGAACAATAATTGCAGGGAAGAACATTGGCACAAAAAGACCTTTGTTGTTCTAGCACTGGCTGCAGGAGATGTTACAGCATGTAGAGAGAAGGCAAGTGATGGTTCAACCAAACCCAAAGACATTGAGAGGAAATGTCCCTCTCAATATGCCATCCAGGGTATAGAAAGAAGGATGGGGAATGTGAGTCTAGTTAACCACTGCCTTGTGCCAAAGGCCATAGAGACTGTTTTCTTGGCACTGAGGGACAATTTATAATTACAGAACCAATGCTGGATGTTGGAAAGATCCATCTGGAGTTCAGCAACCAGGATAGAAGTAAAGGCACCACAGGTATATATCATTGTACCAGCAGTGTACATGTGAATGGATGCAGAGGTATGCACAGGCACAAGAAAAGTCATTTAGGAAAATGGAGAAAAGGACCAGGCCCAGATAGGATGAAGTCAAACAGAGGATGGAGGTGGAACGGAATGTATGGAAACCAGACTGGAAAGGGGTAAAGACGAATCAAGGAAAGAGGAGTGCTGGGAGAGGACAAGGTCCTCCTGGAGTTTGGACAGGGTGAGAAGAAGGGGAAACTGGTCAATAATATGGCTGTGGGTGGAGCCTACAGCCATATCACCTTTAGCTTGAAAAGGGGTTTCCATGGAACACATTTTTTAATAGTTTTCAGTGTATCCTTCCATAACACTGCAAATTCCTATGGCAGTTATAAAATACTCCCTTCTTTTTTTTTAGAATGATGGACACAGACCTCCAAGCTCCTTTTCTCTAAGAGCAAATTTGCACAACTTCCAAACAAATCTAAATATCTTTAAAACTATTCAAGGTGCACAAAAACAACCAGTGTGAAAGTTGTTCAGGGCAAAAAGAAATTTCACATGAGGGTTAAACATAGAAACATAGAATCCATCAGCAGATAAGGACCATATAGCCCACCTAGTCTGCCCATTTCCCTACTTGGTTTTGCAATCCCTACTCTTATCTGGACTGCTTTTCTCCAACTCTGCTGTACAGCAGGGTGCCTTTATGCTTATGCCATGCACTTTTGAATCCCCGTACTGTTTTTACTTCCACCACCTCCACTGGTAGGCAGTTCCATCGATCCACCACCCTCTCTGTGAAAAAATACATTCTAGCATTCCCCCTAAGACTTCCTCCCTCCAGCCTCATGTTTTGTCCCCTTGTCCTTGTGCACTTTTTTTCTGAAATATGCTCCCCTCCTGTACCCTGTTTATTCCTCTAAGATATTTGAAAGTCTTTATCATATCCCCTCTCTCCCTTGTCTCTTCCAGTGAATAGATGTTAAAGTTCCTTGAGTCTTTCCTCATAAAGCTTGTGGTGCAGTCCATGTATCATTTTTGCTGCTCTTCTCTGGACTGCTTCCATTCTGTCTATGTCCTTGTTGAGATGCGGTCTCCAGAATTGAATGCAGTATTCCAGATGAGGTCTCACCAGTGATCTATGCAGTGGCGCCACCACTTCACTCCTCCTACTGGTTATGCCCCTTCCAGTGCACCCCAGCATTCTGTTTCCCTTCCCTACTGCTTTTTTGCATTGTATGGCTGACTTCAGGTCATTGGATATGATAATCCTCAGGTCTGTCTCCTGACTTGTGGTGGCTAGAATCTGCCCCCCCATCCTGTATTCCTCTCTGAATTCATTCACATATCTGGAATGTGTAGTACGGTAGGGGCGGCATGCCCATTGGCTCACGCTATGAACCAATGGGTGTGCAGACCTACTGAGGTGTCAGTCGGTGGACGGCGGGGTGGCAGGCAGGTGGGGTGCTGCCGCCCACTGGCTGACCAAGGGGAGCAGGGTGCTGAGGCTCAGTGGGAGGGTGGGGGGACCACTAGACCACCAGGGATATTGGAATTTGTTGTTTTTTACAAATGCCCGTGATCGGGCAGATAGCTGGTCCACTGGACCACCAGGGATATTGGGAGGGGATCTTTCTGTGACACAAATGCCCGCGATCGGGCAGATAGCGGTCCACTGGACCACCAGGGATATTGGGAGGGGATCTTTCTGTGACACAAATGCCCGTGATCAGGTGGATAGCAGTCCACTGGACCACCAGGGATATTGGGAGGGGATCTTTATGTGACACAAATGCCCGTGATCGGGCGGATAGCGGTCCACTGGACCACCAGGGATATAGGACGGAATATTATTTTTTTACAGATGCCCACAATTGGGCATGGGGGGGCTCCACCAGGTGCAGCCGGAACTCGGGTGGCCACCCACAGGTGGCAGCTGCTGTTTTGATCCCTGCAATGTGGCAGCTCACCTGTGGGTGGCCATCAGTTGTTCCTTTTTTTTTTGGCTTAACTTTGTGCAGGTGCAAGTAGGAGTTGCGCATGCATGGCTCTGCACATCCCAAGCTGAATATCGGGCTGTGCAGGTTATGCATGGGAACGCCCCCCCCACCTGTGCCTGCATACATTACTGATGCCTTCCGGCACATCAGGATTTGTGTGGCGCACTTTTCCCTTTTGAATATTGCACCGGGGTGCATCAGTGGGTTGCGCATGGCACAACACTCTTGTGCCATGTGCAACCCTTTTAAATATCTGGGCCACAATGTCTAAGTTTGTGACTGCCATCAATGCTGTTAGGTCTGGGATTTTGTTTCCTAGACTGCAGGCATTTGTGTACATGACCTTCCACTCTGTGTACCCCCTTAATGTTCCTTGTTTATTGATCTTTGCCCTGCATCACATTACTGATGTACCTTCTGTTCTCTCCCCCATTGTTGTCACTAATCTCAATTCTTAATGCTTTGTAAAATATGGTCTTCCAAAAAAACTCATTTTTTTTCTCTTTGAGTGAACACAGTAGGAGTCATGTGAAACAAATGTAAATATCTTGGACAGTATACAAGTTATCAATATACAACCAACATGAAAGTTGCTCAGGTCAAAATGGCTTGTCAAATGAGGGTAGTCACTTATCTGAATTCATTAGATTTTTTTTTAAGTATAGCCATCCGAAAGGTGAAAATTGTGAAGAAAAATTAAAATTCAGGTAATAAGATGGCCATAGTTTAAAAAATATAATTTGTGCAGCATAATGAATAGGCTCATTGGAAAAGTATTTTTGTCCTGAACAACTTTCATATTGATGGTTTATGTGTAACTTTTAGACATATTTATATTTGTTTGGCATAACTCCTATGAAAAATGAAAAGTGAGGCAATCAGATGGCCATAGTTTAAAAAATATAATTACTGCAGCCTAATAAATAGGCTCATTTAAAAGGTCTTTTTGCCCTGAACAATTTTTATACTGTTTTTTATCTGTAACTTGTACATTTTAAGATATATTTACATTTGTTTACCATAGCTCTTATTGTACTTATAAACAGCCTCAGTTTTGCAGATTACTACGCCATTTAAATGAAATTCTAGACCAGACCACCTTGTTCATTTCTTGTTATGCCTAATTTAAAGTGGACAGGAATTGATTATCTATGTGCAGCTGTTTCAAATGTCTCTATTTTCATAAATTACATGTATACCTCTAAAGGATCCCTATTTAACTGTGCTGAAGTAAAAGCTGAAGCTGTCAGTTGTGTTTTGTATTGTTTTCTTTGTATGGAAACATTCTGTGCAGTTCCTTTCAAGGAACCAAGAATTTTGAGTCTTGACTATGTCACTTAATGGTTTCAGAACCATGGGCATTGTACTGATAAGTTCCTGCTAACATTTCTGAAACCGTGAAGTCACAGAAAAATGTGTTGCTGTATTGGTCCTTGTAACACAAGACACACAGAAACAGATGATTTGATACCTTTTATTGGACCTACAGAGTTGTTACAAAAGACACAGGTGCTTTTAGCTTTTAGATTACACAGAATCCTTCATCAGAAAAGACTGGCAGTTGTGTTAGAACATACTTTCTCAAAACCCAGATCATACAAAAAGAAAAAAAGATGAAAACTTAAGGACCCCATTGGTTAAAACTGCATTCAAAAAAAACAACATACAGATATAAAGACAGCAAAAGTTCCATCAAAAGAAAGCTATCCCAAGGTCGAATGACACTGACTTGAAAGTTCACTCCCTGAGAAAAGCTATAAACCAACTGAAACTTCATTTTAAAACCCTCTGTGTGTGTCTGTGCTAGCATAAGTAAATGACAGTGATTAAAAACCACAAGGAAAAATAAGGTTAAAGAGCAGCTGACAACTGCAAGAGAACTTTAATAAAACATAATATTTAGATAAAATTCAGCTTGCATTTCACATTAGTTCTTTATTCCTCTTCCCCATTATTTATTGCTGAGCCTATTTGCATGAAAACAGGATTTTTGTTCATGAAGAGTTCATCTATTTCTGTTATTGTCTTCCTACCTGAAATCATAATGCACTGCTTGTGACATTACAGTTACTCTCATGGCAACAGATTGTGATGTCACAACAGACCATTACGACTTGAAGTGGGGAGTAAGCTAAAAAGGCAAATTAACTTTAAAGTAACTATAAGGCATAAAAATCATGTATTCATGCACATTTCCTTAGTAATAAATAATGGAGAGGAGAAATCTATATATATATATATATATATATATATATATATATGAGCAAGCAATGCCCAACAGGGTGGCAGTATTGGGCAATACCGACCGGCCAGGGGCGAATGAGGCTCGACGATGCAGTCGGAGGACCTTATAGCCCTTGGCCGGTCCAGTATTGCCCATACCGCCCACCCTGGAGGGCATTATTGCACTTAGAAAATGGGCATCTGTGTCAAGTTTAATTAAAAAGTAAAATAACAGAGGAAAGTAGTTTAAAATTAATAGAAAAACTAGAAGAAAAAGTGTTGTTTGTAAAGTAGTCCCTCTGATTAGTTATGCCGTTGATTCATGTGTTGCTCCCCCTTCCGCGAGAGCCATTCTCTTGAAGTGATCCCAGGACTCATTGCAGAGGAACAGATGAATTCACTATGGCATCATTTTTGTTAATTTTATTGTTGCAGGGAGAGAGCCATTCTCTTGAAGGGATCTCTGCCTGCTGTAATCTCAGGACCCGCTAGTTATTTATGTTTTTATTTTAGTTTTATGAGTTCCTGATCCTCACTGCCTTCATGAGGACCGGAGGACGAGACGCAGTTTGTCCAGCGAGCGAGGAGCCTGCCTGGCCGTAACCACAGGAGCCATTAGTAAAAATCTCAGTCAAGGACACGATTGAGCCACGGTGACACTGGATGAGGAGGGAACATCAGAAGCAAGGTGCAACTTGTCTTTATTTTTTTTTATATGTCAGGCTTGTCAGGAGGGAAAACTGGTTGCTGGAGATCAGGGCATGGTCTCTCTGGCAGATGGAGACGTGCTGACAGAGTGGGCAGCCAGAGAAGTGAGCATTATTTGTTTTAATTTGTGACTGTGGCAAGCGCACGTCTAACAATTGTTTAACAGTCGCAAACAACATTGCAAAAATGGGGCTGTGGGGGTTAGTAGCCTTGTCTGTTGATCCACTAAGGTGGTTGTCTCATGAGTCGGGGGGGAGAGAGACTGCTGCTCTCAACGTCGCGTTGTCGGGTAACAGGGCAATACGAGGCATTATAGATCGCTGGTTTAATGCGTAGCTTCAGTTTGAAGAGGGGGGCAAGGTTAAAGAAAGTCATAAATGAGCCCAGTGAATTAGAGGATTATGTATGATTTCAGAGGTGGCACTAAGTGTTGGGGAGAGGTATTTCTGACTAAGCGAGGGGAAAAAAATGGCGTTTTTTTGAAATTCAGCTGTCTGGTTTTGGCCAATCATCAAGCAGGATGTGCACAAAAATACTTGTATGGGTGAAGGGGCATTTGGGCTGGCACCTTTTATTTCCTGGGCATCTATTGAAAGTTAATGTACCCCCCTGGCTAGGGTACTAGCCAATCAGATGCCAGGAAATAAAAAGCCCATTTTCTAAATATATATATATATATATATATACTGTATATATATAGACTACAAGCAGAATTGTACCTACTTATTATGTTCTTCAAAGTTTTCTTTCAGGCATCTGTAGCTCTTTCAGCAATACATAGTAAATAATGTTACAAGTCATACATATTTTATTTATTTATTTATTTATTTATTCAGTTCTCGGATTAATACCTTTGAGCTATAACCTCATTTACAAAGGTTCCACGTCAAAAGCAAACAACACAAATACAGCAAAACAGTAGACAGTGGTTACAACATTACATTGGATACAAAAATGAATGTTCAACTCTTTTGTAACTAAAATTACAAAATTCAATCACATTAAGCAATAAGTATGTTGTGAGGTGTGAGCAGAATGAAACTTGCTATGGAGAGAGAAACTGGCAGCAACAGAGGCTGGGTGCTGAGAGGGTGCTGAGTGGGTGAGGAAGGTATAAGGGAGAATAGGTGGAGAAAACAGGAGCAGCCATAGGGTCTTGTCATTGGTTTACTGGAAGGGGAAAATTCCATGAGGTTTTGGAGTGGGAGGATATGGTGAGGGGAGAGGGGAAGCAGATTAGGTGAGGGGTGGGAAATGGATGAGGAATGGAATGGAGGATGAAGGCAGAGTGGGACAGTAGAGGAGATGGGTAAATAACAAGGCAGTTGGATAGGGGAGATTGTAAGTGCTATAATGAACAGAAAGAAGGCAGGAGTTAGCTTGTACAAATTAGAAGTTACAATCACACTCACTAAGTGTTGCTAGATGGTTACAAAGTTTAGATTTGAAAGGGACAAGTTTAGATTCTGCCAGCAGGTCATCATGTAGCAAGTTGAGCCAAATGGGTGCCCAGTACTCAAAAGACCTCTGACCCTGGGAGGTGTGACAGAAAAGGACTTTCAGTGTCTGGCTGTTAGTTCCTCTGGTAATTCTAGCCTTGTTGGTGAGGCAGAGGAGACTCTGAATGCCAAGTGATATTAGACCTAGGGTGGACTTTCTGGCCAGCAGGCAGACCTGGTATTGAGTTCTACAATGCAGATTTAACCACCCAGACTGGAAACAGATATCGTAGGCATGTTTAAGGCATGGCACTTCTAGAACAAGCCTACAGGTTTTGTTTAGGGCTAGCTTTGTACTCTTGAGAGCTGTGTCAGTTGCCACACTGTAGACTATGAGCTTGTAGCCAATCACGGATAAGATCAAGCTGCACACAGCGAGTTTCAATGCCTCATCAGTCAGACAGTGTTTATGCCTGACTAGCTGTCCAGTTCTGACATTTGCAGCCCGGGCTACAAGGTCAATGTGCTGTGGAAATGTGAGGGTACAGTCTAGAGTGACCCCCAAGATATTTAAAACTTTGAACCATTTCAAGTGAGGTGTTTTGGTTGTTTACTATTTTTAATAGATGGAATCTCTGCCGGTTGTGAGGAAGACAAACAGCATTGTCTTGATCTTCTTATAATTAAGCAAGAGCTCTGAATCAAGAAACCAGGCCTCAACTAAAGATAAATTAACCTGCATTCGCTTTTTTGCAGTACTTCTGGGTCTATGTGGCTAGTGTAGAGTACTGCATCATCGGCATATAGTAGGACTTTATCCTGGCACGCTAGAGGGAGGAGGTTTCAGAACAGGCTAACGAGCAGGAGGCCCAAGATTGAACCTTGGTGGACCCCTGTGTTGACATTCAGACTTTCACAGAGAGTATCAATGATATTTACTTGTTGTGTTCTCCTAGACAGGTAGCTCTGGAACCACTCCACTGATTCAGGTGATAACCCAGTGCAGGTTAGTTGGTTCAGCAGCAGTTCTTGACTGACCGTGTCGAAGGCCTTAGTGAGGTCTGTGTAGGTTGCCCCCACCATAAGCCCCCGATCAAGTGCAGCATGACTGTAGCCTGTGAACTCCACCAGCGCTGTTGTAGTACTATGTTGTTTCCTGAACCCATGCTTTTACGGGCATTGCAACTGGTATGTGTCGAGGTAGTCGACAAGCTGGTCATAGACAATATGCTCCAGCACCTTTGAAAGTGGGGGGAGTATGGATAAACGGTAGTTGTTAAGACTAGCCCTGTCACCACTTTTAAAAACAGGGGTGACCAGCCCCGCTTTCCATAGCTGTGGGAATTTACTGGTTATAAACGATAGATTCATAATTCTGGTAAGGGGTGACAGTAACCCGTCAAGTGTCAGAGCAATGAGCTTGAGCTCAAGCATGCCATCACTCATTCTAGTTTTTCCTAAAACTTCTAAAAGGTATTTTTTGGTTTTGGCTTGAGAGACAATTTTGAAGTAGAAATGTGTGGCCGTGCCAGTATGTGTAGTCTACCTGTTATTTAGATTTGTGCCAGTTGGGTGGGGTCCAGGAAATCAGGGGGAAGTACACCACTTAAGTCAGTAAATGCCTTATTAAAGGTGTTTGCTATGATTTTGTGGTCCTGGGTTGTGGTTTCTTCAAGATTTAGCATGGTTGGAGGTGTCTTGCTTGGTTTCCCTGTTAGGGTCCTGATATTGTCCCAGAACTTGCGGCTCTCCCTCCAGGAGTTAGCCAGCTCATTTTTGAAGAAACGGCTTTTCGCTTGACGAACAGCCCAGGTACATCTATTTCGGGCAGTTTTATAGTTCTGATTATCTGTTTGAGAGCCAGTGCTTCTAGTTTTATGCCAGAGGTTGTCTCTTTGCTTCATACGAAAATATCAAAGTGTTAAGTGAAAAATAGGTTTGAAGACAACCTGCCTTAGTGTAAATTAAGTATTCAGCAGCTGTTTCACACAGTCTTGTCAATCAGATTTTACACAGTGTACTGTTCAGATATATTTTTCTTAAACTCTGTATACAGTAAGTCCATATTACTCATCAACAGACAAATTTATACTATCTTAAACATGATATATCTGCAATTCTGTAACAAGTGTCTAGTGTATGTGTATATTCAAAACCCAAACCTAACACAGACCCCCTTGTAACTGAGATACTGTTATCTTAGTATGTCCATGTATCAACATGTGTCCATATGTACCTAGTCTGCGGTTGTATTAAATAACGGTTCTATAAATCTGAAACCAAAACAAAACACAACTGTCAGCTTCAGCTTTTATTCAGGCACAGTTTGATATGGATCCTTTAAAGATACTACTATAATTTATGAAAATAGAGACATTTCAAACACCTGTACATAAGTAATCAATTCCTGTCCCCTTTAACTCATTTAAACCCATAGTGTGTTTAGGACTTTGGAGACAATATTATGCATCTATGGCTGCCACTGTACATCTGATGCAAACCCAGAATCACGTTCCTCACTTGCAGTGAAAAGGGGTGGGTGTGGAGGCCATAACTGACTCCTTGTTTTTGTGTTAAAGGGGTCAGTTTTTTTTTACAGCAAAAATAAGGAAAGGGGTCATTTCTAAAATGTACAGAAAAGCATGGGGACCACTTTTTTTTCAGAGCATGCCACCACCAGCAGCTACCACTTCAAGACTGCTACTTACCCCAACTAATACAATCAGGGGAAAATCAGAAGTAGTCTACCATCACTGAGAGAAATATGGTTAAGGCACATTTACCAGAAATTACTGCTTAGAAAAGAATGAGAAAGTGACTGTGATGATCAGCAAGTCCCAGACCAGATCTCTAGTTTGTGAATAGTCTCCTCCCGAGTCTGATTTTCATGGCTGTGTAGGCCAAGCTCCACAGATGTTATGCCGTCATCAGATTTGTATAAGAGCACTATGGAAGCACATAACTGGACCACTGTCTGATGTTCTACCACAGTGCTCCAGCACAGTTTCCAGTGTTTCTGTTTATGCAGCCTTCTCTTCTGCAGGCCACATAAACATATACCTACTTCCTGGCACAATACTTTTCCTTTCCGCAACTGCGGAAGTGATGGCCGCCATGTGCAACATGGTGGCGCTGACTTAAAGTGTGCATGCATGAGTATCGTGCAGATGTATGTAACCCCCACACCATCTGTGGCTAGCTGGCACCCCCTTAAAAGAACTATTGCCAACTACATGGCATACAATTTTCTTTTGACAGAACTACACTCATGGCACCACCCCTAACATTGGAGTTTATTCCAGGTTCATTATCTAGAGGACGAGGGGTGGGTGTACATACTAAAATGAACCTTTTTATTTACAATGAGATCCAGGGGAGAGGATGCTAGGCATATGCTAGACCTAACTGCTGAGGGGGCCCCAAAACATTCACACTAGAAGCAACAAGTGGAATGTCCAAAGCAGTAAATGGGATTTTGCAGTATGGCTTTATTTACAGTTCTTAATTAAAGCAAGGGTGATCCCCCAAAGGGTTGTCATTGCAATACAGGCACACTCTCTTCTGCAGGACACTTTGCTAGGCAGTACTGTTTTCCACAAAAACATCTCTATCTCTCTTCCAAACTGTATATTTGTAGGGCGTGCCACACACTTTAAACATTTTCCACACAGTTCCATTTCGAAAGTGTATATCTGTGGAATGTGCCACACATTTTAAAATCCTCCTAGTGCATGGTCTTCACCCATGGAACAGTGATACCCATCCATGAACCACTTAGCTCTGCCTGAAACTCCAGATAGCATTCCTCCCACTCTTTGCCCCAAACAGCCTCTGCCATTCCTTCAGGGTTACACCAAATGGGTCTCCAGTCTCTGATGAATTGCTAAAGGCTCCCAAGTTTAACTTTAAATTCAGCACAGTTGTGGTGAAAGGGGTCCAGACCGGTGTGATCCAGCCTTATCTAGGGCACACACACACACCTCAGACAACTCCTTCAGAGAACAGTCTCACATTCTGTACTCATAGATTAGTTGTTCATTACTCCCAGTCATGGAAAGAACAAAAGGCACCTTTCTTTCTCTGGTAGCTGTCAGATTCTACTCATTGTTCTTTCTTAAGACAGCTGTGAACTTCAGGAACTTCAATGGATTGCCCCTTGGATCCACAAGAACTGTATTCCCTCTCACCTCCCCTGGAGTGAAACTAAAGAGTCCTGCAGGCAAACTGAAGATTTTACCAAACTAGGGTGAGAAATACCAGGGCTTCCTTTGACAAAGCCCCAATGGCAGACATCCTGCCACTCTGACTGCCACACTTGAACTTAACGATGAACATTCTAAGCTCCCCGACAGCAGCTTACTCTAAAATGGTTGTGCTGCTGTAAGAGTTCTAAATGACATAATCATCCTACTCTCAGGCTAGCTGAGTAAACAATGATGTCACTATGTAGAAAGCCTCTAATGAGCTCCCCACCAGCTGCCTTTTCCTACCTGCCTAAGACTAGTACTGATGGGATTCTAGTTACCCAAGGGGACTGGGTTGTTACACGTAGTTATGTCAGCTCTGCCATGTTGCTCAATGCTGACTCCAGGCAAACTGCACATGTGCGAGTATCACACATGTGCAGTACTGTAATCACTGCAGTATTATGGCTGACTCCGGTGCAGCGAGAGTACCACATATTCTTTTCACTGCTCTTGACACTTCTAAAAACTCGCCACAGCCATATTGGCTCTGACTAGAGTTTGTTTATTAGAGGCATGCACAATGACAACTTCCCACAACACTGATTTAACAGTATCCCACAGAAAAGGGTCAGTAACTTCCCCTAGATTATTTTCCCTGATGGTGTTCTTAAGGATAGCAGTCAGAAGGGTGCTAAATTCTTCATCTTGAAAGAAAGAGGTGTTAAAGCACCACACACATTTCTTTCTACATTTCCTTAAAGAGCAACTGACATGATCTTGTCAAAAGTGATACATTGCAGAATTAGAATAAGCATACCCCAGCAAACACCATACCAAAAACTAGATGTTTGTGTTACTTCATTTAAAAGTTACAGTATTAGCCATTTCATAACCCTTATTTCACTAACTATTCAAAAAAAAAGCCCACATCAGTGAAGAGCTGATGATGATGTCATCAAGGGACCTCACAGTCTAGAATTATATTATAATTATATTATATTATGAAATTATATTTTATTGTTGTTTGTTATGTTGTATGTATGTTTTATATGTATTTAATTATTGTACAGCGCTTTGATTTCGAAAAGCGCTTAAAAATAAACTTTTACTTACTTACTAGAATTCCCTATCAGCAAGCTTATAGGACCTGTTTCTCCAACATTATAAATATCATGTGCAATGGTTTTCACAAGTAAAACAGACAGCACCAGTCAGTAAACTATGTGGGCTCTTTTTTTCACTTGGTCTACGAAAGATTTTTCCCCAAGTGGCTCAGTTCAGAGCATTTGGAAATTGATCTAAATATGGCTGTAGAACAGTGCTGTACTGCTAGCATTGTTTCACATCCATCTATTGGCCTGCTGAGGGAATTGCAGAAACAACTACCAGAGCTGAAGTCTCCTGCGCACTTTAATATATGCATTTCCCATAATGCACAGCAGTCAAATTCCAAACAACAAACATAGCAGAAAAATTGAGATGATTCCACAGTTCACAAAAGTAAGCCAGCCAAAACGAACATATATTCTGACGTGCTTGATCACATCTGCATGTATATAAGTAATTGAATGACAGTTCATCACTGCACCCACAATATACAAAATGCAGTTAAATATATGTATTTCCCATAATGCACAGCAGCCAAATCCCAAACAGCAAACACAGCAGAATAATCTAGATGATTCCAGAGTTCACAAAAGTAAGTCAGCCAAAAAGAACACATATTCTGAAATGTTGATCACATCTCCATGTAATCAGTAATTGAATGACTGTTCACCATTGCACCCACAGTATACAAAATGCAGTTAAATATATGCATTTCCCTCAACGCACAGCAGTAAAATCCCAAACAGCAAACACAGCAGAAAAATGGAGATGATTCCACTTTATCTACGTCTGTATCTGTGTTTTATTGTACTTGCTAATATAGGATGTCATGTTACAATCTCTTATAATGCATGATTCCCTGTTTCTGCTTTTGCCATGTTACAAGCACATTAAACCACCCCAGAGCATTGTTCTACTGTGGAGTTAACTTTGTTACAAAACCTAACACTCATGTAGTTTTTATAGCAATGTTTTTTGAATGGTGTTGCATGTTTTACATGTGAAAACCATTGCACTTGATCTTTACAACTTTGGAGAATTAGGTCCTATAAGCTTGCTGATAAGGAATGCTAGACAGTGTGTTCCCTAGATGACATCAGCAGCAGCTCTTCACTGCCATAGGTGTTTTTTGTACAGGTAGTAATACCAGGGTTAGAAAATAGCTAATAACTTTAACATGAAGTAACACAGAAATCTAATTTTTGGTATGAGATTTATTGGGGGTATGCTGATTCGGATTCTGCAATGTAGCACTTTTGGCATCAGTGGCTCTTTAAATCCAGTTTGAGTATTAACCAACTGTGGTCCAAAACTAGCCTCGGCCAATTGGACATGTCCGGACTGAATGAAAATACTCACAGATCAAAATGAAATAATGGGGGAAGGGGACATTGTTTAACCAGGAAAAGCACACTAAGCCAAAGCTTGCTTCCAGGTGCCACCTGGGAGCACAAGAAAGTTAAGTGACCTGCTCAGGGTCACACAGTATGCAAGTGGGAGCTGTGGGATTCAAACCCAGGTCTCCAGGTTTGCAGCTCAGAGCCCTAAAGCTCTGCACTATATTGCCTCCTTAATAATCAAGGCAGGCATAGCTGCTATGCCATGCTGGTAGAACTAAAAGGAGGGGTAAGCAAGGTGTGTGTGTCCCCTAGGTAAAAAAGGCATAAACTAGATGCAGATAGATGATCTCCTCTAATTTAAGAAAGGCAGCAGAACCAGGGGACATGATCTAAGGCTGCAAAGTTGGCAGTTCTCCACCAACACCAGGATGTTTTTCTTCACAGAAAGAGTGGTGGATGCCTGGAACAGCCTGCCTGCAGAGGTGGTGGGGTCAAGGACAGTGGTAGGTTTCAAGAATGCTTGGGACAGATAGGGAGCCCTCAAATGCAAGGGCAGTTAGAAGGCTAGGCTAAAAGACAATGGGCAGACTAGATGGACCTGGTGGTCTCCTTCTGCCATCAACTTCTATGTTTTTATATTTAGAAAGTGGAAAGGGGGTTAGATGGGGGAAGGGAGGGATAGTCTTCAAGGTAAAAACCTTCTACAACAGTAGGTCAAGGGGTATAATGTAAGAAAACAGGGCAGTCTAGATGGACCTTGGGCTCACTTCTAACAGCAATGTCCATGTTTTTATGATACATGTTGATGCACATCGAAACACATCCATGCACGTTCAACAAAATAATGTTATGTTTATAAATCAAGTTGAGTAAATTGATGGATATCAAAGTGTTCACACAATTAATCTGTATCAACAGGACACAGACATGTTACCCTTACTACAAGATCTCATGTTAAAAAGTAAGATCCTTTCCCTTATGGTTCCAAAATTAGACCTTTTCAAAGAACAATGTTTAAAAAGGTCATCGCTGGAACATTCAGGGCTGTAGGACCTTAAATGTTTACACTGAAAACTCGGGAGTCTGGTAAATATCAATAAGTGCTGTCAATACTCTTTTAGTGTATAAATATTCTGGAAATGTACTTTGACTATAGTGACCAATACATTAAAAATAATCTGTACTAAATATATGTAGTTATACCATATATAAATGCAATTAAACTGCACCAACAGGCCACAACTGTGTCAACCAGACTCCAAGTTTTTATAAAAAAAATTAAGTCCCTAGTCCTCATGGTTTCAAAGTTAGACCTTTTCAAAAAATCTTTATCAGGTTTTTTTTGTTTTAACAGGAGAGATACACTAAGCTGAAAATTGTTTACAGGTGCGACCTGGGAGCACAAGGAAGTTAAATGACTTGCTCAGGGTCACACAGTATGCACGTGGGGGCTGTGGGATTCAAACCCAGTTCTCCAGGTTTGCAGCTCAGAGCCTTAAACCACTGCACTACACTGCCTGTGTTAACTTTTGAAACATTAGAGCTAGAACTTACTTTGTTAACTGAAAGCTTAGGGGTGCCAGAGAGCCAAACATGATGCAAGACATGTATTAAACCGGCTCCACCAGGGACTGCCTAATTTTGATTTGTTTTGCAAATTCAGTGAATCTGCACCACTTTAATTACTATTTTTATCTTCAATAGAAAATATCAAGCATTTTGATACATGAGTAGTATTACAAGATGTCCAAATTACTGAGCAACTGGAGGAGGTCAAAGGCAGAAGCAAGTCCTTGCTGAGACCTCAGACTGCACCAGAGCCAGAATGCCAAAAGACATGGGAAATGCTCACACATGGGAATCCATGTGTACAGTCTTAAAAGACATGAACAGAAAGACTCCAAAAATGCTAGATCACCATGCACGCAAGACAATAAAACTGAGATGGCCTCCTCTACTTCAAAAGATGTGGATAAAAGGGCATCCAAAGTGCTTACAGTGGCTGCCAAGCTGACCCAAGAAAATGCCTATCTGTGGTGCACGCTGGAAGCTCAGAAGAATGGCTTTAGGGCTCAAAATGTTCAGCTTGTGGGTAGAAGACTTGGTTTGCTGGCCAAGGCACCTAGCTTCACTTGAGCACTTTACTTCTAAGATTGCTTGAAAGGACAGAGCAGAGAACCTTACCAGAGCAAGGGAAACGGATTAAGACTTCTTTTGGCTAAGCAGATTTACTGTATGTTGTTATTTTTATTTTGTACTCACAGGGATTGCTACTGTTTGTTACTAACATTTCATTGCTTTATTTTTCTCTGATTCAAATTGTTGTTGCTGGTATACCTTCTTCTGCATTATCACAGGGTGTGCCTACAGGTGTGTGCTAACAGATTACTGCTGTAATCTTCTGATTCAAATTGTCTTTTGCAAGGTATATCTTCTGTTACTGCTTTATTTTTCTCAGTAGCAAAGTGTTTCTTACAGGGTATATCGTCTCTGAAATTATTACAAGTGGTGCTTTACAGGTTTTACAGTTTTATATATCATTAGCATAAGCTTTCAGGGTTACTGCATTTGTTGTTGACTGATTGTTTCTGCTCTTACTACCTTGTTCTTTCATCCGTGGTTCTTCTTTTTAGGCAGGGGAAGGGCCCAGCCACCCACCCCTATCCCCAACCACCCCACACTACACTCCTTTTATAGAGTACCACAGTTGTGACATTTCCTATGGCAAAGCCGGAAGGGGCGGATCAGTAAGCATCCACAAGGTGAGCTCATTTACAGGGGCACTAGTAATTTAACTTGTTATAACAAGTTATATGAAAACAAAACACAAAATCAAACCATTACTTGCATTTTCTTCCTTCTAATTACTCTGACCAGGTTATAAACCCAGCAACTTATCTGGAATGGATATCATTAACAGCAGATACTGTGGAACACTTTTCAGAAGGACAGTCTTACAGGATTTAAGACACTGTCCTACATGCTGGACCATTGGAGCTCTTAGGACTCAGCTACGGGCAGCATGGGCAGAGATTGTGTACCTTAAATTGCATATTCAAGAGGAAAAACATTATAAGAACCACCTGCCATTTCCCCAACATCCAACAGAAGAACCTCGACCGCAGAGGGTAGTTGGTCCAGGAGGTTGGCAGGTGGTTAGGAAGGGCAAATTGGGTGCCCCATCACTCTGTGCTCTCCAACATATTACCTCCAAAAACCATATAAACACTACAACAGGTATCTGCCTCTATCTCCGAAATCAAACAAAAGGGCAGAGGACACTGCAGAGCAGGACACTACAGCACAGGAGCTAGCACAACAAAACTTGCCCAAATCAGGAACCAAAACAAAAAAAGCAAAAAGGAAATCCAAAAAACTTCTGATCATAGGCGACTCCATGATTCAGGGAGTTGATACCCATCTCCAGCCCGGGGTAATGGCCAGATGTCTCTGAGGTACATCTGCATGATGAGACACTGACCGCATTGCTAAAATTGTTCACAAAGCAGGAGAAAGCATTGACGTCCTGGTACACATAGGGACTAATGATCTCACCAGCCAGTCAGTTGTGGAAACCAAGGAACACCTGACCAGGCTGGGTGACAAACTATCATCCATTTCGTCAGACATCTCCTTCTCTGAGATCCTGCCAGTCTGGGAGAGGGAGGCAGATGGACGGAAGGTCAGAGAAGGGGAGATAGGGGAGCTAAACATGTGGCTCAAGGGCTGGTGCCAAGAAAAAGGACACAGATTTGTAGGGAACTGGCAACAGTTCTGGGAGCAAAAGTTCTTTAAATTTGATGGACTGCATCTGACTAAAGAGAGTCAGTGCATTGGGGCAGAAGTTTGATGTCTTTGCAGAATATTTAAACTAGCAAATGGGAAGAGGGTGCAGCACCCATACGTTGAATGGGAAGAACACCCTCCCCTCAGCTAGTGGTCAAACAGGATTCAGCATGTTTGCAGTTCATTTGCATCACCAGGTAAGAAAAAGGTCTGTCTCCCCATATGACACACAGGGGAAATGCCAAACCTCACCCAACAACTAACACACCAAAATCTGGCCAACGGAAAATCATGTACACAAATGCTCACAGCTTGGGAAATAAGATCCCAGACCTGCAGGCAATAATGTCAGAGGCTAAACTGGACATAGTAGCAATTAGTGAGATGTGGTTTACCAGTAACCACACTTGGAAGACTTCAGTACCTGACTATGTACTGTTCAGAAGAGACCGAGGTGCAAAAAGAGGGGATGGAGTGTCAATGAAAATAGCAAAGCTACAGAAATTCAGAATACACATAAGGAGCCAGAAGAACTGTGGGTCACCCTGGAAACAGGAAATGGGACAGCCATAAGAACTGGGGTTGTCTACAGGCCCCCAGACCAGGGGGAGGACATAGACACATTACTGTTAGAAGATATACAAAACATGACAGCTAAAGGGGAGGTTCTGATAATAGGAGACTTCAACATGCCGGATACAGATTGGTCAATACCAGCAGGAACATCTGCCAGAACTAGACACATGGTGAATTCCTTGCAGGGGGAGTGGCTCAAACAACTGGTACAACAACCCACAAGAGACAGGGCTATCCTAGATCTAGTACTGACTAACAGGGAAGGGTTCACAGATATCCAGGTAGAAGGTCACCTGGGGGCCAGTGACAATCACATGGTATGGTTCAGTTTGGCCACTACATCTAAATCTTCCCATTCCAAGGCAAAAATATGGGACTTCAGAGGAGCTGACTTTGATAAGATGGCCAACAGAGTTAAGCTAGCCCTGGCAAAAAGAAACACAGGTGAGGGGGTACAGGCAAAGTGGGCAAGCATTAAGGATGCAATACTTGAAGCACCATCCCATTGTGTTAGACAGAAAAGGAAGTGCAAAGAAGAAGGAAACCACTTTGGTTCTCAAATACAGTAGCAGAAAAGGTCAGAGCCAAAGGCTGGCCTTCAGGAAATATAAGGGAACACAGCGAGATGAAGATAGGGAGGCATACCAAACTGCCGTAAGGGAAGCAGGGAAGGCAGTAAGGCAGGCAAAGTCCAAAACTGAGGAAACACTTGCACGAACAGTAAAAGAAGGTGACAAGACTTTCTATAGAAAAATTAGTGAAAGGAGAAAGTCCAAAACGGGTATTGCTAAGCTCAAAGGAGAAAAGGGGGCATGTGAGAAGGAGGACCCTGTAAAAGCATCTATCCTAAATAGATACTTTTGCTCAGTATTTACTGAAGAGAAAGTAGGGCAGGGCCCACAGCTCAGCACCATGGACACAGGGGGTGAAGGAGGTGAACACTACTACCTTCACAAAAGAAAGGGTCCTACAAGAGCTCACTAAGCTCAGGGTGGACAAGGCAATGGGACCTGATGGCATACATCCCAGGGTACTTAAGGAGCTAAGGGTGGAACTAGCAGAGCCATTAGCAGAACTGTTTAGTGAATCTCTGAGCACAGGAGAGGTCCCAGAGGACTGGAGAAGGGCTCATGTGATCCCGCTCCACAAGAGTGGTAGCAGGGAGGAGGCAGGGAACTACAGACCAGTCAGTCTTACCTCAATAGTGGGCAAGATTATGGAGGCACTCCTTAAGGAAAGGATAGTGCAACACCTGGAATCCATAGGGGCACAGGATCCAAGACAGCATGGGTTTACAAAAGGAAG
The DNA here is from genome assembly GCA_016271365.2 of Neoceratodus forsteri. Classification (NCBI taxonomy): domain Eukaryota; kingdom Metazoa; phylum Chordata; order Ceratodontiformes; family Ceratodontidae; genus Neoceratodus; species Neoceratodus forsteri. The sequence continues at coordinate 1,644,629,058 of CM057450.1, forward strand.
GTCTTGTCAAACTAATCTCATAGATTTCTTTGACTGGGTAACCAGAGTGGTGGACCAAGGGGGAGCAGTTGATGTCGCCTACCTTGACTTCAGCAAAGCTTTCGACACTATTTCACATAGAAGATTGATAAATAAGCTGGGTAGGTCAGAAGTTGGTCAACTGGGTGGTAAACTGGTTGATGGGCAGAAAACAGAGAGTGGTGATAAATGGTACACAGTCAGAAGAGACGCAAGTCACAAGTGGAGTACCTCAGAGATCAGTCCTGGGGCCAGTCCTCTTCAATATCTTCATCAGTGACATTGCAGATGGACTAGAGGGTAAGGCTTGTCCGTTTGCAGATGACACCAAGATCTGCAACAGAGTAGATGATCCAGATGGGGTGGGCAGAATGAGAAGAGATCTGGATAAACTTGCAAAACGGTCAGAAAAGTGGCAACTGGGATTTAATGCAAAGAAGTGCAAGATCATGCACATAGGGAAGAGAAACCCTGAAGCCACCTATAGGCTGGGAGGGGAGTTGCTGGCAGTCATAAAGGAAGAAAGATACTTGGGCATCATCATCACCGATGACCTGAAATCATCCAAGCAGACCTCTAAATCAGTAGGTAAGGCTAGGGGGATGTTAGGGTGTATTAACAGGGGGTATCACAAGTCGTGAGAGGGAGGTAATAATCCCTCTTTACAAGACACTGGTTAGGCCCCATCTGGAGTACTGCATGCAGTACTGGAGGCCACACCTTCACAAGGACATTAACCAAATTGAGGCAATCCAGAGAAGGGCAACCAGAATGGTGCAGGGACTGCATCAGAAGACATATGAGGACAGATTAAAGGAGCTCAATATGTATACCCTTGAGCAAAGGAGGAAGAGAGGTGATATGATCAAAACATTCAAACACCTTAAGGGCATTAACAAGGTGAAAGAGTCTAGCATGTTTAAATATAAGAAAAACAGCAGGACAAGAGGACACAGCATGAGATTAGAGAGAGGTCGATTAAGGGGGAATGTGAGGAAATTCTTTTTTCACAGAAAGAGTGGTGGATGCATGGAACAGCCTACCTCAGGAAGTGGTGGCTATGAATACAGTGCAGGGCTTCAAACAGGCATGGGATAGGCATGTGGGAGCAATACAGATGAGTATAAATAGATAGGCCACTGACAGAGCAAAGGCTGATGGCACATTTATAAGGTAGAAAAAGAAATGGGCAGACTGGATGGACCTTGCGGTCTTTATATGCCATCAACCTCTATGTTTCTATGTTTGTGAAAGCATGGGGGGCAACATATTAGGCTTTCTTTGAATTGACTGTCATCTTCACTATTTCTGGACTCCAGCTGCAATGAATCACATACAGTGGTTCTAAGACATTAATTCACAAAGCAGCAACTTGAATGAAGCAGCACATCATACCAATTTGATTTTGATGACTAGGGTGAAGTGCACAGATCTTCAGCTCCACAACGAAAAGAATTAACAGGGACTGCAACATGAAGATAAGAGCATGCATCTTTTTCCTGATCTGTCATTTGCAGTCAGATCAAGATACTAACAATTTGAAGCAGCCCATCCACAGTTGCATCATTTGAGCATTATTCACTCTCTTTTATTTCCTACACAGCTTTAAATTGCTTATGGTAGAAAATACATCCAGTTCACTGACTAAGGGCATGGGCCAATGGACTGCCAAAACCACAACCGAGTTCTGGTCAAACAATGACGTGGATTCTGTTGCTCTGGGAGATTGGCTGTAATTATGCTTTTGTGGAGAAAGGATCAAACTTCTAAGAGACACCCAAACTGAGAATGGGTGTGTTTACAGAGCAACAACCAATGATTCTGGACTTGTTCCAGAACAATTTCTTATAATAAACTTAGCTGCCAACTTTACTCAGTAAAAAACATCAGCTAAACCTCATGAAATAAAAATCCCTTAAACTACATAAAAATGTTCTTTTCACAATCCCCTCAAACATACAGTACATACATGTAACAGTGCCAGCCCACATGCAATGCAGTACCTTGCAGCATTACTGCAAAATGTTGCAGTATCCTGCAGGACGCAGTGTAATTCAAAGGCAATTAAGCCCTTTTGTCATGAAGTATTCCCTGACGTGATTTGTTGCAAGTTATTATGTTGCATCTGGTCTGGCTCCACTGTACATATGTACATACATACATACAGGCATACAAACATATATTTAATTTTAGGAAGAAAGAAGACCAGTTGCCCATTGAGTTCCTCCCTCACACTAACTCAATAGGGATACCCTGTCATCCCATTTTCTTCAAAGTACCTGTTTAGTTTAGTCTGAGCTTTAGTCTATTCCATGTGTTCACTGCTGTTGTGTTCAGTGATGTAATTCTTTCTGATGTTTCCCTTGTATTGTCCTATCTTTTAGTAACAGTGAGTGTCCTCTTGTCCTTTAACAGTGTGCACCTTGAAGAACTGTACTTGGTCTGATGAACTATGCTACTTTGGGTAAATACAATGTAAAAATGTATAAAAGAAGGATCCAACTTAAAATGAGATAAAGCATCTCCACTGTGTTATCCTAGCTAAATACAGTGTAAAATGTGTAAAAGAAGGACCATCCGAAATCAAGAAATTACATCTCAGCTGCATAATCATTGCTAAATACATGGTAAAATGGATAAACACTGGACCCAACTGAAAATGAAGTTTTGCATTTCTGCTGTGCTGTCCTGGGTAAATACGCTGTAAAAGTATGTAATAGCAGGGCTCAATGAGATATTGTAAATATAGGTAAAATCAGAACCTCAATGAAAACGAGATGCAGCATTTCTACTGAAAACAATATATGATGTCTCAGCTGGGCTGTCCTCAGTAAATACATTGTAAATACATGTAAAATCAGGACCCCACTGAAAATAAGATATAGAATTTCTGCAGTGCTGTCCTAAATAGATACATTATAAAAATTTATAAAAGCTGGACCCATACTGAAAATGCGACACTGCATCTCTACTGTGCCATTATGGTTAAATACAGTGTAAAATGTGTAAAAGCAAAACCCCCACTGAAAATGGATAAATACATTGTTAAAATGGATAAAAGAAGGGCCCCACTGAAAAGAGGTATTGCTTAAATGGGAAAATGCAGGGTCCCACTGAAAATGAAATACTACATCTCAGCCGAGCTATCCTGGGTAAATATATTGTAAAAATAAGTAACAGAAGGAACCCACTGAACATCACATGTAGCATCTATGCTGTGCTGTCCTGGATTCTGCTGTGCTGTCCTGGATAGATACAGTGTGAAATTGTGTAGAGGCAGGACCCCAGAGAGATATTGCTTCTCAGCTGGGCCATCCTTGGTAAATGCACTGTAAAAGTAAGTAGCAGCAGGACTGCATTGAAAATGAGATATTCTTCTCAGCTGGTCTATCCTGCGTAAATACAGTGTAAAAATGTGTAAAAGCAGGAACCCATTGACAAAAATATATAGTGCATCTCAGCTGGGTTATCCTGTGTAAACACATTGTAAAAATGGGTAAAATCATGACCCCACTGAAAATGAGATAGTACTATCCCGAGTAAATACCTTGTAAAAATGTCTAACAGCAGGACCGCACTGCAAAATGAAATACAGCATCTTTACTGTACCTTATTGACTTCAAAGTGTTTCAGCTCTTCTGTCCTAAATACAGTGTAAAACCAGGTCAAAGCAAAATCCTACTGAAAACAAGATGTAACCCCTAGGCGGCGCTATTTTAAGGGCTACTACCCCTGCCTGTATGGCAATACACAGGCTGAAGGGCCTGAGTTCTGTAAACGGGTGTCTCCACCCGGAAAAATGGAATTGGGTAGCTTAACTGTCCTGGTATAGTCCTCTGGGACGCTATAACCACCCAAGAACTCTTCTAGTGGCCTAACCACTAACACGGTGATACATTTACATTCAATAGGTAGCAGTAATAATATGCTAGCACCCCTTTCACTTATCACCAGAGCTGGATCTGCTGCAAATGCCCTGGAGACCCCCTGGAAAATAAAATCAGTAATGCAACAATACAATCTTACCACTGTAACCCAACTAATAATATGCACACCAGCCAGATTAAACGTGAAAAAGACAATCAGATTTATTTAGGGGACGTGAACAAGGGAGGCGAGTGAATCTAGCAAAATGATTAGCAATCTGATTTAAATCAGGGTTGATCAGCATGCACTGTGAGTCCCAATAAGACTGTTCAACAGACCTGGGTACTCAGAATGTCATGCAGGCTAGCCTGAAACATTGTCAGGTTGGCCAGCATTGCAGCTGTTGTTGGGGCCCTTAAGAAAGAAAACAGTTAAACATGCACACAACCCAATTATTTGTAATCAAAGCCAGATGGCTCAGTCCATTGAATTATCCCAGAAAAGAAACAATTAGATGGTAACACAATGATTGTTGCTTTTGTTGCAGGAAACTACCCTGAATTGTATTCACGCTATCCAGACCAGGATACAGGACAGGCGAGATGAAGACCTCGTGCTGATGATCTGGAAGGCCAGGAGAAGCAGGGCCAACACGATTCACCTCCTGGTGGTCACTATCTGCTCAATGGTGTTGGGCAAGGGGCTGAATTCCTAAGTGGTTCTTTCACCAAGATGGTTGCCGAAGTGGGAGTAGCAGCCAAGGTTGAGGTGGCAAGGTTCAGGCTGGATGAACAGTTCTGACAAAGTTCATGGTTGTCTGCTGGTGAGCCTTCCAGCTGGCGTAAAAGATTCTACTGTGGGGAACCTAATTGCGACCCACGAAACACATTCAGCACATTCAAATCACTTATTTCTTTAAGCCACAGTTCGGATACAGTCCGGTTGCAAATTATAGCTTCACTGTGCAAACCTTTCAATCTGAGGATAATTCTAGCATCTGACAGGCCGATTGCTTCTAGAGCAGGTCTTCGGTCCAAATCACAGGTTGCAATAATAAACTTCTTTCTTCTGCTGCAGATCTAAGTCGGCAATCGGAAAGGTCTGACTTCTGCAATGGGCAGTTCAATGGCAGGAGAACATGGCAGGCAGGCCGGCAAAGCCTCTTCCCACCGATTCCCCTACTCTCCTTCTGTGAGCAGCTGCTCGAAAGCTCGAGCTGTTCACTCTTCAACCTCCAACTCTAACTGATCCACTGGTTCAGGTAGATCTGACTATTTCCTTTGTAATCCAAATATTCAGTTGGCTGAGGGAACTGTCAGTCACAGTATGGGCTCCCCCTCCAGGCCAGTTTAGGTGCCAACAGTTAAAACTACAAAAACTACTGAATTCCTTCCAACAAGAACCCAGGGGACAGTCTCCATTTTAGGTCCCCAGTGGTTCAATTGGTCCAAATACTGGAAGCTCAGAACCTAACATGGTGGCTCCCATCTAAACGTTCAAGCTGTAATCAAAGCAGGTTAGACAAACTTCCTTATCGTTACTATAACAGCAAATTAGCAATAAATAATTACAGTCCTAAGAGGGCTCCCTCTGTGCAAGTAGCAACTGCAGAATGGAGCAATATAACAGACTGTCTGGCCGGTCGCAAGCCTTAATTACTTGGACCCAGCCCAGACTAATTTCTAAACATAGCTTAGCCATTTTTTTAAAGAGACAGGTGCGGAGGGTCACAAGGGCACTCTCATACACACAAATAGAACTACTGCATACAGAATACCAACCAAACCTGATAGTGGGCATTTGGGAGCCCAGGAAGACATTATAGTAAACCCCAATTTGTAAGGAGGGGTTACACTCTTCACTGCCTGGAAAACTTGGCATCTGCGTTAAGTCTACACTTACTATAAGAGTCTATACGAAGACATCATATGAAAATACATGCATGTTCTATTAGCATCCTATAAAATAAAAGCTAATGCATCAGTAAGACAAATATATCATAACTACAGTACTGCTATATTTTCCACTTTAGCAATGACAACTCTATAAGGACACATGTTTCATAACATTTCACAAACACACTATAACATGTTCAAGTATTCAGACATATTACCCTTACAGTTCTGGTTTGTATTACCTGCTGTACATTAACCCACATGGCTTGGGGCCTATCTCTATCAGCTGCAATAAGATTGCAATGGGCAAGGGCATTATTTTTTAAGACTTTGAAATGTTTGATGTTTTTAAAATCTGTAAGGCACCTTGGCTTTTGAAAGGCTCCATAAAAATAAAGAGTATTATTATTAGTAGTAGTAGTAGTACACTGTTTGGAGGGTTTTACTAGTATCTTGGAGGTGGCAGAACAACTCAGTTTTGGAAGACAGCTTTCAGAAATATACACCCCTTTGTGAACTACATGTGATGAAAGATCTACAGGTCTTCCTGGGGAGTCATAACTGAGGTGTATCACTGGCTTGGTGGTTCTTCCAGACTTTCTGGGAAGGGCAAGCACAGGTTCAGTTCTCTCAACATCTGCATTTGGGTCTCTCAGTCCTGGCTCTTTGCTTGTCAATAAGTCTGCTTCTGAAGAAAAGGGTACCTCTGCACTGATTCTTTTGTACTGGAAGCGCTTTCAGCTTCTTGTTCTATTAGTCTGATTCAATGATATTACTCTTATTACTTGGTTCTGAAGAAATTCCAGGTTCGTCATCTAGAGGAAATTCCATGGAATGTAAGTCTTGTAACACATTACTGATATTTTCAGAATCATTAACTCCATCAACATCATTTTCCCAAACATTTTCAGATTCATTTTGCAGACAGTTCTGTAAGTATTGGTATGTCACCAGTGGTGTTTCCTGTCTGTAGTTCTCCTTCTGGGAGCACAGCTAGTTCTACCAGTCACAAAGAGTCAGCTACTTCAGAAGTCACACTTTGCACCTCACTTTCAGAGGGCCCAGGGTCTGTGGAGAAGGCAGGAGGATTAGACAGTGCTGAAGGTCCAGCTTCATCTCCAGAATTGTACATGGGGTTACCTTTAAACAACTGACTCAGTTCATAAGATGGATAATAGGGAGCTTCCCACTCACTGTCATCAGATTCAGACTGGTAGCCAATGTCATTTAGGGCCCGATTGGGGGGGGGCCTTGAATCTTTGACAACTGGAGAGGGAGTTAACTGTTTCCCTTTAGCTGCAGCTCTGGTTATAGGCCCAGGAGGGGCATTGTCTTGGGTGCAGATTCAATGATAATTTGACCGATTGGCTGCAAATGATTTCTGTGCATTTTCTTGACAGCTCGTGGGTCATTTTCTGGATGCACTTTATATATTGGCAGATCCTCCAGCTTGCTGACAATAATGTAGGGCGTGTGATGCCACCTATTGGCAAATTTGTATTTTCCATGCAGTCCTAAATTTCATAACAAAACTCTGTTTCCAGGTTGCAGTTCTTAGGCCTTGACATGTCTGTTGTGCCTCTCTTTGTTTGTTAAGTTCCTCTTTGCTGCCATGGTGTGGGCTAATTGATAGGCATGGTTTAACTGGGCTTTTAGCTTTTGAACATATCAAAGATAGTTTTCAGCTCTGACTCCATCAGTGGACGCTCTGAAGCAAATGTCTACTAGCAACCGGGTTTCTCTGCCAAACATTAGGCAGTAGAGAGAGAGAACCCAGTGGCATCACTTCTAGTGCAGTTGTATGCATCTACCAAGGTGCTTATCTGTTGGCTCCACTTGGACTTGTCCAGGGGACGAAGTGTGCTCAGCATGTCTAGTAATGTTCGATTAAACCCTTCAGGCTGTGGATCCCTTGGGGGTGATAGGGAGTGGTCCTGGACTTTCACACTCCCCAGAGTGAAAGCATGTCCTTGATCAAGTGACTTTCAAAGTCTCTCCCTTGATGGGAGTGAATCTCTGGGGGTGCCATAATGGACAAAGAACTTTTCAGTTACAGCCTTTGCCACTGTGGATGCTTTCTGGTCTTTGGTTGGACATGCCTGGGCATAACGAGTAAAATGATCAGTCACCACTAGCCCATTGCCAGTATTCTTTTCATCTGGTTCAAGACACAAGAAGTCAATTCACACAAGCTCCATGGGTGCATTGGTAGAAATATTGACTAAGGGTGCAGCCCTCTGGGGCTGAGCTTTCCTCTGGAGACAATGACTGCAAGTTCTGATGTGAGTCTCAATGTCAGCCCCCATGTTTGGCAATTAAAATCGAGCATGGGCCAAGTCTGTAGTTCGGTCACAGCCTAAGTGTCACATCTAGTCATGATAGGCATGTAAGAAAGCTGTAAGTAACACTAGTTGCTGCTTGACAATCTGACCTTTTCGATCTGTGGCCTCCCTGTAAAGTAGCTGGTTATGCAACTTTAGTCTGGGCCCCTCTCTAAACAACAGGGCAGTTCGTGGATCTGAAGAACGAAGCTTGGACACATTTTTTCCAGCATGAATAACATCTAGCACTGGCTTAATCATGGGGTCTTGAGCCTGAGCCCACTGCATAGTATCAGGGGTGAGCTAGGGCAGTGTGCTGAGGTCCAAGGCTGCAAGATGGCAGTAGGCTGCAGGAACACAAGTGTCAGGAGGGCCCAAGCAGTCCACCAGGCAGTCAACCGTTTCAGTAGAGGGATGCTCATCTTTATCAAATTTCTGACAAAGGGCTTTGACAGACTGTTCAGACATACTCTCCCAGTTTGCATTAGACTCAGGTCTTCTCGAGAGGGCATCGGCATCAGGGTGGTTCAAACCCGGTCAATACTCTATGGAATAATTGTAAGTGGAAAGTGCAGATAACCAGTGATGCCCTGTGGCATCCAGCTTAGCTGATGTCTGGACATAGGTGAGAGGATTGTTGTCAGTTTTTACTAGAATCTTTGCCCCATAAAGATATTAATGAAATTTGGTCCACCACAGCCCACTTTACTGCAAGTAATTCAAGCTTGTGTACAGGGTAATTTTGTTCAGATGGTATTAGGCTCTGACTAGCAAACACCAAGGGGCATAAGCCTTCCTCATATTCTTGATATAGAACAGCACCAAGTCCCTTTCCAACTGGCATCAGTGTACAACACATAGGGTCTGGCGGGGTCAGCATACACAAGTACAGGGGCATGAGTGAGTTGGTGAATGATATCATAGAAGGCCGCCTCACACTCGGAAGTCCACCTTGCTCCAAAAGTTTCATGTGTCCAAAAGTAAATCGTTTCCTCCTCTTTGACTGCAGTTTTCTTATATTTCTTGTTTGTAGGTGGGTAACCATGAGTTAAATTGAGCAACGGGAAATTACTTCGGTGTAATCTTTTATGAACCGGCGATAATAACTGCAGAACCCCAAGAATCTTTGCAGTTCCTTCAGATTATTAGGCTGGGGCCAGGTGGTCAAAGACTCCACTTTGCTCGGGTCTGTTTATATCCCTTCAACCGACACTACATGACCAACTTATTTCACAGATTTTTGGAAAAACTGACACTTGTCTATTGATAATTTCAATCCAAAATCCTCTAATCGGTTGAGAACCTTAAACAGACGGGCTTCATGTTCCTCAAGTGTCTGGCCAAACACAAGATGTCATCAAGATAGACAAGGCATTCTAGTAAGTTCATGTCCCCCATCGTTCACTCTATCAGCCACTGGAACTTGGCGGGCGCCCCAAAATACCCTGTGGCATGAGCAAAAACTCATAGAAACCCAGGGGACAAATGAAGGCTGTTGTTTCTCTGTCTTCTGGGGCCACTGGGATTTGACAATACCCGCTCTGAAGGTCTAGCACAGAGCACCACTGGCTTCTGTTGAGGCAGTCAAGGGCATCTTGGATATGTGGCATGGTGTATTGGTCCAGGACAGTTCTTCGGTTTTACATCTGGTAGTCCACACACATTCTCACTGATCCATTTTTCTTCCAGACTACCACAACTGGAGAGGCGTATGGGCTTCAAGACTCTTGGATGATTCCCACTGCTAGCATTTCCTGGAGATGGCATCGAACATTGTCAATGTCAGCAGGCGCAAGGAGACAGAATCATTCTCGGAACGGCCTCCCATCAAGAAGTCTGATGTGGTGTTTGGCCCCTGTGAAGAATCCCGCATCCCATTCCTTCATTGAGAACACTTTGCTTCTCTGAACCAATTTCTGGCTGATCTTAGCTCTCCGTTCTGCAGGAAGAGGGAACTCTCTAAAGTCAAACAGATCAGGGGTCACTTCATCATCCTCTCCAGGGCACTTTTGCTGGGTAGCACAGCAGTATCTGCACAATATACAGCAGCTAGGGTGTACCCTCGATTTATTCCAACCTCGCAGTCTGACATGACTTGTACTTGCACCACTACCCACTGAGCGTAGGCATCAGCCCAGGCCGGTAGAATGCTAGGCTTGACCAGTAGTCCCTCATACAGTTTCTCCTCTTCTAGGGCATCCAGCATAAGAATCTTGTTTTTGACATCCTTTTTATGCACACTTCACCACTAATGGTACACTGAGCATTTGGATGCAATAAAAGGGAGTTTGGGTCTTTTTTCCATACTACTCCCATGGGTTCATCTTTTTCAATCTCTCTCTGTTTTGCATCTGTAAATCATAGGCTCACTGCACCAAGGCCAGAATGTACAGGGCCTTTCCAGTCCACTTGGCTTGTTTCTCTTGACAGAGCTGGGCTAGCCAGCCAAACATATGGGCATTGGTACCAATCAGCAAAGGGACATCATTATACAGTCCAGTCAGTGGGCATATCAGGGCCAGGGTCTCTTCCTGTTCATCCATGCCAGCAATAGCAGTAGGGAAAGACAATCATATTCGTACATGCCTTCAGTAAGGATAGGATTTTTCACTCAACCCCCACACATGCATTCCTTCGAGGGGTAGGAGTGGAAGGTCAGATAAGTGCTGGTCATTCCAGTTTTTAAATATAATGGTGACCCATGAGCCACTGTCTAGCACAGCTCGAGTGGAGATGCCATTAACTGTTACTGTAGTCTCCATGGAGTGACCCACCATCTCGGACCAATCCAGGGAAGTCTGTTTTGCAGATTCACTCGCAGCAGTTTTGGAGGAAAAAGATTTTTGCAGCAGGCCTGACTGAGGTTTTATATTGCTCTGTCGAACCAGGTTGAGCAGTTTAGTAGTAACCTTCTGCAGATCCTCAGGAGAACTGCAACCTCATCGGTATTGCCATCTTCTCCACACCTGTAGCAGAACACCTGTTCTCTATGATCATTAGACCAGTTTGGTTCTTCCCGAAATTTGTAATGGTTGGAGGAGGGAGTTCTATTGTCCTCTCTTGGTTTTAGCTCAGGTTTCCTGTCTCTGCAGTCCCACCAGGGAGCAGAAGTTTGGGTGGCATGTACAAGGTCCCTCATTAAAGCTTGCAGCTCTCTCTCATCTCTTCCATCTGTCTGGATTCAGCTCAAGGTTCTGGGACAATAGCATGAGCCCCCACACCCATGGGTGGGGCCTCACTGCCAGTCTCAGTGTTAGGCGGGCAAAAGTTAGAGTTCCTAGCCACTTCAGCAGCGGCTTGTTGGCTGGTCCACATCTCTCTTTTATCTCTTTCGGCAACTCTCAACCTGCTGTGTCTCAAGAGCTTCCTCTTTCTCATCAGGTCTGTCTGGGGTCGGGGTGTTGCGTGCAGCCCCAGCATATATTTCCCAGCCATCCTCATCATTATCAGCCTCTAGAATCTCCTTCATCAGCAAACAATATTCAGGAGGATTAGCTTTCCTGTCCTGAAATTTCAGTTTTAAAATAAGCACACTTGAGTAATGAGCAGATTGTATGATGTGCTCCAGCCTGACATGATTCAGTTCACTAGCTGGGACACCCCCCTTTCTATGGGCTTTCTGCAGGGCCCATTCAATTCAGGTGACAAAATCAGACTTCTCATTCTTCCACTGTTTAGCAGACTTGAAATTCCACATTAAATCTTCCCCATATTCGGTGCTGCCAAACACCCCATCTAAAGCTGAAAGGTACTCAGCTGCAGTGGCCTCTGAGAGTTTGTGGATCGAAGGAACCAAATAGCCTCCAGTGCAGGGGCCCTTAAACTTTCCATAAGTCTCTTTCTCTTCTCCCCCTTGGAGCACTGCCACTCCTGAACCAGGGGAGTATCATAGTCCATCCATGTTTCTAAGTTGTCCTCCCCCACTGACACAGAAACTTGCACCAGAGAACAATCTGAGCATGTGATAGGAGTCCGGGTGTACAGAGGGAATCACAATGGGGACGATACAATAGGGGATGTCTTGGGGGTGGCTGGAGAGGCTAGACTAACAAACTTCTTCTTTCTTCTGCTGCAGATCTAAGCCGGCAATAGGAAAGGTCAGACTTCTGCAATGCGCAGTTCAATAGCAGCAGAACATGGCTGGCAAGCTTGCAAAGCCTCTTCCCACCGATTCCCCTACTCTCCTTCTGCGAGCAGCTGTTCGAAAGCTCTAGCTGTTCTTCTTCAACTTCCAACTCTAACTAATCCACTGCTTCAGGCAGTTCTGATTATTTCCTTTGTAATCCAAAAGGTTTGGTTGGCTGAGGGAACTGTCAGTCACAGTATGGAATCCCCCACCAGGCAAGTTTAAGCGTCAACAGTTAAAACTACAAAATCTACCGAATTCCTTCCCACAAGACTACAGGGGACAGTCTCCATTTTAGGTCCCCAGTGGTTCAATTGGTCCAAATACTGGAAGTTCAGAACCTAACATGGTGGCTCCCATCCAAACGTCCGAGCTGCAATCAAAGTGGGTTAGACAAACTTCTCTATTGTTACTACAACAGCAAATTAGCAATAAACAGTTACACTTCATAATAGGGCTCCCTTTGCACAAGTAGTGACTGCAAAATGAAGCAATATAACTGACTGGCCAGTCACAAGCCTTAATTACTCGGATCCAGCCCAGACTAATTTCTAAACACAGCTTAGCCATTTTCTTAAAGAGGCAGGCACGGAAGCTCACTAGGGCACTCTCTTACACACAAATAGAACTACTGCAGATAGGACACCAGCCTGACAGTGAGCATTAGGGAGCCCAGGAAGACATTATAGTAAATCTCAATTTGTAGGGGGGTTACAAAGATATTGCACCTCAGCTGGGCTATCTCAATTAAATACACTGTAAAAATGGGCAAGAAAGGGACCCCACTGAAAATGAGATACTGCATTTCAGCTGCGCTATCTTGGGTAAATACATCATTTTAAAAGTAGGACCCCAATGAAAACATGATATTGCAATTCTGCTATGCTATCCTGGGTAAATACAGTGTAAAAATCTGTAAAAGCAGGACTTCACTTAAAATGAGATGTAGCATCTGTGCTGTGCTATCCTGGATAACTACAGTGTAGAAATGTGTAAAAGTGGAACCCAACTGAAAACAATATATTATATCTCCATTTCAGCTGGGCTATCTTGGGAAAATACATAGCAAAAATGGGTAAAATTTGAACCCCTCTCAACTTGAGATACAGTATCTCCGCTGTACTACCCTAGGTAGATACATAATAAAAATATATAAAAGCAGGACCCCCACTGAAAATGAGATATTGCATCTCTACTGTGCTGTCACAGGTAAATTCACTGTAAAATGTGTAAACACAAGACCCCAAAGAAAATAAGACATATCATCTTAGGCAGGCCATCCAGGATTACTACTGTGTAAAAATTAAAAAGCAGGACCATGCTGAGAAAGAGATATTGCATCTGTGCTGGGCTATCCTGGGTACATAAATTGTAACAACTGGCAAAAACAGGATCCCACTAAAATCAAGATACTGTATCTCTACTGGGCTATCCTGGGTAAATATACAGTATATCAAAAATATGTAAATGCAAGACTCAACAGAAAACAAGATGCTGCATCTCAGCTGGGCTATCCTGGGTAAATACACTGTAAAAACAGAATGGGTTCCAAAAAAAGTATAGTACTCTAACAGCGCTAATGGACTACACTAGTCTACTCTACGACGCACTGGATGCAGGAATGGCTGTGGGATCTATCTCTATGGAGCTCACAAAAATATTCTACACAGTTAACCTTCAACTCTTCCTCAACAACCTGCTTTCCACCGGCCTATCCCCTGACACGTTGGCCTGGTTTGAAAGCTACCTCTCAGGTAGAACATAATGTGTGCGAATCTCTAGACAACTCTTGGAACCTAAGGAAGTAACTCTTGGCATACCCCAGGGATCCATACTCGGCCCTCTACTTTTTTGTCTGTTCATCAATTCCCTTCCTTCACTTGTCTGCCTCGTATGGTACTGTACACCGATGATGCTATAATCTCGGTACCAGGAAAGGAATTGTCAAACATAACCACCGGGCTCCAACATAGCTTCCAAAGACTGGAATCATGGTTTGAGCAGAATAGGCTCCTACTTAACTACAAAAAAACTAAGGACATGCTATTCACACTGCCGTACAATAAGAAAAAATTCAGACTACTAATAATCAAAAGCCACAAAGGTGAAACAATTGAATAGGCACCCATTTTCAAATATCTGGGTATACATATCGATAAAGCACTCAACTTCACCTTGCATATTAAGCATGTCATTAAATCTGTAACACCAAGCTAGGAGTACTCTACTGCCACAGAAGGGCAATGACACCAGACACTTTGAAACTTGTCACCTGTAGCTCAGCACTATCCATTATAGATTACGGGCTGGTGATATATGGGACAAGCACAGATACATCTATGAAGAGGATCAAACCCCTACTAAACAAGGCCTGTTGACTGGCTCTTGGGGCAGACTACCTGTCGCATAAATGCTCACTATACAAGGAAACTGGGTGGCTCCAACTTGAGCAAAGACTAAAATTCCAGGCTTGTCTGCTAGGGATGAAATCGCTCCTTTCCAAATGCCCGAATCCCCCATCAACCTTTTTAAACTTGCAGCAACCACCAAGAACACTAGAGGCATGGCTAAGGGATTACCACAGGTGCCTCTTAAGCATACCATGTTGGCCCAAGATCACTAGCATTCCATGGTCCTAAGTGGCTCAATGACCTCCCGTCACCCCCCTCCATGAATTTAGCAAGCTGGGCCTGTTTAAAAAAGCTCTTCGCTCATGTCTTGCCCTTGAAAATAACTGTGTCTGCTCCTATTGATCCCTAAGCTATCACTTTAGTTTTTGCTCTAGCTTGCTCTCCTCACCCCACTCTAATCCCCTGTTATACCCCCTCCCTCCCAACCCTGTTAGTCATTCCTGCCTGATCAGTCTCCCCTGCGAGAAGGACTTTACCTCCCCACCAATCCCCCCTGATGGCCCATCCCTCTTCTTTTCCCCTCCCTACTCTGGTGTGCACCACTACAGCAATCCTGACAATGCCTACTACGGCTGTGACTACCCCTCTGCCCCACCCAAGTAATCAACTCTAACCTCTTTAACTAAATGCACATTTCTATCCTGCTTATTTAATAAACTGCACTACTCTAGTGCTGCTATTATACAAACTGCAGCACTTTAAAATGCAACCTTCAACAATAGCTGTTATGTGACTATTTTTTTTACCAACTGTTGTCTTTGTGATAGTCAATCACTTTTTTATCTTGTAATCTATTGTATTATATGAATTTTGTTGTGTCTAATTTTGACTTGGAGCCTTTGAAAAAGAGCCTGTTCGGCTCAAAGGTTGTAATCTGAAACTGTAATACATAAATAAATAAAAATGGTAAGAGTAGGACCCCACAGGACATAAGATATAGCACCTCTGCTGAGCTATCCTCAATAAATACAGAGTAAAAATGTGTAAAAACAGAATCTCAATGAGATACTGCCTGTCAGCTGGGCTAACCTGGGTAAATATATAGCAAAAATGTGTAAACCCAAGATCCTACTGAAAAACAAGATATTGCTTTTAATCTGGGCTATCTTGGTTAAATACATTGTAAAACTGGTAAAAGCAGGACCCCACTGAAAATTAGATATTATACAATGGCAAGAAAGAATGCTGGGCTCTTATTGTTCAGCCTGGGGCTGGACCTGTGATGTTCTCTGAGCATAACATCACGGATCTAGCCCAAACGCACACAAGACCACATGAAAAGTAGAAGAAATCACTGCACATGCCATGTCCAAGCTGCCCACACTTGGCACCGTGACTGTGCAGTCTGCCAGGACATTTTTTAAACATAAATCCCTCCCTCCCACATTCACAAATACAGCCCAAAACTACAAGTCACTGGTTGGGAGGGGAGTTGGCAATCACAAGAGAAGAAAGAGACTTGGGCATCATTGTCACAGATGACCTAGCTGAAATCATCCAAGCAGACCACTAAAGCAGTAGGTAAGGCGAGAGGGATGTTGAGGTGTGTTAGTAGGGGTATCACAAGTCATAACAGAGAGGTAGTAATCCCTCTTTACAAGACACTGGTTAGGCCCCATCTGTAGTACTGCATGCAGTACTGGAGGCCACACCTGCAAAAGGACACTAACAAAATGGAGGCAGTCCAGAGAAAGACAACCAAAATGGTGCAGGGACGGCATCAGAAAACATATGATTAGTGGAGTTCAATATGTATATCCTAGAGCAAAGGAGGGAGAGAAGTGATATGATCGAAACATTCAAACATCTTAAGGGCACTAATAAGGTGAAAGTGTCTAACTGTTTCAATATAAGAAAAATAGCAGGATGAGAGGACAAGCCATGCAATTAGAGGTAGGCTGATTAAGGGGTAATGTGAGCAAGTTCTTTTTCACAGAAAGGGTGGTGGATGCATGGAATGGCCTACCTCAGGAAATGGTGGATATGAATACAGTGCAGGGCTTCAAACAGGCATGGGATAGGCATAAGGGAGCAATACAGATGAGTATGAATAGATAGGCCATTGACAGAGTACAGGCCTATAGCACATTCATAAGGTAGAAAAAATGAGCAGACTGGATGGACCTTGCAGTCCTGATCTGCCATCAACTTCTATGTTTCTATGTAAACACATTCTTTGTGCTACTTGCATATTTTTCAATTAAAACAATGGTTATCGGCCAACTACTTTCAAATTTCCCGCTCACCAGCCAGCTTCACTATTACTGCTCGGTTACCTATAACCTCATTGTTAGGAACTGCTACTGCCCTCTGTGCAGATATGTATAAATCCTATTTCTCCCTAGCATTTGTAATAATTGATTTATTAAAAGTAATTAAACTGAAGAAACAGCTGCTACATGTAAGTGGCTTCACTGTTCCTCCTTGAACCTCACACTTCTTCCTCAGAGCTCATCAGCGGTCATCCATTTCTCCAGAAAGCTGCTTGTAGTGGCTGTTTGCAAAATATGTAAAATGAATTTATTTCATCATAAAGACATACCAAGTAATGCACTCAATTGTTCCGATACACGGCAGCTTACTAAGTGTAATGTGACACTGGAAGTCTCCACCTGGCTGCTTTTCACTAGTGCAACACTTTTGGCACATCATGGTTTCGGCTTTACGATGCCGGTTCAACATCAGTTTCGTCAACTGGTATCACAGCGATGAAATTTATGTTGACTGCAAGTTGCGGTCAGCATTAATCCCAATGGACTCCTAGTCTGCTTTTCTATTGGGCGGCTCTGCCCCAAGCCCCCCGTTCTAATTATAGTCAACTCTGAGTCAGAGTGGATTCAGGGAAGGGGTGCAGGACTGAGAGTCAGTGTGCCCCTGTCTCTGGCACACCAATACAGTGACCTGTCAATGAACTGTCAGTTTTGTCTGCAGCGATGTAGGTCGCTGTATTGGTGTCACTGTCAGAGTGGTAGACCCATGGTTTCACTTAAAAAAAAAAAAAGAACAGAACATGCACACATCTTCACCTGGTCTAGGACAGGCAGCAGAATTGGGTGAACTAAACTCAAATGGTACAGAAGTTACCAAGGAGAGGTATGCATGTGTTGGGGGGGTAGTAGAACAAGGTGACTGTATCAAACCAAAAAAGCAGCAGCTCCACCTACTGGGAAAAAAATATACAGTAGCACTATTTTTCCAGTTTGTATACCTACCCAGTTAAGAGCTGACTGAAAAAAATATTTCTAAACATAATTTAATCTATTTTTTATTTTATTACAAAGGAACCATTTTATAATAGGAATAATGCACTCCAGGGTATGTGTCGTGCTGAGTTACAATCATGTTGTGGGTGTTGGATGCACTCGGCATGTGGCCTCATGTCCAACCACCCTGTTGTACATTATTATTTTATTGTATCTCAGGTGGTCTTTCATGGGTAAATACACTAAAAAAAAATGTGTAAAAGCAGGACCCCCACTGAAAACAATATATTACATCTCTGCTAGGCTATCCTTGGTAAATACATTGTAAATATAGGTAAAATCAGGATCCCACTGAAAATAAGATGTGGACTTTCTGCTGAGCCATCCTCAGTAGACACATAGGTCCCTATGCATGAACGGGCAGGAATTATGCACCGGAGGCACATATTCTGCCCATGTAGATCTGCACCTGTGGATAGGTGTGCACCGTGGGGGTATGCACCACAGATGCACACCTGTCCATGGCCCCACCTCCCTGGTGCACAGGTCACTACAGGGCAACCAGGGACGGGTTGGCAGTCCCAGGCAGGCTTCCTATTGGATGCCTGTCCTGGCCCAAAAGTGGATCCCATGCATGTTGTGGCATGGGTCCAGGTGCATAAATGCCTATAGCAGGCACCCGGACCGACGCACCCATGCCCCACTGTGCTGCCATCAATGGCCCTCCCCCGCCACAATGCAGGGCTCCATCCTGTGATGGCTGCCCCCCTCCACCTGCCCCATTCAGTGGCAGCCTGAGAACCACACTTTACAGGCATGTGGTGACCATCATGACTCATGGTTGCCACAGCCATCTTGCCACCCAGTGCCCCCCTCCTTGTGGCACTGACACTACCCCAACCCCCATACCTGCATGCCAGTGCCACTCTGTGGGACAGTCAGGGAACAACCCTCCACATACCTCCTTGGCCACTGGCCATCTGACATACACGGGCATGCATCAGCTGCGTGCACCGGCATACATCAGACAGTAGGCGGCTGTGACAGTGGGTGGAGGGCTGTGCCATTGGCCATCCCACAGAGTGGCAGCGGCAAGCAGGTATGGATGTGGGGGGGTTGTTGGTGCCTTGGGGGGGCAAGGGGCAAATCTGTGTTTTGGGGGAGCATCAGGGCACACACCAGTGCAAGGGCAGCCTTGTCAGTGGGAGGGGGTGGTACCACCATGCTGTCTGGGGTAGGGGCACTGCTGGGTGGGGGGGGCTGCATTATTGCTGCCAGGATGGGGGTGGCTTGGTGTTTTGGGTGGCAGCACACTTGCCGCTGGGGCTGGCGGGGACCCTGTGGATGCGTGGGCTTGGCAGTGTACTGCAGTTATGGCTGGGTCCCCCCGACATAGCTGACAGTCCACTATGCCTTTCCAACAGGTACACTACATGCCACTGTGCATAGCGTATACTGATGCCATGCTCCCTGCCCACCCCCTTCACATTACGATCCTCAGGGTCCATTGGTCAGGTGTGTTGGTGGCTGAGCACACAATTCCATGCATCCTGCATGGGGGGGCATAATTGGTGTGGCGTGGATATGAACCGCACTTATGCAGCACATAGCCACTACACGGGATGGTGCATAGGACCCATTATAAAAATGTACAAAAGCTGGACCCCAACTGAAAACAAGACATTGCATCTCTGTGTCATCATAAATACAGTGTAAAATGTGTAAAAGCAAGGCCCCAGTAAAAATGAGATATTGCACCTCTGGTGGGATAGTCTGGATAAATACATTGTAACAATGAGTACATGCAGTTCCCCACTGAAAACTAGATATAGCATCTCTGCTTTGCTATCCTCAATAGATAAATTATAAAAAAGGAAAATAGCAGAACCCTCACTGAACATGAGATATTACATCTCTACTGTGCTACCATGAGTAAATACAGTATAAATTGTGTAAAAGCAACACCCCGATGAAAATAAGATATTGCATCACAGCTGGCTATCCTGGATAAATACATTGTCAAAATGGGTAAACACAGGACCACACTGAAAAGAGATATTGCACTAAAACGGGAACAAGCATTATTCCACTAAAAATGACTGTAGTGTCTTCTGTTCTATCCTGGTTAAATACAGTGTAAAATGTGTAAAGGCAGGACCCCAATGAGATATTGCTTCTCAGCTTGCTATCCTGAGTAAATACACTGTAAAAGTGAGTAAAAGCAGGACCCCACTAAACATGAGAAATGGGATGCCTGCTTTGCTATCCTGGGTAAATACATTGTAAAAATGGCTAACAGTAGGACTCCACTGAAAATGAGATATAGCATCTCGGCTTACCCTACTGAAAACAAGCTGCTTCAACTCATCTGGCCTCTCCTGTGTAAATACAGTGTGAAACTGACTAAAAGCAAGACCCTACTGATAACAAGGTACTGCATCTCAGCCGGGCTATCCTAGGTAAATACATCATTTTAAAAGCCGAACCCACTGAAAATGAGATAAAGCAATTCTGCTATGCTACCCTAGGTATATATACTGTAAAAATTTGTAAAAACAGGACCCCGCTGAAAATTAGATGTAGTATCTCTGCTATACTATCCCAGACAAAAACAGTGTAAAAATGGATAAAAACAGGACCCCCACTGAAAACAATATATTACATCACAGCTGGGCTATCCTCAGCGAATTCATTGTAAAAATCGATAAAATCAGGACCCCACTCAAATTAAGATACTGCATGTCTGCTGTACTATCATAGGTAGATACATAATAAAAATCCATAAAACATGATCCCCACTAAATCTAGATATTGCATCTCTATTGTGCTATCATGGGTAAATACAGTGTAAAATGTGCAAGCACAAGAACCCAATGAAAATGAGATATTGCATCTCAGGTGGGCCATCCTGGACTAATACTTTGCAAAACTGGGAAAATGCAGGACCCTGCTGAAAAAGAGATATTGCATCACTGCTGGGCTATCCTGGATACATACAGTAAAACAGGATATAAGATACATCTCAGCTGAAGTGGGGAGGTGGGGGATTAGTAAGTAGTATCGGATATAGGAGGATAAGGGATAGGTGGAATGTAGAAGGTGGGAGGAATAAAAGGGGGGGACATGTTGCTGTTACATCTGTTTCTGTTTTTATGTATGTCAATGTAGTTTATTACTACTCCTGTAACAGTGTCATGTCATTTAAGTTTGTAATTGTGAAAATCAATAAAATAATAAGTAAAATAAAAAAAAATGGGTAAAAACAGCACCCAACTGAAAATGAGATACTGCATCTCTGCTATGTTATCCTGGGGAAATATATAGCAAAAAAGTGTAAAGCCGAGACCCTACCTAAATCAAGATATTGCATCTCAGCTGGGCTATCTTGGGAAAATGCATTGTAACAAGCATTTGTCAATGCTGAATGTTTGCTTGCTGGCATTGGCATTGGTAGTGTAGGAGTTACAGAGCTGCATAATAGGAATGGCAGTGAAGTATTGAACTTAAGCCAACCCCACCACCACCCTGCAGGTACCAACAGGCATTGGGGTGTGCCTTTGGGTTGTCAGGCATAACAGCCACGCCATTTCACCACACCCTACCCTGCAGACACCGACAAGTGTCATGGTGTGCCTTGGGGTCTTTGGCCCTTATGCTCACCCCATTCCATCAGGAAATACAGTGAGATGGGTGCTGTATAGGAGAATGGGGTGAACTTTGGGGCCGAAGAGTCCAAGGCACACCTCAATGCCTCTCACTGGCTGCAGGGTGTGGGTGTGGGTGGAATGGTATAAGAATTGCAGGTGACAATCCCAAGTTACACCCCTGATGCCTGTCATTCTCTGCAGGGTGGGGCATTATGGTCGGAACCCCAACACCTCAGGCATTCGTTGGTGTTTTCACTCCAAATTTTCAACATTTTTTTTTGTGACCCCCACCTCATGAACAGTGGCAATATCAGTTTGTTAGCCGATAGCTGCTTTTGCACAGCGACTACGGCATTTGGCACCACAGGTGCAAAAACACATTTCGAACAGGATGTGAAAAATGACAGCTGTATTGTTCATAGGGAGGTATAAAAAATGGCAATGTTCAAAATCTGCAGTGAAAATATTAAAACAACTGTTGAAGTCATGAGCGTGCATAGAACGTGCTCAATGCACACCCGTAATGTAATTAGTTTGGGGATTTTTTACAGCAGATTATCAACACAGGCATTTTGGGACCTTCGCTCATGAACAGCGTCACTGTGATTGTCTTTATCTGTCTTGAACAATGATTTCCCACAGCGACCACACATTTCTGGGCTGAAAGTATGAAAACACATTTTGGCCATGTTGTGAAAAATGACAGCTGTAATGTAGTAAGGAAGTGTGGAAAAATGCCACTGGTGAAAATCTGGACTAAAAATATTACAAATTCATGAACTTACGGGTGCATGGAAACTGCACAATGCTCGCTCGTAATACAGTAATTTTATGTACTTTTCTCACCAAATTTTCAACATAGCCATTTTAAGACCTCTGCTCATGAACAGTGTTGCTGTGATTTTCTTAATCTGTCCGGAACATTGATTTTACACGCCGACTATGCCATTGTGTGCGACATGTGCAGAAACACATTTTGGGGCGAGATGTGAAAAATGGCAGCTGCACTGCTCATAAGGAAGTGTGGTAAAATGGCAATGTTGAAAATCTGCCATGCAAATATTAAAAATTTTCGAACTTGCGAGCATGCGTAGGAACTGTGCAATGTGCACTCCTAAAACAGTCATTTTTGGGAATTTTTTCACCAAATTTTCAACATAGCCATTTTAAGACCTCTGCTCATGAACAGTGTCACTGTAATTTTCATACTCTGTCCGAAACATTGATTTTGCACACCGAATGCACCATTGTGTGCTACATGCATGGAAACACATTTTGGGCAAGATGTGAAAAATGACAGCAGTACTGCTCATAAGGAGATGTGGTAAATGGCAATGTTGAAAATCTGGAGTGCAAATATTAAAAATCCGTGAACTTACGAGAGTGAGTAGGAACTGCACAACGCACGCTCATAAAACAGTCATTTTTAAGGAATTTTTTCACCAAATTTGCAACATAGGCTTTTGAGAGCCCACCTTATGAACACTGGCACTGTCGTTGTGATAATCAGTCCTGAAAGGTGATTTCGTGCAGTGATAGAGAAATCACCCTTCGGGCTCAAGTAACGTGATGACAGTGCTAGAATTCATGAGGAGGGGTCCCAAAAATGCCATGTTGAAAATTTGGTGCCAAAATTCCCAAAAATGTCTGAGATAAGCATCAAAGTTGAAAAAAAAACTATTTATGCCTTTATACAGCTTACCGGCATTTCCTCAGTTCGCGGTCTGCTTTGAAGTGTGCAGACATGTTCCCGGTCCACCGAAGATTGTCGCGCCGAACTCCGGAGGCAAGTTTGGGGTGCAGTGGGGGTGTGGGGAGGCAGGGTGCACAGAGGGTGTGTGCGGTGAAGGGGGGCAGGAAGACCGCAGGGACCATTGTTTTCTTTTCAGGTTATTTTTTTTTAGGAAGACAATGTGGGATGTTTGCCATGCTGGGGTGGGCTCCCAGTGTGGCAGCTGGAAGGCTGTTGGGGGGGGCCGGGAACCGACGGGGGATTGGGCACCCCCATCGGCAATAAGGATTGTTGCCATGCTGGGGTGGGCTCCCAACGTGGCAGAATTTACATTCCAGGAAGAGAAAGCAGAGAGGTATGCATGCGGGTTTGCTGGCAATATGCTAATCAGCACTCTCTTATCGCTGCTCACTGAAGCGGAGCTCTCCCTTTGAACTGTACGGCACTACATTTTCAACTGCTGTCATAGACAGCTGCAGCATTAATTGGTGAACTGTGGCCGTGCCTGCAAACACACTGACTGAATTGGAAGACAGGGTGTCACACCTTCAAAAACTCGGATGATGGCACTATGTTTCTTGAACAAGTGCAAGCAAATATAATAAAAAGCAAAACTCTCCTTCCACTTCTTCTGCAATGCAATTTATGAAGACCTTGCAGAGGATGCCACCTGAATAAGCCTCCAACCTCCTGGCCAACACTAACACTTTAATTATGGGGAAACAAATATGGGAGAGACACAGTGGTGTCCTTTAAAGATTGGGGGACTGGTTGTTTTTCTTAAAGCAGGACAAGGACAGGAGCTACGCTCATCCTTCAAATTAAAATGCTAGAACATCACATCGATCCAGTCTCCCATAAAAATATGAGGTCCTTACCAAGGTAGGACAACGCTCTGCCCTTCTGCCCCTGTGACCCCTATGGTAAGCCAAGGAGCTCAGGTTCCTCCACAGGAAGCTGTATGCATAGAGGACTGATGCTTAAAACTGGGACAAAAACCTTAATGCCATGCAAATGACAGTGCCGGTACTATCAGAAACCTGTGTAGCAGATTAGAAACTGGGAGATCACATGAGAAGACCTGAAGACTTGGGGGGGGGGGATATCACAAAGCAGGAAAAGCTACATTTGAGAGCGAGGGATACTCTAAAATGCCAGAGATGGCTTAGGATAGGGTTTGACTTGCATTATGTTTTATGCGCACTTGAAAAGGAGAAGGCTTGATGCACCTTATGCTTACAAATATTGACAGTGGCACCTTAGAAAATAATATAGAGCATTTAATGAGAAATGTAATTTAATGATGTCATTCTTGTCATGGGGGGATGCTAAGCTAAACAACCTAATGTCTTCAGTGATATTAGCTAGGTTAGCTGCACCTCACTAGAGAGCTGCCACTTGTTCTCATGCATTCTCCTCTTTGCAGTTAACAGAACCTTTAGTAAAGTGTTACAGATAGCTGCTAGGAGCGCAGCAGCAGTGCAAGATGCTCTCACTGACAACTGTAAAAAGGTGTATCCTAGTTCCTCGGTGCATTTGAATGGGACAGCTGCATAACACTTCCTGAATTGGCTGACCCCAAAAGGAACTGGGGTTTGCTATGCAGACCAGTCTGTACTGGTTAGACTGGATGGAATGGGAGCAGCTTCCGTGGTTCTGGCCGAACCAGTCAGTGTGCTTTTTTTTTTACCATTTTGGTCTGTCCTTTCCAGCTGGTCAGCATTTCTTCTGGGTGAATTTGAGCTGAGGCACCCTTTTCAAGGCGTGCACCTATTATACAAAGAGTAAAAAGTGCACTTACTTTACCCCCATGAAAGTGTGTTTCCTGCTCGCTGCTGTAGTTATACCTTGCCAGAACACTTTACTATTGCCTCTGTACACCGGTAATCCAGTAACTACTACGCGACTCCGTATGTTGCTATTTGTCTCTCCTTACACCCCCTTCTCGGGTTGCACCCAGAAATGAGCCTTTGCTCAGTGTACCTTTCCTGGTTATCGACTTTTAAATAAATAAAAATCCGGAAGTCATAAAAGAGTACAGGCAGCAACAGAGTGCACATAAACACAATACGTTCAGGTAGCAAACAGATCAAGACTGAACTAACAAGGTTGCTATTTCACAAAATACCCATAAAAAGGTGTGCACAGCACCATATTGTTGTGTACCATTTTTGCTCCATAGATCTCAGCACAGTTTCTTGAATGCATGGTAGACGCGGTCTCTCACCTGATCGGCCTGTTTGAACTACAAAGCAATTGCGGGAACCATGGCCTCGGAGTCCACCTGGAAGTCTATGGCTGGGGAGACTGCCAGTTCCGACATGCTGCAGTTGCATTAAGCAGCATCGGTTCATTTTGGCCCAGATTGCTAGTGGTAGACTCTCTCTACCCTAGCAAGGACCCCGAGTCGTGCCGCCCTACGATGAAGGCTCAGCTGTCTCTCCATCACAGGGATCATGTGTGGTACAGCCGGTGTGTGAGACCCCCATAGCATTTCTGACTCCAGGTATGCGTATGTATGTAATGCAATACAATGTGTTATACAGTATTTGTCTGTCTGTGTAAATGCGCTATTAATTCTGATTCTTTCTGTTAGTGTGCAGTCCAGGTGAAGCTGGAGCTGGGGCACTGTGCCCAAGTCTGGAAGAAACCAACAGTGGAGGGCTTCATCCACAACTGGCTGGTGCTTGTCTGAGGACCCGAGCACAGCAACATTCAGCACTTTGTAGAGAAAGTCATCTTTCACCTGCACGAAAGTTTCCCCCAACCCAAAAGAGGTAGGCACTGGGGTTTACTGTTACATGAGGGTAAAACATGAGAGGCCAAGCTCAGTGTTTTGTATCTTGGAAGCAGTCAAGAGTTTATTAGCCAATGACCCTTTCATTTTGAATTAATGAGATTTTTCCCACATCGTACTGAAACTTCAGATGATTAGCTTTAAACAAAGCAGTAAAATCTAAAGCCGCTCCCCCCCATTCGCCTAGAGAGAGCAATGCCGTTATTTGCGACTGTAATTGGGGATTCGTTTTGTTGAGGGGAGCACAGACTAACAGGACACATTGGCCGTTTCTTGTGAGGAGGTGGGCGGGAGAGTGCGAGACAAGTTCTCTCAGTAGGCTGTTCCTTTGGATTCTTGGTTTCCATCTGTGGAAATTGCTCTCGCATTTCGTGTGTACATGTTACCGCGAGTGAGCGAGGGATGCGTCAGCATTAGGCTCTCCTAGTGATGATCCAGAAGGATTCGTTGCCTTGCCATGGATTGTACCAAGGATACGGTGCTGGACTTCACATTTGGAGGGTTGCCCATTGTACCGCCGAATGGTGCTGCATACATGATGTCCACACCTTTGAGTGGGGCTCAGTCCTGTTAGCCAAGCACCATCTGCAGAAACAGTGGCTTGAATAAAAAAGAAGGGGGGGTACCGTACCCAGTCATTGCTTCATGTGTGCAACAGTCAATGCAAACGTACCCTCTGGAAGTAAAGTGATCTTTAGCACAACATGGCATGTCTGGGTATCGGTGGCTATGCCCTTGGGGGAGAGAGTGCTTCAGTTATCTGATCATGCTCACTGAAGCAGCTTTCCCCCTTTCAACTGTATGGTACTGCATTTTCAACTGCTGTCATAGACAGCTGCAGCATTCATTGGCGAACTGTAGCCGGCCTGCAAACACAGTGAGGGAATTGGAAGACAGGGTGCCACACCTCCAGAAACTTGGATGATGGCACTATGTTTCTTGCACATGCGTGCAAGCAAACATAAAAATGATAAGAGCAGGATCCCATGGAACATAACATGTAGCACCTCCTCTGAGTTATGCTGGGTAAATACAGTGTAAAAAATGTGTAAAAACAGAACCCCAGTGAGATATTGCATGTCAGCTGGGCGATCCTGGCTAAACGCATTGTAAGAATGGGTAACAGCAAGAACCCACTGAAAATGAAATATTGTTGCTCAGCTGGTCCATCCAGGGAAAACACACCATACAACTTTGTAAAAGCAGGACCCCACTGACAAAAATATAATGCATCTCAGCTGGGACATCCTGGGCAAACACATTGTAAAAACAGGTAAAATCATTACCCCACTGTCCCGGTGGCACTGAGGGTTGAGGCACTGGACGCTACACCTCACACCATGCTGGTGACCTGGGTTTGGGAATGAGCATGGGTCGTCGGGGGGCAGCCGGGGTGGAGAAGGATAAAGTGCCTGACAGCAGCTCTCCTTCTCCGGGAGGGGGTTAACTGCAAGCTCCCGCTGCAATGCCACCATCTAGGGGAGCCCAGGTGGATGGCACGGTAGGTGGAGAAGCAGTAAGTGGATTGGGTGGATGTCGGCAGAGGGGCGGAGCAGGAGGTACGTCTCAGCTTGCCTCCTAGCTCATAGCCCCTCATTGCACACTGACGTCAGGGGAAAGAAACTGGAAAAATACCTCGGTCCTGCCTAGGTGACGACACCTCCCTAGGACATCTCCGGGCTTGTCAGGGCAGACTCCGCTGTGCCGGCTCTACGCACACACACAGTATGTTGGTTTGGAGAGAGGTAAGCACGAGGGGTTCCCTATCCACCTCTACCCGGGGGGTATACCGGGGGTCTTCAGGGGAGTGTGTGTGGACAAGGCACTCTAGGGGCAGACCATGGCAGATTGGTGGGTCCACAGAGGATGTCCGAGAGAGTGGAGTGAGGAGGAAGATTAGGCGCATAAACACAGGGTTAAAAAAAAAATCATTATCCCACTGAAAATTAGATAGAGGATTTCTGCTGTACTATCCTACGTAAATACATTGTAAAATGGCTAACAGCAGGACCCCAATGAAAATGAGAAATATCATCTTTGCTCTACCTACTTAAAACAATGTATTTCAGCTCATCTGGCCTTTCATATGTAAATACAGTATAAAACTGGCGTAAAGCAGTACCCTACTGAAAATAAGAACTTGCATCTCAGTGGAGCTGTCTTGGTTAAATACACTGTAAAATGGTTATGAAAGGGATCCCACAGAAAATTAGATACTGCATCTTAGCTGGGCTGTCCTGGGTAAATACATCATTTTAAAAGCAAAACACCACTGAATATGAGATACCACAATATGGCTATGCTATCCTGGGTAAATACAGTGTAAAAATGTACAAAAGCAGGACCCAACTGAAAACAATATATTACATCTAAGCTGGACTATCCTGGGTAAATTCACCGTAAAAAATGGGTAAAATCAGGACCCCACTCAAATCGAGATATAGCATCTCTGCTGTGCTATTCTGGGTAGCTGCATTAGAAAATGCATAAAAGCAGGACCCCCCCACTGAAAACAAGATATTCCATTGCTACAGTGCTATCATGGGTAAATATAGTGTAAGATGTGTAAAAGCATAATGCCAGTGAAAATGAGACTGAATCTCAGGTAGGCTGTCCTGGATTAATACTTTGTAAAAATGGGAAAAAGGAGGACCCCACTGAAAAAGAGATATTTTATCTCTGCTGGGCAATCATGGGTACATACATTGTAAAAATGGGCAAAAGCAGGATCCCCCCCTGAAAACGAGATATTGCATCTCTACTGGCCTATCATGGGTATGCATATAGCAAAAATGTGTAAAAGCAGGATCCTACTGAAAACAAGATGTTGCATCTCAGCTGGGCTATCCTCCTGGGTAAGTACATTGTAAAGGTTTACCTATGCTGACGCGACAACATTGTTTTCGACGTGCGGCATAGAGACATCCCCGATGTCGACAGGCAAAATTTTGCCTGCCGACATCGGGTCTGTTTCTATCAGGGGCTGCGCTCCTGAACCCCATGCAGGGGCTGCACCTCCATGACCCCCTTCTAAGGATTGTTAACTCCAGTCAGAGTTAACGAAGGCGCAAAGTAGGTGAAAGGGCGAAATCTTTCCGGCGGGTCCCCCACAGCAACATTTTCTAATCTTGTCGAAAATGTCACTGTGGGGGGTTTCACCGATGGAGTTTCACCCTTCTGTCGGCATACCCATTGGAAAAATGGTAAGAGCAGGCCCCCACAGAACATGACATGTAGCACCACCACTGTGATGTCCTGGATAAATACAGTGTAAAAATGTGTAAAAGTAGGACCCCAGTGAGATCTTGTCTGTCAGCTGGGCTATCCTGGGTAAATACAAGGCAAACAATTTGCAAAAGCAGGACCCTACTGAAAACAAGATATTGCTTTTAATATGGGCTATCTTGATTAAACACGTTGTAAAAATGGCAACAGTAGAACCCCAATGAAAATGAGATACTGCATCTCAACTGGGCTTTCCTGGGTAAATGCACTAAAAAAATTTCAAAAGTAGGACCCTACAGAAAACAATGTATTATATCTCAGCTGGGCTATCCTCGGTAAAACATTGTAAATATAGGTAAAATTAGAAACCCACTGAAAATGAGATATAACATCTCTGCTGTGCTATCCTGGGTAGATACATTATAAAAATGTAAGATGAAACACACACTGAAAATGAGATATTGCATGTCTACTCTGCTATCATGTGAAAATGCAATATAAACTATGTAAACACAAGACCCCAGTGAAAATGAGATATTGCATCACTGCTAGGCTATCCTTGATAAATATATTGTCAAAATGGGTAAAAGCAGGATTCCACTGCAAAAGAGACATTGCGTCTCCAGTGGGCTGTCCTGGGAAGATACAGTATGATGTAAAAATGGAAAAAAGCAGAATCCACTGAAAACAAAATATTGCATCTCAGCTGAGATGTCCTGGGGAGAAAAAGCACCTGCAAGCTACCGTAAATTGTGGAGCGGGTTGTAAACCGGATTCACCTCAGTGAATACCACAGCTGTGGGAAAAACTGTGGCTCCACAAGAGGCAGCCCACTTGTGCTGGGTTTTTCCTGCAGCTGCGGGGATTCTGAGGGTTCTGTGAATCTGGCCCCAGCACCCTACTGAAAAACACGATTTTGCATCTCATCTGGGTTATCTTGAGCAAATACTGCTATCCTGGATAAATACATCAACCCCACTAAAAACGAGATACTGCAGTTCTACTATTCTACCCTGCATGAATACAGTGTAAAAATGTATAAAAGCAGGACCTCCACTGGAAACAAGATATTGCATCTCTACTGTTCTGTTATGGGTAAATAACAGTGTAAAATGTGTAAAAGCAAGGCCCCAGTGAAAATGAGGTGTCACATCTCGTGGGCTATCCTGAATAAACACATTGTAACAATGAGTACATGCAGTACTCCACTGAAAACAAGATATAGCATTTCTGCTTTGCTATCCTCGGTAGATGCATTACAAAAATGGAAAATCAGAGAACCCTCACTGAAAATGAGACATTGCATCTCAGCTGGGCTATCCTGGGTAAATACATTGTAAAAATGAGTAACAGCAGAACCCCACTGAGCAGGACATGTAGTACCTCCGCTGTGCTATCCTGGATAAATACAGTGTTAAAATATGTAAAGGCAAGACTCCAGTCAGATATTGTCCGTCAGCTGGGCTATCCTGGTTAAATACATTGCACAAAATGGGGAACAGCAGTACCCCACTGAAAGCAAGATATAGCATTTCAGCTGTGCTATTCTGGGTAAATACACTGTAAAAATGACTAAAAGCAGGACCCTACTGAAAGTGACATATAGCATCTCCGCTGTACCCTACTAAAAATAAGGTATTTCTGCTCATCTGGCCTATCCTACGTAAATACAGTGTAAAACTGGCTAAAACCAGGACCCTACTGAAAACAAGATTTTGCATTTCAGCTGGGATATATTGGGCAAATAAGGCTATCCTAGGTACATACATCATTTTAAAAGCAGGACCCCACTGAAAATTAGATACTGCAATTCAGTCATGCTGTCCTTCGTGAATACAGTGTAAAAATGTGTAAGAGCAGGACCCAAATGAAAATAAGATGAAGCATCTCCACCGTGCTATCCTGGGTAGACACATTATAAAAAATGTATAAAGAGAGGACCTCCACTGAGGTCACATTGTAAAATGGGTAAAAGCAGAATCCCACTGAAAGTAAGATATTGCATCTCAGCTAGGCTATCATGATTAAATACACTGTAAAAAATGGGTAAAAGCAGGACTCCACTGAACAAGACATGAGGAATCTCCACTGTGCTATCCTGGATAAACACAATGTAAAAATGTATAAATGCAGGAACCCAATAAGATATTGTCTCACAGCTGGGCTATCTTATATAGAATGTGATGGCAGATAAGGACCACTTAGCCCATCCAGTCTGCCCATTTCTCCCTACGTACAGTATTACATCAGAGCGTGCCATATCTACAGCTCTTTCGCCTTCCCCCTTCCTTTCCACTATGATTCCTTTGTGCTTATCTCATGCATTCTTGAACTACGGCACTGTTTTTGCCCCCACCACCTTTGTTGGAAGGCTATTCCAGGAATCCACCACTCTTTCTGTGAAGAAGTACTTCCTGGTATCTCCCCTGAATCTACCCCCCCCAGCCTTATAGTATGTTCCCTTTTCTTGAGCACCTTTTCTTCTGAAAAATATTCCCCTCCTGTACATTATTGACCCCCATGCGGATTTTAAAGGTCTCTGCCATATCTCCTCTCTCCGTCCTCTGTTCAAGGGTGTATATACTGAGGTCCCTTAGTCTCTCCTCATAGGGCTTTTGATACAGAACTTACACCATTTTAGTTGCCCTCCTCTGGACTGCCTCCACTCTGCCTATGTTCTTCCAGACATGTGGTCTCCAGAACTGGACACAATACTCTAGGTTGGGTCTTACCAGTGATCTATACAGAGGCAACAACACCTCCCTCTTTCTGCTGGTGATACCCTTCCCTTTGCACCCCAACATCCCATTAGCCCTCCCTGCTGCTTCTTTGCAATGTCTGGCCACCTTTAGGTCATCCAATAAGGTTATCCTCAGATCTCTATCCTGCCTGGTGGCCATCAATACCACTCCACCCATTTTGTACTCTGCCTCTGGGATTCTGTGCCCTGAGTGCATTATTCTGCACTTTTTCACATTGAAACCCAACTGCCATACCCTTGACCACTCCTTTAGTTTTCCCAGGTTTCTGTTCATCCTTTCCACCCCACCCTGCAGTGTTTACCCTATTGCAGATTCTGGTGTCATTCGCAAAGAGGCAGATCTTCCCTTCCAACTCCTCTGCAATGTCACTTATAAAGATATTAAAGAGGACTGGTCCCAGCACTGATCCCTGAGGCACCCCACTGATCACCCTCCATTCTTGGAGTGAACTCCATTTACCACCACCCTTTGTCACCTATAAGATGGGGGGGTACAGGTGACAACCAATAAGGGTCAGGTACCTATCCCCTAACCAATTTCTTATCCAGTTTATCATCTTTGGACCTACCCCTAAGCTATCCAGCTTGCTTACTAGTCTACTAAGTGGAACGGTGTTGAACCTTACTGAAATCTACGTGGGCCACATCCACAGCTCCACCCTGATCTAGTTCCCAGTCAAAGAAATCTATCAGATTAGTTTGACATGACCTCTCCCTTGTGATACCATGCTGCCGTAGGTCTTGTAACCCACTAGATTAAGGACATTCAACAATCCTTTCCTTCAGCAGTAATTCCATTAACTTTCCCACAATGTACAGGCACAGGAACTTTTTTACTACAAGAAGGGCTCCAGAACCAGGGGACATGACCTCAGGTTTCAAGGAGGGAGGTTCTCTACCAACACCAGGAAGTTTTTCTTCACAAAAAGAGTGGTGGATGCCTAGAACAGCCTGCCCCAAGAGGTTGTGGGGGTCAACACTGTTTGGGGATTCAAGAATGCATGGGATAGACACAAGGGAGCCCTGACTACAAAGGGCAATTAGAGTGCCAAAATAGAAAATAGGTCTAAAACAAATGGGCAAACTAGATGGACCTAGCAGTCTCCTTCTGCCATCAACTGTGTTTCTATGCTCCACCACTGATGTCAGACTGACTGGCCTATAAATGCCAACCTCCTCCCTGCTACCACTTTTGTATAGTGGGACTACATCAACCATCCTCCAGTCCTCCGGAACCACTCCTGTTTCCAGTGAGCTGTTAACCTGAACTGTCAGAGGTATAGCCAGTATTTTCCTGAGCTCACCTTTTTGTGGGTCCAGTGCCAAGAAGTTTTGTGGGCCCCCATTTTCATGGGGGGGGGGGTGGTGTTCAAATGACCCACCTAACAAGGATCAGCATTACACCGGTGAAACCAAAATGCTCAGAGATGTGATAACCAGGAGTGCATAGGCACCATTTCACATTTTAACAGAGATGGGGGGGGGGGTACAGGTGACAACCAATGAGGGTCAGGTACCAGTTAGGACCCTCACACATTTGCACACAGGCACTGTGCACTGGCTGCTGTGCCCACATTCAAGCAGCCACCTGCCTGTTTGAATGTGAGAGCTGATTGAGTGCAGCAGAACTTCTGCTGTATTGAATTAGCTCACACATTCGAGGTGGCAGGTGGCTGCTCAAATTTATGCACAGTGCAGAATGACATGTTAAGATTCAAGTAAATAAACACAACCTACAATTGTGCATGGGGAGCAATTATGATGATTTACTTGCCCAGCCATCTGGCCAGAATCTACAGCCTGCCACTTACCACCAGCCCAGTGAGCCCACTAGTTATGACCTCCTCCTTGAGTCCTCTCCTCCTCCTGGAACTGAACCATCTCTGACTCCTGACTATGACCTGAATGGTCCTGTGCTTGCTTTCAGCCAGACCCACCGAGCGTCTGAGTGAGACAGAAGAGACGACAATTCTTTTTGATGCCACCAAACAAAAACTCACCTCACCACCAACTGAGCTGTAGCCTGACTAGCAGCAGGAAAGTGTGTGTTGCTGAGCTCTCGCACTCTGCTCCTCCACATCACAATGTTACTGACAACTCCGCTGTAGCGTGAAAGCACACAAGGGTGGGCAGAGCATTTATTCTGCAATAAATAAATAATGCCACACCAAAGAACAATTTACAACTTCCACAAGACATGAGGGCAGTGGCTGCTCCTAAGACAGTGGGCCCCCTTCCGAGTGGGGGCCTGGCTCCATAGAGCCACTGTTAATCTAGTACTGCTCAATACTTTTGGATGCACCCCATATGGCCCCATTACTTTGTCCACCTTTAAATTAGCAAGTCCCTTCAGGGCTCTTTCCTCCAAAAAATAACTAGTGTCTACCTCCCTCCCTCCCTCCAAAGCGTTTGTTACTTTTTTCGTGGCCCATCTCCTTCCTCTGTGAACAATGAACAAAAGTATTTGTTCTGGATGTCTGCCATTTCCTGTCTGCCTCTGCACAGTGCCCCTTCCCCCTTCCTTTTTTAACCTTACAATCCCATCCCAGGTCTTCCTCTTTTCACTTTGATATCTAAAACATTTCTTGTCCCCTTTCATTAACTCCTGGGCTATTCTCTCTTCAGTTTCTACACTTGCACTCCTTACTGCTTTACCTGCCTCCCTCTGTTTCCCCTGATACACCTCCCAATCCTACTCTATCTGCATCTCCTTATACCTTGTGAACGCTACCCTTTTAGGTTTTAACTTTTCAGCCACTTCTTTTGAGAACCATGGTGGTCTCTTTCTCCTCTTGCTTTTGCTCATTTGTTTGATGCAGAGGTTTGTTGCCTTTACTATGTTCTCTTTTATCTTTGCCCACTATTCCGCCACCACACCCAGGTCATCCCTGAGGCATTCATCCATATTTTTAAAATCTGCCCTCTTCAAATCCAGGACCCTCACCCCTGTGTGATTTGATTCTTCAACTGTCCTTATATTGAACCACACTGTACGGTGATCACTGGTCCCCAAGTGGCCTCCCATCTTGATGTCAGCAACACTGTCCCTGTTAGTGAGTACCAGGTCCAGTACTGCCCCATCATGAGTTGGTTCACTGGCTTTTTGCCTAAGCAATGCCCCCTGCAGACAGTCCAGAATTTCCCTGCTTCTAGCTGAAGCCACTGCAAGGAGGCTCCAATCCACATCTGGCAGATTAAAGTCCCCAATCTGCAGCACCTCCCCTTTTCCTACCATCTTGCAAGTAGCTTCCACGAGCACCTTATCTAATTCTTCCCTTTGTGCTGGAGGTCTGTAGATTACTAGTGTGAGCAGTGGCTCCAGTCCCCATCTCCAGGGAGACCCACAGTACCTCTGTCTCACCTTGTATTCCCTGCATCTCTGTAGCTTTTATGCTTTCCCTCACATAAAGCACCTCATGTCCTTCCCGCCAGGTCCTTCCTGAACAGAGTATATTCTGGTATGACCACATCCCAGTCATGGTTTTCAGTGCTACATAACTCAATAATGGCCACAATATCCAGGTCTGCCCCAGTCGTGATGGCCTCCAGGTCTGGAATCTTATTTCCTGGACTTCTAGCATTCACACACATGGCCCTCCCGATTTTGATTCCACTCTGCTTGTTGCCCCCCTTTTTTCCATGTTGCCTTCCCTTCTTCCTACCTCTCTTTTTAATGCTCCTGTTCCTTTCCCCCTTTATCTCTACCACCCTGCTCCCTTTTTTAATTTGCACACTAGGGGATTCCTCTCCCCTTGTGTTCTCCTTACTCTCTACTTCAGCCTGTGGGGGGAGGTAGTTTCTGACTTCCCGATTCCTTCTGCCACCCCCCCAGCTAATTTAAATGTTCATTGAAGTAACATTTAAACCATCCACTGAGGATTGCAGTTCTCCTGCTGAATGGATGCAGGCCATCACCCCTGTATAATCCCTCATCCTCCCAGGTGAGTTCCCAGTTCCCAATATAGCTGAATCCTTCCTCTCTGCATCATTCCTTCAGTCATGAGTTGAAGCTTCTGGTGTAGCGTTCCTACTCCTGTTCCCTGTCATAGACAGGCAGCACCTCAGTGAAGCCACTGAGCGAGCTACCTGTTTAAGACCCCTCCCCAGCTCCCCAAACTCTCCCTGCACTATACTAGCCCAGTCCCTAGCCAGGTCATTAGTCCCCAGGTGGACAATGACATCCATCTCTCTCTCCTGTCCTACCTACTGCCCTAGTGATCCACAGGATTCACTTCCCATCCCTCTGGGCAGTGGCACCAGGTAGGCACCTAACATGCCTCCCCCCTTCCTATTCCCAAATCTATCCCCCTCACAGTTAAGTTCCCTACCAGACATTGCTTCCTCCTCCTCTGGGGTCCTCTACCACTATCCTTGGGGTCTCCACTACACAGGGCCCCAAAATTCTTCTTGGTCACTGCCATGGGCGCTTCTTCCTGGCAGTCCCACCCTGGCAGAGTGGCATAGGAATTTTGTAGTGCTACTGGTTGAGAAATGTGCCTCTGTCCCACCACCCCCACACTTCCAGAGCTCACCACAGTCACAGAAATATAGAAACATAGAAACATAGAAGTTGATGGCAGATAAAGATCGCCAGGCCCACCTAGTCTGCCAATTATTTCTGCCTGGTAGATGCTGCCATATATCGCTATTTTGAACATTGGCCTATTTTATTCTTACTCATCTGTATTATTCCCTTGTGCCTATCCCATGCTCTTTTGAAGCTTTGCACTGTGCTCAATCCCACTGCCTCCTTGGGCAGGCTGTTCCATGCATCCACAACCCTCTCCATGACAAAGAACTTTCTCACATTACCCCACAATCAGCCTCCCTCCAAGCTCATGTCATGTCCTGTTGTCCTGCTGTTTTTCTTAGACTGAAACATGTTGTACTCTTTCACCTTATTTAGGCCTTTAAGGTATTTGAAAGTTTCTATCACATCTCCCCTCTCCCTCCTCTGCTCCAGGGTGTACATATTGAGGTCCTTCAATCTGTCCTCGTTGTCTTTTTTGCAGCCCCTGCACCATTGTGGTTGCCCTTCTCTGGATTGTTTCTATTCTGTCAATGTCCTTTTGCAGGTGTGGCCTCCAGAACTGGACACAGTTCTCCAGCAGGGGCATAACCAGCGTCTTGTAAAGAGAGATCACTACTACCCTCTTTTGGCTTGTGATACCCCTACTGATACATCCCAACATCCCTCTACCTCTTCCCACTGCTTTGAGGTCTGCCTGGATGCTTTCAGGTCATCAGTCAAGATGATGCCCAATTCCATTTCTTCTCTTGTGGTTGTTAGCAACTCCCCCCATCTTATACTTAGCTTCAGGATTTCTCCTCCCCACATGCATGATTCTGCACTTCTTTGCATTAAACCCTAGTTGCCACTCTTTGGACCATTTCTCTAGCTTTTCCAGGTCTCGTCTCATTCTACCCGCCCCATCTGGATCATCTACTCTGTTGCAGATCTTGGTGTTGTCTGCAAATAGGCAAACCTTACCCTCCAGTCTGACTGTGATATCACTGATGAAGATGTTGAGGAGAACGGACCCCAGGACCGATCCCTGTGGCACCCTACTTATGACATGCATCTCTTCTGACTGGATACCGTTAACCACCACTCTCTGCTTTCTTTCTGTCAGCCAGTTTGTCACCCAGTTGACCAACTTTTGCCCTACCCCAAGTCTACTTAGCTTGTTAACCAATCTTCTATGTGGAACAGTATCGAAAGCTTTGCTGAAGTCAAGGTAGGCTATATTGACTGCACCCCCATGGTCCACCTCCCGGGTTATCCAGTCAAAGAATATTAGTCTGACAGGACCTTCCTGCTGTGAATCCATGTTGTCTTCAATCCTGCATCCCTATGAGTTCCAGGTGCTCCACAATCTGTTCCTTTGGGAGTGTCTCTATGATCTTTCCAATGACTGAGGTAAGACTAACTGGTCTGTAGTTACTTAATTTCTCCTTGCTGCCACTCTTGTGGAGTGGGATGACATGTGCCTTTCTCCAGTCTTCTGGGATCTCCTCTGTGTTTAATGACTCAGTAAACAGTTATGCCAAAGGCTCCGCTAGTTCCTCCCTAAGATCCTTTATTATCCTGGGATATATGCTATCCAGTCCCATAGCCTTGTCTACCCTGAGCTTATTGAGCTCTTGTATGACCCTTTCTCTTGTAAATGGTCCTGTGTTCACCTCCCTTCCCCCTGTGTCTATTGTGTTGATCTGTGGGCCCTGTCCTTTCTTCTCCTCCATGAACACTGAGCAGAAGTATTTATATAGGATAAATGCCTTTTCTAGGTCCTCCTCCACCCATTCCCCCTTTCTCCTCTTGAGTTTAGCAATTCCCCATCTAGACTTTCTTGTATCACTGATGTATCTGTAGAAAGTCTTGCCATCTTCCTTCACTGTTTGTGCTAATGTTTCCTCAGTTTTGGCCTTTGCCTGCCTCACAGCTTTCCCTGCTTCTCTTAGGGAATTCTGATACGCCTCTCTATCTTCATCCTTTTGTGTTTCCTTGTATTTTCTGATGGTCAACCTTTTGGCTTGGACTTTCTCAGCGACTGTTTTTGAGAAGAAAAGTGGCTTCTTCCATCTTTTGCTTTTTCTTTTTTCCCCTCACATATTGGCCTGCTACTTCAAGTATTGCATTTTTAATCTTCGCCCATTTTGCCTCTACTCCCCTTCCTGTATCTTTTTCTGCCAGGGCTATTTTAATGCTCTCACCCATTTTCCAAGAGTCCACTCCTCTAAGTCTAAGATTTTAGCCTTTGATAGAGTTGAATGTGTACATGTGACCAAGTTGAACCTTACCATGTGATGGTCACTGGACCCAGTCCAGATGTTCCACCTCACTGGCATCCTCTGAGGTAATGGTGGCAACCTTGGTGGCCTCTGTGTCAGGGGAGAGGTCCCCTGAATCCTAGCCAACTCAGCCTGGAGTCTAGAGACCTCCTCCCTCAACCCACAGAGGTGTGTGCAGATGGGGCAGCACTGCAGTCTCCAGAAGGTCTCTCTGAAAACTGCTGCCCCACAGCCACTGCACTGCACCACTCCCAAGATTCTCAACCTCTAGTCTACTTGTATTACCTGGAGATACTTTTGTACCCTTAGCCCTAATAGGGTGTTTTTAGTTTCTGCTTTTTTGTTTATTTCTATTTGTGCTTCCACATGCCTTGTTTAAATCTTTATACTCCTACACCAGAGAATGTGTTGCTGCTATTCCCAGTTGTGGCCTACCTTTGACCTTCCGCCCTTCCCAGCAGTGAGTATTACACAGAAGTGAACAAGTGCCTTGCCTTAGTTGACCGGCATAGACCACCGCTGCTCCGCTTCCTTCTGATGACACCTGCCGATGCCTATGACACCAATCACCTGTATCACTTCTTCACTTTTCCACTCACTCGCTGGGACACGAATGTGTGGGACATGTTGGAAGTGGTTGTTTTCATGCAGAACTTGCTCCCTTCCTGGCGGCATGCTATTGGCTGTGCAAGGTCGATTATCAAGTAACTAAGGCCACAGGCCAAACAATTAACACCCCTTCCCCAAACTACAGGGCTAGACACAGCTCTTGTAATATGGCCCTTAAATATGGACTACTATGGCTGCTCTCAGATTTGCCCTTCACTCAATAAGAAATACACTAGTTCAACTAAGTTTCACCACAACTTACTCCACCTATGTTATCTTCAAAAAAGCAAGCCTTTTTTGTTCCTCCTGTTGCAAATACATGTAGATTCTGCTGAAGTGCTCCAAATATGTTTGCATTCAAACAGAATCAAACAGCACTTCAGCAATCTTTTCCTTCAATGCTTTATTGCAAATTTAAAGTAAAGCAAATGGTGTACAAGTGTTTAAGGATGTTCACTCATGCCCCAGCATTTCAAGTGTGAAACCCATTGTCAGAGTGTTTAAAGGAGATAGGAAATTATTTTTATATAGTTAACTGCCCTTCCATCTTCTTTTCCATGCCAGTTATGTAGTCTAATGCTTTGATGATTTTTTGATAAATAAATAATCTAATTTTGGGGTGCCCTCAGGTCTACATTAAGTTCCAATTATAACACCCAGAATAAACAGTGATCAAATTACGGGTAGTCCAGTGATAGAAAAAAATTGCACAATAGCACTTTAAATATGCAAAAATAAGGACATTTATTTTCCAACTGAGTATCTGCAACAACGTGCTGTGTATACATTAATATCATAAATTATCACAAAATATCACTTCATAGTGCTTTCTATCACATTCAAATCATAGGACCTACCCCAGTCCAATGCACCAGCCACTACAAACCCCTGCTCTTCATTGGTATGGCTAAGTTCCACTCTCCTCACCAGCTACTGTTCTTGATTTCATATTTCTAAGACATTCTATGACATCAGAAACTCCCATTCCATGCTATTCATCTGAATGGCCTGGAAAAGTATTTGTGATGTCATAGAATGTTCAGGCAGTGTGAAAAGAGATAGCAGCAACTGCTGATGAGAGAATGAGAGATTCAGGGTCCTTACCTACCATAATTCTTGATCTTCTCTTGTATCTTCACCATTCATTACTGTTGGGTGTAAGCCGGAGGCATGCACCCGCTACGGGAGTGTTTTTTTTTTTTTTTGAGGGAGGAGTCGGCGCCTATGGCACCACCCTCGCAAGTCACGCACTAAGTGGTGGGTGAGAGGCGGCCATTAGGCACCGCAAAACTCCTCCTCTGTCCCAGTTCTGTAAGCCGGAGAGGTGAAATAAGGATTAAGAAAAAAAGAGTGAGGCAAGAGAGCTGAGGGATAGGCAAAGGAAAGGAAACAACTGAAAAAGGAATAAGCCGATAGAGGACAGGAACAAGGAGAACTCTATCCTAAGGGACCGGAGGGCCTCACTCCTGGGGCAGCTCCGAGGAAAGAACAGATGACGGAGAGGAAGGAAGAAGAAGCAAGGGGATGTTGGGAGGAGGGAAAAATTCTGCAAAGTTGTGAGTTACATTGGCCTAAAGGCTTATCAGCTCGGAACCAAGGCAAGGGAGCAAGGATCCCATCAACAAAAACTGACCTAAGAAGGTTCAACCAAACCTTTTGCACAGCTTGATACACAAAAGGCAGACTTTCTACACCTCCAACTATCCCCAACCCCTTACTCAAGCTAAGAGCTCACAGATTGCCAAGGTCCTAATCTGTTCCTGAGGGAGAGCACCTAACTATGATAGGGGAGAAAGGACCCACTAGTGCATTGTTGTGCCAATACTGGTGAGTGGGGCCAGTCACCGAGGCACCCTTTAGGAAGGTGGACAAGATAGAGTAGGAAACTTGTTCTGACTCCCCAGGAGGCAGAGGCAAAATTAGATCACCAGTTTCAAAAGGCAAATTGAAAAATGATAGAATAGAGTTCGATTAGCACAGACTGGCAAAGACAGGACAATATCTAGAGATGCTAATGCAATCCTGGACCAAGGAACAGGACTGTTTTAAGAGTAGCCTTGTTAACTGGTGATTGAGCAAACATGGCCTATGATAGGGCCTGCAGGGCACCTTCAAGGGTAAGCAGAAAGAGTTTCCTCAGGAGAAAGACAAATCCTACTGATTCCCTTCACCTTCTAGATTTATGCTATTTGTTCTGAGAGAAGAACGGAAGACCCACATTTTAGGGCTTTAGGCTCTGAGACCATGAGGAGAAGGGGGAGGAAGAATGAGCAGGGTGTAGGGGATGCCCAGGAAGGGGGCCCATGAGGGGAAGGTGGGCAGGATTCAACAATGAATGGTGAAGATTCAAAAGAAGATCAAGAATTACGGTAGGTACATAATTTTCATATCTTCCCTTGTCAATCTTCACCATTCATTACTGCTGGGTGAGAATCAAGCCCCCCCCCCCGGAGGCGAACTAGAGTAACCCTGAGGCAATAAGACCCTCAGCCTTCTGCTGGTGAGAAACAGGAAGAAGAGACCCTGGCCGTACTAGACTGGATGCCTGGGGCTGAGGAGAGCTAGAAGGTGTCCCCTGAAGATGAAGAGATGGAGGAAGCCCCTGCAGAAGCCTCCTAGCCCTGGAAGAAAAGACACGGGTCCCTTGGAAGGTGGAGTGAATCACCCTACGCTGGGTATGGGGTGACAATCTTGACAGACGAAGCCATGCCTTCTGCCTAATGCAGATCGCTGTCCCCGCAAGCCTGGAAGCCACCTCATTGGCATCATAGGATGCCCTTGCTTGGTGCCTTGCCAGTTCCAGACCTATAGCAGAGAGGGCAATGGCCTGTCTAGATTGCTCCGTATCAGGCATTGATGCTATAAGCTGGGATAGCATCAACCATAAATTCCTGTCATAGGCAGCATTGTGTGCCTGATATAATGCAATGCACAGCATCGCATGAGAGGAAGAGAACACTCTTTGCCCCCACCGGTCAAACTGTAGAGAATCTGAGTCTGGTGGTCGGTCATGCGCCAGACTGCACCCAGAAGGAGCCTCTAGGGACACCAAACCCGCGGGTGGGTTGGGGAGAGAACCTAGAAAATCAGATGGGGCACAATACCTCCTCCTGCAGTCTGCCAGGGCTGGGATAGGGTTGACTGGAGACTGCCAGGTGCGGACAGACGCCTCCTGGAAGGGAATAGGCCAGGATGGCACCACCAAATGCTGGGCACCGAATTCACTGAGGAATTCATGCATCTCCTGCTCAGTATTGTCACGTCTGACATAGGAGATACAAAGATCCCCAACCATCCTCCATAGGAAGCACTGATATTCAGTGAAATCAGCATTGGAAGAAAGGTGAGCAGAAGGTTCTTCTCCCTCCGAGGAGGGAGTCGAGAAGGATGGGGAACTTGAATGTCCAGAAGACTCATGCGGCGGTGGGGAGAGATGAAAAAACCCGCTCATGCATATATCTAACATATGACAGGAAGGCCGCCGCAGTGTTTCTGAATGTCTCCCAGGATAATGAACCCATAGGATTAACATGGCTTGGAAGAGAGGGGGGTGGCTGCAGAGGAATGGGAGAGGGGCACCTATGAGGAGGAAACTGTCCTCTGCTAAGGCACTGAAATCCAGGGAATGGAGCCCAAGCTGGTTGGGTCCCAGAGAACAAACCAGGTCGAAGACAGAACCCTGGGGATGCAAACTCTGGAAAAGCCTAGAAGGGGAATTTCCCCTGTGATGCACCTGGGGCTGCATGGATCCCTTGAGCATAAGAGGAAGAGGCTGAGCTCGGCACTACAGCTCCTTCCTGCACCCTGAGGGGTGGCAGGAGGGCACCGACACCCCTCACCCTGGCCCCTCAGCCCCTGAGGACACCCTCCTCCTCAACTCCAGTGACAGGGTCCATCGATCCTGAGACCTCCCGAGGGGGGCCTCCGAAGACAGGACCCTCAGTTCACCCCAAGAAGGTGCAACTGCACCGGGATCGGCAGCTGTCACAGCCCCCTCTGGGAGGATTGTCCCCTCCCCGACCCCCAAGCCACCATCCCACATGGACTCCAGACCACTCCCAGTCTGAGATACCTCAGAGGAAGACTGCTGTGGGGATTCAGGAATGGGGGCGCTGGGCTGCCTGACACCACGTTCCACAGAAGACTCTGATTCTGAAGAATCAGGGAGCCAGGCCGGGTCAACCTCTGAATCGTCTGCATCTGAAGAAGAGTTGACCAGAAATTTTTAGAAAAGTTTTAGAAATTAGGTTCCAGGCTATATTATTAATAGACTAAATTTTAGAGATATCAAGGTAGGGCTTAGATCTGCATAAGGTAATGGAATATTATCTCCCAAGGTATAATACAGAATTAGGAAGATTACATTTTTTTCTATAAAGGGCCGTATGTATGGAATTTATTACCTGTTCCATTTAGGAGAAAAGGTGGGAAGAAACAGACTGCACAGATAAAATTATGGTTTAGGGATGAGAGAGTGAAAAATAGGGTTAAGGATTAATTGGTTGAAATTGTATTTGTATTTGTGCAATAGTATATATTTGTATTTTATGTATATTTAATTGTATTGTTTATGTTGATTATTTTTGTGTAACATTTGAAGTATGACTATGTATAACAACTGAAGCAATCATTGTACAACTTGGATCTCACTGAAAATGAGCCTTTCTCAGTTAAGCTTCTGATTCATGTAATGAATAAAAGTTTTTACTACTACTACAGAAGGACCTTGATGCAGGCCACCCCAAGAGTTCCCTGAGAAATGGTGCCGTGAACGGCGTCGGTGTCGCCCGCAACATCAGCCACACCTCCCACAGCTCCAGAACCCAGCCTTGACCCACCGTTGGCTCTGGTTGAGTCCCAGGAGTTGCTCATGGCAACGGAACTCAACACGGTGCCACCAAAGGAGCCAACTGGGTCTGTGACGCCATGATCAGTGCCGAGAACCAGACCGGCACCGCATGTGGTGCCACCCCTGATCACTGGCACCGCAAATGGCACTGGTAGGTGTGTCGAGGATCCACCAGTGCCGG
The DNA here is from genome assembly GCA_016271365.2 of Neoceratodus forsteri. NCBI lineage: Eukaryota > Metazoa > Chordata > Ceratodontiformes > Ceratodontidae > Neoceratodus > Neoceratodus forsteri. Next base: position 1,644,673,492 of record CM057450.1, read on the forward strand.
AGCCAGAAACCATGGGCAGTGACACTTGGGAAGCCTGCACCTCCAAAGCGGTGACTGCCAAGGTGGTGTCCCTGACGTGACCCCAGGAGGGGCCATGGAGTTCCCCTGACACCGCAAATGAGGCCTCCTCCTTGGCAAGGCTTGAAGATGAGGAGACCTCCTCCTCACCAGACCATATAGGCCTGAGATGGAATCCGGAGGAAGGGTCTAAAAAATCTGACCTGGTAAGCCCGAGAACGATGCCATCCTCCAAAAGTCGGTGGGGCCTTGCCAATTTGGAATGCACAGACTTCAAGAGCATGGTGGTCCATCGAGAAACAGGCATCGCATCTATCCACATCATGGTTGGGTCCCAGGCAACGAAGGCAGACATCATGCTGGTCCGTCACAGAAAAATGGCGGCCACAGGAACACCGACGCATGGGGCACAGCCCGCTTTTGACTTAAGTTTAGTTCCCAAACCAGACATGATGTGAAAATAACAATAAACAGCAAGGCTCCCGGGGCCATCAAAATATAGAAAAAGAATGGTCTTACCGGTGTCAACGACGTCGGGAAAAATCAAACTGGGATGAAGATAGAAGCTTCGAGCAGAACCGAAGGCCTAATGGCATAGCAAGCAAACACTCTCATGCAGCAGGTGTAGCCTCGATGGCAGGAGAAACAGAACTGGGATGGAGGAGGAGTCTGCAGCACCTAATGGTTTCCCCTCGCTCACCACATAGTCGCTCTCGAGGGTGGTGTTGTCTGTGCCGACTCCTCCCTCCCAAAAAAGGAAAAAACACTCCTGTAGCGGGTGTGGCTTACACCCAGTAGTAATGAATGGTGAAGACTGACAAAAGAAGATCCGCTTTACTCCAGCTGAACCAAGGATGAAAATGACTGCTCCACTATTTAAGCAGCTCCTGTGGCTGGACTCAGTGCACCATTAATGCTGTGATTATTTATTTACATATTTGATAACCGGGTAAGCACACTGATCCAGAGGACCATTTTCAGGTATGACCTGGGCCACCTAGATGGCACACATTACAAAAACATGAACAGCATGACAGTACAATAGCAGTTTACACAATGGTTACAGAGGAGCGATTGTTACGAGTAAAGCTGTTAGACAATTTGCCTAGCACAGTGGGATAACAGATTAGAGAGTAAATGGTGACCAGGTAACATGAGCTCCATCTCAGATGCAACTGAACAAAAAAAAATAAACAGAGCTGATCAAGATCACCTATCCTCCCCGATGCAAAATGGAATGGTGATACTTAATGAAGGAGGGTCTATGGTGGAGTCTGAAGTTGTTGGAAGCATAGAGCTACTGTTTAAGGCCTACTGACCATTCAGCAGTGTGGGAGCTGACAGCTGCATTTGTGCTGCAGGTACATTAAGCTGCTAAAATCAGGGATAAAGAAAAGTACCAGAATCCGTTAGGTAGAGATGATATCCTATTTGGGCTAATGGATGGTTAAATATACAAGCTTTTGCAAACTAAAGGCTCTTCTTCAGGTTCTTTTCATCTAGTAGCATACATGGTGAAGAAACATTACAATCCTGAAAGCTTTTGTACTTAAACTATCCATTAGCCATATCAAGGCATAATCGCTGCTTAACATATACAGCACTCTTTTTTTTTTTTCTTTCTTTGTTTTTCAGCTGAATAATGTGACACTCTCCAAAAATTACTTAAGAAATAACTATCTTAAAAATGTATGCATTTTAATTTTCGTTGTTGAACTATTACTTTGTTCTGGAACCTGGCCACATCCATTCCCCAGCGAGTAAAGATGAGGCAACCAGCTGATGGCCAACTGGCAGGGGGTGTTTGTACTTCAGAGGAAGACTCTATCACATCCACAACATGCCCAGTCCTCAACTTGCCTGTGGCAATGGAGCCTACAGTAGGCCTGCTTCTCAGCAGTGGTAACCCAGAGTGTTTCAGAAAGTAGTTTGAAGGAGGGTCTCCTGGTGGTCGAGAGGGCACAAGGGAAGCCCTCTCCCAAAATGGAACACGGACCCCCCCCCCGACTCAGAAGTGCTAAAGGGTCTGCTGGTGGTCGAGAGGCACAAGGGAAGCCTCCTCGAAATGGAAACGGACCCCCCAACTCAGAAGCTTAAAGGGTCTCTGGTGGTTGAGAGGTACAAGGAAGCCTCCTGAAACAGAACATGGACCCCTCCCTGACTCAGAAATGCTAAAGGATCTGCTGGTGGTCGAGGGCACAAGGAAGCCCTCCCTGAAACAGAACACGACTTCGACTCAGAAGTGCTAAAGAATCTGCTGGTGGTCGAGAGGGCATAATGGAAGCCCTCCCCGAATGGAACACGGACCCCCATGACTCAGAAGCTAAAGGATCTGCTGGTGGTTGAGAAGGCACAGGAAGCCCTCCCAAAATGGAACACGGACCCCCACTCAGAAGCACTAAACGATCTGCTGGTGGTCGAGAGGGCACAAGGGAAGCCTCCCCAAATGGGAACACCGACCTCCACTCAGAAGGCGCTAAGATCTGTTGGTGGTCGATATGCACAAGGGAAGCCCTCTCCTAAATGGAACACGGACCTCTGATTCAGAAGCTAAAGGATCTGTTGGTGGTCGAGGGCACAAGGGAAGCTCCTCCCAAATGGAACATGGACCCCCCGACTAAGAAGCACTAATGGCACGGCTCCTCTTTGCGGTCTGCAGAAACTCTCAGCAGCTAGAGGAACAAAGAAAAAGGGCCAAATTCAAATTCTGTCTGCATAAAAATGGAGATATTTTTTTCACTGGCTGCTTTTCATAAAATGAGCTAATAATTTCCCTCATTTCAGCAGGATGCCTTAATTAATTTTGTGCTTCTAAAAACAATTTGCCAGTTTTATAGGAGGGAGCTTTTAATTTTCAGCAGCTGCTCAATCCGAATCCCAATTTAATTCTCCATGCAGCTCCGTAGCAAATCTAATTACTGCCTAGTGTATAACTCTATGCCTAGTGTTACAACCTCTAGCTGCTGACACCCTGCTGTCTGTACCAAATATTTAATTGCTCAGCAGCTTTAGCAGCTCAAATCCGATTTAACTGTGCTGGCTGGTGTAGATACATTTCTTGCTAGTGTGCTGTAATTGTAGGCTTGCATTCTGAACTTGGACCCTCCCTCAGCTTACCTATACAAGTCCTGTTTCTCCGTTGCTTCTTAGGGTCTGCTGGTGGTCAAGAGGGCACAAGGGAAACCCTCCCCCAAAATGGAACACGGAGCCCCCGACTCAGAAGCACTAAAGGTACGGCTCTCTTCCCGTTCTCTGCAGAAGCTCTCAGCAGCATCAGCTCAGTTTCCCATTGGCAGGTTATACAGTTCAACCACTAGAGGTCTGTACACTAGGGACACATCTTAAAAAAATATATACATAAAAAAGGTTTTCCAACCCTCGCTCTGTAGCATTCTCCAAGATGTTGCCTCTGGTTCTAATAACCTTCTTCAACCTCACCCCCTGGGTATCCCTCACACCAGCAAGTTTCCCTACCCTACCCTGCTGATCTGCTATGCCCTATGCATCAGGCTTCCACTAAACTTTGCTAGCTCTGCTAACACAGTTGTCTCAAACCCTGGATGCCACCTACATACAATGTCAATCGGCCCCAGTGTCCTCCCATCCACCTTCCAAGTTAGTCACTTGGCCCTCCTGCCTCGTGATTGGCGGTCAAAAGCTTCAACAACCAAGCATCATACCACCCCCAGAAAGCTTCACTGGGCCACCTAAAATAACAAACTCCTGAGCACCCTACTACTACTCCTTGCAGGAGACATCGAGCCTAACCTTGGACCTACCCACTACCACACCCCAAACGCTTCCATTCCTCCCCAACTCCCCTCAAGCCTTAAACTGGTGCACCTAAATATATGTAGCCTTCTACGTAAAATGAGCCTACTCCAACCTCTCGCTATGACCCTTAACCCAGATATTCTGATTATCTCCAAAACTTGGCTAAAGCCACACAACCCTGACAATGAATCTAGCCAGCTATATGCTCATCCGGTATGACAGGATGGGTAGAAAAAGGGGAGGCATAGCCATGTACATTGCCTCCGCCATCCAGTTCTCCCCAGTTACCCTATCCCTGCCCTCGGAGCCCACTGATGCCGTAATGGCCAAACTCCACATCCCCCATTCAATTCCAATCTTCATAGCAGGTACCTACTGTGCTCCTGACACTAACGCACCTACACTACTGGATCTCCTGCGCTCCCTAAACTCCTTGGCAGCAGGAGGAGAGCTCCACATACGCAGGGATTTCAACCAGAACTGGCTTGCTGAGGTTCATTTCAAGCTTCGGGACAATGTGACAGCCCTAAATATAAAACAACTAATCTCTGAGCCCACATGACTAAACCACAAAACACAGAACCACACCCTCCTAGATTGGTCCCTCACCTCGCACCCTCATAGGATCCTAGCCTCTGGTCTCATTCCAGATGCCCTTAGTGACCACCATGGAATATACTCGGTAAGCAAAATCTCCAGACCGAAAACTCCCCCTCCCAAAATCATCTTGACTAGAACCTTCAAATCCCTGGACCTTCACTCACTACTAAACAACTTAGACAAAACTGACTGGTCGAGCATTAGTCAGTCCACTACTTTAGATGAGGCCCTGCTGTGTTTCAAATCCAATTTCACCGCCATCTAGGACTGCCATGCCCCACCCCGAAGAACCAGGGTTAGTGGTACTCACCTCCCTTGGATTACACCAAAAATTCTAACCCTTCTTAGAGTCAGAGACAAGGCCTGGAAAACCTTTAAGTTGTCCAACTGTCCACCTGACCTCCAGTTTTACCGCGAGCTTCGAAACTCCAGTACTAGGAAAATTTGCCAAGCAAAAGCTAACTATTTCAAAAGCATATTCAATTCCACCTCCCATCTTCCAACCAAATTCTGGAATGTGGTCAAGTCGCTCATCAGCCCCCGCTCACATCCCCCCACACCGTCCCTGCAGGTAGGTGGTCTCACCATCTCCAACCCTCCAGCAGTGGCCACTCTATTTAACTCTCATTTCACAAACAGCAATGCTACTCCCCTACCAGCTCCTCCACACGCTCATCACCAACCCCCCTACCCCCCTGGTAGGGGCACCCCCCCAGCTTAGCCTTTCTCTTTCCTACAGGTCACCCCAGAAGAGGTATATAATGCACTGGTTGCCCTTAATCCAAGTAAGGGTAAATGCCCCACTGGGCTGGACTCCAGAATGCTCCACCTTTTGGCCCCTGCCATAGCCAAACCCCTGGCCTCCCTTTTCAATCTCTCCTTCTCCCATGCTAAAATCCCCTCTTAATGGAAACATGCCACCGTAATTCCACTTTCTAAGGGTGGGGATCCCTCAAACCCAAACAATTACCAGCCCATCTCCCACCTACCAATCCTCTCAAAAATTACAGAAATGCCTGGTACTCTCTCGCCTATCTCCCTTTCTGGACGCCTCTTCTTTTTTCTCCCCCTACCAGTCCGGCTTTAGGAAATCCCACTCCACCACTGCCTCCCTTCTCAGGATTACCGACTCCATCCTTACTGGGATGGATGCTGGCCACATCACAGCAGCCATCTTCATTGACCTAGACAAGGCATTCGACACAGTCTCCCACTCCCTACTCCTAGCCAAACTCGCCAACACCAGTCTATCCAGTAGGGCCACCTCCTGGTTCCAATCATACCTTGCTGACAGGTCCCAATCCATCTGTATCAGTTCCTCCACCCCGGCACCTCTCCCGGTCACCTCAGGTGCACTGCAAGGTTCTGTCCTAGGCCCACGCCTATTCTCGATCTTCCTGACCGACCTGCCCTCTGCTTGCCCACTCACCTCAATCCATATGTATGCGGATGACACTGTACTATATGCATCCAGCACCTCACCCTCAGAGGTCATGACCTGACTGCAGCAAGACTTTAGCTCAGTCCAGCAATGGCTTTGCTCAAATCATCTCCTTCTCAACACCAAGAAATCAGTCTCTCTAACCTTTGGCACTAGGCAGAGACTATCTAGGCTCCCCTCTCAAATCACATTTCACACCCTGGAAGGGACACCACTAGAAGCCTGTACCACCTTCAGATACCTCAGTGTACGGTTGGACCAGCACCTCAATTTTTCCACACACATAGACTCCTTACTCAAGAAACTACATCCCAGGCTTGGAGTACTTTACCGGAATCGTGACTGCATCCCTGCACCTGCTCAGAGGTCCATTGTGCAGAAAATGATTCTCCCCATCTTCGACTATGGAGATGCAGTCTACAGTGTTGGCCCTAAGTCAACCTTAGTCAGGCTGGACCCTCTTTTCCATTCCTTCTGCCACTTTGCACTAAACTGTCCCTACTCCACACACCATTGTGACCTTTACCAATCTATGGACCTCCCCTCACTACATAATCGCAGACAATCCCACTGCGCCAAAATCCCAGCCAAGCTATGGTCCCAGAAACTCCCCTCCTACCTCACCGCCACCCTGGTCACCCTCCGCACTCTAGCTTACTCTCTCCAAAACTTGGACTCCTGTTCCTGGCTGTCCCACATAGGTCCACTACTGCCGGTCAGGCTGCTTTCAGCTACCACATACCAACGTTATGGAACTCCCTCCCAGCAAACATCCATCTTTTCTCCTCCCCTCGGCACCTTAACTCCTTGCTCCAAGCGCACTTCACCCCTACCTGTACATGTGCCCAGGTAGTTTCAGCTCCCTGTGTGAAATGACAGTACTTTGTTCTGCACTTGTACTGCAACTAATCTAGCACAACTGTGCTCATACTCCTCCTGTTCTCACAGCATATATAAAAATGGACCATTTAGGCCCACCGGCAAAACAGGGTGAGCACTATCACTGTGCACTCCTTTATCTCGCACTGGGCCCACTCTATCCCAACTGTGACTCCTCCTTATTCTAACTGCTAGCTTTACAACTTGCTGCCTGGAGCGATGAATTCACACTGCACTTCTTCCTACTGACTGCAATGTTTAATACTGTATTGTAATACCTGTTTTTGGTATTGTTGTCTTACAATGTCCCTGTGTTCTGGTCACTTTATATTAACTCTTCACTACTATTTGCCTGATGAAATCTGATGCTTGTAAAGTCCCTGTTGTGCTAATTCTATGTAATGTAATCCTCCACTTGTATTTGCCTGATGTTCATGTATGTACCTTGTAATGTACCTTGTAATCTCCCAGGTCGCACCTGAAAATAGGCACTTGGCTGTCAAGTGTGCTTACCCAGTTAACAAAAACAAATAAATAATAAATAAATAAAACAACTACTGATCTCCCATTTCTCATTGTCTGCACTATGCTGTCAAGCTATTGTATATTCTACTGTTTTTCTGTACTCTATGTACTCTATGCCTAGACAGTTGGACCAAATACTAGAGAATTCACACTATGTATTTTCACCTGTATTATATGGTGTTCAACTATTGTCTATGTTCCCCTTCCCCCAGGATGCATCTGGAATCGAGCATTTAGCATGCTCAATATGCCTTTCCTGGTTAAATACTTGAATAAATAAATAAATAAATAATAGGAGCTCCTGAGTCTGAATCCTAGTATAGCCACTGACTCACTATGCGACTCTAAGCAAGTCGACTGAGATCCTGATGCTTCTTCCACCCTCCCACATTTATTATGCCATCAACATAGAGGATAATGTATGGGCATCAGTTAACAACAACACTGTATTCACTTCGAGAGGTTACCATGGCAACTGTGTAAACCTCGAGAGCGAAGCTCGAGAGGTTTGCTGTTGCCATGTAACCTCAAGAAGAATTCACAAGAGTTAGTTAACTGATGCCCATACATTGTCTTGTATAGTGGCGGGCATCAGCAAAAAATTCTACTAGTGACTCAAATACCATGCTGTTAATCATTCCCCCACAACATGACAAGAAAAGCCCGCTTGGTCCCTGCTCTCCAACTGCCACAGACTAAAGTCTTTTAATAAAATATGACGCTACCCACCAATACAGAAGATCTGGACTGTGTCGTTTCATCAGCACTGCTGTTTTTGTTTTAATAAAAATCTCACCACAGCGGCCGTTTCCCCGTGATTGCAATAGATCTGTCCTCCGTGCAGAGTGCTGCCTAATGCGCATGCGCAGGGATGTTCCATGTTGTTGTACCATCATGGTGACATCCTCAGACAGGTACAACACCATTGTGATGTCTCCACAATGGTACAACAGCCGTATATTTGTACTGAATTTTGCCCACAATAACGTTCTACCGTACACTATATAAGAAACTGCATTTTAAGTAGACTATTTGTGGTAAATAAAAAAAGAAGTTGCACTAGACACTACTGCCACCACAAGACCAGAATGCATTTTTTATTATTTTTTTTAAATTCTTGATTAATGATACTGATTGTTTTTTTTCACTTTGTGCCCTAAAGCACTGGATGGCTGAATCTTATATGGTGGTGTGGAAAATATCACTTCTCGAACACTGAGGCTGTTAAAGTACTGCATACAGCTCCCAAAATGTATATTTAATTGCATTATAATCAATTAGGGTGAAAAACTAAGAGGCCTCAATGCATTCCAACTCCAAAATGTGCACTTCGAATGCTTGTGACATCTGTTTGCCAATAACATGCACCAAAATATGAGATGTGTTTAATCACACTTTGGAGTGCCTCTATAGGTTTGGGAAGTGCAAGCAGAAGTCCCTTTTGGCAGTATGCCATTATCCCAAGGAGGGGCCTACCAAAAAAAAAAAAAAACATTACTTAGTCTATGAAAGCATTAAACATGGTAGTTTGCTTGTTTTCTCTTGGGAAAACTTTGTAACAATATTGTTGTGAAGGTAAGCCGCCATCTTGCCATTAGAGTGGGCTTTTGATGCATTATAAAAGAAAGTTGAAATCTGTTGTTTTAATGTTTGATTTTGTAAAATATCATTACAAATGTGACCTTTCTCATACTTTTTTTTAACAATTGTAGCAGGCTACTAAAACCTTGCCAAATTATTACGAAAACTAGGAAAGTAATGAGTACTATGTCAGCATGACAATCATCCAGAAGATAAAAACTAAGCGTGATAATTAAAACTTGGTGGATTCCAGAAAACTAAAATCTTGTTTAAGCTTTATTTTCAGAAGGGTTTCTGTCATTCTGTTTCTACAGTGGAAATATCTGAAAACAGGATCCAAGTTACTAATGCTGATTCATGGGTCATGTAATAACTGTTGTTACAAGGAATAAAGCATGTCTAAGTGTACATAATAAGGCAATAATTGCATCACAGATTTCTGGTGACATTTAAAAACAGTAGTCCCCATTTCACAAAGTTAGCACAGCACTAAACATTAGTACCATGCTAACTAGGAATAGCATGGTCAGACAGGGTGGGGGCTATATACAGTGGCTCAAATGAATGAGGAACTAACCCAATAGCATGTATGAATATATGTACCACTGTTCCAGTGCAAATTTATTTATTGATTTATTTATTTATTCAAGCGTTTCACCAGAAAGGCACACTGAGCAGACCTGCTTGTTTCCAGGTACGTCCTGGGGGTAAGGGGAATGGGAGAAGTGCGAGTACAATGTAAGATGAATACAAGGGGAATAGATATACATAACAGGCATACATTTATAAATATTACACCAACTTTACACAGCAGTTACAACAAAAATAAATGCATGCAGAATAAGGACATGGTTGATGTAGGTGCTCATTTTTGGATAACATAAAAATACAACAGATAAGAGAAAGCCGATAGATAGCATAGGGTAACAGAAGCATACCAACTGGAGCAGCCTAGATCAGGTCAGTACCTGTGGAGCCAAGGTAAATGAGCAAATGTATAGAATGGCAAATTGGTCAGAACAGAGGCCTAGGTAAGTCAGAGACTGAGGGTTTGGATCAGGAGGGGAGATGAGGAGGCAAAGTATGAAGTAAGGCTGGAAGGATTTGGTTGGAGCAGGTAGGAGTTGTAAAGACATGTAGTAGGGAGGAGCGAGAGAAGTGTGACGTGGCATTGCAGATGGAAGAGCATTCCACAGTTGAGGATAGTGAAAGGAGAAGGCAGATTGGCCAGTGGTGGTAGATCAGTGGGGGATAGGGAAGGATCTTAGGTCAGAGTTACGGAGGGAGCAGGTGCACAGGGAAGCAGCAGAGATGGAGGATGAGAGATAGGAGTGGCGATTACCAGACCAGAATTTTGCCATGAAAGTGTCATTATGGGATAGACGTCTGGACTCCAGAGATGGTAGAGATAGTGCTTTATACAGGTCACAGTGATGAATGCAAGGGGGGGTAAGATAGAATAAAGTGGCAAAAGGAGTTGTAGAGGGTGTCCAGCCTGGTCAGTGTAGTTTTAGGTGTGGCACTGTAGCCTATGTCAGCATAGTCAAAGGTGCGGGTTATCATTTTCTGCACGAATGCCCTGTGGGCATCTCGTAGAATGCAATCCTTGTTTCTACATAGATCACCAAGCTTGGGGTGCAGGTTCTTTTGGATAGCATTCACATGTGCTGAAAAGTCCATGTGATGGTCAAGCCAGACCCCAAGGTTGTGAAAGGTAGTGAAATGTTCAATAGGTGTACCGATCAGGGTGTGGAAGACAGGAGGGGACTGGAGTTTAGACAGCCTCTGTCTAGTGCAGAAGGTCATGGAGACTGTCTTTTTGGTGCTTTGGAACAGCTGGTTAGCCTGGAACCATAGCTAGACCTTACTGAAATCTTGCTGAAGTCTAGCCTCAGCATCAGAGGACAGTGTCATCCACGTACATGTGTATATGGGATGAGACGCAGGCAGTAGAAAGATCATTAAGGAAAATGGAAATAGAATAGGCCAAGGACAGATCCCTGAGGGACATCAGTGCTCATGGGGAGTGGAGGAGTGAGGGAGGAGGCAGTCCTCACCGATTGAGATCTGCCTGATAAATAGGACTGAAACCAAGCAGTGGCTGAGGTGGTTCGTCCTGCAGCTGTGAGATTTTGGAGAGGGAGAGAGGGAGATATTGTGTTGAAGGCTTTTGCCAGGTCGACAAATAGGGTGGAGGTGATGCATTCCTGATGCATATTGGTGAGTATGGAATCAGTGAGCTATATAATGGAGGTGGTGGTGGTGTAATAAAACTTGTGAAAATCAGACTATAAAGGGATGAAAAATAAGGTGGACTCAAGGTAAGGGGAGAGCTGAGTGAGAACAATACGCTCTTGGAGCTTAGCAAGGATAGGAAGTAAAGAGATAGGCCAACAGTTCCCAGGGGCCGTGGAATCCTCAAGTTTGTGGAGAGGGGTAACTGTAGAGTGTTTCCAGGATGTGGGAACTGAGGAAAAAGCAAATTATAGGTTTAGAAGAGATGCCAGAGGGGAGGTTACAGCAAAGGTAGAAAAGTAAAGCAGTTTGCGGTCCAGGCCCTCTGGGCTCCTATCTTTGTTGGGGTTCATTGCTTGGAGGGCCTTGAGGGTATAATTTGGTGAGATAAATGAGAATGAGGAGGAGGGAGTTGTACAGCTGACAGGTGTAGGGAGGAGGTTTAGAGTGGCAATAGGTGTACCGGGGGAGAGTGGTTACTATGGAGGGAGCACAGGATTTAAAGAACTTGTTGAAGGTAGATGAAACAGATACAAGATCAGAAAGTGTGATATTTCCATGGTTGAGGGTAGGTATGGGGAGGTGGGAGGGAGGGGAGAAGAGGGATGAGACTACTTTCCAGAACTTGGAAGGATGGCTGAGATTGTTGTTGAAGGAGGAGGAGAAACATTCTGATTTGGCATATTTGATGGCCTTAGTGCAGGCATTCCTAAGGTAGCAGTATTGGAGAAGAAGTGCTTGGGATCTGGATGACATGTAATATAGGCCTTCCAGGCCTGGTCCCTGGCATGCATGCAGGCAAGAAGTTCTACGTCAACACAAGGGAGGTGAGAGCCTTTGACTCTTGCTAGTTTCGGAGGAGCATGCCTGTCCCAGATTTCCAGGAATTTTGTCTGGAAATAGCTAAGAGAAGTGTCAATAGAGGAAATGAGGGACCCCCTTCTACATAAAGGGCACATCAGTATTTACAAAGGTCTTAAAAGTGCTACAGAGACAAAATTGCAGCACTGTTTAAGGACGTTCCCTGGTGTTTCAAATTCCCATTTTTTTATGCTCCTGAAAAAGTTTTCAAAGTTGTTTTCTGGCACAAGTACATTTTTAAATATATGTAAGCATTACTAAAATAATGATTTATCCTATTATGTCATGTCCAGCTAAGAATACATACAGGATGGCAGCAAGGAAATTAGCTCCTACAATTGCAGCAGTTGGTATCATTCAAGGTACTTTACTTAAATATCTGTCTATCTTTGGTTACACTGTTTATTATATGTTAAAGTCCTTGCCATTTTGCATGTACTCTTGAACTGTTTGAAAAGCATTCTTGCAAGTTTTATTTTTTATTGGGATGTTTCAACTATTTTTGTCCTGAGCTGGCCACCTCTGAAACTGCAGCTTTGAAAGCAGATATAACCAAAAGCAGCATGGCAATCCCTACATTTCTTTCTGTTTTTATATTTATAACCATTTTATTTATTTATTTATTGAATACAATCGAATTAATACTTTTGAGTCAGAGACTCCTTTACAAAGGCTCCACATCATGGAAAACAATACAGAGCATACACTGAACAGACATCACAGTATAAATAGCAGTGCGGGAAATATCACACCTTACGAATGATACGTGGTAAAGTACAACAGGTGGATGTGGTACAAGATAATTACAACAGTCATAGATATTGCAGTACAGTGGCATAATACAATAAATACAGTAACTACAGGGGCAATCATACAGTACAGTAGTTGTAGAGAAGTATTTATGACTGGAATGTGCAAACAGTGCAGTCCAGTGAGTGTCAGCTAGTCTGAGGCTTGGGTAAGACCGAAACCAGGGACAGGCACTCTAGGAGCAGGACCAAGTGGGTCCATTGTCATGGCAGTTTTAGGTCATGGGTAGGTCAGGTACAGTCACAGGTGGAGTCACACAAGATATTGCTCCAGAGAAGGGATTTGAACAGTCCTAGGGTAGGAGCCAGGAGGACTGGTATGGGCAGTGGGTTCAGCCAACTGGGGGCACGGTATCTGAAAGTTCTTTGCCCCATGGAGATTTTACAGCAGGGAACCTGGTAGAGCAATTTCTCAGTGTGACGTGTGCATCTGGTGCTGTTGGGGGGGGGAGCAGTATCACAAGAGCAGGGGCATGAGGCCAGTCGTGATTTTCTTGGCAAGGAGACAGGTCTGGTACTTTAGGCGATCATCGAAATTGAGCCAGTTTGTACTGGTATACAGCATACAGGTGTGAGTAAGCCGGTCACATCCTGTGGCTAGTCTACAGGCTTTATTCAGGGAAACCCTAATTTTGTTGAGGGAGGTGTTGTCGGCAGCACCATGGAAGATAATCCCATATTCAATGAGTGACAGGACGGAGAAGGAAATGGCTACCTGTAGGGCTTCGGGGAGGGAGATAAAGCTTGCAGCGGTGGAGCAGACCAATGCTCACATCTACAGCCATATTAAGTCGGCGGATATGTTCATGGTAGGTTAGCCCTGAGTCTAGAGTAACCCCTAAATATTTAAAGGTAGAAACTTGTTCCAGGGTCTCATTATGGGAGTTATGGATGAGCAGGGGGTGGTTACTGAACTTGTTCTGTGCATGGGCAAACAGCATGGACTTTGTTTTTTTATAGTTTAGAACAAGCCTATGGTCAGTACACCAGGATTTGGCCTCATTAAACAAGCCTTGGAGGGCTACTTGGAGGGTGGTAGGGTTGGTGTAGGTGCTGAATAAAACCGCATCGTCTGTGTATAGAAGGAGACTCCCAGAACAGGCCTTGGGCAGGGAGTTAAGGAATAAAGTGAAATGTGGTGGGCCAAGGATTAACCTTTGGGGGACCCCAGATGTAACTTTGAGGGGAGATGATAAGGTATGCCCTAGTCTGACTCTCTGGGTTCTGTCAGACAGATATTTTGAGAACTGAGTGGTGGTATCCTGTGAGAAACCTATTTGGGTTAGTGAGGTTAGGAGAAGTGAGTGGTGGATGGTGTCAAATGCTTTGGAAAGATCTATATAGACAGCACCAGCAATCTGGCCTGTGTCCAGGGTCACATGGATAGTGTTGGTATATTCCAGAAGTGCAGTTGTGGTGCTATGGCTTTTTCGGAAACCATGCTGTTCAGGGCAGAGGAGATTGTGTTGAGCAAGGTAGTCTGTGACTTGGGTGGAGACTATCTTTTCAAGAACCGTGGAGAGGGGGGATAGAATTGAGATGGGCCAATAATTACTAGGCAGGGTTTGGTCACCACTCTTCAGGAGAGGAGTGATGAGGGCAGATTTCCACATGGAGGGGAATTGAACTAGGACAAGGGAGCAGTTTAGCAGGGCAGCGAGGGGGTAGAGTGCTTCAGGGAGAGTGAGCCTTAGTATTTTAAGATTAAGATTGTCACTGCTGAGCTGGGATTTGCTGAGTGCATTTAGCAGAAAGGGGGGCAGCATCACATTGGGAGATGACCTTGAAGCGGAAAGGGGGTACTTGAGTGGGTGTCGATGTTATGGTGGGGGTGGGTGTAAGAAAGTTGGCAGAGAGCACACTGCTGATGCCCGAGAATGAGGAGTTCAGTGCATTTGCTATTGTGTCAGGGTCTGTGGAGATACCACCATTTACCACTATCTGGGATGGGGGGGCATTAGAGATTTTGCCACTAAGATCTTTGAGGAAGTGCCAGAAATTGCGCCCCTTCCTCCAGGATGCAGTGAGGGCTGCTCCATAGTATTCTGCCTTTGCCTGTCAGACCTGCCAGGTGCAGCGGTTCCTGGCCTCACGGTAGCATTGCCTATCAGTGGGCCTCCCAGTCTCCAAGGCTATGTGCCGGAGATTGTCTCAGTGGCCCATGAGGCCCAGAAGGGACTGGGACATCCAAGGGGTGTCAGCTCCTTTAATGACTCATTTGCATAAGGGTGCAAAAAAGTCACAGGCGTAATTGAAGGAATTGACAAAGTACTCCAGAGCTGAATCAATATCAGGCGAGGCAGCAAAGGGAGACCAGTCCCAGCTGATGAGGTGATATTTCAAGGACTGTAGCTTGCCTGGCCTGAGTTTTCACTGAAAGCTAACTTTAGGAGGGGCCTTTGTAGCCAAGTAAGACCAGCGCCAGAGTACTGGCGAGTGGTCACTCAGTGCATCAGGTAGTACGGAGACCTGGGTGAATTTGTGAGGGCGATTAGTAAGAATTAGGTCGATGAGGGTCAAGGTACCTGTTCTTGGGTTGTGTCGGGTGGTAGTGGGCACAACTTGAGATAGACTAAAGGCAGCTGCAGCATCCCTATACGGTGCGGCAATGTCAGCTAACCAATTAATGTCAAAATCACCCATGGCAATAATTTCTGCCTTATATGGGTGTTGCTGGAGGTGGGCAAGAACTGACTGGAATGCACTTTTTTGATTCCTGGGCAGGATGTAGATAGAGGAGATGAAGAGAGGTGCGCTGGAGCGGCATTACCTTGGAGGGAGAGGACCTGGGCACCATGGTCAAGAGCTGAGGAAGGCAGAGTGAGACTTGGAGGGTGTCACGGAGGTAAATTGCACATCTTCCCTCTTTTTTGGCTAGTCTGTCAACCCGAAATATTGTGTACCCTGGCAGAGCTACTGTGGAGTCAGGAGTGCAGCCATTTAGCCAGGTTTCTACCACTGAGATAATGTCTGGTCGTTGTTGAGCAACCCACCCTTGTAGATTATCAAACTTTTTAGCAAACTGCAGATGTTGATGGAGGCTGTACAGAGTTCCACGGGTGCAGTCTGATTAGTTGGTGGCAAGGGGGTAGGACCAGGGTTAGGGTGGATGTTTCCAGAGATCAGGAGGAGTAGCATTAATACCCGTAGGGAGGCAAGCCTCAGATTTGTTAATGCGCTGGAGTGCGATCGGGTAGTAGAAGCAGGGAGCAGCACACAGAAGGGGTGGGCATATCCCTTAGGAAGGGAGAGGTGAAACAAGGCAGTGACCAGTGGGAGGTAAGGCCTAGAACATAGTGGCCAGAGATGGGTGGGGGGATCCCAGGAGTCCTGTGGGTCAAGGTAGAGAAGGGTGTGTGTGTCCAGGGCAGGAGTGTCAGATCCTCTGAAACAGACTCTGGGGTGAAAAGGGAGAGCCCTGGTAAGCAACAGCTTGAAGGGGTATCTACCACGATAATGGTGTATAGTAAAAGAAAAGGTAGGGAGCAATAGATAATGTTGGTGATGGAGAGAGTGGTCTTGGTAAGGCTTAGTAGTGCAGGATCTTGGGGTGGGGTGACGAGAATAAAGGAGATAAAGCAAAGTATAACTCTGTAGTGGCACAATGGAAGGGTCATGGACTTTAGTACCAAAGATAGAGGGTTCAAATCTGACATGGGGAACCTTGGCTATGTAGGCAGCAAGCTGGTATTTTTAGTAGACTAGAGAGTCAGAGGCTTTAAAAACTGAGGATAAATTTGCCTGATTTGTCGGCTTAGTGGCAGAGCTGCTGACCTTGGTGGCAAGGGTACAGGAAATAAGTATTTTTTCTGAGAATGGAGACAAAAGGCTTAAAAGCTTTAAAACAGAGAGGAGAAAAGATAGCCTGACTTGTTGGCGCAGTGGTAGGGCTGCTGCCTTTGCAACCAAAAGTACAGGGTTTGAAACCTGCAGTAGACAATAGCTGACTACAGGAAGAAGAGGGTATAGTGGTGGGGAGAAGTAGAGATTAGGAGAGAAACTAGAGTGGTGAGAGGACAGCAAACAACAAGGACTAGGATGGGACTGTAGTGACCCCTAATAGTCAGAAATTATAAACTGCAAATGGGAAAGTAGACTATGGAAGGCAAGATCAGGTCATGTGACTGGTATGCAGCAATAATGGTAGAGTGGGGGTGGGGCAGTCAGTGCACAGTGCTGAGGGGGTAACACCCCTGCACAACTACAGTGGAAGGAGGGAGGCTTTACCTCTTACGGCTCTCTGGAGTTCTCTGATGCATTCAGAGCGCAGGAAGATTCTACATCAAAAAAAGTTTTATGAAAATGACATGGTTTTGAAATGGTTTAATGTATAAAAACAGACAAATATTTCCCTCTTTCGGGGGGGAATATCAGTTCAAGAGGGTGTCATAATATATGTAATTTACTCTTTAATTTTGTAATTGTGGAAAAGATGAGGCAAGCACCATGACAAATGACGTGTCCTTGTTTCACATTTTCTTTCACACTCATGTTAAAATCTAAAATATTGATGTTATTTTTATTTATATTTCAATAAGCCAGCCATACAGCAACAGCATCTGTAAATGCATCATCTTACAATGAAGTTTATAGCACTCATTTTAGCTTCAGGATCAATTTACAGAGTTGGTACAACATATGGTAGTATCTAATATTATTAAGTGGAAATAAATTCTTAAGATTATATAAACTGAGCCTAGCAAGACATGTGGAACATTCGCAAATCATGGCTTATAAAAGACAAGTTAAGTAACTTAACAAGTTACTGTGTCCACATACTAAGCTTTAACAAGTAAAGAATTCAAGATTGGTTAGGCTTAAATCAAATGCCCACCCTCCCTCGCATGCTCCAATTCACTAATACTTTAAACTAAGACCTGATGCATTGACAAACTATCATTAAAATCTAGAAAACAGTCAGTTTGGCACCCAACCTTCAAATGGGGGCACCCGTGGTTATTTATTTATTTCTAATTCACATGTATATCAACTTTGAGGCTCAAGGGCTATAACGCCAGCACAAATGCTCCTTTTAATGAAGATCAGAGACCACATGGTAGCCCTGGAAGGTGAACCTGAAACATGGGCTAATCGCCATTTTAACTATACATATTTATTATTTATGTATCTGAAACATTTATTTAACAGAGGCAACTACCTCATTTATTAGTTCAATCACCCAACTAACTAGATGGTAAACTATTCATAATCCAGTATAAGTCATATAATTCTATGAAAGTTCAAGTTGTGCAGTAGAGGCTTGCATCTTGTCACGGTTTGCACTTAGGTACTCACGACCCCTCAGCAGTTGTTTTGGAATCTTCATTCTCTTGGATGTCAGGAGCTCTTCTAAACTCTGCTGTCACTTTTAGAGTCCATCTACCAGCCTCCTTGGGATCCCCAAATTGATAACTCCCCCCCCCCGTATTGGACCGAGTCTTGCCAATGCCAGCAACGAGTGGACAATCCCCAGTCTTTTCATTTGTTGTCTGACACCATCAAACTGTTTACGGCAGTTCCTGGTAGCAAATGCCCAGTCCGGGAACATGCAGACATCTTGGCCGTCATGTTGCAAAGGATAAAGAGGTCATGCTGCAGCATGGAGAAAGTCTCTCACCTCCGGTCCTGAGATAATGAGCAAATAGTGTGAGGAAGTGCTCAGTTAGTTTGTGGGGTACAGGGGTTCACCAGATACACTTGATGGAGATCTGTGCCATCCCAAGGCTCCTGCAGGTGTAGTAAATCTTTTATCCAAATTTGTAGGAAGGCAAGGATGTACTCCCCCTCAGTACCTTCTGGGAGACCAGTAATCCACATGTTCATCACCCTGGTGCTGTTCTTCAATGATTCCAAATGGGCACGTAAGCATAGGTTCTCCTGCATTAGTTTAGTAACAGTAGCCAAAGTCTTAATTGATCTGCCATCTGCTTCTTTCACTGATGATACTGCAGAGTCGATTTTGCCATCCTGGACGCCAATTCTTTCAAGGATGCATTCGATCTTCCTGTCCATGTCTAGGACTGCTTTCAGCACAGTTTCCCATGGTGGGGTCTCCCCTGCCTGTTGTGGGCCTGGACTTTTAGAAGTGCTTCGAGTTGAAAAGCTAGTGTAGGGACCAAACCGTGGGTCCCACTGTGATGTGGTGGTTTAGCTTGCTCACATTGGAATTCCAATCTGAAAACTAAGAGGACCTCTTTTTTCATGGAGTTTAAAATAAGAAAAGCCACTGGACAGTTAAAACGTTTAAATTCTAATATGTGCCATGTTTGGGGGGGGGGGTTGTGTACTGGGTTTTCATTTTTGTCTATTTTATGCCACACACCAGTAGCACCCCTCAGCAGAAATGTGAATTACATTTTGTGAGCAATACAAAGGTTAGAGCGTGCCAGTTTGGGTGCTCTTTGGGACGACCCATGTTGCCAGAAATTTGGTTCAGTGCTCTCTGTAGTATGTTCCATCGAATAAGATGCTCCAATTAATAGAACAAACTCATAAAAGTATCAAATTTATCTTTGAAACTGCGAGGTGGTTAGAGCTGATAAGAAGCACGTCTATTCTGTAGCTTGGCTCTCTAGCGCCCCCCTAAAATATTGATGTTACAACCACATAAAACAATCTGATCCCTTTTGGATTTTTTTCCATAAAGAGAAATTAAGTCTCACCAATGTAACTTAATAACAAGCATGGCAACCCATGTTTTTCATTGTGGACTTTAAATGTTTAGATGACCATCATGTGCTGGGCAAAAAAATATGACTTTGACAAGGGATTGCTGAAATACCAGGGAACGTCCTTAATGTTTCCAAAACCCTGTCCTAATCAGAGTGCACCGCGGTGCACATTGTGCCCATCCCCCGATCACCATTTAGGTACTCCTGTGCAGTAAACTAAAAGGATTCCCAGTGTTTAGTGCCCTCAGCCCCCCACCCCCTGCTCACTGTTCACATGCCCCTAAACCATTTATTAATGTGATCCCTGGCATCTAGTGGTCAACTCAATCTCCCAATCACCCTTCAGATATGCCCCTAAAGTGAGATTGCTGTATCTACAGTAGCTGTGTTTGATCCTTGTTACTCAGACAACGGTAGGGGTGGTGAGTGGAAGGAATGTGCCAGAGCAATCACAGGGAGGGGCTGACAGCTTGGTCAGTGGAGTACCATTGGGGAACAGGTGGAGGGACCTGAGTGAGCAGGATGGGGGGGATGGACTTGTGCTCAGGGGGTGGGGGTCACTAGACACCAGGAAATACAATAAACAGTTCAGGGACATATGAATAGTGAATGGGGGTGGGGATCACTACATGCCAGGGATTGTATTAAATAGTTTGGGGATATATGAATGGGGATCAGGGTTGTGGAGGGGGGCCAGCACAGCACAACGCAATGCAGAATTATGCATAGCATCACTGTGGATATGCTAATGAGCCCATAATGGCATGCAAATGGCCCATAGCACTTTTCATGCCCTTCAAGCTTATTAGCATGCTGGTAGCTGAAAATAACTCACAGGGGCAAGGACACTGTCATATTTGTGTTACACTATCTCCCTTTGCCCCTGCGAGCCACTGTCCTGCAGGGGGCTGTGATAGCGCAGCACACAGTTATTGTGTGCTTTGCTCCTACAGTTCCCATATTCAGACAGGCAGGAAAAAATGATCAGAGCGCATTACGTTTCTGACTATGTTCCCCGGGTTGGCCGTGCTGTCTCACATGCAGCACTAAAGGGTGAATGGTGCTAACAGCCAGCTCCAAAAATGGAGGCTAACTAATGGAATGCACAAGTGGTTTATATTTTTCACTAGAACATCGAATGCATTTATAGCAGTATGTGCACTGTTAGTGGATTTTATGTATCATAATGTTTTTTAACCACCCCCTCCATTTACAGTGTCACTGAGAGTCCATTCTATGTTCACTTTCAGTGTAGCTTGAAGTATGTAGAAGCAGTGAAATGGGAACTTGCAGTTTACAGCCTTGTAATCAGTCAGAATTAGTAGATGATAAGAAATAACATGAAGATCTTACTGATCATAAGCATAACAGTTATTTAAGGTTAGAAGGGACTCTATGTATATTATGCCCCTTCCCCTCTTCATTAGCAGTGATGAACATGTTTGCTGTACAAACATGTGCTCATGTATAATGGCACCCCTATACACTCTACCACCCAGGGAACTCTGTGATTCCATTGGTAAATAGAGATTTGTTGAGGCTGACTTGGAAGCCATGTATTGTCTTCTTATCCACTGTCTCTGCTACTAGACTGTCCCACAGGCTCAGCACTCTTTGGGAGAAGGACTGCCTCCAAACGTTACCACTGAATTTACCACCTCTGAACTTCAGAGAGTTCTCTACCTCCTGCCGGGGGACATCAGATCGAACTTTTTTTTTTTATTTGAAACTTGTTGACCGTGTAAACCCAAAGAACATCAACCCGAGGATTACGAACACTACAAAAAAGTACAGTACATATTATATCAAGTATTCTAACATAAACATTGAGAATTAACTAAACAATGCTTTTTAAAATATTTATTAAAGGGACACTGTCAACTCTTTTTGCATCACACTATTTCAAGCTGAAAACCCACATTTTATTATTTCTTACTTTCTCTAAAATTCATTGGTGTTGCTGGTTATTTTATCTGCTTCCTTTCTTAGTAGAACTGAAATGCATGGTAATTGTGTAACTATACCCAACCTTGTTTAGTTTCAAATCCTTGATCTGCTCTTATTGCTAACTTCCTGAACATTAGGAACACCCCCAAGTAGTGCAGCCACTCATGATGCAGTGGTCTCCTCTGTTCCCACTGCATCTTATTGGCAAGGCTATGTCGGGGTATTCTCAAGTCAGGAAAGATGCAGTGGGAGTATATTAAGGAATGTAAATAAACACGTTTTGGTGTGATAGCACCAGTATGGTGTGCAGTCTGTTTTTCACTTTTAAAAAGAAAAAAAGAATCAGAATCAAACTACCAGCCAAATCAGCACAGTCTACAGAATGCGAACAATCATAAAATATGTTTTTTAAACTAGAGACAGTTTGAGGCCTAAAGGGGTTGACAGTGTCCCTTTAAATACATTCAAAGACCCAGGATTCAACAGTGACACAGGAAGAAGGGACAAGGAGCAACCAGGGAAGTATAGGTCTGTTATTCTAACCTCCATCGTGGCGAAGCTGATGGAATCCCTGATTAAAAAGGACCTTGTAGAATACCTGGAGAACAACAGACTCCAGGATGATAAACAACATGGTTTTGTCAAAGGAAGGTCTTATCAGACCAATCTAATAGTCTCCTTTCACTGAGTGACAAAGGAGATAGACAAGAGCCACACGGTGGACTTGTTGTACTTTGACATTAGTAAGGCCTTTGATTCAGTATCACACAGAGATTGCTTAAGAAAATGGAAGCCCAGAGTGCATTTAAAACTCTAGTGAGATGGATGGGCAACTGGCTAGCAGGAAGGCTACAAGAGGATGGTCAATGGGGTTAAACCCGAAGAGAAGGAAGGAAGGAAGGAACGAGTGAGGTTCCACAAGGACCAGTCCAGGGTCAGGTCCTCTTCTTTACAGTTAATCTTTTTATTGAAACTTTTTTTTTCAATTCACAAACAAGCAACTTAATGGTGCAAGTATGAATATATGGTAATGAGTAAAACGTGTTGATCTGCAGATGGAGCACTGAAATCAGTGACAGAAAAGGTAACAAGAAATCTGTAACAAGGCTTTTACTGAACTGCTAGCAGGTAAGCTGTACCACAATTTCAGACACTGAGATTTAAGTGTAACAAAACACAAAACTAATTGCATACTGAACTATATACAATAAAAAAACAATGAAATGTAAAGAGGTGTCAGTGCCAGATAAGGCAAAAGGTTTCCCAGTGCACGCCAGCCCTGATGAAAAAAGACTCAGTCCATTTTACTCTCAATAATCCTAAATTTCGCATTAACATAGAAACATAGACTTTGACGACATATAAGGACCGCTTGGCCCACCTAGTCTGCCCATTTCCCTACCTACAGGATAACCTGCAGATCCTAGTTAACCAACAGCCTATTTCTTCTTACCCCCCACAAGAATTGCCTTATGTCTGTCCCATGTATTCTTGAATTCTCCCACAGTTTTAGACCCCACAACCTCCTCAGGAAGGCTGTTCCATGTGTCAACCACCCTCTCTGTGAAATAATACTTCCTCACATTGCCCCTGAACTCTCCCTCCCATCTTTAAATTGTGTCCCCTTGTTCTTGCACATCTCTTTTTCTGAAAGATGCTACCCTCTTGGACTTTGTTGATTCCACTGAGGTACTTAAAAGTTTCTATCATGTCCCCCCTCTCCCTCCTTTCCTCAAGGGTATACATATTAAGCTACTTTAGTGTCTCCTTGTATGGCTCCTCTTGCAGATCCTGCACCATTTTAGTTGCCCTCCTCTGGACTACCTCTATCATGTCTATGTCCTTGCTGAGATGGGTTCTCCAGAACTGGACGCAGTACTCCAGTTGGGGTTTCACCAACTGTGTGTACAGAGGGATAACAACTTCCTATTTTATGCTAGTGATACCTCTCCCTATGCATCCCAGTATACCCCCAGCCCTCCCTACTGCCCTCTAATATTGCTTGCTAACCTTAAGGTCATCTGATATGATTACCCCCAGGTCCCTTTCCATTTTTGTTGTTGTTACTACCCCCAATTGTGTAATCTTCCCTGGGTTTTTGTTTCCCAGGTGCATTATTTTGCACTTCTTTGCATTGAATCCAAGCTGCCATACTTTTGACCATTCCTCCAACCTTGCCAAGTCCCTTCTCATCCTTTCCACGCCTCCTTGTGTAGCAACCCTGTTGCAGATCTTTGTGTCATCTGCAAAGAGGCATACTTTTCCTTCCAGTCCCTCTGCAATGTCACTTATAAAGACATTAAAAAGGACTGAACCCAGTACTGAACCCTGCGGTACCCCACTAGTAACCCCTCTTTTTTCAGAGTGGACTCCATTTACAATTACCTTCTGTGTCCTGTTGTCCAGCCAATGTTTTACTCAGGCTACCACCCTGGGACCCACTCCCAGGATGGTTAATTTGACTATTAATCTTTTGTGTGGAACCGTGTCAAATGCCTTGCTAAAGTCTAGGTAGGCCATGTCCACAGCCCCTTCCTGGTCTACTACTTTGGTCACTAGTCAAAGAAATCAGTAAGATTCATCTGAAATGACCTTCCAGCTGTGAAACCATGCAGCCTTGGGTCCTGTACCCCACTGGCCTCTAAGTACTCAACAATTCTTTCCTTCAGAAGTGATTCCATCACTTTCCCTACCACTTTCTCTACTGCCTCGGTCCCCTCTTCATGGAAACATGCAGTTGTCCTCCCTCTACCCAAAGAGTGTGACCCCTCATCCCCTAGCAACTATCACCTCATTTCTCTCCTCCCTACCCTTACCAAAGTTCAAGAACACATTGTCCTCTCCCATCTCACCTCTTTTCTATCTGACACCTCCTTTTTCACCCCTTTATAGTCTGGTTTCAGGGAAAAACACTCAACCATATAGTGCAGTGGTTTAAGGCTCTGAGCTGCAAAGCTGCAAATCTGGTGACATCCAGCAGGCCAGACCTGGGTTTGAATCCCACAGCTTCCACTTGCATACTGTGTGACCCTGAGCAAGTCACTTAACTTCCCTGTGCTCCCAGGTCACTCCTGTAAAAGAGCTTTCAGCTTAGTGTGCTACTCCTGGTTAAACAACTAAATAAAAAAAAAAAACACAGACTTTGCCCTAACAGAGATGGACAATGGCCAAATTACCTCTGCCATTTCTGTCGACCTGGCCAAGGCCTTCAACAGTGTCTCTGTCACTCCCGTCTCCATGACTCACGACTCACTCCCTGGCAGCAGGCCTATCTCCCTCCACCACAAACTGATTCAAGGCCTGCCTTATTAGCAGGGCCCCTGGTGTTCTGCGGCAGAGATTTCTGTGGCATGATTTATTCATTTCTCTGGCAGAATGCAGTCCTGTCATTGGCTAAATATGATGTGATGTCATCGATGACATCATATGCTGAGCATAGAGGAGGGGCTTCAGGATAAACGAGGTGGGAAAGAAAGCCTGACACTATGGAAAAACAGTATATTTATATGAAAATTTACCAAAAACAATGAATTCTGCAGCACTATATATATATCCTGCGTCAATGATGCAAATTCTGCGGCAAATTCCGCAACCGCAGAATTCAAGGGGCCTTGCTTATTGGCAGAACCCAATCAGTTAGGATCTTGGACGCCACTTCCCCTCCCCTCCCGATTAGCACTGGAGTCCCCCAGGGCTCTGTATTAGGGCCCCTCTTATTCTCCATCTTTTTAAATGGCCATCCCTCTGTTTGCTCCCCATCCTCTGCTACATATGTATGCAGACAATACAGTCCTGTATGCATCTGGCTCCTGTCCTGATGAGGTTACAACCAGCTTACAGCAAGACTTCAACAAGGTTCAACTCTGGTTTGCTAACCATCAGCTTTTCCTCAACACCAAGAAGACTGTCTCCTTGACCTTTGGTACAAGGCAGAGACTCTCTAGGCTTCCCTCCCTACCCATATTCCACACCCTTGATGGGACTTTACTTGAGGACACATCCTCCTTCAGGTACTTAGGTGTTTGGTTGGACTAACACCATAACTTCTCTGGACATATTGATACCATCCAAAAAAATTGTGCCCCAAGCTTGGTACGCCGTTCAGGAACTGTAGTTGCACCCCTCCTATGGTTAGGCATGAACTTGTTCATAAGATGATACTGCCCATTTTCGACAACTGTGACATAGTCTATGGTGCTGCCCCTAAGTCCTTCCAGGCCAGACTGGACACCCTCTTCAATTCCTTCTGCCTCTTTGCCCTGGATGCCCCCCCTCTCACCCACCACTGTGATCTTTATCGTGCCCTATCCGTCCCCTCTCTTACAAACAGGTAATTCTCCCACTGCGTTAAATTCACCTCCAAGCACTGGTTGGGTGAGCTTCCTTCCTACCTCACCTCCTCCTTTATGACACCCTCACCCTCCCATTCCCTTAGATCAACCGATTCTTGCACCCTGGTAGTCTCCCACTGATCCACCCAAATTGGCCAATCCAGTTATTCTCACTGCCTCCCAAAAATTTTGAATTCTCTCTCCCCTCAAATCCAGTACTCATTCTCCACCTACTCCATTAGCTCTGCCCTCAATAATTACCTTGATCCTAGTTGCTCGTGCCATGTCCCTCCCTAACTCCTTCCTTTAAGCCTTAGACAAACCCTACCCTTCTATCGTCACCTTCATTTTACCCTATGCACACCCACCTCCTCAAATTTCTAGCTCTCCTCCCCTTCCCCCAAATTGCTCCCCCATACTGGCCTCCCTTGATCTCTCACAGAATGTAAGGGACCCCAAATGCTCTCCATGGGTTCCTCTCCTACCCTTCCAAGGGGCTTGTATCTCTCATCTACTCCCTTCCCCCACCATCCTAAAGGGGTCTCTCTGGGACACTTCCTTATCCCCTTCTCTCTCTGGTTCCACCAGTCCCCTTACAGTGTTCCTTGCATCCTGAAGTGGTCTCCAGGCACACAACTCTTCCCCATCCCCCCCCACATTATCCCACCTCTTCTTTCTCCCTTTTCTTTCACATAAGCACTTGTTTACTTATTAACCCAGCACTTATTATTGTCCACGCTTTCTACCTATCATGCGCAACTGTTGTAACACCTGCATTACAACTATATATCAATGTTGAACTTATTGTTTAATGTATCATTCCTACTGTACCCCTTCTCCCCAGGTCACACCGGGAGATGAGCAACTTGTCACTCAGTGTGCCTTCCTGGGGAAACATTTCAATAAATAAATTATAGTGGAAATATAGGGTCTCCGTGTGCCAGTTATCCCACACTTGTTCTGGGGGTAATATATTGTTAAAAGGATCTCTAGCAGCTAGTAAACCTGGCAAGGACATTTTTAGCTAAGTGAGATAGACGGTCTAGGGTAGCTACATAAGCCAGACTTGCTAGCAGTTCAGAGTAGGAGGGTATAGATGCTGAGCACCATTTACATAATAGCATTCTCTTTGCTTGCATACTGAGTAGTGCCAGCCAGTGGTGTCCAGAAGGGTCAATGTGCAGGACAGTTGATGTAAGGCCCGTCATGTAAAGTGGAACGGATGGTGGTATAGGGCAGTCCAAAACTGTAGATACTAATTGATCAACTTGCTTCCAAAATTGCTGCACCTTGGGGCAGGACCATAAGATATGGAGAAGGTTCTCCCAGGGAAGTTACATCTCCACCATTGTCATCTGGCAGGAGCTTCAGAGCATGTAAAACTGTAAGCGTCCTGTACGAGGAATTAACAATCATGTTTTAAATAAAGTTGCTGCATGAGTCACTGAAGGTCTTGTGGCAAAGAGACCAGCAGTTGTCCCATTCTTCCTCCAATATGGCAGTTGAGAGCATACATTCCCCCTTTGCTTTTGCAACAGGGGACTGGTTAGGTATGTGGTCTCTGATGTTTTAGTAAATATGAATGCAAAGGCCTCTTTTATAGGTAAGCCACTTCTCTATGGGAAAGGGCAACTGTGCAGGTATGGAAGACTTTACTAGTTGCTGTACTGAGTGCAAATCTGCGGAAAATGCCAGATATCAGATCTGGGGATACCCCCATGTGCTTTGGAGCTCCTTAAAGATGGTAACTATGAACCTATTTGTGTCCAGTGCATCACAGACGTGCCATATGCCCTTATTTTGCCAACAGGTCCAAGAGGAGCCTGGTTCTCTTCAACATATTCTTTAGTGACATTGGTGAAAGCAAGTTGTGTCTCTTTGCAGATGACACAAAAATATATGGGAGGGTGGATAGTGAGGAAGGAATAAGGAATATGCAGAAGGATCTGCTAAAGTTAGAGGTGTGGTCAAAGGTCTGGCAGTTAAAATTCAACACAAAAAAAGTGCAAGGTAATGTACCTAGGGAGAAAGAGCTTCATGATGAAGTACTGAAGGGGAGAGACTTAGCACTACAAACAAGGAACAGGATCTAGGAGTTACCATCAGCAACTCCCTTAAACAATCAACCAGTTTTATTTTATACTGGGGAGCAGGTGAGTAAAAATACCCATTTTCACAAATGTCCAGTTGTACATGAAATTACAAAGATACAATAGAAACAATTTACAGTGTACATTGTACAAACAGGCTGAGGTAATATCATATACACAGTAAATTATTAACGGGCATGAGAGAACAAAAGTGCATAGTAAAGTAATAATGTACAGGACATAAACTAATCAGTGCAGCAAGGCCTTCAGTAAGACTAAAAGGATCCTGGGATACTTCGGAAGGGGAATTGATAGTAGGAGAAAAGAAGTAATAATATCCCTCTACAGAGCCCTGGGGAGGTCTCAATTGGAGTACTGTGATCAGTTCTGGAGTACTTACCTCAGAAAAGACAAGGATAGGTTAGAGACAGTGCAATGCAGAGTGACCAAAATGACTCAGGGACCACAGGGTAAATCTTATGAGGAGGCCTTCAGGGCACTAAATTTGTAGTCACTGGAAACCAGAAGGGAGAGTGGCGATATGATGGAGACCTTCAAATCCCTCAAAGGAGTTAATAAAGTGAAATGCAGAGAATTATTTAGCCTGAGTACCAACTCATGGTCATGAGTGGAAGTTGGCAGGTGGGAGATTCAGGAGAGATTTCAGTAAGTATTTCTTTACAGAAAGGGTGGTGGAACCCTGGAACAGTCTGACACCTGAGGTGGTGGGAGTGAGCACAGTAAGGGGGTTTAAACAGGCCTGGAATAGAATAAAGGGAATAATGGTTACCTGGGCTGACAGGACCAGGGAAGAAATAAAAGGTCTTGGAGGGTTAGTACCCTGGAGGAGCATTAGGTTCCAAGGATGATTCCAGGGATTTAGGGAACTTTGGCAGACTGGATGGACCATGGACCTTTTTATGCCATCATTGGATATGTTTCTATGAGTGTTCTATAGCTTAACTGCATGATGCAAGAAGGATCTCTCTCTCTTTCTCTGAAACATCTCTGTTCATGCTTGTTGATACCCTTGAATATGCGGAAGGCTGAGATCATGTCCCTTCTTGATTGCCTTTTCTCTAAACTGAACATTAAGAGCCTCAAGCTACTTCTCATAGACCACTGATTATCTTCTTATCTTGGTGACCCACTGTTGCACCTTTTCAATGTCCGCAGTGTTTTTTTTTTTTAACAGAGGAGCCCAGAACGGCACACAGTACTTGAGGTGGGGACTGGACAGGGCCTTTTAAGGAGATAGGATTGTTTACCCTGCCCTACTAGTAGACCTAATTTGATGCACCCTCCCTCCCATTCTGCCAGCCCTCTGAAGTGTGGACGTGCACTGCTTGTGATGCTTCAGCCCCTTTTCTATTATGGATCAGTTGCCTTAGGTTGCTGCTGAGCCATGGGGACACTTCTTGGCTCTGTTTTTTTTTTTTTTTAATTGCTTATAGGGGCATAGATCTACAGTATGTTGCTGTCTTAAGAAACTTAACATGTGCTCTGCTTTACCAGCCTCAAGCAGGTGCTCTAGATCCTTGAACAACAGGGTCCTTCATCTTGTCAGAGTCTACCTGTCTAAGGTTCTGTGTCCTGGTGACTGTGGCCTGGCTAGTCTTCTCTGTAACATGAATATGGCTATATGGTTGTGGTCACTGCCTAACATCGGTTCCTTGGCATTCACACTGGAGATGACTCCATTCCCACTGCTGAGTATGAGGTAAAACGTGGCCTCAGACCTAGTTCCCTGTTTGAAAAGTGCAAATTGAATGCAGTGAATGAAGATGTACAAGAACTTGGTCTCAGCTATACTGTTAGCTCCTCAAAATGCCAGTCTGTGCCTATGAGATTGAATGCTCCCCACGATGACCACTGCATCATATTTGGTAACTCTCATAATTTCCCCACCTAGCTGTGCACTATACTCAGCTGAGCTGTCTGGGGGCCTGAAGAACACCCTGAAGGTCACTCATTTGCCTCCTTTCCCCCAAGCTCAACCCAGACAGATTCTATGGCATACTCTGCTGCCTGATATCCTTGTTTTCCCCAACAGTGACTCCTTCGCTTATGAAGAGAGCCACTTCACTCCCTACCTGTCAGGCTAGTACTATTGGAACAGTCAGTACCTGTCTGCCTGGTTTCTCAATCATTTGCTTCTCCCCACAAGATCTATGCAAGTGTAAATCAGTCTTGGTCTTTCAACTACATTAGTCCACCAAGTTTGCTTTTTTTGCTGGGCAGATCATGTGTCCAGGTGCCTGGACTGCCCCCACCATTTCCAGTCACTTGTTGAGCTCAACCTGGCCAGCAAGTTGCTAGTGTCCACAGGCAATGGTGCTCCCTTATGACCCTGACTGCTATCTCCCTTCTCCTCTCAGTGCCATCCTCATCCCAATGACTAGAGATTACAGCCACTGCCACCTTCTTGCCTTCCTTACTTGTGGTGTCTCCTTGGAATAGTACAATGCACAGGTGTGAAATGTTGGAGTCTATTTGTACCACTCTCACCACTGCACTTTTGTCTTTTATCATGGTTGATTTTTGCAGTATTGTTCAATAAATAGATTTCTACATAGATCTGAGCAGTATGGATCATTATTGACCAATCAGTTAGTGGAGTAGTTGTGAAGGGTGAGTGCCATATGTTGTATTTTTCATGGCTTCCTTACTTGGCCCAGCAAACAACCCAGTTCAAGCCTACTGCCCATGCCCCTAGATTCATCAGCTGCCCAGTTCCCACCCTGCACAAAGGCAGTAGACATGCAATGCAGGTGCTCAGAGGTGCTATTAGAAATGTCTATTAACCATGAAAACACTGATTAAATTACAAGACACACAATGCAGTATTGACTAGTTAGTCATAACATCAATATAGGCAATGTAAAAATCTTATTCCACTAAAATGGACAAAGACCTATGTCTGAGGATACAAGCACTCCAACATTTTGTAACCAAATGTCACTTCTTCAGTGGTGTGTGTGCTGGAATTGTTTTCAGACTGTTTTACTTGTCTTCGCCCCTGTGGTGCCTTCAACTGCCAGTGAAGCAGGAAAATGTACCATGGCTGCACATGTATCTCTCTGTCTTCCATGTGACAAGGGTATACATCACACAGCTCCAGCTGCACACAACTTGTACTTCCTTCCCAGTGTTCTAGACACTATTGTTCCCCTCTCAGAGTCTCCCTCAGCTGCCAGTCCATCTCCTCATACCCTATGGTGCAGCCAGATGTTACTCTTACCTGGCATCATCTTCTCCATAATGGTGGCCACTTCACAGTGGCTGCAGATGTACACTCCTGCCCTCCCTGGACAGCGTGGCATTCATCACACAGTCCTAGCAGTGCTCTAAGGGTGCTTCAGTGCACCCTGGAAACCAACATTGCTCAAAACAGTACACTGACCCACTTCCACTCAGCTCAACTCCACTTTTTCATGGCTATTTGCTATTGGGTCTGTGTACTACTGGTTGATACAGTGTCAGACATATAAGGCAAGGAGGCACAATAGTCCTGGCTTCTAACAACCAATCTGAATGATTAATTCCTGGCTAGATTGCAAACACTCAACTTGATTACCCCTAGAATTAAGTTAGTTTTGGGGATCTTAAATTTAAAAAGAATCAAGTTTAAATTGAACCCCTTCTACCCCCAAGCTTCATCTTAGCTTCTGAAGTAATCATCAGACACCCCCCCACCACACACACACTTTTTGCTGGGCCAATTTAAATTGCCCGTCCACAAATCACAAACCGTCCATCAAGGATTGCACACAACTCACTTCTTTCAGAATAAGTTGCTCACAAACTCATTTGCCAGATCTCTATCAACAGACTCAGTAGCTAACACCCAGGTCCTCCCACATGACTCACAAGCAGAGGTGGCTGGAATGATAAATTCTGCCAGCAGAATTCTGGAGGAACTGCCCTTCTGCTTCTGAAATGTTCCTTGGAATTTGTTTAAAAAATCTGTGAATAGTTACTACTATGTTAACTGCAGCTTATAGCATGGGTTGACAAGAGGGGGAAAGCTCATTGGCCAAACAGCATCAACTGACCGTGGATTAAATTCACTATTTAATCCACAGCTGGGCTAGGATGCCCAGCCAGAAAGCTCCCTGGGCAGAGCAGGATTTGTTATGTGTGGGAGAACTCAGCACTGAGAGGGAGCCATTAAAAATGCATCTATGTGACAGAGAGCAGCAGTGTTAACTTGGTGGCTGCCTGTCAGTGCTGTACCCCATTGCCCTCTTGGTTTGTATGTGCATATTAGGGAGAAGGGTTAATGCACTCTTGTCAACCCATCTTATAAAGTACAGTGCTGAGGTACCTTTGCAGCTTCATCCTCCGGTAAGGCCCCCCGCCCCCCGGGTGCATGTGGGACCTCATCTTCTAAATGCAGAGTCTCAGCGAGAGACAGCCTGGCAGATTTAGGGTGTGTCTCTTCAGTGGTTTACAGTGCAGTATATGGTGTGGTGGGGGGACAGTCGCAGCAAGAGAGATAGCGGTACTGACAGACAGCAAGAGCACCCTCAGTCCCTGGGCAATTCCCAACAGTATTGTTCGACACCACATTAAAGGAAACACTTGACAGTGGTACTTTGTGTGTGAAATGTTGCCACTGCATGTTAGCACTGAAGAATGTTGACAATGCAGGGCACTATACTATATGATCGGTGCCCTGTGGAAAATCTCCTTTGTTTACGGGCACCTCATTGTGAAATGGTAGATACAATGATTCAGAGCCAACAGGGCACATCCTATAAAGAGGACATCAAGGCACTGAGTATGTGCTCACTGGAAAGCAGAAGAAAGAGAGAGAGAGAGAGAGAGAGAGAGAGAGAGAGAGATGACAGATACGTTTAAGTTCCTAAAAGGAAAGAAAAAGGTGAACTGCAGAGAACTAGCTAGTTGGAATACAAGTTTGCGGTCATGTGGAAATGAGTGGAAACTGACAGAAGTATTTATGGAGGGGTGTGAGAAAGTATTATTTTACAGAAAGGGTGGTGGAGCCATGGAACAGTCTACCAACAGAAGTGGTGGGTGCTAAAACTGTTGGTGGTTTCCAGCATGTTTGAGACAGAATGAAGGGTATAGCTGATGCTCAGGGTGGCAGAAACTGTGGAGAAGGATTGGGGGGGGGGGGCTAGGACACTGGAGAGACAGCAGGTTCCAGGGTTAAATTGGAAACTCAGGCAGACTAGATGGACAGTTAGTCTTTTTCTGCCATCATTGTCTCTGTTTCTATGTTACAGATAGAGCTAAGAATAGTGTTCCAGAGCCTAGGCGCAGAGGTGGTGTTAGGTGCAAGCAAACCAAGTGGCTGCTTAGGGCACAAGCACAGTAGGGGCATACTAAAGTAGAAAGTATATGCAGAGATCATCTAGAAATAAAAAAATAAATAAATACAATTGTTGGACCAGCATGTTGGCACAGTGGTAGCACTACCACTTGTGATGCCAGTGACCTGGGTTTTGTAGCGAGCACGTTGTCTAGGGCTGGACAGTGAGAGGAGGATCGAGCATCATCATGGATGCTCCCCTCCTCTGGGGAGGGAGGGATGGTCACCATCCTTGCTGCTCTACTGCCACTTGGGTGGCCACAGGTGGATATGCAGCTGAGGGTGCCAGGAGGGGGAGACCTAGGCTGGGAGCCACAGCAAAGCTCACACTTACTATACACACGTTCCTTGGCTCTCCCAGCATACCTACATCTTGGGGCAGGGAGTAACTAAAAAAAATATCCCAGCTAATCAGGATGGCTCTCTGCCTCCACTCACAGTCCCTGCACCACTGACTGCAGCACTGCTCCACAGACATTGGCTTGAGTTGCCTTCAGGGGACTGAGATCCCACTAAAGGCCCTGATGAAAGAGTTTGACAACGGGGGTAAGCCACAGGGTGAAACTTGGAGCTGGATAAGTCCCAGGAAAGGTGAGTGTTGGGGTTGGGGCTGGGGGGAACTGAAGAGGCAGGCTGGTGGAAGGGGGCATGATAAACAGAATAAATAAAATATTTTTGTCACCCTTACAGTCACAGAATTGTTACCACTTTTTGGATGTACGGTGAGGCAAAAGGGAGAAGAGAGTGCAGTGAGAAACAATGAAGGAGCACCAGAAGTATTTCTGCTTGAGGTGCCATTAGGTCTAAAACTGTTACTGCCTGGGAGCAGCAACAGCAAATGCCCAGTCCCTAGCAGATTTTAGCCTTGAGGAAAGAACCAACAAGAGCTCTGTTGTGACCAAGTGAAGCATTATGTTGCTGCTAAGATCTTCCTGGAGGGTTTCAAGTAAATCCAGAATGTAAAGGGATACCAGTCCATAAATGGCCTTATACACTAGTAACATAATGTTAAACACAGCATACCATTTTAACTGACAGCCAGTGTAGAATGTGCAATGCTGGCATCATATGCTCGAATTTTGGCACATCAGTTAGTAGCCTAGCTGTCACATTCTGCATCAGCTAAAGTCAACAAAGTTGAGTGGCTGGAAAGCCATAGAAGAGCACACTGCAGTAGTCAATTCACAAGGTGAGAAAGACTTGCACAAGAGTACACAGATTACTACATTTGAAGTGCGGGCACTACATTGCTAAATTCTTTAAATGAAGCAATTTTTGACAACGGCCTCCACCAAAGAAGACAGGGTGAGTTTGATGCCGAGAGTGATACCCAGGTTGTGAACCTCCTCCCTCACCTCTAATTGGATTATAGGAAACTGGAGGTAGTCCCCAGCAGACAGCACCAGTCTGGGTCTTCCAGAGTCAACTCAGTTTGGTAGAGATTGAACCTCCTCCAGATGGCTGCCATACAATCTCTGAGCTCCAAGATGCCATTCTCAATCACAGACATTGGAGCACCCTACCCAGGTTTAAACAAAAGGTATAGCTAGCCGAGTATCATCTGCACAGCAGGCAAAACTCAAGCCATACTTCTAGCTCACAGCACCCAAAGGCAGCATGTTAACTATGAACAACAAAGGGGTCAGGATAGAATCAGACACATAAAATATAACAGCACACAGCAGATCAGTCAGATGTTTATTGCAAAAGTGCAAAAAGTTTATTTTAGCAAGTGCTAAATTGGACACAGGACTTGTGCTAACCCCTGCTGATGTTTCCATACAGTACAGAGCACCGAGGGATGCTGCACTTCACCATGAATGAGGCAGAATGGCAGTTTCCTCAGAACCATGGTCTGTCAGTGATCTTCCAGAAAGATAACAATTTAAGAGTAGACCTAAATCACCTAGTACTATATTCTGAAATTGATTTTACAATTGTCCTGTATCAAATAGGGGTATCTGAAGTCTATGTGCTACTTCCCAATTAAAAGCAATACAGAACAAAAACATTGAGAAGAACTTTACCTGCCAGTAGGAGTAAATAATGCCAAGAGGATTTAATGTCAGGCAGTGTGGTTATGAGGGTGTGTGTAACATATGCGATAAAGTATGGGGTACAGTATGTTATGAGAATTTACACACTCCAGAGTTGTTGGATAGCACATAAACCCCGAGGGCAAAGCCTGAGGTGTTTATTAGCTATCCAACAACGAGGGAGTGTGTGAAATCCAAGTAAAACACACTGCACCCCATATTTTGTTATTTATAATTGAAGGGCGATTTTTTTTTCTTTTAGAGGTTTAGTTTAAACTCGTTCCCCCGTCGGCAGCACTGAAGAGCCGCATCGCGCCCGTATGGCTGTCCCTTGCATCGCCAACTTCCCTTTAACTCCCTCCCACTGTGAGAATACCTCCCGCCTCCCAACCCGCTGATGAAGCAGCCCGAGGTTTTTGTGGTCAGTAGTGTGTGAAGAGAAATGGAGCATTTTAAGCTCAAACTGTGTTTGTTCAGTGTCTCAAGTGCATTCTTAAGGGAAGAAAGCGCATGAATGCCGTAACACCTACTCAGGTGTTACGGTATTTAACACATGGATTTTTACATTGAAAAAAACGGAAGCCATTAATTATATAGAGAATAATGGCTATGCAACTGTGTGTTATTGTAGAATTTTTTTTTTTTTACACACCTAAGGTGTGTGATGACCCATAAATCTCGAGAGCAGGAGTGTAGAGTGGCATGATTTCTACTGTTGTGCTCAAAAATATGTTAGTTGCCATACTGATCCTTGCATAGCAAGATGCACAAATTAGGTAATTTGATACATTTTATTGGACCAACAGAGATTACAGAAAAACCTTTAGCTTTCGATCTCCAACAGAGTTGGTTGAAAGCTAAAGGATTTTTCTGTAATCTCCACTGTCATACTGTAAGTGAAGGTAAATCACAAGTGCTCTAAACACCATGATAACTGAATATGATGTCATACCTGGTTATTATGGTGATTGATCACACTGACAATCAATGCAATAATGGGGGTCACCAGTTATTTAAGCAATATACCACAGGAGGGTGTGGGTGATGCCTGGATTTACCCATACCCAGTGAGGTTTGGTCATGAGGCTGCAGGCTAAGTGAGGAAGACAGACCGGGAGTGGGTACATCCTGGCATCACCCACACCCTCGAGAGGGATATTGCTATCATATAATTGGAAATACTCAGAGTGAAAACATGTTTTCTGTGAAACTATTTATTTTTCTTTTTTTTTGATGGATATGAGGCACTGTGCACTTCCACTGAACAAAACAGTTCTGAAATGAAGTTTGTAACAGAGTCAAAAGAACTGCTTAGAAGCAGACAACAATATGGTTGTACAACTACTATGCTCAAGAACAGTGGTTAGAATCTAGCAACAACTTTTCGAACTTTTGCAAGCCTGGAATCATGTGAGGAGCAGCGTGGGTGGCATCCTCTGCAGGTGAGGTACAGTGACTGTCTGCCAGCTGCTGGAGGAAATACTGCCCACATTGGATGCATTGCAGCTTGTGTCTTGCTGGGTCTTTTCAAGCTGAGGCACAGGTATGTTTTGGGGCACATATTCTGTAGTTGGTTAGTCTATTTTTGTGTCCAGAATGTCCAAAAATTAGTCATCCTAACTCTTCCTCACCTGTCTTTTCAAAGGAAGAGTTCATTTTGTTTTTATTTACTGTGTTTTAGTTAGCGATGGTAACAATACGGCAGTTGGCTGCTTTGATGTGTGGCTATCAGATTGATTCGGGTTGGGGGTGGGTGATTGGCTGGCTGGCACTTTTTACAGTGTGGTGATAGCATGATTTACACATTACAAATCGTGCCAGCCAGCCAATCAAAACAGAGTATTTTTTATGCTGTTGTATAATATATAGTAACTTAAAGAAGAAAGGACTCTATATTCATCATGTCCACCCCCTCCCCCACTTTATAACAAGGGATGAAGTGGGGGCAGAGCCTGGCTGCCAACATGGTGGCACACTAATTCTTGCATGAGACACCCTGTGAACCCCTATCAGCCCATCCGTGACATCCAGTCGGTAGTTCGGCTCGCCGAAAAGTAAGCTTTCAACGTCGGAATACCAGAAATTTTAAATAAGCCATTTTTTGTTGAAATCGGTGGCAGAATTGTGAGTCAACGGCATCTCTAACAACCCGGGCCCGGCTGTGTCTCACGCTCACTACAGGCTGTGATTTTAGCGCCACCCGAGTTTCAGAATCTCCACCCTGATGCACGGCAAACAGTCAGCAATCGGGAGGCAACAGCGAGGGCAATGGTCACATCCAACACCTCTAAAAGCATGGCCAAAGACATTGCAAATATAACGGCGATGTTAAGCAAAGTTTGGCAAGATACTACAGCACTAAAGCAGTCATCTACACAAATAAATGAGGAACTGTGGCTGTTAGCCCTTCGAGTGGAGGGCTCTGAAAAGGACATAAAGCAGCAAGCTGAGCAAATCTCCCTAATGACGGGTACCTGAGGGAACATCATGGACAGATTCAGTACTTACTTTCTAAAGTGGATGGCATGGAAAATAGAGCCCGGCAGAGACAGAACATCAGAATTGTGGGCATTCCAGAAGGCATGGAGGGCAGGGACATGATATCTTTTCTGGAGGATGCGCTGCCAGCGATGCTAGGGCTGGAGTTCGAGGCCCCGCCAGAGGTTGAGCGAGCTCACCACACGCTTGCTCCCAAACCTAAAACAGGGAAGCGCCTTCGCTCCATTTTGTGCAAATTTCTATGGTATCCGGTGAAGGAGTGCTACCTCCACCTGGCCAGAGATCTAAAAACACTGACATGGCAGGGATGCTCCATCCAGCTTTACCAAGATTACTCTCAGGAGCTTGCAAGGCAGAGAAGAGCACACACAGAGGTGAAACAGCAACTTTACAAATTCGGTATTCCCACCTTGCTCAGATATCCCGTGCAGCTAAGAGTCCAGTATAATGGTGTCTTTCACATGTTTAGCAACCCTGGAGACATGGAACACTTTCTGCAAAACTTACAAATATCAGGCAAGGGCACGAACAAACCCCTGCAATCCTAAAGCAGTACTAATAGACTGAACAGGGAGAACTCCCCAATATCCATGGATTTAGCAACTAGTATTGCACCGAAAGACACAGAACCAGAGGGGGCCTGGCAGAGAGTTCAGCGGGGTCACTCGAGGAAGTCTGGAAGAGATACCCCAAGTAAAAAATGTGTGGCCAAGAAGAACAGATCAAGGAGCCACCAGAAATTACAAATCCTGTCGGATGACAGCATGATCTCCCCAGCTGCCACGCCAGTTAAGGTGTCCAATAGATATGAACCCTTGGGGGACCTTGTGCCGCAAGCCCTGGATTTAGCAAGGAACTCGGACTGCCCGATGCCAGAAGATCTTATGGACCAGAGTCTGCTCACAGACTGGGCCCCACATTGTAAAGACAGGGCTGAATGTGATGGGGAGCTGTTGGCCGAACAACAACTGCCAAGATGACTGAGGGGTTCTGACTATTTTTTATTTCTGCCCAGATTGCAGGACTTCGAATGGCTGTGGAGGGGCTGAGTTATTCTCCCCTTCCCCCACTCTCGCCTACAATCTTACATGGTCCAGGTTTCCCTGATAGTCAGGCACCGACCAGGGAATGTTATGATATGGCTGGTTATGGCGTGGAGGCAATATTTGGGGCCTGCCCGGCTTCCTCCGCCAGATGGCTTAAAGCTAGCCATGGTGTTTTGTTAAACCATGGTATGTGGTTATTACTAGTTAAGGTTTGGTAATATGTAAAATCTTGTTTTTCTCACCAGTTGCTCTAACAGTAAGATGTCACCCCACCCACCTTGGGGTTGTGGCATGCCTGTGCTAGCCTGTTTTAAGCCTGATAGCTCCTGTTTGCTCTCACCATGCGGTGGCTCGAGCAAGACCGGGGTTTCCCTTTTCCTGACCTAGGTGACACAAGTCGGCAGTTAAAACTATTTCAAGAGCTTTGAGCATGCCACTGATTTGTACCATGCTAGGTTTAAAATGTTCAGGAGGCTTTTTTGTTTAGTTTTGTTGTCCTGTATAACTTCTGCCCAGAAGGCTGCTTCCTGGTTACTATAAGTGGCTGAGCAGGAGAGAGATAGCGCAAAGTTTTTTACAGCGCTTCCAGGGTTCACTCTACTGGAGAGGGTGCATCCCCCCCCAGTGGTTATAAATGGGTTTATCTCTGCTCCGAAGTGTTTTAACTGCTTTATCATGTTATCAGTTTCTCAGTTTAAAGGTTTAATGATTGCTGCTTTCAAACCTGATGTTTCTTTTAATGTTAGATTAGTGGGGGTTCACAGGTCCCTACTTTGAGTCATGTAGCAGAGTTGGTTACACTATCTGATGATAGACAAATTGGTGGATCCTGGTAAATTACCAGGCCCCGTGCTCAGGAGGGGTTCTCTTGATCATGGACCACATTCACCTGCAGTGGTCAGGTCATATAGGCAGAGCCTCTTAGGTGAAGGTGTGGCACAAGGAAAATGGTATGGAGAGGTAAAAACAAAATTCATTATAGAGACTAGAACGTCAATATGTGGACTGATCCATAGTTTAAGTGGGGTTTGCAGAATTACAAGGGACAGACAGGGGACAGGATTAGGGGACGATTCTAAGGACAAGCTTCCTGTATGCAGATTATTCAGTTTCCTTCTACTTAGGCGGGGGCCTAGGGCATTACTGATTGACATACATCATGGCAGGTAAAGATATGGTGACGGCTACCTCCTGGAATGTGAGGGGCCTGAACTCACCCATTAAACGTAAGAAAGTACTTGCCAGACTTAAATCCCTGAGATCTCAGATTACCTTAGTTTCCTGTAAGAAGGCTATCATATGGAAGCTCAAAAACTAAGAATGGGTGGGCTGGGAGGTCCACAGCATGGCCAATAAAACTAAAGGTGGGGTAGCTATATTGTGCCACAAAAACCTAAAATGGACTTTGCAGGAACAAAGGGCTGATAAAGGGGGGAGATGGGTCTTGGCTAAAGTAAGTACCCCCACAGGAGATATATTACTAGCTAACATTTACGCCCCAAATGAGGACACCCCCTGATTTCTTTCATAGACTCTCACAAGACCTACTGGAGATGGCAGCAGGGGAAGTAGACATTCTTCTGGGAGGGGATTTTAATCTGATAATGGATTCCCTCCTGGACAGATCTAACTCCAAGCCGGATGCACACTCCGATCCATTAGGAATTTAAAGGATATGCTCTCTCTGCATAAACTGCAAGACATATGGAGGGTAGCCCACCCAGTTGAGAGGGACTATACATATTTCTCTGAAGCTAAACAAGTTGCAGGTAGGATCGACTACTGGTTTACTTCCCCAAACATTATAAGCAAGGTACTGGGTGTCACAATAGCCCCCCTGTATATCCCAGATCACGCCCCATTGACGTTAGCAATGGGACCTTTTGTCCCCTACCACCAGGTCAGTTAGTTGGAGGCTAGATCCATTATTGTTCCAGGAGGCAGACTTTAAGGAGTGGCTTAAGGAGGAGGTAAAAACCTTTTTCTCTGACAATCCCCAAGGGTCTGCATCTGCAGTAGCCATTTGGGAGGCTTTTAAAGCCACGATCAGAGGTCGCATCATTAGCTATGCTGCCTACCGTAGGAAGCAGACAGAAAATGAAACTAGGGAGCTGGAAGGGGCATTGGGAGAGAAAGAAGGCCTGTATAAGAAAGATCCACTAATCTCCAAAATCCAGACCTGCTGCATGACCTCCTGGCCCTTCAATGAAATTGAATATGCTAGCTTCTAGAAAAGTGGAACTTCAAATGTTAAACTAAAACATTAATATTGGGCGGGGGATTGGGAAACTTCTAGCATTCTGTCTAAAAAAACAACAAGCCGAGAGGCATATAGCCCAATTATGGGACAATAAAGGAAAAAACATAGTAAATCAGAGGTCATTAACCAACTTATGCTATCTTTCTACAAAACCTTGTACAGCTCCCACACTACCTGGGATAAGACCAAATTTGATAACTTTATAGAAAGTACAAAGCTTCCTAGGCTTACAGATGCCCAGAGAGAACAATTAGAGATGCCCATAGAGATACAAGAAATCAGGGAGGCAATTCAAAAGATGGCCCCTAAGAAAGCCCCAGGGGGGAGATGGTTTCTCTGATTTTTATAAGGTCATACCAGAGATAGTATCTCACCCCGAGGGATATGTTACAGGAAGCTTGGGTACAGGGGATACTCCCCACCACCCTTAGGGAGGCAATTATCACAGTCCTTCCAAAGGAAGGCAAAGACCACACCCTGCCTACAAGCTATAGGCCCATTTTGTTGATTAACGCTGATACCAAAATTCTAGCAAAGGTGTTAGCAGCCAGGTTGGAAAAAGTCCTTCCCTGTTTGGTTCACACTTCTGAAGTGGGCTTTGTGAAGGACCGTGCCAGTGCTGATCCCATTAGATCTTTAATCTCCCTTGTACAGAAGGCACAAAAAGCCCCTACTCCAGCAACCACTATATCGGTGGATTTCAAGAAGGCTTTTGATTCAGTAGAGTGGGACTTTCTCCATATGATGCTGCAGCACTATAACTTTGGTGATGTGTTCAGGGGCCGGATTAAAACTCTTTATACGTCTCCTATG
The DNA here is from genome assembly GCA_016271365.2 of Neoceratodus forsteri. Lineage (NCBI taxonomy): Eukaryota > Metazoa > Chordata > Ceratodontiformes > Ceratodontidae > Neoceratodus > Neoceratodus forsteri. The sequence continues at coordinate 1,644,715,246 of CM057450.1, forward strand.
GCCAGACTGCTAACTAATATAACACTCTCAGAACCAGTCGAATTGCACAGGGGTACTAGGCAGGGGTGTCCCCTCTCTCCAATGTTGTTTGTGCTGGTTATAGAAGCCCTGGCTAGTGCCCTGAGGGAACATCCAAATATTAAAGGCATATGGGTAGGCCCCGATTAGTATAATGCACTGTTAAATGCTGATGATTGTCTCATTCTAACTGATGATTTTCATGCCAGCGCTGGATACATTGTGAATTTACTGCAATCCTTTTCAAGCATTTCAGGCCTCAGAGTTAATCAAGGTAAAACAGAAGTCCTCCCCCTAAATAGGCAGCTTTCATCTGAAGATATCTCAGCAGTGGGCTTAGTTAGTGCTAAGGCGGGTATTAAGTATCTAGGCATTAGGGTAAATGCCAATGTGACTTCCCTACCAGAGACTAACTTTTCTCCCTTAATTGACAGCCTTAAGGTAGAAACTCAAAGGTGGAAACAGTTGAACCTGTCTCTCCTGGAGAAAGTGGTGGCAATTAAAATGATGATTGCCCCGAGGGTGTTCTATATACTATCCCAGCTACCAATTGAGATCCCAAAGAAATGGTTTCAATTATTGGACAATCTACTAGGGACCTTCCTGTGGGACAATATAACCCTGAGGTATAGTACAGCCAAACTACGAACCCCTTGGAATAAGGGTGGGTGATGCCTTCTGCATTTCCAACACTATGCATATGCTTTCTAAGCAGCAGCTACATGTAAACTGCTTCGGGGAAATACCACTGACTTACCAGCTTGGGAGTCAATTGAGAGGAATGCCCTGCATGGGATCCATCTGTTTGGGTACTTGGGCAGCCTCTTCCCCTCCAAATTTCATTACTGGCTCACAATAAAAGCAGCTCACAAGGCCTGGCAACAAGTGGGGGCCATAAGTATGACCTGTTTGAATCTGGGGAAGCACCTTCCTCTATGGAATAACCCTGGCTGGACCACTGACCACAAACCCCTTTACTGGGGGGGTTGGAGGGGGAAGCAGATCAATACACTACAAGATATACTAATGGGGGATGGCCACACCCTAGACAGCTTCACTTTCTTGAAAAGGAAATATAATCTAGGCCCAAGTGATTTTTGGAGATATCTTCAGATGAGACACTTTTGTTTATCCTGGCTTAAAAGAGGGTGTACATGTGTGATATGTCAACATGATGGCAAAGCCGTGCAAAACAAATTGCCTTTAGACAGCTGGCTACAATCACAGAAAGGCCTGGCTGGCCGTATTTATAAATTCATGAGGGGATCCTTACCAGATCCATTCCTACCTGCCAAAGCAAGATGGCAGCATATGCTGAATCTTCCTTTTAGTGAGAATACCTGGCAAAGTAGCTGGTTAATAGCAGAAAAAGCTTGTGGAGACCCCAGAAGTTTCTTTATTCAAAATAAAATAAGACACCTTTGGTACCATACACCAGTAGCACTAAAGAAAATGAATTTACTTATGAACGATGTGTGCTGGAGATGTAATGTGGCAGGAGCAGACTTACTTCATATATTATGGTAACGTGGCCCCATCCGTCCTTTCTGGTCTGAAATACTTACATGTTGCTCCCATATCTTGGGACAAAAGTTCCCTACCTCCCCTAGCTTTTGGATCCCGGGGCTTCCGCCCACTGAATACAGACCATCGAGCCATTTGGCATGGCTTGTACAAGCCTCAGTGGAAGCCAAACAGCTACTTCTGTGCAGATGGAGGACTACAGAGGTACCCTCACTCATGGCCTGGCTCTAAGCTGACTCATTTGGCTAAGGCATCCATGCAAGCCTTCTCGGACAAATGGGCTCCATTCATGCATTATTTTCAGAACTCACCCCCCAATTCCATAAACCCTCTGGGTAAGGATATGTTAAAGCCACCTTGATGGATGACCAGGCCTCATATTCCTTCCACCCCCTGCCATTAATAGTGTATGGCTTATGGGATCCTACTCCCCCCACCCAGCATCCCTCCTTGTAAGTAACCAACCCAGTCCCACATCAAATCTATGATCTCTTTTATTCCCTTCTGTGTATTGTGAATATCTCACTACGTTACAATATGTAAAGTCTGAATGGAGTGTAATTCTCATATATGTATTGAGATATATGCCTTGTCTCTATAACACAATAAAACATTTAACTGCAAAAAACAAGGGATGAAGTATGCTGCACAAACACATAAAATGTATAGGAATTCTCTCCTTACTCTTGCTACCCAGGGTAACAATTGAGTCACTTGGTAGGCCACAATTTTTCTAGGCTTACCCTGAAGGCCTGTACTTACTGAGTAAGACAAGCAAGGGAGTTGCTGTCAAGCACTCTGGAAGCTTTTCATCCTTAGAACTGAATTGTACCATGGTGATTAATCCATGCAAATTTGCCACTTGAACCAATCTATTATCCTGTGCTGTGACTAATTAAAGCAATATACCCCGACAGGGTATGGGTATACTGGAGGATTTACCATGGCTGGTGTGGTTCGGTCACGAGGAGCAGCTGAGGTACTTAACCACACCAGTAGTGGTAAATTCACCAGTATACCCACTCCCTGGAGGGGTATATTGCTATTATACAAAGGCCCTGCTTGTTTTTTCACAAAAAAAATATTTAAAATGTCTGTTTGTTTTAAAAGTTGCTGCTCGTTTGTTTTTCACTGCAGCGGTACTGCTCAAATTTTTTTGCGAGTTCTGCGCATGTGTAGGAGGATCGCAGATTTCCACCACCACTGTTCCGAATTTTTTCAGCTACTTTGCTTTGGAGAGAATGAACTGCATTGTCTTACTTTTTTTCTTTCCGGTGCTTCAGTTTTTTCAGAATGGTGCGGCAGTTTTTCTGAACTTTTGAGGCTAGTGATGGAGTATTGGATGTTGGGTTAAGGACAAGTTAATCTCGCTGTCGTCTGTGTGTTTGGCAGTGGTGTGTTTGTGAGGAACAGAGGGATTTGCCAGGGAGTTCCTGATGCGGCTGAGAGGCGGCTGGCACCTTTTCCAGTGGGTACTCTGGAGGATTTACAACGGATTTACCCACACATGGTGTGGTTTGGTCACAAGGCTGTAGCCCGAGTGAGGAAACCAGACTGGGTGTGGGTAAATCCTGGCATCACCCACACCCTCGAGAGGGATATTGCTATTATACAACTGGAGACAGAGTGAAAACGTTTTTTGTTTGAAAGTATTTTTTTTCCTAATGCATATGAAGATTGTGCACTTCCACTGAAGTCATGTGAGGAGCAGCATGGGTGGCGTCTTCTGGAGGCAGGGCTGCTGTGACTTTCTGCTGGGTGGTTGAGGAAGTAGTCTCCGCTTGATTGCTATTATACAGCTGGAAATAGTGACAGTGAGAACTTTTTTTTGTGTGTGTTGTTTTTAATGCATTTGGGAAGTGTATGCTTCTGCTGAAGAAAATAGTTCTAAAACAGAGGTGCAAACTATGCAGAACAATGCCTGCGTCACATGGGTTTCAGCTTGTGTCCTGTATGGTGACTTGAGGTTGAGATACAGGTACATTTTGGGGTCATTTTGTGCCATTAGGTTGTCTGTTTCTGTGTGCAGAATATGTGATAAAAGAGGTTCTAGCTCTTCCTGATCTAAAATTTTGAAGGAAGAGTTCATGTTTGGGGTTTTAAATTTAACGCGTTTTACTTAGTATTGGTAACAATATGGCAGCTGGCATGTTTGATGTCAGGGCATTGGAGGGATTCAGGGTGGGGGTGGGTGATAAGCTGGCTGGCATTTTTTACAGCATGGTGATGGCATGATTTACACATTGTAGATCGTGCCAGCCAGCCAATCAGAACAGAGTATTTTTCATGCTGTTGCATAATATTATTTCTATCATCTGTGAGTGCTGAAGTTTGTATTTTAAGACATTTTCTTAAAAACTAGTAACTGCAGATGGAGATGTTATATTAGAGCATTTATCAAATCATGATGGCCTTTTTACTTTCATAACAATCCCAGTCTTGTATTATTCCTAAAAAATGTCCTTCTTCCCAGCAGCTACCACATTTGAGCCCTTTATGCTTATGCAATACACCTAACTGGCCAAGCTAGTCCACCAGAAACAGAAAACATCCAGAAGCCACACAAAAAAAGAATGTGTATCATTTTCATTGACAGAAGTTTTAGGCTGAGTGCACACACTTCAAACCAAATGCTGTGGCATGCCACAAGAAGAGGAAAAGATGACTGGCACTGCTGTGCACTGCTTAATTGAGAACAGATTTAGAGTTTGTAACTGCATCTGAAGGGTTTAGCCTCTGCCCCATTGTGTATAATGGTAAGACTTGCCAAGTAGGTTTAAATTCATAAGGCTGAGTTGAGTCTGTCCACAGCACTACATAGTATTACAAACTTCTAAATGTGCTCTAACCAATCGGTATGCCAAATCATCAGATTCTGTAAGACTGCAGAGTCCATTGATTTAAACAATTCTGGATTCAGCTTTTCTTCCATTTGCTATCTGTATGTATGTTTGATCACTTTTACTTTTTTTTAACATAAGTGATTTGTAGGAGTAACAATCCTGTTATCTATAAGAACTTTCTGCTGATACAATGCCTGGTAGCAAGAACAGGGGAGACATCCTTGGGTGCAGTTCAGCCGTTAAATTTCTCTACAGATTTTCAATCAGCACAAAGCTCAGTAGATCAACAACACAAAGATAACCAGCACAGTTTCCTTCTGAATGATACTATGCCATTTATTCTACATGTTAGGCAAGCACCAGAGCCATGAAAAAAAGAAACTTCATCCTGTCAAGTTGCAAAATGTTGGGTAGTGCCACAGTAATACTATGTTATTGGGTGAGCAGTTATTTTTATGGAAATCCACATTTATATTCTCATATTCTGGATTGGAATAGATATAACATCAGAGAAAGACCATTTCTTATGTAAAGCTTATATCTAGAAGATTTATATTGTAGACAAATAGTACACACACAGAATGCATTTTTTATTGTTATTGATGTTTATGTTTATTATTTTGTACTGTGCCTGGTTTTTAGAAAGGTGCACTTAAATATCTGTAAGCAGAATTTAAGGGCCCTGTTCAGCAACACTTGTCTGATATTAGATGTATATTTCTTTTCTTATTTTTATAGGAAAATGGATATGTGTAATATGCATGAAGCATTGCTGGCTAGAACAATCTGTGTCTTATACAGTACTTATATTCTTTATTCTTTGTTGAACCACTGCATTGTTTACTACGACATTCAGCATTCAACCCTGACACCAGTTTAACCAATCTTATATAACATTTATGTGAACACTATTTTCTGGCAACATCATATTATACTGTACTCGTATTTTACTTCATTGCATAGCTCTGCTTTGGTAGTAAACTGGACAACCCCTCTGTAACTACCATGATAGGCAGATGAAAAGAAAAATATTATTGAGCAATGGTAGCTTGGTTTTCTGACATCACAGGGTTGGTTGGCTTTGATCCGGTTTCTTAGTAACATAATGCTTCTTGGAAAACACAGAAGTAAACAGAAAAGACTTTGTATAATATGATAGTTTTTATGCCAGTTACACTTTTGTCTTAGCCAATATTTGAGAGAAAACACCTAGCTGGCATTTGTAAAATCCATGTTGTGACAAATACAGGGTTTCCCGGCTATATTCACCACATCTTTTAATTCTAGAAATGTTAATACTAAGTGGCAATAAAGAATGTAAAGTTAAGACTGTAATGAAATGACTCACTCTGGTCTGAAAGGCAGACATCATTTGCTCAGTTATTGTACTTCACATTGATTGGCCTATTATAACATTGTGAGTGCAACATAAATAAAATAATAAATGGGTAGCTATTTCCACATGACATCAAAAATTCTTTTCAGTTGTTTGTGGTTAACATGCCTTTTCCAATACTGAACAGTTAATCATCAAGTATCATAATGCAGTTTGAGACAAATGTCAAAATACAGCCATCATGTCAAGTCACCTTAAAGAGTGGTGTTAGCTTACAGTTGACCCTTTTGACCAATCCAAAATAGCATCAAATAAATATTTTTAACAATACCATGTTTCAAGTGTCCAGAAACAGTATCAGTGTCAGTGGCTCAGCAGGTTGCACACTTGTCTCCGAGACTAGAAGATCAAAAGGCTGTGGGTTCTATGCCTGCACCAGGCACTTGGGTGAAATCCCAGTATTGACACTGTAGTGCAGCGGGGCCGGGGGGTGGGGTGCTGCACTCCTGAGGTGCAGTCTTTCAGTTAGATGAGACATTAAATCAAGGTCCAATCTGCTGGGGGATGTTAAAGATCCCATGGCACTGCTCAAAAAGAGTAAGGGAATTTCCCCAGTGTCCTGGCCAAATTTCCCACATTCACTAAAAATATCACTAACAGCTTAATCTGGTTCAATGTCAGTTGACATCCATCTGCACCCCCCCCCCTCCCAAGAAAAAAGAGGGACGAGGCTGATAATAGGCAGAATTGTCTAGTCCTCCTTTCCCGGTCAACAAAAACTAAATAAATACTCAAGGTCAGTGTGAGTTCACCATATCCTGCCCCTGCATGAGCTTTTGGAAGGTACTGCATATAGTTACTCAACCACTCTGTGCTTTAGTCCTCCCAGTGGAATAGTTGAAAAGAAGCAAGACCCCATGGTAAATGGGATGTGGCATTCTCATTTAGCAAACATATATATATATATATATATTATAGTGGAGTGGCAGCGCCAGTATAGTTAGGATTGAGTAAGCACTTTAATGTTAAACCTCAAATTGTGCACCTTAATAACTTTGTCACCGTATGATGGATTTGCCTCAAATTTTGCATGTGTGGTCTGGTACCATAGCTCTCTGGATCTGGCAAGTTGTGTTGTGGTCAGATGTACAGTTGCCAAGCTGCAGAATGCCAAAAAATGCAAAAAATTGACTTTTTGCGTGTTTCTTTGCTCGTACTCACAGCCTACATGATTTGCCTATTTAGTCTGAAATCTTCAGAGAAAATGCAGTCTGGGTCATTGATGTGCCTTTTGAACATTTGGTGAAAAAAATATTAAACCGTTCAAAAGTTAGTCAAAAACTAATCTCTCATTAGAGTCAATGGGAAAAAAATATGTGTGTCTCACGAAAGCTGGCACCAGTACATTTTCCTTTTGCAAATGGTCCTTTTACTTTCATGTGGTGGCCATCTTATTTTCAGTTAGTGAGAGAGAGAGAGAAAAATGCCTGGTGTTTAAATTTGGGACCCCCTAGGTAAACACTGATTGTTGGGTTTAGTCGGTTCCTGCCAGCACTATCTTTTTTGGGTGGTAAAACCCACCAGAAATGCCATATTAAAAATCAGTGCCCCAGTACTTTTGCACATTGCAAAAGAAATAGCCATGACACATTTGCAAGCATGAAAGTGCCATGCTGTTTTTTGCAAAACTTTTGCAATTTGCAAAAGTACTTTGCCCAAATACTACAAATCTTTGCCATCCCCCTGCAACAAAACGGTTTGGACTTTTGGGCTGAAATTTGCAGGGTGGCAAACCCTGGTCCCACAAATGTGCCGAGATATGGAGTTGTCAAGATACACAGCTTAACAAGTTTGGAAATCATACATTACACCAGCAGTGGATTTTTTTCCTACTTGCTACAGTTATGGAGATATTGGCAAATTAGTGTCACAAGGGTGCCTTTTCAGCACATTTTGGTGCCTGTATCTTATAAAACATGTGAGATATGGATTAGGTCAACTTATCACATGTGGAGGTTATGCTGTTATGATTACAACACTCAATTTTTTTTCATAGCTGCTACGGTTGCTGAGATAGTGGCACATTAGTGTTACAAGTGTTCCTTGTCATACAGGGCTGCTGTATGGCTCTGTTGTTATGTGTAAGTGGGAGTGCAGGGCCCGGAGGGCCCATGCTCCCACATATGCATACCATTATGCAAAATATGGGCAATGTAAAGGGAGCACTGGGCCCAGAGGGCCCACACTCCCACTAACGCATATCAGTTACCAGTTTCATTACACTTTCTCAAAAAGAAGGGAAATTCATTGCAAAAAACTCTGTTAATGCATTAGTTAGGGTTCGTAGCACAGCAACAAAAGTATAGAAATGTGATGTTAGGGTTACACCGCTACCACCTCACCCCCCCCACCCTCCACACACCAACAGGCACTGGGGTGTACGTTGGGGTCATTGGGCCCAACTTTTACCCCATTCTCCTATACTGCACCACCTCAGCTTGCTTACACATGGAATGGAATAAGAGTTAGGCTGACGACCCCAATGCACAGCCTGATGCCTGTTGGTGTGTGGAGGGTAAGGTGGTAGGGGTATAACCCTAATATCACATTTTCATGCTTTTGACACTATGCTAAGAATCCTAACTGATGCATTGATGGAGTTTTTTTGCAATGAATATATATTTATATGTATATATATATATATATATACACACACACATACATACACATATACACACACACACATATACTGTATATACACAAACACACACAACAGAAATGGGGGTAGAAATGATGAGATAAAAATATATTGGTTAGTGACAACATCAACATATCAAAAATACAGTACATTGTTGTTATTGCTGGCAAAATGGATATTTTTGAGATTACTGCCATCACAGTGGAATAATACTGAACCAATCAGAGAGCAGCTTTTGCAACTCTGATGACATCATAATGCCTAGTGCAGCACTGAAACCAGCTTTTAGAATAACAGAAAAACTGCCAACTTTTCAAGCAAACTGCAGATTTAAAAGACATAACTTTGAGACAATTGTTGTATATGTTCAATATACAATAGCCTGACTCAAAATAGGCAATTTATCATCAATTGCGAGTGGGCAGGACATCCATAACTCACTCATGTCTCTGCAACTCATGAGTTATGGTCCTGTCCCCTCATACCTGAAGATGCATTTAATATTTTTAGGCAGCTCAATACATATCCTTTCCATCTATATCTAATATACATATATGCTTTGCAAAAAAACTGAATTAATGCACTAATTAGGGTTAAACCAACAAGAGGGGGGAAATGTGGTGTTAGGGATTCCAACCCTAACACTCCACCCTCCAGGCAGCAACAGAGACAAGCATTAGTTTCAATTCTCCAGTGTCTTCATGAATCAGGCATGGGGTGTTCCTTGGGATCGTCAGCCCTAACGCTCACCATATCCAATCATGAAAGAAGTTGATATGTGTAGAATATACTGTATGAGAATGGAGTGAGCGTTAGGGTTGACAACCCCAAGGCACACCCTCTCCCTGATTAGCGAAGATGCAGGAATGGTAAAATTGTAATGTTTTTTCCTGTTGCTGTATGGAAGGTGGGCTTGGGGTGTTAGAGTTGGCAACCCTAATACCACATTTCCCTCCTTTTGTCGGTTTAACCCGAACTAGTGGATTAATGAAGTTTTTTGCAATGAATTTCCTTACTTTTTGAGATAATCTAATCATAATCTTATTTGCCTGTGGGAGCATTTCTTCTAAAACACCAACCAAATTGTCAGAATAGCCTTGTTATTACCCCCAAGCTAATGAACCCCGTACTGAGAATTTTCAAATCCCCACAGAAACATCATTCCGTACCACAGGTGTGAAAACACAATTTGGGCAGGATCTGAAAAATGACAGCTCTTATAATCATGAGGTGGTGTAAAAAGATGGCAATGATGAAAATTGGGGGTCAAAATATTAAAATTAACCAAAGTTACGAGCAAGCATAGTAAAATGGTAATGTCTGCATATAACTTTGCCATTTTTACATATTTTGACACCAAATTTTCAACATAGCTTTCTGATGACCCCATGTCATGAACAATACTGGTGAAAAATTTAAAACCCTGCCCAAAAGGTGATTTCAGCAAATGACTGCAAAATTGCCTTTCTGGCCAGATTTGTGTAATTCCACCAGCATTGTTCACAAGATGGGGTCCCAAAAAAGGCAATGTTTCAAATTTGGGCTCAAAATATGCAGAAACGACAAGATTATGCAGCTACGTTGAAAACCTCAATGAAACAGACTGAACTGCACTTACCTTAGTTTCTCATATTGCAGTCGGAGGTTCCAACAGCAAGATGTGTCTTCAGTCAGAGAGAGGAATCTTTGCCCAGTGACCTGCTCAGGTGAGTGAGGGTGTGGGGTGGCATGTGCTGAGTTGCAGGTTTGGGTGGGGGGGCAGATCGGTGAGGGACCATTTTTTTTTGTAGGTTTAAAAAAACAATTGAGGGACCTTTTTCTGTATTTCAGGCAGTGGAGGCAATGGGGGGGGGGGGGTTGCCACTGGACAACAGGGAAGATTATAGCATTTCTATCTACAATCACATACGTTTAAAACAAAATACGAAATATTAGCTTTCCCAAAAGTCAGAGCAACTGCACAGTTCCCACTAACACTCCATTATAATTTGTTGATGGGACATGTACTGTATGCTTACAGACAAGTTTTTGCCCAGTGTGTCAAAGTCAGCCAAACTTTAGCACTTCCAATGATTTTGCATGAATATTAGACAGTCTTAATGAGTTCCTTACTTGTCAATTAAAAAAAATATATTGTGTGCTTTGGAAATGTTTTTTGAGTTATCACTGAGCCAATATACTCCCCCCTCTTGTTACTGAATTGATGCACAAGCTCAGCTTAGTATTTAGTGGTTGGGGAGTTTTTACCCTTACCCTGCATCTGCAATCTATAATTTTTCCCTTTCCATTTTTGGCTTTATTTATGAGTTTTGAAATACTTGGAATGAGTGACACTCCATTATCAACTTGACATTTACCAGCTGACAATGCATCTGGGAAATGAATGTATTAAGAAAATAAGGAATGGTGTTGATGTGATGTTTGTATAGTATGAATGTATAAATTGTGCCATCATTGCTCTGACTTTTGGAAAGCTAATATTTTGTATTTTTTTAAAAAAACATATGTGATTGTGTATAGAAATGATTGATGAATATTTATGAGCTGGAAGTATTTAAATGTGATGTTCTCCCAGGTAGGCCACGCCCCCTGAGGAACAATTGATACTCAAAAAAGATTTTACTGAGCATGCTCAGACCCCAAAATGTTAACATTTAATAACTTTGGAACGGATTTATATATTTTCACAAAACCAGTGAAGAGCACATCTGTGGGCCAGCCCCTTTCTACTCTGAAAATTTCACACCCAAAAACCAAACCTTCTGGGCTGTAGGCAAGTGCAAAGAAAAAACCCAGCAAAGTCAACGAGTGAAAAAATGTTTTTTTTTCACCTCTCTGTAACTTGGAGAACGCATATCCAACCAGAATGAAACTTGCCCAATCAAGACATCTACTCCAATGGAATGTGCATACCAAATGTTGTGCAAATCTGTTGACTGGTTGCAAAGTTATTAAAGTGCAATATTTTGAGCTTAACATTGAACTGCCTACTTTAACTTTAGAAGGCACAACTGCACCCCTATACTATATATATGCTTTTACCAGCATATCCCTGTTAATGAGATTTGCTATAAGCATGCTTTCACTTTTGTAATTTGTTAATTTATTTACACAAAGAAGCTTGCTCTTATTCAGCTTTGCCACTGGGAGGATTAAAACACAGAGAGGTTGAGTAACTTGTATAAGGTGACACAGTACGTAGTACCCTGTAAGAGTCACTCAATCTCTCTGGGACTTGTACCTGGTGACACAGTAAAGGTCCATGATAGGATTTAAAAGTGGGATCACCAGACTCATTTTTTTGTACTCAGATCACTAGGCTACACTGCACTGCCTTTGCTAATCAACATAAGGATGTGGTTAAACTCAGTCCCATGTTTGAATTAAATATAAACACTCACATTAAATGACTGTCTACAAGTGCTCACTTTTCCATGAAGCAGATTTTTGGCGACTGTGATCCCTTGAAGACTATCAGCAAGCAAGGCTGCCTGCCACATACAATAGTGAACTGTTAGATATGAGAAGTGTTTCCTTGTTTAAGTTTATAATCAATAACAAGTGAAAACAGAAAAACAAGGTGTTCATTTCACCTTTGTTGTGGAAACTAATGATTCATATTATGAAAGCCTTCACCTTCAAAGTTACCTATTTAAATTTCAAATAAATAGTAGTACTTACAGATTCATTGTTAAGGGAAAAAAGTATTTCTGACTGCAATGAAATGACTATAGTCAGTGTAGTTTTAAAGCACTGCAGACTGATATAAACAGCCTTAGCTTATGGTAGAAATTTTAATGCTCAGATTTTATTCTGTACTTTGAAAGTCGCATTTGCTTTGTAGCCGATTGCTGAAAGCACAATTTAAGTACTGGTGAGTGTAACAGAACAACTAGTCTACTTATTGGAGACCTCAACAGCTTTTTTCACAGACAATGTGGTTTGCAGAAAAGAAAGTGGACATTTTAAGAGGGAAAACAAATTAAATTATTTCCCCCATAATGTCCACTCCCTTGAAATGGAGACAATATGGTCTACATTATGTTCACATATACATAACACCAAGCAAAAAGTACAAGCCACATGGCAGCAATCTATTCCTTCAAACTGATGCAATATGCAGGGTTTTCTAAGTTATGTAATGTTGCATACATAAGTGGATTTACAATCTGGCCAGAAGACTATCCTAAGTTGTTATGGCTATTTTACATGTTTGTTTTTCAGCTACTCATGGAATTTTATATGCATATTTCTATGGTAACCACTTACAACCCAAATCTCCAAAAGGCCCCACCCAAAGTTAAATGTAAAGATGTAGATACTGGCTCAACCTCTGCTTTTATTTTTGGTAGACAAACAGAAAATTTGCAGTGGGAAAGAGTAGGGGGTATCTGTACATAACTGAGACAGTACAGCTCTGATTACAGAGAGCAGAGAGGAAAGCAGTGTGTGACTAATGTGTAATGCAGGATGAGAATATAATTTCCACACACAAATGAAAGCAAGGCTTACACACTTTAGCAATAAAAACAAACCATTAAGCCAGTATTACACTGTCAGGAAGTATAAAAGGAGATCTTGAAATATTGCAGTTACTATGCAAAGCTGTTCATAGACTTTTTGTTTCCTGATCTTCATTAAAAGTTTACATTGAGCTGCCATATGGCAATTAGCTGCCTCCTGAAATAAATAAAAAGCAACAGTTTAGGAATGGTTGTGCAGTAAAATGATTCAATAATCACTCTCTTCTAGTGGTGTGGTAAAGTAGTTCCAGTGTAAATGCAGTCCAGATGAAGTCTCGCAATGCACATGCAACTAAATAAGTAGCTTTATACAGAAACTCAATCAAACCTGACTGACAAATCAAGAGACTTCTGGCAGTTTTGGAGAAGCAAGATCGAGTGGTACTCAGTGCACCCAAAACCCTGGTTGATATTTTAAAACAGCAACAAAAGCAGCAATTTATACAGAAACTACATGACCCAGCTCTGCCTTGGGAATTTTTATATGTACTTTACGGATCACACCAGGAATATGCAAACTGGTCAAGGGTTACCCAACAAATCTTGCTCAATAATGTAAAAAGCAAAGGCCCTAACATTACCAAAATTGCAGGGTAGATGATTTAGGGGACTGGGCAAAGAAACTCGAAACTCTTAATGAGTATAAAGAGAAACTTACTTTAAAAATTATCAGAGACATTAGAACTTGTGCTAGCCAATAGGAGAGACTAACTGTAGTGTACAAGTGGAAATCAATAAAAATATTTCCAGATTTTAGGAGGAGATTGTGGGCACAAGAAACATAAGCCCCCACAATGCATGTTGTGTTCACTGCCAGACCTCAATCCTACAGGAAAATTACCTGTACATCTTTCTTTTTTTTTTTTTAAAACATGCAGAGATCCTGGTTATCTGAATGAACTTCTAGACTCAAAAATGCCAGCCTGAAATTCCCAAAAAGTAGTATGGAAAATACAACATACAGACTTCCTAAGCACTCAAAACAGTTGTAAATCAACTACTACTCTAAACTGAATGTCTGTCAACCATCAGGACTGCCCACACATACAAATATATACTGGTTGCAGATGACTTAGGAAACTGCAGTCGGGACTACAAGCAATGTCCTTAATACTGTGATGTCCTTAATATGCAGTACCCTTAACAGCCAAATTTTACTGTATAGCCTTATCTGTTTTCTTTTATACCTACTAAGGCTGACTGTTGAATAGTGTTGACATAGAGTCCCATTCTGAAATGAAGCCAGCAATATATAAATATTTGCAATATTTTGCATTTACAAAGGATTCATAAATAAACAAGACAGTTTAAAAATCAAAATATTACATTCCATCTGTACTATAGTTGTACAGTGTTTGGTCTAGATTACTAGTACAGCAAATATGTTAGTTTACAATGAAAATGCAGTTTATACTCTGGTTATATGCAGCCATATTCTCAAGCTAATAAGTACTGTCAAATTGCTTGCTTGATCAATTTACCTTTATTATTCAAATATATGTGTTTTTATCATTTTTCACAATAACAACATTAATATACTAAATTATTTCTTAGTTTGCACAGTGGGATGTTTAAATAAAATGGGACTATTTAATACTAGTAGCATCATTTGTAAATGCATGCAAATTAAATTTGCTTTAAATCTAGATGTCTTTTTCTAGTGTGTAACAGACTGATGGATAAATATGGTTCTGCTTTTCTGGCCTCAAGCTACTTAAACCAATGTGCGCACAGGCTAAAACACTGTAAAGATCCATGTGAATACATATCATAAATGTTTATGAGCACCAATAAAAATGTTCAACAGCTGCAATACTTCATTTAGAGTGTTAGTGAAACTGGTTCAGTGTTCATGCTTGAACTCACTGGAAGTGGAATAGCAGATCCATTTTGCCTCTAGCCGATGTCTAATTGAACCACCTGTAAAGAACAAGGAGCAGCCCTCTGCTACTACCTAGTCCTAAATACTTAGGCATTTACAATTACTTTTGTAAACATTCCATTCTCTGCAACCCCCCCCCCCAAACACACCTCATTATCTGCATGCTTCCTGAGCAGCACAATGCCAAAAACTGTAATATGCAACATCTAAGAACCCCTTTGAAATTAAATGAACGTTCCTAGTGGGCTACTTGATCCATATTAAGTCAGCTGCAAACCATGTAGCTTTTTAATTTTTGTTTTCAGATTTTCACCTTTTACATTTCGATTTGCTGCACACACATAGACTTTTTTAATTAGAATGTGAAATGCTGGCTTTGAACAACAGTTACAATTAATTAAGCAAGATACTGATTATAGTTGATGAAATTAGGAAAGAAAACAAAGCCTAGTCAATAGCAAAAAAGGCCATTAGTTAATCCATTGTTCTGCAAGGGAATAAGTCATGGGAAGGATGTTTTACTTTTACAAGGAAAAGTTGATTAAATGCTACACATTGTCATAAATTCATTAACAGGCTAACCTGCCATTATAAAATGAACAAAGGTATTTAAAGAGAACCCTTCTTAAACTGTACAACAACAAAGAGGAAGCTCCCTTACATCAATGTCAGTGCCTCTGCGGCACTTTTTTTTTTTTTAAACAACCTCTAAGGAAGGGGGAGGAATCATAATTTGCCCCTAAGGAGCTAGTCAGATGATCTCTTTCCACTTCCTACTAGCCTGGTCCACCCCGCGCTCCAACATTTTATGATGCCTGTATTAGGGAGAGCATGGGGGCGCATTCAATTGATGTCAATTTTGCACCATTTTCAAACACTGTTTTTGGCCATTTAATTGGACATAACACTAAATCAGAGCTAGAGGTAAATTAACAAGAGCCTTATTAGTTGACCCCTGACTCTGAGTTTACCTAATGTCCCCTTAAATGTCCAAAAACATGTTTGAAAATGACATTCTATAGACTTTAATTGAGTGCACCCCACACTCTCCCTATACAGATGTCATAAAACATCAGAACGCAGGCTAGTAGGAGGTGAAAAGGGATCATGTGGCTAGTCCCACGGGGGCTAATCATGATCCCTTCCTTGGGGGCTGTTTAAAAAAATAAACTACCACAGAGGAACTCCCACTGAGGTATGGGAGCTTCCTCTTTCTTTAGTGTTATTAAAAAAAAAAAAAGAAGAAGGGTTCTCTTTAAACAGGGAAGTGTTTTAGATTATGCACAGCACAGTGCTAGTTTCTAGACAAGTGAACAGGTTGGATGGCAGCAAATAGGCTTTTATGCTGCTTAGTACTGCACTACTATGATGAGGAAAAAAGTGAAGTTCCAAAGATTCTCTGGCCTACTTTCAAGGCTGTGTTGTGGGTTATGAGGGAGGAGAAGAATCTGTTCCAGACCAGCAACTCATGGTTTTACCTAAAATATTCTGCCACACACTAATAAGATGCCAGTTCTTACGGATGGACAGCCCACCCTGCAGCATGCCTGAGAGCTGTACAATAAATAGCCTTTAAATTAGTAGAGTATTTACTCTTCTTTGACTTGGATTCAGACTGTAACAGCAGAAAGCAAATGTCCTATGCACATCTGCCATAGTAACCATGTAATGTATAGTTTTCAATTTAAATACAAGATTGAGAACTACAATTTATGAAAATTATGTACAAACCCTATATTTTTTCTTTTGATTACATATAAATACAAATTAGCTATTCTTCTAAAAGTGGTTATGATAGTAAATAAATACAAAATACAAATCTGACCATTATACTTCATGTGCTGGGTCTTAACCCCATATAAAATGTACAACAAATGCATTTAAACAATTTAAAGGAATATTTCTCTGATTAAAATATTTATTTTCCAATCTTTTTCTAGTAGACATAAATATATATATATATATATTTTTCAAAATAGCTGTTCTTTTTTCAAATTTTATATATAAATAAAGTCTTCATTGGGAAATAAAGTGTCAGCTTGTTTTCCTTTGATATATTTTGTTGCTTTAGCGGCAGGCACAACCTTCCACAACCATGTCTTGATAATTCCTTAATACAACTTTGTCATATTCATCAAGATATAGCATAGAAATGGCGCTGAGTTCTGTCGGCACACAACATGCCTTAGGAATATTTGAATTGACTGAATTGACCAAAGTCTGAACAATGGCATGGTTTGTTGTGTTTAGGTGTTCTGCCAATGGAAATGGACATTCCCCGTGGCAGTAAAAGGCATGATACCCGGGCGGAGCTACTATCCAGTCATTCCACCCTACATCACTGAAGTCTACATATAAAGGATGCCTTCTACAATTGGCTTTTGGCCGCCTCCTCTGTTTCACTTTTGATTGACGCTTTTCTCTTTTATGCAGAGGAAGTCCCTTGCCATCATGGCTGAAAGTCACCAACAATGGCCTCATGTGGGGCCAGCTTTCTTCATCTTGGTGCAAGGACCTGCTAATTCTAACATGTCTCTTGGAAACACTTTTCTCATTGTCCACGTGGACCACCTCAACTAGAAACCCATGGTTGGTCTGTCTATGCGTTATCCACCTTGTAACAGCTGGTGTTACATCAAAACTCTCCCATTTGCTTTCAGTGTGATACACTAATCTAGTATCCAAGAGTCTTGTAATAAAGTCATCAGAGTTGAGTACAGCTGGTCTTAAAACTTCATAAATGTTAATTCGGTGCTGACCACTAGTATTACTTGAAAAAGTTTCCTTAATCTTTTCACGAAAAACCCGGAGCTCTGCTGATGTGATGAGGTCTTCCCCAGGGATGGAAGTTAAATTAAAGAAGAAGCGCACTGTTGTATCATTTGTTTCAGGTAGCTCTTCCATGGATTCTGAAGGGAATTTTTTTGAGAAAAAGAAATAAGCACAATCAGTAACATAATTACTGAAACTTTACTTTAAAGAGTATGAATAACTATACTGGCTGCATCAACCTACTAATAAATGCACATTTATTCACTGACAGCTGACATGTAGAAATTTAAATTCTGACCATCTTTTATGCCATCTTGCTCACTCCAACCTTGACAAAGTCCTCTGGACTGCTGCTCACCACCCCCCCCCCCCTTAGCTGCTCCTACCTGAAAATATGTTTCTGCCCTCACTGTTACTGCATGGCAGGAACTTATATCTCCCATTTGTATCACTCGTTACCTATGTAAATTGACTGTACATAATGCTCTGTATCACAGTAATAATGCTTTTATCACTGTTACCTATGTATTTTATGTATTCACAATCTGTATTTAGAACTTTGAACTATTCTTTTGTCCTCACTGTGACAAGGTGCCTTTGTAAACGAGTCTCTGACTCAAAGGTTGTAAATCTGATTGTACAATAAATAAATAAATGTTGTTTATTTATTTATTTAGTTTTTGTTGACTGGGTAACTGCACTAGACAAATTCTGCCTAGTATCAGGCATGGCCCGGGAGAGGGGGAATACAGATGAATGCCAACTGACCTTGAACCAGATTAAGTTGCTGGTGGTATTTTTAGTGACTGGGGAGAAATTTGGCCAGGGCACCAGGGAAATTCCCCACCTCTTTTCCAGAAGTGCCATGGGATCTTTAACATTCAACTTAAAGGAAAACTACACCCAAAACTTGAAAAAATATATGCTGTGCAGAGTGTTTTCATTTGTATGTGAAGTTCTAGTGTTTCCTTCCCTCTGACTGGTATTAGGAGTTTTCCTAAATTAGCCTGCTAGCTTTAGGTAGTTTACGACCCCTGAGATCTCCATATCAAATAGCTTTATTGCATTTCTTTGTCCTACAATGCACCTTGTTTCATGTGATGGTGATGTAGCAGAGCCCATAAATCCAGCAGAAAGCATTGCATTACAATCAGTTCACAACAATAGAGATGGCTATATTTTAAAATCTGTAGAATTCAGCTTGGTGACCACCCTCATCCTAAAGGTTTTACTGTCCTGAAAAACTTTGCTGCTGGTAATTTTTGTGCAGCTTGTAAAGCTGTCAAGATGTTTAGTTTGTTTGGCATGTGTATGCTGAATGTTGGGTCTGTCTTACATCACAGTCACATGAGACAAGATGCACTGTGGGAACAAGAAATACAATTACGCTATCAGGTATGAAGATCCCCGGGGTCGTAAAACTAGCATAAAGCTAGCAGGCTAATTTAGGAAAAACTCCTAATACCAGAGGGAAGGAAACACTAGAACTTCACATACAAATTAAAACACTCTGCACAACATATATTTTTTCAAGTTTTGGGTGTAGTTTTCCTTTAACTACCAACAGAACAGGCAGATGGGACCTCGGTTTAATGTCTCATCCGAAAGGTGGCATCGCAGGAGTGCAGCACTCCTCTCATGCTGCACTACAGTGTCAGTACTGGGATTTAACCCAAGTGCCTGGTGTGAGGATAGCACCCACAGCCTGCTGACCTTGTGGCCTCAGAGGTGAGTGTGCTAGTGCTACCTGCTGAGCCACTGACACTGCCAGTTAAGATACCGTACATACAATAAGGATGACCAGAACTCACGCAAACACATCAGTAAATCATTTGCTAGTAGTACATTTTACCTGCTAATGACCAATGAATACAAATTAAGAAATATCTGATGTTTGTGTTTTGCAGTGAACTTTGTAAATAAAGGCAACTAAGTAGCTGTTATCAGGATTCTCATGACTGATTTCAAAGCCAGCATGAGTTTTCTGAAAGCCAGGTACATCTGTTACAATTTTCTTGTAGCTGTCTTAGCATCCACCTGAAAGAATGATTTCTCTGTACAAGTCACATTATTTTATGTCAATATTCAGACACATGTGCACCAAAAGGCATTTCACCATGCACTTTTGGGTCAACATTCATAAAATGGCATTTTATTTTGTCATTCCAGATGGAAAGCAAAATTGTGAAAGATTTACAAAGCAGCTATTTAACAGGAGTACTACCAAACATAGGTGGCAGTATACCACTAGTATAGCTGAACTGTGAAAACCCTAGGAAATGTTGAAACAGTTCTGAGATTCATATAATCTTAAATTTGCTGCAGTTCAGAATCACCACTCCTGGACAAAAGCACAAACTGGTACTACTTTTTCCCTCTAGGCAGGATCAAATGTAAGCTCCAGATGTAATAATTTTGAGTTTTCTCAAGATAAAATTCAGCCATAAGCAAGCAAAAAAAAAAACAAACAGACTAAAATTGTTAATAAATAAAAATTAAACAATAGGCAACACTGAACAAAACAAAAAAAGGTGAGCCTTGACCTGCTTAACTCAAATTCTGAATAAGGGAATGTTGTTGACAAAATATTTTGCAGGATTGCATCACACTGTTAAATCTTTAGCAGGGTGGTAACACCATTTCCCCTTTGGCTTCCAGATAGTGGATATGCAAAAATGTGCAAGGGAGGAAAATGTATGTTCTGAGATAAGACAAGTATGCATACTTTGCTAGGGCACCACTGTGACTACCGATTCATCTAACATAGTCAGCGTGCCTCCCTAAAGTTAAGGAAAAAATCTCAGGAATATTGGGCCTCCCCAAAAATACCATACAATACCTTTCACAGTGCACCAGGAACTGAGTGAAATGCCTTTGGTTGAGTTTATTCATCTGACATGGTTTGGAATTATTTTGCCTTATCACTTTATATAACACATCAAAATCTCACAATTTAAGATATTATCATTGTTGAGCTTCTTGAACTCCTGGGACCAGGCCTGGCTTTAGGGTTTGGGGGGACTCCAACAGGATTAGTAAAGTCATGGGCCACCCCTACTTGACCCAGCTCCGTGTGTTTCATGGTAGCCCACATGCACATTTTATTTTCTGCATAATCACCAGTATATTTAAATTGTTTAGGGGGAGACAGCAGTGTTAGTTCTTGGGGCTGTGCTTCCTATCCCATCCATTTCTGCTGTTCTGCCTCTTGTTGGCTGGATCATAGCTTGCTGGGGAATTTGATGAAATTATGATGCCACATTAGAAAAAGCAGCACAGCCTTCTATTGTTGATTATAGAACATAATATTTAAAATAAAGTAAAATTAGTACAGTAAACTGCTCTGGTTGGGGGACCCCACATTAGCAGGGGGGGCCCCAGCAACTGCAGGGTTCTGCTGATGCTTAAAAGCAGTTATGACTGTGACCTCTACTGGGAAGCTGCTCTGTTGCAGATACACTACATACATACATTTTGCTATATCAGAGGGGACTCAGGCAAGCCAAAAACATGCTATTTTTTTGGGGGGGGGGGACACTTACATCACATATGATATTCTAAATGTAGAACATCAGTAACAACTAGGCCAGTCACAAAATTTGTAATATCCACTATTACAAAACTTGTAAAACTTTAATGAAAGTTCAGGAAAGCCCCCAAAAAAAAAAAAAAACAACAACACACACACACTGTTCACAGAATACTTATAATAAAAGATGTTGTATTATTTATGCTGTTTCATGCTATGCAAACTGCAAATGCCTCTGCACTGCAGTGTAGTAAGGAGTAATGCATGGTGCTGGGTAAAGCACTGCCAATATGTTTAATGACTTACTGTTAAAACAGAAGTGTAGGTAATATTTCATAGACCCAAAGGAGTTTAACCACAAATGGACTGTGACTACTGCACGAAGGCTGCAGTGCCTAGATGCTCCAAAGATACTGTATGTCAGAGGAAATTATTGAAGCTCTTAGACAGAAGCACCATTAATAATTCAAGCACTTGTGTGCATGGCTATGGCTATGAATGGAATAATTCATGTATGTAGCAATAGGTGTTAAAGAGTACCTAGTCTCAGGTGCTATTCTGGTAGTTCACTGATCTTTTCATTTTCACAAAGAGTGTTTAGAATAAGGGGATTCAGAATTTAAGATGTCTCTGGCTATGATAAATAGAATAAAAAATACCTATAAAATGATTGTTATGCTGACAATGAATCCCAGGAGTAAACAGTCCAACCTTTGTGTGTGCTGCTGTGATCCCAATGGCCAAGCAGATTTACAAGCCTATTATCCATCTGCTTATAAAAGTTCAATTTAGATTTACACTGTGGCTATTGGTAGATTTAACACAAGACAAGAAAGTCATTGTTGTAACAATGCAATTGATTGATGAAGTGATATCTCACGGTGATTAGCAAAGGATTAGAACCTATCTAAATGATGCCAGATCAACTGTAAATTGGGCAACTTCAGCTACTGAGCATTAGAAACCAAAGCAATTGATGGGAATTGCTAATCCAAATTGAGCTACAAAATCTTGCCATGGTTTACAGAAAGAGAAGCCTGTAATCACTATCATTCATGACAAGACATATATATTAATTAAACCATAAAGTTCTGTAATTTACTATCTTTTACACCAACTGAGTGTTTACTGTTTAGAGTCAGTCTGCTTCTGTAGTATTTACTGTTTAGGGTCAGTCTTTTCTTAAATATTTACTGTTCTCTGTCTGTTACTATGGTATTTACCCTGTCTGGGGTCAATCAGCTGCTGCAGTTTGAACTGCTGAACCATCTGCAACTAATATTTTAAAATACATAGCTCTAGTGTGTAACAGAGAGTGTGCGCATGAGTGTGTGTGTGTCTATTTGTGCTGCCTGACCATTTGTAGACAGACATTCTTCAAACACATTTACCTAGGTGGACCTCAGTAAATGTCTTACCTTCATGATGGAAGCCTCTGATGGTGTTGGCCTGGCTGGCCGATCTCTCATGCTGCTGGTCCAGGGCCAGGCTGGTCCCCTCACCTGAGTGCAAACGGTACAGGTCCAGCATGTACTGGGGCACCACAGCATTCTTACTTGGGTTCGGTCTCTTCTTCAGGCCGAACATGTGGAGCAGCCGCTGCTCAAACTCACTCAGGATCTCCTCGGTCTGCTGGGGACTCGAGCGGCCTGACTCAGCAAACTTTCGTCGGCCAATCTCAGGTATGAGGCCAGCAGAGCCCCCCAGCAGGGCCTGGTAGAGCAGCAGCAGCAGTAGGGAGGAGACATCGGAGACCATGGTCGAACTGTGCATGAAGGGAGGGAAAGAACAGAGAGATTAGGGGACCACCCTGGCTACAGATACAGCAGACTATTATCCAACAGTGAAATGGTGCTGTGGAGACAGCCAACTTAAAACAGTGTGCTGCAGACAGTAATAATTATGATTAAGATAAATAACTGTATAAAATCAGAAGAGAATTACTAAGTACAAGTACAGATATAGTAAGACAAGCAAGTTATGTGAGGAGTCCAGCAGTGGAGCAAGAAAGCAGAGTTTTGGGAGCTTGTAGTACAGAAGGAAAGATATCAGAAAACTTGAGCAGGTGAGTTAATAAAAAGGTGAAGAATAAACGAAATTGCCGAAGGGGAGATGAAAGCTTGTCAAAGGGGAGATGAAAGCTTGACAAACAAGGTGCCATACCCTATGGGTGGGTGAGGAAGAGGAAAAAAAGTGGAAGCCCTATAACAGAAGGAAGTTCAGAAGCGAGATAAAAAGGAAGCAACGGATAAGACACATAAAAAGAAGAAAAAGGGTGGGTGAGAGGTGAAAATGTGGTCTTTGTCAATAGGAGTGCAGTGCTACAAGGAGCCGGGGCCAGAGATGAGAGGAGGTGATAGAGGGAGCCAGGAGCAGAGCGCCACCGCACGTGAGAAGGGCAGCACTTGTTTACCATTGAGGGAGGGAGTGTTGTGTCTGCCCCGCGATTAGATCAGAGGGGTCGAGCCAGACAGCCATACAGGTGGAAACAGCCGCCTCATCCCCTCACAATAGCGACGTGCTGCTACTGGCTCTCAAAGAACAAATCATCAAAAAGAAAGGGAAGGGGAGACAAAACAACCCAACAAAACAAAATACAACTACCTTTAAGAAACAGCAGATAAACTAGGAAGCACAGTCTGACACGTCCATTGAAAAAAAGTCCACATGGAAGAAAAAAATGTAATGAAAAACAAAATATAATTCGGATTTATAAATACACTTGAAAGTAGAATAAGATCGGCAACAACCCCCAGCAATGTTTTCAAACCAGCGCGTTCTGGTTATATGAGATTCACGCTCTCCACGTCGTTTTGTTCCCGCACCACCACAGGTTACAGTAAAACTTCTCAGCCAAGGTGTTTCCTCGGGGACTCGGCCGTCGCCTCAGAAAACTAAACGTATGTATGTTAATAACAAACAAGCAAGCTCGGGGCTGACTCCCTTAAGGCGACTTCTTGCAGAAAGGCCGAACAACAACTCCCCCACGGTCCCAAGTTCGTGGGAAGTGCCCTCATCCACAATGTGCAGCTGCCCGGTCTCCGGCGGGCTGCGAATGGTACCTGCGCCGACAGGCGCTTGTGTCTGACCGTGGGTTTTCTGGTCTCACTGTGTTCCTTCCACATCACTTAGTGTTATTCCAGATTTTATCCTCTACAGCTGTTAGGCAGAAAATAGAAAATCTCGAAAGTGCAGTCTGCCACTTCTTACACATATTTTAAGCAGCTGGTAAGTCAGCAGGCAGCCAGAGTGAGCCAGACTTTTTTTGTTATAGGAAACGATTGCAAACTTTCTTCCCTCTAAACACCTAAAGTACACTTTATCTCACGGGATATGGATCACACACTTCAGTGAACAGCTCTTGTCCCAGTTCCTGCAAATCCACTGAATAAAAAGTTTTGTGTATATGATTTTTTTCTCTCCTAGTCGGCAGACCTTGTGTTCTCAGGCTGTGTTGGCAATATCGCTTCTGTAGTCGTCAGTAAATTGAGATTGTTTGATGCAAAGCTCTTTGGTTTGATGCGCCCTTGTGTTACTCTGCTGATGTCACGACCCTGGGGGCTAGAGAGTCTGCCAATCAAAGCAGCCAGCGAGCCCTACAGCCTGTACTGGCAGATTACAGTATTGTCGTTTAAAGCGACAGTGCTAATTTAAACGTTACCTTGTGTAAACTTTCAAGGGGACTGACCCAGGTATCAAGTAAGACACCCTGACCGCAAGTCGTGGGGTTATGTTGAACAAATTAAGCAGCCTGTTCACACGAATACCATTAATGCCACTTCTGTTGTATTTTTGAATTACGTTTGTACCTCAGGGGATGTACTTTGTTTTCAGAGGTGCTTATGAAAGCATTGACAGCGATGATGCTAAATTAATCAGCGGTGCGCAAACAAAGAACTTTGAGCTCTGCCTACGAGATTTATATAAAAAGTACCTGACTGGTTTTGGAACTTGGCGTTCTGCTGAGTAATGTGCTAACCTTTAACACTCCTCTGTAATCCTCCAGATAAATATGCCTTATATGTTTTTTTTTTTCTTACACGAAGTATAACTAGTACTCTACCCTCATAGTAAGTGTTGGCGGATACAGTAGATAAGACATACAGAGATAAAACAGTCATTTATTTATTTGATAACCGGAACACTGGGCTAACTAGTTAGTTTATAGTATCGACCAGGGCCAAAGACAACACTGAGTTACGTATGAAATTTCTGAAGGCGAGCCTTCACCTTTAAATCTCCGGAATGAAAATGAGATAAAAGTTGATCCAGTGCGCCTACGTGTGGAGAGATTAGGAAGGCCAGATCAATTGCGCACTAAACACAGAGTTCCATTGTATTTTTTACAAGCATAATTCGTCTCTGCAGCTATACAAATCGGATTATCTTCATGCAGTTTGATTCAAGCAAAGTTTGACTTTGCAGGTGTGAAAGTCAAAATGAGGCATTCGAAACAAACTGCGGGGGCGGGGGCGGATGTCAAAGCTGAGATAAAAGCAATAAAAGAAAACGTGTCTCCCAAATGTTAAAAAAGTTTTACGACTACAGAAAAAAAAGTTAATTTGTATTACCTATTACCGGAAAAAGCTATAACTGTAAAAATAAATGCAAAAATAACAGTTGGAGGTGGGTGGGGGAGGCCTTTTGACCACAGGAAAAGTGAGAGAAATTGTACCGGGGGCATTAAAAATGAAATGTAAGGTGTTTTTTTTTCCCCAGTCTTCTCATGAAAGTAATTACTGATTCAAAAAGTAAGGCGGTTTAAATAAGGGCAGGGTGTAAATTATGGAATCACAGTGGCATAGTAAGGCAGCAGGTCTATGCCCCATGAGGCCTCAGATCCTTGGAAGCGGGGTCAGACTGGGCTACAGAGGGCCCACCTGGAAAGTTGACACAAGGGGCCACCTGGAAAAGCAATAAGGGAGGGCCCAGGGTGTCACACTCCTATAACTATTCCACTTCAATACGATACACCAGCTCTGTGTTTGCATTATGAATTTACTTACAGTGCCTATTTATTAAAAAAAAACAGAAGATACAACCAAAGATTCTCAGAGCTTAGAAAGTGGTCAGGAACCTAACAGAGGGGGCCCTCCTGGAAATATCCAGGTGGGCCAGTCTGACCCTGCCTGGAAGTGTGTTGTGACACCACAACCAAAACCCCGAAGTGTCTTACTGCAGGTATAAAATGGATTATAAATGTAGATTTTTTTAAATAAGTAACAAAATAAAAAATACTTGTGGGCTAGCAACAGAGGGGGCTAGTGTGCTTGGTTTAGTGTCTGTGGCAAGCATGGCTGTTTCTTTCTGAATCATGTTGTGTGTTATAGCGTAGGAAGAGGCATCTTTGTGAGGAGCCCAACTATTTCTGAGCATGCTGAATGCAGTGTTTGACTTATACATTTGTTTTTCAGTTACCACAAACTAGCTACTGGGAGCAGATTCAGAGAAATGTAAACTGAGTTAGAGCAAGCCGTGTGTGGGTGTGCTGGTTGGCTATGCAGGCAGGCATATTGGCAGGTGGGCAAGCCGGCGGTGAACAGGAGGGAGTAAAAAAAAAAATTGAGCAGATGAGAAGGTGAGGGTGTGAATGTAACGGAGTGTATTCCGATGGACAGATGCACAAGCAAGCAGGAGACTTATACAGAGCAGAGTAAACGCTATGAGTCAGAAAAAAAGTGGCAGAGGGATATTTTGTGTGCTGCATCCTGGGTAGTAGGGACCTGTTTATTTATTTATTTATGTCTTTGATTACCGGGTAGGTGCACTGATCCAGAGGACCGTTTTCAGACAGACCCGGGCCAACAATATGGCACAGTAAGACAGCACAAATACAGCTTACATAAACAATTAGAGATAAACATTACAGTATGATGCATACATAATTTCAGGCAAAACACACCATGGAAATGGGGTTACAGTAGGTCAAGGCAGTACAGTACAAGTCATAAGTGCAATTGAGGATCAGGAGTCAGGGTACACTGAAAATAGCATGAGTATAAAAGTTGGATGGCAATACACATTAGAAAAGGGTCAAAGAACTGGTGCAAGTTAGAGAAGGAGCAGGGAGTGCAGAAAGTGGATGCACCCCAAGAATAGTAGGCATTATTACCACAGGGAGTGTAAAGGAGAAATGGTATTCGGTGGTGGGGATGTGGAGAGAGATTACCCTGGAGAGCAAAAACATATGGCTTCGGACATCAACCATGTTCTGAAATGGGATTTGAAGCTGAGGTGCATGTTGGGTGACTGGAGGGATGCAGGAATTCTATCCCACAGTGATGGGGCAGTGACAAGTAGCACTTTGGTTCCCATAACGGTGGAGACTCTAGGGACCTCGGCGGGGGGGACAGTTGAATCACGGAGACACCTGGGCATGGCCCTGGCCTTGAGGAGGGATGAAAACGGGGACTCTTTACTCCCTCTGAGAACATTATTGGCTATATAGCCACGAGCACAGTTGAAACGGTCTTGGAGTGGAAGCCACCCTAATGACTCATAGAGGTCACAGTGATGAGTCGAGTATGGAGCCAGGAGAGTGAAATGACAGATTCTATTGTAGACTGAATTAAGTCTTGCATGCAGGGCGGTGGACATATGAGAGTAGATGGGGGAGCAGTAGTTGATGATAGGGAGCAGGTTTCCTTGGATAATGGCTAGGTGGGCCTCAGGGGTCAGGTAATGTTTTAATTGATAGGCAGCCCTGAGTTTCTGGTTTACCCTACATAGAATGAGGTTGATGTGCTCTGTGTAGGAGAGGGTAGAGTCAAGGGTAACTCCCAGGTATTTGAAATTAGGGACATTCTCCAGGGCAGAACCATCGGGTGAAAGCACAGAGAGAGATGAATTGGATTTCAAGATGTTAGCTAGGTAAGGTTTAGACCCAAGAAGCATTGTCTTTTTTTTCATTTACCAGGAGCATATTAGACGAAAAACAGGTGTGGGCTGAGCCATAGATAGTTTTGAGTAGGTACCAAGGACATGTTAGGGACTTGTCACTATCGTAGTTAAGGCAGTCAGAGGGAAGGGAGCTGATAAAAATGGAAAGCAGTAGGGGTCCCAGGATGGAGCCCTGGGGGATGCCTGTAGAGAAGGGCAAAGCAGGGGAAGTGTCAGAACCAATGCACACTATTTGGAAGTGCCCAGAGAGATACCTCTGGAACTACAAGGATTGGAGCATCCAAGCAGATGGAGTTTGAGGTGTAAAAGGGAGTGGTTGACAAGGTTGAAAGCCTTGGTCAGATCCACAAATACAGCACCAGTGGCTCTCCCCCAGTCCATGCTCCTAAAGACATGGTCAGTAAAGTGTGCCAGAGCAGTTGTGATGCTATGGTTTGTATGGAAACAATGTTGTTGCCTGCACATAAGATTGTACGTCCCGATGTGACTGAATAGTTGGTGATGGATAGTTTTCTCAAGGAGCTTGCTCAGATGGGGAAGGATGGAAATAGGTCTGTAATTATCTGAGAGAAGGTGGTCCCTGGCTTTAAATATTGGTACAACTTCAGCAATTTTCCACGAGTTCAGCTTGATTGAGTTGGCCAATGCCAGATTGAAGAGGAATGGTTTGGTGATGGCTGAGGAAATGAGCTTAAGCAGAGAGGGGTAGAGACCATCAGTGCCAGGGCTGCCCCTGTTTAGAAGACTCTTAATGACTTTGGTGGTGTCCTTTTGGGAGATGGCCCTAAAGTAGAGAGGGGGGGCAGAGGGGGGAGGAGAAAAGGGACAGGCCATTAGGACAGGGTCCAGGACTAGTTTGTTGATGGGAAGGCAGTTTACTAAGGTGGGTAGAGAGGTCAGTAAATTTCAGATTAAAGGCCTAGGCAACCTCAGGTGGATCAGTCAGAAGGCCAGCTGGGGAGCGTTGATGGATAACAGGGCTGTGGGTGTGTGGATTGAGCAGGTAACTAATGAAGTCCCAGAAACGACGGGGGTTATCCCTTTGTGGTAAAAATTTTATTTCAGAGAATGTGCCGTTTGTTTGCATTGGTTGCGCAGGTACATGTAATCATTCCAAAGGGCTGGAAGGGGGTATTTTTGAAGGCAGCCAACATTCTGTCCCTTTCTTTCATAAGGGCTAGTAGTCCCTTAGTGATCCAGTGGGTACAGCCTCCCCTCACTTTCCTAGTGGTTAGTGAGAAGTGGAATCTTGAATCTGCATGAGGGCATTCATGAGAAAGGTCACTGTAGATATCACATCTGTAAGGGGGTAAAGTGCTAACCAGTTTACTGACCAGATGTCCTCCAGTAGGTTAGAGGTGACCGGGCTGTTTAAATTTTGGAAAGATAGGTGGGGGGGCGTGTTTGTTCCTGGTGGACCAGATAATGTAAGTAGGGGAGTGGTCACTGATCAAGTTGGACAAGGTCCCAGCCTGGAGTACTTTATCTTCCCCGTTTGTAGCCACCCAGTCAATCAGGGAATGTTTTTGTGTGTGGGTGTTGTGTCTGGTGGGGACAGTGATGGTTTTCACCAGGTTGTGTTGTTGTAGCAGGTTGGTATAGTCGAGTTCGAGGGCGCTTAACCAATTTATGTTAAAGTCACCCTGGAGGATGGTGTCTCAGGCTGGTGAGAGTTGGCTCAGTCTGGTCAGGTGGTTCATTAGACTTGGTGTGCCCCTGGCGGGGGGGGGGGGTTGTAGCAGCATCCTAGGTACATTTTCTTTGCTGAGCCCAGGGTCAGCTCGGAGATGAACCACTCACTGAGGAATTTGGTGTCAGAGCTGTGGACGGAGGTAGCTGAGAGTGGTTCCCTGAGGTAAAGAGTGATACCTCCACCTTTCTTTTTTCCTAGTCTATCATGGCGTAATATGGGGTAGCCAGGCAGTTGGTATGTGGCATCAGGGATGTGCGCTTTCAGCCATGTCTCCACGAGACCGAGGATGTGGGGCTTGTAAAGGGATACCCAGGCTTCACGGTCAGAGAATTTGGATGGGAGACTACAGATGTTTAGATGTGTGATTTTTAGCCCTGAGGGGCTGGCCCAAGTGATGTTGGAATAGGCAATAGGGATATTTATAAGGCCTGGATTACTTTCCACATCCCCTGCCAGCAGTAGCAGGGAAAAGAGGGGACAGTATGGGCGAGGCAGCAAGGAGGATGATAGGGAGAAGGAGTGTAAGAAGAGTCCAATTTGGCGAGACTCTAGGTTGGAGAGGAATGCGAAGAATAGGGGGCCCGGGGGCATTAGCTCCCATCTGTGGGTCATCTGGTCGAAAGGTAGGCAAGAAGGGGGATAGGTGCTCTTGATCCAGAGCAAGTGTGGAGGCACAGAGATCAACCACCATTAGAGTGCCTAACAATGAAACAGCCAGCAGAGGGAGCAAGACAAGTTTCATTATAGCTGGTTTTACCTGTCAAACACCAGAGATAGTGTAAGGTAGCATTGGCCTGGTGGGTAGGGCTCCCAGCTGAGGCAGCAGTGAATGGACAGGCCAGGTTCAAATGCCAGGGCTCTACATCTATGGAAATTCCCAAAAAATGCAGGGAGGGGGAGAGTGAAATAAGAAGAGGGGATGAGATAGGGCCCTTCAATGGAGGTGGGACTGAGACAAGTTTGTTTAGGGCCAAGAATGGGAGGGGCACAGGAGGGGCAGTTACACTGTTATTTCGAGGGACTGGTGGGCAAGACCAAATGTTTGCCTAAGATATGGGTGGAAAGTGGGCTGATAGGTTCTAGCAACTATAAAGGAGGACCACCCAGGTGGGAGGGTGGGCAGGGCTTAACAGTGCTACTTGCAGTGCGGCACTGTACCAGAGTGCAGAGGAGCAGGTGAGTGGAGGGAGGGGGGAAGAGTTCCAGGCTGCAGGCTGCCCCCAAAAGCCAAAAAAGCAGTCTGACTGGTGCAGAAATCCTGTTACATAGAAACATAGAATTTGACAGCAGATAAGGACCGCTTGGCCCACCCAGTCTGCCCATTTCCCTACCTACTGGATAAGCTGCAGATCCTAGTTAACCAGCAGCCTACTTCTTCCTACCCCCACCCCCCAGAACTGCCTTATGACTATCCCATGCATGCTTGAATTCCACCACTGATTTTGACTCCACAACCTCCTCCGGAAGGCCGTTCCATGCATCCAAAACCCTCTTTGTGAAAAATGCTTCCTTAAATTACCTCTGAGCCGCCCCTCTATCTTCAAATTAGCCTCTTGTTCTTGCACACCTCTTTTTGAAAGATGCTACCCTCTTGGACTTTGTTGATTCCCTTGAGGTACTTGAAAGTTTCTATCATGTCCCCCCTCTCCCTCCTTTCCTCGAGGCTATACATATTAAGCTCCTTAAGTCTCTCTTCATATGTCTTCCGATGCAGACCCTGCACCATTTTAGTTGCCCTCCTGGACAGCTTCCATCCTGTCTATGTCTTTGCGGAGATTAGGTCTCCAGAACTGCACACAGTACTCCAGATGGGGTCTCACCAGCTGTCTGTACAGAGGATAATAACTTCTTGTTTTCTACTGGTGATGCCTCTCCCTATGCATCCCAGTATCCCCCCAGCCCTCCTTGCTGCCCTCTCACGTTGCTTGCCCATCTTTAGGTCATCTGATATGACTACCCCCAGGTCCCTCTCCATTTTTGTTGTTGTTAGTATCTCACCCCCCATTATGTACTCTTCCCCTGGGTTTTTGTTTCCCAAGTGCATTACCTTGCACTTCTTAGCATTGAATCCAAGCTGCCATACATTTGACCATTCCTCTAACCTTGCCAAGTCCCTTCTCATCCTTTCCACCCCACCCTGTGCATCAACTCTGTTGCAGATCTTGGTGTCATCTGCAAAGAGACATACTTTTCCTTCCAGTCCTTCTGCAATGTCACTTATAAAGACATTGAAGAGGACCGGTCCTAATACTGAACCCTGCGGTACCCCACTAGTAACCCTCCTTTCTTCTGAGTGGACTCCATTTACTGTTACCTCTGTGTCCTATTCTCCAGCCAATTCTTTACCCAGGCTGTCATCTTGGGACCCACACCCAGGCTGGCTAACTTGTATATTAATCTTTTGTGTGGGACAGTGTCAAATGCCTTGCTAAAGTCTAGGTAGGCCATGTCCACAGCCCCTCCTGATCTACTACTTTGGTCACCCAGTCATAGAAATCTATATTAATCTGGCATGACCTTCCCGCTGTGAATCCATGCTGCCTAGGGTCCTGTGCCCTCTGGCCTCTAGATACTCGACAATTCTTTCCTTTAGAAGTGATTCCATCATTTTCCTATCACTGAGGTTAAACTAACAGGTCTATAGTTTCCTGCTTCTGCCTTTCTCCCACTTTTGTGAAGGGGAATCACATCTGCCCTCCTCCAGTCCTCGGGTACCACCCCATCCTCCCATGATTTGTTAAAAAGGGTAGTCAGTGGTGTCACTAGTTCTACCCTTAGTTCTTTTAGAGTTCTGGGATGAATCCCATCAGGCCCCATTGCTTTGTCCACCTTCAGTTTTAAGAGTTCTTTCAGAACTCTTTCTTCTGTAAATGGGCCGGTATCAACTTCTGTATCCAGCTTGTTACTATTGTTTGTTTTATGTACCTCCCCCTCTTCCTTTGTAAATACTGAGCAAAAATATTTGTTTAGTATCTCTGCCTTTCACAGTCTCCTCTGCCCACCCTCCCACCCTTTATTAAGCCTCACTATCCCTCCCTTGGTCTTCCTTCGCTCCCTGATGAACCTATAAAGGTTTTATCCTTCTTAACTGAGTTGGCTATCTTTCCTCGGTTTGGGCCTTTGCTCTTCTGACTGCCTTCCCAGCTTCCTTTTGCTTTAACTGATACAGTTCTCTGTCCTGCTCCTTCTGAGATTCCTTGTACTTCCTGAATGCTTTCTTTTCTCTTGAACCTTCACTGCCACTTCCTTTGAGAACCATAGTGGTTTCTTACATCGTCTTGTTTTGTTTATTTGCTTCACACAAGGCTCGTTACCTCTGTGATGGCAGTTTTATTATTCCCCATTGTTCTTCCACCCTCCTTCCTGCCCATTTGCTAGTGCATTCCTTAGGCACTCACCCATTTTGGCAAAGTCAGCCCTCCTAAAGTCCAGTACTTTTGTCTTTGTATGGCTTGACTCTATTGCTGTGTTTATTGTGAACCATACTGTTCGATGGTCGCTAGTTCCCAGATGGCTACCCACTTCTACATCTGTAATCCTCTCTCCATCTCCATTTGAGAGAATCAAGTCTAATATTGCTCCCTCTCAAATGGGCTCCAGTACTAGTTGTCTAAGGCATGCCCCCTGTAGGGCATCTAGAATAACTGCACTCTTCGAAGTGGCAGCTGCAACTGCACTCCAGTTAACATCCGGCATATTCAGATCACCCATCAGCAATATCTCCCTTTTTCTGCCATTCTAAGTATACTTTCTATAATTTCCCTGTCCATTTCCTCCCCTGAGGAGGTCTGTATATAACCCTATGCTGCATTGTGGTGCCATTGCCTGTCTCCAAATTTACCCACAGTGCTTCTTCTCCTCCCTGTTTACCCTTTTGTTCTGTTACTTTTATTCCTTCCCTTATGTAAAGAACTACTCCCTCCTCTTTTACCCCTCCCTGTCCCTCCTGTAGACAGTGTACCATGAGTAAGCTTATGTCCCAGTCATGGTTTTGTGTGTACCATGTTTCTGTGACTGCCCGATATCCAGATGTTCCTCCTCCATCAAGGCCACTAATTCAGGAAGCTTGTTACCCAGACTATGGGCATTAGTACTCATTGCTCTCCATTTTTGCTGGCTTTACCTTCTGTTGCAGCATCCCCACTGACCGTTCTACCTCAGTCTTTTTCTCATTTAGTACCCTGTTTTGTAGGGAGAGGCTGGGATTTTCCTGCTGCTTGTCAGTGCTCTCTCCTTTGACTAGTTTAAAAGCTTGCCAATGAAGCATTTAAACCGATTGTTCAAAAGACTTGTTCCTTCCTGGACAGATGCAGACCATCCTGCCAGTATAGGCTGGTGTCCTCAGGTGAAACCCCAGTCCCCAATGAAGCCAAACCCTGTGCTCACACCATTTTTTCAACCATTCATTAAACTGCATGGTGCCATTGCCCTCGCTCCCCATGCTTTTGACAGGCAGCACCTCTGAGAAGGATACTGTGTGTGCTACTCGTCTTAGGTCCCTCCCCCAACTCTGCAGTGTCCTCCTGCACTGCTCTAATCTCATGATGAACCAAGTCATTTGTCCCTAGGTGGACAATTACGTCCAGCTCAGAATCCCTTGCAGCTGTTCTCATGATCCTGAGGATGCGCTTCCTGTCCCTCCAAGCCATGGCACCAGTTCTTGCTCATTTGGGTAGCCTGTGATGTGGGTGACTGAATGTCAGCGACTGGTCATAAGGGTGACTGCACAATGGTACCGACAATGTGGGCAACCTTGGATTTCACCTCTTTCCCCGAGTTGTGCCCCCCGCCGGAGTAGGAATCCTAATTTCAGTCGCCCTTGTGGTTGCGTGCGCTTATGACCAGTCACTGACATTCAGCCGCCCTTGTCGCATAGAAGCCTCATTTGTTGTGATTTTCCAATCCAATGGGCAAGAACAAGTTTCATCCACTTGGGATTCCAAGTACCCATTTTATAATAGTAACTGACACATACCAATGCATTTTGACAGGCAACTAACAAAATCACTTTTGGCCTGCTTGTTGGATAATTAGTAGACTACCCTTAACGTGGAATTCTGACTGCCCCTGTTACCAGCAGGAAATGATGGAAAACAGAAGAAAACCAAGGAAAATCTGACTTTGAAAAAAATGTTTCCTTCGGCAGGGATTCAGTTGGAAAGGTTTTGGTGCGGAAACTCCCACATCTAGATTTTTAAGTGAGGGAACTGTCATTTCTAGGTGTGACGGAACTCTCCTGAGAGCATTTAATGGAGAAAGATAAAAGAAGTATAGGAAGTGTCATACAATTTTGTAAGAGGTGGTGGAACTAAGTTCCTGCGGGCTCCTACGCAATTTAACCCCTTCCCTTTCGTGAATACTGTGCGACAGGCTTTTGGTTCCAGATTTAAAGGATTTGCAGTGCTGTGTGGGGTGCCTACATGGTCAAGGGTTCACCAAAATAACTTTGTAAACTGATGTGAAAGATATTGTCACGAACTTTGGTTCAGAAAGGAGATGGCAAAGAAGGTAAGGGACAAAAAGGGTGCCTTCAGAAAACACAAAGAGACACAGAAGGAGGAGGATAGGGCAGTGCACCTAGAGAGACAGAGGGAAGCAGGAAAAGAATGAACAGAAGAAAGATTAGCGCAGATGATAAAGAAAGGGGACAAGACATTCTGCAGATACATTACTGAGGGAAGGAAGGCCAGGGGAGGGATTGTAAAGGCTCAGAGGGGAGGAATATGTGTGTGTGTGGAGGGTGACCTGCAAAAAGCATCAATACTGAATGAATAATTCTGTTCAAAATGCACGGTAGAGGGGGGAGGAACAGTGGCCAAAACTAAGCATCAGGAACAATGTGGGGAGGTAAACACCAGTCTGTTTACAGAAGAGAGAATCCTGGAGGAACTCACAAAACTGAGGGTGGACAAAGCGATGTTACCAGATGACATACATCCGAGGATATGAAGGAAATTATAGAAGGCACTAGTAGCCCTGTTTAGTGAGTCACTCAATACAGGGATGGTCCCAGAGGACTGGAATGGGGGCACATGTAGTCTGTTGTCACAAGAGTGGAAGCAGGGAGGAGGCAGGAAACTATAGACTGGTCAAACTCATCTCAGTAGTGGGCAAGATTATGAAGGCGCTGCTTGAGGAAAGGATTGTGGAACACTTTGAAACCATGGGAGCACAGAATCCAAGGCAGCATGGATTCACAGAAGGAAGGTCATGTCAGACAAATCTGATAGACTTTTTTGACCGGGTAACGAAGGAGGTGGATCAGGGAGGTGCGGTTGATATCGCCAACTTCGACTTCAGCAAGGCCTTCAACACCATTCCACACCGGAGACTGGTTAACAAGTTAAGCAGCCTAGGGTGGGCCACAAGGTAGAAAACTGGGTTAGAAACTGGTTGAGGGACAAAAAGTAGAGGGAGGTTGTAAATGGGATCAAATCCAAGGAGAGGAGGGTGACCAGTATGGTGCCTCAGGGATCAGTCCTGGGGCCAGTCCTTTTTAATGTCATTATCAGTGACATTGCTGAAGAGCTGGCGGTGAAGAGCTGGAGGGGAAGGTTTGCCTATTTGCAGATGACACCAAGATATGTAATAGAGTAGACACCCCAGAGGGGGGTCAAAAGAATGAGGAGTGATCTGGGAAAGCTGGAGAAATGGTCCGAAGTGTGGCAGTTAAAATGTAATGCTAAAAAGTGCAAGATCATGCTCCTGGGGCAAAAAAATCCTTGCAGAGAGTTACAGAATGGGAAGAAAGTGATTTAGGTATAATAATATTGGATGACCTAAAGATGGCCAAACAGTGTGGGAAGGCTGTGGGGAGGGCCAGTGGGATGTTGGGATGCATAGTAAGGGGTATCACAAGCAGAAGAAGGGAGGTGGTGATGCCACTGTACAAAACTCTGGTGAGGCCCCATCTGGAGTACGGTTTACAGTTCTGGAGGCTGGATCTTTGCAAAGACAAGGTGGTGGCGGCCCAGAGAAGTTCTACAAAGATGGTGCAGGGCTTGCATCAGAAAACAAATGAGGAGATTTTGAAAGACCTTAATATGTATACACTGGAAGAGAGCAGGCAATTGGATGATATGATTGAAACCTTCAGCAAGTGGATAACATCTTCCAGTACAGAAGTTGTACAAGAACGAGGGGGCACGATATGAGATTGTTGGGGAACAGATTGGGGGAATGTGAGGAAGTTTTTCTTCATGAAAAGGGTGGTGGATGCTTGGAATAGCCTACCCCAGGCAGTAGTGGAAGCTAGCATAGTGAGGGGATTCAAACATGCATGGGATAGACATAAGGGAACCCTGGTCTGCATCTGTCCAGGAGGGGAACCAGGATCCTAGGTGATAGGTTTAAATGCTTCATTGTTAAGCATTTAAACTAGCCAAGGGGGGAGGCACTGGAAAGGACCAGGGAAATCCTAGCCCCCCCAAAAAAGTCAGGGTAGTAAGTCAGGTAAACACCAAGTTAGAGATGACGATAGGGAGAAGGGCAGGGGTAAATGGAGAAAGTGAGAAAGGCAATAAGGACAGGGATGGGGCAAAAAGGGGTAAGGCCACCAGGAAATGGAGGGTAATGAATACCAATGCCCATAGTCTGGGCAACAAGCTCCCTGAACTGGTGGCCTTGATGGAAGAGGGATGCCTGGATATCGTAGCAGTCACAGAAACATGGTACACAGAGAACCATAACTGGGATGTTAACATACCAGGGTACACAACCTACAGGAGAGATGGGGAGGAGTAGCTCTCTATGTAAAGGAAAGGATAAAAGCAACTGAACAAATGAGTAAACAAGGAGGAGGGGAGGCACTGTGGGTCACCTTAGAGACTGGAAATGGCACCACAATCCGCACAGAGGTTTTATACAGACTCCCATGTCAGGGGGAGGGAATGGACAAGGATATGATAGAAGGCATTCTTAGGATAGCAGAGAAAGGGGAGATACTGTTGATGGGAGACGTGAATATGCCAGATGTTAACTGGAGCAGAATTGCTGCAGCCACATCCAAGAGCAGGGCCATTCTCGATGCCCTACTGTTGGCATGCCTCAGACAGCTAGTTTTGGGACTCACCCGTGAGGGAGCAATCTTTGACCTTGTACTCTCAAATGGGAACAGTGAGAGGATCTCAGATCTAGAAGTGGGTAGCCATCTGGGAACAAGTGACCACCAAACAGTGTGGTTCACGATAAACTCAGCTACAGAGTCAAGCCACACAAAAGTGAGGGTACTAGACTTCAGGAGGGCTGACTTTGGCAAGATGGGGCGTGCCTTAGAAAGCACTAGCAAATAGGCTAGAAGGAGGATGGAGCAACAATGGGGAAACATCAAAACTACCATCACAGAGGCAACAAGCCTTTGTGTGAAGCAAGTAAACAAATCAAAATGAAAGAAAAAGCCACTATGGTTCTCAAAAAAGGTGGCGGGGAAGGTTAGGGAGAAAAAGATAGCATTCAGGAAGTATAAGGAAACACAGAAGGAGCAGGACAGAGAGCTGTACCGGTTAATGCAGAAGGAAGGAGGGAGGGAAGTCAGAATAGCAAAGGCCCAAACTGAGGAAAAGATAGCTCACTTGGTTAAGAAGGGGGATAAAATCTTTTATAGGTACATCAGGGAGCGTAGAAAGACAAAGGGAGGGATAGTTAGGCTGAATAGAATGGATGGTGGGTGGGCAGAGAGGGACAGTGAAAAAGCAGGGCTACTGAAAGAATATTTCTGCTCAGTATTCACAAAAGAGGAGGAGGGGGAGGTGCCTAATCCAAGTAACAGAAGCTCTCTGGATAGGGGGGTCGATCCCAGTCATTTCACAGAAGAAAGGGTTCTGAAAGAACTCCTAAAACTGAAGGTGGACAAAGCAATGGGGCCTGATGGAATTCACCCCAGAATTCTAAAATAATTAAGGGGAGAACTAGTGAAACCACTGACTACCCTTTTTAACAAATCATGGGAGGATGGTGTGGTACCTGAGGACTGGAGGAAGGCGGATGTGATTCCCCTTCACAAAAGTGCGAGCAAGACAGAGGCAGGAAACTACAGACCTGTCAATTTGACCTCTGTCATAGGGAAAGTGATGAAATCACTCCTGAAGGAAAGAACTGTTGAATACCTAGAGGCCAGTGGGGCACAGGACCCAAGGCAGCATGGGTTCACAGTGGGAAGGTCATGTCAGACGTATCTAATTGATTTCTTTGACTGGGTGACCAAAGTAGTAGACTAGGGAGGGGCTGTGGACATGGCCTACCTAGACTTTAGCAAGGCATTTGACACAGTCCCACACAAATGATTAATAGTCAAATTAACCAGCCTGGGAGTGGGTCCCAGGCTGGTAGCCTGGGTGAAACATTGGCTGGACAAAGGACACAGAAGGTAATTGTAAATGGAGTCCACTCTGAAGAAAGAGGGGCTGCTAGTGGGGTACCGCAGGGTTCAGTACTGAGTCCAGTCCTTTTTAATGTCTTTATAGGTGTAACCCCCCTGCAAATGGGGGTTCCCAAAAGACTTCCAGGAGCTTGCTTGAATGCTCCAAGCCTGAATGGTGTTTGGCGTTTAAGCCATTTATCAGTGAGTGTTTTAAGAACCTCTGGTACTGTCTCTTTAAAGAGCTGTCTGCTTGCAGACATAATTAGATTGTATGGGGGACTGTGTGTTTCTTTGATTGAGTACCACTCAAGCTGCTGCAATTCACTTCATTTTGCAGTCACTAGGAGTGCAAAGGAACCTATCTGAAAGATGTAACTGTTTGCCAGAAATTATTTAGAGTAATAATGAAGATTACAGTTTGTCTAACCTGCTTCTTTGCAGTCAGAACTGTGTCTGCTAGTTCCCCATTCTAGTTTTGAACTGCTAACTGGACCAATCAGTGTGGGGTAAGCTAGCTCTAAAATGGTGCCTTGGACGAATCAGAACTTGGACTCATAATCTGAGCCAGCCACAAGAGGATTGTATGGGCAGTGACTCTGGGAGATGTAGTTTAGACTTCAGTGCCTTTTGGACCAACAGCAGCAGTCTATTGTGGTGACAGCCAATCCAGTCAAGAACTGGGAGGAACTCAAAGGAAGTGCCGGTTTTTGTCGGTTGGAGTTTCAGTTGAGCTTTGGCAGTGAAGAAGGAAGAGCCCTGTGCTTTTCAGTGTGCAGTTTTAGTCAAAAAAGCGTGTGTAAGGCCCAGAGTTCGGTCTGCAGCTTGTGTAACAGCTTGTTAGGACTGAATCCGTCCTGTGAAAAGAATCAAAGGATCTCTGAAGAGTAGAAACCAGGCTCACCTGTAGAAGACTGGAGGAATTGCTGAAAATTGCACTCTGTCTGTCAGGAACTGAATCTGCTGTGTGTTCTCCGGGTATTGTGCAGTAATTGCGATCGGGATACAGATGCAGCCTGCCTGGTATAGTGCTTTCTTTTATATGGATGTGTGAAGGGGTTTGTGTACCTCAAGTGAGCCCTGCTGACATTGAAGGACCCTATCTTATTTGGAGGTCGTGAGTACTAATTCAGGGTACGCTCCTGTTGAATTGCCACATTAAATCCAAATGGAATTACTGTACTGCTGACTGTTTAATTCTCCTTTCTCTGTGTGAAAGGGCCCTACCAGCTGCCACGGTTTGGACTAGCCACTAGGGCTTGGGTACCCAGCGACAGTAACTGATAGGGATAGGCCTGTGCACAGAGCCATAAGTAGATTATTAGAGTGATAAGCTAATTAACCTGATTTCCCCTGTCCTTGTTATATCCCTAAATAAATCAGAGCTGCTTGTTTCAGCAAAGTTATACTGCCTGAGGTATTTGTCTATGTTAAAGTACTGTACTGTGATTGTTGCACTGCATCTCATTTCACAGGAGGTCCCAGTGCCGGAACCAGACCTGGGGTAAGTGTATACTGTGAGTGTAATTCTGATATATTGTGTGGGCCACTAGTGGGAAGAAAGGGGTTGCAGTGTCCCAGAGGGCTGTGACCAAGTTAGTTTAACTATTGCAAACCCTGACCTCTGGGTGGAGGCACCGCTCATTGGATCAGGCCCCTCAACCTGTTAGTGGCAAATCAGGCAGGGGTAGTAGCCCCTGGGATAGGCATCATCTAGGGTTACATGTTGGAGGCACCGCTGGGATTGTGTGTCCTCCTAGTGGCCATATTCTGAACCACTGTTAAGAAAAAGATGGGTACCCCGACAGAAGTGGCTGTGCACGGCTGGTGGAGTGGTGTACTGGGGAGAGTCGACCCCAAAATGCTATGCTTATCCTGGACATCCCCTGGGTATCAATCTGGACACTGTGCAGGAGTACTTTCCAAGGTGGAAGGTTTACAAAACCCTGTGGTGGTGGAGTGCGGCATGCTAATCTGCTCACCCACACTTTCCTGGCCTAGTAGAGTTTAAGGATCCCATAGATAGCTCCAAAGTGCCACAGACCATTACCCCAGAGGGAGCCCTCACTGCTTGGAGAGTGATAACTAAGGACAGTAAAGACCCGGGGGGGAATCAGCCCCCACCACTATCTGAAACTTTTGAGGAGAAATTTGCTGAATGGTTGCTGTGAGAGGGGAAAACTGTGGAGGACTTGAAGAAACTATTCTTGCCACCTGGGGGTGTTCCTCCCCCAACACCCTCTCCTGCTCCAGTGCCCGTAATGGTGGCTGAACCAATGCAGACTCCTATTTCTGCACCTGCCATTAGTCACGACTCTTACCGAAGGTTGAGGGATCTTCTCTGGCACCCTCCCACCCCAAGGGAGGATGACTGGAGTGACCTGGATAGACTATGTTGCCCCAAGTGCTA
The DNA here is from genome assembly GCA_016271365.2 of Neoceratodus forsteri. NCBI lineage: Eukaryota > Metazoa > Chordata > Ceratodontiformes > Ceratodontidae > Neoceratodus > Neoceratodus forsteri. The sequence continues at coordinate 1,644,756,729 of CM057450.1, forward strand.
GAATGGCAATGCTCGGGAGGCGGCGAAGAGGGTTAGTGAGGAGCCTCGAGGTCCTGCCCTGGCTACCATCTGTGCAACGCGGGCCAGTAACCCTGAAGCCACTGCACAGGCCTATCTTGAGGCCTTGGAGAATGTGTATGGGAGCCCAGATTCTGATGAGGACCTATGGTGGAAGTAAGAAATGCACAACAGTACCAAGGGGTTGTTGTCTGTGTATGTCTCTCGGCTGGAAAAATTGTTGCAAGAATGCCTCAGAAAGGAGTAGTTTGCCAGCGATTGAACTGGACCGAACCAGACTGGACAGAATCTTAAGTCTGCCCTTCTCAGAACTGCTGTTGCTTCAGTTACGCCTGGCAAATCGACTGGAATCCCCACCCTCCTATGATGAGTTAATGAGAGAAATTGAGGAGTTGAGAAAGGCGACCTCGAGGTACCTGCACCAACAGCTGTGGCTCGACCCGAGTGACTGAGGGTGACCCATCAAGTGAAGTTCAGGGGCAGAGGTTGACAGTCAATGAGTGCTCTGACAAGGAAAAAGATATGCCACAATGGGGCGAACTGTTGAGAGAGATCCGGGAATTCAAAAACAGTCCCTTTATGAAGGCCACGCCTGCAAGTACAGGCCCTGACCTATATCCGACTGCATCTGCTATGGGGGTGAGGTACCACCCATGTATCTCCTGCTGATAACAGCTCCAAACTCAATTCCTTGACCATGAAGTGGAGAAACTGACGAGATGTCTCCAAATGCTTATCACGCCAGAGACAGAGATGGCACCCAGGTTTCCAGTTAGTAATACCCCGCCCTGGCTCCCAGTGTGGCGCCGCCAGCTCAAACTCCAGAAAGTATGTTTTGCTATAATTGTGGGAAGATGGGCACATGAAAAGGAATGCCAGTCCCCAAAGACACTGACAAAGCTACATATAGGCTACAAGGAGAGCTCTGGAGAAGAAATCAGTGGTTAAGAGGTGCACGACATGATCCCAGTGAGGGCACCAAAATGCTAATTCACGTCCTTTGTGGCAAGGTCAGTTGCCCAGGCCCCACTACAGCTCTCCAGACTGGTCCAGAATAGTGGGTCCCTCCATGGAGACCACTGTAAAGGTGAATGGAGTGTCTACAAGAGCTGTATTAGACAGTGGCTCCCAAGTGACAATTATGTTCCAGGATTGGTATCAGAAGCATTTGTCAGACTGCACTTACAACCATTAGAAGGACTGCATGTATGGGGTTAAGTGAGAAGGCCTACCCTATTCCGGTATATCCGGATTTGGCTGTCTTTCCCCACCTCCGTGGCTGGAGTGGCCGAACAAGTAGAGACCCTAGCCTTAGTGTGTCCCCCACTGGACTGTATGATGGTGTCCCTTGTTGATTGGAACAAATGCTCATATGTTCGGAAGGCTGGCACAGTTGTGTTATGAAAACAGGGGTCAAAGACTAGTAGAGCTTTAAGAGTTCGCGCTTAATTAAGAAGGCCTATGAGGCACAGAGAGATGCTGAAAAAATAGAACCAGAGGAACCGATTGGAATTGTATGGAAGAAGGATCCTGAGTCTCTGATCCTGGCGCCAAATGCCCAGTGTACCTTACAGGGAGAGGTCCATATCAGAAAGGATGTTAAGAATAAAATATTAATGTTGGATGCACCAGGCGATGGAAATTGCCAGAGGGACTGCTGGTCAAGCCTTAGTATTTTGCCTGCTAGAGCCCATGCTTATGCCAGAAGGGTAATGGTCCAAGTTCATAATGTGTCTGAAAGAGACATTCGAGTAAACAGAGGTTGCATCCTGGCTAATGTGCATTGTGCAGACACTGCAGTGCTACCCAGCAGCAAGAGTTCAAGGAAGAATGACAGAGTAACGCCTGACTTGTTTGATTTCGGTGACTCCCCGCTGCCAGCTGAATGGAAAGTGAGGATCAGTGAGAAGCTTGCCCACAGAGACCAGGTGTTTTTTTAAAGGAATGGGATGTAGGATGCGTGCAAGGAGCTGAGCACAATATCCGCTGCATGACGAAAGACCATTTCGTGAGAGGTCTCGACGCCTGGCACCTGCTGACATAGATGATGTGAGACGGCATCTGCAAGAGATGTTAGCTGCTGGTTAATACAAGAATCCAGAAGCCCTTATGCTTCCCCATTGTGGTAGTGAGGAAAAGAATGGAACAGTAAGATGTGTGTGGATTATCGCACCTTAACCGGCGGACTATCCCTGATCAGTACACAATGCCCCGTATTCAGGATGCTTTGGACTGCCTAAATGGGAGCAAGTGGTTTTCTGTGCTGGATCTCCGCAGTGGTACTACCAGATCCCGATGGCCTCAGGAGGACCGTGAGAAGACGGCCTTTATCTGTCCACTTGGCTTCTATGAATTCATGAGGATGCCTCAAGGGATTTCAGGTGCCCCAGCCACTTTTCAACGATTGATGGAGCGTGCAGTGGGGGACATGAACTTACTAGAGTGCCTGGTATACCTAGATGATGTTATTGTGTTTGGCAGCTCACTGGAGGAACATGAGAGCAGATTATTTAAGGTATTGGACCGACTGGAGGACTTTGGCCTTAAACTGTCCATTGATAAGTGTCAATTCTTTCAAACATCAGTAAAGTATGTGGGACACATAGTATCCACCGAGGGAATAGAGACCGACCCAAGTAAAGTTGAGGCCTTGACCACCTGGCCACAGCCCAAAAATCTAAAGAACTGCAAAGATTCCTGGGATTCTGTGGTTATTATCGGGCGCTCATCAAGGACTATTCAAGAGTGATCCGCCTTTACTTAACCTTACTCAAGGGTATCCCCAACCCAAAAAATACCAAAAGTCAGCCCCTCAAGACTGAAAGAGTGTATTTTCATCCGAGTGAAGTATTTGGGGCCGCTGGACTCCTGATTGTGAGACTGCTTTTCATGAGATCATATATCAACTTACCCATGCTCCAGTGTGGCCTATGCCGATCCAAGAAAACCTTAGTCTGCACACTGATGCTAGCTTGCAAGGGTTGGGGCTGTGTTGTACCAAGACACGAGAATGGCCTGAGACCAGTGGCCTTTGCCAGTAGAAGCCTGACCCCATCCGAAAAGAACTATCCTGTACATAAGTTAGAGTTCCGGCTTTGAAGTGGGCTATTGTTGACCAATTCCATGAGCACTTGTATGGGGCTAAAATACTAGTAAAACTGACAATAATCCTTGACCTATGTGCAGACCTCAGCTAAGTTGGATGCCACTGGCCATAGGTGGCTTTCTGCATTATCTACATATGACTATGCTCTGAATACCGAGCAGGTCTGAACCACATAGATGCTGATGCTCTCTCGGAGGCCTGTTCCACAGAATGATTGGGTCCGATTGGCAGAACCTGACATCGGCACTCTGCCGAAGTTTGACAGGGAGGAACAAATGTCCACGGGCGCAGTGGACTGCATGGTGGATTGCTTGGGACCCTCTGAGAATTGCATACCTGCTGCTTATTGCCACTTTTCTGCAATAGACATTGGTGCACTGCCTCAGCTGGACAATGACAGTATTCGGGCTCAATCCCGCGATCCCATGATCAAAGCAGCTTTAGAAGCCCTCTATGCAGGAAAGATGTGTCCAAATTACGCCCACTGATTTGAGAACTGCACTGTTATACAAAGAAGGTCCTAAGTTGAAACTGATCAATAAACTGTTATACAGAGAAACAGTAGACAGAGGGGACAAGTAGACAAACAACAACTAGTGCTGCCCACTGCCTTTCGAGACTCAGTACTGAGGTCCTTGCACAACCATGGGGCACCTTGGTATAGACAGAACACTTGGCTTGGTGAGATCCAGATTCTATTGGCCTAAGATGGGGCTGATGTGGAGCAACACATTCGAACTTGTAGTCGCTGCTTACAGAGGAAAGCTTTGCCCCAGAGGGCTGCCCTCTTGTTAACATCACCACCAGTGCACCCATGGAGCTGGTCTGTATTGATTTTCTGAGTTTGGAGTCAGATCAAAGAAATATCAGTAATGTGCTGGTGGTCACTGACCATTTCACGAGATATGCCCAAGCTTTCCCCACCAAAGACCAGAAAGCATCCACTGTGGCCAAAGTACTTGTAGAAAACTTTTGTTCACTATGGGGCTCCACAAAGAATCCATTCTGATCAAGGAGAGACTTTGAGAGTCGTCTGATCAAAGAGATGCTTTCTCTGTGGGGAGTCGAAAGTCCAGAACCACTCCTTACCACCCCAGGGGACCCACAGCCTGAACGTTTCAACCGCACTTTGCTAGATATGCTAGGCACCCTGCACCCAAAGGACAAGCCTAGATGGAGCCAACAAATTAGCACCCTGGTACATGCTTATAACTGCACCAAAGTGATGCCACTGGATTCTCCCCTACGCCTGATGTTTGGAAGAGAAGCTCGACTACCAGTAGATGTGTGTTTTGGGGTCTCTCCTGATGGGGTTCAAGCTGACAACTATTTACAGTATGTGCAAAAGTTAAAGGCCCAGCTAACTCATGCGTACCAACTGGCTCAAACCATGGCTGCCAAAAGAAATCTGGCCAACAAAGAAAGGTATGATAAAAAGGTGAAAGCACAGGAACTCCAGGAGGGAGATCGGGTATTGCTAAGAAATCTGGGACTGCATGGCAAGCACAAGATTGCTGACAGATGGCACCATCTCCCTCACATTGTAGTGGGCAAACTAGATGATCTGCCAGTGTACAAAGTAAGGCCTGAGAATAATTCAAAAGATGTAAAAACAATGCATAGAAATCATTTACTGCCCATTGGACAAATCTTAATTGAGTCTGAGCCCTAGAAGATGCCCCTCTGGACCAGTGACTAGAGCTGCTGCTAAGAAAAGATCAAGAAAGTCTGCACCTACAGAAGCAAAGTTAAAGTGTTCCCCTCAAGTCCCAGTTGAGCATGACTGTCAGTCCATATCGGAAGAAAGTGAGAGTGACTTTGAATACTATCCTTCTTACTGAACTGAGTCAATTGTTTCGGGCAATCCTAGTCAATACTGGAGACAAAGCTGGGCCTTCTGGACTGTCTAGGCCCCAGCTTCATCCCTGGAGCCAATGCTCCCAGAAAGTGAAGTGCAAAGCATCAGATCAGATGAAATGGAATCATTGTGCATGGTTGAACTGTTTGAGCTTTCAGGGAGGAAAATGATAGATTGGGGCAGACTGGTGATACACCGAACAAGAAGAGTATTTTGAGTGCCCTGACAGTCCACTGCCAGTGTCTGAAAGCTCTCCATGTGAGCCAAATGTTGTGGACTCAGAAACTGTAACTCCTGGAGCTGAAAGTGCCCCAAGTTCTAGCCTCTCTACCCCAGGAGACTCCCCTGACAAGTGAGGACAATGCTGAAAATGAGGCTCAGAGTGCAGAGACTGTAACAGTTCCCCTAGAAAGACTGGTCGAGCTGTAAAGCCTGTGGTGCACCTCAGTTATGATTCCCTTGGGAGGCCTGTGGATTTGCCTCTCAATGTTGTCCATAAAGGAGTGTATGTGTCCCGAGCTCATTGCCCAAACTGAGCGTCAGTGCTAACTCCAAGTTGCTTGTGTTGCCCTCTAAGTATGGTGCCTTGCCCGTCCAGCCCCAAGGTAACTGATAGGAAGGGCCCCCTCTCTTCAGGTTTCATGTACAAGAGGTAATAGCTTGAGTTATGGTACAATGTGTATGTAATACTGTGTAAAGAGTGATGTACTGCAATGTTTCAGAAATGTGTTCTTGGTAAAATGATATATTGATTGATGATTGATGTGCGAGCCTAATGCAAATGTATATGGTTGCAGTTGAAACTTATGGGGTACTTTCTGTTGACGCGACGTCAAGCTTTCCCAGGCCAGGAAGGGTGTAACCCCTGCAAATGGGGGTCCCAAAAGACTTCCAGGAGCTTGCTTGAATGCTCCAAGCCTGAATGGTGTTTGGCGTTTAAGCCATTTATCAGTGAGTGTTTTAGAACCTCTGGTACTGTCTCTTTAAGAGCTGTCTGCTTGCAGACATAATTAGTTGTATGGGGACTGTGTGTTTCTTTGATTGAGTACCACCAAGCTGCTGCCAATTCACTTCATTTGCAGTCACTAGGAGTGCAAAGGGAACCTATCTGAAAGATGTAACTGTTTGCCAGAAATTATTTAGAGTAATAATGAAATTACAGTTTGTCTAACCTGCTTTCTTTGCAGTCAGAACTGTGTCTGCTAGTTCCCCATTCTAGTTTTGAACTGCTGAACTGACCAATCAGTGTGGGGTAAGCTAGCTCTAAAATGGTGCCTTGACGAATCAGAACTTGGACTCATAATCTGAGCCAGCCACAAGAGGATTGTATGGGCAGTGACTCTGGGAGATGTAGTTTAGACTTCAGTGCCTTTTGGACCAACAGCAGCAGTCTATTGTGAGTGACAGCCAATCCAGTCAAGAACTGGGAGGAACTCAAAGGAAGTGCCGTTTTTTGTCGGTTGGAGTTTCAGTTGAGCTTTGGCAGTGAAGAAGGAAGGAGCCCTGTGCTTTTTCAGTGTGCAGTTTTAGTCAAAAACGTGTAAGGCCCAGAGTTCCGGTCTGCAGCTTGTGTAACAGCTTGTTAGGACTGAATCCGTCCTGTGAAAAGAATCAAAGGATCTCTAAGAGTAGAAACCAGGCTCACCCTGTAGAAGACTGGAGGAATTGCTGAAAATTGCACTCTGTCTGTCAGGAACTGAATCTGCTGTGTGTTCTCGGGTATTGTGCAGTAATTGCGATCGGGATACAGATGCAGCCTGCCTGGTATAGTGCTTTCTTTTATATGGATGTGTGAAGAGGTTTGTGTGTACCTCAAGTGAGCCCTGCTGACATTGAAGGACCCCTCTTGTTGGAGGTCGTGAGGACTAATTCAGGATTAGCTCCCTGTTGAATTGCCACATTAAATCCAAATGGAATTACTGTACTGCTGACTGTTTAATTCTCCTTTTCAGGTGGAAAGGGCCCCTACCAGCTGCCACGGTTTGACTAGCCACTAGGGCTTGGGCACCCAGGGACAGTAACTGATAGGGATAGGCCTGTGCAGAGCCATAGGAAATAGATTATTAGAGTGATAAGCTAATTAACCTGATTTTCCCTGTCCTTGTTATATCCCCTAAATAAATCAGAGCTGCTTGTTTCAGCAAAGTTATACTGCCTGAGGTATTTGTCTATGTTAAAGTACTGTACTGTGATTGTTGCACTGTATCTCATTTCACAGGGAGGTCCCAGTGCGGAACCAGACCTGAGGTAGTGTATACTGTGAAGGTAATTCTGATATATTGTGTGACAGGCCACCACTAGTGGGAAGAAAGGGGGTTGCAGTGTCCCAGAGGGCTGTGACCAAGTTAGTTTAACTATTGCAAACCCTGACCTCTGGGTGGAGGCACCCGCCATTGGATCCAGGCCCCTCAACCTGTTAGTGGCAAATCAGGCAGGGGTAGTAGCCCCTGGGATAGCGCCATCTAGGGGTTACATAAGTGACATTGCAGAGGGACTGGAAGGAAAAGTATGCCTCTTTGCAGATGACACAAAGATCTGCAACAGGGTTGATACACAAGGAGGTGTGGAAAGAATGAGAAGGGACTTGGCAAGGTTGGAGGAATGGTCAGAAGTATGGCAGCTTGGATTCAGTGCAAAGAAGTGTAAAATAATTCACCTGGGAAACAGAAATCCAGGGGAAGATTACACAATGGGAGGGGAGGTAGTGACAACAACAAAAATGGAAAGGGACCTGGGGGTAATCATATCAGATGACCTTAAGGTTAGCAAGCAATGTGAGAAGGCAGTAGGGAGGGCTGGGGGGATACTGGGATATATAGGGAGAGGCATCACCAACATAAAACAGGAAGTTGTTATCCCCCTGTACAGACAGTTGGTGAGATCCCATCTGGAGTACTGCATCCAGTTCTGGAGACCCCATCTCCGCAAGGGCATAGACAGGACAGAGGCAGTCCAGAGGAGGCAACTAAAATGATGCAGAGTCTGCAAGAGAAGCCATATAAGGAGAGGCTAAAGGAGCTTAAAATGTATATCCTTGAGGAAAGGAGGGAGGGGGGACATGATAGAAACTTGTAAGTACCTCAGTGGACTCAACAAAGTCCAAGAGGGTAGCATCTTTCAGAAAAAGAGATGTTGAAGATGGGGGGGCGGTTCAGTGGCAATGTGAGGAAGTATTTTTTCACAGAGAGGGTTTTGGATGCGTGGAACAGCCTTCCTGAGGAGGTTGTGGGGTCTAAAACTGGGGGAGAATTCAAGAATGCATTGGACAGACATTAGGCAATTTTTGTGTGGGATAGGAAGAAATAGGCTGTTTGTTAACTAGGATCTGCAGCTTATCCTGTAGATAGGGAAATGGGCAGACTACGTGGCCAATCAGTCCCTATCTGCAGTCAAAGTCTATGTTTCTAGAGGTGGGAAAGAGAGGTGGAAGCCAATGACCTAGTAGGGTCAAAGGCTGCTGATAAAGGTAGGCAATATGGGCAGACTAGGTGGGCCTGGTGGTCCTTATCCGCTGTCAACTACTATGTTTCTTTGTTTATGCAATGAAAGCACAGTCTCTTAAATGTATTCCACTAAAATTCTTGCTAAAGTATTCCCTTTTACAGTACAGGACTGGCATCCTGCTCTATTGCCACCAGCTGTTGAGAACTGCACCATATTGTACAGCTTAGTCATGTGACTTTGGCTTACTGAGTAGTTAGAGCCATAGCTGGCAAGAAAAAGAGGGGGACTGTTGCACTTTGCATATTGGAGCTGGCTGTGATTTTATTTTTTTTATGTATTTTCAGAAAAAAAAAATGCTGTTTGAGGCTCCTGTGTGTTTCCCTGTAATTATGTGCTGGGGTCTGGGATCTGAAGTGAGGCTAGGTCCAGGTAGGGGAGAAGACATTCAACATCTAAAATCACAATGCAAAGGTTTTACCATCAAATGCCTTTTTACCCATCTAGTTTTGGGAGGCAGTAGAGCAGTGGTTTAAGGCTCTGAGCTGCAAACCTGGAGACCTGGCCCCCACTTGCATACTGTGTGACCCTGAGCAAGTCACTTAACTTCCCTGTGCTCCCAGGTCGCACCTGTAAACAAGCTTTCAGCTTAGTGTGTCTCTCCTGGTTAAACAATTTGGTGGGGTGGGGGGAAGAGTCATATTTAATCTGAACAAGTCTAGCCCCTGGTTTCACTGGTGCTATGACTCTTTGGATCTTCTGGTCAACATCTTCTTGATCCCAAGGAATGGCCAGTTACCCCAGCTGTTATTACTCTCTCAGACAGTCAGGTGTTCAGGCCTCATGCCTTGTCTCCAACTCAAATGGGGCTATACAGTTTTGTACTAGTAAAAGAACTGTTTACTGTGGTAAAGATTGCCCCAGTGTTTACTTTAACACTGTGCAGTGTATTTTGTTTTTGTATTAATTTCATTAGCCTCTTTTGTTATGGTGTATAATGCTCAAGCAAGTGACCTGCACAAGCAGGTCACTTTTTTGACCATACACAGTGGGTTTGCTGGTATGCATCCTTTAATCAGTGAGCACTTATCCTACAGTCAGCGTTCTGTTAGGTAGAGGTGTGTTAACAGCCTGTTGGGAGTAAAGACAGGAGGGATATAGAGGGAAGGCATAAGGATAGGAGGGGAAATGGAAAGGAGGGAGGTAGCCAAACTTGGAAAGCCATGTGCACGAATGCCCGCAGCCTGGGAAATAAAATCCTGTACCTAGTGGCCTTAATGGCAGAGGCAGATCTGGACATTGTTGCTATTACCAAGACATGGTGCACAGGGAACCATGACTGGGACATGACCGTACCAGGGTATACTCTATTCTGGAAATACAGGGTGGAGAAAAAAGGGAGGAGTTGCTATCTGTGTTGGGGAGGAATTCAGGCTACTGAGGTACAGGGGATGCATGAAGGGGTGGAGGCAGTGTGGGTCACCCTGGAGACAGGAAATGGCACCGCCATTTGTACTAGCATGACCTACAAATCTCCAGCACAAGGGAAAGAGCTGCACAGAGTACTGATGGAAGTCATCCATAAAAAGACAGTTAAAGGGAAAGTGCTACTGGTAGGAGACTTCAATTTGCCAGATGTCGATTGAAGAACCCATGTTGGAGCCACAACAAGGAGTAAAGACATGCTAGATGCCCTGCAGGAGATGTGCCTCAGACAGCTAGTAGTGGAGCCCACTCATGAGGAAGTGATATTAGACCTGGTACTCTCCAATGGGAACAGAGTTACAGATGTAGTGGTGAGTAGCTGTCTGGGGTCAAGTGATCACCATACAGTGTGGTTCAAGGTGAGAACAGTGGAGGAGTCAAACCACTTGAAAGAGAGGGTCCTGGATTTCAGACGGGTCAACTTTGCTAAGTTGGGGGAATGTTTCATGACAGCCGTGGCAGGGAAGGAGGAAAGGGGGAGGGTGTAGAGGAAGAGTGGGCAAATCTTAAAGGAGCCATAGCAGAAGCAACAAGCCTTTGCATTAGGCAAGTAAGTAAAATGAAGAGAAAGAAAACACCACTATGGTTCTCAAAGGAAGTGGCTGGAAAGGTAAGAGAGAAAAGGTTGGCATTCAGGAGGTACAAGGAAACACAGAGGGAGGAAGACAGGAGACTGGATCTGGAAAAGTAGAGGAAGACAGAGAAAGCAGTCAGAAATGCAAAGGCACAAATGGAGGAAAGAATAGCCCAGGCAATAAAAAGAGGGGATAAGACCTTTTTTAGGTATATCAGTCTGACCCCAGAGGCCTTGTCACTTGCCATATAAAGCTGCATACTGTCCATCATAGATTACAGAATAGTGGTTTATGGGGCAGAAGGACCTAAGCAAGCTTGAGGAGTGGGCGATAGTGTGACATCTTGAACAGCTTAATCTGGTTCAAAGTCAGTTGGCATTCATCTGTATCCCCCTCCCCCTGGGTCGTGCCTGAAAATAGGCAGGATTTGTCTAGTGTACTTACCCGGTCAACAAAAACTAAATAAATAAATCTTAGATTCAATGCTAAGAAATGCAAAATCATGCATTAGGGGCACAGAAGAGGAGGACGACATTATTGGGGGGGGGGTTCTGATGGCCACCAAACAGGAACAGGACCTGGGGGTGATCATATCTGATGACCTTAAAGGGAATATAAATAGTTGTTTTTTAAAACCAAAACAAAACCCACAGCATGGTAGCTTAGAGGCTTACCGTCGTATTTTCCGTTTGCCTCAGAAATGTGTTGTAATCCATTTTTGTTGCTGTGTAAAAGTTCCAATGAATATAAACAAACCCCTGCTACTATTCAAAGTCTGCACTGTAGTAAGAGCCTAAAATGGCCATGACATCCATAACATAATGATGTCAGTGAAGTGACAATGCTCTGGAGTGGCAATATAGTCTTAAGAGGGACCTTATTAATAAACTGTTACAATAGCCCTAGCAAAGCGCTTCTCTTCCAAGTCCCTTACTGTGCATGTGGGTGAGAAAGTTCCCACATGCACAGTAAGGGTTTTGGAGGAGAAGCACTTTGCTAGAGTTATTTTAACGTTATATCAATAAGATCCCTATCAAGACTATATTGTTGCTCCACTGACATCATCACGTTATGGACTTCATGGCCATTTTAGGCCCCAACTGCAGTGCAAACTTTGAATAGTAGCAGGGTTTGTTTGCATTCATTGGAACTTTTACACAGTGACAAAAATGGATTACAACACATTTCTGAGGCAAACAGACCATATCATTATGACGATAAGCCTCTAAGCTACCATGCTGTAGATTTCGTTTTGATTTAAAAACAAACATTTATAATCCCTTTAAGGTGACCAGACAATGTGAAAAGGCTACAAGGAGAGCCAGTGAGATGCTAGGGTGCATAGGGAGAGGTACCACAAGCAGAAAAAAAAGAGGTGGTGATGTCACTGTACAGATCATTTGTGAGACCTCATCTGGAGTACTGTGTCCAATTCTGGAGGCTGTTTCTCAGGAAGGATATAGACAGAATAGAGGCAGTTCAGAGACAGGCAACTAAAATGGTGCAAGGGTTGCATTAGAAGTCATATGAGAAAAGATTAAACAATCTCAATATGTACTCTCTGGAGGTGAATAGAGAGAGTTGGAGATATGATAGAGACTTTCAAATACCTCAAGGTTATGAACAAGGTACTAGAGTGTAGCATCTTTCAGAAAAGAAGAGGTTCAAGAACAAGGGATCATGATATGAGATTAGAGGGGATAGATGCAGGGGTAACATGAGGAAGTACATCTTCATGGAAATGGTAGTGAATATATGGAACAGCCTCTCTGCTGAGGTGGCAGGGATGAAAACGGAGGGGGGGGGGCGGGATTCAAAAATGCATAGGATAGACATAAGGGAACCCTAGCGGTAGAGAAGATAGGGTAAGCCACAGATCAAGTAAGGTCTGTGGTATATGCAATGGGTAGGAACATGGGCAGACTAGATGGGCCAGGTGGTCCATATCTGCCATCAAATTCTATGTTTCTATGTTAACAGTGTGAACTGGGCTTCATTGCAATGTGCTGCTATGGTTAGTTCTCCAGATTTACAGTACCCTAGTGTGACACTGACTCCCATGCCTAACCAACTCTACTATATAGCTGTGCCCCTGGCATCTGTAGCTGAGGACCAGAGCATTACTACCCTGGCTTTAGGGGACCTTATTTCTCAGTTAGCTTTCAAAACTGGTGACTAAATAACCAGTGTCCTGTGGGCTGGTAAAGAGCCATTTGGTTCTAATTTTTCAACTGGTTCACAGAGGGCAGGGGATGCATGCAGAGATAATGTAGAGCTATCAAAGGTAAATTTGATAGTGCAGCCACATGTAAAAGAGGCTACCACTTTTACAGGGGGTGAATCTGACACTCGTTATGTTCATAGGTGGGAAGAAATGATGGAACTGTACTTGAAAAAGCAGGGTTGCCACATTCAGGAGCAGTCTGCAGAGATTTTTTAAGCAGGCTTCTGGTCAGGGTGAAAGGCACTGTACAAGTTACCTTACGTAGCAACCCCTCTGTGGACCCCAGTCAGAACCCCTGGGTTACATATGACCCAACAAGTTCTTACTTTGAACATCAAACCCTTCTTCAATAAGTGGGTCTAATCAGTATCCAATATTTTTAAGGGTTAAGATGTGTGATCCTACGTACTCTTGTACTGTTTTCTACCTGTTTACACATTAAAGAAACTGTCTCTTGAATCAGTCTAGCATTGCTGTACCATTATTACTACTGTAGTGGTATTGTTATGGATTGTACGTTTAAAGAGCCAAGGCATGTGAGTGTGTTCTGCATCATACTATTGTATGGGGATCTTGAGGCTTGATCAACCTCATTGTCCTCTAACCCCCTTGCTGAGTAGCATTCTGCAGGCTATGGTGTGAAAATGCACTGTAATAATAAGTAAAAGTAGAAGCCCTCTGAAACCAAGATGTAGCATTTTCACTGAGCTGTCTAGGGTAAATACATTATAGAAATGGGTGAATGCAGGACCCCAGTGAAAATTAAATATTGCATTCCACCTGGGTAATAGAAGGACTCAATTATAAATGGGATACCATATGAGCTTTATAGATTTCAGTGGTGTCTCGTGCTTCTAGACGCCTTTTTTAATTGATGTTGCCACTGGCACAATAGCTCCTGGCCACAGCGTGTCCTTATCAGTATTGCCACCAGCTGCAGCAACTCACCTGTCTGACAGGTATCTGAACTGTGCCCCTCCAAAGAAAACATATGGCCTGGTCCCTGTTGTCAGTACATTTTCCAGATTGGTAAAACACTACCCCGAGAAAGTCACACTGTCAGTAGGAGCAATGGAGAAATAGAGTGTGAGCAGCGTGATAAGCATCTGAGAGTGAGATAAAGATGTTTCTGTCGGGGACTCTTAGGTGTGTGTAAAACTAAGTAGAAACAGGAAACCACTGAAAAAAAGAAATTCCGCACCACATGGGCATGGCACGTTTGGGTAGGTACAATGTAAAAACATATCTGGAGGCAGTATAGTGCTGTGGTTTAGGGCTTTGAGCTACAAGCTTGGAGACTTGGGTTTGAATCCCACAGCCTCGACTTACAGGGATCCGTACGGTTGCCCGGCATGACGTTGCCCAACAAGCTGTATACCGACACCAGTTTCCCGTCAAAGCCTTTGTCCGCTAAATGAAATCCTGCTTGACATTTCCCCAACAGTAACAATAGTGAAATCGGCAAACAAGTAGCACAGCACATTAGTCCAGCCTGGAATAAAAAGCCTCACTTGTTTCAACGAAATTTGCACATCATCAGTAATTGACTTGTATTTACATAGTGATTTTTTTCCACGAAGTATCCTACATAGCCTGTATGTTCTCCGATTTATTGTATTTTTCATGCAGACTGCCTGCCTAGATGCTGTCCCATTTGTTGTCTGAGCCGCACACTATGAGACCACTATCCATTTTGGGGGGCAGTGTTGTTGACTGTATAAGTTTAGTGTGTAATACACACTGCTATGCTGTCCTGTCTGATTCTGATGAACAGGTCATCACAGATCGGAAACGTGTAAATATTAATAGAGACATAGTGGGCCACACAGCAGTTTCTAATAAAAAGTAAGAAGGAAAGAGACTTCAGACCTACGCCAGACTGCCCAAAAGTACTACCACCACCTGTCACAATGTTCATCAGCAGATGCCAGTCAGGGTTCGTCAAGACGGGTCTGGTGCTGTCTGCAGGGCTGCTGACTCACTCAGAATGGCCATCAGCCACTACGTGTTCTAACGAACCAACCCAAAAACTGGTAGTATAACTGATGCGATATGGTGAGAGATCTTCTGTCTCTCTCTCTCTCTCCGCCCCTCCTTCTCTCATATCACAGGGTTTTGGTGTTTGAGGTTCAAAGCGTCGGATCAGCAGCTACATTACAGCAACTGACATCTCTAGTAAGCTTACTTGTGCTAAGGAAAATCTTTTTTCCTTTATAGGATATCAGGTATGAGTTCAGACATTGGGAACATATTTAAAAATCTGTCAGTTGAGCAAACAACGTTCGGGAAAACATCGCGTCAGCAAATTTAACTGCAGGAAAAAGATCATGGGCAATAAAGAGTCGGGAAAACTTATGACGGGCAATCATACTAGACCCAGCTTACATACTGTGTGACCCTGCGCAAGTCACTTAACTTCCTTGTGCTCCCAGGTCGCACCTGGAAACAAGCTTCGGCTTAGTGTGCCTTTCCTGGTTAAACAATTTCCCCTTTCCCATTCCCTATATCAGTGTCAGTGGCTTCGCATGTGGCACACTTACCTCTGAGACCAGAAGATTGGAAAGCTGTAGATTCTAACTGCACACCAGGAACTTGGGGTAAAATCCCATTACTGGAGCCAGCCCAGGAAGAGTGTTCGGCACTCTACAGACCTCTAGCAGAGGCTGAGGGTACCATCGCTGCCAGCACCTCACATCAGGGGGGGAGTGGTGGACGCTGGCCATCATTGCGCATCCCCACCCCCAGGGATTTCTCAGCATACAGAAATCAAGCCCCATTTATGGCACCCCCATCTCCGCCACTGCTCCTGCTGCAACCTATGTCTGCTAGAGGAATCCTGCTGTTGTGGCCCTGCATTGGGGAGTAAGCCAGGGCAGGAGACCGTTTACCTTGGGGAGGGAGTGCCCACCTGGCAGGCCTACCCAGGGAGGTATGTTTGGGCATGGGGGGGTAGAGTGCGGCAGGGAGCTGAAGCCTCCACCCAGTGTGGCGGGGGGGGCCAGGCCCCCCAAAAAAAATCTCAGTACTGACACTGTAGTGCAGCATGAGAGGGATGCTGCACTCCTGAGGTGCCGTCTTTCAGATGAAATGCTGAACCATGGTCTCATCTTCATTTTCTGGTGGTTGTTATGGTGGATGTTAAAAATCCCTTGACTCTTCTCGAAAAGAGTAGGGGAAATTCTTCAGTGTCCTAGCCAAATTTCCCCCATTTGCTAAAAATTACACCAACAGCTTAATCTGATTCAGTTTCAGTTGGTTTCCATTTGTATCCCCCCAAACCCGGACAAAGTTGAAAATAAGTAGAATTGCCTAGTCCTCCATTCCCGGTCAACAAAAACTAAACCATTAACCCTGTTTTCACAGCAGGGGCACTTTACTTATGCTCTGCTGCCCTCCCACTCTATTGTAAGCCAGCAAAATTAGGTTTACATCTCCTGATGGTCAAGTGCCATGGATGGCGCAGAGAGTAGTGTCCATGCTAGGTGGGCAGGGCATCCACCTGTGCTGGGAAATACTGGACCATAGTGGATCCAGCGCATCAACAATTTACACTGCAGGATGATGCGTTCAATGTAGTACGCGTCCCCACAATTTGACCATCACAGAAACGGGAGTGGAGTGACAGTTAACATAGAAACATAGAAGTTGACAGCAGATAAGGACAGCAAGGCCCATCCAGTCTGCCCATGTTTTCTAACTTATGAATGTGCCATAGCCAAGGCCACTGATTTACGGTGATTAAAATAATGAAATTCCGTTTTCAAGACTTCAGATTCCGGAATTACACCGGTGTTTGTTACTCTAATTTCTGGATTTTACTGGGATTCTGCTGTCATTCTTTTAGTATGTGCATAAGTAATCAGAATTAAAGAAGGCTTAATATCCAGAGCATTAAATAGAGCAAATTGAAAATAGTACAGGAAGGAATTAAAAGAAAAACACAAGTTTTGTAGATCTACTGATCTGATATAAAATGCCAGATTCCATGAAATCTTTGTTTTTACCGGTCTTCAGGCAGCCCTAATTCCGGAATTTTACCGGATTTTCCGTTAAAAACCGAAAAAACAGTGGCCTTGGCCATAGCCCATAGGCCTTTACTTTGTCAATGGCCTATTTATTCATACTCATCTGTATTGCTCCCTTATGCATATCCCCTGTCTGTTTGAAGCACTGCACTGCATTCAAATCCACCACTTCCTGAAGTAGGCCATTCCATGCATCCAACACCCTTTCTGTGAAAAAAGAACTTCCTCACATTACCTCTTAATCAGCCTCCCTCTAATCTCATGCTGTGTCCTCTTGTCCTGCCATTTGTATGTTGGCTCGTGCATGCACAGCCAACATAGTGCGGTAGTAGCAGATTTGGAGACACAGTCACTGTTGGGCAAATGCAGGGCACGCATCAGTAGGTGCATTCCCTCATTCCCCAATAAGCCTGCATGCCGGTGCCACACCATGAATACATAATGTGGTGAGCACATTTAATGAAAGGTCCGCTGCAATGCGAGCAAAGCTCGTCATATGCAGCGCACCTCCCGACGTGCTTTTCCTGGTGAAAAAATTTTAATATGGTGGCACACTGCCTGCCATAATGCTGACTTCAGAGGTGCCCAGTCCCCCTGTCGGCATGCCCTGACACAATGTATGTGCCGACGGGGGAGCCCACTCCCCGTCGGCATCATGCACCCCCCATTTGTTATGTGCTGAGGGGGGTGTCCAATCCCCCTCAGCTCTTGCCCCCCGCTTTGATTGTGTGCTGACTGGGGTGCCCAATCCCCCGTTCAGCTACAGCATCCCCCCCAAACACTTAGATGGCACGCTGGGAGCCCACCCCAGTGTGCCAAATCCCCTGAAAAGGAAAAACCGTCCCAAGATTTTTTTTTCTACACCTGTGAAAGAAGAAAATGGTCCCTCACAGTCTCCCTGCCCCCTCCCACAACCCACGCCCACCTTGCCTCCCCACACTCCCCTCACCCCATACTTACCTCTGGAGTCCGGTGCCACGATCTTCGGTGGACCGGGAACACATCTGCACTCTTCAAAGCTGACCACAAACTGAAGAAATGCAGGTAAGCTCTATAATGGCATAAATAGTATTTTTTCAACTTTGGAGCATATCTCGGCCAATCTTTGTAATTTTTGCACCAAATTTTCAACATGGGGTTATTGGGACCCCTCCTCATGAATTCAGTCACTGTCATGGTGTTATTTGGTCCTGAAAGGTGATTTCGCGGTCACTGCACGAAATCACCTTTTGGGACCAAGTAATGAAACGACAGTGCCACTGTTCATGAGATGGTCTCTCAAAAAGCCTATGTTGCAGATTTGGTGAATAAATCCAAAAAATGGCTGTTTTACAAATGTGCATTGCACTGTTTCCACGCACGCTTGTAACTTTGTGAATTTGTAATATTTTCAAAATTGGCATTTTTCCACACCTCTTTATGAACAGTACAGCTGTCATTTTACATATCTTGGCTGAAATGTGTTTTCACACGTCAGGCGCAGAATAGCGCGGTTGCTCTGCAAAATCAGTTTTTGAGGCAGTTTGAGAAAATGACAGTGACACTGTTCATGAGCAGAGGTCCTAAAATGCCCATGTTGAAAATTTGGTACTGAAAGTCCATAAAATGACTGTGTTACAAGCGTGCATTGTGCAGTTTCCACGCACCCTTGTAACTTCGCAAATTTGCAATATTTTCATGCCAGATTTTCAACACTGGCATTTGTTCACACCTCCTTATCAATAGTGTCATTTTTCACAGCCTGCCCAAAATGAGTTTCCCCACCTGTGGTGCACAATGGCATGGTCGTTGTGGGAAATCAACTTTTGGGACTGATTAACAAAATCACAGCACCACTGTTCATGAGGGGAGGTCCCAAAATGCCTATGTTGAAAATGTTGCTAAAACACTCCCAAAAATAATTGGGTTATGGACGTGTGTTACGCAGTTTCTATGCATGCTCATGACTTCACCAATTTTTCATATTTTCACTCCAGACTTTCAACGTTGCCATTTTTTTACGCCTCCTCATGAACAATGCAGATGTCATTTTCCACATCCTGCCCGACATGTGTTTTCGTCCCTGTGTTGCCAAATGGCATAGCCACTGTGCAAAAAGTCCTTTCAGCTAACTAACTGATAGTGCAGCTTTTCATGAGGTGGGCTCACAAACAGCCCATGTTGAAAATTTGGAGTGAAAATACCAACACACGCCTACGGTGTTAGGGTTTCCAATTGTAACACCCCACCCTGTAGAGACTGACAGGCGTCAGGGGTGTGTCTTGGGATCATCGGCTGTAATGCTCATGCCATTCCACCCCTACCCCCACCCTGCAGCCAGTGACAGGCATCGTAGTGTGCTTTGTAGTGTCTGGCCACAAAGTTCACCCCATTCTCCTATATTGCACCCACCTCAGCGTATTTCCTTATGGAATGGGGTAAGTATAATGCCCAAAGACCCCAAAGCACACCATGACACTTGTCACTGTCTACAGGGTAGGGTGAGGTACAATGGCATGAGCGTTATAGCTGATGACCCAAAGGCACCCCCCTCAATGCCTGTCGGTTTCTACAGGGTGGGGGTGGGGGTGGCATCACTTCAATACTTCACTGCCATTCTTATTATGCATCGCTAACTCCAGCACTACCAATGCCAATGTCAGTGAGACAACATTCAACATTGACAAATGCTTGTTCTTATATTGAAACATGTTAGACTCTTTCACCTTGTTAATGCCCTTAAGGTGTTTGAATGTTTCAATCATATCACCTCTCACCCTCCTTTGCTTTAGGGTATACATATTGAGCTCCATTAATCTGTCCTCATATGTTTCCTGATGCAGTCCCTGCACCATTTTGGTTGCCCTTCTCTGGACTGCCTCCATTTTGTTAATGTCCTTGTGCAGGTGCAGCCTCCAGTACTGCATGCAGTACTCCAGATGGGGCCTAATGGGAGGGCTTTAAGCCTGAGGTTCAATGGGTAGAGCAACTACGTTACTCCCCCATCAGGCTCATAAAATCACTCATCCTGGGCCTCTCCAGGATTTGTTTTGCATTGCTGCTGGAGGTGCCACTCTTCCTCATTCCTACCTTGGTCCTTTTCCGCATTATCCCGCTCGCTTTCCTCCCTAGAGCCTCCTTCATTTTTCATCCACTGGCATCTCTAGCCTTGGCCTGTTCAGTCCTCGGGCCCTGTTGTTGTCTGCTTCTGTGGCTCACCCAGTGCCCATTTTGCCATCTCTTTCTCCCCCCCATTCATTCCCTTGGGCCTACCTCCCAGCCCTTGCTTCCCTTCCCCTCCTTGTTGTTTCATTCTGTTTTTCATTCCCCTCACTTCCCGTTGTTCTCCTTTCTCCTGCCACAGTGTCTCTCGCTCATTTGCCCGTGGTTGGTGGCTCTCCTCCTGTGCCGCCCGCCAGCTCAGTGAACCGCCGTCATGGAGCGCTGCCTTTGCCCACTTGTTGGGTCCCTTCCTTCATTCTTTCAGCAGCATGGCACCTGCCTCTGTTTCTGTGCTGTTCAGAATGCACTCCTTGAGGGCACTACTCAGTATATTCATTCTTGTCTTTAGTTCTACATTCGCAATCTTTTTGTCTCCTAATTGGATTGGTCCACTGAGGTCAGCCCACATTTCTTGCCAGCCCCTATGCACAGCAGAGTGCTGACCAGCCCCGATACATGGCAGAGCAATGACCCCCATGAGGGGGCACTTAATTCAGTTGCTTTTTATTTGAATAACTGAACTGCAACAGAGATACCACCTAAGGATTTTAGTTTGAAACTATTAGAGTTTGTGTTAAAACAAAATGTTTTTACTTTTAATAAAGAAATTTCTTTGCAGATTAAAAGTGCAGCTATGGGGGCAACATGTGCCCCTTCAGTTGCAAATTTGTATGTTGGATACTGGGAACATCAAGTGATTTATAATCCACAGGTTAATCTCTATATGACTAATTTGGTTCTATGGAAAAGGTATATAGACAATATTATAATTGTCTGGCAGGGAACCATGGAAAGTTTTCAGGAGTTTATGGGTTTTCTACACAGTACCACTCAGCATCTTAGACTTACTTTTAAAAGTAGCAAAACTGAGATACCATACTTCGACATCTTGATAAAAAGAAACAAGGAAGGTGGTTTTGAAAGTGACATATATAGGAAGCCAATGGATGGCAACACAATTTTAATGGCTAATAGTTACCACCCATCTCATGTGGCTAAAAATATTCCTTATGGGCAATTTTTAAGAACTAGGCATAACTGTTCTAATGAACAGGATTTCCAGAGAGGGGCTGGGGAACTGACTAGAAGGCTGGTGGAAAGAGGATACAGTAAAATTAAGGTTGAACAAGTGAAAAATAAGGCAGCAATACAAGACAGATTAAGCTTGTTAGAGAAAGTAAACGAGATTGTGAGTGTTTTTTTGTTTTGTGATGGATTTCTCAGCACAGGCAAGGGAACTTGAAAATATTTTGCAAAAATATCAGCATGTTCTGACTACTGAACTGAGTCTTTTAGAAATCAGTAAAGAAAAAATTAAGATGTGCTACAGAAGAGCACCAGCTTTAAAATATATGTTGGTGCACAGCCATTTTATAACTAAACAATCTGAAACATGGTTAAATAAATCAAAGGGATGTTTTCAGTGCAAAAGATGTGTAAATTGCAGGAATGTAAAACAAGGGAAAACCTTCTCCTCACATAACATTCAAAAAGAATTTAAAATAAGACAATTTATATCTTGTGACACAGAGGGAGTCATATATTTAGCAATCCATATATATCAGGCTTTCTATGTGGGTAAAACAAAGCGCAAGTTTAAAGAAAGGGTGGGGAAACATCTGAGAGCTATTAACAAAATGGACCTCACCTATGCTATGGCGCAGCATGTACATGAAAGCTTGGATCACTCAGAACATGTTTTTCATTTTATAGCTATAGATAAGGTCAACAGGAATTGGGGTTGGGGGGGCTATGAAAATGTTTTACTAATTGGGGAGAACTTTTGGATTTGAAAACTCAAAAGCACTATGCATCCTGGCCTTAATATTCATTTGGATATCCGACCTTATCTGAAACAAAGACAATATAAGAAATAGTCATGAACTGAGACTTGGTTGATATTTCTCTTTAGTGTATATATTAGTAGGAATGTTTATTTGTCCTATAGACTGATGATGTACTTATAAAATATCTGTATGCCTTGCTTAAAATGTCTATACTGATATGTAGTTTCCAAATAATTTTAGTAAATTAATATTTCATCATACTTCAGGCAGTTTTCTTATTCCTGTACATTTGTTTAATTTATTATCTTTAGCTCCTTTTTCTTTCCTTTTTTTATTCTAGTTCATTTTGTTTGCTCTTTTCCTTCTTCTTCTTTACATTATGTGTTTAGCTTTTTTGTTCTCCCTTCCCTCTCACTTTTTTGTTTCAATTCTTTTCCTTTGTCTTTTCTTTGTGTTGTAATAGTACCTTTTAGTTTTAAGACTGAGTATTTTGGTATTCTTTGCACAATGAGATGTGTTTTTATAGCTATGTTTATGCTTAGATATTTATTAAAATTTTATAATATAGGTAATAGAAACTAAGCCTACCCATATAGTTCTACATGATTTTAATGATACGGCTTTCTCAATTAATGAAATGCCCAAATAGGATTGATAAAGCTATAAGAGAAAGGGGTAGTTTACCTAATTTGATTCATTTTATTATTGGGTGGTGGTGCACATATGACACGAATGATGAGCATATTTTAACATTGTGTGGTGTTTGTTCCCAAGTCTTTGATAAAGGGTTTATGCCTGAAACATGTCAGACGGGGCTGTTTGCTTTGTGTGTTTATATTGAATAAAAAGAAGTTTTTAAAGTAAAACTTTTTTTTGGATATAGCGTCCTTCTTTATGGGCTATGTGTGTGCTTGGAACTTGCATTTTTACAAATCAGCAAATTAGACTGGTCACGTTTGTGTAATTTAATGCAGGTAGACAGAGCAGTATTTTTTTTTTTTTTTAACTATTTTTCTCATTTTATCATTCTTCATGACATCATGTTTTACATATAGTGAATAGACCATCTTGTACAATTCACTTTGGAAAAAAATCCCTTAATCAAAGGATAAAGAAATAAAAATGCATTCACTATGCACTGTTTCAAGATGGCAGCCACGCTAGGCAAGCCGTCACATTCATTTTAATGGTTGATTTTAAGATGGCAGCTGCGTTGAGCCAGCCGTCACGTTCGCTTTAGTTTTCCGATGTTATATTCTATTTATTTTAAATTGTCTATTATTTTATCTCTATCCATTTGTTTTGTATGTGCCTTTGGGTTAGCGTTTTCGACTTGCTACAGCTTTATTTCATGGCGGTCGCTTGATTCTGTGACTGCCATGTTTGGATGCCGATCCTGCTGAGTGGATCTTTTACAAGGGTCTGGTGTTGTATTAGATTCCATTTTTGTCTTCACTGCTGTGAACTGTTATTCTGCTAGCAGAATGAACGTAAGGAGTATTTTTCCTATAGCACTCGCTATTGTTACTTCGAGTGCTTCTGACGGTTGGTTGTCAGCTATTTGCTGAAGTTCTGAACTGTGAGCAACTGTGCTGACTGTTGAGAATACTCTCACTTTCGGCTGACTTTTATTTGTACTACCTTGCTGGAGCTTGGCTTAAGGAAGAATTGCTGGAACTACGGGAATGGTGAGACCGTTTTGGAGTGCGTTTTCCTGGTTGAACTGTTTTGAGGAGAGCGGCAGATTGTACATTGGTCTGGCTGGTTCTGGTGGTGGGCGCCTGGTTTAGGGACTCCTTGTGGGGATAGAGGGCACTAGCTGGAGGGCTGGTGAAAAACCTTTTCTCCTGTGCTACACTGTGGCATCCTGGTTTGACTGGGTAGCACTGGTGGGCTAGGTAAGGTGTTTCCTCTTTTAGGGTCCTGTCTCTGGGCTGGGCTGGGGCCAGTGATATTTGCATTCAGGTCATTTCCTCTTTCTGGACTGGCTACTGCTCAACTTCCTAAAGGTTTGCTGCTTCTCCATTTTGATTACAGATTAAACCCTTGGCAGGCACTGTAATTTTATTTTTCAATTTTGGAGGCAGTGAGAGAGCCTCATTAGAAAGTGAATACTTATTATAACTCTGTACTTGTGGCAGTGAGAGGGTCACATTTTGGACTTATCTTTTGGACAGGGGGTTGGTGAGAACTACCCTTAGCTTCATCAAGTTTTAAAGGATTTGGCAAATTCTTGAAAACAGTTTCATATATAAGAAGATACTGGAGAATGAAATTATATTGGACAATAATTAATGACTTATTTTAGCACTGTAGCTGTCCTAACCATTTTTAGATAGTTATTTTTTGTGGGTCATTAATGGGGGTGGGTTGGGTTTAACTGTCTGCTGAAATCATCTAACTACAAAGTGACTGGGGCAGTGAGAGTGCCTTTTGCCTTAAAGTAGTTTTGGCTGTGGACTGACATCTCTCTTAGATTACTGTTTTATCTGTAATTTTGTGTGATCCTGAGCACTGGGATTTTTAGGTTTTGGGATTACATGGTCAGGAGGGATGTGTCTGGGAAGGTATGAGGGACTGGGGCAGGCCAGGATAGTGTATGGGACATCCCAGTTGCATGATCTTTGGCCTTTTTTCAGCCTCCCAGTGTCTACTACTACAGCAAGATGCTGTAGGGAGGTTGGAATAGGGAGGAATCACAGGATTCGATCAGGATGGGGTGCCCTTTGCACTGCAGTTGGTGATAGGATCAGGGTAGTGGGCTGCAGAAGGTGCACTGGGATTAGACAGGCTTTAGGGAGAGGCCAGATGTGTTTAGTTCCCATCGCCAGGGTTCCCACCAGACCGAGTGGGCAGGCAGCCAGAAGGGCTGCACTGTCCACCAATCCCCTGAGGGCGGTGCTTTGCAATGCCAGGTTGGTTAGAAACAAGACTACAATTATAGTGGACTTGATTTCTTTGGCTGATCTGGCTTGTATCTTGGAGACCTGGATCAGTGATGATGCTGGCCCAGTTCTAGAGGCCACCGTCCTGCCCGGGTATACTGTAGTGCACTGCCCCAGAGTGGAACGCAGGAGTGGGGGGGTAGCTATCTATTTTAGATCCGAGCTGGGCTTCACCCCGCACCCAGTGAAAGCACTACATTCATTTGAATGTGTGACCATCCGTGGGGGTCCCAGTGCAGGTTGCTTGATTCTCCTGATTTTCCGCCCTTCTGGGGCGATGGGAGATTTCTTGCAGGAGGTGGCTAACCTCATCGTCGGGGAAACATTGGAGGCCCTCAGATGTTTAGTGCTAGGGGATTTCAATGTTTGGGCCAAGGATGAATCTTCTCAGCTTGGTTATAACTTCCTCCAGATGATGTAATCTCTGGGTTTTGCACAAGGAGTTTCCTCCATGACCCATCGGGTGGCCACATGTTGGATCTGGTGTTCTCACTGGGGCTTGAGATAAATAGTCTCTGCATTGATCAGGTCGTTTGGTCCGATTATTACACGGTAAGGTTCTGGTTCAGGGCCCCCCTTGATAGCCCTCCCCCTGCAGAGATGGTCAGCTATCGTCCTTTGAGGGGGTTGACCCCTGAAGGTTTTCTGGCAGTGGCTGATCTATATAGTGTGGACAGTGCATGCGTTGGGGGTGTGTGCGCAGCAGTGGATGCCTATAACAAGGCATTGTATGGTGCGCTCGACTCCCTCGCACCAGCCCGTGTACAACCCAGGTCTTCTCACTTGAGGTCCCCTTGGTATGATGGGGAGCTCAAGGCAATGAAGACTTTGGGTCAGAGATTAGAGCGCTGCTGGCGGAAGTCCAGCCTGGAGGTAGACAAACCCACCCTACGCTTGCACTACTGTGCATACCAGGGGGCAATCAACCGTAAGAAGGCAGAATTCCTGTCCAGGGAAATTGCAGCCAGGAGGAACTGACCAATTGTGCTCTTTTGGACTGTGGACAGGCTTCTTCATCCTTCCTGTCTACAGCCGAAGGTAGCCTTTTTGAATGCATTGTGCGAGGAGTTTGCTCAGTTCTTCTCAGACAGGGTGTCTGCCATCAGACAGGGGGTTCCGCCAGTGGACCAGAGTCTGGCCGACAATGGTCGCCATGGGTGACCGGAGAGCACTCCACCTGGTTGGGGTGAGTTTAGACTGATGGAGGTGGCTAAGGTCACTGAGATTGCTTCCAAGCTTCGGCACACCTTTTGTGAACTGCACCTGGTGCCAACTTGTTTCTTAATGAGATGTGTTGACTCCGTTGGCCCAGTGTTTGCCTTGATTGTCCGGTGCTTCTTGTCAGAGGGGGTCTTCCCTGATGTCTTGAAGGAGGCATTGGTGAGACCCCTTCTGAAAAAAAATCATTGGACCCTGACGTCAAGGCGAATTACTGTCCTATCTTCAATCTCCCATTTTTGGGTAAGATTGTGGAGAAGGTGGTGGCGGTTCAGCTTGAGGAGCATCTTGTGGCCCATGATCTGTATGAGCCACTCCAGTCTGGGTTTTGTGCAAAGCATAGCACAGAAACGGCACTAGTTTGGGTGAATAATGATCTCCTTTGGGCTAGAGATTGAGGAGAGGGAACAATTCTTGTTCTCCTTGATCTCTCTTCTACATTTGACACGGTGGACCATTGAGTGTTACTTGACCACCTAAGGGAATTCTGAGGACTCACTGGCACTGTCATCTGCTGGTTTGAGTCTTTCCTATCCAACAGGAGGCAGAGGGTAGTGAAGGGGAATTTTTCCTTCTCCCCTGGACACCTGTCATGTGGAGTTCCCCAGGGTTCGGTGTTGTTGCCGATGTTGTTTGATGTATATATGCTGCCCCTGGGAGAGCTCATTAGGAAGTACAGTCTGGGTTTTCACTGCTATGCTGACGATACCCAGCTGTATCTTTCCTTTGCCCCTGGAACATCTTGCACAGTGGAAGTGCTTAACAGCTGCCTTGCTGAGATCAATGACTAGATGACCTCCAGCTAGTTGCGACTGAACCCCAGTAAGACGGAGGTACTGGTGGTGGAGTCGAACAGAGGGTGTGATAAGTTGGCCTCTGGTGCAGAGATAGGACTTTGTCTTGGCTCTATACCATTGAAGGCCTCTTCTAGGGTGCGTGATCTGGGTGTTATTCTTCACAGCGCATTGACACTTGAGTCTCAGTTGGCATCAGTTGTCCATACCAGTTTTTATCATCTGAGGAATATCACCAGGATAAAGCCCCTACTTCCACTAAAGTTAAAGTTCCACTACCGGACCTCCCCAATCTGGTGCATGCCTTTGTAATGTCCAGGCTTGACTACTGTAATGCACTCTATCTCAGAGTCTCTAGGGGTACCCTGTGCCAACTGCAGCTGGTGCAGAATGTGGCAGTGAGGCTGTTGACTGGACAGCCTAAGTATTGTCACATCACTCCGGTGCTGCGTCAACTGCACTGGCTGCCAGTTAGGTGGAGGGTCCTCTTTAAGGTGGGTTTGCTTACCTTAAAGGCCCTACATGGCCTGGGCCCTGGCTACCTGAAGGACCTTCTTGCACCTGCTGTTTCGGTCCGCTCCCTCTGCTCCTCCTGTAGGGGCCTCCTCATGATTCCCAGGATGAGGTTAAAAACTGCTGGTGATACAGCATTTAGTGTCACCACCCCAGTCCTGTGGAATTCGCTTCCCTTAGCCATCAGGGAGGCACCTTCTGTGGAGGTATTTAAGGCCCACATCAAGGCCTTCTTGTATTATCAGGGCTTCCTGGACTGTGTTTTATAGTCCCTACCTGTCTTTTAGAAGTCAATGTTTGATTGAGTTTTTAGCTATTCTGAATTTAGTTGCTGTTGAGGGTAGTAAATTCTGTTTTAATTGTTTGGAATTTTGTATATATATGTTTATTATTATGTTGTCTTCTATTGATTTTGATTGTTGTACGTCGCCCAGAGCCTCCGGGATGGGCGTCTCAAATAAAACGTGCCTTGCCTTGCCTGACTATATAGAGATACAACATTAGGGGTATCTATATAATATAATCTTAATGTTAGACCAACATTTCCCATGTAGTGAGCCCATGAGCATCATGTCTAATTTGAAGTAAAGGGATTGTCCAGCAATGTCTATCCATTTAGGAAACTTGTCCCCTGCAGGGGCTATGTCGCCATGTGTTCACCTTAGTATAAAAACAAACAGCTTTAGGTTCTACAGCAGCAAAATAAAATAGCTTAATTAAACGTTACATACCCCTGTCCATAATCTATTGAAAAAGCATCTATTTAAGTTGGAAAAAATAATGATTTACCCATCACCAAATTCTATGTAAAGCCCAAAATACCTATACAGAATTAAATTGGTCTTTACATTTTATGTTCTCCTTCACTAGAGAGAGACCTATTACCAAGCAGGCTTGTATCAAATTTGGAACCAGAAAAGATTCAAATTTTGAGATTACAGCAGAACGTAAAAAAGATCAAATCCTACTTTAGAGCCCGATTAATTACTTCAGGTATCTCCTAAATCCAGAGTTTCTTCTATGTCCTTTGAGCAGTTTCTGGAAGCTGCTACAAATCGATTGGCCCATTTGCCAGCCTCCTTGGGATCTGAGAACAGATACACCTTTCCTTGGTGGGTAATGCGAAGCCTTGCAGGGGAAATTATTGTGTGTGTAATCCCCGCTTCCCTCAGCGATCGCTGCACCCCACTGAATCTCTTCCTCCTCTGCCTTGTTGAGTAGCTGACGTCAGGGAAAATGTAGATTTGACAGTCATCTTACATCAAAGGGCTAGCTCACCGGGCACATCTTAGGATGCGATTCCTCGTCCCCACTCCAGAGGTAACTACCATCATAGTACGTGGTTCAGCTGAGTCCAGCTGTCTACCCCTTGGTGTGGCTTGGAAGACTTTCTGGATATCCCAGATAACATCATCTCTTTCTGGGAGTAATTTTTCTGAGAGCCATTCATGGATGAACATGATCGGGTGGTCCCCGATCAGGCCTGGTTTTCCAGAGTCTCTAACCTGGCCCGCAAATGCTGATTTTCTTCGACCACCTGAGTCATGGCCATGCTGTTATTATCTAGTTGTTTTCATGTCTCTTGTACGTCTCCTTTCAACACGTCCACTGTATTTTCCAGGACTAGGACTCTGCTGTTGAAATTGTCTATCTTTTGATTTACGGTATCGATTAATGCAATAATGCACTGCAGCTTATGGCCTAAAGACACCATAGTCTCTGTGGACCCTGGATAGGTGTCAGCCTATAATACTGTTCCCGAGCACAGGCCTCCACTGGCTCCCTTTCTTTTTTCAGACCCTCCGGTAATTTTATCTTTTCTTGGGTTACCCATTTCCCATAAATCAAGGTCGCTTTCTCTGTCTACTGATCAGGATGACAAACTTCTCCAAGGCTTCGAAATTGATGATTTAGACTACCTTGACGGTCAGTAGTGGAGCATGGAAGCCCTGCCTCTCCAAGAACCCAAAGCCTGATTGGTCCATAACAGACAGACTGGCAAGTACATAATAAACTATTACTGAAATACATATCTGCTGTCCAGTTGTATCTGTAACCAACAATTCTCACCCTTTTTGTTTACCTTCTGTTTGATCCAGACTTTTGTAAAAAATTGAAAATGTGAATAAACAATTTAACAGCAAAAAAAAGAAATTGATGATTTTAAGGCGTTTTCAGTGGATCAGGATGGAGCTATACAAGTTTGCTGCTGTTAGCTCGGGCTCACAATGCCCCCATATGATAGTTTATTTTAATAAGCAGTTATCAAACATAATTGATCGTTAGGAACAAAAAAAAGGGCACAAACAAAACAATCACCATAGTTGAATGCTAAGCAAATTGATTTGTTTAAAATAAGAAACATACTTTGAAAACAATTTTAGAAAGTCTAATTTGCAATGTGATGTAAATGCCTATCATAAAATTCAAAATTCCTGTAAAACTGAAATAAAGAAATTGAAACAAGCTTATCAGAAAGCAAAACAGTTAAAAGAATTAACCAATTCTAGAAGTTTGTGGGACACTTTCAGATAATTTATCAATCTTCCAAACAAATCAAGATTGATAAATTAAAAATTGGAGAACAGTTAAAAAATGATAATTTGGAAATAGATACATTTAATTATTTTTTCAGACATGGCAAAGTACAAAAAAGCAGATCAAACATATTTCTAAGTGGTTAA
The DNA here is from genome assembly GCA_016271365.2 of Neoceratodus forsteri. Taxonomy (NCBI): domain Eukaryota; kingdom Metazoa; phylum Chordata; order Ceratodontiformes; family Ceratodontidae; genus Neoceratodus; species Neoceratodus forsteri. Next base: position 1,644,786,603 of record CM057450.1, read on the forward strand.
ATAATACAGATTACAGAAATCCTTGTTCAAATATTTTTGATTTTTTTTTAGAGTAAAAGAAAAAAGTTTATACTCTTACTAAATTAGGAGGAAAAAAAACAGTCAGGTGTACAGTAGATGGTCTTTTTCCTATGTTACTAAGATTGGCAGCTAAACAACTGGTTGAACCAGTGACATAGTTGTTTACCCTATCCCCATGTACAGGTCAGCTACCAAACTGCTGGAAAAGCGCTATTGTACCACCAATATATGACAGCTGATAAACAACAAATTATGAACTTTATGTCTATTTCTGTCTTGCCTTATTTCTGTCTTGTCTGCCTTAGCAAAACTCTTAGAGAAAGTATTTTTCAATCAACTGACTAAACACCTAGAAGAAAATAATGTTTTCACACAAGATCAGTATGGACCCGGGGGGGGGGGGGTACAGCACATTGATGACCTTAGGCTGGTTAAGCAGTGACATAAATGATAACATGGATCACGGAATGCTCACTGGGGGAATTTTTATTGACCTGACCAAGGCCTTTGACTTGAGCCTTAAAAAGATGGGGAATAGAGAAAAATATCATTTTGAAAAGGAAAAAAACACTTGAGAAATGAGTATGAAAGTTAAAAGAAAGACTGAACAATAAGTTCATAACAGACTGGGAGGTTAAGAGGTCAAGTGTGATGAAAAATAAACTGATGTGAAGGAAGGTTTTTTATAGTGAATAGAACTGGATTAACTGTATGAAGACACTATATCCTGGTGTAAAAGTCTTTAAAAATGGGAGGTGAAAAGGTCACATTACATAGATACATAGATAGTGTTGGCAGAGAAGGGCCTACGGCCCACCCAGTCTGCCCATTTGAGCTTGTACGTTTACTTTATGTTTTTCTAGAAGTCTGTTGCCCCTTAACCCTGACCTCCAGAATTCCTTTATGTCTATCCCATGCATTCTTAAATCCTGTGATTGTTTCAGCTGCCACTGCTTCCTCTGGCAGGGTGTTCCACTTGTCCACCACCCATTCTGTGAAGAAATTCTTCCTCACGTTTCCTCTGAATCGTCCTCCCTCCAACTTCATCCCATGCCCTCTAGTTCTGGAACATCTTTTTCACTTAAAAATAGTGTATTCCTGCATCCTGTTCCTCCATGTAAGATACAGTACTTGTATGTCTCTGTCATATCCCCTCTCCCTCCTCTCCTCCAGGGAGTACATATTCAACTCTCTCAACCTGTCCTCATAGAACTTGTGATGCAATCCATGTACCATCTTTGTTGCCCTCCTCTGAACCTTCTCTACCCTGTCTATGTCCTTACATAAGTAAGGTCTCCAGAACTGTACACTGTACTCCAGGTGGGGCCTCACTAGTGTCTTGTATAGTGGAATTATGACCTCCCTTTTCCTGCTGGTGATGCCTCTATCTATGCATCCCAGCATCCTATTTGCTTTACCTGCTGCCTTGTCACGCTGTTTCCCTACCTTGAGGTCATCAGAGATGATAACCCCAAGATCCTCTTCCTGCTTAGAAACATAGAATTTGATGGCAGATAAGGACCACTTGGCCCACCCAGTCTGCCCATTTCCCTACCTGATGGATAAGCTGCAGATTCTACTTAATCAACAGCTTACTTCCTCCTGCCCCCCACTAGAATTGCCTTATGCCTGTCCCATGCATTCTTGAATTCTCCCACTGTTCCTGACTCCACAACCTTCTCAGGAAGGCTGTTCCATGCATCCACAACTCTGTCTGTGAAAAAATACTTTCTAACATTACCTCTGAGCCATCCCTCTCTATCTTCAAATTGTGCCCCCTTGTTCTTGCACATCTCTTCTTCTGAAAGATACTACCCTCTTGTACCTTGTTAATTCCCTTGAGGTACTTGAAAGTTTCTATCATGTCCCACCTCTCCCTCCTTTCCTCAAGGGTATACATATTAAGCTGCTTTAGTCTCTTCTCGTATGTCTTCTGGTGCAGACCTTGAACCATTTTGGTTGCCCTCCTCTGAACAGCCTCCACTCTGTCTATGTCTATGCGGAGATGGGGTCTCCAGAATTGCACGCAGTACTCCAGATGGGGTCTCACTAACTGTCTGTAGAGAGTGATAACAACTTCCTGTTTTCTATTGTTCATGCCTCTCCATATGCTTGCCAGTATCTCCCCAGCCCTCCTTACTGCCTTCTCACATTGCTTGTCCACCTTTAGGTCATCTGATATAATTACTCATAGGTCTCTTTTGATTTTTGTTGTTGTTATTAACTCACCCCCCCATTGTGTACTCTTCCCCTGGGTTTTTGTTTCCCAGATGCATTACCTTGCACTTCCTTGCATTGAATCTGAGCTGCCACGTATTTAACCATTCCTCCAACCTTGCCAAGTCTCTTTTCATTCTTTCCACCCCACCTTGTGTATCAACCCTGTTGCAGATCTTTGTGTCATCTGCAAAGAGGCATACCTTTCCTTCCAGGTGCTCTCCAATGTCACTTATAAAGATATTAAAGAGGACCAGACCCAGTACTGAACCCTGCGGTACCCCATTAGTACCCTCCTTTCTTCACTGTGGACTTCGTTTACTATTACCTTTTTTGCATCTTGTTATCCAGCCAGTTTTTTATCCAGGCTACCACCTTGGGACCCACTCCAAGGCTGACTAACTTGTATATTAATCTTTAGTGTGAGATTGTGTCGAATGCCTTGCTAAAATCTAGGTAGGTCATATCCACAGACCCTCCCTGGTCTACTACTTTGGTCACCCAGTCAAAGAAATCTATTCGGTTCATCTGACATGACCTTCCTGCTGTGAAACCAAGCTGCCTTGGGTACTATGCCCCACTGGCCTCTAGGTACTCAACAATTCTTTCCTTCAGAAGTGATTCCATCATTTTCCCTACCACTGAAGTCAAACTAACTGGTCTGTAGTTTCCTGCCTCTGCCCTGCTCCCACTTTTGTGAATTGGAATCACATTTGCCCTCCTCCAGTCCTCAGGTACCACTCCATCCTCCCATGATTTGTTAAACAGAGTAGTCAGTGGTGTTACTAGTTCTACCCTTAGTTCTTTTAGTATTCTTGGGAGAATCCCAGCAGGCCCCATTGCTTTGTCCACCCTCAGTTTCAAGAGTTCTTTCAAAACCCTTTCTTCTGTGAATGGACTGAAATCGACCCCCCTATTCAGAGTTTCTCCCTTGTTTGGTTTAGGCACCTCCCCCTCCTCATCTGTTGTGAATACTGAGCAGAAATATTCATTTAGTATCCCTGCTTTTCACTGTCACTCTCTGCCCACATTTCCTCCCCTTTATTATGTCTCTGTATCCCTCCCTTGGTCTTTCTTCACTCCTTAATGTACCTATAAAAGGTTTTATCTCCCTTCTTAACAAAGTTGGCTATCTTTTCCTCAGTTTGTGCCTTTGCTATTCTGACTGCATTCCCTGCCTCCTTCTGCTTTAACTGATAAAGTTCTCTGTCCTGCTCCTTCTGTGTTTTCTTATATTTCCTGAATGCTATCCTTTTCTCCTTAAAAGTCCCTGCTACCTCTTTTGAGAACCATAGTGTTTTTTTCCTTGATTTTGTTTTATTGATTTGCTTCACACAAAGGCTTGTTGCCTCTGCGATGGCTGTTTTGATTATTCCCCATTGTTTCTCCACCCCTCCTTCTTGCCCATTTGCTAGTGCTTTTCTAAGGCACTCTCTCATTTTCCCAAAGTCAACCTTCCCAAAGTCCATTACTCTTGTTTTTATATGGCTTGAGGCTATGGCTGTATTTATTGTGAACCACACTGTTTGGTGGTCACTTGTTCCCAGATGGCTACCCACTTTTGAATCTGAGATCCTCTCTCCATCCCCATTTGAAAGTACCAAGTCTAAGATTGCTCCCTCATGAGTGGGTTCCAACACTAGCTGTCTGAGGCATGCCCCCTGCAGGGCATCAAGAATGACCCTGCTCTTGGCTGTGCCTGCAGCTAAGGTACTCCAGTTAACATCTGGCATATTCAGGTCCCCCATCAACAATATCTCCCCTTTTTCCTGCCATTTTAAGGATGCCTTCTATTGTTTCCTTGTCCATTTCCTCCCCCTGAGATGGGGGTCTGTACTCAACCCTCATGCGGATTGTGGTGCCATTTCCTGTCTCCAGGGTGACCCATAGTGACTCATCAACTTCCTGGTTACTCTTTAGTTCTGTTGCTTTAATCCCTTCCCTTATATAGAGAGCTACTACTCCTCCTCCTCCTCTTGTACCCACGCTGTCCCTCCTGTAGACTGTGTATCCTGGTATGTTGACTTCCCACTCATGGTTCTCTGTGTACCATGTTTCAGTGACTGCCACAATACCCAGGCATTCCTCTTCCATTAAGGCCACTAGTTCAGGAAGCTTGTTGCACAGACTATGGGCATTGGTAATCATCACCTTCCATTTATTTTTATGGCCTTACCCCTTTTAGCCCCATCCCTGTCCTTAACACCTTTTTCTGCATTTATCCCTGTCCTGCTCCCTACTGACTTCTCTGCCTTGGTGTTTACCTCTCTAACTACTGCACTTTGTGGGCGAGGCTGGGATTTCCCTGCTCCTTTTCAGTGCCTCCCCCCTTAGCTAGTTTAAATGCTTGCCAATGAAGCATTTAAACCTGTCACCTAGGATCCTGGATCTCCCCCGGACAGATGCAGCCCATCGCAGCAGTATAAGCCTGCATCCCTCCCGGTGGCTCCCCAGTCCCCAATGAAGCCAAAACCCTGAGCTCAACACCAGTTTTTCAACCATTCATTGAATCCCATGGTGCGGAATACCCTAGCATCATCCTTGCCAAAGACAGGGAGCAACTCAGAGAAGGTTACCTTACATGCTACTTGTCTAAGGCCCCTCCCCAACTCCACAAACTCCTCTTGCACAGCTCTGATCCAATTTACAGCCAGGTCATTTGTCCCTAGGTGGACAATTACATCTAGCTCCCTCCCTTGTGCAGCTGCTCCTGCGATCCTGAGGATTTGCTTCCTGTCCCTCCAAGCCATGGTGCCAGGCAGGCACCTACCTCCTATCCCCTGCCTCCCCCACGCCTACCCCCCCAGTGATTGAGTCCCCCACCAGGAGTTGTTTCCTTCCCCTGTGGGGTCTTGTGCCACCCTCCTGTGGGTCTCCTTTGTGGAGGTTCCCAGCATCCTCCTTGGTCTCCACTGCAGGTGCCTCCATAGAGGAACCACTTTTTGTCAGAACAGCATATGAACTGTGGAGAGCTACATCTGGAGGGATGCACCTCTGTTTCACCACCCTCTCCCTCCCTGAGTCCACCCTGGTCCAACCGCTCTGCTTTCTTGACAACCTCTGAGGTAATGGTGGTGGCCCTGGTGGTCCCTGGGTGGGGGAAGAGGTTTCACGAATCCTAGCCAGGTCAGCCTGGAGATGGGCAACCTCCTCCCTCAGACCAGAGAGGTGCCTGTAAACGGCAGCATCGCAGCCTCCAGAATGTCTCCTGGAACACTGCTGCTCCACAGTCATTGCACTGCACCACTCCCATCTAGACATATTTTTCATTCCCTCTCCTGTTGCTTTGTTTGCTTATTGTCTCCTCCCGCTATGTATTTTTACATTTACTTTCCTACTGCCTATGTGCCCTTACAACTCTCACCCTTCCTGTTCTGGGACAGGAACTTTCTGTAGTCTTCAATAGTCTCCTTCCTCTGTGCTTGGATTCAGACCTCCAGCAGCCAGGGGGGATAAAGAGTTTTTTTTTTTTTACATTCTTTCAAGGTTGCTGAAACTAATGTGTCTCAGTGATCCTTCCCTTTGTACTGCCAAATAGGAAGTTCCTGTTGTCAGTCAAATTCAGTGGCTATAAAACTAGAAGTGGCTTTGGGTGGGAGGGTGGAGGGGTGCGAAGGAGGGATATTTGTAAAAAATCTGTAGTTCTGGACTTCTGTTTCTTACTCTGCAACCAGTTCTGTTCTGCCAGAAACAGCTGGAACCTGTAATTGGAGACAGCTGCTTTTGCACACATAAGCTGCTAAGCCACACCCCCAATTAGATTCACTCTCTGCTCTCAGTAAATTAAGGTGATACTGTCCCCTTACTAAGAAAAAACACTTTTTTTTTACTTAAATGAGACCATCTTCTTCTAATAAAGTATCTGTTTGCTTAATCCAAACAGGTGCTACTCTTGCTGAGACAGAAGTGATTAATTAGTAAAAAATCTGTAATTCTGGACTTCTGTTTCTTGCTCTGCAACCAGTTCTCTTCAGCCAGAAATAGCCGGAAGCTGTAATTGGAGGCAGCTGCTTTCATACACCGAAGCTGCTAAGCCACACCTCCAGTTAGATTAATTTTGTGCTCTCAGTAAATTAAGGTGATACTGCCCCCTTCCACAGAAAAAACACTTTTTTCTTCTTTTTTTACTTAAATGAGACCACCTTCCTCTAATAAAGTATATGTTTGCTTAATCCAAACAGGTACTACTCCTGCTGAGACAGAAGTGATTCATTAGTAAAAAATCTGTAGTTCTGGACTTCTGTTTCTTGCCCTGCAACCAGTTCTCTTCTGCCAGAAACAGCCCACATGCTTGGTGCATGCTATATCCTCACCCCCCCAACTGATATATTGTGCCTGGGTTTTTGTTCCCCATATGCATTATCTTGCACTTCTTTGCATTGAATTTCAACTGCAAAACCCCTGACCATTCTTCAAGTTTCTGCAGGTCCCTTCTCATTCTGTCTACAACCTCTGGTGTGTCTACTCTGTTACAGAGCTTTGTGTCATTAGCGAACAGGGAAATTCTGCCTCCTAGGTCCTGCATAATGTCAGTGATGAAGATGTTGAATAGGACAAGTCCCAGCACTGATCCCTGTGGTACCCCACTGGTCACTCTTCCCTCTGTGGAGTGACAGCCATTTACTACCACCCTCTCTGTCCTGCTGCCCAGCCAATTACCTACCCACTGCACTACTGTCCTGCCCACACCCATGTTCCCCAGTTTGTGCAATAGTCTTCTGTGTGGCACAGTGTCAAAGGCCTTGCTGAAGTCCAGATAGGCCATGTCAACTGCCCTTCCTTGATCCACCTCCCTAGTCACCCAGTCAAAAAATTCAAAGAGGTTGGTCTGACATGACCTCCCCCTGGTGAAACCATGCTGCCTTGGGTCCTGTAGTCCATTGACAACCAGATGTTCCACCAATCTCTCCTTCAGTAATGCTTCCATGATCATCCCCACTACCGAGGTGAGGCTGATTGGTCTGTAGTTCCCTGCTTCCTCTTTGTTCCCACTTTTGTATAAGGGGACTACATCTGCTGTTCTCCAGTCTTTGGGTACTTCCCCTGTTTCCAGTGATCGGCTAAACAGGATTGCCAAAGGTTCAGCCACCACCTCTCTTAGTTATTTAAGGACCCTGGGGTGCACCCCATCTGGCCCCACTGCTTTGTCAACTCTTATTACTTCCAGTTCCTTCAGGACCCTTTCTCATGTAAAAGGACTTCTGTCCATTTTTGCACCATTCCCACCCCTTGCACTCCCTTCAGACCCATTACCCTCCTCTTCCTCAGTAAAGACTGAGCAGAAATACCCGTTCAATATGTCGGCTTTACTGTTGTCATCCTCCATGTGGCCCCCATCCTCCCCCTTCAGTCTCATGATCCCTCCCTTTGCCTTTCTTTTTTCACTTATGTACCTGTAAAATGTTTTGTCCCCTCTACCCACTGATTTTGCTGTGTGTTCTTCTGGACAATGATGAGCCAAAAGGAAACCAAATAGAAATTTTAACAACAAATTATGATCGAAACATTCAAACACCTTAAGGGCATTAACAAGGTGAAAGAGTCTAACATGTTTAAATATAAGAAAAGTAGCAGGACAAGAGGACACAGCATGAGAATAGAGGGAGGCCAATTAAGGGGGAATGTGAGGACATTCTTTTTCACAGAAAGAGTGGTGGATGCATGGAATGGCCTACCTCAGGAAGTGGTGGCTATGAATACAGTGTAGGGCTTCAAACAGGCATGGGATAGGCATAAGGGAGCAATACAGATGAATATGGATAGATAGGTCATTGACAGTGTAAAGGTGTGTGGCACATCCATAAGGTAGAAAAAATGGGCAGACTGGATGGGCCTTGTGGTCCTTATCTGCTGTCAACTTCTATGTTTCTATGTAAATTTCAAAAAACGAGTTTAAATAAAAGATTGGGACATAGCATAAAAACATTAAAACAGTAGCCATGAGAGTTGTTTTCATGTCGAACTATATACATAGAAATGGACAATTAAAACTGAGTCATGGTTTCCTTAACAGCTGAAAACACTTCTACATAAAAAGGGCATTGATTGCCTAAACCGATGGCTCTGAGGATGAAGATTCCTAATATCTGAAACTTCAGCACATAACGTAGACCGATCACCTGACTGACTAGGAGGATGACCAGACCACTGGAGGGAAGGGGGAGCAGAAGGCTCAGCAGAGTTTCAAAAAGGAACCATATTAACCTAAAAAAAAACAACACATAAGCGTAGTCAGTAGGTTTATACTCCAGCACAGCACAAAAGGACGGTCGGCCACAGAAGGCAGCAGCAGCAAATGGATGGACTAACATCTAGAGTATGCTGGGATTAGGCAATTGTATCACAAAAAAATGGAACTCCGCAAGAGAGAGTGACATGTCGGGTAATGTTGAAATGAACTAACTATAGCATCTGAGAAAGAAAAAGGGCATTGAGACTGTCAGTTGGTATTTTGGAAAAAGAGTAAAAAAAGACAGAAATAATTAATGCTTTGCACATAAATTTAATTTGCACAAACAAAAGATAAATTATATGGGTTGCACAAAATAAGCACAGAACTTTTGAAAATTAAAAATGAATAAGAACAGATTTGCTGAGTCAAAGGTGAAGTCTGTCACTAAATAAAAATTATTTTCAGCAAATGGGAGTGCAGATATAATGCTCATAATTTTCTTATGGGCACCCCAAAACTACAATTTTCTCCCTGCCATGTTATGCACTCAAATGCTCTTTTAGTTCAATTCAGGAGGTTTGAGCAGCACCGTAATTGCTTTCTCTTCATTACTCTGTAACATAATTATGACATGTATCTGAATATAAACCTACCTAACTATGTAAGCACAGCCCCTCCCTCCTCACACACAGCCCCCTCCCCACACACAAAAAAAAACACCATCCTCCAACCTCCCTAAAACACACACACTAAACTCCCCCCATATATACTCACCCAAGACAACCCAACCTCCCCCCCCATACACACATGTATATGTGGTGAGAAACCAACATGTTGATAACCAGTTAAAAAGGACTCTATGAAAATAAAAACAAAAAAACAACAAAACACTGAAATCCTGTTAAATGTCCATCCTCTGAAGTAAAAGTCTATGTAAGTTTAAGTGGGGTAATGTGTCATGAAACCCAAATCAATATTCATACCATCTGCTACCATGTTGAGAAGTAAAATAAGCTTCATCTCAAAAGTCCATTTGTTGTGTATTTTTTTAAATGTTTAAGACCATTACTGACATATATGAGATTGAGTGGTCATTCTGAGAGAACTGGTGCGCCACTTGTTTGTCAGTCATCTTCAAATTAATGGTATGTAGTGTGTGTGTTCATTCCAATGTGGAGAGCTTGCTTTGTCTCTTCAACATACCCTGTTTGTGGACTGCTTTTGCATTGAAAAAAATAAACAACATTACCTGATGTATAGGTATAATTCCCCTGTATCCTGAATAGCCTGTTTTGCAAGGATGTTTCAAGTATTATGCGTGCAATAATATAGTACTTAATCGTACTGGGAAGACAGGAGTGGACATAGAAGCGAAAATTTAACCAGTATACCATGCATTACCAAACTTGTTTATGGAAAATAAAATTTTGTTGAATGAAAAGAAAACCAAAACTATGGTCTTTGGAACTAAGCAAAGGACTGAGGCAAATGGTAGCAACTTGGTAATATTAGGGACAAACAGATATGGTTTGGAGGAGGTATCCAATTTTAATTACTTGAGAGTAATGCTAGATAAAACACTGTTTTTTCATGAACCTATAAGAACCGTAACTTAAAAAGTTAACAACAAGTTGGGCTGCTTATACAGAAACAAAAATAGTTTAACATTACATGGCAAAAGAATTAAAGTAAACTAACTACTCCTGTGGCTTTGGAATACAATTCTGTTTTGTTGGTTACCTTACCAAATACAACGCTCCAAAAATATTTACTTTTATTTATCGTGATCTCAGATTAATACCTTTGAGAACAAGCTCATTTCATAGGTTCCACAGCAGAAATTACATTAACAGTGATTTAAAAAACAGGGATACAGTATACAGCAGAGCTGTAAGTGCAGGCTAAAAACAAATATGAGTCTAGTTATAAATCTAAATCAATACAAGAAAACAAAGACAGTGAACTAACTCAATAGGCCATTACAAGCACAAAGAGTAATTGAGAGGGTTAAGACAGTCTAAGGGAGAGAGGACAACAAGGACTGAGGGGGATGTAAAAAGGAAAAGAGGAACAGCAGCAGATGGTGTTGTCAGGATGGAGAGCATTATATGGGGATTATAACAGCCCAGGGTTGGCCTCACCCACATAAGATGTAGAGAAACATCAGCCCAAGAATGCCTTGTCAAAGCTTTTGGGGGTAAGGGCTAAGAGCAGGTTTGGAGAAGATTGTAGGAGAAAAGAAGGAGTGGTGGGTGAGAGAGGGGAGTATGAAGGAGGAAGGATAGGAAGAACTAGATTTCAATATGACACAGGACAGGAGAGAAACACCAAGTGCAGGATACTAGGGGCCCATGTGGCCACGATGGCGAGTGCTGTTTGACAAATCCAGGTGTAAAATAGCATTGAGGAGCTAAGGGAAGCAGTCACAGCTGGCATTAGCATTGAGTTGTTTTCAGAGCTCATGTTTAAAGGGGCCTAATAATGTTATAAAGGACATGGCAGGAGGAAGATTATTCATCCATTTAGGGGCATGGTGGGCAAAAGCTCTTTGACCAAGGAAGGTGTGACACCTTGGAATTTTAAAGACAATGCTATCAGAGCTTCTGGTGGAATGGCTGTTTTCATAGGGGGAAAGGAGCTTCTGGACACCCATAGGCATCTGGTCCAGACTCACTTTCTTGGCCAGGAGGCATGTTTGGAACCTGAGCCTATCTGTGGACTGGAGCCAGTTAGCCTGGACATATAGGTCACATGTATGTGTAAGCCATACGGAGCCAGTTAAGATCCGACAGGCTTTATTTAGAGCGACTATAATACGGCAGAGGGCTGTGTCTGTAGCTGAGCCATAGACTACTATTCTGTAATCAACAAGAGAGACCACTGAACCCTGGAAAGTGAGATTTAGGGGCCTTCAGGGTAAGACTTTGCTTATATCTATGAAGCAATCCTATACGGATGTTCACAGCCTTTGCAACATTTTCAATTGGTAGGCATATGACGTAGTGCTGTCTATTGTGACCCCGAAATATTTGAAATGCTGGACAAGTTCCAATGTAGTTCCAGTCTCATTTGTTATACTGAGTGGGGGTGTACGATGCCTGTTCTGGGACTGGAAAACAACATAGTCTTTTTTTTTTTTTTTTTTATAGTTCATGATAAGTTTTTCATTTTTCAACTGCAGTAAAGCTGTCCTGGAGTTTGCATTCCAAAGTAAAGGGATCAGGGTCACTTGTGTACAGGACTGCATCATCTGCATAGAGGAGAATCAGACAGCTACTGACAAGCGGGAGCTGGTTTAGAAACAAGCTGAACAAAATGAGGCCCAGAATGGAGCCCTGGGGCACCCCGGAGCGAATGGGTCTGCTATCAGATAGGACACTATCAATCCAAACTTGTTGAGAGCGATTTGTGAGGTAGCTCTTAAACCAGGTGATTATCATTAGACAGATCAATAGATGTAAGCTGCTTGACTGGTAGGTCATGATTAATCATGTCAAAAGCTTTTGACAGGTCGATGAATGTGGCACCGACAAGTAACATAGGTTTATACAGAGCTAATAAGATTTGAGTACATAGTGCTCACCTTTATTAATATGTTAGGACACCCACTTGGTGTAGTTTATCCAGTTTCAGTTTAAAACTCTCCACTGATATACTGCCTACTACTTCTTCATACCAAGATCACTCTCTGGTTAAACCATCTTTGCCATCGCCAGGTTTTACAATTTTCTCCTCTTAACTGTAGTGAATGTGCCCTACTACTATAGACGTGATCCCTAAAAGTTAGCCCTAGCTTCTCCCAAAGATCTTGATCTGCCAGGGCTTTAAACAGCAGACACATGTCTCCTCTTATTCTCCTGTACTCCAGAGAAAACATATTCAAGTCCCCCAATCTGGTAATATAGAATTTGTCCTCTAAACCCCTAATGGAGCGTGTTGCTGTTCTCTGAACCCTCTCCAGCATGCCTCTCTCTTTTTTCTGGTAAGACCACACCTGTGCACCGTACTCGAGTATTGACCTTACCAGGAATCCATACAAGGGGACCAAAACTTCTCTGGTTCTACTGGCTACATGTTTCAGTATGCAGTTCAATATCCCATTTGCCTTTCTGAACACAGTAAGGCAATGGGTCTTAAATTGCGGGTAGTTCATTATAGTGATACCTAAATCACTTTCCTCTGTCAGAGTTCTAAGTAATATGTTACCTATATGATATATGTGGTTATGATTATTTTTTCCCAAATGCATAACCGTACATTTGTCAGGGTTCTGGGGGAGTTTGTTAGTCCTGCACCACCCATCAATGTGGTTTAAGGCCTCCTGCAGTGACCCATAGTCACTTTGATTTTTTAGTTCTGCCCCCAACCTACAGTCATCTTCAAATTTGGTCATCCATACCCTGTCATGTTCATATTGTAGTGCGCCATGATCCATGGAACTGTGCATATAACCGGTAAACTCTAGCAATGCAGTAGTGATGCTGTGTCCTTTGCAAAACCCGTGTTGCTGCGGACACTGTATATTGTACTTTTCTATATACAGTATTCAGTTAATTGGTCCGCAGCTATTTTTTCAAGAGCCTTAGATGAAGGTGGGAGAATTGAGACAGGCTGATAGTTATCCAGTGAGGTTTGATCACCACTCTTGAAGACAGGTGTAACCAGGGCTGTTTTCCATAACTGGGGGAACTGTGATAATCTGAGTGAGGAGTTGATTATGTGTGTTAGTGGTGCCAGAATGTCTTCTAAGGTAGGAGCCCCAGATCTGAGGTCAAAGGAGTCACCACTGAATCGGGACTTACCCAGGACCTTTTGGAGGTATTGCCTAGCCTCAGCACGAGAGATGGTTCTAAAGAGGAGCAGGGGGTGAGTGAGTGGTAGGACTACAGAGTTTGGTTTGGAGGATGAGACTGTTTGGAGGAAGAAATCCTTGGTGAGGACTCCACTGAGGTCTGAGAAGGCTTTATTGAGAACATTTGCAATGGAATTGGGGTCAGTAGTTGGTACACCATCAATGTTCAACATAGTGGCGGCTGACTTAGTGTCCTTTCCAGTAACTTCCTTGAGGTTTGTCCAGAATGTTCTACCGTCGCTCCAAGAGTGAGTGAGGGCTTCTTTGTAATATTGATTTTTTGCCGTGTGTACGGCCCTAGTGCAGTCATTTCAGGTTCTTTTGTAGGCTTGAAAGTCCATGTATTTACCCGTAGCTCTGGCTGTATGCCACAGATGATCCCTTGATTTCATCCATTCAAGGAGCTCAGGTGTGAACCAGGGGTTGTTTTAACCTTTGATTCTGCGCTTTTCTAGTGGAGCATGCTGGTCATACACCCTATTAAACAGCAGGATGAATTGGTTTAAGGCTGCATCAACAGAACTGGAAGAATAGACTATTGACCAGTTTTGCCAGCGTAGGTCGGCTTTTAGCAATTCAAGGTGACCTTGTTTGAGGACCCTATGTAAAATTGCGTTTGGTGGGAGTATGGAGAAGTTGTTAGCCCAGTGAAACAGAACTGGCGAATGGTCACTATAATCAATTGGAGCACTATGACGAGAGATGTGATCCAGTCGATTAGACAAGACCTAGTCAAGCAATGTGGAGGTGCCATTCTTGAAGTTTATCCTGGTAGGAGAATTGATAAGCTAGGAAAGGTGCACCACCGAAACTGGATACCCATAGGGACTAGAGGCTGGTGCAAGCCAACTGGCATTAAATTCACTCAGCAACACTGTTTCATTGTTTAAGTTTAAGGCGCCAAGGCATTCCATCTGTGGGTTTAGTCCTGGGGTCTTCTGACCAGGTGGAATGTACACCGAGAGAACTGTGAGAGTTTTGTTGTGCTTCCCAAGTAGCACTTTTAAAGCTAAAGCTTGCAGGTTTGCTCCAGCATCTGGAAGAGGCAATACGACGGCCTGTAGGTTATCCCTAATGTAGATTGCACATCCATCCCCGTGTTTGGTTAGACTATGGTTACATTTAACATTATTGTTAGATTTGCGGTCAGTCAAAGTAAACAAGATCATCATTGTAACATATCAAAACTTTGGAGCTTTCTAAATGGAGTTCAGTACTCAACACTGACATTTCTTCTCAAGGGTTTGAATGCAAAAAACACACAAAGTTTTAAGTAACAGGTTAGAGTAAACAATAGTAAATCACTGTGTACATCTTCACTAAAATATTATCAAGAAAATCAGATCAAAACTAAGGTGGCTGAACATTTATTATCTTTTTATGGTCCTAGATTACAAAATGAGATATGTAATCTGGGATTGGATGTTCAGTCTAAAACACACATTTAAAAGAAACATGGAGAACCATTTAAAGACACTATCAGCATATACTTTTTGTAATAATACCTGAGGAGTTAAATATCATGCTCATTTGCTTATCTACTCACATATGTATTTATGTATATCCTGAACACATTTTGGTTTTTTATTGCATGATTTTAAATCAGTATTACTGTATACCTCTATTGTGTACCCCCTTTTTCACAGGAGTGGCTGAAAAAGGGTCTTTAATCCAGACTGCTTTCCTGCTAAATCCAATCACTCAGCCAGTCAATAAATAAATTATGGAGCAGCAGGGAGGGCCAGGGTAGAGAAAACCCATCTAGGGCAGGGGTGCAGAAAAGCAGGGATGAGGACAAGGCAGAAGAAAGGGGCTCAAACCCAGGAAAGAGAGCATAGAGGATTAAAGGAATCAAGGAATGGGGACATTTAGAAGGTGGGAACTTCATGGAAAAGCACAATTGGTACTGGGAAGGGGAAGCAAGGCAGTGAGCAAGGAGGAAGGAGGTGTGGAAAGCCATGTGCACCATTGCAAGGAGGCTTGTGAACAAAATTACAGACTTGGAAGCCATCATGGCAGAGGCTGACCTGGATTTAGTGGCCATTATAGAGTTGTGGTGCACTGAGTACCATAACTGGGATGTGTCCATACCTGGCTGCTCTATGTTCAGGAAAGACAGGGCAAGGAGGAGGGGTTGTTTTATACTGTATGTGAGGGAAGGAATCAAGGCCATGGAGGTACAAGGGCACCAAGAGGAAAAGGAAGGGCTGAAGTTCCTGTGGATAACTTGGAGACAGCCTCCAGGGCAGCTGTCTGTACTGGGGTAATATACAGATCTCCATCAGGGGCAGGAGTTTTATTCAGCACTTAGGGAAGTTATAATCAAAATGACAAGTATGGGAGAGGTGCCGCTAGTTGATGATTTCAGTCTGCCAGACACAGAAGAGAGCTTTCCAGCTGCACCTTCCCCAAGAAGTAGGGCAAAAAGAGCAATCCTGAATTCCCTACAAGAGGCTTTTCTTAAGCAGCTAGTCACAACCCCCACTACGGATGGGGCAGTGTCAGACCTGGTGCTAATAAACAGGGACAGCATTGCAGATGTCACAGCTGGCATTCTCCCGGGTACTAGTGATCACCGTACAGTGTGGTTTAACATTATGACAGGAACAGAGACTAACCACACAGGGACAAGAGCCCTGGACTTTAGAAAGGCAAAATTTAAAGAAATGGGAAACTGCCTTAAAACTGCTTTAAGTGGGTCTTGACAAGGAGGGTTGTAGGCACAGTGGGCAAAAATCATGGAAGGTATAACTAAAGCAGCTAACCTCTATGTGAGAGAAGTGAGTAAAAGTAGAAGGAAGGAAAAAAGGACCATTATGATTCTCTAAGGAAGTGTCAAAGGTAGAGAAGGAAAAAAGGCTGACATTTAGGAAGTAAAAAGAAACACAGAGGAAAGAGGACAAGGAAGTATACCTAGTAAAGCCGAGGGACGCAAGCAAGGTGGTTAGGGGAGCAAAAGTACAGATAGAGTAAGGAATTGTCAAAAGGGTCATGCAGGGGGCTAAGACTTTCTTTAGATACATAAGTGAGAAGAAGAAAGCAAGGGTGGGGATTGTGAAGATTAGAAGGGCAGAGGAGGGAGTGTGCACAGAAGAGGATCAAGAAAAGGACAATATCCTGAACACCTGTTTCTGCTAAGTCTTCACATTGGAGGAAGGGGGTGGACCACCAGGGAATAGTAGGAACAGGGTGGAGGTGGATAAAGTTCATTTTCAGAAGAAAGAGTCTGGAAGAGACTTGCAGTTGTGAAGGGGAACAAAGCGATGGGACTCGATGGGATACATGCAAGGGTTCCAAAGGAACTCAAAAAAGTGCTAGCTGCCCCATTGACAGCCTTTGTTCAACAGCTTACTGGAAACAAGTGTGGTTCTGGAGAACTGGTAAAGAGCTGATGTGGTCCCCCTCCATAACAGTGGCAGCAGGCAGCAGGCTAGCAGCTATAGGCTGATCAGTCTTCACTAGAAGGGGAATTCATGGAAACACTTCTAAAACAAGGACAGGAAGAGTATCGTGAATCCAGTGAGTTTCAAGACCACAGGTAGCATGGAGTCACAAGAGCCTGGTGGTGGTGGTGGTGGTGGTGGGGGGTGTTCATGCAAAACAAATCTGATGGATTTCTTTGACTGGATGACATGGGAAATAGATCAGGGGAAGGAAGTGGACGTGGCCCATCTGCACATCAGCAAGGCCTTTGACACTGTGCCACACAAGAGGCTGTTATAGAAACAGAGCTACATGGGTGTGGGATCCAAAGAGGTGAACTGGGTTGGAAACTATTAGTCTTACAAAGGCCCATTCACCCTACACAGTCTGGTTTCATTAGATGGAGACAAAGCTCCAGCCACCTTCATTTAAGTCTGAGTCTATTTCATGAGGTCCAAAGAAAACGCTCACTAGCTGTTACTCTGGCTACTGACTTCACAAAAGCTTTTGATTTAGTGGAGTGGGAATACCTGCATAACACCATGAAATGCAAGCGATTTGGCCATGCATCTCTACAATGGATATGGCTGCTGTATTCATCTCCCATGGCTAGTGTACTGACTTGTGACCTTCGATTGCCCACCTTCCACTGCAGAAAGAGCCCAGCAAGGGCGCCTCTTGTCACACCTTCTATTCATCTCAGCTAGAGGGCCCTTGGCCATAGTAATATATCACCACCTGCTTCTTAAGGGTATTAGGTGTGGGAATGAAGAGTGCCGCTGCCACAGGGTGTGGGAAATATAACAACACAGGATTTGTGGAGCAAAATACACCGGAGTGCGGTATTTATTTTATCTTAAAAGTTCAAAATAATAAACTTAAAAAAGAAAAGGCAAAACAAAATACTGCTGCTCCAGGTTGCTTTTACACAGTCCTGGATCTATATATCAATCTTATTTCACTTTCTTTTGTGTTGGGTATAGGTCTACACCTCAGGAAACTCCTTTTAATACCACTGTCAAGGCCCATCTGCCTGTCTAGACTTCTAATCTACATTAAGAAATAAACTAGCTAACTTTAAGATTAATAAGTCACCTGCAACGGATGGGGTGCACCAGCACATAATCAGGGAATTGGCAGATGAGTTGGCAGGACCCGTGGGGCTATTATTTAAAGAATCCCTAAGTCAAGGGGTGACTCCATATGATTGGAATATGGCTTATGTTACACCCATATACAAGAATGGACTAAAAACTAATGTTGGGAACTGCAGGCCCATCAGTTTAATTTGTATCCTGTGGAAGTTAATGGAGGAATATATTAAGAATTACCGAGAGCATTATATTCAGGCCAATGGATACAAAGACATCACACAGCATGGGTTCGTGCAAGGGAGACCCACCAGACTAACCTGTTAAGCTTCTTTGAAACAGTAAACGGGGCCCTTGAGGACAGATTGCCAGTGGATGTTGTCTACCTGAATTTCTCGAAGACCTTCGACCTAGTGCCACACAATGGCCTACATAGGAGTATCCAGGATATTGGTGTAACCAATCATTAAATAAATCAGAGCCTGTCTGAGCCAGAGAAGGCAGAGAGTCATTATAAAGGGATCTCTATCAGATTGGGGGATGTTACAAGTGGGGTACCTCAGGGCTGGTACTGGGCCCTGTACTTTTCAAAATCTTTGTGTACTCCCTCAAGACCTCAGAAAATGCATGGATGACAAAATATGCTAATCACAGCAAAACTGGTGCCATTGTAAGAACTGATGAAGATGTAATGAAATTTCAGATAGAACTGGACTCTACTAGTGACTGGGCCATAACATACAAGATGAAGTTTAACACAGCCAAGTGCAATGTAATGCACTTTGGCCATAATAATATCCAGGCTGCATATAATTTATGTAGCCAAACTCTCAGAAGTGTGGAATGTGAGAGGGACTTGGACATCATCGTCACCAATGAATTATCATTTAGGCAACATACCAATAGAATAGTAAACAGGGCAAATAGAATGCTGCACTGCAGCCTGCTCAATTTAAGAAGTAGGGACAGATCCGTAATGCTGCCTTTGTATACAAACACTGGTCAGGCCCCTAATGGAGTATGGTGTGCAGTTTTGGAGCCCTTACCATAAGTCAAATACAGTATAGTGTACCGTGAGAGGGTTCAGAGGAGGGCAACCAAGAAAATGCAGGATCTTAGGCCCCTATCCTATGAGTACAGGTTGACAGACCTGGATCTATACTCACTGTGTACCACAGACTTAGAGGGGACTGATGTTTGTTATACTCTGCCCATCAGAATATGGACTTGTGGGAGTGTGTAAGTCTACAAAGGAGAGATCCTTCTAAAGTTACAAGAACACATAATTACAAACTGAAAGGGGAGCTGTATAAATCCAATAAGAGGGGAGCCTAGGTAAATCAGAGAGTGGTGTCCCCTTGGAATAGACTCCCATCTGAATTAGTTGCTTGTGACACTATGCTTAGTTTTAAGAACAAACTAGATGCCTACTATAGAATTACAGGAAAAATATTGGGGGTATGTAAAATATTAAACCCAGTTACAAGACTCTTTGGAGAATGCTATCGTCTCGAATTGAACTTATGAAACTAGAAGAGGTTTTTATATCCTAAGACTGGGTCACCTGACCTGGCCCTTAATTCATACAGCATAATATCTAGCTCTATTTAGACAAAGAATCTCAAGAGGACCCATAATAGTAGCAAGTATATGTGGATGTTTTGGCTCCTATACAGATAAGGGATATATTTCTATTATTACATATATAGCAGTGACAAAGCAGTGGGTAGGGATAGAGGGATACTGGGGTGGAAAGGGAAGGGTATATTCAGTGGGAGGCAGGAGGTGCTAGTGCCAATGTATCACTTGCTGGTGAGACCCCACCTGGAGAACTGTGTCCAGTGTTGGAGGCTGCATCTCAGAAAGGAGATAGGCAGTGTAAACACAGTCCAGAGGAGGACAACTAAAATGGTGTTGGGGTTGCATGAGAAGCCCTAGGAAGAGAGACTGAGGGATCTCAACATGTACACCTTGATACGAGAGGAGAGCGAGAGGTGACATGATGGAGACCTACAAGTACCTCAATGGGGTGAATAAAGTACAGAATGAAAGTCTCTTTCAAATGAGAAGGAGCACTAGGACCAGGGGGCATGTGGTGAAGCCGGGGGTGAGGAGTTTAAGAAAGATGTGAGAAAATATTTCTTCATTGAAATGGTGGTAGATGCCTGGAATGGACTGCCAGCAAAGTGGTGGAGGTGAAAACAGTGGGGGGCTTCAATCATGCGTGGATAGACATAGTGGTGTATTTGAAAACAGGCAGGGGGGAGGGGGTTGCGGGAGACCAGTTAGAGTCAGCGGAGGCAGATTAGGCAGGAAACACCTGTGCAGACTGCGTGGGTTAAGTGGTCCTTTTCTGCCGACAGATTCTGCTTCTATGGGTAACACTACTGCTCAGTATCTTGTGTTTGTGCCCCAAACCTGGGCTGTCTGGTGCTGACCAGTGATGGGGAGGTTATGACGATCATCTTCAGTGCCTTCTGCCCCAGGAAGGTAAGGCACCTTATCCTGCTGTATGATTGCTCCCTTTGGCCCAGGGAGAGGGTGTGTCCTGTATGAAGGTTGATGTGGTCCCCTTATGCAGTGGCCTTACGTTGGCATGCTTGCCTGGTGAGTGATGTGGTGGTGTACCATGCCCAGAGCTGATCCAGTAAAGGAGTTTCAAAGAAACCAATGCTCACTTATGCTTCTGACTACCCTGATATGTGCTCTTCTGCCTTGCTCCTCAGGATCACACCCTCAGGAGGGAGAAGGGAGAGTTTACATTGCATAAAATCCCCCAGCAGCCTCAGACTGATGAAGCAACCTACATCCCACACTAGAGTAAGGATCTGCTGACTCCTTCTGCATATCTCTGACTCCTTCTCCCCTACTTGCCCATGGAATGCAGATTCTCTTCCAGGTTTGGGGAACTGTGGGCCCCACCCATGAAGGTCAAGCTGTGGGTGTTGTGGGGGGATATGACAGAAATCTTTAAATACCTGAGAGGAGTAAATAAGGCACAGGGGAGGAGTATTTTTCAGAGAAAAAGGTGCTCTTGAACAAGGGGCATGCTATGAAGCTGGAGGGGGGAATTAAGAAGGGATGTGAGGAAGTACTTCTTCATGGAAAGGATGGTGGATCCCTGGAACAGCCTTCCAGTGATGGTGGGGGGAGGAAAAAATAGTGGAGGGGTTCAAAAATGCTTGGGGCAGGTGCAAGGGAATTGTAGAGGCAAGGAAGTGAAGGGAAGAATTGCACAATAAATCAAGAAAGAAGAAGAAAAAATGATAATATGGGCAGACTGGGGGAGGGGGCCAGGTAGCCCTTATCTGTCATCACATTCTGTGTTTCTATGTCAGGAGTCCAGATAGGTTGCTGAGTAGAGTCTGGTGGTGGATTCCACTCTCGGTGGACTCCTACAGCAAACAGAAGGCTTAGGCAGTTAGGAGGGTGTGGAAGCGATGAGGAGAAATGGTGATCTAAACAAAGTATAAAGAAATGAGTAAAAGCAGAACCCCAGTAATATGAGATGTTGCATCTCACCTGGGCTATCTTTGGTGAATGCACTATAAAAGCTGTTAAAATCTAAACCACACTAAAAACAAAATCTGAGATATTGCATTGCAGCTGAGCTATCCTTTTTTTTTTTTCATGCTGGCTCCCCAAGCCCTGACGGGCTCGCCAGGCTCCGGCAGCAGACCCTCATACTCGGGTTTACCCCCCCAAGTGGGGCTGCCGATAGGTGAATTCTGGTGGCCAGAGGGGATGGCAGTGGAGCCAGCTCATCAGTGGGGGCCGGCATTTTGTAGGCTGTAAACCCCATGGGGGCGGGGACGCGCAATGACGACCCGCATCTGCCCCAAACATGCAGGTGCCGACTGCCACGGAACTTCCAGCCTCTGCCAGGAGTCCATCATGCACTGGACACTCAACCCCACCTCCCTCCAGAGTAGGATAGCAGTCCACCAGACCCTTAATCCTACTCTCCTTGGGTCGTCAGTGCTGCAGACGGCAACTGTGCCCCTGCACCAGTGGGCTGGCTGCTGCTGAGTAATGACAGTGTAAATGGGCAAAAGTGAGGCCCCTCTGAAGATGAAATTGCATCTCAGCTAAGTTATCCAGTGTAGCTACAGTGAAAACAAGAGTAAAGACAGGATGCCACAGAAAATGAGACATGACAAATCAGCTTAGTTACTTTTAGAAAAAGCTGCATAAAATGGGTGAAAGCTGGACCCCAGTGAAAACAAGATCAGCAAGACAACCACGTAAATGAGATTTTGCATCTTATCATGGGTGAGCTGCCCTGGGTAAATGCAGTATGCAAACAGATAAAAGTAGAAAAAATCTAGGGTTTGCATTTCTGCTGGGCCACCCAGGGTAAATACACTACTCAAATGGGTAAAAGCAGCACCACACTGATACAAGATATTGTGCCTTAGGTGTTATGTCCCAAGTAAATATAGTATAATAATGAATAAAAGCAGGACACCACTGAAAATTACATAAAATTTTAGCTGGATACTGAGTAAATACATTGTAAACATGGGTGAAACCAGGACCCCACAAACATGAGAATTTGTGTCAAAGCATGGCTATCATACAGGAAGGCATTTTTAAAAAGGAGTTAAAACAGGACCTCACTGAACACAAGAACTGAATAGCAAATGTTTTTGATTAAGCCTACTTAATTTGCAGCCCTGCAACCACCTGAAGGTGCCTGCTTGAGTGAGAGGTCACTGTGAATAGTATCTGGGATGTCAAGGTGTGTCATTTGGTGGCCAATCTCTTCCCTAACAAACTGTTCCACCAAATACCCCTAGACTAGTGAGGGTGTTTTGACATGTATGTTTGACCTTGATCTGTCCAATTTCCTTCCAAAAGAACAAGGATCCTTATGCCTCCTTTTCTGCGTTTGTCCTTGAAGTCCGAGAGACATTATACCTTCACAGCTGGCAGAAAAGAAGAGGACACCTCGCACTCTCTTCCCAGCACCAAATAAAAACACATTATTTGTTCATATATAAAGTCTTATCTTTTGGCTTATCCATTCACAATCTCTCCCTTACAGAAATACAAAAGTGTTGCGTACATGCACAATGCATGCCACGTGCTTAATTATGTAATGTTTGCTTGTGGTTAGCATACACAAAGTTAACCTAAGTGAACCAGATCTAACAAGCATTTGTCAATGCCGAACGTTCGCTTGCAGGTATTTGCAGTGGTATTTGACACTAGGACATGGCCTAAAAAAATCAGTGACGAAGTAAAATGAGGGACACCGCTTAACAATTGGTTCTATACCCTGAAGCAGGCAGCGTAAGAGTATTGGTGTAAAATACTTTGTCTGTAGAAGAGCAAGTCTAACTCTGCCTCACAATATTGTGAGCATAATACAGTATACCCACTGTTCAGTCACAAAAACACAAATTTTAGCAGGGATAGGAACATTTTGTTGCAAAATCAGAGACATCCCTGAAAATCAGGGAAAGCGGAGAGGTATGGTCCCTCTTTCCCCTCTATCTCTTCTCCCCACTGTCTCTCTCTCCCCCCCCCATTCTCTCTCTCTCTTTCTCCCCCTCTGCCTTTCTCTGTCTTTCTCCCCCTTTGACTCTTTCTCTTCTTCCCCTCTGTCTCTCTCAGCAAACAAGCATTTGTCAATGCCAAATGTTGGCTTGCTGGCATTGGCACTGGTAGTGCAGGAGTTAGAAAGATGCATAACAGGACTGGCAGTGAAGTACTGAACTGACGCCAGCCCCACCCTGCAGAGAGAAACAGGCATTGGGGTGTACTTTTGGGGTGTCAGCTATAATGCTCATGCCTTTTCACCTCACCCTACCCCGCAGGCACCGAGAAGTGTCGCAGTGTGCCTTGGGGTCTTCGGGCCTTACGCTCACCCCATTCCATAAGGAAATATGCTGAGATGGGTGCAGTAGAAGAGAATGAGGTGAACTTTGGGGCCGAAGAGTCCAAGACACACCTCAATGCCTGTCACTGGCTGCAGGGTGGGGGTGGGGTTGGGGGTGGAATGGTGTGAGCATTACAGCCAAGAGTGCCAAGTCACACCCTTGATGCCTGTCATTCTCTACAGGGTGGGGTGTTATGGTTGGAAACCGTAATGCCCCGGGCGTGTGTTGGTATTTTCCCTCCAAATTCTCAACATGGGCTTTTTGTGACACTCCTCATTAACAGTGGCACTATGAGTTCGTTAGCCGAAAGGTGATTTTGCTCAGCGACTGTGCCATTTGGCGCCATAGGTGCGAACATACATTTCAGGCAGGGTGTATAAAATGACAGCTGTACTGTTCAAGAGGAGGTGTAAAAAAATTGCAATGTCGAAAATATGAAAAATTGAAGTCACGAGTGTACATAGAAACCGTGCAACGCACACCCGTAATGCAATTATTTGGGGAATTTTTTAACCAGATTTTTAACATAGGCATTTTGGGACCTCTGCTCATGAACAGTGTCACTGTGATTTTGGCAGTGTGTCCTAAACATTGATTTTGCACCTCGACCATGCCATTGTGTGCCACATGCGTGGAAACACATTTTGGGCAGGGTATGAAAAATGGCAGCTATACTGTTCATAAGGAGGTGTGAAAATATGGCAATGTTGAAAATCTGGTGTGAAAATAATACAAAATGTCAGTGTTATGAGTGTGCTTGGAAACTGCGCAACGCATGCTCGTTACACTGTCATTTTTTTGAATTTTTCCGCCAAATTTGCAAGATAGGCTTTTTGGGATGCCACCTCATGAACTGTGGCACTGTCATTTTGTTAATCAGTCCTGAAAGGTGATTCCACTCAGTAACCACAATATAACCTTTCGGGACCGAATAACGAGATGACAGTGCATTTGCTCATGAGGTGGGGTCCCAAGAATTCCATGTTGAAAATCTGGAGGCAAAATTCAAAACAATGGCTGAGATATCCATTTAAGTTAAAAAAAAAACATTTATGCCATTATACAGCTTACTGGCATTTCTTCAGTTCGTGATAGGCTTTGAAGAGTGCAGACTTGTTCTTGCTTCAACGATCACAGCACTGTCCTCTATAGGCAAATATGCGGTGAGGGAAGTGGGGTGCACAGAGGGTGGGTGTGGGTTGAGGGAGGGGGTGCTGATGGCAGTGAGGGACCATTTTCTTTGTTTCAGGTACAGTAAAAAAAAAACACTGTGGACAGTTTTCTTTCTTTGCAGGTGTAAGAAAAATGTTGGGCACATTGGGGTGAACTCCCAGTGTGCCCCATGACTTTGGGGGGTTGATGTTGGCCACACTGGGGGCTCCCAGTGTGCCACCTAATGGTGGTAGGGTGGGGGCAGGAACATGCCGACACGGTTGGCTTTCGATCACACGGAGGCACACTGGGGTGGGCTCCCAGTGTGCCACACAATCGGGGGAGATATTAAACATGCTGACAGGGGGATTGGGCACCCCCAAAGTCAGCAGCCACCACCACAGCCATGTTTATTGAAATGCTTTACTAGGAAAGGCATGCCAGGAGGCATGACATTGGTGCTGCTGCATGATGAGCTTGTCTCTGATTGCAGCGGCACTTTCCTTACAAGTTCTGTCCACTTTACATAATGCTGGTGTCAGCGCTAGCATGCTGGCTTATTGGGGAATGAGGGACTCACCTACTAAAAATGTAACTTGCATTTGCCAACACAAACACACCTCTGAAATGTGCTACTAGCACAAGACGTTCCTTGCATAAGCGCACAAGTGAACACAAAAAGCACATCAGGGGACATGGCCGGAGCATCCAAAAGATGGCAGCTTAATCCATTTGCTCAGTTTCCTGCCAGGCATAATATGCAGTTCCCTATGTATGAATAGATAGGCCATTGACACAGCAAAGGCTGGTGGCACATTCATAAGTTAGAAAAAGAAATGGGCAGGCTGGATGGGCCTTGCGGTCCTTATCTGCTGTCAACTTCGATGTTTCCATTCCACCACAATTTGGGACCTAGGTAATGGGTTCTGGCAGCTAATTCTCCCCTCGACTACCACAGATGGTCATCTAACACCAGCTGCTCTTAACTGCCCATTCTCCATTTGCCCGAACCTCAGTGAGTGCCACCAGCAGTAGGCCGCATAGGCCCCTGACATAGCTCCTGAATTCTGCCCACTCAGAACTGCTCGGGAAGTGCAGTGCTATGCCAGACAGGGCTGCGAGACCCAACAACCAACCCGGAGATTTGCTCCTCTCTCTCTATTTAGCACTATCAGTGCATCAGCCCGATGTCCACAGATGCTCCATGCAATCCTCGGTCTTTCCATGGTGGATGCAGAACTTAAACAGCCCCTACCTAATTCAGGCCCTGACATCCTACCATGCAACAAATGCAGGTTGGGGATTCTCTATACCATATCTCACAAATGTTAGAGACCCTCCTGTCTTGGGTGGCTGGGATTAGTGCCACCTTAACAGGGAATGTTACTACTGTGAGAGACCTGGAGGACAAAGTCAATGTACTTGAGCAGCGTACTGAGGAGCTGTAGGGCCAACATGATCAGGTCTGGAGGTGTCTGAAAGAGCATGAGCTGAAACTAGCAAGGCTATGGGATAGGACCGAGGACCAGGTGAACCGGGGCACCAGAATAACATACGGATTCTCGGCATCGCTGAGGGTGCAGAGGGGCCCAAAATGGAATGTTTTTTGAATGATCTGATACCTAAACTGCTGGGCCTCCGATGGAGAGGACTTGTGGAGATAGAACGGGCTCACAGACTTTTCTGTAAAGCTGACCCCTGCACCTTCTCACCTCAGCCCATTATCGCCTATTAGCTGCAGTTTTCCACCAAGGAGCAGCTTCTCAGAGTAGCCAGAGACTTGTGGGACATATCTTGGCCAGGTTCCTGAATCTCTTTCTTTAGAGATTACTCCCAGGAAGTAACCTTTAAGCACAAGGCCTACACATCCATCAAGAAACTGCTTCTTGCCAATGGATTTAAGTGTAACTTTAAGAAGCTTACCTCCCTAGATGTGGCCAAAGACGGTAGGGAGATTCCTGCCCATAGTTCCCAGGAGGTCAAAAACTGGCTTCTTAGATTCTGGCCCCAGGTCCTGGGTCAGACCTCATCCCCCAGACACCTTTGGACCCTGGGAGAGAAGAACAACCAACAGGGGAACAAAAATGCAGGGACGCAGTTTCCTATTGACTCACTTCCACCTGGTACTGTACAGCACTCTTATGGTCCTCCTGGGGCAAGCCTAACACGTTGCCCTAGCTCTCCAGTATCATCTCTTACCAAACTGAAGGTGTCTACCTCTCTGCATGAACCATCCACCCAGACCACTGTCTCACGGCTAACAGCTAGACAAAACAGGCATCATTCACATTCCCGTAGCAAGCAGAGGTAGCCAGATCAATCTACTATTCCCTTCCCCCAGCCAAGTGTTCGAGAGGGGTTCTGACTTCGGATGACAAGGGGTCGCACCATAAAGACTGGGAGCCTGATGATGCAGCCCCCGTGGATTGGTAATCAACGGCGACTGAAGAAGGTGAGGCTCTGGATGAGGTATCAGCCATTGCTGAGGGGCTACCAGAGCGCCCACTGTCCAACTGCTCGTCAACCAACAACATGCCTGTAGGGCAGCAGGATGACTTTGGTAGGACTATTAACAGGCTAAATATGCTTTTCCTTTTTCTTGTTTATTGCCATAACCTGTTTCTGCAATGCTTGATGTATGTTATGCTTAAAGCAAGGATTGCTGATGTGAAGCGAGCCCCCCATCCCCCCTTACTTAGGTGAACTGAAAGAGCCCTATCGGCTTGCCTAATGGGGGATATTGATCCTTGACCTGGAGGCAGAAATGAGCATGTGGGAATTAAACTCATCTATTTATTTGGAGTAGGGACACTCCCCCCCCCCCCACCTTTCTCTTCACACCACGTCTGCTCTGGGTCTTATAGGGGTGAACTAACTTCCTATACAGCACTTAACTCAGCCCTGTGGTTCTCAGCCCCCCTTACACTCTGAGATGGGGCAGAGACCTCTCCCTGCTGGCCGGCACTCAATATAAGTTTCTGCTTTCTCCGTCCGAATGGGCACTTACAACACTCCCTCAGCACTTGATATGTGGTGCACAACCATTGATGTGGCAGTCAAGTCCCCCCCCCCGCCCTCTCCTCCCTTCCTACATTCCTCTCCACCCTCCAGTAACCTTCCCTTTGCTGGATCACCTAGATGGTGTTCACAGCCCTGGTAGGGACGGGTTCATTGCACTTGACCCTCTTCCTACCCCAATCAGATGTTGCGAGCCAGTGTTGCTCAGGATTGCTTACACTGTCTGGCATCCCTAAATGTGGTTACCTCCTCACCTTTAGTGGATACACCTTGTGATATTATTGCTATATTACCATCAGTTGTGGTATCATTGGTACACATTTTTCTCACCCAGTTCTGAGCATTTCTTCTCTCCCCATAGGGGGACCAATACCAAGTTATTGAGCACTGTATTGTACTGTTGAAATTGTTGCTTGATACAGTTTCTCCCATAGCCTCTTTTAGAGAGCTCCTGGTTTAGCCACTCACCCCGCTGTTTTTGCAGGCACTGGCTGATATAGCTTTCTCTCATCCCTGGAGATTTAGCTTGGAGGTAGGTGGGCTTGTTTGCTTTGGTCACCACTTCAAATATGAATACCCCCAGGCATCAGGGCATGAGATGGGTCTCCTGGAATGTGAAAGGTTTGAATCACCCAGTAAAATGGATGAAGGTGTTGCAGCACCTCTGCTCCCTCAAAGCTGATATCGCCCTCATCCAGGAGACCCACCTCACAGCTCAGACAGTCTCTTGCTTGCAGAAGATGTGGGTAGGCAAGGTGCTGTCTAGTTTTTCCCCTACAAAATCCAAAGGGGTGACCATACTGATACATAGAGTTTGCTCTTGGACTGTGGAGGAGGTGAAGGCCGACAAACAGGGGCGGTGAGTAGCGGCACGTCTTTCCCACCCAGGTGGCAAAACCATAGTTACTAATGTATATGGGCCCAACTCTGATGCTCCTGAGTTTCTGGTGGAAATTGGACATGCTCTCACCTCTCTTGCCAGTGACCATACTAATATCCCCATCATACTGGGGGGGAGACTTCAATATGGTGTACAATATCTTCCTTGACAAATCTAAGCCCACCCTACAGGCGCACCTCAAGGCGAGAGCAGCTCTCCAAGCACTGGCTGAGGAGTGGGGCATTATTGATCCCTGGAAAAGGGACAACCCCTCCGGAGGGACTACACTTTTTTCTCTGCTGTGCACTCCACCCATAGATGTATTGACTGTTGGCTAGCCAATGCCGAGGCCTCCCATGGGATTACCAATACTGAAGTGGGGAATCTGTTGATATCTGACCATGCCCCTGTACTGATGCATTATCTCCCTATTGAACAAACCTCAAAGGGTACCAGATGGTGCTGCAACCCTGTCCTACTTAGGGATAGAGAGTGGTCAAAGAGGAGGCTAAGAACTACTTCTACACAATGCAAGAGGAGAGGTCAAAGCAGGCACAGACTGGGAGGCCTTGAAAGCCGAACTCCGAGGGTGAATCATTTCTTATTTGGCTGCCAAGAACAAGGCACGCAATCTAGAACTGACCCAGATGCAAGCTAAACTGATGGCCTTAGAAGCCAAGTTCAAGGCCTCCCCTACAACTCTATCAGGTAATTAACTGATTGCATCTATTACGGGGCTTAAGTACCGTATTAACAACACTATGAAAAATAAAGCAGAATGGATGCTCTTTAGGACCAAGCACAGGTATTGGTGGGGGGGACTAAGGGGGCAAGCTATTAGCTTACCACCTCCAGAAACAACAAGTGGTCTCCCACATACACGCACTGAGACAGCAAACTGGGGCTGTGGTCTCAGATCTCAAGGGCATCAACACAGTCACGAGTCAATTCTATCAAACATTCTACCAATCCCAGTCCTTGCTTGACTCGGAGAGCCTAGCCAGGAGGCTTCAGACCTTCTGTGAAATATCTGAGACTCCTCATCTCTTTCCAGAGGCGGTCGAAGCTCTTGAACAACCGATTACCAGTCTGGAGTTGCATACGGCCCTCTCACAAATGGCTAAAGGGAAAGTACCAGGCCCAGATGGAACGACTGCGGAGTTGTACCAACTTCTGCAGGAAGAAATCTCCCCTCTGCTGTTAGCCCTTCAAGAAGCCCACATCTTAGGATCCTTCCCCCCTCTATGAGCGAGGCACTGATTACCCTATTGCCCAAGAAATCCAATGATCCCCTCGAATTTGTGCTAACTTTTGCCCCATCTCGCTCTTCTCTGTGAATACTAAACTTGCTGCCAAAATTCTTGCCACTAGAATGATATCCATCATACCCTCCATTATCCACCCTTCTCAGGCAGGATTCACCAAAGGTAAATTGGGGGCAGACAATCTCAGACTTGTTCTCAACCTTAAGTGGTTAGCCCTGCAGTCCACAGAGCCAATGGTGGCCTTGGTGGTCGACTTCTCGAATGTTTTTGATTCAGTGGTGTGGGGCTACCTACATGAGGTCTTGAGACTATATGGCTTCGGACCATACTTCTACCGATGGACATCCACCTTATACAGTGCATCTCTGGCCGGAGTTCTCACGAATAAAGATATTTCCCCTCCTTTTCAGCTCCACAGGGGCACCTGTCAAGGCTGCCCGTTCTCTCCACTATTCTTTCTAGTGGCCCTGGACCCCCTAGCCAGGAAGTTTATTCAGACTAGTGAGGTCATGGGCATCAAGCTTAAGGGCCAGTCCTGTTTAGTTAACTCCTATGCGGATGACCTGCTGCTGACCATCTCCTGCCCAGAAATATCCATTCTGAAAACTCTGGCTATCTTGCAAGAATTCGCAGACCTTTCTGGTTTGATGGTCAACCAAAAGAAGACTATCCTCGCCCCTCTTAATAAGGCATGCTCTAAGGACTATCTGAAAGACACCAACATTACTTGGGCTCCCCTGAAGTTTTCATACCTTGGGATGATCATCCCCAGCAGTTGGAAAGACCTGGAGAAAGTCAGCTTCTCCTCCCTTCTGGCTTCCCTAATGGCAGAAGTAGATAGGTGGTGCAAGCTTAATCTGTTCATTTGGAGTAAAATCGAAGCTGTTCATATGTATGCCTTCCCTAGACTCTAGTACCTCTTTAACAATCTCCCCATCTGGTTTTCCCCGAAGTTATTCCTCTCGATTGACAAGATAATTGCCCTTCTGTTATGGGATGGGAAACCCCCTCGGTGGGGGAAGGCTAAGCTACGTGTCCACTGGTCCTCAGGAGGGCTAGGGCTGCCGTGGTTTCAGGGGCACCAGTTAGTTTACCTGGCCACCCAAGCAACCAAGTGGTTTGTGCCATCTCCCGGTCCCCCCCTTGGGTTAGTTTGGAACAGCTTTTGGTTCAAGGCACCCATCTTGGGTCTCTGCTGTCCTCCTCCTCTCCTCCCACACCACAGGCCACCCCAATTATGATTGAAACCAGACATGCGTGGAAGGAGTGCATGGTTCTCTCCCATACAGCCCAGAGAGCATGGGATCCTATGTTGGGTTATACCTCGCTTTGGCACAACAGGTGGATAGCTGCTGACAAACACCTGCTCTCCTGGCCCAGCTGGGCTACTAGCAGTATAAGAACCCTCCAAGACCTTTTTGTCCCAGTCACTCACAAATTGATGTCTTTTGAACAGTTGTGGGAATGCAACGATATCCCAACTCAAGACTTCTGGTGCTACCTGCGTAGTGCGGTTCAGGTATACCAAGCCCAGTCTTTGACCTATCCGCAATGGCTTTGGCTCAGTACTCTGCATAAAACAGACAACCAGCGTGGACTTGCTGGGAGTTTTTATAAGATCCTACGAGATGCGCAGCTGAATCCCACTACATCCTGCCGAGAAAAGAGGGAAGTCGATCTGGGGACCCCACTGCCTCCAAAGGTATGGGACCGCTGCCTTAAGCTGGCACACATGGCCTGCAGAGATGATAAAAGTCAAACCATACAGCTAAAGATACTTCTCAGATGGTATCGTACTCCTACTGTTCTGCAGACCGTGGGCATCCTTAGTCACTCCTGTTGCTGGAGGTGCCAACAACCCTCTTCCAACTTATTGCATATACTCTGGCACTGCCCAGTGATGGTTTCTTTTTAGCGGGCAGTGTTGTCGGAGTGTACCAAGTGTGGTGAGTCGACCCATCGGACACTCAAATGTGATGCTGGTTTTGGGAGACCTCTCCCCCTTGGATCCTCTTACGCTGTCTCTACAGTGATGGGTCCTTGTAGCGGTGATGAAAGCCAAGTGTTTGGTTTTGATGAGTTGGAGAAAACCTCACCCCAACTCATTTCTGCATGGAAAGCTGCTCTAGCACAGGCAGCTAGTCTTGAGAGACTCTCACTCACTTCTGGAGCAATTACCCAGATATCAGAACAAGTGGGGCACCTATCTGCGATCCCACCTGTGTTCAACCCCCCCCACCCCTGTCGGCCAATCCACCAGTTTGAATTTGCGTCACTGGTAATTGTTTTGACCCCCGGTATCACACCCTCTGGGATGTGGCGGAAGCTGTAGCAAGTGTTTTCTGCTCTTGTCTTTGCACGACTTCCTATTGTTATAAAATGTGTTGCTATTTCACCTTTCTTGGCCTTGTCTAATTCTTCTAGTTGGAGAACTCCCTGCTTTTGCTGGAAATTAATGCAGGTATGCTAGGCCACTTATGTTGATACACCCTGTTTAAATGTTAATATGATCTTGACCTTCACTTGTCCAGTATTCCGCTATGCATACTGAGATATGCATACGCTGGTCTGTATCTGTTGTGATGCTCACCTTTCTATCACAAAACTTCTATAAAATCTTACATGTTAAAAAAAAAAGCACATCAGGTTCAGATGCTGCAAAGCTTGACATGCATGCAGCAGGTACGCTGGTGTAAACATCATTTACAAATCACATCAGATTCACATATTGCACACTTGACATGTGTGCAGCAGCTAAGCTGATGCAAATCTAATCTAAAAACACATCAATTTCTATTTCTCATACTACTGCTAGTAATTAAACTAATTAAAATACAATTTCCATTGATTTCCCATTAAAATTAGGCAAAATCATAATTCTCACCATTAAATCCTTTTTCAAATTGTTTAATGGTTTTTGATGTTTCTCATTAAATTGCAAAATATTGTTTGCTTACAGCATTAAATGCCCAAGATACAATGCCCTTAATCTTTGCTCTCAGTAGTCAGCCAACACCCCCCATTCCTGATGTGTGAAGAGGGACCTCTGTGGTGTGAAGCCTAACATTTTTGTTTTGGGCTATGTAAATCCACTTATGCATATTTAATACTTTCATATGTTTTTTTCGATGACTGTTACGGCTCATTTATTTTCACTTTTTCATTCTGTATGGAGCATCACTACAGCCATGCTCAGCACAATTTGTGCTGAGTAGGACCCTGGAATCATACACCATACCTCACGTTTTGTCATTGAAATAAGGGACATGGACACTCAAAATGAGGGACAGTAACCCTCATAATGAGGGACACATACAGAAACATGGAGATACCGCAGTACACAGTAGAAACCATTATATTTACTTGTACAAATATTAGCACCTGACAGTGAATTTCTGACATAAAGTATGGGCACCATTTAGGTAGGGCAAAGGGGGGCAGTTGCCCTCCCTTTCATTTGTGCCTCTGTTGTTCTTATGGTGTGGAAATAATGGCATTAAATTTGGATTTAATCGAAGCTGGCCTGGTGGCACTGAGGGTTGAGGTGCTGGACGCCACACCTTGCACCACACCGGCAACCCGGGTTCAGGAATGAGCCCGGGCCATCAGGGGTCAGCGGGAGAGAGAGAGGCTCGAGCATCCAGAGGACTGCTCTCCTCTCTTGGGGTGGGATTCAGGGTAAGCCCAGCATCGCAGCAGCCCCCGATGGAGACCGGAGGCACTGCAACACCTTGTGGCTGCATGTAGGGGAAGAAGTCAGGTGGCTGCCTTCCAGACATGAGTGGGAGCATCTGTGCCGTGGGTAGGGCAACATTGCATGTCCTGCATCTGGGGACATTCGGCAAAAAACCCTCTTGACATTGATAGGTGAAGGGGCCTCCCCTACTCAGTCCACACTCCCAGCATCGGGCTTGCCTCTCTCTGCTGACCCATCCCCCAGCCCAGAGCTCAAAACTGTAGAAAGAGCACCCTAGGTGGATAGGGCGGCTCTTCCTTGGAGGGATCAGACCCGTGGGATGTACCAGGCCAGGGGTACAAATTAGATACAGGTCACGATGGGAGGTAGAGACAGGGGTAGCAAGAGAACTCCAGAGAGAGTTTGATGGGGTAAAGGAGGCGATAAAAATATTTAAAAAAAAAAATGTTGATTTAATCTTTTGCACAATAAATGCCCCCAGCCTGTGTGCACTCACACTGTGGTTGAGGGTGCACTCCTGACTTGACTGTGTCTGTGTTGTGCTGTCCACTCTCTCCACCTATTAGTGGCAACACCATCATACATGATGTGGAGGAGCTTCAAGCAAGCAAGAGTGAGTGAATTGCATGAGCATGACACTGTCTTTCTGGCCACGGAGTAGATAGGCTATACACTACAGCTCAGAGGAGTTGGTGAGCATTGAGCTCTCGGTAGAAGTGTTGTGCCTGCATATTTTTGTTGGTCTGTTCTTAGTGATTCTCAGTCTCCCTTGGTGGTTGAAGGGCCAGTGGGTGAGCTAAAAGCTAGCTCGATGACTAGGCTACCTACCTACCTACACTACTAGTCTCAACTTGCAATAAAAATAGTGCCACTCCCTTGCTGTAAAAAGATACACCTAGCAGCAGTGGTGGCGCCGGTGTGGGTGGCCTTCACAGGCCCTGATCAGCACAGTGTGGCAGCAGCCATGGAGGCAGCCAAGCAAGAAGCATGCAACACAGGTTGGGTGGGTTCAGTCAATGAGATGACTTGGTCGCTGACCATGGTCTGGACTTGGGATGGTCAGTTTTAACATCCAGCTTCTGGCACAGAAGGACAGAGGAGGAGTGCGCTGAAAACTGGGTAGGTAGCACACTGGGTCAGGCCTCAGGTTCCAGCCAGATAGCTGGGTAAGTAAAAGTAAATAATTCACATTTCTGTGCCTTTGGGGGACTTTACGACCCATATGGGATGGGCACTGAATGGAATAGAGTGGGAGAGAGAGAGATGAAGGCAAGCTTTTTTGGTGGGGTTCAGAACTTCAGCCAGGGGGAAAAAATGATTAGTAATTGGGTGGGTTTAAGCCCAAATCTGATGCACTACTCTGGGGAACAGTCTTGGAGTCTATGTGAGAGAAAGATAAAATGTACTAAATGCCTAAATCAAAAAATCCTGAGTGATGAGAGAGACTGACTAACTGAATGAAGTAAAAAGAGACAGCTGAGTGAGCGGTGGTTGAAGCCTGAAGGTCAACTAATTAAAATGTGTTACAGTTTTGTGATATTTATAGCTGAAATGAAAGCTGCAAGTAAGTGTGTGGTGTGCCTTGACCAGATAATAGAAGGTTGCTGTTGCTGTTTGTAGTGGAACAGGCCGGGTGGGCTCTCCTAGTCTGCAGAGCTGAACATTCAAGCTGGAATCAGTTTGCACATTCAAGCAGGCAGGTGGCTGTTGCCTGCTGGCAGGGAGGGTTAAGAAGAAAAAGATAGCATTCAGGAAACAAAGAAACACAGAAGGTGTAGGACAGATAACTATATCAGTTAAAGCAGAAGGAGGCAGGAAAGGCAGTCAGAATAGCAAAGTCCCAAACTGAGGAAAAGATAGCCAACTCTGTTAAGAAGGAGGATAAAACCTTTTATAGTTTTATTAGGAGGTGAAGAAAGACCAAGGAAAGGATACAGAGGCTTAACAAAATGGGAAGGGAATGTGAGCAGAAGGTGACAGTGAAAAAGCAGGGATACTGAACGAATATATCTGCTCAGTATTCACAAAAGAAGAGGAGGGGGAGGTACCTAAACCAAACAATAGAAACACTCTGGATAGGGGGATTGATACCAGTTCATTCACAGAAGAAAGGGTTTTGAAGGAACTCTTAAAACTGAAGGTGAAGAAAGTAATGGAGCCTGACGGGATTCACCCCAGAATTCTAAAAGAACTAAGGGTAGAACTAGTGACACCACTGACTACCCTCTTTAACAAATGGGAGGATGGAGTGGTACCTGAGGACTGGAGGAGGGCAGATGTGATTCCACTTCACAAAAGTGGGAGCAAGGCATAGGCAGGAAATTACAGACTTGTTAGTTTAACCTCAGTTGTATGTAAAATGATGGAATCACTTCTGAAGGAAAAAATTGTTGAGTACCAAGAGGTCAGCGGGGTACAGGACCCAAGGCAGCATGGATTCACAGTGGGAAGGTCATGTCAGATGAATATAATAGAATTCTTTGACTGGGTGACCAAAATAGTAGACCAGGGAGGGGCTGTGGACATGGCCTACCTAGATTTTAGTAAGGCAATTGACACAGTCCTACACAAAAGATTAATAAACAAGTTAGCCAGCCTTGGAGTGTGTCCCAAGGTGGTAGCCTGGGTATAAAAGTTTCTGGACAACAGGACACAGAGGGTAAAAGTAATTGGAGTCCACTCTGAAGAATGGGGGGTTACTAGCGGGGTACCACAGGGTTCAGTACTGGGACCGGTCCTCTTTAATGTCTTTATAAGTGACATAGCAGAGGGACTGGAAGGAAAAATATGTATTTTTGAAGGTGACACAAAGATCTGCAACTGGGCTGATACACAAGGTGTGGTGGAAAAGGTGAGAAGGGACTTGGCAACGTTGTAGGAATTGTCAAATGCATGGCAGCATAAATTCAATGCAAAGAAGTGTAAAGAAGTGCACCTGGGAAACAAAAACCCAGGGGAAGAGTACACAATGGGGGGTGAGATATGAACAACAACAAAAATGGAATGGGACCTGGGGGTAGCCATTTCAGATGACCTAAAGGTGGGCAAGCAATCTGAGAAGGCAGTAAGGAGGGCAGGGAGGATACTGGGAAGCATAAGGAGAGGCATCACCAGTAGAAAACAGGAAGTTGTTATCCCTCTGTACAGACAGTTGGTGAGACCCCATCTGGAGTACTGCATGCAGTTCTGGAGACCCCCTCTCCGCAAGGACATAGACAGGATGGAGGCTGTCCAGGGGAGGGCAACTAAAATGGTGCAGGGTCTGCACCAGAAGCCATATGAAGAGAGACTAAAGGAGCTTAATATGTATACCCTCGAGGAAAGGAGGGAGAGGCGGTACATGATAGAAACTTTCAAGTACCACAAGTGACTCAACAAAGTCCAAGAGGGTAGCATCTTTCAGAAAAAGAGATGTGCAAGAATAAGGGGGCACAGTATGAAGATGGAGGGGGGACTGCTCTGTGGTAATGTGAGGAAGTATTTTTTTTTCACAGAGAGGGTTGTAGATGCTTTAATGTAATAAACCCTCTTATTATTATTGTGTAATATTTGTAAAATAAATATATGGTATGTGAAGGTCTGCTTAGACAAGAAAACAGCCTAGTGGTAATACTTGACCTTTGACCTCAGAGGTGTCAGTGTGGCTGAAGCAGCAGGATGTGATAAAAGGACCAGGGAAACCGCTAATTAAAGACGCCCTTCCAGAGGGACAATGTATTACCCCTTATAATCTGTTCCTGTTTGTGAAGTTGGAAACTAAATATACATACATACATACTAAATATTGCAGTGTCAGTGGCTCAATAGGTAGCACACTCGCCTCTGAGGCCAGGAGATCAGAGGGCTGTGGGTTCAGTTCCCACATCTGGCACTTGGGTTAATATCCCAGTACTGACACTGTAATGCAGCATGAGAGGGGTGCTGCATTTCTGAGGTGCCGCCTTTCGGATGAGACGTTAAACCGAGGTCCCATCTGCCTGGATTGGTGGTAGTTCAGGTGATGTTATCCCATGGCACTTATCGAAAAGAGTAGGGAATTTCCCGTGTCCTGGCCAAATTTCCTCATTCACTAAAAAAATACCACCAACAGCTTAATCTGGTTCAAGGTCAGTTGGCATTCATCTGTATCCCCTTCCCCCGGGTCGTGCCTGAAAATAGGCAGGATTTGTCTAGTGCACTTACCCGGTCAACAAAAGCTAAAAAAAAAAAAAAAAATACATTTTATGACATAGCAGGAAGGGAAGTCATTGGGCCGATCCTTTATGGTTTTCTCACCTAGGAGAGAACCAGTGACAGATTGTGAGGTTATGAAATGTCAGAGGAAATGCTTTGATCAAAGAGACTCATATTTTGGGAAATTGCTAGTTGCTAATTTTCACAGTAATAACATACATCCTTGTGGATATTTATGCTAAGAAGTTAAAGTTATAGGAGGATCTAACTGTGACCTCACCAAAGGGGGTGGGGAGATGGATTTTGAAAGGATCAAGCATCTGAGGGAAACATTGCTTTTTAATTCTGGACTTCAGAGAGAGAGAGAGAGAGAGAGAGAGACACTTAGCTTCTAAGCTAAAACAAGACCCTGTGGTAACATCTAGCTAAGCAAGAACTTAAGTATTTTGTAGGCGTCTTTGTTCTGAAATGTCCACATTTATTTTATTGACTGTAAGTTATGAATGTATTTGTTCTGTGTTTGAGATTTTACCTATTTTACAATTTTTAGTAAACAATATTTTCTTTGAAATACTGCCTGTGGTTTCTTAGTTTTCTTTTGCATGTGAATACTGAACCAGTGTTTAATTATGACAGCTGTTAAGGGCTTGACTGTGTTACTAATCTTGCTTAAGGTAAGAATATACCTAGGTCTCATATTGAGTCATAAGGGTACATTTTGGAAACCTGGCTGGGTGCCCCTAGGTGAAGGATTGTACTGCATCCCTCGCAGAGGGTACATATCTGAGCCTGTTAACTGGGTATGCTGGCATAAGGTTCACATTTTGAACCGAAGGACTCGAGGCTGGTAGGTGATTCGGACCCAAAACAGACAGGGGGGTTACCCTGTCTGTCTCTTGTTCACACTATTGCGCTTCGAGGTTGGCACTGTGGGAGCAGAGGACCTGACCTGCGGAGTGCGTTTGTGACAGATTTGGTTGGCAGCGGTGCGATTTAAAAGTATTTGGTAACACGAGCATTAACAGTTCAGTGTGTCAGATTAATACTGTACAGCTCACATGCAAAATAAGGCAGTGATTTTTAAAAAGTAAACAGAACTATATCATTGTGCTTACAGTATAAGTTCCCTACCTGTTTTATTTTTTTTCAGGTGCAAGTTAGTGTAGCAGTAGTTAGGGAAGAAGATGGCTTCCAACTACAGTGAGCACACGGCAGACCACCTGAGGCAGTTGTGCCAAGAGAAAGGAGTCCAGCACGAGGGCAGAGCCAAAAAGCAGCACCTCATAGAGGCTCTTGTGGCAGCCGATGTCCAAAGCCTCGAGTCACAGTCTATGACTGAAAAGAACCAAACCTTGGGCATGGAGGGTCCAGGGTCCATTGCAGTGTCCAGATCCAATGAGAAGGACAGCAGGACCAGTGCAAGCCAAGGGCCACAGCAGCAGGGGAAGGTCACCAGCATTCTGGAGCCAGAAGGGATCAGGCTGCAGATGGAGTTGCAGAGAATGGAGCTAGAATTTGAGCAGAAGAAGTTCCAGCTACAGATGGAAAGAGAGGAGAAGCGGAAGCAGCATCGGAAAGAGGCTGAGGAAAAAGAGTGACAGCTGCAGCAAGAGGCAGAGCGAGAGCAGCGAGAAGCTGAGTGAGAGGCCAAGCAAGAAGAGCATGAGCATCAGAGGCAACATGAATTGGAGAAGCTACAACTTCAAACACGAGCATCAGAGCTGGTAAGTGGCCTGGGGTTAACTGGGACTCCAGGACTAGGTTACAAATTAAATTCTAAATTGATAGCTGAATTTAAAGAAGGGGAAGATATGGATGCCTTTTTAAATTCCTTTGAAAAAGTATGCATTCAAGCAAATATTCCTTGAGGGTCCTGGAGCTTCCAGCTATCCCTGTTACTTACCGCAAAAGCTCGGGATGCATTGGGTCAAATGGACAATGAGGACAGTAATGATTATAGTAAACTTAAAGCTGCACTTTAAAAAAAAAATATGAGCTAACAGCAGAGGCATAAAGAGCTAAATTCCGTAAGCTCAGGAGAAGCCCTGACATGCGTTATGAGGAGCTAGCCACTAAATGACGACAGTTTTTAAAACGTTGGTGGGAAGGAATTGCAGCAAACTCTATAGAGTAAATTGAAAATGCTGTACTGTTAGAGCAGTTTTTTGAGGCATGCCCAGCAGAGCTAAAAACCTGGCTGGAGGACCAAGATCCAAAAACAGTGCAAGAGGCTGCTGAACTCTCGGACCGCTATGCCAGGAGCATACCTGGTCTGAGAGAAAGGGAAAAGCACACCTTCAGGGCAGCTAAAACCCTCCCTGCCTACACCGAAACCAGGTAGCCCCAGGTTACAAAGAAATGATTTACATGAGAAAAGAAATGAATGTTGGGTTTGCAAAGAAACTGGACATATTGCAGGGCAGTGTCCCAAAAAGGCAACCAGTACACAGAGTGGTGCTAAGAAAGAAATGGGTTGTTTGTGTGTCCCTGAAAGCATGCCAGTAAACATAAGGGAACACATACACCCAGTCACTGTGAATGATGTACAGACACATGGGTTAGGGACATGGGGGCATCCCTGACTTTGGTAAAAGGTGATTTAGTAGAGCCTGGTCAGCTTATACCCAATCAATCTGTGACTGTACGGGGATTCACTGGGGAGGATAAAACCTTGTCACTCGCTAGTGTTCTCCTGGACTGGGGTGAGAGAAGAGGAACTGTGCAAAAGGTTGGATGTCGATGTAATTAGTGACAACAATCTCAAAGAGGGGATGGTGTGTGTAGTTACCCACAGCCAAGCGGCAAAGGAAAATTGTGGTTCCCTGAACCCCATAGAAACCCCTGTCGAAACCACTGGGAGGCTGGTTCCCCAGTATGTCTCCTGATTTGGAGAATAATAAAAGGGGGTTAGAAATTTCCCAGGTAGCAGTTAACAGAACAGCTATGGAGGGTTACTCTGAGGAGGGAGGGAGGTGTGACCCATAGAGAGTTAAGGATGGCAGTGATCCTGAATGCCCTGACACTAGAGCTAGGGACTCTAGTTTAGACACTGAAGGGGACCTGTCCCAAACCTTAGGAAATGTGTAAGAAGTTTGCAGCTGCTCAGAAAAATTACCCTAGTCTAGAGAAGCTGAGGTCTTAGGCAGACTCTGACGGGGCATAGGGAGGTGATGGGAAACAAAGTTTATTGGGACAATGGACTGCTGTATACGCAGGATGCTAATACAGAGGGAGGGATGACAGGTAGGCAGCGTGTCATTCCCCAGGGGTACCATGAGCAGCTGCTCAAGATTGCTCACAATAGTCACATGTCTGGTCATCAGGGAATTGCACGCACTACGTAGCAATTGGCCCAGAATTTCTATTTGCCCAACTTTACCCAGCAGGTGAGAGTATTGCAAGTCTTGTCACTGGTGCCAAGAAATAGGGAAGGTGGGTAAGAAAACCCAAGCTGCCCTAATTCCTTTACCCATAGCAGAGGAGCCATTCCAGAGGGTGGGAATGGATATTGTGGGGCCTCTAAATACCCCCAGCTCTTCCAGGAAGAGGTTCATCTGAACTGTGGTGGATTATGCCACCTGGTACCCAGAGGCAGTCACCCTATCCTCACTGAGAACTGACAATGTGACAGACGCCTTACAATGCATTTTCTCCTGTGTTGGGTTTCTGCAGGAGGTTATCACCGATCAAGGGGGTTCCTTCATGTTGGACCTGATGAAATGTTTGTGGGAGAAGTGTGGGGAAGTGCAGAGATGCACAACACCTTATCACCTGCAAGCCAATGGGCTTGTGGAAAAATGTAATGGTACCCTAAAGTCAATGCTCCAAGTGTTTGCTGAACAGCATGGGAGGGACTGGGAGAAATGCCTTCCCTACCTG
Source organism: Neoceratodus forsteri (assembly GCA_016271365.2). Taxonomy (NCBI): domain Eukaryota; kingdom Metazoa; phylum Chordata; order Ceratodontiformes; family Ceratodontidae; genus Neoceratodus; species Neoceratodus forsteri. The sequence continues at coordinate 1,644,828,328 of CM057450.1, forward strand.
TTGTTTGCATACATGGAGGTGCCCCAAGAGTCGACAGGGTTTTCCCACTTCGAGCTCTTATATGGACGCAGGGTACGTGGGCCCCTAGACTTGATCTGGGAGGACTGGAAAGGCAAGCACGTCACCCAGGGAACTCCCATAGTGGATTATGTCCCTAGGTTTAGGGAAAGGCTGAAGGAGCTTATGAGGACAGCCCAGAGCAACCTGGCAGCTGACAAACAAAAACAAAAGGTGCGGTACGACCGCAGAGCCAGAGCTCGCTCGTACACAGTGGGTCAGGAAGTCATGGTCCTAATCCCAGTCCGGAAAGACAAGCAGCAGACCGAGTGGGCAGGACCATACAAAATAGTCAGACAGGTAAATTATGTAAACTACACTATGGATTTACCTAATTGAAGACATACACAAAAAATGTACCATGTCAACATGATGAAGCTATATGTTAATAGGGCTGATATGGTGTTTGCAGTGTGTAGTCCTGGGGAGGGAACAGGTGAAGGAGACCCCCTTCTGGACTTGCTGGAAGAACATAAGCAGGAGTCCTCGGTGGAGGCAATTAAAATGTCACCCCAGTTGACCCCAGACTAGATCCAGGAAGTAAAGGAGATTTTAGCAGACTTTGCCCCATTGTTTAGCTCCAAGCCTGGACTAACCCCCTTAGCGACGCACGATGTGGAAACAGGGATGCAGGCACCCATATGGCAAACAGCATATCAGGTGTCAGAGGCTGTCCAAAAGGACATTAGGAGGGAGGTGGAGGAAATGCTGGATTAAGGGGGAATCCAGAAATCCCACAGCCCCTGGGCCTCACCCATAGTCCTCATCCATAGACCTGTGGGGTGCATTTGTGACAGATGCATTTAATGGCCTTCCTGAGGAGGTAGTGGAGTCAAAAACAGTGGGGGAATTCAAGAATGCATGAGACAGACATAAGGCAATTCTAGTGGGGGGTAGGAGGAAGTAGGCTGTTGGTTAACTAGGATCTGCAGCTTATCCATTAGGTAGGGAAATGGGCTGACTAAGTGAGCCAAGCGGTCCTTATCTGCCATCAAATTCTATGTGTCTGTGTTTGTATGTTTCTGCTCCAAAGTGTGCACATGCACGCACGCACGCACACACACACACACACACACAGTGCCTTTGCAAATGTGTGGAGGTTCTTGATAGGTAGCTACAGTTACAGATTGTGTCCCTCGATGGATGGATGAATCTCATACAGTTGAATTTTTGCTGTTTTGCAAACCACTTTTTAGTCACAACAAGTAAGTTTTACCTTTTAGAGATGTTCCAGATCTTCCAGAGCTTGCCTTATAGTGGTTAACTGGCTCCTGCCCTGCACTGGTTATTGGCTCCCCCTTTGAAGTCTGAAATGGTGCCCCTGCCATAAAGTCTAAATTTACAGGACATCCTCTGTGTGAGCAGCATGTTTTCCATGAAGGATGGATGAGTGACAAAGCAGTTTTCAGGGGTAAAATGAGGCATGTCTCTCTCAATCATAGACAGTTGAGAGGTATGGCATGCACAGACTGTTGGAGCCTCGTTACAGTCAGGCATATGCCCCCCCCCCAGTGAAGCTGATCTCCACACCCCCATGCTCAGGTACGTTATGAAGTAGGGTAAGGAAGACTGCAGGGGCGTGCCCCATTGAAATGAATGGAAGTATTTTTTTATTAGTATTTTATACATTATGATGGTTAGTTGGAGATTAATGAAGGCCACTGTTTGACTAACAAGGGCCTTGCTAGTTGTGCAGTGGCCTTCCTTAATCTCCAACTCGCCATCATAATGTATAAAATAGTAATAAAAAATAACCCCATTCATTTCAAAGGGGCTCGCCTCCACACTCTGTCCCATGGACATCATCTCTTAAAAACTCCTGCTTCTAGCTTCCTAGTACTCGGGTAAGAGACTATCGACTTGTACCTACAGGCTTCTAGAAAAACATAAAAGGCACTTATAAGCTCAAATGGGCAGACTGGGTGGACCATAGGCCGTTATCTGCCAACAGTGTCTATGTATCAATGTATACTTGGTAGGTTGTCTGTAATGGTGTGACCACATCTGTTACAGTGTGTGTATGTGGGGGGGTGGTCATGGGTTGGGGGGTGTTGAGTTATTGTTATTTTTGTATTTGCCCCTTAAAGTCTGTTTGCATGGAAGCATTCAAACTATGGAGAGAAGATGGGCGTGACTTAGCCCTAGGCAAGATGGCAGGACAGATCCGTAGCTCTGTCATACACCACGTTAAATATCCAACGTTTATCCGGCATCAGCAGGCTATTAAATTGCAAAACACCATAGAAGGCTAGCTATAACTACAAAGATTACAAGGCACCGGTTATTTTTTAATTCTGACAGACTTGCAGTCATACAAATGCCATACTGGCATGTCGACATAAACCACAAGACCTGATGGCATGGCCACGACACCATCTGCAAGTATGGATCCGATATGTGTGGAATCCATGTTTGCGAAGCTCATGCAGCAAATGGCACAAGTGACTTTGGCCTTAAACCAGACAATGCAAGCCATACAAAATACTGAGTCCAGACTGTTTCAGGTGGAGTGGAGGATGGGCTCCCATGAGGTTGCTATCTAGGACCTGACGGCAATTGTGCAGGAGCAAAGCTGGGACATGCAGCCTCTCTAAGAAAAAATAGACTATCTTGAGAACCGGAGCTGGAGGAACAATCTCCAGTTCCTAGGTTTTCCCGGAGGGGATAGAACAGAAAGATGTGGCCAACAGCAATACCCGCCTTGCTCAAGATGTCTGGCAGCCAGCATTGCAGATTGAGAGGGCCCACCCCATGGCTCAGAGAAGGAGAAAAAACACGGCCAATATTAGCCCACTTCTTGGATTTCTGCCAAAAATAATTTATTATGTCCACAGCCTGGAATCTGGGGAGCCTCTACTGGCAATACCACAGAATATCAACATATCAAGACTATTCCAAGAGCCTTTCCATTGTAGGCGGGCCCTACACTGAGGCCCAGAAAATCATGCACCGGCTTGGAGTAACCTTTGCTGTGTGATTCCCTGCCACCATGTGGGTCTTTCACAAGGGTGTCCTGCTGCACTTCGACACTCAGGAGCATGTGATGGATTTCTTGCACTGCACCTGGCCTCAGGAGATGAGGCCCCTGAGAAGTCTCCCTAATGTACGACCTGGTCCGCCCAGACAGGAAATGGACACAAATAATCTGACCAACCAGGTGGATGGGGAGAGAAGCCAGGCTGATGAAGGAGAAGGCTGGTATATTCACCCCCACAACCAAAAGCACCAATCGTCCAGATGCTACAACCAGAGAGAACACCCATCTGATAGAACCAGACCCAAGAGTCCCCATGGAGAAGACCCACACCAAGACCTACGCAATGACGAGAAGTGGTTATACAGCTGCAACAGATATGCTGCACTTTGATCCACATCGCCCGAACCCCAGAGGATGACCATGGAGGCCCCAGAAACAGCAGGAGATTCTCTGAGCCTGAGCAACGATCTGCCTGCAACCTGAGCCATGAAAGCTGCAAGAGACCCCAATGCAAAGACTGGCGACCCTTGGAAATTTAGAAGCAGGCCCGAGATCTAAGTCACCCACGACCCAGAAGAAGGACATTTCTGCCACTGCTGATGAACCCAAAGGCCAAGGGTGATGAAGATTGTCAGATAAGTTTTTAGGCCAGCTTGGTGGCGCGGAGGGTTGAGGCACTGGACGCCACACCAGTGACCCGGGTTCGGGAATGGACTTGGTTCGCCGGGGTTCAGCAGGGAAGGGATTGAGCATCTGGAGGACTGCTTTCCCTTCCCAGCGAGGGACTCTGTAACTGTGCCACTCCAGAGTGGCTCCTGGCGGTGAGGGGCTGTTCAGAACACGCGGGGCAAGGCAGATGCTGAGGGGGGCAGAGTGATGGCGTGCGTCAGTGCTTCTCACCAGGATGCTATTGCACGTCTGCGCTCTGCAGGGGGAGAAAACAAGGAAAAAGGCCCTCTGGCGCTCTGGTGAGATGACAGAGGCCTCAGGGACGTGCCCACATCCCACCACCAGCCCAGCGCACTCAGGACTCCCCACGGCCAACCTGACGACAGAGGTAGGTCCCTCTAATTTCAGATAGTGCTGCCATGGGAGAGGGTGATCTGGGGAGCTGGACCTACTGAGTCGATCGGGGGGGGGCCTGGGAAGAGCAGGAGTTCAGGCAGGGAGTGAGAGGCACAGTCGAGCAGGCACTACTGAAGGATGCCTTGGGCCGAGAGTGAAGAAATAAAAGTTGAAAAAAAAAAGGAAAAAAGGGCTGCTTTTAATTGTATTTGGGTTATGGGGGGAGGTTTAGTTTTGGGGGGTCTTCCTCCACCAGAGTTGCATGCTTAATACCCCACAGATTCCATTGTGATAGGCATATGGTGGGACGCATCCCCCCCATGATTCGAGCAGAATAGCCTTTAGGTATCCCTGGTACAGTTATAAGGCAGTGATAGTAGGGTAATAACCAGGACTTTTATGACTGTAATGATATGTGAGCCACAGGTTAAAAGACAATACCTAGCAGTGCCTTTTCCTTTTTCTTGCTCCCACTGTGTATGCTGAAACCTGTTGTACTAAGGCATAGAACATATAAATAACATGCACTGTGCAGGATAAGTGAGTGCCTGTCCTGAGTGCTCTACCTCTCTCGGGGAAGACCCTGCAGTCAAGGCATGAAAGGTCAAAGTGGGGGAGCAGCACGGAAACACCTATGAGCCTCCTCATCCCTGTAAGATGTAGACTGCTGAACCAATGGCTACATGCTACTAACAGACCATGGAGGGAGGCCAAGGTATTAAGACAAAAAAATCCTGGTTGTCATCCCCAGCACCAGGAGGACAACAGTACTTTAAGGGGCTCACTATCCCCAGTTGTCATCCGGCCTAAGCAGTAAAAGGCTATCTGCAGCCACTCACTAACTAGGGGGGGGTTACAGACCAATGTCTTTCAGCAATAGACTGGCAGCATACAGGACACCATTCCAGCCCTTTTGGGGGGGGGACCGAGTCCCAGATAATGCCCCCGAGACAGGTCATAAGGAGACCTTGGTCTTTCCCCCCCATAAACTTCACTCCCACTTGAAGAACAACTGCAACCGGGATGGTGTCAGCCACTCTAGCCCCTTAGTATGACTCTGAGCTACCCATATCAAGCTGCCATTATGGTGGAACGTGGATCACTGTTACCAGGCCCCATTACACTCTCTCTCTTCCCCTTGGTTCACCACATGTTCTGTGCCCTGGAGCGAGAAGATGAGCCTTGGACAACCATGGTTGCCGGCCCTCAGTCTTTCTGGCTCCCAAGGGTTTCAGGTTTATACTTGTGTAAATAGCTTAACTGTTAAAAAGTTGTATGTTTTTTACAATATGTGTTAGCATGATGATCTTATCCTTCAAAGCAGACAAAGCCTGCATGCTAGATAATCTCAGTGTATACGTGTCCTCATCAAGGGTACTGGTTTCATCTGTACCACTGTGCAAGCAGAGAGGGTGCAGTTTGACTTTGGGTGCTTCTCCCTTTCATAAATCTTGGATAACTGTTCCCACACTAATTGACCATGGGTGAGATCACCTGCCATACTTGGAATGTAAGGTGACTTAATACCCCAGTTCACCATAAGCAGGAGATCTCTCACCTAAAGAAACTAAAGTCAAACTTAGCCTTCCTACAGGAAACCAAACTTAACCAGTTAGATCATCTGAGACTGGTGAGATACTGGGTGGGACAAGTTCATTATTCCTCAGCCCCACCAATAAGAGAGGAGGGCCATTCTACTTCATAAGAGCCTTAGGTGGACCCCTATCAATACGGAGAAGGACCCTCTGAGTAGGTGGATCCTGGCACCGATGGATACACTACAAGGGCCCCTACTCCTGGGTAACATTTATGCCCTGAATATGGATGAACTAGCTTCCTTCCACACAACAGCCTAAAAATTTGGACACATAGCCAGAGGGCACATGCTAGTCCTATTAGGGGGAGATTTTAATCTCACTGCACACACCCATATGGACAGAAGTGCCACCCATACAGAACCCCATCTTAGGGGAGGCCTTAGCCCTCTTCCAGTTGATGCAGGAAGTAGGGACGGCAGACATATGGTGGGTGTTCAACCCAAAAGAGAGGGACTACTTGTATTATTCTGATGTACACGGGACTCAAGGCTGCCTGGACTACTGGCTAACTAGCTCCCATACAACCCAAGCATCCCTAGGGTTGGAGATCCTCCCCTTGATAATCTCTAACCGTGCCTCGCACAATTAATTTTTCTGTGGGGCCCTCCTCCCTCATCCTCCCCTACATGGAGTCTAGACCCCCTCTTACTCAGAGACCCTGACTTTATACCCTGCGTTAAAAAAGAAACCACGTTCTTTTTTCGGGAGAACTCTATTAGTTACAGTTCAGTAGGGAACACCTGGGAGGCCTTTAAGGTCACCCTGAGGGAGAAAATACTGGGGTATGCTGCCACTAGAAGATGGCAAAAGGAGAAACATCTTGGAGATCTGGAAGCTGAACTAAAAGAGGCAGAAAATATCTTTAAAGCTGCCCCACATGCCAGTCAACCCCCCCCCCCCACTGAGCCGCAAAATCATGGGGCTCCATATGGATATCAATGACCTCCTTGCCCGGAAAGTCGAGATCCCCTTCCTCAGGCAAAGACATAAATATTGTGAGGGAAGGGAGAAAGGGGTGAAACTATAGGTGTACAGGCTGACAAATCAGCAATCTGAGAGGTTTATCTTGGGCCTAACGGACTCCAGTGGCCACATTCAAACCAAAACCCATGACAATAGTATAATGAAAGGGTTCTATGGTATACACTATATTCCTCATCCCAAAGCCCTAACCCCCCAGAGGTACAGACCTTCCTAGCACTACTGGACATCCTCTAACAGCCCAGCGAACCACACAGCTTGATGCCCCCATAACCGAGGAAGAAATTGGGCAACCCATAGGATCCCTTAAATTAGGTAAGGCATCCAGTGGGGACGGATTTACAGCCAAAATCTGACAACATCTTTTCCCCCCCCTTATTGTACCTACCTTAGATGCAGTATACACAGAAGCCCTCTTCACTGGCAGTTTCCCTCCCATTCTTGGAGAGTCAGTGTTAACTGTCCTCCCCAAGAATGAGAAAGACCCTACCTTACCATCTAGCTACAGGTCCAAATTCCCTTATCAACATGGATAGTAAAATCTTTGCTAAGATACTAGCCTAGGTTTTGTCCTGGGCCAGTATAGTGCAGACCACATCAGATCCCGAATTAATATTTCCCATGTAGTCCAATTCCTACCCACTCCTGCAGCGGCACTAGCATTAGACTTTGATTCTCTTGAGTGGGACTACCTGCAGGCACTGCTGACACACATGGGGTTTGGGGAGCAGTTTCTTAACATGGATCCATGAGTTGCACACATTACCCATGGCAAGAATTTTTACTAACTTCCTACTATCTGCTCCCTTTCCTCTGGGAAGGGGTACTTGACAGGGTTGTCCCCTGTCCAGACTTCTTTTTATACTGACAGTAAAACCATTAGCTGCAGCCATCAGGCAACATCCGTAAATCCTAGGAGTACCTATAGGAGTACAAAAATTTGCCATGCTCATGTATGCCGAAGATCTTCTGGTTCCCATAGCTGACATCAACACTTCCATTCAGCCTCACTCACCACGCTCACACATTTCACACAGATATCTGGATCTAAGCTCAACCAAAGCAAAACAGAAGTTTTACCCTTGAACAAAGCATGCAGAGCTGACATGGTTACCCCATATGCTCTTAGATGGGCACCAGAGGGAATTACGTATCTGGTGATTTGTATAGTCAGTGACACCTCTTGGCTATGGGATCTAAACCTAAAACCCTTATTAGCAGAAATTCAAACAGAAATGGACTGATGGAAGTTACTTAATCTGACAATGACAGGGAAAGTAGCCACAATCAAAATGGTAACTTCCCCCAAACTCCGGTATGTCATATCCCACATATCCCTACATCAGAACCACCACTGCTACACTACAATAGATACAGTCATTGTCAATTTTATATGGGAAGGGAAGAAGCCCAGGTACAGCAGGAATAAGCTGCGGGCCAATTGGAAAGACAGAGGCTAGAACCTCCCCTGGACAGAGGGCTACAAACTGGTATTTCAGACCACACAAACCCTGCACTGGTTTAAGCCCCACTCATTGTCTTCCCCACAGTGGCTACATTTGGATGAAGCACAAGCAAAAGTACAGTGCCTATCACTTCTTCTGTGTGATACTTCACCAAAACCCCTGAACTTGCATCCTACCATAGGTCCCTCCATTAAGTACTGGACAAAGACACACAAGACACTAAAAACTAACCCCACACCCAGAGATCAAACTCCCATTTGGTGAAATGGCCATATACAAATAGACCTTAAATCCATTTCTTGACCCCATTGGATGGCAAGAGATATACACCATCTGCAAAACCTTTTAGAATTACCTCATGACCATATGGTCTCATTTTAAGACCTTAAGGCACAATATGACCACCCCAATCTGACTTCTGGAGATATTACCATATACACAGTGATATCCAAACATATCTTCGCAAACATCCCAGAAGCCCTCATTCCAAAAACCTTCACAGATGGACGTCCCTCAAGAAGGGTGTGGACAGTCATATTTACTCCGATCTTAGGGGTACCCTACCCAGTCAATCTCAGGACTCCAAGAACAAATGGGAAAAGCATTAAAATCCCCCATTTCTGATCAACAATGGCAGGCCTGTTGGGCCTCTATCCATCAGAACTATCCATATTCCAGAAGCAGGCTTATACAAAACAAAATCCTACACTCCTGGCACAGGACACCAGAGATACTCTATAAAGCCAAACTACTCAACAACCTAGGCTGCAGGTGCCCGACACATATGGGGGATTTATATCATATACTCTGGACTGTTCCTGTCATCCAACCTTTCTGGAAAAGAGTCTGTGCTTTGGCCTCTGAAGTTATCCATAAGAACATCCCTCTCACTGCTGAATATTGGGTTCTGGGAATACTACCCCACACAATGGCTATACCAGCCCCAGAGAAACAGTGGTTGGCTTTATTAGGGATACAAGCCAAAAACATTCTCCTATGCAAATGGCGTACAATAGATAAGCCTACTGTCACAGAACTATTCAACTCCCTAATGGTTATGGCTACCATGGACCATTTTTCCCACACAATATCCAACACCCTACCATCTTATTACAGCTGTTGGAACCTCTTTATAATGTACACCAAACCCAGAATTGGTATTGGGTGACCTAACCGCCTCTCCCCACATTACCTAGAGGGGATATTTCAATTAGTAAAATTACTTCTGGTATGCATATGGCTGAGACTTATTAGATACCACGCTGTATGTTGTTCTAGTTGTTTCTTTGTGTTCTGTGTTCTTTTCCAGTGTAGGAGAATAGGATAACCACAGGGCACCAGGTATCACTACATATGTACTGTAAATGTCAACTCCTAGAGATGATGTACAAGACGCCTCCTACTAGGTCAATCTTTTCATGTATGTAGTACCTTTCAAATGACTGTACATGTAACACAGTAAGTGCTCAATATATTAATCTCCTGCCACACTGGTTCTATTGTTAATGTATGTAAGACAAAATCCATAAAAATTTTAACTTAAAAAAAAAATATGGAGAGAAAATAGTAGGAATACTGCCCAGGCAGACGTGATTAAGTAGTTCTGTGGATCAGTGTGTGTATGTAGGGTGGGAAGAACCACATGCATTTCTGATAGTATGTGTGCTACAGTTCAGCTGTCCAGCTGAGACAGGGGCACGAAAACTAAAAAATATTGCAGTGGCTGTAAGCATGCCATATGTATGCAGATGTCTGCATATTTGTATTGAGGAACAAAGGAGCCATATGTATTTAGACAGTATTGTGTAGTGGTTAAGGGCACTGAGCTGCAAACCTGGAGACCTTGCAAGCCTGGAGACCTGAGTTTGAATCTCATCAACCCCTACAAGTATATTGTGTGATCCTGAGCTAGTCATTTAAAGGGAAGGCGCCATCTCTGGGGGTCCATGGTCACTGTCTTATCTCCCCAACCCCCCAATTAAGACACCTTCCTTGAGACATAATGTGTACCTACTAGTAAAGAAGTACAAGTTTAAAATGACACTGGCATTTTTTTTCTTCCAATTGCCATTTTTACCCATAATCCCTATGCTACCCAGAGTTCTGTTCTCTCAATGATGTGAGGAGGCAATAGACCTAGAAGTCACTGAGAGAAACAGACAGCAGAGTACGTTATTTTCACTCCAGCAGTTTACCAAGGATACTACCATGCCCTCCACTCCCATTGACAAGATCACGGTGGAACGACCGTGATGGTGCTTCCAGTATTGCCACCATGCCGACTGAGCTATAAGATACTGATGTGGTATATTGACAGTCACTGTTCTGTCGCACATGGTCCATGCTGAAACCTGGTTGCCAAAGCTAAATTCCCCACCTCAGAAGGTAAAATTTAGAGATGTTCTACTTGTTGGTTTTGGTTTACCTCTCTTGCTTCTTAGATGACCGAACCCACTCTGACTGCAGCTTGCAAGAAAGTCAGTGTCACTCTCCTTACAAAAAACAATGCACACTGCTATTTGCTTCTCTCAGTGACTTCTGGGCCTATTGCCTCTTCATGTCCTGGAGAGAACAGAACTCTGGGTAGCATGGGGATTATGGGGAAAAATGGCGATCGGAATAAAAAGAAACACCGGCATTATTTTTAAATTTTATTTTTTTTACTGGCAGGCACATATTATGTCCCAAGGAAGGTGTCTTAATCAGGAGAGGGGCCATAAAAGTGTGTCTCTGGACTCCCCAGAGTTGGCACCTCCCCTTTAACTTTTATTCGTGCAGTTATATGTGACCACTTGCTTGTTGCATGCATTCCACATGCATGCAGTCTGTTCCAATTTTACATAAAAAACATGTTTGCAGTACGCATGCCACATATGTAGTTTTTATGTGTGCAACATGTAAAAATTTCACATAATTATTTCTGTAAGGGCTACCTCAGGCTACCCCGGACCCAAGTAAGAGTTATTTACTTAATACCTGTACTAGTTGGGTGAGCTGCTACTGTGCTGCAGTCTCCACATCAACAGCACTGGTGATAGTTTAAGCAGCTATGTGTCACTTTCTGTTGTCCTCTTCCCCAGCCACCAAACCCTGGTTCCCGAGTAAAAGTTTTAAGCTCTTCATTTTCTCTCCTGCTCCTCCTCCCAGCACCCAGAGCCTGGCAATACTGGCAAACGTTTATGCAGCTGTGTGGCATTACTAGTGCCTCGTAGCCCCCCTCCCTCACTCAGTCATCTGCACAATACCTTCTGGTATCTGTTATGACCCCTACCACCTCCCACAACAGCCACTGGCATAGCTTTTTGCCACCTTCTCCCCTGTGGCTGTCTAACTTAAAATACCAGCTACTGTACTGGAATATAAAAGTAGAAACCTAGAGCTAGAAACACAGAAAAGGGAGGGACAGAAAAAGACTCACGCAGTCCATTTAGTGTACCCTATGATTCACTGTTGTGACTGGGGACATTGATCTGGGAGATCACAGATGTAGTAGTCTGTATGATGTCTTAAGCACACATCTAGCAAACTGCTACTGTATAGCAATACATGCTAGTACATCAGTACAGCTGCTCATGTAATTTTAGATTAGATACCATGGAGTTACCAGTGTTTCAAATTTGATTTCAGACATCCAAGAATGTGAGTACAGGACTGTGCCAGTAACCTTTGTGGTAGGGGTGCATGGGTTTTGAATGCAGTGTGGGGTGGGGGTTGTGCCTGCCACTACACATCAGGGAGCATTTCAAATAGGACTGGGTGAGCAAAGTGGTTTGTAATAAACACCATGGGCAGCCCTCATCTATCACCTCACTGGGGGACCCAACACAAGGACATAGACAGGATGGAAGCAGTCCAGAGGAGGGCAACTAAAATGGTGCAGGGTCTACATCAGGAACCATATGAAGAGAGACTGAGAGAGCATAATATGTATACCCTTGATGAAAGGAGGGGCAGGGGGGACATGATAGAAACTTTTAAGTACCTCAAGGGACTCAACAAAGTCCAGGAGGGTAGCATTTTTCAGAAAAAGAGATGTGCAAGAACAAGGGGGCACAATTTAAAGTTAGAGAGGGGGGGACGGCTCTGGGGTAATGTGAGGAAATTCTTTTTCACGGAGAGAGTGGTGGATGCATGGAACTGCCTTCCTGGAGAGGTTGTGGGGTCTAAAACAGTGGGGGAATTCAAACAAGCATGGGACAGACATAAGGCAGTTATCGTAGGGGGTTGCAGGAAGTAGGCTGTTGGTGAACTAAAATCTGCAGCTTATCCAATAGGTAGGGAAATGGGTAGACTGGGTGGGCCAAGTGGTCCTTATCTGCCATCAAAGTCTATGTTTCTATGTTACCCAACCCTGCTACTTCACGTACTGCACACTCTCCCCACCTCCTCAGGCAGCTGCTGTCCGACTAAAAGAAAATGTGTGCAAGGAGAGTAAACAGATTGCTGAGAACAAAAAAAAGGTGCTGTGTCAGCATGTGGTCCAAAACAAAACAAAATGGTAATAATAAATACATGCTGAAAATAGAAAAGAGAGTTAAAATTGACATTCAGACCTTAGGTCTTCATCAGGAAATATCTAAAAGAGAAAAAAGAAAAGTTAGTGACTAACTTTGCTTTTTTTCTCTTTTAGGTAATTCCTGAAGAAGAAGACCTAACATTGAAATGTTAATTTTAACTCTATCTTCTATTTTCAGTGTGCATTTAATATTACCAGATTACTATGAGAATGCACATTTTCATTCATTTAAACAATGGCCAGCCGAGATGGAGGGAGGATCTATAACATTTATTTCTTCTTAACTTACAAAGCATAACAGTTTCACTATTAAAGCAAGTTTGCACTGGACTTCCAGTTGGGAAGCAGGCAAGATGGACACATAACTGAAAACATCTGTCCCAGCCCTCAACTAACATTTTTTTCTCTCAAAAATAAATGTAGGTGCATATTCCGAGGGTCATTGCGGGTCTTGCAGTGTAAACGCTATCAAATGAATCACGTAACATGGCGATAAAGCTTTTTTTTTCACACCAGGTTCATAGAAACATAGAATTCGATGGCAGATAAGGATCATCTGACCCATCCAGTCTGCCTATTTTCCTACCACCGACCCTCATTGATTTGCAGTTAACTTTATCTTCTCTGTTGCTAGGGTTCCCTTATGCCTATCCAATGCAATTTTGAATTCTGCCACCATTTTCTCCACCCACTACCTCTGCAGGGAGGCTGTTCCATGTATCTACAACCCTTTCTGTGAAGAAGTACTTCCTCAAGTTACCCCTGAGTCTACCCCCCTCTAGCTTCATATCATGGCCCCTTGTTCTTGAAACTCTTGTTTACTTAAAGGTACTCCCATCCTGTATCTTATTTGTACCCTTGAGGTATTTGAAAGTCTCTCTATCATATCCCCCCTCTCTCTTCTCTCCTCCAGTGAGTACATATTGAGGTCCATCAGTCTCTCCTCATATGACTTCCTGTTCAACCCTTGCACCATTTTAGCTACCATTTTCTGTACTGTCTCCACTCTGTCTATGTCCTTTCTGAGATACAGGCTCCAGAACTGGACACAATACTCCAGATGAGATCTCGCCAATAACCTGTACAGTGGTATCACCACCTCTCTTTTATGTTGGCGCGCGTGCGCAGCCAACATCTTGCGGCAGTGGGGATTTGGAGGCGCGGTCGCTGTTCGGTGAATGCAGGGCATGCACCAGTAGGTGCATCCCACATTGCTCAATCAGCCTGCATGCCGGTGCCACACCATGCATACATAATGGGGTGAGCACATCTAAGAAAAGGTCTGCTGCAATCTGAGCAAAGCTTGTCAGATGCAGCGGTCCTCTTCTTGCTATGCTCGCCACCATTATGTGCATGGTCGGCGAGTGGGCGGCTGCCTAACATCTGCCGACTTTGGGGGGTGCCAATCCCCTGTCAGTTAACCCCCGCTGTCTGTGTGCCGATGGGGAGCCCACCCCCATTGGCATAAACCCTCCAACTGTTGAATGCCGAGGGGGTGCCCAATCCCCCTTGGCTCGTGCCCCCGCTATCTTTGTGTGCTGATGGGGATCTCACTCCCCGTCGGCATAAACCCCCAATTGTTGAATGCTGAGGGTGGTGCCCAATCCCCCTCGCTCGCGCCCCCTTTCTTTCTGTGCCGGCCAGGGGTGCCCAGTCCCCGTCGCATTACTCCCCCGTGTTGTGTGCCAACAAGGGTGCCCAACCTGTCGGCTACTGACACCCCACCCCAAAACAGTTAGGTGGCATGCTGGGAGCTGACCCCAGCGTGCCAAATGCCCTGCAAAAGGAAAACTGTCCCATTATGTTTTTTCCTGTTTTTTTTTTTTTTTTTTACCTGTAAAACAAAAACGGTCCCTCGTAGTCTCGATGCCCCCCTTCCCCGCACCTGCACCCACCCACTGCGCACCCTGCCTCCCCTCACCCCCCACCCCATACTTACCTCTGGAGTCTGGCACGACGATCTTCTGTGGACCGGGAATACGTCTGCACTCTTCAAAGCCAACCGTGAACTGAGGAAATGCCGGTAAGCTGTATAATGGAATGAATAGGGGTTTTTCAACTTTAATGCATATTTTGGGCATTTTTGGGAATTTTGGCCCCAAGTTTTCAACATGGGGTTTTTGGGACCACTTCTCATGAATTCTTGCACTGTCATGGTGTTATTCAGTCCTGAAAGGTGATTTTGCAGTCACTGCGTGGAATCACCTTTCGGGACCGAGTAACGAAATGACAGTGCCACTGTTCGCGAGAGGGTCTTCAAAAGCCGATGTTGCAAGTTTGGTGAAAATCTAAAATTGATTGTTTCATTTACATGCGAGTAACCGCGCAATGCATGCTCGTAAGTTAGCGTATTCGCACTATTTTCATGCCAGATTCTCAACATTGCATTTTACCACACCTTCTTGTGAACCGTACAGCTGTCATTTTTCTCATCCTGCCCGAAATGTGTTTTCGCACTTCTGGCGCAGAATAGCACGGTGGCTGTGCAAAATCAGTGTTTGGGACACATTATAAAAGTGACAGTGGTACTGTTCATGAGCAGAGGTCCTAAAATGCCTGTGTTGAAAATTCGGTGACAATACTCCATAAAATGACTGTTTTAGGAGGTGCATAGCAACTGCGCAATGCACGCTCGTAACTTAGCGCATTCACAATATTTTCACGCCAGATTCTCAAATTTGGCATTTTACTACACCTTCTTGTGAACTGTACAGCTGTCATTTTTCACATCCTTGCCGAAACATGTTTTCGCACTTTCGGCGCACAATAGCGTATTCACTGTGCAAAATCAGTGTTCGGGACACATTATGAAAATGTTCATGAGCAGACATCCTAAAATGCCTGTGTTGAAAATTTGGTGACAATGCTCCATAAAATGACTGTTACGAGCGTACGTTGTGCAGTTTGCACGCATGCTTATACGTTCGCAAACTTCTAATATTCTCACTCCAGATTTTCTACAGTGCCATTGTTCTGCACCTCCTTATGAACAGTACAGCTGTCATTTTTCACATCCTGACCAAAATCTGTTTTCGCAGTTCCAGCACAGAATAGCGTGGTCACTGTGGAAAGTCCGTGTTCGAGACACATGATGAAAATGACAGTGACACTGTTCATTAGCAGATGCCCAAAAATGCCTATGTTGAAAATTTGGGAACGAAAGTCAATAAAATGAGTGTTTTATGAGCATGCATTGCACAGTTTGCACACAAGCTCATGACTTTCTGAATTTGTAATACTTTCACTCCAGCTGTTCATCATTGGCATTTTTCCATACCTCTTTATGAACACTCGAGCTGCCTGAAATGTGTTTTTGCAAGTCCAGCACAGAATTGCACGGCCGCTGTGTGAAATCAGTTTTTGATACAGTTTGAGGAAATGACGGTGACACTATTCATGAGCAGAGGTCCTAAAATGCCTATGTTGAACATTTGCTGCCGAAACTCCATACAATGACTGTGTTGCAAGTGTGCATTGTGCGGTTTCCACGCACCCTTGTAACTTCGTCAATCTGCAATATTTTCATGCCACATTTTCACCACTGGCATTTGTGCACGTCTTCTTATCAACAGTCCAGCTGCCATTTTTCACAGCCTGCCTAAAATGTGTTTCCGCAGCTGTGGTGCACAATGGCGTGCTCGCAGTGCAAAATCACCTTTTGAGACACATTCACAAAATCATAGCACTATGCGTCTCTCGCTACACCACACCCACTCCCAATGTCAGCATGACAACATTCAGCATTGACAAATGCTTGTTTTCTGCTAGTGATACCTTTCCCTATGCACCCCAGCATTCTACTGGCCCTCTCTTCAGCCTTTTCGCATTGTCTTGTCACCTTTAGGTCATCAGATATGATCACCCACAGGTCCCTTTCCTGTTTTGAAGCTGTCAGAACCCTCCCCCCATCATGTATTCCTCCTCTGGATTTCTGTGCCCCAAATGCATGATTTTGCACTTCGTAGCATTAAATACTAGCTGTCATACTCTCGACCACTCCTCAAGCTTGCTTAGGTCCTTTTCATTTTCCCCAGCTCCCCGGAGTGTCAACCCTATTGCAGATCTTAGTGTCATCTGCAAAGAGGCAAATCTTCCCTTCCAGCCTTTCTGCAATGTCACTTATGAAGACATTAAAGAGAACTAGCCCTAACACAGTTTCCTGTGGTACTTTGCTGGTCACCCTCATCTCTGTGGATTGAGCTCCATTTACTATTACTCTCTGTGTTGTACCACTCAGCCAATTTCTGACCCAGTTTAGTATCTTGGGACCCACTCCCAGGTTACCCAGCTTGTTTATAAGCCTCCTACGTGGGACAGTGTTGAAGGCCTTGCTGAAATCTAGGCAGGCCACATCCACTGCTCCTCCTAGCTCTATTTCCTTGATCACCCAGTTAAAGAAATCCATCTGATTAGTTTGACAAAACCTTCCTACTGTGAATCCATGCTGCCTCGGATCCTGCACCCCACTGTCTTCAAGATAATTCACAGTCCTATATTTCAGCATTGCTTCCATCAGTTTACCCACCACTGAAGTCAGGTTGACTGGCCTGTAGTTGCCAGCTTCCTCCCTGCTTCCACTTTTATGAAGATGGACCACATTCACCCTTGTCCAGTTCATCATTGTTAATTCTACCATCTCAAGAGTAAGGTTATCATTCCTCTCTACAGTTCCTTGGTGAGACCACATTTAGAGTACTGTGGTCAGTTTTGGAGGCCCCACCTCAAAAAAGACAGACCACCTGGAGACGGTACAGAGAAGGGCTACAAAGATGGTACATGGACTGCATCATGAGCCACATGAGGCAAGACTAAGGGAAATAAATCTGTACACCCTTGAACAGAGAAGCAGTAGAGGGGACATGATCGAAACTTTTAAGTACATTAAGAGAATCAACACGACACAAGCAGGAAACCTCTTCCAGCAAAACAGGGATGCACGTACAAGGGGACACAACTTGCGTCTGGTAGGAGGCAGGTTCAAAAGTAACCTTAGGAAGTACTTCTTTACAGAAAGGGTCATGGATCCACGGAACAGCCTGTCTCAGGAGGTGGTGGAATCCAAGACAGTACAAAAGTTCAAACTCATTTGGGACAGATATTGTGGACACATCAGGGTACAGTTTAAATAGGGAGGTGGGCAGAAACACAGACAGACTAAATGGATCATGTGGTCCCCATCTGCAGACACAATTCCTATGTTCCTAAAGTGGCACTCACAAGCACAGTGGCTAACAGAATGGTGGGAGCAGATGAGGCCTTGGGCAACCCAGTGAACACAAGCAAGGCTTCACTGGGTACATTATCCCATTGCTGGAAATGTATGTGACAGACATGAGCCAGTTAGCTGATCACACGAGCAGCACTTTACTGATATGGACAAGGTCAAACACCATATCTGGTGATTGCTTGAGGAGCATGAGAAAAGACTAGATTGCCTTTAGAACTGGGCGGAGGACCAGGAAAACCAAGGAAGACAGAACAATGTCCATATCCTCAAGGTCACAGAGGGAACAGAGGGCTCTAGTATGGAGCACTTCCTGCAGGATGTCTTGCCCGCACTCATCACTCATGCATGGCAATGTCCCTTGGAAGGGAAATGTGCCCACCATACTAGGGGACCACCATCTGTGCCAGGCACCAGGACTCTCCCAATTATATCACACCTGTTGCACTGTTCTGCAAAGCAGAAGCTTCTGAAGCTGGTGCGGAAGAAATGGCAGTTGGTTTGGCAGGGAGCCCACATATCTGTATACCAGAACTTCTCAAAATGATGTTATTCAAACAGAAGCAGTGCATTAGGGACAGCAGAGATGTAAAGCCAGCTAAAGCTCCCCTTCCCCTTTGCACCTGAGGCAGCTCAGGGGGAGGGACTTTTGAATTGGGAAAGCAGTGTCATCCCCCCCCAGTTCAATTTGTTTCTGCTTTCAGAAGCAGTGCATTAAGGGAGAACAAATGGGCAGAGACAGTCAAAGGGGAAGTACCTGTGAACCGGGAAAGAAGTCTCCATTCTTTGTCCCAGTTCCATTTTGTTTTTGCTTTCCAAAGCAGTGTATTAGGAAGAGCAGAAGGGTAAAGCCAACTAAAGCTCATGAAGTTTTGCAAAGAGTAAGTCAGTTGCAGGGACTGTGGGTCGCTCTTCTCCAGGATTATGCTCTGGAGGAGGGGTCACTTCCTCTTTGAAGGCTCTTTGCAAAGCTCCATGCTCAGCTGGTATCAGGGAGGGAAGATGCATCTCTCCTGCAGTACTGGCTCAACTGGAGCTCACAGCTTATACCTCCACTCCCTCAGAGACTCAGTGGTTCAAAGAGGTGGAGAGTGGTGGGGAAGGGGAGGGGAAAGGGCAGCCATAAGGAGGTCAACCAACACCACACCATCCGGACAACAAACTGCTTTGCATCCCTGGAGGAGAGTGGGGTACATGACTCCACCAGGGGGCACACTCTGGTTTAGTCAGGTGAAATGGGAGTGATGACCTAGGTTGGCACCAAGCAGTGAGAGAAGAAAGAAGGCAACTAGGAGAGTCTTAATGGGTAGGGATTCTTTCATCAGGGGAGTAGAGATGGTGGGGGATGGCCAGAGCCTTCCTGGGGCTTCAGCCATCTGGGAAATAGAATAGGAAGGACAGCAGAGAGAGAGGGGGAGCTGGGAGTGCTGGTAAACGTGGGCACAAATGATCTGGTGAATCAGCCTGTGGAGCAAATGAAGCAAAACATTCTGAGGCTGGGGACAGACTGCACGCACACTTGGCCCTCTACCCTTTTCCAAAGTCTTTCCTGTTTGGAGTAGGAGGAAGGAACAATAGAGTAAGGAGTGAAGAGAGAGAGAGAAATTAAATTGGTGGATAAAGGAGAAAGGTGTCGGGAGAAATGGTACCACTTTGTGAGATACTGAGGACCTTCTGGAACAGTAGGCTCTTCAAAAGTGACTGCCTTCTCCTGACAATAGATAGGGAACAGTGCTCTGTGGCAGAAGTTTGACAACTACATTAGACAGCTAAACTGACTGCGGGGAACATTGAGGCTAGGGGAACCATGGTAAAGGGACTCAGGGATGAGAATGTAGTTAGTGCTTCTCCAATACTCCGGTCTAGTAGCAGTAAGGTGGATAAAAGTAAAGTTGATGTTCAAAAAGGAGTACTGGAAGAGGCACAGGGGGGGAAGGATCTCAAGATCTGCAAGCAACAGAAAAGATAAAGTAAGGAGAATGGGAAGGAATGCAAGTGTAGAAACACAAAACAGCAGCAGCAATCGAAAGGATCCAAAGCTAGTTGGAAGAAGGTCTGCCTTGATGCTGGGGCTCTGGCAATAAAATCAGTGAGCTCAAGTCATTGGTGTCAGACAAAGAGGCAGACCTCATAGCCATCACACGGTCTTGGGCCACAGAGAATAACGACTGACTTATCAATCCCTGCTTACACAATGTTTAGACAGAACAGAGGGAAAGGCAAAGGAAAGTGTAGCCTTAAATGTCAGGGAGGGCACAGAGACTGTGGAGTATGGACACATCAAGGGAAGCAGAAGGGAAACAGTGCCACTGTGGGTTCACTTTACAGCACTCTCAGGCAAGAAAATACAGATGGGGTGATCTACAGATCACCAGGACAAGGGGAGGAGAGAGATAGGGAGCTAGGGGAACAGCTGGCAAGGGTCGCAAAGATGGGAGAAGTGGTGGTGGGTGATCTGAACCTGCTGGCTCTCGACTGGGACATTCCAGCCAACATTTGTATCAGAAGTCAAGCCTTGAGTGATGCATTGCAGGACTGTCTGCTGGTGTAGCTGGTTAAGGAAACAACTAGACAAGCAGCCATTCTCAATTTGGTGCTCACCAACTCAGAGATGGTGAGTGGAGTGAAGGTAGGTGATCCATTGTGTACAGCAGTGGTTGTCAACCTTTTTTGCTCCAGAGACCCCCGGACACCTGTCAGCCATGTCGGGAACCCCCTACCAAAAGTCAGTGTATATATAGTTCCGTATTTAGTACCATGTTAACTTTGTGCCCAACAACATTTATACAGCAACCCATATTTCAAAATAGTGATCCTCATATTTCCTGTCCATCATAAAAATATGTTTCCTTCTGTTCTGCAAGCAGCAATAAACAAGACTTAATAGTAGTGGACAGTGCCTGACTGAGCTATAAAAAGAAAAAACATAAAAAACACTAGCATAACGCTCAATAATAAAATTTTTTGTGGGGCGTGGGTGGACCTAACTGAGCCATAAGTACATACCTCACCAGACATTGTTATCTGCCACTGCATGACTGAGCTATAAAAAAAAACAACACTAGCATAACACTCTTAATGACACCTTACCAGGCATTATTCTCTGGCATTGCTTGACTGAGCCAAAAACCAAAAAAACACATAGCTAAAGCATCATTGAGACCTCACTGAACTATATAAAAAGAATCTGCATAATCAGACCAGAACAGGAGCAAGAGATACAGCGAGTGAAATAGCATCTAAAAATAAGCATCATCTTTACTTTTTTATTTATTTTCAAATAAGAGCAAGATAGCGCAGAGCAACGGTGGTGGCGAGGATCAAGGAGAGCACAAACACTGAAACACTGATGAGCTGGAGCAGATAAGCAAGAACAGTTGACTGTGATCAGGGGAGTAATTAACTTACATGTCACCTCCTGCAGTCAATTGTACTCCCACTTTGAAACTCCTTCAACCAGAGAACAGTTAAACTCTCAGCTATTCGCGCTCAGTTAGTAAAGCGAGCAGTACAGCTTACTGAGCTAACAAGGTGATAATTGGTTCTCTTGCAGTCGCGGTCACAGTTATTTTTAAGAACAGTCCACATTTTCACTGTTAAAAAACATTTACCATACTTTCTATTTCTTGTACTGTCATGTGCTCGCGGACCCACTTTGGGCCACGTACCCCCGGTTGAAAAGCACTGGTGTGCAGTGATCAGAACTCCATTTGGTTCATACTGGCCCTTGGGATCAGATTGCTGCTGTCAAAAACTGAAGTCCTCAGCCGGATGAGGGAGCTGATCTGAGACATACTGACCAGGGTGGACAGCATCAGAGGTGTAGAGGAAAGATGGGAACAATTAAGGGGACCATTGTTGAGACAAAAGGTCATGCATGAGAATTGTTATAAAATGAAACAGGTACAAGAGGATAATATGGTTCTTGGAAAGGGTCAGAAAAGTAGTGAGGGCCAAGAAAAAGGCCTTCACCAGGTACAGGGAAAAGAAGAGAGGGAAGAGGAATAAGGAAGACTACCAAATAAAACAAAAGAAAGCAAAGAGGACAGGCAGAGAGGCAAAGGCAGGCATATAGTTGCATATTGTAGAGTGGGTCAAGGGTGGGGAAAACAGTTCTTCAGATATATTAAGGAAAAAATTAAGCAGGGATGGGGTATTGTTAGGCTACAAGTGGGAGGGTACTAGAAAAAAGGGAACATAAAGCAGCTGTTTTTAATGATTATTTCTGCTCTGTCTTCACAATAGAAGACAGTGGACTGAGCCTAAATATGGCATCAAGGTGGCTGTTAGGAGCATTCCTGAAATGAGGCAACCAACATTTACCAGAGAAAGGTTCTAGAAGGGGCTTGAAGCCCGAAAGGTAGATGAGACCCCAGTGCCAGACTGGATACATCCAAGGGTGTTCCAGGAACTGGCTGCAGAACTGATTCAATGTCTTGTAGAGCTATTCAGTAGCTCATTTCAGATAGGGGTAGTTACGAAAGACTGAGGGTAGCTGACATAATCTCACTACATGGGGGGGGGCGCAAAGAGCAACTGGGGAATTTCAGACCTGTTAGCCTTACCACTGATGTCACTGATCAAAGAGGAACTTATGGACTACCTAGAGAGCATGGTCTACAGGATAGTAGACAGTATGGGTTTGTGCTGGGGAAATCTTGTCAGACTAACCAGATAGTTTTCTTTGACAGGGTAAAAAATGTGATCTAGAGATAAGGGCCATCTTGAGGCTTTACAATACTTTGATTTCAGCAAGGCTCTTGGCTTGGTGCCACACAGAAGACTGTTGAAGAAGCTGGAGAACCTGGGCATGGATAGGGACGTAGTTTGATGGGTAGGAAACTTATTGAAGAATAGAGAGCAGGGGGTGGTAGTAAATGGAGTCAGATTGAAAGAGAGGGAGGTCATGAGTGGGGTGCTGCAGGGATCTGTCCTCAACACTGTCCTCCTCAATATGTTCATCAGTGACTTTTGGAGAGGGAATCTGAAGCAAGCGGAGTCTCTTTACAGATGTCATGAAGCTTTGCAATATGGTAGATAGTGACAAAGGAATCAGGGAGCTGCATAGGATCTACAAAGACATGAGAGATGTTCTAAATCTTGGCAGCTGAAATTCTGCACCTAGAGAAAAAAATAACCTGGGGCAGAATACCGGATAGGAATAGTTTCACTGAGCACTATGGCAGAAGGAAAGGACTTGAAAGTCATCATTAGTCACTCCCTCAAACAATCAAGCCAGTGTGACATGGCCTATAGTAAGGCTAATAGTACCCAGGTTGCATCAGAAGGGGTACTGACAGCAGGGAAAAAGGATGTACTACTACCTATATATATTGCACTGGTGAGGCAGCACCTGGAATACTGTGCTCAGTTCTGGAGCCCTCACCAAAGGAAGCACAGGGACAGACTGGAGACGGTGCAATGCAGGGTGACAGATGATTCAGGACCAATGTCCCTTTGATAGCTTAGTGGGTGGAGTGGAGGACTGTAGTAACAACTAAAGTAAGCCTAAGGTCACTGGTTCAATTCTAGCTGGAAAGAGAATTTGGGTAACAAAACCTGGAAAGCCGTATGTGTGAATAATGTAAGTCTAGCAAATTAGATTCCAGACTTAGAGGCCACAATGTCAGAAGCTGACCTGGATATCATGGTCATTACTGAGTCACACTGCACTGAAAACCATGGCCATACCAGGCTATACTCTGTTTAGTAAGGACTGGATATGAAGAAAAGGAGGGTGTGCGGTACTTTATGTGAGGGAGAGCATTAAAGTGATGGAAGTACAGGGAATACGGGGGGGGGGGCAAAGGTACTGTGGATCACCCTAGAGATGGAGAATGGAGCCTCTATTTGCACTGTTGTGATCTACAGACCTCTAGCAGAGGGAGAAGTTAGATAAGGTACTGATGGAAGTCATTGGTAAGATGGCAGAAAAGGGCGAGGTGCTGTTGGTGGGGGACTTCAATCTGCCAGATGTAGACTGAAGCCTTCCAGATGTGGCTTCACTTAGAAGCAGGGAAATCTTGGACTCCATGCAGAGGACATTCTTCAGGCAACTAGTCAGTGAACCCATTTGTGATTTTGCATGTCAAGATGTGGGGCTACCTTGGGACCAGCAATCACCATACAGTGTGGTTCAATATAAGGATGATTGTGGAATCTAACCACACA
Organism: Neoceratodus forsteri; assembly: GCA_016271365.2. Classification (NCBI taxonomy): domain Eukaryota; kingdom Metazoa; phylum Chordata; order Ceratodontiformes; family Ceratodontidae; genus Neoceratodus; species Neoceratodus forsteri. The sequence goes on from CM057450.1 coordinate 1,644,852,383, forward strand.
AAGGCAAGGATCCTGAACTTCAGGAGGGCAGATTTTATAAAGATGGGTGAATGCCTCAGGGATGACCTGGCAAAGGGGTATGATCTGGGTAGGGTGGAGGAACAGTGGGCGAAACTAAAAAAGGTCCGTAGTGAAGGCATCAAATGGGAGCAAAAGAAAGAGGAAAGAGTGTGGCTGCTATGGTTCTTGAAAGAGGTGGTGGAATAGGTAACAGCTAAGAGGGTAGCATTCAAAAGGTAAAAGGAGATGCCGAGTGAGCAGGATAGGGAGGTGCATCAGGGGAAGCAGGAAGGAGCGCAAAGGTGCAAAGTGAAGATAGAATAGCCAAGGCAATAACAAAAGGGGACTGTGGCAGGGCCATTTGTCCTACTTGAGTATTAGAGGGATTCTTTTCCCTCTTCTAATTTTCATGCCCCCACAACAATTTGCAGCACAGAAAGGAAGGGATTTTAGTGATGCCCTGAGAGACTGACTTTGGTATCCTAACAAAGACCATGTAATGCTCTATATATTCTTTTGTTTTATTTCTGCTTTCCTGAAATGTGAATACTGATTCTGACCAGAGCCTGAGAGAAGAAAAGGCATACAGTTTTAGGTCCACAGAGTAACTTAAAGTAGAGATTAAGGAAGGGATCCTGAAGATATCAAAGGACTTTGACTACTGCACCCTGACAAATGTACTGTGAAAATTTATTATATTTCATTTATCTGTATTTTCTTGTGGATCTTTGTTTTGTGAAGCCTCGTTTGAATAAAGCCACGCAGCAAGCGTGTTGTACCCCTATGGACGGAGTCAGTGTGTTTCTGTTGCATCCACACCCTGGGACATTTGGTGTTAGAAGTGGGATTCTGGTTGGCATATGGGTGCTCAGAGGAATGTTAACCAGTCGATACTAGCCCTGGTATCTTGATAGACAAAAGGTACACAACGGATGACTGGAAAAAAGCTGCGGAGGAGTAACGAATAACCGAGAGGGGTCAACAAGGACAAATGGCTGAAGAAATTGGGGAAGGACCACTGTTGGTAAGGAGCTTAGAACTGGAAATAAAATGGCTAACTACAAGACAGAGTCTACGAGGTCCCCTATAATGAGAGACAATGACTGACAAGCAGATCCTGCTAGCCTTGATGATGGTGGTTCATCAGCTATCCAAAAGCAATGAGGAGATGCAGGATTGACTGTTGGCAGCAGAGGAATGGATTTGGCAGCTTGAGCACACAGTCCAGAAGACAGCAGTGGACTCAGTAGCCTGAGCAGAGGGAGAAGATGCCCCTTGCCTGAATACCTGATGGAAAGAAAGATGGAAGCAGATTCTCCTAAGAGGCTGAAGGACTGTGATTGTAAAAAGTCCCATAGAATGGCTGAAGGGACTATAGACATTGAGAAGTCACTGGGTACTTGTTTGAATGTTCTGGAGGGTACAATGAAATGTGCTAATCAAACTATTTTTTCCTTCACGGGCCCAAATGGTTACTGTCCATGGTGCTGGTACTGGGGATGTGGGTCCCATCAGGCTACATTACATCTGCAGGAGTGGTGAGTTATGGCGGAGGTGTCAAATCTCTCATATGCACCATATGGTGAAACAGTTGGTAGTGTCCAAGGCACTACATTCACAGGTACTGGAGGCAGCACATGTAGACTCCCAAAAGGGATATGTAAAAAGGTGAAGGATGTTAGCCTGCATAGTGTCAAGCTGGTATTGGCCAGGTATTTACAGGCAGGTGGCCAAGTACTGTAAATCCTGTAAGGCTTGCCACCAGGAGGTGAATAGGAACATGGTTGTTACCCTAAGCAAAGCAAGTGCTGCCAATAGTAAAATTACCAGACTGATACAGGTAAATGTTTTACCTGTCAAAAAGGAAGAGGGCCTCAGCTTATGGACTCTGGTTGAACAACTTTGGCTAGATGGATTGGTGATGGTTGTATAGCCTCTTTAGTGGGAATCCATTCCAGAGAGAATGTTAAATAGAGATGCAAGATGAAGTAACAAGGAACAAAATTAGGAATGTCTGTAAATTAAGAGAATAACTGTTTAGCAAGGGTTACTTAGCTGCCTTGCTGGTTTAAAGGTTAACAAGTGACATGAGGAAATAAGTTTAAAAAGTCCACTTAGGATGGTTGGCAGTGTGATGACCTTTCCTGAAGCTAGACTGGGGGAGTAGCACATGAATGCCACCCTCCTAAGTAAAAGTGCACACTCCAGGTGTTCTGTGAGTGGCTCTCTCAGCTTGAAAAGTCCCTTCCAACCAAGGAATACCAACAGAAGTAGACTCAACCACTTGTAAATAAACATAGTAGAAAGTTAAGATAAAGAGTATCACTATTAAAGAGTTAAAAGGAGTTAGGAATTTGTTGCAGTTCTACATTAGGTAAAATTCAGCATTGGTGGTCCTGGGTTTCCTGCAGATTTCAAGAGACTCATATAGGGATAATAGCCAGGAAAACACCAATCTTAGGAGCTCAGCATGTTGCTTGAGCAGAAAGCAGTTCTTAAAAGGTTGAGGCTACTCTTTAGCAGGAAAAGGAGGTCCAGAGTTTACCAGGGAAGGTTAAGTGACCTCTGGGGTAATTCCTAAGGTGGTAGCGAATGTAAAGTAGTCCAGCTTGGTGTACACAAACTCAGTTACCTGTTCTCATGTAAAGAGTAGTTGGAATGAGACTAAAAAAAGAAAAATGTGACAAATGACCAATGGTTTAGGGTCATGATTTGTATTAGAGTAGGTGAGAAGTAAAGGTAACCTAGGCTAGCTGTAGGAATGGTGATGCCGTCCTTCATTTTCAGGTGTTCCTTGAGAGTGAATGTTCCTTCATAAGTTTCTGCAGACACACAATCAGTAGAAGGATAGAAGGGTAAAGCTAGCTGTGAGAACAAAGCCCAGACATGGCTCTACAACAGTACCCTCTTAAATGCTGAAATGTGGTAAGACAGGTCAGGGGACAGGCCTGATGGTTAGGACAGGTATATCCGATGACATACAAAAGGGTCCAAGGTAAAAATATTTGTATTAATAGGAAAACCTATGTAGGATTAAAGTAGGTGGGAATGTGATCACACCCTGCATTGTGGTAACACCAACAGCATTTACACTCAGGCATACAACAGATCCATACTGATCCAGTCCATAAGGGTACAACATGCAGCAAGCGTGTTATACCTTTATGGAATGAGTCCATGTCCATCTGTTGCACCCATGCCCTGGGGCAGGGACAAGAATTCCTTTTTAGGTATACAAGGGAAAAAAGGAAGACCAGCGGTGGGATTGTAAGGTTAAGAAGGGAAGGGGAGACTGTGCAGAGAGGGGAACAGGAAAAGGCAGACATCCTGAACAAATGCTTTTGTTCAGTGTTCTCAGAGGAAAGAGATGGAGAGGGGCAACAAAAATGTAACGGAATCATTGGAGGGGTGGATATTAGTCCATTTTTGGAGGAGTATGTCCTGATGGGACTCGCAATTTGAAAGTGGACAAAGCAATGGGGCCAGATGAGTCCACCCAAGGAAAATGAGGAAGCTCAGGGAGATATTGGCTGCCCCTCTGATGGCCTTATTTAACAGCTCATTGTAAACAGGAGTCATCCTGGAGTACTGGAAGAGGGCAGATGTTGTCCTACATCACAAAAATGGTGGCATGGAAGAAGTTGGCAATTATAGGCCAGTCAGCCCAACTTCAATGGTGGGAAAGTTAATGGAATAACTGCTGAAAGAAAGGATTTATGAAATATCTTTAATTCAGTGGGTTACAAGACCTGAGGCAGCATGGCTTCATGGGGGGTTCGGGGTCATATCAAATGAATCTGGTAGTGTTAATTGACTGGGTAACCAAGGAACTAGATCAGTATGTTGAAAGACTGACATAGCTTACCTAGACTTCAGTAAAGCATTCAACACCTTTCCACATAGGAGACTACTAAGCAAGCTGGATAGCTTAGAAGTAGGTCCAAAGCTGGTAAACTGAGTGAGACATTGGTTAAGAGCTAGGCGGCAGAGGATGGTGGTGAACAGAGTTCACTAAGATAAAGGGAGGGTGACCAGCGGGAAGCCACATGGATCAGTGCTGGAACCAGTCCTCTTTAATGTCTGTATAAGTGACATTGCAGAGTAGCTGGAAGGAAGGTCTGCCTTCTTGTGGATGACACCAAACTCTACAATAGGGTGGACACTCGAGATGGTGAAAAGGATGAGCAGTGGCCTGAGAATACTCAAGGACTGGTCAAGGGTATGGCAGCTGAGTTTCAAAGTAAAAAAGTGCTAAATAATGCACCTGTAGCACAGAAACCCAGAGGCAGAGAACAAAATGGGGGAGGTGGTACTGATGACCACCAAACTCGAAAGAAATGGGGTGATCATATCAGGTGATCTAAAGGTGGCCAGGCAGTGTGACATGGCATTTCAGAAGGCAAGTGGGAAGCTGGGGTGCATAGGGAGTGGTATAACTAGCAAAAAGTGGGAGGTGGTGTTGCCTCTGTATAGATCACTGGTAAGACCCCACCTAGAGCACTGTGTCCAGTTCTGGGAACCACATCTTAAAAAGGACGTAGGCAGAGTGGAAGTGGTCCAGAGGAGGACAACTGAAATGGTGCACAGTCTGCATCAGCTCTACTAGGAGAGATTAAAGGATCTAAATAAAATATGTACACCCTGGAAGAAGGGGGGGGGGAGACGTATATGACAGAGACCTTTACCTCATGGGGATCAACAAGGTACAAGAGGGAAGATTTTTCTGAAAAAAGGTGCTCAAGGACAAGAGGGCATGATAAGAAGCTGCAAGGGAGCCAGCCCACCAGCACAGTGATAGACCTGTTGCTTGCAGTGCTGATGACCCAGGTTCAGGAGCAAGCCTGGAGCATTGGAGGGTTAGTCGGGGGTGGGCGAGGCTAGAATATCTGATAGCTTACCTCCTCCACTGAGGCTGGGGTCAGGGCTCTAATGATAATGTGCCTTCTGGCTTTGGTCTGGAGATACTGAGTCAGGAGCCTTCGAGAAACTGGGGAGTGATGGGATGCAGCAAATGTCAGTGCAGCATGCATGGGAGTGTGCACAATTCCCCATGATATCATTGCACATCCGTTCCCATCAGGGAAGCTGAACAAGTGAAAACCCTTTTGGCTGGGATAGGCAACATCTCTACACACAGCCACCACACCCACTTCTGGATTCTTCCCTCCTGGGCCCTGACATCTCCTCTGGTCTGCACCTCCACCTGCAGGGGTTATTGGATTCAGGTGTGGGAGCTGAAGGTGGCCCCACCTTTGGTGATGCAAGCTAAGGGTTGCCTCTAGCCAGTGAATCACAGGTGGACTGAGGAGGACTGGGGCTACGGGCAGTGAGGAAGGTCCCAATCTGTGGCATTGGAGAATAAAAAGAGTTAAAAAAAAAAAAAAAAAAAAAAAAAAAAGCTAGACAGGGTTAGATTCAGGAGAGAACTGAGGAAGTAATTCTTCATAGAGTGGTGAATTCCAGGGACACTCTTCCAATGGAGGTGGTGGGGGTGAAAACAGTGGTGGGATTTAAGAATGCATTGGATAGGCAAAAGGAATCTTACAGAAAAGGATGGGGGGTGAATGGGTTGGAAATCAGGTAGGATCTGTGATCATACTATAGGCAGGAAAAAATAGACAGACTAGGTGAGCCAAATGGTCCTTATCTGCTGGAAAATTCTCTCTCTGTTTATATGTTTCAACAAGGCAGATCTTATGAAGGTCATCTCAAGGCAGTGAACATGTACTTACTGGAGGTGAGAGAGTGGGGATATGATAGTGACCTTCAGGTTCCTGAAGGGAATAAACAAGTTGAACTGCAGTGAACTATTTAACAGGAGAGCAGAGTCAAGATCCCAAGGTGATGAGTGGAAACTGGCAGGGGGAAGGTTTAAGAAGGATATGAAAAAGTTATGTTTTTACAGAAAGGGTGTTTGACCTGCAGAACAGTCTGCCAGTGGAGGTGGTGGGTGCCAAAATAGTAAATGGTTTTAAGCATGGCTCAGACAAGAGTGAAGGGTTTGGTGGTTGCTCAGGTCAGTAGCAATGAGGAGGGGAACAGTGGGTTTATTGAAAGAGATAAAACCTTTCTATGGAGAACAGGTCCTGGGGCAGATAGGAAACTTTTTTTTTTATATATATAAACTTTCTTATCTGTATTAATTTTATAGCAGAATACATAACATGCAAAATAATTAACAAACACGTACAAACCTTAAGCATTCATATCTCATCCCCCTCCCATGCCAAACCTTGCCCTTAGAGCTCAAAGTAAGCCAACATATGCAGATATATATACATCCATGGTGACTGGAGTGATTGCCAAAGTATTTAGCAAGGATAGAATTAAAGTACGACATTATCAATGAGTTTTCTTAAATACATTTTATAACATCAATAGGAACATAACTCATAGATATAAAAAGTAAAAGATACATTATCAGGAAAATATATTAAATAAGTGAGACCTATTATTTTTAACAGCCACATTCATCAAACATAAGGATGAACTGATTGATCCACGTTAAGTCTATGGACAAAATAATCAACTTGTAAAGTGTGGGAGCACACTACCAATAGGTTTCTATGTTAAAAGTAAGTTAGATAAAGCTTGAGAATTAGTTTGTGTAATTTACCCCAAGTATGCAAGAAGTGCATGCATTTGTTATAAAAGGAGTTAAACTTGTAAGTTTTAAATTATGTCAGATACTAGCAATCCATTCTTTAAAGGAGGGGATGTCTTTGTCCACCCAGTGTTTAAGAAAGAATTGTTTAGTTGGCATACCAATTAGAGCCAAAATAGCTTTATCAGAAGATGAGATATAATCATCAAAATTACCTAGAGTACAATTGTTAATGTCAAAAAAAGACCAGACACACAATTTTCTAAGGATTTTCACCTTGATTTCTTTCCATAGTCATTATACCTTTGAGCATAGCCACAAGAGGTGGGATAAAGAGCCAATGTCTAAGTCACATCTAGGACATTTATCAGAATTTGCAAAACCAAATGTATATAAAACTTTAGAGGCAACATATAGGCAGTATGTAAGACTCTGAATTGGATTAACCCAAGATTATCCAGTGGAATAGGTTTATATATGTTTAACCACACTTTGGACCAGTTTAATGATCCCTGGTTAGTTTTATTATGCCAATTGGTTATTTGAATAGGGTTTTCAGTGAATTTAACCTTAATAAAATGGAATAAATGTTAGCAATATATTTAAATGTTAGCAATATATTAGCAATTTTAAGTCGGTTAAACACATCTTGAAGGTTTTCTGCCACTGTAAAGGACCAAAGTGTGCCTTTAGGGCTATTTTTATAAGCAGTAAGTTGCAAATGTATTTTTTGCTCAGCCCAAGGTCTACCAGAATTGTATTAATTGAATGCAGTTGGCCCTGACTTAAAAAAAAAAAAAGGCAACTGTAGGGTTATGATCACAAGATAACTAGGCAGATAGGAAACTCCAGGTATACTAGATGAACCTTTGGTCTTTTTCTGCCATCATTATCTGTGTTTCTAGGAGAGTACTTTCTCTAGTTCATGTAGCTTTGTGGGAGGCCAGGGTGCCCTACATATTTAAAGGTCTTTTGAATTTTTACATCACCAGGCAAGGGCAAGAATACAAAGAAGGACCAGAGACTAGTGTTGTGAGAAATTGAGAAATTTCGTTATGCAAAATATTTTGTGAAATTCACGCATTTTGCAAAATATTTCATGGGTAAATTTTGCCAGAAAATGGAGAGATTTCACCCAAAAACAGTGGAATTTCACAGCGAAATATGACATTTTGCAACTTCCGGGTGACATTTTGCAATGTCTGGCTGAAAGTTTGTAATTCTGGGTGAAATTTTGCATTTTGCACCTGTGAAATATTTTGCGAAATGTGCAGATTTCGTGAAATATTTCTCATGGTGAAATTGCCGATTTTGCGGCAATTTCACTGGTGAAATTTTATTTTGCAACCTCTGGAAGCAGGAAGAACCAGACAAAAGCCAGCAGTGTGAAGTCTGAATCACTGGCCACCCGCTCTGCACCATCCTCACCTGCAGCAAAAGCAGCTTAGCAATCTGCAGAACTGCTGTGCCTGATGTCTTAGGAGTAAGGGCACATACCCACCGTGTAGCCTAGGATCAAGCAACATGTTGAAACTCAGTACCTTCCTGTGGAACAATTGTAGGGAATGGATACAACATAGGCAGGAACACTTCGCTGCCTGGATACTACAACTGCAGCTCCTCATTCTAACATGACTGCCACAGCTCCTCCATGAACTCTGAAGCTAAAATGACCACAACTTACAGTAGTATCCTTTTTCACTGGGCTTCCAATCCACAGCTGATTTAGTATTTGACCAGTGTGTATTATTACGCAAAAGTGCCCCACCACAAATCACTTAAAATGCAAACCATTAGCCCCATACAAACTGTATATCTAAATACACACTTGTACTTCTTACCACTCCAAAAATACAATATGCCTTTCCCAGGGAGACAGATTGGCATGATGGTTACAGTAATCAAACAACAGACACTTACTTTGTGACAGAGCTTGTCAGAAAACCTCACCATGCATAAACCACTCTGTATCCTTCCTGTACTTGAACCCCTCTGTTGTCAGGCTCTCTCTGACCTGTGCACCTCAAATGTCAGCCATATTAGCTCCCCCTCACATTTAGGTTTTTAAATGCTTTGGAATACTGTTTGTATGAAAAGTGTTATTTAAATTCAACTTCCTTTCCTTTGTCTCTACCAAAATTTTGTGCCCCCACCTTCAGAGAGAGGGTGGTGGAGCCATGGAATAGACTGCCAATGGAAGCGGTGGGGGCAGATACCCTAACAGAGTTTAAACACAGCTGGGACAGAGTAAGTGGACTCATAGTGCCTAGGTGGGGAAGGGTGTGAAGCAGAAAACAACCCACTAGGGAACAGTAGGTTGACTGGATGAGGTAATACAGTAAGGGCAGACTTTAAGGAGCATCAGTTTCTTTCTGCTGATAGATTTTGTGTTTCATCACTCCTTCTAAAATGTATATCCTTCTGCCCCTCTCATCTTTTAAAAATGTAACCTCAACTCTCTTCAAGAATTTAATGAGGACTGGAAATATTCCTAATTTGTAGCCATTTGTAATGTTCCTATCTTCAGAAATTATATTCATACCCCTAAATGATCTCCATTGAATTCTACTTAAATAAAAGTTGATGCAAAGAAGAACAGTTACTTACCTTAACAATAGATCTTCAAGAGAGTCTCCTCCATTGAGCCACATCATGGAACTGTAAGCCATCGGTGCTAGCACCTCCCAGAAAATGTTGTTAGCTGGGGCCTCCCATGTCAGCATGCATCATTGTTGCCTACATTACATGGGATGCCTCCCCATCATGCCTCAGTTCCCTGCTGGAGACAAGATTGGGGATTCATTGGTCTGGCAGGGAATGAAGTAACCAGGATCAAACCAGGCACACAGGAGGGTTATGGAAATGTGAGTAACTATGCCAAATTTAGGACTAATTGGAGAACCAGCATGCAAGAGCAGGCAGGATAACCACCCATAACCTGAAAAGGGGGAAAAAGAGGGAGGGACAGCTGTGGCTCAATGGAGAAGATTCTCTTGAAGATCTACTGCTATAATAAAAAACTGTTCTATGGGAATCTCTCTCCATTGAGCCACAGCATGGAACAATTCTTAAGTAATACCAAAGCACTAAGGGAGGAAAGAAGGCTCAAAAGATCCTGCATAAGGAGGCCTTGCAGGGAAGTAAGACCAAATTTGGCACATCTATGACGGATGATGTCTAGGCCCCAATGTTCAATAAATGTATGATACATACTCCATGTGGCAGCAGTGCATATGTCAGCAGTGGACACATTGTCAAAACAGGCCATGGAAGTAGCCACTCCATGGTTGTAGTGAGCATGGACAGGACCAGGAAGTTTCTTACTGCACTTCTAGTAACAGAAAGAAATACAGCAGGCCAGCCATTTGGATTGGCCCTGCCCAACAAATAGGGGAGTCCACCATCCTGGGGGCAAAAGCCACAAATAGCAGAGAGGATTTTCTACACTCCATAGTATGACCAAGGTAGCGACACAACATCTGATAGGCATCAAGTATATGCAGATGGCATTCCTTGCTATCAGTGTGAGTTGAGACCAGAAGGTCAACAGTCTGATTTCATGTTCACTCAGAAACAACCTTCAACAGAAAATAAGGATTTTTACACAAGGTAACTGGATCCAAGGAAAGGAGGCTCTGCAACAAGAGCCTGCAGTTCAGAAATGTGTCAAGCAGATGTCATAGCCATAAGGAACAGTGTCCTTCAAGAGAGGAAGGACATCTCACAGTTAGCAGCATGCTCAAAAAGAGGTGCAGTAAGGGTATCCAGAACCAGACTAAAGTCCCACCCCAGAACTGGATAATAAACCAAGGTGTAGAAGCACAATACCTCTGAGTAGGCTGCAAGAAACCTCAAGGTGGGCCACCATCTTGCCATTGATGAGGGCATGAAAAGCGGACACCTCTGTGGAGTGGACCTTAATGGAGGAATACCCAAGGCCATAAAGGACAGAGGCACTCATCATCAGATGGACTGGACATGTAATGGGGTCCATCTGATGGCCACCAAGATCAGTGTCACCAACTTGGCCCTCAACTTGACCAGAACCCTCTGTATAAAGGGGAACGGAAAAAGGCAGACATGAACTCCCTCTCCAGGAGATGTACAATGTATCTCACCCTGAAACTTCAGGCCCTGGAGCAAGCAGGCAGAAACATGGCAATTTTGTGTTGTATGGAGACACAAAAAGGACTATATCTGGCTGACCCATCTTTAGGAAGAGGTTGTCCATAACAGAGTTCAAGAACTCCCATTCATGGCTGAGCACCTGGAACCAGCTGAGACAGTTCACAGGGGTGTTAAGGGTACTGGGCAGGAAGATAGCTGAAAGGAACATGTTGTGTTCCACTGCCCAGTGCCAGACTCTCTTTTCTTCTCTACAGACAGGATATGAGTGGATACCACCTTGGTGGTTTATGTAGTACATCACACAGATGTCCATATGGATCAACAGCCGATGACCCGAGAGGGGTCACTTCTGTGAGACACTTCATTTCATCTGAATGCTGAGCCCAGTGGGCATGAAGGAACCATTGGGGAATCCTCACATGTGGATGCACCAGCAGGACAGACAGAGTGGCAGCAACCATGAGGCCCATCAGTCATAAGAGACATCTGGCTGAGGCATGATGTGGCCTCCCACATTATATAGGCAACAATAATGCATGTTGATGTGGGTGGCCCCAGCTAACAACCTTTTCCAGGTGGTCCGTATGCTGATGGCTTACAGTTCCATTGTGTGGCTTAATGGAGGGAGATAGCCTCAAAGAATATCTATATTTTTTATTGTTTGTATGGGGCAACAGTCTATACAAATGTCTTTATGGAACCAGTATTTTAGAATATTCACTGTCGTGGTTTGTGTACAGAACTATAAACACTGCTTCGGTAGGTAAACAGTTCAACAGCTCATCTTTAGCATTCTGTATACAAGTCGTGATGTAGTGAAAACTGCAACTCACTATTTCCAAAAAGAGAACATTTGTTAGATTTTGACCATAAAAGGAAAATACACAGCAGTTTTTCACATCAACATTTATTTACGTACTGTAAAGTATAGATCATTTGGAGGCATGAATTTAATATCTTAAAAACATTAAAAAACAGTTTAAATGATCACAAATCACATGTCTCTTTTAACATCATTAGGGTCTGATAAAGGCAGGAGGAGATGTAAAAGGGAAGTGGTAGAGAGAGAAGGATAATCATTAATGCAATTGCAAGAGTAAGGGCTAGGGTTGGGCTGACTGGTTGACCAGTGGGCCTTTCTCTGCTATTACATTAAATGTTTCAAACACTCCGCACAGTGTTTTTGAACCCCTTTAGCATTTACATTTCTATCAAAACACGCCTATCTCATTTAATCACGAATATAAACATTTCACCCTCCTACATTTAAAAAAAAAAAAGCTACTCGTTTTACTGCAAATCTGCACACTAAACCCCTGCCTCATGTCATAACATTGACACCATTACCTCACACTTAACATCCAGAACGGTGAACGAGGCAATCCCAAATACAACCCACTATGGACTCCATTATGTGAACATGACCAAATCATGTGGCCTGCTGTGCTTCAGTCTCTCTAGCTGCATAGCAGGGTAGATGCTATGCTACAATCAAAATTAACCATATTTCAAGACAGCCTAGTATAAGAACAAAATCTATCATGTTCTCAAAATGATCTCAACCCCCAAGGAGTAATGACTTTTTTTTATTAGACTTGAATTTTGGGGGAGTGTTGTTTCAGTTTATTTCTGCTGCCAATTAGTCCTTCATTCACACCCCAGTGACACAGTATAGGCATAGTATTTTTCAGTGAATGGATTAAAAAAAAAAAAAAACATTGATTAAAAATTAACTTTATTTAGCAATAAGAATCATGAATTGTTTTATTCCCTGTAACACATCAAGGATATCACATTTATTTGTAATTGTACGGTTAACTGCATTGCAACTGTTTTTTTTTTTGGTTTTTTTTTTTTTTATCTGCAGCCACATTCATCTACCACCATATCTTCATAATGCCTCAACACCACATTGTCATTGTTGTCATAATACAGCATTGAGATTGGGGATAATTTAATGGGGACACAGCAAGGTTGTGGTGCCCCTGCTGGATCGAAAGAATGAACTAAGGTTTGTAAGATAGCATGATTTGTTCCATTTAGACTTTCACTAAGAGGAAATGGACATTCTCCTTGGCAAAAATTAGCCATATATCCCTGAGGGGCAATGATCCAATCCTGCCAGCCAACATCTCCAAAATCAATGTAGAGCCTTCTCCTTCTGCAAACATTACTAGGGGTTATGGGAAGGTAAAAGGCATTCCTTTTTCTCCTTGATGATCTGCACTGGTGAGGATTTAAAGATACCACAAGCATGGATGTCTGAAGGAACTGATGAATTACAGCACAATGATCCAAATCATCTGATGAAGTTATTGCATTTCCCACATATTGCTCAGAGCTCAAAGAAATCTCCAGAATTAGCCCATAATTATTGCTATGGTTCCTCCAAGTCTCTGCAGTGTCTGTGAGATTAAAGAAGAGAGATTTGTGGAGTAGCTTGAAAGACTGTGAAATGAAAGGTTTTTTATTGGACTCGAGAGTAGGGACCCCTTTTAAAGTTATCTTCGACACCTTATAAATGTTCAAGTTGTAGATCTGGTCAAGTACAGGAAGATGGTAGGAATTGTGTCGGAGTCTTATTTCTAGTTGAGCCATAGTTAGGAGCTCATCTTTCTCCAGCACAGAAAAGTTAAAGTAGATGTGTTTTTCAATACAGCTCAAACCCTCTTGCTTCTTGTTGTGAACAAAATAACCTAAACATAAAAAGACTACAGATTAACATGTGCTGCAGTTCATCAAACTATACATTTGTGGTGCTTTGCACTGCAGAAGCATTCACACCACCTGGCATTTAGAAAGGGGATTCTATCATCATGTATAACATTTTTTTTAGCATGCCACACACCAGGTTACCAAACACTAGCATTACTAGCACATCTCCGAACAATTCATCTTCTCAACCTGTGAGATCCTGTGTCTGTTCCCATTGTTCCATGTAGGAACTTACAGTGACTAGATCTGCTGTAATTCCCAGTGAATTGATATTTCATTGGAATAGAGATGAAGGTTGCTAATCCACCGTGGGACCAGTACTTCACCAACTTCACACCCTGTGAAATCAATAATATAAATCTGCCATACGACTGTAAAGTAAAGTTCTTCACTTTCTAGGTTTTTTTTTTTTTTGTTTTTTTTTATTTATTGTGGAGCATACCAGTTTGTTTACCCCAAAAATGCCTGGCCATGTCAATTATTTATTTATTTAAAACTTGGTAACCAGGAAAGGCACAGTGAGTTGGGGCTGGTTTCCAAGTGCGACCCTCAATGTTTCATAGTTCAGAGAGGCTTTAATGAGCAGCAAGAGTCTCAGAGCAGTGTGTGTGTGTGTGTGTGTGTGTGTGTGTGTGTGTGTGTGTGTGTGTGTGTGTGTGTGTGTACAAAGAAAAAATAACCTGTTTCTGGACAATTTGATAATACTGTAATAATAAACAATTGTGATCTCAACATTAAAATAAAGGAGTGGGGAAATGGAACCAGTATAATAAAAAAGGATTAAGGAATCACATAAATCAGTTAATAAGGCTGCAGTGGCTGAAATATGTTTTGTTGCATGGCATGTCAGGATACTAAAATGCCAGCACTTCTTAATATTCTCGTGTACTATGTCTGTGTAGAACTGGTACACAAAATGTTCTGGACATTGCTTTCTGTCGTGACACTGTTGTGTGACATAGATGAAGTATACTACAGGGATGTTTTGGAAAGCCTGGAGAAGAAAGGGTTGTAAGTAACATTTTGCAGCATGTCAAGTTCTGAAGTCAAGGCATGTCAGCAATGTACTTTACTGTGTACCCACAGGCTAGTTTGGTGCACTCAGGGTCATAGTTTCTCAGCGGAGTTGGGTAACTTCGACTTCCTATAAAATTCACCAGTTGTCTCACAAAAAAATCAACTTCATTTTTTGTGCAAATAGTAATTCAAGAAAAAGTGCAGTAGCAGCTCCAGTATAACCCCCCGACTTCCTTGGGCAAAATGGTGGGATAGCATCTGATCGGCAGCTCAAGGTGCAAGGTAATTTTTGAATGCATCTTTTTTTATTTAAAAATTGGTAACAGGGAAAGGCACACAGAGCTGAAGGTCATTTCCAGGTGCGATTTGGATGAGAGTAACATAGTAGGAGATTGAAGTTTCTGTACAAGTTACATTACATTAATATACAGATGTATACAGGAGTAGGTGGTTACAGTATAAGCTGCATTTCAGAATTTACAGATATATACAAGAGTTAAATATGGTTTAAGCATAATGTTACATAGGATTAAGCACAGACATTATGAGCGAGAACACTTAAAACATAAGTAATAGCTTTGCCTGCAGCTCCTTGGTTCAAATATGAGGCCCCTTATGAGAGATCTGGGACAAATAGGAGAAGAGTTAGGGAAACGGGGGGGGGGAATCAGGATGGGTCAAAACAGAGAGCTGTGGTAGTCACAGTAGGGGGTATGGGAAGATATGGTGGAGATAAGGGAGGACATTTGCACACAGTCAGAAGGGAGATGCAGGGGGTTAGGAGCATTGCAGGCACTAGGGAGAAGGGAGGAGTCCGAGGTGTCTTTTGAGGAATGAAAGAGGGGAAGCAAGATGAAGGTCTGAGGGTAGATGGTTACAGAGGAGAGGAAGGCAAAATGAGAAGGTTGACTGACCTGTCATGGAGCAAGGGCAAAGGATGGAGAAGGTCTGTGTGTCTCTCTGGTGAAGTGAGTAAGTAGTGGATTCAGCAGGAGTAAGATGGGAAGAGAGATGGGGAGGAAGGGAGCAGAACCAGTAATTTGCAATAAGAGAGGTGCAGTGGATAGCTCTCCTGTGAAATAGAGAGGTAAGGGAAAGGGGAGCATAAAGATGACAGTAATGGGTGAGGGGAGGGGAGGCATTGGCAAAGTGGAAAAAGGAGTTAATAAGAGCATCCAGTTTGGAGAGGGAAGAGGTGGGGGCAGTGCCATAGATGGCAGTGGTGTAATCAAGCACAGGAAAAATTGTTTTGAGTATAAATTCACGTCACGTGGGGAGGGGGAGGCTGTCTTGGTGATGGTAGAGGACTGCAAGCTTGGGCCGGAGATCAATGCAGATGATGTTGATGCATGTAGAGAAATTGAGGTGGCTGTCCAGCCAGACACCCAGATATTTGAAAGCAGAGATCCTCTCAAGGGGTGAGCCATCAAGGGTGGTGATCACTGGGTGCATGGGGAGGGAGGACAGCTTCTGCCTGGATCCAAAAAACATGGTGACTGTTTTTTGGTATTGAGTTTTAACTGATTTGATTGGAACCAAGGCTGTACTCTGTCAAAGTCATTTTGAATATTGAAGAGGACACTTATGGGATGGACCGGAGGTATAAATGACAGTGTCATCTGCGTACATATGCATGTTGGTGGAGAGGCAGGCAGATGGAAGATCATTTATAAAAAGTGAGAAACAGATGAGGTCAAGGATGGAGCCTTGAGGGAGCCCCCGACAGGATAGGGAGAGGAATAGAGAAAGCATCTCCTATTTGTACTAACTGCTGTCTATTTTGGAGGTAAGAGTGAAACCAGTCAACTGTGGGTACCATATTGCAAGACTGAAAGAGGAAAGTTTTTGGAGAGGGAGGGAGGGAGTGAGATATGGAGTTGAACGCTTTAGCCAAATCAATAAAGACAGCAGCAGTGACTTGGCTTTGATCCACTACGGTGAGGATGGAGTCAGTGACCAGCAACAGGGAGGTGATAGTGGAGTTTTGTTTCAGAAAACCTGATTGCACCAGCAATAGAGAGTTGCTTGAGGAGAGGAAGTCAGAGTTTTGCAAGAATGAAGGATTCCTGGACTTTGGGAAGGGAGGAGGGAAATGGGTCTATAATTTCCAAGGGATGAGGGATTGCCACTATTGTGCATGGGTAGGACTCTGGCCGATTTCCAGGCTTTGGGAACAGTAGCCGAAGAAAGAGATTGAGTAAGTATGTTGGGGGTCGACAATAGCTGGTGCAGAGATGTGGAGCAGTCTGAGGTGGAGACCATCAGGACTTGATTTGGAGAGGTTGAGTGATATAAGTATGGTATAAACTTCAAGAGGAGTGAAAGGAGAAAAGAGGTAGCCATCGGGGAGGAATTTAGGAGGGCAGGGGGAAGTGTCTGGTGTGGGGGGAGGGGGAGTCGGGTAGGGCACAAGAGATAAAGAACTTGTTGAACGCATCGGCAATGGCGGTGGGGTCAGTGACAGGGGAGACATCAATTTTAAGGACTGGGCAAGCTTGCTGTGAAGGGGGATCCATGTGGGAGTGGCTCACCTTCCAGAAGGAGGCAGGGGAGTTTTGGCTCTGCTCAAGCTGTGATTTGAAATTAGGAGGCCTTAGACAGTTGGATAGCCTTGGTGCATCTGATTTGTAGTTGTTTGTAAGATTGGAGGTCATTAGGGGCAATTGATACTTTGCAAAGTCTCCAGGCTTTGTCCCTGGAACAACACAAGGTGATAAGATCAGAAGAAATCCAAGGGTGGTGGTGTCATTTCACCCTGACTTTTCTATAGGGATCGTGATGGTCCCAGGAGAGGTTAAAGATGTGTAGGAAGTGGCATAAGGTGAGGTCGACATCTGATGCACTAAAAACAGGTAGCCAGCTCCCATTTAGGAGACTGTGTTTTGAGACCAGGGCTTTAGAGGGCTAGGTTCCGTAATGAGTTGAGAGAGGCTGAGAGCCTCAATAGTTAGGGTGGTATGCTTGGCAGTGGGCGAGGGCCAGTCTTGATTGAAGTCGCCTAGGAGCAGGAGTTCTTCATTTGCAGTGAGAGTAGTGATTGATGAGATGGCATTAATGATGGAGTTGTATGGGGCTTTGTGCAAGGTGTATAAGGCACCAATATAGAGGAGGGCAGAGGATGGAAGGGATAGGTGGACCAGAATAAGTTCATGGAAGGAGGGGATGGATTCTTTGAAGTTTATGGTGCTGGAGATGGATTGACTAATGTTCAGTGCTACTCCAACACCTCACTTGCCTCTATCCTGCCAGAAGAGGTTAAAGCCAGGAACATTGAGAGAGGAGTTAGGGATTTTGGCAGATAGCAAGGTTTAGGAGATGCACAGTATGCTGGGGCGATATTGGGTAAACCATACATTGAGGCCATCAGTTTTGGGAAAGAGGCTCCTGGCATTGAGAAGAAAGATCTGGAGACCTTTAGGTAGAGAGGGTAAGGCTAGATACAGACATGATCCCGAAAGGGTGAAGGACGAGGTGGAGGGGGGTTGGAGCAAGGGGGGGCTGGGGTTAGGTTGGATGTCACCAGCAAGGTGGAGGAGGACAGAGAGAGAGAAAGGAGTGGGGGATATTTTGATCTGCCTGAGCTGTGTGTAGAAGGTGGGGTGGAGAGGTTTAGGCTGCGGTAGAGAGCCTCTAGGTGTAAGAGGTGGGAGGGGTGTATTATGGGTGATTAAGGGGGAGGAGAAAGAGAGAGTGGGAATGGGGGGAATTTGGGTAGGCCATGGGGACATGGGAGGGTGGGGGAACAGTTTGAGGAGCAAGAAGAGGATGAGCGTAAAAGGTGAGACTGGGAAGGGGCAGTTGGGGAGGGAGAAGGTAAGAAAGAGGGGTTGAGGGTGGTGTCTGGAGGCATGTAAGCAGTAAAAACAGGTGAGTGATAAGTGAGTCGAGGAGGAGCGATATTGTCAGGGGAGTAAAGCACCACAGAGAATGGGTAGAAGGGAGGATGGGTGTTGCAGAGAGGAGAAACAGTGATAAGCAGTAGAGAGGGGTGAAGCAGCGGTAGAAAAAAGGAGATTTAGCTGCTGGGAATGTTTGTAAACAGCCTCAGTATGAGGTGTAACAGGGAGAGAGATTGGAATGGAGTGTGGGGTGGTGGAAAATGTTGCTTTTCAATTGGCCAAGCTGCACATGACGGAGAAGTCCTGGTGAAGTGACTGGATTTAAAGAGTACCTAGGCTGGGGCATGGTGGGCGGGAGAAAATTTAGCCCAGAGAAGAGGGTAGAAGCAGTAAAACTGGTGGACAAAGATAGAGCAGAGCCTTACTACAGATTAAAATGGAGGAATTAGCTTGAATCCGTTCAGCTGAGCTCAGGAGCCAATGAGGAGGTGATTTTCCTTTTGGTGGCCAATTGGGAAGAATCAGGTGGAGCACATGAAAGTTTGTCTTGTATGGCAACTGTGCCTTGATATACTGGAGTTGCTACTGCAGGTTTTTCTTCAATTACAATTTGCACTATAAATGAAGTTGACATTTTTGCAAGACAGCTAGTGTGCTAATTTTATAGGGATTAGGAGTTACCTGACTTCTTTGAAATACTATTACCAAGAGTGAACCAAATTAGCTTATGGATACAATGTATAATATTTGGGTCTAGCTGACCTGTTCTGGTGCACTGACCCTTCTCTCTGTTTAAGTCTACTTTCTGGTGTATATATGTACTGTACTGGCATGCCACTGTACTGTAAAAATTTGCATGGCAATACACTGTATAACTGACATGCCACAACTACCTGCAGAGACAAGCTGATCTATGGCAGACTTAACGTATCATAGCACAAACAGTCTTGAAATTCTGGGAGTCACCTAGGCAGAGCCCCAGTAGCTCGCATATCACAGACATTTGCCTATCAGTCCCTTGAGGATCACATTGCTCCCAAAACTCAAAATGTAATTCCAAAACATTGCAAAAATTGAAACCTGCCATGTCACTTTGGATTGAAGTACTGGCATACTGCTGCATTATTATACATTGGTCATGCTTGCACCTCTGATTGCAAGGACATGTTGGGGCTCCTTGTGGCATGCCAGTATTACTAGTTGCTTGCTCAAACTCTCAGTAGTAAGGATCCTACACATCACTGTTCTTAGAGACTACCTCTTCAGGATGTCACCTGTGAGTGTACTAAATGCCAGCACACCAGTTAGAATTCTGTCTTGCTGGTAAATTCTGCACTGCTGCTGGGAACACCATCATGCACTGGAAGAATGCATAAGCATAGGTGTAGGAACTATTAAGGGGTAAGGGTGGACCCCCCCTTCTCTTTTTTCACTAACAGAAATGTACCCTTTGTGCGACTTACTCTCCCATCCCCCCACCCACACATACATAGACTCCCTTCAGGAGCTCAGATAAGCAACAGGAACCACTGGCATACCACTGCAAGCACAGTCTGAACTCTAAGTGCAAGTGTGGCCATTTTGTTTTGTATTCAGATATTCTTCATTAACAGATCTCATCAGATGCAACAGTTATATTTTTTATCAGAAAATGTACATTGGTTTTACATCAGTTTTTCTTCTTACATGCCCATTTAAGAAGAAAAAAAAAATTATCTGCTCCTGCTGAGTTGAGTAGGTCTTAAAGAAAAAGTACACTCCCCATTTAAAACACCGGGAGCTGGGATGTCCTGATGTACACAATTTGTTTCAACGATTTTTTTTTTTTTTTTTAAACTAGGTCTGTTACTTTTAAGCACACTCTTCATCTGGTTGCTACCATCTTGATTTGTTTTTTGCTTACCAGTCGCTACCAAGACTCATGTCAGTGACATCAGCCACAGGAGACTTACTACTGCTCTCTCTCCATCCCTGATGTTAGGAGCTTGGTTTAACCATGGCTGTATGTGGTGAAACCATGGTTATACATGGTCAGAGACCATGGTTATTCATTGTTTCTCTATAAAGTTAATTATGGTTATCCATGGACAACCACAGATGGTAAATGGCCAAGGGACAGACCATGGATAACCATGGTCAATATAGTTAAAGAACTATTGATGTTCACCATGGTCATAAATGGCTGTTAATATCAGACATTTCTTGCATTATAAAAGAAATGTATACTTAACTTTAGCTGAGGTAATTCCATTTCCCCCCCAGCAACCTCAACATTCTGTAATAAATACATATTATCCACACATACTTTTGAAATAGCTTTTATTTACCTGGAAACAACACAGGAGTAAATGTGCTGAATGGTCCTTTTCATGATCAGCAGCTAATACAGGCAAGGAAGTATTGGGAGGGAAAAAGCAGTGATAGCACAAGAGAGTTAGTAAGAAAAAACTTTATTCTACATTCACAGGGTTCCCCGACACTTTGAGGGGACAAACCTTCTTCATCCGGGGGTCACCTTATCCCGTAACCTCAATTAATAGCACATCAAATGTGACATTACACATTTTAAATTTCAGTGACCAATCGTAACCAGTGTATGAAAAAATATCAAAAAGGTTGTATCACAAGGCACATATCATTATGATCTATATGTTTATACTATGTTTAACATCTCGTTCAACATTTTAAATAGATATTCATAAATACTTATAAATATATTTGTAAGGATCTAGTAAAAATATTTTTGCATATCCAAAATAAAAAGATCCGTCAAGTAAGTTTTTTTTTTTTTTTTTTTTTAAAAGAAAAAATCTTTTATTTAAGATATATTATTTAAAAAGCGATCTCACAGATTTATAATTCGCCCTTATGAGTCTTTGGGGATCATGTAAGAGAGAAGAATCGAGAAGTATAAAGTTAGCGGGGAGAGAAAGGAAGGAAAAAAAGAAGTTAGTGAAGAAAAAAGAAAGGAAAAAAGAGGAGAATAAGCTGGATATGTAAAAGTGCCAAAGTAGATGGCAAAAACAAGCATACCCTTATATAACAGGAGTAATATGGCAATACACATTATGCAGCAACACGAAAGCAGATCATTATCAGCACGGCACAAAACAAGCATTTGTCAATGGCGAATGTTTGCTTTCTGATATTAGCATTGGGCATGCAGAAGTTAGACAGATGCATAGTAGGAATGGCAGTGAAGTATTGAACTCACGCCAACCCCACCTCCACCCTGCAGAGATGGATAGGCATTGGGGTAAGCCTTTGGGTCATCACCCATAATGCTCACGGCATTTCACATCACCCTATCCTGCAGACACCGACAAGTGTTGAGGAGTGCCTTGGGGTGTTCGGCTTTACAGTCACCCCATTCCAAAAGGACATACACTGAAATAGGTGCAGTATAGGAGAATGGGGTGAACTCTGGGGCCGGAGAGTCCAAGGCACACCTCGATGCCCATTACTGGCTTCAGGGTGGGGGTGGAATGGCGTGAGCATTACAGCCAGTAATCCAAAGGCACACCCCTGACACCTGTCAGTCTGTACAGGGTGGGACATTATGGTTAGAAACCCTAACACCCCGGGCATTTGTTGGTATTTACACTACACATTTTCAACATGGCCTTTTTGTGACCCCACCTCATGAAAGCATTTGGGACCTCTGCTCATGAACAGTGGCACTGTGATTTTCTTAATCTGTCCCGGATGTTGATTTCCCACAGCGACTGTGCCATTCTGCACCAGATGTGCGAAAGCACCGTTGCAGCAGGATGTGAAAAATGACAGCTGTACCATTCATAGGGAGGTGTGAAGAGATGTCAATGTTGAAAATCTGGAGTGAAAATATTAAAAATGCTCAAACTTACGAGTGTACGTGGAAACTGCAAAACACATGCTTGTAACACAGTCATTTCGTGGAATTATTTCACCAAATTTTCAACATAGGCATTTTGTAACCTCTGCTCATGAACAGTGTCACTATAATTTTCTTAATCTGTCCCGAACGTTGATTTCCCACAACAACCGTGCCATTATGCAAAAACACATTTCGAGCAGGATGTAAAAAATGACAGCTGTACTGTTCATAAGGTGGTGTGCAAAATTGACAATTTTGAAAACTTTGAGTGAAAATATTACAAATTCTCAAAGTTATGAGTGTGCATGAAAACTGCGCAACACACACTCATAACAGTCATTTTATGAACTTTTGTCACAAATTTTCAACATAGGCATTTTGGGACCTCCACTCATAAACAGTGTCACTGTGATTTTCTTAATCTGTCCCGAACACTAATTTCCCACAGTGACTGAGCTATTGTGCCCCGGAAGTGCAGAAACACATTTCAGCTAGAATGTGAAAAATGACAGCTATACTGTTCATAAGGAGGTGTGAAAAAATGCCAATGTTGAAAATCTGGAGTGAAAATATTACAAATTTGCAAAGTTGCGAGTGTGCATGGAAACTGCACAATGCATGCTCATAGTCATTTTTTGGAATTTTTTCACCAAATCTGCAACATAGGCTTTTTTCCAGCCCACCTCATGAACAGTGACAATGTTGTTTCATTAAACAGTCCGGAAAGGTGATTCCGCACAGTGATCGCAAAAATCACCTTTCGGAATCGAATAACCAGATGACAGTGACTGAATTCATGAGATGGGGTCCCAAGAACCTCATGTTGAAAATGTGGTGCCAAAATTCACACAAAAGGCCGATATATCCACCTAAATTGGAAAAAAAAACAAAAAAAAAAAAAAACATTTATGCCGTTATACAGCTTACCAACATTTCTTCAGTTCGCGGTCTGCTTTGAAGAGTACAGACATGTTCCCTTCTCCACCAAAGATCATCGCTGGGCTCTGCAGGCAAGTATAGCGTGGGGGGGTGGAGGTGGGGTGCATAGAGAGTGGGTGCGGGTTGGGGAGGGGGCAACAGACACAACAAGGGATGGTTCTCTTTTCACAGGAACAATGGGCACACTGGAGTGTGCATGCCACCTGGGTGCTTGTTGGGGGTGCAGATGTAGCAGATGGGGATTGGGCACCCTGTCAGCACATACAAAGTGTTTGGGGGGGCGCATAAGCAGAGGGGGATTGTGCACCCCCTTCGGCACACAACGAATCGGGGGGCATTATTCCGATGGGGATTGGGCTTCATCGGCAAATTAACTTGGGGGGCATATCTACAGGGGGATTGGGCACCCCTGTTGGCTTTCATGGGGACTGTGAGAGGTGGATGTCAACAGTTTCCACCATGTTTATTCAAAACAAATGAGGGGGACATTATGCAGATGGGGGTTGTGCGCCACCATTGGCAAATGAACTGGGGAGGGGGCATGCCAACAGGGGGATTGGGCACTCCCCTCAACTTCCATAGGGACTCAGAGGCAGACGGCGACAGCAGCTGTTGTGTTTATTGAAATGTGACACCAGACGAGGCAAGCTGCGATTCGCTGCTGCAATCAGGTACCACTCCAGCAGCAAAAACAGCTGATTCTTCAATTAAGGGGTGCTCCCTGATTGCAGCAGTGAGTTTCTTTCAAGTTGGTGGCACGCTACAAAACTGCTGTCATCGACAGCATGCTCCTCTATTGGCACTACAGAGACCAGCCCTGAAATGGACTGCTTGCATTGGTCACAACACTGCAGCACCTCCACAACTCACTACTACAGCAAGCTGCCGCAATATGTTTCTTGCACATGCATGCAAGCAAACATAAAAGCACTAAGATCCAGTTCTCTGTTCAAGCCCCTAGGTGTCAGTGTTCAAAGTAAAAATCCATCTGGACTCTTTTTGTAAAAGGACGTGTTTTTCTGTTGCCTTTTCTGACAAGGGGCTTTACATGCTCAATAATAGTAAACTTCAAGCTGTTGGGATCACTTGAATGCCACCGCATAATGCAATGCAAGAGAGGAATCCGTATTATTATTTTGAATGTACCTTGTGTGTTCAAAGTAGTGGTTCACTGCCATCCTAATGTTTCTACCTTCATTCAGCAAATTACATCCACATTTATTTATTTAGTTTTTGTTTACCGGGTTAGGTGCACTAGCCAATGTTGTTAAATTTCCTAATTTCTACATTTTAAGTTTTTCCAGGATGCACAAATTGTTTTGTTTGCATCACATATTTACAACCTGTACAACACCTGCAATGGTAGCAGCCAATTGGCTTAGATGGTAACCATGTAGCAAGATCTTATTTATTTGGGACATAGTGACTGTGATCAAGGTAATCCCCAATGTTTCTTCATTTGCTAAATGTAATGCGAGGGGCAGTTGCAAAAGTTACCCATTGCTACTGGTGTTACTGTTTCTAAGGGAGCCTGTCTTTATTCACAATTAAATGAAAGGCCTAATTGCTATTTGTACCATCATAAGGCTAAAATCATAAGATGTGGTGAATTTCACATTTACATAATTTATTTAGGTAAACGTTAGTCTTCATAAACTGCAAAAATGTTATTGTGATTATTTATATCATCATTGTGTTATGCAAATAAATGATGCAAATATGGTTGGTTTCTCATGGTCCTATGACCATGGACAAACCATAGTTGTAACATGGCCAAGGCCCTTGGAATTCTGTGGTTCTGCGGTTGCAGAATTTGCCGTAGAATTTGCATCATGCCGCAGAATATATATAGTGCCGAAGAATTCACTGTTTTTGGTGAATTTTCATATAAATAAATATACTGTTTTTCCATAGTGTCAGGCTTTCTTTCCCACCTCGTTTATTCTGAAGCCCCTCCTCTATGCTCAGCATATGATGTCATTGATGACATCACATCATATTTAGCCAATGACAGGACTACATTCTGCCAGAGAAATGAATAAATCATGCCGCAGAAATCAGAAAATGCTGCTGCAGAAGTCAAGGAGTCCTGCTGCAGAAATCAGAAAATTCTGCTGCAGAACACCAGGGGCCCTGAACATGGCTAACAAAAAGGGTTGTGCCTCATTGGTCCAACCACAGCAACTGACCATGGATTCATTCTCAGTTAATCCACGATTGCTCTCCAGAGCCTGACACTATGAATGATGTGGCAGTGTAGTGCTGAACACATATGGAGAACAACCTCCCCCAAGCAGCAACAAACAGTGCCATGCACCGAAAACTGAAGTGCTGTGTTCTGTCAGTCTCGTCTGTGTGTGTGTTCTTCCTCGGCTCCCCTGTTCCACCTTCTCCATGAAATAATATGGATAGAATCTTGCATTTGGGTACTAGAGGAGAACAACACTTTCTCTATGTCTGTCTGTGTGGCTGCTGCTTCAAGCCCCCAATCTCGAGCAAAGACACCATCAGAATGCTGGTACCTGTCACCTTGCTGCTCGTTACAATCCTGCCAAGTGACGTTACTGTCTGTCTGTCTCCCCTCCCCGGTGAAACAAGACCCTGGCATCTCACTCAAAGTCATTCTCTTGGTCACCAGCTCAGTGTCACAATTCCGGTACCTGGTTCTCTCTGCTCACTACAATGCTGCAATTACAAGTAGTAGTCCACCACAGTGAAGTCGTGTGGTAAGTGCCGGTTTGCAAACATCTCAACACCTGCCTCCCTCTTAAACCACATGCTGCACCTGCAAACATTGGAACTACGATTCTACAATGTGTGACTGATGCTGCACGGTTCAAGTTATGTTATGTGTTACTGTGCTGCCATTCATAAGTTACCTGCACTGTGATTTATGAGGAGAGTATTTGTTTATGCCTCAGAGACTATCGCCAGGTGATTTATTGCTCTCCTACTAGTTGTTCATTAGCCTGCACTATTATTTCTATCCTGTGTCTGTAGTCCATGAGACAGCATACCTCAATGATTTATTTGTGGTGAGACGTGCTTGCGCCTTGTAGTGCTGACTTCAGTTTCTAACATCGTACCGACTCCTGTTTGTAACTTGGTTAAGAAAAAGCACTGCAGTGCAGTATTGCTGCACTTCCGAACCCTTTTTGATAGCCATTTTGCAAGTGAAATGACCCACTCCGGAGTACGAGTTAACTTGAGAATTAATCCATGCCTGGCTGGTTGGTGCCCTATCCCTGATTCCCCAGGCGTGGATTAATTCTCCAGTAAACCCACACTCAGTTGTGGGTTAATCCTTACCACGCATCCAGAACGGTCAGAAAACATTGGGAAAGGCCATAATACCCAGAGATCATACTTGAAGAATTCTAAAGCAGCTCTGACTTAGAACAGAGACAGCACAAACAATCATGGGCACTTTCGATGTCCAACAAAGTGGGCAGTACTAACATACATAATAATATCAATAGACACCTATACATCTCCCAAGCAGCTCAGGCAGACTCCCCAGTGTTTTGCTGTATGCTACATATTTTTTCTTAAAAAAAACTGAAGTGTACAGGGAAACATTGAGCAATCTGCCTGTGCTATTTGACAGCATTATGGGTGTCTTGTGACTTTCTTCTAGACATCATAGTGCCCAAAATTGTTTCTGCTGTCTCTATGAATTGTTTGGATTCAGAGCACTGACTGCAATTTGTGCATCCTACCTTTCTATTTTTGTTGACTTAGAACAGTAGCCAAATGGGACCAAAACAAATAATGTTTACTGATAAAATAGATTTTTCTGTATACTTCCTTGGGCTGGTTTTCCTCATCTGCTGCATGCTCCTACTCCCGAGGGTGCTTTCTTTTCAAATTCACTCCCACTCTCCTCACCTGCCACCCCTATCTTATGGTTACAAATTACCTGCTCATCCTACTCTTTTAGATCAACTGATCTGACCTCCCTCTCCAGCCCCCAAAGTGCTACCAAGATAGATCTGTCCTTCTTTTCATTTGCCGCTAGGCTGTGGAACTCCCCCATATGCATTCTCCCACTCAGCCATTCTTTAAAGGGGCACTGAAGAAACATTTGATTATATCCTGTCTATGATTGTACCCAACACATGCCACTCCTCAGGCAGGATAGCTTGTGTCCTCCTCCCAGAAGACAGTTTTAGTCTACCCTCTCTGTTCTCCAGTCCCACTGTGCACTTAGATGCATTCATCCTCTAGCTTTTTAAACTAAATTACATGCAAGCCTAACTTGTTTTGAATCCATTGTCCTACTACTTAATGGCCACTGTAATTTTTATTGAACTATAGTGTATAGTGGAACATTGCTCCACCTCGATTTCCATCTCTACTGAAACGCTTTTTCTACCACAGTTGAAAGGTGATGGAATGCTGTTCAACCCATCTGTGGTAAAAAGCCATTCCAGTAAGATTTGGAAAGCAAACGAGCCACACAGTGTAAAAAAAGTAAAAAAAAAAAAAAGCGTCGGCAACAGAAACCGCAGGATCAACCAGATAAATGATGCAGCGACCACACAATGAAAATGCATGATCAACCAGATAGAAAAATGATGTGTACAATTACTTACTAAATAACATTTGCTTCCTCAGACCCCGTGACCTCGCCAAGCGAAAATACCACTGCCATTTTTTTCCCCATGAAAATCCTTCCCACACCCAATAAACAACCAGTGGGAGTGTTTGCTGCTAATGTAGGGACATGTAGTCCCTAGCAACCATACAACTCATGGTAGCAACCAGCCCTAACTCATGAAATAAAACTGGACACCGAATAATATCTTTTTTATATCTAAAAAATGTAGACATTGCCAAAAGCTTATTAAATTATTTAGAGGGGGTACCATACACTATAAAAAATACTGAATGGGCAACTCTATGCCCAGCCAGTGTGTTCCACCACCTCAGGGCTCCGTTTTCTAAGGAAATTTCGAGCTTTGCTCTTGAGGTCACAGGGAATCAGAACCCCTCTGTGGCAGAACACACATATTCAGCATGGTTGCCCATGCAGTGTTCTCTTTGTCCTGCTTTATTTTTAGTTGATATCCTTGTGATTTTTGCATTCATGTCACTTTTATCGTATCTCATACTATTCATTGTTTTTGTCTACTATTGTAGTCTCCCAAGGCATACCTGAAAATAGGCATTTAATTGTCTGGTATACTTACCTAGTAAACAGAAGTGGTAGGCAAAGCAAACTGATTTGTGTGCTTGGTACAATCCTTTGAAAATACTGAGTGCACAGCAGTTGCAACCACTGCTGAATAGTAATTGTTGAAGTTCACAAGTTGGAGGCTGTCAACAGTGTGTCTGACTGTTCCCCCATCCAGGGGGCGGCGCTGGTAACTGTGGAGGTATAAGTGATTGCTTCAATTTATTATTAAGAAGTCCCAGACAACATGCAGTACATCAGGTGGGGCTTGACTAGAACCTTGGAAAGTGCCATGATACTTTCTCTGTTCTACTGGTCACCCCCACTTTTGTTGCACTCCAGAATTCTCCCATCCTTCTTGACAATGGTTGTGCACAGTTTGTCATGTTATTCAGGTCCTTCTCCCCCTGCAGAACAAAATCCAGCACACTTGTACAATCATTAACAAAAAAAAAAAATAGCAGGATAAATCCAAGTGGTAGAAGCCATTTATTAAAGAGCTAGTGGAGCCAAAACAGGCAGACAGGAAAATACAACTTTTAAGTAGCAGTCAGTTGTAACTTTTTATTTCTGAAGCATTTTTCTTTTTCTTCATGAAAAAATATTCTATGTGATAATATTGTGCTGGATGTGTGGGACATCTCTTAGCCTGGCAGCTGACATATCTAACTCTACTGCCCCACACTACATCATCAGCATTGTGACCTCACTGACTGTGACATCACAGGTGAATGACCTGGCAGTCACTCACTTGTTGTCCCTAAGTAGCAGTGATGTCACAGTCTGTGAGGTCACAATGCTGATGATGTAGTGTGGGGTAGTAGAACAAGATACATCAGCTGCGCCGGCCCGGTGGTGCTGAAGGTTGAGTCACTGGATGTCACACTTCGCACCATGCCAGCGATCCAGGTTTGGGAACGGACTTGGGTTGGTAGGGGAGGGAGAGGATGGAGTGTCCCATGACAGCTCTCCTCTCTCTGGGGTGGGTAAAGGGGGTTGTGTCACTCTGCAGCAGTGCCTGACGGAAGTCAGGGGCACTACAGAAGTGGTGCACAGAAGAGGGCTGGAGCGTGGTGGACGTCGGCACGCATGTGCGTGGGTGTCATTTCACATCTGGCTCCAGAAGGGAGTAAACACAGGTGGAAAATCACAGGGCAGTCGTGGCGGCTGATGGCCTTGCACCACGCCCCCAGGACCTAGAGAGGTGCACCCCCCAGGTATTGGATCCGGGTCCCCATGGGGGGGCCTGTGTGTGCCAGCCTATGTGGTGGAGAGCGAGTTGCTGACCAGACCCTGATCCAGGGGTACAGGTGCCAGCGGCCAGATGACCTGCCACCCTGCTCCACAGAGGAGAAAGAAAGAAAAAAAATAAAAGATACATCAGCTGCCAGGCTAAGAGCTGCTCCACACATCACACCTACTAACATCAAGTAAACAA
The DNA here is from genome assembly GCA_016271365.2 of Neoceratodus forsteri. NCBI lineage: Eukaryota > Metazoa > Chordata > Ceratodontiformes > Ceratodontidae > Neoceratodus > Neoceratodus forsteri. The sequence goes on from CM057450.1 coordinate 1,644,882,095, forward strand.
TCTTCTAATTAAACAAAGGTAAAAGAAAAAGTACCTTTGAAATAAAAGGTAAAAGTTGGTTGCATTTAAAATCTAATATTGGCAGTATATGAACTCTTTAAGGCATGCATTACGAGACACATTATCCCAGTGCTTCCAGTCACAATGACTTCATCAGGAATGGATTTCCAAACTGGGAACTGTATTCATAAAAGCTTCTTAAAGCTGAAAACAATGAAATCACCAACCAGATCATATAAAGATAATTAGCCAGAATAATTGAAAAAAATAAAGGTGGTCTAACTAAAGACAATATATTTGAAATCCATTATGAGACACCAAAAACAAAAAATAATCAAAAAAGGTAATTCTCAGTCATAAAGGCTCATGAAAACAATTGTATATAACCCATGTCCATAAAAACAACATTAGATCCCATGAGTACATATTGACGAGTAAAAGTACCCAGTCAAAAAAAAAAAAAAAAAAGAGTCAGCTATTTTTCTCAGATATGAATTTAAGGTAGCTTAATATGGAAATTTATAGTAACGTAGAATTTAATGGCAGATAAGGGCCACTTGGCCCATCCAGTCTGCCCATTTCTCCCTACATACACTGTTACATCAGACCATGATCTACAGCTCTTTCTCCCTCACACTTCCTTTCCACTATGATTTTTTTTTTTTTTTTTTTTTATGTGTTTGCCCCCCCCCCAACCAATTTGGGGCTTACCTTAAGTGTCTCCCTGGACTCCATCTATGCCCACTACCAGGCAGACATCCTGCAGAAATAGTAAATCTGTGGTTATTTGATAATCCTGTTGATCTGCGTGAGTGCCATGATGTGCCTCTGTGACTGTCCCTTTAGGGCATAGCCAGTGTGTATATACAGTAAATGGTCTGGGTCTGAGTGCTTCAAAGCTCGCGACTGGCCAGGCACCATTCTAATTTGCTCCACTCTGTGGTTGATAGCAAAGCAGAGTGAGCTCTAGCTAGTGCTGTAAATATTTACTTCCGATTTGTTGTTGTATTTAAATTAGAATGCTCATTTTAACCTGCCTTCTTGCAGCTTATACATCCAGATTGGAGCCACTATGTTTGGTCCGGGACTTCCTGAAATTTGGACCAATTGGGACACAGAGGATTCCGAGGGGTCCTTAGTTCATGTGCCTAGTGGGAAAAAGTTCTAGTTCAAGAACTGTTAGAAAAAAACAAATCAGTTGCTGTTAGAGTGGAGAGAGTGAGCAGCTCGAGCCATCGAGAGGCAGCTCCGGGAAAGGAGCCGAGGAGAATTGGTAGGGAAAGGCCTGACTTGCCTCCCTGCTTTTATTCCCAGCATTGGACTGCCTGATAGCAGTAAAAAAGGACTAATCTGAAAATGAAAGTTAACCTATGACAGTTAGCCCTGAGACTCTGAGGAGTGAAGCTCAAGCTATTGGACCGAGAGGAGCTTCTGTGGAGCATTCGGCCCAAGATCTGTGTACAGAGACTGCCTTTGCAGATTAAGAGGTTCGCTCAGCATAGTGGCTATAATTGCAACTGGCCTGAAACTGAACTGAGAGGTAGAGAAATGAAAGCGGTTTCCGTTAAATGTGCTGAATGCTTATTGTGGGTCAAGGCCTACTGTGTCAGGGACTCCTGACTGCCAGAAAGGAGCTTGTCTGTACTAGTGACTGAGCTATCTGCCATCTGGAAGGGTCACCAGCAAATAAACTGAACTTTGCCAGAAGTGTTTATTCGCCTTGGGTTCATGACAAACTCCACCCAAGCTGCCTATTCTTGCACCAGTTACGGTTTTCCCGGTGAGTGACCAGCTTGGGGATCCAGTCCCTGTGCAGCAAGGTATCGCAGGTTGCAGTCACCTGGAGGGAAAGGCCGTAAAGTGGAGGCGAGTTGTGTAGGCCCAGCTTCCCCATGCTCTTCAATGCTCTGCAACAGGTCTCCATTTCACGAGGCCATCTTCTACCAACTGGTGGTGTGAGTAAATTCAGGGTAGCTCCCTGCAAGAGTTCTTTTAATCATTTTGTGGTACCATCAGATTTCTTCAGTGTGTTACAGGGTTACAGTGGACTAGGCCAACTGGCTGCAGATACAAATAGTCAAAGTCTTTGTTGTTGCATGTTTAACTGCCTTTTCATTCCATCAAGGGCCCCAGCAACAGCTGCAACCTGAGCAATGTTCAGACTAGCCATCAACAGTCTGGGTACCCAGCAGCTGCAAGACTGTACAGTGGGACTAAATACATGCAAGTGCCCTGGTTTAAATCTAGTATAGTAATCATTTGTCTAGATCTGCCCCTTTCCTTGTTCAAACCCCACTTAATAAATTGATTGTTTTTTTTCACTGCTACATTACCTCATGAATATCTCATTGTTTGGGTGAAGGTTAATGCGTTTGGGGGAAGTGCATTTAAAAGTGCATGCCTGGATTGAATACTGTTTTAGAGGGGTTCCAGGGGATTTGCTGAAGAGCCGACCCTGGTGGTAAGTGCAAAGTGTGTGCGCATATTGTTAATGTTCATTGCTAACAGTATATTAACTGCAGTAAAGGGTTGTTACCCCTTACAATTTACGTCGTCACTAGGTGGGCATGTGGGTGGTTATAGCTACCCAGAGGGCTATACTATGTTAGGTAGATACTCCCACATATACATTACTCTGGGTGGAGGCACCAAAATATTGTGATTACTGAGGGCAGGAAAACCCTGGTAAATTAAGTTTGAACCCAGGCCCCTCAACCTGTTGTCCAAAGTACAGATAGGGGTAGTAATCCTAGAGATAGTGCTGCCTAGGGGTTACATCTTAGGAGGCACTGCTGGGAAACCAAGAAACTGCAACTAAAATATTTATGGGTACCGCTGAAGAAATGGCTGTGCAGCAATTAGTTAATTGGTATACGAGGAGCAAGATTGATTCTGTAATGCCCTTTTGCTGCTAGACATCCCCATGAGCACTAGCAAAGACATTCTAGAGGGGGTAGTTTCAAAAATTGAATGTCTTGGGGAGGCTATGGTAGTGAGTTGACTGGCCGATGTGACTGATCAGACCCTAATGGCTTTAGTGGAGTGTAGCAACCCCATGGACAGTTTCAAAGTACCTCAGGTTATTACCATTGATGGATCCCCAGCCACCTGGAAGCTGGTAAATAAGGGGACAGAGTTCCTCAGAACCTGAGCCCCCACACTTATCTGAAAGTTTTGAAGAGAAGCTTGCCAAGTTGTTACTGGATGAGGGACAAACCCTCGAGGACTTAAAGTTATTTCAGCCTCCTGGGGATACCCCTCCCCTGGCACCTACACCTGTTCCAGTGCCTACTCCCATTCCAGCACCCATATTAAATTACTGCAACTACTCCTGCCCCTGTGCCCCTTGCAGTCCTGGCACCTGTGCTTAACCTTGTGCTGGTGTCTTTAGTTAGTTATGACTCTCAGCGCAGGCTGAGAGTGTTTTTAGGCACCCTTCCCACACCTAATGTGGAGGATGACATGGAGACATGTTGGACCATACCTCACCTCTCATGCTAGAATGGCAGTGCAGTGAGGCTGAGAAAAGGAAGAGAATTATGGAGTGTCTCAAGGGCCCAGCTTTGAATGCTGTCAGAGCTTTCCGATCCACTGATCTGATGCCCCTGCCCAAGAGTGCCTGGCCACTCTAAAGGATGAACTAGGGAGCGCAGAATCAAATTAGGACCTTTGGTTAAAATTTAAATTCACTCACCAACAGCCAGGAGAGTCATTATCTGCTTTTATGGACTGAGTAGAAATACTTTTGCAGCAAATGCTCCACAGGGAAGGTGTGGCCCCTCAAACTCTAAACCACATGTGGCTCAAGCATATACTGGAGGCAGCATCACAGTCCCCTATGTTGATCCTTCAGGTGCGCTTCAAAGAAAAAAAATGGACAACCCACCTTCCTACAAAGTGTTGATGAAGGAGGTCCGGAAAGCTGATTGAAATGAGGAGGAACGCTGGGGGTCCCAACCCACTTCCACAGCCACTGATCATGCTGTTGATGGTATGCAGGCAACTGAAGCCCATGGGTGTGATGGGAGACCCACTGAGCCCAAAGAGATGGCTAGGGACTCTCCACAATTGACAGAAATACTTAAAGAAATCAGAGAACTAAAAACTGATGCCACCACTAAGGCTGCCTCCTCTGATAATAACCTAGATACCCACCAAACTGCATCTGTTATGGGAGTGGGAGTGCATAGTCAGGTGCCTCCTGTAGATGGCAGCATAAAGACTGAACTAAGTGAATCATCTGTCATGGTGAAAGAATTAATGGGATGTAGTGCGCAGCATCCTGCTTGGCAAAGAGAGAGAGAGGCAGAACCAAAACCCTCTGATGTCAGTGCCCCTGCTCGTGCACCAAATATGTATTCCTCCCCACTCCCCAACCATGAATATCAGCTAACTCCCAATGTATCATCACAGCCCAGGCAGCCTAGAGAGGGTGTGTTCTGCTACCACTGTGGGGAGGATGGTCATAAGAGAACATGACAGTTCCCTGAACATTTAAGAAAGGTGAGCGCCGAGCTGTTGAATCAAGTCAAGCAAAACCATCCCAAATCCTCTGGCAAGCCTTCATCCAAGTCATTTGTGGGCAAAGCTATCTGTCAATGCCCATGCATGTACTCCTCCAGACTGGTCAGAGATGGTAGGACATTCTATGGAGACCACGGTGCACATTGATGGTATCCCATCTCAAGCCATACTGGACAGCAGGTCACTATCATATTTAAAGATCTGTATGACCAGTACTTGTCTGACTGTTCTGTACAACCCCTAGGACAACTGCATGTATGGGGTTTAAGCACCAAATCCTACCCTTACCTTGGTTTCTTATGAATATGGCTATCTTTTCCTTCTACCATGGTTGGTGTGGATGAGCCCGTGGAGACTCTGGCCTTGATTTGCCCGCCAATGGGCTTATACGATTGGATCCCTTTATTGATCAGCACTACTGCACATATGTTTGGCAGATTAGCTCAGATGTGTCAAGAGAGACAAGCCCAGAAGACTGGATGAGCTTTACATATCCATGCCATGGTGCAAAGAGCGTATGAAATGCAGATGCAAGCCAGAGAGATGGACAAGGATGAGCCAGTGGGAATCATGTGGAAAAAGGATCCAGTGCTTCTTGTTTTGCCACCCAATGTGCAGTGCAGTGTCAGTGGCGAAGTGCATATGCAGAAAGATGTAACAAACAAGGTTCTTATGCTGGATGCCCCTATGGAGGGGAAGCTGCTGGATGGGCTCCTAGTTAAACCCAGTGTGCTACCCGTCAGAGCCTATGTTAGGAGAGTAGTAGTGCAGCTCTGCAATGTGACTGACAGAGACAGTGAAGTCACTCAGGGCTGTACCCTAGCTAAGGTCTATTGCACAAATACTGCTGTGTTACCAATCAAGTGCCATACAGAGGAAGATGGTGAAGTGATTCCAGAACTGTCCAATTTTGGAGAATTCCCCCATTCCCAAGGAGTGGAAAGATAGTCAGCTTCAAGCTAGCACAGCAAAGTAAAGTATTTTCATTAAAGGAATGGGACATCGGATGCATCATAGGTGCGGAGCACCATATCAGATTCCATGACGAGAAGCCATTTCAAGAAAGGTCTCATAGATTGACACCTGCAGACACTGATGATGTTCGATATCACCTCCAAGAGATGCTAGTAGCTAGAATCATCCAGAAATTCTGCAGTCCTTATGCCTCCGCCATTGTGGTGGTTCCAAAGAAGAATGGCTCTGTGAGAATGTGCGTGGATTATAAAACACTTAACCGAAGGACTGCACTGGATCAGTATATGATGCCTCACATCCACTATGCCCTTGATTGTCTCAATGGAAACCAGTGGTTCTCCATCTTAGATCTCAGAAGTGGGTACTACCAAATCCCAATGGCACCAGAAGATCAAAAGAAAACTGCTTTTATTTGTCCCTTGGGTTTTTATGAATCTCTGTACATGCCCAAAGGCATATTTGGAGCACCAGCAACCTTCCAGCGATTAATGGAGTGAGCTATGGGAGATGTGAACCTCCTTGAATGCCTAGTTTATTTGGACGATGTCACTGTGTTTAGCAAAATGCTTGAAGAGCATGAGGCTCGTCTGTTCAACGTCCTGGACCAGTTAGAATTCAGATTACAATTGTCCATTGACAAGTGCCAATTTTTCCAACAATCTGTAAAGTAAGTGGGCCACATTGTATTGTTGGAGGGAATCCAGACAGATCCGAGCAAAGCAGAAGTCTTAACTACCTGGCCATGGTCTAACAACCTTAAAGAACGTCAAAGATGCCTAGGTCTTTGTGGGTATTATCAGCGGTTTGTTAAAGATTATACAAATGTAATTCACCCACTGCTTAATCTAACCCAAGGATATCTACCTACCAATCAGAAGTACAAAAGACGTGCTGTAAAGGAAGGTGATAAAGTCTGCTTGAAGCCTAATGAATCATTTGGAGCTAAGTGGACCCCTGATTTTGACACAGCATTCTACAACATCATTCATCAGCTTACACATGCTCCAGTACTCGCATATGCAGATCCAACTAAATCATAAGTATTACGCACAAATGCCAGCCTGAGTGGACTTGGAGCTGTATTTTATAGGAGTATGATAAAGGATTATGCCCAGTGGCTTTTGACAGCAGGAGTTTGGTTCCATCTGAGAAAAACTATTCTGTACATAAACTCTAATTTCTCGCTTTGAAATGGGCAAGTAGACCAATTTCATGAATATCTATATAATGCTAAAATACTGGTAAAAACAGACAATAACCCCTCACATATGTCCAGACTTTGCCAAGTTAGATATCACCGGGCACAGGTGGTGGTCAGCTCTCTCAACATATGATTATTGGGTGGAGTACCGCCTGGGCCTCAATCACATTGACGCTGATGCTCTGTCTAGAAGGTCGGTCTGTAATCCTAAGTGGGTGAGAATGTCAGAACAATCTTTAAGGGCCCTGTGCCAAAAGTTTGACTGGTATGAACACCCATCTGCTGCCACTGTGAACTGCCTAGTTGACTGCTTGGGACCTCCAGATACTTGTGTTCCTGTAGCTTACTGCAACTTTGTGGCTTTGGATCAGAGCACCCTGCCTCAACTCACCACAGCAGACATTCAGAGGGAACAGTATCACGATCCTATGATCAAACTTGTGCTGAATGCCATAAACAAAGGACAAGATGTTTCTAAGTTACGGTTCAAAAATCAGAGAACTGCTTTACTGTTCAAAGAGGGGCCTAGACTTAAACTGTGAGATAAACTACTCAACAGAGAGGTCAAAGATGAATAAGGCAAAGTTATTAAACAGCAGCTGGTATTGCCATCTAAGTTTATACATGTGGTCCTAAAAGCACTCTATGACCAGATGGGACATTTGGGCAGTGAGAGGACAAATGACTTAGCTAGATCCCATTTCTACTGGCCCAAACTAAATGTGTATATGGAATAGTACAACAAAACTTGCAGCGGATGCCTCCAGAGAAAGGCCCAGCCATAGAGAGCAGCCCCCTTGGATAACATCACCACTAGTTTACCCATGGAGCTTGTATGTACTGACTTTTTAAGTTTAGAGCCTGTTGCAAAAAATATTGGCAATGTACTTGTTGTAACAGACCACTTCACTCATTATGCAGAAGCCTATCCAACAAAGGACCAGAAAGCAGCCACCATAGCCATGGTACTCATTGAAAAAGTTTTCGTCCACTACGGTGCTCCACAGCAGATCCATTCTGACCAGGGAAGAGACTTTCAAAGCCACTTAATCGAAGAAATGCTCTCACTTTGGGGTGTGAGAAAGTCCAATATCACTCCCTATCACCCACAAGGTGATCTACAACCTGAAAAGTTTAATCGGACATTACTGGATGTGCTAGGCACCCTTCACCCAAAGAACAAGCCCAGGTGGGGCCAAAAAATAAGTGCTGTACCTTGGTGGATGCTTATAATTGCACTCACAATGATGCAACTGGGTTTTCACCATATAAACTGATGTTTTGTCAAGAAGCAGACTTACCTGTAGATATCTGTTTTGGGGTGTCCCCAGATGGAATTCAGGCTGACAACTACAGTATTTATTATTTATTTATTAACTTTTGGTGACCAGATAAGCCCACTGGGACCCAGAGGTCCCTTCTTCAGGGGCAACCCGGGATTACATAGCATTGATAAATAACACAGTATGATATAGTAACATGTGATGTGAGCAACATACAGTCATGGTGGTATACAGGAATGTTGCAAAACAAAAAAATAGACAAGAAAATGAGAGGAGGGGGTGGGCCACATTACTGATGCAAATTAGACCATGAGATTCAGTTGTCCGTGTGTTGGTCCCAGGAGCCCATACAATGGCAATTGGTAGCTACTATCATGTGGGCCTTAAGCCTAGTGAGGAAACTTTTGAAGGAGCTTCCTGCACCCCGGGAGGGAGGGAGTTCCACAGGGTAGGAGCAGTGTGGGCAAGTGACCTGCCCCCCCACCTTGGTTCTTACTCTGGGGACTCAAAGCACAGCTTAATCATGCCTACCAACTAGCTCATACCATGGCTGTCAAGAAAAACCTAGCAAACATAGAAAGGCACAATAAAAGAGTCAAAGCCCAAGAGCTGCAACCTGGAGATTGTGTCTTGATGAGAAATTTGGGCTTGCTTGGAAAACACAAGATAGCCGACTGCTGGAGTCACACTCCTTACTTAGTCATGAGCAAGTTGGACGATCTTTCTGTCTATAAAGCATGGCCAGAAGGAGATCCCAGATCTGTAAAGACCATCCATCGGAATTGCCTTCTTCCTATTGGGCAAATTATTCTAGATACAGTCCTTCAAAGTGATATGCCAGCTGCCTGTGACCAGATCTGCCTCTTGGAAAAAACTGTCAAACCAGCCTCCTGCCATGCAGCAGCCAAAGCCTTCTACAAGTAATGCTGTCATTAATGATGATGTCAATTCCTAGTCTGATGAAAGTGAATATGGGCCTATGTATTACCCTTCCTTCGAGTTGGCTCAGCTGTTTCAGGGGATTCCTGCTAGCAATATGGGAGGGAGATAATATGTGATATGTATGCCAAGGTAGGATGGCTCCAACTGAAGGGCAGAATTAAATACCAAGCCTGCCTCCTCGCCAAAAGTCCCACTAAATCTACTGTCAACAGGGGTTCAGATCCTACTAACCCTTCACACGAGTACTAGACAGACCAGAAGCTCCATCAGTCAAATCTTCAGTGAACCTAGAAGCCGCACTGCCTTGGTCCAATGTGCATTCTCCTACCACACCCCCACTGGACCAATGCTCTTCTTCCCAACATCACCGGAGCCACAACTATTGGTGCCTTCAAACGTAAACTTTGTCAGCACCTCATTGCTGATGACAGTTGAGACCGTTTCCTCTAGCTCCCCTCTCCTATTGTAGTCTCCTGCTTACACTTAGATGCACCACCAGTCACAGCTGGTGCCACCCAACCTCAGCACTTCACTAATCCCCACCCTGCCCCTACCTAGTGCACCGCCTCTACACTGCCGCATCACAGGGCACTCCCCTCTCCCTTCCTCTGTCCTCTCCTATTTCACCTTTGTCTTCTACCACTTTGTGTACATCTTTGCAGGGTTATCTAACTCTCCGACACAGGTATACATTGTACAGTGCCTCAGCAGTGTCAATTTGTGTAAACCTTATTGCAACTCTCTGTACCAACTTTGTAAATGTCTTATCTGTTGTATGCTACTGTTTTCTGTTCAACCGGCATGGATCCTACAAAAGAGCATCCGCTCACAGGTGTAATCCAATATCTTAATAAATAAAATAAAAAATAATGCTGAACATTCAGAACTGACTGGCCTTTCAGCCATGTCAACTACCCCGTGCCACCTGAAAATGAGGTACAAAGTATAACTTCAGAAGTAGCCGACTCCTTATGTCTTGTAGAACTGTCTGAAATTGAAATAGACAGTCCTGACCTGGAAATTGAGTGCCCTTATAGTAACTTCTTAATTTGAAGCCGAGTTATCTGAGCCTAGTGAGCCTTAATGCAGTATTGTTATTCCTGAAGTGCTAGCAGTGTGCTAAATGACTTAACTTTTGTTGAAATACCCCTTATTGATAAACCAGAGTCTACAGAACAAGCACAGTCAAGTGCTACAACAAATGCAAGTACAGTATAATCCCGTTTATTTGGATTCCACTAATCTGGAAATCCTAGTTATCCAAAATCAAAGCGTGGCCCCTGAGCTTCCCTGGATAAGTTAATAGGAGACAAGTGTTTTTCAATTTTCTCATTAGCGGTCACTACCACTAAGCGCCCCTCCATTTGTATTTAGTCATGGAAGCACTGCATTTCACAGCTAATCCTCCTGCTACCTGCCTGTGGTTACCTGTTGTCAAGATGTCCTCCAAATGAAAATGCTCAGTGCTTAATCTTCAGCAGAAGCTTGAAATTCTTAAAGAATTAGAACATGGACACAAGGTGATGGATGTTGGCAAGCGCTATAAAACAATCAGCAACTCCACAGTCAGTGACATCCGTAGAGTAGGGTACGAACCAAGTAGGTGCAGGCAGATGAGAAAGATAAAGGCTATGGGGAACAATCTGACAGTGATATCTTACATTATGTACAGTTACAGCCTGAAGTTATGGATCAAGAACCAGAGCCAGATGATTTAGAGCAAGTAGAGCTGCATGTAACAGACCCTGAAGCTGGCAACTGCTTAGACAAGGCTATCACATGGCTGGAAAACCAGCATGATGCTGATGGGCTACACATTCTGCTCTTGCAGCAGTTATGGCAGAAAGCAGTGGCTAAACAAAATGCTAAAAAATGGCAAACCTCAATCGAACAGTTTTTTAAAAAGTAAAATGGGCAGTACAGCCCATCATGATTTTAAACTGAATTTTAACTTTGATTTAAACTTGCTTTCAATATGAGCACCATAGTTTGAATTTATTAGTGTAGTGTATTTAAATTAAAATCATTTATATCTGAAAGTAGTCTCCCGGGCTTGATGTTTTCTGGGTTACCATGCAACTTCAGATTGTCCGAATGCCCATTTATCCGCATAGTTTTGCTGTCCGCCAGAGCGTTTGAATAAAATGGAAGTATACTGTAATACTTCCAACTCTGAACAAACAGAGTGCAGAGGTGCCCCTTTTGTCAGAAGCTGTCTTGTTGCTGGACAATAAGCTGGCAATAATCAACCCAAATGCAAATGTTGAACAGACTGTGTCTGTGCCCCCTCCACCTAGAAGATCTGAAAGGGTTGTCAAACCTGTAGTATGCCTTACGTATGATTCTTCAGTAGAGCCTGTAGACCTTCCTGTGAATGTGGCACATAAAGGGGTTTATATTACATGTAATTCTCTTCCTACCTAGCCCCCTCATCCTGTTGTCCGTGTACAGGTAGGGTTAGTAACTCTAGAGATAGCGCTGCCTAGGGGCTACATCTGCTTATCCCATGCATTCTTGAACCCCACCACTGTTTGTGCCCCCACCACCTCCACTGGAAAACTGTTCCAAGAATCCACCACTCATTCTGTGAAGTACTTCCCCATCTCTCTCCTGAATCTACCCCCAGTCAGCTTCATAGCATGTCCCCTTGTTCCTGAGCACCTTTTCTTCTGAAAAATACTCCCCTCTTGTACCTTGTTTACCCCCATGAGGTATTTAAAGGTCTTTATCATATCTTCCCTCTTCTGTTCCAGGGTGTACATATTGAGATCCTTTAGTCTCCTCATAGGGTTTTGGATGCAGACTCTGCACCATTTAAGCTGCCCTCCTCTGGACCACTCCACTCTATGTCCTTCCCAAGATGTGGCCTCCAGAACTGGACACAATACTCTAAGTGGGGTTTTTAACAGCAATCTATACAGAGTCAACACCACCTCCCTCTTTCTGTTGGCGATACCCTTCCCTATGCACCCCAGCATCCCACTTGCACTCCCTACTGCCTTGTAACACTGTATGGCCACATTTAGGTCATCCAGTATGATTAGCACAGGTCTATTTCTTGCTTGGTTGTCATCAATACCACTCCATCCATTTTGTACTCAGCCCCTGGGTTTCTGTGCCCTAAATGCATTATTTTGCACGTTTTCACATTGAAACCCAACTGCCATACCCTTGAACACTCAGTTTTCTCGGGTCGCTACTCATCCTTTCCACCCCCCTGGAGTGTCCACCCTAATGTAGATTTTGGTGTCATCCACAAAGAGGCAGATCTTCCCTTCCAGCTTCTCTGCAATGTCACTTATAAAGACATTTTATTTATTTATTTATTTATTTAAACAGCAGTTTGGAAAACCTTTGAGCCATAGGCTCATTTACAAAGGTACCTTGTCACAGTAAGACAAACTAAAATACACAGTATAACAGTACAACACAGTATAACAATAACTTAAGACATAGATACAAACAAGCTAAAGAGGACCATCCCCAGCACGGATCCCTGAGGTACCTCACTGGTCACCCATCCCTTCTTTGGATTGAACTTCGTTTACCATCATCCTCTGTCGCCTCTCCCCTAACAAATTTCTTATCCCATTTACTACCTTTGGACCCACTCCTAAGCTACCCAATATGCTTACTAGTCTCCTATGTGGAATGGTGTCAAACATCTTACTGAAATCTAGGTAGGGCACGTTCACTGATCCACCCTGATCTAGTTCCTTGGTCACCCAGTCAAGGAAATCTATCAGATTCATTTGACATGACCCCCCATGAAACCATGCTGCCTTGGGTCTTGTAACCCACTGGATTCAAGATATTCCACAGTCCTTTCCTTCAGCAGTAATTCTATTAACTTTCCCACCACTGATGTCAGGCTGACTGGCCTATACTTGCTAGCCTCCTCCCTACTACCACTTGTGTAGTGGGACAACATCTGCCCTCCTCCAGTCATTCGGAACCACTCCCATTTCCACTGAGCTGTTAAATAAAAGTATCAGAGGTGCAGCCAGTATTTTCGTGAGCTCCCTCAATACCCTTGGATGCACCTTATCTGGCCCCATTGTTTGTCTACATTCAGATTAGCAAGTCCCTTTAGGACCCTCTCCTCCAAAAAAGGAGTAGATCCACCTCCCTCTCTCCAAATTGTTTTTTTTACTTTTTTGTGGCCCCTACATAAAAGTATATGTTCAAGATGTCTGCCTTTCCTGGTCCCCCTCTGAACAGTCCCCCCCCCTTTCCCTTTTTAACAATCCCACCACTGGTCTTCCTTTTTTGCCTTACATACTGACAAAAAAAAAAAAAAAGTCTTGTACCCTTTCATTACCGCCTAGACGTTCACTCTTCAGTTTGCATCTTTGCACTCCTTACTGCTTTCCCTGCTTCTCTCCTCCGACCCCCCCCCAAAAAAGTTTCATAACAATATCTAAATGTTGTCATTTAAATAGTTCAGAATGTTTAATAAAAATGTATTTTCTTCTTCAAGACTGAATAATGGGGAAGTGGAGTAAGAAAGGAAAAGAAGAAGTTAGAATTAGGGTAGGTGAAAGGAAGGGGTTGAGGAAAGAGGAAGTTGGGAAGTGAGTAATGGAAAAAGAGTTTGGGAATTGTAGGGATGGAAAAAAGGGAGAAATGCAACTTCCCCATGACTGTCTTATCCTCACAAATTAAATAACAGGTAAAGTACCTATAAAGGAGCTAATCACAATGCCGTCCAGATGGATTTTTAACATGTCTCTAAATAAAGGATTGAATACCCTCTTCAGCATTTAAATTTATGTCTTATCATGAACAATTTAAAATTCAACTGAATTTATGAAGTTATTAACCTTCCCTCTTTCTGAGAAATCAAAGAGAAATATACATTTAAGTATCTGGTTGAAAGGTTTCATGCATTTTGACCCAAGAAAGGGGTTGAGGTCCCCGAGACCTCATGGTTGTAGACTTTTCATTTATTTATTTATTGAATATTGTTGACCAGGTTGACTCACCAAGACTAGTGTCCCTTTTCCAAGAGTGACCCAGAGTTAGTTACAGTCAGTTCATTCAATCAAGTACAATTGTGCAGATAATTGCATGTAGAGGCAGAATTAATTTGGCCTCTCGCTGCAGTAGAATTCAAGGTATTAAATAGCTGGTATAGCATAGCAAAATGCTGTGCAAAACAGGGGTAATACTAGCAATTTCCAGAAATGACTAGCAGTCGACTGCTAACCACTTTTTCAATCAGTCCATGGCATAGTAGACAAAATTAATAAACTATCATCAAGGGCCCTGGTTTTCCATTTTTACCAGTAACACCAGTACAAATCATGGAATCCTGCTTGGTTTGCAGATTTTAAATTCTTGTACCAGAGCCTCATGGAAATTGCATGTCACTGCACAGAAACCCTAAGATTTCAGCATCTTTTTTTATTTTCTCTTTCTATGCCTCTTTCTCACAGCATCAGGCTCCACTTTTTTCATTGATCCCTGACCGTGTATCCCCTAGCTTCACCCCAGGTAATGCTCAGGAGCTCCTGCAGTCCTGCCCCCATCCTGCTTCGGTTGTACCCCCCAAGTAGGGAGGAAGGGGACCCCAGGTCATCACCTCCACAGTCCCTTAGTGTGCATTGGGCAGCCCAGTAAGTCCCCCATGGATCCTGGTTATGAAGTCTGGGGCAGCCAGGTTCCCAGCTAGCAGTGGCCGATATGGGGCATTTGTTCCTGGTTTTCTGGTCTCTATCCCTGAGGGCACTGGCACTCAAGGGGATTCAGGAGGTAGGGCACATAGAGACATGCCATTGCTCCAGATTCTGGCCAGAGTCCTCTCCTCCTAATTGCTCTGCAGCCCCATTGCACCACCACCACCACCCATGGTCACCCATGTGGCAGTAAAGCAGTGGGACTCACAGCTCACCTCCCCAGAGGACAGCAGCCCCCCAGGTGCTTGCTCCTATTCCCTAGCCAGCCCTCCAGCAACCAGAGTACACTTCCAACCCCGGGTTGCTGGCATTGCAAGCAGTAGCATTCAGCATATTACAATGAATGTTGCTCTGCCGTGCATTCTTTATGCTTTGTTGCTTATGGAAATCAGTAAGGAAACCACCCACACTGCTTTGTTGTAACCAGCCATGCTTCAGTTTTACCACCCATGCTTCCCACCAACCTCTCCATCAGCTGAGGACTGCTTTCCTTCCTGAAAGCACAGTTTTGCATTTAGTATGTACCTAAATGACTTATTATTTATACACTTGGCTCCCTCCTGTAGCCCACCCTTTGTGGAGGTGATTCATTACCATCCTTTAAGAGGGTTTAGGCTAGAAAGACTGTAGTCAATGAGGGATATCTCAGACATGTTGGCAACTTGCAAGATGGGTTCAGAGAATGCAGTATTGACCAATAACAGGACCACCACCAAGGCCTTTGACGCCATACACCCACACATGTATGACCCCAGATCTCATGCTTTGTATCCCCATTGCTTGACAGGGAGCTGAAGACTAGGGGTTGGAGATCAGAGTGATGTTGGCAGAGATCCATGGCCCAGGAGGACAAGCTGGCTCAACAAAGCCCCCAGGCTGCTCATAGCTTAGTTACATGTACTAAATTCTATAACTGAAGTATCACTCTCAAACTGATTGTACTACTTTTAGCTCTCTATGTATCCTGCCATTTTTTGCTCCATCTTGTCTTTATTGTATGTTACCTGTTTTGCTCAGACATGGAACCTTTGTAAAAGAGCTTTCAGCTCAAAGGTGTTGCAATCCAAGATCTCAGTATTCATTATGAGGACTATCAAAGGGCAAACTCCTGTAAGAAGACAGAATTCATGTACAGGGAGATTGTGGCTGGAGGAAGTGACTAGCTCAGCTCGATGTACTGTGGACAGGTTATGTAATCCAACCTGTCTACAGCCAGTAAGAGCCAGTTTGTCATGTAAGTGTGATGAGATCATTCTATTCTTGACAAGAATCTGGAGTGGGTCCCCTTCTAAAGTAGTAAGGCTATGTAGTTCGGGAGCTGGTCAGAGAAAAACGTCCAAAAGAATGAAGTCATTAGCCACTCCAATAGATTAATACTAAAAATTATTTGGCTTTATTGTAGTACAAGTCATATTCCAATCCTAATGCTACCCAACTTTTCATCGTTAGGCTTCATCAAGGGAAGAGCTTCATCAGGGAAAAGGATCTTAGTTTTTCAGAGACGTTTACTTGGCAGTGGATTTTTCTATCCACTGCCAAGTAAATGTCTCTGAAAACTAATATCCTCTTCCCTGATGAATTCCAACGGTGAAACGTTGGTTAACATGAGGATTCAGAATATGACTGATAATACAATAAACCCCAAAAATGTTTAGTACGAATTTACTGGAGTGGCTGGTGACTTTATTCTTTTGATAACTCTATTCTTGTCAGACAGTGTCCTCTATTCGGACCAGGATCTCACCAAATGGGCTGCCACAACCCCAGTAGTTGTCAAGACTGCACATCATGGATGCACTCAGATGTCTTGGAGAGAGTTAAGCTAATTATGATGGAAGAGCTCTGCAAGGTTATCTTGGAGCTGTGGACCACTTTTTGTGATCTGGACCCAGGCTTCATGTGACTACTAGTAAGCTGTATGGGGTTACTAGGGTCAGTGTTTGTTGGAATAGTTTGGTGCTCCTCATCTGAGGGGGTCTTCCTGGTGGCATTGAAAAATACACTTGTTCATCCCCTTCTGAAGAAACCATGCCTGGACCCAGATATTCTAACAAATTATCATCCTGTCTCTAACCTTCCTCTCCTAGGCAAGGTTATTAAGAAGATTATGGTGCTGCAGACTGAGGTACAACTCACAGCTCAGGATATCTATGAGATTCTAGCAAAAAATACAGTGTTGGGACTATCTCATGCACCACTTTTATTATAATAAATTCAAGTTGCACTAACAATTAATCAAGAAAACATCTTGTAACTTCTTCTGGATTATGGCATATGTATGCATTTCTAAGAACAATGATATATAGAAATAATTAATTATAAACTTCTCATATATTTAATCCAACAGGTATTTTGCTAGCTAGGAGTCCCTCCAGTCTGGTTTCAGATCCAGGCATAGCAAGAAGATGCTGCATAATGACCTGCGCAAGGTTAGAGATGGGGTCACCAGTCAGTTCTCTTCTCCTTAATTTCTCTTCAGCTTCTGACACTCTGAACCATGTGTTGTTGGATCATCTGAGAGAATACAGAGGTCTCAGTGGCACTGTCATTTCCTAGTTTGAGCCCTGCCTCAAGGACAGGATGCAGACAGTGGTGATGGGAATCTTATCCTCAATGCCTCTTCTCTGTAGTGTGCCCCAAGGTTCGGTCCTCTCACCTATGCTGTTCGCAGTTTGCATGCTGCCTCTAGGGAGGATCATTCAGCACTTCATCTGGACGACACCCAGTTGTATTTGTCTTTTGTACCTGGGATGCCAGATGCTGTTTAGGTGCTCAATTTGTTCTTGGATGATATTCAGAGTTTCATGCCATCTAATTGGCCGAAACTTAACTGGCACAAGACTGGGGTACTAGTGGCTGAGCTGGGTCATGGGGGGGCACAGGGGGTGCAGAGGTAGCCATAAGAGAGACAGGGTTTTAATTCAGTTCATCTAGGCTGTTGGCTTCTGCAAAGTGAAGCATTTGGGTGTCATTCTGCATAAAAGGTTAACGTTTGAGGCTCTGGTATCAGTTGTAATCCAGAGTGGCTTTTACCATTTTAAGATCAGCTGGATTAAGTCCCTTATCCCCCCTGAAGATCTGTCAACACTGGTACAAGTGCCTGTTATGTCCAGAATAGATTATTGTAATATGCTACATTACTTTAATGTGCTTTATCTTGGGTTTAGTGGAGTTGCCCTATGATGCTTGCAGCTGATTCAGAATGCAGCGGCCAGGTTACTGACTGGCCTCTTTAAGTTTAGTCATGTGACCCCGGTCCGACGTGAACTGCACTGGCTTCTCGTGAAGTGACATGTCATCTTCAAGGTTGGTTGACTAACTTTCAACCCCCTAAATGAGTGGGTCCCTGGCTACCTGCTGGATCTTCTGTATCCTCCCCGGTCCGTATGCCCCCTCCGCTCCTATGAGACCGGCCTCCTTTTGATCCCAAGGGTGGGGTTTAAATCCTCAGGAGATCATGCTTTTGAGGCTGCTGGCCCTATACTTTGGAACACTCTGTCTAGGGTACGGAAGGAGGTCTCCTCATTGGAGGCCTTTAAAAAGGGGATTGAAGGCATACCTGTTTAGACAGGCATTTAGGGGTCAGGGATTGTCTCTTACCATCTGGTTATATTATTTCTACTAAATGGTCTATCTATTGTGGTTTAATTTTATATAAGGTTATTAAATTTGACTGTTTTAATTTGTTCATTTTAATGCCTGTATGGCACCCTGAGCCTTCAGGGAAGGTGGCCTTACTACTACTGCTATGAAAACAACAACTGTAACACCACCACCACCACCACCACCACGTTTCTGACTCCCCTGTCCTCTGACTTGACCCCATTCACCAACACCCTTTGTTTTCTACCCTCCAGCCAGATTCGTACTCATCTAACCAATTTCCTCCACCACCACCACTTCCAGGTCTTCCAACTTCCTCAGCAGTGTCATATGTGGCACCAAGTCAAATGTTTAGCTGAACTCAAAGGAGAGGAAATGTAGTGCCTGCCCTGCATCAACCGCCCTTGTGTACCAGTCCAGAAATACCACTGGGTTAGTCTGACATGATCTCCCCCCACACAAATACACATTGCTTGCTGAAGGGGTGGGCAAATACCCTATTTTGAATATTCAGCCAAATATTCATTTTGGGGGCCCCACATAATTTGGAGATTACCTGATCAGGCTCCACCTGGGCCACCGTGTCCTTTTCTGTATGAATGTACTATTTACCAGGCTCTCCCTGAGCCAGAATATGCACCCTAAATATAATGTAACCACAACTGATGTGGAACCATTGAAAAAAAGAGCACTTATGCTCAAAGGTGTTATTCTGAAAATCTAATAAATAAGGTATTCGTATTTGTGTACCTAAAAAAAACCAAACAGCCTCACAACCTCCTCCCCAGTCCAGTCTTCTTAAATTACAAGCCCAATTCCCATCCCCACCCTTTGCAATAAGGCCCATTCCCACCCTTTCCCCCCAGTACCTAACATTTAATGTGTACTGTATAGTGGTGAAATAAAAAAAAAAAAAAAATGAGTCCCCTGATGGGCAACCAGCACAATCAGCCAGTAGCATGGCTGGTTGCCATTTCCTCACACTTTTTTGTTGTAAATAAACAAAGTCCCCCCAGCAGTAGCCCTCAACTCTCACCCTCCTCCCCCAGCATCCACATTTCATAGTACAGCTTCCATCCCCTCTCCACAGCACCCACATTTCATAATATGCAGCTGCCCCCCCACCCTCCAAGCAGGAAGGCAACCAGCACAACCCACCCTCCTCCATGGCTGACTATCTTCTTCTGAATGGAAGCACTCCCATGCTTGGTGATATAGTAAAACAGCTGATCACATGAAAAAGTAATGTAGTTACTGTGATGATCTGCCCCCTTGCTTATGATTACTGTATGATATCAGTAAAATAAATAAATGGTCTGTGCATGAAATTGTCTCCCCCCCCCAAATCAGCAGTGTGTTAGACTTGACTTTTAACTTTCAAAGTGTCAGTGAGGATATTATCAAACAGACCAGAGAAACCTGATTATAGGTTTCCTGTTTTTGTCTTAATTAGAACTCTCGGACCAGCTGCCAGGATAAGCCTCGTAAACTTTTATGTTTGCTGTAAGAAAAGGCCAGTTTGGTCACAGAACTTTGTCATAAGTCATAAAACCTGAGATCACACTAGCATCAGGAAATCAGCAGAGGGACATCAAAGAGAGATGCTTGATCAAAGGATGTCATATGTGGGGAATGGTTTTTGCTGATGTTCACTTTATTTAAAATACATCCTTGTAGATAATTTTGTTATGAACTAACTCCAAGGGAGTGTCTAACTGACATCATAGAAGGGAAGGGGAGATGCCCCCTTAAATGAAACATTGTATCTGGGGAAAGGGTCATATCATCTTGGGCTCTGAGACAGAAAGTTCTCTCTAACTTAAACAGGTAATACTTAAAGATCTTAAGTATTGTGGTAGGATTCTGTGTTTTGTAAATTTTCCCATTTTCTTTTGTGACTGTGAGCTCATGCTATTTGTTCTGTATTTTATTTTACTTATTTTATCATATTTTAGTAAACAACTATTTCTTTGAAAGACTGCCTGGGTGTCTTCTCAGTTTTTTTTTGCATGTGAAGTACCTGTGTTTAAGTCTGGCAGCTGTTGAAAAAAAGCTTGATTGTGTTACTGAGCTTGCTTAAAAAGATAAGAATACCTGGGTCTCCTATAGAGTTTTAAAAGGGTTTATTTTGGAAGCTGGCTGGGTGCCCCTGGTGAAAGATTGTACTGCAGTCCCGAAGAGGGTCCATATCTGAGCCTGTACATTGGGTATGTTAGCATAAGGTTCACAGTTTGATCCCCCCACAACTTGAGGCTAAAGGTGAGTCAGACCCAAAGCAGACAGGAGGGTTACCCTGTCTGTTACCTGTTCACACTATTGCACTTTGAGGTTGGCACTGTGGGAGCAGAGGGCCTGACCTGCAGAGTGCGTTTGTGACAGTTACTTCTTGATTAAGCAGCATAAAGGTGCAACCTTCATAAGCGGCCATGAGTTGAGCCACTGTCTGTTGTCTGAGTGACAGAATCCAGCTAGCTGCAAGGAAGTTTAGTTACAGGACTGGCAGATATTGTTTTGGGGTATGACCCTTTAACCATAACAGCAGTGCTACAGGAATTATCACAGAAGCAGAAAATCTCTACTAAATAAACTGGCTCTAATTTTAAACTGAATAACTATTATCTTTTTTTACATCACCAATTACTCTAAAAATCAAAACCTATGGCTGTGCAGCCTAAACAGTAAAATAACATAAGCTCAAACAGTATAATTTGTCTTTTTCAGACAAAAGGAAAAAAAAAATTGAAACTTGCTTTTAACACACATTTCTCACCCTACCCCCAAGATAAACAGTAAAATGTCCCAAAATGATTTCAAGTCTCTTTTAAAAAAGTCACTGTCTGTGATACCTTAACCCACAATGGTTGTAGTCCTTGAAGAATGAGTTTCTTTGTTTCGCTGCCCTGGCCAGGGATTGATGAGGTGTCCTCTGCGTATCTTCAGCAGCTCCTTTGGTCCTTCCAGGTTCCGATTTCATTCAGTTGCACCTCTGGTCCTCTTCAGTCCTCCGTCAAACTGGTGACCCTCCCTACAAACTTTAACTTGAATTTAAACTCTTTGCAGGTCTTGACTGTTATGTGCAGACGTAGCTTCCACCTCCCTTCCGTGCTTGGTCTATCAGGGCCCAAAACTCTCCGAAACCAATTGCTCTAACTGGCTTTCCTAGCTAGAATGCTTTTCCCTTTTCTTGGCAATAATAGCCCTTAGCTAACTAGTCTGTACTTTGAAACTTAATTTCCAGTTTTCTTGCTTTTTCTTGAAGTGCAAGGCTAAACCCGGCCACTGCACGGCTGCTTGCTCCAGCTCAAGGAATAGAGACATACCAAAACAGTTGAGCTACACTGAACAGCCAGCTCACCTTTCTTGTACCTGATAGGAGCATTTGGCACCGAGGTCACTGGCAGCCAATCAGAAGAGAGCTTAGACCCTTTTCAAAGTTAGGAACTTTTTTCCAACAAGCTTCTGTCCCACTACTGTTGTGCCCAACTGCCCATCCCACAAACACCACTCCCTACACTCTGATTAAATATTTTAATCAGGCTGGTTCCACCTACTGCTATCCTAGTGACATCAGATCCAGCCAACAGACATTTCACAACATGGCCTGCCTTGAACTGGCTATGAGGACTGCTCCCACCCCAGGTTACCATTTCATTTTTTTTTTAGCTATACCTCATTTATTTCTACAGTTATGCCCCTCTGGGCTTTTGCTGCTGTCTGCTTACATCCTCTCTGCTTGGTTCTGTCTCCCCCCCCAGTTCCATAATAAAAGGCACTAGCCACTCACTAGTCCCTTGGCTACTAAACAAAATACTGGCTACTCAGCCACCATTGTGGGCAAAGGGGTTTAGCAGAGTCCCTTCCCCAAACCACTTCCTTTTCTTTACATGTGTGCAAAAATCTCTTCCCAGGACTACACCTTGGCACCCTGCATTCAGGCAAGTCCCTTTATTTTGCATTTATTTGATGGGTTGACTGTAACAGGGTGATCACACCCATTACAAAGTGCTATCAGGTTACGTGCGGTAAGGACATAACAGAAGAGGGAACTGAAGGAACAGCAGTTAGGGGAAGGAGACACTGCCCAAAGTCAATGCCAGGCTTTGTGCCTCGATCCAGTTGTAATCTAAGCTGTAAGTGGCTAGTTGCCCTAAAACCCTTTCTGGGGTAGAGTAAATTAGCAAATAAAGAAGGGCATTTGTATGGCAGTTTAGGAAATGATTGTAAAGCAGTAAGTAGCAGCCAAGGATTATGAAGAACTATGGATGGTAGGTAGGACTAGGGCCTAGTCCGCTGTAGACATTGTGTGGCAGACATTCCTTGGGTTATGCTCTTGAGAGTGGGTCACTGCCCCATCTGCAGGAGATTTGCAGAACTTCAGTAATAGCTGGTAGCAGCATAAAATGAAATATGTTGGCAACAGCATGAGATGAAATATGCTGGCTGCGCAGACAGTGGGACTGTAAGCTGCAACCAAATCCTGCTCCTCCCCTTCCCCAGAGGCCCACTGGTCCAGGAGATGAAGGGTAATGGGGAGAGCTTGAAGGAAGGGGGGGCATAAAACCAAGCATGCAGGTGGTGAAAAGAGTCCTTCAGTTGCATCTGCAAAGTGTAAACTGTTTTTCACCCCTAGAAGTGGCATAGGTACCTGGACACTCCCAAGGAAGGCTGCGATTCAGTTGAGAGGATACTCAGCAGGTGGGGAAGGGGGAGAATTCAGCTAAGGTACTGGTAGTTGGTGACCCAGTGGTTGAAGACATTAGGGTGGTGGTTTGTGGGAATTGTCAGATGCCTCCTGGGGGCCTCAGCCATGACAGATGGAGCCAGAATGAAGGTGATAAGTCAAATGAGGGTGAGCAAGAACACTTGGGTACTAACCATCTGGCCAGTCATTAACTGGAGGTAGTCAAGTTGAACTTCTGTAATATGGGGGATAGAATTAGAAGGAAGGCATCTTCACTGACTTCTTTTAAGTCTGCTAGTGTTGGATGAGGGTGAGGGAAGGGCAAGGCAGGGGATTGCAGATGCTTTTAATAATTTGTTGAAGGAGTGGTGTCAGTAAGAGGGGTTTTGGTTTGTGGGCAGCTGGAGTGACTTCTGGGACAGAAGGCTCTTTAATGGAGATGGTCATCTCATGAAGTAGGGAGAAAGTATGTTAGTTCACAAGTTGGATGTCTACATAGCCAGGCATTTAAACTGAGTGGGGAGGGAGACTGGAGCTTGAGGAGCTATTGGAAGGGGTAGGAGAAAGGAAGCCTAGCTAGGACTCCCCCAGAAATGGGGAGGGGGCACAAAGGAGCTTGAGATGGCATAGGCAGAAAATGGGCTAGATCAGGCAGGGAGGTGAGGTGGGGGTCACCAAAAGCAAACAGGGGTCGAGGCAACAGGAGGGAAAGTGAGAGAGGTGCAGAAAAAGGACAGGAGACAAGTAATGAGAGTGGGACTATTGAGGATGGTACTATCCAGAACCTTCCAGACATGGACTAGACTACCCTAACAGCTAAGAGTACCAGAAGTCAGGCATTGCTTGATATATTGCAGGATTGCTTACTTGTACAGTGCGTCATGGAACCCATGAGACAGGATGCCATTCTTGATTTGGTGCTTATCGGTTTGGAGGTGGTGCATGGGATAATAGTGAGGGAATCACTTGGACCCAGTGACCACATATAAAATAGTGACTGGGGGATCTGCACAACAGAGCTGGAATTCCATCAAGGGATTCTGATAACATCATCACAAACCACAAAAGCAAAGCTCAAGTGGTCTGATGTTATCAGAATCCCGAGATGGAATCACAGTTCTGTAGTATAGTGTATGATAAAACATTTTTTTAGCCAAATTAATGTTATACAGTACCTTATTAATTTAACATTTATGTTTTGTAGACTGGACAGCGAGGGGAATAGGTAAACATTTTCAAGGTATTGAGTCATAAAACATTTAAAATACCTGCAATAATGCACATGCAAAAATAAAAATGCTTAAATGTAAACCATTCCCATACATAGCAGATGACTGGCAGCTGTAAACCATGTCCATGTGCAACATCACTGTACTCTCATGGAATTCTCTTATAGTGTATGGCGGAACACTTCTGCATGGAATTCCATATGTGAAATATGCTATAGTGTATGTTAGAATGCTGTATTCGCTGAAAAACAAGCTTTCCTTAGGCTTCTTGTACCATTAATGTGACGTCACGATGTTTTTGTACCATCGATGTGACATACTCACGATGGTACAACAGCGTTGAATGTCTATGTACATATGCAGTCAGCAACGAGTGGGACCTCAGGGAAACAGACACATTGGTGAGCCAGAAACTAAGAGAGCGTAATACAGAGAAATCAATGGCATACGGTAAATCTAGTGTCCCAGTGTTGATTTCCAGGTGCCCATACACTATAAAAGACAGTGTATGGGCAACAGTGAACAACAGTGTCATTCACTTCTTGAGGTGTCATGACACCAAACCTCTCGAGCTTTCAACGGTTGTTATGACAACCTCTTGAAGTGAACATTGTTGTTCACAGTTGCCCATACACTATCCTCTATGTATTGCTGCAGCAATTATGTCAGTTTTGTTGGGCTGCAGTACAGATGTCAGTATTGTACCACCACAACATAGAACATCATTGTGCACCTTCCTTCCTTCCTACAACCATAGCACCAAACAAGGTCTCACTTTTTTTGTTCTTAATTTTGTATGAAAAGTGAACACCTGAGTTCTTCTACCCCCTTCCTATGTAGGAGATGCCAGCCATCAGTCAGGACTGAAACACAAGGGACATCCTTCTTCTCAAACTTATGCAATGAATGAGCAGGCATCAGCAGCAGTGGCAGCCTATAATAGTGGCCACACTCAGACTGCCTCTCCAGTTTCTCACGTCAGTGCTTCACCCGCAAGAAAGAGAATGTAGCCTTCACACATCATGTCAGACTTTGGCTTGATACAAGGAATGCCCACAGACTATAAAAGACAGTGTATGGGCAGCCATAACACAGATAAGCTGGAGTTGACATCTCAAGACTGCCATGGTAAACTAAACCTCTTGAGCTTCTCTGAGGTTTAAGCTGTTATTTACTTGTTTGCACTGCAGTGATTGTGAAAAGTATTGTTCAATTCTGTATGTAATTCCAGTAGCCCCTAAAAAAAAAGGGACTTCCATGTCTCAGTGGCCTATAACTGTCATTAACATTCAAATAAAAGGAAAAAAAAAAAAGAAAAATAAACCATTCAATGCCAAGTAGAGGTGTGCAAAGTTTCTGAAATTTGTTCTGTAAAAAAAAAAAAAAAAAAAAATCCGCAAATTTGCAGAGCTGGGAACTACAATTCACATTGTTATTCACCAGGCAGATCTGCCATATTCACCTGGAAAAATGGCCAATTCACCTGATGAATAGCACAGAACATAGAAACATAGACTTGGACAGCAGATAAGAACTGTTTGGCCCACCCAGTCTGCCCATTTCCCCTACCTATTGAATAAGCTGCAGAGTCTAGCTAACCAATAGCCTATTTCTTCCTACCCCCCACAAGAATTGCCTTATGTCAGTCCCATGCATTCTTGAATTCCCCCCACTGTTTTTCACCCCATGACCTCCTCAGGAAAGCCATTCCATGTGTCCACCACCCTCTCTGTAAATATATATATACTTCCTCACGATGCCCCTGAGCAGTCCCACATTATCTTCAAACTGAGCTGTCCCCCTTCTTTCTTCAAACTGTGCCCCCTTATTCTTACACATCTCTTTTCCTGAAAGATGCTACCCTCTTGAACATTTCTATCATGTCCCCCCCCCCTCCTTTCCTCAAAGGTATGCATATTAAGCTTCTTTTTTTCTCTTCGTATGGATTCTGGTGCACACCCTGCACCATTTTAGTTGCCCTCCTCTGGATTGCCTCCATCCTGTCTATGTCCTTGCAGAAATGGGGTCTCCAGAACTGCACGCAGTACTTCAGATGTGGTGTCACCAACTGTCTGTACAGAGGGATGACAATTTCCTGTTTTCTACTGATGATGCCTATCCCTGTCCATCCCAATATCCACCCAGCCCTCCTTACTGCCTTCTCACATTGCCTGCCTACCTTTATGTCATCTAATGACTACCCCCCAGGTCTCTTTCCATTTTTGTTATTAGTACCTTCCCCCTTCCCCCCCATTGTGTACTCTTCCCCTGGGTTTGTGTTTCCCCAGGTGCATTACTTTGCACTGAATCTAAGCTGCCATACTTTTGACCATTCCTCCAACCTTGCCAAGTTCCTTCTCATCCTTTCCACTCTCAGATCTTTGTGTCATCTGCAAAGAGGCATACTTTTCCTTCCAGTCCTTCTGCAATGTCTCTTATAAAAGGTATTAAAGAGGACCGGCCCAAATACTGAACCCTGTGGTATCCCACTAGTAACCCCCCCCTTCTTTGGAGTGGACTTCGTTTACTATTACCCTCAGCATCCTATTGTCCAGCCATTTTTTTTACCCAGGCTATGACCCTGGGACACACTCCCAGTCTGGCTAACTTGTTTATTAATCTTGTGTGTAGGTCTGTGTCAAATGCATTGCTAAAGTCTAGGTAGGCCATGTCCACAGCCCCTCCATGGTCTACTACTTTGGTCTCTCAGTCAAAGAAATCTATTAGATTTGTCTGACGTGACCTTCCCACTGTGAATCCATGCTGCCTTGGGTCCTGTGCCCCTCTGGCCTCTAAGCCCTCAACAATTCTTTATTTCAGTAGTAATTCCATCATTTCCCTACCACTGAGGTCAAACTAACAAGTCTGTAGTTTTCTGGCTCTGCCTTCCTCCCACTTTTGTGAAGAGGAATCACATCCGCCTTCCTCCAGTCCTCAGGTACCACACCATCCTCCCAGGATTTGCTAAAAAGGATAGTCAGTGGTGTCACTAGTTCTCCCCTTAGTTTTTTCAGAATTCTGGGGTGAATCCTGTCAGGCCCCATTGCCTTGTCCACCTTGAGTTTTAGAAGTTCTTACAGGACCCTTTCTTCTGTGAATGGACTGGTATCAACCCCTCTATCCGGAGTGCTTCTACTGTTTGGTTTAAGTATGTCCCCTCCTCCTCTTTTGTGAATACTGAAAAAAAGTATTCATTCAATGTCTCTGCCTTTTGGCTGTCACCCTCTTCCCACCCTTCCCCTTTATTAAGCCTCACTATCCCTCCCTTGGTCTTTCTTCGCTCACTAATGTACCTATAAAAGGTGTTATCCCCCTTCTTAACTGAGTTGGCCATCTTTTCCTTGGTTTGGGCCTTTGCTATTCTGACTGCCTTCCCCACTTCCTTCTGCTTAACTGATAGAGATCTCTTTCCTGCTCCTTCTGTGATTCCTTATATACTTTCTGAATGCTGTCTTTTTCTCCCCAACTTTCCCCGCCACCTCTTTTGAGAACCATAGTGTTTTTTTTTCCTTCATTTTGTTTTGTTTATTTGCTTTACACAAAGGCTTGTTGCTTCTGTGATGGCAGTTTTGATTCTGCCCCATTGTTCCTCCACCCCTCCTTCCTGCCCTTTTGCTAGTGCATTCCTTAGACACTCTCCCATGCTGTCAAAGTCAGGTGAACTGTGTCAAAATAATTATTCCCAACTCCCACTGGCACCCTCACCCCAGCCCTGCTGAACAAGATGCTGCCAACCTCCTCTGGCCCCCGCTACCCTGCTTTCCCCACCAGCACCCACAACATCTACCTGCAAATAAAGGACACAGTCCTCTGCTGCGGAGTGTCTGCTTTCTTAAGTGTTGACTCTCATTTCTTAATGGATAAATGGTGATATCTTTGCTCTTAGTAAAAACTGACTGGTTAAAAATGTAATCAGGTTTTATTAGGAGCAAAGACATCAACAGGCATTCATTTGTGTCATTACGAGACGCGAGTGCACAGCACTTAACACAGCAGACACTGCACTGGAGGACCAATTTCTTCATTTGCAGGTTGATGTTGTGGGTACTGGTGGGGGACTGGGTGATTGCCATAAAGACAGTGGGACTCAGGTGGTGGGAGGTGGGGGGGGTGTATTTGTCACATGGTTGGGAGGGAGGGATTGCCTTTTCCAACTGCCACAGGCAGCCAGTGCAACTGAATTGCTGGGGTGGGGAGGAGCAGGGAGGAAAGTGCCAGGGGGGTCTTCATTTTTATGTTTGCTTGCGCGTGCAGCACACAAGAAACATATTGAGGAGTGTAGAGCATTGCAGAGGTGTAGTAGTGTGTGGCCAGTGCAGCCCATACTTTCAGGGGCCTGTCCCTCGGCTACCAATCAACTGAAAAAATGCTGATGATGGCAGTTTCAGAAATAGTGCCAGACTTAAAAGAAATGTGCCACTCCAATCAGGGACAGTTTCATTATCCTTGATTGCAGTAGCAGCTCCCCCCTCCCTTGCAGACAGGAACAGAGAGGCAGTTGACAAGACTCTCCACCCATGCGCATTACAGTGCACAGTAATGCAGTTTCTTCTTGTTGGCTTGCTGCCCTGTGCCTCTGGCCTCTCTGTGCTTTCTGCCGAAAACATTTAATTATCTAAAGTGGCATCTCCTGCCACCGGCAACACACTCCCAGAGAAAGCCAACATCAGGGCGCCCAATTCCATGTCAGTATATCCCCCCCATTAAGTGGCACACTGGGAGCCCACCCCAGTGTGCTGAAATATGGTGGGTCCTGCCATCTACCACACAGTCTCCATAAGCTGACATGGGGTGCCCTGTCCCCATGTTGGCATCCTCCCCCCCAGTGCGTCTTTCCTGGTTAAAAATTTCCCCTTTCTTTTCTGACACCGGGATGCTCACTCCCAGTGTTAGATGTGCCCCCCCCAGCCCATCAACACCCCTTGCCGACATCGGGGTACCCAATCCGCAATTTGGTATCCCCCCGCCCAACACTATTGTGGCACACTGGGAGCCCACCCCAGTGTGCCAAATTTTATTTTTTTTTTTTTTTTAATCCTGTAAATGAAGAAAGGCATCTTTTTTTTTTAACCTGAAAAACATCCTTGTTGTCTTCCTGAGCCCCATCCCCACCCTCCTCTCTGTGCATCCCCATCCCTGTACCCCCTCACCCAGTACTTACCTCTGGAGGTCTGGCACTGCAATCATCTGTGGGAGAACACGTCTGAACTCTTGAAAAGCTGACCACAAACTGAAGAAAATCACGGTAAGCTTTATAATGGCATCAATGGGGGGTTTCAACTTAAGTTGATATCCCAGTCATTTTTTGGAGTTTTGGACCCAAATTTTCAGCATGGGGTTCTTGGGACCCCCCACCTCATGAATGCTAGAATTTTCATTTCATTTCTCAGTCCTGAAAGGTGATTTTGCGGTCGCTGTGTGGAATCACCTTTCGGGACTGATGAATGAAACAGTGCCACTGTTCATGAGATGGGTGCCAAAAATGCCATGTTGCAAATTTGGTGAAAAAACTCCAAAAAATTACTACCAGCTTGTGTTGTGCAGTTTCTATGTACACTCACAACTTCACCAATTTTCAATATTTTCACTCCAAATTTCCAACATTGCATTCTTTCACACCTCCTTATGAACAGTACAGCTGTCATTTTTTACACCCTGCTTAAAATGCGTTTTCGCACCTGTAGCACAGAAAGGCACAGTCACTGTACAAAATCAACTTTTGGGACAGACTAACAAAATCACAGTGCCACTCTTCATGAGGGGACATCCCAAGAAGGCCATGTTGAAAAATTGGTAAAAAAATTCCAAAAAATGACTGCGTTATGAGCGTGTGTTACACAGTTTCCATGCATGCTCGTAACTTCACCAGGTTTTCAACATTGCAACTTTTTCACACCTCCTCATGAACAGTACAGCTGTCTTTTCACATCCTACCCAAAATGTGTTTTCACACCTGTTGTGCTGAATCTGGCAGTCACTGTGCAAAATCACCTTTGGGGACCGAGTAATGAAATGATAGTGCCACTATTCATGAGGTGCGGTCCCAAAAAGCCAATGTTGCAAATCTGTAGTGAAAATACCAACAAATATAAGTCCCCACCTTGTAGAGACGGACATGCGTAGGGGGTGCAACTTACAGTTGTCGGCTGTAATGCTCATACCATTGCACCCTCACACTGCAGCCAGTGACAGGCATCGAGGTGTGCCTTGGGGTCTTCGGCCCCAACGCTCACTCCATTCTCCTATACTGCACCCATCTCAGCTTATTTCCTTATGGAATGGGGTAAGCATAAGGGCCATAGACCCCGAGGCACACCATGACACCTGTCTATGTCTGCAGGGTGGGGTGAGGTGGAATGATGTGAGCTTTATGCCTGATGACCCAAAGCCACACCCCCAACACCTGTTAGTTTCTGCAAGGTGGGGTTGGGGGTTGGCATTAATTCAGTACTTCACTTCCATTCCTATTATGCAGCTCTTTAACTCTTGCAGTACCAATACCAGTGCCAATACCAGCAAGCAAACATTCGGCATTGACAAATGTAGCAGTATAAATTAATTGATCAACAATTTATGTCATTACAAATTAATATTACTTAAAACCAGTCCTATTATTTACATTCATTACCTTGATCAAAACTTCTGTTTACCCTAATATGCCTATATATCTTGATAATACATCTGCTTGCTACTAATCTATATTCCATTAATGATACTTGTTTTGTTCAATTAAAAACAAAAATAATTGATTACTTTTTCCAGTACCTGTAATGTGCCCGATCTCAGAAGAACTACTGCAATTTCCTTTGGTTCTATTTCATATATGGCTAATATATGTCACCCAACACCTTCTTCCAAGTATTATTATATAGTGGGCAGAGTATCAACAAATGTGTTACATCATCTTCCCCTATTTGACAACAGCAGTTGGTCCCTCCAACCTGGCCAAAAAATGCCTTTAATCTCTGGCTTTCATTATATTCAAAGCAAAGTTTAGTGAATATTCTTCTTTCTGGATCCTTTATAATATTTAAATATTTCTCCATAACAATGTAACCCCAAGATGGCACTATCCCAAGGGATACTACCCCTGCCTGCTTGACCAAGTGCAGGTTGAGGGGCCTGGGTACTGAAAACAGGTGCCTCCACCCGGAGGACAGGGTTAGCGGTAGCGTAGCTGACCTGGGTACAGCCCTCTGGGACACTGTTACCCACCTCTTTTCCCTCTAGTGGCCCATCTGGTTCACAGAATACACAATTGTAATTAGCACCTGACAGCAGTTTTAACAACACCTTGTTGCACTTTCCACCAGAGCTGGTTCAGCTGACTTGGCCTTGGAGATCCCCTGTAAAATAAGATTTAGCAAAACAACCAACAGTATTTCAATGCTGTTCATACAGAGGTACACCACAACCAGTTTAAATGAAAAAAAGATTTGGATCCGATTTATTCAAGGGGCATTAATAAGGAAGGGGCCCAAATCTAGTGGTCAATTCAAGATCTGAATAAGTCAGGTTGTAAGGCATGCACTCAAAGGTCCCTGTAACACAGTCACACACACTCTGGTTACCCGGTTGGAACTATGGCTAGCCTGAAGAGTTGCCCAGGGTAGGCTGGCATTGCAACTGATTGGGGCCCTGTGATAGAAAGAAAACATGCATGCACTTTAACCCACAATTTGTAATCTGGAGCCGGATGGCTCAGTCCGAAATAATTAGCAACAACAATTAAATCAGTCGACACACTTTGATTTGAGTTTTGTTGCAGTGAGCTACCCTAGTGTTTACTCATACTACCCAGTACAGGTTGCAGGATGGACAAAATGGAGCCCTCTGGATGAAGAGCTGGATGGCCAGGAGAAGCAGGGGCCCACACAAAGCACTGTGGTGCCGATCCTGTTCGTTGGTGTTGAGCAGGGAGTTGAATCCCCAGGCAGGTCTCTCATTGGTCATTTCTCTGTGGTGTGAGTGGCTGTCTGAGCCAAGGTGGCAAGGACCAAACCGGGTGAACAGTTCAGAAACAGTCCGATAAGTGCTGGATACAGCTTCCAACAAGCGCGACACATTCAAGCAGTGGGGAACCAAGTCGCGACCCACTATCAGCATTCAGCACACTTATGGTAAAAGCAAGGTAAATATCGCAGTTCAGACGACAGTCCGGATGCAGTTCACAGTGACTCTGCACAAACCATACACTCTGCGGCAGCCTCGAGTCCTGACAGGCTGATCGCACTGAGGCAAATCTTTGGTCCACTTCAGGGAAATTCAGTTCATCACATATCAGTTTCTTCCGATCGCAAAAGCTGCAATTTTGGAAGAAGTCTGATCTCAGGCTCAAGGTCTCTTCACTTATAAAGATGGTAGCAGGCAGGCCAAACACAGCCTTCCCGCCTATTTCCCCTGTGCACCTTGCAGGAGCAGCTGCTCGAATCTCTTGAGCTGTTTACTCTCAACTCTAACTCCAGACTGAACAATCTGCTGCAGGCAGCACTGGGACTTCCTTCTGATCCAAAAGGGTTCGGTTGGTTGATCAATCTGTCTGTCAAAGCAAGGGACTCCCCCCTCCAGGTCCATTTAGGTGCCAAAGTAAAAACTACAATTCCTACAGAAATTTACTCCCACAAGACCCCCCTGGGGACATACTCCATCTTAGGGTCCTCAAAAGTACTGATTGGTCCAAACTACCAGTCCAGAACCAAGATGGTGGTGATTAACAGAAATGTCCATGCTGCAAAGGAAGGCAGGTTAGACAAACTACAATATTATTATTACTAAAGGAGATAATCAGCAAACAGTTACAGATCATTGTAGGACTCCCTCTGCACAATTAGCAATGGCAGAATGGAGCAATAGTACAGCAGCCTGGGTGGAACTTGAGCCTGAAATCATTCAGCCCCTACCCAGATTAATTACACACTATGATATAGGCAGATCTTAAAGAGACAGGCACGGAGGCTGGCAGGGCACTCACATGTAACCACTTTTAAATTGCTGAGGACACAGAACACCAGCCTGGCAGTGGGCATTTAGGCAAGGCCACAGAAGATTTTTGGGAACCCCCATTTGTAGTGGGATTACACCAAAATTTCTTTTGTTCTTTGATAGTCATTTACTTATCTTCTATTTCTTACTTATCTTGATGTCTTTCTGTATATAGAAATTCCTTATCCTTTCCTTTCTTTGCATATTTATTTCAGTAGGTGAACATATATGACTATCTGCAATACAGTTTAGCAGACCATGTGATTTAATTTTTTCAATTGTCTGTATACTTGGAAATATCTCCCCCAACCCCATATACCATATAGCTTCCTCAATACATTTCCTTGGGAGTCTATTCTCCTCCATCAAGTATACCTTCATCCAATATTTTGCCATACATTGCTCTATATTACACTGTACCGGTAGCTGTTTAATTTCCATCCTAATTAATGAAGTTGGGGTGCTTCTTGGCAGTCCAAGAATGTATTGTAATATGTATTTATTATTGGTTCCAGACATTCTCTCAATTACCACCCCCATATCTCCACTCCATATAACATTTCATTTCTTATTTAATTTTTATTTTTTTAATTTAGTATGCTTTTTCGTCTGAGCTGGGCCATCAGGATCAGTCCCTGGTCACGGCCCCCCCCAAGCCTCCATATCCGATGGTGCTGGCACTCCACAGTCACCCCTGGCTTGCCCCCCAGAGGGTGGGGTTGCATCCTCGTCCCCAGTACTGGGGCCACACTATTGTGTCTGGTCGGGGAGCTGGCTTCAGAGGCTGATTGAGGCCTTTTGGGGGGAGGGTGTCATAGGGACATCCAGTTTGGTGGTTCCCCCCCCCATTAGCAGGGGCAGGGACATGCAATGATGCCAGCGTCCATCCCACGCCTCACACATGATGGCACCGGGTATGTGGGATCTCCCAGCCTCCACCAGGAGTCCTCAGTGTGCCAGCACACAGTCCCACCTCCCCCCTGGAGAAGGAGAGCAGTCCGTAGGACGCTCAATCCTTCCTCCCCCCCGGCCAGCCCTTCGGTTTCCTGGGTCCATTTCCGAACCTGGGTCACCGACGTCACAGACAGAAATCAACTCTGTGCCAGCGTTGGCTGGCTGATTTTTTTATTTTTGTGTTTATTAATTTTAAGCAGCCCTTTATTGATCTTCCCCCAGTTTCATTGATGAAGCCCCTTACTGCTGCTGAAAATATCTTAGCTTTCATTTCCATCTCTTTTTTCTGTCTACCCCATTTCAGATTGTTAGTAAATTGCATACCAAGGTAACAATACTGTGTTACTATCTTCAGCTTTTAATTTTTATTTCTAATAGTGCATTTTCCTAATGCCCTTTTATTTATATTACCGCACAGCATCAATTTCATTTTTTCAAAATGTATTTCTAGATCCACGTTTTCTAGTTCTCTTTGGAGCCACTGAAAGCTCCTTTTAATGTTTAAATAACTGGTTGATAGCAACACTATATTGTCTGCATAAGCTAGATATGGGCAATACCCATTTCCAGTTTTTGGTATGTGAAATTCTGAATTGTATAGTTTCCCCAATGGCCGATTAATGAACAAGTTGAATAAGATTGCGGAGAAAACAGCCCTGCCTCACTCCTCGATTCATGCCAAATTTGTCATTCATTCTCCCCTCTCTGTCAAACCTCACACTTTTCTTATTATTTTGATGTAGTGTCCAAATAATATTAATTAATGACACTTCTAATTTGTATTCTTTAAGTATTATCCATAGTTTTTCCTTATTTACCCTATCAAAGGCAGAGTTAAGATCTCCGAAAACACAGAACAGTTTTTTTTTTTTTATCTTATTATACTTGTACATTAGATGCACCAAAGTGAAGCACCAATCTATTGTGGAGTATGATGGTATAAACTCTACCTGTGCCTCATCCAATGTTTTATTTTCCCTTACCCAATCTAGGAGTCTTATTTCTAATCCTAGTGAAAATGTTCCAGGTGTTGTTATCTATTAGACTAATTGGTGTATAGCATCCTGGGGGGGGAGGGGAAGATATACATATATCTATATCTGTATATATCTGTATTATGTTAACTAACCATGATTTTGGTATTTCTCCCGTTTTTGTTATATATTTTCTATAGGCACTTTACCCATATTTCCATTCCATTCTTAAATTACTTCTGTCAGGATCCCGTCTGGACCAGGTGCCTTTCTATTATGAAATGTCTTTATTGATGTTTCTATTTCTATTAATGTTATTTTATTTTCAAGTGGTGTCCATTTTTCTATTTTTAGACTATTTCCCCATTGTCATTTAACAAAGTTTTGTAATATTTTGCCCAGACATCAGGTTCTATATAATTTTCTATTTCTTCAGTACAGTTATCTATTTCCTTTGAGATCACCCTCCAGAATTTGTCTTTTTCTTATACCGTCTGTTCAAATTCTCTCCATACTTCATCCTTATATACTTCTCTTTTCCTTTTTATTATATTATTGTATGTCTTTCTTTCTTCTCCCAATATTTTTCTATTTTCATTATTTCGGGTTTTGTGTTGTCTTTCTTAAATACCCATTCAGTTTTATTTCCAGCGGATTTGCATTGATTATCAAACCAACAAGGTCCTTTTCAGTCATAAAACATCTTCTCTTTAAAATTTCAGCAATTCTTTTAAATATATTTTCCTTTTTTTTTTTTTTTTTTAGGCATTTGTTTAATGTGCCATCCTCTACTATTTTCTCCACTTCCTCTATTATGCTATAGTTATGTCACCCTTCACAAAAATTATTTATAATTCCCATTGTATATAAATGTTTTTCCTACTTTAATTTAGGATTTTTGATCTTCTCTTCCTCTTTATAATGTTTCTTACTATTTGTTTTGATTCTCATCTCTACAGGGGCATGGACACTCTCTCCTTTTACTATACTTTTAATATTTATACACCTTAAAATTAAGTTGTATGAGACCCATACCAGGTCTATCGTAGAGGTTCCATTGTTTCCAGTATATGTATAATTCCCTTTATAGTCATTTTCAGTCCTTCCATTTAGAATTAGAAAATTCCACTCTTAATTTTTGATACAACTTTGTCCCCCTTTCATTATTTTATTTTTACTGTCTTGATTTTCTAAAGTATCTTAAATTCATATTTTCTTTTATTATTTCCGTTTCCTCTGGTGAGTTTCTACATTCACCTACCCTTGCATTAAAGTCTCCCATAATTATATTTCCCTGGGGATTTGTATTCATCTCTTTTTCTATAAATTGTACCAGTCCTTCCAATATTTTATTTTCTATCACTTTTTCTGATCTAGGTGGAAAATTTATGTCCAGGAGTACAGTCTCTTGTTCTCCCTGCCATAGTCTTACTCCCAGAATGTTATCATCCTTTATTTGAATTTCTTTTGTTCTTACTTAAACTCAGTAACCCCCCCCCCAGATTCCTTCCAAATTTGTTTATTTTGATTTTCTGCTTTATGGTAAGCCATATATCCATTTATTTATTTGTTTTTTCCATTACCCAAGTCTCCTGAAAACATACCAAATCAAATTCATTTATGTAATCAAATTCTGAATCACATATTTTGTTTTTTTATCCCCGATACATTCCAAGTCAGAATATTATTGTTTTTCCCCTCCATTTATCTCTTTTACCTATCTGTTTAAAAAGTCCCTTATTTTGTGTTCCTTTCTGTCAGTCATCCTTCAGATCTATTAATGGTGTGAATCTATTAGGAGGTCTGTATCTTAGTTATTCATGTTTCTGCCTTTTCTGTATTTGTTTTTCGTTTTGTTATATTATCCCCAAAATATATATTCTTAGCTGATTTAACACTGTTGATATATTTATAATCTCTTCATATCTACTTTGTTAATCCACAGTGTAATCTGTCCATCTTTTTCCCACCTAACATCTTTGCTCAGAGAGCTACTTATATCTGTCGTCTTCATTATATTTTGTAAAAAAAAAAAAAATCTGCTATTTTCAGCTTCACTAACAAACTGTCCCAGTCCAAATATAGATATTATTCTATCCATTTTCTGTTGTGTTCTTTCCATTTCCCCATGTAGTAATCTGGGAATATTTCCTTCATTGTGTTGAGACTACCCACTTCTATTCCTAAACTTTTCATTTTTTCCAAACCATTCTCTATAGCTTTTAACATAAAAAATGTTTTCCGAGACCAGTAAAACCAGTTCTAAACATCTATTGGCCTGCATACACTGATATAATTACTGATGCTAACATTTTCCAAAATAACTGTAGTTAGTGTTTCCAATAATATATTACTTAGATTAATCTCTTCCTCCTTTGGCAACAATACTACTTTAAATAGTGGGAGCACAAATTCCGTCTCCCTTGTTTTTTTCAGAAATTTATTAAAATTGCCATTACTCTTTTCTTCAGAGTACTCTTTCTTCTTGTGTTTTCCTCCTTTCTTTCTTTCTTTCTTCTTTATCTCCTTTTCTAACTCATCTTTAGTTTCTTTCTTTTTTATCATATCCACTTGCTTTCTTTGTGTGTTTTTATTAAATTCCCTCTCATTTATTTCCTTTCCTGATTTCATAGCCTCACTGTTTGTTCCACCCTTTTCCTTTTTTCTTTGAACCTCTGTTCCTTATGTTTTTTTATCTGTCTTTTCCTTAAATTCTTTTTCGTTGTCTCTCCCCTTTTTCCCCATAAAGTGGGATGTTTCACCTTAAACATGTCAATGATGCTGTTCTGTCTAATATTCTCTGGTGGTAACATTATTAGCTCTGTTTCAGACTCTGTTTCTGTTCCTATTCTATTTTTCTCTTGCCCTTCTGTCCTTATTTTTAGTTCTTTCCAGTCTTCTTCCCAATCCTATCCATCCCAACTACCATCACTCCCTTCACCTTTTGCTTCTTCTTCTTCAGTATCTTTGGTCTCTATCTTTGATCTCTTTCCCTTATATGCTTACAGTCTTTTATTGCTTTTGGTTTTTACTCCTCTTCCATTTCTTTTATCCTCACTACTTCTTCCTGTTCTCCTTTTCTATAATTCTCTAATATTAACCTATTTTCCAAACATATACTCTTAATAAATGAAACATAGAAACATAGACTTTGACAGCAGATAAGGACTGCTGGGCCCACCAAGTCTGCCCATTTCCCTACCTACTGGATAAGCTGCAGATGTTAGTTAACCAAACAACCTATTTCTTCCTGCCCCACACAATAATTGTTTTATGTCTGTCCCATGCATTCTTGAATTCCCCCACTGTTTTTGACCCCTCAACCTCCTCAGGAAGGCTGTTCCATGTGTTCACCACCCTCTCTGTGAAAAAATACTTCCTCACATTCCCCCTGAGCCATCCCCGTGTCTTCAGATTGTGTCCCCTTGTTCTTGCACATCTCTTTTTCTGAAAGATGCTACCCTCTTGCACTTTGTTGATTCCCTTGAAGGACTTAAAAGTTTATATCATGTCCCCCCTCTCCCTGCCTTCCTCAAGGGTATACATATTAAGTTCCTTTAGTCTCTCCTCATATGGCTTCTCTTGCAGACCCTGCACCATTATAGTTGCCCTCCTCTGGACAGCCTCCATCCTGTCTATGTCCTTGCAGAGATGGGATCTCCAGAACTGGACACAGTACTCCAGATGTGGTCTCACCAACTGTCTGTAGAGAGGGATAACAACTTCCTGTTTTCTACTGGTGATGACTCTCCCTATACATCCCAGTATCCCCCCAACCATCTCTACTGCCTTCTCACATTGCTTGTTAACCTTTAGGTCATCTGATAGGATCACCCCCAGGTCCCTTTCCATTTTTGTTATTATCTCCCCCCATTGTGTACTCTTCCCCTGTGTTTTGTTTCCCAGGTACATTACTTTGCACTTCTTTGTACTGAATCTAAGCTGCCATACTTCTGACCATGATTCCACCAACCTTGCCAAGTCCCATCTCATCCTTTCCACCCCCCCGTGTGCATCAACCCTGTTGCAGATCTTTGTGGCGTCTGCAAAGAGGCATACTTTTCCTTTCAGTTCCTCTGCAATGTCACCTATAAAGAAATTAACTTGCTCGAGTATCATAATATTTGCCTGGTAGGGATCTCTCATAGTCCTTACCATGTTTTTGTGATCCTATCTGTCATGTAGTATGATTCATCCTGATCTATTTCCTCACTCATCACATGACTGTGACTACCTTCTTCATCTGTTAAATCCATAAAATTACCCAGACCCTCTCCACTGTCCTTTGTCTGTCCTTCCACTGAAAACTTATTTCCTTTTTCCTCCTCCTTATTACCTTTCACTGATCCCTTTTCTTCCATTTCCTGTCTAGTCATATTCATTGTGTTATGCAAGTCTTTATTTATATTCGAGTCCTCTAATGTGTGTTTCATATCCCCCACCATTTTACTGAAGATTTTTATATTTATTAATGTCCCTGAATAGTCCCTTTTACCCTCCCTTACTTCCCTCATTATCTCCCCGAGTTCATCAGGGCTGTGTTCTCGCCCCAGCATCAACCCCCTTTTTCCAAACCCTTCTTCCCCACCCCTCCTTCTTCTGAAACATCCTGTCTACCCTTATCGTATATTTTTTCCTCCAAAAATTGCCTGATGTCCAAATTTTTTTATTTTATTTTTTTTAAATATACTTATCTGCTGGGGTAGATGCTGTAATTAAAGTTGCTATACAGTTTTCTGTCCTATTTTTCCTCCTCTTCCCCACTTTTTTGGACTTATTTGCCATTTTGTTGGATTTATTAGCCCCTTCCTTGCCCCTTTTCTTTATCTTCTCCTGTTCATATTCTTGTGTTTTTCTCCCGCCTTCTTTTGATGCTCACCACGCTGATTGTTACTGGGATTCCCAGCTCTTGTTACCACAGGCATCTCTTGGTTGTTATTTATCTAAGTCTTATGGCTGATGTAGTTGGCACACTAATTTGGTTTGGGGGGAGCAACTGTGGTTTTTACCTCTGCCCATATATTGCTCTTGAAACTTTTTCAGCTTTTTTATTATTTTCTAATACCTGAGGGCAGGTACACACAAGTGCACACAAGCAGTAACAATAAGGGCAAACAGAGAGAAAAGAAAAAAACAATTCAACAAATTAAATTGGAATCTAAAATATACAATGCCCAATGCTTCTAGGATTACAGGTACATATAATTAACACTTCCCAATACCTCTTAACTTTTCATCCTATTATCCTGTTAAACCTATTATCCTATTAAGATCCCAGAGTACCCAGTTATACTCAGAGTTATCCAAAAATGTCCAAATCACTCAAAATACCCTTAGTGCCCCTAGCAAAAGAGTGCCTTAAATGTTTTCAGCCTTGCAACCTTGCATTGAATGCATAAATATATAATATAAAAATTTAAGATGTATAAATATGTATATGAATACTTGTAATGCTCGTAAATGCCCATAAATGCCTTAATATACACAATCAAAAAAAATAAACAGCCAAAAAAATGAACAAATGCAAATTACTACATATCTCCCTACTTTCCCCCCATTCCCACCCTTCCTTATAAGCTGTCTGTCTGTCTGTCTGTGTTATGTAAGCTATCTATCTAGCTAAAAGGCTGCTTTTCTTTCATTGTCCTTCACTATCCTTCACAATCATAATCACAGTCTTTCTTCTAAACTTCCCCAGAAGAGAAGAACAAAAACGTTTTTCTTTTCTTCCTTCCCCTGTTTGTCTCCATCTCCTCCACTGCTTCCAATGCTCAAAGTACTTTGTCACCTGAAAGAGAGTACAGGAAAGTTGAGTACTCCCAACTCAAGACAGCCCCTATCCCTCAGGTATACTAGAATAGATGGCATACCTTTCCCAGTAAAGAATCTCGCATTTCAGCCTGCTCCTGCTCTCTGTTCAGTCATTTCTAGCAGCTCTGTAAATTATGTAGAGTCTGCCAGCTCTTCAGACACCCCACTGTTCAAATACAAGTGTGAGTTCCTGGACACACATGCTCGTGCTCATTTCACCGCTCTTGTGTTAGCTTCTATAAATTCTGCCAGCTCTACCGACTCCCGCTATGCGAGTGCAAGTGCGAAAAAATGAGATGCAAATTCATAGTCATCTAAACATGCACCCTCTCGATCGTTTCATCACTGCTATGTTAAATTGCCTCTTTCTGCCTTTTTCCACTGCTCATAGAGGGGTGCTAAAAAAAGCTGTAATGCTGTGCTGCTATAATAATACTGTGCTGAGTTGTCCTTGAAGTGAGTAGCAGCCATTCAATAAAATGGTGGGGGATATGAGGGTAAAATAGATGCAAACATGAAAAACTGAAAGCCAACTACCACCTGAATTATACTAGCATACTGCAGACGGTACTTTAACTTTCTCTAACACTGTCCTTTTTAATCTTTTCCAACCATGGGTTGCTAATCCTTGGGCTTCAGGTGTCATACATGGCTGCTTTAGCTGAAAAACGAGAGAGAGAAATACACGGCGTCCACTGTTTTTGGCCCAGCTTCTAGTGTCGAGTGTCCTGCTTCCAGCATGTCTTTCTGGATCTCCTCAGCAACAGAATTGACAAGTCTCTCCATTGACAAATGCTTGTTTTAAGTGATTTTGTGACGTTGTGATTCAATCTGCTACCATTCAAACTGCCAACAAGGGCTTTTTTTCCATGAAATAAATGCTTTTATTTTTGTGCTCTACTTCATTTGCATAACCAACCCCTTTTTTCTCAGTGCTGTAACCCCCAAGCATGACATCATGCAAGGAAAACATTGTTTTTAAGCACCGTTTTGAAACAGAGAGCTCTGTTGGTCAGTCTAGATATTGCAAACATCTACACTACCGACATAGGAGACTACATCTCAGTAAAGAAAGCTTATCAGCTAGATACTATATGCACAATGTCTTATTTTGCAAATAAACATATAAGAGCTTTTATTGTTGAAGCCACTACAGAAATATGAGACTGCACCTCACAGTAAGGGAACTGGAAAACAACTTCTCATTGTACCCACAATGCCTTGCTATGTACATCTACATATTAGGTGCAGTTAACACCACCATCAAAATAAGGGACTGCTCCTCTGAGTTTACATCAACTTTATAATTTACTCAGAATTCCTTGGTGCTGCATGTAAAACATTAACAGTTCCCTTGCATGACATCATTCTGGGGGTGTGGCCATACACATAAAACTGGAGGACACAGTGCTGATAAAAACAAATACCAATGACTATGATTTTTTTTTTTTACAAAGTAAATTGCAACTTCAACATCTGAAGCATGGACAGCAATGGCACACTATATGAAAAAGGCATCTGCAAAAGCTCACAAAAATCACTAAGTTCCTGGGTGGGGGAGAGGTCGGGGAGAGGGTTAAAAAAAATCTGCCTGCAAAGTTGGCAGCTCAGCAATGGAAATTGTAAATTTCTTCACAAATGCAAATTGTGCAGATTCACACCAACTTCACCAGTAAATTAAAAATTTGTAGCATCAATACCAGTACAGGCATGTTGTGTTGGGCCACCCAGACATTATCTTTGTTCAAAATGTTCTATTAATATAACACTGGGTACTTTGAACTAGTTCTGGGCAACTGCATACCCTCTTTAGAGTCTGTGGTCCTGGACCTTAGAAGAGAAGATTTCAGTAAAATGAGGGAAAATTTCAGGAAAAACTGGAAAATGGGGCCTTTTTGGAGGTGATGAACTCTTGCATCAGGAAACAAAGTAACAAATACAAAAGGCTGATTTGGTTCTCCAAGAAAGTGAGGAAGGCAGTGGTCACCAAAAAGAGGGCCTTCAAAAGATGCAAGGAAAAGCAGCAAGAGAAGAAATGGGGGGATATCAGGACAATCTATAGCAGGCAGGGGGGTGGTCAGGGGAACAAAGGCAGACACAGAGCTGTGCATTGCCAAGGGTAACAAAAGGCACAGATTCTTTAGGTACATCAAGGAAGAAAGAAATGCAAAGGGGTAGAATTGTCAGACTATCGGGGGGGGGGAAGGGTAGAATAGGATGACAAGGGGCAGCGGTGCACCAGAATGGAAAAGCAGCATGACAGGGCTTGGAGATATCCCAGCACTCCTGTAATCTGGTGCACCACATGCCAGGATGTGCAATGTTCATTTTTCTGCCCATGAAACAAACCCATCTTCAGCTAGAACTAGGCTCCTGCCCTGTAAATTTCTATACATCATCCCCAAGCATGTCTTTCCTGGTTTTTAATACTGGATCTCATTGGTTGACAAGATGCACCATTTCATTTCTAAGCTGTGTAGTCAGTAAGCAGCACCCTACCCTTTGTATAGTGGCAAATCTCTGAAAGCAGCAGCAACATGTCAGAAACAGAGCAGCAGATCATATAAACAAAATCATGAGTGTGCAGTTATACTGTAATAACTACATTCCCTGGGTGGGTTGTGTTCCAACAAGGCA
The DNA here is from genome assembly GCA_016271365.2 of Neoceratodus forsteri. Taxonomy (NCBI): domain Eukaryota; kingdom Metazoa; phylum Chordata; order Ceratodontiformes; family Ceratodontidae; genus Neoceratodus; species Neoceratodus forsteri. The sequence continues at coordinate 1,644,925,569 of CM057450.1, forward strand.
CAGCCAAAGGCCTTCAGCCACACAAGAAGTACAGTTATAACAGCATAACCACACACCAAGGAGCATGTTGTTACCCTTATAAAATAGTGAAAAAAAAGCTCAAATGAAAATAAATTTTCTTTGACCCAGGCATTTATACTGTAACGGTATGGTCATGTGACTAGGTTTAAACAATCATGGTGCATGATTTCTTACATCTATTTAGGTGTATTTATTTATTTTTTTATTCTCTTTTTGCCCTGGCTTCCCCTAGCCCTGTGAGCAGGGTTTGCCCTGCCCCAGCTACCGACCCCTACATGCTCGGGACAGACCCCTCCCAAATGGGGCTGCCAGTGGCAGAGTTAGGTGACCAGAGGGGTCGTCGCACTGGAGATCGCTCTTTAGTGGGGAGATGAGATTTTTTTTCTATTATTTTTCTCTGGGGGTGGGGAAGTGAAATGACGGCCAGTGTCCACCCCACCCCCCTTACGTGCAGGCACTGGAGAGCTTGTAGTACCTCCAGCCTCTGTTGGGCATCCACATTACACTGGACACTCAACCCTCCGCCTCCCAGAGCAGGAAAGCAGTCCTACAGATGCTCAATCCTGATCCCCCAGCCAGCCCTCTGACACCCAGATCTGTTCCTGAATCCAGGTCATTGGCTTCACAGATGGTCGCCATGCCTCTGCACCAGCAGGCCAGCCTAGGTGTATTTATAAAATTGGCAATACAAATCCTGTACAGTGACTGGGGAAATTCAGTCACATGATCATGTGGTTATTAAAGTAAATCTGCATGGGTTAGTCAAAACATCTTTAGTTTTTTGGGGGATTTTTTATTTTTATTTTATTTTTTTGGACAAAATGATAACCATACTGACCAACTCAAGGGTGTGCTGTATTCTGCAATATAACATGGGCAAGGAAATCCCTGTGTCCTTATTGGCTGAGACTCGATTCTAGCCATTGCCTTAAGAGAACACTACCAATGGCTAAAAACAAGTCCCTGCCAACTTAGGCAACTCACAGAATTCATAAGCCACTTGCTTCCTAATCTCCATCACAAACATGGTTGCAGCCTTTACTCATATAGAAACCTTCAACTAGCCTCTAAAAATAAAAGTCTATTAATTTAACTAAAGTAAGTAAATCATTTAATGTTATTTTCACTCAAGAGCCCCTTCTTAACACACATACACACATTTAGAAAATCAAGTACTTTTCAGAGTTTCCACTGCTGGCATTTCTTTGATGACCATGAAAAATCCCCCTCCTATTCCCACCAGTTTGCCAGAGAACTCCTGCTCCTTACCTGGCAACAGATAGAATTAAGGTTCTGGCTCCACCTGAGGCCTGTGTATGTATATATGCCAGTGGAACTCTGAAGAATTGTGAATTCATGCATTTTGTGTTACCATTCCGTGTGTGTGTGTGGGGGGGCATTCTATTACTGGAATAATGCAGAGTTTTGAATTCTTCTGTTCCATGGTAAACAATCACACATTGTACTGAATATGAAGAAAGACCGATGACAGATAGATGAAAAACATCTGTGGAGGGACTATTTTATATTATTTAGCAACATTTTATTATCATTTTTATGGGTTTGAAAACTTTCAGAGTGTTTGTTTTTTAAAACTTGCCTCTGGGCCCATTTTTTTGTGGCTTGTGCCTTACAACGCCCCTGACCGTGGGGTAAACATAGTACAACCAACGCCCTATTGTGCCTTATTGTGCAACTAACCACCCTTCCTTTGTGGTTGAAGGCACTCAGATGAGCCTCCTGCCGCATAACTCATCCATGGGGTGCAGTTATTACTGGATAACTGCACATCCGGTCATGTTATCATCTATATGCAACACATCAGCATTATAGAACTATTTGTATGCATGATAAAATCTGCAGTTTTAAAGAATAACTAACCTGTTTAATATAAAATAGTTATAGAAACAAATTAACTTCATTAAATGATGTGATGTCTTATTACTCATTCTCATTTTGGATATTCTTATTCTCTGGCACTTTGGCAATTACTTCTGCCAGAAGCACTATACAAAACAGACTACAGCTCAGAGGGCACTAGGTCATGTTGTTGCAAACAAAAACAGCGCGGCACTATTCCATGCTGTCAAAACAGTGACTAGAAATAAAAACAGTAAAACACTTGTTCGCTGTGGGGGGCTCCACTCCCGGTGCCCCCTGACCTCCCCCCATTAAAATAAACTCCTCCAGGTGGGGGGCAACTCAGGGACATGGTGAAACTCTGGTGGGGGGGAGAAAAAAATAAACTAACCTACTCTGGGACTGGGAATACAACCCAGCCACAGCTGCTGCATTGTCCTCCAGCACTGATGGCTCTACTTCCTGAGCCACGGCAGCTACTCAGCGGCCCCCCCTTCCAGCAGAGCTCTTACCTTCTGCAGCAGAGCTTTCCAAGAAACAACTACAGGGTCACAGCTACCACTCCACACCATTTGTGTCTTGCGGCATTATGTACCCTGTAGCTGTTCTTCCACGTACTGTTACTGTTGTGCAGTTTTGCCCTGTGGATTTAAACACACACTCACACTCACACTCACACTCACACTCACACTCACACTCACACTCACACTCACACTCACACTCTGACCTAGTACAAGCTCAGAGATACCAGTCTTTGCATTATTTCAGCAGCCAAATGTGGAATTTACTAGAGCCCGTTAGTCTTTTCATTACTGTGGAAAAAATAAATGTTTCGAGTATAACAATTTTTAGCTACAATCTTTGCTTTCTATTTTGCGTTTTTGTATTTCTTTCATCATATTTTAAACAAAATTCAGATATTCTTGTATTTTTTTTTTCCTTCTTAGGGCCTAATATTCAGACTGCGCCAGGCAATGGTGCAAGTGGCGGCGCAGCACAACCGAGAAGCGCCGGGTGCCAGACAGGGGGATATTCAAAGGTGATGAGCCATGGCGCATCACCTTTGAATATGGCACAGAAGGTGCATGGCACATGTACAATGCGCCAGCACACTTCCCAGACAGGGAGGACTGGGAATGCTTCAGTGCAACTGTAGTTGCTCTGGATGCAGCAACCACGATATTCAGACTTGGGCATGCAAACGGGGCCATAATGTATGCATGGCACAAATGGGGCATTTGCATGTCATTATGGTCCCATTTGCATGAGCTGCTCAGGGCAGCCTGGATAAATGTGCCCAGCACCCTGCACAGCAGGTTGCGTGGACTGAGTGGGTCCTGGAGCACCCCCTGCTCCATAACCACGATCACGGTATACACAATGAAATACAAGTCCTGGTAGTCTAGTGTAACCCTACCCACCCTGTAGCTCTGATCGTGGCACATATGAGTAAATATATGTCCTGGTAGTCTACTGGTAAGTCCCTTCCCTCTCATAGCCATAATTGCCAGTATTACGTAATGACAGCATATGCCCTGGTGATCCAGCGGTAGCCCCCACCCCTCCCGATGCACCGATCACCCGAACAGTAAACAAGACCCCTGCCCTAGTAGGCCAGTAGTTCCCCCCCCCATGCAGTGATTGCTGTAGAAATAAAGTCATCCCCTGCCCTGATAGGCTAGTGGTACCCCCTCCCTATCCCGACCCACCGATCGTCATCTTCTGCAGAAGTGAAATATCCCTGGTGGTCCAGTGGATTCCCCCCCTCCCCACCTGAATCCCCGAAGCCAGCAAAGTGGTTGTGAACAAAGCCCTGGTGGTCCAGTGGTAACCCCATCCCCAAACCCATAGAGGACCCCTGCCCACCCAGCTTCCCCCCCCCAGTCATCTGCAGGCAGCTGCAACCCGCCTGGCTGCCTGCCGAATGCCAGCTTACAATATGCACTTTAAGCCTATTGGTCCAGGTGTGGAGGGCAGTGGGACCTGAAGGAGTATGGTGATGAGGTTGGGGGGGGGGCACAAAAAACAACTCTGTAGCATTAGGGAAAGGGAACATTGTTTAACCAGAAGTAGCATATTAAGCCGAAGCTTGTTTCCAAATGGGACCTGGGAGCACAAGGTAGTAATGTGACTTGTTTAGAATCACACAGTATCCACCTAGGTGGCTGTGGGATTCAAACCCAGGTCTCCAGATCAATAGGTAGTGGCTGTGTGAAAACAAAAATCACTTTATACAGGCAAAATCCTGTTTGCACAAATTTACCTGTGATGGATCTATCTCAGGCATTTTAAAAACATTTTAATATATTTTGGGGGCTATTTTCCAAGCTAGTTCTATGACATTAAGCCAATTGTTTGGTGTCTCACACATTTCAGTAATTCCCAGTAATCCTTCTGTGCAATATGCTGAGCAATAATTACTCAAGTTGTAACACGTGCAAGCAGAATGAAACTGCAATGTCCCCTTTTACAAACCTATACAACTCCTTTACCAAAGTAACCATCCTGACACTTTCAGCCTTTTGTCTCTGACTTTAAAGAGATAACTAGGACTATCTGCATTACTGTACATACAGAAATTAAAAGCATGCCTGCAAAGTTGGTTGACCCATACAAGATCAAATGCCCAGCAATTAACTTTTATTTTAGCATTAGAATTGATCTTTGCAGTAAAAGGGACCTTTAGAACTGAAGAAAGTTACCTTGATCTGGGAAAACACGAATAATGTTTCCAGGAACATTGAATTCCTCAATCCGACATGGGTTGTGAGGCTGTCCTTGAGCAACAGTGCGTGTTTTCTTGTTGAAGATCTTCCAGAGCAAGGAGGGCACGGGGGCAGGAGCTCTTGGCCTGGGTCTCTGGGAGAGGCCCAAAGACTTTAAAAACAAACTTTCTTGTTGTATTAATGTATGTGATCTAGTAGCATCATAAGACACTAACATTAAAGCCATAGCTACTATGACAACTGCAATGGCTGTAACACCCATTTTCCTTCACTCTCACAAACCACATGGAAGACAAATGCTGGGTGGAACAATCAACCCCCAGTTCCCATAACAAGTGGGACAAAGAGTTAAGTGGCTCCACTATGTCTCTGGATGCTTGATTAGGAGGTGTTTGTTGCCAGATTAAATCCTTCTGATGTATTCACTTAGAAATTAGGGGAAGCTCTGTGGTGAGGAAGGGTGAAAGCAGCCTTTGATGTGTCACAAATGGCTGTGAATTTAGTCAGCAAGGCTATCTCCTGGTTAACCATTTGCCCATGCACAAAAGTCTAATTGCTTAACCCCTTCAGTGCTGACATCATAATCACATTGAACCAGACAGACTATACTCCCCAACCCCCGAAAGGGTTAAAAAAACTGTCTTTTAATTATGGAAAAAGGCTGATTTGGCAAAAGGAATGTCTATAGTGAGAATGAGTCAACTGTCAGATAATATTACAGCTGAAGTTGAGAAAACCTGTTCTTTTATGTTAATACTAAAATACAATTAAGTCACTTATCTCTGAATTTTCCAGATTTTGTCAGGCATCAGGCTGGAGAAGAGGCCTATATTAAAGCAGCAGTTCTCAGGGTATTGAGAGTCCCCCAATATTCATGAATCATTTTCTGTTTTCTTTTTTTTTTGTAGACACCTAGGCTGAGATATTCAAAGGGATTGTGCCTGATGTAACTGAATTGTACCAGCGCAAACCCAGAACTGCGCCACAGGGCAATATTCAAAAATGGCAATGTGCCAGGGTGCAAAGATAATGTATACGGCACATCTCCAGGAGACGTGCCCATGAATATGTGGCACATCCCAATATTCAGCCTGGGATGTGTGGCGCATCTGCTGACACAACCCAGAGATGTGCCATATACCTGTGCTCAAAGTTGAACCCGTAAAGAACTCACTCAAGTGCTATCCACCCACTGGCGGTCTGTTGTATTGTATTGCAGTGCACAACACAGCAGCTGCTGGCCATGGGTGGCAACCCTCCCAACACTGTGCACAAACATAGAAACATAGAATTTGACGGCAGATAAGGACCGCTTGGCCCACCCAGTCTGCCCATTTAGTTTAGTTTAGTTTAGTTTATTGTTCTAGGAATTATTACCTTTGAGCCAGAGGCTCTTTTACAAAGGTTCCACGTCAATTAGGTACAGTACAGGTTACATAGATAACACAAAAATTTGTGTTGTGTCAAGAGCAAGAAAACATATACAAATACATATTAAATCACTTGTGCAAAAGGACATGAGATATCAATAATCACATTATTATTACAAGAAAGAGGTCATGCCAGATTAGGAGAAACAAACAGGGAAAAAGTCCAGAACAGAAAGGTTAAGTGAAAGGTGTGGGGAGCAGACAATAGCAGGAGAAAAGGTTTCCCAAACATGTCTTTGTCAGATAACGGAACAGGGTAGGTAGTGAGAAAATAGGAGGTTTAATCAGGGCAGTCACAGGAGCTGGAGGTGGCAAGGTGAGAGAAAAGCCTTGATTTGAAAATACCTAGAGAGGTGGAGGCAGTAATATGAGTGCTGAGGGCATTTAGCCAGTTGGAGACACGATGGGCAAATGATCTTTGTCCCTGAGAAGTCTGGCATCGGGGGACTTGGAAAGGCTGGTGTTCTGATCTTCTGGTAAAACGGGTGCTAGCCGGGCATAATAGGTCTTGGATACAGGGTGGAGTGAGGCCCAGAGTGGATTTTTTTCGCCATCAGGCAGGTAAGGTACTTTATCCAGTTTGAGAATTGCAACCAACCTGAGTCAGCATAGAGTTCACATGTGGGTGCAATGTGCACCAGTGAGCAGCCACAGGCCTTATTTAGGGATGTTGTAATGCGACTAAGTGCTGCAGTAGTGGCAGATCCATATATAACTAAGCCATAGTCAACGACTGAGATGATAGAAGATTGGATGGCAATCCTCAGTGCAGAATGGGTAAGAAGCTGTCGTTTCCAATACAGAATCCCAATTCGCTGATTAATAGTTTTTGCTGTACTATCAATGTGAGTTGCAAAGGTTAGGCCTTGATCAAAGTTGATTCCAAGATATTTGAAAATTGGCACTTGTTCAAGGGTATTTCCCAGGTATGTATTAATGGTGAGTGGGACTTGCCGTTTCTTGTTTTGCGGGTTAGAGAAGAGCATGGATTTCGTTTTTTTGTGGTTTAGAACCAGCTTATGTTCAAGGAACCACATCTCAACTTTGGTAAAAACATGCTGAAGGTTGAGGCGTAAGAGGTTTGGATCTTTATGAGTGGCAAGAATCACGGCATCATCGGCATAGAGGATTAATTGTTCAGGGCAGGATTTGGGGAGGGAGTTTAGGAAAAGGCTGAAAAGGAGGGGGCCCAGGATGGATCCTTGGGGAACTCCTGAGTGAACCGGTTTTGAGTCTGAGAGAACTCCAGATACTTTTACAGATTGAGAGCGCTGAGCAAGGTAATTTTTTTACCCAGTCACCAGGACCCTGCGAGAGCCCTAGGGATAGAAGTTGTTTGATAAGTAGGCCATGGTGAACTGTATCAAATGCCTTGGTTAAGTCAATGTAGACTGCTCCAGTTAGGTTTCCTTTGTCCATGGCATTGTGGATTGCTCCTGAGAATTCAAGTAGGGCAGTCGATGTGCTGTGCCCTTTCCTAAATCTATGCTGCTGAGTGCATAGGATGTTGTGCTTTCCAGGTAGTCTGAAAGTTGGTCCGCCACGCGCTCAAGGGCCTTAGAGAGAGGTGGTAGTATTGATATCGGGCGATAGTTACCAGGCAGTGACCTATCACCACTTTTGTGCACCGGAGTGACAACTGCAGCCTTCCATTTCCTAGGGAATTGGCTGTAGCAGAGGGAGAGATTGAAAATTTTTGTGAGGGGGAGCAGTACTTCCTCCAGAGTGAAGGACAGAAGTTTAAGGTCAATAGTGTCGCTGCTTGCTCGGGACTTAGAAATGGCCTTCTTTACATATTTATAAACTTTATGTGCCTTTACTAGTTTGAAATGGAAGGGTGGTTTGGTTGGAGAGGCAGTAGTAGAAGTAGAAATTGGAGGGTCAGCATCAGTAAAGAAATCAGATGAGAGGACACCACTAAGGTCCGTGAAGGTATCATTTAGGGTGTTTGCAATGATCTCTGGGTCTAATGTAGTGGTTCCATCCACATTCATTATTGTAGGAAAGGATTTGGACTGCTGACCCATGATATTCTTTATGTTGTCCCAGAAGGATTTCCCTTCGCCCCAGGAGTTGGAGAGGGCATTCTTGAAGTAGGAGCTCTTCATCAAGCGGATCTGTTTAGTACAGTGGTTGCGAGCCTGTTTATACTTTTGAATGTCTGACAGAGTGCCAGTAGCTCTTGCAGTGGCCCAGAGATGATCCCTACTTTTGAGTTGTGCCAATAGCTTTGCCGTGAGCCAGGGATTTGTGAGTGCTTTGATTTTGCGCTTTTTTACTGGTGCATAGGTGTCACAGGCAGTGTTGAAAGTAGTAATAAAGTAATCAAGGGCTAGGTCAACATCTTGAGTTTTGTAAATCAAGGACCAGTCTATCTGCCTAAGACAGGTCTTGAGATGAGTAAGGTTGCCATAAGGTAGGACTCTGCTATAGATGGTTTTTGGAGGCGGCTTACGAAACTTATTTTCCCTACCTAATGGATAAGCTGCAGATCCTAGTTAACCAGCAGCCTACTTCTTTATACCCCCACCCCCTAGAATTGCCTTATGACTGTCCCATGCATGCTTGAACTCAACCACTGTTTTTGACTCCACAACCTCCTCTGGATGGCCATTCCTTGCATCCACAACCCTCTCTGTGAAAAAATACTTCCTTACATTACCTCTGAGCTGACCCCCTCTATCTTCAAATTGTGCCCCCTTGTTCTTACACACCTCTATTTTTGAAAGATGCTACCCTCTTGGACTTAGTTGATTCCCTTGAGGTACTTGGAATGTTTCTATCATGTCCCCCCTCTCCCTCCTTTCCTCGAAGCTATACATATTAAACTCCTTTAGTCACTCTTCATATGTCTTCCGGTGCAGACCCTGCACCACTGTAGTTGCCCTCCTCTGGACAGCTTCCATCTTGTTTATGTCCTTGCAGAGATTGGGTCTCCAGAACTGCACACAGTACTCCAGATGGGGTCTCACCAGCTGTCTGTACAGAGGGATAACAACTTCTTGTTTTCTACTGGTGATGCCTCTCCCTATGCATCCCAGTATCCCCTCAGCCCTTCTTACTGCCCTCTCACATTGCTTGCCCACCTTTAAGTCATCTGATATGACTACCCCAGGTCCCTTTCCATTTTTGTTGTTGTTAGTACCTCACCCCCCATTGTGTACTCTTCCCTGGTTTTTGTTTCCCAGGTGCATTACCTTGCACTTCTTAGCATTGAATCTAAGCTGCCATACATTTGACCATTCCTCTAACCTTGCCAAGTCCCTTCTCATCCTTTCCATCCCACCTTGTGCATCAGCTCTGTTGCAGATCTTTGTGTCATCTGCAAAGAGCCATACTTTTTCTTCCAGTCCCTCTGCAATGTCACTTATAAAGACATTGAAGAGGACCGGTCCTAATACTGAACCCTGCGGTACCCCACTAGTAACCCCCCTTTCTTCTGAGGGGACTCCATTTACTATTACACTCTGTGTCCTGTTCTCCAGCCAATTCTTTACCCAGGCTATCATCTTGGGACACACACCCAGGCTGGCTAACTTGTATATTAATCTTTTGTGTGGGACTGTGTCAAATGCTTTGCTAAAGTCTAGGTAGGCCATGTCCACAGCCCCTCCTTGATCTACTACTTTGGTCACCCAGTCAAAGAAATCTATCAGATTTGTCTGGCATGACCTTCCCGCTGTGAATCCATGCTGCCTTGGGTCCTGAGCCCCTCTGGCCTCTAGATACTCAACAATTCTTTCCTTTAGAAGTGATTCCATCATTTCCCCTATCACTGAGGTTAAACTAACAGGTCTGTAGTTTCCTGCTTCTGCCTTGCTCCCACTTTTGTGAAGGGGAATCACATCTGCCCTCCTCCAGTCCTCGGGTACCACCCCATCCTCCCATGATTTGTTAAACAGGGTAGTCAGTGGTGTCACTAGTTCTACCCTTAGTTCTTTTAGAATTCTGTGATGAATCCCATCAGGCCCCATTGCTTTGTCCACCTTCAGTTTTAAGAGTTCTTTCAGATCCCTTTCTTCTGTAAATGGGCTGGTATCAACTTCTGTATCCAGAGTGTTTCTACTGTTTGTTTTAGGTACCTCTCCCTCTTCCTTTGTAAATACTGAGCAAAAATATTTGTTTAGTATCTCTGCCTTTTCACAGTCACCCTCTGCCCACCTTCTCCCCTTTATTAAGCCTCACTATCCCTCTCTTAGTCTTCCTTCACTCCCTGATGTACCTAAAAAAGGTTTTACCCCCCTTCTTAACTGAGTTGGCTATCTTTTCCTTGGTTCGGGCCTTTGCTGACTGCCTTCCCAGCTTCCTTTTGCTTTAACTGATACAATTATCTGTCCTGCTCCTTCTGTGATTCCTTGTACTTTCTGAATGCTTTCTTTTTCTCTTGGACCTTCACTGCCACCTCCTTTGAGAACCATAGTGGTTTCTTACATTGTTTTGTTTTAGAAACATAGAAACATAGACTTTGATGGCAGATAAGGACCACTTGGCCCACCCAGTCTGCCCATTTCCCTACCTACTGGATAAGCTGCAGATTCTAGTTAACCAACAGCCTGCTTCCTGCAACCGCCCACTATAATTGCTTTGTGTTTGTCCCATGCATGTTTGAATTCCCCCACTGTTTTAGACCCAACGACCTCCTCAGGAAGGCTGTTCCATGTATCCACCACTCTCTCCGTGAAAAAGAATTTCCTCACATTACCCCTGAGCCGTCCCCCCTCTATCTTTAAACTGTGCCCCCTTATTCTTACACATCTCTTTTTCTGAAAGATGCTACCCTCCTGGACTTTGTTGATTCCCTTGAGGTACTTGAACGTTTCTATCATGTCCCCCCTGTCCCTCCTTTCATCAAGGGTATACATATTAAGCTCTCTCAGTCTCTCTTCATATGGTTTCTGATGTAGACCCTGCACCATTTTAGTTGCCCTCCTCTGGACTGCTTCCATCCTGTCTATGTCCTTGCATACAGAGGGATAACCACTTCCCTTTTTCTACTTGTGATGCCCCTTCCTATGCATCCCAGTATCCCCCTGGCTCTTCTTACTGACTTTTCACATTGCTTACCCACCTTTAGGTCATCTGATATGACTACTCCCAGGTCCCTTTCCATTTTTGTTGTTGTTAGTACCTCCCCTGGTATTGTGTACTCTTCTCCTGGGTTTTTGTTTCCCAGGTGCATTACTTTGCACTTCTTTGCATTGAATCTAAGTTGCCATATGTCTGACCATTCCTCCAACCTTGCCAAGTCCCTTCTCATCTTTTCTACCCCTCTTGTGTATCAACTCTGTTACAGATCTTTGTGTCATCTGCAAAGAGGCATACCTTTCCCTCCAGACCCTCTGCAATGTCACTTATAAAGATGTTAAAGAGGATTGGACCCAGTACTGAGTCCTGAGGTACTCCACTAGTAACCCCTTTCTTCGAATGTGTCCATTCACTATTACCTTCTGTGTCCTGTTGTGCAGCCAGTTCACTACTAGGCTACCACCCTGGGACCCACTCCCAGGCTGGCTAACTTGATTATTAATCTTTTGTGGGACTGTGTCAAATGCCTTGCTAAAGTCTAGGTAGGCCATATCCACAGCCCCTCCCTGGTCTATTACTTTGGTCACCCAGTCAAAGAAATCAATTAGATTAGTCTGACATGACCTTCCTGCTGTAAATCCATGTTGCTTTGGGTCCTATGCCCCGCTGGCCTCTAGGTACTCAACAATTCTTTCTTTCAGAAGTGATTCCATCACTTTCCCTACCACTGTGGTCAAACTTACAGGTGTAGTTTCCTGCTTCTGCCTTGCTCCCACTTTTGTAAAGGGGAATCACATCTGCCCTCCTCCAGTCCTCAGGTACCACCCCATCCTGCCATGATTTGTTAAAAAGTGTGGTCAGTGGTGTCACTAGGTCCCCCCTTAGTTCTTTTAGGATTCTGGGGTGAATCCCGTCAGGCCCCATTGCTTTGTCCACCTTGAGTTTTAGGAGTTCTTTCAGGACTCTTTCTTCTGTGAATGGACTGCACACACAATAGTCCTTGGTGGTCCAGTGGTTCCCCTCTCCCCATCTCGACCCTCCCATTGCTGTCATAATATTAAAATAAATCTCCCTATTGGTCCAGTAGTTCCCCTCACCCCTCTCATACTGCTGATCGCCGTGCTAATAATAAAATAAATTCCCTGGCAGTCAATGGTTTCCCCTCCTATCCGGACCTCAATCTCTGAAAATGATTTTCATTTTATCCTAGAGTCAGTAGTATCCCCTCTCACTGGCGAATCCTGATCACTGTCAAAGTATAAAACTACATTTCCCTGGTGGTTCAGTAGTACCACCCCCATACACAGGACCCCCAGCCCACCTAGCTCCCTTCCCCGGTCATTGGCGGGCAGCATACCCACCTGCATACCACTGCGGCTGCCTGCCAAATGACAGCTTACACTAGTTGCTGCAAGCTCATTGGTCCACATTGTGGACCAATGGGTTACAGTGCATACTGTAATAATTCATAACTTTGTGAATGAATGACCCATTCACAAAGTTGTGAATTATTACAGTATACACTGAAGCCCATTGGTCCACAGTGTGGACCAATAAGCCTTCAGCAACTACTGTACACTGTCATTCGCTGGCAGCCATGAGTATGCAGCAGTGGCATGCTGCTCAACAAAAACTGGGGGCTAGCTTGGGTCCTGTGTGTGGGGGTACCACTGGACCCACCAGGAAATGTAGTTTAATACTTTGATGGTGATTGGGGATTCAGAGGGTCAGGATGGGGAGGGGAAAACCACTGGACCACAGGGAAATAAATTTTATTATTAGCACGGTGATCGGAAGTGCGGTAGGGGAGGGAGGAACCACTGGACCACCAGGGCACCATTTTATTAACTTTACAGGCAATCAGTGCTACCGGGGCAGAGAGAGGGGTACTGCTAGACTACAAGGGAACTTATTTCTACAACAGTATGGGTGATCAGAGCTATGGGATGGGAGGGGATACCACTGGGCCACCAGGGATATTGGATTCACAACACTATGGGTGATTGGAGCTATGGGATGGGGGGATCTCTGGACCTCCACTGCCAGCATTGCATGGTGTACAGGGCACCAGGTGCATTTTGCTGGCCAGCCCTGCACAAGTCATGCAAATGGGGCCATAATGACATGCAGATGACCCCATTTGCACCTTGCATGCATTATGGCTCCATTTGCGTATTGATGTCTGAATATCAGGAATTTACTCACGGCATATCTCTGCTGTGCTGGCACATTTCCCATTCCTGGTATTCAGACCTGTCTGGGGGATGCGCCGACGCATTGTATTTGTGCAGCAGACATTATTTAATATATTCAGAAGAGATGTACCATGGCACATCTCTTTTAAATATATCCCTTTGTTGCTCCAGTGCAACTCAGTTGGGCTGAGCACCCACTTGCGCTATTGCCAGGCGCATGTCTGAATATCAGGCCACTTGCGTTTTTCTCCTCTGCTTACTTACTTACTTACTACTTGCCAGCAAAAACAGGCCACATGGTCTATCAAGTCTACTTGAGTGTGCAGCTAGCACCCCACTTGCAGCTGCCCCTCCCCCCTTGACCCCCCCACACACACAAATGAGTGCCAACTGACCTTGAACCAGATTAAGTTGTTGGTGGTCATTCCAGTGACTGTTTCAGAACTGCCCTTTATCAATCAATCAATCGATCGATTGATCAATCAAATCTTTAGTTTAGCAAGCAGAACACCATTGAGATAAACTCATTTTCAAGATGGACATGGAAGAGATTCACAAAAGGCAACATGATACATTCACAGAGCTTCATTGGCAAACAGCATACAGATATATACTGTACAATGAGTACAGGGCATGGAAGGTATTCATGCCAGCATACAAGTTTGTACACTATACAGACAAGTCAAAATTACAAAATAGTCAGGTGTAATATATAAGAAAATACACAGAGTATACACAGTATATATGCAGGATCTACACTAGGGCCCAGATATTCAAACTGCGTCAGGCTGTGGCGCAAGCCTAGGCGCAGTGCAACTTGGCTGCACAGGGGCGTGGACTGGGCGATATTCAAGGGAGCTGTGCCAGGGCTCAGCAGCATTGAATATCACACCCTGGCCACCCACAGTGCGCATGGTGCAGTGGCACTGCGCCAGCGTCAGTGGCCAGAGTGGAGCATGAGGATGCGCTAGCGCAAGTTCCATTGCGCAAGGCGCAGCAACCACGATATTCAAAAGTTGACATGCAAATGGGGCCATAATGTATGCAAGATGCACATGGGGCCATTTGGATGTCATTATGGCCCCATTTGCATGCAGGTGCACTGATCCCCGACGACTTGCACCTGGTGCCCTACCGGGCAGCAGCAGTTGGGGACCGATGCCCCCTGCAGCGTGGCAATGTGCCCCACAGCCCGATTGCGGGCTTCAGTAAAAGGAGACTAATCCTATATCCCTGGTTTTCCAGTGAACCTGTCTGCCTGATCACGGGCTGAAGTAAAAATAAAAGAAAACTATTATCCCTGGATCCATTCACATATCTGGAATGTGTAGTACGGTATGGGCTGCACGCCCATTGGCTCACAGTGTGGACCAATGGGCATACAGCCCTACCAACGGTGTCAGTTGGTGGGCGGCAGGTGGCAGGCAGATGGGGTGCTGCCGCCCGCCGCTGACTGAAGCGGGAGGTGGGGATCGTGGGTGGGTGGGGAGGGGTCCACTGGACCACTAGGGAGAATAGGTTTCTTTTTTTTTAATTCAGCCCGTGATCAGGCAGAAAGGTCCACTGGACCACCAGGGATGATAGTTTTCTTTTATTTTTACTTCAGCCCGTGATTGGGCAGACAGGTCCACTGGACCACCAGGGATAATAGGTTTCTTTCTTTTTAATTCAGCTCGCGATCGGGCAGACAGGTCCACTGGACCACCAGGGATATAGGATTAATCTCTTTCTTACTTAGTCTACGATCTGGCGGGCAGTGGTCCACTGGACCATCAGGGATTTAGGATTAATCCTTTTTTTATTGATGCCCGCACTCGGGCATGGGGCGGCGCCACCACAGAGGTGCATCCGGAGCTCGGGTGGCCACCCACAGGTGGCAGCTGCCGTGTTGTGCCCTGCAATGCAGCAGCTCACCTGTGGGTGGCCATCCATTGTTCCTTTTTTTTGGGATCAACTTTGTGCTGGCGCAGGTATGGGTTGCGCATGCATGGCTCCGCACATCCCGGGCTGAATATCGGGCTGTGAAGAGTATGCTCGGGCATGCCACCGCTACCTGCACCTGCATACATTACTGATGCGCTCCAGCACATTGGGATTTGTGCCGTGCACGTTCCCCTTTTGAATATCGCACCAGGGCACATCAGTGTATTGCGAATGCTCACATGTGCAACCCTTTTGAATATCTAGGCCTATGTGTCAAAAATAATATTTATTTATTTGGTTTTTGTTGGCCGGGTAAGTGCACTAGACAAATCCTGCCTATTTTCAGGCACGACCCTAGAGAGGGGGATACAGATGAATGCCAACTGACCTTGAACCAGATTAAGCTGTTGGTGGTATTTTTAGTGAATGAGGGAAATTTGGCCAGGACACCAGGGAAATTCCCCTACTTCCTGCTTCCTGTGAGCAGGGGGGACCCATTTTCTGGTGGGACCAAGATGGCGGAGGAGGAGGAGGATGTCTGCTTGGTAGGAGAGAGGCCTCGTCTTCTACTATTATCATGTTAGAGGCTGCAGCGGTGTTTCGGCTGAATTTATTTCGAATTTAAGCTCTGAAAGGAGAATCTTCAGGGAGCTTACTAAGGAATTTACTGAAGAACTACAGCCAGAGGTGTTGCCTGTAAAGGCATCTGCAGATCTTGAGGAAGAGAGTGGCTCTGAGCACAAGATTACAACTTGGTTGTGAATTCCCTTATTTGCTGCAGCAGGATTTGAACCTGGAACCTACGATTTGCAATGGCAATACAAGGATGGATGAAAAATGGTGGAAACAAGGCAACCAGAGGTGGTCATGGAGCAAGAAGAAGAAGGGAGATTGGGAGAGTCTGTGAGCTGGCGGCTGTCCAATGGAACTGTGCCCCGGGTAAAAGGCGCTGAAATTCAAACAGGTACTTTTTATTTTCCCAACACCGAGAATTTGCCTGTTCTAGCTCCAGAAATGACTGTAAAGTTGTCCAAACAGGTAGAATTGCCTGTCGTCTTGCAGCCAAGCTCGTTTCCCAAAATTAACACTGCTACTGTTTCGGGTGTAAAAACGGAGCTCAGATCTCGGCTTTTAATGACAGAAAATAGCGCTATGAACGACTGGAGCTCTGAAGCGCCTGCTGGAATATAGTCGGGAGGATTTAAAGAAGAAAAGTCTGGGATGCCTGAAAGCCTCAAAAAACTGTAGCCTGTCTTTTCAGCCTGCACAAAGGAAGGAGGAACAGGACATTATTTCAACTAATGCTGAAAAGAGCTGTACCACTTTGCCTATGGATTTTACTGACTTTGCTGTCCCTATGGATAAAATAAAAGGTTTTGTGTTGAATAATAATATGAAGCAGGGGATGCAGTAGAGGCAAATAAAAATGTGGTTTACCAGTCTAATGTGGGTTACTAATTAGGGGTTACAGAATTTTCTTTTCTGAGGGCACACAAGGAAAATGTAATTCCCATGCCAAATGGATTAGGTTTAGGTAATAAAGCAGCGTCTATTATAAATAATGAGGGCAAAAGACTGGACGCCGAAAAAGCTCTAAGTGGGGCAGGTTGGTCTCTGTTGGAATCAGGTGGATGGATTCTGACCCCACTTGGAGCCGAAGTCATCCTTTTCTCAGAATTCTCCTGAGTGGGCTCCAAAGGTGCAACTGCAGGAAAATGTTTCAGGTACAGATAAGAAGGTGGAGGAGTGTATGTTTTAGGTACTGCAGGTAACCTGAATAACTTGAGTGATTCAGCTGAGGCTGCTGTGTCTCATAAGGCCTTACCTAAACCTGCAGTGGAATTGTTAGTACCCCCAAAGGAACCAGATAAAGCCTTTGCTGTCGGAGCTCTTTTCCAATGCACAAAGAAGCTGGAGATGCAGTGCTTACGGTATAAAGGGGATTGGAAGTCAGACCCGACAGACATTACGTAGGGAAAGTTTTACTGAAAGATTCTTTGCATTTTTCTCCTAAGGATGTTTATGCATTTATACACATTTCGGTGAAGATAATTTTGATATCAGCTTTAGGTCTCAACAAGCACTTGACCTTTTCTAGTTACGCTATGGGCAAGTAAAATTTTCCAACATGGACCCCCTTTATTGTGATACCATTGTCAAAGCCCTTGATTAAATTTGTCACTATAATGTTTCGAATGAAGGGGTCTGGGTAGAAGATATTACATTCTGGCTAAAAAAAAGGTGTGATGTTTTAAGTGAACCTGAGCCTATTTTAGACTCAGAACAATTTTGGACGGGAGGGTGGAAATATAAAGTTAAGCTTAAGCAAAATGAAGCAGGAATTGAGCACATTCCAAACTCTTTTTTGTTAGGAAAGGACAGAGGAGTGTGCTTTTACAGTGGACAGCCTCGTGCCTGCTATAAATGTGGAGCAAAGACTCACCTGTCTAGCGTTGTGACCAACCCAGATGATAATTGTGGGGAGGTAGGGCACGTAACTATGTTTTGTGGTAATCCATCTTGCTGCGATTTATGTGAGGGCAAAGGTCATGTGTTTAAATTCTGCCCTTGGGCCACTTTATAATTTGTCACATAGTTCTGGTTCTGAGTCTTATATACAGAAAGCACAAGAAGCTGTGGTTCTGTCCACCCCTGCAGGAGGGTTCCATTTCTGTTCCTAGTTCTGTGGTACAACTCCTGAGGTCAGAGGTACAACAGAAAGGAAAACCTAGCTTGGTTTCAAAAATGGTGGTAACAGGGAAAAGTGTTTCCTGAAAATCAAAGAAATAAGCAGGGTACTGATGTTAGCAAAAGGACACTTAAAAAGGATGGAATGGGTCCTCTGAATATCTTAAACATTCCCCGGTTTGTTTTCTGATGAGAAAGTAGGAAAACAGAAATGGTAAAAAGTCAGAAGATACTTTTGTACAGTTCAGAGCAGATCAGCAAGAAATCTGCATGCTAAAGCCCCCCAGATTGCCAGATGGAGACTAGCAATACTTATGCGGCTCTGTTTACATCTTGGGGTAAGACAGAAGGGATGAATCAGACTCCAAAATCCACTATTTCAACCAAATCTCAGATACTAGACAACTATAAGGATAAAAAAGAAAAAAGGAAAAAATGAAGGGTATTGACCATCATGAAGGACTATGGTGGCTCCTGGGGTTCATTAAACACTCATAGCTTATTAAATAAAGCTAAACGGCTAGCTGTGTTTAATTTTATACATGATTTTCCTTTGTCAGTCTGGTTTTACAGGAGACATGGATGTCCACCATTGACCAAAGGTTAGCATTTAAAAAGGTTGGCTGTGGGGCCCATCCTATTGGTCTTTGGGGAGGATGTTCGGATGGAGTGGGGATTTTATTCAACTCTTTTCATTTCAGTTGCATAATCTGATAGACTTGGTACCAGGGAGAGTTTTGATTTTGGATGGGAAATGGTTGGGTTTTGTTTTCGTTTCATTAATATCTACAATCCTCAAACTAAATCAGGTAGGGTGAACTGCCTAACACTGGTGCAGCCTTTTTATTCACGACGGTCAGAGTTTTATGGGAGGGACTTTAACTGCACAGTTCCAGATCTTATACATGGTAAACAAAGTGGCAAGAAAACCTACTGCGATACTAACGCTTTAGGTAAAATCCTTAGAGATGCAGGTTTAGTGAGTTGTAATACCTCTTTAAATCTTAAGAATAAGTTTTCTTTTCAAAAGAAATCTTTTTCTCTCATCGACCATATGTTTGTTTCTTCAAACATTCACATAAACTCATTCCAAATTTTTCCTGTGAATTTTATCATTCATTTTTGGTAAGCACCTTTTCCTTCCAGAGATGACAGAAATAAGACACATAAGATGGAAGCTTAATAATTCAGTGCTAGAACTAAATTTTATCCAGATTAGGATAAGAAACCTATTGAAGGCTAGGCTTTCAGTAGCTTTTTATACACAGTTATATGTATATGGTGGTTAGACACAAAAGCAGATCTACGTAACCTGTTCAAAAATACTGGGAGGAAAATTAAAAATGAAAATTTCTATGCTATCTAAGTTTGAGACAGCAACTTCAGAGAATTTTGTCCTTAGCTTACACATCTAGGTGGGATTACTCAGATCAAATCTCCTTATTAAAAGATGCTATGAAAGAATATCAGTATGACAGAAGTAAAACAATGCAGGCCATATTACTTAATGGAGTAAAGAAATCACCTCTTGGGGACCCCTTTCAGATGTGCAAAGAACTTAGAGATTCAATGGGTTTGGAGGAGCTAAAAGATCTGATGGGGTGTAGTAACTTCAGAGCAGGAATTAAGAGAGGTAATTAAGGAACATTTTGTTCCCTTAATCCTATAAAAACTATTTCTATAACAGAGATAGAGGATTATTTAAATAAGATTCCGTATCATGTATAAGGCATAACAAGGAAGCAGAATGGGATACTATCTCCAGAAAGAAATTATGGAAACTATCAGGTCTCTAAAATTAAATATTTCACCTGGTCTAGATGGTCTCACAAATAACTTGTATAAACAGTTTTCGGATGAACTAAGTCAATGCCTGGGCCTATTATTTCAAGATTTTCTAGACAAGAATCGCATCTACCCTCCTTTTCAGAAGGTTTATTAACTTATATTTTTAAATCAGGTGACAGGCAAGATATGGGGAATTGGAGACCAATCACCCTATTAAATACTGACTATAAATCTTTGCCAAAATATTGAATGAAAGGCTTAAACATCACAGGGAAGTGATTTCACCGAATCAATATTGTGGCTTGCCAGGAGAAGAATTCAATCTGCCATCATGCAGATAAGAGATGTAATTGACTATTTCAATGAGATGGGATTAACAGGTTGTTTAGTAGCAGCTGATCTGGATAAAGCATTTGACAGGGTCCATTTGCCATTTCTTTTAAAACTTTGAGGCATTATGGGGTGCAGGTTAAGCTGACAAATTTAATTGAGCAATTGTACCAGAGTGGGATGGTTTTCCTTTGTGAGAGGCCGAACGGCTGCTGGATTTCCCTTAACCACGGGGGTTCGGCAAGGGTGCCCTTAAGCCCCCTTTTATATACATTTGCTATTGATCCCTTTTTACGAACTGCATTGGAGGCAAAGAAATGGAAGGGGATACAATATAGAGAAAACAGTCTAGCACAGCTACATATTCAAGCTTATGCTGATGATTTGGTTATATATTTGGAGGACTGTTCATCAGTTACGGGGTTTATGAGAGCATTTGAGGAATTTACTACAGTGTCTAACGCAAAAATAAACATAAATAAAACAAAAGGACTGATTATTGGGGGGTGTGGGATTTTGGAACTATGGCTGGAGAAAATTCATTTTTCTAGAGACCCGCTTCGAATTTTGGGCATTAACTTTGGTCCTCAGAATGTTCCTAATGATAATTGGAGAGGATACTTAGAAGTGTTGAAAATAAAGTTTCTAGATGGAAGCAATGGCATTTGTCTAAAATTAAAAGAGTTCAAATAATTAAACAATTCCTTTTGCCCATTATTCAATTTGTGGCAATGATATTTCCACTACCAACAGAATTTGAAACAAGTTATATAGCATCTTTTTCAGATGCTTTGGGGTAAAACTGCCTAAACCCGTTAAAAGAAGTTTTACTTACCTAACAATAAAACAGGGGGTTTAGGAATGATAGACCCAGTGGTATACGCCCATGTTTTCTTTATTACCAACTCCTTGAAAGAAGGGTTGATATCGGAATCCAGATCTGAAAATTCATGGAATTTAATAATTATGGGAAATACTTTAAGTGTTGGACTTCTTTAGCCCTAAACTTAATAAATATCTACATATTCCAGAGCACTTTCGCCAACGGCACAAAAATTATATAAATGGGAAATACAGAAGACAGTAGCACTCACATATAGTACAAGGGACTTGTATCACCATCTAATGAAAAACTATACCCACAAGAGCCGAATTTAAAACTGCCCATTAACTTTGAACCCCATCGTGAGTGGCTCAATTGAATAATCCTAGGTTGCCCAAAAATCAATGGAGGTACAGTGGTTAATTTTCTATGGAAGACTGAATGTTAGGGGAATGCGAAATAAAGTCTTACAGGAAAGGTTATGCCCTTACCTTGAATGCATTAATAAGGAGGAATCCATGGTCCATTTTTACTAGATTGTTCCTATGCTTCAGGATTGTGGGTTTTTAGCAGATGTATGGAACCTGACATGGCTGAAAAATATGACATATGAATTCTTAGCTTTAGGAGTGTCTCCAGTGGGTTCATTCGATTGCATAAGGGACTTTGACTTTATTTTTGGGATGTCTCAAATACTTCCTGTGGCAAGCCAGAATACAATGGGTTATATATCAAAAGAAAATGTCGTATGTTTGCATTAGTAGGCTAATTGTTAAAGAGTTGGAGAACATTTTTGCCTCTGATATGTTAAGAGTATCCCCAGGATTACTAAAGAAATTATGGAAAGGGTTTTTTCATTTTATTAAGTATAAATAAAGAAACTGAAGAAGCAAGAATAAATGTGAAAAACAGTTTGATAGCAGGTGTTCAAGAAGTGGATCTAAGAAGTTAAATGGATATAGTGTTGTAGTCTTTGGCTATTATTTGATTTCTGTGAAAAATGTTGTATTCTATGTTTATTTTGCAAATAAAAACACCCCTACTCTTTCGATAAGTGCCATGGGATCTTTAACATCCACCTGAACTACCACTAATCCAGGCAGATGGGACCTCGGTTTAACAGCTCATCCAAAAGATGGCACCTCAGAAGTGCAGCACCCCTCTCATGCTGCACTACAGTGTCAGTATTGGGATATTAACCCAAGTGCCAGATGTGGGAACTGAACCCACAGCCCTCTTATCTCCTGGCCTCAGAGGCAAGTGTGCTACCTACTGAGCCGCTGACACTGACATATATAGATATATAAATATAGAAGAGGTAAGAAGGAAAGAAGGCCAGGGGAAGGGTAAGAACATCAATTACTGGGGCAGTAAGTTAACACAAGACAGACAGAGATGAGTCCTGATGCAAAAAATAGAGACGGGACCAGGGACTTACGGGAGTGAATGAAGTGACAACAGGGATAAGCAGGGCAAGAAAATTAAGGGATCATTGGTAGAAGCAGTTGCATGTATCTTTAAAAGACAGCAAAAACAAGTTTTTGAAGAGGGACGATGACACCGGGGAAGTGAGCTGAAATGTTTTTTGTGCATTATTCCAAAGAACAGGGAGGGCATGTCTGATTTCCGCTCTGCCAAAATGCATTCTTGCTTTAGAGATCAAGAGAAAGATATAAGAGAGACTTCTTAAAAGGTAGGTACCAGGACTGCAAACAGACAGGCAGTCCTTGATGCATTGTGGCAGCTCATTAATAATGGCTCTATATGTCCAGAACACTGCATTCTTTTGTCTCCTGAGGCTAAGTGAGCTCCATCCTATGGTAGTATGGAGGGTACAGTGATGTGTAGAATAGGGGACATTGGTAAAAAATCTAAGTGCCCGGTGATATAGGGAGTCAAGTTTGGAAAGGGATGCTCTCGAGCTATGCCCATCCAAGAAATCGGCATAGTCTAGGAGAAGCATGAACGTAGTTTGTACTAACCTTATTTTTCCCTCCTGAGTTAGAAAATGCCCGATTCTAAAGAAAATCCCAAGCCTCTGTTTTAGTTTTTTTGATATTTCTTCTATAAGGACTTTGAATGATAGTTTAATGTCTATCCAAACTCCCAGGTATTTAAAGGATTCCACGTAGTCCAGTGGCTAACCAAGCAGGGTGAGGATTTGATGGGCTGCCCTGGGGTGCAGGGTTTGGAGGCATTCACTGATGGGGTGAAAATCATAACTTTCATTTTCTTAGCATTTAAGAGGAGCTTTGCGTGCAAAAGATTTTTCTGTAAATGATTAAATTCGATTTGGAGGTCATTACACGTGAGCTCCAGGGTAGGCCTAGCTGTGTATTAGACTGTATCATCAGCAAATAGGTGAACATTTGCTAACTTGATTCCAGTGTTTAAGTTGTTTATATAGATGGCAAATAAAAGTGGACCAAGAATGCACCCTTGGGGTACACCTCGTGAAAGAGTTTTCATAGGAGAGAGGTCACCCCTGCCTTGACCTGCTGATAGTGATTGGTGAAGTAGTTGGAAAACCATTTTAGGGCCAGATTGTTAACACCAATATTCCTTAGAGTGGCCAAAAGCGGGGTGTGATCCACCATATCAAAGGCTTTGCTAAGGTCAAGAAACAGGGCACATATATAGTTTCTGGCATCCAGGGCATTCAGCCAATCATTCGTGACTTAGCAAGTGCTGAGATAGTGCTATGATGGAGCCGAAAACCAGACTGTGCTGGGTTTAGCAGGTCAGAGTCCTCTAGGTACTGCCTAAGCTGGGAATTAACCACCTTTTCAAGTAACTTAGATAGAATAAGAAGCAAGGATATTGTACGGTAGTTGTTTAGATCACTAGCGTTGCCTGATTTAAAAAGCGGTATAACTTGGGCTGTTTTCCATATGGCAGGGAGGGTACCCTGGGCAAGGGACGTATTAAAAGGTGAGTGATTGAGGGGGACAAGCATAGTAATCAAGTTTAAGATAGTATGGCTCAAGGAGATCTGCGCCTGCACTCTTCCTAGTGTCCAGATGAAGTAGGAGGTCATCTACCTGCTTCACAGTAACAGGGCCAAATGAGAAGGCTTTGTCTTGGGTGGATGAAGCTAAGTCAGGGCAAACAAGGCTCAGGTTACACAGCTGCTCCCGGAGGCTGTTGGCCAGCGAGGCATCAAAGGCTAAGCCTGCTGTGGAAAAATGGTTGTTAATGAGGTCCAGGATTTCCTGTTTGTCATTAGTGGAGGAGGCACCACTCGAGATTTTTGGTGGGAACAGGCTAGATGAGCTGTGACCTTGTAGTTCCTTTAACATTTTCCAGAATTTACATGTGCAGTTGGGTGAGGATTCAAGTTCAGAGCAGTAATAAATAGATTTCTCAGCCGTAGTTAATCTGGTGCACTGGTTTCTAGCAGCTCTGAAGGCTGCCCAGTCAGCAGGCTGTCTGGTTTTCCCTGCCGTTTTCCAGAGAGAGGCCCTCTGTAGCAGCTCTGCTTTCTAGCTAGCGGTGAACCATGGGCATGATTTCTTCTCAGTGTGGGTTTTGGCTAGAGGTGCATGTTTATTAATGGAGCAAAGGATGATATTATGGAAGGCTTTGGCTACCGAAGGGGCCAAACAGAAGTCCTGCGAGTTAGCATGTTGGAGGTCAGATAAGAAGGCATTGGGGTCAAAGTTCCATTTTGTTCTCTTAAGGATATAGTTAGAGGAGGAGGAGACAGTTTTGGGGAGGTCCACACATAGGCTATAACACAGTGATCGCTAAAATCATTGATGAATACGCCGAAGTATGAATAAAGATGGAGTTGGTCGACCAAAATGATGTCAAGCAAGGTGCTATGGTTAGGGTTTTTTAAGATGGGATGGGTAGCTTCTGTTATAAGTTGTGACAGCCCAAAGTTGTTGCATAGCTCTTTTAGGGGTAAGGATGAAGTGGAGAACAAGTCCTTATTAAGACACCTGTAATAACCTCACAGGATACGGAGTCTAGGACATTAGATAAATGTTGCAGCACCTTGTTCCCTGCAGAAGGAGGCCTGTAGCATCCAATGATGTAAATGGGAATGGTGTGGGATAGTTGCAGCTTTAGAGTAGTACATTTAGTAGCCTGTGACATAGGCTACTGTGGGAATGTGACATGCACAACAGCGACACCTGATGGCAATTGTGATGGGGCTCCCAAACAATGCTGGCAACATGCAGAATGGGTGAATGTGGCATAACGGTGACCTGCATGTATAGTGAAAGGGTCAAAACGGTGACTGGAACATCTCAGTGACCACCAAAATTGTGCGCACGACCACTGACAGCACTAGCGATGCACCGCCCCTGCCCACCACAGTCCCCCATGTGGAGCAAACCACAATTGCTACAACCCCCCCAAGACACAGACCGTAGTGACAGCCGCAGGCCTCCCTTGCCACTCCACACACACACACACACACAAACCAGCCAGGCCGTGAAGAGCCCATTGGACAGACTGCAGGCATGCCGCTGTCATGGCATGCTCCACTAGTGCGCCATTGAGTGAAGCTCAGACAGTACCACCGTAGGTTCAAACACCAGGGGCAGCTACACCAAGTAGGCCAATGGTAGCAGTACAAAGCACAGCAGTAGATCGCTGTAGTGTAGGGGAATACATACCATGCCACGTCACAGCCTGTCGGCAGCTGCAAGCAACACAGACTGGCAGAAGTATCACACTGGATGCCAGCACAGGATTTGCCTCCACCATACCACCACATCGATACACAGCTCACACGTCCAGACAGCAGCACGGCTGGAATAGACCCTCCCTATTGCAGTAGCTGATCGGAGCAGCAGGGAGAGGGTGATTGCATTTTACTGTGTTCAGGCAGGAGCGCATAGAGGTGTGTCCACAGGCACCTAACCCTTTTCACAGCAGTGGAGGCGTGGAGCAAGGCATGGCAATCAGGCACGGAACCGCACAGCATGCCCATAAATAGGCAGGCACCAGGAAGTAAGGTTGTCACTCTGTGTCAGCAAGTGTAGAATGGAGAATATTACCTTCCTCACGAGCCAAAAGGGGAGACCACTTCTTGCTCACCGCGGCTATGTGTACTGTAGAGACAAGGAGAGACAAGGGAAAGAGTACCGGAGGTGTGTGCAGGGCCAAGGCATGCCTGTCCTGCATGGGTACACACTGTAGCAGACCATGTGGTCCATACTGGCCGCCTGCACAGCCACATCCTGGATGCAGGGGAGGTTGGCATCCGCGGTGTGCTGGTGGGTGTGCAGGACTGGACCATGCATGCACCAGCCTGGAATGCACTACTCAGGTTGTTGTGCAGGCCACAGTTGGGGTGACGGATGCCATCACTGGCAAGTTGCCAGCCTTGCCCTTGCTGCACTACACTGTCCAGTGGGCACGACAGGCTGCGAGGGGCTGCCCGGCAACGCCCAGGAGTGTGACTGAGCTCACAATCCCACCGTCGTATATAGTCACTCGTGACGGTGACCTGTTTCTGCAATATGATAGCGGTCCATCAGGGGACTGCATACTCATATTTGTTATGCAGCATGACCTGCTGTTCCTCACTGGGTGCCAGGACTGGTTTCTGGATGGCACCTTTTGCACCACACCACCACTCTTCAGCAGCTGTACACCATCCATGGCATGCTGTCTGGGCTCATTCTGCTGGCTGTTTATGTATTCATGTATACATGCACAGAATGGTCATACATGCAGATGTTCACTGGTGTCAGCATGGCTTTCTTGGTAGCACATCCGCCTCTG
The DNA here is from genome assembly GCA_016271365.2 of Neoceratodus forsteri. Lineage (NCBI taxonomy): Eukaryota > Metazoa > Chordata > Ceratodontiformes > Ceratodontidae > Neoceratodus > Neoceratodus forsteri. The sequence goes on from CM057450.1 coordinate 1,644,952,120, forward strand.
GACCAGAAGGTCGTGGGTTCTCATCCTACAATGGGATTGACTTGCACCTAAAAATCACTGGCATCCGAGTGCAGTATTGGGGGGTGCTGTACTGCTGGGGTGTGCCGTCCTTCTGATGAGACATTAAACCGAGGTCCCTTCTGCCATCCTGGTGTTGTCCTGGTGGGTGTCCAGGTGGAAATAAAAGAACCCTGGGTACTCTTCGTAAAGAGCAGGAAACATTCCGGGTGTCCTGGCCAACATTCCCCTTCCCATAAACCGGTTCATGCAATTTTCCAGGCTGTGTGTGGGTGATGATGTGCAATATGGCCGCCACCACACATTCAGTCACTTCACTACCAGTCTAGCATTGCTTGTAAAGCGCTTTGGGATACTGTGTATGAAAAGCGCTATATAAATGCTGATTCTCCTTCTTCACTGAGCTACGCTGGCTACTGTGTAATGCACAACCGCGGACAACACTGCTTGACTTTGAGCGTGCAGTCTGGTGTGCCTTCACAGCCATGTTCGATGGGGCAGTAGTGCATGAATGCTTCTTCCACTTCTGCCAGGCCAAGTGGTGCCGTGTGCAGGGCAGTGCTGTGCTGTATGACAGGTATGCCATGGACGAGGACTTCACACTGCAGATACGCATGCTCTTCACCCTGTCATTTATGCCAGCGGATGCCGTGGCCGACATTTACAGGGAGCTGGTGAGCATGCCCTTCTACTGCGGCAATGAGGCAATCCTCTGGCCACTCCTCAACTACATGGAGGACACATGGGTCGGACGCTCCATTAGTAGGACTGCCAGGCAGTGCCCACTGTTCCAGGTCACCATGTGGAACATATTCAAGCTGACATGTGGTGGGCTAGTGAGGACTAACAATGCAGTGGAGAGTTGGCACCATGGCTTCAACACCCGGCTTGGTGCCAGCCATCCAAATAAGTGGTGCTTCCTGGACTGCCTCTGGGAGAAGCAGCGGCTCAGTGCCCTGTGCATGGAGCAGCTTGTGTCGGGCTCAGGGTCTGCCAAGCCGAAGAAGGCATACAGGGACCTGACACTCTGCAGCAAGGCTATTGTGGCAGAGTATGGTGTGCACAACATGCCAGACTACCTCAGGGGTCTGGCGTATGACTTCCAATTACAGGTTTAGTCTGCTACAACTGTGGCTGTGATGGCACACATGTACCATCCTCTGCCCATATGCCACCATAAGGACCTGTGGCATGCGCCCATACCAGCACCTGCCATGGCTGCTCCTTGTCAACCTCCTCTTGGGCACTCACCAACATGGTGGCAACTGCCCATCGCATGCCATGTACCTCAACATCCTACTGCCTGGCACCTCCACTGCTGCCCCAGCCTCTCTCTAGCTGCCTGCATCCCTGTGCCCATCCACCTGCGGGCCACTGTCTCATCACCCATGGTCACTGTCTCCAGGCTCCACCCATCGGGTCTGCCATCACCACACCATGTCTGTTGTCCCTGCTCCACCCTGGTCTACTGCGCATACCCACCGACCGCCGTTCACTGCTCCACCCCTGTGTGGGGTGTCACCTGCATCTGGCTATGGCAGCTGCCATCCCATCCGTACCTGGGCCCTGCCAACTCTCATGACATCTACTGGCCTCCTGAACCTCCCTTGTGTGCCCTTGCCATGTCTCTGCTATCCACTGTGGTCCATGTGCAACCCCACCCCCCTTGCCCTCTGTCATGTTGTGCTGCTGTCTTACATCCCCACCCCCTCCATGTGTTCTGCTGCACTGCACTGTGGCTGTCACCCCCACATTGTGTCTGTTTGATTGTGGCCCCATTCCACTTCTCATCCCCCACTGGTCGGCCGCTGAGTGTACCCTGCATCCCTGTGGTGGTGCGGCTGAGTTTTTGTTCTTTTATGCCAGCGGTCGCTGTTTTGACACTTGCCAATGTTGCTCTTGTGCCCTTGTGATGTTCATGGTGTTGCCGTCACCCTTTGGTGGGTTGCCCTGCTGCAGTCACCCTCCTCACATAGACCTGTATATTCAGAGTGGAGTAAAACCACAATAAGGTTAAAGACAAAGCAAAACAAAAAAAAAGCCTCAAGAATAGGTGGGTAAAATAAAGCTAAAATACTACATGCTTCGAATGAATGCATTTATTGCAAATGTTTTATAAGGAAAGGCATACTGAGCTGGTATCAGCTTGTTTTCAGATGTGTCTTGGGGGGGTGGGAGAGAGAGATACATTGAATAAAAATAACAAGGTACAGAAGCACAAACAGTACAGATATAGAGAATAATGTATAATAATGTATTGTAGAACGTTGTTATAGGTAGAAATCTACCTTTTTATAACAACATTTTACCATTGATGTGATGTCATGTTGTTGTTAACCCATCGATGGTACATCACATCGATGGGTTAACAACCGGGAACAGTCTGGGCATGTGCATAGCTAGATTGGACGGCCTTGTAACAGCCACGGCGATTAGAGCAGAGCAGTGAGGACATTAAAAATAACAGCAGTAAGGAACTGCTTTATTTTCTAAATAAATTAAATGGTACCATACACTATAAAAGCTAATGTATGGTACATCGATGGTTACCGGTTTGTTAACCAATCTCGAGGTTGCCATGGCAACGTAAGCCTCTCGAGCTTCTCGAGGTTTACATAGTCGCCCTGGCAACTTCTCGATGGTTAACAAGCTGGTTAACCATCACTGACCATACATTATCCTCTATGTCTTTGGTTAATAACCATGCTGTAAACACTATAGGAGGTTGCTATGTCACTTTATTGTAAACCTCAAGAGTGCAGCTCAAAAGGTTTTCAGATGTCATGGCAATCCTGAGAAGTGTTTTCAGCGTGGTTATTAACCTAAGACCATACATTATATTTTATAGTGTATGGGCTATCAAGATTGTGTAATTGCGGATTAAATTACTTTACTGAATTACTTTACAGAACGTTGATTGTTGCGAGCATTCTGTTTTGTTATACCATTGATATGACATACTCAAGAAGGGTTAACAACAGAGTGATGTCATAACGATGGCATAACAAGGTTGTAATCTGCTTGATTTCAGTTAATAATAAGGGCTCTCCATACATTATATATAGAATCTTTTATTTTTTATCATTGCTGGTTTGCAATTTCTTGTCACACTGACTAACTGTGCTGTGTCTCAGTCATGCAGGTAAGCACACACACACACAAACACACACACTTTCTAAGACAGTCTTTTTACTTTTTAGGCTGCGATCGTAATCGCGATGCCACTTACCTTAGCGAGTGAGTTCAGAGATGTTGTTGGTGGCAGTTGCAGCTTTGGAATGATCAACCAGATAGTTTTTTTTATACTTAGAACTTGCATTTTATTTTAAAAGAAGAAGCAATGACGACTGTCAGTCAGACAGCTCCTTGGTATGCAGATAAGGAGCCACCATGTTTTGAAAACTGTGAAAGCCCTCCCAGGACTAGACGAACAGCCAATCAGGAAGTGGCTGTTCTTGAGTGACTCAGCACATTCTCCCCGTTATAACCCACAGGTTATAATGGGAAATTATAACTTGGTCAGCCTATGGAAGAAATTGCTGACTGGTTCTTATAAATAGAATAAATAGGTCAGGGTGTGTAACGAGAAGTTTCTACACACCCAAGGGGTTAGATGCTACATAAACCCCGAGAGTGAAGCTCAAGGGGTTTACGACTAGCATCTAACCCCGAGGGTGTATGTAAACTTCGAGTTTACACACCCCGACCCATATTTTATTTTATATAATTGCTGGGTTTTCCTTTTTTTGCCTCAGCAGTTGTATAAAATAAAATTTTACTCTGCAGCCACCGGTCCCGTTAAGTTGAAGTGTGCAGCCGCAGTCACCAGTGTTTACTTATTTAAATCTGTTTTTTTTTCATAACTTGTGGGCAGCCCTGAAGGTTTATTTTATTCAGCAGAGTTTTCTTTTTTTTAGTACTTACTGCCTAGTTCAGGTGGCGGTTTGCTGTCGCTTAGCCATTCGGCAAGCAGACAGTGATGGTGAACCGCAGAACTGCGGCATGTGCATGCGCACAGTGAGGGAAACTGTGCGTGTGTTTGCCATAATGAACACTCCTTCATTACGGCAAATTATGCCACAGTTTCTATAGGAAAAAGAAGACCTATTAATTATATATACAATAATGGATGGAAGTGCATAGCAATGAAATGAATGGCTGCTTGAGGTGTGGGTTGATACATAAACTCCCTCTGGATTTAATAAAGCATCCCACACTGAGGGCAGCCACTAATTTCAAATTTAAGCACACCTCCCAATCTTTTATTATTCATAATTGCTGGGCAGCAATTTTTCTAGTCTTCGTCTAGTGTCTGTGACTCCCTCACACACACACACAATTTTTTTTTTACAGCTGGTTATTTATAATTGCTGGTCAATTTTTGTATTTCAGTTTATTTTGCGGTTATGATCTTACCTCAGTTTAAGATGGTAGAGCTCTTCCCACTGCCACTTCGTGTTCTGTGTGGCTGCGGAACAGCAGGATCAACCAGATAGCGAGTGAGACTCGGAGACGTTCTGTGGTGTGGTTTTCAAATGGTAGGATCAACCAGATAGTTTTTTAGGCTAATATCGTGTTTTTTTTTTTTTAAAAGAAAAAGCAATGCACTAGAACTCAGTTTGGCAGCTTCTTGTTAAGCAAGTGAGGAGCCACCGTGTTTGAGAAACTGAAAGTCCACCCTGGACCACACACACAACGAATGAGGGAGTGGGTTTTCGTGATTGACTCAGCATGTGTTTCCCATTATAATTCATGAGTTATAATGGGAAATTATAACTCAGTCAAGCAATGTTAAAAATTGCTGACCAGTTATTATAATACAGTTAAAGGTAATAAGCAACAAAATCAACAACAAACAGTTGTACACGATTCTGTGTAGGACGATACACTATGATGAATAAAGTGCTGGGGGAGAGCACTTAGAGTGAGTACAATACACAATATTGGGTTTATGGTGGGAGTAGGGATTGTAATTTAGGAAGGTGGAGGAAGGAGTTGTATTAACGAGAGTGCAGGAAGAGCAGAGAATGGAAGCTGGCAGGTAACAGCCTAAACCCAGTATCAGGAACAGATAGATTACTGAGTGGAGAAGTGGTGGAGTGCTTTAAGAGAGTGAGGGGATGGGCCACAGCGTACAGTAAGGGGCAGATAGCCTCATCATTTATATTTGTTGGTTTATTTATTTGTTTCAGTTTGGTAACTGGCTGAACCCACTGGGACTAAAGTTCCCTTTTTCAGGGGCAACCTGGAATTAATGACAGTTATACAATTATTCAAACAGACAGTCACAGGGAGCATTTTTCATAGAAGAAGTTAAATACATAGAGAAGTGTTAAACAATTGACTTGGATTATTAACATTTGACAAGTAGGCAATGGCATAGTTCTGAATTTCCACCCCCCATCACTACTTCCATCCCCTGCCCTGTCAACCCTTCCCTCTCTCCCCTGAGTAGGCCCTCCTGCTTTCCCCACATACCTAGCACCCTCTCCCTCTTCCTCCAATCTAGTTACCTCACTCTGATCCCTAATGCTATACTGATATTACGCTCTCCTTTTCCACGTAGCACTTGGGCTCCTCCCCTTCACACCTTTTTTTCTTTTTTTCTTTATCACTTAGCAACACTCCAAACAACCTCTTGTTTGCTGCCAACTGACTGGTTTCACCGTTGGGCACTGTAAATTGTCTGTTTTCCTGTGACCTGTACTGTGTTTGATATATAATCCTGTTTGTTTACCTTTGTATTTTTGTAATCCTTTGTATAATTTCACGTATTTGTTGTACTAAAATGTGTCCTGAAGTGGAACCTATGTGAAGAACTCTGAGCTCAAATGTCCCCCGCCCCAAGTACTGAAATAAATAAATAAATAGAAGGTCATGACACTGGTAAAAAAATACTGAAACGCCTTATTACAGCAGAAGTATATAAACGTAACACTGATACACTACTTTACATCAGCCAATCAATGCAGATACATTATGCTGAGTGACAATGGGCTGTCAATGATAGCAGATGCAAAGACATTTTTCTAAACAGTACACTTTTTTATTTGATTATCTCTTTCTACTCCTTGCCAGCTCATTTCTGGAGGGAGTCTCCAGCCCTGCCCCTCAGTGTCCACCATCTGGCACTGGCCTGGCTTCCAGGGCATACCCCCCAGCAGGGCCGGCAGGTTCCCCAACCCCCACTGGAGACCAGATTCAGTGGGCCAGCACCATGGCTGGCCGAGAGCGAAGCCTGTGAGGCGCCCTCCACCATTCTGCAGCGGCATCTTAATTTCCTGGATTTTCTCCCCAGGAGTTGAGGTGCACAATGACACATGCAAAGGGGAGCGTGCATGCATCCTTATGCGCTCCCTCCAAGCGTCTGCCCCAACTCCTCCCATTTCTGTAGTGTGGCGACCTGTCCCCAAGCCTCTGCTAGGGAGCAGAGAGGTGCCAACCTCTGAGAACCCCTCTCCCCAGAGAAGGAGAGCAGTCCATCAGACGCTCAGTACTTCTCCACCCTGTCGACCCCCAGCAGCCCGTGCTTGTTCCCAAACATGGGTTGCTGGTGTGGTGTGAGGTAAGGCGTCCAGTGCCTCAGCCCTCAGTGCCACCAGGTCAGCTAAATAGTACCCTTTTACTCTTTTTTGAAGGTTTTGAGGAATAAGCCATTCATAGGGGTTCTGGGAGGTGATTCCAAAGTTTTGGAGCAGAGTAGTCAAATGATTTGTTCATCAGAGAGGTTCTGATCCTTGGCACTTCAAGCAGTTTTTATTGGAAGTTCACAGCAATCTATTTGATCGCTTGGGGTCATGTAAACCTGCCAGACCAGGAGGTTGTTGAGAGGAAGTAAGTGGAAGTAAGTTTGTATGCAGTACACAGTACAAAGTGATTTGGGGAAGTGGACAGAGAGCTTGACCAGCAGATGATTTCCTTGGGGATGGCAAGAGAGCGGGAGACAAAGTTGCAGAAGGAGTATGAGGTGGTCAGGAGTTTTGAGGAGGGAAGAAATGATGAACCAGTTGAACTCCTCACATTTATTGGGTTTATTGAGAGAAAAGGCTCTCCAGGACTGGAGACAGACTGGATTTAATAGTTCTCCACAGTGCTGAAGAGTTGAGGCCAGCTCCTTCCAGCAGCAATCACTTGTAACAGGAATGCTGACTTTTTTCAAAGTGATTGCTCACTGATGCTCGTCATAATGAGTCCTCGGCACCAATTTATTCTCCTCTGAGCAGGACCTCCACAACAACGCTCCAACTGCCACCCCCTAGTCTTCAACCTTCTCAGGTCAGCATAATGTTGTGGTAACCTGAGGTGGGAAATCAATGGGCAGACACCGAACAGTGCTAGGGAGTTGACTACAGTTGTAAGGGCCAGGTTATAACCCTCCATGGCTGGCTTGGTTCCCAGTGCACAAGGTGTCTTCATATCCAAGATGTCCTGTACTGCCAGAAAGATCTGAGGCTCCAGTTTTCTAGAACAGCAGTGTCTGACCATTTCCAACAGGGAGTTTAAACAAAGAACCCCATAGAGGAACAACACAACATGATGATCTGACCAAATGACCAAATACCAACCTTGATATCACTAATATCAAGACACAATGCAAAAACTAGATCCATGGCATAGCTATGCTCGTGACTGCCAGTGGCAACCACCTGTACAAAGTACAGGAAGGACATCACCTGTGGGAACTGCATTCCAAAAAAATATGTTTTATTATTGTCCCAAGCACTAAAGTCACCCAAGACCAAAATTCTAAGTGATACAACCACCAGATTGGCCATTAAAGTCTCAAGTTCCTGCAGGAATTTGTGCCCATATCCAAGGGGATGGTATATAAGTATGATCCTGCAACTTGTACCCAACCCATCCTTTAAAACCATACATTCACATTATCTGGTATCTCCCATGGGGTGTGCTGTCAGTCCCAGGGTGGATTTAAAACAGATGGCTACCCCCCTTCTGCCCTCCTGCCTACGGTAATACACCACAGAGAAACTCAGTGGACCAGATGCCTCAAACACAGGGCCAGAGTCATCCCCCAACCAGGTCTCCATAATATATACCAGGTCTGCAGAGAAATCTGCAGGGAACGCCTCCATTCCTAAGAGAGCAGGTGCCAGATACTCAAAATGTTGCCCGGGGTTTGTGCCAGAGTGCAATATTCAAAAGAGAAAGTTAAGTGCACTAAAAAGGCTAGCAATTGCACCAAAAATAATGTATGGGGGGTAGGCAAAGGGAGGAGTGGGGATAGGAATACCCATGCAATGCAATATTTAGCACAGTAGCACTGTGCAAAAGGCATAGTGCAGGCCACTTTGCACAGTGCTATTACTGTGTGCAAAACTGCAATTTACTCCAGGCAACCCTAGCGGCCATTGAAGCCGCTGCAGCCAACAAACAAGTTGACATTTGGGGGAGCACACCTGGTGCCTGGTGGTCCGTGGTCCCCTCACCTTCAGATCGCCATCCCGTACTACAAGAAAAAAATATCCCTGGTGCCTAGTGGTCCCCCATTCTCTGATCACTAGCCCTTACTGTTAACTAATATTCCCTAGTAGTCTATTGTCACCCCATTCTACAGTCGCTGGTTCATATTGTTAATTAACATTACCTGGTGGTCTATGGTCTCCACCAACCCTCTGATCATTGTCCTGTAGTGTAGAAAACAGTACCTTGATGAATAGTGGTCCCCCACACCCTCTGATCACCGGCCCATGGTGTACAGTATCCTGGAGGTCCGTGGCCCCTCCCTCCCTCTGATTGCCAGCCCCAGTATTAGGGCAGACCTTCCCGGTGCCTAGTGGTCCCCCCACCTTCTGATAACCATCCTGTTATGTTTCATAAAACTCTCTGGTGTCCAGTGGTTACCCCGCCTTCCGATCACTGGCCCTGAATGAAACACACAAGATAACTGAAAGTTCTCTCAGAAGTGTTCAATAATTAGAAAAAGACTATCAAAATAACTCATATTCCCTGGCGTCTAGTGGTACCTACCCACCCACCATTCCCCGTACCATTGTAAGATTTCCCTGGCATCCAGCAGGGCACTGACCACCCACCCTGCCAACCCCACTACCAGAAGTGCTGGTGCCAAAGCTCGGATGCAGTGACCAGCACAGCCCTTCTCTCGCCTCCTCAGCCAGCCGCTATATAAAAAGTCAAGCAGCACACATTCTATGTATAGTACAGGGTGCACATACTCTGTACTGTACAGGGAGCATGCAGCCTGTGTACCATACAAGGAGCTTCTTGTACAGTACACAGGCCACACACTCCCTGTACAGTATAGAGAATGCATGCCTTGTATTATTCATAGGATGCGCAATTCCTTTGCCTTATTTGAGTGCTCGCGATAGCACTCTGCATAGCCTGCCCTGCTAATCTACCCCCCAACAATGAGCTCATACATCTACCATATTCATTCCTCCCCACTCACTGGCTAACCTCAACCTTCCCACTTTTACTCTTTCCACAACCGTCTCTCTGCCCATGCACTCCACCCCCAAATGGCCCCTCAGGCACTCCACCACCTTAGCCCCTTCCAACCCTGGACCCTATTCTGCCATGTCATTCCTTTCCTACGTGCCCTCCCGATTCCTGTCTCAGACCCCCACCCCTCCCGGCCTGGCCATAGGGGCAAAAGTCCCACCAGAACACTCAAACTAGCAACCCTTTGAGACCTCCTACTCCTCCTACTTTTAATCTCTGGAAATATTCACCCCAACCCAGGCAATACACCCAACCCCGCTCCCAAACTATCCGCTGTGGGTGAACTTCTTATTGCATCCATCAACATCTGCAGCCTGTTAAAAAAAACTTGACAGCCTTCAGGGATGGGTGGCCCAGCAGCAACCTGACATAATCTCTGTTGTTAAAACTTGGCTTGACAAAAGAATCCCTGACTCGGCAGTCACCCTCACAGGGTTTATAATATACTGCTCTGACAGGCAAGGTAAATGAGGGGGGCTGCACTATCTATCTCTGGGACTCCCTGCAGGGACATGTCCTCCCTCCCCCTGACCTGGATCATGGGGCCCGAGCCCTCTCAATGAAAGTAACCACCACCCCTATGAGGGCACCCTTATTCATCACCTCGGTATACATTCCACTCTGGAACCAAAGAGCAGTCTTCCAATCTGTCCTTGCCCACCTCTCCCACCTACCTGACAAGGCTGAGATTATTGCCCTGGGCGATTTCAATGTAAATTGGTCCTCTCCCACTGCTGCCCCTCTAAAAGATGCCATAGCTGCCGGCCTGGTGGTGCTGAGGGCTGAGGCATGGATGCCTTACCTCACGGCATGCCAGTGACCCGGGTTTGGGAACGAGCCCAGGCCGTTGAAGGTCAGCCAAGGGGGGTAAGGGCGGAGCTGGATGGAGCTGCTGACAGGCAAGCTCTTCTCTCTGGGGAGGTGTATGGGCTTCCTCCGGCTGATGGCTGCCACCTGGTGAAGGCTGGGGACAGCACGGGCCAGGAGGAGCCAGGCAGTAGGCCTGGAGTGGGAGGAAAGGGGCCGTTACTGGGGCTGTGGGACTAATGTGTGCCTCCACATGCATGCGTACCTACTCCTGGAGCCCCTGGGCATAAACAGAGAAAATCGCCGGCGGCAGGATGATGCACGACTCCCCCGTAGGCTCTGCTCCCATCGTATGCAGGGTAAGCCCTGCAATTCAGAGGTGATGCGGCTTGGGTGGGGGGGTCATCAGATGGGGGCTGTCTGGGGGGGACAAAAAGTGTTCAATGATAAAAAAAGATGCCATAGCTGCCATTGATCTCATACAGATAGTACCTACTGCCACCTGCTGTAATCCAAGAATGAGCACCTCCTCCCTTCTCGATCTAGTCCTTACCAGCGACCCAATTAAATTCATATACGTTAACATATTACCTAATGTGCTGAGTGATCACTTGCCTGTGCTCTGTCACTGGACCCACATGGCAAAAAATCCTGCCCCCAAAACTGTCTTCCAGCGTCGCCTCAAACCTGGTAAACTGAGGCACTTCAGACAACACCTAACCAACTGGGACTGGTCTCCGATAGCTACTGCCCCAGATATAGACTCTTCATCCATTCTTTCAACGCAGCTTGTGGCCTCTTTGCTCCTCTCACCAAATGCATCATCAAAGGCCTTGACACCACATGGTTCTCTCAATCCCTCCTGGATCAAACGCGTGACAGAGATATTCTCTGGAGTACTGCCCTGGAGTCTGGCAAGCCAGCAGACAGGCAGTGATACCAGGCAGCCAGGAACAAATGCACCTGGATCATCCGCAAGGCTAAGGTTGAATACTACCAGACTGTCCTCACCTCCTCTTGGGGCTCTGGGCACAGGTTCTAGGATAACCTGAAAGACATTAATGGTAAAACTGTAGCCGCCCTCCCTTACAATTGTGTGTTAATGGATGTATCACTATTGACCCGTTGCTCATCGCTAACACACTCAACTCCTCTTTCTCTGACATCAGTAGTGTGCTCCCCTCCAACTACTTAGCCCCAACCCCCTGCCCTCACCCAGTCCCTCCTTTCTGCTTCAGAACTATCATCCGATGAGAAGCCTGACCCTTCTTCCTAAAAGCCCTAAGTAAGTCCCGTTTCAGCAATGACTCCCTAGATCTTAAGTCACTGCGATTAACACTCAGTGAAGTGCTCTACCCCCTCATGACCCTCCTGAACCGTACCCTCTGTCTAGGTCAATTCCCAACAAAATGGAAAACTGCTCTCATCACACCCATCCACAAGTCTGGAGACCATACTTCACCAGGGAACTACCGCCCCATCTCCATCCTTCTGTTACTCTCCAAAGCCCTAGAAAAAATCATCGCCACCCAACTCTCAGACCACCTAATCAAATACAACCTACCCTACCATGAAAAACATGGCTTTCGCAAAAGTCACAGTACCATCACTGCCCTACTAGAGTTTACTAATGCCATTCACATGTCTCTTGACACTGGTCACCTCACTGGGCCAGTATTTGTAGACCTGTCAAAAGCTTTTGATGCTGTCCACCACTCCCTACTACTATGCTTCCTTACCCAGCTGGGTCTCTCACAAGAGACCGTAGGCTGGTTCACTGATCACCTATCTGGCAGATATCAGCAAGTAAGGATAACCCACACCCTATCCTCCTCCCTTCGAGTCACCTTAGGGGTTCCTCAGGGATCTATACTGGGATCACTACTATTTAGTATATTCCTCAACTCCCTCATCAATGCCTGCTCTGAAAAACTCCTACTATATGCAGATGATGCTGTACTATACAGCACCCACCCTGACTTCCTCACTCTCCAGCAGACCATCCAGCAATCTTTCACTAAAGCTGAGTCCTGGGTCACTAGTCACAGAATAGTACTAAACTATAAAAAAAAAACATGATGTTTGCCCACACCCAGAATAAGCACAGTGACCACTTCTTACTAATTTATAACTCCCGGCTTGACCCCCTGGAGCAGGTTGGCTCTTTCAAAGATCTCAGGGTCACCCTGGACTCTGCGCTCACCTACCATGAACATGTCTGCCTCCTTAGCTCGGCTGTCAATATGCACATAGGCCTTCTGTACTACTATAAGCACTGTCTCCCCCGATGCCCTGCAATTGGCAATTTCTTCTTCAGTCTTGTCCCTGACTGACTACGATATTCTGATCTACGGCGCTGTCAACAACACAGCCCTAAATAGAATCAAGATTTCTCTGAATAAGGCCTGTCATGTGACCTTAGGCTGCGACTGACTGACCCACACCCACTCTCCCTACACCTTTACTGAATGGCTCAATTTTGATGGGCGACTGAAATACCAAACCTGTATCCTTGCCAAAAAAATCTCAGCTGGCCTTACTCCCCTGGTCTCTCACCCCTACTTCAACCCACCGAAGTCACTAAGCACATGCACAACTCTGAGAAGTCCCTATATCTTGTTCCTCTCTGTAGGACATCACTGAGCCAATGAACCTTCCGTGACAGGGCTCCTCTCTGGATGAACACTCTTCCCAAGATGATACTCCCTGAAACCAAACTTGGCCACTTCAAATCACTTCTTAGGGAGCACATCCATCAGGAAGGAACCTGTGACTGCCACTAACTGCTCCCCTCCCCTCCTTCATACTTGGAACCCCCAGCTTCCATCCCAATCCCCATGACAAAGGACTTGTGCCCCGTACTAGTCCTGCCTTGTTAACCTGTATATACTGTTGCTTCTGATTTCAAATGCCAAGGCCATGTTGTTTTCCTGGTGGCCTGTAATTTTCCTTTCTGTTAATGACTCCTGTTGTCATCATATTATATTGTTTGTCCAAGTATCTCTGGCATGTAATTACTGTTTGCCCTGTCTGTTTGCCTATTACACCACTATATATCCTGTTTTTTGTCTGCTTTATGTTCCCATTGACTGCATACTGTCCTTCTGACATGGAGCCTTTGTAAAGGAGTCTCTGACTCAAAGGGTTGTAATTCCGATATGTTCAAATAAATAAATAAATTCCTGACTTTTCATATGGTAGCCATCCAAGAAGATGACAGGATGGCTGTGCCAGTTGCTGTATTGGAGTTGCAGCACTGGTGCTTCAGGTAAGGGGGTGGGGTTTGCGTGCTCGCAGTGCAGGGGGCTGCTGGATGTTGGGGAAAGTTTACAATGGTATGGGGAAGGGGAATGGTGGATAGGGGTACCACTAGATGCCAGGGAATATTAGTTATTTTGATAATTTTTGTCTAATTATTGAATTCTTAGTTCTGAGAGAACATTCAGTTATCTTACATGTTTCATACAGCGCCAGTGATCAGAGGGTGGGGAGACCACTGAATGCCAGGGAGTTCCAAGTTCAAACTGGGGCCAGCAATCAGAGGGTGGGAAGACCACTGGATGCCAGGGAGTTCCAAGTTCATACAGTGCCAATGATCAGAGGGTGGGGAGACCACTGTATGCCAAGGAGCTTCAAGTTCATACAGGGCCAGTGATCAGAGGGTGGGGAGACCACTGGATGCCAGGGAGTTCCAAGTTCGTACAGGGCCAGTGATCAGAGGGTGGGGAGACCACTGGATGCCAGAGAGTTCCAGGTTCATACAGGGTCAGTGATCAGAGGGCTGGGAGACCACTGGACGCCAGGGAGTTCCAAGTTCATACAGGGCCAGTGATCAGAGGGTTGGGAGACCACTAGATGCCAGGGAGTTCCAAGTTCATACTGGGGCCGGCAATCAGATTGTGGGAGGGGGATCACTGGACACCAGGGAGCTATGTGTTAATACCAGCACTGGCAATTGAGGGAGGGTGGGTGGGGACCATGAACCACCAGGGTACTTTTTTCTACACTATGGGATGATGATTAGAGGGCAGAGGAAACAACTAAGCACCAAGGAAATTTGTTCTACAATAAAGGACAGCAACTGGAAAGCAGGGGGACCACTAGGGAGCGGAGATATTTTTTGTACACTATGGGATGGTGATCAGATGGAGGTCATTAGCACCAGGGAAATTTTTACTACACTACAGGATAGCAGTCGGAGGGTAAGGGGGATCATGGATCACCAAGGACTGTTGTTTACAATAAGGGCCAGCAATCAGAGTACAGGGGGATCACAGACCACCAGTTAAAGGTCTTCTACATTACAGGATAGCAATCGGAGGATGGGGAGGACATGGGCCACCAGGGAAAACTTTTCCTCAATACGGGATGACAATTGGAAGATGGGGGGAGAGACCACTGTACTGGGGGAATTATTTTTTTTCATGGGGATAGCTAATCAGAATGGGGACGGAACCGCTCCTAGGGGTGCAAACCTGCTGCTGCTTCCCATTCAAATGAGCCCGTAATGGCCATACAAATGACTCCTTTGCACCTTGCATGCCCAATGGACTCATTTGCATTGGGACTTCTGAATATCACGCCAAGAGCGACCGGCACAATTGAGTCAGGGTGCACTATTCCCTACACTGCCAGTATCCATTTCAGGGCAGCACTATTTGACTTAGAGCTGCACCAACATGTCACTATATTCAGTAGGATATCATAGGTGTGCTATCTGACTGAATATAGCATCCTCAGAGTCATGGGCAATGACAAGCACAGCACAAAACTTTGTCATCCACTTTCCCCATTTTTGAATATTGGGCCCCTGGTGTTGCACAGAAATGCCCTAAGGGGAGGGGCTGAGGCACCCAGTACAATGGCCACCTCCTGACCAGAAGACTCACAAGGACAACAGCAACCAATCACAGACAGCTATCATCATGTAAGCCAAACAACATACAACTGTTTCCAGATGACACAAATGCCATAGCACGGATTTGTTACCTTCATGGATTTGTATCTGCAGCATGCACACCACAAGTCATACACACTCACTTGTCACTGCAGATACAAATCCATGATACTCAACTCACAACACTGCTTCTGTATGCAGAGGGTCAGGCTTCTGCAGCCACAAATACCATCCACGATATGGTATGATGCCCCCAAATTATAGGAGTTCATTTTTGTCTGCAGAAGCGCACATCCTTCTGGGGGGCAGTGCTTCTACAGCCTCAGGTACTCATGCACACTTAGGGTTACCACCTGTCCTGCGTTTCGCAGGACAGTCCTGATTTGGGCAGCTGTGTCCTGCAAAAAACATGAAAAATACTACATGTCCTGACTTTTTAATAAAAAAAAATATTTTCTAACTTTCATCTAAATCTTGTAGAAAACTATAGTACCTTAACTAAAATACATTAAAATGATATAAAACCATAGAAGCAATCAATAAACTACAATACTTAGCCTTAATTCTGATTATATAGAGAAAAAAAGTCTGCTGCACTAGTCGCAGTTACGTACTGTCCTGCGAAAAATCATGTTTTAGTAAGAAATGTCCCACTTTGGGCTTCTTAAAAGGTGGTAACCCTATGCACACTATAAGACATACAATTGATGGGGCTGTGATTCTACAGCTACAGGTGTAAGACATACTGTACATATTGATGGCTGCAGAAGTGCAGGCTCAACAAAATCCATGATACCAAAACTGCAATAAAAACTGTACACTACTGTCTGCAGAAGCTTTCAACCACAGGAGTAAAACACACACATCAGATTCTGGCTTCAGAAAGGCAAGCCCATGAGGGGCCTGCAGTTATGCAGACGGAAGTACTGTCACAATGTGGGTATAATGGTTTCAGCAGCAGATGTGGAAATTGTTCAAGGGGTAGCAGTTTTTCAGTTATGCAGACGCTTGTACAGCAAAGTATGCACTAACAGATCATGCTTTCTAGTGAGGTAGCACGTACAGTCAGGGATTCAGTTAACTCCATTTTGGCAGCATTTGACTTCAAAAATAATACAAGAACTTCCAAAATAAAGGGGAAGGAAGTCACTGACTTCCACATTGAAAAAAAAAAATAATACGACTTCCAAAATTGCAGGTATTGATGTCAGAAATGATGGATTTTTCTGAAATAAATAATATTTTACCACTAATATTTATATTAACATCCCAAATGTGTCCCTCATTGAAAACTGACTCCTAAAATGTGGGATCCAGGAGGTATTCTGACTTCCCAAAAATTGGAATGACAACCAGATTGCGACTTATGGAAGTTTAAGACGTCCAGTAAAAATAAATCACTGAACCCCTGAGAACAGTGGAGCCAGCTACAATAAACTGCAGTAACTTGCAGTAAATGACATGTCAAAATACTGCAGCAAAAAAGGGGCATAATTGTCTCACTACATATAAATCCATGAAGGTAGCACATCAGTGCTACTGAATTTGTTTCATCTGGCAACAGTTGTATGTTCTTTGTCTTACCTGATGACAGCTCTCTGTGGTTGCTTGTGTGGTGTTTTCTTTTGCTACTTTGGGTGGGGAGTGGGGAGTTAGGGTTGGAAACCCTATTGTCCCATTTTCCTACTTTTGCTTCATTAAGTTGAATCCTAACTGCTGCATTAATACAGTGTTTTGCAATTGATATATATATATTGTTTGCAAAAAAACTGCATTAATGCACCAGCTAGGGTTCAACTTAATGCCACAAAAGTAGGGAAATGTGACATTAAGGTTTCCAACCCTAACTCCCCACCCACCCAAGCAGCAAAAAGGAAAAAATATTAGGCTTTTGGGTCACCAGACTGTTGGTGAATCAGTGGTGGGGTATTCTTTGGGGTTGTCAACCCTAATGGTCACCCCTCCCCCTAGCCCATAGCCTCCTGTCTGAAGTACAAGGTACAGCCCCGAGCCAGTACCTTATAGTGATACAATCTTTCAAGGTAGAGAAGTATGTCTTGCCACATGTTGCCAATACAATCTGCTGTAGCCTTGCGTGAAAGAAGATCATATCTAACATTTTGTTTTCTTAGAAAATAGGGCAGGCATTAGGGTTGACAACCCCAAGGAAGACCCCACCACTGATTCACAAAGACTCCAGAGACCCCGGACTCGCTTCCTAAGGAGCCGAGTCGTGACAAGGGAAGCCACTGGCTCATTTGGCTAGCTGCCTGGAGGAGCCGAGTCATGGACAAGTGAAGCTGATGGCCTACTTGGGCTAGCCACTTCCGGAGGAGCAGAGTCGTGGACAAGTGAAGCTGCAGGCCTACCTGGGCTAGCCGCCTCCAGAGGAGCCGAGTCATGGACAAGTGAAGGTACACTATTTGCTGAAACCACAGAAGAGCTGCCATTTCCATTTTCTCTCTTTCTTTGTGTGACTGTGGCTGAGGTTTTTGAATTTGGTGCCTTTTCGGTCCGTGCCACTGTCTCAGTGGAGTGCCCATCACGGTCAAGCTATCTGGAGTGCACTGTATAATTTCAAGTAACGGACACGGCTCCCCACCCTGTAACTTCTGCCCACTGAATTTCAGAGTAAAGCTGCCTTGCAAGCACTCCAAATATGGCTGGGCTGCCTGCCGTGGGACTCAGTATCTCATTGCTGGGCAAGACTGTACGGTTTCTCCCGCTACCTCGGTAGCTCACCAGACAGTAAAAAATCTCCTTAGCCAGCTAGGCTGCTCACCTAATGAGGGATTTGTGCAGCTTGAAGCAGAGTTGGAGAGTCTTGCTTTTCTGCCACTGAGCACGGGCCGATCCTGGTTGCAGCTTGGGAATAAAGGGTCCTGTATTTCAGTCTACGGTGCTTTATTCTCTGTGCATTTGCAGGCACCAAAGAGGGTAGCCTGTCTGTCAGGGAATTGATGAAACAGACAGTGTTTGGAGTAGTCTGAAATGTGGGCTTTGATTTTATTTGACTGAATTTGAGCAGGCAGAATATTGGGTGATATGATTTTTCAAGAGAATGAATGTGCTTTAATTAATTGTTTGAAATTATCCCTGTATTTAGTTTGAGCATACCACCCGTACTGAAATACTAAGCAGGGATTTATTTAACTCTAAAAATTGATTAGCGTTTTGCTCATAAAAGTGCTAAATATTTGTGAAAATGCAAAGCTCTTGCCTCACTGTGTTTAACAAACACAGTACTTCCAGAAAATCTATATAAATACTTTCTGTACAGTTCATATAGTCCCAAGGAAAAAACTGCTAATCAATTATTTAAAACCCTGCTAAGTAATTGATATAATTCCCTTGAGCACAGTGTAATCTGTAGAGTTCTAGGGCTTACCTTACTTTCTCTTCCCTACTTACCCATCAATCTCCTTCCCCCCCCCCTGGATCTTTACTTCACCCACAAGTACCTTACTATTTAACCTGACCTCTTATTCTCTCTCTCTCTCTCTCTGTCTCCTTAGCCACTGGCTCATTTGGCTAGCGGCCCGGAGTGAGTTTCTAGCCTGTGGACAAGTGAAGGTGCACGCTTATTTGCTGAAACCATGGAAGAGCCGGCATTTCCATTTTCTCTCTTTCTTTGTGTGACTGTGGCTGAGGTTTTTGAATTTGGTGCCTTTTCTGTCCATGCCACTGTCTCAGCGGAGCGCCTCTTGTGGTTAAGCTCTCTGAAGTGCACTGTATAATTTTGAGTAAAAGACATGGCTCCCCTCCCTGTAACTTCTGTCCACTGAATTTTCAGAGTAAAACTGCCTTGCAAGCACTCCAAATATGGCTGGGCTGAGTGCAGTGGGACTCCATATCTCATTGCTGGGCAAGACTGTACGGTTTCTCTCGCTACTTCGGTAGCTCACCAGACAGAAAAAAATCTCCTTAGCCAGCTAGGCTGCTCACCTAATGAGGGATTTGTGCAGCTTGAAGCAGAGTCGGAGAGTCTTGCTTTTCTGCCACTGAGCGCCGGCCGATCCTGGTTGCAGCTCGGGAATAAGGGGTCCTGTATTCACCCCGCAGCCACTGCGTGGCTGCTCCCCACCTGCCCCCAATACCCTCCCACCCTTACCTGGTTCTGAATATATAGCCTGAACTCTCACATGAACTGAGTCATACGGGGTGGTGATGTGAAAATCTCTATCTCCCTAAATTCTCATCTGCAGCTTATAATCATTCACCACTAGAGATCCCCATGTAATTAATGCTTGTGTCTTTATCCCAATAAACCACAGTAATCTGTATTTCTGCTCACTGAGGACCCTCTCCCCACCTCCCCCTGTTCACTTTCACCTATCTTCTCCTCCCGTCCTACCCAACAGCCTAATGATGTCGCTCCTATTAAATAACCTCCTATCCTTTCTCTCATTACTAGCTCTTGACTATTTGTCACAAATTCTTAGGCATTCCGCTACCATCCCTGCTGACTCCCAAATTGACTTCTCCTACTCAAACATGTTACTGTATAAATCCATTGATCAGGTACCTCCTCTGGGCCTCAGTAACAAACCAATCAGTTCCATTATTAGATTTCTGCTCAAAAAAAAAAAAATATTACCGTGGTTGCACCTCTCTCATGTTCCTGCATGCCACTATCCCTCACACTTTCTGGTTACATTGAGCCTAACCCTGGCCCCCTAGGATCGCATATGTAACCTCCTCAAGCCCACTTAACTCAAGTGTCCAAACCCCCTGGTCTATCCATTGTCCACATAAACATTCGAAGCTTGGTAGCCAATCTCCCTGAGCTCGAAGCATGGGTTCATGTTAACAATCCTGACATCCTCACCTTGTCCGAAACCTGGCTAAAGTCTTCTATCCCAAACTCAGCATGTGGTCTCCCTGGTTACAATTTACTTCATGTGGACCATCCTTCTTCCAAAAGAGGGGGAGGCCTGGTGCTATAGTTCAAACCGCACCTTAACATGTCTCTTGTACCAATTAATCCTTTAAGTCACTGCGAAGTACTGCATTCGATCCTCCTATTGGGAGGCTCAAAGAAACTCCACATCCGAAGTGTCTACTCCCCTCCCAGAAACAGTAAGCTCAGTCTCGAAGAACTCACTGACCTAATAGCTAGGGTTCCCTCCAGAAGTGATATTATATGTCTCGGGGATTTCAACCTGGACTGGCTGGGCTCGAATACCTCCTGCCTAGCTTCTACCCTTAGTAAAGTTAACCTTACTTAGCTTATCGTATCTCCTACCAGAGTGTCCTCTAATGGCTCCAGTCGCACACTCATCGATTGGATACTTACCAATAGAGTGGATTGTATAAATTCCTCTGGTGTCCTTGCGGACTCTATCACTGATCACTGTCCTATATACTGCAGATGGCAGGGCCTGAACCCCTACTTATCCTCACAAAATTCTAACCTTCTCAAACTTTGCCTATCTGGACACTGTAGCTTTTTTTCATGAACTCAGTCTGGTTGACTAGTCCCCCATTTTTATTACCAACGATGTAAACAGAGCTACTGAACACTTCACAAATGAGTTACTATCACTACAGCAGCGGCATATCCCTACCTCAACCCGTAGGGTCGGGGCAAACCCATGAAGTGGCTTAGGTGCCGTCTACTCCAGCTCCTAAAACTAAGGGATAGGCTATGGGAGAAATGGAAATCCTCAACCTTGCCTACTGACTATGAGGAATATCGCATCTTAAGAAATGCCTAAAAGAAGGACATTAGGCCGGCCAAAAGTAGCTATTACCGTGAGTTACTTCGCTGTTCCTCATCTAACCCCAAACAATATTGGGCTAGCATTAATGAAATTATTGGAGGCAACAAGCCCCAGACTCCAAGGGAAATGTTTGTAAAGGAAATCAGCTGTAACCACCCCTCTACCATTACCGAAGCTTTTAACTGTATTTTCACAGCACTCCCTCCCTTCCCCCCACCTCTCCTCTTGGCTCTACTACTTGCCCCACAATCCCCCCTCTGGCATCAACCCTTCTGAAGCTTACCCCTGTCACTAGAGCTGAAGTCTTGAAACTCCTCAATTCCATCTCTCCACATGGTAGTGCTGGTACTGATGGACTTGAACCCAGGATCCTTCGACTGGCGGCGGTTCTATTATCAACCCCCATAACTAGACTATTCAGTCTCTCTATCTCCACCTCAGCAGTTCCCATCATAAGGAAATCAGCCAGGATTATTCCTGTGTTCAAAAAAGGCGATCCTAATAGATTAAATAATTACAGACCTTTGCTATATTATCTACCCTAAGCAAACTGCTTGAAAAATCAATCCATGGCCAGCTGATCTCTCAGCTGACCAAGTTCAATCTTCTGTTTCCTATCCAGCATGGTTTTCGGCCTGAACACAGCACCACAACGGTGCTTACCCTATTTACCAGTGATGTTAAGACAAATATGGATAATGGACAACTTACTGGGGCTGTATTTATTATCTTACAAAAGCATTTGACCTGGTGAGCCATTCCCTTCTGCTGTGCAAACTTCAGGACCTTGGAGCTACCCATCCCATCTTGTCCTGGTTCAAAAGCTATCTTGACTGTCGATTCCATACTACCTCCTTCCGCAAAGCCCAATCATCTCTCTCTGCCATCTCCCATGGTGTTCCTCAGGGTTCAGTACTAGGCCCATTGCTATTCTCCATCTTTGTCAATTCTATCCCTACCTGCACTACCCACTGTAAGGCTATCTTGTATGCTGATGAACTGCTACTTTATACCACTTCTGCAGCTATCAGTGATATCAATGACCACCTATCATCCTCTTTTAGTCAGATCCAGGCCTGGCTTTCCTCTAACCAATTAATTCTCAATCTACCTAAAACCCATGTTATCTCTTTGGGTCCCTAAGGAAAGTCAATGTAGAATCTCAACACCTGAGGGTCCAATGCCCTGATGAAACTGTACTCACCAACACAATGACCTTCAAATATTTAGTGACTGTTGACCCCCAGCTCCACTTCACATCACATATCAACGGGATCTGTCAACACATCAACTCGAAGATTGGAGCTGCTTACAGGGTTCATCACTCACTTACTGCTTCTGCCCATGTCTCTGTAGCCCAGGGGGTCTTACTTCTGGGGCTGGCATATGCTCTTCCTGTCTTCTCTCAGGCCAAAGTAGTAGACTTACATAAATGGGACACCACATACAATAACATTTGCAGATTTACTCTGGCTGCTCCCTGGCTTACCCATCACTGCAATCTCTACTCCACATTAAACTGGTTGTCTCCTGATGGCATGCGCTCCTACGCTCTGGGTAACCGCATTGATTCCCTATCACGTCCACTGTGTCCTGACGCGCTTGTAGCTATGCTTCTACCCATTACCTCAGTTCATCCCCTCAGGTCGTCGTCTGCTCCCCTGCTCACCATTCCTCCCTGCTCTGCAAAAATGGGTGAGCAAGCTTTCTTTCACTTCACTCCCAAATACTGGAACTCGCTTCCTCATGTTATTAAGCATTTCTCATCTCCCCACTCTTTCAAAAAAGCACTTTTTTCATACTTGAGCTCTACTGGTACCTGCAGTTGCTTCTAATTTCCTTTCGGGTTCCCCTGCTCACCCTAAGTCTAACTTTGTTTATGTACTTATACTTATCTCTATGTAATTTCCTGGATGTTTTGTTGTTTTCCCACCCATACGTGGGTGTTTTTACTCTGTATCATTGTTAGTCTGCCCTGTGCAGCAGTCCTGGATGTCTTGTTGTTTACCCACCCATACATGGGTGTTTTACTCTGTATCATTGTTAGTCCACCCTGCATGGTGGTCCTGTGCTTTTGTGTTTATGCCTGACTTGTCCTCTGTATTTTTGTTTACTGCATGTTATACACTCCAGGGTCATGCTTGAAAATAGGCAGTTTTTTTGCCTAATGTACTTACCTGGTAACCAAAAGCTAATAAATAAATTGTTTTCTTTTTGCTGCTTGTGGAGTGGGGATGGGGAGTTATGGTTGGAAACCCTAACACCCCATTTCTCTACTTTTCTGGCATTAAAATGAACCCTAACTGGTGCATTAACACAGTTTTTGTTTTTGCAAAGAATTTCATTTTATTTTGTTTTTCAGACAGTGGAATCATATCCTCTTTCCTGCAGTTCCCTTCAGGACCTGTGTGAACAAATGCCAACGTGCAGTGCCCCTTAGGCCCTGTGCAAAGGGAAGACTCTGCCTGCCTATGGAAGTTCAGGGTCCTTGTGGGCCCTGCACTTATGTGCATCAACAAATTTAAAGAATTCATGGGGCTGACTAGTAGGCTGCAGAAGCCAGGGCCTTCTGGTCCTTGCAGTTCCATGTGGCCATATATACAGATGAACAGGGTATCTGTCAGCAAATGCACAGGCCCTCTGCCATCCATGGGTGCAGAGGTGCAGAGCCCTATGGCAAGATAAGAGTTGTCTTCACTATATAGTATCCAGGCCCATGCAGGCAACCCTGCAGCTTTCATTCTCTGGCTGGGGGTGTCACATAACAATGCCATCCCCCCACCCTCATCCCATGTAGCTGGGTCACTGATCTTGCCCCTGAACTCAGCTCACCGGCATGGGATTACAGTGAATATTCGTTAGAGTGAAGACACTACACAGAAAGTTTCTTAATAATTATATATTTTTTTATTTTGACCCACAATTTTCAAGATAGTCATTCTATAACTCCCCTTATAAACATGACATGTAGCATTGATAGTATATTGCCTGAAACGTCATTTCATACCACTAGTGTGAAAACACATCTTGTCCAGGATTTTAAAAACTACACCTGTCAGGTTTATGAGGTGGTGTGAAAAATGGCTATGTTGAAAATTTAGAGTTAAAATATTGAAAATTAGCAAAGCTTTGAGTGAACATTGAAATATTGCAATGTTCACTCAAGTCCTAGGTATTTTACAGTATTTGTACACCACATTTTCAGCACTGACTTTTTATTACCCCACATCCAGAACCCAATAGATGAACATTTTCAAATCCCTGACAAAACGTCATTCCACACCACAGGTACAAAAACACATTTTGGCCAGGATTTGAAAAACTGACAGTTGTCATGTTCATGAGGTGGTGTGAAAAAATTACTTTGTTGAAAATTTAGGGTCAAAATATTGAAAATTACCAAAGTTATGAGTTAGCATAGAAAAATTTCAATATGCACTCATAACTCTGATATTTGTACATATTTTGACCCAACTTTTTAGCACAGCCTTTTTATAACTTCAGCTCATGAACAAAGGCAGTGTAAATTTTCCAATCTGCTTAAAAGGTGATTTCGCAAAGTGACCATGAATTTGCTTTCCAGGCAAGATTTGCATACTTCTGCCACCACTGGGCATGAGGTTGGGTCCCAAAAATGCAATTTTTTTGAATTTGGTGTAAAAATACATTAAAATGGCAAAGTTATGAATCAAAATTCAAAGCCCCATTGAAATACATTACATTATGCATACCACACTTGCCTTATTTTCTCATATCGCAGACAGCTGTTCCAGCAGTAAGATGTGTTTTCAGTCAGAGAGTGGATCTACACCATGGCACATGTTCAGGTGGGTGAGGGTATATGGGGGATGTGGGTGGTGGTTGCTGAGTGGGAGGTCAGGGTGGCATGGGGTGGGTTGTGTGTGTAGGGGGTCAGATTGGCAAGGGACCATTTTCTTTTTTACATGGTAAAAAAAAGAAATTGTTGAGGAATGATTGTCTTCATTTCAGGGGACAGTGATATTGTGACACTTGGGACTGGGCACCCCAGTGTTGGATTACTGTCGGGTGGCACTGGGGGTGGGCATCCCAGTGCTGCCATGTAATTTTTAGGAATGGGGTGGGTGACCTAGAGGGGAGATGGTTCAGCAGAACTAGTACCGGGGTGTGCACCCTGGTCTGCTAACATAAACATTGAGGGGAAGGGGGAGGTGACCTGGGGGGAAGCAGAACTGGGGCAGGCACCCTGGTTCACTTTATAAAACTTTGATAGATAGATTGATAGATAGATAAATAGATAGATAGATAGATAGATAGATAGATAGATAGATAGATAGACAGACATACAGACAAACAGCCAGCAAGAACAGGGGATCACTGACTTGCTGCTTCAACTGATACTGGGTTGACAGCCTCAGTTCAGGGTAGTATGTGTAGGAAGGAATAGGAGACAGTGTGCTTTGAGAGCTGTCTGTGATTGAAACCTTCTAAAAGCTGTTAAAAAAGCATTTTTGCATTTTTTGGGGGCTCAGACTTTAGTTCATCGATTGTAGGAAACCCTCCTGTACTCATATCATCAAGCATTTTTGTTTTTGTGTGGATTTTGAATGTTAATGTACAACATTGAGTGTGTGCAGTGAAAGACAGTGAAAGTGTGCTTTGGGGGAGGGGCGTATCTGTGGTGTAGGTAGATTTAAGTAGGGAAAATAGTGATTTCTTTGTTTTTTGGTTATATTTTTGTTATATAACTGACTGTGTTAATGTACACACAGTAATATTGTCAGTAGTTGTTGACATGTTCTTGCTGATTGTGTGTTGTGTGGATCTGGTGCAGCAGTTCATAATTTCAGGTTGTTTACATTACAATACGTGGCATATTACTGAACTTTTTAATTTGCTACGCATTATTCGTTCACCATTGTAGACAAACTGTTCTGTGTGTGTGTGTGAGTGTGTGTGCAGTGTGGCATGACATCAAATAATACATCTTTTATTGTGCCACAGACTAGTGTAATTGTAGGTGCAGCAGTATGAACCTGCTATCCACTGCAGCTGCCTGATTTTGTACTGTGATCGTAGTATCTGTTCTTTGTTTTGCTGCTTGTACTGCCATAAAAATCTGCAGTCAGTGCTCCCCACCACCCCCACCGGCAAAAGGAATTTTTTACCAGATCGGATTGTTTTTGTGACCTCATCAGCACCACTGGTTACTGAAGTTGTTTTCATTGCATGACAGACTAGTCTCTTATCTGTTGCTGAAGCTACAGTTGTTTTTTTGGCTTCACATCCAGCATCCCCCCAATCAGAGAGTGAATGTATCAAAATCTAAATTTGGTTATAGTATTGTGTTTGATCCCCCAAAATGCCCACAAAGAGACGTGCAAGCAAAGCTGGTTCTTGCCATGGCAATGCTGGCAGTAAGATAGTCTGTGGGTGTGGTAGTACGCAGACGTAGAAGTGCATTGCTGATGTGAGGAAAGGTATTTCTCCTGCAATGTTTTTACAGCCCAGTCAGTAGCTTCACTCATAGTTGGAGGAGATGATGTTTTCCCAGCTGGTGGTGTTAGTGTTACTGGTGTTAGTGGTGGTGGTAGTATTAGTATTGGTGCGTCAAGTTTGAATTCTGACCAGTGTACCGTATCCAAAAATATTGAGTGTGAAGCAGTGCAAGTGAGTGGCAGCGTAGATGATGTCATACTTCCCAGTAACATCCCAGTAACTGAACCTAAGGATTCTGATAATCATGTCAACGATAGCATACAATGTGATATTCCATCCACTGTGGCAGCTAATGTCATGCATTTTCCATGCAGTGATTCACAGTGTGGTAAAAAAATATCAGGTGATGGTAGTGTAGATGCTGATGATGAATGTGATGATGATGATGATGTTGCTGTTGTTGCAACATGCAGTCCACATGCTAGCATCCAAGCAGAAGATGTGGATGTGTGTGACATTGATGAATATGATGATGATGTAATTGACCCCAGTTGGGAACCGAAGAAAAAGAAATTCAAGGTGGCTATGCCTGAGTCTGTTTGCAGGAATCCCACCCCTCCCCCATAAAAACTTGTGATTTACCGGTTTTAGTTGATGATGATGACCCAGTAATAAATATGATAGGTAGTCCTGGTGGTCAGTTGCAGTCCAGGTATGCAGTGCCCGAAACATCACGTGTCCCCCCCACTTCAGTGCTTAAACTAACGGACTTAAATAAGCCACGTCATGGACATGTTAAAAGCAGAGCATCACAATCCCGTTTGGGATTTTTTTGTTCAAGATGCAAATGATGAGTCAGTTGCAATCTGCCAGGTTTGCCATGTGCATGTGAGTCGAGGTAAAAAGGGGAGCCATCTGGGCACAAGAGGACAGCATACGCATCTTAAGAATAGGCCCTTGGCACTGTGGACCCAGCACAAGCTGGCAGCTAATACCACAGTGGGGTGTTCATCCTCATCACCTGCAACCATAGCGAGCACGTTATCCCCTTCCATGACTGTTAAGTCCAGTAGTAAATTAAACGTGTGCAGTACTGAGGCAATAAGAGCAGAGGATTACTACAGGCATGATGAGGTGGAGGACCATAATGACTTTGAAATGTTGTCCAGCGCTGGTGAGAGTATCAGTTTTGGTGGTGGTGGTGAATGCAGTATGTCTAGTGCAAGTGATACATCAACCCCGGTTGGCAAATCTGGCAAAATAACTGCATTTCTCGGTTTGTCATCATCACCTGTGCAACCATCTTCATCAAACGTCCACACTCCACCCCCTTCCAATGCCATTCATCACAGAGTACAATCATTTGTGATCACACCCCATGTAAAAAGCTTAAGTCAGCCCATGTTACAGAGTGTTTTTGCGCATAAGCTGAAGTAGCCCCCCAATCATACAGTGTCACATGAACTTAAAAAGCCAAGGTAATTAGCACTCCAGGACACAGAAAAATATACTTTAGGTGAAAACTATCTTCAGATGTGTGGCTCAGCAATGGGGGCTGCCATGGCATCATCTTATGCCAACCTCTTTTTGGGAAAATGGGAAGAACTTACAGTCTTCCAGAGTACAAACTCTTTCAAAGATAAAATTGCATTCTGGATACGTTTTATTGATGACGAATTATGTGTCTGGGACGGTGAGGTCTCATAAATTCAATAGTTTATAGAATGGCTAAACAAGAATGATATCAATATGAATTTCATTCACAGACTGGATCCAGATAAGATCGAATTTCTGGATCTGGAAATTCTGAGACCCTCACATATACCAGGAGATGTTATAACCAGATGCTATAGAAAACCATCGGCCTCTAACAGTCTACTCAGAGCGGACAGTGCCCATCCAGAGAAATTGAAGGAGTCCATCCCATATGGGAAGTTTCTCCATTTGAGAAGAAACTGCACTGAAGAAACGGACTTCCTTATACAAGCAGAGAATTTAAGACAGCGTTTCATTGAGAGAGGGTATCAGGAAGAATTGCTGGTAACAGCTATGGGGAAGCATTTAAGCAGAATAGAAGTAATCTGCTTAAACAGACAAATACAGTACTATGCTCCCCACATCTGATGATAGATTCCCTGTGAGCTTTGTTACTGAATTTAATAACTGGGCAGGGCAACTGGGTAACATTGTTTATAAAAATTGGCACTTGTTACATACTGAGCCTGAATTGAGGAAAGCAGTTGGGGAAAAACCAAGAATCACATTCTCCAGGGGAAAGAATCTGAAAGACAAACTTGTACATACTAGATTGACAATGCCAAATAGAAACACATGGCCGGGTACTAAACCAATAGGTAATTTTAGATGCCAGGGATGTAATATATGCAGTTACCACATGGTAGGAACAGTATTCACACATCCTTTGACAGGTCACAAGTATGAAATTAAGGAGTTTATCAACTGTGACACCACCTTTGTAGTCTATGTGTTGTGGTGTGAATGCAACCATACATACATAGGACGCACTACAAGTAACTTAAAATTTAGAATTCAGGAACTTGTGAGAAACGTAATGAAAACAAGGACAGATACACCTGTGGGAGAACATTTTTTGAAAGCACATAACTCTGACCCTAAGGGCATGAAATTCATGGGATTAGAGTGGCAAACACCAATGAAGTTTGGAGGTGACAGAACAAATGAGTTACTTAAGAAAGAAAGTAGGTGGATATACAGACTCAAGACTGTTAAACCAGATGGTCTTAATGACCAGTGGGATCTGAAACCTTTTTTGAAAGATGTCCGAAAATAATTGAAAAAGTAACAGAATATTTTCTTCTGTGTGAAAATTTGTGTTCTGTCTGTGATACTCATCTTGTTTTGTTTTGTCTTGTCATTTCAGAATTTGGTGTGAGATGTTATCTGAGTGGATCCCCATCAAAATGGTTTCCCTTCTCCCATTGCTGGTCTGAAGTGGAGGGTGATCACAAACATGACATTCATTTGTCTGTATTGTCGCCACTGTTATAAATTTCATCTTCACTTCATCTCATTTTGTGTTTTGCCATGAGCCATTTGTATGTTATTTAGTAACCTCACCTGATACTGTGTGCTCCATTTCATTCATTTCATCTTTTTAATGTGTACTTACCTAGAGTGTTTTATCACCTTTCTTTTTACAGTATGATTTATACTGAATTAATTATATATTTTTTTGGGATTTAAGAAAGAAAGGAGGGGATATAAATCTACCTAGTTCTTACACATTTAGAATTGACAGCTTTGTTTAAACATATAACTATTCATGTTCTAAATTAATGTACAAAGTGTCAAAAGTGTAAAAAAGTGCAAAAAGTTGTAAAAAACTATAAATAGCCTTGCATAGTAATTTAGATACATATGTTTTTTAACATATTTTTTTTTTGGTCTGTATTTGCAAACAAAAATTTTCTTGTTAAGAACTTTAGTATACATTTAGCATACATTTTGTAATTAATTGTCTCATTAGAACATTAGAGTAAGGGAATATATATAAGACAGAATGGGGTACTGAAAGAGTTAATTGTCCCTTAATTATGATGTCATCACTATGATTGTATATAAATGTGGTTGTTTGTAAAGTTTGGTTATAACCCCCTTTGAAGGTGTAGAGCGGAAGCATAGGGGTCTGGACTTGCCGTTTGGATTAAAATCACTTGCAGTATATTTTTCTGTGTCCTGGAGTGCTCATTACCTTGGCTTTTGTGTGAATTATTGAGGTTTGCACCTCACGCTATGAGCACCCGCTTGTAGTGTTGCGCTGTTTATCTGTTGGATTCAATTGTATCACATGAACTTAATGCTGCTGAAGCGGGAATGCTGGCAATTGATCTTTTGCCCTTCTCCTTTGTGGAGAATTCTGGATTCCAGCAGTTTGCTGCACATGGCTGTCCAAAATGGAAAGTCCCATCCAGGACATACTTTTCTACCCGTGCTGTCCCCAAGTTGTTCCGCACTGTGTCTGACTCAGTAAGACATGCCCTTCAACATTCCTCCTCTCCATTCATCCATTTAAGTATGGATATGTGGACAGTGGCAAAACAGCGGGGAGCTCATATTTGTGTATAACTGCACACTGGGCGCAGGTGCCGGGGGTTGTTTGTGATGTTGGTAGTGTGAATAATCAGTGCAGTAAGGTGGACTGTTGCGGTAGCAGTCTTCCAGGAATTTGACAGCATGCAACGATTGCTATGCACAATGTG
The DNA here is from genome assembly GCA_016271365.2 of Neoceratodus forsteri. NCBI lineage: Eukaryota > Metazoa > Chordata > Ceratodontiformes > Ceratodontidae > Neoceratodus > Neoceratodus forsteri. Next base: position 1,644,982,707 of record CM057450.1, read on the forward strand.
ACCTGTTCACACACTGGTGAGAACATGTTGGACGTGGTACTGACTGAAATTGACAAATGGCTAAAACATCTGTCCCTGAGAGCTGGGTTCATAGCAAGTGACAATGGGTCAAATGTGGTGAAATGCAACATGAATGGTGTTTTTTTTTTGTGTTCCATACATGGCCCACTGTTTAAATCTTGTGGTGCAGGTGTTTCTGAAGCACCCTGATGTACAGGAAATGCTGACCATTGCACAACGTATCTGCTCTCACTTTTCAAGATCTGGAAAGGCTCGTGACCAGCTTCAGCATTTGCAGATACAAAACTGTTTGCCTCAGCACCACTTGAAGCTGGAAGTTGTCACCTGATGGAACTCCACTTTATACATGGCAGAGAGTTTGTATGAACAATACAAAGCCATCTCAGAATACCTTGTGATGCACACTAGCTGTGACAGTTTCAGGGCCTCCATGTCTATGACGACTGAACAGTGGCGCCTCATGGACTCTGAAATAACAATTTTGGGGTCTTTTGAACATGCCACACAGTCAGTGAGTGGCAAGTCTGCCTCCATTAGCCAATCAATTCTACTGCTGTGGGTGCTGAGGCAGACATTGGTGAATGCACAGCATGGCCTTGATGTTGCCGGAGACGGTGGTAGCAGTATATTGCTGCAACAAATGCTGACAGTATTCGACCAGAATTGTCACGATGTGAGCATTCAGTGTAGTGACAACTTTACATAGATACATAGACAGTGTCGGCAGATAAGGGCCTATGGCCCACCTAGTCTGCCCATTTGAGCTTGTAAGTTCAGTTTGTTTTCCTAGAAGTCTATTTCCCCTTACCCCTGACCTCTAGAATTCCTTTATGTCTATCCCATGCATTCTTAAATCCCATGATTGTTTCAGCCCCAACCACTTCCTCTGGCAGGGTGTTCCACTTGTCCACCCCGCTCTGTGAAGAAATTCTTTCTCATGTTTTCTCTGAATCGTCCTCCTCCAACTTCATCCCATGCCCTCTAGTCCTGAAACATCTTTTCGCTTAAAAATAGTGTTTTCCTGCACCCTGTTCCTCCCTGTAAGATACTTGTATGTCTCTATCATATCCCTCTCCCTCCTCTCTCCAGGGAGTACATGTTCAGTTCCTTCAACCTGTCTTCATAGGACTTGTGATGCAACCCATGCACCATCTTTGTTGCCCTCCTCTGAACCTTCTCTACCCTGTCTATGTCCTACGTAGGTATGGTCTCCAGAACTGTACACTGTACTCCAGGTGGGGCCTCACTGTGTCTTGTATAGCGGAACTATGACCTCCCTTTTCCTGCTGGTGATGCCCTGCCTATACATCCCAGCATCCTATTTGCTTTACCTGATGCCTTGTCACACTGTTTCTCATTTTGAGGTCATCAGAGATGACAACCCCAAGATCCCTTTCCTGCTTGGTGCATGCTATATCCTCACCCCCCAACTGATATATTGTGCCAGGGTTTTGTGCCCATATGCATTATCTTGCACTTCTTTGCATTGAATTTCAACTGCCAAACCCTTGACCATTCTTCAAGTTTCTGCAGGTCCCTTCTCATTCTGTCTATACCTCTGGTGTGTCTACTCTGTTACAGAGCTTTGTGTCATCAGCTAACAGTGAAATTCTGCCTTCTATATCCCTGTGCAATGTCACTGATGAAGATGTTGAATAGGACCGGTCCCAGCACTGATCCCTGTGGTACCCCACTGGTCACTCTTCCCTCTGTGGAGTGACAGCCATTTACCACCACCCTCTGTGTCCTGCCACCCAGCCAGTTACCTACCCACCACACTACTGTCCTGCCCACACCCATATTCCCCAGTTTGTGTAATAGTCTTCTATGTGGCACAGTGTCAAAGGCCTTGCTGAAGTCCAAATAGGCCATGTCCACTGCCCTCCCCTGATCCACCTCCCTAGTCACCCAGTCAAAAAATTCAATGAGGTTGGTCTGACATGACCTCCCCCTGGTGAAACCATGCTGCCTTGGGTCCTGTAGTCCATTGACAACCAGATGTTCCACCAATCTCTCCTTCAGTAGTGCTTCCATGATCTTTCCCACTCACCGAGGTGAGGCTGACTGGTCTGTAGTTCCTGCTTCCTCTTTGTTCCCACTTTTGTATAAGGGGACTACATCTGCTGTCCTCCAGTCTTTGGGTACCCCTGTTTCCAGTGATTGGCTGAACAGGATAGCCAGAGGTTCAGCCACCACCTCTCTTAGTTCTTTAAGGACCCTGGGGTGCACCCCATCTGGCCCCATTGCTTTATCAGCTCTTATTACTTCCAGTTCCTTCAGGACCCTTTCTTGTGTAAAGGGACTTGTGTCCATTTCTGCACCATTCTCACCCCTTGTACTCCCTTCAGACCCATTACCCCCCTTTTCCTTAGTAAAGACTGAGCAGAAATACCTGTTCAATATGTCAGCTTTACTGTTGTCATCCTCCACGCAGCTCCCATCCTCCCCCTTCAGTCTCACTATCCCTCCCTTTGTCCTTCTTTTTTCACTTATGTACCTGTAAAAGGTTTTGTCCCCTTTAATCACTGATTTTGCCATAGCAACAATGCTGGACCCACGATACAAACATGGAATTGCATCAGTACTGGAGGGAGGGCCTGAACAGGTAAAAAATATCAGTGGTCAAGTGGTGTGCTTGGTTTATGGGGCACAGAAGTCACGTGCCAAGGTCAGCAAACCACAGCAGCATAATCCGGCTGAAAGTGTACCTGTAGGACTATCAAGCACATCCTGTAAGGGGAAGGGGACAGTAGTTCAAGGTGGTCTGTTATCCAAAGTGGCTGGCATCAACCCACTTTGGGAGGCTTTGTCCCAAGTGGGTATTTGTGAAATAAATGATTCGGGAGAACAGGATGATGCATCAACAACTGGGCTTAGTGCAGCATAGAGAATGGTTGAGTCATATTTGTCTGAAAACAGGCATCTGACAATAAGTGAAGATTCTCTTTTGTACTGGAGTGGAAAGGTCAGTGAATGGCCAGAGCTGACTGCAGTGGCACTGAAGTACCTCACATGCCCACCCTCCAGTGTAAGTGTTGAGAGGGTATTCAGCTCAGCAGGTGCAATAGTCATGGATCGTCAGACAAACCTGTCTCCTGCAAATGTTAGTTTGCTAACATTCATTAAAATGATTGAGAGGCACATACCAACACAGACTGCAACCTCGGTATTCATACCCCGGCCTAGTCATGGTGGTTTTGGTGATGTGAAAATGGACCATCCTGGTGGCACTGGCAGTGGCTGCCTGAAACGGCCCACCACTGATGTAGATGATGACGCAATGGAGAAAGAATTTCCCAGTGGTCAGACTTCAGACATAGATGGCAGTGAGAGAAGCTTTCTTTATGAGGATGATGATGTGGTTAATGTTGGCAGGTTTTAACTGAAGTTGTTAAAAGGTGATGTGCCACCCCGGACACCACCACCACCACTGGGACTGATGTTGTTAGCCACTGCCACCACTAAGCATGAGTCTGTCGTCCCCCTGGACCACCACCATGGGAATGATGTTGTTAGCCACTGCCACCACTGAGCATGAGTCTGTCCGCCCCCCGGACCACCACCACCAGAACTGATGTTGTTAGCCACTGCCACCACTGAGCATGAGTCTGCCCGCCCCCCTGGACCACCACCACCACCGGGACTGACGTTGTTAGCCACTGCCACCACTGAGCATGAGTCTGTCCAGCCTCCCAGACCACCACCTCTGGGACTGATGTTGTTAGCCACTGCCACCACTGAACATGAGTCTGTCCACCCCCATGGACCACCACCACTGGAACTGATGTTGTTAGCCACTGTCACCACTGAGCATGAGTCTGTCCACCCCCCGGACCACCACCACTGGGACAGACGTTGTTAGCCACTGCCACCACTGAGCATGAGTCTGTCCAGCCTGCCGGACCACCGCCACCGGGACTGACGTTATTAGCCATTGCCACCACTGAGCATGAATCTGTCTGTCCCCCTGGGCCACTGCCACTGGGACTGCTGTTGTTAGCCACTGCCACCACTGAGCATGAGTTTGTCTAACCCCCCGGACCACCACCACCGGGACTGATGTTATTAGCCACTGCCACCACCACTAGATGCAGGAAGATATAATAACAAAGAATGTCATTATGCGTCACATCTATCACCGGTTCACCAACACCCACCACCAGTGTCATTCAGGCAATATTTCCCCATTACATTTACCATGCCAAGGCAGAGGGAATTGAACAGGAGACCACATCCATCAGCCAGAGGCACAAAGCTTCTTAATATTTAAACCATAAAGTGAGTATGTGTACTAGTGTTTGTTATGCTATTTCACTTCCTTTAGTTGTGTGTTTTGTTTTCTGTAGCTTTTCAGAGCCGCAGTGGTCAAACACATATAGTACACTTATTTTTTTTTTTTTTTTACAGGTTAACAAAAAAACTCTCCTTTGCTGAAACTTGGTGGGAATGGTACTGCAGCTGTACCGTACAGAGAACCTATGGAACATCCATTCTGGTAAGTATAAAGATTTTATTTCATCTGTTTCATTGTTTTGGAAAGACTGTAGCAAATGCCACTGAGTATGATTCATAAACTAGGTGACGTGTGTACGTCATCAAAACTATTTCTGTAAGATATCATTCATGCACTGTATTGCAGCTGTGCAGCTCTGACCATGACAGTGTTGAAAAAGTTGCACACAGTTTGGGTTACTTGACAAGATGTGGTTTTGAAATGTAACTTGACTTGAGGAGATTGCGAACCAGGGACAAATTACAATTAGGTAGTAAGAAGCTTTGTTGTTCTGTCAAAGTGGTGTTTTCCAAACAAGTTCTTCAACATCTGCCCCCCTCCCCGGGCTGGGGTGCACATGCAACATGCAGAAGTTTTTTCATTAGATGACCATGACCATCATTAACAACCAGACTCGAGAAGGATGCAGATGAAATCTGTGAAGAAGTAACAAAATAAGAAACCATTACAGACAAACCTGCAAATATGCTCCCCCCACCCTAAAAAAAATGCTTACCTTCATGTGCTTGAGACTTATCCATTTCAAATTTTGACACAAAATGTTCTCATCAAGCACTGGACTATGCACACCAACAGTATCTGTGACCTGTGATACAGAACAATACCATGAGTACATGTCCATGTCAACCACCCTCACCTACAAAATACATAAATATATATCTATATATCAACTCAACAAGGCTACTATTAGTGTGCAGACAAAGCGCACCCTTCCATCCAGTTGAGATGATCACATTGTATTTCCTCAAATCGCAGCACACATTGGACCAGCAACACTTCACTCACGGTCATCATTTTATTCTGGGGGACTTTGTATGTGCTGAAACACTCCCATTTCACTTTGCTACCACTTGCCAATTTTCTGCACACAAGGAGGATGCATTTTGGGCATGCAGAAAAAATCTGGGGACTCTGTGCCAACACTGCGTGCATGACTGAGTGCGCCATTAATTATGGGGGACTTTGTATGTGCTGAAATGCTCCCATTTCACTTTGCTACCACTTGTCAATTTTCTGCACACAAGCAAGAAGGATGCATTTTGGGCATGTAGAAAAAATCTGGAGACTCTGTGCCAACACTGCGTGCATGATTGAGTGCCTCATTAATTTTGGGGGACTTTGTATGTGCTGAAACACTCCTATTTCACTGTGCTACCACTTGTCAATTTTCTGCACACAAGGTGGATGCATTTTGTGTGTTGTGTGATTGTCAGCTCATGATGTCATACTGATATTATCAATTAAAGCAGCATTGAAAGAATGTTGTGACAATTTTGTACTGTACTTTTTTATGCTACTTTACATTCACACAGCCACTAGTTACTTCCGAGTTGTGACTTGAATGATATGCTTCTTTTCACAATTTCTGTCTGCTTTACTTAGTTGATTACTTTTTTCATGTATGAAAAAAAAAATGAGCACGCCTTTCAATGTTGTTCTGACCAGGTTTGTATTTATTTCCAGCTGCTTTTCAATAAATATTCTTCTGTGGTGTCATAAAACACTGCCTGCTGCATAACTGTTAATTTACAACAGAAGTGATATATTACAACTAACTGATGGGATGGAGAAAAGCAGAGGAAAACAATGAGACAGACCTGGTCAGCACCAATTTAAAAGGAATGCTACTTTCTTTATTTCATACATGAAAAAAGGTAGTACAGCAGACTCAACTACTAGAAATTCTCGTATCATTCCAGTCAGGATGTAAGTAAAGGAAGTGGTAACATAGCATTAAAAAATATAGGTCAGAGTTCTCATCTCAACAGATTGTTGCGCTGCTGCTTTACAGAGATTCACCATGTTACATAGTTATGGTGTTGCACATAACCTAATATATGGGCGCCTTACTTCCAGGGAAATCTTTATAGTGCAATACGTTTCTGTGAAAACCTTCCATAATTTCAGTGCAGTGTGTCAAGTCATGGAGGAACTCCTGTTCAGAAAAGCTACACAAATTCTGCCCCCCCCCTTTCTCAGCAATGTTAGGACATGATGCCAGGGGGAGAGCAGATGCATGCTCCTCTATAGTGAATGTCCAGCAGCTATCCGAATGTTTCTTTATGTTATAAGGTTCACTTTGTGGTGAACTGTGGGCACGTTTCCACTAACAAGGCTCTTCTTATTGGAAACATGCCCACATGTTTCACCACAAACTGACCATTATAACATAAAGAAACATTCAGAAAGCTGCCAGACAATCAGACATTCAGTATAATGGAGCACACACCCGCACTTTCCCTGGCATCACGTCCTAACGTTGCTGCGAAAGAGGGGCAGAATTTGGGTGGCTTTCATGAACTGGAATTCCTCCATGACGTGACACACTGTAATGAAATTGGGGGTGGTTTTCACAGAAATGTATTGCACTATGTGGAGCAAGAAAGATTCCCCTGGAAGTAATGCGCCCATATATCGGGTGCAATGCTGTCACTTAGTGAATCTCTTTCATGTCTATTTCACAAGCAAAATAGTTATAGAGCCTCAGTAATGTTTAATTTGTGTCGGGACTCATGAATCGGATGTTAACTGTTTCGCAAACAGCATGAAGACTGACCAATGCAAGTATGTTGTGCTAAACTGCATGTGTGCCATCACTGTTCTTTCCTGTGTGTGCATACATTGTCCAACTTCATGCAAACATATATATGGTAAGACTTCCTGCATTATCAAGAATAAAGATAACAAAGAATACCTGATGTATATTTTATTGGTACTATCAGTGCCAGCGGACTAAGTGATATGATATTTTTCTAGAGGTATCGGGTCAGTGTGCACCTCAGTCACTCACAGTGCACACATGACTTTGTGGAGATCATAGGATGAAAAACACATGATCTCCTAAAAGTTATGTGTGCAATATAGTATAAAATGTGACTACGGTGCACTCTGGATAGACACCTCTGAAAAAGTATCGTATCACTTAGCCCACTGATGATGATGGTGATGTACCGTATTCTGCTTGCTGTTCTTTATAGCATAAACACTGCCTGCAACAAGTCAGCAACAGCAATATATGTTTGCAACACTCTGCTGCACAATGTCTGATGTCACACACACACACACACGCACACACACGCACACACACATACACAGGAAACCACACTGCACACATGCAGTTTTACACATCATACTTGCACTGCTCACAACAGCTTGTCCACAAGCACTACAAAACAAAAAGTCAACATTACTGAGGCACTGCAACTACAGAAGGGAAAATCTGTATTATTAAAGCAGCAGTGCAACAATCTGGTGAAAATTTTGACCGATTCTTTTTATGCTATTTTACATTGCCACTTACCTCCTGACTTGTATGATACCCTTCTTTTCACAATTTGTGTCTGCTTTAGTACTTTTCCTCATGTCTGAAATAATAAAAGGAGCACTCCTTTTAATATGGCTCAGCCCAAGTTTCCATCAGTATTTGCAGCTCATTTTGAATAAATATTGTTCTGTGAGGTCCGAGAACACTGTCTGCTTCATAATTGTTAATTTTAGTCGTAACAGAAGTGTTATAGAAACAACATATAGGCAAAACCAGCTGAAAATACTGATGAAGACCTGGTCTGCACCGTATTAAAAGGAGCACCCCTTTTATTATTTCAGACATAAACAAGCATTTGTCAATGCTGAATGTTTGCTTGCTGGCATTGGCAGTGGTAGTGTAGAAGTTACAGAGCTGCGTAATAGGAATGGCAGTGAAGTATTGAACTGAAGCCAACCCCACCACCACCCTGCAGAGAGTGACAGGCATTGGGGTGTGCGTTTGAGTCGTCAGGCATATCGGCCATGCCATTTCACCACACCCCACCCTGCAGAGACTAACAAGTGTCACGGTGTTCCTTGTGGTCTTTGGCCCTTATGCACACCCCATTTCATTAGGAAATATGGTGAGATGGGTGCGATATAGGAGAATGGGGTGAAGTTTGGGGCCGAAGAGTCCAAGGCATACCTCGATGCCTCTCACTGACTGCAGGGTGTGGAATGGTATGAGCATCTCAGGTAAGAATCCCAAGTCACACCCCTGATTCCTGTCATTCTCTATAGGGTTGGGCATCACAGTTGAAAACCCTAATACCTCAGGCATTCATTGGTATTTTCACTCCAAATTTTCAACATGTTTGTTTTGTGACCCCACCTCATGAACAGGGGGAACATCAGTTTGTTAGCCGAAAGCTGCTTATGCACAGTGACTACGGCATTTAGCAGCACAGGTGCAAAAATATTCCGAACAGGATGTAAAAAATGACAGCTGTACTCTTTCATGGGGAGGTGTAAAAAATGGCTATGTTGCAAATGTGTAGTAAAAATATTAAAAAATGGTGAAGTCATGAGCGTACATAGAAACTGTGCAACGCACACCCGTAATATAATTAGGTTGGGGATTTCTTACAGCAGATTGTCAACTCAGGCATTTTGGTGCCTCCGATCATGAACAGTGTCATTGTGATTTTCTTTATCTGTGCCGAACAATGATTTCCCACAGCGACCACGCATCTCTGCACTGAAAGTGTGAAAACACACTTCAGCCATGTTGTGAAAAATGGCAGCTGTACTGTTCATAAGGAAGTGTGGAAAAATGTCACTGGTGAAAATCTGGACTGAAAATATTACAATGTCATGAACTAACGAGGGTGCGTGGAACTGCCAATGCTCACTCGTAACACAGTCATTTTATGGACTTTTGTCACCAAATTTTCAACATAGCCATTTTAAGACCTCTGCTCATGAACAGTGTAACTGTGATTTTCTTAATCTGTCCTAAACATTGCTTTCACGACACCAACAGCACCATTATGCGCTACATGTGCGAAAAACACATTTTGGGCGACATATGAAAATTGCAGCTGTACTGTTCATAAGGAAGTTTAATAAATGGACATGTTGAAAATCTGGAGTGAAAATATTAAATTTGCAAACTTACTTAGCATGCATAGGAACTGTGCAACGACGTCAGAAAAGTCATTTTTAGGAATTTTTCACCAAATTTTCAACATAGCCACTTTAAGACCTCTGCTCATGAACAGTGTCACTGTGATTTTCTTAATTTGTCCTCACATTGATTTCGCACACCGACTGTGCCATTGTCAGCGCTACATGGGCGGAAACACGCTTTTGGGTGAGATGTGAAAATGACAGCTGTACTACTTATAAGAAGGTGTGGTACAATGGCAATGTTGAAAATCTGGAGGAAAATATTGAAAATTATAACTAACGAACGCATGAGGGAACTGTACAACGACGTCAGAAACAGTCATTTTTGGGGATTTTTTCACCAGATTTTCAACACAGCCACTTTAAGACCTCTGCTCATGAACAGTGTCACTGTGATTTTCTTAATTTGTCCTGCACATTGATTTTGCACACCGACTGTGCCATTGTGTGCTACATTACCGGAAACATGTTTTGGGTGAGATGTGAAAAATGACAGCTGTACTACTCATAAGAAGGTGTGGCAAAATGGCAATGTTGGAAATCTGGAGTGAAAATATTGAAAATTCACGACCTTACGAATGTGCGTAGGAACTGCGCAATGCACGCTCGTAAAACAGTCATTTTTAGGACTTTTTTCACCAAATTTTCAACATAGCCATTTTAAGATGTCTGCTTATGAACAGTGTCACTGTGATTTTCTTAATTTGTCCCGTACATTGATTTCGCACACCGACTGCGCCATTGTGTACTACATGGGCGGAAACACATTTTGCATGAGATGTGAAAAATGACAGCCGTACTACTCATAAGAAGGTGTGATAAAATGGCAATGTTGAAAATCTGGAGTGAAAATATTGAAAATTCACAAACTTACGAGCCTGCATAGGAACTGCGCAATGCAGCGTCAGAAAAAGTCATTTTGAATTTTGGCACCAAATTTTCAACATGGGGTTTTTGGGACCCCTTCTCATGATTGATGTCACTGTCATGGCATTATTCGGGCCCAAAGGGTGATTTTGCAGTCACTGTGCAGTCACTGAGCGAAATCACCCTTCGGGCCTGAATAACGCCATGACAGTGATATCATTCATGAGAAGGGGTCCCAAAAACCCCATGTTGAATATTTGCTGCAAAAATTGAAAAAAATGCATGAGATATGCAACAAAGTTGAACTCCCCCTATCTAGCCCATTATACAGCTTACAGGCATTGCCTCAGTTCGCGGTCGGCTTTGAAGAGTGCAGACGTGTTCCCGGTCCACCGAAGATCGTCGTGCCGGAGTCCGGAGGTAAGTATGGGGTGAGGGGGGTGTGGGGAGGCTGGGTGCGCAGTGGGTGGGTGCAGGTTGTGGGAGGGTGGCGGGGAGACTCGCCATGGGACCGTTTTTTTCTTTACAGGTAGAAAAAAAAAGACGACGACGTGGGACGTTTGCCATGCTGGGGTGGGCTCCCAGCGTGGCACAAGGACGTTGGGGGGAGCGTTCAGCCGACGGGGGATTGGGCACCCCTGTCGGCCTAAGAAATAGATTGCCACACTGGGGTGGGCTCCCAGCGTGGCACTTACTACTCGGGGGATGGGGGACAGTGCAGCCGATGGGGGATTGGGCACCCCCGTCAGCTATTTTATTAGTTGCCACACTGGGGTGGGCACCCAGCATGGCATTTTGGAAGCCTTTGGGGAGGCGGGGAACACAACACAGCTGATGGGGATTGGGCACCCGTCGGCTATACAGTGCGTCGTGGCGCGTGCGCCTGGCGTGAAGCACGCCGCTGGTGTGTGTGGGGGCTGCGCATGAGCAGGCAATATCTTATCGCTGCTCACTCAAGCATAGCCCCCCTTTCAGCTGTATGCCACTGCATTTTGGAGCATGTCATAGACAGCTCCAGAATGCATTGGCTTAAAGGGGCCGCGCCTGCCAGCACACTGACTGAATTGGAGGAGGAGGTGACACACCTCCGAAATCTCTGATGATGGCACTATGTTTCTTTCACATGCGTGCAAGCAAACATAAAAAAGTAATAAAGCAGACTCAAATTGTGGAAAGAATGTTATCATACAAGTCAGGAGCTAAGTGGCAACTGGCAATGTAAAATAGCATAGAAAAGTATACGTCAAAATTTTCACCAGATTGTTGCACTGCTGCATTAAACAACAAAAGAAAAACACACAAAAAAGGTACAGCACAGTAGTGGGGGGGGAGTCCACAAAACAATCCCTTACTCTGGACTTGGGATGACGTGGTGTTGCAGCAGCAGGTGCAGCACTATGAGTATTTGCTACTGCTGTTCTTGGATTGTATCATCCTGCTGCTGCAAAGCTCCTGTCTTCTGATTATTCTCCTCCAGGGCCGCCCACACCAGAGCAATGTCGGCCTCTGTTGCAGGGACTGTGGAGGTTTCCACTGTAGGTGGGAACCCAGGTAGTGGCACTGGTGGTGGTGGAGAGAGTGGTGCTGGTGGCTGTGGTGGTGGTGGCAGTAGTGGAGCAGCTGCTGCACTGGCCCTCCTCCTGCTGCAGCAGCGAAGCACAACTTCAACCCCAGCAGCACCCTCGGCCATTGCCACAGAAGGGCCAGCAGGTGGACGCTTGGCCCCTTCCATGGCAGCCTGCCACTCTGCCTTGTGGTGGTTGAACATGTGGGTGCGCTGCCCACCGGTCCCCAAATGTGACCCCCGGGGGTCATGGTGCACCTGCATACCATAGAGATGGTGCACTACGACTGTGCTGTCTCACCCCCACACAATTAAAAAAACTCCCACACTGGGGAGCTGCGGGGGGGGACCAGATACAGTCTTAGCAGTAGTACCACCTACGTTTGCCTGGGGCACCTCCTGTGGCTGTGGAGGTGGTGGAGGGGGTGCTGCTGGAGCTCCTACAGCTGCTACCGGTGCTGGTGGTAGTGACAGAGTAGGTGGATGAGCAGCAGCCACCGGTGGCACTGGTGCTGTTGCTGCTTCCATGGGGGGGGAAGCAAGACACAAGAGTCGGGAGCGGTCCAGCAACACATGACCGCCCCTACGTGTGTGCACTCCCTTCCTCTGCCCATGCCCGCAGTCCAGCGATTCTCCTTCTGCAGGGTCCATTCTCACCACACAAGTCCCCGATCCCAACTACAAACAAATATAACTGGAGTTGATGCCTAGCCTTCACCTGTCAACTGCACTCACTGTCACACTCCCAGATACACACACACACCGACACACACAGTCACACACACACACAAAACAAAACAAAACTTAAAAAAAAAATTCACTACCAAAAAAAAATCACAAACACAATTCAAAAACTAAATCAAGATATAGCTTTTAAAAAAGCTGTTTTTTTTAAGGCACAAAAGCATCGAAGCACTTATGACCAGGGCCACTGGAAAATTGCAGGCGAAATTTTTCTGCAGTTTCTGCAATTTTCATCCTTCTCTGCACAAAATCCGCAATTTCTTGCAATTTCTTACATTTATGGAATTTTTGACTAAAATTGTATAAAAATATTTAAATTCGCAAGGACATCTACCCAGATATGCTAACAGTTTAGTACACAGACTTGGATTTGACCAAAACAGTATAATGTGAGGTGAGAAGGGGGTCAAATGTGACTCTGCTTTCATGTGATTCCCTTCCCTGCTTTGGTTTCAAAATCCTCTGGACATGCATATGTAGACTTGAACACTTTTAAAATATGTGTGAAAGCAGACTGTTAGAAAACTTTTTGCTGACACAGAGACTGAAACAATAGGTGTGAGAAGAGGTGCAAAGTGCCCCATTCACCTAAATGAAGCATTGACCACAATGCTTGTTTTTGAATGGTAGGGTAGATTTTCCTTGTATAAATACTTTCAGTCTGAAAGGATTTTGATTCAAATGTGTCAGGAGTTTGGATGGCCTTGCTAATTATAAACTTGAACGTGCTTCTGAAGGGGTTGGTAACAGTGATTCCTTACATGTCAGTCTGCCACAACTGCATACTCACATACAAAACTTACAAAAAGCAAACATTTCTGAAAACATGCTGAACAGGTTAAGTATAGTTAAACATTTACCTTCAAATAGACAAAATAATTGCAACCCAAGTAAAATCACTGCAAACCGAGTAGAACAAAAGTACCATGTATTGAAAACTATTGTATGATGTAATGAAAAGTTACTCTTATGATTTGACACTTTTATCTTACGGGGTTTGTGATGAGGGGTCATAAGAAGACTATGTTCAAAATGTGGGGTCAAAATATAAAACAAAGCCTAACTTATGACTATTCATTGCAATTTTGGTACGCCTGCTCATAACTTCAGAAATTTTACACATATTGACCACAGATTTTCAGCATAGCCTTCTTATTACCTGACCTCATGTATGTAACAGCTATATTTATGTTGGTTTGCATACACGCGCAAGAAACATCTTGTGGTAGTAGCACATTTCAGAGGTGTGTCAGTGTTGTGGAGAATGCAGGGGACGCTTTAGTGGGTGCATCCCTCAGCCACCAATCAGTGAGCATGCTGCCGATGACCTCAGTTTCAGAGAGAGCCATGGAGTTGAAACGAATCTGCTGCTGCAATCAGAGACAGGCTCGTCACTGCAGTGGCAGATGACACACCTCCATTACATGCCTTTCCTGGTGAAACATTCCAATAAATATGGCAGTTCCTGCCGTCCGCCACACAATCCCCAAAAAGCAGACTTCAGGGTGCCCAGTCCCCATGTCGGCATGTCCCCCCCACATAATGTGGCACACTGTAACATGGTGGCTCCTACCACCCACCACACACTCCAAAAAGCTGACATCGGGGTGCCCAATCCCCGTGTTGGCATCCCCCCACTTAGTGTGTCTTTCTTAGTGAAACAGTTTCCCCTTTTCTTTCCAACACCGGGATGCCCACTCCCAGTGTCGGATGTGCACCCCCCGATCTATACGCCTTGCCGACTTTGGGGTGCCCAATCCCTGTGTTGGCATCCCCCCCCGAATTGTGGCACACTGGGATCCCACCCGTGTACCTATTTTTTGTTGTTGTGTGTAACCTGTAAATGAAGAAAACCTTCCCTCATGGTCTTTATTTTTTTTCCCCTGCAAACAAGAAAACAGTCCACCATTGTCTGTCGTCCCCCTCCCCCATCCCCACCTTCCCTCTGTGCACCCGCCTCCCCACGCTCCCCTTCACCCATACTTACCCTGCACAGGTCGGAAGCCGTGATCTTCTCTGAACCAGGACATGTCTGTACTCTTCAAAGCCGAACTGCGAACTGAAGAAATGACGTTAAGCTTAATAATGGGAGGCAATGGGGAGTTTCAACTTAGGTTGATATCTTAGCTATTTTTTTGAATTTTGGCCCCAAATTATCAACATGGGGTTCTTGGGACCCCACCTCATGAACATGTCACTGTCATTTAGTTTCTTGGTCTTGAAAGGTGATTTTGCGGTCACTGTGTGGAATCGCCTTTCGGGACCAATTAATGAAACAACAGTGCCACTGTTCTTGAGGGGAGATCCCATAAAGCCCATGTTGCAAATCTGGTGAAAAAAGTCCAAAAAATGACTGTTACGAGCGTGCATTGTGCAGTTTTTACACACTCTCGTAACTTCTCCAATTTTTAATATTTTCTCTCCAGATTTTCAACATTGTCATTTTTTCACACCTCCTCATGAACAGTATAGCTGCCATTTTTCACATCCTTCATGAAATGTGTTTTCACCCTGTTGCACAGAATGGCGTGGTCACTGTGGGAAATCAACTTTCGGGAGCAGATTAACAAAATCACAGTACCACTGTTCATGAGGAGAGGTTCAAAAATCCCCATGTTGAAAATGTGGTGAAAAAATTCCAAAAAATGATTGCATTACAGGCGTGCATTGTGCAGTTTCTACGCACGTTTGTAACTTCACCAATTTTTCACATTTTCACTCCAGATTTTTAACATTGATATTTTTTCACACCACCTCATGAACAGTATAGCTGTCATTTTTCGCATCCTGCCAGAAATGTGTTTTCACAACTGTGGTGCCAAATGGCGCAGTTGCTGTGCAAAACCACCTTCCGGGGGTTGAGTAAAAAATGATAGTGCCACTGTTCATGAGGTGGGGTCACAAAAATCCCATTTTGAAAATTTGGAGTGAAAATACCAACAAACGGCTGGGGCGTTAGGGTTTCCAACCGTAACGCCATACTCTGTAGAGACTGACAGGCATTGGGGGTGTGACTTGGGATCATTGGCTGTAATGCTCACGCCATTCCACCTCCACCCTGCAGCCAGTGACAAGCATTGAGGTGTACCTTGGGGTCTTCGGCCCCAACATTCACCCCATTCTCCTATACTGTACCCATCTAAGCATATTTCCTTATGGAGTGAGGTGAGTATAAGGCCCAAAGACCCCAAGGCACACCACGACACCTGTCAGTGTCTGCAGGGTAGGGTGAGGTGAAATGGCATGGCCGTTATGGCTGACAACCTAAAGGCACCTGTCAGTCTCTGCACGGTGGGGTTGGCGTCAGTTCAGTACTTCACTGCCATTCTTATTATGCATCTCTCTAACTTCTGCACTACCAATTCCAATGCCAGCAAGCCAACATTTGGCATTGATGAATGCTTGTTCAAACTGTGGCCAAAATGTGTTTTCTACCAATTATATGTGCTTAGACCTTAGAACTACCTACAACACCATAGCCCGTTTCGTCACCGGTCTCCCCTGGAATACTTACCATTGTTCCCTATACTCCACCCTCAGTTGGCCCACCCTGGAAGGAAGGTTCAGTTTAAAAATGCTCTCCTTCCTCCACAAGATTTTCCTTAAATTAATGCCGCCCAGCCTCAACTCCCTCTTCCCACTCTCAGTCCCAGGGCGAACAACCAGAGGTGCTTCCAGCTTGGTTTTTGACACCCCCTTCTACCGGACCAAGCAGGCACAGAACTCAGTTTCCTACAAGGTCACAAAGTAGTACAACAAACTGCCTCCAGTAATCCAGGCCTGTAGATACATCAACTCTTTCAACACCTCCCTTAAGGCTAACATCCTCAACTCAACCATCTGCGGTTGTGTCAAACTGCCACCATGCAAACTCCTGACTTCCACCTCCCTACCCAACCTAGTCTTACCTTATTCTTTCCCCAAACACCCCCCTCCACCTCTATTCCCTGCCTGGGTCTTGCTCTTAATGCTTTCTATCTGGGTTGACTAGCACTTTCCTGGCATGCAGTACTTCTGGGTCAAGGCCCCTCTAGTCCTCCCACTTTTCAGTATTACCTTCCTCTTTTCTGTCCTCTCAGTATGCATTCTCTTGCAACTTTATACCTTTTTTTATCATGGAATTGCTGTTGCCTATGTTTACATTGCCATTGGAATGTATTTGATACCCCTGCATTGATTTTGAATCCAACATCTGCTATCTTACTCCTTGTCATGTATTGATACCCAAACAATCAAATGTAACATACCGTTTGCCATTTTCTTTGTTCTGTTTCTATTGCATTCATGCTGTAATTGTTGACTCTCCTCTGTTTTGTATCTTATCTGTTGTCTTTCCCCCACTGGACGTTTGTGAAAATGGGCATTTTTGCTCACATACCCTCCAGTAGATACAAAAAAAATTGACTGATTGATTGATTGATGGCTATGCTGGTAATTTGGTCATACATCTACTGAGGGACAGGGTCCAAAGGAGGACCCTGCACTCCCACAGTAAACTATCTGAAAAAGTAAGGAAATTCATTGCAAAAACTTCATTAATGCATCAGTTAGGGTTGTAATTAAAGTGACAAAAGCAGGGAAATGTGGTGTTAACACCTAACACTTTCACTATCCATGACACTGAGAGATTGGTTTGGGTCATCAACCCTAACGTTCACCCCATTACATAAGTAAATAAGCTGAAATGGATACAGCTTAGAAGAATGGGGTGAGTATTAGGGCTGATGACCCCAAGGCACCTCCCCAACACCTGTCAGTGTCTGCAGGGTGGGGGTGAGGTGTTAGGATTGGAAACCCTAACACCCTTTTTCCCTGTTTTTGTCACTTTGATGCATTAACAAAGTTTTTTGCAATCAATTTCCTTACTTTGTCAGATAGTATAATCATATCCTTATATGTCTGTGGGGCCCTGTGCTCCCATCTCTCCATAGATGTGTATATGTATGCACTGTAGCTGAGGGTCCTGCGATTCCATTTATAAGTCAGTAGTGACCAAATTGTCAGCATAGTCATCTTATTATACCACCTCATGTTTCTGGCACAGAAAATTGTCAGATCCCCACCAAAACATAATTGTGCCCAACTGCAACGCCATTCCGTGCCACAGGTCCAAAAACACATTTTGACCAGGATTTGAAAAATGACAGCTGTGACATTTTGGCACAAAGTAAATCAACTTTCGATCAAGTTATACACATCACTCCACATTTTATAAATGTGTAAAAAAACACCCTCCTGCCCCTACTTCCTTTGTAGTGCAGAGGACAAGGCCAAGGAGCCAGGGCCCCAGGGTCCCAGCCTTGAGTTAAATGTGCAGAAAAACACCCTACTACCTATACATCCCCAGTGGCATGGAGCACAAGGCACAGCACCTGAAGAGCCTGTGGAGGGGTTGTGGGATAACAGATGAACTAGACACCAAACTTCAGGTTCAACACACAATCTCTGTGTGATGTTTATTCAAAATACAAGAAATAAGCTTCTGCAATGCCATATTCCTTCTTCAGTACATCAGTTTGCAGCAGCAGACTATGACTGTCCTTTCTCTGCACTTAGCCAGCACCTACTGACACTGATCTCTGATCCAATTCACTAGTTGAGATGTAACCACCACCCCCATTTGCATGGGTAGTGGGGGCCCAAAAAGAAAAAAACAAAACAAGCTATAGACAAAGAATCTCAATGCAGAATCACTGAAAGAAGGTCTACCCCAAAGGGCATTGGCAACAAATCAAGTTTAAAAGAAATACAACATCACACATACTTCCATAATGCAATGCATCATGGGATATATGCAAATCATCATGACATTTCTTACTTAGGTTTACAACAATGTACATGCATTTTAAATAACACAACTAGCTTAATTTCTATAATAGTCACCTAGTACTTTTTACCATTATCAAAACACCTAGTGCCATGGTATTTTCAACATTACAGGTTTCATAAACATAAGGTATATTATGACATAGTGCTATTACATACTAAATCCAACAACAATTAACACAACCTGTTTTACATACACTTGGAGGTCACCACCATAACCTCCCCATATGAGGACCTGAGAGGGAAAAGGAAAACTAAAGAGGACACTATAGCATAGTCGAGGGAGAAGGGGGTGCCTACAGGTGGCCAACCTTATGGACTAGAAATAGTAAAGGATAGATTAGGCATAGAAATAGAAGAACTGTTGCAACAGATCTAAGAAAAGGTCAGTCCTCAAGACTGGCAGGAGCTCCCAGTCACATATCCCCCACCTTAAGAGGAAAGCAGTTATTGCAGACTGCTTACCACCTTCCTGTCCCAGGAAGGGATGGAGCTTCTACCCATCCATCTTCAGAAGCTACATCTCAGGGTCCCTATTAATGATTAACATTTCATCATAAACATAGTGGACATCATCATTCTTTACCCTGAGGCATAAACACATTCTCAACAGAGACTAACGGTACCTTCTCATCTCCTTTTAGGGAAGTCTGTTATATTTCTTAACCAAAAATCTGGATGACTGTAAAGTCCAGTACCATAGAAAGACTTTCTCTGGGGTGAGTAAGTACCTGTTCCAACCCCACCAGACAAGTCAGTTTTAAGCAGGAGCCCATTCCTAGGTTCAACCCCTCTACATAAACCCACTATGACTCTTGATTCATTTCACTTTTTACAGATAAAGACACCTGAGGGTATACAGGCAAGGTGTTACCCCAACACAGGTTCCAATCCATTCTCCACCCACTTCTCCTTTGTAGGTTTTCACTCATAAAAGAATAAAACACATGTACCACCTCAGACTCCTTGTCTGCCCTTGGGTACCTCTTTCTTTGACATCAGGCCTTCCCCCTGACCAAACATGCTATACTTTTGCCTACAGAAAGGGACCATTGCAGAGCCACCTCTGGCCTTGCCTGCAACTAACTTGACCCCTCTGTCTTACACAAAGTGCCTGCGGGAATATGGAATGAGCAATAGTAGTTTCTACTCTCCTATTTTAACCTTTTATAACCTATAACCCCAAATCCGTGGTCATCTTATACCCAGGCAGGTCTCTACAGAAACCTACAGGATGCCAAGGAACCTCTCATGCAGAATATCCTGCAATGTTAAACAGCAGATTCCTAAACCTTTTAACTCTGGGGTGTCTTAATAAACATCCTTTTAATCATTGTGCTATTTTCTGCCATCTGTTACCATCTAATACATTGTAACCTATATGAGAGTTTCCCTTTTTCCAAGGGTGACATTTTTTTAAATGACCTCTACCCTCCTTAACTTTAATATACTGTAACAGTTTGACAATAGTAGTATTTTTAGCATGCAGTATACCCCAGTTAATACTGTTAATAGATTTAGCTGCATCAATACAAGAAAAGTCCCTTCAGCCTCATAGGCTTCTTCTTACTTGCTTGAAGTCTTCAACCCAGCACAATATCATTAGGCACAGTCTTACCTGGGGTCTCACATTCAGGTTCCATACTTGCATCTCTGACCTCCAACAGGTAACATCCTGGAAACAAAGGAATATCCTGCTCAGTCAGGGGGTCCTCCTCAAACTGAGCCCACAAAAATTCCTGCTCCGACTCATTGTCCAAGCTCTCCAGCAGGAACCTCTTGAACAACTGGCACCAGTGTTCTGCCTGTCTGTGTAGTCGGTCTGCCTCCAGTCATTGCCCACTCATCCAGTGGACCATCCTCATCAGGGTCTCTACCTCCTGGGTGTTGTCTCTCGCACCTCCAGTCTGCATAAACTCCATGGTAGCTCCTCATCCTTTTGCATCTCTTCGTCATCTTCAGGCTAGGCCATCTTCCGAGCTCCCAGATCCAGTCCAGGCAGCAGCTTTTCTTCCAGTCTGTCAGCCATGGTTCTGGTCAGAACTCCATGGACTTTCTTCTCTGGGTTCTCCTCTGGTAACTCCTGGTGCATCAGTCCACCTGGGATACCTGGGTGATATCAACCAGAAAACATCCCTCTTCGGCAACTCCACATGCGTTCAGCAAGTTATCCCACTTCTGACACCAGGTCTGTGGAGGGGTTGTGGGATAACAGATGGACCAGACACCAAACTTCAGGTTCAACACACAATCTCTGTGTGATGTTTATTCAAAATGCAAGAAATAAGCTTCTGCAATGCCATATTCCTTCTTCAGTACATCAGTTTTCAGTAACAGACTATGAATGACTTAATTTTTGTGTGCTCTTTGCAACTTGTCTATTTTGCTGTCTGAAATGCCTGCTGTGTATGCTCTTTGTATCTCACCTGTATTGTTCCCCACTGCCTTGCTTCACAAATATGTTGTCTCCCCTCCCTATGATGAGGTGTCTTTGTAAATGAGTCTTTGACTCAAAGGTTTGTAAATCCGATCTGTGAATTAAATAAATAAATAAATGTCCTTTCTCTGCACTTAGCCAGCACCTACTGGCACTGATCTCTTATCCAATTCACTAGCTGAGATGTAGCCACCACCCCTATATAGGCCCCATTTGCTTGGGTAGTGGGGGCCCAAAAAGAAAAAAAAACAAGCTATAGAGAAAGAATCTCAATGCAGAATCACTGAAAGAAGGTCTACCCCAAAGGGCACTGGCAACAAATCAAGTTTCAAAGAAATACAACATCACACATACTTCCATAATGCAATGCATCATGGGATATATGCAAATCATCATTACATTTCTTACTTAGGTTTACAACAATATACATGCATTTTAAATAACACAACTAGCTTAATTTCTATAATAGTCACCTAGTACTTTTTACCATTATCAAAACACCTAGTGCCATGGTATTTTCAACATTACAGGTTTCATAAACATAAGGTATATTATGACATAGTGCTATTACATACTAAATCCAACAACGATTAACACAACCTGTTTTACATACACTTGGAGGTCACCACCATAACCTCCCCATATGAGGACCTGAGAGGGAAAAGGAAAATTAAAGAGGACACTATAGCATAGTCAAGGGAGGGAGAAGGGGGTGCCTACAGGTGGCCAACCTTATGGACTAGAAATAGTAAAGGATAGATTAGGCTTAGAAATGGAAGAACTGTTGCAACAGATCCAAGAAAAGGTCAGTTCTCAAGAGTGGCAGGAGCTCCCAGTCACAGAGCCAAGGGTCCCAAGGCTTGAAACCACCCATTCCATTTTTTTTCTTCTTTTCTGTTTTTTTGGTGCCACTAGACACCATGGAACATACATATATATTTATCATGAGGGAGTCAATGGCAGCAATCAGGGGATAGGAGGTGCCACTAAACACCAGGAAAAAGGGCAGCTCACAACTAACACTGCAGCTGGCAGCACAACTTCAGCTGTGGCTGCAGAACTAAATAAATTCCTGCTGTTCTCATACAGAGAACACAGAGAAAACACTCCTCCCACCAGCCTCAGCCCCCGGGATGTTTGTAGTCCAAAAAAAGTGTTTCTTGCCATAATAATTTAAAAAAACAAACATCAAAATGTAGCTAACTGATCCCGTTTACCTAAGTTATGATGTTTGTCTCTTAAAATCTATACATTTTAAATGTTTTCTTTTCTTCGCTAACTAGAAAATCAAAATGGAGGCAGATTTCTCTTGCTAACTGAAAAACCAAAATGGAGGAGGGTCAAAAAAAGGATTTCCCATATGCAAAACAGGATGATCTGTTTCCAAAAATAGATTAGCTCCTGTGACACAGGATCCATTTTTGTGCTGAACATCTATCTTTTCCCATTGAAAATAATGGGAAATTCAAAATGTAATAACTTTTGAGTGGATTAATATTTTTTCAGCAAACCTCCAAAAGACATATGTTTGAGGCAACGGCTTTCCACCCGGAAAATGTCAGACCACACCCTGAAACAGTTTCTGAGATACAGGTGGAGAAAGAAAAAGTAAAGGACACATAGATGTATGGATTTTGAGACTCTGTATCTCAAAAACCACACAAGCGATTCAAACAAAATTTCCCAAATGAACAGATCTGTCCCATAACATTATGCATGCAAAATGTCATGCAAATCTGTTAAACAGTGGCAAAGTTATTAAGGTGCAATATATGCAAAACAGGATGACCTGTTTGCTAAAATGGAAAAAATATGTAAATTTAAGGATTATTGAGACATTATGTCAGACACCACAAAAGCAATTCAAACTAAATTTGCCAGATCAACAGAACTACCTCACGAGCTTATGCATGCAAAATTGCATGCACATCCGTTCAATGGGTACAATGTTATTAAGGTGTACAATATGCAAAACAGGATGACCTGTTAGTGAAAATAGAAATAACAGGTACATTTAAGGATGTTTGAGGCACAATATCTCAGAAACCACACAAACGGTTCAAACACTTAACCTCTTCAAGAGACCAATGCCACAAGATTATGTGTACAAAACTTCATGCACATCCAATGAGCAGTTGCAAAGTTATTAAGGTGCAAAGTATGCATGACTGAATGACTGTGAAAATTACTTTCATGCCTGACATATACATTTTTCCCATAGGAAATAATGGGACATTTAAAAATGTAATAACTTTTGAAGGGATTAATACTTTTCCCCCAAAACCTTCAAAAGGCACATCTGTGAGGCAAATGCTTTCTAACCTGAAAATTTCAGACCACAACCTAAAGCCGTTTCTGAGATATAGCTGTAGAAAAAAAATGTCAAAAAGTGGTAAATTTAGGATTTTATGACACTCTGTATCTCAAAAAACCACATAATGATTCACACAGAATTTGGCATGTCAAGATACTTACCCCTAGAATTATGCATGCCACATTTCGTACAAATCCTTTGAACGGTTCCAAAGTTATTAAGGCTCAAATATTTGGCTTTAAGAAGTTTGAACTTAACCCTAACTATACTGGTGTTACCGTGCCAGTATATATATATATATATATATATATATATATATATATAGTTACAGTTCAATGGTCATTTCAATGTTTTTTTTAAGTCTTTTTCCTTCTGGTTGCTAGCTGTGGGACCTCCCTCAGGCATCCACCCTTGGCTTGGCTTCTTCCCACCCTGCCTGAAGCCCCCCCTGACTAGGAATTTGGGTGCTAGGTCCCCTCCACTCTGTGAGCTTTTGGTAAACCCCCTGGCTGTGTGCCACCTGGGGCACAGCCAACTGCTCCTTCTGGGGCCCTTTCTAGAATTTGGACGATCAAGGCTGCAGGAGTGGAATGAGACCAGGGAGAGCTGGTTGGGCAGGGTCTGGCGGTGGGTGTGTGGACCAGCCCCTCGCGGCACCGTCATCCTCCCACAGTCTGGGAATTTTCCATTTTCAATCCCTCCCCACTAAAGCATGGATGTGCAATGATGTTAGCATGCAGCAGGTGCGCTCCCACACCTCACCCACAGACATCCGCCATCACCTTTCCCTGATGTGCATCCCCAGCCAATGTGATGCTTCCAGTCACCACTGGGAGATACTACATGGCAGGGAAATCCCCAACTCTCCCTCCCAAGAGAGGACAGCAGCCCTCCGGACATTCAATCCTCTCCTCCACTGCCGACCTCTGGTGGCCCGAGTCTGCTCCCAAACCCGGGTCACCGGTGTGGCATAAGGTAAGGCAGATGACTCAACCCTCTGCACCACCGGGCTGGCAGTCACTTCTATGTTAAACTCAAATGTTTGCACTTTAATAACTTCACAACTCTTTAACAAATTCTTATGTAATTTTGGATATGCCATCAGAGATCAAATATCTCTTGATGTGGCAAGTTTCATTCTGGTCATATGTGTAGGTGTGGAGATATGGAGTGTCAAAAAATATGAAAATTACCATGTTTTGTCAAATTCTTTGCCACGACGCTGTGCAGACATGGTGTGGAGTTATGGTCTGAAATGTTCAGGGTAATTAGGCCTTGGGTCGCAGATGTGCCTTTTCAAGATTTGGTGAAAAAATATTACTCCATTCTAAAGTTAATAAATTTGAAAGTTTCCCATTATTTTCAATGTGCGCGGTTAGATGTCCTGTGTGAAAAAGGATCCTTTGTTTCAAATAGGTAATCCTTTGCCACAAATGCATAATCCTTTATTACAAATGGGAAATCCTTTTTTGTGCAATCACCATTTTCCCTTACAGTTAACAAGGGAAACAAAATGTGATTACTCCAAAAAATGAGGTCTTAATTTGAGACCAAGACATGCAAATTGCTTATTGGAACCCCTACAGCTGGATTCTGCAGTTAACTGGTGACAAATAGGTCTCAATGATTTTTATTCACATAATGAATCTTTTTTCTTGACTCATAATACGAAAAAAGATTCTTTTTCATACCACGAGACACAAAAAGGATCCTTTTTTGTGATTGCTAAATCTTTTCCCTGGTTTCCAGTGGCCCCCTTCCCCCCCTCTCTCTGCCATTCCATTTGTTCCTTTCCTCCCTTTAGTTTTATTTTCTCTCTGGTGTCTAGTGGCACACCCACCCTTTGATTTGTGCCCCCACCTTTACTTTTCTGTTTCTTCCCTGGGTCTAATGGCATCCCCCACCCTCTGATTTATGGCCCCCTTTAATTTTATTTGTTCCCTGATGTCTAGTGGCACCCTACACCCTCCAATTTATGCCCCCCCTTTTGTTGTCCCCTTATATTGCTTACTCATAATAAGGAACTAGGAATAGCTTCATGAGGAGGAAGGGACAAGTCAAACTTGTAGCGGGTTTCATGGCCAACACAGCCCTACAAAGGACCAAGAAAGAAAACGTAAGAGAAATCAGCAAAAGCCTTAAAACAGATCTTGTTGGATTTTTATGTTTGGGACCCAGGTCAGGATCAGGGCCAGTAATGTTATCAAGGAAAATATGGTAGGCTGCAGGTCAGTGAAGTGAATGAAAGGTGGGGGTTAAAGCTAGGAGCCCATGTGAATCAAAGACAAAGTGAACACTGGTGGCAACTGAGGTAAAGACATGTCAAGGCAGCAGAGCTAATTACTATACATCATCCATCGCACTCTTTTGCACACTGAGGGGCATACCACACTCTTCTAACCACAGAACTAGTTCTGTGCTGGTAACCAACAAGGCTGGGAGTGCAATACTGCTTTCCAAAGGCTGTCAGGGAGGGGTCGCCACTGGCAAGACCCTAGCTTACATGGGACAGTCAGTATGGGTCATGAGTGACTCATGAGACCCAGTGTACCTGGGATTGCCTGGATGGGTCAAAAGACTCACGAGCTCCCAGGTTACCTGGAACTTTTGGAATGGGTTGTGACTCATGAGACCCTCAGCTTACCTGGGACAATTAGAGGGGTCCAATGCACAAGACCTCAGCTTACCTGTGACAGTCAGGAAGGGAAAGACTGTCACCAGGACCTGGGACCTCAACTTTTCCAACCCAGTCGTGGGACTCTGCTGGGACATTAGCTAACCTGTGTTCAGTCAGTCGTGGGGCCTCACTGGAACCTTAGCTAACTTGTGCCCAGTCATGAGGCCCCCTCAGAGACCTTGGCCCCAGTAGACCAGTCATGACTGAGGCCCTGCTGAGACTTTAGCTCTCCTGCCGTATTAGTCTTGTACCTTCTAGCTCACCTGGGTCTGTTGGGAAGCATTGCTGAAACTTTAACTCACCTGTGCCCAGTTGTGGGGCCTCGGGAGTGATCTACACTCTATGTGGCTTGTGGTGACTGAGGCCCCATCTGGACCTTAGCTCTGCTGGGTCTTTTAAGACCCACCTTTTTAATATAGCTTTTAAGGATTTCTGTTGATTGGATTTATTATATTTATTGTCATGTTTATCTGTACAGGCGCTTTGATTTAAGAAAAGCGCCTTTTAAAAATAAAGTTGAAATTGAAATTGAAATTGAAATTAATCCTCATGTAGGATCCCGGAGCATGATGGCAAGAAGCAGTCCAGAGGTGTAATATATATATATATATATATATAGACAGACAATCTCTGTTGTCAAATCCCAGTCTCGTCACTACCAGCTGGGTAGCAAGTAGCACATCAGGCCCATAACCACCATCTGGATGTCATCTAACATTTAAAAACAAATTCCTAATACTAGTTAGAAAGAACTGGAAGGGGACAGGATCAGTTGTGTTCCAGGACAGTAGCTGCTGCTGTTGTTTTCACAGGGTTCTTGTGGATTTTACTTGGTAGGTTAGTTCTTTTCTTACTTCTAAGGGGCTAGCAGGGTATTGTTTTGGGTGATGCTGGATGTTTGTAAACTGATTTGGTGGCTGTAAGTGGGGCTTATTTTGTGGATGTTTCACTGTGTAACAGGCTGTGCTGGTAGAGGCCTATTTCTTCTGATTTAAAACCTATTTGGTGGGATTTGCTTGGGCCTGGTTCTTTGGCTGCTGGGCTTGGAGGGGAGACACAGGGCTGATACACTCTCTCTCGAGTCAGGTGTCTGCCCAAGACCCACCCTCCCCACCCCTCCTCCTCAGAAGTCTGCAATTTATAGGGGAACACCTGCCCTGCAATTGGAGGAAAAGGCTGCAGGTGCAGCTCATGTAGTTCTAGCCACTGGGGGTAGGATTTAAAGGCTGGGAGAGAGGAGCTTTGGGAGTTGTTCATTTCCCTTATAAGTTTAATGTGTTGTACTGCACCTAGTAACAGGGTTACTGGTGTACAGTGGGACTGTCTGTAAGATTAGTGGGTGGTTTTTGTGTGGCGCCCAGAGCCTTCGGGATTGGGCGTCTTTTTAAATAAATTTGATTTGATTTGATTTGATTTGATTTGATTTGACCTGATTAGGCAGTAGGGGTATCATGGACTAGGGGGGAACCTGGTGGCTCACCCAAGGAAACCTATTTGGAAGGGGATGGAACCACACATCATTAGGGCCGGCATCTTTGGGAGGGTGGTGGGGTGCACAGGGTGTGGAGCAGCCATGATACTGGACTGGGCTTGGAAGTTCGGTGGTTGCCCAGTGTGCTACCAGCTAGCATAGCTTAGGGAGGAGGTTGTGGGGATTAGGAGAAAGCTGGGGGAGGGGTGGTATGGTTGAGGAAGGGGGCTGGGAATCTCCCATAGGGTTGCACCAAGCACTGGGGTGGGGGCATAGGGAAAGGAGTGCAGGAGAATATCAGGGTCACATAGGGAACCTGGGCAGAGGGGACAAAAGGACACTACCAAGGAAGCAGGCAGGTAACTGGGGCCCTCACAAAGGGGGACGGAGGACAACATTCTCAGGAAGTAGGCAGATGGCCAGGCTGGACAGAAGGAAGCAAGGCGGGAGGTGGATCAGACCTTACACTCAGTAACCACTTCAATTCTCTTCTTCTGCTCAGGATGAGGGGCATGTAGCCACGACAGGGGTAGTTAGAGATGGAAAGGGAGTGGAGTGGGAGGCAGGAGGCAGGGGCCAGATAGCAGGAAGAACAGGGGGGGACCTGGAATGCAGGAGAATGGGGGGAGCAGTGAATCAGAGCAGGAGGGGCAGGGGGAAGAGGGAGGAAAGTGCAAGAAGGACCAGTTGGGAGGAAAGGTAAAGAAGGACCAGAAGTACAAGGAGAATTCAGTAAAGGGAGCTGAGGGTTTAGGCCAGGGGAGCACGACTAGCAAGGTGGAACTAAATGGGGACAGGAAGGAAGGGAGGATGAGCCAGGCTGGTTTAGCAGATGGGGGAGAAG
Organism: Neoceratodus forsteri; assembly: GCA_016271365.2. NCBI lineage: Eukaryota > Metazoa > Chordata > Ceratodontiformes > Ceratodontidae > Neoceratodus > Neoceratodus forsteri. The sequence continues at coordinate 1,645,010,920 of CM057450.1, forward strand.
GACCAGTTGCAAGCAGTGAGGGGGGAATTAGCAAGGAACAGAAGGATACTCAGGAGGAGGAGAGGCATAGGATTGGAGGAGGGGTGGCCATGGTAAATAAGGAGGGGTGGCATGTGGCACCCAGAAAGGGGAGAACATGGAGCCAGCTGGGTGGAGGAGCCTGTAGAAAGGATGAGGGACATGGAAGGGGGGATGGAGAAGGGTGGTCAGAGTGCTCCTGCTGGGGAGTTCTATGATCAGGGTATCAAATGGGATAGGAGGGGCCTGGCCAGGTTAGAACAAGATGCTTCCTGGACATAACGGTGCACAGGGCTAAGCACGAGGTATATCAGCTGGCAAGGATTGTGGGGGTTCCCCAGACATACTGGTCCACCTGGGTACAAATGACATTGAGGAAATAGCGAGCTAGAGATACAGGCAAGATTCAGGAGCTCGCAGGGTCTGTCATGACATAGGATGCACAGTTTCCTTCTCAGAAATCCTGCCAGTGCCAAGGGCTAGTGGGGAACACAAAAGGAAAATTAGGAGATAAACCAATGGCTCAGGGGTGGTGTGAGGCCAGAGGGTATGGGTTGATGGGGATTGGGGGAGACCTGGGAGGATAAGGAGCTGTATGCTAGAGATAGACTACATCTCAATTTGGAGGAGGAATCCTTAAGTTGAAAATAGAGGGTTCATTGGTGAAAAGTGGGGTTTAAACTTGTGAAGGGGGTGGGATGGGAGAAAAGGCTGTCAAGGGGTGCCGATAAAGGAGGACTCTGTCTCCCACCCCTGGGGACCAGGAGGATTGCAGAAAAGCCAACTGGCAAAGTGCAGACCAGGTGAAAACAGAATCCCCGTGGGAACACGAGCAGGGGAAATGGAACTATAGGGAAAGGGTGGAAGGTAGTCCTGCTAAATGCCAGGAGCTTGGGCAATAAAATGCCTGAGCTCCAGGTGATGCTAACTGAGGGAGCAGTGGATGTGGCAGCGGTCACTGAGACTTGGGCCACTGCAAGACATGACTGGGACCTGAACCTGGAGGGATACACTATGTTCAGGAAGGACAGCGGGAGGGAAGGGAGGAGGGGTAGCAATGATAGTCAAAACTGCTTTGTATAGGGAGTAGAGGAGGCAGAGGGAACCGTGGGAAGCGATCGTCACCTTGATAACAAGGGGTGCAAGAGAGTAAAAATAGGAGTGGTGTATAGACCCCTGCCTGGCGGAGGAGCTGGAGGACAGTCTGGTGGCAGATGTTAGGAGACACGCAGACTGGGCAGAGGAATGGTGGTGGTGTTGGGGACTTAAACATGCCAAGAACAGACTGGGAGACTATGACATCCTGTGACCAGGGAACAGAGGTTGTTGGATGTCTTTCAAGATGCGTTCCTAACTCAGCAGGTGAGGGAACCGACCAGGGAGACACGGGTACTGGATGTGGTCCTGGCAGACAGTGACCAGATTGGGGCCTGGAGGTAAGGGACCCATTACGGGAGTGACCATGCCATGGTCTGGTTCTGCCTGGACCTAGGAGGGTAGAAGGCTGTACAAAGACGGAAGTAACCCTTCAGGGGGCGGATTTTAAGGAAATGGAAGGATCCTTAAGGAGCATTTGGATGGGATTGGGTCAGACATGGACGCTGATAGTAGGTGGAAATCATCAGGAGAGGGTGCAGGATGCTACCAGCACCTGTGCAAGAGTAAGACGAAATGCGGAAAGGCCCAAAACTCATTGGTGGACCAGGGAGGTCCAGGAGGTGGTGCGGGAAAGAAAGCAGCCTAAGCAATTCAAGTGCTCAAGGAGTGAAAGGATTGAGGGGAGTATGAGCTGATGGCTAGAAGGCCACTAGAGTGGTGAGGGCGGCTAAGGCAAGGAAGGAGCAGAACCTGGCCAGGGAAATTAGGAGAGGGAACAAGGGGTTCTTTAGATACATTGGGGAAAAACGAAGGGTGAAGGGGCAGATTAGCAGGATTAAATCAGGGGAGAGATGGGCACAAGACCCGGGGGAGCAGGCTGAGGTACTAAATGAGTACTTCACCTCAGTTTTCACCAGGGAAAATGGGGGTGCTGCATCATACATGGGAGGAGACAGAGATACTGAGGATGGGGGACCCTTACCGATCGGCAGGTCTGAGGAGAAGGGGAGGCATCACTGGCAGGTGGGGGGAGGGCTAAGCAGGGAGAAGGGGTACCGGAAGTGGAAATTACAGCAGAGAGAGTGAGGGAAGCCCTCAGCTCCCTTAAGACGGAGAAAGCACCGGGGACTGATAAATTACATCCCAGAGTGCTGAAGGAACTTGCAGATGTCCTGGCAAAACCCCTGGCAGAGCTTTTCACCATCTCTCTGAGGACAGGGTGGGTGCCCCAAGACTGGAAGGTGGCGCATATAGTGCCTATCCACAAGGGGGGATCAAAGGAGGTGGCAGGGAACTACAGGCCTGTCAGCCTGACCTCGGTGGCGGGCAAGGTGATGGAGGGCATTGTCAAGGAGAGGCTAGGGGGGGACCTGGATAAGTCAGGGTTTCTGGACGATAGACAGCATGGATTCATCCCGGGGAAATCGTGTCAGACAAACCTGGTGGAGTTCTATGACTGGGTGACAAGTGCCTTGGACCTGGGTAGACCAGTGGATGTCCTCTTCTAGACTTCAGCAAGGCGTTGACTCTGTTCCTCACGTGGGCCTGTTGGATAAGCTGGGAGAAATGGGGTGGGAACCAGATGATCAGATGGATAGGCAATTGGCTCCAGGACCGGACCCAGAGGGTCGAGTTGGTGGGATAGTCTCATCCCCAAGGAGGGTCATTAGTGGGGTCCCACAGGGATCAGTCCTTGGGCCCCTTCTGTTCAACGCCTACGTATCTGACATAAGGACAGGAATCAGGAGTGAGATGAGTCTCTTTGCAGATGACTCGAAACTGGGGGCGGTGGTGGATGGGGAGGAGGGGAGGGTGGCCCTACAGGGGGACCTGGAGGCTCTGGAAAGATGGTCTAGAAAGTGGAAGCTGAGGTTCAATGCAGGGAAATGCAAGGTACTCCACCTGGGGGCCAGAAACCCAGGCCAAGTGTACACCCTGGGGAATGCTACAAGTCTCGATGGCTGAGAGGGACCTGGGGGTGGTGGTGGATGTCAAGATGAACAACTCTGAGACTTGTAGGAGGCAGCAGCCAAGGCCAACAGGATGCTGGGATGCATCGCTAGGGGATCACCTCCAGAAGGAGGGAGTGATACTCCTCTGTATAACTGCTTGGTGAGGCCGCACCTTGAGTACTGCGGCAGTTTTGGAGGCCACACTTAAAGCGGGACATTAACCTCCTGGAGAGGGTCCAGAGGAGGGCAACCAAAATGATTTGGGGCTTGGGGGACAGGACCTATGAGGAGAGGCTCGAAGAGCTAAATATGTACACATTGGAAGAGAGAAGGGACCGGGGGGACATGATAGAGGTCTTTAGGTACATGAAGAGGGTAAATAGGGGAGGAACAGTCAGGGTGCTTCGAAGGAAGGAGGAAGGGGCCACTAGAGGGCATGGGTGGAAGCTGGAGGGGGGAAGATTCAAGGGAGAAAGGAGGAGGTGCTACTTCACTGAGAGGGTGGTGAAACCATGGAATGCACTGCCTAGGGGCTGGTGGAGGCAGAGACAGTGGAGGGGTTCAAGAGGGGTGGGACAGGTACAGGGGAAGGGTTCTGGAAGCAAAATCCAATGCAGCAAGAATATCCGGAACTGGGAAGGGAGAAGCCAGAGAAGGCGAGGGGGACAGCAAGGTCAGCACCCAGGTTGGGGACTGACCAAACGAGCAGACACGAAAGACCGTTAGGCCTATTCTGCTAGCATTTTAGTATGTTAGTATGTTAGTAGTTAGTGTTTTGCAGACTGATCTATGTTCAGAGTCGAATAATCAATCGATCAACATTAATTTAATCAAAATGATTCCTTTCAACTTCAACTTGTAAAATAAAATGAGAGAGCCTTTAGGCTTAGAAGACGGCAATACCTGTGGTGGGGCTTTGTTAATCCTTTTTTGTGATTGCTAAATCCTTTCCCTAGTGTCTAGTGGCACCTCTCACCCTCCGATTGCCATCCTGTTTGTTCCTTGTCCCCCCCTTTGTTTTCTTTTCTCCTTGGTGTCTAATAGGGTATGCCACCCTAACAGTGACATTTCTGCAGTGACATGCATCGATCTTGACAACAGCGCCATGCTGCCATAGAAGTGCTGCTGGAAGGGGGCAACCACTTCCCCCGACCTGCATCCCCTCCCTGAACTAACTCCAACCTGGAGTTAGAATCCGTTAGTTCAGAGGGTTCAGGGGTGAAGCCCCCTGATATAAAAAATAGAGCCAATCTGTGTGGCTCCATGCCAACTGCAACTTGCAGTCAACATGGAGCCCATCGCTGTAATGCCGGTCGCAATCTTTTTTGTTGCAGTGGCATGGCAGAGCCATCTAATGACACCCCCCACCCTCCATTTTATGTTCCCCCTTTAGTTTTATTTGCTCCCTGGTGTCTAGTGGCACCCCACCCTCCCATATATGCCCCCCCATTTTGTTGCCTTTTTCCCTGGTGTCTAGTGGCATCCCCCACCTGCAGATTGCATTCCCCACCTGTAAAAAAGAAAATGGTCCTCGAAGGTAAGTACGAAAAGGGTAGCATTCAGGAGGTACATGGAAACACAGAGGGAAGAAGACAGGGAACTGTATCTGGAAAAGCAGAGGGAGGCAGGGAAAGCAGTTAGGAGCACAAGGTGCAAACAGAAGAAAAAATAGCCCAGGCAATAACAAAAGGGGACAAGAACTTTTTCAGATACATTAGTGAAAGAAAAAAGACTAAGACTGGGATTGTGAGACTAAAAAGGGAAGGAGGGAAATGTGCAGTGGAGGACCAAGAAAAAGCAAAAACCCTGAACAAGTATTTTTGTTTAGTATTCTCAGAGGAAGGGGAAAGGGAGGGACCAAAGTTAGCCGACAGAAGCACCACTGAGAGGGGGGTGGACACCAGTTCATTTAAGGAGGAGAGAGTCTTTAAGGAACTCACTAATTTGAAAGTGGACAAGGGAATGGGGCAGCACTGGATACATCCCAGAATATTAAAAGAACTCAGGGAGGTGCTGGCAGCACCACTGACAACCCTTTTAACAGTTCACTGGAAACAGGTGTGGTATCAAAGGACTGGAGTAAGGCAACTGTAGTCCCTCTCCTCAAAAGTAGAAGCAGGGAAGAGGCTGGCAATTACAGGCCAGTCAGCCTGACCTCGGTGGTGTGGAAACTAATGGAATCACTACCAAACGTGTACGGACTTAATGTTCCCGGATGTTTAGTCGCGGTCAAAACGTTGTGTTAAATAGGTCGTAAGGACAATAAATAGTTACAATATTAATCGCCATTAACAAATGGAGATGGACAGATTACGTTGATCATAAATTCTTACCGGACACAAGGTCGTCTCTCTTGGTGCGCTGAGGATGTGCGATCTACATGCAATCGGTTCCTATAAAGCAATAGCAAATTGGAAAAGAAGCAATTGGTTACAAGTTAAAAGCTGAGGATGTGCGATCTACATTCAATTGGTTCCTATAAAGGAACAGCAAATTGGAAAAGAAGCTATTGGTTACAAATTAAATCTACATTCAATCTTGGGGTGCTTATGCATGGATTGATGACACTAGCAAAAATGTTATAGTGAAAAAGTAATTTATTACACAATTAAAAGCAGTTAAAATCATTTAAAAGAGTCCTATAAATATTTAAAAGCTAAAAGCTAAAAACTCAGAAACTATACTTTACTCAGTGAAAGAGTCCTATAAATATTTAAAAGCTAAAAGCTAAAAACTCAGAAACTATACTTTACTAAGTGAAAGCAGTGAAAGTAGTGTGCAAAAGTAGCAATGTGCAAAATCGTTAGGTAACATTTATTTGTATAACAGCAGCAATGTCAATCAGATATTATTTGGGCTGTCTGTTTCCAAAGTCTTGGCATATTAACATAAAAACTTTGTTGACCCTGCAGTATTTTCTATTTTTACGTGGGTGCTGCTGCCCAAGTTCCACCCGTCATCTATGGAGAGCGACTGCATGCTGTTCCTGCTGAAACTTTCGAGCCAGCTTAGCTCATGTTGGATGGCTTATGCACACAGTTCTTGAAAAAGCCCTATGCAATGCTTCAATGGCATCATTGCTCCTCTGTAGTTCATTTATTACCCTAGAATGCTGGTTTCAAAAGGCAATGGAAAAACGAGGCCGTCTCCTTTTTTTTTTTGTTTCTGGACAGCCTATCAATATATGTGTCCTCAAAATAGTCAAACAAACATTGCAGGTCAGCATACTCTTCATCCTCCTGTAGTAACTCAAAGTAGATCTCAACCATTTCTTCGGGCACAAACACTAATCCTAGCAGACAACTAACTTTCTGTGCAAACTGCTCTTCCATCACAAACCATTGCTGTAACCCCTCCTGCTGTACTTGCCTCCAAATGGCTTGCCCTAGATGAAAGTTACAACCAGCAAGCTCGGCTGTGGGAACCATCTGGCGCAATACATTTATGGCTGCTATTTCAAAGTCAGTCATTACTGTGACAGGACTAAATTTTCCACCGAGCAGGTCTTTAAGGTATCCAAAGAATTTTTTATAAATTAACTCACTACGACCGGATAAAAGTGCATATACACATGGTCGGTTAATGCCCTCTACTTGGGCATGCACGGTATACATCTGATCATCTTCTGAGGGAGCAACACTAAATGTCTTGTCGCAGAACCAGTGTGGCTGGTCGTTCAATATTTTTAGGTCACTGTCACTAGCAAATATGACAATGCCATCTTCATTTATGCACAAAAATGGTTAATCGCTGACTGAATTATGGTACTGTTCGAGGTCACTGTCACTAGGGCCTCCATGTTGCCTGTGTCTCCGGACATCACGACGTAGTGTTTCTATAGTAGGCAACAAGTGCGCGTGGTTAATAGCCACATCTTGGAGAGCTTGATGTACAACATTTCTAGCTGATTCCTCAGAATCACAACCTTTTCGTTTCATGCTAGCTTGGGCATTTATTACTTCGATACGACCATGCTGAGGCACATGGTTGTGGTCGGTGGGCTCCTAACAAACAGTTTCACCACTGGTGTGCACTCTAGCTCTGCAGGTTCTAATCTCGCAATGCCAAATAAATTACCCACCACTTCCATCATTCTTTTTAGTATAGAGATAGTTTTTCAACACAGTTTCTGCTTCCCCTTTTGTGAAAGAACAAATTCCATGACTGAAACACAAACAAATTACTAATGACAACATCCTGGAAGACCTTTTCTATAGCGAATTAAGGTAATTAATAAGGTAATTGATACTGAATGCTGCACCAATTACAGATGAGTGTCAGTACAGAGAGAATGTAGACAAGCAACATTTGGTCATGAGATGAGAGAGAGAGAGAGAAAGGAGAGGTTAGTTTTACTAAACTGCTTTATTAAGCTTATAATACAAATGAAAGCATATGAAAGGTCAGGCAAGTCGCAAATTACTGAATAGATAAAAACCTTTGTAGGGCAGGCTTGTATGTTGCGTTTGTTAAGCTTTTTAATCTTGAGCTGTAGCTCCACCCAAAAACGGGTAAAATGTAAAGGGTTGAGTAAACTGACAGAATCATTACTGGTATGAAAGGTCATTGAACAGATGTCACGAGCATTTAGTCGCCGCTGAAACATTTAGACCGTGATCAATATACCGATGACAACACAGAGATTCGTCATTATAACCGCAACGAATTGGCCACAGTAAGAAAGTACACAATGAAAAGTCCGTATGCCCTACCAAAAGAAAGGTTTGTGATATATCTCAAATCCAGTGGAGCACAGGATCCAAGGCAGCATGGATTCACAACAGGAAGATCTTGTCAATCTAATCTGATAGATTTCTTTGACTGGGTGACCAGGGAGGTGGATCAGGGAAGGACTGTGGATGTGGCATACCTGGATTTCAGCAAGGCCTTTGACACCATCCCACATAGGATGCTAGTAAACAAGCTGGGCAGCCTGGGACTGGTTCCCAGGGTGGTAAACTGGGTCAAAAATTGGCTGAGTGATAGGACACAGAAGGTGGTGGTCAATGGAATTCAATCCAAAGAGAGTGAGATTGACCAGTGGGGTCCTGCAGGGATCAATGCCTGGACCAGTCCTCTTTAATGTCTTCATAAGCAACAATGCAAAGGGGCTGGAAGGGAAAGTGTGTCTGTTTGCAGATGATACAAAGATCTGCAACAGTGCTGACAGTCTGTAGGGGTAGAGAAAATGAGAAGGGACCTAAGCAAGCTTGAGGAGTGGTCAAGGATGTGGCAGCTAAGGCTCAATGCAAAGAAATGCAAGATCACGCACTTGGGGCACAGAAATGTGGGGGAAGAGTACATGATGGGGGGAGGTACTGACAGCCACCAAACAGGAAAGGGACCTGGGAGTAATCATATCTGATGATCTAAAGGTAACCAAACAATGTGAGAAGGCTGTGAGGAGAGCCAGTGGAATGCTGGGGTGCATAGGGAGAGGTATCTCCAGCAGAAGGAAGGAGGTGTGATGCCATTGTATAGGATATTAGTGAGACCTCATCTAGAATACTGTATCCTGTTCTGGAGGCCGCATCTCCGGAAGGACATAGAGTAGAAGCGGTTCAGAGAAGGGTGACAAAAATGGTGTAGATGCTGCACCAAAAGTCATATGAGGGGAGACTGGAGGATCTCACTATGGAGAAGTTGGGCTTGGAGGAAGTGGGGGAATAGGCACATGTATGGGAAGCAGGAGAGTGGTAAACTGCAATAGCTATGGGCAGCAGTCTTTCTGGGGGTGATGTGGAGTAAAGGGGGATGTCCTGTGTGTGACAGCCTGGAGCTGCTAAGGCTGAAATAAGGCTGCTTAGATTGGAGCTGTGGAGGATGGTGTGGGAAGTCAGAGGAGCAGAGCAGTGGAGGGAAAGGCAGAGGGGTAATGCTCAAGAGAGAGACTGCATCAGGCAGGAGATGGGAGTGGGGAGGAGCACCCAGTATACAGGAGTATCCCTTCCTCAGAGGAATAGGAAACCCAAGGAGGAGGAATGGCAAGTGGTAAGGGGAAGGGATGGGAATGTGAATGTAGCATCAGGAGTGGGAAATTCTAAAGGGGTGCCTTTATTGAAAAGATTTATGCCAGTGTCTGGAAGGAGGGAGGGAGCAGCAGGAGGTGAAATAGGAGGTCAGGTTGAGCAAGGGTTGAGAGTAGGAGTACAGGGAAGGGGGAGGGAACTAATCAGGGTGAGCAGGGAAGAGGAGGCAGGCAAAATGAAGTGGAGGAAGAGGGAGAGGGAGAGAAAAGGAAAGGAGGAACTGAAAGCAGATACAGATAGTCAAAAGGGAAGGGACAGTTTGGCAGATGGAAAAACAGTTAAGGGAATAAATTGTGGATGTGGAGATAAGCTCACTAGGGTGCAGAGGGAGCAGTTAGGTGGGGAAGTAGCTAGTATTGAAGGTAAGAAAGGAAGGACGGGAAACATGGATGCAGGGGATGGAAGGGTGGCAATAATAGGGGACTCCATAATTAGGAGTATTCACTGGGGAAGGAAAGGGGACCCAAATGCAAGCAGGACAGTGGTTTGTATGCCTGGGATGACAGCTAGGAAGGTGGGTCCAAGAATAAAGGAAATAGTAAGGAAGGTTGGATGAAAACCTAATTTAGTTATACATTTGGGAACCAATGACCTAGCTGGGGAGGAGGTGGGGGTAGTGCAAAGTAGGTTCAGGGAGTTAGGGAAGATTTGCAGGGAGGAAGGACGTTCATTGGCCTATTCAGAGGTGATACAAGCACAAAGGGCCAGCACAGCCAGGAAAAGAAGAATAGAGGATTTCAATGACTGCCTGAGGAAATGGTCCAGGGAGGATATGTTCGTCTGTATTGGGGACTGGGAGGAGATCTGGTCAGACAAAGCACTCTTTTCACCAGACAGGCTACACCTCAGTAGGGAGGGTTTGTGGGTACTCAAGGACAAACTGGGGGAATACATAACCACTACACTTAATTTAAACTACTGAGGGGTGGGACAGTGGGCGTGCAGGCCCACATATTCTGAGAGGTGGAGGTCAGTGAACCCTCCCCACAGTGATGGAACAGGTCTGGAGGGAGGAAGTGGAAGGGGCAAGAACACAGTTAGCAGAGAGTGGAGGGGGTGAGGAACACATAACAAGAGGACATAGAGGGGTGCACACAGAGGGGATAAATATGAATAGAAGAATAGAGGGAAGAGAAGGAAGGTCAGAGTCTAGGTGGAGGGTGGTGTCTCTGAATGCATGGAGTCTTGGAATCAAGATGGAACACCTGCAGGCACTATTAGCCGACAGGAGGGTGGACATAGCTGCAGTAACCGAGACTTGGGCAACATCACACCATGACTGGGACCTTGTGATCCCTGGATATAAACTATACAGGAGGGACAGGGTAGTTGGGAAGGGGGAGGGGTGGCAGTTTATATCAGGGAGGGAATAATTTGCACGAGGTAGGAGTCGGAGGAAGGGGGGCATAATGGGTTCAGTTAAGGTCCAATAGAGGGAGAAAGATGTGGCTGGGAGTGGTTTACAGACCACTCAATCAGGATGAGGAGAGGGACAGGGAACTGAGCTCACAAATATCAGAAGCTGCTGGGAAAGGAGAGGTGGTAATTGTGGGGGACTTCAACCTGCCCAAGATGGACTGAAGCATACCATCCACGATATGTGCTAGGAGTCAGGTGATCCTGGAAGGGCTGCAATGTGGGTTCCTGACTCAAGGCATCACTGAACCAACAAGAGTTGAGGCAATTTTTGATTTGGTGCTCACAAATTGGGAGCATGCACAGGAAATAATGGTCAGAGAGCCATTGGGTGGAAGTGACCATTGCACAGTGTGTTTCCAGTTGGATATGGGCAGGGAAAGCATCCCGACTAATACCAAAATCTTGGATTTCAGGAGGGCGGACTTCAGGAAAATGGGCGAAGTGCTACAGAGCCATCTGGCTGGCATCAGAGCAGATATGGAGGTGGAACCAAGGTGGTCCATCATTAAGGAAGGAATATTGGTTGCCACAGATGAGTGCATAAGGCTCAGGAGGAAGAACACAAGGGCCAAAGTGCCCAACTGGTTCAGTTCTGGGGTTGCCCAGGCAGTAAGAGAAAAGGGGTTGGCCTATAGAAAATTCAGGGAGACCAAGAGAGAGGGGGATAGGGAAAATTACCTAAGATTGGCTAGTAAGGCAAGTAAGAAAGTTAGGAGAGCAAAGGCACAGAAGGATCTGCAGATAGCTAAAGGAATTAAAAAGGGTGAGAAGGCTTTCTTTCGCTATATAATTGAGCAAGGGTTGAGAGTAGGAGAACAGGGGAGGGGGAGGGAACTAATCAGAGTGGGCAGGGAAGAGGAGGCAGGCAAAAACAAGAAAGAAGGAAGGGATTGTTAGGCTTAGGCAAGGGGTGGAGTGGGTGGAGGATAATGGGGGAAAGCAGAGATGCTAAATGAATACTTCTGTTCCATCTTCACCAGGGAGAAGGATGGACCAGTGCCTTCAGGAGGGAAAAGAGGAGCGGTGGGGGAACACAGATGTAGTGATAGAGGAGGATAGAGAGAGGGAGGGGCTGCTGGCATTGAAGGTGGACAAATCACCAGGCCCAGACGGAGTACATCCAAGGGTAATAAAGGAACTGGCTGAGGAGCTGGCAGGGCCACTGGCAGACATATTTAATAGTTCACTAGAGACAGGCATAGTACCACAGGACTGGAGAACAGCACATGTAGTGCCACTCCACAAAAGTGGACTCAAGGATTACCCAGGAAATTACAGACCAGTCAGTCTGACTTCCATTGTAGGCAAGCTCATGGAGACCATGCTAAAGGAGAGGTTAGTGGAACATCTAGAGGAGCATGGTCTCCAGGTTGCAAGAAAGCATGGGTTCATGGGGTGGGGGGGGATTGTGTCAAACAAATCTGATTGACTTCTTTGACCGTGTCACTAAGGCAGTAGATAGGGGACAAGTGGTAGACATCCTCTATCTTGATTTCAGCAAGGCCTTTGACTCTGTGCCCCACAAAAGGTTGATCGGGATATTGTTGGATCACAGGGTTGGGGAAAAGATGGCCAGATGGGTGGAAAACTAGCTGAAGGACAGAACCCAGAGGGTGGTTGTGGGGGGAGCATTATCTGGCACCAGACAGGTAACTAGTGGGGTCCCGCAGGGCTCAGTTCTGGGGCCAATGTTGTTTAATGTCTTCATAAATGACATTGGAGATGGCTTTAAGGGCAAAATGTGCCTATTCACGGATGACACCAAACTCTGTGGGAGAGTGGACACAGCTGAAGGGATACAGGACCTACAGGAAGATCTGGAAAAGCTAGGGAGGTGGTCCAGGATCTGTCAGCTTGGCTTCAGTGCCAAGAAATGCAAAGGTATGCATATTGGAGCCAAGAATCTTAGGACAGAGTACTTCCTGGATGGAGTCCGAGTGTCTGCATCAGAGGAGGAGAAGGACCTGAGAGTGATGTTCACTAGTTACCTGAAGCACTCCACGCAGTGCAAGAAAGCATCAGCAAAGGCAAACAAGATGTTGGGATGCATATCTAGGGGGATCAGTAGTAGGAGAGAAGAGGTTATACTGCCCTTGTACAGGTCACTGGTAAGGCTGCTTCTAGAGTATGAAGTTCAGTACCTCAAAATGGACATTAACCTGCTAGAGAAGGTCCAGAGGAGGGCTACAAAGATGGTAGCAGGTCAGCAGGGTAAGGCATATGAGGAGAGGTTGAGGGCACTGAACATGTACTCCCTGGAAGACAGGAGAGAGAGAGAGAGAGGGGAAATGATTGAGTCCTTCAAGTACTTGAAAGGGATAAATAAGGTGAAAAGGAGAGTCTGTTTAAGCTGAGTGGCAACCATAACATGAGAGGGCACAGTCTTAAGCTGGAGGGTGGGAGGTTTAGGAGGGAGGTCAGGAAGCACTTCTTCACAGAGAGGGTGGTTGACACTTGGAATGTGCTGCCAGAAGAGGTAATCTTGAGGACAGTGGACAGCTTTAAGAGAGGCTGGAACTGGCTTAAGGGGAGAGTAAGGGTCATGGGTAGGGAGGATGGGAGGAGTGGGAAGGGAGGGCAGGGACATTAGCTCAAGCTATGGACCCTGCAATACGAGCAGACTTGATAAACCAAATGGCCTTCTTCTACTGGCTTCTTCATATGTTCGTATGTTTGTATTCCCTGGAGGAGATGAGAGAGAGGGGGGATATGAAATATCTCGAGGGTGTAAATAAGGTACAAGAAGATAGCATCTTTAAAACAAGCATTTGTCAATGCCGAATGTTGTCTCGCTGGCATTGGCATTGCTAGTGCCAGAGTTAGAGACGCATAAAAGGAATGGTAGTGAAGTACTGAAGTGACGCCAACCCTACCCCCCCACCCTGTAGAGACCGACAGGCATTGGGGTGTGCCTTTGAGTCGTCAGCTATAACGCTCATGGCATTGTACCTCACCCTACCCTATAGACACTGACAAGTGTTGTGGTGTAATTTGGGGTCTTTGGGCATTATACTAGCCCCATTCCATAAGGAAGTATGCTGAGGTGGGTGCAATACAGGAGAATGAGGTGAACTTTGTGGCCGGACAGTGCAAGGCACACCATGATGCCTGTCACTGGCTGCAGGGTGGGGGTGGGGGTGGACTAGCATGAGCATTACAGCCGATGATCCCAAGTCACACCACTGATGCCTGTCAGTCTCTACAGGGTGGGGTGCTACAGTTGGAAACTCTAACACCATAGGCGTGTGTTGGTATTTTCAATCCAAATTTTCAACATGGGCTTTTTGTGAGCCCACCTCATGAAAAGCGGCACTATCATTTTGTTAGCTGAAAGGTGATTTTGCACAGTGGCTATGCCATTTGGCGACACAGGGATGAAAACACATTTTGGGCAGGAAGTGGAAAATGACAACTGTATTGTTCATGAGGGGATGTAAAAAAATGGCAACGCTGAAAATCTGGAGTGAAAATATGAAAAATTGGTGAAGGTATGAGCATGCATAGAAACTGTGCAACACACGTCAGTAACCCAATTATTTTTGGGATTTTTTTAACCACATCTTTAACATAGGCATTTTGGGACCTCCCCTCATGAACAGTGACAGTGTGATTCTGTTAATGTGTCCGAAACGTTGATTTCGCACAGTGACCATGCAATTGTGCAACACAGATGCAAAAACACATTTAGGGCAGGATGTGAAAAATAACAGCTGTACTGTTCATAAGGAGGTGTAAAAAAATGCCAGCGTTGAAAATGTGGCATGAAAAAAGTGCAAATTTGCGAAGTTACAAGGATGCATGGAAACTGCGCAATGCACGCTTGTAACACAGTCATTTTACGGAATTTTGTCACCAAATTTTCAACATAGGCATTTTAGGACTTCTGCTCATGAACAATGTCACTGTCATTTCCTGAAACTGTCCCGAAAAATGATTTTGCGCAGCGACCGCGCTATTCTGCGCTGGATGTCCGAAAACCCATTTTGGCCAGGATGTAGAAAATGACAGCTATACTGTTCATAAGGAGGTGTGGAAAAATGCCAATGTTTAAAATCTGGAGTGAAAATATTACAAATTCACGAAGTTACAAGTATGTGTGGAAACTGCGCAACGCATGCTTGTAAAACAGTCATTTTTGGGATTTTTTTCCACCAAATTTGCAACATAGGCTTTTTGAGAGCCCACCTCATGAACACTGTCACTGTCATTTCATTATTCATTCCCAAAAGGTGATCCCGCGCAGTGACCGCAAAATCATCTTTTGGGGCCGAATAATGCCATGACAGTGCCAGAATTCATGAGGAGGGGTCCCAAAAACCCATGCTGAAAATTTGGTGCCAAAATTCCAAAAAATGCCTGAGATACGATCAAAGTTGAAAAACCTACTTATTCCATTATACAGTTTACCGCATTTCCTCAGTTCGCAGTCGGCTTTGAAGAGTGCAGGCGTGTTCCAGTCCACGAAGATCATCGCGCTGGACTCCAGAGGTAAGTATGTGGGGGTGTGAGGAGGCAGGATGTGCATTGGGTGGGCGTGGGGTGCGGGAGGGGCAGGGAGATGGCAAGAGACCGTTTTGTTTTTCACAGGGTTTAAAAAGAAAAAAACTTGCAGGATGGTTTTATTTTTCAGGGTGATTTGGCATGCTGGTGTGTGCTCCCAGTGTGCCACCTAAGTGTTTTTTGGGGTGGATGCTGTAGCCGATGGGAGTTTGGGCACCCCGCCGGCAAACAATGAAAGTGGGGGCAAGAGCCGAGGGGATTGGGCACCCCCCCGGCACACATAACAAATGGGTGTGATTATGCCGACGGGAGTGGGATCCTGCTGGCACACACATTGGGGGGCAGGGCATGCTGACAGGGATTGGGCACCTCTAAAGTCGGCAGTATGGCAGGCAGTGTGCCGCCATGTTAATCTTTTTTCACCACCAGGGAAAGCACGTTGGGAGGTCCGCTGCGTATGACGAGCTTTGCTCGCATTGCAGCAGACCTTTCATTTGATGTGATCGCCACATTAAGCATACATGGTGTGGAGCTGACATGCAGGCTGATTGGGGAATGAGGGATGCACTTACTGATGCTGGCCCTGCATTCGCCCAACAGTAACAACACCTCCAAATCTGCTACTACTGCAACATGTTGGCTGCGCATGCACAAGCCAACATAAAAAAGATGTTCTAGAATAAGGGGCCATGATATGAAAATAGAGAACGGTAGACTTAGGGGTAACATAAGAAAGCATTTTTTCACAGAAAATATGGTGGATCCATGGAACAGCCTCCCGGCAGAGGTTGTAGAGGCAAAAACAGTAGGGGAATTCAAAAACGCATGGCTCAGACATAAAGGAACTCTAGTGATAGGAGAGAGAAGGTAAGCTGCAGATCATTTAGGATCTGCGTTATATGAAACAGGTAGGTAAAATTGGCAGACTAGGTGGGCCAAGCAATCCTTATCTGCCTGTTTCTATGTCTCTGTGATTTTTTTTTTCTAAAATAAGAAAATAGTCCCTCGCCTATCAGACAACCCCCACCTTCCGCTCAGCACTCACTGCTCCACACTCCCCAGTACACCCACACACACCCTCACTCACCTGAACAGATCCCAGCTTTGAGACTCATTCTCCTGATCGAAGACACATCTTGCTGCTCGAACCAGTGACTTTAATATGAAGAACCAAGGTAAGTGCGGTTCAATATATTTCAATGGGGGTTTCAACTTTGATAAATAACTCAGTAATTTTTTTCAAATTTTGACACCAAATTTTCAACATGGCCTTTTGGGGACCCCACCTTATGAACAATATGACTGTCATTATGTAGCTCCTTCCTGAAAGGTGATTTTGTGGTCAGTTGGCGAAATCACCTTTTGGGCAGGATTTGACAATTTTTCCTGACTTTGTTCATAAGGTGGGGTACCAAAATAACGCTATGTTGAAAATTTGGGGTCAAAATTATTAAAAATGGCAAAGTTAAGCCCATTCGTTGCAATTTTGCTACACACACTCGTGACATTGGAAATTTTAAATATTTTGACCCCAATTTTTCAACATAGCCTTCTTATTTCCCTACCTCATGTATGTCACAGCTGTCATTTTTCAAATCCTGACCAAAGTGTGTTTTCGCACCTGTGGCAGGAATGGCATTGCAGTTGAATGGAGTTACATTTTGGTGGGGATTGAAAATGTTCTATGCCGGGTACATGAGGTGGGGTAATAAGATGGCTATGCCAACAATTTGGTCACTGTTGTCCTATAAATGGAAATGCATGGCCCTTCCACAACTACATATATATGCACATCTATGGATGGATGGGAACTCCCTCACGCAATAAGGATATGATTACTCTGTTTCAAAAACTATAGATTTGGGCCCTGTGCTCCCACAAGCAAATAAGGCTATGATTACACTATCTCAAAAAGTAAGGAAATTCTTGGCAAAAAACTTTGTTAATGAATCAGTAAGGGTTCCAGTGACAAAAGTTTGGAAATGTGCTGTTAGGGTTTCCAATCCTAACACCCCGACCCCACTGTACAGGCAGCAAAAGGAACGGGGGGGGTGCCTTGGTGTTGATCAACCATCACGCTCACCCCATTCTCCTATACTGTAACCATCTCAGCTTACTTACACATGAAATGGGGTGAGTGTTAGGGTTGACAACCCCAAGGCACCCCCAATGCCCGTTGCTGCCTGTGTGGTGAGGGTGGGGTGTTTTTGTTACTGGAACCTTAACTGGTGTTTTTTACCAAGAATAAATATACAGTATATATATATATATATATACATATATATATATATATATATATATATATATATATATATATTCATTTCAAAAAAAACTGTTAATGCATCAGTTAGGGTTGATGTCACAGAGACAAAAGTTTGGAAATTCGATGTTAGGGTTATCCCCCTACCCACCCCACACACACCCATCATTCCACACACTAACAGATGTTGGGGTGTGCCATGAGTTGTCAGGCCTAACTCTCACCCCATTCCATGTGTAAGCAAGCTGACACGCTACAGTAGAGGAGAATGGAATGAGAGTTAGGACTGATGACCCCATGGCACACCCCAACGTCTGTTGATGTGTGGAGGATGGGGTTGGGGGTGGGGTGGTAGGGAGGTTAACCCTAATATCGAATTTCCAAACTTTTGTCACTGTGACATCAACCCTTACCGATGCATTAATGAAGTTTTTTGCAATGAATTTCCTTACTTTTGGAAAAAGTATAATGTAACCAGTAAATAGTATGTGTTGGTAACTGCCCATTTGTACATAACGATATGCGTCTGTGGGAGCGTGGGCCCTCTGGGCCCTGCTCTCCCACTTACACATAACTACAGAACCATACAGCAGCCCTGTAGGGCAAGGAACACTTATAACACTAATTTGCCAATATTTCAGCAACTGTACCAGATATGAAAAAAATTCCAGTGGCATTATAATCATGATAGCGAGACCTCCAATTGAGATAAGTCAAATAAATCAGTATCTTGCATCATTTCCAAGATACGGGCACCGAAAATGCTGTGGATACTGCAATGTTATCCCATGGGAAAAATCTCAACTTTGTTATGGCATATCTATGGAACCGATAAAATTTTTATGCTTAAACAGCATAATTCACATCTCTGGGACACCCCCTTTATACCCTGAAAATTTCAAGCCAAAAGACCAAACAGTTTATTTACAATGTAATGTACCTGGTAACTGGTATGTCTTGGTGGGGGCTCACTCCCACCAAACTTTCCATTTGTGCATAATGATATGCGTCTTGGGAGAGCAGGCCCTTCGGGCCCTGTGCTCCCACTTAGATATAAAAATGGACCCATACAGCAGCCCCATAGTACTGAAAAGGAACTCTTGTAACAGTTATTTGCCAATATCTCAGTAACCATATAATCTAGGAACAAATTCCACTGCAGGTGTAATCTATGACTTCAAAACTTCCTTGCAAGCTTAGATCATCTTTAGGTGATCTAAGCTGCGGGTAGCGAAAAATCTGTATCTCACTTTGTTTTTGAGATACGGGCACCTCAATGTTATCCTATGGGAAATTTCTCTACTTCAGAACACTATAACTATGGGCTCATTGAACGTTTTGAGATCAAACCACTGAAAGGCACATCTGTGGGACCAGGCCTTGCAACCCTGCAAATTTCAGACCAAAAGCACAACCCACCTTGGCACAATGAAGTGACAAAGAAAACATCACACTGGAAAATGTGTACGTGCAGTGTTATTACGATTACTTTAATGTGTTGGTGGCATTCCTATCTCTATAATGGGAATGGTGTTGTGCACAGAAAAATGTTGCTGAGGTTCCTTTTTTTATTATCATGATTATCGTTGCAGCAACAAAACAATTGTTGCCGTGACTACGAAACAGCAGAATGGTGGAACAAGTTTGAAAAACATATTTCCAGACCACCTGGTGAAAAACTAATGCCAGGGTCATGTTCCTCAGAGCCCAATTAGGTAAACACAGCTGCTGGTGTTTACCAAAGGGCATTATTTTTTAAGTTATTTTTTTTGTCTGTAGCTAACTGAAAACAAGATGGCAGCAGCACAAAAAAAAATTCAGGAAGCACGATAACAAAAATGCGATCGTGAAAGTTTTCACAATGCACATATAAATTTTCCCATAGTCTATAATGGGACATGAAAAACTTGAATAACTTTAGAACGGATTAATATTTTTTCACCAAATCTTCAAAAGGCACCAGTTCAACCCAGGGCACTTATAGATAAGCAAATTTTAATTCACTCAGATGCATTGTTGAGTCCATTACACCCGACCGAAAAATGCCCAAAAGTTGACCGTTTTTCACATTTTGGATGCTCTATGGTTCCTCAACCTTACATCTGACTGGAACAAAACTTTTCAGATCCAGAGATCTATAGTTGGAGGCCATACATGCAACATTTCAGGCAAATCAGACAAATGGTTGCAAAGTTATTAAAGTGCAAACTTTGGGGTTTAACATAGAGGTGACCGTGCAACCCTCACTATACCTGCTCAACTGGGCAGATATACTATATATATATATAAATATATATATATATATCTATAGATATACATATATAGATATATATATACACATAGAAACGTAGACTCTGACAGCAGATAAGGACCGCTTGGCCCACCTAGTCTGCCCCTTCCCTACCTACAGGATAAGCTGCAGATCCTAGTTAACCAACAGCCTATTTCTTCCTACCCCCCCCCACAAGAATTACCTTATGTCTGTTCCATGCATTCTTGAATTCTCCCACAATTTTAGACCCCACAGCCTCTTCAGGAAGGCTGTTCCATGCATCCACCTGTGAAAAAATACTTCCTCACATTGCCCCTGAGCCATCCCCCCCCCCATCTTCAAATTGTCTTCCCTTGTTCTTGCACATCTCTTATTCTGAAAGATGCTACCTTCTTGGACTTTGTTGATTCCACTGAGGTACTTACCATTTTCTATCATGTCCCCCCTCTCCCTCCTTTCCTCAAGGGTATACATATTAAGATCCTTTGGTATCTCCTTGAATGGCTTCTCTTGCAGACCCTGCACCATTTTAGTTGCCCTCCTCTGGACTGCCTCCATCCTGTATATGTCCTTGCAGAGATGGGGTCTCCAAAACTGGATGCATTACTCTAGATGGGGTCTCACCAACTGTCTGTACAGGGGAATAACAACTTCCTGTTTTCTGCTGGTGATACCTCTCCCTATACATCCCAGTATCCCCCCAGCCTCTCTACTGCCTTTTCACATTGCTTGCCAATCTTAAGGTCATCTGATATGATTACCCCAGGTCCCTTTCCATTTTTGTTGTTGTTACTACCTCCCCCATTGTGTAATCTTCCCCTGGGTTTTTGTTTCCCAGGTGCATTATTTTGCACTTCTTTGAACTGAATCCAAGCTGCCATACTTCTGACCATTCCTCCAACCTTGCAAAGTCCCTTCTCATCCTTTCCACGCATCCTTGTGTATCAACCCTGTTGCAGATCTTTGTGTCATTTGCAAAGAGGCATACTTTTCCTTCCAGTCCCTCTGCAATGTCACTTATAAAGACATTAAAAAGGACTGGACCCAGTACTGAACCCTGCGATACCCCACTAGTAACCCCCCTTTCTTCAGAGTGTACTCCATTAACAATTACCTTCTGTGTCCTGTTGTCCAGCCAATGTCCAGGCTGGTTAATTTGATTATTAATCTTTTGTGTGGGACTGTGTCAAATGCCTTACTAAAGTCTAGGTAGGCCATGTCCACAGCCCCTCCCTGGTCTACTACTTTGGTCACCCAGTCAAAGAAATCAATTAGATTCATCTGACATGACCTTCCCGGCTGTGAACCTATGCTGCCTTGGATCCTGTGCCCCACTGGCCTCTAGGTACTCAACAATTCTTTCCTTCAGAAGTGATTCCATCACTTTCCCTACCACAGAGGTCAAACTGACAGGTCTGTAGTTTCCTGCCTCTGTCTTGCTCCCACTTTTATGAAGGGGAATCACATCCACCTTCCTCCAGTCCTCAGGTACCACACCATCCTCCCATGATTTGTTAAACAGGGTAGTCAGTGGTGTCACTAGTTCTCTCCTTAATTCTTTTAGAATTCTGGGGTGAATCCCATCAGGCCCCATTGCTTTGTCCACCTTCAGTTTTAGGAGTTCTTTCAGAACTCTTTCTTCTGTGAAAGGACTGGGATCGACCCCCTTATCCAGAGTGCTTCTGTTAATTGGATTAGGTACCTCCCCCTCCTCTTCTTTTGTGCATACCAAGCAGAAGTATTCATTCAGTATCCCTGCTTTATCACTGCCCCTCTCTGCCCACCCAACGTCCATTCCATTCAGCCTTACTATCCCTCCCTTTGTCTTTCTAAGCTCCCTGATGTACCTATAAAAGGTTTTATCCCCCTTCTTAACTGAGTTGGCTATCTTTTCCTCAGTTTGGGCCTTTGCTATTCTGACTTCTCTCCCTGCTTCCTTCTGCCTTAACTGGTACAGTCCTCTGTCCTGCTCCTTCTATGATTCCTTATACTTCCTAAATGCTATCTTTTTCTCCCTAACCTTCCCCGCCACCTCTTTTGAAAACCATAGTGGCTTTTTCTTTCATTTTGATTTGTTTATTTGCTTCACACAAAGGCTTGATGCCTCTGTGATGACAATTTTGATGTTTCCCCATTGTTGCTCCACCCCTCCTTCTTGCCTGCCTGCTTGTTAGTGCTTTTCTAAGATACTCTCCCATCTTGCCAAAGTTAGCCCTCATGAAGTCCAATGCCCTCACTTTTGTATGGCTTGACTCTGCAGCTGAGTTTATCTTGAGCCATACTGCTTGGTGGTCTCTTGTTCCCAGATGGCTACCCACTTCTAGATCTGAGATCCTCTCACTGCCCCCATTTGAGAGTATGAGGTCTAAGATTGCTCACTCATGAGTGGTTTCCAAAACTAGCTGTCTGAGGCATGCCCCCTGTAGGGCATCGAGAATGACCCTGCTCTTGGATGTGGCTGCAGCAAAGATGCTCCAGTTAACATCTGGCATATTCAGGTCCCCCATCAACAGTATCTCCCCTTTCTCTGCCATCCTAAGAATGCCTTCTGTCATATCCTTGTCCATTCTCTCCCCCTGAGATGGGGGTCTGTATAAAACCCCTGTGCGGATTGTGGTGCCATTTCCAGTCTCTAAGGTGACCCACAGTGCCTCTTGACCTCCCTGTTTACCCTTTTGTTCTGTTGCTTTTATCCCTTCCCTTACCTAGAGAGTTACTCCTCCCCCTCTTCTCCCCACAGCCCCTCCCTGGTCTATTACTTTGGTCACCCAGTCAAAGAAATCTATTAGATTTGTCTGACATGACCTTCCTGCTGTAAATCCATGCTGCTTTGGGTCCTGTGCCCTGCTGGCCTCTAGGTACTCAACAATTCTTTTTTCCAAAAGTGATTCCATCATTTTCCCTACCCCTGAGGTCAAACTTAGAGGTCTGTAGTTTCCTGCTTCTGCCTTGCTCCCACTTTTGTGAAGGGGAATCACATCTACCCTCCTCCAGTCCTCAGGTACCACCCCATCCTCCCATGATTTGTTAAAAAGCGTAGTCAGTGGTGTCACTAGTTCTCCCCTTAATTCTTTTAGAATTCTGGGGTGAATTCCATCAGGCCCCATTGCTTTATCCACCTTCAGTTTTAGGAGTCCTTTCAGAACCCATTCTTCAGTGAAAGCACTGGGATCAACCCCCCCCCCCATCCAAGGAGGAGTGGTGAAGCCACACTGCTCCTAGACTGCCACCACATGGGTGGTCTCATAGACCAGGACATTATTTTCAAAGGCCTCATTGAACATCTCATTAAATCCCTGCATCAAACAATTGGTCTCCTTAGTCAGTTAAGATTCTGCCTTACCAGAGAGTTGCGTTTACATATTGCAAACTCCATCCTTCTACCCACCCAGCTCTATGGCTCCCCATCCTCCAATCTATGAGGTGCTCTGATTTAGAAAAGCTCAAACACTGTACCATAGTATAGGTTATTTTGCAGCAGGTGCTTCCCCCAAGGAACACCACTGCAGAGTGCTGCAATCTTAAAACTGGCCTCTCTCAATGGGGGGTTGGAGTACTCCTTTCTATGTCTTGCTTTTAAGCTGAAAAGCCCCACCAAGCTTCAAAAATCTATTAGTTAATAAACCAATAAGGTGACCCCTCAGGTCCTTCTACCAGTTGCTTCTCCAGGTCCCAAAAGTTCAGACAATGGCAGGCAAAACATAACATCCTTTGCACACTTGATCCCATCATTTGGAGCACCCTTCCTAACAACATGCAAGAAGTCTCCTCACTAGGGGACTTTAAGAAGGGTCTAAAGACACTCATACTAGAACATAACAACCGCAGTTGCTACTGCTGATAGACTCCCTCCACGACATCCTGTGACACTGGCCTGTGATACTGAGAAATGTCTTCTACAATGGCACATCTCTGCTGAAGTTAGACTGCTCAAATTAAATTCCGTAATGCCACATGATGACATTATTATGTAAATACTCCTAATCTTCTACTGTACAATATACTGAATTTATAGCTTATACCTTGTTATACTCATATAATTGGATTATGTATATATTTCAACCAGCAATGTTTCCTCTGTAACATGAGCCATGCTCCTCCCTCCCCCATCCCCCCATACTGGCGCTACCACTGTATGGCAATGGTCACTACTCTGCCTAGCTGCTCCCTTCCCTCGGCAGCTACCCATCCCTACCAACATGTGCTGCTCCTCCCCCACCCTCCTGGCTCCTAAACTTGCACAGAAATGGCTACAAATGGGTGCCATATGCACCCTCCTCCTACTTCTCCTACTGTCAGGAGATGTCCACCCCAACTCGAGACCTACTCAACCCCCCCCCCAGACTGCAGCCCCTAGGGACCTTATAGTAGCCTCACTTAATATATGCAGCCTTCTCAACAAATTTGACTCTTTCCAGGGCTGGGTTGCCCAGAATCACCCTGATGTTATCTTGGTAGTAGAAACCTGTCTCAATGACCATACCCCTGACTCTGCAGTCTCACTTCCCGGTTTTATGATGTACCATGCCAACAAGACCTCTAAAAGAGATGGCAGATGTGCACTATATGTCCAGGACTCATTGCAATGTCTTGCCTCTTCCCCCCTCAACCCTCGAGTATGGGGTCCAGGCCCTCACTTTGAAAATCACTCTTGCACCTAACAGGGCCCCCTGTTCCTCTCTTCCGTATACATTCCTCCCCAACATCAGAAGAGTGCCTTCCACTCTGTCCTTGCCCACCTCCAGACATTTCCTGACAAGGCAGAAATTATTGCCCTAGGGGATTTTAATATAAACTGGTTAGCTGACTCATCTGCACCTCTCAGGGATGCAGCAGCTTCGCAAAAACCTGTCCCAACTAGTGACAACTGCCACTAGACTCAACCTGAGGACTGGTACTGCCACCCTCCTTGATTTGGTGTTAACTAATGCACCCCACAAAGCCACCCAGGTCCAGGTAGTACCCAATGCCCTGAGTAATCACGCCCCGGTGCTTTGCCACTAGTCATATATTGCTAAAAGGCCCCCTCCCAAAACTATCCTCCAATGGTGCCTCAGACTAGGCAAACTCCGGTCCCTTAAACAATGTCTTGCAACTAGTGACTGGTCCCCCATCTCAACCGCTGGGAGCACTGACTCTGCCCTTGAGCACTTCATCGCCACATTCAATGCTGCCAGTGACTGCTAGACCCCTAAGCAAGCAGGTCATCAAAAGGGTAGATACACCATGGATGTCACAAGCCCTATTAGACCAAATGCGAGATTGTGACAACCTGAGGCACATTGCCCTAGAAACTGGGAAGCCTACTGGCAGGCAGCGCTACCAAGAAGCATAAAATAAATGCACCTGGAATATTCACAAGGCCAAAGTGGAATTCTACCAAGCCTCACTCACTGCCTCCAGGGGCTCGGGGTGCAAATTCTGGGACTCCATCAAGGAGATCAGTGGCAAAGCCTCTACCGCACCCCCATCCCAACTCTGGGCCAACGGATCTATCACCACAGACCCTTCCCTGATTGCAAACACATTTAATGCCTCCTTCTCCGACCTTAGTAGTGTCATCCCCCCCAGTTTCTTCTCCCCAACCCCTCTGCTCCCACTGTCTCCCTTGCCGCCCCTTTGTTCTGCTTTAAAATGGCCTTGCAGCATGAAGCCACCCCCTTTCTTCTCAAGGCCCTCAGCAAATCATGTTTTAGTAGCGACACACTTGATCTCAAGCTGCTTAGGGACACCTTTAATGAAGTTCTCCTCCCACTCACCATGCTCCTGAACCGCTCACTCTCACTGGGCCAGTTTCTCTCTAAATGGAAATCTGCCCTCATTACATCCATCCTTAAAAGTGGAGACTGCACCCAGCCTGGGAACTACCATCCCATCTCAATCCTGCCCCCCCCCCCCAAAGCCCTGGAGAAAATTGTAGCCATACAGCTTACAGATTACTTATCCAAATACAGCCTTCTGTGTCCCGAGCAGCATGGCTTCTGCCACAACCACAGTACTGCTACAGCCATTCTGGAGTTTGCTAATGCCCTCCACACATCTCTTGACTCTGGTCACATTGCTGGCGCTATCTTCATAGACGTCTCCAAGGTGTTTGATTCGGTGCACCATACACTTCTCTTGGACTCCCTCACACAAATAGGCCTGTCTTCAGGGACCACTGGCTGGTTTTCGGTTATCTGTCTGAGAGAACCCAGGCAGTCAGATTTGCCCAAACATGGCCCTCACAGTTACAAGTCAATTCAGGGGTCCCGCAGGGCTCCATCCTGGGACTGCTACTATTCTCCCTGTTCCCCAACTCCCTGCCCAAAGATTGCTCCGGGAAACTACTCCTGTATGTGGATGATTCCATCATCTACAGCTCCCATACTGATCACACCACTCTCCGAAATACCCTCCAAAAATCATTCTCAGATGCTGAATCCTGGTTCGTTCAGCACAGGTTAGTTCTGAACTACAAAAAAACAAAATATATGGTGTTTGCCCATGCCCAAAACAAAAACTGCAGGTTACCCCTGCTCATTCAAGCCACCCAATCCTGCAAAATTCCTCCCACGAAGGTCAAAAAAAAACTTTAATATTACAGGATATCTCCATGATCTGTGCCACACCACACATTGGCAAGAATTCTATCTCACAGCCTCAATTGAGTCAGCTCTTCAAATCTTAAATGATATAATCATAAGTGCCCTCAATTCACATGCACCCCTCACCAGTGTCAGAACCAAACTCAAATCCTGTCGCTGGTTCTCTGCCGACATCAAATCCGCTTTGCTTGCAGAGACAAACTCTGGAAAAGGGCAAGAAAGACAAAGGACCCAAAAATGACTGGCTCCAATTCAGAAAAGCCAGAAACTCCTGCACAAAACAAGTAAGAAAAGCCAAGGCAACCTTCTACACAGCTGAACTAGATGCCTCCTATAACAACCCTTCCAGGTTCTGGGGTACCATAAAGGTCATTCTAGGTCAAACCTCTACCCCTGTCTTACCATCCAAAATTCAATTAAATAATATTGAAATCACCCACAAGCAAAATATCTTGAATGCCTTCAATGACCATTTCACTACAGCTGGCCTGGCTTTGACTCCTCTCCTGCAAACCTATTAAGATCATCTCTAAACCTACAATCTACTGAGAATCAAAAGGTTGCTTCCACATTCTCATTCAAACCAATATTGTTCAAAGATGTAGAAGACCTCCTACTCCAACTAGATACCACCAAAAGCGCAGGTGCAGACTCCTGGATCCCTACTTTCTAAAGTAGCACTGTATGCCTTAACGCCCCCTCACCCATCTCTTCAATCTATCACTTGTCACTGGTACTATCCCTCAATATGGAAAACAGCTCAAGTGTTTCCACTACTTAAGGCAGGTGATCCCATGGACCTCAATAATTATAGGCCCATCTCCATCTTACCAATACTATCCAAGATGCTTGAGAAGCTGGTAAACTCTCAGTTAACTGCCTACCTTGATACCAACAATCTCCTAAATCCAGCTCAATCTGGGTTTAGATCTATGCATAGCACCATCTCTGCTCTAGCAAAAGTCACAAATGACTGGCAGACTGCCCTAGACAAAAGAATAATACCTGTGCTGTGTTTCTGGATCTAAGCAAAGCCTTTGACACTGTGGATCATGATCTCCTAATCTCCTCACTAAACTCCATAGGCCTTGACTCACTCTCCATTAAATGGTTCAGATGCTATCTCTCTGGAAGGCTACAACTGGTAAAGAATGATGGTGATCTATCTACCCCTAAGCCACTCCTAAGAGGTGTACCACAAGGCTCCATCCTGGGTCCCATCCTTTTGCCATCTACATCAACAATATTGACTCCAATCTCTCTTTCTAATATCCACCTTTTGCAGATGACACTGTACTTTATGTGAGCGATCCTCACCATCAAAAGCCTGTGAGCTCCTACAGTCTCAATTCTCCTCCTCCAGCATAACCTATTAAAAGAAATTATTACTAAATGCTAAGAAAACCAAAGCTATGTTCTTTGCCCACAAGAACTGTTCTTCCACTATCCCATCATTCACCTCCCACAACTCTCTACCATCCTTGGTGAAAATCTGGAATATGTTGACAAATTCAAATACCTAGGAGTATGGATAGACAATAAACTAGACTATACTACCCACGTTGAAGAGCTCCTGAAAAGCTAAGACAAAGACTTGGTCTATTCTATAGAATCAAACACTACCTGACCAAGATTCCAAACAAAGATTAATCCTTGCATCATTCATGTCCCCATTGATTATGCTGACTTCCTCTATGGTCATTGCTCCCCTCCCATCTAAACAAACTAGACACCCTGTATCATAGAGCTATTAGATTCATTACTGACCTTCCCTCTAGCACCCATCATTGCTCTCTACAATGCAGTCAGCTGGACATCCCTGCAACATAGAAGAAGAAAAATGCTGCTATCTGAATCTACAAAGCTCTGACAAACAAACTCCTTCCTACATCTCAGATTGCTTCAACCAGATCACATCCAGGGCCCTACACCTTGAGGATCAACAAACTGATCCTGCTGAAGATTCCTATCACCTGCACCCGGTATGGAAGAGCTGCAATCAGTTATTCCCTTGCACTTATCTGGAATTCTATCAAAGACCCTGAAAATGGAAACACTGATCCCTTGCATCCTTCAAAAAGCTGTACACCAGCCTAATCCCAGATTCATGCAATTGCTTCACAAGGCCCTAGTCCTCCCACATCCCCACCCCACACCTCTACTCCCTCACCCCCCTCCTAAATCTCCTCCCTATTCTTCTATCATTGCTCTGGTCCTTTCCACATCAAACCTCAAACATATATGCCCACCCATGTACCATTATCCAAGCCTTATCCCCACCAGACTGTTTGTTTCTCAACTTTAATAGGTTTTTGGTTTACTGTCCTTTGCCTTGTATATATGTAAATAATTGTACATCTATCTCACTCATAAATGTTTGTATTTGTGCTATTTCAATATCATGTTTTTGTATACACTCTGTAACCTTTTTTGTTATGACCACTCAGGTCCATCTTGTAAATGAGCTATGCTCAATGATGTTCGCCTGAATAAATAAAGATTTTGATTGATTGATTGATTGATTGATTGATTGATTCTGAACTCACAAAATGACCACCTCGAGCAGGTCACTTCTTTCAAATATCTGGGTGTTACCCTCGACTCGGGGCTCACCTACCATGACCACATCCGTAAACTGTGGACTGCTGTTAATGTGTACATTGGTCTGCTTCACAGGTACAAGCACTGCCTCCCCCCTAAAGCTCTACACTTAGCTGTATTGGCTTCAATACTATCTCTCATAGACTATGGTATCATAATCTATGGAGCAGCTGACAACACGCACCTCAACAAAATTAGGATGGCCCTAAATAAGGCCTGTAGGCTCATCACTGGCTGCGACAGGCTCACACATACCTGTACTCTTTACTCTTCCACCAACTGGTTAAACTTCGATGGGAGGCTTAAATATCAGACCTGTCTCTTCACTAAAAAATAACTGCAGGGCTACTCCCTCCTGCCCTCACCCCTCTCCCCCCACTCCAAGCACCCCTGTCTACCAGCCTTACTCGGCAAACCACAACAACCAATTTTAAAGTACCCCACTGCAAGACCACCTTGGGTTAAAGAATGTTTAGGTACCTGGCTCCTGGCTGGCTGAACTCCCTCCCTAGCTTCCTCCTTACAGAACCCAAATTTGGCTGGTTCAAGTCCCACCTACGAGACCTAATCTCTGAAGGATCAGTCTGTGACTGTCCCTGATTTTCAGGCCCTCCTGTCTCCTACCTGACTTTGGACCTCTCTAGTCCTGCCATCCCAGAGCGTGCTTATATTTGACAATGGGCTCCTCCAGTCTGGCCTGAAATTTCATATAACCACCAGGGCATGGCTGTGCCACTGTCCTGTAGTGTATGTACTCTGTTGGCTGTTACCGTCTGTATTCTGCTCCTATTCTTGCAACCTTATGTACCAGTGTATTAATAGCTGTAATGTTCTGTTATCTGTAACCAAGTTTGACACTGTAATGGATGTAGTACTTGCTCCTTGTGTCACCTCTGTGTCACACTGTTTCCATTGTATTTGATGAACTGTACTCATTTTATCTGATGACTCTGTATTCAATTGACATGGAACCTTTGTAAAGGAGTCTTTGACTCAAAGGTATGTTTCCGATACTCTTCAATAAATAAATAAATAAAAATAAACTGTCCATTGTACTGTAAGTGTCCAGCAAATGTCTCTGTGTTTCAACCTGTTGTACTGTGAATGTATTCCCTGTAATTAATTCTGGGACAGGGGTAGCACAACCTAACAATGGGGGGGAGGGGTAGCAGTGAGTCCACTTGGTGTGCAGATTTGAAATCCCTGGCTACGGCTACACCCCTGTTCCGGGTTGCTCCTGAGAAAGGGACTCCAGTAGGCCCAGTGGGTTTACCCAGTCAACAAAATTCAATAAATAAATTGTAGTTCCCAGTAAGGCTGAGGAGCTGTAACCAAGACCACTCCAGTTAGGTTTTTCTTTGCTGTAACTGGATGATTCCCATGCCATCATTTCATTGGCCTCTCTCTATCTCCATTTCCTAATGCTTGCTACAGGACTCGACCACATGGGTGATGAAGGCTATATTTTAATAATGTACCCCCCCCGTTGGGGGCTTACCCGCTTGCCCCCTGGGGGCTGCCCATTTTCGCATTTCCCCTGTAATGTCCCCGCTCCTTTCCCAAAGTCCCGTGTTGTCTCTTAGGTCTCCGTCCAGCCCCGTATTGTTTTTAGTCTGGATGGGCTGGAGGAGCTGAAACACAGGGATGCCACGCTGCCGGTACTGTAAAATAAATAGCGGTGGCCCATGCATGCGCAGTAGCACATTTGTGATTTTTGGCCATTACTACAGCCAAACCAAGGGTGTTTGGAAGGTCCCGGTCCCCTTGGTAGGCTAATTGGGGACTGGAGACTTGAAGGAGGCCTTTGAGGGGCCTCTGAGTTATTTTATTAAAGAGCACCAATGAGCACTTCAGGATTGTTGGGGGTAGTATGAATATTAATAAAGGGGCACATTAATATGTATTAGGGAGCCTGTCTAGCTTCTGGAGAGAAATGGCATTAGTGACAGGCTGGGGACTAAATAAAAATATGAAGCTCTGTAACCAGATAATAGTGGGGAGATCTGGCTACAAGACAATGTGGTACATGTTTAAAAAATCTGTTTGTGTGGGCTGCAATGGAATTTTGAACTGTGGACACTATAAAGACTGCAAAGGGTCTGATTCTTCTACAGCCATATTTGCAGTCTTGTGACTTCAGCACGATCAATAGGAATGCCAGATTTTGTCAAAGGGCTTCTGGAATGGGATGACATGCCAATGCAGTGGTTGGATTTCCGCTTGTGACACTGATGACCTGGGTTTGGAACAGACCCAGGAGTCAGAGGGCCAGCTGGGGGGGAGAAGGATTGAGCATCCTGGGGAGTGCTATCCTTCTCCGGGGGGAGGGAGGAAGAGTGTCCAGTGCTTTACAGACCACTGGTGGAGGCTGGGGGTGCCAGTGCAGTCAATGCCAATACCTTCTGGAGGTGGGGAGGACACTGGACATCATTTCATGTCCTCGCCTCCAGGTATTCCACAAAAAATAGTAGCAGCCACCATCCATGATACTCCACTTCCTATGGCCCATGTCCGCCCAGCGTAGCACTCTCACATAGCGACCTATTCTGTCATCTGCTCAGCACAGCCGACTCTGCGCCCCACCCTGTGGGGCAAACCAGGAAAGGAAATGTCGATGGGCGCCCCTACCAGGATCCTTCTCCCATCATTGTGGGCTCATGCCAGTCAGGTGGCCCTGCCCTGGGGGGCAATCCAGGGGGTATCATGTGTGCTGGAGGTAAGTGCTGGGGTGGGGAACAAGGGGTGGTGAGGGCTGAGCTAAAATGAGCAGTCGCAAATAAAGCATACTAAATTAAAAAAAGGGGGGGGCTTCTGGAACAGTAAAATGGATTATGGGAAGAAAGTTGGGGAAATACTTGGTCCCCTTTTACCTAGCCAATCAGTCACTAAGGGAGCCTGATGCATATTCATTTTTGAACAGGACAGTGATTTAAGCCAATGGGGAGCCACGAGAGAGCTCCCCAAATCCAAGGACTGTTTGGTTCTAGTTCAGTTTGGCAGGAGCCCCTCCAGAGGGAGGGGGGCTCCAGCCCCCATGTAGAAAATGGGGCTGCAAGGCTGGAGACTGTGAGTTTCTAGCATCAGCCATTAGTAAGGCAGAGTTCCAAAAGG
Organism: Neoceratodus forsteri; assembly: GCA_016271365.2. Taxonomy (NCBI): domain Eukaryota; kingdom Metazoa; phylum Chordata; order Ceratodontiformes; family Ceratodontidae; genus Neoceratodus; species Neoceratodus forsteri. The sequence continues at coordinate 1,645,042,767 of CM057450.1, forward strand.
AAAGCATTCCTACTCCAAGATACTGTTAATTCCAGGTCCAGTGGTAGACTGTGACTGCAAGCTGCAACCCAGAGCCAGGTAGAGAACTTTTCAATCTCTATCAAGTGGGGCCGACTGGGCCTCGGGGAGCCATGAGCATGTGCCTGGGTGCTAGGGCACTCTGGAACCATTGAGGGAGCTGGACCATGGGGTCACGCCTTGGTCTAGGTTCACGTGGGGCTTGGAAGGCTTTGCATTGAGCTCTGCATCTAGCCTGCTTGGTGGGCTGAATGGGACAAGCTGCTAGAAACTACAAGCAAGTAAAAACGGTGTCAGTGTTCCAAGCTGCAAAGTGCCTGCTGCATGTCTACTCATCTCCAGCTTCTTGAATTCCAAGGTTCTGCTGTGCCATCTACCCCAGAGCTATGGTCACATGCCATCCAAGACTGTCTGCAGAACTGTGAGTAAAGGCAGGGATTGTCCTGCACCTGAATATTTGCTTTCAAGTTATATTCAAGAGCATAGTGAAAAGCCTAAAGTAATCAAGAGAGAATTCTATAAGAATAAGTGCACCAATGCTGGCCAACCAGCTGCACCACAGGCCTGCAACATAGGTAGTACTGGGTAACCGGGGGCAAAATAGCGGGCTTTTGTTTGGACTGGGTACTGGTACTAGTTGGGGTTGTGAAAGTGTGAACATCCAAGCAGCTAGTTAGATATAGAGCAACATCTAAAGGTTGGTGGGTGGTTTACATGGAAAAGGTGCTGAAACTTAAAATGCAAAATGTTTATGCCTGGTAATAATTTCTAAAAAGAAATCGAATATGTTTGCTTAACCTCTATTCCAATCCATCCTTTTCTAACCCACTCCATGTACATAAATGATGGTGTTAACTGTTTGAAAAAATCTTTGACTTGTCAGCATGTATTTAGTGAGCATACTGTTTGCCCAAGTCTTTAAGTTTAAGTGTTGATTTTGGGTTTTTTGATTTATGTAATCCATGTGTTGGGGTGACTGTGTGGGGAGGTGGGTTGGTACAGCATTCCAGGGGGTTGTGCTGCTAACTACCTGACCCACTTAAAATGTATTCTGGATGGAGGCACCACACTACTTTGTTCTACCTTGGGAAAGAACCCCTATAACAGCAAAATGGGAAGCCAGGCCCCTCAACCTGGTTAGCGGCCGCCCAGGCCGGGGTAGTAGCCCTCTAAGACATGGCACCAGGGCTACAATTAATTTTGGGATTTTTTTTATTTTTATTTCATTTTTATTTTATTGGATGCCACCAAAGACTATCAGATGTCAGGCACCAACTGACTGCCAGCTGGCACATACTTGCTGCCCACTGCCCAGATCACACTGCAACAGCACAACTCAGGACAACACACACACACAAACACAGGTCACTTCAGGACTCAGGAGGAGGAAGAATCCATAGCAACTTGGGGGAACATGAAGACCACCGCAACAAAAGAATTACTTTATTTTTATTTTTATTTTTATGGGTGGTGCCACCAAGGTACCATCTACCAGGGGCTGGGCACTGGCACACCCTCTCTACCCACTGCCCAGATCACACTGCAGAAGCACAGCTCAAGAACACATGCACACATGCACACATGACACACACACACACACACACACACACACACGGACTCAGGAAGAAGAAGAAGGAACTACTGCAAGCCTGCAACTTGGGCAAATGTGAAGAATTTGAATTTGAAAACTACCTCAAAGAAAACAAAAAAATAATGTTTCGTTTTTAAATTTTTTTATGGGTTGCCACCAAGGTGTCAATTAATTGGGGCCAGGCACCAGCATGTTGCTAGCTGGCACAAACTTGCTTCTCACACCCCACATCACATTACAACAGCACAGCTTAATCAGAACAAAATACACACACAGGCTGTTTCAGGACTCAAGAAGAGGAGAGGAGAAGGAGTTGAAAGTAACTTCAGCAACTTGAGGGAGTGGAGATATTTTTTCAATTTTATTTTATTTTTTTTTTCACTTTTTTTTCAATTTTAGTATGCTTTATTAATTTTTTATAAGAACAAATATAAAACATCAACCAGGAAAGCACTATCTCATTACATGTCACAATATTACATAAACACACCAGCACATAAGGTTGTGAACATGAATCAGACTATAGCAAGAGGTACATAACACTATTACACACAAAATCAACAATACATAACAAACCCCACTCCACCCCCACAAAAACCTCTCCTCCCTTCACCCCTCCCCTCAAGCACAAAGACAGGCAGAGGTATGGTAAAAAATGAAGAGACAAAAAGTGACAACAAGTAAGAATAGAGGCAAAAAGAGGAAAGAGAATGGGAGGCAGTTACCACCTGCCCCCCCCCCCCACAGGGAGAGGGGTCTGTCCTCACCACCCGAGTGTGCCAATCCCTTCTATGGAGCCCGAGACAAGGGCAGAAGGGCCACCAAGGGACCCCATCTCTCCATATACCGCTCTTGATGTGCCTGCCAGCGGGCAATGTGATTTTCCATTTCAAGAGCCTGAAGTATTTCCGAGAGCCATTTCCTGAAGAAGGGGACAGAGTCGTCCAACCAGTGCCTGACAATAATTAACTTAGCAACACTCGAGATCAAGGACATAAAGGCCTTGCAGCAACCGATCATGTCCCTCAGGAAATGGGCCACTAGACAAATCTGTGGGGTAAAATAATGGTCCAGGCTCTAAAGCAGATCTAAGGAGTTCTGGATTGCCCACCAGAAAGGGTCCACTAAGGAGCAGTCCCAGAGAAAGTGTTTAAGAGTACCCTCCAAATTACCACAATGAATACAAGATGGGGAATTGGATGTACTCATCCTGTGGAGCCTAGAGGGCATAAAATATAAATTGTGCAGAATTCAAAATTGTAGTAAGTGCTGCTTAGGAGGTCACGTGATGGCATCTGGCTAGAGAGCAGCTGAGTTACTGAGCTCCCCCCGCTGGTCGCCTTTTTGTACATTTAATCTGCCATCCTGTTTATCTTTTTGACTAATTTACATTAATAACGTTTGGGGAAAGTTTCTACTACTATTTGGTGACCGAAGTAGCGAAAATAAATGGTTGCTGGCTTGAGATGGAGGTAGATAGCAGGCAGGCCTCAGTCAGGCACACTCCTCCTGCTTCCCCAGAGAAGGCCTCCAAGAAGCAGAGGAACCAGGCCCCTACCAGAGCTGATTGAGGTGGGGAGAAAGGGCAGCAGATTGTACCACTATCTGAGGATAAGTTTCTCCAGGAGCTTACACCCCTGAAAGACATTCTTCAGGACTTAGCAGGGGAATTAAAATCGTTATGCAGTGATCTTTCCTCAGTTTCTACAAGAGTCACAGATATGGAAGCAAGGCTGATTTCCTCGGAAGTGTGGAGGTCCAGAGCTGAAACAGAGATTACTGAGCTCAGACAACAAGTCAAAAAACTACAAGCAAAGACCGAGGATTTAGAAGGACGAAACCGCAGAAATAATCTTCTAATTCTGGGAATACCCGAATCAGAGGAGGGCCCAGACATCATGGTCTTTCTGCAAAAATTCCTCTGCAAAATTGTTGGTCCTTCCCCTATTAGCCCTACCTATGACCTAGAGAGAGCGCTCATCGTTCCTTGAGATCTAAACCTCCTCCAGGATCCCCTCCACGTCCCATTATTGTAAAATTCTTGAGCTATGTGGGGAGGAATCATGTTTTTACGAAAACTCGGGAGCTGAAGGACATATTCTGGGGCTCGTCGAAAATCAGGATCACCCAGGACCTGCCCAAGGAGACTCGGGAGAGAAGAGCAGCTTACCATCCAGTGGTGAAAAAACTGATTGCAGCTTCTATTCCATTTAGGATGGTGTATCCAGCGATTTTAAAGGTTATGATTAACGGCACTACAGCAAGCTACAGCTCCCTGGAGGCGGCTGGTAAAGAGTTGGAAGTCAAACTGCCGGACTTATTTAAATTACGTGGCTGAAATTTTTTTGAATCGCCTGGTCGGGGGAACTGATCCCTAGCTATCGCTAGGTTAAAACTACCTCTGCTAATGTTTAAATTTTGTGAAGAAACTCACTTGATGGGGGCCTCTCCCTGCCTCTCATTCTCTCCTCTCTCGCTGGTTTTCTGCCTTTCGCCTTTGCTGTCCTTTGGTTTCTCCGTTTTCCTTATGGGACTCCCCCCCTTTTTTTTCTTGAGGTCTTGGCCTGGATTCGGGTTGTGGTGGCGGGCTCCAGTTCAGCGGTGCTTTCCCCTCGATTTGACCATTTGCCTAACGATAGAACCTAGTTTTAGGTGTTTGTTTCCGGAGGGACTTCGGGAGGCGGATCTTGGCGGCCCATCGGCCTTTGGATCCCCTGAAACAATGTTTTGGACGTAATCTGTGGCAGGGAAGACCTACATGGCAACTCTGCTTGGATTATGGGGGTTTTCTGGATTTCTTCATTTTCTTGGATTGCCTTGTCTCGGGTAGGATCTCTTTTCCCTTCCCGTTATTTCGTTCTGGTTTGACTTTATTTGGGCGTTGGGATACTGCCTGCTAAAGCCGTTTTGTGATTGGGGGCTGCCATAAGGGGGTGGTATGTTACTACCCATTTTTTCCCTTTTCTTGTCCCTCTCCCCTATTCTCTTCTATTTTTTTTTCCTCTGTTGTGTTACCGACTATGGGGGTGGCCAGGAGGGGGGTCGAGCTTCGGGACTTGCTCGCTAGATGTGGAATCGAGAGCCATTTTTAGGGTTAGACCTCCCCCCGGGGTTGGGACTCTCGGGGATGGCAGCCCTGGTAGCAGGGGTTGGCATTTACCTGGGAGGGTCATTGACTCTGTTTCTTTATGGGTGCTGGTACCTGACTCTGGGGGTTTGGAGGTTCGCGCTGAGGGTTTGGGGGCCTGAGCTCTTGGTTAAACAGGTAACTTTTGGTATATTCAGGCTCGGCCTACCTGCTGTACATACTTATGTTTTGTTTGGTTGGGGTTTTGGAACATGGGTCGGGGGGATTGGGAGGGTGAGGGAGGGGGGTTATGGTATTGTTTTTATGATTTGGTTAAACGTTCTTGGTGGGAGGACGGTAGGGGGGCTTACTTGAGTCTGAGGTTTGTTTATTTGTTAAACTTCAGGTTTTCTGATGTGGGGATGAGGGCTGGGGATTGGGGTTTAGTAGTAGATGTCCCAGTTATATTGTATGATTGTTGCTTCACTGATATAGTTCATTACTGGGCGGGGTTGTTCAATGTGGTGCACCATCCAGTTATATATTATGTTGCCTCTGTCTGGACATATATTAGCGTCTTTATTTTCTTGAAATGGCTATGAATAATGTTAAGATAGCGTTGTGGAATGTTAGAGGGCTTAGGGACAGGGTTAAGAGAATACAGGCTTTTAACCACTGTTCCTTATTCCACATTGACATCCTGTTTTTCAGGAGACACACTTATTCCAGGATGAATCCAGACTGCTCTCCCGATCTGGTTTCTCCCAGGCTTACCTTGCCGGAAACTCAAGTTTCAGTAAGGGAGTTGCGGTACTTATTAAAAAACATGTATTGTTCATTAAGGAGCAGGTGGCTATAGACCCGGAGGGGAGGTTTGTTTTGGTGGATGGTAGCTTGAATGGGGATAGAGTAGTATTGGGTTCTGTTTATGGCCCAGTTGGAGGTAATCCCAAATTTTTTATGGCCTTGGCTAATAAATTGGCTAGGTTTTTCCCGGCTCAGTTTATACTGGGAGGGGATTGGAACCTGCCCTTTTCTCCCACCTTAGATAGAGAACCACCAGACAGACGTCCACCCTCCCCAGCGCAGCGTGCCTTCTCGGATCTGGTCTCAACGTTTGGTCTAGGCGACCTCTGGCACCTGGCTAATCCTTCCGGTCGCGCCTTTTCCTTCTATTCTCAACCGCATGGAACTAAGTCAAGGTTAGACATGATTCTGGTCAGCTCTCCCTTTTTTCCAAATATTCTTGCTACTGGTGTTGAACCGATAATTTTATCAGATCATGCTGTAGTCTGGACGCAACTGTCTCTAGATTCTGGATACTCTCGGGACTCAATATGGCGATTAAATACACAACTGTTAAAAGATCGTCAGATTGTCTGATATTCACTCCCAGATTTCTCTTTTGGAGGACAATTTGCATTCCACTTCTAGAATTGATATGCTCTGGGGTGCGTTGAAATGTTATCTTAGAGGGGAGCTTATTAAAATGGCTTCTCTTAGGAAAAGGACTAGGTTGGCGAAGTCTTTGGCTCTGATGAGTAAGGTTAGGGACCTAGAGGCCAGCTATGCTGCTACTTCCTCGACACAGGATTTTAAGGAGCTTTTGCTAGTTAAAAATGAGTACTCAGACCTTTTGAAGGAAAGGACTGAGTATTATATGTTAAAAACCCAAGCAAAATATTTTGAGTCCGGTGAAAAGGCCGGTAAGTTACTGGCTTTACGCCTCCATTCATTAGAGGGTTCAAGGATAATTCCCTCGCTGTTCTCTCCGGATGGTAAGGTAGTTTCTTCGCCTAGAGACATAGCGAGTATTTTTAAGGATTATTATTCAGAGCTTTATAGATGCCCTTCTCCTCCCCTTTCTAGTTCAGCCATCATGGATTATTTTAGAACAATAGACATCCCTTCTTTATCGGAGACCCAGCAGGCGAGCTTACTAGTACTGATCTCGGCAGAAGAAATAGGTAGTACTATCACTTCCTTGGTATCGCATAAAACTCCGGGGCCAGATGGCGTTCCGGCAAATTTTTATAAAGTGTTTGCTGAAGACCTGATACCTATCCTTCTTAAATTATATAACTATTTACCAATCTCTTCTGAACTTGACCCCACAATGTTCGAAGCTACTATTGTTCTAATCCCTAAAGCAGATAAAGATTTGGCAGACCCGGCTAGCTATCGCCCCATTTCTCTTCAAAATTATGATATTAAGATTTTAGCTAAGATTTTAGCTGAAAGGATCAAAAAAGTATGGGTGGACCTGCTGAGTCCTGAACAAGCTGGTTTTGTCTCCGGGAGGTCAGCGGCGGATCATCTGAGAACCCTGTCTCATATCTCCCAGTACGCTCAAGCGGCAACGGACCCGATAGCCCTGATTTCTCTTGATGCTGAGAAAGCATTTGATCGGGTTGATTGGTCCTTTCTCTGGGCTGTAATGGGTGAGATGGGGTTTCCGGCCTCTTTCTTGGATATGATTCAAGTACTTTACAGATGCCCCTCGGCTAAGATCTATTGTAATGGGTTTTTTTCTTCTTCCTTTCGGCTCTTTGCTGGTACCAGGCAAGGATGCCCTCTCTCTCCTTTGCTATTTAATTTATTTTTGGAACCTTTGTTGATTAAACTCAAATCATCTCCTCAGGTGAGAGGTGTCAGGCTTCAGCAACGTGACCTAGTTTGCTCTGTCTATGCAGATGATGTCATGCTTCACTTAATGGACCCAGTAACATCTCTAGAGGCGGCTCTTGATATTATTAAGAAGTATGGTTTCTTCTCTCGTTATAAGTTAAATATTTCCAAGTGTGAGGTATACCCTTTAAATTGCTATGTCAATAGGCAGGACTTTCTTTCCTTCGGGATGAGATGGACTCCCAGATCTATTAAGTATTTGGGCATACATTTCTCTACTGACCTTTCTTTGTTGAAGAAATTAAATTTGGATAGAGTTCGGGACTTGATTAGCCAGGATTTGCAAAGATGGTCAACTCTCCCGATTTCGCTCTGGGGGCGTATTAATATTCTTAAAATGAATATACTTCCCCGGATCTTTTACCCGCTGAACCTGACTAATCTCTGGATACCCCTCTCATTTTTCCAGCAGCTTCACTAGTTATTCTCCAGTTTTATCTAGCGAAGGAAGGTTACAAAGCGTTCCTATGTTAACCTCTAGCTCCCTAGGGAGAGGTGGTTTCTGACTGCCCAATCTCCAACTGTATTACTGGGCGGCCCACCTTTCAAAGTTGGGACGTTGGTTCTCCTCAGGTGCTTCGAGCGCTGGTCCAATTTGGCTTCAACTGGAGAAGGACTTTTTCTTAGAACTTGGGCTGGATATCTCCGCCTTGTTCTATTTGCCCTTGAGGGCTCTTTCTCAGCTGATTACAAATAAGGTGATCGCTGAGAATCTAAGAGCTTGGGTACAATGTCTCAACTTCTTTCAGATCTCCGGTGAGTTGGATTTAGGACAGCCAGTGGTGCGAAACCCTAATGTTAAACTTGGAAATTCTTGGATATTCCCAGGGTGGGTCCCACAACTTAGGGAGGCTACTGTGGAGCAGTTGTATAGTCAAGACCTGCTACTACCATCAGACGAGATTCTTAATAAATTTGATATACCCAGCAAGGGAATCTTTAAAGTATTCCAGCTTTACAATTTAGTGAGCACTAAATTCGTACTTCCTTTAGGCATTCGGTAGTCCAACCTTTCCTAACTAATATTGTGAACCTTGCTTCCCAGCCCCATCGTATCCTTAATTTATTCACACTTATTAAACCTTGGAGTACCTGAGGGGGTTGAGGGCTCTTCGGTCTGGGCAGACCTTCTTCCTGATGCCGGCCCGTTTGGACAAACATTTGGCAACTTGCATAGATACCACACTCAGGATAGGTTGAGATTAATACAGTACTACATCGTGAATAATCTTTATTATACCCTGTTAAACTTTTTCAGCGTAAATGGTCTCCAATGCAGACTGTTTTAGGTGCTTATTAGTGGAGGTAATTTAATTCATATTTTTGGGAGTGTCCTAAGGTAGCTCCATTGTGGTCTCTAATTCAAAGGAATCTGGATCCTTCTAGGCCTTAGTGATTATTTTGTCCTGAAGTCTGTGTTTTGGGAGATTTTTCTAGTTTACATACTGTAGAATGTCGCTACCATATGGCTCTAGTGTCCATGGCGGTCAAGAAACTGGTCTTAAGGCATTGGAAGGACCATCTGGTTTTATCATATGCAGATTGGCTGAAGGAGTTGATGTTGTTTCTCCAATCTGAGAGTTTGATTGCTAGTTTTAAAGATTGACGGATCTGTTTTACAAAAGGTGGGGCAAATTAAGCTATGTGTTTGAAGTAATGTCAGACTTGATAACCCGATCCCTATGCCTTCATATGGTATATGGTATACTGTTACTATCTTTGTATATTTGATGATGCTAGATCTTTTATGTGATTTTATATGAGCCATAGGACTAGGGGTACTGTTATATTGTCCCAGATATATAATGTTATCCAGATTTAAGAGGGTTTTCCTTTGGTCTTATGATGGTGCACCCATTTGGGTGGGGGGGGGTCAGTGGGGTCTACAGGTTGAGACTTATTCGCTTGATTGTTCTTATGGTTATTATGAGGGTTTTTTCTAGGGAAGGTATTGATATTTTTCTCAGAGGGGGTGTGGGGGAGGGTATGGTACTTGTGATATGACGTATATGATATCTATTGGTATATGATGTGAGGGTTTAGTGGGGAGGGGTATTTTGTGTTGTTCAGTCTGTTAATGTTTTGGATATATTGGTTCTGTTTTTGTTGGTATGTTGAAAACTAATAAACTTAAATTTCAAAAAAAAATAGTAAGTGCTGCTTAATATATTTACAGTAAACTCCAGATTTTAGGAATGCTCTGGGGGACACTCGAATAATTTGGATAATCAAGCATTCATATAATTGGGAGTTACATTGATGCATACTAAATAAAGCATCCAGATGCAGCTCGGAGTGCTTGCATGAACTTTAATAAACCAGACGCAGCTCTGAGTGCTTGCATAAACTTTAATAAACTATATTGCACACGAAATTCAGAATAAAAGCTTTTATACTATGACAGTGTAAAATGGAAGAGCACTTCAGTACTGTTACTTCATTAATTCATTTTGTTCTGTAATTCGTTTTGTTTGGAAAAAAAGTCAGTGATACTTAGCTGCCATTTAGACTCATTCATCTTTTTTCTCTGATTTCAAGCGCATCTGTTGCAGAAGCAGCACGTGTAGGCAATCTGTGTCTGTTTGGCTTTCTAACCATGAAATGCATGTCTCAAAACCAGCCACGGTTTCAGCAGTTGTTGGGACCTTAACCTCCTCACTATCCGCATTCCTCATCATCACGTTCAAGTGCAGAGGCCGACTCCTTCTGCAGAGACGTGTGGTTCATCACTATGGTGACGATGTCTTCATCAGTGAGGTCACCATAGCCATCATCCCCGTCATTGATCGCCATCCATTCCTCGATCATTGTTTGTGGGATATCCATTGGGGCAACAAGTTCTTAAATGATTTTGTTGACCTCATCCTGTTGTGTGACAGGTCTTCATTTGTTGCTAGTGGTGTTGGTGCTTTGAGAACAGTTGATTTATCCCAGCATCGCTGTATGATATCTGATCGCACCTCTGACCATGACTCCGTGATAATGTAGCAGGCATCCTTGATTGTTATTTTTTTTTTATTAAGTCTTGCAATGGAAGTTCTCCATTTTCCTAGGCAAGAACAGAGGACAGCAGTTTACTGTGGTAGATCTGCTTAACAGTGACCAGATCACCCTGGTCCATTGGCTGCAATTTAGCCATTGATTGTGTTAGCTGGCAGAAAAATACATCTTATGGCCCCATCTCTGGTTTTCAAAAGGTCACTGTCAGGGTGTGCGCCAGCATTGTCCAGAAGCACAATGGCACATGGTGGCAAGTTCTGTGAACTCAGGTGTATGTGAGCAGATGGGACAAAGTCCTGGAAAAAACAATTTTTGAAAATGGTCGAGGACATCCAGGCACTTCTTTGTTCAGTGTATGACACTGGGAGCTGCTGCAAATTTATACACTGAAAGCATCTCGGTTTTAAATATTTACCAATGACCAGCAGCTTCAGCTTGTGGCTACCACTGGCATTTATGCAGCCTAGCACTGTTATGCATTCTTTTTTTTTTTTTTTTGAACCCAGGAGTGAATTTCTCACTATTGCCAGCAAGGGTTTTATCTGGCAACGATTTCGCAAAAAGGCCAGTCTCGTCAGCACTGTACACTTTGACTGCTGACAACCAATCTTGTGCCATGATTTCTGTTAGTTTGGCATGGAATGGAGCAATGGATTTGTTCACAGATGAGAAAAGCTCTCCTGCAACCGCAAGCTGTCTTATGCCGTGCCTTTGTTTAAAGCATGTTAATCAGCCGTCACTAGCAGGGATCAATTAATCTAGTAGTAAAAACATTTTTATTTCGGATTTCTTGAAATTGAAGGCCTTTCTTCTTCAATATGGGGCCTGAAATTGGTGTGCCTCATGGCCTGTTCTACACAAACCAAAGGTACAGAGCTCTGTCCAGTTGTTCGTCTCTGCATCCCTTCATAGTCTTTCGCTGCTGAGGTGTGTCACTACAATCAAGTGTTGAGGTAAAGTCCTGGGTTTTTTTGTTTGGTCTTTTTAATATCACAGACGGTGGAGTTACCAATTCCAAACTTTTAGCCAACATCCACAGCCCTCTCACCATGCTCTAAGCAATCCGGGATCTGGAGCTTCTGCTCCATGTCAATTGTGGTATGCTTTCATTTTGCCATCGCAGCAGATTAAGCTGAATGCAGGTAATGGCAGTTTATGGTACACTGTGCATTAACAACTTCTTATAACCTGTCTTAGCAAAAGCATTAACACCTTCTCGCCATTAATTGCAAACTGGCACAATGACAACTGCTTCTTTTGCTTGCACATCATTAACAGAACATTGGCCAGTCATCAAAATAAGCGGCTTGTGATGAGCGCAATTACAAAACCGGTTCTCACTTGGGGGAACATAAAACAAATTCAGATTAACCGGAGATTCGGTTAAAGGAAAACTACAACCAAAACTTGAAAAAATATATGCTGTGCAGAGTGTTTTAATTTGTATGTGAAGTTCTAGTGTTTCCTTCCCTCTGACTGGTACTAGGAGTTTTTCCTAAATTAGCCTGCTAGCTTTAGAGTAGTTTTACGACCCCTGGAGATCTCCATATCAAATAGGTTTATTGCATTTCTTTGTCCTACAATGCACCTTGTTTCATGTAATGGTGATGTAGCAGAGCCCATAAATCCAGCAGAAAGCATTGCATTACAATCAGTTTACAACAATAGAGATGGCTATATTTTAAAATCTTTAGAATTCAGCTTGGTGACCACCTTCATCCTAAAGGTTTTACTGTCCTGAAAAACTTTGCTGCTGGTAATTTTTGTGCAGCTTGCAAAGCTTTGAAGATATTTAGTTTGTTTGGCATGTGTGTGCTCAATGTTGGGTCTCTCTTACATCACAGTCACGTGAGACAAGATGCACTGTGGGAACAAGAAATACAATTACACTATCAGGTATGAAGATCCCCAGGGGTCGTAAAACTAGTATAAAGCTAGCAAGCTAATTTGGGAAAAACTCCTAATATCAGTCAGCGGGAAGGAAACACTAGAACTTCACATACAAATTAAAACACTCTGCACAACATATATTTTTTCAAGTTTTGGGTGTAGTTTTCTTTTAATAGGTATTCGTAATATTGGGAGTTTACTGTATATGGATTTATACGATAAGGGCGAGTCCCTTATCGCACCGCTCAATAGAGCGATGAAAAATCACCTGACGGCAAAGGGCACTTGTCAATAGAGAGACTGCTGCAAACAGCGACAGTCCTCTATAAACATAAAATTAATCTGTTTTTTTGCAGGGGCTACGCCCCCAACACCCCCAAACATAAAGATTCTCAACTCCAGGGGGAGTGAACTTTGAAAATAATAGGAATTCCCTCTGGAAGCAAAAACATTACCCGCACCAGGATCCGACCCCAGCACCTCATGCTCCAGGTGCAGTGCCTCAACCACTACACCACACAGGCAGCTCAGTTACAAATTCTTTCATTCCATTTCCTCATGAGTGTAGCATGTATCCCTGAATGCTACACTCACTTTTTCTAGTCACAGCTATCCTTTACTACTCGCTCTACAAGAAAGTGGTATTATTGAGTTGCTCATACTGAGTCGCTCAATAATGCATGCTCGTATTGAGTGCTACCCTGTATAAAGTTGCCACCAAATCATCCGCCACCTACCCCCCTCCAGTGCAAGGTCTTGTTACCAATAGAAGCAGCATCCATTAGGGCTTCTTGGGTCACACTGCTAAAGCAAATCATGAAACCTGGAAGTAGAGTGGAGGTAAGAAGTAGTATCTATAAGAGTTTGCAACAAGGGACTGGTATCTGCTCTCCAAGGAGGCGGTCCCAAAAAGGAGAAAAGAGCCTTGACCAACTGTAGGTGTTTGAATGGATGGAATGGGAATTTCAAAATGAGATTGGAGTTCATTGACTGGGAGTGGCCTCTCATCCTGAAGTAGGGAGGCCACCAAGAACCGCTGGAGTGGCGGGCAGAAGTTAGGGGGATGGGGAGATTTCCAGTAGGAAAGTGTGGGTTGCCTATTAGCGGTTGAGTAATCTCTTTGCATGGGCCTAAGCCCAGGTGAGACTAGATCTGGTGAAGGGCTTTGAGAGACCAGAAAACTGGAGAGACTTGGAGCAGTTTAGGGAGCTCAGAAGGCTTGGTGTACAGCAAACTACCTAGGGAGATACCATGCAACTGACAGATCCACTGTTCTAATGAGAGCCACATATGGGTGCTCAGGGGAGGCAGAAAGAGTGGAACCTCATTGAAAAAGTTTACTACATTGTATAGCATAGTAGTAAAGAAAAAGTTAGGTGCATGCAAGCCCCTGAGTTTCTTCGGAGTGGTAAGCTTGCAATAGGTCCTGCGGATGGCTTCCCATTCCAAAGAAAGTCAGAGAGAAAGCTCTGGAGGCATGAGAACCAAGCCTTCAGAAAATAGGGAGCTATCACTCCCAGGTGGTATAAAATCACAGGGCAACCCATTCCTTTTAATTACATTTACACGACCCCACAGGGAAAGGGGCAAAGATTTCCATCATAGAAGGTCCTGCTTGATAACTTGATATAGTGAAGAAAGATTAGATTTGGCCAAATCAGCTACAGATCTGGAAAGCTTAATATCTGAATAAGAGAGGGTCTTAGGTTCCCAGGAAAGACCAAGTTCATCAATCCAGAGTCATTAGACCCATGAATTCAGCAGCATTACCTTGGATTTATCCAAGTTCAGTTTATAGCCCACTACTGGGAAAACCTGTTGATATCCTTTAGAGAAGCAGAGATTGAGGACTGGGGGTGTACCAAATACAGAAGAAGGTCATCTGCATATGCATAAAGTTTATATCCCACTCCCCCTACCTGAATACCCCTGAAGCCAGGTCACTGTAATATCAGCATGGGACCCCAGCACTGCTTTCTGGGTGTATTGCACCCCATTCCCAAAGCAACTCTGACTGAGAGTTGATTATTTAAGTTATGGGGTGTGCAGGGGCAGAGCCACCCCCGCAAGGGGGGTTTGGGGGCAAACCCCCTCGAAGAAAACAAAGTTTGATGTGACTCCTTTTATGCTGACTGGCAATGCGGTACACATAAAGGAGTCGCTGTGACGTCGGTCAACAATGAAATTGTCAACTGACTGTCATAGATCCTGATCCAGTCACAGAAGGAGGAAGGAAAGCTGAATCTGCGGAGTGTGGTGAATAAGAAGGGCCAGGACACCCAATCAAAGGCTTTTTCTGCATCTAGGAAGACCATGACCACAGGGATCCTACTCTCTCCAGACGTGGAAACCAGATGTAGCACCTTCCGAAGATGATCAGAAGACAGGCAACCAGTCACAAAGCCTACCTGTGTGGGACTGAGAATGCCCTCCCAAGTCACAAGTAAACACTTCGCCAACACTTTGGCCAAGATTCTCATATCTGACTTCAGTAAAGATAGAGAACAATAACTACCGGTAGAAGTAGATTTTTCCAGCTAAAGTATTAAAGTGATCCAGGCCTTTGTGAATGAGCTATTCAAAAGTCTGGAGGAGTGGAGATGATTGAATAACCTAGTTAAGAAGGGGGCCAGCATATCTATAAAGGTTGCATAAAAATAGTTGTTAGAGCCATCTGGCCCAGGAGCCTTCTCCTTCGGTAATTGTTCAATCACCCGGTGAACCTCCGACAGGGAACTAGGAGCCTGCAACACCGCCTATTGGCTAATCAAAAAGGTGGGGAAGAGGTCCGAGTTGGATGACAAGAGACATTCCAAATCATGAATCTGGGACAGTAGAGATGAGGTCTTCTCAGCATGTTGTTTTTTGGCTTTAGAGGCGAGGAGAATACACTCACCCCATACGGCACATTTTGCAGCACACCACAGAACATCCAAGCTCTGGACTGACCCCTCATTTTCCTTAAAAAATGCATGTGAAAAATCAGTATTGGCCAAAAAAAAGCCCGGGTCCTGCAGAAGAGTGGAGTTAAGGTGCCACGCCCTGTTCTGCTCCTTGATCCCTTTCAAGAAATGTTCTAAATAAATCAGCAAATGATCAGAAAGCATTGTAGACAAAATACCACAGGGGAAACCAGATAAACCAACAATACTAATCAGGAAATAATCAATTCAGGAATATGTCCCATGAGGAGCAGAGAAGAAGGTGTATTGTTTTTGTTTGGGGTGCAAGATCTGCCAAGGACTCCCCCACTCCAAGCATGTCCATAACGTCCCTCAGGCCTCTTTGTGCCAGCAAAAGCCCCTTCTGTAGGGTGCTAGATCAGTCAAGTCCGAATTCACCACCAGATTCCAATCACCACTGAGCACCAAGGGGAGGTGGGAGAACGGTGCTAGCTGGGCTAAAAGGTGGGAAAATAAGAGAGGTGAGTCCAAGTTAGGGCCATAAATGATGCCCAAGAGAAGTTCAATAAAGCCCAGATGCCCATGTGCAAAGATAAAGCGACCCTCTGGATCCCACCATTCTTTCAGCAGGTGAAAGGGCACCCCCGCGTATGAATCAGGATGGCCAGTCCCTCCTTCTTACTGCTGACCCTCACCCCAAAGACCTGTCCTACTCATTCCCTTCTAAAATAAGAAATATCCTCCCGCTCGAGGTAAGTATCTTGTAGGAAGACAACCTCAGGTTGATATTTCCTAAGGTGGCACAAGATCATATAACATTTATGTTTATCATTAGCTTTATTAACATTCCAGGAAATTTAAATATAAAGATAGTCCCCATATCGATACAGCAAGAGTTTAAAAGAGTATAATCGTACAATCTGTGCAACCCAAAAAGAATTTGTGCTCAGCCCCACCCCAACCCTCCCCTGCCAGACACCCACCCCCAAAGCAAAAGTAAATTAGACCCACTTTAAACTGGCCATAGAAAGAAAGA
The DNA here is from genome assembly GCA_016271365.2 of Neoceratodus forsteri. NCBI lineage: Eukaryota > Metazoa > Chordata > Ceratodontiformes > Ceratodontidae > Neoceratodus > Neoceratodus forsteri. The sequence goes on from CM057450.1 coordinate 1,645,058,960, forward strand.
AAGCAAACAAGTGGAGGAACAAGGCATGTAATAAGCAAGCAATACCCACCCATCCCCACCCCCACCACAAAGAGAACAAACGCACCAAACCAAGTCAGAAACCCCCCACCTTCCACAATGAGACTAACCACCCCCAGCCCTAGAGACTGCTCCTCTAACCTGCCTAGGTCCATGATGAAATAATCCATCTGGCATGAGCCTCCAACCCTCCCCTAGCCTGTCAGATAGTAACTGCAAACATCCCAAAATAGAAAGAAAAAAAAAAACTTAACAATCAACACACGCTGAGGGTAAACTTCCCGGTAGAAAAAGGCAATAATATTCGACTATAAATAGAACAAAATGGCTTTGGCACAACAGATGGGGTCCTTGCCCAGGAATTGGCAGATATTATGCAGTTGAACTGGCCACAATAACAAAAAAACAAAAAAACAAAAAAAAAAAAAAGAAGGCCTTCAAATCCCTCACAAGAGCACTGCCTATGTGCTGGAATAAGATCCAGAAAACCTTCAGGCTCGCTAACCCTGTCACATTCTCCCTCTTCAAACCCTTGTTCCTGAGGACCTTCTCCAAGGTCTGTCATTGTTTCAAGTCAAGGTCTTAACATCACGATTTGTTACTGCTTTAAATTCTGTACTTAAACCTCAACCATTGCCTGAGGCGTCATTTGAGTCCTCCCTTCTGTCATTGTCCAAATCAAGGTCCCAGCATCATGATCTTTCTTTGCTTCAGATATTGGACTTAAACCCCAACCATTGCCTGTGGCATCTGTTGTGTTCTCCCTTTGAACAGTCCTTCCTCCTGAGGCTATCACGTCCAACCCTCTCCTATTTCGGCTGACCTTCCCTCCCCACTCCCTTTACCCTCCCTTTCCCACCCCAATTGACAGGCCATGCCTACAGTACTTATCAAAGGACTCTTACATCTCAATCTTCTTCGCACTTTGCCACTTGAGGAACTGCCACTCCTGCTCACTATGACTCCTCCAATGATGTTTACTGTATAAACTTTAGCTCATTACCTTACGTCCATATATCTGTATCCATGCAATTGTATTTAAATGGCACTACCTCCTGTTGAACCTATTGCTATGTTCTGGTGCAAGTATCTTGTCACATGTGATGGCTATATGTTATTATGTTGTTATTCTTACTATGTAATTGTTATGTACGTTCACGCTACCTGTGATGTCTTAACCCTGTTGGCAATTGTTTTACCCCAAGTCCATCTTGTAAATGATCTTGTCTCAATGATGGTCCGCCTGGCAAAATAAAGATCTTGATTGATTGATTGATTGATTGATTGACGACAGACCAAGACCTTACTGACAGCTAGTTGGACCCCAGCCTTCACAAAAGACAGCTCTCCTAACAGGGCAGGAAAGCCTCGGTCCACATCTTGAAGGGGGAGATCTCGGAGCGTACCACAGGGTGATGCGTTACTCCCCCCCAAGCGCTGTCTTAGGACCCAATGAGAGTCTGACTCTCTCACCAAGGGGCTGATGAAACAACCCTTATAGTAGGCTTCATAGCGGGGATATATTCTAATAGGAGTGCTGCACAGGGGGATGCCCCTACTCCCTTCACTGGCCCTGCCAAGTTAGTAGCCATGACTGCCACAGGGGAGGCGGTTAGAAGGCATCCATCACCACTAATCTGAAGTCCCCCACCATTCAGTGATAGCACACAGCCCAATGATAAAAGGTTAGGGCTTACTCGGAAGGGGGCGTGGAGAGCTACCCCCCATGCCAACTCCAAGCCCACATTAACCAGGATCCAGACCAGGCTTGGAAGGAGCTGATGTCCCCCCGCCGACCATCATTATCTCAAAAAGAGACAAGGCATTCAAATCCCCCACAAGAGCACTGCCAAAGGAACCAGTCTAGTCAGGTGCAGGGAATAGCTAGCATGAGACCAGCTGACCACCAGAGAACAGCAAACTGCCTGCAGAGGTGGTGCAGAGAAGGTTTCAAAAAACACCTCACGTAAACCTCACCAGCCCATAAGGCAAATAGTAAGAGTCCACCCTAGGTCCTAGAGTAGGCATACATGCTGTAAGGGGAGAGCAAATACAAACCCCACTGTTCCAACCCCCAGCTCCATACAGGGTTGAGACCAAGACCTACTTGAGCTGATTAAGCTCGAGGGGGAGACACGCCAGTGTAGGCAAGAGTGTTGGTGTGACTGATGTCAGCTGGAAAACTCCTCAAAAAAGCTTAGCCAAAGAAATAAATCCCAGAGAAAAATTTAGCCAGTCAGTACTCCCCAGGTTACAGTGTCCAAAAAGGAGGAAGCCATAATGTTTGCACATAGTCATTACGTTGTGCAAATTCTCAGGCAGATACAGTTCTGCTGCATATAGCCCAAACTTACAAAGGGGGGATGAGTGTTCAGACAGTTCACAAAGAATGGAAAAAAAAAAAACAGAGCCAAAAACGTGCACACCTGTAGGACAAAATCCAATACCCCAAGAGTGCAGCCACCAAAAGGGCAAAATTTCTAAGCCATTACCACAGCTTGCACAAACAAACTAAGATGTGCTAGAAATCAGAGCAAAGGTGTAGCCCACTTGGGATGGATCACCAGGAGCAGACTTCAGAAAAAGTCACTTAGGCACTGAGAAGATGTCTGGGAACAGTGTGGGCAATTCCTCCTTGGCCTGGGTATAGGAATTGAAGGATTTCTGTGTGCCTTTGTAGGTGATTTGAAATCTGGTGGGGTACAACATTTTGAAGAGGATTTCTGCAGCAAGCAACTTGGAGACAATGGGGCCATATTCAACACACTTGAGGTGCATGGAACAGGGTAAATCTTGTGTTACCCTGAGCCAATGGCCTTCCCACAGAAGATCCTTTGTTTCCCACAGTTTAGCCAAAATATGAACATTGTCTAGATAATTTAAGAGTTTGAAGATCAAGGGGCATGGGGGAGAGTTCAGTGATGGAGTAGGTCAAAGTGCAAAGTGCTCTGTGTGCTCTCTCAACCACATATGTTGGGCCATTTGGGGAGGGTCTGGCAACCTTCTCGCAGAACTTCTGAACAAACAGCATCACATTTAGCCCCTCTGAGCCCTCCAGCAGACCAATAATCATCATATTGCTTTGCCGGCTGCACCCCTCAAGATCTTCAATTTTCTCAAGTTTGACCAATTTTTTTCTGGAGGGACGCAGACTCTGGCTAGTGTCAGAGTGCCAGTCTTCCAGAGAAGTGACCCTCAGTTCTGCATCATCGATCAGTTGGGTCAGGCTTTCTGACGCTTGCCGCAAAGATGTAAGTTGCTCCATAATATTTAATAGTACCTCCCTTAAAGGTGTGAACTCTTTGAGAAAACATTCCTCAGAGAGAGTTGTTGGTGCCAGGGTAGATTTAGGTGCAACTGCGGCCTGCAACTTGCTCTTCTTTGCAGCCTTGGACTTGTCTGGCGTGATAGGTGGTGTGTGCATTGGACCCGCCAGGCATATTTCAGCCTCCATCTCAGAGAAATCGGGGACCAACAAGATTGTAGAGCACTAGAGAGCTGTACTACAAAGAGTAGAGTGGTGAACACAAAAAAAAACAAATGCCGATTTTAAACCTATAAATCTGGCTGAGGAGTGGAGCTGAAGTAAAGTACATCCTACCCAGACAAACTCATCTCATGACCCTCTTTTTTACTTCTTTATGAATTGCCACTGAGATGCCAACTAACAAGGACCAGGCACCAGCACACTATCAACTGGCACACACTTGCGGCCCATATCCCAGATGGCACTACAACAGCACGACTCAGGATCACACACACACACACACACACACACACATGCTGCTTCAGGATTCGGGAGGAGGAAAGAACTGCAGCAACTTAAGGAAATGTTAAGATTTTTTTTTTATTTTACAAAGCTCGCGCTGCATGCACTTCTCTCAGTTGAGCCCAAGCTAGATTTTAGTGTAACCATCACATACAATAAAAGCCATCTAGCTCTTCAGTTGATGAGACAATGAAATGAAAGAAAAAAAAACAATGGCAGAAAATGGCAGGTTCAGGTTTGCAGCACAAAGTCAAAAACATTTAAGCTAAAAATCTAAAGCTGACATTCATATACTACAAAAGTATATCGAATAGGGGGACTGTGATTTCTTGGCTATGATACCATCTCAAAATTCTGGGGACATGCTGGGGCTTCTCAAGCTTCACTCTCAAGGTTCACATGCCCCCAGAACCTCTTGATGGTATTATAGCCTTGTATAATACATGGATCCCTATAGATAGATAGATAGACTGACAGACAGACAGACAGATAGCTAGATAGATAGATACTGTAGATAGACAGACAGATTGATTTACACACTGGGCATGGACACAAAGTCATTGCATAAATCTGTTTATCTTAGCTACTATACATATATAAATGTAAAATCTTATGTTTATACATATAGTAAACTCATCTTCACAGATTTATACATATAGTAAACACATCACTAACACTTCCTCCCAACTGCCAGCTGGCATTACTTCCTGTATTTTAAATTTATATGGTATTTCCAACCTAACAGACTTCCAGTGTATAGCTCCATCACAATTATCCACAGTAAAAGTCACAGAGAGAAAAGACAAGCAGTTCCCACTGTACCAGACAAATCCTCATGTTTCCTTTCATTAAACAGATTCCTTTTTGTTTATTAGTGCTTTACTTGTTCCCCATAAAAACTCAAAGAGCAGTCTTGGTTCTGACACTCACTTTTTCTCTGTTGCCCACCCACCCATCTGCCTGCCTTCCTGTATGCTGTGCCCCACAACAAAGCAATACTTGTAAAAAAGAGCACTAAGTCCAGCAATTCTTTATGACACTCTCTGCTCCAGCCTGCCTCATACACTCTGGAACCAAAAGTGAATACCAGCTACTGCTCATCCTTACTGCACTGCAACAACACATAAACACACTTTTTTTTACTTAAAAAACTCCCAAACCATGATTCTTAAACTACAGCTGCTCTCTCCTTGTGCAGACAACAAAAATCCACCTGAATCGCAAACAAAGGATACCGGTCAGGATGTTCCTACCTCAAAACAAAACAAAAAAAAAACTCTGAATATATTTCTAAAAAAAAATGATGGACATAAATTAATGCATAAACACTTTTCCAAACTAGGTTATAGTCATAAACCACAGATCACAGGTGGCTTGGCCTCTCACTAAGAAGCACCACCATTTTGTTTCGTTAATTATTAATAAATGAACCAAACCACCAATCTTACAACATGTTGTAGGTGGCAGCCACGTTGGGACACTACTGCTTTCCTAGTAACCACCGAGAATCTCACAATAAAGTGGAGGTACACCACTTACCTCGCAAAATGTCCTTTCCAATTTATAAAAAAAATAAACATTTTGAAACAACATCTTACTGCACTCTTATGAATACTACAATTGCATAAATGGAGCATATGAGTGTGTGCGTGGGGGTGGGGGGACCTTGTGTAATACCTGATTCATTTATACTTGTACTGTTTGTCCTTGAAATCGTCATTCATGACTTACACCACTTGTGAGGTTACCAGAGGTCCAGCAGTATTTGTATTGATAAATCAGGTATCACACTGCTCCCCCCCGCCACACACATATCCCCTATCTATAATATATAAAAAAAATAACAAATAACTTTGTTAATGCTCTAAGTAGGGTTAAAGCGACAAAAGTAGGGAAATGTGGCATTAGGATTTCTAACCCTAACACTCCACCCCCACCCTACATACACCAGCAGGTGTTGGGGGTGTTCCTTGGGGTCATCAGCCCTAACGCTCACCTCTTTCCATAAGTAAATAAGCTGAGATGGGTACAGTATAGGAGAATGGGGTGAGTATTAGGGCTGATGACCCCAAGGCACTTCCCCGACACCAGTTGGTATGAGCAGGGTGGGGGTGGGGTGTTAGAGTTGGACACCCTAATGCCACATTTCCCTACTTTTGTTGCTTTAAAGTTTAACCCAAACTAGAGCATTAACAATGTTTTTTTGCAATTTATTTCCTTACTATATGAGATAGTATAATTGTATCCTTATTTGCTTGTGGGTGCGCAGGGCCTTCCAGGCCCTGCCCTTCCATTCCTCCACAAATGCATATATGTACAGTAAAGTCTGAACTGCAAAGAACTGCAAATGGTTATTTTCCAATAAACTGATTCTTAACAAAGCGTGTGAAGGGCGATATGATTCTCACCCCCAAAACACATGCTTGACCTAAAAAATGTTAAATAATACTACAATAATGTTACTGAGCATGTGACTGAGACCTAAATACAGGTCTTGGTCATTCCTAACCAAGTAGAATTTCTTTAAAAATCAATTTTTAAAAGAAAAAAAAAACAAGATGGAGAAAGTACAAACAATATTTCTCTAAGCATGAACAGTAAATCCTTAACAATTAACAGTTTCAACTGTTTTCATTTACCTGCCTGTATAGCGGCTATCACAAAAACCATTATAATTCAAAAATGGTGAGACAGTGTCTCACCACACTATTCGAAAGCACACATTTGGAACAGATCCCATCATCCTTGAAAATTTCAAGAAATTTTCATTCTGTCTGGGCTGTAGATGAGGGCAAAAAAACCCATGTTAAGCAATGGGAACAAAACAGTATTTTTTTTTTCATTTTTTACCACTCCATATCTAAAAAAACATACACGATACCATCACAAAACATTTCACACCTTGAGATACTGGTAGAGTGACTGCGCATGCCAAATAAAAAAAGGCAAAGTTATTAAGGTACACAATTTTGAATTTAACATTGCAGTGCCTGTACAACCCTACCTATAGGGGCATGACCGCACCCCTATAATATATGTAGTGTTATTTTTTTTCTTTATATGGATATATGCCTTTATGATTTAAGCACACTTAATTAGTCTAACTATAAGGTACTTCATTTTTTTAGATATATATATTTTTTTCATTTTTTATTTGTTAACCGGGTTAGGACACTGGACAAGTACTTTTGTCAGTGATTTATTAAACTTACTTTATTTAAATGTATGTAATCTTGTGAAGAAATCTAGAATGGTTTCTAATTATTGCTTATTATAAGGCATATACTTTAATAATCTGGATTCTCTTAATTGATACTGAAGGACATTTCCTTTAGAATTTATAGTCTATGATCCTTTTGTTATGTGCATTTCAAACTGATTCATTTTTATGTTGATTGCGCGCATGCGCAAGAAACATGTTGCGACAGGTTTGTCCAGAAGCAGGTTGTGGAGGCGCGGCACTGTTGTGGCCAATGCCCCACAGCCTGCAAAGGCTTGCCCCAGTTCCCCCAATGCCGTGGCACGCTGTTGCTGACACTAGTTCAGCCAGCGAGCCACAACTTTCTAAAAAAACAGCCGCTGCAATCAGGGGCCGCCTCATCATTGCAGCATCAGTCATCCGCTGCAATGAGGGAGTGACCTGTCATTGCAGGGTGGGATGTAAACCCCTGAGATTGTTTGTGAACATGGCGGTGGCTTGCCGCCATGTTTACAAACTGTCTAATTCATCCCCACCATGTTTGATTGCGGACAGGCTCCCAATCCCGGGCATTCTGTCCCCCGGTTTTGTTCCTACCGACGGGTGCCCAATCCCTGCCAGCTGTAGTGCCCTGTTTGTTTTGTGTGCCGACGGGGCCCACCCCGTCGGCATTCTGTCACCCCCTTTTTGTTCCTACTGACGGGGTGCCCAATCCCCGTCCGGCATAATGATACCCCGCCCCTTGACGGGGTGCCCAATCCCCGGCCAGCTACTGCTGCCTCGAAGAAGAAAGCCTCTGGCTGGCACACTGGGAGCTCACCCAGTGTGTGCCAGAGGCCCCTGCAGTAAAAAACAGTCCCATGACATCCGGTTTTTTTTTTCCTGAAAGCAGGAAACGTCCTCGGCACTCGCCCTCCCACCCGCACCCACCACTGCATGCCCTGCCTCCCCACCCCCTCACCCCATATTTACCTTAGGAGCTCAACGTGACGATCTTTAGTGGACCGGGAACACGTCTGCACTCTTCAAAGCCGACCGCGAACTGATGAAATGCCGGTAAGCTGTATAACGTAATACATAGGGGGTTTTCAACTTTACTGCATATCTCGGGCATTTTTGGGAATTTTTTCACCAAATTTTCAACACGGGGTTTTTGGGACCCCTCCTCATGAATTCTTGAACTGTCATGGCATTAATCTGCCCAGAAAGGTGATTTTGCGGTCACTGCAAGGAATCACCTTTCAGGACTGGTTAATGAAACGACAGTGCCAGTGTTCATGGTGGAAGCTCAAAAAAAAGTCTATGTTACAAATTTGGTGGAAAAATCAAAATGACTGTTTCTGACATGCACTGCGCAGTTGCTACACACGCTCATAACTTCGTGAATTTGCAATATTTTCACACCAGATTTTCAACTTTGGCATTTTGTCACACCTTCTTGTGAACAGTACAGCTGTCATTGTTCACATCCTGGTAGAAATTGTTTTCACACTTCCGACGCAGAATAGCATGGTCACTGTGGGAAATCAGTGTTCGGGACAGATTACAAAAATGACAGTGACATTGTTCATGAGTAGAGGTCCTGAAAAGGCTATGTTGAAAATTTGGTAATGATACTCCATAAAATGACTGTGGTACGAGCATGTGTTGCGCAGTTTGCACACATGCTCGTAAGTTCACGAATTTATATTTTCACTCCAGATTTCCAACATTGCCATTTTCCCACACCTACTTATGAACAGTAAAGCTGTCATTTTTCCTATCCTTGCCGAAATGTGTTTTCGCACTTCCGGCAAAGAATAGAGCAGCCACTGTGGGAAATCACTGTCCGGGACAGATTAAGAAAATGATAGTGATACTGTTCATGAGCAGAGGTCCTAAAATGCCAATGTTGAAAATTTGGTGATAATACCCCATCGAATGACTATGTTACAAGTGTGCATTGCACACTTTCCACGCACCCTTGTAACTCAGATTTGTAATATTGTCATGCCACATTTTCACCAGTGGAATTTTTCCACACCTCCTTATGAGCAGCACAGCTGTCATTTTCCACATCCTGACCGAAATGTGTTTTCACAGTTCCGGCGCAGAATAACGCAGTCACTGTGGGAAATCACTGATCGGGACAGATAAAGAAAATGACAGTGGCACTGTTCATGAGCAGAGGTCCTAAAATGCCTATGCTGAAAATCGAGTGACAAAACTCCATGACATGACTGTGTTACAAGCGTGCATTGACCTGTTTCCACACACCCTTGTAACTTCACAATTTTGTGATATTTTCACCCCACATTTTCAACAGTGGCATTTTTCCACACCTCCTTATGAACAGTAAAGCTGCCATGTTTCACATCATGGCTAAAATGTGTTTTTGCACTCCTGCCGCAGAATAGCACAGTCGCTGTGGGAAATCACTGTGTGGGACACATTAAGATCGAATGAGTGAGAGGGGGGAGTGATTGCGCTCAACTGAGCTCTGTCAGAACTGCTGTGGATTTGTTTGTGGGCAGAGAAAGGGCCCAACGCAACAGCCCAGTACAAAAGGGCAGCCTGCAGCACTGGGAGAAACAGAACGAGAGAGCGAGTGAGGGAGAGGGAGTGAGCGAACTCACCGAAGCTCTTTCAGGACTGCTGAAGATTTCTTTGTGTGCAGAAAAAGGCACCAATGCAGGCAGGAGTCCTGTACAAAAGGGCCGCTTGCAGCTCCAGGACAAACAGACTGAGTGTGTGAGAGAGGGAGACTGAGCGACCTCAACACAGCTTTGTCGGGACAGCTGTGGATTTGTTTGTGGGCAGAGAAAGGGTGCAACATAAGAGCCCAATACAAAAGGGCAGCCTGCAGCACTGGGAGAAACAGAACGAGACAGCGAGTGACGGAGGGGGAGTCAGCAAATTCACAGGAGCTCTTTCAGGACCGCTGCGGATTTCCTTGTGGGCAGAAGGCATCAATGCAGGCAGGGGCCCAGTACAAAAGGCCAGCCTGCAGCAGTGGGAGAAACAGTACGAGCGACTGAGATGGGGGACTGAGTGAGCTCAACGGAGCTCTGTCAGGACTGCTGTGGATTTCTTTGTTGGCAGGAAAAGGTGCCAACGAGGGCAGGAGCCCAGTACAAAAGGCCACCCCTGCAGTGCCGGGCAGAAATGGAACGAGTGAGTGAGAGGGGAGTCAGCAGGCTCAACAGACCTGTGTCGGGACTGTTGCAGATTTCTTTGTGGGCAGACAAAGCCCCCAACAGAGGCAGGAGCCCAGTACAAAATGGCAGCCTGCAGCACCAAGAGAAACAGAATGCACGAATGAGAGAGGTGGAGTGAGCCACCTCAACGGAGTTCTGTCAGGACAGCTGCAGAACTCTTAGTGGGCAGAACAAGGTGCCAACACAGGCAGGAGCCCAGTGCAAAACAGCAGCCTGCAGCACCAGATGAAACAGACTGAGCGACTGACAGATGGCCAGTGAGCGTGGTCAACACACCAACGCAATCAACATTCGGCGTTGACAAATGCTTGTTTTTAAATGTGGCTGTATACTTCTTGTATACATAAATTTATTTTTAAAAGTCGATAAAGAAAAAAAATGTTTAAAAAAGGAGTCCCCAGCTACTAAAATGTCCCTTGTCATCTCCCATTTGGTGCTCCCACTGCTGCTTGGCCTGCCTTTTTTTGACAATGCCTCCCTTACAGGTGTACCAATCCCAGTATTGTCATGATCTGGTTCAATCTGTACTTCTAGAGGCAGGAAGCAGTTCTTGGTAGGTACCCTTGTTTCTACTCAATCCCTCCTTCCCAGACCCCCTTCTTGTCCTCATCACTACCATCTATCCTTCCCTTCTGGACCATTGAGTCCTATGCAGATGTGGCTCTTGTAGTGACCACACTTCCCGGTCTGCCTTGACCTTTGAGAAGTATATTTTGGCTCTTGAAGCCTGCAACTCAACTATGAGCACATAGGGCTATTACGTCCCTGTTCCATAGAATCCATGTAGGTACACCCCGATTGGAATTTAGCTATACACAGTTAAATGTCTTGATCTCTAATTAGCCCAGTGATGCCCCTCTGATGAAGGCAGGCTCTGTCCCAGACAGTAGCTCCTCACCAGTTGATTACATACAGCAACACCTTATGATCCCTTGATGGGGTAACCAAATGGGTCCTACCTTAGTGCTGGAGAAATGCGGAGAGTTTCCTCTAGACCTATGGACTGACCTGCAGATGCCATCTTCCTGTATTTACATTGTCCACCTGCATTGTGGTCCTTACATTTCAGGGTCACTAATATCAGGGGTCAGTTTGAATTCTGGGAAATTTGCAGTTGTGTGCTAGCTTGTCAGTCACATGATCCTCTCTGACCCCAATAGAAATGGCACTGCAAGTGGTCGTTGACTCTCCTGCCCCCTTTGTCCCATAATTGCATCCCTCCACCAAACCTCCCTTACCCCAACAGTGCAGTAAAATCACACTGAAAATTGAACACATCAGAAATGTTTAGAGTGGATTTTCAGCCCTGTGACTACTGCTGCCCATTCAGCATTGCTGAGAGTGCACCTTTCTGAGGACATCTGCTAAAATATGTATTTGATTGATAGTGCCTGATTGACACTAGTCAGTTACTAGATCCAGTGGCTGATCCAGGATTTTACAATGGGGGGTGCTGTGGTGGTGGTGTGTGTACTTGATATACAACTTGTTAACACTTTTTTAATCCTTTATATTATCTTTGCCACTAAATTTTTGAAAGAAAATATAAATTAATCTATTGTTTTGATTGTAGATTTTCTTACAATCAATATATTAGACTTCTCCAGCAAAGTGAAATGCAGCAGCAGCAAGCAAGTAAGTTACAATGTGGGGTGCACCTGCACCCTTTAAAACCCCCTAGATCCGTTACTGAATAGATCCCCTCTTCACCAACAAAAACAGTACAAACAACCACCAACTGTTCCACTCTGCTTCTTCCCACAATTCCCTCCCTCCACCCAACCTGCCTTACCCCAACAGCATAGTCAATTCACATTGAAATTTACAGATACCAAAAGTGTTCAAAATTGGGCTTTTGGCTCTCTCACCATTCCTGTCTGCAGGTTAGCATTGACAAGAGTTCAGAGGTTCTCATTTGTGTCATCACCAACAGTTATCATGAAAATGGCTGTGATGGTATAAATACAGTGCTGTGACATCAATGCATGCCCAAGCAATAGGCGTAGGTGGGTTCAATGATTAGCATCACTGAGATTAGAAATTAGAAAAACATGTCTGAATAATAGATTCATACAGACGTAGAATCTGTCTGAAGAAAAGAACTGCTAAGCCCACCTAATCAGCTCAAGTGTTACCTGCCTATTCTACTTCTGCAGACCCTGTCTGATCTGATCTCCAGCAACCCTCCCTCTCTCTGATTCAGATCTAATATAACCATGTATTAATACCATGCATGCTTGAAGCCCTCCACCATTCTAGCCTCCACCACTTCAGCTTGCAGTCAGTTCCATACATCTACTACTCTTTCAGTGAAGAAATATTTCCTTACATCCCTCCTGAGCTTACACCTTCCAGCTTCACTGTATGCTCCCTAGTCCTGAAGCTCATCCTCACTTAGAAAAGGTTCCCCTCCTGCACCCTGTTCACCCCTATGAGGTACTTGTCAATCTCTATCATGTCACCTCTTGCTCTCCTCTCTTTCAGTGTGTACATATTGAGATCCCTCAGTCTTTCCTCCTAGGGCTTCTTCTGCAACCCCTGTACCATTTTAGTTGCCATCCTCAGAGTTGCCCCCACCCTATGTCCTTTCTGAGATGTGGCCTCCAAAACTTGACACACGTACTCCAGGTGGGGTCTCAAAAGAGAGTGATACAGTGGCAACAACCCCTCCCTCCTTTTGCTGAAGATACTCCTTCCTATGCAGCCCAACATCTCACTAGCCCTACCCACAGCTTCATCGCACTGATCTGCCGCTTTGAGGTCATCAGTTATGATAACTTCAAGGTCCCTTTCCTGCTTAGTGACTGTCAGTACCTCCCCACATCCTTTACTCAGCTGCTGGGTTCCTATGCCCAAGGTGCATGATTTTGCACATTTAAGCATAGATCTGCAACTGCCATGCTCTTAACCACTCCTTGAGTTTCCCAGGTTCCCTGCACATTCTCTCCACCCCCTCCTGAGTGTCCACTGTATTACAGATTTTGGTATCATTTGCAAAACTGCATACTGTACCGTCCTTTCAGTTCTACACTAATGTCAGTTGTAAAGACATTGAAGAGGAATTGTATCATTACTGAGCCCTGTGGTACCCTGCTGGTTACTCTCCCATTCTTACACTGTGTGCTGTTAACTATCATCCTCTGTCTCCTATCTATTAACCAGTTTTAAACCCGATCTACCAATTTTGAAACCACCCCTAAGCTGCATGTCTTCCTATAAGCCTTCTGTACTACACAGTGTCAATAGCCTCGCTGAACACTAGATAGGCTATACCCACTGCTCTCCCCTGATCTATTTCTCTGGTGACCCAGTCAAAGAAATCTATTAGATTCATTTGACATGATCTCCCCCCCACTGAATTCATGCTGCATTTGGTCCTGCAACCCATTTGATTCCAGATACTTAATCACCCTCTCTTTCAGTAACATTTCCATTAGCTTCCCCACCACTGAGATTAGGCTGACTGGTCTACAATTATAAGCTTCCTCTCTGCAGCTACTCTTATGTAGAGGGAACACGTTAGCCCATCTCCAATCCTCTGGGACCACTCCTATTTCCAGTGAGTGGTTGAACAAGACTGTCAGAGAGGCAGCTAGCACTTCCTGGAGCTCTTTCAGTACAGTGGGGTGTATCCTACACGGTCCCATAGCCTTATCCACCTTCAGGGCTGCAAGTCCTTTCCGGACTTTTTCTTGTGAAAATAGACTGATAACAACCCCCCTCCCCACTATTCTTACTATTCCCTGGTTGCCCATCCCCCCAACAATAAAGACAGAGCAGAAATACCTGTTTAAAATATCAGCCTTTTCTTGTCCCTTCCTGCGTAGTCTCCCCCTTCCGCCCTTCTAATTTTTACCATCCCTCCCCTTACTTTACTCTTCTTATTCATATACCTGAAAAAAACTTATCCCCTTTTCCCACCCGTAGCAATCTTTTCCATTGTGGCTTTGTTCCTCTAGCTGCCTTACCTGCTTCATTTTGCCTGGTCTGATACACCTCCCTGTCCTCCTCTCTGTGTGTTTCTTTGTAACTCCTGAAAGACACCCTTTTTTTTCTTACCAACCTTGCCACTTTAAATCTGAGTTTAAAACATATCTTTTTAATCTAGCATTCCCAGGTGGATTTTAATTTAAACTGACATACTTGCTGTGCTTTAGTGTAATTTAAATTGTGTATGCTGTATTTTAACTGTAAAGCGCCTTGGTTTTGGAAAGGTGCTATATAAATAACGATTTACTTGCTTACTTAGTTACTTCTTTGGAGGACCATAACAGTCTTCTTTTCCTTCTGCTTTTGCTAACCTCTTTTTTGCAAAGGTTTGTTGCCCTAATTATACCCTCCTTTTATTCTTCCCCATTGTGCATCTGCTCCTTCCTTGAAGTCACACCCCTTCTAGGCATTTTCTGAGGCAGTCTCCCATTTCTTTAAAAATGTGAAATCCATGACTTTCATCCTCATGTGGCTCTGCTCCTTTCTATATACTGAACCACACTTTATGGTGTTCACTTGTACCTAGGGGATTCCCTACTATGATATATTTTTTTTTTGTTTCGTTTTTGTTGACCGGGTAAGTGCACTAGATAATTTCTGCCTATTTTCAGGCATGATCCGGGGAAGGGGGATACAGATGAATGCCAACTGACCTTGAACCAGATTAAGCTGTTGGTGGTATTTTTAGTGAATGGGGGGAAATTTGGCCAGGATGCTGGGGAAATTCCCTTACTACTAGACAGCGAACAAATATGGGATGGGGGATAGCGCATAACAGTTAAGTTGCACTCCTGTGATGCAGGGCCCATGCACCTGCCCAGATCATTTTTCTTGAGGGTCCATTTTTTACAATGGTCAGCTTCGGTCATGTTTCAAGTGTGGCTTAAGAGCTCATCTCAGTTCAGCTTGTGACTCTCCACATTGTGGCCACTGTTTTGGGTTTATACATGGATCTTCTGCATGTCTGAACCTTTTCAAATGCAATTTGTGTGAACGAACAGAGCACGCCTATAGGCGATGTCCCTGGGCGTCCCACAATAGAGAAGATTTTCTATCTCAGGAAGGTATAATAAATGGGACCCAGCATCAGCAAGCTAAAAGAGTGGCTGCACATGACTTACAGAACATAGAACCACAAACTAATGAGACCCAGGCAGAGTCAATACAGATAGACCAAATGGAGGTTGTGGCAGAAGAACAAAGCCCTGGGGGTTGTCAGGTAGCAGTAGATCCCCCAGGCCCCACTGCAGAAGGATCACAGGAGGTTGTGGATGTGGAGAAGAGGGTTATGCCCCCTCCCCCATGGACAAGGAAGGGGCTTTTCAAACAGTTTCTCAAAAAAAGAGACCTAGAGCAGAGCGGACAGGAGTTCTGAAATCTAAGCAAAATGTGCTAAAGACAGGACAGGGAGCAGTTTCCTGGAAAACAGAATAAATTTGCTACTCTATCAAAGGAAGGAACAGATAGAGATTCAAACGGTGAAGAATCAGATTATTCTTCTATTACATCTAATACAGACACAGAAGGGAGTGGGGAGGGAGCTATTGCAAAACGAACCAGACAGCGTAGAACTTCTAAGACTCCTTCAAACTTTCCTTTGGGATTTAAATAAACCTCCTGATGGATAGGCTCACCATTTGTACTATTAACATCAATAGTATGAAAAAATAAGAAGAATCATTTGAGGCAATGATTTTTTTAAGGAGATTACAGAGTGACATTATGTGTGTACTAGACACCCGGCTGAAATCTAACCATGAGCTACAGCAGGCCTCAAAATCCTGGCTTCTGGGTCCATCCTTTTGGTCCTCAGGAACAGAAGTTTGTGATGGGGTAGGTATTTTATTTTCCAACTACCAGTTTGAAGTGTCTCGGCTGATAGACATTCACCCTGGACATGCCTTAATGTTGGATGTCTCCTATGATTCCTGTAGATGCAGGATTACAGCTATATGTGCCCTACAGAAAAAAAGCTCAAATGGTTTCCTTATTTGAAGAAGTCCAGCCTTTCCTGCACACCTCCAGACTAGTGTATTGGCTAGGGGATTTTAATTGTGGCCTATCCAAGGCGGATAGGGGTTTGCAAAGAGAGAAAATATTTTCTGACTCAAGTGCCTTAAGAAACATCTTGAACCATGCAGGGCTCATTGACACCTATAGGAAAGCATACCCCAAAGGTAGATTTACCTGCTATACAGGGCCTTTAAAAACAAGAACAGACTTTATATTTCTGTCATCTGCATTAGAGATACAAGAAGCACAAGTTATCGCTTGTGAGTTTTCAGACCATATGATTATTAAAATAATTACACAAGCAGCAATACTGGAAACTGAATGAGTCGGTGTTAACTGACCCCTGGGTTAAGAAAGTATGGGAAAGGGAGTGGGCGACCAGGATATCAATGGCTGAGTTTTATTCTGAACTTGTAGACTGGTGGAAGGACACCAAAAGATCTTGGTGTTCCTTTTTTTCAACAAAGGGCACAGGCCAGATCCACATCTGAGTACCTAACATATTTACAGCTTAGACAGCAGTTGCAGAGGGTCATTTCTTTGATGGAGACAACAGAGCAGGACTTGAGTGCGCAGGTCAGCACCCTGAAAGCCCAAATAGTAGCACTACAATACGATAGAGCAAAAACCTTACAACAGGAACTTAGATTCGGTACGCAGATAACAAAAGGTGGCATTGACCCTTATAAAGAAAATAAGAAAAGGATTGAGAGTAGGGTAATAACACAACATTCTTCCTCTTCAGGAGAATTAGTTACTTCCTAACTAGAGCTACTTCATGTAGTGGAGGAACAAGTCACCCAAACCTTTGGTACTCCCCCCCACCCCGAACCAGATTTACAAGGAATTCTAGAATCCCTAGGGTTGCCTAGGGTCCAGGAAACTGATACCCAGGATTTAATTTCAGGTGTTACAATTTAGGAGGTTAAGGCTGCTATTTCACAGTTATCAACAAATACAGCTCCAGGTTCTGATGGTTTGGGAACAGGTTTCTATAGAACATTTATGGATAATCTCTCACCTCCATTAGTAATTCTGTATAATCACATTTTGAAGACTTCCACAGATTCAGCTTCCATGATGGATGCTATTTTAGTGCTCATACACAAAAAAGGAATAAGGGATGACATCGGGAACTGGAGGCCTTTAAGCCTGTTGAATTCTGATTTAAAAATTTTGAGCAAAATATTATTGGCAAGATTGAATAAAGTAGCTCATCTCTTGATCAGCCCTTTTCAAACATGTACAATTCAGAATAGGAAACAACAAGATAATTTGATCATATTACAGGAATCCTTTTATAAAGGGAATTTGGAAGGGGAAACGAGGTATGTTTTGAGCTTGGGTTAAGAGAAGGCCTTTGATAGGCTTTCCCACAATTTTTTATTGTCTATATTGTTAGGATTTGGGATACCTGAAATCTTTGTGAATAGGATAAAAGGGATGTACGCAGCTTCCTTTCTCTGGCCTAATATAAATGGCTGGTTTGGGAGGAAAGTTACATTTTGTAAGGGAGTTAAGCAAGGTTGCCCCCTAAGTCCCCTCCAATATGCTTTTGGTATAGACATTTTAATTAGGTTAATATGGACATATACTGATTTAGTAGGAATATCACTTGTTGAGTCCTTTCCAGTGAAAATATTAGCATATGCTGATGATTTGGTCTTGGTGCTCTCCAGCACATCCTCAGAAATGGCATTAACAGTGGTGTTACTGCAATTTTCCTTTCTGTCTAGGTCAAAAATAAATTTTGGGAAAAGTAAGGGAGTCATCTTGGGCAATACCCCAGTACCACCATCAGGCATGTGGGCTGGAATTACTATAATATCAGATCCTATTACTATATTAGTGGTTCAATTTGGATCAGGGGAATACGGCTCAGTTAAACTGGGAAGTTAAGGCTGAACAAGCAAATAGGTTGGTATATAGCTGGAAAGGGCAACAAATATCAAAGAAGAGAAGAGTACTCTTAATTAATTCTCTGCTGATACCACAGTTTCTCTATACTAATTATATCCCCCCCCCCCACAGTCCATTAGCACCAATTTATTTGGGGTGTTTTTTCAGGCTTTTTGAGGTTCGCGTCTAAATCCCATTAAGAGGGAATTCACATATCTGTCTATTAAGGCAGGTGGAGTAGGGATGATACACCCTATTGTCTTCTTCTATTGTATGTTTTTGAGTTATAACATACGCCCAGCACTATGCCCCAGTACAAAAGAATGGGTACCCCCTGATTCAAGAATGGTTGATCCATATATATCTGCATGGGAGAGTAGGAAGATAAGATTCTATTCCTGTTAAGATACCAGAATATGGGAAAGACTGTATCAAGCATGTTATAAAGTGGAACATTACTCCAGCACAGTTGTTGACTATTGACAGAAAAGGGATTTATAAAGCTATAACAAGTATAGAAAAAACATCAGTAGTAGAATTTCCAGGATGTACAAGCAGTAGACAAACTTATGTATTATAGCAGTTATCTAACCCTAGGTTACCACCCTTTATTTGGGATTGTGTCTGGTTAAGTTATTATGGCAGATTGGGAGTAAAGGGAAACAACAAACATTAACAGCTATCAGAAAGGTACTGCCCTAGAATTCTATGTTCACTGACATTGGAAACTCAGGAACATCTCTTTTTGGGGTGCCCCTATGCTAGCTCCTTTTGGATATAATTGTCACAATCCTGGTCAGATAATCAACTGGCAACCCCTTCATATCAGGATATTATTGTATGGGACAGATGGAAACAGGTTTTGTAGATATCATAGTGACACAATGTATATAACCTTTGTTCTAATTAAGTTTTTTTTATGGCAGTCAATGCGTATGTTAGTAATGCAACAAAGAACAGTCACCCACCAGGAGTTCCTGAACAATATAAAGTTATCCTTACAGAATATACAGAAAGCAGATGTGAATAGATTTCCATTAGAAAAATCACAGCATCTATGGTTAAATTGTACAGCTTGGTTAGACTAAAGTACAAACTAAGTCTTAAAGTTTAAAAGTAGAATGTGTTATGTTAGAGTCTGTATAATAAGTGGATATTTGGATGTTTAATGAATATTAATGTTAGTACTGATTTTTCTTTGTGTAATGAACTCCAATAGTAATAAAAATTCACCTACTCTTTTTGAGAAGTGCCATGGGATCTTTAACATCCACCTGAACTACCACATGAGACCTTGGTTTAACATCTTATCTGAAAGAAGGCACCTCAGGAGTGCAGCACCCCCCCTCATGTTGCACTGTAGTGTCAGTATTGGGATATTAACCCAAGTGCCTAGTGTGGTGATAGAACCCACAGCCTTCTGATCTCTCAGCCTTAGAGGCAAGTGTGCTACCTGCTTAGCCACTTACATTGTATCTGCAATGCTGTCCTTATTTGTTTGCACTAGTTCCAACACTGCCCTGTCCCTAGTAGGTTCTTTTACTAGCTATCTGAGAAAAACTTCCTGTAGGGAGTCAAGAACTGTCCTGCTCCTTGCCGAAGCTGCAGTTGGAAGGTCCCGCTCCACATCCAGCATATTGAAATCTTCAACTGGAAGCACCTCCCCTTACTTGCTGTCTTGATGATGGCCTCCTCTGGTACCTTGTCTTTTTCCTCCCCTTTTGCTGGAGGTCTGTACACTACCCCAGAATGGATAGCAGTCCAAGAGCCCATCTTCAGGATGACCCATATCACTTCCAGACCCTCCTCCCCTTGGTGTACTTGCATTTCAGTGGATTTTATTCCCTCCCTCACATATAGTGTCATCCCTGCTTCTCTTCCTGTCTTTCTTAAATAAAGAGTACCCCAGTATGGCCATGTCCTATTTGTGGTACTCTATGCACCATGATTCCATTATGGCCACTAGATCCTGGTTAGCCTCCACCATGATAGCCTCTACATCTGGGATTTTGTTTCTGAGGCTCCTGGTGCTCACATACATGGCTCTCCATGCCTTCTCACCCTGCTGCCTTATGCCCTGCATCTTTCTCCCTCTCCTGCCTATGATATTACCTGACACTCCCTCTGATTCACCCCCCCATTTTGCTTCCTCAGTTTCTGATTCCTTTTGATTAACTGTCATCCCCTATCCAAGTTGTATCCCCATTTCCAGTCTTCTTGTCCCTGTCCCTAACTTCCTGAGTCTCTATCCTAAGACCCTCACTCCCTATCATTTTACCATCAGGTTGGCATATTTTTCCTCCCTCTGTTTTTTCCACCTGCCTCCTGACTAATTTAAATGTTCTGCTCTTCCAAGGAGCATATAAACCTAAAAAACACAATGGAGTTAGCACAAGGATGTGGTGCTTCCTTACTAACTGGAATTCATCAAAATGTAAAAAGTAAAGCCCACACACCTCTCATAACAAGGGAACAGGTCAGTTAAAAAATAATTTTTTTCACAAATGCCGCCAACCTGACGTGTTTCGGATGTAAACCACATCCTTTCTCAAAGGTAAAAACACCAATAGTGAAATGTCCCTTAAATACTCTAACAAATAAGATCCAACCAGTATAATTAATTAAAACACCACCATGATTGGTTAAAACAACTGCATACTAATAATCTTAATTATACATCTTAAATACATATAAACACATATAAAAGCTTTACTTTATATTACAACAACTAAGTTATTTCAAAACACATTTATCCATTGTTTTTCTGAGAAGATAAATAAAATCCAGACTTAAATCAATAAATATGAATAATGAAGGAAAAACAAAAAGAAGAGGGGGGGGGGATGTGGTTTACATCCGAAATGCGTCAGGTTGGTGGCATTTGTGAATACAATTCTTTTTTAAGAGACCTGTACCCTTGTTATGAGAGGTGTGAGAGCATATAAACCTCCCACCAAGGACTACAATCTCCTTCCAATGCAGGCCATCTCCCTTATAAAGGCATTCATCTTCCCATGTTGGCCCCTGGTCCCTGATATAGCCAAAGCCCTCTTCCATGTACCAAACCTTCAGCCAGTCATTAAAGGTCCTGGTGTGGAGTACCCTTGACTGTCCCTTGCTCTTTACCATGGAAGATGGCACCATGTGTGCTACCTGTTTGAGGCCCCACCCTACATCACTGAAGTTTCTGTGTACTAGTCCTACCCTCTCCTTTGCTAGGTCATTGTCCCCAGTAAGGACAACTACGTTGAGCTCCCCCAGCTCCTGCTGCCCTAGCTATCTGCAGAATCCACCCTCTGTGGAGGTGAGGCACCACTCAGGCACATCACCTCCCTATCCTTCTGTGCCCCAGTTCTCAACTCTGTGTCTCTCACTGTAGTGTCACTCACTAGCAGCTGCTTCCTATTGTGTTGAGAGCCTCTCGCTCCCTTGTTGGGGCCTTCCTTTCTACTACACTGGGAACCTCCACATTTTTGCCCTGTTCCACAAGCATGGCAGAGGTATTCTGCAGTGGTATTAGTGGAGGAACATACACATTTACCCCCACCCCTACCCTCTCAGAGCCCACCAGAGTCCATCCTCTCTGTCTTTGTCTAGGCATCCTCTGGCAGATTGGCAGTGAACTTGGTGGCCCCTGGGTGGGACAAAAGGTCTGCTGTACTCTTATCTGTTCTGCCATGAGTCCAGTAACCACATTGCCTGCAGCCCAGAGAGGTGAGTGTAGATGGGGCAGCATCCCAGTCTTCTGAAAGTCTTCTGAAAGATTGTGGAATCACATCCATTACACTGCACAACTGCTTTGATCACTACCCATTCTGCTGTACTCTGTATCTACCATAGATTTGATTACCCCTCTGTATTCTTCCTACATCCCTATTGCTCCTATTCAGATGTTCTGCCTTCCTCTGAACGCGCTTTTTTTTTTGTATTATTTCTTTATCTCCTCTCATGCCTCGTGACCCACCACTCCTTCGGGCTACCTAGGTCTTTCACCCGTTCTGCCTGCCCCATCCTGAGTCCCCTCCAGCTTCACATCACAGCCACCCCTGGGGTAACCCAGACGTAACCCTTCACTGGGCGGGTCTCCCTCCTCTGAGGGGGAAGGCACCAGAGAGGGCAGCCAGCACAAACTTGGCCCCAGGGTGCTGCTGAAGCGGAGGGGCTCTTTCAGTGCATCAGCAGTAACAGAGGACCGGCAGCCGTTATCCGGTCAGTCGCCAGGCAGATTTACGCTTTTCTGAGCTGTTCCGCATGCGTCGCCCTCTGCAGTGCTCCTGGTCTCCACCAGGGGCCACTGCAGAGCAACGCCAGCCCACTATCTACCCCAGGAGAGGAGAGCAGTTCCTATGGATGCTCAATCCTCTCCTTCCTCTGCCAGCCCCCAACGTCCTGAGTCCATTCCTGAACCTGGGTCACTGGCATGGTGCGAGGTGTGGTGTCCAGCACCTCAACCCTCAGCACCACCGGGCTAGTGTATGAACTTGCTTTTTGATTTACCCTATATAGAAGTTGCCCAGCCTTCGCAGTCCTAATCCCCTTTCCTACTCTTACCTCTTCTCAGGAGTTTATCTACTTCCTTTGTACTCTGTTCTGCCTTCCTAGTCTGAACTTACTTATTGATCTACCCTACATAGGCTTTATCCTGCTTTCCCTGTACTAACCCTCTTCCTAAGGGAAAAGCATTGGGCCTGCCACAATTGATTGTTACCCTCACGTTAACATAGAAATGACTCCTTGTTAAGCATTAGTACAATAAAGCAACTTGGATGCCCTGTTAATCAGTTTTTCACTATGTGACAAAACAACAGAAATTAAATCATTCTCTTCACATATTATAGTTAAAAAAACACCACAGCATTACTGCATAACTATAAGTTTTATTTTATTTATTTATGTTTTTGTTAACTGGGTGAGCAATCTGATCCAAGGACTGTTTTCAGTTGTGACCTGGGCCATACAGTGGCAAACAATACAGGGTCAGACAATAGGCACAAGTTACAATACAGTGGATGTACATAATACATTGAGTACAATGGAAATCAAGAACAGTGATACATACACAACAAATCTAAGAGAGAAAAGAACAAGTGTCATAACAATTTCAACAGTGCATGTCTGATCACAGATACTCAATCATTTACATGTAAAGCGGGCAAAGGACATCATTTAACCAGTAAGGGTATGCAATAGTGCATGGTGGAATTCAATACAACAATCAACGTTTATACAAAGAAAACCAAAAAGTGCCAAGTAGTATATTTAGTGGTCGGCGCATGGAGAGTAAGTCATGACATACAGCTTGACTCTAAAGAGGATTTCTGGTGAGGTTGTTGCCTAGGGAGCATGTATAGGTGGCCTAGGACTTAAGCCATTCACTTAGCTTCAATTTGAAGGACTGATGAGAGGGTGATGTTCTGATGGCAGGTGGTAGTCTGTTCTAGAAAGAGGGGGCAGAGACAGAGAAAGCCTTGCTCCCCATGACAGTAGATACATGGGTGACTACCGGGGGGGGGGATGGAAGAGCCCCTGAGAGAACGAGAACCATCTGGGCAGTGAGAATCAGGGAGAAAGGGGACTTCTGTGAGCTCCTGAGAGAGGTGTTGATTAGACTGCCCATGGCATATTCATAAAGGCGATGCAACGAGAGCCAGCCTAAGGACTGATATAGAGAGCAGTGATAAGTGGAGGAAGGAACCTGAAGGACAAAGTGACAGACAGAGTTATATAATATTTAGATGAGAGAAAAGGGAGGCAGATGTGCAAGAGAAAACAGGAGAGCAATATTCGAGAAAGGACAGGAGATTTCCCTGGGCAATTGCAAGGCGAGCCTCAGGGGTCAGAAGGTGGTTTACATGGTAGGCTGCCCCCAACTTCTGGTGGACCCTTTTTATAATGTTATCAATGTGGACATTGTAGGAAAGGGAGGGATCAAGAGTCACTCCTAGATATTTGAAGGAGGATACAATGTCAAGAGGAGGGCCTGCAGGGGTTCCTATGTGTAATGCAGTGTTTGTTTTGGCATCCTTTGTAAATACGGCTTGGAGCCAAAGAGCATGGCCTTAATTTTCTTCTCATTTACCAGGAGTTTTTAGGTGAGAAACCAATTCTGAGCTGCTCCATAGTTAGTGGTGAGGGTGGAGGATATAGCTTCGAGGGACCTGGCACTATGGTAGACGACGAGGTCATCAGCATAGAGGAGTGCATTGCAGTTTATGCTCTCCGCAGGAAGATCATTTATGAAAAGTGAGAATAATAGAGGCCTCAGTATGGAGCCCTGGGGTACACCAGTGTGGATGAGTAATGTGGCAGAAGTAGCTTTACCTAGCATGACAGACTGGGATCTGTTTGTGAGGTAGCTGCTGAACCAAGTGGCAGCATCCATGGAGCAACCTAGGTTTAGCAGGGTGAAATTTGGAAGCCGGTGGTCCACAAGGTCGAAGGCTTTTGTTAGGTCCATGAACACCACACCTGTGGCCATGCCCATGTCCATGTTTCTAAGGACATGGTTAGAGAAAAGGGCCAAGGCAGAGGAGGTGCTGTGTTGTTTGTGGAAGCCATGTTGGAGTGGGAATAGGAGGTTGTAATTTTCAAGATATTCAGATAATTGGTAGTGAATGATTTTTTGTAGTCAGATCACTGGATTTGAAAATAGGCACCACATGCACATGTTTCCATGAGTCAGGCATGATGGATAATGAGAGGGAGAGATTAAATATGTGGGTCAGTGGCCTTACGAGGGAAGGGAGAGGATTTTCAAAAAGATGGGATGCAGGCAGTCACTGCCTGGATGGCCTTTGGTGGGCAGCATCCATAGGAGTTTGCCAGTGACCCTGTGGTCGATGGCTGTTAGGTAAGAAAACAGGGCAGATGGATGAGGATGGCATGGCTAGTTTTTCAGGACAGGGGGAGACTGTGGAGGTTTTGCTGGTGTAGGAGGTAAGGTCAGTGAACATTTTGTTGAAGGAATTGGCAATAACACCTGGATCGGTAGTGGGACCAGAGGGGAAGGCAAGTTTGGTTATTAGTTTATTCGACTTCAGGTTTAGGAGGGTGTTTATGGAGGCCCAAAAGCTACGGGGGTTACTAAGAGACTCATTTTGCAGATTGGTATAATATTTACGTTTAAGTGATTTCACCGCCTGCTTACAGGAGTTTCTTTTTTTTTGCATAATATGTTTATTTTATTTTCATAATACATCTAAACATACATACTCATATTCCATTTGCCTTAATCCATTGACATTGACCCATTGACAATCCCTCCTCCTCCTTCCCCCCACCCACTCCCCCATAAAAAAACCTCCCTGGACCCCTTCTTTTCTCATCTCTCATGTCATCTCTACCTTCTTTTTTCTTTTACAGACATCTCCAGTCCATAGGTTCTGAATACATTACAACTCTAAGATTAATAAAACTCCAAGTTCGGGCTCACCCTCCAATCCAGTTTATTCCTTTATCTTTTTATCCTTTACATCCCATTAATCCTCCAGCCTCTCGGCACCCCAAGCCATCATCTTCAGCTCTCCAACCCTTTTTCCATAATTTCCCTTTCAATCGGAGAGAGCGAGAACACATATGTCCCCCACATTACCCAAAATTGATCTTCCCTGTTTCTTGCCATATAATATAGCTTTTCCATGCGGAAAGCCTGCAGGCACAAGTTCCTCCACTGCTGCAGGGTAGGAACATCCCCCGAAATCCAGGTATTTAGAATACAGTGTCTGGCCATTGCCACCAGAATTCTTATCCATCTCGGAAGAGGTTTCCCACTCCTCCGCCTCTGAGTCATCTACCCCAAACAAAAGGAAACATGGGGTTTTCACTGCTTGTCCCCCTGACACCTTACCGACTTCCATGGTGACACCATCCCAAAATTGCGCCAATTGTTGGCACTCCCAAAAGCAGTGTATATAGTTACCTACCTCACCCTTACACCTCTTACAAAGGGGTGAGATCTCCGGACGGTATTTGTGCACCAGGTATGGGGGGCAATATATCCTATGTAGGAACTTGTAATAAGACTCCTGATACTTATTACAGACCAATAGTCTCTTGTGCTGTTGTAGTAGCAACTCCCATCCCTGGTCGGGGATCTCCTTTTTCAAGTCTCTACACCATAATGCTCTAGTTTTATATACGTATGACGGCCTATATTTCTGCCCCACCTTTGCCGCTTTACCTATAATGCCCTTCGCCTCTTTCCGGGTACTTAGCACTAGCTGCTCCACCTCTTCTAATGGAGAGTTCTTCTCCCAGTTTTTCCCAATGGTCCTGGCATAGTCTTTTGCCTGAAAGATGCGAAATATGCCTAAACCCATCTCCCCGCCTAACTCTACTCCATTCCCTCCCCCTCGCCCCTTCCAAAAGTCTTTAACACACTTTACTCCTTTCTCTTCCCAACACCGGAATTCAGTGTCTTCCATTCCCACTATAAACTCAGGATTCCCCGTAAGGGGTAGCAGCAGTGTCTCTTCTTTCATATTTACCCCAACCCACTTTCAAAGTTGCTCCCATCCCTCTAACACCCGAGACCACCAGAGGATTCGTCTCTAATTGATTTCTATATGCTTTCTTCCCTCCTATCCTTAGGAACGCTGAGAGCCTTACTCCCTCCTTCCCTTCCTCCAGATCCAACCATCTAGCCTCCGGCGGTCTATTCACCCAGTCTCCTATCAGCCTATACTGCATGGCCAGTGCATAATTCCTCAAATCTGGAAAATTCAAACCCGCTCTATCCGAGTCTGCTTATAGTCTACGAAGGCTCACCCTAGGCCTCTTCCCACACCACAAGAACCCTGAGAAGGCCTTATCCAACCTCTTAACATCTTTCTTATTGAAGCCCTCCGGCGACATCTGCATCAGGTATAGAACACGAGGCAAGGTGTTCATCTTTAAAAGATTTATTCGTCCCATCCACGACAGAGGAAGTCCCCTCCATCTTCTCAACTCCTGCTCCACACTCTGAACCATCATACCATAATTAAGCATATATAGCTGACTCAGGTCATGACCTATTCGGATTCCTAAGTATGTAAATTCTGCTTCTGCCTTCTTTAAACCCCATGCCGTATCCCCATGTTCTCTCTCAATACTTCCCCATAACATGATTTCTGATTTGTGGGTATTTATTTAATAGCCAGAAAATATCGCAAACTCCTTTATTACTTCTAACAGTGGAGGAACAGATCTGGCCGGGTCCCGGACATACAGCAGCATGTCATCAGCATAGAGCATTAACTTATGCTCTTCCCCCGATTTCCCAACCACCCCACTTATTCCTGCAGAACACCTGATAGCTACCGCCAGAGGCTCAATCGCCAGCATGAATAACAGGGGTGAGAGGGGGCAGCCCTGCCGAGTCCCTCTATGGAGGGCAAACCTCCCAGTCAAACCCCCGTTCACCAGCACCCTAGCCACCGGAGCCTCATATAGGTTTTCCACCCACCCAATAACTCTTTCCCCTAGTCCAAATCTCCGCAAAACCCTGAATAGGTACTCCCATTCTATGCAGTCAAAGGCCTTTTCGGCATCCATTGTAAGCACCGCAATATCTTTACGTCCCCGGGCCACCCTCCAAATCACATTAAGTAGTTTCCTCATGTTATGATATGAGTACCTACCCACTACAAAGCCTGTCTGGTCCGGATACACCAGTTCCGGCAAAAAACGTTCCAGCCTCCTGGCCAAAATCTTGGCTAATATTTTAGCATTGCAGTTCAACAGCGAGATCGGCCTATACGCTGAACATTCCTGCTCATCTTTCCCAGGCTTAGGAACCAGACATATAACTGCCTCCCCAAATGAGGTCGGGAGGCCACCCCCCCCACCCCCGCCTCAGCAAAGACCCTCTGGTGGGGTTTCACAACACGTCCTGAAAATTTTTTATAAAACTCTATGGGAAACCCATCTGGTCCACTAGCTTTACCCTGCTTCATGCTTTGTATAGCTTGTCTAATTTCCAGCTGCGTGATTTCCCCATTTAACTGCTCCCGCTGCTGCTCATTCAATTCAGGTATTTTAATACCCTCAAAAAATCTGGCAGCAATATCCCCCGTACCTTCACACTCGGCTTGGTACAGATGTTCATAAAACTGCTGAAACCTATTTCTTATCGCCATCTTATCCGTGACCAACCTCCTTCCCTCTTCCTTAATCCCCGGTATATACAAACAGGTCCTTCTGCCCTTTATCAATCTTAACATCAGAGGGCCAGATTTGTTACCCCACTCAAACATCCTACTCCTGGCCAACAAGCCGGACGATCGGGCCTCCCCCAGGAGGAAGGCATTTAGGGCTTCCCTAGCAGTAATCAGATTCTTACCTCCATCTCCCTTTGGTCTCTCCACTACCTCCCTCTCCCATCTTTTTACCTCATCCTCCAGCTGCCTTCTGGTAGCTTCCTTGTTCCTTTTGTATTGGGTCACATATCTAATAATAGATCCCCTAATAAACGCCTTTCCAGCTTCCCAATATATCCAAGGGGAATCTACTGACCCCTCGTTCATCTCTTTATAATACTGCCACTGTTGTTCTACGTACTCCATAAATTCTTCACTTCTCAGTAGATACCTAGGAAATTTCAAGGGGGGAGGATCCTCCCTGCCTTCTGTCATCTCCACTTCCACCCGTACCATAGCATGGTCCGAGAGCATAATGGGGCTGTGTTCGACTTTTTGAATTCTACTTAACCAAGATCTGGGTACATAGATATAGTCTATTCTAGTCCAGGTGTTGTGTGGGTTAGAATAAAAAGTGAATCCCCTCTCTCCCGGATGTTTGGTCCTCCAGCAATCTATGTCGTCCAAATCCAGCATCCCTTCCTGCCATCTCTTCAGTTTACCTGCCCTCCTATCCTTACCTTCCGAGTGGTCTAGGTCCTCCTGCATAATCGCATTGAGGTCTCCTCTTAATATTAACCCTTTAAATTGTTCCCTCACCAATACATCAAGGACTTCCTGGTAAAAGGTTGGATCGAATACTGAAGGGGCGTAAACGCTGCCAAAGGTAACCTTCTCCCTGTATAGCTCCCCTTCCACAAATACATACCTACCTTCTCCCTTATCTATGACTACCCTTGAGCTAAGAAAGGGAACTTTCTTCCCCACCAGGATCACCATGCCCCTTTTATGGGCCTTATAGGGAGACGCATAACATCTGCCCACCCACCCTCTTTCCAGCTTCCCATGTTCTCTGCTGGTTAAATGTGTTTCCTGGAGGAGGGCTACTTGCGCTCCCTGGAGGTGCAAAGCTGTTAATATACTGGACCTTTTAGCTGGAGTCGAGATTCCTTTTACATTCCAAGAAACAATTCCCAGATATACCCTTCATCATTGCTGTCGTGTACTTTTCCCTTCTTTCCGCTCCTTATTTTAGCATTTCTCCACAAGCCCGATTGACCGATGTTTTTGATGTGACACATGAGCCCATTTTTATCCCTTAAAAACAGAAACATATAACATAGCCCAACATAATTTAACACACGTACCCATTCCCCAAATATACTCCCACCGGGATTGCCCTCCCCTCCCCCTTCCCACAACATAAACACCTCCTCACCCCCGTAGGCCCTTCCATACTCCTCCCTCCCTCTCCACATTCGATGACTGGAATGACTCATTCGCTCACACATTGCAAACATTTCGTCCCCAGCCCCCTTCAGTTTCACAAACAGGTTTTGCACATACTGAAGTGAAGTAGTCCCCTCAACTTCAAAAGGTGAAGAACATCAGATATATAACAGATGAACCCCAGTCCCAGTCATGGTCTCTGCCACTCCCCTAGCCTCCACCAATATCTTATTCCAGCAGCGTTTTTTGTATCTTCTTTTCCAACTTACTGAGTCCCCCCTACCTCTCCATATTTTGCCAGTGTCTTTCGACCTTCTCTCCACCTTTATACATCGGGGAGCTTATAGGAGCTGGGGGGATGCCAGCACTGCTCTCAAAATCCACGCAGCGCTAGCAACCCCCCCACTTACCCAACCTCAACATCCTCATATCCACAGGGGGACCAGTCTTCTTTTCTTTAGCGGGAGCATGTTACTCCAGTCCCTTCTCACAGTCCCATGCAATGTCCCGCCATACTGCTGCTTCGATGATCTTTCCGTTACCATCAATCGAATATCTCTTCTTCTGTTTCCACTGCTCCACTTCCCCTACCTTCTGACTCTTCTTTCCAGATCCACGTATAACAGGAGCCCACTCATTCCTCCGCAAGTTATCAGTCACGACAAGGAGTCACTAAGACCAAGGGACCAAACCAGAGTCCAAAGCCTTGCCCCTTAGAACACCAGGGCATGAATTCCAACAGTTAATAACTACAACAGACTTTTATTCATAGCAAGCCACTTAACTTCCCGGCTTAATCGACTTCCACCTCTGCCATCATCTTCGCTTTTCCACTTTCACCCCGCTTTCTTTTTAAGCTCCTCCACAAATGCTGTCACCCTTTCCAATTCCCAAAAGGTGTATGCTGCTCCCTCGTGCTTGACTTTCAGGGTCGCAGGGTCAGCATGAATCCTTCCACCTTCATTTCTCTGAGTTGTGCTAGCACTGGACCAAAAGCTCTGCGTTTCTTCAGGACCCTGTTCGAGTAATCCTGGGCTAAAAAGAGCCTCTCTCCCTCAAATCGCAACTCTTTCATATTTTGGTATGCTCAAAGCATCTCCTCCCTGTCCTGGAAATTCTGAAATCGAAAAATAATTTGCCTCGAGGGCTGCCCAGCCGGGGGATGCGCTGCGACTGCTCTATGAGCGCGTTCCAACTTCAGCTTCCCGTGTTTGAGCTTCATTCCCAGCATGTTTGGGAGTTCCGTGTTTGAGCTTCATTCCCAGCATGTTTGGGAGTTTAACTGCACAGAAAGTCATGATATCAGAGCCCTCCTTCCCTTCAGACAGACCTCTGATCCTTAAATTCAATCGCCTTGCATAGTTCTCTTGGTAATCGTGCTGCTCAGTTAACTCTGCCAGTTTCTTCTCGAGCTTTATCACGCGGGCAGCCATGGGATCCACCTCGTCCTCCAACTTAGACACCCTCTCTTCCACCTCTGTGACTCTGCCCGACTGTGCATTTAACATTTCCATCATATTTTGCAACCTGCCATCAATCTTTTTCTCTACGCTGTCCCATTTCTCTTCGAGCACCTCCATAACTTGGCCTGAGACCTCGCGGCCTAAGAGAGCGACCTCGCCTGCAGAGAGCGAAATCGGGCCTGGTGCCTTTGGGGCCTTTGCTGCTGCTCTCTTCCCTTGCCCTTTCATGGCGGATTTCGAACTTTTCCCACCATTCGGCAGCAGATAGTCGTCCATAGCACTTACTACACTGGTCTTCACCTTTAGGAATCGTTTTAACTTGCAAAATCTGCCAAATTTTCAATTTTATTTACCTCGGGTATGGGAGCTGCGGGAACCCATGTCTTCACCGATGGCTGCTCATTAGCGGCCCCCTACAGGAGTTTCAAAGTTTCCTGTATGCATTCCATAATTGACGGGAGGGGATGCCTTGAAGGCTCTCCATGTTTTGTCCCTTATTTTCATTTGGGCTAGAAGTTCATGCAATAGCCAGTGGCTGTTGTCACCTTTTATTCTCCTGGTGGTGATTGGGAAATATTTATACTGGAGGCTGCAAAGAGCTTCCATAAAAATCATTGCTGCCATGGAGACATCTTTGAGTAGGTAAACTGAGGACCAGTTTATGGCCTAGGCATCCCTTAGCACTAAGCCCAAGTCAGGGGCTTTAAACTTCCTAAAAGATAATAATTTGTGGGGAGGATGTATTGATTTGGTTGTTAAAGCAATATACGTAGGGGTGTGGTCACTGATAGAGTTGGCCATAGTGCCAGCTTGGAAGAGTTCACTATAAAGATCTTACAGCAGCATGTATTATTTTGATTTTTGTAAGATGCAGTATTAAACCATTATGTAAAGTTTTAGATTCTTTTTAAGTTAAATGGCTATTTATCCAGCCCCAATTTAATCAGTTCCTGTCTTATATTATTATAACCCCTCTGTGTGCTTACGTTGTTCAATGCTGTGATGCTGGATAATGTACTCTTACATTCTGAACATGCTTCTTAATTCACTTTACCCAAAGATATTAAATATCAGTACTATTGGGGGGGGGGGTGGCCTGATTGCCAGAGCAGTTAGACACAAGGAGGGTGAACGCCATTTTAGAACTGGATAAACCTTTGTAAATATATTGCTAAATGCATTTTTGGAAGACTGCAACCTAACTGAGCAATAGTACAGACTTACAAGTCCTCCTGGTATGAAATTCCAGCCCCGAAAAATTATGGTAAACCCTAAAAATCAGCAGCCAATGGGACAGCAAAAAGAGAAAGGCCCAAACACATGGGCTGCTGTGAAATCCATGTTACCGTGCACCTCTGGGGGGGGCCTCGTTGGCATCTCCCCAAGCAACAATCCAAGGGTTGTACAGAAAAATGGAGGAGTTTAAGAATTGAACTGCACACCTGGAGAAAAAAGCTGACTCAGCACAAACAGCTGCTACTAGAGCAGGAAAGGTGGCAGAGAAAACCTTAGTTACATGATCAGGACTTGTAAAGGAAAACACTACTCTCCATGCATGGGATCTGAAAACTTTTCGGCTGGGATGAGTTCCAAAAGCACTTTTACTGGATTTAACCCCACACATGAAAAATGCTACTGCATTAACCCAAGGTGAGTACTACAGGACGAGAACACAACCTGCACCATACTGATGGCAACTGGGAGCCCCGATGAGAGGGACAGCTTGCTTCTTGTGATGAAACAAGCTGGTGGAATTAAAATAGATGCAGGGACTGTAAAGCATTTTCCAGATCTGCGTTAACAGTACTAGGACAAGGAGGAAGGCTTCTGATGGAGTCAGTGGGATTTTACGAAAGTTGGTGGCAAACCATTGCCAGTGGCGGAGCCAGGTTTGGGAGCATTTGGAAGCTAGGGGGAGGCCAATCAGTCAATCACGGGATCCACGATGGGCACTAAACAGGGAATAAAGATGGTAGTGGGGTGCCACTACTCATACTTGGGCAGCCAGGAGGGGCGACCGCCCCCCAGTCCCCACTCTACAGTAGTAGCCACAGACATTGCCAGCTATTTCCAGATATTTCTCAAAATTTCTAAAGAGCTTCTCTCTGCTGCCCCTACTGTAGAAATGGAGAAAGCATTAGATATATCTGGAAATATCACAGAATTTTTGAGAAATAGCTGGCAGTGTCTGTGGCTGCTACTGTAGCTCCACCACTGACCATTACCTTCTTCTACCTGCATGTCTCAAGATTCACTACAGTGGAAATACATTTTTATTCTCAAATCCCATGGATTCTGGAAAATTAGCAGAGAAAATCCAGGAGTTCACTGCCTGAGTTGAAGACAAGGACTCTGACATGGAATCAGTAACTTAAGTATTCCAAAGACTGCCCTGCTATGTGATCATTTTTAGAGGGCTTATGTGTGTGGTTATCATTAAAAATTTATGTTCTGGTTAATATTTTATAATTTTCAAATAAATTAATGGGACATTGCCAGGGGATGGGGCGAAGGCTTGATTAGGGTGGGCATATATTGCTCTTGATTGTTCAGAATATCCACAATTCCCCTCTGAACACATGGTCAAGGCAGCACTGCATGCGCCTCCTGACTCTTGCCAATCAGCTCCCCTCAGGAGCAGACAGCTTTCCCGCCACTGTAGACAGTGCATTAAATCTTGCTAAACATAAGGATTTAGCAAGGTACTATCAGATTATTGTATTTGTTGCCAATTCCTCAACTCATACTAAGATTACTCACTCAGTTCAGAGTACTAATGAAGTTGCATGTTTATTTCCATAAGGTTTACATATGGTTTTAACATTTCCACATATGATGGTTCAACAGTAAGGGTACTTAACCAAATAATGTAGATTTTGTATCAATACCTTCACAGTTCATCCTAACTAATCAGTTCTGTTAGATAAAGTTAATGGTTTAATGTTTCATAATACCTCCTTGCAATTTATGTGGGGACACCTTAAGGAGTACTGGCCACCAAGCCATACCAGTGGTTGGAAACCTTTTTTACTACAGACTTTGTGGACTTTTGTGTGACCCATGCCTTGTGCAGTTGTAAGGCTTCTTGGAGATTTTATGATTGCTTATGCTTCAGTATTATGAAGTGTGAGATCCAGGACTCTTAAAGGGGTCCTGTGGCAATAATGAATGGGGACAAACTAAAGGTTGATGGGCTGTCAGCAAGCAGGCAGAACACTTCTGTTTCTATTATCTGGTACTGAACGTGGTAACTATTGGTTGTGGGTTACAATGCAATTAATTTCTATTGTGTTGGAAATAGATTATATTATGATGGATTGGTTCTATTCCATGCAAAGGTCAAAGAAGAGTCCTGCTACAGCAGGAGATGTATTGATGCTGGATCCACCACGAGCCTTTGTTTGAGGATACACTGGAAGTACAGTACAAGAACTGGGAATCACCTTCTATAGCCCACCAAAATATGGAAAATTAGATCACTTTTGAGGCATAAAATTTAGGTCTATTTCAATTGAATGTTAAGAGTTTATTTAGAGTTGTTTAGCCATATAAGCATAAACATGAAGAAATGCAAATAATTAAGAAAAACTGAACTAGTTATGTTTTGACTTAGACTTGCAGCTGAACGTCAGTGTATGAACATGTTGTAAAATCATAAGAAATTAGACAACTTACTATGAGAAAATTTAGTGAGTGAGGTTTAAACCAGAAGAGAGTAGCAGTGGTTCTTTGCTACGTCTACAATGATTTAAGCATTTGGGACAAATTATTAAAGAAGAATTATGACACCCTATAACATTTTGCCTCTAAACAGACCATTAATCAAGATAAAAAATATTTTTGTTAGACATGTCATACTATTAGAAAAGGTTAATTTTTTTAATATTTTAACAGCAAATGATGTAGGTAATGATTGTGTGATGTCTGGGGACATGACAAATTTCCTTAGCAGAAATAAAGTGTAGTCTGTATGCTATGAAAACAACTTCAAATGACTCGGATCTCAGGGTACTTCTCAAATGTTCCACATTAGGTAAACTATTTCTCTTTATTAACACCCAGTGTTCCCCCATCTCACACACAGATCATACTTGTCCCCATTTAGGAATGTTGTGATTTGGCTGGCAGTATAGCCTAGAGGTTAGAGTAACGAGCTGTGACCAAGCTTAGTACATCCAGTAGAGCTGGGTTCGAGTTCCACAACCTCAATGTGCATACTGTGTGAGGCTAAGCAAGTCAGATAACCTCTCCAGTAGTGTCAGGTCATCCCCGTATATGGGCCTTGTGCCCAGTGGGCTTTACCTGGTTACCCCCCCCAAAAAAAATATACAGTATATATCAGTAGTAAGTAAGCTACTGGCAACTAAAATAAACCAAAAGAAGAATAATTTCTTACTACATTTGAGACAGATTAATTTCTGGTTTACATGTGATATTTATATAGAATTTGAAATTGTTGTTGATTTTTATACTGATTTTCAGTATACTGTACCCGCCTCAGCTGAAACACTGTGTACAACATAAATGGGTAGTTAGTTGTAGCACCCTCCACCAACAAGGTGAGTGACATAGTTGGGTATATTAAAGAGGTGATTGTCTTTAGGACTTAGGTTGGATGGTGCCTGCATCCCTGGTGGACGTGGTAAAGGGATTTGGTGTGGCATGGTGCATCTTCCTGTGGGGAGCTGTTTGACAATGGGAGGGCTTTAAGCCCGAGGTTCAATGGGCAGAGCAACTACGTCACTCCCCCATCAGGCTTATAAGGTCACTCATCCTGTGCCTCCCCAGGATTCGTTTCTTGTTGCTTCGACTCAGAAACTCGATTTTGTCTAGTTTCCCCTGAGCTCCTATGTAGTGTCAGGCATCCTGTTCTGCTGCGTTGTGCTTCGTATGCTGTTTTCTATTGCCTTTCACACCTTGGATTGGGTTGTGTCGTGATGTGCTCTGCTCAGTGGTTTCAGTTTCCAAGCACTCAGCCGGGTGGCCGTTAGGTCCCCCCCCCTTTCTGGCTTCTGCCGGTTCACTCCATCCGGCCTACTCCTCTGCCTACCAACTTCTATCATCCTCGGTAAGCACTTGTTTAGTGTTTCTCCCTACCTGCCTTCTCAGTTTTGTCTTTTTCATATGTCATTCTCCACCACTGCGTTTTCCTTTCCAAAGTGTGCTGTGTCTAATCGCTACTCCATAGTCCTTGACCCACCAGCTCTTCTCTCTTCCCAGCCTGTCCTCTGGGTCCCTCCCTTCTTTCTTCCCCACCCGGGGCCTTCATCCAGCTTTCACCCTTCCCCGGTTTCACTGTATGGAACACTTCTTTGGCTGCCACTGGATCACAACACTGCGTGCATCACACAGGATAAACTGCCAGAACCCTGAACCATGTGCAAGCAGTTGAGTGGAGGCAAACTGTGAGAAAACTAACTGGCTCCCACTCGGCACATGAAAAAGAAAATCGCTTCTCGTAGGCTTTGCCCTTACTTTCCAGCAGGTCATTCAGTGCCTAGCTACATTCTATCTCTCCCTCCCACTACCACCAGCTTGCCCCTTTTTTAACATTTTACCGAGCTCCACCCACGGGGGTGGGCCATAAGTTGCAGCTGCCACCAGGGTGACATATCTTCTGCTCTTCCTCGCTGTTCCATTTTCCTCAAAGGGCGTTTTGCACTCATGCTCCCAGGTTGGCTCCCCATTGCACTGTGTGCCCCCTAATGGCACGCTATGACATAGCCATGCCATTCTTGTCTCACTGTTTTGGTGTCCCTACATTGCTCAGTAACTTCTATGTTTCTCGGGTTTCTATGTTTCTCTTCTGTAGTGGCAATTTGTGCATTATGTTTCATGTGCTTAACCTGTCTGTTCCAGTTCTTATTTGCCATTGCTATTACTCATCAACAACCATACTATGTGCCTGTCTCATGTTTGGCATGACTTAACCATGCAGTATATAACCACAAAGAAAAAAAAATATTCAAAAAGACTGTCCTGTAATGCCTTTTCAGCAGTCAATTTTACCATTCTATACTGGTTTCTGAGCTGGCAGTGGGATCTCAATGGCATGCATCCCTTCTACATGCTGCTTTCCACTTGTTTTCTATCCCTGCTCAGTGTTTTCCCTGTGTCCTGGCCATGCGTTCCTATTTCCAGGATCACGTTTAAAAAAAAAAAAAATTCAATCTTGCTTTCTTGCTCCTTCATACCTTGCTTATTTCTTTCAGGTCTGTAGTACTTTTCCTTGAGATCATCTGTCATACTCAGCCGGAACCCCTTACCTAGTGCTCCCTTTGTCCTGCCTCTTCTACTCCATGTTCCTGCCAGCATTCACTCCAATCAAGGCCTGCATTTGATATTTCTTCTAGGCATACCTATCATGCATCCTATGCCACCTCATCGAATCACGGCCCTCCTGCCGCATGTATTCAGGTTCCTGACTGCCTCTGGTTCCAGGCATGCCTTATTGGCCTCAGTGTCTACTTACATAGAAACATAGAAGTTGATGGCAGATAAGGACCGCAAGGCCCATCCAGTCTGCCCATTTCTTTTTCTACCTTATAAATGTGCCATCGACCCTTGCTCTGTCAGTGGTCTATCCAGTCATACTCATCTGTATTGCTCCGTTATGCCTAACCCGTACCTGTTTGAAACTCTGCACTGTACTCATAGCCACCACTTCCTGAGGTAGACCGTTCCATGCATCCACCACTCTTTCTGTGAAAAAGAATTTCCTCACATTCTCCCTTAATCGGCCTCCCTCTAATCTCATGCTGTGTCCTTTTGTCCTGCTATTTTCTTATATTTAAACATGTTAGATTCTTTCACCTTGTTAATGCCCCTAAGGTGTTTGAATGTTTCGATCATATCACCTCTCTCCCTCCTTTGCTCAAGAGTATACATATTGAGCTCCGCTAATCTGTCCTCATATGTCTTCTGTTGCAGTCCCTGCACCATTTTGGTTTCCCTTCTCTGGACTGCCTCAATTTGGTTAATGTCCTTGTGAAGGTGTGGCTCCAATACTGCATGCAATGCTCCAGATGGGGCCTAACCAGTGTCTTGTAAAGAGGGATTATTACCTCCCTTTACGACTTGTGATACCCTACTAATACACCCTAACATCCCCTCAGCCTTACCTACTGCTTTTAGAGGTCTGCTTGATGATTTCAGGTCATCGGGTGATGATGATGCCCAAGTTTCTTTCTTCCTTTGTGACTGCCAGCAACTCCCCTCCCAGCCTATAGGTGGCTTCAGGGTTTCTCTTCCCTATGTGCATAATCTTGCACTTCTTTGCATTAAATCCCAGTTGCCACTCTTCTGACCATTTTGCTAGTTTATCCAGATCTCTTCTCATTCTGCCCACCCCATCTGGATCATCTACTCTGTTGCAGATCTTGGTGTCATCTGCAAACAGACAAGCCTTACCCTCTAGTCCATCTGCTATGTCACTAATGAAGATATTGAAGAGGACTGGCCCAGGACTGATCCCTGAGGTACCCCACTTGTGACTTGCATCTCTTCTGACTGTATACCATTTACCACCACTCTCTGTTTTCTGCCCATCAACCAGTTTGCCACCCAGTTGACCAACTTCTGACCCACCCTGAGCCTACTCAGCTTATTTATCAATCTTCTATGTGGAACAGTGTCGAAAGCTTTTCTGAAGTCAAGGTAGGTGACATCAACTGCTCCCCCTTGGTCCACCACTCTGATTACCCAGTCAAAGAAATCTATGAGATTAGTTTGACAGGACCTTCCTTTTGTAAACCCTTGCTGTCTTGGATCCTGTGCCCCTATGTATTCCAGGTGTTGCACTATCCTTTCCTTAAGGAGTGCCTCCATAATCTTGCCCACTACTGAGGTAAGACAGACTGGTCTGTAGTTCCCCGCCTCCCTGCCAACCACTCTTGTGGGTGGGATCACATGAGCCCTTCTCCAGTCTTCTGGGACCTCTTCTGTGCTCAGAGACTCACTAAACAGTTCTGCTAATGGCTCTGCTAGTTCCACCCTTAGCTCCTTAAGTACCCTGGGATATGCCATCAGGTCCCATTGCCTTGTCCACCCTGAGCTTAGCGAGCTCTTGTAGGACCCTTTCTTTTGTGAAGGGTGTAGTGCTCACCTCCCTCCCCCCTGTGTCCATGGTGCTGAGCTGTGAGCCCTGCCCTACCTTCTCTTCAGTAAATACTGAGCAAAAGTATCTATTTAGGATAGATGCTTTTACAGGGTCCTCCTCCTCACTCACACCCTTTTCTCCTTTGAGCTCAACGATAACCCCTCTGGACTTTCTCCTTTCACAAATGTATCTATAGAAAGTCTTGTCACCTTCTTTTACTGTTCATGCTAGTGTTTCCTCAGTTTGGGACTTTGCCTGCCTTACTGCCTTCCCTGCTTCCCTTAGGGCAGTTTGGTATGCCTCCCTATCTTCATCCCGCTGTGTTCCCTTATATTTCCTGAAGGCCAGCCTTTTGGCTCTGACCTTTTCTGTTACTGTATTTGAGAACCAAAGTGGTTTCCTTCTTCTTTTGCACTTCCTTTTCTGTCTAACACAATGGGATGTTGCTTCAAGTATTGCATCCTTAATGCTTGCCCACTTTGCCTATACCCCTGCACCTGTGTTTCTTTTTGCCAGGGCTAGCTTAACTCTGTTGGCCATCTTATCAAAGTCAGCTCCTCTGAAGTCCCATATTTTTGCCTTGGAATGGGATGATTTAGATGTAGTGGCCAAATTGAACCATACCATGTGATGGTCACTGGCCCCCAGGTGACCTTCTACCTGGAGATCTGTGATCACTTCCCTGTTAGTCAGTACTAGATCTAGGATAGCCCTGTCTCTTGTGGGTTGTTGTACCAGTTGTTTGAAGCCCTCCCCCTGCAGGGAATCCACCATGTGTCTAGTTCCGGCAGATGTTCCTGCTGGTATTGATCAATCTGTATCCGGCATGTTGAAGTCTCCCATTATCAGAACCTCCCCTTTAGCTGTCATGTTTTGTACATCTTCTAACAGTAATTTGTCTATGTCCTCCCCCTGGTCTGGGGCCCTGTAGACAACCCCAGTTCTTATGGCTGTCCCATTTCCTGTTTCCAGTGTGACCCACAGTTCTTCTGGCTCCTTATGTGTATTCTGAATTTCTGTAGCTTTGATATTTTGATTGACATACAGGGCCACTCCACCCCCCCTTTTTGCACCACGGTCTCTTCTGAACAGTACATAGCCAGGTACTGAAGTCTCCCTATGTGGTTACTGGTAAACCACATCTCACTAATTGCTACTATGTCCAGTTTAGCCTCTGACATTATTGCCTGCAGGTCTAGGATCTTATTTCCCAGGCTGTGAGCATTTGTGTACATGATTTTCCATTGGCCAGATTTCAGTGTGTTAGTTGTTGGGTGAGGTTTGGCATTTCCCCTGTATGTCGTATGGGGAGACGGACCTTTTTTCTTACCTGATGATGCAAATGAACTGCAAATATGTTGAATTCCTGTTTGACTACTAGCTGAGGGGCGAAGGGGTGTGCTTCCCATTCGACGTATGGGGTGCTGCACCCCTCTCCCCATTTGCTAGTTTAACACCTCATTGAACTACTGCAATCCTGCAGCAATCATCATCTTCTCACATCGATTCCTCGAGCATACCCCTCTTGGGTCCCTGTTACCTCAAATTGACTCGATCTCCACTCAAGGACATGCCTTCCTGTCCATTTCTGTCTGCTAAGGGCTGGCTGGCTGCTCTCTGCCATCGTTCAAGTTCCTCTTCAACCTTTCAGGCCTTCACAGCTTCTCTCCATCATCGTCTGTGCAACATTCGAGTTCATTTTCAAGTTCATTCATGTCTCCTCTTCGATCTGTGCTTTCTTTTGTTTTTTTTCCCCTATCCTGTAATCATCTTCTCTACTCATATCCTTCTCTTTAGTGACATACATCCTTAAATCAAATGTCGTCAGCCTGGAGGGAAGGTGACCTAGGCCTTGGATCCCCAGAAGTTTCCTCTATAAAGGGGGTTTTTCTTCTCCTCCATGCCAACAGTCATAATAATAGTTATAGTTAGTGCTTTCTTAGGTTAATTAGTTAGGTTCCACTGTTGGATGGAGGCAGATGGTGGCTGCGGCTTTCCCCTCTCTCCTTAGGAGGTCCGCCCTTAATCATATTCTCAGAATTCATTCATTCATCATCCTCAACTCTTCGATGCTCGACATCCGATTGGGTATTCTTTTTGGGCTTCTTCCTAAGCTACCTTTAGCTGATGGAATAATTCCCATGGCACCTATAGGGGGGAACCCTCCACTAAGGTTCCTTATGTCGTGCCCCTACAGGGTGGTATATCCCACAGATGGAGAGGCGGAAAGCCACATAGTAAATCAAGTCACACAAGCATCATCTTATCTAGTTGCATAAGCACAATTGAACTAAACCTCCAGGATGCTACCCCAAATGAAAATACAGAGAATAAATAACACTCAAGTGTAAAGAGCAAGCTGATTGTCACACCAAGTAGGTACTGTGCTGACACAGAACATGAGAGCGAAGCTTGCGTGTTTGTGTGACATCACAGTATCTATGAGGTATGGGAATCTGCAAGTTCTTTTTTGGGTTTATGTTTATTTGTTCTAATCCATTATCTGCAGTATTTTTAAAATTAGCTTTTAACTTACCTTATTGTTATGATTGAAATGAAAACAGCAGAAGATGTCCAAACTTAAAATCACAACACTTTTGGACACACATAGCAGTTTTAAATAAAAATGTCTTTAACTGTTGTTGCATTACTTTAAGATGACTTTCTTACATTTTTTAAGACAGATTTTGTCATTCTTTGTAGTACACAAACAGGTCGTTTTGAGCCAACAAGAGTACACAAATAAGGAGAGTACCTCTTACTTTTATTAGCGGGAAAAAATACCATGTCCTTGTCTGGGTAAAATGCAGTCACAGCCCCAAAACATGCTACATTAACCTAAAACCCACTTGAGATCTCAGATGGCATGGAGGAGCAACCAGAAAATCAACATGTCTGAAAAACTCACACCAGTAACTTCATCTCAAAACACAGAACTGTCTAGTTACATTTAGTTGTGAGAAACAAGGTAGGCTGAGTTGGAGACAGATTAAACTGTTGAATAAATTGAGTCATCACAAATCTTTCTCTCTTTCTTTGCCAAATGGGGGGCCTTAGGTTAATTAAAATTTGAACTTATTATTTGATGCTGATAGCTCAAGTGGTTCCCACTCACATGTGCACTCATGATGAGCATTCAGAGTTGTTCCATATGTTCTTAAAAGTTGTCCTTAATGTTTTAACATTTTGAAAACACTGCAAAAACATTCTAATTGAGTATTATATGTAGACATTCCACCCATGATAAAAGGGAACCTGGTAACACATTACCCTACAAATCAAATGCAGTAATATTTATTTAAAATTTGGTAACAGGGAAAGACAAACTGAGCCGAGGCTCGTTTCCAGGTGCGACCCAGGGTAGGGGAGGAGAATAATGCCATGTCAGTGAGTACAACAATCATACATTAAATAAACAGTGTGGTTGAAGAACAATTCATAATAAAGTGTGTACAGTAATGGTGTATAAATAAGTACAAGTAGAATTTTTGAGATGTTATACAATTATTATATACAAAGAAAAAATATTCTTGAGAGAAGTAAGCAGAGTGTCAGGAGATTTAAGAGGGACTAGGGAAAGCTGAAGAACCAGAGAAAGAGGGCTGACACAGCACCTGTAGGATGTACAGGATTCTGGAGATGCAGAATGTCAAGTACAAAGAGGCAGGAAGCAAGAGCAGGGGGAGATAGGGAGTAGTTTAAGAAACTTTTTGAGAGATGCTGCAGTGGGCAAGAGGTGAACAGGGAGGGGGAGGGTTCCAGAGGGCAGGGAGCCTGAAGGCAAAAGATAGCTTGCCCAATTGTGAATGCGGTTGAGGAAGAGTGAAGGAGTGAGGGTTGCGGGTGCTGAGAGAGTAAACCATGCTAGAGGTGGGAGCTAGTAATGCAGAGAGATAGGATGGAAGAGAGCCAAAACTGTATTTAACAATGAAGGACGTGCAGTAGGCAAGATGATGATTGGCGAGAGAAGGGAGGGATAGGGCAGAGAACAGTGATGGGTATGATAAGGAAGGTTTGTGGCAAAACAACAGAATGCATTGAACAAAGGTTCCAGCTTGGATGGAGAAGACTGAGGAGCTGAACTATAAATTACATCTGCGTAGTCTATGGATGGTAGGATGAGCTTGGAGAGGAGTTCCTTTCTGATGAGGAGGGAGAGGCTGTCCTTGTGCTTGTACAGAGCACCTAGTTTAGGTTGGAGCTTGCTGTTGATTGTGCCAATATGGTGAGAGAAATCAAGTTTAGGGTCCAGTCAAACTTCCAAGTATTTGAAAGAATCTATGGACTGTATCTTTGATCCATCCAGGGAGAGGAAGGAAGGTGGGGAGGGGAGTTTGGCCAGCTTCTGAGCTATACTGAAAGCCATGGCAACCATTTTCTAGCTATTGCACTTAAATGAGCTAGCTTTCAAACCAGTGAAGCACTTTTTCTAAATCGGCCTGAAGGGCAGACTCGATGACTGGAGGGAGGGACCAGATGCGAAAATAACTGTATCATCGGTGTACATGTGGATGTGTGAGGTAGGCCAAACAGAGGGGAGGTCATTTACAAATATGGAGAAGAGTGTGGGCCCAAGAAGAGTTCCCTGCGGGACTCTGGCATAGATGGTAGGGAGGGGACTTGGTGTCACCCAACTGCACATATTGGAATCCGTCTGTTAAGTAAGCCCTAAACCAGTCAGTGGATGAGGGTGAGAGTCTTATAGAGATGAGTTTGTCTATGAGGAGTCTGTGGGAGACCAAATCAAATGTCTTAACTAGGTCTACGAAGATGGCTAGTGTCAGCTGACCATTAACCATTGCAGAGTGAATATGATTGGTAAGGCAGAGTAA
The DNA here is from genome assembly GCA_016271365.2 of Neoceratodus forsteri. Taxonomy (NCBI): domain Eukaryota; kingdom Metazoa; phylum Chordata; order Ceratodontiformes; family Ceratodontidae; genus Neoceratodus; species Neoceratodus forsteri. The sequence goes on from CM057450.1 coordinate 1,645,103,005, forward strand.
GGAGGAGGAAGTGGAGTGGTGTCACCTGAAGCAGGATTGGTAAGGGGTCAGGGTGGCACTGGAGTCCAGGAAGGAGTTTAGTCTTTTGGAGATAAGGGATTCAAGGATTTTAGAGAGGGAGGAGAGGAGGGATATGGGCCTGTAGTTACCTGGTTGGGAGGGATTGCCACCTTTATGAAGTGGGATTACCTTAGCTAGTTTTCATCCTTAGGGATTGAACATCGAGAAAGTGACTAGTTGAAAATGTGGGTGAGTGGTGGGGCAATTGCTAGTGCAGGAATCTTGAGGAGATCAGGATTAAGCCCATCGGGACTTTGCTTTGAAGAGTTTAATGATTTGAGGGTGTAAAGAACCTCGATGATGATAAAAGGAGGGAAGGAGTAACTGGACTAAGGGGAGGTAGTAGTGAGGGGGTGAGTGCGGGTGTGTGTGTGGGAGGGGTCAGGGTGGACCAGATGGAAAGGTGCAGGTGGTGAAATAGTGTTTTATTGAGGAGGTAGTGGAATACAGATTGGAGTCAGACGGGCCAGACGCAGCTGTGGGGGCAGAGGGGATGTGGGAGGATGTACCTAGCAAAGAGTGGAGTGCCTTCTAGAACAGGTGAAGGGCAGCTATCCTCCAGCTGGGATTTGAAAAAAATTGCTTTGGTAGAGTGTACTGCCTTTGTACACTCGTTTCTTATGGCTCGGTACTTTTGCAGATCCGCAGAGTTAGAGGATGACTTGTAAGTGCACCAGGCATGGTCTCTGGCTTTGAAGAGGTTGATCAGGTGGGGTGAGACAAATGGGTGGTGTCTATGGCAGAGCTGTAGCCTATTGGGAGGAGTGTGGCTGTTCCAAATGTTCAAAAAGATATTATTGAAGGCAGCCAGAGTGGAGTTGACATAAGGTGCAGAGAAAACCCCGAACCAGTCAGCCAGGTAGGTTCTGACAGAAGTGCATGGGAGCTGAGAGACCTTAGGGGACAGAACCACAAATACTTGGGGGGGAGTGGGAGAGATTTCCTGAGGCAGTATGTAGTACAATGATCACTAAAAGCATTAGGGAGGATTCTTGCTGTGGAGAATTTAAATGGGTGGGATGCTAAGACCCAGTTTAGGAGAGAGAGTGGTTGTTAGAGTGTGGGTTTAGCCTGGTAGGTTCGTTAATGAGATATGTGAGGTTGAGGGCCTTTATCTCCTGGGTAGTGGATCTGGTTTGTAGGGCAAGCCAATTTAGATTAAAGACTCCTAGGGTAAGGAGCTCCCCCATTTGGACGGTGGAGGTAAGGGTGGCCAGGCTAGTGACAATGGAGGAGGGTTTGGCTTTGGGGGAGGAGGTAATGGACTCAAAAACAGTGGAGGAATTCAAGAATGCATGGTACAGACATAAGGCAATTCTAGTGGGGGGGTAGAAGGAAGTAGGCTGTTGGTTAACTAGGATCTGGAGCCTATGCATTAGGTAGGGAAATGGGCAGACTAGGTGGGCCAAGCAGTCCTTATTTGCCATCAAATTCTATGTTTCTATGTAAGTAGCTTATCCCAATAAAAACAGTAATAACAAACCATGGAATGATTAGAATGTAATCTGTAAATGCAATAAAAGAAGGAAAGGCTTTAATAAGGGGGAACAGGAACACAGGAACATGGATCTGGAAGGGAAACAAGATAAGGCAGGGAATGCAAAAAAACAATAAATTGCAATATTTGAGTCCCCCCACCACCACCCTCTAAGCACAGGCAATCATACACAGTCCTCAGCAACCCCTTGCCACTAATGTGCTAATACCCAAAGTCCCTTTGGAAGTTCACACAGTCCATATGTGTGCACACAGGAAGCTAGATTAAAGGTTAAAGAGCAACTGATGCCTTTAGGAAAACTGGAAAATGTAATACTATATGTAGACACAAATTTCAGCTCATATTTCATGTATTTTCTGTAGATGTCCCCCTCTCCATTATTTATTACTGCAGACACTCCCAAAGAAACAAGATCTTTATCCCTTCAAGTTCATCTGTCTCTACAGCTTTTTCCCTACTTGAAGTAATTGTATAATGCTCTGTTGTGACATCACAGTCTGTTACAATGGGAATAACTGTGATGTCACAAGCAAAGTATTATGACATCAAGTTGAGAAGAAGCTATAGGAGCTAATGACTCCTTAAGAAACAGCAAATTCTGTTTTCATGCATATTTTTTTTATTTAAAACTTGGCAACTATGAAAGGCACACTGAACCGAAGCTTGTTTCCAGGTGTGACCTGGGGAAACGTACAGACAAAGGGATGCAAAACTCAGAACAGTTCTACAATATAATACAAGCATAGTACTGTATAATACAATAGCAACATTAGAAGAATTGAAATTACACGTTAATCAGAAATGCCGTCATGATGAGTCAGTGCAAGGAACGCACCATGGAGCTAATGAAATGCAGCTACAATTTGGGTGGGGATACAACTATTTTACAGGCAGAACCAACAGGACAATACCACAAAGTGTGAGTGCAGCAACTATGCAATAACTAGATATCAAGCACAGAGGATCTAAGTGCAAAAGAAGGTGTGGAAGCAGCAGGAGGGAAGCATAGGTAAAGGAGCTGGGGGATTAGTAGGCTAGACGGGTGGAGGAGGAGTGGAAGTAGGACAGCCACAAGTGGTGCTAGGAAGGAGACAGAGATTGAATTTTATGGATATGAGCAAGGGGGAACGACGAACAGTCCTGGGAAGTTGGCTCCAAAGAAGTGAGAGGCAGTAGGAAAAAGCAGACTGTCCCGCTGCAGAGTGAGGGTGGGTGAAGGAGAAAGTACGAGAGTCCCTGGAGTGGAGGGAGTAGATAGAGGGGAGACCAGAAGACAAGCAGGAGGAAAGGTATGAAGGAAGAGACCTGAACCAATATTTGTCAATGAGGAGAGGCAATGGATCTCCTGTCTGTGGGAGAGAGGGGTGATTGAGAGGGAGGAGAAGAGGAGACAGTGGTAAGTGAGAGGAGGAGAGGAGCTAGGAAAGCTGCAGAATGAGTTTAAGACAGTATCAAGTTTAGAGAGGGAGGTCACAGGAGCAGAGGCATAAACACTGTTGGGGTACTCATAGTCAATTACATGCAGAATTGTTTTTATGACAAGGTTGCATCGATTAGGTAAAGGTAAGCAATCTCGGTTGTGGTAGAGGATGCTCAGTTTGGGGCAGAGTTTTGTGCAAATAGCATCAATATGGTGAGAAAAATCTAGATAACTGTCCAGCCTGAGTCCTAAGTATCTTAAGGGGGTGAGCCGTCTTATGAGATGAATGTGGGGGGGGGGGGGACTGGAGCCAAGCCAGCCTCTGCCTGGTGCCAAATACCATTGATACTGTTTTCTTAGTGTTAAAGAGCAACTGATACCTCTAAGAAAACTTTGAAAAACATAATAATTAGGTACAATTCAGCTTGCATCCCATATGTATTATATAGATTTCTCCTCCTGATTATTTATTACTGAGGAAATTTGCATGAATGCATGATTTTTATCCCTTAGAGTTCATCTGTCTCTAAAGCTTACTCTGTACTTCAAGTCATAATCCTCTGTTGTGACATCACAATCTGTTGCCATAGAAGTAACTGTGATGTCACAAGCAGTGCATTATGACTTATGGTAGGGAGAAAGCAACAGGATCAGATGAACTCTTCAGGAGCAAAGATCCTGTTTTCATGTAGATTACTTCAACAATAAATAATGGGGAGGAGGAATACAAAACAAATGTGAAACACAAGCTGAATGGTGTCTAAATATTATGTTTTGTTAAAGTTCTTATGAAGGCATTAGCTGCTCTTTAGGTTTAAACTGGTTATCCTGAAACTAACGTTGAACTATAACAAAGTCTTGCTGTGAGTGGATAAATACATCATTGGTGGAGCCTGAGGAGAAAATCATGGTATCATCCTTGTACATATGTATCTGGGCAGTGGAACAGATGGGGGGAGGGTCATTAATAAAGATGGAGAACAGAATGGGCCCGAGCACAGATCCTTGGGGTATGCCTGCTTGGATGGGGAGGGATGGGGATGAGGCATTTCCAAATTGGACTGATTGCTGTCTGTTGTATAAGTGAGAGCTAAACCAGTTGAGTGCAGATTGAGACAGCCTGGAGTAGAGGAGTTTGTGAAACAGAAGGTCATGGGAAACAGAGTTAAAAGCCTTAGCCAGGTCCACAAAGATAGCAGAGACGAATAGGCCTTGATCCATAGCAGAGTGGACTGGTAATAGGTAATTGCGTAGTGCTGTTTCCTAAAGCCTGATTGGAAGGGGGAGAGGGTACCAGATGCAGTTAGATAGTTCAAGAGCCTGACGTAGATAAGCGATTCTTGCAGGTTGGCAAAGGATTGCAGGAGGGATATTTATTTATTTATTTATTACAATCTTGGATTAATACCTTTGAGCTAAAAACTCTTTACATAGGTTCCACGTCATGTACAATACAAAACAAACCATAGTGAGAACAGTTATACAGAGAAACATAGTTTATACTGGATATACAGCAGGATTTGTAACATAACATTGCTTCAAACAAAAAAACATGGCAAAGATGAGCTTCAATGAGATGGGCCTATAGTTGCTGGGCAAGGTCTGGTCCCCACCTTTACAGAGTGGAATCACTTTAGCCTGTTTCCAAGCCTGAGGGACGATGCCGGAAGAGAAGGAAAGGTTTAAGAGGTGGGCAAGGGGACAGGTAATGGCTGGGGCAGAGGTGCAAAGGAGCTTTGGGTGGAGTCCGTCAGGGCTGGATTTCTCTGGATGTAAGGACATGAGTGCTTGGTAGACTTCTGATGAGGAGATGGGGGAGGAGGTAAAGCTATTATTGTAAGGAGGGGAAGGAGGACCCATTGAGGTGGTGCCACCACTGGGCTCGCCTTTGATTCCTCACCCGCTTATAATCTACACACACAACTTTGCAGTCAGGATACTGTTAGACCCACTAGCATTACCTCTATCCCTGACATGGCCGTATCCTTTAGCCCTGTGTCACTGAAACAAGTGGAAGATCTACTGCTAGCCCTGGATACTAGAAAAAGTGCGGGTGCTAATGTTATTGACCCCTATTTTCTGAAGCTGACTTCCCATGTATTATCAGCACCTATTACCCACATCTTTAATCTATCTCTTGCCCAAGGAGACCTCCCTCCCATTTGTAAAACTGCCCATGTTATTCCCCTACTCAAATCTGGTGACCCAAGTGATCTAAACAATTACAGACCGATATCTCTACTTCCCATCCTCTCTAAACTGCTCTAGAAAGTGGTTAATATGCAGCTTAGGAAGTACTTGGACTCCACCAATCTGCGTAACCCTGCCCAGTCAGGATTCAAAGCTTATCACAGTACAATATCCGCACTCGCAAAGGTAACCAATGACTAGCAAAATTCTTTGGATGTCAAGAAATATGTATGTGCCTTGTTTCTTGATCTTAGCAAGGCATTCGATGCAGTGGACACTGCACTGGCCTGCTGTTGGACAATCTTCAAAGCATTGGCCTAGATTCTTCTGCCTTGAAATGGTTCAATGGTTACCTCTTTTGGAGATTCCAACAGGTTAAAGCCCAAGGGAATCTCTCTCCCCTAAAATTGCTCCAAAGAGGTGCACCACAAGGGTCCATTTTAGGACCACTGCTCTTTACTCTTTATAATAGCAACATTGACTCTAGAATCAAAGCAGCCGACATTCATCTCTTCGCCGATGACACGGTCATATACATTGCTAGGTCTACCCTGGAGCAGGCCTGTATGGACCTACAGATAGACTTTAATCAGCTGCAGTTAAATTTATTGAGCCAAAAACTACTTCTAAATGCAAAAACAACGAAGGCCATACTTTTCTCACCTTCTGCCATAGGTCAAAAACCTTCCCTACATAGCTTAACTCCTCAGATTCTATCGCTTCTGGGAGAACCTATTCAGTATGTGACAAAATTTAAATATCTGGGGCTTTGGATAGACCACAAGCTTATATTCTCTGATCATATTGAAGAACTATCAAAGAAGCTAATGCAGAGACTGGGCCTGTTCTTCTGGATCAAGCATCTCCTATCCAACGATGCCAAAAAATGACTGGTCCAAACCACCTTTCTATCCTTATTGGACTATGCCGACTTCCTCTATGGCCAAGGCTCTGCCTCCGCACTCTCTAAACTTGACTCGCTTTATCACCGAGCTTTGAGTTTTATCTCTGGACTACCTTACCTCACTCACCACTGCTCTCTGTATGCCGCAGTAGGCTGGACATCCCTCAAGTTCAGAAGACAAAGAAATGACACCTTTTGGACTTTTAGAGCTATCACACATAAGCTTCCCCAGTATATCTCTGACTGCTTACCCCTATGCGCTGTAGGCAATTACTCCCTGCATGGCCTCTCATTTATTTCCTTATACATTCCTAAAGTTAATTCATGTTTTGGTAAAGCATCTATAAGCTATGTACTCCCTCACCTATGGAACAAATTACAAAAAACTCTGAAGCTGGCTGCCCCGACAACCTTCTCCTCCTTCAAAAAGCTATTCTCTCATTCCTTTATAGCATCCTATAACTGCCCCCCCCAGAGGCCAGTGAAATAAGTGTTGGACATCCGTCCCCAGGCCTTGTGATTCCCTGTTTATCACTTCTTCTCCCTTCTTCTCCCTATCACCCCTTCTACCCCTTTTCCTGAACTGTTTATGTACATACTGAATAATAATGTATATTGACAATTTTTTTTTCTTAGCTTCTTGCATATTTGCCTGTATAGACCTTGCCTAATACTGCGCTATGTTTTATGTCCTTCCACATTGTATTCCTTGATTGTATACCCATCTTTTTCCTTTGTATATTGTTAACTTTACATGCAGTTGTCCAGGTCCACCTTGCAAATGAGCTCGCTCAATGGTGCTTCACCTGGTAAAATAAAGATTGATTGATTGATTGGAAGGGGGTTTGTCAGGGAGCACACAGGTAGTGAAGAATAAAGCTAGGGATTCAGCTGTGGAGGTGGGGATGGAGATAGTCAATCCATCAAACTTGAGGACGGGGGGCTTGATTGTCAGGAGGGTCCTTGAGTGAGTGAATAACCTTCCAGAAAGCAGTTGGGGAACCAGCATTTGCTTGAAGATGTGACTTGAAATAGTCGGCTTTGGCTTGTCAGATGGTCTTGGTGCAGGCATTCCTATGAGTTTTGTATTGTTGTAGGTATGCAGGAGACGTGGATGTTTTGAATTGTACGCATAGCTTAAACCTAGTTCTGCAAAGGGATAAGAGGTCTGGTGTGATCCAGGGGTGGTGGAGATGTTTAACACTTGCCTTTTTTAGCAGGGCGTTGGTGTCCCAGATTTGAAGTAGGGTGTTTGTGAAGATGCTAAGGGCTGAGTCGATATTAGTGGCCTGGAACATAGGGGACCAGTCAGTAAGGGGTAGGTCACTCATGGAGGATAGTGTGAGCATCTAGGGCATGGAGAGGGTGGTACCAAAAGTATTTGGGGGTTGTTTGGGGGGAAGTCACTTTTCTTACACAGTAGGTAATACAGTGATCACTGAGGGTGTCCTGGAGGACACTAGCAGCGGTGATGAGGTGAGGGTGTGAGGAAAGCAGCCAATCGAGGAGGGAGAGGTTGGAGGTCTTAGGGTTAAGCAGTGTAGGCTCTGATATCAGTTGTGTAAGGTTTAGGGATTTGATCTTAAGTAGGGTAGGTTTTAAGGAAGGGAAGAGCCAATCTACGTTAAAAATCGTGAAGTAAGATGAGATCCCCATTGTCAGCAAGGGAGGTGACAGAGGAGATGCAAGTGACCAGGAAGTCAAGAGCTGTTTTGGGGAGACATAAAGTACTCTGGTATAGAAAGGGACAATGGAGGGAAGGGGAAGGAGAGCTAGGAGGAGTTCATGGGAGGAGGGAACGGAGTCCTGAAAAGAGATGGAGGTTTCTAGAGCTTGGCATACGTACAGGGCAACCCCACCACCACGTTTGCCTCGATCCTGGCAGTGGAGGGTGAAATCAGGGATAGAAAGGGAAGAGTCAGGAATCCTGGCAGACAGACAGGTTTCAGTGACACAGGATGTTTGGGTTATGCTGGGTGAACCAGACATTAAGGGCATCCATTTTTGGAAGGAGGCTCCTGGCATTTAGGTGAAAATGGCAAAGTCCCTTAGTAGGGACAGGGGAGGAGAGGGGCCAAGGATTTGGCTTGATGTCTCAACATATAAGTAAGAGAGAGAGTGCAAGAAGTATTTGAGTCAAGCGAATAGGCTGGGGCGGTGAGAAGACACGGTTACTGAAGCATTTTGACAGGAAGCGTGCAACAGGGAGCCATTTTTATGTTGGCTTGAGCACTTGCACGCCAGCCAACATCTTGCAGTAGTGGCACGGGTCACTGTTGGGCGAATACAAGGCATGCATCAGAATGTGCGTCCCTCATTCCCTAATCAGCCAGCAGCAGGCGGTGACCTCATGCATCCCTAATGTGGCCACCAGAACAAAGAAAAGGGACACTGCAACGAGAGCGAAGCTCTCATGCAGCATGACCACAACACACCTCCCCAACATGCAGGCCACATGGTGGTAGTGACTGCCGCCGCTGCCTGTCACAATGCTGACGGGGGAGCCCACTCCCTGTCGGCATACTGTGCCCCCTCCCATTTAGAATGTATGCCGAGGGGGTGCCAAATTCCCCTTGGCATCATGCACCCCCCCATAGTTTTTCTATGCAGACAGAGAGCCCAATCCCCATCTGTGTTTATCCCCCATCCTTGTATTTTGCCAATGGGAGCCCTCCCATTGGCATAATGTGTTCCCCGTTGTTGCTCAAGGGGTGCCCAATCCTCTCAGCTCATGTCCCCCCAGTATGTGCCGACGGGGTGCCCAATCCCCCATTGGCTACAGAATCTCACCCCAAAGATTTGGTGGCACGCTGGGAGCCCACCCCAGCATGCCAAATGCTCTGCAAAAAAAAAAGTCCAGCAATGTTTGTTTTTTTAAGATGTGAAAAAAGAAAACAGTCACTCACCGTCTCCCTGCCCCCCTCCTGCAACCCACGTCCACCCTCTGTGCACCCTGCCTCCCCACACACCCCCACCCCATACTTACCTCCAGAGTCCGGCGCGACAATCTTTGGTGGACTGGGAACACGTCTGCAGTCTTCAAAGCCGACCGCGAACTGAGGAAATGCCAGTAAGCTGTATAATGGCATAAATAGGATTTTTTTCAACTTTGATGCATATCTCGGGCATTGTTTGGAATTTTGGCATCAAATTTTCAACATGGGGTTTTTGGGACCCCTCCTCATGAATTCTGCCACTGTCATGGCGTTATTCGTCCCTGAAAGGTGATTTTGTGGTCACTGTGCGGAATCACCTTTTGGGACCAATTAACAAAACGACAGTGCCAGTGTTCATGAGGTGGGCTCTCAAAAAGCCTATGTTGCAAATTTGGTGGAAAAAATCCAAAGAATGACTGTTTTACGAGTGTGTGTTGAGCAGTTGCTACACATGCTCATAACTTCATGGCTTTGCAATATTTTCACATCAGATTTTCAACATTGGCATTTTTCCACACCTCCTTGTGAACAATACAGCTGTCATTTTTCACATCCTGGTCGAAATGTGTTTTCGCACTTCTGGCGCAGAATAGCGTGGTTGCTGTGGGAAATCAGTGTTTGGCACAGATTACAAAAATGACAGTGACACTGTTCATGAGCAGAGATCCTAAAATACCTATGTTGAAAATCTGGTGATGAAAGTCCGTAAACTGAGTGTTTTATGGGTGTGCGTTGCGCAGTTTGCATGCATGCTTTTAACTTCGTGAATTTGTAATATTTTCATGCCAAACTTTCAAAATTGCCAATTTTCTAAACCTCCTTATGAACAGTACAGCTGTCCTTTTACATATCCTGGCCAAAATGTGTTTTCGCACATCTGGCACAGAATAGCGCAGTCGCTATGCGAAATCACTTTTTGGGACAGTTTGAGGAAATGACAGTGACACTGTACATGAGCAGAGGTCCTAAAATGCCTATGTTGAAAATTTGGTGCCAAAAGTCCATAAAATGACTGTTACAAGCGTGCATTGCGCAGTTTCCAAGCACCCTGTAACCTCGCAAATTTGTAATATTTCCATGCCAGATTTTCAATACTGGCATTTTTTCACACCTCCTTATGAACAGTACAGCTGTCATTTTTCACATTCTGCCCAAAATGTGTTTTCATACCTGTGGCACACAATGGCATGGTCGCTGTGGGAAATCAACCTTTGGGACTGGTTAACAAAATCACAGTGCCACTGTTCATGAGGGGAGGTCCCAAAATGCCTATGTTATAAACGTGGCTGACAAACTCCCAAAAATAATTGGGTTACGGACATGTGTTGCGCAGTTTCTATTCATGCTCATGACTTCGCCAATTTTCCTTATTTTCACTCCAGATTTTCAACGTTGCCATTTTTTACGCCTCCTCATGAACAATACAGTTGTCATTCTCCACATCCTGCACAAAATGTGTTTTCATCCCTGTGTCACCAAATGGCATAGCCACTGTGCAAAACCACCTTTCAGCTAACAAACTGATTGTGCCGCTTTTCATGAGGTGGACTCACAAACAGCCCATTTTGAAAATTTGGAGTGAAAATACCACTGCACGCCTATGGTGTTAGGGTTTCCAATTGTAGCACCCCACCCAGTACAGACTGACAGGTGCCAGGGGTGTGACTTGGGATCATTGGATGTAATGCTCACGCCATTCCACCCCCACCCTGCAGCAACTGACAGGCATCATGGTGTGCCTTGCACTGTTCGGCCACAAAATTCACTCCATTCTCCTATACTGCACCCGCGTCAGCGTATTTCCTTATGGAATGGGCTAAGTATAATGCCCAAAGACCCCAAAGCACACCACGACACTTGTCAGTGTGCACAGCATGGAGTGAGGTACAATGGCATGAGCGTTATAGCTGATGACCCAAAGGCACACCCCAATGCCTGTCGCTCTCTATAGGGTGGGGTGGGGTTGGCGTCACTTCAATACTTCACTGCCATTCCTATTAAGCATCTCTAGCTCTGGCACTACCAATGCCAATGCCAGTGAGACAACATTCAGCATTGACAAATGCTTGTTTATATAGTAAAGGTAGAGCATTGTGAGAGCACTTTAAGAGGGTGACTAGGGTGTTGGATAAAGAGAAATCAGTTAGATGCAATGGTTTGTCTATATAAAACTGGTCACTGGGCAGAATACTCAGTAGAATTAGTAGTGCAGCTAGGGCAGTGAAGAGAATGGTTGCCTGGCACAGCCTATTCATAGTGCAAGAAGTGGGATGCTTGAGAAATAATCCAGGCAGTGAGTGATAAAGAACCTTGATAACTAAGCTAGTTACAAAAGGGGGGATACTAGCTGAAGAACAAAAAATTATAATTGGTAAGACAGCTTGGCCTTGTGCAGATGTTACAGTATGGGCTGGTGTCAAAAAGATCTTGAGACAAAAAGGACACTGTGATATAACTGTTAGGGCTGTGGAAAAGGAAAAGATAACTGAGCTTGGGACTTAAAGCTCAAGTTAGTAATCATGCTATAGCATCATTTGAACTGCAGGTAGTTCATGTGACTGAGCCCAGCTGTACCCAGTTCTGAGAGTGTGTGTACAAGGAGTGGGAGATACCAATTTGGAGTTCTGGACATGGGCCAGACCAAGTGACCTGAAGTGTAGATGAGCAAAACAGCTGATTGGTTCAAACAGCAGGGGGACCCCATAAGTGGAACACCAACTTGGGGGGGGAGTGGATGGGAAGAGGTATATGGTGCCAGTGCAGTACATTGTTGAGCAGGTCTATGTCCTTTCAAGGGGGGGGGTGAAGCTAGCCCATGTGACCCCTGAAGTCTGATGTGCAAAGGAGGACTCGGGGAAGCTGCGGAAGAGGAGACAGATTTAATCAGATCAGTCAGCAGATTACATGGGGGTGTGTATAGCAGGGAGGCCAATGGAGAGGGCTAAAGAAGCAAATGAGCAAATGCACATGACCTCACTAATAAATAATGGGGATAAGAAATGCAGAACCAATGAGAAATATAAGCTGCTTTGTGTTTTTATGGTTTTCAAAGTTCTACTCAAGGTTTCGTTGGCTCATTAAGGCCTGATGTGGACATGTGCAGCACCAATTGTAGAAATTACCATGGCAATACAGATCCCAAACAGTATTCCGAAAATGCAAGCTATAAAAGTATTAGGGTAAACAATCACTTGAGCATTTTCTTAAGAAAATGATCAATCACTTTATGGGGCATTAATGAGTCATGCAGTCCTTGCTGATTCCTGACCAACTAGCTAACTAACTACCTAAGTAACTAATTAACTAACTCTCCTGTACAATGATTTGCATATCCATGATACCGTACTATGGCATGCGACTATGTGTGTGGTTTGAAAACATGCACAAATACCAAACAATTTGGATACTTCTTTTCTCCTTGCATCCTTCTAAGGGTTCCATGTAGACCTTTCCCTGCAAACTACCTCTGCAGTATGCTGATTCTGAGTGTTTGAAATGAATTTAGCTAAACTACTGGAATTTCATAGCAGGGCCCTCTTCAGTACTCACAACATTAAGCTGCAGTTGCACAGCAAACACTAGGGGAAGAATTCCAGACTGAAAATGCAGGCAAGCTTGACTAATGGCTTATTCTGACAAGCTTCCATGTAGTGAAAAGTGTAACTTAAGCCATGATGAATCCACTGGAACTCCCTAGTCGATCCTCATCACAAAGTATTTATTTATGTATTTAAAGAGTTTTACCAGGAAAGACATACTGAGCTTTAAAATATCTTATTTCCAGATTTCGTCCTGGGGGATAGGGGAGAAGGATAAGTAACTACTTGAAGGGAGATTATTCTTTTCACCCACTCGAAGACAGACAGTCTCTCTGGCCCAAGGTTTGCTCGGCCCCATACAGTGATAACTCCCTTTAGCAAAATCCAAGGAAAGCAGGCTATGTTTTCTCTCACAGAATCAGAGTTTAGGCAAATTACCCTTCACTTTGAACATTGAAGTCCTTGGGGGTGCATTTTAGTTTTCTGGTGAATCTGTTTGCAGAATCCCAGGAAGGGAACTCTGGTTGCAACATTCGATGGGCCAAGATAAGTTTGACATAGCAGGCATATTTGAAACCTGGCTGAATCAGAACATTTAAGATAAAGAAATACAGGCAAATAGCTACTAGGTAGGGAAATATGATGCAAACAAACATGGAGGAGGGGTTCTTTTGTATTTAAAAAATTAAACTGGCATCAATTGAGACAGCTCTAAAGCAAAGCTTCAGTGGTGTAGAGTGTATCAAAATATGCATATTAAAATTAAAACTTCTATTTGGTACAATTTACTCCCTTCCAAAATATAAGTACGTTTTAATTTCTTAGCACAAACTGTCATAGATAAAACAGGTGAAAGGAAAACAGTTTTACTTGGTGATGTCAACAAAACACAGAAACTTAGTACTTGCCACCAGAAAAAGGCCCCATGGCCATTGCGTCTACCCAGTCCTATCTAAAATGGAATGTAAGAGCCATAGTTGCTCTTAGGACATTGCTGACGGGTAGTGCAATTTATAAGACAAGAAGTTACAATAAGCTTTGCTCAGTGAGGATTAAATCAACTACTTCCTTCACCAACCAGAGAAGGTATGTCTCATAACTAGAGTACCTTACTAGACATGATATTTGTATCAACAAATATAAATGCATTTAAGGCAAACATAGAGCTCCCCCTCCCAACTTGGGTGATCACAGTACAATCAAGTATGAAGTCAAACTGTGTTATGTACCTGGACCAACAAGGCACCAAAAACCCTGCCCAGAACCATAACCCTGAGAGTACTGAAACAAGGGCAGCTTATCTCCCTCATAGCTTACCTTTGTATACAAGACTGGGCAGGGGTCTACGCTGCCACTGATGTGGATGCCACAGTACAATGCTTTATTGACATTTTTAATAAGGCCTGCAATATATTTGCCCCCTTTAAAATGAGGAAGATCAAAGGGTCCAGCAAGACATGGATTATGCCACAGCTCCTTGATCTTATGAGTTCCAGGGATAACGTGTGGCACATATCTAAGAGTACAGGGTCACAGGCTGACCTCAAAAATTATGAAACAACCCGGAACAACTGCACCAGCGCTATCCACCAGGCCAACAGATCCTACTTTAAGAATTAATTAAATAACTCCTTGGGATATAGCAGCAGCTTCTGGAAAAACATCAAATCCCTAATGGGCAAAGCAAGTAAAACACCCCCCTCACTACTCAATATCGATGGAGTAACTACCCAAGATCCGAAAAACATCGTGGATGCTTTCAACAAGGCCTTCACAGACCTAGGCAGATTGCTTCCCCTGGAGTTTCTTTAACACTTGGATAATTCCAACCTATGCAACATCTTAGCCCCATCAGCAATTTCAACTCCACCCTTCTACCTAAAAATTCTCACTACAGTTGAGGCTAGAAAATATCTGACAAAAGTCCTTGAGAAAACTAGATCACGTGGTGACTTGCCTGACCTCAAGATCTTAGCGCTCACACTAGATGTCCTACTCTCCCCCTGACTAAGATCCTAAACCTCTTACTTATTACAGGCAAGTTCCCACAACTCTGAAAAGCTACTGTGGGCACCCCGATCTTTAAGAGCAGTGGTAGAACTAACCTTGCCAACTACTGGCCAATATCAATTCTTCTCCCACTCTCTAAAGCCTTGGAAAGGATAGTCTATGATCAGTTAGTTGCATACCTTGATAAGAACAACCTTCAAAGCCCGCAGCAGCATGGTTTTCAGAAGGCCCATAGCACTACCATGGCCTTGGTGGAATTTACTGCTTATATTCAAGATGCACTAGATCAGGGGCTCTTGATGGGGTCTACGTATATTGACCTCACCAAAGCCTTTGATATGGTTAATCATAATTTACTTCTAAACCAATTGGCTCACATTGGGATATCTACTGATACATTTGGCTGGTTCCAGAGTTACCTCTCCAACAGAATGCAGCAGGTCAAGATCCTCAACATATTGTCAGACCATCAGAACATCACCACCAGTGTTCCCCAATGCTCCATTTTAGGCCCACTGCTTTTCAGCCTGTTTTTGAATGAACTCCCTAAAATATGCCAGAACAAAATCCATTTATATGCAGATGATGCTGTGCTCTACACTTCACAGTCAGCACCAGATGCACTTGAAGAACTGATGCAATCTGACTTTAGTGCAGTGGAAAACTGGTTCCTTAACTCAAGACTCCTGCTTAACTATAGAAAAACAAAAACAATGTTGTTTGCTTTGCATCAAAAAAACAGTTTAAATCCTATCCCCTCAAAATTTACAACAACAACCACAAGTTTCTGGACACAGTCAGTAGCTTTAAGTACCTTGGGGTTACCCTCAACTGCTCTCTTTCATATGGTCTACACATCAACCACGTTGCTAAGGCAGCCAGCGCCTGAATAGGCCAGCTTTATTGGCACAGGCTTTGCCTCATGGACAGTGTCATAAATCTTGCTGTTAACAGCTCGGTTCTATCAGTCATAAACTATGGCCTGGTTGTTTATGGAGTAGGCATGGACACTGCCCTTAAGAGAATAAAGACTGTCCTAAACAAAGCCTGCAGACTCGTGCTGGGCGCACACCACTTAACTCACATTTGTGAGCTTTACTGTAGCACTGGATGGCTAAACCTGAACAACAGGATTCAATATCAGGTTTGTCTGCTAGCTAAAAAAATCTCTCTTGGTCATACACTGATAGATCTGCAAACTCTCCTCAACTATTCCTCAAACCGTAGACAAACCAGGGGATCTGGCAAAGCGGTCTTCCACATTCCTTTTTGTCACACTTCGCAGGTGCAGTGATCATTTCAGTATAGGGCCCCTCCCTTTGGCTAAACTTTCTCAGCGCAGAACTAGTCACAGAACAAAAATATTCCCATTTAAAACCTAATTACAAAAGTATTTGGCTGCTCTCAGTGTGTGTGACTGCAACATATAACCACGCAACTACCCCGCTCCCCACCTCCCCTGTTATTCCCCTCATCTATTTTAATTTCAACCCTCTAGGTTTTCCTTTTTTGTTTCTCTCTTTAGCTCCTCTCTCTCATTGACCATCCCTTCCATAGATACCTCACTATAATAACCCTCCGGGTCTCCCCTTCACTTATTTCTCTCACCCCCCTCCCCTCTCACCCAATTACCTATTTCCAGTCCTCACCTACTTACGAAACCCACTGGGTGGATTTCTCTCATGTTACTAATCCCCACCCATGCTATTCACTCTTTACCACTTCCCTCTCTCTAACTTATAAACTACCCCTCTCTTGAACTCTGCCTGAACTGAGCACTTCTGTTCTCAGCAGCCTTAGGCTCAAGTCCTACTAACTTCTGTTACTAGTTCCACCTTTGAGATAATTTGAAGATTGTTCTCAGTTGCTACACTTTGTCTCACCTACAAACTGTTTGTACATAACTGATGATATACAAACTCATTGCCTGAATTTTTGTTACTATATAGTGCCTGTATTTGTTAAGTGTTACCTATCTATTTTAGCTGTCTGTACCATTTTGACGAGAAGCCTTTGTAAACGAGCTTGCTAGCTCAAAGGTTTTAATCCGAGAAGTCAATAAATAAATAAAACTGAAATCTGTATGTCCCATAAACTACACTACTTATTTTAAAAGAGATTTTAAAAATCTTGGCAGAAAATATTTTTTGAATGATTTAAGACTGATATGATGATATACACTTTTTCTTATGCCCAGTCTAAATCTGGCCATAAATGAATTCAGCAATAGTTTTCAACAAATAGAATGACAGATGAGCATCCATCTGTTACGTGCTGTAAAACCATCAAGGGATTCCTGTGATGTCATAAGCCTCAATGGTGCAGTTCCAGAGCGTTACGCCATCACAGTAATCCCCAGATGGATTTAACAGACACAGTAACAGATGGATACCTATCTGTTTTGTAGAACTTCCACCACCTCATCTGTGTCAGCACTGCTCCTATCACTTTCAAAGTGATGTCTGAAAGCCGTGAGGGGAGTGAGCATTGAGAACAGCTGAGTATGAGAGACTTTGCTGTTCTATTCTGTAATACTATCGTTTTTACATCAGGTTGATAGTATTATGGATTCCTGACATCAGAACGATGGTATTATGACTCTCAATCAGGTTGACTGTCCTGTGAAAAAAGACAACCATGTATTATGAATGCATATCAAACATGCTCCATAAAAGTGACCTGGAGAAGAAAAAAATCTATCCTGGGTAAAAATAACATTTTGAAAACGTATATGGATAAAAAACGGGATGTGGAAGAAAGAAAAAAAAATTTCAAAAGGTTAGCAGCTGGGCAACGTTTAGAAAAATTTAGAAATCAATGCAAAAGCATAATAAAGAGAGATAAAGGGAAGTTGTTAAATATTTTTTAGCAAACAAGAGACCATTGGTCATATTGGTGATTAATAAAAAAAGATACAGAACCCAAGAAACATAAATTGCAACACAATTCTTTAAGTACAGAGAGGGTGGTGGCTGGGTGGAATGCGTTACCTGCAGAAGTGGTACCCAGTAGAACAGTGGACTGCTTCAAAAGGGGATGGGACAGGACAAGGAGGAGGGTCAATGAAGGGGAAGGGTGGAAGGGAGGGGCAGCTGCAGAATAAGGGGTGCTAGCTGCACATTCGAGCAGACTTGATAGACCTCTAGGCCTTTATCTGCTGTCAAATTTCATATGTTCGTATGTTCGTAACAAGATATATTCTAAATGGAACCATAAGGGTTTGCTGATGTTTCCTGAATAATTTATAAATCTTCCAGACATTATCAGGCCAACCCAGAGGAAGCAGGAGAATTTAGAGAAACATTATGGTGATATTCAAACAGAAACTAAAATGTCATCTGCATTTAGATTTAGACTATTCAGGACTCAGGAAGTGTATAAAACAATTAAAAATTTACATTGCAATAAAGCTGGGGATGGATGAAATTGAAATACTGCTAAAAGAAGCTGCAGAAGTAATTTCTCACATTGTAACTTTCATTTTTAGTTGGAGTCTCAAGGTAGGATGCTTTGCATCCATATGGAAGACATCTTAGGTAATCTCAGTTGCTGGTGGGGGTATGAAGAAAACAGAAGTGTAACATTACAGACCAATATCTCTGTTGTTTTTACTACTGAAATTGTTAGAGAGATGGGGGCATACAAAACTGCGTATTGTTTGAAAGCAGATAACTTGATTGCCCCTTCAGTCAAGATTCAGACTAAGCACTCCACAAACAACACCTACCTGGTCTTCACCAACACTGTGGTAGTAGCACTGAAACAACATACTGTAGGCAGGTTGGAGCAGTGTTTGTAGACTTGTTGAAAACTTTTATCTGGTGGATTATCCACTGTTACTGGACCACATTGATCACATCGGCATACCCATGGATACACAATGTAAGTTAAGATCATATCTATTGGGCAACCAGCAGAGTGTAGTTATTGACAAACACATCAGATTTTAAATTGTACCTTACTTTGTACTTTAGTTTTTGGCCCCCTATATATTTTTTATGTTGATTGTGCGCATGCATAAGAAACATGTTGCATCAACTTTCTCCACAAGTAGGTTGTGGAGGCATGGCACTGTTGTGCCCAATGTCCCCACAACCTGCAAAGGCTTGTCTCCCATCCCCCAATGCCGTGGCACGCTGCTGCTGACACTAGTTCAGCCAGCGTGCCACAACTTTCTAAAAAATCAGCCACTGCAATCAGGGGCCGCCTTGTCATTGCAGCGTCAGCCATCCGCTGCAATGAGGGAGGCGACCCGTCATTAGGGGCGGGATGTAGGATGTCTGATATTGTTTGTGAACATGGTGAGCGCTTGGTCGCCGTATTCACAAACAATATCTACCCTCCTATGTTTATTTGCCGACGGGGAGCCTACCCCGTCGGCATACTGTAACCCCCCAGTTTTATTGTCTGCCAACGGGTGCCTAATCCCTGTCGGCAGAAACAAGTTCCTCCCCTTTCTTGTTTGCCGTGGTGCCGAATCCCTGTCAGCAGAAACGAATCCCCTTTTGTTGTTTGCCGACAGGGTGCCCAATCCCGTCAGCAGAAACAAATCCCCCTCTTTTATTGTTTGCCAATGGGGTGCCCAATCCCCGTCGGCTACAGCTAGCCCCAAGCAAGACTCGGTGGCATGACATGCCCCTGGAAAGTTAAAACTGTCTCACAAAGTTTTTTTACCTGAAAAAAAGGAAACAGTCCTCGTAGTCTCCAGGGCCCCCTCCCACAACCCGCACTCCACCCACTGCGCACCCTGCCTCCCCACACCCTCACCCCATACTTACTTCCGGAGCTCGGCGCAATGATATTCTGTGGACCGGGAACACGTCTGCATTCTTCAAAGCCGACCGCGAACTAAGGAAATGCAGGTAAGCCGTATAATGTAATGAATAGGGATTTTTCAACTTTAGTGCATATCTCAGGCATTTTTGGGAATTTTTTCACCAAATTTTCAACATGGGGTATTTGGGACCCCTCCTCGTGAATTCTAGAACTGTCATGGTGTTAATCTGCCCCTAAAGGTGGTTTCTAGATCACTGTGCAGAATCACCCTTCCGGCAGATTAATGAAATGACAGTGCAAGTGTTCATGAGGTGGGCTCTAAAAGCCTATGTTGCAAATTTGGGAAATAATCCAAAAATTACTGTTTTATGAGCGTATGCTATGAGTTACTGCTCGTCAGTAACTTTGTTCACAATATTACACATCAGATTTTCAACATTAGCATTTTGTCACACCTCTTGTGAGCAGTACAGCTGTCATTGTTGACATCCTGGCCGAAATTGTTTTCACACTTCTGGCGCAGAATAGCGTGGTCACTATGGGAAATCAGTGTTCAGGACAGATTAAGAAAAAGACAGTGAAACTGTTCATGAGTAGAGGTCCTAAAATGCCTATGTTGAAAATTTGGTAATGATACTCCATAAAATGACTGTGTTATGACGTGCTCAGTTGTGCACTGCCTTTCAGTAACTTCAATAATTTTATAATATTTCACTCCAGATTTTCAACATTGCCAGTTTCCCAGACCTACTTATGAACAGTGCAACTGTCATGTTTTCCATCCTGACCGAAATGTGTTTTCGCACTTCTGGCACAGAATAGAGCGGTCGCTGTGGGAAATCACTATTCGGGACAGATTAAGAAAATGACAATGATACTGTTCATGTGCAGAGGTCCTAAAATGCCTATGTTGAAAATTTGGTGATGATAGCCCATCAATTGACTGTGTTACAAGTGTGCATTGCACACTTTCCACGCACCCTTGTAACTTCACAGATTTGTAATATTGTCACAGCTGATTTTCAACACTGCCATTTTTCCACACCTCTTTATAAGCAGTACAGCTGTCATTTTTCACATCCTGACCGAAATGTGTTTTCACAGTTCCGGCGCAGAATAACGTGGTCACTGTGGGAAGTCAGTGTTCGGGACAGATTAAGAAAATGACAGTGGCACTGTTCATGAGCAGAGGTCCTAAAATCCTATGTTGAAAATTTGGTGACAAACTCCATAACGTGACTGTGTTACAAGCGTGCATTGAACTGTTTCCACGCACCCTTGTAACTTCGCAAATTTGTAATACTGTCACGCCACATTTTCAACAGTGGCGTTTTTTCACAACTCCCTATGAACACTACAGCTGTCATTTTTCACATCCTGGCTAAAATATGTTTTGCACTCCTGCTGGACAATAGCACGGTCACTCTGGGAAATCAGTGTTTGGGACAGATTAAGATCGACCGAGTGACGGGGGGAGTGACCGAGCTCAACTGAGCTCTGTTGGGACTGCTGCAGATTTGTTTGTGGACAAAGGTCCCAACACAAGAGCCCAGTACAAAAGGGCAGCCTGCAACACTGGGAGAAACAGAACGAGTGAGGGAGGGGGAGTGAGCGAACTCACCGAGGTGCTGTCAGGACTGCTGCGGATTTCTTTGTGGGCAGAAAAAGGCATCAATACAGGCAGGGGCCCAGTACAAAAGGCCAGCCTGCAGCGGTGGGAGAAACAGTACGAGCGAGTGAGACAAGGGGACTTAGTGAGCTCAACGGAGCTCTATCAGGACTGCTGGGATTTCTTTGTGGGCAGAAAAAGGCGCCAATGCAGGCAGGAGCCCTGTACAAAAGGGCAGCTTGCAGTGCCAGGACAAACAGAATGAGTGATGAGAGAGGGAGACTGAGCAACCTCAACGGAGCTCTGTCAGGACAGCTGTGGATTTTTTTGTGGACAAAGGTGCCAATGCAGCCAGGAGCCCCATACAAAGCGCAGTCTGTGGTGCCAAGAGAAACAGAATGAGTGAGTGACAGAGCGGTAGGGAGCGACCTCAATGGAGCTCTAGTGTGACTGCTGCAGATTTCTTTGTGGGCAGAAAATGCGGCAATGCAGGCAGGAGCCCAGTACAAAAGGCCAGCTTGCACCACCGGCAGAAGCGGAATGCGAGACTGATAGAGGGGGAGTGAGCGAGCTCAGTGGAGCTGTGTCAGGACTGCTTTAGATTTCTTTCTGGCCAGAAAAAGCTGCCAGTGCAGGCAGGAGCCCAGTACAAAAGGGCAGCCTGCAGCGTCAGGAGACACAGAACAAGCGAGTGAGGGAGGGGGAGTCAGTGAGCTCAACGGGGCCCTGTTGGGACTGCTGCAGATTTGTTTGTGGGCAGAAAAAGGCAGTAATGCAAGCAGGGGCCCAGTACAAAAGGGCAGCCTGCAGTGGCAGGAAAACCAGAATGAGTGAGTGAGTGAGCTCAACAGAGCTGCATTGTAACTGCTGCAAATTTCTTTGTGGGCATAAGAAGGCAGCAACGCAAGCAGGAGCCTAGTAGAAAAGGGCAGCCTGCAGCACCAGCAGAACTGAATGAGTGAGTGAGAGAAGGGCAGGGAGCGAGCTCAACGCAGCTTTGTCGGGACTGCTGCAGATTTCTTTGTGGGCAGAAAAAGGCGCCAACAGAGGCAGGAGCCCAGTACAAAAGGGCAGCCTGCAACGCCAGGAGAACCAGACTGAGTGAGTGAGACAGGGGGAGTGAGCAACCTCAATGGAGCTCTGTGGGGACAGCTGTGGATTTCTTTGTTGGTAGAAAAAGCCACCAACACAGGCAGGAGCCCAGTACAAAAGGGCAGCCTGCAGCGCCAGGAGAAACAGAATGAGTGAGTGAGAGAGGGGGAGTGAGTCACCTCAATGGAGCTCTGTCGGGGCAACTGCTGCAGATTTCTTCCTCAGCAGAACAAGGTGCCAATGCAGGCAGCAGCCCAGTATAAAAGAGCAGCCTGCAGCACCGGGACAAATCGACTGAGCCAGTGACAGAGGGCCACTGAACGAGCTCAACAGACCAACGCAATCAACATTCGGCATTGACAAATGCTTGTTTACTAATGAACTCTCACAAATTGCTACTAAGATTAAAATGTGTATCTATGTAAATGATACAGTCAGTGGATGATACATCAGAGAAAGGTCAGCAAAGACATCTTTCACTAAGATAAGGATTTCACTTGCTCACTCCCCTCTCGTCCCCTCCCTAGTCACAACTCACAACTTTTGTTCACATGCTGGGAACAGGTTCCTCATTTTGAGGTGCAAACAGAATTCTGGTCAGCTTGCCTTTCATCATAGACTCCCTCAGGTATGAAACAACCTTGCCCTGGGTAACAATCCACCCATCAGATTTACTTCTGCTAAATGGTCACTAAAACTTCTCATTACATAGCTATGTGACTGCACCTGACTGGTTACTGTACCTGTTATTGAATGCTGTCATATACTGTAGAATGGTAATTTCTGTCACATTGCTGGTGTTTCACCTTGTCTGGTATATAGTATATGTAAATCCATGTATAGCATTTATATTACTGTATTTTTTTCATATTAAATATACTTTATTGAACTTGATATAAAAAAAGAACCACAAACATACAATACATGACCTTAATGAATTGTCCACTCTGATTGTATTATTTCCCAACTTCCTCTCACATCTGTAAAAAAGATTGTTTATGTATCTCTGTACATTTATGTAGTTTAAACAATTTACATAAAAAAATCCATAACTAAATAAAACAAGAATTTGTCAATGGCAAATATGTGTTTGCTTGTATTTGCTTTGTAGTTGTTGTGCATAGCCAGTGCAGAAGGCAAAATGAAGAAATTAATAATATAAGTTCAAGTGCAACTCTCGGACGCTCAGGACCTCAGGACAGACTGTACTTGAAATCACCAGGGCCAGGACAAATGTCAGTGGCAAATCCTTCTCTTATACAGCCCCCTACCTGTGAAATAATATTTTACCCTCAGTACAGGAAGCCCCCTCTCTTCTAAACTTTCACACTAGGATCAAGGCCCACATGATCGAGACCAACACTTGTCACTGTTACGGCATAGGATAGTCTCCCCCTGTCCAACAAACAATACCTACCCTCTCCCTTTGTCACACTAATAGACTACAAGGCTTTGCCTTGCCTCACACAATCACTGCTCGTATGTCTAATTGATTCTGAATTACTGCTTTTGTTGTAACCTTGTTATCATCTGTACTCTTTCTCTGTAACCTGTTGTACCTGATTATCTGTTACTGTACTGTATCCTGGGTCGCCCCTGAAAAAGGGACCTTCAGGGCTCAGTGGGCCTGCTCAGTCATCAAAATTTAATAAATAAATAAATTAGAGAAACTGCAATGATTGGATGTAATTTTGATAATAAGACCATATTTTTCTACACTTTTTATGTGATTTTTTTTTTTTTTACCAGGGGCCCATTTTCTAGGCAGAATAAGGCACTCAGAAATGTGGTTTATGGCCTGGTAAGAGTACTTTCCAGGTGGCTTGGTGCAAGTGACTCATACCTCATTACACTCCAGGGGTATGCAGTTATCAGGCCACAAACCACACCTCTTCATGTCTTATTCCTTACTGAGAGAGAGAGAGAGAGAGAGATGGTAGATAGATAATTAGATAGACAGATAGATAGATAGATAGATAGATAGATAGATAGATAGATAGATAGATAGATAGTCATTTCAGAAAGTGATGTAAATGCACCAGTTAGGGTTCAACTTAATGCCACAAAAGTAGGGAACTATGGCATTAGGGTCTCCAACCCTAACTCCCCACCCCCATGCAGCAAAAGGACAAGACCACACAAGCAACAACAGACACCAATCATCAGGTGATACAAATAACATATAACTGTTTCTAGATGACACAAATGCAGTAGCACTGATGAGCTACTTTCATGGATTTGTATCTGTGGCTGCAAAAGTGCATACTCCATTGGGACCTATGCTTCTGCAGTCAGAACTGTGTGTGTATGTATTATAGTGTGCATGAGTACTTCTGGCTGCAGAAGGGCTGGATCCACATGGGCATGTGCTTCTGCAGACTGAAGTAGTTTTGCAGTTTGGGTATTATGAATTTCTCTATGCAGCAGCACAAGTTCAGGCCCCACAGCAGCCTGCACTTCTGAAAACAGAAGTTAGTGTCTATGTCTTACACTTATGGTTGCAGAAGTGCTGGTCTCACAGGGTCCTGCACCTCTGCAGACAAAAGTAGTGTTGCAAAATTGGGCATTATGGATTTCTAAATGCAGTACCAGAAGTGCAGGCCCCACAGAGGTCTGTGCTTCTGCACACAGACGTTGGTGAGTATGTCTTACACCTGCAGCTGCAGATGTGCATGCCCTTGGGTGCATGCACTTCTGCAGATGGAAGTAGTGCTGCTATTTGGTATCATGGATTTCACAGGGCTTGTGCTTCTGCAAGTAGTGTTGCAAAATTAGGTATCATGGATTTCTAAATGCAGTACCAGAAGTGCGGGCCTCACAGGGGCCTGTGCTTCTGCACACAAAAGTTGGTGTGTATGTATTACATCTACAGCTGCAGACATGCATGCCGTGAGGTGCCTGAACTTCTGCAGACTGAAGTAGTATTGCAATTTGGTATCATGGATTTCATGGGCCCTGCACTTCTGCAGCCAGAACTTAGTGTGTATGTCTTACACCATAAATTACACAGCACAAATTCTGCACTGATCAAATTTACAAGTTTCATACATGAGGCACTGAGTAAGGGGCACTGGGTGGGGTCTATCTTTTATTGACCTCACTAAGGCTTTTTACCTTGTGGACATAATTTTCTCCTCAACAAACTCAAATAAATTGGTCTCTCAACTGACACATTAGATTGGTTTAATAGCTACCTTTCAGGCTGAACACAGTAGGTAAAACTGAGTGGAATCCTCTCAGACTCCAGGCCTGTCACAGTAGGTGTGACTCAGGCAGGGGTGTTCAAATCAAAACTTTTTGTACTTGCCCAGCTATGACTGTAGCTGAATTTTCACTTGCCCCTAGATTCATTACAATGGAATTAGTTCTGTTTTTGTATTTGCCCTTCAATGAAATTTACTTGCCCCGGACATGGGGCAATGGGATTTACACACCCCTGACCTCAAGGCTCCATACTAGGGCCACTTCTGTTTAGTCTATTTATAAACCAACTACCAGAATCTTGCCCAGCCTCTAAAGTTTTAATGTATGCAGATGACACAGTTCTCTACTCTAGTCACCCTTGCCAGGACTCCATCATAAATGAACTACAACAAAACTTAAACAAGCTAGATAAACAGTTCACACACAATAAACTCGTTCTAAACTGCAGAAAGACAAAAACTGTGCACTTCACCGTTCCCCAACTGAGAAAAAAGACAAGCCCTTTTACAATAAACAATAATGGGACCCTGCTTAAGCAGGTACGAACATGTAAGTATCTAGGTGTGGACATCGATAAATCCCTTTCTTTCACCCCCTACATTGACAACATTACAAAGACCTTTAACAGGAGACTAGGTGTTCTATACAGGCACCACCTAAACCTAACTAAAGAGGCAACGCGAGTTGCGCAACCTGCTCAATATTGCCCATCGTAGACTATGGATTGGTGATATATGGGGCAGTCAATGACACCGCCCTGCACAGAATCCAGGTAACACTGAACAAGGCCTGTTGGTTCATGTTAGATGCAGACAGATACACTCACACCTGCAATCTTTATGCTGGCACCAACAGGCTCCTGCTGTCTGAAAAAATCAGATATTAGGCATGCCTCTTGGGGAAAAAGTTCCAACTTGGCCTCACCCCACCATCACTACAAGACGTTTTCTGCCCCTTCAAAAACCTATACACCACAAGAAGCACAGACAGACAAGCCCTCACAGTACCCTTTAGGAAAACCAGCTTGACCTGTCGGTCCTTTGCTGTCTGAGCTCCCAAATGGTTAAACCAATTGCCAGTGCATGTGCTAAACATAAACAATATTGCACAGTTCAAGAGGGAGCTTCTCAGACTCCTTAACCTGGCAAGACACTGCAACAGCCCATGATAACAGTTGGGGTGATTCCCACGATCACCACCCCACTGCACTCCCCCTTCCACTCTCCCCTTCCTTGACAAAGCTGTTTTGCTCCTATCCATCTTTCTGTCTCCCCTACTGGTTACATCACCTATTAGTAATACTAAGTTTACCCTACCAATATGCAGTCTTCTGGTTAATAATTACAACAGTAGCCTTGTGCGATACAAGACCAGATTGAAATGACTTTCTAATAGTGTAAATATTGTGTATAGCACTGTCTTGATCCTTGTATGGCATTCACAAACCACTGTCATGTGGCAATGACTTGCAATCATTGTAAACTCTGTACATATTTCCCAGCTTCTCCTGTTTGATAGTCTGCAACATTTCCAGTTTCTCCTGCTATGCTTTGATGACTGTACAATTTCTGTTGCTGTGGAACCTTTGCAAACGAGCTTGTGGCTCAAAGGTGTACTACAAAATTACAGTAAATAAATAAATAAATAAATAAATAAATAAATAAATAAATAAATAAATAAAAACACCCGAGGCTGCAGAAATGCAGACCCCACTGAGGCCTGTGCTTCTGAACAAGAAATGTTATTATTTTTTATTTTATTTATTTTTGAAAGTCAGGGACTCCTTTACAAAGGCACCTAGTCACAGGGAGGGTAGACATGGTTACAGTGTGAGGTACAAGAGAGGTAACATACAGGTGCAATACAGATAACATAAAGAACACAATATAACAGTGGTTTATGGGATAAAGTTACATGCAGTAAATAGCAATCGTATAAAGTATAACAATAGTAGAAGTCACAACCCTGGTCGTACCGGGGAAATACCTAAGTGTAAGGGTGGGAGGGGGGAACAGGGGTGAGGAAAAGAGAAGGAAAAAAAAAGGGTTGGGGGAGCAGTCCAACGGACATTGTCAAGGCTGTGGGCAAGAAACGGGGAGGGACCCCAACATTAGGTTGATTAAGGGCAACTACAGCTTCGGGCACCAAAGAGGTGGTAACGGAGAGTGACTTTAAAGGAACCAATTTTGGTAGACTTAGTAACAGAGAGCGGGAGGGAGTTGAACCATGTGGGGGTGCGGTAGTGGAAGGATCTTTGGGCTAGGGAGGGGATGGCAACAGATGGGGATGCAAGCCACAGGGACACGGTGACCCCTTGGGGGGAGAGTCCTAGCAGGGATTTTTTGGCAAGTAAGCAGGTTTGGTAGTGCAGGCGCTCCTCCAAGGTGAGCAGATTGGCGGTGGAATAGAGACGGCAAGTATGGGTGCGGAGGGATCACCAGTCAGGAGCCTGCAGGCCTTGTTTGTCAAGGTCTGGATTCTGGTGAGGGTGGTATTGTCGGCCGCAGCATAGATAGGTAGGCCGTAGTCCACTAGGGACAGGACGGAGGAGTTGATGGCCAGTCGGAGAGCGGTTTGGGGGAGGTAATCTCTGTGGTGATAGAGAAGCCCAATCCGAGAGTTTATGGCTGAGGACAGGGTATTGATATGGGTGTGGAATGTAAGAGTCGAGTCGAAGGTGATGCCCAGGTACTTGTAGGATGACACCCGCTCGAGAGGGTGAGCATTACTGGGGAGAATGCAGAGGAGGGCTTCTTTGGCCTTATTCTGGTGACGCGAAAAAAGCATAGATTTTTTTTTAAGGTTAATGACCAGTCAGTGGTCAAGGAACCTCTTTTCAGCTTGGTTGAATGTGTGCTGCAGGAATTCCTGTAGAGATGCGGGGTCAGGTTGGGAGGCGAGCAGAACTGCATCATCGGCATAGAGTACCATATTGCCCGAGCAGCAGCTGGGGAGGGTATTAAGAAATAGGCTGAACAGAACGGGGCCCAGGATGGAACCCTGGGGGACCCCTGAGCTAACAGGCAGGGTATTGGACAGGGTGCCGTTTACCTTCATGCGCTGTGATCTGGCAGAGAGGTAACTGGTGAACCAAGCCAGTGGGCCAGTGTAGAAGCCAAGTTGGTGGAGGGAGTCAAGTAGGAGGGGGTGACAGACAGTGTCAAAGGCCTTGGAGAGGTTAATGAACACTGCACTCACAACATGACCAGAGTCAAGAGCAGAGTGGAGGTGCTGGGAGAACTCCAGGAGGGCTGTAGTGGTGCTGTGTCCAGGGCAGAATCCATGTTTTTCCGGACAGAGCAGGTCATATTTGGCCAGATACTGGTGAGCTGAATGGCCACTATTTTGTCTAGTGCTTTGGAGGGGAGTGAAGATGGACCTGAAATTGTTAGGGGAGGTTCTGTCTCCACTCTTATGGATAGCAGTGATTTCTGCAATTTTCCAGGCACTGGGAAATTGACCAAGACATAGTGACCAGTTTAAAAGGTTGGTGAAAGGGGCTAGTACAGTATCTAGGACTAATCGGAGAATCCTGGAGTCCAGGGGATCACAGTTGGAGTTGTTGCTAGCTAAGGCTTTTTGCAGATGAGGCCTGGCTTCAAGGGATGATATGGCACGCAGGTAGAAAGGGGGCGATCTGAGGTGGGGGGGTGGAGGCAGGGATAGGGTCGAAAAAGTAGTTGGGGAGGACACAGCTTTGATCTGAGAAAGCCATACTGAGGCACTCAGCTATGCAGAGAGGATCAGTAGTGACGGTACCATCTATGGAGAGTAGTGATGGTGGGGGGAGCGGGTCTTTCCATTGAGCTCTTTCATATTGTCCCAGAAGGCACGGGATGAGCCCCAAGTGGATTCAAGGGTGGCTTGATAATATTTGTCCTTAGCCTGCCTTATAGCCCAGGTGCACTTGTTACGTGCTGCATTATAGGCTTGTCTGTCAGCCAGTTTGCCTTTCTTGACAGCAATATGCCAGAGATTATCTCTTTGTTTCAGTGCTTGGATGAGGGATGGGGAGATCCATGGGGCATTGTGTTTCTTGGTACGGATTCTGGTCAAGGGGGGTGAAAAGGTCACAGGCCTTGCTGAAGGCACTGGAGAAATAGGCTAGGGCAGAGTCAATATCCATTGCTTGTAGGATTGGGGACCAGTCAAGCTGGGCCAGGTGTGTTTTTAGCTTTCTGAGACCCCCGGGGTGAAAGTGCCAGTGCGCGGTGACCTGGGACACTGGTTTTGGTGTGGGGGATGACCAGTGGCAGAGGACAGGAGAGTGGTCTCTAAGAGAGACTGGTAGTACATTAACATCCCTGATTTTATGGGGGCTGTTTGACAGAATTACATCTAGGAGGGTGCTGGAGCCGCCTGACCGGTTAAATCTAGTGGGTGAGGTAACTAGTTGGGTCATCTCTAGGGCAGCGAAAGAGACCGTGATGTGGAGGGCAGTGGTACTCAGCCAATTGACATTAAGGTCACCTAGGATGAGCTGCTCCACCTTGTATGGGAGTATGGTGAGGTAATCAATGAGGGAGTGGACAGCTGGTCCCTGGTCCCTCGGGGGTATGTAAGAGATTGTAAGAAAAAGAGGGCCCCTGGCTGGGTCAGGGATAACCTTGAGAGTGAGGTCTTGGGCACTAAAACTGAGCTTGGGGGCAGGAAGAGCCTGGTCTGAAAGTGTGTCATGCATAAAGACTGCATATCCGCCACCATGTTTACCTATACGGTCTTCCCTGAACGGAGTGTAGCCAGGGAGGGAGATAACCGAGTCGGGAGTATTTCTCGAGAGCCAGGTCTCGACTAGTGCTGTAACATCAGGATGGTGTTGTACAACCCAGCACTAGAAAGCGGCGGATTTTTTTAGGAGACTGCAAATATTCATGGATGCAATGCTGAGGCCAGTACTAGAGTGGGGTGTGGGGTGGCTAGTTGACAATGGCCCGGGGTTGGAGTGTATGTTCCCGGAGAGCAGAAGGAGTAGAGCAATTACTCTGATGAGCAGTCTGTGGCAACCAGGACCCTTAGCCAGGTACCGATGCGAGGTTCTACTAGTGGGGGTACAAGGGATGGGTAGGGTGCGGAGGGTAGGTATGGCAAGGAAGAGGTGGGCCCAGGGTGTCCTGGGAGGGGAGGAGGTATTGGTTGGAGGTGGGTGCCGTGGAAAAAAGGGGTGTCCAGGGTGGGAGGGGGTTGGCTGCTGTGGGGTGGTAGAGGGGGTGGGGCTCAGAGTGGAGGGTAGTGGGGCAGGATGGGATGTGGGCAGATCAAGAAAGGTAACCATGGTTAAACTGAGTGTGATAGCCATGGTGCCCATTGCTATTTCTATTGGGGGGGTAAGGGGAATAACTGACCTTCAGTGAGTGTGACCGCCACTGTGGAGTGTTTTTTTTTTTTTCCTTCAGAGTACAATATGCTAAAAGTGAGAACAAGGCAGGGGATAACGGTGATTAGAACAGGAGAAGGCAGAGGCAAGGTTGGAGGATTAATAGGAAAAATAAGATGCCTCTAGTGGCAGATCAGTATAAACTGCAAATGGGAAAATGTCCTACAGTGTACATGAATACCAGTGGCTATAGAAGGGCTGAGTCCATAGGAACCTGTGCTTCTGCAGGCAAAATAACTCTTATAACCTTTCAAAATTCCCAGCAAAATGTGAACCTGCACCAACACAATGTCACTCCACACCACTTGTGTGAAAAGACAGCTTTGGCAGGATATCAAGAATGGCAGCTGTCATGTTTATGATGTGGTGTAATAAAAGTGCTATGTTGGAAGTTTGGGGTCAAAATATTTAAAATTACCAAACTTACAAGTGTGCGTAGCAAAATTTTAACATATTTACGTAACTTTGCCATTTTGGCATATTTTGAGCCCAGATTTTCAACACCCTTCTTATGACCCACCTCATGAACATGGGTGGTGAAAATTTTCAAATT
Organism: Neoceratodus forsteri; assembly: GCA_016271365.2. Classification (NCBI taxonomy): domain Eukaryota; kingdom Metazoa; phylum Chordata; order Ceratodontiformes; family Ceratodontidae; genus Neoceratodus; species Neoceratodus forsteri. The sequence goes on from CM057450.1 coordinate 1,645,134,170, forward strand.
GCAACTGAAAGGTGATTTTGTCAGATGACTGCAAAATCACCTTTAGGGCCAGATTTGCATAATTCCACTGACAGTGTTTATGAGGTTGGGTCTAAAAAGGGCCATTTTGAAAATTTGGGGTCAAAAAATGCAAAAATGACAAAGTTATCCACCAAAGTTGAAAACCCCTTTGAAATACATTGTACTGCACTTCTCATATAGCAGTCAGAGGTTCCAGCAGTGAGATATGTCTTCAGTGGGAGAGTGGATCTTCACACTGGGAACTGTTCAGTTGAGTGATGGGGTGTGGGGTGTGCAGGGTGGTGAGTTCTCAGTGGGAGGTTAGGGTGGGGGGCAGATCTGTGAGGGATCTCTTTTTTTCAAAGGTTTAACAAACAAAAAAAGACATTGAGGGATGGTTTTCTTTATTACAGGTACACAAAGAGAAGATTGGATCAGAGGGTGGGGGGGTGCCACTAAACACCAGAGACAAAACAAAATATTATGTGGATGGTGATCGGAGGGTAAGGGGTGAAACTAGACACCAGGGACCGGAAAACAATATTACAGGGATGTTGATGGGATGTGGGGGACACCACTTAGACATCAGGGAAATACTAAATAGTTATACGGGGCAGTGATCGGAGGGTGGGGGGGGTGCCACTAGACACCAGGGAAATAAATAATTATGTAGGCAATGATTGGACAGTGGGGGGAACCACTAGAAACCAGGGAGAAATATAAACTATATTATATTAAAAAAAAATATGGGGAGAACAATCAGAGGGTGGGGAGCACCATTAGACACCAGGGAAAAATAGTGTTATTATGGGGATGGCAAATGGAGAGTAAGGGGTTGCCACTAGACACTAGGGGAAAATTGCCAGCAAACCAAAAGGATTTTCCCCCTCATGAAAAAAGATCCTTTTTCATAACTCGTGATACAAAGAAAAAGAGTATTTTTTTCGTATCACGAGTCATGGAAAAAAATTTATAATGTTAATAAAACAACATTTCAAGACCATTAATCCAACAGTTAAGTGCAGAATCCAGCTATAGGGGTCCAATAAGCAAGCTACATGTGTTGGTCTGTATCTGCCACACCATTTTTGTGAATTTTCACATAAAACAGAGACAAAATGGTGGCATATGAAAAACCTCACGAAAAATGACTGAGAATGCTCAGAACCCAATTTTTTTTAAATTTAATAACTTTGGAATGGATTAATATTTTTTCACCAAACCAGTCAAAGGCACTTGGGCCAAACCCTTTCTACCCTGTAAATTTCAGGCCAAAATTCAAACCATCTGGATGCTAGGCGATGGCAACAAAACAGCTAAAAACTGTGATTTTTTTTTTTTTACATTTTTACGCTATTAGCATCTTGGAATCCATACATTCAATGGAATGAAACATGGCATGTCAAGAGATCTACTCCCATGAGACAGCGCATGCAAAGTTTCATGTAAGTCTGTTGAGCGATTGTAAAGTTATTAAAGTTCAAAAATTGGGGTTTAACATTAAAGTGTCAACTCAACCCTAGCGATAGTGGCACTACCGCACCACTATAATATATATATATATATATATATATATATATATATTATATATATATATATATATATATATATGGTGCAGTATGCACCACTATAGTTACAGTTGAGTAAGAGGTCTCTATGGATGTCCATGGAGTATGAATTGGTGGGAGAGTGGGGTAGCACATGGGAGAACACAAATCTATATGCAGGTGATAGGCTACATCTCAGTAAGGAAGGTTCACAGGTGTTACAGCAGAGACTGGGGGAATTTATCAGCGAGATGTATAATTTAAACTAGCTGGGGGGGGAATGGAGGTGAAAAGAACTAGGAGAGGGGGAGCAGGGGACCTCCCCCCACAACAAGGATAGGGCCAAATTTAACTTGTATTGGGGATGGAGGGGAGGGTATGGAGGCAGCAAGGAGAGGATCAGGGTGGAGAGTGGTATCACTAAATGCTAGGAGTCAGGGAACAAGATGGCTGAGTTGTAGGTGTTGATGGCAGAGGGGGAGGCAGTAATAGCTGCCATTACTGAGATGTGGGCAACCCAAAACCATGACTGGGACTTAACCATCCCAGGATTTAAATTATTTTGGAGGGACAGAGGGGAAGGGGAGAGTAGCCATTTATGTAAGAGAAGGGATCGGATGTAATAGGGAGGAGGTGGAGGAGGGCATGTCGAAAGTCATTTGGCTGCAACTTCACAACCTGAAGGAGGCTAAGGTCCAACTGAAGGTTGTTTATAGGCCCCCAACCCAGAATGGATAGGGAACTGGGGGAGCAGTTAAGGAGACTCAGTGGCAAAGGGAGCACTGTGGTGGTGGGGGACTTTAACCTACCAGGGGTGGATTGGAGCATCCCAGCTACCACATGTGCCAGGGAGTAGATCATCCTGGAAGCATTCCAGGATGGCTTCCTGACCCAAAGGGTAAAAGTGCCAATGAGAAAGAAGAACATTCTTGACCTGGTGTGGGATGATGGGGATCATGTCTGGGATGTTTAGGTGGAGGAACCACTGGCGAGTAGTGATCACTGCACTGTGTTGTTCTCAGTCAGTCTGGATAGGGAAGCAGCCACTACAAAAACTAAGGTCCTGGACTTCAGAAGGGCAGACTTTGGCAGGATGGGTCACATACTGGGAAGACACATAGCTAGCATCCAGCCAGACACGGACGCCGAAAAAAAATGGGTGATCATCAGGTTAGGACTGACTGAATCCATTAAAGCCTGTGTCAAGACCCAATGTAAGAAATCCAGGACCAAGAAACCAAGCTGCATGAATAGGGAGGTAGTGGAGAAGGTGAGGGATATGAGAAATGCATTCTGAATCTACAAGAGAAACAACAGGGCAGAGGACAGAGAGGAATATGTGAGGAAATCCAGTGAAGTGAGCAGAATGGTAAGGGCTACAAAGGCGGCTAGGCAACAGAATAGTGCAGGGGATAAAAGAAGGGGAAGAGGATTTCTTCAAATATATCAGGGAGAAGAGGAAGAGCAAGGATCAAATTGTTAGGATCAGGAAAGGCAGTGGGTGGGTAGAAAAGGGGTCTGAGAAGGCAGAAGTACTCAACAAGTACTTCTGTTCAGTATTCACAAGGGAGAGAGATGGGTCTGTACCTGAAGGGAAAGGTGGGGTGGGCGGTGAGGCAACCACGGATGGGGAAATCATGATGGAAAGGGTGTTGGAGGGCCTTAGGTCCCTGAGGGTGGACAAGGCAGCTGGGCCAGACGAAGTTCATCTCAGGGTGCTGAGGGAGCTGGCAGAGGTCCTGGCAGGGCCATTAGTGGACTTGTTCAACACCTCTCTAAATACGGGATATGTGCCTAGGGACTGGAGGGAAGTGCATGTGGTACCTCTCCATAAGAGTGGGCCCATGGACAAGCCGGGGAACTACAGACTGGTGAGCTTTACCCCAATTGTAGGAAAATTGATGGAGGCTATCCTCAAACAAAGGCTGGCACAATTTCTTGAGGTAAATGATCTACAGTATGACAGGCAGCACAGGTTTGTCTCTGGCAGATCCTGCCAGACAAACCTGATTGACTTTTTCAACGGTGTTATGAGGGCACTAGACAGAGGCTGTGAGGTGGGTGTACTCTAGTGGATTTCAGCAATGCCTTTGATTCAGTTCCACATGGTAGGTTGACCTGCAAGTTGAAGGGTCTGGGAGTAGGGAGGAAACTAGTCAGATAGGTTGAAAACTGGCTGCAGGAGAGATAACAGAAGGTAGTGGTGGGGAGAGGGGTGAGGCATCAGAGCCCAGGGTAGTGACAAGTGGTGTCCCACAGGGCTTGGTGCTGGGACCGGTCCTGTTTAACATTTTCATAGCAGACATAGCAGTAGGGATCAAGAATAAGATCATTCTTTCTGCAGACAACACCAAGATCTGTGCTGAGGTGGAGGGGGGAGGGGGGCAAAGTACTTCAGGAGGATTTGGCAAAACTGGAGGAATGGTTGCATGCCTAGCAGCTTGGGTTCAATGCCAAGAAGTGCAAAGTGATGCATTTGGGAGCCAGGAACCCAGGATACAGTTACTGGTTGGAGGGTGTCCAGTTATCCACGTCCAAGGAGGAGGAGAAGGATCTGGGGGTGCTTGTGACCTGGGAAATGAACCACTCGGCAAAGTGCAGAAAGGCAGCGGCAAAGGCAAACAGGATACTAGGGTGCATAGCAAGGGGGATTACCTCTAGGAGTAGTGAGGTCATATTGCCCCTGTACAGGTTCATGGTGACACCGCAATTGAAATACTGCATGCAGTTCTGGTGCCCCTACTTAAAAAGGGACATCAAACTACTGGAGGCGGTGCAGTGCAGAGCAACAAAGATGATCCTGGTGTTGGGTGATAGACCTTACGAGGAGAGACTAAGAGATCTCAATATGTATACCCCGGAGGATAGAAGAGAGAGGGGGATATGATTGAGACCTTCAAGTACCTGAAGGGGATCAACAAAGTGGGCACCAGGTGCTTGCTCAATCTTAAGGGCAGAAGGGAGACCAGAGGGTACTCTCTGAAGCTGGAGGGGAGCAGATTCAAGAGGGAAATGAGGAGACACTATTTCACCAAAAGGGTGGTAGCAGGGTGGAATGCACTGCCTGAGAAAGTTGTGTCATTGCAGACAGTGTGGAGCTTCAAGAGGTGGTGGAACAGATTCAAAGGGAGATACAAACCAGGAGGGGGCAGGGAATCGGGAGGAAGGAAATTGCGGGAGGGAGCAGCTGCAGTCTAATGGACTGATGTGCTGCACACTCAAGCAGACTAGGTAGACCATAAGGCTTGTATCTGCTGCCAATTTCATATGTTCATATGTTCGTATGTTAGTATGTTAAGAGAGGTTCTATGTTAAACCTCTAAATTTGTACCTTAACAGCTTTGGTAATGTTTGACAAACTTAGCTGCAATTTTGCATGTGTTGTCTAGGAGGCAAGGTCTAAATCTGTGGAAAGGCTTGTGATTGCAGCTTGTGCAGTTTCTGAGATCAGCATATATTTTATTTTCCTGTAGACATCGATTTGTTTTCTTATACTTAACATGGGATTTAGGTTTTCTCTTATGTACAGCATATATGGAATGGAATTTTTTTCTGAAACGTTCAGGACAGATGGGTGCTATAGTGTTGTGTGAAATGCAAAAATTTTGCTATGCAAGATATTTCATGTAATTCCTTCATTACGCAAAATTTTTTGCTTAGGCGAAATGTAATTTGGCCGGGATGGCAGTTTTGTGTAACTGTGAAATTTTGTCAGTTTTGCTCTAGTTCTGATTTCGTCTGCAAAATTATGCTCAGAAGGTGAAATTTGCAGTGCATTGTGGGTAAATGGGTAAAATACCACATGCAGGCTGTTTCTAGCGCAGTGTATTGTCTGTTGAGTAGGCGAGCAGTTCAGTGTGGTGCATCACAGCCAATAAACTCTTTAAAAACCTCTTTATATCTTATTTTTGAGAGCTACTTGCTCCCAAAATATACACTTTGTTCCTAGTGCTGCAAGTGAACATTTTCTCCTTTTTATGTTGGCTTGCCGCGCTAGTGCGCAAGTCAACATATTGGGAGAGTGCAGCTTTGGGGGCACGGCTGCTGTTGGGCGAATGCAGGGCACGCATCAGTAGGTGCCTCCCTCATTCCCCAATAAGCCAGCATGCTAGCACTGACACCAACATTATGTAAAGTGGACATAACTTCTAAACAAAGTGCCGCTGCAATCAGAGACAAGCTCGTCATGCAGCGGCACAGATGACACACCTCCCGTACGTGCCCGTCCCCCCACACAGAGTACAGGGTGCCATGCTGGGAGCCCACCCAGCGTGGCAACTTATGCCATAGCGACAGGGGGTGCCCAATCCCCATCGGCTCCACTGTCCCCCCTCGTACAGGGTGCCACGCAGGGAACCCACCCACGCGGGCAACTGATGCCATGGCCGATGGGGTGCCCAACTCGGCCGGCTCCATGCCCCCCAGCCGCCCTTCTGCCATGCTGGGGAGCCCACCCCAGCGTGGCAAATGCCCCAGGTCGTCTTTTTTTAAACCTGTAAATTAAAAACGGTCCCACAGCGCTTCTCTACCCGCCCTCCCACAATCCGCACCCACCCACAGCGCACCCTGCCTCCCCACACCCCCCTCACCCCATACTTACCTCTAGAGTCCGGCGCGACGATCTTCAGTGAACCGGAACACGTCTGCACTCTTCAAAGCCGACCACGAACTGATGAAATGCCGGTAAGCTGTATAATGGACTAGATAGGGTTTTTTCAACTTTGTTGCATATCTCAGGCATTTTGGAATTTTTGCACCAAATTTTCAACATGGGGTTTTTGGCCTCCTCATGAATTCTGTCACTGTCATGGCATTTATCGGCCTCAAAAGGTGATTTCGCAGTCACTGCATGAAATCACCTTCAGGCCCATTAACAAAATGACAGTGGCGGTGTTCATGAGGTGCCCTCTTAAAAAGCCTAAGTTCCAAATTTGGTGGAAAAAATCCAATAAATGCCTGTTTTACGAGCGTGCGTTGCGCAGTTGCTACGCAGGCTCATAACTTCGCGCATTCACAATATTTTACTGCCGGATTTTCAGCATTGTCATTTTTGTACACCTCCTTGTGAACAGTACAGCTGTCATTTTCCACATCCTGCCCGAAATGTGTTTCCGCACTTCTGGCACACAATAGCGCAGTCGCTGTGGGAAATCAGTGTTTGGGCCAGATTATGAAAATGACAGTGACACAGTTCATGAGCAGAGGACCTAAAATGCCTATGTTGAAAATTTGGTGATGATACTCCATAAAATAACTGTGTTACGAGCATGCATTGGCAGATTGCAAGCACGCTCGTACTGTCGTGCATTTGTGATATTTTCAGTCTGGATTTTCACCATTGCCATTTTTCCACACCTCTTAATGAACAGTACAGCCATCATTTGACATATCATGCCCAAAATGTGTTTTCGCACTTCCGGCACAGAATAGCGTGGTCGCTGTGCGAAATCACTTCTTGGGACACGTTGAGGAAATAACAGTGACACTGTACATGAGCAGAGGTGCTAAAATGCCTATGTTGAAAATTTGGTGCCGAACGCCCATAAAATGGCAGTGTTGCAAGCGTGCATTGCATATTTCCCACACACCCTAGTAGCTTCGCAAATTTGGTATATTTACATGCCACATTTTCAACACTGGCATTTTTTTACACCTCCTTATGAACTGTGCAGCTGTCATTTCTCACATCCTGCCCGACATGTTTTCCCACACTGCACTACCAAACACCCAAAGGGACACCCTAATGCTTGTCACTCTCTGCAGGGTGGGGGTGGGTTGGCATCAGTTCAATACTTCACTGCCGCTCCTATGATGCATCTGTCTAACTCCTGCACTACCAATGCCAATGCCAGCAAGCCAACATTCGGCATTGACAAATGCTTGTTGGATTTTTGGATAATCTGTAGTTTAACTTAGGTAGTGTTTTCAGTTTTGTCTGTGTCTGTGGAGCTGAGTGGGGGAGAGTAGACCATGTGGTGTGCGTGTGAAAGCAGAGCAGGCTAGTTCCTAATATTTGACAGATTCCTTACAAGTTGTGAGTTTCTGTTATTTCTTTTAAGCCTTTATATTTTTGTTGGTGTGCTACTTATTTGTAATATTTTTCTTACATATTGACAAATTTTGTGTCACTGTATCGGAACAGTTACTCATTCTGAGTTGTCCTGTTCCTCTTACTCTGTTTAATCACACTTGTGCTTTTTTGTTGTTGTATTGGAAGTACTTGTAGTTGATTGACCACTTGTCCATATTCAGGTACACTGCTTTGGTGAATTGCTCACAGAATTTAAGAATGTGAGCTAGCCTCTGCATTGTGGCATTCCTGTTTTTCTGTTTAATTTGCTTACCCTTTCCCTGTTATATCATTGTTTACTACCTGACCAGCACTATATAAAAAACAACATAGTTTTCAAGAGAGTGGTGGTCCCTCCCAGATTATTGGAGGTGACTGTTTGTTCATTTTAAATTTTGTTGTCCCTGCCCTCTTATATATCTATAAGCAACAAGCATTTGTCAATGCCGAATGTTGCTTGCTTGTATGCGCTGTTTAGGTATTTGGAAGTGACAGTTTCATGCCTTCCTCTCAAGACATCCACTGTGTCTTTCCGTTCAGTATTCACAGAAGAGTGGGAGGGGCAAGGGCCACAGCAGTACAGCAGTTGGCAAGGTGGTGAAGAGGTGGACAAAAGAGTCCTGCAGGAGCTCACTAAATTGAAGGTAGACAAAGCGATGGAACCAGATGGCATACGCCCAAGGATATTAACAGAACTGCGAAGGGAGATAGCAGTACCTCTGGCAGCCATGTTCACTGAGTCATTCAACATGAGTGAATTGGAGGAGGGCACATGTGGTCCTCTACACAAGTCCGCAGCAGGGAGGAGGCAGGGAACAATAGGCCATTCAGCCTCATCTCAGTAGTGGGGAAGATCATGGAGACATTGCTTAAAGAAAGGATAGTGGGGCATCTAGATGCCATCGGAACCCAGGACCATAGACAACATGGATTCACAGTGGGGACATCATGTCAGATAAATCTGGGTGATTTATTTGACTGGGTGACAAAGGAAGTGAATCAGGGTGGGTCAGCGGACAACACTTACCTTGATTTCAGCAAAGCCTTTGACACCATCCCATATAGGAGGCTGATAAACTAGCTGGGTAGGCTGGACATGGGGGAAAGGGTGGTAAACTGGGTTAGAAATTGGCTAACAGACAGGAGGCAGAGAGTGGTGGTAAATGGTATGTAGTCTAGGGAGAGGGGGCGACTAGTGGGGTGCTGCAGGGATCGGTCCTGGGGCCAGTTCTGTTCAATGTCTTCATTAGTAATATTGCAGAACATCTGAAGGGAATTTTTTCACCAGATTTTCAACATAGCCATTTTAAGACCTCTGCTCATGAACAGTGTCACTGTGATTTTCTTAATTTGTCCCGTACATTGTTTTCGCACACTGACTGTGCCATTGTGCGCTACATGGGTGGAAACACGTTTTGGGAGAGATGTGAAAAATGACAGCTGTACTACTCATAAGAAGGTGTGGTAAAATGGCAATGTTGAAAATCTGGAGTGAAAATATTGAAAATTCACGAACTTACGAGCGTGCGTAGGAGCTGTACAACGCACACTCGTAAAACAGTCATTTTTTGGAATTTTTTCAACAATCTTCAACATAGTCATTTTAAGACCTTTGCTCGTGAACACTGTCACTGTGATTTTCTTAATTTATCCCGTACATTGATTTCGCACACTGACTGTGCCATTGTGCGCTACATGGGCGGAAACACGTTTTGGGTGAGATGTGAAAAATGACAGCTGTACTATTTATAAGGAGGTGTGGCAAAATGGCAATGTTGGAAATCTGGAGTGAAAATATTGAAAATTCGCAAACTTACGAGTGTGCATAGGAACTGTACAACGCACGCTCGTAAAACAGTCATTTTTTGGAATTTTTTCACCAAATTTTCAACATAGCCATTTTAACACCTGAGCTCATGAACAGTGTCACTGTGATTTTCTTAATTTGTCCTGTACATTGATTTTGCACACCAACTGCGCCATTGTGTGCTACATGGACAGAAACACGTTTTGGGTGAGATGTGAAAAATGGCAGCTGTACTACTCATAAGCAGGTGTGATAAAATGGCAATGTTGGAAATCTGGAGTGAAAATATTAAAAAATCACGACCTTACGAGCCTGCGTAGGAACTGCTCAACGCACGCTCGTAAAACAGTCATTTTTAGGAATTTTTTCACCAAATTTTCAACATAGCCATTTTAAGACCTCTGCTCATGAACAGTGTCACTGTGATTTTCTTAATTTGTCCCGTACATTGATTTTGTGCAGCGACTGCGCCATTCTGTGCTACATGGGCGGAAACACATTTTGGGTGAGATGTGAAAAATGACAGCTGTACTACTCATAAGAAGGTGTGGTAAAATGGCAATGTTGAAAATCTGGAGTGAAAATATTGAAATTACGTGAACTTACGAGCCTGCGTAGGAACTGCGTAATGCACGCCAGGAAATAAAGTTATTTTTTGCATTTTGGCACCAAATTTTCAAATTAGGTTTGGGACCCCTTCTCATGAATGATGTCACTGTCATGGTGGTATTCAGGCCCGAAGGGTGATTTCTGATCACTGCCAGTCACTATGCGAAATCACACTTGGCCTGAATAACGCCATGACAGTGACATCATTTATGAGAAGGGGCCTAAAACCCCATGTTGAAAATTGGTGCAAAAATTCCAAAATGCCTGAGATATGCAACAAAGTTGAACACCCCTATTTAGCCCATTATACAGCTTACCGGCATTTCCTCAGTTCGCGGTCGGCTTTGAAGAGTGCAGGCGTGTTCCCAGTCCACGAAGATACGGCGCGGAGTCGGTAAGTATGGGGTGGGGTGTGGGGGTGTGGGGATACTAGATGCGAAGTGGGTGGGTGCGGGTTGTGGGAGGGGTTGGGAGACATGCCGTGGGACCGCTTTTTGTTTTACAGGTTAAAAATAAAAGCCGTTGTGGAACATTTGCCACGCTGGGGTGGGCTCCCAGCGTGGCATAAGGATGTTGGGGGCCGCTCAGCCGACGGAGATTGGGGCACCCCGCCAGCCATAGATTGTTGCCACACTGGGGTGGGCCCCAGCGGGCACAAGGACGGGGCGCTCAGCCCGACGGGGATTGGGCACCACGGCCATAGACGGTTGCCACACTGCGGGCTCTCAGCGTGGCACAAGGACGGGGGTGTTCAGCCGATGGGGGATTGGGCACCCCTGTCGGACAAAGAGTGCTTGCCACGCTGGGTGGGCTCCCAGCGTGGCACCGACTACGGGGACGCAGCTCAGCCAATGGGGATTGGGCACCCGTCGGCTATACGATAGCGTGCGAAGCGCCGCATCACTGCTGTGTTCGTGGGAGCGCGCTGCGAGCAGCCGATATCTTATCGGTGCTCACTGAAGCTTAGCTCCACCTTTCAACTGTATGCCACTGCATTTTGGAGCATGTCATAGACAGCTCCAAAATGCATTGGCTTACAGGGGCCGCGCCTGCCAGCACACTGACTGAATTGGAGGAGGAGGTGACACACCTCCGAAATCTCCGATGATGGCACTATGTTTCTTGCATATGCGTGCAAGCAACATAAAAATTGTATTTAGTATGTACTAACACATTGTAGTACTTGTCTTGCCTTGTCCAGACAATGCTTATCCATAGGTCCATGGATCGTATTGTGACTGTGAGGTGTTCTGTGCCATTGGTTTTCTATTTAGTTTTGTGTTATCCTACCCATACCTACTGGTTATTATCAAGTTGTGTAATAACCATTTCATTTAAATACTGTCATTTTATTAAGAAGTACTTCAGTAGTTTTTCAGAGTCACTTCAGATCCTTGTTGGGGGGAGGGGGGTTCTCTGTTGGTGTGCTATTTAAAGTCACTTACTTCTGCCCTGTTACCCTGTGTTACTTAATTCCTATTTTTGGAAAGGAAAAATAAAATTGCTTTTTACCACTAGAAAAGGCTACAGTAGTAGTTGTAGTTGTATAGACTACAGTGCAGCTACCTGTCCTGATTTCTGTTTGGCCTTTGAAGACAGTACTGCAGGCATTATTCACACTTAGTAAATAGAAATATGTTATCATATACTGTACTTCCAGAGAAAGGCAAATGTTGGAACAAGCATATAAATATGCTTGCCAAGAGACATTCCAGTTCAGGGAAAGGTGACAGGGTGGGAGATGCTTCAAGGACATCCGTTGAAAAAAAGTAGAAATGCAGTTCCACTTCCACAAAGCAAATATATTTCTGCATCAATGCTTTCTGTGGGCTCTGGTGCTGTTGCAGCCGGTACCAGCAAAAGAGAAGTTAGAAGTGGCATAAATGTGACTCAGTTTTTTACAGCCAAATCCGTAGCTACCATGCTTGTTGGGGATGATACTGAGAATAAGGGAGACACTCACATCAGGGCAGGCACAGAGGTCCAGGAAGAAGAGGATAAAGCTGTCGGTGTGACTGTTCCTGCTCATAGTAGAGTTGGTGGTGGTGATACTATCAGTCTGTTTCTGCTGGAGAAAGAGATGCAGAAAGTCAGGCCCCTGAGGAGATGCCAGAAAAGGAAAAAGTTTCTGTGGAAGTAGATAGTGGTAGGGAGCAGGAGGAGGAGGAGGACATAATCAGCTGTGGTCCAGATGATCACGAAATGTTGAATCTTCTGTTGGGGCCAGAGTTGAAAAAGCTGAAGGTTGATGTAGCCCATTTAGATGCAGAACCTGAGGGTGAGGCTATCAGCAAGCCTACAACAAGTAGCCAAGTAAACCCCTCCCAAAACTAGTATAATGGAAGTCATGAAAGTGGCCCAAAAAGCAAAAACTTCAGCACCTTTGGCTCCGCTGTCCCAGTCCTAGTACTATGTGAAATCCAGAAGGGCAACGTCCCTAGTTTGGGATTTTTTTGTGCTTGATGCAGCTGCTGAGATCATAGTGATATGTCATTTGTGTCAAGCACATGTCAGTCATGGAAACAAGGGCAGCCACATAGGCACCAGTGGCCAACACACCCACTTGAAAAACAAGCACCTGTTGTGCTGGCATCAACACCTGAAAGATACCTGACCTGTCAGTGGGACTTCTCTCATCAAGCTAAATGTAAGTGACAGCAGTGCAATAGAGCAGGAGAAGGGAGGGCTGAGTGGGTTGGTGGAGGAGGAATGTGAGCAGTCCTTTGCTCTCTTGAGCAGTGGGCATAGTAGCAGTGGAGGTGCCACTCCCTTGAGTCATAAAACTATACCACCAGTCACCAAATCAACCAAAACAACCAGTTTCATACATTCTGCACATCCCAGGCCCCAATAATCAACTGGTACCCCAGCAAGGACAACATTGGTGGCAAAAGTACAGCATTTTGGTTGACCAGCCCCAAAGATGCAGCCCACATTGAAGAGCATCTTTGAGCAGCACTCAAAGTACCCCCCAGTCATGCTGTTACATGCGAGCTGAACACAGCCACCACTCAAAAGCTGGCCATTGACCTGTTGCCGTTCTCCTTTGTGGAGAATCCTGGATTCCATTGTTTGATGGTTCATGCCTGTCTGAAATGGCAGGTTCCATCCCAAACTATTTCTCAAAACATGCCATGCCAGAACTTTACAGCAGAGTTTCAGAGTCCGTTCTACATGCCATGAAGCATTCTGCCTCTGAATATATCCTCCTTAGCATGGATATGTGGACAAGTGGACAAACAGAGGCCAGCTCATATCTGTGCATAATAGCACACTGGGCACAGTTAACTGGGGCAGTCACTGGTTTGGGGCTTGGCAAAACCTGCATAAAGCAAAATTGTGGTGGTAGCAACACACCTGGTATTCAGCAGGATGCCACCCTCACTATACAAAGTGTTACCGGGTCTCACACGGGTAAGAAAATGCTTAATGTGCTGCTAAATCAGATTGATGAGTGGCTAAACACACATTCACTGGTAGCAGGGTTTATTGCCAGTGACAATGGCTTCAATGTGGTGAAGTGCATTCATGACAGTGTTTTTTTTTCAGAGTGCCATGCCTGGCACACTGCCTTAATCTGGTTGAGCAGCAATTTCTACAGCATGCTGACATCAAGGAAATGGCATTTGTTGCCCAATGCATCTGTGTGCACTTCACCCATTCTGCAAAGGCCCATGACCATCTGTGTGAACTGCAGCTCAATAACCATTTTCTTCAGCACTGTATGAAGCTTGATGTTGTGACCAGGTGGAACTCCATGCTGTACATGCTAGATCAGCTGTATGAGCAGAGGTGGTTTCAGGCTGCCTGCTGCTGCACACCACCTGGGACAGTGCCGAAGTGTCCATCGCTCTAACAATGGAGCAGTGGCAACAAATGGATGGCATAATAAGCATTCTGCATCCATTCAAGCATGCAACACAGGCTGTGAGTGGAGACACTGCCTGTATAAGTCAGTCAATACCCCTTATATGTATGCTGAGGCAGACACTGTTGAATGTCTATCACCAGATGGAGGCAAGTGGTGATCATAGTGCTTGTAATCTAATGGGTCACATGATCCATGTACTGGGCAGCAATACACATATATCTGGCATTCTACAGTCAGATGAATTTGCTATTGCTACCATGCTTGATCCATGCTACAAACATGGCTTGCCCACAATAATTGAAGGAGGTTGTCAGTGACTGGAAAAATTGACAGATTACCTCATCAGATGGGTACATCGTGCACAGAGAAAAAAGACACTGACACAGACACAAACTGCAGATATACAGGGTGTTACTACTACCACCAGCAGCTCACAGGCCACCAAATCTGAAAAAATATCAAAGTTGCAGCAGAAAATGGCAAGTAATCCCGATGCTCTTTACCAGGTGAGAGTGGAAGAAATAGAAGACAAGGAGCAGAAGCCTGATGAGGCAGCAGGACTCAGAGCAGCAGAAAGAATGGTGGAGGCATACATGGGAGACACCAAACATCTTGTCATCACTGATGAACCATTGCAGTATTGGAGCAGCAAAATGAGTGATTGGCCTACTCTGGCATCAGTTGCTTTTAAATACCTGACCTACACACCATCCAGCGTCAGTGTGGAAAGGGTTTTTAGTTTGGCCAGAGCCATTGTGCATGACTGGAGGACAAATTTGTCATCCAAGAATGTATCCATCCTAACATTCATAAAAAATGAATGAGAGTCACATTCCACATAACACAGTTATGTCAATGGTGTTGCCACATGAACTGTGTCTCTGAGGCGATGATGACAACGAAGATGTCAGCACTGCCAAGGCTTCTTCCAGCAGCAGGGAGGTAAATGAAGCATCAATGATGAAGGAATTTCCACCTGGTGATGACTCCAGTCTTGAAGACTGTGGGCTGCTTCATGGATGATGTGGCACTGGAAGAAGGCTAAAGTTGTTATGGTATACCCCCCACCCATTTCCACTGAGTATACGCTTTTAAGTTATTGTTATACATTTTTCATTGGATTTTGATGGTGGTTCTGTGTTATCTTCTACTAATCTGGTTAATTTGATTACCCTGGTAACGCTGTTTACTTCAGTTAGTCATTTTTCAAATATTCCTTACTCCTGCAATGCTAACTGTAATGTCAATACACAATGGCCCCATTCAGCGAAATTTACTAAACACCATCTGCACCATTTCCACATATATGTCCTCCCTGAATGTGTGTCCACTCTCCCCCAAGAATATATTCGATGTAACTGCTTAGTCCGACAGTGCACAACCAGTACTAGGTGAATCAGCAATGCATGCCAGCTCCAGACATATATAGATTTCACCGGCATGTACTCCTCCTCCTTGGCATCCATCCTAATGTCTATAACACAGTGTTTAACAGGCTAGGCCTTCACTCTCATATTGCCAAGAAATATAGCTGAAAATTAGCTGTGAAGCTGACACAATGCATGCTCCACCATAAACAACAGTCACAGTACATCGATGCTGCCTCCAGCTATTGCTTCTCCTCCTCCTCCTCCTCCTCCTCCAGTGTTCCACCAAGAACCACTCACCCATGATGACAGCCTTACCAGCACATTTTGGGCCAGTTCCTCAACCAGCGTGATCCAGCAGTTTCATTCTAGCCAGCCCATTTGCTGTGTTTTCCCTCCAGCCAATCAAACAGCCACTCAGTGACATACAGCATCATCAAGCCTTAAAGATCAAATGCACACATATTTCATAAAAAGCTTGAATTCACTTGAATTCATGTGCCTGTGTCATGATTAGTGTTTCCTAAAAATAGCATGCTGTTTGGTTTTGTGGTCATCTTTAAATCAGCATCTGTTAATGTGCTCTGCAGTAACTGAAACAGTGAAGATGTTTCTGTCCCTGTCAGTGAGCAATGACATCATACCTGTCCAGCCTGCTGCTTCACCAATTAAATCCCTGATTGACTGAATAAGCTGTTGCAGTTCCTAGTTAGAGCAGTCTGTAGAGCTAATTGTTTTCACTCAGAGTTTGTTACTAACTCATCTGGCTTGAGTTTAGCAAGATATGCTTAAAATCTATCTTTCTGTTCTCATAAAAAGTTGATCATTTGGGGTTCGGTGCTGAATTTTAGTGGTATGAATGAATGTCTGTTAGAAATTACCTTGTCTGTATCACAGATTCTCTGTCATCAAAAACTCTGCATTCCATTCTGGCTATATAACACAGGGTTGTTTAATGGATATAAAATAAATCTGCATTCCGTTAATTCATAGAAGCAGTATGTCTTTGATGTAGCCTCAATAAATAGATCCGAATGAGAACAATTTTGTTTTTGTGTCAGATTGACAAACATATGTCTGCCACATTGCTATTTCAGGAACATGTACTGTATGAACTCATAAAATTCAGTTCTTTGCGGGGTTCTGAGTGAAAATACATCATGTATGTGTATAAATAGAAATACTATATATATGACATCCCGATGCCCCTGTCTCCTGCCTCTGAGTTGAGGCTGCTGCACCCCACTTCCCTCTGTCCCCCACCCCTACAGTCAGGGCCGATGCACACTGTTGCCCCCTTTTCCTGTCTCCACAGTCAAGGCCGCTGTGCTCTGCTAAGCCCGAGTCCCAGGGCCTCTGCCTTCACAGTTTGGGCTGCTGCACCATGCTGCCCGAGGTCACCAAAGGTGGGGCTTTTGCTGCACTCTGCTACCCACTTCTATTGCCCCAAACAGGCAGGGCTGCTGCACCACAGGCACCCCACAACACAGTCAGAGCTGCTGTACCCTGATTCCCCACTGTGTCTTGCACCACAGTTAAGGCTTCTGCACCTGACTGTCCTCAGTCCCTTGACACCACTGTGCCCTCCTGCACCATAGAGCCTCTTGCCCTCACAGTTAAAGTTGTTTCACCATGCTGCTCCCTGCCACTAGAGTCAGATCCTTTGGTACACTGCCCAAAACTATCCAACAGAAAATACAAAAAATACTTTCATCTTGTGTTGTAGGGTGGGGGACAGAAGGTAGCAGGATGCAGCAGCCTAAACTGTTTGTGCAGGAGGCAGCAGAGTGCAGCTACCCTGACTGTGTGGAGAAGACAGTGGGCAGTGGGTTGCAAGAGCCTCAAATGAGGGCAGGAGACAGAGGGCTTTTGGGGGAGAGGAAAGGAGAAAGCAGTGAGCTGCTACCTCAACTGTCGGGCAGGAGATATGGGAATCAGGATGCCATATAGTATTTCTAGTTATACACATAAATGATGTATTTTCATACAGAAACCCTCAAAGGACTGAATTTTATGAGTTCATACAGTACATGTTCCTGAAATAGCAGAGTGTGGCAGACACAGGTTTGTCAATCTGACATGTAAACAATATTGTTATCACATGCACATACTTACTGAGGCTACATCAAAGACACACTGCTTCTATGAATTAATGGAATGTATATTTATTTTATATCCTTTAAACAACGCTGTGTTATATAGCCAGAACAGAATGCAGGGTTTTAATGACAGAGAACTAATATCTGTGATACAGAAAAGGTAATTTCTCACAGACATTCACTGATACCACTTCAGTTCAGCACTGAACCCCAAATGATCAACTGTTTATGAGAACAGAATGATTTTAAGCTAATCTCTCCGAACACATACCAGATGGATTAGTAATAAACTCAGAGTGAAAACAATTAGCTCTACAGACTGCTCTAACTAGGAACTGCAACAGTTTATTTAGTCAATCAGGGACTTAATTGGTGAAGCAGCAGGCTGGACAAGAATGATGTCATTGCTCACTGACAGGGACAGAAACATCGTCACTGTTTCTTCACTGTTTTCAGTTACTACAGAGCACATTAACAGATGCTGATTTAAAGAAAACTACAAAACCAAACAGCATGATATTTTCAGGAAACACTAATCATGTCACAGGTATGTGGATTCAAGAGAATTCAAGCTTTTTATGAAATATGTGCATTTGATCTTTAAATATATCTGTTTCTCCTCCATGGCCTGTCTTCTGGTCAGGTGATTCATGGTAATTTTCTTTCAGTCATGTTCTCATCTTATTACTTATACCTCCATTGTGCATTCCTTTGCCATAGCAGGTCGAGGTTGCATCAAAGGCAGCCCACCTTATACAGAAATGATGTATATGTTATCTCATGTATTTGCGTTTGACTCCATGCAGGTTTTGCCATGAGCACTCCATGTAAGGCCAGGAATAAGCCTGATGCATCAGACATAGCACCGTCAGCATCTAGTCAATATTGCAAGCATCATTACGTACAGGTCAGTATCATCACCATTTATCTTTTTTAGTTGGTCGAATTTGTGTATTCCTCATGTATAAAATAGGATTGGATTAGGTAACATTATTTCCTTGCTACGGCATCATCATAAAATAAAAAACTATGAGTTGAAGTAATGGCACGGTTTTGTAATTTAAGGTGTGCAAATGCACGCTGTCTGTGTACATGGAGGTACTGCGGTTCTGTCAGTCAATGCAGAGATGTACAGGTCAAAATGTGGGCAATGCAGAGATGTATAGGTCAAAATGTGGGCAAAGCAGTTAAACAGGTTCTTTATTTCAAGACTTTCTATAGATACATTAGTGAAAGGAGAAAGTCCAGAGGGGGTATTGCTAAGCTTAATGGAGAAAAGGGAGCATGTGAGGAGGAGGACCCTGTAAAGGCATCTATCCTAAATAGATACTTTTGCTCAGTATTTACTGAAGAGAAGGTAGGGCAGGGCCCACAGCTCAGCATCATGGACACAGGGGGGAGGGAGGTGAACACTACTCCCTTCACAAAAGAAAGGGTCCTACAAGAGCTTGCTAAGCTCAGGGTGGATAAGGCAATGGGACCTGATGGCATACATCCCAGGGTACTTAAGGAGCTAAAGGAGGAACTAGCAGAGCCATTAGCAGAATTGTTTAGTGAGTCTCTGAGCACAGGAGAGGTCCCAGAAGACTGGAGAAGGGCTCATGTGTTTCGTCCACAAGAGTGGTAGCAGGGAGGAGGCAGGGAACTACAGACCAGTCAGTCTACCTCAGTAGTGGGCAAGATTATGGAGGCACTCCTTAAGGAAAGGATAGTGCAACACCTGGAATCCATAGGGGCACAGGATCCAAGACAGCATGGGTTTACAAAAGGAAGGTCCTGTCAAACTAATCTCATAGATTTCTTTGACTGGGTAACCAGAGTGGTGGACCAAGGGGGAGCAGTTGATGTCGCCTACCTTGACTTCAGCAAAGCTTTTGACACTGTTCCACATAGAAGATTGATAAATAAGCTGGGTAGGCTCGGGGTGGGTCAGAAGTTGGTCAACTGGGTGGCAAACTGGTTGACGGGCAAAAAACAGAGAGTGGTGGTAAATGGTATACAGTCAGAAGAGATGCAAGTCACAAGTGGGGTACCTCAGGGATCAGTCCTGGGGCCAGTCCTCTTCAACATCTTCATTAGTGACCTTGCAGATGGACTAGAGGGTAAGGCTTGTCTGTTTGCAGATGACACCAAGATCTGCAACAGAGTAGATGATCCAGATGGGGAGGACAGAATGAGAAGAGATCTGGATAAACTAGCAGAATGGTCAGAAGAGTGGCAACTGGGATTTAATACAAAGAAGTGCAAAATCATGCACATAGGGAAGAGAAACCGAAGCCACCTATAGGCTGGGAGGAGTTGCTAGCAGTCACAAAGGAAGAAAGAGACTTGGGCATCATCATCACTGATGACCTAAAATCATCCAAGCAGACCTCTAAAGCAGTAGGTAAGGCTAGGGGGGTGTTAGGGTGTATTACTAGGGGTATCACAAGTCATAAGTGGGAGGTAATAATCCCTCTGTATAAGACACTGGTTAGGCCCCATCTGGAGTACTGCGTGCAGTATTGGAGGCCACACCTTCACAAGGACATTAACCAAATTGAGGCAGTCCAGAGAAGGGCAACCAAAATGGTACAGGGACTGCATCAGAAGACATATGAGGACAGATTAATGGAGCTCAATATGTATACCCTTGAGCAAAGGAGGGAGAGAGGTGATATGATCGAGGTATTCAAACACCTTAAGGGCATAAACAAGGTGAAAGAGTCTAACATGTTTAAATATAAAAAAAATAGCAGGACAAGAGGACACAGCATGAGATTAGAGGGAGGCCGATTAAGGGGAATATGAGGAAATTATTTTCACAGAAAGTGTGGTGGATGCATGGAATGGCTTACCACAAGAAGTGGTGGCTATGAATGCAGTGCAGGGCTTCAAACAGGCATGGGATAGGCATAAGGGAGCAATACAAATGACTATGAATAGATAGGCCACTGACAGAGCAAAGGCCGATGGCACATTTATAAGGTAGAAAAAGAAATGGGCAGACTGGATGGGCCTTGCGGTCCTTATCTGCCGTCAACTTCTAAGATGGATGTCACAACAAGTACCTTACAGTTGTCTAGTTTGTCTTTTTGCTTTCTCAGGACTGGCGGCACATCTGCAAAAACTTCATTTTCACTTTATTTCATGACAGTTATGCTCAGATTCAGCTCCGCGCACTCCACTTTCACTTTATTTTTCTTCAGTACATGAGGCACCGATGGGAAAAGTGCTATTTGTTTGTATTATTTTCCATGACCGGTGCTGCAGATGAGAAACAGCAAGTTTTTTCAGTTGGAGTCAAGATGAAGTATGTGGCACTGGAATCAGACAAAAAGCATTCAACTTTATTTCATGATGATATTAAAATGTTCATTCTTCCAGGTTCTCTGCATCCCTGTAGGTTTCAAAATTAGCTCATAAACAAGAATTTCAGTCCAGGAAAATTTTAATCAACGGCACCAACATGGATGGTAAGCATCACTAGTTCACTACAGGTAAGTATCAATTAAGCAGTAATGCTCAACAGGGTGTGTGTCGTGCTGGGATAATGTCACACCTCAGGTGGTTGGGCATGAGGCCGTAGGCCGAGTACGTCCAATACCTTAGGTGTGACGTTATCCCATACGACACACACCCTGGAGGGCATTATTACTATTATACAATGGCTCATTGTCATACATAAAATAAAAAAATAATTTTAAAGAATGTTTTTATTAGAGTGGAAAAATATTTTTGTTTCTTAAAAGGAGATGCAAAAAAAGAGATCAAGATCCATAAGTTCATCTGCCATAAGCTCATCTACATTGGTTCACAGTGAGGCTGAGACTAGAGCCATGATGTTGTGCTGAGATAACATCACGGGTCCAGTCCCAGACTGACCAATCAGAGACCAGGAATTTTTCTTGCCATTGTATAATGCTAATTTTTTTTTTCTTTCCTATTTTATTCTCCCCTTTTTCACAGATAACCTTGGTTCAAACAACAGCAGTCATAAGTGGCAAATTTCGGTTCCAAAGGAATTCATTCTTTATTACAGGTAACACTGTTAGTTCAGGAAGCATCACAGTGCAGTGAATGATTATGCCACTGTTTACAGTGTCATTTGCACATTATTGGAAAAAGTAATATATCCTTCCTTTTCACAGTGGTTCAAGGAACTTCAGTAAGTACCATATATGAGGTCTTCAACAGTGGCAATGGCCAGACACATGTGGATAAAAGCCAAGGTCACACTCTGCGACTTCACTAAACAGTATTTCTAATATTTTTATTTTTTATTTTTCTTCACAGGTGTCCGTTGTTGATGATGACGTATTTGTTTACTTGTTCATGGCAGCAGTGGCCCACACCTTGCAGCTCAAGCATCACGATCCAACTTCCACACACCAGCAAGACCTGGTTGCAGTCACCGTACAGACATGGGATGCCAACCGACCAGAGGAAAATGAACCAACCATTCCAATTAAAGTACAGCATACCTGGCAGTCAGAGAAAATGAAGAATACATTTTGAGAATTGTTACAAGTCCCCCCCACCCTCATTAAAAATGAAGAAACACTTACCTCAGGTACTCGCTCGGAAACTTGAAAAATTTGGACACCAAATGCAGCTCACGTGTTGTGACCAGCAGCAGCAGGAGCAGTCGGTAACACATGCCCCAGAAAATTCCTGAATATTAACAAAATGAAACAGAGCAGAATTACTGCCAAACTCAGACATCTTTACTGCAGTAATCCCGGCCTTGGAAAATTAAATGACTGTGTGTTTTTGCCTTGTCTCATAATTTTCTCAGTTGTTTGTATACGCCTTTCCTGGCCTGTTACAAATTTCTGCCTGAAAAGCATTTTGCAGGAGGAAATCATTTTTCCCATTGTGGCCTGCACTTGCCATTCTTGGCAACCTCATCACTGCCACAATAATCGTGTATTGTTTGCCTTGTCTCATAGTTTTCTCATGTGTTTGTACACGCCTTTCCTTGGCTGTTGCAAATTTCTGGATGAAAAGCATTTTGCAGGAGGAAGTCATTTTCCCCACTGTGGCCTGCACTTTTTGTGCCTGGTGGTGGGGGAGGGGGACCAGTAGCCAACTTCAGGACTGAGACCGTATTTATCATAATTTATGTGAGACTTCTCTTTAAATTTTTGCTTGTGACATTTCTGGACTTATAAGGCCTGTGCTAGACGGCACAGCAGCAAGAAGCAACGAGAATCATCATGAAATCATTTGTAAACAGTGGACAAAACTGCATTTTTTTGTCCTGGTGGTGGTGGAGCTCTCATCAAACTTCTGGACTGAGACCACATTTATGTCTCAATTTTCTGTAAAATTTCTCATGTTACATTTCTGGACTTATAAAGCCTGTGCTGCATGGCACAGCAGCAAGGGGCAATGAGATGTTTTATGTTGTAAAGTCTCTGGCTACACACACAGTCACTTACAGCAGGATTTTTCGTAAGTTATAATGGCTCCAATGTAGTGAAGTGAGTTGTGATGATTGTGTTATTATCTGCTGTTAGCCTGTTAATCAGTTTCATTTGATTACCCTTGCCCTAAACTGTTGATTAGTCCTTGCCCTATATTAAGGCAACAGTCAAGTTACCAAAATCATAAACATTATAGGATATAGAATAGGCTGACTCAAAAAATATACAATTTATCTACAAGTGTGAGGGGGCAGGACCATAACTCATGAGTGGCAGAGCCATGAGTGAGTTATGAAAGTCCTGCCCACTTACAAGTGATGATTTGCCCATTTTGGTCCACGCCTGTGTGACCTCGCGCTTTGACTATTGCAACTCCCTTTACTTAGGGCTTCCTGGGGTTGATATCCGCCGTTTGCAGCTAATGCAGAATGCTGCTGCTCATTTACTGACTGGGGTATCCAGGAGATCTCATATTACCCCAGTGCTGCGTGATCTGCACTGGCTGCCGATTCAGTGGCGGATCACCTTTAAGGTAGGCTTGTTAACCTACAAAGCCCTACACGGACTGGTTCCTGACAACTTGAAAGAGCTTCTGACTCCTTTCACCCCTGTGCAACAGCTCCGCTTTGCTGATGAGGGGTTGCTGGAGATTCTGACGGTTAGTTTGAATTCAACTGGGGCTTGCACTTTTATGTTTGCTGCCCCAACCCTCTGGAATTCTCTGCCCCGTCAACTTCGGGAGTGCAGGACTGTGGGGAGCTTTAAACAGGCACTGAAAACGTTTTTATGGATTAAGACATTCCCTGATCTGTTGTGATTTTATTATGTTTTAATGAACTGTCTGTGATTATGTGAAGCGCCTTGATAATGTGAAAGGCGCTCAATAAATAAAGCTATTATTATTAATTGCCTATTTTGAGTCAGACTATTGTATATTTGATATATACAACAATAATTTACAAGTTATAGCTTTTAAATCTGAAGTTTATTTAAAAATGTTGCTGTTTTCTTTGATTTAAACTGCCTGCTTCAGTGCTGCACTAGGCATTGTGATGCAGGACATCTCAAGGGCAGCAGTCATTTGCTTACAGAGCCCCACTCAGGTTCAATGCATTTCCCAATGAAATCCTATCCATACCAAGATTAGGTCCTTTCAAGCACAGGCTCCATCAGCATCTTACGACAAACAGTTCCTGCAGCTGCTTCACTTAATGATACTACCGCCTGTGCGCACTCCAGTTCCCTCTTCTCCACCTCAAAGCTTTACCTTTCCAACCCTTGCTATATCCTCCTACCCTCCCCCCACTATCACCTCCCCTGCTACCTATTATCCACACCCGCCACTCTTTCTACTCCTACTGACAAGGCCTTCTGACTGCTTACCCCTCTTCTTCTCTCCTCTTACCCCCCCCCCGCGCCTTTCTTCTCCATTACTGAAGTTATTAATTATAGATAATTAAAGTATGTACTTTACTGTTTTTTAAACCTGGTCTTTGTATTACCACCTCTGTATGTTTGCTCACCCCTCTCCACTGACGTGGAACCTTTGTAAATGAGTGCCCTGTGCTCAAAGGTATTGTAATCCAAGACTGAATAAATAAATAAATGTCATCAGCATTGTAGAAGCTGCTCTCTGATTGGTTCAGTATTCCACTGTGATGACAGCAACTTAAAAAATATCCATTGTGACAACAGTAACAATTATATTTTTCGATATCTTGCTGTTACTGATGTCACTAAGATATCTTTTTTTATCTTGCCATTTTCACCCCTACTCCTGATGTATATTTTGCATTATTACAGCAATAATGTTCCTGTGCCGAAAATATCAAGATACACATTTTACTTTTCATTTCCACTAACCCCATCCTGAAGCAAGATATGTTGTCTTGAAGCCTATAAAAGTGCCAACAATACACCTGCCCTGCCCTGACAACTGCCGCGCCCATGCACACCATGCAACTAATGAAATATTTTGTGCCGCTTACTATCCGTGACATGTTGAAGAACCCTCCTAGTACAAGTATAGTATGAACGTAGCACATTCATTAAACTGGTATCACCAGTAGAAAAGATTTTACAAAATCATGAGCACTGGTGGCCATCTTTAATGACATGAGTCATAAATTACAAAATAATATCTACACACACTTACTGTACCTTACCTGGTGAATGCAAACTGCTGAAATTTCCCCCAGAAGAAACATGCAGTGCACATGAAGACCAGCAGCAGCAGGCATCCTCATTCCCCTAAAAGCACTGCTTACCTGGAAATAAGATAAAAAGAATAAACAAGTTTTGATGATTGGTACAATCCCCCCCCATAAAACCCATTAAAAATGAATAAGTACTTACCTCAGGAACTGGCTGTGAAACTAGAACCGTTCTACATGAAAGACTGATGCCTGACAAGCAACAGCAGGAGTAGCAGGTAACACATGCACCAGCACTGGAATTCCTGAATATTGACAAAGGCATATACTGTAGAACACAGTTACTGTCAAAGTCAGTCATCTGGACTGCAGTAATCCCACTTCCCCTCAATGAAAAATTAAATACTTACCTTCAGTGTAGGGAAATATGGTGCATTCAAACATCCAAATCCCAGCATGATGAAGCTTCCTTAGCCTGGCATCATGATGTAATCCTCCACCAACTGGAAAAAGTGGAAAAGCAGTACAAACATATTAGACCTTGACAGGCCACAATACCAACCCACTCCCACACCTCCCTTGCACAGAAACAAAAATGAAATACATGGAAATACTTATGTATGCAGCAGTATGTCTGTGAGAATGATCCATCAACATCACACCAGCCAAAACATTACTTGGTGGTAAGTTGGCAACCAGTCAGAGAAGCAGCAGGCAGCAAGCTACAGCACCCCAAAATCTCATTCCCTCCATGCCATACAAGTTACAACCACAGCATCACCACAGCCAAACAGGACAGCATTGTCAAATGAATACTGTAGATTAATCTCAATTGTGAAACAAGCAGCAGGTTACAGCAAGAAGAGCAGCAGCGTTTTGTAGGAGGAATAAATTTGCTCAGCGTGGCCCCACAGCCACCACTTGCCATGCTGGCAATTTCATAATTGCCACAATAATTGTGTCTCCCTTCTATCACAATTTTGTTGTGTTACATTTCTGGACTTCTAAGGCCTGTTCTGCATAGCTCAGCAGCTAGCAGCAACAAGCTTCATCCTGAAATCATTTGTAAATGGTGGACAAAACAGCACTTTTTTGTCTGAGTGGTGGTTGGGCTCTATAAAACGTCTGGTTTGAAACCACATTTATGTCTCAGTTTTATGTAACATTTCTCATGTAGCATTTCTAGACTTCTAAGGCCTGTTCTGCACAGCACAGCAACTCGCGGCAGCAAGATGCATCCTGAAATCATTTGTAAATGGTGGATAAACAGCATTTTTTTGTCCAGGTTGTGGTTGGGCTCCATAAAACTTCTGGTCTGAAACCACATACATGTCTCAATTTTATCATTTTTATGTAACATTTCTTATGTAACATTTCTGGACTTCTAAGGCCTGTTCTGCAGGGCACAACAGGTAGCGTCAAGAAGATTCATCCTGGAATCATTTGTAAACAGTGGACAAAACAGCATTATTTTGTCTGGGTGGTGGAAGGGCACTATATAATATCATGACTGAGAGCAGATTCATGTCTCAATTTCATCCTACCTTTTTCCTGTCGTATGCTCTACACAGCATGGCGGCAAAAGGGTGTGTTAAACTTTGGCCCAAATGCACATTTTGGAATAGGTGGTGGTGGGGCACTATAAAACATCATCATTACTGCAGGAGACGGACCCCAAGTTAACATTTGTGGCAAGCCCAGGGGACACAAGTTGTCTTAAGCACAAAAAATATATTTATGTTTAACTTTGCAATAAAATTGCTTATGTTTATATGATTGTTGTGTACATCTTCAGACTGATGCTGCACACAGCCACAACAACTGCCACTACATCATATAGCTTTGGGAAAAAAATGTTGTTCATAGGAACAAATCGCAATACTGTACTTGCCATTTGCAGATAGGAGGAGGAAATATATAAAGAAGGAGTAACACAAAACAAAAAGAAAGGTACAGTGTTTATGGCTACACTGACTGACGCTAACACACCACGGGGGGATATGCAGGGTCAGGGCAAGGATATTCATATGAGAGGGGAAAAGTAAATTACTGAACAGGGAAAAGGATTGAATGCTATAGGGAGGGAGAACAAACATTACATAACACACAAAACTGCAAGACAAAAACATATGATTATAAGACAAGAACAAGAAGCAAGAGGATATAGAAGAGGAAGAGGACAGAACATTTTTTGTGTGCTTTTTTTACTTTTTTATTTTTTTTCTTATTTTTAGGGGGTGGAGATGAGAAGAGTGACACTAACAAAGGACAGGAAAAGGAAAAGAAAATACATGTGGCTGCTGCCTGCCTCACTGACTAATACAAGCTTACGTGGCATTGGCGCCAGGCCCCAATTCTGAACTGCTGCCACCACCACCTCCACCATGCAGCTTTGCCAGGAGTTCCAACACTTTCTGCTGGTCATCCATAAGTTTCCTCATGTCCCCTCTGGCCTCCTGGTGGAACTGTCTGTGAACAGCCACCAGGTCTTCATGGCTGACTGTCACCTGACCAACTGGGGCTGCTGCAGGCTGTGTGTGATCATCACCACCATGATGATGGTGGTGCCAGCAGCTGTGGGGTGATGGTACTGCTGCTGCTTCCTGCTGCTGTTTCCTGGTGTGGCACCCCCCTTCGAGGCTGACAGCGATCACCTTCCTCCTTCTTCCCCCCTTTCCCTTCCATCTGATCTCCTCACTAGTGCTGCCTCCTGCTGCTGCCACCTCTTGCTGCTTTTTGAGCCACTCTGCAGGGTGGTGGTGTTGCAGATGGCTCCTTTGGCCACCAGTTCCAAGGTGTGCCCCTTTCTTCCCCCTCCTTACAGATCTGCTGCAAAGGTTGCAGATCACAATGCTGTCATCTGCAGTATTTGTGGTGAAGACAAACCACATAGATGACACTCTTGGGTGGTGGTGGGGCACCACCAGCTGATGTCCCAGGGGCCACAACATCATGCTGCTGCTCGGGGGTGGCAGGGGGCACATGCTCCTGCTAGGGGGGAAATAGTATCCTGCTGCTGCTGGGGAGTGGGGGCCACATTTTCCTGCTGCTGCTGATGATGGACAATGGATTACTCCTGCTGCTGCTGGGGGTGGGTGGGTACATACTCCTCATGCTGCTTAGGGGAGCAATGGCTCATGCTGCTGCTGGGGGTGGGGGACAAATGCTCCTGATGGTGGGGGGCAATGGGATTTTGCTGCTGGGGCAGGGGGGCACATGCTTCTGCTGGGGGGCCTCATACATAAATGTCTACCTGTCAAGGTGAACACTGGATCCTGCTTTCTTTTCAGTCCCCCTTGCCCTACCTTTCCCATCCATTATCCCTTATAACGAATGTTTTCTTAACAGAAAACTAAACAAATAAAAAAGAAAGAGAGAGAGTGAGGGAGTCTCTCACACACACACACACACACACACAATATACAGTCACAGAAATGAAATAATAAACACACCAGATAACCTAAGGAAAAGAGCACAAATCTATTATTTTTAAACTAAATAGTATCTGTGGTTGCTTGACTTGAAATTTGGTTGCGCATCATAACTTTTGGTTTTGCGATTTAATTTGGTTTCTTGCCATGAAATTTGATAGTGCATTTAGGGCTCTACACATGAAAGTGCAGATTGTCTATGCGTCACATATCTGAGGTGCATAGGCAACCCTACATGTGAATGCCACAAAGTGGAGGTCCATTGAAGCCATTGAAGCCCCGGCAGCATTCACTATCAGTACACCAGCCAGTTGCATACAGGTTCCCCGGCTGCCTGAGCAGCTACATGCCATGGACAGTCGGGGTTTGCTGGGGGGCATGCTCACACTCTGCATGATTCACTAAGGTGCTGAGTGCCGGGCCAGGGAGTAAAATGTTACACCACTGGGGACCCTGCCATAAGTATCTACACCCCCCAGTGGCTACTGGTGGGGTGTTGTGGCAACAGGGTCGTACTGCATGCTGCTGCCCCAGCTCACCGGGCTGCCAAGGTGGGCTGGGGGCAGCTGTTCATGTGAGTTCCCATAGTTGTAATAATCCTGGACCCATGCCTTTGCACACTTCCCCACATCTCTGGTGCAAGGGACCCACTCTAGGACCAAGACGGGCATCCAAGTTGATGCCCACCTGTGTCCGCATGCCACCCCGCACAGCCCCTATCCAGCTGCACACTGGGGTGGGTGCTGCTGACAGGTGCCCTGTGAGTGCTTGTATTTGTGAATACTTTACATTCTGTGCCAGTCCAGGGCTGCGTAGGTGTGCATGCCATTTTTGCATGACTCGCACATACTTTGTACACTTACTGTATGTGCATAGACCCATAATGGAGACAACTCTTCTCTTGGAATACAGCCCTGCATGTCTGCACCTGTAGGTGGCAGAAGACACTATGCATTGGCTGACAGATGGACTCATTCTCCTGTACATCTTTATATGCAGCTACATGGAAGTGCAGACAACATCGAGCCTTGTGCTTCCACAGTGCACCTGACAGCCCCATTAATTCTTGGCATCCATCACTGCACAGAACTGCAGGGACTGCAAGGACCCTGCACTTCCATAGCAGACAAAGTATTCCCTTTTTACATTAGGCCTGCACATCTGCATATCTTCACACAGATCCCAAAGGGCTTTGTGATTGAGGATACAATTCCACTGTCTCAAAGAAAACAAATTCTTTGCACAAAACTGTGGTAATGCACCAGTTAGGATTCAAGCTAACCCCACAAAAATATGAAAATGTGGCATTAGGGTTTCCAACCCTAACTCCCCACCTCTGCACCCCATCCTCCAAGCAACAAAAGGAAAAAGCATTAGTGTTTTGGGTCTCTGGAGTCTTGGCAAATTAGTGGTGGGGTCTTCCTTGGGCTTGTAAACCCTAATGTCTACACTGTTCCCTGAGCAAACAAGGTCAGATGTGATCTCCTCCTTCATGCAGGGCCTGCTGTGGCAGCAGCCTGCGTGAAGAAAGCAACAACACATTGTATTGGCAACATGTGGTGAGAAATTCTTCTCTGCATTTGAAGAGTGTATCAGTATAAAGCACTGACTTGGAGCTGTACTTTGTGCTTCAGACAGGAGACTACAGGCTGGGAGGAGGGGTGAATATTTGTGTTGACAACCCAAGGAAGACCCAACCACTGATTCGCCAAGACTTCAGAGACCCCAAGCCCTAATGTTTTTTTCCTTTTGCTGCTTTGGGGGGGGGGGGCTTATGGTTGGAAACCCTAGTGCCACATTTCCATACTTTTGTGGTGTTAACTTGAACCCCGACTGGTGCATTAGTACAGTTTTTTGCAAAGAATATATTACATGGTTTGGACCTTTTCCCATTACAAAACAAAAATCAGATATTTCCCCAAACCAAGTGATAATAACTAACATTAAGTAGTTGCAACACTCCATTACATTGCAATTAACACACTATTAACACTCTGTTACAAGTGTGGACAAAAATATGAATGTTATTACAGAACTATTAATATGTGTAACAATCCATAAATTACAACACTATTAACATTTGTAATAAACACCTAGCTACAATATACCTAAAAGTTGTAACTAACCTAATTTACACCCAATTAACATGTACCTAATAAAACAATGAATCACCTGAAAATCAAAGCTAACCTGTGAAAAAAATGTGTCCCAGAGCAACAAATTCAGTAACTCAGCCCACATTTTACTGCTGCCTCCATATCACTTGCCAAACTAACAGTCATGCACGGAAATCAAAGTTAAACTGTGTAAATAATATATTTCTGAGCAAAAAAATCTCCAGAACTCACCCCCCTTTTACTGCTGTCTCCATATCACTTGCCAAACTAACAGTTACCCATGGAACTCAGAGTTCAAATCTGTATGAAATGTGTGCCTGGGCAATAAACTCAGAAACACAGACACCCCCCCCCCCATTTTACTGCTACCTCCATATTACTTGTCAGATGCACATATTAATCAAAGTTAAACGCTGTAATCCTTAGAAACATTAAAGGGAGAAACACTAGAGCACACCTCCTTTTATAGGAAGTACACTATGGAAACCTGAAAGGGGTAAAACTATGTAGCCCAAACCAAACTGATTTTTCTTGAAGCTAAACTAGCAAATTTTTTCTTAAAGTAAAACCAAGTTAAACACACCAACCATATGTAATTTATAAAACATCTAATAGGCCCCAGATATTCATGAAATATCACCATCTTGGGGTCAGACAAGATCATAATGGCCAATCACCCTTGGGGGTCATGGTTTTATGTCTTGTTTGACCCTTCAGTTGTGATATTTCCTCATATCTGACACTTACCTATCAGACATTCATTCTCTGTCTCTCTATCTGTGTATATCTCCAGGTATTTTTTTTTCTCTATTTTTCTTGTGACCTCACTTTTCCCAATACAGAGCATGGGCCCATCAAGCCTCAACATACATGCCAGTCCCTTGTGAGAGAAGGTTCCCTGTCCTGCCACAAGGTTTCATCTGTTCACCAGATCATTGCTGTCTCCCTCCCCAAACTGGGACTGGTACCACATACCACAGTGCCTTCCCCCAAGCCTCGGACCATTCAGCCCGCTCACTGAGTTCACAACCAAATGAAGGTCACTGGCACAGGAAGGCAATGTGGTCCCCACTGGGCCAAAGGTTGCCCCTACAAACAATGTTACTTAATAATTTTGTGACATTTTGACTCCAAATTTGAAACAGCCTTTTTGTTAACCTCCCCCTTCTGAACATGATAGGTATAATTTGTAACGTAAAGACCGAGATATCATTTTGCACCACAAGTGCAAAAACACATTTTGTCTCAGATTTGAAAAACAACATGTCATGTTCATGAGGTGGCGTGAAAAACTGATTATGTTGAAAATGTTGGGGTCAAAATATTGAAAATTACTAAAGTTATGAGTGAGTGTTGAACATTTTCAATGTACCTTCATAACTTTTTTGCTTGTTTTAATATTTTGACCCCAAATTTTCAACATAGTCTTACCTAATGATGCTAGAGGCCTGGCTCACATCAAATAGAATGGTCTTCAATGCAGGCCAGAACTACATCCTTACAGATTTATTCCCTTATGGGAAAAAGGATTGACATGGTAGATACCATAAAATACCTTGGGCTAAATATGACCATAAAATACCTTTGGCTAAATATTGACCAAGGTCTCCTTTTCAAGTCCTACATAGACCAAGTAACCAGGACAATCCATGGTAAGCTTGGCACTCTGTACCGGCTTAAAGACCAGCTTATCCCGGAGGCTAGGCTAGCAATTGCCTCCAGTGTCCTTCTCCCAACACTAACTTATCCTGCCCCTGTAATTCAGGGAATGTCTAAGCAAGACATCAACTGGTTGCAGGTCCTTTACAACACAGTTGCACGGTTCATGACCCAGAGTCACCCAAGAAGCCACCCATGCGATTCGCTGGCCCAGCTGCAGTGGTCTTCTTTTGCGTCTCGTCTTCAGTACCCCCTACTCTGCCTTGCATGCAAATTACAGTGCCAGGCTGCCACTCCCAGCCTCAAAGGGAGTATCACTCCCAAGCACAATTCTCGTATGCTTAGGACCTCTGGTTGGACCCTACTTGCAATACCCAGAGTCAGGACAAACGCTGGTGGCAAATCCTTCACTTATACTGCCCCTACTTGTGGAACAATCTTATCTTTTGTACAGGAAGCAGCATCTCTTCTAAACTTTCGCACAAGGCTCAAGACCTACATGTTAAACTCCAGCTTTTGTCACTGTCAGGGTATAGATTAAGTCTCCCTCCTGCCTTACCTACAATACCAACTCTCTCGCTCTCTCGCCTAAACAGACCTTAAGGTCATGCCTTGACTCTTACAATTGCTGCACTTATGTCTTTTTGAACCTGAATTATTGCCTATATTGTAACCCTATTATCACCTGTTTTTTCTCTGTAACCTGTGTACCTGACTGTCTGATACTTTACTGTATCCTGGGTCGCCTCTGAAAAAGGGACCTTCGGGGCTTAGTGGGCCTACCCGGTCATCAAAATTCAATAAATAAATAGTCATTTTATTACCCCCTTCTGAACATAACAGGTACCATTTATAAAATACTGGCCAAAGCACCATTTTGTGCCACAAGTGTGAAAACACATTTTGTCAGGATTTGAAAAATAACACCTGACATATTCATGAAGTGGTGGGAAAATGACTATGTTGAAAATGTGGGGTCAACATATTGAACAGAATCAAAGTTATGTGCGAGCATTGAAACCTTTCAACTTACCTTCATAAAAAAAATTTTATATTATGACCCCAAATTTTCAGCATAGTCTTGCTATGACCCCACATCATAAACCTGGTAAGTGAAAAATTTGAAATCTTACTGTAAAGGTGATTTCACAGAGCCACTGCAAAATCTCTTTTCTGATCAGATTTGAAAATGTTCGCCTACTTTGTTCACATGGTGGACTCCCAAAAAGGCCATGCTGAAAATTTTGGGGGGAAATATTAACCACTGACAAATTTATGGTACAACTTCAAAATGCATTGAAAATACATCAACCACACTTACTTTGTTTCTTCAGTTCCTTGTTGGCATCGAGGAGGAAGGATGTGTTTTACTTGTGGAGTAGATTCTTGGAATTGAACTTTTAGGTGAGTGATGGGTGTGGAGGTGGTGCTGAGTGTGCACTCTGTGTGGGGGTGGGGTGGCTTGGACAGTAAGCTGCAAAAGGCCTTGATTTGTTTTTCCATTTTCAGGTTTAAAATTAAAAACAAAAGACTGAGGACCATGGGTTACACTAGGGATTGGGCACCCCAGTGTCAGCGGGGTGTCTTGGAAAATATAAGGATGGGGAGCATCAGCAGATACAGATCAAGGGTCCATCCAGTTTGCCCGTATTTCTACTCGGCAGATTCAAGATGAAGAATGGCATAGATGGCTTTGCATAATGAGTAGGGATAGCAATCCAGCTAATAAGCCTAGAGGTATGTGACCATACTCATACATTCAGTATAGTCACTGCTGTGTAGTATGACAGGAGGGTGAACAGGATGGACTCTATAAGTCCCTTCTGTCAGCATATTTGTTCTATTAGAATAATATAGCAGTTCTACTGTACTTGTACTATACTTTTCAACTTGTGCTGCCAAGGAACAGTGACTGTTCTACAAGTCATGGGTGGTATTGTGCACTTAGGGAAAACTCTGTTTCACCAATGCTACCAAACACATTAATGCTACACATTAAATTCTAAGTGCTTCACTTTGTCTCCTGACACAAATGTATTTTTAGTTTTTTACATGTGCACTCTCACACCTGCATTTGTCACAATAAGGGAAAGAGCTGAGCCAATGCAGAACAGAAACTGCAGTGAACTTCTGAGACTTCAAGGGGGATATTTCTTTGCAGGTATTTTCCTTAAATGGTGTTCCCAACTTTATTGCCATTGTTTTGTCAGAATAATAAAATCCATATTTACTGTGGGAAGAGACACACTTTGCAGTCCGCAGGTAACTAACCATACTAAAAAATATGTAATGTTTCCAAGAAAGACAGTTTTTGGACCAGCAGTTGCTGATGCTGCTCAGCTGCTTGTTAGGCAGTGTCATGCAGGTGAAGGGATTGAGGTACTCTGTGATAGGAGTGCCTCGTTCCTTTCAACTACACAAAGTTCCCACTCTCAAGCAGATAACAATTTCATGATCAGCATCACTCATCATAGGGCTAACAGTGTCATGCCCATTGCAACCTAAGCTGCATTGGATCTGACAGTGACACACCTCTGTAACCCAGTTCTTGTAACAAGATGTTTGCTGTGCACACACAAGCTAACATGAAAATAAATAAGATGGAACAGGCTTAAAAAATCATCCATTCTGCAGTCTTTGACAATGACATCAATGAGCACAATGCTGTAGCCTGAGCCAGATGCCTAAAGAAACCAAAGTCCCAGCCCTAAATTGTACAGAAAAAGCATCTTAGCCACTTTTATAAGACTAGTTTCATACAAGACTTGGCAGCTATCAATTGCCAGAAATTCTAGCTTGCACAGTCAGTAAATTTGGCCACTAAAATCTTAACTAACATTCTGGGTGTAGTGAACAAGCATACCCCCATGGTTCAACATAGTGTAAAAAGTGTAACTGCCCCTGGTTCAATAGGGACT
The DNA here is from genome assembly GCA_016271365.2 of Neoceratodus forsteri. NCBI lineage: Eukaryota > Metazoa > Chordata > Ceratodontiformes > Ceratodontidae > Neoceratodus > Neoceratodus forsteri. The sequence goes on from CM057450.1 coordinate 1,645,169,226, forward strand.
GGAAGGTTGCAATAAGAGACCAAAACGATCATTGGGTAAAATCCAGGAGTACTAAATCAAGTCATGATTGGACTATCATTAGAGGAAAATGGAATCACTGCACCAGACTAGTCCAGATTGTCAAAGGTAACTAATATCTGAACTTTATGGAAGAGAACACAAATGACCCCTTCAAATTCTGGAAAGCAGTCAAGTTCCTGGAAGTGGGCAATGCTTCCTCATCATTGCAATGTATTACCTTCTTTACAGTCAGGGCTTTTGGAGATTATGGCTTACACGAATGCTATTTTTACTTCAGACTGGTCATTTACAAACAGCTTGAGAAGCACTGATCAAAGCTAGACACCAGAAAAATTGCCAGGCTCGCAGTCTAGATCATCTTTCCTTAAATTGGGCTGTACCCTTCTTATTGCCCCTATCTTCCATCTCTTTAACCTCTGTTGTATCCATAATGATCTACCGGTCTTATGGAAAATAGATCATGTCAAATCTATTCAAAACTGGAAATAAGAGCAGTCTAAATCACTATAGACCTATATCCATACTTGCTATACAGGCAACATTACTAGAAACATTGGTAAAAAGGCAGCTTTGTGAATATCTTAACAAATTTAACAACTTCAACTCCCTGCAATCAGGCTTTAGACCCAAACATAGCACAACCACTGCACTAGCTAAGGTTACCAATGATTTGCTCACTGTACTAGACTAAAAACTCATTGGTGGCATCACCTTCCTAGATCTCAGCAAAGCATTTAATACTGTTGATCATGTCATTCTGCTGCAGAAACTCTCTAGGACAGGGGTCAGTGTATCTTCCCTTCTTAGTTCACCAACTAGTTAGCCAGACATGAGTAACAGATAAAGTTAGAGTATATTTCCTCCTCTCGCACTCTGTTAGTCAAAGATGTTCCACAAGGTTCTGTCCTGGGCCTGCTGCTGTTTATGATCTGCATAACAATAATTATATTGTATAATATTGTATTATATTACAACAGGGTTTGTCTACCATTCATCGTTCACTGTGAATTATTCACTAAGAGGGTACTTCTGGTGTTTGACTATGCAGATGTGATTTATGGCCCCACCGCCCCATGGCACTTGCCAGGCTGGATATTCTTTGCAATGCTTTTTGTCATTTTGCTACTGATGCTCCCTTTCTAACTCATCATTTTTCTCTATATGGTAGCCTCTCAATACTTCCTCTTGCCTCACTTCACCTTATTCACAGTTCTTCATTCATTTCTAAGTACTAGTTTTCGTCTCTCTCTCTCTCTCTCTCTCTCTCTCTCTCTTACTGTACCTCTCTTCTCTCCCAACCCCTCCTCTTATACACTTCTTTTTAGCACTCCCACACTTTCTTTATACTTATTTCAAATCTGCTGATGGACAATCCACTTTCTTCTCTAGTCTTCCTTCAATTTCAAACTCCCTTTCCTCTATATTTTGCTTACCTCCTTCCTAGCTCTCTCTCAAACCCCATATCAAACTTATTTCTGCTCCCAGTTGCTCTTGCTCTGGTGTTGGCTAAGTTGCCCCTTGCCTAACCTACACATTCTGCATAACTTGCTCATTCTTCCTTGTCTTTGTCCCTGTTTGTGTTTTATTGTCTGTCCTTCCCTTCTCCTGTTTTTTTTCTCTTCCTGTTAATCATTTTGTTGTACTCCTAGCATTATCCTCATCACTCAATATATTTATTTGGATTATTGTTACTTTGCTTACTTATGTATAGTCCTCTTTGCTCTTAAATTCCCTTTGATACAGCCTATTTACTATTGCTCAAGTAACCTTGGTAATTCACATCTGCCTGTGTACTGCATTTTTACATTGACTGTATTTTACCTCTTGAATGTACTTTTTCTTCCTAATCCCCTTTCTTCCAGGTTACACCTGGAAATGAGCCTTGGCCCAGTGTGCCTTTCCCAGTTATCAAATTTCACTAATTAAACAAATAAATATATAATTGCTTTGGGGTTCAAATTAACTAATGTGAACTTATATTCTGATGCCGATGATACTGCAGTGTACTGTACATCTCCTAGCCCACCATAGCTTCAGTAGTGGCTGACCTTCAAACTGCTTTTAATATGCTTCGGTGGAACTTATTTCACTCTTAATTGACTCAAAGATTAAAGTGATTCATGGAAGTTCCCCAAATGTCTTTTTCACATAGTATTCCATTGCCAGTCATGCTTTAGATTTTGAAACTGCAATTTGTTTTGTAAAAAAATCTGTCATAGTCATTTTTTTATGTTTCATTAGCACTTCTGGCTGCCCTCCAGTTTTCTCTGTGCGGCCACACCCCCAGAATGATGTCATGCAAGGGAGCGGCAAATCTTTTTCATACAGCAACAAGGAATTCTGGGTAAACTATAAAGTTGACTCAAATGTTCCTTACTCAGAGGTGCACTCTCTTATTTTGGTACTGATGACTGCAGTATAGCACCTAATATGTAGATGTACATAGCATGGCATTGTGGGTACAATACAAAGCTGTTTTCCAATTTCCTTACTGTGAGGTGCAGCCTCCTATTTCTGTGGTAGTTTCAACAATATAAGCTCTCATATGTATATGTTCAAAACAAGGCATTGTGCATACAGTACTTAGCCGACAAGATTTCTTTACTGAGAGATGTAGTCTCCTATTTCTTTAGTGAGCACAGAAATATAATAGCCTGTATACTAATTTACATAGTGAGGAACTGTGGGTACAGTAAATAGTTGATTTTTCTATCTCCCTAATCAAAGTGCAGTCTCCTGTTTCTTAGTGTTTACAAGAGTGCAATCTGTAGAAAAGTTTCTGGAAAAATGTTTTTGTGATGCCGGTAGCCCAAAAAGATCATTTGCCATTCTGTGTAGCTGTTGTTTCACTTTTATTGCCTGCTGGTGAAGTGACAGCTCCTGTCAGAATGTGGGTGTGTGATTATACTCTTCTATGTTTATGTTATAGGACTTGAATGGCCATAAATAGTTCAGAAGTGTAATTATGGGTCAGTGATTACATGGCTCTGAACTGCTTTCAGACAATCAGATCACTAGAATTTTCTACACATGGTACAGTAAAATGCTAAATACTGATACTTGCAAACAATGTAAAGAGTCAGCTAAAAATGGACAGTGTCCCTTTAAAAACGTTGTTTCTCTTGCATGATGTCAAGGTTGGAGGTTGCAGCACTGAGAAAAAGGGGCAGGGCTATGCAAATGAATTAGAACACAGAAATAAAAGGATTTTCTTTCATGGAAAACAACACTTTTTCAGTTTGAAGGGTAGGAGACTGATTCATAACTCCTACAGGTTACTATGCCCATTTGCTATGGCAGCCTTCCATAAATCACTTTAAGATCGTGCTATTCTCTGCTAGTGGTAATTCAGCCTCAAAGACAACCACCTTCTTCATTACTATCTTACTGGGGGACAAGCTCCTACTAGTTGACAAGTATTGGGCACTGGCTGCACATCAAATTGTCCTTCATTACTAATATTGATACCACATGTAAACAAACTTCTTAATGGAACTTTACTACAGGGATCTATACTGCATTGCAATAGACACATGTAGAAGATTGGTACAAGCCACCTTCCTACCAGTCTTAGACTATACTGGCATGATTTACTGATACAGTACTACCACGCACTTGACTAAGTTGGATGTATGCTATCACAGGACCCTTTGATTTATATCCTGTTTAACCCCCACAGGAACCACCACTGTACCCTTTTCTCCACTATAGGACAACCTTCCCTGGCCACTAGCTGGATAACAAATATGTACATATAGACCCATAAGGCAGCTGGCCCAGTGGTGCAGATGGTTAAGGTGCTGGACACCACACCTGCTGCCACACCGGAGACCTTAGTTCAAGAGCACGCCAGGGTCATGAGGGGTTAGCCAGGGAGGGAGAGTACTGAGTGTCCAGAGGAAAGATATCCCCTGCCAGGGAGGGATATGATGCCTGGTGTATGTCTGGCCCTTAGCAGTAGATGGTTGATAGGCAGCCAGGAACCATTATGCAGGGATGAGGAGAGTGGTGAGCACACTGACGTACTGTGCTTGGAGTGTGCACAGGGACATCTTGAGTGGCACTGCATGTCCAGTTCCTTCAGGGACAGAAAATGGAGGAAAAAGATGGTGGCTCCCAATTCAGCTGGCCATCCCAGACAGTCACAGGCCCTGCACCTGGTGAGCACCGGGGCTACGCAGAAGAAAGGGGGATCATAAGTCCTGTCGGAAAGCTGGGGAGATGGGGCTGGGGTGACTGGGAGCATCTGGCCATGACAGGGACTGCTAGAGGTGGATAGAAACAAACTGTAAAAAATAAATAAATGGACCCAAAAGGCACTACAAAATAATCTACCTCCCTACGTCACAGCACTGTTCCATAATACCTCTAGTCCATATGAATTAAAAAGATGCAATACTCCCATTCTCCTCGAGATGCCAAGGTAACTCTGTCATTTTGGAAAAATTATATTCAGCTGGTTTGTCCCTAAGAGCTTGTACAAGTTAAAACACACTTTAAGGCTAGGCACCTAAACTAGAGTAATTTGTTTTAAATCTCCTGGACACGCACATTGTATCGATATGCACAATTGCTGATTTTCCCTTTAAATCTCATATAACATTAATGCTAGATCATGCAAATAACTGCCATGCAATAATTCATATACAGTATTCCCTGACATACCGTATTGCTCTAATGCATTGTCATGCTATGGTTTTTCATATACACTACAAGTCTGGTGTTATGAATTTCAGTTAACAGAAAATCTTCATTAACCAAACTTTGGTTGTGTCCCCTACTGTCCACACGACCTGTTCCAATCAATACATAAAATTCAGCGGTTTGAGTTATCTGTTCTTTTCTTCTCCCTTCACACATTGACTCTGCCTTATCTAGCAACACCTTTGATCTAGTATGGCCACCACATTAAGTTTTATATCATTTGGTATAGTGTTAGCCAGCACTGTAGCTAGTTCGGGTGTCTCTGGTGGCTTGTCAGGTCTTTTACTGAGTCTGCATTTGTCATTATCTCCCTCATTTCTAGGTGTTTTCCCCTTTACTAAAGGGACTAATTGGGGAGAGTGGAGGCAACAGTACTTGTCTGAAATCAGATGGAATTGGTGAGTTTGCTAGTTTTACAGTACTGTTGCCACTTTTACCCTTACTTTTGCCATTTAGCTTTGCCATCTTTGTATACTGAGAAGCAGTCTGAAAAGAGACTTTTGTTTCAGTTGAAATACAAGCTTCACTTCCACTGTCAGCAGACCCTCACTATTTACTTTTTTGGCTGGGCATCCCAGTACTATCTACTTCTTTGGCTTGGCATCTCCTCATGGGTTCCATGTCAATTGAATGATGGAATTACAGTGACTAGCAGTTTGTGTGAATACATCATAACAACGTCAATAAGAGTGACCATACAGCCCAGCAAAGCATAATTCAGCTACCATATCACATCTGCAGCTGAAAATTATATGCTAAACCATCATGATCAGCAATGGTGTGTACTCAGGTGGGACACCAATAACAGTGGTACTCACCACAAAGACAATACACCTTTTTCCCAACATCTTTGTCTTTCCTGTAGATTAATCCATATACACCAGCATTGCCATACCTCGCTGACTGCTGATGAACTCCACACCCATCATGTAGGTATGTCACAGCCAGGGACTCACCCTTTTTATGTTATAGCTGCACCTGTTCCTCAGTATCCACAGGTGCAATTAGGCATAATACACGTCTCTCCATGTCACGCAGAGGGGCTCTGCCCCCCCTGCACCCCCCATGGGGGGCTGTGCCCCCAAACCACCCACATCTCTATGATTACCACACCATGCTGCACTTGAACCTTGGGGTAAGCTACATATGTGGGGTCACCGTAATGTCCATTCACCATAATGTACTGTCAGTGTAATCTGCCATTCGCTGTACTGTGCCGGTCGCCATTATTGTAATCGCCCATATGTAGTCACTTAATTTGCATCACTCATATTACATTGCTCAATTGACATGCTACCACCTTGTGGATACTGGCATCTGTGTCTATAGCTGCTTGTGGGGTTTTCCCCTTTTGGCTGGAAATAGGGTGCTGTACTCCTTTACAGTGCTCACTGATGAATGTGAAAGACTTGTAATTATCAAACTCATTCTTTTTGTGGTCTTTTTTTGCTCTGTATATGAGTCCCATTGATTTCCATCTACTCCCATTGACTTACATAGTGATCCCAAATTTAAAAACTCACGATTATCCATATGTTTTTGGTGTCCCCCAGCAACTTTGTAAAATTGGGATTGTACTGTTCTCTGTAAGTATAGACTTCTGCCAGCTTATGTATATTGATATTATTAATCACCTGTAGCATGTCATTGTATATGACAATTCTATGACAATCTGATAATTCTTGTTAATTCCTATAATGTATATGGTATACGATTCTTGTAACTGCTTATAACATATTTTGTATACGTACCATCATGAATTTATGATGTTTTGCTGTCCTAACCAGGACCTCCTTGTAAATGAGCATTGCTCAATAGAACCTTTAATTGATAAAATAAATAAATACAAATGCAGATATACTGCTTTTTCAGTCAGATTCTTGAACATGAGTAAAAGCTACTTATCTATTTTCAGGAAGGGCATAAAACCCATGGAGAAAATACAGTGGTTCTACAGCTAAAATCAGTTACTAGTTGATCGAAAACTTTTACTGAATTCTATAAATACTTGGGTATTGCTCTTGATAAGTACCTGTCTTTTTATTTGCATATTGAAAATCTTTGCAAGATGGTTAAACTCTTGTACTGGATCACTTAGATGTTCTGCTACTGTATTCACTTTCATAAAGCCATTAAGGAAACTATTGACAACCATTTACTAATGCCAGTGATTGACTACAGATAATTGGTATACATGAAGTAAGTAATAATACCCGAGAGGGTGGGCTTATTGGGATATAACGGACCGCCCAGGGGCGTAATGAGGCCCGACGCCGCAGGCGGAGGGCCTTATAGCCCCTGGAAGGTCCGTTATATCCCATAACGCCCACCCTTGAGGGTATTATTACACTTAGAAAATGGAATAACCACAATGAGACAAGGAAGTGCATTTTTACAATTGAATGAGTAAATTTATTGAACTTTAAACTTGTTTTGAAGCAGGGTTGAAAAGAAATAGTCCCTCTTTTGGGGACTGGGGAGGAGAAATAAACTGAAACGCTATTAATCCCGGGTTGTAATTTTTACTTTTACTGTGTGAGAACAAAAAGTAAGATGTAGTGTTTCTTTTACTTCTGATAATTTATGAAGTTAACTGGTCCTGTGAAGCTGCACTGTACCAAGTTGAATGGATTATCAGGGAATGCTAAAGAAAAAACAGAAAAATATGTTAGTATGGGAAATAATGTACAAACAATGTAGAAATTATATATAGAGAAGAGAAAAAAATAGAATGTAGATCATACGTTTTATTTCTGGAAGTAGTGGTGCGTGTGTGCTGGATGATGCAGGTGGCGCTGTTGTCGGTTCGTTTGATGATGAAGGCTGTTCTGTGATTTCTGGGTCAGTTGGTGTTTTCTGGTGTCCACCAAGGATATTGCTCCAGTTTTCTCTGTCGGTGGAGGAAGCCATCCAGTAATTGGCAAGACTTGACTCTGAGCAGTGTCCTGTGACACTGACAATCTGTCTTAGTGCTAGTCCTGCGTTGGACAGGAGTTGAACTGCAATTGCCTGAATACTGTGATTAGTGTATCTTTGGCTCAATTCTGCTTCACTGCTTAGTTTTGCCATGAAGTTTCCCAAGGAAGTTTTTCCCCATAGGTTCATGGGTGTACCATGCAGGTTCCTTGTCTAAGTAGTCTTGTGGGAGCTTTCTAGGATGAAGGTAGAAGCATTTTGAGCCTGTTGGGATTTTGCTGAGGTACTTAAGGAAGGACTTTACTGGGCATAATGGGTCTTCTAGTCTCTCATAAATGAAGCCTCTTTGATATTCTTTGTTGAGCTCCAGGGCGTTTTTGTGGTTTTTGGTTTCAGGGTTATGGCTTAAAGTTATATATTTGTGCCCATTTTCATTAGTTTTTATTGTAAATGACTGTGGTGTAAGGTCTCTTAAGCCCTCTCGTCCGCGGCGTGCCATATGAATTTGTACGTCAAACCATACTTTCCTGACTAACCCTGGTGCAGTGTTGGGTGAGAGGGTGCTTGACAAACGGAGTTTCTGCAGGTCTTGCTCAGTGATAGGTGGATGGTGGGAAGCTGTGTCTTGCTGTTTCTTGCGAAGTCATTTGAGGATGGAGGACAGGACATTGTTGGATGTTTTGAATTGTTGGTCTGTTACCAGTGATACATTCGCCCCTATTTTTGGTGAATTTAGGTAGCGTGATAGACCAGCATGGAGAGAGCAATAGGCACTGACTGAATATAGCTCTCCTGACTCAGTTCGTGCTTCTGCATAAAATTGCCTGAGCAGGGAATTTATGCTGTCAAGGGAGTCTGCCTTTAAATTGTAACTTATGTGTTTAGACACCGCCCACTGTTGAAAAACTTGGACCGCCCACATTGTCTGCCGTTTTGTGGCTTGCTCTTCATGGTCTGATTCTAATTTGTTTACCTCAGAGGCGCTTGAATCTTTAAAACGGTCACTTACTTCTTTTTTTATTTTTTTTTTGGATGGTTGTTTGCTATCGCTTGCTTTGTCAGTTCCGAACATTTTTTTTAACTGGTTTGGCGATATAAGTCCGAAGTTGACTGCTAGCGTCTACATGTCTTTTAGGAAGCGAGGTTCGGTCTGGTCGGAGTGATGTGAGGAACTGGCGTTTTCACGTGCTTGTGGCGTATACTAGGCTCTGGGCACAAGGATATAAGGTAGGCACTGTTGGCAAAACCAAAGGAACTTGTTTTACACCGGGCCGTTGTTAAGAAATAACAACCCCGGTACCAGCATCTGTCAGCCAATCAGAATGCTGCATTTACGTTCTTTGCAGCATACCCATTTTCTAATGCTTCTTAAACAATGTTAGCTAAACGTGACAGTACGAAATAAGATTGCCCATTTTGTTACAGCACATAGATTTGAAACACATAAGGCAGCATAATAGATGCTTTTTCGCCAGCACAGGCACTGCACACACACAATGAGGCATTCTCAAGTGTGCGTTGAACTGCCCATTATGGAAACTTCACTGTGTGCTACTGCATAATGGTGTGTGTTGCAGCCTAAAGGCACCCCAGGTGCACAAGGTAATGAGATGGTATTTCACTACAATGTGTGCACCAGGATAATGGAAGCCTTTTACTCATGCTAAAAGCCTACTGGAGCACTATGATTTAACATGAGCAAAATGCACTTTCTTTTTTTTGTGATTGAAGATTGTTATTAAAGCTTTCAGAAGTTGCAATTCTACATACATATACACAATAAAACATTGGCATTACTATGCTCAAGAAAGCCTATATGCCCAACTGCATCACCATGAAGTAAGGGTAGGAAAAGGCAAAACAAAAGGAGGGACATGCATACAAAAGGCACATAAATCTCATGGAAGAACAATAATTGAAAGGCTTGCCTGTAATTCAGTGGCCAATTAGCCAGCCACTCCCACTTCTGAGCTATATAAGCAGTTCATCTCAGCCTCACTGTGAAGCATTTTGTCTTTGCAGCCGGAGGCCATGTAGGTTTGTCTTCTGAGCTGGCTGGGGCCCAAACACCCCCCCCCCCCACTGCTGTTTCTGTGTGTTTCTGCTGGACTTCACTGTTTGTTTTCCTGCTTCTGGTTTGTATCTTTCCTCTGGCTGTATGCTTCCTTCTGTTTTGTTTCTTGTTTTTTTGGGGGCCTTCCCTGTTTTCTGTTTTGCTGTGTTTTGGTTTCCTCTTTTTTTTTGGGGGGGGGGGCTTTTATTTTTAAAACTCCTAGCATACTGCTACTACAGAGCTCATTTTGCTTGCTTTCAGTTACAACTCTCAATTTACTGCACTGCAACTGCAAACCTACTCGGAGCTCATGCTACTGCTTTCAGTTACCTACAACTTCAGCCACTGCTGCTGACTGTTAACTTTAATTACTATTGTACCCAGTGCCTGTGTTTTAACACTGTACTCCTTTAACTACTGCTGTACAGGCCCACTTGTTTCTTGCTGCTGCATTGTTTACACCCATTCCTATTCTACCTTTTTTACTCTGAGGTTAGCTGAAGCTCCTGCTGAGGCTATTAAACTAGCTTTTATATCTGCATGTGGTTCTCAGCCTTTCATCGCTTCCTTGTTTGTCCTACGGTGGGGACTGGGAGGTGTTTGGGGAGACGTGGCCTATGTGGTTAATTAATTTTGTTCTAAATCCTGTCTTCGCCGCTGAAAATCATCAGAGTTTGTCACCTTGATTTGGCTATTCATGTCTGGCTGGCTTGCCCCTAACTCAGTGCTGTTTACTTGCTATACAGTTGTTATGCAGGTCCACCTATTACTACTGCTTACTGACCTATCGGGTCCCCACTTGCTTATGCAACCGTTGCTCCTTGCTTACGCAAACCATTGCTTTATGCCTAGTGCCATCCCTTTGGCTTCGCCTGGAATTCTACTGCTCTCAATCTGCATCCGACCTTGTAAGGTCTCAGCACTCAATGCTCCTTACGATCTCAGCATGCTGTGCTCATTCAGCTTACCAGCTTTGTAGATCTCAATCAATTCTGGGGCATGCCAGCCATTCTAATCTGGTGCAGGTTCCTGCAGCTGACGGTCTCGCTCTGCATTAGTCCGCATCATCGAACATGTCCAACTTGGGGTGGGATCCTTCTCACCTGGTCCATAGCTGGGAATGTCCTCACCCCGGGCTTGGCTTTAGCTGCCTGCTAAGCGACAGCAGCTCCTGGTGTAGGATTTAAGACTAGTGGCGAAGGGTGGTTATGACTATCTCCTTTGGCTCTAGTGTTCCACTATAATGGCTGGCCATTGACTTTAGTGGTTTCCCTAGCAAGGCACCTTCACCGCATTCTCCCCACGACTGCCTCTGGTTCACCTGGTTTGATTTAGGGTGGGTAGGCCAGGTGAGTGCCTCAGCAGTTGCTCTCCTCCTGCACCTTGGATGCTCGTATTGTTGCAGAGTCTTCTCACAACCTTCCAAGACGTTTCCGCTAGAGGGTTTGAGTGAGAGCCTTCCTCCAAATTGGAATATTTTCCACCACCCTTTAATTGGGTTTTCCAAATTACAGCTGTAGAGCTGTCACTAAATACATTTTCCCAAGCCTGGAGGAAAGGTGATCTAGGCCTTGGATCCCCAGAAATTTCCTCCTCATAGGGGTTTTTTTCTCTCCCATTGCCTCAGGTCATAACACTTAGCATAGTTTTCCCCTAGTTTCCTTAGGTAGGTTCCATTGTTGTATGGAGGTGGAGGATGTCCTGCCACTCCCTTTCTCCTTAGGGGATCCCCTTCTCTCAATGCAAGCCATCACTATTCTTCTCTACTACTATGTTCCAGTTACTGCTTCTACATCACTGTTACTGCTTGCTCATACGCATCATGTTGCCTCCTTTGGGGATGATACTACATTTCTTTTGGGGATTCCTAAGGTACCTTTAGCCATGGGAACTGTCCTGTGGCACCTCTAGGGGCAGAACCCTCTCTGAGAGTTCCTTGCTTCGTACCCTTACAGGGTGGTAATTCCTCTGGAATAGAGTGTGAACGGCCACAACCAAAACTAACACAGTTACACAAGCATAACACTATAATGGCTGCGTAGGTCAGTGAATTGAAAGGCTTGCCTGTAATTCAGTGGCCAAGCAGCCAGCCACTCCCACTTCCTGAGCTATATAAGCAGTTCCTCTCAGCCTCACTGTGAAGCACTTTGTCTTTGCCCCCACCATCCTCCCCTCCTCCTCCAGCAGCAGTGCTCTCTCTTTAGGGGGATTCCTAAGGTACTTTTAGCCATAGGAACCATCCCGTGGTACCTCTAGGGGCAGAACCCTCTCCAAGAGTTCTTTGCTTCGTACCCCTACAGGGTGGTAATTCCTCTGGAATAGAGTGCGAACTGCCACAACCAAAACTAACAGTTACACAAGCATAACACTATACTGGCTGCATAGGTCAGTGAATAGGTACATACCATGTGCTTTTAGAGGGAGAACAGAACCACACTGAAGGGAACAAAGACTGATCAGCATATCAAGGCATGTGCAATGATCCACGTTTCTTAACTCCGTGTGGTACCGTACCCTTCAATGCCTGAAAGAAGTATCCACAAAGTATCAGAGTAATACCAAACAGATAAGAACTATATACATTAACATACCGAGTATAGCATAGTGCAATAGAAAGTAGCACCTGTGAGACTTAAGGGAGTATACATGTAAGATATCTTCCTAACTATATTAAGAAGCACCTTATATCCTAAAGCTATGCAACTGCCTAGCCTATACCTGATCAAGGAGCCAGATATTCCAGGCAGGGTGCCCAGCAAGTGTTAAAATGACCAACCTGGTGCTTAATCAGATACAAGCATCTATCCATTTTAAAAATATTTCTCAGAGAGTTAACAATATCACTAACTTTGGGAACCTGTGGCGTATGCCAGTAGCTAAGAAGTAATCATTTAGCCTGCATACATAGCAAAATAAACCATTTGAGTTCAGATTTAGAAAGCTTGAGATGCAGGGGTATAATGCCAATCAATACTAAGGAAGGAGACATGTGGATATGTTTACCCAACACATCGGTACCCACCTGGCATACCTTACACCACAGGTCCTGAATGACCAGATAGGACCAAAGAATATGAAATAGATCCCCTCCTGGTTGATGACATCTCCAGCATGCATCATCCCCAAGTACGTCAAATTTATACAGTACAGTTGGTGTTCTGTACCACCAGTGGAGCACTTTATTATGTATCAGTCTACTACGAGCATCAGTATGAAATTGGTGCCCAATGGTCCAGCACTGAGCCCATTGTGCATCTGAAATGGTGATGCCAAGGGCCATTTCCGTTTACGGATCTCTACTTGGCTGGGAAGAGTATGCATATAAAGGATACCTGCCTGGCCTTTAGTGAGAGCCAATCACTTTCTGAGAGAGAGGGGTGGAGATTGGGCCTTCTGGCTGGCAGAGATAAACAGAAGAACTGCATCTCGGATTTGGAGGTATTTCTAGAAATCACCTTGGGGAAGATCCCATCATCTTTGAAGATTGTTAAACATGTCCACATACTGATGAGAAGGGGCCATGAGATCCATAATGTAATAGATACCCTTAGCTTCCCATGAGGGCCAATGGACAGCTTTCTTGCCAGTAGTGATCTGGGGATTATGCCATAAGGGGGTATGTAGGAGGGGAATGGGCATGTTTTAAGCAACCCGTGAAATTGCTTCCAATATTTAAGTGTTGGGTCAATGGTGGGATGTTCTTTTTTGAGTGGCCATGGTGTAGCCCAAAAGAGAGATACCAGGATGGAGATTTTCACATGGTCCATCTCCATACAAAGCCACTGAGGAGACCAAGGGAGAAAATCACTGCAAAGTTTGGGCATTTTGAAAAGCAATTTTGTACCCCTCCTTCCATGGGAGACACCAACCACCCACCTTCCAATGAGCCCTCAATTTATTCTGACTATACCTTGTTTTTTGTTGGCCTCACAAAAAAGCACCCACCATTTTATATATAGTTTGGTACCAGAATTGTGGTAGGGTCAATAGAATGTGGGAGAGCAGGTACATTATCTTGAGGGCCTTGGACATCTTAAGAGCCGATAACTTACCCGCCATGGTGAGTTTAAAACAAAAAGCACTTTCTAACTGAATGCACAGCACCAGGCATTATCACCCATGCCCACCCACATATCGTATGATTGTGGAGGGCACTTGGTGCTCTGTTAAGCCCTCTTGCCCAGTACATGAGCCTCACTGGCTTCAAGGGATCCACTCTACCACACCTGATCCCTGATACACTTGCCAATAATTATCCCTGGTGTCTAGTGGTCCTTCCCCCACCTTGGTAGCCTCCATCCCCCCCATTTTCTATATACGGTATATGTTATTAATAAGTAATACCATATGAAATCTCTTCCCTGCCTAGCTCTGACACTGTAAATCCAACGATCCAACCCCCATCCCCATCCACCCTGGGCCCATTCAATTAGTAAACTCCACCCCACATACCACTGTCCCCTGTGGGCAATATAGGGTCACATTTTTCCAGGTTAAGTTTGAAGTTGAATTATGGGCCTGGTTAGCTATTTCTGCCAAATGCCAGACGGTCATTTCAGTAGGTTGGAAATGCCTGTTTAGTTTTTCTGCAAGCTTTTCATGTACTATAATTTCTACTGTTCAAGCATACGTAGAGCTATGCTTGTTTTTCCTAAGTTTAGTGTAAGGATACAATGTCATTTTGAATTTTGTTTAGGAACCAACCAGATAAGTAGCACTGAATGGTGCCTATGTACTATGTGGTGCAGAGTGTGCACAGCTCCAAACCCACAGACAGACGGGAAAGTTTCAGCATGCACACCACCCAAGGGCACCTGTCCGCAGCCCCACCCTGGTGCAGTGGTGCTCATAGGGCAGATCAGAAGACACAGGTGGGCATCCATTCAGATTCCCGACCTGGTCCCCAAGTGGATCCCCTGCTCCATGCAGATCAGAAGATTGTGGGACAGTGGGAGTCCTGCAGTCAAAAATGGAACAGGCAAGTGCCTGGAAATCCCAGCCCTTCCTTGCTGACAAGAGGGCCAGGGTGGCATTACACGTTAGATTTACTTCCCACAATGGGCAGTGAGTGTCTTCTGTGGGGGGGGGGGCATGCAGGGTACATGACAGAGCCCCTGCTGCAATATCCTGTGCCCCATCACCTGGCACCCCACACCTTCATGAATGGCACAGTGTGTGTATGCACATAGATACACCACAGGACTGTTCACATGCATAACTGTGCAAATGGCTGGTGGAGCAAGTGTGGACAGGGCATGTGTATCTTCCATGCATGACACTGGGTGTCTGTAGGATGTCTAGTACATGGCATTGTTACTTAGGATTGCCTACATGTCATGGATCTGCAGCATGTAGCAATCTGGCCCCTTAGTATATATGGGCCAGTATGTATAAACTTGTGTCATGGGCACCATCAATTTTGGTAAATGAAACGCTAATGCCCCCTAGCATTTCTTGTTACAAAACCAATGTGTGTAGCAATGTAATGAATTAGAACTAGGTTCAAACTGTTTTGTTTGCTTAGGTGAAAACATGATTATCAATTATGTTTGCTATGTAGAATGCACTGTTTAAGAATATGTCCTTTTCTCAAGAGAGATTATGGTATGTCTGAAGAACAATACCATTAAAATGGTATTGACCAACATCGTGTTAATGTCTGATGACATGAGATGAAAAATGTTTGCTATGTAAAATATGCTGTATAAAAATACATCCATTTCTCAAGAGAGATTATGGTATGTCCAAAACAACAATACCATTAAAATGGTATTGACTAGAGGTGGGCAAAGTCAACAAAATTCGCACCACAAAATATTTCGATAATAGCGCTCAATTCGCGGAACGCGGATCAAGGCCGAAAGTGTGGGCAAAAACTGCTGTTTGCCTCACCATCCCCACCGATCACTGCCGGACCCTAATAATAAATACATTTTTAAAATCCAGTGATCTGTGGTGTATGGTGGACCCCCCACCCTGCCAATCGCCGGCCCCAATAAGAAATAAATAGAAGTCCAGTAATCCCTGGTGTCCACTGTCTAGTGGACCCCCCACTCCACCAATCAGCGGCCCCAATAATAAAAACATTTTAAATATCCAGTGATCCCTGGTGTCTAGTGGACCCCCCACTCCACCGATCGCCAGCCCAATAAGAAATAAATAAATAAAAGTCCTGTCCTGTAATCCCTGGTGTCAGTGGACCATCGATTTCCAGCCAATAAAATACATTTTAAAAATCCAGTGATCCCTGGTGTCTAGTGGAACCACCACCCTCCCCACTGCCACACTCCTCTCCCCACCCCTGACCCGGTCCCTGAACAGGCCATCAGCACAGCCCTCCACTCACCTCTGTGGCTGGCATCCTGACTGACATGCTCTGAATGAATGAGCTCATGCTCGTACAAGCACACACTCATTCATTCAATCAGTCAACCAGCTACATCATTGTAACTGGACGTTTTCCTGGGGCTAGAGAAGAGAGGGGCTCCTCTGTCTTCCTTGGGGGTGGGATGGGAAATGGTGTTGTGGACCCCCATCCTCCCCCGCCAAAGCCCGGAGTAGCCTCCCTCTCTTCTCTAGTTCCAGGAAAAATGTTTGGCTACAACAACAAGCTGGCTGACAGACTGAATGAATGAGCGCATGCTTGTACAAGCACATGGTCATTCATTCAGAGTACATCAGTCGGGCTGTCGGCTGCGGAGGTGAGTGGAGGACTGTGCCAGTGGCCCACTTGGGGACCGGGTTGGGGGGCAAGGGAGAGGAGTGGTGGCAGTGTAGGGAGGGTTTCCACTAGACACCAGGGATAACTGGATTTTTTAAATGAATTTCTTATTGGGGCTGGTGATTGGTTGGTCCACTGACACCAGGAATCACAGGACAGGACTTTTATTTATTTCTTATTGTGGTTAGCGATCGGTGGGTTGGGGGTGTCCACTAGACATCAGAGATCACTGGATATTTTACATTTATTTATTATTGAGGCAGATGATTGGCGCGGGGAGGGTCCACTAGACATCAGGGATCACAGGACTTTTATTTATTTATTTATTTATTATTGGGAACGGCGATCCATGGGGTGGGGGATCCACTAGACACCGAGATAGATCAGGGGTGGTGTTGAGGAATTTCCCATGTGTAACTTCTACTTGCTTTGGGTTTTTTTAAGTGCAATTTGCACTTAAACACTCCAAAAGCAAGGTGAAGTCTCAAATGGCAGATTTTGGGTAATTTAGCAAAATTACACGAAGTGCTCTGCAACTTAGCCACATATTCACCCACAGAGTGAAACTTCGCTGCATCTCTAGTATTGACCAACATCATCTTAATGTCTGATGATATGAGATGAAAAACGTTTGCTATGTAAAATCTACTGTATAAAAATAAGTCCTTTTCGCAAGAGAAAGATTATGGTATGTGTGAACAATACCATTAAAATGGTATTGATCAGCATTGTCATAATGCCTGATAACATGAGATGAAAAATGTTTGATATGTAAAATGTACAGCATAAAAATACATCTATTTCTCAAGATAGATTATGGTATGTCTGAACAACAATCCCATTAAAATAGTATTAACCAACATCTAATGCCATCAAGACATGGTGTTGCTTAACATCCAACAATGCAATCAAGAACTATGGTATTCATTAACATCTAATGCCATCAGTGATGGTGTTTTGAGTATCCAACACAATCAAGATGGTATTTTCAACATCTGATAATATCATCACATCAGCTACAGCAATAAGTCTATCGGCCCCGACTCAAAT
Source organism: Neoceratodus forsteri (assembly GCA_016271365.2). Taxonomy (NCBI): domain Eukaryota; kingdom Metazoa; phylum Chordata; order Ceratodontiformes; family Ceratodontidae; genus Neoceratodus; species Neoceratodus forsteri. The sequence goes on from CM057450.1 coordinate 1,645,186,691, forward strand.
TTATGGGATGTGACAAGTTGTTCAGGAACAAGACTCCCACCAGCTCCAAACATCTGCCACAGCATCAGGCCATTGAGGGAGAGAATGCCAGCAAGCACCACTCCCCCACCCAGCAGACCAGGTAAAAACAAGTGTTTGTCAGGACTGTAAACCCTTGACAAATAGACTCCCTAGCTAATGCCTTATCTTTGGCAACAGACTAAAAGGGCTGTGGGTGGGATTTACCTGGGGGCACAAGTATGCGTGGCTAATATTTTGTGCATGTTTTGCTAAGAACTGTATAAACTGTCATCATCTAGACTGGATATATACCAAGCTGAAATTAGGACTAAGCTAAAAAGGAACTGTTCAAAGAACATACCTTCCCAACATCCCCCCTTCTATGGGAAGCCAAAGACTGTCAGCATTGTAATATTTGAGGAAGATACAAATGTACAGTATTTGAAAGAGACTGCTGCTTCATTACTTGCTAATTGCTTATACAGTATATGATCTTTTTCAAGTCATTGTTTCTTATAATACAACCAATTGAATAATATGGTTTGGGTTTCTTGTTATCTATTTGTCCTGTGAAACTCGTGACATTGTGGGATGTATGGGAGGTTCACTACACTGGGATTGAGATTTGCTCTTGGGCTAGTATAAAATAAATCAGGTTGCCTCTCAAACATCTGGCTTTCAAGTTTGGGTTTGGGTAGCTAAAACTAGGTCTTAAAACTCACATAATTTGGTGGCCAACATGGGAATCATAACTCTCACACAAATATGGCTGCCCGGGTGCCCATTGGGGTATGGGATCTTTCACATACAGTAAATAGTGTCCTAAAGCAGGCCACATTAGATACAAGATCTGATATTTAGGTATGATCTGAACCATGTTATCCCAAAGAAGGTGAGGTGACTTTGAACTGAGACTTTTTTATTCCTTTCTGTGAGTTACAAGGCTGCAATGCTGCCGGATATACTGTATGGCCTTCAAACAACGTAAATGTTTTGAACACAGTTTTATCTCAACTAGTACAAGAGAGATACTGTGTATGTAATTTTAACCAAGAAGTGTTCAGATGTTAATTAGTGACACTGACTTTATTCAGAAGCTGCAAGCCCCCCTCCCCCCACCAACATACACATCTGTCTCCAACTGACATGCAACTGTCTGGAGTTGAGATACAATAGGAGAGGCGGAATGAAATCCTTTCCACAACAAAATTTGCAGCCGGAAAGAAAAAAAAGTTTCTTTCACAAACACTATGCAATTGACAAGCTAAAGGAAAGGAGAAAATTTTGTTTCTGGAAAATTCACTAAAGATACCACCAACAGCTTAATCTGGTTCAAGGTCAGTTGGCATTCATCTGTATCCCCTTCCCCCAGGTTGTGCCTGAAAATAGGCAGGATTTGTCTAGTGCACTTACCTGGTCAACAAAAACTAAATAAATAAATAAATATATAATGTCCAGGGACTGAATGCATTGTGAGCCCCCCCCCCCCCACACACACACGCATAACACACACAGGCACTCCTTTATTCTTTGGTGTATTTTTTTTTTTTTTTGGTCTGGACCACTCCCTTGTCTCAGACATATGGTCATTCACAGGTGTTACAGGGAGCAGCCTCCTTTGTCCTTGTGGAGAACCCTGGCATAAGGTAAATATTGCTAAGGATAAGATTAAGCTTGTGTATGGTGGCAGATATCACCTTCCCTACATTCACCCCACCACACTGATCCAGTGGTGGGTCTGCTATCTGCACTGCAATCATTGGTGGGTCTGCTAATGAACTGCAGTCATTGGTGGGTCTGCTAATACACTGCAATCATTGACCCAGTAGGACCTAGGAGTGATCAGAATCTTGTGAGAGAGCATGGTTGTGAATACCTCCGTTACCCTATTGCCTCTGGTGTGATCCAGATATCAGACTAACCACTGGAATAGTGGGGGGCAAAAATTAAGGAAGGTGATGCCTGCCACCATATACAAGCTTACTCTGGTCCTTAGCACTATTTACCTGATGTCAGGGATATCCACCAGGACAAAGGATGTTGCTCCCTGTAACACCTGTAAATGACCTTATATCTGGGACTAGGGAGTAGTCCATACTGAAAAAAATTAAGCTCTGGTCAGAACCAAAATGTCTGATAATGCATTACTCTGACAAGGGATGCAGAATTTGTTTGTGGATTGGATTGTAGTGAATAATCAGGTGCTCACACAGACACACACAATAGTCTTTTTATTACCCAACTTTATGATCAGGTACTGCTGGTGCTGTATCTAATCCTGGCAGATACTGGTACCACCCTTCCATGCCTGTATAAATGTAATGCCTGCAAACTTTAGGGGATCAGTTATTAGGTGAAAAGAAAAGTCAACAAGCCAACAGCTGTAATGATTGACGTATGATGAGACTTGTACTAAGAAAAAAATGTTTCAGAAAATTTTACATCACTAATGGGATTCCATTGCATATAAACATTCTGTTGTGTGCTTCTCAGAGCTTTCCAGACTAAAGGTAGTGCTGAATGTTTAGGTGTGTGAACTGCTTGTCTAGGAGGATGAATCTGTAGAAACTGCATTCCAGGAATAGCACCATCATTAAGTCACCACCACTGACAGCCACCTGTCATTCCAGACAACCGCCAACAGCAGCTCATTCAGATAGCACACTCTAAAACAATCCCAACAGCCTTGCACATATTTATATTCACAGCAGCACCAGAGGTGAGCTACAGGTGTAATTATGGCATCTCTTATGGTTAAAAACTAAAACACCAACAAAGCAAGAATCACAGAGCACATAGCACTGCTAATGCAAACCTACCCTATATTACTAATGTGAAACCTACAGTGTGAGACTTCATAAACAACTCCTAATGGTAGGACTGGTATCCAAAAATAAAGAGGACAGAGCCATTGCTGAGCCTCAAGGGAGTTTCAATAGATAGGCCATTGACAGAGCAAAGGCCGATGGCACATTTATAAGGTAGAAAAAGAAATGAGCAGACTGGATGGGCCTTGCGGTCCTTATCTGCCGTCAACTTCTATTTCTCTATGTTTCTACAGTACAATACACCATCTGCATTCAACTCACAGCAAGCAAAACAAAACAACTCCCACACTTTTGTACCAGAGATCACAGCCAGTTCTTCGACTAGCCGGCAAACTTTCACAAGTTACTTTTAAAGTTACATGCCATTTCTTTGTACCATCCAAGCACTGGCAAAGTGCCACACACAAGATGTGTTCTGAAAAGTAGAGAAAACATGACTTTGTGTTGCCTTACCTCATTAAAAAAGGGTGGCTTGCTTAGGTTAATTCCGTCTTGGTCGAGTTTATTCCTGATCAGGATTTTCAACTTCAGCTTGGGATAGACCACCATGTTTTTGAGTGCACTTGCTGTCTGGTTTTCTCTGGGCCCCTGAAATCCAGCCTGCTTGTCCTGCATTTCCATGCAGGGTTCTCTCCAAGATTTTGCCCCCTTCATCTTTGATTCATGCTGATCCTTTCATTTGGCTGGTGTAGATCTTCAGAATGGGAGCAACCTGTGGATGCAGGGTGAAATACAATTCAGCTGTAGTCTCCTCCTCCCTCAATTTCTGGATTGCTCCGTGCAACTTCTGCCTGTGCTACGTGACCTGCACTCCAATGGTGTCTAGGTCAGGGTCCCTGATTTGTTTGCAAACTTCCAGGTCATTATAGCCATTACATGAAGGTCAAAGGTTGCAGCCACTCTTGCTTACAAAATAAGCCTGATATGAAAAAAGTTCATCAGAATCCTTCCTTTTTATTGGTGCCCCAATGTTTCGCCTGTTTAGGCTTCTTCTGGTGGAATTGTAATTAATGTACAAAGATATTTGTCAGTTATATTATTTTCAATATTTCATATTTCATTAAAAAATGTATGTATTTACAACTTCTTGTACTCTACTAAGTCATCAGCACAGTCATTACAAGCTTTCATTTATTTTAGTTGTGAATTTGATATAACATGAATAAAATACTCATGGCCAAAGCCTTCTCAGTTTCTATGTTCCTAATAGTTCAGGTTATCAATGGCTTACTGTGTTTGAATGTGCATAAACATTCTACCTATTTTTATAACTGGGCTATTTAGCCTCTCCTGTCTGCCATCGATCGGACCATCATTTTTCTTAAGAGTTTATTATGTTATGTAAAGAGAGAGTCAGATGTGAAAACGTACTTAAAATTAGTTCTGTTTGTTACATATTTCAGTTTGTTTCACTCAGAAATGGTGGCATTTTCACCTACTTTCAGTCTGATTCCAAGGTTCTGTTCCTTTAAATGTTTTCACTTTTTCCTATCGATGGATATCAGTTGCTGTTTACACATTTGACCTTACAAAGAAACTTATTGTCAATCCTTCAACTCATAATACAATTTTTAATCTATCTTCACTATCATACATAACAATGTATAAGTTGCTGTTTACACATTTAACCGTACAAACATATTGTCAATCATTCTACCCATCATACAATATTTAAGTTATCTTCACTATTCTACAGTACATAACAATGTTACTGTGAACATTCATGATGAAATCTGGTTTCTCTACAAAAGGTCCTACTAACTGATGCTTCAGCCAGTAATACAATAGAGTCTGTTGTTTTTGTTTCGTGACATTATGCCTTACATTCTGTCTCATTCATAAATCTTTGTATTTGTGTTCATTCAGTACCATGTTTTTGTGTAAAATTTGTAACCTTATATTGTTATGACCACTCAGGTCCATCTTGTAAATGAGCTATGCTCAATGATGTTCGCCTGAATAAATAAAGATTTTGATTGATTGATTGATTGATTGATTCTGTTAGTTGTGTCTAGTTCCTTTTTAAATAAGATATTCATCCACTTTCAGCCATCCGTTTTTCTATTGCTTTTCCTAACGTTCATGAGTGTACTAGCTTTGGCACACTTTCATTTTACTTATATTCCCAAATAGTTAGCCAAATGTATTTAACAATCCTCTAATTATTTTTCTTATTTTATGTTTCTTTGCAGTTATTTTTTATTTCTTGTAATAGTATTTACATTTGTTTCTGAACAAAATTGTGCTGGCTGTTCAACATAATTTCCTGGTATTGCTCTGACACATATTTACCTCTGTTATCATTGTGTTTCACATTTGCTTTTCTAATGCAATGTTATATGAGTAAAGACTTTCTAAATTCTCCATTTTCAATGCTTATAATGAGTTATCAGTTGTGTCTTACTTTTTATGTGCTTATCTCCACATCTGTTTTTCTTATTTGGCAGGTTTATCCGGCAGCAGGGAGGGGATGAATAAGCCCTCCCTCTTGTACCCGAGAGATAGCACATGCCGACTTAGGAGGCATGACAGACACTGCCTATGTAGCGATTGTTTCTTAGCAACCACTTGGTCACTTGGGTACATAGCCAATGGTTTCTAGGGGAATTTGTAAACACTGAGTTGACTATTAATGTGTTACATGTTCTTTGTCTATTTCTACACTTGTTACTTTTCAGTGTTACATCTCTTATATGATTTCTCACATTTATTGCAAGATCAATTTTCTCTTTAGGACACTAAGCCCTATCTGTGTCTACTGATTTATTTAGAAATGTTAAAGCCATCTTTTGTTTACCTTTCTGTGTTTTCATTACATGTACTGTCAAATCTTATGAATCACTACCACTACAAACTTGACTCCTTGATTTCTAAAACATTTCTTATTAGGCACACTATCTCCCTTCTAACTATTTTAGTCTGTAATTCCTATTTGCTGCATCTCTCCTACGTGATTGAAACTTGGGCTTGTTATTTTCCTAGTGGTGTCTTGCTAGTGGTGAATGTTCAACTTTTAACCTAATTTTGCTCTTGTGATCTGATATACATTTCTTAAGCTCTCAATGTATTACCCACATATATAATGGTCACTTGGGCACTGAATGACATATAGTATTCCCACAGTGTTACAATCAATATGGTGTTTGATCTGATATTCCCTGCCCATTTGTGAGTGTTACATAGAAACACAGAAACATAGAATTTGATGGCAGATAAGGACCGATTGGCCCACCTAGTCTGCCCATTTCCCTACATACTGCATAAACTCCAGATCCTATTTGATCTGAAGCTTACCTTCTCCTTCCTACCATTAGGGTTGCCTTCTGTATATCCCATGCATTCTTGAATTCACCTATCATTTTTGCCCATACGACCCCATCAGGGAGGCTGGTCCATAGATCCACCACCCTTTCCATGAAAAAATACTTCCTCATGTTGCCCCTGATTCTCCCCCCCAGCCTTGTATTGTGACCCCTTGTTCTTGCACATCCCTTTTTTTTGAAAGATGCTGCCCTCCTGAATTTTGTTTATCCCCTTGAGGTACCTGAATGTCCCTATCATATCACCCCTCTCCCTCCTTTCCTCCAGGGTATACATACTGAGATCCTTCAGTCTCTCATATTATTTCTGGTGTAGTCCCTGCACCATTTTTGTTGCTGTCCTCTGGAGTGCCTCTACCCTGTCTATGTCCTTGCAGAGATGTGGTCTCCAGAACTGAACACAGTATTCTAGATGAGGTCTCACTAGTTGTATGTACAGTGGCATCACCACCTCATGTTTTCCACTGGTAATACCTTTCCCTCTGCACTCCAGCATCCTTCTGGCTTTCCTCACTACCTTCTCACATTGCTTGGCTACCTTTAGGTCATTTGTTATGACTACCCCCAGGTCCCTTTCTAATTTGGATGTCGTAAGTACCTCCCTTCCCCCATTGTGTATTCCTCTCCTGGGTTTTTATTCCTGAAGTGCATGATTTTGCTCTTCTTTGCATTGAAGCTAGGCAGTCACACTCTTAACCACTCCTCCAACTTGCCTAGGTCCCTTCTTATTTTCTGCATCCCCCCTGGAGTGTCTACGCTATTGCAGATCTTAGTGTCATCTGCAAAGAGGCATACCTTCCCTTCTAGCCACTCTGCAATGACACTCATTAAGACATTAAAGAGGACAGGCCCCAGCACTAAACCCTGTGGCACCCCACTGGTTACCTCCCTCTCTTCTGATTGAACTCCATTTACCACCACCCTCTGTGTCCTATTGCTCAGCCAATGTCTGACCCAGTTTACCACCTTGGGACCCACTCTCAGGTTGCCCAACTTGTTTACTAACCTGTTGTGTGGGACGGTGTCAAATGACTTGCTAAAATCCAGGTAGGTCATGTCTACTGCCCCCTCCCTGATCAACTACCCTGGTCACCCAGTCAAAGAAATCTATCAGATTTGTTTAACAAGACCTTCCCAATGTGAATCCATGTTGCCTCAGGTCTTGTGCCCTGCTGGCCTCAAGGTATTTCACCATCCTTTCCTTGAACACTGACTCCATTATTTTCCCCACCACTTAGGTCAAACTGACTGACCTATAATTTCCAGCTTCCACCTTGCTCCCACTTTTGTGGATGGGTATCACATTTGCCCTCCTGCAGTCCTCTGGTACCACTCCCTCCCACAGTGATTTGCTGAATAGGGCTGTCAGAGATGTCAATAGCACCTCTCTGAGTTCTTTTAATATTCTAGGATGTATCCCATCCGGTCCCATCACCTTGTCCACTTTCAGTTTCAAGAGTTCCTTAAGGACTTTCTCTTCTGTGAATGGACTGGAGTCCACCCCCCCCCTTCCATGCTTGTTTCAAATGCCTAATTGTGGTCCCACCTCTTTCCTTCTTTTGTGAATACTGAGCAGAAGTATTCCTTTAGGATTTCAGCTTTTTCCCAGGTCCTCCTCCGCACACTGCCTCCCTCCTTTATTTAGCCTCACAATCCCTCCTTTGGGCTTTTTTCTTTCCCTAATGTACCTGAAGAAGGTTTGTTTCCCTTTATTACTGTCTGGGCTATTCTTTCCTCTATTTGCAGCTTTGCGCACCTGCCTGCATTCTCCACCTCCCTCTGTTTTGTCTGATACAGTTCCCTGTCTTCCTCCCTCTGCGTTTCCTTGTACTTTCTGAATGCCAGTTTTTTCTCTCTAACCTTCTCTGCCACTTCTTTTAAAAACCATATTTTTTTTTCTTTTTGCTTTGTTAACCTGCTTCACACAAAGGCTTGTTGCCTCTTCTATGGCTCCTTTAAAGTTCTCCCACTGTTCCTCTACCCCCTCCCTCCTCCTTTGCCAGGGTTTTTTTGAGGCATTTTCCCATTTTTGCAAAGTCAGCCCTCTTGAAGTCCAGGACCCTTGCTTTTGTTCGGCTTGACTCTTCTACTGTCTTCACCTTGAACATACTGTATAGTGATCACTGGACCCTAGATAGCTGCCCACCAATACATCTATTATTCTATCACCATTGGTGAGCATCAGGTCAAATATTGCTCCTTCATGGGTAGGCTCCACCACTAACTGTCTGAGGCACACCCCCTGCAGGGCATCCAGAATGTGTCTGCTCTAGGATGTGGCTGCAGCACAGGTGCTCCAGTAAGCATGTGACATAATTTGGTCCCCTACTTCCAACACTTTCCCTTTCTCTACCACTTTATGGATGGTTTTTACCAATACCCTATCTATTTCCTCCCCCTGTGCTGAAGGTCTGTAGATAACCCCTGTGCGGATGGTGGTGCCATTACCCATCTCCATGGTGACCCACAGTGCCTCCTCCCTTCTTTCCCTTTATCTCAGTTGCTTTGATCCCCTCTCTGATGTAGCTAGCTGCTCCTCCTCCCTTTTTGTCCTCCCTGGCTTTCCCGAAGACTGTGTACTCTGGTATAGTAACATCCCAGTCATGGTTTCCCCTGTACCATGTTTCTGTGACCGCTACAATTCCCTGGTCTTCCTCTGCCATCAAGGCCCCTAGGTCTGGGATCTTGTTACCCAGGCTATGGGCATTTGCCCACATGGCATTCCAAGTTTTGATGCCTTTGCCCATATTAGTTTCTTATCCTATCCTATTCTATTCCTTCCCCTATGCCTCCCCTGACTTTACCCCATTTCAGACTGTTTTGTTGATTCCTCATCCTTAGGATCCTCATTTCTATCTTAACCTGTAGGGGGACAGTTGGATTTTCCCTACTTACTACCACCTCCCACCTTGGCTAGTTTAAATGCTTGCCAATGAAACATTTAAATCTCTCACTCAGGATCCTTGCCCCCAACCCCTCCAGATGGATGCACACCATCCCTCCTGTACAAGCCTGCATCCTTCCAGTCCCCAATGAAACCAAATCCCTTAGCTCTGCACCAGTTCTTCAGCCATTCATTGAATCTCATGGTGCAGAACACCCTAGCCTCTCCCATGCTGTAGACAGGTAACACCTCTGAGAAGGCTACTGTGCGTGCCACCTGTCTAAGACCCTTCCCCAACTCCATGAAGTCCCTCTGCACTGCCTTAACCTCATCCCCAGCCAGGTCATTTGTCCCCAGGTGGACAATGAAATCTACCTCACCCTCCTGTCCTGCTTCCCAGTGATCCTTTAGATTCACTTCCCATACCTCCCAGGCCATGGCACCGGGTAGGCACTTGACCTTCCTCTCTCTCCTGCCCCCAAGTCTACCCCCCCAATATGAACATATGAAAATATGAATCTGCCAGCAGAAACAGACCATGCGGTCTATCAATGTCTGCCCGAGTGTGCAGCTAGCCCCCTAGATTGCAGCTGCCCCTAATAAAATGAAAGAGTTCCCCTCCAGGAGTTGCTTCCTTCTCCGTTGGGGCCCTGTGCCTCCCCCCGTGGGGTTTTCCACTGGGCAGGTTCCCCACATCCACCTTGTCCACCACTGCAGGTGCCACCATGGGACAGCCCCACCCCACCAGAATGGCATAGAAGTTGTGGAGTGGAACAACAGGTGGGATGCACCTCTGCTCAACCTCCCTCACCCTCCACAAGCCCACCCTCATTCAACTGCCCCCTCCTTACTACCATACTCTGAGGCAGCAGGGATGGACTTGATGGTCCCTGGGTGGGGGAGGAGGCCTCTGGAACCCCAGCCAACTTGGCCCAGAGACAAGCAACCTCCGCCCTCAACCCAGAGAGATACATGCAGATGAGGCAGCACCGCAGCCTCCAGAATGTCTCCCAGAAGACTGCCACCCCACTGCCACTGCATTGCACCACTCCCATCATGTCTGTTTTCTACATTCTCCTTGATAAACTTTAGTCACCCAATCAATACCTTTATTTTTTTAAAAGCTAGCAGCTTTTTTAGAGAATATACAAAAGACCTTTTTCCCTCAGTATAATAGTAAGCTTTTAGTCACACACTCACTACCTTTCACAGACTTTAGTGACATTTTCTGATGACACCCTCTTTGCTTTACACACAAAAAATGGTTTTGTTAAAGAGAAAAGAACTCTTTCCCTCAGAGCTTGTAATCACCCACAATCCAACACACATCCTTATTTGCACTTTTTTCTACACAAACAAACAACACAAGGCTTTGTTAAAGAAAATAAGAACCCTTCCCTCAGAGCTTCTAATCACACCCTATCCTCCAACACAACTATGCCTTTGCACACTTCCTCTGTCTCCAGTTTTCCCATTCCTCTCAATCCCTTACACAGACTTGTACTCCTCCAGAATAGGTTTTGATACTTATCTGCTTCCTTCTCTGGTCTTTTTCTCCTGATTGCTGATTGCTTGCTGCCTTGCTGACCTGCTTCCTTGTCTGTTCCTCTCATCACATGTACTAGTTCACTTTAGTTATTGGGCGGGTGGAGGTGGGGACGAAGGCCAAACTTCCATCTGCTGCTCCGCGGTCCCCTTTCCCCTGCTGCCTTCTGCCCTTCCCCGGTGCTTTCCTTCTGTTATTGTTTGCCACTGCTACAGTTAGAGAATGTCAGGCTGTGTGCTGAATTCAATCAGCACTGTCCTCCGACACTACCAGGAATGAGCCGCTGCCTGGTGTGATGCTTGGTCAGCTGGTTCTGATTGCTCTATGATTTTGTAATATAAAAATGTAGTGTGTGATTGTCTGTCATGAGACATCATGTGCTCCTGGGATGACCTCCCCCCCCCGGTTTCAGTTCAAATGACGAGATATGTCAAACAGCAGATCTCTGTAATGTGATTAACTTCCAGGTTGCATTTTATGGCCGTGTTTATGATCTGAGTTGCTTTGAAGCCACAAAACTAAAATATCAATTTTATGATGTCTTCGGAGGAAGAACAGTTAATTTCAGCTGGTGTTAAAAAGCTATATGGCATCTTGGTGAGAAAACTGCAGGGTTGTAAAAGGTCTTTTATATGGGCTGGGAAGCAGAAAATCACTCAAGATTTTATTTATTTATTGAATTGTTTCACCAGGAAAGATACACTAAGCAACTTAAAGCTCGTCTCACGGTACATCCTGGGGAAATGGGGAGAGGGATGTACAGAGTGAGAGTTAGATACATACATAAACAGATGGTGAATACATACAGTTACAAAACAGGTTCATGGCGATTAAGTACAATAATAGGCTGATGCAACAGTTACTGCACTGGCAGTTCATAGGAGCAGCATACATATAGATTCAGTACAGGGACCAAGCATAGGATACAGGGTTGACAATGCATACATTACAGGCAGTTCACTAGTGATGCAGTGTCAAGGGTCAAGATCAAAGAGTCATATTAGGAAATGAGTTTTTGCTGATGTCACCTTATTTAATATACCTCCTGAGTGATAAGACATCCTGGTTGTATAATTTTTAATTTTCAAGGAGGAGCTAGGTGACATCATGGAAGAGGTTGGTATAGAGACAGTTTAAACTATTCCGTGTCTGATCTTTAGGGACACTTTTCTTTGTTGGCTCTTAGAAACAACAATTACTTTAAGCACTGTTTAGAAGGTAATACATTAGATAGGAAAGTTTAATTGTATTATTGTAGGAGTTTATGTTTGTACTGTAACCTTGTTCTTTTAAGTGATTGTATGCTTTGTGATATATGGTTCTGTGTTTACATTTTACATATTTTTTATCTATTTTTAAGTAAATCTATATTTAAAGAGACTGGTGTGCCTTCGAAATTCTTTCTTTTGCATGTGAAGTACAGATGGTTAAAGTTGACACTGCTCATAAGCTTCATGGTAATACCAAACTGGGAAAAGGTAAGAATTTTCCTAAGGTCTTTCATAGAGTTTTTAGGGTTCATTTTGGATACCTGGTTAGCTGCCCTTAGGTGAAAGATATCTGACATTCCCCAAAAAGCAGAATTATCTGAGCCTGTACATTTGGATGCACTTGCATAAGGTTCACAGTTTGAATCCATCCAGAACTTGAGACCAAAGTTGATTTGGACCCACAAGCAGACAGGAGGGTTACCCTGTTCTGTTACCTGTTCACAATATTGCACTCAGAGGTTGGAACTGTGAGAGCAGAGGGCCTGACCTGCTGAGTGGGTTTGTGACAGATTGGTTGGCAGCAGTGCTGACAAATTTTGATAACAAGCTTTACTGTTCAGTGTGTCAGTTTAATACTGTACAGCTCACTTGCAAAATAAGGCAGTGATTTATTTTAAAAAAGGAAACATAACTATATAATTTGGCCTACAGTCAAGTTGCTACCTGTTTTATTTTTTTTTCTAAAGTGCAAGTTAGAGTAACCATAGTTAGGGAAGAAGATGGTTTCCAACTAAAGTGGGCACACTGTAGATTACTTGAGGCAGTTGTGCAAGGTCAGAGGAATCCTATACGAGGTGAGAGCCATCAAGCAGAACCTCGTGGATGCCTTGATGACAGCAGATACCCAGAGCATTGAGTCACAGACTGTGACTGTAAGGGACCAAACCTTGAATGTGGAGGGGCTAGTGGCCAGTAGAGTGTCCAGATACAGTGAGAATGACAGCAGGGCCAGTGCCAGAGAAGGGCCACAGCAGCAGGGGAAGGTCACCAGCATTCTGGAGCTAGAAGTACTCAGGCTGAAGATTAAGTTGCACAGAATGGAGCTGGAGTTCCAGGAGAAGAGGGAGCGAGAACAGTGAGAGGCTGAGTGAGAACAGCGAGAGGCTGAACGAGAAAGGTGAGAGGCAGATTGGGAACAGTGGGAGGCTGACCGTGAAGAGCATGAGTGCCAGCGAGCTGCAGAGGAGAAGAGGGAGCAAGAATGGCAAGAGGTGGACCAAGAGGAGCGAGAGTGCCAGAGGCAACATGAACTGGAGAAGCTACGACTCCAACCACCCATGCCAGAGCAGGTAAGTGGCTTGGGTTTAACTGGAACTACAGGACTGGGTTACAAATTGAATTCTAGATTGATAGCTGAAATTATAGAGGGGGAGGACATGGATGCCTTTTTAAATTCCTTTGAAAAAGTTTGTATTCAGGCTAAAATTCCTAGAGGGTCCTAGAGCTTCCAGCTATCCCCGCTACTTACCGGGAAAGCTCGGGATGCATTGGGTCAAATGGACAATAAGGACAGTAATGATTACAGCAAACTTAAAGCTGCACTTTTAAAAAAGCATGATCTAACTGCTGAATCATACAGAGCTAAATTCCATAATTCAGGAGAAGTTCTGACATGTGCTACGAGGAGCTAGCCATGAAGCAACGTCAGTTTTTAAAACATTGGTGGGAAGGAATTGAAGCAAACTCTGTAGATAAAATTGAAAATGCAATTTTGCTAGAACAGTTTTTATGGGCATGCCCAGCAGAGCTGAAAACCTGGCTGGAGAACCTAGATCCTAAAACAGTGCAAGAGGCTGCTGAACTCTCGGACCACTATGCCAAGAGCAGACCTGCTCTGAGAGTGAATGGGGTGAGCGTGGCAGTGCAGAAAGGGAAAAGCACAGCTTCAGGGCAGCTAAAACCCTCACTGCCTCCACTGAAACCAGTTAGCCCCAGGTTAAGAAAAGAAATGAATGTTGGGTCTGTAGAGAAACTGGGCATATTGCCAGACAGTGTCCCAAATGGGTGAGCAATATGCAACAGGGGGCTAGGAAAGAAGTGGGTTGTTTGTATGTCCCTGGAAGCATGCCTGTGAACATGAGGGAACACATGCACCCAGTCATGGTGAATGGTGTACAAACACAAGGGTTAAGGGACACAGGGGCATCCCTGACATTGGTAAAAGGGGATCTAGTAGAGCCTGGTCAGCTTATACCTAATAAATACATCACTGTACAGGACTTTACTGGTGAGGAGAAAACACTGCCTCTCTCTAGTGTTCTCCTAGACTGGGGCGAAACAGGGGGAACTGTGCAACAGGTAGCTATAGCCAAAACATTAGCAGTGGACATCATCCTTGGCAACAATCTCAAACAGGGGATGGTGTGTGCATTTACCCGTAGCCAAGCAGCCAGGGAAAATTGTAGTTCTCTGGACCCCACAGAAGCCATTGTGGAAACCACTGGGAGGCTGGTTGCCCAGCCTGTGTCTCCTGATATGGAGACTAATGAAAAGGGGCTAGAAATTTCCCCAGTAGCAGTTAACCACACAGCAATGGAGGGTTACTCCAAAGAGGAAGGGGTTACCCCTTGTCAGAGGGCTAGGAATGACAATGATCCAGAATGCCCTAATGCTAGTGCTAGGGACCCTAGTTTAGAGACTGAAGGGGACCTATCCCATGCCTTGGGATTGTGTGAGGAGTTTTCAGCTGCTCAGAGAAGTGACCCTAGCCTAGAGAAGCTGAGATCTTGGGCAGACTCTGATGGAACACAGGGAGGTGATGGCAGACATAAGGTTTATTGGGAAAATGGACTGATGTATACTCAGGCTATGTAGACAGATTGAGGGGTGACAGGTAGGCAGCTTGTCATTCCCCAGGGGTATCGTGAGCAGTTGCTCAAGATTGCACACAATATTCCCTTGTCTGATCATCTGGGAATTGTGCTCAATATGCAGTGGTTGGCCCAGAATTTCTACTGGCCCAACTTCACCCAGCAGGTGAAGGAGTATTGCAGGTCTTGTCACCGATGCCAAGAAATAGGGAAGGCGGGCAAGAAAACCCAAGCGGCCCTGATTCCATTGCCCATAGTGGAGGAGCCATTCCAGAGGGTGGGAATGGATATTGTGGGGCCTTTAAATAACCCCAGATCCTCCGGGAAGAGGTTCATCCTGACTGTGGTAGATTACACCACCCGGCATCCAGAGGCAGTCGCCCTATCCTCACTGAGGACAGACAAAGTGGCAGATGCCTTACTTGGGATTTTCTCCTGTGTTGGGTTTCTGCAGGAGGTTATCACCGATCAAGGGGGCTCCTTCATGTCGGACCTGATGAAATGTTTGTGGGAGAAGTGTGGGGTGGTGCAGAGATGCATGACACTGCATCACCCACAAGTCAATGGGCTTGTGGAAAGATGTAATAGTACCCTGAAATCAATGCTCCAAGTGTTTGCTGAACAGCATGGAAGGGACTGGGAGAAATACCTTTCCCACCTATTGTTTGCATACAGGAAGGTGCCGCAAGAGTCCACAGGATTTTCTCCCCTTCGAGCTCTTATATGGACGCTCGGTACGTGAGCCCCTAGACTTGATCCGGGAGGACTGGGAAGGCAAGCACGCCACCCAGGGGACTCCCCTAGTGGATTACCATTTTAGATTTAAGGAAAGGCTAAAGGAGCTTATGGGGACAGCCCAGAGCAACCTGGCAGCTGCCCAACAAAAACAAAAAGTGTAGTACAACCGCAGAGCCAGAGCTCACTTGTACATGGTGGGTCAGGAAGTCATGGTCCTTATTCTGGTCCAGAAAGACAAGCTGCAGACTGAGTGGGTAGGACTGTACAAAGTAGTTAAGAAGGTAAATGATGTGAACTATATCATAGAGTTACCTGACAGATGACAGACAGAAAGAATGTACCATGTCAACATGATGAAGCCATATGCTAATAGGGCTGACATGGTGTTCGCAATATGTAGTCTGTAGTTAGGAGGGGGAGGTACCTAAACTGAACAAGAGAAACACTCTGAAGACGGGGGTCAATACCAGTCCATTTACAGAAGAAAGGGTTCTGAAAGAACTAATAAAATTGAAGGTGGACAAAGCAATGGGACCTGATGGGATTCACCCAAGAATTCTAAAGGAACTAAGGATAGAACTAGTGACACCGCTGACTACTCTCTTTAACAAATCATGGGAGGATGGGGTGGTACCTGAGGACTGGAGTAGGGCAGATGTGATTCCTCTTCACAAAAGTGGGAGCAGGACAGAGGCAGGAAACTACAGACGAGTTAGTTTGACCTCAGTGGTAGGGAAAATTATGGAATCACTTCTGAAGGAAAGAATTGTTGAGTACCTAGAGGCCAGTGGGGCACAGGACCCAAGGCAGCATGGATTCATGATGGGAAGGTCATGTCAGATGAATCTAATATATTTCTTTGACTGGGTGACCAAAGTAGTAGACCAGGGAGGGGCTGTGGACATGGCCTACCTAGATTTTAGCAAGGCATTTGATACAGTCCCACACAAAAGATTAATACACAAGTTAGCCAGCCTGGGAGTGGGTCCCAAGATGATAGCCTGGGTAAAGAATTATTTATTTTAATTTTTTTTATTTAGTTTTTGTTGACCGGATGACCAAAGTAGTAGACCAGGGAGGGGCTGTGGACATGGCCTACCTAGATTTTAACAAGGCATTTAATACAGTCCCACATAAAAGATTAATACACAAGTTAGCCAGCCTTGGAGTGTGTCCCAAGGTGGTAGCCTGGATAAAAAATTGGCTAGACAACAGGACGCAAAGGGTAGTAGTAAATGGAGTCCACAGTGAAGAAAGGAGGGTTACTAGCGGGGTACTGCAGGGTTCATTACTAGGACCATCCTTTTTAATGTCTTTATAAGTGACATTGAAGAGGAACTGGAAGGAAAAGTATGTCTCTTTGCAGATGACACAAAGATCTGCAACAGGGTTGATACACAAGATGGAGTGGAAAGGATGAGAAGGGACTTGGCAAGGTTGGAGGAATGGTCAGATTTATGGCAGCTCAGATTCAATGCAAAGAAGTGCAAGGTAATGCACCTGGGAAACAAAAACCCAGGGGAAGAGTACACAATGGGGGGTGAGATGCTGACAACAGTAAAAATGGAAAGGGACCTGGGGGTAATTATATCAGATGATCTAAAGGTGGGCAAGCAATGTGAGAAGGCAGTAAGGAAGGCTGGGGGGATACTGGGATGCATAGAGAGAGGTATCAATAGTAGAAAACAGGAAGTTGTTATCCCTCTGTACAGACAGTTGGTGAGACCCCATCTAGAGTACTGTGTGCAGTTCTGGAGGCCCCATCTCCGCAAAGACATAGACAGAGTGGAGGCTGTCCAGAGGAGGGTGACCAAAATGGTGCAGGGTCTGCACCAGAAGACATACAAAGAAAGACTAAAGGAGCTTAATATGTATACCCTTGAGGAAAGAAGGGAGAGAGGGGACATGATAGAAACTTTCAAGTACCTCAAGGGAATCAACAAAGTCCAAGAGGGTAGCATCTTTCAGAAAAAGAGATGTGCAAGAACAAGGGGGGACAATTTGAAGATGGAGGGGGATGGCTCAGAGGTAATGTGAGGAAGTATTTTTTCACAGAGAGGGTTGTGGATGCATCGAACAGCCTCCCTGAGGAGGTTGTGGAGTCAAGAACAGTGGGGGAATTCAAGTATGCATGGGACAGACATAAGGCAGTCCTAGTGGGGGGTAGGAGGAAGTAAGCTGTTGGCTAACTAGGATCTGCAGCTTATCCATTAGGTAGAAAAATGGGCAGACAAGGTGAGCCAAGCGGTCCTTATCTGCCATCACATTCTATGTTTCTATGTTAGTCCTGGGTAGGGGGTGGATGACGGAGACCCCCTTCTGGACTTGCTGGAAGAAAGCAAGTGGGAGTCCTCTGTAGAGGCAGTTAAACTGTCACCCCAGCTGGCCCCAAACAAGATCCAGAATGTAAGGGAGGTTTTAGCAGACTTTGCCCCACTGTTTAGAGCCAAGCCTGGACTAACACCCTTAGCGACGCATGATGTGGAGACATGGACACAGACACTTATACGGCAGACAGCATATCAGGTGTCAGAGGCTGTCAAAAAGGACATTAGGAGGGAAGTGGAGGAGATGCTGGATTTAGGGGTAATTCAGAGATCCCACAGCCCCTGGGCCTCACCCATAGTCCTTGTGCCCAAGCCAGATGGCTCTACTTGTTTCTGTGTGGACTATCGTGGACTGAATGCAGTCATGAAGTCAGATGTTCACCCAATGCCCCGGACAGATGAACTCCTGGACAAGTTGAGAGGTTGACCTACCTTATGGCTATTGACCTGACAAAGGGGTATTGGCAGGTCAAGTTAACTGACAGAGTTACGGAGAGGTCAGCCTTCATCACTCCAATAGGCTTATTTGAATTTAAAATAATGCCTTTCAGAATGAAGAACTCCCTGGCCACTTTCCAAAGGTTGGTGAACCAGGTGCTAAATGGTGCAGAGGAGTACGCCATGGCATACCTGGATGACATTGACATTTTTAGTGCCAGCTGGGAGGAAAACCTGTCCCACCTTAGGGAAGTGCTGGGCAGGATACAGAGGGCCGGGTTCACTGTCAAATCTGAGAAGTGCCAGGTGGCCATGGGAGAAGTGGCATACCTCGAGCATGTTGTAGGCCTGGGACAGTTCTGTCCTAACTAAGCAAAAATAGAGGTGATCAAGGCATGGCCCAGACCAGAAATGCAGAAATAGGTCAGGAGTTTTCTAGGGACAGCAGGGTACTATAGGAAATTTGTGCGCAATTGCAGTACCCTGGTGGCTCCCCTATCTGACTTGGTAAAGAAAAGGATGCCAAATAAAATTACCTGGGAATCAGTCTGTGAGAAAGCCTTTACCAGACTGAAGGAGGCACTGTGCAGTGCTCCTGTTTTGACAAGTCCTGACTATAGCAAACCCTTTATAGTTCAGACTGTTGCCTCAGATGTGGGTATTGGGGCAGTACTGCATCAGACATCCATACAATGGAAAGATCACCTGGTAGTGTACCTGAGTAAAAAGTTACTTACCAGGGAGCAGGCATACTCTACTGTGGAAAAAGAGTGTCTTGCCATAGTGTGGGCCCTAAAGAAGTTAGAGCCATACTTATATGGGCAGCATTTTGTGGTACAAACTGACCACAACCCCTGGTTTGGCTGACGCAAATGGGAAAACTAATATTAGACTGTTAAGATGGAGTCTTGCCTTACAAGGTTAGAACATGACAATCCTACATAGGGCTGGAATGACCAATCAGAACAGTGATGGCTTATCGTGCATCTATGAGGAGTGAACTGATTTGGGAAGCTCATCCCATGCAGGGGATAGAGCCCCCAAAATGCAGTCTAGGTAGGGAGGATTGTGATACTTTGCCAGCTGGTTCTGATTGTTCTATGATTTTGTAATATAAAAATGCAGTGTGTGATTGTCATGAGACATCCTGTGGTCCTGGGATGACCCCCCCCAGCCTACCTCAAAGCCAGCAAGGTACTGTAGCCAGCAGGTTCCATTTCAAGTCCTCAGGCAGCCTAGCTTTGAATTCTGGCACCTTTTCTAAGCGGCTCCCTGCCTTCCAAGCTGTGGTTGAATTTCTACCTCAACTTACCTCTGCACTATTGCAGACTAGAGGAGACCTCAAAAACCCATGTACAGACTGACTTAAATGTGCCTCTGTCCAGCCGAGCTGTAAACTGAATTTGTGCCTGGCATTTCAGCTCCCTAGTATTTATGGCATTACTGTGTGCACTGTAATCTCAGAGTTTATGGCGCTGTTTCTGATTTAGTTGTATGCTCCTAGCCCATTGGTTGTAGGCAAGCATACTCCAAGTACTCCATGGTGTGCAATTTTATTTAAAGGGGGTAGTAAGCAGACTCTGAATTGCTTCATTTTTCCATGAAAACTAACAAAAAAAATGCTGAACCTTTCTGTAATTTTATTCATAGCAGTTGAAATTAGAAGGACTGGTCACTAATACTGTCTTGGCATCCCAAGGACAATACAACTTTACAGGCTCTGGGCTGATATGTGGGTGTCTTAGGGAGTAATGCATGGCATTTGTATTTACCCATGCATGGCAACAACCTTGGTCATGAGACCACAAAAGTTGTATTTATTATGCCAAATGAGGCAATAAACACGGTCCTGGTGTACATTGGTATATTGTTTGGCTACACCCTGGGGGGGATAGCTCACCCTAAAAAGGGGGAAGGGGTAGCAGTGAGTCCACTTCATGTGCAGATCTGAAATCCCTGGCTACACCCCTGTCCTAGTCTGTTTTTCTGTGAAAGACACTGAAGTCAAATTTTCTCCATCCCCAACCCCCTCCCACAAGTCTTATTAAATGCTTGTTCCTTGGGGGTGGATATTATTTTCTCCCTCAGTGATTGGACCATTTCTTCTGGTTTGAGGATCACAAGGCAGCTAGCGTGTGTATTTCATTGTTGGATTGCCCCAGGAACCTGGTGAATATCTCCACACTTCGCAAAAGTCTTTATAAGGTTTCTAGTTGCAGCTCTATATCTCTACCTACTGGATAGTTTCATCCTTGAACTTAGTTACTGTCTCACTCCTGCAGTCAACTGCACATTTGCTTCAGTCCTGTCTCCAGTCCTGGATTCGCTACTTTCTATCTTTTTTCCTAGTTCTACGTTCCCTTCTTTTCCTTACCAGCGTACACTATGGGGGTGATCTCACTTCACTGCAGCTTTGTAGGAGTATTTTCCCTTCTGCTAGCCCTTCAACTCTCAGTAGATCTATTCTGCCAGCCATCTACTAACTCTGGCTACTCAAATAAAGCAGAGGACTGGAGTTATTGAGGGGTTCTGGTGGTATTTATTAATCATTATTGTGAAGCATAAGTGATTCATAATTTTCACCCTGACGTTGACAAGCCATTATAGCCTGTAATATGGGATATAAAATAATACCATCTAATTATGAAGCCTCCACAAACAGGGAGATCATCCAGAGGTACACATAAATGGAGAATGTATAGACATGCCTGTAATTACTAAAACATGGTGGTCAGATATGGACAACTGGAACGCTGCTCTTAGCAGGTATACTGTCTAAAGAAGGGATAGAACTGTCAAAAGATGGGCCAGGATAGTCCTGTTTATTAGAAACATTATTGCCAGAACCAGGGTTTTAGCCATAATGAAACACAGCTCTCAAAGAGAAACCCTTTGGCTGAATATTATTTATACAACTAACAAAAAGTTATTAGTAGGAGTACGCTACTGGCCACTGGACAGTGATAACATTATTGCTGACTGTATAAATGAAGAAATCACTGAGGCATCAAACAAAATTTTCTATATCAATACTGGGAAACTTTAATTACCCGGGCACTAGCTCTAGCTCTATCAGCCTGCCCTAGCTCTGTCAGCCAATCGGGGGCTCCACTGGGTGGCCAGGAGACCATTCTCATCTTTTTTAACCATTTTAGTACTAACAGCCAATCTGCACAGTGGCCATTGTGAGGGTACTGATGTGGTGGTGGAACGTGAGAGCAAAGTCAAAGTGGATGCCCAGGTATTTATAGGAGGATACTTGTTCTAGGGGAAGTAGAGAGCTGGAGAAGACCTGTAAGGGGTAGTCTTTATGTTTGCTTTGGTGGTGGGCAAAGAGCATTGATTTGTTTTTTTTTTAGGCTGATGACCAGTTTTCTATCCGTGAACCAGTGCTCGATCCGATTGAAGGAGTGTTGCAGGGAAGATAGGAGGGCAGTGGGGCTTGGGTCAGAGGCAAACAGGACCATGTCATCGGCATAGAGAAGGATCTTTCCAGGGCAAGAGCTGGGGAGGGAGTTGAGTTAAAGGCTGAAAAGAAGAGGACCAAGGATGGAGCCCTGAAGGACACCAGAATACACCAGGCAGGAGCTGGAGAGAGTGTTGTTAAGTTTGATACATTGGGATCTGGCAGTTAAATAGCTAGTGAACCAGTCAATGGGTCCTTGGGAGAGACCAGATTGTAGAAGGGTGTCCAGCAGTAGTGAGTGTTTGACCATGTCAAAGGCCTTTGACAGGTAGATGAAAACAGCGCCCTCAAGGTGACCTTTGTCCAGGCAGAGTGTAGGAAGGTAGAGAACTCAAGGAGAGTGGTGGTAGTACTATGACCTGACCTGAAGCAATGTTGCTCCTGGCAGAGTATGTTGTGGATGGCAAGGTAGTCAGTAAGTTGGTTTGCCACTATTTTTTCTAGGGCTTTTGAGATGGGCGGAATAGAAATAGGTCGATAGTTGCTTGGGGAGAAGCTGTCACCACTTTTATGGATGGGAGTGATGGCTGCTGTTTTCCAGGCCTGGGGAAATTGGCCAAGGCATAGGGAGTGATTGAGCAGGCCAGTGAGTGGTGGGAGCATTACATCAAAGGCCAGTCAGAGGAGCCGTAGGTCAAGCGGGTCATTGCTAGGGCTGGTGGCATTCAGGGCTTTAACTAGGATCGGCCTGGCTTTCTGCAGTGAGATGGTACAAAGGTGGAAGGGAGGTCAAGGGATGGTGAGACGTGGGGAGGCGGCAATTGGGTCAAAAACATTGGTGGGGAGAACCAAGCTGAGGTCAGTGAAAGCAGTGTTGAGGCAGTCAGTGATACATTGAGGGTCTGTGGAGAAAGTGCCGTTGATGTTTAGTAGAGATGGTGGGGGGCTATGGGACATCCCATTTAGTTCTTTGATGTTGTCCCAGAAATTACAGGCAGACCCCCATGGGGAGGCTAGTGCTGATCTATAGTAGTGAGCCTTGGCCTTTCGAATCACATCTGTTGGAGGGTGAGGATATTGCATGCACCAAGCAGGAAAGGGATCTTGGGGTTATCATCTCTGTTGACCTTAAGGTAGGGAAACAGTGTGACAAGGCAGCAGGTAAAGCATAGAAACATAGAATTTGATGGCAGATAAGGACCGCTTGGCCCACCCAGTCTGCCCATTTCCCTACCTAATGGATAAGCTGCAGATCCTAGTTAACCAGCAGCCTACTTCTTCCTACCCCAACCCCCTAGAATTGCCTTATGACTGTCCCATGAATGCTTGAATTCCACCACTGTTTTTGAATCTACAACCTCCTCCGGAAGGCCTTTCCATGCATCCACAACCCTCTCTGTGAAAAAATATTTCTTTATATTACAGCTGAGCCACCCCCATTCTGCAAATTGTGCCCCCTTGTTCTTGCACACCTCTTTTTTTGAAAGATGCTACCCTCTTGGACTTTGTTGATTCCCTTGAGGTACTTGAAAGATTCTATCATGTCCCCCATCTCCCTCCTTTCCTCAAGGCTATACATATTAAGCTCCTTAAGTCTCTCTTCATATGTCTTCCAGCGCAGACCCTGCACCATTTTAGTTGCACTCCTCTGCACAGCTTCCATCCTGTCTATGTCTTTGCGGAGATGGGGTCTCCAGAACTGCACGCAGTACTCCAGATGGGGTCTCACCAGCTGCCTGTACAGAGGGATAACAACTTCCTGTTTTCTACTGGTGATGCCTCTCCCTATGCATCCCAGTATCCCCCCAGCCCTCCTTACTGCCCTCTCACATTGCTTGCCCACCTTTAGGTCATCTGATATGACTACCCTCAGGTCCCTTTCCATTTTTGTTGTTGTTAGTATCTCACCCCCCATTGTGTACTCTTCCCCTGGGTTTTTGTTTCCCAGGTGCATTACCATACACTTCTTAGCACTGAATCTAAGCTGCCATACATTTGACCATTCCTCTTGCCAAGTCCCTTCTCATCCTTTCCACCCACCTTGTGCATCAACTGTGTTGCAGATCTTTGTGTCATCTGTAAAGAGACATACTTTTCCTTCCAGTCCTCTGCAATGTTGCTTATAAAGACATTGAAGAGGACCGATCCTAATACTGAACCCTGCGGTACCCGACTAGTAACCCCCCTTTCTTCAGAGTGGACTCCATTTACTATTACTCTCTGTGTCCTATTCTCCAGCCAATTCTTTCGTCTTTCAGATGAGATGTTAAACCGAGGTCCCATCAGCCTGGATTGGTGGTAGTTCAGGTGGATGTTAAAGATCCCATGGCACTTATCGAAAAGAGTAGGGGAATTTCCCTGGTGTCCTGGCCAAATTTCCCTCATTCACTAAAAATACCACCGACAATTTGATCTGGTTCAAGGTCAGTTGGTATTCATCTGTATCCCCCTTCCCCGGGTCGTGCCTGAAAATAGGCAGGATTTGTCTAGTGCACTTACCCGGTCAACAAAAACTAAATAAAAAAATAAAATAAAAATCAATAATTCTTTACCCAGGCCATCATCTTGGGACCCACTCCCAGGCTGGCTAACTTGTATATTAATCTTTTGTGTGGGACTGTGTCAAATGCCTTGCTAAAGTCTAGGTAGACCATGTCCACAGCCCCTCCCTGATCTACTACTTTGGTCACCCAGACAAAGAAATCTATTAGATTCGTCTGGCATGACATTCCCACTGTGAATCCATGCTGCTTTGGGTCCTGTACTTGTCAATTCTTTCCTGGAATGCATGGGCAGGGGCATCAACAGCAGGAAAAGAGAGGTCATAATTCCACTATACAGGACACTAGTGAGGCCCCACCTGGAATACAGTGTACAGTTCTGGAGACCTTACCTACATAAGGAGATAGACAGGGTAGAGAAGGTTCAGAGGAGGGCAACAAAGATGGTACAGGGATTGCATCACAAGTCCTATGAGGACAGGCTGAAGGACTTGAATATGTACTCCCTGGAGGAGAGGAGGGAGAGAGGGGATATGATAGAGACATACAAGTACCATACAGGGGTTCTATGATGCTGGTTCAACAACACTTTTGTTGACCAGCATCACAGTGACGGGATTTATGTCACGCAGGTTGCAGTAGACACAAATCCTGTGTCTCCCAGTCCTGTGTTTTTATTGGGGCTTTGCCTCAAACCTCCCAAGTGGGGTCTACCCCACATCCCCTGTACTTTTTAGATTATCAACTCCAGTCGGAGTTGATTCCGGGAAGGGGTGCAGGACCGGGAGACAGTGTGCCCCTGTCTCCTGCACACCAACACAGTGACCTGTTGGCAAAGTGCTAATTTTGCCGACAGTGAGGTATGTTGCTGTGTTGGTGTCACTGTTGGGTCAGCATACCCCTTACAGGGAGGAACAGGGTGCAGGAATATACTATTTTCCAGCTAAAAAGGTGTCCCAGGACTAGAGGGCATGGGATGAAGTTGGATGGAGGGCAATTCAGAGGAAATCCAAGGAAGAATTTCTTCACAGAAAGGGTGGTGGACAAGTGGAACACCCTGCCAGAGGAAGTGGTGGGGGTTGAAACAATCACAGGATTTAAGAATGCATGGGATAGACATAAGGGAATTCTGGAGGTCAGGGGTAAGGGGCAACAGACTTCTAGAAAAACATAAAGGGAACTTACAAGCTGAAATGGGCAGACTGGGTGGGCCATAGGCCCTTATCTGCTGACAGTGTCTATATATCTATGAATCTATGTGGTCATGCAAGGGTCAGTTGGAGGCATGCTGGAGAAGAGGAAGCAGTGATATCACTGGTGTGTAAATAAATGGTGCAGTCAATAGCAGTTTTTAAGTCTCACTGGACTCTTGGTAAGCAGGACTTGACGATTTTAGTGTAGGCTAGGGCAGGGAATGCTGCACTTTCTGGCAGTTATTTGTTGGTCTATGGCATCACTTAACATGTGATTTACCGTGTCCCAGGGTTAGGTGTAATTGAGAGTGCAAGTGCTGCAGTCAGTGTGATGAAAGCTTGGGTCGGTGGCAGTACTGACAATACTATGTTGGGGGGGGGTCTTATGCAGTGTTAGATGACCAGATGTTCAGGTAGGCATGTGTTGTTCAGGAGAAGAGAGTCAGGAGATGCGGAGTGAAACAGTGTATTCTAAGAGAAAATACAGTGGTCATAAAATTGTGTATACTTGTGAATGATTGTTGAAAGGATGAGTTAAGTTAGATGGTATATGAAGAGCAAGAGTAGAATGGTTCTGTCCAGGCCTAAGCAGATTTTGAAGGTGGTGCCTTCAGAGATGCAAGGGCAGCCATCTTCATTTTGTGCAACTCAGAATGAAGAACTGATAACTGTACTCCACATGAGAAGAAAATCTATTGACAGTGCCTACTTTCTACCTATTATACTATTATATTATTTATTTAGCTTTTGATAACCAGATAAGCACACTAAACAAAAACAGATGCCTATTTTCAGGTACGATCCGGGAGATCACAAGGAATATGGTAACAAGGAGAGACAGAGAAAAGGATATACAGTGTTCCCAGTTCACAACATACAGACAATTTCAGGGTCAAGCAGTAGTGCAGAAACCACAAAAAATAATATATTCGGCAAGAATTAAAAAGATGAGCAGTCGGAGCAGTTCGATATGGTTTATTATGAAATGGCAAGAAGAATCTCTGGTCTCTGATTAGTCAATTTAGGGCTAGAACCCATGCTGTTATCCCAGAACAGCATTATGGATCTTCTTCCAGCACACACATGACAACTTTAAATGTTTAAGAAATAAGTTCATAGTCCATGTCCAAGTTGCCCACACTTGGCATATTTGCTGTGGCTTTAGCCAGTACTTCAGAACATTTTTAAAACATAAACCCCTCCCTCCCTCTAGTGTCATAAAAGAACCCTAAAAGCAGAGTAATAACATTTCTCTGTACATAATACAATGGGCACATTTCTTTTCCATTTGTTTCATTTTGTAAGATTTTAATTAGAATGTTAAAACAAAGCCAGCTGCCATTGTGATTGTCTTCAGTATATTGTTTCACTGCTCCAAGTTGAACAGAGTGAAACCACTCCTTCCCACTGTCAGCTTCTATTTCTTTTTATGATATTTATTTAATTTAAAACTGAGAATAAAGCCATCATCGCTATTAGCTTCAGCACATTTCCCACTCCTGTCCCCGTTCCCATCCCAAACAGACTTGGAGCATGCACACCATGCTCAGTGCTCCCTTGCAATGCCGTCATTACAATTTACTTTAGAACAGTGGAGTCCCCACTCCCATCCACACTCCTGGCTAGAACAGACTTAGTGCATGCACACCACACTTGGAGGTCCACTGCCTAAACGGCAACAGAAATTGTGAGAGAGATGGAATCTAAGGTTTGCTGTCTACAAGTAAGAGGGTCAGGGAAACTTCTCCAACCTGTAGATGGGGTTGGGGGTGGAGAACAGGGGACAGAGCCTCATTACCATCAGAGAGAGAAGTTGGTAGGTTGGGAACAGAGGGACCAACAGCACATCAGCTCCAACAGCTAGACAAAACAAGAAATCAGCACTATTTTTACGTTAAGTATATCTAACCACAGAAAAAAAATGAATAAAAATTTAGTTTTAATGCACTTTCTAATCTTTTTTCTCTTTTTTTTACAAACAGGTCATTTTACACTCAGAATAATGCAATCCAGGGTGTGTATTGTGCTGGGATAAGGTGACTTTTTGGGTGCTGGATGCACTCAGCCTATGGCCTCATTCCCAACCACCCAAGGTGTGATGTTGTCCCAGTATGACACTCCCTGTTGTGCATTATTTCTTAAATGCATCACAGGTAGAAAGTGTGGGGCGACTGATATCAGAATTTACAGAGGACAGGGTGCTGGAGGGACTAAGAGTACTGAGGGTGGACAAGGCACCGGTGCTGAATGGCATTCACCCTAGGGTACTTAGGGAGCTAGCGGAGATCCTGGCAGGACCACTGGCAGACCTCTTCAGTACATCACTGGACACAGGATGCGTGCCACAGGACTGGAGGAAGGCCAATGTGGTGTCCATTCATAAAAGTGGCCCGAAGGATGATCCAGGGAACTACAGACCGGTGAGTCTCACTTCAATCATGGGGAAACTCATTAAGTCAATCCTAAAAGAGATGCTGATGACCTTTCTGGAAGACAGTGGGCTCCAAGATGGCCATCATCATGGTTTTGTATCGGGCAGATCCTGCCAGATGAAGCTAGTCAAGTACTACAGCTGGGTTACCAGAGAACAGGACAGGGGCCATGCAGTGGATGTCCTATATTTGGACTTCAGCAAGGCCTTTGACTCGGTGCCGCATGGGAGGCTGTGGGAAAAACTGGAATACATTGGGGTGGGGACAAAAATGGTCAACTGGATCTCCAACTGGCTGAGGGGTTGGCAGCAAAGGGTGGTGGTGGGGGGAACTCTCATCACCAAGGGACATTACGAGTGGGGTGCCCCAGGGTTCAGTACTGGGACTGGTGCTGTTCGGAATATTCATTGCAGATATCTCAAATGGGATTTGGAGTAGGATCAGTATGTTCACAGACAATACTGAGATCGGTGCAGTGGTAGATGACATAGAGGGGTGTAGAAGACTGCAGGAAGACCTGACCAAACTATAGGAATGGTTGGAGACATGGCTGTTGGGGTTCAATGCTAAGAAGTGCAAGGTACTGCACTTCGGAGCAAGGAACCAGGGGAGCAAATATCAGTTGGGAGGGGTAGAGTTGGAAAGCACAGTGGAGGAAAAGGATCTAGGGGTTCTAATAATGGGGAGTATGAACCACTCAGCTCAGTGCAGGAAGGTGGCTGCAAAGGCAAACTAGATGCTGGGGTGCACAGCTAGGGGAATCTCCTCCAAGTACAGAGGAGTGATCCTACCCCTGTACAGGTCACTGGTAAGGCCGCACCTGGAATACTGTGTACTGGTGGGTATTCCTGAAGAGGGACATCAGATTGCTGGAGGGAGTGCAGTGTAGGGCAATGAAGATGATACAGGGACTTCAGGTAAAATCCTATGAGGAAAGACTGGTAGAGCTGTAAATGTACTCCCTGGAAGAGAGGAGGGATAGGGGGGAAATGATCAAAACCTTTAAGTACCTAAATGGTATTAACAGAATTAATAAGGCTTTTGATCACCACCTTCTACTCTCCAAACTGTCCGTTCTGGGTTTTTCCCAGTCTGCCATCTCCTGATTTTGTAAGCTACCTCACTGGGAGGAGGCAATTTGTTCAAATCGCAACTGCTGTCTCTGACCCCTGCTTAACCTCTGTTGGAGTTCCCCAAGGATCTATACTTGGCCCTCTCCTTTCTTCTTTCTTTATTAACAACCTGCCCTCACTTCCCTGTGTCTCCTGGCTGATTCTTTATGCCGATGACATGGTGTTTCTCGCTAGTGGTAAAGACCCCACATCAGTAAAGGCGAATCTTCAAGCTGACTTTGACTGCTTACAAGTCTGGCTTCTACAAAACAAACTCATATTTAATGATAAGAAAACTGTGGCTATGCTTTTTGGCTCCCCCTCTAGAATCAAATCCTGTGCTCTGGATCTTTCAGTACTATGTCTTGCTAGCTCCCTGTAGGTATCTGTTAACTCCTTTAGGTACCTAGGAGTCACACTTGACCTGTCTCTGGATTTTAACCTCCACCTCACGGCTACTTGCAAGGCAGTTAACTCCAAACTGGGTATTGCCTATAGAATTAGGTCCTCCCTGAATGATGCTGCCCGGCTTGCTATTGTACAAGGTTTCCTCCTTCCCTCCCTTACATACTGCTCACAGGTATACCGTAATGCTAACAAAGGATCCCTCCACAAATGGAGCACATGTTATAACAGCATATGCAAATTTGCCCTCTCTGCACACAGACTGACTCATCTCTGTGAATTCTACTCCAGACTATATTGGCTCTCCCCAGCTTCGCACAGACTCTACTCTGCTGGATGCTTGATTGACAATATCATCAGAACGGGAACACCTGAGTATCTCTCAAGGCTGCTGTCTCATCCCTCCCTAGCATATCTCTTTAGGTCACCCATACAAACCCAGCTTGAAATTTCTAGATACCTCACAAAAAAAGGGGGAACTATCCTTAGCTGTATCGGCTCCCAGCATCTGCAACTCCTTCCCCCTTCACATTAAACTCTCTAAATCCCACCTAGAGTTTAAACTGGGTCTCTGCGCCCACCTGACTGACTCTGATGGCTGCTCCTGTGCTGTAACTTGAGACTAACTCCCAGAAGCATTCCTTACCTACATGGCACTTACTGTTTCCTTCCACTGTATAAAATCTGCATGTTCCCACTCCCTCCACAAAATCGTTAGTTAAAACTGTTATTTATTCTTTAGTGGTTGTCGTATGTCCTTAATTATTTTTGTTGTTCATTCAGTGCAAGTAGCTAATGTAAGGATATTTGTTTACTCTCAGTTTCCACAGAAATATGTCTTGCTTTTGTCAGCAATCTATGAATCTGTTTTGTTCCCACTTCATGCTGCGCCATGAACAATTGTCACTAATGTTTATACCTTCTTTGTACCTTGCTCTCTCCTGATTGTACTCTCCCCCGGGTCATGCCTGATTAAAGGCAATACTCTTGTCTAGTGTACCTACCCGGTAAACAAAAAACAAATAAATAAATAAATAAAATAATACAGAAGGGATTCTTCAGATCAGAAGGGGGAGAGACACAAGCGGGCATCAGTTGAGATTGGAGAGGGGAAGATTCAGGAGGGAAATCAGGAGACACTTTTTCATGGAAAGGGTGGTAGATAAGTGGAACACTCTGCCCGAGGAGGTGGTATTGTGTAGAACAGTGGGAGGATTTAAGAGAGGGTGGGACAGAGTAGGGGGGTTATGAGGAGGGGAGGGGAGGGTGGAACATCTGCAAGTTGAGGGACTAGCTGCACAATCGAGCAGACTCGATAGACAGTGATGCCTGTTTCTGCTGGCATGTCGTATGTTCGTATGCTCTCTGCTAATCAGATTTCTAGATTCTTTTTTATCCTTTTCATAATGCAGCTTGTTTCACATAATGTACTTAGCGCCATCTGAGTAAGAAAGGCTTCCTGACATTCCTATATACCATTCCAACTGCTATGGCCTCTTGTCCTGCTATCCTGTACGAATTGAAACAATTTAGTTTCTACTTTCTTGTGTCCTTGTTGTTTACATTTTTAACATAATTGTATTGTGTTGCAAATTTGTTTCAAAATGGCCTATTTTTTCCAAATGTAAGGCCCCTTTTTAATGGAACCATTTTCCCAGCCAATATCACATGGAAACATAGAAACACAGACTTTGTCGGCAGATAAGGACCACTTGGCCAACCCAGTCTGCCCATTTCCCTACCTATTGGATAAGCTGCAGATTCTAGTTAACCAACAGCCTACTTCCTGCAACCGCCCACTATAATTGCCTTATGTCTGTCCCATGCATGTTTGAATTCCCCCACTGTTTTAGACTCCACAACCTCTCCAGGAAGGCAGTCCCATGTGTCCACCACTCTCTCTGTGAAAAATAATTTCCTCACATTACCCCTGAGCTGTCCCCCCTCTAACTTTAAATTGTGCCCCCTTGTTCTTACACATCTCTTTTTCTGAAAGATGCTACCCTCCTGGACTTTGTTGATTCCTTGAGGTACTAAAAGTTTCTATCATGTCCCCGTCCTCCTTTCATCAAGGGTATACATATTGAGCCTCTCAGTCTCTCTTCATATGGTTTCTGATGCAGACCCTGCACCATTTTAGTTGCCCTCCTCTGGACTGCTTCCATCCTGTCTATGTCCTTGCGTGAGATGGGTCTCCAAAA
Source organism: Neoceratodus forsteri (assembly GCA_016271365.2). Lineage (NCBI taxonomy): Eukaryota > Metazoa > Chordata > Ceratodontiformes > Ceratodontidae > Neoceratodus > Neoceratodus forsteri. The sequence continues at coordinate 1,645,218,103 of CM057450.1, forward strand.
CTGCACGCAGTACTCCAGATGGGGTCTCGCCACTGTCTGTACAGAGGGATAACCACTTCCCTTTTATGTTGCTTGCCGCATGTGCAAGAAACATAGTGCCATCATCCGAGTTTTGGAGGTGCGGCAGCCCTCTTCCAATTCAGTCAATGTGTTTGCAGGCATGGCCGCAGTTCTCCAATCGCTGCTGGAGCTGTCAATGACAGCAGTCTAAAATGCAGTGGCGTACAGTTGAAAAGGGAGCTACGCTTCGGTGAGCAGCGATAAATATATCGCCTGCTCATCGCACTCCCCTACACACACACACACATGCATACTATGCTCCCGCCCCACACACTGTATAGCCGACGGGGTGCCCAATCCCTCATCAGCTGTGCTGCGCCCCCAAAAGTGAGTTGCACATGCCACGCTGGGTGCCCACCCCAGCATGGCAACACATGGTATAGCCGACGGGGGTGCCCAATCCCCCATTGGCTCCACAGCCCCCCCAAACAGCGTCCTTGTGCCAAGCTGGGAGCCCACCCCAGCGTGGCAAATGTCCCGCGTGTTGTCCTCCTGTTTTTAAAAAAAAAAAAACAACATGCAACACAAAAACGGTCCCTCACTGTCTTGGCCCCCACCAACGCCCACCCACTGCGCACCCCACCTCCCCACACCCCCCCCATACTTACCTCTGGACCTCGGCGCGACAATCTTAGGTGGACCAGGAACACGTCTGCACTCTTCAAAGCCGACCGCGAACTGAGGAAATGCCAGTAAGCTGTATAATGTAATAAATAGGGTTTTTTTCAACTTTGCTACATATCTCAGGAATTTTTTGGAATTTTTGCACCAACTTTTCAACATGGGGTTTTTGGGACCCCTTCTCATGAGTGCTCTCACTGTCATGGAGTTAATCGGGCCCAAAGGGTGATTTAGCAGTCACTGCGCAAAATCACCTTTCGGCACCGATTAACAAAATGACACTACCAGTGTTCATAAGGTGGGCTCTCAAAAGGCCTATTTTGAAAATTTGGTGGAAAAATTCCTAAAAATGACTGTTTTACGAGCCTCCGTTGCGCACTTCCTATGCACGCTCATAAATTCGCAAATTTTCAATATTTTCACTCCAGATTTTCAACATTGTCATTTTACTACACCTCATTATGAGCAGTACAGCTGCCATTTTTCACATCTCACCCAAAACGTGTTTCCACCCATGTAGCGCACAATGGCGCAGTTGGTGTGCGAAATCACTGTATGGGACACATTAAGAAAATCACAGTGACACTGTTCATGAGCAGAGGTCTTAAAATAACTATGTTGAAAATTTGGTGACAAAATTCCTAAAATGACTTTTTACTGAAGCCTGCGTTGCGCACTTCTCATGCGCACGTAAGTTTGCAAATTTTCAATATTTTCATCCAGGTTTCCAACATTGCTATTTTACCACACTCCTTATGAGCAGTACAGCTGTCATTTTTCACATCTTGCCCATAACGGTTTCCGCCCATCTAGCTAATAAATGGCACAGTCGGTGTGCAAAATCAATGTATGGGACACATTAAGAAAATCACAGTGACACTGTTCATGAGCAGAGGTCTTAAAATGGCTATGTTGAAAGTTGGTCACAAACTTCCTAACAATGACTGTTTCACGGCGTCGTTAGCAGTTCTCACATGCGCTCAGTAAGTTTGCAAATTTTCAATATTTGCACTCCACTGACTTCCAAATACCTACACAGCACATACAAGCAAGCAACATTCGGCATTGACAAATGCTTGTTCTATTGTGATGCCCTCCCTATGCATCCCAGTATTCCCCTGGCTCTCCTTACTGACTTCTCACATTGCTTACCCACCTTTAGGTCATCTGATATGACTACACCCAGATCTCTTTCCATTATTGTTGTCGTTAGTACCTCCCCTGCTATTGTGTACTCTTCTCCTGGATTTTTATTTCCCAGGTGCATTACTTTGCACTTCTTTGCATTGAATCTAAGTTGCCATATGTCTGCCCATTTCTCCAACCTTGCCAAGTCCCTTCTCATCCTTTCTACCCCCTTGTGTATCAACTCTGTTACAGATCTTTGTGTCATCTGCAAAGAGGCATACCTTTCCTTCCAGACCCTCTGCAATGTCACCTATAATCAATTTTTAATTACTTAGCAGATGTGGAAGACAGTGACATTAGTTGAATGGAAGCTCTGCATGGAAGGCTTCACTGTAAACATCTGTTCAACTGATGTCTCTGGTTTCAGGAACTGTTCAGTAATTAAAAAATAAATACAAGGCAGGAAAAAAGGCAGCATTAACAAGGGACCCTAAACACAGAAAAAGTAGGACTATTTCCATGCAAATACTGAAAACAATTAACAGGTTTTTAAACAGACCCCACACATACCCAAATAATTATAGAATAGAGTTTATGTTTCCTTTAAACACTGCAATCACATCTCTCTTAATCTTCTCTTCTCTAGTATAATGCTGCCCAACTCCCCATGCAATTCCAAGAGTTCAAGTCTCTGATCCACTTGGTCATTAAACCTGCAACCTTCAGCCTTACATCATGGAGTCTGATCAAATCTTTATTTATTTATTTATTTATTTCATTTTTGTTGACTGAGTAAGTGCACTAGACAAATTCTGCCTATTTTCTGGCACGATCCGGGGAAGGGGGATACGGGTGAATGCCAACTGACCTTGAACCATATTAAGTTGTCGGTGGTATTTTTGTGAATGTGAACCCAGAAGCTAAGCAGGGTCAGTCCTCCTCATCAGAATCTGGATGCGAGAACTCCAGTGAAAATCAGGTGGGTGGTGCAGGGAGTGAAGTTGGTGGCTCAGCATGGGACATTTTACCCTTGGCTAAAATAACCATACCAATGCCATGGTATGGTGTTGTGGGGCACCGTGCAGACATGACCCATCTTTCAAATGAGATATTACATGAAGGCCTGGAGGTTGTTTAGGTGGACTGTAGCAATCCAATTGTGCTTCTTGACAAGAGTGGGGGCATTTTTTTTTATTGAAGACACAATAATGTAACAAGCAGCACCCCAAAAACATGTACCAAAATAGAAAGAAAGAAAAGAAAACATTTTTATGCTAGTACATCAATACCTGCCCCATTATACATAGAAAAATAAAACATAAATAAATAAATGGGAAACTAGACATAAGTTAAGGAAATAAAGGCAGGCAAGATGAGAATTAAAAGAAATTCAACCATAAAAAGGAAAAAAGAAAACAACCATAACATTCCATAATCAAAAATCAAGTGCATAATCATATGAACACATGGGAAAGTAACCGATTACCAAAGAAAGATGCCATAAAACTCTTACTACCACCAGACCCCCCTCACTCTTTATTTATACAGCTACCCGATATATGTTTTGCCAAAAGGTTGTCCAAAACTGTTTTGGTTGTGTCCCCCACTCCCCAGCACTGAGTCTTGAATGTGGCAGCTCAGATTCAATGCCAAGAAGTGCAAAATCATGCACTTGGAGAACAAAAGCCTCTGGGGAGGATCACACAATGGGAGGGAGTACTAATAACAACTAAGATGGAAAGGGACCTGGGGATGTTATAAGAGATGATCTGAAAGTAGCCAAACAATGTGAGATGGCAGTGAGGAAAGCCAGAAGGATGCTGGGGTGCATAGGGAGAGGTATCACCAGTAGAAAACAGGAGGTGGTGATGCTGCTTTGCAGGCAGTTGGTGAGGCCTCATTTAGATTACTGCATGCAGTTCTGGAGACCTCATCTCCAAAAGGATATTGACATGCTGGAGGCAATCCAGAGAAGGGCAACAAAAATGGTGCAGGGGCTATTCCAGAAACCATATAAAGAGAGATTAAGAGAACTGAATGGGGGGGATTCACAAAAGAGATGTGCCCAGCAGCACCGGCGTATCCCGGACTTGCGCCCAATTGTGATTCTGGAAGGGCAGTGATGCATGCACACCACCCATAATGTTATGTGGCTCATCTGGAGGGGTTGTGCAGGGGGTGTACCCCTACATATAGGGTGCAGCCCTGTTCACAACCCAACTTGGAGGTGCATCTCGTGAGCAAGTCTGAGGATGCGCCTGCAAAAGATAAGTCTACAAACAGTAGATTTAAGTGGGTGTCCACCCACAGGCAGGCTGCAGTACTGCAGACAGCAGCACTGCACCTATCTACCCTGGCAGTCCAGTGCCCCCGCCCATATCCCCATACTGTAAGCCTTCACCGCAGTCATCCCTGGAAGTCCAGTGGAACCCCCCCAACCCTTCCCTGACCTGATTGCAAACTGATAAAAACATACAGAGGCATTCTTGGTAGTCTAGTGAAACCCATATAATTAAGGTACTAGTGCCCCCCACCACTCTGCTGCTTAAGAACCTGGAATTTATTCAAAAAACACCAGTGTGTTTACTTATTTTAGATTATTAGAAGGGTTCTTGGTCTCATCTTTCAGCTGAAATATGTTCAAGCCTGACCACTGGAACAAAATGACCACCTCACCTCATCGGTTAGGAATCGCATCACATTTTATCTTGCCATTCTGAGCTGTGGTTCCTCTGCTTTCTCTATATCTTATGGGGAATCCACTCTTTGGCTTCTTTGATTATATCATGCCCTCTGGCCAATTAGAGGTTAACATGGGAGCTCACCAATTAGGAGAAGGCCACAGTTCCCTGTGTCTAGTGTAACCCCCCCCACCCTTCCCCAACTTGATTGCAAACTGATGAAAACATACAGAGGCATCCCTGGTAGTCTAGTGGAACCCCCTACCTTTCCCCAACCCGATCGCAAACTGATGAAAACGTACAGAGGCATCCCTGGTAGTCTAGTGGAACCCCCCACCCTTCTCCAACCCGATCGCAAACTGATGAAAACATACAGAGGCATCCCTGGTAGTCTAGTGGAACCCTCCACACTTCCCTGACCCTATTGCACAGGATAATGGATATCCAAAGTATCCCTGGTGGTCCAGTGGACCCCCACCCTCAGGCACCCCCACCACACTCCCTTGTTCCAGCAAGTGCCGAAGGTCGGTGGGCAGCTCGACCCACCCACATACTGTCATGACTGCCTACTGACTGCACTGTCAGTGAATGACAGTGTACAGTATGCATGTAAGCCCATTGGTAGACCCTGTTGAACAATGGGCTCGCAGTGTGTACTGTAAGCTTTCATTCATAACTTTGTGAATGACCCATACCCCTAATTTCCCATGACAGCAAAGCCATAAGACATCCCACATCTGGGGGGAGAGGGTAGAATCCTTAAGCAGGTATCAATTTTAAAATTGTTTTAATAGCCCAAGACCTGGTGCAAATTGACCAGAGCTAGTGCAGCAAACTCAACTTGTCCGTCTTGACTAGTGCAGGTTTTTCATGGCTATTAATGAAGTAAAAAAAGTCCCTATTTTAGCAGGCTCTAGTCCTCATGCTAATTTCCCTTAAAGTTCCAGATGGTCTGGTGTGATTAACAGCTTATTAAGAGCTGCAATTATCTGGCAGTTCAAGAGGAGGATACAACAAAAGACTCAGTTTGAGTCATTAGCACTCAACTGTTGGGACTTTCACCTAGTGGCCAAGGTGTGATCAATGATATAGTGCTGTTAAGCCACTAGCTTCCAGTTTTCTGAATGTGTCTCTGTCTGATGATTTGTCCCATATTATTAAGACCAGTGCCCCTTATTTCCCTACATTTTGAGTGTCTGTATCCAACATTTCAGTGAAAAAAATGCTAAGAAATATAAAAGGTCTACCCTGCAAGTGGTGGGATTTATCCCAGATGTGAGTCACCATAACTGCTCCCTCCCCTCTCCAAATCTCTCAGCTTTGAACTTTCCCTGGACACCACTGCAGATCAGACTGTGAAACCATCCATAGATCCATAGCTGCCATTACTGGCAAGTGCAGAGGTCCCCAGCTCTTCTGAATGGACCATGCCAGCCAATGCCATCCAAACAGTCCCACCCTTATCCTACCCAGCATGTCCTTTCATCCTAAAAACAAATCTTTGGAGCATGTATGGTACAAAAATAAACCTCAAACTACATCATTTGAAAGGTTAAAATAGGCATTCCTGGGGTGCATAGATCATCCTATGTAGAAATAGAGGTAGTATAGCTTCATGCCTGTGTGCTGTTTCCCCAGGGCTGATGAAAGGACGTTTTTTTTTTAATCTGTCATTGTTGGTGTAGAGCATGTTAACATCAATACTTTTAAATATAAAAATATCATAAAGTTTTCTATTTCCAAAGCCCCTTAGGTTTGTGTAGCCACCTCCCCAAAGAAATTCTAAATGTGGTCCTGGATCACATGACACTGTACGAAAACTTCCAGATGTACAGGTCTCCAGTTAATCACAGGATGGGGGCAGCGAGTGTCTTTCTCTGCCAGACTCTATTCAATGCCCTGTGGTTGGTAATGAGAGTGTGGTGAGGTCCATGATAGAAACACAGAAACATAGAAGTTGATGGCAGATAAGGACTGCAAGGCCCATCCAGTCTGCCCATTTTTTCTACCTTATGAATGTGCCATAGGCCTTTACTCTGTCAATGGCCTATTTATTCATACTTATCTGTATTGCTCCCTTATGGTTATCCCATGCCTGTTTGAAGCCCTGCACTGTATTCATATCCACCACTTCCTGAGGTAGGCCATTCCATGCATCCACCACCCTTTCTATGAAAAAGAATTTCCTCACATTACCCCTTAATCGGCCTCCCTCTGATCTCGTGATGTGTCCTCTTGTCCTGCTATTTTTCTTATATGGAAACATGTTAGACTCTTTCACCTTGTTAATGCCCTTAAGATGTTTGAATGTTTCGATCGTATCACGTCTCTCCCTCTTTTGCTCTAGGGCATACATATTGAGCTCCGTTAATCTGTCCTCATGTTTTCTGATGCAGTCCCTGCACCATTTTGGTTTCCCTTCTCTGGACTGCCTCCATTTTGTTAATGTCCTTGTGCAGATGCTGCCTGCAGTACTGCACGCAGTACCCCAGATGGGGCCTAACCAGTGTCTTGTAAAGAGGGATTATTACCTCCCTCTTATGACTTGTGATACCCTACTAATACACCTCAGGATCCCTCTAGCCTTACCTACTACTTTAGTGGTCTGCTTGGATGATTTCAGGCCATCTGTGATGATGATGCCCAAGTTTCCTTCTTCTCTTGTGATTGCCAGCGACTCCCCTCCCAACCTATAGGTAGCTTCAGGGTTTCTCTTCCCTATGTGCATGATCTTGCACTTCTTTGGGTTAAACCCCAGTTGCCACTCTTCAGACTATTTTGCCACTTTTTCCAGATCTTTTCTCATTCTGCTCACCCCCTCTGGATCATCTACTCTGTTGCAGATCTTGGTGTCATCTGCAAACAGGCAAACCCTACCCTCCAGTCCATCTGCAATGTCACTGATGAAGATATTGAAGAGGACTGGCCTCGGGTCTGAACCCTGAGGTACTCCACTTGTGACTTGCATCTCTTCTGACTATATACCATTTACCACCACTCTCTGTTTTCTGCCCCCAACCAGTTTGCCACGCACTTGACAACCTTCTGCCCACCTGAGCCTATCCAGCTTATTAATCAATCTTCTATGTGGAACAGTATCAAAAGCTTTGCTGAAGTCAAGGTAGGTGACATCAACTGCTCCCCCTTGGTCCATCACTCTGGTTACCCAGTCAAAGAAATCTATGAGATTCATTTGACAGGACCTTCCTGTTATAAACCCATGCTGTCTTGGATCCTGTGCTCCTATGGATTCAAGGTGTTGCACTATCCTTTCCATAAGGAGTGCCTCCATAATCTTGCCCACTACTGAGGTAAGACTGACTGGTCTATAGTTCCTTGCCTCCTTCCTGCTGCCACTCTTGTGGAGCGAAATCACATGAGCCCTTCTCCAGTCTTCTGGGACCTCTCCTGTTCTCAGACACTCACTAAACAGTTCTGCTAATGGCTCTGCTAGTTCCACCCATAGCTCCTTTAGTTCCCTGGGATGTATGCCATCAGGCCCTATTTCCTTGTCCACACTGAGCATAGCAAGCTCTTGTAGGACCCTTTCTTTTGTGAAGGGACTTGTGCACGCCTCCCTCCCCCCTGTGTCCATGGTACTGAGCTGTGGGCCCTGCCCTACCTTCTCTTCAGTAAATACTGAGCAGAAGTATCAATTTAGGATAGATGCTTTTCCTTGGTCCTCCTCCACACACTCCCCCTTATCCCCTTTGATCTTAGCAATACCCTCTCTGGACTTTCTCCTTTCACTAATGTATCTATAGAAAGTTTAGTCCTCTTCTTTTACTGTTCATGCTAGTGTTTCTTTGGTTTGGGCCTTTCTCTGTCTTACTGGCCTTCCCTGTTTCCCTTAGGAAAGTTTGTTATGCCTCCCTATCTTCATCCTGCTGCATTTCCTTATATTTCCAGAAGGCCAACCTTTTGGCTCAGATCTTTTCTGCTACTGTTTTTTTAGAACCAAAGTGATTTCCTCCTTCTTTTTCTCTTGCTTTTCTCCCTAACACAATGGGATGTTGCTTCAAGTATTACATCCTCAATGCTTGCCCACTTTGTCTGTACCTCCTCACCTGTATTTCTTCTTGTTAGGACTAGCTTAACTCTGTTGGCCATCTTATCAAAGTCAGCTCCTCTGAAGTCCCATATTTTTGCCTTGGAATGGGATGATTTAGTTCTAGTGGCCAAATTGAACCATACCATGTGATGGGTACTGGCCCCCAGGTGACCTTCTACCTGGAGATCTGTGATCCTTTCCCCATTAGTCAGTACTAGATCCAGGATAGCCCTGTCTCTTGTGGGTTGTTGTACCAATTGTGTGAGGCCCTCCCCCTGCAGAGAGTACACTATGTGTCTAGTTCTGGTGGATGCTCCTGTTGTTATTGACCAGTCTGTATCTGGCATGTTGAAGTCTCCTATTATCAGAACTTCCCCTTTAGCTGTCATGTTTTGTATGTTTTCAAACAGTAATGTGTCTATGTCCTCCCCCTGGTCTGGAGGTCTGTAGACAACCCCAGTTCGTGTGGCTGTCCCATTTCTTGTTTCCAGGGTGACCCACAGTTCTTCCGGCTCCTTATGTGTATTCTGAATTTCTGTAGCTTTGATATTTTCATTGACATAAAGGACCACTCCCCCACCCCCTTTTTGTTTGCACCATACTCTTTTGAACAGTACATAGCCAGGTACTGATGTCTCCCAAGTGTGGTTACTGGTGAACCATGTCTCACTAATGGCTACTATGTCCAGTTCAGCCTCTGTCATTGTTGCCTCCAGGTCTGAGCTCTTGTTTCCCAGGCTGCAGGCATTTGTGTACATGATTTTCCATTGACAGATTTTGGTGCGTTAGTTGTAGGGCGACATCTGGCTTTTCTTCTGCACATCATATGGGAAGCCAGACCTTTTTCCTTACCTGGTGATGCATATGAACTACAAACATCCTGAACTCCTGTTTGATCACTAGCTGAGGGGGTGGGGTGTTCTTCCCATTTGATATATCAGGTGCTGCACCCCTCTCCCCATTTGCTAATTTAAATATTCTGCAAAGACATCAAACATCTGCCCCAATGCACTGACTCCCTCCTTAGTCAGATGTAGTCCATTGAATTTAAAGAGCTTTTACTCCCAAAACTGTTGCCAGTTACCAACAAATGTGTGTCCTTTTTCCTGGCACCAGCCCTTGAGCCACATGTTTAGCTCCCATATCTCCCCTTGTCTGACCTTCCATCCATCTGCCCCCCCTCTCCCAGACTGGCAGGATCTCAGAGAAGGAGATGCCAGATGAAATGGATGACAGTTTGTCTCCCAGCCTAGTCAGGTGTTCCTTGGTCTCCACAACTGCCTGGCTGGTGAGATCGTTAGTCCCTGTGTGTACCAGGACATTGATGTTTTCTCCTGCTTCCTGCATGATTTTAGTAATGCAGTCAGTGTCTCTCCACGCTGATGTACCTGGGTGACATCTGACCATTACCCCCGGCCGGAGGTAGGTATCAACTCCCTGAATCATGGTGTTTTCTATGATCAGAAGTGTTCTGGTTTTGCTTTTTGCATTTTTGTTTTGGTCCCATGATGATGTCAGCTATTGTGTGTGCAGAGCTAGGACTTCTTCACTGAACATTTGCTGTTGTGGTATCCTCTGGGGAGGGGTAGAAAGAGAAAGAGTTAAGGCCATGGTACAAAACAATGGGGGGGGGCACACTGTGTGTGATGGCATAGCAGTCTTTTTTCTGCTTTGGCAGGAAGCAATGTGGCAGCAGGATAAATATAAAATAATCAGACAATTTCTTGGCTTGCAGTTTTTCCTGTATAAGTGATCAAAACTTGCCATTATGTTTGCAGGCTAGTGCAACCATCTGTTGGCTAGTGCAATTTTAAATCAACTTGTCCTGCTGGCTAGTGCAAAGGTTGACCCCTGTCCTAAAGACAGTCAGCATATCCAAAGTACTATTTGCTTCCCTGACCTTGTGAGGCCAAAGCTGGGGATGCAGAAAATTATCCACTTAGAATATTATTATACAACATCTTCCTGCTTTAAGACACAACCTCTGGTTGAGATCATTTCCACTGCCTGATCTTTTGCACTGAGCATGCAACATAATCAGGAAGGTCCAATAGATTAGTATGTGGAAGCCATTTGTATTTCCCTTGTTCCCACTGAGTAAAAAGGGTTGAAATCAAACTTTTAACCAATGGACCCCACCCTAAACCCTTACTATTCAAATGAGCACTGACATGAGATACAAACAAACAAAAAAGTCTGCTGAAAAAAACCCACTAGGTTCAGCATGACTAAACCCACCTCATTAATAGGCAGGTAAAAGATATTGTGCATAGCAAGGTTAAAGTCGACTACCTCATATGACAGGGTTGAATAACACCCAGTTCCATTTGTTATACAGAGAGAGTGTTAAAAGCAAGGATCTGATCTATTCTGTCCAGTCCAATTTCTGCCAATTGTCAGTCTCTTGCTTGTCTGATTGTGCAATCAAATTTTCCTTGTGGTACCTAGGAACTGACCACTTTGATGGTCCCGCAGTTTCTCCCTGTTATTTCAATTTCTTCACTTGCTGTTTCTGTTCTTTCTTTCTCCCCTTGCTTCCCTGTGGTTAAAATACATATGTGAATCTTTATGTGAAACTGGGGTCCCTTGATTTGGAAATGAATATAGTTATGTTGTTTGAAATGATTACAGACAGCTAATTGAGTTTGTTACAGAAATTAGCAGTTTAGAGCAGGGGGCTGACCTTGATAAACCTTTTGATTTTTCACAAGCTTATTAACAGAATTGTCAGCAGTTACCAAAAAAAGGAACTCTTGGCTACACTTCAAAGACTGCGCATGCCACAAGTTAGCGTGCAATAAAACATATGAATGTTTATTATAGACAATAGCACCCCCTCACAAAAAAACATCGATGTATGTTTCATGTCACACTGATGCTTTATCAAGATGTCATGCACCTGAAACACATCCCTTAAATACAGTGATGTTGCACACATGATAAGAAGACCCTAGAAAATCTTAAAGTGACATAGTGCTAGGAACAGCATGATACATGCTAACCATAACTAAAGCATAGATAATAAAGCTTATCTGATACCATATAAATTGCAAATCAATCAATAAATAACATATGTAAATAGACTGGCTAAATGACACCACATCTAATAATGTACACCTCCTAAATAGTCTAAAAATATAAATCCCTAAACTGTAATGTTTGCCATAAATAAATATATAATGCATTATTACATATAATTCTAAATTACATATATAATAAATCACAAGTTCAGCTTCCTATCTGTCGGGATTTTGCATTCGGGATTCTGAGCTCGGACAACAGTGTGTAAGGCAAGCAAGTTTTGTGTTCTAGTAGTAGACTCTGGGACAGCATGTCTCAATTGGTTGCACCTCTTAAGAAGAACACTGTACTCTTCAAGCTGGTCAAAGGAAGGTCAATGAAAACCATCTTGTTACATTTTGTGAAAAATGAGATAAGAAACTTGCAAAAACAGGATTCAGAAGTTAAACTGCCAGGCAAAGATATCTCATGTAAAGAGAGCAATATTTTGTTTGGTATAGAGAGAAAGACTGAGATTTAAATTGAAAAGAGATACTCAGATGAAGGACTTTTTTTCTTTGTTTGTACTGCCTTTATGAAGAGCTATCCTGTGCATATTATATTATATTACATTATATTTATTTTATTATTATTGATTATAATAAAATGCTATTTGCAAATGTCATAACTTCTCCTGGTTAGGCTATGCTTCCTGACCTATACCTGTTACAACAGTTGGTGTCAGACAAAGTGGGACTGTGCAAGGCATACTTTAAGTAAGGATATTGTGCATGGGTACGAGACCATTACTAGGGAAGCATAGATGAAAGGTATGGATCCTGCAACAGCAAGATCAGGAGTGATTACCAGAAGAATGGCGGCCAAACTAGAAGCAGAAAGAAAAGTCCAAACTGAGACTGTACAGCTAGCAACAGTGATGGAAGGAGAAGAAGAACAGGCAGGAACAGAACATAAAAGCATGTCTGCCTTCTTCAAATGGTTGGCCATACAACAGACATTGAGAAGCAGAGAAGATAAAAGAATAGCAGAGAAGAAAAGAGATGCAATGACAGGAGCAACAAAGAACAGAAGAGATGGAGAAACAGGAGCAGTGATGCCTGGAAGCCTTGCAAGCTATCAAAGCTAAAGGATCTGGTACAAGTCCAGCAGATCAGTAAAACACAAACAGCTTAAACATCACTAAACCTGCAGTGTTGTGTCCCTTGACTTATATTGAAGTATAACTGACAACTTTTGAAAGGGTTACCGAAGCCTGCCAATGGCCAAAACAGCAAGGGGCAATCAGACTGGTACCTTATCCGACATGTAAAGCCAAACTTGCCTACAGCAGTATGGATACTGTACAGTCAGAAAACTATGACATTTTGAAAAAAAGAGAAATGTTTAAAAGGTATGGCATCTCAGATGAGACCTACAGGCAGAGATTCTGGTCCCCGAAGCAACAACTCAGTTGACAATGCTTGAGAAGCCTTCACTTGTTTCAGAGAACTCCTCATTAAATGGCTCCAAACTGAGTCAAAACAGTCCAACAGAATTTTTTTAGTTATTTTTTTATTTAAAAATTGGTAACCAGGAAAGGGAAGGAGAAATTGTTTAACCAGGAGAGGCACACTAACCCGAAGCTTGTTTCCAGGTATGACCTGGGAGTACAAGAAAGTTAAGTGGCTTGTTCAGGGTCATACAGTATGCAAGTGGGGGGCTGTGGGATTCAAACCCAGGTCTCCAGGTTTGCAGCTCAAAGCCTTAAACCACTGCACCATACAGCACACAGAGATGAGGCTCATTTCCAGGTGTGACCTGGGGGAGAGAAATAAACAACAGTATGTGGTACAGTACAATAAATTGGTGAGAGGAAATTGTAACACAAATACACAACAAATTTCAAGACATAATAGTGAGTACAAACATTACATATGCATAAAAACAGTACAGTAAAGTGCATTTTATTAAGAGAAAATTGGAAATACAATAGAACACACAATGGCAGTCAGGGTTTGATAACCACGTTGCGAGAAAAATAAGAAATATATATATACAGTGGTAGAGGGTTTAAACATGTAAGGTGCCTCAAGGTTCCAAAGTGTTTAGAAAACCTTTAACTCACTACAAAGCACCAGACATTTATAGGAGCCAGTGTTTTGAAATCAGAGATAAGATGCAATTCAAGGGTAAGGGTACAAGGGGACAGGGAAAATTTTCTGCTTGCTAGAGAAAAGGGAGGAAGTAAGCTGGGGGGTGCAGGAGGCATCAACATATTTGCAATGGAGTAATTCCTCAACATCCTTCCTACAGACGTGCAGCTTTGCGTAAAAGAACACTGACCAGAAATTGGGGAAAAGGCAGTTTCTTTGGTTGAGAACTATCATAAGCCAGGCCACACTGCAAGAAACTACCATAAAAATAAGAAGGGTAACATTGAAACAAAGTTGGCCTTAACAAATCAGGTCAAGTATTTACCAGCTGTCCATGTGGGGGATAAGACTGTAAAGGGACTTATAGGTTCGGGAAACCTACAGACCCTGGTACATTTATTTATTGATTGATTGATTGATTGAAGTATTTATTTGGAATTATACCTTTGAGCACAAGTGCTCTTTTACAAAAGTTCCACATCACTGAGTAGTTACAGAGATTTCAACAATATAAAATACAAGAGAAAGCAGATCCATCTGAGCATTGCCAATAGTAGCACACATAGGAGCATTATCAGGAAACATAGTACATACAGAGTGTGTGTATTCTAGTAATAACAGACAAGTGAAGAAGAGCAAGAGTAGCTCCAAATGAGTGTTGTCGAGGACAGAGTAGGCAGAAAAGCATGATATTGTATGGGATATGGATATTACAGGTTGTCCAAAGATCACTTGTAGCAGTTACTAGAGGTGTTGCGAAGTTAAACTTCTCTCGCGAAGTTCACGCAAATTGCTGAAAATTCACGCTCTATGGAATTTGTGGAGTTTTCAGAACACTCAAACTTCGATTTGCACAATTTACATGAAAATTTCTACGGAATTCACCTTTTTCTAACATGAAGAGCAAATTTCGTGGGCGGAGTGCAAAATTCACAGGCAAAATTTCTCAGTCCATGGCAAAATCCGTGAAATTCGCTGCCGCAAATTTCATGAAATTGCTCCACGAATTCTGCTACATGCACAAATTAACTCATGAAGTGAATTTTGTGGACTTCACACACCTCTAGCAGTTACATTTGGAACATGCTGATGTACTTTGAAAAGACTGTACAAAAGGACTACATATTTGTGTCATGTGCACTCACAGGGACACTTGTACTGTAACAGTCCCAAAAGTGCTAACATTTTAGTAGAACTGAAGAATAAATAGAACTTCGGATCATACTAGAATTAATGGCAAGCAACAACACATGTGAGCATATTCGATAGTACACATAATATCAACAGGAGTCTGCTATTGGAAAGAAGTAAAAGGGGAGTGGGAAAAAGACAGGAGCAGTAAGGAGAGGGATGGGGGAAGAAGGGGGAAGGGTTGAGGGAAGGAAAGAGAGAAAAGGAGACTAAGAAGAGGGGGTTTGGAAAAAGACATGGTAAGGCAGCAGAACTGCACAGCAGCCACGTCAGTACCTATTTTCTAGTCCCTCAAGGGGCAAATTTGTCTTGTGCCTACTCTCTCCCTATATGGGGTATTGTACACCTTTTTCTGCTGGAAGTGTGACTTGTTCATGTTTTCTTCTATGCATAGTGAACCTATAGAACACAGAAAGCAAAATAAAATAGAAAATAAGTGCCAAAATACTATAAAAAGATGGAACAATTACATTTTCTGATTATTCCTCCCCAAATCTCTTATTTGATCAAAAATGACTCAAGTTCAATCTGGTCATTTAATCCTCTAACAGCTATACATGCATCCATATTGTAAATCCAAAAGTTTAAAGTTTTCTCTTTCACTCAGGGCGAATTCCCTGTCTCCTCCCCATGGACCAAGACACACTTGCTCCAAACCCCTAAACGAAAGAACATGTTACTCCTCATTTTGTGCATCCATTGTGTGGGTTGCCCACACGTAATCCCGGTCCCCATTTCTTATGGCCCTTATGTGTTCTCCAACATGTTCTTTTAGTTTTATTTTTGTGCGGCTGATATAATATGCCCCACATTTACATTCTGAAAAGTAGATCACCCACATGGTGTCACATGTGATGAACTGTTCTATATTTACAATTTCCCCATTATAAGGGTTAGTAACAGTAGTGCTTGGACTGATGTAGGGGCAGTATTTGCCATGCCCACAGTGCCTACAACCCTTTGGTAGTGGTGATAGCCATGTAGTCTGCTTTAGTGTAGGTTGTACAGAAGAAACTAGCCTATCCTGTAGGCTTCTAACCCTCCTATATGCCATCGTAGGCAGAATTTCAGAAGTATTCTTCAATCTGGGGTCTTCTCCCAAAACATGCCAGTTTTTGAAAATTATGTCCCTCACTTTTCAGGATCTCACATTAAAGGTGCTTACAAAATTAATTCTGTTTTCAGTAGCAACCTCATTTGTGTCCCCTCGGGTACTGTTAGTGGTGAGAATAGACTTCCTGCTCTTATTGTCACACGCTCTTTTTGCTTCTTCTACCACCCTGTTGGCATAACCCCTACTGTTCAACCTTTTTCTAAGTTCCTCTTACTCTTTTTCATAATGCGTATGCTGGCTACAAATTATTTTCACTCGTACAAACCGACTCCTAGGTATATTGAGTATTGTATGTTTAGGATGACAGCTGCTTGCTAGCAAAATGCTGTTCCTATCTGTATCTTTCCTATGCAGACTAGTATCAACATTCCATTACTTCTTTTTCCTGTGGTGATGTCCAAAAAAGATACCTCTTTGTCGCTGGAATGAGAAGTAAAGTGCAAAAGTGCTCCTACCTTACCTTGTCTTTCCAAATCCCTCCCTTTCCCTCTTTTCTCTCTTCCCCATTGATGTTATGTGTACTATTGAATATGATCACAGGTGTTGTTGGTTGCCATTACTTCTAGTATGATCTAATGCTCTATTTATACATTTGAAAGTATTGTTAAGAATACAATTAAATTGCTGAGAATTAGTTTAGAATCAACACAGAATATAGAGCATAACAACATCTTTGTGTTTAAGTAGCTTTTTGTACACTCTCTTGTATTTATATCACATATACATTTTGGATCTATAAGTTTATAAGCACTGTCACTTTAATTGTTTAAAAGTAGTCACGTGTACTTTCAGTGTATAAATGTAGAGTAACACTAGAGGGAGTACACTGACAAAGCTGGCCAGGTAAAACATCAGTCTTTTGTTCCTGTCCTCCACTGAGTTGTTCTGTCCTGCTTTTTGAATAAACTGAACAAGTCTTATTGAGACTTTTGTCTGGACTTCAGTTTATGTGATGCTGGGGGTGAGTTCCATGACTTTTTACTTTGTAGTGGTCTCAAATTCACGCAATAATAAATACACCTATTCAAAGAAGTTTCACCACAACTTTACCCACCTATGTTGTCTCCAAAAAACACAAGCCATTTGTTGTCCCTCTTGTAGCAAATGCAGGCAGATTCAGTTTCTTTTAGGTTGTTGGAGACAAACTAATGTCCTTTGTCCAATATCTCCTGTTTTTTTTATGGACTACAGAACATTATGGACTACTGAAACATTAGTGTTTGATCTAAGCCCGGACTGCCCGTGGAGCAGCTCCCACTCGACTGACCAAGCCTGCTAGATCTAAGCCCAGACTGCCCATGGAGCAGATCCCACTTGCCTGACAGAACCTGCTAGATCTAAGCCCGGACCACTCATGAAGCAACTCCCACTCTCCCGACTGAACCTGCTAGATCTAAACCTGGATTGCCCATGGAGCAGCTCCCACTTGCCCAACCGAACCTGTTAGATCTAAGTCCAGACTGCCCGTGGAGCAGCTCCCACTTGCCCGACCCAACCTGCTAGATCTAAGCCTGGACCGCCTATGGAGCAGCTCCCACTCGCCCAACCAAATCTTCTAAGTATGCTGCTGAGGATGCTGTGACCGTGCTCCTTCTCCTTTGTTCTCTCTATTCAAACTCGGCGCCTTTTTCAGACTGAACCCCCTGCTGGCTCTCAGGGCTTATAGGCAAGGGGACCTGCATGTGGAACAGCTCTGGGACCTTGTAAGATTTTTTAAACTATGCCAGCTAAGTTAAAAGGCTGAGCACATGTGCAGTTCTACTCCAGTTTACCTCAGAGCACTTTCTGCAGCTTAATTCAGAGATCTTCCTGGCAGTCAGCACTAGATAATTTAAAGCACAGAATCTCTTGTGTTATTTCAGCTCCAGTTTTCTTTGAGCTCATCTTGGGGGGCTGCTTGTAACTGTGTGCCTGCTGATGTTAATATTATTGCATTCCTGTGTACCCTTTTAAATGAGCAGGTTTAAAGTATTTTAATTGAAAGTTACAATGTGTCTGTTTAAACTTAGATGCATGGTTAAGCTGTGAAACCGGATTCTTTGGTTCGTTTTTTATTTGTCTGCTGTCCCTCTTCTGTTTCACTTTAATCTTCTACTCTTTTTTCCTGTCTCAGACTACTATCCCTCACCTTTTCCCTTTCTCCCTGCTCCTCCCTTGTCATTTATGCTTGCTTGCCCAACGCTCTGCATCAGGCTACCTATTTCACCTACCCTCATTTTCTTTTCCAGATTTGAGCCCGGACCGCCCATGGAGCAGCCCCCACTCACCCGACCAAACCTGCTAGGTATGCCGCTGAGGACGCTGAGACGGCACTCCTTCTCCATTGTTCTCTCTATTCAAACTTGGCGTCTTTTTTAGACTGAACTCCCTGCTGGCTCTCGGGGCTTGTAGGCAAGGGTACCTGCATGTGAAACAGCTCTGGGACTTGGTAAGATTTTTCAAACTGTGCCAGCTAAGTTAAAAGGCTGAGCACATGTGCAGTTCTCCGCCAGTTTACCTCAGAGCACTTTCTGAAGCTTAATTTGGAGCTCTTTCTGGCTGTCAGCTCTAGATAATTTAAAACGCAGAATCTCTTGTGTTATTTCAGCTCAAGTTCATTCGGAGCTCATCCTGGAGAGCTGCTTGTAACTGTGTGCCTGCATAAACCCCACAGTCCCTTTGCGACTGCTCCCCACCTGCCCCCCAATACCCTCCCATCCTTAGCAAGGGTTACATATAAGTGCTGTGCTCTCGTGAGACTTAGTTTCCATTTTTTGTCCATCTCCCTGGTTTCCCATTTGCTCGTTATATCAGTTCTCCACTAGAGGTCGCCTGTTCTCTACTTTGATCTACGCTTCAGTCTCTGCCCAAGGTCTCATCCAAGCTGTCCTACCCTGTTAGCAGATTCTCTGGCTGGCTGATCCGTTTGGTCCCATTTTCTTGATTTAACTTGTTACTTTGACCTCTTTCCCTGCTTCACGCTCCCTTCCTTCTCCTCTCATTCCCTTGCTCACAGTTATTCACTCCATCCTTTTTTCACTCTATTCTCTCTCTTTCCTCTACTCTCTCTATTCCAGTCTTGTCTCCCTAGTACCCTCACCCATTTCTTCCTCTCACCATGAATTCTAGGGCTGTATTCCCCCTCCTGCTATTATTTGGTGCAATGTTTTTGCTGGAATTCGTTACAGGTCAAACTGAGAATCCCTCCTCTCAACATGTATACTCACTTGATAACTTCTGCTACTCCAACTTACTGTCTGATCCCTCCCCTTATCTTTCTCCTCTGTCAGGGCTTAATTATAAACACCTAGGGGTATTACTTAGGTTTACCTTGCGAAGGTACTCTATCTCCCTTGGGGGAGCCTCTCAGGCATTTTTGACTGCATCTTTATGGATAATTTCCCTATCACTTACCCTTCCTGGGGATAGTGAGTCTAATCCTGGTCCAACTCTAGCTAATAATACCTCCCCGTATCACCCCTCCAATTGCTTGCCTCAATCCTCCCATTTCACCTTTGCTAGCCTTAACATAAGGAGCCTTGCTGCCAATTTCCCCGAACGTGAGGCTTGGGTATGTTCTAATAAACCTGATATTCTTGCCTTATCTGAAACGTGGCTGAAGCCCTCTATTGCTGACCCCCACTGCTCCCTTCCAGGCTATAATATGCTTCGGGCAAATTGCGCTACCTCCAAAAGAGGAGGGGACTTGGCTCTGTATTTCAAGTCTCATCTCAATGTGACTATCCTACATGATCACCCTTTGGCTAATTGTGAAGTGCTCCATTCCCTTCTGTTGCTTGGGGGTGCTAAAAAAAATACACATCTTTTTTTTTAGTTGTTTAACCAGGAGTAGCACACTAAGCTGAAAGTTTTTTTACAGGTGCAGCCTGGGAGCACAGGGAAGTTAAGTGACATGCTCAGGGTCACACAGTATGCAAGTGGAAGCTGTGGGATTCAAATCCCAGTCTGATGGATATCACCAAATTTGTAGCTCAGAGCCTTAAACCACTGTGCAATACTGCCTCCCTATACTGCCTTCTGTGTTTATATACCTCCTAGAGCTTCCAGGCTAGGCCTGGAAGAATGTATTGAACTATTGCTGTCTGTGTCTTGGAAAAATGAAGTAATCTGCTTGGGAGATTTTAATCAGGACTGGGCTGGGCCTAGCTTCTCTCTCCTAACATCCATTACTAGCAAGGTGAACCTCACCCAACTTATCCAGGCCCCCACTAGGATCTCCCATCATGGTTCCTGCTGACCCCTCATAGACTGGATTCTGACTAACAGGAAGAAGAATTCCCCTCTGCTGGAGTACTACCTGACTCCATAAGTGATCACTGTCCAGTGTGCTGTGTTTGGGACACCACCTCCCCCTCTTTCCCCTCTAAAGTCTTATCTTTTTCCAACCTCTCAATGTTTAACCCTGTTGCGTTCCTTCATGACTTAAAAATGGTTGACTGGTCTCCCCTCTACATAACCAAAAATATTAACTTAGCAGCTGAATATTTCAATGTAGCCCTACTCTCTCTTCAGCACCAACATACCCCTGTCTCCACTCGCAGGGTAAAAGGGAAAGTCACCAAATGGCTCAAGAACCCCCTACTCTAACTATTAAAATGCAGGGATAAACTCTGGGCTACATGGAAGTCCTCCACCCTTCAAGCTGACTTTGAGGCCAACAAGTCCTTATGTAACACCTGTAAAAAGGAGATTTGTTTGGCCAAGAGCAAATACTACTGGAACCTTCTCAGTTCCTCTGTCTCCAACCCTAAATGGTACTGGTCACAAATCAAGGAAATCCTTGGGCATAACAAGCCTATGACTCCAAATGAAATGCTAATAAACAACACACATTGCAATAACTCTCTCACCATCGCCATTGCCTTTAATTCCCTCTTTTCCTCTCTTCCTTCCCCCTCCCCCCACCCAACTTTTCCCTTGTGTCCCCTTCCCCACTAGTCACTGCTCCCTCTGCCCTTGTGTTGGCTCCGGTCATGTGTCTAGAGGTCCTGAAGCTACTAAAATCTTTGCTGGCTAACGGTAGTGCTGGTCTGATGGTATACATCCAAGGATCCTAGGCAGTTTGCCTTGTGTCTGGCGGCACCTGTAACCAGGCTTTCCAATCTTTCAATCTGCTCAGCCTCTGTCCCCTTGGTCTGGAAAGTTGCCAGAACTATCCCAGTGTACAAGAAAGGTGAACGTCAAAAACATATCAAACTACCGTCCCATCACACGCCTGCCCACTCTCAGTAGCTGCTTGAAAAATTGATTAATCGACAGGTCTCTGCACACCTTTTCAACTCTAACCTTCGATCTCCTCTACAACATGGCTTTAGGGCTGGACACAGCACAACTACAGCTCTAACCCAGTTTACCAGTGATGTTAAATGCAACATGGACAAGGGCTTACTTGTGTTCATAGACCTCTCCAAAGCTTTTGAAATGGTGCATCACCCCCTTCTACTGGCTAAACTGCATTCTCTCAGTGCCTCTGGTACTACCCTATCCTGGTTTGGCAGCTACCTAGAATATCGCTCTCAGTCTGTCTCCTTCTGTAAAGTTCTCTCATCTCCTGCTACTATCTCCTGTGGTGTCCCACAGAGATCTATTCTTGGCCCTCTACTCTTTTCTCTCTTCCTCAACAACTTCCCTACTCCATCCACTCACTGCAGTCTTATCATGTATGCAGATGACTTGGTGCTTTACTCTGCCTCCAAGTCTATTGCTGACATCAATCTACATCTCTCATCCGCCTTTCAGAGCCTCCAAGCTTGGTTTTCCTCCAACTATTAAATCCTGAAAATATCAAAGACCCAGGCCGCGCTCTTTCGGTCCACTAAAAAGGTGCCCTCTGAGTCCCTTAAGCTCTTGATCCACTGATGTGATGGATCAGCTGTCTCTAACACTTTATCCTTTAAATATCTTGGGGTAACTCTGGACCCGGTACTTGATTTTACTGCACACATCATGGAGGTGTGCCACTTAGTCATCGCCAAGATTGGTACAGCCTACAGAGTGCGTCACTCACTCACTCTGGCTGCTCGGATCTCTGTAGCGAGAGGAGTTCTAATCCCACAGTTGCTATATGCCTTCCCAGTACTCTTTCATGCCCATGCGGGGGTCCTTCACCAATGGGACATATCTTATAACAATATCTGTAGATTCGCCTTATCGATTCCTTGCCTAACCCATCACTGCCAACTCTATTCTGCCTTGAACTGGCTGTCTCCCACTGCCCTCTGGTCTTATGCACTTGGGTGTTTTGTTGACCCCTTAACCAGAACCCCCCGCCCCTCCTCACTAAGTGAAATGCTCACCCTGGTATCTCACTCCCGCTGTCTTAGGTCCTCCACCTCCCCCTTGCTCACTGTTCAGCCCTGCTCCACTAAAATGGGTGAGCAAGCTTTTTCCTATTTGGCCCCTAGGTTCTGGAACTCACTCTCCCTCCATGTTAAGTACTCCTCATCTCACCTAACATTTAAGCAAGCTCTGTTCTCTCACCTTAAGGCTCTTGATACCTGCGACTGCACTTACATTTTACTTGTCTCTCAATTTTCTGGCTAATCAGCTTGAGTTACATGCCCACTCCTATGTAAGCCTTTTGTGAATGTGTGTCGACCTGTCTTTTTCTCCCCTAGCAAGGTTACATTACCTGTCTACTTCGCTATTATGCTATAAATGTGCTATTATGCAATTACTGGTATTTCAACCCCAACTTCACTATTCTTGTTGTTATCAAGGTGCTGTACTAATTGCTGTAACTGCTTCAGCTGATGTAATTTGTTTGTTTTTACTGTTATCCAACATTATGTACCTGATTGTTGTCACTGCTGTATTTTCTAACTGTACTCTCCTGGGTCATGCCTGAATATAGGCAGGTTGTTTGCCTAGTGCACTTATCCAGTTACCAGAAGCTAATAAATAAATATAACTTCATTATTACCATTTTTGACCCCTAATATACAACTGTCAAAGGGAGAATCTGCAGGCTGCTTACCCTGTGTACGATACCTCCTTTCAGCTGATAAAGAGGCGATACAGTTATACTGGTATCTTTTCATTTCCTCCTTATCCTGGTTTATCTGGGTAGTCAACTTGTGTGTGATAAGAGTAGAGGAATTTTATTAAAAATAAAATCATACAAACAATACATAGTGATACTTTCACTTCATGCATTCAGTATGCACATCTCATTTCAAATTCAAATTAGAAATATATATATATATATATATATATATATATATATATATATATATTATATATATATATATACACACAGTGAAACCCTGTTTATCCGAATGGTCTGGGGGACATAAAACATTTTCGGATAAGCGGGGGTTCGGATAAATGAGAGAAATCAAGTGAAGTACATTTATTGCCTGCTAAGAGAATGCTCCGACAGTTGTTAATCGTACAAAACCATTTATTAAGACAGCAGACACAGAACACAGATCAGGATTTTAAAACAATAAAAACAATTCAAATCTTTTTAGAAAAGTCACTGATTGCAGTTTGCTTTCCCCCATCATTCCGTAGCCACACTGCTTTGTTTCTGAGCTGGCGGAGAAGTAAGATCCACAATGGGTCAGTGTCATTTACATTTTCTAGCCACATTAAACATTTATCAAAGCAGTCTACTGCTTCAGAGTGACTTGGGACCCTTTGTGTACCTGCACAGACTTCGTGTGTCTCCTCTATCTCCTCTTCTGGGTCTCCATTTTCAGAGCAGCTTTCGGCTAGGACGCTGGCAACAATCTCCGCTTCTGTAAGCAATTCTTAAGCCGTGTCTTCATTCAGCAGCTCCCACTGCATCAGGTCAAAATCTGTTGTTTAGGTAAGTGCTGTTAGTTCAGCTTGAACTTCTGACTCTTGAGCCGGTTCACTGGGTTCCTCATTATGGGCATCACTCAGCAGTCCAGAGTTAACCCAGCATTTTACAACAGTTTCTCTCTGGATTTCTCTCCAGCTCTCAGCAAGAAGGTACACTGCATCTTTTATGATGACAGCTTTTATTATCTCGCAAAGAGGAACTTCGTCATTTTCTTCTGACAAAACCCTAGATAGGAGTTTGCACCAATAAATTCTCTTAAGTGTTGCTAGAATCCCTTGATCCATTGGTTGGATTTTTGCTGTTGTATTTGCAGGCAAAAACTAATTAATTAATTAATTGAGTGAAATACCAAGTGGTTAACTAAGTGATGTGAGGCTTTCACTATAGGCTTGCAATTTGCCTGAGGGGGAAAAAACATAACCACGATTAACACATCACAAGTGGTAGACATGAAAGGGTTTTGGTTAACTAAGAGTTTCAGAAAAACAGGGTTCGGATAAACGGAGTTTCACTGTGTATATGTAATTATATAGTCTTATCTAGGCTGGACCCTCTTTTCAACTCCTTCTGTCAGTTTGCCTTAGATGCCTTAGATGCCCCTGCCCTGACCCACCACTGCACACTCTACCGCTCTCTGAACTTTCCCACCCTTGCTGACAGGAGAACCATGCATGTGGCTAAATTCACTTCAAAAGTGTGGCTGGGTTCTCTCCCTGCCTACCTCTCTACCTCTCTATCTCCTTATCTGCCCTGCTCCCCTCCAAATACTCCCTCAGATCTGATGACTCAAGTTCCCTGAATATACCCTACAGAAGCACTACATCAGGCTAAATGGCTTTCTCCCATCTACTACCTAAACTTTGGAATTAACTACTGTCCCAAATCCAACACTCCTCCTCAGTCAACTCTCTCTCCACATCCTTAACAAGCTATCTAGTGACAAAGTGCAATTGCACCTAGTCCCTTTGGGCTGGTCTCTGCTGAGTGTCTATTCCCCCCCCACCCCAAGTAGGACCAATTAACTGTCTCCACTGTCCTAAATTCTTCTCCATCCTAGCGCTTAACCCCTCCTGCACCACCCCTCTTGTGATATGTAAATATTCTACAGCTTGTTATCTCATGTGTTTAGCTATGTACAGTGAATGCTATTTTTTTTCCTGTGTGTTGTATACTGTTGTACTATGTAATTGCTCCCTCTCCCCTTCCCCCAGGATGTACCGTGAAATGAGCATCTTGTTGCTCAGTGTAAGTCTCCTGGTGAAACTTTCCAATAAACAAAATAAAATATATATATATATATATATATACGGTATATATAACTCCTAATCCAATATTCTGATAATTTCACTGCAGCCAGATTATTTTTACTAACAACAGATCCCATTACAGCCAGTGACACGATTTCCAATAAAGCTGAACTTGCAGAGAGCCACATTCTTTGTTTTTAGCCCTAATAGTCATCACTACAATATAAACTTAAATGGGTGAGTCTGGAATTAAAAAGAGAAATACAGTGGTCAACGTGGTGTTATAAACTAATGAAGGCAGATCATACTCATCCTTAGAAGGTTTTAATAACTGCAAATTATAGAAAGAACCCGTATGGTTTGAGAAATGTCTCCATTGATTTTAGGTTGCCCAGGGTAGAAAATAGATTTGATTAGAAATTTAGCACAGACATGAAATGGGATTCCTAGTTTTATTAAACAAAAAACTACTGATATAGCATTTCAACAGGAGATGATTAATTACTATCACAAGGGATGTATATGTTGATCAAACGGTTATACTAACGTGTTCCCCCTTTTGTATGTACTTTATATATGCAATTTGTGTTTAATTATGTTTAATATGTCATTTAATGAGTGTATGAATTATATGATTGCAGTTTTATAGGATACTACTACAGGGCATGATTTGTAAACAGGACATTGCCCCTAAATTATGTTTCCTGAATAAAAATAAAAATGTTTATCTATTTATCTATTGTCGTTATTCTTTTTCTCTGTGTCTTTATGCTATTCATATTTACTGAGCCTGGTGTAACAGAGACTCCTCTTAACATTTTAATTAATCAGGGAAGGGGAGTCTCAGCTAGGGGTTGAGACCTGGTCCTCCATTTTCTTTTTCTTTCTGGCAATGTTTCCTGGGTAGACTCATCCCAATCAGATGAGTAGGTCATGGTGGAGGATGCAATGAAGGAATTTTCTGAATCTGCTTCATCCTCTTCCACATCCCCCTCACTGTCCTGCAAAGAAAAGGGCTGTATATTTTTTTGTGTTTGCTTCACTGGGGCCCTTTGAAGCTTAGGGTTATCTTCTTTTATTTTGCCTCCCCACTTCCCAGCAGAAACTACTACCATATCTGCATCCTCAGGAGGAAGGGGAGGAGGCATTTCTGGTTGTGAAATATTCTCTGGAGGGGCATCACCTGGAGTGATCCCAGTTAGAAACAGAAACATAGACTATGACAGCAGAAAGGACCAATTGGTCCACCTAGTCTACCCATTTCCCTACTTGGTTTGGCAATCCCTACTATTATCTGGACTGCCGTTTCCATGCTCTGCTGCACAGCAGGGTGCCTTTAATGCTTATCCCATACATTTTTGAATCCCTGTACTGTTTTAGCTTCTACCACCTCCACTAGTAGGTTGTTCCATTGACCCACCACCCTCTCTGTGAAAAAATACTTCTTAGCATTCCCCCAAGGCTCCCTCCCTTCAGCCTTATGTTTTGCCCCTTGTCCTTGTGCACTTTCTTCTCTGAAACATGCTCCCCTCCTGTACCCTGTTTATTCTTCTAAGGTATTTGAAAATCTCTATCATATCCCCTTTCTCCCTTCTCTCTTTCAGTGAATAGATGTTATGTTCCTTAAGTCTACCCTCATAAGGCTTGCAGTGCAGTGCATATACTGTATCATTTTTGATGCTTTTCATTGGACTGCTTCCATTCGATTTCCTTCTTGAGATGTGGATTCCAGAATTGGACACAGTATTCCAGGTGAGGCCTCACCAGTGTTTTATTCAGTGGCATCACCACTTTGCTCCTCCTGCTGGCTATGCCCCTTCCTATTCACCCCAGCATCCTGTTTGCTTTCCCCACTGTTTTTTCACATTGTTTAGATGACTTCAGGTCTTTGGATATGATAACCCCCAGATCTCTCTCCTGACTTGTGGTGGCTAGAACCTGCCTCTATCCTATATTCCTCTCTTGGGTTTCTGTGTCCCAGGTGCATTATCATGCACTTCTAGGCATTGAAACCCAATTGCAAAACCCTTGACCATTCTTCAAGTAGTCTTAGGTCATTTTTCATTTTATCTAGCCCCTCCTGTGTGTCGACTCTGTGTTGCAGATCTTGGTGTCATCTCCAAACAGGCATACTTTCCCCTCCAGTCCCTCTGCAATGTCACTTATGAAGACATTAAATAGGACTGGAACAAGCACCGATTCCTGTGGCACCATGCTGGTCACCTCCCCCTCTTTGGATTTTATGCCATTTACTACCACCCTCTGGGTCCTGCCTTTTAGCCCATTTCCAACCCATTTTACCACTTTAGAGCCCACATCCAGATTCTCCAATTTGTTAAGCAACCTTTTATGTGGAATGGTGTTGAAGGCCTTACTGAAATCCATGTAGGCCACATCCACCACCCCTCCCTGATACACCACACTGGTCACCCAGTCAACAAAATCAATAAGATTAGCTGACAGGACCTTCCCTCAGTGAATCCATGCTGCTTTGGGTCTTTTGCACCACTTGACTCCAGGAACTTCACTACCCTCTCCTTAAGCAGGGACTCCATCAGTTTCCCCACCACCGAGGTCTAGCATACAGGTCTGTAATTGCCTGCCTCTTCCTTATTTATTTATTTTATTTATTTATTAAGCAGCAGTTTACAACCTTTGAGCCAGAGGCTCGTTTACAAAGGTACCTCGTCACAGAGAAGACAATACAGTGATAACAACTTAGTACTGAGAGACAGTGTACAGTTTTTTTTTTTTTTGAGGATACAGGAGGACAAATGAGATCAACAGTTTACCACATACAGGGTTGGTGACGTTAACATTGTTCAGGGAAATAACTAGAACATCAGAAAAACATAGGATATCAATACAGTGTGTTTTAGCGGAGTCAACAGGGAGGTAACAGGAACCAAGGGTAGAGAAGGTAGAGGATTTGAACAGCCAACAGGGGGCTTTGTTGTGCAGTGGGACCACCTCTGTCATCCTCCAGTTCCAGGTACCTCTCCTATCTCTAGTGATTGGTTGCAGAAGGTTATCAGCGGACCTGCTAGGATTTCCCTGAGTTCCTTCAAAACTCTAGGGTGAATTCCACCTGGCCCCATTGCCTTGTCTGTCTTTACTTTCCCTAGTTCCTCCAAGATGCTATCTGCAGTAAATAGGCTGGTGTCCACCTCTCCCCCAGTAAACCTTTCTGCATGAGTCCTGGCCCTTCCCCTGCCTCTTCCTTGGTAAATACTGAGCAAAAACACTTGTTCAGTATCTCAGCTTTCTCAAGGTCATCCTCCAACCACCCACCTGCTCCCTTCTTTAGCCTAACAATGCCATTTCTGGTCTTCTTTCTCTTGCTAATATAATGGAAGAAGGTCTTGTCTCTCTTATTCAAAGAAGTCCCAGGCTCAAAAGAAACAGTATCTTTATCATTTTTCTGTTGGCCAGTTTTCTCAATTTCCATGTCCTGACCCGTGTTTGGGGTACTGAGGGCTGTATCACCCCTAGACGGGGCAGGAGTGGCCTCTGTAGTAGAGTATGGAGCGCCTTCTGCCTCTCTGTCTGACCTTGCTGTATTAGAGAATTTCTTAGCAGAAGCCTCTGATGCCCTTTTGCTTGTTCCCTCCTTATTAGATATTCTTGATTCAGTCCTCCTTTTCTGTTGTGTAAGGCCTAATGGCACTACCTACTGTATAGGAGTGGTCCTACTTCTCACACAGATTACACCTGAAGGGATTAGGGCATCTAAGGCTAATATGCCCATACTCAAAACACAAAGTGCATCTGTCAGCCCTGCATACCACACTTAAATGATCATGATACCCGCATTTATGGCATGCACATGGTTGATCAGGGTAGAAACACATACTGTATCTCTGTGTCTCCATAAATAAAAGCTGTCTAGTTGATGAAGGCAGTATAGTGTAGTGTAATGTAGTGTAATGGTTAAGGGCACTGAACTGGAGACCTGGGTTTGAATCCCATCAGCCCCCACTTGCATACTGTGTGACCCTGAGAAAGTCACTTAACTTCCTTGTGCTCCCAGGTGACATCTGGAAACAAGCTTAAGCTTAGTCTGCCTCTCCTGGTTAAACAAGTTCACCTTTCCCTTAGTAGATGACAGATTCCTGTGTTAGTCTCTCTCAGTTTTACTCTAAATATCCATCCCCTTGTCCACACCTGTTCTGTATTTATAATCGGGATGCTATTTTCTAATACTTCACAATGTTGCTTCAGCCTGTATACAATGTCAGATACATTCACACGTTCATTTCTGAAAAGAACCGTAATTGCCTTAATGGCATATTTAGACAGGGGAATTGCTGAAAGAGGACTCATAAGAAAAAATTACTCACCATGTTTCTTCTAATGGAGTCTTGCTGTATTGTAGGGAAAGGAAGCATGAGAGTAGTGTATTTGTAAGAGGCGCTGGGTAATGATAGGGTCTCACGTTGTCGCTGTGGGCATGTCAGCGCTGCTTCCTGACTTCCGCTCAGAGAGTCCTTTTGCTGTGGATGTCTCGCCACTCATTGTTATGCTACTGTGAGGCACTTAAGTCCTGTCTGCATGCTACCATGTTCCATCCCTATTCTCCCATAGCTGTTGTGTGTTGTGATGTTCCTTGTACATCAGTTTACTAGTGGAGCAGCAACAAACTTAAAGGCTGAAGGAGCATGCAACAGTTTCAGTAGCCATTATGGAATGTGTGGACGAAATGGCACTGAAAAAAAAATTGTCAGAGGTGAGCGTGGTGGAAGAGTTTCTAACTTGCATTACTTTTTGCATACTTTCAGTTTTGTAGGGGACCATGAATTTTGTGTTTAGTGGTGATGTAAGATGGCGGCTTTTTTGTTCCATTTTTGGGGGTCATAGTGATTTTGGTGAAGGGGTTGACTGGCACCTTTTCCAGTGGGTACACTGGAGGATTTATCACACTGAAAATGTGCCAGCCAAACAATCAGATTTGAGGATTCTGCTACTTGAATTTGGCTCATTGTATAATTCTAATTTTATAATACTGTACGTTATGTTAAGCTCTTGGTAACACAATATTTCTAGTGAAAGGAAGAGTTGTTTCAGATTGTCGCTATCAGCATTTGTATTTGAGTCACAGCCAATTAATTTATCTTTTGCGCTGGCTTTTTGAGCTGCTAGTTCTTCAATGGCTTCCAAATAAGAAGGAGTCATTTTTACTGCTGCTGATGTGCTCATACTCATTCTTCTCCCTTTCTAGCCATTAGGGTGCCAGCATTGCAGCATCATTATGGAACCAAATACCGGATTTGCTGCCCCCTTCCTGAGGTCCACCACCCCTGGAATTAGTATCCTCAGAAAGGGAGGTGGTGGGGCACAGCTCCCCCCCCCCATAAAAAGAGAAGATGGCGACTTTTCCACTTGGCACCATAATGACTGGGCATAGTGCCGCTGGTGTTCTGAAGTGGTGGTGTCCTTCTTTGTTTGCCAAAATGAGCTGACACAGAAGTTGTTCGAGTGTTCTCACCGTAACTCCTGAAACATGTCAGCATTATGCTGATACCTATGGCATCACTCCAGGGCAAATTATGAGACAAAAATAGGAATGGTGTGCACAGCAGTGAAAGAGATGGGTACCAGGTGGGAGCTACCAACTCCCAACAGGAATAACAAGACCACGGGAAACCAGACACTCAAGGAGAGGAGAATTCAATATCTGTAGCACAAAACCCACCAGAGGCAAAACTGCTACTCAGAAATTTTAATAGGAACAGACAGAGAACTCAAACACTGTTGCTGGTTGAGTGCTCTAACAGCCACAACACTACCCAGTACTTCAGCTGTAGCATTTGTCAGGAGGATGGGTCTGTTGGGCTGCTCTGACCCTAAATAGCCCTCAATTGGAAGCACAGTGCCACCATGTGGGTGCACTGTTGCATTACAAGCTTTCCAATGCAGTGGCTTTGGGGTGGGGACTAAGAAATGTGGAACCAATTAGTTAGATACAGACAATTTCACTGCATGTGAATGTTAGTGCAGCAAAACGTGCATTGCAATAGCAACAAAACAAAAAAAAAGAGTGACTAAGGTGCTACCACATAGAAAATATTTACACAGTTGCTTAAAAGCCGCATATATAAGCCAGGGCTTGGGGTCAAAGGGCACATACATGTTCACATAATTAATTTACTAGCCAAATGGCTTTCAAGATAGTGACCATAGTTATTTACTGTTCAAAACCCACCAAAACATAGAAACATAGACATAGAAATTGCCGGCAGATAAGGACCACCTAACCCATCTAATCTGCCCGTAAGCCCTTGTACTGGATTACTGCTTCCAACCCACCTGCTGCTGTATCTCTATGGTTACCCTATGCCTGTCCCATGCATGCTTGAATCCATCCACACTGCTTGCTCCCACCACCACATGAGGCAGACCATTCCATGCATCCACCACCCTCTCTGTGAAGGAAAAACTTCCTCACATTCCCTCTTAACCTCCCACCTTCTAATTTCATGTCATGCCCCCTCATTCTTGTGCTCTTCCTGTATTGGAACATGTCTCCCCCCTGCACCTTGTTTATACCCTTGAAGTACTTGAATGTTTCTATCATATCCCCTCTTTCCATCCTCTCTTCCAGAGAGTACATATTGAGGGTCTTTAATCTCACCTCATAAGTCTTGTGTTGCAAGCCCTGTATCTTAGTTACCATTCTCTGGACTGTCTCCAGCCTACTAATGTCCTTACAAAGGTGCGGCCTCCAGAACTGCAAACAGTACTCCATGTGAGGGCTGACCATGGTTTTATATAATGGCATCATTACCTCCCTCCTTCTGCTGGTGATAACCCTGTCTATGCACCCCAGCATGCCACTGGCCCTCCCAGCTGCTTTAAGACTCTGCTTTGACATTTTCAGATTGTGTGAAATAATAACCCCCAGGTCACTTTCCTCCTTTGTGACTGTCAGTAACTCCCCCCATCCTGTAGCTTTCCTCAGGGTTTCTGTGTCCCAGGTGCATCATTTTGCACTTTTTTGAATTAAAGTTCAGTTGCCCATCCTCAGACCATTTTTCAAGCTTCCCCAGGTCCCTCCTCATTTTCTCTACCCTCTCTGGGGTATCCACTCTGTTACAGATATTGGTGTTATCTGCAGACAGGCATACCTTTCCCTCCAGCCCTTCTGCAATGTCACTAATGAAGACATTGAACAGGACTGGCCCCAGGACTGATCCCTGAGGCACCCCACTAGTCATCACCCTCTCCCCAGACTGTACCCTATTTACCACCACTCTCTGCCTCCAATCTGTTAGCCGGTTTCTAGCCCAGTTTACCACCCTGTCTCCCATGCCTAGCCTACCCAGCTAGTTTATCAGTCTCCTACGTGGGACAGTGTCAAAGGCTTTGCTGAAATCAAGGTAAGTGACGTCCACTGCCGCCCCCCCCATTTACTTCCTTTGTCACCCAGTCTAAGAAATCAACCAGATTTGTCTGACATGACCTCCCCGCTGTGAATCCATGTTACCTATGGTCCTGGACTCTGATGGCTTCTAGATGCCTCACTATCCTTTCTTTAAGCAATGTCTCCATGATCTTCCCCACTACTGAGGTGAGGCTGACCGGCCTGCAGTTCCCCACCTCCTTTCTGCTGCTGGATTTGTGTAGAGGGACCACATGTGCCCTTCTCCAATCCTCTGGTGTCACCCCTGTGTTAAATGACTCTGTGAACAATATCTTTGGGTGTATGCCATGTGGTCTCATCGCTTTGTCGAACTTCAGTTTAGTGAGCCCCTGCAGGACTCTTTCCCCTGTGAATGGACTATTGTCCACCTCTTCACCATCTTGGCAACTGCTGTACTGCTGTGGCCCTTGTCCCTCCCCCTCTTCTGTGAATACTGAACAGAAATATTTACTCAGTATTTCTGCCTTTTCGATGTCATCCTCCTTGCATTCCCTTCCCTCTCTCTTGAGCCTTGCAATCCTACCCCTTGTTTTTCCTCCTTTCACTGATGTACCTGAAGAATGTCTTGTCCCCATTCTTAACTGACTGTGCTAAACCTTTCTCAGTCTGTGCCTTTGCTCTCCTTACTGACTCCCACTTCCCTTAGACACTCTAGGTACTCCTTCCTGTCCTCCTCCCTTTGGGTCTCCTTATATTTCCTGAACCCTTTCCTTTTTGCCCTAACCTTTACCACCACCTCTCTTGAGAACCACAGTGGCTTTCTCCTTCTCTTGCCTTTGGATAGATACCCAAATGCATCTATAAATTTAGAAACACTCACGCCTTGACCTATGCCCTATGCTCTAAAGGAGGTAGTAGAGCAAGATGTGGATCAGTTGGAAAAGCATGGCACTGTGTCACAGAGAGGAGTGGCTGCATTGTCCCTATCATTGTAGTACTATAGCATGACCAGGCAGTGAGGCTGTGTGGGGATTACAAGAGCACAGTGAATTGGCATGTGAACCCAAACCAGTACCAGCTGCCAAATGTGAAAGACTTATTTGACACGGGATGGGGGTAGAATCTTTAGAAAGATGTATCTATCTTTTGCCTATCAGCAGCTAGAACTTAACCCTGAGTCAAATACATTGTTGACAATCAACAACCCCAAAGGACTGTACCAATTTAACTAGTTGGCTTACAGAGTTTTGATGGTGCCAGTGACTTTCCAAAACACTGTGGACTAGATCCAACATGGCCCAGACCAGGTTATTTGCTTTATGGATGACTTTTTAGTCACAGTGCCCACCACAGAGAAGCACAGGTTGATTCTAGACCAGGTCATGTCCAGGCTGCAAAAATGTGATATGAGGGTGAAACCAGAAAAAAATTCCATTTCTACAGAACTCTGTCAAATACCTGAGGTACCTAACTGATGCTCACAGTCTGCATCCAATAGATGAAAAAGTGGCAGAAATCATTAGCATACCTATATCATCTAATAGAACAGAACTACAGTCATTTCTGGGCTTGCTCAACTACTATTGCAAGTTCCTGGCCACCCTGCCGTGCTGCTACAACCACCTCATGGCATGCTGCAAAAAGAATGAAGTAGGAATTATCAGGATATATCATCATGGTGTATTATTGTGACATTCCTTTTTGCAGATGTAGTACAGTCATACATTTTCACCTTTGTGTGACACAATGTTCCAAGCTTGCAATCAGTAGCTCTTAAGCAGAAAATGGCTTGTGCTCTATGACCCTCAGAAGCAATTAAGACTGATGTGTGACACTTCCCATGTTTATTTATTTATTTATGTGCTTTTGTTAACCGGGTAAGCACACTAGACAGCCAAGTGCCTATTTTCAGATGCGACCTGGGAGATTACAAGGTACATTACAAGGTACATACATGAACATCAGGCAAATACAAGTGGAGAATTACATTACATAGAATCAGCACAACAGGGACTATACAAGCAACAGATTTTATTAGGCAAATAGTAGTGAAGAATTACTATAAAGTGACTAGAACACAGGGACATTGCAAGACAACAGTACCAAAAACAGGTATTACAATACAGTATTAAACATTGCAGTTAGTAGGAAGAAGTACAGTGTGAATTCAATGCTCCAGAGTGGGATCAGGTCATCTTGCATGTCCTACCAACAGGAGAAGAACATCCAATTGCTTTTGCCTCCCAGAGCCTTTCTCGCAGTGAATGAAATTATTCTCCCAATCTGAAAGGAAGAATTGAGCATAATCTTTGGTGTGAAGAAATTTCACAATTACCTCTTTGGGTGCAGGTTTACTCTACTAATGGATCAGAATTCCTTCCTGGACATTTTAGGCTAAAAGCAGCAATTTCAACACATACAGACCTGAGAATGCAGCACTGAGCCTTAATCCTGTTAGCTTATGAATATATCAGTAAATACCAACATTCCTAGGATAGACCAGATGTGGATACATTGTCACACCTGCCATGAAGGGATCACCAGAGAAAGAAGATGATGGGTCAGCGTTCACAATCTCATGGATTGAAGACCTACCCATAGTGTGCTGAGATGTGGTAGAAGAAACCCGACAGGATCCAGTCCTCTCAAGATCCTGGACCTTACATTAAATTGATGGCCTACTTTAATAAAGGATCTAGCTCTTCAGTTTTTCTTTGATGAAAAGGACTAACTGTCCACAGATCAAGGCTGTATTCTGTGGGGTGCCAGGGTGGTGATGCCTACTAAATTCTTAAAGTGACTGCTTGTGGACTTACATTATAGCCATCTTAGAATTTTGAGAATGAAGGCATTGGGCAGAAGATGCCTTTGGTGGCCAGAGCAACATTGTGATTTTCAGGATCTACTCAGAACACGTGTGCCTTGTACTGCCCTCCAAAGTTAACTCATCACAGCACCTCTCCATCACTGGTACTGAGCCACAACACCTTTACAAAATACATTTCTAGCCTTGAATCAGTATCCTATGATAACAGATTGATATCATTAAACCTTATGTCATTATGTACTCGTTGTCTAAGAGGCAACCTCATGTTTCTTTTTGATGTCATTCAAGACCTCTACCTCATGTCGGAATTAGGACTTGATTTTAAAACTTATCCACATGATATTAGAGGTCACCCCTTGCAACTTGTAGGGAAACCATTCAAACACACTAGCAGAAAGTACTTCTTCACCCTATGAACCATTGATCCCTGGAACGAACTAGCTCTGGATGTTGTCATCAGTGAAACTAAGAGCATTTTCAAATATCATCTTGATAGATTAATTAACTCCAAGTATAATTTATCCTATTATTCTTTGGCTTAGCGTAAGAGTGATATGGGCCACTGGTCTCCTTGCTATTTTCCACACCGTAGTATGAACCATAGTATGAACCTTGGGAATACATCCATATCAGTTATGCAGAGGTGGACAAACAGCAATTTTTGGTTGTGATTCAAGTTTGCTATAAATGGATTGAAGAGCTCCCTACGTAGGTAACGACCACCAAAAAGACACAAAATCTGCTTCTACATCTGTTTATTTTATATTCTTGTAGGACCACAAGGCATGGTCACGGGATGATATAAGCATCCTGATGTTCTTATGAAGCCATGGGGCCTTGACACCTTTGGAACTACATTTTTTCAGAGAAGCACGATAATCAATAAGTTTGGAAACTGTGGAGACAAAATAATCCAGAGCTTGGCTCCAGTCCATATTGTAGATAGAATTGATGAAGTCACCAGTGTCTAGTCTGGACATAGCACAAACAAGGGTGATCTTGGGTGGGGGGTTGGAACAGTTATTCCTCCAAGCACAGAAGGTAGGAGAGTGATCACTTATGCAATCACACAGTACACCCATCACTTAATCTTTAGTGGGCAGTTGGTGACTTTCCAATCTAGCAAGGAGTGCTTACTCATATTGGTATTG
This sequence comes from Neoceratodus forsteri, assembly GCA_016271365.2. Classification (NCBI taxonomy): domain Eukaryota; kingdom Metazoa; phylum Chordata; order Ceratodontiformes; family Ceratodontidae; genus Neoceratodus; species Neoceratodus forsteri. The sequence continues at coordinate 1,645,254,497 of CM057450.1, forward strand.
ATGCACGTAGGGTCCTGGATAAGCTGTGTCAGGTTAAGGTCAGCAAAGGAAGAGCACAATTTGTTAGTGGCAGGGTTGTGCCAGTCTACATTAAAGTCACCACAAAGTATAAGATCGTGATGAGGAAGACTGCCAAGGGAGGTTAGGAGGGAGGGGAGGCTTGAGGAAGCATTTGAGGGTGGCAGTTAAATACACCCAATGACTAGTTTTTTGAAGTTACCCAGGGTCAGCAAGAGGTATAAGGATGCAACACCTGGAGAACCAGGCACAGGCTCAAGGTGTTCAGTGATATTCAAGTCAGAGTGAATGTAGATAAGAACTCCGCCACCCCTTTTGTACAACCTATCTTTCTGAAAACAACTAAAGTCCAGTAGAGCCACCTGATGTTGTTTTATTGCTGACTTAAGCTAAGATTTTGTTATGCAAAGGATCTGGGGTACCTTTTGAGAAATCCAAGCATCTAGTTCAGCCATTTTAGGGCAAAGGCTACGTATATTCATGAGTGATCTTCAGGCCTTTAGAAAGGGGCTGGGAAGAGGCTGCTGGAGTTTGGTTAAGGGTGACACAGGGACGTCCAGGATTCAATTCAATGTCCCCTGCAAGGACTAGCAGGAGAAGGGCGGATAAGTGGGCACAGAGGGAGGTACAAGGAGGTACAGTTGCAAGAGCATTGGACAGCGAGGGCATGTGCAAATGCTTGCGGAGCCAGATACCCAAGAGAGCAGAGCCTGGGTTAGGTGGACACTGGATGTACAGGCATGATTGGGGTGAGTCAGGCTAGACATAACTCAGAGGAGGAGGGATACTGTCCCCGGGGGGGGGTGGTCTCTTATGGACAGTGCAACTAACATGTCCACGCAGTAATAAATGATGAGGAAAGACCAAGTAATTAACCACCCAGGGCAACCCATACAGTCAGGAGTGAGTGACCACAGGGGTGTCTAGGGAGAGAACAATAAAACCCTGAATGCAAATGGCAGTGGTAGACAGGGGAGGATAGTAGGACTAGAAGGCTGAAAGGTAGGGCAGGGGGAGAGACAATAATAGAATAGTCTGGGAAAGGGCGCGGAGGGGCTAAAGGTGGAGCAGTGGCAGTGCAGCTATGAGGGACAGGTAAGCAGGAAGAAGGTAACTAAGGTTATAGGGGGAGCAAGGCAGAAGTAGGAGCAGGAGCAGCGAAATTATGGTAGATGGAGTTGGATAGTCTAGAACTTTAAATCACAGAGACCTATGTAGTTGCAGACAGCTAATAAAGAATGATTACAGGGCTAGGAGAGGGGCCAGGATGTATTTAATTAGGGCCGGGGTTGGGGGAGCATGGGCAGGAGAAAATTCACCCCACAGATTGCAGGCAGAGCAGACCCGATAGAGAATTGGGCTGAAGCAGCTCTGGCTAATCAGGGGAGAAACTGCAGGGGCTGGCACCAATCAGGAAACAGTTTCACCATGTCCCAGCCAATCAGAGACCCATGAAGAGTCCCAGTGTGATCCAGAGTGCTTACCCAGTCTTCTTGACTTGCCAGCGGGCAGGAGAGGAGAGGAGTGAGTGGTTAACGCTTTCATCCATGGCCACTTTCAGAGTGGCAGGAAGTGCCCAGGTCAGGGTCTGACCTGAAGGAGAAAGAAAGAGTCAAGGGGTTAGTCTTAAAAGGGCAGTCAAAGACTAAATCAGAGGGCATGGAAAGGGACAAAAGAAAGAGAGAGAAGAATGATTAAACAAGGAAGGGGGGCAGCTAAACACAGAGTGAGAGGGGCAGTTAACCTTGGCACCACAGACCAGAGGTTCAAATGGTAGATTAAAGTTTGTCTGCTAGGATGGGGGGCAGGAAGGTAGGACAGAAAGAGAAAAAAATAAGTCTGGAAAGTGAAAAATGCAAGACTGTAAAGGGAGAAGGAGAACAGAGGATATAAATTTCAGCAACTTCAGGCAGGATAATTACGACCCCATTTAGGTAAATATTGTATAGAGTAGTGCTGTAATATAGAAATTAGCAGATCAATAAAAAAATCCTGTCCTAGAAATAAAAATTCCCCCATTAGTACAGACTTAAGTAAATGCAGTAGCACCCTTTAGAATACTCCCACACCCCGGTAAACTGGAACATACAGTTTGAGATTTAAAATTCACCCCACAGATTGCAGGCAAAGCAGACCTGATAGAAAATTGGGCTGAGGTAACTCCATCCAATCAAGGGAGAAACCACAGGAGCTGGCACCAATCAGGAAAAAGTTTCACCATGTCCCAGCAAAGCAGAGCCCCAGGAAGAGTCACAGCAAGGTCTGGAGTGCTTACCCAGTATTTTTGACTTGCTGGCGGGCAGAAGAGGAGAGGAGAGGGCGGTAAGCACTTTCAGCCACAGACACTTGCAGAGTGATACAAAGTGCCCTGGTCAGGGGCTGATCCAGTCTTCTTGGCTTGCCAGTGGGCAGGAGAGGAGAGGAGTGGGAGGTTAGCGTATTCAGCAATGGCCACTTGCAGAGTGGCACAAAGTGACCGGTCAGGGGCTGACTCAGTCTTCTTGACTTGCCGGCGGGCAGGAAAGGAAAGGAAAGGAGTGGGCGGTTAGCGCTTTCAGCAACAGCCACTTGCAGAACAGCATGAAGTGCCCGGGTCAGGGGCTGACCCAGTCTTGGCTTGCCGGCAGGCAGGAAAGGAGAGAACTGGGCAGTTAGTGTTTTCAGCCATGACCGCTTGCAGAGCTGTGCAAACTGCCCAGGTCAGGGGCTGGCCCAGTCTTCTTGGCTTGCCAGCAGACAGGAGAGGAGCGGGTTGTTAGTGCTTTCAGCCATGGCCACTTGCCGAGCGGCGCAAACTGCGGGTCAGGGGCTGACCTGAAGATGATGTCCTTCCAGAAAGGATGATAGAGAAGAGTTCACTCATGTCCCTGCTTGAGTGTCTCCATTTGTACTTGTGTTTCCTCCTGAAGTTCCTGTTCATCTGCAGCTGCTGCCCCAGACCAAAGATACCAATGAGGCAACTAAAGGCACCATGGATAACTGATATCTAACTGGAATGCCAGGGTGTCACTGGAGGGTATTGTGTAGTAAAAACAAGTTCCAACCTTTGTGGGTCTGAACGTTTTACTTCAGCCCTGATGGTAGGATATTCTTGTTTTTAGGCTACTTCTTCAAAGGGGAGGACTAGGAGTGTAATAGATAGTGTACTTACCCATAAGGAAGTACTAGGGCAGCCAGCTTTCAAGTCCTGGAGTGGGCAATTAGAAGTTCTCTGTAGTTCCTGTCCTGCCCATTCTGTAGCCATGGTAGCCTACGTCTCTGTACTGTAGCCATTCTCTCCAGTTTGAATAAAGATAGCAACTTAGCAACATCCCCCTGTATCTGTGTCCATTTGTCATCTATAAGGTTATTACAAGGGGCATTCTAATCACTTATCAGATCAATGAATAAATATTGGGCTACTCATGTATTGTACCTTACCTGCTGGGGACCATCCAGTGATGCCTTGGGGACCCCAGGTTGAGAAGCAGTGGACTAGGATATTTCACGTAGTCATGGTTGAAAGTGAGCCCCTGCTGAGTTACAAAATGTAAACCAATCTCAATCTGATAAAAGGGGTTAATTCCATTCAAACAACAAAGATCACCAGGTTGTACAGTTATACAGGGACATTTTTCCAGGCATTGGAACACTTAAGAGCTTCAAATTAAACTTCATAAAGATTGTATTATACACCCCACTGTTTAACTTCACAGGTGCATTCATAAAAAAAACTGAGGAAAAACGTCCACACCTAGAAGCCGTGGGCGTTACTGAAAATGTGAATGGTCCATCCCCATGGGTATCACTCATTGTGGTAGCAACAAAACTCTAGCAACCGGGCAAAATTAGACTTTGTGTAGACATGTGCTTGTCAGACAAAAGTATTACAGTTGAGAGGTATCTCTGACAAACTGTTGACATGATTGCAGATTTATTGGTTGATATTTGGGCCATTACTCATTTCTTTTACTACTCTACTTATCAAGCAGCTTTAAGAATTGTTCCAAAGTGGTATTTTCTGTTACAACTTTGACCTTTCATTTCCACTTTCCTTATCTCCCTCAGTCTTAATTGTTCTCTATACCTTCCCCAACTATTCAGATATCTAGTTAAAATACCCTCTGCTATGTCATTCCTACTCACTAGGATATATTTATTATTTATTTATGTATTTATTTATTTATTCATTTGGTAACTCAGTTGGTGTGCTGATCCAAAACCTTTTTTCAGGCAAAGCCTGGGCCAGAAACTGGCACAAACAGCATAACATACAGTGAGAGAACAGCGTGGATCATACAAGGAACATAACAGGGAATCCAGTATAGGTCAAGCTAACAGAGAAAATGTAAGGTAAACATTACCAGATACATCAATAATTGAGCATACCAAGGTATATAACATTTAGATAAAGAGGGTAAAGTTGCTCCATCATTCAACAATAGGAATAACAATAGTATTCGAGACAGGAGAGGAGAGCAGAGCACTAGAGGGGGGGAGGGGTAAGGGTGGGCTGCAAGGAAGGTGCAGTTGTGCTGGTGGCTTGTGGGCAGACACAGGTTTTGGAGGATATAAAGTGTATTCTTAATAGGGAATTTAGATTAAGATTTGGAAGGGAGGTCATTCCATAGTGAGGGTCCGGCTGCGGAGATGGCTCTTAAGCCCATTCTTGTAGTTATGTTAGAACATTCTAGTTGGAGTTGGGAAGACTGATGTAGACTGTGGCAGAAGGTTTTGGGCTAGATAAGAAGGGATAGTGGAGAGCAGGAGGGATTGTGCAAGGTACCAGCAAAAGTCCGGGCCAGCAGGTAGGAGCGCCGTGCTTGTGGATGGAACTAGTTAAGGAACTGGTAAAGAGAGCAGTGGTGAGTGAGGAGAGGGACATGGAGGGCAAGGCAGCATATATGATAGTAGGTAGCTTCCAGGTGGTTCAGATTGGTAATGGAGGTGAGGAAGCACACTGGGCATCCATAGTCAAGGAGGGGGAGGATGTTGCCATGAGCAATAGCAAGGCAGCTGTCCGGTGAGAGGTGGTCGATCAGGTGATAGCAGAGCCCTATCTTCTGGTTGATGCACCTGATCGGTGGGGCAATGTGATCAATGTAGGTTAGGAATGGGTCCAGGATTACCCCCAGATACTTGAAGGTGGGAACAGTGTCGAAGGGAGATCCATCTGGGGATTTGACAGTGAGAAGGCTGCCGTTATGGGCAAGAGCAGAGAGTTTCAGTTTGTAACCAAAAAGCTTGGCCTTTGTTTTGGCAGCATAGACTAACAGTTTGCTGGTGGAGAACCAGCAATATGCCTTGCCGAAATCATTGGTAAGAGTGGCGGATAGTGAGGAGGACAAGGGGTCACTTTGGTATAGTATTAAGTCATTGGCATAGAGGAGTGATTTACAGGATAGACTGTCTGAGGGGAAAGAGTTAATGAAGAGGGAAAAGAGGAGTGGGCCAAGGACAGATCCCTTGGGGACACCCACAGAGACAGATGGGGGGGGTGGTGGCACCACCAAGGCAGACCATCTGTGTACTACCAGAGAGGTAGTTAGTGAACCAGGCAGTGGAGGCAGGGGAGAAACCAAGGGCGTCAAGTATTACTATCAGGATGTTGTGATTTACAAGGTCAAATGCCTTGGACAGATCTACAAACACTGTACCAGTGAGTTTCCTTTCATCCATATTCCTCAGCACATGATCATTGAAGAGGCAAGGGCCGTGGTAGAGCTGTGCCCCTTCTGAAAAACATGTTGCTGAGGGCAAAGGTGATTATATTTGAAGATATGCTTTGTAATTTGGTAGTTTACTGCCTTCTCTAGCAGCTTACCAAGATGGGGCAGAATGGAGATGGGATGATAGTTTTCCATAAGACTGGGGTCACCTGTTTTATGAATTAGGGCAATTTTGGCCTGCTTCTAGACAGCGGGGACAGAGGCTGCAGTAAGGGAGAGGTTAAAGATGAAAGTGAGTGGATTGGCAATGTCCTAGGCCACTAGTTTTAAGAAGCGGGGGGATAGACCGTCACTACCAGCACTGCCTTGAGATGGTAGGCTGAGGAGGAGCCTAAGTGTCCCAGGAAGAGAAATGGTCTTAAAATAAAAGGGGGGCTAGTAGGAGGGGAAGGTGGAGAAGGGAGTGGGGGGAGCTTAGCCAGTTAGCTGCTAAGGTTTGAGAAATGTGCATTAAGTGCATTTGCAATGTCAGTAGGGTCAGTGAGAGAGCCTTGTTGTGTGTTTAAGGGGGAAAGTGACTACTTGGTGAGGCAGGGAGAGCAATACATTAATGGAGGACCAGAAATGCCTGGGGTTACCTAGTTGACTGGATTGAAATGACTGGAAGTAGGCCAACTTGCTAGAGTGTATACAGTACTTGCAGAGATTTTGCAGTTGACGGTAGCCATTCCAAAGGGTAGGGGATGGGGCAGCTTCATAGTTCGCCCACTTTGAGTCATGCTGCTTCATAAGCTTGAGGAGGTCCAGCATGAGCCAGCGAGTGTCACCCCCACACACTTTGAGAGAAGTGAGCGGGAAATGCTTGTCTTGGATGTGAGACAGGGCTGAGACAAAGATGTCAAGTGCAAGGTCAGCGTTAGTGGCACCGTAGAGGGAAGTCCAGTCAAGGGCTCTGAGGTCATCCTGAAGCCTGAGTGGGTCAAAATTAGAGAAATTGCTGAAGGTCAGGTAGGTAGGTGGTGGTGGGGGGTTTGGTACATAGTACATGGTGAGTGATCACTAATGGCATCAAACAGTGTGCCAGCATGGGCATCTTTGTCTGCTCGAGTCATCAGGATCCAGTACAGGGTAGTATGTTTGTTGGACCGATTGCTGAGGCATGTATGGGGGGGGATTAGCTGGGTGAGATTGTGTTGTTGTATGATGGAGTTGCAGTCAGAGAGGGGGTTAGTATAATCCTCATTTTAATTACTGTGAGCCTGTGTAATAACCATGTTGTCTTCACTCTCAAATTCTATAACATCTGACTTTTCCCATAAAACACAGCCAGTTAGTATAGCATTCCTGTCAATCAAACACATTCTCATGTGAAAATTGATGTTTTCTTTGTGTGCTTTGAAAACACACAAAGCAACTGCTACTTTATTATTCACTTGCTACACAGTTGGCCACTCCTAATCAGAAAGGTGACAACATATATTGGTCGCAGACTTTGTGAACAACTGCAGCAGAAAGGCAAATTACATTGGAGCCTACCAGGATGCAATGCAGTGTCTGAGGCTACTGCATGGCAAAAGGGATTAACAGCCACCGATCTCACATCCCTTTCTCGGGATACCCAGCACTTCTAGCTTTTCTCCGCCTACCTGGCATCCACTCCCCTCCTCTCTAACGCACTAATGTTCCTTCTGCCTTTCCAATATATCCTCATGAAGGCAGTAGTCTCCATTTAGTAGTACTATCCTGGTTTACAGTCTCCTCTTTCCTATGAGATATATTATGAATTGTACCTGTGAGACCCTATGTTAGGCTTACGTTGGTCTGTATCGACCTTTACCTGTATTATGTTGTTGTTTCCAATTCTTTGCATCTATGTCTATGTATTGTATTGTTTTTTTTCCAGGACCACTTTGAAAATGAGCTTGCTCAATGGTGTTGATGCCTGGTTAAATAAAGTTTGATTGCTTGATTGAACAACCCTTGAAACTGCCTTGTTTCCTGTGGTATCTTTGATGTAGAATACTGCAGCATTGTGTTACATCCTGGCAGGCTCCATTGTAGCCGTAAGTTCATTTGTCTTTCCACTGTCTGTTTACTGCTATGTGGAATCTTTAAAACAAAATTGAAACCCCAATCAACAATTACATGAAATATATTATGGTTTGTGTGATTGTTTGTTTTACTAACCCTCAGTGTGTGATATCACCAAAAACTACTCATGCTATGCACTTGTGGTTTGTCTGGTATCACACACTCAGCGTGTGTAACAAACAACATTAATGTACAACATCCCATGCATTATTCTCCATTTCTGCAGATGGAACCCATTACTCTCAAATATGATCCCACTGTTCCAAATGCTCTCCCACTGCCTTAAGAACCTAAATTATGACTTCATATACATAAACCGCAGTTAAGAGAAAGAGTAGTGACACACAGCAAAAGAGTAGCAATATACTCAATTCTAAGAAAGTGTTATTTTTTTGCAACTAGTTGATGAAGCTCAGTGGGTTTGCTGAAATGTTGCCAACTATTCTCCAAGGGAAAATGTCATGGATATGTTAATATATCTTCTAAAAATGCTTAAGGTGGCTCAAAGTGATTTCAAATTTGCGGGCCAAAAGAAAATGGAGACTAAGTCTAAATTCATTTCAGCCATCTATTTCAGCATCCAGCAGCATGAAAGTAGATTTCTGGCTTTTGCAGGGTATGTAATCAGGCTAGATGGCAGTGCTTCTCCAGGGTTATGCTCTGAAAGAGGCGGAACTGCCACATCTGCAGCACCTTTGCTGAGCTCCATTTTCAACTGCTAGCAGCAAGAGAGGTGGCAGCTTTTTGACCATGGAACCAGTGAAGTGTCATGTAAAACTTGAAGGAATGCTGTTTATATTCTTTGAGACTGACCAACTATCATTAGGGTGGCTTCTAAGGGAGGTTTATTGGCTCTAGAACTGAGCTCACAACTCACATTAATGAATTTTGTGAAGCTAAACAAATATGGAACTTTTGTTTTTAATGGAAGTACTGTACTGAATGTGGAGCCAATGAATCCTAATTAAGCATTTCAGACTCCTTTTTACCCTTTGAAAGGATAAATGAGTTCAATTAACTAATATTCAGCTACCCTTATACAGTAGTCTCATGCTATAATGAACAGACTTGGGTCCACAGATACGGTTTCTTAAAGTAACCTGCTTTGTTATTACCAGGGATGGTATTAAAGTAGGCAAAGTAGGCTCTTACTTTCACCAATCACATAGATATCCTCATACACTGCGTTAATCAAACAGTGGGGGTCAGCTACCACCTTATCAGCTATCTCAGTCCTGAAGCCCGGCTAGCTATTGCCAAATCCAGTCTTCTACCATTACTTGACTACTGTGCTCCATATTCACCCTTACCTCCTCCTCCACTAATTTGGCTGGGCTAAACATCACCTACAACAACATCTGCTGATTTACCCTTTTGACCCCATACTCCACACACCACTGCTCACTCTACCAGGCCCTGCGCTTGCTCCCCCCATCAGCCCGACAGACCTGTCTCCTGGTCTGCACAGTCAATAAGGCTATCCAAAACTGAGCTACTTCTCTGCTCTCCCACCTCCTCCGGCTAAAAGTGTGTGTTCAGGAGCTCAGCCTCGATGCTGGCTCCATGCTTGAGTGCCCCCTAGTCACCACCTCTATGGGTAAACAGGCCTTCTTGTCCACAGTCCCTTCCCTCTGGAACAGCTTGCCTTCCCTGCTTAGAACCATCAACTCCCCAGGACTCTTCCATTCTCTCCTTAGATCTCATCTTATGTCCTCCACCCCTTGCTTCTGCCCTCCTGGCTGATTGCCATGGTCCTTCACCCCTTCCCCTCCTCTTTCTCTTCCTAGTCCTAGCCAAGCTGCCTTGACACCCTTTTCATTTCTACATCATCTACCATGTCTAATTTGTATTATACCTGGCTACTACCTGCTATTATCGTAAAATTGTATTTATCAATTGTGCTGCAAGTTTATATATATTTTTATGTAGCTATCCTGCATGTTATCTCCATCAATTGATTACTCTATACCTTATCCCATCTCCTTTGTACTTGCACTTGCTGTATTCCTGTGCCATCCTCTATGGCCCGGGTCATGCCTGAAAACAGTTCTTGGACCAGTGCACCTACCCAGCAAACAAATGAATAAATAAAACACTGATTGTAGTTTGAGTAAAAAAAATAATAGTATTTACCAGTGAAAGTGGTCTGGAATGGGACAGCATACCTAAGGATAGATAAAGTCCTGAGGCCAGATGGTATGCAGCCAAGAGTACTCAAGGAACTAGCAGGTGAAGTGCCTGAACATCTGGCAGGGCTATTCAATAGCTCATTACAGGCAGGAGTAGTTCTGAAAGGCAGAAAGGTAGTGAATGTAGTTCTGCTCCATAAAGTGGGAGGATGGGGGGGATAAGGAGCAAGCAGAGAACTACAGACCTGTCAGTCCTACCTCTGTCATGGATAAACTGATGGAGTCACCGGTCAGAAAGGACCTTGTGGACTACCTGGAGTCTGAAAGTAACTGTTTCCAGGACAGTAAACAGCATGGGTTCCTGGCAGGGTGGTCTTGTCAGATCACCCTAATAGTTTTCTTTGACTGGGTGATGAGGGTATTTGACAGGGGCCACATGATTCACCCATGTCATGGTTCCCAAAAATACTGTGACCATTATTAGGGTGACAGTACAATGCCAACAGTGAACATCTCACCCGGCAATTGTGCGCCTGACCCCCAGTGCACCCAGTGTTCCAGGGCATGTTCTGCCTGCCCCCTGCACCCCTCGTACTTATATATAATCACCTACAGGTTGGAGGTGTATAGGGCAAGGTGTGCAACACCTGGATGGCACCCTCCCTGCCCAGCACCACAAAATCCAGTTTACCCACATGACAGACAAACTGGTTGTGGTGCCCTAATTGGGGCACCCTAATTGTGGCACCCGTGTAATGGTATACCGGGCCACACAATGGATTTAGTCAGAGAAAATGCAAGTGCCAGCACCAGCTGCTTACAGCCACTTCCACAAAGTTGCCAAAGTGCCACTATTTCTAAAATGAAAGGAAGCAGGTTCTTGGTTTAAGGTGCTATCAGTGCTTAACTTTATTTTTCAGAAATGCACAGTGCTTCCTTATCCATGCATGCTACCCCCTCCTACAGCAATGCAGACTAGTGTCCTAATTTGTTTCACACCTCCTGGTGCTTAATCATAGGAATAGCATGCCAACACACCAATACCAATAAATACAACATGATTTAAAGTGACAATGCAGATATAGATTATATTACAAACAATGCTCCTTCTTTTTTTAAAAATTGAATGCTTTTACCTTTTATACCATATATTGTGCACAGAGATTTTTCTAAAAACTGACTTTTTTCCAAATAGCTAGTACATCCATCCAAAACTTCACATGGTTATTTCTGTAGACAGCTATTACATTTATAAACACCTTCTTGTTATAATGCTTCTAGGCTGCCGCCGACAAGATATCTTGTCCTAAAAACCTATGCATTCTAAATCTTCCGGCAGCCTAAGGGTTAATAAATTTGGCTTGCCGTTTTTATATTATTTTTACCACTCCTGTTATGTGCACCAGTGTCCTCCTTCAATTTTTAGCATGGTTTTCCATGAGGATCCACTTTGCATTCAAGTTTAGCAGAAGTATCTATAAAAAACAGACACAAACAAGAATTACCACATCAATGAATGCAAACGGAGCCCACTCCTGGGAAGGTTCACTACTGTTCCAAGTGTTCTCCATTTGGAGATTATGGCTCTCACTGTGGTTCGATGGAGTCCCAGAGCCTTAGAAATAGCTTTGTAACCCTTTCCAGACTGACAGAGGGCAACAAATTTTTTTCTGATCTTTTCAGGAACTTCCTTTGATCATGGCATAATGTGCTTGTGAATCTTTGTGCTGGCAACGTGACTCTGATGGTAAGGGCCAAAATAAGTGAGGTTTATGTTGAGCAGGGCTGGCTGTAATCAAGCCTGGCTGTGTTCAATCAGCTGACTCTAATTATCCCTTTAATTGGGTTGATTTAACTAGGGGCAATTACTTTTCACACAGTGCCAGTTGGTGTTGGTTAACTTTTTTTCATTAAATAAGTGAAATTAAAAAAAAAAAACAAGTGTTATTTGTTCACTCAGGTTCCCTTTATCTAATATTACATTTTCTCTAAAGACCTGAAAACATCCAGTGTGACAAATATGCAATAATAGAGAAAATCAGGAAGGGGGCAAATACTTTTTCACGCCACTGTATATCGGAAGGGATATTGACAGTAGAAGAAAAGAAGTATTACTATCTCTTTATACAACATCAGCGAGGCCGCACCTGGAGCACTGAGCCAATTTTGGAGTCCTTTCTTCAGGAAAAATAAGGGCAGACTAGAGATGGTACAAAGAAGGGTGACCAGGATGATTCAGGGCCAGCAAGACAGACCTTATGAGGATCAGCTCAAGACACTGCACGTGCACTCACTGGAGACCAGATGAAAGAGGGGTGATATGAAAAAGACCTTCAAGTTCCTGAAAGCAATAAACAAAGTGAACTGTGAGGAACAATTTAGCATAAGTAACAGTTCAAGGACAGAGGAGCATGAGTGGCAACTGATGGAAAGAGGTTCAAGAGGGATATGAGAAAGTTTTGTGTTACAGAAACGGTAATGGAACTGTGGAACAGTCTGCCATCTGAGGTGGTGGGCACCAAAACCATAAATGGTTTCAAGCATGGCTGCAGCAGAGTGAAGGGTATTGTAGCTACTTAGGGCATAGTAGTAGGGAGGGGAACAGGGGATGGATAGTGAGGCTAGAACCCTCTATGGACAATAGGTTCAGTGGTTTGATAGGAAACAATGGGCAGACTGGATGGATCATTTGTCTTTTTCTGCTGTCATTGCATATATTTCTGTCTTATTATCTGAAGCAAGTCAGATGTATTTTAGTTATATAACATAAATCACTTCCTTTGGGGCTTGTCAGTACGATTGGTACTTTGATGTTAATTTTGGTGAGATTAATGTTGCCTTTCATATGAGTGAGTCAGCTGTGCATCAGTTGTGTGACCTGTCTAGTAGTGCAGTCAGTGGATGATATTACTGATTGGAACAGCAGGGCACCAGCACACATGTCCAACATGCACCTGAATTTCCCTGACAGGAACTTCTTTCCCTCATTATCTTCTGCTTACCATGCTGCTCCCATTCTATTTCTCCATCACTCGTGCTGCCAGTGCAACTTTCTGGGGCTGGTGTTTTTCCTACCAGGACAAAAAACTGACAACAGAGACCAGACCAAATATTTTCGGGGGGAGGAGAGCAGTTCAGATAATTGTCAGACAGAAGACCACTTCTACTGGTGGCAATCTTGATAAAACCCCTATGTTGGAGGGAGCCATCACTGCCGATGGCAATATCAAGAAAGCCGTCTAAGAGGACACACTGCCACTGGAATGAGTGATGAATGTGTTTGTAAGGCAGGGGAATATGTATGTGTGTGTGTGAATGTGTTTATGGATATGCTGTCATTTAAACATTGGCACTAGCCAGTACCATTTGTACTTCAATATTTTTTTTGCAATAATGTTTTTTGTGTATGACAGCAGCTTTGCATTGCTGAATTACCTTTAAGGGATCAAAGTCTTCACTATCCTGCCAAGACAGAGCAGTTTCCTCCCAGTAGCAGTATTTTACTGGGTGGGTGTTTCATAGGCACTATCATCATATTCATCCTCAGATTGACTTTCTTTCACTAGTGTTTTGGTAACTGCTACCACGTCTCTGAGTTAGTCAGCTGTGTGTGTGTGTGTTTGCAGAGTGTCAACTTCTGTAAGCCATGTTTTAATGATGTTGTCTGCCCGGGCGATGTTAAAAAAAAGATTCAGGTCACTTTCTATTGGTGCAGTTTCCCACATGTCATCAGGGCCTATGTCATCTGGTGATTGAAATTCAAATAAGTCCTATCAGGTCCAAGAGTGGAGATTTCACAGTTGTGGACAATTGTTTAGCCTTTTTGGAACTACTGCACATACAATCCAACACAAGCTAACACCAACTCACTCAACAATATTTTCTGATAATGCTTTTTTAATGATGACGATGCTGACAAACATTTATTTTTATACAGGTTACATGCTTTAGAGGAATTCTCCCCTACTTTCAATAAAAGTGTCCTGTTTACAAAACATAAAACTTAAAAGGAGCAAGTTTACATACAAACATACATGTTATCACAATAAACATTAAATTGTTCACAATTAATCCAGACTGCAAATTTATGTGTAACAATGACATTCTTAACTAATAGACTTCCTCAAGGCCTTTTGAAATTCTGACACTGAGTTTTTTGCTTTGATATCTACTGGAATTGCATTCCAGGATTTCGCTAAACATGTGTAAAACATATTTTCTCCAAATGTGTTATGGATCTTGGGACAAATAAATATGTCTGTATCCCTAAAAGAATATTTCACATTATTTTGAGATCTTGTTGTAATTAAATATCTCAATGGGTGTATATTTTTAGACTTAAGTAACTTGTAACACCGAATTTGCCAATTCATTTGCCTTTTGACTTCTGGGTTGAGCCATGACAATGCCTAATAAACTAAGCCATGATGAGTTCCATTTTGGCTCATATTTGCATATTTAGCTAATTGATAACATGCCTGATCAAGTATCTTTAGAACTTTTTTGGGGCGTTCCTATATACTGATTCTCCATAGTTCAGAACTGGGAGAATCAATTGCTGTACTAATTTATGTCTTGTCTCTTTTGTTAAACAGTCAGACAACCTTCTAAGTGCTCCCAATTTCTGATTTATTTTCTTTACTGTTGTGTTACTGTAATTTTCATAAGACAGTTTATTGTCTACCATAACACCCAAATATTTATAACACTCTGTATTTGTAATTAAGTCACCATTCATGAAAGTTAAATCCAGTTTCTCATCCTCCATACCCTTTTTGCTGTTTTGAAAATATATACATTGTGTTTTTTAAGATTCATCAGCAGTCCTGAACCATGGAACCATTTCTCCAAATTATATACAGTAGATCTTTTTGAAGCTTCTGATCTAATGCCCCTTGACTTCATGCCGATGACACTAAAACCATATCATTGGAGTACAGTCACACTTCACTGCTTCTTATTTCTTCTGTGATTCCATTGACAAACACATTACAGAGCAATGGGCCCAAAATCAAGCCTTGGGGAACTCCATTTTTTATTTCCCTTAGTGTTGAATTCACTGTACCCAGTGTAACACATTGCTTCCTCTTTATTAGATAAGATTTAAACCAAGTCAGGGGTTCTTGATGAACTCCAATTTCATATAACCTTTGTAGTAGCTTTCCATGATCCACCAAATCAAAAGCTTTGCTTAGGTTCATGAATATGGCCCCAGTCTTTTCTCCTCTATTTAACGATGTTGACACCAAATTATTGACGTCCACTAGGGCTGTGTCCATGGACAATTCCTGCTCTAAAACCATGTTGATTATTTTTCAGTTTTCTCTGCTGTTCAAGATATTGTCCTAACTGGTGACTCCTAGTGGCAGAGGAGTATAATCTGCCAATGGGAAAGCAGGCACTTAGAGTTTTCATGAGAAGATCACATGACCAATCACAGTCATATTACAAGTAGGACGGGTGCAGCAAAATTGTGCAACAAATCATTAAAACTCCAATCCAGAGTTACTTGATCAGAGGCTTGAATAAAATTATTGGATTAAACCTTTGAAATATTTTTTTTTCTGAAGAGTTGGTCTAAAATATTTTTTTCTGAAAAGTTGGACTATCTTTATTTTTTTTTTCTGTTTCGTATTTACCAGGTACACACAACACTAGTCAAACAAATGCTTCATTTAAGAACAACCTGGCTTTTGACAATGAATTACAACTAAGAGATAGATGACAAATACAAGATTATAGTCTACAGCAGACCTAGCTTGAATCAAGTGGATACAGACTTGCATTCTGAACTGTCATCTAGGAAATAGTAGGTTATATGTTTCAGAACCAGGCACAAAAGCAAATTGCCAGAAAGATGCTCACAATGACATGGTCACACCTACCAATCCAAGCTATAGTGTATGTTTGATATGTTGGGTGTTCACACTGATGCCATTCCACTTGTGTATTGCATTTCACTGGCCTTGAGCATACTTTTTTCTGCACCTGAGTCTAGCAACCATGGGGAAGTTTCAGAAGTCTGACCCTGGACTTTGGAATGTATTGACAGGAAAAGTGATAAATGGCCTCTGATGTTCACCACATCCCTCTGATATACGTGTACTGTTAAGGAGTTGGGACAATCTTGTTGTGAAAGATGAATTGTAGCAAAGGATAATCCAAAGACTATACCTTTCCACAGGAAATAGAATAACCTGTGCTTCTCTAGGAGTTCCATATGACTGCACTTTGTTCTTTGCATAATGCCATGGGGAATTTATGATTGCAGATGACCTTGGCATTTGCACAAAATCATTTTACTGGTCCATGGTGGCTAGGGACATGAATAAGCATTGCACGAACTGTGTAAGGTGTCTCCAGAGAAAGATGCTGCCCAAACATACCAAAACATTGGCGAACAGCACCCCCAGTGTCCCACTTGAATTGGCGTGCATAGATTTTTGTTGCTTGAGGCAAACAGCAAGAATGCTGCCAAAGATTTTGTGGTAACAAATCACATTATCGGTTATGCATAGGTATTCCCCACCAATGTTTAAAAAGCAACAACTGTGGCTAAAAGTCTTGCTGAAAAAAATGTCATGTTCTACAGCACACTAAAGAGAATACATTCAAATCCGGGTTGTGATTTTGAAAGACACCATGTTGGAATTCTTAGTCTTATTGAATTGAGAAACTGAGCACCACTCTCTATCACTCTCCAGGTGACCACAACCTGAACATTTCAGTTTTACTGTTATGAACATGTTGGACACACTTGACCCAGCCCAGAAATACAAGTGGTTTTATGAAGACACCATTGTGATTCACACCTGTAACAGCACTGGCAGAGATTTTTGTGAAATTTCCTTTTCTATCTCCTATTTAGGAGAGAAGCCAGATTACCATTTGATGAGTGTTTTGGAGTCTCCACTGATGGAGTGTCACCTGAAAGATATCTGCAGTACATTCAGAGGTTATATAAACAACTACATGCAGCTTAGTGACTAGCTACAGAGGTGCTGGAAGGAACACCAGAGCAAGTAAAGCTCAACAAGACAGACATGTCCAAGGACAGATTTTGCAAACTGGAAATCAAGTGTTGGTGGGGTCTAGTTCAATAAATAAATATGGAATTACTTTGCAAACATAAAATTGATGACAGGTGGAATGCTAATCACTACATTATTGTGGAAAACAATGTATAATCTTCCCATGTATGAGTCAGAAGAAGGATGAAAAATAAAGTGGGAAGACCATGCATGGGAACCATGTTTTACCTATTTGTCAACTGATACCCAACTGTGAAACTACTGTAAATCCATCTACAGTGTCATGCACAGTAAGATAGATAGATTTTTAATTGACTAGCACCTTTCCAGGGAACAAATCACTTCACATTTAAAATATAATACAGATAATCACACACTGCAACACAAAAGTTACAGCAAAATAATTTGTATTCAAAATGTTCATAGTCTCAAAATCTCTTAATATAACCAATTGCTCTTCATTTAATCTGTTAGTCACCTGAAAAGCTGATCTAAACAACCAGGTCTTGACTCTCAACTTGAAAACTTGTACCAAGGAGACAGAATGGATAGGTCTGTGGATGGTATTCCAGAGCCTTGAAGCAGCAACTGAGAAAGCTCAGTCCCCAGTTGATTTTTACCTTGATGGGGGGCTATTGGAAATCTTAGGGTGTCAGAGCAAAGAATTCTGCTACCCCAGATAAACTCATGTTGGGTTGCCAGTGGTTCTTGAAGTAGTTCTTGAATATAGTGGGGGCCCAGTTTATTTATGGCCTTATATATCGGCAGTAGGATTTTAAATTCAGATTGCCATTTTACTGACAACCAGTAGCTCACACAATGCAGGAGTAATATGATCCTATTTGGATACTCCTGTTAATAACCTGGCTGCTGCATTTTAGATAAGCTGGAGTCAGTGGTACTGAATAGCTGGAAGGCCATAATAGAGCATGTTGCAGTAGTCAATTAGTGAGGTGAGGAATGCTTGCACTAGCATGCACAAATCACAGTGGTCTACGAAGGAGCACAACCTGATAACATTTTTCAAAGTTATCAAAACCACTTAGACTGACATCCAACAATTGATATATCATAGTCATTTCACCATTGATGATGACTCCCCGTTGTGAACCACATCCCTTAACTGAAGCTTAGACTAGGATATTACAGGAAACTGGAGATGTTACTCAGCAACAGATACCAGGTGATCCAGGCCAACAAGAAGAAACTTGGATTTCTGGGGTTCAGTCTTAGCCAGCTGGCACTCATCTAGTTCCTGATCTCCATGATAGCATTCTTTACCACAGGTATTTAATTCCATGCCCCATTCCAAATGAAAGGTAACATTGAGTGGCATCTTCATAGCAGTAAAAACTCAAGCCATACCTTCTGATTACATCACCCAGTGGAAGTATACAAACCACAAATAGTAATGGGAAGAGGATAGAGCCCTGAGGGATTCTGCACATGACTGTGGAAGACACTGTTTGACAATTTCAAAACCATTGTCTGCTGCCAGCCTTCCAGAAAGGACCCATACAATTTCACAATGGTTCCTGACAAACCATAGATGCTCCTCAGGTGTAGTGGTGGGCGAAATGGGCTTAATCCACTCCACAAAGTGATTCGCAGAGTACTCCCCAATGCGAAGCAGTGTAATTCATGTTATGATGGCTAACACGAAGTCCACTGAAAACAATGACTTCACGTTACTCCACCTTCCCAGACCATTACTCCACCAATTTTAAAGGTGAAATGCATTGAAAACAATGTGCTTCACCTCACTTCGTCTTATTTTTAAGCTCCAAAGGTGAATTTTGCAGTGATTCATGGGATTTCAGGTCACATGGGCTCTATAGTGATCTGCACAGCCTCAGTTTGGGGTAGTGTGTGTAGGAAGCTGTAGGAGACAGTGTGCTCTGAGAGCTGTCTGTGATTCAAACCTTTTAAAAGCTGTTGAAAAAGCCTTTTTGAGTATTTGTTTTTGCTCAAACTTTAGTTCATCGATTGTAGAAAACCCTCCTGTGCTCATATCATTGAGTGTTTTTGTTTGTGTGTGGATTTTGAATGTTAATGTACAACATTGAGTGTGTGTAGTAAAAGACAATGAAAGTGTGCTTTGGGGAAGGGGAATATCTAGGGTGTAGGTAGATTTAAGTTGGAGAAATAGGGAGTTCTTTGTTTTTTGGTTATATTTTTGTTATATAACTGACTGTGTTAATGTACACACAATAATATTGTCAGTAATTGTTGAAATTTTCTTGCTGATTGTGTGTTGTGTGGATCTGGTGCAGCAGTTCATAATTTCAGGTTGTTTACAATACGTAGCATATTACTGAACTTTTCAAATTTGCTACGCATTACTCATTGTAGACAAATTGTGTGTGTGTGTGTGTATGTGAGTGTGTGTGCAGTGCTAGTGACATAAAATAATATACCTTTTATTGTGCCATAGTGTAATTGCAGGTGCAGCAGTGTGAACCTGCTATCCACTGCAGCTGTGTGATTTTGTACTGTCATCGTGGAATCTGTTCTTTGTTTTGCTGCTTGTACTACCGTAAAAATCTGCAGTCAGTGCTCCCCCCCACCCCCACTGGCAAAAGGAATTGTTTTTCAGATTGGAATGTTTGTGACCTCAGCACCACTGGTTAGTTAAGGTGTTGTTTTCACTTGTGAATTTGCATCTCTATCTGTTGCTGAAGCCGCAGTTATTTTTTTGGCTTCACATCCAGCATCCCCCCATGCAGAGTGAATGTTCCAAAATCTAAATTTATTTAGAATAGTGTTGTTGATCCCCAAAATGCCCACAAAGAGACGTGCAAGCAAAGCTGGTTCTCACCATGACACTGCTGCCAGTGGTAAGATAGTCTGTGGACATGATAGTACGCAGACACAGAAGTGCACTGCTGATGTGAGGAAAGGTATTTCTTCTGCAATGTTTTTACCACCAAATCAGTAGCTTCATTCATACTTGGAGGAGAAGATGTTGTCCCAGCTGGTGGCATTAGTGCAGCTGCTGGTGGTAGTAGTATGAGTATTGCTGCCTCAAGTTTGACATCTAACCAGTGTACCATGTCCAAAAATATAGCGCAGTGTGAAGCAATGCAAGTGAGTGGCAATGTAGATGATGTCATAATTCCCAGTAACATCCCAGTAACTGAACCTGTGGATTCTGATAATCATGTCAACAATGGCACACAATGTGACATTTCTTCCACCGTGGTTCATGTCACACATTTTCCATGCAGTGATTCACAGTCTGGTGAACAAATATCAGGTGATAGTGGTGTTGATGATGATGATAAATGTGATGATGATGATGATGTTGCTGTGGTTGCAACAAGCAGTCCACATGCCATCATCCAAGCAGAAGATGTGGATGTGGGTGATGTTTATGAATATGATGATGATGTAATTGACCCATTGGAAACAGGAGAAAAAGAAATTTAAGGTGCCTGTGTCTGGGTCTGTTTGCATTACCCCCATAATAACTTGTGATTTACCAGTTTCAGTTGATGGCGATGATGATGATGATGACTCAGTAATAATGATAGGTAGTCGTGGTGGTCAGTTGCAGTCCAGGTGTGCAGTGCCCAAAAAAATCACATAGTACACCCCCCACTTCAGTGCTTAAAATAACAGAGTTCAATAAGCAGCATCATGGACATGTTAAAAGTAGAGCATCACAATCCCTTGTTTGGGATTTTTTTGTTCAAGATGCAAATGATAAGTCAGTTGCAGTCTGCCAGGTTTGCCATGTGCGTGTGAGTCGAGGTAATAAGGGGAGCCATCTGGGCACAGGAGGACTGCATACACATCTTAAGAATAGGCACATGGCACTATGGACCCAGCACAAGATGGCAGCTAATACCACAGTGTGGCGTTCACCCTTGTCATCAACCATTAAGAGCATGTTATCCCCTTCCATGAGTGTTAAGTCCACTAGGAAATTAAATGTGTGCAGCAGTGAGGAAATAAGAACAGAGGATTACTACAGGCATGATGAGGTGGAAGAGCATAATGATTTTGAAATGTTGTCCAGTTCTGGTGAGAGTAGCAGTTTTGGTGGTGGTGGTGGTGAATGCAGTATGTTTAGTGCAAGTGGTACATCAACCCTGGTTGGCAAATCAGGCAAAATAACTGCATTTCTGGGTTTGTTATCATCACCTGTGCAACCGTCTTCATCAAACGTCCACACTCCACCCCCTGCCATTCACAGAGCAGAACCATTTGTCATCACACCCCATGTAAAATGTTTAAGTCAGCCCACGTTACAGAGTGTTTTTGTGCATAAGCTGAAGTACCCACCCAATCATCCAGTGTCACGTGAACTTAATGCTGTTGTAGTTGAAATGCTGGCAATTGATCTTTTGCCCTTCTCCTTTGTGGAGAATTCTTGGTTCCAGTGGTTTGCTGCACGTGTCTGTCCAAAATGGAAAGTCCCATCCAGGACATACTTTTCGATCCGTGCTGTCCCCACGTTGTTCTGTACTGTGTCCGACTCAGTAAGACATGCCCTTCAACATTCCTCCTCTCCATTCATCCATTTAAGTATGAATATGTGGACAAGTGGTAAAACAGCAGGGAGTTCATATCTGAGTATAACTGCACACTGGGCGCAGGTGCCGGGGGTTGTTTGTGATGTTGGTAGTGTGAATAATCAGTGTAGTAAGGTGGAGTGTCATGGTAGCAATCTTCCAGGAATTCAACAGCATGCAACAATTGCTATGCACAATCTGACCTGTTCACACACTGGTGAAAACATGTTGGACATAGTACTGACTAAAATTGTCCCATTTTGAGCATTCAGCGTAGTGGCAACTTTGCAATAGCAATAATGCTGGACCCACGATACAAACGTGGAATTGCATCAGTACTGGAGGGAGGGCCTGAACAAGTAAAAAATGTCAGTGGGCAACTGGTGCGCCTGGTTCATGGGGCACAGAAGTCACATGCCAAGATCAGCAAACCTCAGCAGCATAATCCGCCCGAAGGTGTACCTGGAGGACCATCAAGCATATCCTGTAAGAGGAAGGGGACTGCAGTTCCAGGTGGTCTGTCATCCAAAGTGGTTGGCATCAACCCGCTTTGGGAGGCTTTGTCCCAAGTGGGGATTTGTGAAATAAATGATTCCGGAGAACAGGATGATACCTCAACCACTGGACTTAGTGCGGTACAGAGAATGGTTGAGTCATATTTGTCTGAAAACAGGCATCTGTCAATAACTGATGATCCTCTTTTGTACTGGAGTAGAAAGGTCAGTCAAAGGCCAGAGCTAACTGCAGTGGCACTGAAGTACCTCACATGCCCACCCTCCAGTGTAAGTGTCAAGAGGGTATTCAGCTCAGCAGGTGCAATAGTCAGGGATCGTCGGACAAACCACTCTCCTACAAATGTTAGTTTGCTAATATCCATAAAAATGAATGAGAGGCACATACCAGCACATATTGCAACCTCAGTATTCATACCCCATCCTAGTCATGGTGGTTTTGGTGATGTAGAAATGGACCATCCTGGTAGCACTGGCAGTGGCAGCATGAAATGGATCACTACTGATGTAGATGATGGCACAATGGAGAAAGAATTTTCCAGGGGTCAGACTTCAGACATAGATGACTGTGAGGGCAGCTTTCTTTATGAGGATGATGATGTGGTTAATGTTGGCAGGCTTTAACAGAAGTTGTTAAAAGGTGGTGTGCCCCGCTGGAGTCAGACCACAACCACCAGGACCGATGTTGGCCACTGCCACCACAGAGAATGAGTTTGTCCATCCCCCCAACCACCACCACCGGGACTGATGTTAGCCTCTGCCACCACCACCAGATGCAGGAAGATGTCACAGGGAATGGCATCACCAATTACCTTCATTGGCTTGAGAGTTATCCATTTCAAATTTCTACACAAAAAGTTCTCATCAAGCACTGGAATGTGCACACCAACAGTATCTGTGACCTGTGATAAAAAACAATACAATGAGTACATGTCTATATATGTCAACCCCCCACCTACAAAATAAAAAAAAAAATATATATATATATATAAATATATCAACTCACCAAGGCTACTATTAGTGTACAGACAAAGGGCACCCTTCCATCCAGTTGAGATGATCACATTGAATTTGATGGAATTACAGCACACATTAGACCAGCAGCAGTTCACTCACGGTCATCATTTCTGAGGGGACTTTGCATGTGGTGTAATGCTCCCATTTCACTTCATTACCACTTGTTAATTTTCTGCACACAAGACAGATGCATTTTGGGCATGCAGAAAAAATCTGGTGACTTTGTGTGAGTACTACACACATGACTGAGTGCGCCATTAATTCTGGGAGACTTTGCATGTGGTGTAATGCTCCCATTTCACTTCGTTACCACTTGTCAATTTTCTGCACACAAGACAGATGCATTTTGGGCATGCAGAAAAAATCTGGGGACTCTGTGTGAGTACTGCACCATGACTGAGTGTGCTATTAATTCTGGGGGACTTTGCATGTGGTGCAACACTCCCATTTCACTTCGTTACCACTTGTCAGTTTTATGCACTCACGACAGATGCATTTTGTGTGTTGTGATTGTGAGCACATGATGTCATACTGAAATTATAAATTAAAACACCATTGCAAGAATGTGGTGACAATTTTGACCTGTACTTTTTATGCTATTTTACATTGCCAGCCATTAGTTACCTCCGAGTCATGACTTGAATGATACCCTTCTTTTCACAATTTCTGTCCGCTTTACTACTTTTCCTCATGTCTGAAAAAAAAAAAGGAGCATGCCTTTCAGTATTGTTTTGACCAGGTTTTTAGCACTATTTGCAACTGTTTTTCAATAAATATTGTCCTGTGAGGTCATAAAACACTGCCTGCTGCATAACTGTTAATTTTACAACAGAAGTGATATATAATAACTGATGGAGAAAAGCAGCGGAAAATATTGATAAAGACCTGGTCTGCACCACATTAAAAGGAGTGCTCCTTTTATTATTTCAGACATGAATACTGGAAATTATATATTTCTCGGTAGAGAATGAGGTGACACTTGAACAATTGCTAAATAAACAAGATATGAAAGGAGCGATAACAATGATCTATCAATTCCTCTTACTTCATAAGGGGTCAGAAACCACATATATAATAAAGAAATGGGAAGAAGGGACAGGGACCCATCTAGCTGAGTCAGAATGGTGGAAGATCTGGGAGGGAGGATTTAAAGTATCCTCAGCACCCGAATGATGGGAATTCCAATGGAAAATCAACACGAGGTATTTCATAACACCACACATGGGGAGTTGAGGAACTAGGAAAATGTTGGAGAGAATGTGGGGAAGCCAGAGCCACACATGAACATATTTTTTACATGTGTCCTAAGATACAGGACTTCCTCAGGGCGGTAAAGCACAAACTGGCAGAAATTTTTCAACTACTGGGGCCAATACACATACAACATTGTTTATGGGGTCTCCCACTACAAGGGATGAAAGAAACCAACAAGAAATATTTATGGAGAATCTGTATTGCTACACTGGGGAAAACAATAACTAAGGCCCTGTACACATTACAACTGCAGATTTGTACTCTTTTAAATAACGGTTTCAAAACGTTTTCAAACTCACCACAGCAGCCCATCCACATTATTGTTCACCGGGTTCAAACTCGATTGTAACACGGTAAACTCCCGTCTGCATCAGCAGCAAGTAACGTTTTTAAACCCGGTAATCCTCCACGATTGTAGCACGGTTATATTGGCACATAATAGAGGAAAAATGCCCTTCATCCACCAAAGGTAACACGCTTTCCTCCTTCAAACTGTTTTTAAAAATGGACTTGAGACTAGTTCACAGCAGGGTTTAAGCACGGTTTCTTAACATGCTTTGAAACCGTGCTTAAATGTGGACAGGCGCTGTGTTTGCACTAGTTAAAACGTTTTAAGCACCTTAAAATGTTTTAACTAGCCTGATGTGTACAGGGCCTCAGAGATGGCAGAGTCCTGAACCACCTACAATAACAGATTGGAAAAAAGTGGTGGACGGAGTGCATAAAATGGAGAGACTCACCTATAAAATCCAGGACAGACAGGAGAAATTTTCAGAAAGATGGACATGGGAAATGGAATAAACAGGGATAAGATACTGATGGGGGGAGGAGAGATGACAGAGAAATAGAGAGGGTTGACAGAACCATAGCACATAACTCTAAGGAGCTTAATCTAAAAGACAGCCACATACAATAGAGATCAAACCTGCACCGACTTGCCCAGGTGTACCCCAGATAGGAGAGTCACTAAACACTGAACCAAAAGGAGTAAAGAGACTTAGACTCTGTATTAAATGTATATAGGTTATAGAGTGTAGTATGTTGTTCCTGTCTGATTAAGTTAAGACAATTGTAAGTAGGAAGGAGTGCAGTTAGAAATGTAACATGAAGGAAACAGGAGAAATGGAGAAATTGGGGGATGTTTGGAACAAATGCAAAGTGATAGAAATATGAAATAATTGTATAATGTAAACATTGACTGGAAAATGATGTATGCATTTTGAATGTAAGTAACAACAACTTATAAAATAAAGTAAGTATAAAAAAATACTGGAAATTATAGTATCATACAAGTCAGGATGTAAGTAAAGTGGCAATGTAAAATAGCATTAAAAAGTATAGGTCGGAGGAGTCACATGATGTGGCAAGCCATCTAGATGCACCTCGCCTGGGCTTCGCTCACCCGATCACAATAAACATCTCTACAGATTGCAAACTCAGTGTTTTATTGGTCTTTTCACAACTAACAGTTGCAAGAACCTTGACAGCATAAACTAAATTGGATACAAGAAGATATGGAAGTGGAGATGCAGCAGGCCAGCCCGAAACACACTCCACCGGTCACACTTGAAAAAATGGTGAAGAGATCCAGAGCTCAGCTGCCGACCTCAGGCCATACTTCTATGGGAGCAGCTCCAGCGCCAAATACTTCAGAGCAAATGCCACTGACGTTAGAGAGATTTCTCTTGGAGTTCCATCCATTTAAAGAAGAGATTAGATCCATAGTGGCTGATGTGAAATCTTTAACGTAAACAGTGGAGGACATTGCGAGGAAGCTATCAGACAATGAAGCCAGAAGCATTTCGGTGGAAAAGAAAATAGATAGATCAGATGCAGCGATTACCGTCAATCGGCAAAATATTAAAAAACTGGAAGCCAAAATTGAGGATCTTGAAGGATGCAGTAGGCGCAACAATACAGTGATTATCGGCATCCCTGAGAAAGAGGAAAATGCAGATGTTGTTACTTTTGCCCAAAGTTGCTTTGCAAGCTGGCTGGCCCTAGCCCATATGGGCCTACCTACATAATAGAGCGGGCTCACCGAGCACGTCATCCCCTGCCACCACCAAATGATCCACCAAGACCCATCATTCTTTGTTTTCTCAACTATCAGGAGAAGCATTTTATTTTGACAAAACTAAAAGAGCTACAAGAAATTTTGTGGGAGGGAAAGAAATTGCTAATCACCCAGGACTTACCGTCCACTGTGCGTTCCAGAAGATCGGCCTTTCATTCTATAGTTCTAAAGTGTATTGCTGTTGGTATACGATTTTGAATTATTTATCCAGCCAAGTTTCAAATTTTACTTGATGGCACTTTGACAACATTTGAAGAGGTTGATGCAGCGCTAGAATTTTGTAAGCAGAAACGCCCATCACTTTTCGTAGATCGCTGAATATTGGAGATTAATTGATTATCGTAGCATTGTTACCTAGCAATGAGCAAATAAATCTTTTCTTTGATTTCTCCACTGAGGCTCTGGTGAGATTCTTATGATTCTTGTGGTTTGGTTTGAGCATGATTCTATGACCATATCGGTTTCTGAATTTAGGAGACAGTATCATCCGCTTTAGTCTGCTGATATCTGACTACACGGATAATATCTAACAGCCGTATGGTTTTCGTAATCCAAGAGATTTAATTTTGGGTAAACAGAACCTCAACTATCTTTGCGGACTGTTCTCCATTATAATTGCAATCTATATACCCACTTCATGAGCTGCTAACTGATGAAACTAGCCCAACAACTGTTCGTAATTACAAAATTACCTGATTTTATTCTTCATGGTTGCTTTAGATTAAAATGGATTTGTAGTCTGGATATTTGAAGAGGCCACTGCAGCTCCAGAGTTTTTCAAGCAGAAATGCTCATCGCTTTTTGTAGAGCGCTGAATATTGGGGGTGAATTGGTTATCGTAGCATTGTTACCTAGCAACAAGCAAGTACATCTTTTCTTTGATTTCTCTACCAATGCTCTGGTGAGATTCTTATGATTTTGTGGTTTCGTTTGAGCATGATTCTACGACTGTATTGGTTCCTGAATTTAGGAGACAACATCATCTGCTTTACTTTGCCGATATCTGACTATACGGACAATATCTAACAGTCTTCGTAATCCACAAAACTTAATTTGCTTTATGGGTAATTTTGGATAAACGGAACCTCAACTGTTCTCCAATATAATTGCTACCTACATACCCACTTCATGAGCGGCTAACTGATGAAACTAGCCCAGCGACTGTTCATAATTTCGAAATTACCTGATTTTGTTCTTCATGGTTACCTGAGTATAAAATGGATTTGTAGTCTTGCTTAAGACATATAACCATTTGTTGAGCGATTGAGGGGGTGGGGGGCAGAAAGCATCTGGGCGAGCTGACCATCACAGACCGGCTAATGGGGGGAGGGTAGTTCCTTTTTCCATTGGATTTTGTGTCTTATTTTGTATAGAACTTCATACGTTCTTCAGTTAATCAATAGAAAAAGGATAGTATCTATCTGGGGGGTCTTATTTCCTTATGGGGGTATAGTTATGGGGGTTTTGAGGTTAGATTAGTTATGGGGTTTAATAGGATTCAGGGTAAAAAGCGCTTTGTGGATTACAATATAGGGTGTGCACTATTTTACCTTTTCTCATCATTTATGATTAAAATTGTTATCTATACCTTCCCTCAAAATGAAACAGAAGCTTAATGTATGTACATGGAATGTCAAGGGCCTCAGATATCCCCTAAAATGAATGAAAATTCTTAAACATTTCAAAATCTTGAAAGGAGGTGTTGCTTTAGTGCAAGAAACTCATTTACTTGAGGCTGAAGGAATTTTGCTTAAAAGACAGCATGTGGGCCAGGTTTTCACTTCAGGCGACAATAGGAATAAAAAAGGTGTAGCGATTTTATTCTCCAGAAACATCCCCTTTGTGTGTGAAACTTCCATAAGAGATAAGCTGGGTAGATATATTTTGGTACAAGGGAAAATATGCTCCACTGATATTTTATTTGGTTCAGTGTATGGTCCCAACCAAGACACACCCGCTTCCTTTATGGAACTGCTTTCCAAATTAACACACTTCTTGCACATACCACTTATTATCGGAGGAGATTGGAATCTCCCATTTGACCCTTTCCTAGATAAATTGGGGATTTCAAGGCCCAAAGGGTTGTCTTCTGCTCAGAGGGCAATCAGAGACATGTTCGATCGTCTGAATCTATGCGACCCCTGGAGGTTGTTGCACCCTGGAGACAGGGAGGTCACCTTTTTTTCAAAACCGCACAGTTCCGCTTCCAGAATAGATTACTTTTTAATTAGTAAGTCACTTTTGTCTGGACTTCAGGACAGTTCAATAAACTCGGGATCTAGCTCAGATCACTCATTAATATCTTGTTGTCTCTCACTTTCACTTAACTGGGGAACGGATAAAACTTGAAAGTTAAACAATCAACTGTTGAAAGATAAAATAGTTGTACAACAACTAACTGCATCCCTAGAGAGCTTCAGGGCAGTGAACTGGAACTCTATTTCATCCCGTGATGGAATGGTGTACCTTAAAAGCATATATGAGAGGGGAACTTATTAAGTTTGCTTCATACAAAAAGAAAGAGAATCAGGAATGTCTTAAACTTTCAGCACAGATCAGGGATAAAGAGAAGTATCTGTCTACCCAGACTTCAGAGGCGGACAACAACACTCTAATAGTATTAAAAGCTAAATATTTAGAATTACTACAGGAGAGAGCAGATTGGGCTATTATTAAAACCAAAGCTAAATATGTCAAACATGGAGAGAAAGCAGGGAAGCTCTTGGCTTTAAGACTTAAAAAAGAGGAAGCATCGAGATCTATAGTGGCTTTACAGGTGAACATCCAGTTCCCCTTAATAACTCAGCCTGAGAAAATCTCGAAGGAGTTTGAACAATATTATAGTACTTTGTATGCCCCAATGCAACTGAATCCTCCATTAACGACAATTTCCCAGTATTTATCTACTATTTCTCTCCCTGTCCTAAATGATACCCAAAAAGCTAACCTTATAGTCCCTATTACAGATGAGGAGATTTTAAAGGTCATACAATCCCTTTCCCTAGATAAAGCTCCAGGTCCAGATGGCTATTCTGCTAACTTCTATAAAACATTTGCTAATCAGCTGCTTCCTTGGCTAAAGTGACTCTTTACTTCTATGATGAATGGAGATCCCCATTCATCCTAGTCTATTAGAAGCCACCATTGTGGTTCTCCCCAAGCCTGAAAGAGATCCAACTAAAGTTTCGAGCTATCGCCCTATATCTCTTCTTAACTGTGATGCTAAAATTTTTGCTAAAATCCTAGCTAATCGACTTAGTCACATAATGCCCCCTTGATTGCTGAGATCAGGTAGGTTTCATGCAGGGCAGATCTTCAGCAGACCATCTCAGGAGACTAGTCCATGTTTTCTCTATTTCAGGGAATTCTCGTTTAGCCACGGCACTAGTCTCCTTAGACGCAGGAAGAGCGTTTGACCGTGTCGATTGGCAGTTCTTATTTTCAGTTTTAGAAAGATTTGGCTTTCCTGACAAATTTATCTCTTGGATCAGGGTATTATACTCCAATCCATCAGCCTGTATTTTTTGTAATGGAACTTGATCTTCCAGAATTGTTCTGCATGCTGGCACAGGACAAGGTTGCCCTTTGTCCCCATTATTGTTTAATTTATACTTAGAACCCCTGTTGTCCCTTATTAGACATTCTCTGGGAATTATGGGGATTAAATTAGGATCCCAGGTGGGGAAAGTCACTGCTTATGCGGACGAATGTTGTTACACATTACCGATATATGTACCTCACTTACTACTCTCTTGAATTTGATAAAAGAATATGGTGCATTTTCAAATTACAAATTAAACAAGGATAAGATTGCAGTGTTTCCATTGAATGTTAAACTGCTTAAACAGGAAGTCCTAGATTTGGGATTAACCTGGGCCCCAAAACAACTAAAATATCTAGGAATTATACTCTCAACTAATAAAAATAGAATGCACAAAGTGAATCTGGATTCATTATATTCTAATATTCAGGCGGACCTTGCAAGATGGTCCTCTCTCCCTTTAACCTTCTGGGGAAGAATAAATATTGTAAACATGAATGTTCTCCCAAGATTATTTTACCCTCTTAATCTGCTTAACAACTGGATACCCAAGAAGTGGTTCAATAAAATACGTGCTGGTCTATCAAATTTTATTTGGAAAGGTAAACCTCAGAGAAGAGCATACAATAAATTAGCTGCTCCCAAAATTTTAGGCTGTCTTAGACTTCCCCATTTTGCGTTATGTTACTGGTCCAGCCATATCAATAAATACTTGAAATGGCTTTTCCCCAGTGACTCTGACACTTGGACCATATATAAACCAACATGGGTTAGAGTAGAGCAAGAACTACTCCTGGAATCAGGGATTAACCCAATAGCTACTCCTTTTTTGAATCTTAAAAAACTCCCCTCCGATCCACGTTTTTCCCCGCTTGGTCAATCTATTCGAACTCATTCCTAACTTTGTGCTACCATTAAATAAGCCAATATCCACGACTTGGTTCAACTGATTTTTCAAAACCCTAATCTTCTAATTGGAGGATGTATGATACCATACAACTGGCTGCCATTGCCCAGGGATATTACGGCACAAATATTCCTCCTTTCAGGGGGCTGGCTGACCACCCAAGAAATTCTCACAAAATTTGATCTTCCTACGCAATACTCCTTCAAAATTTTTCAAATTAGACACATGTTGCTGTCTTATTTTGGTGTTAATCCTACTACTACTGATAAAGGAGATTGGGTGCAGAAGTGTTTGGATTTTACCTTGGTTCCGCATGCTGTTGCTAAAATATATGTACTGCTTTATCAGATAGTTTTCCCAGAGGTGACAGGTATCAGTAGACACTGGTCAGACAAATCACCCAATACAATATCTAACTGGCCCCAAATTTGGAATAACTGTCATAAATTTTTAACTCAGGACAGATTGCATATAATGCAACTTCAAATCCTACATGATATGTACCTAACACCGTATAAATTACATACAATGGGCAAATCCCCAACTTCTCTTTGTAACAGATGCACACAAGAAGTAGGCACTTTAATGCATATCTTTTGGCAGTGCCTGAAAGTCACCCCCTTAAGGGATTCTATCAAGGCAAGAGTGAATCCTTTACTGGGCCTACAGGAATATTTTAACCCTACAATTTTTATTTTGGGAGATTTTTCTGGACTACCGTTGATGGACCGTCATTATCATACAGCCATTATTGCAGCTTCTGTTAAAAAAGTTGTGCTTACGCATTGGAAAGACTCAATATTACCTTCTTATACAGAATGGCTTAATGAGCTTCTTTCCAACCTGCATATAGAAAAATCTATGGCCAGTATTTGCAATCATATGGGAACCTATCGGAAAAGATGGGAAAAGCTTCATTTATAGTATACTACAGATAATGATTCCTAAAAGACTGATGTTTGTGGCACTGATGACTTCACCTGTGTTAAGTAGTTGTTAACTTTTAAGATGAAGCGCTTGGGTATGGGGGTGAGGGCAGGGTAGGAAATTGTAAGGGTGGGGGTAATAGGGCATGAATATATTTGAAAGATTGATGGGGGAGGGGTAAGAAGGGGAAGTTAGACTTAGGTTGGAGTTTATAGTATTTACCTCTGTCATATTGTTCTGTCAACTGTATTGTATAGTATTGTTGGAAAACTAATAAACTTTGAATTATAAAAAAAAGTATAGGTCAATATTTTCAACAGATTGTTGCACTGCTGCTTTACAGAGATTCACCAAGTTACATAGTTATTATGGTGTTGCACCCAATATATGTGTGCATTACCTCCAGGGGAATCTTTCTTGCTCTACATGTCCTTACATAGTGAAATACATTTCTGTCAAATCTCATTAAAATGTGTCACATCACAGAGGAATTCCCGTTCTGAAAAGCCACCCAAATTCTGCCCCCTGATCTCAGCAACATTAGGACGTGATGCCAGGGAGAGTGCGGGGGCGTGCTCCATTATAATGAATGTCCGGCAGCTTTCCAAATGTTTCTTTATGTTATAATGGTCAGTTTGTGGTGAAACATGGACGCGTTTCCACTAACAAGGTTCTTGTTACTGGTGTCACGTTACCACAACAACTATAATATAGGAAATTTGAAGACCCAGACATCACTATAATGGACAACGAGATCACCCTGGCATCACGTCTAACTGCTGGAGGAAACGGGGAATTCAGGTGTTCAGGCAGAACCCTCCATGACGTGATACACGTGAAATTAAAATTTTTGGCGAAAGTATTGCACTATCAGCAAGGACCGTCGAGCAAGAAAGACTCCACTGAAGTAAGGCACCCCTATATCGGGTGCAATGCTGAAAGTTGGTAAATCTCTTTAATGTCTATTTCACAAACAAAATATTTATGGAGCATCAGTAATGTTTACTTTGTGTCGGGATTCATAAATTGGATTTGAAGTATTTCACAAAAAGCATGATTGAGCAGTGCAAGTATGTTGTGATAAACTGCATGTGTGCCGTCAGTGTTCTTTCCTGTGTGTGCATACATTGTCCAGCTTCATGCAAACATATATATGGTGTGACTTGTTGCAGTATCTCAAGAATAAAGATAACAAAGACTACATGACATATATTTTATTTGTACCATCAGCACCAGCGGAGTAAGTGATATGATATTTTTTCAGCGGTATCGGGTCACTGTGCACCTCAGTCACTCACAGTGCACACATGACTTTGCAGAGATCATAGCACAAAAAACACATGCTCTCCTAAAAGGTATGTGTGCAGTATGTGACTAAGGTGCACTCTGGCCAGACACCTCTGAAAAAGTATCATATCACTTAGTCCACTGATGATGATGATGACAATAAAATATACATTATTCTGCTCATTATTCTTTATACCATAAACACTGCAACAAGTCAGCAATATATGTTTGCAAGAAGCTGCACAATGTCTAATGTCACACACACACACACACACACACACACACACACACACACGAAGCAACACTGACTGCACACATGCAATTTAGCACATCATACTTGCACTGTTCTCACCAACTTTTCTACAAGCACTCCACAACAGAAAATCAACATTAATGAGGCACTGCATTATAACAAAAGGGCAAGTGTCTATTATTAAACAAAACAAAAAAAAATCACAAAACACTACAGCACAGCAGTGGGGGGGGGAGGTGTTCAGAAAAAAAATCCCTTAATGGGGTATTCCATGGTGTTCCAGCAGCAGGTGGAGCATTGACAGTATCTGCAGCTGCTGTTGCTGGATCTGATCCACCTGCTGCTGCACAACACCCATCCTCTTGTTGCTTTCCTCAAGGGCCGCCCACACCAGTGCAATGTCTGCCTTCATTGCAGGCACTGTGGTGGGGTCCACTGCAGCAGGAAAGCCAGGTAGTGGTGGTGGTGGTGAGGGTGATGCTGGTGGCTGTGGTGGCAGTGGTGGTGGTGGAGCAACTGCTGCTGTTGTTGCCCTCCTTCTGATGCAGCGGCGAGGCACAACACCCCCAGCACCCTCTGCCACTGCCACAGAAGGGCCAGCAGGTGGACACCTGGCCCCTTCAGTGGCAGCCTGCCACACCACCTTGTGATGGTTTGCCATGTGTGTGCACTGGCCACCGGTCCCCAAATGTGTCCCCTGGGGGCCACGGCGCACCTGCACACCACACAAATGGCAAACCACAATGGTGCTGTCTCCCCCCACACAGTTAAAAAACTGCCACACTGGGGAGCTGCAGGGGGGACCAGATGTACTGCCGGAAGCACCTTCATTCACCTGGGGCTCCACCTGTGGCTGTGGAGGTGGTGGAGGGGGTGCTGCTGGAGGCCCTGCAGCTGCTATTGGTGGTGGTGGTAGTGGTGGACTTGGTGGATGTGCCGCTGCTGGTGGCACTGGTGTTGCTGCTGCTGCTTCCAGAGGGGAAGACGCAACACCAAACAGTCAGGAGTGGTCCAATTACACCCGACCACCCGACGTGTGTGCACTCCTCCCCTCTGCCCATGCCCACGGGCCACAGACATTCCTCCTGGGTCCATCATGCACAAGTCCCTCAGACTGTGACCGACGCCTCACAATACTACTTCACACGCACTCGCAGTCTCACACACACGCACACACACAATCACACAGTCTCACATACACACACACACACACACACAAAACAAAACTTATTAAAAAAAATCAGTAGCAAAAAAGAACTGAAAAAACACACTACAAAAAAAAACAAAAGATTTAGGTTTTAAAAAAGCTGCATTTTTTGGTCAAATCGCAAGATACCAACTACCAAGTAACAAACTCTCCTTCCTCTACACCCAAAAGGCTTCTTCCTTCTACCACTACAAAGGAGAAAGTGAAACTAACTGCTTTTCTGACTCACTTCCTTCCTGCCTGGCTAAAGCATGTGACTTACAGTACTGTAAGCCATGTGATGTGTGGGGATCTGCCTATATTGTTGTCACTTCGCCTTACTTCACATTAAGGCGGAATGACAATGTAAAGTCAGAACGGGAAGGTGAAGTGAGCACTTTGCGGTGCTCACTTCACGTGGCTTTATGATGACGCGAAGTGGCCACTTTGCGTCCACTTTGCTGGCGGATTTTAAATTCGCTGCAACTCTACTCAGGTGTTCAACCAACTCCCATGATCCATGGTATCACATTCAGATGACAGGTCAATGAGAACCACAACTGATAGCTCTGCCTGATGCTTCAGCAGGAACAGATCGTTCTTGACCGAAATCAGTGCAATCTCCATGTTGTGGCAAAAATGGAAACCAAACTGGAGAGACTTGTAGAGTTCTTGTTTCTCCAGGTCTTCAGTCAGACAAAGCAGCACCACTATCTCAAAAACCGTAACTATACAAGGTACATTAGAGATAGGCCTGTAATTTGTGAGATAGCTTGGGTCTAAATGTGTCTTCTGTAGTAGTAGCTCACAGCAGCATCTTTAAGTGAGTTTGGGAAGTCATCCTCCTTCAGAGAGGAATTAACAACCTCAATAAATATAGGTACTGGCATCTGCCAGCCTGACTTTACCAAGTAAGTTGGGGTTGGGTCTAAGATGCAAGTGTACTGACAGAGCTCTGATAGCACTTGGCAGATTTCTACATAATCAGATACTGTATCTGAAAGTCCAGCCACAGCAACCTAGGTTTGATAACCTCATCTCCTTGGCCACTGCACTTGTGAACAACATCAGAGGAGGAACTATCTGCTACTGATCTCTACAATAGTGTTTGTAAAAAAATCAGCAAACTGCTTACATATCTCTCTACTAAACTGTGTTCCAGCCAGGGATCAAGGCAATCATAATTAAGAATCTTATCAACCAGCTTAAAGAGAGCAGCAGGTCTGTTTTTTCCAGCTGTAATAATGGTAGAATAAATTTTTTTCCTCACACCAATCCTAACCTGCTGGTATCGTTGATAATGTAACACTAAAGCAAGCTTGTTGGAGAGCAGACCTGCACTGGTAAAAATGCTATTTTCAGCATTCCATGTCCATAGGCAGCAATTTCAGTGGGTACAGGTGTGGAGGAATGCTATGCCTGGTAATATCAGGCACAGCAGTTTGGCGCAGCTGCACATGAAATCTGTGCACAAGCTGCCATAACACACAGAAACAGTCACGAAATGGCTCCACCTACAAAAACAGTGTGCATGCAGAAATATGTATGGTTGAGCAAGGGAAGCACCCTGTATACTCTTTTTTTTTTTTACCGCCAGTTTGCATTTTCCAGGCTCCTTTGACAATCCAGCCCCTGCGGCATTTCACTTCACCACTGCGACAGTAACTCTGAAAAACTGAATCTGATCAGATCCACGTACATCCATGTTACTCTATGTGGAAGACAGCAACTGATGACTGTGAATACTGTTCACATTAGTGCACAAGGGAATGTGTAAGTTAATCATAAAATGATTTTTTATCTCCGAGTTGGTCTAAATACTGCCTGCAGTGGCCTCCTGACAGGCTTCCAACTCTTAGAAACATAAGCACTAATGGCAGAAAGACTGTGGGTCCATTCAGTCAGCCCAAATAGTTATTCCTACCTCACCCCCTGACCTGATGCCCTAATGAGGTTTCTGCTCTCACCTCTCCCCTTTAATCCCTTACCTTCCTAGTTCCCCTGGGAGGAACTATCAGCCCCCTTACCCTATCCCAACCATGCCTGAACCCATTTATTGCCCCTGCCCCCCACTACCTATGCTGACAGACTGTTCCATGGCTTAACCACCCTCTTGATGAAGTAGAACTCCCTCACATCCCTCCAGACTCCCCCCTACGAGCTTCTATTTGTGCCCCCTCATTACTGCCCTGTGCTCCTATTGAAAAGGTGTTAGCTGTTCACTCTGTTTATTATTCGTAGGAACTTACAGGTCTTTAACATATTGCTCATCTCTCTTCTGACCTCCAGCAAGTGTATGTTCAGGGCCTCTAGCTGCTTCTCATAGGAACTGCCCCGTTGGCCCTTAATCATCTTGGTGGCCTTTTGCTACACTGATTCCAGTCTATATCTGTCTTTTCTCAGGTGTGGTCTCCAGAACTGGGCACGGTATTCCAGATGGGGTCTTACCACAGACATATAAAGGGATAATGTCACTTTCTCCTACTTTTCCTAATGCACCCCAGCATTCTTGTTGCCAGTCTTAGCTCATTGTGTCCTGGGTGGGCATTTTGTGTCAGGTTAAGCAGTGGATGGTTTAGACTTCATACAAAGCTATTGGAAGGAAATTAATCACTGTTTTACAGCATTCAGCTTACTGTGGTTCTTGGCAAAGCCTTGTTGTACAGAAGGTACCTGGCAACAGTGTAATAGAACAACTTCAAAAACAAAAAGTAGCCTGTAGTTACAACTTTGGAAAATTTCTTAAATTTTACTCAGAAGACTTGTCAAAATGAACCTTAGATTTTTCCTATAGCTCCTTCAACAATGTTATATTTATCCTGCGGTCTCCAGGATGGGGCAGGGGGATTCTAGGCATTTATAGAAAGTTACCTGACATTCTGATGGCATAACAGGAAGTCCAGCAAAAAAGAGGTATTCCACCCACCAAATCTGCCTCTGGTTCCCAGTGTGCAGAAATCTACATCACAGCATCTACCACCTCACCCAAAACCCCACCACCAAACATGCTGTACATTAATTACATCCTGAAGGGGTGCAGGCCTAGTCAGATACCCTACTGCTCCCCTTGTTTCTGGTACCGATTGCTCTCAATTCCCTCCCCAAATGTATTTAATCCTTTACATCTTCTCAAATTACACACCAAGGATATTAATTCCCTCCAAATGTACTTAACCTCCTCTGGGTGAGAAACCATTGTAATTACTGTATGACATGGCTCTAACCAAATGTGTGTATGCTCATGTATAGTAGACTATTACATTTGTGCTTATGTATAGGTACTGGTTATGTACACGTATGTATCACATGGTTTTAACCAAATGTACGTATATTCATGTGTAGTAGTCTATTACATTTGTGCTTATGTATAGGTGCTGGTCATGTACATAAAATGTATCATAAGTTTAAAAAAATGTATTTATGTCACTGGGACATTTCTTACCATCTACATGAGATGCTTGTACTGTCTGATTATTGCTCTATAATGTTATGCTTCCTGCTAATATGTATACATGTACAGTCTCCCATGTCACTGCTCTATTTTCTGTATTATTCCATTACTCTTATTTCACCTTCCCCCCCAGGACACTTCTAGAAATGAGCTATTGCAGCTCAGTATGCCATTCCTCATTAAACTTTTCAAATAAATAATATCCTCTAGCAGCACTCATGTCTATGTATATACCATTTACATGCCTGCACCTCATCATTAAAGCATGCAGAACCATAGCAGCTATAGCATGGGAGGAGACAGACTGGTGCCAGGGAATCAGCCACAGCAAGGACATCATTATTATATATGTCAGCCACTGTGCTGCACCCCCTGGAGGAAGTGGCTTTAATGAGTGTAATGTAAAAATGCAGAGTCAGTCTAAGCGCCTGGCAGTTGCAATAGAGATCTAACTGAATGCTGTTAGCAGAAGGAGTTTTTGTATTATAGATTGAGAGTGCTCCTGACCAATTGGAGCGCTTCTTTCCTCTATGCATAAGGCACTCTTATTCCATGAAGAGTGTCTCATGTGCAGATGCCATGGAAATGGTCACATTCTGAGAAGCTTATTTTAAAAAAAAATATATTATTGATCGCTGTCGATCAATAATATATTATTACGTCCCTTGGAGCCACTCGTTGTTGAAAACAAGTGGTTTCACTTGCCTTCAGCTTGAGCCAGAACAGCTCAGCTTCACTTCGCTGTTCTCACTCCAGCTGAAGGTGTATGAAACCACTCATTTTCAGCAACGAGTGGCTCTGAGGGATGTATTAACACATACCCTTGGGTAACATGAGATGTTCCATCTTCAGTGGACAAAGACCATACTGACAAAGACCATACTACTAGAATGCCAAAAGTCATTACCTCATCAATGTGCACTGCCAGAGACATTCCCACTGTTACTCTGAATTCAATGTCAGTTCTTTGTTAACATGGGGAATTTGAACCACTGGCAAAGACCACTGTCATCACTGAGGAGGTTGTAGATGCTATGGAGACCAGTATTCCAGATGTTATGGAAGAGCCTGTTGTCCATGCCATTGCCCCTCTGGTGGACACAGAAGCTGAACATAAACAAAGCCACTTTAGTTCTGAGAAAGAAATGGTTGTGCCAAGACATTCTGGAAAGGAAGTAATGCCAGTGATAAAGATGTTCTATGTCTCTCATAATGCCTCTGCCAATACCTTTTTTTCTGTGGTGCACAAAGGCATAAACGTTAGGCGCAGTTTATTCTTGGACCCACCAGTATGGTGCCTCATTCAAGGGCTGAGAATTTTATTTGTCTAAGAAATAAATTGCTTAATAGTGTTCATTAATATTGCCACTGTAAAACTGCTAGCTAGGATGTAGGCATCTAGTTAGTACTGTTCTAACA
The DNA here is from genome assembly GCA_016271365.2 of Neoceratodus forsteri. Lineage (NCBI taxonomy): Eukaryota > Metazoa > Chordata > Ceratodontiformes > Ceratodontidae > Neoceratodus > Neoceratodus forsteri. The sequence goes on from CM057450.1 coordinate 1,645,293,762, forward strand.
CCCTTTATTGGTTTCAGGAAAAATGCGCCATCATTTCTGGACTTCTGTTTTGTCAAGGGCCACAACACATTTTTACAGGTGAAGAATGTAACCTCCACAGTTTTAAGGGGTTTACTCATCTAATTGCTTGGTACTTTGACTGAATGCTGCATGATGGGATTACAACACAGTAAAATGCAAAATGATGCACGGTGTTCATGTGTCACTGTTCAGCTGCAGGACCTTCAACCTGATTGTGTACTTTGAGGGACTGGACTGTGCTTATGGACCACGGGCTTTGTGGCAAAATATAAACAAAACCCTTTGGTGTAGACATCTTTGACCATTGGTGCTTGGCTTAGGATCAAAGGGAATAGCTGCAGTCTGGCCTAACAGCTTAGTGGTAGACCTACTGCTTAAATCACCAGCAACCCAGGTGTAGGGGGGAGCTTGGATTAGTGGGGGCCAGCTGGGTGGATGAGGACATATCCCAAAGGTGGAAGAGAGACAGACTTTGCTGCACAGTTACCACCTTTGTGAAGACAGATGCTAATTTAAGCTTAAGCTGGAGTATGATGGAGGGGGATGCCAATGGACTCCAGCATACTAAGCATGCTCTCTGTGCACACCACTGTGCCTGTAGTTATCACTATCCTGTGGGTGGGGCAAAAAGAGAATGAGAACGCAAACTCAGTGTTGCTATATTAAGCACAGTACTCTCGGACGCCATGATCACAACTGCCTATCCTTACCACCAAGAACTTGGCTAGCCAGTGGAGGTAGGCTGGGCCCCAATGGTCCTGCAACAGAAAGGTATGTCTGTGGCAGGAGGTGTTGGGGGCAAACAGCAGAGAATTCAGGGTGGGGTTGGAAGGTCACCAGTGATGAAAGGGCCACCGTGGAAACAGGAGCATTACAAAAAGAGCACAAGTGAAAATTAATTGGCTACCAGGTGCTAAAAGTGCCAGTACTGAGGATAACTGAATAGGATATACTGGCATTGGACTTTCAGCACACATGCCACAGCCAATCCTGAGATTGGTGTTGTGATATAGCTGTCACTCTTTGTGACTTAACCAATCAATATCTGGGTCATGCCTGAAAATACGTCTCGCATATGTAGCGTACATACCTAGTTAACAGGAAGGAAGTAAGAAAGAAAGAAAGAAAGAAAGAAAGAAAGAAAGAAAGAAAGATTGTGACTGGGAGTGGCGCGAAGGAGTGAGACCTATGCAGAATGCCAGCCCTTGTAGCTGCGTGTGTGAAGCAGGCCTTGTTTTTTTCTCCTCTGGCTTAGCTCAGATGCTCTAAATGCAGAACTCCTGAATGGAGGAACAGTATGCCAGACTAGTGATTTTTGAAGGAGTACAACAGGTAACTGCCAGAGAATCTAAGAAAGTGGTCAAGTATCTTGCAGCTGAAGTTAAACACCAACAAATACACGGTTGTGCACATCAGCAGTAAGAACTCAAAAACTGAGATTGGGTAAAAGTTGACATTGGATTGAACAAAAGATAGTTAGCGGTACTAATTAGTGATAAAAAGAGCTATATCATCCCTGGATGCCCACTGTTCTGATGAGGCATACTGCATTTGCAGTTATTTCTGGAGGATCAGCATGTAGTGTACAGCATCGGCAGCATACAAAAAAAATAGAAAAATGCATTCCTTTAGTAAAATAATCAAGGGGCTAAATTTTAGTAGGTGGTGTTAGATCAGCGCATGTTGTGCCAAACTGCTGCCTTCAACAAATCAGGCTGCACCTGATTTTAGAAAGAGTGGGGTCCCAGCTCCAAACTTCCTGGGTTTGCCGCAAGTTGACAGCTGCGCTAATGAAACGGCTCACCAGAGGAGAATGTCACAAGCCTTGGGATGGGCTTGTAGCAGTAGTGACCAACAATGCTGACCCACTGTCCAGTCACCCTGATGGCTGGCAGGTCATCTGGGGCATGCCTTGGCTCCAGAGGGGGTGGAATGGGTCAGGTTGGGAGAGGTGGGGCAACTGGGGGTGGGAGGAGACAGGCAGGGGAAGGGGTGACAACTTCCCCCACTGGGCAACAGCAGGGACAGTGCGGGGCTGTATGGGGGGCAGATACACCAGCAACATAATGGGAGGGGGGAGTTGCAGTCTCTGACCTGCCACAGGCCACCAGCCACTTCAGTGGTGCTCTGGCAGGTGTCTGGGGCTGTATGGATGCCCTCCTGAAGGGCACAGGGTCACACCCCACCCAGTTAGGGCTGCAGCAGTGGCACATGGCAGTTTAGACCAGCTCTGGGCTTGTCTAATGGCATGGTCTGTGTGCCCATAGGTGGGGCTTCCAAAATCTCAAATTAGGGGATATGGCAGCCCCACTGTGGTGGAAGTCCCCTAACACCATGGCACAGCCATGTGGCTGGCACCAGGATGGTGCAAGGCGGTTTGGTGCCGGGGACCCCCAAGGCTGCCATAAGCCTTCTTGCAAAATCCAGAGTGCTGCAAAGTCTGAGGTAAGTTGCCCCTTGTGTCACTTTCTTTTGACACAAGGCTCATACATCACTTGTGGACCTTTGGAAATCCATCCCAATGCCTTTAATTTATCCATTCCAGCATAAAATCTGAAGGTGCTGTTTTGTGGCAATACCACTTCTTGAGAGACTAGTCAGTGGTTCCTTACTTTTTCTTATGCTCTGATTTCACTTCATGTGAAACAAGGCAACATCATGGTTACATCATGACTTCCCCAGCAGCTAAAATTGATCTCTTTTTACCACTACTCACTCCTGCAGTTGCAGCTGACCCTAGGCTAATCCCACTGCTCCTCCCTCCATACTACTCCTTCCCCCTACTGCCCTGGTTTATCGGTCTACTATTCCCTATTGATCAGTCCCCTATTGTACTTACAGTCTCCCTTCCCTCCCTCATTTTCCTGCCAGTTGCACTTTACTTTGCTGTGTTTTGCACTACGTACTTTGTGCTTTCTCTCAGTTGTCTACTGTGTACTTTTTACTTTTTATAATTATTATAGTTTTCTAATTGTAACATTACTGATGTCACTTATTACTGCACTTTCCACATTCTGTCCCCCGGACACATCTGGAAATGAGCTGTTAGCTCAGTATGTTTTTTTAGTGAACTTCTAGAAAGAAAGAAAGAAAGAATCTGCAGCACATAGCCAAGCTCTGCTTGTCTCACAAACACAGGGTATTTCCACACTATATTTGTCATGGAGGGACACCATCTCCTGTGCTGTAGCCACTGTCTCCAGTGTGTATTAGAACTGGTACATTAGGTAAGCTCACTGAGTCACTGTGGGAGTGTTTTTGCTGCAGACTAGTGGGGCTATGGGGGTAAGTCACTGTCTTCTGATGCACAGCAAGTGAAACCCATAAAATCAAGAAAGATTATGGGGGATATTTTTTTATTTAGTGTTTGTTCCCGGGTAGGTATGCAAGACAAATAAATGTCTACTTTCAGGTATAATCTGGGAGGTTATAATGAAACATTTTTTTCCTTTGATAAATTGATAAGACCCACTAGGTCAAAGGCCTGTTTCAGGGGAGACCTATAAGCATTAAGGAGATTAAGTGACTTGCTCAGGGTCATACAGTATGCAACAGGAGGTTGTTGCAATCAAACCCACATCTGCTGGATGTACCAAGCTCATTCATAGCTTGTTACTGTAACCCTTGGGCTATACTTCAGCCCCAGTAAAAATCAAATGGCAAAATACATTACAATTGAAGACAAACACAGCAAATATGTAAAAACAGTACATTAGTATATTGAAACTATACATGATCAAAGAAGAACACAGAATTGTCCTAATTAATAGAAAGAAGAGACAAATGTTCCCAATGTAACTTGGGACATCTTTGCAAACAAGTTTTATAAGTCTGAAAACTTTTCTAATTGAATCAGATTAAAGGTATACAATTTACCAACATTTATAAAAGGTTAAGCATATTTTTCTAAACAAAAATGTTAAATATAAACATCCTAGGTTTTTATATATTGTTATATAGAAGTTCCTCCATTATATAACGATACATATGTCAGCATAGCTGATTCTTTTAAGAAACACATGAGGCTTCAAGCCCTGGCATTTCCAAAGTAAATATTTTTTAAAGAAGATATCTTTCTAAAGGGCTAATCTTTGAACTACTAGGGCAAGAAACTTTTTTTTTAATGAAAGCGTGAAGTGAGTTCTTTAAATAGATCATATTGGTACAGTTTTCATGTATTAGTACATGCCTATGCATGTCAATATGCATCAGTGCAGTTCAAAACTGTAATAATGTATATTGACATATATCAACATGTACTGACAAAATAAAGCTTTATCCTTATAATTAATCCACACTGAATGGGCTCCAGGCTTTTATTTAAAAATATTTTGGTTTCTAGCACAAACAGTTCCAAAGTTATCCCTTTTAAAACACAACTTACTCAAAAAGGGCTAACTTTGGAACAATCAGTGCTGGAAAGTTTTTTTTTTTTTTTTTATGAATGCCTGGCAGTTGGTATATAGGGAATATTTCATAGGGCACTGTGAAATAAGCTTTTTATTCAATTGGGAATGTTGCCAACAATGCTGTCTAGCAATGAATGGAACAGCAAAGCAGAGTCAAGTGCTAGTCTATATTATAGTGTATAGTTGAACGTGCTTGTGTATGGAGATCCATACACTGAAAAAAGTCATTCTGCTTCAGTAGTGATGTTCACACTAATGCAGAACAAGTTTTTGTTCTGCATTAGTATGAATGTCACAATGTAAGTGACCTCATCAGTTCTGTTGATAGGGCTAATGGTGGTTGAAGCATCGCATGCATGAGCTGTCAAGCGGGAGGATGACCAAGAAGAGCGGGTCACGGATGGCAGAGGCTGATGCTTGAGAAAGAAAATAAGCAATTTTGTATTTTTTGGGGACCATACACTATATAAAATAATGAATGGTAGCCCAAATACACAGCATCGCTCTTCTCATACCTCATGGTTACTATGACATCAAATGGACCTCTTGAGCTTTGCTCTTGAGGTCCTTGACGTTATAGTAACCACTTGGTGTAAGAATAGCATTGTTGTGCATGGACTAACATACACTATCCTATATGCTGTCAACATTCCAGACTGAATAACAATTGTATTTCTGGATACTCTGTGGTATGTCCTATTTATACCATGGGTTCTGTCTAGCAAATGTAACAATGCTGTAATGGAAATAATATGAGATGCAGTGTAAATAATATGTGGTAGCATATAGTATTACTACAGTACTACTCCTACTCCTACTACTACTACTCCTCCCCCTTTCTCCCAGTTAGACTAGATCAGTAAAAGTTCCACACTTCCCTGACTAATATAGCACTGCACCTCTTTTCCTTCCTCCCTTGGAAACCATTTTAATAATATTGCTAAAAAAAATAAAATAAATTGACAGCGACCATCTCAATCTTAATACCACCCCATGAAACTGCAGTCTGAATGAATGATGAGTGTGTATGGCAATATAACTATTTCAGCGTACTCTCTTATTCATTCAGATGATGATCATCTGACGTGGCATGCAGAAGGTTAAAGGTGGTTGTTGTTAGTGCTGTGCAAAAATAAAATTCCACAGGTGGAATTACCATGAATAGAGCTGTGTGACAAAATCCTTCCACTGGCAGAATTTCCACAAAAGTCAGACTTTTGCTTCTGCAAAAGTGCAGAAATCAAATTAGCAGTGTTTGGGGAAATTCTGACTTAGAATGGAAGAATAAATGCATGAATTGCAGATTATTGTGTTAAACTGTGGAGAAAAAAGTCAGCAGAACTGATCACTGAACTGTGGCATAATTACATGTATTGTGAAATAATCCATTAAACTGCAGAATAAAATTCCTCAGAACTGTTATTCCACAGTTCATGTGTATTATTCTGCAGTTCACATTATGGACTCATTAGTATGCTGCACAGCCCCTTTGTGCCCATGCTGGCTGGTCATGTGCACAGGTAGAACAGAACTTCCCAGGTGTCTACTAGTCCCCAACTCCGAACACCCATGTAGTCGGTGGCATAGCAAAAAGGTTACTTATGTTCCAATCTGCTGTATCAGAACAACTGTGAAGCTACAGCAGATGGTTTAAGTGAACCACTGGGTTATAAAATTGTAAAAAGGGTTTGAGATTGCTTCCTTTGTATTGTTACACTCTGTTGCAGTACGTGATGTTAGAGGTACAGTACTATGACAAATCCATATATTTAGGTAGTGATATATGGTAAGAAAATGTTATAGTTGAATGCATTTGTTTGTTCCCATACCCAAGGACTCCACCTTAGATTTATTTATTTATTTATTCAGGTTTTCACCAGGAAAGTATACAGAGCAATACATTGCTTGTTTCCAGATACATCCTGGAGGATGGGGAAATTGTAGGTACAGGTACAGCAGTGCAAAATACCAAATGAATTATTTTTAACAATATGGTAAAACATAATTCAAATAATACAAAATACAAAATTGTGAACATAAGTGCAATACGAACAGTAAAGTGCAAAGAGTACAATATACAGAGATCAGAAGCAGGAACCAGAGAACATGAGGGGTTACTGACAAGCAGTGATGTATGGTTACAAAATCAGGAGACAAAGGAAATATGTTACAAAAACAAAACAAAATACAGGGTGCAGCCTGGGTACTGAAATATCAGTTAAAACAGGAGAGTGGGGGGAAATAGTCTTACTGAGTATTTAGGAGATAATATCGAGTGCTAAGTTGGGCATAGCTAATTGGGCTCTGGGGCATAGAGAAGGACCAGTAGTTTTAAGTGGTACAGAACTCAAATATGGTTAGGAGGATTGGCATGAGCAGAAATGGGATGAATACACTCAAAGGAGAGGAGAGAGAGCATTGGGCGAAGTTGCATTGTGGATGGCAAAGGGGAGGGCATTCCAATTTTTAGGGCAGTGGTAGGAAAAGGTGGATTGGCCAACAGTAGTGGAGTGGTGGGGAATGGTGAACAAATGAGAGTCAACATTCTGAAGGGAATAGTGGCTCAGTGAAGAGGCAGAGATGAGAGAGGAAAGATAGGCGGGGAGATTCCCAGACCAAAATTTAGCCATGAAAGTAACAGTGTGAGCTAGACACTTGGACTCCAGTGAAAGGAAGGACGTGGCTATATAAAGATTGCAGTGGTGAGTACGAGGGAGGCAGGATTGTATGAAATGGCAGAAGGAATTGAAGAAAGTGTCCAGTCTGGCCAGAGTTGCTTTGGGGGTGGCATCGTAGACTATGTCTGCATAGTCAAATGGATCATTGTAACCCCTCATGCTCTCTGGTTCCTGCTTCTGATCTCTGTAAATGAAGGATCATTTTCAGCAAAATAGCATGGTGGGCTGATGGAGGAATGCAGTCCCTATTTCTATATAAGGCTCCAAGTTTGGGGAGTAGGTTCTTATAGACTGCATCCGCATGTGCTGAGAAGTCCAAATGGTAGTCAAGCCAGACCCCAAGGTATCTGAAGGAAGTAACATTCTCAATCAGGGTACCATCCAGTATGTAAAAAGCTGGGGATGCATTAAGGGAACATAGCTTCTGTCTGGTGCCGCAGGACATGGAGACTGTCTTTTTAGCAGTCAGGAAAAGCTGATTCAACTGGAACCATTTCTGAGCCAAAGTGAAATCCTGTTGCAGTCTAGAGTGGACATCACCGGGAGATTTGCAAGACGTGTAGAGGACTGTATCGTCCGCATACATATGGTTTTGGGAAGTGGAACAGGCAGAAGAAAGGTCATTAAGGAAAATGGAAAATAATACAGGGCCAAGTACAGAGCCCTGTGGGATTCCAGTAGTGATTGGGAGTGGTGAGGGGAGGGAAGAGGCAATCTTGTCAGATTGGGTTCTGCCTGTCAGGTAGGAACTAAACTAAGCTATAGCAGTTGGGGTTAAACCAGCCCCATCAAGTGTCTGGAGAAGAAGAACATGGGATACTGTGTCAAAGGCTTTTACCAGATCAACAAATACGGTCAAGGTTATGTGATCCAGATCCATATTGGAGAGTATAGAGTCTGTAAGGTGTATTAGGGAGGTGGTGGTGGAGTGGGACTTGTGGAAGCCAGACTGGAAAAGAGGGAAAAATGAGGTAGGAACTGAGTTGGGCAAGGACAGTACATTCCTGTAGTTTAGATAGGATTGGGAGAAGGGAGATAGAGTGATAGTTCCCAGCAGAGGTGAGGTCATCGCCTTTTGGGAGGGGAATGACTATAGAATGTTTCCAATTGGTGGGAACAGAGGATAGGGCAAAAGAAAGGCTGAGGAGGGATGCCAGTGGACCAGCTATAGCAGGTGCTGAGAGGTGGAGCAAATTGGGATCAAGGCCATCTGGGTTCTTGCCTTTGGATGGGTTTAAGGCTAGGAGGGCCTTAAGGGCACCATTTGGAGTTATGGGAGAAAAGGAAAATTGGTTAGGGGTGACAAGGTGAGGAGCAGCTTGCGGGATAGTGGAGGCAGGAGGTGGGCAAGTGGGAATGGAGGAGAGTAGCCAGGAGGCACAGGATGTGAAAAAAGTGTTGAAACTGGTTGTGACAGAAGGAGGGTCAAAAATAGTTGCATTACCATGGACAAGAGTAGGGATTGGGGGACTAGAGGGTGGTTAGAAAAGAGATTTGACTACCTTCCAGAACTTAGAAGGGTGATTTAGATTAGTGTGGAAAGATTAGGAGAAGTATTCTGCCTTGGCATATCTCGTAACTTTTGTACAAGCATTGCGGAGTTGTCTGTAGCAGAGGAGGAGAGTGGGAGTTTTAGCGTGAATGTGAGCCTTCCAGGCCTGATCACTTGCTCGCATACATGCCAGTAGTTCGGCAGTGATACATAGAAGATGAGAGCCTCTGACCCTGGTTAGCTTAATTGAGGCATGACGATCCCAAATTTCCATGAATTTAGATTGGAAGCGCAGCATCGATGGAGGTCTCTGTGGAAAGGGCAGACCAGTCTGATTGGCCTAGGACATTTGAAAGGGGAGCTATGTTTTGGGAGCGGAAGGAAGAAATATGGATCAATTTAGTGGGGGCTTTAGGCTTATGGACTTTGAGGATGCAGTAAATCATATGGTGGTCACTAAGAGAGTCTGGGAGGATGCCAGAGTCATTAACATGGGGGTGGGAAGTGAGGGCCCAGTCAATAAGAGTATGTTTTTGGGTTTTGTGTCTGAGCCTGGTAGGGTAGGTTATTAGTTTAACCAAATTTAGGGATATGACTTTGGAGGATATGGTGGCATTGGTGGGTGAGGTCCAGACCACATTTAGGTCACCTCACTAGTAAAGTTCACCTGAGGTAGTATGAGAGGTCATAGTAGTAATGAGATCTAAGATGGTAGCTGATGGGAGGTCAGGGTGACAATAAATGCCTGCAATAAATGTAGACAGTGTAAAGGGGAGAGAGAATTTAATTTAGAGGAGTTCATATTGAGAAGGGAATGAGATTGACAGGACAGGAGAGTAGTGAAGGTTGGATGAGATAAACATTGCAATACCTCCTCCCTTGCTAGGTCTGTTCTGCCTTAAGAGGGAGTAGCCTGGTGTTGTGAGAGTGGTATCCAATATTTTCTTAGACAGCCACATTTCAGACAATAACATGACATCCAGCTGTAAATTTAGAATGATTGGCTGGAGGAGAGTGAGTTTGAGGAGAAGGCTTCGTATATTGAGGTGGGCAATTTTTAAACCCTTAGGAAGGTGTAGGGTGATAGGAGGGGTTGGACCAGAGTTTGCTTATATGTCTCCAGCAGAGATCAGAAGCAGGGTGAAAAGCAGTTCGGAAAAAGTATTGATTAGTTTGAGAGTTTTAGAGTGAGAAGCATGGGTGGTTGGGAAAGGAGGCTTTGGAGGAGTGGAGAAGACACTGGGGTAAGTATAAGTCCCTAAAATAGATGTGTGGGGAAGTATAGTAGCTGAGGGGGACCAGGGGTATATGACAGGAATGGGGTCAATGAGAAATGTGGAATGAGTTGGGACGTGGGATGAGTGGAAGTGGGGGCGGGCAAGGTATGGAGGGCTCCGGGGGGGGTGAGCAACAAAGAGAGACGAGTAAGGGCTAGGCAGAAAAGGACAGGCTGGTGCATTATGGATGGGAGCAGAAACTTATAGAAACATAGAAACATAGAAATTGATGTCAGATAAGGACTGCAAGGCCCATCCAGTCTGCCCATTTCTTTTTCTACCTTATAAATGTGCCATCGGCCTTTGCTCTGTCAATGGACTATCTATTCATACTCATCTGTATTGCTCCCTTATGCCTATCCCATGCCTGTTTGAAGCCCTGCACTGTATTCATATCCACCACTTCCTGAGGTAGGCCGTTCCATGCATCCACCACCCTTTCTGTGAAAAAAAACTTCCTCACATTACCCCTTAATCGACTTCCCTCTAATCTCATGCTGTGTCCACTTCTCCTGCTATTTATCTTATATTGAAACATGTTAGACTCTTTCACCTTGTTAATGCCCTTAAGGTTTTTGAAATTTTTGATCATGTCACCTCTCTCCCTCCTTTGCTCTAGGGTATACATATTGAGCTCCATTAATCTGTCCTCATAAGTTTTCTGATGCCGTCCCTGCACCATTTTGGTTGCCCTTCTCTGGACTGCCTCAATTTGGTTAATGTCCTTGTGAAGGTGTGGCCTCCAGTACTGCAAGCAGTACTCCAGATGGGGCCTAACCAGTGTCTTGTAAAGAGGGATTATTACCTCCCTCTTCCAACTTGTGATACCCCTACTAATACACCCCAACATCCCTTTAGCTTTACCTACTGCTTTAGAGGTCAGCTTGGATGATTTCAGGACATCGGTGATGATGATGCCCAGTCTCTTTCTTCCCTTGTGACTGCCAGCAACTCCCCTCCCAGCCTATAGGTGGCTCCAGGGTTTCTCTTCCCTATGTGCATGATCTTGCACTTCTTTGCATTAAACCCCAGTTGCCACTCTTCTGACTATTTTGCTAGTTTATCCAGATCTCTTCTCATTCTGCCCACCCATCTGGATCATCTACTCTGTTGCAGATGTTGGTGTCATCTGCAAACAGACAAACTTTACCCGCCAGTCCATCTGCAATGTCACTGATGAAGATATTGAAGAGGACTGGCCCCAGGACTAATCCCTGATGTACCCCACTTGTGACTTGCATCTCTTCTGACTGTAAACCGTTTACCACCACTCTGTTTTCTGCCCGTCAACCAGTTTGCCACCCAGTTAACCAACTTCTGACGCACCCTGAGCCTACCCAAGTTATTAATCAATCTTTTATGTGGAACAGTATCAAAAGCTTTGCTGAAGTCAAGGTAGGCGACATCAACTGCTCCCCCTTGGTCCACCACTCTGGTTACCCAGTCAAAGAAATCTATGAGATTAGTTTGACAGGACCTTCCTTTTGTAAACCCATGCTGTCTTGGATCCTATGCTCCTATGGATTCCAGGTGTTGCACCATCATTTCCGTAAGGAGTGCCTCCATAATCTTGTCCACTACTGAGGTAAGACTGACTGGTCTGTAGTTCCCTGCCTCCTCCCTGCTACCACTCTTGTGGAGCAGGATCACATGAGCCCTTCTTCAGTCTTCTGGGACCTCTCCTGTGCTCAGAGGCTCACTGAACAGTTCTGATAATGGCTCTGCTAATTCCACCATTAGCTCCTTTAGTACCCAGGGATGTATGCCATCAGGTCCCATTGCCTTATCCACCCTGAGCTTATCGAGCTCTTGTGGGACCCTTTCTTTTGTGAAGGGAGTAGTGCTCACCTCCCTCCCCCCTGTGTCCATGGTGCTGAGCTGTGGGCCCTGCCCTACCTTCTCTTCAGTAAATACTGATCAGAAGCATCTATTTAGGATAGATCTTTTTACATGGTCCTCCTCCTCACTGGCCCCTTATCTCCTTTGATCTTAGCAATACCCCCTCCAGACTTTCTCCTTTCACGAATGTATCTATAGAAAGCCTTGTCACCTTCTTTTACTGTTTGTGCTAGTGTTTCCTCAGTTTGGGCCTTTGCCTGCCTTACTGCCTTCCCTGCTTTCCATAGGGAAGTTTGGTATGCCTCCCTATCTTTATCCCGCTGTGTTCCTTTATATTTCCTGAAGGCCAGTCTTTTGGCTCTGACCTTTTCTGCTACTGTTTTTGAGAACCAAAGGGGATTCCTTTTTCTTTTGCACTTCCTTTTCTCTCTAACACAATGGGATGTTGCTTCAAGTATTGCATCCTTAATGCTTGCCCACTTTGTCTGTACCCTTTCACCTGTATTTCTTTTTGCCAGGGCTAGCTTAACTCTGTTGGCCATCTTATCAAAGTCAGCTCCTATGAAGTCCCATACTTTTGCCTTGGAATGGGATGATTTAGTTGTAGTGGCCAAATTGAACCATACCATGTGATGGTCACTGGCCCCCTAATGACCTACCTGGAGATCTGTAATCCTTTCCCTGTTAGTCAGTACTAGATCTAGGATAGCCCTGTCTCTTGTGGGTTGTTATACCAGTTGTTTGAGGCCCTCCCCCTGCAGGGAATCCACCATGTGTCTAGTTCTGGCAGATGTTCCTGCTGGTATTGACCAATCTGTATCTGGCATGTTGAAGTCTCCCACTATCAGAACCTCCCCTTTAGCTGTCATGTTTTGTATATCTTCTAACAATAATGTGTCAATGTCCTCCCCCTTGTCTGGGGGCCTGTAGACAACCCCAGTTCTTACGGCTGTCCCATTTCCTGTTTCCAGGGTGACCTACCGTTCTTCTGGCTCCTTATGTGTATTCTGAATTTCTGTAGCTCTGATGTTTTCATTGACATACAGGGCCACTCCACCCCCCCCCCCTTTTTGCACCTCGGTCTCTTCTGAAAAGTACATAGCCAGGTATTGAAGTCTCCAAAGTGTGGTTACTGGTAAACCACATCTCGCTAATTGCAACTATGTCCAGCTTAGCCTCTGTCATTATTGCCTGCAGGTCTGGGATATTGTTTCCCAGACTGAGAGCATTTGTGTACATGATTTTCCATTGGCCAGATTTTGGTGTGTTAGTTGTTGGGTGACGTCTGGCATTTCCCCTGTACATTGTATGGGTAACTGGACCTTTTTCCTTACCTGGTGATGCAAATGAACTGCAAATATGCTGAACTCCTGTTTGACCACTAGCTGAGGGGTGAGGGGTGTTCTTCCCATTCAATGTATGATGTGCTGCACCCCTCTCCCCATTTGCTAGTTTAAATATTCTGCAAAGATGTCAAACATCTGCCCCAATGCACTGAAATCCTCCTTAGTCAGATGCAGTCCATCAAATTTAAAGAACTTTCACTCCCAAAACTGTTGCCAGTTCCCTACAAATTTGTGTCCTTTTTCCTGGCACCAGCCCTTGAGCCACATGTTTAGCTCCCCTATCTCCCCTTCTCTGACCTTCTGTCCATCTGCCCCCTCTCCCAGACTGGCAGGATCTCAGGGAAGGAGATGCTGGATGAAAAGGATGATAGTTTGTCACCCAGCCTGGTCAGGTTTTCCTTGGTCTCCACAACTGACTGGCTGGCAAGATCATTAGTCCATATGTGTACCAGGACATCAATGTTTTCTCCTGCTTCCAGAACAGTTTTAGCAATGCGGTCAGTGTTTCTCCATGCTGATATACCTGGGAGACATCTGACCATTACCCTGGCTGGAAATATGTTTCAACTCCCCGAATCATGGAGTCTCCTATGATCAGAGTTTTTTTGGATTTCCTTTTTGCTTTTTTTGTTTTGTTTCCTGTTTTGGGTGAGTTCTGTTGTGCTAGCTCCTGTGGTGCAGTGTCCTGCTCTGCAGTGTCCTCTGCCCCTTTGTTTGATTTCAGAGATAGAGGCAGATACCTGTTTGTAGTTTTTATATGGTTTGTGGAGGTAATGTGTTGGAGAGCACTGAGTGATGGGATACCCGATTTGCCCCTCCTAACCACCTGCCAACCTCCCAGACCAACTACCCTCTGAGGTCGAGGTGCTTCTGTTGGATGTTGGGGAAATGGCGTGTGGTTCTTATAATAGATTTCCTCTTGAATATGAAATTTGAGGTCCGCAATCTCTACCCATGCTGCCTGGAGCCAAGCCCTAAGATCTCCAATGGTCCAGCATGTAGGACAGTTTCCTAAATCCTGTAAAACTGCCCTTCTGAAAAGTGTTCCGCAGTACCTGCAGTTAATGATATCCATTCCAGATAAGTTGCTGGGTTTATAACCTGGTCAGAGTAATTGGAAGGAAGAAAATGAAAGCAAAAGTTTGATTTTGTGTTTTGTTTGTTTGTTTTTGTATAACTTGTTATAACAAGTTAAATTACTAGTCCCCTGTAAATGAGGTCACCATGTGGATACCCCACTGATCCACCCCTTCCTGCTTTGCCACAGGAAATGTCATGACTGTGCTACCCTATAAAAGGAGTGTTGTGTGGGGTGGTTGGGGATGGGTTGGGTGGTTGGGCCCTTCCCCTGCCAAAAAAGAAGAACCACGGGCGAAAGAAACAAGGAGGTAAGAGCAGAAACAATCAGTCAGCAACAAATGCAGTAATCCTGAAAGCTTATCCTATGATAGATAAAACTGTAAAACCTGTAAAGCACCACCTGTAATAATTTCACAGAAGATATTCCCTGTAAGAAACACTTTGCTACAGAGAAAAATAAAGCAGTAACAGAATATATACCTTGCAAAAGACAATTTGAATCAGATGATTACAGCAGTAATCTGTTAGCACACACCTATATGCACACCTTGTAATAATGCAGCAGACGGTATACCCAGCAACAACAACTTGAATCAGAAAAAAAAGCAATAAAATGTTAGCAACAAACAGTAACAGTCTCTGGGAGTATAAAATAAAAATAACAACACAGAGTAAATCTGCCTAGCCCAAAGAAGTCTTAATCCTTTCTCTCGCTCATGTAAGGTTCTTTGTTCTGTCCTTTCAAGCAACCTAGAAGGAAAGAGCTCAGGTGAAGCTAGGTGCCTTGGCCAGTAAACCTAGAGGAGAAGACAAACTCAGAAATGGTGTACAGCGCAGACTGAGCTAAAGACACAACTATGCAAGTACCTCAGTGATAAATAGTAGATTGTGGGCAGATGGCTAGTCCAGCTGCCTTCCCCATCCTACTCAGGTTATGTTATGCAATGTCAGGTTGATGAGGAACAAGACTGCCATAATGGAGGACTTAATATCCTCGGTTGACCTGGCTTGCATCATGGAGAGCTGGCTGAATGAGAATGCTGCTCCCATTTTGGAGGCAGCAGTGCCAGCTGGGTACTCTGTGTTACACACCCCGAGGGAGGATTGCAGGGGCGGGGAGGTTGGCCATTTTTTTTTAAATCTAGCCTGAGCCTCATGGTGCTACCTGTTGGACCTATAGAGTCCTTTGAGTGTGTGGCCGCCTGAGGGGGCCTTGGTGCAGTCCTCCTGCTCTATGGTTCCCCAGGAAGAGATGGGAATTTTTAAGGGAGATGGATGAGCTAGTCACTGACCTGGTGTTGGAGTCCCCCAGGTGGTTGATTCTGAGATACTTCAATGCCTGGGTCAATGGTGGACTCTCGGGATTTGGAAGCAATCTCTTTAGGAGTATGGAGGCTCTGGGCCTGACACAGAATGTTATGACAGTGACGCACTCGGGCAGCCATATGCTGGACCTTGTTTTTGCTTTAGGTCTTGATATTACTGACCTCAGAGTGGATCTGGTAGTTTGATTGTATCACAGCACCATGGGGTTCAGGTTTAGGGCCCCCCAGATGGTCCTGCCCCTGTGGAGATGGTCTGGTACCACCCTTTAAGAGGGGTTTCCTCTGTAGGACTTCACGCGGTGCTGGACCTATCGAGTGTGGAGGTGGCTTGTGTGATTGGGATGATGGAAGAAACAGTGGCAGCATATAATGGGGGCTGTCGCTGCGGCCTTTGGCTCAGTTGCACCCATTTGTGTCCAACCTCTGTCTACTCACTGGAGACCTCAGTGGTACAATGAGGAACTCTGGGATTTAAAGATTAGGGGCCAGAGGTTAGAGAGCAGTTGGAGGAGATCTGGCTTGATGGAGGACAAATTGGCCCTGAAGTTGCATTATGCTGACTATCAGGTGGCAATCTCCTGAAAAAAGGCTGAATTTTTATCTAGGGAGATTGCTGCAGCAAGGAGCAGACCAGCTCAGCTCTTCTACACAGCAGACAGGCTTTTACATCCTGCCTGTCTCTGTGTGGGTGGGGCAGGGTCTAGCACTAGATGCGAGGAGCTTGCTCTGTCCTCTATCAGGGCCGAGGTCTCATCGAGCATCTCTCAAAAGGGATGCGGGGTCCATCCTGAGCCATGTCAAAACACTCCTCCTGTCAGGGTTGAGTTTGAGCTAGTTGGGGTGGAAGAGGTGGTGGAAATAGTCTCGAGGCTGAGACCAACACAGTGTGATCTAGACCAGGTCCGACCTGCTTTTTGGTTGGATGTTTGGACCTGATTGGACTGTGGTTGTGGAGATTGTCCTCAGTTCTCTGTGGAGTGGGGTCTTTCCATCGGCCTTGAAAGAGGAATTGGTCAGGCCCTTTCTGAAGAAATCCTCCTTGGACCCGGACTGTCTTGGCAGCTACAGGCCGGTCTCTAACCTCTCATTTTTAGGGAAGATTATAAAAAAAGTGGTGGCCATCCAGCTTGAGGAGCATCTTACCTCTTCTTCCACTTATGAGTCTTTTCAGGCTGGGTTCCGAGCTGGGAATAGTATGGAGACTGCCCCGGTGAAGGTGCCAAATAACCTTCTGATGGCGAGGGACAGGAGAGACCATACCATCTTAGTCCTTCTGGACCTCTCAGCAGCATTTGACGCCATGGATCATGAGGTGCTACTTGACCGCCTGTGGTTCTGGTGTGGCCTGCCCAGTAATGTCATCAACTGGATCAGGTCATACTTGACAGACAGAGTGCAAAGGATGAAGTGGGGTTGGCCTTATCTAACCCGAAGCCGCTGTGCTGCGTGGTTCCACAGGGTTTGGTCTAATCACCCTTGTTGTTCATGGTATATATGCTGCCATTGGGAGACATTATCAGGTGGTATGGGCTGGGTTTTCACTGTTATCAATCGATCAATCACTTTATTTTACCAGGCATAGACACCATTGAGCAAGCTCATTTTCAAGGTGGTCCTGGACAGATAACAATACAAAGCAAAACAAGCAGTACAGTAAGTACAAGGCATAGAAGGAGCAGAATTTTACAGCATATACACAAATGTCCAGTAAATAATTGACCTGGCAGGAATTACAAACAATGACAATACAGATATAAAAATTGTACAAAGGTGAGGAGGGTCATGTTATGCAGATGATACCCAGCTATACCTGTCCTGTGCTCCCGATACCCAGATGGTGGCCTCTGTATTTAACAGCTGCCTAGAGGAAATTCGGACTTGGATGACTCAAAACTGGCTTAAACTTAACCCAGACAAGACTGAGGTACTGGTGGTGGACCCAGGTTGTCATGGTGGAAGGATACCCCTGGCTTAGTGTTGAGGGGGATTCCCCTTACTCTGTCTTAATGGGTGAATGATTTTGGCGTGATCCTGGACAATGGCCTGACACTTGATGATGATCCTGCCTGAGGACCTGACTATGCTGGTGCATGCTTTCGTCACGTCGAGGTTGGACTACTGAAATGCCCTGTATCTAGGGTTATCTGGAGGCAACCTCGGCCAGCTGCAGCTGGTACAGAATGAGGCAGCAAGACTGTTGACGGGTGCAAAAAGATGTGATCATATCACCCCGGTCTTCCACGAACTGCACTGGCTGCTGGTCAGGTGAAGGACTGTCTTCAAGGTAGGGCTCCTGACCTACAAGACCCTGCATGAAAGGGGGCTGGTTTATCTGTAAGATCTCCTTGTCCCCTACTGGCCACCCCGAGCACTCCGTTCTGCTAAGGGTTGCCTCTTTGGAGTTCCTAGTGTTAGATTGTGGCAATCGGGAGATCGGGCATTTTCAGTAGCCACGCCTACCCTGTGGAACTCATTACCTGGTTATTAGAAGGAGGCTCCCTCGGTAGACGCACTTAAAATGGGTCTGAAGACCTACTTGTTACAACAGGCTTTTAATGGTTAAAATATTTACTGTTATGTTTCAAATTGGGATAAATATATCATTTAATTGCTGACTCCCAGGTGATTTATTTATTTTGTGTGATTTTGAGAATTGTATTGTTCTGAAAGTACAGCACCCTGGGTCTTCAGAAAGGGGTGCTTTATAAATAAAGTATCCATCTATTGATTTGTAATCTTAAGTGCTTCCATTAAGATCGATTTTACATTTCAGAAAATAAAAAAAATGCATTGAAAACTCCTTGGTGACTAGTGGTCTCTCCCATCCTGATCACCCATTGTCATATATCTTTAACATTCCTGGCCATGCAGCCAGGTTAGCACTGTGCTCTGAGGGCCCCTGAATGTGGCCTTGCCCCAAGCACTGTTACTGTTTGTGGTTAGCGCAGCACTAACCTATTTAACACCATGCTAACCGTTTGATTATCGGGAGACAAACACACTAGCAGCTAGCAGATTCTACAAAAAAAAATTAAGCAAAACTGACTTCCTCCTGTGCTTGCCCAGATTGATTAGTGATTTTGTAATGTGATGCATTTACACGCGTGCTCAAGTTTGATGTTAACTGATAATGGTAGTTTACTCACCTTGTAAGTGTGATTGCATGAGCATCACCTTACAGCATCCCCATATCCATTACTTCTGGGTTACGTCCACCTCATAGGGTGCAGATGCACATGTGACCAGATTTGAAATCTGACCTGCCTAGGTCCTATTCCTTCCCACAAGCCCCCAGTTCGATCTTTTTCCAAAACTGTGCTGTGTGTTAGTATGCCGTGGGAATAAAGGTTATGGTACAACAACATCTACAAGTAATATGTATAAAACCGTGTACACATTGCCTGAATACGGGCCTTGGGCTCCAATAATGGGCTGAGTTTGCTGTGCTAATGCTCATATTTTGATGTTTATTTCCTATTATTTACACTGTATTGTGTACAGCCCGTATGGCATGCTGGAAGCTGAAAAAAACCTCTGTCTCTTGGAATCGTGTTAGCTGTACTGTCATCCGAGATAGCCTGGGTGGAACTAGGGATGCTGTAAGGTGATGCTCATGCAATCACCTTTACCAGGTGAGTAAATTACCATTGCATATTGCATCACCTTACAGCATCCCCATATCCATTACTTCTGGGTTGTAAGAAGCAGTGTGACAGGAATAATATAAGTATCGTGGGTGCGTCAGATGACTGTGCAGCTAAGGTTTGGTGACACTGAGGAGGACTTTACGTACAAAGTTTGCTTTGTCTATATTCTGTACGTCTAGTCTGTAATGTGGTGAATGTATGTATTGATGACCAAGAGGCTGCCATGTAGATGTCCAGTATGGACGCCTCATTTCTTTCTGCCCAGGAGTTAACTACTGCCCTGGTGGAGTGGGCCTTGACCCCTTGTGGTTGAGTAATGCCTTGCGATTTGTATGCTTCTGTAATGGCCTGTTTTATCCAACTGGCCAGGGTGGAAGTGGCTGCTGCCTGTCTCTTTCTCGGGTTTACTCCTTCCCTTCCCCAGGTCACATCCATAGACAAGACAGTTTGATCTCTATTGATCTCCTGGTGAAACAATTTCAAATAGATCTAAATCACAGTTAAGCACATCTCTGGGAGCCATGAGGATAACATGCAAACCTTTAAAGAAAACATCCTGTTTGCACAAGTTTAATGTTCTGTTTGAAAGGCAGCACATCACAACAGCATAGAGTCCACCAAATACCATGCTGGGGCTTCAGTATGGTTACTTATAACCATTGGGTTAGTGTCTTTTGCAACACTACTAGCACCACTTGCTGTAGCACGTGGTGTTGACTGATGGGCTGTCATTCGACTGCTGACTAGGCCCAGCTCTGCTGATCGTATCAGTCACTGAGGTGGTAAGGCTGCAGGCCTTGTAAAATTAACCTTGTAATGATGTGAACTGTTAACATTTTACTTCGCTGTATAAGTGTCTTACCCAAGATTAGGGCTTGGAGAACTCGGTAAGGTTCTGACCCTTATTAAATAAGAACCGGAACACAGTGAAGTTCTAATTTGTTCTGACTAGTTCTGATTATTTCTGATTTATTGACAAATATTTGAAAAAATGCATAAAAGTGGCCAAAGTCAGTCACATTTGACACAGAGGCCCAAAGGAAATAATTTAATGGACTATTTGTATAAAAATTAATGTAAAACTGCTAAATAAGAAAGCAATCTCTTACTACTAGCCCCTTCATGGCTGGCCTATAATGGTGGCATAACCTGCTCTTGTCCATGACATAAGTGTGCTGAGAGAGAGAGAGAGAGAGAGAGATAGACAGAGAGAGAGACACAGAGATGCAAATGCTTATATCATAGCACCACCAAAAACTGCAGGCACTGCCAGGCAACTAAGATTTTGTTTTCATTAAAGGTGCTGTGTGGGTATTATTTTGATGGATGTTCCAGTCAGAGCCTAATAGGCCAAAGAAACTGATATGAATGATCATATGAGCAGCACTCAGAGAGCCCACCCACCCTACCCATGTGAATGATGCAACTGCTTCATATGCCCGTGTACTGTGGCATATGTTACACTACCTGGTCCAAGAGGTGGTAATGTTTACTAGTACTGCAGCTACTTCTACTGATACTGATATTAATGTTGCTAGGCATGACCACACCATCTCCCCAACACTCAGTGCCACAACCTCTCCCCACCACTCAGTGCCGCCCCTGCTCCCCCACGCCCTGCTCCTGCCCACTCATGCCACACCCCCCACCAACACACACTCCTCTCTAGCAATCTTACCCCTGCTCACCATAGCCATCAATTTCCCCTGCGATCCCCACCATCCACTCGATCGCTATTCCCAGCATCACCTCCTTGTGTGGCATTAAAAGCCTAACACACTACCGCACGAATAGACGACTGCCCCTACTTAGAATTATTTCCCTCCTCCTTTTACTATCTGGAAACATCCACCCCAATCCTGGCCCATGCTCCTGCATGTCAATGCGCCCACAGCCAATGTGCCCACAGCCAACCACTGGTCTCCGCATAGGGTCCATGAACATATGCAGCATACTTAACAAAATGGCCGCACTGCAATGCTGGGTCAAGGGGCACCAACCTGATATCCTCATAATGATTGAGACATGGCTCTCAAAGAGAACCCCCGACTCCCTCATCTTCCTTCCAGGCTACTCGCTCCTCAGACTAGACAGAGTGGGCAAGAGTGGTGGAGGATGTGCAATATACCAGCGGGGCTCCCAACTACCACAAGCCATTCCCCCACCTACACTAGATCATGGTGCCCAAGCCATGTCTGTGAAGGTTTCACCTGACCCCTCCAAGGCCCCCATCATAATCACTGTGGCCTATATGCCACTCTGCAAGCAAACCCACGCTCTTCTCTCCCTGACGGAATACATCGAAAGCCTCCACCAAAAGTCCTACAGCAGCTCAAGAACTGTGACAACCTTTGGTATAAGGCAAATGAATCGGGTAAACCCGAAGACAGGCAAGCCTACCATGCAGAATGGAACAAATGCACATGAGCCATCTGCAAAGCAAAAGCCAAGCATTAAAGGGCCATACTGACTGCCACCTGCGGCTCATCATGCAAATTTTGGGATAATATAAAAACACTAAATGGGAAGTCACGGTCTCCTCCCCTCTCCCAGATCACCACAAATGGCTCGGTCATCACTGACCTGAAACAAATTGCCGCTACTCTTAACTCCAACTTTATGGACCTAGGCTCTATGCTCCCTCCCAATTTCTTCAGCCCCACACCCAGCCAAGACCACCCCTCCTCCCATGCCCCCTTTCTATCTCCGGACCATCTCCCCCCAGGAAGCCGAACCCTACCAGATTAAGGCTCTGAATGACACCAGCCCCATTAACGACCCTCTAGACATCAAGCTCCTCTATCTGGTCCTGAACACACTCCTTCTCCCACTAACTGCCCTACTAAACTGCTCTCTTCACCTTAGACAGTTCCCCAGCAAATGGGAAAATTTGGTTGTAATGCCCATCCACAAAGGTGGGGATCCACTACTCCCAGGGAACTACCGCCCAATCTCCATTCTCCCCCCACTGTCCAAGGCCCTGGAAAAGGTAGTGGTAGACCAACTGACCAATTACCTTGAAACCCATAACCTGCTGTGTGTGGAGCAGCATGGGTTCTGAGCCAGACACAGCACTACAGCAGCTCTCCTTGAATTCTCAAACTACATTCACTCTACCCTAGACAAGGGATAGCTAGCAGGGGCCGTGTTCATTGACCTGTCCAAGACCTTTGACACAATTAGCCACCCCCTCCTGCTGAACACCCTAACACAGGCCTCTCTCAAGGTCCCCTAAACTGGTTTGCCAGCTGTTTGACCTCCAGAATGCAATGCGTCAGGATAAATAATACTGTATCCAGCACCTGCCCCACCCGCTCTGGAGGCCCTCAGGGCTCCATCCTAGGGCCATTACTTTTTAGCCTGTTTCTGAATATGTTTCCCACCTCGTGCTCTGGCAAGATACCTCTATATGCAGATGACACCAACCTCTGTGCTTCCCATGCAAACCCCAGCAACCTGCAGGACTTGCTGCAGCACTCATTCAGCCAAGCCGAGCAATGATTTGCCAAGCACAAGCTAGTACTAAACCAGAAAAAAACTAAAATCATGCTATTTGCGCACCACCAAAGCAAACTAAAAAATGCCCAACTGAGAATCCTGTCCAGCTCACACCACCCCCTAGAACAAGTCTCATCTTATAAATACCTTGGAATTACGTTCAACCCTGCTCTCACTTTTCATGGCCACATTAGCACACTTGCAACCACGATGAATGCCTGAATTGGCCTCCTCTACCGATAAAGGGACTGTCTACTCCCTGAAGCCCTGCGTCTAGCCATCACCTCATCCGTTATGTCACTGGTCGACTATGGCCTACTGGTCTACACTGCCACTGACACCACTGCTCTCAACAAGATTAATGTAACCATTAACAAAGCCTGCAGGCTCCTGTCAGGGGCTGATCGCATGACCCACACCTGCACCCTCTATAACCGAGCCCAGATCCTCAACCTTGATGAAAGGCTCCAGTTCCAAGCATGCCTCATGGCCAAAAAATCCCTCCTTGGGCAGACACCCCAGGAGTGTCAGCCTCCTTGCCCCTAGCCACCCCCAAAGTCCATTCACGCAGAACAGACACAATAACACTGGCCATCCCCAGGGTCAGGACTACGCTTGCCCACAGGTCATTCCCAGTGATAGCCCCTGCATGGTATAATGCCCTACCATCCTCGGTCATTACCCACACCAAGCTTGGCACTTTCAAAGTGGCCCTCAAAAATCACCTCTATGCCAAATGTACCTGCACCTGTCTGTGCTAGTATTACTGCCTTTTTCAAACCACAGCCCAGTCGCTACTAAAGTGGGCCCACACCAAGACAAGGTCTAACCCAAGACTGCTCCACTTAACCCCACCAGGGCCCACTATCATGTCTCTGCTCTCTTGTTATTCTGCTTAGCTATCATTGTGTCTAACCCTACACCACTGCTTTGCAAAGACTGTATGTAACCAATAAAATTAATACTCTGTATAGGTATGAACTAATGTATTATAATGCCTGCACTACTCCACTGCAAAGGATGTCTGTAACTGCTTAGCACTGCAAAGGACTTATCTAACTGCTTAGCTAACACTTTGTATAGGTATGCATCATAGTATTATATTGTTTAATAATGTTTGTACATCTACCGTCCAACCAATTATGTAACGTTGTCTTTGCTGTACTACTGTCATGTCTGTATTTGTCATCCAATGAGGAGCCTTTGGAAATGAGTCTATGACTCAAAATATTGTAATTCCAATATTCTAATGAATAAATAAAAATAAAACAAGAGGTGGTAATGTTTACTAGTACTACAACTACTTCTACTGAATCTGATAAACACACTGAATCCTTAAAGAAGAAAAATGAAAGACATAGTGATCACCACCACGCAGGCAGCAGGCAGGCAGCCAGTCACACATCACATCCTTCATGTGCAGTGCAGTCATAAAAAAGTCTGCCACTGCCACCTGAAGACCTGATGACAGACACACAACACAATTAAATCCTTCCCAGTTCCACAATTGCTGCCAGCCACTGCCAAGTAATTTAAGTATCAAAAATAAAATATAGTACAGACAGTAATCCACTCCACTCCACTCCTCTCCACAGCTCCACTGTTGGAGCTCATCTCTCACAGGAGCCAGCAACACAGGCTGCAAGTTGGAACCCACCCCCACTCCACAGCTCCACTTGCTTTCGGAGCTTGTCTCTCACAGGCAGCCAGCAGCACAGGTACCGGAGGCTAAACGGACAGACTACAGTCAGGGAAATGGACTGTTTGGCAGGGGTGCTAGCCGAAAGGGATTAAATTATTTAAAGAGTTTATCCACACTCTGCCTTTCCTAGCTTGCTATCTGAAATGTCTGTAATACGGCAGAGCAGAGTGACTTCAATTGGGCAGAGTGCAACTGTTTGTTTTTTAATTACCGATTTCTAATTACTCTGCATCTGCTAGTCTGAGCTCTTGTCTTGGTAGTTGCTTTAAGAGGTTTTAGCTGTTGTTTTCAGTCATGTACTGTGCTCTGTATTGTAACCCAATTATTTGAGCTGCTGTTTAATTCAAATTTACTTGTTTCAGTGCTTATCTCAGCTTGTAGTCCTTGGTGCTCTTTCTCAGGCCAGTCTGCGCATGCGCTGTTTAAACTAGCCCAGGTCATTTGTCTAGCTTCCCACCTCTAATTATTTCCTGTTGTCCCTCTTTCTATACTCCAGGCTCCAAGTCAGAACCTACCACAGCTCCACTTGCCGTAGGAGCTCGTCTCTCACCAGCAGCCAGCAGCACAGGTACGGGAGGTTAAACGGACAGACTACAGTCAGGGAAACGGACTGTTTGGCAGAAGTGTTAGCCCGAAGGGATTAAATTATTTAAAGAGTTTATCCACACTCTGCCTTTCCTAGCCTGCTATCTGAAATGTCTCTAATATGGCAGAGCAGAGTGACTTCAATTGGGCAGAGTGCAACTGTTTGCTATTTAATTACTGATTACTAATTACTCTGCAATTGCTAGTCTGAGCTTTTGTCTTGGTAGTTGCTTTAAGAGGTTTTAGCTGTTGTTTTCAGTGGTGTACTGCTCTGTATTGTAATCCAATTATCTGAGCTGCTGTTTAATTTGAATTTCCTTGTTTCAATGCTTACCTCAGCTTGTAGTCCTTGGTGCTCTTTCTCGGGCTGGTCTGCGCATGTGCAGTTTAACCTTGCCTGGGTCCTTTGTCTAGTTTCCCGCCTCTAATTAATTCCTTTTGTCCCTCTTTCTATACTCCAGGCTCCAAGTCAGAACCCACCACCACTCCACAGCTCCACTTGTCGTCAGAACTCGTCTCTCACAGGGAGCCAGCAGCACAGGTACGGGAGGCTAAATGACAGACTACAATCAGGGAAACAGAATGCTTGGCAGAGGTGGTAGCCTGTCGATGCTACGCGTCGACAGCCCCACCCATCCTCTCCACCCCCCCACCCTGAGTTGTCTCTACATTTATTAGGGGCACCTTAGTCACGTGATCAGTCACATGACTGCCTTTACAGTTTTCTAAGTACCCAGTTCTCCTTTAGCAAGTTATACCATCCTGCCACTAGGAATCAATAGTGTGACCTCATGTTTTGTCCCTCTCCCCTGGTGTCTGTACTCTCCTGTCTCTCTAACCTTACTTCTCCTCTCCCTCTGCCCCCTAGAATTACACTCCAGTATCTCCTCTTGCCACCATCTTCTTCATTTGTGCATCAGCCAGACTAGAACCCTCAGCCCTCTCCACCAAAGGCAGACACCATTCCACTGTGCTATTCTAGCAGCATCACTGCTCCCTTTATTTTTCCTTATCTTATATTTTTTTCTTCTTACCCACACTAACTTGAGAGCATCCAGCGCTTGAACCCCCCTCTCCCTTCCATGGTGACTCCATCACCCTCTGTGTATCCCTCATTCTAACACTTTGTCTCCTACTGTCTCCTGTGCCTACTGCCTATTCCCAGGTATAGCTTTAACTAAGACAATATCTTGACCATGCACCTGCTCCTACTCATTTTACTCTTAATGAGAAGAGTTCCTCCCAACATTACCCTTGGACCTGGCACAGGATATAATTCTCCAACTATCCAACTCTCACCATTTCAATGGGACACCTTGTGTCTTCCTGGTCAAGGCACAGCAACTCCAACTAGGAAACTACGCATGCTAAGTAGGCCCTTTCTAACAATGCATTTCACCTACCCTGTCCCACCAGCTCAACCTACCTGCTCACAGAACTGTATATGACCCTTCTGCAAAAAATAGAAGGATCAACTGTACCCGTACTCTGGCCTAAAAACTACTAAAATGACATGTCCTAAGACTAACTTGGCTACTACTTATGCTTTCAGAGAACATCTACTCCAACCCTGGGCCAAGTCCCATTCAGTCTGCCCCTCTAATAAAGAAAGGAGTCCTGACCATTACCTCAATAAACATTCATAGCCTTTTGGCTAAACATGACACCCTCCAGGTCTGGTTGGCACACCATAAGCACAACATCCTATCTATAGTGGAAAAGTGGCTAACCCCGAGAGTTCTCGACCTGGCCATCCAAATTTATTTATTTATTTGTTTAGTTTTTGTTGACCGGGTAAGTGCACTAGACAAATCCTGCCTATTTTCAGGCACAACCTGGGGAAGGGGGATACAGATGAATGCCAACTGACCTTGAACCAGATTAAGTTGTTGGTGGTATTTTTAGTGAATGAGGGAAATTTGGCCAGGACACTGGGGAAATTCCCCTACTCTTCGTTGGGGGAACCTCTGCCCAAGATGGCGGCCGTCCCTGTGTTTGTGGTGGAGGAAGCTATGGAGGTGGGAGGTTTGGTCTCAGCCCCCACCTTGGCTCTTAATGAGATCGGCAATGCTGTTTGTTCTTTGGGATCTTCGCCTTCTGCTGTTGTTGTGCCTTTGCTACAGATGGAGCCTGTTTCTATGTTAGTCGCTGCAGTTTTGGAACCTAGCCTGCTGTCTACAAATGCTGCCATGGAGGATACTCCGATACCTGTTCCGCCTGTACCTTGCTCGCTTAAGAAGGAGCTGTGTGACCGCCTGGCTGAAGCAGAACGCAGTTTTCTGCTTACAAAAAAACGGATTTGTGATGAATTACATTCTTTACCAGATTTCTCTTCTGCTGCTGAACATTATCGAGTTGCTTCTCCCCCCACAGATTTGCCTGTACCTTTGGTTGGACCGACGTCGGAAGCTCACCACCTGGTCGATGCGGTTTTGGATTCTGGGCCATTGGACTCTTTCGTGCCAGAGGCTGCCCCTGTAGATTCCTGTTCGTTAGAGGTGGCTGATGACTGTGCAGTGGAGTCTGCTGTGTTGTCTCCCCAGCTGCCCTTGCCCCACATCTCATTCTCCCCTGAGGAGCATCCCCGGTCTGTTGACACTGCTCTTCGTGGAGCTGGCTGGGTGCAGGAACTGCAAACTGGTCGTTGGATTTCTGGTCCGTCCCCGATACAGTCCCCTGGTCATACAGCTCTTCCAGAAACACATGGTTCCCTTGATGCTGTTATGGATTCCTCAGATCCCTTGAGTTTGCCAGTTGAATTGGCTTTGATGCAACACCCGACTCTGAGACAGGTTGTGGGCTCTGATTACCAGGCTTCCTCCCTTGCTCATCCCCCTGGACCTGCAGGTATTGTTCAAAATGATTCTTCCTCTCCTGCTCCTACTTCTGGTTTGGCTGCACCTACTCATTCGTTTTCTTCCTTATTTAAGTTTCCAATTCAGGCTGCCAAGAGGCATAATGCTGTCTGTTTGATGTATAAAGGGGGATTACCTGACCTCCCTGACCGTACCTATGTGGCTCGGACTCTTCTAAAAGACTCCTTGAAGTTTTTTTCTCATGAAATCTATGCAATGATTCACATTTCTGGGGAGTCTTCTTTTGATGTCAGTTTCCAAACTGTCTGGGGTTTGGAATGCTTCTGGTCGAGATATTCTGCCTTAAAGAACACTGCTCTTTGGACTCCGTTCCAAGTCATTCCTCTTTCTAAACCAGCTTTTAAGACTATAACTGTTTTGTTTCAGAATGAAGGAGTGGAAATTAATGATGTCCTTTACTGGTTGGGGCAACGCGGATGTACTGTGCAGTGTCGTGCTGAAGCAATCCTGGACTCAGAAAATATCTGGACTGGGGGTTGGAAGATTAGGGTCTTATTGCATACAAATGAGTCGGGTCCAGTCCATCTCCCCAACTCTTTTTTTATAGGCCGGGATAGAGGGGTTTTATTTTACCCGGGTCAACCTAAAGTGTGTTACCGGTGTGGTGATCCTACTCATCTCAGTAATGTATGTGACAAAATGAAGTGTAATGTATGTGGCGAACTGGGCCATGTAGGTGCACACTGTGTTAACGAGTGTA
This sequence comes from Neoceratodus forsteri, assembly GCA_016271365.2. Taxonomy (NCBI): domain Eukaryota; kingdom Metazoa; phylum Chordata; order Ceratodontiformes; family Ceratodontidae; genus Neoceratodus; species Neoceratodus forsteri. The sequence goes on from CM057450.1 coordinate 1,645,322,237, forward strand.
AGTGTAACCTATGTGAAGAATTGGGACATACTTTCCAGAATTGTCACTGGGCTGCTCATAATCAGGTATCTCGTGATGGGGGGGTTGACCAGCGGTTTCTCATCTCACAGGCACAGAAGGCCCGCCTACGCGCTACTCCACCCTTGGCGGTTTCTCAGTCCCCTGCGATGGCCCCTGTGTCTGTCTCTGCCCCACGGGATGAGGAGTCAGTTGCGGTCACCCTTTCAGTCAGTGCCCAGGAGCAGCCCTCCGCTACTCTGGCCCAGCCTGTTATGCCATTTTCTGACCCTACCCCTGGTCCAAGTACTATGCCCCCTCCCCCTCCCCTCAAATATTGGTCACATCTAGTTGTCGTAGATCTTTGAGAAATGTGTCCCATTCTGTGCCTTCCATCCCGGTAGGTTCAGTTTCCTCTCCTGTTCCTGTATCTAATCCTTTTGAGTTACTCCAGTCTGTTTCTGATGATGCCGGGGGAGAATCAGACTCTTCCTTGGTAGCTTCATCCCTCCCTGATGGTCCTACTGATATGGAACTTAACCTAGGTTCTGGCCTTTCTCAAAAATGAAAAGTGAGGGTGAAACTTAAGGGGCAAAAGATAGTTGGGAGAAGAAAATTGTGATGTGTCTTTTTTGCCTTAATCGATCTCTATGTCCTGTTTTACTTGTTATACTCTTAATGTGAACAGTATGATGCGACTGTCGAAGAGACGCCTGATATTTTCTTGGATACGTCTGTTGCCACTGGGGATTTTCTTTTTACAAGATACCCGGTTACACACTACCCAGGAAATACGACATGCACAGCAAGACTGGTTGCAGGCACCTTCATACTGGTCTATTGGGCAGGATTCTTGCTCGGTCTAGGGATTCTTATATCTATCCAGGGGTTTCGCTTGTTGAAGTTATGTAGCGTGGCTCCAGGTAGAGCATTATTTGGACTTTGTGCTTGGCCATGTTCATATCGGGGATTAATATTTATGCCCCTCAGACGAAATCGGCATGTATTGAATTATTTTCCTTGATCCGTCCCTTTTTGCACACTTCCTTACAGATTTTTTTTTCTGGTGACTTTAATTGTGGTTTAAGTCTGCACGATAAGAGCTCTTTTGCTACTACCCGTAAGTTGTTTTGTGACTCACATGCATTGGGGAAGCTGGTTCGTATTGCTCGTTTGACTGATGCTTATTTAACTTTTACCGGCCAACACACCCCCACATTCCAGAAGGGTAGATTGGCGACGAGGATTGATTTTCTGTTTTTGTCTCAATCTTTGCATATTTCGTCGGCTGAGGTACAGCGGTCGCATTTTCGGATCATAACTTGTTGTCAATTGGTTTGGGACCTGTTACCCCTTTTCATAAAGGCCCTGGCTTTTGGAAGTTCAATACGTCCTTGTTGCAAATCCCAGTTTTCCTGCATTCCTTATCATTTATCCAGGCACGTAAATCTGTTTTTTGTTGTTATGAAGACCCTATTAGGTGGTGGTTTGATACTAAACGTGACTTACGTGTTTTTTTGAAAACTTATAGTCGTAAGAAATGTAGACGAGAATATTTGGATTATTTACAACAGAGGGTTCACTTGCAATCCTTATTTACTACTGCACACCTGACGGGGCAAGATCTTTCTCACCAAATTAAATTAGTTCAGGATGCGATGTTACGTTTTCAAACTCAAAAATCACAGCAACTTTATTTCCAACAAAAATTTGGTACGGTGGGTGCTCATGATGTTGTTTGCCCTTTTGAAGCCAATTCCCCCTTCAAATTTCCCAGAAAAACATGTCTGGTTTAGTTGACTCCGATGGTAGCCTATGTACTTCTCAATCAGATATTTGTCGAATTGTGACATCCCATACATCAGCTTTGTTTACTTCCTCCCCAAAAACTGCAGTTGATTCTGATAGTTTTTATGCTGGCTTAGACATCCCTTTCCCTTCCCAGTCTTTATTGGACCAGGTTAGTTTGCCTATTTCAGCGTTGGATGTGACCTCGGTCATCTCTTCTCTGCCTCTCCAGAGGACTCCTGGGCCGGATGGTCTCCCCTCTGCCCTATATAAAGTGTTGGGTGCCCACTTGAGTTCAGAATTGGCTGTAGTTTTTAACTCTCTGGTTTCATGTGAATTTCTCCCTTTGGAGTTCACGAAAGGCTTTTTGATTTATATATATAAACATAAAGGGGATATACGTTCCCTAGACAATTGGCGTCCGTTAAGCATGTTGAATACAGATTTTAAGATATTGTCGAAAATTATTGCTAAACATCTTGTGAGGATAGCAGAAGTAGTTTTGCATCCTGCACAGTCCTGTTCGGTGCCCTCCAGGAGGATCTCTGACCACCTGATTCTCCTTCGGGAATTATTCTCCCATGGTTTTGCCGATGAACTCTCAGGGTTTGTGATTTCAGTGGACCAGAAAGCGACATTTGACTCGGTCGACCATGCCTTTTTATGGGATGCACTCCGTTTACTGCGTGTGCCGGTGGTGTTGATCGCCTGGATTCATTGTCTTTACCGAGCTGCCACTGTGGTACCAGTGGTGAATGGTTGGTTGGGTCCTATGATTCCTATTACAAGAGGGGTTCGCCAGGGATGCCCTTTGAGCCCGGTTTTATATATTTTTTCTAGATGTTTTGCTTCATCGACTGAATACCCATCCTCGAATTATGGTTATTTCTAATTCTACTCTGTGCTCACCGTATAAGGCCATTGCTTATGCGGATGATGTTTGTTTTCTGGTAGCTGATGCCCCCTCTGTGTTGGTCTCTCTCTTCAGGTTTGTTCTTCCTTTGGGGTGTATTCTGGTGCTGTTTTGAATTATGATAAAAGTGTGGGAATAAGGGTGGGTTCTGCTGTGTCACAGCTAGATCATATTGGCCCTTTACGTTTGGTGGAAGGCCCTGTTCGTATTTTAGGGGTCTATTTTGGTTCAAAGGATTCAGATTTTTATAATTGGGATGTAAAATTGCAGCAGGGCAAACTTAAAGTAGCTTATTGGAACAGGGGACACCTAGGTAAAAAGAAGCATTTTTTTTGATCAAATCTTATTTGATACCGATTTTTCTTTTTTTGAGTTATGTTTTCCCTATTCCCCGGCAATTGGAAACAACTGTTCTTAGTTTGTTTTTTCAGGCTTTTTGGGGAAGTAGGCTAAATCCGATTAAAAGGAATGTTACATATTTACCCATTTCGGAGGGCGTTCTCCTTATGATTCATCCCCTGTTATTTTTTTTCTCTATTTTTCTTACGGCCAACCTCCGACCTTTATTGATTAATACTCAAAAGGGTTGGGAACCTTGGTTTTCTGATTCCTGTTGTATTTGGTTTCGCCAATGGGAAATTAATTCTCTGTCTGTGTTGCATCATACTGTTGGATGACCTGTGTATGTCAAGTATGTTTTTTTCCATCTGAAGCAATGGAAGATAACGCCCCAGATGTTGTTGCATCCATCCCATAAGGTTTTATATAAGTCTTTACTTTCCACTGTCTGTGCAGTTCCTGTACCTTTTGAAAAATGTCCTCGACTTCATATCCCTTCTCTTATGTCCTTATTACATTGTAAAAGAGTACCAGCTCATATGTGGGAATTTCACTGGTTATCCTACCATGAAAGGATTAACGTTAAAGTGAACCACAAACATAAGCAAATTCAAGACAGAATGTGTTCGAGATTGTTATGTGTTACTTAACCTGAGACCATTTCTCACTTATTTTTTGAATGTTCTTTCATTAAGTCCTGGTGGACTTTTTTGGCACATGCTTGGCATCTTCCTTTGCTTCAGACGGTTATATATCTCAATATTGTTTATGGGGTGTTTTCCCCTCAATGGTCCTTATGGCACATTGATACTTTAAACCTGGTGTTTATCGTTATTAAGTGGAATATATGGATGGCTTGTTGTTTGTTTACATTGCAACAGAAGGAATGTACATATGTTGCATTGGAAAAAAAGATTGTGCAGGATTTGAGGGATATTTATTCACAGGAACGTACTTCCTTATCTGAGGCTTGGCTCTTGGAACCTTGGAAGGCCCTTCCTTGGGTGACGGACTCTGACGCTGCTGTGACTTGAATGTCCTTTTTTTGGTTATACAGTATTTTTCTCCATTTTATTTTTTTTCCTTTGATTACTCTATTTGTTTTTGGTTTTTTTGTATGCAATTTGTTTTTGTATGCTTCTGTACGATTTCTGTTACAATAAAACTTTCCCCTACTCTTTTCGATAAGTGCCATGGGATCTTTAACATCCACCTGAACTACCACCAATCCAGGCAGATGGGACCTCAGTTTAACGTCTCTAGAGGGGTACACCACTTTTCGACAGGATAGAACCAGTAAATGTGGTGATGGTTGCGTCGTCTACCTCAGAGATACCTTTCCATGGTCATGTTCTACAGCCCTACAGCATCAGTGGAAAATCCCAAATACTACCACTTCAAGTCCAAATTGCGTCCCGGGGGGAAATGTTTCACACTAGTCATTGTTTACATCCCTCCAAAAGAGCAAGCCTCTGGCATTAAGGAAACTATAGAATACCTCACCTGGCAGTATAAGGGCTCTGAGATCCTAATGCTCAGGGATTTCAATGTAAACTGGCTGTCCCCTGAGGCAGCATCTTATATTGACACCATCACTTCCATTGGAATGTCCCAACTTGTGCAATCCCCAACCCGGACTAACTACCATACCAGAATCAGCTCCCTACTCAAGTGATTAATCACCAATCACCCAGAAAGGATAACAAAAATTATAGTACTCCCTGATAGCATAAGTGACCATTTCCCAATCCTCTGTACTTGGACAAACAAGACCCCTAAAACCTCCCCCAAAACTCTCAAAGCATGAATTCTAAGATCTGGACAACTAGGTCTCCTAAAATCCCACCTCAGTCAGCAAGACTGGCCAGCCACCTACGACACCAATGATGTTGATATTGCACTTCAGCATTTTGTAAATACCTTTAATGCTTCCTGCAACATCTATGCCCCTTTTAAAAAGTGAAAAGTAAAGGGCCTCAACAACTCCTGGATCACTCCCTCCCTCCTTGCACAGATGAAGGCAAGGGACAATCTCTGGTGCATCGCCCATAGTATGGGATCCTGCACAGACATGCAAAACTACAAAACTGCCCATAACACCTGCACGCTAGCCATTCGGGTGGCTAAGAGGCAATATTTCCAACAGGAATTTAACAACTCCTGGGGGGATAGTCAGAAGTTTTGCAGAACTTAAAATCACTAACCGGGAAACCTAGCAAACTGCCCCCACAATGCTCAATGTTAACAGTAACCTGACACAGGACACCAAAATGATTGCCAACATTTTCAACAAGGCCTTCACTGACCTTAGTTGGGTGCTTCCTCCCGACTTCCTAGCTCCTCATAGTGGCCCATACTCCAAGAGCAGCAACAACTCAAGCACACCCCCTCCTCCCCATTCTACATCAAAATTGTCTCTGCACAAGAGGCTAAAAATTACCACACAAAGGCCATTGGAAAAACTAGGACCAGTGGAGTCTCGCTCGACCTAAAACTTTGAGCTGTCACCCTGGACATGGTTATCCATCCTCTAACCCACATCCTAAATCTGTTACTGATTACAGCCAAGTTCCCCAAGCTTTGAAAAGGGGCTATGGTCACACCCATCTTCAAAAGTGGGGGATAGATCTGACTACTCAAACTATAGACCAATTTCCATACTCCCCCCACCAAAGCACTTGAACAAATTGTTAGTGACCAGCTAGTGGAATACCTGGATAAGTATCAGCTCCAATGCAAGGAGCAACACGGTTTCAGAAAAAAACACTGCACCACCACGGCCCTAGTAGAATTTACTAGTTACATCCATGAAGCCCTAGACCGAGAGCTTATGGTTGGAGCAACCTTTATCGACTTGTCTAAGGCGTTTGTTACAGTGAACCACAAACTTCTACTGCATCAACTGTCCTTTACTGATCTCTCCCCAGAATCAATACAGTGGTTCTGAAGCTATCTTACTGGTCGGTCTCAACAGGTTAAAATCTTATACTCCCTTTCAGAACCCTGCAATGTCACAACTGGGGTACACCAAGGCTCACTCTTGGGCCCCCTACTTTTCAATTTATTTCTAAATAATCTCCTGCAGGCCTGTACTGACCGGGTTCTCTTGTACGCTGATGATGCATTGCCATTCTTGAGTCACTTCAACCCAGCTACTCTTGAAGAACAAATGTCAATCTGTTTTACAGTCATCAAGTCTTGGTTCCCAAGCCACCAACTCCTCCTTAACCACAAGAAGACAAAGACTATGCTCTTTGCCACACCACAAAACAGACACAAGTCACATCTACTGTAAATCCACAGCAACCAAAAAGAATTGATGCAAATGGTCCACACCTTCAGATATCTGGGGATCACTATGGATTGCACCCTCTCCTACTCACATCACATTGATTGGGTTGTGAAGGCTGCTAACATCAGAATAGGGCTGTTGCACAAACATGAGCACTACCTTGCCAGTGAAGCCCTCAAACTTGCTGTAACCAGCTCTGTTTTGTCGACCATAGACTATGGACTAGTTGTCTATGGGGCAGCATCCGATTCAGCTCTTAACAGAATCAAGGTAGCCCCAAACAAATCTTGCAGGCTGATCCTAGGTGCACACAAACAAACTCACACCAGTGAACTCTACTCATGGACAGGTTGGCTCAACCTTGATAATAGGATTCAGTACCAGGCCTGCCTACTTACCAAGAAGGCCACACTAGGCCTTTCTACCCCTGGGGTACTTGGTCGTCTCCAAAATAGCAATAGTGTCAGGAATACAAGAAACGGCAATTGACAGACTCTAAAAATTCCATTCTGACAGATCTGCCAAGGTCAATGGTCCTTTGCCTACAGAATACCTAAATGGATTAACTCCCACTGCACTGACACCATGCCCAAACTAGAGCAATTTAAAACCTATCTAAGAGCCCACCTAGCAGCTAACAATTTGAAGTGTGATTACGGGCGCTAATCCTCCTCCTCCCCCCCCCTGACTCCTTGGGGCTACAATGAACTCACCTGCTAAATCCAAAAAGTTACTCCTAGCACTTAACCCCCCCACACACCTGCTTCCTTACCCACCTACTACACCTCTCCCAACTCTACCCCTGACAAGGCTCGGAGCTGCTTCTACCTCTCCATCCTCTGCCCCTCACCCTATCCTACCTTCATCCCTGACAAGGCCTCTCCGCTGCTATCTTCCCCCCACCCACCTCTATCTCCTCCTCCTTCTTTCTGTTTCCCTACCCTCCTCCCCACCCTCTCCTAACTTCACCCCTGACCTGGCTCCCTTACTTTTTTCTCTCTTCCCCACCCCATCTCTACTCCACACTAGGTCCTCTTCAAGGTCACCTTTCTACCTGGGTATTCCCAGTTGTCCTTATTTCTTACAGTTTATCTCATGTTACTCTAATGTTATTATGGACTGTGTATACAGTCAAAAAAAATGCACAACAACCGAATGTAAAGGTCTACCTGAATGTATGTTATTGTTTGTATATGCCAAATTCCTGTTGTACGCTCTCTGTAAATCTGCCTTGTCTGTATATGTCTCTGATGTGGAACCTATGTAAATGAGCTTCTTGCTCAAAGGTATTAATTTCCAAGTAATAATAAAAGTAAATAAAAACATAATAATCTCTGCCTAGTTACTGTAAGAGATGTAACCAGGCTAGCATACCACGCATGCACAAACAATAAAGAAACAATATGAATTTTCAATTTAGTAGCATTTTTTCTGTGAAGTAATCACAGCCAAATATGGGGGACATGAGAAATATACAAAGAGTATTCAGTTTCTGGGTTTCAGGCATCTGCCAAGCCATGCACTGTACAAAAACTAAAACAGTACAGTCAGAATCAGTTGCTGAGGGCAAACAAAGTGACAAGTAGTAGTAATAAGGACTAGAGTAAGGACAAAAAGTGATAAGTAGTTGTCGTGACTCATGAGGACAAAACGTGATTGTAGCAGTAGTAATAGACAGCAGCACCCTACCTTCCAGATCAGATAGCGGTACCAGGTACCACCAAGTAAGTTTGTGACATGAAATGCAGTTGCTTGCTGTATTTGGACTCAGAATTCACTAATGTTATTATTTTTTTTCTATTCTGTGCTGCTCATGTGATCATTCAAGTAATAGTGGCCTAGCCTAGTCCATTCTGACATAACTTGTTGCAATTAATTGCTACCTCATGTAGTAGATCCTATTAACAAAAGATTTTCACCACAGGCACAGATTTTTGAAAGTGTTTTCAATTCAGTTCAATTCAATTTAAGTTTATTACAGGAAATACTCTATTGAGCAGGCTCATTCACAAAGGAGGTCCTGATAACATTGATGATACAAAGACATGCATGGACAAACAGAGTTGACGGCACAGGTACACAGCAAGAAAAAAATAGCAAAATGAAACACAGCAAGTATTAATACAAATAGCTAATACATACAAAAGAACTAACTAGCATGAACTGCTATTGCTAAGCATATGATTCAGTTAAACTAGTTTGAGAGCAGAAGAAACAGAGAAACGCATGGAGTTGAGTGTTGTAGATAAAATTGATGAGAACAGTGAGGGGTACAGCAAGACCAAAATATTTTGCATTGAGAGAGGGGGTTATAGGGTGAGGAGGGAGGGTCTTGGAGGTGGTGGTGGGGGATGTAGGGGTAGAGGGGGTGAGGAGACAGGATAGATGGGGGAAGGGTAGTGGAGCAGGGTAACTGATTGAAAGTGAGGAGAGTCAGGGCAGGGGTAGAGGAATGAGTGGTGCCAAAGGGTGGAAGGACAGGCTGTATGGTTGGTGGAGGGGTCGAGTTGAATGGATGGGCTGGTAGGAGGAAGTGGTGAAGGAGTTCAAATATTAGTTTAGCTTTTGGAGCAATGGCATGCCACCTTAAATGCTTTCTTGGTCAGGGTCTTAAAGCAATGTAGGGAGACTAGTTCAGTTAGCCTCATAGTATTTTGCAGCTTGTTCCATATTGAGGGGAGAATGAAACTAATGGAACCTCTGCCCTGATTAGTGCACATCCTGGGGACATCCAGGAGCACAAGGTCCGAGGTGTGCAGGGAGTAAACGTTGTGAGACTTGTGCACTAGGGAGCATATGTACTGTGGTAGCTTGCCTGTCAGCAACTTCAGAGTCCATTGACCAATGTGAAGCATGCGTCTGGTTAATAGGGAGGTCTAGCCTAATGATGAGTAGAGGGAACAGTGGTGTATCCTGGCCGATGCATTGAGTATGAAGCACAACGCGCTATGGTATAGGTCATCACATTTGCGGGTATGAGTTGAAGCACTGCAATTGTAGACAATGTCCCTATAATCTAACAGTGGTAGAAATGTGGCCTGAACCAGTCTTCTCCTGCAGTCAAAAGTAAATAGGAATCTGTTCCTAAATAGGAACCGCAGCCTAGCTTTAAGTTTGTAAACTAGGCAGTTGATATGGGCACTGCATGATAATTTACTCTCTAGCCATACTCCAAGATACTTAAATTGGTCCCCAGCCTCAAGGGTCTCCCTGAAGATAGTAGTGATGGATAATATGGTATTCTGTGAACTGAGGGTAGAGGTCATATGGGCTGAGGTGAAAAACATCACCTTGGTCTTCTTTGCATTTAAGAGAAGTTTTGAACGGGCCAAGTTGAGCTGCAGCTGGTTAAAGCTGGATTGTAGTTTGGCACAGGCTTCACGCAATGAAGGCCTAGAGATGTAGAAACTGTGTCACTGGCAAAAAAAAAATGCAGTTTAGATTTTAGAATATTTTTGTCCAGTGAGTTGATGTAAATAGTGAAGAAGAGTGGCCCTAGTGGATAGGGCCTGCTCAGAGCAGTCAGTGTATGTTTTATTCAGGTATCATATTTGAAATTAAAGTGAGGAATGTTGACTTTGAGAAATATGAAGCACTTAGCATTTTCTGGTGTCAAACAGGATCATGCGTTAGTAATGACATTACCAGCTGAACTAAACAATCATTCTGAATAGATGCTAAGGCAATTCATGTACTTCATTATAATGTTTACTAAAGCAGGCCACATATTTTGTTTGTATTTCCAGTATTGCAAAGTATCAGCATTCCAACTGATATTGGGCTCTGCCAGGTACAATCAAAAACAATGGTCTGTGCTGAGGCTGTGTTACAAGAGGCAGATGAAAAAGCTGTTACAATTACATCTTCTAAGTGACTCCAGAGACATGAAGCTGAACCAAGTGACTGTGGGACAATGCTATGCTTGACTGGTGGTGAAGAAGAAGATTCAGCTGCAGTGGCTGAGGAAGAAGAGGGAGAACATGCCACAACAGTAGAGGATGGGTCACCTGATGCTGTGTTGTGTCGTGAAGAAGATTTTGAATGTGGTGTTGCTGTTGTACTCTGTTCCATGACAGTGCGCACCTCGTCAACTATTTCTTGTTTATTTATCTCAAGTGTCATCATCATCACTCAATAGTTGCCTTGATTTGTATCATGGGTCCAAGTTTGTTGCTTTAGTGTAGTACATTTTACATTGTTTGTCATCTTCTTCAACTTTGTTGATTATACGTCTTGTTAGATCTTGTTGTATTCTGGGGGGCAACCTGCTTGTGTCAGCAGCACCACTGGCAACCTGTGTGATCATGGAATTATCTTGCTTCTTCAACTTTTCCCTAATCAGATTCAATCTGAATTGTAAAATGTTTATTAGGGGTATCACCTGGCTGACAGTTGCTGTGTTTGCACTAACTTTCCTGGTGATTTCCTCAATTCAATGGAGCAGGAAAATTAGAAACTCCAGCATGGCCCACTGTGGTGGAGTAATATAGACATATGCATCACCAATTTTATTTTCCATGGTGTATTGCCTGACAGCTTTCTTTCCTTTGCTTCCAGCAGCCTTTGGAACATATAAAAGGTCAAATTCCATCGAGTAGAAATGTCTTGGATCAGACTGTGCAAAGGTAAACTGTGCTCCTGCTGTATTTTTTCAAACAAGTGATGGGCTTTGCTTCAGTGACTGAAATGAGTGCATATTCTTTTAGCAGTGCTAATGAGAGCCTTAATCTCCCTGTCGCCATTCAGAAAACCATGAACTATTACATTTAAGCAATGAGCAAAGCAGCGGATGTGAACAAAGCCCCCCTCCTCCAAGACCTTCCTTATGTTTGATCCATTATCTGTAACTATAAAGCCAACTGACAGTCCCTGTGAAGTGATTTATTACTGTATTGGTTTTTGGAGCTCTTTACTGATGTTGTATAAGGTATGTTCAGATGGAAAAAAACATTCTTAATGTAGCAAACTGCAATGCTTCACTGTCCTCAGTCCCAGGTGAATTATCAAAACATGCCCAATGTGCTGTGACAAACATGAAGGGTTCAGGCTGACAGTTTGTCCAGATATCTGTTGTGAGATGCACCACCCTCTGAACTGCATTGCTCAAGATGCATCTTAACTTTTTACATACGACATCATAAAGATCTGGAATCCCTGTTGTCGACAAGTATTTCTGCAGTGGTATACTATATCAAGTCTGAAGTACTCAAGAAGCTGACTGAATCCTATGTGTTCAACCATGTTATATGGTAGCAAATCAACAGCTATCATTTTTGAAAAATTTGTGGTTATTGTAACAGCAATAAGGTGAGTTGAGGCATATTTGGCTTTATGCTGATATGTTTCTGAAATAGTAAGCTGTCTCCTTGAAAGAGTTAGGCTTTTGAACACATGGTCACTTTCAGTAACAGTAAGAGGACTCCTTTGAATGGGAAGAAGTGGTGGTGGAGGTGTTTCAGTAATGCCGTGGGGGCTGCCACTGCTTTCATCTATGGAGTTACTCCTGAGTGTAGTGAGCTATCACTGTCACTTTCTTTTTGAGACTCACAACTGAAGTTCTCAGTAATGTTATGACATCTGTCTAGGTGCCTTTTCAGTGCTGAAGTTCCCAATTCTCCTTTTTTTATACCCCTGCTGACTGGCCATTTACAAATAGTGCATGTTGCTACTAACACATTGGAAGCATTACTGGAGAAGTATGACCAAACAAAATATGATATTTTTTTAGTTTTTTTCCCAGGAAGGCACAGCACCTCTGTCACATTTTCAGGGTTCCCCCCCCCTTGGATTTTTCTTAGGCTAGATCCTCTTGTGGTTTATTCCCACTGCCTCCCTCCACAACAAAAACATTTCTGTCTTCTTCCTCATCTGCAGTTTCCATCCCCTCCAGTAAACCTTTTGCTGCCTGATTATTTTCTTCATCTTTATTTTTATTACCCTTTTCAGATTCCACCTTAGAAGAATTGGATGAGGGTGAGGGACTGGCAGTAGCATAGTATGCAATTGTTCCATAATGTTGGGTGACACACATTGCTGGTCATACACACCAAGCCTATAGTTTTTTTAACTACATAACTTTTTTTTTACTTGGGTCTGATAATGATCTGAGACATTCACCTTTTTTTTTTGATTCAAGCATTTGCTTGGAAGACAAAACATTAGACATGAAAAAATAACTTTTTGGGTTTGATTTGTTTTCCCTTTTCAGGCTGATTGATGAGTGCCACTGCCTACCTGAGAAACAGAATGTGCCTCATCAACACTTTGATCCATTTTTTCTTAGTATTCTAACCTGTACAAAAATATTCCTCAAACTAACATGATGTCCTTCTGATGACTCCCACACACAGGCCAGGAACAAATTTATTGTCATGACTCATGACTGTACACAGCACACCAACAGCAAAGCAGTCTACCACCACTTCCTTCTGAGATTACCTGACTGACTCCTACAGTACAGTTAGTTACTGTTAAGTGACCAAATTCAGCAACTGTTAAGTGTGCCTCAGAATCTGAATTGGAGATGCAGACACATCTGGTGTATAGCTGCACACAGCACAGTCCCACACTGGAGGTTGGTTGATGTTTATACATAATGTAATGCAATATACTATAAAACTAATGATAATAAGGAAGAATAATAGGGAATGAGTGATGATGATGATGATGACACTTTAGTATACAGTAGTTGTACTTTACTTGTGTTGTAGTGTAAACAGCCTGCTACGAGTCACAAAGTCAGATTACCCCTGCACCACTCATAGCCAGCAGTGCAGGCACATCAACCTGTAAGTTGTTTATTTGAACAGTATTTTTTTTAATACATGAAATAATGAATGAACGTTTACAAGTGATTGTGATTCATGATTGGATGGCACAAGTCAAAGATTTATTTTGCCAGCCTGCTGCCTTTGCCTTGTGCACAACGCCACACCGAAGCCAGGAAAAGAAATATTTGGGATTTCTGGGACTGTTAAATTTCTTCTGGGCCCCCCAGCAGTCTCTCTCTCTCTCTCTCCCCTTTGGATGGCACAAGTCAAAGATTTATTTTGCCAGCCTGACACCCTTGCCCTGTACACACAGCAGCACTGAAGCCAGGAAAAAAATATTTGGGATTTCAGGGACTGTTGAATTTCTCATGGGGCCCCCCTTCAGTCTTTCTCTCTCAACTCTCTGGATGGCACTAGTCAAAGATTTATTTTGCCATCCTGCTGCCCTTGCTCTGTACACACAGTGACACTGAAGCAAGAAAAAAACCTTCATTTGGGATTTTCTGTAACAGTAAAATCTCTCTTAGGCTCCCAGTAGTCTCTCTCTCCCTCTCTCCTCTGAATCTGGAATGGTTCAAGTCAAAGATTTTCCAGCCTCCCCTCCCTTGCTCATGTACACAGCTGCACTGTCTGAGGCAAAGAAAAGAAAAAAAACTCTCATTTGGGATTTTCTGTAACTGTAAAATCTCTCTTGAGTCCCCAGTGGTCTCTCCCTCTCTCCTCTGGATCTGGATGTGGACTGGCACAAGTCAAATATTTCGCAATCTGTCCTCCCTTGTTCAAGTACCTGAGGCTAAGAAAATAAAAAAATCTTTCATTTGGGATTTTATGAAACTGTAAAATTTCTCTTGGGCCCCCAGTAGTCTCTCCCTCTCTCCTCTGGATCTGGATTTGGAATGGCCAAGTCAAAGATTTTGCCAGCCTGCCATCCTTTGCTCATGTACACACAGCTACACTGTCTGAGGCCAAGAAAAGAAAAAAAAAGACTTTCATTTGGGATTTTTTGTTACTGTAAAATTTCTCTTCGGCCTCCAGTAGTCTCCCTCCCTCTCTCCTCTTGATCTTTATGTCACAAGTCAAAGATTTTGCCAGCCTGCCCTTGCTCATGTATACAGTCACACTGCCTGCCTTTTGCCCCCCCCCGGCAGCACACAGGCCAGCACTATCTCCCCAGTCCTGACCCATCACCCTCTCCCGATGATCAGTTCCTCTCCCCCCCTTGCACCAGTAAATCAAGTCCTTTCTTTCTCCTTTTCTCTTTCCTCCCCTCCAAAATGTATATATATTTTTAGTGTTTTTGTTTTTTGCTTTATAGCAACTTCTTCTGGCGGCTGCTGTAGTGATAAGCAAGGTGCTCCTCCAACCTGTCCTCCTCTCGTCTGGGCCGCATTGTGCACTCAACATGGTTAAATGCCGTGAGTGTGTTACATGACCATCTGTTGCCTGATTGGATGCCGCCAGTTGCCTGTATGTGGAGTGAGCATACCAATGGGATCCCCATGGCAACAATATACACAATGGCATAAATGGCACTTTCACGGACCTGGAACCGGATTTCTGCAGCAAAGTCCATATTTATCTGGGTTCGAGGATTGTGGGTTCGGTCCAGGGGTTCTGATCTCCAACGGTGCAGTCCACCCAGTCCTACCCCACATACACATTATCCACTACAGAAGGTACTACAACATGAAAGGTGAATACAATGTAAAGGCCACTAATTGTACAATTATATTTTATATTTTATACAGCTATTTGCAGTGAAAAGCTAGCCTATATGAAAAATTGTTTTGAAATTTAAACTTCAAAAAAATATGTCTGAATTTAAAACATAAAACACAGTGTGCAGAAATACTTTTTTGTTGGAACAGATCCAGAAACAAATGGTTTGACAACTTTTATTGGACCAACATAGATTTAACAAAAGAAAACAGTTTGTTTGTTGGTACATTCTTTAACATTTATATTGCATTTACATTACATAATAATGTGTGTATATTTTTAAATAAGATATGAATAATATTACTGTTACAAAAATGGTAATACAGTTACCCTATGAGACTCTTCCCCTCCCACTGAGTTAGGCAGCCATCGTCTCTCCATGGTGGTCAAGCTCCACATGAAGAAATTGCCATGGTAACAATGGGGCTGATCACTATTGGAATATCATGTAGCAACAGTTGACACCAAAGCCTTGCTCCATATAAGAGCTGCTTGATGTGGCTGGTGATGTCATTTGATGTCAGCAGAAACTGGGCCTTGCTAAATAGGGATCCAATAGCTTGGCAGGATTAATTTAACTATAATTAACTATGTCAGGTGCAATTATCCTAAGCAACATAAAAAGCAAGGGCCATTTCACTTGGCAGTCAGTCCAGGCTGAGAGCCAAGCAGCCCCCATCACAGTGAGCCAAGGGTCCTGCCTTCAAGTATCAGCAACAGCCAACCAGGGGTCCTGCTTCCAAGAATCAGCACCAGCCAGCCAGGGGTCCTGACTCCAAGAATCAGCCCCAGCAAGCCAGGGTTTCTGCCTTCAACAACCAGCTCCAGCTGCCTACAACTCCAGCTACCTATACTCCATGCACCACAGCTCCAGCCACCTACAGCTCCAGCCATCTTAAAAACCAGTTCTCAACTTGATCGACTGACCAAGCCAAGCAACACCTTCAGGCTGCTATCTTACTGATGCTAATACAGGTCTATTTTACACTCATTTTGTGCAAAGTATCTATTTATAACACTGGTGTCTCAGCTGGGATGAGATTTTCACCCTGTCTGAAGGCAAAGGAGTGGCAGCATCAACAACAGCATGGAGACCTCAGGTACAGACATGGCACTGAGGGAATTCCTGACCAGCCTAGATTAAAGGTTACAGGCAAGCCAAGAAAGGCAGAAGGCTGACCTGGAAGCAAGCCTGACCAGGATGGAAGTTGAGGTGAAGGAAGTAATGAAGTCAGCACAGTTGGAGTGGGAGGCCACTCTGCAAGGTGAAGTAATGGCCCTTAGGACAGACACACAGAAGAAGATTAAACAGCCTACTTCGGGACTCTCCAAATGAGTGGCTGAAATGGATGCAGTCCTGGACAGTGTGAGATCAGAGGTGTTCCAAGAACTGAAAATGGTTGAAGAACAAGTTGACCATAGTCTGGTGTGCTTTTAAGTTACCCTGGACAAGAAGATTGGCTGGCACCAGGCTGCCAATAAAGAGGCCCTGGATGAGTTCCAGGATGATCTGGAAGGCAGAACCAGCTTCCTGGAACTGCAGGGAGCACTGGAAAATGCTAGAACAAAAGAAGAAGCCATGACTCCATCCACCGGAAACACCATGGTGTCAGCCACAACAAGGGGAATCCATACAAGGAACCAAGGCAATGCAACCCTCATGGTACAGAGGCCCACTACTTTTGATGGGAAGATCTCCTGGGAAGTGTACCTTGCTCAGTATAATATCATGAGCCAAATGAACAGCTGGTCAGAGAAATAAAATGGGCGCTTCCTAGCAGCCAACTTGGTAGGCCAGCACTCAACATACTAAAGATTCACCACTTGGATACAAGGCAGAGATATGATGGCTTGTTGCAGGTCCCAGAACTATAGTATGGAACAGGTCCCTAAGCTAAGTTGGCCAGGTTGCAGCTGCAAAATGAGAAGCTAAGCGAGAAAATAAACCCTCCCAGAACTGGCAGAGGATCTGCACGGACTTGCATAACTAGCATATGCAGATGCCCTCAGAGCTCCAGGATTGATTGGAAATGGACCAGTTTATTGACTCACTGCAGGACACAGACCTGCAAATCCAAGTCTGGCAATATTAATCTCAAACACTGCAAGGAACCCTGGAATATGCAGTGGAGCTGGAATCATATATCGAGGCAGCACAGCAAAGGAAGAGACAACAGCTAATCCTCAGGAGGGTCGAGGGCGAGGTAAGATGGATCAGAGGGAAGGATATCCTAGTCCTGCCATGGAATTACTGGTGGCAAAGGTAACTCCTGATGACCTATAGGTAAGTATGACCATGGCAAGTATGCAACCATGTCC
This sequence comes from Neoceratodus forsteri, assembly GCA_016271365.2. Classification (NCBI taxonomy): domain Eukaryota; kingdom Metazoa; phylum Chordata; order Ceratodontiformes; family Ceratodontidae; genus Neoceratodus; species Neoceratodus forsteri. Next base: position 1,645,339,374 of record CM057450.1, read on the forward strand.
AGGTCTGGTGTCAAGAGAACAAACTAGGTTGAGGAATTGCTGGGAGGACTAAAAAGAATGTTGGGTAACACGGAATAATCTAAAAAAAAAAAAGAAAGAACTGCATTCTGGCTGAAGGGGAAAGACCCACCTCCTCCATCCAGTGCTGGTACTATAAAGAAAAAAGGGCATAAGAGACAACACTGTTAGAAATATAAGCAAAGCCCAGAATGTCTGTCACAAGTGGCCCTGGGGGAACAGACCAGTATTCAGTGAAACACACTTTGACCAAGCATGCGGGGCCAAGCTTGAGGTCACCACAAAATGCCTCACAACTGGCTCTAAAATCAGGAAAAGTCCAGAACTTGGGAAAGAAATTTGACAATTGACTGTGAAATTGAGGGCATAGAATGTAAACACATTTTAGCGAAACCTTCCAAGGGCTTGCCAGGAAAAGGAAGCGTGGCACTGACAAATCTGTAGCATTCCAGAAAAATACTGTCAGTGATGAACTGGCCTCAGTGTGACAGTATGGGCAATTGGGTTCAAGGATTGTAACTGTGGGATTTGTCAACGATTTCTGGTACAGTAGGCTGGTACAGAAGATGAGCATATCATTGGCCTAGACTTTCTGTATGCTAATAACTGTGTGCCAGATCTGGCAAAAAAGGAATCTTAAATGTTGGAGGAGAGAAGATCTCAAGTGAAAATATGGAAAAGAGGGTGCCAATTCATGAGAAACTGATAGTCACTAAGAGGGTGGTGGTACTGGAGGAACAGCACCCATAGCCCCTGCTCAATGCTCACTTAAGTTTCCTGTAGGAGATGAGTGGTAACTTGTTGAGACCCTCACTGGAAAGCTGAATTTAGCCAGCCTTTTGATGGCCAGGACATTGGTGGACTTAGCACAAGAATGCATCCTCCCTGTTCGACTCCTGAACTTGATGTCCAATGAGCATGTGGCACCAAAAGGCACAGTTGCTGGATGCTCTGAGCCTGTAGAGGTTATTGTCTCCTCAGATGGGGGAGCAACAATAGAAGATGGGGCCAAGGTAAAGGGGGAGGAGGAGCCACTCCTAGAAATCCTGGCAGAACTATATGGTCGGAATGCAGCATTACTAAATGGGGAACAGAAAGACCATTAGAGAAGTTTCTTGCTGATGTACCAGAACATGTTCTCAAAGTCCTCCTGGGACTTGGGCTGCACTGACTAGGTCAATCATAAGATTGATACAGGGGACAGCAGGCTCATCAAGCAACTTCCACACCGGTTGCCTGTGTCAAATAAGGAAGAAGCTGAGAAATAGTCTCTAAGGATATCATCGACCATACACAGCATGGATTCAGGCAGAAGTATTCCTGTACCACTAATTTGGTATCATTTAATAATTCTGTAAGGGAAGGACTTGATCCTGGCAACCCCATGGATGTAATCCTGCTTGATTATAGCAGGGCCTTTGACAAAGTGTTGCATGGTAAACTTATAAACAAAATGCTATAACTGGGATTTTCTCCTGTGATAGTCAAATGGGTTAGCTGTTAGCTGTCTGACAGATGACAACAAGCCAGAATAAATGGCATTCTTTCTGACGTAGGGAATGTGACCAGTGGGGTGCCTTAGGGATCGGTCCTTGGACCGACCCTGTTTAATGTATTCATCAGTGATGTGCAGGTTAATGAAGGCAATTTTTTTTCAAAGTTTGTTGATGACACTAAGTTGGCAGAAAAGTAAATACTGACATTAATAGGTCCATACTTATTAGTAATTTGAAAATTATCAAACAATGGGCACACTCCAATGGTATGATGCTAAACCCTGACAAATGCACTGTGTTGCACTTCGGTAAAAGCAATCCCTTACAGATCTATTTCCTAAATGATACCCCTCCTAAAGTTCTGTAAATGAGTGTGATCTTGGGGTAATTGTTAATAACAAACTTTCCTCATCTGACCAATGTATTAAGGTAGCTAAAACATCCAATGCACTGCTAACCCGCATTAGACGCACATTTGTATCTAGGACTGAGAAATGCATTATTCCCCTTTATAGGACCCATGTCAGGCTTCATTCTGACTATGGGCCTCCATTCTGGAGCCCCTATATGAGACAAGATATTGATAGGATTGAAAGAATTCAGAGAAGGGCAACAAAAAAGTGGTTCCCCAGTTGGCAAATAGCAGCTATCATGCTAGATTGCAGGAAACTCGGCTCCACTCCCTTCAAACCAGAAGAAGTAGAGGTGACCTGCTCTTTCTGTATAAAATCCATAAATCTCAGGATTTGATGCAGCAATGCAGTCTAAAATTCTCCCAGCGAAAGATTGTTCCGCAGCTCCATAACAAACAGATTCATGTAGCCAAATCAAGAACCAATAAAAAAATAAATTATTTCACGGTAAGAGCCCCGAGAATATGGAATAGTCTTCCACAAGATTTGGTTGACAGAAACTCATTTTCTTCATTTAAAAAAAGGCCTAGATCTATGGATAGATTCCACTAACCCCTGGGAGTAAATTTCCACCAATGTGGTGGGGGACAATCTCGATGGGCTTCGGCCTTCTTTTGTCCTTTCGGACCAAGTAAACCAAGGCAATCTGGGAAATGCAATAGGAAGGTATCATAGAGCCTTCTGCAGTCCATGGGCATCACCAATTGTGTTGGTAAGGAAAAAGAAAGATAGCAACAGGTTCTGTGTACACTACAGGAAACTTAATAAGATCAACCTTAAGGATTCCTATCCCTTGCATTGCATAGATGAATCACTGGATGCCATAGCAGGCTCTGCGTGGTCCTCTATGCTGGATCTCAAGAGTGGGTACTGGCAGGTACAGATGAACCCAAAGGACAAGGAAAAAAATGCCTTCATGACAGGCAAGGGCTGTGGCAATTTAAGGTAATGATCTTTGGGTTCTGCAATGCACCAGCTACATTTAAGAGGTTGATGGAGACACTGCTCCATGGGTTACCTTTGTCCATTTGCCTGTTGTACTTGTATGACATCATGGTGCATGGGAAAACCTTTGACCAGGGAATGCTACACTGAAAGTGTTTCTGTGACAAGCTGAGACTGGCTAACCTCAAACTAAACCCCAAAAAGTGTGAGCTGTTCCAGAGGGAGGTAATGTACAGTACCTTGCCATTGCATCACCAAGGAAGGGGTTGGCACAGATGAGAAAAAGATTGAATCTATGCAGATCTGGCATACACCTAGAACTGTCAAGGAGGTACAGGGACTCCTGGGTCTTTATTCTCTCTAGCAAATGCTTATTGCAAGGTTAACCCATATATCCAAGCCACTGCATAAAGTCCTGGAATAGGGACAGCCGTTTTCCTGGTGTAGTGCTTGTGAGGTAGCACTTGAAAACCTAAATGCAGCACTTATGACAGCACCAATAGTGGCATATCCAGACTATAAAAGGCCATTCATTCTGGACACAGATGCTAGCAACTATGGTGAAGGTGCTGTACTTTCCCAAGAGGATAATGATGGATTGGAATGAGTGGTGTCCTATTATAGCCAGCCTTAAACTCTGCTGAGCAGAACTATTGCACCACCAGGAAGGAGTACTGGCTGTAGTCAAATCCATTGGCCATTTCCACCATTATCTGTGTGGCAGGACCTCTACTACGGTACATGTTTCACTATGATGGTTTCTCAGGTTTAAGAACCCAGAGGGGCAAGTGGCCAGGTTGTTGCAGAAACTGCAGTAGCACAGCTTCCAGGTCAGGTACAGACCAATAGAAAAACACAGCAAATCTGATGTTTTTTCCTGCTGGCCTTGTTGGCAGGAAGACTGTAGGTTTGCCTCTGACAGGAGAATAGGGAACAACTAAGGATGGAACAGGGGGAGGCACCATTTGGGTGCCCCAAAAAGATGGTGAGTGAAGCATGGAATGTCCAGTAGGGTGTCCTTACGGGGGGTACTGTTGAGGATATAACTCACGTGGACAGTAACATTTTGTTGTACAGGAGTATAATGCCTGTCTGTAGGAGGGGGTAGTGTTATGAAAATAGTAATCCAGTTACCCTATGAGGCCCTTCCCTCTCACTGCATTAGGTAGTTATTCTCTCTCTCTATGGTGGTAAAGCTATGAATGAAGGAGTTGCCATGATAACAAAGGGGCTGGTCACTATTTTGATGTCATGTATCAATATCTGATACCAGGGTCTTAGTCCATATAAGGGCTGCATGACTTGTCTGGTGATGTCATTTAATGTCAGCTGAAACTAGGCCTTGACAAATAGGGATCCAGTAGCTCAGGTGGGATTTGCCTCCCTCTCTTTCATCCTTAGCTGTTCCCTATTCTCCTGTTGGAGGCAGTACCTACAGTCTTCCTGCCATCAGCTTTGCCATGATTTTCTCCTGGTCTGCAACTGACCTGGAAGCTGTACTACTGTAATTTCTGCAACCACCTGGCCATTTGCCCCTCTGGGTTTTTAAACCTGAGAAACCACTGTAGTGAAGCATGTCAGTGTGGCTCAGTTGGTAGCTCACCCACCTCTGGGCCAGAGGGTTGTGGGTTCTGGTCTCACACTGGGATAATGCTCATACCTAAATACTGGCACCCAAGTTCAGTATTAGGGGGGTGCTGTACTGTTGGGGTGTGCCATCCTTTGGATGAAATGTTAAACTGAGATCCCTGGCACTGCCTTGGTGAATGTCCAGGTGGAAGTAAAATAATCCAAGGCACTCTGCAAAGAGTATGGGACATTCCCGGTGCCATGGCCAATATTCACCTTTCAATAAAACTGGTCCATGCTATTGTCCAAGGCTGTGTGTGGGTGTTGATGTGCAATATGGCTGCCACTACACATTCAGTCACTTGGCTACCAGTCTAGCATTGCTTGTTTAGCACTTTAGGATACAATGCGTATGTAAAGTGCTATATAAATGCTTCTTCTTCTTCTTCTTCTTCTTCTTCTTCTTCTTCTTCTTCTTCTTCTTCTTCCCTGAGCACCATAAAAGCAGGAGCCATTTTACTTGGTAGTCAGTTCAGGCTGAGAGTCAAGGAGCCCACATCACAGCCAGCCAAAAGTCCTGCTTTCAATAATTAGTACCAGCCAGCTAGGGGTCCTGCCTCGAAGAATCAGTCCCAGTCAACTGGGGTACTGCTTCCAATTATCAGCACCAGCCAGTCAGGTCCTGCTTCTAGCAACCAGATCCAGCTGCTTACAGCTCCAGCCACCACAGCTCCAGCCATCTCCAGAACCAGTTCTGAACATGATCAACTGACCAGGCCAAGCAACTCCTTCAGTCTGCTAGTTTTCTGCTGCTCATAAAGGTCTATTTTTTATACAGTAGCTCCAGTGTCAACTGTCTGACTCCAAAACTCAGGGTGATGCAATGAGACTATCTACAGCAATACTTTTAAATTTATTTCCTATCCTTAGGGAAACCTGTGTACTCTGTGGTAATGGCCCCTCAACCACAAATATTGTTGCTCCACCATTTATGTCATAAATTATAAATAAAGAACTTTTAAGCAAACAGATAATATAGATGAGTGGGCCATCCTTCCAATCAGTGTTTGAGGAATCAGTGGTATACAATAGCCTATTGGCTTTTCCTCCTGAAAGCAGCATCTCATAAACTAAACACATCTAATCTGCAGTGCTTGGAAAAAGTGTGTAGCAAGGATCCAGTGGCCACTTTCTGGAGTTCTACAATTGAGCCATCTACCCATCATTCTGTTCAACACATAGCCACTGTTCTAGTGGTGTGAAGTCCAGTATAGAGGGAACTCTATTTCCCCATGACATGTAAACTTCTCGGCTATAATATTTTGTTCAGTGGGTCAGGGACACTTTGAATAGTGCTAAGACTTTTTTTGATTGTATTGTGCTGATAATCAATCTGTCAGAATGTCTACACTGCATGGCTTGCTCAAGGTATATTTTAATGATCCTATAGACATCCAGTGTGTGGCATTCAAGACTCCATGTCATTCCTGGATCAACAATGCACAGTATACAATAAATCCAGTTGTGTCTGGGACAAAAGAATAGTACAGCAATTTCTGAAATGATGTACTGTAGACTTCAGTTTATTCATTTCATAAAAAGTTCAATAGATAAGGAAACACTGTTTCCGGGGAAAAAACAGAAACTACAGGTTTCCTTACATGACAGCGTGGTATTCATGTATTCTTCAAGCAGAATAAATAACGAGTAGGAATTTCACCACAGCTGGTGGCCAAATAGCTACTTTGCATCAATATCTTAAAACAACCAGCCAGTCAATTTGTGACCTGCTTATTCAGCCATTTTATTCATGCCTTATTGTAAACCATAGATTACCTCTTCTTCTTGGTTTATAATCTGTACCTGTCTGCTTATCATCACTATGAACTTAAAGCAGCACTGCAACAAAATTAGGCAAAAAAATTTGACCCTACCTTTTTTCACTATAAAAGATTCTGGGCATCTTCCAGTTTTATTTGGTAGGATAATTTTCTAATTCCACCAACATTTGAGTATTTCATAGATGTTTTCATGTAATTTTTTTTCTCAAGAAAAAAAGATGGCCACCACATTTTGCATAAAAATAGCATTGTAGACCTGGCAAGGGTTTGTATCGAATAAATAAAATAAGACTCATGGTAGGCAGCACAGGAGGTACCTAGACAAGTATGTTTGACAGGTATGCTAAAATTGGATCCAAGTTGTAGCTGAAGCTAGATTTTTTAGAAGAACATTTTTTCATTGAACTGCTGCTTTAAATTGGTATTTAAAATATGCATAATCTGCATTTAATACGTGATCACAATAAAATATACATGACTTGTAACTTAATCCTTTCTTTTCTTCTGCAAGGTGTTTTTGAATAACTATCTGAAATGAAATTAGAGATTTTGTACTGTCTAGCAGTTACCTCATGGAAGTTACACAAGTTTATTTCCAGACCTGTTCTGTGTGTCTGTGCATACTCCTTTTGTCCTGGCAAGTTAACTGATGCAAGAAAGGGGTGGCGTCCCCTTATAGCTAAGGCGGGCCCTGTGCCCAAGCACGTGTGGTACTTCTTAATCTGGCTCTGCTGTTAGCTGTAACTGTAGGGGGTGTGTAAGCCAGTTTTAATATAACCGTACCATATAAAGTACAGACTTAATTGATACATGCCTTTTGAAAGACATAAACCTTTACAAGAGCACTAAAAGTGTTTCAGCCTATTTTATCCATTTTGTGCCTCTGTCCACCATGGAAAAGTAAAAATAGAACATTTTCCACTTACTCCTCTAGAGGTATTACAATGATTGTTTCTTGTATAATTACTTTTATTTCTTGCTAAATTCATTTCTCAGCAGACTGCTAGGAAACGTGACCACATCTTTTCCTGTGAGCTGACTTTCTCCACCCAAGGATGTGTCTCACAGAACTGAAGGAACAACTGTTGCCGTAGCTGGCATTCCCTAACATAACTCCACCCAGTATGTTCTTACATCAGAAGCAGGCTCACAGGAACGTGTGCTGTCAGGTACTCTAGCTGAATGCTTAAGAAATGAACTTATTGAGTAAAACAAAATAAATCAGACAAGGTTAAAAGCAATGAGACAGTTTTGCATAGTGGTTAAGACAAAGTGCCTAGTACTTGGATTCCTGGATTGAAATCCCACATGCACACCATGTTACCCTGACTAAGTAAATATGTATGTATGTATGTATGTATGTATGTATGAATGTATTAATTCATTTATTTATTTCTAAAGTTTTACCAGGAAAGACATACTGAGCTGGTAACAGCCCATTTCCAGGTGTCCTGGGTGGTGGTGGAAGGGGAGTATACAGTACATTATGTGAAAATACATAATGTAATGTAATATACAGTAGTAATAAAAATAAATACAGTAAAAATGCATACATTAAAAATAAAGCAAACAAATAAATAACAGTGTGCAGTCACAATTTACAGGCAAAATATTCAGGAGTACAAAAATAAAGATGCGATAAAATGCAAATTAAGATACAGTACAAGTACAAGAAACAGCACCAGATAGTAGCAGGATTAGCACCACTCAAACTGTTAAGGTGCATGCTAACTAAGCCAGTGCAGGATGTAGGTTTGGGAGCACAATACTGCCAGATGAATTAACTGATTAAGACACAGTTAGCCTTGGGGGGTAAAGTTGATCATAGCTGGGGGACAAGGAGGGATGTCAACAGCATGGGAGGAGGGAATATAATGACCAGAGATCAGGAACAGTTGCAGGATGGGTGAAAAAGTTATGAAGAAGGGATCTGTGGGAAGAGAAGGACAAGGCTGGGCAGATAGACTGGGGGAAGGAGGACCAGAATTTAGGAAACCAATATGAGGAGGCAGACTGGCCCATATATGTTTTCCTGGGGGAAGGGAGAGGGAATGGGAAGCAGTGTTTTGGAGATGGCAAGAGGAAGGAGGGGGGAAAGGAGGGCAGAGAGGTGTGGAGGGAGAGAGACAAACCAGAATTTGGAGGTGATAGTGGCACAGTGTATGAGGCATCAGGCATCAAGGGACGGGAGGAAGTGGAAGGACTAGAGAAAGCAGTGGTGTGTATAAAGGGGCAGTCCAAGGCAGAGCATCAGAAGTAGTGAAACAGGGGTCTAATCTGGCAAGGGAGGACTTGGGAGCAGCGTTGTAGACAATGTTGCCATTGCTGAAGATGGGAAGGATCATCTTCATGATTAGCTCCCTGCAGGAAGGGAGGGGGATACTGGATTTGTTTCTATACAGGGCACCCAGATTCAGCTGATGCTTGTAGTAGAATGCATCAATGTATGCTGAGAAGCTGAGGTGCTAGTTTAGCCAGTCCCCAAGGTACTTGAAGGAAGGGACATCAGCAAGCACAGTACCATCAAAGATGTGGAAGCAGGGAAGGGGGGAGAGTCTGGCATGCCTCTGCTGTGAGCTGGGAGGTCATAGCAACAATTCTCTTGGCTTTGAGGGAAAGAAGGTTGGAATGGAACCATAGAAACAGAATCTAATGGCAGATAATGGATCCTTGGCCTATCCAGACTTCCCAGTTTATTTAATTAATTAGTTTTTACCTTTACCTTCATTTTTGTTGTAGACCCACTTGATCTACAGTGCTGTCTTGTCCCCCATTCCTTATCCCTATGATTCCCTTGTGCCTATCTTGGGCATCTTAGAATCCCCTCACTGTTTTCACCCCCACTACCTCAGCTAGAAGACTGTTGCTGGCATTCACCACTCATTCTGTGAAGAAATATTTCTTCACATCTCTCCTGAACCTCCCTCCCTCTAACCTTATAGCATGTCCCCTTGTTCTAGAGCACCTTTTTTTCTGAAAAAATACTTCCCTCCTGTACCTTATCAACACTTCTGGCTATCTGTGTGCCAATGGCAGTGCACCCGTCATTAGGGAGCCACATTGTGGAATTTCGCCAACCCCTCCCTGAGGTCCATCCACCCCAGAGTTAGAATATTTAGAAAGGGCGGACATGCACGGTGCAGCCCCCCACATGGAGGGCACAGCCCCCAACAAAAAGAGGGGACAGCAACAGCAGGATGTGGCACCCTAATGACTGGGCGCTCAGCGTCTGGTGCCCTGTATAGGTGGAACCCCTTATTGACCCCCATGAGATATTTAAAAGTCTCTATCATATCCCCCTGCTTTCCTCCACAGTGTACATATTGAGCTCCTTTAGTCTCTCCACATAGGGCTTTTAATAGATACCTTGTATCATTTTGATAGCCTCCTCTGAACCTCCTCCACTCGTTATAAATACTTGAATAGATTCATATAAATACTTGAGATTTTGGTTGGATCAACTTGCAACAGGTAATAAGCATGTTGTTTACTTAATAACCCAAGTGAACAAAAGGGTGGCCTTTCTCTTTCGAAATAAGCATAGTATGGATGCAGATACATTAAAATTAATAGTTCGCGCACAAATGTTTCCATTAATTGATTGCGGTGATATTTTGTATGTGAATGCCACATGTGATAGGCTGGAAAGGCTAGATACTATATATAATCATTTAGCAAGGCTCATACTAAAATAATTTAAATATGTTCATCATTGTGAACTTTACCAGAGGCTAGTTTGGTTTTTGTTAGCAGCCAGAAGGGAAATACACACTCTAATCTTTTCATGTAAGTGTGGATTGGGTGTGGTTCCAGCATATTTGAGAGGCAAACTTCAGTATAGGGACTATGATTTACCTCTTAGAGGGAGTCTTAGAGGGGTATATTTAGAGAAATGTTAGTCCCATTTATGAGGACAAAACGTGCTGATAAATTCTTTAGTAAAAAAATTCCGAAAAGTTGGAATGTTCTTCCAAGTAAATTTATATATAAAAATATTAAGGCACCTTCGCTACAAGTTTTAAAAGGGTCCTTGTTTTCTTTGCCGAGATCTTGTGTATGTTTTAAATGAGTGATTGTAACTACTAAACTTATGTGTTATGTATGTATGTTTTTATGACATTTATATGTATATGATGTTTATACGTTTATGATTTTTGTAAAGGTCACCATTGTAAATGAGCTTGCTCTACGGTTCAACCTAAAACAAACAAACAAACAAACAAACAAACAAACAAACAAACAAACAAACAAACACTCTTTCTATGTCCTTTGTAAGATGCAGTCTCCAGAACTGGACACAGTACTCAAGGTAGGGTCATGCTAGAGATCTATATAGGGGCAACACCGCCTTCCTTTTTCTACTGGTGATACCCCCTTCTATGCACCCCAGTATCCCACCAGTCCTCCTGACTGCTTTGTCACACTGCCTGGCCACCTTTAGGTCATCCGATGTGATTACTCCCAAGTCTCTTTCTTGCTTGGTCATTGTCAGTATTACTCCCCCCATTTTGTACTCCACCCCCAGGTTTATATGGATTAAGTGCATTATTTTGCACCTTTTTTGCATTAAAACCCAGATGCAATACTCTTGATCACTCCTCCAGTTTTTTCAGATCTCTGTGCAACCTTTCCACACACACACCCCTGGAGTGTCCACCCTGTTGCAGATCTTTGCATCATTCATAACTAGGCACACCTTCCTTTCTGGCTCCTTTGCTATGTCATTAATAAAAACATTAAAGAGGACCGGTCCCAGCACTGAACCCTATGGTACCCCACTAGTCACGCTCCCTTCCTCAGAGCAAACTCCATTTACCAGTACCCTCTGTCTCCTATCCCCTAACCAGTTTCTTATGCAGGTTACCATATTGTTGCCCATCCCCAAACTACCAACTTACTTACCAGTCTCCTATGTGGAATGGTGATGAAAGCCTTGCTGAAATCCAGGTAAGCTGCATGCACCTCTCCACCCTGATCTAACTGCTTGGTCACCCGGCCAAATAAATCTATCAGATTTGTTGGCATGAACTTGCCCCTGTGAATCCATGCTGCCTTGATCCTGTAATCTGTTTGATTCCTGATATTTCACAGTCCTTTCCTTTAGTAGTGTTTTTATTATCTTATCCACCATTGATGTCAGACTGACAGGCCTATAACTGCCCACCTCTTTCCTGTTACTACTTTTGTGAAGTAGGACTACTTCTACTCTTCTCTAGTCCTTCAGGGCCACTTTGGTCTCCAGTGATCCATTAAAAAGTTCTGTCAGCGGTGCAGCTAGTATCTTCCAGAGCTCCATTAGCACTCTTGGATGCACCCCGTCTGGCCCCATAGCTTTTCCCACCTTCAGGTTAGCATGTGCTTTCTGGACTCTCTCAGAGAAAAGACTAGTGTCCACTTCCCTCCTATCAACGCTCCTGATACTTTCTCATGGACCCTCCTCTTCCCCTTCCACTGTGAACACTGAGCAGAAGTATTTATTCAGGATGTCTTCCTTTCCTTGGACCCCTCCATACATCCCCCCCTTAACTTTACAATCCCTTACTTAGTCTTATTTTTTCTGCTAATGTATCTGAAAAAAAGTCTTGTCCCCTTTTGATACTGCCTGAGCTATTCTTTCTTCAGTTTGTGCCTTTGTACTCCTTACTGTTCTCATTGCCTCCCTCTGTTTTTTCTGATACACTTCCTTATCCTCCTCTCTCTGGGTCTCCTTATACCTTCTGAATATTACTCTCTTAACCTTTATATTTCCTGCCACCTCTTTCATAAACCATAGTGGTCTCCTCTTCCTTTTGCTTTTGCTTACTTGCTTGATGCAGAGGTTTGTTGCCTTCACTATGCCTTCTTTTAGTTTGGCCCACTGCCTCCCCCAGCTCATCTCCCCCAGCCAGGTCATTCCTGAGGCAGTCACCCATCTTCATGGACCACGCTGTACAATGATCACTGACCCCCAGATGGCTTCCCACATTGATGTCTGCAGTACTGTCCCTGTTAGTAATCACCGGGTCCAGTACTGCCTAATCTCCCAACTGATGCTGAACACTGTCACAATCCTGTTGGAGATGGACAGCAAGGACAGCAGCAGAGGAAACAGAAGCAAACAGTTCAGGTTAATTTGTGTACATGTAAATGGACACAGAGGAACAGGCTGAGTAGAGTTCATTTAGGATTATAGAGAAGAGCTTGCAGCCAGGACAGATTCTTGGGGGATGCTTGAGCAGATAGGGAGTGGAGGGGGAAAGAAAGTCTGCAACATGGGCAGCTTTTGACTTGCCCACTAGGTAGGAATAGAACCAGCTGATTACGTAGACAGACAGCCCTGCTGCCTTAAGCTCGTACAGAAGAAGGGGGTGTAATACAGTGTTGAAAGATTTGGACAAATTGGAAAAGATAGTGGAAATAGTTCAGGCCTGGTCCATACCAGACAGGATGGAGTCAATGAACCAGAGGAGGGAGGAGGGAGATAGATGTGGAGTGTTACTTCCTGAAACCAGGCTGGAAGGGAAAGAAGAAGGAGGAGGAGTCAAGTAACAGGGTGAGTTGTGAGATGGCAAGATGCTCCGGGAGCTTGCCCAGTGTGGAGAAGAGTGAAATGGGACAAAATATTCCAGGAGTGGAAGGGTCACTTCCATTTGGGAGGTGGATGACAGTGGCCTGCTTCAAGATGGGGGTGGGGGTGTGGGGGACAGAGGCAGAGTAGAAGGAGAGGTTAAGGAGGAGGGAAATAGAGAAGTCTATGGCTGGTGCAGAGAGATGCAGAAGCCTGAGGTCTTCTGGGGGTTACGAGTTAGAAGGGCCTTATGAGACACTGCAAGAGTGGTGGGAGAGAAGGAGTGTATGGGAGAGGGCAAGGGGGGGAGGACAGGGGATGGGAGATAGGGAGAAGGTGGTGAAAAAGGAGTTAAAGGAAGCAGCAACAGCAGCAGGGTCAGTGATGTAACTCTGTCTTTTGTACCTCTCTGCACCAGCAGGGGGAGGAAGAACAGGGAGAATACTTACTGAGAAATAAGGAAGCAAAGAGGGTGGTTAAGGAGGCAAAAGCAGACACAGGGCTGCATATTGCAGAAGGGGTCAAAGGCAACGAAAAACATTTCTTCTACTATATTAGGAAAAAGGAAGAAATTGGGGGGATCATTAGGCTACCATAGAGGGTAGGGTGATAAAGGAGGATGGGCAAAAGTCTGCCATTCTTAATGATTACATTTGCTCAGTTTTCACATGGAAGGATAGTGGGCCCTTTCCTAAGAGTGGCATCAAAGCAGCCACTAAAGGTGTCCCGGAGATGAGGCAGCCAATATGTATAAGCAAAAAGGTTCAGAAAGGGCTGGCAGCCCTAAAGCTAGATAAGGCCCAGGGAACATACTGGTTTCATCCAAGGATACTCAGGGAAATTGGCAGCAGAACTGGTTAAAACCCTGGTAGGACTATGCAACAGCTCTTTTAGACAAGGGTAGTTCTAATGGACTGGAGGATGGCAGATGTAGTTTGGATCCTTTGTGGAGGGGGGGGGTCAAGGAACAAATGGGGAACAACAAACCTGTCAGTCTTACCTCTATTGTAGAGGAGATGTTGGAGTCACTGGTCAAAGAGGACCTTGTCAACTACTTGTAGAGCAATGGTCTCTAGGATAGTAAACAGCACGGGCTCATGGCGGGGAAGTCTTGTCAGACTAACCTGGAAGTTTTCTTTGACTGGTTGTCGAGAGAAATGGATAGGGGTCATGTCATGGATTTACTCTACATTGACTTCAACAAGGCTTTTGACTCAGTACCCCATAGACTTTTCCAGTCATCTGTGTGTTGGTCCCAGTGAGCCCGTCAATAGGGTGCCAAATTTCAGAAATCACCACCCCTTTCCCGAGGTCTGCCCCACTGGAGTTAGAATATATAGTTAGGGGGGCATGGAGGGTACAGCCCCCCACATGGGGGTGCATGGGGTGCAGCCCCCACATGTAAAGTGGGAGGCGAAATTAAATCCCTGGTGCCCTAATGATGGGTGTACTTGGACGAGCATGTTCTGGTGGTGGAACCCCCCCATAGATGCTTGTAGAATAAGATCCAGGATCTGGGTGCAGTTAAGGATATAGTAAACTGGGTAGGTAACTGGCTAAAGGGGATGCAACAGAGTGCTGTGGTCAGTGGAGAGGGAGGTCACAGGCAGGGTGCCATAGGGATCTGTGCTTGTCCTGGTCCTCTTCAACACGTTCATCAACAACACTGGAGAAGGAATCTGGGTCAGGTTATGTCTCTTCGCAGATGACAGTAAGCTCTGTGAGAGGGTGAATAGTGGTGAGAGAATCAGCGAAATACAGAGTGACTGACAAAAGCTATAGGGGTAGTCTAAGGTTTGGCAGTTGAAATTCAGTATCAAAAAGTGCAAGGTAATGCACCTAGGGAACAGGAACCCCAGGACAGAGTACTGGATGGGTGGGGTGAGACTTAACACTACAGCTGAGGAACAGGACTTTAGAGTTATCATCTGTAATGCCCTAAAACAATCAAACCAGTGCAACAACACCTATGGTAAGGCAAGTAGGATTCTTGGGTGCATAAGGAGGAATATTTATAGCAGGAGAAAGGCAGTACTACTACCCCTTTATAGATCTTTAGTAAGGCTACACCTGGAGTATTGTGCCCACTTTAGGAGCCCTCACCTCAGGAAAGACAAGGACATGCTGGAGAAGGTGCAGTACAGGGTAACAAAGATGATTCAGGGCCAACAGGGCAGATCTTATTAGGAGTACCTCAAGGCACTGAACATGTACTCACTAGAGACCAGAAAGGAGAGGGGAGATATGATAGAGACCTCTATGGCATATCAAAGGTGAACTGTCGGGAACTATTTAGCTTGAAGACTATTTTGAGGTCACGAGGGAGTGAGTGGAAACTGACAGCAGGGAGGTTCAGCAGGGACATATGAAAGTAATGTTTTATGGAAAGGGTGGTGGAGCCGTAGAATAGTATACCAGCCAACATGGTGGGTGCTAACACAGTTTATGGTTTCAAGCACGGTTGGGACAGAATGAAGGGTATAGTAGTTACTCAGGGCCACAGAAACTGGAAGTAGAATGGGGGAGGATAGGGAGGGCTAGGACCCTGCATGAACAGCAGGTCTCAGGATTTGATAGGGAACTCAGCAGACTGGATGGATCATTGGTCTTTTTCTGCTGTCATTGTCTGTGTTTCTATTTGGGAGTTGCCAACCTTCAGGATGGGTGGGAGGGGAAGGGAGTGGATAAATTTTCAGAACTTGGAGGGGTGATTAAAGGTGTTCTGGATATGGATACAAAGTAATTAGATTTTGCAAACCTGGTGGCTTTGGTGCAAACATTTTAAAGGGTCTGATAAGTTAGCAGTGCGGCAGCAAAACTGGTGGCCTTATAGGAATGCCAGGCCAAATCATAAGCTCAGAGGCAGGCCAGCAGCTCAGCAGAGATCCAGAAAAGGTGAGAACTTCAGACCATGATTTTCCTTAGGGCAACATGGTAATTCCAGACACCCGTAAATGTGTTATGGAAGGAGCTGAGGACAGAGTGGATATTGGCAGCTGTACAGATGTGGGAACCGTCAATGACCGTCAGGTCTGTGTAGAAGGAGGAGGATCAATCTAGCAACCTGAAAGACTGCAGCAAGATGATTTTAGATGGGGTTTGGTGCAATAGATCTTATGCACTTAGTAGACAATATGATGGTAGCTAAGAGCATCTGGGAGAATACCTGCATCCACAATGTAGTGAGGGTGCTAGGAGATTACCCAGTCTAGTAGATTGTGGTTTGAGGATTTAGATTAAGATGGGTGGGGTCCATAGATACTTGTGATAGCTGGAGGGATTTAACATTCTGGCTAAGTTGTGCACTGAGGGGGAGAGTAAATTAATGTTAAAATCCACAATTATCAGGTTAGAAGAACTAGGTGTTAACAAGCTTGGTACATCCAGCAGACCAGACCTGAGTTTGATTCTCACAACCTCCACTTGCATACTGTGTGACTCTGAGCAAATCACTTAACCGCCCAGTGCTCCCAAGTCGCCCCTGAAAACAGGCACGTGTACCTAGTGGGCCTTACCCGGTTACCAAAAGACTAAAAAAAAACAAAAACTCACCAGATGAGGAATTGGAGCAGATGGAGGAGAGAAGTTCAGTGACTGATGCAGGGGATAGGCCAGGGCAGCAGTACACTCCTGCAACAAAAAACAGAACTCTGTGGGGGCGGGAGAGTTTGAGAAGGAGCATCTCATAGGCAGAAGGTGAAGAGACCGATAGCACAGGGACAAATTGGATGCCAGAAGAGAGGTAGATAGCAACACCTCCACCTCTCTTAGGGTGGTTCTGCCTAGCTATGGAGTAACCAGGTATGGAAACTACAGAGTCTTGGACCTTGTGTGAGAGCAAAGACTCAGAGATACAGAGAACATCTGGCTGGAGGCTGATCATGAGGGACTGCAACAGATCCATCATTGGGAGGAGGCAACAGATGTTGGGTTGTACAACCCATAGTCCTTTTGGAAGCTGCACTGACAACGTGGGGTAGAACCAGGATTAACCTTGATGTCCCTTGCCACCAGGTGTAGCAAGAATACAAGGAGCTTAATTGAGCAATAGAGCTGTTTGGGGAGGGGGAGGGGGAAGTCATGGAAAAGAGGGAGGAGTGGGAGGGAGGGAGCCAGAGACACCAGAGAGCTTCCAAGTGGAGTCAAGAAGCAGGTACAAGGCATCAGTCAGGACTCCAGAGGGAGTGGGGAAGAGAGGGAAGAAAAGAGAATAGGAAGGTGGGGAGTGAGGGGGTGGATGGAGCAGGACAGAGTAGAAGGGAGGTGGCAGTGGATGGAGAAAGGAAGGATAGAAGGTGGAGGATGGTTAGGATGTGGAGCAACATAGACATATATTAAAGATAGAGAGACCAGTGGGCACAGAGGAGGGCTGGTATGACCAGAGGGTGTCTAAGGGAGGCCTGACCAGACAGGAAGGTTTACAACTTTGCACAAGCAGGGAAGAAGCCTAGATAAACCAGTCAAGGGGGTTGTTGGGTACACCTGAATATGGTAGAAGCCTAGATGAACAGTTTGGGGTTGTATGATTCACCCCAATGAGGAGGCAGCATATAGGAACTTTTTAAGGGGGGTGTAGGTTGTACACAGATAGGGTAGTAGCCTAAGTGAACCAATTAGGGGTATACAGGCTTCACCAGATAGGGTAAACATAGAAACATAGAATTTGATGGCAGATAAGGACTGCATGGCCCACCTAGTCTGCCCATTTTCCTTCCTAACGGATAAGCTGCAGATCCTAGTTAACCAACAGCCTACTTCCTCCTACCCACCACTAGAATTGCCTTATGTCTGTCCCATGCATTCTTGAATTCCTCCACTGTTTTTGACTCTACGACCTCCTCAGGAAGGCCGTTCCATGCATCTACAACCCTCTCTGTGAAGAAATATTTCCTCACATTAACTCTGAGCCATCCCCCCCTCTATCTTCAAATTGTGCCACCTTGTTCTTGTACATCTTTTTTTCTGAAATATGTTGCCCTCTTGGACTTTGTTGATTCCCTTGAGATATTTGAAAGTTTCTATCATGTCCCCCCTCTCTCATCTTTCCTCGAGGCTATACATCTTTAGCTCTTTTAGTCTTTCTTCATATGTCTTATGGTGCAGACCCTGCACCATTTTTTTTGCCCTCCTCTGGACAGCCTCCACCACCTCTACATCTTTGCGGAGATGGGGTCTCAAGAACTGTACACAGTACTCCAGATGTGGTCTTACCAACTGTCTGTACAGAGGGCCGACAACTTCCCATTTTCTACTGGTGATGCCTCTCCCTATGCATCCCAGTATCCCCCCCAGCTCTCCTTACTGCCTTCTCACAATGCTGGCCCACCTTTAGGTCATCTGATATGACTACCCCCAGGTCCCTTTTCTTTTTTGTTATTGTCAGTATCTCACCCCCCATTGTGTACTCTTCTCCTGGTTTTTTGTTTCCCAGGTGCATTACTTTGCACTTCTTTGCGTTCAATCTAAGCTGCCATACATTTAACCATTCTCCAACCTTGTCAAGTCCCTTTTCATCCTTTCCACCCCACCTTGTGTATCAACCCTGTTGCAGATCATTGTGTCATCTGCAAAGAGACATACTTTCCCCTTCCAGTCCCTCTGCAATGTCACTTATAAAGACACTAAAAAGGACCGGCCCCAGTACTGAACCCTGCAATACCCCACTAGTAACCCCCCTTTCTTCACTGTGGACTCCATTTACTATTACCCGCTGTGTCCTGTTGTCCAGCCAGTGTTTTACCCAGGCTACAACCCTGAGACCCATTCTCAGGCTGCTTATTTGTTTATTAATCTTTTGTGTGAGACTGTGTCAAATACCTTGGTAAAGTCTAGGTAGGCCATGTCCATAGCCCTTCCCTGGTCTACAACTTTGGTCACCCTGTCAAAGAAATCAATTAGATTTGTCTGGCATGACCTTCTCGCTGTGAATCCATGCTGCCTTGGGTCCTGTGCCCCACTGGCCTCAAGATACTCAACAGTTCTTTCCTTCAGAAGTGATTCCATCAGTTTCCCTACCACTGAGGTCAAACTGACAGGTCTCTAGTTATCTGCTTCTGTCTTGCTCCCACTTTTGTGAAAGAAAATCACATCTGTCCTCCTCCAGTCCTCAGGTACCACACCATCCTCCCATGATTTATTAAAAAGGGTAGTCAGTGGTGTTACTAGTTCTCCCCTTAGTTCTTTTAGAGTTCTCAAGTGAATCCCATCAGGCCCCATTGCTTCATCCACCTTCACTTTTAAGAGTTCTTTCAGAACCCTTTCTTCCGTGAAAGGGCTAATATCAACCCCCCTATCCAGAGTGCTGCTATTGACTGGATTAGGTATCTCCTCCTGCCTTTCCATTGTGAATACTGAACAGAAGTATTCATTCAGTATCCTTGTTTTTTCATTGTCGCTCTCTGCTCAACCACCTTCCTCTTTACTCAGCCTCAGTATCCCTGTCTTAGTCTTTCTTTGCTCCCTAATGTACCTATAAAAGGTTTTATCCCCCTTCTTAACCGAGTTGGCTATCTTTTCCTTGGTTTGGGCCTTTGCTATTCTGACTGCCTTCCCCATTTTCTTCTACTCTAACTGGTACAATTCTCTGTCCTGCTCCTTCTGCGTTTCCTTACACTTCCTGAATGCTATCTTTTTCACCCTTACCTTCTCCGCCACTTCTTCCGAGAACCATAGTGTTTTTTTCTTTCATTTTGATTTGTTTATTTGCTTCGCACAAAGGCTTGTTGCCTCTGTGATGGCAGTTTTAATGTTTCCCTATTGTTGCTAAACCCCATCTTCTTGCCTGTTTGCTAGTGCTTTTCTGAGGCACTCTCCCATTTTGACAAAATCAGCCCTCCTGAAGTCCAGTACCTTCACTTTTGGTTGGCTTGACTCTACAGCTAAGTTTATCATGAACCACACTGTTTGATGGTCGTTTATTCCCAGATGGCTACTCACTTCAAGATCGGAGATCCTGTCTCCATCCCCATTTGAGAGTACCAGGTCTAAGACTGCTCCCTCCCGAGTGGGTTCCAACACTAGCTGTCTGAGGCATGCCCCCTGTAGGGCATCAAGAATGGCCCTGCTGTTAGATGTAGCTGCAGCAAAGGTGCTCCAGTTAACATCTGGCATATTCAGGTCCCCATCAGCAATATCTCCCCTTTCTTTGCCATCCCAAGGATGCCTTCTATAATTTTCTTGTCCATTACCTCCCCCTGAGATGGGGGTCTGTATACAACCCCTGTGCGGATTGTGAAGCCATTTCCAGTCTCTAGGGTGACCCACAGTGCCTCCTCTCCTCCCTGTTTACCCTTTAGTTCTGTTGCTTTGATTCCTTCCCTTACATAGAGAGCTACTCCTCCTCCTCCTCTTCTTCCCTCCCTGTCCCTCCTGTAGATTATGTACCCTGGTATGTTGATATCCCAGTCATGGTTTTCTGTGTACCATGTTTCTGTGACTGTCATGATATCCAGGGATCCCTCTTCCATCAAGGCCACCATTTCGGGGAGCTTTTTACCTAGGCTATGGGCATTGGTACTCATTACCTGCCATTTTTTTTGGCTTTATTTCTTTTTGCCCCATCCCTGTCCTTACTGCCTTTGTCTTTTTCTCCATTTATCCCTGCCCTTCTCCCCATTGACTGCTCTATCTTGGTGTTTACCTCACAAACTACCCTGGTAAAAGTCTAAATGAATAAACTGGGGGATGAGGGCTTCACCCAGATAAGGTGGAAGTCTAAATGAACAATTGGGGGGGGGGGGGTGCAGGCTACAACTAGACTGCGTGGAAGTCCATTGCATGGGGGGGTAAACTAAAGTGGTAGAACAGGGCAATGGGCACAGCAGGTGGAAGCGGTACAAAATAATTGATACTACCAAGAGTGTATGATGAACAGCTAAGCCCTTGCAATTAGTAATAATAATTTAGTAGATTAGTCCTTGATAATAGGAAGCAGCAACAGAACAATACAGATTAGCTCTTACAGAGCAAAATAAGGTGAACAAAAGGCCCTAGTTTATAGTAGTAAATAATAAGTAGTTGCAGTACCCTACCTAGAATCATAAGCAACAGATACAACTTATAGTGCAGGCTAGTTGCAGTTCACTATCTAGTAGCAGAAGCAATGCATTACAGGTTAACAATACATACTTACAACATTGCAGGGTGGAAGTAGGACAGAGTCTCCAGACATCCTCGTGTCTCCCTCTGGTGACTCTCCTTGAGGACTCCCACTCCTGCTGGTCCACTCACCCTTGGTTCACTGCACACTGGGACCACATGGATAGGCAGTGGTAAACTAATGGAGAGGTGAGCTGATCCCTGTTGCATGACTAGGACCCACCTCTCCCAGAGTGCTTGGCACTATGATTGGGATGCAAACAGTTTGTAGTGAGAAAGACACTCCAACTGCTTTCTGCAATGTTTACAGAGTGGGCTGGCATGTTAGAGCCAACAAGTACAGGATTCACAAACCTAAAATGGCATCTTGGTATGTTGCAGTTGGGGGCTGGTGATCAAGTGAAGAGTGCAGGTGAGGTGCCCCAATCCCTGCTGCATGACTATGACCACCCTCTCCCTGAGTGCTTGGCACTCTGATTGGGATGTAAACAGTTTTTAATTAATGGGTCATCTTTTTTCCCATACAAAGACCCGTGTATTAATTACCGTAATGCACAAGTGTTAATTACAGCAAACTACATGGCTCTTTGTGTGAGAGTGTCAGTGGTTCCCCAAGAAGAACAAGATGTTGGGATCCATGGTGTGGGCTAATGTTGCCCCATTTTTAATTTTTTTTTATTTTAAAAATAAAGTTTTGGTCCCTCGTTGGCAGCCCCCACAATTGGAGCCACATCCTCCCAGTCTGTGTCCGGCCAGCTGAGAAGACCGTAGAGAGCAGCAAGGCCCCCAAGTTGTCTCTCCTACTGCCTGTCTCCAGAACCCATCTCCACCCAGCATCTCTTGCCTCCTCCACCTCTAACTTCACCCCGGGCCAGGGTGGTGAGTTGGCGGTGGCTCCACTGGCCAGGTGCTGACCACCTGAATCTAAATAAATAAATAAAAAGTTTGTTTTCTGTGCCACGCACACGGGCGGGCAGATGGGAGTCTTTTTTCTTCTCTCTGGCTCAGCCGGCAAAAAAACACAACTCCTCAACTAAATAAAACAAAGTATGGGGTACAGTGTGTAAAACTTGAATTTTACACACACCCTCATTGTTAGATGGCTGTATGAACCCCCCCCCGAGCTTTGCCCTCAGGGTTTATGTGCCATCCAACAACTCGGGTGTATGTAAAATTCTCATAACACACTGCAGCCCATTCTTTATCCTATATGTAGTGAGAAAGAAGCTCCTACTGCTTTCTGCAATGTCTGTAGAGTGGGCTGGTACATTGAAAAGTTAGAGCTTACAAGTGTAGGGCTCATGACCTCTAAAATGGGCTTATGCAACCTACTGAGGAGTTATGCTTGTGCAACTGTATTGCTAGTTTAAATGCATGAGATGTTGACACTATGGTTGTTCACACTCTTTGATCCACAGGGAACTACCACCCCGTCGAGGTACCGTGAAGTCAAAGGAACCCTCTGAGGCGGGTTCCAACCTTAGAGTTGACATGGGAACAAATTATTTAGGCTAAAGATACCTTAGGAAGAAGCTCGCAAGAAGAGAGAGGTGTGCCGCTGAAGGAGGAGGGGAGGATGGTGGGGCAAAGAAACAGTGCTTCTGTGAGAGACTGAAGAGAGCTGACTTAAATAGCTCAGGGAGGGGTCATGACTGGTTGCTCCCACCCACTGAACTGCTGGTATAACCTTTCAATTCAATGGGCTTACGCAACTTAGTGAGGAGTTATGCTTTTACCATTTTGTTAATAGTTTAAATGCATGTGTTGTTGATAATTTGGCCATTCGTATTCTCTGATTCATGGGGAACTACCACCCTGTCAGGGTACTGTTAAGGTAAAGAAACCCTCTGAGGAGGTTCCACCCCTCCTTAGGCTAAAGATACCTTAGGAAGAAGCCCCCAAAAAACACTGAGCAGCAAGTAGAGACACAGAGCCTACTTGAGTTTGGAGTGGCAGCAACTAGTAATGACTGGAAGCAGGCATCAATTGAATCGAACAATGACTGACAGATACTGGAATTGACAGTAGAGAGGTATGACTTCTGTAAGGAGAGAGGGAACGGCAAAAGAGGAGGCCACCATCCAACCCCAACTTGCAGTGGAAACTTACCTAAAGTTAAGACTACCTATGTTTTATGACCTTTGGCATGAAGGAGAGGAAGAAACCCTGAAACATTTAAACAAGCCAAGGGGGATGGTGGAATTAAGCAGGGAAAAAGCAAATGCCCCAGTGCCCCCCTCCCCCAACAGAGTGAGGTAGACTGATACCAGGGCCACGGAAGCAACAAAAGGAAACACAAAGGAAGGAAACAGCAGGGGAGGCATGGAGGGAGGACATAGGGATCAGGATGGGGGAGCTGGTACAGATGGAGGGACCAAAACATGGAAAGCCATGTGTACAAATGCCCAGAGCCTGGCAAACAAGATCAGACCTATCAGCATTGATAATGGAGGAAGACCTGCATTGTCGCGGCCACTGAAACATGGTACACAGGAAACCATGACTGGGATGTTACCATGCCAGGGTACACAATCTTTGAAAAAGAGACAGGGAGGGCGACAAGAGGGAGGGGTGGCTATGTACAGTACATTGGAGATGGGATCAAGGCAATGGGGATGGGGGAAGACAGGAAGGGGAAGAGGTTCTATGAGTCTCATTAGAGATGGAAAATGGCACCACCATCCACACTGGAGTTGTCTACAGAACTCCAGCACAAGGGGAAGAAATAGAGTATTAGTGGAAACCATACAAAAAATGGTAGAGAAAGGAAAGGTATTTCTGGCAGGGGACCTAAACATGCCAGATGTAACTGGAACACATATGCAGCAGCCACTACCAGGAGCAGAGACATCCTGGAAAGTCCTGGAAGGGATGTGCCTCAGACATTTGGTGAAGGAGCCCACACAGGAGGGAACAATTCTAGACCTGGTTCTCACAAATGGTGACAGAATGACAGATTTATTAGTGGGCAGTCATCTAGGGACCAGTGATCACCATACAGTGTGGTTTAAGGAGAAGACAGTAGTAGAGTCAAGCCACTCAAAAGTAATGATCGTGGACTTCAAGAGGGCAGATGTTGCAAAAATGGGGGAACACCTCCAGAAAATCCTGGCAAAGGGGGAGGGAGAGGGAGGAATGGAGGAACAGTAGCAGAAACTTAAAGGAGCCATAGCACAGACAACCCACCTCTGTGTAAAGCTAATAAAGCAAAAAGAAAGAAAAAAACACTAAGGTTTTCAAAAGAGATAGCAGGGAAGGTTAGAAAAAAAAAAACCAGGCATTCAGAAAGTACACAGAACATAGAGGAAGGGAGACAGGAAAGTGTACCAAGCAAAACAGAAGGAGGTGGGGAAAGCAGTCAGGTGCACAAAGGCACAAACTGAAGAAAGGATAACAAATTCAGTACAAGAATGTGACAAAACCTTCGGGTATATCAGAGGAAAGGAAGAAGACTAATGGAGGAATTGTGAGGTTGAATAAAGGGAGGGGAGAATGTGCAGAGGGGGACATAGAAAAAGCAGAAATTTTAAACTAATACTTCTGCTCAGTATTTACAAAGGGAGAGGAAGGGAAGGGACCAAAATCAGGGTGTAAAAACACACACGGGGGAAGGTGGACACCAGTCCAATTATGGAGGACAGAGTCCTAAAGTAACTCTCGAAACTTAAAGTGAACAAGGCAATGGGACCAGATGGGATGCATCCTAGAATGCTGAAAGATGAATCCTATCAAGGGATGGAGGCCGGGGGGTGAAGCTGCAAGATGGCCTCAATGCTGCTCTGCTCCCCACTGCTCTGTGCTTGTTATGGCATTTTATGGCGTCTAAAGGCATAGTTTCTGTTCTTGCAAGCACTGAATTTTAATTTCATGTGAGAAATTCAAGTTTATTTAGACAAAAGAGTTGTTTTACTGAGTCTTCTTGACTTTCAATCATTTGGGAACTGTTAAGGGCTCTGGATAGACACTTGGACTCTATCCCGAACATCACGGTAATAACCTCAACTGTTTAAAAAAAGAAACTTGAGATGAAGCACAGCTGGTGAATGAAACTGGTCTTAACCCAGCTTTTAATCAGCAGAAATAAACTTTTATTGTAAAATTAGTCACTAAGCAGCTGTGCTCATAACTGTAAGGTCGCAACGGCTGGCAGCCACACTATTTGATGTTCTTTTGTGCAAACAACAGATCCGAGTAAATTAGACTTGAGAATAGCTAAAAGAAATGAGAAAAATATTTTTGGAGAGATCACACCATGCAGATATGCATGTTTATTTTTTACTACAGGTATGATGTTGTTGCGTAGGGGAAGGGGGTACCTCTTCTATCTAAGAAAAGATAAAAGATATTACACTCAGATGAGCTATTCTCTCTCTTTTATTTCCACAGAATCCTATGTACAAGATAAGGTGATATTCAGAAGGCAATCACTGGAGTCCTGTGGTGGGCTGGTAATATTTGAGTACTCCTGCATTAGGAAGAAGGAGCAAAACCTGCATGAGACCCATTTCTGGAGAAACCTGTTTAAGGATGCTGTTTCAGAGATGGTTGGAGGTCGATTTTGATATTTTCCCCAACAGGTACTGTGCCTTTCACTTAAAGGACTCCGCTCATTTGTAGAGGCAAAATGTGGCATACCAGTCATATTGGTCATATGTTTTGCTCCATTTGCAAGCTCTTCAGCTTTGTTTATGGAGAACATGGAGTTTACCTAAAATTTGGACATGGAGTTTACCTAAAATTCTGAGTTATCTCATAGGACTCCTTGAATGGAGCCAAATATGATATTTTGCTCAAATAATCTGTATATTGTCTCTGATATGGCTTGTTGATGCCTACAGTGAACCCCAGGTCCAGGAAAACTTACTGATTACCTTTTTTAAAGTCGGTTGCTAGAGACAAATTTAGGGGTGAGACTCCCCTGAAAAGATACTTTGTAAGTTCTCTTACTGATGAATGAGGTCATGATTTTGGTTTTTTATAGTGATGTATATACTTTTGAAGTTTAGGCTGGGGTATCAGCTCTGCTTGGGAACAAGGAATCGGGACTCTCCTAAGGATAGAGCATTCTACCTGATAAAGCCCTGTTTACATGGTCACATTTGCACTGGAGTAACCCGTGCACTCGGGTTGTTCCAGTGCAATTGTGACTGTGTGGACATGTACCCGATCAGGGTAAGCCACTCGCTAAGATGTTCCCAGATTCTCTGGTGGGCTGGGGGCACCAAGGAGAGTGAGCAGCAGCTCAGCTGGAGGTGTGCACTGTCTGTGCCGCAGCAACCCATTCATCAGCCAGCAGATGGCTGGCTCCCCCCTGATGCATGTCCCCTTGCCAGCACTGGTTGTGGTGGTGTGGAGAGGGGCCATGTAGACAGACAGGATGTGGGTGGCAAGTGAACTGGACCACGCTGTTGCAGTATTTTATTTGTAGCACTGCTGCCATGTAGACACTGCTGGAGGTACTAATCTGCAAGCTGAACCTCAGGATCTTTACACTTTAGCCATTCAGTGCTGACTGAAATGCCTAGAATATTGAACAAGTGTGTAACAGGTTCCAGCTGATGTTGCATTAATTAATTTCATTACTAAAATTGTTTTTCTGTAAGAACTCCTCCAAACGAGCTTTGACTTGGATTTTTATGTAAACTAGATCCCTGGCAGATTTTATGAACTGAAAAGTATGCTTTCAATCTGATATAGCCTGAAACAGTTATATTTTTCTATGACTCCTAGTGGGGAGTAGACCTTTTTGTGGTGTAAATTTACCATGTTAGAATTTTAATGTTTATGTCTATTTTTATATATATATATTTCTGTACCAGTATTATGACATTTGGGGATAATAAGTAGTCCTAATTCAGGATGCTGTCTGGCTGTGTTTTAATGATGTGGCTAATTGATGACAGAGAGAAATTTGGAAGAAATAATGGAAGACCCTGCAAGGTATCGCAGCAGGTGGGGCTTTGTCTGGGGGCAGGTCCTGAGACACCTGAACAGTAGGGACCCAGGTAGGACCACCCAGAAGGGGCTGGAGGTTACCAGGGGGAAGGGAACTTGTGGCCAGGGACAGGGAGGAGCCAGGCTCCTTAAGAGGGGCTGCACAGTAGGAATTCTTCCTCATTCCGCTTTGTCCCAGGTCGCATCCCACCCAAACCTCATCCTTGTAAAAGCAGGGGGGGAATGTGGGGGGGGTACAGGAAACTTGCTGTCCCACTAAGGGGGATCACCTTAGGGGTTGAGAAGGAGTTTCACATTTTTTTTCCCACTGGGTTTTCCGTTTTTTTTGCCTTCTCCAGCAAGGGGGGAGTTATTCTAGTTAGAGTAGGCTAGGGAGCAGATAGGTAGGTGTCACAGTCATGAACATTGTAAGTGTGGTTGCTTGGTAGTCTTGGAACACTGTGGAGGGGGTATCAGGGGATCACGTGTCTTGACCAGCCAGATCTCCCTGAGGCTGACAGGAGGGTGAGCCTGACGGATGGCGTCCGGAGGGCACCCTCTTCGGGCAGGGTCCTGCGGCATGGCGGATCCTCTGACAGGGGAGGAGCTAGCCATCCCTTATGCTCCGGAGGTTGTTGTCCCTCGCGGAGTCCAGGTTGATGGTAAGGCGGCCCTCTCCTGGGAGGGAGGGTCGACCATCAATGATCTAGTGCTCCATGGGGAGCTAGATTCCTTCCAGGGCTACCTAGCTGCTCACAGCATGCTAGCAATTGTATATATGGACAATTGCTTTTATCAATAAATACATGGCTGTGGCCATTTCTCTAAAGCCCATTGTTGTGTCAGTTTGTTCAGGTGAAGAAGGTATATGCCCTCAAAAGACAATTCACCTGAAATCATTTAGTTTAAACAAGTAGGTATGGGAGTGTTAATGACTGGAAGGGGGTGGAACACCATAGTTCACAGTTCCTTGAAGTCAGTTATTTAGTGACACGGAGTGTTAAACTTCTGACTCATTAGCTAGAGATGCTTTTCTCAGGTATGGTGGGATAGACCTCATGAAAACCTCCACAGGATTGACAAAGGGTCACAATATAAACTTCCTTGTAATTATTTGTAATGGAGGACTGGTGAAGGCCCTAACTGAAGCTTGAAATAGCCACTAACTGACTGGCTTATAGATGGGTTAAATTAGTGGACTAGTGAAAATTTTAAAAAAAAGTAGCTGTTTTGAGGCCCTGATCAGTAAACTCCCAGAGGAAGTGGACTGCACACTGCAGTCATGAGTCTCATTTCAGTGTTATTGCAGTCCACACTGATATACAGTTGCTTTTATTCACTGCACTGTAAATGCACTCCATTGACTTTGTGTTATATTCCTTTACCACTGCATTATCTTTCTTATGTTTAGAGGCACACTGTAATAGCACTGCAAATAACTGACAGGTTTTCTTGCACACTTTTTCACAACTGCATTTCCTTCATTGATTTTTGATGCACACTGGAATAGTACTGCCAACACTTTAGAATTTTTCTTACACTGTTTTACCACTGCTCTTTCTTAGAAATCTTAGAAATTATGTTAAAAAAAGCACTTTCAAAGTGTCTGTTCGCACACATTTATTATACTTCCACATTATAGTTAATATTTGTTTATAATGTAAACTCTTTGCAAATGTTCAAATTGATATTTTTGGGGTTTTACTAACAGATCTGGGTATTTCTGGTGATGTACTCAGTGGTTAAATACTGTCTTGCAATCAGTAGCGAGTATTATTGTTGTTGAAATTAGTTACAGTAATTGCACCATGAGGATGTGTTCCATATAGTAACAATTTTTATACAAATCAGGAGAAGAAAATCACAAACAGAACACCATACAGAGTGAGACAAGGAATAGGGCACCACTAAAAAGTAAAATAGCCAGCCCAGACGATACACCTTAAACAGGGAAGGAGCTGAGAGCCACTGAGGGCAATGTTATTTTCTGAGCTGCACAGTGAAAGAGGGACATAAAGCAAAACAAAGCAAACAAACTGATGAGGAAATGGGGAGGATGAACCCAAAGCAAGTGCCCGTGGGAGGAAGGATACCCCTCAGGGTCCCAGTGTAGCTAGGTAAATCCAACTTTAGCCAGGTTTTCCCCTTATTTATTGCCTCTCCTAGTGCAGCTATTATAGAAAGTGGATGTTAAAGCATCACTTCCGGGTATTGGCTAAGGGCAATCTAGCTAGCCTATATGCTAGGGATCCCACGCTAACTGTCACTCCCTGGCTAAGAGGGCTATGGGTCAGTTATACACTTAACAGGTTATTAGACCTAGGCTACAGCATTGGCAACTATACTGCTCGGGTGGCTGACTGACTGTCCCAATCCCTTCCTCTTTCTTTTGGCTGGAGCTGCTGCTCTAATGTGCTTAAATTAGCAACATTTGCAGTTTAAAACACTAACCCTGGATTTGGCTACTGGTGGCCATCTGGCTACTAGCCACCCTTTTCCACCCTGGGGCGCTATCTCGTTTATAGCTGGGGCTTGCTTTGCCTCAACTGGTTCACTAGGTGCTTATTTATAAATAAATGAAATGTTTGAGCTAGCTAGCCTTAGTTCAGTAGCCCACCTAGGCTAACATATCTGAAAATGGGGCCTTTCTGTGCCCTGCTCCTTCACTGGAGCCTTTACTTTTGAATACAGGGCCTGCTTCCCCTTTTGCTCTGCCTCTGGGAGCTATCTACTTTACATAGTTCCACCCCTGCCAATACTTCCCCGCTGGAGCATGATTTAAATAAATTTAAATAGATCTGCCCTCAGGTGGTCCTTTTCTCTGGGGCCTTGCCTTAGCCCTACAAACAGCTATAGCCATCACTTGCTGCACCATCTGGCATGATTAAACACATTTTTTAAAGTAATTAGTTCTGGCAAGAATCACCTGTCCGATGGTGCTGACTCACTGCCCCAGCCCAGGAAGAAGGAGGACAGGTGGAGGAGGTAGGATTTGACTGAAGCCAGATGATCAGCAGTCTTTCTTCTGGGCCTTGCTGGTTGCTTGCTCCTCTCTGACACTCTGCTGTCCTGATGCACCACCACTGAGGGACTGGAAACTTTTTCTTTTTAACTAAATGAAACAACAAATAGGACTAAACAGAGCCTGCACCGTGGCCAGACGACTGCTAATTCTTAGGCTCACTACCTTGATCACTGACACTACAGGTCACAGCACTAACGCAACAGGGACTGGACGTCTTCACAGGACTGGCCAGGATGCAGAGAGGAACACCTCCAAGCCTGAGGTAAATACCCCCTGCTGGTCACTGGCTCCTCTTCTGCTGCTACTTGTCCTCTCCTCAGTCTGCACTCTTTTCAAAAACTAATGGCTGCGACTGGCCACACACTCTTGAGCCCTCCCTGCGTTTGGGATGCCAAGTCCCTAGCAACCTGGGTGGCAACCAGTTGCCCAGCATGAAGTGGACCTTCTAGCTAGCACAAGTTCATGTCAACTTGCTAAGCAAGCTAAGCAAATAAAAAAAATCTTTTAAACTGCAAGTTGCAGTTTATTTCTATGGGGCTTCTGCCAGCAAGCTTGTTTACTCCTTTCTTGCTCCTCAATTATCAGAGGCACCTGGGCACCTTACTGGGGATACTGGGGTTTTCTTGGGACCCCATCTTTGGGATATTAAATTATATGTCCCAATGATCATTATTATTTGGGAAAGGGCAGGATGAGTCTATGCCCCACATGTGCTCCTCATTATCACTAGTGGGGTGAGATTCATTTACAGAAGATAGGAGAAATGAGATGTTGCATTTGCAAGAATCAAGGATTTGTCCTTAACCAGCTGATTTGTTTCCAGGAATTTATATGGGATGGGGTTTCAGAGATGTTATTTTTTTTCTCTTGGTTGTTGTCCCCCTTTCCTAACTAATTTGGTTTCAATGGGTGCGTCCCCTTTTAATTTCAAAGGCTCAGGCTTTTTTCCTTTTAATTTCAACTTCTCCTTCTGGGAGTCATTTCCCTTCTCTCTCTCTTCCAGCTCACTGAAGTCAAATACTAAATTTAGAATTAAAGCAGTAATTAATTACTCTTTGAAGATAATTTTTGTCATTTTTGATCATCTTTAATCATTAAAAAATACAACTTCTAAGAATAGTAATTTCTAAGAAGAATTTAGCAGACTATTTTTTAAGAGTAAAATATTACTAAATGAGGCTCAAAAATAGAACTGCAATGCTCTTCAAAGTACAATCTTTTAATACTACTGAATCATTAATGAAGATTAGAGTTCAAGGATTTAAATTAGACAGTTAAGGAAGGGTATATTACCATGCATTTAAGTTCTACTAAGCAAGGAGACAGACAGAACAACCAGCAACACCAATGAATTTTACAGACGGTAAGCAATCATAAAATGTGTTTTTTTTAGTTAGAAATAATACTATGCCAGAAAAAGGTTGACCATGTCCCTTTAAAAGTCTGCTGAACTACATTTTCCAGAAGTCTACTCAATCAGTGAACTACATTTTCCAGAACCACTTCCTGTTCCTACTCAGATTGACTGTTAGCCTACATTTGGAATATCAAACTGGTGTTGGCTGCACAGTTAAGATTTAGATGTATGAGGTAAGTGCTTATGTTTAAATAAAAAAGTGCATCATTTTAACTCCCTGAAATGTTAAATACAGTAAGGGAATTATTAGTCAGGTTTTAATTGAAATGCCGTGCAGCTTTGATTGAATATTTTGTTATGAAGACATTTTCTCTGCTCTGAATTCCTGTGGCGAAAACTCTTTGAAAAGGTTTTAAAATGCTCATTTTTTTCAATTAAATCACTCCTTAAAGTGTCTAGTATGCATTGTGCCTTTAGTTTATCTTTTGTGTGTGGTATTTTTACTGATTTAGTTACTTTTAAAGTTGTAGTTTCTTTTGGGGTGGGCAGGGGAGTTACTTAGCAGCAGGAAGATTGTATTAATAAGCAAGTCCAGAATGCATTTTCTGTGTGTATGCCCATTCAGTAGCCTATTTATCTATATTTACAAAGAAAAGACTTTACAATTTTTTTTTATCTGAGAAAATCTGAAGTATCCTGTAGATTGATAAAGGCAGATTTATTTATTGCAGATATCTGAGTGTAAACAAGACTTGAGCTGAGGGGATCTTCTGATTAAGAAGAGGAAGGGACATAAGAGGGCACAGTCTCAGACTGGGGGGGAGATTCAGGAGGGAGGTAAGGAGACAGTTCTTCACGGAAATGGTGGCGGGCAAGAGGAACACTCTACCACAGGAGGTTGTGGCCTGTAAGACAGTGGGCAGTTTCAAGAGGGAATGGGACAGGGTGAGGGTGAGGGTAAATCTAAGGAGGGGAGGAATAGGAGGGGCAGCTGCGACATGAGGGGCTAGCTGCAAAATTGAGTAGACTCGATAGACCATGAGGCCTATTTCTGCTGGCATTTTCATATGTTTGTGTGAGGGAGCTACTTTTTGCATTTAATATTTGTATTTGATTAAAACATTTGCATGTGTTAATCCATTATATTAAATAGTAATGATACGAACATATAGACATACAAAATTGGCAGCAGAAACAGGCTTCCTGGTCCATCGAGTCTGCTCAAGTGTGCAGCTAGCACCTCATCCTGCAGCTGCCCCTTCCTCCCCTTTTCCCAGTATATCTTTCCCTTACCTGTCCCAACCCCTCTTGAAACTGCCCACCATCTTACAGGACACTATTTCATCTGGAAAGGCGCTCCATTTGTCCACCACTCTTATGGTGAAAAAATGTCTCCTCATTTCCCTCCAGAATATTCCTCCCTCCAATCTCAGTCCATGCCCTCTCGTGTCCCTCCCCCTTCTCATCTGGAAAATACCTTCTGTGTTGGTCTTGTTTATCCCCTTCAGATACTTAAAGGTCTCAATCATATCCCCTGTATACCTCCTCTCCTCCAGCGAATACATATTCAACTCTTCCAGCATGTCCTTGTACAGCTTGCTCTCTAATCCCTGAATCATCTTTGTGGCTTTTGCTGCACCCGCTCCAACAATCTGATGTCCTTCTTTAGGAATGGGCACCAGTACTGCACGCAGTACTCCAGGTGGGGCCTGACCAATGACGTATATAGGGGCAGGATAATCTAACTCCTTCTGGAGGAGATCCCTCTTGAAATACACCCCAGCATTTTATTGGCTTTTGCTGCCACCTTCATGCACTGAGCAGACTTGTTCATGCTTCCCATAATGATCACTCCTAGGTCATTCTCCTCTGTGGAGCTCCCCAACTGTATCCCATTCAAGTGATAATCCCTCCCTGGTTCCTGGCTCCAAAGTGCAGAACCTTGCACTTCTTGGTGTTGAACCACAACTGCCATGTTTCTGCCAGCTCCTGCAGCTTAGTCAGGTCCTCCTGCAACCCCTTCCACCTCTTCATGTCATCAGCCACAGCTCCCCTTTTGGTATCGTCTGTGAACTGACTGATCCTACTCTGGATCCCAAGTGAAATATCTGCAATAAAAATCCCAAACAGCACCGTTCCAAGTACCGATTCCTGTGGTACCCTGCTCGTCACCACTCTTGGTGGTGAGAGGTCCCCCACCACCACCCTTTGCTGCCTTCCCTTTCTCCAGTTTGTGATCCATTTCACCAGTTTTGGTACCGCCTCCACATATCCCAGTTTCTCCCCAACCTCCCATGCAGCACTGAATCAAAGGCCTTGTTGAAGTCTAAATGCAGGACATCCACTGCATGGCCCTTGTCCAGTTCCCTTGTCATTCAGTTGTACTACTCTGCAAGGTTTGTCTGGCAGGATCTGCCCACTACAAAACCATGCTGTTGACCATCCTGGAGACTGTTTTCCTCCAAGAAGCTCACTAGTCTCTCTTATAGGATGGTTTCCATGAGCTTTCCCACGACTGAGTAAGGCTCACTAGACTATAGTTTCCTGGTTCATTCTTTGGACCACTTTTGTGGATGGACACCACATGGGCCCTTCTCCAGTCCTGTGGTACATATCCTGTGTCCAGGGAGATATTGAACAGGTTGACCAGTGGCCCTGGCAGGACCTCTGCCAGCTCCCTTAGTACCCTAGGGTGAATGCCATCAGATCCAGGTGCTTTGTCCACCCTTAATGCCCTCAATCCATCTAGTATCCTGCCTCTATAATCCCTACATCTGTCAGCTCCCCTACCCACCCACCCTTTGCCTGGGGTATCTGCCCCGTCTCTTGCATGAATACAGAGCAGAAGTATTTGTTCAGTGCCTTTGCCTGCTCCACTCCTTTCTCCACCCACCCTCCATCCTTCTTAATCCTCACCAGCTGATCCTTGTGCTTGTTTTATGTTCCTAAAACTGCTGAGTGTTGTTTATGAAAATATCTCCTTATATACGTTTGGAGGAATTACATTTTCTTGGCTCCTGTTTGTTCATAAACTGACTTAAGGTAGGGTGGACTGCATGGGAAATACTGTATTTAATTACAACTTTGGCATATGTAAATCCATTACATTAAATTAAATAGCAATGGTGGGATCAGTATACTTTTTTTTCTTTTTGCTGAAGACTGCTGATTATGAAAATCACTCTTTTGTGTATTGGAGAAGAATTTCTTGAATAATTTTCATGTTTCTGAAAAACGTGCCTTTTAATTTATTCTTTGAATCTATGTAGCTGTTTATTTTAAAGGTGCTCATGAATTTATATTTTGTATGTTAGTGTCTCACATTTTATTTATACTACATGGAGAAGTATGGGATTCATGGTTATAGAAGGGTGATCTGAGGAGGAGGGTCTAGTTGCAGGAAGGGACTGGTCTAGAGGAGGTTCTGCTCTGGTGGGAGGGTGGATCCAGCTCTTGGAAAGGGTGGTTATCTAGGTGTCCAGCTCCAGGGATGGTGCTTAATTTGTGGGGCAGGTCTATGGGTGGCAATGAATAGAGGGGGTCCAGCTGTAGGGAAGGTTGTCTGCTGGGGGAGGCTAGTCCAGGGCATGAAAGGGTGAACCAACAGCAGGGAGGGTAGCTGGTGTGGGGGGGCTAGTTTGGGGATGGAAGCGAGGTCCAGCTGCAGGGTGGGAAGTTGAATGGTGAGGCTGGTACGGGGCTTCTGGTGAGTCAAGCTGTAGGTAGAGTGGTTAACTGGGGGAGTGCTGGTCCTGGGGCATGTGGGCTACAAATTCAGAGATGTGATCTGTTGGCATGGAGGCTTGTGGGGGGTTCCAGCGGCATGGAGATTGTATGGCATGTAGTTGGCAGCTGGTCCAGATGCAAGAAGGGTGGTTGGCTGGGGAAGAGTCTGATCTGGAGGTTGTGTGGTGCTCTAGCTCCAGTGAGGTTGCTCATAATATGAAAGGCTGGGACTAAAAGGGCTGTCCAGTTGCATGAAGGATAGTCTGGTGCCTGGTAGGGTGATCTAGCACAGAGGAGGGTGGTTGGCTGTTGGGGGGGTAATCTGAGCACTGGATGGTGAAGGTGGTGGTCAGATTGGAATTGTTAGGATATATACCCAGAATTGTTAGGATATATAATGGGAAATCTTGACTTTACGGGATGAACTATTGACTACCAATAGTCATAACAACTGACAGTCAATAGTTGATCCATTAGTGCAACTATTTTCCCTGTATAGCCATCAACTGGTAAGGCTAGTACTGCTGGCTCTGCACTGTGCCATATGCACTTCCCTCATTACAGTGTCATGTGCACTGTTACCACCTCGATGTTCCAGACACACTTCCGCCACTGCATAGTGGCATGTGTACTGCCATCACAGTGCATTTCCACATGCACTGCCAACTCTGCATCATGTGCACTGCAGACACTGCAATGCAGCATGCAGTACTGCGTGTATTGCCACCACCTCACTGGTACACTACCGCCACTACACTGTGTCATGTGCACCACCATCTCTGTGTGGTACCCTGTGTTCTGCTGACTCCATACTGTGCCACTTGCTCTGCCAACACCACCCAGTGACTCATGTATTGGCATCTCTGCATTGCCACATGCACTGCCAGCTCTGTTCCATGTACACTGTCATCACCACACAGTGCCACTTGCACAGCCACCAGCTTGCTGTTCTGTGCACCATTTGCTGTGCCACATGCACTGTTGATTCCACACTGAGTCATTTGCTCTGCTATCAATATTTCATGCCATTTGCACTGCCGACTCCACTGGAACTGTGCTTGGTGTTGACTATTGCTGTGCCCTTGCTCATTTGCCCTGGGCTGGAGGCTGGGACATCTGTGGCATCAGTTTTCATCCACCCACCCTTGAAGGCCCAAGTATTGATACATGCCCTGTAGGTCAGGTGGTATCCATGGGTAGCAGAATAAAGGCATATTATGTTAAAATTATTAAATCAAAATAAGGCCTACACTTTAAGGCTATGGACTGGTTAGTCCCCTTACCAGTTCACAATGACACCCAGTTTCAACCCAGTTTTAAAGCTGGGAGGTCATGTGTCATTCCTAATATCATATCCTAAGCTAGTGACAGTGGTGAGATTTGAACTAGGGATCACTGGGCTTGTGTATGCAATATCTGTGTTCTCCTGTAGCTCTTGTACTTCTCTGGTATTCTGTCTGTACTCTTTGCTTTTCTTTATTCCTTATAATAATCCTTTTTCCTTTTTTTCTACAGGTCTCAGAGGACATTGACCCTGGTCTGACAGGACTCAGACTACCTATATATTAGATGATTATTGTTTGTGTTTAACCTTCCCTGTTAGTCCCATTCTGTTCTTGAAGCAATATGGATTCTTTGTGACCCCATGGATATTCTTTTTTTACAGATACGATTGGACATCACTCCAAGACACCCATCCCAGGCTCCCCAGATCCAAGGTAAGAGATCTCTTGTCTATGCTAGTTAGGCAAGCTGTGATGATGCAGCCTCAACTGTGCAGTGCCTGTCTCCTGCACCCTTTACATTGCCCATGCTCATAACCCACATATCATGTTAATTAATTTGCAGTGGAACATCAAAATGCCAGAACCAACAGTAATGCAACAAGCAGACTATGTGTGCATTCAGGTTCCTACATGGTATTTCCTAACCCTGCAGGAACAAATGTTTTGAACTAAAACAGATCTGTCAGTTTAAAGGGCGTTCGTTCACAGTGCCAATAAAATTGTGAGGGGACAGCCCTGAGTAAGTTATTTCTCCACAGGTTTAGCTCATCTTATAAGGTTCAGAAGTTCTGGCATTTCTCATTGTTAAAGGCCAGCAGAAGCTGATTTTTCACTGTGGATGGCATGATGCCAGGAGGTTGAGACACCCACTGGAAGAGGTACTAGGTGTTGCTGCTCCAGGTGCACTGAGGTGGTTGAGTAGGGTAACAGGTTGATAGGGGCCCCATGTTTATGCTGAAATGCTGCCTCCAAGAGGGTTTGCAGGCTATGGGCCAAGCCTGGGTTGGCACCTGAATCCAGGGCAACAACACAGAATTTGACCAGCAGCAAAGAGGCTGGCCTCTGGGGGAAGGTTAGGGAGGAATAGAGCTGCTGCTGGCATGCAGTGGCAGATTAGGTAGTATGAAGGAGAAAGTACAGTTACATAAGAACTTACCGTAACAGTAGGTCATTGAGAACAGCTCTTGCAGCAGGTTACACCATTAGGACTGAAGCCATCAGGTAGCAGGACCCCACATAAACCTTCTAGCTAGCTACATACAGTGGGGGGCCACCCCCTGATGTTGGCCCTGCCCCCAATGTCCCCTACATCATAAAAGGGGTGGTTCCCCCAACATTCCTCAGTTCTCCTGCTGGAGACTTCAGCATAGTGATATAGATTCTGAAGGGAGACCAAGAATTCACTTCCAATGGAAGACCAATAAATGTTGTCAATGCAACTACAGATGACCTCCTGAGGGGAAGGTGGGTGGGAAAGTACCTGCTGCAAAAGCTTTTTTCAAAGATCTACTGTTACGGTAAGTTCTTACGTAACTGTACTATCTTACTTCAGGATACAGCTCTTGCAGCAGGTTACACCATTAGGACTGAGTCCCAAGCAGTGTGCATTAGCCCCTAAAAACAGGATGAGAACTGGAGAAGGGTGAAAAGGAACCCCTCATGAAAGAAGCCCCTGTAGGACTGCAAGGCCAAAACCAGGTCTGTGCCTGGAGGCAATGTCCAGACTGTAATGTCTGATGAATGTGTGCACAGTACTCCAAGTAGCTGCTGCACAGATGTCTGAAGCTGAAACGTTCCTCAGGGAGGCGAATGAAGCTGCTGTCACCCAGTGGAATGACCCTTTACCGGTCCCAGTAAGGGTTTGTTCTGCTTCTGATAGCACAAAACAATGTCATTTACCAACCATTTTGAAAGTGTCTGTTTGGATACAGGTGCCCGTAACATCTCGGTGGCAAATGAAACAAACAACTAATCTAACTTTATATTCTGTTTGGTTCTAGTCAGATAGTATCTGAATATTCGAGAATATATGAGAGCCTCTCCTCTATTGGAATACTCTGGGTAATAAACAGGAAGGTTAATCTTTTGGTTTAGAGTAAACTCTGACACTACCTTGGTTAAAAACTTAGGATTAGTTCTTAAGGACACTCTGTCCTTATGAAAAATTAATTACGGCTCTTTGCACTTAAGTGCCTGGAGCTCTGAAATCCTTCTGGCAGAAGTAACTGCAACTAAAAATAATGCCTTCTGAAAGAGAGGGCGTAGCTTGCAATCTGTGGCTGGTTCAAAAGGGGGTAGTGTGAGCTGTTCCAAAATGAAAAGAAGGTCCCAAGGAGGGATTGGGTCCCTAATGGGTGGTTTCAGGTGGAGGATGCCATGCAGAAAGGTGTGTGACAGATTCAACTGGGCCAAAGATCTGTCTCCAAAAGGTTCATCGTATGCAGGTAATGCTGAAAGATACACCTTTATTGAGGAGTAACTTAGCCCTGCATCTGATAGGGAAAGAAGGTACTCTAGTAACAAGTTCACTGGGCAAGTTAAGGGGTCCAGGACACAGAGCCAAGGACCAAAGGCAAACCCTCCATCATTTCATAGCATATGTGACTGTAGTAGAGGGTTTCCTCACTGCCACGGGAATCTCAGCCACTCTGTCTGAGACTCCATGGCAAGAAATCACTAAGCCTTCAGGAGCCAGGCATGCAGGTGTCAGGATCACAAGTTCGGGTGGACCAGTGATCCATTGTCCTATGTCAGTGAGTGCGAGCTGAGAGGTAGGAGAAATGGGAGATCACTCACCAGATGTTGGAGTAAAGGAAACCATATTTGTCTGGGCCAATATGGGGTCACCAGAATCATGTCTCCTCCTTCTGCTTGCAGTTTGAGTAGAACTCTCTGAATCAGTAGGAAGGGGGAAGGCATAAAGGAATTTGCCTGTCCAGGAGATGGACAACGTGTCTCACCAGAAAACACCAGGCCCTGGATCTAGCGAGCAGAAATTGGGCAGTTTTGCATTGTATGGGAAGTCAAAGAGATCTAGTTCTGGGGTTCCACATTTTGCGAACAGAGTTTCTGCTACTTGTTGCAGAAGTTCCCATTCATGTGTGCTGGATCTGGATCGGCTGAGCAGATCTGCCAGTGTGTTCTGTATCCCTGGAACATGAACTGCAGACAGGGTGATACTGTGTTCTATTGCCCAATAACATAATCTCATCGCATCTCGACTGAGTTGGTATGAATGTGTGCCTCCTTGCCTGTTGATGTAGGACATTACTGACATATTGTCTGTTTGAATCAGTAGGTGTCCCGGGAGTAGGTCTGTCTGCAAAGCCTGCAGGGCATAGAGGACTGCCCTCATCTCTAGGACATTTATGTGAAGTGCTCCTTCTGTGCCAGACCATAATCCCTGTGTCCTTTTTTCACCAAGATGGGCACCCCAACCTGATCCTGATGCATCTGTAGTCAGGATCTGTGAAGGTGTGGTCGATAGGAAGAAGGCTTCTGCGATGAGGTGCTCTGGGACTAGCCACCATTGAAGGACTTGGTGAATAGAAGCAGGGACCAAGACCAGCTGATCCAGGTTGGCCTAGCGTTGATCCCACTGGACTCAGAGCATCCACTGAATGGTTCTCATGTGGAGACGTGACTGGGGCACTGTGGCTATGGCAGCTGCTATGTGGCCTAAAAGACACAGCATGGTCTGTGCTGTGACCTGTTTCTGCCCCAGGATATCTCTGGTTAGACCTCTTAGGTGATCTGCCCTGTCCTCTGGCAAGAAGGCCTTTGCTTTCATCATGTCCAGGACTGCACCAATGAACTGTAGCCTTTGGCATGGCATGAAAAGCAATTTTGGTAGGTTGATAGTGACACCCACTGCATCGAATATCAAAAAGGTGACTTGTAGTGCCTGGTTTAGTCAGATTCTGGATGAGGCTGTGAGAAGCCAGTTATCCAGATAAGGGAAAACATAACGGCCCATCCTCCTAATGGCCACAACTACCACAGTCAGGCATTTGGTGAAGATTCTTGGTGCCGATGACAGACTGAAAGGTAGTGCCTGGAATTGGTGATGTTGTCCCCGGAATTCAAACAGCAGGAATCTCCTGTGGTGTTTTGTGATTGGAATGTGGAGATAGGCATCTTGCATCTCCAGCAATGCGAGTCAAGCATTTAGGCATAGCATCGGGATCAATCCTGGCAAGGTGACCATCCTGAAGCATTTGTATGCCACGAAAGTGTTGAGATCGCTGAGGTCCAGGATGGGGCATAAGTCCCCAGTCTTTTTGGGTACTAGGAAAAAATGGGAATAGTACCCTTTCCCTCTTTGAATCCATTGGATCTGTTCTATGGCCTCCTTGGCCAGAAGGGCCTAGATCTCCTCTTGTATCAGTGTGGTGTGTTGGTTGGAATACCGGGAAAGAAGGGGTGGCCTGGATGGTGGTTGCCCAGTGAACTTGACAGAGTTTCCTCTTTGAATCAACTGAAGAACCAATTGTTCAGAGGAAATTCACTGCCACCCTTCTAGATGTTTTGCGAAGTGACCCCCAACTGCCTCTTCTGCCTGGGCAGGTGGGAGAGGAGGGCTCTGCAATGAGTCAGGCTGTGGAGGGAAAGGTTTGCCTGCGAGGGTTTCGCATTCCTCTCTCCTGCACCTCTTATTGCTTGAGAGGGGCCTTTGCAGGTAAAGCCACCTCTGTGCTGCTGTCCGAACCTAGACTGCAGCCCCTGTTTTCCATGAAAATGGTGCTATTGTCTCTGAAATGGTTTTGGTTTTGATTTGTATTACAGAACGGGCCACCTTGCCAGTGTCTTGTAATTTCATTATGGTCTGTTCGGAATCCTCTCCAAGAAGGACAGTGCCCTTGAAGTGATCGTCTAGGATGCCCACCTGGATGTCTGGTGTGAAGCCCGAGATCCTCAGCCAAGAGTGTCTTCTAAGGCATACAACTGTTGCTGCACTTCTGGTGGTGGAATTTGCAGAATCATAGGCTGCTTTGAGTACCTGTGTGCCCATGTCAGAGCACACAAGTACAAGAGTTTGACCAGCTCTTCTTTTTGTTCTCCGTCTGGTAGGTTTTTGACCATGTCCAACTCTTGCTCCCACAGGACATTCTGAAACTGGACCATGTGTGTTAAAAAATTCAGTGAGTGGATAGAACATGTAACAGATGTGCACATTTTTCTTCACAAGGAATCAAGCTGTTTCAATTCTCGGTCTATATGCTGAGTGCTCCAGTGCTTTGGCCTTTGGAACCTCTCATATGTGGCAATGATGACCACTGAATCTGCCATGGGTTGATCTCCTGGATAAGGGTCTTCTAGCTGGGCCCTGTACAGGTGGTCAGCCTTTTTGAGGACTGCAGAAAAAGTACAAGGGTGCTTCCAAGCAGCCTTGGTCATGTCCTGGAACATATCAACCAGTGGTGGGACCACCACTAGTTGGGGATCCTTTTGGTGTAGATATTTTGTGAGACGGCACCATTCTGGATCCAAGTCCTCTGTGTCTAACCCCATATTATCTTGGATATGTCATATTATATCCATGAAAGTAAGGTCATCTGGAGGGGACCTTGGTAAATCCTTTGGATCTAGGGAAGGGATGCTAAAGGGAGAGCCGGATCTGGAGGAAGAGTCTGATGAAGAACATGATTCTTCTTCTGAGGAGGAATCTGACCTCTTCCGGTGCTTCTTTTTCTTGTGCACACTTGGTGAGCGGGAAGGGATGCTTCTTTTCTTTCGAATGCCCTCTATGTGGGGTAGGGCTTTTTTCCTTAGGAGGAGGACTGACAGGGCTTTTCTTCTTAGGCAGAGGACTAGAAGCCCGCGGCAGAGGCTGGTCAGCCGGAGGTGCCTTAGTGGGGACTACATCCTTCCAGATTGTCTCCCACCAATAAGCAAATAAATCCTTCACCCCAGAGATCTTCAGAACCGAGGTCTGGCCCGTCACTGGCTAAGATGTCTGACCGTCTCCTGTGTCCGTTGGTCTGTGATCCAATGCAACAGTCATCTGGTCTTTGGGTGTTTTCGGCTCATGTATGAAGACTGCATCCTCTAGATCGGCCGACGTCAGGTGGTCGCTCAGATGTCTGAGCCCAGTGTTGGTGTCTTCTTTGTATGTCCATGGTGGAGGTGTTGTCATCCCATCATTGGGTGTGGACCTCGGTTGGTGGTCACTGGTCTGGGGTCTTCTTAATGGATGTATAGTCTGAGGTCCATTTAGGGTCTGTGATCCTCTTAATGGACATCTGTTCTGTGGTCCATTTAGTGGATGTCCCCAAGGACGTAAGGCTTCTGGGGGTCTGAGAGGCCAACCTTGAGTGATCAGAGCCCCGACACCAGTCCAGGGAGTCGGAGCCCGTGACTGAGGTTGACTTGGAGGGTGCTTTGACTGGGCAGTCTGTAGAGCAAGACCGGCCTACAGAGCCTGAAGACCAGCTGGTGGAGTGAACCTGGAGCCAGATCTTCAGGGGCTGGAGAGTGGTTCCGAACCGAAGCCACCCAATGTCTGGATCTTGGCTGGAGGTTTTTGAGCATTGGACCAAGGACGAGATCTGGTAGAGTAGCTGCTCCAATCCAAGCTCCCCCTGGAGTTGGATGTACGGGACTTGGATGAGGAGCATTCTTTCTCCCTTTCCCTCCTTTTTTCTCAGTGTTTCCCTGACTTATGGGAGGAGCCTTCCCTTGTGGAGGTACTCTTCTGCATTGTTGCTAATTTTTGTTCGAGGAGGAAGGTCTCCAAGACTTTTTGGTGGTGGATCCTAGTTCTGCTGTTGACATTTTGACAAATAGGACAGGCCTTAGTGTCATGCTCTGGGCCCAGGCACGGCACACAGGCCACATGGCTGTCCTTAAACAGGATCTGTTTACTGTAGACACACTTGGACGAGTGCCTTTCTATGGAGGACATTGGGGAAGATGACATACAGAAAGAAATAAATGGAAAAAATTATCGAACTATTGAAAAACAATAAGAATACTTACTTGATGGTGTAGATCGGTTGCTGAAGGCATCCATGGAGCCGATGCTTGCTAGTCAATGGCAGGAAAAGAACTGAGGGATGCTGGGGGACCACCCCTTTTATGATGTAGGGGACGTCAGAGGTGGGGCTGATGTCAGGGGGTGGTCCCCCACTGTATGTAGCTAGCTAGAAGTTTTCCTTGGGGTCCTGCCACCTGACGGCTTCAGTCCTAATGGTGTAACCTGCTGCAAGAGCTGTATCTCAAAGTAAGATCAGACTCTGCCTAAAGTATGCCAGTTGCCATGGAAGAGACTGAGGGGCAGGTACAGCAAGAGAGTGAAAGTATTGTGAGTGAAATATAGTCTGCTGCTGTATCTCTGACTGTGAGGAAAATACAGCAGGAAGTGCAAGTGACTTTATCACAACAGTTGGACAAGGAATGCACATAATTGGTATAATCATTATATTTAATATTATCCTGATGTCTATTAGCACATGCTGTCGCTTTTCAAACAAGGAACTCCATCCATGGCCCTGAGGGAGGGAGGCAGGCAAGCAGGTGTCTCATGGACTTTATCCAGGATGCACAATCAACACATTAGCTTGTGCCATCTGCAGGACCACACAACTGAAAAAAAAAAATAAGAAAGGGCAGGAATTGCAAGTCAACCAGTCCATGTAAGGGCTTGCAACACACATAATGCTGCAGATAAGTATCTTTTCAGTTCTTATTGCCATCCACAACATGGCACTGTTCCCAATATACTTGCACCTGGAATAACTGAGGGACGTTGCCATTCTAGTCTTCTTTCTAGCTCTGTGTAATCTGCCATGAGGCAGGGTAGGTTACAATAATAGCTTTTAAAAATTATACTCTGATCTCACTCCTCACGCGTGCTGTTTATTTACAGCAGAGCATGTGCGTGTGGTCAGTGAGTGTGGCAGCATGCATAGGATTGGTGGGTAAGATAACATGCATGGGTTATAGAATCATGAGATGTGATAGCAGGCATGGTGTTATGTGGTCAGTTGGTGTGACAGCATGCATGGGGGAATGGAGTTGTGAGGTGTGATAGCGTGCATGGTGATATAGGTCAGTGAGTTTGACAGGGTATATGGGGGATGATGGGTGTGATAATGTATGAGGTCATAGAAACATGGACTTTGATGGCAGATTAGGACAGCTTTGCCCACCCAGTCTGCCCATTTCCCTACCTATTGGATAAGCTGAAGGTCCTAGTTAACCGAAAACCTACTTTCTCCTATCCCCCACTAGAATTGCCTTATGTCTGTCCCATGCATTCTTGAATTCCCCCACAACACAGGTCATTGGTTGTGACCATGTGAATGGGGGCATGTGGTCTGTTGAGAGATGTGACTGCATGCATGGAGGTATGAAATCAAGAGCTGTGACAGCATGCATGAGAGTACAGGACTGTGAAGTGTGACAGCGTACATGATGTAATAGTGTCTGTTGATGAGACAGCATGCATGGGATTAGTGGATTTGACAGTGTAAGGAGGAGCATGGGGTCATGATCTCTAACAATTCTTGCCCCACCTGCAGCAAAACAAAGGACACCATGCTAAAGAAAGTCACTTCTCATCTGAACTACTATGTATATTCTGTTGCAGGGAGATGTCATTGGAGCAACCCATGGTGGCAATGCTGGGGTGGGCTGAAACTGTCTGCACTCCCACAAATATGCTTTCCCTTACTTCTAGGAACAGATAGGATTGGGGCCATTTACTTTATTGTTTTCATTTTTGTAGGGAGAAGGAG
Organism: Neoceratodus forsteri; assembly: GCA_016271365.2. NCBI lineage: Eukaryota > Metazoa > Chordata > Ceratodontiformes > Ceratodontidae > Neoceratodus > Neoceratodus forsteri. The sequence goes on from CM057450.1 coordinate 1,645,384,366, forward strand.
TATCCCACAAGGTCCCTTTGTGCTTTCCTTGAGAACAAAAATGGTTCCTGCACTGAGGCCGCACCATGTGGCACTATGTTGTGAGGCTAGGAGGACACTGTGTAGCATAGACTATAGGGACATGACTGGTGTACAGATAACTTTGTTAGGATTTCCAGTGTACAGCTGGTGATTAGCAGATGTTGGATGATGACTACATTAAAGATGTGCAGTTGTCTGATCTTGTTGAATGTGCCTTAATTATTTATTTGGATCACTCCGTCAGCAAGTTTTCCCCTACAGTGTGGTCAGTGTGATACTAGTGACCCACGCAGCTGCTGCATGACCACTGTGCTACCACCAGCATAAGGCATGGAATGAGATCATTGTATTACCATTGCAAGTGCACCTATTGTGCTACACTGACACATGGTACCACAGTGGTCACAATGGTAGTGCAGTGGAATTGGAACAAAGCCACTGTGATACCAACAAACAGTGGTATCACAATGCTGCACATTGTTACCACTGTGGTACCAGCAGAGGTGGTGTTACCAGTGAACTACCACTGTCTGTATGAGTATAACAATGGTTACAATCGTATCACAGTAAAGTTGAAACAAATCCACTGTGATGTCATTTATAAAACACACAATGGTCGTATATTGGAAATCGCAGTGATAGTATAATGGTAAACAACAGGTATTACAATGGTATTCTGAAGAAATTATTTGGAAGTCTATAGTTTCAGCAATTATTTTTCTTACATTACGTGGCTGTACCATTGAAAAATCAGTACCCCTCATTTGGTGTAAACTTCAAGTAAACTGAATTGAGTTTAATTTATAAAATTGGATACCCCGATCAATGCCGGTCTCTGTCACCTTCACATACATGTAGGACCATGAAGGGTAGCTAGGTACCATCTCCTACCCTCCAGACCTCATGGCACATCAGGAGGGATGGGGATATCCTCATGCCATGATGGGATATCCACTGCTTTGAGGGGCACACACAGTATACGAACATATAAAATTACCAGCAGATACAGGCCTATCGGTCTATCTAGTCTGCTCAAGTGTGCAGCACTTCAGTCTTTCAGACTACCGCTGCCCCCCCAAATCCCATCCCTCCATTGATTTTGCTCTTGCATCCTTCATTCCTACTCCCTGCTCCACCATGGTTTGAACCCTCCCTCTGAACCTGTCCCACTGTCCTCAGTGATATCACCTCCTTCGGCAGCATTTTCCACTCTGCCACCACCCTTTTGGTGAAATAGTGCTTCCTTATTTCCCTCCTGAATCTGCCTCCTTCCAGTTTCAGACTGTGCCCCCTGGTTTCCCTTCCACCTTTTAATTTGAAAATACTTCCAGTGCTTACTTTGTTCATACCCTTCAGGTACTTGAAGGTCTCAATCATATCCCCTCTCTCTCCCTTCTATCCTTTAGGGAATACATAATAGTACAGGATGCCTGCAGGCAATAGCCTGCCCCCATGAGCTGGCACTGTATACAGACCATATGCATAATGGTGCTTACTCAAACCCTGTCCCCATGAGCTGCACCTGGGCTAGCTGGCAAGCACAGCTGGACACAGTACACGGCCTATAACCATGCAACTTGCATATATGGTCCTATATAAATACCAGTCAGGTATTATAATGCTACTACTTTACCATTATTGCAAAGTATTCAACTAGTTTTCATTAGTCTTCATTAGTATTCACTTACACAATTCAGAAGTATTCATTAAGTAATCATTTAATCTTCACAGCACTGCCTTAATTTGCATATAAAGCTACCTAACTACTAATTTAATATTTACTTGTTACTAAGTTAGTCTTTAAATACATAGCTCATTTAATTTTTTTGACTTGTGGGCAGACTACTTTACTACCACTGAATATTAGCCAAAAATGATCAGAAAATTAGTATTTCAGTACTAGCAAAGAAGACAAATTGAAGACAAAAATTAGCATTCAGACTGGTAAGGTTAGCAGCCATTTTCAAATTATGTTGAGAGCTGTGAAGATTTCTTGTAGAATGTGTCACTCAGGAATACAGTAAATTAATTTCTTCTTTTGGATCAGGAAAGTGTTTGTCCTGCCATTTTAAGGGAAAAGCACTACGACATTCCTGATATTTTTGGTGAGAATTGTAGTAGCCAGTATCCTACACATTAACTACAGCCAGGCAGTGCAGTGTATATACACTGAACATGCAGCTTCTAATGGAATAAACTAGCATAATGTTAAAAGAAGAATGGACACACGGACACACACACATGCACGAACACCCGATTCCCATTGACCACTTAGCCATCATGAAGTAAATGTTAGACTGCCCAATGATTATGGCAGGCGGGGAGACAGGGAGAGGGCATAAACAAAACCACCTTTTCCTGCATCACCCCCCCAGCTCCCACTGTGATGAGCTCCGCTTGCTTCCTAGTGCAGCTGCTTTTCTATCTGCTGCCGTCCTTCTTCAGTTTGCCCACACCACCACCACACTAACTCACTGGCTGCGGCCTGGAATAGCAAACTTTGTTACCTGACCACTCTAGCACTCTGTGGGTGTGTGACCGTTGGCTTGGCTTACTATGTGGAAGTGGCTCATCAGTCAGGCCTCCAGTCAAACTGACTCTGCTATACACCCTCCATGGTCCACCTTGATCTTCCTTCCACCTCAGTCTGCCTGGCTGTGGCTTGGCACCCACTAGCCTCTCACTATTCTGGCCTCATGGTCATCTCACAATAAATCTTAAAAATAATATATTCTTTTGATTGACCTCGTCCCTCCCTCCTCCTAGGTCCTTGTATCCTTGCCCTGGCTTCTGTTGCATCCAAGTCCTTATGGTACACCCTGAGCTGAGCCATGATTAGAACTGCTTCTCTCTCTTTTGCTCAACTGTTTTGAGCTCACCAACACAATGTGCCCCTTGCTTGCAGAAAAAATAAATAAATAACTGACGGCACAAACAACAGGACTTAAGGCTGCAGTTTCTTGTGAAACAGCGATGGGTGCCAAGTACCACTGAAGCCTTGTTGGAGAAGGAGACTTATTAAGAATAAAAAAATGCCTGGCTAGAGGTGTGCGAAAAAACCCTTCTGCGGGCGGAATTTCAATGAAAGTCGGATTTTTGCTTCTGCGAAAGTGCGGAAATCAAATTAGCAACTTTCGTGGAAATTCTGACTTAGAATTGCAGAATAAATATATAAAATGTGGATTATTCTATTAAACTGTGGAGAAAAAAGTCTGCAGAACTGATTACTGAACTGCAGAATAATTACATGAATTACAGAATAATTCATCAAACTGCAGAAAAAAATTCTTCAGAACTGTTACTCCATAGTTCATCTCTATTTTTCCGCAGTTCATCCCAAACATTCTGTGGAACACAGTGAAAATCCACCAAATACATTTGGAAGATTCTGATCTCGCCGATGGCAGAAATTCAGAAGATTCTGCAAAATCTCTGCATTTTCGCGGAAATACCATGAAAGCAGAATTCGTAACTTTCACCCACCCCTGATGCGTTTCGGATGCAGACTTCAAACCATGTTGGGTGTTTTTTATTATTAATAAAATGCATTGAATTCTACACAGGTTGTGGTGTCCCTCTGAATGGGTTGTGTGTGCCTAAATGTTATGAATATGTAAATTTTATTTTAATTTGGAACACCCCCCCTCCTTCTGCGTACTTTGAAAACTACTGTTCTGGACTGATATTTTCCAAGTTTTGCTGACAGCTAAATGGGTTATGTGTGTGTCACTGTCCACTTCATTGTCTTTTACTTTCCCTGGTGCAAACAAGTTATACAACCATATAACTGGATGAAGTTTGGAACTGCACATCATGAAAAAGCACCATACGACAGAAGAAAAGATTCATCACAACCTTATTTTTGGCAGATTGCTCGTGACTTCACCTAATAAACCATGGCTGGTGTAATGGTTGATCTCTGCATGGGTTTGGATGTTAGAAAAGACACTTTATAAGCGCAGTCACCCATGACAAGGTATTCGTTTGCTGCATATTTAACACTGGTTCTGTGAGGAGATAATGTATGCAGCCGCATGATTCACAACACACAAGATGTATTGATTAATCCACAATAAACCAATACCCTGTCATGGGTTACTTCTTACTTTTAGTGACAGTAAATTATAGACCTCAGAGCTTGCTGTTTTACATTGTTTTGGATATTAATGATAGGTGTAGCTCTGCAGCTCCTTCCACACTTTCTGCCTTCAGCAAATAAGCATTTGAAAGCACCTCTCACAAATGCTTCTGCATGCTCACCCAATGGAGTATCTAGAACTCTGTTTGAAATAAATTAATTTGCCAAAAAGTCTGTGGTGGTTATGTTCAGTTGGCATGGCCTTCTTTTGGGCTGGGGGGGAGACTATGGAATGAGGGTGTAGGGTGGTAGTTGGGGAAGGGAACAAGGGCAAACAAGATGACTGAATGGGGTCCTCTGCGTCTTACAGTACTGCAATAATGTACTACAGGCCATGGTATATGGTGTTTTAGTTAAGGTATAGTTTTTTTCAGAAAATGTTATTCCTACTATAATGTAAGGACATGTAATATTTCTCATGGTTTGTTGCAGGACACGGCTACACAAATACGGACTGTCCTGTGATTTGGACCGGTGGTAACCCTACGTCAACACTGTGTACTGTGTGCACATTTTAAAGCTTGTTTTGTATGTGTCTTAAATTTGAGAACAGCATAGAGCTAAAAAATTAGCACAGCCAACCTGACAGGCCTACAACCACCGTCAGTAATGCCGATAATTAACATGTAAAACATTAACAACAACATACTGTTATTATTGGTGAATGACGTTGCATTGGTCCAGGCTATGTATTTCTCATGCAAATCCACATGTCCCATTGGCCTTCTTAAAAGGTGATGATGGTGTACTTATAAGCAGCCATAATGGGGACACACTGAAACGGCACTGCAACACTGCTGCCAGGAGTTCTACTTACAATTAAACCACACTGCACACTGAAGTGCATTACAGGTGTTGATTCAGTGCTAATTACCATAATTCAGACATACTCAAAAAGCAATGCAACATTGCTTCAAGCAGTTTTGCTTGGCCAAGAACAACACTGCTAATTGCAGTACATTCTCAGTGTGATTGCAGTGCTAATTATCATAATTCAGACACATTAAAAAAGCAATGCAACACTGCTTCAGGCAGTGTTGCTGGGCCAAGAACAACACTGCTAATTACAGTACATTCTCAGTGTGATTGCAGTGCTAATTACCATAATTAGGACACACTAAAAAAGCAATGCAACACTGCTTCAGGCAGTGTTGCTGGGCTAAGAATAGCACTGTTCATTGCAGTACGTTCTCAGTGTGATTGCAGTGCTAATTATCATAATTTGGGCACACTATATCAGGACTGCATGAACACTGACATAAACCTACAGGTGCACTGATTGAACACTGATGGAGTACACAATGAAATGCAGTGTGCATGAAGTGTACACTGCTACAGTAACACTGAAATAGCACTATATAGTGACTGTTTGGACACTTCACTTCCCTCTGGGCTGGAAGGTATAAGCTGGGGGTAGCTATGATGCCATAGAGTTTGATATTTCTTGCATAACTTGAAAGAGGATATAAATAAGTTCAAAGAATGACATCTACAGGTGTTACTGTCTTTTTGTGAGTGTGACCTTTGTTACTGACTCCTGTAAAACATCACTTTTTTTGGCGTGATTGTTTTTGATTACTCTTCCATGCCCTCATGATGACTCTGGTTTAACAGAAGGTTGGATCTGTATAATAAGAACTGATAGCATGTATCATAGTACATTATGATATTTCTGACTTTATTACCCCAAACTTTGAATGAATTTTAGTTTGTATTATATTGTTGCTTTTTAGATAATGTTGTCATGGTTTTTAACCAATCGACAATAAAAAAACTTGACTTGACTTGAATACTGAAAGAACTCAGGGAGGTACTAGGGGAATGACTGACATCCCTATTTAACAAATCACTGGAGAAGGAAGTGGTGCCAGAGGACTGAAGGAGGGTGAATGTGGTATCACTACCGAAAAGTGGGAGCAAGCTTGAGGCTGGAAACTACAGGCTGGTCAGCTTGACCTCAGTGGTGGGGAAAAATCATGGAATCCATGTTATAGGAAAAGATTGTGGCATATCTAGAGGCTATTGGGACACAAGACTCAAGGCAACATGGATTCACAGCAGGAGATCTTGTGAAACAAATCTGATATATTTCTTTGACTGGGTAACTAAGGTGGTGGATCAGGAAGGGGTGGTGGACATGGCCTGCCTAATTTTAGTAAGGTATTTGACACTGTCCCACACAGGAGGCTAGTAAACAAGTTGCACAATCTGGGAGTAGGTCCCAAGGTGGTACAATGGGTCAGAAATTGGCTGAGCAACAGGACACAAAGGGTGGTTGTGAATGGAGTTCAATCCCAGGAGAGGGATGCCACCAGTGGGGTGCCACAGGGTTCAGTTCTGGGGACAGACCTCTTCAATGTCTTCATTAGTGACATTGCGGAGGGGCTGTAAGAGAAGGTGTGCCTCTTTGCAGATGACACCAAGATCTGCAATAGGATACACACTCCAGATGGGGTAGAAAAAATGAGAAGAGACCTAGGCAAATTGGAGGAGTGGTCAAGACAGTGGCAGCTTAAATTCAATGTAAAAAAGTGCAAAGTCATGCACTTGGGCCACAGGAATCCTGGAGAGGAGTACAAAATGGGGGGGGGGGGATACAGTACTAACAACAACAAAACTGGAGAGGGACCTGGGAGTAAACACAACAGATGAACTGAAGGTGGCCAAGCAACGTGAAAAGGTGGTGGGGAGGGCCAGAGGGATGCTGGGGTGCATAGTGACAGGCATTACCAGTACAAAACAAGAGGTGGTGATGCCACTGTACAGACAATTGGTTAGGCCACATTTGAAATACTGTGTTCAGTTCTGGAGACCGCAACTCTGGAAGGAAATTGACAGAACAGAGGTGGTCCAGAGAAAGGCAACAAAAATGGTGAAAGGATTGCACCAGAAAACATATGAGGAAAGACTGAAATGCCTCAATATGTATACCCTGGAGGAAAGGAGAAAGAGGGGGGATATGATAGATACATTCAACTAACTCAGGGGAATCAACAAGGTCCAGGAGGGCAGGATCATTCTAAAAAAGAGATGTGCAAGAACAAGGTGTCACAATATGAGACTGGGGGGGACTCAAAAGAAATGTGAGGAAGTATTTTTTCACGGAAAGGGTGGTGGATGCATGGAATAGCCTCCCAGAGGAGGTCATACAGGCTAAAATGATTGGTGAGATCAAGAATGCATGGGATAGACAGAAAGCAACCCTAGTGGTAGGAAAGAGAGGGTAAGCTGCTGATCATTTAGGATCAGGAGTTAAGTAGGTAGGACAATGGCAGACTAGGTGGGCCAGGTGGTCCTTATCTGCCATCAAAAATCCATGTTTCTATGTTTCTATAAGGGGGAACCTCTGGGGATACAAGGCCTTGGTCACCTTTTCTCCAGGCTTGGGATAGATTAGTGACAGTTCAGCTACTGCAATTTAGGGATCCAATTCAGGGGAAGATTTTAAGGGAAGGCTCTCACTCTATCCCTGTAATGCAAAAGCCATGGGGGTGCTGTGAGATAACTCTGCAGCTAAAGGAGGTCCCTGAGCTGGGCTGACCCCAGATCCACAAGACAAGAGGGGAGAGCAACAACCACTGAAAGGCATTCACCCGGTCTCCACACAAGCAGTCCTAGAGAAAGAGGTGAACCCTTGAGGGGCAAGGCATATGACATCACAAATCTCTTACGACACAGGACTCTAGGTGTCTGGCAGTCACTTCGTCAATATTCCTGATAAGTGACTATGGGCTAATGGTTTATGCAGCCGCTGCTGACTCAACCCTAAATAGAGTAAGAGTAGCACTGAATAATGTGTGTTGCCTCTTCCTAGGAGCTGACAGAATAGCCCATAGCTGCAGCCTCTATACCAGTTCGGGTTGGTTCCTCTAGACCTTCGCATCAACTATTAAACATTCTTGTTGGGAATTAAAGCTCACCAGGGCCGCTCCTCCCCCACCCTTCAGTCCTTTTTCCTCTCTGCCAAAAGCAAGCATATCACCTGTAGCACCCTCAGGAACCCCTTTCATGTCTCCTTCTGAAGGACTAACCTGGATACGCGCTCCTTCTCCGTCAGATCCCCAACATGGATAAACGAACTCCCTTTCTCCATTATGGGGTTAACCAGCCTCACCCAAATCAAAAGAGCCCTGAAAAGATACCTTTCTGGCAAAACCACCTGCACCTGCACTTAACTAATACTACTACTAGCTCTATATGGGGCATCTACTCCTCTTCTTCCCACACCCTCTCAACTGTTTACTATCACATTCTGAATCTCCCTTCCTCCCCCTCCTTCTCCCCTACCCTTCAGACAACGTTTCCATGACGTGGCCACTCTGGCAAACAGGAATATACAGTACAAATTGCTGCTGTACTCAATGAACTGTGCGTTATGTCCTAATACTACTGTTGAAACTCTGTAAATGTGATGGAGAACCTTTGTAAATGAGCTCCACTCAAAGGTGTATCCAAACTACCAATAAATAAATAAATATATATAAGGAGCCCTTGAGTGGCTGGAATTTGGAGATGCATGATCTTCACCCTTGAGGGGCAGAGGAACGGAAGGAGGCGGATGCCAGGTAAACCTTAGGCAACTGTTTGGGGAATAGCTTTTAAAGGTGCTGCTGATGCTGCCTGCACAGCTAAAGGAGCCCCTTTGGACATAGAGGCCCCACTCTTGGGCAGCTGAAGTCTTACATGCTACATCAAGATGTGCCGCTGAGTCGATCTGCATGGCCAAAGCTTCCTTTACCCTGCCTGTCAAAGGACCCAGCCTCATGATGCGGACTTCATGGGGCTGAGTGAGACTGTTGGCTCAAGAGAGGGCACAGGAGCCATAATGTGGTTGTGGCTGGCATGCATATGAATCAGGAGTAATAGGAGGCCATGATGAAGCCTGACAGCCATGTATACATGGAAGAAACAAATGTAGATAATACTGAATGCTGTGTTTATCTGAATGCAGGAGTAACACAGAAACATAGAAATTGTCAGCAGATAAGGACCGCTAGGCCCATCCAGTCTACCCATAAGCCTTATACTTGTATGCAGCCTCTAACCCTATCTGGTCAGTGGTTTATCATCACTCCCTCCCACCTCAAGGTTCTCTTGTGCCCCTAGGAGGCCATGGCGAAGCCTGACAGCTAGAAGCATATAGAAGAAACAGAGCATAAGTAAGGACTGGTAGCACTGAGTACATTTGAGACTGCATGAGATAGAGTGCAACTGTTAGCACTGAGTACTGCATACAATTGCTGATAATGACATTGAATGGCAACTGGAATATAGCATGAGACTAAATGTTACTGTAGCAGCTCTGGCTGCTGACTTTCACTTCTTTTTTATTCATTTAAATCAAATGTGTGTTTGGGTTATTGAGCTTGTGCAGGGAAGGAGCTCAAGGGCTAAGTAGCAGCTCTTGATGTTGATTGGTTGTGCAGTCAAACCTTGATTGGCATTGCCCCTTAGCTATCCAGTCAGGGAGCTCAAGGGCTGAGTAGCAGCTCTCAATGCTGATTGGTTAGGCATTCAAGCCCTAATTCGCATAACCAATCAGAACTGCCCCTTAGCCACACCAGTCAGAGGGACCCCGAAGTAGCCACACCTCCTCCTCCTTCAGCATAAAAAGTGGCTGCCAGGAGGGTTCAAGTTAGTTGAGGAGGGAAGCTCCTGGTGGAAAGGAGCCCCTGAAGGAGGAGAACACCTAAGGAAAAAGAACTGAGCAGGACAGCTCAGGGGGGATCCGTGCTGGATATGGTGGCCTAACCCTTGGAGTTGAGAAGGAAAGCTCCTGAAGAAGGAGCTTGAAAGGAGAGCTCCCAAAAGAGTAGGAGCAGACTGAAGGAGAAGGGGCTGCTTGAGAAGGATAAAGAGCAGCTGTGAGAGGGGTTCAGGAGAATCTCTGAATAAGTATCCCTGAAAGGAATCTTGTGGGACGTGCAGGGGTTGCTGGGAGAGCCCTGCCAGTCTGGTAGCCTTACTTTCAAAAGTGGCTTAAAAGAGCTGTATCACCCAGGTTTGGCAGTTGATTCTGGCATTTCACAGCAGGAGAGGCTGGTGAAGCCAGACAGCCTTCCCCAAGCCATCATAGGTACAGTACCTCTTGGGACACTAGGCTAGCAGGTCAGTTAGCAGCAAAGCACCTTTGGACACTCAGCTAGCAGGTCAGTTAGTGGCGAAACACCCTTTAGACACTTGGCTAGCAGTTCGGCTAGTGGCGAGGCACCCCTTTGGACACTCGGCTAGCAGGGATTGCCTAGGGATTAGGGCTGGGCCAGGGTATGTTACCAGTGGTGCACAATTTTATTCTGGATCAGGAGACCTCTGGTTTCAGGGCATACTTTGTGTATTAAGATCCACAGCTGGGCCTAGTAGGTCTCAGAGATAGGTATACCCAGGGCACTCTCCAACTTGTGTTTGACCTTGACTGTAGGATTCAGTAAGTTATCTATGTGGGCTTTCAATATGCTGGCTGCTCGTCCCTTGCCTGGTGATAGCCACAGACTTAATAGGTGTGAAGGGAAAAAAGGAATCTGATATGGTGTGGTGCAGAGTGCAGCGTCAATCACACTGCGCACTTGGAGATACTTCAATAAATTCTTTTGGGGAAGATCATAGTGACCCCAGAGATGTTCAAAGGAGCCTAATATATGAGAGAGGGGGTTACCGTAGACCTTACACTCTAGTGATGCCCTTCACCTCCCAAGCTATGCAGTATACTGGATGCCCTCTTATGCTGATCATTGGGTTGGACTACAGGGGAATAAGGGACCTAGATATCAGAGGGACCACCACCCATCATTCAAATGTCCTCCAAGACTGCACTGTCAGGGCCATGGTCAGGCTGCTACCTAAGTGTTTAATAGGTCTGTTAAGTAAAAGAGCTGAGGAATGTAATCCTTGGAACAGTACCATCTCAACTTAGAACAACTAAATATCAGTCATCCTTTTTTATGACATTTTTAAATGATTGCTAAAGTTGTAAACATAATTATTGTTTGAGTAAGCAAATGTTTATCAAATTTTGTGAAACAGATTTTAAGGTGTTTTTGTATTGTGTGATATACCTTCGTAAAATTTGTATTGTTGCAATTAACTTGCGTACTTAACTTCAGCTGACCCACTTCGGTGGGAGTTTTTGGCTGCAATAAGGTAAATAAACAAACAAGCAAACAAGTGCCTAAATACTGTGGTGATGTTGCTATATGAGGCAGGAGCCAGTGCAGCACCTGTGTGACACAGAATGCCACAAAGTATGCATTAAACCATAGAAGTATCTAGGATCCCTTGCTCCAGTGAGCCCAGAGTTTGGCCGTACTATACTAGGGGTGGGATCCTTCCTAGAGGAACTTGCTAATCAAAGTGTCTATCTTGGAAAACCATAGCCTGGGAATATGGATTGACAAGTGTGCCAGCCAATGCAGTAATTTGGATGCAGTGACCATTTTGATTGAAGAAAATTTGCCTACCAATGAAAGATGCAAGGGTTTCAATCTGTTGCATCTCTCCTTCAGTTTCTTGAGAAGAGGTGACAGATTATCCGAGACCATGCCCCCCTCCCAGTCTGGATGAACTCAGATCCTCAGATATCTTATGCCCAGTGGAGCCTAATGGAGTCCCAAGTGTCCTAAAGCTGCTGGGGTACAGGAGGTACTTGAGGGGAGCTCTTCTGTCTTAGAGGAGTTGGCTTTAACCACTGAGATGGATTGGAACTCCCACAGAAGGAATAGGAGGGCAGGAATACTTCATGCAACATTTTTCAAAAGGACCAGGCAGTCACTGGCATATAGCAGGGTGTGGTAATCAAGCTTCCCAACAGAGATGCCCTCAAGTAAATGATGCTGCTGATGGCCACCACTAACAGCTCTATGGCCAGGATGAATAATGTGAGGGAGAGAAGATAACCCTGGCACTAGCCCCTTGGGAGGAGGAAAGCGGTGGAGAGGTTGGCATTAGTCAACAGCCTAGCTGAGAGCTGATAATGTAATGCTTGAATCCAGCCAGCAAATTGTGGGCCAAAACCTAGCTTCCCTAAGACCACCTGCAGGTACTCCTACTCCACCCAATCAGATGCCTTCCCGAAGTCTATGGCCCCCACTGCCGCTGGAGTGGGAGCACTCTGGGCACAGGCCATGAGATAAAAGAGGGACTGGTGATGGTCTGTGCTAATGCGTCCTTTCACAAAACCCACCTGAGATGGGTGCATCAAAGAAGGGAGAAGAACCTCAAGACAGGATGCCAAGGCTTTGACCAAAAGTTTGGCATATGCAGTGATTAAAGAGATAGACCTATAGCCTGGCTGGTAGAGTATAATCCTTCCTTTCCTTTGGTAAAATGGTGAAGACTGCCTATTACAATGTGGGGGGAGAAGCCAATTGGGTGGGCCACGTGGAATACCTCCTGTAAAACTGTGGGAAACACTTCTAGAATCACCTGATAAAAGTTGACATGTAGGCCATCACCACCCGGGGATTTGTGTGGTGCAAGCTTGGAGATGGCAGCCTTAATCTCTACCATGGAGAGGGAAGCATCTACAGACTCCTTCTGAGCTACAGTAAGACAAGGGAGATTTAGCATATCAATCAAAGCAGCACATTTCTCCTTATCCAGCAGACCCCAGAAGGTATACAACTCCTGGTAAAAGAAGCACATGGTGGTGTTAATCCTATCTGGCTGAGTCTGGAGTGTCCCCTCAGAGTCACACAACCCACTGATATACCTGCAGCCTGCTGTTTCCAGAGCCTATAGGACAAGAGCTTGTCCACTCTGTTGCTCCCATCCCAATACTTGTGCTTCAGCCAAAACACAGCTAGCTCCACCTTTCTCATGGTTAATATGTTGAGTTGCATGTGAAGAGCCTTTTGCACTGCCTCCCATTTCCTTCTACTGGTTGCCACATTCCCCATGATGTGACCTCTTATGGTAGCTTTGAAAGCTTTCCAAACCATAGCCTTACTGATCTCCTCTGTATTGTTCAACTGAAAGAATACCGAGGCCTCCTCCGGGAGCCAAGCAGAGAAGGAAGGGTCCTGGAACAGCAGTTGGCCCAGGTGCTGGGAAGCTGACCTGGTGGAGGAACCCCACAGTAGGGTCAGAACCAAAGGGGTGTGGTCCAAGAGGTAAAGGGGGCTGTTCAGGGAGAGATGGCCATATCTGCAGCAGCCAGGGATGTCAGCCAGCAATCAATACAGTTTGAGGTGGAGTAGGTGGAGTAAAAGCAGGAATTGTCTAGGTTCTGGGGGTGCTGAATCCTCCAAATGTTTCAAGGATAGGAGGGATATTATGTCTCTGACTGCTCTGAGAGCTTGGATATGAGGCTCTGGTTTCCTTGAGGATCTATCCATATAGGTGTCCAATGTGAGATTAAAACTGCCACTTACAAACAGAGGGGTAGCAGCATCCCCAAGCTCCAAAAGAGTTTGGCTAGGGCAAGGAACATGCCAGGGTTGTCCTGGTTATGGCTATACACAATGGCCAGTGCTAGATGGCCCTACATTGTTTGCACCTTAGCTGCTACCCACCTGCCCAGGGTGTCCCACTCAGTGTAGAGGATCTTCCAACAAAGTTATTTATGAATGAGAATAGAAACTCCTGCATTACACGAGGGGTTGCTATTAATGCACCTCACAATTCACCCACTCTCTTCAGAGCTTTGCAGCTTCTGCTGAGGCCAGCTTGGACTGTTGTAATAGCACTACCTAAACATTTATGGATTTTAGTCTGTTCTGTTCTTGTTTCTTTTGATATGGGAGTTTAGCCCTCTTATGTTCCAGGAAATACAGTTTAAGGAGAAAAATTGGAATAGGTGATCAGACGGAGTGTTATTTGGAGCTTCTCTGACCCTACACTCTGGAGAAGGGGGGTGCCCATTTCACCCTCTTGGATACCTTACCTTCAAACAAATGGACAATTGACGCTGTTTGCATATTGGACTATGACAATAACATATTAGAGCTGCTGAAACTACGAACAAGCCTAAAGTTCACAAATAGGGTCATATATAACAACAGTAATGGTAGGTAAATCATAACAATATACCCGCTTGTCAGGAGGTTGAGACATCTGTCTTGCACTGCACATCCTGTACATGAGCATGGTATAAAAGTACCCCAGTGTCTTAGGCTGAACAGTGTGGGAGGAGAGCTATTTCACTAGAGTACATGAAGCAAATGAGAAACACTGCCCTGGGAGAAACAGAGAAAGTACACAGAGCAAACATTCCTATGTAGAAGAACCACATTAAAAACACAAAAAACACATCTAACCTTCTGAGTTCACATGGTTACATCTGCACCTTCACTTATTGGGGTGTTGTTTGTGCCATAATTTCTGCTTTGGGGACGCAGAGTACAGAGCAGAGTGCAGGAAAAAAGCAAAGACATTTTGAGGAAGGAGGAGAGGAGAAGGGGGGGTGAGAGGAAGGTGAGACCGGGATTGACCATCATACAGGAACCATCATGGACATGTACAGGAAACAACATATCTCAGACTCTGCTATTGGGGAGGGTCCCACAGTCATGCACTGGTATAACAAACAGCCATTAAACTAATATAGCCAGTTTACTGGAAGCAGCAGGAAGAAGATATGCAGTCACTGAGAGAGAACCCTTAAGACATGTAAGATACACTTGCAACAGTCTTCAAACTGCAGAAGACGCACCAGTCACTCCATTGGCCACACCACTGTGGAGGCTTCAAGGTGGGGGCAGAGTGTGACATCAAAGCTGATCAGTAGGAAGTCAAGGCTTGTAAGTTTGTGGGACAGTGCCTTCTCCAGGGTGTACCCAGATTATTCCTGCCACGAGGTTGCCTCAGAAGCCAACATGAACCTGCACACAGAAAAGGCACCCTAAGGCATGTGACTTGGCTAGGAAAAGTGCCATCATCCTTGATGGCAGCCAAGTCAAAGTGTACCATTAGTAGTAAAATCTTTATTTTTATACAGGAGTTGGAATGCACACTATTAGGTCCCAAAGATCCTGTTTTTAAGGTAGTCCTGTTTAGGCATGTTAGAGGAATACAGGCTAAGACAATAATACAATATTCTTCTATAATACACATAACTATAACAGATACAGAAATATTTACAACATGTGCACAAATACATAAATTTCATGTACTGTCAACATGTTTCAATGGCTCATTCCAATAAATATCTAGGAAAATTGAGTTATTTGACACATTGGCAACAGATATATATTTTTGTTTTGTAACTATTTAAAAATTGCTTAAGAGGTTTACCCATTTGTAGTTCCTGTGTGTCCAATATGCACCAGTATTTATTCGTCAAATAGGAAAATGTCATTTCACCAAATCTATTTGTCACTTTATTGGATGTAAACTTATGTTTATTGTTATTTCTCAACCCATATTTGTGTTCTTTCGCTTGTAATTTATCTACCAAATAACAGGGAGTGCCAGTATAGATGGTTTTATATATCTGTCCTACCCAATTTATTTCCCTTTTGTTCTTCAAAGCATTCCAGCCCAACATTTTATACACAATGATGTGTATAATAATCACATCTCAATACAAACCTGGCTAATCTATTACATAGTTTATTTACTTGGATTAATGATGTTTTGTTTGCCAAACCATAACTGTGAATGCCATAATCTAATATTGGAATAAACAACTGATTTACGACCATAGATCTCATCCTGAAATCCAAACAAAATCTGGATCATCTGAATGTCCCTAATCTGGAGGCAACCCCTCTTGACTATTTCCTCAATATGGTATTCAAATTTTAAACTGGTAACAAGCCAGATACCTGAGTATTTATATCTATTTACATGTTCCAATTTATCACCTTTGTTTGTGTTAATACAGGTATCCCTTACTTTTTTCAAAGTAGATTGAGGTCCAAATACCATTAATTTGGATTTTTTACTAATTAGGGCCGACTTAGAATCAGCAAACCACTCACAAAGGGCAATAAAATCATGTTGTAGATTTTCCTCAATTTTTTTTTTTTTAAATCCATTCCAGTAGCAACCAAAACCATGTCATCAGCATAAAGTCTAAAGTGGTGTTTTCTCATTCTTTCAGAGACTTGATTTACATATCAAAAAAAATGTTAGTCCTAATATTGAACCCTGTGGGTCTACTCTAGAATTTCTTGCTTTATTTGAAAGTACCTTACCTAACTGTACTTGCTGTAATCTGTTAGTTAAATATGAATTAAACCACCTACAGGTGTCATCCACTACCCCCAAGTCCAATAGCATTTCTCCCGTTGTCTGATGATTCACTGTATCAAAAGCTTTGGAAAAATCCACAAACACTGCACCCACCTCCTGTCCACTATTTAAAGGTGTTGCAATCAAATCAACAAGGTCAGTGAGTGCGGTGTTCATTGAATATCCCCTCCTAAAACCTGATTGATAAATTGACAGTAATTTATATTGTTCCAAATAAGCTCTTAATTATTCTTGTACCAAAGCTCCTAGAATTTTTGAGACAACGGGGAGAAGGGCTATGGGACAATAATTTACCGGGTCATTTTTGGGGCCCCCTTTGTAGATTGGAACAATCCTGGCCAGCTTCCAACTGTCTTGGAAATGATTTTCCATCAAACTCCAGTTGTAAAGCCTGGTCAAGGCTGAAGCTATTATAGCTATAGAATCTTTTAAGAATCTAGGTTCAGCTCCATCTGGGCCACAGACTTTATTTATTTTCAATTTTTTTAGATGTTTTTTCACTGCACCACATTTGACTATCCTGAATCTAAAGAATAGTCTGTCCAATTCTAAACCTGTTTCTGATGATATGTTTATTTTTTTTATAATTATTGTCTGGAATATCTACATCAGGAAGTGTTATGAAGTATGTATTTAACAGGTTAGCTGATTCTTTAGCAGATTTTAAAATACCATTGTTAGCTATTTGGATCTCAGGTTTATTTTTAGATGGTGTCTCAAATGACCTAGCCAGTGACCAGTATTGGTGAGTGTCTGTAGTTTGATTTATTTTATCTTTATAATATTTATGTTTTGTGTTTCTCAAATCTTGTTTTAGTCTATTT
Source organism: Neoceratodus forsteri (assembly GCA_016271365.2). Lineage (NCBI taxonomy): Eukaryota > Metazoa > Chordata > Ceratodontiformes > Ceratodontidae > Neoceratodus > Neoceratodus forsteri. The sequence continues at coordinate 1,645,401,538 of CM057450.1, forward strand.
CTAGCCCTTTTATATGTTTCCCAGTCTGCTGTGTTTAGTGATTTATTTGCTATTTTCCAGAGTCTGTTTTTGTCCTTAATATCCTTTTTTATGTTTTCTGAAATTCAAGCAGCTTGCTCCTTTTTTTCTGTTTTTTTTTAGTAAAGGGAGCTACAAAATCACATGCTTTCCAAAAAAAAAATCAGTAAAATACAGAACCCCCAAATCCAGACTTGGAATTACAAATATTCTTTTCCAATTTACATCAGTCAAACATGGCAATAAGCAAGCCCTAGAACAATTTTTGAAAGACCTACTAAAATTTATGTTACTTTCCAACTTTGATTTATGTATTTTTATATCCTGAAATTCAAATCTGCTAATCAGGGTACAGTGGTCTCCAAGTATCGGTTGTTGGACTTCTGCTTCAATGGGGACAATTTTGGGGGAAACAAAAATCAGATCCAAAATATTCCCAATACTAGATACATTAGATAAAGATTCTCTTTGTGCTACTAATGCTGAAGTGTAAAGCTAGGGACTCACTGGCTTTTCTAGAGTTGCCTTGCTGATTTCACCTTAAAGCCAGATATACCAAACAGCTAATATAGATCAGACTTGTTTAATATGGTGGTATTGAGCTAATTGTGCTTGTTACTGAAGGCATTAGGTTAGCTGGGTCCTAGTGTGACCTCATTTTGGAATAGCCCTGTTTGATTAGAGTGGAGCTCCTTTGTGTAAGTCACAACATATTCTCCTGCTGCATAGTAATGAGAGGCTTTGTTTTCTCCACAACATAGCAGCCCCAAGCTAGGCTTTCGGGACAATCAAGCAACTTAAGCAACAAGCTGCTCACCTGAGTAGCTGAGGAAGCCAAATTTCCAGCCTGATAACTTTCGAGGTAAAGGCCTCTTCTCTTCGTCTGGACGCCTGCAGAGGGGTGCTAGCCCAACTGCGCTTTGCGCCATCTGCCCGCCTGCCCCAACCACCTCCACCCAGGGGCAGCTGTCAATTTAAGGATCCACCCATGACATCACATCCGGTGATATCACGTCCTGTTGCCCAGAACCTATCTCCCCACTTTCCCATTTGCAGGTTATACCTGCTGGCCACTAGAAGGACCTATGCTCCCTCACTACTTCTCTCCTACCTGTACAGCACTACTTGGGATCTTGTTCACCACAATGTATTGGCCTGCCTCATGCTCTGCCTGTGCCTATCCCCACTAGCCGGTGCACTTACCCACTTACCCATCTGCTAGTCCACACACTGTGCCTGGCACCCCTCCCTCCCTTGCTCCTGAACCTCCCTCCTGCCCCTTGGGACCTCTGTGTGCCCCATCCCCCTGCCCTCCCCTAGCTTCTCTTCACCTCAGGCACATCTGGGTGTCTTCTTATTCTTTCTTTCCCTCCTGTACCTCCCTGCCCACCCCTGCTCCTTAGCCTCCCCTCCTCCATCTCATGTCAATCGTGAAAACTCTCACCATCTCCCAGCCAGGGTGTTAGTCATGCTACTACTCCTGTCAGGGAACATTCATCAAACCCTGGCCCGGTTCCCAGGAGCTCCCCAACCGCACCACAGGCCTATGCATGGTCTCCATGAATATCTGTAGCCTCCTAAAAAAGTTTGACTCACTACAATGCCTGGTCACATCAATTAACCCTGATGTCATCACCCTTGTTGAGACTTGGCTATCGAAATCCTCCCCTGACTCCCTAGTCTCCCTTCCTGGTTTCACCCTTTTCCGGTCCGACCGTGTTGGGAGACGGGGCGGCGGCTGCACTATTTATGTCAAGGAATCTCTCCCTATACTAGCCCTGCCCACTCCCATCCTTGACTCCAGGGCCCAGGCGCTTACGCTGAAACTAACCCCTGACCCTTTAAAGGGACCCCTTTATCTGACTACTGCATACGTGCCCCCCAGGGACCAAACGCAGGCCATTACCTCTCTTACAGAACACCTTACCTCTCTACCTCCTTCCGCTGATCAAATTCTGGTGGGTGACTTAAATGTCAACTGGCTCAGCCCCTCCTCCTCCTCCTCTACCCGAGACTCCTTTTCTGCCATAGACCTAACGCAACTAGTTACCCACCCTACCAGGACTAACCCCAAGATAGGCTCCAGTACCCTGATTGATGTGGTACTCACCAACCGCCCATATCAGATCCCCAATGTACAAGTCCTCCCAGACTCTCTCAGTGATCACTCCCCCATTCTATTCCACTGGTCAACCTCAGTCCACAAACCCATAGCACAGTCCACATGCCAGCGGCGTCTAATACCTGGTGGACTGATAAAACTTAAGGAACTTCTGTCCCAAATTGACTGGTCTCCTATACAGGCAACTCTGACATTGACACAGCTCTCCTTCTTTACCCAAACTTTAATAATGCCTGTGATATCTTTGCCCCAGTGTTGACCCGCCGTTCTAAAAGGAAGAATGCCCCCTGGGTTACCCCAGCTTTGATCCACCAGCTCAAACATAGGGACAACCTATGGCACCGTGCCATTGAGACTGGCCGGCCCAATGACAGGTGGTTATATCCTGCCGCCTGAAATAAGTGCACTCGGGCCATCAGAAAGGCCAAGTCTGAGCACTACCGGTCCTCACTCACTGCCTCATGGGGGAATCCCAGAACCTTCTGGGATAACATTAAACAGTTAAATGGGAGTGCACACCCCCACCCACCCAGATCAACATTAATGGTGTGATCTCCTCAGACCCAGCCCTCATAGCCAACCACCTCAACACCTCATTCACTGACCTTAGCCCTATCCTCCCTACAAATTTTTTTGACCCTCCTCCCCAGCACTTGCTGTAAATCTTTCTCGCCCTTATTTTCTCCTCCACCATGTTTCTGCCCAAGAACTTAGGCCGCACCTTGTCACTGCCCTCAAGAGTAATAGTACAGGCAGTGACACCCTGGATCCGTGTATCCTACGGGCTGGTCTTAGACACAGTCCTTACCCCGATCACATGCCTCATCAACCACTCTGTTTGCCTGGGGAAGGTTCCAACTGCCTGGAAAGTCACCACTGTCACCCCTATCTTTAAAGGTGGTGATAGGACTGTGGCTGGAAACTATCGACCGATCTCCATTCTCTCTCCTCCCTCCAAGGCCTTGGAAAAAGTGGTGGCCTCTCAAATCTCTGACTACCTCTCCACCTACAATGTCCTTTGTCCTGAGCAGCATGGCTTCTGAGTGGGCCACAGTTCCAACACAGCCCTCCTAGAGTTCTCCAACTTTCTCCACTCCTCCTTAGACACTGGTTCTCTGGCTGGTGCTGTCTTCATTGACCTCTCGAAAGCTTTGACACTGTCTCCCACCCCCTTCTTGATGCCCTTAGTCTCTCTGGTTTTGCTGCTGGGCCTATCTCTTGGTGCACCAGTTATCTGTCTGACTGCTCACAGCGTGTAAAATTAATGGGACCTACTCAGACATCTGTCCCATCTTTCTGGGTTCCTCAGGGCTCCATTCTGGGCCCCTTACTATTCTCCCTTTACCTTAACACCCTTCCACGCTCTTGCTCGGGGAACATTCTATTGTACGCTGATGATGCAGTCATCTTTGCCTCAAATCATAACCCTACTGCCCTCCAGGACTCGCTGCAGAAGTCCTTCACTGAAGCCGAGGGCTGGTTCAAGGAACATAGATTGGTGATAAATCTTAAAAAAACAAAAACCATGTTCTTCACTCATCCCCAAAACAAGTCCTGCAACTTCAAACTCCTCATTCACTCTGGGTCCTCATTCCCACTCGAACAAGTTTGCTCCTATAAATACCTAGGGATCCATTTTGACCCCTCCCTCTCCTTCCATGGACACATCGCTGCCCTAGCCACTGCCACTAATATCCGATTGGGCATCTTACATCGGTATAAACCTACCTCCCGGAGGCTCTTTGACTACAGTCACCTCCTCTATCCTGTCCCTAGTGGACTATGGACTGCCGTTGTATGGTGCTGCTGATCAGACCGCACTCCATAAAATTAGCACTACTCTGAATAAGGCCTGCAGGTTAATTACTGGAGCACCTAGGATGACACACACCTGTCTACTGTATGCTAAAGTGTTGGTACTTGATCTTGACAAGCGCCTCAAATATCTTACCTGTACCCTTACAAAAAAGACCCTCCTTGGGCTTTCCCCAACAGGATTGACCACCACCATACGCCGCTCTGTCCCACTAGTTCATACTCAGACCTCTGGGAAAACCTCTCTTGTTATCCCTAGAGCTAGGACCTCTCACCACCAAAGAGCCTTCAGCTTTAGGGCCCCCTCCTGGTTCAACACACTGCCCTCCTCCATCTCCGAAGCTCCAACTATATCGTGCTTCAAAACTTCCTTACGTAACCACCTTATTAACACCCGATGCTGTAACTACCACTAGTCAAAGCCGTACTCAATACTTATGACAAAGCGTATTACTAAGCTGCTAAGGACGACATAACTCTGGTATTGTTTGCATCCATCCTACCTGTACCAGCTTGTTTGTATCTATGTCTTAATTTACTGTTATACTTATGTGTTGTACTACTATACTGTGTATTTTGGTTTGTCTTACTGTGACAAGGTACCTTTGTAAATGAGCCTATGGCTCAAAGGTTTTCCAAACTGCTGTTTAAATAAAATAATAATAAAATAATAATACTTTTCCTTGTAGGGTTTATCACAAGTTGAGTCAAATTCAGTGGAGTAAAACAATGGCAACTGGAGACAGGAGGAGGAGGTGAGGGGGTGGGTAAACTCTAAAGAAAACAGAGAGAGGAGATGGAGAACTGGACTGTATACTTCACTGATACAGAAAGAAAGGTTAAGTCAGGAAGCTCACAGAACCCCAAGGTTTTAGGCGAAATACAATGAGCCAAGGGGTATCAGTGAAGATAGTGCCACATCCCACCAAAAGGTGCTGATGGGGGTTGCTCTAGAACAGAGAATAAAATCCTATCCCATAGTGTGCCCACTCTGCAGCAGACAGCAGAAAATGCTGGGGGTGAGGAGTCTGTGTAACCAGAGACCACAGACATTATTTCATGAGAACTCTAACACTTCAATAGTAATTTTGCAACCAACAATAAACCGATATGTAAACAAGCTATAACAGGATGTCAAATCCATATCACAGACTGGGATTGCTGTTGAGGTTTAAATGTTAAGCCAGCCACCAGGAGTTCAAGACCTGAAAGAGGCTGCAAATGGTGCGAACTGCACAAGCTGTTTACAGCAAGTTGAGGGGTGTCAACTAGGATAGTGTCACACCCTGCCAAACAGTGTTGAAGGGGGAGTGCTCTAAACAGTAGCAGATGGCAGAAATAGTGGGGGGGGGATTGCAGGAACCAGCGGTCCCACACCTGCCAAGAACTAAAAATGGGGCAATCTGTGCAACAATGGACCACAAATGCAATCTCAAGAGAACACTTATCATTAACAAGAAAACTGTGGCACTCACGCCCAAAGAATTACACTGATCACAGGCTATATGGTGCTCAATCCTTTATTTAAAAGCAGCTGCCACCAACACCCTCAAACTTGCCAACCCAGGACAAGACCTCAATGTTTCATACAGGCACACTGCACTTTGTCAAGAGAATGTTACAATGAACACTGTGAAATCTTAAATAGCAAATCAATTAATTAAAAACCAGTGTAAATAATAACATACTTATTAACATTAAGATGTTTCATAGTAACATTAATACATTTCATTATCTACAGAAACATAGCAGCCATCACTTCATTCTGCTACATACAGAAACATAATAACATAGCAAAATGAAGTGATGGTTATTATGTTTATTATGTTTCTGTATGTAGCAAAATGAAGTGATGGCTGCTATGTTTCTGTATATAATGAAACATCTTAATGTTATTAAGTATTTTAATACTTGCACCAGTTTTTGATTAATTGATTTGCTATTTAAGATGTCACACTGTTAATTGTAACAGTCTATTGACAAAGCACAGTGCACCTGCATGAAACATTGAGGTCTTGTCCGGGTTGGCAAATTTGATGGAGTTGGTGGCAGCTGATTTAAAATAATAAATGACTGAGCACCATATAGCCTGTGATCAGTGTAATTCTTTTGATGTGAGTGAGTGCCACAGTTTTGTTTCTCTCATACCTCCATTTACTGTGAGCACCTCGCAGTGTGCAGCAGCTCTGACTTTGTTCTTTTTTAGAACATGTAACACTCTAACAGTAACTCGATATTCAATGAAAGACATGTGCAAAACAGAAAAGGATATTGTCTCAGGAGTTATAGCAGGGCATCAGATCAGTACTGCTGACTGGGCTGTAAGTGGAAGTATGAGTGTTCAGGGGTTTGATACCAGCAAGAGGCTGCAAATAGTGCTTACTGCACATACTCTATAGAGATCTAAACATAGATGGCTTGAGCAAAGTCTCAAACAAAGAGTTCAGTCTGTATATAGATGTTTGTCTTCAACAGATAAAGTGGAAAATGTCACCCCAGCCAAGTCAGGCTACCAACGCCCAAGGCTCAGGCTTTGAGATTGAAAATCACTCAATGCATTATCGTCCAGTGGCACACCTCTGGGGTAAACATGCAGAAGAGTCTTGTACTGTGACTATCTATCTGAGAGGAAAGACAGCCAGTTGGAAAAAGTTCAGAAGAAAAGATACACTGACATAGCTTAGAAGTGGGTTGGGGCTCAGGAGGCAAGGGGTACACAGGACCTGGCATAGGAGGAGTAGCAGCCCTCTCAGCCCACAGTTTATGAACCTGCAGAGTAGGAGTGTGTGTCAAATTCAAATCTGCCACTGAATAACTTGAATTTCTGAATATTCGAATACTGAAGTGTATTTGAGGTATTCGACAGTCACGTATTGAAAATGACTTTGAGATCTCTTTAGCAAATCCTTGGGCTGTTCAGAGAGCTTTCAGAGCTTTACCATGTCAGCTGCCTTGCCAGTTCACAGACACTTGAGCTGACAGAAACTGTTTCTGTCCATGAGAGAGTTATGAATGACTTGTGGTTTTCTGAATCAGATTTAGGGGGGAAAAAACAGTCTTTGCAGACTTTGTTTTGACTCTTCTACTTTGTTCTTCAGTGCAGAGACTGTGGTGCTCCACTTGACTGACTGATTGATTGCTAAAAGTATTTTTTTACAACAGAAAAAATTTCATTGTAACTTCAGGCCAGGGTGGGGGAGGGGGTCTGTGTGCAGTGGCAGCATAGGCTAGCTCTTGCTTGCTGGCTGACTGAAAGATGTCCTGTTGCTGTGACTTCTTTACAGTGCTGATTTTTTTTCAGAATATACTACTATAGCTGTATGTGGGGGAAAGCAAAACCTTCCAGTGTGCACAGTGCCCCCAAAGTGCAAAACACAAACAAACAAAAAAGTAAAATGTAATCAAATAAGATAAGCAACAATGAAAATAAGGCATACAAACAAAAATGCAAAGCAATAAAACCAATTGTAAAGTGTGATGCTACAAAAATAAAGTAACAAAGCAAAACAAAAAAATAATAACTTAACTGTAACAATAAAAAAATATTAAAAAATCCAACACAAATGATAACAGTAAAGTGCATCTAAAAATGACTTTAACAAAAATTAAATCCAAACAAAAAACATATCATAGCTAACAAGTGAACACAAACAAAACAGCACAATATAACTAAAATGTGAATACCAACAAAAAAAGTACAACAAAAAAGTGAGTGCAAACAATAAAGCACAGCACAACAAAAAAGTGAATGCAACAGAAAAGCACAGTACAACAAAAAAGTGAATGCAAACAAAAAAACACAGCACAATTAAAAAGTGAACTCAAACAAAAAGCCACAGCACAACTAAAAAGTGAATGCCAACAAAAAAGCACAGCACAACAAAAAGTGAATGCAAACTGAAAAGCACAGCACAATAAAAACGTGAATGCAAACCAAAAAGCACAACACAACTAAAAAGTGAATGCCAGAAAAGCATAGTACAACAAAAAAGCGAACGCAAACAAAAAAATACAACACAACTAATAAGTGAATGCCAACAAAAAAGCACAACGCAACAAAAAAGTGAATGCAAACAAAAAGCACAACACAACTAAAAATTGCATGCCAACAAAAAAGCACAGCCCAACAAAAAAGTGAATGCAAACAAAGCACAGCATAATAAAAAAAGTGAATGCAAACCAAAGAGCACAGCACAACACAGCGTTACCTACTGAAGTGGTATCCAGTAGAACAGTGGACTGTGTCAAAAGGGGATGGGACAGGACAAGGGAGAGGGTCAATGGAGGGGAAGAGTGGAAGGGAGGGGCAGCAACAGAATAAGGGGTGCTAGCTGCACATTCTGAAGACTTGATAGACCTCTAGGCCTTTATTTGCTGGCAAATTTCATATGTTCATATGTTCGTAACACAAAAGTAAAGGCAAACAAAAAGCACTGCACAATAAAATATGAATGCAAACAAAAAAGCACAACACAACAAAAATGTGAATGCCAATAAAAAAGCACATTGCAACAGAAAAAGTGAAAGCAAGCAAAGCACAGCACAACACAAAAGCTAACATGAACAGAAAGCACAGCACAACAGAAAAGTGAATGCTAACAAAAAAGCACAGCACAACAAAAAAGTGAATGCCAACAAAAAAGAACAGCACAACAGCAAATGTGAATGCAAACAAAAAACACAGCACAACAAAAAGTGAATGCTAATGAAAAAGCACAACACAGCAAAAAAGTGAATGCCAACAAAAAAGTGAATGCAATCAAAAAAGCACAGCACAACAAAAAAGCAAACACAAACAAAAAAGCACAATACAGCAAAAATGTGAATGCAAACAAAAAAGCACAGCACATCAAAAAGGCAAACACAATAAAAAGCACAGCACAACAAAAAAGTGAACACAAACAAAAAGCACAGCATAACAAAAAAGTGAACGCAAACAAAAAAGCACAGCACAACAAAAAAGTGAACACAAACAAAAAGCACAACATAACTAAAAGATGAATCCCAACAAAAAAGCACAGCACAACAAAAAAGTAAATGCAAACAAAGCACGACACAACAAAAAAGCAAACACAAACAAAGAAGTGCAGCACAACAAGAAAAGAATGCAAACAAAAAAGCACAGCACAACAAAAACACAAATTCAACAGAAAAGCACAACACAACAACGTAAATGCACACAAAAGAGCATAGCTCAACAAAAAAGTGAATGCAAACAGAAAAGCACAGCACAACAAAAAGTGAATGCCAATAAAAAAGCACAATTCAACTAAAAGGTGAATGCAAACAAAAAAGCACAACACAACTAAAAAGTGAATGCCACCAAAAAAGCACAACACAACAGAAATGCAAATGCAACAGAAAAGCACAGCACAACAAAAAAAGTGAATGCCAACAAAAAAGAACAGGACAACAGAAAATGTGAATGCAAACAAAACAGCATAGCAAAACAAAAAGTAAAAGCAAATGAAAAAGTGAATGCAAACAAAAAGCACAACACAACAAAAAAGTGAACGCAAACAAAAAAGTGAATGCAAACAAAAAAGCACAGCACAACAAAAAAGTGAACACAAACAAAAAAGCACAGCACAACAAAAAAGTGAATGCAAACAGAAAAGCACAGCACAACAAAAGTGAATGCAAACAAAAAGCACAACACAACAAAAGTAGTGCAAACAAAGCATGGCACAACAAAAAGGCAAACACAAACAAAAAGGCACAGCACATCAAAAAGGCAAGCACAATAAAAAGCACAGCACAACAAAAAAGTGACTGCAAACAAAAAAGCACAGCACAACAAAAAAGTGAATGCAAACAAAAAACAAAAAAGTGAATGCCGACAAAAAAGCACAGCACTACAAAAAAGTGAATGCAAACAAGAAAGCACAGCACAACAGAAAGGCAAATACAACAGAAAAGCACAGCACAACAAAAAAGTGAATGCAAACCAAGAAGCATAACACAACTAAAAAGTGAATGCCAGAAAAGAATAGTACAACAAAAAAGTGAATGCAAAAAAAAGCACAACACAACTAATAAGTGAATGCCAACAAAAAAGCATAGCACAACAAAAAAGTGAATGCAAACAAAAAGCACAACTAAAAATTGCATGCCAACAAAAAAACACAACACAACAAAAAGTGAATGCAAACAAAGCACAGCACAGCAAAAAAGTAAAAACAAACAAAAAAGCACAGCACAACCAAAAAGTGAATACCAACAAAAAAGTACAGTACAACAAAAATGAATGCAAATAAGAAAGAACAGCACAACAAAAATGCAAATGTAACAGAAAAGCATAACACAACAAAAAAGTGAATGCAAACCAAAGAGCACAGCACAACAAAATGTGAATGCAAACAAAAAGCACAACACAACTAAAAACTGAATGCCAACAAAAATGTACAGCACAACAAAAAAGTGAATTCCAACAAAAAATCACAGCATATTAAAAAGTGAATGCCAACAAAAAAACACATTGCAACAGAAAAAGTGAATGTGGGGGTCACGTGATGTCTGGCTAGATGGTAGCAGCACTGTGGTATTTCTCCTGCTCTCCCGATCAACATTTTAGCTCAAAAAAACAAGATTTCAGCAGCCAACCGACCTGAAAACTACTAGAGGGACACCACTAAGGGACTATATATTAAAAAACGCTTCCAAAACTGCAACATGGAGATAACAATGAGGCAGGAATTGCCACGACATACTCCTCCTCCTACCTCGCCAGACAAGGCCACGAAGAAACCAAAACAGCAGAGCTCTAAAGCAGCCCTGACCTTGCTGAGCAAGGCAGTGCCAATGCCACTATCAGAAGAGTGCTTCCTGATTGAGATGAAACCTATCCAAGAAGCAATTGCTCTTTTGACTACAGAAGTAACAATACTGAACTCTAACTTATCGGAGGTATCCAGACAATCAAAAGACACTGAAGTGAGAGCAATGTTGCTGGAAAAGTGGAGGGCAGTCACGGACCCTGAACTGGTGGCAGTTAAAAGGCAACTCATCAAAATGGAAACTAAACTGGAGGATTTAGAGGGTCATAGCTACCACAACAATCTGGTAGTCATTGGACTTCCCGAGGGAGAAGAGAGCTCCTCTCCTATCATATTTGCTCAAAAGCTGCTAGAGAAAATAGTAGGCCCCTCTCCTAATAGCCCTTCATATGTGGTGGAGCGAGCTCATCGGGCACTGCACCACAAACCTGATTCAAACTCACCGTCATGTCCTTTTCTCCTGAAGCTACTGAACTTTTTAGACAAACAACACATAGTCACGAAGTTGAGAGAAGTACAAGCAGTAATGTGGGAAGGCAATAAGATATGCATAGCACAGGACCTGCCTGCATCAGTTCACCAAAAAAGGGCATCTTTCCATGCCATCATTTCACGGCTCATCCCGGCAGGAGTGCAGTTCAAGATTTTATATCCAGCACAACTACAAGTGAGGATTAACAAGAAATGGCATGCAAATGACTCCAATTAACAAGTGGTTCAGGATTTACAGTGACTCTTCCCAGAATTATTTAAAAAGTGAAGGCCTGCGGTAGAGAATCTTAAGAGAAATGGTGAGGAGATTGGAAGACTAATATCCAGGGAAAGAAAGGCTGAAATGGGACACCAAATATAAGTTTTAAGCCATCATGGATGCTTTAACTGTGGGTCTGTGGAAATTCTGGGTCTTGGGACTAACTATCGAAATTGCTCTCAGTTTTTCTTGAGAAGAATACAGCAGATCAACAAAAAGAAAGGACTCCCTTTTTGTAATCAGGACATATATTTTCTATTAATATCTAAATTGTTCTGGAATAACTGTAAGTAAGGTGGAAATTGAGCTGCCTTGCATATTAGAGAGACCGGGACTTGAAGTTTATGCACTTTTTTCTGGAGACCTACTCTTGACGATGCGCAGAACTGTGGAGGTGGAGAAATAGCTGCAGCAAGCACCACATGAGAGTGCACAAAGCTGCAGTGTGAGGGAAGAGCTCTTATCAAACTGCTCGAGTTAAGGGAACCACAGCTCATCATTGTGTTGCAGCTTTCTCCGTGGGAAAGAGGTTTCTCTCTCCTTGCTGGATATAGCACCTATTGTGCTGGGTATGATATATAAAAGGGCAATGAGTAAAGTGTAAAAGAGGAAAAATTCAGTTCAGTTCAAGTGGGAAGGGCAAGATACTATAGATCCTCTCTGTTCTTCATGTATGTTGTGATTAGAAGAGTATGATACAAGAACTAGGGGTATATTATTGTTTCCCCTTTCTTTGTGTGACTGTTAATGTAAGAACTCAATTAAGGACAATAATAGCAAGTAATAGAGCAAGGGCTACACATATCACCAGGGAAATGACTGGCAACTTTCCAAGAGAGCTAACAAAACCCTAGCTGAGAACATTATTTTCTAACATAGAGTATTCACATGGAATGATTAAGCAAGAGATTGAAACACAGTTAATAGGGAACAAAGTTAAACCCTGAGGTAAAAAGTTTATTAGGAGATGTTTGTTAGTACATATAGGTGTTAGGGATCGGTAGGAAATCCCTTCTGTTGTTAGTTAACTGTTATGAGACATAGGCGTAAGTATAGATACTATGTTGGCAACTTAAGGGAGTTGGGAGATGTGGGAAAACTGGGGATATTTGAACCTGGCAGCATCACACACCATATGAAGGGATGGGTCCCTTATATCATCAAGTCATACCAAGCAAGGCAGAGTTGTGGGGGGGGGAGGGTCAAGAGATCTCTTAGACTTCTCCATGATCTTAAAAAACAGATATATTCTGCAGAAGAGAAAGTGAAGGGAATGAAAGGGATGGGGGAAGGAAACAAAGAGGGATATGGGGGAAGACGGTAATACCTCAGGGAGAAAATCAGAGGGTGAGGGAAGGGACACCTTGACATCGGTTAAAGAGGGAACCTTTTATTATTTTATCTTCTAACCAGCCTATAATTTATAATATCATTCACAATGGCTACCACATATAAATTAATGACATGTAATGTGAAGGGGATGTGCAGTAAGAACAAGCAGTACAGGGTTCTTAAACACTTGCAAGTACTTAAAAGTCAACTATGTTTCCTACAGGAAACACATTTATTAGTTGAAGATATTAACCTTCTGTGATGGATGCAGATAGGAAAGTATATGCAGCAGGGTCTTCTACTCAGAGTAGAGGTGTCGCAATCTTATTCACAAGGAATGTGGGTTTCCAAGGTAATGAATGTATTTGGGATCCAATGGGTAGATATGTGTTTGTATGTGGCATGCTGGAGAGGTCTGACATTATATTGGGGTCCATATATGGTCCTAATATGGACACCCCTTCTTTTTTCATGGAACTACATAACATATTGTTACCCTTTCTATCCATCCCTATAATATTAGGAGGTGATTGGAATTTACCCTTTGCCCCAGAAGTAGACAGAACAGGGGAAAAATGAGTCGGGTTATCACCAGCCCAAAGAGCTATCAGAGACATGGCTGATAGGATGAGACTGTGTGATCCATGGAGGGTTCTGCACCCGGGACGGAAGGAATACACTTTCTGTTCAGTGATTCATAGTACCTCATCCCATACTGATTACATTTTAATTAGTAAACAAACTTTACCGGGTCTCATGGATTGTCAGATCTCTTCATAAGTTATATCAGATCATTCTTCAGTGATTTGTAGCCTATCTCTTTGTTCCACTTGTCAGGTAGAAACTACCTGGAAACTTAATAATAGGTTACTGAAGGACAAAAATGTGGTGGAAAGCCTGAAAGCTAGTATTGAATCTTATACAAAATATAATAGGGCCTCTACAGACCATGCAGATATGGAATAGGGGGTTTAAAAAGCTTCCTTAGGTGAGAACTTATAAAGATTGCAGCCGGTAGGAAAAGAAGGAGAGATAAACAACTACTAACATTATTAGGTAAAATCAGAGATTTAGAAAAAAGGCCTAGGCCCCTTCACTAGTGAACATCAAAGACAAGATTTAATTCATTTGCAAGCCCATTATAATGATTTGTTGGGTAAGAAAGCTGAATATGCAATTATTAAAACAAAATCCACATATATAGATCAGGGAAAGAAAGCTGGGAAACTTCTAGCCTTAAGGGTTAAACAGCAGGAGGCATCTAGAATGATAAACACAGTCAAATCCAAGAAGGATGGCACCCTTAAAATGAATCCTAAGGAAATAGTGATGGAATTCCAGGAATTCTACGCCACACTATACAAGGCTAGGCCTAACCTCCCTCAGGCAGACAATATTGATTCTTACCTCTCAGAGATAACTCTACCTAAGCTATCTGAGGCTCAAAAGGCGCAGCTGGTATCCCCCATCACAGAATCCGAGATACAGCAAACAATTAAAGCACTAGCCTTAGACAAAGCCCCAGGACCTGATGGATTCTCCCCCAACTTTTATAAAGTACTAGAGAGAGAACTGTCTCCTTGTTTAATTTTAATTTACAATAGCATACTGAAAGGGGAAAGTAGTGACCCCCATTTATTTGAGGCCCTGATTGTGGTACTGCACAAGGAGGGGAGGGACCCAGAGCTAGTCTCAAATTACCAACAAATTTCTTTGCTTAATTGTGACCTTAAGATCCTGTCCAGACTCCTACCTTACAGACTGCAGCTGGTAATGCCTAACCTGATCTATGCAGAACAGGTAGGATTCATGTCCGGCAGATCTTCCTCAGACCATCTCAGAAAACTGGATCATATATTCACTGTTGCCAGGGATACATCTACTCCAGCTGTACTGATGTCACTCGATGCAGAAAAAGATTTTGATAGAGTAGAATGGAACTTCCTCTATAGGACACTACACAAGTTCAATTCCCCCCCCCCCCCTTGGGCAATGGATTCAAGCCCTATATATCTCACCCAGTGCATGGGTATGCTGAAACAGAACCATTTCACAAAGTTTTCCCCTCTCTTCTGGCACCAGGCAAGGCTGTCCATTATCACTCTTACTGTTCAACCTATACCTAGAGCCCCTACTAACCTGGATCGAAAAGGAACCAGAAATAAAGGGAATCCAAACTGAGAACCAGTAACTCAAATGGTCAGCATATGTTGATGATATACTGTTACATTTGGTATCCCCAAGAAAGTCAATAACCAAAACTTTACAGGTGATAGCAGATTTGGGGGAAATATCAAACTACAAGTTGAACCTGGAGAAAACTAAACTATTTCCACTAAACATGGTTTCCCATAAGAGTGACATTGAAGATCTAGGGGTACAGTGGGAACCTAAACAGTTGAAATATCTAGGTATTATTTTAACAAAAGGATCAAAATCTGCCAGGACATGCAACCTGGATAAACTGGTACAGGTCATCAAACAAGATTTGGAGAGATGGAATACGCTTCCGTTACCCCTCTGGGGTAGAATCAGTTTAGTTAAAATGAACATACTGCCTCGTCTTTTCTAGCCCATCAATATGCTCAATTTTTGGTTCCTTCAAACCTGGTTTGCCAAAGTTCACTCTTTAGTTAATGCATTCTCATGGAAAAACAAACAAGCACTTAGGGCCTATAGTAAACTAACAGCCCCAAAAGAAAAAGGCAGCCTTAGGCTCCCACATATCAAATTATATTATTGGACTAGCCACACAGCAAAATATATGAGATGGGCAATTTCAAATTCAGGCTCAAACTCATACCAATACAGACCCATTTGGCTGCTACTAGAAAAGGCGAATCTAGCAACCCTTAAATTAAATCCAGAAGCATTCGTATATACCCCATCCAAACTACTCTCTCAGATACTTAAGAATACCCCACTAGGAGTATCAGTAAGAGTACACACACAGATGTGCACTGCTTTAAATTACAAACCCAAACAAGACCCGAAGCAGCCATTGATAGGGAATCCGAACTTTAGAATAGGTGGCTATCTGATTACAAACAAATGGCTCCCACAGCTATCAGGAAAAAGAGCTAAGGATCTATGGGAAAAGGGCAGAATTAGGCCAGTGGAAGAAATTATTAAAAATAACAACTTAGACCTCAAATCTAGCTTCAAAGTATCCCAGATTAGACATATGGTAGCAAAACATAATTTGTCGGAGGAATCAGAAACAAAAGGGGAATTTTTAACTCATATTACAAGTATTGCCACAGAAAGACATGCCATATCAGGGATCTACTCCCCTCTCTTGGAGAAGTCTCTCCCCAGTACGGAAGGAAACTCTAAATATTGGGATAAGCAATTCCCAGAAAATAAGTTTATCTAGACCAAGATCTGGCTTGACATGCACAGATATACATCTCAAGACAGACTAAGATTAATGCAATACCGTATTCTACAAAATATGTACTATACCCCGGAAAAGCTTGCCAAAATGGGGAAAGACCCCAAAGCGATATGCAATCACTGCAGAACAGGTATGGGCTCCCTATACTACATATTCTGGGAATGTCCAAACGTAGCCTCCCTATGGTCATTAATTAAGCAAAGGGTGGACCCCTTACTGGGCATAACAGAATACCTGGAACCAATAATCTGCTTAGTAGGGGATTATTCCTCTATAGCTGTTATGGAATGGAGGATTTCATATAAATATGATTGCAATGTCAGTTAAAAAAGTGGTCCTTAGACACTGGCTAGATGAATCCATTATACCTTACAATGAGTGGCTTCAAGAATTATTGTTTAACTTGTCTGCAGAAACAATAATAGCCAGTGTAAACAATTGCATGCCCTGATTTGATAGAAGATGGAGCGAATTACAGACTTTATATACTATATGATCACGCCAGAAAATGGTTAAGGCTGGTGATTGCGAAAGTAAATATACTGATGTCAGGGGGAGAAGGGGGGACAGGGTTTGTGTGATGGGTTTTGGGGGCAAAGGGGGGAGAAATGTTGAGGGTGGAAGAGGGATGGTGCAAGTAATGTTTTGTATTGTATAGTCATGTAATGTGAAGTTTGTCATGTCTTTAGTATGATGTGTGGATTTGTATTAAAAAAGTGAAAAATGAATAAAGCATTAAATATCAAAAACAAAACGTGAATGCAAGCAAAGCACAGAACAACACAAAAGCAAACATGAACAGAAACCACAGCACAACAAAAAAGTGAATGCAAACAAAAAAACCAACAAAAAAGTGAATGCCAACAAAAAAGCATGGCACTACAGAAAGGTGAATGCAAATAAAAAAGCACAGCACAAAAGAAAGGCAAATGCAACAGAAAAGCACAGTACAACAAAAAGTGAATGCCACCAAAAAAGTGAATGCAAACAAAAATGCACAACACAACTAAAAAGCAAACACAAACAAAAAGCACAGCACAACAAAAATGTGAATGCAAATAAAAAAGCACAGCACATCAAAAAGGCTCACACAATAAAAAGCACAGCACAACAAAAAAGTGAACACAAACAAAAAGCACAGCATAACAAAAAAGTGAATGCAAACAAAAAGCACAACACAACTAAAAAATGAATCCCAACAACAAAGCACAGCACAACAAAAAAGTAAATGCAAACAAAGCACAACACAACAAAAAATCAAACACAAACAAAAAACTGCAGCACAACAAAAATAGAATGCAAACAAAAAAGCACAGCACAACAAAAAGGCAAATGCAACAGAAAAGCACAGCACACCAATAATGTGAATGCACACAAAATAGCACAGCTACGCAAAAAAGTGAATGCAAACAGAAAAAGACAGCACAACAAAAAATGAATGCCAACAAAAAAGCACAATGCAACTAAAAAGTGAATGCCAACAAAAAAGCACAGCACAACAAAAAAGTCAATGCAAACAAAAAAGCACAGCACAACAGAAAGGCAAATGCAACAGAAAAGCACAGCACAACAAAAAAAAAATGAAAGCCAACAAAAAAGAACAGCACAACAGAAAGCATGAATGCAAACAAAAAAGCACAGCACAACAAAAAAGTGAACGCAAACAAAAAAGCACAGCAAATAGTGAACGCAAACAGAAAAGCACAGCACAACAAAAAAGTGAATGCAAGCAAAAAAGCACAGCACAACAAAAAATGTATGCACAGCACTATAAAGAGCAAACAAAAACAAATAAGTACAGCACAACAAAAAAGTGAATGCAATCAAAAAAACACAGCACATCAAAAGGCAAATACAAAAAAAGCACAGCACAACAAAAAAGTGAATGGAAACATAAAAAGCGCAGTACAACAAAAAGTGAACACAAACAGAAAGCACAGCATAACAAAAAAGCGAATGCAAACAAAAAAGCACAGCACAACATAAAGTGAATGAAAACATAAAAACAAAAAAGTGAATGCCATCAAAAAAGTACAGCACAACAAAAAAGTGAGTGCCAACAAAAAAGAACAACACAACAGAAAATGTGAATGCAAATAAAAAAGCACAGCACAACAAAAAATTGAACACAAAAACCACAGCATAACAAAAAAGTGAACGCAAACAAAAAAGCACAGCACAACAAAAAAGAGAATGCAAACAAAAAGCACAACACAACTAAAAAGTGAATCCCAACAAAAAAGTTCAGCACAACAAAAAGTAAATGCAAAGCACAGCACAACAAAAAAGTAAAAACAAACAAAAAAGCACTGCACAGCTAAAAAGTGAATAACAACAAAAAAGCACAGTACAACAAAAAATGAATGCAAATAAAAAAGAACAACACAACAAAAATGCAGATGTAACAGAAAAGCACAGCACAACAAAATAATGTGAATGCAACTCAAAGAGCACAGAACAACACAGCATTACCTGCTGAAGTGGTATCCAGTAGAACATTGGACTGCTTCAAAAGGGGATGGGGCAGCACATGGGGGAGTCAATTGAGGGGAAGTGTGGAAAGGGGGCAGCTGCAGAATAAGGGGCGTTAGCTGCACATTCAAGCAGACTTGATAGACCTCTAGGCCTTTATCTGCTGGAAAATTTCATATGTTCATATGTTCATAACACAAAAAGTAAATGCAAACAAAAAAGCACAGCACAATAAAATGTGAATACAAAGAAAAAAGCACAACACAACAAAAATGTGAATGCCAACAAAAAAAGCACAATGCAACAGAAAAAGTGAATGCAAGGAAAACACAGCACAACACAAAACCAAACATGAACAGAAAGCACAGCACAACAAAAAAGTGAATGCAAACAAAAAAACAACAAAAAAGTGAATGCCAACAAAAAAGCACAGCACAACAAAAAAGTGAATTCCAACAAAAAAGAACAGCACAACAGAAAATGTGAATGCAAACAAAAAAGCACAGCAAAACAAAAAGTGAATGCAAATGAAAAAGCACAACACTACAAAAAAGTGAATGCCAAAAAAAAGTGAATGCAAACAAAAAAGCACAGCACAACAAATAAGCAAACACAAGCAAAAAAGCACAGCAAAACAAAAATGTGAATGCAAACAAAAAAACACAGCACATCAAAAAGACAAACACAATAAAAAGCACAGCACAACAAAAAAGTGAATGCAAACAAAAAAGCACAGCACAACAGAAAGGAAAATGGAACAAAAAAGCACAGCACAACAAAAAGGTAAATGCCAACAAAAAGAACAGCACAACAGAAAATGTGAATGTAAATAACAAAGCACAGCACAACAAAAAAGTGAACACAAACAAAAAGCACAGCACAACAAAAAAGTGAATGCAAACAAAAATGCACAACACAACAATAAAGCAAACAGAAAGAAAAAAGCACAGCACAACAAAAATGTGAATGCAAATAAAAAAGCACAGCACATCAAAAAGGCTAACACAATAAAAAGCACAGCACAACAAAAAAGGGAATGCAAACAAAAAAGCTCAGCACAACAAAAAAGTGAACACAAACAAAAAGCACAGCATAACAAAAAAGTGAATGCAAACAAAAAGCACAACACAACTAAAAAGTGAATCTCAACAACAAAGCACAGCACAACAAAAAATCAAACACAAACCAAAAACTGCAGCACAACAAAAATAGAATGCAAACAAAAAGCACAGCACAACAAAAAGGCAAATGCAACAGAAAAGCACAGCACACCAATAATATGAATGCACAATAGCATGGCTACGCAAAAAAGTGAATGCAAACAGAAAAAGACAGCACAACAAAAAATGAACGCCAACAAAAAAGCACAATGCAACTAAAAAGTGAATGCCAAAAAAAGCACAGCACAACAGAAAGGCAAATGCAACAGAAAAGCACAGCACAACAAAAAAAGGAAAGCCAACAAAAAAGAACAGCACAACAGAAAACATGAATGCAAACAAAAAAGTACAGCACAACAAAAAAGTGAACGCAAACAAAAAAGCACAGCAAACAGTGAATGCAAACAGAAAAGCACAGCACAACAAAAAAAGTGAATGCAAACAAAAAAGCACAGCACAACAAAAAATGTATGCAAAGCACAGCACAGCACGACAAAAAGCAAACAAAAACTAAAAAGCACAGTATAACAAAAAGTGAATGCAAACAAAAAAAACATCACATCAAAAAGGCAAATACAAAAAAAGCACAGCAAAACAAAAAAGTGAATGAAAACATAAAAAGTACAGTACAACAAAAAAGTGAACACAAACAAAAAGCACAGCACAACTAAAAAGTGAACACAAACAAAAAGCACAGCACAACAAAAAGTAAATGCAAACAGAAAAGCACAGCACAACAAAACAGTGAATGCAAACAAAGCACAGCTCAACAAAAAAGTAAAAACACACAAAAAGCACAGCACAGCTAAAAAGTGAATACCAACAAAAAAGCACAGTACAACAAAAAATGAATGCAAATAAAAAAGAACACAACAAAAATGCAGATGTAACAGAAAAGCACAGCACAACAAAAGAATGTGAATGCAAATCAAAGAGCACAGCACAACACAGCATTACCTGCTGAAGTGGTATCCAGTAGAACAGTGGACTGCTTCAAAAGGGGATGGGGCAGGACATGGGGGAGTCAATTGAGAGGAAGTGTGGAAGGGGCAGCTGCAGAATAAGGGGCGCTAGCTGCACATTCAAGCAGACTTGATAGACCTCTAGGCCTTTATCTGCTGGCAAATTTCATATGTTCATAACACAAAAAGTAAATGCAAACAAAAAAGCACAGCACAATAAAATGTGAATACAAAGAAAAAAGCACAACACAACAAAAATGTGAATGCCAACAAAAAAGCACACTGCAACAGAAAAAGTGAATGCAAGCAAAACACAGCACAACACAAAAGCAAACATGAACAGAAAGCACAGCACAACAAAAAAGTGAATGCAAACAAAAAACAACAAAAAAGTGAATGCCAACAAAAAAGCACAGCACAACAAAAAAGTGAATGCCAACGAAAAAGAACAGCACAACAGAAAATGTGAATGCAAACAAAAAAGTCAAGTCAAGTCAAGTCAAATTTATTTAAAAGACGCCCAATCCCGGAGGCTCTGGGCGCCGTACAAATTTTAAAAAGAGCATAATACATAAAATAAATGAAATAACAGATAATAAATACATTATGGTCTCATGTAGTCTAAACATCAAAAGCCTGAGAGAATAAAAAAGTTTTCAGGCGGATCTTAAAGATATTTACAGTTGAGGCCTCTCTGACCGTAGCTGGTAGTAGGTTCCATGGGCGGGGAGCACATAGCAGCTAAGCTCGGTCACTGACTTCAGCCTCGCCTAGAAGCGGTCAGGAGGCCACTACTGGAGGATCGCAGAGGCGGACCGATGGAACAGGTGTCAGGAGGACTGACAGGTAACCAGGGCCCTGCCCGTGTAGGGCCATAAAGGTGAGAAGACCCACCTTAAGAGGACTCTCCACCTGACCGGCAGCCAGTGCAATTCCATAGTACCGGTGTAATATGGCAAAATTTACTCCAGTCAGTAACCGGGCAGCTGCGTTCTGCACCAACTGCAGTCTGTGGAGAAGCCCTCCTGTGACCCCAAGATAGAGCGCATTACAGTAGTCCAGCCTAGATGTGACTAAGGCATGTATCAAGGTAGGGAGGTCAGAGACAGAACAAGGGGCCTAATCCTGGCAATGTTTCTGAGATGGAAGAAACAGGTACGAACCACGGAAGATACTTGAGTCTCCATGGTCAAGTTCCTGTCCAGAATCACTCCAAGACTACGCACCCTAGAGGAGGCCTTCAATGAGACAGTCCCAAGAACAAGTCCAGTTGCTGAATCAGAGACCTCCATATCACGAACTCTGTTCGACTCCACTACCAATACCTCCATCTGGTTAGGGTTCAGTCGCAACCAGCTGGAGGCCATCCAATCACTTATCTCGGTCAGACAGATGTTTAGCACATCCACTGCATTGGATGTTCCTGGGGCAAAGGAAAAGTATAGCTGAGTATCATCAGCATAGCAATGAAAACTCAGACCATACCTCCTAATGATCCCGCCCAGGGGCAACATGTACACTGCGAACAACATTGGGGCCAGTACCGAACCCTGAGGGACTCCACAAGAAAGGAGATTGGGTGTAGATGAGAAATTACCCATCATAGCCCGTTGCCTCCTGTTTGTAAGAAAGGACTCAAACCAGTTGATGACAGTACCGGTGAGTCCACATAAATCCCTAAGGCGAACTAGCAACACACTATGGTCCACAGTGTCAAATGCCGAAGAGAGATCAAGAAGAACAAGAATTGTCCTGTCCCCCCGATCTCTAGCCCTGAGGAGATCATTCTGTACCCGTACAAGAGCAGATTCTGTACTATGTCTGGCCCGAAAAGCCGACTGGAAGGGATCGTACAACTCGTGAGTGACGAGGTGCTCTTCCAATTAAAGCACTACAACCTTCTCCACCACCTTCCCCAAAAATGGGAGGTTGGAGATCGGACGGTAATTCGCCATGATCTCCGGGTCCAAAGATGGTTTCTTTAAAAGGGGTCTTACCAGAGCCTCCTTCAAGGCATCCGGAAAGACTCCCTCAGATAAGGAGCACCGTACGATCATGGCGAACATCGGGTCAACAGAGCCAACGCATCTCATTAAGAAACGCTGGCACTGGGTCCAGTTCACAAAAGGTATGCCTCAAATTGGTTGCTACCTCAATAACCTCACTTGCCTCCACTGGCCTAAACTCCCCCCAACTTGGCGGAGTGCACTCAGAACACATCTGGCGACCACTGTTAGCTATGGTATTGCTAGCTGAAGAGGCATCCCGCCGGATCGTGGACACCCTGTCCGAGAAGAACCGAGCAAACTCCTCACAGTCTTCAGTGGAAAAAACCCTCCTAGGCTGCAGGCAGAGAGGATGAAGAAGTCTGTCTACAGTCCGGAAGAGTGAAGCTGGTCGATTCTTCCCGGCAGCAATCTCCCTGGACAGGAACACTGCCTTCTTATGATTGATTGCCTCCTGATACACACGATAGTGCGTACGCAGGACCAGTCTGTCCACCTCCAGGCGGGATCCTCTCCAGCAGCGCTCCAATCTCCGACCCATCCTCTTCATCTCCCTGAGGTCCCCATCAACCATGGGGACCTCCGCATGTGGTTCTGGGGTCATACACGACAGGTGCGAGGGAGTTGATGGCGCCAGAGAGTACCATTATAGGTGTTAACACCGGCGCCAACTCCTCCAACGATGCATCACCCACACTAGATAATTTAGCTGCCGCCAAAAACCCTCAGGGTAAAACCCGCAAAGGCGGCAGCTAATCATCAAACGGGGAAAGAGCTTATGGCGGGGAGCCCCAAATGTGAACTTCACCGTGCAGTGATCGGACCAAAACCCAATCAATCCTGGAGATCAGCTATCTCGAGCCCCAGTGAGAACACAGGTCCAGCATGTGGCCATCCTGGTGGTGGGTGCGGCAACGACCTGCGTCAGTCGAGGACATACTCCACAAAAGTCACCGCCGCATCTTTGATCACCATCATCCACCCAGACATTGAAATCCCCAGAAAGATACATCTGGGGATCCCAATGTTCACCAGCAGTGAACTCGGCAAACTCCTGCAGGAAACTCCCATCGGGCCAGAAGGGCGATAGACAAGGAAAATCCTGCAGCCAGCGCGAGACCACCGTGGATAACCACACTCAAATGAACCGGAGCTTCCACTGGGTGCGGCGAAGGTCAGACTGGATCTAAAGCAGATGGCTACACTGCCACCCTGCGATTCACTCTGGGGCAGTGTACCATAGTATACCGGGAGGACGCAGCCTCAAAAATAGGGCCTGCATCATCACCCACCCAGGTCTCCGTAATGCAAGCCAGATCGACTGATGAAATCAAGTCGGCAACAATTGCCGTCTTGTTCCTGATCGACCTGGCATTGCACAACACTGCTTTCAGAGGATTGGAGGGAGGTACAGCCCCACAGGCTACCTGGCCACTCGGACTGGTGAACTCCCTGGGGACGGGCACCAACCACGTCTGACCTCTCCCAGATGCCCGTCGCAGCCCAGGGCGTCTCCTGGACCCTAAGAACCTCAATCCTACCATCACCCACAGCCTGATCACCTCGCTGCCAATAATCAATATAGCCCCCTACAATCCCCATTTCCTGACAACGTCTAGCAATAGTGTCAGACACAGAAAGGGGGATAGAGGGGCGTAGACCATAAAGCAACAAGTGGCTATAGGTAATCCTGATCCCCACAGATCCTCCCACATAATTCCTAGACATTTCAATAAAAACAAAAACTGCTATTTAAACACTATAAAATAGCAGAAAGTAACAACCTAACCTACATTAAACCAATAAAGACAATACTAAAATAAGCTCCACCTTAATACATCTAAGTAAAATAAATAAATAAAGATACTAACTTGGCAAATATTTAAAACATATAAACAACCCATTTCTCTTCTCTAATTGCAGACAGATATTCCAGTACCGGTGCGCTCAGCCACTCACAATCTCAAGGCTACGCCAAGGCTATGAAGCTGTGCTTCCTTTATTCAATGGTGAGTCTGCCCCACAAAGAGTCTGCTCCAATAATTAGAGCTCCCCCGTACTCGAACCTCCAGCCCAGTGTCACAGGGCAAAGCAGCCTGCAGCACAGCCTCTCACGCACAGCACAACAAAAAGTGAATGCAAACGAAAAAGCACAACACAACAAAAAAGTGAATGCCAACAAAAAAGTGAATGCAAACAAAAAAGCACAACACAACAAAAAAGTGAATGCAAACAAAAAAGCTCAGCACATCAAAAAGGCAAACACAATGAAAAGAACAGCACAACAAAAAAGTGAACACAAACAAAAAGCACAACACAACTAAAAAGTGAATCCCAACAAAAAAGCACAGCACATCAAAAAAGTAAATGCAAACAAAGCACAGCACAACAAAAAAGCAAACACAAACAAAAAAGCGCAGCACAACAAAAAAAGAATTCAAACAAAAAAGCACAGCACAACAAAAAGACAAATGCAACAGAAAAGCACAGCACAACAATAATGTAAATGCACACAAAAGAGTATAGTTCAGCAAAAAAGTGAATGCAAACAGAAAAGCACAGCACAACAAAAAGTGAATGCCAACAAAAAAACACAGCACAACAAAAAAGTAAATGCAAACAAAAAAGCACAGCACAACAGAAAGGCAAATGCAACAGAAAAGCACAGGACAACAAATTTTACTTTACAATAGCATACTGAAAGGGGAAAGTAGTGACCCCCATTTATTCGAGTCCCTGATTGTGGTACTGCACAAGGAGGGGAGGGACCCAGAGCTAGTCTCAAATTACTGACCAATTTCATTGCTTAATTGTGACTTTAAGATCCTGGCCAGACTCCTACCTAACAAACTGCAGCAGGTAATGCCTAACCTGATCTGTGCAGAACAGGTAGGATTCATGTCTGGCAGATCTTCTTCAGACCATCTCAGAAAACTAGATCATATATTCACTGTTGCCAGGGATACATCTACTCCAGCTGTACTGATGTCACTCGATGCAGAAAAAGATTTTGACAGAGTAGAATGGAACTTCCTGTATAGGACACTACACAAGTTCGATTTCCCCCTTCTCTTTGGGCAATGGATTCAAGCCCTATATACCTCACCCAGCGCATGGGTATACTGCAACAGAACATTTTTGTAAAGTTTTCCCCTCTCTTCAGGCACCAGGCAAGGTTGTCCATTATCACCCTTACTGTTCAACCTATACCTAGAGCCCCTACTAACTTGGATCAAAAAGGAACCAGAAATTAAGGGAATCCAAACTGAGAACCAGGAGCTCAAATTGTCAGCATATGCTGATGATATACTGTTACATCTGGTATCCCCAAGAAAGTCAATAACCAAAACTTTACAGGTGATAGCAGATTTTGAGGAAATATCAAACTACAAGTTGAACCTGGAGAAAACTAAAATATTTCCACTAAACATGGTTTCCCATAAGAGTGACATTGAAGATCTAGGGGTACAGTGGGAACCTAAACAGTTGAAATACCTATATATTATTTTAACAAGAGGATCAAAATCTGCCAGGACATGCAACCTGGAAAAACTGGCACAGGTCATCAAACAAGATTTGAAGAGATGGAATAAGCATCCATTATCCCCCTGGGGTAGAATCAGTTTATTTAAAATGAACATACTGCCTCACCTTTTCTAGCCCATCAACATGCTCAATCTTTGGCTCTATTAAACCTGGTTTGCCAAAATTCACTCTTTACTTAATGCATTCTTGTAGAAAAGCAAACAAGCACGTAGGGCCTATAGTAAACTAACAGCTCCTAAGGAAAAAGGCAGCCTTAGGCTCCCACAAATTAAATTATATTATTGGGCTAGCCACACAGCAAAATATATGAGATGGGCAATTTCAAATACAGGCTCAAACTCATACCAATACAGACCCATTTGGCTGCTACTAGAAAAGGCAACTCTAGCAACCTTTAAATTAAATCCAGAAGCACTCCTATATACCCCATCCAAACTAATCCCTCAGATACTTAAGAATACCCCCACTAGGAGTATCAGTAAGAGTACACACACAGATGTGCACTACTTTAAATTACAAACCCACACAAGACCCGAAGTATTACAAGTATTGCCACAGAAAGACATGTCATATCAGGGATCTATTCCACTCTCTTGGAGAAGTCTCTCCCCAGTATGGAAGGAAACTCTAAATATTGGGATAAGCAATTCCCAGAAAAAAAGTTTATCTGGACCAAGATCTGGCTTGACATGCACAGATATACATCTCAAGACAGACTAAGATTAATGCAATACTGTATTCTACAAAATATGTACTATACCCCGGAAAAGCTTGCCCAAAATGGGGAAAGACCCCAAAGTGATATGCAATCACTGCAGAACAGGTATGGGCTCCCTATACCTCATATTCTGGGAATGTCCAAACGTAGCCCCCCTATGGTCATTAATTAAGCAAAGGGTGGACCCTTTACTGGGCATAACAGAATACCTGGAACCAATAATCTGCTTAGTAGGGGATTATTCCTCTATAGCTGTTATGGAATGGAGATTTCATATAAATATGAATATAAATAATATATAATAAATATGAGATTTCATATAAATATGATTGCAATGTCAGTTAAAAAAGTTAAAACACTGGCTAGATGAATCCATTATACCTCATAATGAGTGGCTTCAAGAATTATTGTTTAACTTGTCTGTAGAAAAAATAATAGCCAGTGTAAACAATTGCATGCCCTGATTTGATAGAAGATGGAGCGAAATACAAACTTTATATACTATATTTTCACCCCAGAAAATAGTTAAGGCTGGTGACTGCGGAAGCAAATATACTGATGTCAGGGGGAGGAGGGGGGACAGGGTTTGTGTGGTGGGTTTTGGGGGCAAAGGGGGGAGAAATGTGGAGGGTGGAAGAGGGATGGTGCATGTAATGTTTTGTATTGTATAGTCATGTAATGCGAAGTTTGTCATGTCTTTAGTATGATGTGTGGATTTGTATTAAAAAGTGAAACATGAATAAAGCATTTAATATCAAAAACAAAATGTGAATGCAGCAAAGCACAGAACACAAAAGCAAACATGAACAGAAAGCACAACACAACAAAAAAGTGAATGCAAACAAAAAAACAACAAAAAAGTGAATGCCAACAAAAAAGCACGACACTACAGAAAGGTGAATGCAAATAAAAAAGAACAGCACAACAGAAAAACACAGTACAACAAAAAAGTGAATGCCAACCAAAAAGAACAGCACAACAGAAAACATGAATGCACACAGAAAAGCACAGCACAACAAAAAGTGAATGCCACCAAAAAAGTGACTGCAAACAAAAATGCACAACACAACAAAAAAGCAAACACAAACAAAAAAGCACATCACAACAAAAATGTGAATGCAAATAAAAAAGCACAGCACATCAAAAAGGCTCACACAATAAAAAGCACAGCACAACAAAAAAGTGAACACAAACAAAAAGCACAGCATAACAAAAAAAGAATGCAAACAAAAAAGCACAGCACAACAAAAAGGCAAATGCAACAGAAAAGCACAGCACACCAGCAATGTGAATGCACACAAAATAGCACGGCTAAGCAAAAAAGTGAATGCAAACAGAAAAAGACAGCACAACAAAAAATGAATGCCAACAAGAAAGCACAATGCAACTAAAAAGTGAATGCCAACAAAAAAGCACAATGCAACAAAAAAGTGAATGCAAACAAAAAAGCACAGCATGACAAAAAGCAAACACAAACAAAAAAGCACAGCATAACAAAAAAGTGAATGCAAACAAAAAAACACAGCACATCAAAAAGGCAAATACAAAAAAAGCACAGCACAACAAAAAAGTGAATGGAAACATAAAAAGCACAGTACAACAAAAAAGTGAACACAAACGAAAAGCACAGCATAACAAAAAAGTGAACGCAAACAAAAAAGCACAGCACAACAAAAAGTGAATGAAAACAAAAAAGAACAAAAAAGTGAATGGCAACAAAAAAGCACAGCCCAACAAAAAAGTAAACACAAACAAAAAGCACAGCATAACAAAAAAGTGAACGCAAACAAAAAAGCACAGCACAACAAAAAAGTGAACGCAAACAAAAAGCACAACGCAACTAAAAAGTGAATCCCAACAAAAAAGCACAGCACAACAAAAAAGTAAATGCAAACAAAAAAGCACAGCACAACAAAAAAGTGAATGCAAACAAAGCACAGCACAACAAAAAAGTAAAAACAAACAAAAAAGCACAGCACAGCTAAAAGTGAATACCAACAAGATAGCACAGTACAACAAAAAATGAATGCAAATAAAAAGAACAGCACAACAAAAATGCAGATGTAACAGAAAAGCACAGCACAACAAAAGAATGTGAATGCAAATCAAAGAACACAGCACAGCACAACACAGCATTACCTGCTGAAGTGGTATCCAGTAGAACAGTGGACTGCTTCAAAAGGGGATGGGACAGGACATGGGGAGGGTCAATGGATGGGAAGGGTGGAAGGGGGCAGCTGCAGAATAAGGGGCGCTAGCTGCACATTCAAGCAAACTTGATAGACCGCTAGACCTTTATCTGCTGGCATATTTCATATGTTCATATGTTCATAACACAAAAAGTAAATGCAAACAAAAAAGCACAGCACAATAAAATGTGAATGCAAACAAAAAAGCACAACACATCAAAAATGTGAATGCCAACAAAAAAAGCACATTGCAAAAGATAAAGTGAATGCAAGCAAAGCACAGCACAACACAATAGTAAACATGAACAGAAAGCATAGCACAACAAAAAAGTGAATGCAAACAAAAAAACAACAAAAAAGTGAATGCCAACAAAAAAGCACAGCAAAACAAAAATGTGAATGCAAACAAAAAAGCACAGCACATCAGAAAGGCAAACACAATAAAAAGGACAGCAAAACAAAAAAGTGAATGCAAACAAAAAAGCACAGCACAACAGAAAGGAAAATGCAACAGAAATGCACAGTGCAACAAAAAAGTTAATGCCAACAAAAAAGAACAGCACAACAGAAAACGTGAATGCAAATAAAAAAGCACAGCACAACAAAAAAGTGAACACAAACAAAAAGCACAGCATAACAAAAAATTGAATGGCAACAAAAAAACACAGCACAACAAAAAAGTAAATGCAGACTAAAAAGTACAACACAACTAATAAGTGAATGTCAACAATAAGCACAGCACAACAAAAAAGTGAATGCAAACAAAAAGCACAACACAACTAAAAATTGCGTGCCAACAAAAAAGCACAGCACAACAAAAAAGTGAATGCAAACAAAGCACAGCACAACAAAAAAGTAAAAACAAACAAAAAAGCACAGCACAACTAAAAAGTGAATGCAAACAGAAAAACACAGCACAACCAAAAGTGAATGCCAACAAAATCACAAAATGCAACTAAAAGGTGAATGACAACAAAAAAGCAAAACACAACTAAAAAGTGAATACCAACAAAAAAGCACAGCACAACAAAAAAGTAAATGCAAACAAAAAACAACAGAAAGGCAAATGCAACAGAAAAGCACAGCACAACAAAAAAAGTGAATGCCAACAAAAAAGAACAGGACAACAGAAAATGTGAATGCAAACAAAAAAGCATAGCACAACAAAAAGTGAATGCAAATGAAAAAGTGAATGCAAACAAAAAAGCACAGCACTAGAAAAAAGTGAACGCAAACAAAAAAGTAAATGCAAACAAAAAAGCACAGCACAACAAAAAAGCAAACACAAGCAAAAAAGCACTGCAAAACAAAAATGTGAATGCAAACAAAAAAGCACAGCACATCAGAAAGGCAAACACAATAAAAAGCACAGCAAAACAAAAAAGTGAATGCAAACAAAAAAGCACAGCACAACAGAAAGGAAAATGCAACAGAAAAGCACAGCGCAACAAAAAAGTAAATGCCAACAAAAAAGAACAGCACAAAAGAAAACGTGAATGCAACTAAAAAAGCACAGCACAACAAAAAAGTGAACACAAACAAAAAGCACAGCATAACAAAAAAGTGAATGCAAGCTAAAAAGTACAGCACAACAAAAAAGTGAATGCAGACAAAAAGAACAACACAACTAAAAAGTGAAACCCAACAAAAAAGCACAGCACAACAAAAAAGTAAATGCAAACTAAAAAGTACAACACAACTAATAAGTGAATGTCAACAAAAAGCACAGCACAACAAAAAAGTGAATGCAAACAAAAAGCACAACACAACTAAAAATTGCTTGCCAACAAAAAAGCACAGCACAACAAAAAAGTGAATGCAAACAAAGCACAGCACAACAAAAAAGGTAAAAACAAACAAAAAAGCACAGCACAACTAAAAAGTGAATGCAAACAGAAAAACACAGCACAACAAAAAGTGAATGCCAGCAAAATCGCAAAATGCAACTAAAAGGTGAATGACAACAAAAAAGCAGAATACAACTAAAAAGTGAATGCCAACAAAAAAGCACAGCACAACAAAAAAAGTAAATGCAAACAAAAAACAACAGAAAGGCAATTGCAACAGAAAAGCACAGCACAACAAAAAAGTGAATGTCAACAAAAAAGAACAGGACAACAGAAAATTTGAATGCAAACAAAAAAGCATAGCACAACAAAAAGTGAATGCAAATGAAAAAGTGAATGCAAACAAAAAAGCACAGCACTAGAAAAAAGTGAACGAAAACAAAAAAGTAAATGCAAACAAAAAAGCACAGCACAACAAAAAAGTGAATGCAAACAGAAAAGAACAGAACAACAAAAAAGTGAATGCAAACAAAAATGTACAGCACAACAAAAAAGTAATGTAAAAGCGTGGCACAAAAAAGCAAACACAAACAATAAGCGCAGCACAACAAAAAAGTGAATGCAAACAAAAAAGCACAGCACTAGAAAAAAGTGAATGCAAACAAAAAAGTAAATGCCAACAAAAAAGCACAGCACAACAAAAAGTGAATGCAAACAGAAAAGTACAGCACAACAAAAAAGTGAATGCAAACAAAAAAGCACAGCACTAGAAAAAAGTGAACGCAAACAAAAAAGTAAATGCAAACAAAAAAGCACAGCACAACAAAAAAGTGAATGCAAACAGAAAAGCACAGCACAACAAACAAGCAATGTAAACAAAGCATGGCACAAAAAAGCAAACACAAACAATAAGCGCAGCACAACAAAAAAGTGAATGCAAACAAAAAAGCACAGCACATCAAAAAGGCAAACACAATAAAAAGCACAGCACAACAAAAAAGTGAATGCAAACAAAAAAGCACAGCACAACAAAAAAGTGAACACAAACAAAAAGCACAGCATAACAAAAAAGTGAACACAAACAAAAAAGCACAACACAACTAATAAGTGAATGCCAACAAAAGAGCACAGCACAACAAGAAAGTGCATGCAAACAAAAAAGCACAGCAAAACTTAAAAGTGAATACTAACAAAAAAGCACAGTACAACAAAAAATTAATGCAAATAAAAAAGAATAGCACAACACAAATGCAAATGTAACAGAAAAGCACAACACAACAAACAAGTGAATGCAAACGAAAGAGCACTGCACAACACAAATGTGAATGCAAACAAAAAAGCACAACACAACTAAAAACTGAAGGCCAACAAAAATGTACAGCACAACAAAAAAGTGAATTCTGATAAAAAGTCACAGTACATTAAAAAACTGAATGCCAACAAAAAAAGCACATTGCAACAGAAAAAGTGAATGCAGGGGTCACGTTATGTCTGGCTAGATGGTAGCAGAACTGCGGTATTTCTCCTGCTCTCCCAATCAACATTTTAGCTCAAAAAAGCAAGATTTCAGCAGCCAACCAACCTGAAAACTACTAGAGGGACACTACGAAGGGACTATATATTAAAAAATGCTTCCAAAACTGCAACATGGAGATAACAGTGAGGCAGGAATTGTCACAACATACTTCTCCTACCTTGCCAGACAAGGCCACGAAGAAACCAAAACAGCAGAGCTCTAAAGCAGCCCTGATCTCATTGAGCAACGCCACTATCAGAAGACTGCTTCCTGATTGAGATTAAATCTATCCAAGAAGCAATTGCTCTTCTGACTACAGAAGTAACAATACTGAAATCTAACTGATCAGAGGTATCCAGACAATCAAAAGACACTGAAGTGAGAGCAACATCGCTGGAAAAGTGGAGGGCAGTCACGGACCCTGAACTGGTGGCAGTTAAAAGGCAGCTCATCAAAATGGAAACTAAACTGGAGGATTTAGAGGGTCATAGCCACCGCAACAATCTGGTAGTCATCAGACTTCCCGAGGGGGAAGAGGGCTCCTCTCCTATCATATTTGCTCAAAAGCTGCTAGAGAAAATAGCAGGGCCCTCTCCTAACGGCCCTTCATACGTGGTGGAGCGAGCTCATTGGGGACTGTGCCCCAAACCTGATTCAAACTCACCCCCACGTCCTTTTCTCCTGAAGCTACTGAACTTTTTAGACAAACAACACATAGTCACAAAGTTGAGAGAAGTACAAGCAGTAATGTGGGAAGGCAATAAGATATGCATAGCACAGGACCTACCTGCATCAGTTCACCAAAAAAGGGGATCTTTGCATGCCATCATTTCATGGCTCATCCCAGCAGGAGTGCAGTTCAAGATTTTATATCCAGCACAACTACAAGTGAGGATTAATGAGAAATGGCATGCAAACAACTCCAATGAACAAGTGGTTCAGGATTTACAGCGACTCTTGCCAGAATTATTTAAAAAGTGAAGGCCTGCAGTAGAAAATCTTAAGAGAAATGGTGAGTAGATTGGAAGACTAATATCCAGGGAAAGAAAGGCTGAAATGGGACACCAAATAGAAATTTTAAGCCCTCATGGATACTTTAACTGTGGGTCTGTGGAAATTCTGGGTCT
Source organism: Neoceratodus forsteri (assembly GCA_016271365.2). NCBI lineage: Eukaryota > Metazoa > Chordata > Ceratodontiformes > Ceratodontidae > Neoceratodus > Neoceratodus forsteri. Next base: position 1,645,435,232 of record CM057450.1, read on the forward strand.
TGGGACTAACTATCGAAATTGCACTCAGTTTTTCTTGAGAAGAATAGATCAGATTGACAAAAAGAAGGGACTCTCTGTTTGTAATCAGGACATATATTTTATATTAATATCTAAATTGTTCTGGAATAACTGTAAGTAAGAGGGAAATTGGGGAGCCTCGCATATTAGAGAGACCAGGACTTGAAGTTTATGCACTTTTTTCTGGAGACCTACTCTTGACAATGTGCAGAACAGTGGAGGTGCAGAAAACACTGCAGCAAGCACCACCCGAGAGTACGCAAAGCTGCAGTGTGGGGGAAGAGCTCTTACTGAACTGCTCAAGTTAAGGGAACCACAGCTCATCATTGTGTTGCAGCTTTCTCATTGGGGGAAGAGGTTTCTCTCTCCTTGCTGGATATAGCACCTGTTGTGCTGGGTATGATATATAAAAGGGCAATGAGTAAAGTGTAAAAGGGGAAAAATTCAGTTCAGTTCAAGTGGGAAGAGCAAGATACTATAGATCCTCTCTGTTCTTCATGTATGTTATGATTAGAAGAGTATGATATGAGAACTAGGGGTATATTATTGTTTCCCCTTTCTTTGTGTGACTGTTAATGTAAGAAATCAATTAAGGACAATAATAGCAAGTAATAGAGCAAGGGCTACACATATCACAAGGGAAATGACTGGCAACTTTCCAAGAAAGCTGATAGAACCCTAGCTGAGAACGTTATTTTCTAACATAGAGTATTCACATGGAATGATTAAGCAAGAGATTGAAACACAGTTAATAGGGAATGAAGTCAAACCCTGAGGTAAAAAGTTTATTAGGAGATGTTTGTTAGTACATATAGGTGTTAGGGATCAGTAGGAAATCCCTTCTGTTGTTAGTTAACTGTTGTGGGACATAGTCGTAAGTATAGATGCTACGTTGGCAACTTAAGGGAGTTGGGAGAAGCGGGAGAACTGGGGATATTTGAACCTGGCATCATCACACACCATATCAAGGGATGGGTCCCTTATATCACCAACTCGTACCAAGCAAGGCAGAGTTGTGGGGGGGGGAGGGTCAAGAGATCTCTCAGACTTCTCCAAGATCTTGAGAAACAGATATATGCTGCAGAAGAGAAGGTGAAGGGAATGAAAGGGATGGGGTGAAGGAAGCAAAGAGGGATATGGGGGGAACACGGTAATACCTCGGGGAGAAAATCAGAGGGTGACGGGAGGGAAACCTTGACATCGGTTAAAGAGGGAACCTTTTATTATTTTATCTTCTAACCAGCCTACAATTTATAATATCATTCACAATGGCTACCACATATAAATTAATGACATGTAATGTGAAGGGGATGCTCAGTAAGAACAAGCAGTGCAGGGTTCTTAAACACTTGCAAGTACTTAAAAGTCAAATATGTTTCCTACAGGAAACACATTTATTAGTTGCAGATACGAACCTTCTGCGATGGATGCAGATAGGCCAAGTATATGCAGCAGGGTCTTCTACTCAGAGTAGAGGTGTGGCAATCTTATTCACAAGGAATGTGGGTTTCCAATGTAATGAATGTATTCAGGATCCAATGGGTAGATATGTGTTTGTACGTGGCACGCTGGAAAGGTCTGACATTATATTGGGGTCCATATACGGTCCTAATATGGACACCCCATCTTTTTTCTTGGAACTACTTAATATATTGTTACCCTTTCTATCCATCCCTGTAATATTAGGAGGTGAATGGAATTTACCCTTTGCCCCAGAAGTAGACAGAATGGGGAAAAAACGAGTCAGGTTATCTCCAGCCCAAAGAGCTATCAGAGACATGGCTGATAAGATGGGACTGTGTGATCCATGGAGGGTTCTGCACCTGGGAGGGAAGGAATACACTTTCTGTTCAGTGATTCATAGTACCTCATCCCATACTGATTACTTTTTAATTAGTAAACAAACTTTACCGGGTTTCATGGATTGTCAGATCTCTCCAGAAGTTACATCAGATCATTCTTCAGTGATTTGTAGCCTATCTCTTTGTTCCGCTTGTCAGGTAGAAACTACATGGAAACTTAATAATAGGTTACTGAAGGACAAATATGTGGTGGAAAGCCTGAAAGCTAGTATTGAATCTTATGCAAAATACAATAGGGCCTCTACAGGCCATGCAGATATGGAAAGGGGGGGGGGGTTAAAAAGCTTCCTTAGGGGAGAACTTATAAAGATTGCAGCCTTTAGGAAAAGAAGGAGAGATAAACAACTACTAACATTATTAGGTAAAATCAGAGATTTAGAAAAAGGCCTAGGCCCCTTCACTAGTGAACATCAAAGACAAGATTTAATTAATTTGCGAGCCCATTATAATGATTTGTTGGGTGAGAAAGCTGAATATGCAATTATTAAAACAAAATCCACATATATAGATCAGGGAAAGAAAGCTGGGAAACTTCTAGCCTTAAGGGTTAAACAGCAGGAGGCATCTAGAATGATAAATGCAGTCTAATCCAAGGAAATAGTGATGGAATTCCAGGAATTCTACACCACACTATATAAGGCTAGGCCTAACCTCCCCCAGGCAGACAATATTGATTCTCACCTCTCAGAGATAACTCTACCTAAGTTATCTGAGGCTCAAAAGATGCAGCTGGTATCTCCCATCACAGAATCTGAGATACAGCAACAATTAAAGCACTAGCCTTAGACAAAGCCCCAGGACTGGATGGATTCCCCCCCAACTTTTATAAAGTACTAGAGAGAGAGAACTGTCTCCTTGGCTAATTTTACTTTACAATAGCATACTGAAAGGGGAAAGTAGTGACCCCCATTTATAGGGATATAGGACCTTTTTATTAAAACAGATGCCCGCGATCAGGCAGAAAGCAGTCCACTGGACCACCAGGGATATAGGACCTTTTTATTAATACAGATGCCTGCAGTCAGGCAGAAAGCGGTCCACTGGACCACCAGGGATATAGGACCTTTTTATTAATACAGATGCCCTCGATCGGGCAGAAAGCAGTCCACTGGACCACCAGGGATATAGAACGAAGTCTTTTTTTTACAAATGCCCATGATTGGGCATGGGGTGGGCGCCGCCAGGTGCAGCCAGAACTCGGGTGGCCACCCACAGGTGGCAGCTGCTGTGTTGTGCCCTGCAATGCGGCAGCTCACCTGTGGGTGGCCATCAGTTGTTCCTTTTTTTTTTGGCTTAACTTTGTGCTGGCACAGGTAGGGGTTGAGCATGCATGGATTGGCAAATCCTGGGCTGAATATCGGGCTGTGCAGGTTATTCATGGGCACGCCTCCCCTACCTGTGCCTGCATACATTACTGATGCGCTCTGGCGCACCGCGATTTGTGCTGTGCACTTTTCCCTTTTGAATATCGTGCTGGGGCATATCAGTGGGTTGCGCATGGCGCAACACTGTTGCACCATGCGCAACCCTTTTGAATATCTGGGCCATGGTAGCAAAACACCATTTAACGGAGGAATCAGAAACAAAAGGGGAATTTTTAACTCATATTACAAGTATTGCCACAGAAAGACATGCCATATCAGGTATCTACTCCACTCTCTTGGAGAAGTCTCTCCCCATTACGTAAGGAAACTCTAAATATTGGGATAAGTAATTCCCAGAAAAGAAGTTTATCTGGACCAAGATCTGGCTTGACATGCACAGATATACATCTCAAGACAGACTAAGATTAATGCGATACTGTATTCTACAAAATATGTACTATATCCCGGAGAAGCTTGCCAAAATGGGGAAAGACCCCAAAGTGATATGCAATCACTGCAGAACAGGTATGGGCTCCCTATACCACATATTCTGGGAATGTGCAAAGGTAGTCCCCCATGGTCATTAATTAAGCAAAGGGTGGAACCCTTACTGGCCATAACAGAATATCTGGAACCAATAATCTGCTTAGTAGGGGATTATTCCTCTATAGCTGTTATGGAATGGAGATTTCATATAAATATAATTGCAATGTCTGTTAAAAAGTGGTCCTTAGACACTGGCTAGATGAATCCATTATACCTTATAATGAGTGGCTTCAAGAATTATTGTTTAACTTGTCTGTAGAAAAAATAATAGCCAGTGTAAACAATTGCATGCTCCAATTTGATAGAAGATGGAGCAAATTACAGACTTTCTATACTATATGATCACCCCAGAAAATAGTTAAGGCTGGTGATTGTGGAAGTAAATATTCTGATGTCGGGGGAGGAGTGGGAACAGGGTTTGTGTGGTGGGTGGGGGGCAAAGGGGGAGAAATGTGGAGGGTGGAAAAGGGATGGAGCATGTAATGTTTTGTATTGTATAGTCATGTAATGTGAAGTTTGTCATGTCTTTAGTATGATGTGTGGATTTGTATTAAAAAGTGAAAAATAAATAAAGCATTAAATATCAAAAAGAAAGAGTGAATGCAAGCAAAGCATAGCACAACACAAAAGCAAACATGAACAGAAGCACAGCACAACAAAAAAGTGAATGCAAACAAAAACAACAAAAAAGTGAATGCAAATAAAAAGCACAGCACAACAGAAAGACAAACACAAACAAAAAAGCACAGTACAACAAAAAGTGAATGCCAGCAAAAGACACATTGCAACTAAAAGGTGAATGCTAACAAAAAGCACAACACAACTAAAAAGTGAATGCCAACAAAAAAGCACAGCACAACAAAAAGTGAATGCAAACAAAAAAGCACAGACAGCAGAACGACAAATGCACACAAACACAACAAAAAGCAAACACAAACAAAAAGACATCACAAAGAAAACATGAATGCAAACAAAAAACAGCACAACAAAAAGTGAATGCAAACAAAAAAGCACAGCACAACAAGAAAGTGAATGAAACAAAAAAGCACAGCACAACAAAAAAGTGAATGCAAACAAAAAAGCACAGCTCAACAAAAAAGTGAATGCAAACAAAAAAGCACAGCACATCAAAAAGGCAAACACAATAAAATGCACAGCACAACAAAAACATGAACAGAAACAAAAAAGCAAAGCACAAGAAAAAAGTGAACACAAACAAAAAGCACAGCACAACAAAAAGTGAATGCAAACAAAAAAGCACAGCACAACAAAAGGCAAACACACTAAAAAGCACAGCACAACAAAAAAATTAATGCAAACAAAGCACAGCACAACAAAAAAGCAAACACAAACAAAAAAGCACAGCACAACAAAAAGTGAATGCAAACAAAAATCAACAAAAAAGTGAATGCAAACAAAAACACACAACACAACTAAAAAGTGAATGCAAACAAAAAAGCATAGCACATCAAAAAGGCAAACACAATAAAAAGCACAATGCAACTAAAAAGTGAATCCCAACAAAAAAGCACAGCACAACAAAAAAGTAAATGCAAACAAAGCACAGCCCAACAAAAAAGCAAACACAAATAAAAAGTGCAGCACAACAAAAAAAGATTCAAACAAAATAGCACAGCACAACAAAAAGGCTAATGCAACAGAAAAGCACAGCACAACAATAATGTGAATGCACACAAAACAGCATAGCACATCAAAAAAGTAAACACAAACAAAAAAGTACAGCACAGCCAAAAAGTGAATCCCAACAACAAAGCACAATGCAACTAAAAGGTGAATTCCAACAGAAAAGCACAACACAACTAAAAAGTGAATGCCAACAAAAAAGCACAGCACAACAAAAAAAGAATGCAAATAAAGTATGGCACAGCAAAAAAGTGAACACAAACAAAAAAACACAGTTCGACAAAAAAGTGAATGCAAACAAAAAAGCACAAAAAAGCAATGTGGTCTATATGTTGGGAAAAGGACAATGTGCTATCAACCGTTTTCCCTAGGTACTCAAAATGCTGGACTTGCTCCAAGAGAGATCCTGTAACATTAGTGATGGAAAGCGAGTAGGATCTATGCCTGTTTTGGAAGCTGGAGAACAGCATTATCTTTGTCTTTTTGTAGTTCATTATGAGCTTGTGCTCATTGAATCATCTTTCTAGGAGCTTAATATTGTTCTGGATCTCGTTCTTGAGAACCTCTGGGTTGGGATCACTGATAAGAAGAACCGCATTATCTGCATGTAACAGTGTGCGACCCGGGCAGGAGTTAGGGAGGTTGTTAAGGAACACACTAAACAGAAGAGGACACAAAATGGACCATTGTGGGATTCCTGAAAGGATAGGTCTGTTGTCAGAGAGGACACTGCCAATCTTCACCTGCTGCGTGTGGCCATGCAAGTAGCTTTGAAACCATGCTATGGTATCAGAGAAGAGGCCAAAGTCCACAAGTTGAATAACCAAAGGGGCAGGCATGGTTAACTGTGTCAAAGGCTTTGGTTAAATTGATGAAAGCCACCCCAACTATATAACTATGGTCTAAGGAATTATGGATGAAGCCCGTGAACTCTAGCAAGGCAGTAGTGGTGCTATGACCTTTTCTGTACCCTTGCTGTTGCGGGCATTGAAGCTGAGGCTCTGTGGCTCTGTGGCATTGAGGCTCTGTGGATTCTGTCAGTTTCTATGTTTAAATCAGTGGTAGGTGTGTCCAAATAAGTTCCAAAAATCTGTAATACAATTTCTTTTAAGTTTTTATTTTAGCACAACAGAAAAGTGAATGCAAACAAAAAAGTGAAGAACTTAAAATGCAAGAGTTGACTGGTGTTATAAATAGCTGGCCCGAAAGGGTAATTGAAAATGTATGCATCCAGCATCAAGCATTCCCTGGTGTCCACTGGCACTCTCCTCCCTTACCTGATCCCTTATGAAGCACTCCCTAATATCAAGAACTCTGCAGCATCCACAGGCAATCTGTTCCTGTACAATGTCAATCATTCCCTGGTGTCCAGTGGCACCTCCCTTTCATCAACCCAACTTCATGCCAAGCAATTTCTGATGCCCACTGACATACTCCTACCACATCTCAATCCTGTATAATTCAGTTCCTGGTATAAATTAGCACCACCTTCCTCTTCCTATTCTCTGCCAAGCATGCCCTTTTTTCCTAGGCCTCCACCCTCAACTTGTTCCATGCCATGCATATCTTGATGTCTGGTGGCAGCCCCCTCTCTCATCCCATCCTGAGCCAAATGGTCTGTGGCATCCAGAGACACTGCTTTTGCTCACCCTACACCTTGCTAAGCATTCTATAGTTTCCAATGCCACCTCCTTCCTCACCCCCACCCTAAGCCAAGCAGGCTGTAGTGTCTACTTTGCACCCAAACCCAAGATGTCAATAGCTGTTCAAGTATAATACAAATGTGATGTGTGCACCCTAGACTACACACACACACACACACACACACACACACACACACACACACAGCCTTCCATGGCAAGTATTGACAATTGCACCCCCATCACACTCAGAAAACTATTGGCTATTAACAAATCCTTACAGACTATGCATCCTACACACAAGCACAAATACACACACACACACACACACACCCAACCACCTGTGGCAACTGTTGAGCATAGTATGCATCCTATCTAAGAGCAAGCAAACTAAAAATTGCTATGGCATAAGGCCAGCCCAGTGGCATGGAGGGCTGAGTTGCTGTGGGGAGGCATGCTAACTTGGACCTTGGCTGCCACCAGATGGAGGCCTGGAGGTAACCCAAGAGGTTTGAGCAACATTGAAGGGAGTGGCCACGGTTCCGTGGTATCTGGGCACCACCACCATGCATGCATGGTTACATGTCATGAAGGCAGTGGATCCAATAGAAGAAAATGAAACCATGGTTGACACAGGCTTTATAAAGCTCTGCCCACCTGCACCCATTCCCCACCACCACTTGGACCACTGGGCCAATTCTGGTTGTGAGTCACTGGGTGTTTTGAAGGATGGTCCTCCCCTTTCTGGCTCCAAGATGAGTGGCAATCTGTGGGGGACTTCGGGTACTGTGTTTCCTGGGGAGGTGGGAACAGGGCTGCATTGACCTCCAAGACCAACAGCTCTATTTAAAACAAATGCTGTGGTATGTGTCACCTTACTATTCCAACACACACACACACACACTGTAACAGACCCAGCTGCACCCCGTTACAATAAACCCAACAAGTGTAGGAAATATGTAAATAGTCTCTTACATGGGTACTAGAGATCCTGATGTAGGAGTTTTGAAGGGATGACATCCATCGGACCTGTAAAATAAAATATTAGAAAGGGATCACAAAGGATCTGTAGTTCTTGGGGAATAAACAGGAAGGACAGGACAGGTTAGATATAGAGTAATACTTCTCTGATGGGGAGGGATTCAGCATCCTGTCAGACCTGTTAAAGAGAAAAATAGGTTAATATGGAGAAAATACAGTAGCAAGAGCAGAGTCAGACAGAAGAAAAGGGGTATAGGACAGTACAGGAGTTAAAAATAAAAGGGAGCTTTGGATAAAAAGTTACAGTTAGGACAAAACAGGAATATACAGATACAGAGAACGAGATAGAGATATGGAGAAAAAATAACATTAATAGACAGGAAAGGAGAAGAGAAAGTGTTGTTGGGGGGACAGCAAAACCACTTATCACTCCTCCCAGATGGCCTAGTGGCCAGTAAAGTAGTAGCTCAGCTGCCGTGCTGATGATACAAATTCAGAAGTAAGCCCAGGAAGTCATGGCAGAAGGTCATAACTGAGACAGATGCTGCTCAGCAGTGCATCTTGGTCAGGGAGGGATGGCATCTCACTCAGCCACCACAGAGACCACTGCAGCTGGGCCAGGGAGCTTGTTTCTGTTGCATGAGGGACACTGTGGCTGTTCACAGCCATTGTAGGTACTCATTCCTTAAAGGGGTGGAAGGAGGAAAATAAAGGGGCAGAAAAAACCTGATAGCCATCTCAGTGATGACCAGGTTTGACCTGGTCAGGGTATATCCCTGTACAGATGAGCTACCATCTGAAAAGAAATATCTCTAAGGGAAAAAAAAAACTGTAGCCCAGGTGGGCTACTGGGAACTCTGTTGGACTAGTGGCCAGTCATTATTAAAATAATTTAGCCTTAGTGGGGGGGGAGTTGTCCCAGGGAAGTCAGGGATTTCTATAATACCCCTGGTGGGCATGTTTTCCTGGTGGCCAGTGGTCAATGTATTTAAAAAAGTTAAGAATCTATTCCCTGGGTTCTGCTGGTGGTGGTGGTGGTGGGGTCATGGAGCCATGATATAGTTTTGACAGGCAGCTAGGAGGTGGAATGTTATCTGGGAGATTAAGAGGACAAGCTGGGGCTGTTGCTGCAATTAGCACAAGCGACTGCACAAAAAGTAAAAGTGCCAAGGGGAGCTTTCTACTCCCAGCCCCATTGGAGCTCAGGCTATGGCTTGCTCTGTGCAGGCAACAGATAGAGAGACAGGAGCTTTTCGGGAGGTGAAGGAGACCAATGCAAGAGTGCCTCCCTTCATCTACCTGAGCCATTACTCTAGCTAAAATGTGATTGCCCTGAGGGGCTTGGGAGCAGGACAGATGGAAAGTTGCCAGATAGCAAGCCGCACTCGTGGCTGTTAAAAGTTCCCAGTCGGGAGTGGATGGTGCACTAGGCATCTGAGCTGCACTATGGCATCTTGTTAAATTGCCTTTGGGGGCTTTAGATACAGGTTTGGGGGGAGATGCCAACCATGGAGGGGTTTGAGGCAGGTACAGGGGCAGGTGGCATCAATTAAAACCTCATGGGGCTATGTTTCAAAGTGCCCAATAGGGCTTCATTAATATAAATACATGCAGGAGGCAGAGTCAAGATGGAGCAGGCAGTCAGAAAAATCGCATCCAGCCCCATGAAACTCACCCAGCTCTCTATCGATCCTACAGCAGAGGCCATTACAGTGCATCCCCCCCCCCGTGCATGCCCACTCTTCATTGTTCTCACTGTACCCTCCTCACTGTATCTTAAAGTACACACTGGGAAACAATGCCAGAATTCAATCAGAAATAGCTGGCCAATGTGTTATAACTGGACTTAGACTTAAGCACTAGTACACATTTGTGCTACCAGCCCCAGGGACCCCCAGGATCATCAGCCCACTCCTCTCAATATTTTGGGAGACTGTTGCAGCATCAATGACTCACCGCTCCCCACTTCTCCCCAGATTGTCTGGGCAGAGTGACTTGGTGGGAATGATATGCCCAAGGCCAAAACTGCAAAACTGACAAAATCAGTTACTGCAAAACATGTACAGGCTTGCTATGTTTATCTCTATGACTTGGCCATTATTATAAATATCTGGTTTAAAGAGGCAGATTTTCCTTGAAATTATAGAGATTGGGACAGCGTCCTTCCCCACAGTCTGACTAGTGTTACTGAGGTCATTTCCATTTTGAAAGGCATTTTTATTTGTAAATTCTTTTGCATACATTTTTTTTTGGGGGGGGGGAGTTACCTAGTTATTTTTTTGTGTGTTATGTTTTTGCTTTTATTTTACTATTTTTGGTTTGTTGTTTAAATGTTTTAGGTTACACAGTTTTACCATTTTTCTTGCCCCATACGATATTGTTTGATCTTCTTGTTGTTTTACTTTAGTATATTTAGTTTGGCTTAATTTTTGGTTGCTGCTTTATTTTTTAGTTTGTGTGTGTTGTAATTGACATCTGGTCAAGAGTGCGTGGGAATAAGAGCACAGAAAAACCACACAGAGAGAATGGCATAAGTAAAGATAACTACAAGAAAATGATAGCACATACATTATATTGCTATACCTGTAGCTGCTTTCATTCGGGCCGAGCACTGTAAGTTTGTGAGTGTGTGTCAATTCAGTATGCTGGCAGTGTGGCGTAGCGGTTAGGGTAACAAGCTATGAGTGGATGTGATATGCTTGACTGGAGTTTGAGTCCATTCTGCTTGTAGGTTGTTTTTTTTTCTCACCATGCCTCCTACCTGCCTTCCCAATACTATTTTCATTGGTGTGGTGGCTTGTGCATTGTGGAAGATGTTTATATATATGTAAGGGGGGTGCGGGGGGAAAAGCCCCTCACGTAGTGGGATGTGTGTGCTCCCCACATAAAAGTTGTGTTTTGGTATCTCATAGTTTCAGGAGAGTTCTTTTAATAAATGTTCACTTCCGCCCTAATTGCTATACCTTCACAAGCTGTGTCCCACATGGAGTTGTTCTATTTAATTTGCCTACTCCCACAACATTCTTCCACCCAGTGTAACATTCTTTTTTTTTCTGAAATTAAATGTACTTTATTTTATTTTGTTAGCAACTGACATATGTGGCACAACAAGGCACATATACAGGAAAAGGAAAAATACCACTGAATATACATACTTGAGGCCTTAAGGTTACATCGGCCTCCTAATATTCCTATCACTAATTCTAAATATAGTCTTAACTATACACCTTTCCCCTCCCTTACCACCTCCCTTCCACTAAGTGCAATTAACATCATATAGCAACGAAATTATAATTATATATATCTAATACTACCATAGATAATCTTAGCAGAATCTTTGTTTCGCCTTATATTGAGGTTAATGTATAAATCTTGCTCCATTTCTTATCGAAGCTAGCAGGGCAGTGTCTGAGGGTAGCTATCATCTTTCTTATTCTTAAATTATATAAAAATTCTTTCAGCCATTCAGAATATGGGATAAGTTGGGTATCCTTCCAGTGTCTTAATACCGTTTGTGTGACTGTATGTGAAATTAAAGCCATAGCATATCTTCTTTCTAATACTGGAATCTGGGTGTAATCCCCCAGAATACATATTTTGGATTCAAAATATGGTTGCAATCCAAGAAGGGGATCAAGTCTGACCTTTATCCTATCCCATAAAGGCCTGATTAAGGGACACTCCCAGAGCATATGATATGTAGTACCTTCCTGTAAACCACATCTATTACATTGGGAATCTTGTAGCTTACCCATGGTAAACAACTTTGTCGGAGTGAAGTACATATTATGTACAATATAAAACTGAATCAGGCACAATTTGTCATTAGAGGTATAGGAATATATGGCTCTCCAGATACTTTTCAAACAAATTTGCATATCTGGGAATTGATTCTTACAATATAAGGATTCCCCTTGGATATCTGGATGAATTCTGGGATATAGTTCTGCTGTTATTTTAGATACTGCGTGAGGACTCCATACCAGATCACAGAACATGTTCAGAAGATCTGATTGGTAAGTATCCCAAAGTTCAGAGCCCATTTTAGATATCAAGAGTTGTCTAATATGGAATGCTTTGAATATCTGATTGGGAGGAAGACCTAAGATCTTAAGGATTTCAGGTGAAGTCTTTATCTTCCCCTGATCTAGTACATCTAAAACCCTAATTTCCTGCTTGGGAACTTTACTCCTAGTTTTCACAAATTGCTTATCTAGTAAAAAATTTGGATTATAATGAATAGGCTGGGAAATATCCTTCGTATTATTATATTTAATGGCTTTACATAATTGACCATGTACTTTCAGGGACATACAGATTACTTCATTTTTTAGAATCTGATAGCCTTGCTTAGAGGAAATGAATAACACACAATCAGGAGAGATACCAGACTGTCTTATAACTAGACGTTCAATTTTTAGCCAAATTGGCTCAGAGATAGATACTGTTCTGTTAGCAATAGGGGGTACCATTGGAAATATTTAGCTATGCGACTTGCCAGATAATAATGGAAAAAATTTGGCAACTTAAGGTCCCATTTTTGCTTCAGGGCTCCAAGTCTAACATATGACCACCTTGGTGGCTTTGCTTTCCAAAGAAACTTAGAAATAATCCGGTGAACTTTCCTAAACCAATTTAGTGGTAGATAAAAATTTAACATATTCAGGGGGTAGAATAATCTCAGGAGTATATTCATTTTAATTACATTGATTCTTCCTTGCAAAGAGAGATACAAGGGAGCCCATCTGTCAAGATCTTGTTGTATTTGTCCCAATTTAGCCTCAAGATTTAATTTTCGGATATGCAGTAAATTAGGTGTAAGTATAAGTCCCAAATAAGTTATTTGGGTTGACCATCTAAACTGAAGGCCTTCTAACTGTGCACGATGAGTATGAGAATTTAGTGGCATGATTGTTGATTTATTTACATTCAATTTGTAATTTGATAGGGTGTCAAATTGCTTTATAATAGTTAATATCACTGGAAGGGAATTTTGTGGATTAGTAATGTGTAACATAAGGTTGTCTGCGTATGCTGATAAGCGAAGGTCCCATTCACCAATCTGTATACCCTGTACCTGGGGAGAATGTTGTAAATGATATAAGAGTGGCTCTACATACAGGTTAAACAGGTAAGGCGATAGCGGGCATCCCTGCTGCGTTCCAGAAAATAAGGGGATTAATTTAGAAAAAACACAGTTACAATAAACCTTGGCTGTGGGGCATGTTTATAATAGCTGGACCCACTTTACAAACTTGTGTGTAAAACCAAATTTTTTGAGGACTTCAAACAAGAAAGTCCAACTTACCCTGTCAAAAGCCTTCTCTGCATCCAGGGACACCAACGCCATAGGGTAAGGTGCAGCCCTGGATGCAGAGAAAACATGAAACAGTTTCCTAATGTGGTCTACAGAGGAGTGACCCACCACAAATCCCACCTGTTCCGGGTTTAGTAGTGTGGTCCACACTCGTGCCATTCTATTGGCTAAAATCTTTGCAAAAAGTTTTATATCATAATTCATCAGAGAAATTGGATGGTAATTAGAGACCATCTGTGGTGATTTATTTGGTTTGGGTAATACCATAATTAGAGCTTCTAATAATGAAAGATCTGATAGTCCAGAATTACAGAGATAAGTAAACATACTCAGAATTAAGGGCGATAGAGATTCCTTGAATATCTTATAGAACCGAGGAGGAAAGCCATGTGGTCCTGGGGCTTTATCATCCGGTAGTGACTCAATGGCATCCCACAATTCTTGCTGGGTTATAGGTCCCTCCAGAAAATGTGCTTGCGATTGTCACAGGACAGGAAGTGGAATAGCATTAAGATAATCTTGAATTTCCTCAATAGAGGGGGCAGGTACCTGTGGGGAGTATAAGGATTTGTAGTATGCCTCAAACTCACTAACAATTTCTTTAGGGGTAGTAAGGAGAGAGTTATCTTTAATAGAGTTAAGAGATACTACAATCCTGGATTCTTCTTGTTTTCTCAACCAAAGAGCCAATAAGTGACTAGCTTTGTCCCCTTGTTTTACATGTTTAACATGGGTTTTAAATATTATATATTGAACTTTTTCCTGCAGGAAATCGGAATATTGTTTTTTTAATTTAGTCAGTTGTACCTGTGTCTCTTCAGTCTGCTGATTAATTTGTTGGTTTTCAAGATACTTAATTTGGGATAAAAGTAAAGAAGATTGTTTCTCTCTCTTTTTTTTCTGAATAGTAGAAAGCCGGATACACTCTCCTCTGACCACACATTTTAGGGTGCACCAAAGTTTATCAACATCTGGTATTGATCCTTGGTTTTGTACAATAAAATGGTCAATTGTTTCTTTAAGGGACTGTACCACTTTTTCATCTTGAAGAAGTTGTGTGTTTAATCTCCATATGCTATTTTTAACCATATGTTGTGATAATACACCTTCCATCCAGATAGGTACATGATCGGAGATAACCCTCGGGGACATACCACTATCTATCAAGCCTTCAAGTACTATACTATTTACAAAGAAATAATCAATGCAGGATAATGATTTATGAACAGGCGAGTAAAAAGTGAACCCCTTGGTAGTAGGATTTAACAGTCTCCAGGGATCACTAAGGCTAAAATTCCTAATAAATTCATTAGGGCATTTTACGCTGGAGAGAGGGATCTTCCTCTGCTAACTGATCTGTCTAGAGTTAATGAGAGGACCAAATTCCAATCTCCAGCTATTATTGTGGGCAATTTAGGGAATAAGTTCAGTCCTTTATTATTTCAACAAAAAATTCCGGTGAATCAACATTAGGTCCATATACAGTTCCTAGCATAACTTCCACATGGTTTAAAAGACCTTGTAGAAATATGCATCTCCTCTGATTATCTATATGGGAATGTTGTAACTCAAATGGCATCCCTCTGGAAAATAAAATGATTACCCCCTTTGTGCCTTTGCATTACCTGCAGCATACACCTGCTCTATTTGTCTTCTTCTAAAAAGATTACCTTCTGTCTCTAATAGGTGCATTTCTTGCAAGAAGACTACCTGACATCGTAGAGTTTCTAGGTGCCTGAAGATTTGATAACTTTTAATTCTAGACCGGGCTCCTTTAACATTCCAAGAAATAATCCTCACTGCCATTGATAACAAAAATCTTACTCTGACTCAGAGATACCTCCCTCTTGGATATCCGAACAGCTTTGGCCTTTGGAGCAAGAAATAACAATGTAAATAAAAGGTGTAATAAGCTACTTATGTTTAGATCCTCTCTATTAACCTGTCTTATCGTAATCAATCTAGGCAGTATAACTAGTGTTTTTCCTCTGTTGTCCTGATTCATTGCTGCACTAAACCTCCTAATCCTAAACAAAACTACTCTACCCCAACAAAAAATCTTTATTCCATTATCACCTGGTCCCCTCGACTGTTCTCCTCCCAATTAGTCAGTTGTAATCTTTTTTCACCCTGCCAGCAGACATCCCCAACCGCCCCCCTCCCCCTTTCTTAAGTAGCGGTCCAGCTGTCCAAATTTCAGTTTCCCAGTAATTCTCTTTTAAACCTTAAATAAGAAACCTACCTGGATTATCCCCTACATTAAGCAACAAAACCTCTGGTCCATAACTATGAACAGCATATAAGGATCACCAAACAAACAATCAATATGAATCAACATTAGGTCCATATACCTAAAATATATCAAACTTAACTCCATCACAGTCTAGTCTCCTATGACCGTACAAATTTGTGTCCTGACAAATCATGTATAAACATCTGCCATTTCACAGTCCTTGTTCTCTCTGAAATAAATCCTTAAGGAGAAATCTGTTAATGACTTGCAATTGCAACTCCCCTCCATCGAAACTTGCTATCCTGAGTTGGAATACAAAACTGTTTGGACTTCTGTGCAGCTAGAACAATGTTCATTCTACTTCACCTGTCCCGGGTGCACTGAGACTAATATAACTGAGAAAAGGCCGCTTAATTACTTGTGGTTAGAATCCCCCACCAGATTATCATTTGGAATGCACTGCCAGCCTCCATAAGACATGCACAGAACACCTACCAACACAACCCTCTACTTAGAACCCACTTCGCTTCCAGCTGCTCCTGTTATAACTAACTTCTCAAATTATTATGCTTGTTGTACTACAAGAGTATATGTAATGAATATTGACCTTCTCGCTCTGTACAATGGATATATGAACCCCTGTGTGTTTTCTCTAAATCAAATGTTTATAGGAAAGCCTTGGCTTCCCAAAATGTTCTGCTTATTGTATGTATTCCATGTATTGTTATTGGGTCTCGGCCCCCAGGTCGCATCTGGAATCGAGCTTTTAGCTCAGCATGCTTTCCTGGTCAATCTCGTAAATAAATAAATAAATAATTTCTTCAATCATCGATACTCTTACGCAGTGTCGCCTGTTAGCACCTTCGAAAATTAGCTCTGCCACTATAAGCCTGAGTACAAGGCAACTTAAAAAAGTACCTTCTTTGCTTTGTCTATCCCACTGCTCTTCAATTGAAACTTGATGAACAAGTCATTTAACATTCTGTGAGTAGCTTTGCCTCTGGAATACTGCTTCCTCACTCAACGAAACAAATCTGGATAAAGCTTCTTCAATTCTACAGCCACCTTGTGTTCATCTTCTAAAGAAATTCAATGCCCATCTTTAGTTACCTGCAGTATCACTGGATAGCGCATACAGAATCTAACTCCTGCAGCGATAAGCTTAGCTACACTAGGATGCATTGCTGTACGTTTCTGTCTCACTGTAAGGGGTAAATCTTGAGTGATCCTTATTTTGGCGGTTTCCCAGTGCACTTCTTTCGTCTCCTTTAATTTGTCCAGAATTGTTTGCTTATCCAGATAATTTAGCAATCTGAAAATAAGGGGTTGAGGGGGAAAGCCAGCGGGTGGAGTGGGCCTCAATGCCCTATGCACTCGTTCGATAATATATGAAGGACCATTTGGTGAGGGCCCTGCTAGTTTAGTGCACAATTTTTGGATGAAGAATATAGGATAAACTCCCTCTTCACCCTCCGGAAGCTCAAATATTACTAAATTATTCCTCCTGGATCTCCCCTTGAGATCCTCCAATTTATCTTCATTTTTTTTTAATCTGCTGTCTTAGGGAGACAGTTTCTCCGTCCAACTGAGCCCTCCAGTCATCTAATGAAGAAATGCGTACCTCATTATCACTGGTGTGTATTGTTAGTTGATCCATGGAATTTTTTAGCACTTGTAGGTCTCCAATTACTGTCTGAAGTGAGTCCTTAATCAGGGCAAGCCCATCAAAGAAGGTTTCCACTGTTAAGAGTTGTGGAGTAGCCTCATCCGCAGCACCGCCCGCTTTGGAACTTTTCGATCGGAGATCCTTCTCTGGAGATGGCGGGGGCATATATTTAGGCCTTTGTTGTTTCATTTGTAATGTTAAAGTTAGCTGTTCGGTACAAATATCCGCCACTCACTTAATCTCTTAGATGTGACGAATGTACTCTATATAAGTTGTGAATTCCACTGATATTAGTGCAGTTTGTTCGTGAAATGGAGTGGATTTTAAATGGAGGTATGAGGGAGCAAAGCAGAGTGTACCTATCTGGCGGCCATCACAACCGGAAGTCCATAGTATCATTCTTCATTTTCTGTTTTCGCTGCACATTTGCTGTTTGTAGCAGTCGCTGTTTTTCTTTGCCACTATCTTGGCTCCTGCTGTTTTGCTTACACGTTTTTTCACAGTGCTTAGTTTTAGCTCTGTTGACCTAGTCCTACTGTAATTTATTTATGTGACTGTTGTGCTTTGTTTTGTCTTTTTCCTTATTTGTTTTCTGTTTTACTTCAGTATATTCTGTTTGGCTTAATTTTTGGTTGTTGCTGTATTTTTTAGTTTGTGTGTGCTGCAATTTATTTGATTGATGTGCATTTTTTTTGTTTGTGGTTTTGCACTTCAGAGGCATTGTAAGTGTGTGCTCAGCTCACTGTACTGTGTTCTGAAGCTGCTGCCAGTTTGCAGGGGCAGCTTTGCTTATTGTTTTTTTCTTTCTGTAGTTTATTTATTCAAATGCTTTTTTTAAATATCTTTTTTCCATGACACTGCAGTCTTTGTTTTGGTAGTGTAAGCATTTGCTGCCTGCCTGCTAACACTGCAGTCAGTGTATTGACAGCAAGGGTGGAGGAGCACTTCCTCCTTTGCTTTGGGTTGCAGTTTCAGGCTTATGCTTGTTCCTGTACCTGTAGTTAGCTGAGCTGTTATTTCTTAAAACACCTTGTTAAAAAAAATAGTTTAAATCCTTTTGTCTCACCACAGACTTTGTCTGTGTCCTAGGGAAGGCAGGGGCCAGGTGGCATCCTTGCTGCCCAGTATCAGCTGTCTGAGTTTCTGATTGCTTTTGAAACAGTAAAAAGTTACAAACAACAATCTGAAATATATTTTTTAAGTATTTTTGTCTCTAGCTACGGCAGACATTATCTGTGCCCTAGGGCAGGCGGGGGCAGGGGGCACTCTTGTAGCCCAGTATTAGCTGTCTGAGTTTCTGACTGTTGTTAAAGCAGTAAAAAGTCACAATCAACAGTGTAAAATAAGTTGTTGAAGTCTATTTAGATTTTGTCTGTACCCTACAGTAGGCAGGGACCGGAGGGTCACACTCGCAGTCCACAGAAACATAGAGTTTGGCTGTAGATAAACGCCCTCGGGGTTTATTTAGGCATCCCACACCGAGGGTGTGTGTAAAATTCTCATAATAACCACCTGTCCATTACTTTATTTTTTATAATTGCTGGTCACAATTTTTTCAGCAGTAATCTATTCTATTTGCAATGAAATGAGTAAGACAGTTGTGCTACAATGAAAAATGTATTTGTGGTGTTGTATTACACTGCAGTTTTTAATGGTTTGTGTTTTTAAAACGTCTTTTTTATGTTTGGAAAAGAAACATCAACAGTTTTTAACATTAATACATTTGTCAGCATCTTTAAATGTTTGAACTTACAGTTCGTGAATGAAATTACGTTCGTTTTAGATGGCTTCATTAATGTGGAGGAACCGTGAAAGCGTGTAAAGTCTTAACGATAAAAAATGCTTCAAACTTTTAAACTAAGAATTCAAACTGTTAATTTTGTTATGTAGTCTGGCTCCAGGAGGTCTTGGCACTCATTTTCATTTGCTTCAAGGCTGGATCTGACAGGACATCCGGAGCTGCGAGAGCATGAGTGAGTGAGTTGTTTTCTTCGCTCTGCAGCTGTTTGTGTCTCACGCTTGTCTAGAGAAGCGTGGTGTGTGTTAGCCATTATAACTGGCTGAGGTAGTTATAACAGCAAATTATAACTCGGTTTTTGCATTGGAAAAAATTGTGGCCAGTAATTATAATAATTTTATTTATATGGCGCCTTTCCATTGCCAAGGCTCCTAACAATATGAAAACAAATCATAAAAGATCCAACAACAGAACAATACAAATTAAAATCAAATGCTAATACAGTGATAAACACTTCAATTATCTAAAAAAGCATTTTGCCACAGATAGGTTTTTAAACCCTTCTTAAATTCCTCCACAGTTGTACACTCCTGTAACTGACTGGGTAGAGAATTCCAAAGGGTGGGGGCTGCATAAGCAAAAGCTCTTGAATCAGATGACTTCAAGTTAACCCTTGGAATCTCTAACAACCCCTCGTCGGCCGAGCGGAGTGATCGACCAGGGCAGTAAGGAACCAGGAGCTCTTGCAGACCACTTGGCCCATCTAGTCTGCCCATTTTCCCTACCTACTGTAATAAAGCAGATCCTACTTGATCTCTGACTTTTTCCACCCTTTCCTTATCACTATGGTTCCCTTGTGCATATCCCATGCCTTCTTAAATCCCACTACAGGTTTTACCCCCACCAACTCTGCTCGGAGGCTGTTCCAGGAATCCACCATTCTTTATGTAAAAAAGTATATCCTTACATCTCACCTGAGCCTACCCCCTCAAGCTTCATAGCATGACCCCTTGTTCTTCAGCATCTTTGTCTTTGAAAGGGGCTTGTCTCTTGACCCTATTTATACCAGTGAGATAGTTGAAAGTCTCTATCATATCCCCCTCTCCCTCCATTCCTCCATGGTGTACATATTGAGGTCCTTCAGTCTCTCTTTTAGGGCTTTTGATACAGATCCTGCATCATTTTACTTTTCCCTCCCCTGGATCACCTCTACTCTGTTTATGTCCTTGCAGAGATGTGGTCTCTAGAACTGGACACAGTACTCCAGGTGAGGTCTCACCAGCGATTTATACAGTGGTATCACCACCTCTCTCTGCTGGTGCTACCCCTCCCTATGCACCCTAGCATCCCACTGGCTCTCCCCACTGCCTTGTCACACTGCTTGGCCTCCTTTAGGTTGTCAGTTATGATTAACCCCAGGTCTCTTTCCTCTTTACTGATTGCCAGTACTACTCCCCACCCATTTTGTACTCAGCCCTTGGGTTTCTGTGCCCCAAGGGCATGATTTTGCACTTCTTCACATTGAAACTTAGTTGCCACACTCTTGACTACCCCTAAAGCTTTCTGAGATCCCTGTTCATCCCCCCTCCCAGAGTTTCTACCCTATTGCAGATCTTAGTGTCATCTGCAAAAAGGCATACTGTACCTTCACTTCTGGCACCTCTGCAATGTCACTAATAAAGACATTACAGAGGACCAGTCCAAGTACTGATCCTTGTGGCACCCTGCTGGTAACCCTTCCTTCCTCAGAGTGAACTCTGTTTACCACCATCCTCTGTCATTTATCCCCCAACCAATTTCTTAAACAGTTTAGCACCTTTGAATCCACTTCAAGGCTGCCAAGTTTGTTTACTAGTCTCCTATGTGGAACAGTGTTGAAGGCCTTACTGAAGTCTAGGTAAGCCACATCCACCACTCTACCCTAATCCTGGATAAAAAATTGGCTGGACAACAGGATGTAGAGGGTAATAGTAAACAGAGTCCACTCTGAAGAAAGGGGGGTTACTAGTGGGGTACCACAGGGTTCAGTACTGGGACTGGTCCTACCCCCACCATGGCACCTAGGTCCACGGGGGGCAGGTGGGTGCGGAGTGCAGATCCTGGCAGGCAGCCAATCGGTTACCCAGGCAGGGATCTACAGTGGATCCCTTGCATGCTTCTGGTGCCATGTTGCTGGCCAGTGTGCAGTGTACTGGCTGAGCTGTGGAAGTGGTCCTCCCTGTCCACCTGACACCAGCCTCCAGAAGTACCCTTATGACAGGGGATGCATTGTTGGGGGGCTGCTGACCCCATCCATTCCCACCATGTCCGGAGGCAGTCTTCCTGGGGGCTCGTAGTCAGCCCCGGTGGTTTATAGCTGCCTCCTAGATGTGGAACAGGACTCCCCCATGCACAGCACTCTGTGGCATGCGCAACCTCACAAGGTCTTTCTCCTTTTGCTTATATACCTGAAGAATGTCTTGTCCCTTTTCCTTACTGTCTGAGCTATTTTCTCCTCCATTTGCACCTTTGCACTCCTGACTGCTTTCCCTGCCTCCCTCTGCTTCTGCTGATTCACCTCCCTATCCTCCTTCCTTTGTGTCTCCTAATAGCTCCAGAATGCTACCTTTTTTGCCCTTAACTTCCCAAACACCTATTTTAAGAACCATAGTGGTCTTTTTTTCCTCTTGCTTTTGCTACTTGCCTGATTCAGAGTTTTGTTGCCTTCACTATCCCCACTTTTAGTTTCACCCACTATTCCTCCACTCCACCCAAGTCCTCTTTCCCTACCAGGGCATCCTTGAGACAGTCCCCCATCTTTGTAAAATCAGCCCCCCTGTAGTCCAGAACCCTTGCTTTTGTGTGATTCACTTCTGCCATAGTTCTTATATTGAACCACACCATACGGTGATTACTGGACCTGAGGTGGCCACCCACCATGATGTCTGAAACACTGTCCCCGTTGGTGAGTACAAGGTCCAATAGTACTCCCTCTTGAGTGGGCTCCATTACTAATTTTCTGAGGAATGCCTCATGCAGTGCACCTAGGACATCCCTACTCTTAGCTGAAGCTGTGACTGTGATGCTCCAATCTACATCTGGCAGAATGAAGTCTCCCACCAGCAGCATCTCCCCCTTATTTGCCATCTTTTGATTGGCTTCCAGCAGAACCTTGTCCATCTCCCCCAACCCATGCTGGAGGTCTGTAGATCATGCCAGTGTGAATAGCGGCTCCATTCCCCATCTTTAGGGTGACCCACAGTACCTCTGTCCCTCCCTGTGTTTCCTGTATCTCTCTTGCTTTTATGCCATCCCTTATATATAAGAGCCACTCCTCCCCCTTTCTTAACCACCTTGTCCTTCCTGAACAAAGTGTAGCCTGGTATGGCTATGTCCCAGTCATGGTTCTCATTGCACCATGACTCAGTAATGGCAACAATGTCCTGGTCAGCCTCTGCCGTAATGGCCCCTAGGTCTGGGATTTTATTTCCCAGACTTCGTGCTTTTGCACACATAGCCTTCCATATTCTGCTACCACCCTGTCTGTCAGCCCCCCCTTTCCCTTTTGCCTTCTCACCTTACGCCTTCTGCTCTCATTCCCATCCCACTTCATTTCTCCGATTTTGTTTTTCTTGTTATCAGGAGCCCTTGCGGATTTGCCTCCCTTAGGGTTCTTCCTATTGACCACTCCAGCTTGTGGGGGGGCAGGGCAGTTTATGCCTCCCTGCTTCCTTCTGCCACACCCATCAGCTAGTTTGAATGCTCACCAATGTAACATTTAAACCACTCACTGAGGACCTGGACTCCCCTCCCAAATGGGTGCATGTATAGGCCTTTATCCCTAGAGATGCGACCCCAGTCACCAAAGTAGCCAAATCCCTCCCCTCTGCACCACTTCTTCAACAAATGGTTGAAGATTCTGGTACAGAGTTCCCTATCCTCCCCCCTATCGTAGACAGGCAGTACCTCAGAAAATGTCACTGAGCATGCTACCTGCCTAAGACTCCTCCCCAACTTTCTGAACTCCTCCTGCACTAGTCTAACCTTGTCCCTTGCCAGGACAATAGTCCCTAGGTGGACAATGACTTCCATCTCTGCCTCCGGTCCTGCTACCCTAGCAATCCTTAGGATCTGCTTCCCATCGCTTTGAGACTTGTCACCGGGTAGGCATCTAACCTCCCCCCCTTCCCTTCCTGCCCCCAAATCTATCCCTCTCATGATGTAGTCCCCCACCATGAGTTGCTTCCTTACTCCTCCTCTTCTGGGGTCCTCTGTCACCCTCCCTAGAGACTCCAGTACAGAGGTCCCGCACATCCTCCCTGTTCACTACTATGGGTGCCTCCATGGGACAGTCCTGCTCCTCCAGGGTGGCATAGGAATTGCGTAGTGGTACCATAGGTACATGTGCCTCTGACCCACTACCCTCACCTTTCCTGAGCTCACTGTAGTCTTGATGCTTCTTCTTCTTGGCACCATTTGAGGCAGTGGTGGCAGACTTGGTGGTCCCTGGGTAGGGGAGGAGGCCACCCAATCCTGGCCTGCTTGGCCTAGAGTCAAGCAACCTTCTCCCTTAGCCCAGAGAGGTGTATGCAGAGGGGGCAGCACTGCAGTCTCCAGAAAGTCTCCCTCAAAACTGCCGCCCCACAGCCACTGCACTGCACCACTCCCCGCATACCTATTTACTAACCTGCCTGTTTTTGTTTTTGCTTTCTTACTTACTTTAAATTTTTTTTACCCCACCCTAGATAGGGTGTTTCACCCATTCTCAAATTTTTGTGTGCCCCTAAGTTCTCTCTCCTCACCCCTGCAACTCCCTCCTCACCCCTGCAACTCCCTTCCCCTACAACTCTCGCTCTAGCTGCCATCACTCCTTCGCCCTCCCACGCACCCACACCTCGGCAGTGAAACTTGCCTTCTCCTATAGACTTCCATCCATCTGAAATAAGCTCCCCCCACCAAACCTGCCTTACCCCCTCCTTTACAGTTCTAAAGCGCCTTCTCAGGCCCCCTCAAATACATACTGCAACTGTGCAAGGCCCTATGACTCACTCTTCCATCCTTTTTAGCATCTTTATACTGTATTTTATTGTACATTTTCCACTCAGTCATGTATTATCTTTGTAAATACTAAGACTTAATTTCCTTTTTGGATGCTACTCTGTATTACTTTGTACCTATTGTGTGCTCTTCACATTTCTATTTGTACCCCTGTCCCTGAGTTGCAAGTGGAAACGAGCTTCTAATCTTTGTGCCTTTCTCAGTTATAACATTTTAAATAAATAAATAAATAAATAAATTAAAGTTACTTCAACACCCCCTTTTTAACGCTTTTTTGCCCCTTTTTTACCCCCACCCTAGATTGGGTGTTTCACCTATTTTCAAAATATGTGTGACCCTTACTAACTTCAAACCTTTTTTTTACCCCTACCCTAGATAGGGTGTTTCACCTATTCTCTAATTTTTGTGTGCCCTTAATTATCCTCACTCCTGTGCAGTGTGAGCTACAACATTAGTTTAACAGGACACTTACCACAGTTGTCAGGTAGAACTTCCTAGCCCCCTTCTTCTTCCTGCTGATGCCTGCTGAATCTAGGCCTTTGTTTCACTCCTCCAATGCTCTCCTGTCTCCCTGCGGCAATGCAGAGTGTTTGAATGCTGGCTGCCTCACTGGCCTGACTCTGGAGGGCAGACTGTAATACCCTTAGCTAGTTGGTCCTTCATGTGTGGGGCTGCAGTGTGGGGGTGGGATGCTTAGAAGCTGAGTCCTTGTGAATCCAGAAGTGGATTGAAGGATACCTTTATAGCATGACCTGATTGGCTGCTACAGTGTCTGTGGGAAGATCTGTGGGCAACGATTGGCTCCCCCATTAGCCCCTTTCAATGCTCTGGTGCCACTCTCCAGAGTTCCCTGTGAGTGATTACAGCCCTTTTGTGAGGAGGACAGGCTCCTGAGAGTGATTAGCCCCCTTCTAACTGGTGGTTGGGTGTGACAATGATTAGCCAAGCAGGGAAGCACATGGGGGTTTTAAACTCCCAGGTCGCTTCTTGGTGTCCTGGCAACCTCTCATCTATTGGCTGCTACTTGGTCTGGGGGCAGATCTATAGAGGCTAAGAGGCTTTCCCACTAGCCCCTCTTCAATGTTCCGGTGTTGTTCTCTGGAGTTCACTGTGAGTGATTACAGTCCTTTTGTGAGGAAAGCAGGCTCCTGAGAGTGATTAGAGCCATCTCCTAGCTAGTGATTGGGTTTGACTACAGTTAGCCAAGCAGAAAAGCACACAGGATTTTAAACTCCTGGGCCACTTCCTGGTGTCTTGCCCACCTCCCTTCTATTGGTTGCTAGGGCGAATCTGTGGCCACTGACTGGCTCTCCCACTAATTCCTCTTCAATGCTCCAGTGATGCTCTCCACAGTTCCCTGTGAGTTCTTACAGTCCTTTTGTGAGGAGACCAGGCTCCTGAGAGTGATTAGAGCCCCCTCCTAGCTGGTGATCAGGTGCAGCTTCAGTATTAACTGTCTGAGGGTCTGACTGTTGCTAAAACAGTAAAATGTTACAAACAACAAAATAAAATAAATTGCTAAAGTCATCTTGTCTCTGGACACCTCAGACTTTATCTGTGCCCTATGCTAGGCAGGGGGCAAGGGGCCATACTTGTGGCCCAGTACATGCTGTCTGAGTTTCTGACTGTTTTTAAAACACTAAAAAGTTACAAACTACTATATTAAAGAAATTGTTGAAGTCTTTTTATCTCCAGAGTCCAGACACTACAGAACTTGTCTGAACCATCAGTTACATTTGCTGACTGCCACTGCAGAATTAGAAAAAGGCACCAGTTCTTCCTATTCCTGGTTCCTGGAAAATAAACTTTTTTTTTTTTGCATACAAGATTGCATTAGAAAAAGTAATTATAGCATCAGAAAAATAATATTTGAAACATTATTTCATATTTTTTTGCAAGTTATCTGATGAGTGAAAATGTCACACGAGCAATAAAGTACAGTCAAAAAAATGTCTGTAGACTTGCCCTCCAAAAGTCATTCAGACAGGTGTCAATGTTTGGCATGTATTTGCCGTCCTGCTGTCCTTTCGCTCCAACCAGACCAGTTGCTCCTCAGCTAGTGCTAGCACTGCTATTACCACTGCCACCACCACTGTTCTATTGCAAGTCACAGCCTCTGTATTGGCTGATGTTATTGCCACATCGGCTGCCACCATCACCACCACCTCCACTGTTGCTGCCAGTGTCACCATCAGACCTACCTCCAGTACTGCTACTACTATCATCATCACCACCTCCACTGTTGCTGCCAGTGTCACCATCAGACCTACCTCCAATACTGCTACTACTATCATCATCACCACCTCCACTGTTGCTGCCAGTGTCACCATCAGACCTACCTCCAATACTGCTACTACTATCATCATCACCACCTCCACTGTTGCTGCCAGTGTCACCATCAGACCTACCTCCAATACTGCTACTACTATCATCATCACCACCTCCACTGTTGCTGCCAGTGTCACCATCAGACCTACCTCCAATACTGCTACTACTATCATCACCACCTCCACTGTTGCTGCCAGTGTCACCATCAGACCTACCTCCACTACTGCTACTACTATCATCATCACTACCTCCACTGGAGCTGTCAGTGCCACCATCAACACTATCTCTAGTATTGTTACTACCACCATCACTACCACCTCCACTACTGCTGCTGATGATACTGTCACCACCACCACCTAATCCACCAGTACAACCATGACTATAGTTTATGATAGACATGTGCATCCATGGCCATAGTGGTTAAATCCAAGCAGTTCTGATGAACATGATGAGGACAGTGAGGCAATGTCTTCTGGGTCAGAATATGGTCCTTCTCCAGAAGATTTAAAAAGGGTTGAAGATGTATTCCATAACATGTCCTCTGAGAACAATAATCTGAATGTGTCTGAAGATGCTGAAACTGAGTCATCACCTAGTTCCACAGGGAAGCACATGGGTCAAAAGCAATCCAAAAATTCAGCTGCTAAAGGGAGGCACAAAACATCTGCTACTGTTCCTCCTCATCCTTCCCATCAACCTCCTACTAAGAAAAACTAAGCAGTCCACCCTAACTTTTGCTCCTCCTAGTGGTTCTGATAGTGCTTCTGGTGTCAGTTCACAGCAGTTTTCTGCAACACCCCAAACTGAATCTGGTGGTCAGGAGGAACAAGCAGCATACAAGAGGACTGAGGTCAAGTTCAAGTTCCAGTGATATCTGGCCAAATGTGTCTGAGAAGGAGGATAATAAAAGGAGAACTGTATGTTCACACTGTGGCCAGAATCTCAGCCATGTTAAGAATATTGATGAACTGAGCATACCATGTCTTTGGATAAAGCTCCTGCTGGTGTTGTTTCTTCATGCCACTGCACAAAGCATTTCAAAAAAGCAAAAACAGTTCCTGACTCTGTAGATAGTGCTACTGGTGGTGATGGTGGCAGAGGTAGTCAGTAAGTGACAAAACACTAGCAAAATCTTGTCTCCAGTCCTTGCCTAAGTACTCCTACTAGCACGACACCAAGTCCCTCACAAACCAGTTCATATGGTGAGACAGAGATGTGATATTTATGGTACCCCTCTCCATAGCCTAAATCCCCCACATTTGTCCACTCTAGAGCCAAGGCCAGGATCAAGGCTATGCCATTTCAAAAGCCTACTCTCACAATAAAGGAAGCACTTCAGGCCCACATAAAGTTCTTGCCAACTCAACCTACAGCTTTTAAGATCATGCAGCTCATAGGTGAGATGACTGCACTGGATTTGAACATTATTCTATCACTGAAGACACTGGATTTCATAGACTGCTACATTTTTTCCAACCTCGATAACACATCTCATTGTGAACTACTTTTTCTTGCACAGTCATGCCAAACATCTATGAGGAATGATGCAATAAGGTAGAGAAATTGTTGAACCAGGCTCTGGGCAGGGTTTTCTACTGCACATCTGATTTATGGACCAGTACAAACTCACTACATACATACCTGTCCCTCACAGCACACTGTTGTTCACCTCCACCAGTAGCACATGGTGACATAACTGTTGTTGACTACTACTCTTTCTCTGGCCTTTTCTGTAACAATATCCCATCAACTGGATGTCTTCTCTCCTTAGTGTTGCAGTCCTTCAGAGAGAACTCACTGGTGTTAATATTTTTACATCTTTGCAAGAAATGCTTGGCTTCTGTATTAGTACAGCAGGTTTGCATGTTGGTTTCTTTATTACAAATAATTGGAATAACATGGTAAAAGCAGTTCATGAAGGCTACTCCTGAGGAATCTGCTGGTTTGATCATACACTGAACCTTGTGGTCACTGGTGCTCTCTGGAGCAGTGTAAATGCTTCTCATACTGTTGATACTTCAAGAGACATTTGTCACCATTTCCATCATTCTTCTAAGGCAACCAGAGAGCTGCAAACTGTTCAAGACCAGACTGGTTTACCAGACCAATCAGCTAATCCAAGATGTCAGTTCATGATGAAGCAGCACATTTTATCTGTTGCAGTGCTTGCTGGAACAGAAGTGTGTTCTACCTGAATTATCCATTGAGCAAGATATTGGAGGATTACTGCTACACCAGGATTGGAGCATCATTGAGGACATGGTCCAGGTTCTGTCTCTTTTTGAGAAGTGCAGTTTGGCCAAAGCTCCTGTGCAGTTTCACTGAGTCAGGCCATTCCAGCTGTCCATGTCCTCATGTCAACCATGGGGAGTTTCTAGGAGTGCAGCACTATGGACTTGTTCCTAGAACCCATCAAAGAACTCATTGAAGGGCTTACTTAGGGAGTTAAAATCATGTTTTTCAACTGTACATGATAGTACTAGCTACAGTACATATTCACAACCACGTTAGACCTAAGATTCAAATGTGAAACATTGTGCCTGCCCATGTAGAGTCCCAGCATGAATGAGTACCAGCAGCAACTGTGCAATGAATTTAAGGGAGTCATGAGGGAGATGGACCTGTTCCATTCAGACAGTTCTGGAATAACTGGAGTAAGTAGCACTGGCAGCCCAAGTGACAGTGGTGTGGGTGTCGGCATGTCACTGACAATGAGGTTGCTGCTGATGCAGGAAGACAGAGTGAGTTGGCAACACAGTCCTATGACTCTGTGCCTCAGGTTACAAAAGCACATTATTATGACTGGTCACTGCTCATGAGTTCTCTGCTGAACAAGTCATGGAAGAGGACATGTTTGTTGCCACATTCTGCAGAGCAGATACTCACTAATTATTTCAATGAGCCGATTGTGGATTTTAATTTTGACCTTTTTGTGTACTGAAACATCAAAGAGCAATTATGTCCTGCTTTGTCACAGGTAGCAAGTAAATATCTTGTGTGCCCAATGACAAGTGTACCATTGAAGCACCTCTTCAACACTACAGGAGATATTGTTCAGCCACATCGCTCCCGTTTGCAACTTGAACATATACAGCAGCTTCTTTTTATTAAGCTCAGTATGCATCTGCTTGATTCTTTTAAGTGAATGGGGTGTACTAGTCACAGCCTGAAAATGTGCTGTCACTGCCTGCCAGCTTTGAATACTGAATTGATTACTATCCTTTTGGCTTTCTGATCTCTGCTCTTGTTTTTACTGAAAAAGATTATGGAATAAAAATGTTGATTATGGTTGCACTTGCCACTTGGCATTTTGACTGACCTTATGGCTTTATGACCACTGCTGATGTTAAAAGGAACATGATCTTGGAAAATAAGTGAAAATCTTTTTCTCTTATTTTTCTTTTTTTGCAATGTGACTTCTATCCTGGTATACCCAGGCACTGGGTTACAAACTTTACTTTTTTATTATGCCATTAACCTTAAGACCAGACAACAATCAAAATAATAGTAAAGAAAAAAATTAAAAATATAAACATTAAAACATTATTTAAAAAAATTACAAAATAAAAAAAAATAAATAGCATGAAAATCTGAAAATGTGCTCCACTATGCAACTCAGCTTTGCTTTCCTGTCTCCAAAACAAACATAAGGCCCAATTCACAAAGCTGAATCAGTGATCCAAGGTACCTGCAGCAAATGGAATCGATGCAAGGGGCACCTTGCATCAAAATGTGTGCCGGCTTTGATTCAGGAAGGCAGGCTGCAGCAAGCAAACAGGTCCTGTGCCAGCTCTGCACCTGATTGTGGGTGTGTGCATTGATACTGGGGGGCTTACAGTGGATGCAATTTGTAGTATCCCCTATAGTGGTATACAGGAATCCCCCCACAGGGTGCATGGTCCATGACAGTTAGACCAGTCCAGGGCTGGTCTAATGGCCTGTGCACCACCCTGAGAACTGTTGCTGGGTGAAAGTGCACCTGTTTCCCTTAGTGCCACCACCTGTCCATGGTATCCTGTGCCCCCACAGCACCCAGAGATGTCATTGGAGTAGTGCCCCGAGGGTTCCCCTCATAGTGCCAGTCATGCAGTGCCCACCCATGGACAGCATGGGCACAACAGTGGCCATGCAATGTCCCTGTTGGGGAGCTGTTGCCAGCTTGGTTCACTCATCAGTGCCCCCTGTTACAGCATGTGGGAATAAACATCAGACGAGGCACATTTGCAGATTTAAAACACACCTTGGTGTGATATTTATTTTTCAAACATTCAAAAAATAAATGAAAACAAATAAATTGCAAAGAAAATCACTACTTAACATCAGTAGTTTCTCCCATAACTCAGTCCTGCATCTTAGAGCTCCTAAGACCCTTCTCATCTGCATTCAACAGCTTGTCTACAGTATCAGCAGAACCTCTCTCCTCTCTCCTCTCTCTCTCAGGGCTGAGCCCCACTGGGCTAAACTAAACTGAACTTAGTGAAGAGGCTTTTTATATTTTTTGGTGGGGGTCACCTGACTACGCCCTGTCTGTATTTACAAGTCTGGACATGTTGTTTCATGTCTGAACAAGGGAGAGGAGGTTTGTGTCAGGGGATTTTCTGGTTCAGTTAAAGGTACAGTGTATATATCCACAGATACTGACTCTCTATAGCTCTGATCCACAATGACTAAGCACTTTTATAAATTATGTCATTCAGCCTCATACATAAAACCTTATACAGTAACAGGTCTATAGTGTGAATTTATGAAAATACCTTAAGGATTTCTTATACCTGTACTAATCATGACATTATTGTTTTATATGACTTCTGAATCCTTTTTCTTTAACCCTTGCTGTGCTGTGGATGTGTATACATGTCCTAAAAGCCTGTACATTCTAAATCTCCTGGCAGCCTAAGGGTTAAAAAGGCTTTATTAACTATATTCATTCTTATTTAAAATAGCCTTCATGTTTTTTGTACACAAAATGCACTTATGCACTTTACACACCTTCCCAGGTGTTTGGCATCATTCCAGGGACTAGATGGATGGAAATGGAAAAAGAATGAAAAGAGAGAACTAGTAGGAAGTTTAGTAGGGATGGTAAAGAGCTACACTAGGTGGCCAGCTTAGGGTAGAGGGGAAAAGAAGAAAAGCATTAACTGTAGCTAGGAAATAAGGAGATAGAAAAGTGGTCCATCAGTCACAGCCAAAGATGTAGCCTAACTCCACCACACCCCCCTGCCTTCCTCATTCCCTGTCCTGTCCCTCATAACCCTACTGGCCTTCAGGTGGGTCTCCATTACTGGCCACTACTGCCTCCCACCCACCCCGCAGAAGCTTGTGGCAAACCTCTACCTTGCGCCTTGACTTTGATAGGTGGCAGCATTTTCTGCAAGCTAAGAGGGGTTGGCATCAGGACCTCTCCTGATAGTGAATTGGGTGCAGGGTCTGTGGTGCTTCAGGGACTGGTGCAAGCTGTGGTTTGCCACAGCTTGTGTCAGTCTATGAGGGGCTTTGAGAATTTAACCCATAATCTTTCATTTTTAATTTCTTCCACTCAGTGTTGTATAGTGTTTTGCTTTGGTGACCCCTCCTCATCTCCACAACAGATGTTCTCTTCATTTTTTTCAGCACACCTATCAGAAAGAACAGAACTTATACAGAAAATGCCTCATCTGGTAAAAGAAACATCAGTTAAAACACTAGTTACCTTTGTGCACTCTCCTATTGCTGCACATGTGCCTGATTCAAGTTTCTGTGTAACAAAATATTTTTTTCTAACTACATTTTCACCATTAAAAAGTGCTTGAAAACTTCCATTTGGCAGGGCTGTTGGCAGCCATGTTGTGGGAGCTGCTTGTTCCCACACCAGAAATATGCTATTGTGCCCTTGCTGGCTCAGCACATTGACCAGTGGGGGGAACATTAGCATACCCCTGGAGAGGGAGCGAGCAGCTCCATGAGATGGCTGCCAGTGGGCAACAATCTAGCTAAATGTAAGTTTTCTAACACTATTTTAAATTGAAGTTTTATTATTAAAACACAGTTAGAAAATATATTTTTTTACACAGAAATGGTAATCAGGGGCATAAATACCGTATGCACTGTCTGGAGAACCGACAAAGGTAACTGGTGTTTTCCTTTGAAATGTGCTTACATTGTCTGACTGTGCATCAGTACATGAGTTTGTATCTGAAAGATCCTGTCAGATAAACCTGGTTTGACTATTATGACTGGGTGACTAGGGCACTTGACAATGGCCATGCGGTGGATGTCCTGTATCTGGATTTCAGCAAGGCCTTTGATTCGGTGCCTGATGGGCGGCTGATTAATGGTGGAATACCAGGGAGCAGGGACAAAAATGGTGAATTGGATCAAGAACTGACTGCAGGGGATGCAGCAGAGAGTAGTGGTGGGAGGGGAACTCTCATCTCCAAGGGCTGTGACAAGTGGAGTGCCGCAGGATTCTGTACTAGGCCCGGTGTTGTTTGGCATTTTCATTTTTCGGTAAGTTTAGCTTCCACAGCAGCAAGCCTTTTGTTAGTTTCTTCTCCCATAGCCTAAACACTGCAGAGCAGAGAACAGAAGCACCAGGAACATAAACAATGGTGCTAAACTGAAAAACATAGGAAAATCAAAGAGAAGTACACGAGCACCCATCGACCAGAGATGCACCAGACACTCAAAAAATAGTGTCACAAATATTTTATTTGGAAGGCATAAAAACCAGAGGCTAGAGTAGCACAAACTGAGCCATTGCGGTACAAAGCTTACATTTCACCCAACATACTGCTGGGCTTCATCAGAGTGGCGTCCAAATAAAATAATTGTGACACAATTTTTTGAGTGTCTGGTGCATCTCTGGTCGATGGGTGCTCATGTACTTCTCTTCATTTCTCCCATAGCCTGTATTTTTGTAAGCATTGCCAGGATCTCCGATGACAGGGGCTCCGGCATCACTGTGCCACCATGTAGGGTTGGCCCCAATCCTTTAGAGAAGCCTGCTAAAGACAGAAAGCTATCCAGGCTTTGGGATGAGTGCTTACTGTCTTTTTGTGGTACCATTTTGCTCCCAAAAGTTTCTGCCAGGCTTCAGTTTGTTTGTTTTAGGATTTGTTAAAGTTAAAGAGAGTTTTTAGAAAGTTTTAGCCAGTAGGTTACCTGGAGCTGGTTTAAGAACCTGCTGCCAAGATGCTGCTCCACAGTGCCCCCCAACTAGGTAGAACTTGGTTATATATTATATTGTAGAACCTGGTTATACTCAGTATATGTTATAAAATACTGTTGAAACAGGTTTACAAAGTGATAGAGGTCAAGGAAGATATATGACTCGTATATCATCCCTGACATCTTTCTCTTTCTAAATCTGGTTACAGCCCAAAGGGTTAACCTCCAGAGTAACTACGTGTTACAATAATTTAAATTCTTGCCCAATTTTTGGACCAAGGTGCAGGTAGCTCCCAATGGCTGTGGCCATGGGCTATAAGGAAATGCATGGATGGCTGGCATCCACTATCAGTTTTGGGTTTTCTGTTATTTTGAGTAAATATCAAAATTACCTGCCTGTTCTCTCCTGTCCTTCTAGTACACTCTCATACCCTTCTCCCCATATGCTCTGTAAATTAACAATGTCAATATTACTTCCATTTGTCCCCACTGTCCCTAACACCGCTTCCCCACCTCTCTCTCTGACTGAACTTCTCAGCTTATATCACATATCATAGTAGTGACAATCAGCAAGTACTGCTTCCATATATGAGAGAGAGAAGAAGCAGTTTCTGACAGACTGGTCAGGTAGTGCAGCCAAGAAAGGTGGGAGAGTGTTCAACAAAGTGGAAGGAGGAATTCAACTGATAGAGGAGGAGGAAAAAGGGAGCTAACTTATTTCACTTTTTTGGTAGCATGCATTGAACAGTGAAGAAGGGCTACAAACATTTTCTAAAAGCTAAACGGCAGGATTTTTTAAAGCGTGGCGCAGGGTTTGCATTCAGCCCTGCATAACAACATTTTTGTTTTGGCCGTGTGCCAACCCCATTGCTGCAACTGCACCCTATTTTCCAATCTCAGGTGCAGTTGCAACAGTTTTCATGAGTTACAGCAGTTTGTACCACATAACTGGTGCAAACTCTGTAACACAGGCACCTGGGATTGCCACAAGTTAGACCAGATAAAGTTAGTCTAACTTGCGACAATTGCTGCATGGGATAGAAAATCCTGTTAGATCACCGCAAGCCCTATGCACTGTATCATTGGCACATTGGGGATTGTGGCAGTCTCAGTGTTTTGAAAATCCTGCCCAAAGTGTTAGGAGAAAATTATCTATGTGATACTGCTAAGGAGAAGGGTGTGAGAGGGATGTGTGTAAGGGGGGAGGTACTGGCATACTTGGGCATCTGATTGAACGATGGGAGTCAGTAGAGTCAGAGTAGACTTGTTGCAAGTAAGCAAAGTGGGATCTTGGATATATTCATCATCTTTACTCAAAATAATGAAAAAAAAAACTTAGTCTACCAACAGCCATTTTTCTTTAGGATGCCAGCTGTGGGGGTTGAGAATCTAACAATGGAGAGTGGGGTGGATTGTGTTTGTAACACAGAGTAGCCCAGGGGGTCTGGACTTGATTTGAGGCATTACAGTAAGCACAGGAATGTATTATTTTTAATCTCATAATGCTCAGTGAGTATGTGGGAACACAATTTTTTTTAAATTCTACTATTTTATTTTCATTTTCTAGGTTAGGATGGAAAGTTTGTATCTGGAGGATGGCTCATTTCAGATCAAAGCCTTGGATGAGTCCTTGGGTGCAGCACTGAAATACAGAAGGGAAAGTAGACATTGCAGCTAAAAAAAACTACTAATTAAATCCCCATCTGGACCTGGGCCTCAGTGGCATATGAGAGAAGTAGCAGTAGACATTTGAGAAATGAATGGAACTTAAGGAAGAGGAGGAGGAGGAGACAGGAAACCCACTGGAGGAAAGACAGGTGGAAAGGCTATTGGCAACAGAACACCTCACAATCATTGTCATCATCTGTGTAACATGCTATGAGTGCTGACATCCTGCATAAATATTGGACAGTGTATGTCCTTGAATTGTGTCAGGTTCATTTTTTAGGAAACTGAGCCTCTCTACATTTTTTGCAGAAAGACATGTTTTTTTGTCATTCACTATTGCTCCAGCAGCATTGAAAATTCTCTCTGAATGTGCGCTGGCGGGTGGGCAACTGAGGTATTTAATTGCAATCTCAGTTAAAGGCCACATTGATTTCTTCTGTTGACAGTAGAGTAATGGTTTGTCACCTATATATAATCTTTCACTATTTTTGCAGCAGGGACTTCTGGTACCACAATAGATGACTCAGCCTTTCCAGCTGTCTTTGTCAGACCAAAGTCTGACAACATGTCCCACAGTGGTTTTTCTTCTTGTGTTATAGCAGCAGTCACCCCTGTAGTACCAACAGTTCTGGTCGGTGTTTGACAGCCAAAAGCATGAATAGTAGTGGTACCAGTAGCAGCAACAATGGCAGATTGGGCTCTCTCCAACTCAACAAGATTATGTGCAGAATTCGAATGTTGATGAAAGGGCACTGATTATGTACTACTTTTTTTCAACTATATGTGCTGATACTTTCTTAATTAATAGTTCACGATAATATTACAGGTCCTTCAAGTTATACAGTTTGAAGAATTATTCAATTGTGTCCTTAAACCGAGAAACATAGAAACATAGACTTTGTCGGCAGATAAGGACTGCTTGGCCCACCTAGTCTGTCCATTTTACTACCTACAGGATAGGCCGCAGATCCTAGTTAACCAACAGCCTATTTCTTCTTACCCTGACAAGAATTGCCTTATGTCTGTCCCATGTATTCTTGAATTCTCCCACAGTTGTAGACCCCACAGCCTCTTCAGGAAGGCTGTTCCATGCATCCACCACCCTCTCTGTGAAAAAATACTTCCTCACATTGCCCCTGAACCGCCCCCCCATCTTTAAATTGTGTCCCCTTGTTCTTGCACATCTCTTTTTCTGAAAGATGCTACCCTCTTGGACTTTGTTGATTCCACTGAGTTACTTAAAAGTTTCTATCATGTCCTCTCTCTCCCTCCTTTCCTCAAGGGTATACATATTAAGCTCCTTTAGTCTCTCCTCATATGGCTTTTCTTGCAGACCCTGCACCATTTAAGTTGCTCTCCTCTGGACTGCCTCTATCCTGTCCATGTCCTTGCAGAGATGGGATCTCCAGAACTGGATGCAGTACTCCATTTGGGGTCTCACCAACTGTCTGTACAGATGGATAGCAACTTTCTGTTTTCTGCTGGTGATGCATCTCCCTATACATCCCAGTATACCACCAGCCATCCCTACTGCCTTCTCACATTGCTTGCTAACCTTAAGGTCATCTGATATGATTACCCCCAGGTCCCTTTCCATTTTTGTTGTTGTTACTACCCCCCCCCACATTGTGTAATCTTCCCCTAGGTTTTTGTTTCCCAGGTGCATTATTTTGCACTTCTTTGCATTGAATCCAAGCTGCCATACTTCTGATCATTCCTCCAACTTTGCCAAGTCCCTTCTTATCCTTTCCATGCCTCCTTCTGTATCAACCCTGTTGCAGATCTTTGTGTCATCTGCAAAGAGGCATACTTTTCCTTCCAGTCCCTTTGCAATGTCACTTATAAAGACATTAAAAAGGACTGGACCCAGTACTGAACCCTGCAGTACCCCACTAGTAACCCCTCTTTCTTCAGAGTGGACTCCATTTACAATTTTCTTCTGTGCTCTATTGTCCAGCCAATGTTTTACCCAGGCTACCACCCTGGGACCCTCTTCCAGGCTGGTGAATTTGACTATTAATCTTTTGTGTGGGACTGTGTCAAATGCTTTGCTAAAGTCTTGGTAGGCCATGTCCACAGCCCCTCCCTGGTCTACTACTTTGGTCACCCAGTCAAAGAAATCAATTAGATTCATCTGACATGACCTTCTCGCTGTGAACCCATGCTGCCTTGGGTCCTGTGCCCCACTGGCCTCTAGGTGCTCAATAATTCTTTCTGTCAGAAGTGATTCCATCACTTTCCCTACCACAGAGGTCAAACTGACAGGTCTATAGTTTCCTGCCTCTGTCTTGGTCCCACTTTTGTGAAGGGGAATCACATCTGCCTTCCTCCAGTCCCCAGGTATCACACCATCTTCCCATGATTTGTTAAAAAGGGTAGTCAGTGGTTTCACTAGTTCTCCCCTTAATTCTTTTAGAATTCTGGGGTGAATTCCATCAGGCCCCATTGCTTTGTCCACATTCAATTTTAGGAGTTCTTTCAGAACCCTTTCTTCTGTGAAAGGACTGGAATCAACCCCCCTATCAAGAGTGCTTCTATTAATTGGATTAGGCACCTCCCCCTCCTCTTCTTTTGTGAATACTGAGCAGAAATATTCATTCAGTATCCCTGCTTTTTCACTGTTCCTCTCTGCCCAGCCACCATCCATTCTATTCAGCCTCACTATCCCTCCCTTTGTCTTTCTACACTCCCTGATGTACCTATAAAATGTTTTATCCCCCTTCTTAACCAAGTTGGCTCTTTTCCTCAGTTTGGGCCTTTGCTATTCTGACTTCCCTCCCTGCTTCCTTCTGCCTTAACTGGTACATCTGTCTGTCCTGCTCCTTCAGTGTTTCCTTATACTTCATGAATGCTATCTTTTTCTCCCTGACTTTCCCTGCCACCTCTTTTGAGAACCATAGTGTTTTTTTCTTTCATTTTGATTAGTTTATTTGCTTCACACAAAGGCTTGTTGCCACTGTGATGGTAGTTTTGATGTTTTCCCGTTGTTGCTCCACCTCTCCTTCTAGCCTGTTTGCTAGTGCTTTTCTAAGGCAGTCTCCCATCTTGCCAAAGTCAGTCCTCCTGAGTCTAGTACCCTCACTTTTGTATGGCTTGATTCTGTAGCTGAGTTTATTGTGAACCACACTGTTTGATGGTCACTTGTTCCCAGATGGCAACCCACTTCTAGATCTGAGCTCCTCTCACTGTCCCCACGTGAGAGCATGAGGTCTAAGATTGCTCCCTCATGAGTGGGTTCCGCGAAACTAGCTGTCTGAGACATGCCACCTCTAGGGCATCGAGAATGGTCCTGCTCTTCAATGTGGCTGCAGCAAATGTGCTCCAGTTAACATCTGGCATATTCAGGTCTCCCATCAACAGTATATGAAAATTACGTACCTACCATAATTATGATCTTTCTGTGTATCTTCACCATTCATCACACATGGGGTATCTACCGGAGGTCAGGACTCTGTAGGAGCCTTTTTTTTTTAAAGGTAGGCGGAGCCGACACACCATCGTTGCCCCCCTCAGGGCCGACGCACTGCATGGCATTTGCGGGTTGGCCATTAGGTTGTGTTGACTCTGCCTGCCTGCCAGTTCTGAGTCGCCGGAGAGGTAAAAGAAAGGGAGTGGAGGGTGGGACAAGAAAGTCCAAGGGCCAGAAAAAGGAAAAGATGTATGAACTAAAAGGAGAAATAACGACTGAGAGGACAGAAAGAGAGAAGTTGGAAACTAAAGGGGATTTGGAGGGGCCCCATCTCTGGAAAAGGAAGAGGGAGGTAGGGTGGGTAAAGAATGTAGGAAGAGAGGGGAGAAGGATAAACACATCCCAGACCCTGGTTCATCTCCAGATTGTATAGGAACTGCAAGGAGTAGCAATGCTTTCTGCCAGTATTCAAGGCATGGAATAGCTGGCAAACACTCCAGATAAACAGAGTCAGCTATTCTGGAAGAAGGACAGGGTACAGAGATTCAACACCTTCTCAAGGAAAAATTTTTGGTGAAAAAAAGGGAATTTTTGTTTTAGTAGAAATAGGTTGGACAGAAACAGGGAGGAGGAGAGAAGGAGGGCAACTGCCAACTCCCACCCCACAGGGGTGGAGCCAAGGCACTGAAGAAGAAGTGCCGACTAAGCTGTCCACTCTCCCTGGAACATTACTTCCCTGTGTGTCCCTGTTTTACCTCACTCCTAAGGAGGAGAGGGGGAGGGAACAGAGAGGGAGGGGGACCCTGAGACTGAAGCCCCAGGGGGATGGAGGGTGGGGTTGCGATGAATGGTGAAGATACACAGAAAGATCATAATTACAGTAGGTACATAATTTTCATATCTTATCTGTGTCAATCTTCACCATTCATCACAGATGGGTGAGTACAGAGCCACCCTGAAGGGGGTTTTCTTTTACACCCTAAGTGATAGAATCCCTTAGCCCTCAGTGGGTGACACACTAAGGGGGGAACCTTCAGGGCCTGGAGAGGCATGAGAGTGGGGAGAGAGAAACGGAGTCCCCCCGAAGGGGGAAGGAAGTTGCCCTGACAAGTGCCATCTCACTCTATGGGAGAAGAGATAGGTTCCCTGGTGGGCAGAGTTAATCACCCTACGCCGGGCCAAGGGTGACAACCGGAAAAGACACAGCCATGCTGTCTGCCTAGTGCAGATCGCTGTCCCTACAACCCTGGTAGCAACCTCGTTGGCATCATAGGATGCCCTCGCTTGGTGCCCTGCTAGCTCCAGGCCACGCGCAGAGAGTGCAATGACTTGTCTGGTTTGCTCCATGTCAGGCAATGAGGCTAGGAGCTGACCTAGCCTGGACCACAAGAACCTGTCATAGGCTGCATAGTGGGCCTGATGTGCAGAGACAGAAAGAAGTAACCGTGCCGAGTAGAAAGTCCTCCTACCCCAGAAATCAAAATCCAAGGAGTCTTGATCTGGGGGCCGGTCACGGTGAAGGATGCGAAGCCCATCAGGAGTATCCAACTGCATCAATCCAGACTGTGGATGAGGCAATGAACCTGGAGACTCTGGGGGTGTGCAATACTTCTGGCTGAGATCCCTTGGGGCAGGAACTCAGGAGAAGTGCCTCTGCCAGGAACGCAACGACGCCTCCCAAAAGGGAGCCGTCCAGGGTGGCACCACAAGGGTGGCCTAACCAAAATCACCTAGAAAGGTGTGCACTGAGTGTTCAGGATTGCTGGTAGTGGAAGGAGTAAGGTGCAAGTCCTCCAACATCCTCACAAGGAATCGCTGATACTCAGAGAGATCAGCAGCTGGAGAGATGTGGACAGAGGTTTCCTCTCCCCCAGAAGAGGGGGATGAGGAGCTGGAGGTCACCAGCTGTTCAGTGGGTGGCTGCAAGGGGGGAGGTGGAAAAACCTGGCTGTCCATCGCCCTAACGTAAGCAGGGAACCGAGCAGCCACCGCTCTGAACTGCTCCCAGGTGAGAGGCCCGCTAGGACCGAGGATGCCTGGGAGTGCAGGAGATTGTGGCAGAGGGATGGGGACAGAGCCGAGAAGAGATGTCAGCTGACCTCCACCTGGGCTAAGGAGCAGACCGTGGGCACCTACGGAAGAAGGTGCCCAGGAAGACCCCACAGCCGACAGCTGAACAACCAAATTGGTACTGCCTTGGCTGCACCCAGAAGAATCCCCCCTGTGAGGTGACCGGGGATGTATAGGTCCAGAAGGATGGTTCCCTACCTCAAAAGAATGGGACTCTCTCAAAGAGACCGAGGAGGAAGAGTGGAGAGCCGCACTACGGCTTCTGCCAGGGCCCAGGTGGACCCCAGAAAAAGGCCGACGTGCAGACCCCAGACCCCTCGACCCCTCGGAGTCTGAAAGAGCCCTCCTCCTTGAGAGGGCCAGCCTAGGTAGCTGGCATATTTGGGCAGCCCCCGTAGGGGTTATCCAGGGTGCAGTACCCTCCCCCCCATAGGTGCTCCGATTGGCCCCAAAGTTGGATGATCTAGGCACACCACTGGAGGGGGTACCACAATTGAGGGGTCAGTGAAACTGCCAAGACCAGGCTGCAGAGCTATGGTGGCCTGTACCACTGCCTGCTGGTCAGCACCCCTGACCCTGATCTCGGTAGCCACCGACCTCACCTCAGAAGGGGTCTGACTCTGACTTGTTGAGGAGACTACCATGCTACCCACCTCAACAGCCAACCTGAAGGGGTCAGACTGCACGTCTGACTCAGAGCTCAACTCCATCTCCGAGGAGGTAGAGTCCAAGTCCCTGTACCAAACCATGGGAGGGTGGGCAGTGCCATCCTTGCCAACAGGCCCAGAGACCAAAACTGTGTCCGAGCTGGTGCCAGCACCTCCCGCAGCCCCGTGAGTGGAATCCGTGGGAGGCATAGCCCTAGCCCGAACAAGAGATCCAGAGCCGGGACCAGTCACGGTGCCATCCGGTCCCACTGTGCTGCGTGCAGCGCCAAGGGTGGAGACGGCGCCAACGACAGCCCCGGCTGCACCATAGGCACTGCTGATGGCACCACCTGGCACCACGAACAGCATCTAGGGCAGGGGCGGCACTGAGGACGGCGCCGACAGAGGACTCTGAAGGCCTCACGGTGCCAAGCCTCAAGGACACTGCGCCGAGGATGGTGCCAAGGTGAGACATGGAAAAGGACAGCGCTATAGTAGTTCTCACAGTGCCGCTAACAGTGCTGGTGCCGTGAACAGCTCCGACAGAGGTCACGACACCGCGCAACAAGTTGGCGCCGACAATGGCTCTGTCAGGGCCCAAGGTGCTGTGAACGGCACCAAGACCTCCAACGGCGCCGGCTGACAGCGTCAAGGACAGTGCCAACCTGGGCCTTGCGACCTGCAGGCCAACACCGGGGGAGCCTTCACCCCTGAAGGGGCGATTGCCATGGTGGTGCCTCCCACCCACCCCTGGGAAGGAGTGGGACGGGCCTCCTGCACCGCAGAAGAAGCCTCAGCAATGGCTAGGCTACAAATAGCCGAGGCTCCCTCCTCCTCCGTCCATATAGAACTGGGAGGGGACCCGGAGGAAAGGCTGAGAGAGCGTGGCTTGGCCCGATGAGTGCACACCCGACCCCCGAAAGTCGGCAGAGCTCACCCCACTTTCCACGCATGTTGCTCGATGACCCGGTGGTCCATGGAGAAACCGGCGCCGCATGAATCCATGTCATGAAATGGGCCAAGACATGAAAGACACTGGTCATGCTGGTTGGTGATGGAAAATGTTCAGGCCGCATGGGCACTGTCACATGGGGGGCCAACCCGTATTGGAAGATTTCTTGCCTTCCGACCGAGACATGACCTACGGGAAAAAAACCCACCAAAAACAGACTCGACATTACAGAAAA
Organism: Neoceratodus forsteri; assembly: GCA_016271365.2. NCBI lineage: Eukaryota > Metazoa > Chordata > Ceratodontiformes > Ceratodontidae > Neoceratodus > Neoceratodus forsteri. Next base: position 1,645,477,736 of record CM057450.1, read on the forward strand.
ATATAATAATGGAAAGATCTTGCCGGGTGACATCAAGTAAGGCAACACTGAACCGGCAGGTGGAAGCGACAGACTTCAGCACGAGAAAATTGTAGGGAGAGAAACTGCGAAGCAGGCCTCAAACTTTCTTCAGCTTCCACACGAGGTGACCTCTATGGCAGGAGATGAAGAACTGGCAGGCAGGCGGAGTCAACACAACCTAATGGCCAACCCGCGAGCACCACGCAGTGGTCGGCCCCTGGGGGCGGTGCCAATGGTGTGTCGACTCTGCCTACCTTTAAAAAAAAAAGGTTCCCGCGGGGTCCTGACCTCCGGGCAGATACCCCATCTGTGATGAATGGTGAAGATTGACACAGATAAGATCTCCCCATTCTCTGCCATCCTAAGAATGCCTTCTATCATTTCCTGGTCCATTCCCTCCCCCTGACTTGGTGGTCTGTATACAACCCCTGTGCGGATTGTGGTGCAATTAAGGTGAACCACAGTGCATCCTCTCCTCCCTGTTTACTCTTTTGTTCAGTTGCTTTTATCTCTTCCTTTACATAGAGAGCTACCCTTCCCCCTCTTCTCCCCTCCCTGTCTCTCCTGTAGGTTATGTACCCTGGTATGTTAACATCCCAGTCATGGTTCTCTGTGTACCATGATTCTGTGACTGCTACAATATCCAGGCATCCCTCTTCCATCAAGGCCACCAGTTCAGGGAGCTTGTTGCCCAGACTATGGACATTGGTACTCATTACCCTCCATTTCCTGATGGCCTTACTCCTTTTTGCCCCATCCCTGTCCTTATTGCCTTTGTCACTTTCTCCATTTACCCCTGCCCTTCTCCCTATTGACATCTCTGTCTTGGTGTTTACCTCACTTACTACCCTGACTTTTTTTGGGGGGGCTAGGATTTCCCTGTTCCTTTCCAGTGCCTCCCCTCCAAAAGTGTGGCCAAAATGTAATGTTTAGCTTTGCATATATTGATAATGCACTCATCACCCAGAAAGGTGTTTAGCATTTTTCTGGCAAGTGATGCAGCATTGACTTCATCTTTCTTGAGAAACTGGGACTCAAGATGCCCCAGTGTCAGCCGAGAAGTGAAATTAAGGACAGTGTCTGGCTTAGACCAGCATCATTGGTGCTTACCACTAGGGTAGCCTCCTCAAAAGGTTTAAGCCGGACACAATAAAGATTCTCCATCAGAAACCCCGATTGTGCTGATATTCATGTCTTCTTTCCCAAAACCATATTGCACTTCATACTGATGGATGGCTTTCTGTTGTTCAAGCATTCTCTGCAGCATATAGTAAGTGGAATTTCCAACAGGTTGGAACTTCCTGTATCATCTGGTGGAGAAGGAGGTTATTTTCATTCTGAATCTGTTGCAACAACTTTTGGGCTTTAACAGAATGGCTAAAGTGGGTGCACATAGTGCGGGCAGCTGCAATCAAGTTTTGAATATTTCTGTTTTCATCAGTGAAGTTTTTTACCATAAAATTTATAGTGTGTGCAAAGCATGGTACATGTGTAAAGTTACCAAGCCTTACTGCTTTCAGGATATTTGAAGCATTGTCAAACACTATAAACCCAAGTTGCAAGGATTTTGGAATCAGTCACATTGCAAATTTTTCTTGAAGGCCCTTTAGAAGATGTTCCACTTTGTGGTCTTGTTCAAAACTACAGATGCATAATGCTGCCTACCTTTTGAGCAGTGACAATCCTTTGCATCTTGTTGCTTCTACTGCTGCCAATAGTGGCACTAGATGATGATGATGATGATGATGAAGGATGATGAGGAGATATGCTTGACTGCTCATGTTGGGGCAATCATGTTGAAACCTGCTGCGCGGTGAAGAACACGGCCTCTATGAGTGAGAAATGCTGATAAAAGAAAAAAAAATGTAAAGGGGTTCTTTATTTTTAAAGAAACTCCACTGTAGAGATGCAACGAATTTAAATTCCACTGGCAAAGTGAACGCGAAGTGGGCACTTTGCATTGCAAGTGGACAATGCAAAGTTCTCACTTTGCCTTGTCATTACCACTTCGCATTAAGGTGGAATGGCAATGTGAAGTAAGGCGGAGTCATTGTTTTTAATGGACTTCTCATTCCTCATTATGATTCTAAGTGATCCACTTGGTGTTTCAGATTTGGCAGCCCCCACACATCACATGGCTTACAGTACTGTAAGTCACATGCTCTTTAGCTAGGCAGGAAGAAAGTGAGTCATACAAGCAGGCACTTTTACTTTCTCCTGTGCAGATGGAGAGAGAGGAGTGTGTTTTATGACTGCTGATATTTTAAGATCAGAGCGAGAAGGAGATTTAAACTTAGATTTAGACCCAACAGCTTTTTTAAAAGCTACATTTTTTTGTCTTTTCTGTCTGTACTCTTTTTTATTTAATTTGTTCTTTCTGTAAATTTTATTTTTCTTACATAGAGGGACATCAGTTGCAAATTATGTCCATGCTGGAACTGCTGCTGGATCACCATGGGATCCCACATTTGTTTTTTTTTCCTCATACCATGTGCCCCCCCACACCTTCCTTGCAGTGTTATAAAATGTATTCCTCCACCATCCGCGACCCTTGGATGTAATTATGCCCTTTTTTTGTTGTCTTCCATATGTATTCTGAGCAGTGCAAGTATACTGTGCTAAACTGCATGGGTGCAGTCTTCTTTCCAGTCTGTGTATGTACTGCAGACACTGTTCAACTCCCTGACTTACAAACACTTATTAATGAGTACAATGGTGGGATGGTGAAGCCTGGAGAGATACTACTAAACAAGCTTACAATACATCCAAGTAACTAGTAAAACAATTTATGTTGTGATTCATGACATAATTGTAAATCGTGATTTGTGACTGCAATTGTGACCGTGATGATGAAGAAACGTGAATGCCTGTGGCTGTACTTCTCCGGGTCCCGATGAGGTGTGGCACAAAACTCCCTGACTTAAAAACACTCATTAATGAGTACAATGGTGGGGTGGTGAAGCATGGAGAGATACAACAAAACATGCTTACAATACATCCAAATAACTAGTAAAAAATATTAACATTGTGATTCGTGACGTGATCGTAAATCATGATTTGTGACTGCATTTGTGACCGTGACGATGAAGAACGTGATTTGTATCATGAGTGACTCCAAATGAAGGTCCTGACTTAAAAACGCATATTAATGAGTACAATGTTCATGCTGAATTATGCACCGAACCTGTCCAGTACTCTGAAGGAAAGCTAAAGAAACAACTGTGACTTAAGTTACAGCTAGAGACTGGTCCCTAAAGAGATGCAAATGCTCAGACAGATTAAGATTGTGCTGCGCACTGAAGAGATGCAGATGCAAAGGCACAACACTTAACCAGTGCTCACCATCAGAAATTCAAATCTGGAAAAGAATACCTTTGCTGTTTGGGGTGGGCTGGGGGCATTGTACTGCACTGCTGCAGTAACAGTCACTAGTACTAGTACCAGTAAAGATACCACAAAGTACAAAAATTACACAGCTGCAGTGGATAGCAGGTTCACATTGCTGAAATTACGTGGCACAATAAAAGGTGTCTGGTTTGATGACATGTGTCACACACATACTCACACACACACTAAGTAATGCATAGCAAATTGAAAACTTCCATAATATAACCACATATTTTAAACAAACTAAAATTATGCACTGCTGCACCACAACAATCAGCAAAAAAATGGCAAGAATTATTGAAAATAATACTGTGTGTACATTAACACAGTTATACAAGAAAAATATCACCAAAACAGAAAGCACTGTCTTTCTCTCAAAGTTAATCTACCTACACCACAGATACGCCCTTCCCCCAAAGTACACTTCGACTGTCTCTCAGTACACAGACTGAATGTTGTACATTAACATTCAAAATCCACACACAAGCAATAAAAGCTCGATAATATGAGCACATGAGGGTTTCCTATAATCGATGAACTAAAGTTTCAGCCAAAAATGACTCAAAAAGGTTTTTTAACAGTTTTTAGAAGGTTTGAATCACAGAGAGCTCTCAGAACAGATTGTCTCCTACAGCTTCCTACACACACTACCCCAAACTGAGGCTGTGCAGAACAATCTAGAGCCCATGTGACCTGAAATCCCATAAATCAATGCAAAATTCACTTTTGGAGGATAAAAACAAGGAATGAGGTAAATACATTGTCTTCAATGTACTTCACCTAAAATTGGTGGAGTAGTGGTTTGGGAAGGCAGAGTAATGCAAAGTCATTGTTTTCAATGGACTCACTATCACTACAAGTAACTCCATCGTTGAGGAGCACTCCGTGAATTTGCTTTCACTCCATGTTCCACTTCGCCCATCTCTACTCCACTGTTCTTTCTGCTCTCCTTGTCTCTCTCCCCCTTCTGGGGATTAGTTCTCTCCGTAAGGTAATTTGGAGACAAACAGTTAACAACAGCATTGCAAACGTTTGGTTAATGTGTTTCTAGGTCTTCTGCAATTTGCAATGGCGGGGTATGTTAAAATGGTATCTCCATATAGCAGAGATTTTGAGACTGTTATGCGACCGAGAGAGAACCGATTCATTGTCTTCCAGTGGAGAGAATTTAGAATTTTAAGATTTTTGCATGAGAACCTTACCTAACCAGCAACGGTGTATTGGGAAAGACTCTTTAACTACACCTGCTAAAGGGACAGGTAATCCCCTGCCTTGGGAAGTACAGGACAGGGGTTTATTTTGCTATAAATCTGCTTTGGGTAATACTGCTTATTTTTGGATGATAATAAAACATATACCCTTATGTCCAGTATAAAAGCAAAGAAAAAAGGGAAATAAACTAAATCAAAGAATTCGGAAAGTCTCCATACAGCTGAGGTCCTCACCTCTCCAACCTGTTTTTATGATATTTTTGATAAAAGGGCAAAGGAAAGTTCAGTACTTATGGCTTCTACATCGAAATTCAGAAGATCTCAGAACAGGGATGGGGAAGGGGGAACTATAGACTTGGATAAAGGTGGAGAGAAGAATGCTAATATGCCAGATGAAACACCTAATGAGAGTGAAGAAAGTACAAAGTAAACGTTGTTAAAAGAAATGAAGCAAGGGTTTTCCTCAGTTAATTCAGCTGTTTTCTCATTATCAAGTAAACTATCAGAAGCTGTGGAGAAATTTGAGGGACTGGCTTCATGAACTGCAGAATGTGAGGAACGTTTGGGGAAAATTGAAGATATTACACCTGGACTTAGTAAGAATGTGGAAAAAGGTAGTAAAGAGCTGGAATTGCTGAAAGTTAAATTAGAAGATTTGGAAACCAGATCTCAGCAAGCAAATTTAAAGATTGGGGACCTGCCGCAAGGGTCAGAAGGCTTAGACCCATCATCCTATTGTGAAGAGCTGTTGACTACAGCTATGGGGTTTCAATATCCCTTGCAAAAAATCAAATTGGACAGGGCCCACAGAGCTTTTGGTTTAAGGAACGATCAAGTTAGACCAAGATTTTTGTATGTCAAAACCTTAAAATACCAGGATAGGGAGAAAATCCTTTCAAAAGCAAGAATAGACAGGGGCTTACATTATAGGGGTATGAAACTGCAGATTTACCCAGATATTTCCCCAACAGTCTTACAAAAGAGAAAAAGCTTTGATAACATTAGGGATAGACTTCGGAAAGAAGGTATTTTGTTTAAGATGTTATATCCTGCTAAACTTAGGGAGAAATTGGATGGCAGAATGGTGTTTTTCTTTTCCTCGAAGGAGGTAGAAGAGGCCCTAGCTTCTAGAACAAAAAACCCTAATAATACCCCAGAACACAAATCCCAGAACTAAACATCTTAAAATAAAGAAGGGTATAGGTTAGGTTTGGATGGTTTGTTGAGGGGAGACATGGGAGAGAGAGAGATGGGGAGAAAAAGTTTTGGGCAAGGAGAAAATAAATATGTTGTACATATAGCCCTGTTGGAGAGGCTAAAAGGCAGTTCTTCAGTTTTTCTTTTTCTGATGCTCAGATGAGGTTTTAGCGACCTCAATGGGGGGGATTAAGGATGTCCATTTCATTTTAGGACACCCAAAAGGGAGGGGGTGAACAGTCTGGTTTCAAGATATTCTTTTTTTCTTTTTGGCTTGTTTATTTGTTTTTTTTTCTTGAAAATAGGACATAATAAAAAAAAGAAAAGAAAACAAGGAAAAACAAAGCATGGGTGCAATAGTTTATTGATTTTTGTGGACCTCCTGGATTGGCATTTTTGCCTATTGTAGGGGACCGCTAACCAAATGGGGAAAAATTATTTTTTTATATATTTTTTTCTCCTTTTTGTGATGCTCGCATGCATGTGTGAGAAACACATTGCATCACAGTTTTTTACAAGCAGGTTGTGGAGGCACGGCAGTGTTGTGCCAAATGGCAGCAGCCCTTTCAGGATCTTGTCTCTGCCTGGCCAATAGAGGAGCATATCCTGGATCACCACAGTTAACAAGCAGGCCACTACATTGAAGGAATTGAACAGCTGCAATCAGGGAGCACCCTGTCAGTATGCAATCAGCTGTTCGGTACGCTCCCTGACTGCAGCAGCCAATTACAGAGCTGCAAGCCACCGCACCCCCCCTTTAGTGTGCCTTCCTGGTGAAACACTTCAAGAAAATAAAAGACGATGGGGTAGCCCACTCCCCATTGGCATAATCCTCCCCCTTCCAGATTTCTCCTGTGTCGAGGGGGGTGCCCAATCCCCCTCAGCTCTTGCCACCACCCCGCCGCTCCTCTATGTGCCGACAAGGATGCCCAATCCCCTGTCAGCATGCCCCCATTCATCATTTTGCCAATGGGAGCCCACTCCTGTTGACATAATGCTCACCCTCAATGTCTTGTCTGCCGAGGGGGGCACCTGATCCCCCTCGACTGTTGTCTCCCCCCGCCCCCAGCATTCGATAGGTGCTGACCGGGGTGCCCAATTCCCTGTTAGCTACAGCCCCCCCAAACAGTCAGGTGGCATGCTGGGAGCCCACCCCAGCATGCCCAAATAAAATGTCCCTGTTAAAAAGAAAACATTCCCACAATGTTTTTTTTTTAAATAAACCTGTAAAGTAGAAAACGGTCCCTCGTTGATTCCTCCCCCAATCAGTATCCACCATCTGCATACCCCACCTCCTCCCACCCCCCTCACCCCATACTTACCTCCTGAGTCTGGCACAATGCTCTTCGGTGGACCAGGAACACTCCTGCACTCTTCAAAGTTGACTGCGAACTGAAGACATGTGGGTAAGCTGTATAATGGCATAAATAGTTTTTTCAACTTTGGTGCATATCTCATCCATTTTGGGGAATTTTTTCACCAAATTTTCTTCATGGGGTTCTTGGGACCCCACCTCGTGAATTCAGTCACTGTCATTTTGTTGTTCCATCCTGAAAGGTGATTTCGCAGTCACTGCGTGGAACCACCTTTCAGGACTGATTAATGAAATGACAGCATCACAGTTCATGAGATAGGCCTCCCAAAACCCTATGTTGAACATTTGGTGAAAAAATTCCCATAAACGACTGTTTTATGAACATGTGTTGCGCACTTCCTACACAGGCTCGTAAGTTCGAGCATTATTAATATTTTCACTCTAGATTTTCAACATTGTCATTTTATCACACCATCTTATGAGTAGTATGGCTGTCATTTGTCACATCTCACCTGAAATGTGTTTTTGCACATGTAGTTCACAATAGCACAGTAGGTGTGCGAAATCAGTGTTCTGGACACATTAAGAAAATCGTGGTGAGACTGTTCATGAGCAGAGGTGTTAAAATGGCTATGTTAAAAATGTGGTGAAAATATTCCCCAAAATGACTGTTTTATGAGCATGCATTGTGCAGTTCCTACACGCGGTAGTAACTTTGAGCATTTTCAATATTTCCTCTCCAGATTTTCAGCATTACCATTTTACCACACCTCCTTATGAACAGTAAAACTGTCAGTTTTTACATTTCATCCAATATGTGTTTCATACATGTAGCGTACAGTGGCGTGGTCTGTGTGCGAACTCAACGTTCAGGACAGATTAAGAAAATCACAGTGACACTGTTCATGAGCGAAGGTCCCAAAATGACTATGTTGAAACTCTGCTGTAAAAATTCCCCAAACTAATTACATTATGGGTGTGCTTTGCACAGTTTCTATGCACACTCATGACTTCACCAGTTTTTTTATATATCCATTCCAGATTTTCAACATTGCCTTTTTTTACACCTTCTCATGAACAGTACAGCTGTCATTTTTCACATCCTGTTAGAAATGTGTTTTCACACCTGTGGCGTCAAATGCTGCAGTTGCTGTGCAAAATCACCTTTTCACCAACAAACTGACAGTGTCTCTGTTCATGCAGTAAGATCACAAAAAGCCCATGTTGAAAACTTGGAGTAAAAATACCAAGAAACACCCAGGGTGTTAGGGTTTTCAACCATAATGCCCTATAGGTGTCAGGGATGTGACTTGGGATTGTCAACAGTAATGCTCATGCCATTTCACCCCCACCCTCACCCTGCAGCCAGTGACAGGCTTCGAGGTGCGCCTTTGACTCTTTGGCCTCAGAATCCATCCCATTTTCTTATACTGCACCCATTTCAGCATATTTCCTTATGGAATGAGATGCGTTAAGCCTGAACACCCAAGGCACACCTCAACACTTGTCAGTGTCTTCAGGGGAGGGTGAGGGGAAATGTCATGACTGTTATGGGCAATGACCCAAAGGCACACCCCAGTGCCTGCCCATCTCTGCAGGGTGGGGTTGGCATCAGTTCAGTACTTCACTGCCATTCCTATACTGTGTGGGCCCAATTCTCATAGGGGCCTGCATCTGGCACAAGCTGCAGCAAGCAGCACCTTACACCAATGCCTGGTGCACCAGGGACCCTGCACTTGATTCAGGTACAGGAGGGGTCCCAGCAGCTAAGTCCCCATGCTAGCACTGACTGGAACCCTGCAGCAAACCTCTGCTGCACTGCACAGGTCCACTGCAGGCCACCAGAGACTAACACAGGACTCCCTGTCCTACTAGGTAATAGGCATATGGACCCAACTTGGTGTGTCGATGTCTCCCCACCATGTTTGGTGCAATTGGTGCCTGGCCACAGAGGTGAGTGGTGGGATGTGCTGGGCACTGGGGAGCAGTCTGGACTGGTGTATGGGGGGTTTGGTCACCACCTGCAGGGGCATGGGTGGGCACTGTACCACCATATGTTGGTGCTGCAATAGCACTGATGGGGCAGGCATCAGGGATTGGAAAAGCCACATCAGGATGGGGGTACCAACATGGTACTTAGGTGGCATTCTGAAGCTGTGAGGGGTGTCATTGGACCACTAGGACGGGGGCCACACATTCGAGGCCACACTCTAGGATGTATGGTGGGTGGACCTTCACCCATGGTGTGTCGCACAAAGGCATGTCACCCAGGGAAGAATGCCTAAGTCCCCTTATGGCTGCCCTGGCTGGTCTAAGGACACTTAGAAATTCTCCCACCAGGTGATGTCTGTGAATCGCAGGATGCAGCTTGCATCGGCTGCAGTCTCCCCACTGTCATGCCACAGTGCACTACAGGTGCAAGCCCTGTTTGTGGCAGATGGACTGCGGTCGACGCAAACCACCTTTGTGAATCACATGGAGGGCAATCATAGATGCTAGGTGCACCTTGGACCATATCTGCTCACTGCACGCACCTTGCATCCGACAAAGGGCTTTGAGAATCAGGGCTCCATCTGTCTAACTCCTGCACTTCCACTGCTAATGCCAGCAAGCAACCATTTGGCATTGAAAAATGCTTGTGTAGTAAGCTTTGGCCCATAAGAGGCTCAGAGGTGACCAGTGGGACGCTCATTAATTAAGAACAGACTGCATCTCCTTTTTAATGTCTTTCAAGTGACATTGCAGAGGGACTGGAAGGAAAAGTATGCCTCTTTGCAGATGACACAAACATCTGCAGAGGGTTGATACACAAGGAGGTGTGGAAAGGATGACAAGGGACTTTGCAAGGTTGGAGGAATGGTCTAATGGTATGGCAGCTTGGATTCAATGCAAAGAACTGAAAATAATGCACCTGGGAAACAAAAACCCAGGGCAAGATTATACAATGGAGACGATGGGGGGGGGGGGTGTAGTAACAACAAGAAAAATGGAAAGGGACCTGTGAGGAATCATATCAGCTGACCTTAAGGTTAGAAAGCAATGTGAGAAGGCAGTAGGAAGGGCTGGGGGGATACTGGGATATATAGGGAGAGGCATCACCAGCAGAAAACAGGAACTTGTTATCCCTCTGTACAGACAGTTGGTGATACCCCATGTATGAGTACTGCATCCAATTCTGGAGACCCCATCTCCACAAGTACATGGACAGGATGGATGCAGTCCAGAGGAGGGCAACTAAAATGGTGCATGGTCTGCAAGAGAAGCCATAAGAGAAGAGACTAAAGGAGCTTAACATGTATACCCTTGAGGAAAGGAGGGAGGGGGGGACATGATAGAAACTTTTAAGTACCTCAGTGGAATCAACAAAGTCCAGGAGGGTAGCAGCTTTCAGAAAAAGAGATGTTCAAGAACAAGGGGACACAATTTTGAGATAGAGGGGGGACAGCTCAGAGGCAATATGATGAAGTATTTTTTCATAGAGAGGGTGGTGGACACATGGAGTAGCCTTCCTGAGGGGATTGTGGGCTCTAAAGCTGTGGGAGAATGCATGGGACAGACATAAGTCAATTCTTGTCGGGGTAGAAAGAAATAGGCTGTTGGTTAACTAGGATCTGCAGCTTATCCTGTATGTAGGGAAATGGGCAGACTAGGTGGGCCAAGCAGTCCTTATCTGCTGTTAAAGTCTATGTTTCTAGCTCTCCTGTCTACAAGTCGAACCCAGGTTAATGTACACATTTCTTATGAGTCTTTCTTAAACATGTTTTATCTGTTTACAGGAGTGCACCTGATTTGAGGCCAAAATCAAAAACTAATAGTAAAAGTAGCAGAGCCCCCACACACACACATACATGCAAACTGCTTAAAAGCCTGTAATTCATTCAAATCAATTCCATTTTCTTACTTAGTTGGGTTTCAGTGCCAACAACTGTAAAATCATGTACATAGAGCATAGGAACTCCGATGCTGAGTATAGGATGACAGGAGGTACTGATACTCACTAGACGTGAAAGGGTTCTTGAGGTTATTATATCAGAGGAATTCAAGGTGGCAGTACAGTGTGACAAGGCTATGGGCAGGACAAATTGGATTCTGGGGTGCATAAGGAGTGGCATCTCCAGTAGGAGGAGGAGGGAAGTTGTGCTGCCATGGTATCACTCCCAGGTATACCCCCAGCTGGAGTACTGTGTCCAGTTTTAGAGTCCACACTTCAGAAAGGACATAAGGTGCAGATTTTCCAGAGGATGGCAACTAAAATGGTTCAGGAGTTTCACAGGAATCCCCTCAAGGAAAGGCTGAAGAATCTCAACATGTACACTCTGGAAGAGAGGAGGAAGACAGGTGACATGATCAAGACCTACATAGTACCTCACAGGGGTAAAACAGGTACAGTTGGGGAGTTTCCTTCAATTGAGGATGATCACCCAAACCAAGGGCCATACAATGAAGTTAGGAGGATGGAGTTCAGGATAGATGTAAAGAAATATTTCTTTACTGAAAGGGTGGTAGACGCCTTGAACAAACTGCCAGGAGAAGTGGTGGAAGCTAAAATGGTAAGAGGCATGAAGCATGTGTGGGATACACATAGGAGTATATTAGAAAAAGGGGAAGGAGGGGGGTCAACAGAGATCAATAGGGCTATGGAGGTGGAGTAGATTCAGTTTCATTGCAGGAAAAATCCATTGAGCAAGTTCATTCACAAGTAGGTCCTGATGGACGCAGGCAGAATAAGACATGCAGTAACATATACAGGCAGGAGTTACAAGTAGGTAGAGAACACCTGGGCAGATTGGGTGGGCTGAGTGGTCCTTTTCTGCTGGCAAATTCTATGTTTCTTTGGCATCATGTGTTCATTCAGGTGCAGTGTTTATTTAAAGTTGGGCCTATCAGACATCCAGATGTAAGGTACAGTAAGTTACCGAATTAGATGCAGCCCATTTACAGTACAATAAATAGAACCCCAGTACTTCGAGAAGCTTTTACTCTTCATAAGGCTGCTTAAAGAGCTGGGGTTCTAGTTGCAGTGTCCACATCAGTATGCTGATCTTAAAATTGACACCGCATCTGAATGAGTACTTGATTCTTGCTCACTCCATTTCTTCCCCACTTTGAAAGCTGCTTGTCCTGAGTTAGTTTTGGGCTGGCAGTGCCTCGCCTGTGTTGGAAGATGACCAATAAATGGCACTAAAAAAAAGACGTCAGACTTCACAGACTGTGAAGGAAGCTGCCCACCCATCATCTTGCCAAGAAGAAGGCTGCAGCTGTGGCACTGATGACTGTTAGGGTGTGTGGATGGGGGGACCAAAGAGGACAGACATAAGGAGATAAAATCATAATAAAATTTGTGAGACCTTCACCAGCTTTCCAAAATGCTTACCAGTAAAAGTTCACTCTATGAAGTTTTTCAAATGGCAACACAATCTGGTGAGTCCTCTGTCTGCCATCTGACACCAGGCATCAACCACTATAAAATTGCCTAAAGAAGGCAGTGTGGTTATATGGTTACTGAAATACTGGAGATTACAGATGTACAAGAACAAAAGAATATCACACAGAAGGTGGCACATGTCTCTATAGTAGCTGTCTGCTGCATCTCAGTAGTTATACTTATACCAGTGAGGTACTTGAATGTTTCTATCATATCCCCTCTTTCCCTCCTCTCCTCCAGTGAGAACATATTGAGGTCCCTTAATTTCTCCTCATAAGTCTTGTGTTGCAAGCTCTGTACCATCTCATTCACCATTCTCTGGACCATCTCCAGCCTGTTAATGTCCTTATGAAGGTACAACCTCTGAACTGCACACAGTACTCCATGTAAGGCCTGACCATGATTTTATGTAATGGCATCACTACCTCCCTCCTTATGCTGGTGATACCCCTGCCTATGCACCCCAGCATGTCACTGGCCCTTCCAGCTGCCTTACCACTTTGACATTTTCAGGTCATCTGAAATAAGAACCCCCAGGTCCCTGTCCTTCTTTGCGACTGTCAGCAACTCCCTCCCCCCCATCCTGTAGCTTTCCCCAGGGTTTCTGTGTCCCAGGTGCATAATGTTGCACTTTTTTGAATTAAACTTCAGTTGCCAGTCTTTGGACAATTTTTCAAGCTTCCCCAGGTCTCTCCTGATTTTCTCCACCCCTTCTGGGGTATCCACTGTGTTACAGATCTTGGTGTCATCTGCAAACAGGAAGACCTTTCCCTTCAGCCCTTCTGCAATGTCATTAATGAATACATTGAACAGGACTGGCTCCAGAACCAATCCCTGTGGCACCCCACTGGTCACCCCCTCTCCCCAGACTGCACCCCATTTACCACCACTCTCTCTCTCTCTCTCCTGTCTGTTAGCTAGTTTCTAACCCATTTTGTAACCCTTTCCCCTATGCCAAGCCTACTTAGCTATTTTATCAGCCTCCTATGTGGGACGGTGTCAAAGGCTTTGCTTAAATCAAGGTAAGTGTTGTCCACTGCCCCACCCTAATTTACTTCCTTTGTCACCCAGTCAAAGAGATCAACCAGATTTGTCTGACATGACCTCTCCACTGTGAATCCATGCTGTCTATGGTCCTGGTCTCCAATAGCTTCTAGATACCCCACTATCCTTTCTTTAAGCAATGTCTCAATAATCTTCCCCACTACTGAGGTGACGCTGACTGGCCTATAGTTCTCTGCCTCCTCCCTACTGCTGGATTTGTATAGAGGGACCATGTGTACTCTCCTCCAATTCCCTGCTACCACCCCTGTGTTGAACGACTCAGTGAACATGGCTGCCAGTGGTACTGCTATCTCCCTTCACAGTTCTCTTAATATCCTTGGGTGTATGCCATCAGGTCCCATCACTTTGTCCACCTTCAATTTAGTCACCTCCTGCAGGATTCTTATGCCTGTAAATGGACTATTGTCCACCTCTTCACACCTTTGCTACTGCTGTACTGCTGTGGCCCTTGCCCCTCCCCCTCTTCTTTGAATACTGAACAGAAAGACACATTGGATGTCTTGGGGGGGGCACATGACAGTTCTTAGGCATGGTACTATCACTTCTAAATACTGAAACAGCACATATAAGCAAGCAACATTTGGCATTGGCAAATGCTTGTTCTTCCTTTTACAGTAAAAACTACAAAATATGAATACAATAGGGTGCTAATAATAAAGGTTATGCATCCTGTCAGAGGCATTAACAACACTATTAGAGGAAGAATAAATAAACACATTGGGGTACAAACAAGAAGGGGTTTAATATTTTTCTTTTAGATGATGGATCCTGATGTGTTGTCATGGAACTTGAATGGGGCAAGTGATAGAGCTAAAATTAGAAAGATAATTAAAATCACCAATAAGAGGGGTATAGATTGCTTACTACTTTAAGAAACACATTTCACAAAGCACAGATGCAACATTTTTTGGAAATAAGTTTAAAGCTACAGGCTATTTCACAACTTATTCTGCCTCGGCCAGAGGGGTGGCTATATATATATATATATATGAAAAAGCATTTGGATTATAAACTTTGTAAATCAAAGGTGGATCAAAAGGGCAGATTTGTAATATTAGAAATTATATTTTTGCGCATGAAATTCATTTTAGCTTCTATATATGCTCCAAATATTGAAGATCCAGTTTTTATTTCAGATCTTAAGTTGGAAATAGTTCAAATGGACTCATCACTCATTATTGGCAGGGATTTTAATTTAACCCTTCATTATTTGGACAGAGCTTCTCCTGCATTAGATAGAAAGAAAAGGGCATTGGCTTTATTAAAACAAATTATGAAGGACCAACACCTTCATAATCTATTTAGGGCCCTTTTTCCCAACATTAAAAAGTTTTCACATTTTTCAAAAGTTTATAATACTTTTTCCAGGTTGGATTTTTTTTACATCTATCAGTCTTTGATTAGAGATGTGGTACATATAACATACAAGCCTATTAGGGTTTCAGATCACGCACCAGTTTTGTTAAAACTTAAGATTTCTTCAACATGCCCATTACCCATGTATAAATGGTTTGTGGATAATTCTATGTGGCATTTTCCAGGATTTATAGAAAAAAATAAAACAGGAAATAGAATGGTATTGGGAAATTAATATATCTCAAGAACAGAATCTTTTGATGGTCTGGGATTCAATGAAAGCTTATATAAGGGGTTGGATTGCAGCACAGGTAGGGGTAATGAAAAATTCTTGGGCATTACAGGTAGGGAGGTTAGAACAGGAATTACTCTTAGCTCAAGATGAGCATGCATTTAGTAGATCAGAACAAATGGTAACTAAAATGATGATAGTTAGGGACAAATTGGAAAATTATTACAGTAACAGGTCGATATTGAAACATATCGGGTAAGGGCTAAATATCATTATTCAGGGGATCTTCCGGGAAAACTTTTAGCTTACCAACTTAGAAATGATGCAAAAAAGAACTTGATTTCAGCAATAAGGGTTGAAAAACAAGTCTTAATAACAATAGAACATGGAATTAATGAGACTTTTACACAGTTTTATAAAAAATTATATACCCCTGAGAAGCATACAAATAACACTTTAATTAAAGAATATTTAGGAGCATTAGAACTACCACAATGGTCTGAACAGGAGATGGAAGGGTTAAATAAAGATCTAACAGAAGAAGAAATTATAGCAATAATTAGAAATTCCCCAAATGGAAAAAGCCAAGGGCCTGATGGCCTACTTTTGAATATTATAAATACTTGGTGGACATATTGGCTCCAAAACTAAGGGAGGTTTTTTCATATATAAATATGAATAAGAAATTGCCGCCATCCTTTGACCAGGCAGATATTATATTAATTCAAAAAAAGGGGAAGGCTGCGGATCAGTGTGGCTCCTATCACCAGATATCATTGTTAAATAGTGATTATACAATCTATACAAAGATTTTGTCAAAAAGATTGGCAAAGATTATGGGTAAAGTTACACACACAGATCAAATTGGATTTATGGAAAATCAGAGGTTATACCACCATATTAGAAGGGCAGTTAATTGGATTCAGGCATATGCAGGAATGCACACTGCACTTCACTCATTAGATGCAGAGAAAGCATTCGACAGAGTGTAGTGGCCATTCCTGTTTGAAGCCCTGAAATGTTTTGGGATGGTTGGAAATTATTTGGTCTAGACAAAGTTAATTTATAAAAATCCACAAGCAAGAGTTAAGACAAATAGAAATGACTCATCATTTTTCAGTTATTTAGAGGGACTAGGCAGGGGTGTCCACGTTCCCCATTATTATTTGCTTTGTTTTTGGAGCTGTTGGCCATCAAGATTAGGTCTTTGGAGTCTTCATTGGGTATATTGGTAGGAGAGGTGTTTAACAGTATAATGCTTGATGCAGATGACATTCTGCTTACAATAAAAAATCCCAATAACCAATTATCTATTATTATGGGGTTATTGCAGGACTTCAGAGAGGTTTCTGAATACTGGGTGAATTGGGACAAAATGGAAGCTCTGTATCTTGGAACTCCCTTACACATAAATAACTGTCAGTTCTTATCAATAAATAAAGAAAATATAATATATTTAGGAGCACGTCTAACTCAGAATATGAATAAAATAATACAGTTGAATTATGACCTATTGACAGATGCTCTTAAAAAAGACCTTGATAAATGGCAATATCTTCCATTAGCATTAAAAGGTAGAGTGAGCATTCTTAAGATGAATGTTTTACCTAGATCATTATTTTTGTTTCAGACCACTCCAGTAGTGCTGAAAGAATCTTTTTTTTTTACAAAATTAGAATAATTAGAGGTTTTCTTGGCAAGGAAAAGATCCTAGAATAGTACTTCAAAAATTATATTTGCATCAAACCAAAGGGGGGCTGAATTGTCCAAATTTTCATTTTTATTATGTAACAGCTCAATTGGAGATAGTGGTTTCATAAATTAGACAACACTCTACTGTCTGGATTGGCAGTAGAACAGAAAGCTCTTGGGGGTTTAGACTTAGTAAATATTCTTAATGTTTTTTTTTTTTCAGAATGATGAAATGTTGGAGACAACCAAGTCAGTCAAATATGCTTGGTCTAAGACTCTAAAATATATGAATATTCAAAATAGACTATCTAAATTAACTCCAATGTTTAAAAATAAACTATTCTTGCCTTCAGGGAATGATATTACTTATCAATTGTGGTATTTTGGGAATGGACCAAGATCTATTGGGGATTTCATATCTTTAGATTCAATTAAAACATTTAATCAGTTAAAAATGGAGTTTGATCTATTAGATAGGCATATATGACACTATCTATAAGTTAAGAGTTATATCTTTAAATAAAATCAAAACTCCTTTAGGATATAAGGAATATTATTAGAAGATTTTTTTCAGGGATTTGGATTTGAATAAACATTTATTGTCCAGGATTTATGCTACTTTGAGTGGGGAGTTAATATCTCCTGACCCCTCCCTTAGAGCTGCATGGGAAAGGGAATTGTCAGTCCCTATTTCTGATCATGACTGGACCCAGGTTAGTAACTTGGAGGCCCTGTGTATAAAGAACAATAAACTTTTTCAAATTCACTTCAGTACATGCCATAAGACTTATTTGACCCCTAGTAGGCTACATAAAATGGTAAATAACATATCTCTATTCTGTCAAAGATGTACCAAGATCAAAGGCACTTTTATTCACATGATGTGGGATTGTGATAAGATAACATCTTATTGGGAGAAGATAAAAACAACTATGGGAATAGTAATGGGATATGACACTCTTTGACCCAGGAATTATTATATTTGGATACCAGATATATCAGAGGGATAATAGAAAGTATCAGAAGATTCTTATGAACACAGTTTTAACTGTGGTAAAGAAAGTATTGTTGCAGCATTGGAAGGACCCAGAGCCTCCAGATTATAAGGAGTGGGCTGCTCAGATGTTAGATAGTAGCAAGGTTAATAAAACATTGTACTTTCTGGAGGATAAAAAAGAAAAGTATAATTTGATTTGGACACCCTTTATAAATTGTTTGGAAAATAGGGAGTAATAGGGGAAATGAATTTAATTTGGTGGGGGAAGTTGGCTATGATGAAGAGATAAGACTTCAGGAGTGGAAATGATGACTGAAGCACCCACTCTCTGAGCCAACAAAAAAAGGAAAAAAGATGATGATGATGAGGAAGAGGACCTGGATGAGGAGATGGTCTGCATCTGTCCGGAAGGGGAACCAGGATCCTAGGTGATGGGTTTAAAATGCTTTATTGGAAAGTATTTAAACTAGCCAAGGGGGGGCATTGAAAAGGAGCAGGGAAATCCCAGCACCCCCCCCACAAAACAGGGTAGTTAGCAGGGTAAACACCAAGGTAGAGAAGTTGATAGGGATCAGGACGGGGTAAATGGAGAAAAAGACAAAGACAGTAAGGACAGGGATGGGGCTAAAAGGGGTAAGGCATCAGAAAATGGAAGGCTTTGAGTACCAATGCCCATAGTCTGGGTAACAAGTTCCCTGAACTAGTGGACTTGATGGAAGAGGAACACCTAGATATAGTGGTGGTCACAGAAACATGGTACACAGAGAACCATGACTGGGATGACAACATGCCAGGGTACACAATCTACAGGAGGGACAGGAAGAGTAACAGAGGAGAAGGAGTAGCTCTTTACGTAAGGGAAGAGATCAAAGCACTGGAACTAAAGGATAAATGGGGAGGAGATGAGGCACTGTGGGTGACCCTTGAGATGGTAATGGCACCACAATCCACATGGGGGTTGTATACAGACCCACATCTCAGGGTGAGGAAATGGACAAGGAGATGATAGATGGCATCTTTAGAATGGCAGAAAAGGGGAGATATTGCTGATGGAGGACCTGAATATGCCAGATGTTAACTGGAGAACCTTTGCTGCAGCCACATCAAACAGCAGGCTTATTCTCAATGCCCTACAGGGGGCATGCCTCAGACAGCTAGTGTCGGAACCCACTTGGAAAGGAGCAACCTTAGACCTGGTACTCTCAAATGGGGACAGAGAGAGGATCTCAGATTTAGAAGTGGGTAGCCATCTGGGAACAAGTGACCACCAAACAGTGTGGTTCACGATAAACACAGGCTTAGAGTCATGCTATACAAAAGCGAGGGTACTGGACATTAGGAAGGCCGACTTTGGCAAAATGGGAGAGTGCCTCAGAAAAGCACTAGCAAATTGGCAAGAAGGAGGGGTGGAGGAATAATGGGGAAAAAAAACAAAACTCCCATAAGAATAGATTGGTCAAATAAGCCCACTCACCAAATGTACAAAAGTTTTTTAATATTTATTGTTGAGTAATCCTAATAATAGTCAGTAGTGTAGATAATATAGTACACATATTCAGAAGTTTTGGATTATATCCTTCCTTAGTGCTTGTACTGTATTACTAAAAAAAAATTATATTTAATATTATAGTTCAAAGATTTCTTTTTTTATACATACAGTTTTATATGCAAAACAAACCTTAATATAACCCAAGCATACATATATTCTGTTCCAGGAAAAATACTTAAATGCACTCCAGTGTGTTATCACATTCTTGATTTAAACATTAAGTTTACTTCTACTGGTATTAAACCTCCATTCATTTTCTAATCAACTCATTTTATATTGCTTCCTTGAAAGTTCAAAATTCTTATTTATAAATACATTTCAACTCCACAATTCATATATCTAACTTGCCTTTTAAATTTGAACTTGCACAAGTTTGTTGAAAGTTCCACGATATCTAGTAGCGCTATAAAAAAATATATAAACAATAATAATTTTATATTGTTCTTTCTTTATAAGACATACATATATTACAAAAACCAGGTAACTTTTGTACCATATATACCAGCTTCTATATACTTTCTTGTTCAGTTTAATATAAGATCTAGTAAAAATAAAACATTTTCTCATTATATTTTTAGATATTTTATTCATATGTAGTGACCTAGTGTTGAAACACCCAAAAGTCTACATAAAATCTCGTTTACTTTACCTCGTAGACTTATAGTGTAGTGTTCAGTCTTTTATGTAATCTATATGCTGGTAAAAGAACAAATAAATATCTCAAAACCAATCACTTCATTAATTTCTTTGTTTAGAATTTAATGCAAGGAGTCATTTAAGTCTAGAGAAAATCTGAATTTACTTAATCGGTAAACTTTTTCTACAGACGCTGGATCTCCATGCTACTTTGTCTTCGATGGAGATATACCTAGCGTCTTGTGCACTTGTTTAAAAGGGTTCTTCTAAGACAAGAATCAGGTGAAGAGTTAGGCTCGTCATCTTGGGGCATCCACACCTCCAAGTGCATGCGCAAACCCCTTGGAGCCCGACCTGAGGTTTCAGCACCATATTATGGTGTCCTGATTTTAAATGATTTAATAAAGTCTAATTGATCAATGAATTCTACTACACTTATTTATCCTAAAGGTTGTGTAGTCATAGATTATTTATTAGCTTATTTGAAAAGTAATCTACTGGATGCCATGGTCCGCTTTAATGTTCACTCGGAGGTCAAAAATGGGTGACGGAGGTCACATAATCAAAAATAATGGTAAACATTGGGTTGGGGAGGGGGAGAGCTTCTAAATAGGTTAGAATCATCATCTTTTACTATCTCTTTGCTGGTATGTTGCAAATATAAACAGTCATCAACAGTTTACTATCAAAGAGCATAACATTACATTAACTCTAAAATTAGCTGCCAGTCAGTCCCTTCATTTAGCCCATACTTTATATCATTGGCTTTAAATCTAATTATATAATATGCTTCTTGAGTAAGTATTTTAACTCTATAATCGCCCCCTCTTGGGTCAGGTAATACTTTCTCTAAACCAAAAAATCGTAACTGTGTAATTTGATGGTTAAACTGTATAAAATGTCTTGCAATAGGATATGTTACATCTTGTCTCCTAATGTCACTTTTATGTTCAGTAATATGGGTTTTCAATTGTCTGTCAGTCTTACCTATATAAATCATGTCACAGGGGCATTTAAGCAGGTAAATAACTCCCACTGTAGAACAGTTAATGAATTGTTGAATTTCAACCTCCTCATCTCTGGCTGTATTTCTCAGCTTTTTAATTTGATATGTATTATTACAATTCACGCAATGTCCACAAGGGAAATTTCCTTTCATTTGTTCAGTAAAAAAATAAGTTGGTAGATCTGTATCTGGTATCTTATGGTTTGTCCTCACTAGCCTATTTCCTAGTGTCCTATTTCTTTTAGCTACCATCAATGCGGGAAAAACCAAAACTGCCATCACAGAGGCAACACACCTTTTTGTGAAGCAAATAAATAAATCAAAATGAAGGAAAAAAACACTGTAGTTCTCAAAAGAGGTGGTAGGGAACATTAGGGAGAAAAAGCTAGCATTCAGGAAGTAAAAGGAAACACAGAAGGAGCAGGATAAAGAATTGTACCAGTTAAAGCAGAAGGAATTGGGGAACGCAGTCAGAATAGCAAAGGCCCAAACCGAGGAAAAGACAGCCCACTCAATTAAGAAGGGGGATAAAGCCTTTTATAGGTACATTAGGGAGTGAAGAAAGACTAACTGAGGGATAGTGAGGCTTAATAAAGGGGAGGGGTGGGCAGAGGGTAACAGTGAAAATGCAGGGATACTGAATGAATACTTATGCTCAGTATTCACAAAAGAAGAGAAGGGGAAGGTAACTAAACTAATTAATAGAAGCACTCTGGATGGGGGGGGGTCAATACCAGTCCATTTACAGAAGAATGGATCCTGAAAGAACTCCTAAAACTGAAGGTGGACAAAGCAATGGGACCTGAGAGGATTTACCTCAGAATTCTAAAATAATTAAGGGGAGAACTAGTGACACCACTGACTATCCTTTTTAACAAATCATAGGAAGATGGTGTGGTACCTAAGGACTGGAGGAGAACAGATGTGATTCCCCTTCACAAACGTGGGAGCAAGGCAGAGGCAGGAAACTACAGACCTGTTAGTTTGATCTCAGTGGTAGGAAAAATGATGGAATCACTTCTGAAAGAAAGAATTGTTGAGTACCTAGAGGCCAGCAGGACACAGGACCCAAGGCAGCATGGATTCACAGTGGGAAGGTCATGTCAGATGAATTTAATAGATTTCTTTGACTGGGTGACCAAAGTAGTAGACCAGGAATGGGCTGTAGACATGGCCTACTTAGACTTTAGCAAGGCATTTGACACAGTCCCAGACAAAACATTAATAAACAAGTTAGCCAGCCTGGGTGTGAGTCCCAGGGTGCTAACCTGGGTAAAAAATTGGCTGGACAACAGGACACAGAAGGTAATAGTTAACAGAGTCCACTCCAAAAAAAGGGGGGGGGGTTACTAGCGGGGTACCGCAGGGTTCAGTACTGGGACCGGTCCTCTTTAATGTCTTTATAAGTGACATTGTGAGGGGACTGGAGGGAAAAGTATACCTCTTTGCAGATGAAACGAAGATCAGCAACAGGGTTGATACATGGGGGGGTGGAAAGGATGAGAAGGGACTTGGTAAGGTTGGAGGAATGATGAAAAGTATGGCAGCTTAGATTCAATGAAAAGAAGTGCAAAGTGATGCACCTGGGAAACAAAAACCCAAGGGAAAAGTACACAATGGATGGAGATGGAGGTACTAACAATAATACAAATGGAAAGGGACCTGGGAGTAGTCATATCAGATGACCTAAAGGTAGGCAAGCCATGTGAGAAGGCAGTAAGGCAGGCTGGGGGAATACTGGGATACACAGGGAGAGGCATCACCAGTATAAAACAGGAAGTTGTCATCCCTCTGTACAGGCAGTTGGTTAGACCCCATCTGGAGTACTGTGTGCAGTTCTGGAGACCCCATCTTCTAAGGACATAGACATGATGAAGGCAGTCCATAGGAGGGTAATGAAAATGGTGCAGAGTCTGCACCAGAAGCCATACGAAGGCAGACTAAAGGAGCTTAATATGTATACCCTCAAGAAAAGGAGTGAGAGTGGTAACATGATAGAAACTTTCAAGTACCTTAAGGGAATCAACAAAGCTCAAGAGGGTAACATCTTTCAGAAAAAGAGATGTGCAAGAACAAGGGGCATAATCTGAAGATAGAGGGGTGTTATCTCAGGGGCAACATGAGGAAGTATTTTTTCATGGAGAGGGTGGTGGATGCATGGAAAAGTCTTCCTGAGGAGGTCATGGGGTCAAAAACAGTAGGGAATTCAAGAATGCATGGGACAGACATAAGGCAATTCTAGTGGGAGGTAGGAGGAAGTAGGTTTTTGGTTAACTAGGATCTACAGCTTATCCAATAGGTAGGGAAATAGGCAGACTGGGTGGGCAAAGCTGTCCTTATCTGCCATCAAAGTCTATGTTTCTATGAGGAGGAGGAGGAAGGAATGTTGACCCAATGGACAGTCACAGCCATATAGTCGGTCATCTGGCTACTGGTCCACATATCTGTGGTGAGATGAACATTTTTGCCCAATGCACCTTTCAGAGCATCAGACTCACTTTTCCAAACAGCGTCATACAAGTCTATGATGGCAACAGTTGAGAAATAGGTTCGTCTGGGGACCTGGCACTTTGGCACTGCAGTTTCCATTGATGCCTTAAAGCCTGGGTTAGCCACAAAGGAAAATGGGAGCAACTTGGTGGCTATCATCTCCCCAATTGCTTTTCTTAATCGCCTTGCCTCAGGCCTATTGGGCTTATATTTCTGTGACTGCTTGAAAGAGTCTTTCAAAGAAATTTGATGGTTGCTACACCAGATATCACCTAGTTTTCTGGGATGATTCCCTCAAACTTTACCACCAGACGTTGGGGTCATGGTACTGGATGGTATACAACTCCTAACAGACTGTGTGGAGGAATCAAAGGGGTAAAGAAATAAAAAACTGAAGATGTACTTTGACTGGAAGGCAGACTTTCATTATCCCCCTATTGATCAATTACTTCCTCACCTTGGTTAACATCCATATCCGCACCCACTCAGCTGAGTGCAGCACTGCAACAACTTGTGTGTGCTCCCATTGTGCTTTTTGATACTGATAAATATGAGACTTAATGTCTTATCACTGTTAATGTTCCCATTCAGGTACCCACTTTCCCATGACTTAATTTGGTTTTGCATAATTTGTAAACCACATGACTGCCAGATGGTTTATCTCATGTGAAAAAGTCCCACACTATGGATTTCACACAATTTGTTGCACTGCTGCTTATGGGGAGCATACTGTATGTTCACCACCACCACCACCTCTGCCACCACCACAGCCACTAGTGCTGCCAGTTTCTCTTTTAGGTCTTTCCATCTCCATCTGCAAATTTTGATGCACAGCATCTTTGACTGGCTTGACTGCTTCTGTTTCTACTCCTCTGGAAGACTGTCAGACTTGTATCCTCTGTTTTGCATCTGTCTTTGTGGGTGTCTCCTTATACCCCACTATCATTATTTTTTTCCAAAACCACCATCCTTCCTAGAAGTCTTCTTTTCTGGCCCTGTATTCCTCCTCTTCACCCCACTCCCCAGAACTACTACTTGACAGAATGACTGCTGCTTTATCTACTACAAATTCAGAATCTGTTCCACTGATTTCCCTCTCAGTCTCATCTGTCTTCTCCTCCTCATTATCATCTATCATTCTGTTTAGTAAGACTGGCTGCTGCACTATGATGGCCCTTATGCTCATCCTCAGAGTACCACGATGGGTTACTCCGGCAATGTCCTGAATTTTCTGTACCATTGTCACTGTTCCCTGGATTGCCTGACAAGTGCTGCTGCAGGTTTCTTTATCACCCATGGTTTTCTGAAAAGGGTCCAACACACATACTTCTGTCTTCCCATAACAGATTTTATAAATGTTCCTAATTAAAAATGTTTTGGTTTTTTTTTAATACCAAATGGTGGTTGCGTCTCTTATTCCCAAACAGGTCAGTACAGCACTGCTAGCTGTGTCAAGTCAAGTAATTTAGGAAGAGAAACCACAAGGAGATTTATTTCCAAACAGGGTGGTCAGTACACAACTGCGGGCTGTGTTGATTCAAGTAATTTAAGTCATGAAAACACAGGGAGATTTATTCTCAAACAGGTGAGTACAGCGAGGCTGACTGTGTCAAGTAACTGCACTAAAACAGGGAGATTTATTCCCAAACAGATTAGTAAACAACTACTGGCTATGTTGAGTCAAGGGAGATTTATTTCCAAAGAGGTCAGTAAAGCACTGCTGACTGCGTCAAGTCAAGTAGTTTAAGTATTGAAAACTCAGGAAGATTTATTCCCAAACAGGTCAGTATAGCACTGCTGGCTGCATAGAGTCAGGTAGTTTAAGTAATGAAAACACAGGGAGATTGATTTCCAAACAGGTCAACAGCATGGCTGGCTATGTTGAGTAGCTCTGCCAAAACAAGGAAATTTACTTCCTAACAGGTCATTACAGCACTGCTGGCTACATCGAGTAACATAGTTTAAGTAGTGAAAACACAGGTATATTTATTCACAAACATTTCAGTACAGCACTGCTGGCTGTGTTGAGTCAAGAATTTTATGTAATGAAAACACGGAGATTTATTCAAAAACAGGTCAGTACAGCACTGCTGACTGTGTCAAGTTGCTGCGTCAAAAACAGGGAGATTTATTCCCAAACATGTCAATAAATAACTGATGGCTGCATCAAGTCAAGTGGTTTAAGTCATGGCTGTGCTGATTCAAATAGTTTAAGTCATGAAAACACGGGGAGATTTATTCCCAAACAGTTCAGTATAACGGTGCTGGCTTTGTCAAGTAGCTGCACAAAAAACAGGGAGATTTATTCCTAAACAGGTCAGTACACAACTGCAGGCTACGTTGAGTAAAGTAGGTTAAGCAGTGAAAACACAGGGAGGTTTATTTCCAAACAGGTCAGTACAGTACTGCTGGGTGTGCCCAGTCAGGTCAAGTACTTTAAATAGTTGAACACAGGGGAGATTTATTTCCTAACAGGGATATCTTTCTGCTGATGAGCCTGTCCCTGTATTTTATTCTTTCACTCCCTGCAGTCCAAAAGAGAAAAGTTTTTTTCTAATGCCTAGACTTTGTTTTGCAGATGGCATTACCTAGGCTAGTACCCCTACACTACCACACATATGTCCCACTCACAACCTGTCCTTCTGTACTGTCTGAAAAATGGCGATGATGGTTTTTGTTTGCCAGAACTCCAGTTGCTACAACAAAAAACAATTAACTTCAAATGATCATTTAATGATTTATTATTTTATTTGTGAAAAAGTTTTGTATTTTTGCACAGTTTGTGCACTAGCCCACCCCAGATCAACACAAATGAGTCCTTCTCCCATTTTAACTCTGCCCTTCTGTACTTTTCCTCCTTTTTTTCCAGACCAGGTGGAGTTGCCAAAGCAGTAAGTTTTGTAGGTTTCTCACTCCCAGTTATTGTCCCCGGCCCCTAGTACCCCTTTATTAATGCAAATGCATCCCCCTCCCAACTCACACCTTAATTTTCTCCTGCTTTCCCTTCCCTAATGCCCACACAGTGCCAGTGCTGGGTTTTATTTTCAGTTCAACCATTATCAAATTTTGAGGGGAGAAATGGAGAATGTGAGAAGAATTTTAGTTTCTCCACTCCAGACTCCATGATATGACTACACCATGCATTCACTCCAGACTGGCTGTGGAGCATCTTGGGACCTGGCTGACTGTTGCACCAAAGGCAGCCAGTACTGCTTGCTAGGATCTCCCTTCATCCAATTAGGAGGAGTGACACTGGGAGTGATGTGCTGGTCTCATGATCACTCTCCCTCTTGCAATGCTGCACCACATGATTGATGAGTAAGCTGGGGACTTGGGAAGCCTACGAGCATGCGCTGCTATTTGGTAGAGAAGTACTTTCTTTTTTTTTTTTACAGGTTTGGGATGAATCTAGCAAACCAAAGTTTGAAGTTTTACAGAAAATGTTTGTGCCTGTGTGGACCACTGCAAACACATTGGGTTCGAGGTATTTTGGGCCAGGATCAAACTGAACTTGAAGCCCTAGTAACAAAAAGAAATACAACAGGCCAACCATTTGGAAAGGCCCTGCTTCCAAATAGGGGAGCCCCCATCTTGGGGGTGAAAGTCACTTTAAGAGCTGAGAGGATTTCCTATAATCCTTAGTATAATCCAAGTACCAATGCAATGTCTGACAGATGTTCAAGTGTATGCAGATAACATTCCCAGCTATCTGTGGGAGTAGAAAAAATAAGCTAAAAGGTCAATAGTCTGATTTAGTGTTTGCTCAGAAATGAGTTTTGACAGAAAATGAGGATTGCTATGCAGGGTAACTGTATCCTTGTGGAAAATAAGAAAAGGAGGCTCTGCAGCCATATAGCCTGTAGGTCAGAAATGCATTCAGCAGATGTAATAGCTACTAAGAACAGTGTCTTTCAAGTGAGGAAATGCAGTTCACAAGTAGCAGCAGGCTCATAGATATGTACAGTATGGGTCTCCAAAACCAAATTTGTTTTATACTTTATATTTATTCCTTAAGAGAAGAGTCACAATTGCATTTAATTACATTAACAAAATAATTATCATTAAGAACATTAATTTTCCAGTATTGCTCATGTAACTAAACAACTCACAAAAAACCTTTTTTTTCATTATTTTATGGTGGTCAAAAAGAATATTTTAACCTAATATTATATTTAATCAGAGCCACTTTATTAATTAATAAAAACATATTCATTTATACTCCAAGCTTTAACTTCCCAACTCATAGTTTTTAAACAAGTAGGCATCATTCCCCTCATTTTACTCTGTAAACTGAGATTCAAAAATTCAATAAGAAAAAAAAAAAAGAACGAACAAAGTCAGTTCCTGTTTTGTAAGGCACAGTTCAATTCAATTCAGATGGGGTGATACTCAATAACCTCTGCTTCATCCTCTTCCTCAAAGTCAGAGCCGATATCTTCTGGAATTCAAGCATTGCTTTCATAGAAAGTATGGGCCACATCTGGATCATCAAAGTAGTGGTTCTTACCCTGAAATTGGATCTGCAGATGTGCTGGTGCGAGTAGGGCTGCTGTCATTCCCATTTCCTTAAATTCGGACATTATCGACAGAAATTGTTTTCATCTGTGCTGCGTCTGCATACAAAAATCTGGATACAAGTGAATCTGATGACCCTCATTAAAGAACTGTTTCTTCTGCCTGGCCAGCTGGAGAAGTTTATTTCTTTCAGCTGATGTATGGAAGGTTATAATTATAAATGTTGCTCCAGGTTTTAAAGATGTATTCATTGGATCTTTAAGCTGTCACGAAGCTGAACGAAAGACAGTTTCTAAGGAAAGGGAAGGTTCAATAGAAAAAATCATTGTCAATGCCTTCTGGACTACTTCTTTTAACTCTACATTGGAAACAGTCCTAGGGAAATCGATCAGTCTCAGGTTTCTTCTCAACATATTGTTCTCAATACATTCTAATCTTGCCATCTGTGTTAATTGTTCATGAAGCACTGCATTTGTAGTTCCTTCTAAGGTCAGGACTCTTGCTGAGATGGCTTTGATCTCCCTTGCAATATTTCCCACATCTTTT
This sequence comes from Neoceratodus forsteri, assembly GCA_016271365.2. NCBI lineage: Eukaryota > Metazoa > Chordata > Ceratodontiformes > Ceratodontidae > Neoceratodus > Neoceratodus forsteri. The sequence goes on from CM057450.1 coordinate 1,645,506,376, forward strand.
TCTATGTTTTCCACCCATACCTCCACAACAGCACAATGAGAGTTTATTTCCACTAGTGAGTTTTCAATTCATGAAGTAGATTGCCTGACCTTGGCTTGAAATTAATTCAAAATTGCATGTATTGAGGTGAGAGTGGGATTCTATGATGCCTTCAGTTTAGCGCCCACTTCCAAGTTGGTCATTGCAGCAGGGGAGACCTCTGTCCCGATCCCTTCAGCAGGCCTTCAGGTCGGATCACCTCTCCCTGCAACTTTTGGGGAAACAAACTTGTTCATATTATCAAACACAAATGTCATCCACCAAATAATCAAAGCTCAATAGAAACATCCATTGAAAATGTGGTTTTTAGTGGGTGTTCCATCTCAAAAACAGTGGAGCTCTAAACGAACTCGTCTAACTTTATCAACAGCTCAGCAGTGCCCTCAGGTCTCCAAAACCAAATTAAAGTCCCACACCAGAACCAGATCATGGACCAGGAGCTGAATAAGTAGAAAACCATGAAGAAATCCACATGAAATTTCAATCTGGGTCAATGTCTATGTAACCCCTCTCTAGAAAGATGTTATTCATGATGATGTCCAGTAGCTCCCATTCATGGTAGAGCAGACAGGAGCGACTGAGATGACCAGAAAGGGTATTGGTAGTACCATACACAAAGTGTGCTCTGTGATCTGCATGATATGGGCTGGTGCAACAACACCAAAGGGTGGCCAGCCCGAACTTAACAAGTGAAGTGGATGTTTGTATTTCTGAATGGATGGCTACAGAGACACAGAACCATTCATACAACTCTTTCAGTAATGAAGGATTCAAGAGGAAATAAACTGCCGCTTACTTTGTTTGATAATGCAGCAAGCTGGGTCTGCAGCAGCTAACAAGGATCTGGGTTACAGCTGGGAGGACTTTAATGATCCTGATGTAAGACGGAGATGGAGATGAGTGAGAGAGAACTTATAGGAGGGAGATGCCACAGTAGCATAACTGGGAGATTCAGATAATACCAAGACCACATTTCAAAAACTGGAGAAACGGCTGTGCAAGAAAATTGATTTACCATACAATATTTCAACACTTGAGGAATACTTGGCAAGAGACTTGGCACCAAGAGGACTGTGAATTATTGTTTCCCCCTCCAGTGGCACTAGCAAATTTTGCTTTAAGGAGGACTGGATAAAGGCCACATGTGAGTGCTCTAAAATATTTATACAGTTATTAATTGAGGATGACAACCTTAAATTTGAAGGGCAGATAGCTAAACAAAAAGAAGTGAAAATGATGGTTTTTGGTCTACAAGGGGCACTCACTGTTTACAGAATTGGACAAGAAACTAAAAAATAAGCTAAAGAAGTACAAACAGGAAATTATTGAAATAAAAACCATGAAACTTCTAAGGGACCAGAATGATTACAATCAGGGCCATATAACTAATTGGTTGAAGAAACAATCTCTTAGCAACAATCTTTCAAGGGTATACTTCCAACCCAGGAGGAACAAAAGTCAGGACAGAGGGAATGCAAGGAATAACAGCAATAGATGAAGAGGCCCTTTTTTAGACTAGGACCAGAGGGCAACAGATGAAACACATGGAAAAGAAAGACAAGGTGAGACACGTGGGGTGAAATGTCAAGCAGGAGGAATTGAATGAGCACCACATACAGTACCAGACAAGCTGTGAGTTACAAATAATAAATATCCCAGACTATGTTCTGAATGACACTGAAACTGCTGTGCTCAAGAAGGGGCTAAACATTATACCTACCCCACGTATAAATGATTTCAGAATTTTTGTAGATCTTGAAAAGTTTTTCAGGAAGCTGAAATTGAGATTATTCTTTCTTAAAGAGAGAGACACCAGCACTACAATGGGAGGATTAGCACTGAAAAACAAAGTGGGAATGAAGACTTGGATTATCTGATATGGGAAATTTCTTCTGAGTATGAATTCAATACTCACACTAGATACTTTAGGCACAGAACTTCTAAATACTGAGGCTATGATGGCGACAAATTCATTTATGGATTTAGAGACTTTAGGATTATTGCTTAATGAAAATTTTGAGACCGGTGACTTCCTGGCCTCCCAGGTTGTGACATCAGGTAACACCATGTTGAATGCCAGACATTATATATCTAAATTAAAAAAAAGAGAGATTCATAGGCAGTTCCACATTTTGTCCGAATATCTTTAATAATGCAATTTTAGCATATGAAAAATATTGTCAGTAAACAAGTTAAAAAAGTTCTGGATCACAATGCTGCCCCCAAATATTACAACCTAACAAGAAAGGAGAGAATAGCCCTGGATAATCTTTCCCCAAACTAGTCAGAAATTATAAAACCCACTGACAAAGGGGGCAACATTGTGATTCTTAATTACACTCATCACCAAAGAATAGCACAGTCTTTATTGAATGATGTTAATATTTACAATAAAATGAATTCTGATCTGACTGTAATTTTCAATAAAGAACCATTTTCTATGCTGAAACTAGCTCTAGATAGGGGCGATCTAACAGAAAAAGATTTTGAATATATTTGTCAAGAAAGTCCTACAATTCCTGGTTTTATATTTTCCCTAAGGTCCATAAAGATAGGGACGACCCACCAAGGAGGCATATAGTTTCAGGGTGTAACGCTAATATCCAGAATGTAGGGGAAATTTCTCAACTTTTTTTGCAGTTTGGGGTATCTGATTTGCCTTCTTACATCAAGGGTAGTAAAGACTTACTCAAGAAACTACAGGAGGTGTCATGGGAAAAAGGATACAGGTAAATTGGTATTGACACGGAAACATGTTATATGTCAATACAACACCATCATGGGTTGGCAGCCTTGGAATATTGGCTGGAGATACTGTCCTTCACTGCTAAGATACCAAAAGAGTTTATTTTGAAAGCTACAGCATTCTTATTGACTCATAATTACTTTGAGTTTGAGGGGCAGTTCTGTCTGCAAAAGTGCAGCACAGCAATGGGTGCAGCAATGGTACCCAGCTATGCCAACTTGTTCTTGGGACACTGGGTAAAAGAACTTAAAAAATCTCTTCCTCAGACACATTTGAAATTGGTGTCATTTTATTGACAATGTTCTTTGTGTCTGGGAAGGTGCTGCTGATATAATACCTGAGTTCATCCAATGGTTCAATGGCAATGACCTCAATCTTAGGTTCACCTACACCTCTGATGCCATCACAATCAACTTTTTGGATATAACACTATCAGTAGATGATATAAAAGAAAGATTTGAGACCAAATGCTGTAGAAAACTGCCACAGATTCTCTATTGTTGGCTACCAGTGCCCACCCTCCTGGCTTAAAAAATTCTATACTATATAGTCAGTTACTGCATTTACACAGAATCTGCAGTTCTGATGTCACTTTTGAAGAACAGGCTGATGATCTTATAGAAAGGTTTAAAGAGAGAGGATATAATCAGGATATGTTACTTAAAACCACACAAAAAGTTAAAAACATCAGAAGAGAAACTTTATTACAGGACAGGATCTGCGGCACTGAAACAGTGAGCTCACAACTATGCACCTTTGTAACAGAGTACAACCATGCAGCAGGACAAATAGGAACTATAATACCCAAGAACTGGTCTATTTTGCATGGAGATGCTGAAGTTGGGATGGCTGTGGGGGCCAAACCATAAGGTCACCATTTATAGGGGTGACAATCTGAAAGACATATTAGTACATAGCAGATCAAAAACCCCAAAGGTACAGCAAAATACTTGGCTTCCCAGATGCCCCATTGAATTTTACAAATGTACTCATTATAATATCTGTAAATATGGTCTTAATAACTGACCCTTTGTACACCCCAAATTTGATAATATCAAAATGCATGTCAGAGAATTAATAACCTGTGACTGCATATGTTGTATATTTTCTTTGGTGCAGTTGTAAGCTAATGTATGTAGGGAAGACTGTAAGACCATTAAAACAGAAGATTCAAGACGATGTACACTCTGTTATGAATTGCAGGCAAGATACACCCGTGGGTGAACACTTCACCCTGAAACACAATTCCGGCCCAGATGACTTGAGATTTATGGGGCTGGAATGGGTACCCCCCCTTAGAAATGGAGGCAACAGACAAAATCTTTTGTTGCAGAGGGAGAGTCAGTGGATCTTCAGGCTCAAAAGTGTTACACCCCTGGGCTTAAATGACAAATGAGATCTGAAGTCATTTTGAAAAAGAAATAATACCTATGAAATGTATGTATATATTTGTATAAATTGATCTTGTTCTTACTCATTATATCTCTTTTATCTCTATCAGGTCTATCTTGCTGATCTGAACCTTCAGGGACAGGATCCATGATTGCATCTCAATTACATGCATGTCCCTCTTCGGGTTGCATTGGTATACAGAATTCTTGGTTGGCATGACATATACTTCTTTTGAAGGTTTAGACCACTGTCCCTTTCATTTAATGGGAGATTATAAGAAATGTGATAAGTGTGGAGGATCACGTGATGAACTGATCGGGAGAAGACACGCTGAGCAGAGCTCCCGGGCCCTACTGACCTAACTGCACCACAAAATACATTATACCCTGTCGTAACGGCAGAAACAAAGGAATCATTCTCCTAGAGTCTTCTTCTAGCCTTGCCGAAACCTTTTTTTCTAAATCCCGGTTCTGTACTTACAGTGCTCTAGCGGCGTACGAAACCGGACGCAGCATCAGGGATGGATTTTGAAACCTCCGAAGGCCTGGATTCTCGAGCCCCAGCAACAAAGCGCCAGAAACCCCCATCACCTGTCCTGGAAGACCAAGGGCATAGAGCTGTGAATGTCGGAGGAGACCAGACATCACCCGATGATATTACAGAAATTAAAATTCTGCTTAGAGGTCTAGTCGCTGACTTCTCATCAGTAAAGCCTGTGCTGCAGGCCTTGGCTCAAAGAATGGGGGACGTGGAAGCAAGTATGGCATCTCAGGAGCATAAATCTATCTCCCAGAGCAGAAGCTGGTGGCTATACGTAGGCAAGTGAGAAAATTAGAGGAACACGTTGAAGATCAGGAATCTTGAAGTAGAAGGAATAACTTAATCCTGGTTGGCTTGCCAGAGTGACCGGAAGGACCAGACTGCATTACTTTTATCCAAGACATGTTAATGAAACTCCTAGGCCCAACACCTTATGGTGACTCTTACAACTTGGAAAGGGCCCACCACTCTCTTAGAGAGGTACCTCCACCAGGGGCTAGACCGAGGGTCATTATTATGCGATTCTTAAATTTTAAAGAGAAGTCACACGTCCCAAATAGAGCTAGAGCACTTAAAACTACAGTGGAATGGTGCGCCCTTGTTAGTGTTCCAGGACCAAACCCTGGCGATTCGGGAGAAACAGAAGGAATATGGGGACATAAAGAAAAAGCTTTATTTGGCTGGCGTGAAGTTTAGAGTCCAACACCCTGCCACGTTGGTCGCGAAATTGCAATCTGGAGATAAAAGGTACCTAACGGCGAAGGAGGTGACAGAAGGACTGAGACAAGAGCTCCTGAATCTGTTTAAATCGAAGACCTGAGAAGGCTCCACAGGGAAAGCACTAACCAGTTGTGACTCTTTATAAGATTCTGGACATTTTCGATGACAGTTGAATAGTAAGGAAGCATTCGCTTAAACTTTCATTTGGAAGGGGGAAGAAGAGACACAAATGTAAGAAGAGAAGAGGAAGACTAAAAGGAAGACTAGGAGGAAGACAAGAAATAAAAAGAATGGAAGGAAGAAAGTGTTCTCTTCTTTCCTTGTACCCCCAACCCCGCCCCTTTTTATCTCTCCCCACCCTCCTTCCCCCTTTTTCTCTCTCTTGTAGCATCTCCCTCCGATGATTTGAGGAAGAGTGTTAACTGTGTTCTATTGAGCACTCCTCCTATATTTTTTTTTGTTTGTTTTTTTAATCTGAGACAGAGGTCTAGGAGGGGACTATTTACTCCTTGTTGAAACTCATGAATCATTAAAGATGGCTCAGCTAGACTGCAGTGGGGTCTAGAGGAAATTGTAGATTTATAATATGTCCTGGATGTTAACTAAAATCTAGAGGGTTTAGATTTGAAGCCTATAACTTCTGTGAGCAGGAAATTATGATCCTAACAAGAGGCACTTTACCCCCCCCTTTTTTTTTTCCCTCTCTAACTTGGTGGGGTGAAGGGCATTTACCTTAGCTTAAGATATCACTATTGTTCCTTCTGTTTAAGTTTTTTAAGTATGTTAGGGGTTGTTTACAGTTATGAGGGTAAATTGAGGGGACTGATCGGGAAGATGGGCCTATGTTTAGGGGAATGTAAGAAATTATAAAGGTGAATGTGAGATTTTAGAGGGTCCGGGGGTGTGCTCACCAGAGACCTCATCTACGTGTCCATTTGAGCTAGGAGGATGATCCAAGGATCGGGGGCTGACTGGGGGGGGAGTGTGGGAAAAGGGAAAAGAGAGAGTACAAGGCTTCTATATTTGTTACGGCAGACTCGGTGGGTGTGGAGTCCAGGGGTGTAAATAAAATTGCATGATCAACATTAAAATTATCACGTGGAATGTTAAAGGCCTCAGAGGGCAGAAGAAGAGGATCATGATACTAAAGCACATCCGCCAACTGGGAGACCAGATTGTAGCTCTACAAGAGACTCACCTCCTTAAAGAGGAGCTGGGCCTTCTTAAAAAATTATGGGTAGGGCAGGTTCTCGGAGATGGAAATGCCAAAGCTTCAGGGGGAGTTGCTGTTTTGATTGGAAGAAATTGTCCATTTATAGTCTTACAAACCAAAACTAGAGAAGATTGCAGAGGATCTATGTTACGGGTACTATTATGGGCAAATGTTATCGATTGCTCTATATACTCCTACACATCCCAACCCTGACTTCTTTGCCTCGATAGAAGTTGACATAGCCTTACTCCCATCCCATCCTCTAATTTTAGCAGGAGATTGGAATCTCTGTCTCAATAATAGGGTGGATAAAACCCCCCCATCCAAATGACCGCCCTCTATAGCACAAGCATCACTGGCCAAACTTCTAGAGGCTGCGGCGTTGATTGACCCAATTACGGTCTGCAATAAAGGGGAGCACACTATGACTTTCTATTCTGGAGCACACAAAACCCACTCAAGAATTGATTACTTTTTGGTTAATAAAGAGGCAACTCATGGGGTAAGGGAGCTGATTACCCATACTAGAATCTTATCAGACCACTCCCCAGTCCAGCTAACTTGGGTGATAGAATCCCTCCCAACGAGACCATACCAATGGAGGTTTGAGGATTCCTTATTATTGGATAAGCATATGCTCGGCAAGTCAGAACAGATATTGGTGGAAATTATCCAGACCCAACGTCCTACGCTTTTAGATAGTAGATTAAGGTGGCCCACTTGTAAAGTTTTATATTCGGGTTTGGTTCAAAGACTGGCAGCCAGGAGAACTTATATGAGAAGGGCGAGGGTGGAGTTTATCCTGGGTGCTATTAATTCATTGGCTCCCCTAGAGGGCACTGCAGAAGGGCTAGACCTAGAGCTTAAGGAGCTTAGAGATGAGATGGCAGGTATACTTTATGGCAAGTTGGAGCGGTGGGCTGAAAAGGTCCATGCAAACTATTTGATGTAAGGGGATGTTCCAGGCAGGCTTCTTGCCCATAGAATAAAAGAATGGGAGGCAGCTAGGGTAATTCCATTTATAAACCATCAGGGAGAAACAATAACAGAACCCCAGAAAATGGCTGATGCATTTGCGGCCTACTTCGAAGGGATCTATCAAGGGGGAGTCTCGGTAAGTGAGGGGGACATTATGGGGTTCTTGGAAGATATACCTCTTCGAGTTAGACCAAGTCAAGCCAGTGGCTATTGACCCCTTTTCAGGTCAGAAATACTAGAGGTGATTATTTTGCTTCCAAATGGTAAGACACGGGACCGGATGGTCTAACGGCCCAATTTTATAAATCTCATGCTGCAGTTATATTGCCTCTATTGAAAGAATTATTTGAAAACATTATGCAGGATGGAGTCCCACTCCCACAGTTATATCAGGCCTATATAACTTTCATTCCAAAACCGGAGAAACCCAAAGAAATCCCTGAGAGCTATAGACCTGTTGCCCTGATGAACCAGGACTTGAAATTGCAGATGAAGATACTGGCCAATAGAATTCTGACGCTTGCTCCTAGTTTAATTAGCCAAGAGCAACTGGGGTTCATGCCGGGTAGAGGAGCTCATGATGCACTCTGGAAACTCCACCATATACTGCATAAGGCCTCAGCCTCTAAGCTACCTATGGCGGTAATTGCTTTAGACGCTGAGAAGGCCTTCGATAGGGTCTCCCATGATTTTCTATTTGCAACCATGAAATGTATGGGTTTCCCAGAAGACTTTCTTAGGGGTATTAAAAATTTATACGCTGCCCCCACGGCTAGGATTTTATGTAACAGCTATTTATCGAAGGAAATTGTTCTAGATAATGGGACCAGGCAGAGATGTCCCCTCTCATCAATATTATTTAATATTTACTTGGAACCCTTACTAAGGGTGATTCAGAAGGATCCGGTGATACAAGGGATTGTTATTGGAGGAATAGAAATGAAACTATCTGTTTTTGCTGACGACATTTTGTTACACCTCCAGGAACCGGCAGAGAGTTTCAAGCAGATTCTAGATATAGTTGATAGATTCTCCAGGGTGTCGAACTATAAGTTAAACTTGAGTAAGACGCAGGTTCTTACTCTCACTATATTTACCTATAAAGCCAATTTTGAACCGCTTCATGTGAAATGGTCCCCAAAAAAGCTTAAGTATCTTGGCATTTGGATCACTATTAATGAGGATGAAGGCCTTGAAGCAAATCTAGGAGAGATACTATCAGTAATTAGAACGGATATAACTAGATGGAATAAACTCCCTCTAAACTGGACAGCAAGACTGGGTCTGGTTAAAATGAACCTACTACCCAGACTTCTATATCCAATACACTTATCCCCATATATCATCCCTAAATGCTGGTTTACTAAAATACAAAAGCTCATTTCTAACTTTTTGTGGAGTGCTAAACCCCCTAGAAGAAAGTATAATATCCTACAACTACCTTATAGCATGGGAGGTATCAAAATCCCGGATTTACAAATTTACTATGTAGCGGGCCAATTAGGGTTAATGAGTCGGTGGCGTGAGCAGATGAAGGAGGGGGGATGTATCCCAACCTGGCTTCAGGTTGAGAAGCAAATCCTTTTGAATATGGGCGTTTCCCCTGAAGCGGTATTGTTTATTACTCCAAGAGAGCTATCAGTTGGAGGAAAACAAACCCCAATTTATAAAGCAGTTTTGGCTTGGCGGACTCTTTTGTCCCCAAAACAAAGAAAAAAACAAAAAGGCGCCAGAGAACAACCTCTTGTGGGTAATCCAAACATGCGCATTGGAGGGCAAACAATTAAAGGACAATGGGCCACTCATTTGCTCAACTTAAGATGGGCGGACTTTATAAAAGAGGATAAGGTGGTTCTCCCGGACCAGTGCAAGAATTTGAACTTCTTTAAGAAAATTCAAATTACCAAATTGCTGCAAAAAATGGAAAGGGAGACGGATAGATTTCATGATACTTCATTCACGTGGAATCTCCTTAAGGAGGTAAATTGTGCAAAAATTCCCCTGTCCAAAATCTATAAGATATTACTTGACTTTTTAAGCGGGGGTTCTTCTGTAAAGATTTCATACTGGGATAAACAAGAGGACATTAGCCCTCAGAGACCTGACTGGAAAGAAGTGTGGAGGAGTAGAAGATATATTCCCATTCCTAAATATAAGATCATGCAATTTTTTGTAGCTTCCAACTTATATTATACCCCTACTAAGCTATGTGCTAGGGGCCTCAGACAGACAGACCTATGTTTTAGGTGTAGTGCAAGCTCAGGGGACTTACTCCATGTATTATGGCACTGTTCCAAAATTTTCCCCATCTGGGAGCAAATTCAACATAATATGGATCCAGTGATAAATTATAAGGAACTCATTGTGCCTAAGATCTGTGTTCCAGGGGACATGTCAGATATCCCTAGCATGCTGGTTAAAGGCCACATCTCTTTAATGTCCTCCTTGGTCAAAGCATTTGTCTTAAAGCATTGGAAAAGCGATATGACCTATACATATGACCAATGGGTGGGAGATTTGTTGACAATCTTGGCCAGGCTTAGAAGACAAATGCTTTGAACTGGATGAGAAACAACTTATGATAAGAGATGGAAGACCTTGGAGGTGGTATATACCCTCCAGTCCAAAATACCCCAGACAGGGGTCTGTCTGTCAGAAGGTACATAATCAAGAATAGCTGGGTAGGGAGTAGATACTCCTGTAATAGTGGGCTTACTTAAATGCAGCTAGCTTACCAAAGCAGGTAGGCCACGTTTCAATGTTTTTCTTGTTACTGGAGCACGGAATCTGCCAGATATCGATGTGTGGGGGGGGCTGTCTCTTTTCCTTTGGGACACAGCTGCAGGGTATCTCCCTGAGGACCCTTGTGTGCGATGCAAGGTCTTAAAGGCACTATAGGGCAATCGAGATTTAGATATTGATCCATATAAGTATCTTCCTGGTTGGGGTTGTCCTAGTTATTATATTGTAAACCCAGGAATGAGTAAGTTATTAGAGGGTATACTGTGCGGCTGTGTATGTATATAGTTATTGATTGCACATAGTGATCACACCCAGTTTTGGGGTGTGGGCCCAAGCATGTCCTGGGCATATGTGTATGTTTGTCTAATGATCAATGGAAGAAAAATACAATGTAGATGACTTAAAAAAAAAAGAAATGTGAGAAGTGTAATAAATAAACCATGTTTGCTTTTTCATTATATGTTTACTGAAATACTATAGCAGCTCCATCTTGAGGACCTGATTGGGACAGCAACATTTTATTCTGTGCATCTCTTTTTCTGTATCAGTCTAAATTTATGTGACTTAACATGTGATGTTCATTAACTGATTTTGTATGCACTACTTAAATGGTGTTACCTCCTAGTAGCTTCACTCCCTGAGGAAGGCTCTTCCAAGTTGAAGCACTGGGGTAGCTGATGTTTGCTTCTGTGGACCATTGGTCCAGTTAAACTTTGATTTTGAATACGTAGAAGAATAAGTTCACTTGAACTGGACCTGCATTATTGCTTTTAGGTCATTGGAGTGCAACTACCATTTTTGATTCACATTGATGGTACCAGCCAGGAAGATGGCTGACAGAAATGCGTGTTCCACAGCCCAGTGGCAGACTCTTATTGCTTTTCTGCAGAGAGGTTACAAGTGAATACTGCCTTAGTGGTTTATGTATTATATCACTGAGATGTTGCCTGTATGGCTCAACAGCTGATGACCTGCAAGAAGAATGGTGAAGATCTGTAGGCCAAGCAGAGCAGCCTTCATCTCCAGAGTGTTGCTGTGCAGAACCGCAACCAAGGGGGACCATTATCCATGAGTCTGGATGAGGCCCATATGGGAACCCCATCTTGAACCAAAGGTATCCTTCTTCGAGAAGAGAAGAGAAGAGAAGAGAAGAGAAGAGAAGAGAAGAGAAGAGAAGAGAAGAGAAGAGGATCCCATCTTGCAGTTGTAGTGGTTCAACTACCAGAGCAGGAAGCGATGGAGTGGAGGGGTCACTTGTATGAGAATGAAAGACAGGTGAGTTGGGCTGCAAATTAAAAGCTTGGAGGTGTTGGCTGAGGTCTGTTGACCAAACAATACCAAAAGAACAAGAAGGTTTAGCAGCACTTCTGACAGAACAACAATTCAATTATGGTGTAAAAAAATTCACTGAGAGAAAGAAATCTAATTCAGTTACATTTAATATGCACAGTCTTAAATACAGTTTTAACAGATACAAAAGCTGAATTGGCTGCAATAACTGTGACCCTGGTGCTTCACTCTCTCGAGCTTCCTCAAGGGGCCAATGCTCATTTTACAGCCAGTTTCATTTTAAGGGCAGTCATGTCCTATTTCTAAACATGTGATCTTTTACTGTGGCAGGTGGTGCTGGATTTCTTCATTTGGCCAGTGTTTGCTTCTCATAGTATATCCATCCATGGGGCAGATTTTTGAGTTTCCCTCAATGTATGCTGAGTTCACCCATGGCAGCCAGGTATATACCCTTACTGAGATTGCTAGCAGTTTTATTCTTTGGGCAATTTTGTGCTGACCTCAGTTCCCATTTATATCTTTGTGGTCCCAAAGTGAGAACTGGAATGTCTGGTTTACTATCCAGCATTCAACTAGGGGATTCCAGTGGGGCCCTTGTAATGGCTCTTTTCTCTGACACTGGAGTCAGAGATCCATTCTGTGATGAAAGTACTGCACAGCCTCAAGAAGTAGAGCAGATAATACCAGAGACAGCAACAACCAGTGAACTGGACATTGTGCAAGCATTTTGACAGTTTGAAGCAGCTGTCTTGAAAGCAAAGATGGTGTTCTGGAATTGTACAACTTTGGAGGCATCTGTTAAAGTGGATGGGGTGCCTCAGGGATTACATGTGATTAAGTGGCCAGGCTATGGCCAAGACAGAGAAACCCTAGTATGTGTCTGGAAAACTCAAATGCAAGTGGCGTCCATGCTTTTTATGCACTGTTTGATCCAGGACTATAAAGCACAACAGAAAGAGATTGAGGAACAAGTAAAAAAGTGTGACTTAAAAGTAGCAGAATTTAAAGAAAACCCAGACTTTCCAGATTATGAACAAGAACCGGGGGCCACTATTCAGGCTCAAGAGTAGAGACTCAAAAAGCTAAAGCAAATTAAGTTCAAAAGAGACAGACAGGACTACGTTTTGGACGATGTCTTCACTTGGAAAAAAGTCAGCACCCTTTACAAATGCCCATAGACACTGCAAGAAAATAAAGGAACAACAACAAAGGCAATAATAAGATGAGCAACACAGGTAAACAACAAGGACAGACAGATATAACCACTACTCTGAAGTCTATTCTTAAAAATCCAAATCAGACATACTGTATGAACACTTTACTTGCACATCTGAAACTGATTCATTGGATGATTTTTTAGAAGAGGAGGAGTTAAAAGGTGCAGAAAAACAGATTCCAAAGGTGACAACAACTCTCCCATCGCAGCCACTGCACTGTTCAATTTCAGTTGACAATGGTGGGACAACAAGGAAATCAAGAGGCAGAGAACATTGGCACCAGGACAGATGGTACAGAAGGACCCTGCAGGCTGACTTATAAGAAGATCAACCCCAAAGGATGAGTGGGCGAGATGAGGAAGACGTATCACCAGAGGAAGAAATAAATGTTAATTTATCATCTTTGCCACTCTTGAATGCTCATCTCCAGGTACTTAAAAAGGGCTTAAACTTTATACCCACCTGTGTAAGACAGCCTTTTGAATTATTCATTGACCCTAAAAAGTTCACACAAAAATTAAATTTAAAAGTATTTTTTTCTAAATTGTCTGAACACCCAGCTGCCCAAATTGATACAGCTGTTGGTCACACATCTGATGAAACTGTTTCCAGTATTACAGATGATACTTTACAGCATATGGACACTATTTTTAGAAAACCTTCCAAGATTATTTCAGGCTATTCACTGTCAATTATAACCTTTGAGAAAGCAGTACTATCTGAACTGGAACAGATTCACAATGACTCCACTGGTTTAAGTTTTGTTAATTTCACATTTGCTGACTGGTCTGCCTTACAGGAATTACAGGACAACATCCATATAGTTATAAAACCAGCTGACAAGGGGGGTTTGATAGTAATCATGAATAACGAACAGTACAAGGGTGAGGTTTTCAGACAACTGGTGAATACAGAGTTTTATGCAGGGTTAAAGAGATCCAACTTTGGATTTCAAGCAGGAGACTGATGCCTGTCTTGTTTCTACCTGTGAACTTGGTGTAATATCAAATGATGTTTTGGAGTTTCTTACAGAAGAATATCTGATCAGGCACACTATTTATGTCATGCCTAAAATACACAAGTCTCTTACAGATCCTCCAGGGCACCCAATTGTATCTGGGATTGGTTCTCTGACTGAACCATTATCTAAATTTGTGGATGGTCACAATAATTTTCTGGTGCCTTCTCTACATTCCTGCATCAAAGATACTACCCAGATTTTGGGCGTCCTGGAGAATTTGGAGTTGGAGCACTCCTACATGCTAGTCACATTGGATATTTAGGTGTTGTATTCCAATGTGCCCCATTGGGGGGGGGCTGTAGGCATTCAGATACTGGCTCAAACAGAAAACCACTTATGAACTAGCCTTTATTGACCTGTTATGCAATTTGTTTGAATTTGTTCTGAAGAGAAACAGTTTTGTGTTTCAGGGGCAATATTTTTTGCAGATTAAAGGGACAGCAATTGGGGCAACTTTTGCCTCCAAGTATGCCAATTTATATCTGGAAATCTGGGAACAGCATATTATTTATGCTGATGGGTGTAATCCTTTTTATGAGTACATCAACCTTGGACACAGATATATAGATGATGTCCTGATAGTATGGTGGGGTGACATTGCTCAACTTCATTTGTTTGTGGACTACTTGGAGAAATTTAATCTGAATTTGAAGTTTACAGCCTGCTACTCATATGAAAGGCTACACTTATTAGAACTGGACGTCATGAAGAACAATGATGGTATTATCACTACAGATCTTTATCAAAAACACACTGACAAGAACAGCCTTCTCATGGCTTTTAGCTGTCACCCCTGCCACACCATCAGTAACATTCCAAAGTCACAGCTCTTACGTATCAGAAGAAATTGTACTGACCCTGAAACTAGCACCATTAGGGGCAGAGAACTATGCCAGAGATTTGTAGTAGGGGGTATAATTGTAGACACCTAGAACAGGTTCAGAAACAAGCCAACAATGTTCCTAGGCAGGAACTTTGAGAATATAGGATCCAAGAAAAGACCCCCCCGGTAATATTTTATTTATCACTAAACATGTAGCAAACAGTGGGAAGGTTAGGGAGATTCTTTCTAAACTTTGGCACAGCCTCTCTACAGAACCAGCTCTGTTAGAGGTGGCAAAGGAGTACCCCGAGATAGTATACAAAAGGGGTAAAAATTAAAGAAACACCCTAGTACACAGTTTCCTTCCAACACCAAAGACAGGGGTGACAGGGGCATTGAGGTGTTTTCCAGAACTCACTAAGGAATGTTTCCAATATGGGAGATGTGCACAATGTAGAGTAATATTGAAAACAAAAACAGGTTTCCAATTTCGACACTTCATTAATTGCAACACCATTAATGTAGTGTATCTGGTTATCTGATCCTGTGGATCAGTGTATGTTGGTAAGATGGGCAGATCTTTTAAGACCAGAGTGGGGGGACACCTGAGTTCAATGAGGTTGGGAGATGCAAAGAATGCATTGAGGATACATTTGCTGCCAGTTGGTGACAGACAAACCCAAAAGATTTCAGGTTGTGTGATAGACCAGACCTTCCCTTGGCCCAAGGGGTGGTGATGTTGGAGCAATATTATCTGAAAAAGAATCCTTTTGGATCTACACCTTGGGAGCTCTGAAGGAGCCTGGTCTGAACGATGGCATTGATTTGTCTGTATACTTAAAACAATTATTTCCACAATATTTTCTGATGTCTATAGGCATGTGAATTCATTGTTGTTTTTGAATATATGTGGATAGATCTACATTGTTCATTCCTCTGCCTTTTTCCTCTATGCAGACTTTTTGGATAATGTAGATTTGCCTAATCCTACATATTTATATTACTGTATTTATCTGAGCTTGGTGAATGTGGATTTTGAATATTCTATCCTAAATTAGATAATTGTTGATGACTTCTGTCCAGGACACTTAAAGGGTCATGGCTATATATAAATATATATATATATATATGTGTGTGTGTGTGTGTGAGTGCATGGGCTCTCTGGGCCCTGAACTTCCATTTACACATAAGAATGGAGTCATACAGCTGCCCTATAAGGCAAGGAGCCCTTGTAACACTAATTTGCCCATATCTGGGAAACTGTAGCAGCTTGAAAAACATTTCAAGTGTTGTTGTAATCATGAGAGTGAATACTTCTCACAACATTAAATCGATTAAATCCTAGTCTTGCATTGTTTATGAGCTACAGGGACCAAAAAGCACTGTGACTGCTAATGCTGAGGGCATAATAGTGGCCTAAGCACATGAAAATGAGCAACTGAAACACTAATTCGCAAATCTCTCAGGAACCATACAAGGTAGAAAAACAATCCTAATTTCATGATTTTCATGACTTTCCAACCTACTTCTGTGCTTAAGCATTTTTGTGATGTAAAGTCCATATCTTGAACCATTTTTGAGATATGGGCCCCAAAAGGCATCACGGGCACTACAATGTTATTCTGTGGAAACATTTCTGAACTTCAGTATGCTGTAAATATGGGCCTGTTCAATGTTTCCATACCAAACCACTGAAAGGCACATCTGTGAGACTAGGGCTGTCCACCCTGAAAAGTTCAGCCCAATTAGTCCAATCCATGTTGCCACAATGAAGGGACAAAGAAAACAAATGCCGCAATGTTATCCTATAGGGAAATTTCTTAACCTCGGAATGGTGTAACTATGGGCCTGCTGAATCTTTTTGTACCAAACAACTGAAAGGCACATCTGTGGCACTAGGTCTTGCCACCTTGAAAATTTCAGGCCAATAGCACAAACCAGCATGCCACAATCAAGTGACAAAAAAAACAACACATAGCAAAACGTGTTTGTGCAGTGATGCCATGATAACGTTAATGTTTGCACAATTCTCCTAGCTCTATAATGGGAATGTTAGCAAGCACAAAAATTTTTTAGCATGGTTACTTTTCCGAGTTAGCATGATTGTTTGAGTGGCAACATAAATGTTTGTGCGATCAAAAAAACATAACAAATTTAAAAACATATTTCCAGACTAGCTGGTGGAAAATTAATGCCAGGGGCATGTTCCTCGGGGCCCGATTAGGTAAAACCAATGGTTAGTGTTTTGTAAAGTGCAGCATTTTTTGAATTATGGCATTTTTTCTCTCTCGCTAACTGAAAACAAGATGGCGGCAGCATGACAACATTTGGGAGCAAGCTCAACGCCAACATTTGATCATGAATGCTTTCACAGTGCACTTATCAATTTTTCCATAGGCTATAATGGGACATGAAAAAATGGAATAACTTTTGAACTAAGCCATATTTTTTCAACAAATCTTCAAAAGGCACCAATGCAACCCAGGACACATGTAGACAACCCAATCTGAACCCACTCAAATACATTCTTTAGTGCATTATGGGTGGACAAAGAATTTGCAACATAGGGGAAAATTAACTTTCTCAGTGCACTACAGTTCCGCAACTGTACAGCCAACCAACACAAACATTTCCAGATCTGGACATCTATGATAGATCTTTTTACATTCCAAATTTCAAGCAAATTGGACAAACAGGTTCAAAAGTTATTAAAGTGCAAAATTTGAGGTTTAACATAGAAATGGCTATGTAACCCTAAATATAGTGGCACTATTGTGCCACTTTAATATACGTAATAAATAAATCACTGTGAGGTGTGCAGTCGTGTTCTGATATACGCACGCCTTGGTGTGTGTGTTGTTATGCACGAGGCTGCAGGCCAAGTGTGTCAACCACCCAAGGCGTGCATATATCAGAGTGCAACCGCACTCCTCAGAGTGGTTTACCTATCTTATAAAATGTCAAAAATGTTTTGGAGGGATAAAAAGTGCAGGTGTGTGGTCGCTTTCTTATATAAGCATGGTCACCTGATGGTGTTTGTCCAACGCTGTTACTTTAATTGACCATTTATGTATCAACCATTTTATAAATGTATATATATATATATATATATATATATATATATATTATGGTAGCATGGTAGTGCTACCATAGTTAGGGTTGAGGAGTCATTTACATGTTAAACCTAAAATGTTGCACCTTAATAACTTTGCAGCCATTCAACAGATTTGCCTGCAATTTGGAATACATGATCATGAACTCTACATCTTGGGATCTGACAACTTTCATACTGTTTGGATATACAGCTGTGGAGTTATTAAGCATGATCTGCGCTCGTTTATGCTTTTCTGGAATTCTTTGCTTGTCTCTACAGGTCACAGAGTTTGTGCGACCAGTCCAAAATCTTCAGGGAACATGTGGCTGGGGTCCCTGATGTGCCTTTTCAAGATTTTGTGAAAAAATATTAAACGGTTAAAAAGTTATTCAAAAAACAACTTCCCATTATAAGTCAATGGGAAAAGTTAACAAAAAGTTTGACAGTGTCACAAATGCAGTTTTTACTTTTGCAAATGGCCCTTTTGCTGTTGCAAATCCACCATTTTGTTTTCAGTTGGTCATCAGAAAAATGCCTGGCATTTAAATTTGGGACCTTCAGCAACCTAATTATGTTTGTATTCACCTAGTCGGATCTTTGGGCTAAAACACCCCAGAAATATGTTTTTCAAATTTCTGGAAAAAGTACTTTAGCAAAGTACTTTCGCATTTGCGACAGTGTTGCATGAATTTGCGAAAGCTTTCTCAAAGTTTGACAGTACTTTTCCAGGCTGTGGGAAAATGACAGCAATTCTTTGCCACCCAGCTGCAAAAGAACGGTTTTGTCTTTTGGGCTGAAATTTGGAGGAAATACAGCTAACATAGCACAGATGTGCCTTTCAGTATTTTTTGGAAAAAATATTACAGGATGGTAAAGTTACAGCACTCCAAAGTTGTCACTTTTTCTGATAGGATAACATTATGGCGTCTGCCGCATTACAAGAATCCTTTGCTGCCCTGCTGCGAAATAACGGCTTGGTCTTTTGGGCCGAACTTTGGAAGGAAGAAAGCCAGCATCCCATAGATGTGCCTTTCAGTGGTTTGGTGAAAAAATATTACAGGTAGCCAATGTTATGGCACTCCAAACTTCTCTTTTTTCCCCATAGGATAACATTACGGTGTTCGCCGAAACCTTTCAGGGCCCGTATCTCAGAAATGGTGTGAGATACAGACTTTTCATCAGAAAAATGCTTAGCCCCCCAGGACTAAGTACAAAACTAGCCATGAAAGTCATAAATCATATGACTTTTACATTTTTTTTGTATGTTGTACGGTTCCTGAGATATAAGCAATTTAGTATTTCAACTCCTCATTTTCTGCTCCAAGTCCCATTATTATGCATACATTCCTTGTACTCACTGTCTTTCTCTATGCAGCTTTTGGAGAAAACCAGCCTGTGTGCTTACATGACTGTTACCCTTACTGCTTCTGCTTTCGGTTCCGTACCCATTTCACTTACTGTTCCCGTCTAGGCACCATGTGCATTACCCTTTGCGTTTTCATTTGCACTTGCATTTGCATTATTTTAACCATTTGTGTCTACAGTACTGTTTATCTTTGTGCTTCACTTTGCATCACCATGTGCATTACCATTTGTGTTTGCGGGCACCGTGTTATTATGTGACAAGACACCACGTGGTGGGACCGCCACATTACATTCGCTATTTCTCATTATCATTCTCAAAAAGAAGGGAAATTAGAGGCAAAAAACTCCATTTAATGCGTTAGTTGGGGTTGTTCCACAGTGGCAAAAGTGAGGAAATTCAGTGTTGGGTTGAAAGCCTCCCTTGGACTCCCCCGCCCACACCCTCAGCCGGCATCGGGGTGCGCATTGGGTTGTCAGTCCTAACTCTCACCCATTCTCCTATACCTCTGCTTCTTCACACATCTGATGGGTGAGAGTTAGGGCTGGCAACCCATGTGCACCCCGATGCCAGTTGGGGTATGGGCGGGTCCAAGGGGCTTTCAACCCTAACACCGAATTTCCTCACTTTTGTCACTGTGGAACAACCCTAACTAATGCATTAAATGGATTTTTTGGCCTCTAATATATATATATATATATATTTATAAAATGGGTAAGAAAAAGGGAGTCAATCCGATCCATAGCATTGGACAAACACCATCACATGACCATGCGTATATCAGAGCGCGACCGCACCTGCACTTTTACCCCCTCAAAACAATTTTGACATTTTATAAGATAGATATACCACTCTGAGGTGTGCAGTGCGCTCTGATATATACCGCCTTGGGCGGTTGACGCACACAAAGGCGTGCGATATCAGAGCGCGACCGCACACCTCAGAGTGGTATATCTATTACATATATACACATATATATTTTTCTGCACCTATGGTTATATTTGATTTTCATGATCATCATAGATTATCTATGGATGGGATAGTTATTTAAGTAAACCATCTCAAAATGTAGGTAAACATCTTTATGCTTACTGCATATTTTTCTCATTTTACCCCAGTGTTGTTTTAAGGGCAGTCATGTCCTGTTTTTAAACATGTTTATTTATTGGTTAAGGAGTTCACCTATGTATATATGTATGTACATGTGTAGCTTTGTGTGTATGTTTATTGGTTAGGCATGTGCATGTAAGGATTACCATTTGTAGAGATAACATTGGACTAAGATAACAGTAATGTGTGACTGTACCTTTAATTTGATAGTTTAAATGGGTTGGGTGTTCCCAATTTGGGACACTTCCTGAGGACGCTTCAGTAAAACCAGTAGAAGTTGTGGGGCCCAGCTAGCTGTCTCCCGGTTCATGCTTGTGCACTTGTGAGGGTAGCACTTAATTTTGCCTTTAATAAACTGCAGTGATTACTTGATTTTTCATGTGTAGTCTTTCACTGTGGTGGGTGGTACTGGGTTTCTTGATCTGGACAGATCTCTGGATGTGCCAAGTTTCATTCCTGTCGGAAGAGCAGTTTCTGCAATCTGGATAGAGAAAACAGTAAATTTGTCATAGTATTTTTACCATTCATTTGAATGGGATTTCTCTGAATTTGTCTACCACCCAGGCAGTTTGGAATTTTGGTCTGAAATATTCAGGGTGGAAAAGGTTGGCCCACAGATGTGCCTTTTGTTTGTTTAGTGAAATCATGTTAATCTGTTCCCAAGTTATTTAATTTTGAAATTTTTAAAACTTGGTTCTGAGCATGTTCAGTAAACACTTCAAAACAGCTGTATGAAATGAAAAAAAAGAATCTTTTTTCATATGGGGCCAATCTTTTTTCATGACAGGGAAAATCATTGTTTCATTTGCCACTATCTTGTTTTCCCTTTTTCTACAAAAATTCACATTTGAGAACCTGCAAAAGTGACATTCTTGAGAGTGCTCAGCACATATAGCTTGCATATTGGGGCCCCTTATCTGGATTCTGCATGTAGTTGCTGCAGAAATGCCTTTATAATGTTTTCTTTTTTAAGATTATGAATCTTTTTTCATGACTCATGATACGAAACAAGATCTTATTTTGTATAATTCAAGAAAAAAATCCTTTTCTGCATGAGGAATCAATGTATTTCAATGGGGGTTTAACTTTGGTGCACATTGTAATTTTTCAAGATTTTTACACCAAATTTTTAACATACTCTTTTTGATTTCCCACCTCTTGAACAATGTTGGTGTAATTTCGCAAATCCTGCCTGAAAGGCGATGTTGCGGTCAGTTGGAAAAATCACCTTTTAGGTGGGATTTCAAAATTTTCACCATACTTGTTTAGGAAGTGGGGTCATAAGAAGAGTATGTTGAAATTTTGGGGTCAAAATATTTTAATATGGCAAAGTTGTGCACATCTGTTGGTATTTCACTACATTCATTCATAACGTTCTTAAATTTCAATATTTTACTCCCAGACTATCAATATAGCCATTTCTTTACACAACCTCATGAATGTTACAGCTGTCATTTTTCCTACCTTTCCCAAAATGTCTTTTTGTGCCCCTGCCACAGAATTACCCTGTGGTGGCACAGAGTGATGTTTTGGTGGGAATTTTACAATTTTTACTACTGGGTCGATGAGGTGGAGTAATAGGAAGGTTATGGTGACAGTTTGGTTGCTGTTGTCCTACTCCAGGGCCTGTGCTTCCCCATATACATACTGTACATATACACATCTATGGAGAGATTGTAGCAAAGGGCATAGAAGGCCCTGCGCTCCATCAGACAAATAAGGATACAATTACACTATCTCAAAAAGTAACGGTGCATGGGTACACAGTGCCTACAGAAAATAAGGATACCATTACACTATCTCAAAAAGGAAGAAAAAAACTGGGTTAATGCAACATTTAGGGTTCAGGCTAAAATGACAAAAGTAGCTAAATGTGGCTTTATGGTTCCAACCCTAAAACCTCAATGCCACCCCTAAAGCAAATCAGTGGTAGAGTCTTCCTAGGAGTTGTCAATCGAAAAGCACACCCAATTCTGTACACTCCAGAAACATATAGTGTTTGCTACAGATAAGTTGAATGGTAGCCTGGCAGAATGCAGTAGGTGCAGTAGCAGCAGCATTATGTGGCAGGCTGAAGTCAGCATCTGACATGTGGTGGTTAGTATTTGGAAAGTGCTAAAGTGAATATTTTTTTTTTCAGAATCGCAAAATGCATTAGGTGGCACTGTTTCTGTGTATATGGTGCTGCTATTTTAAGCTTTGCCTGCAGGTGTCTCCCTTGTCTGGAAATTATATTTGTCTCTCCATCCCTTTACTGCTTACTGGAATTGTGGAAGCAATAAAATAAAAACAAACAAACAAGCAAAGTAAAAAAAAGAGACCTATAAGAAGGTACTGCAAATGCCATTAAAGAGCAGGTATTCACATGAATTGAAGTGTCAACAATGTATGTCTCTGGCATAACATCTATAAATAAAATTTTCCAAACTTTTATGAGGTTCATTTAATTTTTTCTCTGTTTATAATAAAGTACAGTTATTACTGCCAGCGTGCTCCCGAGTGACACTTACTGTCACTTCAGGTAGACATTCATCAGCGCAAATTTGAAAAGTTAATCGTCCACCAGTCTCTCTCTTTCTCTCTCATACTGTTTACTCCATTACAGTCTGTGTTTATGTTGCTTAGGCAACAGTTACATTTTATATATATATTGTATTTATATCATACATGTTCTCAGTTTTAGTAGAGTTGTGGGTAATGATATTTGATTAAATTTACATTTCTGTACTTCTCAGAGAACACAGATATTCTATATGTTCTATACCAAAGAAAAGATAAATGTATTAATGTTTCATGCTAATTCTGAGTCAAATTCCATCCCACAATAACTATAGGCTTAATATTCTTTACATACAGTAGTGTGGATAGATCTTCGACCAACTGCAACCAGCTTTCTTCTGTAAACTTTTCCATTGTCCCACCATTTAGCCTGCTTTTTTGGACCTGCACTTTTTTATTCGTGGGTCTTCCCATTTTACTTACTATATATCCCAGCATGGTCCCCATACAAATACACATGATCCTTGTTCAGTTTCACTTGTAAAGTGGCTAGCGTTTCATTCTCTTATAGTCAAAGGCTCTAGATCTAATTTCAGACATTCTATTAGAACTAGACAATGTAGCTTCTCTATACATTTTGAAAGCACCTACCCTGTTTTGTCACCCCCCCCTTTTTTGTTCTTCCAGACCTGCACTCTTTCATTTGTAATTTACATTCACACAGACTGTGCATATTTCTGCTGCAAATTTTTAACTTAATAGTACTTTTAAGCATTTAATATTTTAATTATATTCAGAGATTGCAGTTTTGGTTACAATAATCTGTGGTCTGTCCCCTTTTACTATTTAAATCATGCTTTATTCTTTATTCAAATGTAGTCCAGGGCTTAAGATGTTCATTGTCATAATTATTTTTCCATAATAAGCATGAATATTTGTGTAGCCACTTGGCCTGTATTCAACTGCTACTTATTGCATACCTTTTAGTAGGCATTGGCTAAAGAGGTTTGATTTACTGCAGTCTACTTGTAGTTAACAGTGCCAATCACTTCTACTGTAGGCAACACTAGCTGACCAGTAAGGCACATTAGGAAATGGTAGCCTCTCTATATCTGCCATATTGTCTGTGCATTTGGAAGTACACTGTTTAATTTTTCGCATATTTTGATTTTAAAAATTCATAGGAGACAGAAAGAAGTGACTGCAACTGGGATGAGCAGTTTGTCTTTCTCAATGTTGAATATAGATAATGAAATTAAGAAACTGGCATCTACACAATACTAATGCTAACAGAATATTTCCAAAATAGAAACAGGACACATTACAGAAGTAAGATGTCTAACCTCCCTACTGATAAAAAAATTCATAATTCTTAACTATTTTAGACACTTACTATGTAAAAAATAAACATACACATAGTTTTGTGACAGCCAGATTGCATGTGTTAAGAAGTAAAAGAATGCTAGATGAGCAAAGAGATTTATCCTGATGGACATTTGATATGTGCTACCAAAAAAATACAAAGCTGTATTTCAGTTCCTTGAAGCACAGTTTTACTTACAGTAACAATCTCAATCCTATTAAACAGTGGCTTTGTGCATCACTGTCAGGCAACAGCTTCTGTAAATTGTGCACCGTTTATGGGCAAATTTTGTGGGAAAACAAGTGGTGTGTGTTGGGGTTTATCAAGGTTACATTTATTTTTTTATATAAGCAAAGGGAGCAACTACTTTATAAGTTCTGAAAAAGTGCTCAAAAAGCTAAGTGCCTAACCATAACATGGACATCTGAAAGTGTAAGGAAAAGCTTTGTTCCCCTTGTCTAGTCTGCCTTTTGCAGCAAAAATGTTTTGTCGTTGTAGCGATATGTAAGACAGGTGGAGCACCTGGGGACTGAACCACTCTAACATCCCATCCTTAAATGGCAAATAGGTTGCCCCATCTCATTTTATGTATTGTTCTATTTGTTTGCAATGTATACAAGTCAAAGAAAAACACAATTACTTAACAAATGTCAATATATTAGCACATTGATGCAGAAAGGAAGACAGTAGACTATAAATCAATGATGAGCCATAGATTTAAAAGTACAACCATTTGTTACTCCACTGAGAGACAGAAACCTGTTCCTTAGTATACTACCTAAAGGAGATGGAAGGACTAATTATTATTATTTTTCTTCTCCTCACTGTACATTTTCCAGCAAGGAATGCCAGAAATGCACAAACAGAACAATTTTTATTAATGATGCATCACAGCTAAAAAACAAACAAGCAAGCATTCAAGAAGTATGAGGAAAGCAGAGGGAAGTGGGGAAGGCAGTCAGGATAGCAAAGGCCCAAACTGAGGAAAAGATAGCCAGCTCAGTTAAGGAGGGGAATAAAACCTTTTATAGATACATTAGAGAATGCAGAAAGATCAGGGCAAGGATAGTGAGGCTTAATAAAGGGAAGGGGAGGTGGGCAGAGAGTGACAGTGAAAAGGCAGAGATACTGAATAAATACTTTTGCTCCATATTCACAAAAGAAGAAGAGGAGGAGGTACCTAAACCAAACAATAGAAACACTCTGGGCAGGGGGGTCAATACCAGTCCAGTCCCATAAGAAAGGGTCCTGAAAGAACTCTTAAAATTTAAGGTGGACAAAGCAATGGGACCTGACAGGATTCATCCCAGAATTCTAAAAGAACTAAGGGGAGACATAATGACACCACTTACTGCCCTTTATAACAAATCATGGGAGGATGGTGTGGTACCTGAGGACTGGAGGAAGGTGGATGTGATCCCCTTTCACAAGAGTGGGAGCAAGGCAGTGGCAGGAAACTACAGACCTGTTAGCTTGATCTCAGTGGTAGGGAAAATCATGGAATCACTTTTGAAAGAAAGAATTGTCGAGTACCTAGAGGCCAATGCGGCAAAGTACTCAAGTCAGTATGGATTCACAGTGGGAAGGTCATGTCAGATAAATCTAATAGATTTCTTTGACTGGGTGACCAAAGTAGTAGACCAGGGAAGGGCTACAGATATGGCCTACTTAGACTTTAGCAAGGCATTTGACATAGTACCACACCAAAGATTAATAAGCAAGTTAGCCAGCCTGGGAGTGGGTCCTGGGGTGGTAGCCTGGGTAACAAATTGGCTGGACAAAAGGAAGCAGAGGGTAATAGTAAATGGAGCACACTCTGGAGAAAGGGGAGTTACTAGTGGGGTACCACAGAGTTCAGTACTGGGACCAGTACTCTTTAATGTCTTTATATGTAAAATTGTAGAGGGGCTGGAAGGAAAAGTATGCCTCTTTGCTGATGACACAAAGATCTACAACTGGGTTGATATGCAAGGAGGGCTGGAAAGGATGAAAAAGAACTTGGCAAAGTTGGTTCAATGATCAAGAGTATGGCAGCTTAGTTTCAATGCAAAGAAATGCAAAGTAATGCACCTGGGGAACAAAAACCCAGGGGAAAAGTACACAGTGGGTGGGGGGAGGTACTAACAACAACAAAAATGGAAAGGGACCTGGGGGTGCTCATGTCAGATGACCTTAAGGTAGGCAAGTAATGTGAGAAGGCAGTAAAGAGGGCTGGGGGATTCTGGATTGCATGGGGATAGGCATCACTAGTAGAAAGCAGGATGTCGTTATCCCTCTGTACAGACAGTTGGTGAGACCCCATCTGGAGTACTGCATGCAGTTCTGGAGACCTCATCTCCACAAGGACATAAGCAGGATGGAGGCAGTCCAGAGGAGGACAACCAAAATGATGCAGGGTCTGCACCAGAAGCCATACAGAGACTAAAAGAGCTTAATATGTATAGCCTTGAGGAAAGGAAGGAGGGAGGGACATGATAGAAACCTTCAGGTACCTCAAGGGAATCAACAAAGTCCAAGAGGGTAGCATATTTCAGAAAAAGAGAAGCACAAGAACAAGAAGGCACAATTTGAAGATAGAGGGGGGACAGCTCAGGGTCAATGTGAGGAAGCATTTTTTTCACAGAGAGGGTGGTGGATGCATGGAACAGCCTTCCTGAGGCAGTAGTGAGGTCAAAAACAGTGGGGGAATTCAAGAATGCATGGGACTGACATAAGGCATTTATAGTGGGGGTAGGAGGTGATAGAAGGGGGGTAAGGAAGAAGTAGGCTGCTGATTGACTGCTATCTGCAGCTCATCCAATAGGTAGGGAAATGGGCAGACTAGGTAGGCCAAACAGTCCTTATCTGCCATCAGAGTCTATGTTTTTACATTTCTTTTTTTTTTTATTTTTCTCTTTATTGAGTTTCAAACAATACAAGACAACAGTTGGGAACAATATAAGTAAAATATTTGAAAACATTATCAACGAATTACCCATCCCTTCAGATAATTATGTTAGATAACATATTGTGTAACTTTACATACAAAGCAATAAGTACATTACTAAAACAAACCAGAAACCAGAGTTATGAGGAGAGTGTGGCACTAGGCTGGTGGTGCATACCCAAAGTAAATAGACTATTGAAGCTAGAGTAGGAGCACACACCATTCACCAAATAGAAAAAGCAATGTCCAAACTGTTACTCTTCCAGTAGATGCAGTTTATTCACAGCCAAACACCAAGGCAATCAAACCAGCAGTGCACAAGACACTGTCTGTATGTGCTCATACCAGACAGTGCCGCGTGCACTGCTGAACTGAACCTGCCAGTGACAATGAAGCTTCATCTGGAAAATAACTGTTGGTTTATTACTATTTCGGTGAATGTGATACTCTGCCTTCAATAAACCAGAGGCCAGCTTTATACATATTAGTTAGGCATAAAACAATATATGCTTAACATTAAAAGTAGAATTAGGTAATATGGGTATTTAGTATCAAGTTGTATTACAATCCCCATTTTTTGTTAAACTTTTCTAGGGTATTTCTCATACTTGCTATGGTTTTATCTGCTCTTAAGTTGGCCAGAATTTCATTTCTTCATTCTATGATTGCCGGAATTTGGTGATCTTTCCAATGTTTAACAATATCTTTTTTTTGTTTTGCCAATAAGGCAATAAGGGTTATCTGATGCTTTATAATATTAGATGAGATGTTAGGAAAATACCCTAAAATACAAATCTGAAATGTAAAATAAGCCTCTAGATTTAATTTGCTACCAAATTTTGATTTTATATCAGATCAGAAAGTTGAAACCAAAATGCAATTCCAAAATATATGATCTAATGAACCAGTTTCTAAGCTGCAATACCAGCAGTGTGCTGAGGATAGTAAACCAAAATCATGTAATTTTAAAGGGGTATGAAATGAGTTATGTAAGATCTTAGATTGTAGTAGTTTTAACCTATCATTAACTACATATCTATGTAGATCTTTCCATAATATACCCTTATCCACTATTACATATTCAGTTTTCTTAGTCCAATATTTAGCTATCTTTGGAATAGATTTAGACAAAATTTCTAAACAATATGGATAAACTTTAGAGGTCAGATGAGGTTTCTTATTTAGGCGTAAACTCCTCTTAAATAAGGGACTAAAATCATTTTGCCACGGTATTAGACAACAATGGGAGCTAAGGATTGGTTTTAAAATATATAATTTCAAATAATAACCTGTACCAACATTTAATTTAGTTTTTAAGATCTCAAAAGGCATTAATGAGCCATCAGTTGAAAGGTCTCTGATAGAACAGGACTTTAGTGCATGAAACCATAAACTATCTAGAAGCCTATTAATATGTTTAAGATTACCATTTCTAAGTACAGGTTGATCAATATCTTTTGACAGGGAAATCTTAAGTAGTTTACACCACTGATCATAAATGTTATAAGTAGTTCCTATGACAGGGTGTCTCATTTTCAGTGGTAAAGACTTAGATGTGAGATATGTAGATTCTAGAGAGATATCAAAATGAAGGAAATGTTTTCTTTCAATAATTAACCTGGTGGGTTGATAAGAGGAAAAGGTTTTGTCAAATAAAGATGATTTAAAGAGTTTATTTATATTGCTAACCAAGTAATATAAAAAAATGGTAGCCTGTAACCCCTTTCATATTTATTTAGAAAGAGTTTTTCTAATACAATTCTTTGAGGTTTATTTAGCCAAATAAAGTTAGTTATCAGAGAATGTAATTTTTTAACCATGGGGTGGAAATATATAAGTTTAATGTATTTAAAGGGTAAAATAACCTGGGAAATAAATTCATTTTAATTATATTTATTCTTCCTATAATGGATAATGGTAATTTTCTCCATCCATCTAAATCTGTTTTAATTACTGATACAAGATTATTAAAATTTAAATTTAACATCTGACGATTATCTTGAGATAGAATTATTCCTAAATATTTTAAAGTGTCTAATGATCAAGAGAGGCCTAATTTAAGTATGTCATCCTTATAAACTTGATTATTTAAGGGCATAACAGTCATCTTCAAGATTTTAATTTTGTAGTTTGAGAAAATGCTGTATTAATTTATTGGCCCAGATATTCAGACTGCACCAGGCTGTGGCACAAGCCTAGGTGCAGCGCAACTTGGCTGCGCTGGGGCATTGACTGGGTAATATTCAACGGAGCTGTGCCATGGCACAGCATCGTTGAATATTGCACCCTGGCCACCTGCAGTGTGCATGGCACAGTGACACTGTGCCAGCACAAGTGGCCAGAGTGGAGCAGGGGGATGTTCTAGTGCAAGTTCCGTTGTGCTCTGTGCAACAACCGCAATATTCAAAAGTGCACATGCAAATGGGGCCATAATGTATGCAAGGTGCAAATGGGGCCATTTGCATGTCATTATGGCCCCATTTGCATGCAGGTGTGCTGATCCCTGGTGGCTTGCACCTGGCGCCCTGCCAGGCAGCAGCCATCGGGGACCGATGCACCCTGCACAGGACGGCAATATGCCCCACTGCTCGATCATGGGCATATGTTGATGTCAAGAAATGTCCTATATCCCTGGTGGTCCAGTGGACCGCTGTCAGTTCAATCATGGGCTGAAGTTGAAATAAATGAAGTCCCATCTCCCTGGTGATCCAGTGGACCACTCGCAGCCATGATCACAAGCTTCAGTATAAAAATAAGCACTTCCAATCTCCCTGGTGGTCCAGTGGACCACTCACAGCCCGATCGCGGGCTTCAGTATAAAAATAAGCACTTCCAATCGCCCTGGTGGACTGGCTTTTGGGAAGGTATCAAATTCTAAGGATAGTGTAACCAGTGAGTGATCTGAGATCACTCTCGGTGTGATAGATGCCTTTTTAATTTTTGATATTAAGGTTCTACTAACTAAACAGTAATCTAATCTAGAAGAAAATGTTATGAACAGGGTAGTAAAATGAAAACTGTTTTTCATTTTGATTTAGTGTTCTCCATCGGTCCCATAGATTAAAAGGATTAATACATTCATATAATGCTTTGGTATCTGATTTATTAAAAGTAAATGAGGATGAAGTTCTATCCATTTTTGTGTCTACAATCAAGTTCCAATCACCTGCTAAAAGTTACTCAGAATTTGAATAAGGGACTAATGTTGCAGTTAAATTAGAAATGAAAGAGGAAGAGTCAAAATTAGGACCATAAATACTTGCTAACAATATATTAATATTATCTAGTTTGCCTCCTATTATTATGAATCTTCCATTTGGGTCTTGCAATGTAAATGTTTTGATAAAGTTTATCTTACTATCTATCACAATTGCTACACCAGCACCATAAACTTGAGTGTACCTTAGTTTACATAACCAGTCAATCTCAGATGGTAAAAGATGAGTTTCTTGTAAAGTAATTATTTGTGCTTGCATTAGCCTCAAATGCTTCAAAATTTGTCAGCTTTTATTCTTGTTTCTGGTACCTTTAATATTCCAAGTAGCTAATTTAACCCTCATAGTCATTACAAAAAGAAAATGAGTCCATGAAAGTTAGAGAAGTTACTATACTAAGTGAAGGTCTCAATAAAAATATGCCATTAAAACCCCACATTCTAAAAGAAAATCACAATTTCAGCCATACAAAAATAAAAATAAAAATCCCCCCCCCCCCGGTACCTAATACCACACCACCTAATTTAAATCTATTTTTATTCAGGTGAGGTACAAACTACTAGAGTTTGCAGAACTCCCCACCACTTAAAGGAGAAAAAAATAACATATTAGCAACCTAGTACCAGTTGAAAATAATCTTTCAAAACAGTCAAATGCCAAATTTTAGCTTAAATCCAGTAATTTGACTTTTAAAAATTACCATATATAATCACACAGTAACAGGGTATCCTGGAATCGATCCAACCTTGGATCAAAATAAAAGTTTAATGAACTGCATATTCGAGTCCTGCTAAAAAAAAAAGGGGGGGGGGATATTTTATACTTTTAAGCCAAACTGCTTAATAAAGTAATCTTAAAGAATTCTATGGTTTTCAATTATGTTATAATTTTACAGTCTAGTGATGGTCCACCGTTTAGATCTAATCAACTCTGAATAGAGCATAAACCAAGGTTCGATCTCACCAGGGTGCAACAACAATGGTACTCCACAGTAGAATAAAATAACCATTAACTATACTGAATCCAACCTTCTAGCAGAAAGACAATCTTAAACTGAATATTTGTCCAGAGAGACAGCCATCAGATATGCTTTAAGACATAAAGGCGTGCAAAAGATAACATACAGGTAAATTAAGTGGTGTATCCTATCAGGACAGTTCTTCACGACTGAAGGAAAATCGAGCAGCCTGTATTTTTTCCAGACTGCAATGAAACATTATGGATTCATTCACTTCATTGATTGGAGAAAAGTATGTAGGTGAGAAAATAGCATTGAACTTAGAGGCATAATTTAAAATTTAACTATTTATTAACACTTGCAGAGACCTAGGCTGTTTTCTTCATCTGAAGAAGAGCTTCCTTATCACATGCCGAAACCCAACTCCAGATAGAGAACTTTCAGTTCTTTAACGGGTTGTTCCAGAGTTTTAAAGGTATGGGAGATACTGTTATGCTTCAAGTTTAATCTGGCAGGATAACGCATTTTAAATCTGATTTCTGCAAGTATTAATTTTTGACTATCAGAGAAAAGGCTTGTCTACAGAATCAAACCTCCTGAGGAAGATCTTGAGCCTTCCCACATGAGGTTTTGTGACATTTTTGCTTTTGAAATAACATGATGACAGTCTAAATAGTTCAGTAATTTTATAATGAAAGGTCTGGGCAATTAGTTTGGGTTTGGCATAGGTCTTAAGGATATGTGGGCTCACTCCACTTAGTAAGGTTGTGCATTAGGTGAAGGGCCAGCAAGATTTTCTAGGAGGGCTTGCGCAAATTGAATAGTGTTAGCATCTTCAATCTTCTCCGGTAAACTGAGAATTACTACATTATTTCATTGACTTTGTCCTTCAAGATCCTCAGTTTTTGCCTCTAGCTTCTTTATTTTTTGAAGCATGTTCAGAGTTTCAATTTCAGCCTTATTTCTCCATTCCACAATTGATAAATTTGGGCCTCCACATCTGTGACTCTCTTGGTAAGTTCTTCATTTTTGCTATTAATGCTTTTAAGTTCTAAAGCTATTTTTTCTAAAATTTCTTTTAGAGGGCAATTTTCGCCAATAAACTTATCCTTTGTTAAAAGATTTGCGCCAGAGGTAGCTGCCAGAGTTTTAGGTGGATTTTGTTTTGATCTTTTGCTCGCAGTCGAATGATCCTGCATCGGAGGAGGGGTGTGCTTAGGAGGAGGAATTTTCATTTCCACATCCATCATATAGATCTTAAGTTGTTTTTATAGTGTTATAGAGTACCCGGTTAGCAGTCTTAATGTGCAGTCTTCTGAAATTAAAGGTTTTCCTGGTTAAAGGCTGTAAATGAGGTAAGTTACACAGAGAACTCTTGCAGTGCTGCTACTCGCTCGACACCATCAGTGGATGTCCAGGTTTCTATGTTTCTAAGCTTATAACTGTTAGTTATGTATTCTTTCTCTATGTAATTCATTTTCAAGTGTTTCACATATTTATAGTTTATATACTGTTTGGCATTAACATTCCCGCACTGTTATACCCATATATTACACCCACTATACACAGCCAACTCTTATAAACCATATCTTATTTTTGCAAGCAGTACTATAAAGACCCCTAGAAATTAAGGTGCAAGATAACTGAATTATCTACTACTGTATATAAACCCAACCATTCACTCAATAAACTTCATGACATAGAATACCAATATAATGAGACCACTTAGAACAGTGCTGAAAGAGGTAATCTAAATAGGCTCATTAGCCTTGATTTGCAAATTCCTTTGAATAAAGAGAAGGTGAGAGGGAGGGGGATTGTAATGAATACCAGCCAGCCAGCCAGCTTCCCTATCTCCATAAAGCCACTCACATGATTGCTGCATCTTAATTAATTACATTCTGAGTGAGTGCCCCTCAGTGAGGGCAGATCCAGAAACATATGGTTTGATACCTTTTATTGTACCAACATAGATGTAACAAAAGAAAACTGTGCTTAAGCTTTCAGACCAACAAAATCCCCATTGAGTGTGAAGTGATAAGTCTCTATAAACCCAGTCTTCCTCCATCAGCTCTCATCCCTCAATGTAATTCTGTAGCTACTTTTTATTCGTTGGTTTGCATTACCCTTTAGGGCTTTAAAATGTAAAAACTTCTAAAACCTATATTTACTGTACTAGATTTATTTGTTTATATTCCCTTGATACAAAAGTTAACTAGAGGAAATAAGATACTCAAAAGTGATGCACGCATGTATTACTGCTGACTACTAGAAAATTGAAAGGGTAGCAATATTATCCCAGTGAATGTTTCAGATGCAGCAAATAAATAACCACTGTATGTTCCTTTTTTAAAATGCCTTCATTCTCTGAAGTCAGACTGCCATATCAGTAAAAGCTGCTGAGGCTTTGCATTTAGTACTGATGTCCAGTCAAACTCATAGCTCACAGTACAATTCTCAGCCAAACAGCAAAATATTGTAAGACAAAACTGATAAATCCTGCATAGTCCTGCATTTTATTTACACACCCCTCCCTATTTCCAGTACAGTGCTGCATCCTTAAAAACATTTGCTGAAGTGCAATTTCTATTAGTAATGCAAAAATAATCCTTTTAAAATTAGCAGTCAGGGATGCCACTGTAACATCTGAAAGAAACCTGCACAGTCTCAAATCCATGTTATGGCAATCAAATGCAACACTGTTTTACTTTCTTTTTTTGTTACGGTGTTCCTTTGGAAAGAGATACAGAATAACTTGGAGCACTTTGATACACTGCTACATTTTTACAAACAAAGTAACACATTGTTAAAAACAACAGTTCATAAATGGAGAAGTGCGCACTTGCACACTAAACAGTCTACTAGGTCATCTCACCAAAATCACAAAGACCTATAAACTGTAATTTGTAGAACAAAATGAGAAGCAGCAAACATTGCACAAAGCAAAACATTATCCTGTCAAAATGTTAAAATGAGCTCCCACAGGAGGTCTAATGCCTCACATATTTCATACAAGTATGCGCTTTTTCATAGGCACAGCTCCTTTGTGTTGACATCATTTTGTACTCTCCTAATCAAAGAGGCAGTATCTAAAATTATAAGAACTGAATAAACAAAAAGATAATCATAAAAAGATTTAAAAAAATAGCACTAAGTTCTTAATGAATTCATAATAATTACCTCTTAAATGGTAAAATTAAATGACAGATTTAAGAGTTTTAATAAATCAGAACAGACTATCATAGTTACTGATGTCACTAATGTACATAAAAATATTGCCAGAATAAGTTATTTCTTACACTGATTAGGCATAGCGTGACATATAGTTGATGTAAATCCTGGGATGAATAACTTTTTCTATATTTAAACCATCTCAGACTTTAATAAATTTAAATAGCTCTGGCTTGAACCAGCAAGAATCCCAACCACTAATTCTTCTCCTGACTAACTGGGTGTGCATGTTAACCATCTTATTAAACTAATTAATTGAAAAGTCTAGTGCACAATTAATTTCTGGAGCTAACTTTAGATAAGATCAGTTAATCTTCAGTAAACAGCGGAAAATTGGATGGCAGTCACTGACAGCATCAGCTGTAAGCCTGCAAGAGGTGATAAGGCCAATTCTAGGAGTATTAGTTTTTAAATTTTGTCATATCTGGATATCACTCAGCTGTTGCACACCAGTGTCCAACAGAATATATATATATTTTTTAATTAAGTATATTTTTTCTGGCCCACTTCAGATTAAAATCACCTATTTATTTAGTTAGTTAGTTTTTGATGACTGGGAAAGGTGGACTAGAAAACTGCCTATTTTCAGCTTCTTCCTATCATCAACAAATAAAGTCAGCAGGCCTAAATACAAACACATATAGATCAATTAAATTGCCATTTTTTTGTATCTTTTTACTTTATTTAGTTGTTTTTTGTCTTGCTGACTTTTTAATCTGCAAAAACAGTTTCACCTAGGTCTGTAAATGATTTGTTCTGTCCATACCTCTAAGCATGAGGAGTAAAAAAAAAACATAGATTGCAGTTGCATATTTAAATTGTATAGCAGCTTCATGTTTCATGTTTCATGTTCTGGGCCTTGTACTCTGGATATTGATGAACTATTAATGATTTTTATATTATGCAGGGAAGTGGACATTGGTGAGGGTGGGGGAACCACTTGATGGTGTCCCATCCCCCACTGCAGGAGCTCAAGGAAGTTAAGTGATGTGCTAAGGATAACACAATAGCCTTCAACTGAAACCCTCATTTCCCAGATCTGTCTAAACTCCTTTTTTAATATTTGGGATTTCCCTTTTGTTTTCTGTCACAGGGTCTAGACATGGGGCTATCTGAACAATTATTGGCAATTGCCCCAAAATGTTCCTGAATTCTTTCTTTCTATGCTTACTATATATTGCCTTGCAAATGTACTGACAACCAGATCACTAAAAGAAAGAATACAGTAACATTTTGGGGGATTGCCAATAATGGTTCTGATATACACAGGATGTTTACATTTCCTTCAGGGTACAGCAAGACCCAGTTTTGAAACAAGTGGTTAGGGATGCTGTGAACAGGGGATCAGTACCAAAAACGATGCAGGAGAAACTGACTCCCCACCTCTGAAACCCGGGAAAGAAGCAGCAAACTGTGCCAAGATATAATGTATGCCAAGATTCTAATTACTAAATCATTCCATGGGGTTTTTCTGGTATCAGTTCTTTGATGGTTACTGACACCTTCTCTGCTGGACATTGATCCACAGCTGTCTCTGAGCCACTACTGGACACCAATCCAAGTCTGGACAGTGATACACAGCTGGACATTGATCCACAGCTGAACATGGATATCAGGCTGCACATTTAGCCACAGTTGGACACCAATCCACAGCTGCACCACATCTACTCCCAGGAGAAGATGCAGATCAGTGGTCTTCAACAAATCAGTCCCACCTGATACAGGCACACTCTTTTTAAAACCCAATAGGTCCTGTATACTTTCTGGATTCCCAGAAAAAAAACTAAGTAAAACTCGGCCACTAAAAGAACAAGGTATGAAGTGTTGGGGGCTGGGGTTCTATTGTTTTTGGAGACAGTGTGGGAATGCAACACTTAAGCCATACATGTGCTAATTTAGTGTGACAAGCTTCAAAGGCAGAAGGAAACAGCTATAGAAACATAGAAACATAGAAACATAGAATCTGACGGTAGATAGGGACCGCTTGGCCCACCTAGTCTGCCCATTTTCCTACCTAACAGATAAGCTGCAGATCCTAGTTAACCAACAGCTTACTTCCTCCTACCCCCCACTAGGACTGCCTTATGCCTGTCCCATGCATTCTTGAATTCCCACACTATTCTTGACTCCCCGACCTCCTCAGGGAGGCTGTTCCATGCATCCACAACCCTCTCTGTGAACAAATACTTCCTCACATTATCTCTGAGCTGTCCCCCCTCTATCTTCAAATTGTGCCCCCTTGTTCTTGCACATCTCTTTTTCTGGAAGATGCTACCCTCTTGGACTTTGTTGATTCCCTTGAGGTACTTGAAAGTTTCTATCATGTCCCCTCTCTCCCTTCTTTCCTCAAGGGTATACATATTAAGCTTCTTCAGTCTTTCTTCGTATGTCTTCTGGTGCAGACCCTGCACCATTTTGGTTGCCCTCCTCTGGACAGCCTCCACTCTGTCTATGTCTTTGTGAGATGGGGTCTCCAGAACTGCACACAGTACTCCAGATGGGGTCTCACCAACTGTCTGTACAGAGGGATAACAACTTCCTGTTTTCTACTATTGATGCCTCTTCCTATGCATCCCAGTATCCCCCAGCCTTCCTTACTGCCTTCTCACATTGCTTGCCCACCTTTAGGTCATCTGATATAATTACCCCCAGGCCCCTTTCTATTTTTACTGTTGTCAGTATCTCACCCCCCATTGTGTACGCTTCCCCTGGGTTTTTGTTTCCCATGTGCATTACCTTGCACTTCTTTGCATTGAATCTGAGCTGCCATACATTTGACCATTCCTCCAACCTTGCCAAGTCCCTTCTCATCCTTTCCACTCCATCTTGTGTATCAACCCTGTTGCAGATCTTTGTGTCATCTGCAAAGAGACATACTTTTCTTTCCAGTTCCTCTGCAATGTCACTTATAATGACATTAAAAAGGACCGGTCCCAGTACTGAACCCTGCAGTACCCCACTAGTAATCCTCCTTTCTTCACTGTGTACTCCATTTACTACTACCCTTTGGTCCTGTTGTCTAGCCAATTTTATCAGGCTACCACCTTGGGACCTACTCCAAGGCTGGCTATCTTGTGTATTAATCTTTTGTGTGGGACTGTATCAAATGCCTTGTAAAATCTAGGTAGGCCATGTCCACAGCCCCTCCCTGGTCTACTACTTTGGTCACCCAGTCAAAGAAATCTATTAGATTCGTCTGACATGACCTTCCCATCGTGAATCCATGCTGCCTTGGGTCCTGTGCCCCCACTGGCCTCTAGGTACTCAACAATTCTTTCCTTCAGAAGTGATTCCATCATTTTCCCTACCACTGAGGTCAAACTAACTGGTCTGTAGTTTCCTGCCTCTGTCCTGCTCCCACTTTTGTGAAGAGGAATCACATCTGCCCTCCTCCAGTCCTCAGGTACCACCCCATCCTCCCATGATTTGTTAAAGAGAGTAGTCAGCGGTGTCACTAGTTCTACCCTTAGTTCTTTTAGAATTCTTGGGTGAATCCCATCAGGCCCCATTGCTTTGTCCACCTTCAATATTATTAGTTCTTTCAGAACCCTTTCTTCTGTAAATGGACTGGTATCAACCCCCGTCTTCAGAGTGTTTCTCTTGTTTGGTTTAGGTAACTCCCTCCCTTCCTTTGTGAATACTGAGCAGAAATATTCATTGAGTATCCCTGCTTTTTCACTGTCACCTCTACCCACATTCCTCCCTTTATTAAGCTTCAGTATCCCTCCTTTGGTCTTTCTTTGCTCCCTAATGCACCTATAAAAGGTCTTATCCCCCTTCTTAACAGAATTGGCTATCCTTTCCTCGGTTTGGGCCTTTGCTATTCTGACTGCCATCCCAGCCTCTTTCTGCTTCAACTGATAAAGTTCTATGTCCTGCTCCTTCTGTGTTTCCTTATATTTCCTGAATGCTGTCCTTTTCTCCTTAACCTTCCCTGCCACCTCTTTTGAGAACCATAGCGGTTTTTTCTTTCGTTGTGTTTTATTGATTTGCTTTACACAAAGGCTTGTTGCCTCTGTGATGGCTGTTTTAATCACTCCCCATTGTTCCTCCACCCCTCCTTCTTGCCTGTTTGCTAGTGCTTTTCTGAGGCACTGTCCCATTTTCCCAAAGTCAGCCCTCCTAAAGTCCAGTACTCTTGCTTTTGTATGGCTTGATTGTATGGCTGTGTTTATCGTGAACCACACTGTTTGGTGGTCGCTTGTTCCCAGATGGCTACCCGCTTCTAAATCTGACATTCTTTCTCCGTCCCCATTTGAGAGTACCAGGTCTAAGATTGCTCCCTCCCGAGTGGGTTCCAATACTAGCTGTCTGAGGCATGCCCCCTGTAGGGCATCAAGAATGACCCTGCTCTTGGATGTGCCTGCAGAAAAGGTGCTCCAGTTAACATCTGGCATATTCAGGTCCCCCATCAACAATATCTCCCCTTTTTCTGCCATTCTAAGAAAGCCTTCTATCATTTCCTTGTCCATTCCCTCCCTCTGAGATGGGGGTCTGTATACAACCCCCATGCGGATTGTGGTGCCATTTCCTGTCTCCAGGGTGACCCAAAGTGCCTCATCTGCTCCCTGTTTACTCTTTAGTTATGTTGCTTTGATCCCTTCCTTTACATAGAGAGCTACTCCTCCTCTTTTACCCTCCCTGTCCCTCCTGTAGATTGTGTATCCTGGTATGTCAACATCCCAGTCATGGTTCCCTGGGTACCATGTTTCTGTGACTGCCACAATATCCAGGCAACCCTCTTCCATCAAGGCCACTAGTTCAGGGAGCTTGTTACACAGACTACGGGCATTGGTACTCATCACCCTCCACTTTTTGATAGCCTTACCCCTTTTAGCGCCATTTCTGTCCTTACTGCCTTTGCCTTTTTTTACATTTAAATCTGTTCTTCTCCCTAATAACTTCTGTACCTTGGTGTTTACCTCACTAATCACTATGTTTTGTGGGGGGAGGCTCGGATTTCCCTGCTCCTTTTCAGTCCCTCCCCCCTTGGCTAGTTTAAATGCTTGCCAATGAAGCATTTGAACCTCTCACCTAGGATCCTGGTTCCCCTGGACAGATGCAGACCATCGCACCAGTATAGGTCTGCATCCCTCCAGGTGGCTCCCCAGTCCCCAATGAAGCCAAAACCCTGAGCTCCACACCAGTTTTTCAACCACTCATTGAATTCCCTGGTGAGGAGTGCCCTAGCATCTCCCTTGCCATAAACAGGCAGCACCTCCGAGAAGGTTACTGTATGCGCTACTTGTCTAAGGCCCCTTCCCAACTCTACAAACTCCTCTTGCACTGCTCTGATCACGTTCCTAGCCAGGCCATTTGTCCCTAGGTGGACAATGACATCCAGCTCCCTCCCTAGTGCAGCTCCTCCCACGATCCTGAGGATTCACTTCCTGTCCCTCCAAGCCGTGGTGCCAGGAAGGCATCTTACCTCCCTCTCCCCTTCCTCCCCATTTCTACCCCCTAATGATTGAGTCCCCCACCAGAAGTTGTTTCCTTCCCTGTGGGGTCCCATGCCACCCTCCTGTGGGTCTCCTTTGTGAAGGTTCTCAGCATCCTCCTTGGTCTCCACTGCAGGTGCCTCCATAGGAACCACTATCCACCAGAAGAGCGAATGAATTGTGGAGAGGTACAGCTGGAGGGATGCAACTCTGTTCCACCACCCTCTCCCTCCCTGAGCCCACCCTGGTCCAGCCTCTCCTCTTTCTTGGCAACCTCTGAGGCAGTGGCATTGACCCTGGTGGTCCCTGGGTGGGGAAGGAGGTTTCACAAATCCTAGCCAGGTCAGCCTGGAGATGGGCAACCTCCTCTCTCAGACCAGAGAGGTGCCTGCAAATAGGGCAGCATTGCAGCCTCCAGAATATCTCCCGGAACACTGCCGCCCCACAGCCATTGCACTGCACCACTCCTATCATGTCTTATTTTGTGTCCCCTCTACTGTTTCTCTGGATGATTACTCTCTCCTCTCCTTACAACTCTCACCCTTCCTGTTTTGGGACAGCAACTTCCTGTCTTCTTCAGTAGCCTCCTTCTTCCTTGCTCAATATCAGACCACCAGCAGCTGGGGGGAGAGTGAGCTACTTTTTTCCTTTAGGGTTGACAAAGTCAATGTTTCTCTATGATCTTTCCCTTCCTACTGCCAAACAGGAAGTTCCTGTTGACAGTCAAATCCAGTGGCTATAAAAGTAGAACTGGCTTTGGGTGGGTGGGATGGAGGGCAATTAAGAAGAAAAAAGGCTAGCAACAGGAAGTTGTAATTTGACTCACCTACTTTTATAGTGTCTAAACCACACCCCCAATTAAGCTCTATTTCCTCCTACTGGTTTAGCAAAGTCAGCTGATACAGTACCTTTCCCAGCACAGAACACACACTGACTTTCTTTCTTTTCTTTCTTTTTTTAACCCTAAATAAGACCCCTTCTACTTCTAATAAAGTTATCTGTCTACTTAATCTTAACAGATACTGACTCCTGCTGAGATATATGTTTTAAATTAACAAGAAAATATAGCTTCTTTTAGTTAGCTGTTTTCTGCTCTACAAGCAAGGCTAGCAACAGCTAGTTAAAGTTCAAGTGTGGGTGTTTCTGAGTGGCTGCTTTTGTTTTGTTGGAAGTTGGAACATATTACTAGTCCAGCTGGCAAGCTGCTGCTTTCATTTTTGCAATTTACATCTCTTTTTCTGGCCGAGCCCCCTAACCCCACGAATGGGCTTGCCCCGCCAGAGTACTCCAACCTTACCCTCGGGAAGCCCTGGCCAGGAGTGGAGCCACCAAAGTGGAACTGTCATGGCTGAAGGGTCAGACACCATGCCTGGCTCATACATGGGGGCCAGTGATTTTCCTAATTAGAGTCCCCTGGGAGCTAGGACATGCAATGATGCAAGGGCAGTGCATCTGTCCTAGCTCCACCCCATGTCTAGGTGTGGCATGCTTTGTCCCCCAGCCTCCACTAGAGGGCAATCGATGCCAAAACTCTGGAGTCCCCCCACCCTGGAGAAGGAGAGCAGTCCTCCAGATGCTCGATCCTTCTCCTCCCCTGCTGACCCCTGATGACCCGTGCCTGTTCCCGAACATGGGTCACCAGCATGGCGCAAGGTGTGGCCTACAGTGCTTCAACCCTCAATGCCACTGGGTCAGGCTAAGCTGCTGCTTTTTGAAGAAGTGGAGAGATGGACTGGCAGGCTCTGGAAGTGGGATGGTGTTCTGGATTCATATAGATTATATGTATACATATACATTATATGGGACATAATTACTGTAGATAATGAATAGATTCATAAAACAGTAACAATCGCAAGTCACTGTGCATTTTGTGTTCATTGTTGCTCATTTACAACAACTGTGAATCAGTCGGCTGGCTACCGTACATTTAGTGTATAGATGTGACAACTGTGAATCAGTCAGCTGGCTACAGTGCATTTATTGTATACATGTGACATCTGTATGAATCCAGTTGAACTCTATAGTTGGCAGTGAAGGTGCTGACTGAGTTCTGGCAGTATAGGGGCAAGATCGAAACTAATGGTGGGCAAAGTTCCTAAACTTTACTATTCAGAGTACTTCACGTATAACATGGAATTTGCTTATCACTCTGTAGTGTGAAGCATATAACTTTTCCTTTGTGGTTTAACATAAAGTTCCATTGGTTATAATGGAATTCATGTTAACTTCACCTTTTATGTTGCAGTAAGAATAGGGATGGGGCAAAAAGGAGTAAGGCCATCACAAAATGGAGGGTAATGAGTACCAATGCCCATAGTCTAGGTAACAAACTTCCAGAACTGGTGGCCTTGATGGAAGAGGGATGCCTGGATACCATGGCAGTCACAGAAGCATGGTACACAGAGAACCATGACTGGGATGTCAGCATACCAGGGTGCACAATCTACAGGAGGGACTGGGAGGATAGAAGAGGAGGAGGAGTAGCTCTCTATTTAAGGGAATGGATCAAATCAGTGGAACTAAAGGGTAAACAGGGAGGAGAGGAGGCACTGTGGGTCACCCCAGAGACTAGAAATGGCACCACAATCTGCACAGGAGTTGAATACAGACCCCCATCTCAGGGGGAGGAAATGGACAAGGAAATGATAGAAGGCATCCTTAGGATGGCAGAGAAAGGACAGATATTGCTGATGGGGGACCTAAATATGCCATATAATAACTGGAGCACCATTACTGTAGCCACATCCTAGAACAGGGCCATTCTCAATGCCCTATGGGGGCATGCCTCAGACAGCTAGTTTTGGAACCCACTCAGGAGGGGACAATCTTAGACTTGGTACTTTCAAATGGGGACAGAGAGAGGATCTCAGATCTAGAAGTGGGTAGCCATCTGGGAACAAGTGACCACCAAACAGTGTGGTTCATGATAAACCTAGCTGCAGAGTCTAGCCATACAAAAGTGAAGGTACTGGACTTCAGGAGGGATGATTTTGTCAAAATGGTAGAGTGCCTCAGAAAAGCACTAGCAAACAGGCAAGAAGATGGGGTGGAGCAACAATAGTGAAACATCAAAACTGCCATCACAGAGGCAACAAGCCTTTGTGTGAAGCAAATAAACAAATCAAAATGAAAGAAAAAAACACTATGGTTCTCAAAAGAAGTGGCAGGGAAGGTTAGGGAGAAAAAGATAGCATTCAGGAAGTATAAGGAAATGCAGAAGGAGCAGGACAGAGAACTGTACTAGTTAAAGCAGAAGGAAGCAGGGAATGCAGTCAGAATAGCAAAGGCCCAAACTGAGGAAAATATAGCAATCTCGGTTAAGAAGGGGGATAAAACCTTTTATAGATACATTAGGGAGCAAAGAAAGACTAAGGCAGGGATACTGAGGCTGAATAAAGAGGTAGGTGGTTGGGCAGAGAGGGACAGTGAAAAAGCAGGGATACTGAACGAATCCTTATTTTGCAGTTAATCTTTTTATTGGTGTATATATATAACAAAAAGAGAGAGAGAGAGAGATACATCTTCCACAACACAGCAATGTATATATGATGACATGGTTGTACAATACATACAATAGCACATATCAATACCGGGAATGGTAAAAGGGAGGAAAAAGAAATAAAGTCTATACAATTATATACAGGCGAATAATGAAACTATGTTAAGCAAGCCTGATAATTATACATTCAGAAAGATGTCATGTAAGTCGGATTGAACAAAAAAAGTTGGGAGAGAGAAAAAAGTTCTTAAAAAAATGGTTATTTGGTTTGTATATAAATAATTGTGGTGTTGAATGTATTGTAAAGAGAAAAAGGAGGGAGGGAAGAAAAAAAATTGAGAGAAAGGGGAGATTTATGTAGTTTGTGGAGGAGGTATATAGAGGTTAAAAAGGGAAGAATAGAAGAGAGGGACAAAGGTAAGTAAAAAAAAGGTAGAAGAAATTAACAGAGACACCGGTTAAACGTTATTACCATGCATTACATTATGTGGGATTATTTGAGGATTCTAAGTAATTAAAGTAGTCCTGCCAACATTCATTGTATACATTGAGATGATCAGACGAAATATGTGTTATATGATCCAAGGAGGCATATTGAGTTAGGTTTTTAAGTATATCTGTGAATTTGGGGATAATAACAGATTTCCAGAGCATAAGAATATGCCTTTTAACATGGAGGAACAGTATGTTCAGCCATCTGATTTGTGTTGAGAAATTGTTTTATTATTATGAAAAAAGAGAATACCTAGTAGAGAGTATTTAGGATCTATTGCAAAAGTTTGACCGATCACTTTAAATGTGAAGTGATGAACAGTTTGCCACAGGTTTTTAATCAGAGGGCAGTACCAAAAATATGGAGAAGGTCCCCATTTGGAGAGTTACTACACCAACAGTTATTGTTATTAGTGATTTTCATTTGTTGTAACACTGTCGGGGTCCTATATCATAAATGTAGAATTATTTTCTGTGTAAGTGCACTGTGCATATCCTTAAATGTTTTGTGATATGGTTGCCAGCATTTCAGCCATTGATTATCTGTAATGTTATAATTTAATAGTGTACTCCATTTATTTTTAGCCTTGATCGATTGGTCCGGTAGAGAATCTCTAATATTTTTTTAGATAATACTGCTTAGATGAGATGTTATTTTGGTCCAATGGGATACCTGGTGTTCTAGTAAGGATTGTGTAGATGAATGTTGAAAGTATATGTTGCATGCAGTTCGAAGTTGGAGATATTTCCAGAACTCTGTTTTGGGAAGATTCCATTGGTTACAAAGATTAGAGAAGGTTTTAAGTTTTAGGTCTTTTGATTCAATTATGTCAGACAGAAAGAGTATTCCTTTGTTTTTCCAAGTCCGAGAGAAAACTGGGTAACTTTCTAGGTAGATA
Organism: Neoceratodus forsteri; assembly: GCA_016271365.2. Taxonomy (NCBI): domain Eukaryota; kingdom Metazoa; phylum Chordata; order Ceratodontiformes; family Ceratodontidae; genus Neoceratodus; species Neoceratodus forsteri. The sequence goes on from CM057450.1 coordinate 1,645,551,184, forward strand.
TTGTTGTTACCCCAAAAAGGGGAATATGCAATGGGTGTTGGATTAGAATTCAGTTGTTTATGTAGCAATTTCCAATAAAACACCAAAGGTGCAATTGTAGAGTGAGATTTTAGATTGTGGGGTAGTTTATTATAGATATGGGAGGTAGGAACATTACCAGGACATAAAGAAGATTCCATACTGACCCATAGGGGAGTTTGGGCAGGTGGTTTACAAAACCATTTGATGGTTTGGGCTGCTCGATAAGCCCATAGGTAAGCTTGGAACCAGGGTAGTCTGAAGCCACCTTTCCACCAGTGAATGAATACTTCTGCTCAGTATTCACAAATGAAGAAGAGGGGGAGGTACCTAATCCAGTCAATAGAAGCACTCTTGATAGGGAGTTGATATCAGTCCTTTTACAGAACAAAGGGTTCTGAAAGAACTCCTAAAACTGAAGGTGGATAAAGCAATAGGGCCTGATGGGAGTCACCCCAGAATTCTAAAAGAACTAAGGGGAGAACTAGTAGCACCACTGACTACCCTTTGTAGCAAATCATGGGAGGATGGTGTGGTACCCAAGGACTGGAGGAGTGCAGATGTGATTCCCCTTCACAAAAGTTGGAGCAAGACAGAGGCAGGAAACTACAGACCTGTCAGTTTGACCTCAGTGGTAGGGAAAATGATAGAATCACTTCTGAAGGAAAGACTTGTTGAGTACCTAGAGGCCAGTGGGGCACAGGATCCAAGACAGTATGGATTCACAGCAGGAAGGTCATGTCAGATGAATCTAACTTGATTTCTTTGACTGGGTGACCAAAGTAGTAGACCAGGGAGGCGCTTTGGACATGGCCTACCTAGACTTTAGCAAGGCATTTGACACAGTCCCGCACAAAAGATTAATAAACAAATTAGCCAGTCTGAGAGTGGGTCCCAGGGTGGTAGCCTGGGTAAAACATTGGCTGGACAGCAGAAAACAGAGGGTAATAGTAAATCGAGTCCACAGTGAAGAAAGGGGGATTACTAGTGGGGTACTGCAGGGTTTAGTACTAGGTCCAGTCCTTTTTTAATGTCTTTATAAGTGACATTGCAGAGGGACTGGAAGGAAAAGTATGTCTCTTTGCAGATGACACAAATATCTGCAACAGGGTTGATACACAAGGTGGGGTGGAAAAGGATGAGAAGGGACTTGGCAAGGTTGGAGGAATGGTCAAATGTATGGCAGCTCAGATTCAATGCAAAGTGCAAAGTAATGCACCTGGGAAACAAAAACCCAGGGGAAGAGTACACAATGGGGGGTGAGATGCTGACAAAAACAAAAATGGAATGGGACCTGGGGGTAGTTATATCAGATGACCTAAAGGTGAGCAAGCAATGTGAAACGGCAGTAAGAAGGGCTGGGGGGATACTGGGATGCATAGGGAGAGGCATCACCAGTAGAAAACAGGAAGTTGTTATCCCGCTGTACAGACAGTTGGTAAGACCACATCTGGAGTACTGTGTGCAGTTCTGGAGACCCCATCTCCACAAAAACATAGACAGGGTGGAGGCTGTTCAGAGGAGAACAACCAAAATGGTGCAGAGACTGCACCAGAAGACATATGAAGAAAGACTAAAGGAGCTTAATATGTATAGCCTAAAGGAAAGGAGGGAGAGTGGGGACATGATAGATACTTTCAAGTACCTCAAGGGAATCAACAAAGTCCTAGAGGGTAGCATCTTTCAGAAAAAGAGATGTGCAAGAACAAGGGGGCACAATTTGAAGATGGAGGGGGGGATGGCTCAGAGGTAATGTGAGGAAGTATTTCCTCATGGAGCGGGTTGTGGATGCATGGAACAGCCTTCCTGAGGAGGTTGTGAAGCCAAAAACAGTGTGGGAATTCAAGAATGCATGGGACAGACATAAGGCAATTCTAGTGGGGGGGAGGTAGGAGGAAGTAGGCTGTTGGTTAACTAGGATCTGCAGCTTATCCATTAGATTGGGAAATGGTCAGACTAGGTGGGCCAAGCGGTCCTTATCTGCCATCAAATTCTATGTTTCTATGTCTGTGTTTGCTTTACCCTTAATTTTAAAGTGAAGTTGCACTGATTTGTATGGACTTTGCATTAACTTCACCTTGTTATTGCTATTTAAGGTACATTTTGCAGTGATTCATGGCATGGCAGGTCACACGGACTCTATATTGTCTTGAACAGCCTCAGTTCATCATAGTGTGTGTAGTGGAAAGCTGGAGACAGTTTGCTCTCAGAGCTCTGAGATTCAAACCCTCTAAAAGCCTTTAAAAAATGCCCTTTTACCAAAAAAGTTTATGTCAAAATTTAGTACATCGATTGCAGGAAACCCTCATGTGTTCATATCACTGATCGTTTATTGATTTTGTGTGCATATTGAATGTTAATTTAGTACATTCAGTGTCTGTACTGACAGACACTGTAGACGTTTGCTTCGGGGGAGGGACATATCTGTGGTGAAGGGAGATTCACAGTGAGAAAGGCAGTCTTTCTAACTGTTGCTGGGTGGCTAGTGCTTTAGTATTTGTGTGTTCATGTACACACAGTAATACCTGTAGTAATTTTTGATAATTTTTTGCAGTTTGCTGTGGTGCAGTGCATTTTTTCAGTCGGTTTAAAAGATTTGGTTATAGTTACAGCCCGTGAAATTCTTTTTATTTTTTATAATTTTTCTTTTTCTTTTTCTGCAATTTTGTGTTATTTTTTTTTTATTCATTGAAAATATAGTTTTATATTTTATTACATTTACATTGATAAAATACCTCAAAATGACCTTATACACACTAGAAATCACATTCCTAGTTAACTACATTGTATTAAACAGCATTATGTGCTCATTTTAAAAGGTTTTGTGAATTCCACTATCACTTCCTTGTGGAAAATCTCTGTGGTAACATTGGCGCCTAAACAACAACTGCTGCAAGCCTTTATTTCGTTTTTGCCCAAACAAACAAGCAATGTTTTAACCTTTTTTGTTTCTTTGTATTAATTTTATTTCTTTTTATACCTTGAATTTCTTATTTCTTGTTATTTCTTATTTAAGAAGAACACGGGTCTCTAGTTAAAGTGTACTGAACTGTTAAACTTTCTGTGCATTACCTGTAGTGTATGTGTTCATGTGTGCATGTGCTGTCAAGTCAGACACATTTTATTGTGCTATGCCTTAATCACAGCACTCTGAGTTTTTACTTCTTCATTCTATCTACTTAGTGGACTGGTACTGCAGCTGCCAACCCCCCCCCCCCCAAGCAAAAGGTATTATTTTTCCAGTTTGGATATGTGTGACTAATGGTTAAGGTGTTGTGCCTGTATGGCTGCATCTCTTATGTGCACAGTCTTCATCTGTCTTTGCGTCTCCATCTGTTTAGGGTCCAATCTCCATCTATAAGTCACAGTTGTTGTTTTTTGGCTTCCCAGTTCAGAAATGTAAATTTGTTGTAATTTTGTGTGTAATGCAAAAAATTGCCTGCAAAGAGATGTGCATACAAAGATATTTCTGGCCATGGCACTGCTGCCAGTGGTAAGAGTGGCTGTGGGCATGGTAATACACAGCATATGGTCATAGTTGATGGCAGTAAAGGGATTTCTCCAACTATGTTTTTCACAGTGCAATCAGTTGATTCAATGATGGTTTGAGATGCTGTTGTCTCCATCTCCGCTGGTGGTGGTAGTGAAGTTGTTGATGGCGTGATTATTGGACCAAGTTTAACCCATGACAAGTTAACAGGTTACCAAAATATTGTGGAGTGTAAGACGTGAGTCAGAGTGTAGTTGATCACACAGTCCCCATCCTCATAGTAGTTGAACATGATTCTAATCCTGATGATGGCTCACAGTCGCATCTCATATTTCCATTCCTGGGCCATCCAATGATTCAAATGTTGAAGAAAAAATAGTTGATGATCATAATGAGGCTATGGTTGGAACATGTTCTCCACAGGACAGCATGCAAGCTCAAACTGTGGATGCAGATGATTATGATGATTTCAGCGAGCCCAACTGGGAACCTGAGAAAAAGAAACTAAAGGTGGCTGTGTGTAAACAGTCTGTTAGCAAATCACCACCTCCTCAAAGTTGTGATGTAGCTGTGTCTGTTGATGATGATGACCAAGTAATATTCGTAGACTGTGATGGTCAGGTAAAGTCCAGGTGTGCCCAACAACAGAAATCATGCAGTACACCCCCTATTTCAGTGTCCAAAAAAAAGTCGAATATGCAGCATCAGGGACATGTGAAAAGTAGGGCATCAAAATCCCTCGTTTGGGATTTTTTTATATAAAATGCAAGTGATGAAACTGTGGCAATCTGCCATGTTTGCCAAGCATGTGTGAGGCGTGGTAATAAAGGTAGCCATCTGGACACCGGGGCCAGCATACACAGCTGAAGAGCAGGCACACGGCACTGTGGAATCAGCACCAGAGGGGAGCTAATGCCATAGTGGGGCATTCATCCTTATCCACCTTATTGAGCATGGTATCCCCTTTCTTGACTGTAAGTAGCCTTGTCTGTATTAGTGGTGAAATAATGCCTGAGGATTACTACAGGCATCAGGAGTAGGAGGATTTTGAATTGTCAAGTAATGATCAGAGTAGTAGTGACAGTGGTCTATGCAGTATTTCTACTCCAACATAAACACCTGTACTTAAAATTGGGAAATTAACATAATTTATTGACTTTTCCCATGGTCACCCCTTATCATCATATGGCAAAAGCACCCCACCCATGGCCTTTCACAGATCAGAGCCATTTTGCATGTCATGTGCAAAACAGGTAACAACACAGCCCATATTGCACAGTCTTTTTGCCCGTAACATGAAATACCCATCATATCATGTGGTGTCAAGTGATCTGAATGCTGCTGTTGCAGAAATTCTGGCAATTATCCTTTTGCCCTTCTCCTTGGTGGAGAATTCTGGATTCTGGCATGTTGTGGCATGCACCTGCCCCAAATGGAAAGTCCCATCCAGGACCTACTTTTCCACCCATGCTGTCCTTGAGTTATACTGGACTGTGACAGAATCTGTAAGACATGCCCCTCAACATTCCTCCTCATCATACATCCACTTAAGTATGGATATGTGGACAAGTGGCAAAACAGAAGGCTAGATCCTATTTGTGTATTACTGCATATTGGGTGCAGGTACCAGGGGTTGTCTGTGCTGACAGGATTGGAAAGCAGTGTAATAAGGCAGACTCTCATGGTAGCAACCTTCAGGGAATTAGACAGCATGTGACACTTGCAATGCGCAGTGTTACAGGGTCCCACACAGGTGAAACATGCTAGACTTGCTAATGACAGAAATTGATAAGTGGTTGAACCCCCTGTCCCTCAAAGTTGGCTTTATAGCTAGTGACAATGGATCAAACATCATTAAATGTATCAACAATGGTGGCTTTGTGAGGGTTCCCTGCATGGCCCACTGATTAAATCTTGTGGTATAGGAGTTTCTTCAGCACCCTGGCATCAAGCAAATGCTGACAGTTGCACGCCACATCTGTGCACACTTTGTACATTCTGGAAAGGCCCCATGACCATTTTAGGCAGCTGCAGATTCAAAACAACCACCCTCAGCACTGACTCAAGCTGGAAGTTATCACGTTCTGGAACTCAACACTTTACATGGAGAAGCAGCTGAATGAACACTACAAAGCCATCTCAGAATACCTAATAATGCACACTAGCCATGACAGTTCAGGAACCTCAATGACAACTGAACAATGGCGCCTCATGGACTCAATGATATCAATTTTGAGGCAGTTTGAACATGCAACACAGGCAGTGAGTGGTGACACTGCATCTATTAGTCAAGCCATTCTACTGCTGCGGGTGCTAAGGCAGACTGTGTTGAATCTGCAGCCTAGCCTTGATGTGTCTAGAGATAGGTCAAGCAGTGCATTACTTAAACACATGCTTACAATATTCATCCGCAGTCGCCACATAGCCACTATTCAGCAAAGTGCATAATTTGGAATAGCAACAATGTTGGACCCATGCTACAAACGTGGCATTGCATACTTACTGGAAGGAGGGCCAGATCAGGTTCAAAACCTTACTGGACAGCTGGTGCGACTGGTTCATGGGGCACAGAAGTCACATGTAAAGTTCTGCAAACCACAGCAAAACAAGGCTGAAGGTCACTGTGGAGTAAGCACATCCAGTAAGATAGCTGCAGGGCAAGGGGGGGTCAGCAAAACAGTTTCCATTAACCCGCTTTGGGGTGCCTTGTCTCAAGTAGGAATCTGTGACCTTGATGAATCCTGTGAACAAGTGGATGACTCATCATCAGGACTGCAAGCAGCACAGAAAATGGTTGATGCCTATTTGGCAGAAAACATGCATCTATCAGTAATTGATTATCTTCTACTGTACTGGAGTGGTAAGGTGAATGAATGGCCAGAGCTGACTTCAGTAGCACTGAAGTATCTGATCAGCCCACCCTCCAGTGTAAGTGTGGAGAGGGTATTCAGTTCTGCAGGGCAATAGTGCATGACAAGCATACTAACCTCTCACCTACAAATGTCAGCATGATGACATTTATAAAAATGAATTAAGGTCACATACCAAGTTGAACTACCACATCTGTGTTTGTACCCCATCACAATGATGGTTGTGCTGATGATGTGGGTGAAGCAAACTATCCTGTTGGCAGTGTCAAATGGTGAACCACTGAGGTTGATGATTCAGTCATGGAAAAAGAATTCTTGAGGGGGCACAATTCTAACCTTGACAACTGTGAGGGCAGCTTCCTCTTTGATCAGGAGGATGAGGATGATGGTGCTGGTATTGTGTAATGGGTTAAAAGGCTGTTACATTTCTGTAATGTTAGCTTTTTTCTTTTGTAAAAGAAAAACAGTGTCCTTGACTCTCATTGCTTATGACAGAGATGCATACATAATGATCCATCATTCTATTTTACATTCCCAATGGTTTTGTAAAACAGAGTTTTTTGCAATGATATATGTCCATGTTGACTGTTGCCTGCCATAAGATCTGTATCTGAATGTACTGTTTTACCATGTATTAACTGTAACTCCCGGGTTGCCCCTGAAAAAGGGACCTCCGGGGCCCAGTGGCCTACCTGGTCATCAAAATTCAATAAATATATATATATATATATATATATATATATATATATATATATATATATTCATTGCAAAATCCATTTTACAAAACCAGTTAGGGTTTCCATTACACCTTTAAAAGTATGGAAATTCAGTGTTAGGGTTAATACGTGTATCAGCACAACAATACCCATCTCTGCAAACATTAGAAACAAAACAGTTATTTGATATATCCCTTGGTGTCCTTCCACCTAACTCGTACACCATACAAATATATTGTTCTAAACCATATGATTACCATCTCAAATGGTGTACAAGTTAGGTGGAAGGATACCAAGGGATATATCAAATAACTGTTTTGTTTCTAATGCTTGCAGAGATTGATGTTGCTGTGCTGAAACACGAATTAACCCTAACACTGAATTTCCATACTTTTAAAGGTGTAATGGAAACCCTAAATGATTTTGCAAAACAGAGTTTTTTGCAATGAATTTCCTTACTTTTTGAGATAGGTGTGTAACAAAATTGTGACAAATACTCATAAGTTTGTTATTTTTTTCACACTGTGACCTCAGATTTTCGACATAGTCTTCTTATTACCCCACCTCCTAACCCTCATACTGTAGGTGCAAATTTCTTAATCCACGGCAAAATGCCATTCTGTGCCACAGCTGTGGAAACACATTTTGGACAGGATGTGAGAAATGACAGCTGCAGTATTCATGAGGTGCTGTGAAGAAATGGCTGTTTAAACTTTGGAGTGAAAATATAAATGATTGGCAGTTACATGCATGCATGCATAGGAAAATGTCATTGAATGTGTGTAACTTGGGCATTCTTTGTTACTTTTGCTCCAAAATTTCAATACTGCCTTTTTGAGACCCTACATTATAAACACTGGCACTGTCATTTCATTACTCAATCCTGAAAGATGATTTTATACATTGACCGCACCATTCCACGCCACAGGTGCAAAAGCACATTTGAGGAAGGATGTGAGAAATGCAGCTGTGCTGTTCATGAGGTGGTGTGAAAAGTGGCTATGTTGAAAACTTGCAGTGAAAATATAAATTGGAAAAGTTACACACATGCGAAGGAAAATTTCAATGACCATGCATAATTCAGGCATTTTGGGGTATTTTTGCACCAGGTTCTTCACATGGGCTTTTTGGGGCCCCACTTCATGCATCCCAAAAGATGATTTCTTTCAGCCACAGTGAAATCATCTTTTAGGACACAGTAACAAAATGACAGTGCCGGTGTTCATGAGGTGGGGTCCCAAAAAGTCCATGTTGAAAATTTGGTTCATGCCAGAGGGTACAGACAGAATGAGGAGGGACCTGCAGAAGCTTGGCAAATGAGCAAGGGTTTGGCAGTTGAAATTCAATGCAAAGAAGTCCAAGATAATGCATATGGGGAAGAAAAACCCTGAAACAACATATCAGTTGGGGGGTGAGGATATAGCATGCACCAAGCAGGAAAGGGACCTTGGGGTTATCATCTCTGATGTCCTCAAGGTAGGGAAACAGTGCGACAAGGCAGCAGGTAAAGCAAAAAGGATGCTGTGATGCATTGGAAGGGGCATCACCAGCAGAAAAAGGGAGGTGATAATTTAAATATACAGGACACTAGTGAGGCCCCACCTAGAGTACAATGTGCAGTTCTGGAGACCTTACCTACATAAGGACATAGACAGGGTAGAGAAGGTTCAAAGGAGGGCAACAAATATGGTACAGGGATTGCATCACAAGTCCTATGAGGAGAGGCTGAAAGACCTGAATATGTACTCCCTGGAGGAGAGGAGAGGAGGAGAGGAGAGGAGAGGAGAGGAGAGGAGAGGAGGGGAGAGGGATATGATAGAGACATACAAGTACCTTACAGGGAGGAACAGGGTGCAGGAATACACTGTTCCAGAACTAAAGAGCATGGGATGAAGTTGGAGGGAATGCAATTCAAATGAAACATGAAGAATGTCTTCACTGAAATGGTGGTGGACAAGAGGAACACCCTGCCAGAGGAAGTGGTGGGGGCTGAAATAATCATGGAATTTAAGAATGCATGGGATAGACATAAGTACATTCTGGAGGTCAGAGGTAAGGGGCAACAGATTTCTAGAAAAAACATAAAGTGAACTTACAAGCTCAACTGGGCAGACTGGGTGGGCCATAGACCCTTATCTGCAAACAGTGTCTATGTATCTATGTAAAATACCTACAAATGGCTGCAATATTGACACACAGTATGTTCAAAATGCCATTGACTGCCTCTATATGGCACTTACCTTTATTCTTCAGTTCACTGTTTGACTTTGAAGAGTGCAGACATGTCCCAGTCCACAGAAGATGACAACTGCCGACCTCGGTTGGTAAGTATAGGGCAAGGGGGTGTGGGGTGGTTGGTTGTTCAGTGGAAGGGTCGGGGTATGAGAGAGGGATGGAGAAACAGTGTGAGACCTTTTTGTTACAGGAGTTTAAAAAAAGATGTTGTGGACCGTTTTCTTTTTTCACAGGATCAGTAAAACGATTTCTCAGGGCACTGGGGGTGGGTTCTCCAGTGTCCCACACTGCTCTTGGGGGTACAACATAACTGGGTACACTATGTACACTGGAAGCGGGCTCCCTAGAGTCACACACTGCAGGTGGGGGTGAATGTAGTGCTGACATGGGAATTGGGCACCCTGCTGTTGGCAAAACCATTACATACATATTTCGAGACACTGGGACTGGATTCCCCAGTGTCCTACAGTGGGGGGAGCGGTTCTTTATCTGGGACACTGGGAATGGACTTGGCAGTGTCCTACTGTGCTGGTGGGGGTGGTGTTGGTTGGGGGAGCAATAAGATATTAAAATAGCAAAAAGCACAAAAGACAGTAGTTCAATGGCACAACACTTTTAGCCTTCAAGGATGAGGTGCACTTACCAGGGTGTTAAACTCAGTTGAAAAACACCGAGCTGGAAAACCAGCAAAGAGGTCAGCTCTTCATTCAGTCCTATAGTAAGTTTAAATCTCAGTTCATAGTGTTGCAGAAAACAAAGCCTGGCAGATCACCCAAGAGTTGAGATTATGTTTAAAAAAAACTCTAGGGGGTTCATGAAGCCTGGGGTGGGACCCTGGAGACTGTAGAATAGGCAGAGTTTGTTGACTGTTGGTTCCTGTTCCCCACTGTGTTGATTCTGTCTGCCAAAAAGGATTTAGTACTGCAAAATAGCATCTTTGTTCAGTGCAGAATCCCTTTCCATAGGGCTCATGCAAAGCAGAATCCTAGTTCAAAGCAGAATCCTAGTTCGGAAGCAGAATCCTAAATTGAAGCACAATCCTGGTTCAAATCAGAATCCTAAGAACCTTTTGTAATTTGTACATAAACATCAATAACAGAATCACCATGAAAACAGGCCTTGTATAAGACCTATGGTGTAAACTTTTCGCATTGTCAAATAGTTTTTGGCCTGTATAAATAAAAATGTTTTTCACTGCTACTATTACTACTACTAATTCTAAGCAGAACCCTAGTTCGAAGCAGAATCCTGTATTGTGTAGGACATCTATTTTTCCCTATAGGAAATAATGGAAAATTCAACATGTCATAACTTTGGAACAAATGTGTATTTTCCCACCAAATCTTCAAAAGGCACATCTGTGAGGCCAAGGCTTTCCACCCTGGAAATTTCAGCCCAGAAGCTAAAGCCGTTTCTGAGATACAGGTGAACAAAAAAAAAGTGTCAAACCCCCAAACTTTTATTTTTAACACTTTGTATCTTGGAAATGACTAAAGCTATTAAGATAAAATTTAACACTTACAAACACCTCCACAGAGTAATTATGCATGCCAAATTTTGTACAAATCACTTTAACCATTACACGTTATTGAGATCCAAAAATTGCCCTTTAACATTAATAAACACAAACAGCAAAACTCTCAGAAATCTGTTTTTTTCAACACTATGTATCTCAGAAACCAAACAAGGGATTCAAACCAAATTTGCAAGTGGAGAGACCTTTGCCCTAGGCTGAAGCTTGTCAAATTTCCTGCAAATCTGTTGGAGTGTTGCAAAGTCATTCAGGTGCAAAGGATGCAAAACTGGATGACAGTGTGTGAAAATCACTTTCACTTTTACATCTATCTTCTCCCATAGGAAATAATGGCAAATTCAAGATTTAATAACTTTGGAATGGATTACTATTGTTTTACCAAACCTTCAAAAGGCACATCTGTGAGGTCAAGGCTTTCTACCGGGAAAACTTCAGCCCAGCACCTAAAGCCATTTTTAAAATACAGGTGACCACAAAACCCCCAGCAAAAACCAGGGAAATCTCTGTATTATCAACACTTTATATCTCAAAAATCTCAAAGGGGATTCAAACCAAATTTGGTACACCCACAGACCTACCCCATGCCGAATATCAGGAAAATCTGTGAAACCAATTTAAAGTTATTAACCAGGAAAATTTGCCCTTTAACATTAAACACTCCTACAAACCCTAACTACACTGGCCCTACCAAGCCAGTATAATACAGTAAATGTCTGGGTCCCTGAAAAAACATGAACATGAAATGTACAGTAATTTACCAATGGTAGTATGAATACATGAGATAGGGCAGTATGTTTCAGTCAGTGCAGCAGATTAATGGTCCTCCAGAACATCACTGTATGGTTCACCCAGGGGTCATCTGTGGCTATCATCATCATTTGTCAACACACTGTGCATCAGCTCAGTCAGCGGCAGCAGCAGAAAACAGAAGTGCAACAGCAGCAGTAGCAGCAGGCACCAGAGTTGAGGCTGTTGGTGCATGCTTTAATCAGTATGTCCTGAAATAAATGTGACTTTTCAGCACATTTTCTCATGTGACTGTTCTTCATCTGGGTTCTGGCTTTTTCATGACAGTTTAACAGCAGCCATTTTAGTGGGCACACTTATGCAGAGTTGTGGCTGTTAGTGCACGCTTTAGTCAGTGTGTCCTGAAATAAGTGTGACTTTTCAGCACATTTTCTCATGTGATTATTTTTCATCTCGGGTCAGGACACTAATACTGCATGCTGAATGAGTAAATGAGGAGTATTTTAAACCAATGGAGATTTTTTTCTGTTTTTTTCTGCATGATCTGGGTGTTAAAAGTATTGTTTATTTCTAAATAACTGTCATTATGCTTCTGATGAAGGACTTGTTGGTCCGAAAGCTAAAGCACTTTGTTCTTGTTGTTACCTCTATGTAGATCCATTAAAAGGTATCAAATCATTTGCTTCTGGATCTGTTCTTACAAGGACCAATATGGCAAATACTAAATCTAGATTTCAGAAATAAGTGTGACTTTTCAGCACATTTTCACATGTGATTATTATTCTTCATCTGGGGTTGGGCCATTTCATGACAGTTTAACAGCAGTCATTTTAGTGGGCACACTTATGCAGAGCTGTGGCTGTTTGTGCATGCTGTAATCAGTGTGTCCTGAAATAAATGACTTTTCAGCACATTTTCTCATGTGATTATTCTTCATCTCGAGTCAGGACACTAATACTGCATGCTGAATGATGTAGCAAGATAGCAGTATAAGCATGCTACATTCACATATCATAGTAATTTTTTTTCTGGTGGGATTGTATAGTAATTGTGTTGGGTGATGGTAGGGTATTTTGATTGTGGATGTTGTGGATATGTTAAGAAAACAGAACACAGTCAACAGTAACCAAAAACGTATATTGCACGATAACTACCGCAGCAGTGCAATAATCGGTTCAACATTTTTACCTCTACTTTTCTATGCGATTTTCGATTGGTAGTAGTTATCTACTGACTTGTCTATATGATACCCTTATTTCCACAACTTACATCTGCTGGTCTATGGTTTTTCACATTTGACATAATAAACAGTGCTCCTTTTAATCTTGCTTGTGGCAGGTTTTCATCAGTATTCACACCAGTTTTTGTACATCAATTATTTCAAATCCTTTCTGTTGGGACTACAATGAAGTGCCATGCAATCCTGTAGGACATGGTACACTCCCATTACACTACGGAGCAGTAGGTGTTCAAAAACAGCTGGGTAAACTGATTAAAATGATGGTTCAGAACAAGACTAAAAGGAGCACTACTGTTATTTCATATCTGAAAAAAGGGAGTAAGCACACTACAAGGAACCCATGACAAAACATGAGTGTGTCAGGGCATTAATGTACATCCTGGATGTGATGCAAGGTACGAAGGCTTGCAAGAGTGACTTACACTGGCTGGGAAGTGCATTAATACCCTGATGCACCCATGGGCTGTAGTGGGTCATATCAAACTTATAAAACAGGATGGCTAACTGTAAAAAGCAAAAATTAAAAATCTTTCTACGATAAGCATGACAACTGTTGGTCAAGCGGAGCATTAATGAATGACCAGGTGACACTTCTTGCCAAATGGCAAGTTGTCACATTTGAACTTTCATTAATGACTTTTTTATAATGCAGAAGAACATTAACTGTGAAAGTAATTGTATCATACAAACAAGTCAGTAAATAAGGGACAATTGAAAATAGAATAAAACTGTATAAGTCAAAATTATTTAAGAGCAGGTGTACATTGTCAGGTGGTTATTATTATCCAGAACCCCTCAAAAATATATGATAGCTGACATGCTCCAGTGTTGAGGGGTATTAATAATATCATGTGGTCCAGTCCAGTAACAAAGTTAAAGCACCCCGAATGTGTACCCACAGAAAAACACAGCAGTGTCTGAAACCGGCTGACACAATGCCCAGGCAGGCACACCCATGTTAATTTGGGGACATCAGTAAATGAACTGAGAGATGTACTACACTCACATGTATGGGCACGTTTTTTCTAGAGTGTCTTGTACTACTTAGTGTTGCTATTTACAGAAATGAAAGCAACCGCAGGAGTGAAGTAACAGCCATTCTTACTACAGCAGTCACTTTCAGTTTTCTAAATTGTAGCTATAAACAGCACTAACAGCTAAAGAAAGATCGCGCCCATACAGCTCAATGGAGTGCACACTCACCATTAATTTTCTAACATCACAAAATTAACATGGGGAGCCTGCCTTCATGGCGGCATGTCAGCAAGTTCAGGAAATACCTCTGTTTTTCTGTGGGTACACATTTGGGGTGCTATAACTGTTTGACTGGAAAATGAAGGCCAGTCAGCATGGCTCTCAGTCACTGTCCACAGCTTAATGATCCACAATCATTGCAGTAGAATAAATTCCACATAACATTATTTACCACCTCAGCCTTGACACAGCTTAGGTACTGTGCAACAAGGTTCAGATTGCTATGTGGGGAGGGGCACCTCTATCTGTGTGCTGGTAAAATAAACTTTTGGGAAATTTATTCTACTGCAATTGCTGTGGATTATTAAGCTGTGGATAGGGAACTGAGAGCTGTACTGACTGTTCATACTTCAATAGATGGGACCACATGGTATATTATTAATACTATCAACAATGGACAAAGTCATCTATCATATATGTTTGCAGGGGGCTGGGAACCTGACAATGCACACCTGCTCTTTAACAGATTATTGCACTGCTACTTTAACACAAACAACAGGACAGGAAGAAAACATTACTGCCAAAAAAAAAAAAATTCCTGTTTGTATACGGAGATTATTAACTAAGAATATAAGGAAGGGAAGGACAGCATTTTTAGGTTACTTTCTTTAAACTGATTTTAGGGGGTGTTTTTAAAATTTCTTGGGGGAACAAGGTTATGACTGAGAAAGAAAGACAGAACACAAAATGAAAATAATACACTAAACAAAAACTCTAAGGTTCAAAGTTATGGTGAGACAGCAGCAGTTGGAGCATGGACATAATCTGCATTTGGTGACCCTCCATATGCTCCAGCTGCTCCTCAAAGCTCTCCACCCTGTTAGTAAGGTGGTCAACCGCATTCCACATAAACGCCAAATCAGCCTGTGTGGCAGGCATTTTTGCAGGGTTTCCAGAGTCATGACATGCAGGTGCAGGTTCTGGAGCAGCCACTTGCTCTCTGGCTATTCTGCACTTCACACCCCATGCAGGTGGAGGCCATGCTGCCACCTGTTGCCCAGCAGGTGCATTCCATGTACATCCTGCAGCCTTGGCCTCCCACTCCACACAGTGATGGTTTGCAAGGTGCATGCACTGCCCACCTGTTCCCAGATGTGTGCCCCTTGGCCAACAATGTACAAGCACACTATATATCGTGCACTTCACAACACTGGGGTCACCAGACAGTGAAGTGAAGAATTCCCACACAACAGAGCTGCGGGGTGGACTAGGCACAGATGGGGAGCCCCCAGGTATTATGGTTATGGGCTGCTGGTGCACAATTGGGGGAGACAACCTGCTTCTGCTGCTTCTGAGACTGCTGCAGTGGCTCCTGCATGACCTCCTGCTGCTGATGATGATCCGTAGGGGTCATGGCAGGCAGTGGGAGAGCAGTTGTAGGTGCCACTGTTGGGGGGTGCTTGCATGGCACCCTTGCCTCCTCTTTCAGGGAGGGGAGCACTAGCACTAAAGACAGTGCTGCAATTGATATGCATGATGCCACCATGCCTATGTGCCCAACACGCTGTCCTCTATGTGCCCCAGAAGAAACAAACCCACCTCTCCCCATTTTACACAAAAAAACAAACAAATAAACTATTAAAAACAACTACTGAAACAAAAATAAAAAGAGGTAAACTAAGGAATCAGGAGTGGAATATGAACTCAAAATCAAAAGGAGCACAACTCAAAACAACAAATAGGCAACTAAGCCACAAAAAAAATCTCAAAATTCGATTGAAGATTCAAAATATAACTCTTTCTCTATACCACACAAAAAAGCTCCTTCTCCAAGACTAGGCAAGGTAAAAATGAAACTGTTTTACTGTCTTGCCTGATTTACTTCCTGCCTGCAGCATGTGACCTGTAGACTGTGAGTCTGTGATTCATGTGATCACACACTTCACCTTTCTGTGTAAATAATGTGAAGTGAAATAGTGGGGACTTCGCGTAGCCCCAAATGGACATGAAGTGAACAACTTTGCCTGGACTTCGTTAAGGAATTAAAACTTCGCTGCATCTCTGATCGAGACAAAGTCACATAATAGAGCATACTGTACAACATTACCAGCACTGCCAAATAGAGTTTTAATTTGAATTCATGTAGTCACATCTATGCAGTAAATGTACTGTAGCCAGCTGATTCATTAACAGTTGTTGTAAACAAGCAACAATAAACTCAAAAAGCAAATTGAGTTGCACTTCAAAGACAGAGGACTAAAGAAAATTATTTTTTTTTCTTATTTATTTTTTTAACCAAACTGGCTTGAACCCATGAATATTTAACAAGAAGGCAGGACAAACAGACAGATACCAAAATGTGTGATTCAAAACTCATTGTTTCCATTGCCTGTCTTGTTGCCAGTTAGTGTTCATGGATGCACTGAGTGTTCTTTGCATTTCAACAAATTCATTAAAGAGCATGTCACATATGACTTGGACATGTTTAAAAACTTAATATTTACATATAATTTATCATTGACCTATTTTCTGGGTTTATAACCTCCTGGCTAAGAGCTGTTGAGCTTGAAACACAGAGACATTTGGTTGGGTGCTTGTTCACAGTGTTTACATTTCCCTGGACTGCTTTCAGTCACTACTGAAAAAAACAACAATATTTCTCAGTGAGATTACTCAAATGATCAAATCCACTGAACAAAAAAATCCTTGTAATGTACTTTTTACTTAAGCAACCTATGAGTCCTACCATTAGCATGCAAAACACTGTGTATCAGTTCTGTACATAAAGCTTTTTTATATATTTGCATGTGCAAAAAGACAATTAAGTTATGATTTTTCTGTGACTGTACACAGCAGTGCCTAAAGGTAAGCAGCAGTGCTGTACCAATGAATGTCTTTTGTTCAGTATATAGTTTAGGGCACATTTTGTGTAACCTTGTAAGGGAGGACAAGCGAGGGAAGCACACAAACAGGAGGATCGGTCAAGGAGGGTGGAGGTGGATATATAACATGTGGTAAGGACAGAAAGGAGGCATGGAAAAAGTAGGGCATTTGTGAGGGGGAGGCAGGATCCAGGATCTGGAGCCGGAACCCAGATGAGGGTGGATGGTCAAAAGGGGATAGAGATGACAGCTGACAGCAAGAAAAGGACAACGAGAAAGAGGGGGCAAGGGGAGGACAAGTAGGGAAGGACAGGGAGCAGAGGAAGGCATCTGCACTGGGAGGAAGGTGCAAGAAAGGCCAGGACAGTAGAGATAAGGCACTCTCAGGGATAGAAAATGCAAGGGCAGTCATAGTGTATGGAGATTCAATCATAAAGGTGATTCAGTGGCAAAGGAGGAAAGTAGCTTTTAAGGGGAGATCATTTGTTTGAGACCTAGGAATGGAGGCCAAAAGGGTGCTGCCTAGACTAAAAGACTGCATCAGTTTAGTGGGAGGCAAGCCGCACCTAGTATTGCAACTGGGTATGAATGATTTAGCTGGGGAGGAGGTCGAAGTAGTTCAAAGAAGGTTCAGGGAGCTTGCAGAGGGATGTAGAGGGCTAGTCAGTTCCTTGGCCTTCTAGGAAGTCCTACCAGTGCATTGTGCTAGCACAACCAGACAATTCAGAGTAAAGGAATTTAACATCTGGCTAAGGCAGTGGTGCATGGGTGGATGAACACCTGTACGCAAGGGATAGGTTACATGTAAGTGACACAGGGGCTAGATTACTGAGAGAAAAGTTGCAGGGATATATAGATGAGAGAGTGGAGATTGACTTAAATTTAAACTAGACAGGGGAGAGTATGGCACTAGGAGGGAAGGAGACTCTTGGCCTAGGGGAGATAACCTAGCTTGCACTCTCCCAGTGCAAGAGACAAGGGACAGCTGGAGGGAAGGGGATCATATTCAGATTGGGCCCTGGGTGACAAGTGGTGTTCCCCAGGGTTCAGTGTTGGGCCCCTGCCTGTTTAATGTGTATATCTCTACATTAAAAATAAATACCCCCAATGTTTGGCTATCTAAATTTGCTGATGATTGCAGATTAGGAGCTATTGTAAATTATTTGACTGATGTATTAGCCTTACAAGCAGCTATTAGTAACGTAGCAACATGGACTGAATTAAATAAACTGGAATTAAACTCTGCAAAATGTAAGATTATGCATATGGGAAAAAATAATGACAATGCGATTTATAAAATTGGTCATGACATATTAACTGATACCATACAAGAAAAGGACTTGGGTATAATGATCACCCCGATTTTAAATTTAGTCACCACTGTTCATCTCAGATGAGAAAGGCAAATCAGAATTTAAACAGTATACTCAGGCATATATCCAGTGGGGATGCCAAAGTTTTGATCCCCTTGTATAGCTCCCTGGTTAGACCCCACCTAGAGCATTGTGCTCAGGTGTGGTCACCATGTAAGAGGGAAGACATTGTTAGGCTAGAGGGTATTCAAAAAAGAATGACTAAAGCTATAACAGGTCTAGCGAATAGATCTTATAGGGAAAGGATGGAAATCCTGGGCATATATTCACTGTTCTATCATAGATTTAGAGGAGATATGTGTATGCTTTTTAAAGCTTTAGGAGATTCTTTACTGTGGGAGGAGCTGGGAATTAAATTCAGTGTTGATCGTGTAAGCTCTAGGAAGCATTCCAAACAACTTTTTCAGCTGAGATGGAATTTAGAATTAAGAAAACATTGGTTTAGCCAAAGGGTTGTGTCATCTTGGTATGATCTACCTGTATCAATTGTGGAGAGTCCCAGTATGAATACTTTTAAAGCTAGATTGGATGTCGAGTTTAGAGACAGGGTGTATGAATTTTAAGTATTAAATATTTGGGTAAGGCAAGCTATAAGGATGTGTAGTCCATAAATGCTTGAATTTTTTCCTATGATTCTTATGATTCGTATGATAAGGGCGGGGGGGATGGAAGGGAATACTAACCAATGCCAGGAGCTTAGGGAATAAAATGGTGGTGTTAAAGCCAGTAGTGGGAGTGGACAACCTAGACCTAACTGCAATAACAGAAATGTGGTGGATGGACTGCCATAGCTGGGAAGTGGAGTTACAAGGGTAAAGTTTTTTTAGGAAAGATAGACAGGGAAAAAAAAGTGAGGAGGTAGCCATGTATGTGAGGGATGGGATAAGAGTGGTGGAGGGTAAACAGGGGAAGGGATCTGCTGAGATCCTTTGGGTAACCTTGGGCAGAAAGGGGGGGGACACTAGGGATACGGGTGGTCTACAGACCACCACACCAGGGTGATGAGGTGGATATGGAAATGGCTAGGGACATACAAGAGAAGGCCAGTAAAGGGAAGATCCTAGTAGTTGGGGACACAAACCTACCCGATGTAGACTGGCAAATTCCACTGGCCACATCTGAAAAAAGCAGGGACTTGTTAGAATAAAACAAAGAAAGGCGGCTAATGAGACAACAACTGGAGTCTCATTAGCCACCTTTCTTTGTTTTATAGTGTAGTTTTGCGGTCAGCTCTGAGTATGCGGCATTTGAAAAAACAGTCGAATGGCATCCGGGAATCCAGGAAATACAGGAATTCCGGAGTTAAGTAGCAGCACCCCACAGGTATTTTGTGAGTATACAGGAACCCCTGGTATGAGTAACACATCTGATACTTTGAATTTAAGCTAATTAAGTATTTACCCAGTGGAAGCAGTTATGCATAATGATACAAACAGAGTTACCTCTGCAAGTACTACAGCCTTTATTGATTCATTGTTTTATAAAGATGGGGATGCAAATCCGCTTTTGGAGCACATTGATGAAAGTAATACAACAAGAGAGGCGGGTACAGATAATGGAGCAAGAGAGCAGGGGCCTATGACTATTAAGGAAGCATTTGTTCAACTTGAAAGAGCAGTTTTAAAAGCATGCAGACTGCATTGGCAACGAGTGTCATTAACTGCCTGCTTGAAGGTAAGCAGGGCCCCACGCTGTCTCTGTTTCACAAAGCAGCCAGCTTTTGGTTTATAGTGTGTGAACTTTTTAACTGACTGGCAGACACACTGCTTGGATTCCAGTGCTGGGTTAATACATATTATTTTAAAACATGCTGAAGTGCAGGAGAGAGAGATTAAGGAGATTATTATTACTAGAAAAAAAGATGTGCAGCAACTTGGGACTCATTTTGAATATAAACAATATAGAGAATGATTAGAATTAACTATTAAAAAATGTGATACAAGGATTAAAAGAGTAAAAGAATGCACGTTTGAGAGATCACAAAGACTGTCTGGAAGGGAGAATTTTTGAATGGGGGAGAAAGAAAAATAATTTTAAAAATGTCCCACAATCCATTCTAAAAAGAACGGTGGAACCCACTGACACTTATACAAGTGGCTTAGGGTCAGAATTGGATGAAAGAAGTAATGATGAGAATGATGGTATAGCCCTGAATAAAAGGAGTGAAACAAACCACAGGCCTTTTTTTATCAAACAGGGGGGAGGAAATAGTGACCCCTTCCCCTGAATCAGCAGGCCCTAATGCAATCCAGAGAAATAGAACTTGAACAACAACCTCTACCTCCACAACAAGAGAGACAAGAGGGTTTAACACCACCTCATTATCCCAATTTGCCAGAAATACCTCAGATACAGAAAACCCTGAGGAGGAACCGCTGATTTTTGAGGTTCCAAACATATGGAGAAAAATCAGGGGAGGCATGCGGGAGAAGGGGAGGAAAAGGTCAATTGTAAAGGGGCCGCTGGAACAGAGGATGAGGCAGGTATCAGCGGAGGGCCACATACTGGAATCAGTAAATGCACTTCTAGTCAATTTATCAGAACATGTTTTGACTGATATGGAACATCAAGTGCTTCAAAAAGGTTTGAACTTTGTTCTGACGAACTATATGAAAGAGTTTGAAGTCATATTAAATTTACAAAAGTTCACCAGAAAGCTTGATTTACAAGTGTTATACTGTAAGGAGAATATTCAATCACAGGACATGTCCATACAAGATAATGGAAAGTCAAATGGGACCCTGGAGGAAACTAGAATACTTAGTACTCCTGAAGAATGTAGTAGTAAAAGTTTGAGAAAACCATCTACTTTTGTTCCCCCAGGTTGTGCAGCAGCTACCACCTTTCAGAAAGCTTGCAAATGAGATTTGCTTCAGTTTCTTCCGGAAAATAAAAAACCCAAGGTACAATAATTGCTCTCGAGAAGAATGGGAAGTGCAACAAAATTTGTCAAGAAATACCAAAATTATAATTAAAAAAGCAGACAAGAAAGGAGATATTGTACTTCTTGATAAAGTTAAGTATGAAAATGAGATGCTTAAGCAATTATCAGATGCAAATTTTTATAGGCTGTTACCAAAAGATATGACAATGGAATTTAATAATCAGATAGATGTATATTTGTATGAGATCTGGATTGACGGTTTGATTAACAAGCAAACTTATGAGTTTTTGCATGTAGAATATCCTGTAAAACCTACACTATATGGCTTACCCAAGAAAAGGAGGGTTGGACACTGGTTTGTTTAGAAAGGAAATGTCTAAAAATGCAGCATTGGCTTTTGAGAGTTGCCATGCAAGGCACATTTTAAATAACATACCAAAAGGGCAGTTTATATGCCTTAGAAGAAATACAAATGTTGATGAAAAATTTGAATCAGATAGTAAGGTGCTGAGAGAAAGATTTTATGCAAGAGGCTATAATCGGGCTAGTGTGGAAAAAGCAGAAGAACAGTGAAAGCAATGAATCGAAATGAGGGGTGGGATATTTAGAAGGGTTGCGCATGGTGTAACACAGTTGCACCATACGCAACCCAGCCGATGCACCCAGGCATGATATTCAAAAGGAAAGTGCGTGGCAATAAATCCCGATGCACCGGGTGCATCAGTGATGTATGCGCTGCTAAGCGGGGATCGTGTCTACTGCATACCCGCACATCCCGATATTCAGCCTGGGATGTGCTGAGCAGATGCAGGTGCAACCCCTATCTGCACCACACACAGTTGAGCCAAAATAAACAGGAGCAACAGCTGGCCACCCACAGGTGATCCGCCGCATTGCAGGGCACAACAAGGCAGCTGCCAGCTGTGGGTGGCCACCCGAACTCCTGCGGCACCGTCCATCATGGTAGCACCCCCCTCATGCCAGATCATGGGCATATGTATTGAATTGAATACATCCATTATCCATGGTGGTCCAGTGGACGCTTCCAGCCCGGACTTGGGCATATGTATTGAATTAAATATAATCATATCTTCGGGTCCAGTGGACCGCTTGTGCTGATCGCTGGTAGTAATAAATGGTCCATCTCGGTGGTTCAGCAGCCTCGCCTCACTGCCCCACTGAGTCTTTCACCGCCCTCGTCAGCGGTGGTGGTAGTTTTCGTCTCGCAGCGTCGATCGACCGTGTAATAGTACGGCTACGCCCATTGTCCACAGCATGGGCCAATGGGCAGTAGATCTGTATTGCATTACATAGTCAGATATGTGAATGGATTCATTCATATCTCGACTGTGTAGTACGGCACGACGGTATCGCCCACGCCCGCCGCTGTGACCAATGGGCATACAGCCATACCGTACACAGTCAGTCGGTGGGTGGCCGGGTGGTTGGCGGGCAGGAGCGCCGCCCGCTGCTGATGGGGAGCGGGGTGGTGGGGCTCATTGGATGGGTGGGAAGGGGGCTACCACTGGACCACCAGGATGGTTTTGACATTTTATTTACTACATATGCCCACGATCCAGCTGGAAGTGGTCCACTGGACCACCAGGGATATTGGACATTTAATTTACTACTTATGCCTGTGATCGGGCTGGAAGAGATCCACTGGACCACCAGGGATATTGGATGGTTTATTTAATACACATGCCCATGATCGGGCATTGGAGTGCATTGCCAGTGGGGGCAGGGGGCATCGGTGCAAGTCACTGGGGATCGGCACACCTGTATGCAAATGAGCCATAATGACATGCTAATGGCCCCATTTGCACCTTGCATGCATTATGTCCCCATTTGCATGTCCACCACTGAATATCAAGGTTGCTGTGCCTAGCGCAATGGCACTCGCACTAGCGTATCCCCCTGCTCCTCTCTGGCCACTTGCGTTGGCACAGTGCCACTGCACCATGTGCAATGCGGGGGGCCACAGTGTCTTATCCAATGGTGCTGAGCCATGGTGCAGCACTGTTGGATATCGCCCAGTCCACGCCCTTCTGCATCCCAGTTGCACTGCGCCTGGTTTGCGCCCCTGCCAGTTGGGGTTCGGAATATCCCACCTGAGATGTTGAAAAAGAGGAAACTTGTTAAAAGAACAAATGCTTTAAACTGTCTCAATTTTATTACAGAATATAATTCTCAAAGCTGTAAGATTCAAGAGATTTTGCACATAAACTTGAACTTGTTAACATTAGAACCATGATTGAAGAGTGGCAGAACAGTGCCCCTGAATGGTATATAAGAGAGGAAGGAACATTTCTGATATTATTACATAAAGTTTATATGTGGCACCAGTGAAGAATGTATGTCCAAAGTTACCTGAAGGAACTTTTTCCTGTGGAAACTGCTCTTTTTGCACACACATACAGTCAGGTACTTTTTTGAACATCCTGTTACAGGTAAAAGATATGAAATTAAACATTGTGTGCACTGTATAACTACCTACATTGTATATCTTGCTAGTTGTGTGTGCAAACATTTCTATGTTGGGAAGACAAAAAGACCCTTAAAACACAGAATGTCAGAACACTTGAGAAGCATAGAAAAGAAGGATAAAACTAATGCTTTGGCAGTCCACATAATGAACTCTGGATGTGAACATAAATGTAAAAGTTCCAAGGACTTGAAAAAGTGTCTATGAATATTCATGGGGGGATTTAGACAATAAATTGTTAGAAGCAGAAAGTAAATGACAATACATGTTAAGAGCAAATGAAGAAAAAGGTTTAAATGCCAGTTTCAGTATTGTTCTTTTCTTAAAAAAGAGAAAATAATTCAGTAAATGTATATATGACACTATTGCCATAAGTATTATATATGCTGGGTAATTAATAGATGCCACTTATCTTAGATTTATTCTGTTATGCAACTTTTATATAATTATATGGTCATATGGGTATATATAGTTATAATTCTCTATTTTGTATTTTTCTCTTTGAGACCTCTCTTTTGTGCTGTACGTTTTATGGAACAAAACGGAGTGTGTATATATTCTTAATTAGATGTCTTTGTGCATTATCTGAGTGAGTGTTAGTTTATGGAGGGGTATACATATGTATTTATTTTATTGGTGGTAGGCACTTTAAGCTGTATTTGAGATATGCTGCTATTTTAGATGTAATGTTTCTTTAAGAACATACTTTAAAAAGGAATGAATCATCGTAATGTATTCAGCCTTGACAAAGCATCAGAATGACATGAAACAAGTTGATCACATGGTGTGTGTGTGCCACGAGGATGAGGGTGCTGCTCGCTATGTTTTTAAGCGTTTGAATTAAAGCGTTTTTTATCTAGACACAGATTATTGTTCTTATTTCTGGTATACTGCTGCAGCCTGACTTTATGGTGACTTGTTAGAATCCATGCATGATGCCTTCCTGAACCAGCTAGTAAATGAACCTACTGGGGGGAGGCAGTGCACGATGTTGTTTTGACTAACGTGGACAGCATGGGAGAGGTAGAGCTAGGGGAAAACTTAAGAGACAGTGACAACAGGATGGTAAGGTTCTCCATCTGAGCAGGTTCAGAATTAGGCAGGGTAATCACAGTTGCTCAACTTCAGGAGGGCAAATTTTGGGAGGATGAAGGGCATCTTAGGGAGGGAACTTGAAGGGATTCAAATCCTAGAGGAGATAGAGCAGCTGTGGGGGGCAATAAAGGCTGGAATCCTAAAGGCCACGGAGCAATGCATCCACAAAATTAGCAAACGCAAAAGTATGAGGAAACCCCTATGGTTCACAGCAGGGGTTAGGGAGGCCATCAGGGAGAAAAAAAAGATGTTCAAAGCATACAAATGGTCACAAAGGTTAGAGAAAAGGACGGTCTACAAGGAAAAACTTAGGGATGTGGGAAAGACAATTAGAAAGGCAAAAGCATATACAGAGGAGAAAATAGCTAGGGAGGTGAAAAGGAGCAATAAAAAATTATTTAGATATGTGAGTGACAGAAGGAAAAGAAGACAAGGGATTCCAAGACTTCAAGGGGAGGAGGGTGAGATAGTTGAAGGGGATGAGGAAAAGGCAACCCTATTCGATGAATACTTTGTTTCAGTATTAACAGCTGAGAAAGAAGGAAGAGGGCCTGCATTAAGCAGAAGGGGGAGAGTGGAAAAGGAAGTGGACACAAGCCCCTTCACAGTGGAGAAGGTGTTGGAGTAGCTGGGAAGAACAAAAACTGACAAGGCTATGGGACCAGATCAAGTACATCCACGGGTACTCAGGGAGCTAAGGAAGGCACTGGCATGGCCTCTTGCCAAGTTGTTTACTCTATCCCTAGAATCGGGGAGGGTCCCAGGAGACATGAAGCAGGTGGAGGTGGTACAGCTATACAAGGGAGGGAGAAAAGATGAGCCTGGCAACTACAGCCCAGTCAGTCTCACCTCTGTGGTAGGCAAGCTAATGGAAGCTCTCATAAACGATAGGCTGGTGTGGCACCTAGATGAGGAAGGATTACTTGATGACAACCTACATGGGTTCACAGGCTGTAGATCATGTCAGACCAGCCTGATTGAATTCTTCAAGGTTGTAATGGAGGTGTATGACCAGGGGAGGTGGATGTGGTCTATCTGGATTTCAAGAAGGTGTTTGGCTCCATCCCCCATAGAAGGTTGGTAAGCCAGTTAAGCAGTTTAGGGGTGGGAGCTAAGCCTACAAACTTGGTGGAGAATTGGTTGGAATGGAGGACTAAGAGAGCGTTGGTCAATGGGAAGCACTCAACAGAGCTAGGGGCGATGAGCGGGGTACCACAAGGATCGGTGTTGGGTCCCATCTTGTTCAATGTGTACTTGGGAGATTTAGTAGAGGATCTAAATTGTAAGGCATCTGTTCATGGATGACACAAAAGTCGACAGCAGAGTGGACACTCCAGGTGGGGTGGAGAAAATGAGGCAGGATCTAGCCAGACTGGAGGAGTGGACAGAAAAGTGGCAACTGCAATTCAATGCAAAGAAGTGCAAAATAATGCACATAGGAAGGAATAATCCTAGGGATAATTACTGCCTTCTGGGGGGTGGGACAATGCTGGTTACAGATCAAGAAAAGGGCCTGGGAATTTGAATCACTGATCAAATCAAATCAATCTTTATTTCTTAGCACCTCTCAAAACCAAGGCGCTGTACAGATTTGAATACAATAAATACAATAAAAACAGACAATATAAAAATTAAAAAAAAAATCATTATAATCCAAATCAATTAGTCTGGGAAGGCCAATGAGAATAAGTATGTTATTACACTGCACTAATGGTTAGGAACCAGCGCAAACGAGTGACTGATAAAGCAACAGGAATGCAGGCATGCATTGGGAGGGGCTTCACAAGTAGGAGGAGGGAGGTGCTCATGACACTATACATGACCCTGGTCAGACCCCAGCTGGAGTATGGTGTTCAATTCTGGAAGTCCTATTTGCAGGGAGACATGGATAGGCTAGAAAGGGTCCAGAGAAGGGTGACCAAGATGATCCAGCGGTTGCAAGTGAGTCCACATGAGGAGAGGCTGGAGGAGCTTGTTCTGTATATGGTGGAGATGAGAACAGAAAGGGGAGACATGGTGGTAACTTTCAAATACAGGGTTCAGTGCTGGGTCCCTGCTTGTTTAATCTATATGTAACATCAATCCAGTATGACATTTCTGAGATATGGCTATCCAAGTTTGCAGAGGATTGTAGGCTGGGTGTGGTAATAAAAAATGGGGAAGGATCTAGTCCATTTCAAACTGCTTTTAACTTTGTCCAGGATTGGACTGGTAAGTGTAAGTTTCTTATAAACCAGAAGAAATGCACAGTGATGTACTTGGGCAAGAACAACCCCGCACACACTTAAACCTTAAATAAGAATAGTTTGAAGGTGACCACAGAAGAGAGACATAGGGATTCTCATATCCCAAGATATACAATTTACTTCCCACTGTAGGAATATAGTGCAGAAAGGAAATAGGGTGTTGAATTGTTTATTAAGACACACTGCAAGCAGGGGCAGAGAGGTGATGCTCCCCTTGTATACTTCACTGGTGAGGCCTATCCTGAAGTATGGCTCACAAGTATGGTCCCCTTACAAGAAAGGAGAAATAGCTATTATAGAAAGTACAGAAAAGGGCAACAAGGAATAAGAGGTATGAATAGGAAAAACAATAACTCAAGATTTAGGGAACTGGACCTTAACCCCCACTTGTATATAGAAGAAAAGAGGAGACATGTCTCATTCATAAAGCATGGATTGATAATGATTTGTGGGAGAATATGGGCTTAGAAACCAGGGAGCAGGCATATAATACCCATGCTCATTCCTTACAACTGAAAGATAAAAAACCAAAGTCGGTAAGGAGAAAAAATTGGTTTAGTCAGAGAGTGGTACAGGTTTGGAATAAACACACACTTGAGGTAATGAGTAGTACAAGTACCAAGATGTTTAAATCCAAATTAGACACCTTTTATAGGGATTCAGAAAGCATATACAAGTACTAAACCTTAAAAGTAGCGAGCATAATGGATGAAAGTCTAACCTAAGCTCTGTAAACTCCTATGATACCTATGATGATACCTATGAAATTAAAGGGGGATAGTATCTTAAAACTGAGTGAAAACAAAACCACCAGAGGTCATGCATTCAAGATTTCAGGGGGACATAATGGGGAGTTATTTCTCAGAAAAGGTTGTAGGTCCGTGGAACAGGTTGCCAGAATGAGTAGTGGAGGGGGATATGGTGGAGAAATTCAAAAGAGCATGGGATAGCTACATGAGACTAGGTGGGGGAGGAGAAAGAGGGAAGGGGTGGGAGGTAAAAAGAAGGGAGGGAGTGGACTATCTCTTTTGGGCAGACTGGATGGGCCGAAGGGTCCTTTTCTGCTGGCAGGATAAATCTTAAATGACTTCAGCAATCTCTCTCTACAGCAGGCACTTGGGTTGTAAAACTCATGGTGGTGTAAGATTCATAATGAACATTCCTCAAATGTTTTCAAATAAATATTTGATTAACATTATTAGATACTACAAACATAAGAAAGCATTGGTGAGTTTCTACCAGACTTGCCATTACAGTCAATTTAGCAGCTTGCTGTTTGCTCTTTGAGATGTGGTATCTTGCTTCATGTCACATCTTAATAGAATTTTGGCAACTAAATAGCAAAGTTGAGTGTATGCCATTTCATTAATGTAATCACAGTCCTAGATGTCTTTAACTGTAACAGATGCTTCAGGTCCTTAGTGTGATTACGCTAATTGAAAGAAAAATTCTAATTTTTAGGTAACTGATATAATAAAGTATGATAAGAAAAAAGTGAAGGAAAGAGGTTTTACAGTATATTCAACATATTAGATTGCCCATGTTTAGTAATGAAAATGGCATTCAACACATTACTTTTTCAAGCACGTCAGAGAATGACTAGGTTCATGCAAAGGGTTAAACTTTTCCTTCTTTCAATACTACAGATAGTGAGGGTTTCAGGTCATGGCTAACTGTGAATCCTATAAAATGATCTGTGAATTAGCTGTCTGATTACACCCCCACCCTCCCTCACGCCCACAGTGAGCCCATAGAGTTCAAATATATACTAGAGAGGGCTAGAGGGTGGACTCCTATGGGTCAGTTAAAGCCATGCGTCTGACATATTAGAAGAGGGCTGAGGCACCAGCAGATAACAGGAACCCTTCTGAAACTTGAAGATAGCAGCACCAGCACACTGTTTTGATAGAAATATGCTGATCTGGTTGGGTTACAAGCATTATAACATGGGTTGCATGAAGGACAGCGGCTAATTGATCTAACAGCATCAGGTGACCATGGATTAAATTCCCTTTCTAATCCACAGTTTGGTGACCTGCACGTGTTCTCTTAAAGCAAGCAATGAAATTAAACTAAAAAAATCATATCCCTACCCAGTCATGCAGTACTGCATAGTCACCACAAAGAGAAAATCAGAACAGAACAGCAGCCATGTTGGATGCCAAAGAAATATTCTGAAACTTGCAGTGGAAGAAAATGTATGCATATCTGGAAAGTGGACAGAAACAAAACAAATTGCAGCTTCAACATCTGATGCAATGTCATGCTGCATGGAAAAGGCATTTGGGTAGTGCAGAACTCACTTTGAACTGATCATACCTCTAAACTGATGGAGTCATGACATGGCTAAATTAGCATGTATTTGCATATGCATATGCTGTTTAACACTCAGTATGTCAACCACCTTTTCCTTGGTATATAGCAGGTAATGCAGATGTCTCTATACTCATTTCTCAATTTAGTTGATAAGCATTGTTAGTCTGTTTCCCTGCATTTTGAAAGGTAACAAAAGAAAAACAAAATGGTCCCCACTGCATAAGGGAAAGGAAAGGGAACATTGTTTAACCAGAAGCTTGTTTCCAGATGCAACCTGGGAACACAAGAAAGTTAAGTGACTTGCTCAGGATCACACAGTATGCATCTAGGTGGCTGTGGGATTCAAACCCAGATCTCCAGATCTGCAATTCAGAGCCTTAACCCACTGCGCTATACTGCCTCCTAAGTAAGGCTTAATAAGTAAATAAGGCTTTTCTTATAAAGACAGGTGCTGTAGAACAGTCATTAAGAACATGTCCATATAAAAGACACGTTCCAAATCATTATATTCACTAAGAAAATGGCAAAGATAAATCTCAAAACCTGATTGGCTGAGAACATTTGTGAGGTGGGAATCTATTTTTCAATAGATGCCCTCTAAAAAACAAGTGCTAACTTCATACACCAGATACAAGCTGGTATCCTTGTGCCACAAAATTCACAACCAGTGAGCCACCATTTTTTCTCCATTACTGGCTGACCAACTGAAGAACCCCCCGCCACCACCACCACCGCCGAAGTGCCAAACACTGCCACGAATAGGCAAATCATCAAAAATAAATAAAAACTAATTTAAAACATCAAATCAACCTTTTCAATTGAGCACACACCTTTGCAGAGCAGCACAGAGAATTATGGCTCCCGCCCTCTTCAAAGCCAGCCAACACAGTATTCAAGCAAGCCAGCAAAGGCGCTACGCATGTGGGAGCCATATTGAAAAAAGTGCCTCCTACTTTTCTCACCTCGCCTTTGCCTCACAACATGCATGGTATTCCTTACCTCGTCCTGTATAATGAGGTTACTAGGCATTCTCTTACTCTGCATTTTTTTTAAACGCACCCATCTTCTCGTGGTCATGACTCCCAATGGCCGATTTCTCACCAACTAAAACCACTTGTACGAACAGTTCCTCACCTGATCTCCAAATGGCAATAGCGATTCCTTGCCCGCTCTCCAAACCAGTGGTACTGGGCTCCACATAGCCTTGAATCCCACCAATATTTAGCATACAGGACTACTAATCCCATAAACTAATGGGGCAGCTATGTACCTCATATAAGCAAAATGTCATAGACAAGATCGCCGTCTAGTGGCAGGGACTACTTTACAAAAAATATAATTTCATATTTCTTTAAACGTTGATGAAACTATTTTAAAAAGTGTTTTTTCTATTAATTAAAAAAATATTACTGATGGGCCATTTTCTAAGTGCAATATTACCCTCCAGGGTGGGCATTATTGGGAAATACCAGACCTTCCAGGGGCTATAAGGCCCTCCGCCTGCGGCGTCGGGCCTCATTACGCCTCTGGGTGGTCCGGTATTTCCCAATAATGCCCACCCTGTCGGGTATTATTGCTTACATAACAACTCACACATGTTTTGTGTTTACAACTCTATGTAGTGTAAGATGCATCAGTTAATAACATGAGCCTGCTCCATGTTTTTTAGTGTTGGGATCCTGTCTTTTTCAGTGGACTTATTTTAAGAGGTGAGCAGGATCTGTTGGGAGAGGCTTCCTCTTCCTTATGCATTTTCTCCTTCTCGTCATGGGTGTGCTTATGTGTCAACCTTTTTCTTCATAGAGTCAGCAGTGGATGCTTTCAGCTGCAGAAAATGGAGTGTGGACAGCAAGCCTGGGAGAGACTGAATGGGAAATAATGGTAAAGCCGTCTTCACTGCACACTCTTTCTCCTCCATAGCCTTGATTTTTAAATAATGTTTCAAATCCTTCATGAAACATCACCTAGGGGCCTGGTTAAAGCCATGACTAATGCTGTTGGCCTTCATGTTGTGAGACAGGCTTAAGCAGCGAAAGTACACAGAGTGTTTGTCATCTTTGTGGATCTTTACCATATCACATTGACAATAACGGAACATTTCCTTTTCTTTCTCATGATAACCAACAGAGAAGTAGAAGTGTTGGTGATACTTGCAAAGTTCAATAGAGTTCTCCAGCAGCAGTGGGCTGACAAGTGGCTGATAGTGGGAGAAAGAACCGAGAAATGATGGGCCACCCACATTATATAGGTGGCGATAATGCATGTCAGTGTGGGGGAACCTAGCTAGCAAAATTTTCTGGCTGGTCCTGACACTGAAGGCTTGGAGTTCCATGAAGTGGCTCAATGAAGGGAAATATCCTTGAAGATCAGGTTGTTATAAACCTTGTTTTTTTGCAAAAGTTTAAGGGTCCTTGCTGGACCAGTGGGTGTACATTTAAAATGTTTTCTGTGTTTCAGTTTTGGAGTCACATAAAATGGGCACTTGTTGCAAATACACTATGATATTGACTTGTGTTGTAGGAATAAAGTGAAAAAAGTAACGCAGTTTGAATGCAGCCAAGCCCTGAAGGGGGTCACTTGGTGCTTGTGGCACACCTTTGTGCACATTTTGAATTCTGTATGTGGTGGCATGTTTGGTTGTGTTGTATTAATGTATTATACTAAAGAGGAAATAATTACACTTAATTTATTAAATTGCACCTTAATGTACCTTGATGTATAGCAACATAGGAACTACTAAAATATTTGATAACAACAGAAGCATGCTGGTATGGGCATAAAGAACTTAAGTCATATGGATGTATATAGAGTATTATCATGTAAACTTTGAAAAGAAACGTATCAGTTTTCTTCTCTGTTATACCGCAGTGTCCCTGAAAGAAGTTTTAAACCTGATGGCATAATGTTGGGGTTTGTTATTAATTAAAAAACAAACACAGTATTTGGAATACAATGTTGAGGTGTTTTCTTGCCTAAAGTGGCCACTCATATTTTATAAGCCAAATGGCTTCTCACACACTCTGCAAAGGCTGAAAACAGAAGACACAGGCATGTGTTTCATCCTTCTCATAACTGATCAGTGTGCCTCATTTGTATCTGAGTTCAGGTGAAGGATGAGACAGGCCTATGATGGTCTTATTGGTTTGGGTAATGGTGAGCCCAAAATAAACAAGCATTTGTCAATGCCGATTGTTTACTTACTGGCATCGGCATTCGTAGTGTAGGAGTTAGAGAGCTGCATAATAGGAATGGCAGTGAAATATTGAACTGAAGCCAACCCCACCACCACCCTGCAGAGACTGACAGGCATTGGGGTGTGCCTTTGGGTTGTCAGGCATAACGGCCACGTCATTTCACCACACCCTACCCTGCAGACACTGACAAGTGTCACAGTGTACCTTGGGGTCTTTGGCCCTTACACTCACCCCATTCCATCAGGAAATATGGTGAGATGGGTCCTGTATAGGAGAGTTGGGTGAACTTTGGGGCCGAAGAGTCCAAGGCACACCTCGATGCCTCTCACTGGTTGCAGGGTATGGAATGGTATGAGCATTACAGGCGAGAATCCCAGTTATAAAAAGGTTCTTAGAAATGCTGCAATCTGATAGGCAGTTAGGATTCCAACAGCCTTACATTAATCCATGTTATACTGTCATGAACAGCCTGATCACAATGGCACATGGATTCTTTCTGTCAGCATTCTATTCTCCAGCACTGCTGAATGTCTAGAATGATGCATTCTGATTTTGAACCAGCATTCTTAAACTGTTGGTGGAAAAAAATATTTTATTAAAAATCTCCCCTTAAATGAGGAAAACATTTAAAAAGTATTCTTTAACCCTCTTCTTTTGGAATAGCTTTTTATAACAGCAATAAGGCACTCCCAGGAGTTAGATTAACAGTCAGTTAATCACTCCCTAGGGGCAATATGGCACTTGGCTGCACCTCATGCCACATTACACTCCTAGGGGGCGATTAACAGTTAATCTAACCCCTGGTCATGCCTTATTGCTTAAGTTACACTCCTGATGCCTGTCAGTCTCTACAGGTTGGGGCATCATGGTCAGAAACCCTAACGCCTCAGGCGTTCGTTGGCATTTTCACTCAAAATTTTCAACATGGGTTTTTTGTGACCCCCACCTCATGAACAGTGGCAATATCAGTTCATTAGCTGGAAGCTGATTTCACACAGTGACTACTCCATCTTCTTCCAAGTTGTGTGCTTTGAAACAACTGAGAAGCTGCGTGGGATATACTATATTGGACTAAATATCTGTAACTAATCTCTCTCTCTCTCTCTTGCTTACATCTGAGAGAAGTTTTCCTCACTTTTACAGAGGTATTGCTTTGTGTTTAATTATTTTAGTTTTTAATTCAGGAAGGGGGTTTTCAAAACTGCTTATCTTGTCAGCATCTTCAGGAGGGCTGAAATAACTGCATATTTGATTTTCCTTTGTGGCTAGCTGGACTGATTACTAGAATTCTGTGACAATCTGCATCAATATATTTTGCAATACTTGGTGGGGTTGTGTGAGTTAGAATAGCAAAGGCTGCAGTTTGTAATTGGATGCCAGACATAGCCTGAGGTGGGGGAAATTGTCTTCACAAGTCAGAGGTCTGCATCACAGCCAATTGTCTAGCTTGACCATTTCAGCATTGTTCAATTACTATAAACTACTGGTGTGACCCTGTTTCAGACAGAAGTCCATCTTCTTCAAGTTGTGTGCTTTGAAACAACTGAGAAGCTGCGTGGGATATACTATATTGGACTAAATATCTGTAACTAATCTCTCTCTCTCTGCTTACATCTGAGAGAAGTTTTCCTCACTTTACAGAGGTATTGCTTGTATTTAATTATTTTAGTTTTTAATTCAGGAAGGGGTTTTCAAAACTGCTTATCTTGTCAGCTTCTTCAGAAGGGCTGAAATAACTGCATATTTGATTTTCCTTGTGGCTAACAAACCACCAGGCTGTTTTGGGGCTGGAGAGGTTTACCTGTGTCTGACTTGGATGTCTGGATTTTTCTGTTCGATTAGCAGGGTATTTTCTCTGTCAAATTGTTGTGTAGGGTATCTTGCTGACAGGAAGGCACTCATCGCAGTGGTGGGTGAGAGCTTTAGCTGATTGTTTTGTGAGGGCACAGTTTAGGCCCAACCCCTTCCCACCCCTCAGCCCACCCACCCCTGGAAATATTTCCTTTATACCTGAGGTTCTGACATCATTTCTCAAGAGTGCAAGGTGCATATCACTGTCATATCCTCTCTAGCACACTGCACTGACAATATAAGCATACGCATTGTATAATATATATATTTCTATATAGCCAATCACACACACACACACACACAAAAACAAACAAACAAAAAAAAGTAGATAAACATGTGGGGAGTAGTGCAATGTAATGGCTGTGGGGCAGCAGTCTTCCGGGAGTCTTTCTGGAGGCTGAGATGCTGCCCTATTTGCAGACAACTATCTGCCCTGAGGGAGGATGTTGCCTGTCTTCAGGCCACACTGGACAGTAGTAAGGAAACCTTCCCCCAGGCCACACTGGACAGTAGAAAGGGAACCTCCCCCATCCAGGGAGCACTAGGGCCACCACCACTACCTCAGAGGTTGCAAAGAAAGCACAGAAGTTGGACCACAGTGGGCTCAGGGAGGATGAGGATGGTGGAACAGAGGCACACCCAGTCAGTTGTTCCACTCCACAATCCATACACCATTCTGGGGGAGCATAGCTCTCCTATGGATGCACCCACAGAGAAGACTGATGACAACTGTCACAAGGGAGGCCCACAGGAAGGAGACAGAGGACACCACAGGGAAAGGAAGCAGCTCCTGGTGGGGGACTCAATTATTAGGGGTATAGAACTGGGGGAGCTGGGAAAACTGAGCAAGGTGCCTGCCTGGTGCCATGGCTTGAGGGACAGGAAGCCATCCTCAGGATCACGGAACAGCTGCAAGGGAGTTCGCTGGACGTAATTGTCCACCTAGGGACAAATGACTTGGCTCATCATGAGATTACAGCAGTGCAGGAGGACATTGCAGAGTTGGGGAGGGGCCTAAGACAAGTAGCACACACAGTATGCTTCTCAGAGATGCTGCCTGTCAAAGGCATGGGGGAGGCGAGGGTAATTAGCACCATGCAGTTTAATGAATGGTTGAAAAAATGGTGCGGAGCACAGGGGTTTGACTTCATGTGGACTGGGGTTCCACCTGAGGACACCAGCCTATACTGGCAGGATGGTCTGCATCTGTCCAGGAAGGAACAAGTCTTTGAGCAATCGGTTTAAATGCTTCATTGGCAAGCTTTTAAACTAGCCAAAGGGGGAGGCACTGACAAGCAGCAGGAAAATCTCAGCCTCTCCCTACAAAACAGGGTACTAAATGAGAAAAAGACTGAGGTAGAACGGTCAGTGGGAGATGCTGCAACAGAAAGTAAAGCCATCAAAAATGGAGAGCAACGAGTACCAATGCCCTGAGTCTGGGTAACAAGCTTCCTGAATTAGTGGCCTTGATAGAGGAGGAACATCTGGATATCATGGCAGTCACAGAAACATGGTACACACAAAACCATGACTGGGACGTAAATATACCAGGATACGCTATCTACAGGAGGGACAGGGAGGGTAAAAGAGGAGGAGGAGTAGCTCTTTACAAAGGGAAGGAATAAAAGCAACAGAACAAAAGGGTAAACAGGAGGAGGAGAAGAAGCACTGTGGGTAAATTTGGAGACAGGCAATGGCACCACAATCCGCACAGGGTTGTATACAGACCCTTCTTAGGGGAGGAAATGGACAAGGAAATGATAGAAAGTATACTAGAATGGCAGAAAAAGGGAGATATTGCTGATGGGTGATCTGAATATGCCACATGTTAACTGGAGTGCACCTTGCAGCTGCCACTCGAAGAGTGGAGTTATTCTAGATGCCCCTACAGGGGCATGCCTTGAACAACTAGTATTGGAGCCCACTTGAGGGAGCAATATTAGACTTGCTTCTCTCAAATGGAGATGGAGAGAGGATCACAGATGTAGAAGTGGGTAGCCATCTGGGAACTAGCGACCATCGAACAGTATGGTTCACAATAAACACAGCAATAGAGTCAAGCTATACAAAGACAAAAGTACTGGACTTTAGGAGGACTGACTTTGCCAAAATGGGTGAGTGCCTAAGGAATGCACTAGCAAATGGGCTGGAAGGAGGGGTGGAAGAACAATGGGGAATAATAAAACCTGCCATCACAGAGGTAACGAGCTTTTGTGTGAAGCAAATAAACAAAACAAAACGATGTAAGAAACCACTATGGTTCTCAAAGGAAGTGGCAGTGAAGGTTCAAGAAAAAAAGAAAGCATTCAGGAAGTACAAGGAATCGCAGAAGGAGCAGGACAGAGAACTGTATCAGTTAAAGCAAAAGGAGGCTGGGAAGGCAGTCAGAACAGCAAAAGGCCCAAACCAAGGAAAAGATAGCCAACTCAGTTAAGAAGGGGATAAAACCTTTATAGGTACATCAGGGGTGAAGGAAGACCAAGGGAGGATAGTGAGGCTTAATAAAGGGGAGAGGGTGGGAAGAGGAGACTGTGAAAAGGCAGAGATACTAAACAAATATTTTTGCTCAGTATTTACAAATGAAGAGGGGAGGTGCATAAAACAAACAGTAGAAACACTCTGGATACAGAAGTTGATACCAGCCCATTTACAGAAGAAAGGGTTCTGAAAGAACTCTTAAAACTGAAGGTGGACAAGCAATGGGGCCTGATGGGATTCATCCCAGAATTCTAAAAGAACTAAGGTGGGAGCAAGTGACACCACGGCTACCCTTTTAACAAATCATGGGAGGATGGGGTGGTACCCGAGGACTGGAGGAGGCAGATGTGATCTCCCTTCACAAAAGTGGGAGCAAAGCAGAAGCAGGAAACTACAGACCTGTTAGTTTAACCTCAGTGGTAGGAAAATGATGGAATCACTTTGAAGGAAAGAATTGTTGAGTATCTAGAGGCCAGAGGGCACAGGACCCCAGGCAGCATGGATTCACAGGGAAGGTCATGCCAGATGAATCTGATAGATTTCTTTGACTGGGTGGCCAAAGTAGTAGATCAGGGAGGGCTGTGGACATGGCCTACCTAGACTTTAGCAAGGCATTTGACACAGTCCCACACAAAAGATTAATATACAAGTTAGCCAGCCTGGGAGTGGGTCCCAAGATGACAGCCTGGGTAAAGAATTGGCTGGAGAATAGGACACAGAGAGTAGTAAATGGAGTCCACTCAGAAGAAAGGAGGGTTACTAGTGGGGTACCGCAGGGTTCAGTATTAGGACCGGTCCTCTTCAATGTCTTTATAAGCAACATTGCGGAAGGACTGGAAGGAAAAGTATGTCTCTTTGCAGATGACACTAAGATCTGCAACAGAGTTGATGCACAGGGTGGGGTGGAAAGGATGAGAAGGGACTTGACAAGGTTAGAGGAATGGTCAAATGTATGGCAGCTTAGATTCAATGCTAAGAATGCAGGTAATGCACCTGGGAAACAAAACCCAGGGAAGAGTACACAATGTGGGGTGAGATACTAACAACAACAAAATGGAAAGGGACCTGGGGTAGTCATATCAGATGACCTAAAGGTGGGCAAGCAATGTGAGAGGGGCAAAGGAGGGGTTGGGGATACTGGGATGCATAGGAGAGGCATCACCAGTAGAAAACACAAGTTATTATCCTCTGTACAGACAGCTGGTGAGACCCCATCTGGAGTACTGTGTGCAGTTCTGGAGACCCAATCTCCGCAAAGACATAGACAGGATGGAAGCTGTCCAGAGGAGGGCAACTAAAATGGTGCAGGGTCTGCACCGGAAGACATATGAAGAGAGACAAAGGAGCTTAATATGTATAGCCTCGGGGAAAGGAGGAGAGGGGACATGATAGAAACGTTCAAGTACCTCAAGGGAATCAACAAAGTCCAAGAGGGTAGCATCTTTCAAAAAAGAGGTGCAAGAACAAGAGGCACAATTTGAAGATAGAGGGGACAGCTCAGAGGTAATTTAAGGAAGTATTTTTCACAGAGAGGGTTGTGGATGCATGGAAT
This sequence comes from Neoceratodus forsteri, assembly GCA_016271365.2. Lineage (NCBI taxonomy): Eukaryota > Metazoa > Chordata > Ceratodontiformes > Ceratodontidae > Neoceratodus > Neoceratodus forsteri. Next base: position 1,645,589,584 of record CM057450.1, read on the forward strand.
GGCCTTCCGGAGGAGGTTGTGTAGTCAAAATCAGTGGTGGAATTCAAGCATGCATGGGACAGTCATAAGGCAATTCTAGGGGGTGGGGGTAGGAAGAAGTAGGCTGCTGGTTAACTAGGATCTGCAGCTTATCCAGTAGGTAGGGAAATGGGCAGACTGGGTGGGCCAAGCGGTCCTTATCTGCCATCAAATTCTATGTTTCTATGTTTCTATTTGGCACCACAGGTGCGAAAACACATTTCAAACAGGATGTGAAAAATGACTGCTGTACTGTTCATGGGGAGGTGAAAAAAATGGCAGTGTTGAAAATCTGCAGTGAAAATATTAAAAAAACTGGTGAAGTCATGAGTGTGCGTAGAAAATGCACAATGCACACCCATAATGCAATTAGTTTGGGGATTTTTTACAGCAGATTGTCAACACAGGGATTTTGGAACCTCCGCTCATGAACAGTGTCACTGTGATTTTCTTAATCTGTCCCAAACAGTGATTTCCCACAGCGACCATGCATTTCTGCACTGGAAGTGTGAAAACACATTTCGGCCATGGTGTGAAAAATGACAGCTGTACTGTTCATAAGGAAGTGTGAAAAAATTCCAGTGGTGAAAATCTGGACTGAAAATATTAGAAATCCATGAACTTACGTGGAAACTGCAAATGGTCGCTCATAACACAGTTATTTTATGGACTTTTTTCACCAAATTTTTAACATAGCCATTTTAACAGATCTGCTCATGAACAGTGTCACTGTGATTTTATTAATCTGTCCCGAACATTGATTTCGCACACTGACTGCGCCATTGTGTGCTACATGGGTGGAAACACGTTTTGGGTGAGATGTGAAAAATGAAAGCTGTACTGCTCATAAGGAGGTGTGGTAAAATGGCAATGTTGAAAATCTGGAGTGAAAATATTGAAAATTCATGAACTTATGAGCGTGTGTAGGAACAGTGCAACGCATGCTCATACAACAGTCATTTTTGGGAATTTTTCCACCAAATTTTCAACATAGGGTTTTTGGGGGCCTACCTCACGAACTGTGACACTGTCATTTTGTAAATTGGTCCCGAAAGGTGATTCCTTGCGGCGACAGCTAAATCACCTTTCGAGCCTGATTAACAAAATGACAGTGACAGAATTCATGAGGTGGGGTCCCAAAAACCCCATGTTGAAAATTTGTTGAAAAAATTCCTCCAAATGCCTGAGATATGCATCAAAGTTGAAAAAACCCTAATTATTCCATTATACAGCTTACGGCATTTCTTCAGTTCGTGGTCAGCTTTGAAGGGTGCAGGCGTGTTCCCGGTCACGAAGAATCACCACGGCAACTCAGGACGTAGTATGGGATGAAGTGAGGGGTGTGGGGAGGCAGGGTGCACAGAGGGTGGGTGGGGGGGAGGGGTCAGGACAGTCAGCGAGGGAAGGTTTTCTCAGGTTTTTTTCCCTAGATGACATGGGACTTGTAGTCATGCTGGGGTGGGTCTCAGCATGGCAGCTGGAAGGTTGTTTGGGGGCAGGGAGCCAATGGGGATTGGGCACCCTGTCAGCCATACAGACTGTTGTCACTCTGGGGTGGACTCCCAGCATGGAACACGGTAATCTCTTGGGGGGGAAACAGTGGAGCCGATGGGGGATTGGGCACCCCCATCAGCCATACAGACTGCTGCCACGTTGGGGTGGGCTTCCAGCATGGCACCTGGAACTCTGTTGGGGGGGAGCACAGCAGAGCCGATGGGGGATTGGGCACCCCCGTTGGCCATACAGTGTGTGAATGGGGGGAGTGCATTAGCATGCAATATGCATGCATGTGTGTGTGGGAGGAGCACATCAGCACGCAATATCTTATCGCTGCTCACTGAAGCATAGCTCTCCCTTTGAACTGTATGGCACTGTATTTTCAACTGCTGTCATAGACAGCTGCAGCATTCATTGGCGAACTGCGGCCACACCTGCAAACACACTGACTGAATTGAAAGACAGGGTGCCACACTTCCGAAAACTCGGATGATGGCACTATGTTTCTTGCACATGCATGCAAGCAAACATAAAAAGCAATCTCAAAGACACAGAATCTCACCACAAATTCACTGAGGCAATTACCAATGCCTTTCCTGGGTAATCCTTCCACTGGTGTTTTGTGCTGAGGTTCTTTGACATATGACTCTGTGTCCCCTAAACTAATACATGGTTTTGCAGCTTTATTAGCTACACTATGGCATTTGTGAAACGTAATATGTTATTTTATTGTTAATGGAGATGAGGGGGAAGCCATTGCAGAACATTTAAATATTTTATTTTTTTATTAAACATTATAATTGAACATGTTACATTTATTTTGAATGTTGAATTCAATTGTAAAGATTTCACAGTAGGACTATAAATGTGGTTAACAATATATTAAATAACTTGTTGTTTTAAAGGAACACTTTGAGGCCTAAGGGGGTTGACAGTGTCTCTTTAATGATGTTTGACAGACTGTAGAAAACTACAGCTTGAGAGATTCTAGTGGTTTTCCAATAATGAAGAACCAACCCCATTTTCTAATTTCAGGAGGACAGCAGCTTTAAAGAGTTCCCGAGTCATGACACTATTGAAAACTTTGAAAAATGAAATATTTGGACACAGTTAAGATTACATGTCATAGTTGTTCTTTAATCATCACCTTTATTTGTTTATTATTAAGAGCATTTATATGTAGATAGGATCTCTGCCATGTGAACTTCATTTGCATGGCTGCTTGTCTACATCTGAGGAAAGTGGAAGAGAACAGATGCACACTCACTGAGAACCCTTGCAATACACTTCTTACTTGTTTCTACAGAATATATCAGGACACATACAAACTGACTTTGGTCACTTGCCACATTCATGGTGGTGGTTGTCTATGTAGATTTTACTATTACCGAAAACCATAAAATAAAGCAAATTTATTTTCTATTACCACAATCACTGACAGGCATGCGGTGAAGATATGCATGGTTGTCTTACGGTTACTTAGTCAACTACATACATATTTATATGACTTTCACATTGGTTCATTTCAACATCTGTTAATTACAAAACTCTGAAAATCTTTATTACTCCACAAAAAGTTAAAAGATTTTCTGCGTAACGATTTTGTGTGTGTGTGTGTGCTCCAGCTTACCATCTTCCAAACACCTAAATTAATTTGCTCTCTGGAACTGGCTTATAATATAAGAAACAATGTATGGATGACCTTAAACAATGCACTTGTGTTTACAGTGAAGCTCCAAAGGTCTATGCATTAGAACTGTGACAAATGTAAAATTCTTCCAGTGGAATGCCCGTGGAATTACCATTCTGATTCCAATTAATTTCGAGGAATTTCAGTCAAAATTCAGTGGAATTTTTGCAATTTTTTAATTTCAGTTATTGTGCTATGATTTTAAACGTATACCTCTTAATGACACTGCATTTCAAATGTTGACAGTTAGATATGGCTTACAGATGTTTACCAAACTTTAGTGTCATAGGTTGAAAGGGAGTGGAGTTATGGGTGGCCAAACATTTAATCAAAATTTAATTTTGTTATTCAACCTAATTTAAAAGGTTTTTACCCAAATGTCTCCACAATTGCTGAATTTAGAAAACCATACATCATTGGTATCTGTACTAAGTTATAAGTCTCAAGTTTCAAAGTGGGCTGAGTTATATGTAGCCAAACATTTTGCCACAATTAAGATCTTATTATAGTATAATTGTGATGGTATTCATTGAAATGTTATGCAATTTTACATGTATACAGGTTATCACTACATTTATATATGTATATAGTTTCAGATTTCTAACTTCAAATGGGGATGAGTTATAGCCTGCCAAACATGCTGCCAAAATTTCAGTTTCAGTTATTTCTCTTTAATTTTAAAACATCATATCCAAATTTAACCAGGTTTGATACATTAAAACTATTATACCACATGGTCATTTCTGACATAGCTCATATTTACAGCTTTAAAAGGACTGAATTAGAAGTAGTCACATTTTCACGAAATTTAACATTAAATTCTGCAAGAATGTAAACTGCAAATTTATAAACCCTGAAACTTTAAAACTAGAGAATGCAATGCCACTAAATTTGGCAAGTTCTTAGACCTTAAAAGGGAACTGTGTGTCAGTTTTATTAATTGATTGCTACTAAATTTTCAAAATGACATCTGTACTTAAAGTCAAATTCCATGAACCTTTGTGAAAATTGTGGAATTTCATGAAAATTCCATAGAATTGGAATCTGCTAATTTCACTCAGCCTTATCTGGGATTCAAATTAAATTATAGGGGTATGAGACGCAAGTAGTGAAGTGGGTCACCAGTTGAAGGAGTTAGATGCATAGTTTCCCTAAGAAATGGAAAGCCGAGCAGGGCAGCATACCAATGGTAGACCCCTCAAGTTGGAGCAAGGAAGAAATGGAGTGTCAACAAAGCCAAACTGAATGCAGGATATATAAGGATCACATCCAGTAAATTGATGATCCAGGGTGGAGCAATTTGACCACTGCTTTCATATTTCTGTCACACTTATCTGTAATTTTGTATTTTAATTGTTTAATCTCCAAAAAGGCCAGGGCCTACAATTTGTCAGAAAAGATGTCCTTGTTACTGCAAGGATACTTGGGAAGAGCTGATGTGTATTTCAAATGTCTGATGTCTCCTTTTACCTGGGGCAAAGTCTTGTTTAGAGGTAAAGGCAAGGCAAAGTTTATTTCTAAGGCACCCAATCCCAGAGACTCTGGGCACCATACATAAAACATAAAGCAGACAGGGTATCAGATAAAGTAAGATATCAAAAATCCAACAAATAAAAACAATAAAACTTCACATACAGCATTAAAATAAGCAGATTTTTGGGCTTGTCAGATCACTACATCTGGGAAGGCCAGGGAAAATAAATATGCTTTCAGGCTGCTCTTCACAGTAGGCTCATGGGGGGGTGAGGTGGGTGGATCAAAAGCACATCCCTCACCCAGTGTAACTAAGAAACTACTATACAGTTTTGGAGGAGTAAAGGGATCCCACTGGCACACCCAAAGTTGTGATATTAGTGGACTAGCAGGTTCAACAGAAGAGTACCCCACAGGTGGGTGGAAGAGGACCCTAAAGGAAGAAGAAGCTTCTTCTTGCAGGGGACTCCATATTCCAAGGAGTGGAACTGGGGACCGAAACAGTGGAGGAAAGGGAGATGAGGTGTCTACCAGGAAGCACAGCACAGAGGGATGGGGAAAGGAGCCAGAGAATTGATAAAGCAGTAGCAAGGCAGGGGAAGCTTGATGTCATTGTCCATCTGGGGACAAATGACCTGGCTGGAGACAAGGCAGGGATATCAAGGGTGCAGGAGGAGTTCAGAAAGTTGGGCAGAGGCCTTGCACAAGCAACAAGCTCTATGACCTACTCAGGGGGGCTGCCTGTCCATGGCAAGGGGGAGTCTAGGAACCTCAACACCAAGGACTACAACACTTGTCTGGAAAGCTGGTGCAGAGAAAAAATGTTGGTTTCATTGGGAACTGGGGACCCACCTGGAGAAATGAGACCTTGTACAAGGGGGGTGGCTTACACCTGTCTAGTGAGGGGACTGCTGTCCTCAGTGAACAGTTTAAATACTTCATGCATTTAAAGTAGCAAGAGGGGTGGCAGAAGGATGCAGGGGGAATCAAACTGCCCACACCCTCAAGCTAGTGAAGTCAACATGGAGGACCATAACATTATGGTATCACCAGAGGAGATGAAACACATAGAAGGGGAACAGCAGAGAACAGGCAGAAGGGGGTTGAAAATGGGAAGGACAAACAGAGGAGGCAGAAATACAGCAGGGGGGATGATAAAAGAACAAATGGTAGGATATGGAAAACCATGTATACCAATAGCTGTAGCCTAGGTAATAAAATCCCAACCCTGGTGGCCTTGTTAACAGAGATTGACCTGGACATTGTAGCTATTACTGAAATGTGATATGCTGGAAACCATGACTGGGATTTAACCGTACCAGGTTATACTCTGTTTAGAAGAAACGGGGGGGATAAAAAGGGAGGGGAGTGGCCCTTTACATCTGGAAGGGTATTAGGGAAACTGAGGTAGATGGAATGCAGCTGGAGTGGAGGTACTTTGGGTCACTTTTAAGATGGGCAACGTCACTGCCATTTGCATGGTCATGATATACAGACCTCCATCACAGGGGGAGGAGGTGGACAGGGATCTAGTCAGTGGAATCAATCCCATAATGGCAGAAAAAGGGGAGGTGCTGCTGTTATGTGATTTCAATCTGCCAGATGTGGATTGGAATATCCCAGCTGCTGCCTCAGGCAGGAGCAGGGACATCCTATACTCTGTACAAAGGGCAGGCCTCAGGTAACTGGTGCTAGAGCTCACCAGGGATGGACCAGTTTTGGACCTGGTACTCAACAATGGGGACAGAATTGATGAAGTCAGAGTGGGTGAACACCTGGGATCTAGTGATCATTACACAGTGTGGTTTAGCATGACTACAGTGGCAGAGTCAAGCTGCACAAAGGTGAGGGTCCTGGATTTCAGGAGAGTGGACTTTATTAAGATGGGGATATGTCTCAAGCATGCCCTGGCAGGGATGGAAAAAGGGGTGGGTGGAGGAGCAATGGGCCCACCTGAAAGGAGCCATAGTGAAGGCAACAAACCATTGCATTAGGCAAGTAAACAATGGCAAGAGAAAGAGAAAGCTACTATGGTTCTCAAAGGTAGTGGCCGGGAAAGTAAGGGTGAAAAAGATGGCTTTCAGGAAATACAAAGAAACACAGTGGGAGGAGGACAGAATAGTGTATCTGAATAAATAGAGGGAGGCAGGGAAAGCAGCCATGAGTGCAAAGGCACAAATAGAGGAAAAAATAGCACAAGAGGTAAAGAAAGGAGATAAAACTTTTTATAGGTACATTAGTGAAAGGAGAAATAACAGAGGTGGGATAGTAAGGCTTAAAAGGGGAAGAAGGAGAGTTTGTGGAAGGGGACCTGGAAAAAGCATCAATATTGAACAAATTTTTTTGTTCTGTGTTCACAGAAAAAGAAGGTGAGTGACCATAGTTAGGTAACATGAACAAATATGGGAGGGAGATGGACACCAGTCCATTCACAGAAGAGAGAGTCCTAAAAGATCTCACAAAACTGAAAGTGGACAAGGCAATGGCACTGGATGAGATACATCCTAGAATATTAAGTGAACTAAAGGGGGTGCTGGCAACTGGCAGCACTGTTCAATGAGTCACTCAATACGGGAGTGGTTCCAGAGGACTGGAGAAAGGCAGATGTAGTTCCTCTTCACAAAAGTGGCAGTAGGAAGGAAGCTGAAAACTACAGACCAGACAACCTCACCTCAATAGTAGGGAAGATTATGGAATTACTACTTAAACAAAGGATCGCAGAACATCTTGAAGCCAGTGGAGCACAGGATCTGAGACAGCATGGATTCACAGTGGGAAGGTCATGTCAAAAAAATCTAACTGATTTTTTTGACTGGGTGACTAAGGTTGTGGATCAGGGGAGCAGTGGATGTGGCTATCTGGATATCAATAAGGCCTTTGATATCGTTCAACATAGAAGACTTGTGAACAAGCTGGGCAGCCTGGAAGTGGGTCACAAGGGGGTAAACTGAGTCAGGAACTGGTTGCATGATGGAAGACAGAGGATCATGGTAAAAGGTACTCAATATGAGGAAAGGAGGGTGACCAGCAGGTGGCCACAGGGATCTGTCCTGGGCTCAGTCCTGTTTAATGTCTTCATAAGTGACATTGTGGAGGGGCTGGAGGGGAAGGTGTGCCTCTTTGACATGCAGATCTGCAATAGGGTGGACTCTCTAACAGGGGTGGAAAAAATAAGGAGGGACTTAGGTAAACTGGAGGAATGGTCCAGAGTGTGACAGCTGAGATTTAATGTGAAAAAGTGCAAAATTATGCATTTGGGGGTGCAACAACCCAGAGGAGGATTATATGATGGGGTAGAGAAACTGTTGGTCACCAAACAGGAAAGAGATTTAGGAGTAATTATATCTGATGATCTAAACGTGGCTAAACACTGTGCCAAGGCTCTGGGGAGAGCCAGTGGGATGCTGAGGTGCATAGGGAGAGGTATCACCAGCAGAAGGAAGGAGGTGGTGATGCCACTGTACAGATCCTTGATGGGGCCTCATTTGTAATGCAGTGTTCAGTTCTGGAGGCCACATCTCTGTAAGGATATAGACAGGGTGGAGGCAGTTCAAAAAAGGGCAACAAAGATGATGCAGAGCCTGTGCCAAAAGTCATATGAGGTGAGACTGGGAGACCCCACAATGTTTACTCTGAAGGAGAAAAGAGACAGGGGAGATATGATAGAAACCTTCAAATATCTAAAAGGCATAAATAGGGTACTGGAGGGTAGTATCTTTCAGACAAGGAGATGTCCAGGAACAAGGGAGCATGATATGAGTTTGGAAGGGGGTAGACTAAGAAGTAGTGTGAGGAAGTATTTCTTCACAGAAAGGGTGGTGGATGCATGTAATAGACTCCCAGTGGAGGTGGTGGGAGCAAACATGGGGGGGATTCAAGCATGCATTGGACATGCACAGGGGGAACCCTAGCAATAGGAACCAGGAGGTAAAGCTGGAAATCAAGTAAGGTCTGTGGTTTTTATAATAGGCAGGGAAAATGGGCAGACTAGATAGGCCTAGCAGTCCTTATCTGCCATCAATTAATTTCTATGTTTCTATGAACCTCTCAACCGACGGGGCCTCCCTAATGTAAGCTGGTAAGGAGTTCCACAGGACTGGTCCAGTGAAACTAAAGGCCCGATCACCAGACGTTCTTAATCTGGTCCTAGGAACTTCAAGGAGGCCCCTGGTTGAGGAGTGGAGGGAGTGGATTGAGGTGGCAGGTGGCAGAAGATCAGCCAGATACCAGGGCCTAGTCCATGTAGGGCTGTGAAGGGTAAACAGGAGTTAAAGTTCAATAGGAGATTAGAATCTCCTGGTAGAGAATCAAAAGGAGAAAATTCCATAATGACAGGAGACGGGAGAGCTATCGCCTCTTTCATAACACTTACATTTCAAAGAGAAAACACTTTGAAAACAGGGTCCTTGAGACATCCGGTCTAGGAGATTATTATTAAAATTCTCTACCAAGTGTCATAGTCCATTTACATTTTAATAGGTCAGGAAGGGAATGCAGGACAAGAACAAGACCAGGGAGGAGGCCGTGGAAAATCTAAATATTGATAATTTTGGTTCACTTAAAATTTTGAAAAAGAGCAAGACAGACCCCTGCTGGCCTAGACATGAACAGTTGGTCCTGGAAATATTAAGGCCACCAGTCAATGAAAGGTAGTATTGCAGACCACAGAAATGGGCTATTTAAGCTCACTTCAGCAGAAGTTTGGGACAGAACCCAAATTTCCTGACACCTGAACACTGCCGGACCCACTGAAGACCATGTGCAAGAAAAACTGGGACTCTGAGACATAGCAGAGAGAAGGGAGAGACTTTGCAACACTTATGTATTTCCTGGACTCTGATTCTCTACAGAAAAGGTATAAATTATCCAGTTAATTCACTAGTAGGTTTGTCTGTATTTTCCAACTTTTTTGTAGTTATCCTGTAACCAAATATCTAAATATTTTTCCTGTATGTTTTGTATGGTAATTATTTAAGTAATTAGTAAAAACTTTTCCTTTTATTTTTATAGAATTACTTTCTGGGAGTGATTTGTTTTGTGTGAAGACTTTGGGAAGATTTATTCAATCTGTGACATGCCTGCTTAGTGCAAAGGTGCCACACGCTACCAAAGACTAGGATCCTGGAAGGGAATATGGGAGTCTAAAGTAGGGAAAGTGCGTAAGGTCTCTGGAAAGGGGTTTGTGGGGAGTTGAACCAGGTTCCTGCACCACCTGAGGAAGAAGACACAATCAGGGGTTACGAGGACAGCCCTAAAGAGCATGTAATGCCTGGGTCCTCCCCCCAGTGCAGCAACCAAGGAGGGTTCTCACCTGGCTACAGACTCAAGACTGTATCTTACCCTTACCCAGATAGAGAGGAAGCCCTGGGTCCTCAAGGTGAGTGTTTAGTTGTGAAATCAGCAAGCACTCTAAAAGGACATGAGGAGGGTATTCCTGGCCCCCTGTCATGGATTACACTTAGGGGAGGGCATTGTGAGCTCAGTGTACCCAGCATCCAGGAGTGGGTTCATGAGACAGGGAGCCTAATGTATGTGCAAGTCTGGGACTTAGAGGTACTCAGAAAAATGTAGTCTTTTTTTTAACCAGGAGAGACACACTAAGCTGAAAACTTGTTTACAGGTGCGACCTGGTAGCAGAAGAAAGTTAAGTGACTTGGTCAGGGTCACACAGTATGCAAGTGGGGGCTGTAGGATTCAAACCCAGGTCTCCAGGTTTGCAGTTCAGATCCTTAAACCACTGTGCTATACTGCCTCTGGTAAGACAATATCTGGGGCACTTGGAAGAAAAGAGTAAACAGGGAGGAGAGGAGGCACTGTGGGTACTTTGGAGACTGGAAAGGGTACCACAATCCCCACAGGGGTTGTGTACAGACCCCATGTCAGTGGGAGGGGATGGACAAGAATATGATAGAAGGCATTCTTAGGATGGCAGAGAAAGGAGAGATACTGTTGATGGAAGACCTGAATATGCCAGATGTTAACTGGAGCACATTTTCTGCAGCCACATCCAAGAGCAGGGCCATTATCGATGCCCTATAGGTGGCAGGCCTCAGACAGCTAGTTTCGGAACCCACTCATGAGGGAGCAATATTAGACCTCATACTCTCAAATGGGCACAGTGAGGGGATCTCAGATCTAGAAGTGGGTTGCCATCTGGGAACAAGTGACCATCAAACAGTGTGGTTCACATTAAACTCAGCTACAGAGTCAAGCCATACAAAAGTGAGGGTACTGGACTTCAGGAGGGCTGACTTTGGCAAGATGGGAGGGTGCCTCAGAAAGCACTAGCAAACAGGCTAGAAGGAGGGGTGGAGCAAAAATGGGGAATCATCAAAACTGCCATCACAGAGGCAACAAGCCTTTGTGTGAAGCAAATAAATCAAAACAAAAGAAAAAGCCACTATGGTTCTCAAGAGGTGGCTGGGAAAGTCAGGGAGAAAAAGATAGCATTCAGGAAGTAAAAGGAAACACAGAAGGAGCAGGACAGAGAGCTGTACTAGTTGAGGCAGAAGGAATCAGGGAGGGAAGTCAGAATAGCAAAGGCCCAAACTGAGGAAAAGATAGCCAACTCAGTTAAGAAGAGGGATAAAACCTTTTATAGGTACATCAGAGAGTGTAGAAAGACAAAGGGAGGGTTAGTGAGGCTGAAAAGAATGAACAGTGGGTGGGCAGAGGGGGACAGTGAAAAAGCAGGAATACTGAACAAATATTTCTGTTCAGTATTCACAAAAGAGGAGGGGGAAGTGCCTAATCCAATTAACAGAAGCACTCTTGATTGGGGGTCGATCCCAGCCCTTTCACAGAAGAAAGGGATCTGCAAGAACTCCTAAAACTGAAGGTGGACAAAGCAATGGGGCCTGATGGACTTCACCCCAGAATTCTAAGAGAATTAAGGGGGGAACTCGTGAAACCACTGACTACTTTTTTTAACAAATCATGGAGGATGGTGTGGTACCCGAGGACTGGAGGAAGGCAGATGTGATTCCCCTTCACAAAATGGGACCAAGACAGAGGCAGGAAACTACAGACCTGTCAGTTTGACCTCTGTGGTAGGGAAAGTGATCGAGTCACTTCTTAAGGAAAGAACTGTTGAGTACCTAGAGGTAAGTGGGGCACAGGACCCAAGGCAGCATGGGTTCACAGCAGAAAGGTCATGTCAGCTGAATCTAATAGATTTCTTTGACTGGGTGACCAAAGTAGTAGACCTGGGAGGGGCTGTGGACATGGCCAACCTAGACTTTAGCAAGGCATTTGACACAGTCCCACACAAAAGATTAATAGTCAAATTAACCAGCCTGGGAGTGAGTCCCAGGGTGGTAGCCTGGGTAAAACATTGGCTGGACAACAGGACACAGAAGGTAATTGTAAATGGAGTCCACTCTGAAGAAAGAGGGGTTACTAGTGGGGTACCACAGGGTTCAGTACTGGGTCCAGTCCTTTTTAATGTCTTTATAAGTGACATTGCAGAGGGACTGGAAGGAAAAGTATGCCTATTTACAGATAACACAAAGATCTGCAACAGGGTTGACACACAAGGAGGCATGGAAAGGATGAGAAGGGACTTGGCAAGGTTGGAGGAATGGTCAGAAGTATGGCAGCTAGGATTCAATGCAAAGAAGTGCAAAATAATGCACCTGGGAAACAAGAACCCAGGGGAAGATTACACAATGGGAGGGAGGTAGTAACAAACACAAAAAAGGAAAGGGACCTGGGGATAATCATATCAGATGACCTTAAGGTTAGCAAGCAATGTGAGAAGGCAGTAGGGAGGGCTGGGTGTATACTGAGATGCATAGGGAGAGGCATCACCAGCAGAAAACAGAAAGTTGTTATCCCTCTGTACAGACAGTTGGTGAGACCCCATCTGGAGTACTGCATCCAGTTCTGGAGACCCCATCTCCGCAAGGCATAGACAGGATAGAGGCAGTCCAGAGGAGGGCAACTAAAATGGTGCAGGGTCTACAAGAGAAGCCGTACGAGGAGAGACTAAAGGAGCTTAATATGTATACCCTTGAGGAAAGGAGGGAGAGGGGGGACATGATAGAAACTTTTAAGTACCTCAGTGGAATCAACAAAGTCCAAGAGGGTAGCATCTTTCAGAAAAAGAGACTTGCAAGAACAAGGGGACACAATTTAAAGATAGAGGGAGGGTGGTTCAGGTGCAATGTGAGGAAGTATTTTTTCACAAAGAGGGTAGTGGATGCATGGAACAGCCTTCTGGAGGAGGTTGTGGGGTCTAAAACTGTGGGAGAATTCAAGAATGCATGGGACAGACATAAGGCAATTCTTCTGGGGGGGTAGAAAGAAACAGGCTGTTGGTTAACTAGGATCTGTGGTCTATCCTGTAGGTAGGGAACTGGGCAGACTAGGTGGGCCAAGCGGTCCTTATCTGCCATCAAAGTCTATGTTTCTATGTTTCTATGGAAGAATTCTGGCTATTCCAATAGGATAGGTTGATAGGAAAAGGAAGAGATGACTCTTGTTTAAAGGGATATTGTCACTGTAAAGAACAAATAGAATATTAGTGGGATAGTGGCCTTGATGGAGGAGGAACATCTGGATATTGTGGCAGTCACAGAAACATGGTACACACAAAACCATGACTGGGACATAAACATACCAGGATACACTATCTACAGGAGGGTCAGGGAGGGTAAAAGAGGAGGAGGAGTAGCTCTTTACATAAGGGAAGGAATCAAAGCAACAGAACAAAAGGGTAAACAGGGAGGAGAAGAAGCACTGTGGGTACATTTGGAGACAGGCAATGGCACCACAATCCGCACAGGGGTTGTATACAGAGCCCCTTCTCAGGGGGAGGAAATGGACAAGGAAATGATTTAAAGTATACTTAGAATGGCAGAAAAAGGAGAGATATTGCTGATGGGTGATCTGAATATGCCACATGTTAACTGGAGTGCAGTTGCAGCAGCCACTTCAAAGAGTGGGGTTATTTTAGATGCCCTACAGGGGGCATGCCTTAGACAACTAGTATTGGAGCCAACTCGAGAGGGAGCAATCTTAGACCTGGTTCTCTCAAATGGAGATGGAGAGAGGATCACAGATGTAGAAGTGGGTAGCCATCTGGGAACTGAGCACCATGGAACAGTATGGTTCTACAATAAACACAGCAATAGAGTCAGCCATACAAAGGCAAAAGTACTGGACTTTAGGGAGGGCTGACTTTGCCAAAATGGGTGAGTTCCTAAGAATGCACTAGCAAATGGGCAGGAAGGAGGGGTGGAAGAACAATGGGGAATAATAAAAACTGCCATCACAGAGGTAACAAGCCTTTGTGAGAAACAAATAAACAAAACAAAATGATGTAAGAAACCACTATGGTTTTCAAAGGAAGTGGCAGTGAAGGTTCAAGAGAAAAAAGAAAGCATTCAGGAAGTACAAGGAATCACAGAAGGAGCAGGACAGAGAACTGTATCAGTTAAAGCAAAAGGAAGCTGGGAAGGCAGTCAGAACAGCAAAGGCCCAAACTGAGGAAAAGATAGCCAACTCAGTTAAGAAGGGGGATAAAACCTTTTATAGGTACATCAGGGAGCAAAGGAAGACCATGGGAGGGATAGTGAGGCTTAATAAAGGGGAGGGAGGGTGGACAGAGGGTGACTGTGAAAAGGCAGAGATACTAAACAAATATTTTTGCTCAGTATTTACAAATGAAGAGGGGGAGGTACCTAAAACAAACAGTAGAAACACTCTGGATACAGAAGTTGATACCAGCCCATTTACAGAAGAAAGGATTCTGAAAGAACTCTTAAAACTGAAGGTGGACAAAGCAATGGGGCCTGATGGGATTCATCCCAGAATTCTAAAAGAACTAAGGGTAGAACTAGTGACACCACTGACTACCCTCTTTAACAAATCATGGGAGGATGGGGTGGTACCCGAGGACTGGAGGTGGGCAGATGTGATTCCCCTTCACAAAAGTGGGAGCAAGGCAGAAGCAGGAAACTACAGCCCTGTTAGTTTAACCTCCATGATAGGGAAAATGATGGAATCACTTCTGAAGGAAAGAATTGTTGAGTATCTAGAGGTCAGAGGGGCACAGGACCCAAGGCAGCATGGATTCACAGCAGGAAGGTCATGCCAGACAAATCTGATAGATTTCTTTGACTGGGTGACCAAAGTAGTAGATCAGGGAGGGGCTGTGGACATGGCCTACCTAGACTTTAGCAAGGCATTTGACACAGTCCCACACAAAAGATTAATATACAAGTTAGCCAGCCTGGGAGTGGGTCCCAAGATGACAGCCTGGGTAAAGAATTGGCTGGAGAATAGGACACAGAGTAATAGTAAATGGAGTCCACTCTGAAGAAAGGGGGGTTACTAGTGGGCACCAGAGGGTTCAGTATTAGGACTGGTCCCTTCAAATGTCTTTATAAGCGACATTGCAGAGGGTCTGGCAGGAAAAGTATGTCTCTTTGCAGATGCCACAAAGATCTGCAACAGAGTTGATGCACAAGGTGGGGTGGAAAGGATGAGAAGGGACTTGGCAAGGTTAGAGGAATGGTCAAATGTTTGGCAGCTTAGATTCAATGCTAAGAAGTGCAAGGTAATGCGCCTGGGAAACAAAAACCCAGGGGAAGAGTACACAATGGGGGGTGAGATACTAAGAACAACAAAAATGGAAAGGGACCTGGGGGTAGTCATATCAGATGACCTAAAGGTGGGCAAGCTATGTGAGAGGGCAGTAAGGAGGGTTGGGGGGATACTGGGATGCATAGGGAGAGGCATCACCAGTAGAAAACAGGAAGTTATTGTCCCTCTGTACAGACAGCTGGTCAGACCCCATCTGGAGTACTTTGTGCAGTTCTGGAGACCCAATCTCCACAAAGACATAGACAGGATGGAAGCTGTCCAGAGGAGGGCAACTAAAATGGTGCAGGGTCTGAACTGGAAGACATATGAAGAGAGAGACTTAAGGAGCTTAATATGTATAGCCTCAAGGAAAGGAGGGAGAGGGGTGACATGATAGAAACTTTCAAGTACCTCAAGGGAATCAACAAAGCCCAAGAGGGTAGCATCTTTCAAAAAAAGAGGTGTGCAAGAACAAGGGGGCACAATTTGAAGATAGAGGGGAGGCGGCTCAGAGATAATTTAAGGAAGTATTTTTTCACAGAGAGGGTTGTGGATGCATGGAACGGCCTTCCGGAGGAGGTTGTGGAGTCAAAAACAGTGGTGGAATTCAAGCATGCATGGGACAGTCATAAGGCAATTCTAGGGGGTGGGGGTGGGAAGAAGTAGGCTGCTGGTTAACTAAGATCTGCAGCTTATCCATTAGGTAGGGAAATGGGCAGACTGGGTGGGCCAAGCGGTCCTTATCTGCCGTCAAATTCTATGTTTCTATGGATCAGTAGTTCTACCGAGTCAATCTAGCTATGCTAAGAGAGAAGGGGGACAAAATAGTCACCCAGACAAGAACAGCAGGGCTGCAAAAAGCTCAGCCCAGCTTATCAAATGAAGTAGTGATATGTGCATTGTGAATGTCGAATTCCTCAAAAAGAATTCTGGATGCTTATTCTTTTTTTTTTCCCAACTCAGATATTGTACCAGCCCATAATTCATCTGAAGCAGATATCAGTTCCTTGGGTCAGAACAAAGAGATCATCATAGCCAGGAGGGGGTCCAGGCCACTATCTAATATTAGATTGTAACTCTAGTCTTAACTAAGAAGATCTTGAAAACCATTAGATTGTATCAAACCCTGGAATGGGGCCCATATTCTATGAAAATGTTGCACTTTATCTTCTTTAATGTAATATCTTTTTTCCAAATTCATCAGATCTACCATGAAGTTCATCCATGTCTGAACAGCCAGAGAGGAGGAGTCCTTCCATTTCAAAAGAATACACTTCCTTGCTGTAACAAAAGCAATTGTAATAAGTTTTTTTTGTTCTTCAGTAAGATTATTTACCGGAATTATTAAGGAAGTGAAGTGAGGTGTATTAGGGATAAAGGTGTTTAATGTCTTCTGTAAGATCGCTATAATTTTAGGCCAGAAATTGGAGAGATATGGACAGGAATGAATCATGTGTATGAGTGTGCTGGAGGAATGTGCACATCTTGGACATTTTTCAGAAATGTTATTATTAAAGTAGTGAAGCTTGGAAGGAGTATAATAGATCCCATAAAATGTATTTAATTGTATCTGTTGCAATTTACTTGTTGTAACATTATTAATAAAAGTATCTAATATATATTTCCATATTGTATCTGTTATTGTTATGCCTAGATCCATTTCCAATTTTTTAATAATTTGCTGTTGATCCACTTGATTTATTTTTTCGAACGTTTTATATATCACAGATATTAGTTTATCCTTATCTCTTTTATTTACTAGAGTCTGTCGTAGTGTCGAAATCAAGGAATCATTTTGTTTCTTACAGGATTGCTATACAAAAGCCTTCAATTGAAAATATTGGAAAATGATGTGTGCATGGTATATTAAATTCGTAATCGAACAGATTATGTGAGGGAGACCTGCCTCATCACTTTTGCTGCTCCATCTGGTTATGATTGGCTGGGAACATTTCTACCCTAGGTTCTGGTATACACAGAGGCTGCTTGTGGCTGATCCGGCTTTTAATGCCATCTTGCAAGTGGTATGTGGCTAGGGGGATAGCTGCTACATTTTCAGATTCTGTACACGAGATAAAATAATCAAGTATCTAATATTGTGTAACAACTTGGGACGGTTTTCACAGCCAACTTGCAAGGGGTATATAGCACGGGGGAAAGATGTTATCCCTTTGATTTCACCTTTGTAAACAACCAGATAATATAATTAATGTTTACTACTATAATTAAGTGTTTAAAACTATGTAACAACTTAGGCTAGCCCCTGTGAAATACCTTTAAATATTTTATTTTTATTTATTTATTTATTGAAATGTTTCACCAGGAAAATTACACTGAGCAACAAAATGCTCGTCTCACGGCATGTCCTGGGGGAAGGGGAGTGGGAGCTTAACCTAATACAAACAGTATACATAAATCAGGTAATAGTTAACTGTACACAAGACAGACAGGACAAGATTACAACCATCATGAGTATTAGCAT
Source organism: Neoceratodus forsteri (assembly GCA_016271365.2). Lineage (NCBI taxonomy): Eukaryota > Metazoa > Chordata > Ceratodontiformes > Ceratodontidae > Neoceratodus > Neoceratodus forsteri. The sequence goes on from CM057450.1 coordinate 1,645,607,331, forward strand.
TTCAGACAGAATACATATAGGGAGTTTGGCAGAAAGGGCAGTATTAGAGACTAAGGAAGGGGGGTGGTACAGGAGAAGTGCAGAAAGTGCTAGGCTGCAGGAGGGGTTAAGGATGGGGGAGACTTATTTGGCCCAGCTGGAGGAAGGAGGACGTATAGACCAGCAGCTGAGACTGTGGCCCAGTGGGACTAGGTGCGGTTGCAGTTTGTCACTAGGTAGTTTGTTAGGGATGTAGAGAGAGAACTGACTGAAGAGGAGTGGTGGATTTGGGTTGGTAGTTGGTTCCAAAGTTTAGGTAGGCAATGGGAGAAGGCCATTTGGCTTGACGTAGTGCTTCTGTAAGGTATAATCAGAGACCATGAGTCATCAGATCTGAAGGAGTATTTGATGGGGTGAGGGGCAAATAAGGAGGTGGAGAGGTAAGACAGGAGAACACCAAACCAGAATTTTGAGGTAAATTTAGCAGTGTGCAGGGTTCTCCTGTTGGCAAGGGTGGGAAAATTTAGAGAGCGGTAGAGTGTGCAGTGGTGGGTCAGAGCAGGGGCATCTAAGGCAAACCGGCAGAAGGAGTTAAAGAGAGGATCCAGCCTAGATAAGGAGGATTGAGGTGCAGCACCGTATACTATGTCACAGTAGTCGAATATTGGCAGTATCATTTTTTGTATCAATTCATGTCTTGCTGGAAGTGGGATACTTCTACTGTTGTGGTAAAGGGCCCCTAGTTTAGGCCAGAGTTTCTTCTGAATGGCATTGATGTGGACTGATAAGTTTAGGTGCCTGTCTAACCAAACTCCGAGGTAGTGGAAGGAGGAGGTGTCATCTAATACAGTCCCATCAATGGTGTAAAAAGTGGGCAGGAAGGGGAGCCTTATCAACCTCTGCCTAGTACTGAAAGTAATAGAGACTGTTTTCTTTGAGTTAGGAAGAGGTGGTGCTGTCTAAGCCAGAGCTGGACATTGTTGAAATCCAGCTGGAGCCTGGAGGTGACATCAGAGTCTGCTGTGTACAGTACAGTGTCATCAGCATACAGTACATGTGTATGTCAGTCGATGTGCAAATCAGAGGGAGATCATTTAGGAAGATTGAAAAAAGGAGTGGCACAAGTACAGATCCCTGAGGGACTCCCATGGTAATGGGGAGTGGTGGGGAGATGGCATCGGCCATGCAGACAAATTGTGATCTGCCTAACAGATAAGACTTGAACCAATCAGTGGCATTAGGGAAGGGACCAGCTGACCTGAGGCAGGACAGGTGTCTGGGGTGAGATACCGTATCGAAGGCCTTGGCCAGGTCAATAAATATAGCAGAGGTTATGAGGCCATTGTCCATGCCCATAGAGATAAAATCAGTCTGCCATAGCAAGGATGTGGCAGCGGAGTGGTGTTTTCTAAAGCCAGATTGGAATGGAGTGAGAAAGGAGGAGTCAGTAAGATAGGAGGAGAGTTGTTCAAGTACTATGTGTTCCTGGAGCTTAGCCAGTGTAGGGAGGAGAGAGATAGGGTGGTAGTTGTTAGGGGAGGAGGGGTCACTGCCTTTAGGAAGAGGTAGAACTGTAGCATGTTTCCATGCTGTAGGGACAGTGGAAGAGACAAAGGTGAGATTTAGCAAGAGGGAGATAGGATAGGCAATAGCAGGAGCAGACAGAGAGAGGAGCTTAGGGTCCAGACCATTGGAAGAGGAGCCTTTGGCAGGGTTAATGGACAAAAGGGCATGAAAGGCAGCAGTAGGGAAGATGTGGGTGAAGAAGAAGGGGGTAGAGGAAGAGAGAGCTGAGGGGGTAGAGGAAGAGGATGCAGAGAAGAGGGTAGCAGGTACAGGAGCAGAGAGAGGTAGCGGGGGCAGGTAGTTGTTAAGGTAGTAGAAAGAAGGGGGGTAGTAGCCAGGGATGGTGAGAGGTGGGTGGGGTCAAAGGAGAGGGCTAGGTGTGAGAGAAGGACTGCAAGGAGAAGGAGAGGCGGAGGGCAGGTGTCCACCAAGGAGGGAAGGCAACCGGAAAGATGCATGGGCATCTGGGGGGCCACTTGGAGCACTGAGGCACAGGACGTGAAATGGGAATTAAAGCATTCAGTGAGAGCCATAGATTCAGAGATGACTGAGAGATTTTGCCTAAGGGTAGGAGTGGGGGGCTTGGTGGAAGGGGAAAAGAGGGACTGAACAACTTTGCAAAATTTAGAAGGTTTGTTTGTGTTTGCTTGGAAGGTAGCCTGATAGTGTTCCACTTTCGCCAGCTGAATAGCTTTGGTACATTTGTTTCATAGCTCCCTGTATCGTTGGAGATCCCTAGGGCAGTTGGTTACCTTATGTTTACACCAAGTAGTGTCCCAGGCTCTTTGACAGGACAGGAGCTCAGGGGTTACCTAGGGTAGGTAGTTTCTTTGGACTCTGGTTTTACGCAAGGGCGTGTGTTGATTCCAAATGCGAAGGAACCTATCGTGAACAGCTGGAGAGCAGCGTCAATTGAGGAGCAAGCGACAAGTGGGGTCCAGTCAGTGTTGGCAAGATTACGATGAAGAGGTTGTGTGTCAAGAGACGAGTAGGAACAGGTTAGGAGGATTTTGTGTGGTATTTTTTGCCTGTGTATTTTGTGTACCAAGGGCCGGATATTCAGACTGCGCCAGGCAGGGGCGCAAGCCTGGGAGCAGTGCAACTGGGATGTGCCAGGGTGTGGACTGGCTGATATTCAACGGTGCTGCGCCATGGCTCAGCACTGTTGAATATGGCATCATGGCCACCCCCACTGCACATGGCGCAGTGGCACTGCTCCAGCGCAAGTGGCAAGAGAGGGGCAGAGGGATGCACCAGCACAAGTTCAGTTGCGCTAGGTGCAGGAACCACGATATTCAGTGGTGGGTATGCAAATTGGGCCATTATGCATGTAAGGCACAAATGGGGACATTTGCATGTCATTATGGCCCCATATGCATTCAAGTGCGCCGATCCCCGGCGCCTTGCACCTGACACCTTGCCAAGCTGCAGCCGTCAGGGACCAACACCCCCTGCCCTTCGGTGGCAACGTGCCCCAATGCCCGATAGCAGGCTTTGTAAAAGTAAAAAGCCCTGGTGGTCCAGTGCACCTGCCCTCCAGCCCGATCGTGGGCCCTGTAATAATAAAATTATCCCTGGTGTTCCAGTGGACTTGCTCCCAGCCCGATCATGGGCTCTGTAATAATATATTTATCCCTGGTGGTCCAGTGGACCTGCACCCTAGCCTGATCGTGGGCTTTGCAATAATAATGTTATTCCTGGTGGTCCAGTGGACCCACTCCCAAGCCCGATCATGGGATTTGTAAATTTAAAACTCCCTGGTGGTCAACAGTACCCCCTTCCCACCTGCCCACTCAGTCCCACCACCTCCTCCTCCCCATCAGCAGCGGTGGCTCTATCAACAAGCCACCCAGCAGCCGAACTGACAGTGTGTCAGTACAACTGCACGCCCATTGGTTCACAGCATGGGCCAATGGGTGCAGACCGTGATTGCATAACATAACCCATGGCGGTGTCAACTACGGCCGAGCGGCTTGTGGGTGGGGAGGCTGACTGGGGAGAGCGGGTGGCAGGACTGAGTGGGCGGGTGGGGAGTTGGGTACCACTGGACCACCAGGGGTTTTAAATTTACAAGGCCCATGATCGGGCTTGGGAGCGGGTTCACTGGACCACCAGGGCTAAAATTATTATTACAAAGCCCGCAATCGGGCTGGGATGCAGGTCCACTGGTCCACCAGCAATAAATATATTATTACAGAGCCCGTGATCGGGCTGGGGTGCAGGTCCACTGGACCACCATGGATAAATCTATTATTACAAAGCCCGTGACTGGGCTGGGGAGCAAGTCCACTGGACCACCAGGAGTTTCTTCTTAATGGAGCCGGCTAGCGGGCGGGGTGGCAGGACGATGACAGACCATGGCTCTGGAGGTGGGGTGGCCACCCACAGCTGGCGGCTGCCATGTTACGCCCTGCAATATGGCAGCTCACCTGTGGGTGGCCAGGCCTTGCTCTTTCTTTTTTCGGCGGATCTTTGCGCCCCCCTGTGCAGTGCAAGGCGGCTGTGTGCATGCATATGCACCGCATATCCCGGGCTGAATATTGGGATGTGCCGAATATGCATGCGCACCCCCCCTGCACTTGTGCCGCATACAGTACATTACTGGTGCATCCCGGTGCATCAGGATTTGTGCAGCACAACACCCCTTTTGCATATTGCACCGGGGCGCATCAGTGGGTTGCGCATGGTGCAACACTGTTGCACCATGTGCAACCCCTTTGAATATCCCTGCCCATATACACAGGATGGTGGTCACTTTAGGCAACAGGCAGGAGACCAGCGGCCTTGACCCTGTGGGGATGCGACGTGAGGACTAGGTCCAGAAGGGAATGGTTTTTAGTTTTATTGTTCAGGCGAGTAGGTTCCTGCATTAGCTGTGTCAAATTTAGTGACTCGATGTAGGAGCGAGTTTTGGCTAGCGTGTTAGAGAGTCAGTTGACATTTGGGTTGCCCAGTATGTACAGCTCTCCTGAGTGAGCAAGTGTCTGTTAGTTTCTTGATCACTTCTGTGACTTGGGGGGGGGGGGTTGGCCAGGATGACAATAAACTCCTGCAACAAATAGTGGGGAGGAGTAAGGTAGCTTCAGGTTGAGGAGGATAGCCTCGTGTGAGGAAGGAGAGGTGACTTTCAACACAGTTGTGTGCTGAAGGGAGGTAGAGACATAGATCGCCACTCCGCCTCCTCTTCCAAGTCTGTCCATCCAAGTTATAGTGAACCCAGGAATTGAGACTTCTTGGTCCGTGATATGTTCCAAGAGCCAAGTTTCTGAGATGACGATAACGTCAGGTTTATATTCGAGGACCATAATCTGCAGCATAAGTAGTTTACTGGTAAGCAGGGCCCCGATTTTTCTGTGGCACATCGGAGCAAAGTTCTGCGGCAGGGTTCTCATTCTGCGGCACTCAACACCAATTTCTGCGCCAATTCTGCGGAACATTTTTACCCTTAATTTTTTAATTTTTCTCTTTTTTTGCCATATCTGACACCATGCACGCTCATAACACAGTCATTTTATGGGTGTTTGTCACCAAATTTTCAACATATCCAGTTTAAGACCTCTGCTCATAAGCAGTATCACTGTGATTTTCTTAATCTGTCCCGAACATTGATTTCGCACACCGACCGTGCCATTGTGTGCTACATGTGCAAAAACACATTTTGGGTGAGATGAGAAAAATGACAGTAGTACTGTTCATAAGGAGGTGTGGCAAAATGGCAATACTGAAAATCTGGAGTGAAAATATTAAAAATGCTCGAAGTTACGGGCATGCATAGGAACTGCACAATGCACGCTCGTAAAACAGTCAAATTGTGGAATATTTTCACCAAATTTTCAACATAGGGTTTTTGGGAGACTACCTCATGAACTGTGACACTGACATTTCATTAATCATTCCAGAAAGGTGGTTTTGCGCAGTGACTGTGGAACCACCTTCCGGGACCGATTAACAAAATATCAGTGTCACAGTTCATGAGGTGGGGCCCCAAAAACCCCATGTTGAAAATTTGGTGAAAAAATTCCCATAAATGGCTGAGATATGCACTAAATTTGAAAAAAATCCATTTATGCCATTATACAGCTCACCGGCATTTCTTCAGTTCGCGGTCAGCTTTGAAGAGTGCAGAGCGTGTTCACGGTCCACGAAGATTGTCACGTTGGCTCGGAGGTAAGTATGGGTTGAGGTGGGGTGTGGAGAAGTGGTATGCAGAGGGTGGGTGCGGGTTGGGGGGCAAAAGAATCAAAGAGGAAGTTTTTGTTTCAGTTTTTTTTTTTTACCACAATGATGGAATTTTGCCACACTGGGGTGGGCTCCCAGCATGGCACCAGACAGCTTGGGGGGGACAGTGAAGCTGACGGGGGATTGGGCACCTCCATTAGCAACGGAAGCTTTTGCCACACTGGGGTGGGCTCCCAGCATGGCACCAGGCAGCTTGGGGGGGACAGTGAAGCCGATGGGGGATTGGGCACCCCCGTCAGCAACGGAAGCTTCTGCCATACTGGGGTGGGCTCCCAGCGTGGCACCAGGCAGCTTGGGGGGACAGCGAAGCTGATGGGGGATTGGGCACTCCTGTTGGCAAAGGACATTGTTCTGTGGGTGGACGTGAATTCTGCAGGTGATGGCAAATTCTGCAGATATTTCCATGGTTTCCTGCACCCACAGAATCACAGAAAACTCAGGCCCTGCTGGTAAGGCTGCAGGCATTTAGGTGGATAAATTATTAGGCCACTTGGGAGGGCTAGGGGAGTAGAGAGGATGAGCTGGGGGTAGGGGAGTTCATGGAGGAAGGTCCAGGGTTATGGTGGACATCACCAGCAAGCAGAAGGAGGAGCAGAAAAGTGAGAAATCTAGCTTTACGGTATTTATGGGTTATTGAGTAGCACCGAGTAGTGCATCTGGGTAACTGTACACAATAGGGAGCAGTTGAGGTGATTTTGAGCAACGTGAATAGTAGGTCAGGCAGGTCAGTAAGTGAGGCACAAGGTTGCGACAGATGATATAGGTATATAGCGTGGAGCAGGGTCAGGGTGTGAGGCAGCATTTCAGCGTAGTTTACAGTGGCAGCATCATGTTGACTATTTAGCTGGGGATGCAGGCAAACTGATGGACAAAAAGAGGTGCTAAAAAATATCACCAAGACTAGGTGATGTGGGTACTGCAGGTGTGTGTTAGAGGGCAGCATAGTGGCAGGAGATGGGGTTTAGTAGCAGTGCTAGGTATGCAGAGATAATGATAGACTAAGGTGTCAGCGTGGCTCAGTTGGTAGCACATCCACCTCTGGACCAGAAGGTCGTGGGTTCTCGTCCCACACTGGGATTGGACTTGCACCTAAAAATCACTGGCATCTGGGTGCAGTATTGGGGGGTGCTGTACTGCTGGGGTGTGCCGTCCTTCAGATGAGATGTTAAACTGAGGTCCCTTCTGCCTGTCCTGGTGGGTGTCCAGGTGGAAGTAAAAGAACCAAAGGCACTTTTTGCAAAGAGCAGGGAACATTCCCGGTGTCCTGACCAACATTCTCCTTCCCATAAACTGGTTCATGCAATTATCCAGGCTGTGTGGGGGTGATGATGTGCGATATGGCCGCCACCACACATTCAGTCACTTCATTATCAGTCTAGCATTGCTTGTAAAGCGCTTTGGGATACTGTGTATGAAAAGCGCTATATAAATGCTGATTCTTCTTCTTCTAAGTGTTAATTTCCTTAGCCCCTCTAGTGGTGGGAGAATATAAGGAGCCAATGGGAAAGTAGACTGTCAGGAAAAAAAAAACAACTCAGCAATCATGTGACTGGGTTCAGCTATAAATAAAATAGTTGAGATAGGGGCGGAGGGTGGGAGGTGGGCCGGGCAGCAGCAGTACCTAGACAGGTCTGGTGGCCAGGCTTGAGGTCTCAGGCGGTGGCTCCAGGGATGCCATCCATCCGGGGGGGGGCGAGTCTTGCGATCCAGCAGAGCTGTGAGCCCTGGTCAAGGGGCGGTTCAGCTAGACAGGTCTGGTGGCCATGCTTGTGGTCTCAGGCGGTGGATCCAGGGATGCCATCCATCTGGGGGGGCCATGTCTTGTGATCCAGCAGAGCTGTGAGCCATGGTCAATGGGAAGTTCAGCTATACAGGTCTGGTGGCTGGGCTTTTGGTCTCGGGCAGTGGCTCCAGGGATGCCATCTGTCCAGGGGGCTGAGTCTTGCCATCCAGCAGAGCTGTGAGACCTGGTCAAGGGGCGGTTCAGCTAGACAGGTCTGGTGGCCAGGCTTGCGGTCTCGGGCGGCAGCTCCAGGGTTGCCGTCCATCCAGGGGGGCCCCGAGTCTTGTGATCTGACGTGTGAGCCCTGGTCAAGGGGTGGTTCAGCTAGACAGGTCTGGTGGCTGGACTTGCAGTCTCGGGCGGTGGCTTCAGGGATGCCGTTTGTCCGGAGGGGGCCAAGTCTTGCTATCCAGCAGAGCTGTGAGCCCTGTTCAAGGGGTGGTAAATAAATAAATAAATGGTGATTTATTTTGTCATCATGCTTTTCGGGGGGAGGGGTGTACTGGGATCCTTGTGATCCCAGAAACAGTTTTTTTTTGGGTAGGGAGGTGGTGGGTTTAGCCTCTCCTTTCATTTTAACAGCAAATACCAGCCAACTAGGGGTCATGCTGTTTCGTTAATGAAAATTAAGGGTCTAAATGATAAAAGAATAAATCATAAATTGAATTTGGATTTCAGGGGGTCCAGGCCAAACTTAACTAGTCAAATAGCTAGATGACAGAATTATCTCTTCTACCTGGAATGTTAGAGACCTTAAAAGTAAGCCTAAAATGTTAAAAATAATTAAACTTATGCAACAGAAAAAAAATCATGTTGTAATGTTTCAAGAGACTCATTTTTCCTAGTCAGAATCTAACTGGTTCTGCAACCAATGGGGAAAAGGAGTTCTCTCAAATTTTCTAAATAATTCTAGAGGTGTTGCTATCATCTTTAATAAAACTTATTCACATCCAAAAATATTGAAATCTGATACTGACTCATCTGGACGCTGGTCCATTAGTGAAATAAACATCCCAAATTTAAAACTCACAGTAACCGTGATATATGCCCCAAATATGAATAGTCCAAATTTTTTCAGTCAATTCTTTTAACCTTGTCCACCTTTTCACCACCACATATAGTAGAAGGAGACTTTAATTTAGAATTATACACACAAGATAAAATTTCAAAATTGGATAAAGCCCATAGTTCATCTAGTAAAAATTATTAAGAAATATATAGCTGAATTAGGACTGATGGCAGGTTAAATATCCTGATAAAGTAATGTCTTCATATTATTCCCATACTGAAATCTCCTACTCTAGGATCGATTATTATTTGCTCTCTAACTCTTTAAAATATAAACTTATAGAGATACAATAACCGGGGATCTTGATATCAGACCACTCCCCTTTAATACTTAAAATCAAACTTTCGGATCAAATTCCCCCAATAAAACACAGGAAAATGTATCACCCTTTGTTAAAGATCCCACATTTGGAACAATTAATTGGTAATGAAATACAAGATTTTTTTTGTTAATAACACCACTCAGGAAACAACTATTAACATTATTTGGACACTTTTAAAAGGTGGATTTGGGGTAGATTTATGACTCTAGAAAAATATAGATATAGGACGCAGAATCAATTACTACAACAGTTGGCAAGTGAAATAACTAATTTACAATATATTCATAGTCAAACACTGGACAGCAAAGTATTTAATAAGTTGTTAAAGAAGAAAGAGCAATATAACTTGGTAATATCAGACAAAATTACACACCAGATAATTAGGTCCAAATCTAATTATTTAATTCTCTTACACAAGCCACTAAAGCTTCTGGCCTGGCAAACCCGTAACGACCAACAAAGGAATTATATATTAGCTATAGAGGACCAACAGGGTCGCACAACCAAAGACGCTGATGAGATTAATGCAGTGTTTTTAAACTAATATCAACATTTATATTAATCTGATACCAATAGCATTTTGAATGAACATATCAAGGAAAATTTACATCATAACCCTCTTACCACAGTCCCTGTTAGGTTTAGAACCATGCTGGATCAGGACATCGCAGCAGAAGAAATCAATTCTGCTATCATGTCCCTTCCAAGGAATAATTCTCCAGGTCCAGACAGAATAGTTATAGAATTTTGTAAGCAATACAGAGTATTACTTCTCCAATATTACAACTTTTAACTCCTTTAACACTTCTAGGTCTTTGCCCAAAACATTCCAGGAGGCTATAATTCAAGTATTCCCGAAAACAAAAATAAGAATCCGTTGAGCTGTGGGTCTTATTGCCCCATCTCTCTGTTAAATGTGGATTACAAAATCTTTACTGAGATCATAGCTAAAAGACTAGAAAAAATTCTACCTCATATCATTCATGAAGACCAAAATGGTTTTATAAAAGGCAGATCACTGTAAGAGAACATCAGATTTGTGATAAATATTATTTCTCAGCATAAATCAGAAGATGCAATTCTATTAGCCATTGACACAGAGAAAGCATTTGACAGGCTTGAATGGAAATTTATGCTAGAAATTACTAGAGAGATGGGGTTTGGCCCAGAGCTCAACGGATGGTTACAATTGATATATAGTCAACCAACAACCACGCTTAAAAAAACCCCATAACATATCTCATCCTTTTAGGTTGCATTGAGGTACACAACAGGGATGCCCCTTGTCACCCCTCATATTTACTCTAGCAATTGAAAACTTTGCTACACGTATTCGGAATATTTCCAATATATATGGTATCCCTATTAATAAAACAACTTATAAGATAGGCTTATACACAGATAACATTTTACTATATCTCACCAGCCAAGACACTTCTATTAAAGAACTTATGAAAGCTGTTAAAACTTTTGGGAAATTGTCTGGATATAAGGTAAATGGGGATAAGACGGTTATGATAAAATTCAATAATCGCACAAAGATAACCCTTCTGATAGGCTTTAATGGTCAGACTAAGTCCCAAATACCATATTTAGGGGTCCAAATTTCATCTGACCTACGAAGTTTAGTTAACATAAATTTTGATCGACTACTCGAAGAAATTCAAGTTGATTTAGATCAATGGCAGAATTTCCCTTTAACCTTTATAGGGAGAATTAATATAGTAAAAATGAAAATATGACCAAAATTTATTTTTCTATTTCAATCCATATGTATCACTATCCCTCAGAAATACTTTGTCCAAATAAGAAAAATAATAACTAAATTCATTTGGAATCATAAATCCCCTCGAATAGCATATCTTACACTTACAAAACCCAAAAATATGGAAGGCTTTGCCTTACCAGACTTTCATAGATATTATGTGGCCACTCAGATTACTATGATTTGGGAGTGGATACATAATGTAGATAAATACACAGGATCCTTTCTACTGGAAAATAATATACATGCCTATCCCTCAATGATGCAACTTGTATATCCTGCATACTATAAGACAGCAAAAAATATAAATTTGATTTCTACTATGATCTCAACCTTAACAGCCTGGGACAGGGCACACCATATGCTTAAAGAAGAAGCCATAATTACACTATATTCAACAATGTATCAGAATTATAACTTTCTACCCTCTACCATGGACAATAGATTTCAGATTTGGACATGACATGGCATTAAAACAATAAAAGATATCCTAATAGATGACAAACTGGATGCTTATTCTATATGCTACCATAAATATTTCAGAAAATGTTACCAACTTTTTGTTTGTTTGTTTTTCCACTGTAAATTTAAAACTGTTTAATCAATTTATCCAGTTGTTTTAGTCACCAGGATACACTGACATCAGATATGCATGTCAAATGTTAAGTCTATGCCTGCAAGAATAGAGAGGTTACAAACATCCACATTTTTGAGTTTTCACAATATTTTGCAAATATTTGCATAATAAACCATTGAAACTCTGTAACTTAAAAATATGTAATCCAATTCTCTGCAAAGGTTTTTGAGTTATATGCAGGTAAAATGTTTTATAAAGACAAGAAGAAACGTCACATAGTTTTGCGTCATCTTAGGAAATTACAAACTGAGATCACCTATCTGCAGAAAACCCACCCAAAGAAAGTTAATGCCAATGTGTTTTGACTGGAGTGGGTGGGTCAAGTTTATGGTGCTGGTTGTAGCAATAGGAGGGGGGTTGGCCATATTAATTGCCAGGTGGGCCCCTTTTCATCTGGAGAAAGAATACTGGGATGAAGATGGCAGGTTTATTTTTCTTCAGGGGAAATTGGGGCTTGCTGATGTAGTTCTGGGCTCTGTTTATTACCCTAACATGGATTCGTTCACCTTTTTTACAGGCTAATTTCCTGTAATGGCCCTTTTAACTCCCACTCCTTTTCTGATAGGCGGGGACTGGAATATTGTCTATCAACATGACATAGACAGATCAGGATCCTCCAGGAGAGGGCGCTCCTCTAGCCAGCAGGACCTTACGGATTTAATGATTAACCTGGGACTTGTGAATCCTTGGCACATCCTCCACTCCACTGATTGGCACTACACTTTTTATTCCACACAGTATGATACTTATTCTAGAATACATTTTTTTTTCTTATAAGCCAGAAATGTTTACTTTGGCTTAATTTCCAACTAGATTATTTCAATGGTTATTTCTGATCATGCAGCAGTGAGTCTAACACACGCCATCAGTGGGGCGGAGAAGCGAGATAAAACATGATGTCTCAATGCCCAGCTTCTTAGAGGTCCTCAGTTCCTTTACTCCATATGTTTCTTTTTTGAGAATTTTTTGAAGCAGAGTGACCATTCTGTCACAGTGGTTGATGTACTGTGGGGTGCACTGCAGTGTGCTTTAAGGGAAGAATGCATATGTCTGGCCTCTAAGCATTCTAGAACCCGGCAAGCTGGCCAAGAACAGTTTCTGAATGAAAATAAACAATTAGAGCGCAACCTTCATTCACACTCCTCTACAGATGTATGGGCTAGGTTACACCACCTAAGGTCTCAAAATGTGGATCTCATGGCCCAGAAAGCAGAGCTGGAAATAATGAGGACAAAGTTTTGATATCTTGAGGTGGGTAAAAGAGCTGACAAGCTACTAGCTCTTCGACTTCGCACGTTGATCTCTGCCAACTTCATTCAGGGTGTTAAGCCTTATCCTAGTTCTGAGATCGTTATCCACCCTAGGGAGATCACTACTGTTTTTTTGTAAATATTATTCCAACCTCTGTGCTAGTGAATCCCTGGATTACTAGGCTGCAGACCATATTGCTGCATTTCTTGATTCTATCACCCTGTCCACACTGACACCGCTCCAATAAGAAACACTTTAGAGTTCAGTAGCTACTTTATACCAGCTATACAACTTCCACCTGGCAAGGCCCCCAGGCTGGATGGTTTCATTAATGATCTTTATTTGGCCTTTTCCAAAGAACCCCCTTTTGGTCTGGCTATATAATCATTGGTATTCCCATGGTGTTTTCAACAGTTCTTTTACTGAAGCTTGGATCACCCTAATCAATAAACTGAATAGAGAAGAAACTTCTCTGAGTAGCTACCATCCTATATCTCTAATTAATGTGGAATTAAACATGTTATCTAAAATTTTGGCTAATAGATTTGCCTGGATCCATGATGCCAGCATGACAGCCCCAACCATGATGTCCACTCATTGCTGGGAACACATCAACACCCCCAACCATGATGCAATCCCGAACTGACCAGCAACATTGTGATGGACAATGCAGGGGGGCTGTGCCCCCGTGCCACCCCATGTTGGGGGGGCGCACCCCCTACCATATATATCTAACACCACATCACACAGACAGTGGAGTTAGATATTTACCCCCATCACCCTAAAGTGTCTTGAAGCAAAACCCCCATTGCTGACGATTTAGGCATGATGGAGGGTTTGCTGTGGGGGGTTCACTGTCCGGGTGTCACTGTAGTGGCAGCATACCGATTTGCCCAGGTGTGAGACATGCTTATTGGTCCCTCCCAAGTAGGCTTCATGTCTGGTCATCTATCTAGTGACCAACTCAGGAAATGTCGGTGTCCAGGGAGAAGTTACACCCTGCAGTCCTGGTCTCCCTGAATGCTGAAAAAGCTTTTGACTGTGTGGCCTGGCCATATCTCTTTGCAGTTTTGAATAAGTTTGGCCTTCCTCTGGAATATATAAATTGGATTAAAGTACTGTACAGCAATCCTATGGCTCAAATAGATGCAACATGCTCTTATCCACCTCATTTCTCCTGCAGCGGGAAATGCGGCAAGGTTTCCCTCTTTCCCCTTTTCTTTTAATTTATATTTAGAACCTCTGCTTTATTATCTCAAAAACTGCCCTGATGTTACAGGCATTCATGTGAGTGGGAATATCTATATTCTATCTGCTTATGTGGATGACCTATTGCTGCAAATTGAAGATCCCGTTGTGTCATTACAGGTGGTTTTGCAGGAGATCCATAGGTTCTCGGCCATCTCCGGCTATAAATTAAATCTTAACAAGACAAAGGTGTTGCCCTTAAATAACATGGTTCAAAAACAAGATATTATGCATTTAGGTCTAACCTGGGAGCCCAGATTCCTAATGTATTTGGGCATCTGCCTCTCCCACTTCCCATCCCAATCTGTAAAGGATAACCTGTCTTCCCTGCTGCTTACCATTCAACAGGACTTGAAACGGTGGTCTACCTTGCCTATCTCTCTGTGGGGACATATTAACGTCATCAAAATGAATGTTTTACTCCACATATTATACCCAGTGGGAATGCTGAACGTGTATCTCCCAAGGGCGTGATTCCTCCATTTTCAATCTATGATTATCAAACTCCTTTGGAAGACAGGAGCCATTCAGAGATCATATTTTAAATTGTCTATGCCAAAAAAGAGTGGTGGTCTGCAACTTCCTAACTTTTTCTTATATTACCATGCTCTTCACTGTAGCAAGTCCCTGTTGAGGGGTGTACAAGAGGATATGTTCATTGACAGGCCATACACCCCACTGTGGCTGGACCTGGAACACTTTATATGTAATGCTGTGGGCATTCAGATCAAAAGCTTATTTTAAATAACCCCTTCACAGCTCCCTCATCCTCTTCAATCTGCACCATTGCATTGGTCCCCGAAAGTTCACCTTCAGTTGGGTACGTATTAGGGGCTCCAATAGAAAAAGGCCATCACTCAACCTTTAATTGGCAATCCAAATATCTGTACTGGTGGACAGGTGATGCCGTCTTCTTTTTAAGGATATAGCAATTGATTCCTTGTTTGAAGGAGACTGATTTATTTCATTTACTTTGTTACAGGCCAGTTATCACCTTCCAATTCTGCCAGCTTCAAATGCCTCCAGATCACGCATGCAATATCCACCTTCCTTGGCCCGAGACCGTGGTCTTGGTGGAACCCTTCAGTTGTCCTGCCTGTGCTGGAGGCAGCGATGCAGCCTCATTCAGTGTCTAAAATACAGTATATCAGCTCTTTCAGGGTATGGATTCTGAAAGCCCCACCAGGGTTTGTTATTATTGGAAACAGGCTTTAGGCCTTCCTGAGGATCCTGTGTTATAGTGTTCAGGCTGGAGGGCCCTCTATAAGTATGTCAAGTAGGACAGGTTTCAATTAATTCAGTACTGAATATTACATAATATGTACTACACCCCACTTAAACTTTATAGAATGGGTAAACTACCATCCTTGTTATGTTCTAGATGTGGCCTAGTGGATGGTTCTTTGAAACACGTGCTCTGGAACTGTGAATGGGTATCTCCCCTTTGGAATGCCATAAAATACTACCTAAATCCTCTCCTTGTTTTGGAATATTTATTTTCCACAAATACAGTATATACCTTGCGTGTATTTTTCTGTCAGGCCTACCTGGCTCGCATAAAACTCATATGGCATTGATATCCTTGACAGCAAAGTTAATTATCTTTAGGTATTGGATGGATACTTCCATTTCCTCTTTCAGAGAGTGGCATCAAGAAATTCAGTCTGCTCTTACTGTGGAGAAACATATAGCTTCCACCAGGAGATACCCTGACCAGTTCAGGACCAGATGGGAGCCGTTATATATGTTGCTCTCATGCCCATCCACTAGGCAAAGTTAGGTAGGTCTGATTTTTCATGACTGCATTGTTGTGTTGCCAATCCCCCATTTAGAAACTTTACCTTATTTTGTTTGTTTGTATTTTGTGGATCCCACCTGCATTATCAACCACACTTGTTGAGCTCCTGGGGGTGGGTGGGATGGCAGGGGAGTATTTTTTCTGTATTGTTTTTCTTGTTGAAGTTTTTATATTGTATGTCATTTGCTTTGTGATGTTATTGTATGATCTGCTTGTGGTTATTCTTAAAAATGTAATAAAGTACATTTAATTACAAAAAAATGTTTCATGAAATTTCTCACAATAAATAAAATGACACATTTTAAGCTCATATAATTTTAAGATGATGCATCCTTTTTTTATAATTCAAAGTTTATTAGAATTTTAACACTTAACACATCATTATCACATAATACAGAAAATATTAATGTACACTTTCGGCAAAATCATAAACCATAAACATAAACCTAATTCCCCTTCTTTCCCCCCCCTCTTCAATCCACTGTATCAAAAAGAAAAGAAGACCACTCCCAAAGAAAACCTCCCTCCACCTCTCCCCCAGTTTGCTTCCCAGAATGGTGACTCATTTTATCCTTACCCCTCATGGGTCCTCTACATTAACTTGTCTGGAGAGAATAAAGAGTTAGTAGTGGGGCCTAGATTTTGTTAAACTTACCCATTTTATTCAGCAAACTAGCTATCATTTTTTCCACTCTAAGATTGGCCAGAAGCTCCTTCAACCATTCAACATATGATATTTCTTCGCTATCTTTCCAATGCCTTAGTACTAATTTCTTAGCCGACATAGATATTAATGCCATGTGATATTTGTGTATAGTTATTGGGATTTCAGAATAGTCTCCTAAAAGGCAAATTCTTTCTGTAAACAAATCATTGAGCCCTAGCAGGGGATCTACTTTTTGTTGAATTTGCGTCCATAGGGAGGCTATCTTGGGACAGAGCCAGAAAATATGTAATAGAGTGCCCTCCCCATGAGCACACCTTGTACAACTGGCAGATGAAGCAATACCAAGTTTAGCCATTTTTGGGGGAGTATAGTATGAATTATGTAAAATTTGGAACTGCATAAGTTGGAGTCTATCCTGTGCAATAAATTTATGACATCCTTGCCAAAGTACCTCCCAATTAATGGGTATCTCAGGAAGGAACTCAGCCCAATAGTCTGATGGTCCAAAGGATCTGGGGTAGATCCAATCATATAAAGCATTGTAAATCTTTGATATGGCATGTGGGAGGCCTGCCACCTGAGCTAGATTCACCCCAAAATTAGGACTCTTGGGAGGTTGGGCCTTAATCCCTATTACTTTCACAAGGATGTGTCGCAGTTCGAAGACTCTAAAAATATTAAGAGCCGATACGCCCAACTTGCCTAAAATTTATAGTGACGAAAACCATTCCCCTTTGGCCTCATTCCAAAAGCATGCTAGCTTGACCTCCCTAGCCTGTGGGAGCCATTTTGGAGAGAGAACCCTCCGCTCTATTTTAATATTGGGGTTGCCTATCAATGGTTGCTCCAGATCTACACAGTGATTGTACTTCATAAAGCTACAATGCTGGGAGTGCACCCTCACAGACGATGCAATAGGTGTCAAGCAAAGATGTTTTGGGAGACTCTTGGGTCTCACGAAAGGCAGTGCCTCAGGGGAGAGATTATAATACCGGATTAGGGCTAATTCTATTTTTATCCAAAGGGGCTTGTACTCATGGGGCTCTTCTAATTCTTTTATCTTAATCCACCTTAGGTATTTACTGGCATGGCTGGCCCAATAGTAAAGGCCTACATGTGGCATTCGAAGGCCACCTCTGAGTTTTGGGGCCGCTAACTTGTGGAACGCCAAACGGGGACACTTCCCCACCCATATAAAATTAGTGAAAATGCTATGCACCTTCTTGAACCATGACTGAGGTAGCCATATATTCAAGAGACTCAGTGGATAATACAGCCGAGGGAAGACATTCATTTTAATGAGGTTGATTCTACCCCAGACAGTCAATGGGAGAAGGGACCACCTATTTAAATCTTGGGCAATGACTTGCAACAATAGATCCAGATTATTCTTTTGCAGTTGTATAACATTTCTTGTGAGGGCAATGCCTAGATATTTCATTGATTTCCTTTCCCAGAACAGACCCAGTGCACTAACTTCATACTTCACTCTCTGATTGAGAGGGAAGACCACAGTCTTATCCACATTCAATTTATAATCAGAAAACCAGCTATACTCTTTAATAACTTCTAATAGATGCAGAATAGATTTCCCGGGGTGAGAAACTTGAAGCAAAAGGTCATCAGCATAGGCCGAAACTTTGACTTCAGTACTCTGTATGATGATACCTTGGATCTCAGGGCTAGCAACCAGTCTTCGAATGAGTGGTTCTATGTACAAATTGAAAAGCAGCGGAGATAAGGGACAACCTTGCCTGGTGCCCTAACCCAAAGGAAATAATTCAGAGATACACCCATTGCATATAACCCTAGCAGTGGGGGCCTTGTAAAGCATTTGTATCCAATTCTGGAACTCTGGGGGAAATCCGAAAGCATGTAATGTCCTAAAAAGGAAATTCCAGTTTACTCTGTCGAATGCCTTCTCAGCATCCAGGGACACCAGGGCAGCTGGATATTCTGCATCCCGGGACGCCGAAAAGACATGCACCAGGGTACGCAGATGGTCACTGGCTGATCTCCCCTTCATGAAGCCCACCTGTTCCGTTCCTATTAAATCAGGGAGGACCGTGTTGAGGTGATCTGCTAACAGCTTGCTCAGAATTTTAACATCCTGATTGAGTAAAGATATGGGCCTGTAATTGGCCATATATACAGGAGCCTTTCCAGGTTATGGCAGCAGAGTTATCAAGGCCTCGAATAGTGTATCATCTGTACTATTGCCCGCAAGAATCTGTTGGAACAGAGAGAGAAGTAAAGGGGCAAGTTGCTTTGCAAACTTTTTATAAAAATTAGGCAAAACCCCATCTGGTCTGGGGGACTTATCTAGGGGGAGGCTATCTATTGCTTTTAGGATCTCCGCTTCAGTTATGGGGTTGCATAATGCCACTCGTTGCATTTCTGAGATAGAGGGCAGATGAGATTCAGCTAAATAAAGATCCACATCTTTAAGCAGAGGGAGGTCAACCATTGGACTATACAACGATTGGAAAAATTTTTGGAACTCTGCAGTAATTTCTTTCTGGGTATTTACCGGCTCCCCGTTGGAGGACCAAACTGAGGCAATAAATCTAGCAGACTCCTGTTGCTTAACTCGGGTAGCTAGAAGGTGTTCTGCCTTTTCCCCTTGATTGATGTAGGTAGCCTTCGATTTCAAAATCTGAAATTCTGCCCTCTCTCTCAGAAGATCTGAATAAGAATCCTTTAATTTTATAAGTTCCAACTGAGTTTGTTCCGAGGTACGAGGGGACATGTTCTTCTCTATAGTTCTAATCTGAGTGAGGAGTTGTGTTAATTGCTGTTCTCTAATTTTTTTCCTCTTCGACGCAACCCCGATTAACACTCCTCTCAGATAGGCCTTTAAGGCTCCCCATTCCATATCGGGCTTCCCGGTGGTATTGAGGTTAGCAGATATGAATTGTGAGATGTGACTACATAGATACATAGACAGTGTCGGCAGATAAGGGCCTATGGCCCACCCAGTCTGCCCATTTGAGCTTGTAAGTTCAGTTTGTTTTCCTAGAAGTCTGTTGCCCTTTACCTCTGACCTCCAGAATTCCTTTATGTCTATCCCATGCATTCTTAAATCCCGTGATTGTTTCAGCCCCCACCGCTTCCTCTGGCAGGGTGTTCCACTTGTCCACCACCCGTTCTGTGAAGAAATTCTTTCTCATGTTTCCTCTGAATCCTCCTCCAACTTCATCCCATGCCTCTAGTCCTGGAACATCTTTTCGCTTAAAAATAGTGTTTTCCTGCACCTGTTCCTCCCTGTAAGATACTTGTATGTCTCTATCATATCCCTCTCTCCCTCCTCTCCGCCAGGTACATGTTCAGTTCCTTCAACCTGTCTTCATAGGACTTGTGATGCAATCCATGCACCATCTTTGTTGCCCTCCTCTGAACCTTCTCTACCCTGTCTATGTCCTTACGTAGGTATGGTCTCCAGAACTGTACACTGTACACTGTACTCCAGGTGGGGCCTCACTAGTGTCTTGTATAGCGGAATTATGACCTCCCTTTTCCTGCTGGTGATGCCCCTGCCTATACATCCCAGCATCCTATTTGCTTTACCTGCTGCCTTGTCACACTGTTTCCCTACCTTGAGGTCATCAGAGATGACAACCCCAAGATCCTTTCCTGCTTGGTGCATGTTATATCCTCCCCCAACTGATATATTGTGCCAGGGCTTTTGTGCCCCATATGCATTATCTTGCACTCTTTGCATTGAATTTCAACTGCCAAACCCTGACCATTCTTCAAGTTTCTGCAGGTCGCTTCTCATTCTGTCTACACCCTCTGGTGTGTCTACTCTGTTACAGAGCTTTGTGTCATCAGCAACAGTGAAATTCTGCCTTCTAGATCCCGCGCAATGTCACTGATGAAGATGTTGAATAGACCGGTCCCAGCACTGATCCCTGTGGTACCCACTGGTCACTCTTCCCTCTGTGGAGTGACAGCCATTTACCACCACCTCTGTGTCCTGCCACCCAGCCAGTTACCTACCCACCACACTACTGTCCTGCCCACACCCATATTCCCCAGTTTGTGTAATAGTCTTCTATGTGGCACAGTGTCAAAGGCCTTGCTGAAGTCCAGATAGGCCATGTGCACTGCCCTCCTGATCCACCTCCCTAGTCACCCAGTCAAAAATTCAACGAGGTTGGTCTGACATGACCTCCCTGGTGAAACCATGCTGCCTTGGGTCCTGTAGTCCATTGATAACCAGATGTTCCACCAACTCTCCTTCAGTAGTGCTTCCACGATCTTCCCCACTACCGAGGTGAGGCTGACTGGTCTGTAGTTCCCTGCTTCCTCTTTGTTCCCACTTTTGTATAAGGGGACTACATCTGCTGTCCTCCAGTCTTTGGGTACCTCCCCTGTTTCCAGTGATCAGCTAAACAGGATAGCCAGAGGTTCAGCCACCACCACTCTTAGTTCTTTAAGGACCCTGGGGTGCACCCGTCTGGCCCCATTGCTTTATCAACTCTTATTACTTCCAGTTCCTTCAGGACCCTTTCTTGTGTAAAGGGACTTGTGTCCATTTCTGCACCATTCTCACCCCTTGTACTCCCTTCAGACCCATTACCCTCCTCCTCCTCAGTAAAGACTGAGCAGAAATACCTGTTAAATATGTCAGCTTTACTGTTGTCATCCTCCATGCGGCTCCCATCCTCCCCCTTCAGTCTCACTATCCCTCCCTTTGTCTTTCTTTTTTCACTTATGTACCTGTAAAAGGTTTTGTCCCCTCTACCCACTGATTTTGCAATGTGTTCTTCTGTCTGAGCTTTGGCTTCCCTTACTGACCTCCCTGCCTCCCTTTGCTTCTCCTGGTACTTCTCGATGTCCCTTCTGCCTGTGTCTTTTGTATTGCCTGAATGCAATCTTTTCGCTTTTCACTTCTTTGCTACTCTTTGGAAAACCATAATGGTCTTCTCTTCCTTTTCCTCTTGCTAACCTGCTTAATGCATAATTCTGTTGTTCGTGTAATCCCCATTTTAAATACTGCCCACTGTTCCTCAACCCCTGATTCCTGTCCCATTCCCCTTAATGCCCCTTTCAAGTATCTCCCCATTTTCCCAAAGTCTTCCCCCCTAAAATCCAGGATACGTGTTTTTGTGTGGTTTGGTTCTGCTCTTTCTGTGATTTCAAACCACAATGACTGGTGGTCACTGTTTTCCAGGTGCTCCCCACTGTTACCCCCATCACACTGTCCTTGTTTGTGAGCACAAGGTCCAGTACCTTCTGCTGAGTTGGTTCCATGACCAGTTGCTTGAGGAAGGCACCCTGAAGGAGTCCAGGATAAATCTGCTCCTAGTTGATGCTGCTGCTGGGATGCTCCAGTCACGTCTGGAATATTGAAGTCTCCAACCAGTACTACCTCACCCTTGTCTGCCATCCTTTGGATGGCTAGCATCAGCTCCCTATCTGTTTCTTCCTCCTGGGCTGGTGGTCTATAGACCACACCTATGCGGATGGCTGTCCCCATTTTCCTTTCCAGCTTAACCCACAGTATCTTTCCCCCATGTTGTTCCTCCTGGATCTCTGTGGCCCTTATGTAATTTTTCACATACAGTGCCACTCCTCCTCCTTTCTGCCTGCTCTGTCTCTTCTGAATATGTTGTAGCCAGGTATGGCCATCTCCAGTCATGGTTATCATTACACCAGGTTTCAGTGATGGCCACAATGTCCAGGTCTGACTGTACCATGACAGCTTCCAGATCTTCCATCTTGTTGCTAAGGCTCCTGGAATTTGCACACATGGCTTTCCATGATTTGACCTCCCTAGACTGCTTCACTGTTCTACTCCAGCCCTTCCTTGGTTGTCATTTATCCCTGGTTCTCCTTGCTGTCTGCCCTTCTGCTGAATTTTGCCCCTTTCTGCTTATCCACCTCTTGGGCACTAATCTCCATCTTTTGCACACTGCTTTGCAGAGATAGCCACTACCTCTGGTTCACTGGTTCACTGCTAGCTGTGGGGGTGAGCAAGTAGGTACCCTCCTTGCTGGCCTGCCACCCCTTTGCTAGTTTAAATGCTTGTCAATGTAGCATTTAAACTTATCATTGAGTGCTTGGATTCCCCTCCAGGATGGATGCAGGCCGTCAGGCTTGAACAAACCTCCATCCCTCCAGGTGGGTCCCCAGTCACCAATGAATCCAAACCCTTCCTCACAGCACCAGTTCTTCAACCCTGAGTTAAAGTTCCTGGTGCATGCACTCCTATGCTCTCCCTTGCCTCTCACAGGTAGTACTTCTGAGAAAGTGACAGAAGTAGCTACTTGCTTGAGACCCTTCCCCAGTTTCCTAAACTCTTCCTGAACTTCCTTTGGCTCCCTATTTGCCAGGTCATTAGTACCTAGGTGGATAATGACATCCAGCTCACCCTCCCGTCTTGCCTTCCCAGTGATCCCCAGGATCTTCCTTCCATCCCTCCATGCCGTGGCACCTGGTAGGCACCTCACCTCCCTGTCCTCCCCCTCCTGTGTTCCTAGCTGGATCCCTCTTATGATGGAGTCCCCCACCAGGATTCGCTTCCTCCTCCTCTGGGGTCCACTGCTTTCCCCCTGAGGTCACCTCCTGGCTAACCTCCACATCCTTTCCTTCCACTTCTCTGGGTACCTCTATTTGGTTGTCCTCATTTGCCAGTGTGGCATATGAGTTCTTGAGTGAATAGGATCTGGGATGTGCTCTGCCTGACTGCTCTAACCTCCCTGAGCCCACTGTCATCCAAGTGCTCCTCGTTCTCAGCATCCTTTGAGGCAGTTGCATTGGACTGTGTGGTCCCTGGATAGGGGTGATGGTACTCCTGACCCAGTTTACTTCCACTCTGAGTCTGGTTACCTCATCCCGCAGTCCAGAGAGATGCATGCAGATAGGGCAGCACCTCAGTGTCCAGAAGGTCTGCCTGAATATGGCTGCCCCATAGCCACTGCATTGCACCACTCCCCACATTATACTGCAATTCCACTACTTGTCTGCTACTGAAGCTCTCCTAGTCCCCTTTTTATTAATTTACTGTACTAAAAATCCTGCCACTGATCCTCAGATAATTTTTTTTTAAAGAAAAAGAAACCAATAAATAAATAAATGAGTCAAAACACTTGTCGTGCTGAGGGTGGGCTTCTTCCCCCTTATGCCCCTCCTACTTCACACCCCTTACTATACCCTGTGTTTAACTCCTGTCAATCATATTTAACAGGGCATATAATTAAGAGTTGGAGGGGGGGTGAAAATTTGCAGCAATTAAAGACAGCACAGAATTACACCACCACTATGTTTTAAATTTTCAACAGCCCAAAAACAATTATAAGTAAAGACAACAAAGAAAGTATAGTGTCACTAAAAGCCCACAATCTAAGTTTAAAAGAAAAATAGCAATTACCAGTTACTCTAAAGCACTGAATTGAATATGTTTCCTTCCTTCCCCTTCTGGCTTCTTCTGAGAAAATAAAACTCTGCTTGCTACTTTAACTAATATAACTAATATATTTCACCGTGTTTGGGTCCTTTAAAATTTGGTTATTAATTTTACAGCGCCCTTCCACTTTTGAAACAGTGGCAAGACAGAGCTGACAAGTAACAAGAGAGTGGCCCGATGGAGGTCCAGGCTGTATGGTTGATTCTACAACCCC
The DNA here is from genome assembly GCA_016271365.2 of Neoceratodus forsteri. Classification (NCBI taxonomy): domain Eukaryota; kingdom Metazoa; phylum Chordata; order Ceratodontiformes; family Ceratodontidae; genus Neoceratodus; species Neoceratodus forsteri. Next base: position 1,645,631,280 of record CM057450.1, read on the forward strand.
CGAAAATAGCTGCTGGGAGATCATAATATAATCAATTCTGGAGGACGTTTTATGAACTGAAGAAGTGAGTGTATAGCATCTATCTGAGGGGTGTAGAGTGCGCCACACATCACACAGTCCTACCCTGTCCTACATGTTCCTTAATGCCCTTTGGGCCGGTGAGAGGCCTCTGAATCTATTACCTGTATGATCTATATTAGGGTCAAACACTAAATTTAAATCTCCACCCATAATCATAGGTATTGCTAAAAAGGGGGTTAGAAAATTAATTAATTCCATGTAAAAACCAGGGGAGTCAGTATTCAGCCCATATATACTACCTAATAATACTTCCATAGTATACATTCTCCCTTGTACTAATAAGTATCTCCCACGGGTATCTCTGATAATGTTAGTTGGTGAAAATGGGACATTACGCTTTGTCAAAATCATCACTCCACAACTTTGTGTAGTGCCCTCAGCTGCAAACACTTGCCCTATTTGCTGCTTTCTCATTTTAAATTCTTCTGAAATCAACAAATGGGATTCTTGGATGAAAGTAATATCCGACCTTAACAACTATAGGTGCTTTCGGACTTGGTATTGCTCAACCTTCTGCCTAATTCCTTTAACATTCCATGTGGAAAAAACTAAGTTACTGATCATGGGCTGGACATACATAGTTGTGAGTATTTTTGGGCATTTTTTCAGCAACCCCTAGTCCCATCTGAGCATTGGAGGGTAGACCCGAGCAAACCCTGCCTTTCCCCAAGCCTCCCCCCTCTCCCACTCCCTGAGACCCAACTGCCCTGGGTATGAATAATCCAGTGTTCATGTCGTGCTATTCTCCTGCCCTCCCTCCCACCCTCATAGCTATGATCTATGGTCAACAGTGCACCTTACTAAGTCTGCCCTTCCCCAGCCCCTCGATCCAGCCAATACCCCATCCACACCTTCAACCATTTATACTGTATGTATCTAAGGTGGCATCGGGAAATTTAAGCTGAGCTGTTCTCACTGATCCTACTTTTATTATTAGACCATCTTTCTACTATATCTACCCTAAACTGCTATTTTGGTAACCTGACATTTCAATCTTTATTAACACCTATACCTCTAAGTCCAGTAAAACAATAATGGGTAACCCGATCCCTGTTCTACACTTCTTCACCCATGTTGCACTTTATAAAATTTAGCATAGTCCTATCTGATCTTCAGCACCTCGGGCTTAATTGCTCTGAGTAGAATAGGAGAGCAGAGACAGGAAGAAACTAGCAAGCTCCCACAAATTTACAAATCCTCAAAAAACACAATATTGGAGAGCCTGCCCTCATATGAACTCCTAACCTAACGAGGGCATCCTCCTCATTACAACCATTCTCTTGGCCCCTTTTCTAGGATTGATGATCCTTTTAGCATTACCTTTTCCCACAACAGTGCCTCAAATACCTAAGAATGAACTCAGGAGCCCATTCGTCTTATACTCTAAGTTCTTTGTTTTACAATGTTATACTTTAGAGAAAAAAAAGGAAAAAAAAAACTTTCTTTTGAGGAATATTCTGGGACTTTGGCTATTTGCCATTATCAGTGCAAGAGTCGGAGCTCACTTAGGCATTAATCATCTGCATGCCTCTCTGTCATTTTGCAGTTTCGCTCCCAGTGCAGCCAACATCGGCAAAACGACTTATTTTTCTGTTAGTCTTGGCACTTCAGTCATTGCTGGGTTTCGGAAGCCCTCTATTGGAAATCATCCTTAAATCATACCAGGTATTGAGGCTACTTCTCTGTAAAGCATATTCTGCTCACAGGCATCTCTGGGGCATAAAAAGGCAAAATAAGGTTTACTCCCCCATACATGGAAGGGACAAGGCTACAAATAGATCGCAATCCACTCAAAGCTTCACATTTTGCACAAGTCCCCTTTTGAGGGTTAGGACACCTCTTTGGGAGTCTCCTAACTAAATCTACTATCAGGGGAAAGAGAAAAAAAAACAGGATTTTATTTGTTGGCCATTTGAACCATCAACTTTGCGTGCTGGATACTGCTTATGTTCTCTGCTACCGGTACGTGGTAGGACAAGCTTCAAGTTTATACTAGAAACAGCTTTGATGTCTCTTTCCTCCTTTCAGCAACTGGTACCCTCTTATGTCGATTTTTCACTCATCTTTGAATAGGTTAGGGAAAGCAGCCTTGAGCCCTCTGGTGGCAGCATCTGGCTCTTCATAGGACATCCATGTTCCGGATATCATTACCCCTAATTTCGTGGGGTATCCCATCTGGAATTTCATGCTGGCTGCGATTAACTTGGATACTATTGGGTGGAACAAAGCCCTTTTTTGTCTGACGGATGCAGGTAGGTCTTGAGCAACCCTAATTTTAGTGCCTTCTCATCGCACTTCGTGCAATTCTCTGACTTTAGTAAAGAAATGCTGTCATTCTAAGTAATTTAAAAATTTGAAAATTAAGGGGCGAGGGGGTGCTTCCGCCGGTGGCTTTGGGCGAAGAGACCTGTGCGCCCGCTCTAAGATGTACCACTGTCCAAAAGGCGACAGGCCAGCTAATTTTTCTACCAAATTTTGTATGAATAATATCACATCAGTTCATTCTTCACTTTCGGGAAGACCTATGAGGACCACATTATTTCTATGGCTGCAGCCCTCTAGGTCATCGATCTTAGCCTCCATTCATGTTAGCTTTTTACGGATGGCTGTAATCTCAGGTTCCACTTTCTTGATTCTTTTTTCAACTGAGCAGATTCAGACTTCACTATCCACTGCCTGCTGATGTAAATCTTCCAGCGTTTGTGTTATACTTTTAATTTCGGCCTTCATCTCGCTGATGCTATCCTTAAATGGGGCAAATTTCTGCAAGAACCGCTGCAAGGTAAGGGGTTGTTGTTCCTCCTCCATCACTTCAGATGCCGGTCCTTCCGCACTACTTGAGACCCTGGATTTTTTGGAGGCCTTTTCAGGTGTTGCAGGCGGTGTATGTTTAGACGTATTTCTTCTCATAGTTACCTCCATATGCATATTCAACCCTTCTCTCTTGCTCCGGCTCCTTCCTCAATATCGCAGAGGACAGCTTAGCAGGGTTTAGAGAACTATTAGTTGTAATATAAAAGATTGATTGAGTCGGGAGGTTGGAGCTACACTGGAGAGCTGCTATCTGGTAGACTGCATCATGTGACTCCCAAGATGATGCATCCTAATGTCATAACATTTGGCACATATTTAGAACACCTATCATCACATAATTGTGCCAAATTTAAGATCTCTGCCCCAATAGATGGCTGAGGTTTATGCACATACAAAGGTTCATGAAATTTCCCACAAAAATTAAAATGACAGATTTTAAGCACCTATAATTTTGACACAATCCATCCTAATACCATGAAATTTAACACATTGTTAGAACACCCACTATCAACTAATCATGCCAAATGTAAGATCTCTGGCCCAATAGAAAGCTGAGGTATATGCAGATAAACATGTTCATGAATTTTCCCACAAAAACTAAAATCACAGATTTTGAGCACTTATAATATTGAAACAATCCATCCTAATGTTAAGATATTTGGTACATTATTTGACCTCCTCCCAGAAAGTAATCATGTTACATTTCAGATCTCTAGCATAATAGAAGGCTAAGGTATGATTAAATTACTAAAGTTTAAAAAATCTATGAAATTTCAAAGAAATGTCACAACAGTCCATAAAATTTCATCACAATTCCACAAATTTAGAATGTTCTCATTTCACACAACTCTACCATGCATTATCTCAACACCAAAATGGAAACACAAGGTGAGTTGTGTATGGTCCCCAAATACGTTATTTGTTGTTGTAAATACAAAAGAAGATGTCATCAAACTACAGGGGATACTCAACAACATAGTGGAGTGGTCAAAAAGAAGGAACTTAGTTTTAATATTGGCAAGTGCAAGGTCATGCATTTTTGTCATAGGAACCTAAGGGCTAAGTATTTCATAAATGATAGAGAAGTCTCAACCACAGATGAGGAGATGTATCTGGGGGACTAGTTAATGATAAATTAAAGTTCGATCACCAATGTACTAGAGTGGCAAGTAAATGTAATAAAATACTCAGTTGCATGGCTAGGAACATATGGAGTAGGGGAAAGGAAAGTGATGATTCCTTTCTACATAGCATTGGTAAGACTGCACATGGAATACTGTGTGCAGTACTGGGCCCTGCAAAGGGAGTAGGGATGCAAAAATATTGGAAGGGGTTCAGAAAACAGTGATTAAAATGGTAGCAAATATAAAGAATAGGCCTTCTGGGGAGAGACTAAGTGAGCTGAATTTGTACTCTCTGCAGTACAGGAGAACCAGTGGGGACCACTGTTGGGTGTACAAGGCATATGGTAATTGTGACATGTAAGAATGTATAGTACTTATTGCAAGGGTTTAGGCATAGAAACATTAGAGGCATGATATGCTATTAAGGGGGAATTACTATAGAAGTATCCACATAGGAACATGGTTAAATCAGAGAGAGTGGTGTCATTATAGAATAACCTACCAAGCAATGCAGATGGCAGTACTAATATAACCCAATTTAAAATAAATAACTGGATGAAGAGATGAAAGGTAGAGGTAGGATGGAATTTGGGTAATTTTTTAACTACAAGTCACTATGGCTAATCAGCGTATGGACTTGCTAAATCCTATGATGCTGTGACTATAGTGGCAATGTACTGTCACTATAGTTAGGGTTCAGTAGGCTGTTTAATGTTAAAGCCCTAATTTTGCACTTTAATACTTTCACCACGGTTCCACTTATTTGTCCACAATTTTGCATATGCAGTCTTGTGGCCAAGGTTGCTTGTTTTGTTAAGTTCCATTCTGATCAGATGTAGGAAATCCAAGATCCAGATAGGGAAAACAGTGGACAAAATTGGGGGGGGTGCTTCTTTTGTCATTGCTTGATGCCACAATGGTTTGGAGTTTTGCCTTGAAATTTTCAGGGTAGAAAGGACATGGGCCACAGTGCTACCTTTTGCTGGTTTGGCAAAAGAAAAGAATAATCCTTTCCAGATTTGTGATTTGAATTTTGGCTCTGAGCATGCTCAGTACGGTCTTTTGGATAGCTGTTTCATCTGAAAAGAGAACTTGGCCCATATGAAAAAAAGATTCTGTTTCATATGGGGGGGGGGGGAGTTAATCTTTTCCTGAGAAAAAAATATTTTTTTGTATGGCCACCATCTTGTTTCTGTTTATTTTTTCAAACAAATTTTTTTGAAAAGCCATAAAAATGATATCCCTCAGAGACACCAAAACATGTATCTTGCTAAACAGGACCCCCTTGGGTGGATTCTGCAGTTAGTGTTTGGAAAAAATCACCCAGAAATATGTTTTTCACACATTTTAAAATATTCTTTCATGACCCAAATTTCTTTTTCCGTATAACCATATGAAAAAAGAATGTGGCCATATGAAAAAAAAGATTCCCTTCATTTGAAAAAAAAGAATCTGGACTCATTTTTTTCCGATTCTTTTTTCGTATGAAGGAATCTTTTTCATATAAACAACACAATCTCATGAAAAAAAGATCACTTTATACAAAAAAAGAATTTGGACTTGTGTTTTTTTATTACATTGCAACTTTAACAACTCTGTCAATATACACAGTTATGGGGCAGTTATGAGGCAATCTATATATCAAAATAAACGTCTTAATGAGTACTACAGCAGTAACACATAACACCCCCCAAACAATTTAGGGGCCATATAAAAAAACATACAAATTTAAAGATTTCAATTCCCATAGGATAACATTGCAAGTTAATAAGCTGTAAATGACTCTGTTAATCTTTGGAGTTAATGGAGCATGTTATATCAATAGAAAGGTTTTTATCAGTAGCACAACAATAAGCCCCTATGAAATAAGAACTGAAAATGGTCCATCCCTACAAAAAGAAAAAAATTACAAGGAAGCACAAAAATTGCTTTTGTGGAGGGACAAAAAGCACTGGGACAAGTGACCCTGTGCTTCCACACCCATATACACATGTGGATAGATGGAGGCACAGAAGTGCTGGACCCAGAGAGCCCTGTGCTTCCATAATCACAAGAATGTATTCAGAACCTTCTTGAATGATGATATGATTCTACTATCTCAAAAAGTAAGGACATTTGTTGCAAAAAAAACTTTGTTAATGCACCAGTTAGGGTTAAACTGACAAACGTAGGGAAATGTGGTGTTAGGGTTTCTAATCCTAACACTACACACCCACCCTGCAAGCAGCAAAAAGAAAACATGTTAGGGTTTTGGCTGTCTTGAGTCTTGGCAAATCAGGCCCTGTGTCTTCCTTGGGGTTATCAACCTTAATGCTCATCTCATTCTCATATAATGGGAGCATTAGGGTTGAGAACCCCAAGGAAGATCCCAGACCTGATTTGCCAAGACCCAGGATAGCCTGCTTGCAGGGTGGGGGTGAGGTGTTAGGATTAGCAACCCTAACACCACATTTCCCAAATTTTATAACCCTAACTGGTGTGATAACTTTTTTGCAATGAATAGTATATGGTTTTAAAAATCAAGAACACAACTAAAGAGGTTTGCTACATAAGTTTGCTGTTTAAAGTTCATTCAGTGAAAGTGCAACATTGCATAACATTGCATAACATTGCATAAACCACTATGGTTCTCAAAGGAAGTGACAGTGAAGGTTCAAGAGAAAAAGAAAGCTTTCAGGAAGTACAAGGAATCACAGAAGGAGCAGGACAGAGAACTGTATCAGTTAAAGCAAAAGGAAGCTGGGAAGGCAGTCAGAACAGCAAAGGCCCAAACTGAGGAAAAGATAGCCTGCTCAGTTAAGAAGGGGGATAAAACCTTTTATAGGTACATCAGGAGGCGAAAAGACCAAGGGAGGATAGTGAGGCTTAATAAGGGGGAGGGTGGGCAGAGGGTGACTGTAAAAGGCAGAGATACTAAACAAATATTTTGCTCAGTATTTACAAAGGAAGAGGAGAGGTACCTAAAACAAACAGTAGAAACACTCTGGATACAGAAGTTGATACCAGCCCATTTACAGAAGAAAGGGTTCTGAAAGAACTCTTAAAACTGAAGGTGGACAAAGCAATGGGCCTGATGGGATTCATCCCAGAATTCCTAAAGAACTAAGGGTAGAATTAGTGACACCACTGACTACCCTGTTTAACAAATCATGGGAGGATGGGGTGGTACCCGAGGACTGGAGGAGGGCAGATGATTCCCTTCACAAAGTGGGAGCAAGGCAGAAGCAGGAAACCACAGACCTGTTAGTTTAACCTCAGTGGTAGGAAAATGATGGAATCACTTCTGAAGGAAAGAATTGTTGAGTATCTAGAGGCCAGAGGGCACAGGACCCAAGGCAGCATGGATTCACAGCAGGAAGGTCATGCCAGACAAATCTGATAGATTTCTTTGACTGGGTGACCAAAGTAGTAGATCAAGGAGGGGCTGTGGACATGGCCTACCCAGACTCTTAGCAAGGCATTTGACACAGTCCCACACAAAAGATTAATATACAAGTTAGCTAGCCTGGGAGTGGGTCCCAAGATGACAGCCTGGGCAAAAATTGGCTGGAGAATAGGACACAGAGAGTAATAGTAAATGGAGTCACTCTGAAGAAAGGGGGGTTACTAGTGGGGTACCGCAGGGTTCAGTATTAGGACCGGTCCTCTTCAATGTCTTTATTAGCGACATTGCAGAGGGACTGGAAGGAAAAGTATGTCTCTTTGCAGATGACACAAAGATCTGCAACAGAGTTGATGCACAAGGTGGGGTGGAAAGGATGAAAAGGGACTTGGCAAGGTTAAAGGAATGGTCAAATGTATGTCAGCTTAGATTCAATGCTAAGAAGTGCAAGGTAATGCACCTGGGAAACAAAAACCCAGGGGAAGAGTACACAATGGGGGCTGAGATACTAACAACAACAAAAATGGAAAGGGACCTGGGGGTAGTCATATCAGATGACCTAAAGGTGGGCAAGCAATGTGAGAGGGCAGCAAGGAGGGCTGGGGGATACTGGGATGCATAGGGAGGCTCACCAGTGAAAACAGGAAGTTATTATCCCTCTGTACAGACAGCTGGTCAGACCCCATCTGGAGTACTGCGTGCAGTTCTGGAGACCCAGTATTTGCAAAGACATAGACAGGATGGAAGCTGTCCAGAGGAGGGCAACTAAAATGGAGCAGGGTCTGCACCGGAAGACATATGAAGAGAGACTTAAGGAGCTTAATATGTATAGCCTCAAGGAAAGGAGGGAGAGGGGGGACATGATAGAAACTTTCAAGTACCTCAAGGGAATCAACAAAGTCCAAGAGGGTAGCATCTTTCAAAAAAAGAGGTGTGCAAGAACAAGGGGGCACAATTTGAAGATAGAGGGGGGTGGCTCAGAGGTAATTTAAGGAAGTATTTTTTCACAGAGAGGGTTGTGGATGCATGGAACAGCCTTCTGGAGGAGGTCGTGGAGTCAAAAACAGTGGTGGAATCCAAGCATGCATACAACAGTCATAAGGCAATTCTAGGGGGTGGGAGTAGGAAGAAGTAGGCTGCTGGTTAACTAGGATCTGCAGCTTATCCAGTAGGCAGGGAAATGGGCAGACTGGGTGGGCTAAGCGGTCCTTATCCACCGTCAAATTCTATGTTTCTATGTTTCTACATGCTTCAATAATAAATTCACATTTTTTTTTTATTCTCTCCATGGACATCTCTCCTTCAAGCCCCATCACCCTGACCACTGCTGGGACTTACTGCCAGTTATCTTCCCCTAGGGCTTGCCCCCCCATGGGGATGGTGGGGGTTCCCAGTCCCTCCCAAGGTCAGGATCTAGTATTTTCTGGTGTTCTGTCCCCCCCAGGAGGCGTGGCATGCAAGGACATCATGGCACATGCCATATGCTCCAGTGCAATGTACGCCGAAGTCTGCCACACCTCCCGACCTCCTGGTCTGGGCTGCCTTTCCTCCCACTTCTGCCAGGGGCAAGACAAGAATCAGGCTGTGCCCACCCTCACTCAATAGGAGGACAGCAGTCCTACAGATGCTTAATCCTCCTCCATCCAACAAGCTCTCCAACACCCAGGATTCACTTCTGAATCTGGGTTGTTGGCATCACAAACAGTAGTGTAACCACTGCCTGGTGGGCTGGCACAAATGCACATGTTTAAACAACATTACCATTTTAGGAGAGGGCTTGTGTTTATTAATTAGTTCAACAACTCATTTTTTAAAAGCACACTTTCCCTGATATCCTATGTGCTAGCCTGCCCCAGATCTGTGCACACAGCTGAGTCAGTTGTCACTGACACACAGAACAGTGGTATTTTTGACACTTATGCTACTATAGATGTAGTAGAAAATATATTTAGACAGAAAGAAACAACACCATTAGGGTAACATGGTATGCTGACCAGACAACGACTCCAGGATGGCAAAATCATACACAGTAACAATCTCGACAGGTTTCGAGATTGTCGCTGTGAGGAACCCAAGAGAGAAATTTCACCCTTTCACCATCTTTTGCCTCTCCCTCACCTTCAAAACAACTCCAACTTGGAGTTAGATATCTAAAGAAGGGGGGTACGGTGGATGCAACCCCCCCAATAGAAACACACAATGTCTGACAGGTGAAATGTTGCCTGTTGACATTGGGGATCTTGCCATGCTGAACTTCAACAAAACTGTTGTTGTTTTGGCATGGTAGAACTGGGTAACACAAGCCCTGTTTAAAGTGATCATGTTTACAAAGTTCCATACAAATTACGTAAAAGAAGTACATATATGAAAGATAATTGAAACATAATTTTTGCATTTTGGGGCCAGCCCAGTGTCACCGAGGGCTGAGACATCTGCCTTATCTTGTGCCATGTCAGTGACCCAGGTTCATGAGTGATCTCGGGGAGCTGGGGGTTGGCAGGGCAGGAGAGGATTGAGCATCCGGAGGACTGTTCTCCTCTCCAGGGGAGGGTGAGCTGGGAATCCACCATCAAGTAGTGGCTCCCAGTGGAGACTAAGAGCATTACATTCCACGGGGATATGTGCTGGGGTGAAGGTGACAGCAGATGTCTGTGGGTGGGTGTGGGAGCGTGCCCATCATGCGCTGATGTCCCTGCACATCTGTGCCTTTGGGGAGGGACCACAGAACAAAGGAAAAATCACGGCTTCCTGGGGAACAATGACAGACCCTACAGCCAGTTCCCTATGCCCATTGCTGGACCTTGCCTGCACCAGAGCCCTCCTCCACTCTGGCCACCAACTAGATTGTGAGAAAGGTTGCCTAAGAGGAGCAGTGGCCCCACCTTGGGGGGTATGCAAGCTGGGGGGTCAGCTGGCCAGAGATGGAAAGGAGCTCTAGAGGCGGGCTTGGTGTATGGAGGATCTCAGGTGAGTGAGAGAAATGACTGACTCCCTGGGGTTCACGTCTGAGGGAGATCCCAGTACAGGTGGTGACCAGAGGGGAAACAGAATTTAAAAAAAAATTGCATTTTGAAGGGAATGATATTTTAAACTAATGCATTGCACAAAATGCATATGTTGCAGAATAGTGCTAACTCATTTATAACATTTACACCTATGGCAAATTCCTGTTTCATGGCTGTGTTAAAGGATGGCAGCATGCTGCTGGAAAGACAATTACACAGTAAAATCCCCTTCTTGCTGTGGCTATAACTACTAAACTATGATCACTTACTTCTTCTCTCGAGTGGTTCTTTTGTTTTCCTGACCGAGTGCTGCAGACAGAATGAAAGCGTGTGAAGTCAGCGCAAGGGAAAACACAGCTGCAATTAATGATGAAACCAGCACGATATCATTTTTGGAACATGCACAACAACTTAGAATGTGCACAGCAAGTTTTTTGAACTCCTGATTTCTATTCACAATAAGGTCTAACCGTATACTGTAATTCTTTTCTGCACTCTGGGGAAACAAGAGATGGCCTTTGTTTAATATAAAGTATGTGCTGTTAATGCAAATTGTCTGCAGGTTTCAGTGCTTGCAATTGTTTATCCTTTAAAGTGATCTTTTCCTTATCTTACAGGTTTAAGAAGTTCTTTGCAGAGGAGATGGCACTACTGGTGACAGCGTCATATTCTGCTTAGAATGGGCATTAAATAATGTTTTCTTGCAGGCTGCACTCTCCATGTGTGGCTTCCTGTGCACTTGAGTGTGCTCCCGATGACAACATACATTCTGTTCCATTTCCTGTCGATTAGCCCTAATGGTCAGCCCCTCTCTTTAATTTTCTAGCCTGCTGGTTTTCCAGCCAATGCCAGGAGCCCTGCAGCTTTCTACTCAATCATGCTTGTCTACAACTGACATCAAAATTCTTAGTTTATGACTACAGTCTGTTGGTGTGGGAGGAATCTAATCTCACAAACAGAGAATTATTTTGTCAGGTGTTGCCAGGCAGCCTGAGCAGATGACATCTATGATACAGTGATTCTGTTTTATTTATTTATTTAAGATTTGATAAATGAGAAAGGCACACTGATCCAAGGCTTGTTTCCAGGTGCGGCCCAGAGGAGGGGGAAAAGTGGAGGTACATACAGTAAAGAACAGTTACAAACATCCAAAGTGCAGCATACAAAAATTTAAATTTCACAGACAGTAAAAACCCAAAATTGAGTTAAATGACAGAACTAAAAGTAGTAACATACATGGTTGAGTTGCAGCATGCAAAAATATACATTTCTTAGGCAGGAAAAACCAAAATGTGAGTGAAATGACAGAGCTAAGAGTAATAATATACATGGCTGCAGTGAATAATGTGTGCTAAAGAACAACAAAATGGTGCACCAACATACTGAATGGCAGGCAGAGAGCCAAGAGCATGGTAGGCCCAGTAGGTGAGTAACAGGAGGTACTATAAATGGGGGAGCAAGGGAAATTGTGAGGAGAAAGTGGAAAAGGATTCACAAGAGGGAGTGACAGGTACAGGGAGGGGTGGGAGTAGATCTTTGCATGCATCTAAAGGCATGGAGGGAAGGGGAGAGGTGAGTTGGTTCCAGAGATAAGGGAGACAGTAGGAGAAGACAGCTTCCCAGCATGGAAGTGAAGAGAAGGAATGGCAAAAGTACAGGAGTCTTTGGTGCATAGAGAGTAAGAGGAGGAGAGGACTGGGGAGAGGAATGAGGAAATGTAAGAAGGAAGAGAACCAAACCAGTATTTGGCTATAAAGGCGGTATGGTGGGACAGGTAACATTAAGGTGGTGGTATGGAAAGATATGAATAAAGAAAGCAGTGGTGAGCATGAAGTGGGGAATTGGTGGTAAAGTGACAGCAAGTATTGCAGATGGTGTCCAGTCTGGCTAGGTAAGAGGCAGGAGCAGTGCCGTAGATCACATCTGTGTAGTCGAACACTGGGAGGACCATTTTAGTAACTAACTTCCAGCAGACCTGAGAGGAGAGGCAGTCCTTATTACAGTACAAGGCGTCAAGCTTGGGGTGAACTTTGGTGTGGATGGCATCAATACGGGCAGAGAAATCGAGCTTGCTGTCAAGCCAGACCCCAAGCAACTTGAAAGCAGGAACAGCATCAATGTGGGATTGGGAGGATTTAAAGCATGCCCATGCAAGGTCCCAGGACTTGCACAAGTCAATAAGGTCAGCTGTGACCCAAGGGTGGTGGGAGCATTTGCCCTGGCCTATCTGTGGGGAGCATGGATGTTCCAGGTATAGTTAAAAATAGCAAGGAAGAGAGACGGGGCTGAATCAATGTCAAGGTCTGAGTGCACCGGGTGCCAATCAGAGTCTGCAAGGTTGTTTATGAGGGCATCAGTGTTTAGTGACCTGAGAGGCCTAAACCATATATACTTGGGGCAGATTGAGGGAGACACACTTTCCTGACACAGTAGGTGTTAGGCAGTGGTCGCTGAAGACATCTGGGAGAATGCCTGTAGCTATAGTACAGTGGGGGTGGGAGGAGACCACCTAGTCCAAAAGGGAGTGGTTAGAGGAGTGCGGGTTAAGTCAGGCGGGTTCAGTGATTAGTTGGGGTCTCAGTCATCTATCCTGTTCTCAATCATCTAACTGTCCACAGTAATGAGTAGGGCCAGTGAACTCTGGCAATCACTGAAATTACTGCAGTTTTTGACAAAATTACAGTCTTGATCCAAAATATCCATTTCTGCTCACCTCTCTTCTGAAAATGCTGCACCATGCTCCACTGCAGAGTTGCTATAGAGACAAGTCCACATAGTGGCCACTCTGAAAGTGTAAATATTTGTTTTACATAAACCAGGGTCTGTAAAAATTGGGAACCTTCAGCCTATTGTTTTCTGTACTCCTAGTGTCCCGCACTGATCCAGATGAGTTTGACAGCTGGCTCTCACTTACATGTTTACTGGAATACCTTAGTACTGTCTCTATGAAATCAGACTGCTCCCCATATTCCACTGAGTGTGTGTACTTAGAATAAAAAATAAAAGTAATGAGGAAATATAAATAAAAGAAATACAGAGGGGCACATTGTGACAGTTTGGCTGTAATTTCCAAGTATCTGTGTTGGTGAGGGTGGGTTAGGAATGGTATGAGTATGATGGTCAAGGAGGTTGTGCTCAGGGCATCAGGAGGACACTAGTAAACAGTTCGGGACCACATGGTGGACTGGTGTCCTAAAAAATTGGTTCAGTCAGGTGTTCTTTGTGAGTGTGTGTGTGTGTGTGTGAGTGTGCGCGTGTGTGTGTGTGTGTGTGTGTGGTTTTGATGGTGTGGGGGTTGACTGAGTTTAACTCAGTGCAGCACTAGCTAGCAGGTGAGGCGAGGGTTTACATGTATACATTGTGGGGCACTACTAAATGATGCTGTTACTAACTTAGTAAGTCATGGATTTAGGATTACAAAAACTGGTAGGTTGAAAAAGCCAACCATTCCAATCAGGTTCTCCTTCCTGAGAAATCTGGGGGGGGGGCATCAACAGGTAGGACATTTAATTCAGAGCACAAGCAGCAGTGCTTGGAATTTCATCGAGTAGGGACTCTGTTTCAGACATGTGAAGGCAGCAAATGAGGGGGTCACGTGATGGCTGCCTGTGCCTCACTGAAGCTCCCAAACTTTTGACAACATTTTTATTTTATATAGTCACTTTACTTACCAAAATTGCTGTTGTGGCTCCTCTGTAGTCTCTGCTTCTGCTGCTCCAGTGGTTGGAAAATTTCTCCTGCATTAATGGACACCGAGAGGAAGAACCCGCTCCCAAAGCATACCCCGCCGCAAACCCTGGACCGAGAAAAAAATTCAAAGCGGGCTAAAGTGCGTCAGGGCAGGAGTGCTGATAATGCTACTCCCCGGGCCACTCTTATGGAGTCAAAGTTCCTGGAGGAACTTACTCCCATAAAGGACACATTGCAAATTTCAGTGGCTGTCATCCAAAATATGCTCACGTCAATGAAGTCCTAACTCGCTGAACCGGAGACAGTGAAGCCCGTATATCCTCATTAGATAAGTGGAGGGCTAAAGTGGACCCAGAAGTGGTTACTCTCTGTCAGTGGCTCAAACAAATGGAGGATCAGCTGGAGAACTTGGAGAACCAATCCTGAAGAAACAATCTTGTGGTGCTGGGTCTTCTAGAGGGTGAAGATGGCTCCTCAGTCATCCCTGTTGTACAGAAATTATGTGAGCAAGTGGCTTGTCCTTCACCAAATGGGTCCAGCAATATAACTGAGTGGGTGCACAGATCTCTTCAGCCCACACCCCATCTGGGTTCACCTCCGAGGCCCCTGATTTTTCATTTATTGAACTTTCTGGACAAGCAATTTATTGTGAATAAAATTTATGACCTTAAGGAGCTGCAGTGGGAAGGAAAGAGGCTCCATATTGTCTTCCCTTATAAGGTTCAGCAAAGAAGAGTGGTTCTGCACCCTATATTTTCTAAACTAATTGCTGCCAGGATAAAATACTGGATCCGCTACCCCTCTGTCCTCCACATTCAACAGGGAGGTCAGTGGCAAAGTTTTGATTCCCCAGAGAAAGCCAGCATTGAGTTGAAAAAACTTTTCCTGGACCTGTTTAAGTGATTTAACTGGAATGGACATGTGGGGAAGCACACAACCAGTTTCAACTATATTTTTTGGACTATGTCATCTTTATTGCTCTCAGTGCTCTGCTCTGTAAGTGAACTCTATTGTTTACTGTGCACTGCAGCCTCCTAATGACTGACATGACATTTGAGATGAGCTCCATTGTTCCTTGCCTAGTCACTTGATTTCACTCATTACCAGCATGAAGACTGCCCTGTTAATTGTCATCTGCTACCCTGTTTAGGGGCACTGTGGCAGTTTATTTTCATGCTGGTAGTGAAACGGCTCTGTATCTCATGCTCAGCCCTCCTTCCAGCTTTCGGGAGGCAGCATCACTTCTGAAGCCTCGCTGCAGTGCATATTTTATCTACATCCCTGCCCAGTACACCGGCAAAACTAGCCTGACTCTTTTGCCCCTACTTAATGATTTCTCCCTGTTTTCTGTCCTGGCCTACATAGACAATACTTCTTCTGCTGCTGGCTCTCACCTATGTGTATCTGTTTCTGAGCATCCTGTTCTCTGAAGTGACTTCCTGCTTCATGTTTCACGTTATCCCAATGCATCGGTGATGGACTGGTTGGTAAGCAGCTACAATAATTCTACCCCCCTGCAGCATGATTTGTCAGATGATACTGAATCTGGGGCTACATGTTCATCTTTTGCCCTCTTTTGGGAATGTGCACTCTTTCTTTATTTTTTGGACTTATGTCTATTAAAGAGCCCCTGGCAGCATTAGGAAAACTGAAAAAAAGTAAGTTTTATTTTCAGCTCCATCCCATTTTCTTTATCACTTCATATATTTCCGGTAATTAATTCCCCAATTTTTTTTATTACTGAAAACAGTTGCATGAAAACAAGATCCATGTCCCCTAGACTATAACTACTCCAGCTGTTTCTCTACACATGACATCACAGTCCCTGGTTTATTACATAATTATCTCCACAGCAACTTATGTTTGATGTCACAAACAAAATCATAATGTCAGGTGTAAGCAGGCAGCCCAGAGCTAAAAGGGCAGAGATACTGTATTCATGCAAATACCCTTAGCAATTAGGAAATATGTGGGAGAATTACAGAATAAAATACAAAATATAAGCTAAATTTATGCCTGAATGTTACATTTTTTCAAAGTTGTCTCAACTGTGTCAGGAGCGCTTTAAGTGCTCTTAATAGACTATTGGAGATTATGCCTTTTTTTTCTATTTTTGATACTGTTTATTTCTCGAGTGACACATGCCCTGGAATTTATATAGGGTCAATTGTTATTTACTGCTTTCATAGTATACTGTGCTCCTTGTTTAATGGCATTTTTCTAAATGTGGCTATAATTAATGGTGTTTATTTTTTTAAATTTTGCAAAGGAGGGAGGGAGGGTTTCTGCAGGTGGTATTGATGTACATCATGGTCCAAGCAGCTATGGGAGGTCGCTTGATTGGACTGGGGGGTCAGTTGTTGTTTAGTATGTTTGTTTGGTGTAATGTTGTGAGGGGCAGGGTTCCATGCTTCCTACTGCTAATACATGTTCAAGTTTTATAAGGTTATTGTGGGGATTTCTGGGTTGGGGGGAGGGTTACAAGATTTTTCCCCACACTGCAGTTGAATACATATTATGACTGTTTTCACCTACGTTACAGACTATGTGTTATGCTCCAGTATCTTGATTGTTTATACTTATCCTGCATTCATAGGGGGTTTCGGTCACTGCATTGGGGCTTTATTGTGGGGTTATTTTAAAGGAGAACTTTATTGGCTTTCATTGGTTTATTATCCATAGGGGGGTCCTTTTTAAGGTACACTAGGTATGCTCCATCTTTATAGTATGATATATGTTACTTGGAATGTTAAAGGGGCCCGCTCGAGGGTGAAGTGGTACCAGATTCTTAAGCATCTTGATCTACTGCACTGTCGCATAGCCTTCCTTCAGGAAACCCATTTGCTTGCCTCGGAAGGCCTTCTCTTCCAACAGCAGGCTATTGGGCAGGCTTATGCAGCTCGGAACTCCACCTCTCAATGGGATGTGGCTATTTCATTTGCTAAAAGGGTACAATTTCAGTTGCTGCAATCTGTGGAGGGCCCACAAGCATGTTATCTCTTGCTGTAAGAGGTACTGGATCACTCAGAGGTCCTGCTGGGCAGTGTCATTGGGCCTACCTGGTCATAATGTCGTACGCTTAATAGCGTACGACATTATAGCTAACCCATAATAGCACTGTCTAGGACAGCGAATGGTACAATACCTCATATACTGCTGTGTGTGGTATTGCACCATTCACACACTCCCAGGCAGAGGATAAGACTTCTGATGTGAGTGGGTTTTGTCGAGCAGCTGCCGTGGCTCACTGGACAGAGCCACAGCAGCAGGAACCCAGGCACTGTGTCTGGGACAGGGTTTGATTCCTGGTCCCAGAAATTTTATTTTTTTTTGGTCTTTGTGTGCTCCCCAGGCCTGATTCTAGAAGGGTTACGCCTGACGTAAGAGCAGTTGTGCCAAGCAGAATGGTGCATGTAGCAACTTACACCAGCAGTTGCGACATGCATGATTCTACAAAGTGGCCTGTAACATGTCACAGGCCATGTGTGCTGAACAGCTGTTACACCACATAAACCCTCTGCGACATGGCGCTAGGGGGTTTACAGCAGCAGTTGCACCCCATTCTAGAAGTGCAGCCACAAAGTGCCCACATCTGGATTCTACAAGAGCCCTTGGAGGAGATCCAGCAACATAAGTTATACCAGCATTTAGCTGGTATAACTTACAGATGCCCCCGGGGTTCCTGTAGATGCGTCGGTTGTCCAGCGGACAGTGCACGGTTCCCTTCCCCCCATGCCCAGCACACTCCAGCAGGGCTCCACAGGACTACCCATACCCCCAGCCCCCTGAAATAGCCGTTGGCAGAAGCCCTGCAGGGTGGCGCTGCCATCCTCCCACCCGTGCCCTGAACTGCAAGTCACCTGCCGCATATGAGGCAATAAGCCAGCCCTGGTACTCTAGTAGCCCCCAACTGTAAAATAATATATAAAGAGACCCCCGTATCCCTGGTAGTCTAGTGGCCCCCCCGATCTGTATAATAAATGAATATCTCCCCCATATCCTTGGTAGTCTAGTGCCTCCCCAAACTGTAAATTAATAAAAGAAGAGATCCCTGTTTTCCTGGTAGTCTAGTCCCCCCAAACTGTAAATCAATAAAACAAAGAGATCCCCATTTCCCTGGTGGTCTAGTGGCCCCATCCCCAACCAGCTGTGCCAGCCCACCCAGCACCCCCCACCCGTCCCCAGCCGGCAACTGGCACAGCCCACCTCTCACCTCCATGGCCAGCCACTGACTGAGTGCAGTATTAGTGCTACTGCACAGATGCGCTCAGATTCTACATTGCTGGAGGCCACAATAGTGGTTTTGCCAAAGTCAGGAAACTCTTGTGACAGGGTGACTAACTATCGCCTTATCTCTCTCATGAATTAAGATATTAAAATCTTTGTCAAAAGTTTGGCTAATAGAATTACACAAGTCTGGGAGGGATTGGTTGGTTAGTAACAAGTAGGCTTTGTAAAAGGTTGTACCTTGATGGACCACCACCATAAATTATCTCATATCTTCTCCGCATCCAGGGATGCCTCTCAGCCCATGGCTGTGGTCTCCCTGAATGTGGAGAAAGCCTTTCACAGGGTGAACTGGACTTTAATGTTTGTGGTTCTCAATAAATTTGGTCCCCCCCCCATCAATTTTATTAGATGGATCTGGGTTCTATATTCAAAACCTACTAAGAAAATATATTGAAATGGGGTACTATCTTTAGCATTTCCACTACACTCTGGTACCAAGCAAGGGTTCCAGCTCTCTCCGTTACTTTTTAATTTATATTTAAAGCCCCTGTTGTTCCACCTAAACACTTCACCTTTGATTACAGGGAATTCCAGTGGGCCCCTTTGACCTCAGGCTCTCCGCATATGCGGATGACATCCTTCTCCATCTTTCCGAACCTACTACCTCCATCTCTGCCGTGATAACCATTATCCACGACTTCTGTAATCTGTTAACCACTTATACCAACAAGTGCAGTAAATTTCATAATTTATTTGTACTTTCCTCTGGCCCTTGAGTGGAGTGAGGAAACATAGCCTCAGCCTACCTTTAGTTTTTCTTTCTTGCCATAGATAACTGAGAATAATGCTTAATATACTTTTTTTGTGGTCTGAATAATTGACATCCCCTTTTTGTCTATGCAGAGTTTTAGTTCTCCTGGTTAAACATTTACTCCTGAATTACTAAGTTCTCCATTGGGGGGGGGGTTCTGTGAAGTTGAGGGGGGAGTGTATTCTGTTAGTTGATTGTATACTTTTCGTTTGTGACATTTTATGCTGTATGTCTTGTAATGTCTGTTTGTTGATGTTTTATTATAAACTTTAATCAAGTGTTTTAAATTAAAAAAATGCAAAGGCAGCAAATGAACTGAATGAAATTAATGAAACTTTCACTGCAAAATTAGATTCAGTGAAAGCTTCCCATCCACAAGTATAACAAAAAGATGTTTTCAGTCAAAATGACGAGTTCTACAGTGTATTCTGAATGGTATCTAGAATTGTCCAATATTTGCTATTTTTAACCACCAAAATACAGTAGTTATCTTTCCATATGTGGAAGACACTGGCCTTAATGAGGAAAAGAGTGAGAAAGAACTACATAAAATGTATAAAATATAGATAAAATGATATCTTACTCTTAACATTTTCCAAAGTTTTCCCAATGGCTGTCAGGACTCCTTCAGTGGGTCATGGTTGGATATAATGTGAGTTACAATATAGGCTTTATTTTGGAATGAGGGAACAATCTCTTTCTCCCATGACCCAATCTAACATCTGCATCTGTGCGACAGAACCTTGACGTATAGCCAGACATTAGGCAAGCAGTGGTCTCAGTAGCAGTCAGATGCCAGTGCTATTTTCTAGTTGACATGTAGGATGTGCCCAGATGCCAGTTGTCATGGGCAGAGTTGCAGCAAAATTTTACTTTGCAACGAAGTTGTTGTGCCCGAAATTCATATCCTCAGAGTTTCATAAAATTTCCCCTGCCCTCAACAATTTCGACTACGCCCCAAATCGTGTAGTTTTCAATGTGAAAGTGCAAAAATCACCCATGAATTGTGGAGGCCACAGGTGAATTTCACTGTTCGTGGCAAAATTCCACACTTTGCGGTTCAATCTGCACTCTGTGAATTGTGTGGACTTTGCAGATTAATTCACAGAGCAAATTTAACCAACTTCTCCCATCTCTAGTCATGGGAACTCTCTCCATACTGAGCTGAGTGGCTCATTTCCATGATTCACCTGGCCTTCTACTGGTCTCAGGGAGGACACACTCACCCTCCTATGAACTTTTGTCTCCCAAGCAACAGTGCAAAATGATGTCATAATACCACAGGACCAGCCAATTTATAACACATTCTGGCAGAATTTTTTTTCAGATAGAGATATTTTTGAAAACAGGTATGATGTTTGGTAATTAAATATCATTCACATTACATTTACATTCAAGAAAAAAAAATAACCTGAAAACATGATTTATTGTACTAGGCATTGCATAGCATGCATCCTGAGTAGACACTGAACAGAGTTCTGCTCAATATTTCAGTCTGCAAATAGGGCCATTTACATTACTAGTACAGTACCAAACATTTGACAGCGTCATGGGAAGTCTTAGTCCCTCTCAGGAAGAACAATTGTTTAATTAAGGTGTCAGCCTGGTTCAGTTAGTAGCACATCTGCCTCTGTGCCAAAAGGAAGTTGGTTCTAGTCCCACACCAGGCTTGGGCTCATACCATACAAGCTGGCGCACATTTGCAGTACTGGGGGGAAGCTGTACTGTCAGGGTGTGTCATTCTTCACATGAGGTGCTGGGAAGGGATCTTAAAAGAGGTAGTATACTCAGTGACTTTTGTTGAGGTACTACCTATGATGGTGGTAGGAGAGGGTTCTCTGCACCAAGACCTTCAACTTATGGCTGAAGGAATGATGTAGAGAGGAGTGGGGGTTCAACTACATTGGGGACTGGGGATCTACCTGGAGAGATATAGGCCTTTACAGGGGTGATGGCCTGCATCCATCTGGGAGGGGAACTGCAGCCCTCAGGGTACAGTTTAGATGTTACTTTGATGAACATTTAAACTAGTCGAGGAGGGTGGCAGAAGAAATCGAGGAGGCAGTGACTGCCCCACCAACTAGCTGAAGAAGAAAGTAAGGAGAACTCTAGGGGAATGGAATCCCCAAGGCTGGAAACTAATAAAGAAAGCAGAGCAGTAGAAATGAACAGGGATGGGAACAGAAGCATTAAGGGGAAGAGAGGGCAAAAGGGAAAGAAAGGGGTACCAAAAAGAGAGGTAAAAAATTCTGGAAGGCCATGTGTGTGAGTGCCAAAGTCTAGGAAATAAGATTCTGAACCTAGAGACCATAATGGCAGAGGCCGACCTAGATACTTAGCCATTACCGAGATATGGTACACTAAAACATAGAAACATAGAGGGCTTGATTCTCAAAGGGGACACAAATCGACGCAAAATGCTGGTGTGCCAGGCACCCTGCACCAGATTCTGGTATAGGAGAGGTCCCATCACTTAAGTCCCCACACTTACGGCAACCTCTCCCATGCAACAACCACCTTGCACATGGGAGAGGTTTACTGCAGGCTCCTGGGACAAAGGCAAGCAGTCTCACCATTCCTGATCCCTGGGTCAAATAAAAATAAAACCCTACCTGGTGATCTAGTGGCCCCCTCCCTGATCCCCAATGTCACCGGTATTACTTTTATTATAAATACTCCCTTTCCTGGTGGCCTAGTGGACATCCTCCTCAATCCCTGATGTCACCAGTATTACTATTAATATAAACACTCCTTTTCCTGGTGATCTAGTGGCCCCCCACCCCGATCCCCGATGTCACTAGTTATTACTATTAATATAAATACCCCTTTTCCTGGTGGTCTAGTGGCCACCCTCCCTGATCCCCAACACTTCACTCTCATGGTTTATGGGTCATCACACACCTCGGGTGTGTAAACAAATTCATAAAAACACAGTTGCATATTTATGATTTTTTATCATTACTAGTGCAAGGAGTTTGCTCAGTGTCTCTTGTGGTGATAGTCTGTCCCCTACCTACAGACACACACACACACACACACACACACACACACACACACACACACACACACACACTCTCTCTCTCTCTCTCTCTCACTTGCTCACATACACTCTGTCTCACAGACACTGTCACACACACATACTCACATATACACTTTCCTTTTCTTCCTCGCTCTCTCAGACTTACTTTTTTTTTCTAGTCAGCCACAACTGGTACTGGGTCCATCCTGGATTTTACTCGTTGTCAGTGTCTACCTATCAGGAGATATGGCAGGGTCAACTAGATATTTCTTTTGCCTTTGAAAGGCTGGATCAACCAGATAAAGAATAAAAAATGAAATAAAGATGAGGAGGGCAGTAAACAAAAGTGGCTCATTGATAAGTGGAGAACCGAGCAGCCAGTTTTGAAATACTGTTCAGCCCACCCACAAGCGGAGCATGAGACAATGCAGAGGTGCAATATGCTTGAGTGACACCCAAAGGACAAGTGGAGGTAAAAAAAATTTAGGTGAACATTGTAAATAACTCGTTTTCAGGTTATTATGGTGTTTTGGAGACCCCAGTAAACAGGTTGGTAAAGGGGGTCACCAGTAATTATAATAATATTTCAGACAATGGTAAAACAGCCAAAAGTTGGCCTTGGCCGGATTTCAGACAGATGTAAGGTGCAGTGGGTAGAAGACAAGGGGACAGGGGGTAGAGGAAGAGGGGAAGGGGGTAACAGGTGGGACACAGGCAGCAGGGGCAGGGTGAAAGGTGTAGGGAGGAGAGAATATCTGAGGAGGTTGGGGGGTGGGGAGAAAGGTGTAGGGGGGAGATGTTTCTTAAGGTGGCAGACCTGCTGCTAAGTGCAGGGAGGGGGAGGCAGAGTTTGCACATGTTAAAAAAAATAATACCAATGGGAAAAAAATAATACCAATGGGTATAAAAAATACTTTATTTTCACTGGTATAGGAACTGGAGTGAAAAAAAAAATAATTTGATTCCAGCTCAGAGAACAATGAATATGATCTAGTAGTAGTTCAAGCACAGAGATGGGCAACACAGAGTCTGAGATGTGCCCCCCTCATTCACAATCTGTATGACACTATGACCTAGTAGTAGTTCAGGCACAGAGATGGGTAACATAGAGTATGGTATGTGACACCCTCCTCTCAAAATACATGAGGCACTATATGACCTAGTAGTAGTTCAGGTACAGGGACAGGCAACACAGAATCTGAGATGTGACACCCCCCTCGCAAAAGTACATGAGGCACTATATGACCTAGTAGTAGTTCGGGTACAGGGACAGGCAACACAGAATCTGAGATGTGACACCCCCCTCGCAAAAGTATGTGAGGCACTATATGACCTAGTAGTAGTTCAGGTACAGGGACAGGCAACACAGAATCTGAGATGTGACACCCCCCTCGCAAAAGTACGTGAGGCACTATATGACCTAGTAGTAGTTCAGGCACAGAGATGGGCAACACAGAGTCTGAGATGTGACCCCCCCCCCTTCACAAATCTGTATGGCACTATGACCTAGCAGTAGTTCAGCCACAGAGATGAGCACCACAGAGTCTATGGCAGTATGACCTTTCATGGCAGCACAGAGATGGGCAACACAGAGTCTAGAGCAGCATGACCTTTTAGGACAGCACAGAGATGGGCAATACAGAGTCAGACACGTGGGTGACACCCCCCCTTAAAAATCTGTATGGCAATAAAAGCCCCCTCAAAATTACTGAGGAACTATAACCTTCAAACAGAGCCCTCCTGTCCTATCTGACTCTATTCCCCTTAATATTTTTTTAGTTTTATTCTCTGCACTCTGCTGTTGTCTGCTGTTGAATTAATTCTCACTCTCTCTCACTTCTCTCTCTCTCTCTAACAAAAGTGGGTGTTTTCTTTTTATTGTGGAGTCTGCAACATCAGCACTCTGCTGCTGTATACTCTGCACTCTGCTGTTGAATTCTTTGGTCTTGCTACTGTCTCTTTCTAAAGGACTTTTTTCTTTTACTAACAGTACTCTGCAATCTGCTGCAACATCTGCACTCCGCTGTTGAGTTCACTGGTCTCTCAGTCTCTACTTTCCATCTCTCCCTTTCCCTCTCTAACAAAATTAATTTTGCTTTTTTTTTTAATACACACACACACACACACGACTGTCTCTGTTGAATGCAAAGCCCCAAATATGCTCTGTACTTGGTTTCCTAGGGATGTCCTGTGGTGGCTGACACAGAGGATTGGCTAGAACATGTGTCAATCTTGGATTTCCGCTTGCGACGCCAGCAACCCGGGTTCGGGAACAGACTCGGTGAACCAGAGGGCCAGTTGGGGGGAGAAGGATTGAGCATCCCATGGACTGCTCTCCTTCTCTGGAGAGAGGGAGGGATGGGTTGTGTGCCCAGTGCTTGAGGGACTCCTGGTGGAGGCCAGGGGATCCACAGGTGACTGGTGCCTTGAAATGAGAGGGGTGGGGAGGATGCTGGACATCATTGCATGTCTCCGCCCCTGGGCAACTTGAAAAAATCTAATCAGCTGCCATGATGAAGCTCGCCCGGTGCTTGGCCTTAATGGCTCCCCGCCTCTCTGCCGACCTATCACAGCTCCACTGCGCCAACCAGCCCTGAACCCCGCCCTGGGTGGAGGACTCCAGGGAGGTCATGTCTGTTGCTACTGACACCTTCTCCCATAGTAGATGGGCTGGATTAGAGCAATGGCCCCACCCTGAGGGGCAAGTCAGGGAGTATCAACAGGGGCATGGTGATAGGGGAACAAGGCAGGTGATGGGGAACGAGCTGAAGGAGAGGCAGCCGGTGGCAAAAAGTGCAATAAATTAAAAAGGAAAAAGTGTCAATCACAGAACAGAGACTGTCATTGGTTGGATCCCTTCAGTGCCCCAGGGTCACAAGAGTTTCCCTTTGTTGGTCATGTGATGGTCCAGGGACTCAGAAGTCTTCAACAGAGATCGGGGAAAAAAAGAAGCACTTTTTAATTTCATTTTCTGCACCTTACTGCACCCTGCCCTGCCTTTTCCATGTAGTACTGGTGAGAGTGAGAGTGTTATTCTGAACTGGACCACACTTCCTAACTGGGCCAACTAGGCAATTCAGGTTAAGCCATGAAAGGCTAGGTCTTCCCGGTCAGAGCCGAGTCTGCCCGGTCCAGGGGGGTTTGGAACTGCATCAGAGCCTGTTCGCCCATCCATAGATGACACAAAAGACACAAAATGTTCAATAGTGTGGACACTCCATTGGGAGTGTGGAAAGGATGAACAGAGACCTGAGAAATCTCAAGGACTGGTCAAGTGTATGGCAGATGAGTCTCAATGCAAAATAGTGCAAAGTAATGCACTCAGGGCACAGAAACCCAAGGGCATAGTACAAAATGTGAGGAGTGGTACTAATGACCACCAAGCAGACTAGATACCTGGGGCTTGATTTTAAAAGTCTGATGCAGGGTTTGTGTCAAGCCCTGGGTTGAAGTCATTATTTGGTGCAGCTGTGCCAAACTCAGATTTTAGATTGTCGGGCACAGTTGCAACAGTTTCCTCACTTTAGGTCAGCTTGTACCTAATATTTGGTGCAAGCCCCGTAAAAAGGGTCCCCTGAATGCCACAAGTTATACTAGGGAAAAGTTGGTCTAACTTGTGGCATTTGGTGCTCGGGATTGAAAATCCCAATTGATGGCCAGGAGAATGCCACAAACTTCGTGTGCCACATGATTGGCTCACCAGGGGCTTGTGGCATTCTCTGGTCTCTGAAAATTGAGCCTTAGTAGTAATCATATGGGCCATCCTAAAGGTGGCCAGGCAGTGTGACAAGGCAGTTGGGATGGCTAGTGGGATACTGGGGTGAATAGGGAAGGGTATCCCCAGCAGAAAGAGGGAAATGTTATTGTCTCTATATAGTTTGCTAGTAAGACACCGCATGGAGCACTGTCTGAAGTTCTGGAAACACCATCTCCTAGGACATAGACAGAGTGGAAGCAGTCCAGAGGAGGGCAACAAAATGGTGCAGGGTCTGCATTAAAATCCCTAGGAGGAGAGATTAAAGGACCTTAATATGTACACTCTGGAAGAGAAAATGGAGAGAGGAGAGGAGGGATATGACAGAGACCTTTAAATATATCACGTTGGGATAAATAAGGTACAGGAGGAAGTATTTTTCAGAAAGAAATATGCTTATAGACAAGAGGGCATGATAATAAGCTGGAGGGAATAGATCAGGAGAGATGTGAGGAAGTACTTCATCACAGAAAGAGTGGTGGATTCCTGGAAGAGCTTTCCAGCGGAGATGGTGGGAGCAAACACTGTGGTGGGATTCAAGAATACATGAGATAGGCACAAGGGAATCTTAGGGAAAGGGATAGTGGGGTGGGTGTAAATGGGCTGGAGATTAAGATAGGATCTGTGGTGATACTATAGGCAGGGAAAAATACTAGGTGGGTAAAGTGGTCCTTATCTGCTGGCAAATTCTGTTTGTACATTTCTGTGGTATTATACTGAGGTCCCTTTGACCTAAATCGGGTGCTGTCCTGGTGGATGTCCAGGTGGAATTAAAAGAACCCAAGGTACTTTTCGCAAGAAGGGGATTTTCCCCAGTGTTCTGACCAACATTTCCCTTACCATAAAACTGGTTCATGCAATTTTCCAAGGCTACACATGGGTCTTCATGTGTGAACTGGCTGCCTCTACACATTTAGTCACATCACTGCTCTTCTCTCATTTTTTGTGAAATGCTTTGGGATACAATGTGTATGAAAAGCACTACATAAATGCTAATTAACATTCTTCCTAAACTAATAAATCAGGAACTTCCTTTCATTTATTTCTTATGTCATAACTAATGTGAATGAAGTGATATTTGTTCTATTACTTAAACTGCACAATTGTAGCCTAATATTTCCAAACTATACTATTTTACAATAAAATCAAGTAGCTTTCTCTAACTCAACCTACAGGTTCTGGAATCATCTCCCTCATCTGGCCAGGTACTCTTTTTTGGCACTTTAAATCAGTATTATTTAACTGCTGCCTATGTCAAACAACCTGTACCTGCTTGTAAGTTATGGTGTTTCTTGTACTTTAACTGTATTTTTATCTATATTGTCCTTAGGCAACCTAATTCCTTGGATTCTGCTTTATATTTTAGAAGGAATGTATTCTACGGGCCCCAGATTGTACCAGATATTGGGGTCTATGCACAAAAATGCAAATTGCTTATGCACCATAGAACTGCAATGTGTAGGCAACCCTAAGACGGAACACCATGAACCAGAGATCCAGTGGACCCTTGGCAGCATTCATGGAATGACTATCTACCCTGTGCACACTTGCTGCCCCCTGGCCCATCTCACAGCTATGCACATGACCAGTCCAGTGGCATATCTGGTGGCATGCCCACAGTCCTCGCCATTCACGAAAGCCACAGAGTACCTGGCAAGAGGTGTAGGATATGACTCTGTCCATTGAATGCCCCCCCAATGAAATCCTGCAAGCTGCAGGAGAACACAACACCCTCCTATAGTGATGCCCCAGCCCTCTGGTTGGAAAGATAAGGCTGGTGGCAACCATTCGGGCATTCACCCATTTTAAAATTTTGTCACCCACATTGTATCAGAATCCCCTGCTAGCGCAGAGCAGGGGATCCACTGTGGGACCCAAAAAGGGCATCCAATTACATGCCTGCCTGCATCCTAACATACGAACATATGAAATTGCCAGCAGATACAGGCCATTTGGTCTATCTAGTCTGCTTGAGTGTGTAGCATGCCATCTATTAGACTGCAGCTGCCCCCTCCCCCTGCATCACCTTCCATCTTAGTGCCCCCCTTCCAACTTCACCTCCTCCACCCTACCCCCAGTTTTGACCCACCCTTTGACCCCATTCCACCCTCTCTTGAAGCTGCCCACCATCTTCAATGCTACCACTTCCTCCAGCAGTGCATTTCAACCAGCCACCAGTCCTAGATTTGCCCCACTGCAGCAGCGCACCAGGGAGGGGGGCTGCTGACAGGTGCCCTACAGAGTTGCATGGTAGTGAATACCATACAGTGTGCACCTGTCCACAGGTGCAGAGCTACTCGGCTGGGTACATGAGACTCACATTGATTCATAGCCCCCATTGTACTTGTTAGTATGTTTATGTGGAGTGTATTCTGAAATTCTGGAATTGTACCAAATATGTAACTTGCTACTGCTATGTACTACTAGTATTGTGTATTCTGTAATACCAGGTCATGCCTGAAAATATACTTTTTACTGACAAGTGCACCTAGCTGGTTACCAAAAACTAATTAAATAAACGATAGCATTATTACAGAGCATTTCACAATGATTTATTGGGATCTGTTGCTATGTGTTACTAGCATGTAAACTTACATTACACCAAAAGAAGAGCACATTCTACCTCCACGCATCACACCACTGACGGTTAAATTTCATCATTAATTAGCAACTGGTAGTACAAACAAAAGCTGCGTGCCTACTCTTGCATCATTAGGCCTCTCCCACCTATGAATGACTGCAATAGATATCAGTAAGGTATTTAGGGATGAGTTCCTAGGTAGTGCCAAATAGGCTAACATTAGTAACACTGAAATGAAGTGTAGGTAGTGGAAAAGCATTAGTCATCCTGCATAAGTTAGCATGTGACGCACAGGCCACACCTCTTTCACTCAAGTTACGATAATTACTGCAGCAAAAGATTTACTGTTGTCACTTTCCATTCATTTCATCTTTTGAAAGAAACACCTGTCTTAGGAATTAAGCGTAACTGTCAAGGCTAAGCTAATTACATTTCCCAATGTTTCAAACTGTGACGGTGTTATTAAGCACTCACATTATGGTGATTTGATCACATCTGTAGTCACTGTTAACGTCTACAACAAAAACAAATAAGATCACTTCACCACAATATAAATGTTTTATAATCCTACCATACTGTACAGTAGCTAGAAACTTTGTAAAGTGCAGTTCTATTAACTCATCATAGCCAGGCTGAATGCTTCAGTAAAATTGGAATTTCAAAAAGATGATGGCTTTGGTACAGTAAAGCATGATCTCTTATTTTGTAAACTGCTTAATATTGTTTTTTTCATTCTGCATACTCTGTTAACTGGATCAAAGATTACCTCAATAACAGAATCCATTTTTCATAAAGTTCCATGTTAGTACCACAATGAACTGCCTACCTTTTACCCTAAACTAAAGGCAGACAGCCTGGTCCATCACATCCTCATGCCCATATAATTATAGATCTAGTGTATCCAACCACTCCAGCATCTATGTGTCTTGTTGATCACCCCACCATTTAAATTAAACCACCACCCACCCCCACCCCCTTCCCCTAACCTGTGCCATAATTATTACTGTATAATAGTATAATCTTCCCTGGATCTTTTTTTTTTAATATAGCTTTCCCTCTCCTGAATCAGACACCCATCAGGCATCCTCCAGGTGACCAATCTGCCAGGACACTAGATAATAAGACTGCCATAAGTGCGAAGTCTGAGAATACTGGTGGTCTTCAACATGCTGCTGACTCTGTCTTTTAAGCTTTTTTCCATTGCCGACCACCCACATTGTGGCTTGCACTGCCACATCACCCTCATGTGCGGAGGGCTAGCATCACTTCAGATCTCACAACCTTGAAAACCAGAACACTGGGGAAACCAGTCATGTCAGCACTAAATCTGAGTGCCACCTTGAATAAACTCATAGCACAAAACACAAATTGAAGTTCACAATTACAGTAATAACGTGGAGAATTTAATGAAAAAAGTATAAGAAGTTGCAGCAGGAGCAAACAGACCCCATTGCTTCAAGGCTAGATGTTTCTTATCAGTGTGCTGTGATCTCACCATAATGCTTTTTTATTAGAAAATATGCACATTTCATACATAGCAGTCAGCTGTATTAGTACAGAAACATGTACTGATCACCCACAAGCAATAGTTTTATCACTTGCAGAAGGTCAGAGACCCATCTCTCCTCAATATAGCAGTGAGGAGGTCTCCGGCATCATACAACATCCATAACCTTGTAAACTGTTGCTTTACTTAAAATTTTCTTAGGGTAGGCTTATCAGACAGGATCCCTGCATCCTCTGTCCATTTCTTTTCACATCTGTGGGTCGCCCCCTCAAGGCATCTTGCAACTTTGGCACAAAGGTCAGATCATGTTGTATAATATACAATATCGAAGTGTTCCATCTTGATGTGAATGCCTCTGACCTGTCATTTAAACCAAAGGTGATTCTTTCCATGGTGTAGATTTTATTTACGGTATCTCGCCTTGTACTTATTTCTGGAGCCAGACTTGTGAGCCACTTTCTAGTGGTTACTTTATGGGCTGCCACTACCATGATTCCTAACAGATGTTTTATATGTCTGCCTTTAATATTTCTGGGATGGTGGTACAGGAGATAAAGTGTAGGGCCCAGCTGGAAGTTAATGTGGAGGACTGCAGTTACCTCTGTCTCTAGTTTCACTAGAAAAATGGCCAGTAAGGGGCAGGCCCACATAACGTGCGTGTGTGTGACTCTTACCTTCCTGAACCCTCTTCAACAGGCTGCACTATCCCCCAATCCCATATCTGACCATGATCACAGGTCTCCTAAAGTATGTTATAACTTGTTTCTAAGCAAATTTATGCCAAACATGAGACATGGTCTCTATCCCACCCAGCTTCAAAGCAATTCCGCTCCCAGGCTGTGAGGGTTGGTTCCTGTCCTAGCTCCACTCCCCACCTATCTGCTATGTAAAGAGTATTGTAGCCTAGGGTAGTGTAGCTTGAATAGCTTTATAAATAAAAGAGAGAAGATGGCTCAGTGACTGCATATTAATATACTGCATGTGGTTAGTGTGGTGACCACCATGGGAATCTAGGTATGGTCTCCAGCGTCAGCTGTCATTTGACGAAGTGGCAGATATCTGAAAAAGTCGCTGTGTTCCAGGTTGAACTAGGCATGGAGTTCTTTGAAGGATCAGATCACTGGACCAGAGCAGAATGGTGCCAGATAAACCAGTTTAAGTCTCTGCCACTGCTGAAATGTGGGGTCTATGGGGGCTGGTATAAAGCCTTGCAGGTGGGGGGATTGGACACAACCATATCTAAGCTGGCTGTAAGGTCAATGAGTTCACCAGATGCTGCCATACCTCCCCTATCCTCTCTATCTATGGGTGTCCAAATAGGTATTGTGTCATCTCAGGAAATGGCAAAGCAAGGCAGCTACAAAGGATCCCAGGCTGGAACCAGTAAATAGCAGATTACAAGGAAAAAGCAGCAACAGCTGTTAGCTTTTATTAATAAATCAGCTGCTATTATACTGCAACCAAGCTCTGTTTTTTTTTTTTTTACAGTGCACTTCCACTGGCTGTTAGCCTTTCTTTGTTGGTTGTGTCATTTCCCAGAATTGGAACAGGGTTTGCTCCATTTCTGGACCCTGCAGTCCAGTCCTTGTCATATACCACTGAAATAAAAGTATCTTCTGTGCAGCTGCATAATACATCTGCAGATCTGGAAGCCCCTTCCCCCCCCTTACATAGCAGTAGAATATGGATTCTTGGTCTTTTCCCCACCCAGATGAATCTGGAGATGGCTACTTGCCACTTTCTCCAGTCATGCTCCCATATAGGAACCGTCAAGTTTTAGAAGACATCCCGTACTGGAAGTGAGGGAGCACTGTTGTCCTCACAGCATCTGTTCTGTGAATCAAACTGAGTGGGAGTCCATGCAGACGCCTTGTGATTTGCACTGATATTGGGTTTGTGTTTATCTCATAAAGCTGAGCAAGCCATAATGGCAACTTGATGCTTAAGTTCTTGTAGATCTGATTTAAAAGGGAATTGCAATTCCTGGGCCATGGATTGGAAGCTATGCATGAGCAGCACCTCCATCTTGGTAGTATTCAACTTGTAGGCCGAGACAGTGCTAAAGATGTCCAAGATCTGAAATACCTCTGACATAGTGTTATCTGGGTTTACCATGTATAACAACACATCACTGGCAGACAGTGCAATGCAATGACTCAGAACACCCCCACTGATTCCCCGATGGTCATATTCTGTCTGATAGTTTGTGCCAATTATGGCTCAATGTGTGTAGTGAACAGAAGTGGTGAGAAGGGGCAACTCTGTTGAGGTTCCCCTGCCCAAGGGGAAGAACTGGGAGACATGTCCATTTATCTTTACAAAAACCTAGGGGTGGAATACACCTGCTAGAGGAGGGTGACAAATTTCACAGAGTCCAAATTTCTCAAGGGCAACAAATAAATAGGACCAGGACACTCGATCAAATGCTTTTTGGCATCATGATAAGCCAGCAGGAAAGGGGTGGAGTGAGTGTGCCCCTGGTGAAGCAAATGAAGGGAACAGCAGGTATGGTCACCTGTTTGTCAAGTTTGCATTAAACCTGCCTGGCCTGGGTGGATTAGGATTGAAGGCAAAGCATTCAGTCATTGGGCTTACACTGCCATGAACTTTTTATAGTCTGTATTTAGGACCAATGTTTGTCTGTATGATAGACGCTCTGAAGAGTTCTTCCCTGGTTTGGGAAAAACTGAAATTATGACATGTTGCCACATTAATGTTATATCCCCCATACACACACACACACACACACACACTTTGTTACATACCTTAACAAGCTGAGGTAGTAGTAAATCATAATGGGATTTATTAAATTCCATTAGGTACCGGTCAGGCTCAGGCCTTTCTGGGCTGCACCTTCCGTAGTACCTGTTCCAGTTCCTGGCTGTGTACTGGATGGATTAGACTGGCTACCTGCTATTGGAGCAATTGTGGCAATGTCAGGGGGTGAAGAGAAGCAGCTGCAAACTAGGGGTGCTGGCTGCACAATCGAGCAGGCTTAGATAGACCGGGTGGTCTGATTCTGCTGGCACATTCGTATGTTCATAATACCTCCAGATCTTGGGGTGTTCTGGTATATAGACAGAGGTGTTACAATGGCAAAACGCCTCTGCTAACTCCTTTGTTCTGCAGAGGAGCAGGAATTAGCAAGCTGCCTCAAATGTGTGATTGTAGCTCTGTATTTTTTATTTTTTGCCCTTGGTAGGCCAGAACTGTGGTGGCTCAGGGCCCCATCTCATAGTATTTGTACCTTAATAATGTTAGTGCCAATTCTATTTTTTCAAGCAAGATCTTGTCCATATCCCACTTGGTTTCATCTAATTGAGGGGGAAAAGATCTGTCTCCCTGCATATGTGCACCAAGAGGTGGATGATGTCCTGTACGTAGGTCAGACAGCCTATGTTGCCTCTCTCTCTCTCTCTCTCTGTTTTCTAGCACAATATTCTATAACATACCCCATTAAGACCATCTTCATAGTACCTCATTGGACAGCCTGTGAGTGAGTCTTCCCCAAGGTAAACTGACTGATTTTAGGTATTTTCTCTGCCAGGAAGCTCCTGAATTCCTCCAAGTGCAAGTGGTACACATTTAAGCACCATGGTACCCTGGGGATCTCCTTTTCCAATTGTAAATAAGTCAGGAGTGGGTTATGATCAGAAAGAAGGCTATCCTCCAACGTTGACATAAAAATACTGGCCAAAGTACTAGCCAACTGGTTGGGACATCTGATGGGTAAGCTCATTAGTGATGAGCAAGTTGGTTTTATATCAGATAGATCCTCTAGTGACCATTTGCGTCAATTATTACACCTCCTAGCTTTAACCAAGAACTCGGATATCCCAGCTGCTCTCATCGCATTAGATGTGGAGAAAGCCTTTGACCGAGTTTCTTGGGATTTCTTTTTGCTACCCTATCACGCTTTAATCTCCCACTAGAGTTAATAAAATGGGTTACGTTATTATATGTTTCCCCAGCAGCCAAATTGATTCCCATTGTACCGTGGCACCAGACAGGGATGTCCCCTTCCCCCTCCCTCCTTTTTAACTTCTACCTGGAACCCCTGATTTGGAGATTACTCTCCTCTCAAAACCTTCATGGAATAACTGTAGGGAAGCAGCAACATCTTTTATCAGCCTATGCTGATGATTTGTTACTACACATAGAAGACCCTGTGGCCGGTATACTGGTTTAATCACAAGAAATTTTTTTTTTTCAAAGGTCTACTATTACAAGCTTAACCTTGCAAAAACTAACATTTTTCCTCTGAACGGGAGACTGTTACCAACGGATATAGAAGAATATGGCTTAACTTGGGAATCGAAGTCCTTGACCTATTTGGGCATTAAAGTCTCTAGGGAGATTTCTACAATAGTAAAAGAGAATTTTTTCAACCTACTAAACATAATAAAAACAGACCTGGAAAGATGGGGTGCATTGCCAATTTCTCTGCGGGGTAGGATCAGCACTATTAAAATGAATGTGCTGCCCCGGATCCTTTACCCCTTAAGTATGCTGGGTTTACTCTTCCCTACATCCTGGTTTCTTAACCTTCAAAAACTGTTAAATCAATATATCTGGAAAGGGAAGGGAGTCAGAAGAGCCTACTACAAACTCACAGCACCAAAACTACATGGTGGTCTCTCCCTCCCGTCTTTCTTCACATACTATGGAGCGATCCATATTAGCAAACTGGTACACTGGGTTCGTACACCGGGCTCAGGAGACCTGGGGCCATATCTTCCCCTTTGATTGGATATTGAAAAGACTCTGGCCCTTAAAACCTCCTGCATCCTTCCAGCTTTAATTTATTCCTCTCTGAAGTTTATCCCCCAAGAATTATGAAAAAATCCAATGGGATGGTCCCTAAAAGCTCTACACCAGATGCAGCAACACCTGAATCTTGATTGGCATAAATCCTTGGAACAGCCACTGCTTGGTAACCCCCACTTTCAAATCCAAAATCGGTCCATTTCTTCTACATATTGAGCTCCTGTAGTGGGAACTCAGCTTAGGGATATTGCTCCTTATGGTAGAGTCTTTCCTTACCCCCAGTTTCAGCATGGTATCCACTGTTCAATTGGAAACTCCTTTAAATACTGGCAGGTTAAACAAGCAGTGGCCTCCTTTATGAAAAACCCGTCTGGACTTTTCCCTCCTAAAACAGAATCATCCTTCCTCTTATGGACAGCTGACCAGCCACATTCATTGTCCAGGGTCTATAAGGAACTACAGTCCCTAGATCCTCAATTGCCCCAGGGTATCTGTTATTATTGGGTTAACAAATTATCCCTCAAGGAGGATACTGATATTTAGCAACAAATGTGGAGTAACGTGTACAGGTTCATTAAGCAGGACCAACTTCATTTAGTGCAGTACAACATTATGCACAACCTATATTTTACCCCTGTAAGGTTGCATAAGATTGGGAAACTCCCCTCCTCGCAGTGTCACCAGTGCCTGGGTGCAAATGGGGATCTATACCACATGTTATGGACTTGTTCAAAAGTGCATGTGTTCTGGCAAGTCATTCAAAGTTCATTAGATCCACTACTGGGATTAGAACCATTGTTCTTACCTGAAATCTGCTTGCTTAACTGCTTCCCTTCAAGGATAATCAGGATGAGAAAAGCTTATATAGCCTTAACATCTGCTGTGGCTAAACTAATAATTATGAGACATTGGAAGGATGACTCCCTGATAGAATGGCACAGAGAAATATTGCTAGCTCTCCAATTAGAAAAACACATAGCCATGATGAATGAAAGACTCCAATCTTATCTAGATAAATGGAGTACTCTTGATGCTTTACTAGTAGCATGGAAGACTTAGAACATTATATAATCTATTTGAATGTCAATGCTCTTTTCAGAATGGACTCCTATACTTGGTATTAATGGGGGGAATTGGGTATGGGTATTGATATATTTAGAAAACATATCTGAAAAATACAGCCTCATAGATCTATGTTAATCTTTGTTTCTGTAACTGAGGCTGCTCTGTAAATCTCTTTCTGTATCACAAAGAAAATATATATAAAGTGTATTGAATTACAAAAAAAGAAAGAAGGCTATCCTCAATCTTGCAGTCAGTGACATATCTGAGAAATTCCCATTGAGTGTAGCAGTAATCTATTCATGTATAAACTGCATGCACTGCAGAGCACTGTGTATAGTGTCTGGTCTGTGGGTGGAGCTCACGCCACACATCCACCCAATTATGGTAGTGCAGTATTGTGGCACAGGCCTTGTGGGCCACCAGTTGCCTGGGTGGCCCAAGATTGGTGGTGTCCCTGATGGTTGACCATATCATGTTGAAGTACCCCTTGAAAAGTAACAATCCATGAGCATTTTCCAAAACGAGGTCTAGGAGCTACCAGATAAATATTATCTAAGATGACTTCCATCTGATATAAAATTCCCTGGACCAGTACTATGCAACCCTTT
The DNA here is from genome assembly GCA_016271365.2 of Neoceratodus forsteri. NCBI lineage: Eukaryota > Metazoa > Chordata > Ceratodontiformes > Ceratodontidae > Neoceratodus > Neoceratodus forsteri. The sequence goes on from CM057450.1 coordinate 1,645,667,718, forward strand.
ATATCTTTAATAACGTTAATTTCCTGAAAGTGGGTGCTTTGGGATACGAGAATAGCCACTTCTCATCTCTTACCCTTAGGCATCTCAGAGGTATAAACCAGTCTATACCTGAATCTATGCATTTTCCCATACTCAGTAGCATCCAGGCAGGTTTCCTGCCAGAACACCAAGTCAGGGTATTCCTTTCTGATTCAAGAGAGTACCTTAGATTGCTTCACCTGGTTGTTCAACCCACTGACAATCACAGAATATAACAAAACATCCTTACCAAACACGACTTACAAAGCATGTGTTTCTCATGCACCGCCTCACTCCTATGATGCCACATTATATGTTCTATACAGTAACAATCCACTCCAATGTTATGCATTTTTAGAACAGTGACTGGAACCAAAATAGGGTCAATTTGGTCATCTTGCAACCATAAGGGAATGTGCTCAGCAGTCAGGGCTGAGAAATTCATGGTGCCAACAGGGTGCCAATGCTGATAAGAAAACCAGTAGAGGGAGCTACTTGGGCTTCTTTATCCTACAGGTGGCAGGTTGGACCTCCAAGGAGGGGCTCAGCCTTGAGCTCTTTGCCAGTGGGCAAGCTCCACAGTGAGGAGATGTCCCACCACACAAGGGGAGACCCCATAGTGCTTTGAATATGTAGGTGCTGAGGTGGTCAGACAGTGATGTAAGTGGGCATAACGCATCTAGTAGCTACCTGCACTTCAGCCACCCCACAGTGTGAATTACCAAATTGGTCTGAACAGTTAGTAAACAGGAGAGAACAACATTTAAACAGTAACAGTCTGAAAACATACACCTGTTCATATCCTTAAAGGCACAGCACACTGAATAAGGGGTAGAGACACTCACAAGCTTGCACACACTAAAACAAGAACAAAAAAAAAAGAAAAGCGTCTGTAACAGGAAGGGACACAGACATGTGGGGAGAGGTGCAATGCACTGGCTGTGGAGCAGCAGTCTTCCAGGAGACATTCTGGAGACTGCGTTGCTGCCCTATTTGCAGGCATCTCTCTGGTCTGAGGGAGGAGGTTGTTCGTCTCCATGCTGACCTGGCAAGGATTCAGGAAACCTTTTCCCCCACCCAGGGACCACCCAAGCCACTGCCACTACCTCAGAGGTTGCCAAGAAAGAGGAGTGGTTGGATCACAGTGGGTTCAGAGAGGGTGAGGGTGGTGGAATAGAGGCACATCCCTCCAGTTGTGCCTCTCCACAATTCATTCACCACTCTGGCAGAGCATGGATCCTCTATGGAGGCACCCACAGTGGGAACCAAGGAGGTTGCTTGGAACCTCCAAAATGGAGACCCACAGGAGAGTGACACAGGACCCCACAGGGGAAGGAAACAACTCTTGTTGGGGGACTCAATTGTTAGGGGGGTAGAACTGGAGGAGGGAGGGGAAAGGGAGGTAAGGTGCTTGCCTGGCGCCATGGCTTGGAGGGACAGGAAATGAATCCTCAGGATGGTGGGAGCAGCTGCAAGGGGGAGAGAGCTGGATGTCATTATTCACCTAGGCAAAAAATGACATGGCTGAGAATGGGATTAGAGCAGTGCAATAGGAGTTTGTGGAGTTGGGGAGGAGCCTTAGAAAAGTAGCACACACGGTAAATTTCTCGGAAGTGCTACCTGTCTATGGCATGGATGAGGCTAGGGTACTTCACACCATGGGATTCAATGACTGGTTGAAAAACCGGTGCAGAGCTCAGGGATTTGGCTTCATTGGGGACTGGGGCTCTACTTGGAGGGATGCAGGCCTATACAGGTGCGATGGTCTACATCTATCCAGGAAGGGAACCAGGATCTTAGTTGATAGGTTTAAATGCTTCATTGGCAAGCATTTAAACTAGCCAAGGGAGGAGGCACTGAAAAGGAGAAGGGAAATCCTAGCCCCCCCAAAAAAATCAGATTAGTTAGTGAGGTAAATGCCAAGATAGAGCAGTCAATAGGGAGAAGGGCAGGGGTAAATGGAGAAAAAGACAAAGGGAGTAAGGACAGAGATGGGGCAAAAAGAAATAAAGCCATACCAAAATGGAGGGTAATGAGTACCAATGCCCGTAGTCTAGGTAAAAAGCTCAACAAAATGGTGGCCTTGATGGAAAATGGATGCCTGGATATTGTGCAAGTCACAGAAACATGGTACACAGAGAACCATGACTGGAATGTCAACATACCAGGGTACACAATCTACAGGAGGGACAGGGAGGGAAGAAGAGGAGGAGGAGGAGTATCTCTCTATGCAAGGGAATGGATCAAAGCAACTGAACTAAAGGGTAAACTGGGAAGAGAGGAGGCACAGTGAGTCACCCTAGAGACTGGAAATGGCACCACAATCTGCACAGGGGTTGTATACAGACCCCCATCTCAGGGGGAGAATATTTATTTATTTATTTATTGATTGAAATTTGTTGACCGGGTGAGCCCACTTAGACAACAGGGTCCCTTTTCAAGGGCGACCCAGAATTAATTACAGATGAATGACACATTAGCATACAAGAGACAAAGGCAGGACAATTAATCATTTAGATTCATACATAAGGAGCATACAGTAGACAAAAGAAAACAGGTAGCAGTGGAGGAAGCCAGATGTACAGGGTAGGTGTATAGGTGGCCTGCCACTAGTCAAAATGTAATGGCAAATAGAAACAGGACAATACAGGTCAAAACTCAGGAATGTAAGGGCAACAAGATTTCAAGTGCATCAGCATTGGTTTACTACCAGTAAGTGAGATTTTAGGGCATTTTTAAATGAGTACCAAGTAGAGCAGTTAGTCACAGCTGCGGGTAAACTGTTCCAGAGTTGGGGGGCAGAGCTGGCAAAGGACCTGTCACCAGCTCGGGTTCGAGTCCTAGGGACTTCCAGGATGGGGTGGGCAGTAGACCTCAGGTCACATTTAGCTGTTTTGAATAGGAGAAGTCCATTTAGGCTAGGGGGAGCTGGAGGTTTGGCTGCTTTGAACGCCAGATAGAGAGTAGGGTATGCAAGCCTGGCCTTAAGTGATGGCCAGCTCAGAGAGGTGATAACATTGCAGTGATGATCACGGGGGGTGGACAGAAGCTGCAAAGTGGGCAATTTTGTGATAAAGGACTCTGAGTTCATTGAGTTCAGGGCCCCAAAGAGGTTGTAATAAGGGAGCACCATAAAGAAGCACTGGAAGAATGGTACCAGTGGTGATTGCCATATGGGCTTCCCTGGAGAGGAATCCGCCAAGTCTGTATAAAAGGCCAATTCTTTGATGGAGGATTTTGGTGGTAGCCTTATTCTGCAGGCTTAGGGTTAGCTCCTGATCCAGGTGCACTCCAAGATATTTTGTGGATGCACATACCTCAAGTGTAGTCCCATTGGACAAGGAGATCTGTAGGTGGTTTGATCTATTGGCTCCCAATCGTTTGGTACTGAAAAGCATGGCCTTGGATTTATTGAGGTTCAGGACTAGTTTCATATCCATTAGCCACTTTTCCAACTCTCTGAAGTCCATATTGAGGTTCTGGTTTAGTTGAATTAAGTCCTTCGAGCTCCTATAGATAATGGCATCGTCTGTATACATTTGGATGTTGGGCGCTCAGCAATGCTTTGGCATGCTATTGATGAAGATAGTAAATAGCAGGGGTCCAAGGATGGATCCTTGGGGGACTCCTTGGTGCACTGGCCTAATTATGGAGGTCGGACCCTTCCATTTTACCAGCTGCTTTCTTCCACAGAGGTAATGCTGAAACCAGGAGAAGGCAAGTGGATCGAGTCCGAGGTTCTGAAGACAGGTAACAAGGAGATCATGGTTCACCAAATCAAAGGCTTTCATAAGATCCAGGAATAGGGCACCAGTGGCTGGACCTTGATCCATAGCCCCTAGTACATCTGAGGTGAACTTGACACGGGCTGTGTCTGTGCCGTGGCTTTTCCTGAAACCATGTTGCACCTCTGTAACTAGATTATGGGTTTCAAGGTAATCAAGAATCTGTCTATGCACCAGTTTCTCCAGCATTTTCACAAGCACACTGAGTATGGATATAGGTCTGTAGTTTTCAATTAGGCCCTTGTCACCACCTTTATGAAAAGGGACAATGGTGGCCATTTTCCATTTTGTGGGGAATTGCCGAGAAGGAGGGATTTGTTAAACAGATCCCTTAGTGGAGCAGCGATAATTGGGGCAGCCATTTTCAGAAACTTAGGCTCCAGATTGTCGAACCCAGGAGCGCCGTCCGGTTTGATGGTGTTTAATAGAGTGAGGACTTCCTTCCGCGTAACCAGGCAGAAGTGGAAGTTGGGGCCGGTGAGGGTGGCAAGGGGAGAGAAGTTAGCGTTGCTAGGTGAGGGATCAGTGTATCTATCCAGGTCTGTGAAGAGGCTGTTGAAAGCATTATCTAAGTCATCTGGATCAGACTTCAGGTTGCCTTCGACAGTGATGTTCTGGGGGGCTTCAGCTGAGCACCCCTTCAGGAGGCAATTTTTTTGAGACCAGAACTTTTTTGGGTTTGCCAGGTTTGAGGTTTGGAGTCATCCACAAAAGTGGGACCAAGACAGAGGCAGAAAACTACAGACCTGTCAGTCTGACCTCTGTGGTAGGGAAAGTGATGGAGTCACTTCTGAAGGAAAGAATAGTTGAGTACCTAGAGGCCAGTGGAGCACAGGACCCAAGACAGCATGGGTTCACAGCGGGAAGGTCATGTCAGATGAATCTAATAGATTTCTTTGACTGGGTGACTAAAGCAGTAGACCAGGGAGGGGCTGTGGACATGGCCTACCTAGACTTTAGCAAGGCATTTGACACAGTCACACACAAAAGATTAATAGTCAAATTAACCAGCCTGGGAGTGGGACCCAGGGTGGTAGCCTGGAAAACATTGGCTGGACAACAGGACACAGAAGGTAATTGTAAATGGAGTCCACTCTGAAGAAAGGGGTTACTAGTGGGTACCGCAGGGTTCAGATTGGGTCCAGTCCTTTTAATGTCTTCATCAGTGACATTGCAGAGGACTGGAAGGAAAAGTATGCCTTTTTGCAGATGACACAAAGATCTGCAACAGGGTTGATACATAAGGAGGAGTGGAAAGGATGAAAAGGGACTTGGCAAGGTTGGAGGAATGGTCAAAAATATGGCAGCTAGGATTCAATGCAAAGAAGTGCAAAATAATGCACCTGGGAAACAAGAACCCAGGGGAAGAATACACAATGGGTGGGGAGGTAGTAACAACAACAAAAAAGGAAAGGGACCTGGGGGCAATCATATCAGATGACCTTAAGGTTAGCAAGCAATGTGAGAAGGCAGTAGGGAGGGCTGGGGGTATACTGGGATGTATAGGGAGAGGCATCATCAGCAGAAAACAGGAAGTTGTTATCCCTCTGTACAGACAGTTGGTGAGACCCCATCTGGAGTACTGTGTCCAGTTCTGGAGACCCCATCTCTGCAAGCACATAGACAGGATAGAGGCAGTCCATAGGAGGGCAACTAAAATGGTGCAGGGTTTGCAAGAGAAGCCGTATGAGGAGAGACTAAAGGAGCTTAATATTTATACCCTTGAGGAAAGAAGGGAGAGGGGGGACATGATAGAAACTTTTAAGTACCTCAGTGGAATCAACAAAGTCCAAGAGGGTAGCATCTTTCAGAAAAGAGACTTGCAAGAACAAGGGCACAATTTGAAGATAGAGGGGGAGGCTCAGAGGTAATTTAAGGAAGTATTTTTTCACAGAGGGTTGTGGATGAGGCCGGAACACCTTCCTGGAGGAGGTTGTGGAGTCAAAAACAGTGGTGGAATTCAAGCATGCATGGGACAGTCATAAGGCAATTCTAGGGTGGGGGTAGGAAGAAGTAGGCTGCTGGTTAACTAGGATCTGCGGCCTATCCTGTAGGTAGGGAAATGGGCAGACTAGATGGGCCTAGCAGTCCTTATCTGCCATCAAAGTCTATGTTTCTATGTTTCTAATGTAGACACTTTTACCATGCTTAAGCTCTTTCTTACAGCTATTCCTCAGGGTCCTGTATAATAGCCAATCGACGTGAAATGAGCATTTGAAGTTTCCCCATACCTTATCTCTGAGCTTCATTTGTTTTCTTCTTTCCTGATCCAGCCAGTATGCACATTTGCCAATGACTCACCGTTGTTTAAGTGGGGCATGCTTATTAAGTACACTTAAGAAGTTATGGGCAAAGAAATTGAGAGCAACATCAATGTTAACAAGATTTTTAAGGTCCTCCCAGTATATCCCTCTCAGATCTCAGAGAAAATCATTGGGAACAAAACTAGATAGGTCCTGGGCAAGTATGATCCTAGGGGGAACATTCGGCGAGTTATTCCTTCAGATGCAAAAGATGGGAGCATGATCTCTGAGAGAGTCAGGCATCAGGCCAGCTGTTCTACATCTGTCTGGATGGTTAATCAGTATCAAGTCTAGAATAGTATGATTTCCAGTCTTAGGCCTCGTGGGTTCACTGATTACCTGCATGAGGGACACATCGGATAGCGAGGATTTGCTAACTGTATTGCTTAGCCAGTTTAAGTTAAAGTCACTCATGAGAATAAGTTCCCCCACAGGGTTACTGGCCAACTGCTTGATAAGGAACTCCAGTTCACATTTCGTTGCCTTGGGTGGGTTGTAGGTGCATCCAATGGTTATGTATTTGGTCCCACCTAGGGTGAGCTTAATTAGGAGACACTCTAAATCCCTATTATCCAACCAGGATGGACAGATATTAAGGGCACTAAGGGAGTTCCGTAAGTAAATAACTACTCCTCCTCCTTTTCTGTTCTGGACAAGAAAATGATAGAAGGCATCCTTAGGATGTCAGAGAAGAAAAAATTACTCACTTTAGTAATTATGTTTCTTCTATTGGAGTCTTGCTGTATTCTGACAAGTGCAGTTAGCCCCAGCCTTTAAACTGCCCCAGAGAACAAAGGGTTAAACTTTCTATGCAGAGCATAGAATGCTGAGCTCAAGCTCGGTTGATGAGTTTGTCTGTTTCCCTTTGAAAACTAACCATCAGATTCTTACGTGCAAAACTCTAATAGCTATTCTATGTGGAAATTGTAAAAAAAAAATTTAATAGCCAATTGGCAACAAAAAGTTTTGGATTACCAAAGGAAGACTCAAGTCAGGAAACCCAAAACTCAAAACCCAAACCAAACAGGAATAGAATAAAATAAACACCCAAACAAAAGATAAGGGTGTAAAAGGAGCACCCCTGAGGTGCAACACTGCACCTGCCCACCCACTTCCCAAAACCAGGTTCTGAGAGGGGAGGTAGGAAGGGAGATCAGAATACAGCAAGACTCCAATAGAAGAAACATAATTGCTAAGGTGAGTAACTTTTTCTTCAAACAACTTGAAGTCTTGCAAGTGTAGACTACCACGCAACACCTCCATGGAGGAGGGACAGAACCTACTTTGGGAATAGGCTCTGAAGTACTGCTGTGCCAAACCGAGCATCACTTCTAGCCTGGATATCCAGAGAGTAATGCTTGTTAAAGGTATGGACTGTTTTCCAGGTGGCTGCTTGACAGATTTCTAAGAGAGGGATATCCCTGGCAGAAGCCAGGGAAACAGCTGTACCTCTTGTAGAGTGAACCCTCAGGCCTGAGGATGGAATCTTTCCCAGTTTTTCATAGCAGAATTGTATACAAGACACAATCCACCCGGCAATAGTTCTCTTGGTGGCAGGTTTGCCCTTTCCCACTTCTCCATAAGTGAGGAACAACTGGAGGGAGTCAAACCTGTGACCCTTGGTACACTCTATGTAGTAACTAAGGGCTCTTTTAACATCTAAACTGTGTAGCCTCCTCTCCCCTGAGGAAGAATGCTCAGTGAAGAAAACAGGAAGAGACATAGACTGGTTTAAATGGAGGTCTGAAACCACTTTGGGCAAGAACCTTCTATTGGTTCTAAGGACCACTTTATCCCTGTGAAAGGAGATAAAATCAGATTCCACTGACAGTGCTTACAATTCACTGATACGCCTGGCAGAGGTAATGGCTACCAAGGACACAGTTTTCCAAGTCAAGTACTTAAGCTCTGCTGAGGACATAGGCTCAAAAAGGAGGTTGCATAAGTGGAGTAATGCAAACATTCAAATCCCAGGCAGTGGCAGGGTCTCTAAAGGGAGGATTGGTGTGAAGCAATCCTTTAAAAAATTTACAAAACACAGGATGAGAAGATAGTGAGGAAGACTTCCCCACTGACAGAAACGCAGAAACAGCTGACAAGTGTACCTTGAGAGTAGCTGGTCTGAGGCCTATGCCATTAAGATGGACCATATAGTCCAGAACCGTAGGCAGTTCAGCAGTATCTGGGGAAATATGCTTCTTAGAACACCAAATGCAGAATCTCTTCCATTTGGAGTTCTAAGTATTTCTGGTGGAGGGCTTTCAAGAAGCTCTGAGAATATCCAGAACCCCCTGAGAAAGATGCAAATCTGCAAACTCTAACTCTTCAAGAGCCTTGCCTTGAGATTGTAAAAAAACAAAGACAAGGCGCTGCGTCAGCATGTGGTCTAAAAGCAAAACAAAATGGTTATATTAAATGCACGCTGAAAATAGAAAATAGAGTTAAAAATCTATGTTTCGACCTTAGGTCTTCTTCAGGAAATATCTAAAAGAGAAAAAAAACAAGTTAGTGTCAAGTTAGTTGCCTTGAGATTGACAGACTGAAGATTGGGGTACCAAATCCTCCCCTGAGAGGATGTTAACAGGTTGTAATTCCTGGGGAGAGACAGGGGAAGATGGACTGCTAGGGACAACAACAGGGGGTACCAAGGCTGTCTGGTCCAATCTGGAGCAATCAGAATCACTTTGCAAGGTTGAGACCTTATCTTGACTAAAACTTTGAACAAGAGTGAGAAGGAAGGGAAGGCATACAGAAATTTCCCTTCCCAATTCAGAATCAGAGCATCCAGGGGGACTGAGCCCAAGACTGGGGGTCTGCAACAAAAGAGAGGAACTTGGTGATTGTCTGGGGCTGCAAAGAGATCTATCTCTGGAGTGCCCCACCTTGAAAAAATCACTTTCAACACCTGAGGGTCCAGGGACCATTCGTGATGGCCCTGAGAGATCCTGCTCAGAGCATCTGCTAGCACATTGTCCTTCCCTGGAAGGTGAACTGCTATCAGAGAGGTTTTCAGAGAATAAGCCAGGGACCACAATTTCATGGCTTCCATGCACAAGGCCATGGACCGAGTGCCTCCCTACTTGTTGATGTACCACATGGTGGTGGTGTCTGTTTTGACCTGAACCACTTTGTTCTGCACTGACTGAGAGAGAGCTTTCAGGGCCATAAAAACTGCCCTGAGTTCGAGGAGATTGATATGGAGAAGGGATTCATGGGGAGACCACAGTCCCTGGGCAGTGAGGGCCCCCAGATGGGCTCCCCAGCCCAGAAGAGAAGCATCCGTGGTAAGGACCATTACATGAGACTGAGTGGCAAATGGGACCCCTTGTCTTAAATTGTCCTGATCCTGCCACCATTGAAGGGCTTGGATCAAGGTCAGAGTCACTGGGATCAGTTTGGTAAGGAAATCCTTCCTCTGAGACCAAAAAGCCCTCAGATGGAACTGAATATCCCTCATCTGGAATCTTGCCCCTTGGACCACTGCTGTTGAAGCTGCCATGTGGCCCAAGAGCTGGAGGAAATGCCTTGCTGGTTGAGATACCTGAAGGCTGAAGGAAGAGGCTAGCTCTATAAGAACCCTTGCCCTTTCCAGGGGAAGAAAGGCTCTTGCTCTGACTGTGTCCAGTTCTGCCCCTATAAAGGTAAGAAGCTGGACTGGTTCGAGAACTGATTTGGGAAGGTTGCGAAGAAATCCTAGAGAAGTGAGCACTTGCTGGGTCACTTGCAGGTGAGACTTGACTTGGTCTGGGGACTGGCCTAGTATTAGCCAATCGTCCAGACATGGAAAAATGGAAATCTTTTGCCTTCTTAGAAAGGCAACTACTACTGCCAGGCACTTTGTGAAAACCCTTGGGGCTGAGGTTAGGCCAAAGGGCATTGCTTTGAACTGATAGTGGCCTGAGGCCAACTCAAACCTGAGGTACTTTCTGTGGGAGCACCTGATGGGAATATGAAAGTAGGCATCTTTGAGGTCCAGGGAGGCTAGTCAGTCCCCTGGCCTTAGAGAGGGAAGGATTATTCCCAGAGTTACCATCTTGAACTTTGGTTTTAAAAGATGTTTGTTTAGGTATCTTAGGTCTAGGATGGGTCGCCACTCCCCTGTCTTTTTTGGGGTAAGGAAGTACCTGGAGTACAGCCCTTTGCCCCAGTGAAGGGTAGGTACTCTCTCTATGGCTCTTAAGGCCAGCAGAGATGAAACCTCTGCCTCTAGGGCAAGGGTTTCCGAGAGATTTGCAGGTGGAAAAGATCTGGCTCTCATCTTTGGAAATTTTCTGAAGCTGAGAACCAGTCCCTGGCTTACTACTTCCAGAATCCACTTGTCTGATGTAATAGACATCCAGTCCTGGACAAAGTAAGCCAGCCTGCCCCCTACTGGAATAGGAGAGTCGACCTGGGCAGGCCCATCAGGGTGTCTGCTAGGCAGGGGCCTTAGGCTGAGGGGTGGATGCAGCCCTGCTCATCCCCCTTCTGCCTCTCCCTCTGAAGAATCCCTCTGTGAAAGGGAGAAGAGGCCTATGCTTGTAAAAGGCCTATGAAAGGCTCTGCCCTGCCCCTAGACTGCTGCCTTTGAGGAGTTGCCTGCCTCTCCTTGGCCTGGGCACTCCTGTAGGTGGTCCTGTACTCATCCATTTTCTTCATGTAATTCTCTGTCTGCTCCCCAAACAGAGAATTACCCACTACAGGAAAATCCATGGCCTTAGCCTGGGTATCCTGTGAGAGGCTAGTACATCTGAGCCAAGCCATTTTCCGAAGAGCCACAGATGTAGCCATGACTCTTGATGACACATCATTGGAGTCCACAGCAGCATGAAACTGAACTTTAGATGCCTCAATCCCATCTGCAGCCACCACCTCCAGCTCCTTGGCTCTCCTTGGGGAGGCCTGTTTAGCCAATGCCAGTACAGTGTCCCACCTGGACTTCTGGTACCTGGCTGTATAGGCCATATAATTTGCCTGTCTGAGTCCCAAGGAAGATGCCATGTACAGCTTTTTTGCCATGGCATCAATCTTCCTGGAGTCTTTGTCTGGGGGGTGTGAAGCCAAGGGAATGCTTGCCTTATCACTGGCAGCAGCCTGCACAACCCCAACATGGCTGCATTGCTGATATAAAAACTCCATATCTGAGCCTGAGAGTGTATACCTCTTGTCCATTCTACTGTCCACAGGAGGTATAGAATTGGGAGACTTCAGAATTTTTTGTGTCTGATTCCCAAAAGATTTGTGGAGGGGAATAGACAATCTCCTGGACTCTGGGATGTCCATCATTTCTACAAAATCAAGCTCCTCCTGATCCTCCATTGCCTCTTCCATAGGAAGCTGGAGGGTCTCAGCCACCTTCCTGTAGAACATAAAGTGGGAAGGGGACTCAGAAAGCCTAGGAGAGGATACACCTGAAGGTCTGTCTGGGGAGATGTCTGGTTCCACAGGCACATCTAGACTTTCACCATTACCATCATCATCTTCAAACTCCCCTTCCTCCTCAAACTCCGGTTCATAAAATTCTTCAGGGGTATAGTTGTGAACCGGATGAACCAACAGGGTGAGCCCTGCCAAAGGTGCCAGATACAGTCGGAATTCCAGAGATAGCGATTCCACAATCTGAATCACTCTGGCTATTTCTTCGGTGGTCGGAACATGGACTTCTGGATCCGAACCGGTCGATTTTCCTTTGCACTTTCTTTTAGTCGGAACCGACCCCTCAGGATCGGCTCTCCTTTTGCCCGAAGAAGTATTGCCCTGGTCAGAGGGCACTCCTTCTGGTTTGGTCAGAACCGAACCGGGCTGGCCATCCGGGTCAGCGGACTTCTTGGCCTCCTTTTTCCTTAGTCTACCTAATCTCTTTTCAAGGGAAGATTTGGGAAAATTTTTGCAAATTTGGCAGTCTGAATCGAGGTGTTCAAACCCCAGACAATAAACACAGGTGGTGTGAGGATCGGCCTTAGCAAAGACCTCCCCACACTCACTGCAGTGTTGAAACCCAGTGGGCCCGGTTTCTTTTTTGGGTTTCTCAGACATGGCCAACCTAACCAAACTTACCCTTTTTTTGGCAACCACCAGGCAAGACTCCCTTATCGGTTCCTAACCGTGTCACAGGTCTTGGAAAAAAACGTATCAAAACACGTTTTGTTAGAACCGATAAGGACCGGTAACCACACACTAAAGTTAACACAAGAATTAAACAAATGATCAGTTCAGCCAAACCGATCCACACTTTTTAAAAGTTCCACACAGAAAACACAGTACAAAACCTATCTAGTACTCACGGTACCACAGACAGAGACTGAACCGACTATGCAGAATAATTTTTCGGTTAGAAACTGATGAAAAACTGACACTTCAACCGACTTTCGAACCGAGCTGCAGGAGAAATCTCAGGAGCGACTGTTCAGTGAGGTGGAGTAAAGAATCTGACTGTTAGTTTTCAAAGGGAAACAGACAGAGACATCAACCGAGCTCGAGCTCAGCTTTCTATGCTCTGCATAGAAAGTTTAACCCTTTGTTCTCCGGGGCAGTTTAAAGGCTGGGGCTAACTGCACTTGCCAGAATACAGCAAGACTTCAAGTTGTTTGAAAGGAGAAATATTGCTGATGGAGGACCTAAATTTGCCAGATGTTAACTGGAGCACCCTTGCTACGGCCACATCCAAAAGCAGGGCCATTCTCGATTACCTACAGGGGGCATGCCTCAGACAGCTAGTTTTGGAACCCATTCAGGAGGGAGCAATCTTAAACCTGATACTCTCAAATGGGGACGGAGAGAGGATCTCTGATCTTGAAGTGGGTAGCCATCTGGGAACAAGCGACCACCAAACAGTGTGGTTCATGATAAACTTAGCTGTAGAGTCAAGCCATACAAAAGTGAAGATACTGGACTTCAGGAGGGTTGATTTTGTCAAAATGGGAGAGTGCCTCAGAAAAGCACTAGCAAACAGGCAAGAAGGTGGGATAGTGCAACGATGGGGAAACATCAAAACCACCATCACAGAGGCAGCAAGCCTTTGTATGAAGCAAATAAACAAATCAAAATGAAAGAAAAAAGCACTACGGTTCTTAACAGAAGTGACGGGGAAGGTTAGGGAGAAAAAGATAGCATTCAGGAAGTATAAAGAAACACAGAAGGAGCAGGACAGAGAATTGTACCAGTTAAAGCAGAAGGAAGTGGGAAGGCAGTCAGAATAGCAAAGGCCCAAACCGAGGAAAAGATAGCCAACTCGGTTAAGAAGGGGATAAACCTTTATAGGTACATTAGGAGCAAAGAAAAGACTAAGGCAGGGATACTGAGGCTGAATAAAGAGGAAGGTGGTTGGGCAGAGCGACAGTGAAAAAGCAGGATACTGAAAGAATACTTCTGCTCAGTATTCACAATGGAAAAGCAGGGAGATACCTAATCCAGTCAATAGAAGCACTTTGGATAGGGGGGTGGATATTAGTCCTTTCACAGAAGAAAGGGTTCTGAAAGAACTCTTAAAACTGAAGGTGGATAAAGCAATGGGGCCTAACGGGATTCACCCCAGAATTCTAAAAGAACTAAGGGAAGAACTAGTAACACCACTGACTACCCTTTTTAATAAATCATGAGAGGACGGTGTGGTACCTGAGGACTGGAAGAGGGTGGATGTGATTCCTCTTCACAAAAGTGGAAGCAAGACAGAGGCAGGAAACTACAGACCTGTCAGTTTGACCTCAGTTGAAGGGAAAATGATGGAATCGCTTCTGAAGGAAAGAATTGTTGAGTACCTAGAGGCCAGTGGGGCACAGGACCCAAGGCAGCATGGATTCGCAGCAGGAAGGTCATGTCAGACAAATCTAATTGATTTCTTTGACTGGATGACCAAAGTAGTAGACCAGAGAGGGGCTGTGGACATGGCCTACCCTGACTTTAGCAAGGCATTTGACACAGTACTGCACAAAAGATTAATAAACAAATTAGCCAGCCTGGGAGTGGGTCCCAGGGTGATAGCCTGGGTAAAACACTGGCTGGACAAGAGGATACAGCGGGTAATAGTAAATGGAGTCCACAGTGCAGAATGGGGGGTTACTAGTGGGGTACCACAGGGTTCAGTACTGGGCTGGTCCTTTTTAATGTCTTTATAAGTGACATTGCAGAGGGACTGGAAGGGAAAGTATGTCTCTTTGTGGATGACACAAAGATCTGCAACAGGGTTGATACACAAGGTGGGGTGGAAAGGATGAAAAGGGACTTGGCAAGGTTGGAGGAATGGTCAAATGTATGGCAGCTTAGATTCAACGCTAAGAAGTGCAAAGTAATGCACCTGGGGGAAAAAAAAACAAGGGAAGAGTACACAATGGGGGATGAGATACTGACAACAACAAAAATGGAAAGGGACGTGGGGGGGTGGGGTAGTCATATCAGATGACCTAAAGATGGACCTGCAATCTGAGAAGGCAGTAAGGAGGGCAGGGGGATACTGGGATTCATAGTAAGAGGCATCACCAGTAGAAAACAGGAAGTTGTTGGCCCTCTGTACAGAAAGTTGGTAAGACCACATCTGGAGTACTATGTACAGTTCAGGAGACCCCATCTCAGCAAAGACATAGACAGGGTGAGGCTGTCCAGGGAGGGCAACCAAAATGGAGCAGGGTCTGCACCAGAAGGCATATGAAGAACAACTAAAGGAGCTTAAGATGTATAGCCTCGAGGAAAGGGGGGGGGGGGCATGATCAAAACTTTCAAATACCTCAAAGGAATCAACAACGTCCAAGAGGGTAGCATCTTTCAGAAAAAGAGATGTGCAAGAACAAGGGGGCACAATTTGTAGATAGAGGGGGGATGGCTCAGAGGCAATGTGAGGAAGTATTTCTTCACAGAGAGGGTTATAGATGCATGGAATGTTCTTCCTGAGGAGGTTGTGGAGTCAAAAACAGTGGGGGAGCTCAAGAATGCATGGGACAGACATAAGGCAATTCTAGTGGGGTTAGGAGGAAGTAGGCTGTTGGTTAACTAGGATCTTCAACTTATCCATTAGGTAAGGAAATGGGCAGACTAGGTGGGCCAAGCAGTCCTTATCTGCCACCAAATTCTGTTTCTACAAAACTGTCAATGAGGTAGTTCAAGTAGTTCTATTCAGGGTAGCAGACACTAGTCTGGTGTCTCCCCTGCTTGCATATCTGTGCCATGTAGAGGAGAGGCAGAAAATTAAATGAGGTTAGGCTGGACACAGAACAGCCCAGGTAGCTGTTGGTGGACCCAGCACTGCAGATGTACCCAGGTCCTGAATAAGCTGCTTTATGGGGATGTCCCAAGCATAACTACCAATACAAAGAAAAGAGCGTTAAACAAAACTGTGGACCACTGGACCGTTCAAAGTCTTTAAGAGGTACCCTTTGTCATTATTACAGAGCCATGGAGAATACCCTTGGGTACGTGATAGTGTCTACAAAGTCTCATATGCTAAGGTTGCCATGACTCAGCTTAACAAGTCGATAGGTTAAGTTCACCTGGCAGTGATCTCTCATCTAAGAGGTCCGAGGGTAAACAGTCTGCTCTAGACCCCCATCCAACACCACCACCCCCACAGCCTTCCCCTCTGCCCGATGCCCCACCCCCCAAGCCCAGGCACTCTCATTCCACCTGACCTGCTCCTCCAGGTTGCTTGTCCACCCATGCCCTCACTGTCAAACATCTAGGAGTAGGCTCATGTCTAGAGCAATAATAGGTGATTGTCACCTCTAGGGGCATTTGCTAAGGCCTGGGTCCCTGTGCAGATTATTGTGTTAGTGCTGGGTGGCCTGAGAGTTAAGTGAGTACCAGTTACCCCACCAGAAAGGGTGGGTGCAGATGGCAGTTGCCCCCTCCCCAAAGCTGTCCTTGAATTAATATAGTGACACGAGTTCCCCCATGTGACCCACAGACAGTGGAGCCAAAAACCAACCACCATGCTGCAGCCTGAAAGGGATCACTCCCTTCTTTTTTATTTAATATACTTTATTAAAGTTTATCATAACATTATACCCATAAACATACAAGACTTAATACATACATAGACAAAACATTACCATACATTTAACCAGGTAACTCAGCCGATATTTAATACCTGTGGCTGATAATGTGCACTTGATTTGTATGCAGCTCATTTCTGCCGAATTCCTGGGCTAATATTGCTAAAAATCAGTAAATAAATAAATAATAAATACAAAAATAAACAAAAAAATGTTTTTCTGTGCTCTATTAATTGTGTTATGAAATACAGGATTTGAAATATTTCAGAATGGCTCATTATGATGAAAATTCTAGTTGTATTTTTTTTCATTCTCTATGAATAAAAAATATAGTTACAAAACAAGCTATGCCTGGAGGAAGGCAAGGATGTAATTAAGAATCCATCCAATCCATAAACTATAATATCACCAAGCCAAGACCAAAGCTTGTGCTTAGAACCAAAGAGCATGGAATCTGTTTCCTGGTTGTTTATAACGAGCTTAGTTTGTGTCACCAAGCATGGATGCAGCCACAGTCATTGTTCAGGTGCTGGGTTACTGTATCAAGATTGTTAGAATTGAAATAAACAAAATCTGACCAGAGCCGATAAGGCTGTGAAACACTACCAAGTGACGAAAGTTACACATGTGCACAGAAATTATTCAACCCCCAGGTGTAACGTGACCATATGTTGGAGGTGTTGCACCACATTTTCAACACTGCCTTTTTTGGACCCCTCCTCATGAGGTCCAATTTTGTTCAATTGTCCCGAAAGGTGATTGCGCAGAGCAAACAATCTATTCTGCGCCACAGGTGTGAAAACACATCTTGGGCAGGTTGTAGAAAATGACAGCTGTACTGTTGTGAAGGAGGTATGCAAAAATGGCAATGTTAAAAATATGGAGTGAAAATATTAAACATTAGCGACGTTAGGAGTGTGCATAGAAATTGCGCAATGCATTCTCATAACGCAGTCATTTTTTGAAATTTTTTCACCAGATTTGCAACATGGCCTTTTTGGGACCCCACCTCATGAACAGTGACATTGTCATTTTGTGAATCAGTCCTGAAAGGTGATTCTGCACAGTGACCGCAAAATCACCTTTTCAAATCAAATCAAACCAAATTTTATTTATAATGCACTTTTCTAAAAACCAAAGCACATATACAATACAATATGAAATCACATATACAGTCTAAAACATATAAGATAAAAAGGCAACAATAATAAAACTAAATATTGTCCCCAAAAGCTAAATCAAACAAATAAGTTTTTAATGAGGACTTAAAGGTTTCGACGGACAGGCACTCTCTAATCCGAAGAGGTAGAGAGTTCCACAAGGTCAGGGCTATAAAAGAAAAAGCCTTAGCACCTGATGTTTGAAGATGGACCCTGGGAACCTCTAGCAATCCCTCGTCAGTGGAGTGAAGTAGGTGGGTGGGGAGTAAGGATGAAGAAGGTCTTGCAAGTAGCCCGGTCCCTGTCCATCTACGGTCTTATAGGTCAGCAACATGACCTTGAAGGTGATCCTCCATTGCGCCGGCAGCCAGTGCAGTTTGTGCAGCACAGTAGTGATATGGTTAGTTCTTGACAACCCTGTCAGCAACCTGGCCACAGCGTTCTGCACCAGCTCTAGGCGGCAGAGGTCCACCCCCGGTAACCCTAGGTATAGCGCATTACAGTAACAAAATTACAGTGACAATTTTCACAAGGTGGGGTCCCAAGAACCCCATGTTGAAAACGTTAGGCAAAAATTGCAAAAAATGGCTGAGATATGAGCATAAGTTGAAAAACCCATTGATTGGCTCTATAGCACGCTTACCTTTAATTCTTCAGTTCACGGTTGGGCTTTGAAGAGTGCAGACGTGTCCCGGTCCAGAGAAGATGACAGCGCCAACCTCCGGAGGTAAGTATGGAGTATGGGATGGTGTGGGGAGATGGGTGCTCAGTGGAAGGGTGAGGATGGGGAAGGGGGACTGCAGCAATGATGAGGGACCGTTTTCAGTTTTGCAGGGAAAACAAACCAACAATGAGGGACCATTTTCTGATTTACAGCAAAACAAACATTTAGGCACACTGGGGTGGGCTCCCAGTGTGCCACATGAATGCTGACATGGGGCTTGGGCAGGGAGCACCAGGGAAAAAAATGCGACGAGGGACCGTTTTTGGATTTACAAAGAAAGACAAATTTCGCACACTGGGGTGGGTTCCCAGTGTTGCGATATAACATATTGTGGTCGACTTGGGGAGGGGGGCACAAAATAGTGAATGGCATTGTGCCATTACTTGGCATGCCAGCACTGCAGCACTACACATGCGCACGATTCTGCGCATGCACACAACTCGTGTGCATGCACAGTGCATGCATCAGAATGTGGAAGTAACAGCCGAAATAGTGCGGCTGTTATTCTGTACACCGATCATGGTGGAGGGGTTTCAGCTCCGTTGGGCTTTTGGAAAGATACTTCCAAAAGTCTAACGGAAGGGGTTCTGAGATCGGCTGTTTTCAGAGCTACAGAGCTCTCGCAAAACGTCTGTAGGCTCTGCCCACAGCCCTAAAAACAAAGGCATTAGTATAGGGTAGACTAATACAGTGCACCAATGACTTGGGGAGGTCTTTTATAGAAAGGAAGAATAGCAAAAGACTCCAAATTGACCCCCTGTGCACAGCAATAGAGATGCTGGTTACACTGGAGATAGAACTGCCTGTTTTAGCCTGTTGACGGCAACCAGTAAGGTAGTCAATAAACTAAGATGGTGCTAATGGAGAGACCTCTACTGCATATATTTTACTGAAGAGGATATCATGATTCTCAAGGTCAAAGGTCTTTGACAAGTCAACAAATACTGCCCTAGCGTCCAGATCATAATCCATGCCAAGAGGGATGAGCAATGTCATTAGTGAGTTTTAGATTAGCAGTGATAGTCCCATGAACCTTCCTAAAACCACGTTGGGAGTCAAAGAAGAGAGAGTTTAGTCAGGTGGTTAGTTAGTTAGAAGTGAACAATTTTCTCCAGAAGCTTACTTAAAGTGGAGAGAATAGCAACTGGGTGATAGGCAGGGTCACTGGAAAATTATGGAAAATGTTGCCCAAAAATGTGGAGAATTTTTGCAGAAATTGCAGAGGGTTCACTATACATCCCCAGCGCTCCCTTATAAATCGTATATTGTTTGCTGCAGCATGTATTGATCTCTTAATTTGTTAAATATATCACCACTTGTACATGCTTTCAATACAAAGAAAGGTTTGTACTTTTAAAATGAACAGCAAATGAATCATAATGTAACATATTTCTAAAATCGAAATACATCTACCTGGTGAAGTGTTAACAAGATTTTATTTACTAATTTATAGTCAAACAGTATTTAATAAATCCTGAAACAGCATAGTCTGCCAGGTTATACATGTAAAATTATGAAGCCTTTTTAACTACTTACTTTTGTGCAAGAAAAAAGAAGCATAAAACTGGGGTGCCTAATCAAGTTCTTGTAAAAAGCAAACTGTTTATTTAGTTAAAATAATTGCTGTTCTTAAATAGCTGCTGACACCTCAAAGAAAAGTTTGGAAATCACTGTAATTAGGTGCCATTCAGCTCTGATTCCATATATATTCTATAGAGTTCTACTCCCCATTATTTATTACTGAGAAAATTTGCATTAACACATGATCTTTTTCCCTTAGAGTTCATCTGCCTCTATAGCTTACTCCATACTTCAAGTCATAATCCTCTGTTGTGACATCACAATCTGTTGCCATGGGAGTAACTGTGGTGTTACAAGCAGTGTATTATGACCTCAGGTAAGGTGAAAGCAACAGGAATAGATAAACTCTTCAGGAGCAAAGACCTTGTTTTCATGAAAATGACCTCAGTAATAAATAATGGTGAGGAGAAATGCAGAACTAATGTGGAACATAAGCTGAACTGTGTCTAAATATGATTTCTTAAAGTTCTTCTGAAGGCATCAGCTGCTCTTTAATCAACAGTGTAAGTACACAAAATTTAAAAATCACAATGATAAAGGTATTAAATCATACCAATAGCTTTTCAAAACATCATACAGTAGTTTGTAATATATGGCACTTTTGTTTTACTTGGTTGGCAAATATTTTTGTCTTTTTCAAGGTAACGGTTTAAATATATTTAACCTGTTTTGGTTTCTGGAGGAGCAGTAGGTCCCAGGGTTAAATAGGTAACTAGAGCAGAATGCATATACCTCTGGGGTCCCATTTTCAAAAGGTTAGCATGCGCAAACTGGGTTTGTGCTGCATGAACCAGAAATAGCACTTGCTGTCAGGTGGTGTGGCCATATTCAAAAGCCAACTATGCACTATGCACACCTGACAGCGCCCAGGTGCATAATGTCACTCTGCGCATATGCAAATGAGGGAGACCCCAGGCATACCCAGTGCAGCACAATATTAGAAATATTTCAGAAACACTAACTGTCTGCAAGTGCAGTGCAGCTTAATGTTTCTAAAACCCAACTCTTAACAGTGCACAGAGGGTGTGGGTGCCCCACACACCATCCATACACTGTCAAGGTTGGGTACCCTTGTGGTCCATTGGTTCCCTCCCCAGCCCTGATACCCATCCATTTTACAAAAAAGTAACCCTGATGGTCCAGCAGTTCCCCCTCCATAACCCAGACCTGCCATATCAGACAAACACCATCCCTGATGGTCTAGTGGACCCCAACCCCCAAACACTGGCAGGTAGTGACCTACCACCTCCTCTCCCCTGACCCAACACTGAGAGCCGGTGACCAGCGCAGCCTTCCACTCACCTCCAAGGCCAGAAGTTGACTGAGCTCTCCTGGTGTGCATGCTCCACATGATTGTACAGTACACACACCAGGAGAGTTTAGTCTGTGACTGGCAGTGGAGGTGAGTGGAGGGCTGTGCCAGTCACTGGTACTTGGTGTTGGGTCAGGGAGGAGTGGGGTGGTTGGGCACCAGGGGGCTGGGGCTCACTAGACCACCAGGGATGGTATTTATCAAATACGGGCAGGTTGGGGTTAGACAGGGGGATCCGCTGGTCCACCAGGGTTTCTTTTTCATAACGTGGATGGGGATCAAGGATAGAGAGGGAACCACTGGACCACCAGGGTTACTTTTTTTTTTAACATGGACAGGGATCGGGCCTTGGGAGGGAACCAATGGACCATCAGAGTTACTCTTTTGTAGCATGGATGGGGGTCAGGGATGGGGACTGAACTAGTGGACCACCAGGGTTACTTTTTTTTAACATGGAGAGGGGATCTGGCCTGGTGCACACTGCCTCTGTGGTAACATACAGATGAGCCATAATAGGCATGGAAATGGCCCTCTAGTGCCATACATGCCCAATGGGCTCATCTGCATATTTGGGCTGAATATCACCCGTAGTGGTCGAGGTGCCAATTAGTGTGTGCTGAGCTTTACCCCATGGGTGAACTTCAGTGTGGCACCCTGGTAGTGCGGCACAAAGCATGTCAACCACTAGCTGTGTGCCATGCTACATGGCCCAATATTCATATGGATAGCATGGTCAGTTCAAATGGTACTGTCCATTTGAATACGGCTCCAGAGCTGGCTGGGCCTTTTTTTATTTTTGTGCGGCACCCCCATGTGCATGTGCAGCCGTCCAGCTCTGAATATGGGGCCCCTTGTCTTTTTCTGCTATCATTGTCTATGGGCCCCATATTCAGAGCCGGCTAGCTGTGTGTGCACATGGGGGCACTGCATGAAAAAATAGGGCCAGACAGCTCTGGTGCCATATTCAAAAGGACAGTGTGATCCAAACTGACCATGTTATCCATTTGAATGTTGGGCCATGGTAGCGTGGTGCACAGCCAGCAATCACCATGCTCAGTGATGTGCTACCAGGGTGCTGGGTCAAAGACTGCCCATAGGGGAAAAGCATGGCACACACTGGTTAGCACCACCACCCCTATGGGCGATATTCAGCCCAAACATGCAGATGAACCCATTGGGCATGTACAGCAATAGCGGGCCATTTGCATGACCATTATGGGCTCATCTGCATGCTACCTCAATGGCTGTGTGTGCTGGGCCAGGTCCCCCCACCCCAGCCCTGATCCCCATCCATGCTAAAAAAAAATAACCCTGGTAGTCCAGCAGTTCCCTCCCCAGCCCTGATCCCCATCCATGTTATAAAAAATTAATCCTGGTGGTCCAGCAGTCCCTCCCCAGCCCTGATTACTGTACATTTTATAATAAAGTAACCCTGGTGGTCCAGTGGTTCTCCCTCCCTAACCCTGACCAGCCCATATCTGACAAACCCCGTCCCTGGTGGTCTAGTGGACCCCACCCCACCACCCTGGCAGGTAGTGCTCTACCACTCCCCTCCATCCTGACCCAACATTGAGAGCCGGTGAGTGGCACAGCCCTCTGTTCACCTTCATGGCTGGCTGTAGACTGAGCTCTCTTGGCTTGCGCGCTGTACAATCTTGTACAGTAGGGGCACCAGGAGAGCTTAGTCTGTGGCTGGCTGTGGAGGTGAGCAGAGGGCTGTGCTGCTCACTGCCTCTCAGTGCTGGGTTGGGGGGTGAGCAGGGTGGTAGGACACTACCTGCCAGGGTGTGAGTAGTGGGGTCCACTACACCACCATGGATGGGATTTGTCCGATATGGGCAGGTTGAGGTAAGGGAGGGGGAACTGCTGGACCACCAGGATTACTTTTTTATAACATGGACAGGGATCGAGATTGGAGCGGGACTGCTAGACCACCAGGGTTATGTTTTATAATATGGATGGAAATTGGGGATTGGGGCTCGAGAGGGAACTGCTGGACCACCAGGGCACCCAGCCCTTGACAGTGCATCTAGGATGTGTGGGGCACCCATCCCTTCTGTGCACTGTTAAGGGCTGGGTTTCAGAAATGTTAAACTGCACCACACTTGCGGACGTTAACACTTCTGAAATATTTCCAATATCATGATACACTGCGTATGCATGTGGGCTCCCTCATTTGCATATGTGCAGCACGATATTGTGCCTAAGGAAGCTGTCAGGTGTGCGTAGCACATAGGTGGCCTTTGAATATTGACACACCCTGATGGCCAGCACTGTTCCTGGTTAGTGCATTCCAAACCCAGTTGTGCCATGCTAACCTTTTGATAATAGGGCCTCATGTTTCTATGTTTTATCAGTATGTTTTCAGAAATGTTAGTCAGGGTCTTTGTAGGTTTGTATGCGAGCATGTAGTTCTGGCAGATTTTCAAGTAAGGGATCACTGTCAACAACTCTTTCAGAATCACATTCAGTTTATAATCTGCAGGGCCATCCGAATTCCTCAGACATTTGCATCAGAATCCATTCAGAATAATAAGTATGTATACAAAGAATACACACCCTACCACTCTAAAACATTTATTTTTTATTTTATTTTTGAAAGTCAGATTTACAACCTTTGAGTCAGGGACTCATTTACAAAGGCACCTCATCGCAGGGAGAGTAGAACATGGTTACAGTGTGAGATACAACAGTGGTAACATACAGTTGCAATACAGATAACAAAAAGAACACAATATAACAGTGGTTTACGGGATAAAGTTACATGTAGTAAATAGCAGTCGTATAAGTATAACAATAGTAGAAGTCACAACCCTGGTTGTACCGGGGAAATACCTAAGTGGAAGGTGGGGGGGGACAGCGGTGAGGAAAAGAGGGGAAAAAAAAAAGGGAGGGAAGCAGTCCAGCAGACATTGTCAAGGCTGTGGGCAAGAAACGGGGAGGGACCCCAACATTGGGTTGATTAAGGGCAACTACAGCTTCAGGCACCAAAGAGGTGGTAAGGGAGAGTGACTTTAAAGGGACCAATTTTGGTAGACTTAGTGACAGAGAGCAGGAGAGAGCTGAACCATGTGAGGGTGCGGTAGTGGAAGGACCTTTGGGCTAGGGAGGTCTTGGTACGGGGCACCAGAAAGGTGTCCTTAACTGAACTATGGGTGGCAACAGATGGGGGGGAGATTCCTAGCAGGGATTTTTTGGCAGGTAAGCAGGTTTGGTAGCGCAGATGCTCCTCCAAGGTGAGCAGGTTGGCGGTGGAATAGAGCAGGCAAGTATGGGTGCAGAGGGATGCACCAGTCAGGAGCCTGCAGGCCTTGTTTATTGAGGTCTGGATTCTGGTGAGGGCAGTATTGTTGGCCGCAGCATAGATAGGTAGGCCATAGTCCACTAGGGACAGGACAGAGGAGTTGATGGCCAGTCAGAGAGCGGTTTGGGGGAGGCAATCTCTGTGGTGATAGAGAAGGCCAATCTAAGAGTTTATGGCTGAGGACAGGGTATTGATGTGGGTGTGGAATGTAAGAGCCGAGTCGAAGGTGATGCCCAGGTACTTGTAGGATGACACCTGCTCTAGAGGGTGAGCATTACTGGGGAGAATGCAGAGGGGGGCATTTTTGGCCTTATTCTGGTGATGTGAAAAAAGCATAGCTTTGTTTTTTGTTGAGGTTAATGACCAGCCAGTGGTCAAGGAACCACTTTTCGGCTTGGTTGAATGTGTGCTGCAGGGATTCCTGTAGAGATGCGGGGTCAGGGTGGGAGGCAAGGAGAACTGCATCATCGGCATAGAGTACCATATTGTCCGAGCAGGAGCTGGGGAGGGTATTGAGAAATAGGCTGAACAGAACGGGGCCCAAGATGGAACCCTGGGGAACCCCCGAGTGAATGGGCAGGGTATTGTACAGGGTGCCATTTACCTTCACGTGCTGTGATCTAGTGGAGAGGTAACTGGTAAACCAAGCCAGTGGGCCAGGGGAGAAGCCAAGTTGGTGGTGGGAGTCAAGTAGGAGGGGGTGACAGACAGTGTGAAAGGCCTTGGAGAGGTCAATGAACACTGCACCCGCAACATGACCAGAGTCGAGAATGGAGGTGCTGGGAGAACTCCAGGAGGGCTGTAGTGGTGCTGTGTCCAGGGCTGAATCCATGTTGTTCTGGACACAGCAGGTCATATTTGGCCAGATACTCAGAGAGCTCAATGACCACTATTTTTTCTAGTGTTTTGGAGAGAGAGGGGAGAATGTAGATGGGCCTGAATTTGTTAGGGGAGGTTCTATCTCCACTCTTGTGGATAGGGGTGAGTTCTGCAATTTTCCTGGCACTGGGAAATTGACCAAGACATACTTTAAAAGGTTCGTGAGAGGGGCTAGTACAGTATCTAGGACTAATCGGAGAATCCTGGAGTCCAGAGGATCACAGCTGGGGTTGTTGCTAGCTAAGACTTTTTGCAGATGAGGCCTGGCTTCAAGGGGTGATGTGTCATGCAGGTAGAAAGGGGGATGATGCGAGGTGGGGGGATGGAGGCAGGAATAGAGTCGAAAAAGTAGTTGGGGAGGACAGAGCTTAGATCTGAGAAAGCCATATTGAGGCACTCAGCTATGCAGGGAGGATCAGTAGTGATGGTACTGTCTATGAAGAGTAGTGATGGTGGGGGGAGCGGGTCTTTCCATTGAGCTCTTTCATATTTTCCCAGAAGGCACGGGATGAGCCCCAAGTGGATTCAAGGGTGGCTTGATAATATTTGGCCTTAGCCTGCCTCATAGCCCAGGTGCACTTGTTAAGTGCTGCATTATAGGCTTGTCTGTCAGCCAGTTTGCCTGTCTCGACAGCAATATGCCAGAGATTATCTCTTTGTCTCAGTGTATGGATGAGGGATGGGGAGATCCATGGGGCACTGTGTTTCTTGGTACGGATTCTGGTCAGGGGGACAAAAAGGTCACAGGCCTTGCTGAAGGCACTGGAGAAATAGGCTAGGGCAGAGTTAATATCCATTGCGAGTAGGATTGGGGACCAGTCAAGCTGGGCTAGGTGTGTTTTTAGCTTGCTGAGACCCTCTGGGGTGAAAGCACTGGTGCGAGGTGACCTGGAACACTGGTTTTGATTTGGGGGATGACCAGTGGCAGAGGACAGGAGAGTGGTCACTAAGAGAGTCTGGTAGTACATTAATATCCCTGATTTTATGGGAGTGGTTCAACAGAATTACATCTAGGAGGGTGCTGGAGCCACCTGACTGATTAAATATAGTGGGTGAGGTAACTAGTTGGGTCATATCTAGGGCAGCGAAGGAGTCCCTGATATGGGGGGCAGTGGTACTCAGCCAATTGACATTAAGGTCACCTAGGATGAGCTGCTCTGCCTTGTGTGGGAGTGTAGTGAGGTAATCAATGAGGGGAGTGGACAGCTGGTCCCTGGTCCCTCAGGGGTATATAAGAGACTGTGAGAAAAAGAGGGGCCCTGGCTGGGTCAGGGGTAACCTTGAGGGTGAGGGCTTGGGCACTAAAACTGAGCTTGGGGGCAGGAAGAGCATGGACTAAAAGTGTGTCACGCATAAAGACTGCACACCCGCTGCCATGTTTACCTATACGGTCTTTCCCTGAACAGAGTGTAGCCAGGGAGGAAGATAACCAAGTCGGGAGTCTTTCTCGAGAGCCAGGTCTCGACTAGTGCTATAACATCAGGACGGTGTTGTACAGCCCAACACTGGAGAGCGGCAGATTTTTTAAGGAGGCTGCAAATATTCAAATATTCATGGATGCAATGCTGAGGCCAGTACTAGAGTGGGGTGTGGGGTGGCTAGTTGACAACGGCCCGGGGTTGGGGTGTATGTTCCCGGAGAGCAGAAGGAGTAGAGCAATTAACCTGATGAGCGGTCTGTGGTGACCAGGACCCTTAGCCAGGTACCGATGCAAGGTCCTACTAGTGGGGGTACAAGGGATGGGTAGGGTGCGGAGGGTAGGTATGGCAAGGAAGGGGTGGGCCCAGGGTGTCCCTGGGGGGAGGGGGTATTGGTTGGAGGTGGGTGCCATGGAAAAATAGTGGTGTCCAGCATGGGGGTTGGCTGCTGTGGGGTGAGTGTGGGGCTCAGGGTGGAGGGTGGGGGGCAGGATGGGATGTGGGCAGAGCAAGAATGGTAACCATGAGTAGGCTGAGTGTGATAGCCGTGGTGTCCATTGCTATTTCTTTTGGGGGGGTAAGGGGAATAACTGACCTTCAGTGTGTGTGACTGCCGCTGTGGAGTAGTTTTTTTTTTTTTCTTCAGAGTACAGTATGCTAAAAGTGAGAACAAGGCAGGGGATAACGGTGATTAGAACAGGAAAAGGCAGAGGCAAGGTTGGAGGATTAATAGGAAAAATAAAATACCTCTAGTGGCAGATCAGTATAAACTGCAAATGGGAAAATGGGCACTCTATAACTTAAGGCACCATCCACCAACTGGGTTCACGGCTAGCAAGCTGGACTGGAGCTGCTTTCCTGAAGCGTACCTGGAATCTTGCTCTTGAGGGCAGGCTGGGGAGCACCCAGCGGCTGGCTGCGCTCAGCACCAGACCGCTAGTGCAGAAGATGGAATCCCCCTCAGGGAATCCTGAAGAGAAAAGAAAAGAAGAGAAGGGAGAAATCAGCTTATATGTACCAACAGAACAAAGGCTTCAGAGTTTGGGAGGCAGGCTAAGTAAGGAGACAAAAGAATTCTGTAACAAGGTGAGAAATTAAGGGTGCTAAGTTAGCCAGAGAGGGAGAGAATGGCTGTGGGAGTGGCTGGTATTAGGCATCAGCAGCGTCACCAGTATACAGAGGAAAAGACGAGTGGGGTTGGGGGGGACAGATGGGAGAAATAGCAATTCAGCAGTTAGACAAAGCAGTTTTTAGCTTCAAACTTTGTTAATACTTAAATAGCTTAAGGCAGTTGAAACACTCCAAAAATGCTATAGTTTCCTACTCTTAACTAATCAAAAAAGGGGGTTGTAGTTCCCTACACTAACAATTCAAATTCAGCAGTGGGCACAAAACACGACAGATTTAGTTGCAGAGGTTAGGAAAAAATAAATTCAGGCAGCAGACAGATGAGCTCCAGGGGACTGTGCCAAGCAGTTCAAATCTCCAGGAGCTGAAGCCAGTCAGGGAGAGACAGAGTGCTGAATCCATCTGCCTATAATTTCAGGCACCATCCACCACCTGGGATCACGGCTAGCAAGCTGGGCTGGAGCTGCTTTCCTGAAGCGTACCAGGAATCTTGCTCTTGAGGCAGGCTGGGAAACACCCTGCAGCTGGCTGCGCTCAGCACCAGACCGCTAGTGCAGAAGATGGAATACCCCTCAGGGAATCCTGGAATCTTGCTCTTGAGGGCAGGCTGGGGAGCACCCTGCAGCTGGCTGCGCTCAGCACCAGACCACTAGTGCAGAAGATGGAATCCCCCTCAGGGGAATCCTGGAATCTTGCTCTTGAGGCAGGCTGGGGAGCACCCTGCAGCTGGATGTGCTCAACGCCAGACCACTAGAGCAGAAGATGGAATCCCCCTCAGGGAATCCTGAAGAGATTGTAGTTAATGCTCCATTGAAGTGAATGGAAGAATTTGCACCTTTTCTCACACCTATTGTTTCAGTCTCTGTGGCAACAAAAAGTTTTCTAACAGTCTGCTTCAACATGGAATTTTAACTGCTTAAGTGTACATATGCATGACCAGAGGATTTTGAAACCAAACCACAGAAGTGAATCAGATGAAAGCAGAGTGCCATTGGACCCCTCCCCACCTCATACAGTATTGTTTCAGCCAAATGCAAGTCTGTATACCAAATTGTTAGCTTGCTTGAGGTATATTTGAGAATTTAAATATTTTATGCAAGGTCAGTAAAAAATTCTGTACATTGCAAGAAACAGAGAATGGTGAACATTGTGGGTATTGTGGTAAAAATGCAGGTGCAATTTTTCAAGTGTCTCTGGTGGCAGTTGTCCAGAGAGCTAGGCTTATCAGACTTGAACACAGGGACAATATCGATAATTTTCCATATATCAGGGTCAATACCAGATACAATAGAACATTTGGAAATCCTTCAATTTTAAAGCTTCTTGGGCACAAGGCATTCACTTATGATTTACAAACCTTGTTTTTAATATATTGTAATGATTTATTCCTGTCATCAAAAGGAAATAAAAAAATGATTACTCTTTATTTTGCATTTCACCCTTATACTGTAATTCATTTCATTTCGAAATGAGCCCTGTGTTATGAATTTTTTTTTCTTAGAGAGCCTAAAGAATCCATTTAATCACTTCTGACAGACATTTCTGATAAAATCTAACCTTGTAATAAAGTTTCAACTTACTTTATGCAGCTTGTTTGTTGTGCAGGGTCTGCTTGTTTTTCATGCTGGCTGGGGACATTGAGTCCTGCTGGTGAAAATGTGCTTTTTTAACAAAGACGCCCCCAGTTCTGTTTATACTTTCAGAAACATAGAAACATAGACTTTGATGGGAGATAAGGACCGCTTGGCAAATCTAGTCTGCCCATTTCCCTGCCTATTGGATAAACTGCAGATCCTAGTTAACCAACAGCCTACTTCTTCCTACCCCCCACAAGAATTGCCTTATGTCTGTCCCATGCATTCTTAAATTCCCCCACTGTTTTTGACCCCATGACCTCCTCAGGAAGGCCATTCCATGCGTCCACCACACTATCTGTGAAAAAATACTTCCTCACATTGCCCCTGAGCTATTCCCCCTCTATCTTCAAATTCCCTCCCTCTGGGGCTTCCTCAAATTGGCCTCTGCCTGCCTCTGCATTTAACTAACCCCCTTCGACCCACTCCACTCTGACTGGTTGAGTTGCTACCTAATTCGTCTGCTCAAGGCGATGGGTCTATGCACCTATGCACCACTAGTTAGCTCGCAGCTATTAGAAAAATTGATTATGTTGGGACCACACTGGCCTACTCTGCTCTTTAATTGTACATGTTCCTGATCTATCTTTATGCTCTGTCCTAGGCCTCTCTAACTCCAGCTGTAACTGTTTGTTTTACCTGCTACCCTCATACTTTAGGGGTTGTTGCCCTGGCATGCTGGCTACTGCCTTCCATGCCTTGCTTAAACCATTCTGTTGTCTACCTTCTGCTTGCAATGTAAACCCCTGATGCTCCTGTTTTGTCCTTGTTTTTGCCTGATGTTTATTGAATGTTCTTGTATGCGTTTTTGCCTGATGTTCTTGAATGTACCTTTGTATTCTCCTGGGCCGTACCTGAAAATAGGCACTTGGTTGTCTAGTGTGCTTACCTGGTTAACAAAGGCAAATAAATAAATAAATAGTGTCCCCTTGTTCTTGCAAGTCTATTTTTCAGAAAGATGCTACCATCATGGACTTTGTGGATTCCCTTGAGGTACTTGAAAGTTTCTATCATGTCCCCCTCTCCCTCCTTTCCTCAAGGGCATACATATTAAGCTCCTTTAGTCTCTCTTCATATGGCTTCTTTTGCAGACCCTGCACCATTTTAGTTGCCCTCCTCTGGACTGCCTCCATCCTGTCTATGCCCTTGCAGAGATGAGGTCTTCAGAACTGCACACAGTACTCCAGATGGGATCTCACCAACTGTCTGTACAGAGGGATTTCAACTTCCTGTTTTATACTGGTAATGCCTCTCCCTATATATCCCAGTATCCCCTCAGCCATCCCTACTGCCTTCTCACATTGCTTGCTAATCTTTAGGTCATCTGGTATGATTATCCCAGGTCCCTTTCCATTTTTGATGTTGTTAGTATCCCCCCCCCCGCATTGTGTACGCTTCCCCTGGGTTTTTGTTTCCCAGATGCATTACTAAGCACTTTTTTGCACTGAATCTAAGCTGCCATACTTCTGAGCATTCCTCCAACCTTGCCAAGTCCCTTCTCATCCTTTCCACCTCCCCTTGAGTATCAACCCTGTTGCAGATCTTTGTGTCATCTGCAAAGAGGCATACTTTTCCTTCCAGTCCCTCTGCAATGTCACTTATAAAGACATTAAAAAGGACTGGACCCAGTACTGAACACTGTAGTACCCCACTAGTAACCCCCATTTCTTCAGAGTGGACTCTGTTTATCATTACCCTCTGTGTCCTGTTGTCCAGCCAATGTTTTACCCAGGCTACCACCCTGGGACCCACTCTCAGGCTGGCTAATTTGTTTATTAATCTTTTGTGTGGGACCGTGTCAAATGCCTTGCTAAAGTCTAGGTAGGCCATGTCCACAGCCCCTCCCTGGTCTACTACTTTGGTCACCCAGTCAAAGAAATTGATTAGATTCATCTGACATGACCGTCCCACTGTGAATCCATGCTGCCTTGGGTCCTGTGCCTCACTGGCCTCTAGGTATTCAATAATTCTTTCCTTCAGAAATTATTCTATCATTTTCCCTACCACTGAGGTCAAACTGACAGGTCTATAGTTTCCTGCCTGTCTTACTCCCACTTTTGTGAAGGGGAATCACATCTACCCTCCTCCAGTCCTCTAGTACCACACCATCCTCCCATGATTTGTTAAAAAGAGTAGTCAGTGGTGTCACTAGTTCTCCCCTTAGTTCTTTTAGAATTCTGGGGTGAATCCAATCAGGCCTTATTGCTTTGCCCACCTTCAGTTTTAGGAGTTCTTTCAGAACCCTTTCTTCTGTGAAAGGACTGGTATCAACACCCCTATCCAGAGTGCTTCTATTGATTGGATTAGGTACTTCCCTCTCCTCTTCTTTTGTGAGTACTAAGCAGAAGTATTTGTTCAGTATCCCAGCTTTTTCACTATCCTTCTCTGCCCACCCTCCCCTTTATTAAGCCTCACCATCCCTCCCTTTGTCTTTCTTCGCTCCCTAATGTAACTATAAAAGATTTTATCCTCCTTCTTAACCGAGTCATCTATCTTTTCCTTGGTTTGGGCCTTTGCTATTCGGACTGCCTTCCTCACTTCCTTCTGTTTTAACTAGTACAGTTCTCTGTTCTGCTCCTTCTGTGTTTCCTTATGCTTCCTTAATGCTATCTTTTTTTCCCTAACCTTCCGCATCACCTCTTTTGAGAACCATAGTGTTTTTTTTCTTTCATTTTGATTTATTTGCTTCACACAAAGGCTTATTGCCTCTGTGATGGCAGTTTTGATGTTTCCCCATTGTTGCTCCATCCTTCCTTCTTGCCTGTTTGTTAGTGCTTTTCCGAGGCACTCTCCCATTTTGACAAAGTCAGCCCTCCTAAAGTCCAGTACCCTCACTTTTGTATGGCTTGCTATGCGGCTGAGTTTACCATGAACCACACTGTTTGGTGGTCTCTTGTTCCCAGATGACTACCCACTTCTAGATCTGAGATCAGCATCTTCAGCTTCAGTTAACTGCATTTTTCTGTATAGAGCTGAACATTACATTTAAGGTGAAATCTGTACCTGTGGTTGACAAGCAGACAGATGATGCATTTTCTCATTTCAAGGGGTCATGATTGCTAACCCTAGCAATTGAGTTTAAGTATGTCCCACAGGCTTTGCCCAACTACCTTATCTCAGTGGATTGGGCTTGGTGGGTGATCTCCCAGCCCATGCTCCCAAAGGCATGGGGTGTTTTTGGCTGCAGAGCATCTCTTTTCCTTGACTTCTACAGGAGATGGGGATGGAGGATCCTTGGCCTACAATGGTAGGCAGTCTGCAAGGTTTTCTCATAAAACAGATGGGTAGAGGAGTGGCTATGCTGTCCAAAGCTTCTTATCTCATGGTCATATCAGTCTTCCCCAAGGTTTGGGGGTGGGAGGACAACCTATAGCATTTCATAAAAAAAAGTCTTTGGAGGGATGGGCTTGCCAGGCACCAGTGAAAGCTAACAGAATAAGGTCTACATTGGAACAAGACCTGGTGTGTTTTATTTGGGCATTAGGTAGCTGTACAGCCAAGGAATCTGAGGATGTTTGTTCAGGACAACCTACATTTTGCCTTTTCTGTGGCCTTCAGGACAGGAGAGTTGGATGCCCAGTCAAAGGATAATATTGTTGAGGGACTCATAAAGGAGGAACTGGTCATGAAGTGGGATCACATCCAGCTCTGGCTTAGGTGCTCTAAGACACACCAGTGAAGCAAAAAGGAAACAGCAACTTTACAGCAAGCAAGCCAGGAAGACATCTGCCTCATTCTGCTGCTTTGCGGTATTGGACAGTATGCCCACATATGATAGGGGAGCTGCTAGTGCATTCAGGTGGAACACTGCTTACTAGATGATGATGAAAATGATGGTAAGGGGGTGAATGGGGTAATGAGGTAAACTTAGTGGACCTACAGATGAGAGCTCCACATAGGACCTACCAGTGGTAGACTGGTGGGGACTTACAGTAGGCAGGATCTGGAAGACTAGATGAGCCATAAATCTTTTTCTGTTGGTAAAATTACTGCTTCTGTAACATAGACATAGATTTGTAACATAAATATGTGGTTTAGTTGGGGAATAATTCTGACACTCATCAGGTATTCCAAACAGTAAAGGTTACAAAAGCTGTTTGAGCTGAAATTAATTTTGCAGGGCACAACTAGGTAACATTAGGTTTCATTTTAAGATGCTACAGTATATAGTTGAGCCCACTTATTTGCACACTGAATAAGTGCACATTCTGATTATGTGCACACTTTTTTATTTTCCATTTCTTTTCCTATGTCCTTAATTAAACATTTGCTGGATTAGTGCATGCCAGTAAGGAGCACATTCTGGTTATTTGCAGTTTCCTTGTTCACAATGGTGTCTAATCTCACTTTATTAATGCCTGCTTAGTGAACAGCATCGAATATTTTTATTGACAGCCTGAGAAGATAAGTCAGTTTGTCCACACAGGGGAAAAATCTTGACAACACTATTTAAATCTGAGCACTGCCTAACTTAGCACTGAAAACTCCTAAACAGACAAAAATGACATCATACTTTAATTCTGTTTTTGTTACATAATGAATGAATATGTGTCTGCTGCTAGTTCCACTGTTTGTTAATGTTTTGTAATTAATTTACAGTTGTGAAATCAACCAATATAAAAACCTAACTTCAGGTTCTGCTAATTATAGGGGCGCAGTGGCAGCCCTATAGTTAGGGTTGAGTAAGCACTTTGATGTTAACCCCAAATTTTGCAGATTAATAACTTCCCAACCGTTCAATGGATTTGCATGACAATTTGCATGCATAGTCTTGTAGGACAGATCTCTGAATACACCAAGTTTCATCCTGGTCGGATAGATGAATTCTGAGTCCAAGAGAGTACAAAAAGTATGTTTTTGGGGGGTGTTTTTCTGTTTCTAAGCAGTTTTTCTTTGAACTAGCTTACAGCCCAGACAGTTTGGAATTTTGGTCTGAAATGTTCAGGGTAGACAGGGGCTGGGCCACAGATGTGTCTTTTTCTGGATTGGTGAAAAAATATTAATCTGTTTCAAAGTTATTTAAAATATTTAATTTTTAAACTTCTGTTAGGAGCATGTTCAGTAAGCACTTAAAGATAGCTTTATGAAATGAAAAAGGATTTTTCTTTCATATTGGAATAATGCTTTTTTTGTCTTCTGTCATCTTGTTTTTGTTTTTTTCTAAAAAAAAAACAAATTTCAAAAGCCAAAAAAATGACATCCTGGAGATGGATCAACACATCTATCTGGCTCATCAGGACCTAGTTAGGTGGATTCTGTACTTAAGTGTTGGAAAAATGACTCCCACATGTGTTTTTGTTAAATTTTAAATCCTTTTCTGTGACTCTCTTCCCAGCTGTATGAAATGAAAAAGGAATCCTTTTTATGGCTGTGGGTGGAGCCTACAGCCATCTTGCTGTCTGTAGCTGGAAAAATGGAGGAACGTGAAACACATTTCTGGACATTTCAATGTATCCTTCCACAACTTTAAATCACTATGCCCATTGAAATAAAATACTCCCTTCTTTCTGTTTAGAATGTTAGAGACAGCACTAAAGCTGCTTATCAGATGGCCATTAGGAAACTGAAACAGTTTTCTTTCTGTTTAGAATGTTGAACACAGCACTAAAGCTGCTTATCAGATGGCCATTAGGAAACTGAAACAGCTTGTTAAATATTGGTTGCCTATTAAACTGGAGATTTGTTTACCCCCTTCGAAATGCAACAACTTGCACATTTAAATCTTAGCATCTAAACATGTTCTTGCTACTAGCTTCAGTTGGGCAAGTATTGTCTTTCAAGAAAGATTTATACCTCTTAAATGTCACCCTTTTCCAGGAACAAATCTAAAAAGATTTACACTGTTTTTTATCCTCTTAAGACACTATCTGATAAGCACTGTCTCAGACATATACCAGGTCTTCTGTGAACTGTCCAGGATAATTCTATAGCAATCAGCAGACATTTTTATGTTGTCTTGCACTTGTGCAAGCAACATGTTGTGGTAGTAGGAGAAATGCAGAGGTGTGTCAGTGTTGGTAAATGCAGGGCAAGCTTTAGTAAGTGAGTCCGTCATTCCCCAATTAGCCAGCATGCTAGCACTGACACAAGAATTATGTAAAGTGGACACAGCTTATAAGAAATGTGCCACTGTGATCAGAGACAAGCTCTTCATACAGTGACACAGATGACATGCCTCCCGTATGTGCCTTTCCTGGTGAAATATTTCAATAAACATGGCAGCGTCCCTGCAGCTGCCACACAGTCTCCAAAGAAGGCTGACATTGGGGGTGCAATCTCCATGTCGGCATGTCCGCAACCCCCCCACATTGTGTGGCACTGTGGAAGCCCACCCCAGTGTGCCTCCTCTCACGGAAAGCCAACTACTTCATCATGTTCCTCCCCCAACCCCACCCCATTATGTGGCACACTGGGAGCCCACCCCAGTGTGCCCAACCTTTGTTTTATTTCACCTGTAAAGAAAGAAAACCATCCCATGGCACAGTGTCTGTTTTCTTTTTTTTGTACCTGAAAAAAGAAAACAGTCCGTTATCCTCTGTGCCCCCCAACCTGCACCCACCCTCTGCACACCCCACCTCCCCACACTCCCCTCACCCCATACTTACTTCTGAAGGTCTGGCCATGATCTTCAGTGGAGCAGAAACACATCTGGAGTCTTCAGCCAAACTGCAAAATGAAGAAATGCCAGTAAGCTGTATAATGGCATCAATTTGGGGAGGGGTTCAACTTAGGTGGATATCTCAGCCATTTTTTTGAATTTTGGCTCCAAATTTTCAACATGGGGTTCTTGGGACCCCACCTCATGAGCACATGCACTGTCATCTCATTATTCAGTCCTGAAAGGTGATTTCACGGTCACAGCACTGAATCACCTTTAGGGATCGAGTAACGAAATGACAGTGTCACCATTCATGAGGTGGCGTTGCAAAGCCTATGTTGCAAATTTGGTGAAAAAATTCCAATATATTACTGCTTTACAAGTGGGCATTGCACAGTTACCAAGCACGCCCTTAACTTTGACAATTTTAATATTTTCACTCCAGATTTTCAACATTTTCATTTTTCACACCTCCTTATGAATAGTACAACTGTCATTTTTCACATCCTGCCCAAAATATATTTTTACACATCTGGTGCACAATGGCGCGGTAGCTGTGGGGAATCAACTTTTGGGACAGATTAACAAAATCACAGTTCCATTGTTCGTGAGTGGAGGTCTCAAAATACCTATTTTGAAAATCTGGTTAAAAAAATCCTCAAAATAATTACATTACGGGCATGCATTGCGCAGTTTCTTCGTATGCTCATGACTTCACCAATTTTTCATGTTTTCACTCCAGATTTTCAACATTGCCATTTTTTTACACCTTCTCATGAACAGTACAGCTGTAATTTTTCACATCCTGCCTGAAATGTGTTTTTGCACCTGTGGTTTCAAATGGCACAGTCACTGTGCAAAATCACCTTTTGTCTAACAAACTGATAGTGACACTGTTCATGAGGTGGGGTCACAAAAAGCCCATGTTGAAAATTTGGAGTGAAAATATCAACAAATGCCCAGGGTGTTAGGGTTTCCAACCATAATGCCTCACCCTGTAGAGACTGACAGGGGTCAGAGGTGTAACTTGGAATTGTCAGCTGTAATCCTCACACCATTCCACCCCCACCCTGCAGCCAGTGATAGGCACTGAGGTGTGTCTTGGACTCTTCTGCCCCAAAGTTCACCCCATTCTTCTATACTGTACCCATCTCAGCATATTTCCTTATGGAATGGGGTGAGCATAAGGCATGAAGACCCCAAGGCACACCACGACACTTGTCAGTGTCTACAGGGTTGGGTGAGGTGAAATGGTATGAGCGTTATGGCTGATGACCCAAAGGCTACACCAATGCCTGTCAGTCTCTGCAGGGTGGGGGTGGGGTTGGCGTCAGTTCAATACTTCACTGCCATTCCTATTATGCATCTCTGTAACTCCTGCACTACCAATGCCAATGCCAGCAAGACAACATTCGGCATTGACAAATGCTTGTTTACTATGCTTTTTTGGGAAAAAAAATATTGAGCTACAGCAAACACACACACACACACACTGTACACACCATCCTCATGGCCACAACATTAAATAAATACTGCAATCTAATATATTATAAAACAATAAAGAAACTGTTTGTTTTTGTCAGTGAACACAGTGAAGTTCAGTTTACAGTAGATTTCATTTAAATATTTCGTATCCTATATTTTGTATCTGGATAGCATTGGGGAGATGCTATGTCGCATTGTCACTGTGATCTTCATTTTACACATTTTTGCATTGTATTTATTCAGTATGTCCCAGATTAGATGCAATATCTTGTTTTCAGTGGAGTCATGATTTTACCATTTTTATAATGTATTTATTCAGAGTAGCCTAGTACACATGTAAAATATTGTTTTCAGTGTGTTCTGATTTTATGCCGTGCAGCATAATATTGTGTAGATGCAGAACCCCACTGAAAATAAGATGCCATGTATTCTGTGAACAATCTAGGCTAAACATATAGCAATCAGCAGTCATATTCTAGGAAAACACATTGTTAAAATGTGTAAAAGGAATACTACATTGAAACTGCCTCTCAGCAGATCTGCATTGTGCAAATTCATTAGAAATAATTGGAAAAAGCATCCCAAAAGCTCTCCACAGCCATATTGGCTCTGACTAGAATTTGTTTGTTTAGGTCGAACCCTTTTTTTTGTGAGTGGAAAAATCCAATATTTTGTCTTTGGTGTCTAGTGGTGCCCTCCCACCCACCATTCACTGTTCCTGTAATCATTTATTTTTCCCTGGTGTCTAGTGACACCCCCCATCCTCCAATTCTATCCCCACAATCATTTAGTATTTCTCTGGTGTCTAGTGGCACCCCCCACCCTCTGATCTGGTCCCCATAATCATTTGTTTTTTTCTCTGGTGTCTAGTGGCACCTCCCCCACCCACCGATCACCATCCTCTTATAGTTTATTATTTCCCTGGTGTCTAGTAGCACCCCAACCCTCTGATGGCCATTGCCACTTACATTTTTCCTTTCCCTGGTGTCTAGTGGCTCCCTACCCACCCTCCAGTTGCTGTACTGCCTGTAATAAAGAAAACGGTCTTTCTATGTCTTTTTTTTCCATAAAAAAGAAAATGGTCTCATGCCAATCCAACCTCTAGGTTTCTTTCCTCAGAGGTCGGGCTCAGCTTGACTCCCCCATCCATTTCTCTGTCCTGAGGTTCTTGCTCCCTATGTGCATCACCTTGCATGTTTTGGAATTGAATTTCAACTTCCAAACCAGTGATAACCTTTCGAACCTTTGCAAGTCTCTCTGCATCTCTCTAACCTCCTCTTCGCTGCCTACCCTGCCACAGAGCTTAGTGTCATCTGTGAAAAAACATATTTTGCCCTGGATTCTTCCACCCATGTCACTGATGAACATATTAAAAAGGACTGGATCCAGGACTGATCCTTGTGGCACTCCACTGGTGTCTTCCCTCTCTTTTGATTTGACTCCATTAACCACAACCATCTGCTGTCTCTCTTCCAACCAGTTTCCCATCCATCTGTGTCCTTTGCTGCACTGAGATCCTCTAGCTTCTTCAGAAACGTTCTGTGAGGCACCGAGTTGAAAGCCTTGCTAAAACTGAAGTAGAGTAAATCTACAGCATGGCCCTTATTCATTGCCCTTGTTACTTAGTCAAAGAGTACTATCAGGTTGGTCTACCAAGACCTCCCAGCCAAGAGCACATGTTGTTTGCTATCCTGGAGCCCATTGCTCTCCAGGTAATCCACAAGATCCTCTTCGACTACTGTCTCCATCAGTTTACCCACAACAGAGGTAAGACTGACAGATCTTAGTTATCTGGTTGCTCCTTGTTCCCCCTTATGGAATGGGATTATGTCCACTACCCTCCAAACTTTTGGAACTACCCCGTCTCAACTGAGCTTTGAAATAGCCCTACCATGGGTTCAGTTAGTTCCATTGTCAGTTCTTTGAGCACCCTTGGATGCATCTCACCTGGCCTCGGAGACTTATATAGGAGTGCTATCCCCTTCTGAACCCTTTCACTCGTAAACACTTACTGCCTTATCTCAGGGATCCTACTTACAGCCACCTTAATGACACTGTCTGTCAGAGGCCCTCTGTCTTCCTTTGTGAATACAGAGCAGAAGTAAATTAGGCTGCTTTCTGCCTATCCTCCTCAATCTCCCTACCCCCTCTGTTAGCCTAACAATTCCTACTCCCTTTTTCCCCCTAATATATCTAAAAATGTTTTCCCCCTCCCTTAACTCCTCCACAATGCACATCTCTGTGTCTGCCTTTGCTTCTCTGGCCACTCTCTTGGTTTCCCTGGTTCTCATTTGGTGCTTTCTACGTTCTTCATTCCCTTGTTTTTCCTTGTATTTGGTGAACAGCTCCTTTTTGGCTCTCACTGCTTCCTTCACCTTTCCAGAGAACCATATTGGTCTATTGTACCTGTTTCTTTTGATTACCATTCTCATGCAAGAATTAGATGCCTCAAGAATGGCTTACTTGACCCCCCCCCAATCTGTCCACTCTGACTAACTTGTCCCAGATCAGCTCCTTCATCTGGATGAAGTCTGCTCTTCTGAAATCTATGCTTACTTGTCCCAAGCACCTGGCTGAACCACCGCTTCTGTGTTGGTGAGCACCACATTGAGAATGGCTGCCTGCCTAGTGGGTTCCTTAACCAGCTGCACCAGCAGGCAGTCCTGCAATGTACACAGCAGGGCCTCATGATGGAAGTGTTGTGTGGTGGAGAGGGGGAGCATCAATGCCACATTTGGAGATCAATTTGACATAACCAGCTCTGTACCAGTTAAATGAGGGTATACCTGTTGGACATAGGTGCCAGCATTCTCAGTTTGTCCTTGAAATCCTGCATCTGCCATCTCTGGATGGAAGAGCTATGCCCAATCATGAGGAAAGGGTGGGGTGGGAAAGGACAAACAATAGTTTGCTATACTTCCCGTTGGCAGATAGAATTACCTTGTGTCAGAAGTTTCTGGCCAAGTTCACCGCACCTTCTCTTGTCAGCCCACTGTGCATGTGGTAGAGGGGTGGGGGTTGGTTAAGCAGGCTGTTGGGAAGAATCCTCACCCCCAGGTGTGGTCAGTGTTCAGTGTAATTGACAGGAGTCTTGCTCATTGCCTTACATGGTAGAGATGGTGTATTAGGCCCTGTTCAGCCACTTCCAGGATGGTTTCTGGTTTGCCCTATAATTTTGTGTTGTACATATCTGATAATAAGAAGAATGCATTAACAATCTTCTGTTTTGTTTGCAATATTGTTCTGTTTTTTTTTCAGTTTCTTGTGCTTATTCCCATAGCAAGGAACAGGAAAAAGAGGTAGGAAATGATGGGGGGGGGGGCTCCACAGCCAGTTCACCTTCCTCTTGTAAGAGGGAGGAACACTTTGGCAGCAGGACCCCCTCCCACACCAGTCCTGATGGAATGCCTCTCCCTCTTTCCATAGAAGGTGAAAGAGATAAGGAAGGGAACTTGGTGCTTCTAGAGATGCACACCCTCCCCCTGTAAGGGGAGTAACATTTTGGTAATGTGACCTATGCCAATGCCAATGGGATGTCCATCTCCCCAGAACCTAGTGACAAGGTGTCTGGTGAAGCTGGGTGGGTGGAGAGGGATAGACAAAGGCATAATGGGCCTGCAGGGGGTTATGAGAGGCAGTACAGCATAGTGATTAAGAGCACTGATTTGCAAACCTGGATAACTGGGTTTGAATCCCATAGTCACCACTTGCATACTGTGTGACAATGAGCAAGTCACTTAACTTCCCTGTATGCCCAGGATGCACCGGGAAACAAGCCTTGATTTAGTGTGTCTTTCTTGGCTAAAAGTAAAAAAAAAAAGAAAAAAATTATTAAATGGCTAAAATTAAGGCCAAACCATATGTTGCCCACCTGATTTAGGGCTTTCCTTCTGGCTAGGCACACCTGGTGGGTGTAAAAGTGTGACACAGGTGCAGCTCCAGTCTCTTTGCAGCAGCAGCAGACCACAGCTGTTTGGATCCCCCCAAAGAATTTCCCACCCACCCAGTTAAGGTACTTGGAGATCATCAGCTCTGTCACTCTCTATTATATTAGATGATGATCGTACCTGACAGTGAAATTTTAGCCTCCTATTTAGTTTACATTAAAGGGAGTAACAGTAGGGGTTACCTTGCAGAAGCCAGTTATGGGCAAAGGTTACCCCCTTCTCCTTCTGTCCTGCAGCATGGGCAGTCAGGAGCTGGTTAGCCAGGGTGTGGGGGATCCCCATCCTTTTTTTGGCCTATAGTGTGGGGTGTAATGGGACTGTGGCTTACTATCTTCCTTGATGGAGGAAAGGTGAGGACTCCCCTTCAGAGCCAGGAACTTCCTGGTTTGCAGAGGATTGGCTTCTGGATTTGTGGACATGATATTCCCCACTCTGCCATCATCTGGAAGCATAGGTTCTGGTTTGCTCCACTGATTTTGAGTTGTATATTTCTCAGGAATTATGAGGTATTCATTAAGTTCAGTCAACACTGAAGGCCCTAATACCAAGTGTGGGGCTGGCCCCAATTAGCGGTTTATGTGCAAAAACATTTTATTCTTTACTTACTGTTTACTGCAGTATAGTAGTTTGTATCTGGCTTGTTTTTCTGACTTCTAAGATGACATTTTATGTAACTACAAATCCCCAAAATCCCCTGCAAAAGACATTGGAAGAGTGCTGCAGCAGCAGGAGATTTAATAGCTTGCATTGCATGTTAGAGTGTTAATAATCTCTGATTTGTTTTTGTTTTTTGCTGGTCCCACTGTCCTCCCTGGGCTGAGTACAGTCTCAAAGGACTGATCCTAGTGCTGGGAGAACAGAGAAACCTACAAACATTTGATTTAGGCTTGTAAAATCTCTAAAATGCAATACAGGCTATTAAATCTTCCACTGC
Source organism: Neoceratodus forsteri (assembly GCA_016271365.2). NCBI lineage: Eukaryota > Metazoa > Chordata > Ceratodontiformes > Ceratodontidae > Neoceratodus > Neoceratodus forsteri. Next base: position 1,645,709,887 of record CM057450.1, read on the forward strand.
TGCAGCCTTTCTTTGATGTCCAACTGCAGGGGATTCTGGGATTTGTAGTTACAGAAAATGCCATCTTAGAAATCAGCAAAATAAGCCTGATACAATCTACAATACTGTATTAAACAGTAAGTTAAAAAAAACAAATGTTTTTGAACACAGAGAGCAAATTTGGACCAGCCCCAGACGTGGGTGTGAGGCTGTTTTTGCTGACTGTTTGCAAAAAACTTTGTTAATGCATCAGTTAGGGTTCCAGCAACAAAAGTTTGGAAATGTGATGTTAGGGTTTCTAACCCTAACATCCCACCCTAACATTTCACACACCAACAGGTGTTGGGGGTGTATCTTGGGGTCATCAGCCCTAATGATCCAGGCCCTGCACTCCCATCCATGCATATAGTTTGAGATAGTGTAGTACTAACCTTCTTTGCCCGTGGGAGTGCAGGGCCCTCACACAGAACCGACCGGCTCTACTCTTCAGAACTGTTGACAGGCTGTGCAACCCAGTCTGTCAGCAGTTACATCTAGTTTTTTCACAAAATGAGTGTGATGAGATCACTCATTTCTTTGCGAATAAGGTGGCTAACATCAGACAGGAGTGCCACCAGCTTCGCTCTATGGGGGATACTGTTGGTTGGTGCTTGGTCACAGAGCCCGGAGTTTCCTGGAGTACCTTTGATCTGCCGGAGTTCGTGGATATTATGAGGTTTATCCAGGGGATGCATCCCACATGCTGTGACCCGGGCCCTATCTCCCTGATTTTGGGTTGTAGCGACATCATAGGCCTGGTCTTAGCTCAGATTGTCCAGTGCTCTTTGGACTCGGGTGAGTTTCCTAGGTTCCTGAAGGTGGGGGTGGTGACACCCCTCCTGAAGAAAGCTTCTTCAGACCTGGAGAACCTAGCAATCTACAGGCCTATCGCTAACCTTCCTTTTGTGGGGAAGGTTATTGAGAAAGTTGTGGCAGCTCAACTGGAAAACCATTTAACCATCCATAATTTATACAAACCTCTCCAACTGGGTTTTCATAACAGGCATAGTACTGAGACTGCTCTGGTTCAGGTGCTCAATGATCTCCTGATGGCGAGAGATCGGAGACACCGTTCTATCTTGGTTCTCCTTGATTTATCATCAGCTTTTGACGCTGTGAATCATGGGGTTCTGCTTGAGAGTTTGAGGTCCATCTGTGTGCTGTTGGGGTCAGTTCTCAGATGGTTTATATTTTTCCTCACTGGTAGAACGCAGAGAGTTGTCTCGGGAATATTTTCTTCCAAGGCTTTCTTTCTGCCTTGTGGAGTACCTCAGGGCTAAGTGCTGTCTCCCATGTTATTCGCAGTGTATAAGCTGCCCCTCGGAGACATTGCAAGATGGTATGGGCTGAGGTTTCACTACTACGCTGATGACACCCAGCTCTACCTGTCTTTGGCCCCTGACCAGGTTAGTGCTGTCTCAGTACTGAACAGCTGCCTCATAGAGATCCAAGATTGGATGAGTGCCAGTGGTTTAAAGTTGAACCCAGGAAAGACTGAGGTTTTGGTAGTGGATCCGGGTCATAGGACAGAGGGGTTGAGGACTGCGCTCCCGTCCAGTTTAGTCCGGGGGGGGGGCCCAGTTTCGTACCTCTGAACGGGTGCGTGACCTGGGAGTGAAGTTTGATGACAACCTGACTCTTCATCATCAGGTGTCGGTAGTCATCAAGCTGGCCTTTCACCATCTTAGGAACACCGCTAGGATCAAGCACCTTGTTCCATCCAGCGACCTGCCTGTTTTGGTTCACGCATTTGTGACATGGCGCCTTGACCACTGCAACTCCCTCTACCTAGGGCTTCCTGGGGTTGATATCTGCCACTTGCAGCTAGTGCACAATGCTGCAGCATGTTTGTTGACTGGGGCATCCAGGAGAATTCATATCACTCCTGTGCTGTGCGATCTGCACTGGCTGCCTATTCAGTGGCAGATCACCTTTAAGGTAGGTCTACTGACTTACAAAGCCCTACACAGACTGGGTCCCGAATACCTGAAAGAGCTCCTGGTTCCTTACATCCTTCTGTGACAGCTCCGCTTGACTGATGAGGGGTTGCTGGAGATTCCGAGGGTAAGTTTAAAGTCATCTGGTGTGCGTACCTTTGGGTTTGTTGCACCCACCCTCTGGAATTCTCTGCCCCATCAGCTACTGGAGTGCAGGACAGTGGGGTGCTTCAAGCAGGCATTGAAGACCTTCTTGTGGGGAAAAGCTAACCCTGAATTCCTTGATTTTATCTGTATTTATAGTGTTTTGTTTTAGCTGATTGTGCAGCGCCTTGATGTGTGAAAGGTGCTATATCAAATAAAATGTATTATTATTATTATCTCTTCTCCCGCGGTCAGTTCCACAACTTATTGCTTGATAACTTATTTTTGTCAGTTTAGTCTTCGACATAATTGTCCTCTTTATCTTTGTTATATTTATTCCATTTCTATGAACTTTATATTCTGTATTTTTGTATCTGTTGTCTTTTCCCTTTTCTCCGTCCCCCAGGACACATCTGAAAATGAGCTGTTACTAGCTCAGTATGTATTTTCTTGTAAAACCTTTGAAATAAATAAATCTCTTAGCTGGCCCTCTAGTGCAGTGGCAAGACATCAGCCTGTGTCGCCAACATCCTGGGTTCGGTGACAGACTCGGGAGTTGGAGGGCCAGCTGGGAAGGGGAGAAGGACTGAGCATTTTGGAGACTGCTCTCCCTATCCGGGAAAGGGTGGAAGAGTTTCTGGCACTCTGTGGACCTCTGGTTGAGGCCAGGGGTACCACTGCTGCTGGCGCCACAGATTTGGGGTGGGGTGAACACTGGTGTCATTGCACATCCCCACTCCCAGGAATCCAGCATACAAAGAAAAATGCCAGCTCCATTCATGATGGCTCCTGCCTCCGCCGCTGCTCCCACTGAGACTAATGCCCGCCAGGGGGTCCCACTCCCATGGCTCCACCCTGTGGGCAAGCCAGTGCCAAGAGACCAAATTCCTTGGGGAGGTGGCATCTGCACAGTGGTCCCATCCAGTGGGTAAACCTGGGCATAGGAGTGCGGTGAGCTGGGTGCGGGACCAAACCCTCTGTCTTGGAAGGGAAGGAGACAACAACAACAACAAAAAAGAAATTGAAATAAATAAATCTTTTATCACATTAATGCATTAGCAGCTGTTGTGGCTCTGACCAGATTTTGTTTTCATAGGCAGCTCTCCACATACCTTGGGTTCCTTGACTGCAGCATTACTGGTAATGGATAAGATAGAAGGAGGGCATCTTGTAGAAACTGATCTGTACACTCTGTGACAAACCAATTGGGGGCAACAAACCAACAAACTGACTGGGGGCAGTGACAAAAAATATTCCAAAGAAAGAATAACAAAGAGAGTAAAACCACAAAATAGATGGACTCACTGCACCAGCTACTGACTTAACACAATACTGCTACCAATAACCACGGACCTTTTAAATACATATTTATTTTCATTAGATGCTTAATTTATTTTTATGTCCTTAAGAAATATAACAATAAGGTATTTTATAAGCGCAATAAGCCATTTCAGGGTGTGCATCAAAGAATTTGTGATGCACTTCCCAGGCTGGTGTAAAGACACTTGGCCTTCGGCCTAGTGTCTTGCTATGCAACTGGGGTATGCAACATTAATCCTTTAATGCACACCTTGTCATGCCTTATTGCTTAGTTATAAATTACTAACTGGAGATGGGGGTGTTTCCGGAAGACTGAAGGAGTGCAGATGTAGTCCCACTTCACAAAAGTGGGAGCACGGAGGAGGCTGGCAATTACAGGCCAGTCAGCCTGACTTCAGAAGTGGGGAAGTTAATTGAATCACTCCTTAAGGAAATGATGATGAGATATCTTGAATCCAGCGCCTTACAAGACTCAAGGCAGCATGGATTTACTAGGGGGAGATTATGTCAAATAGATCTAATAGATTTCTTTGACTGGGTGACCAGGAAATTAGATCAAAGTGTAATGGTGGATGTGGCCTATCTAGATTTCAGTAAGGCCTTCAACACCATTAAACATAGGAGACTCGTAAACAAGCTGAGCAGCATAGGAATGGGACCAGAGGTGGTAAACTGGATGAGAAATTGGTTAGGGGACAGAAGACAGAGGGTGGTGGTAAATGGAGTTCACTCAGAGGAAGGGAGGGTGCCCATGGGGGTGCCACAAGGATCAATACTGGCACTGGTCCTCATTAATGCCATCGGCGACATTGCAGAGCAGCTAGAAGGGAAGGTATGCCTTTTAGCGGATGACACTAAAATCTGCATTAGGGTAGACACTCCAGGGGGGCGGGGAATGATTAGAGATCTAAGAAAGCTGGAGGAGTGGTCAAGGGTGTGGCAGTTGAGTTTCAATGTGGAAAAGTGCAAAATCATGCACTTGGGACGCAGAACCCCAGGAATAGAATACAAAATGGGGGCTGTAGTATTAACGACCACTAAGCCGGAAAGAGACCTGAGGGTAATCATATCTGATGACCTAAAGGTGGCCAAACAGTGTGACAAAGCAGTGGGGAGATCTAGTGGGATGCTAGGGTGCATAGGAAGGGGTATCACCAGCAGAAAGAGAGCAGTTGTGTTACCGCTGTATAGATGCCTGTTGAGACCTCACCTAGAGTACTGTGTCCAGTTCTGGAAACCACATCTCCAGGGCATAGACAAACTTGAGGTGGTCCAGAGGAGGGCAACTAAAATGGTACAGGGTCTGCATCAAAAGTTCTATGAGGAGAGACTAAAGGACATCAATATGTACACCTTGGTGGAAAGAAAAGAGAGCTGAGATATGATAGAAACCTTCAAATACCTCATGGGTATAAATAAGATTCAGGAGAGAAGCAACTCTCCATTAAATTCCTATAAGGGCAGTCTAAAATGATCACTGTAACTGTGGCATACCTACTTCCTTGCACCCCTAACATAGAACTGGAAGCACTCCTTGACCTAAAAAATGCCCTCCCCTGCTGTCGTGAGTGTATATTACTTGGTGACTTTTACATGAATTGGCAGTCCAGTCAATCCAATATTGCCAAAGAAGCCTTGGCAGGGCTTGGAATGCATCAGGTCATCAGGGATACCACCCGTACAAACTACAAAACTGGCTATGAAGCCACTCTTGATTGGATCATAGTCACTAACCTTGCCCCAGTGGTTGATGCTGGGGTTCTTCCTGACTCCATTAGTGACCACTGTGCTGTTTTCTGTAATTGGTCGACCAAAGGCCAAAAGAAGGAGCCCAGGTTCATCCTTTACAGCCAACTTAAAAAAACGTAACCTTGATGACTTCTCTAAAGTCATCCTAGCCACAGACTGGTCCTTCACCAACCCCATCCTAGACATAGACTTTACCCTTGAATCCTTTAGCAAGACCTTTCTATCCATCTGTGACTCCTTACACCCAATCAAAAAATTCAGAGTGAAAGGCCACACTAACAATTGGATCACTTCCGACCTACTAAAGCTCATGTGAAAAAGAGACAAAGCATGGTCCAAATATAGAAAACCTAAACTTCCCAACCTTCTACAGGAATACAAAGCCCTATGAAATAAATGCAATCTGAGGACAGAGCTGCAAAAACAGACTTTCTCAAGGACAAACAACTGTGTGCTATGGGCAACTCTAAACACACCTGGAGAACACTCAACAACCTCCTAGGCAGAGGTCACACTGCCGAACAAATATCCCTCAGCAATGATGGAAGAATAATAAGTGAACCAAACGAGATAGTCAGTCTTTTCAACACTTACTTCAGTGACCTCAACATATACAAAACAAATAATATATACTCTAGCTTATTGACACTAGCCTATCCACTGCATCCCCAGACTCCCTCACCTGCACACCCCCCCCCACCCAATTCTATGTCAAATATCTTCCCCTGCTAATGTAATAACCTACCTAAGAAAGAACTACCCAAAGCCCAGTCTGGGCCCTGATGACATTGACTACTGCATCCTGAAGCTTGTCTGTGTACCTGTCACCCTCCCCCTAACCAACATCCTCAACCACTCACTCTGCACTGGGGTATTCCCCAGTAAGTAGAAAAGCACCACTATAAAACCTCTTCACAAATCCGGCTCCAGAAATGACGTTTGTAACTACACAGAAACATAGAAAAATAAAATTTCAGAGCAGATAAGGACCACTTGACCTACCTAGTCTGCCCATTTCCCTACTTAATGGATAAGCTGCAGATCCTAGTTAACCAACAGCCTACTTCCTCCTACTCCGCACTAGAATTGCCTTATGTCTGTCCCATGTATTCTTGAATTCCCCCACTGTTTTTACTCCATGACCTCCTCAAGGAAGGCTGTTCCATGGATCCACAACCCTCTCCATGAAAAAATACTTCCTCACATTACCTCTGAGCCATCCTCCCTCTATCTTCAAATTGTGCCCCCTTGTTCTTGCACATCTTGCACATCTCCCTCCTCACGCGACTATCCGAAATTATTGAAAAAATCATCCTTGATCAAACCATGAACTTCCTAGACACACACAAACTTCTCACAGATTCACAGCATGGATTCTGAACTGGTCACAATATCAAAACTGCCCCAGTAAGGCTTACTAATTTCATTGAAAAGGCCAGTGATGAAGATTTCTACATCAGCTCAGTGTTTGTAGACCTAGCAAATGCCTTTGACCTTGTTGATCTTAAAATTCTCCTCCACACTTTATCCAGGCTAAATTTCTCTGCCAAAGTCATAAAATAGTTTGAAAATTACCTCACTAATTGGATGCACAGGACTACGATAGCAGGCCAAATCTCCGAAATTCATCACCTCAAATGTGGAGTTCCCCAGGGTTCCATCCTCAGACCTCTCCTATTCTCTCTTGTTGTCAACCCCTTCCCTAAAATCTGTTCATCCACAGAGCTCATCCTCTATGCAGATGATGCATCCCTCTTTTGCAAGGATAAGAACACCCTCTCCCTTCAGAGCAAACTGCAATATGACTTCAGTAAACTACAGTTCTGGTTTTCCTCCTGTGGCCTGGTCCTCAACTCCAAGAAAACTAAGGTCATGGTATTCTCAGGCTCCAGGAAGTCCCTAAATTTCAGATTTACTCTTATAGACAACTACAGCAACCTAATCAAGAAAGTCACCACCTTCAAATACCTGGGGATTCACTCGGACTGTCTTCTGAACTACGAGCTACACACTCTTCTATTAATTAAAACATTTCACCAATGACTTGGCATCCTACATTGACTAAAACATTTCTTCATACCAGAAACTAGGGCCTTGCTTGCCAACTGTTTCCTGCTCCTTATTTTAGACTATGGCTCCCTCATATATTTGTAAGTCTCATCTCTTTGAGAGGCACTTAAGCTTGCCATTAGGGACCCCATTCTTGTGCTTTCCCCCCTGGTTTAGGGATTGGTAGGTATTTGGAGGAAGGCACGGTTTTGGGCTGTGCTATCAGACTGCCACTGAGGGTGGTCTTATGGCCTATAAAAGGAGGTTACAGGAGTTGAGAGAGGGAGGAGCCTGGCTGGGAGATGGCAGGACAGGCAGGCAGGGAGTTGCTCATTGGTCCAGGTTGAGCCTGATTTGAGGGGGGCCTCCTCCTTAGTAAGTGGGAGGTAGAGCCGTGATTTCCAGTAGCGTGGTGCTGGTAATGGGCGCTTCATGAGGAGGGCCTCAGACAGTCTGCGAGCATTGAGTGGGGTTAATGGGACTCCAGTGGTAGAAGGGGTAGTGAGAGTACCCGAGGAGGTGGTTTGGTGGGGTCCCAGGCCCGTAGGAAGTAGGTTTGGACCTCTAGGGTTGGAGGTTTTGTGACAGAATTCCTCCAGAGGAAGGGTTATAGCAGCTCCATTCTCATTTTCCCAGTGTGGCAGGGTGGTCCAGGCCTGTGTAAGTGGGTGCCAGAGGTTTCCCACCCAATTTAAGGGGCCTGCATGGAGGTTCAGGTCCTGGGGTACCGTGCACAATCTGCTTGGGTGGGCTGCAGGTCAAAGGACAGGCCTTGGGAATCTCTCTGGACCCGGTAAGCTTAAATCAAGCACAGGAGTGATGGCTGAAAAGAGATGCAGGTTAGAGGCATTTCTGAGATCCCCCCCCCCCCATAGCCAGAGAAAGAAGACCAGCAGTTAAGCGGCTATGCCCTGGGGTAAATAAACTCACAAAGGACTGGTCAGGGAAGAAAAAGTCCTGTGATCCTGTGGCAAGGGACCAGGTGGGAGAAACAGCTCACTTCTCCATGAGACTAGAGACTTACCAGGGAGAGAGACAAGGAAAGGTATAAATCAGTGACCAACTTACCAGTGCCAGAGGGTAGGTTTGGCTCTGAGGACCCGGTGCAGGTTCTGGGGAGGTTTCGGGTATATCATCTGAAGTTTCATCAGCTGCCTGAAGTGGAATGTTGCCTAAGACATCTTGTCCCCCAGTGTATGTGCCCCTAAATTCTGTGTATAGTTGTGCTCCATGGAGCTGGATGGCGAACATGTTTTTAAGCAAGCAATGAGAACCCCTGGGTCTCGGCAAATCATTGAGATTCCAGGAGCAATCAATTGGTTTGGTTGTTTAATTTTGAGTTCTTGAGAGTGTTATTCAAAGTTTTAATGGACTGATAAAATGCAGAGTCTTTAATGAATTTTTAACCAGACTTCTTCGGGGGGAGTTTTAAAGTTTCTGTCCTGTTAAAAACTGGGCTTCCTATACTGGTGGGGAACTTCAAGAGAACAGAGAAAGGAAGAGATCTCCAGTTTTCTAGACTGAGTTTCCAAGGGAGTCGCAAGGGGTAGCAGTTTCCATTTTATCTGCAGTAGGACCCAGGGCATGGTAAGATAAAACCATTTTATTCTTTTCATGGTTGTTAATGTTCCGGTCTGGGATCCTATGGGGTAGGCCCCCCTCCCCTGTTGTAACATCAGGTGCCCCTAAACATATGGGGAGGTGGGGTGGCTACATACTCATCCTCCATCTACCAGAAAAATCCAGTTGGATTAAAGACCATGTATCACAGCAGCATTCGATTCATCACAGGCCTCCCCCTTAGGACACACCACTGTGATCCATGCAAGGCTGCAAACTGGCTACCCCTGGAGGGTAGATTTGAAAGCAAAATTGTCATTTTTTTCTTTAAAATCCAATTGGGCTCCATGCCTAGCAGCATCTCCTCCCTGTTCAATAAGGCTGTACACTCCAGGACCACCAGGCACTCCAGTACCCACGCCTTCATGATTCCTTGCTGTCATACCACCCAGGGGCTACACTCCCTCTCCTATAAAGGTGCCAAAGTTTTAAAAATCCTCCCCACCCTTGGTCCTGTGCAACACACTTACATCATTCAAATACCAATTGAATGCCTACTTTTTAGATAAACTCCAATGCAGCTGCCCCTGACCCACTCTCTCTGCTCCAATCTCTTCTTTTCAATTTCCTGCACTTCTCACCTGGCATGTTTTTGCTCTTCTCTTTAAATTTATCTTATAGTTATTTTATCTTTAATAGTACCTTCCCAATTATAGTCTGGCCCCTTTGTATGACTGTTATTCCTGATGATGTAATGTTCACCAATATGTGTTATTGCATCAGTTTTGTATGCACTCTCATTACAAACTATGTAATGTTTTCCAATATGTATTATTGTACCAAATTGTATCACTGGATACATGTGAAATGTATAATTTTGCTCATATGCCTTTCCAGTATATATAAAAATGAAATGAAATGAAAAATGTTTCAAAAAAAAAAAAAGATGCTTAAGAACAAGTGGCCATGCCATGAAGGTGGAAGGGGTTGACTCAGGGGAGATGTGAGGAAGTACTTCTTCACAGAAAGAGTGGTGGATGCCTGGAACAACTTCCCAGCAGAGCTGGTGGGGGCAAAAATGTTTACAGGATTCAAGAAGGTACAGGATAGGCATAAGGGAATCTCAGTGGAAAGGAAAGGGTGGATTAAGCCAGACAACAAGACGACCTGGAGTGTTACAGTAGGTAGGGTAAATGGGCAGACTGGGTGGAGCAAGCAGTCCTTATCTGCCATCAAATTCTATGTTTCTATGTTTTCTATGTTTCTACAGTAGCCAGCTTGATGTGTTTATATTACTTGGTTGGTCCATGGGACCCACTGATATCAGGGAAATGAAAATCCTGGTTACTCACCCTGATGAGGGCACTAATCTGAGGAACATATGACTGATAGCCCAATGCAAACTGTGTTTGTAACTAAAGTGATGTAATCTCTGTTAAGAATAAATGACTGACCCTAATTAACACTCTGTTTTTAACTAATGTGATGTCCCACCCTCTGTTAATAGCCTGCAAAAGTAAAGTTGCCTACTTAAAACACAACCGAAGTAACATGTACCGCCCAACTAATGTCATATTCTGTAACATGCCTGCAAAACCAAAGTGGAAGATACCTGCCTATACACAACCTCAGTAGCACTGCCCCAAAGTAAAACAGACAAACAAAATGAAAAATGCAGTCCTGAAGATGCTAGTACAAAGTACAGCTACAAAACGGAAATTGACATAGACCTATAAAAAAACTTCTACAGAAAAATAAAAATTAGAGAAGTCACTAAATTACAAATGCCTGAAAGCACTCGGGGAGTGTTAGTCAAAGGTGGCTGTTAGTGCCAGACAAACATTAGTGGTGTGCACAAGATAGCGTGTGCTCATCATGATGCCATATTCCTGCAGGCAGCACACCATCTGACATGTGCTGTCTGTATAAATATGGGGCTGCGTTAACACTGTGAAAAGTGAATATTGTCAGCAGTAATACAGCTACCTGCTGGCAACAGATTCCTAGGACAAAGAGAGAGAGCACATTCCAAACGGAATAGCTCCTTTGCTACTAGAAGCCACATTCAGCTATTGGCATGCTTATGACTACATATGGCCTACAAGGTGCTAGGGGCTAGATGAATGCATTTATGTTGCTGTTAGAAGCTCTGCACAATGCCTCGGTGCACATATGTGCAGAAGCACAGTGCAGAGCCTCAGCCATCGTCCCATCCTGAGAAATATCAAACTCTCTGGTAGGCTAGTGGTCCTCCCAATCCATGAGTACATGCAAAATCTGGAAGTCAAGAGTCCCCAATCCTAGATTGCATAGCAACTGCCCTGGTAATTCAGTGGTAACCCATTCCACCCCATCCCCGAGTTACATAAAATTGACTTTTACTTTTATTGTGAGACAGATAGATAGATAGATAGATAGATAGATAGATAGATAGATAGATAGATAGATAGATAGATAGATAGATAGATAAACTATCGGAAATAAAATAAAATCTGTATATAAGTAACAGCATAAAATTCAGCAACATCTTTAGAAATTATTGAAAACCAGGGTAAACAGATAGGTTTTCAAAGCATTCATAAAATCTCTGCCAAGGAGCTAGTACAGATGTAAAGCAGCAGGCAGGAGGAAGTAGGACAGGGAAGGGTAAGGTGCGACCTGGGAGCACAAGAAAGTTAAGTGATTTGTTCAGGGTCACACAGTATGCAAGTGGGGGCAGATAGGATTCAAACTCAGGTCTTCAGATTTGCAGCACAGTGCCCTTAACCACTATGCTATACTGCCTCCTACAATACTGGTAATACTGCCATTGTACAGAAACATAGACACATAGAATTTGTTGGCAGAAAAGGACCAGTGGGCCTGTTTAGTCTGCCCTATTATCCCTGCCTATTTCTACACCCTGGACCCTTTTTGGTCACAGGTCTCCCTAACTCCTCCCTTTCCTTTACATATTATGACCATAGAAACATAGACTTTGATGGCAGATAAGGACCACTTGGCCCACCAAGTCTGCCCATTTCCCTAACTATTGGATAAGCTGCATATCCTAGTTAACCAACAGCCTACTTTCTCCTACACCCCACTATAATTGCCTTATGTCTATCCCATGCATTCTTGAATTCCCCCACTGTTTCTGACCTCATGACCTCCTCAGGAAGGCCGTTCCATGCGTCCACCACCCTCTCCCTGAAAAAATACTTCCTCATATTGCCCCTGAGCTTTCCCCCCTCTATCTTTAAATTGTGCCCATTTGTTCTTACACATCTCTTTTTCTGAAAGATGCTACCCTCTTGGACTGTTGATTCCCTTGAGGTACTTGAAAGTTTCTGTCATGCCCCCCCCCTTCCTCGAGGGTATACATATTAAGCTCCTTTAGTCTCTTGTGATATGATTTCTGGTGCAGACCCTGCACCATTTTAGTTGCCCTCCTCTAGACTGCCTCCATCCTGTCTATGTTCTTGCGGAGATGTGGTCTCCAGAACCGCATGCAGTACTCCAGATGGGGTCTCACCAACTGTCTGTGCAAAGGGATGACAACTTCCTATTTTCCACTGTTGATGCCTCTCCCTATGCATCCCAGTATCTCCCCAGCCCTCCTTACTGCTTTTTCACATTGCTTGCCTACTTTTAGGTCATCTGATATGACTACCCCAGGTCCCTTTCCATTTTTGTTGTTGTTAGTATCTCCCCCCCAATTGTGCACTCTTCCCCTGGGTTTTTGTTTCCCAGGTGCATTACTTTGCACTTTTTTGCAGTGAATTTAAGTTGCCATACTTTTGACCATTCCTCCAACCTTGCCGAGTCCCTTCTCATCCTTTCCACTCCCCCTTGTGTATCAACCCTGTTGCAGAGCTTTGTGTCATCTGCAAAAAGGCATACTTTTCCTTCCAGTCCCTCTGCAATGTCATTTATAAAGAGATTGAAGAGGACTGGCCCCAGTACTAAATCCTGCGGTACCCCACTAGTAACCCCCCCCTTTCATTAGAGTGGATTCCATTTACTGTTACCTTCTGCGTCCTGTTGTCTCGCCAATTTTTAACCCAGGCCACCACCCTGGGACCCACTCCCAGGCTGGCTAGCTTGTTTATTAATCTTTTGTGTGGTACTGTGTCAAATGCATTGCTAAAGTCTAGGTAGGCCATGTCCACAGCCCCTCCCTGGTCTACTACTTTGGTCACCCAGTCAAATAAATCTATTAGATTCGTCTGACATGACCTACCCACTGTGAATCCATTCTGCCTTGGGTCCTGTGCCCCGTTGACCTCTAGGTACTCAACAATTATTTCTTTTAGAAGTGATTCCATCATTTTCCCCACCACTGAGGTCAAACTAACAGGCCTGTAGTTATTTGCCTCTGCCTTGCTCCCACTTTTGTGAAAGGGAATCACATCTGCCCTCCTCCACTTCTCAGGTATCACACCATCCTTCCATGATTTGTTAAAAAGAATAGTCAGTGGTGCCACTAGTTCTCCCCTTAGTTCTTTTAGAATTCTGGAATGGATCCCAACAGGCCCCATTGCCTTGTCCACCTTGAGTTTTAGGAGTTCTTTCAGGACCCTTTCTTCTGTGAATGGACTGATATGGACTCCCCCTGTTCAGAGTACTTCTATTGTTTGGTTTATGTACCTCCCCCTCCTCTTCTTTTGTGAACACTGAACAAAAGTAATCTTTCAATATCTCTGCCTTTTCACTGTCACCCTCTGCCCACCCCCACCCCCTTTATTAAGTCTCACAATCGCTCCCTTGGTCTTTCTTCGATCACTAATGTACCTATAAAAGGTTTTATCACCCTTCTTAACTGAGATAGCTATCCTTTCCTCAGTTTGGGCATTTGCTATTTTGACTGCCTTTCCTGCTTCCTTCTGCTATAACTGATACAGTTCTCTGTCCTGCTCCTTTTGTGATTCCTTATACTTCCTGAATGCTATATTTTTCTCTCTAACCTTCCCTGCCACCTCTTTCAAGAACCATTGTGTTTTTTGTCCTTTGTCATGTTTTGTTTATTTGCTTCACACAGTGGCTTGTTGCTTCTTGGATGGCATTTTTGATTCTTCCCCATTGTTCTGCCACCCCATGTGCCTATACCATGCGTGTTTGAAGCTCCTCACTGTTTTCATCCCCACCACCTCTTCTGGCAGACTGTTCCAAGTGTCTACTACCCTTTCTGTAAAGAAGTATTTCCTCACATCCCTCTTAAGCCCCACCCCCCCAAGCATAATTGCATACCCTGGAGTTCTAGTACTTCGCTTGACTCCACTGAAGGAGGCTTCTTTCTTGCACCTTGTTCACCCCCCTGAGGTACTAACTGGTCTCAGTCATTTTTCCTTTCTCTTCCAGAGAGTACATGTTGAGCTCCTGCAGTCTCTCCTCATATGGGTTCTTATAAACCCTCACATCATTTTAGTAGCCCCCCTCTGAACCGTATCCACCTTGCCAATGGCTTAGCGGAGGTGCGGCCTCCAGAACTGGACACAGTACTCTAGTATACGAAACTGGTGTGTCCGCAGCTGGAGTATAGTGTGCAGTACTGGCTTCCCTACCTAAAAAAGGGAAAAAAAACTGCTGGAGGTGATCAGGAGGAGTAGAGGTGGGTGAAAGTTGTGATTTCTGCCTTAGCGGAACCTCTGCGAAATTTGACAACTTTCACCCACGTTTCCGAACTTACACTTGTGGTGGATCGGAAATCTTCTGAATGCGTTTGTGTGAATTTTTGCCCTGTCAGATACTTCCCTGGTGTCCAATGGCCCCCACCAGTCACTGGATACACGGATCGCTGCCTAATGTTAAAATTTGATTTCCTGGTGGCTACTGGTCCTCCCTCCACCCGATCACCCACCTCATGTGTTTACAAAAAATTCCTGGTGGATAGCAGCTCCTCCCCCTACCCAATCACCATGCCCATATGTTTAAAAAAAAAATCTCTGGTGGCTAGCTGTCTCTCTCCCCACCAGATCACCCTCCCCATATGTTTAAATAAATTACCTGGTGGCTACCACTCCCACCCCCTACCCGATCACCACCTGATGAGGACATCTGTCCAGTGTAACCTCCCCCATCCCTATTGCCTATATAGCCCAAACAAAATTCCTATCCCTGGTGGTCTAGTGAACCATGTCCCTATCCTCAATCTCTGTTCAGATCTCATGTCTCCCGGTGGTCTAGTGCCACCCCTGCCCTGCAACCTTGGCAGGCAGCGTCCCACCACCCTGCTTCTATCCCAAACCAGAGCAGACCACTGGTACATCCCTCCTCTCTCTGTCATGGCTGGCCACCTGCTAAGCTGCCAATGAATGAGTACATGCTTTTACAAGCACACAATCATTCTTTGACAGTTTAGTGTGTGGTCGGCTATGGTGGAGAGGGGAAGGCTATGCCAGGCGTCAGCTCAGGTTTGGGATGGGATAGCAGGGTGGTGGGACACTGCCTGCTAGATAATGGTTGGGTGCGCTAGACCACCTGAGATATTATATGAATTCACAGACTGGGAGATTGGGGATAGGGAGGAGGGGTCACTAGACCACCAGGGATGGAAAATGCTTATTTTTTTTTACTATACTAGGAATTGGGATTGGAGGGTTACACTGGACAGATGACCTCAACGGGTTGGTGATCGGGTGGGGGGAGGGACCCCTAGCCACCCATGTATTTTAGTTAAACATATGGGTTGGGTGATTGGGTGGGGGAGAGGCACCACTAGCCACTAGGTATTTTATTTAAACATGTGAGGTGGGTAATCAGGTATCGGAAATGCTAGCCACCATGGAAATAAATTTTAACACCGGGCAGCGATCAGCAAGTCCAGCGACCACCAGGGGGTGTTGAGAGGGTGGTCTGTAGGGTGCAGGACAGGCAGAATTTCTGCAAAAGTTCAGAATGGATTTCTGAACTTTCATGGAAGTGAAAGTCTGACTTTTTCTTCAATTCCACCAGTGGAAGGTTTTTTTTTGGCACACCTTTACAGAGGAGGATAACAAAGTTGGTTAAATGTCAGCAGGGCAGGACATACAGTATGAGGAGAGGCTGGAGGCCCTGACCATGTACTCCCTGGAGGAGGGGGAGACATAAATACGACTCTCTAGTATTTGAAAAACATAAACGGGGTGGGCAAGGAGTGCCTTTTAGGCTCAGTGGAAACAAAACTACGAGAGGATATTGTCATCAGATGAAGGGGGGGGTTCAGTAGGGAGACCAAGAGACATTTCGTCACAAAGAGGCTGTTGGTAGGGTGTAATGGGCTCCTAGAGGAAGTAATATTACTTGAAATAGTGGATGGCTTCTAAAGAGGATGGGACAAGATAAAGGAGGAAGTCAGGGCCAAAAGGGATATAACCAGACATGAGGGGGTATTGGTTAGTTGGGTACAGTCCTTAGCTGACACTGGGGACTCTGTAATATGAGCTAGACTCAATAGATCACAATGCTTTATTCTGGATGCCCCTTCATATTTTTGTATGTTCATAAAGCAATGGAGACTGTCCAATAACTGAAGCGCACACACACCCAGAGCTCTATCACTGGAGGATTTGAAGTGGATTCAGGGAATCTCTAACAAAATTCTGCTCAGTGGAGCAGATGGGAAAGGACTGGAGTATAGGTGAGCATGAAGCCAAAGAATCATTCAGTGAACCGCTGAAGTTTGATGGTTTTCACCTTGCCAGTCCAAAGACTGCTGTCTTCACTTCAGCTCTTCGGTGCTTCAGCAGGTATAATGCCACTGTATCGCACTGAGCATGTGTAGCACTTTCTGGCAGCTACCCGACCTTCAGCAGCCAATTAGGGATATGGAATCTCAGTAAAACTGATCCTTCTGCAGCTCTGTGTGCCACTGCAGCTCTGGGTCAGGGGAGGAAGGGACTTTGCTGTGTGTGCTCTCTCTTTCTCTCTCTCTCTCTGTGCTGTCTTTTTGTCAGAAAAAAAGTTGGCAAATTCCAATTTGTGAAGACTCTAAGAGCAGTTTCTTGGATTTAAAGCTACCACTGCAGTTCAGTATCAGATTTTGTTAGACAGGGAAAGGGAAGGGAAGGAAAAGAAGAGAGAAGGCAAACAGGGGGAGCAAAGTGTGCCCTGGCCTGCCTTGCAGTGCTGTTGTGATGTTGTGCTCAAATCTTCCAAACCAATGGTTTTGGTTCTTTTCTTGACTGGTTGGGTGCCTAAACCCCAAATCTCAACTTTAGCAAATTTTAGTTTGTGTGATCATTTGTGGGAGGCTGCTGCTGTGCTGGGTCAGGGATAGGGTGCCATTAGGCTCCAGCTTGTCTTATCCCCCCACTTCCAGTCTTGGGAAATACTTGACTCAGTTGTAGTGTAGTTTTAGTGGGTGGCAGTGGGTGCCTGCCTGAGCCCCCACCACAAATCATGTGAAACACTTTGTCCAATTTAATTTAATTGCTGCTGTTTTAAGTTTGTTTCTGCACAGAGCATCTCCTTGCTACTCAAGTCTCAGCTGTTCTACCTCTACTGAGTGCTACTGAGTGTTGCTTGGCTACAGTACACTCTACACTCGCCTGCCTATATTAGAATAGCCATGCCTTCTCCCCCAGTTGGTGGTGGCAGCCTGGTCAGGTGGGAGTTTGGGGTTTAAATCTATTCACTGCTTAGATGTGGCAGCATGTAACAGTGGCGGCTTATGGCAGCGAAGTGCGCCAAGAGCAAGGGAGTTGGTGGGAGTCAGTGGAAGCAGTAGGAGCAAGGGAGATGTTTATTTTTCATTGTTTTATTTATGCGAGGAAGATATTTTTAAATGTGACCAGATTTGTGTTTGCTATATGTTGTGGGCAAAGTTTAAAACTAGCCCCCTCAGAAGCTATTTTAGCTTCTTATCATTATCAAAGAAATCGTGATTCTGAGTTTATTTACTTATTTATTTATTTATTAGCTTTTGTTGACCAGGTAAGCACACTAGACAAAACATTTGCCTATTTTCAGGTATGACCCAGGAGAGTACATGAAAGACAAGTTCATACAATGAACAACATGATACAAGTTAAACATTACACAGGATCAAGTAGAACCAGATGACATTACTCAAGCAGTCAAGAATTAAACACAGTATTGTAGGAAAGAACATACATAGAATCACCCAAGGCTAAGAACAGTGCATCAAACAAATCTCCGCCCAGAGGTGGAGGGTGAATACATTTCTACACAGGACAGAACTCCAACAGCAGTGCATCAGGCAAAGCTCTGCCTAGAAGCAGACAGTAAATACAATAATATACATAGCAGAACCTTAGCAGGTGAGATCCACCGTCAGGGCCTGCGCAGGGGCACCAAGAAATGCAGGGACATATTAGTCCGGTACAGGGAACCTAGATTAAATTATGGCAGTTTAGAACAACTGCATGCTGAGGAGAGCTTTAGGTAATTGCACAGGGAGCTCCGAAGACATGAGTGGGAAAGGAAGGAGCAGACCTGGGAGGGGAAGGAGTTCCATACTCTAGGAGCACATGCAGCAAAATCCCTTTCCCCCATTTGCGTTCAAGTGGAGGGAACTTTGAGAACAGCAGAGCCCAGTGACCGAAGGGAGTAAGAAAGGAGGCAGGTATGAAGCTCAGACAGTCCTTGGTGGGGGGTGTCAGTTCTGAGGCCTTGCCTGTGGAAGCTAACCAGGACAAAACTCCTATAGTTAGACTTAGTAAGTTAGTAAGTTTGTAAGTTATAGTTATAGTTAGTAAGAAATGCAAAAACTAAATTTGATCAAGATCAGTTTTCAGATAATTTGGCAGTCTCTAAGAAATGTTGGTCTAATGTGCATGCATGCTGTCTCCGAAATCCAGTAAAGTGGTAGATAAGCTGCAGGTTAATAATTTATTAGTTACTGACCAATCCAAGATTGCTGATTTATTTAATGTTAGATTTTCTGAGCACTCGAGTTATAGGTCTAATTTGTCTAAGCAAGCTAAAGGAGTGCTGCGACTCCCGGTGTTTTGCCCACATCCCCGACAAAACTCCAACTCGGAGTTGTATATTTAGAGATGGGGTATGTGGGGGGGTGAAGCCACCTGCAGAAAAACACTTTCTTCTGTTGAGAACAATGCTGGCTGTCTGCATTGTTCCCGTCGATGTGCAGGACATCGATATCATTGTCAACATCCTGTGGTAGAACCGACGGGGACTGCCTTGGTCAGCTTCATGGTCATCATCCTTAGGGGTTTTGATAATGGTTCTGTTAATAGGCTATCTTTTTATTTTAGGGCGGTAAGTAATTTGTTGATTTTTAAACTTTTAAGTACACTACCACATACGTTTTGTGATTGTGGAGCAGGATTAGAGGGAAGATTTTTGAAAATTGCTATTTTTCATATTGTTGATCCATTATGTTACATCTTTAATTTGTCATTAAGTCAGTTTCCATCACAATGGAAATGTGCAAGAGTGGTCCCAATCCCAAAAATATCAAATGGGGTGCTGCTTGTGGACTTTAGACCTAGCTCCAGTTTGAACCCATTGAGTAAGTTACTTGAGAGGGTTGCGGCTGCTCAAATTAAGGAATATCTGGATTCATATGAGGTTTCTTTGTCCTCAGCAGCACAGATTTAGGCATGATCATGGGATGGGGATGGTATCACCCCACCACAGTGACATTCCCACAGTGAAGTCCACCACAGCAACAGATCTCGCCAGGTCACTGTGGTGTGCTGTGGCAGTCCGCTGTAGAATGGTGCTGCGACTCCCGATGTTTTGCCCACATTTCCGACACAACTCCAACTTGGAGTTGTATATTTAGAGATGGGGTGTGTGGTGTGTGAAGCCACCTGCAGAAAAACACTTTCTTCTGTCGGGAACAATGATGACTGTCTGCATTGTTCCTGTCGATGTGCAGGACATCGATATCGTTGTTGTCAACATCCTGTGGTAGAACCGACGGGGACTGCCTTGGTCAGCTTCATGGTCATAATCCTTAGGGGTTTTGATAATGGTCTTATGACGGGGGCGTGTTCGTGGACCTGACTAAAGCATTTGATTTGATAGATCATGATTTTGTTTCTGTTAAACTTGATGCTATTGGTTTTTCCACGATTACAGTAGGTTGGATTTCTGATTATCTAACTCATTGATGGCAGTATGTGAGTGTTGGGTCAAAGATCTCACACACTGTATCTATTCAGTCTGGGGTACCACAAAGGTCTATTTTGGGCCCCTTGCTGTTTTCACTATTTATTAATCAATTGCCTGTTCAGTGTGAGGCCAGTGACACAATACTCTACCCCAATGATTTAATTATTTTTTCACAGGCTAGTTCTTTGTCTAAATTGACTGATTCTTTGGAATCTGATTGTAAGAAAATCTGTTGTTGGTTCCAAGACAATGCCATGATTTTGAATTAAAAAAAATAAAAATAAGTCTATGATTTTTGGCACCACTGCAATGCTGAAAAATAGCCCTGACTTGTTTTGTGATGGAGAGGGCGCTGAGATTGAACAAGTTATGCTATTTAAGTGACTGGGTGCTTGGCTTCATGCCTCTTAGACTTACTCTGTTCATAGCAAACAAGTTAGTAAAGTTATCAATCAGAAAGTGGGTATTCTTTATAAATTTTTATTGTTTTTTTTCCCTTTGAGATTAGAAAATCAATTGCAATTGGGCCCTTGCTTCCTCATTTTGATTATGTGTTTTACTTGTATTTAAATCTTAACAGTACTGAATTTAATGTTTTGTCTACAGCATATAATAATATTTGTCATTTTATTTTGTCTTCTCCATACAGAACTCATCATCGTGATCTTTATTTGCAGCTAGGTTACATGTCTCCTAGGGTTAGAATTAATTGAGTGTTTCCATCTGGTTATATTGCCTTATCTGATTTGGTTACAGTATGTTCTATACTCTCTAAGTTAAGATCTGCTAATGGTATTCTTTTAAACACCACTATACATAAAAACCATTACGGGTTGTGTTCCTTTTCAATCGCAGTGCCCTCTTTTTGGAATTCTCTTCCTGAAGGTCTTCGCCTCTGTCCATCCTTGTCTGGGTTTAAAATGAAATTCAGGTTATTCTTGTTGCAAAAATCATTGTGTAACTGTTTTAATTAATTTAAGTGGTGTTGTTATGTATGTAATTGTTGTGTTAGATGGCTTTACTGTCTCCGGGTAGGACCTGAAAAACGACTTGTCTAGTGTCCCCACCCAGTTAACAAATTTGTAAATAAAAATAAATAAAAAAATTAAAGCTTATTTTTCTTGACAGGCAATGGGTGCCTGGCCTGCCTAAGGGAGAGCCCTGCTGCCCCCAAAAATCTTGTGAAATACTTTATCCAATTGCAACTTAGTTTTTGTGACAGGCAGTTGTTACTGTGCCAGGCCTGCCTGAGCGAGCTGGAACCCACTCCCAGCAAAATTCTTGTGAAACACTTTATCTAATTGCAGCTCAGTCTTTGTGACAGGCAATAGCTGCTGGCCTGTCTGAGGGAGATGGAGCCCCCCTCCTCCCCAAAAAATCTTGTGAAACACTTTATCTAATTGCAGCTTAGTCTTTGTGACAGGCGGTGTGCTATGATTGTCCTGCCTAAGGGAGCTAGAGGCCTCCCAAAAGTCTGGTGAAACACTTGATCCAAATGCAGTGTAATTTTTGTGACAGGCTAGGTAGTGGGTGCCTGTGAGCCCTTTTTTGTGAAAGGCATTATCTGATTGCAGCAGACTGCCTATAACTGCCATAAAGATGAAGCAAGGCTGTCCTGAAAGGGAAGCAGGAAGGACTGGAAGAGGAGGAGGAGTGGCTGGGAAAGGTTCGATTATGATACCTGTCCCCACAGCAAGTAGAAGTTCTGCAAGTAGCAGTTGTAGTCATGTGGCCTGTGGTGGGGGTGATGTACATGTTGAGGATGTTAGAGGGAGAAGGACAAAGACAGCGAGTGGTGTTGGTATTGGTGCTGGTAGTGGTGGTGGGTCTGAGACTGAGAGGTGCACTAGGGCAGGGTACATAATAGTCTTCCAAAGAAACCATGTGGACTTGCTAGTCTGTAGATCTCAGCTGGTTGTATGTCAACTGTAAGCAGGAGTTTTTCCAATCAGCAGCAGTCAGTGTCCAGTGATGCACCTGGTGGTGCTGAAAGCAGCTGGAGCAAAGCAGAAACACACAGGTCTTCCACTGCTCTTGGTCCTTCTTCTTCTCCTCCTCCAAGTAACTTCCTTTCCCCTACTACTCATGTTGGTGATGCAATGCCCAGGGGTCCTCCTTCCCATTCTGAAGATGTGCAGCCAAGTCCTCCACATGTGCTTCTTGTGCAAACCACACAACAGCAGCTGGCAGTGCCAGATGGGGTGCCAAATCAGCAATCTGTACACCTGCACTGTGGTGAGCACCCTGGGCAATTCCCTGTTGGCCGCCGCTGACTTGAGGCACTATATTATGCTCCTTCTCCAAGTGTACCCACAGGGCCCAAATCAGGGAGCTAGTCTGGGTCTGACACTACTATTATCCTGACACCTAAGGAGAAATAATTGGTTGGTGTACACAGGCAAGTGCTGCTTATGGTATACCAACCTCTCTGTTTTATAAAAGCAAGCCAGTAGCATGTCCACCACCAGTACAGCCAGTTGCAGTGAAGACTGCCACAGAGGAAGAGGATATGGAAGGGGAGGTGCCAGGGGAGGGACAGGTGCTGGTGATCCGGAAGGGGGAAGCAGAAGCACAGGAAAAGGAAGAGACTGCAGTAAAAGTGCATGCGAATTGTGAAGTATCAGTTGAGAGTGAGGTAGAGATGGGTGGGAAAGGAAAAGTTGTGGATGAGAAGCTGGCAACATTGTAGGAGGAAGTAGGAGAAGGGAAGAGGAAGTGAAAATTGAAAGTTGTCAGTTACAACAAATTCTTCTGATGAGGACTATGATTCTGATGATTGGAGGTTACCACCACCACCACCACCACCATTGTGCAGGATGACAAGAGTAGGAAAGTAAAAGAAGCAATGAAGAAGAGAAAAAAAACAAAAATCACTTAATAAATTAGGCAAATCCAAATCCCAGGCCAGGTTCCCAGTCCCACCTTATAAATGTGCTACTACTGCTACTGTTGCTGCTTCTGGTGATCAAGTGGAGCAGCCATATCATTCATCTCCCATGATCAGGTAAAAGAAATCTTACAGTGGTTACCCTAGTTCTTCAACCCCCCGGTCCCTCAGACAGGTGGTCATATAGCTAAGAAAGCCAAGAGATGTTCTATAGTATGCAAGTATTTTAGGAAAGACCCCACAAATCCCCTGACAGCATGTTGCAATGTGTGAGAAAAGATCAGCGGGGTAAATTCACACGGACATTGGGAACCAGTGTTCTGGCTGATTTTCTAAAGCATGAATATGGCATCTTGCTAGCAGTCACATCTTTTCACAATCCACACACAGGTCAGGCTCAGCAGCAGCAGCAGCAGCAGCAACCAGGCATGAGTGCGAGCTCAGATGTTTTGTTCCAATTATGCAGCCCCGTGGTACAGCGGCAGCAGTCAAAGTCAACTGACACGAGTGGTGCTCCTTTCAGAATACCACTCCAACCAGCAAACCACCACAAGGCAGGGATAATAGTGGTAGTGGATGTATTAGCAGCATTAGTGCTAGTACTGACTTTATTGTCACCAAACAAATCACACTGCAGGAGTCATTATATGGTCATACAAAAATGTGACCTACTCATCCAGCTGCTGTGCAAATCACTCAATCGATAGGTGAGATGATAGCACTTGATCTGCAGCCATTCTCCACGGTGGAAGACACCGGCTTTCAAAGACTGTTATATGAGCTGAAACCTAAATACAGCTTTCCATCATGCTTCATGTTTTCTTGGCATGTTCTCTCTGAAATGTATGAGGCCATATGCACACAGATGGTGACCCTTCTGTAGCAGGCAGAGGAGAGATGTGTGCATTTCACTGTTGATATCTAGACCAGTACTACAAACCAGAGCTTCCTGAGTCTCACTGCTCAGTGGGTAGTGTCAGCATCTTTGCTTCCCCACTGCCCCCACCAATACTAGCCCCTGCAAGAGTTATCGTGAAGCAGACAGATGCACTGAGGAACAGTGCTATAGGAAGTGCCTTAATCAATGTGTCAGTCATGTAGGAGAAACACAGTGGGAAGAACATTCTGTGCTTCATACAATCAATGCTGGACATCTGGATATACTCTCACAACCTGAAGGTGGGAATTTTTGTGAAAGACAGTGGGAGTAACATGCTGAAGGCCATGGATGATGGGGGTTTCTGCCATGCAACTTTCTTCGCACATGTACTGAATCTGTTGGTGAGTTATGTGCTTGAGAAACATGTGCAGTTAAAAGAAATACTGGACACTGTTGGGGATATTACTTTATAGGTCCATCATTCCCCAAATATGCTGAGCTCCTCGGACATCACAATGGAAACATAATGTCCAACAACACTGCTTGATTAAAGATGCGGTGACAAGATGGAACTCTGTCTTTTACATGGGAAAAGACTGGTGGAACAGAAAGCTGTGTTCTGGAAAGTGGAATTCAATGATGTGCTTAGTGGGGGATACCTGTCCCAGGTGCAGTGGTGTGTGCTTCAAAGGCTGGTTCCACTTCTGAAACTTTATGAACAGGCCATATAAGATGTGTTGTTGAATCTGCTACTCTTTGCATGGTCCTGTCTATGGCGAGTTTACCTGAACAACACACACACAGCGTTACATGACATCTACCACAACAACAACCCAAGAAAGCAAGGCTGGTTGTGGTAGTGCCAATGTTGGTGCAGGTAGACATGCTGGTTGTTGTGGCATTGGTGGTGATGGAGGTGATGATAATGACTTCAGCAGTGGTGTTCAGGATACTAGAGCTGGGCAAGGTGGTGGTGCTGGTGGTGATGGTAGTGACGCTATGAGTTAATCATCTCAGCAGCATCCGAAGCTGGATATAATCCTTACTGGGGAAGTGGCAGAGATGTATCTTACACAACTTGAAGAAGGATTTCAAAGCATTCAACTGGACACCCAATTTGATGTGGCAACATTGCTTGAGCCCAGATATAAACATGTTTCCATTCTTCCTGCACACATTGACTATGTCAAACAGAAAGTCCTGCAGACAATTCAGTTAGTGCAGTGCAGCCAATGCACAGAAACCAAAATGCAACCTCTTCCTCCACTTGGGCCTACTTCCCAAGCTTCCAGTGCTGGAGACATCAGCATGGTGATGATGAGGATGATGATGATGATGACATCAGATGGGAAGAGGAAGAAGCTGATTATCTGATTTCAGGACACATAACAAAAGACATGGGAGCTGTTTGTCACACAATATCGCTGTTGTGCAGACATTATGGATGAAGACATGGACATGACACCAGACTGTGACTGGGGGACCTCAACATATAATCACTGGAAGCCAGGAGGGAGAAATGATAAGAGTTCTACAAATGCATATGGAGAACAATATGGTAGACAAAACAGAACTTTTCAAAATGAAGAACAGTTTAACCACTAAGGGGCACAGTCGCAGGCTGGTAAGGGGAAGTTTAAAAGGACATCAGGAACATTTTCCCATGGAGAGGGTGGTGGACAAATTGGAACAGCCTACCCAGAAATGTGGTGAATGAAAGGTCCATAAAGGGTTTCAGATCAGAGTGGGGCAATTTCAAAGGCATCTTCAGCAAGGAGAGGATTAACACTGGATAGAAGGTATGGGGAGAGGCGCGGGGTGGGTTGAGATTGAATGTAAGGCAGGGAATCAGGACCGACTTCATGAATATAAAGTCTTCTTTCCTTACTGTCTATGTTTCTGTGTTTATATTTCTAGAACAGGGGTCAATGTGACATTTTACAGTTTGTATTCTTCTGTTTTTAGGGGATATGCACATACATTATGCTTCCATATTTTATAAGAATACCATTTCATTTTGCAGTCTTACCATCTGTATTTTGTCACAGCTATATGTCTTATGTCTTATAGTATACAGGAATATTTCATGCCTCATTGAGTAATTTGATAATCATTATATGAAGGGTCCTGTACTATATAACTCATCACTTGAAACTGTGTATCTCTAGTCTGTCTTATGTGCATCATCATCCTAAGCATTTATTTTTAAACAGCTGGCTCTGTTCCTTAAGGTTCTTGGTGTATATCCAAGTTATCTGTGTGCCATGCAATTATAATTGCATCCTATCAGTTACCTTATTGTCAACCTATTGTGTTCTTGGCACAGTTTCTTTCCAAAACATTTTTCAAGGCTGGGTCAATGCTGAAGCTCCTGGCAATGTCCCTTTCAGTCCTATAGTCACTGAATCATGCAAGATGCAGTCTAATTTTGTATGCCATGCTTCCGGACACTGGCTCTTTACCCCCCCCCCCAAATCTCTTGACTTTTCAGGTATGATCCTTGTCAAGAGAAGAACTTCACTGGTTAGAAATGCAGCTTAGTGACTATATTTAAACCATGGCAGAACAAATAGCATGTCAGAATGATTCAATGACTTCAAGTAAAATGTTTAAAGGGTTATTTTCTAGTTTCCCTTTTATAACTACTATGCACGTGCCTATATGGCCATAACTTAATTATAAGGTTTCAGGGAGATTTCAACATTGTTTTGAGCCAGCGGTGTAACTTACTGTTCTTTATAGAAAGGCAGTTGTCAGCCAAAACTATTATGAAATTAACATACCTGTTAAAATTGCTTTTCTAAATATGCTGTGAAATACAATAGTATTCCTTAATGCAGTTTGCCTGCCATGCCCACTATCTCATTTTCTGTCTAGCTGGGATGGCACATGGCAGATGGCACATTTATTTATTTACAATCTGTTTCAACCTGGATAGTCTCATGAGCACACCGGCGAGATAGCAGCAGTCATTGTTACAAGGAGGCTGAGATATAACCAGTTTCAGTATGTACACACTACAAACAGAAACAAAAAAAAGCTAAAATCAGCAAGTGTATTAATGCATCAACAAGCACACAAAAATAACATATAATGACACTAAAGAAACAATATTAAAGCTTTGCAGCAAATGCATGACATCCAAATAGTGCCACCTGATGTGGACTGTAGACATGGTGTGGACTATTAGAAATGGATAGCTACCAAATGGAAAGGGGTGTGGATGAGTGAGGTAGAGAAAGGGGACAAGGAGCAGCCATAATTTTTTGAGAAGAAAAATAAAACAATTGTAAACCAGTTACATTTTCATGAACTTTGAGGATCATACATGTAAATAAAAACAAGAAGATGTCTTAAAATAATTATATTAAAAATGGTGAGGTCAAGTATGTTCTCTATGCTACTGTAGATTCTGTTGATGCTTTAAAAATGGTCATATTATTCATGCAGAATTCTTATTTATTTCAACACAACATCCATTTAAAATAGATACGAGAATCAAAATAATAAATATTGTCATTTTAGATTAATAAATGGTATATGTTGGTGTACATATATTAATTTGTATATTGACTTTTATAAGAGGAGTATCTTTTATGGATATAGGGGATTTTCCTCTACAATTCTGCTTTATTTTTTGAAGTTTATTTTCCCTACTTAAGCTATCTGTGATGTCACATCTAATTAACTTACCGCTTCTGCCTAAGTCTTTGGCTGGGAGGAGTGAAGCACAGGGGAAGTGGAGGCCAATCAGTATAGAAACTCTGATATCAGAAAGTTATGCCCCCACTCAGAGTTCTCAGTTTACTCCTTGCAAAGTTATCCTGTGCAAGAATTAGTGCATTGCTCTTAAGTTGCTATAGTCAAACAACTCTGAAGCAAATTGTGGGTGCTGTAAACATGTGAGTATAGCACCCAGAATAAAGCCTGAATATGGTCACTGCTGCCCCGTCTCATGTACAGCACTTCTGTGTTTCAGGCTGCTGGATCTACTCTTTTGAGGCTAAGAGTAGTGTATCACAGGATTAGGTGCTTCGTAGCCAGTGCCTACTCTAGAGCCCATCATTGTGGAGTATTAGCTTCCCTAGACTGGCCTTCACTCAAGAATAGAATGAGATATCTGATACTATGTTTTATATATAAGTAGGCTTGCCAGGATTTGATTTTTATCTTTTTGTATTTTCGACTGAAAATATCAACCTTTATTTGTAAGCCTTAGTTCCGATTTTTTTCTCTGCAAAATGACACTGATGAGCGAAATTCAAAGTATGAATGAAAACTTCCAATTTATTTTGCAGTTCAAAAGGTTAAAAGCACATAAACAGTATGTGCCAGTTTTTGACTAACTGACATGGTGGCCTGATCGAGAGCTCTCACCCCAATCTAGCAAAATCAATATCTATCCTACAGTACCTAATAGAAACTGACAGAACGATACAAAATGTGATGAAGAACTGCTCTGATGGGTCAGACTAAGTAACAGCAAAAATACAGGGCAAAATAGAATGAGGAGACGTGCAGCCCCAGCAACTCACCTTCCCAGGCCACGGGCATAACAGATGATGATGATATGATGATAAAACTTTATTTTTATACAGGAAATTCTAATCATTAGGATTATACAATCCTGTTCTCAAGATAGTCCTGTTTGAGGGGTTGGGAGGGGAGGAGGAGGAGGATGATCTCTTGAACGTTGGCTGCATGTCTACCCAAGACAGCACAGCAACCATCCTAAAAACTTTGCAGCACATAGATGCCAATTAGATGGCTATCAAAAGGGACAGGAAGAAACAAGAAGAACAAAAGGTAGCCACTGGGAGAGCCATTTCAGAGCTGAGAGAAGAGGGGGACCGCCTGAGCAAGGTTGTGCTGTTCCTGTGTCAGAAACAGTGGGAACTGACAGAGGGGGCAGAGGATGCAGATGCATGGGCCACAGAAAATAACTCAGACTGTCATGATTTCAATTCCTTTATCATTACTTGGCTCCAAAAAGAACTGCAACTACCGGATGTCTACAAAAATAGATCTAAAGGACTTACAGAGCCCTAGGATCAAAACCCAAACCAGAGGTACCTCGAGATCAGTTGTTGTCAAGTTTCAGCCTAAGCTGTGAATGACAGGCAGTGTGTCCAGAAGAAATGTCAAAAATGTTAGTGCAGCAAAAAGAAAAATGTAAAAATTGGCTCTGGTGTTTGGTGTAGTTGGGTTCATGTAAAACAAAATAGATAGAAATTGATGTATTTTTTTTTTCATCGGTTGCAACATTTGTTCTCAAATTGACGTTTAACTTTGATTATTGATTTCAATTGAATCCTGGCAAGCCTACATATAAGTTACATGTGATGGTCACTGAACTGATACTCCATGCTCTACTGATGGACCTGGGGTTTCTTCATTCTGCATGGTGAAGGGAACTGTCTCACTACCAGCAGCGCTAGCGACACCCTCAGCAGGTGGGATGGCGAGGGACCACTTAAGGTTCGAATTCAGTGGAGTTGATGGAATCACCTGACAAGGGGAGGCAGGAGTCATACACAGAGGTCGGATGAAGCAAAGACATTTATTAGACAGGAGAGGAAGGAGGACATGGTCATACAAGAAAATACCAACAGCAAACACAACAGGGATTATGGACAGTATTGTGTATAGCAACTAACATACAACTATATCTAAACTCTGTGTTATTCTCTTCCATAGGTACTTTGGCCTAAGGCCACTCAATAATATTCTTATCCCTCTTACAATACCCTACCCAGTGGTCTATGTATCAAGAGTATAACTTATTACTTTATCATACCATGTGACAAGCATTCAATATACAACCAGCAAACAGTCTCACACTCTCAAAGTCTATTAGGTGCAGATGTCTGTCATCTTCATGCTCAATTGAAGAGTAGGGTTCAAGAGAAAGGGGAACTCCTGCTTGGCGCCGAGCTCACCAGAAAACCTATGAGCGGTTGCAAAAGGGAATGGAGAGAATGGTAAACAGACCATAGGCATTGGTCAACCCACTCTTCAGGGTTGCCAGAATACAAGAGCATGAACTGACTTGACTTGGAGTAATGCTCTTTCTTGGCACAAAACCCTTGAATTAGGCTGCCAAGGGTGAAGAACCAAAATGTGGCAAGGAATCTACCAGCAGGATTGCCAGAGGAGAAGGAATCTGCTGCTTTCTCCTCAGCACCAACCCTCGATCAGGTTTGCCAAGGACGAAGAAGAACTACTGCGTGTTTTCCTGGTACCTACCCTCAACTAGGGCTGCCAAAATGACCACTGGACTTGGTGAAGAATCCACTAGGAGGACTACCAAGGACAAAGAAGACACTACTGAGCTGTGTTGGTGACAGATCCGCTTGGAGGACCACCAAACTCGAGCGACTACCCTGAGGATTGCACTGGCGATGCAGGATGAAACAAGCAGGAAGAAGTAGAAGGTGAAGGTCAAGATTCCATGGGGATGAAGAACAAAATAAGAAACGGTAGCCACGACCACACTTGGCTACGATGGACTCATCTACCAGCAGGTGTCTGGGAGGAACAGACGAGGCACTTTCCAGTCATCTTTCTTCCAAGCTGCTCAGGAACAGGCAGCCGTGACTCTTCAAAGGACGTCGATTTCGACTATGACGGATGAAAGGGCCAGAAGATGTTGAAGTCTTCTGCTGGCTGAAGATGGCTATGGTGAAGAGTTGATGAAGGCTGAAGATTGCGATGGTGAAGAGTTGATGGAGGCTGAAGATTGAATCACAGACCTGATGCTGCACATTAGTACTTCTTTTAGCAAAATATACGCTGGTATATTCACTTTCTGGGGCAATTTCCCTGTAGCAGGGGCAAATTGCAATACTCCAGGGCAATTGTTCACTGGCAGGGGCAACTTGCCTGGAGCAGGGGCAAATTGCAACAATCTATGGCCATTGTTCACTGGTAGGGGCAGCTTGCCTGGAGCAGGGGCAAATTGCAACAATCTGGGGCAATTATTTACCGGCAGGGGCAAATGACCACAATCATAATATTTTACAATACCGTCTCAGTGTTTCATGCAATAAACACAACACTTGAGATGCTGGAGAAATAAACAGTTCATAGAAACAGTACAAAAGCTGATAATCACTTCATAACAGGTTGTGTGCTTAAGCACCCCTTAGTTGGACCCTTTTCCTCCTGGGGTCTGTCTTCATTAGGATCTGGCTACAAGCATGTTAAGGCAATTACCCCAGCTATTTAGCCTGGTTACATTAATTGCCACTAAGCCTGCTGTCCTCAGTACACTGGGCCTGGTGCCCTGAAACCTGTGGGCCTGGCGCCCTTTATTACCACGGGCCTGGTGCCCTTTCTTTACTGCTGGGCCTGGTGCCCTTTTAAAACCTGGGGACTGTGCTTGCCCTACTAACACTGGGGCCTCACTGCTCTCTCCACTTTGGGCCAAGTAACCCTCACTGCACTGGGCCTAGCTGCCCACTTTGCTTTGGGTCAGATAGCCCCTTTAAATCCCTGCAGACCTTGGCTGGTGTTGCCCCTTTAATTCTTTGTGCAGCTTTACTGTGGCAGGGCCCCTTTAAATCTCTATGCCTCAGGAAACCTACTGCCACTCTGTACTGTTGGCCCCACCTTATTCCAACCCCTGTTGAATATTTAAAAGGCCTCCTATATGGCCTCGCTTCCTGGCCCCTCCCCAAGGGCGTCGCTCGCCTGCCCACTCCTTAAATATTTAATTACAGGGTCCTTGCTCCCCGATCCTCTTGCAGTGCTCAGCCGCTCCTGATTGCACCTAAGCATGCTTTTAAATAAACAAAAAACAGTCAGTCTCTCCAAATGGGCAGCTAGCACGTATCAGTGTGCTGTCGCCGACTCACCCACACCAACAGACGATCAAGGAGGCCACCAGGAGGCAGGAGGTGTGCTGGCAGTGGGAGGGCAATGAACAGGCAGCAGGGAGCATGGCAGGGGGCTTCGAATGGCCGACAGTTTCTCGGGCGTGATGCGGCTCTTCTCTGCCGCTGATGGGGAACCGGAATTAGATGGGGCTCAAAAGCCCAAAACAGCTAAACTGCATGTTTCCTTTCTTCGTGGTGCCCCGATGGCACCACCGACTGCAATACACAGCAGCAGGAGGAGTCTTCAGGCAGTGGAGGCAGAGCAGACACACAGCTAAGTCCTCAGGGATGGCTTCAACCCCCAGGTAAGCCCTTTCCTTGTCCCTTTGACTTACTGTGTCCTCTCTCCTCAACAGCTGCCCAGGAACTGACTTAACTGAAAAATATTTTTAAAACTTAAACCCTCTAATTCTAGAATGGCTGGAGTGGAATGCTGTGCATGAGCAGCTCAGCACAACATTCCATCCAGGCCATTGTCTCTACAACTGCATAAAAATTCTGCTTTTTGACAACTTTCAGTGCACAGGGCATTTTTCTCTATTATTTACAGCATTTTTCCCATTTACAAGGAGGGGAATTCACATTTGAGGGGCCCCTTACGACTGTACCCTGCAGCCCAAACTTACACCAGGCACCCTGTGCACATCTACACCCCTAGGCTTAATTGCTTCTATTTTTTTGCTGGGGTGCCCCAACTTTGGGGCATTACATACTGCAACCCCTGTCTCCGCACAGCCTTATTGGTGTCAGTCAGTGAAGCCAGTTTATCCACCCCTAAGATCAGTGGCCCTTCCTATGCTCACTATACCTAAAGTACAGTATGTATATGGGAAACAGTCTTTTCCCTAAGCTGCCCCGTGCTTCTGGAATACCTTACACTCTGAGGTGCTCGAAAGCCCCACTTACGCACTCTTTAAGAAACATTTAAATTTACTTCTCTGGCCAACACCCCTTTGCACATGTTGGTCTTAGAGTATATAGCAGCCCCTGCCTACCCTGTCCTAATTTACTCCTCTGCACTTGTCTCTGCTGCAGCTTGCATTATGTGATGCCTCTGAAGTGTATATTGTATTTGCTTGTAATATGATGTGTATATTTAATGTTTGTAATATGTGCTTAATAGTTTTTGGTTTAATTAATGACTGCTGTTAGTATGGCCTCTGTGTATAGTGCTGTATTTCTTACTTTATCCAGCTTCAGTTGCTCACCTGTATGTGCCCTGGACTGCTGTTCATATATCTCACCTACTATATGATCTTGCTGTAATTTTTTTTTATTTTTTTTTAGTCTTTTGTAACCGGTTAAGGCCCACTAGGCACAAGTGCCTGTTTTCAGGGGCGATCTGGGAGCACTGGGCGGTTAAGTGACTTGCTCAGAGTCACACAGTATGCAAGCGAAGGTTGTGAGAATCAAACTCAGGTCTGGTCTGCTGGATGTATCAAACTTGTTCACACCTTGTTCCTCTAACCTCTAGGCTATACTGCCAGATCAGTATTGATTATCATATGTGTAACTAACTGTGGGTCGTCCCTGAAAAGGGATCAATGATCTCAGTGGGCTTACCCGGTCATCAAAATGTTAATAAATAAATGGTGTGCTTGTCACAAAGCAAGGGGTAGTGCTTTGTGACAAGCACACCATTGGCCACATAAAGATATGGTCCCATTCTGAGGACTGGACTTCCAAGGAGCATATTGAGTAATGACATTCAAAAACAGTTAAGGTTTTTGCACTGATTTCCTGTATTCAAAAGGTCTCATGCAAAAGACCTCATGCCTATGCAGGACAGTAAGAGGTCACTTCCATGCCATTATAGCCTCATCAAAATGGTGCATATGCACCAATGTGAGCTGAGTATGCATGATAGGCATGCACCTGGCCCTTGCACATCTGTACCCACTGAGTGATTGGCAGTGCATGGCATTCACGACCACCAGGCACCTCAGGGTGCCTGTCCATGACCCTGTCCTCCCCCCAGCACATTGGTGAAGGGGGGTGAATTGGTGAACATAGATGGGCATCCAATCTGATGTCTGTCCTGGTCCAGAAGTGGATCCACTGCTCTGTGCGGAGCAAGGGATTGTGGGACACCATGCATCCTAGGAATGATTGAAAAAAGGACAACTGTCCCTATGGCTGCCTCCAGATCTCTCTGCCAGACTGTAGGGCAGGGACAGTATGGCTGGGAGGGATTTCCATCCTGCCTTGACCTTTGGGTACTTTTTGTCAGGGCATGCAGCAGCTATGGCAGGGTCCCTGCCTGTGTAGCCTGCTTCCCCCCCACCCAGCACTCCATGCCTTAGTGAATGGCGCAGAATGTGGGCTCGGTGGGAGTCCCATCTGTGAATGCCACAGGGTTCTGCGGGACCCTTGATAAGTGCAATCAGTTGTGGGGCTGCCTACGCATTGCAGACACCAGTGCGTTGGCTTAACGCACATATGTGCATAAGCCCTAATGTTTATTTATTTATTGTGATCTCGGATAACACCTTTGCACTAAAAGCTCATTTACAAAGGTTCCACGCCGTAAGGCAATAGACGAGGTACATAGACATTACAAAACAGATAGGGGTATATACAGCAGGCAAGTACATTATGGTACATACAGATACAGATACAGATTCAAGCAAATACAGTTAAAATACATCAGGTAGGAGAGGTCAACTTTATTGCAACAGTACTAGGAGCATACCTAAAGTGGACAAGCAATTTATAGTAGTAGCTGAGCTTTAGATCATGCAGGTAAAGTTATGGAGCGTTAGAAGTGGTGGTGACCAAAGGAGGGGGAGGACAGAATAGATGAGAGTAGGGGAGTGTGGGGCAGAGACAAAGGGGCGACAGAATAAGGGGTTGAGTAGTCAGAGGGTGGGATTGGACTGGAATCTACTCAGGGTTAAGTAAGTAGATAGGGCAGGGCTGGGTAATGGGGAGAAAGGGATAAGGGAAGGTTTTAAAGTGGGGGAGGAGGTGAGGGGAAACCGGGGGGTGAATATTGTGGGGGATTAATATTTGTGAAGAGAAAGCAGAAAGGCTGGGGGAAAAAGAGGGGACGTGGGGGTAAGTGCTCAGTGTGGTCACACCAAGCAGGGGAGGAAGTGGGGGGGATGGGTGCTATGCAGGACAGATAAGCTATCAAAAACAGTAGGATTAGGCACAGGTGATAAAGTCGCAGTTACTAAGAGTGGCCAGGTACTCCAGCAGCTTGGCCTTAAATGGGCGTAGTTTCGTTTCCTCAATCAGCTCAGAGTTAAGGGAATTTAGCCAGTAGGGGGCCCTGTATTTGAAGGAACGTTGCCCTAGTGAGGTCCAGCGGAATGGGATAATGAAGGCAGCTTTACTCAACCCCCTAGTTAGTCTGGAGGAAGTGGAGTTTCTTAGCAGTTGCCTCACTCTAGGAGGAGCAAGATCTAGGGTGGATTTTTTAGCTAATAGACAGACTTGATACTGAATTCTGCTATTCAAGTTTAACCAACCAGTGCTTGAGTATAGTTCACAAGTGTGAGTTAAATGGTCCACACCCAGGACTAGTCTGCAGGCTTTGTTTAAGACAATCTTGATTCACCTAAGTGCTGTATCGGTATCGGTACCGGCTCCGTAGACTACCAGTCCATAATCTATGATAGAGAGCACGGCGCTGTTAACTGCAAGCTTGATGGCACTTTCGATGAGGCTCTCCCTATGCTGGTAGAGCTGACCTAATCTGGCACTAGCTGCCTTGGCAACATGGTCTATGTGCTGGCCGTAGGAGAGAGAGCTGTCAAGGTAGACACCAAGGTACTTAAAGGTGGTGACCATTTTGAGTGTATCAAATTTGTTATTGTAGATATTGAGGTGATGTGACTTATGACGGTTTTGATGGGAGGCAAACAACATTGTTTTAGCCTTAGTGTAGTTGAACAAGAGCTTAGACTGAAGGAACCATTTTTCCACAGCAGTAAATTTATCTTGCATGCCTTTTTCCAGCTCTTCCGGAGTAGAGTGACACGTGTAGAGAACAGCATCATCTGCATATAGAAAGATCTTATTCTGGCAGACTTTGGGGAGTTCATTTAGAAACAGGCTGAGCAGCAGGGGGCCCAAAATGGAACCTTGGGGCACCCCTGTGTTGACATTCCAATAGTCGGATAGAACGTCAAGAATCTTGACCTGCTGGGTCCTGTTGGAGAGGTACTCTGGAACCAGCCTAGAGAGACAGAGGATATACCAATGTTAGAGAGGAATGTGAGGAGTTATTGTTTGCTCCTTGGATTGCTTTTTAGATATGGGTGCTACACTGTGGCTTGTGGTGGTCAACAGTGGTGCTATATCAAAAACAGGACACAAAAACAGCATTGTCCCCTCATCCGATCCCTGTAGGTAATGCAAAATATCAATAGTGCCATGGTACCCCCTCCCTCACCTGATCCCCTTGTGCAAAATATTTCTGCTGCTAGTGGTACCACACTTCTTCACCTGATCTCCTGTGATGAACTATCCCTGGTTCCAATGTTACCCCTCTTTTACCTGACCCCCTTTTAAAAACTATTTCTGGTACCAGTGGTACCCCCTTTCACCTGGTCCCATTTTACAAACTAACCCTGGTGCCAGTAGCACCCCTTTTGCCTGATCACCTTTGACAAACTAGCTTTGATGCCAGAGGTGCCCTCTCCCTCATCTAATCCCCCTGTGGACCATCCCCTTCCCAGTGCCATCCTCTGTTGCTCACCCATCACACACCCCAATCTTTGACCCAAGATGGTGGCTGATACTTACACTCTGCACATCTCTTTTGACGGCCACCATATCATTCATTCAACTCAGTTAATTGTGTTATAGAAGTAAGGGTATTGATATTGTTAGTACAGTATTGACACATTTAATTCAATTGTGCAAATGACTGATTTGCATGAAGGAGACAATGGTAGGTAGGGGAGGTGAGTGGAGGATGAGTACCAGCCACCATATTGAGGTCAAGAGTAGGGGAGAGGTGGGTTACAGAGGATGCACCAGGAGGCAGGTGGTCCACTAGACTATCAGGGAGATAGAGTTGTTATCAACAGGGGAATTAGGTGAGGAAGGGACTAGCATGACAGATAGTTTGTAACTGGATTGGGTGAAGGAGGGGGTTATCACTGACACCTTGGGTAGTCTGTAATGGGGGATCAAGTGATGGAGGGAGAATGAATGCCAGGGTCCATGTTTTGACAACACACTATTATTAGTGAATTGTTAAAACATGGTTCCTGAAAGTGTTAACTAGAACTGTGCTGCCAGCCTGTTTATGCTTTCAGGAACCATTAACTATATCACTGCACACAATATGCATTTATTTCCTTACACATATGTTATATATTTATGTTGAGAAGCTAACAGATTAGCACCACTCTAAGTGCTTCTATCAATATACAGTGGCGCCTGCCAGGAGCAATTCTGCAGTAAAACAGTGCAGTTCAATAGCAGTTGCCACATGAGAAATGTTGACACATTGTAACACTGCATCTGTTCCTGGAAGACACCACTGAACCAGCAGTCATGTTAACAGGCTTTCAGCCACGCTAGTCATACACGGTGTGGTGCTACTCTTTTTAGCGCTGTGATACCCCTTCGAATATCTGGTTTGGTGAGTATTATTGGTGTGAAGTTCTTTCAAACTATCAACACATCATCTGCATAGAGACTGTAGGATATCGCAAGAACTGTCACTTGTTGCTAAACATTAAAAGGGTGCAAGTAAAATCTTTTATCGGATAGCACTAATTGTTGACCATGATTACAGAACCTCAGAATCACTGAGATAAGATTAGACCTGTGGTCCATCCACCATGTCTGTTTCCTGCCACCTTGCACACAAAACACATGCAGGAAATTTAACATATGGGCCCTATCACATATTTTGCTGACACCTAGGTCCACAGACTGTGGAAACTTCACATAAATTCTACAATTCCTAAAATGGCCAAACTGCAAAGAATCCATGTAGACATTCTAAGTGCAGTAACTGTAGTGATTTTTTTTCCTCAGCTGGACAAAAATGTGACTAATTATCAGAGCTGTGGGAATTTGCCCTATAAATAAAAAAATATAGAAAATGTTCTGCCCTCAATTTACAGCTCTATTGATACCCCTTACAAAGTATGACTATTGGAAATGATAAGCAATGCCATTTTCTGGAACCAGTTCAAATCAGTTCCTTTTCTGGAACCAGTTCAAATTATTAGTGTGCCATTTTGTAAGAATAATGGCCAGCATTTGGTCAACCACATCATCATTTTAGTAGAGAATATACAGTTTACTTAGACAATACACTTTATTTTATAGTATGCTTGAATATCATCTCCTGGGAAATCTGGCTTTTAGTTTTGCAAATAATCATGGGCCTTATCCTTCTATAAGAAGTAAAAATGCGCAGTTCTGAGAGAAGACTACTACAACAATGGTGGGGGAGCACTCTGTCATATTGTCATTGACTGCTAGCAGTATCTGTTTGTTACCATCTAGTTATTTTTCAACAATATTTACGGTTGCCAGGGTTACGAGACTGGAGGTTTCTGAGGTACTTGATCTTGTGTGATTTGATCTCTTGTTTCCGGAAGTTATGCAGGCATCTGTATTCATTCGAAAGGGAGGGGGACAGGACAGCTTTATGTGTTGCCCATTTGGCATTTCTCCTCTTCATCTTCTTGAGGAGGTCTTTGGAGAGTTGTCTTGTATTACCACTCCACACTCTCAGGGGGTTTCTGGGGAGTGCTTGCCCTGGACTGCAGATAAGACTGCAGAAACGAACCCAGGGCCAAGTTGGCATCAAGCATTGTGTGTAGGGCTGGCCACTTGACTGCCATAATATCAGAGACTAGGTAATGAGCAGCATATTTAGAGAAATCCCTAAAGGTCAAAAACTTTGGAGGAGGGCGTGGGGGTTTTGAGGACCTTATGCAGAAAGTGGGGCTGTGGTCTCTGATGGAGTCAGATAGGGTGCCTGCATGGAAGACCCTCTCTTCTCAATTTGTCAGTATCCAGTCCAGGAATAAGTGGGTTTGAGAACTGGCTATTTAGGCGAGTGGGGAAGGTAATGAGTTTGGAGAGACTGGGCTGTTTTAACAATTTACAGCATTCTGTTTGGTTGATGAGCAGGTCTTGAAAAAGCACTAGAACAGCGTGAAATGTTGATGTGGCAGGAGAGTGCTATTCCACTTTTCTGTTTTTACCAATAAAAACTAATGTATTCCTAGTGTTGGAATGTGTTTGTGGCAGTTTGAGTAGCCATGCAGTCCTGTGCGTGCTTAGTTCAGATTAAAGCATCCCATCATACTGATCTCTCTAGAGGGAGAGAGATCACCTATGCCATCCAGCAAGTGGGTCAAGCCAGTTTTACTACCTTTGGAGTGATTGTATCAGCAGCCGATATAGGTTTAGGCTTATTGTGACAGTTTCTGACACCAACCAGATATGAAGACTCGCTGTACTGTGTGTTACCAAAACATCTTCTAAGATATTCTGGGAAAAGCAACATTTTCCAGCTGCTTCAAATTTTACCAACCGCTTCTTTGCAGCTGTCTGGTAGCTGAACAGCCACAGTCCTGCTTTAAAGATCATTGGTAAATGTGCTTTTGGCAGAATCTGGCTGTTTTCCTGTTAGTTACAGTAAAGGATCTGACACTATGTGCAGTTTTATCTAACTGCCAAGTCTGTTTTAATCTGTGCTTGCTTCATGTCAGGATTTTTTAATGTTTCAAAGTAACCACAACATATCCAAACCTGTGCCGGTGTCCGCTGAGTCCCCATTATGTTACTGATGGTTTTCAGGTTGGGAGCAGGAGGTACAGTAGTGTGTCCCTTTACATGCCACCTGCTGTTTGTATGCAGCATATCTGTTAGAAGATTGTTTTACAGCAGTAGTGCTCACTCACTTGCTCCTCGATGCCTACTGTTGGCTCTTGCTTTATTTTTATTCATGGCAGTCCCTTGAGATGAAGTTTTCCTTTTTTCTTAAACACCAATTTAATCAGTTTTCCTTTTTAATAATAGTTTCAGTTAGCAGTTTGTTTTTTTTTTTGTCCGATGAGATCTTATCAACCGGAAGCAAATTTGAAGTCAAAAAAGCATCCCTCACTTTAATGAACACTTACTTGAACATTCGCTATGGCTCCTGTACCGTTCGTTATAGCGAGGGAATACTGTACTACAGATAGCCAATCTGTGGGCTTCCTAAGCTGATCCTGTGGCCCTGGCTCTCTCCGAGCAGGCCACAGCTAACAGACCACCCAACTGACCCCCGGACAGATTCAGACAGCCCATCTGCGGGCTTCCTAAGCTGCTCCTGTGGCCCTGGCTCTCTCCAAGCAGGCCACAGCTAACAGACCACCCGAATGACCCCCGGACAGATTCAGACAGCCCATCTGTGGGCTTCCCAAGCTGTTCCTGTGGCCCTAGCTCTCTCTGAGCAGGCCACAGCTAACAGACCACCCGACTGACCCCCAGACAGATTCAGCCGAGGAACTACCACCCAGGCTCCCAGCTCCTAAGCAGCGGGATTCCCTGTGACTGGGCAGTCGGCGCCCCTCTAACCGATGCTCGAGACTGCAGACATGGACCCAGGGCCCTACAAGGTACGGCAACTGCCACAACCAACTGGATTGTGAGCGCCCTCTCAGATCATGCTCTGATTGGTCCCTGGCGAAAGCCGGTTTTTGCTCTTTGATTTTAAACCCTAAAAATATTTATGTTGGGACAAATGTTGGGACACATGTTAAAAAGCTGAAGTGTTAACCCAGTCTGTAATTGAAAGGACCTGAATTGTGGTTTGGGAAAGAAATCTAGTGTTTACAGCCCTTTCTCTGCATACGTGCACTGGCCCTAGACACTTTTGGGTGCCAAAGTAATACACACAAAGTAATACACGCCCCTCTAGCCGACGCTGGCCCTACAAGGTACGGGAACTGCGGCAACTTTTTTGACCGCCTCCCTCCCCCACCTCAGCTGATTATTAAATACAGTAGCTCCTGCCAAAATATTAGTCCACATCCCCTGGTGCAGTGCCCCACCAATAGAGACTTAGCTCATGATCCCCCTCTTCTCTGTCCAGCCTACGGGATCCACTTCTCAGGGCCTTGCCTTACAAAAATGTATAGGCTCTCCTTGGCTGTGCCTTCACCACTAAATATTTTTAATGCTATCAAATTTGGGTCAACCTGGATCAGAAAGCTATTGATAAGCTGCATTAATCCAGCAACCCCACTGGCCCCTGGGCTAATTGAGTGGCTCCTTTTTTGAGGTACCATCATGTCGGTCCCTATATGGCTCCTTATACTGCCCCTTCTTCTGCTGATACCAGCTGCACAGTATTGGACACCTGAACTACCATGATGTTTGGTCTACAACAGCACCTTGTGCTGTATACCACATAGCAACTTATCCTTTAATTGCCTCCGTGATTCCAAGTACCAATACCTCGAACCCTGCTCTTGGACCACACATACCAGTAGTACTTATAACACTCCCCCACCACAAGGCCCACCTCCCACCATGCAGACTTCTATCTCATCCCCACCTATTGCGGTAAGGGTACTAGCTCTTGCTACAACAGATCAGCTCTTCTATGGTGGCTACTTTCCAGTCCCTAAAAACATCAGATCTACTAGACGGGAGAAAGGCAGGAATTACAAGCTTCTAATTAGCACTCTTAGATAAATCCTACTTATCCTCCTGCTATGTTCAGGCAACATAGAACTCAACCCTGGCCCCCCCAGAAGCTATTGCTTCACCAGCAGAACTAGCACATTTAAAAGGAATAAGCTTCTTGCATATTAACGTATGTAGCCTCCTTAAAAAGATAACCTTAATACAAACCTGGGTAAATCATACCTCTCCTGACATACTTGTGATTTCCAAAACTTGGCTTAGATTCAGCTCCACTGATAGAGAAGTAAACATCCCCAACTATGCCTTTTTCAGAGCTGATAGGCATGCCAGAGGAGGAGGGGTAGCTATCTACGTTAAAGACAAATTTTCTGCCTTCTGCTTATCCTCGGCATCTGTCGCCAGTGAATTCAAATGCCTAATTCTCAAAGTGGAAATTACACAGACTACTGCATTCTACGTAGTAGGATGCTACAGACCACCGTCTGCTGGCCTACAGCTTGTGTCATATCTAAGTGACAAGTTGGGACAGGGGCTGCCAGAAAATATTATTTTAGGAGACATTAACTTTGACTGGCTCGCTAACACAGCTGCCCTCCTTGCATCCTTCTGTGATGAACATGGGCTTACACAACTTATTACTGAACCAACACGCCCAAACGTGAAGAACCCCAATAAAAGTACACTTTTGGATGTGCTAATGGTGAGCAAACCTCATCTCTTCTCCCACACTGATGTCTTCTTCTCAGACACCAGCAACCATTGTTTTATTACGGGAGTAAGATCCACCAACAACCCAGCACCCATCAGCAAGTTCTCTATGAAGAGATCCAGGCGCAACTTCAGTGAACATGCCTACCTAAACGAGCTTAAGTACTCCCCTCAGTGGCAAGATTTCTACCTGGCCAAAATGATTCCGTCAGCTTACAATATCTACCACGACATTCTATCAAGGGCCCTTAATAAGTATGCTCCCCTGATTAAAGTTCGAACTAGGACCAAAACCTGTAAATGGTTCACCCCTCAGATCAAGTCCTTACTTCTAGAAAGAGATAAACTCTGGGAAAAAAGGGCACAGACTGAACACTGCAGAAGACTGGAACCAGTTCAGGAGACTACAAAATGTATGTACCAAAACAATCAGAGAATCGAAGGCCAACTTCTTCAAATCCGAACTCAACTCTGCCACAAACAGCCCAATCAAGCTCTGGAACACAATCAATGATCTGCTAGGTCACTCCTCAGGAAATTCACTCCCGACCAAGATTACCTCTGGCAACTCGACTATAACCGAAAAGATGGATATACTCGACGCATTCAATAACCACTTTGCTACGGCAGGCATGGCATTTGATAACTCCCCTGCAAACATACTTCACTCCCAGACTGCCAGCCAACTGCCTGAAACTCTGATAGCTTTGCCACCTTTCTCGCTTCAACCTGCCTCACTGAAAGAGGCAGAGGACCTCTTGCTTCAGTTGGATACTAGAAAAAGTGCAGGGACCGACACCCTTGACCCTTACTTCCAAAAATTGCCTACCACGTACTAGCAATACCCATCACCCACCTTTTTAACTTATCCCTGTCTCAGGGCAGCTTACCACCTATGTGGAAGACAGCACATGTCATACCACTGTTCAAATCAGGTGACCCTGGCAATCTCAATAACTACAGGCCAATTTCTCTCCTTCCAGTCTTGTCCAAGCTCCTAGAGAAAATTGTAAATGCACAGCTGAGGACTCACCTTGAGTCTAGGGAACTGCTAAACCCTATGCAGTCTGGATTCAGAGCTAAACATAGCACTATCTCAGCCCTTGCCAAAGTTACTAATGACTGGCAGTGTAATCTTGAGAGCCAAAACTTTATTTGTGCTGTTTTCCTTGATCTAAGCAAGGCTTTCGACACCGTCAACCATAGTCTGCTCCTCTCCTCCCTTCAAACCATAGGTGTGGACCCCTCCTCTCTGCACTGGTTTACTGACTATCTTACAGGGTGCCTTCAACAAGTTAAAGCCGAAGGAGGCCTGTCCCCCTTAAAAACTCTGCAAAGAGGGGTACCTCAAGGTTCTATATTAGGGCCCTTACTTTTTGCAATCTACATTAATAACATCAAGTACTGTATAAAAGAAGCCAACATTCATCTGTTTGCAGATGATACAGTTCTCTACATGAGTCGCCCAACACCTGAAGCTGCCTGCAATGACCTACAGTCAGAATTCTACCTTTTGCAAAGCCAACTCCTCCAAAAAAAGCTACTCCTTAATGCCAAAAAAACTAAAGTGATGGTCCTCTCCCCTTTCATCCATAGAGCTAACCCTGTGTCCAGTGGGACAGTTCCCCAAATTACCACAGTTCTAGGTGAAAAACTAGAATTTGTTACAAAATTCAAGTATCTGGGAGTTTGGATAGACCAAAGACTCTCCTTCATTGAACATATCGAGGACTTGCTAAAACAACTTCGGCAGAGGCTTGGCCTGTTTTTTAGAATCAACCAATTTCTTACTAGAGATGCCAAGAAACAATTGGTCCAATCATTTTTCCTATCATTGGTTGATTACGCTGATTTCCTCTACAGCCAATGTCCCAACTCTTACATGGCTAAACTGGACACACTCTACCATCGAGCACTGAGGTTTATAACAGGACTTCCCTTCAACATGCATCACTGCACCCTATATGCAGCAGTGGGGTGGACACCACTAAAGTTCAGGCACCACAGAAACGCCGCTCTCTGGACCTATAGAGCCATCTCTAATAAGCTGCCTTACTATATCTCCTGCTGTCTTCCCCTGAGTATAACTGGGAAATACACGTTAAGA
Organism: Neoceratodus forsteri; assembly: GCA_016271365.2. Lineage (NCBI taxonomy): Eukaryota > Metazoa > Chordata > Ceratodontiformes > Ceratodontidae > Neoceratodus > Neoceratodus forsteri. Next base: position 1,645,753,802 of record CM057450.1, read on the forward strand.
AGTAACTCAGCTATTACACTTAAAGTACCCAAAGCAAAATCCCACTTCTGCAGGGCAGCCATAAGTTTCGTGCTACTTACCTTATGGAACGATCAACCAAAAAAAACTCAAATTAAGCACTCTAATTGGTATAAATGCCTTCAAGATGCTTTATTTCTGTACAATCAGAGAAGTATGTAACTGCTTCACCCACTCAGTCCCAGTATTGGTGCCTGCACTGGTATATAGCCACGCCTAGACCCAATTTTAAGTACTGACCCCCCAGCTTGCTCCTCACAAGCCTAATTGTTCTCTCTCTTATCCCCCTGTATTATCAACACTAGGCTCGTCCATCCCCTTATCCTTCCTTTCCCAACCTTGGATAGGAGCTCACTACCCCTGGGTAGTGACATCCTACCATGGCCCATACTTTATAGCATTCAATCCTGGGGCTCACACATACTACTTTTCTCCATCCACCTTCTCTACATCCCATTTTACCAACTCCTCTCTGTGCACCGTGCCCTCCTAGCTTTTCTCCCCCTACCTCCCTACCTCCCTCCCTTCCCCCCTACCTTCGACTCTACCTGGTGTATATTTTTTTTTCCTCCTGCAACCTTAGATAACTTGCTTTATCTTCCTATAGACACTTCTATGTATGTAAATACCCTGTAATCTGTACAATATCTGTATAATTCTATGTACATATGAACTTCTTTTTCTTCCTCTCTGTAAACAGTATTATCTGTATTGCCTTGTAAATACCTGTGTTGACCAGTATATACAATTGTTCGTGCTCCACCCAGGTCCATCTTGCAAATGAGCTTCTGCTCAATGATGAATGCCTGGTTAAATAAAGACTTGATTGATTGACTGATTGATTGACATATTCAGATACCTCATAGGGTCATGGTGGCAGCAGAAATTAATATGTAATCAACGTGAAGCACCAAATAAGCTCCCGATTAAAGTAGGTTGCATTTGTAGCAGCTAGCAAAGTAATTAGGCAGACAGAAACAGCAACTTATTAGGGTTTAAATTAATGGGGATTACAGGCAATAAACCTCTGGCAATCTAGAACTCAGGGTAAGTAAGTCACCAAGTGAGCACAGGGATCATAAGCAGCAACCAGCATAGATATTAAGCAAACAGCAAGCTCTCTATCTAGGCTTGAGTTATAGGAATTAACTTGCTATCTGTCTGAATACCTACATGCCTAGCCTTTCCATGTACTCTGTATCCAATATTCATAGTCTGTGTACTGTAAGTACTATATATATATATACTCTGTGTACTCTACAAATCTGGTTGATTATACCATCAGGACAAGTATAACTATCCGTATTTATTTCCTGTTTGGCTCACTAGCCAGATTTGAATTTGCGAGATGGTTCATAGCTTTGGTACAACTTTTGTACAAATCTCCAACTGCCTCAGTTCTCATCAACTGGATGATTTTGCCAGTAGTTCCCTTAGACAGAGGAACCAGACAGGGATGCCCTCTTTCTACATTCTTAAACATACTAGCAGTGGAAACTTTGGCCTCCAAAATTCAAGCTCACCCTGGCTTTTGACACATTCCAATTAGCCCCAAGATAAACAAATAAATACTATTCACGAATTACATTGCACTCATTTTTTGTCAGATACTCCTGAGGCTCTAAAAGCCCTGAGTACAACTCTCACTGAATACTCAACCCTCTCAGGGTATAAGCTCAATGGGAGTAAATCTCAAGTATTGCCAATCACACCCTTTTGTACTCAGGACCTATTCAGGGAATGTTCCTATTAATGGGCACTGGTGGGTGTCACCTGCCTAGGGGTTCAATTTCGGCCCACTGCAAAGGACACAATTCAGGCCAACATGAGCATAATGACAGACACAATAATCAAAGATATACAGCACTGGGATTCAATATACCTATCCACATGGAGAAGAGTAAATGCACTGAAGATGGTAGCTCTCCGCAAGCTTCAGTACATCCTCAATAACCTCCCAGTGCCCCTTCAGACTACATTCTTTGCACAAATCAATGCAAAAATCTCCACCTTTATCTGGGATCATAAAACCCCAAGGTTAAAATTGAGTACGCTCCAACTGCACTGGAGCCAAGGGGGATTTGGCCTCCCCAACCTAAAATTGTTCCATGACAATGTCACCATTCAGCAGGCTGTCACCTGTATAAAACCAGGTCTGTCAGGCACCCTCTCAGTGGTTGACCATCAAAAGACACCAATCAACACTACCCCCATACACATGCCTTACCATGCCCATATTGGAAACTGGGAGTAAAGTCCTCTCCCTGCACCAGAGACATGCAGAAAGTATGGGCAACACACACAGGCCTACTGGGGTTGTTTAACAAAACATACAAGTTACATCCCCTCTGGCAGAATCCACAGCTGCAACTTGGGAAGGAATCCCTTCCATGGCCCCTTTGGCAGATGAAAGGTATTCAGGCATTAGGAGAGCTATACCATCCTACCACGGGAGCCCTCAAATCCCTTGAAGATCTCCGAACTGAATATGGGAACCCAGTACCCATTTCCGACAATATCGTCAGCTGAGAGACTGTCTCAGAACCTATGTTTCTCCTAACCACTTCCTTCTAATGTCACAGCCATGGGAAGATTGGATCAACAAACTGAAATACGCAAAACATCTAGCTAGCCAATATATCAAACAGAGAAGCAGGGAACTCCTGCCATCAAGCCCTCAAAATGCAATACTGCAATGGGAAAAGAGTTGTATATGGCTATACCCCCAAGAAGGCTGGGACATGGTCTAGACCTTAGACTACAGGGCAAATAGAGAAATACAGAGAAAAGATATTCAATGCAAGATACTGCACAGAGTATACAGAACACCCCACTGACTTTAAAAAGCAAAACTGACATGTGACAGTAACTGTTGGAGATGTACATCCCCTCAGTCCACACTGACACAAATACTATGGACCTGTCCAGCAACTGAAAAATATTGGACCTCAATATGGAACACACACAGACAGTTGACACCTCTACCACTGGCTTGGGATCCTAGACTGGGTCTCTTAAGCCTCCAACCGGATATCCATCCCTTAGATACCTACCAGTTGTAATGGATTAATGGGGAACTTATGGCTGCCAAAGGGTATTACTTTGACAATGGAGACAATCTGAACCTCCACATTTGCAAGAATGGCAAGCCCTACTGACCTTATCCTCCAGATATGAGAAGCTGTAGTGGAGGGTAAGGCAAATCTATTCTGGAAAGCCTGGAGCCCCTACGTAAGACTCCATAACCTTGAAACTCCACCTCTTCCACCAAACAGATGAAGCCACACACACCATTGTGGACTTTTTCCACCTAGTGCTCCAGTAGGACCACACACGTACTGCCTGACACACAAGACCTCATCATGTGCTACAGGACCTTGTATCTCCTGAACCTCCTGCAGAGGACCCACGATAGCTTAAGCTACACCAAGCTAATATAGAATTATCACATCTCAGCACACAAGCATAGAATCACTGACAAAGTAAGTAACACTTGACTACCAAAGACTCCCTCATGAAGATATAGGAACAACTCCAGACTCCAGTTCACCCCCAGATATTAGGTACAAGTTACAATAATGGATGATTTTTGTTCCCCCCTTCAAGTAAGGTCAGTATAAGCTTATGAAATAGAGAGGAGGACTGTCCCTCCATTTGCTCTCATTTACCTTATGGTGCTGGGTAACATACAATATTTTCTGACAATATTGATATGCCAGTGTCAGTGTCAGTGGCTCAGTAGGTAGCACACTTGCCTCTGAGGCCGGGAGATCAGAGGGCTGTGGGTTCAGTTCCCACATCTAGCACTTGGGTTAATATCCCAGAACTGACACTGTAGTGCAGCATGAGAGGGATGCAGCACTTCTGAGGTGCCGTCTTTCGGATGAGACGTTAAACCGAGGTCCCATCTGCCTGGATTGGCGGAAGCTCAGGCTGATGTTAAAGATCCCATGGCACTTTTAGAAAAGAGTAGGGGAAATTTTTATTACACAGTAAAAAAAAATATACCAAAGGAAAGCAACAGACATAATGTTATACAAGGGAAAAAAAACAATAATTCCAAACATCATATGTAATAATAAAGAAGAAAAAAAAAGGAAAAAACAGTAATTCATCCTACCCATCCAATAGTATGCCATAACAAAGCACCTACTACTTCTCCTAAAGTGCGGAATTCATATTCATAAAGAGTGTCCAGTTCTTCCTGTATATGAAAAAAAACATCTTGCAGCTGTAAAACTTTGTTCTGGAGCACTCTCAAACACCTGGCCTGCCAAATATGCCATTTTAGACAGGCTAACAAAACTATTACTGTGCTTTTATGCCATTTGTTCCACTCTTCTGGAATCTGCCCCAATACCAAAATATCATAAAAAAGCAAACCAAATAGTGACTCTCCCCACCAATGTGCCAATGCGGACCAAACATTTTGAGTAAGGGAACATTCAAAGAACAAGTGCTGCATTGTCTCAAATTGCCCCTGGCAGGATTGTGCCTGACAAACCCTATCACTAAGCTGCTTGTGCTTGTGATTGGCTTTCACATTGAGCTTTTGATGAGCCACAGCCAAACCACATCCTGCATTTTTTTAGGGATTTTAGGTTCTATGACACTTGTTAATAATGAAACTGCGTTTATGCTAGTAGGTACATTAAAAAGAGGGTCTTCAAAATAACAAGAGGATACAATATAATTGTAAAAGGATTTCTGTTCATGAGAAACAAACCAGCTGAGCTCCACTTTCCACATCCTAATATACTTCAATGTATGCTGAACATAAATAGGTAGTTGTTTATCTGTAGAATGCCACTTACCCCGTCCCTAGGCTGTTAAAAACGGGCAACCCCACAGTATCATATGCATTTGACCCATTTCATCTTGTTCTAATAACATAGGTCTAACTGAACTATAAAAAAAATTACCAAAAAAAATAGACAATGGGATGTATCATACCCAGTCCACCTGCACTCCAGGGTCTGTAGGTGTGTGCCCTCTTCACAGGGTTCAAACGACTACCTCACAACAGCTGAAAAAAAAGACTCATAATTTTGGTATACATGCAAAACAGCAATGGAAATATACGGGACATAAACAAAAAAAGAGGAGCAATATAGGATTTCAAGAGAAACACTGGTTTTTTACATGTCATCTTCCAAGATTGCCATTTTTTAACCTTGTGGTACGCTATGTCATAAGCCATGTCCAAATTACTCTGTACAGACTCATGAGAACCAAAATATACACCAAGGAGTTTCAAATTATATGTAACAACAGGAATATCAAAGGTGCTTATACTAGGGGCCGTACCTAAAGGCATCAATGAACACTTAGAAATATTGATCTTAATTGTAGTACTGGCTTGCAAAGAATCCAAAAGGACAAGGACTTGCTTTCCAGAATCCATATCAGCTATAGAGCAGATACAGTTATCCGCATAAGCCAATATTTTCGAAAAGTAATAACCACCTAAGGAGACAATAGTCAAAATATTGTCATCTATTTCAATGGAACGCAACAAAGGATCCAAACCAAAAACAAACAACAACGGGCTCAGAGGACAGCCCTGGCAAACCCCAACCTGATAAGGACAGGGAAACCTAAATGCCCATTAACCAAAGGTGTCACCGTTGCTGAAATATAGAGGGTTTGAATCAAAGCCAAAAAATGAACAGGAATACCATAGTGTGTCAGAACAGCCCAAAGACAATCATGGCATATGGCATCAAAGGCTTTCTCTTGATCTAGGGCTAACAGATAGCCAGATAGCCTATTTTGAAGACCCTGATCTATTAATTCCCTAATATAGACTAAGTTCTGAGAGATGTTTCTGACAGGAACAGCACAAGTTCACGTGGAAATTAACAATTTGTTGGCAATCTTGGAGAGACGGTGAGCTAAAATATTAGCCAGAATTTTATAATCAGAGGTTAACAAACTCAATGGTCTCCAATTTTGTAATAAAGCAGGATTCCCTTTTTTATATAGAAAAATCATCATACCATTACTCATACTAATAGTAAGTCTTTTTTCTGCCCAGACAGCTTGAAAAACTAAAAGTAACCACGGTGAGAGAATATCTACATATGCTTTGTAAAATTCGTTCGGCAGGCCATCTATTCCTGGTTTAGTGTGTGTAGACAAACGGCCTATGGCTTGAGTAATTTTGCCTAAAGAAATAGGGGACTCAAGTGCCTCAATTTCTGAGGGTGATAGTGACGGAATTTCAAAGCGTTGAAAAAAATGGTGGAAAGAATCATAACTGGGCTTTTTAAAAGTCTGAAAAACATAGGACTGAACTACAGTCCGTAATCCTCTGGTGTCGTGGACAAGTGACCCATCAGGAGCCTTTAAAGTGGACATACACAATTTTGGCAGTTCCTGCTCAGAAAGATCAAGTGGATTTACTTGCTCAGGAGTACCAGTAATAATATATTTCTGTTGATACCTATACCTAAGTTCTCGTGTTTTGAGAAAGTCAATCATCTTAGTTTTAATAGCTAAAAACTGTTGGTGCATAGTACCTGGTGAGGAGCATGCCTGTGACACCAATTTTAAATACTGAGACCTATAACCCAGATAAGTTAAATAGGAATTCCAGGCTTTAGTCCAAGAGACTTGAAGAAAAAGTGTCTTCAGATCACTTTCAGTGTCTTCCCACCAATCGAGTGGACTATCATACAAAAAAACAACAACTGATCTGATCGAAAAAAGGAAAGTATCTGTGAGGAAAGACCATCATCTTGTAATAAGGATGTATTCAACCTCCAATAAGCACATCCCATCAGAAGTTCTTGAAATGAGCCAATAGTTAATTTGAGAATTAAATGATCAGAAGTCTCTAATGGTAATGTTGTAATGGTAAAACATGTAAGTCTCTCTGACAAAAAACAAAAATCTATTCTGGAAGAAATGGTACCTTTAAAAAAGGTATGAACTGGTATTAATTGCAATTTATCATAAGCATCTACTAAATTATTACTTTTTAGGACTTGCAATAATGCATTAGTATCACAAAACAGCTTTTGGGTTTTACAACCCCAATCTCTAGCAGCAAGACCACAATTAAAATCACCGCCGCAGAGGACCAGCTTTGAAGCATGCAAATACGGAGAGATGCGATGAAACAAAGCTGACCTGTCAGCCTTTGACTGAGGGGCATAAACATTAATAAGGCGGTATGCACAATGGGAAACAATGATATCCAAAAGCATAGCCCTACCAGGTAGTAGGTCTAAGACTTGCAAAACTTGTACTTTTATATTAGAAAATAATATACCCAAACCATCACAAACATCCTGTCCTAGTGACCAGAAGGAAACACCCCACCGCCAATCCTTTTCTGCATCTTTTATGCCTTTCAGGGAACTCAATCTGGTATCCTGTAAGAGGATGATAGAACCAGAATGTTCACTAAGGCTGGCAAAAGTAATACATCTCCTTAATTGAGATTTGATACTGTTCACATTAACAGTAAGGAAGGAAATATCTTTTGCCATAAAATTAAGGAAGGTAAGAGACAAGGACTAGGAGAAAAGGAAAATCATTTCCTTTTCTTCCTCTTTTTTGGTTTAGGTTTATCCTTAACCTCTGTATCAGGAGAAGGTTCTGGAAGGGAGTAGGCAACCGAGGAGAAATCAGAGTCTACCCCATCATCATCTCCCTCATGATCCAGTAAGGGGGCAAAAGGGTTAGGAGCTACAACTAAATCAGTCTCAGGAAAAGGAGAAAGGGCTTCAGAACTTGATTTCAAAGACCTAGAACGAGTGACCCATTGAAAGGGAATTTCACACTGCACTCCTGGGAGGGCATACTATTAGTCTCCTGTTCTTCCACAAGTACACTAGTCCAGGGAACATCAAGTGGAGGGACTCCCCTATCAACCAAAGGAAGAGCCACTTGTTCAGAGTTTGTAAGGAGAGGAGGAGAAACAGGAATAAGTTCAGCACCCTCCCTAATAGTAGGAGGAGAAACTGGGGCAGTAGTGTTCATATGCTCTAGGGCCTGAGCCTGAGTTGCCCCTTCTCCAGCAGGAACTGAAGAAGAGGTGGATGGTATGTGGGGAACAGTAGTAGGTAAATCAGTATGCAGAAGTAAATCTTGCATCTTCTGGTGCTCCTTTTGAGCACTAGCAACATACACATCTTGTTCAGCATGGAGAGCAGGATCAGCCTGATTATGAGAAGCCCAAGAGCAAGAGCAGAAAGTGTGGCTCTGCTCATCACAGAGGTTACACCTCATTGGACATCTGCAGTGAGCCCCTATATGGCCTACATCTCCACAAAGCCCACACTTTTGTTGGTCTCACACATTACTCAAATGCTCCAATGTCCCACACTTATAACAGGCCCTTGGCTGCCCCAGATAAAAAAAGAACACTCCTGTCCCGTCCCAGAAAAAAACAGTTAGGCAAGTGTTTAGTTAAGCCATTTTACAAATGCAGGTCAATTAAATAATGTCAAGCAGGGGGGCCTTTAACAGTACAGTGCTGCTGTAACCAGTAGGTTATATCAGCAATGTTAACTCCATTGCGAAACAAAATCGTAATTTTCTTTGTAACAGGTTTAGTTAGGGGAATAGCTATAAAAGGTTTCCATAAAGGAGTGTTTTTTAAAACCTGATATTGTTTCCAAAACTGGTCCAACCCTGCAGGTTGCTTAAAACTGATGTCAAATATAGAATCCCCAGGCATATGAATTAATGCATAGATCTCATACGCATAAAACCTCATACTTTTTTTCAGTAATTCCCATCCTATAAAAAGTCTATTAGGAATATCATCCATTGATCCCCTAAATTTCAACCTTACTGCATTATGTCTGGTTGCAGGCTCATTTAATAAACCAAACATAGCAGGAAATAGTTTTTCATTCACCTTGGCATGCCATACAGATGAGGTAGTTTGTTGCTCAGGTTCAGTCAGTGAAGATGCTGCAGGATTAGACTGTTGAGATGCAAGGCTGCCATTCAAGGCCTCAGCGAGAGGTGGGGGGTCAGTGGGAAGTGGCAGGCCATCTTCTTCTAGCTGCCTAATATCATCCATCAGATCAGGACAGGGAACAAGTGAAACAGGAGCAGACCTCTCAGCGGGTAACTGACCTGGAGGAATTCCTGAGTCTGCAACTGGGGAAGAGAGAGCTTTGTCCCCTCCTGCAGGTAAATTTGCATCCCAAGAGTTCCCATCAGGAGATTTCACCCACCCCGCAGCTTCTAAGGCTGCAGCTACCCAGGTAGCAGGGGATTTAGCTTCCCCATCAATCGAATGCCTAGGTGGTATAAAAACAGGTGCAGCCACTGATAAAGAAGGGGATATACAACCTTTAACAACTTGCATACTTGTACCCCCAGCCCGAGAGCAGGTGTCCTTCGGGGAGAGCCCTATAGAGAAAAGCCCCACTTTTGAGCCTTCTGAAGTAACAGTCAAACTACTCGTAGTAGCAGTCCCCACAGATTCAGTAATCAGATGCTGTAGTACAGAGGCAGAAAGAACCGCAGACTCACCCCTTTCCATTTGTGGCGTCTTAGTGGAACAGGAAGGTTGTTCAGGTAGCAGTTCCGTGGGTTCCATAGCTGGGGCTTCAGGGAAAGAAACTGGTGCAGCGGTGTTACATGATCCTTCCTGTTCCGGAATGCGGGGAACATCCTCCTGAGTCAGCTGCAGTTCCAAAAGTAAAAGGTTCCATTGGCAGTCCAGCTCAGCGAGCCTAGAATGAATTCCAACAGCAGCACCGGCCAACAAAGACTCTCTTGCTGCCAAAGGAACACTGCAGGAGCCAACCTCAGCAGGTAACGGCATACTATCCATAGAAACTGTCTGGTCCATAGCCGAATCCGATACCAGGTTCATCACATCGTCCATCGGGAGCTGAGGAGGTGATCAGCTCCTCAGCCTCCCACACGTCTGTTCTCTCCAAAAAACTCCCACACTCTGAAAAGAATCGCAAGGCTGCAGCGCCACCTGTCTCACAGAGTAGGGGAATTTCCCCGGTGTCCTGGCCAAATTTCCCTCATTCACTAAAAATACCACCAACAGCTTAATCTGGTTCAAGGTCAGTTGGCATTCATCTGTATCCCCCTCCACCGGGACGTGCCTGAAAATAGGCAGGATTTGTCTAGTGCACTTACCCAGTCAACAAAAACTAAATAAATAAAAATAAAACATACCTGCCTGTATACAGTACCTGTATGTCATAGGCCTGTATATTATTACATGTTTATGTTTAGACTGTTATAAAGTTGTTACTGTATCATGTTTATTGGAAATAGAAAAGAAATAAAAACTTTTATGGAAAAAAAGTCCGTATTTACTTCCAATGATGATTTATTTATTTAAAATTTGTCAACCAGGAGATGCACACAGAGCTGGAGCTCATTTCCAGGTGGGACACCGGGACACCGGAGGAGGGTTTGACAAATACAATAAACAAAATCTGATGAACGCAAAATACAGTACCAAATTAAATAACAAGTACAATGTGCCATACAAAGTATTTGATGATACAGGAAACATTTATAAATTTACAGGCATTCACATTGTCAAAAAGTAACCAGTGTAGTAACAAAGAATGTCAGTGCAAGCTGGATGAGAAATAAGGATAGTCATAGTAGCCAGAGGCTAATGAAAATCAAATGAGGCCAACACAAATGCAATATGGCTTATAACAATACTGCAATTTTTTTTATGTTTATCATTTCCATAAAACTGAGAAGCAATTCACATCCTCATACAAAGCTGCTAGGTAATAAAAACAAATACAATGATTAGGTAATTAACCAGAAAAGTTGATATACAAAAGGCAGTGGCTTTGTAATCCTTTACAAAAGGAGTGTGGGGAACCTAATATTAATGTGTCTATAGAAGGTAAAAGAAAATGCTAGCCACTTCAAAGGCTAGATATCAGTCCTGTGGAGAGAATCTCAAGGTATAATGCAAGTACAAACATCAGTTTGTTATTAACCAGATTTAAGAAACTGAAAACAAGGGATAATTCTCCTGAACACCATCACCCCCTCCAACCCCCAAATCACAACCACAAAAAAACTCCAGAATAGCAAGAAAGGATAGCTGTATGAGTAAATGCCCTAGAATTTATCATAACATACTGCAGCGCTTTTTATAATGATTATGACTACACTTCATCTGCATGAAATACCAAAATGGCTACCGCCATATGGTGACAGGCAACCTGTGCACTGTCTTCTATCCAAAGAAATCCCCAAACTGTTTCAACAAAGTGAGAGCAATTTCCCAAAAGTCTGAACTGAACAGTTTATACCGAATCTCCAAAAACTATGACCTTAGCAGACAGGTGCAGGGTTAACAAAAGTGAATAAAAGTGAAACAAACAAAAAAATAGTCACTGTAGTCCCACATGTACTGATCACTAGCCAAACTTTATTTAAGTCCAACCAAATCTTCCTTATTCATTCAGTCAATTCTTTCTTTTGCTGCAAGTTTTGCATCCTTCTTCCCCAGCTAATGGCCCACATCCCTGGGATTGGAAAATTATCAACTTTTACCGCTATTGGAGATATGGAGCCATGCTGGAAAAATAAACAAATGGATAATTCCCAGAGCTCTGAGGTGCTGTCTGACCCCATCGAACTTCTTTCCATGAGCCCTCATCTGAAAATACCAATCTCAAAAGACCTTAATATCCAATGCATTAATGGCTAATGGATAAGCTGCTCTGGCTGCAAGGAGTAACAGGTCAAGAACATCTGGTCTGGAGGTATGCACTAGGATAGTCCAGGGCAGCATGACATTCTGAGGGTGGATTCTGACTTTTTTCAGGCAATCCCACTGAAAATCAAGGATTTATGTGAGAGAGTCTTGCAGCCACTTCCCAATATAGGCAAGTAGATTGGTGCACTCCACACCATCTGGAACACCTACTAATCAAAGGTTGCCAGCCCTCACTATCAAGGCACCCACAAAGCTGGGTGTTTTCTTGTGTTAATGTGGCCACTGCTGCTTGCGTTGATATCGAGCTATTGATCACTTCTCCTGCTCTACAACTGAAACTGTCAGGGTCTTCATGGCCACATAGAACAAGGGGGCACAATTTGAAGATAGAAGGGGGGAGGCTCAGAGGTAATTTAAGGAAGTATTTTTTCACAGAGAGGGTTGTGGATGTATGGAACAGCCTTCCAGAGTAGGTTGTGGAGTCAAAAACAGTGGTGGAATTCAAGCATGCATGGGACAGTCATAAGGAAATTCTAGGGGATGGGGTTAGGAAGAAGTAGGCTGCTGATTAACTAGGATCTGCAGCTTATCCATCAGGTAGGGAAATGGGCAGACTGGGTGGGCCAAGCGGTCCTTATCTGCCGTCAAATTCTATGTTTCTATTGTGAGTCTCTGACTTAGACAACATTGTTTCTGTCTTTGCATTCATCATTTGTAACGTCTCTACCATGGTATGCCATGTAGTGGTGGGTGAAGTGGGCTCAATCCACTCCGTGAAGTGATTCGTGTTTTAAAGGCAGATTCGCAGAGTGCTCTGCAATGTGAAGTGGAGTACTTTGCATTATAATGAGTAACGTGAAGTCCATTTAAAACAATGACTTCACGTTACTCCACCTTCCCAGACCACTACTCGACCAAATTTTAAAGCGAAGTGCATTGAAAGCAATGTACTTCACCTCACTTTGCCTTGTTTTTAAGCTCCGAAGGCGATTTTTTTTTTATTTGCTAAACTTTATTCATTTTAGATATGTAACAGCAATCCATACAAACAACATGACAATGCTGGGAGAAAAACAACTGATAATCAATGACATGAGTTATAGCATTCGTTGTCAAGTTACCATACATAAGAACCTATATTTTGATTAAGTTGTCTGCATCCCCCCCCCAATACTCTCCCTCCCACCCCATCCCGGTCTGCCACGTGGTTTTATGAAGAATCTTTATGAAGAATGTAATTATGAAATACTGGCTTGGGAGTTATGCCATATGGGGTGTAACCCTCATGAAGAAAGCCAGTAGAGATGATTATGGAAAAGGTCTATTGTGTATAAGACTGTGCAGTGATTCCAATCTTTGTTTATATCTCCCCAGTCTATTTGTGGTTCCTGCAATTATAAACTCTGCTTGTAGAGCAAACATGATTTCCTTGAACCATTCTATGTAAAGAGGGGTAGATGAGTCCAACCAATGCCTTAGTATTACTTTTTTAGCACAGGCTGTAATTAAAGCCATATAGGCTCTCTGTTGAGACCCTTGTGCCTGCATATAATCACCAAGAATACAAGTTTCTGGATTGAATTTGTCAGTTAAAGTAAGTAAAGGGTTAAGACTTTTGAATATCCAGCCAAAAGGAAGTAATTTTGTCACAGGACCATAGCATATGGAATAAATCAGCAGGTGCCTGCTGGCACTTTGGACATTGGGTGGAAGGTAATACCCCCATTTGGTGAAGTTTAGATGGTGAGTAATATAAATTGTTGTTAGTATAATATTGCATGAGTCTGTACCTGTCCCACTTAATATACTTATATAGGTATTTCCAGATGTTGGACCAAGACCTAGATGAGGAATTCGATGGTAAAATATTATCCCACCAATAGAACCTCTGACCTTCTAGGGTAGCAATTTGTTTTAGGAGGAATTTATAAGAATAGGAAATGATGTGAGATGTAGGGGTAGATTTGATATATGGGAGCAAGGTAGACATTAGGGAGCTATTCCAACCCCCTGAGCCAAAATGAGACACTAATAGGTGGGATATTTGAAAAAATTTAAACACTTGATTCATAGGCCATTTAAAAATGAGTCTGGCCTCCTTGAAGGAGAGCAGTTTTTGATCTCGGACCAACTGGTCTACCCTTTTCATTCCCTTATTTGGTCAAAAAAGGTGGGGTTTAATTATTGTCCCTGAAATTAAGAGGTTGGGAATAGAGAACAGGGGTTGGCCAATATCTCTGTGTGCATCTATTCTAAGGAAATTATTTAACTGATGCCGAGTGTGAAGTAGGGCATACAGTGGTGTGTCCTGTAAGGATTTAGGGAGATTCTTTCTAGTAATAAAAGGAAGAGTCTTAGGGTCAATGCCATTATCCAAACATAAAGCCTGTTCAATTCTGACCCAGGAGGGACAATAAGTGGATTCTAGGATAGCTTCTGAGAGTTGTAACCAGAATCTGATTCTTTCCAGATGGATAGCTAGATGATATATATAAAAGTTAAGGGCTTGAAGACCTCCGTCAGTTTTCTGACGTGTAAGTTTAAGATAGTTTTGCCTAACTTTTTTTCCTTGCTATATAAAGGTACTAATGATTCTATACATCTGTGAAAACCACGATAGTGGGAGGGCCCCATTGAACATTTGCAAAGGGTATAAGATCCAAGGAAGTACATTCATTTTTATTATGCTCATACTTCCCCATAAAGAAATAGGTAATTTTGACCATCGCTTGAAATCATCTGATAAGGTCTTATTTAAAACATCTAAATTTAGTTTTTTCATAATGTGGGAAGTGGGGTGCAGGAGGACTCCTAAGTACTTAAGTTTTTCAGTATTCCAGCGTAGGCCCAAATGTTCGATGTCACTCATCAGTGTGAATTTGTTAAGGGGGGAAAACTTCCATTTTCCCATGTTTAGCTTGTAATTTGAAATTGCCTCAAACTGCCATATAATTTGAAAGGTTGCCGGGAGGGATTGGGTAAGATTGGTGATATGCAACAGTAAATCGTCTGCGTAAGCCAATAATTTATATTCTGTATGACCAATTAATATCCCAGATACCAGATCTGAGTTTTTAATTTTCCTAATAAGTGGTTCTAGATACAAGTTAAAAAGGAAAGGAGAGAGGGGGCATCCTTGTCAGGAACCCTGGGATAAAGTAAAGGGTGTAGAGAGAACACCATTGCAGTGAATTTGAGCTGTTGGTAATGTATACAAAATTTTAACCCACTGTATAAATTCTTGCGGGATATGGTATCTGGGCAATAACAAAAAGAGATAATCCCAAGAAACCCTATCAAAAGCCTTTTCTGCATCCAGGGAAATCAGAGCGGCAGATGTAGTAAGATCCCTGAATGCAGAGGAAAGGTAGGCTACTTTTCTAAGGTGATCGGACGATAATCTCCCTTTAACAAATCCTACCTGTTCTATACTAATAAGAGATTCCCAGACCTGACCTAGTCTAGATGAAAGTATTTTGGCAAGGATCTTAAGAGGCACATTAATTAGAGAAATTGGTCCACGGTTGAGAATAAGAAGAGGGTTTTTGCCAGGCTTAGGAAGAACAATTATGATGGTCTGAGTCAGGGAGGTGTTGGATATATATTTTTTTTAAGATGTATTGAAAAGTTTCTAGGAGAACAGGAGCAATCATTTCTTTAAATCCTTGATAAAAATTTGTTGTGAATCTGTCAGGCGATTATCCCATGACAGGGAATCTATGGCTTCACAAACTTCTGATAAGGTAATGGGAGCTTTCAAGATATTGATCTGTGAATCTGATAACACTGGGAGATCAATATCTTGGAAAAAGTTGTCAAATTGTTGGGACAAGGAGGAATGAGCTGAGGCTGAGTATAGATGCTGGTAATATTCTTGGAAAGCATTCGCATTATCTGGGGGGGAGGTAAGTAGTTCCCCTGTAGTCAAGTAGATAGAGGTGACTAACTTATCAGCTATTTGGGTACGAAGACGAAGGGCCATGAGCCTCACAGCCTTTTCCCCTTGATCAAAGTATGACACTTTAGACCAGAGCATTAGGAATTTGGCCTTTTCAGCTAATATTTGATTATATTGTGCACGGAGAGATTCTACTTTTGCCCAGTCTTCTATTGGAGCGGAGGGTAGAAGGTGACGTTCTTGTTCTTCTATCTGGGTTAGGATTGCGGAGAGGACTGCAGCTCTTTGCTTTTTACACTTAGTCGCCAGACGAATCAATTTGCCCCTCATTGCACATTTCAGAGAGCCCCATAGAAAATCTTTTTTAGGTATTGATGGGGCATTAAAATCTGTAAAATTAGAAATGAAAGTTTGGAGGAGTTGTATTTGTTCATCAGATTTCAGGAGTTGGTTGTTTAATTTCCAGAGTTTGTCTCTATGTATATAAGGGGAAACCTCAAGGAGGAGATGGGCAATATGGTGGTCAGAAATTACCTTAGAGGAATAGTATGCTAGGGAGACACCCGGCAAGTGGTCTATTGAGATGAGAAAATAATCTAGACAGGAAAAAGAGTGATGAGGAAGGGAATGAAATGAAAATTCCTTACTGTTTGGATGCAAAAGCCTCCAAGGGTCTGTGAGACTAAGGGAGTGCATTAGCTCATATAGTGCTTTTTGTCATGGTGAGGGTTTTTGCCTTACCTGGCCAGATCTATCTAGTTGGTTAGACAAGACCAGGTTTCAATCTCCTCCCAAAATTATTGGAAATGTAGTCCAAGGGGCAAGGGTGGTCACAAGACTGGGAAAAAATTCTGGGTCATCGCTGTTCGGTCCATAAATGGATCCTAATATTAATTCTGAATGACCCAAAAGGGCCCTAAGAATCACATATCGGCCTCCTGGGTCAGCAATTTGGGGGATAAGCCAGAATGGGACTCTCTGGGATATAAGGATAGCTGTCTCTCTTTTATTGGAGTCAATTCCAGAGCAAATACCCAACCCACCCAGTTTCTCCGTAAGTAATTTATTTGATTGGGTAGCAGGTGTGTCTCTTTTAGAAATGCTACATCTATTTGCAGGTTTTTAAGATGAAGTAGAATTTTGGTTCTCTTAGCCGGGGTCTGTGCTCCTTCTATATTCCAGGAACAGTATTTAAGACCAGCCATAAATGAAACTTAAACCTAGAAAAGGAAAATAAGTTTTATCAGGAGAACACCAGATCAAACCATCTGAGTTAACAACAACTAATCCCAACCCAGTGGCAGACATCCCCTGTGGTATTATTCTACCTCCCCCCACCCCCATCCCAATATGCTTAAACCCCAACTTCCAAATCTCTGGAAGTACTCCCTTGATCTCCCCAGTCTACATTTCACTATTAAGAGAAGAAAAAACCCAGACTGGGAAACTGATGTGGGAAGATCAAAACCCAATGTCTGACTCATGACTGCTTCCTAAAACTAGACAGTGCTGCTCTTCCCCCCCACCGCAGCCCAAGCCCGTGATTGAAGTATGTTTTATAAGTTACAAAAAAAATTTAACAACATTCAAAGAACAGATGCAATAACTATGTGTAGTTCCTACCTAACAACATTGAACTGGAAATGTACTATATATGTAACACTTAGGGGCTACCAGCCACCTAAAACATTAATTAAACTCAAATTACGATGTTCTTTCAGTTGAAATACATCATAACCATATTTGATAATAATATAGAGGAGATCCCCTAGATAAAGTTGTATTCATTGGCATACCCTGTCCAACACTATAACCTTAACTACAATGAGGAGAAAAAAAAGAAGGAGAGGGGGCCCCTGCATTACTAGAGTGTATTAGGCAATTCTTAAAAATCCCATTGCCTTAATTATTAATATGCCAGGTTAACACATAAAAAAGTATTTTGAGCTGTTTAAGCTATTGACATTAATTCAAGTTAAAATAAAAGGAAACAGAAGCCCTGGTAATAACAATATAATAATCGTAGTCACCATTGAGAGAGATCCACAAATGAGTCAAGCCGCAGCGTGATCGATTTACATGACTTCTATGGTAAAATCCCATCTTACTGACAGAGGTCAAAACAAACAATGCGTGTTGGGGGCTACATAAAAAAAATGTAGTTTGCTGGTTATTCACTACTCTTCACTGTGTTTGTAGACAAAAGCTTGCACAATCGAGTAGCAGAACTGCGAGCATGCGTGTCTTCGAGCGGCTCCTCTATTCGCACATTTGCGATGGTGCATACTAGAGTTCGAGAGGATGGCTAATGTTTAAGGGCCAGAGAAACACCTTGGGGCAAGCAGGCTTACCAATGACCAAAGAATCAACCCTGGATCGAAAAGGTGAAAACAAAACAAGCGCTTCCATGAAAGAGGGCTGCGAGTTCTCGGTTGAAGCAGCACAAATAACTTGCGCGGAGTAAACCCAAGGAAAAAATGTATACCACAGGCAGGGTGGACAGTATCTTCACATCCTTACTTGATAACCCAATAAGTCAACACTTGGAGACCAATTAAAGATCACGTCAAAACCACTGTAATTCCCAATCTTCTTACCACTTGGATGTAAGGGATCAGCGCTGATTGAACAGATCAGGGAACAAGATTGCTAGTTCTTGGGCAGCCTGGTCAGCGTTGTCAAAGGACTTCCAGCTACTCTGATGCAATATGGACAGCCTGGCTGGGTATAGCATCCGGAATTTAATACTGGCAGCAATCAACTTAGTGATACTAGGGTGATATTCGGCTTGCTTCTGGCGTGTGGCTACTGGGAGGTCCTGTGAAATTCTAAGGACTGCATGTTCCCATTTGATCTCCTGTAATTCCCCAACTGTGGCCAGAACATGTTGACGATCCATGTAGCTAAGTACACATAAGATAAATGGCCTGGGCTTGGATCTGGAAGGTGACCTAGGTCTTAAAGATCTGTGGGCCCTTTCCACTACGTACGAGGCAGAATGAGGTGGGGGGCCAGCAATCTTTAGAAGTAACTTCTGTTCAAAGAGCACTGGCGAGTGCCCTTCAGCTTCCTCTGGAAGGCCAAAAATAACTAAGTTATTATGCCTGTTTCAGCCTTCCCGATCCTCCAGTTTCAGCTCCAACTTGCCGAGTTTTTGCCGCATGGAAGATATGTCGGGTTCCATCCTGGATTGCCATTTTTCAAGAGGATGTGCGCACTGATACATCTGCGATTGCCCAGTTGGTGTCTTTTAGCTCTTCTTTGATGGATTTTAAATCTGAAGCAAAATCTTGAAATGCTGTCTTTAGCAGAGCCAATTCCACTAGAAATTGTTCCTTGGAAAGTAGTGTTGAGGTGGTCAGAGCCTGCAATGATTTGCCTGAAGCAGCGGTCTGAGTCTTAGGCTGCTTAGACTGCTTGTCTGGAGTTGCAGGCGCCGTGCATGCAGGGAGGGCCTGTTTCATCTCAGCCTCCATTTCTCCAATTTATTCACCGTTCCTTGAGCTGATTGTTACACTGGAGAAGTCCTGGAGCTTTCAGCAGATGAGGTGAGCTGATTAGTGAACTCTAAAGGTTAGGTTTTCACTGAATTTGATAGCCTTGAGGTGAGAGCTGGTTGTAGAAGCGTCTGTCTACATGGAAGGCATCACGTGATCCCTCCCTGAAGGTGAATTATGCAGTGATTCATGGGATTTCAGGTCACATGGGCTCTATATTGATCTGCGCAGCCTCAGTTCGGGGTAGTGTGTGTAGGAAGCTGTAGAAGACTGTGTGCTCTGAGAGCTGTCTGTAATTGAAACCCTCTAAAAGCTGTTAAAAAAGCGTTTTGAGTTTTTTGGGGGGTTCAAACTTTAGTTCATCGGTTGTAGGAAACCCTGCTGTGCTCATATCATTGAGTGTTTTTTGTTTGTGTGTGGATTTTGAATGTTAATGTACAACATTGAGTATGTGTAGTAAAAGACAATGAAAATGTGCTTTGGGAGAGGGGCGTATCTGTGGTGTAGGTAGGTTTAAGTTGGAGAAATAGGGATTTTTTTTGGTTATATTTTTCTTATATAACTGACTGTTATGTCAATATTATAAACTTATATAACTGACTGTGTTAATGTACACACAGTAACATTGTCAGTAGTTGTTGACATTTTCTTGCTGATTGTGTGTTGTGTGGATCTGGTGCAGCAGTTCATAATTTCAGGTTATTTACAATACGTGGCATATTACTGAACTTTTCAATTTGCTGTTCATTACTCGTTCACCACTGTAAACAAACTGTTCTGTGCGTGTGTGTGAGTGTGTGTGCGGTGTTGCGTGGCATCAAATAATACACCTTTTATTGTGCCACAGTGTAATTGCAGGCACAGCAGTGTGAACCTGCTATCCACTGCAGCTGCCTGATTTTGTACTGTGATTGTAGTATCTGTTCTTTGTTTTGCTGCTTGTACTTCTGTAAAAATCTGCAGTCAGTGCCCCCCCCAACCCCCACCGGCAAAAGAAATTTTTTACCAGATTGGATTGTTTGTGACCTCAGCACCACTGGTTACTGAAGGTGTTTTCACCTGTGAATTTGCGTGACCGTCTCTATCTGTTGCTGAAGCCACAGTTGTTTTTTTGGCTTCACATCCAGTATCTCCCCAATCAGAGCATGAGCATACCAAAATCTAAATTTGTTTATAATATTGTTGTTGATCCCCCAAAATGCCCACAAAGAGACATGCAAGCAAAGCTGGTTATCACCATGGTACTGCTGCCAGTAAGATAATCCATGGGTGGGGTAGTACGCAGATGCAGAAGTGTGTTGCTGATGTGAGGAAAGGTATTTCTCCTGCAATGTTTTTTACAGCCCAATCAGTAGCTTCACTCATAGTTGGAGGAGATGATGTTTTCCCAGCCGGTGGTGTTAGTGCAGTTGCTGGTGGTGGTAGTATGAGTATTGCTACCTCAAGTTTGAATTCTGACCAGTGTACCGTATCCAAAAATATAGCGGAGTGTGAAGCAGTGCAAGTGAGTGGCAGTGTAGATGATGTCATTCTTCCCAGTGACATCCCAGTAACTGAACCTGAGGATTCTGATAATCATGACAATGATAGCATACAATGGGATATTTTGTCCACCGCAGCGGTTCATGTCACACATTTTCCATGCAGTGATTCACAGTGTGGTGAAAAAATATCAGGTGGTGGTGTAGATGATGATGATGAATGTGATGATGACGATGACGTTACTGTGGTTGTAACATGCAGTCCACTTGCCAGCATTCAAGCAGAAGAAGTGGATGTGTGTGATGTTGATGAATATAATGATGATGTAATTGACCCAAGTTGGGAACCAGAAAAAAGAAATTCAAGGTGGCTGTGTCTGGAGTCTGTTTGCAGTAATCCCCCGTAAAACTTGTGATTTACCAGTTTCAGTTGATGATTATGATGCAGTAATAATGATAGGTAGTCGTGGTGGTCAGTTGCAGTATAGGTGTGCAGTGCCTGAAACATCACATAGACCGCCCCACACACACTTCCATGCTTAAAAGAATGGAGTTTAAATAAGCAGCATCATGGACATGTTAAAAGTAGAGCATCACAATCCCTTGTTTGGGATTTTTTTGTTCAAGATGCAAATGATGTGTCATTTGCAATCTGCCAGGTTTGCCATGTGTGTGTGTGAGTCGAGGTAAAAAGGGGAGCCATCTGGGCACAGAAGGACAGCATACACATCTTAAGAATAGGCACATGGCACTGTGGACCCAGCACAAGATGGCAGCTAATACCACAGTGAGGCATTCACCCTCGTCCGCAACCATAACAAGCATGTTATCCCCTTCCATGAGTGTTAAGTCCAGTAGGAAATTAAACATGTGCAGTAGTGAGGTAATAAGAGGATTACTACAGGCATGATGAGGTGGAGGAGCATAATGACTTTGAAATGTTGTCCAGTGCTGGTGAGAGTAGCAGTTTTTGTGGTGGTGGTGGTGAATGCAGTATGTCTAGTGCAAGTGGTACATCAACCCCGGTTGGCAAATCTGGCAAAATAACTGCATTTCTGGGTTTGTCATCATCACCTGTGCAACCGTCTTCATCAAACGTCCACACTCCACCGCCTGTCAATGCCATTCATCACAGAACAGAACCATTTGTCATCACACCCCATGTAAAATGTTTGTCAGCCCACGTTAGAGTGTTTTTGCGCATAAGCTGAAGTACCCCCCGATCATACAGTGTCACGTGAATTTAATGCTGCTGTAGCTGAAATGCTGGCAATTGATCTTTTGCCCTTCTCCTTTGTGGAGAATTCTGGGTTCTGGTGGTTTGCTGCACGTGCCTATCCAAAATGGAAAGTCCCATCCAGGATATACATTTTGACCCTTGCTGTCCCTGAGTTGTTCCGTACTATGTCCGACTCAGTAAGACATGTCCTTCTACATTCCTCCTCTCCATTCATCCATTTAAGTATGGATATGTAGACAAGTGGCAAAACAGTGGGGAGTTCATATTTGTGTATAATTGCATACTGGGTGCAGGTGCCGGGGGTTGTTTGTGATGTTGGCAGTGTGAATAATCAGTGCAGTAAGGTGGATTATCGTGGTAGCAATCTTCCAGGAATTCGACAGCATGCAACAATTGCCATGCACAATGTGACCTGTTCACACACTGGTGAAAACATGTTGGACGTGGTACTGACTGAAACTGACAAGTGGCTGAACCCCATGTCCCTGAGAGCTGGGTTCATAGCAAGTGACAATGGGTTAAATGTGGTGAAATGCATCATGAATGGTGTTTTTTTTCATGTTCCATGCATGGCCCATTGTTTAAATCTTGTGGTGCAGAGTTTCTACCTACCCACAATGATAAAAGGAAATGCTGACCATTGACATGCCATTTCTGCTCTCACTTTTCACAATCTGGAAGGCTCTGTGACAACTCACTGCAGTTGCAGATGCAAAACAGCCTGCCTCAGCACCGCTTGAAGCTGGAAGTTGTCACCCAATGGAACTCCACTTTATACATGGCAGAGAGGTTGTATGAACAAAACAAAGCCATCTCAGAATATCTTGTGATGCACACAAGCTGTGATAGTTTCTGGGCCTCCATGTCTATGATGACTGAACAGTGGCGCCTCATGGACTCTGTAATAACAATTGTGCGGCCTTTTGAACATGCCACACAGGCAGTGAGTGGTGAGTCTGCCTCCATTAGCCAATCAATTTCACTGCTGTGGGTGCTGAGGCAGACATTGGTGAATGTACAGCATGGCCTTGATATTGCTGGAGACAGTGCTAGCAGTATGTTGCTGCAACACATGCTGACAGTATTCAACCAGAATCGTCACATTTTGAGCATTCAGCGTGGTGACAACTTTGCCATAGCAACAATGCTGGACCCACGATACAAACATGGAATTGCATCAGTACTGGAGGGAGGGTCTGAACAGGTAAAACATATCAGTGGTTAACTGATGCACTTGGTTCATGGGGCACAGAAGTCATGTGCCAAGGTCAGCAACCTCAGCAGCATAATCCAGCTGAAGGTGTACCTGGAGGACCATCAAGCATATCCTGCAAGGGGAAGGGGACTGCAGTTCCAGGTGGTCTGTCATCCAAAGTGGCTGGTGTCAACCCACTTTGGGAGGCTTTGTCCCAAGTGGGGATTTGTGAAATAAATGATTCCAGAGAACAGGATGATGCATCAACCACTGGACTTAGTGCGGCTCAGAGAATGGTTGAGTCATATTTGTCTGAAAACAGGCATCTGACAATAACTGATGATCCTCTTTTGTACTGGAGTGGAAAGGTCAGTGAATGGCCAGAGCTGACTGAAGTGGTACTGAAGTACCTCACATGCCCGCCCTCCAGTGTAAGTGTCTGGAGGGTATTCAGCTCAGCAGGTGCAATAGTCGGGGATTGTCAGACAAACCTGTCACCTGAAAATGTTAGTTTGCTAACATTCATTAAAATGAATGAGAGGCACATACCAGCACAGACTGCAACTTCGGTATTCGTACCCTGGCCTAGTCACAGTGGTTTTGGTGATGTGGAAATGGACCATCCTGGTGGCACTGGCAGTGGCAACATGAAATGACCCACCACTGATGTAGATGATGACACAATGGAGAAATAATTTCCCAGTGGTCAGACTTCAGACATAGATGACTGTGAGAGCAGCTTTCTTTATGAGAATGATGATGTGGTTAATGTTGGCAGATTTTAACAGAAGTTGTTAAAAGGCAGTGTGCCCCCCTGGAGTCAGACCACCACCAGGACCGATGTTAGCCACTGCCACCACTGAGAATGAGTCTGTCCGCCCCCTGGACTACAACCACCAGGACTGATATTAGCCACTGACACCACTGGGCATGGGTTGTCCACCCCCGGACCACCACCACCACCACCACCACTGGGACTGATGTGAGCCACTGCCACCACCACCAGATGCAGGAAGATATAACAGAGAATGTCATCATGTGCCACAGCTATCACCACCAGCACCCACCACCAGTGTCATTCAGACAGTAGTTCCCTATTACATTTAGCATGCCAAGGCAGAGTGAGTCGAACAGGAAACCATCAGCCACAAGCACAAAGCTTCTTAATATTTAAATTATAAAGTGAGTATGTGTACTAATTTTTGTTATGCTATTTAACTTCCTTTAGTTGTATGTTTTGTTTTCTGTAGCTTTTCAGAGCCACAATGGTCAAACGGTACACTTATTTTGTTTTATTTACAGGTTAACAAATAATACTTTCCTTCACTGAAAGTCGGTATGAATGGTACTGCAACTGTACCATACAGAGGAACCTATGGAATATCAATTTGAAAACCATTCTGGTAAGTATCTAGATTTTATTTCATCCATTTCATTTTTTTGGAAAGACTGCATCAAATGCAACTAAGTACGATTCATAAACTAGGTGACATGTGTACATCACCAAAACTATTTCTATAAGATATCATTCATGCACTGTATTCTGAACTTGCAGCTGTGCAGCCCTGACGATGACAGTGTTGAAAAAGTTGCACACAGGTTGTGTTACTTGACAAGATGTGGTTTTGAAATGTAACTTGACTTGAGATTGAGAACCAGGGACAAATTACAATCAAGTTGTAAGAAGTCATTCATTCATTTCTTTTTTTAGGCAACTTCCAGTGCTTTGTTGTTGCGTCAAAGTGGCCTTATCCAAAGAAGTTCTTCAACATTAGGTCCCCCCTGGGGCTGGGGCACACATGCAACATGCAGAAGTCATTTCATTCGATGACCATGACCATCATTAACAACCAGACTCGAAAAGGATGCAGATGAAATCTGTGAAGAAGTAACCTAATAAGAAACCATTAGAGACAAACCTGCAAATATGCTTCCCCCCCAAAAGAAATACTTACCTTCATTTGCTTGAGAGTTATCCATTTCAAATTTCTACGTAAAATGTTCTCATCGAGCACTGGAATGTGCACACCAACAGTATCTGTGACCTGTGATATAAAACAGTACAATGAATACATGTCCATGTCAACCACCCTCACCTACAAAATGCACAAATATATATAAATATATATATATATATATATATATATATCAACTCACCAAGGCTACTATTAGTGTACAGACAAAGGGCACCCTTCCATCCAGTTTAGATGATCAGATTGCATTTGCTAGAATCACAGTACACATTGGACCAGCAACAGTTCGCTCATGGTCATCATTTTATTCTGGGGTACTTTGTACAGTATGTGCTGTAATGCTTCCATTTCACTTGGTTACCACTTGTCAATTTTCTGAACACAAGACAGATGCATATTGGGCATGCAGAAAAAATCTGGGGACTCTGTGCCACCACTGCACACATGACTGAGTGCCCCATTAATTCTGGGGGACTTTGTATGTGCTGAAATGCTCCCATTTGGCTTGGTTGCCACTTGTCAATTTTCTGGACACAAGGTTGATGCATTTTGAGCATGCAGAAAAAATCTGGGGACTCTGTGCCACCACTGCACACATGACTGAGTGCACCATTAATTCTGGAGGACTTTGTATGTGCTGAAACGCTGCCATTTCACTTGGCTACCACTTGTCAATTTTCTGGACACAAGGCAGATGCATTTTATGTGTTGTGTGATTGTGAGCTCATGATGTCATACTGACATCAATTGAAGCATTGCAAGAATGTGGTGACAATTTTGAATTGTACTTTTTTATGCTATTTTACATTGCCAGCCACTAGTTACCTCCGAGTCATGACTTGAATGATACACTTCTTTTTACAATTCCTGTCTGCTTTACTACTTTTGTCATGTATGAAAAAAAATGAGCACACCTTTCAATATTGTTATGACCAGGTTTGTATTTATTTGCAGCTGCTTTACAATCAATATTGTTCTATGAGGTCATTAAACACTGCCTGCTGCGTAACTGTCAATGTACAACAGAAGTGATATATAACAACTAACTGATGTGATGGAGAAAAGCAGCGGAAAATTCTGACAAAGACCTGGTCAGCACCATATTAAAAGGAGTGCTCCTTTCATTATTTCAGAAATGAAAAAAAGTAGTATAGCAGACTCAAACAGTGGAAATTATAGTATCATACAAGTCAGGATGTAAGTAAAGTAAATGGCAATGTAACATAGCATTAAAAAATATAGGTCAGAGTCATCAACAGATTGTTGCACTGCTGCTTTACAGAGATTCACCACGTTACATAGTTATGGTGTTGCACCTAATATGTGGGTCCCTTACTTACAGAGGAATCTTTCTTGCTCCACATGTCCTTACATAGCGCAATACATTTCTGTGAAAACCGCCCATAATTTCATTAAAGTGTGTCATGTCACAGAGGAATTCCCATTCAGAAAAGCCATCCAAATTCTGCCCCCCTTTGTCAGCAACATTAGGATGTGATGCCAGGGAGAGCATGGGTGCGTGTTCCATTATAGTGAACGTCCAATTGTCCAGCAGCTTTCCGAATGTTTATTTATGTTATAATAGGCTGTTTGTGGTGAAACATGTGGGCACATTTCCAGTAACAAGAGCCTTGTTAGTGGAAACGTGCCAACATTTCACCACAAACTGAACATTATAACATAAAGAAACATTTGGAAAGCTGCCGGACATTCACTATAGTGGAGCATGCACCCGCACTCCCCCTGGCATCACGTCCTAACGTTGCTGAGAAAGGAGGCAGAATTTGGGTAGCTCTTCAGAACGGGAACTCCTCCATGACATGACACACATTAATGAAAGTAGGGGCAGTTTTCACAGAAATGCATTGCGCTATGTAAGGACATGTGGAGCAAGAAAGATTCCCCTGGAAGTAAGGCACCCACATATCGGGTGCTATGCTGTAAGCTGGTGAATCTCTTTCATGTCTATTTCACAAACAAAATAGTTATAGAGCCTCAGTAATGTTTACTTTGTGTCAGGACTCAGGAATCAGATTTTAAGTGTTTCACAAACAGCATGAAGACTGAGCAATGCAAATATGTTGTGCTAAACTGCATGGGTGCCATCAGTGTTCTTTCCTGTGTGTGCATACATTGTCCAACTTCATGCAAACATATGTATGGTAAGACTTGTTGCAGTATCAAGAATAAAGATAACAAAGAATTCCTGATGTATATTTTATTGGTACCATCAGCACCAGTGGGGTAAGTGATATATTTTTTCAGAGGTATCGGGTCACTGTGCACCTCAGTCACTCACAGTGCACACGTGACTTTGCGGAGATCATAGCATAAAAAACACAAGCTCTCCTAAAAGTTATGTGTGCAGTATATGACTAAGGTGCACTCTGGCCAGACACCTCTGAAAAAATATCTTATCACTTAGTCCACTGATGATGATGGTGACAATAAAATATACGTTATTCTACTAGCTATTCTTTATAGCATAAACACTGCAAAAGTCAGCAACAGAAATATATGTTTGCAACACACTGCACAATGTCTGATGTCACACACACACACACACACACACACACACACACACAACACTGACTGCACACATGCAATTTAGCACATCATACTTGCACTGCTCACAACAGCTTGTCCACAAGTACTCCACAACAGAAAGTCAGCATTACTGAGACACTGCAACAACAGAAGGGCAAATGTCTATTATTAAACAACAACAAAAAAAACACACAAAAACAGTACAGCATAGTAGTTGGGGGGAAGGAGTGGTACAGAAAAAAATCCCTTAATGGGGGATTCCATGGTGTTCGAGCATCAGGTGGAGCATTGTCAGTATTTGCAGCTGCTGTTTCTGGATTTGATCCACCTGCATCTGCACAGCACCCACCCTCTCGTTGCTTTCCTCGAGGGCCGCCCACACCAGTGCAATGTCAGCCTGTGTTGCAGGCACTGTGACAGGGTCCATTGCAGCAGGAAAGCCAGGTAGTGGTGGTGCTGGAGAGTGTGGTGCTGGTGGCTGTGGTGGCGGTGGTGGTGGTGGAGCAGCTGCTGCAGTTGCCCTCCTCCTGCTGTGGTGGAGAGGCACAAGTTCACCCCAGCATGCTCTGCCACTGCCACAAAAGGGCCATCAGGTGGATGCCTGGCCCCTTGAGTGGCAGCCTGCCACTCCACCTTGTGGTGGTTTGCCATGTGTGAGCGCTGGCCACTGGTCCCCAAATATGTCCCCCGGGGGCCACGGTGCACCAGCACACCACACAGACAGCAAACCACAATGGTGCTGTCTCCCCCCACACAGTTAAAAAACTGCCACACTGGAGAGCTGCAGGGGGGACCAGATATACTGCTGGAACCACCTTCATTTACCTGGGGCTCCACCTACTTCTGTAGAGGTGGTGGAGGGGGTGCTGCTGGAGCCCCTGCAGCTGCTACTGGTGGTGGTGGTAGCAGCGGACTAGGTGGATGCGCAGCCACTGGTAGCACTTGTGCTGCTGCTACTGCTTTCACAGTGGGAGACACAACACCCATGAGTCGGGAGCTGTCCAGTAACACCTGACTGTCCCCACATGTGCACACTCCTCTCCTCTGCCCACCCCCACATACCACAGACTCTCCTCGTCCTGGGTCCATCGTGCACAAGTCCCCCACTATCACTGATGCCTCAATACTCTGACCTTCACCACCACTCACAGTCCCATACTCAGACATGCACACATGCAGTCACACACACACACAAAACAAAACTTATAAAAAAAAAATTCAGTAGCAAAAAAACAATGAAAAACACAGTACAAAAAAATCAAGATGTAGCTTTTAAAAAAGCTGGCTCAAAATCACAACGATGTAACTAGAAAACAAACTCTCCTCTCTCTACACCAAAAAGGCTTCCTCCTTCTACAACTGCAAAGGAGAAAGTGAAAGCAACTGCTTTTCTGACTCATTTCCTTCCTGCCTGGCTAAAGCATGTGACTTACAGTACTGTAAGCCATGTTATGTGTGGGGGGGCTGCCTATATTGTTGTCACTTCGCCTTACTTCGCGTTAAGGTGGAATGACAGCGCAAAGTCATACTGAGAAGGTGAAGTGAGCACTTTACAGTGGTCACTTCACGTTGCATTCTGCCAATGCAAAGTGGCCACTTCACGTCCACTTCGCCGGCAGATTTAAAATTCACTGCATCTCTAATGCCATGGAGGCTCTGTCAACCCGCCACTACTAAGCCCCACAGCACTCATGGTGTCCCTTACTTTACTGTCATCTTGGGACTGTTTATGCTGTCCCTGTTGATTTTTTGGACATCCTATCGCCAGACGTGGTATCTTTCTGGGGGGGGGTGGAAAAAATGAACATGGATCTAAGAAAGCTTGAGGAGTGGTCAAGAGTGTGGCAACTAAGTTTTAAGCTGAAGGAGTGCAAAATCATGCACTTGGGGCACAGAAACCCAAAGGCTGAGTACAAGATGGGGGGGGAGTGGTACTGATGTCCACCAAACATGAAAGAGACATGGGGTTATTCCTATCTGATGACCTAAAGGTGACCAAACAGTGTGACACGCCAGTGGAGAAAGTCAGTGGGATGTTGGGATGCTAGGGTGCATAGGGAGGGATATCACCAGCAGAAAAAGGAAGGTGGTGATACCACTGTATAAATCATTGGTAAGACCTGATCTAGAGTACTGTGTCTAGCTCTGGAGACCATATCTCTGGAAGGACATAGACAGTGTAGAGGTGGTCCAGAGGAGAGCAACTAAAATGGTGCAGGGTCTGCACCAGAAGCCCTATGAAGAGAAACTAAAGGGAGGGGGTTGCCAGTGCCCAGTATCGCCTGACCTCTATTATAAAAAGGGTCTTGTAAATGGAGAATTGTGATTGGCTGTTGCCATTCCATAGGCACTATGTTAATCTTTAATTAAAATACTTGTAGAGCCACTTCACAGGAGTAGGGGTTTCAAATAAAAAGTACCCAACTGTACAAAATTATTTTTTCAGAATCTTTATCAACCATTATCTCTACTGCTTCACAGGTACCAACAAGTTAAATTCACAACAGAGCTCACATCATTGCTGCCCTATTCAGAAACAGTCTGCATGGCACAAACACCCAATAGTCCCCATGTTCACTGCAGCAAACTGAACCTACATTCTGCAGCAGGACCTCATGCTTGCTGCAGTCAGTCTTTGAGCAGTTCTGCAACAATTCTGCTGCAATTCTATGATGGGCTTTACATTCTCTGGCAACTCAAATGAGCCCCAAAATAAAATCTATTTACCCAGAAAGAATGCTTAGGAGAAGGCAGCCTGGGTCAGTTTGACAGATTCACAGGCAAGACAATGCAAAGCAATTCTAGCATCATGATTTGGATTGCATGTAAGGCATGGGGAAATTGAAGGGTTATTTATTTTTTTTACTGCGGTCTGTTTTATTGTCCCATGGCTCCCTCCCACCTGCCCAGTGCTGCTTTACCACAGCTACAGTATGCTCCTGAGAATTTCTTCCCCGCCTGCCCAGTTGCTTGAAGACCAGTATTGCCTGGTTGCAAAGCAGTGCTGCTCTAGTGGCTCTCTCCCACCCACTTGCTTGAAGCCTGGTGGTGATGGTTTGTGCTGTAACGCAGCTCTAGTTGCTTCCACCTGCTCACGCAGCTCAACACCAGTGATGTAGTTTGTGTCAATGTCACTTGGCTTCCATATCTTCTCTCCCCCTCTGCAAGCATTTACTGTGAAGCTAGAGAGTAGCTGGACCATTTGACATTAGACAAAGGTCCAGAAAGCCTCCCATTTTTTGTCTGCAATAATTATTAATGTTTTATTACACAGTTCTACAACTGGCAAATAGAACCACCATTCTTTCTCATGACATAGACTTCCCAAAGTTCCCTCAGTCATTTCTAGAAGGCTATAATGGTCATAATCTTCAGGACTGAGTGCCAGTGGGTTGGAAAGGGGTGGCCTCACTGACTACTGCAACCCAGGGGAATGGATGCATAATGGAGCTGCCACCAACTCACACTAATGCCATTTTTCTCACAGTCATTTTACCCATTTAGTTGGGGTTTTCAGTGGTGACAGCCATTTTTACTGCACCATAAAATGCTGTTTCTGCAGCAGAGACCTGTTTCTGTGGCAGGACCATGTTTCTGTGGCAGTTGCTGCAACTGTAGAATTGCAGAAAACACGGAGCCCTGCCGATAGACCACATGCTCATCTTATAGTCTACATGACCACCCGCTGGTCTGCATGCCATCTCACTAGTCTGTCTGCTTGACCGATTGTCCACATTCCTATTCACTGGCATGGTCACTTTAACAAACATGGGGATTTACTTGCGTTTGCACAGAGGAGGAGCAGATTGGACCAAAACAGAAAACTTCCAGGTACAAATACTGTCAGCAGTTCTCCCGCTCCTCTTGCTTGCTGCACTGTTGAGCATGACTTAAATTATAGTACTGTCTGTGAGCTACAATCAAGATACATGCTTCCCGTTAGTCTACAAGTAGCCCACACAACGATCAATCAATCAATCAAAATCTTTATTAATCCAGGTGAACATCATTGAACAGAGCTCTTTTACAAGATGGACCTGGTTAGAACAGGGTCGGGTAACATCCATCATAAAAACATGTAAATACATGTAAATAAGTATATAAACACAAACACAGTGGTGCAGTAATAGGGAAGTCAAATGATAAAAGGAAGACAAGGCATGCCATAACAGAGGAGGATTCAAATACAAGGGGGCAGGTCCACCATTGAACCATGCAACTGTATATAAACCATGTTCTCTGTATAGAAGTATCAGTTAGTTCACTTACCAGGGGCAGTAACCAGTACTAGCCATGAAAATGGCTTGAGAGACTCCCCTCAACTAATGGTAGATGGGGTACCAGGAGGGATATGTAATATGTAAGCGAAGGATAAACATTGTGAGAAGTGAAGTCCCAAGGATAGGTCGGTAGAACTGATGCAGCCCTGGGGGCCTATGGGGAGAGGGAGAGGGAAAGGGGAGTTAGGACTTTTATAGTATGATTGCGTGTAGATTGTGGATGAGTGCAGTATAGAGTTGTGAAAAGAAGGCTGGAGAAAGCGGGAAGATAGACCAGTATCAAAGGGAGGACAGAGGCATCAAGGTGTTACATGAAAGCATGATGACAGACCAGGGCCAAGGAGGAGACAAGCACCAGAAGTAATTCATTCATGGTTAAATGGTACAGGTTAGCATGATGACAATTCATGGTCATGGAAACAATTGCACTGATCATTTCTGAGAAGTGAATATAAGAGCTTGAAAGATGAGATGCCGATGGGTGACCTCAGTTTCAGTTTTTTTTGCAATTTATTCCACAAGGAGGACAGTGTAAAGCTTATAGCAGCCCTGCCAAAGTGACAGTTAACTTTGGGAACCATCAGTAGGAGAGATCTGCAACTTCTCAGGGCGTAATTGCCTATTGGTTTTATAGGAAGACAGTCTGTAATGTATTGGGGCAGTTTTTTGGAGATGGCTGTCAGGGTCCATTAGGCTGCATTTTTATCATGCCTTAATTAAAGAGAACTCCACCCCACTGATTGATATAGGGAGCAGTGGTGAGTGGAATAAGGCATGCCTGTGATGAACCTCAAAGCTCTATGATATAATGTGTCAAGTTTGGTGAGGTAGGAAATGCGACAGTGACTGTAGAGGATGTCAGCATAATCTATCAAGGATAGAAAGGTTGATTGTACCAGCTGTAGTTTGGCATCTCTAGTTAAGAAGAGGGCTATCCTAAAGAACAGGTCAAGTCTCTGTCGTAATTTTTTGAGTAATTCTTCAACGTGCTCTAAAAAGGAGAGCCTATGGTCCAGCCATACTCCCAGGTATTTGAATTTAGGGACAAATTCCAACTTCTCACCAAGAATTGTAGTAATCTGCGGCACAGGATCTGATAGGGCTGAATTTACCATTTGGGCAGAGGGAGAAAAGAGCATTGCTTTTGTTTTCTTGGCGTTAAGTAATAGTTTTTTGTTTAGGAGTTGGTGTTGCAGCAGGTTGAACTCAGATTGAAGGTCATTACATGCAGATTGTAATGACAGGCAGCTTACGTAAAGAACTGTGAATGTTGGCCTTAGTTATGCTTTCATCAATATCGTTGATGTATATTGCAAATAAGATCGGTCCTAATATAGAACCCTGGGGAACACCTCTTAGGAGAGATATGAGAGTTGAGAGATCTCCTTCCGCTTTCACCTGCTGGAAATGATCAGAGAGGTAGTTGTTGAACCACTGTAAAGATAATGGGTCAGCACCTAGTGAGGTCAGGGAAGAGAGTAGTAGAGAATGGTTGACAGTGTCGAAGGCCTTGCTCAGGCCCAAGAATACAGCGCAGGTGTAATTCCTGTTGTCTAGCTCTTTTTGCCAGTCATTAGTCACTTTGTCAAGTGCTGTGATGGTGCTATGTTTTGCTCTAAACCCTGATTGGACTGGATTAAGCAGGTTATTAGCTTCTAGATACTGCCTCAGCTGGTTACTTACAACTTTTTCCAGTAATTTTGACAAGACCGGGAGAATCAAAATTGGTCTGTAATTATTTAGATAACAGGGATTTCCGGACTTGAACAGGGGTATGATGTGCGCGTTTTCCATATTGAAGGAATGGATCCTTGAGTTAATGATAGGTTAAATAAATGGGTTATGGACACAGCTAACACATGGATGGCCACCTTCGAAAAATATGGGTCGAGGGTATCCGCACCAGCACTTTTTTTACATTCAGTTTTAGCAATAGGTCTTCAACTTCTTTCAGAGTAGTAGGACGCAAGGAGAAGACTGGATCGGTGATGCTAGGATCTGCACCTTGATTATCCACCTGAGAGCGTATCAAATTCACAGGGAAATTGTCGAAGGCTAAATCTGCAGTCGCAAAGTGAGTATTGAAGGCATCCAGAACTTCCAGTCTGTCACTAATGGTGTTATTGTTTAATTAGATTTCATCAGGTAGTAAGCCACCAGACATGTGACCAGACAAGTCCTTGATGGTTTTCCAAAATTTTGTAGGATTTTTGGAGGCAGAGAGAAATTCAGAATGATAGTATGCAGCTTTTGTATCTCTAACCATTCTAGTACATGAGTTTCGTGCACTTTTGAACTTACACCAGTCTGCAGCAGATTGGGTTTTGCATGCTTTTTTCCATAGGTTATCTCTTTCAGTCAATGCAGATTTTAATAATGGTGTGAACCATAGACATGCATTTTTTGCTATTCACACCTTAACTATAGGGGCATATTTATTTAGGGCATCTAGGATAATTTTGCTGAACATGTCGAATGCTGATTGCTTGTTTTTTGCCAAATAGAACTCTTGCCAATACAAGAAGTGTTTCAGTTTGTTTATGTAGGCAGTGAGATCAAAGTTCTGTCTAGATCTCTTGGCAGCAAACTTCAGTGAAGTAGTAGGTTTGTTGCTTGATCTTATGCAAGCAATAAATGAGTGATCACTCATATCACTGAAGAAGGTGCCGGCAAAGGAAAAGAGATGCAGTTTATTCATTAGTATAACATCTAGCAGGGAGCTATTATCCACATTCTTTTTATTTACTCATGTTGGTTGGACAATGAGTTGCGATAATCCATGGGTGTCACAGAAAGCTATGAGAGGAGTGTCAATTTTAGACAGCCAGTCTAAATTAAGATCCCAAAAATAATTATTTCTGAGGATTGTTGTCCGATGATATTACTCAGATGAGGTAACAATTGTAGATTGGCAGAAGGAGGTCTATAGCACCCTATGATACATAATGTTGAAGTGTGCGAGATGGAGATTTGAAGAGACAGACATTCATCAGCATTTGCAACAGATAAAGCACTCAGACAGGATGCCATATACCTATCCTTGACATAGATGGCAACCCCTCCACCCCTGGAGTGTCTGTCTGCTCTAAATAGTAAATAGTTAGGGATATTGACTTCCCTGTCAGAGGTGGCCGGTCTAAGCCAGGTTTCTGAAACCACTAGGATGTCTGGTAGAGCATGGAGGACCCAGGCCTGGATCATGGAGAACTTTTTTAACAGACTGCATACATTAATGTGGAGGAAACTCATGCCTTTCAGTGTGGCAAGGTCAGAGGGCGATGTGATTGCAGCTGGTGGCCCCCAGATTGAGCTTCACATTTCCTGAGCACAGGAGAAGAAGGAGTAAAAGTTTTCTTAGAGTGGCAATAGTAAACTTTGTACTGGTAACCCCTTTACGTCATTGTGGGCCATCGTCCTGGGGGAGCGCACCCCAACATTTTTTGCCCTTCCCACTAAGGGTTGTTACACGAAGTCCCTGCACCCTAATTGATACCCTCAGGGGTTCACCGTAGACAGCTAATGTTTAGGCATAGGCTATACTAATACATAGAGCTAAGGGCGTCTACCGTATAAGAGTAGATGTCAGTATATAATGCATATTGTTGTAATCCACTTTGCTTGCTAAAGCACACATATTATACCATGTATTTTCTGTCTGTTTCTTACTTGTCAGATGCCAAGACACCTGTCCTTGAAATAATTATGATATGTAAGGCAACATTGCCATCCTTTGGTGATGTGCACCACTACACCTTGTTATGTAAGACTTTGTATAAGAACGTCTTTGTTCTAAAACTGATGACTTTACAGAAATATATAATGTTATCTTGGACCGTGGAGCCACCTCTAATTTCGCCAATAGGGCTCATTTCTGTAACTAGAAATGTTTCTATCTTTTGGTAACTATAGTAATTATCACAGGTATATAATGTTATGCACAGGCTTTACACCTCGGAGACCCGAGAGATCCCAAGAGACTACAGAGAAACCTTGAGGTGTATGGAATGCTTAGCATTGGCTCCCGGTTCGTATTGGTAAGAACTGCTTAGGGCAACTGTGATTTATCCCTTTTGTAGTAATAAACTCGTTTATTACTTGAATACAACTTGTCTGTGATTACTTACATTCCCAATATTGCCAAGAACCTGAAAGTGAGGTTTAGTCCTCTTACAGGGTGGCAGAGACAAGTACTCTGATTGCTATCTGTAAAGGTGACACCTCTATGATGTTGGCGGAAGTCATAAGCTGGGGTGGTAATTCATTCTGTGTACCAGCGTTAAAGGTTATATGAAAATAGTGTTGAAGAATTGGGGAGTTGAAAAGGCATATATCCATGTAGGGACAGGAACTAGTTACAGAGCAGATCAGATTAGTATCCACAGTAATAAAGACTTGAGGTGGCATATATTGGGCATGCGATATGAGATAGAAAAAGGACAAGAACAGGATCCACGATTTGACACACATAGTGGAATAAGGATGGGGGAGGGAGCTAGAGAGGAGTGAGCTAGAAAGCCGGGGTGGGGTTTATGTGTATTTAATCAGGACTGGGGGGGTGGCTGGGTGGGTGAAAAAATTGGAAGCTAGGGCTCCCTTCCTGGAGGTAATCAGTCCCTGAGGGCAAGTCTGTACCTGCGTTTCTGTGAGGGGCTGGTGGCTTCAGACCTGGACTGCGGGTGGCAGTCTGGCAGGCCGGGTTCATCAGAGAACCACGGCTGTGGCTCTCAGACTACCTGGAAGGAGAAGGCAGAAGAGAATTAAATAAAAAAGTCAGAGGGGGTGGAGCTGCTCATGGAGCTAAAAAGAAATGCAGACTGGCTTAAACGGGGGGGGGGGGTGTTGCAGACCAATAGGCAAGGTGCCTCCAAGTCTGAATGAGTAATAACAGGGCTATTTAAAACACAATACTAGCGTAAAACGGTGAAGGGGGGGTTCAAAGGCCTGAGCTGAGATCTCTACTGGTCTTATGAGGAACACAATATAGGCATTTGCATTAAGTCAGAAAACTTCAGCTATAAAATACATATAAAATACATAATAAAATAGTCTATTTCCTGCCTGAATAGCCCATCTTTCTATTTTGCTGGAGGCATCTCATTTTACGAAACTGAGGATTTTGTGGTGTTTTCAGGGGGAGAGACTGACTAAAGCTGTCTGTTACATGTAGAATGGAGGAGGTAGAGTTGTAGTTATGGGGGACTCTGTTCTGAAAGATGTGAGATGGGGTGGCAGGGGCACCAGGAGAGGCCACATATGGGTGGAATGCATGCCTGACATGACAGTGGGTAGGGCGTGGCAGTTTGTTCGTAGGTGTGTGGGGAGGGAAGGGGAGAGACCTCACATAGTGGAGCATCTGGGCACAAAGGACCTGGAGGGGAGCACGGTAGGGGAGATGCAAGAAAGGTTCAAGGAGGTGGGGAGACTATGTGAAAAAACAGGGTGCTCAGTGGCTTTCTCAAGTGTTCTCCCAGTACTCAGGGCAAGTGCAGCCAGGAAGCAGAGAATACTGGAGTTTAATGCATGACTGGGGACATAGTGTCAGACCAGGGAGTATGGTCTGGTGGGGAAGTGGGGTGGAACATGGGATTACAAGTACCTGTATGCCCCAGACAGCGTACATTTGAGTAGGGAGGGCTCGGCAGTCCTGAAACAGAAGCTGAGGAAGTATATGGCAACCAGGATAAAGTTAAACTGAGCGGGGGCGCAAAGGTTGGAGGACAAACTAGGTCCTCAGACCAGGAAGGCCAATAGGCCTCTCCCCCAGACAGGAAGAAAGAAACGGGGGAAATTCAGATGGGGGAATGATACAGGTGTAAAAAGAGAAGGGGAGGGAAGGGCTTGGGACATACTGGAGAGTAGTCATCTTGAATGCTAGGAGCCTGGGGAACAAGGCTGCTGAGTTGCAGGCACTATTGTCAGAGAGGGAGGTGGGCATTGCAACTATAATGGAGACATGGGCAAACCATTACCATGACTGGGACCTGGTGGTCCCAGGGTACAGACTGTACAGGAAGGACAGGGAAAATGGGAAGGTGGGAGGAGTGGCTATTTATTTAGATGAAGGAATACTATGTAGCAGGGAGGAGGGAGAGAAGGGAAGTGTAGAAGCCTCATGGCTACAAATCCAGGACTCGAAGGGCAGGATGGTTAGGTTGGTGGTGGTGTACAGACCACCATCTCAAAACAAGGATGTGGATAGGGATCTCAATGAGCAGAAAAGGAGGGTCAGTGCAAAGGGTAACACTGTGACAGTGGGGGACTTCAGTCTACCTGGGGTGGAGTGGAGCACCCCAACCACCACAATCGTCTGGGGACAGGTCTTCCTGGAGGCTTTCCAGGACAGCTTCCTGGTACAGATGGAAAAAGAATCAGCCAAGGAAGATAACATACTGGACCTCGTGCTGACAAACAGTGAGAACATCCAGGAAGTGGAGGTGGAGGACCCCCTGGCAGGGAGTGACTACCATACAGTGTGGTTTTCACTCAGTATGGGTAAAGAGATTTGCCAGTACAAAGACAAAGGTAATGAACTTCAGGTGGGCAGACCTTAGAAGGATGAGGGACATACTGGAGGGGCACTTTGCTAGTATCAGCCCATACATGGATGCTAACCAGAAATGGGGGAGTATCAAATGTGGGTTAGCAGAGACCACCAACGCTTCACATCTCCAGAGCAAAAAGGCCAGATCCAGGAGGCCAAGCTGGTTAAGTAGGGAAGTGTTAGAGAGGGTAAAGGAAAAAAGGTCTTCCTTCAGGAAATACATGACATCCCAACAGGAGGAAGACATGGAGAAGTACATTAAGAAATCAAAGGAGGTGAGCAGATCAGTCAGGGCAACCAAGGCAGCTAGGGAGCTTAGGCTGACACAGGTGATCAGAGAAGGGGAAAATGTTTCTTCAAGTACATAAGGGAGAGAAGAAGCTGTAAGAATCAGATTGTTAGGATCAAAGTAGAAGGGGGAGGTGGGCATAGAAGAGGGTGGAGCAGGCAGAAGCACTTAATGACTACTTCTGGTCTGTGTTTACCAGGGAGAAGATGGGGCCAATGCTACAGGGGAAGGGGAGGTGGGAGCGGGGGGGTAGAGTTAACAGATGGGGTAATCCCAGTGAGCAGGGTCCTAGAAGGCCTTAGGGCTCTAAGGGTGGACAAGGCACCAGGCCCAGGTTGCATACACCCCAAGGCGTTGAAGGAATTGGCAGAGGTCCTGGCAGGACCACAGGTGGACTTTTTCAACACATCTCTGGGAATGGGCTGTGTACCCCAGGACTGGAGGATGGCGCATGTGGTACTCCCCTTACAAAAGTGGACCCAAGGATGTACCAGGAAACTATAGACTTGCCAGGCTCACCTCCATTGAAGGGAAGCCAATGGAGACCATCCTCAAGGAAAGGCTAGTAGCCTTCCTGGAAGAAAATGGTCTCCAGGACAGCAGGCAGCACGTGTTTGTCTCAGGTGGATCATCCCAGACCAACCAGGTTGACTTTTATGACTGTGTGACTAGGTCACTCAACAAGGGTCAGACGGTAGATGTCCTATATCAGGACATCCACAAAACCTTTTATTTGGCACCACATGGTAGGCCGATTAGTAAACTGGGATACCTGGGGCAGGAGAGAAGCTGGTGGAGTGGGTCAAGCACTGGCTGCAGGATAGCATCACAGAGCAGTTTTCAGGGGGCAACTCTCAACTCCAAGGGCTGTAACCAGCATAGTTCCTCAGAGTTTAGAGCTGGGTCCTGTGTTGTTTGGCATCTAGATTTTTGACATCTCTGATGGGATTAGGAATAAGATCAGCCTTTTTGTGGATGATACAAAGATCAGAGCAGTGGTGAACAATGCAGAGGGGTGGTTAGGACTACAGAAGGATCTGAACAAACTTGAGTGCTGGTTGGATACATGACAGCTGAGATTCAACACAAAAAAGTGCAAATTCATGCACTTGGGAGCCAGGAACCCAAGGTATTGTTACGAGCTGGATGGAGGGTACAATAATCCAATACAGAGGAGAAGAAGGATCTTGGGGTGCTAATCACAGGGCAAATGAACCACTCAGCACAGTGCAGGAGGGCAGTAGCTAAGGCAAATAAGATGTTTGGGTGCACTACAAGAGGAATCACCTCCAGGAGGGAGGAGGAGGTCATCCTGCCACTGTACAGGTCACTAGTCAGATCAAACCTGTGTACTGCATGCAGTTCTGTTGTCCATACTTAAAGAAGGATATCAACCTACTGGGGGGCCATCCAGTGCACAGCAACCAGGATGATCTTTGGGATGGAGGGCAAACCCTATGAGGAAAGGCTGAGGGAGCTCAACATGTACTCCCTGGAGGAGAGGAGGAATGGAGGGGGCATGATTGAGACCTTCAAAAATATGAAGGGCAAAAATAAGGTTAGTACACCAGGGATTTGTAGATTAAAGGGTGGGAGAGACACTAAATCAATCAATATCAATCAATATCTTTATTTATCCAGGCGGGCACCATTGAGCAAGCTCATTTACAAGGTGGACCTGTGGTCCTACAGTAGTAATACAGAAAGACAAATTACAATAGTACAAACAGTAAAAATAGCTGCTATTATAGTAAAAATGCACATTTACAGGTAATATACATTGAACATAGGACTACAAGGAGTCGTGGATAATGAACTTGTGCTGGATTCAAGCCCAAAAACTGTGCATTTTGTAGTGGGAAATGTTAGAGAGAGGGTAGGCATACCAGATAGAAGATATCAAGTGCATAATGTAGGGAGAGGTGGGGAATAGGGGCGCAAGCAAAGAGGACCCAATTGTAGAGCAGAATGAGGGACTGGGAGAGCGGAGGACCATACGAAAGGCGACAAAGTGATTTTTGCCCCAAAACACGGCGACATATGGAAGAGAAAAGCTGCCATTGTACTAAGTGCAAGAGGAGGAATATAGTAGCAGGGGCATAACTGGGAAGGTCCTGGAGGTTGGGGCAGAGGGAGGTGTTGGATGGACGAGGGATCGAATATTTTTTGGGGCAAAAGACGATAGTTATCCCCAAGTGCGATAGCATGTGCTAGAATCAGGCTGTAGCTGTTCAGCGCATCAAAGAATAAGATATGGGAGTTCGGCAATAAATCCTGTGGATCTGTTGGTGGGCATGATAGAGGCAGAGGCACACATTTCAGCTGGGGAGCCGCTGTTTGTGGGCCGCCATTTGAGGGAGGGAGATTAGTTAGTGTCTAGTAAAGCAGTTGCAAATTTCTGTAATGCCATCACAATAAAGCCTTTTGAACAAAAGGGTACTTACTGGGGTTTTCAGCTCAAGTATTTTTTGGGTTTTATTCCATATTGATGGGAGTGAGAATCCAAAGGCAGCTCTCCCAACTCGTGTGAGTGCCCTGGGTATATTTAGCAGGAGTTGTGAGCAGCTTCTAAGGGAATAATTTCTGGGCACAATTGGAGACAGACAGTCGACGATGTATTGAGGGAGTTTGCCACTGAGGGCTCTAAGTGTCCAGAGTGCTGCATTAAAGTTGCGCCTATAGTGAAGTGAGGTTCAACCCGTGGCAGCATATAGTGCACAATGGTGGGTAGAGAAGGGGAGGCCAGTGATGAAGTGTATAGTTCTGTGGTAGAGCATATCCAATTTTCCAAGATAGGAAGCCGCACAGCTATTGTATATGAAATCTGCATAGTCAATTAAGGACAGGAACGTGGCTTGGACTAGTCGTTTCTTTGCATCTGCTGTAAGAAGTCTTCTTATCCTGTAAAAAAGGCCAAGTCTTTGCCTTAATTTTTTCAGCAAGTCTTCCAGGTGATCAGTGAAGGAGAGTTTACAGTCGATCCAGAACCCAAGATATCTGAATTTTTGAACGTACTCTAAGCACTCTCCCAGCATCATGGTTATTAGGGGGAGACAGTCAGTAGCGCTTGTGTAGTTTGTGGGGTAAAATAACATGGCTTTAGTTTTCTTAGCATTTAATAGCAGTTTTTTATTGATTAGTCGGAGTTGCAGGAGGCTGAAATCTTTTTGTAGGTCAGTACAAGCTTCTTTTGTTGTGGGACAACTCAGGTACAGCACTGTGTCATCCGCGAATAAGTGAATACTTGCATCCTTGATTCCCTCATCAATGTTGTTGATATACACTGCGAAGAGGAGGGGACCTAATATGGATCCCTGAGGGAAACCTCTTTGTAAGAGTTTTAGGGCAGATAGTTTGCCATCCGCTTTCACCTGTTGGTATCCGTCTGTCAGATATTCAGAGAACCAGTTTAGACAAGTAGCATCCAGTCCTAGTGTTTTTAGCGTGTCGAGGAGCAGGTCATGGTTGA
Source organism: Neoceratodus forsteri (assembly GCA_016271365.2). NCBI lineage: Eukaryota > Metazoa > Chordata > Ceratodontiformes > Ceratodontidae > Neoceratodus > Neoceratodus forsteri. The sequence goes on from CM057450.1 coordinate 1,645,795,913, forward strand.
CTGTGTCGAATGCTTTGCTGAGGTCAAGAAACACAGCACATACTGACTTGTTATGCTCCAACTCCAGTTGCCAGTCATTAGTTACTTTAGCTAATGCCGAGATTGTACTGTGGTTGGCTCTGAATCTGGATTGAAGGGGGTTTAGTAATTTTTCTCTGTTGATGAAGGATCTTAGTTGGCCATGTACTATTTTTTCCAGTAGCTTCGAGAGTGTGGGTAGGAGAGAAATTTGCATATAGTTATTAAGGTTGCAAGGGTCTCCAGATTTAAATAGCGGGATAACGTGTGCGATCTTCCGTATTTGAGGGAGGGTACCTTGTGTTAGGGACAGGTTGAATAAATGAGTAATAGGCACTGCCAATATGTGGCATGCTATTTTTAGGAAGTATGGTTCAAGTGCATCTGCGCCGGCACTTTTCTTAGTATCCAGGTGGAGAATCAAGTCTTCCACTTCCTTGAGGGAAACCAATGAGAATGAGAAATGTTGACTAACGAAGCCAACATTTGGGTGGGGTCATGTCAAGTTGAGTGCACAGGCTACATGCAGGCGTGAGTTATCGAAGGCTAAAGCCTGCTATGGCGAAGTGCGTGTTGAATGCCTGCAGTATCTCTTTTTTGTCATTGATTACTGTATTGTCAGAGATCATTTTTGTAGGAAGCATATTTTGTAACGTGGCTCCTGCCAGTTCTTTGATGGTGGCCCAGAATTTGGAGGGACAATTGGCTGCAGTATCTAGTTCTGCTTGGTAATAGCAGGCTTTAGCTTCCCTAATCAGTTTGGTGCAGCAATTTCTGGCTGTTCTAAAGAGGCGCCAATCTTCCTTTTTTTGGGATTTGTGGGCAGTTTTCTAGAGTTTATCCCTGGACAGTAGTGTAGCCTTGAGATCTTGAGTGAACCAATGGCATTTCCTAGTTTTTATGAGTATTTTTGACAGAGGCGCATGTAGATTCATGGCGTAGATAATGATTTCATGTAGTATAGAATATGCAGTTTCCACTGTTTTAGCAAGGTAAAAACTCTGCCACAAGGGGGAGTTTTTTATGTCAAGTAAGTATGCCTTTAGGTCGAATGACCTGGTTGACCTTTTGGTGGAGAATTTGGCCATAGTTGGCACTTTGTTGGCTGTCCAAACTCCAGCCTTTAGGCAATGGTCACTAATATCTGCATCAAAAGTTCCAACGTGGAAGAAGGAATGGGGTTTATTCACAAGCAGGACATCCAGAAGGGTACTTTTGGCTGTATTCTTTTTGTTGATACGGGTGGGCTCTTCGTTGAGTAGGGTGAAACCAAGGGAGTCGCAGAAAGATTTAAGCGGGTGACCGGCTTCTGACATTCAATCGTAGTTTAGATCCTCGATGATAATTGTTTCCAGGGGGCTAGTGTCCAAGATAGTTGTAAGATAGGACAAGAGCTGAGTACCGGCAGATGGTGGTCTATAGCATCCTATGACTCGGAGTGCTAACGATGGGGATAGGTCGATTTTTATGTTCAGGCACTCAAATCCCACTACCAGTGAGTTAGAATTAAGTGTTGATGCCACAAATCTATCTTTGATGTAGATGGCAACCCCACCTCCTCTGGATTGCCTATAGCATCTAAAGATCTGGTAGTTAGGTATATTAATCATGCTATTTGGCGTAGAGGGCTGTAGCCAGGATTCTGAGATAACAAGCACATCTGGCATTGTATTGGCTGTCCAAGCCTGGATAAGGGTGAATTTTTTCAGCAGGCTACACACGTTAATGTGCATAAAACTAATACCTTTAAGCGATAGTGACTCAGAAGGGGAGGTAAGTTTATTTATGGGCCCTGGATTAAGCTCAACATTGCCAGAGCAGAGTAAGAGTAGGAGTAGCAATTTTTTCAGGGATTCAAGTGAAAGGCAATGAGCTCGAGGCTTTTTCCGGCTTGGCATGGAGGAGGAACCAGGGTGCCAAGCTTTGTTTTATAATTTATGCAAGCCTAAGGACACTGAGGCTAATACTCTGGCTGTGTAATGACAGTGGGAGTAACTCAAATTAATTAGAGATAAGGAAGGAGGCACAGACAAACCTGCAATAGTTGCTGTTTGAGGAAGGTAGTCCACCTGAATCAGTTGGCAAGGAGAATGGCATAACATATGATGTGTAGAGTCAGACTGGGTGAGCAGTCTTCAGGATGAGGATGTTGTGTACCCCCAGTCTCAAATTTTTTGGATAATAAGCCAGTAGGGGGTATGATACACAGTGCAGTCAGGAGGAGGAATTGCCATGCGGCTGCCATAATTGCAGTTGTTGGGTAAATGAGGGAATTTTGATAACAAGGGTAGCTCGCCGGCTGCTGGTTGCAGGATTCCCCTGGCGGAACCCTGGTAGTAACAAATTGTTTTAGTAAGAAACAGAAGGCAGGAAATTCTTCAGGGATGGGAGTGGGCGGTGCTAACGGGTCTATATAATAGCACACAGGAGGGGGGATGAGCAGGTGGGTGAAAAATTGTGGCTTTGCCATACCTCTCAAGTAGTGGAGTCCGATGAGGAAGTCTCGGGCGGTGGCTTCGGAAGCGCCAACCGCCTGGTGTCCGCGGTCCACGAGGAGGGTGTCTGAGCTGGGATCCCTAGTGGGTTCTTGGCTAGAAAAAGGAGAGAGGAGCTTGAATTAATAGTGGGGCAATACAAAGGCTAGCAGTCTGAGCAAAAACAGCTCAATTAGCAACTGAAAAGCCAACGATTTCCTTGGCACCTTGCAGTCTGGAGAGAGCTACAAAGTCACAAAGGGGCTGTAACACTTGGTTACTGGGAACATTTTTAGACAATAAACACAGTTTTTTGGCAAATCAGTCACAGTTCAGTAATTTGAAGTACAATTTTCAAGTAAAACGGTGTCTTAGCAAGACAGGATTTGCAAGTCAGCAATAAGCAAACCTAAAGTACCAAAATGGTATGCCTCAGCAAGACAGAATGAGATAAAGCTGCTAGAAGGCTTAGTTGCAAAAGGGGGATGGGAGGAATTGCAGTTGTTGACAGTAAGTAACCAATAAATTGAAACATCAGATAGGAGTGGGTGGAGACTGTGTGCATTTAAAGAAGGCCTGGGGGGGGTGGGACAAAAAATCAAGGGGAAGTTTGCAGAGCTAGCACTGAATCAGTGCACATACAGCTGGAGAGAAACTGCAGCAGGAGGGGAATGGTAAGTTGCTTTACACAGGCCGAGCAGAACAGGCTAAATTAAAATATATAAATTAGAAGCCGAATATAGGGATGCAGGCTTACATTAAGCCACACGTCTCGGGTGCTCCTGTCTCAGGTGAGTAAGACCAGCCAATCAGGGAGCTCTACACAGGCGTGGAGCCAATAGTGCTACTCTGAGAAGGTGCTGAAATTGAAAACAGCAAATTGCAAGTGATGATCTGGTTCAGCATTCACACAGCCCAGAGAAATCGTGGCAATTTTTCAAGTGTTGTACCTTATCTATCTCTTTGGTGGGTAGGTGAATCAGGCTCCTTGTACTGCAGAGGTGCTATGGCTGGATCATGACCACTGCCCGAGGGGGCAAGTGGCACCTTATCTATCTCTTTGGGTGGTAGGTGGATCAGGATCCTTGCACCATAGAGGTGCTACGGCTGGATCGTGACTGCTACCTGAGGGGGCAAGTGGCCCAGTCTGCAATTGGAAGGGGAAGGGCCAGGAGGGATATGAGAAGGCATTGCTTCACAGAAAGTATGGTGGTCAGGTGGAATGCACTGCCAGAGAAAGTGGTAGCAGAAGTCGCTGGGCAATTTTAAGAGGGGATGGGACAGGGTCAGGGGGAGGGTCACTACGATACAGGGAGGGAGGGAAGCAGCTGCAGTGTACTAGGCTGAGAGCTGCACACTCGAGCAGACTTGATAGACCATATGGCCTGTATGTGCTGGCGTTTTTCATATGTTCGTATGTGTCTGCACATCAAGTTGTCAGGCTGCACCAAACAGGTATCTTTTAAATGCTGCCGCTTTAGTTCTACCAACAATTTTGCAGTTGCGAGCTACAGACAGCAGTTCTCCAGTGCCTCTTGTTTGCTTGGTTGTGGAGTGTGATTTAAACTGAACACTGTGAGCTCCACTCAAAAATCTGTCCTTGCCTCGTAGGCATCAGCACGTTGGGCATTCAATGTAAGGAGGAGATGTAGGAAGGCTCAGAAAGGTAACTGGCAATATGTTGCATTTAAGATTACAATTGATTGCAGTTTTGTATCAAACTTTTTTATATCAGTCAGCTCCACCTCTTCTAGTGGCTTGGAGAGAGCACATTAAGTAAGTCTGATGCTAGTTACCATGGAGACAGCTTCAAGTGCTCTGGCAACACTCATCAATGAGTTTATATTCTTTTTCAGGAAGGTAAAGAACATCTTGACAGATGGACTATTTTATTAAAAATGTCTGTTTGGATGTAAATATATTTTCTTAAGAGTACATTATGAACACTTTTTTTAAAGAAAGATTTCTATAATAGCAATAAGGTATTCCCTCTAGTTATGTTAATGTTCAAGTTAATTGGCTGGCCCGAAGGTACAGAAGGCAGAGGGCTGATTCACCAAGCACCTTACTTCTCACCATGCTGGTAACCCAGGGTTGGGAGTGAGCTCGGGTTGCTGGGGCTTGGCCCTGTGGAGAGTGGATTGAGCATTTGATGAACAGCTCTCCTCTCTCATGGAGGGGTGGGCCATGGTTCCCTGTCATCAGTGACACCATGCGAAGGTGTGGTGTGCAACAGCCAGGGCTACTCAAGGAATGAGTGGGGGTGGCAGCTGCATGCCCATACCTCTGAGGAGGAGTAACCAAAGAAACCAGGAAAAACCTGCTCGCCATGAGGAAGACATCACTCTTACCTACCATGCCAGTGTTGGATCTTCCTGTCCTGGACCTGACTGCCTCCCTTCTTCACCTCCGCTTGCCCTGGCACTGGATTTGAGGTATGTTTCCTGTGACACTGTAGGCAGCCCACCTCAGGAGGTCATAACTGAAGGGTGCCAAGCAGGTGTGCCATAGATTGGTTGGGGGAACAGGATCTCTGGCAGAGAGGATCACAGCAGGGCAGGACAAAGGTGGAGCTGACCAATGGGGCCCCAGCAAGTGGTGACCAGGAGGGAAAGAAAGTTGAATAAAAAAATGTTCCAAGTTAATCACCCTTGGGGGGAGTATGGCACTCGGCTGTGCCTCGTGCCACATTACACCCTCAGGGGGGAGATTAAATAGAACATTAACATAACCCCTGGCCTTACCTAATTGCTTAATTTGGAGACTAAAGGGAAGGCTACAATGGCCTGCCAAGTCTGGGTGTAGGGGCAGGCAGAAGCTGACATTCTGACATCATGGTGTCACTGCACATTGCGCCCCTTGGGGGAAACTTAAAAGAAGAAAAAAATTACAAGCCTGATGGCCTCCTGACTTGACTCCCAGCTGACCACTATTGCCATCGGGGTATCTTAGGAATTTCCATACTTTGTAATGGCTCAACCACAAGGGGGTAAACTCATGGGGTTGGAAGTCCCTTGGCTGTGTGGTGATCATGCTCGAAGCAGGTCGGGGGTGTGTAGTCAAATACCCGGGAAACATTAACTATAAATTAAAAAAAAATAAACCAACAATACCTGATACATAAAGGGCATTGTATTGCCAGGACCATCAGCTAAGTCACATGTCTGAGACTCATCATTTTGCCACAGGTCCTTAGTCCAAAACGTATAGCCAACATATACTTTGCTTGGCACATAAAGCCTTTACCTCTCACTTTATATCTTTTTTTTGTTTATAACAAACTAAATGACTTACTTCTTACTAAGGAGACGGGGGTTGCCACTTACTGGAATCATGCTATTCCTTCACCTGAACAGCCACATGACGGGTCTCTTCTTTGGAAGAGAACCTATAAATATATCGAATGGGACAGATACCGGTTCATGCAATTTCAAATATATCATTACATCTATTACACTCTGGTTAAAAAACATAAAATGGGTAAGCGGGCATCCCCTCTCTGCACACACTGTGGTAAATAACAGGGCACCTTAAAACATATTTTGTGTGAATGTGAAAAAGTTGTTTTTTGGGAGGCCATACATCAGCATCTAGACCCCCTTCTAGGGTTAGATGCAACATTTCTTCCCAAGGTATGCCTCTTGGGATTCTTTGGTCACACTCTAGTTGGTAAGCAATGTAGACATATGGCTCTGATATCTGCCTGCGCTAAAAAAGTGATTTTAAGACACTGGTGTGACCAAACTTTTCCCACTTATTTGGAATGGCATAGAGAAATTAGTTTTGCTTTGCTAGCAAAAAAAATGGTTGCTAGCATGGCAGATTGAATGATACAGTTCAAGCATACATGGGAATTATTATATGCACTATCAACTCTGAATGCTTCGTCATAGAGACTGTTTGTATCTTAGCTGGGCCTGGATGTTTAAATATGGTCTCCTTCCTTATATGTAAACAGCTGTATTTTGTAGGATTAACTTGTTCTGAAATATGAATATTTATTTATTGAAATGTTTCACCAGGAAGGCACACTGAGCAACAAGTAGCTCGTCTCCCAGTGCGACCTAGGGGATAGGGGAACATGAGGATAGTTTACAGAGATTTGGTACACAATATAAATTTACAGTACATTGCATTCAAATAATTTGAGCAGACTGTACAGGAGTTATGAACTAGTAGGATGTTAACAGTTTTGAACTAGATAGATACTACGCCAATGCTTTTTGGGCAAGATAGATACAACAACACAAAATAACATTTAGGTATACACTAAATGACACATTACTGTGTAGCTAGAAAATGGTTGAATAGAATTGTTGCAGTTTGATCTAGGGACATTAGTGAGGTGTAAACACAGGCAGAACAGGTTGGCTAAGGTGTAACAGAAGTGCAATTTAACTATACGTGCAATAGAGATTAGGGGTCAGCCATAACAGAAGTGCAAGTTAACTACAAGTGCATTAGAGATTAGGGGTCAGCCATAGCTAGGGCTATGTGAGGGGGTGAAGGAAAGGTGAGAGAGAGATAGGTATGTCAGTAGAAAGAGAAGCGGGGTGGTGGTGGAAGGGGATGGAATGAGGAGGTGAAGGAAGAGGTAGGAGGAGAAAGGACTGCTGGGGCCTGACCCCTCCAGTATGCTGAGGACCCTGCCAGGGGTCACGCACAACAGGAAGGGAGCAGGTTGTGGCAGCGAGAGGTAGAGTACAATAGGAGGGAAGCAGGTTGTATGCAGCAAAGGGGAATAGGCTTCAGAAGGACAGAAGAGAGGGTAAAGGTGAGAGAGGAGAGAAGAAAGGCCGGGATCCCAGCCCTTCAGTTTGTGGAGAAGTGTAGGGAAGAATTGGGTTAATGGTGTAAGGATAGGGTAGGGACTGGCCCTTGGTGCAACTTTGGATGATAGAGAAATCACAGTAAGAGAACAATAGAAGGTCTGAAGGGAAGGAATCGGAGGAAGGGAAGGAAAGCTGTTTTTTAGGTGGGTGGGGGTGGAGCTGCAGCAGGGGTATTGCATGGGTACTGAGAGGGGTAGAGTTTGTTGGGCTTAGAGAGGGGAGTTAGAGAGGGTTGTAGCAGGAACAGCTAGGTCCAAGGAAGTTTTTAAGGGCAGAGCTGATGGAATAGTAGGAGGATGAGTGATGAATTTGAGAGGAGAGGGAATTCCACATTTTTGGGAGGCCGTAAGAGTAACTAGATTAGCTGATGAGGGTGGCTCTGTGGGGGACCCCAGGGTACGAGAGTCAGATGATCTAAGGGAGTAAGAGGGAGTGGGGGTGTTATAAATGAGGGGGAGTAGTAGGAAGGAGTTCATCCAGCCAGTGCTTGGAGCTGAATTTAGCGCAGTGGGAGAGCCGTCCTGTCTGTAATAGAGGGGAAGGATAGGACATGATAGAGATCTCAGTGGTGGGTGCAAGAGGGAGCATCAAGGGCAAAACAGCAGAAGGAAGTGAAGGGATAGGCAGTCTGGCCAAGGAGGACTTGGGAGCAACTTTTATACTACATCTCAGTAGTCGAAGATGGGCAGTATCATCTTCTTACCTTGGAGGGGATACAACTACAGTTCCTGAACAGGGCACCTAGCTTGAGGTGCAATTTTTTTGGATGGTGTCAATCTGTCTGGAGAAGTTTAGGTGTTGATCCAGCCAAACTCCTAGGTACCTGAAGAAGGATGTGTCCTCAAGTAAAGTCCCATCAAGGGTGTGGAAAGTGGGCAGGAAGGGAAACCTAGAGAGTCTCTGCCTTGTGCCAAAGGTCATGGAGACAGTCTTCTTGGCATTGAGAAAATGTTGATGGTTAGCAAACCAGAGCTGAACCATGTCAAGATCTTGCTGCAAGTTGGATGTAACCTCAGCTGGGCAAAAGCCAGATGCATACAATACCGTATCATCGGCATACATGTGTATGGTGGTGACAGAGGAGCAGACAGATGGAAGGTTGTTTAGGAAGATGAAGAATAATAGGGGCCTAGCACTGAGCCCTGAGGGACTCCAGTAATAATCAGGAGGGGAGGGGAAATGACATCACAGATCCTATTTGATTGGGTTCTACTAGTGAGGTAGCTTTTGAACCAGCTAGTGGCTGAAGGAGATAGGCCAGCTATTGAGACAGAGTCAAGGAGGAGGGAGTGGAAAACAGTGTCAAAAGCCTTGGCGAGGCTGACAAAGATGGCTTAGGTAATTTGGCCATTGTCCATCCTGGTAAGGATAGAGTCAATGAACCAAAGTAGGGAGGTAGTGGTGGAGTGATTTTTCCTGAAGCTAGATTGGAAAGGGGTGAAGTAGGATGAGTCAATTAGAAATGAGGTAAGCTGGGAGAGGACAAGGTGCTCTTGTAATTTAGCTAGGGTAGGGAGGAGAGAGATAGGGTGGTGATTTTCAGGGGAAGATGGGTCACCGAATTTGGGAAGAGGGAGGACCACATCATGTTTCCATGGGGTAGGGACTGAGGCAGTAGAAAATGAGAGGTTTAGAATTAGAGAAAAGGGGTAAGCAATGATTGAGGCAGAGAGAGAGAGAGAGAGAGGAGTTTGGGGTCTAGGCCATCTGGAAAGGAACCTTTGAGGGGTTGATAGCCAGGAGGGCTTGTAGCCTGTCATTTGGGGAGACTGTATTGAAGGAGAAGAGGGGTGGGAGAGGGGAGGAGAGGTACCATTTGAGAGAGGAGAGGAGTGAGATTAGGAAGGAAGGGATTTCAGTAGCTCAGTGGCACAGGAGGTATAGTAGAAGCAATTCAGCAGCTACAGTGCCTGTCGGCTGTAAGGGTGTCATTTATTTAAGCACGGGGGTGGGCGGACATGGGAGAAAAGAGGGCAAGAACCACCTTCCAGAATTTGGAAGACTAATTTATGTTTGTGAAGAAGGCGATGTTAAAAGTATTCAGACTTTGCTAGCCTTGTGGCCCTGGTACAGGAATTTCAAGCGTGTGGTAAGTTGTGAGATTGCTAGGAAGCTGAGTTGTTTTATGACGTTTCCGGGCATGTTCTATAGCTCTTAGACAGGCCAATAGTTCTGGAATAATCCAAGGTAAGTGGTTTCCCCTAACTCTGGTTTGTTTGAATATATATAATTCCCTAAAAGGTTTGCCCTTTGTCTGAGTTATAAGATGCTTACAGTTTCGTATGCCACTTATCTGTAGATCTTCTGGAGCTTGGTGGGGGAGGAGGGTAGATTTGATGAGTGGGGTAGTATAGTCCACAGATAGTACTTTTCTTGTTTTGTTTTTTAAGTGTAATGTGTTTATTTTTCTTCTGTGTTATCCTTTTTTCCTTGTGAAAAATTCAATAAAGCATATTCAATTTAAAAAAAAAGTCACACATCTGAGAAAACAGAACTGATGTTGACTTCTTTACTCGATGATGTTAAAGTCAAGAATAAGTGAATTCTCTTGTATGTCTACAAAAATAGATAATACTCCATGAAATGGATTTGTGAACTATACTGTGTTTTCAAGCATACAGTTAGAGGTAGAGCTCTCTACTATGAGTCGAAGGGTTTTGTGGGAGGTAGGCACTATCCAGGTTTTTCTGTAAAGATTCAGGGAGGGTGGGTGAAGATGGTTAGGGATTCCCCCCATACACATTCTGTACAGCTCTCATCTTGACTAACAGACCAGTGATACTGGTAGGGTCCCCTCTTAAGTTTAGTCTGTTGTTTTTGGGAGATGCCTTGCAGATTCATCCCCCCCTACCTCCTCTGCACCACAATGGAGGGGGGAAGGGGTATGCACCCCTTCCCACACTCCAATTGATTCACACAATGGAGGGTCATGGGGTAGATGATTACATGGGCATTTGGGATACGGCCATGCCTGCTACTTTATGATGGATCCCATTCCTCCAACATGCCACCTCACCTCAGCCACTTTACAGAGTCTCACAGACTGGGTCATTATGGGTCCAAGCACAGGTAATTCTCTGGACTTCCCCCAACTCGCTCCTCTCGGGGGGGGGGGGTGTTCATGATTTTAGATGAAGCGCAAATGGATTCTCAGGGGAGGTGGGTTATGGAAGTGGTCAGGCACATAGGTGGGAGATTAGTGGTGGTAAATGCAGTGTCAGTGGCTCAGTAGGTAGCACACTCACCTCTGAGGCCAGGAGATCAGAGGGCTGTAGGTTCAGTTCCCACATCTGGCACTTAGGTTAATATCCCAGTACTGACACTGTAGTGTAGCATGAGAGGGGTGCTGCACTTCTGAGGTGCCATCTTTCAGATGAGATGTTAAACCGAGGTCCCATCTGCCTGGATTGGTGGTAGTTCAGGTGGATGTTAAAGATCCCATGGCACTTATCGAAAAGAGTAGGGGAAGGATTTATTAATAAAACAAAACAGAAAAACAACAACCAACAATGTGAATACAAAATGTTCTAAAGGAGAGAAAAAACATCAAAGTAGAATTATGTTATCAAGTAAACAGAACAGTATATACAACTGGAGAGAAGATAATACAGTAAATAGCATATGAAAATATACATAAATCATACAGGAAAAAAACATCCTATTTTATCTTTCAGAAAGGGTGCAGGGGCATAGCTACAAGGGTGCAGGGGGTGCAGTGGCACCCAGGCCCATGAGGTTTGAGGGGCCCAAATCATAATTCTGATGTTTATTCAAAACTGGGGAGGGGCCCTGTAACATCACCTTGCACCCAGGCCCTCTGAGAATTTGCTACACTACTGAAAGGGCACCTCTCTCCACCTCATAAGCCACACATCATTAGGCAAATAATGCTTTTCTGAAAAACATTGGAATGACAAATCATGTTCAACACGGTCAGGAACACAAGTAGGAGACTGATATATCTGTCTCAGAGTAAGTTGGCATCTCAACTGCCACAAATGAAATTTGAACATGGCAAATAAAAGTCTCAAAACACCAGCATCCATAGAAGTAAGATGCAACAAAAACAAACAAACAGAACTTCGACATAAGTAATAGTTTGCTAAAAGGATTGGCCCCAGTGAACAGAGGGTAGACCAAAACTCCTGTGCATAGACAGGAGATATAAAAATGGGCCACTGATTCCTCCTGGGCTACTCATGTATCCCTAGGACACATCCTTTCAGATACCATTTTATGCTTAGCATTTCCCTTAACATTCAGCCGACCATGACTACCAAGTCACAACACATCCTACAATCTAGGAGGCATCAATTTATCAACCAGGCCTTGAAGTATATGTTCAGTATAACAATCAGAAATATTCTTGAATACAGGGACAACAAAATGTGCCGGAGTTTGTAAAACTCCATAAATATATTTGCTCCGGGTCGCCCTTGAATAAGGGACCTTCAGGGCTCAGTGGACCTACCCAGTCACCAAAATTTAATACATAAACTTGATCTAGACAACACTTGATCAGGGAGTACCTTCCATTTATTAAGTTTCATAATGGTGGGTCTGAAATAAACAGGAAAGGAAGAAGCTTGCAGTGTCTGCCTACCTAGCACATTCCAACAAGTAAATAAACAAGTTAACCATGTATCTGCATAAACCACCCATAGCACAGATTGAGGACAATGGAGCTCAATCAGGCTCTGGTGAAAAAAGACACTAAAATAAAAGCTTATAGGATTGACACAATTCAACCCACCTTGTACTATAGGGAGATACAACACATCCCTCTTAATCAGATTTATGAGACTACCCCAAATGATTTGAAAAAAAAGGCCAAGCAAAATGGCTTTCAAAGTAGAGGGAACAGGGTATACCACACTTAGATATTGCAAAAGGGGAAGAAGCAAAGTTTTAACAATAGTTACATTCATACGCTTAGTTTGTTGCCAGGATTTCCACAATGCAACCTTAGGTTTAGCCATATCTATCCTGGCAGACCAATTGAGAAGTGCATTATCACCTTTCCCAAAAGCAATGCCCAAAACTCTGATAGGGCCTTGCAACATAGGAATACCCTGCAAATCCAAGATTGCAGGGGCCAAAGTATTCAGCAGATACAAAAAACTCTTAACTTTATTCAAGGCGGTACCTGCCACTGTGGAATAAGCAGAAACATTTGTAGCACTGTATTACCAGAAGGAACATCAGCAACAAAAGCACAAACATTATCAGCATAAGCCAAAATCTTAGCACCTACTGTACCCTGGGGGGGGGGGGCAGCACCAGTAACTTGAGCATCTTGGCAATAATTCTTAACAATGAATCTAAACTAAAGACTTAAAGCAAGGAGCTTAAGGGGTATCCCTGTCTCGCCCTCGTACAGATAGGGATATAGGAACCCAGGAATCCATTCACCAGGAGTAAGGCATATGCATGTTCATAAAGTAAAGCAAGCCAAGTCACAAAACGTTCCAGAATACCATAGTTCCTTAAGACCTGATATAAAAAGTCATGCAAAACCCGATCAATTGCCTTTTCTTGATCAAAGGACATAAGAAACCCTGTTACAGCATCCGCCTCACCAAGTTCTACCAATTCTCTGAGTAATAGGAGTTTAGAATATATGGATCTACCAAGGACAGAACAGGACTGGTGAAGAGAAATCAAAGCGGGGCCACTGACAATAACCTGGTATTCAAAACCTTCATTAAAACCTTACAATCCTTGTTAAGAAGACTCAACGGCCTCCAATTTGAAAGCTCACCCTTATATCCCTTTTTATACAATAAAATCTGAACTGAAGTACAAAAATGAAAATCAAAAGAGCGCTGCTGCAAAGTACAATTAAACACCACAGTGAGTATTTCACTAATCAAAGGACAACAAGCTTTATAAAACTCAGTCGGTAAACCGTCAATACCAGGTGCTGTATTATTATGGAGGCATGAAATTTCCTGTGTTACTTCAGCAGTACTGATTGGAGCAATCAAGGCCTGCAATAGTATGTCAGAGCAAGGGGTAACGTCTAGGGAAGAAAGAAAATCCCCAATACCAGTCTTATCCAAAGAAGGAGCAGTATACAAGTTTGTAAAATGAGAAGAAACCACTTTAAAATGTCTGGTAAAGAAGTACACAGCATACCATCAGGGCATATTACTTCCATCAACTGCCAATCTGTAGACCACCTATGACTACATTCTAATGCATCCTTCAAACCAGCTTTTTTGGTAGAACAAACCCTATGCTCATGTAAAAGAGAAGCAGCCCTAGAGTATTGTTGGGCTGCCATCTCTTTTTTCACAGCCTGCACCTGTGCTGTTAAATATAGTTAAAACTATATTGTGCTTCAAAACTTCCTTACGTAACCACCTTATTAACACCCGATGCTGTAACTGCCACTAGTCAAAGCCGTACTCAATACTTATGACAAAGCTTATTACTAAGCTGCTAAGGACAACATAACTCCGGTATTGTTTGCATCCATCCTACCTGTACCAGCTTGTTTGTATCTATGTCTTAATTTACTGTTATACTTATGTGTTGTACTGCTATACTGTGTATTTTGGTTTGTCTTACTGTGACAAGGTACCTTTGTAAATGAGCCTATGGCTCAAAGGTTTTCCAAACTGCTGTTTAAATAAAATAAAAAAATTAAAAAATAAAATAAATGTAAACATTGAGAATTTATCGCAGAGTACAATGTTTCCAACTGCAACTGTAAGGACAAATACCATTTATATTAAGTCAATGTAACAGACTTGGAAAAACATGTAGCTAAAGAAGTCAGATCAGACTTAGTTTCCAACCACCAGCCCATCAAATCCCCTGTAAGGCCAACCAGAGTCATACAGGTTTTTAACAAGTCATGCACCTGTTGCAAAAAACGAGTATCATCCGAAAAAAGGATATTCAGTTTCCAATAACCCCTGCCAACTGTAGCATGAGGGCCTACCCCTAGGGTGGCAGTCAAAACTACATGATCTGAAGTCTCAGCCAGAATAGTATGAGTGGAAACAACACAAACAGCAGTAGTAGTAAAAAGAAGTTCAATCCTGGTGGATAAAGGACCCTTAAAAAAGTATGCCCACCCTTGGGATGACAAACCTGATAAGCGTCCTGAAGTTGCCCTAGTACAATAATGCGATTAAGACAATTGGTGTCACAAAAATCCTTTTCAGTGAGTGCTCTCTGATCCCGTTTATGCACAACACAATTAAAATCACCATCCCAAATATGAAACCTAGTTGTGGAAAGATAAGGCTGAACAGTATTAGAGAGATCAACCCTTCCCTTCTTTGTAAGTGGTGCATATACCACAATCAGTCTCCAACAAGTACTCAAAAAAACAAAGTCCAGCAACAAAGCACACCCCATAGCTATTCAACCAACTTAGTGACATGAAAACCATCACCCCCGAATAAAACCCCAACTCCATCACAAGTATCCAACTCAAAGGAGAAAAAAGAGGGACCCCAATGCCAAATTTTCTTTGTCACTGAAACCAAAGAAAGGGCATTTAATCGGGTATCCTGTGTAAGACAGATATCACACTTCAAATCCTGCAGAAAGTGAAAGGTAAGAAGTCGCCTTCGAGCATTCTTAACACTATGAACATTCAAGGTGGCAACAGTAAGGTTAAATGCTGAGGCCATCTGTGAATGTTAGAAAGAAAGAAAAATAAGAATGAAAATCAGGTAACCCTCCCCGTCCTAGTACTCCTGCATGAGTGAACCTCTAGCCGCAGGGGCCAACTGTCAGTGGCCACATCCTTTGATTTGTCACTTTCAGAATCAGAGAATAAAAGGGGTTGGGAAGAAGTATCAGAATCAGCTCCCAAATCCGAAGACTGAGACTGCTGAGAGAGAACTTCAAACTTGTTATTTGAGGGAACAATCCCACAAGGGGAGGAAGCTTTAGCCCACTTGGATCCAGATTTAGTTTGTTTTCGAGCCCTCTTCTTTGCCTGCACACAAGGCTCAGAAGGAGGCATAACTGAAATATCAATAGTCCGTACTGGAGGGACAGATGTCTCTTCAACCCCCAGAACAGTGACAGGGGGGTCACCAGGACTGGAGCCTGAGGCAAATCCTGCAAAGGAGGCTCCTCTGGAGGTAAAGAAATCGGGGCAGAGTCCAGAGGGTCAGGAGCAGGCACCTCTGGGTTCAGAGGGGGGGTAGACAATACGTTAACAGGGGAAGGAGGAGGTTTGAGGCAGCTGTATCTTTCTTCTGAGCCTCAAGAAGGATCAGTTCCTGATCAGGGCAAACCTCTCAATTATGAGTAGCCCAAGGACAGGACCAAAAGCCATGACCAACTTCCTCACAAAGATTACGTTTAAGCTTTGCAGTACAATCCAGACTGGCATGACCAAATGAGAGACAAAGGGAACACCTCAACCTATCACAGTCCGCACTAAGGTGGGAAGGGGAACCATATTTAAAGCAAGTACGTGGCTGGCCCACATAAAAACAATGACCTCGTTCTGTACCCAAAAATAGACTGTTAGGTAAATGGACTGGACCTACATTAGTATGCTGAAGCTGTATCTTAAATTTCCAGCCACCAATCCAAAAGTGCTCAGAATCAAAGATAGGTTGAGGTGTCCCCAAAACTTCACTGCACTGTTTCAAATAATGCGATATATCATGTACTGCCACATTCTCATTACAGAACAAAATAGTAACATTCTTGTTGTCCGGCCTAGTGAGAGGGATAGCCCAAAAGGGCAATCACAATGCAGAGTATCTAAGCAGTTCATACTTAGTCCAAAAATGGTCCAACCCCTGAGGGGTCTTAAAACTAATGTCAAATAGAGAAGTTCCAGATACATGAATGAGAGCAAAAACCTCATTTGTGAAGTAATCCAATGAGCCTTTAATGAGGGTTTTCCCTACATAAAGGTGATCAGGCACAATATCCAGGCCCCCAACATACTGTAGTCAGACCGCATTTCTTCGTTGCAGTGAAGGAGGGGAATTACGAAATGCATCACGTTTCCTAAATTCTTCCCAAGTAGATTTCGCCGTCTCTCCATGGTCAGGAGGAGGGTCTGGGAGCGGAATGTCTGTGTCCATACAGTCACCCCAAGCTGACCACTGAGTACTAGGGCCTTCATTCGCCAAAGAGGAGGCAGATAAGAGTGGGACCTTTTTAAATAGAACTGTATCCAAAGCAGGATGCTGTACATCTGCAGCATTTAAATCAGTGTCCAAAGCTGTAGTGAAAGAAGAAAGCTGAGAAGCAGGCAAATCAGGAACAACTGTAACCAGAGTGGATGCCCATACACTTTGTCCAGGTATCGGGCTGTGGGCAGGATCAGGGATCCAGTGGTCCATGGCACCTGGTTTCCAGCCAGCATTCTGCAGGGAAGCCACCAAGGAGCTAGGTAGAGGACTTGTCGTGGGAGCAACAGCAACAGGCACAGTGTCCCGAGGAGGCAAGGAAGGTACAACAAGCAAAGAAAAAACTGCTTTACAAGGTGAAGAAGTAAACGCAGTACTTACAGGCAGAGCAGGGGAAACAACCTCAGGTGGGCAGAATGGGCAAGGCATCAGAAGTCAGAGCAGGAGGACTTGCAGCCGCTGACTCAGCATGCTGTAACACTGGCACAATAGGTGCATCAGGAACAGGAAGAGCAGGCGTCCGACTCATCACCACAAGCGGCTCAGAAGGCACTGCAGCACTAGGCAAGCCAGACACTGCAGCAATAGCATCCAAACCTGGATCAGGAGTTTGCAACTTGGGAGATGATAATCCAGCAGGAGCAGCAGCATCAATAACAGTCAGAACATGTCATCTATGGGAAATGAGGAGGGATTTCAACCATAATTCGTCAGCAGGCAAAAACCCAGTCGAAGCACTTGAATGCAGTTCAGTAGCAATAGAATCAACATCCATAGTGTCAGAACACGCAGACAGTTGTGATGAAATGGGCTCCAAAGCTGAACCTGCAGGAGTGGAGCTCTGTTCTCCTGCAGGTACACCAGCAGACTGAGCAGTTCCAGAGGTCGAAGCCATGGTCCACCAGCACCCCCACCTCAGAGTAAGGGAATTTCCCCAGTGTCCTGGCCAAATTTCCCTCATTCACTAAAAAAGAATACCACCAACAGCTTAATCTGGTTCAAGGTCAGTTGGCATTCATCTATATCCCCTCGCCAGGGTCGTGCCTGAAAATAGGCAGGATTTGTCTAGTGCACTTACCAGGTCTACAAAAACTAAATAAATAAAAAATTAAAAATAAAATGTATATGCTCCAAGTGACGATTAGACAGACTTTTCCCTTCACCTTGGTCAGGCTATAGCAGTCATCAGGTTGGACTCCTGTACCCAGTTATGATCAGGTGTGATCTCTGGTTCATGGTGTCCACAGACAACCACCCAAGAGCCTGGGTTGCATGTTAGCTGATGTTGTCTGTATAAGGTCTATTTGATGTCTGACTACAAAAAAAAACCAACAGGCTACAATTACACCTTTTAATCTCCACAGCATACTAATCTCTGGCTCACCAATGCTGCAGCAACAGCAGGTGTAGAAAATTCCAGGTTGACCCAGTCCTTATTTAGGAACATGCTCCAATCTTCATTGACTACTTGCTGGCCAGCACTGGCTATATCAACATGGTGACAGTTAAGACGCCAGCACCTCAGTCCTCTGCACCTCTGGTGTGGCCAAAATATTTTATATTATATTTTAATATGTAGACTTAGGGTGTCTCTTATGTGATAAGAAGGTTATCTCGTGCTGTTTTGGGTGAGAGGACCACAAAGCAGAGTTGAGAGGTTCTGTCAGCCCAAAACAGCACGAGATAACCTTCTTATCCCATAAGAGACACTCTGAAGTCTACATGTTAATAGTGAAGAAATGGAACTGCCTCTAGTCTAACAGAGTACAAATTTTGCTGAGAATGTTCATTTTATTTATGCCTGTGTTGCTAGTCTCCCCCGCTGTTTAATGTAGTATTGGTACATTCCTACATTTTGAAATGGAGCATCACTTCTATGGTGGTGGTGGGGAGGAACAGCCAACATTGTCTTGCACTCTGCTGTCTGTCCTCTGGGAGTCTGTGTCAGGAACTGGTGCTGGCAGCATCTCACACCAGAATTACTGACGAGGACTTGGCTTACTTCAACAGAACCAGGTATGGCCCTGACTCTGAGCAAGGGTGGGTGGTTTTGCAAAGGGGAGGGAGGAAGGAAAGAGGACTGGAAGTGTCCTTATGTCCCACCTGAAGCAGGGGGTGAGTTGCCTCAGTAGTTGAACAGCATACTCCGATGATCTTGTGGCAGCAGTAGTGTTTTTTTTGTTTTAAAGAGTTAAATGGTGGCTAGCATTTACATTACGTATAGGCTGCCTTATACTTGCTGATCAGTGATGTGGCTGAAAAAGCACTCTTTTCTAATACTGTTGTGGCAGTTCATCTGGAACTTTTCTGCTTGAATACAAACATATATTTTTTTAAGCAAGATTCCTCTTACAACTGATTCTACCATGGTGACTCTGAGAGGAACGGTGTGACAAGTGAGGGTCACCATGGCGGGAATCAGCTGTGCGGGGCAGCACAAGGCAGCAACTGTATGCTCAATAAGAGCTTCAGTAATGCTGCAGTCTGACGGATAGATGCAGTTCCACTGCTTTATAATCTAAACAACATTGGAATACATGCCATACACTTGAGTTTAAATGCCAAGGAGTGTATGGTTATGCATTTAGGAAAAGGAATCCACATATGGAATATTGGATTGGGGTGGGGGGTTGGTTGGTCACTACAGTTGAGGAGAGTGGTTTGAGACTCAGTATCAGTGACTCCCTCAAGCAAAGCAACTAGTACAATAAGGGCAACAGTATGGCATCAAGGGTGGTGGGGTGCATTGGGAAGTGCTTTGATACCATGAAAGTGGAAGTGATTCTGCTTCTATAGAGCTGGACCCTACACATGTTATATTTTATAATGCTTATCATACTTCACTGTTTGGATATTGAAAGAACAAATTGGTTCAACAGGAAACATTCATGGTAACATTCATCATACTCTTTGTCATGCCTGCGTAATAAATTATAATTTCCTTCGGTCTCTGTGTCTGGTGTATTTCTTTTTTTAGCTCTTTCAGCACCACATACATATCAGCATGGCCTCCTACAGAGGCAGGTAGTAGTATAGATGACCCATGGCTTTTCAATTTTTTTGGCCTGTCACTTTAACTCATATGTAAGTCTCTCCATGGGTAGGACTTTCAAAACCAGGGTATACCACATTTCAATAGTGAGTTGCTGTCGAGAGAATGGGGAGAACATATACTGAAAAATATGGAGGCATAGAGTGTGGTTAGGCAGGCTAAAGCAGGCACATAGCTACAGTAAGTATTACGGAGGTGCTCAAGATCAGAGAAAAAGCTCACTAAGGACAAGGGTAGTTTTGCAGTATTGGAAGGCAATGGACGTAGTTCTAGTCCATAAGGGGTTGGACAAGGATCAAGCAGGGAACTATAGACTGTCAGTCTTACCATTGGTCTGGGAGTCTAACATGGAAATTGATTCCCTAATGCAAAAATTCTATAATTTTTACTCCTCAATAATTGATAGGGTTGCTCCTAAAAAGATCAGGGTTAGAACCCACACAAATAAATGGATTAATAATGAGCTCTTGAGACTAATGAGATGTAGAGACAAAGCATAGAGGAAATACAAGATTAGTAAGGATGTCTGCTCCCTACAAAATTATAAGATGTAAAGGAACATGTACAAAGCAGAAATTAAGAAAGTTAAAAAAACATTTTTTTATATCACAACAAAGGAAATTTGAAGGTAACCCTAAAAAACGTGACAAATTTTAAATACCCTTTTGGGCCAGGAACAAAAGGATTCACCCATAACCCTAGAAATTGGTGGTTTAATTACCACTGACCCTTATATTGTCTCTAGTTCCTTTAATTATTTTTTTGGAAATGTGGAGAACTATAGCATACCTCTTACTTCAGCTTTGACACCCAATCTATTGGTCAGCACCCCTCTATCATGGTCTAAATGTTGCTTTAAGAATGTTACAAAGGAGCAGACTAAGGAATACATACTAAAAATGGACCCTAGGCATATCATTGCACATGATAATATCGATTATAGATTAGTTAAACTAGGGATTGATTCTTTTTACTGTCCAGTTTCACTTATTTTTAATTTTTCATTACAGTTTTGTGCTTTTCCTTCCATTTGGAAAAACTGCTACTTTTAAACCTGTATTAAAAAATTATAAATCATCCAGATACATCAAGGAGAAAAGGAAGTGCAAGGAGACAATAGTGAGGATAAAAAGGGGTGGGGAGTGGATGGAAAAGGGTGAGGAGCAGGCAGAAGCACTGAATGAATACTTTTGCTCAGTGTTCATGGAAGAAAAGGGGGGGCCGCTACTACCATGGGCTGGGAGGGTAGGGACAGGGGGAGAGGAGGCAAAAAATGGAAGAATTGAGGCAAGTAGAGTTCTAGAGGACTGAGGACACTGAAAGTAGACAAGGTACCAGGGCCAGATGGTATCCACCCCAGGGTGCTGAGGAAGATGGTGGAGGAGTTGGCTGAGCTGCTGGCAAATCTGTGCAGCACCTCACTGGAGTCAGGATGTGTGCCATTGGACTTGAGAATGGCACATGTAGTACCATTACACAAGAGTGGACCAAGGGATAAACTGGTTAATTATTGTCTGGTAAGTCTCACCTCCATAGTGTGCAAACTCATGGAGACAATACTAAAGGAAAGACTGGTGTTGTACCTGGAGGACAATGGCCTCCAGGATGTGAGGCAGCATGAGTATGTTTCAAGGATTCTTGTCAAACCAACCTGATACAGTATTATGACTAGGAGACAGGTGAACTAGATAAGGAGCGTTCGGTGGATGTTCTTTACTTGGACTTCAGCAAGGCCTTCGATTCTGTGTCTCATGGGTGGCTCGGGGGGAAGCTAACTGGTGTAGGGGTAGGGCCAAAAATGATGAACTGGATTACAAGCTGGCTGAGTGAGAGGCTGCAACGTGTGGTGGTGAGAGGGGCGCTCTCAACTCCAAGGTCAGTGATGAGTGGGCTGCCACAGGGCTCTGTGTTGGGGCCAGTATTGTTTGGGCTCTTCACATTAGACATTGCACATGGGGTGGTGAGCAAGAGAAGTCTGCTCACTGACGACACCAAAATCGGAGCAGTGATGAATGGAGAGGAGGGATGGAAGCAGCTGCAGGGGGACCTAAGCAAGCTAGAGGAGTGGTCAGAGAGGTGGCAACTGGGGTTCAATGCAAAGAAGTGTAAGGTTATGCACTTTGGGGTGAAGAACCCAAGGAGAGAATACTGGCTGGGAGGGGTTAAGCTGGGGATCACTGAGGAGGAGAAGGACCTAGGGGTAATGATAACAGGGACCATGGACAACACTGCCCAGTGCAGGAGAGTGGCTGCAAAAGTGAACAAAATGCTGGGGTGCATAGTGAGTTTTTTTTTATCCAGGTGCAGAGAGGTGATCTTGTCCCTCTACATGTCGCTGTTAAGGCCGCACTTAGAGTATTGTGTGCAGTTTTGGAGGCCATACCTAAAGCATGATATCAGGCTACTGGAGGGGGTACAGAGGAGGGCAACAAAGATGGTATGTGGAATAGAAGGAACAGACTGTGACAGCAGGCTGAGAGACCTGAATATGTACACCTTGGAGGATAGAAGGGACAGGGGGGACATGACAGAGACATGCAAGTATCTGAGGGGAATCAATAAGGATGTGGCAGATAGGGTCTTTAAGTTAAGGAGGGGGAGGAGGTGGGTCACCAGAGGGCATGAGCTAAGAATAGAGGGGGGGGGAAGATTTAGGAAGGAAATGAGGAGACACTATTTCACAGAGAGGGTGGTAGCAAAATGGAACACCCTACCAGAGTGGGTGGTATCATGTAAATCTGTGAACAGTTTCAAAAGTTTATGGGACAGGGATCAGGGGAAAGTGAGGGTGGGGGAGGTGGGGGTGGCAGTGGGATGACAAATGGGAGGGGTGGGGCATCTGCAAACTAGGGGTGATAGCTGCACACTCAAGCAGACTTAGATAGACCAGGTGGTCTGTTTCTGCTGGCTCATTCATATGTTTGTACGTACGTATCTCAAATTACTATCATCCAATATGACTGTGACTAGCTCCACTTTCCAAAGTTTTGGAATAGATCATTTGAGATCAAACTACAAAATTTCTTAACAGTAATTACAAACTCTCAGAGTCCCAGCATGGATTAAAACAAAAACATAATACCAAGACGGCCTTGGTGGGGTTCACAAGCTGCATTCAGGGTGCCCTTGATAAAGGGCACTCTGTTGCAGCTATATTTGTGGACCTTACCAAGGCCTTCGACCTTGTTGAATATTCTCTACTGCCCTTAGTTTTGTCTGAATTCCATTTTTCTCAAGAGGTTAAAACATGGTTTACTAATTACCTCAGCAGTAGACACCATTGTATAAAGACAGATGGGATTTTATCTCCTTCTAGGCCTA
Organism: Neoceratodus forsteri; assembly: GCA_016271365.2. NCBI lineage: Eukaryota > Metazoa > Chordata > Ceratodontiformes > Ceratodontidae > Neoceratodus > Neoceratodus forsteri. Next base: position 1,645,818,729 of record CM057450.1, read on the forward strand.
TTAGTTGTGGAGTCCCACAGGGTTCCATCATGGGTCCCTTGATCTTCTCACTTTTTATGAACTCAGCCCTTCAAATATGCATACAAACATCTATGACACTTCATGCTGATGATGCAGTGCTTTATGGGATCTCTGATAACCCCATTTCTGCATCAAAGGTTGTTCAAGATGATTTCACTCGTTTTCAAAACTGGCTTATTTCCCAGTGCGTGGTTCTGAATTCCTCGAAGACCAAATTTATCTTGTTCACGGGACCCAGGATGAAACCTAATTCTTACATAAATCCAGTAGTAGATCTTAGAAGCCAGGTCATTGAGAGGGCTGATACTTTTAAATATTTAGCTATCTTGTTGGATTCTCACTTGTCTTTCGAATCTCATATATCTTACTTACAAAAAAAATTGAATCAAAGGATTGGGCTATTGTACAGGGTTAGACCATCTCTAACAAAGGAATCATGCATATTATTAACCCATAGTTGTTTGATTGATTATGGTTTAATTATTTCCATTGCTTCTTCAAACAAAATTCTTGACAATTTGAGGGTTACATATAACACTGTTATTAGATTCATGACAGGCTCAGCCTTTCACATTCATCACTGCAAACTTATTAAGCTATCTGGCTGCCTTTCATTACAAAATAGAATACTTTACAAGGTTGGGCTATTTCTCTTTAAGGGTACCCTGGGTCTGTTACCCGCTTCCATATATACACTATTTTCCAGGGCATTGAATAGGTGTGGAACCAGATCACAGAGTAGGTTAACTTTTTCCATCTCCTTTTTTTCAGAAAACTTCTGGACAAATGTCAATACTCTGCAAAGCTATATCAGTTGTTTAACATTCTTCCATTGAATATAGTCCATTGCTCCTCTGTGTTTTGTTCAAAAATAAATTATAACAATGGCTCCATGATTCTGATAAACATGCCTGTTTTTAGGTCTGGAATTGATCATTTGTTCTTATATGTTATGTCTGTTGATTTTATATATTTTATTGTTTTGTATTTATTGGCCCAGATATTCAAAGGGGTTGCGCCTGGTGCAACCAAGTTGCATGGGAGCAACCCTAGTAAAGCGCCCCGGGGCAATATTCAAAAAGGGGACTTGTACAGTGCAAATCCTGATGCACCGGGGTGCAATGTTAATGTATGCAGTGAAACTGAAGGGGCATGCCCATGCAAATGTGGCCCATTATGATATTCAGCCCAGAATGTGCGGCACATCTGCTGGCACAACCCTTAGATGTGTCGCGTACCAGTGCACAAAGTTGAGCCCAAAAAAAAATGGCTCAAATGCTGGTCATCTGCAGGTGGGCAGCTGTATTGTAGGGCACAGCACAGCAACCACCAGCCATGGGTGGACACCTGCCCACCTAGAACACCGTCCACAAGCACCCATATGGTCTCTGATGGTCTAGTTATACCCCCTCCCTCCCCATAGCTGTGATCACTGGTTTTAATATTTAAATCACATCCCTGGTAGTCTAGTGGCACTCCCACCCCACCTGTAACCCCGATCATGGGTAAACCCTTCAGAATTTAATCCCTGGTGGCCCAGTGGCACCCCCACCCAGACAGGACCCCAAGCCCACCAGCCCCATAATGACAGGGAGCTGCAACCCACCTGCATACTACCTGGCTGCCTGTCGAATGACAGCTTACAGTATGGGCTTGCAGGGCATACTGTACTAGACAGCCACAAATATGTGAATGACTTTGATTCACATATTTGTGACTGTCTAGTACAGAATGCCATGCAAGCCCATTGGTCCACAATGTGGACCAATGGGCTTACATCTCCTACTGTAAGCTGCCATTTGGTGGGTGGCCGGGTGGTATGTGGGTGGATTGCAACTGCCTGCAAATGATGGGGAGCTGGTGGGCAGGGGGTCCTGTGTGGGTGGGGTGCCACTGGACCACCAGGGTTTATGTTCTGAAGGGTTTACCTGTGATTGTGGTTATTGCCGGGGTGGGGGGGGGTGTCACTAGACTACCAGGGATGTGATTTAAATATTAAAACTGGTGATCGTGGCAATGGGGAGGAAGGGGGGTACCACTAGACTACCACGGATGTGATTTAAATATTCAAGCCGGTGATCACAGTTATGGGGCTGAAGGGGAGGACCACTACATTACAGGGATTATATTTATTTATTAATACCAGTGATCGCGGCTATGGGGGCGGGGGTTCCCCAGGACCTCCTCTGTCCACACCACATGCTGTTCAGGGAGCCAGGTGCATTTTGCTGGGTTGCCTGCACAACGCATAAAAATGGGGCCATAATGACATGCAAATGGCCCCATTTGTGCCTTGCATACATCATGGCCACATTTGCATGTCCAGGTCTGAATATCTGTGAAATGTGCCCAGCGCAGCTACAGTTGCGCTGGAGCATTCCCAGTCCTACCTGTCTGGTGGATGTGCCAGAGCATTGTATATGCACCCTGTGCATTCTGTGCTATATTCAGAGGTGATGCACCATGGCACATCTCCTTTGAATATCACCCTGTCTTGCTACGGTGCACTTCGGTTGTACTGCACCTCCACTTGCACCATTGCCAGGCACAGTCTGAATATCTAGCCCCTTATGTTCATTTTCATTTCATTACATTTTTTATTTGTTTACCCAGTAAGGACACTGGGACAAGCCCATTTTCAGGTCCAACCCAACATTAAAAAAGAGCAACAGCAATATACAATACAAATTACATTTTTAAACAAAACAGACACATGAATCCTTTGAGTTCAAATAAGCCCTGAAATTGTTTTTAAAATTAATAAGAGAAGTGGAAGAATGAACTTCAAGTGGCAACACGTTCTAAAATTATGGGGCTGCTACTGGGAATGACCTTGCACCTATTTTAGTTTGAAAAGAGGCATTCTTTGAAATTATGCCACTATTAGAGCACAAGTTACATATAGGGGGCCTTACTACAATCAAATCAAATAACGGGTACTTAATATTTAAAAAAATTGATTTAAAAACTTGACAGTCAAAATAAAATAAAATCCTATTATTCAACGCTAGCCAGCCAAGTTTAGAATACCTTAAACAATGGTGAGATTGATACGGACGATCCAGAACAAATCAGCAAACATTATTATAGGTCACAGTTAGAACTTTAAGCTCTCCATTGGAGAGTCTATAATAAAGACTAGCTACATAGTCAACGTGGGGCAAGAGTATTCCCATAGCAATGGACTTTCTAATAACTTCAGAAAAGTACTTCTTCATTTTAAATAAAATGCCTAATTTTTGATTCACATTTTTACTGATGGTCTTTATCTGCCAGGAAAATGTTAAACCTTGGTCCAATAGAACTCCCAGATATCTAAATTCTTTTACAGACTCGACAATGGTCCCTCCAGGATTATAAATCAGCAAAGTGGGATCTTTCTTCAGCAAATAGGAGGTTACAAACAACATCGCTTTTGTCTTGCTAACATTAAGAACTATATGATTGCTAGTAAACCAAGTACAAGCATCATAAAAATCAGATTGTAATAAAGATGCTAATTGAGAATTTGAATGAGATTGACAGTAAATTATCAAATCATCTGCATAAAGAAGACAATTACAGGCCCTAAAAATAGAAGAGAGAGAATTAACAAACAATGAAAATAAAAGAGGGCCCAGAATGGACCCCTGGGGTACCCTTAAATTCATAAATCTAATGGAAGAAGTAATCGACCCTATGCCTACTACCTGGGACCTATTGGATAAATAGTCTCTGCACCAGAGCAAGGGACCCTCGGAGAAACCAAGGTGGCCCAACTTTGAGCATAACAACAAATGATTGATAAGGTTGAATGTCCTGTTCAGGTCCATGAACACGGCCCCCGTTAACAGGCCATTATCAAAGCCCTGGGGGGCGACACTTAAGAACCTGACCAAGGCAGTCTCTGTTCCATGGTTTCACTGAAAGCCATGTAGCTTTCAGCAAAGAACAAGATATTTCTCCAAATACTCCATAATTTGATTCAATACCACTTTCTCAAGCAATTTACTCAGAGGATTGAGAATTGATATGAGCCTAAAATCATCAAGTGAATTGGCTCAAGGTTTTTTGAGAATTGGAACCACCCTGGCTTGTTTCCATATTAAGTGGAAACTGGCCTGTAATAAGACATAAGTTAAAGATGGTACAAAGAGGGGAAGCAACATGAGGTGCTATCAACTTAAGGAAATGATTGTCTAATCCTTCACCACAGTCGGCAGACTTGTTAGGTAAGCTGGCAATTAATCTTACCACTGGAGACTTTGTAATCCTTTTAAAATAAAATTTAGGTCTATCACTCAAAACCTCACTTGTATTTAGATGGGTTGAAGAATTAGGAAAATGGCTTCCATAGCTAGAGAAGTCAGAAGTTTTTTATTAAATGTCTCCACTTTAATTAAAGGATCAGTCAAAACTCCACCCAAAGATGAGATCTTAATAGCTGACCTTTCAGAGGGAGCAATCAACATTTTTACAGAATTCCAAAATGTTTAGGAACTGTCCAATTTTCGCTCAGTTGTTTTTTATAAAAATATTTTTTTTGCACAATTCACTAGATTACTAACCTTATGTAACCATTATGTAATGTTTTTCTGTTTTTTGTACACTTATCGCATGTGAAAATGGGCAGACATGCTCATTGTGCTTAGAAGTATAAAAAATAAAATGAAATGAAATACCTTTATTGTAGGGAAGCTGATGGAGTCACTGGTCAAAGACTACCTCGTGGACTATTTGGAGACTAATGTTCTCCAGGATAGTAAACAGCATGGATTCATGACTAGTCAGTCTTGTCAGTCTAACTTGATAGTTTTCTTTGACTGGGTGATGAGGGAATTAGAGAGGGACCATGCTGTGGATTTGCTGTACTTTGATTTCAGCAATGCTTTTGACTCGGTGCTTCACAGATGCCTGCTGAAGATGGAGGATCTGGGTATGGCTAAGGTCATAGTAAACTGGGCAGGTAACTAACTAAAGGGGAGGCAGTAGAGGGTTGTTGTAAATCAGAAGAGAGGGAGGTCATAATCAGGGTACAACAGGGATCTGTCCTAGGTCCAGTCTTCTACAATATGTTCATCAGTGACAATGGTGAGGAAATCCAGTGTAGGGTGTGTCTCTTTGCAGATGACACTAAGCTCTGGGGGAGGGTCAATAGAGATGAAGGAATCAGAAATGCAGAGTGACTTACAAAAGCTAGATGTACTGTAAGATTTGGCAGTTGAAATTCATTACCAAAAAAGTGCAAAGCAATGCACATAAGAAATGAGAATCCCAGGACAGAGTACTGGATGGAGGTGTGAGACTTAGAACTATAGCTGAGGAATGGGATCTTGGAGTTATCATCAGTCACTCCCTCAAACAACTGAGCCAGTGCAACAAGGCATATAGCAGTGCGAGTAGGTTACTGTGATGTATCAAGAGGGGTATTGATAGCAGGAGGAAAGAGGTAATGCTTCCCCAATATAGATCCTTAGTGAGGCCATACCTGTTGTATTGCACCCTGTTCTGAAGACCTCACCTTAGGAAAGACAGTGACAGACAGGGGACGGTACAGTGCCATGTAACAAAAATGATTCAGGGCAAACAAGGGAGGTCCTGTGAGGCACTGTACATGTACTCGTTGGAGATTAGAAGGGAGAGGGAAGATATAATAGAAACCTTCAAGTTCCTGACAGGAATTAAAAAGTGAACCTATGTAAATATTTTGCTTGAATAGTAGTTCACGGTCATGTGGGCATGAGTGGAAACTAACAGGAAAGAGGTTCAGGAAAAAGTATTATTTTACAGAATGGGTGGTGAAGCCATGGAACAGTCTACCAGCCAAAGTGGTGTGTGGGAAAACTATTGGTGGTTTCAAGCAACTTTGGGACAGAATGAAGGTTATAGTGATTGCTTAGGGTGGCAGAAACTGGGAGGAGAATGGGGAGGGCTGGGATCCTGGAGGGTCATTAGGTCCCATGGCGATAGTGGAGGACTACGGACTCATTTGCACTCTTTTGGTAACTACTTTAGGTAGTATAGGTAGTATGTTGAGGGTCTCTTACCTGTGTACTAGGGAGCAAGAGGTTGGAGTCTTGAAATGATGACATCTGTCAAACCTGTAAAATAAAATATAAGAAAGTGATCACAAAAGATCTGTAGTTCTTCAGGAGTAAATAGGAAGGATAGGACAGGTTAACCAAAAGGAATACTTATCTGATGGAAAAGAGTCAGCATCCTGTCAGATCTGTTAAAGTAATGAGAAAAATATGTTAGTATGGAGAAAATGCAGTTAGTGAGAGCAAAGACAGAGAACGGAGATACGAAAGGAGTATATGACAGCATAAGAGTAAAAAAAAGGTACCGTTATATACACAGTTACAGATAAGACAAGGTAGTGGATAGAAATATAAAGAAAGAAAAAAATAATAAACAGAAAAATAGCAAAGAAAAATGCTGCGGAGGGAGGGGCTTTGCAGAACCTACTTATCACTACTATCAGAGGGAGGACATAGACACATTACTGTTAGAAGATATACAAAACATGACAGCTAAAGGGGAGGTTCTGATAATGGGAGACTTCAACATGCCAGATACAGATTGGTCAATACCAGCAGGAACATCTGCCAGAACTAGACTCATAGTGGATTCCCTGCAGGGGGAGGGCCTCAAACAACTGGTACAGCAACCCACAAGAGACAGGGCTATCCTAGATCTAGTACTGACTAACAAAGAAGGGATCACAGATCTCCAGGTAGAAGGTCACCTGGGGCCAGTGACCATCACATGGTATGGTTCAATTTGGCTACTACATCTAAATCATCCCATTCCAAGGCAAAATATGGGACTCAGAGGAGCTGACTTTGATAAGATGGCCAACAGAGTTAAGCTAGCCCTGGCAAAAGAAACACAGGTGAGGAGGTACAGGCAAAGTGGGCAAGCATTAAGGATACAATACTTGAAGCAACATCCCATTGTGTTAGACAGAAAGGAAGTGCAAAAAGAAGGAAACCACTTTGGTTCTCAAATACAGTAGCAGAAAAGGTCAGAGCCAAAAGGCTGGCCTTCAGAAAATATAAGGGAACACAGCGGGATGAAGATAGGGGCATACCAAACTGCCCTAAGGGAAGCAGGTAAGGCAGTAAGGCAGGCAAAGTCCCAAACTGAGGAAACACTAGCACAAACAGTAAAAGAAGGTGACAAGACTTTCTATAGATACATTAGTGAAAGGAGAAAGTCCAGAGGGGTATTGCTAAGCTTAACGGAGAAAAGGGAGCATGTGAGGAGGAGGACCCTGTAAAGGCATCTATCCTAAATAGATACTTTGCTCAGTATTCACTGAAGAGAAGGTAGGGCAGGGCCCACAGCCTCAGCATCATGGACACAGGGGAGGAGGTGAGCACCACTCCTCTCACAAAAGAAAGGGTCCTACAAGAGCTGCTAAGCTCAGGGTGGATAAGGCAATGGGACCTGATGGCATACATCCCAGGGTACTTAAGGAGCTAAAGGAGGAACTAGCAGAGCCATTAGCAGAATTGTTTAGTGAGTCTCTGAGCACAGGAGAGGTCCCAGAAGACTGAGAAGGGCTCATGTGATCCCACTCCACAAGAGTGGTAGCAGGGAGGAGGCGGGAACTACAGACCGGTCAGTCTTACCTCAGTAGTGGGCAAGATTATGGAAGCACCTTAAGGAAAGGATAGTGCAACACCTGGAACCATAGGGGCACAGGATCCAAGACAGCATGGGTTTACAAAAGGAAGGTCCTGTCAAACTAATCTCATAGATTTCTTTGACTGGGTAACCAGAGTGGTGGACCAAGGGGAGCAGTTGATGTCGCCTACCTTGACTTCAGCAAAGCTTTTGACACTGTTCCACATAGAAGATTGATAAATAAGCTAGGTAGGCTCGGGTGGGTCAGAAGTTGGTCAACTGGTGGCAAACTGGTTGACTGGCAGAAAACAGAGAGTGGTGGTAAATGGATACAGTCAGAAGAGATGCAAGTCACAAGTGGGTCCTTAGGGATCAGTCCTGGGGCCAGTCCTATTCAACATCTTCATTAGTGACCTAGCAGATGGACTAGAGGGTAAGGCTTGTCTGTTTGCAGATGACACCAAGATCTGCAACAGAGTAGATGATCCAGATGGGTGGGCAGAATGAGAAGAGATCTGGATAAACTAGCAGAATGGTCAGAAGAGTGGCAACTGGGATTTAATGCAAAGAAGTGCAAAATCATGCACATAGGGAAGAGAAACCCTGAAGCCACTTATAGGCTGGGAGGGGAGTTGCTAGCAGTCACAAAGGAACAAAGAGACTTGGGCATCATCATCACTGATGACCTGAAATCATCCAAGCAGACCTCTAAAGCAGTAGGTAAGGCTAGGGGGGTGTTAGGGTGTATTAGTAGGGGTATCACAAGTCAGAAGAGGGAGGTAATAATCCCTCTGTACAAGACATTGGTTAGGCCCCATCTGGAGTACTGCGTGCAGTATTGGAGGCCACACCTTCACAAGGACATTAACCAAATTGAGGCAGTCCAGAGAAGGGCAACCAAAATGGTGCAGGGACTGCATCAGAAGACATATGAGGACAGATTAACGGAGCTCAATATGTATACCCTTGAGCAAAGGAGGGAGAGTGATATGATCGAGACATTTAAACACCTTAAGGGCATAAACAAGGTGAAAGAGTCTAACATGTTTAAATATAAGAAAATAGCAGGACAAGAGGACACAGCATGAGATTAGAGGGAGGCCGATTAAGGGGAATGTGAGGAAAATTTTTCACGAAAGTGTGGTAGATGCATGGAATGGCTTACCACAACAAGTAGTGGCTATGAATACAGTGCAGGGCTTCAAACAGGCATGGGATAGGCATAAGGGAGCAATACAAATGACTATGAATAGATAGGTCACTGACATAGCAAAGGTCGATGGCACATTTATAAGGTAGAAAAAGAAATGGGCAGACTGGATGGGCCTTGCGGTCCTTATCTGCCATCAACTTCTATGTTTCTATGTTTCTATGTTTCTATCACCTGTAGATGGCCTAGTGGCCAGTAATAAAAAGGTGAGTTACTGGGGACTCTTTTGGGTTAGTGGCCCAGCATAAATAAAATAATTTATCATTGAAGGCCCAGGGTGCTACAGTTATCCCATGTGGAGCCAGTAAATTATATACATAATATCCCTTGTAGGCTAGTGGACTGATTTCTCTGGTGACCAATGTCCAAATGTATTTAATTATTTTATTCTTTTGTAACCAGATAAAAGCGCCTGTTTTCAGGGGTGACCCAGGAGCACTGGGGAGGTTAAGTGACTTGTTCATAGTCATACAGTGTGCTTGTGGAGGTAGTGGGAATCAAACCTAGGTCTGTCAGTCTGTTGGATGCACCAGGCTCATTCATAGCTCATTACTCTAACCCATACTGCCAGCCTAAATGTGTTAAAAAAAGAAAACACCTTTCCCTGGGGGCTATTGGTGGTCCCTGGGCCCCAATATTATTTTGAGGGCAGGAAAGGAGGTGGAGGAGATATTGGGGCTGCTGCAGCAACTAATGCAAGAGATCACAGTATAAGTGAGAGTGTCAGGCAGCACTGTGTACTCCCAGACCATACATAGCTCAGACTGCAGCCTGCTCCATGCGGGCAGGAGAAGAGATGACAGAAACTCATAGAGGTGGAGGATGGTAGTTTAGGAGCTCTTCTCTTCACATACACATGCTGCCTCTCTGGCAGCAAATTGAATTACCCCAAGTGGCTGTGAAGTAGGAGAGATGGAGGTAGGCTTCCGTAGATAGAGAGAGAGAGAGAGAGAAGCAAACTTGTTGTTCAGTCTCCTCAGCTTAGCTGCACTGCTGCTACATGTGCCCAGTGGAGGATTGTGGTGCTGGTCAGGGAGCAGGTACCATCTGGAGGCAATGAGTTGCATCACGGCTAACTTTAACATGCCTGACTGGTCTTTATTTAAATAAATAATGTCCATGGGAGGCAGAAGCAAGTAGAATGCGGGCGCTTTCCCTAACTGGAACATGAGGAGAAGCTGAATCTGCACTGTTTCCCAGCCCCATGTGCTGACTATCTATAACAATGGGGTGTGGGGTTATGAGATTGGGGTTGAGTATGAGGGGGCTGAATATGAGAAGGTGAGGGTGGAGTATGAGGGCTGAGTATGAGACATGGGGAGGAGTGAGTCTGTGAGGGGGACTGAGTATGAGATGGAGGAGACAACATCAAAAAAAAGGTAACCAACAGTAAGTTCAACAAATAAAACAAACAGTAACTAAAAAAAGAAAAAGCTTTCAGGAAAGTATTACCAGTAGTACACTGCACAGTAACAGTTTCCACTATAGTGAAGTTCAAGAATGGCAAACAGCCATGGGGTGTGTGAGCACCCGGGGTGGCTCTCACTGCAGCCAGTAAAGCACTCTGTCTGTCTCCCTGTTCCACTTCAAAGTTGCTGTAAACACTTCCTTGTGCCACTGCTGGAGTTCAGAGTGCATGCGGTAGTCATTGTGCATGTGCAGAGAACTCTTGTGACCATCTTGGACATGATACACAGTGTCATATTCCACTGGTACCGATGGACAAAATAGTGCGGTGAACGCACAGTGATTGCTGTTCACCTCCACTATTAAAAGTCTGTTCGGTATCCAGTAAGCTCCTTTCTCTACTGTACTCAGAAGACAGCTGCCAAGCTACTCCCACTGCAGCTGTAAAAATTAAATATCTAGGTGTAGCAATATTCTGTTCACAATCAGAGACATGTGGCAACACCATCTTAATACATTCACAGTGTGAATCTAATATGCACATACAATGGGAAAGAAAAGAAAAGAAAAGAAAAGAAAAGAAAAGAAACTGTGCACACACACCAAATCCAGCTTCTGTATTAAAGATATCTATTTTAAACAAAGCATGACAAGCAGCCAGGCCTGGCTGCAGGTCATGTTTTGTCTAAAAAGTTTGTGTCTATCATAAATAAAAATATATTCATTTTCTTTTCTATAAATATCTTGTCTTTTTTTTGAAATTGTGTATGGCACAGTAGCTGGAGCACCTTTATTGGCAGTGGAGTGCACTACATTGCCTACCACTCTGTTACATTCAGCTGGTAATCTCAGTGGAAGAGAGTTTTAAATACTGCGAATGGTGGCCATCTTTAATGACATGAGTCACCAATTACAAAATTAGGTGTAAAAACTATTTTAAAAATATCTGAGAAAACTAAAAACACACAGAGGGTGAATCTAAGGATGTCGGAATGCATTTTTGTTGAAAAAAAAACCCTATAGATCAAATGTTTTTGCCGACTGACAAATACTGCTGCTTTAATGTCTTATTTTTCAACCAGTATCCCTTTGGATAAAAAACAGAAAGTACCTGCCTGTTTTTTAGACTCTTCCAAATGTTGTGTAAATTATAATGTTCCATTACTGTTTGTATAAGCCTTTTTGTAATATTTCATAAATTTATGTAACCTACAAATTTTGTATGAATATGTAAATTGTGTTGACATTGAACCCACTCAAGACTGAAAATAAGCCTGTGGCACATCCCATTTACCTGAGTAAATATACATATATAGCAGAAGAATAATCAGCATTTATATAGCGCTTTTCATTCACAATGTACCCCAAGGCACTTTACAAGCAATGCTAGACTGGCAGTGAAGTAACTGAATGTGTAGTGGCAGCCATGTCACACATCAGCACCCACACACAGCCTGGACAATTGCATGAACCGGTTTTATGGGAAGGGAAATATTAGCCAGGACACTTGGAATGTCCCCTTCCCTTTGCAAAGAATGTCTTGGGTTCTTTTATTTCCACCGGGACACCCACCAGGATTGGTAGAAGGGACCTCAGTATAATGTCTCATCCGAAGGACGACACACTCCAACTGTACAGCACCCCCCTAATACTGCACTCTGGTGCCAGTGTTTTAGGTATGAGTCCAATCCTGGTGTGGGAAGAGAACCCATGATCTTTGGGTTCAGAGACAGATTTGCTACCAACTGAGCCTTGCTGACATACATACAGGGACACCCTCAAATCCCTTAGGCCTCAAACTGTCCCTGATTTAAAATGTACTTTATGATTGTTCACATTCTGTAGATATTACTGATGTAGCTGGTAGTCTGATTCTGATATAATTTTTCCTTTTTTTTTTCCTCCCAAGACCTCAGCCGGGCACTCCTTTGGACTTCCAAGGCCCCTATCCTGCTGCCAGGTCCCCTTGCCATCCACTGCCCTGTTAATGATGTCTCTGGGGTAACCCAATGTATCCCTTCATCGGGAGGATGTGGAGGGGAACCAGGAGAGGAGAGCCGCAAACAGGCATTCCAACCATATCCAAGTTGCAGGAGGGGTCGGCATGGACACTTTCTGGCTTTGTGGCAAGAGGTGAACCGGCCACTGTCATCCAGTCGGCCGAGTGGCTAATTTTCCATTATCTCCCTAGCCCCTCCCCCACTTCCCATTTTTTGGTCTGGCCATGACAGTGTCCTGGGGGTATGGGCATTCAGTGGCATATCGAGGTCACAAGCTGTCAAGAAAGCCAGGCACTAGCCACTATCAGGAGCCATCAAACAGTAGTCCAGCACCCCTCCCCCAGGAGGGAAGCGTCCAATGGATTCTGTAAACTCCCTCCCTGCTGAACTCCGCTCATGACATTTGTGTTCAGGGAGCGATCCCAGGTTGCCAGCGTGCTGAGCTGGCCCATTTTTTCCTTTTTAGAAGCGAAAAACAGCCTGCCCACCATACTGATGTTACCATACCAAAATGTGTTTATTTAAATTCCTTAATCAACTCCTGTTTCATCTTTCCTGGACTTAGAAACATGCCCAAAACAGCGTAGCCACTTACAATGCAATGGGAGGAGAGGAGGCTATTGCATCATGAGTGACTGTTCTGTTTGGAGTGTTCTTAATGTTCTGGAAGTATGCAATAAAAGTATAGCAAGAATTTGAAACAAAGCAAGGTTGCGTATAATTACACCATTAGTATGCATTCAGTTCTATGATGAAAGGAGACAGGTTAAATAACCAGCAACACCAATGAATTTTAAAGAAGGTAAGCATTCACAAAATGTGGTTTTCCAAATAGAAACAGTATGACGCAAAAAGGTTTGACAGTGTCACTTCAATTAATTAATTACAGATAGTGCTGTTGCTATAACATAGCCAAAAGTGGTTAAGATCAAGGAAGATGTTATAGTCTATCTCCAGATCTTCTTAAATAGTATAACTTTAATATGGAATTGAATATTTTTTGGTAACCAGGTAAAGCTCTTTTGCTCAGGGTCACACAGCATGCAAGTAGAGGTTGTAGGAGTCAAACGCACCAAGCTCATGCACAACATGGTACTCTAACCTCTAGGCTATACTGCCAGTCTAAATTAGAAGTAGTGTACCGAAGATGCAAAACCGTATTTGTATAATGTGAATTATTTTTTTAGTGACTTGAATCTATTAAAGCAAAATGTTAAACTGCCACTTTCCCTGACCTCCATAACTTGTCAAAACACTAACTGTACAATAAGATTTTTTTTTTTTTAAAAGAACCAAGGAATAACAAATGTAAAAACATTTTATTTTTATTTATTTTAAATTTTTGATCAGGAAATTCACACTAAGTGATGATAGCTTGTTCCCAGGTGCTGGGGGAAGAGTTACATGGACCAGTTTTAAAGAGAGGGGGAATATTGGCTATGATACCAGGGAAACTCTCCTACTCTTGCTGCAAGGGACACTATCTCTTTTCTGTGGAAGAGAATGGACTGTGGAGAGGATAAAGATGGTGGGGGTGACATGGTAGCTGTGGAGCCTTCCTCCCTCCTTCCCTCCCTGCCAGCAACCTTTAGGAGAAAAAACAGGCACTAATTGACCTTGAATTTGTAAATGTATCCGTTGTTGATAATGTAGACAATGCACCCCTGCTTGTTGCTGCTGGAACCAAGTCAAATACTGCTACTGTTGTTCCCAAACTGTTGCTGAAGTGTCCTGACAACAGAACTAGTTGGGCAGAAAAGAAAACCCAGCTACTCACAATGATTGCTGAAGAGAAGCTTCTGCTGCAAAAGAAGGTAGAACCCCAGACACTCATTATGGCCACCACAGACAAAGGATCTGACAAACTGTCAGAGACCCTGATGCATTCCAGTTATTGTGCTCAGTAGAGCAATGAAGGCCATCACCCTGTTCTTTGCCTGAATTGCACCTCCCAGATTCCCAGTGCACTTTGCTCCAAGATGCCAGCACCAGAACTGCAAATCTCCTCTCTTTCTACAGATAAGGCACAAGTTAAAGCTGTTTGGGTGAGAAGCCCAGATGGCAGCAGATGTTTTACAGTAATGAACTGAAAATGAGCCAGAAACCCTGGAATGACCGAGATTCACTGGGACGAGATGGTATACCTTGAAAGAAGCCATCAGGAGCCACAGGAATGCCGTGCTGCAACAGACATTCTCGGTGAGCGCTTTTCTCTTCATCTCTTATCTTCTCTGGAATTCTCCCCAAATAAAACTGAGCCCTTTCTTCATGGTTACATTGCCAATAGTAACAAGAACTCTCTACCTCGAGGGGAGGGGAATAGAGCATAGTAAAGCTCCTGAAGCAGTTCCTGGACTTTTTCATGAAAAAACTTCTGCAGTTTTATCTAATGCAACCTTTCTGGTAAAACAGTTATGTTTAGGGGAAGAACTGATTCGAGAGACCAGTATAGCAACTGTGCAGGGCCCAAAGCAAATGTAGAATCTTTTTAATAATATCCAATCTTCTTCTGTTTCATGAGCTGATGGACAACCAGGAGGGTCTTATAGTGTAACTCCCCCAACCCCACACCTTTAGTAGTCTAGCCCATGCATATGGGATATACTGAAAAATCACACAGGGACATAAACCAAGCTTCTCTTTCAACCCCAACCAGTTCAGAACCTCAGACAGTCACCCCCCCACACACACTGTGGACTCCCATTATGGGGGGGGAGGTCATCAACCCATCTGCAGTCACAGGTCTGTTCTCTCCATGAATCAGAGGCAGATAGTGATTCTCATCAGATGCATCTGCTGTCCCTCCTAGATGCTTTGTCGACTGCCCCAAACCTCTGGAACCTGCAATATACAGAAATATGGTATGCTCAAAAGACAGGGGCAGTTTGGATGGGATAGAGTTCATGTCACTAGAAAAATGTTGAAAAACTCCTTTTTTTTTTTTTCATCAGAAGATTATTTCTTACTCACATTCCAGGGAACAATATATTCAATATAAGTTTCAAGACAGCTGCCACCCTGGAATGTTTTGGGTTGAAATACCACAAACTTGAATACACTGAGCACTGTATTCCTTTCATAGCCATTCTGTTAATGAAACCTGCATTTAAAATAATAACGATTATGTTTAGAAATGAATGAGTAAATGTTTCTGATATAATTTAATAGGTAAAACAAAGGTGTGACATGCTTAGCAATCTGGAGCCAATCATTGATATTGACAATATTTGGACAGGCAGTGGAAAGTTAAAGTAAGGCTACGCCAAACTTGGGTTGGCATTTGCCACCTTCCTAGCAGTTTATTTCTTGGCAGGAGCCAGAGAATCTATTTTTACATGGTCAACCCAAAATCTGCTACAAATGTGGCCCAAAACAGCATCTTAGTAGCAGATGTGATCTGTTAAAATGTGGAATGTGTATGGAGTTTGGTCACCCAGGAATTGCATGTCCTAATTTGTATTGCTGCAATTTCAGTGAAGAAAACAGCCACACTTTCAAATTCTTCCCATGGACAGCTCATAACTATAATGATCCACTAAATCAGGAAGATATTCTAACTGAAGCCCCAAAAATGGAGGCCTTTAAACCCAGATCATCAGTACATCCAGACCTGTCTATTCCCTCCCCACTGATTTACATAATCAATCTCTTCAAGACCCAGAGCCTCCCAGCCAAGTCCAGAAAAGGAGCAACCCACAAAGCTTACCAGTGAATGAGCAAGAGGTTTTCCAGGTAGCATCAGCACTGGGACAGGAAGTTACAAAAGAATGCAAAATAACTGAACCATTCAAATGACTGATCCACCCCCAGAGACCAGCATTGCTAATGAAGTCTTTGAATTTGCCATGCACCCCCCCTTCCAGCTGTGGAGGAGGGTATGAAGATGGTGATCAGACAGAGGCATCAAAGGGCTCTTTAGTCTAACAGCAAAGTCTTAAAAAATGATATGATCCCCCTCAGAAATACATGTGATCCACTATCAAAAGGAAGGTCAATGGGGTGATTCAGATGGTGACTCTTTTGATGTCTCTATTCCATTACTTCCTCTCAAAAGGGTCTCTTCTCTGTGACACATGATACATCTGGATCTACCATGTCCAGAAAAGGAAGGTGAGTACCACTTAAGCTATTAAAGGTGGATGGAATAGGTAGTTTTCTTATATTTTCCAGTCAAAGTCTCCCCTCTTACATTAAAATATTGCCATGAGATCCTTCACTACTACATTTTCATATTACACTATAAATGTTAATAGTATAAAAAGTCCCAAATGAAGCTAAACTAACTTCTGAATATTGTAACATTTAAATAGTACTATTTATCTCTTACAAGACAACTCACCTAAGAACTGTTTCTGATGTGGGCCTGGCAAAATGTGCCTGGGCATGGGATACCTAATTCTGGTCACTCTCTGAGGAGAATTGCTCTTGTTTAGATATGTGTTTTACAGGTAGTCATTTGTATGTCTCATGGCTTATGGATTTGGTATTGATTCTAGATGGATCTCAGTTTGCTTTGCCCTTATGCCTTACTAACACATCTATGCCCCCCCCCATGAAGGTATTGAGCATTTTAGTCTTATTCAATATTATTTGTACATGGCTAAACACGTTATCTTTGGGAGAATCTTCAAATGTGGGCTTTGTACTGCTGAAAGAGGAATCACAACTAGGAAACAGTGTTGCAACACTAATGTTTTAAACAAACTATATAACGAGGCTGGGCTATTAGATGCCTATGGGTCATTGCATAATGGAGGAGACCACACTTAGCATAAAGAAATATCATCCACACATATTGATTTTCTTCATATATCCAAAACTCTCCCTTTGTCACATGCTCGGATTTTACCAATAGAGATATCTGACCATTATTTAGTAATTTGCATATTTGGTACACAGTCAACAAATTCTTGAAAAATACATCCATGAAAACTAAATAAAATGCTTTTACAGCGCCAGGATATTGTGCATATGCTGTATGAGGTATGGTATGCCAGAAAATAAGTGCAGTGTTTGTATGATAATGAACACTGTATACTCACTGCTAAAAAGTGTTGCATTATCTTAGGCTGTATTCATAGAAGACAGTAGGGACAAAAGTCTGGGTAACAAGCTTCCTGAATTAGTGGCCTTGATGGAGGAGGAACATCTGGATATCATGGCAGTCACAGAAACATGGTACACACAAAACCATGACTGGGACATAAACATACCAGGATACACTGTCTACAGGAGGGACAGGGAGGGTAAAAGAGGAGGAGGAGTAGTTCTTTGCATAAGGGAAGGAATAAAAGCAACAGAACAAAAGGGTAAACAGGTAGGAGAAGAAGCACTGTGGGTAAATTTGGAGACAGACAATGGCACCACAATCCGCACAGGGGTTGTATACAGACCCCCTTCTCAGGGGGAGGAAATGGACAAGGAAATTATAGAAAGTATGCTTAGAATGGCAGAAAAAGGGAGATATTGCTGATGGGTGATCTGAATATGCCAGATGTTAACTGGAGTGCAGTTGCAGCTGCCACTCCGAAGAGTGCAGTTATTCTAGATGCCCTACAGGGGGCATGCCTAGACAACTAGTACTGGAGCCCACTCAAGAGGGAGCAATATTAGACTTGATTCTCTCAAATGGAGATGGAGAGAGGATCACAGATGTAGAAGTGGGTAGCCATCTGGAAACTAGCGACCATCGAACAGTATGGTTCACAATAAACACAGCAATAGAGTCAAGTCATACAAAGACAAAAGTACTGGACTTTAGGAGGCTGACTCCCAAATGGGTGAGTGCCTAGGAATGCACTAGCAAATGGGCAGGAAGGAGGGTGGAAGAACAATGGGAATAATAAAACTGCCATCACAGAGGTAACGAGCCTTTGTGTGAAGCAAATAAACAAAACAAGGCGATGTAAGGAAACCACTATGGTTCTCAAAGGAAGTGGCAGTGAAGGTTCAAGAAAAAGAAAGCATTCAGGAAGTACAATGAATCGCAGAAGGAGCAGGACAGAGACTGTATCAGTTAAAGCAAAAGGAGACTGGGAAGGCAGTCAGAACAGCAAAGGCCCAAACCGAGGAAAAGATAGCCAACTCAGTTAAGAAGGGATAAAACCTTTATAGGTACATCAGGGAGCAAAGGAAGACCAAGGGAGGATAGTGAGGCTTAATAAAGGGAGGGAGTGGGCAGAGGAGTCTGTGAAAAGGCAGAGAAACTAACAAATATTTTTGCTCAGTATTTACAAATGAAGAGGGGGAGGTACATAAAACAAACAATAGTAACACTCTGGATACAGAAGTTGATACCAGCCCATTTACAGAAGAAAGGGTTCTGAAAGAACTCTTAAAACTGAAGGTGGACAAAGCAATGAGGCCTGATGGGATTCATCCCAGAATTCTAAAAGAGCTAAGGGTAGAACTAGTGACACCACTGACTACCCCTTTTAACAAATCGTGGGATGATGGGGTGGTACCCGAGGACTGGAGGAGGGCAGATGTGATTCCCTTCACAAAAGTGGGAGCAAGGCAGAAGCAGGAAACTACAGACCTGTTAGTTTAACCTCAGTGATAGGGAAAATGATGGAATCATCTGAAGGAAAGAATTGTCGAGTATCTAGAGGCCAGAGGGCACAGGACCCCAGGCAGCATGGATTCACAGCGGGAAGGTCATGCCAGACAAATCTGATAGATTTCTTTGCCTGGGTGACCAAAGTAGTAGATCAGGGAGGGGCTGTGGACATGGCCTACCTAGACTTTAGCAAGGCATTTGACACAGTCCCACACAAAAGATTAATATACAAGTTAGCCAGCCTGGGAGTGGGTCCCAAGATGACAGCCTGGGTAAAGAATTGGCTGGAGAATAGGACACAGAGTAATAGTAAATGGAGTCCACTCAGAAGAAAGGAGGGTTACTAGTGGGGTACGCATGAGGTTCAGTTAGGACCAGTCCTCTTCAATGTCTTTATGCTTTACATCATGGAAGGACTGGAAGGAAAAGTATGTCTCTTTGCAGATGACACTAAGATCTGCAACAGAGTTGATGCACAGCATGGGGTGGAAAGGATAAGAAGGGACTTGGCAAGGTTAGAGGAATGGTCAAATGTATGGCAGCTTAGATTCAATGCTAAGAAGTGCAAGGTAATGCACCTGGGAAACAAAAACCCAGGAGAAGAGTACACAATGGGGGGTGAGATACTAACAACAACAAAAATGGAAAGGGACCTGGGGGTAGTCATATCAGATGACCTAAAGGTTTGCAAGCAATGTGAGAGGGCAGCAAGGAGGGCTGGGGGATACTGGGATGCATAGGGAGAGGCATCACCAGTAGAAAACAGGAGGTTATTATCCCTCTGTACAGACAGCTGGTGAGACCCCATCTGGAGTACTGTGTGCAGTTCTGGAGACCCAATCTCCGCAAAGACATAGACAGGATGGAAGCTGTCCAGAGGAGGGCAACTAAAATGGTGCAGGGTCTGCACCGGAAAACATATGAAGAGAGACTTAAGGAGCTTAATATGTATAGCCTCGAGGAAAGGAGGGAGAGGGGGGACATGATAGAAACTTTCAAGTACCTCAAGGGAATCAACAAAGTCCAAGAGGGTAGCATCTTTCAAAAAATGAGGTGTGCAAGAACAAGAGGGCACAATTTGAAGATAGAGGGGGCAGCTCAGAGGTAATTTAAGGAAGTATTTTTTCACAGAGAGGGTTGTGGATGCATGGAACGGCCTTCCGGAGGAGGTTGTGGAGTCAAAATCAGTGGTGGAATTCAAGCATGCATGGGACAGTCATAAGGCAATTCTGGGGGCTGGGGGTAAGAAGAAGTAGGCTGCTGGTTAACTAGGATCTGCAGCTTATCCAGTAGTTAGGGAAATGGGCAGACTGGGTGGGCCAAGCGGTCCTTATCTGCCATCAAATTCTATGTTTCTATGTAAAAGGGTACTGATGCCTCTGTATACCTCTTTGGTGAGGCAGCATTTTGATTATTACTGATCCAGTTTGGGCACCATATTTCAAAAGGAAGATAAGAACCCTAGAGAGTGTTCAGTGTAGAGCAAACACATGATAACTGGTACACAAAATTGTAACTACTAAATGTGGTGGGGAGCAATAATATGGAGAATTTTGAGACACAGCTAGGCAAATACTGCTTCACTAAGCAAATAAATGGTTACAACCTTTGGGAAAGGTGAGCAACTAAAGGGCACTGTTCATAGCTCGTACCAAACCTATGAACCTGTGAAACCTATGACGAT
Source organism: Neoceratodus forsteri (assembly GCA_016271365.2). Taxonomy (NCBI): domain Eukaryota; kingdom Metazoa; phylum Chordata; order Ceratodontiformes; family Ceratodontidae; genus Neoceratodus; species Neoceratodus forsteri. The sequence goes on from CM057450.1 coordinate 1,645,839,221, forward strand.
CCTTTATATTGATGGGAGAGTGCAAAATCTGCATTTCAGAGTGCTCTACAAGCTAAAGCTTCAAAAAAATGAAAAAAAGAAAAAAACAACAACAATCAGATTATGTCCAGTCCAAAATTAAAAAAAAAACACTCTGAACTCTGGTGGTGCCCATAGTAAAATGTAGTCACGAACAGCAAGAACCCATGGCACTCACTACTCTCTGATAATACAAGAAACACTGCTTGCCACAAAGGATAAAGTGGCCAAAGCTTTATTGAATGATACAATTCTCCAGCAAAATTGGTGCAAACACTGCTCAGCAAAAGTCCTCTTGACAAAGCGTTCAAGTGTGAAACGTTCCCTTTCAGAAATAATTATATGAAATGTTTTCATGCTGCACATATAAAACTACCCATGTGATATGCATGCTACAAGTATGATTTAAATGTTAAACTGGAACCATCTGCATGCATATGGCATGCATGCAGCAAGCAAGTGTGGAAAGTATACTTTTTATGTTAAATTGGAACGAACTGCATGCATGTGACATGCGTGCAAAAAGCAAGTGGCTACTGATAACTGCATACATGAAAGATAAGCAACTTGCTCAGGATCACACCATATACAGGTGGGTGTTGATGAGATTCAAACCCAGGTTTTTAGGCCATCTCCAAGTCTCCTGGTTAGCAGTTCAGTGCCTTTAACCACTAAGCTATATTGCCTGCACACATATGGCTCGCTTGTACTTCAATAGAAATCTGCATAGCTCTGCACACATGCAGCATGCTTATAGCCACTGTTATACTTTAGTTTTCTTGTCCCCTCCCTCATCTCAGCTGCACAGCTGAACTGTAGCACACATACCAATGGAAACACATGCGGTTCTCCCTACCCCCTCAATACATACACTTACCCAAAACACTATGTAATTACTTCTGTCTTGCCTGTACTCCTACTATTTTCTCTCCATAGTTTTGAATACTTCCATGCAAACATACTTTAAAGGGCAAACATAAAAGTAGCAATAACTTGACACCCCACCCACATGGCCAGACCTCCGCCATGCACTCACATTGTAGTGTGCGCGGCCATGCTGCTACAAGAAACCCATCAAGTATAGATATAAGTCGAGAGTCTGTTACCTGAGTACTAGGGAGCAAGAAGCAGGAGTCTTTAAGAGATGATGTGCATGGGTCTGAGTTCTGGAGCATACCCCCTTGAAATGAACGGAGCTATTTTTTATTACTATTTTATACATTATGATGGTGAAGTTGGAGATTAATGAAGGCAACTGTTCTACTAATAAGGCCTTTGTTAGTCACCTTCATTAATCTCCAACTCTCCATCAATAATGTATAAAACAGTAATAAAAAATACCCCCATTAATTTCAGTGGTGTGTGCCCCTGCAATCTCCCTTGCCCTATGTCACAATGTGCCTGAGCATGGGGATGTGGAGGTCAGCTTCACTGGGGGGGATAAGCCTGACCACAGTGGGGCTCCAATAGTCTGTGCATACCATACTACTCAACTGTCCCTGAATGCAAGGGGCAGCCCTCATTTTACCCCTGAAAACTGTTCTGATCTTCATCCATCCCTCATGGAAAACATGCTGCTCACACATAGGATGTCCTATAAATTTAGACTTTATGGCAGGGGCACCATTTCAGATTTCAACAGGGAGGAGACAACAACCAGTGGAGGCCAGATGCTAGTTAGCCACTAGGTGGCCAGCTCTAGAATGTTTGGAATGTCTCTAAAAGATAAAACTTGTTTGCAGTGACTAAAAAGTGATTTGCAAATCAGGAGAAATTAAAATGTGTAAGATTTAGCTGTCTATTCCCTGGAGCAGTGCATCAGATTTGTGCTTAAACCCACCTAGTTACTAACAATTTTTTTCTTAGCTGAAATTCTGACTCCCCCAAATCGTTGTCCCAATTTCTCTCCCTGACTCCATTCTATTCAATACATGTCCCATATGGGTCGTGAAGCCTCCCAAAAGCACAGAAACATGAAAAACACATAAATATTTCAGTCCTTCCTCCTTCCCTAATTTCCATGTAAAAAAAAATATTTACTTTTACTTACCTGGCCATCTGACCAGAACCTGTAGCCTGGCTTAGTGTGCCACCAGCCCAATTTTTAGTCCACTCCTTCTCCATCCTTCTGCCAGAAGCTGAATGCTAGAACCAACCATCCTAGGTCCCCAATGGGGTCTGCAATGAAGTCACCTCACCAACTGAACCCACCCAACATATGTTGTTTGCTTCTTGCTTGGCTGCTATCATGGCTGCTGCCACACTGCACTGATCAAGGCCTATGAAATCCATCTACACTGCTGTCACTGCTGCTGCTAGGCAAAGCTTGCTGCTGTGGGGGGGGGGGCTGTACTGTTTTTTTTTGTGAGGTGAGCCTAGTGGAGTAAATAGGTAGTCTAGTCTCCAGTTAGCTTCTAGCTCACCCTCTGCCCATTCGGCCACCTGGGGAGATGGAGACTCATTAAGAGTAGACCAACAAAAATATGACACCACAACACTGCTAATGAGAGTTCAGTGCTCACTGACTCTTCCAAGCTGTAGTGTTCAGCCTGTCTACTCTGTGGTGGGAAAGATAGTGTCACACTTACGTGACTCATGTGCTCTTGCTTAGATGGAGCTCCTCCATGTCACATGTGATGGTGCCACTGCTAAAAGGTAGAGATAGTGGACAATGCAATACAGACATAGCAGAGCCAGGAGTGCACCAGTAGCATGAGTGCACACAGGCCAATGGGGCACTTATAGTGCAAAAATTTAAATTCAAATTTAATGCCATTATTGCCACACTGTAAGAACAACCTAGGCACAAATGTGGGAAGGGAGCAACTGCTCCCCTCTGCCCTACCTAAATGGCACCCCTGATTTATGCTAGAAATTCATTCTTAGGTGCTAATATCGGTACAAGTAAATATAATGGTTTCCATTGTGTTTTGAGGTATTGTATCTCCATGTTTCAGTATATGTCCTGATCATTGTGAGGGTTAGTATCCCTCATTGTTCCTCATTCTGAGTGTCCAAGTCCCTCATTTCAGTGACAAAATCTGAGGTATGGTGCATGCTTCCAAGACCCTACTCAGCACAAAAACTGCTGAGTATGGCCATAGTGTATCTGCTCCATACAGAATCACAAGAGGAAAATAAGTGAGCAGAAACAGTCATGGAAAAACACACTTGTGACACTAAATATGCATAAGGGGATTTGCATGGCCCAAAACAAAAAGTTCAAGCCTCACAACACAGAGCCCCTCTTAACACATCTGGAATGGGGGATGTTGGCTTACTATATCCTATGCATTTAATGCAGTAAACAAACAATACTTTATAAATTAATAGCAATTTAATAACAGAAATCAAAAGGCATTAAACAACTTGCAAAAGGATCAGAATTATCTGAGTTTACCTAATTTTAAGGTGAAATCAATGAAAAGGGTACTTTAATAGCTCTAATTGCTAGCAGTAGTATGAGAAATAGAAACTGATGTGTTTTTAGATGAGATTTACACCAGCTTAGTTGCTGCATGTGGCAAGTGTGCAGCATGTGAACCTGATGTGATTTTTAAATAATGTTCACACCAGTTTAACTGCTGTACTCATGTCAAGCATGCAACACACAAACCTGATGTGATTTTTAGAAGATGCTCGCACCAGCTTACCTGCTGCACACATGTCAAGCTTGCATCATGCAGACCTGATTTGCTTGTTAGACCTGGTTTACTTATGTTCACTTTGTGTATGCGAACCTCATGCAAACATTGCACAATTAAGCATGTGGCATGCATTCTGCATGTACACAGCACAATTATATTTCTAGTGTTGAGTGCTTTTGCTGGGTAGTATTCATCTTTCGTGACAAGCAGTTTTTCTTGTAATATCAGACAGTGGTGAGTGCCATAGTTTTTTGCTGTTTGTGTTAACAATCAGATTATCTCCGTTATTTATAACTTAGGTCTCAGTTTCAAAAATGTATTTCGGAATTAAAGTTCTAGACTGGCTAACTTTTCCTTGCAGATAAAACACATCCTGACTGAAATGCAGAAGTACCAACACAATTATTTACTTTCATTTAAAGCAGAAACAAATGTGGGACTCCGTGAAAAAAATTCACGTTAGACCCATTTGTTAGTTTTTGGGAACATACAGGGAAAAAAAAGTATACCTCTAGTTACTACAGAAGGCTCACACTTATTCTGTGCTTGAACACCAAGTTGAAGTCCACTTTGGGACTAGATATCTTTTCCAATGTAGCCTGGATTCATATTTTGCTGATGTTCAGTTTCCTCGTATCCAGAAGAAACCACTGGATGCATTGGTTGTGGATATTTCCCCTTTGGAGGTGCCTGCTGCCATCAAATCTTTTCATCTGATACAACACCTGGTACATATAGCCTTATGGATGAATTTTGTAATTTTTTTGTGGAACAGATAGCAGAGGATCTTGTTAAAGTATTCCAGTGGTGCCTTGATAAGAGATCCCTAAACCCCAATATTCTTTTATCCCTTATGATATTCCTATGTAAAATAGGACATGCAGTATATATAAATGCAGTAATTGGAGGCCCATTAGTTTATTAAACACTAATAACAACATTTTGCCCAAAATCTTGTGCAGTAGGCTGACCCCCATGACAGAACAATTAATCTCACAACAACATGCTTGCTCAGTTCCTGATAAGGGAATGCAGGCTAATCTGTTCTTACTTTACAAATATTTGAAACATGACAAATTTGGGCATTTTCAGGAATTATACCATCAATCACTCAGGAAAAGGCATGTGATAGGGTTCCATATCAGTTCCTTTATAAAGCTTTCAAACATGCTGGCCTTCCTGATCAATGTATAGGATGGATTTGTGATTTATATTAAAATACCTGTCTCCAAATAAATATAAATGGTTCCTTAAGTAGTGTATATGGTTACAACATGGTGTCAGACAGGGTTGATCTCTTAGCCCTGTCCTTTACATTTTCTGCTTAGACCCAGTCCTTCATAAAGTGGCAGCTGCCATGAGGTTCAGGGTATGTCTTCACCATCCAGAGTAGTTCCCACCAAAAGTGTGGCTTACGCAGAAGCTAGAGGATCTGGGCATAGCAAGCTGCATCATTAAGTGGGTCCGAAACTGGTTGGATGGAAGGAGACAAGGGGTGGTGGTCAATGGGGAGATGTCAGCAGAGGGAGAAGTGATCAGTGGGGTCCCTCAGGGCTCAGTCTTAGGCCCAATCCTGTTTAATGTGTTCATCAGTGACATAGGAGTAGGTATCCAGGGCAAGATTTTTTTTTCCCTTTTGTTTTACCAGGTGAGACACAGTAAGCTGAAAGCTTGTTTACAGGTGCAACCTGGGAGCATAGGGAAGTTAAGTGACTTGCTTAGAGTCACACAGTATGCAATCAGTGGCTGTGGGATTCAAACCCAGGTCTCCAGGTTTGCAGCTCAGAGCCTTAAACCACTGCACTATACTGCCTCCTGTTGCACTGCTCATGGACAACACTAAATTAGAGAGAAGGGTGGACAGCAAAGAAGAAGGGAGAATCATATAAAATTATTTGAAAAGGTTAGAAGAATGGTCTAGTATCTGGTAGCTGAAATTTAATGCCAAGAAATGTAAAGTGATGCATATTGGCAGGAATACCCTAGAACAGCCTATTGACTAAACAGGGTCATACTCAGTGACTCAAAAGAGGAAAGGGAAATAGGAGTTATTATTAGTGACACCCTTAAACAAGCCAGCCAATACAATGCAGCATATAGTAGGGCCAACAAAATGCTGGGATGCATAGGGAAAGGATTTGACTGTAGGCACAGGGAGGTGATATTTCCACTATACAGGTCTATGGTGAAACCTCATTTGGAATACTGTGTACAGTTTTGGAGACCAAACCTTAAGAAGGATAGGAACAGGACAGAGACCATACAGAGAAGGGCAACCAAAATGATACAGGGGTTTCAGGAACTGCCGTACAAGGGACAGCTGGAGGCATTAAACATGTGCCCACTTGAATCTAGGACAGAAAGGGGGGATATGATAGAAACCTTTAAGTACATGAGGGGTTTAAATTCAGTACCCTATGGTAAACTATTCAGCAAGGCTCCCAACTCAAACACAAGGGGGCATGGATGGAAAATGAGGGGTGGGAGTTTCAGGAGGGATCTTAGGAAGCACTATTTCTCGAAAACGATTGTGGAGCCATGGAACAAACTACTGTGGAGGTGGTAGGAGCTAGGACTGTATCAGCATTCAAAAGGGTTTGATATAAGGAGTACACTAGAACTGAATCCTCAAAGGAATCTGCCAGCTAGGACCCAGGATCACCTAGTATCTCAGGATCTCAAAGGCAGACTAAATGGACCTTTGGTCTCCTTCTGCCATCGCCTTTCTATGTTTCTATGTTTCTATATTTAACTGTACAAAATGACGCGTCCAGCTGAAATACCATTCAATATTTAGAATATTTTGCAGTACGCTCAGGATCCTAAATTAACTTTGGTAAAAATCAGGGTTTTCAATTAACTCCTTCACAACCCTACCCACATCTCATTGGAGATAGCTTAGTTTCACAGGAAGTTAACAAAATATTAGATATTAAATTTGGATCCCTGAATCTGGCCTCTGATAATTAGACTACGCCACTTAAGTCATGTAATTCTAAAGTTGATAGATGGATGGGTATGGTGACATGTAAACAGAACAAAGTCTATGAAATTCACACATTATTCTTCCCAGTCATTTGTACTTACATTTTTCCACCCACACTGCATTTCAAAATTCAGTTCAATGTGCTTATGCAACTTAGCGTGATGTTGTGCTTATGCACCTTACTGAATAAACTTTGTTGTGACTGTTCACCTCTCTGTGCCTTCGGAATACTGCCCTGTAGGGATGCAGAAGGCAGGAACTCTGGAGGAGGGTTCCACTCCTAGAGGAGCCATGGACAGGATTCCAGTAGGCTAAAGGTACTGTAGCTTAGGAAAAGACCCAAAAGAGTCTAGATTGGAGAGCATTGCAGAGGTAATGAGTTAATTAGAAGGCATTCCGGATGAAATGACTTGGTATTAAGACTGGAATATATACATGGTCCATCTGCGATATGAGGGTAGTCGTCAGAGATAACTGAAAAGAGTAATGGTTTGAACAGATGTTGAACAAATTATAACGAGAGGGCATGACTTCCCAAGGAGAGAGAGAATGGCAAAGGGGGGCCACTATCCATCTCCATCAAAGAGCAGAAGCTTACCAAAGGAAACTAGGGAATATACTATGAACTACTGACTACATATTATGACCTTTGGCACTGAGGAGAGGGGAAAAAACCTTTTAAGAGAGGGGAACCTCCTGGGATCTGAGGCCTAGGTTGCCTTCCCTCCAGACAAGGGGTGTTTTATTTAGTGATGGCTCTGCTGCTGCAATTTAGAAACCCAATCTGAGGGGAGGAAAATATTCCAGTTTGGAGGAAAGGTCTCATGATCCCTCTGACAGGAATGCCATGAAGGGCAGTGAGAGACCTCTGCAACAATAGAAGTTCTGAAGGTTAAGCATGATCCCCAAGGTGGGAGGAGGAGAGAAACAGCTGCTGAGGCATTCAGCGGGCCTACCAACTAAAACAGACCAGGTGAACCAGGGGCAGTCATGGGGAGAAGAGTGTAAAGGGCATCACTGAACCTGATTCAGCCAGTTAAAGGAGTGCTCTAGGGCGTGAGGTCCCCATCCCTCATAGCTGAAGTCTTAAATTCTACATCAAGAGGTGCTATGAATGATGGAAATGGCTAAAGTTCTTCCCAGAATGAGGACAGTCTCACTATGGGCCAGATGAGAAGGATGTCGCCCTGAAGTTCACTTGCTCAAGATGAGGACTTCAATGCAGAGTGAGACCATTGGCTGCAGGGGAGCCCTGAGCCATAGACAGTAATGGTTATGGTCAGAAAGCCTCTGAATTATGAAGGAGAGCAGCAGACAAATAACTATGAAGCGGTACATAAGAGGTGGCTGGGCAAAGTCAGCAGCCATCAGTTAGGTATTGTTATACGGTATGATTTTCTCCGATGATTGACTGATATAATGGACTGATATGATTGGCTGATGAGATTGATGGATAGGAATGCTTAATATGATTGAGTGATATGAACAGAGCCAGTGAAAGCAAGCCAACCAATTTCACTATGGAAGCCAGATTAATGGTGTCATGGAAGATAGGTGATCGAGTAGTGAGAGGCTGTGGCTGTGAAGCCATGCCATTAAGCAGTGAGAGGCAGTGATGACAGAAATTGATTCAATGAGGTTTAGTAAATTGAACTGATGAGGTTTAGCAGTGATTGCTATGGGTTGCAGCATAAACAGAGAATTGATATGGGTGGCATGAGTGCCTTAAATGCCTTTAAGGTGAAGTTAAGTTATTCGAGTAAGGAGCATTTGTAACATGTTAATGGAAAGGAATAAAATTCTTGAAATCCATGTGATGAATTTGGTGCAAATCATGTTGGCTATGAGGTTAATATACTTATGCATAGATAGCCAAGATGTTACGTAGACAAAGGAGCAGGATTCATTTAACTTAGATGAAAGCATGCTCCTGCTATCTGTAGCAAGCTGTCCAATCATGACATCACAGTTCCCCTCTATGGGAATAACAGGGAAGTCATGAGCTGCACTGAGTACTATGAGACCGAACAGCAACTATAACGTTGGTAGGGTAACCCACCACCCCCCCAAAAAAAAATAATAGATACAATTGAAATGCTGAAGATCCAGTATGGTAGAAGTCAGAAACAGACTGCTGAGGCTTTTGTAAAAGTATGGTAAGAAATGGACTGCAAGGCCTTTGGTAAAAGTATGGTTTGGTAACATTCTAAGGCTGTAGATTAGGTAGCAGGTTAGTGATGAGGAGGCCTGGCAAAGTCCCTCCTGTACCTTATTTACCCCGTGAGGTATTTTAAACATCTCTATCATATGCCCTCCCACCTCTTGGTTGTGCATGTTGAAGTCCTTTAGTCTCTTCTTATAGGGTTTTTGATGCAGACCCAGAACCATTTTAGTTGCCCTCCTCTGGACTGCCTCCACTCTGTCTCTGTCATTTCAGAGATGTGGTCTCCAGAACTAAACACAGTACTCAAGGTGGGGTCTTTTCACTTATCTTTACAGGGGTAACAATACTTCCCTTTTTCTGCTGGTGATACCCCTTCCTATGCTCCCCAGCATCCCACTAGCCCTCTTAACTGCATCTTCACACTGCCTTGCTACCTTTAGATCATCTGGTATGATTACCCCCAGGTCTGTTTCCTGCTTGATTGTCATCAATACCACTCTACCCATTTTGTACTCTGTCCTAGGATTTCTGTGCCCCAAGTGCATTGTTTTGCATTTTTTTTCACACTGAAACCCAGCTGCCATACTCTTGACCAGTCATCAAGTTTTCTCAGGTCTCTGCTCATTCTTTCCACTCTCAACCCCAGGGTATCTACCCTGCTGCAGATCTTGCTGTCATCTGGAAAGAGGGGGACCTTCCCTTCCAGCTCCTCTGCAATGTCACTTACTGTATAAAGACGTGAAAGAGGACCATTCCCAGCACTGATCCTTGAGGTACCCCATTGGTCACCCTCCCTTCCTTGGAGCAAACTCTTTTTACCAATACCATCTGCTGCCTATCCCTTAATCAATTTATTTCCCAGTTTACAACCTTTTTACCCACCCCTCTGCTATGCAGCTTACTTACTCATCTCCTATGTGGAATGGTGTCAAAAGCCTTACTGAAATCCAAATAGGCCATGTCCACTGATCCTCTCCGATCTAATTCCTTGGTCACCCAGTCAAAGAATGTCTCACATCACCTCCCCCCTGTGAATCCATGCTGCCTCAGGTCCTGTAATCCACTAGATTCTAGATATTCCACAATCCTTTCTTTCAGCATTGTTTCCACTATCTTTCCCACCACTGATGTCAAACTGACTGGCCCGTAATTTGCAATCTTTTCCATGCTACCACTTTTGTGAAGTGTGATTACATCTGCCCTCCACCAGTCCTCTGGAACCTCTCCAGTTTCCACTGATCCATTAAACAGGACTGTCAGAAATGCAACCAGTACTTCCCTGCACTCCCTCAACACCCTTGGATGCACTCCGTCTGGCCCCATTGCTTTGTCTACTTTCTCGAGCTTCGCTCTTGAGGTTTATGGGTCCTCATACACCTTGGGTGTGTAAAAAGAATCCATAACACACAGTTACATATCCACTATTCTCTATGTAATAACACTTCAGGGTGTGTGGTTACCTTTTTAGAACTGTATTGTAAGTAAGCAATAAGCTACAACAGGGTGTGCATTATCAGAGCTTTAATGCACAGTCAGATGATGTCTCTTGGCCAAAGAAATTTCTTGTTTTGTTATTGCCATTTTAAAAACTAAGCAATGAGACACAATGAGGTGTGGTTAATGACTTGATAAGAGTACACCCTGGGTGTGTAATGATGCATAAGGCACTTGCACCGAGTGCCCTTAGCATCTGGAAAGTGCTCTTATCATGCCATAAACCACACCTTGGTGCCTTTAATTCCACTTATAAAATGGCATCCTCTTGTAAATAAACTCATTTAAAAAATGCACTTAAAGTACTGTACTTTATAAACATAATATAGAGATGACCAAATGTGCAAACAAAACAATAGGTAACATTCTGAGGAACATAAAAAGTAGAAGTGCGAGTGTGTTGGTCCCCCTGTATAGATCTTTGGTAAGGCCAGTCCTGGAGTATGGTATGCCACTCAGTGCTCAACAAACTATAGGAGGCTTCAAACTTGTAGAGATAGTCCAAAGAAGACTAACAGAGTTTAAAAAGTGAAAAATATACAATACACTGAGAGACCGAAGGATTTGGGTTTATACTCTATGGCATACCACAGAACTAGAAGTGACCTCTGCTATATTTATATTGCATTTAGAAATGAGATAGTGTGGGAGTCTGCTGGCTTGTGTAGGAAACAACAGTTAGGTAGGGGAAAATAGGGCTCATTCGTTACAGTTGGCAGGGGAGATGTATTGAACCACAAAACGAGGCCAATGGTTTAATCGGAGAATAGTTAAGGTGTGGAATGCACTCCCAAGTGAAATAGTTGAGGCTGGTAGTATATCAACTTTTAAGTTTCTACTAGATTAACATATGGGAGGCAAAAAATGGGTTTTTGCCCACTAATAAGTGACATTTCCTTCTTTGGCTCTTGTAGCTGTTTGGACTTGCAACCAAATCTATGAATCTATGATATCAGTAGAAAATAAAAGTAGTCCTTGTCATTGTCTTGGAACGGAGTTCTTTAATTGAAAGTCACTAGATGGTGTTGGTGCCTGTCAGGGTCTCCACTCCCCACCAACACACACACAAACACTCCAAGCCATGTGTTAGTTTTTTATTTCTTAGTTTGCCCACGCAGTTTCAGTTACGGCCAGTGGTAACAATCGTGTCCCATATCAGCTGATGTATTTAGTGTGATGTTGCTTGGTGCTCTCCCAAGATACACAAAACATATTTTTTGTCCTTTTAGGGTTTTTTTTATGGTTCACTTTTCATTCTTTCATTCACTTTATCAGTTTATTTACATTAAACAGCTGCCTTGACTGCGAGCGAGCATGTCCCTTAGCAGCCACCATGGACAGAAGTCTCCTGCTTCATGGTTCTCAACCCATAACTGTCACTGAGGTACAAAAACAAATAGGAATGTCTGGTTTGTTGAGGGTCATTGCTATTGTGGACTGGACAAAGTGGGGGTGGGTGTATATGGCAGAAATGGTCAGTGTGTACTAGGCAGAGTGTGGAGCAGCGGGAGTGAGAGCTGGACCTGCGAGGAACAAATGGGCAGTGAATGAATCAAAATAAGGCATTCGTAATATTCAAATTGTAGGGCTCATGCAGGAAGGAGAAGCTTGGATCTCTTCATGGTATTTATTCTTTTTGGTTTCTATGTTGGTACCACCATTCTCATCTGATGCTAACTGGAGACTGTGGTCATCTTTGTACTGTGAAACTGTTGAGTGGGATAGGGTGGTACACTGATACATATAGTGATGAGACATTGCCTGTCATAAATAGTGCTGATTGTAATGATAAGGACATGGTTGAAATAAGCTATCAACCAATCAGATTCATAGACATTTTTTGCCCATTTTAAAACACTTAAGGGTGTGTGGTTACCTTTTTAGAAGGGTAGTGTAATAACACTTCAGGGTGTGCCATTGCCTTTTTAGAACTGTAATGTAATAACATTTTGGGTGTGTGATTACTTTTCTAGAAGTGTGTTGTAATAACACTTCAGGGTGTGAGGTTACTTTTTAGAACTGTATTGTAATAATATTTCAGAGTGTGTGTTAGCTTTTTAGAAGTGTAGTGTAATAACACTTCAGGTATGCAGTTACCTTTTTAGAAGTGAATAGAGAGGCTGCCCAACCATAGCAGCAGCTGGCCTTTTGCCTGGAGCCCCTACTTCCCAGAATCTGGTTATCAGTAGAGGGTGCCACCTCTGAGAGTGGACATAGGGCCTAGGCAATGCCCCAGGAGGATGCACTTCCAGGCTACCCTCAGGAAGGGGGCATCAGCCTGAGGAAGGGGACAGAGGAGTTAAATAGAGCTATTGGCCAGCAGTTCCTCCTCTCTCACTTCCATCTGGCAAATTGGCAGCACTTCAGAAGTCAGTGCAGGACCAAGGTAAGAGGCCTTTTGGGGCCTATATGGTGGAGAGAGAGACCACATAGCTGGGTTAGTTAGGTTATTGCTTTGGCACTGCCCCAGGGTAGCCCCGTGGTTTTTCCAACTCTGCACATAGTCTGTTTAGGGATCTCCCTCAAAAAAAAAATTTAAACGCTGCTCCTTTTACTTGAGGCTCACCTGGTTCTCCCTTTTCCCCTCCATCCAGTCGTTTTAACTGGCATCAGAAGGGCTGTGCAGTTTAGCCAAGTTCTCCCTCAGAGATGCTTGTTTGTTTCTGCTCACCTCTTGCTGTCTGGGTGACCCTTATTGCAGAGCTGAGTCTGGGACTATTATTAAATAGTGATGGCTGCTGTGGTGCTCACCTCGAGGTGTCTGGACAGTGTTTTTTTCCAAGATGGCGGCCACACTGGGCTAGCCACTAGCAGTAAATTTAGTTTGTTTTTTATTCATTTTTATTTGAGTTTCGTTTTCGTTTTCATTTGAGTTTTTGTCTTACTTCACTTGATTTTGAATTTACTGAGGATTATACATTTAATTTATGGATCACTACGGGATTTGAAGAGTGTTTGTTGCTTCTCGTTGTAACAAAATGGACTTGGGGATAGTGGAATCGAACTGCCGGTGAATCAAACTGTCTTTAGACCACTTCCGTCCATTTGGATGGTTTTGTCGATTTCTCGGTAGCTTGCTGCTTAGCGACTCCTTCATTGGGATTTTTGAGCCTGGATTTTACTCGAGGGATTTTTATTGAATCAGTGAGTGGGGCTGGCTGAGTTTTCTTTGGCTCGCCCTGCTGTTATATGGAGGTATTTTTGGAATTGCAGGCTCACGGCTCCGTTGGGCAGGCGCTGGATCTTATCATTGACTGGGTGGAATTATACTCTGTTCCTGCTAACCTACTTTGTTATTTATCAAGGGATGGTACGGCTGCAAGTTAGCGTTGATGGCGTGGATTTGTACTACTCCTGAAACTGTGAAACTTGGAGTCATTTTCTGGTCGACTGTCAGTGAACTGTTACCATTTTCTGATCGACTGCCAGTGGATTGTTATTATTTTTATGCTGACCTGATTTCATCGCTGGATGGTGGATTTGATTTGGTGAACTTTCTGAGTGACGGTTCGAGTGTGTGTTCGAATATAAAATCGGAGTAATTTTGAGATATAGCTCTTTATTTGGGATTGGAGGGGAGGCCTTGATCCTGGGGGCGGACTGTTCGAGGTGTGCGGCTGTGCGGGGGTCCTGATCTTGTTCCACCAAGAAGTTGGTGGTAGAGTTCAGTGTACCTTAGGATTTCTCCCCAGAGATCACTGGAGAGTGTTCCAAGGGGGAGAACTGTTAGCAAGAGCCGTGGATCCGAATTGGTCTGCCTAGCGGGATTTACCGAGGCTTTCTCCTGGCCCTGAGTGCTACTGGACTATTGAGGTGGACTCCCTTTGTCTGGACTGTTCTTTGTAAACCATGGTCAGACATTATTTACTTTTTATTTAAACTGTAGCACTTGCAGTGCTTTACTAGGTTGTGCACAGTGAGACTGTGCTTTGCACTTTAAATCTGGCTAAACATTATTTTTCTTATTGAAGTAGATTTTTATTTGGTTCTTTTTATTATTTTTAAAATCTGTAAGGCAGTGAGAGTGCCTCTCTAGGTCTGGGCACAGTGTGAGTGTGCCTAGTACCTTGAGCCTGGTCATTTATCATTTTAATATTTCTTTATAAAAATTTTTTTTATGTTTACAAGTTGTTAAGTGTTTTTCCCTGTCACGTGAGAGGTGGGAGGGGGGTTGTTTTTAGGGTTTATTTCTTTTCTTTTTCTTTTTGGTTTAATTTAATTTAAAATAGTATTGCTGTTTTTTAAATTTTTGGATAGTATGTGTTGGGACCAAGCCTCTGTGGACAGGCGCTACTCCCCCTCTAGGCTGAGAGACCTGCGCCCCTTTGACTGCCCCCAATTGAAACCCGAGGTATATACCCACTGTCATGCCTTGGGAATTGCACGTGGGAGGAGGAGAAGGAGGGTGGTTCCTCGCGTGGGGTGGGTGGAGCGGAGTGGACGAATAAGGGTGGTGAGAAGACACCCTGTGGCGAAATGGGTCCAGGATAGGGGTTTACAATGCCTGCTTCCCATACCCAAGGGTTCCACTGATAGTGGGCAAGTGGTCTGTTCCTCCACAGCCTCTCATCCAACCCGGGTGGTGTTATGCAATGCCAGGTCTATAAAAACAAGACAGCAATTATTGCTGATCTTGTTGAATCATCTGACCTGGCTTGCATCACTGAGACCTGGCTGGATGGAAATGCTGGTCCCATATTGGAGTCAGCTATTCCAGCTGGGTACTCAGTGATACATCACCCGAGATTGGATCGAGGGGGGGGGGTTGCTATTTGTTTTAAATTGAAGTTGGGCCTTGTGGAGGTTCCAGTGGTGACCCCCAGATCCTTTGAGTGTATCATGGGTGCAGATGTGGGCAGCAGAATTCTCCTCATTTACCGTCCACCTGGTGATGAGAAAGCTTTTCTGCAGGAAGTTGCAGACTTCTTTGTTGACCTGGTGTTGGAGCCCTCCAGGTGGTTGGTTCTGGGGGACTTCAATGCCTGGGTTGACGATGAACTCTTGCTTTTTGGCCAAAACTTCCTCCAACTGATGATTTAGATGGGCTTCACACAGGTTGTTACCACTGCTACCCATATTCAGGGTCACTGCTCGGATCTGGTGTTCACCCTGGGGATGGAGATCTCTGGACTGGTGGTGGAACCAGTTGGGTGGTCTGACCATCACTCCATAAGGTTCAATTTCGTGCCCCCCCCTTTGAGACCAACCCCTTTGGAGAAGGTCAAGTACCGTCCTTTGAGGGGAGTTCCTCTGTGGGTCAGATGACGGTGCTGGACCTATCGAGTCGGCCTTCGGAGTGCATGGATGCAGATGTCTTAGTAGTATACTATAATAATATGGTGTTGAGGGCTCTGGATTCCATAGCTCCTGTCCATGTTCACCCCCTCTCCCTTCGCCCTCGGTGCCCTTGGTTTGATGGGACGTTGAGGGAGTTGAGGAGGGTCGGCCGAAGATTGGAATGCTGCTGGCGGAAATCGGGTCTTGAAGATGACAGACTTAGATTGATGGCCCATTACATGGATTATCAATCCGAAATCTCCCGTAAGAAGGCAGAGTTCCTGTCCAGGGAGATAGCGGCATCAAGAAATCGACCAGCTCCGCTCTTCCGGACCTTGGACAGATTGTGCAATCCAACCTGTCTGCGGGGTCGGCGAGCCTTTTCACAAATAAAGTGTGATGAGTTTGCTCGGTTCTTTGATGATAAGTTGTCGTTGATCAGGTCAGAGATATGCAGTTTGTGTTCAATTGAGCACGGCGGTGGTCGAAGTAAGGCTACAGGCTCTCGATCTATCTGGATGGATTTTGACCAGCCAGCGATCCTGGATATCATGAAGATTGTCCAGGGCTTGCAACCGACTTACTGTAGTATGGATCCTGGTCCAACCCGCCTCCTTGTGGGGTGTATGGATATGATTGGACCAATCCTTGCTGAGATAGTCTGGTGCTTTTTGGACCAAGGGGTGTTTCCAGAGTCTCTAAAAGAGGCTACTGTGACACCCCTTTTGAAGAAACCTTCCCTTGACCCAGACTGTCTCGCTAACTACAGACCGATCTCTAACCTGCCCTTTTTGGGCAAGGTTATTAAGAAAGTAGTCATGTTGCAGCTCGAGGACTTTATTACCACCCATGAAGTCTATGATCCTCTCCAGTCTGGTTTCAGGAAGAGGCATAGTACCGAGACGGCATTGGTCCGGGTGCTTAATGATCTCCTAATAGCGAGAGATCAGAGGAGCTGTTCAATCTTGGTTCTCCTCGATCTCTCTGCAGCATTTGATACCGTGGACCGTGGGATGTTGCTAGAACACCTTCAGCTGTTCTGTGGACTGTCAGAGACAGTCCTCAGATGGTTCCAATCTTTTCTCATGGGCAGAACTCAGAGGGTAGTATCAGGAATGTTTCCTCTGCTCCCTTTGCTCTGTCCTGTGGGGTGCCGCAGGGTTCTGTGCTTTCCCCCATGTTGTTCACGGTGTATATGCTGCCATTGGGGGACATTATAAGGAGTTATGGGCTGAGTTTTCACTGCTATACAGATGATACTCAGCTCTATATGTCCTTTGTACCTGAACAAAATGATGCTTTATCAGTCTTTAACAACTGCCTCACTGAGATTCAGGGCTGGATGAGTGTTAACTGGTTAAGACTGAATCCGGATAAGACCGAGGTGCTGGTAGTGGACTTAGGTCACCATGCAGAGAAGTTGTCTCCTGGATTTTCCTCCAGTCTTGTGTTGGGGGATAAACAGTTGAGACCTTCTGAACAGGTGCGAAATCTGGGTGTAATTTTTGATGGTGAGCTGACACTGAAGACGCAGGTGTTGGCCGTTGTCAAGTCTTCATTTTATCATCTGAGGAATATTGCCCAGATAAAACACCTTGTTCCACACGATGACCTTCCTGTATTAGTCCATGCCTTTGTTTCCTCGCTTCTTGACTACTGCAATGCTCTATATCTAGGGTTGCCAGGGTGGATCTCTGTCGCCTGCAGCTGGTGCAGAATGCTGCAGCCAGGTTGTTGATGGGGCTGCCAAGAACTTGCCATATCACACCTGTGCTGCGCGAACTGCACTGGCTGCCAGTGCAATGGAGGATCACCTTCAAGGTTGCATTGCTGACCTATAAGACCCTACACGGTCAGGGACCAGAGTACTTGCAAGATCTCCTATGGTCTTACTGCCCTCTGCTCGCTCTGCTCTGCTGATGAGGGATTGCTAGAGGTTCCCAGGGTTCGTCTTCAATCATCTGGTGCCAGAGCTTTTTCTTTTATGACCCCAACCCTGTGGAATTCTCTACCTCGTCAGATTCGAGAGTGCCAGCCCACAGAGCAATTCAAGGCATCATTAAAAAGCTATTTATTTGAGAAAGCCTTTGATTAGGCCAACCCATTGTCTTTTAATTGTTTTTAAATGTAGATTTATTTGTTGGTTGTCTATTTGTATTGTATTTGCACTTTGACAATTTTGAAAAGTGCTTTATAAATAAAATTTGATTTGGTCTATTTGCAAGATTGTCCACAGGAGTATAGGGTCAGAGGGCCTTTTCGAGTCTCCATCAATCAAACAACAATACTGGTGAGCTGGTGAACTGAGATCCACTGATACTGGGGAGTCTTTGTTCCAGTTTTGTTGGCCACAGATCTCATGCCTCGAGATCTCGAGTGGGTACCCATTGGGGGCCACAGGATTTCATGGTGGGAGGGGATCTCTGCAGCCATATTGGGTACCTCATCTAGGATAGTGGGTTTTGGACTGGTCTGGTGGAGATCTCATGGGGAACAAGACCTCAACAGCCATATCGGGCACTGCCGGCCAACTGATCTTAATATATACAGATCTTGATTTGTGCACACATCGAGTCATCTTTGGGGTCCAGGTGGTGTCTATTGGAATATGAGCCACACATACCTTTCATAGCAATGGTGGGCAGCCTGCAGTGGCATTGTGAGTGGGCCAGCTCCAGCAGACCAGGACTCCCAACAGGGAACTGGCTGTGGGATGCCTGCCATCTTGTGTGGCAAGGGTTTAACAACAGTAAAAAATATAAGTCCACAGCATATTGAATCCAAGCCTTTTGACTCACTGGGCATGGGGTCATTATGTTGTGGACAGAACCGTGCACGTCAGACCCGTGCATGGAAAATAGCATGTGGCAACAGAGCAGTGGCATGTAATGCCACCACAACAGAAACAGCGCACACCTGAACGGTCTCTTTGTTTTTGTGGGAGGCTTCACCCCTCACGCCCCCCACATCCTCCAAAATTATTATAGTCAACTCTGAGGGGGTGTGGATACAGAAGCAAGAAGAATATCCTGATCGGCCTTTGTCCTCAGCACATGACCAAAAAAAAGTAAAAAGGTTCTCTATCAGGGAATCAAACCATGGCCCTCCTCACCTTTCCACTGCTGGGTCGGGTGCTCTCACTACTCCACCACAGGAGCAGCTCGACTAAGCACCTGACCGGCAGTGGTTACATCCACTTTCCCTTCCTGTGCAGAGTGACAGGGGTAGTGATATTTGCGTATCGCTCAGATACCCCAGTTGCTCTGAAGCACTATGTGCTATAGACCTCGTGGTTCTTCATGCACAGCTTAGTCCATGGCATAATGACCTGGTACCAACTCACTGGTAGGAGTTGGAGGATCATAACCCTCACACAGGAAAGCCCATTTTTTATAATTCTAGGTTAGCTATGATTCATGAAGGGCATCCCCCTGTGGCAACTTGATATGGCTGGGGGTTAGTGCTGCAACTGCTGGGGAGGGCATGGTTATACCCCTACAGCACTACCGTCGGGGAAGCTGGCTTGGAACCCCAATGCAAAAGATATATATATATATATATATATATCATAGGGGCACGGTTGGGCCCCTATAGTTAGAGTTGAGTAGGCACTTCAATGTTAAACTCAAAATTTTGCACTTTAATAACTTTGCAACTTTCAATAGATTTGCATAAAATTTGGTATGCTAAATTCTTTGGAGTAGATCTCCTTGTGTGACAAGTTATGTTCTGGTCAGATGTGTGATCTGTGAGTTATGGAGAGGTGAAAAAAATATGTTTTTGTTCATTGACTTTGCTGTTATTTTTCTTTGAACTTGCCTACAGCCCAGACGTTTTTGTTTTTTTTTTATCTAAAATTTTCAGGGCAGAAAAGGACTACCACAGATGTGCTTTTTGCTAGTCTGGTGAATAAATAATAAGCAGTTTTTAAGTTATTGCAATTTAAAAATTTGAAAAAATTGTTTTTGAGCATGCTCAGTAAGCACTACAATATAGCTGAATGAAAAGAAAAAGGAATCCTTCTTCGTATGGGGAAATTCCTTCTTCTTATGGCTACCGTCTTGTTTTCAGATTTGCCTGAAAATTCAAATTTGGAAACCTGACAAAATTATATTCTGGGTAGAAACCAACACATGCACTGTAGCTTGTATATTGGGACCCCTTAAGTGCATTTCTGTATTGCTCGAAAATTGACCTTCATATGTGGTTTTTTAATATTTAAATTCTTTGTTTGTATCAGTGTGATACAAAGTAAGATCCTAGTTCATATGACAAGATACAAACTAGGATCCTACTTCATGAGCTGAAACTCCCAGAATATTTATTTTTAATGAAAAAAACATGTTTCTGCTGACATCAGGATGCCCAATCCCCGTGTCAGCACTACATGTCATTGTGCCCAACTGAACACAAGATTATCCTACATTACAGATATCAGGGTGAACAATCTTTGTGTTGGCAGTAGATGCCACAGTCCCCAACTGGATTAAGCATTCACCCACATTGCCGACATCTGTGTGCCCAATCCCCATGTCAACAGTAGCCCCTCCAAAATGGGACACTGGGGAGCCCACTCCCAGTGTCCCCAGTTATGTCATACACCCCCCTCGAATACCACCAGTACTGTAGGACACTGGGTAGCACACCCCCAGTGTCCTAAAATGTTTGTTTTATTACCTGAAAAAAGGGAAACAGTCCCCTGAAGTATTTTTTCACCCCTGAAATAAGGAAAATGGTCCCACATCATCTCCCCATCCCCTCCCTCATCCCAACCTTCCCTCTGTACACCCACCTCCCCGCACCTGCCCCTTACCCCATACTCCCCTCTGGAGGTTGGTGGCTGTGATCTTCTCTAGACTGGGACACATCTGCACTCTTCAAAGCTGAACCGCAAACTGAAGAATCAAGGTAAGTGCCGTACAATGGCTGTCTATGGTGTTTTGAACTTTTGTTGATGTCTCAGCCATTTTCCTTTTTTTTTTACCAAATTTCCAACATAGCCTTTTTGGGACTCCACCTCATGACAGTCGCTGTTGTTTCATTAGTCAGGCCCATAAGGTGATTTCATGGTCGCTGTGCAAAATGACCATTTGGAACTGATTAATGAAATCACAGTGCCAGTGTTCATGAGGTTGGGTCTCAAAAAGCCCATATTGAAAATTTGGTGAAAAAATTCCCCAAAATGGCCATGTTATGAGCGTGCGTTGCACAGTTCTTAGGCAGGTGCATAACACTGGTAATTTATAATATTTTGACTCCAAATTTTCAGCATTGCCAGTATTACACATCGTCTCATGAACAGCACAGCTATCATTTTTCATATCCTGCCCAAAACATGTTTTTGCTACTGTGGCACCGAATGTCACAAAATCACCTCTTGGGACCGATTAATGAAATGATAGTGCCACTGTTCATGAGGTGAGATACTCACAAGGCCATGTTGACAATTTGGTGCAAATATTTCTCAAAATGCACGAGTTATGTGCGTCCATTTAATTAATTCTACGCACACGCATAACTTTTGCACTTTCTGATATTTTGCATCAAATTTCTAACATTGCCATTTTTCACATCACCTCATGACTAGTACAGCTGTCATTTCTTACATCCTGCCCAAAATGTCTTTTCACAGCTGTAGTGCAGAATGGCATTGCAATAGTGCATAATTACATTTTTCCTTGTATTTCACAATTACTCTGTACTGGGGTACATGAGGTGGGGTAATAAGATGGCTATGCTGACAATTTGGTCACTATTGTTTGACACATGGAAGCACAGGGCCCTCCACACATACATACATACATATGCACATCTACGGTGGAATTGGAGTGCAGGGTTTGAAGGACCCTGCACTCCCACAGTAAATTAAGGATACTATTATACTATCTCAAAAGGAAGAGAAAGTCATTGTAACAAACTCTGTTAATGCATCAGTTAGGGTTTCTATTATAGCAACAAAAGTCAGGAAATTTAATGTTAGGGTTACCAACCTTACAATCCCACCCCCACTCCCACCCTCCACACACCAATAGGTGTTGGGGTGTGCCTTGATGTTGTTGGGCCTAACTCTCACCTCATTCTCCTATACTGTACCATATCAGCTTGTTTACACATGGAATGGGGTGAGAGTTAGGGCCGACAACCCCAAGGCACACCCCAACACTTGTTGGTGTGTGGAAGGTGTGAGAGTGGGGGTAGGGTGGTAGGGTTGGTAATCCTAACATTGGTTTTCCTGACTTTTGTTGCTGTAATAGAAACCCTAACTGATGCATTATTGGACTTTTTTGTAATGAATATATGTATGTATATATATATATATATATATATATATACACACACACACACACACACACACACACACACACACACACACACACATATACTTAATAGGAACACGGTCACACCCATATAGTTAGGGTTGAGTAGGCACTTAAGTGTTAAACTCAAAATGTTGCACTTTAATAACTTTGCAACTGTTCAATGGATTTGCACAAAATTTGGTATGCACTCTCCTGTGGGTAGATCTATTGATGTGGCAAGTTACATTCCAGTCAGATGTGTAGTTTCTGAGTTACGGAGAGGTGAAAAAAACATGTTGCCAATCATTGACTTTGCTGGGCTTTTTCTTTGAACTTGCTTACAGCCCAGATGGTTTGATTTTTTTGGGTCCGAAATTTTCAGGGCAGAAAGGGACTAGCCCACAGATGTGCCTTTTTCTAGTCTGGTGAAAAAATAATCTGTTTTTCGGTTATTGCAATTTTAAAATGTGAAAAAATAATTTCTGAGCATTCTCAGTAAGCACTAAAATATATCTGTATGAAAAGAAAAAGGAATCCTGTTTTGTATGAGAAAATTCCTTTTCTGTTTGCCACCATCTTGTTTCCATTTTTTCTTATTTTTTTTTCAAAGGCCACAAAAATGACATCCTGGAGAGAGACCAGCACACCTAGCTGGCTGATCAGGACCCCTTTAGATGCAATCTGCACTGCAATTTTGCAGATATGCCCTAGAAATGTGTTTTATTTACTGTTATAAATTTTTTTTTGTGACCACGTGATATGACAAAAGAATCCTTTTTCGTATCATGAATCACAGAAAAGGATTCTTTTCCATGACTTAAGAAGAGTCTAGAGATTTTCCTTCTTCTGAAGAAAGTGAAAACTTTGGTGTTCTGCCCTACCCGTAGGAGCCAGAAGTTAATTGGCAGGACCAAGCAAGCAGCAGGAGTTTGTTCGATGTCTCCTTGTAATGATTTTATAGCTTGAACTTCTGTTACTAAGCCATTGTTTTCTTTGGTTTCTGTCACATGGTATGCACTGTTTTTTTTTTTTTTGTTTGTTTTTAATTTTTCACCAGGAAGTGGTCTGGGCACAACACTTTTTCTGCCACGTCTGACATATAGTACATCACAGACACAACATTAACAAACAGTACAATTAATTACATTTATACAAATTTTCATTATACAGAAATTTGTGCAACATACGCTCATGAACAGTGTCACTGTGATTTTTCTTACTGTAGGATTCCTATCTGTCTATCTGCTACTTATAGATGCACATTGACAATGTTTGTTTCTTTGTGTGGGTGCTCATGTATTACTATGTCTGTTCATTTCGCCTCCAGAGCCCAAATGAACATTTTCCTTGTATATGTGTGGCCACCCAAAAAATACAATTTACTGACTCTTTTAATTTTTCCTTATGAGATAATGCCATTGGCTTGGGGGGGGGGTTCTCCTAATGCAATCCATGAGTGTGACAGAAAGTTCCGTAGACTGCTGTATTATATTAATAAGGCATTTCAAACAAGCATTTGTCAATGCTGAATGTTGGCTTGCTGGCATTAGCATTGGTAGTGCAGAAGTTAGAAATGCAAAATAGGAATGGCAGTGAATTATTGAAGTAACACCAGCTCCCCCCCAGCAGAGACTGAAAGGCGTTGGGAGTGTGGCTTTGGGTTGGCCATAACACTTACACCATTCCACCTCACCCCACCCTGCAGAGAGCGACAGGTGTAGGGGGTGTGCATTGGGGTCTTCGGCCCTTATGCTCACCCCATTCCATAAGGAAATAAGCTGAGATGGGTGCAATGTAGGAGAATGGAGTGAACATTAGGGTGATGGAACCCAAGGCACACCTCAATGCCTGTCAGTGGCTGTATGGTGGGGGTTGGGGGTAGAATTCTGCAAACATTATGGCCGACAAACCCAAGTTATGTCCCCAACACCTGTCAGACTCTACAGGGTGGGTGTATGATTGGAAACCTTAATGCCCCAGTTGTTTGTTGGCATTTTCACTCCACATTTTCAACATTGGCTTTTTGGGACCCTGCGTCGGCACTATCATTTCATTACTCAATCCTGAAAGGTGAGTTTGCACAGCAACTGCACCACTGGGAGCCACAGATGTGGAAACACATTTTGGGTAGAATGGGGAAAATGACAGCTGTACTGTTCATGAGGAGGAGGTGTAAAAAATGGAAATGTTGAAAATCTGGAGATAAAATATGAAAAATTTGCAAACTTGCAAGTGTGCATAGATATTGTGCAACGCACACCCATAATGTAGTAATTTTTGGAATTTTTTTACCAAATTTTCAACATGGTCATTTCGAGACCACCTCTCATGGACAATGTCACTGTAATTTTCTTAATCTGTCCCGAAACGTTGATTTTCCACAGCGGCCGTGCTATTGTGCACTAGAGGTGCGAAAACACATTTTGGGCAGGATGTGAAAAATGACAGCTGTACTGTTCATAAGGAGGTGAGAAAAAATGGTAATGTTGAAAATCTGGAGTGAAAATATTAAAAATTCTTGATGGTACAAGCGTGTGTGGAAACTGCGCAACGCATGCTCGTGACAGTCATTTCTTGGAATGTTTTCACCAAATTTTCAAAATAGGCATTTTGGGTTCTCTGCTCATGAACAGTGTCACTGTGATCTTCTTAACTGTCCTGAATATTGATTTCTCAAAGTGATCGTGCCATTGTGCGCCACATGTGCAAAAACACATGTTGGACAGGATGTGAAAAATAACAACTGTACTGTTCATAAGAAGGTGTGAAAAAAAATGGCAATGTTGAAAATCTGGAATGAAAATATTAAAAATTCTCGAAGTTTCAAGCGTGTGTGGAAACTATGCAACTTACATTCACACAGTCATTTTTTTAAATTCTTCACCAATTTGCAATATAGGCTTTTTGGGAGCCCACCCATGAACAGTGGCACTGCCATTTTAAGATTAGTCCTGAAAGGTGATTCCATGCAGTGACCACAAAATCACCTTTCAGGACCTAATAATGTAATGATAGTGACTGATTTCATGAGGTGGGGTCCCAAGAACCCAATGTTGAAAATTTGGAGCCAAAAGTCAAAAAAATGGCCAAGATATCCACCTAAGTTGAAACCTCCCCCATTGATGCCATTATACAGCTTACCGGCATTTCTTCAGTTCGTGGTCGGCTTTGAAGAGTGCAGACATGCTCCCGCTCCATCGAAGATTGCAGTACCAACATCTGGAGGTAACTATGGGGTGAGGGGGGCGTGGAGGTGAGGCATGCAGAATGTGGATGCGGGTTGGTGGAGGGGTGCCATGGACAATGAGGGGCCATTTTCTTGTTTACAGGTAAAAGGGAAAAAAAAAATGGGGGGAGTTTTTTTTACAGGTTACAGAACAACATTGGGCACACTGGGGTGGGCTCCCAGTGTGCTGCCTGTTTTGGGGGCTGGAGCCGATGGGGATTGGACATCCTGTCAGCAAAGAAAGCATGTCTGTGTTGGGGGGACATGATGCTGAGGGGGACTGGGCATCCCCGTTGCCAGACAAATTAAACTGGGGGGACATTATGTCAACGGGGATTGGGCACCCCCGAAGTCTGCTTTCTAAGGATTGTGAGATCTGCTGGCATGTTTATTGAAATGTTTCACCAGGAATGGCATGTAATGGAGGCTTGTCAGATCTGCCACTGCAATGAAGAGCCTGTCATTCATTAGAGTGGTGAATTTGTTTCAAGTTGGTGGCACTGTCTGAAACTGCTGTCATCAGCAGCATGCTCACTGGTTGGCAGCTGAAGGACACACCAGCTAAAGCATCCCCTGGATTCACCACAACACTGACACACCTTTGAAAGTGCTACTACCACAAGATGTTGCTTGCACATGCGCGCGCAAGCCAACATAAAATGACTTTCAGAGGCAATTTGGCAAACACACACTCACATGCTCCCTCACACTCTTTCTATCTCTCTCACAGCTCCGGTGTGATACTTCAGGTCCCGTTTCAGCAGAATGATATAGAGAGCTCAGGGATGGTTTTGTTTTTCTGTTGCTCCGTGGATGAAACAGATTATTTTCTTGGCAACTGTCTACCTTTTTCTGATCCCAAAATGATAAGTAGCTGAGCAAGACTCATACAGTGCTAACAACAACCCTTTGTCCAGTGAATGTTTCTGGTATCATTACAAAATATCGTTCATACCATGGGTTCCTGTCAGTTTTTATTGGCAGGCTATTATCCAGTGGCAGTTCCTCTGCTTGATGAAGGGACTCTTACAGGACCAACCATTTAGTGTTATTGAGAAACAAGTGGGTCACACCTGATTATTTAGGAGGAAGAGTGCACTGGGTGGGATGCCAATGAATAAAATTGGGAACATACACTTTATGCAGTGTGACCCTCTTGTTTGGCAATAACACTAACACTAAATGATTGGTCATGTAAGGTCCCTTCATAAAGTTGATGAACCGCCATTGGGTAATAGACTGTTTGCCGATAAAACTGACAGCAACTCATGGGCTGAGCAAGATTTTATAATAATATCAAAAACATTCAATTGCTAAAGGGTTGTTGTGAGCACCGTATGATTCATTGTCTTAATCCAAGGTCACTGGTAAACTCCTATAAAGTCCACTTTATGGCTGTAATACTAATTGATCACTGGTAAACACCTATAAGGTCCACTTTATTGCTGTAATACAAATTGAGCACAACCTCTCAAATTGCCACTCTGGCCAGGCAATATATGTGAAGTTAATAAGTGTAAAAGAATTATTTAACTTGTCCCTGTAAAAAGAAAATGGTACCCTGAAGTCTTTTTTTTTAAATCTGAAAAAAGGAAAATGGTCCCTCATCATCCCAGCCATCTACCCCCCCATCTTGACCATCCCACCAAGCACCCACCACCCCACACCCTCTTACCCTATACTTGCCACTGGAGGTTGTAGCCTGTGTCCTCTTCTGTGGACTAAGACATGTCTGCACTCTGTACACTTTGGGGTCATAGGAGGAACCCTCTGCAGGTTGCAGCTGGTGTAGAACACGGTGGCCTGGTTACGGACAGGCCAATTCAGATCCTGCCATGTGACCCTGGTCCTGCATGCTCTGCACTAGCCGCCGGTTAGGTGACGGGTCCTTTTCAAGGTAGGCTTGCTTACCTATAAGGCCCTGTATGGACTTGGTCCTGGCTACCTATCAGAGCTCCTGCTACCTGTGACCTCTGCTCGCTCCCTCTGCTCTTCTTTCAGGGGCCTCCTGGACATTCCCAGGGTTCAGCTCAAGACATTGGGTGATCAGGCTTTTTTTTTTCACAATTAACTTTATTTTATTAGCATATCAACAATATCACAACAAACTGAATAAAAATAATTAGTCAGAGAAAGAAACAACCTTGTCAATACATAGCACAATGCATCTGAATGAATACAGTATCATATACAAAACATAACCAAAATAATTACACTCCCACCACCCAACCACTCCCACTGTCTGTTTGGCCTAAAAATCCTTCCTTGTAGTAAGCACCTGTTAAAAGTTACAAGGTTCAACTGTAGCATATCTTTACCACAAAAGTAGGAAGAAACAATTATGTAGTTACCGAAACCTGCAAAAGTGAAATTAAAGCTGTCCAACAGGCCTAGAACTTGTGCCACTTATGATTGGATAGGGCAGCTGCCTGTTCCTTGTTGTATGTGCATAAAATTCCCTGTAGCCACTCAGAGTAGGTTGGTGTCCAGTCTCCTCTCCAGTGTCTCAATAATACTAAATTAATAGCCAGAGTGATTAAGGCCAGGTAGGTCTTATGTCAGACAGTGGAGATAGCTGCATAATCGGCAACAAGATATACCACTTTAGAAAGGTAAGAGGAATTCCTAAAAAAGGGATCAAGAGCCCTTTTTACTATAGCCCAAAGGGCACTTGCCATTGGGCATTCCCAAATTTTATGAAAAAGAGTGCTCTCTTTAGCCTCACAAAATTCTCAGGAGGGAGAAGCCAACTTGCCCATCTCATGAAGTGTGGTGGCGGAATAATAGAGATTGTGTATAATTGTATATTAAATTAGACTAATCTGAGTCTATCTTGTTTAACAAAATAATAGGTATAGAAACATAGAAACATAGAAACATAGACTTTGACGGCAGATAAGGACCGCTAGGCCCATCTAGTCTGCCCATTTCCCTACCTACAGGATAGGCCGCAGATCCCAGTTAACCAACAGCCTATATCTTCCTGCCCCCCACAAGAATTGCCTTATGTCTGTCCCATGCATTCTTGAATTCTCCCACAGTTTTAGACCCCACAACTTCCTCAGGAAGGCTGTTCCATGCATCCACTACCCTCTCTGTGAAATAATACTTCCTCACATTGCCCCTGAACCGCCCTCCTTCTATCTTTAAATTGTGTCCCCTTGTTCTTGCAAGTCTCTTTTCTGAAAGATGCTACCCTCTTGGACTTTGTTGATTCCCTTAAGGTACTTGAAAGTTTCTATCATGTCCTATCTCTCCCTTCTTTCCTCAAGGGTATACATATTAAGCTCCTTTAGTCTCTCCTCATACGGTTTCTCTTGCAGACCCTGCACCATTTTAGTTGCCCTCCTCTGGACTGCCTCTATCCTGTCTATGTCCTTGCGGAGATGGGGTCTCCAGAACTGGACACAATATTCCAGATGGGGTCTCACCAACTGTCTACAGAGGGATAACAACTTCCTGTTTTCTGCTGCTGATGCCTCTCCCTATACATCCCAGTATACCCCTGGCCCTCTACTGCCTTCCACATTGCTTGCTAACCTTAAGGTCATCTGATATGATTACCCCAGGTTCCTTTCCTGTTTTGTTGTTGTTACTACCTCCCACCCATTGTGTATTCTTCCCTGGGTTCTTGTTTCCCAGGTGAATTATTTTGCACTTTTTGCATTGAATCCTAGCTGCAATCACGTCTACCATTCCTCCAACCTTGAGTCCCTTTTCATCCTTTCCACGCCTCCTTGTGTATCAACCCTGTTGCAGATCTTTGTGTCATCTGCAAAAGGCATACTTTTCCTTCCAGTCCTCTGCAATGTCACTGATGAAGACATTAAAGGGACTGGACCCAATACTGAACCTCTGCGGTACCCGCTAGTAACATCCCTTTCTTCCGAGTGGACTCCATTTACAATTACCTTCTGTGTCCTGTTGCCCAGCCAATGTTTTACCCAGGCTACCACCCTGGAACCCACTCCCAAGCTGGTTAATTTGACTAATAATCTTTTGTGTGGGACTGTGTGAAATGCCTTGCTAAAGTCTAGGTAGGCCATGTCCACAGTCCCTCCCTGGTCTACTACTTTGGTCACCCAGTCAAAGAAATCTATTAGATTCATCTGACATGACCTTCCCGCTGTCAACCCATGCTGCCTTGGATCCTGTGCTCCACTGACCTCTAGGTACTCAACTATTCTTTCCTAAGAAGTGACTCCATCACTTTCCCTACCACAGAGGTCAGACTGACAGGTCTGTAGTTTCCTGCCTCTGTCTTGGTCCCACTTTGTGAAGGGAATCACATCCGCCTTCTCCAGTCCTGGTACCACACCATCCTCCCATGATTTATTAAAAAGAGTAGCCAGTGGTTTCACTAGTTCCTTCCTTAATTCTTTTAGAATTCTGGGGTGAATTCCATCAGGACCCATTGCTTTGTCCACCTTCAGTTTTAGGAGTTCTTGCAGAACCCTTTCTTCTGTGAAAGGACTGGGATCGACCCCCTATCAAGAGTGCTTCTGTTAATTGGATTAGGCGTCCCCCTCCTCTTTAGGAATACTGAGCAGAAATATTCGTTCAGTATTCCTGCTTTTTCACTGTCCCCTCTGCCCACCCACCGCTCATTCTATTCAGCCTCACTATCCTCCTTTGTCTTTTCACGCCGCTGATGTACCTATAAAGGTTTTATCCCCCTTCTTAACTGAGTTGGCTATCTTTCTCAGTTTGGGCCTTTGCTATTCTGACTTCCCTCCCTGCTTCTTTTCTGCCTTAACTGGTACAGCTGTCTGTCCTGCTCCTTCTGTGTTTCCTTATACTCCGGAATGCTATCTTTTTCTTCCTGACTTTCACAGCCACCTCTTTTGAGAACGATAGTGGCTTTTTCTTTCATTTTGATTTGTTTATTTGCTTCACACAAAGGCTTGTTGCCTCTGTGATGGCAGTTTCGATAATTCCCCATTGTTGCTCCACACCTCCTTCTAGCCTGTTTGCTAGTGCTTTTCTGAGGCACTCTCCCATCTTGCCAAAGTCAGCCCTCCTAAAGTCCAGTACCCTCACTTTTGTATGGCTTGACTCTGTAGCTGAGTTTAACGTGAACCACACTGTTTGATGGTCACTTGTCCCCAGATGGCAACCCACTTCTAGATCTGAGATCCTCTCACTGCCCCCGTTTGAGAGTATGAGGTCTAAGATTGCTCCCTCACGAGTGGGTTCCAAAACTAGCTGTCTAATGCCTGCCACCTGTAGGGCATCAAGAATGGCCCTGCTCTTGGATGTGGCTGCAGCAATGTGCTCCAGTTAACATCTGGCATATTCAGGTCTCCCATCAACAGTATCTCCCTTTCTCTGCCATTCTAAGAATGCCTTCCATCATATCCTTGTCCATTCCTTCCCCTGACATGGGGTCTGTACACAACCCTGTGCGGATTGTGGTGCCCTTTCCAGTCTCCAAGGTGACCCACAGTGCCTCCTCCCTGTTTACTCTTTTGTTCAGTTGCTTTTATCCCTTCCTTTACATAGAGAGCTACTCCTCCCCCTCTTCTCCCCTGCCTGTCTCTCCTGTAGGTTATGTACCCTGGTATGTTAACATCCCAGTCATGGTTCTCTGTGTACCATGTTTCTGTGACTGCTACGATATCCAGGCATCCCTCTTCCATTAAGGCCACCAGCTCAAGGAGCTTGTTGCCCAGACTACTGGCATTGGTACTCATTACCCTCCATTTCCTGATGGCCTTACCCCTTTTGCCCCATCCCTGTCCTTCTTGGCTTTGTCACTCTCCATTTACCCTCCCTTCTCCCTATCGACACCTCCATGTTGGTGTTTGCCACACTTACTACCGTGATTGTTTGGGGCTCTGGATTTTCCTGCCCTTTTCCAGTGCCTCCTCTGGCTAGTTTAAAAGCTTGCCAATGAAGCATTTAAACCTATCACCTAGATCCTGTTTCCTCCCGACAGTTGCAGCCCATCATGCCAGTATAGGCTTGCATCACTCCAGGTGGACCCCAGTCCCCAATGAAGCCAAATCCCTGAGCTCCACCCAGTTTTCAACCACTGATTGAATCCCATGGTACAGAACACCCTAGCCTCTCCTATGCCATAGATGGGTAGCACCTCCGAGAAGGTTACCGTGCATGCTACTTGACTATGGCCCCTCCCCAATTCCACAAACTCTTCCTGCACTTCTCTAGTCCCTTTCTTAGCCAGGTCATTTGTCCCTAGGTGGACAATGACATCCAGCTCCCTCCCCTGTGCAGCTGCTCCGGCAATCCTGAGGATTCGCTCCCTGTTCCTCCAAGCCATCACTCCAGATCTGCTTCCACTGTGACACTGTATAATGTAATTGTAAGGCCTGCTGCCAATAGAAGACTTCAGGACTGACCAAGTTCCAGACCTTTATTCCAAATTCTCTATACAATCGAGAAATAGCTATGTCCTTAGACAATAATTTGGCCCGGTATTTAAATAGTGTGCATGCTTTATTCGACCAGGGAGATTGACCTAAGTATGCCTTCACATAGAGGCTTAATTGCAAGAACTTAAAATAGGACCTGAATGGACACAATACTCTTGCCTGAAATTCCACAAATGTGACAAATTTATTGTTGCAAATAAAATCATCCAAGGTGGCAACTGGTAGGTTTTTCCACTGGGAGCATACTACTGGAGAACCTAAAATAGAGAAATTAGGATTATCACATAAAGGTTGACCTAAATCTTTGAAATAAGAAATTTTTAATAGTCTGCACAGTTGGTCGTAGGCTTTAATTGACCACCCTATGAATAATAATGAAGAAAGCATAACATGGAACCTATCGACCAAGTTTCTCTCTATAAGCAGCCATACTGGGGTAAAAGAGTCATCAGTGATTGGAGTGCACCACCAAAAGTACTTAGCTCCATGAAAAGAAAGATAGTAAAGAAAGAAATCAGGCACCTGAAGGCCTCCCAACTGCCGGTGTCTGCAGAGTTTAAAATATGTTCTCCAGGGCAGTTTATGAAGCCACAAAAATGCAGAACAGATGGGGTGTAATCAATTAAACCAACCTTTGGAAATAACAACATTTAGGACATTCAAAGGATACATTAATTGTGGCATTACATTCATTTTTAGTATGGCCGCTCTGCAGCACAAGAATAGTGGTAATTGTTCCCAGCAATTAAGGTCTATTTTGATTGTTTGTAATAATGATCTCAATTTAAGGCCTTTAACTGATGCAAGTTCCTAGATATCTTAATTCCCAGGTAAGATATTGCTTTAGGTTTCCACTTTAATCCCATGTCCTCAATCTCACTCTTAATTGAATGGCATGACAGTGAATAAGCAGCTGTTTTGGTCAGATTTAGCTTATAACCTGAGAACAAGCCAAACTGTGTAAGGAGCTGTATTGCTGCATGCAAGAAGGTACGCCAGCTGGAAATGTGAAGGAGTATATCATCTGCAAAGGTAGATAATTTAAGTTCATGTCCGCCAATTGTTAACCCCTTTATTTCTTGAGAGAGAGAGAGAGATTGATCCAATGGGTAAGGGGATCAATGTAAAGATTAAATAAATACGGGGATAGGAGTCAGCCATGGCGGGTTCCCCTTGTCAATGGGAAAACTTCAGATAATGTATTATTACACAGAATACATGCTGCTGGCTTAGTGTACAAGACCTGTATTCTGCATATAAATTCATCAGGAAGTCCATATTTTGGTAGTAGAGTAAATATGTACAACCAGCTGACTCGGTCAAAAGCTTTCTCTGCATCTAAGGAAACCAGCAATGAGTTGGTACCAGATTCCCTGGATGCAGAGATAATGTGGAATAATTCCCTAAAGTGGTCACTTGACATTCGCCCTGCCACAAAGTCTGCTTGTTCGGGGCCCAAAAGGGTGGTCCAAACTCTAGCCAAATGAGTGGCTAATATTTTCGCATATATCTTCATATCGACATTTATTAATGATATTGGCTGATAGTTTTCAACCCTTGTAAGGTCCCTCCCTGGTTTGGGTAGAAAAACAATTTTAGCTTCAAATAGAGTAAAATCTTTGGGAGATGACCCTTCCAGGAAATTAAATGTACAAGTTAGAACTGGGGTGAGTTCCAGAGGGAAGGTTTTGTAAAACAGTGGTGAAATCCCATTGGAGCCAGGGGCTTTGTCAGAGGGAAGGGACGTGATAGCTTCCTTGACCTCTTGCTCAGTAATAGGACCTAACAGGGAATGACACTGAACCTCAGACAGATGGGGAAGATTTGCTTGGCCCAAAAATTCTTCTTGGATAGCATACAGGGATGTATAGGAAGGAGGGACAGTATATAATTGTAAGTAATACTCAAGAAATAATTTAGTCATATCTCTCGGATCAATAGTAGGTTTACCTGTCATGGGATTGGATAGAAAAGACACCCAGCAAGAAATAGCCCACTGCTTCAACTTAAGAGCCAGAAACTTCTCTGCCTTGTTCCCTTGGCCGATATACAGTAAGTGACTTTCATAGCTGCAGAGGCCTTATCTAACATATACGCTGTATACTCAGCCCTAAGGTGGGCTAACTCTGTGTGAACATTGTCAGGAGATTGCGGTAAAAGGTCCTCTTCCAAATTATGAATTCGAGACAGCCAGGCATCAGTTTGGGCCTGCATCTTCCTCTTGCACACCAAGGCTAGTCTTATTAACTTCCCCCACCAAGTTGTCTTAAGAACTCTCCGAGTCATATTCAGTTGCAAGGACCCATCAAGGTCTCCCAGATAGAACGAGTTAAAATAAATGCAGATTGCTGACAGCATCTGAGTTCTTCAAAAGTAAATTATTTAATGACCAAGTTCGGGTATGGATCTTTATATGGGAGGGGATCCAGAATGAGTAAAACTGGGGAATGGTCAGACAGAACCAGGGGCAAAATTTGGCAGTTAAGTAAGTGGGGGAATGACAATTGGCTAATTAGGAAATAATCAAGTGTGGAGTACACTTTATGTGAGGCTGAGTAAAAAGAATAGACCTAGTCGTGGGGATGCAAGAATCTCCAGGGATCAATTAGACCTAGGGAGTCTATTAGTTCCCTAAGTGTGTGCTGGGCAGATGAAAGACTGGCCCATCTCCTATACATCCTGTCAAGGTCATTAACAAAGACCAGATTCCAATCTCCTCCCAGTATTAGGGGGAGATGGGAAAATGGTGCCAGCATTGTTAGTAGAGTAGTAAAAAAGGAAGGTGAATCTATGTTGGGACCATAGATAGCACCGAGTACCAATTCAAAATGCCCAAGGGTACCTTGTACAAAAAGATATCTACCTTCTATATCCTTCATAGTAATTAAGGTGGTAAATGGTAAAGACTTTGCTAATAGAATGGCAACCCCTCTTTTCCGAGGACTGTTACCTGAGCAATACGCCTATGCCACCCAAAGTTCACATACATTTTGGGTTTGAGATTCCAAAAGATGGGTCTCTTTGAGAAAAACTATGTCTGGACAGTTAGCATTCAAATGTCTAAGGACAGCATATTTTTTCCTGTTATCCTTCCCTACCTTAATATTCCAGGAAACACTGTTAACGAAATTAGCCATTAATCATAAGAAAAATACTGATTTTAACACAGACAGAAAAACTGTCTTGCTGGGCTACTAGGCACACACAGACAGTCCCTCCCCCATCCCCGTATCCCCCAAAAGAAAAAAGTGCATTATATACAAGTCACTTATAGCCCCCAAAAAGGAAAAAGAAAAAATATATAACCCAATAACTCAAGAAAAGTATCTAACCCAGGCCAGAGCCTGCTCCAATCCAAAAGGCCTGTGGGAAAACCCTAGGGTCCACTGTCCTAATCTGGCACTGTATCTTTAATGCAATCAACCCATATTATCCCTCCCCTACCTTACATAAACAAGAAAATATAATATCTAGTAAACTAATCTCTAATGGTATGATAATAGCCAGAAACGTGACAGGGTGCAAGAACATTAATGTACAATTATAAAACCATAAGCATCGAGGTTAAAGCCTATAAAGATAGTCCAACTGATACCAACCTAAACAAAAGAAGAAACTGCCTGAACTAAGTATCAAAAAATGTCCAAGATAACCTTAAGGGTCTGGCAGTACCAGTAGTATCAGCTGGAATTGTATGTCCGGTCAGCTATAATGACATGAGGCATAACTTAAAACAATAAAAGAAGACCAAGCAATAGATGTTACCACAGCTCATAGTAGCTACTAGAATATAGAGAATAGTGCATGGGCAACCATACGCAACCGGCACTATTGTACCACCGAGGGGATTTGATTACCTCAGACCTCGAGAGCAAAGCTTGAGAGGTCTGTAGTAATCAGAACCCAGGTAAGCTAATCAAACTGGTTGTGTGCATAAAGGTGCCCATGCACTATTTTTTATAGTGCATAGTCCCCCTTTGCCAAAGTTTTTCATTTAAAATTTTTGAAATGAAAAAAAAAAAAATTTGTTGCTCCGTCGTGTACTGGGAGTTGGGGCTGGTTGCTAGGTTTACATGTGTGGTTGGTAGGGAGCAGACATCCCTACATTTATTGTGTAGCCTTCTATTGGCTGTCAATGGGGTGTGGGAGGGATTTAAAAAAAAACATGGCGGCGTATGTCTTGCTTAGTGAGAGGATTTGGGCTCAGAGGAAACGATTACTTGTAAGTTATTTTAAATATCTGGTTAATCCTGCTTCTAATTTTGACGAAGCTGCAGTTATCTGGTTGATCCTGTATTTGTTTTTGGCTTATCTGCCTATTCATGTTCGCGTCACCAGTTTGGGGGATCTTGCCACCAACGCTGTAGTCTGTTTGGTTGATCCTGCTGCTGCTGCCAGGAGGACTCAGCCAGTTTACCATTCTGATAGAACCTCTAGAGCTTTTCCAAATGTTGTTGTACCACACTACACTACAATCACATTCCATGACCTTTTGAACTGTGGTACAACAACATTTGGAAAGTCTCTGATTTCTATTCAGAACAACACCTGACTATACACTATATAATGTTAACAGCATTTAACTTTGCAAAAGAGTTACCAAAAGTTTTCCACTAATAAGAGAAGGGAGATCCCCAACATCAAAACTACAAAATCATGCTTCATATACATACTAAAGCATAAATCACATTACTGTTGACTGATAATACGAGCTAAAAGTAGCAAAAAATAAAATGAAAGAGTGCTCTGTCGAAATCCCGACTTGGAGATTGTCCTGCTGCATATCAGTTCATGTAGCAACGATACTTCTCTGAATAAGCAGCAAATGAGCCTGATATAACAGCATATCTTGAAAATCAGCTCCCCAAAAGAAAATTAGCAGAATCATTTTCATTGCCACATCGTTAAGTAGAACGTGGAGCGTGGGCAGATGGAAGGTAATGCTAGGAGGCTGGCATTGGTATGGACCCAATCAGTTACAATAGTACACCACTAGTCTCGAATGTGACAGAACGATGAAGCAATTGTAATACAAGGCATAACAGTGAACTATTTAAGTGTCCAACCTGGAGTATGAATTGAAAACTGTAGGTCCGAGCTATTGAGCCCCATAGAAGATGTAGTAAAGTTGGTCCATTCTTCGGCTTAAAACTGGAGAAGTTGTCAATAAAACAGTTCACAAAATACAAATAAAAACATCACATGTGAGATCCAGAAAGGTATTTCACAAAAGAGGGATGAATATCACATGTATTGGCTTGAGAAGGATAACAAAATAGACTAGGCAAACAAACAGAAGACAAGCTTCTTGCACCATCTCCCGACCTAGCAAAGGCAGCTATTCTAATGATATAGCAATACAGGGCTTATCTAACAGTTGAGGAGATAAAGTCAGTGTGGATCACCCTTTCTTTGAAAACAGGTCCAGAAAGAGACCAGGCAGCTCTTACCACGCTTGTTCAGCTGTTTCAAGTCTCTTGATGCCCTCCTTAGTATGATTCTCGAGTCTGGCAGGGTGTAACAGTCTGTGTGGGATCTGCGCTGCCCATAGCTTCAACAGTATAGGGCGGTATGCTGAGCAAGCTTGTGTGACCTTAAGGGTCAGATCTTGCACAAGTCAGAGCTTGGTCCCTTCCTACTGTATAGCTGCTAACTTGAGGACCAACTTGAGAATATTGTGCTGATTCAGAATATTTAACAACTTAAATATTAAGGGCCTTAGAGGCTCCCCCAGTGGGGATTTAGCCCACAATGATCAATGGGCCCACTCAATGATGTAACAGGAGCCATTTGGAGAAGGGCCTACCATTTTAGTGCAGAATCACTATAAAAATTCAATTGGGTTCACCCCCTCCTCACCTTATGGGAGACAGATCAGGACCAGGTTGTTCCTGTGGTTCCTTCTCTCTAAGTCATCCACTTTGTCTTCAAGCTTTGAAAAGGACCTTTTGATACAGATGATCTCTGGCTCAGTTTGTGCTTGGTCCTCCACAGACAAAATGTGAGCCTTGGTGTCTGGGACCAGTTGTGTGAGCCCTTGGAGTGCTGGCTTCATAATTTTTAAGTCATCTAGGATCGCATACACTGCCATTTTAGTTTCCGTTAATTACCAAAAAACTTGTTCTGGAGAAATAATTATTTGAGCAGTAGGAGGTGGCATGGCCAGTGAGGTACTGTGGCACAGATTTTTCGGGTCCAGGGCCATGGCGTAGAAGGAATCTTTGGACTAAGGAGGAGATTCATTTTTGTGAACAGGGTTGCTATGATCCATTTCCCCACCTGACATTGCAGAGCTGAGGTAAGAAAGTCTTTGTTGTGAAAGCTAATTGTTGAGATGAAGAGGAGGATGGTTGAAAAGTAGTGAAGTTTTGCCAGATCAGGATGGAGCTCCACAAACTCATTCCTTCCCAGAGGCTGTCATCATGTGACTCAGTGATTGGGCTTTTGGTGTCTCTGGGCTGACCCTGTGGAACTCACTTCCATCTGCAGTCTGGGAGCCCCCCTCAATCAATGTTTTCAAGCTGAGGCTGAAGGCCTACCTCTTTAGTCTGGCTTTCATGGAGTGATCTCCCAGACCAACCATTTTAATTAGGAGATGATAATCTTAAATAGCTGTCATTCTAATTTTGTTTCTCAAGAAAATTTTACTGTGGTTTCATTTTTTATTTTATTGTTATGTTTCTTAGGTGCCCAGAGCCTCAAGAAATGGGTGCCCTAGAGATAAAATTTGCCTTGCCTTGTCTTCAAAGCCAAACTGTGAACTGAGGAATCAAGGTAAGTGCCGCATAATGTATTTCAACGGTGTTTTGAACTTATGCTCATAACGCTGCCATTTTTATGATTTTTTTCACAAAATTTTTCATGTAGCCTTTTTGGGACCCCACCTCATGAACATCGTCACAGTCATTTTGTTAATCGGTCTGGAAGGCAATTTCGAGGTCGCTGCACAAAATCACCTTTCAGAACTGAATAACGAAATTTCACCACTAGTGTTCATGAGGCGATGTCACAAAAAGGCCAGGTTGAAATGTTGGAGAAAAAATTCCTAACACTGGCCAAATTATGTGTGTTCATTGACATTTGTCTATGCAAGTGCATAACTTTGGCAATTCTCAATATTTTGACTACTAATTTTCAACATAGCCAGTTTTTCAGACCACCTTATTAACACTACAGCTATCATTTTTCAAATCATGGCAAAAATGTGTTTTCACACCTGTGGCATGGAATGCCATTGCAGTTGCTCAGAATTATGTTTTGGCAGGGATTTGAAAATTTTCTGTATTGAGTACATGTGCTGGGGTAATAAGATGGCTATACTAATAATTTGGTCATTCATCTACAGAGGCAATGAGTGTGCATGTTCCAAAGGACCCTGCGTTCCCACAGTAAATCAGGAAAATCACATAGCATGGGAGTGCAGGGCCCTGTGCTCCAACTGTAATACAAGGACAGTTATGGAGGGTCAGAGTGCAAGGCCCAATGGCAAATAAGGAGACAACTAAACTGTCTGAAAAAGTAAGGAAATTCATTGTAAAAAGCTTCATTAATGTATCAGTTAGGGCTGTTACCAAAGCAACAAAAGTAGGGAAGCATGGCATTAGGTTTCCAGTCCTAATGCCCCACCCCCCCCACTGCAGACACTGGCAAGAGTCAAGGGTGTGCCATGAGGTTGTCAGCTCTAATGTTCACCCCATTCTCCTATACTGTACCCATCTCAGCTTATTTGCTTATGGAATGGGTTAAGCATTAGGTTTGATGACCCCAAGGCATACCCTTGATGCCTGCAGGCCCTTTTAGATAAGGCAGAGAGGGCCAAGAAGGAGACATTGTGGGAGTTGCAACAGTTGGTTGGACACCTTAACTTCACCTGCAGAGTTATCCCCATCATGAGAATGTTTATGCGGTAACTTGCAAAGAAGAGAAAGGGTTGCAGGAAACAGCATCACAGGATCAGGGTCACAGAAGAGTTTCAGGAGGATCTACAGCTTTGGCGAACCTTTGTGATGCATTTTAATGGGGTAGCCATGTGGTAGGATCCTGGAGAGGTCCAGACCCTGGAATTGTTCACAGACACTGCTGGAGGGCTTGGGTTCAGGGCATACTTCCAAGGTGACTGGTGAGCAGGGCAGTGGCCACCACAGTGGATAGTGGCTAGGTTGGGTAGAAGGATTACACTGTTGGAATTTTTCCCAGTCATGGTATTGCTATGTCTTTGGGGTCCAAGACTGAGGGATAGGAGAGTTTACTTTCATTCAGACATCATGGGAGTAGTGCACACCATTAACCATCATCTTGGACCAAAGGGTCCCTTGGGGGATTTGATGTGGATGTTCATATTGAAATGTATGCTTCTAAACATTCACTTTAAGGCAGTTTTCTACCCCGTGTTGATAACAGAATGGTAGTTTACTCACCTGGTAAAGGTGATTGCATGAGCATCACCTTACAGCATCCCCCATTCATTACATCTGGGTTACGTCCATCTCATAGGCTAGTGATGCACATGTGACCAGATGTTTTGAAATCTGATCTGCCTAGGTCCTCTTCCTTGCCACAGTGCTCCAGTTCGAGTCTTCCAAAGCTGCAGGTTCCAAGAGAGTACTGTGGTAAATATTGTTAATGTGTGAAAGTTATGTATTATGTGAGGCAGCTGAACTCAGGAAATTGAGTCAGATGTTGTAGATGAGAATATATTTATTTCGTATTTGTTACATCCTAGGGTATTCCAGCCCGTATGGCATTTGGGGTGTTGAGCTGGTAAATCAGTAGCTGTTTCATCATCCAATATGCCCAGGTGGGTCCGGGGATGATGTAAGATGATGCTCATGCAATCATCTTTACCAGGTGAGTAAAGTACCATTGCATATTGCATCACCTTACAGCATCACCCATTCATTACCATCTGGGTAGTAAGAAGCAGTGAACAGTCAACAGGTGGGATTGGATGATATGAAAGCTGTGGTCTCCCATGGTGAGGAAGCATCTTACTGGCAAATGAGGGTTTTTCAATATTAGTTACATTTAGTCTATAGTGTCCGGTAAAGGTACAGTGTACTCATGACCAGGCAGGTAGTGGCAGTGCAAATGTCCTCTATTGAGGCCCTGTTTATCTCTGCTCATGAGGTGAGATTGTTCTTTGTTGTGTTGTTGCCATCTGATCAATTTCCATCAGTCCCCATCACTTTCTAGATGATGTAAGATTGTAGGGTGTAGAGGCCATTCTTCTGGGGAGATTCCTTGTTTGCTGAGCCAGTGAGCCCTAATGTTCAGCTTTCTGTAGTTTCTACATATGGCCTGATTTCCAAAGGGATTGTCTGGCTTGCTTGAAATTTTGGCTCTAACCCTTGCTGGGGCTTGCCACACACTGTACCTAATTCAGGTAGATTGGGTGTACTTGACATTTTGCTGATTTCACCGCAGCTTGTCCCAAATATTTGTTAGAATCCCCATAAAAATGGTATCCAGGATTGTGGGTAGCTAGCAGGAAATGCTCAAGATCAAAGAAAAAGGCTTAATTTAAAGACTGTCATAATTTGGGAAAATTAGTTTTTGCTGAAGTCACAGTATTTAATATACCTCCTGATAGGACATCCTGTTTTATATATATATATATATATCACTCTGAGGTGTGCGGTCATGCTCTGATATACGCATGCCTTGGTGTGCGTCAACATGGCGTCGCGTATATCCAGGCGCGACCACACCTCAAATGTATATCTGTCTTATAAAATGTCAAAATTGTTTTGGAGTGAGGGTAAAAGTGCAGGTGTGCGGTTGCGCCTGATATACGATGGTCATGTGATGGTGTTTGTCCAGTGCTGTTGGTGCTGCTGACCATGATTGTCTCAAGCATTTTATAAATATATATATATATATATATATATATATATATTTTTTTATGTATATTCTGACATCATGGAAGGGGTTGAAACACAGCATTTTAAATTGTATTCTGTGTTTCATCTGAGACATTCCTGAAACACCACCTAACTTAAACACTGTGTAGAGGTATACATTAGATAGAAAAGGTCTAACTGTATGTTGGTAGGAGTTTGTTTGTACTTTTCCTTGTTTTCTTGTAAGTGATTGTATGCTTTGTGATATAGTGTTCTGTGTTTACATTTTACATTTTTTGTTATCCATTTAAGTAAACCTTTCATTTGAAAATACTGCTCTCAGAGGTTGGCACTGTGGAAGCAGAGGGACCTGCTGAGTGGGTTTGTGACAGATTAGATGTATATCTCAAGAACATACGGGTGAACCCAAGGGAGATGGGAGCTGGACCCGCTTCCTTTTGCAGCAGGGGTCATACTGGATGTTTCTGTTTATAAGTCTGAAGACTGAGGGCATAAATCATGATTTGGAGTGAACAGCCTTGTTACAAAGTTAGCAGTTTAAATTTTCCAACTATAGTAGCTCATTGTTTTTATTTATTTTTGTTTTGTTTTGTTTTCGTATCCGGCATGGGAGATCAGTTTTACAGAACGTTAGCTACGCTGCTAGTTAACAAGCTACATTGAAAAATACTGTCCCTTTAGGAGAAACCCAAGCCATTCTGTTTGTTTAAAGGATGTACCCTATAGGCAGCAGGGGGGGGGTGGAAATCACTAAAGTTCAGGCACCACAGAAACGCCGCTCTCTGGACATATAAAGCCATCTCTAATAAGCTGCCTTACTGTATCTCCTGCTGTCTTCCCCTGAGTATAATTGAGAAACACGCGTTAAGAAGTTACTCAGCTATTACACTTAAAGTACCCAAAGCAAAATCCCGCTTCAGCAGGGCAGCCATAAGCTTCGTGCTACCTACCTTATGGAACAATCTACAAAAAACCCTCAAATTAAGCACTCTAATCGGTATAAATGCCTTCAAGATGCTTTATTTTCATACAATCAGAGAAGAATGTAACTGCTTCACCCACTCAGACCCAGTACCAGTGTCTGCACTGGTATATAGCCATGCCTAGACCAAATTTTAAGTACTGACCCCCCAGCTTGTCTTCACAAGCCTAATTGTTCTCTCTCTTATCCCCCTGTCTCATCAACACTAGGCCCATCCATCCCCTTATTCTTCCTTTCCCAACCTCGGATAGGAGCTCACTACCCCAGGGTTGTGACATCCTACCACGCCCTGTACTTTATAGCATTCAATCACAGGGCTCACACATAACCCTTTTCTCCATCCACCTTCTCTACATCCCATTTTACCAACTCCTCTCTGTGCACCGTGCCCTTCTAGCCTTTCTCCCCCTACCTCCCTCCCTTCCCCCCCACCTTCACCTCTACCTGGTGTATATTTTTATTTTAATTTTTTTTCTTCCGTTACTTCCTCCTGCAACCTTAGATAACCTGCTTTTTCTTCCTATAGACACTTCTATGTATGTAAATACCCTGTAATCTGTACAATATATGTATAATTCTATGCACATATGAACTTCTTTTTCTTCCTCTCTGTAGACAGTATCATCTGTATTACCTTGTAAATACCTGTGTTGACCTGTATATACACTTGTTTATGCTCCACCCAGGTCCATCTTGCAAATGAGCTTCTGCTCAATGATGAACGCCTGGTTAAATAAAGACTTGATTGATTGATTGATTGATTGATTGAGTATTGTGGCTTTGCTTTCGGTGCACATCCCTCTGGTAGGCAAGGACTGGGGTAGCCCCAAATCCATTCGCTAGAATTCTGTCATAAGATTGAAGAGCTTAGATAGCAACACCAGGGTGTGGAAGGGTGCACAATATTGTAAAATATCAGGATTTCTTGAGTTGGATATGAATGATATATGGACTATCACCTGCATCCTGTTTGTAAACGCAACCCTACTTTGGCTATTTGCCGTAGCATAGAGTGTAAGAGTAATTACTGTAGTCCATAACCAAATGTAAAGTGTGTTTCTAACATGCCTAATGTTTAGAAAATTACTGATAGTATTGTTTGTCTGTATTTGTGAGAGCGCTTCATACCGTGGTGGAAGCCGATCACTTTGACTCTTCAAGTATTGTAAATTTGCCATTTATTAAATCTGGTTTGTCAGGTTGTAGGATATTGCAGTTTGCTGCCCTTGAAGAGCTGCAGGATGTAACTCCCCATAGATGGTCTTTTAGGCCATTGTGAGCTGAGTGAACCCATAAAGGATCAAAATTGTTAGCTGCCCTAACCACGTCCTGTGACGAAGCTGATGGAGCAAAGTGGAGGAACAGGGATCTGCTGGCAGTGGGAGAGGGCTGTTTCTTTGATACTGGCGTAGCCTGTTTAAATATGTAAACAAAAGGCTGAAGCACACATGTCATCCCAAAAATAAAATTGAACACGGAGCTACTAAAAATTTTATTTTTATTTCATCAACCAGGCCACCTAACGTGTTTCGGACAAACAGGTTAGTTTGAAAAATGACCTGTTTAAATATGGTTGCATGGATTTAGTATTGCACTATTTATA
Source organism: Neoceratodus forsteri (assembly GCA_016271365.2). NCBI lineage: Eukaryota > Metazoa > Chordata > Ceratodontiformes > Ceratodontidae > Neoceratodus > Neoceratodus forsteri. The sequence goes on from CM057450.1 coordinate 1,645,883,172, forward strand.
TGTTGCAATTATGTGCACTAATGATACTGTCTGTAACTGTGAAGGGTATATGATGACTGCTGTGCCCTGTAAGGTGCAAGTCTGTACGTCTGATCACTGAAGATTGTACATTTTATATAAAAGCATTTGAGACAGCGAGTGTGGTATTGTACCTAGTTGGTAGAGGAACGAGATAATGTAGCACTTTCTACCCATATGCATATGGTGCAGTACTTGCTCCTGAGTGCACCTACTGCTGTTGTTGCATTATAAGGTATAACTCCCAGTCTCTTTGATGGGGTATCATAGAGTCTTTTGTTTCGACCTGGGTTGCTATCAAAGAAGAGTAGAAGAGACACTCAGTTCACTATCTTATCCTGATGTATTCACCCCTAGTGCTGGACTGTTGCATCAGGATTGGGTAGGAGTCTGAGTAGCAAGTCCCAGACTTCAACCTTTAAGTGACTAGTCTCCTGACTCCCCCAGTCAAGAGTGCCACTAGGTGATCTGCTGGGACTGATTTAAGATTTCTGTCCCCTTTTTTTTGTGTGTGTTTCTTAATTGTTTAGGTGGAACTCTCGAGACACTGGCGAGAATAAGGAGTTATCTCATCATTGTGGACAACACAAGGGTGTGAATACAACTGCCTATTGCTGAATGTGGTGTGTTTAGCACACAAACTGTACCCAAATTAGTACCACCAAATGGATCCCTTTGTGCACCCCATTACGAGATTTCTATATGGGAGGGAGGCATATAGCATAAAATGCCCTTCCTGGTCCTGGGGGGCGGAATAGAGTGGGATAAGTAGTTCGGGCCATATAGGGTGCTTGGGCAAACTATATAGATAAATAGTCCTGCAGCAGGGCATAGTTCAGATGCCGGCCGCTCAGTGTCCGAGCGAGTGCCTTATGCCACAGCTGATTGTAAGGGTTGGAGGTGCGATGTAGGGGGCTCAGTGTGGCTTCCTGATAAAGGCAGCATATGGTCTGTCATAATAAATGTGGTAGTAGAAGTCCCTTGGCAGGATTGAAGTGCCGATCCATACCAAATAAGTAAGTGCAAGTCTAACGTGCTACTGAGCTGCAGTGCCCATATGACTGGGTCTGAGGAACGCAAGTGAGTACTTGGGGGTTTAGTCCTTAGCATTCATTAAGTCACCACAGTGGTTGTATTGACAACATTGTATGTAAATGTTTTTTTTTTTTACCAGATTCATTAGGGGATGTGTAATTCAAACCCTGGGCTCCAGGTTCATAACTCAGAGCCTTAGCCAATACACTACATTGCCTCCAGGAGTTTAGATGCAGTTTTGCTGATCCAAGATGGAGGAGAGTGAGCCACTGCACATGCGTGTTCATTCGCGCATGCCTGTAGTAATGCTCGGGCATGTGCAGGAGCACACAGCGAGGGGCTAGGGAAGGAGTAGCCTGAGGGGCTAGCCAGGAGAAAAAATGGCGGAGGCGATCTGAGGTTGGGGAATAAGATGGCCGAGGAGTTTGCTTGGGTGAGGAGGAGAAAGCCTGACTCAGCCAGATCGCAGAAATGCTGGAGTGCTATCGCCGAGACTGGAGGAGAGCGGTCGGCTTAAAGGGATCAGCAGCATTACGCGGAGGCCCATTGGTGTCTTGCAGGTGAGGGGGCATTCCATTGTCTCCTGCAGCATTTCTGAGTTATTCAACAGATTCTCTGTGGCATATACTGAGTAGATAGCTGCCTATCACCCTATGCTTCAACGGTGTCCGCTCGCAAGAGGACCCTGCCCATGTAAGAAGAGTCTGAGCTGCTCAGAAGAGGCTCAGCCTTTTAGCCACCAGCTTGCACCACATCATAAGTCAATATGGGAAGAGTAGCTATCGGAAAGTGTAGTGGGAATAGGCACCATGTCTAAAATGCCTAGGAAGCTTGGAGAAGCCAGAGGTATAGTTAAATTGAGAGCAATGAAGAGATGGTCTAGTCCCTGATGACAGGAGAAAAAATGAAAACTAGCCTGAGGAGTGAAAGAGGAGAAGGTGCTATAGGGATGCAGCACTTGCCCCTGCTTGACCCCACATGCTTGCCAGCTATCTAATATCGTATACTAGACCAGCCATAAGGCCAAATGTTTCTTGCTCCTCTACTGTAGACATACCTGTTTGTTTCCAGTGTAATTTCTCTTAAACACAGTAGATTTAGGAGATCTCACACTATATTTTTTTCTGTAGGTGTATATATACCTATATAGTGTGTGCGGGGTTCGAGCATGCAGATAGTACTAGCTGAAGTTGTCATGGTAGCACTCATAGGGACTCAGAGGAAGGCTGTATGCCATGCATGGTGTGGATGGCTTGCTTAGATGTGCTGTGCCTTTAAGGGATGCTGTACTGTGCCTGTAAGGGATGCAGTTTGCATTAATAACAGTGCTGTGTCCTGATTACAGTAGGGTCTGCTTGCTACTGCGAGTGCTGTTTGTCACTAGGGAGCTGTGTTTGTTAGGCTGCTATTATGCCTATAATGCGGCTTATTCATGGGACACCCATGTGTCTCAGTATCTTGTTTTTGATCTCCTGCCACTGGGAGTGAAAGTGGCATCTTGTGCCAGTTGTAAGATGGTGGCTGTGACATCATGAGGGGTTGTTCGCGTGCGTGACTTAGTTGGGCATGACATGCACAAGATGGCGGGCATGACGTGGTCGGGGAATAATCTTGCTCTGATGCGAGGAGGAGTACAAGATGGGCGTTAGGAATCGTGGTCTTGTTCGGCTGGTAATGGAGCATCGCCATTTGGTTTCAGTCACCAGCATGCCAGCACAGTTTGTGCGCCTTCCATCTTGCAGCATCAGGGTCTAGTAATAAAACATTCAATGGCAAATTGGAGAGGGACTGCTATCGGGGACCTCCTTATGAAAACTAGTAGCTCTCATGGTAAGCAGGCTTCTGCTTTCTTATACCCTATTTGTATGTTTCTATCCTGGAGTCTTAGCAGGGTCTGCTCACAAGGGGACCCTGTCCACTCCTGGAGGACTTGAACCACTAGCAAGGAGTTCAGAGTTCTAGCCCCCCCCCCCCCGGCAAATGGGGGTTATTGGTTCCAAATCTGTGAAGGGGGGGTTATTTTAAGGTACCATTTTTAAAACGTCTTTCCTGTTTGAGAGAGAAGCGAAAATGCCTCCTGAAGTAGCATTTTCTTGTTTATCTGTCTGAATCCTGATGCAGACGGACAATTGCTGGCCCTAACCTGAGTCCTACCTGCACCAGTGACTGCTGCACTATGAGTTGAGTGCTTAAATATATCAGTAATAGTTAGTCATGCCATTTAGAAATGTACTTGTTTGTTAAGAGCTGGATCTGAACATAGAAACTAGTCATCTTAAAGCTGAGCTGCACCCTTGTGGTTACTAACTACAAACAATGCAAGCTTAGGATATGATAATGTGTTTTAGCTGGAATTGCGTTTAATGATACTTTTCTTTAGCAATTATCCTTAATCCTTATGTAAGAACTATCAAGTTTTCTTCATTAATTATGTTTAAACGTGTAATAACTATACATCACAGAGTGGCCACTGCTAACAGTAACCAAGCCCTGCTGAAAGAGGTAGCAAAGATAGCTTGGAGGTTGTTTAAAATCTTACCTTATGAGGTTAGCTGTGGAGCTAGGCTGTGTGCTTGTAGCCTCTGCGATGCACATTAAAGACCTGGAGCACTGTGGCAAGGAAGAGGACCTAGGCAGATCAGATTTCGAAACATCTGGTCACATGTGCATCACTAACCTATGAGATGGATGTAACCCAGATGGTAATGAATGGGGGATTCTGTAAGGTCATGCAATATGCAATTGGGGATTCTTTATCTCATTCACAGTGGCAGAGATTCAGGGAGCGGGTACCAATGGCAGAACAAAAGCCACAGACGGTCCCTCCTTTACTGTGGGAGGTGGCGACCATGAAACTTGGAGATGCATAGGTAATTCCATTTATCCAGAGACAAGGGAAGCTTACTGCCAGGGGGTGGAGCATTACATATCAGTGTAGGAGACAGCTGGGTGGGGAGGTGGTACAGTGCAGTGGTTTAAGGTTCTGAACTGCAAATCTGAAGACCTGGGTTTGAATCCCACAGCCCCCACTTGTATGCTGTGTGACCCTGAGCAAGTCACTTCACTTCTCTGTGCTCCCAGGTCACACCTGTAAACAGACTTTCAGCTTAGTGTGTCTCTCCTGGTTAAACAATTGTTAAAAAAAAAAAAAGATGGACCAATTCTGCACTTATGTTATGCAGACAGGAGGAGAGACCTGTCACTGGGAACAGTAGGGCACCATCTGGTGGGACTCTTATGGCTAGCCAAGATCATGGGATTCACTGACAATGCCAGGGCCTTCAAGGTTCAGAAGGTGTTGGAGGGCTGGAGGAGGTCGGTGGGTGTGCAAACAGATAAGAGGAACTCCATTACTCCTGCAATCTTGGCTCGCATCTGGCTGGCCTTGTCATGGGTGTGCTGGAGTGGCTATAAGGTGAGATTGTTTGAAACAGTGTTTTTGATGGCCTTTTGCAGGGCATTTTAGATGTTGGAATTGACCCAGCTGATGCAGACCAGGTGGACATTGGGCCTAATGGCCGGGGATGAGGTGTCTTCAGTGGGAGGTGCCTATGTCTGGCTGAGGAAGTTGAAGCTGGAGCAGAAAGAGACAGGATGTTGATACAAGTTGAAGGCTCCTACTGGGTCATCATGGTCAGTAGCAGACAAGGCCCCGGCCTACTTAGCGGCTTGCCCTACTTTGGGGAAGGCGCTCTTTTGACATAAGGATGGAAAACTGATGTCGGCATGTCAGTTCTGGTACATCCTGAGATGGGCCATCCAGAAGGATGGCTTGGACACCCTAACGTTTAGCATCCATTCCTTCTGGATTAGAGCAGCAATAAATGCACGGGGTGTTTTACTGTCTGACAAGAAGATCCAGGCCTTGGGGCGGTGAAAGTCCCAGGCATTCTTGCGCTATGTTCGACCTCACTTGCAGTAACATTCTTTCTGTTTTATTTGCAGGTCCCCTGCATGGTCCCAGGTGCATATGGTCTGTGGGCATTCCTTCATCTATTGGGCAGCAAGGCGAGCAGTCAGTCAACCTGGGGGAAGCAACCTAATGATTCCATGATGGGCAGCACAGATTAGCTAGTTTGGCAAGAAGGGTATGTGCTGGGGGGGTTGCTTCCATGGCTCCAAGAGGTTGGCAGGCAAAAGAAACCAAATATCTTGTTGATCCACCTAGGAGGGGAGGATTTAGGACATTGGATGACTGTGAGCATGCTGCTTGCAATGAAGGGAGATTTGCATTCCATTAGAGACCAGTGGCCCCATACGGTTCTCATCTGGTTGCACATAATTCACACAGACCACTGTCCGTATCCGAGAGACAAGGCAGCCTTGAATTTTGCATTTATTAGAGTCAATTGACAGATGAAAGCCTTGAAGGATTCTGTGGGGGGTGCAATAGTGAAACATAGGGAAATTTACGGCTCCTGTCAAGCCCTTTTTTGGGGGCAGAACGGACAAGTGAAGCCAGAAGGGTTAAATATGATGTTACAGGCATTCAGGCAGGTCTTGGAGGAACAGCTTGAGTGAGAAGCTTGGGTGGTCAGACATGGTCCAGCCTGTGGCGGCTCGAGGATCGCAGATTGAAAGTAACAAGGGAAGAAATGGGGACAAGGTCAATTCTCCTGAAGGACTCATGAGGACAGGGGACTGCAAGATGATGACCTGAATGGGGGGTTGTGGTCTAACCTCATCAAGTGATACTGCAAGGGCAGTGGTGCAGGATGGCAGGGTGGCTGCAGGAGCCTTGGCCATATGACCTACCCATGAGTGAATTATGCATCCTCCCAGCAGTGCGTGCTGTTCAACTGGTGGTGTTGGAAATAATAAACACATGGCTGCAGCCCTTTCCTCTAAGATCTGTGTGTGTGTGTCTTGATTTGGGAAGGGGAGATGTGGAGGGAGGCTACTAGTCAATATAGAGGCTGCCCAATCCATAGCAGCAGCTGGCCTTTTACCTGGGGCCTCTCCCTCTCTGGACCTGGTCATCAGTAGAGGGTGCTGCTTCCTGAAGTGGACATAGGGCCTAGGCAATGTCTCAGGAGGAGGCACCTCCAGGCTACCCTCGGGAAGGGGGCATCGGCCTGAGGGAGGGGAAAGAGGGGTTAAATAGGGCTGCTGGCCAGCAGGTCCCCCTCTCTCTCTCTTTCTCCTCTGTCTGGCAGATTCCCACCCGCTCACCCTCGTAAAAGCAGGGTAGGGATCATTGTAGCCAGACCCCCTTTGATCCATTATGGGTGACTGAAATAGGGTAGTGGAGTGACTTTTCCCTGTTTTTCCCTATTAAATCCAGAGTTTTCTGGGTTTTTCACCTCCTCCAAATGGATGTAAATCTAGGAAGTAAAAATATTTTCTAGTGTGTGTTACAGGGACGGTGATACAGTAAGAAGACAGAGTCATGGTACCTTGTAAACTGTCGCAGCCATGTGTGGTGGCTCAGGAGGAACACAGATTGAAGGTAACAAGGGAAGAAAGGGGGACAAGGCCGATTCTCCCAAAGGACTCATTGTCTTCCATCCGCATGAGGACAGGGGACCACAAAATGATGACTTGAATCGGGGGGTCACGGTCCAAACTCATCAGGAGATACTGCAAGGATAGCAGCACCAGACAGAGGGGGGCAGCCGCAGGAGCCTTGGCCATATGACCGTCCCATGAGAGAAGCATGTATCTTCCCAGCAGTGCATGCTGCTCAACTGGTGGTGTTGGAAATAATAAATACATGGCTGTGGCCATTTCCTCCAAGATCTTTACGTGTGTCTTGATTTGGGATGGGGAGATGTTGGGGGGGGGGCTACCAGGCAATTGTAATAATGCTTCAGGGTGTGTGGTTACCTTTTTAGAATTGGAGGGTAATAACACTCCAGGGTGTGTGGTTACCTTTCTAGAAGTGGAGAGTAATATCACTTCAGGGTGTGTGGTTACCTTTTTTAGAAGTGGAGTGTAGTAACATTTCAAGGTGTGTGATTACCTTTTTAGAAGTGGAGTGTAATAACACTTCAGGATGTGTGGTTATCTTTTTAGAAGTGGAGTGTAATGACACTTCAGGTTGGGCAGTTATGCTGTAATAATTGGACTTTTTTGGTGGCTGCAGGTACCTGGCTTTACCATGTGTACCGCAATCCACCTGGGGCATATAGTCTTTGCAGCAGAGTCAATCATCTCTTGTTTATTAATCTTATTCATGGGAACAATGTTCACTACACTAAAAGAAGAAATGCTACAAGCTAGCATTTCCCTCTAGTTTCCACTTTTCTCCACTACTAGCTCCAGTAATTCATCCCTTCTTTATGATGCTGGGACATCCATGGGTGGAGGTTGCCTCGAATGCTACTTAAAGCTTCAGTGTGCTGGAGCAATGTCAAAACCAAACATTTTTCAGTTGGGTCCACTAGTATAATGGTAAAGGTTGAAGTGACCCAAATCTCTCCCCCCCCCCAACTCCCTTGAAGAAACTACTCAGAATGATTCCCCATTGTTTTATTGGTTAAAACATGGAAACCTTCTGCTACAGCACTTGTTTATTTTGCAATTTATGTACCCGTGATGCTCTAGCTGATATGAATCATCTCAGTCCAAGTTGGAGACTTACTTTCCCGCTTTCTAGAGTTGGGTGAATTGAAGCATTGGGATGTTAAGTGACTTTATTATGGTAACACAGTGAGTATTTGTCTTTGGTCGGGCTTGAACCAGTGATCTACTGGCTTCCAAACCAGTACCTCAACCCATAGACTACATGGCCTAAAATATGCGATTGCTGATCTGACCAGTAGCATCCTGATTCAGATTGGAGTTCTACTATTGTATGCACTGAAGACCCCACCTAGTTCACTGCCCAAGTACTGAGCTAAGGAAGAGAGAGTTATGCATTTAATTTGAGCTGTGTGACTCCTTTGAAACCCGCACTTATAATAAAACATTTAAGTGCTGAGCAGTTTTCACAGTGCTTGTACGCATTTAGGATGTATACTGAAAGTCAACCCCAGACTACCGTTAGATAAAGAAGTACTATCCCCTTTCTTGGCAACACTGAAACTATTCATAAGGATTTAACCATTTTCATGAGATCACCTTGAAAAAACCTATGAAGCATGAAAAGGGGAAACCTCTCCTGCAAAGAGAAACATTACAATTTACTCGCCTATTAATATTTCAACAGCAATGATTTCCACCCAGTCCAAGATGAAAAAAAGAAATCAAGTTTGCCATTTAAACAAAAACATAGTACTATACTTGAGAAATATAACATATTAGAGCCTAGACCTATCAAGGTTTCTTAGTTTGGGGAAAAAGGATGATTGCATGTTTTGAACACAAATTAAGAAGACTCAAATAAAATACTTGCATCTTAACTGATGTCTAATTTTTCACAGCTTTAAATGGTTAAGAAGCTTTTTTTGAGGAATACTATTCTAGTTAATTTACTAAATTAGGTTTAATTGAGAATCTGGATTCTGTGTGCTTATAATGGATCGACAAAAGAGAGATTACCTTTAAGGGCAACATAAAATGCACTTTCATGTTTAATATAAACAAAAAGGTACAGCATATCAAAAGCTGGGTTGGCAGTCCTGCCCTCACTTTCCTGCTTTTAAGGAGTTGCCAAAATGCACAAAATTAAACATCCTGTAACACATAGCATGCCTTTCTCTTTCTGCTTACCTAATCTGTAACCTAAAACTATCATAACTTATATCATTATAACATACTTTCTTTAAAAGATTTTACTTTTCTGAGAAGTAGTACATAGCGTCTATAAAGCCTCAGTTTAATAATTAAATTTGACAGTAGGCCAAAAAACATAGATCAAATGCAGCTATTCAGAAATTAAATGAAATATTTTCCTGTAACATAAAAAGGAAGGTTTTATGAAATGCTGCAAACATTCAGCTGGAATAATGAAATTCTGAATTAAGGGATTAAATATTTACTACAAAGTACTTTCTGTGCCATGAATTTGACATTCTAATTTATCTTACTAATTACGAGAAGAGCTAAAGAGGAAAATAATTTATAAACACAGGGAGTGGCACAATACTTTATTTTAAGATACAAAATGCTTTAAAATGAAATTGAATTTGGGAATAGAAAGAGTAAAGATGGCACCTAGATTGGCTGTGTAACTATTGAAGCCAAACCAATACATAGTTGTGGAAGTATATTTGTTTGTTTTTTTTCTTGATCTTTTTCTCACCTTCCCCAGCTGGCCCCATCTCTGGGGGGACCCCAGCCTTGACACCCCCATGTCCACCAGGACTTATCGCCAGCCATTTTCCTCTGGGGCTTACCCCTCTGGTGGAGTTGGTGGGGTTTCCCAACTCCCATAGTACAATCAAGTCCAGTTTCATTTGGTGAGCCCAGCTGTTCAGGTAGGGGGCCTGTCAGTCTTTGGTGTCACATTGATGCCAGCATTTTCTCCTCCATGTTGGTTCCCTGAGAGGCTGTGGTGTACAATGATATTATGATGCATGCCACATGCTCCCACATGTCATGTACATATGTCTGCTATGGCCCCTTGCACTTAAGCAGTCCCAAACTACACCCCCTCAGCTTTTACTATAGGCCAGGCAAATGTCAGGCTCTGCCAACCCTCCCCTTAACTGCTTAATCTGGTTCAATTTCAGTTGTTTACCATCTGTATCCCCGCTCCCCCCGGTCGCCTCTGAAAAGGGGGCTTCTAGGCCTAGTGGTCTTACCGGGTCAACAAAATTCAATAAATAAAAATTTGAAAAGATAAGAGCATTTTAATTAACATGAACATTTATTTAATTAGCTTCTATTGACCAATTATGCATACCGGGCAGCTGCAATGCCTATTTTCAGGTACGACCTAGAAAAGTTACAAAGCAAGACAATACAAACAACCACATTATCATGTAAGGTTCAGGCCATAAACATCACGGATGAATCATCATGGGAAGAACAATGCAGAAGCAATGCCAAAAACAAAAACATTTTGGCGGACAAAACGCAGCACATCAGAATCCCCGCTAAGCCCCAAACTCTGCAGAACAACACAGCAGCAGCACTGTAGGCATGTGCAAGGCACACTACAAGGAGGAGATGAAAGCAAGGCCCAAACTGGGAAGCAGCCGGCACTGCGGACCCAGAAGAAAAGTTGCTGAACTGGACACAGAATGGACTGGCACTAGATGGCCACACAATGGACAGCGCTGGACTGAATGAGGGGGAGGCACACACTGCCCAGTGGGAGACAGACCCTGCACAATGTGCACACGGCAATGGATGGCCCCCAAGATGGGGTGGCCACAGCCACAGGTGAGCACAGCATAGCACAGCACAGGGCCCACTGGCAGGGATGCACAAGGGACGCAGGATGCGTTGGCCACCATGCAGCTGCAGGGCCACATGGAAGATCCTGCCATAGAACGACAGTGCCGGATGTGGGGGACAGGAGGAGGGGAGAACAGGAGGAGGGCAACAGGGGTCCGTATCACAACAGGACACCTGCACCCACCAAAGCACTACACACAGCCACAAGGGTGGATGGCCACAGAGGGATAGCACTGCTGCACGCACCAAGGGGAACATGCCCTGAGCAACATGAGCAGGGGCTGCATGAGGCGTATGCCGCACAGAAACACATGGACACCAGAACACACATAAGGTGGGGGTGCAACCACACTGGAGGGATATATTGCTAACAGGGCACACCTGTGAGCAAGGTGGGGGCAGGCCAGACCAGGTGCTTTGCATTCCACACACAGCAGTGGGCCCATAAAGCAGCCCAGCGCACAGAGGGACCAGGGTTGCAAGGAAGAGTTGTGCGCAGGTGCCAGTGTGTATGAGGTGCTAGGGAAGGACATTGAGCCATGCTGTTGAATTATGTGACCAGCCAAAAGGGGAAAACCCTACTGTAGCATGAGTGCTACCTCTATTATAAGGAGCGCACCCTTGGCAAGAAAACATATTGGAAATGTGCAGACTACTACAGTGGTAAATGCCCCGGCCATGTCCACACTGCAGGGGAGGAGGTAGTCAGGGTTGTGAACAGCCACAACAACATCCCAGAACGTAGGACCATAGCTGTCCGGGAGGCTGTTACAGACATCAAACAAAGGGCAGCACAGACGATGGAGACACCACACCAGGTGGTGGAAGCATGCAGCACCACCATCCCCATTGCTGTGTGTGGCAGGATGCCCAGCATACACCTCCTGAAAAGGAGAGTCTGCCGTGTGCGAACAGTGGCATGCTACCCACCACCCCTGCCGATATCACTGGACGACCTCTCCATCCCTGTGGTGTACACCATGACACACGGTGGTGCACGCTTCCTGCTCCATGACAGTGACAGTGCCGCCAGGATATTGATCTACACCATGGACAAGAACCTGCAGCTCCTATCACACTGCACAACATGGTATGCAGATGGCACATTCAAGACTGCACCACCACAATGTGCACAGCTGTACACCATCCATGGGGCCCAATACTGCACTGTAGTGCTTACCGTGTACATACTATTGCCAAACAAGACTGGTGTGACATACACAAGGGCGTTTACAGCACTGAAGGAGCTGCATGCTGGCCTCAAGCCATCAGTGATAGTCACGGATTTTGGACAGGCCTCAGTCAGGTCCTTTGCCACTGTCTTCCTGGATGCCACCCTGCCTGGCTGCTTCTTCCATCTGTGCCAGGCCCTGTGGAGGAAGGTCCAGGAGGTTCCAGAGGCGATGCGATGGTACACAGTGGAGGAGGACTTTTCACTCCATGTGCGCTTGCTGCCCGCCCTTGCCTTTGTGCCACCTGGGGAGGTGTCCACAGTCTTCGAGGTGCTGTGATCATACAAGTTCTTCATCACACATGATGAGCTGCTGGCACCTATTATTGACTAATTTGAGGACACGTGGGTGGGTCGGCCAATCCATGGTGGAGTCTGCAGGTGCCCATTGTTCTCTGTTGACATGTGGAGTTGCTATGATACAGACAGGACTGGCAGTGCTAGCACCAATAACTCTGCCATGGGGTGGCACCATGCCTTCAGCACCCTCATAGGTGCATGCCACCCCAGCTTCTGGAAATTCATCAGTGCCCTGAAGGCAGAGCAGAGGCTCAATGAGCAGAAGATTGAACAGTACATCATTGGTCGCTATGTACCACCTTCACAGAAGCGGTACACAGATGCGACTGACCGCATACAGCAGATAGTTGGGGAGTACAGTACCCAGAAAACCTATGACTATCTCCATGGCATTGCACAGAACTTCCAGTTGCAGGTGTGATCCTGCATGCGCCAGCACGTGCAGCCGACTGTCACGCCACTTCCAACACCGTACCAGCTGCAGATGACCCATGACTCACCCATGGCAACATTCCGCTGTGTGCACCAGTGACTGTTGGGCACCTGAGCTGCGTGCAGGTGGACCACACCTGGGGAAGGGGATTAGGTGTGGGGTGGTGGGGTACCAGACAAGGGGGGGGGCTGTGCATTTACAGTGGTGGAGGGTCAAATCCCTCTGCTGGGGAGATATTGCCTGTGATGGGATATGGAATGTCCTTTGCTGGGAGGGGTTACTGTGCCTGTGATGATATATGGAATGTCCTCTGCTGGGGGGGGTGTGTGCCTGTGATGGGATATGGAATGTCCTCTACTGGGGGAGGGTGTACTGTGCCTGTGATGGGATATGAAATGTCTTCAGCTGGGCGGGGGGATGTGCCTGTGATGGGATATGGAATGTCCCCTGCTGGGGAGGATGTGCCAGTGCAAGGGATGTGGTACTATCAATGTTGGGGTGCACCCTCCCACTGGCAACTGTTGTATGGTCGTTGCACCCCGCCAGTGGGGTCCCACCAGTGCTGGTACATGTGGTGCATGTGGTGGTGCCATGCCTGTGCCTTTCCTAGGACAGTGCATCATTACAGGGGTATGTGCTATGTGGGCTGCATGACTCTGCCCATGCCATGCCATGGTGGCATGCTCCTGAGGCCCCCTGTCCTGTGCACATTATGGTCCAGCATTGGTGGTGGGTGTTTTACACTGTGGTGTTGCATGGTGCTTGTGCCTGTGGTTGGGGGGGAATTGTGTGACTACTGGTGGTGTGCACATGTGTGTCGCCCGTTAAACACTTACAGCATTATGTGTGTGTGTCTGTTGGTCATTCTATACTGCTGTGGGCCACAGTGGTTTACACTGGTCTCCCTGTGTCCCTGTGCCCTGGCATGCTGCCAACTGTCCTGGTCACTGCTGCACCCCTGAGGTTGTCCTGCGGCCCATATCCATGCTGGTGTCCACATGCTGTGCATGGTCCTTGCTGTCCATGGCCACAGAGTCGGTGTGGCATGCCCCTGTTGGGGGGACCCTTGTGCAGTGTGCATGTGCATCATTACCCTGTCACACGGTAGTTTCCCACAGTCCTGCCCATGTCCCCCTCATCCTGCACTGCTGTGTGTGTTGCTGCGTGTACACTTCTGTCCGGACAACACACCACATGGCACCTCCCCCATGGCACTGCATCCATGCAGCTGGTGGAGGTCCACCATTCCACTCCCACTGCCTCGTTGCAGGGTGGCCACCACGTTGTTTGCTGTATGGGGATCATCTCCCTTTGGACTCTGTGCCCAGTGGCACTCATAGTGGTGGGGAGGTGCTGTGCATACGCAGGTGGTGCATGGCCCCCATTGGCCTCCCTTGTCTTTCCCCCTATGCCTTGCACAGGCACAGGTGCTCACCACTGTGCCACACTCATTGTGTGTGTGGTGCATGTTGTGTTCGGCTCCTCTGTTCCGCCCAGCACAGTGGTTTCCTGCCTTGTGGTGTTCCAGCAGCGGTTTGGGTGGCAGTGTGTTTGCTGCCTCTATTGCTGCTGTTAGTATTTCCCCCTGCGATCTCCCTTCTGGCGCAGTTGTTGCCCACATTGTGTTGTGCTGGTAGCTGTTTGAGTGGCAGTGTGTTTTCTGCCTCTGTTGCTACTGTCAGTGTTTCCCCCTACAGTCTGTGGCTTGGCACTGTTTCTGCCTGTGTTCTGTTGTGCCTTCAGCGTTGCGGGCAGTGCTGTTTTGTCTGCTTCATTTCCATTCATGATGTTTTCTCCTGCGATGTTCCTGGCCTGAATCTCATGTGGTAATGAATGACAACTGCACAGTCAGTTAAAAACTATTGCTATTGATCTAGTTTCATATTTTGTGTTGGGCAATAACAGTGAATAGTTTGAATTGTTTTGCCATATATATATATATATATATATATATATATATATGTATATATATATATATATTATATTTAGGTGTACTGGAGTGCATGCCATTGTTTGGGAAAGTAATGCCAGTATGTTGGAGGCAGAAGAGATTGGGATGGGATGGATAGAAAGCAAATAAGGGGGAACAACTAATATGAATGATGATGAATGGCAGGATTTTGGAAGAGCAGAGATCAGGGGGAGAGAAAGGAAGTGGCACAGAGATGCAAAGATATACTGAGAATGGGAGGATGTTGGCAGGGACAGAAATGGGGGTAGAAGAGAGGTGGAAAGCAAGTGATGAGAGTAGTTAATGTGTAGTGATAATAGCAGCCCTTTAGGGCTGAAGGTAGAGATGAAGGGAGGGAGGAAGGAACGATGGTAGGAAGGAAGGAAGGAAGGAAGGGCTAGATAGGAAATGGAACACAGAGGGTAATGTGAAGCTGGCAGTATAGCCTAGAGGTTAGAGTAATGAGCTGTGAATTAGCTTGATACATCCAGCAGACCAGACCTGGGTCTGATTCTCACAACCTCCAATTGCATACTGCGTGACTCTGAGCAAGTCACTTAACCGTCCAGTGCTCCCAGGTTGTCCCTGAAAATAGGCACATGTGCCTAGTGGGCCTTACCTGTTTACCAAAGACTAAACCAAAAATAAAAAAAAGTTTCGTTGAAAGTGGTAGGATAGAGCAGAGATGTAGGTGGAGAGAAGAAGTGGCACAGAGCAGGTATTGTAAAGTACAGGAAGTGGCAGAAAGTGAGGGGAAGAATTAGGGACGGGTGAATAGAACTGCCAGACAACATGTAATGTGTATGGAAAATGGCAGTATGTCGGGGTGCTGAGAGACAGTAGAGGGTGGAAAGATCATGGGTGGAGAGGCAGTGCTGAAAAGTGGCTAAAGTGTATGGAGAATGGCAGTAATGTAGGGGTGCAGAGATCATTGAAGGGAAGGATATAGATCAAGTGGTGAACAGCGTATAACATGAATCCTACTAATGAGTATGGACAGTATCCATTTTTGGAGCATAAGTACAATGAAGAAATAAAACAAAGTAAAAATGTAATTTGTGAGAATCGCAGTAGTAGTCAGACAAGCAGGACCTCAGTGAAAACGTGTATGGTTGTACACAAGATAGTTTAAAGCAGAATAATGCACTTCAATGGTCATGTAATTGATGAAGCCATTATTTTTTAAAATAATCAGACTGTATCCTGCGAGAGGTATGCAACGGTATTATAAAGTAAAATTGCGTACTTAGGGGATTGAACATGCTTACACACAGGACATCTAAATTATGAGATGTAATGTAGAAACTGTGGTGGCTGTATGAGGATTATGGGCCCTATTCTCAAAAGCTTACGCCTGGTGTAACATGACTTGCACCACAATAAATGGCGCAAGTAGCAAGTTATGCCAGCAGTTGCGACATATGGTATTCTGCAACATAGCCTGCAACATTTTGCAGGCTGTTTACGCCAAAGTGGACATATGCCACCAGTTAGGCCCTAAACCCCCTGCGACATGACACTAGGGGGTTTATGGCAGCAGTTGCACCCTACTCTGGAAGGGCAGCAACCAAGTCCCCCAGGATGCTATTCTCAAACAACACCCGGAGGACATCCACCAAAGTACAGTTTCACCAGCTTTTAGCAGGTGTAAGTGTACTTACACCCTTCGGGGGTTGCGCCAATGTACCTGCCTCCCCAACCCCAGTATATGCAGCCCCCCCATCAATGCCCTGATCCCTGAAATACATTAAAAATGCCCCACAGGGATATGTATTTCCCTCATGCCCCGACCCCCCATCATACATTATAAATGCCCCACAGGGCTATGTAGCCCCCCATGCGCCGATCCTCAACAGTCATTAGAAAAGCCCCACAGGGCTGTCTATCCCACTATGCCCAATCATCAATGTAAATGCTCCACAGGGCTAGTGCTTCCCCAATCCCCAGTTCCCATAAACATGCACCCCTCAACCCAAGTAAAATGGCACCTGTAAATATAAAACAATAATCAATGAATGACAGCTTATTCATTGAGCGTGTACTATTTACAGTAGTATACACTCAAATGAAGCTCAGTCAGTGGCTGGCCATGGTGGTGAGAGGTGGGCTGTGCCAGTCACTGGCTGGGTTGGGTTGGGGGGTGGGGTGGTCTAGCACTGCTGGATGGAGGTCACTAGACTACCAGTGAAAACGGGGATGACTGGATAAGTTTGTGTTTATTGTTTTATATTTATGGGGGCCATTGTAATTGGGTTGCACACTGCATGGCTCAGGATTGGGTCTCGGGGCTGGGTGGGGGTTTTGTATTAATATTATGGGGAATTAGGTCTGAGGGGTATCATAAATTGCCATTATGGGGGAATCGGAGCTGAGGGGGGATGTTATATAATTATTATTGGGGGATCATGGCCAAAGGGGATGTTTATGGGGATTGTGGCGGGCACTTTTGCCCTTTTACATGGCAATGTCGCAGGCTTGCAGCAATGTCTGCTGTTATGCCCTCCATTTGGCGCAAGTCTCCTGTTGGCATAAGCCACAGGACTTATCCGCAGGGGCCCTGCCTGATAGACAATCGGGCACAGGGTCCTTGCCGCAACTGCACCCCTGCGATGTTGCAACTTGTGACATGCGTAGAGGACCAATGTTCAATAGCAAAAAATTAAACTAGTTGTATTGGGATTGAATCATTGAAATAATGTAACAAGAATGAAATTCTATACTGATGTTGTGTTGCAGATTTATTCTGGGCCACGTTTATGCAAATCCAAGAAAAACTTTGTTACGAAGAACTGTTAGGTAAGATAAAGAAACAGGAGTTGGGAAGATTAGTTGAGAGATGTGGTAGAAAGAAATAAAAGTTGAAATGCATGCACCTCTTATTGATTTTTTTCTTTGTTTATTGAAATTTAAGTGGAAGGGATCAGGTTGCAGGCAGACTAATAATCACTAGTGCACCATTGCGTCGGTCTGCAGTGCACCAGAAACCCTGTGCCTGATTCACTATTGAGTAAGGTCCTGGCAGCAAAGTCCAGGAGCTTGTGGCATATGTGACCTGCGCCAAACGGACGGTGCATCTGGAATATGTGCCACAAGCCATGGGGCCACCATGTGGCAATAGAACCATGGACAGCTGTCCATGGTGTCTAACCCCCTCCAGCCCCACTTGCCATTTATTAAATAGAAAAACAAACAAACACATCCCTGGTGGTGTAGTGGCCTGCCCCAGTCTTGATCTTCTTTTATTAAAAACAATGCATGTCCCTAGTGGTCTAGCAACCCCCCCCCCAGCCTCAAACCACTTTTATTAGAAACAATTCATGTCCCTGGTGGTTTAGCAGACCCACCCTCCCTATCCCCGATCTCCCCATAAATAAATAAATATCTTTCCTTGGTGGTTTAGTGGAACCCCACACCCACCCCGGCAGACAGTTCCCCTCAACCTCGCTCCCCTGTCCCATCCCCCGAGCAAGAGACAGGCACAGCCCTCCTCTCTCCACCATGACCAGCCTCCGAGAGAGCTCTCAATGATCATGTACTGTAGTACTGTAGTACAAGTTCATTGAGAGCTCAGTTGGTGGCAGCAAAGAAGAGGGCAGTGGCTGTCACCAGCTCAAGGGATGGGACAAGGGGAGCAGGGTCACAGAGAACTGCCTGCCGGAGTGGGGGTTTCCACTAAACCACCTGGGAAAGCTATTTATTTATTTACAAGGAGATCAGGGATGGGGGGGTCCACTAGACCACCAGAGAATTATCTTTAAATATGTATTGGATAAATTGGGGATGGGAGGAGGTCCGCTAGACCACCAGGGAATTGTATATAACTACTTATTTGGGACATCAGAGATTGGGGCTGGAGTGACCAGGTTGCAACGTCCCTCCCATTCAGGGAGGGCTCCATGAGTTGTGCATCTGTAACATCCTGAGGGCAAATTCCTAAGTACCCTTAGACCAGCTCTGGCTAGTCCACTGGTACTTAGAAATTTGCCCTCTGGGAGGATTTTTTTAAATCACGACTTAGGGGATATGGCAGCCTGCATCTGCTGCAAGCCTCTTAGTGCCTTGACACAGCTCATTTTGTACACAAGGCTTGTGAAAACCCTTTTTGGTGCATGCAGCCTGCATTTGCTGCAGGCTGCTTTTGTGAATAGCTCCCGGAACATCTTTTGGTACAATTTACACTTTGCACCATTTCCCTTATACCATTCAGGGAAGTTTTCTGAATTGAGCCCATGATAAATAAATACATTTTCAAGACCTTTTTGAAGGCATCCACCTAGCAGATGCTGAGAATACATGGTGGTAATGAGTAGCATAACCAAGGAGCCACCACAGAAAAGGCCTTACCATCTGATGATTTTAGGCAGTCACAGTGAACCTCCAGCAAGCTCTCCCTGATGGAGCAGTGAAGGTGGCATAGAATATATGGGCATGGGAAGTAATGAAGGTGGCATGGAATATATGGGCATAGGAAGTCTTTTATGTGGTCAAGATCCAGAACATGCAAGGCCTTGAAGTCCATCAGAAAAGTCATGAAGGTGACGCATCATGTAACCAAAAGTCATTGCAGACTCCACAGCACAGGCGTGATATGATAACAAGTGCTTGGACTAAATATTAGATCGGCCATTGCATTCTGCACTAGCTGGCGATGATGCAGCAACCTCCAAGAAAGGCCTAGGTACAGGTGTTACAGTAGTAGGGTCAGGATGACACAAATGCATGCACCACCATCACCAGGTTCACATATTGAAGATAGTGTATTTTACAAAAACAGAAATGATCATGTTTTATCAGTACTATACTTTATCCTATGATGATGATGTGGTTGCATGATGGTACGTAAGCAAAGCACAGTTTCAGGCATGACCATCGAACATGGCCATCTGTCCTTTGAATTCTCCAAGTTTGTTATTTTAGTGTGCTTCTCTTTTATGGAGATGTACTACAGTTAGGGTTGGGCAGACCGGTACGTCTGAAATGAGAACCTCCTGGATCTTATAGGATCCAGCAGACCCAGGTAGATCAGGACATTGCCATTCAGTGTACCAGGTCAGCCTTGCTGCTTTTCTTTTTAACTTTGGCTTTCTTTTTTTTTTTAACCCTGATCCCCCTCCATGTGATCAAACCACCTGTTTCAATGCAATTGACCACAAAAAAAAATCATCACCCTGCCACTGTTCCCGCTTAATCCAGTGTGTGTGTGTGTGTGTGTGTGTGTGCACCTCATAGTAGATGGGAGAGAGTGCTGGAACAGATGACTAACTATCAGCAGTGACAAAGGCAGCACAGATGGATAGGACAGCTCAGGAGTTACAAAATGAGATTTTTTTTAACTAAATCATGGTGACTGTAACAGCAGTGGAGGTAGGCAATATTACAGTAGTCCCTAACTACAAGGAATAGATTTGCAGCCATAACATGCGTTTGTTGTAGCTTCCTATTCCTTAGATCAAGGAACACTTATAAACAAGGCAGAAATAACCAGAGCACTGAAAAAGCCCTGTTAATTAAATTATGCAATATGTTTATGAAATGATACATTTGAGTATTAAAAATAGACATACGTTTTAATAAAAAAAATGAAAAGTGTTTTAAAATAGCTTGAAAGTTTAACTGCGTAAAATTGCCCCTGATTGCTATCGCTACTGTATGTATGCCACTGCACCTTCTGTCACCTCACTTCCAAATCAACAGGCTGTATTTTTGCCAACCCTTTTAACCAGAGTGAAGGTGCAGTTAATAATTCAGTTAGTGTTTTTGTTTAGATTAGCCAGGCTTAGCCAGTGAAAATTCTGGACAAAAAATGTGAACATATTCACTGAGCCTCCCATTATCTTACTTTCTGAGTTCCCTGACTACAGTATGAGGTTTGGGACCAGATATTCAAAATGTTGCCCTGCGGCAAAATTAGCACCACCCGCCTTGCTAAATTAGCCCAGAAGCAATAGCCCACTATATTCAAAGGGATAGCCCCGCTGCTAAACATACTAAATATAGCTTGCTAAGGAAGCTGGGCAAACTGGGCTGGAGGTGCAGTGCAAAAATAGCCCTCGAAGTAAGACAGCACTGAATATAGCCAATAAGACAAGTAAGCAATAAGACACGACAGGGTGTGCATGAAACAGATTTTACTATAAGGCCAGGGGTGTAATAAGGCACAAAGCCAATGTTCTAAGGCTTAGTAATTTCACCATTTTACTGCCATCCCTTTTTTTCACCCATGCATGGAACATATTCCACGCATTGTGAGCTTGATCTCTGATTGGCTGGTTTAGCCTATCCATTTTATAACTCTGAATATAGCAATCAGTCAGGCAGTGCAAACACCCACAGGAACACAGTGCAGAGGTGAGTATACCATGCACTAGAGCACATGCAAATAAGTACAGCCCTGAATGTGACCTCAACAGCAGACAGCAGTGCACAACCCAGAATATGACATACCCAGCCATGGCAATGGCCAGTAACACCCAGAACCCAAGAATGGAATCCAAAGCAAATAAGAAACCCTTGAAAAACCACATGCACCCAATAGTGACACCAGACACAGTAAAGTCAAGAAAGTAGAATGTAATAATGTACACAAAGAAAAAAGGTAACAACAACAATAACATAAGAATAGCAACAACAACAATAAATACAATCATTAATACAACAACCACTACTACTACCATTACAACTACTACTACTACTACCACTTTCACTACTACTACTACCATTACTAGGACTAATACTATTACAACTACTACTACTATGACTAGAAAAAAAATGGGAGGAAAAGGGGAAGGGGACACATAAAACAAAAAGGAACACAAGGCAGCAACAAAACTAGCAGTCCAGCAATGGGGGGAGGCAAACAAATGAACATGGGAACAGTCCTAATGTTGCTGGCATGACAGGTCCAGTAGCCTAACCTCCAGGATTGCAGCCACCCTCCAGGCATCCAAAAAGGACCTCCTGCTGCTCTATGATAGTCCTGTGCTGGCAGACCATGCGGCGCAGAAGGTCATCCTTCCCTTCTATCTCCTCAGGTCATGTGGCGCATAGTAAGCTCCGATGTGGACCTAAAGGATTAAGGAGGACCATGTCAGGATGGTACACCAACAAGGAAGCACAATGCACACCCCAGGTTGATGACATAGGGGAGGACAGCATGTCCCAACAACATACACTGGAGTACTGCATGCGTGACCCAGCATGCACCTGTATGCTGCAGTAGGACACCACAGGCTGCACCCACCCAGCCAAAGTACACAGGAAGGCATGGAATGCAAAAGCCAACACCACAGATCAGAGGAAGCCGCACAGCCCAGTGGAGTACACAGTGGCACAGTGCAACCACACAGGCAACACCCCACATGACTGGTACAGTGGCCCCGAGCACAAAAGAAGCCATGAAATGACAAACCGGTTGGGACATGCTACCCAAAGGAACAATGCAAAGGTGCAGACAGCAATGCACAACCACCACGGGAATGTCCACAGCCACACCACAGTGCAACATAATGCGACCTGTACTGGAGAGGTGCGGACCATGTGGCAGGGCCCCCCAAAACACCAGAACCATGGCAGCATTACACAATGTGGATGTGCAGTACTCAGATCACCCCATGCAACAAAGGCACACAACCCAGAACCCCCCCGATGGGACAGCAGTATGCCATCTGCCCACTTCATGGACATTGTAACAGAGGCCAATATAGTAACACAGCCCCAATCATGCAACCCCCCCATAGCAGGACAGCAATATGCCATCTGCCCATCCCGACACATAGCCCATGGCTATACAGTAGCACTGACCCATCCATGCAACCCCTCCCATAGCAGGACAGCAATACCGCTACAGCCCACATCATGGACATTGTAACAGAGGCCAGTATGGTAACACAGCTCCATCCATGCAACCCCCCCCCACAACAGGACAGCAGTACCCCTACAGCCCACGTCATGGACATTGTAACAGAGGCCAATATAGTAACACAGCCCCATCCATGAACCCCCCCATAGCAGGACAGCAATATGCCATCTGCCCATGCAGACACATAGTAGCCCAGGCCTATACAGTAACACTGACCCATACATGCCACCCCCCCATTTCAGGACAGCAATACCTCTACAGCCCACATCATGGACATTGTAACAGAGGCCAATACGGTAACACAGCCCTACCCATGCAACCCCCCACCTATAGCAGGACAGCAATACCCCATCCACCCACGCCATGGGCATAGTAACCCGGACCAAGACAGGAACACAGCCCAACCAATTGCAACAACACAGTGTACCATGGACACATACGTGTGATGTCCAAGGCAACACCAGCAAACAGTGTATAAACAACCATCAGCACATGCAGGAAAGTGAGTGAACAAAGTTTAATGCATACGCAAGACACCCCACTGTCCATCACTGTTCTCCTCAGTGCACTGAGTGTGTCCTGGCACCCTCCTGCTGTTGTTCTGCCTCCTGCTGCTGTGGTCTGCAGGGTGAAGATGGTACAGCATGGTAAGTACCTGCAGGAATGCCACGTTAAGCACCACCAATGCCCGTGCCACACTGTGGTAGTACAAAGCACAGCCACCCCCCCATTGCCACATATCACATGGCACATAGCATGCTGTTGTGAGACATGTCACCTGGAGCAGTGTACAGACACACAGCAGGATGCACCACATACACAACCACAGACAGAGGGATGGTGGACCCAACCATGCCCAGTAGTGTTGACACTGTGAACCCCACCCATGGCTGCATGGCAATGATGATGCACATATCCAAGGGCAGTGCAAACACACACAAGATTGACGTGCAAATGTAATGGGACACATACACTTGCACAGAGACAGAGCCATCCCACCCACTCTCTCCCCCAACACACACACATGACATGCATACATGTGGCACAGGAAACAACTACCTGGCACGGGCACTCTTCCCATCATGGACCATGCGCCTCTAGCTCTCAAGATGCTGAGCCTGCCAACACTGTATGTCAACATACTGATGCCAGCACTCCTCCCCATCCCTTCTGATGCCAATCCAGTGGGTTAGCCATCGCCCAGTGGAGACCCAGACCTCTCTGCATGGCCTGTCCCTTTCCCAGACATGCCCAAACAGCTGCCTCTCCCTTCCCATGACAAGGTCCACCAGATTGGCCAGCTTCACCTCCCCCACTTTTGGTCCCTCTGGACCACTGCCCTCACTTTCCTGCTGGATGGCATTGTTCTGTGTCTGAGTGTGATTAGACAAAACAAAGATCACACTGACAGAGGAGGGCAACTCCATCTCACTCCTGCCACTCCTCGCAATGTAGGCCTACAAAGTAAACAGCACATACTGTAGCACAACGCTACGCAGTACCAGGGCTGCGCCAATACATTAGCACAGAGCTAAATGGAAGTGCATGCACTGAACATGTGCAACCCCACGGTGACCTCCCAGATAAAGACAATAGCGCACATGCACAAAACACCTGCACAATGACCATGCCAGGCATTCAGTCCATGGCAGGACTGGTGCAGCTGGTTGCATGATGCAACCATCATACTGGCATATGTTTTCTGGCAAAAGCGCATGTGGCAGTAGTCCATTGCCCGGCTCCGGGCACACAAGTTTTTGGCGGAAGAACTGTGGTCCCTGATACACAGATAAAAGAAGAGGGAGAGACTAATGAGGCACCATAAGAACACCGACAGCATGGTACACCAGATGTGAGCAGAGATTACTGTGGAGGCAAATGCCATTGGTGGCCGTGGGCAGAGCATCAAAGCTGTCTGCAGGAGGTGAAATGACCTTCAGCACAGGGTCAAAGAGGAGGAGGCACTCCAGCTCTGTGAACAGCTGTGGACAGGGGCAGACCCATGCCCATTGTGCAGAGGGAGGTGGACCCCATCATGGCATTGGTGGCATCAATGCTGAGGCCAGTGTTCCTGGAAGCTGTGGAGGGCAAGGGATGTGAGACCCAAGTGGAACCCCCCCAGGCCATGGAAGTAACAGACACTTCTGCACCGTGGTATGCACGTCACCTATCGGGGTACCGGTCACCCTTCCAGTGCTGTTGATCACATGTTGTTGGTCATGAACACACCTGTGTACATGTGGTGTTGCCTGGGTGTGACTGTACAGCCATAGTGTGCGGACCCATGTGTGCCACCTGCACCCCCTGTGAGGGGGGTCACAGCATCGCATATTGGCTGCCACTAGGTGCACCTGTCAGATGTCCCATGGACAGCCAGTGTGTATGACTGGACACAAGAGCATATGACATGTGGAATGCCTACACGTATCCCACCGTAGATGGTGCATAGCCATGACCTGTGTGGTAGCATGCACCACGTGTGTGTGCATGGGTTGGGTATGCACAGCAGGAAGTGGGGTTCAGCCATACTAGGTGCTGCATGGACTTGTTGTGGATGTGTGCACACATAGGCCATGCCATTCTGGGGCTGGTCAGCACAGGGGGATTGCATGGACTATGCATGTTCAGCACTGTTGTGTATTGCACGTGGTGGTGGTGGATTAGGATACCTGTGGGTGTTACAGACCACTCACACTGTTTCTTTCATTCCACAGCGCTAAGTGCTTATCACCCAGAAGACCACCCAGAGTCTGCTGATGATGTGGATGACACACAGGAGGGCCCATTGATATCAGTGACGGGTGTGGCCAGCATACAGACAGCAGCCGCACAGCAACACGGGGATAGGGGACATGCTGCCATCCTGGACAAGGGTGCCAGTGATAAAGATGATGATGTGGAGCACCTAGAGGACGCCCAGGTTGAGGGTCTGACCTGTGACCCAGTCATTAACTAGCACATGGACATTGGTCTGATGGGGGGGGGATTCACCATCCAGTGATGGCCAGGCATCAGTCGACATGTCTGGGGATGGCTGCAGTGGGCATATCACTACAGACACCACACACAGCAGTGGCACTGCAGATGAAGGGTGGCAGGTTGTCTACATGGGTCAGGGTTCCAGGGGCCTGTAGATGTCCAGGTGGATGTCCAGGTGGCACCCATAGACATGCACCATAGGCCAGCAGGTGCTGCCCAGCATACCCAACATGCACAGCCTCCTGCCAGTACAGGGCAGGTTGCTGCCACAGGGGCAGGATGGGCAGGGCTCCAGGCCAATGCTCTGCGCAGCCCTGGAGTCCCAGACCGCCACAAAGCAGGACCTGCATGCCTTCAGGAGTGAGGTCCAGCAAGAGCTGTACTTCTTCAGTGAGGTAGTGAGTACCAGCATGCTCTGTGCGGAGCAACATGCTGAGGAACACATGACATGTGTCCTCAACACGGTAGAGCATTGTTTTGGTGACTTCACTGCAGCCATTAGGGAGCACATAGAAGCAGTGAGGGCTGCATCGGTGGGGGGGTATGGCAGGGCACCTGCACCACACGGCGCCAGTGTTCTACCAGTGTCATCCGTTGTGCATCCAGTACATGGGGTGTTGGGTCTGGGTCATCCACTGCTGTGTCCCAATCCTCCACAAGTCTGAAACTGCACCACAGACGGCAGAGTTCCTTGTCCACAGCAAGGCCACACTGGGGCCGCAAACGTGCCGTGAGATACACATCCTTGCCTTCATCATCTATTGGGTCCTCTACACACAGCACCTCCACCTCCCTGGCCTGCCTACTGGGGATCCGTTGGGTGCTTGGTGGTAGCCGCCAGTGATGCTTTCTGGCATCCACACACCCTGGCCCTTTTGCACCAACACACACACACACCACCCACATGTACACCATCGACTTCACGCATTCTGCAAACACACACCCCTCACACATACACACTGCACTCTGTACACCCTTTATTCACACACCCATCACAGCCACACACTACACACTACACACTGACATGGTCCACCACTATCACGTGTACTCATGCATCTCTTCTGCTTTACCACATGTTTGCATTGTTGTTACTGTTCTTTAATTTGCACTGTATGTTACCCAGAATAAATATACATTTGCTCACATGTCAATTGTCTGTGTTGTATTCACTCACCTGCCCATCTGTGCTAGGGTTCCTATGATGCTGCGCCTGTGCTCCAGGGACTTAGGGGCCATTCGAGGATCTCTCCTCTCGAGTTGCTCTACTATCCCCTGGACCTCTGGCTCACTGTCAGACTGTTCCTCATGTTCAGGTGCACAGATACCCTGGTTTATGGCTATGTTATACAACATACAGCATGCTGGCAATATACTGCAAACCTTCTAAGGGCTATACTGTAGGGCACCGCCAGAATGATCAAGGCAGAGGGAACACATCTACAACATGCCAAAGCCCCGATCTATGATATATCTTGTTGCAGTATGTGCCTCATTGTACCTCTCCTTGGCCACTGTTGCTGGCCGGGGGATGGGTGTTAAGAGCCAGGGTCTCAAGGGATAGGCACTGTCCCCTGTGAATGCACATAGACATGTTAGCTGCTGTTTCTTGTGTTGCTCCCATTTCCTGTTTGCTACACTTCTGTTGGTGTCATCCTGCCTCCATGTCCACTCATCCCCCTTGTCTGCTGTTGCTTGGCACTATCCCCCTGTTGGTGTGGGTTGTGCTCTGCCTGCTGCTGATACTCACTGACAAGGTTCCAACTGGGTATCCAGCCATTCTCAAAGGCCTGGCACAGCCTGGATTGGTGCCAGATGAAGGCATCATGGGCATTGCTGGAGTACTGTGCAAGAACATTGCTGATGCACCCTGTTGCATCACACACCACCTGGCAATTGATGGAGTGAAACCCCTCACGGTTGATGTATACATCACTGCCATCACCAGGTGGTGCATGGAGGCAATGTGGGTGCAGTCAATGGCACTGATTACAGCTGGTACAGTGATGTCCACCAGGATGAAACCCACTTTTAAAGCACTCTGCAGCATACTGCAGCAGACCTGCTGTATAAAGCAATGTAATTTCAATGGCAATTAGTCCCTTTTTTCATGCAGAAAACTGTGGCATTTACTTCATCCTGGCAGTGTCACATTTACCTGAATGACAAAATGACCAATTGCCATTGAAATTACATTGCTTTATTCAGTAGGTCTGCTGCAGAATTCTACAGAGTGCTACAACGTGCTGCAGAATTCGGTTTCATCCTAGAGATGCCACTGTAGGTGCACGACTGGACAGAATTGCTGCATGGTTGCTCTGTGCTCTCCTGCCATGCTGGAGAATACGATTAATTCAGCAGCATGCGGCAGGAAGGCATCATGAAACTGGATCAGGAGGTGCAAGGTGGTGGACTGCGATACACCAATGGTATCTCCCACCGGGGTTTGGAACATCCTGGTAGATAGAAAACACATCGCTGCCATCACTTTCTTCTCAATTGGCATGGCTGCGTCTGGCATTATGCTGCAGCTGCTCATGCAGGAGTTTGCATATGTGCCTCAACATGACCCGATTCAGTCTGTACCAGCCAACAAGGTGTTCATGAGACAGAGTCTCTAAGGAGAATCTGGGCTGGTACATCCTGTGAGCAGCATATCTTCTCTTTGGCCTGCAGTAAGGGCCAGGGTGGGCTTGGTCCCTCTCCTCTTCCTGTACAACAGCTTCCATCAGGTAGTACAGCACTACATTGTTTGCAACCACCATCTTGTTTGCAGCAGTGTCCACATCCCCTTCTGTGATTTGTCTTGGGTTTAGTCCTGCCTTTTATAGGCAGTAGTTAGCACTGTGCTATGAGCCATGCAAAGTCAGCTAGCACAGCGCTAACACTTTGAATATACCATTGCGTCGGTATGCAGGTCCCCGCCCCTCACTTTGGCCCTTGTATACATTATCTTTTTGTGCCGGCACTAATGCTTTGCACCGGTGCTGTTTCCACCTTTGAATATGGCAGTCTGGTACAAACCTGGCCCTAACCTGGTGCAAACTCTTTGAACGCAATGCAAACTTTGGAATTTCCTAGCCCTGGTGTTTTGCTGATATCATGCTGCCACCAAATTTCCCAGTTGTTCACACCCATCCCATTATTTATTTCTTTTTTATTGAGTTCTAGGAGTACACTTGTGAGCTGGAAGCTCATTTGCAAAGGTTCCACATCAGTAGAAGATAACATATTACACACATTTTAGTAACAAATAGACAACCGGGCATGAATTTCAAAAATGAAACCATACAGAGAATATAAGGCAAAGCAAGGCAATGCAAGGCACATTTTATTTAAAAAAAAGATGCCCATCCCGCAGGATCTGGGCACCGAACACATTAAAATTTCGTACAAAAGTCAATCAATAAATTATATATGCACACATAACACAATACTGGACATAAGTATATAATACTACAACAGTTATTAAAAAAATTATAAATACTATATAAGTGCAGTGAAGTATAAAACAGTTAACAATACAGGTGAATGTAAGGTTACATACAATGTGAGAATAGAGCTGTAATACTTGACCTATAAAGCAGAAAAACAATTCATTGTCAAGTTATAGGGAGGGACATGGAAGGGGAGAGTTGGAGGAGTGGTGATAAGTGCATCAAGGAGGAGATAAGAAAATGTGTCAAGGATGAGACTGAGGAGGCAGTATAGTGCAATGGTCTAAGGCTCTGAGCTGCAAATCTGGTGACATCCAGTAGACCAGACCTGGGTTGAATTCCACAGCTTCCACTTGCATACTGTGTGACCCTGAGCAAGTCACTTATCCTCCTTGTGCTCCCAGGTCGCTCCTGTAAAAAAGCTTTCAGCTTAGTGTGCTATACCTGGTTAAACAACTAAAATAAAAAAAATAAAAACGTGATTAGGCTGGGGTAAATTAGGGGTCACTGGGGTGTGGGACAGCAAGGGGTGAATATGGGCAGGAGGAGGGTAAGCAAAAGAAAGAAACAGCTTTAGCAATCACAGCTGCTCAGGTTGGCCAGCAGTCACAGCTGCTCTGATTGGTGAGGTATTGGTGAAGTTTTCTTTTAAATGGCCCCAGCTTGGGCTCACAGGTTAAGTCCCTGGGGAGTTAATTCAGCCAAAGGGGGTGCAATGCATTAATGACCTTTGTGCCTGAGAGGTGCAAAGGAAGGGATCAATCACAGATTATCTGGCATTGCTTCTTGTTCAGCGAGGGTTGGGGGCTGTGACGAATAGCTTCTGGATGGCTGGAGGGGGCAGACCAAGACAAGATTTTTCAGGGGTAGATATACTTGGTACTGTACTCTGCCTTGAAGGTTTAATCAGTTAGACTGTGCATAGAGGTCACAGGTGTGGGTTAGCCTGTTTGCACAAAGCAGCAGACTGCAGGATTTATTTAGGGCAACATTAACTCTTTTCAGAGTGGAGTCCAGGGCTGTCCCATTGATCACTAATCCATAATCAATGACAGACAGTATGGAACATTTTATGGTGAGAGACAAGGGATCTTGGATTAGGCAATGTCAGTTCCTGTACAGAATTCCAATTCTATGATTTACTACCTTTATGATTTGTTCTGTATGCTGAGCAAAGGTGAGAGAGCTGTCCAGGGTGATGCTAACGTATTTGAAGGTTTGCACTTGCTCTGTTGGGGTGAGAAGGTTATTATGGATTGTCAGTTGAAAGTCTTTATACTTATTATGGGGGTTCACAAATAACATTAATTTAGTGTTTTCATAATTCATTATAAACTTGTACTTGATGAACCAAGCTTCAGCAGCAGTGAAATCACTTTATAGTTGAGACTGCAAGTTGGTGTGGGTCAGAGTTTTTAGAAAAGTTGACAGCGTCATCTGAGTAGAGAAGGATATGTTTTTTGCAGACAGAGGGGAGTTTGTTAATAAAGAGGCTGAACAAGAGTGAGCCAAGAATTGACCCTGGGGAACCCCCGTAAGTACCTCCTGACTATTGGAGAGTGTTCTACCAATTTTTACTCCTTGAGAGCTATTGCTGAGATAGCTCTGCAACCACTCTACAGCTTAAGTGAAAAGGCCAATAGAGAGGAGTTCAACAAGAAGTGTTTTATGGTAAACAGTGTCAAAAGCCTTGGTAAGGTCAATGTAAATCGCCCTGGCTACTTGACAACTGTCTAAAGCCCAGTGCAGGAATCCTGAGCACTCCAATAGTGCAGTGGAGGTACTATGTCCCTTGCAAAACCCATGTTGCTGCAGGCATTGGATTTCATGCTTATCTAAATAGTCAACAAGTTGGTCAGCAACTATCCTTTCAAATGCCTTGGAGTGGGGGGGCAGTATCAATATTGGACAGTAGTTCACATGTACAGCTCTGTCACCACTTTTGTGGACTGGGGTGACCACTGCAGCTTTCCAAAGCAGGGGGAAATCATTCCAGATGGACAGATAGGTTCTAAAGTTTTGTTAAAGGTAGGAGCACTTCTTCACGGGTAAGGTCCAGTAACTTAAGGTCCAGTGAGTCACTATTGTGTCTAGTTTTGCCTAACACCTGCGACAGATACATTCTAGCTTTGGGTATGGTGACCACTTTAAGGTAGAAGGGGGGGACATAATGAGGACACACTGTGTGCGGTCTTAGTGCCTGGTGTATTATCGACAAATGATACAGGGAGATCAGCTGGCAGTATGCTGCTAAGGTCTGTAAAAGCAACATTAAAAGTATTGGCAATAGTGCTAGCATCCTGAGTGATCACACCATTCACCAGCAGCATTGAAAGTGAGGTTTTGCTATTTTTATCAGTAAGGTCCTTGCCATCACTCCATGAATGGGTGAGGCAGTCTTTAAAATATTGAGATTTCGCATGTCTGATTTTGTGGGTGCAGTTGTTTCTGGCAAATCTATATTTCTGCATGTCTGCCTTTGTGCCAGTAGCCTTGGCTCTATGCCAAAGATGGTGTCTGTTGGCCATAAGATTCAGAAGAGTGGGAGTGACCCATGAATTGTGGACTCCCCTTGATTTTGCGCTTTTAATCGGAGCATAAGTGTCACATGCATCATTAAACTAAGCAATAAAATAACCCAGTGCCTGGTCAATGTTTACTGCTGAGTATAGTGAGGACCAGTCAATGAGCCTAAGCCAAGCCTTAAAAGGGCACATTCATGTACAGGGGCAAAGCATAGTTTGAAAGCCCATGACAAGTTCTTTTAATTGAGGTATTTGGGCATACCTGTATCTTGAAGCAGTCCAGAGATATAGATGACTGAGTCTTTGCAATATAAATACTACATTAGATTAGAGCCATTCTTAGAACCTTGTGATGTCAGTGATGATCAAGCAGTGCCTAACTCAATGCAGTTAGGCATTGCTTGATCGTCACTGACATCACAAGGTTCTAAGAATGGCTCTAATGTAGTATTTATATTGCCTAGACTCAGTCATCTGTATCTCTGGACTGCTTCCAGCTACAGGTATGCTCGACATCTCAATTAAAATAACTTTTCAATGGCTTTCAAACTATGTATGCCACTATACACTAATGTGACCCTTTAAGTGAGTTCAGCTGCCCACGTTTGAGGGTATGACTCAACAGAATTTTGGGTGGGGGCTTAGCAGTCTTGTTGGTCCACTGGCAAGTGACTGGGGAGTGATTGCAAAGTGAGTCTGCAAGTACTGTGTGGTTGGAGATCTTATCAGGCCGGTTCGTGATGATCTAGTCAAGTAGGGAACTGGAGCCTGTTCAGTAGTTGATACTGGTGAGTGAATTGACCATTTGTGGTAGATTAATACAGCACTAGACATCTTTGTATTGGGTGGCTTCATGGGATAACCAGTTTATATTAAAGTCCCCTAGGACTACCACCTTCCAGTTTTGCTTAATGTATTTAATAAACTCAACAATTTTGAGGAAACCAGTTGATTGATTCCTAGAGGGAATGTCAGCTGAGGCTATTGTCAGTGACTTGTTTTGAGAACCTAGCAGTAGCCTAACAGCTAGGGCCTGTACAGAAGTCCTAGTGTCAATCTGAGTGAGGGTGTGTCAGCGTATATGATCTTTGATATAGATAGCACACCCACCACCTCTTTTCCTAACCCTGTCAAGCCTGAAGAGGGAATACCCATTTAAAGCTATGGATGCATCTGAGATCTTGGATGATAGCCAGGTCTCTACTAAGGAAAAGACATCTGGATTGTGCTGGCTTACCCATACCTAGAGCTGGTCAAATTTGGCCAGCAGGCTACGGAAATCAATAGATCCAATTGTTATTAAATGGTGGTTGTTTCCACTACCAATAGTCCTTTTTTGGGGGGGTGGAATTCAGGGTTGGGGTGAATATTACCATAGAGAAGCAGTAGCATCAGAGCAAGGTGAAGTAGGAAGTTTTTTAGGATTATTAAGTTGCCTTTTCCCTTATGATTGTTATCACTACCCTTCTTTGTTGAGCTTGTTATGGTGGCAGGGCATGGTTTTAGGTGAGTAATCATGACCCAACTGTGGAGGGGTAGGTAGTCATCTGAGGTGAGCCACCTGGCACAGCTAAAGGTGAGTGAGGTACTAGTGCCAATTACGTGACACAGCACTAGAGAAGCATTAGCTGTATATGCATGGTTAAGGTTATGATTATTTGGGTACTCAAAGGTTAGGAGAATTAGTAGGAGCACTGATAAAG
The DNA here is from genome assembly GCA_016271365.2 of Neoceratodus forsteri. NCBI lineage: Eukaryota > Metazoa > Chordata > Ceratodontiformes > Ceratodontidae > Neoceratodus > Neoceratodus forsteri. The sequence continues at coordinate 1,645,915,924 of CM057450.1, forward strand.
TTAAGCAATTACTGGGATCCATGATACAAAGTAGAAAAAAAAGAGGGGGGGTGAAGGTAAATGTGTCAAAAAGGGGGGGTTGGATGCCTAATGAAGGAGGGTGGAAACTACTGGGTGACCAGGGAGGAGGGGGTAGGTGGTAGAGGCATAAATTGTTTGAACTAATTGGGGACACAAAAGAGTTGTGTGGTTGAGTGGTTAGTGCAGCAGACTCTGATAAGGTCACTGCAACAAAGAGAGGGGTTCAAATCCCAACAGTGGAGAAATTTGTTGGGGGGGTGAGCTTACAAAGGATGAGTGCAGGTGAAGGAAACTTTGATAGGGACTAGAATTTTTCTGAAAAAGCCTGTGCGCATATGGGTTTATTTAAGAAGGAGGTACAGGCAAAAGGGGAGTAGAGTTAGTGGAAAACTTCAAAGGGCTGAGTGGCCTAGTGGATAGTGTGACTGACTTTAGAGCAGACAGCCAGTGTAATTAGTAGGTCAAAACCTGTTTTTGGTGGGTACAATACTTCAAGAACAGGCTGTGACTAACTTATTAAACTAATGCTGAGGGGACAGCAGTTGGGGGGGGAGAGTGGGACTTTCAAAGGGGAAACCCAAAGTAGGGGATCGGGTGGCACTCAATAGCTGAGTTGTCTCAGAAGAGTACCTGGGAGGGAAGAAGAGTAGTAAAGAGGAGAGGGAAGGGGGAGTTGGTGATGGAAGGAAGGGATCCAGTAGTTATTTAGAGTATGGTATTGAGGGGGAAGGGAAGAGGGAGTCTCTACAGTGTTACTTCAGGGGCTGGGTGGACTAGAACAAGAGAGAGTGAAGATAGGGGAGCAATTGATGGGTGATAGGTTCCAGCAGGAATAAAAGTATGACTAGGAAGAACCAAATAGACAGGCTTGTATAGTTCTTTACAGGGATGACTGGAGGACAGCAGGCGAAAGAGCTTGGATGAGAGAGGCTCTGAGGGAGGTATCCTGTAGACAAAAGAGAGAGACTTAATGCTGGAACATACAAGGGACTACAAGGTCACAGCAGATGGGAACAAAGGGAGCCAGAGATCAGGAAACCTGACTGGAGGAGGGAAGAGCAGCCCAGGACCTAAGATGGCTGCCTGAAGCAAGGCAGAACAGAGAAGAAACAATACAGGCTGAGCAGAGTCACCGAAACTACTACATGAACAAGTAAGTTAACAGCAGTGCTGCACAGAACACCTTCTGAGGCGCTCAGAACGTAGATTGGTCACATGACCAATAAACCAAATAAACTACAGAAAATAGAGGCAGAAATACTAAATCAGTCTTAAAGCAGCTTTACAATGTGCAGTAAATGCAGGCAAACAGTCTTAAATGCAGGTCCAAATAAAACAATCAACTAGGATCCTCTGATTAAAAACACCTGTGAGAAACACTACCTTGGCTGTAGAGGAATGGCTGGAGGACAGCAGCTGCTGCAGGGGAAACAGCCTGAATGAGAGATGCTCTGAGGGAGATATCCTTGACTATAGAGGTTACTGCTTACTTACAGTACAAATAGTACAAGCTGTGGAGATGAGGAAAGGAAATCAGAGTTTTGGCATTATCTGGACAACTGATGATTCATGAGAATGCTGAGAGATGCTACAGAACCACAATGCCACTGATAGCCAGTGACTTAAACACACAGGAAAAGAAAAAGGTTTTGGCGTTATGTGAAAAAAGTCTGACACCTGCTGTATATGCTGTAATTTGTTATTGTATTGTATTGGTTATTTATCAGTTGCTATTTACTAGTTACTACTAACAGTGCTACTATTCAGATGCAAACTAAGAATGAACATTAACAAACAGCTGATTGCAGTTTTGATTGGTAACCATAATCATTGTTCATTATGCCTGATAGTTCGGTATAGTGGGGTTCAATACAGCAAGGGACTACTGGATTTTAAAAGTATTTGGCATGTCACAGTGGGGGTATTGCCCATTTTTTGATGACTTTCAGTGCAAGGCACTAAATCTGACACAAATTGTGTGAATCTGTTGGACACATCTATCATGGAGCTACTCAAAAATTGTATGGACGTAGGTGTTGTTGCTGCTGTTTGTTACATACAATATATTAATTTATCATCAGTGTGCCAAGTTTATGAAATCCCTTCTCTATATGAGTAACACTTTTTTCATATTGGGTAGGCAATTCTGAGTGATAAAGCATGTGTCCTTCATAATGTGGTACAGCTGAGAGGCATGCTAATTTCTTTCATTCCTCACTGGTGTACACTGCTGCTTCAGCTTTTTATTCACAGTCTTAGATATGACTCTACCTATGACCTGGCCTTTTATGTGCTTGTCTATGTTAATCAGAGCTGCATGGCTCTCTTACGGCTGTACTGGGTTTGTCAGGGAGTACAGACTAATTTAAGTGGTTTTCCCTGTAAGATGGGTAGTTGATTCTGTTCTGGTATTGCAGTGGAGGAATGGAACTCGGTGTGTGCACTTTGTGGATTGTAGCAGGGTGGGTGCCAGGCAACATATAGAAGGATGTATAGTCTGTACATACTTGGGTACGGGGTTTACACTGGGGTATGTGAGTGCAGAAGACAGGAGGAGAAAGGGTGTTCATACTGGGCAGGGTGGGTACAAGCAGATGGCTGGGGGTAGGAGTCTACATACTCGGAAGGTTAATGCTAGAAGATATATAGGGTAGTGGTGTACATGTAGGGGCAAGATGGTAGCCAACAGATGAGTGGGGGGGTTAAATATGGGGGCAGAATTTTTGTACTTTAGCATGGTAGATGCAAAGCAGAGCAGGTAAGGGTATGCATATGGGGAAAGGATGGGGTACCTGCTGATGTGACGGGGCAGCAGCCATCACACTGAAACACAGTAGGTGTCAACAGATGTGGGGGTAGTGGTGCATAATGTGGTGTCAGGGTGGATGTTGATGGGGAAGAGATGTGACCAGTTCTGGAGCAGAATGGGTGTCAGTTGTGGGATGTGGATCAAAGATCATCGTAATGAGGTGGACAGACTGTCACCACATTAAGGGGCTGGGGATATGCTTACTGGGGCAGAGAGGGAGCCACAGTGATACCATGTTCCCACAAACATGGTAAGGGACAAGAGAATTCATGGCTTCTCTATGGCCAAAAAAGGGAAGACAAAGCAGAAGGATATAGCTAATGGAGTAAAAAACACAGTGAGATGCACTCAGGCTAGCAAATATTTTCTATTTTCTAAGTAGATTTTGTAACAGTTTTCTGGTATTAACAGTAATTTCCTAAAGGTTCTGATTTGGATCAGAATCTCTCAGAACTAAACAGGACCATGACTTGGATCCTGGTCCTGATAATAACAGTCAGGACCTTTTCGGGTCCACCCATCCCTAACTACAGTGCTTTTGAATAGCAGCCCATGAAGGATTACATTGAGAGATGTATTGAGTATGAGTATGGAGTTCTGAAAGATGTAGCCATTTCTATTGTCAAACTGGTGAGCCTGTATCTCATTGTTTATGTTGCTTTTTGGCCTTTGCATTGCTAACAATTGCATATTTGCACACATGTCCTGTTTTTATATGATGCAATGTTTTTTTTATAATGGCAAGTGTTTAATAAAAGTGGTTTTCTTGAGGTTAGACTGCTTGAGTGGTTTCCTTCTGCTTACCACAACTATTTTGCAGCATAAATTCTGAAACACAGGAATAAACCATATGTCATTCCCCATATGGGTTTACTTTGGTGCTGACCCTACCCTGCTTTTGCAGAGGTCTTTTTTGCACTTTATCCTAGATATCTGTTGATGAAACATGTAATTTTGAGGTTTTCAATTCAAATGCCTTTTTTCTAGCACATAAATGTAAGGAGGAAGGTGACAAAAAAGATTGGGTCCTTGAAAACAGGTAGGGTGAAGAGCTTGCAAGACAGCCAGAGGAGATTGCTGACAAAGTGAGTGACACAAAGGGATTGGGGGGGGTTACCATGGTCCTACTGCACAAGAGCAGGATAGGAAGAATCTAGGAAATTACAGGCCAGTAAGCCTAACATTCCTAGTTTGCAAATTACAAGTGGCAGTTATGAAGGAGCAGATCACTGCATTCCTGGCAATAAACAGGCTTAAGGATAGAAACCAACACGGGTTCAGGAGGGAGAGGTTATGTCAAACGAACTTGATTGATTTTTTTCAATTTGGTCATCCAGATGATGGATAGAGGCCAGGCAGACAACATCCTGTACTTGGATTTCAGCTTGGCATTTGCTTCAGTGCCACAAAGAAGACTAGTGAAGATGATGTGGACTCTAGGACTAGGGGACGTGTTAACCAGATGGACTGGAAATTGGGTGACAGGTGTAACTCGGAGTACCCCATTTCTAAATGCTGAGCAAAAGTCCTTACCCAACACAATAATTCTGGCAAACCACAGTGTTAGATATTATTTTTAAAGTTTAGAGCAAACTTTAAGTGCTCGAAACATGACTTGAAATAGTTCATAATACTGTGTAAGGGGGCACTTTTTACTATCTGAAAACGATCACTTTACAACCTTGTAATCCCATCGCTATGACAACCGGCTCCTGCAAACCTGCTTGAGTATGTCACAGCAATGGGATGACAGCATTGGTACCTCTGTGCATGCGGGTCTCTCGTTCTTTCCACACAATGCCATTGATGACAGAATGGGTGAGCCATACCAAGGTACAATCATAAACTGCAGCTGAACCAACTGTTTCTCTCGATGGGGCTAAAATAACTTATTTTTTTAAAAATACACTCTCAGTTAGCGAGAGAATGGTTCAGGGCTTGATCACGGGTAGGGTGGGGTGGGGCATCAGGCAAGTCTGACCACTCAGGCATGAAAAAAAGCCAAGTATAGTGGAATTAGCTTTTATTGTGCATGGAGCTCATACACTATACTAAGGTTCATACTAAGGTTGATTCAGGGAGCTAGAAGGCCGAAACCCATAGTGCTCCCATACTAAACCAATGAAAAATAGATCAGTTTGTAACCGGAATTGATCAATGCGTCTAATCAGTATTTAAATATATTCTTTGTTTCACTAATAACCACATATAGTGGCAATTTATTCCATGGGCCAAATACCCTAATCATATAAAAATATTTCCTATTATTGCGATTAAATGATTTCTGAATCAACTGTAATGGATGTCCCCTAAACTCATAGGAATGATCCTTAAATTCGAGCCCCATTTCACACATAAGATATGGATCTTTAACAATAGCAAACAAAATCAAAAGATCACCTCGAAGGCGACGAGTTGATAATGACATAAGCTTTAAAGAATCAATACGTTCACAATATGGTACTTTTCCAAAACCAGATATTTTGGGAGGGAATTTCCTCTGAACACCCTCCAACAGTTGACATTCTGTTTTTTTATATGGATTCCAAAGCTGAGAGGCATATTCCAAGTGCGACCTAACATAAGCTCTAAATAAAGGGAGCAAGACTTTCCGATCTCTAGATCTAATGTTTCGATAAATAGACCAAATGACCTTATTAGATCTATTTATGATATCATGTATATGTTTGTTGTATGATAAATCATCAGAAATTAGGATTCCTAAATCCCTTTCATCTGATGTCTGGACCAACGTAGTGCCACTCAGAATATATTGATTATGTAAATTAGTAGACCCCACGTGCATAACTTTACACTTTGATGTATTTAGTTTCATACCCCATTTATTTACCCACTCAGTGATATGATTTAAGTCATTCTGAATAAGTTGTACATCAAACACTGAAGTGCAGGCACCCCCAATTTTAATGTCATCCGCATATTTCATATTAAAGGATGAACATTCCTTAGTTAAGTCAGAAATAAATATTTGAAAGAGACAAGGCCCTAAAACAGATCCTAGTGGCACACCACTGGAGATGAAACAGCTGTCTGATTTTGTTCCATTAATGATGAGTTGTTGAGTCCTAAATCATAACCAATTTAATATCCATTTAATCAAAAAAGAATTGATTTTCAGTTTACAAAGTTTTTGGAATAAGGCCCAATGTGGCATAACATCAAATGCCTTACTAAAGTCTATAAATATGATATCACAAGGAATCCTATTATCTATGAGAGAACTGATATTTTCTTAGAAACACATCAAATTGGTAATGCAGCTATGACCCCTTCTAAACCCATGTTGCTCAGAATCACAAACATTTAAAACAGATTCAATCATATCTTTTATTATGCTCTCAAAAATCTTACAAATTGAGAACGTAAGACTTATGGGACGATAATTTTCCAATCTATTTTTTGGCCCTTTTTTATGTATGGGAACAACATGGGCATCCTTCCAATCATGTGGGACGTAACTTGCAGCGAGGAAAAAATCAAATATAATTTTCAAGGGTTCAGCCAAAATGTCTGCCAGTAAAAATAATAGGTGGCCAGGTATGTTATCAGGACCTGAACTATATTTTCCCTTCTGTTTTAACAACTTTTTATGAATTATATCTTTAGAAAAACTGATAGATGTATCACTAACAGAATTGGATAGGGTCAATGCTGAATTATCATTTAGTGTATCAGTAAAATCTTTACAAAACTGAGTGTTAAGTAGGTCAGCCATAATCTTGGAATCATATACAATGGTATTATTGTTATCTAATAGTGGGCCAACTTGGCATTTTGTTTTTTTTAAAGAATTTATATAAGAAAAAAAATCCTTATTATTAGTTTTATTTGCATTACATGCTAATTTAGTTCCCACCTAGATTTAGCTTTTCTGATCATGTTTTTACATTTTTTTGAATCAGTTTATAAGAGTTACAGTTTATCAATGATTTATTTTTTAAGAAAGCATTATACTTTCTTTGCTTTTTTTAATACATTTTTTAATGTTTTGATTCATCCATTTTGGTGCTTTTTTATGATTGGGGATTTTTATTTTACACGGAATATACTGATCTCTTAAGTAGTAAATAATCTTCTTAAAGGATTTACAACAATGCTGTGGGGAAGAGTGTGATAAAGCTGATTCCCAATTTAGTTCTTTAACATCTTGTCTAATGCCATTTAAATCAGCTTTGTCATATAAATGTATAACTGTAGTATTCGGAGTATAGACAAAGTCTTTTCTAATACTAAACATAATTGTGTTGTGATAACTGTTTCCTATTGGATCATTAATTTTGATGTTATCAATTATTAGGTCATCATCAGCTAAAACTAGATCTAACACATTTTTCCCTCTAGTTGGAATTGTTACACATTGCTTAAGTCCTAATTGTGTACATGCGTTTAATAATCTATTCCCCAAGCTATTATCTGCAGAAAGATTCGTCTAATTAATTTCAGCCATATTGAAGTCCCCAGTAGTCACAACATTTCCCAATGATTTGGCTAGTTCCATTTCGTGTGAAATAGCTTCTAAGATATCCACAGTGGAGTTGGGTGGGCAATAACAACATCCAATAATAATGAAATCAGTAGTTGAAAGAAACACCTTTATCCAAATAGTTTCAGTTTGTATAGCTGGATCTTTAATATTTGCAGAAATGTCATTAGAATTTAAACTACTGTTTACATAAAGGGCAACACCACCACCTCTTCTATTAAATCTGTTAAGTTTATGTAAACTAAAACCAGAAATGGTAAAATCCCAAGATGATCTGTCATTTCCCCATGTTTCACAGATAGAAATAACATCACTTTTTTCTAAATGAATTTTACACTTTAATTCATCTATAAAAGCTACTGGATGGCCATCAGACAATAACGCACAGCAATCATTTCTCAAGGTTTCCATGACAACAGTAAACCTCGAACTACGATCTCAAGGTTTACCGTGTTGTCCCGGAAACTTCTCAAAGTGATTACAGTGTGGTTATTGCCCGATGTCCATCCATTATCCTCTATTTAAGCAATACAAAGCAAGGCACTGACAGAACAGTTATATACAAAATCTCCATCAGTTTCAGTTTTGAAACACTGTTTAATATCCTCTCAAAAAAACTGTTCATGTTTTGAATTTTTTTTTTAATTTGTAAATTGCATATTTTATTTTTATGTTTTGCATAATTGCTTTTGTATTTGTATCTGTATAGGTCACCATTGTAAATGAGCTTCTGCTCAATGGTTATGACCTTAAATAAAAACAAACAAATACAAACAAGGTTTTCAGGTGCAAAGCACAGCCCCCTGCAGGGCACATAATGGTATTATACTCAGTAGAAACAATATGCTGCCAAGGAGTAAAGTAGCAGTGAGGGTATCCCAAAGGCATCAGTGTTGTTGCACTAAGTTGTGACTTTTTTAATGCCTACATTCGAGTGACATCAGTCCCAATGGAAGGCCCTAAATGGTAATAAGCATCTCATATGGGTCCATTTCATTGAGGTGCAATCCTTTTCCCCTCAGATTGTGTGGAGACGGTCTAGTCAGTTTTATAGTCACACATAGCCCAGTTCTATAGATCTATTGTTCAGTTTTTTTATTTGTGCTTGTCTGTAGTGTATTTGCCCAATTAAACCCAGCTGAGATGCAGCCTACCATTTTCTGTGATGTTCTGCATCTACTCATTTCCCCAGCTGGATGGACTGGAGCACTGAGAGGTTACATGACATGCTCCCAGTCAAACAGTGAGTATTTGTGGCTGCTGGGGTTTGAACACATGCATAATACATCCCTGGTATTCAAATGGTACTCCCCTCCCTGACCTGGTCTCAGTATAATAAAAATAACTCCCTGACCCTGGTAGTCCAGTGACTCCTCCCTCCCACACCAGGTCCCAGTTTATTAATAGAATAACTTCCTGTAAGTCTGGTGGTAACCCCTTCCCACTCCCCAGTCCCAGTACACTAATATATCCCTGCGCATCTAATTGTACCCCCCCTCCTGGTCCCAGTATCCAGTAGAACCCACACCCTTCTGCCCTCTGGCTCGTTCTGGGCCCAAACCTCCAGATGACAGTTGCTCTTCACCCACCTCCATGGCCAGCCACCATCTGCCAACTCACTGTGTATGCTGGGTAGTACAGTGACTAGAGAATCCCAATAAATTATTACACGCTGGCAGAGTATACTTATTTCATCCTTGACTGTGACAGGATGGCAAGTATGATGGGTCTAGAGTCCCTTCTGACTTTAAATTATGTCACTGTGTTACTAAATCACTATGTATTTAAACTGTAAGCAGTGGTGGCCCAATTCTCAGTCATGTTAGACTTGCACTAAATCATAGTGACATTACTTATCACTAGTCTTTTGGCTGCTAAGAGGGGAGCTGTAAACTTCTTTCTTGCCAGCATACACTGAAGGACACTGGTGTGTAGAAGGGGCACAGTAGGCATGTTACTGGCACACAGTGCTATTCCCATACCCTAGTTTTGCCGGGGCCACAGGCAATGCGCTTCTGCCATACCTCCACCTAACAGCTTTTCTTGGAAGGTGGTATTGGCATCAGAATGTGTGGCCAGATCCTTAAGAGATATTGGGGGATGAAGATCAGTTGGGATTGCTAGCATGAAGGACGAATGTGGGAGACTGGGGCTAGGGAGGAGAAATTAATGTGCTATGTAATTTGGGTAGCTGGCCAATGTAAGAGAAGGGGCTCTGCTCATCATCATCCCTCTCATCCATAGTTCTTGTAGCCTTTCATTGGGCTGCATAGGGAATGGGGTGATTGGGTATTGAGTGGGTGGGTAGGGGAGGTGTAACTGTTCTTTTTGGCTGGGACCCGGGGGGGGGTAGAATTTTGTATTCCTAAATTTATTTATTTATTGGACTATTCAGAGTAACACCTTTGAGCAGAGCTCATTTGCAAAGGTTTCATGTCATAAATACAGTAGTATATATACATTACAGTAAAGAAAACATGAGACAAAAGGATCATGCTAGATCTGAGAGTCATTTTCAGCAATTACAATAAATGGAGGATAAAATAAGAGTTAGTTCCTATGCTCACAAATAATACAAGTGCAGCAGTTGTTAATGCCTTGTCGATGATAGAAGCAGTTGCATGAAAGCAATTTTGTCAGCAAGTAATCCAGGAATGTCAGGTAGGACTACCGGGGAGCATTTTTAGTGGGACTGCCTAGTGGTACCACTGACCTACATGTTGTGAAGTGAGGTGTTTTCTAAGAGATGATTTTAATAGACTCAATTTAGGTAGCTGCAACATAGGGGTGGGGAGTTCATTCAACCAGTTTGTTCCCCTTTAAGGGAAAGCCCTTACAGATTGACTGGTCCTGTATCGTGGAACAGTGCATTTCTTGCAGCACTTCTAGTAGAGTGGGGGTTTGCAGAGGTATGTGGTAGAGATTAAAGGTGTGGGGGGTGAGCCTTAACAATGCCTTCTTCCCAAATAGGCAGGGGTTCTACCATGCCGAAATGACGACAGTGTTCTCAAAGTTTGGCATGGCAAGATCCCTAATGTCAACAGGTGAAATTTTGCCTGTTAGAAATTGTGTGTTTTCTATCAGGGGGCTGCGCCCCCTGAAACCCCCTCCTTCTTAAGACAACTTACTCTGAGTCTGAGTTGTTTCAAAGGAGGTGAAAAAGACAGTGAAAGCTTGAAATTTCACCCTTGGGTCCCTCACAGTGACAATCTCAAAACCTTTTAAGATTGTCGCTATGAGGGATTTTGCCATCCTGGAGTCATTGTCTGGTCGGCATACGAAAGGTTTGGAATTGTAATCTGAGATTAAGTGTGATCCAGTTTGTACTCTGATAAAAGACTGCAAGACTATGTGAGCCTGTCTGCATCTAGAACAAGAAAGCAGGCTTATTTAAGAGGGTCCTAATTCTGTTCAAGTTGGTGTCTGTAGCCACTCCATAAATAACAAGTCCATAATCCACTGAGGAGAGCTTAGAAGTGGCTACAGCAAGTTTCAGAGTCTCTGGTGTCATATAGTGCTTGTGTCTGTACAGAACCCCAAGTTTTTTGTTTACTGTACCAACAACATGATCTATATGCCAGGTGTACTGTATGTTAGTGCACTGTCAAGGTGAATGCCTAAGATATTTGAAGGAGGTTAATTGTTCTAGTTCTTCACCACTCTGATTAATGATGGAGAGGAGGAGAAGGAGGAGTTTGTTCATGCTCTGATGGCTGGCGAATATCATTGTTTTAGTTTTTTTGTGATTGTGAAGCAGCTTGTTCTGTAGGAACCAGTAATCAAGTGAGCGGAAGTTATGCTGCAGGGTGTGGTTGGCAGTTAGTTGAATGGGTGAGGGAAGGGATGTTTTATTGATTATTTTGAAGGGGCTGGTGGAAAGGTGTAACTGGGTACTACTGGACGAGTGGTGATACAGGAAGTTCATCAAGATACTGTTTGGGGCTGTGGGGGGAGGAGCATGGGATATGGTGCTATGAGAGGGTGGGGGATGGGGCTGTACCATTTTATAAATCATTTGCTATATGCCCTCTCTGTGTGACTTTCATCCTGGTGGTTGAGCCCAACCCTGTTCCTCCACATCTCCAGCACTTGTCCCCTCACCCTGACCCTGTAGTTTATCCCCCATTGTGGGGCCTGGCTACAGCCAGGCAAAATCCTCCATTGCTCCAGGTAATGCAGTGGAAGACACCCACTCTGAGTTTGGGGTATCTGGCAGCAGATGGTGGGCTTGGACTTGCCAGCTGTCATACTGCTTGCTCCAAGCATTTTTCCAATTAAGCCATCCCACCTCAACAACTACTACTTATGAGCACTTGCAAACCAACCTGTAGGGATGGAGCTGCCAACAAAGTGTCTCCTGCATCCTATAGGGCTGGTTTGTCCCTGGCAGAGGCCTCCTCTGGCCTAGTAGAGATAATAAGCTCCTCACCTGACTTCCTTCATGGCCAGTTTGACCTTAAAGGAGGCCACCCTTGGCCTACAGATGGAGCATCTATGAACCTTGCTGCCAGCTGGAGGGTCTCAATGGGGCAGTGGAGGGTTGCTGGTGTGGGAGCAACAAGGGCTGTCATCCAACTCATGGGTGTGGCATTTCCAGTGGTTTTCTCCCACTCCACCTCCCCTCACCTGTGCACAATGTGACTGGCCTAGCCATAAGGCAATACACAGCAGCATGTGGTCATCCTTGTCATCAATGGCACCTCTACCATACCATCACCAAGAGCCTCTACAGAGCACTTTTTAAATTTATAACAATTGCTTTGTTTGTGAAATGAAACTAGTTGGCCTTCATCTTTACTTTTTGAATTGCTAGTAAAAAGAATTTAACAGAAATTGGGAGCACATTATATAGTCACTGTCGGGGTGGTGGACTTTGGGGGCAGAAAGGCTCCCTGTTCTGCCACTCCTAAAAACTGCTATTAATAAAAGCCTGACTTAAAGGACACCTAAACTATCTTTTTACTCATTTTCTTTTAAATGACTCCATAGGCTTGTTAAGGAGAGGTCATTGTTTACATTTATACTGAAGCTGCATTTATTAAAATAGGATAAATGCAGTTTCAAAGCATTTGAACATTGTAAACAAACTGTCTCCTGATTCAAAAATCCTGCTCTAAAAATCCTAAAAAATGACTGCCTTGATAATGTCATTCAGGTGACAGATGCCCAGCTCTGTAGATGTATACTAGTAGTACTAACCATGTTCAAATGTGAATACCTTTAAAATGAAAAATGATAGCATGGTACTATCAGCACAAAATTTGTTCAGCACAAAAATATCTACAAAATGAGTCGTGTTTAATTTATAGATACTTTTTAGATTGTTTTATAATCAGCAAAAATGGCAGGAAATTCAAATTCTTTTCACTTTTTTGGAGGTATGGCATAAATAGAATATGCTACCCCTGTACTGGAAATATTTTTGATATTTTTTGTTCTCGTGCTGATTGGCCTGATGACATCCCTTGTGGCTTTGCCATTCATGATGTAATTGGGTAAATTGGCACTGAAATAAAAAATATCAACACTATTTCCAGGAGGGCTGGTAGCATATCCCTTATATATTCTTGGCAAAAAAACTCTATAAATGCATCAGTTTGGGTTGCTATTAAAGTGACAAAAGTATGGAAATGCGATGTTAGGGTTTTCAACACTAACTCCGCATTCCTTCCCAAACAGCCAAAGGGGGTAAGGCAACACAAGTAACCACAGACATTCATCATCAGGTAAGACCAACAACAGAGGGATTCTCAAATTGTTTTGGACACCCATGCCCCTGTACAAGTCACACCTGCCACCAAACAGAACTGACAAGCAGTTTCTGATGCACCGGCTAGTCCCCCAAGTCCCATCTAATCTGCCCAAGCATGTCCAGTTATGGAATAGTGCCACTATCACAGCATTAGCCATTTCCCCAGTGTTCCATGACCATGTCCAAACCATGTTTACTAGCTGTCTCAGTCTGACTGATATTTCAATGTGGCCCCCTTGTGAGATGCATAATAACCCTGCCTCATCTTGGCGATTGATATTTCATAAGTGAAATGTAGCTACAGCACTTGCTCATGTCTGTATACTCTCCACTTTCTGTTCCTAGTTTGTCATGCACAGGTGTCAGAAACAATTTGAGGATCCCTCTCCTCCAATTAACCAAACTGCAATTTGCTTTTCAAATAGCCCCCACATCCCCCTTCTTAATGGGGGGGGTGCAAAACTGTTGTATACTTAATGTTTCCATTTCTGTTTTCCACTACTCAGTCAATGCTGCCTAGCCATGACAATGTGAGCCACAGATCTGTGTATTCCACTTTACGTTATCAGGCAAAGTGATCTAGGGCATGCTGCAATTCTCACACAGCCAACCACTGACACTTCCTTTTCTTCCTTGCGTTTAGTCAGTGTACATAAAGACTTCCTTCTCCGTACTATCCAGAGCTACATCTTGCTCTGCTGCTGGTTTCCTTTTTTTGGTTTCATTTTTATGTTTGCTTGCACGCATGTGCAAGAAACATAGTGCCCTCATCGGAGATTTCGGAGGTGTGTCACCTCCTCCTCCAATTCAGTCAGTGTGCTGGCAGGCGCGCCTGTAAGCCAATGCATTTTGGAGCTATCTATGACAAGCTCCAAATGCAGTAACCTCCCTGATTGAGGGGAGCTACACTTGAGTGAGCAGCGATAAGATAGCTGCTCACGCTGGCTCCCACAGCCGCACGCCGCACTGTATAACCCGACAGGGTGCCCAATCATCGTCGGCCTGCGTTCCCCCACCTTCCCCAAAGGCTTCCAAATGCTGCCGCTGGGTGCCCACCCAGCGTGGCAACTATGCGCCAGCGAGGTGCCCAATCCCGTCGGCTGCACTGTCTCCCCCCGCGTGCTGGGTGCTACGCTGGGAGCCCACCCCAGCGTGGCAAGCAATTAAATGAGCGGCGAAGTGCCCAATCCCCGTCGGCTGAGCGTCCCCCAACATCCTTGTGCCATGCTGGGAGCCCACCCCAGGCGTGGCAAAGCGATCCCACGTTGTCTTTTTTATTTTACCTGAAAAGCAAACTGTCCAGCGCGTCTCGACCCCTCTCCCACAACCCGCACCCACCCACTGCTTTTAGCCTCCCCACACCCCCTCACCCCATACTTACCTCCGGAGCTTGGTGCAGCGATCTTGGTGGACGGGGAACACGTCTGCACTCTTCAAAGTCGACATGAACTGAGGAAATGCCCGGTAAGCTGTATAATGGGATAAATAGGAGGGTTCAACTTTGTGCATATCTCAGGCATTTTGAATTTTGGCACCAAATTTTCAACATGGGGTTTTAGGGACCCCTTCTCATGAATGATGTCACTGTCATGGCGTTATTCGGGCCCGAAGGGTGATTTCGCGCAGTGACTGTGCAGTGACTGCGAAATCACCCTTCAGGCCTGAATAATGCCATGACAGTGATATCATTCATGAGAAGGGGTCCCAAAAACCCCATGTTGAAAATTTGGTGCCAAAATTCCTAAAATGACTGTTTCTGAGGCGTGCATTGCGCAGTTCCTACGCACGCTCGTAAGTTCGCGAATTTTCAATATTTTCACTCCAGATTTTCAACATTGCCATTGTACCACACCTTCTTATGAGTAGTACAGCTGTCATTTTTCACATCTCACCCAAAATGTGTTTCCGCCCATGTAGCGCACAATGGCGCAGTCGGTGTGCGAAATCAATGTACGGGACAAATTAAGAAAATCACAGTGACACTGTTCATGAGCAGACGTCTTAAAATGGCTATGTTGAAAATTTGGTGAAAAAATTCCTAAAAATGACTTTTACGAGCGTGCGTTGCACAGTTACTATGCATGCTCTTAAGTTTGCAAATTTAATATTTTCACTCCAGATTTTCAACATGTCCATTTTATTAAACTTCCTTATGAACAGTACAGCTGCAATTTTTCATATGTCGCCCAAAATGTGTTTTCTCACATGTAGCGCACAATGCTGCTGTTGGTGTGCGAAAGCAATGTTTAGGACAGATTAAGAAAATCACAGTTACACTGTTCGTGAGCAGAGGTCTTAAAATGGCTATGCTGAAAATTTGGTGACAAAAGTCCATGAAATGACTGTGTTACAAGTCAGCATTGCACAGTTTCCATGCACCCTCGTTAGTTCATGACTTTGTAATATTTTCAGTCCAGATTTTCACCAGTGGCATTTTTCCACACTTCCTTATGAACAGTACAGCTGCCATTTTTCACAACATGGCCGAAGTGTGTTTTCACACTTTCAGTGCAGAGATGCATGGTCACTGTGGGAAATCATTGTTCGGCACAGATAAAGAAAATCACAGTGACACTGTTCATGATCGGAGGCACCAAAATGCCTGAGTTGACAATCTGCTGTAAGAAATCCCCAACCTAATTATATTACGGTTGTGCGTTGCACAGTTTCTATGTACGCTCGTGACTTCACCATTTTTTTAATATTTTTACTACACATTTGCAACATAGCCATTTTTTACACCTCCCCATGAAAGAGTACAGCTGTAATTTTTTACATCCTGTTCAGAATATTTTTGCACCTGTGGTGCTAAATGCCATAGTCACTGTGCATAAGCAGCTTTCGGCTAACAAACTGATATTCCCCCTGTTCATGAGGTGGGGTCACAAAACAAACATGTTGAAAATTTGGAGTGAAAATACCAACGAATGCCTGAGGTATTAGGGTTTTCAACTATAACGCCCAACCCTATAGAGAATGACAGGAATCAGGGGTGTGCCTTGGGATTCTTGCCTGTGATGCTCATACCATTCACACCCTGCAGTCACTGACAGGCATCGAGGTATGCTTTGGACTCTTGGGCCCCAAAGTTCACCCCATTCTCCTATATCACACCATCTCACCATATTTCCTAATGAAATGGGGTGCGCATAAGAACCAAAGACCACAAGAACACCGTGGCACTTGTCAGTGTCTGCAGGGTGGGGTCCAATAATTGAGAATGGCGTGGCCGTTATGCCTGATGACCCAAACGCACACCCCAATGCCTGTCACTCTCTGCAGGGTGGTGGTGGAGTTGGCTTCAGTTCAATACTTCACTGCCATTCCTATTACGCAGCTCTGTAACTTCTACACTACCACTGCCAATGCCAGCAAGCAAACATTCGGCATTGACAAATGCTTGTTTGTCATTCAGCTGTGTGCCATTTAAGTTGGAATGTTATCTCTGTTTCCAGTCAAAGAAGCCAGGGACCTGGTGCTCCTCAAAGCCACCACCTGCTGACTCTCTCATGTCATTATCATGTGCTTCTATGAGAGCACAGGTGCCTTCAGCACCTGAGTGAAGATATCCGCACTTCCCATTTGGTTGATGACACTCAGCTGTGCCTCATGCCTCACAACCTACCTGGGGCATGCAGTAATTTAGCATTACTGCACACCCTGTCATGTTTTTTATTTATTTATTTATTACATTTTGGTAACTGGGTAGGCCCTCTGAGACAAGGCCGTCTCTTTTTCAGGGGCGACCCGGGAAGTGCAGAACATTGATAGTGCATTCATTGATGCAAGAAATTAGACAAGGAGTAGTCATACAGTAAGAGAGTACATTAGTTACATTCAGTTATGCAAAATAAGCAATTTAAAGCACAGTCAATAAAACCTTACATACATTCAGACATCATTTACATAATTTATTTATGTTTTTGTCTTGGAGAGCAGGAGATAGAGAGAGTGTAAAGTTTTGCTAAAAGAATCATGCAAGGAGTGAACAGGGATTAGGAATCAGCAGAAGCAGGAATAAGGTGGAGCGGTTAGGTGAGATAACAACGAACTTTGAAATTGAGAGGGGAGGTGCAGACAAGTATAGAAGGAGGTAGAGAATTCCAGTAGGACATAGCAGAAAATGCAAACGATCTCCAAGCCATGGAGAGTTGTTAGTTTGGCACTGAGAGAAGAGGCAAGGAGGTAGATCTGAGGGTATGTCGAGGGAGACAACATTGTACAATATCAGCAAAGCAAGGAGGAGTGAAGCGATGTACAAGCTTATGTTTAAAGCTTAGTGTATCATAGTGCAATTTTAATTCATAGGGTAGCCATCCCAGGGCAGACAGGACATTGCAGTGATGGTGCCGAGCAATGGCCCCAAGAGCAAACCTGCCAACTCTATGGTAGGCCTGTGATAGGCATGATAGTATGGATGTAGTAGCAGACAGTAGTAATGGAGCACCATACATAAGAAGGGGCAGGAGTGTGGCATCTGCAATCTTGCGGCAGGAGGTCAATGTAAGGAACGGACGGATGTGGAATAGGACACCGATTTTTTGGTTTGTAGTTTTGGTGATGGCTGTAACATGTGCATACAGGGTAAGTGAGGGATCTAAGGTGACTCCCAAGTATTTGAAGGACCTGACCAATTCGGGTGCATCTCCAGTACGTGAGAGTACAGCCGGGGGGGAGGGTTGGTGCAGATGAGTTGGGGAATAACATGCTCTTTGTTTTTTTAGTATTAAGGACAATCTGCTTCTGAAGGAACCAGTCCTCAAGGGTGTGGAAATCGGTGGCTAGCATTGAATTGAGCCACCTGATATCAGGAGAAGAACGGTAGATGATAGCATCATCTTCATATAGGTGAATAAAGGCCCCACCACAATTATTAGGGAGGCCATTAATATACATAGAAAAAAGTAATGGGCCCAATATGGAGCCCTGGGGGACACCATATATAATGAGCATTAGGTCAGATAGGGAGCCTGCCCATTTTACTTTTTGGGTACGACCATAATTATTACTTACTTACAATTTACAATGTGATCCTATAGGAATTTGATATCGCATTTTTCAGTTGATTGAAGGCACTTGTCTGCACCTTGTGCCTCACAACCCACCTGGGGTATTCACCAATTTAACCTTGCCACACACCCTGCCTTGTGTTATTGCTTACTTAAAATTTACAATATGATCTTATGGGAATCCTATACCACACTTCCCAGGTTGTTGAATGCACTCAGCTGTGCCCCATGCTTCACAAACCACCTGGTGCATGTGGTAATTTAGGATTGCCACACACCCTGTCATGTGTTATTCCTTACTTGAAATTTAAAAATGTGATCCTATGGGAATTTTTTACCACACTTCCAAGGTGGTGTGCAACAGTGCATGTGTATCCATGGCTACAGAAGCACTGGATCATGATGATGGATGTCTTTTGTGTCATGTGGAAAGAGTTGTTTATCTTACTTGAGGATGGATATCTGTGGTTGCTTGTGTTGCCTTTTCCCCTTTGGCTGCTTGGGGGCAATGCGGAATTAGTGTTGAAAACCTTAACATCACATTTTTGTACTTTTGTCGCTTTAATAGCAACCCAAACTGATGCATTAACAGATTTTTTTGCAAAGAATATATAAGGGATATGCTACTCCTCCTACTGGGAATATTGTTGATATTTTTTGATCGAGTGCTGATTGATCCAATGACATCACTAGTGGTGAAGCCATGAGTGATGTCATTAGGTCAATCAGCATGAGAACAAAAAATATCAACAATATTTCCTGTAGGGGGTAGTATATTTTTATTTATGCCATACAGTACCTTCAAAAAAAGTGGAAAAAAAATTAATTTCCTGTAATTTTTGCCGATTATAAAATAATCTAAAAGGTATCTATAAATGAAACACCACTCATTTTGTAGATATTTTTGTGCCGAACACATTTTGTGCTCACAGTACCATGCTATTATTTTGAGTTTTAAAATTATTCATATTTGTTTGTTGAAAAAGTAAAAACAAAATTGGAATTTTCTGCTGTTTTTTTTGCTAATTATAAAAAACTGAAAGGCAGATATAAATGAAACACTATCCATTTTGTAGATATTTTTGTGCTGAATGAATTTTATGCTCACAGTACCATGCTATCATTTTTATGTTTTGAAGTTATTTTCATTTGGTTGTTAAAAAGTGAAAAACATTGAATTGTCTGCTGTTCTTCTGCTAATTATAAACAAAACTAAAAGGCATCTATAAATGAAACACCACTCATTTTGTAGATATTTTTATGCTGAACAAATTTTATGCTGACAGTACCATGCTATCATTTTTCGTTTTAAAGTTATTCACTTTTGTTTGTCAAAAAAGTGAAAAAGAGTTTTTTGCTGTTTTTTTGCTAACTATAAAAAAATAAATAAAATGTAACTATAAATGAAACACCACTCATTTTGTATATGTTTTTGTGCTGAACAATCTTCGTGCTCACAGTACCATGCTATAATTTATCATTTTAAAGTTATTCACATTTGAATATGGTTAGTACTGCTAGCATATGTCTGCAGTGCTGCAGCATCTCTCTCTTGAATGACATCATCAAGGCAACCATTTTAGGATTCTTAGAGTAGGATTTTTGAATCAGGAGAGGGTTTGTTTATAATTTTCGAATACCACAAAACTGTATTTATTTTACTTAAGTAAATGCAGCTCCAGTGTAAATCTAAACAACAGCCTCTCCTTCACAAGCATTTTTTTTAAAACAAAGGGCAGGATTCACAAAGAAGATGTGCCTGGCGCATCTCAGATGCTCCGGTGCAAGTCAGATGTGCCGAGCCCAGGCGGTGGCATTCACAAAGGGATGCGCCGTGCCAAGCAACAAGCGCAACACCACTGTGAATCACCACAGGACACAACGGCGCATCCGCAGAAGTGCCAGCACATCCAGAGATGCTCCAGGGCAGGCAGGCAGGCAGCCCTGCAGCCACACAGAAGAGCCAGCAGAACAATTGGAGCAAAACAGAAGGGCAGGAGGAGCAAACACAGAGCCGACACAAACAGACCCATGGACACAGGTGTAGAGTAAAACATGTTTATAAAACGTAATGGCCATAGAAACTGTACAGATCAAATGCCAGAAAAGGAACATCATCAACAACATAAACAATGACATCCACAGAAGGGGATGAGGGGGAGCAGGGACAGGTAGGAGGATGGGAAAAGGGACAGAAACAGGGAACAGGTTAGGGGAACTATTTACACAGGAAGGCCCCCAGTCAGTGGTCGGGGGACACTAGCGGTGCTGTGCTCTGCCACACAGCACCCTGGCACAGCCCAGAAGACATAGCACGACGCCCCACAGGGCAGCTGACAGGCACCAAACAGTCCAAGTAAGAGGGGGCAGGGCCGCCTGGATGGCCACATGGATCCTCTGGTCCACATCCACTGGCACAGCACCACCACCATCACCACCTGGGCAGCACAGCGATCATGGACACCTACAGAAAACAACAGAAGGAACACTCACTGAGGGCCCAAACATGGAACACAACCCCCGCCCACCAAAGCCTGCACAACACCAGAAAGACTGCAACCATGTAAAGCGGCACTCACCCACCCCTGGAGGGGCACCAGGCCTGATACCCATGTATCAGCAATGACGCAATTCAGCAGCGTCCACAGCATGTTGCCTGGCCCCTGGACCTGCAAAACACAACACACAGCACTATGAGCGAACACTGCCACAGTGCAGGATGCAAGTCCCCAGCCACCTCACCCTGCCGGCACGTGGCCATGGCACAAACAGCGATGCCAGTGTCCGAGGCACCCGGTGTAGGTGGGTGCACACAGCAATGCCCGTCCCCCCCCCCCCCCAGCAACAGTGCAAAGCAGCACAGGAGCACCATGGGGGCAGTGATAGACACACACACAGCATATGCCACAGAAGGATACAGCTGGAGAACACTTACCTGGCAGTGGCAATGCACCCCTGTGTACACAGCACCACAGTCATGCCAGCCTCTCCAGGTCCAGCCTCTGGAGGTAGCCATTGCGATGCCTGCACTGCTCACCCATGCATGGCATGCCAGTACGCTGCACAATCCATGAAGCAATGGTCTCCCCACACCCTGGCCTTGGGCTCATGGAGGTCCTCCTGTCCAAACAGGTGGCCCTCCACAGCCATGACCTGTGCCACTAGGTGTAACAGCTCCAAATGTAACCAGTTCATGGCCCTAGGCACCATTCTCCCAGCTCCAGGCATCCTACACTGTGTACATACAGTGACAAGGTGCAATAAGGGAATGCGCTGTCCACCGACTGTTATGCACCACGTGCAACAATGATACAAGTGCAGCACACCGCACACTGAACGTGAAGCGCTAATGTCCGCTGCTGACAGAACCGTGCATGCGCATGCCACCATGCAATGGCGCCACATGGTAAGGACACAATTGCGCATGTACTGTGTGTGTCCCGGCACCATGTTGTGCACAGCATACACCAGTAACGTGTACAGTGCATAGTGCGTGATCCGTGGGGAGGGACGGACATTGCAGCCTGGACAGCGCATTGTGGGACAAGCTGCATGATACGGTACATGGCACCGCGATCATCAAGCACGCAGTGGTGCACTAGACAATGGTGAAACGGTGCATAACAGAATATGCACTGTACAACATGTACAACGGATGCATGGGGGATGCGCCATGTGGACAGCCCAAAGCCATGCAGATGCACCACCCAGACCATGCATGCACTGGCAATGTGCCATACTGTCGGTGGCGCAACACACAGATGCTCCGTGCAAAGTGAGATGAGCTGGGAGCAATTAAGCAATTCAGAGAGAATGCACCCCAAACAGCCTCATCATCCATGCGTGGGCATCTCAGCCAATTAGCATCTCATTAACAGGTGCTCAAGCTTCATTTGTGTGCCCTGATCCATGAATGCTCCCAATTCAGCTGGCTGAGACCAGGGTACTGGAGAGGAGTCAGTGCCTACAGGGTGAGTACACTGCCACAGTCACAGGGCTACAGCACACATTGGTGTGCCTGCATCGGAGTGTGCACAGCTGATGGTGCCCCAGTACACCGCATGTGAGACCAGACCACCATCAGGTGGGCACCGCAGCAACACGTGATGTACAACCGCAGGGATGTATCCATGGGGCAACATTGGACAGGTCCCTGCTGAGGCCACAGCAGAGGACTGTGTCACTGGGACACACACAGCACAGCACATGCCAGGCACCACTGCATGATGGATGGCAGCATGCCGTGGTGGTGCACTGCAGGGGGGGGTGCAACGTGTGTATGGAGGACATCACATAGTATACAGGGACACAGGGATGGTACAGATGGCTGGGGTCAGACTGCACTGTGAGATGCATGTAGTGCCATGACACATGTATGTACACCGCACAGTGCAACACCTGTGCAGGCAAAGTGTCATCACTGCCAGCACGCACACCAACGCTGTGCAAACACTGCATGCCACCACATGGCAGTCCCCCTCTGCTCTGCAGCCAACACAGTGGTGGCACCCAGGTATGATGGTGCACCATGGTGGTGGGACACACACACAGCAGGGGTATTGGGGTACACACACACACACAGCGGATGGGTCGGTGTCACATACCCTGTGGTGGCTTCATGGTACCCCTGCTGCATCCTGGGTGCCATGTGTGGTATGTGCACTGTCCCTCATGGACCACACACCATGGTGCATGACCACCTGTGCCAGGCAGCCCATGCATGGACCACGGCACAGGCCACTGGCACAACAGACCATGGTGAGCCTGCAGACAGTGGGAGCTTGGTGTGGGACTGTGTGTACACCTGGGCAGGTCTGACACAAGGTTGCTTCTACCCACAGTGTATAGAATGTCCGAGGAGTCAGGTGCTGCCAGAAGGCGGCGACCAAACTTCACACAGGATGAGGAGAGGGCACTCATCGAGGCATGCCATCTACACCTGGATGTACTCACTGGCAGGGGTGGCAGCAGGACGGCGCATGCAGTGGGCTGGGAGGAGGTGGCCTGGCATGTGAACGCAGACACACCATACAACCGCACAGTGCAGGAGTGCAGGAAGCATTGGGATGAGAGGTGATGGAGGGCCAAGGATAGGGTGGCCAGCATCCAGGCCTCCCTGAGGCAGATAGGGGGTGGACCTGGCTCGGTGGCACTGCTGAGCCCCAACGAGGCCCTCCTGGCCACCAGTGTGTCAGGGACATCCATGCATGGCGTCCCTGGGGGTGGCTTCCAGATGGGGGTGGCAGCCCATCGCAGCACAGTGAGTAGCTGTGCACCCTGTCTGCACCCGCCATGGACAGGCATGCATACCCGCCGGTGTATGGCTGACTGCGCATTGTGTCATGTGCGTCCTGTGCATTAACCATGTCTCCCTTTCTGTCTTCCACAACTCCATCGCGACTCCATGGCGTGGCCGTGGCCGACGGCACAGCCCTCATTGGCAATGATGTGGGCCCACCCCTTGGGGCCCATAACAGTGACATGGTTGTGTCCACACTCCACACACCACCAGTCATGGCACCTGGGGTGGAGGGCCCTGTAGAGCCCTCCACCAGCGATGGAGGTACTGCAGGTGGGTACATCACATGGTTGGGGGGCCTGGCTGGGTTGTCTGATGGTGACCCAGAGGATGTGGTGGACATAGCGGATGCACTCATCGAGCTTGTCAGTGGCATGCAGGGTGAGGGCATTAGCACTGACGCATGTTCTACCATCAGCAGCGCTACTGCCATGGGCGACAGCAGTGCACACAGTGCGGGCCACCTGTGCATGGGACCCTGGGTGCCAACAGCACCCCCACTGTGCTGGACACTGGTGCAGTGGTGGCACGTATGCCTGGGGCTGTGTGTGCCATGCCCCCTGCACCGCTGTCCAGCACAGTGCTGGCAGCATCAGTGGCATCCAGGCAGGGCACCAGTGGTCATGCACTCGCTACGGTGGAACCACAGGAAGACATGCATGGACAGCAGGTAACTGTGCCCAGCCATGATACGCACACAGCACAGCCTGACAGGGTGCATCCACTGCCCATGGATGACCCTGGTGAGGTTGCCCATTCCCCAATTCAGCGGCACCGCCCACATGCCGCATCACCTGCCGATGACATGGGTGTCTACCTTGACCTGTTGCGGGCAACCGTGGATGGTCAGAAGGCACTCTGGGCAGAGTTCCATAGCCATCGGGCTGTCACGGTCCAGGAGCATGAGTCCGCCACAGCGTGGCATGCTCAGATTCTGGCTGAGACATGCCTCATGCGGGTGGGAATGACCACAGCTATGGAGCGGATCGCAGCTGCTGTGGAGACAGTGGCTGCATTCACAGCATGCCGTGGACAGTGTGCGTCCAGTCAGACACCCAGGAGCATGTCCCGGACACTCCGTTGATAGGACCAGGTGGGCCTCCTGCTGCTGATCCTGTCGCCACTGGCATCCACCCCCACCGGCCATGGTTCAGCCACCCCACTGAGCACCTGTTCACAGCCTCAGTGCAGTACCCCTGTGGGGACCCTGGGGACACTCCCTGTGGCTGGTGGTGGCACCCCGATCACCAGCAGCTGTGGCAGAGGCCGCCAGTGTGTCTGTGGTGGTCATAGGGTGGCCCTGTGGTGTCCTTGCCCAGGGGTCTGTGGTGGTGGGTGGCATGGTCATGCACACTGGCTGCCCTGTAGGTGGTGCCAGTGCCACTGTGCGTGGTGGTCTCCAGCCACACGGTTGCTCTTGCACACCCCCGTGTCGCCTGTGCTTGTGCACCTGTGTGTGTGTGTGTGTGTGCTGCAGTCATGCATTTGTCATGGGTATGATGAGTGCGTTATGGTGCATGCAGTGCCCATGTGCCGGCCACAGTGCACCCTGACCCGTGACGGTGTGGGCGTGGCCTGTGTGATTCTGGTGTGGTGCATGCAGTGTGTGTGTGCGTGTGTGTGTGTGTGTGTCCCACCGTATGCATGCACCTGCATGTGCACCCCAGTGTGGCATGTGGTGCCTGCCTTGCCCCGCCAAGTTGTCCCTACACTATGGTGCCCACACCTACACATATACCAACCTGCATACTCATCTGCATGTCCCGAAGTGTTCCTCCACCACTCTGCTGCAGTATGCCCATGTCCTGGCCAGCAGCCTTGGAACCCTGCACCTGTGTCTGTCGTCGGCTCCATGTTCCTCCCGGTGTGCTCCTGCTGCATCCTCCCCTCCTCCTCCCCGGAACTGTTGCCCTCGCCGGCCTCAGCAGTTATCCCATGGTCTTGGGCCATGTTGTGTAGCATACAACAGGCCAGGAATATGCCACAGGCCTTCTCAGGGCTGTACTGTAGGGCACCGCCTGACTGGCACAGGCACTGGAAACGCATCTTCAGCAGGCTGAAGACACGCTCAACGATGGTGCATGTAGCAGTGTTCAAGTTTTAAGTTTAAGTTTATTGCAGGAAAACTCCATTGAGCAAGCTCATTCACAAGGAGGTCCTGTGACATAAACACTTAAAGTACAAACACAGATAGGTAATAACAGTATATACATGAAACGCACGTTACATGATACAGGCTGGTTATACATACAAGGGTACCACATAGGGTGACCGCAGGTGGTAAACATTGATATGAGACAGGGAAGCGACTTACAGGTTGCATACTGATAAATGAAACATGATGACTGGTGTGCAATACATATACAGTATTTTGGCAGCTAGAACAAACAACAGTCTACAACTGATATGGGGAGGAGTGATTTGATAGAGTAGCAGTGGAGCGTAAGCAAAGATAAAGCCAGGAGTAGAAGGGGAAGGAAAGCAGTTAATATGACAAATCAATTATACCTTGCCAGTGGATAAATATAGCACACATGGGGAAGGAAGAGACTTAATGACAGTTACAGGTGTCTTTTATTTTAGCTGAACTTAGTGATTTGTAGAAGTTTATTGAAACTGTGCTAGTTAGTTTCAGTACAGTTTTGTAGTGGTTCTAAATGGAGGGAAGGCATATGCAATATCACGTTTACAAAGGAAGTCGCGTCCTTGGTATGTCAAGTATAATAAAGTCAGATTTTCTTAACGAGTATGCACTATGTGAGATACTAATAAGGGAAGAGAAATAGCTTGGCAATTTCTGCAGGAGCAGTTTAGAGTCCATAGCCCAGCATGGAGCAGGCGTCTAGTAGTAAGGATGTCCAACCAACAGCTGCATATAAGTCACAGTGGTGCGAACAGTAAGGAGTTGGTAATGAACCGTAGCCCATGGTGATAAAGGATGTCCAGTTTACTTAGATTTGCAAGAGTGGTGGAGGAATAGATTACATCACCATAGTCGAGTAGGGGGAGAAAAAGTGGCCTGTATAAGCTTGTTTCAAGTTTCAAGGGAAAAGGGCCTATTTCTGAGAAGAAACCTAACCTTGCTTTTAACCTTCTAGAGACATCTTGACGTGGTCACTGAAAGATAATTTGTTAATCGATCCAGATACCTAGATATTTAAATTTGGTTACAACTTCCAGAAGGCTCGTTTAGCGTGGTGACAATGAAGTCTTGGGCAAGGGTATTGGGGAGCCTGAGACAGCACTGTAGGGAGAATATCATCGCTTTAGTCTTCTTAGCATTGAGCAGAAGCTTTGCCTTTATTAGATTATGCTAAGTTGTGAGAAGTCCTGAGCACTCCCTTGACTTCAGATAACGATGAGCCAAGTATACAACACAGTATCATCTGCAAAAGTGCAGATTGGACGTGAGATATGTTAGCATCTAAGTCATTAATGTACAGAGAAACAAGATAGGGCCTAAGATGGATCCTTGGGGACTCCTCTTGCAACTGGCAAGCAGCAGAAAAAGCCTTCCGCCTTTACTTTTGGAATCTTCCAGTTAGGTAGCTAGAGAACCACTGGGTGGTATGGTATGTAGCACCCAACTTTGCAAGGCAATTGACTAATAGTTTGTGATCAACAGTATCAAAAGCTTTGCTGGGTCTAAAAAGACTGCACCAGTTACCTTCTTAGCATCTATAGCAGAGATCCAATCATTGGTTATTTTTGCTAGTGCAGTGATTGTGCTATGATTAGCCAGAAGCCAGATTGAGCTGGGTTAATGAGAGAAAGGTTTCAAGTGAGATTTTAACTGAATACGGATCAGTTTTCGAGAACTTTAGAAAGGATAGGCAATATGGAGATAGGCCTATAGTTGTTTACATCGCATGGGTCACCAGATTTAAATAGAGGGAGGATATGTGCTGATTTCCAGCAGGACGGCACAGTAGCAGATGTAATGGAAAGATTGAAGATGTGGAGAATTGGGGCAGTGAGATGGGCGTAGCCTGACCTTAGGAAAAAGGGTTCCAAGCCATCGTCCCCTGCGCTTTTTTTGGTGTCTAAGTTAAGAAGAGAATCTTCTACTTCTTTATAAGTTATCTCGTGCAGTTGGAAGGGGCTGGGTGCAGGACTAGATGTGGCGGGAGGGGTATGCTGGCTCACCGCAGCACCAGCATAAGGTGACGAGTCAAAAGCTAATCCAGCTGTGGCAAAGTGGGAGTTAAATTCCTCCAGGATTAGGGACTTGTTTTCCACAATCTTGTCACTTGCAACTATCTTTGTTGGGACAGAGGGGGCCATGGGCCATCCTTCTATAGCTTTGATAGTCTTCCATATTTTATGAGGGTTACCTTTAGCTTGTTCGAGAGTAGAAATATAATAGTTAGCTTAAGCAGAGTGACGTTTTTTCACATATTTATTCCTGGCTGTTCTAAAGGCCTGCCAATCCAAAGATTCTTTGGAATGTCTAGCTTTAGCCCAGAGCTTATCTCGAGCTATAAGGGCTGCCTTGAGATCCGAGGGAACCAGGGTTTGGAATTGTTCCTGCACTTTATTTTGATGAAAGGGCATGCTTATTTATTATTGTAGTGAGTTTGTCATTAAGGATGCAAGCTGCCTTGTTGACATCTTTGGCTAGGTAAAGATCTTGCCATCTGATCATGCTCAGGTCAGATAGGAAGTTTACTGCACTGAATTTGCGAAAGGATCTTTTGTTATAAAGATGGGTTGCGACGGCCTTAATTTGAGATCTTATGCAAGCAACAATTCCATGATCGCTCATGTCGTTGTGAAACACTGCCAAATGAGATATTTTGTGGGATGGGTGGTTAGTACCACATCTAGAATGGAACTGTTGGCAGTATTTAGAGTGTTGTTCCTAGTAGGTTCACTGACTAATTGCCCAAGACCTCAGCTCGTCACAAAGGGATTTGAGGCCGTGTGATTTAGGTGACAGCCAGTCCATATTTAGATCTCCTAGAAATATTGTTTCAGTTTTGCATCTATGAACATGGATTTCAAAAGATTAAGGACTTCATCACCACCAGACGGGGTCTATAGCCACCTAGGATAGTGATACATTCCGAGGAGGAGATGAAGGCTCAGCGAAACTAACTCAAATTCCTTGGCTAGAGATTTGCAACTAATATTGGTGACCAAGTACTTAGATTTGGCATAGATAACCACACCCCTGCCTCTAGACTCTCTATCTGCTCTAAATAAATTGTAGCCCTGCAGTGATATTTGTTGATCAGTGTTCGTCTTTTTTAACCACGACTCAGTAATTATGATAAGGTCTGGGTTAACGTGTGCAGCCCAGGCTTGCAGCTGTATGAGTTTTTTAGACAGGCTTAAAATGTTGACCATCATCTTTGAGACCTGTGGCCTCAGCAAAATCGATAGGCGAGGTAAGTTGTAGTGGGGGGGGCAGGGTTGAGCTTCACATTTCCTGAGCAGAGAAGAAGCAGAAGTATAACTTTCTTTAAGGAGCTTATAAGAATGGAGACTGCTTTTTTTCTTCGCGGCAACCCATATCGTGCTGCGCAAGAGGCGGCACCACTGTAATGACAATTGATCGTGATCAATGTAAGTGCTTGGGTAGACATAGGTGAGGACAGTAGCAAGGGGGTGTAGGCTAACCGGGGGGAATAGGCTAAAAGGGGAGAGGAGAATGACATAGTGTCTGCACGGTAGACTGTTATAACATTAGGTATTGATAAGGTACATTGGAGAACTGAATTGCATTGAGGTACTTCGAATTGCACTGTATTGCTGAAAACTCTGCACCTTAGGAGCAATAAAAACACAATAAGGAGAGACATGGTCCCAGACTGAGTGGTCTCGTGATTTGTATTACTGCAATATTTTCTAGGCAAGAAATTTGCCCACCTAGGTACTCACTTAAAACCTAGATGAGAAAATACAGCAGAAAGGGGGAACAAGGAGAGCAAGAGCAGCTTAGTTAGTGGCCATCCACCCTTTAGACTCAAGTCCCCTTGTAGCAGCACCGGAAAAGAAGTAGAATGATAATACAAGCCATATTGACCACGAATGAATACAGTGATTTATGTAGAAGACCAAGAATTCCTCTAGTGGCAGGTCTGTATAACCTGCTAATGGAAAACTAGCCACTTAAAAAAAAAAAAAAAAGTAATTAGACTTATCGGCACCAAGGCAGAGTGCTTGGATGGGGTGGGGGGCGCTGCAGGAAGAGCAGTCAGACAGAAGAGGTGTAAGCACTTTAAAACAGTAGTAGAAATTACAATCCAGCTAATACAGTTGAAAAACTCCTAATAACACGGTTGAAATGTGCTTAGTTCTATCGAAAATCTAACAAAGTGCCAGGTGTCTATAGCAGGGGAATACTCCTGGCCAATCAGAGTGGGTTTGCTGGAAGCACCCGTGTTCCGATTGGCTGTGCTGTCCCGTACCTTCCAAGGAGCTGCAGGCAGGTGTCCTGGTCTTGGTCGGTGGCTGGCTGGGTGCCGGCTGACCATGGGTGAGCTGGAGCAGCCCTGTTCAGGGACAAGCAGCTAGAGAGAAGAAGACATAGCAGGTCTTAAATAGCATAGAGGTAAAGGGGTTAGATTTGAGCAGTTTAGTAAGACAAAAGGTAGTTAGACTTATCGGCACCAAGGCAGAGTGCTTGGATGGGGGTGCTGCAGGAAGAGCAGTCAGACAGAAGAGGTGTAAGCACTTTAAAACAGTAGTAGAAATTACAATCCAGCTAATACAGTTGAAAAACTCCTAATAACACAGTTGAAATGTGCTTAGTTCTATTGAAAATCTAACAAAGTGCCAGGTGTCTATAGCAGGGAAAACTCCTGGCCAATCAGAGTGGGTTTGCTGGAAGCACCCGTGTTCCGATTAGCTGCGCTGTCCCGTACCTTCCAAGGAGCTGCAGGCGGGTGTCCTGGTCTTGGTCGGTGGCTGGCTGGGTGCCGGCCGACCGTGGGTGAGCTGGAGCAGCCCTGTTCAGGGACAAGCAGCTTCCAAGGAGCTGCAGGCGGGTGTCCTGGTCTTGGTCGGTGGCTGGCTGGGTGCCGGCCGACCGTGGTGAGCTGGAGCAGCCCTGTTCAGGGACAAGCAGCTTCCAAGGAGCTGCAGGCGGTGTCCTGGTCTTGGTCGGTGGCTGGCTGGGTGCCGGCCGACCGTGGGTGAGCTGGAGCAGCCCTGTTCAGGGACAAGCAGCTTCCAAGGAGCTGCAGGCGGGTGTCCTGGTCTTGGTCGGTGGCTGGCTGGGTGCCGGCCGACCATGGGTGAGCTGGAGCAGCCCTGTTCAGGGACAAGCAGCTTCCAAGGA
Source organism: Neoceratodus forsteri (assembly GCA_016271365.2). Taxonomy (NCBI): domain Eukaryota; kingdom Metazoa; phylum Chordata; order Ceratodontiformes; family Ceratodontidae; genus Neoceratodus; species Neoceratodus forsteri. Next base: position 1,645,946,603 of record CM057450.1, read on the forward strand.
GCTGCAGGTGGGTGTCCTGGTCTTGGTCGGTGGCTGGCTGGGTGCCGGCCGACCGTGGGTGAGCTGGAGCAGCCCTGTTCAGGGACAAGCAGCTTCCAAGGAGCTGCAGGCGGGTGTCCTGGTCTTGGTCGTGTGTGCCTCATTGTAGCGTTCCTCTGCCACTGTTCTGGGTCATCGGAAGGGGGTGATGAGCCAGGGATGCAATGGGTGTGCAGCATCACCTGTGGGAGTAGATGTGTCTCCATTAGTTAATGGTATTACACTGTGGCATGTGACCCGACCCCATCTCGCCCTGTGTTGTGTGCCCCTGTCTTGCCCCCCCATCCATGCTTCTGCATGCCTGGCAGTCCTGCTTCCCCTGCCCCTGCTGCCCCTGCCTGCCCCCATCCATCCTATGGCACACATCGGGACCATGCCACCCTGCTGCTGCCCCAGCACCATTCCACATCCCTGCTGGCCCAGAGCCCCCAAGCCTGCGGTCTCCCGCCCACGGCCCACCCCAGGTGTCCCGGGCATGGTGGCCACCCCCGGGCTGCTGCTGGCGCACAGTCACATGTACCTAACAGGTGTCCAGTTTGGATGTCCCCAGCCTCGAACCTTGCACAGAGTGCCAACTGGTGCCATATGTATGCATCATGTGTGCTCCCAGGGTGTGTGGCGCAGACATTGGTGATGTGCCCCGTGGCATCACACACCACCTGGCTATTCACTGAATGGTACCCCTTCTGATTCACGTGTGTGACGCCCTCCTCACCAAGTGATGCACAGATTGCCACATGGGTACAGTCAATGGCCCCTATGACACCTGGCATGCGTGCCACCCTGTGGAACTCCTGCATGGCTTCTGTCTGCTCTGCCTGTATGCTGGGGAATCTGATGTATTCTGAAGCATGTGGTAGCAGTGCAGTGAGGAACTGTGTGAGGATGTGGGACGTTGAGGCCTGTAATATGCCAGTTGTATCCCCTGTTGGCCTCTGGAAGGTTCCCGTGGTGAGCAGGCACATGACCGATGTCACCTTGGTCTCGACCATGATGGCATGTCCTCGTGCAGTGGGTGCCTGCATCACATCATGGCACAGCTCACATAGCTGCCTCAGCTTGGCCCTGTTGAGGCAGGATCACCCGACTGTCTCCATCTCTGTCAGCTGCTTGAAGGACAGCCAGGCATGGTACCGCCGTGGGGCCGGCCGCCTACGGTTACTTCTGGCGCCCTGCCTCCTCCTCCTCCTCCTCATTGGGGCACCAGCAATGGCGACTGCTTCTGGGTTCATCCCCTCTGTTGCTGTAGCCCTGTGGTGTGGCTTGCTGTCTGTGCCTCTCTCTCTATTATGACTTCCCCTCTGTGTGTGTCCTGCTGTTGTCGTTCCATTGACTGCCTGCTGTTGTGCTGGACTTAAGTCTCCTTCTTTTGTACTTATCTTTTTAGGGCACATCCTGGCTTTGCACTGGAGTTGCTCCATTGCTGCTCCTTGGTTTTGCTCTGTGGATAGGGATGCGCGGTGTATGCATGGGTACGCCCCCTGTACATGCACCGCATGTCATTACGTTGCACCTATGGCACTTGTCTTTCGGTGCAGGGCATCTAATTTGCACTGGCACTTCCTCCCTGTGCCTGAATCACCTTCTGGTGCATTTCCGACTTGCGCTGGTGCATCTGAGATGTGCCAGGCACATCTGTTTTGGGAATCCTGCCCAAAATGTGTAAAAAGATGGTTTAGGTGTCCTCTAACTGTTGTGGGAAGAATCTTCCATAGTGTATACCTCAAGGTCTAAAGGATGTCAAATTGCAAAGGATGGTTGCCAGATGTTTGTGTTGCAAATGGGGTTTTTGACAGCCAGCATTAAAACTCCAACCACCAGGGATTTTGGGGTGTGGCATCAAGTCAGTCTCATTGTGCAGTACGATGGCCAGAGGCCATAGCATGAGGCCCTGCTACCTCAGATGTCCCACCCCCATTCCCAACAACATACCTTCAGGCCCACTTGGGGAAAGCCTTTTTATGTTGACTCTGTGCAGCCCAAGAAAAATATTGCAGCAGCTTTCTCAGAAGCAGGCTGTGGAGGCGCGGCACTGTTGTGGCCAATGCCCCCACAGCCTGCAAAGACTTGTCCCATGTCCCCCAATCTCCTTGCACACTGCTGCTGACACAAGTTTGGAACCTTGTCACCAACTTGTCACAATTTCGCCGCTGCAATCAGGGCCCACCTCGTCATTGCAGCGTGAGCCATCTGCTGCAATGAGGGAGCGACCCGTCATTGCAGGGAGGGATCTAGAAAGACTGATATTGTTTGTGAACATGGCAGTGGCTTGCCGCATGTTCACAAACAATATAACCCCCCCACTGTGTTTATTTGCTGACGGGGCCCTAAATCTCTGTCGGCACTCTGTAACACTCCCCACGCTTTTATTCCTGCCGACAGGGTGGCCAATCCCCGTTGGCATAATGATAACCCCTCCCTTTGTGTGCCGTCAGGGGTGCCCAATCCCCCTTCAGCTACTGCTGATCCCCTCAAAAGAAAGCCTCTGGTGGCACGCTGGGAGTCCACCCCAGCATGCCACATGCCCCTGTAAAGGGAAAAATGGTCCCACGATGTCTTTTGTTGTTTTTTTCCCCCTGCAAAAAAGGAAACGGTCCCTTGTAGTCTTCCTGCCCCCACCCACAACTCGCACCCACCCACTGTGAACCCTGCCTCCCCACACCCCATCCCATACTTACCTCCAGACTTGGCGCAACGATCTTCGGTGGACCGGGAACACGTCTGCACTCTTGAAAGTTGACCACAAACTGAAGAAATGCCAGTAAGCTGTATAATGGAATAAATTTGGGTTTTTTTCAACTTTAGTGCATATCTCGGGCATTTTGGGGAATTTTTGCACCAAATTTTCAACATGGAGTTTTTGGGACCCCTTCTCATGAATGCTTGAACTGTCATGGCGTTAATCGGTCCCAAAAAGTTATTTCATGGTCACTGCATGGAATCACCTTTAGGGGCTGATTAACAAAATGGAAGTGCCAGTGTTCATGAGGTGGGCTCTCAAAAAGCCTATGTTGCAAATTTGGTGGAAAAAATCCAAAAAATGACTGTTTTAAGAGCATGCACTGCGCAGTTGCTACGCACGCTCGTAACTTCATGAATTTACAATATTTTCATGCCAGATTTTCAACATTGGCATTTTGTCACACCTCCTTGTGAACAGTACAGCTGTCATTGTTCACATCCTGGCAGAAATGTGTTTTCGCTCTCCCGGCTCAGAATAGCACGGTTGCTGTGGGAAATCAGTGTTTGGGACAGATTAAGAAAATGACAGTGACACTGTTCATGCGTAGAGGTTCTGCAATGGCTTTGTTGAAAATTTGGTAATGATACTCCATAAAATCACTGTGTTATGAGTGTGCGTTGCACAGTTTGCACGCACGCTCGTAACTTCGCAAATTTATATTTTCAGTCCAGATTTTCAACATTGCCATTTTCCCACACCTACTTATGAACAGTGCAGCTGTCATTTTTCCCATCCTGGCCGAAATGTGTTTTCGCACTTCTGGCACAGAATAGAGCGATCGCTGTGGGAAATGTCTATCCAGGACAGACTAAGAAAATGATAGTGATACTGTTCATGAGTAGAGGTCCTAAAATGCCTATGTTGAAAATTTGGTGATGATAGCCCATTAAATGACTGTGTTACAAGTGTGTGTTGCACACTTTCCACACACCCTTGTAACTTTGCAGATTTGTAATATTGTCATGCCAGATTTTCAACAGTGGCATTTTTTCACACCTCCTTATGAGCAGTACAGCTGTCATTTTTCACATCCTGACTGAAATGTAGTTTCACAGTTGCGGCACAGAATAACACGGTCGTTGTGGGAAATCAGTGTTTGGGACAGATTAAGAAAATGACAATGGCACTGTTCATGAGCAGAGGTCCTAAAAGCCCTATGTTGAAAATTTGGTGACAAAACTCCATAACATGACTGTGTTACAAGCGTGCATTGAATTGTTTCCATGCACCCTTGTAACTTCGCAAATTTGCAATATTTTCACGCCACATTTTCAACAGTGGCAGTTTTTCACACCTCCTTATGAACAGTATAGTTGTCATTTTTCACATCCTGGGTAAAATATGTTTTTGCACTCCTGCCTGAGAATAGTACAGTCACTGTGGGAAATCAGTGTTTGGGACAGATTAAGATCGAACGAGTGAGAGGGGAGAGTGATCGAGCTCAACTGAGCTCTGTCGGGACTGCTGCAGATTTGTTTGTGGGCAGAAAAAGGCCCCAGTGCAAGAGCCCAGTACAAAAGGGCAGCCTGCAGCACTGGGAGAAACAGAACGAGAGAGCGAGTGAGAGAGGGGGAGTGAGCGAACTCACCGGCGCGCTGTCAGAACTGCTGCGGATTTCTTTGTGGGCAGAAAAAGGCATCAAAGCAGGCAGAAGCCCAGTAGAAAATGTCAGCCTGCAGTGCCAGGACAAACAGAATGAGTGTGAGACAGAGGGGGACTGAGTGACCTCAACGGAGCTCTGTCGGGACAGCTGCGGATTTCTTTGTGGACAGACAAAGGTGCCAATGTAGGCAGGAGCTCCGTACACAAGCGCAGCCTGCAGCACCAAGAGAAACAGAATGAGTGAGTGACAGCGTGGTAGTGAGCGAGCTCAACGGAGCTGTATTGTGACTGCTGTGGATTTCTTTGTGGGCAGAAAATGCGGCAACACAGGCAGGAGCCCAGTACAAAAGGCCAGCTTGCAGCTCCGGCAGAAACAGAATGAGTGAGTGAGAGAGGGGGAGTGAGCGAGCTCAATGGAGCTGTGTCAGGACTGCTTCAGATTTCTTTCTGGCCAGAACGAGCTGCCAATGCAGGCAGGAGCCCAGTACAAAAGGGCAGCCTGCAGTATCAGGAGACACAGAACGAGTGAGTGAGGGAGGGTGAGTGAGTGAGCTCAACGGAGCTCTGTTGGGACTGCTGCAGATTTGTTTGTGGGCAGAAAAAGGCAGCAATACACACAGGGGCCCAGTACAAATGGCAGCCTGCAGTGGCGGGAAAACCAGAGTGGGGGGGGGGAGTGAGCGAACTCAACGAAGCTCTATTGTAACTGCTGCAAATTTCTTTGTGGGCAGACGAAGGTGGCAATGCAGGCAGGAGCCCAATAGAAAAGGGCAGTCTGCAGCGCTGGCAGAAACGGAATGAGCGAGTGAGAGAGGGGGAGTCAGCAGGCTCAACAGGCCTTTGTCAGGACTGCTGCAGATTTCTTTGTGGGCAGAAAAAGCCACCAACAGAGGCAGGAGCCCAGTACAAAAGGGCAGCCTGCAGCGCCAGGAGAACCAGAATGAGTGAGTGAGAGGGGTGAGTGAGCCACCTCAACGGAGCTCTGTCAGGACAGCTGCGGATTTCTTACTGGGCAGAACAAGGTGCCAATGCAGGCAGCAGCCCAGTACAAAAGAGCAGCCTGCAGCACCGGGAGACACAGACTGAGTGAGTGACAGAGGGGCAGTGAGCGAGCTCAACACACCAATGCAGTCAACATTTGGCATTGACAAATGCTTGTTTTTTGTTTGTTCTTGCACTTGTACAAAGTGAACATATTACTCTGATACTGCTTTTCAGAGGTGTGTCACTGTCGGGTCCAGTGCAGCTCAAACTGCAATGGGCTCGACCATGACAGTCCAATGATCAGTAAGGCTGATCATGACGCTGATCTGCCAGATGATGGGTTTAAACTTCATGTAGTTGAAAGGAGATAGTCTCATCTAACTGACAGTGGCTACCTTCTTTTATCTGCACACTGTCCATCAACCAACTGAGCAGCATCAAACATATCACTCACTTATTTCTAGCCTACAGTAACTCCCACGTATATGCACTGCCACAATGTGCACAAGACACCCTCTGTCACGTGGCCATTGGCAGGCATATGCTCATGAAGATTTGCATCTAAACCAGGCAATCTAGGTAAATAAATTGCATTACAAAAACACTAGGCATTCTGTAGGTCTGGACGTTTCATATCTGAATTTTCTTCTGCTCCACATAAACTGGATAAAGTTCCACATACACATAGTGCTGGAGTCCAGGCATACAAGCAATTAAAAGACTAAAATAATGTTTTATAAACATTCCTCAGTGGCTTTAAAGAGCTAGTGGAAATAAAACAATCAGCCAGGAAAATGATACAAATGTTAAGAATTTGTCAGTTATAACTTTATTTCTGAAGTACTTCTCTTTTTCCTTTTACTCACCTAGAGAGTCTTCTATGTGCTAATTGTGTTCTGGATTTGTGGAACAGCTCTCAGCCTGGCAGCTGACGTATATCTCTACCCCCGCCCACTACAACATCAGCATTGTGATCTCACTGACGGTAACATCACAGGTGACTTAAAGAGGACAGGAAATCATTTCTAACTGGCAGCTGTTTATAAAGTTCTTATTCTCTGAAATTATATCTATTCCCCTAAATTATTCATATGAAACTGTGCCTGAATAAAAAGTGATGGGAAAAATTGTATTTTACATTGTTTTGTTTTTATGGACAGCATTCTGTTACAGTTCTCTTCATGGAACCAGTAATTTGAAGTTTGTGCTATGTCATGGTTTGTGCACAGAACTCTGAGCAAGGTTCTGATAGGTCAAGAGCTCACAATTAGCATTATGTACACAAACCATGACACAGTTAAAACTCCAGATCACAGGTTCCATGAAGAGAACTGTAACAGAACGCTGCCCATAAAAACAAAACAATGCAAAATAGAGCTTTTTATATCACTTTTTATTCAGGTGCAGTTAAATATGGATAATTTAGGTGAATGCATATAAATTCTGAGAATAAGAACTTTTATAAACAGCTGCCAACTAGAAATGGTTTCCTGTCCCCTTTAAGTGGCAGCTACTGAGTCGTTGTTCTTAAGCAGTGGTTATGTCACAGTCAGTGAGGTCACAATACTGATGATGTGGGGTGGGGAACAGAGGTAGATCAGCTACCTGACAGAATGCTGCCCCACACATTACACCTACTAACATCAGATAAACAATCTTCTAAGTAACCAAAGGGAAAAAAAATCACCTCAGATATATATATATATATATATACATCTATATATATCTATATATATCTATATTTAAATATATATATTTATAATGTAATGGTTGACTGCTTTTAAAAACTAATATTAGTATTAGGCAGTAGACTATCTCTTAAATGTCTTCTGATTTTATATAATCTTTTTTTATCTTTTGATTTACTTAGTTCCCATTTTAAAGTTCACTGGTTCACATTGAATGTTGGTGACAGAATGGTCAATATAAATGTACACCACTGCTTGTTGATTTTTCACATCGCTGCTTTTTCATCACCCTGAAAGCAAAAACACAAAACTGAAATTGCCACTGGGGCTTTTGTGACAATGTCATGTAGTAGCTGGACCAGAAGGGGGACTGTGTGTGCTTGTTCCATTTTCTTTCGAATCTGAGGTTCAGATGAGATTGATCTGCCGCCACGCAGCTGCCTGGAGCAGAGTGTAAGAGTGTGTGTGTTGCATATTCAGTGAAGCCTGAAGTTGTCGGCAGAGTTGCCTCAAACAGGAATTCAGGCTAGTAGCTATAGCCACATAGACTAAAATAAATTTGGAAGCTAAACATTAGGTTGCAGCCTCACCAAAAAAAAAGAAAAGAAAAGAAATGGTTGAGCTAGACTATGAAGCATGCAACAATAATGCACTTGCCAATTAGGAAGAAAAGGCAAAACTACCTAATTGCCCAAGCCATTGCAAGGAGGCTGGAAAAATGTCACCTGTACAGGTAAGTGTATGACTACATTCTTAGACAGTCTGTGAACACTTTCCTTTCATTGGGAGTGTGCTGACAACTGTTTGCACCGTAAATAAATGGGCTGCAAGAGTGGTGATGGGTTCTGAAACAGAAGACCTGACAGATTTGACCAAAGGTAAGGGTAGTAAGTTTTACTGATTTATTTGTAAAGTTTTGAAATGGATCAATTGTTTATGCACTCATTGGATGCTGTTTTGTTGCCCACAAGTTAGCCCACATCATTTTCATGCTGCAGGAACTCGAGGTGGGACTTGAACAGGAGGTACTACATACTGCGCAGCTACAATGAGTTCCTATACCAGCTGTTGTCTACAATTCTCAAGGGCACCTATGTAGGAATGACTAACTGAACAACTGACAGCACTAACAGCATAGTTTGAATGTAGAGCCCGGAGTCCTAATGGATCTTACATGTGGTGCTCACAACCTCTTGCCACCTACAAGGGACTCCGGTTCATTTCTGTTCTTCCTAGGACTGCAGATGAAATGGGTTGTAAGGAGAGGGAGGCACAACTTCAAATGCAGCAACTGGTTTTATTTAAGGAAAAGTGCAGGGGTCATGACCAACTGTAGGGAAGTCTATAACTAGCACACTAGAGGCACTTGAAAATATCTATACACTATGGCAATGTCAGACTTTTGATTCTCTGTATCAGTAGCAATTAACTTCAGACTCTGTAGCACCAGTAGATTCTAGAGTCTGTAGCATCAATAAATTCTAAGATCTATAGCATCAATGAATTCTAAACTCTACTACCCAGACCAGGGGTTACTATAGTACTGCTGACTGGTGTACTGACCAAACTCCGAAACCCCTACAGCAAAATCCCCCACAGCGACAATTTCGAATGGTTTAAAAATTGTCACTATGGGGGAACTGAGGGTGAAATGTCGCCCTTTTGCCATGTGTGCCCCCCCCTTCAAATCAACTCTGACTCGAAGTTGATAATCATTTAGAAATGGGGGCGCGTTTCATGGGGCACAATCCCCCTAAGAGAAACACTCCAATGTCGGACAGGTGAAATATCGCCTGTCGACATTGGGGATCTCGCTGTGCCAAATGTCGACAATGATGTTGTCACATCTGCATAGGTAAACCCTGTTGAGTTAACCCTCATTGCAGCTGTAAAGGAACTGGTTAGAAAGGGAAATCTGTGTGAGAGCTTTGTAGGCACACAAGTGCACCAAGGTGAAGTCAAACAGGCACTTTGCAGGGAAAAAACACAACACTTTTTTTCTAGGTGGGGACACTCAGAGGAGACTCCTCATCCCTAAACTGAAGGTTCAATAACCTGGTAAAGGGTGTTGTAGAAAGCCAGACTGGCTGCAGTTACAGTTTCTTTATCATGAGTACATCTTGGCAGATTACTGATCATCCAAGAAGAAATGTTTAAGTCTCTTTATAGAACCCTTGAGCATCGTTGGAGATCAGGGCAGACCACCAGTTTAGGTCACCATGACACTTGTAGGCTTTAAATTCCATGGAACTTGCAGCTTTCATACTTGGTCTTGCAGCTTTTGTTATTGATCTTGCAACTTTCATTGTCCTGAAACTAGAAAAATCCCTCCCCACTGAATATTGGAGCCCTCACTATTGAGCTGGTGTGTTTCCTAGTCTTACTTCACTGGCCCTTATCAGAGCCTGTCCTAACTTCTTCTGTTCTAGCTAGTGGCTGCCCACTTTTGTAATCCACTAGGATTGCCGAGGAATAGTTCCTTTACCTCCACAGAGGAGATTAGTTCTCAGCTGTGTAGTGACCAGAGTGCAGCATGCAACAGTAGTTCAACATAGAATGACACAGTTCCAAAGTAATTTGCACAGTTCTGAGATAATTAGTACAGTTCAGGAATAATTGCACAGTTCTAGGGCAAATTATTTTATTTATTTAATTAAGTTTTGGTAACTGGGTAAGTCCATTGAGACAATTGTTGTCCCTTTTTCAGGGCAACCCGGAAGTGCGGTATGTATACAGTACAGTGCATTAACATAGCAATAACAGTTACAAAGGAAAAATTGATGTGCAGCATTCAGTGATCCACAGGATTATGATACAGTCATGGGTTTATGAAATAACAAGCAGGCAGGTTGCACAGTAATGTGACAAGTACATGACACATTCAAGAGAGTGCACTACAGTATATTATTGTTAGCTAATGATATCGGATACAAGAGGGCAAACCAGTAGCAGTTATGTTTAAAGGTGAGGCACAGAAGGCAAGGTAACAAGCCAGGGTTAAAGGAAGAGCAAGGATAAGAAATAGAGCTGTTGGGGTTGGGGTTTAATATCACCGGTAGCAGGAGCAAGGTGTAAAGGGAGAGAGAAAAGAAAGCAAGTTGGATTGGAACTGAGGAATGGTGGAGCATGACAGAATGGAGAGAGGAAGGGAGTTCCAGTCAGACACAGCTGCATAGATGAATGATTTACAGGCCACAACTAACCACGGTTTTGGCATTATGAGATGAGAGAGGGAGGGAGGCAGAACTCAGAGTTCGTTGAGGTTGTCTTAAATGAATAGACTCACTAAGGCAAAGAGGATTATGTTTGTGGACCAGCTTGTACAGAAAACTCAGAGTGGCATACCTTAGTTTAGATTCATATGATAACCAACCAAGGAAAGATGGGACATCACAGTGGTGGTGATGGGCATTTACCCCCTAGGGCAAACCTACCAACCCTATGGTAAGCCTGTTTGAGGAGCAATAAGTTAGTAGTGTTAGTTGTGAGCAGAAGCAGAGCACCATATGATAGAAGTGGAAGAAGAGTGGAGGATGCAATCTTATGACAAAAGGTTGAGTTGAGGAAGGGGCAGATACGATAGAGAAGGCCTATCTTTTGGTTCAGAGATTTGATTAGGATGGAGACATGAGCATTCAGGGATAGTAAGGTATCCAAGGTGATGTCCAGGTATTTAAAGGTATGGACAAGTTCAAGGGTATCACCATTGAGGGAAGTAATCCTGAAAGGGGGGAGGTTAGAGGAGGAAGAGGGTGGATGGGAGAATAGCATACTTTTTGTTTTCTTGGTGTTAAGAACAAGATGATTTCATATAAAACATCCTACAAGAGCAGCAAAATCAGATGCTAGCATACTATTAATCCACTCGACATCAGAAGAGAAATGATAGATGATTGCATCATCTGCATAGAGGTGCATGGAAGCCCCTCCACAGTTATTTGGCAGATCATTAATAAATAGGGAGAACAGCAGTGGGCCCAGTATGAAACCCTACAGAACTCTATAAGAACCAGCCAACTTGACCCTTTGTGAGTGGCAGGTGAGATAACTTTGGACCCATGCTAAGGCACTGGCGTCAAGGCCAAGAACTTGTAGCTGCTGAAGCAGGAGACCGTGGTTGACCAGGTCAAATGCCTTTGCGAGGTTGACGAAGATGGAGCCAGTGGCAAATCCCTGATCCACAGCCTGGAGCAGATCAGAAGTGACTTTAATTAAGGCAGTGAGGGTACTATGGTTCTTTCTGAACCCATGCTGGTAGGGAGATAGCAGGTTATGGTGTTCCAGGTAGTTCTGGAGGTGATCATATACGATTCACTCCTGGATTTTTGCCAACGGACAAAGGATGGAGATGAGTCTAAAATTTTTGGCAACAGTGTTAGGCCCACCCTTATGAATGGGCATTGTCTGGGACAGTGCTTGATAGGAAGGACCGGTTAAACAGATCACGAACAGGGCAGGAGAGGACAGGAGCTCCCAACTTCAGAAATTTAGGCTCAAGGGTGTCATGACCTGGTGAGCTATCAGGTTTCAGCTTAGCATGGATAACTTACACAGGTCAGGGGCAAATAACACAGTTCCAGGGTAATTGCACCGTTCAGGTGCAATTGGCACAGTTCCAATGCAAATTAACACAGTACAAGGGCAGTTGCACAGTTTAGGGATAAATAACATAGTTCCATAGGCAACTGCACAGTTCAGTGCAACTGGCACATTTTCTGGGCAAGCTAACACACTTCCAGTGGCAATTGCACAGTTCAGGGATAAGTAATAGAGTTCCAGGGGCAATTGCACAGTTCAGTACAATTGGCACATTTCCTGAGCAAGCTAACACACTTTCAGTGGCAATTGTAAGTTCAGGGATAAGTAATAAAGTTCCAGGGGCAATTGCACAGTTCAGGGGTACATAACACAGTTCTGGGGTAATTGCACAGTTCAAATAATTCATTGCAATATCCAAAAGCCTTTGCTTATTACCCCTATGGTATCCCCTAGGAGCTCTCTCTTTCTAGCCCCACTGAAGTACTTGGCTTACTTTCCCCATCCCCTTTTATTGGGTTACTGATCCACTTCAGCACTCCACCACTTCTGTGAGCAGTCTGGAGGTTGGAGGAGATCAGGGAACACCCACCCATGTATGCAGCCTCAGCTGCTTTGAATAGTGCTCTTGGGGTGGCTGATTCAAATAAATAAATGAAAGAAAAAAATGAAACAAGAAAGAAAATAAACAGACTGCCCTTTTGAACTGGGCTGCCCACCCTTAGGAAACTCTGCTGATAAATATTTAAATATTCAAATGGTGTTTGCAACCCTTGGCTCTGCCTCTGGGATGCTCTTTGTTCACTTTTTTGAAAGGCTGTAGCCTGCAGTTCAAGGGACTGAAGCAAAAGCCACACCCCTGCCGCCTGAGCTATTTAAACTCTTCCTTCCTGCTTCATTCAAAAGCTTTTTTCTTTGCCAGCCAGAGGCACTGTAGATCTATCCCTTCCCCCCGGGCCTGCTGGGAACTGCCCCCTGCTCTGCTTGGGTTGTGGTCTCTTCTGGTTTGTGCTGGACTCTATTCATTGTGCTTCTCCTGTTTTTGTTAGTATTTCCTGTCTCCGGCTGCTCCTTTCTTCCTTGTGTTGCTTGTTTTTCCATTTGTATTTTCATTTTGTGTTTTTTTTGGGGGGGGCTTTCTAATTTTCTAGCATCCTGTTGCCCTTTGATTGTATTGTGCTAATCCTGTACCTGTGTTCTCAGGACCCTCTTTATTTACCATATGTTGCAAACCAGCAATTTACTGCAAAGTTATATCTCTGCTTCAGTTCCAGCTTTTAATCCTCAGCTTTCCTCCACTTATCATTGTATGCTGAAGCTCCCACTACTGTATTTCCACTGTCTCCTGTGCTTCTACATTAATTGTTTGCACCTGGTCCACACTCATACAGCTCAGCAGCTGCCACTCCATGTTATACTGTGTTTGCTCTATAGCTTTGCTTTCACTCACTCAGTGATAGCTCCCTGCTACATTTTATGGCTCAGGGCCCCCTGCAGCTGACGGTCTCACTTTGCACCAAATTACACATCTTGAGCATGTGAAACTCGGGGCAGGATCCTTCTCATCTGGCCCATAGTTGGAATGTTCTCACTCCAGCAGGAGCTTTAGCCACTGCCACCATCGATGGCACCTCTCAATGTAGAATTTAAGACTTCAGCTACAAGGGATAGGGCCCTTATGCCCAAGAGTGCTCCTTTAGCTGGATGAATCGGGTTCAGCGGTGCCCTCTACTCTATTCTCCCCCTGACTGCCTCTGGTTCACCAGATCTGTTTTAGTTGGCTGGCCAGCTGGGTACCTCAGTGGTCATTGCTGTCCTCCTCCCACCTTGGGGGTCCCACTCAACCTTCAGAGATTCCATTGTTGAAGAGGCCTCTCCCAACCCTTCATGGCTTTCCTGTTAGAGGGATCATGAGAGCTTTCCATCAAATTGGAATACTTTCCTTCCCTTGGATTGGGTTTCTAAATTGCAGCAGCAGATCCCTCACTAAATAAAACACCCCTAGCCTGGAGGGAAGGCAACCTAGGCCTCAGGTCCCCAGAGGTTTCCCCCACAAAGGTTTTTTTTCCTCTCTTCGGTGCCAAAGGTCAGAATCTTAGTTACCCCCTGTATTTGTTTGTTTGTAGAAGTTTATTCCTTAAAAACATTCCAAGGAAAATGAAAGCCCATTTGAGCATTAACTCATTTACAATGGGTTCTACATTCATACATAACAAATAATTCAATAAATATACAGCATAAAAAATATACATATTACGTAGACAAACAAGGAGACTTATACAATCACATGCATTCATAGGAATGGATAAAACCATAACTATAGGAAAAATGTCAACGACAGCAGCAGTATTTTAATTGTGCAAACTCTTGAAACAGCCAACTTTTGATCCTATTCTGTGGGACAACTGCTTTTGATTTCAAATAGTCTGGCAGTCTGTTCCAAATCCTTGGTCCATGGGCAACTACAGTGAAATTTCCCTTTGCTGTTCTCGTTTTAGGAATCACCAGTTTTAAATTTTGTACTGTTCGCGAGTCTGCCCTAGAAGTATGTATTTCAAATATATTGTCTAGGTAGGGTGGTGTCTTTTTCTTCAATTGCTGATAAATCAAATGCATTGTGTGCAGTAGTGTACACTCCATTAAATTAATCCAGTTCAGGGACTGTACATTGTACAGTGATGTGTCATCTGGGGGGCGTACAGGGCAAACCTGGCAAAAATATTCAGGGCTACATCCAACCGGTGAAGTTCAGTCCTGGAAGCCCCCACATAGATCATAGCTCCATAATCAAAAATTGAATTATTGTGGTATTAACTATATGTTTTCTAGTGTTAATTGGTACACAGTGTCTCAGTCTGTACAATACCCTCAGCATAGAATGTAGTTTTTCAATCAAACTGTCTAAATGCAAATCCCATTTTAACTGCATCTTACTACACACCTAAGTACTTATAAGAATTCACTTGTGTTAATAATTGGGGTGTGTGTGTGTGTGTGTGTGTGTGTGTGTGTGTGTTTTGATTTGAAGTGTATGTGAAGTAACAACCTGTTTATTCCCCAAAAGCATAACTTGTGATTTACTGTTATTTAATATTCAATTTCATGATCTAAAATACTCCTGCAAGAAATCAAAGTCACTTTGAAGTGATTTTTGAATTTTCAGGATAGATGCACCTTCCACATACAAAATCACATCATCTGCATAAATATGGTGCCTTACACCCTTTATAAGGGGACCAGCACCATTTGTGTACAGATTAAACAGTGTACAGATTGTCAGTGTCAGTGGCTCAGTTGGTTACACACTTGCCTCTGAGACCGAGAGATCAGTAGGCTGTGGATTCTATCCCCACACCAGGCACTTGGGTTAACATCCCAATACTGACACAGTAGTGCAGCATGAGGGGGTGCTGCACTCCAGAGGTGCTGTCTTTCAGATGAGACATTAAACTGAGGTCCCGTCAGCCTGTTCTGGTAGTTGTTCAGGTGGACGTTAAACATCCCATGGCACTTCTCAATAAGAATAGGGGAATTTTTATTCAGAAAACTAAAGTAAACCATAACGAACAATTTGTACAGTACAGCAAAATTAACAGAAAAGGAATTAAAAAAAACATCATGCAATCTTCACATTTGAGTCTAAGAGGAGACTGGAAGAAAAAACAAGATTAGAAAGTATTAACATCATGCCCTAATAAAAAAAAACCCTGATGAAAATAAACAAGAATACTATATAACTTTCCTGAAAGAGAAAAAGAAATTTGATACATGAGAATCAAAACCAAAAACACCTAACACCAACATAAAAAGTATATAAACAAAGTAATACTCACTAGAAAAAAACACGCCGCTCCTCTCAAGAGTTTACATGTCAGAAGATCTCTGACCCCTTTCCCTTAGCTCATGAAACCGAATGAAACAGAAATAATACTGAAAGATATAATGGAGAGACAACCAAAGACTCACAAAATCGTTTCTGCAGCAGCCACATCAGTTTGCCCGCAAAACATGCAGGCCAGAACTGCCACCAGTCATCATGTAGTTGCTGAGGGAATGTCAGGTGCTCCTTTTTACAAATTCCTTGCACTTCTGTATTAATTCTCCCAATCAACCCTGCTGCATCCACATTTTTTATTTGCAACACATATTGGCATCGAATCTGCCAGATAACCCACTTGATAGCTGACATCACCACCCTAAAGGTACCCTTATGAAATCTTTTCCAGTCATCCCCCACTTGCCCATAAATTAGGATATCATAATTCATATTACGCAATTGTGGCAATCCCCAAGCCCTAGCCAAGGCATCCCATAGTACAGAATTATAAGAACATTCAAAAAACAAGTGCAACATTGTCTCAACCTCATTTATGCAGCTATCTCTCAAACAACCCCATTCTGCCAGCATCTTATGATGATGATTACTCCTGACATTCAAACGGTCATGACAACACGTCCACAAAGTGTCCCACATTTTAGGAGGAACCTGCACCTCTGTAAGCTGGGCAATAACATCTGCCACTTTGATATTGACAGACAAGGTAAAACTGGACTCTGGCCACGTCCTTTGTGAGAAGAGAAATGTAGGCTTGCTTACATGTAGCACACCTCATATCCTAGATCATAAAACTCCATCCCTTTAGTTTCTTAAAAACTTCTTTCAAGTAAACATCATCCCCCACTAAGCGAATTCTACACAGCCCCCAGACCTGACTTTCCCATTGTCAGAAAAAATAGTAACACCTATCTTTTAAAAAAAAATACACCCACACCCATTGGTTACTCGTTACCAAAGGGAGAAGATTAGCATATGCAAATATGAAAAGGAAAAAAATGACAGGATGAAGCATGCCTAAACCCCCCTCCTGAACAGTGCAGTATGTAATTTGCTGTTTTACAGGGTTCAACCTACTGCCCCACAACAATTGAAAAGCAATGCTATAAAGTCTGGTTTCAAGTTTAACAGGCAGAGGAAAGATGCTACAAATTGTTAAAAACACAGGAATAATAACAGTTTTAAACATAAATATCCGTTTTTTTCTTTGACATTGGGAAAGCCTTCCATCTGTGAACCTTCTCCTTCACTAGGTTAAGACAGGAAACCCAATTAAGCAAAGCCAAATCCTCTGACCCAAAAGAAATTCCCAGAATTTGTATGGGAGGCTGAGTGATCTGAATACCCGCTATAGGATCATTCACTAAACCGTCCATCCCATGACTCCAAACACCCCCACTTTTTCAGTATTAATCCAGGACCCCGAGACTTTTGAAAAGGCTGCCACCACCTCGAGTGCTTTCTCACCTGAAAATCAATCCATCACCATAATGGTGACATCATCCACAAAAGCCATTGTCACAGGAAACTGCTGTTGGCCAATTCCTAAGATATGCTTTATGTCATTCTCATATTCCAGACGTTGCAACAAGGGATCTATGGCAAACACGTATAATAGGGGGCTGAGTGGACAAACCAGTCATGCCCCCCTCACAATTTGAATGTGCCTTCCAGGTCTGCCATTCACTACTGGATTTGTAAAAGCGTTTCTGTAAAGAATTCGCAGCCACAGAATGAAGGCCTCGGGTATGCCATATCTTTTCAATACCACAAATAAATAGTCATGTGGAACTGCATCGAAAGCCTGAGAATAATCCAAAGTAAGAAGGAATCCCAAGGCATCTTCCTGACAAAAGGTCTCTCTAATCAGTTTCAGATTGTCCAGCATAAATCTTTGAGGCACAGCACACGTCTGTGCCTCATTGATAATGAACTGGGCCACCTTTGCCAATCTAACACATAAAAGTTTACTCAAAACTTTACAATCTGAATTGAGCAAGCTGATGGGTCTCCAATTTGAGAGGCATGTTCTATCACCCTTTTTGTACAGGAAAATCAAGACTGTCAGCCAAAGCCTGAGGAAAAGGGGCCTCTCCCAATAGAACAGAATTAATCACAATGAGTAAACAGTCACTCAATAATTCGATTGTTTTTTCATAAAATTCCTTGGAAGACCATCAGGCCCCGGAGCCACCCCCGTTTTAACCCCAGAAAAGGCCATTAGCAATTCACCATTGGTAATTGGGGTAGTTAAAAATTTCACCTCTCCTCAAGGAATTTCAGGGATTTCCAGATTATGCAAAAATTCTCCTAAAGACACCGGGCAGGGTTCAGATCATAGAAAAAAGTCCTGACATGATCCTCTACCACTGTCAGTAGTGATTCTCCCTGTACCAGTTTGTAAATCTGATATAAATCTAGACTTGATTCATTGATGGCAACTATCATAGTGGTTGATTTGCTGCCCCTTCCCCTAAGTCCCAGCCTTTTGTTCAAAAAGCAAAGTTTGGGCTCTGTCATATTGAAAGGACTTCATGTCAATCTTAATCTCCTTGATGTGGTCAGAAAGGTCGGCCCCTGTTTCCACTGCCTGTGAAAGCAAAATCTGCAGTTGATTTATTAGTCGAAGGTAATTTAAATATTTCGTATTGGAAGCTTGTTTAGCTCTTTTGCTACAAAACAGCTGAATATCCTTTTTAGTGTCCTGTCACCACATTAAGGAGTTCTCATACAGCTCAAACACAGATACTCTGGCTCTGATTTCTTCATATAAAGCAACCAAGAAAGCAGGATCTTCCAAGGAAGATACATTCAGGCTCCATTTGCTATTTGACTGTGGCTTGTTGCCAGGGAAACCAAAAGTAGCACTAGCAATTTGTGGTCTGAGGTTTCCATGGGAACAACACCACAAATCAGGATAGGTAACCACTGGGAGACAAAAATGTAATCAATCCGAGTGGATAGTCTACCTTTAAAAAAATGTGAGGAGGGGTATAAGAGGTTCTGACTGCACAATCTTTTAAATTGGCCAATGTATACAATTTATTGAGAAAATTAGTATCGCTGTATAGTTTACCAGTCTGCCCAGTTTTATCCTGTAAAGAAAGTATGCAATTAATATCCCCTCTCCCCAAAAAAATCAATGTCTTGGTTGTATACAAAAAAATTTGAATAATCTTTATGACTTCAATCTGCTGGAACTTAGTTTGAGGGCTGTAAAGGTTAATTAACCATAGATCCAGTCCCTTATATCTAACATCCAACAGCAGCACCTTCCCTGGAAGCAAATCAGTGAGCCTAGACACAGTTACCCCTATACCCTTTACTAAAATTCCCAGGCCAGAGCAAACCTCTTCCCCTAAGAACCAAAAAGATGGACCACAGTGCAATTCCTTTATAGCTAGGAATTGCTCTCGAACAGTATGCAATTGGGTGTCCTGTAACAAAAAAATGTCTAAACATAGGTCATGTAATAAAGAAAAAGTTGTATGCCTTTTTTGCGGATTCTTTATACTATTGGTATTTAGGGAACCCACAGGCAAAGACCAAGCCATTTAGATAGTCAAGACGGCTCTGGTGGTAAATCCTTTAACTCCTTCTCTACTGAAAGTTTACCAGTTGATTTTTTTGCAGACTTCTTTTTTTTTTGCAGTGGCCCTGGGGGCATCTGAGGTAAGTTCTGAGTCTGTAGCAGGGTCAGGTAAAGAAGAAGCAATTGAAGAAGAATCAGAATCATCATCGTCCTCCATCCACTGTTTCCTCTTGGTCAGGGCTGTAAATCTATTACCAGTCCAAACTTTATAACCATGACTCATAGCCAGCTGTGCCTCCTCCTTTCTCCTATGGCTTTTCCAGAGGGCAGTGGGGGCAGAAAAACTGTATCTGAGTCAGGATATGCAGCAGGCATTGGGGTAACCCCATCAACCACTGCCCCAGTATCCGTCTGTAAGTGTGGACCCAAATCAGGCTCATCACCCTCCATAAGGGTGTCACCTTCCGATTGTGAACCTATACCCAGTGTAGGGCTCGGAGAACTGGCTCTGATTCCAAAGACCCTATTGCTCCAGGTAGCTCTGCAAACTTCCTTTGAGGGGGTTAGGAGTTGTCGGGGGGTGGTGGCTCCTGGTCGATATCATCTTCAGTATCATGGTTATTATGTGCAGTCCAAGGACAAGTCTAGAATGAGTGCGTCATATCCTCACATAAATTGCAGTACAAGGGTGTGGGGCAATTCAAAGCCTCATGGCCAATACCACCATGCAGTGTACAATTCAGCTGGTCACAGATGCTGCTCAAATGTGTCTAAGGACCACAGTGAAAGCAAGACCTCAGCTAGCCAGCATAAAATACGAAGCCACAGTCTCGGCCAACAAAATAACAGCTGGGAAGGTGTTAAATAGTGCCATTTAACTGAGGCAACCATACCCTGATATGTCAACCCCCGGTCCAGATATCCTCCATGTCCATAATCGGATCAGGAAGGCCCAATACTGTACATTTACTTTTTATCCAATACAATATATCGCCAATAGCTACCCCCTCATTTTTAAAAAGAACTGTGATAGTACAGAAAGTAGGTCTAGACAGGGGGATCGCCATGAAAGGTGACCACCCGGGAGATTGACGAAGGCCTTGTTACCTCTGCCAAAACAATTCCTTTTAAAGCTTGCATCGAAAATGGGGTCACCCGAGGTATGTATCAAAACATAGATTTCCTAGGCAAAAACCCCATGCTATCCTTCAATATAGACTTACCCACAAAAATTTGGCCAGGGTAAATTTCAAGGCCTTGTCAATATTTAATGCATACAGCGTTCTGGCATTTAGCCATTTCTGGAGAAGCATGAAAAATTCCAGCAAAGATCCTAGCATTTGGGCCACAGGTTGAAGGGGTAGATCTTGTTGCACCCCATCTGTTATTCCTTGAGCCTCTGTTTCCCTTGGCCAGAGCCGACAATGCAGTAGCAGAATCATCACTACTGTGCGCTGCTACTGCAGGCATATGAACTGGGATGGGCGGCGGTAGGTTGCTACTGACAGGGCCAGGGGAAGAGACATGCAATACTTCGGCTGATTCCTGGTGCAGTTTTGATAAGAACTGTGCCTGGGGGCCGGCCCATCGGTGCGCAGTTGGATTTCTGCTTGTGACGCCAGTGACCCGGGTTCAGGAGCAGACTCGAGTCACTGGAGGGCCAGCTGGGGGAGAAGGCTTGAGTGCCCCAGGGACTGCTCACCTTCTCCAGGGGGAAAAGAGGGACAGGACCCATGGCTTGTCTGACCCCGGGCGGAGGCCCGAGGTACAGCATGCTGGTAGGACAGACCAATGGGGAGTTGTGTGGTGGATGTCGGCATAATGCCTTGACGTCAGGGCTTACACCACACAGAGAGAAAAAGGGAAAAAGCACCACCAAAGCATGGGTAGATGGAGTTCCAGTGCCAGCCCTGACTGCGACTGCCTGCCTGACCACTGGGGGACCCGACAAGACAAGAAGATATCGGGGTGTCCGGGCCCCACCCCATACCCGCCTGGGGGTATAGCCACGGCTCCATGGGGGGAACCTCCGGGGATTCAGGTAGGCCAGTCATGGGGAGGCACATAAGAGTCTCCCAAAAAAGCATAGCTCCGGGGCGAAGGGTAAGGAGGAGAAAAATAGAAAGTAAAAAAAAAAAAGAACTTTGCCTGGGAGTTTGGGGAAGCACCCATTTCAAGAGAGGCCGGGATTTCCATAGGGTCCATAGGAAGATCAGATACCCTGTTGGGAGAGGCCCACAGTTTGTCTTTCGAATGACAAACCCAACCCACTTGGTGGAGGACTTCACTGACTGATAAATCAGTCACTAGAATACTGTCATCATAGCCTGGGGTACTCTGTAATGGCGCAGGTACTGCCAGATCCTCCATGCAATCAGCCCACCTCTTATGCTGGTTTTTCAGATCTTCATCATTTACCTTGTCTCCCCCAGCTTTAATCATATCTCTGAAATCCCCATACTTAAGTAGAGAATCCCATCTGAAGCCACAGTATCTGACCCCACCTCCATTGTGTCACCAAGCTGCTGTAATTCATTTTTGTTCATGTATACAGTCCCAACTGAAGAAACAACCCCCCCACTCAACAAGTGCTGAGGAGGCCCAGCCTGAGCAGTAGCTATAAGCACTACTTTGATAATGTCAGTGGTTTTTAACATTGTAACACTAACCCTGAAAGTCTCTGAAATAGTGTTACTCACTGTGACCACTCCAGTTGTAATCGAGCACTTATTAGCAGCTGCAGTGTTCAGTACTAAATCCGCATCCCCAAGAACTCTGGCATGGGGCGTTGGCCAGCTGTCAGATGACACAGTAGATACGTCAGTCTGCTTTCCTTCCCTGTCCACACTCAGCTTTGTAGTCTGGGTGTTAAGGGGGCTATCCAAGTCCATCTGTACAAGTAAGCTGGTCTCCAAATAGTCGGGTCCATCACATGAATCCATGAGCATTAATAATTGCAATAAGTGCCATCATTGTTGCACAGAAAGCTGTGCAACCAAATCATCCTCTGAGAACACCACCTGGTGTTCAGTAACTTGCTCCTCTACCATTTCAATGGGTTCCTAAGTCACAACAAAAATGTTCTCCTCAGAAGAACCTGCAAGTTCACCAGTCACCAGGCCCAGCCCAGGATCATTAGCATTATTGTAGTCCTTTACCTCTGTGGCAGTTTTTAAATCTCCTGTTTTTCTTTCCTTATAAACCTCAGCCTCTTATCCAGCAATCTCTTTTCCTTTTTCTTTTGCAGTGGACATATTTTCTGTTTTTCCATTCTTCAATTCTATCTCCATTTCTTCAGCCTCTAGTGGACTCAAGACAGGGGAGGAGGCCTGCTCTCCTGTCTCCAGCACATCCTTCTTTCCAAAGTTTCACCTGAAGTGCCTATCTTGGGAGATGGCCAGCAATTCCCCCCGTGGTGAGTAGGGGAATTTCCATGGTGTCCTGGCCAAATTTCCCCCATTCACTAGAAATACCACCAACAGCTTAATCTGGTTCAATTTCAGTTGGTTACCATCTGTATCCCCCTCCCCCTGGTCGCCCCTGAAAAAGGGACTTCTAGTTTCAGTGGACCTACCAGGTCAACAAAATTCAATACAAAAAAATAATGAACAGTATCAGTCCTAATACCGCTCCTTGGGGAACCCCAGATTTAATACACTTAAGCTATGATGTAAAGAAGCCCAGGGTAACTGATTCTGTCCTACCAGTTAAGTATTCTCTAAACCAATTTAGGGCCACCTAGTCGAGGCCAGTGTCCTTCAGTGTGTCTAATAAGACTGATTGATTAAGCATATCAAATGCTTTGGACAGATCTATAAACATGACCTCTACCAGGAAGCCCTTGTCCATTGAGATCAGAATATCAGATGTCACAGTGGTTAAAGCTGTTAATGTACTGTGACTGGAGTGAAAACCTTGGTATGGGTTATATAAATTGTTGTTCTCCAGAGAGGCCTTTAGCTGTCTCCCTATAAATTTCTCAAAAAGTCTGGAAACTACCAGAAGTAAAGATATGGGTCTATAGTTCTGTATATCATCTTTTATCCCAGATTTATATACAGGAATTACTTTCACCACTTTCCAAGCACTTGGATATGTTCCAGTGGATATAGACAGGTTAAAGATGTCAGAGATTTTTTTGTGCTAGTACAGGGGCTGCATATTTCAAAAGTAACATATGAATAGAGATGTTGTGAAATAAAATTTTGCCAACGAAATTGCAGCAAAATCGGCAATTTCACCGTATGAAATATTTGGCAAAATTTGTGTATTTAGTGAAATATCTTGCACATGTGAAATGTGAAATTTCACCCAAAAATTGCAACATTAGACAGAGGAATTTCACCATTTTGGGGTGAAAATTAGCAATTTTCAGGTGAAATTTTGCAATTTTTGGGTGACATTTCACACCTGAAAAACATTTAGCAAAATGCGCGAATTTCACAAAATATTTTGAGTAACAAAATTTCTTTATTTCGCACAACACTACATAGGAATGCCATCTAAACCTGTAGTTTTTTTGCATCTAATTTTAACAGTTCGTCCATAACCTCTCCAGTACTGATCTTGCAAAAAGTAAAGTTTGGGGATTACTTGGGTTGTTTCTGCAGCTGTTTAGGAAGGTTCTGCTGTTGGATGGAGATGGATGGTGGCCCCCTTTGTGGTTTCCTATCTCCTTGGGAAATCATGCCCTCTCGTCATAATTCATGTAACCTATGTTCAAACCGTTACTCATTTCAGTTATCTCTGACCACTGCCCTCATCTCCAATGACCATGTGTATATTCTAACCTCAATACCAACTCATTACCTCTGCAATGCTTTCCAATCTACTTCTTTTTGGGAGTTTCCTAAGCTACCGTTAGCCTAAGGGAATCCTTCCTATGGCATCTCTAAGGGTGGAACCCTCCTCCGGGTTCCTAGCTTTGGCATCTCTACAGGGTGATATTTCCGAGGCACAGAGAGGAGAACGGCCACAACAAAGTTTATTCAGCAAGTTGCATAAGCACAACAACACACTAAGTTGTGTAAGCACATTGAATTGAAAGGCTATAACCGGCAGTTCAAGGGGCTGAAGAAACAGCCACTCCCCCTTCCTGACCTATTTAAACTCTTCCATCCTGCTTCATTCAGAAGCTTTTTTCTTTGCCCCACCATCCTCCCCTCCTCTTCCAGTGGCTAGCCTCTATACTCGGGGGTGTTTCATAAGCTACCTTTAGCCTAAGGGACTCTAGCACATCTAAAGGTGGAATCCTTCTTTGGATTCCTGCCTTTGGCATCTCTACAGGGTGGATTTCCTAAGGCACAGAGAGGTGAATGGCCACAACAAAGTTTATTCAGCAAGTTACATAAGCACAACACCACAGTAAGTTGCGTAAGCACATTGAAATATAGGGCCTGCTGGTTGCATCACATGGGGCTTGACATTTTTATGTTTGTCTTTAAGCTTATGCAAAGTGAACATATTGCTGTGATACTGCATTTCAGAGGTGTGACATTGTTACTGTCGGGTCCAGTGCAGCTCAAGTTACAATGGGCTTAACTGAGACAGCCCAATGGTTATGTGATGCTGATCATGACACTGCTCTGACAGTTGATGGGTGGAAACTTCTTGTAATTGAAAAGAGGTAGCCACACCTATTGTATCAGACAGTGGTCACTTTCCTTCATCTGCATGATGCTGGCCACCAACCAGGTGAGCAGCATCACTCTCATATTTCTAGCGCACAACTCCTCCTTTGTGTAGACACACTCCCATAATGTCACAAGACACCATTCCTTACACAGCTGGCAGCAGGCAAATACTCAGTACTTTTGTGCGTACAGTGTAAATTCATAGAACAGTGGGGGCAACAAACTGGGAATCAATAAAGAGTTAAAAAAATACACTAACTGCAGAACAAGTCTAGCTAAGCACTCATTTGCAGCCAGAGCACCACAATGGCTAAATGATTTTCCAGTCTGACGGGACTCCAAAAACTGGTCAGTTCAAAAGGGAACTACTAAAGGCTCTCCTACAAGTCACTGTCTGTGGCTGCAGGCAGCAAAAAACCCTCTCTCCCCTTTCACACCCTGTAACTGCTCCATTGAACACTGCAACTGCTCCACTGGCCACCTGAACCGTGTTACCTACCTAATAAGGTACTGAAGGGTGTTGCCTGGCCTCTACTATTTTCTTTCTGCTGTCTCCATGCCTATGTACTAGCCTAAGTATGCCTCATGGTTGCCAACTTCCTGCTTATGTTTGTATATGACAGTGCCTCTTATGGCTGCTACCTCAATGCTCCATGTTAATTGTTATTGTTGTGCATGAGTTTGTCTATTTATTTTTGTATGCTGATACTGACTAGGAACCTTTGTAAATGAGCATGCTTGCTCAAAGGTATTCATCTGATTGTTCAAATAACTAAATAAATAAATGTTTAATTGTTTCTGACTTTGTCAACTCCTATGCGACTAGCCGATAATCAACTGGGGGGGGGAGGCAGCCAGTGGCATGCCATGTACCACATGGCGTGGTCAGCAGCAGTTCCATTTTTTGTATGCTAGTCTTTGCCTTGTGGTTATGAAATCAAATATGTGCATGCAGTAGTACAGTATCAACCAGTAGTAGGGAGACATAAATTTGTACCAGCAGCCTACAGCTCCATATGGGTTCACTCACTATCTGATGTTAGACACTAGTACACTACTGGCTGAGTTGGCAGCTGGATTGTGTGTTTATTGGCTACAATGAGAAAAAGAGGTTATTGTGTATGGGGAGCCTTTATTGTGTGTAGAAATCCATACACTTGAAGAAGTCATTCTGTGTTAGTAGTGACATACCCACTGCAGCAGAAAGACAACTCATTGTGCTGCAGCAGGTACACCACACAGTCCTGAGATTACTGCTTTCATCTATTCTGCCAGACCACCGCATCTGCTCCTGATAGAATCAGCTGTTATGAATAGCTCACATGGCAAACTGACAGTGTTTCTGAAATTGAAACCCCCAAAAATTGAAACTAAACATAAACTGTGCACACATTCACACTGGTTTTCACGCTAGTCAGTAAGCACCTAAAAAAGAAAAAGAAACAGTGAGTCACTTAAGACCTGCGGTGCTAGAGGAAATTTAGCTTTTTTTCTGTCTGTGTGTTACCAGAGATAGCCATTGTTCAATAAACCATTCTAAATGTGGAGAAGGTTTCAGTGTCTTTAGTGTATGGGGAACAGTGCAGAAAAAGGGTTTGTTTCTGCCTCTGGGTTTTCATGAGGACAGGGATCTCTTGAGCTTCACTCTTGAGGTCCCTCTGTCTTCATGGTAACACCCTCAGTGGAAACACAGCCTTGTTGCGCACTGTTCATTGCGTACCTTGACTTTTTTTTTAAAATTAGTAAACTTTATTAGAAGGAAAGTTGTTTTTTCTTTCCAAACATACCAAAGAGGTCTTTGAGTGCTACGTAACAAAGTACTATACAATACCAAAGTAAAGAACTGACATATTATCTTACATGTGTAGTTCACGACATGATTAATCAAACATAGAACTGCAACTTAGGAATGTATACAGTAAAGCTGTTAACCTACTTATTCTTATCTACCCTCCTTCCCACCTTCCCTCTACCCTTTGCTTCCTTTCTCCCCCCCTTTCCATATGCAATGTCTTTAATCTGTAGACAGTTAGATATGCTCTGTGATTATTTTTTCACTTTATATTTTTATTGAAAATTTTCACAGATGTAACACAAGCAAATAATACAGGTACACAACATGTTACATATAAGGAGTAGGCATGACAGTTAACTAGAAACACAAAAGAGAGAACACAATATGCATATATGAAAAGAAAAAAATTACTGTACTAAAGTTAGGCTTAGGTCATAATTGTAAGAAAATAAAACTGCAAGTGAACGATATTGGAATTGTAATGCATCAAGAAATAATTGAGTATCCATAGACTATAAACAGGGAAGTCAGTAAATACCTGAGGATAGACCTATTACTACTTGCATATTGTTAGGCACAGAAAAAGAAGAAGCAAATGCATGTGACCTGTAAAAGAGAGATAAAAGGGAATAGACAGAGAAGAGTAATACAAATAAAAAAGAGAGGCAAAGAAAGAGGAATAAAGAGAAAAGAGTATCTGTGCAGTAAGTTATTATGTCCCTAATCTAATGTATTAATGGCTAAAAAAGGGAAAAAGAAAAGGGGTATTGAATACTTATAAATTAGAGCATAGAGGTATTAGTAGTATTAATATACTTGAAATAATCCTGCCAGCATCTATTATATGAATTGAGTCCGTCAAGAGTACTATGAGATAACCGGTCTAGGGATGCATATTGAGATAGGTTTTGAAGAATGTCTGAGAGAGTTGGTATATGGGTTGATCTCCAGTTCATAAGTATCAGACATTTAACTAAAATAAACAATATATTTAGCCATCAAAAATGTGCATGTGAGAGGGTAAGATTGTTTGGAGTAAGTATACCTAACAAAAAAAGTTTTAGGTCTAAGGGAATTTTATGTCTGATAATTCTGGAGGCAAATGAGTGAACTTTATACCAGAGTTTATTAATGGGAGTACAGGTCCATAGAATATGAAGAATGTCACCATTGGGTAGATTGCAACGCCAACAGTTGTTATTATTTAAAATACCCATATGATGAAGTATGTAAGGGATTCTATACTAAGAATATATCATTTTAATTTGAATTAAAGAGCTGCGGACATCTTTGAATGTGTTATGAGATACACTCCAACAATTACTCCATTGTTTATTAATTATATTATAATTGAGTAGGGTACTCCATTTATTTTTAGCTGGTAGAGTTTGATCAGCTAAGGCATCCATGATGTCTCTATAGATGGAGCCATTGCATTTTGCTGTTATTCTATCCAGCATGTAATGTAATGATCTTGTAAAATATGATTATGAACATAATGAGAGAGAGAGAGAGAGAGAGAGAGAGAGAGAGAGAGAGAGAGAGAGAGGCGTAGGCAGCTCGGATCTGTAAATATTTCCAAAAATCTTGTTTTGGAAGGTTCCATATGTTCTGTAATTCGGAGAAGGTTTTAAGAGTGAGTGAGTTCTGGTCTAGAATATCCCCTAAGAAGAAAATACCTTTGTTTTTCCAAGAGCGGCAAAAGATAGTTTGATTCTCTAGAACAATTAATGGGTTACCCCACAGAGGGGTATAAAACCAGGGGGTTGGGTTAGACTTTAAAAATTTGTGAGTTAGCTTCCAGTAAAGGACAGAGGCTGAGACAGTGGGATGTGACTTTAGTTTGGAGGGAAGAGGGCTTAAAATGAAAGCTGTAGAGACTCCCCCAAGAGAGGATGTGGATTCCATTGTAACCCATAGTGGAGTATGAGATGAAGGTTTATGGAACCATTTAATGGTTTAGGAATTCTGGAACGCCCAAAAATAAGCTTTGAACCAAGGAAGACCGAACCCTCCCTTTTTCCAATTTGTACATAGCTTATTGCGACTGAATCTTGGAAGTCTACCATTCCATATAAAATTACCTAGTAATTTGTAAATTTTAGAGAGAAAGATGTATGGTAGAGTTAAGGGAATGTTAGCAACTAAATAAAGGATTCGGGGAGTGATGGTCAGCATAATGGTAGCTATTGTCCCCATAAAAGACAAGTTAAGGAGTTTCCATCTGTCTAGGGTAGTCTTGATGGTATCTAATGAGGGATTAAAGTTTGTATCCCAAGTTTTATCCAGGTTTAGAGATGTTTCAATTCCTAGATAAGTAATACCTTGAGGAGACCAACGAAATCCAAAAGGTAGATTCATAAAAGGCATACAACGGTCATTAAGGGGTAATATCTTGGATTTTCTATAATTAAGAGCAAGGCTTGAGATATGAGTAAATTTGCTAAGTAAGTTAATCAATAAGGGTCTGGTTTCCTTTAAATTCTCAAATAATATTAAAAGATCATCCATGTAAGAGAGAGAGAGATGTATCTGGAATTGCCAATAGAGATGCCGTTCATATCTGGGGATTGATGTAGACTGGCAGATAAAGGCTCCTTGGCTAAGATGAACAAAGAGAGAGACAAAGGGCATCCTTGTCCGGTTCCTCTTGCCAATTGAAAGGAAGAAGAGAGGGTGGAATTTGTGATTGTTGAGAGTCACAATTTCAATAATATAATGTTTAGCTTTTTCCTTTCGAAATATGCTATTTCCATCTATTTGATGGTTAACAGTGTGTATAAGGATGCCAACACCTTTTGGTAGTGGTGTGGTCTTTTAGCCATGTGGGCAATGGTATTCTCTGCTTGAAGAGCAAACAATATCTCTCTAAACCACTCTGTAAAAGAAGGAATATTCTGGTCTAGCCAATGCCTTAAAATGACCTTTTTGGCACATAATGATATCAGTGCCATGTATTTACGCTGGTTGCCAGTTAGATAGTCACTATAATCCCCCAGTATACATATTTCTGGTCTGAAAGTATCTGTAAGACCTAGCAGGGGGTTGATTTTGTCTTTAATAGCCTCCCACAGTGGTGAGGTTTTTTCACAATCCCATAAGATATGTAAAAATGTCCCAGGGTGTTTTTGACATCTCAAACACAGATTGGAAAGAAGTTTGACCATTTTATATAATTTAGCTGGTGTATAGTACAAATCATGTATAACACAGAATTGTAGAATACAGTATCTGATCCATTTTATGTCTTGGTAGAGCTGGGACCAGATCTTGGACCATGAACGTGGTGTAGAAGAAACGGACGGTAGCACATGATCCCAGATATAATGTGGGGGGCCCTCCAAGTCTTCCATACCACCCCTTAGAAGCCGTTAAAAAAAAGAAATGAAATGAGAAGAGGGTTGATAATATTGGCCAAGCCATATTCTGCTCCCATAGACCTAATCTGAAGTGTTGAGAGAGCATATGTGTGAGTTGAAAATATTTAAAACAGAAAGAGGTAGGTAAATTAAATTTCACACATGTCTGGAAGGACATGAGTTTCTGTTCAATGAGTAAGTCAATAACTCTAAGATGTGTTCCCAAAGGCCAGAAGTGAAGGGTAATGGGTTGTTTGCCAATCTTAAAATTTGGATTGCAAAAAATGGGTTGTGAGACATCTTTTATCAATGATGTCTGAAAAGTGTTACAGATCTGGGTGTGTATTCGAAGTGTGGTCTTAATGGGGGTATTCTGGAGACTCTTAGGGATATTTTTGGTAGGCACATAAACAAGAGCTTTAAGGTCACACTCAAGAGGCTGACAAAGGAATTCTTCTATTTGTAGCCATAAAGGAGAATATTGTTTTGGTTCCAGATTTGTTTTATCCATCAGCCAGTGTGTGAGAATCGTACAGGTGATAGAAAAATAGTAGAGAAGAAAGTCAGAGATTTGCAGACCACCTGCCTCTTTGTTTCTCAGTAATTTGAATAGAGTCCTTCTGGATGATTTACTACACCATATAAAATTAGAAATTATTCTGTGGACTTGTATAAACCATTGTTTCGGGAGAAAAAGATTTGTCATTTGTAAAGGACATAATAACCGAGGCAGGACATTCATTTTTATCACATTGATTCTTCCCCAAAGAGAAAGGGAAAGCAGAGCCCAATAGGCTAAGTCTGTTTTAATGTGAGTTAGGATTTTGTCCAGATTATACTGCTTCATTGTGGACTCAGAACAGGAAAGGTATATCTCTAGGTATTTCATTTTGTCTTTCACCCAGCAAAGATCTAAATGGGAGATTTCAGCTGAGAACGTGTGAATATTCAAGGGCATTACTTTTGATTTGGATATATTAAGTTTGTAATTGGAGAACTCCCCGAATTCTTCTATAACCTCAAATGCAGCTGTGATCGATGAGGAAGGATGTGAGACGTGAAGCAGTATGTCATCAGCATACACAGAAAGTGTTTATTGATGAGGTCCTATAGATATACCGAAAATCAAGGTAGAAAGATTGGTACACCTAATAAGTGGTTCTAGATAAAGATCGAATAGAAATGGGGACAACAGACATCCCTATCTGGTGCCTTGTTGGAGGGTGAATGACTGTGAAAGAGGGCCATTGCAAAGTACCTGTGCAGATGGATTGGTGTAGAGTACTTTTATCCAGTTAATATATTGTGAGGGGATGCTGAATTTATGCAAAAAATAGA
This sequence comes from Neoceratodus forsteri, assembly GCA_016271365.2. Taxonomy (NCBI): domain Eukaryota; kingdom Metazoa; phylum Chordata; order Ceratodontiformes; family Ceratodontidae; genus Neoceratodus; species Neoceratodus forsteri. The sequence goes on from CM057450.1 coordinate 1,645,977,687, forward strand.
AAAGATAGTCCCAGGAGACTCTGTCAAAGGCTTTCTCTGCATCCAGGGAAACCAGTACAGATGGAGTCAGGGAGTCTCTGGATGCAGAGATCAAGTGTGCCAATTTGTGCATGTGATCAGAAGAGACCCTACCCACTACAAAGCCAACTTGTTCTCTACTTATAATCCCTTGCCATACCTTAGTGAGTCTGTTAGCTAAAACCTTTGCCAATATTTTCATATCTACATTGATCAAGGATAATGGGCGGTAGTTAGTAATCTGTAGTGGGTCTTGTCCCGGCTTGGGTAAAAACAAGATTTTGGTCTCAGTAAGGGCGGGATCTGCAATGCCATATCTGTACATGTAATTATATGTATTTAAGAGAGTTGGCATCAACTGCTTCTTGAAGATTTTATAAAATTCTGCAGTGTATCCATCTGGAACAGGAGCTTTATCTGTCAGAAGAGATTCAATAACAGAATTTAAGCAGCTCCGATTGATTGGGGTCTAATTGAGGAAGTGGAACAAACTGCAGAAAATGGTCAACTTTGGCTGAATTGAAAGTAGTTAGTGGCTAAGAGTACAGGACCTTATAATAGTCCTGAAAACATTGAACAATTTCTCTAGGAGAGGTAATGATTTGCCCCTGTGAGCTACAGATGCAGGGAATTATTCTGTCTGTGGCTTGTGCTTTAAGGTGAAGAGCCAACAGGTTACCTGCCTTGTCTCCCTGATCAAAGTAGTGGGATTTTAGAGCATAAAAGTAGGTGTTCAGCTTTTTCTGTTAAGAGAGAGTTATAATGAGCTCTTAGGGTTTCCAGATTATGAATCTCATCAGGGGTCAGAGTATTCATAAGTGCCATCTCCAAACTTCTTATTTCTTGAAGAAGACTGGACATAACTTGAGAGGTAATTTTCTTCTTTATAGTGGCCAGATGAATGATCTCTCCCCTTAAAGAACATTTAAGAGCACCCCGGACGAAGTCAAGTTTTAACGTGGAATGAGTGTTATCAGTAAAAAAGTTATCAATGAAAGTTACCAACTGGGATACCAGATGATCTGACCTCAAGAGCTGATTAATACATCTCCAAACCTTATCCCTGGTTAAAGGAAGCCCTGGGGTCCAGCGGATCAATCTGGGATGGTGGTCTGAGATAACCTTGGTAAGATAATTGCATGACAATACAGCAGAAAGGTGTCCAGTGTCCAAAAGAAAGTAACCAATTCAAGAAGATGAATTATGGGGTATGGAGTAAAAGGAGTATTCCCTTAAAAGAGGAAATAGAGCTCTTCAGAGATCCAGCAAGCCCATCGAATCCATCATTTCTCTGAGAGCAAGTTGTGCCGATGAAAGAGATGAAGTTAGACCCCTTGAATGATCTAAAGTATTGCTGTAAACTATGTTCCAGTCACCCCCCCCATACTATAGGAAGGGAGGCCCAAGGAATCAGATTGTTCATGAGGGAGATACAAATCGGGGGTCTTCCTTTGTTGGACCATAGATGGATCCCAGTACTACCTTGGTGTGGCAGAGTAAAGCTTTAATTAGAATATATCTGCTCTGAGTGTCCACAATGGTATCCAACAAATGGAAAGGAACCCGTTGTGCTATTAAAATTGCAACTCTTCCCTTCTGGGTATCAGGGCCACATCCCAATGCCTGACCTATGCAGGTCCTTCTAAGTTGGAGGACCTGAGAGAGGGGGGCAGGTGGGTTTCCTGGAGAAAAGCCACATCAATTTATAGTTTACGGAGATGTAACAGTCATTTTGTTCTCTTGCTTGGAGACTGGGCAATCTTCACATTCCATAAGCATATCTTATAGGTAGCCATCAAATTGACAATAATCTGAAAAATATTTCTCTATTTGTACACTCTGTAAGTAAAATGCCATATATGTGCTATCCTTAGAGAAATACCTCTGTCCTCTTGTGTACGGAATTCCTATCCCTCCCCCCTCTCCCCATTTGAACCTTTTCCCCTTCCCATCCCTCAACCCAGTTTTCTGCATTCCCAATCCCTCAGCATGTCCAAATAATCCACCTATGGGATATCCCAATGCATGGTCTGCTGAAATCCCCAGCCCACCCATAATAAACAAGAAACTAATAACCAACCTATAAAGTGCCCCTAAAACAGATGTGGGAACCTCCTTCCCCTTAACTTGATTCATGATCCCCTGCTGGGGTCACCATACTCTAACTGACTTCCTTCCCACCCCACATCCCATCCATATATAACCTTAACAGTGTCATTTACACTTCAAAAAGCAACAGTGTGCCATACAAAAACTATGGAAATGTTAACATTTTGGGAACAAAAAAGTTGGTCTCGATTATGGACCTAAACCCAGATCTGACATCACTTTTATAAGAACTTTTAGTCAACTCCCTGTGACAGATCGAGGAATTCCCTTTATCAACAAACCCCAAGCTAATCCAAAAAGAAAAGTAGATTAATTCTAAGAACAGGAATTCCAATTCTGGAGAACCTCCTTTTATAGATAGTGAAGTCCAAATCCTCGTAAAAGAAAAAAGTGAGGGGAGTAAAAATAATTAGATGTTCTGCAATACCTAAAGAAACTAAGACTGCTTAAAACTAAGATTTTGCTGTCCTCTTGTGGCTTATGCAAAAATGATTTGACTTCATTAAATCTTATAATCTTTCCCCAGACACACATAATTTGGGTAAAACCAGTGACTTCTTGAAAAGAAAAAACAACAGTTGGTAATACCACAAAAAAGGAAAAAGGATTGTCCCCATCCTTGAACATGAACTCGATTCCATCGCTAAGCTACCTTCCAAAACTTGGTAACAAGAAGCCTCTTGTCTCTATTGTAGCTGAGTCAGGAACACTGTCTGGCAGCAAACATCAAACTGAGAAGTTAAAATGCCAAGTTCCTGGTCATCGAGAGTCTTCGTTTTTAAGATACCCTAGATCTGGTCTCTGTAAACAGTAATAATAATAAACTTTATTTAATAGAGCGCCTTTCCAGTATCAAGGCACTTCACAAACAAATAAACTCAAAAAATCCAATAAATACAAATAAAATCAGAGGAGTTCAGGATAGGCTTTACCCCATAAAAAAGTCTTCAGTGCCTGCTTAAAACTCCCCACTGTCCTGCACTTCTGTAGCTGATGGGGCAGAGAATTCCAGAGGGTAGGGGCAACAAACCAAAAAGCACGGGCCCCAGATGACTGAAGACTAACCCTCAGAATCCTCAGCAACCCCTCGTCAGCTGATCGGAGCTGTCACAGTGGGGTATATGGAACCAGAAGCTCTTTCAAGTAGTCAGGATCGAGTCCGTGTAGGGCTTTGTAGGTTAATAAACTTATCTTGAAGGTGATCCGCGACTGAACTGACAGCCAGTGCTGATCACGCAGCACAGGGGTAATGTGAGATCTCCTAAATACCCCAGTCAATAAATGTGCTGCAGCATTCTGTACTAGCTGCAGGTGGCGGATATCAACCCCAGGAAGCCCTAAGTAAAGGGAGTTACAGTAGTCAAGACGCGAGGTCACAAAAGTGTGGACCAAAACAGGTAGGTCACTGGATGGAATGAGATGCTTGATCCTAGCAACGTTCCTAAGATGGTAAAAAACTAGCTTAACGACTGCCGACACCTGATGACGGAGGGTCAGCCCATCGTCAAGCATCACTCTCAATTCATGCACCTGCTCAGAGGTAAGGATCTGAGCACCCCCCAGGACTAAACCAGAGGGAGGATCAGTCCTCAACCCCTCTGTCCTGTGACCCGGGTCCACCACCAAAACCTCAGTCTTTCCTGCATTCAATTTTAACCCGCTAGAACTCATCCAATCTTGGATTTCAGCAAGGCAGCTGTTAAGTACTGAGATAGCACTAACCTGGTCAGGAGTGAAAGACAGGTAGAGTTGGGTATCATCAGCATAGCAGTGAAACCTCAGCCCATACCATCTTACAATGTCTCCGAGGGGCAGCATATACACTGCAAATAACGTGGGAGACAGCACCGAGAACTAGGGCACCCTGCAAGGCAGAGATAAAGATTCGGAAGAAAATATTCTTGAAACAACAGTAGATAAACGGAAAGAGAAAAAAACTAAGTTTAGATCATTTTCAATGCCAGATCAAGCGTAGCTCCATTAGAACTGAGACCGTGCTGCCCTCTTGTGGTGTTACTGTGAAAACGTACTTATATTAAACATTCATGTGGCCTTATGCGCACACAATCATGCTAACTGCAAACCATAGTTGGGATTACCAGTAAAGCTTCAACGGGCGTGGAATAAATCTGGGAACAAAGGACTACAGTGCAGGAAAAGCGTGCTCTGCTGAATCAAAGTTATGCCAGGTATTATTACAATATATGGATAAACGTGATGGGTATTGCACTTTGTATTTTATGCTAGCCGCTATAAGCTTCGTAACCATTGGGTGGTACATGGCTCTCCGTTGTCTAGTTGGTGCTGGTAAATCCTGGGTGAAACGCAGAAGTTGGTCTTCCCATGAGACTTCTTGTAGATCATGGACTTTATCCAGGATAAGGACCTTATTCAGATAGTTGAGGAATTTAAGAATTAGGGGTCTTGGTGGTTTCCCAGTAGCTGGTTTAGGCCTGAGAGTATGATGGGCCCTCTCAATGATGTATGTGGTGTTGGGGAGGGTCCAGTGATCTTATTTAACATTTTTTTGCAGAAATAATATTGGCGCTGACCCCTCAGTGTCCTCTGGAAGACCAAAAATAAGAATGTGGTTCCGACAACTTTCTAATTTGGTCTCCATACATTGTAGTTTTTGTCTAAGGCCCGTGACCTCGGGTTCCATTTTTGCCTTCCAAGTCTCTATCGACGTTGTGCAAGCAGCCACATCTGAGATTACCCTAGTTGCATCAGTGAGGTCTCCTCATATAGATTTCAGTTCAGAGGTAAGTTCTTGGATCGCTGTTTTAAACGGGTGTAGTTCCTCCAGAAATTTTTTTTTCAGTTAGCGGAGCTGAGATGTGCTGATTGGGGGAGGAAGAAGTAGTTGTTTTTGTTGTAGTGCTGGGTTGTCCTTTGGTTCTCTTAGGGTTTTTTTCTGGAGTCTGTGGCGGAGTATGTGAGGGCTGAGCCTGGCGCATCTCCACTTCCATGTTGTGGGATTAGACCACAGAATTCTGGAGTGCCGTCCTTGCTGCCAACTTCTAGTTCCCAGAATCAACTTCACCTTGAGATATTTTGGAGGCTGTCTGAAGTTATTACTGTAGAAGCTTTTGCAAATTTTAAGAATTATGTCAGGAAATAACTTGAAATATGGGAGATGAGGTGGGAGCCAGCTGTCAGAGCTGCTAACCCTTCAGTGGCATCACATGGTTTCCGCGTACCTCGACATTAAGAAGGCATTTGACTCTGTGCCACACAGAAGATTACTGCACAAAATGAGATGTCTTGGGCTGGGACCGGCAGTATTTGGGTGGGTGCAGAACTGGCTGGGGGCAGAAGGCAGAGGGTAAATGTTAACTGGGTACCTTCAAAGGAGGGTATGGTCACCAGTGGGGTACCTCAGGTGTCAGTGCTGGGGCCACTCCTATTTAATATATTTATAGGGGACATAGCTGAGGGGCTAGAGGGAAGAGTATGTCTATTTGCAGACGACATGAAGGTCTGTAATAGAGTGGATATGCCTGAGGGGGTTGAGAGTATGCACAGGGATCTGGAGAAACTGGAGGAATGGTCCGAGGAGTAGCAATTGTCCTTCAGTACAAAAAAGTGCACGATTATGGACTTAGGCAGAAAAAAACAGGAAGCAGAATACTGGATGTGGGGGCATGCCCTGGAGGTAACCGAGCTGGAATGGGACCTTGGTATAATCATGTCTCAGGACCTGAAGGTGACAAAGGAATGTGAGAAGGTGGTGGCATGGACCAGTAGGATGCTGGGCTGTATTGGTAGGTGAATTACTAGTAGGAGGAGGCAGGTCATAATGCCCTTGTACAGACAACTGGTCAGGCCACATCTTGAATATGAAGTCCAGTTCTGGAGGCCATACCACAAGAAGGATGTGAATAGAGTGGAGTGCGTCCAGAGGAGGGTGACAAAAATGGTGAAGGACCTCAGCCATTTGTCATATGAGGAATGGCTGAAGGACCTAAACATGTACTCCCTAGAACAAAGAAGGGAAAGAGGAGACATGACTGAAACCTTCAAATATATCAAGGGTATCAACAGGGTGCCAGTAGGGGACATCTTCCAGCTAAAAAGGCAATCAAAAATGAGGGGGCATAATATGCAGATAGTAGGGGGGACATTCAGAGGGAACTCTAGAAAATTCTACTTCACGGAGAGGGTGGTGGATAACTGGAACAAACTCCCAGAGGAGGTGGTGGGGGCAAGAACTGTGGGAGAAATTCAAGGGAGCATGGGATAGACACAAGAGTCTTTTTGATCTGGGGGGGATGGTAGGAAATTGCAAAGTTCTAGCAGCTAGTTAGGCAGACTGGGCAGACTGGGAGGGCCTGGTGGTCCTTTTCTGCCAACAGATTTCTATGTTCCCCATATACCATTCTATGTGTTGCATAATTCAGCCAGCAGGAGGTTTAAAATCCCATTCCTGTCCTCATTGCATTGATTGCAGCACCACTTTCTTCAGTTGTTGAGCAAAAGAAGAGACTGTGTATTTGGAACCAGGGGAGCCAGAGTGATTATGTAGGGACAAATATGGATCCTCAGGATATTGTTATAAAGTGTTAAATTCTCTGTTTTTTAGGGCTTATAAACCCAGTTACAAGTTAAATAACTTTTTCTTAAACAGTCTGGATTACTGTCGATCAGATACTTCTGCTTAAACACAATAGTTACATTACATCAAACATTTCATTTCTTTTTTTCTGTGTGTTATGATGCATTGTGCTAGATTCCATCTTCAAGGTGAGCATTTTGTTTTTATCTCTGATAAAGAATAAATGGTCACGGGGTATAACTTTGTGCCCATACTGTTGTAGTTTGGATCCAGGTCCTACCCCCTTTCAGTGGGGCATGTAGATGTTATCTGCCTGATCCTAGCTGAAATTGTATGGAGATCCTTGGAAAGGAGAGTCTTTCCAGACCCCCTAAAGGAGGCAGTCATTCGACCACTCCTTAAAAAGCCCTCCTTGGATGCCAACGATCCAGCTAACTACCAACCTGTCTGTAACCTGCCCTTTGTGGGGAAGGTTATTGAGAAGGTGGTTGCGTTGCGACTGGATGATCACCTTGTAACTCACAATGTCTCCGAAGCTCTTCAGTCTGGCTTCAGGAAGAGGCTTAGCATGGAGACTGCCCTTGTTCAGGTATTAAATGACCTCCTAATGGAGAGAGCTCAAAAGGCTCGTACCATCCTGGTCCTTCTCCATCTCTCAGCAGCCTTCAACACTGTGGACTATGAGGTGCTTTTGAAGACCCTGAGGTTCCTTTATGGACTGTCTGGTAAGTTCTCAAATGGTTCCGATCATTCCTTACAGGCAGGTCTCAGAGGGTGGTCACCGGAATTTATTCCTCTGACACCCTCCCCCTGTCTTGCGGGGTGCTGCAGGGCTCCATATTGGCACCCATGTTGTTTGCAGTGTGTATGCTGCCATTGGAAGATATCATCAGGTGATACGGGCTTGAGTTTCCACTGTTATGCAGATGATACTCGGCTGTATATGTCCTTTGTGCCTGGACAGGTTGATGCGATCTCTATGCTAAATAGTTGCCTCTCCAAGATCAAAGACTGGATGAGCTCGAGTTGGCTGAGACTGAATCTGGGTAAGACAGAGGTGTTGGTTGTGGACTCAGGTCGCCTGGGGGCAGGTCTGGGGGCTGGGCACATGTCGGGCCTATGGCTTCATGGTGTCCAGCTCACTACCTCAGATCAGGTGAGTAACCTGGGTGTTATTTTTGATGATGACTTGACCCTGAAAACTCAGGTGTCAGCAGTGGTTAAATCCTCATTTTACCATCTGAGGAATATTGCCCCGGGTGAAACACCTGATTCTACTGGGCTATCTTCCAACATTGGTCCATGCCTTCATTACTACCTGTCATGGCTACTGCAATGCCCTCTACCTAGGGCTTTCTGGGGTTGATATCCACTGCTTGCAGCTAGTGCAGAATGCTGCAGCCAGGCTGCTGACTGGTACTTCTAGGACCAGCCATATTATGCCTGTGCTGCGCTAACTGCACTAGCTGCCAGTTCAGTGGCGGATCTCCTATAAGGTAGACTTGCTTACCTTTAAAGCCCTACATGAACAGGGACCCAACTACCTGAAAGATCTCCTGACTCCCTACTCCCCCAGTTGTCCTCTGTGATCCACCAATGAGGGATTGCTAGAGATTCCCAGGGATTCATTCAAAAACTATTGGAGTTCATGCTTTCTCTTTTGCAGCACCAACCCTATGAAATTCTCTACCTCATCAGTTAAGAGAATGCCTGACCGTCAGCAGTTTTAAATCTATGTTAAAAACGTATTTATTCTCTTTGGCTTTCCCAGACTGATAATAAATAATTTATATTGTTGCCTGTTTTTAATATTCTGTTTATACTGTGTACAGTGCCTTGATTTCGAAAGGAGCTATATAAATAAAGATTTGATTGATTGATTGATGGATTGATTTCAGTTTTCAATAGTCAGAAGAATTTGTTAAGAAAAGAAAATAAGGTAAGGGATAACACATGACAAGGTGTGCAGTTATAAGGAAATAATGCACACTTCAGGTGGTTGGTAGGCACAAGGCGAAGCCGAGTGCCAAAGTGAATGTTTCCCTTATGGTGGCATTCCCTGGAGTATATTATCACACTTATTAAGTGGGCTTTTGTTTGTTAAAATTATATGTCGTTCATGTGAGATGTGCGCTTTTTCAGGAACTAATCAGCAGTCATATGATGATTCAACCAGTGAGGTTACAGCTTTTCCTTGCCCCATTTAATAAGTGATATTAAAGGTCACCAAAAGTGCTCAGCCACTATCCCCACAAACATATTTAGTTGATGAGTAAAAGGAAGGAAAGGGATCTATAAGGTTCCATGGTCCCAGTAGTAATATGCCTTCTTCTTCCCTATTATGCTACACTCCACACTCAGACGTTTCGTGACAGCTGGGTTTGTAGAGTGCTATAGGAGTCAGTGGGGTTTTTAGAGGCCCTTTTGTTGAAAATCAAAGTCACCACTCCCCTAATGAGCAACAAACACACTTGTCTTTAAATAGCAGAAGTAGTTAGCCATACCAATGTTTTACACAGCAAACCATGGGTTAAAGAGACCCCCAAAGTCAGAAGGAAAACTTTGGAAGTGACCTTTTTTTTTTTTAACTCAATTTATTCTCCCTGTTTACTCACCAGGACTTCTTTGGGCTACTGCCAGTGCCTCCATCCAGTTCACCAGGGCTTCCTACCCGAATCCTGAAACTCCAAACCACCCACAGCACACCATAGATCCAGCCTCCACCCCGATTGCCCTCCATGCCAGGATTACCATCTGCTCCATGACAACTTCCTACTCTGTCCAATCTGCTCCACAGTGGAATTTTTTTTTTTTTACGACTGTTTTATCTTCCCTGACACCGGAACTATCTCAGACCTCTCCACTGGCCAGTGCCGCTCTACCACCCACTGTGAACCCCACCATCCTCAAGGTCATTACTTTCTCCCCTAGCCCCCGGGGGGGGACATAGGGTCCTGAGGAGATTGAGGAGCGGCGGCAGGGCTCCAGTGTTGGGCATGTGGTGGCAAGGCTCTGGGAGAGCCATTGCCTATCTGGGCCAGAGAGTTTTTTCAGTGATGTTTATGCCCCTGATGTGGGACGTGCAATGCCGCCCAGCCCGCAATGTGGGTGCTCTCACCCACGTCTGGAAGGCAGCTTCCCAATGTCTACCCCATGCTTGTGAGCCCTCTGTGCATAGCAGTGCCACCGGTCTCCACCAGGGCCGCTGCCACATCGGGCTACCTCTGGATCCCTCCCTGAGAGACGAAAGCAGTCCTTCAGATGCTCAATCCTCTCTCTTCCCTGCAACCCCCCCGGTGGTCCAGGCTCATTACTGAACCAGGATTACCAGTGTGGCATGAGGTGTGGCATCCAGCACCTCAACCCTCAGCACCACCGGGCCAGTATCCACAGTGGAGTTGAGGTCTGAAGCCATTCCCAGGACCAGGTGGCAGGGACCCTATGTTGACCATGGGGTGAAGAGTTAGGATTCATCCACCGTGGTCAGCAGCCATTCTTCTACTTTTCTCTCTTGCTGCTGCCTGTGCAGTAGTGCCCCAGGCACTTCTGTGGGCACTCCTGCAAGCAGTGTACTGTTATCTAGCAGCACTGTGACCTCGCACTCCATGAAGACATCATGTGCTGCGAGCTAGCCTCCTCTAGAAGGTAGTCATGCACCAACAGCTTGAATCCTCCCACTCACCCCCACCCCTAAGAGAAAGAGAGCAGTCCCTGGAGAATTCAGTTCTCCTCCTCCGGCCAGCCTTCTGACAACTCCGACTCATTCCTGAACTGAGATTGTCAGTGTTCCAAGTGGTGGAAGGTCCTAAAAAAAAAAAAGAAAAGAATTTTTAGACATGATTCAGATTACATTTATTTAATGTTCTGTATCATGCTTCCTCTTTATAACTCTGCACATTGACATGAAAACAGGAGCCAGGATTGCTGAGTTACTGTAAAAAGTGTGCTGCTAAATTTGGGAAATATATAAAAAATTAGCTGAAATGTGTTCAATTATTATATAAACCGAAATACTGCTTAGCCATTTGGCATGGGAAAGAGCTAGTAGGTGGTGGGCACAACAGCCATTACTGAGTTAAAGCACGACTGGGACAGAATAAAGGGCTTAATAGTTACTCAGGGGTAAAGTAAGGCAGGGAGCAAGGAAGGGGAGGAGAGCTAAGACCCCATTTGGGCAACAGATGACAGGGTAGAGTAGGATAAAACAGGGCAGACTGTATGGACCAATTGTCTTTTTTCTGCCAATGTTGACTATGTTCAGTTAGAGATCTTGGCTAACATGAGCAGGGGAAGTTCACTTATCAAGTTCAGTGCATGTTTTTCAATAAAACAACCCCCCCCCCAAAAAAAAACAAGAATGATTCAGCTACACCAATATACAGTATTAGAGGATATATTACTTTGAAGTTAAAATGCTCAATTCTTGCCTAGAGTTTGCAATTCAAACTGTGCTCATGACATTTAGAACCACAAAGTGATAGTGATGATTTTGATTGATTTTAAACTTCTGTATACATGCTCTTCCCTTAAAGAACAACTCTGCATTATAATAAAAAGCTTTAAAATGTTAGATTTACACCAGTTATGCATTAATTTTATTGCTTTCTAGTTATTTGTTATTGTTTTTTACTTTACCCTGCTGCTGGTCTACTAATTATTGTAAATAATGCAGCAATTATTTCACTGAGTCTTTCAAAATTAATGTGACTCTCTCCTGCTAACCACACAATTGTTATTTGTGATATCACAGGCTTGTCATGGGGAGCACTATGATGTCATAAACAAAGGCACTGTGAGGTTAACAGGGGGGAGAGGCAAATCTTTTCAAATGTTTTCTATACAGACTTTTGAGATGTACTACAAAGATATGCTGTACATTTTAGAAAGGAACATTGAAAATGAAATAAAAATGTATTCTCTAGTAAATTGTAACAGCTGAAACATCTTATTTATGAAAGCACATGCTGAAGTGTAGAGTTGCTATCCTGGAAAATTTAGATGATAATTGACAAGAAGAGTCAAGGAAGGAAATGGAAGTGGAAAGATCAAATAATCGGTCATTGAAGGTTCTGTCCTGGAACATAGCTGGCATCAGAAGTAAATTAGGGGACAAAGAGTTGGTAAATTATTTCAAAATATTTGATATAATATGTCTGCAGGAGACATGGGAAAGTAAGGAGACTTTGTTGAATGAATATAAATCATCTAATATACCTACAACAAAGAATAAAAGGTGGGGATGAGAAAGGGAGGTTTGTTAACCTGGTTTAGAGTAAATACAGTAAAAGAATTAAAGAAATTGGAAGTGAAATCAGAAAACATCCAAGGTCTTAAAATAATAACGGGGGAAATCCCACTAGTTATAATAAATATTTATATTCCACCAAACGGAGGAAAGTCTGAGAGGGATGACATCATTAAGAGACTGGGAAAAATAATTGATGATGAGATGGAAAATAACCCATCAATAGGAATTATTGTGGTGGGGGATGTACATGCCAGAGTCGGAAATATAACAAGACCAATGAGAGATATTGAAGAATTTATATATGCCTGTGACATTAAGAACCTAAGAAATGCCAGGAATTCAAGGGACAGGAAAATCAATGACAGAGGTTTGAAAATAGCCAAGACACTCAGAGAGAGGAATCTATTGTTAATTAATGGTATATCTAGATCTGATCAATCATCATCAATCAAACTTTATTTAACCAGGCAATTACATCATTGAGCAAGCTCATTTTCAAGATGGTCCTGGACACAGAGGACACTTTTGCTTACAGTAGACAACACTTCATACAAAAATAGATATCAGTACAGGCAGTTACAATATACAAAGGCAGTACTTGAATGAATCAGACATGTAAAGCAAGTGCAAATATAGCATTTAAAGTGCAGCATATACAGGTTGTAGCTTATAGAGTACAAGTGAGGAGAGGAAGGAGGGACACAGAGAAGGGCAGTGGGAAGAAAGGGTATCAGACATGTAGAGAGGAAAAATAGGGCAGCCTAATAGAATGGGCCCCCCCTGCAAAGCTAATTGATGAGAAGGGGGAGGTGGGGGGAGGCAGTTGCCCTAAAGGGGTGAATTTACCTTTAGGAACTCCAAAGGGGCCTCAGTGATTGATTTGGTTTGGATAAATATAACTTTGATCACATAATTTTTGGATTTAAAAGTGAAAGAAAGAGGAGAAAGTGATAATTTCTCATTGGAGATTTATATAAAAATGTAGGTAAAATAGAGGACATTAATAATGGAATCTCGAAACTGATTCAAACCAAAAAAGAGGTGAATTGGAAAGAGATTAATCGACAAAATGTTCGGGTTATAATGGATATAAAAGGCATAACACAGGATATGAAAGATTACACAGAGATAGAGGAAGAGGAATGTATTCCCAATTACGAGATGTTAATTTGCAGGATAGCTAATTTGGTACAAAAAGAGATCAAAATATATGAAAAAAAAACAAGGAGCAGCATTGTTTAACAAGGATTGTGTAGAGATAAAGAGAAATTTAAACAAACAAATCAGGGAAACAAAGAAAACACCAACACAAGAAAATAGGAAAGAATTAAAAAAGAATATAATAATAATATAAAGAAATGTAAGGAAATGTATAGACAGAAACTGTGGAAAGAACTAGAAAGAGCAGTCAAGGATAAGGATACCAGAGAATTCTGGAAAATTGTGGCAAAAGGTATAGGAGGAAATTATCAAGAAATAGATTCATACATAGAACCCCAAGAGTGGATAAATCACTTTAAACCAATTTTTTTGTGAAATAGGAGCAAAGGAGGGATGGGAAGAGTCTATAAAGCAGAAGGGGGGATATTAGGGACAGAGGACCCTTAGATAGGGAAGTTGATGTTAAGGGGAAAGCGTACAGGGTGAAAATTCTGAATTCAAGGAGACTGGAGGGGGAAGAGTCAGGAGGGGCTGTTGTGCGGAAGCCTAAAACAGCAGACTGTGGGAAGGGAGCTCCTAAGGTGAACAGTGCAAGTGAGGAAGAAGAGGGTCAGTTTAGAGATGCAGTCAGGGGAAACTCGGGTTACTTGATGGAGGCTGACATAGAGTGTCTAATAAATTTGAGATACTAAGCATCCTAGAGGGGAGGAAGGGTTGGTGAAATGAGGAAACTTATACAGAGGCCGGGGGGAGGGAGTCAGATACCCATAGGGCATCACAGAACAGCTATGGAAAGGATAGACATAGTCCCAGAGGGAGAAGGGGAAACATATATGTTAAGCAAATGGGGGAGATGCAACATATTCCAGACATGAGGGACGAGAGCATGATTGGAGAGGAACTGGGAGACAAGGAGGTGGGAGAGGAGCCCCCCTTCAGCAAGAAGGTCAGTACCAAGGATGGGGCCCTAGCTAAGGGACCCACAGAGAAACCTCTGGAGACAGGGGTACTATTACAAGGGGGATGAGGTGCGGGGGAGGGAAACCATCAGGGCCAGGATAAATGGTTCAGATAAGAGAGGTTAAAGGGACACCTATTCAGAGGGGTTTGAGGTTAAGTGGGAAAAATAGCAAGGGAGGCAGAAAGGGAGGTGACAAGGGGTCTCTAATAAGGCAGGAAGACTCCCATGAAATGCGATCATGAATAAAGTGGGGGCTGAGAGGGCATAGTGGAGGTAACCATAAGGATGATGGCGGTGTTAAGATTCTGTTACTGGGAGACTCGATGATTAAGGGTATCCATTGGGAGGGACAGGGGATGGATGCCATAGCCAGGTGAAGGTAGTGAGTATCTCTGGGTGACAGTGCACAGAGCAAAGTTCATGTGTATGAAATGGTTAGGGATTGTGAGGAGAACCGGATTTCCTGGTGCATTTGGGAACTAATGATCTAGAGGAAATAACATTAGAAATCCAAGCAAGGTTCCAAGAACTTGCCAGAGTCTGTCGGGATAATGGATGCAACATTTCCTTTTCAGAGATATTGCCAGTACCAAAGGCCCCAGTGGAGAAAAATAGATCTACAGAGGTTAATGAATGGCTCAGGAAGTGGGGTGAAGAGAATGGGTTGGGGTGTTAGGGAACTGGAATGGAGTTTGGGAGGATAGGGACTATATGCCAAGGACAGGTTTCATCTTGCCCCATTAGGAAGAAGTCCTTAAACAGGGATGGCTGACTACATACAAGAAGGTGGGGTTAAACTTGTAAGGGGGGAAGGGATAAGGAGGGGCTGACCGAAGCCTCCCTCCAGATGAGGGAGTAGCCTCAAGCACAAGGGGAGGGGAAACAGACTGAGTGGAGGTTTCAGGAGGAGCAGGAGGATGGAAGTATAAGGAATCTGGGTGGGGTTCGAGCAAAAGGATCAGGGATAAGGGGTGGGGGTTGGTGTTAGTAAATGCCAGGAGCTTGGGAAACAAGTTCAGAGTTCCAGGCCATGCTGTTCGAGGGGGTGGATGTGGCGGCAGTCAGGAACGTGAGCCAACAAAACCATGACTGGGACCTAAATGTAATGGGCACACTATGCTTAGAAGGATAGAAAGGAGGGCAGAGGGGTGGAGTGGCTATGTCTACTAGAGATGACATAGAAATTGCTATGGTAGAAGAGGCAGAGGGAAACGTGGAGGCCTTATGGGTCCTTGCGATCCCCAGCAGGAGATAAGGTCAAGCTGGGAGTAGCATATAGGCCCCGGGATGAGTGATGTTCTAGAGGATGGTTTGCTGGACAACATCATTGCCCATGTGGTCCAAAGGGGAGGAGTGGTGTTGATGAGGGACTTAATATGCCAGGTACAAACTGGGGAACCATGTCCTCTAAGGTGGCCAAGGAGCAGAGGCTGCTGGATGGCTTCCAGGATGTGTTCTTAACACAGCATGTGATGGAGCCCACAAGGGAGGGCATGTCCTGGATGTGGTTCTGCAGATGGGGATCTGGTAAGGGACATGGTTGTACAGGACCCCTGACTGGGAGTGACCACAATACTGTCTGGTTTCAAATAAGCATTGGGGGAGTGGGGTGAGATCTAGGACACTGGCAGTGGACTTCAGCGGGCAGACTTTATGGGCATGGGAAATATTCTCAAGGATCACTTGAAGGGATTACCTCAACAACAAGTGTGGAAAGGAGATGGGAGGTCATAAACGGGGACTTCATGAGGCAGTCAGGATCTGCGCTAAGTTGAAGCGAAGGGAGCAAGGTCACATAAACCATGCTGGTGGTCCAGTGAGGTCCAGGTAGCAGTCAGAGAAAAGAAGGCTTACAAAAAATATAAAACAACAAGAGGGGATAGGGATAAGGAAATGTACCAGCTTGCATCTAGAAAAGTCACCCGTATGGTGAGGGGAGCTAAGTCCAGTAAAGAGCAACGGCTGGCACAGGGGATACATGGAGGGGAAAAGGGGTTCTTCCGGTACATTGGGGAGCGGAGAAAAACTAAGGGCCATCTCAGCAGATTGAGATCAGAAGGAGGGTGGGTGGAAGAGGCGAGGGACCAGGCAGAGGTATTTAACGAGTACTTTGCCTCTGTGTTCACTAGGGAGGGGGATGGGATATCTACAAAGCAAGGCACAAAGGGATAGAAGTGGCAGGGGTGGGATCGGGGAGCAACAGAAATGGAGCAAAAGGAGGGAAAGGTACCCAGGGATGTCACATCTGGATAAGGATAAAAAGACCAGTAAGGTGGAGGGACGGATGATGCCATCCCCACCAAAGGGTGTGGTTGCCTCAAGGCCCTAAAGAAAGACAAACTCCTGGGCGGATGGCATTCATCCGAGTACTATGGAATTGGTGGACATACTGGCTGCACCCTGGCGGAGCTTTTCAACAGGTCACTTGAGACAGGAGGGTACCTAGGGATTGAGGAGAGGCACATGTGGTACCAATCCATAAAGGGGGTCAAGGAAGTACCAGGAAACTATAGACCCATCAGTTTAACCTCGTGGTGGAAAAATTAATGGAGTATACTAAAGGAAGGATTGGGGTTTACTTGGAGGAGGTGGAGGTCTGGATAGTCGGCAGCATGGGTTTGTAGCCAGGTAGATCATATCAAACCAACCTTGGGAGTTCTATGAATGGGTAACATCAGAACTGGACAGAGGTAAGCCTGTGGATGTATTATTCTTGGACTTCAGCAAGGCGTTTGACTCTGTCCCCACAATGGTCTGGTGGAGAAACTGATGGGTTAGGAGTAGGCCTTTGATGGTCAGATGGATTGAAAACTGGATAGCTGGGCGCACTCAGAGAGTAGTGGTCTGTGGGAGCTCTCGAACCCTACAGAGGTTGGGTAGGGGTACCAGAGGCTCGGTCCTGGGTCAATCCTGTTTAATGCATACATATCAGACATCAGGGATGGTAGGGTGTGAAATGAGTCTCTTCGTGGATGACTCCAAGATGGGAGCAGTAGTTGAGGGAGAAGAGGGAGGTTGGCCCTGCAAGGGACCTGGACACCCTGGAAGCTGGGATCACACATGGAAATTAAATTTCAATATCACCAAGTGCAAGGTGTTGCATCTTGGTCGGGGAAACCCTAAACACAGGTACACCCTGGGAGGAGGTGCTGGAAGCCTCAACAGGGAAAAGACCTAGGGGTCATGGTGGATACATGTATGAATAACACTGAGCAGTGCAGGAGAGCAGCTAGCAAGGCAAACAGGATGTTGGGATGCATCGCAAGGGGATCACCTCTAGGAGCAAGGAAGTGATTCTGCCGCTGTACAATGGACTGGTTAGACCACACCTTGAGTACTGTGTACAGTACTGGGACTGCCAGAGGACATACAGCTCCTGGAGAGGGTACAGAGGAGGAACAAAGATGATCCCGAGGGCTAGAGTTTGACTTACGAGGACATACTTGAGGAGCTCTGCCTGTTTTCATTGGAGGAGAGGAGAGAGACAGGGGACATGATTGAGGTCTTCAAGTACCTCAAGGGAATAAATAGGTAAACATGGAAGGGATCTTTAGACTAAAGCAGGAGGCATCACCAGAGGGCATGGTTTGAAGTTGGAAGGTGGAAGGGTGAGGGGGAAAAGAGGAGGAGGTTTTCACTGAGAGGGTGGTGGACCCTTGGAATGCTCTGCCTGGTGAGCTGGTTCAGAGGTCCACAGTGGAGAGCTTTAAGAGAGGGTGGGACAGACACAGAAAGTGGATGTATCAGATGATGGCCTGTCCCGGGGGGGTGGGGATGGATGATAGGGGTTTCTGGAGCACAAGGGATGGGAGGGTCTCGGCACCCAACTAAGGATCTAGGTTCGAGCAGACTTGATAGACCATAAGGCCTAATCTGCTGGCAAATAGTATGTTAGTATGTTAGTATAAGAGAAAGGATCCCATTAAAAGCAAAAATTAAGGAAGGTGAAATAATTAAGGCAGTTAACAAATTTAAAAGGCATAAAGCACCTGGACCAGATGGGATTCCAAGTGATGTGATTTTAAACCAATTATATTTATGGGTACCAATATTGATGAGACTATTTAAGTACATTGGTAAAACAGGTAAGATCCCTAGTACATGGGCACAATCAATCATAGTACCAATTTTCAAAAAAGGAGAAAAAAAAAAAAGAACCAGCTTGCTATAGACCCATTAGTCTTATAGACAATACACAAAAAATTATGACAAGGATAATAAATATGAGACTAATAACATGGATTAAGACAAATAATTTGATTGAGGAGGCCCAAGCGGGATTTATTGAGAAACACTCAACAACAGATCAGTGCTTCATACTTAACCATCTAGTCTATAAATACACAAAGATCAAGAAGCAGAAATTGTCTTGTATTTTTATGGATTTCAAGATGGCTTTTGACAGTATCAATCGTGAATTAATGTGGATATGTCTTGAAGAATTGGGAATGGAGATAACTCTATTAAATATGATTAAGACACTATACGGCACAGCCAGATAAAGATTAGGTTTAACATCAGAGGAGACTGTATGAAAGAATTTGAGGGAGACAATGGGGTTAAACAAGGGTGCCTGCTTTCGCCAATACTTTTCAATTTATTTCTGAATCGGATAATGAAAAAAATGTATAAGGACAAATACCATATGCCAAAAATAGGGAAACATACATGTCCATATTTGGCACTCACTGATGACATTGTTTTAATCTCTATGAGTAGCTTGGGAGTTAAAAGACTGTTTACTGCATTCCAAAAAGAATGTAATAAAGCTGAATTAAGCATTAACCAAGGGAAGACCAAAACTATGGTCTTTGGTAATAATAATAGAAGGAAGTTGAACATATATTATAATAACACTATTCTTGAACAAGTAAAACATTTTAAATACCTGGCTACAAACATTAATGAAAATCTCACATGGAGGAACCATGTTAATGAGGTAAAATTAAAAATAAAGAAGTTTATGCTATTAATTATTAGCTTCTTTTACAAATATTGTGGCAACTCCATCAAGGGTGCGATAAGGGTTATTAATGCTAAATAAGAGCACAAATCTTGTATGAAGCAGAAATTTGGGGTACGGAAATAGATGAGAAGGTAGAGGGAATAATAAATATTTTTTATAGGAAAATATTGGGTTTACTCAAGGGAGCTTCATCAGCCCTAATAAGAGCCAAGCTAGGCCAACCAACTTTAGAAAATTTGATCCAGGAGAGAATTATTTTGTACTTTTTCAAGGTATACAGTGGCGTGAAAAAAGTATTTGCCCCCTTCCTGATTTTCTCTATTATTGCATATTTGTCACACTGGATGTTTTCAGGTCTTTAGACAAAATATAATATTAGATAAAGGGAACCTGAGTGAACAAATAACACTTTTTTTTTTTACTTATTTCATTTATTTAATGAAAAAAGTTAACCAACACCAACTGGCACTGTGTGAAAAAGTAATTGCCCCCTAGTTAAATCAACCCAATTAAAGGGATAATTAGAGTCAGCTGATTGAACACAGCCAGGCTTGATTACAGCCAGCCCTGCTCAATATAAACCTCACTTATTTTGACCCTTACCATCAGAGTCACGTTGCCAGCACAAAGATTCAACAAGCACATTATGCCATGATCAAAGGAAGTTCCTGAAAAGATCAGAAAAAAATTTGTTGCCCTCTATCAGTCTGGAAAGGATTACAAAGCTATTTCTGAGGCTCTGGGACTCCATCAAACCACAGTGAGAGCCATAATCTCCAAATGGAGAACACTTGGAACAGTAGTGAATCTTCCCAGGAGTGGGCGGCCTGCCAAATTACTCCAAAGGAGCAGCGAAATCATCCAGGAAGTCTCAAAGGATCCTAAAACAACATCCAAAGAACTGCAGGCTTCTCTTGCCTCAGCTAACGTCAGTGTTCATGACTCCACAATCAGAAACAGACTGGGCAAAATGGGCTTCATGTGAGTAGCAAGGTGGAACCATTGCTAACCAAGAACATAAATGCTCGTCTTCATTTGCCAAGAAGCACCTGGATGATCCACAAGCCTTTGGGAAAATGTTCTATGGACAGATGAGTCCAAAGTGGAACTTTTTGGACAACATGGATCCCATAATGTCTCGCAAAAGCAAACACAGCATTCCACAGTAAGAACACCATACCAACAGTCAAACATGGTGGTGGTAGTGTGATGGTGTGGGATGCTTTGCTGCCTAAGGACCTGGATAACTTGCCATAATTAAAGGAACCATGAATTCTGCTCTGTACCAGAAAATTCTTAGGAGAATGTCTGGTCATCCTTCCGTCAGCTGAAGCTGAAGCGTGAGTTAGGTCATGCAGCAAGACAATGATCCAAAACACAAAAGAGTCCACATCAGAATGGCTAAAAAGAAGTAAAATTAAAGTTTTGGGTGGCCTAGTCAAAGTCCAGACTTAAACCCAATAGATGCTGTGGCAGGACCTGAAACGAGCAGTTCATGCTCGAAACCTACCAAATGTTACTGAATTAAAGCAGTTCTGCAGGAAGAGTGGGTTAAAATTCTCCACAGCGATGTGAAAGACTGATATTGAATTATAGGAAGTGTTTGGTTGCAGTCATTGCAGCTAAATGTGGCATAACCAGTTATTAAGTGTAAGGGGGCAATTACTTTTTCACACAGTGCCAGTTGGTGTTGGTTAACTTTTTTTCATTAAATAAGTGAAATTAAAAAAAAAAACAAGTGTTATTTGTTCACTCAGGTTCCCTTTATCTAATATTACTTTTTCTCTAAAGACCTGAAAACATCCAGTGTGACAAATATGCAATAATAGAGAAAATCAGGAAGGGGGCAAATACTTTTTCACGCCACTGTATATAATGCCAGATAATTGATTGCCAAAACAATGTTTAGAAGAGGCTATAAATTATTATGACAGGAAGTTCAAATTTCCAGTTATGGAAATTCTAGAAAAATGGATAAAACCATATGGATTGATAACTTATCTAGCAGATATATTAAGAAGACCACAAGAGGTCATTAAAAGAGAGATAAAAACAAGGCTGAGAGATGTGTTTAAGCAAAAAGACATGGAAAGATGTTCAAAACATAAAATAAGTAAATAAATCTCAATAAACAAGCGGACCTTCAAGAGGGAAAGCTACTTAATAATTCTTAGGAATCCAGTAAGAAGGAATCATTATATAAGATTCAGATTTGAGTATCACAGAAGCAAAAGTATGAACAGATTAACAAACACAGTAGAATTCAATGTTATATGTAAATGTAAAATGGAGGAAGATGATCTAATCCTTTTGCTGATTAAATGCCCACTTTACCAGAAGACAAGAATAAAATTATTGGGGCCTATACTGGAGCAATTGGAAGGAAGTCCCCAAATTTTGACTAAAAAAATAATGAACTCACAGTCATTAAAAACATTAGAGATGGTGATTACCTACTTGAAAGTTATTGATAGACAGTGTTTACACATGTGGGAGATGGTCTTGCAAAAACGTACTGCCTACTTGAATGAAGAGAAAGAGTTAAGCATAAGCAAGAAGGGGAATTGTGCAATAAGAAAATCTGTCTGAAATAAATAACAGTTTTTATACGGATTTATACTAGACATTTTTTATTGTGTGTATTTGTAGTGCAATATTGTAATGACATAACTTGTTAAACAATAAAAATTTGACTTGACTTGAGTTGCTCTTTAAGGAAAGGTGGCAGTAGCATACAGTCACAGAAGTAAAAGAAACTTCACCTAGCAAAAGGAAATGTTCCTGATCCTGATGCTAGTATCGTATGTTTGTGAGGCTAACAACATAATGTTCAGTGTTATACTTAAGAAGCATGTGTGTGCATTTAGTTTGCTTTCTGTCTGGGCCTCATTTAGTTTTTCACAGTCTCTCAAAAGTTAGATACTCATCATTTATCCAAGGTTGGCCTCATTTGCATTTAGGTTTTTTTTGTGAGTATATATTGCATATATTTCTATATATATCTACGCACAACAAGCCCAGCTCTGCACTGCATACTGTTATAACAGACTGTAGCCGGGCCATATATTCAGTAAATTAATATAACATTTCTCTCTGACCTGCAGGTTCTTTCCCTACTCTACCCTATGACCTGTTGTCCAGACAAGGCATTTGGCCTACTTCCCCAACTCCCTGTCTTACTGTTACCCCCTTGAGTAACTATTAGACCCTTTGCTCTGTCCCAGCCATGCTTGAACCCAATAAAACCTTCTTGCATCCCTCCTGAATCTCATTCTCCCCCACACCAGCTTATATTCATGTCCCCTTGTTCTTGATAGACTATTTCTGCTTGAACAGCTCCTTGCAATTTACTGTATTTCTTTCTTTCAGGAACTTGAAGGTCTCTATCATGTCCTCTACTGTCCTCCAGCAAGTACATTCAGTGCCCTAAGTCAATCCTCATAGGACCTGACTCTGAAAAAGCCTAGTGGAAACTAAGTGAAACATCAGTTCCAGCCTGTCAGAGTCCCAGTGTGATGCTTTGTATGTGGAATGTGGTGGGACACCTTTGATTTTTCTTCATTGAAAGTGTGTGTATCACTAACCAGCAACATATAATGTATGTATTAGAATTTGTTTTACCACTTTTTACTCTCATGAAATAAACAATGATATTTATTACTGAAAAGTGGCTGGGATTTATAGGTTTGAGGCAAGAGCCCAGGGTGCATAGTACCTGATAGCTTTGTGGGGCAGCTGGTGCTGTATTTTAGTTCAGTGTTTTTACATTTTGCTTAATACTTTGCACAGTTGAGTAAGCTTTCTGTGGAGCAACTACTCTTTGTTTGATACATACTATAGGGTGAAGTCCATGGTGAAAACTCTATGAAGTAAGCCCTTGATGAGTAGTTAACTGACAGATGCCAGTACTTTGCAGGGAGGCGCAGCTTAAAACAAAAAGAAAACATAATTCCTCCATCCACACATATGGCATAATCTCCTCTAGCCACCATGGACCTCATAAAAATATTTGAAATTCATCCACCAGCCATTTTGTGTTCCCACCATCATCCTACCCCATAGTATGATCGGTCCTAGAAAAATACATTGTAAAATAGAACCACACCAAAAATTAGATATTCCATGTCACCTCTATTATCCTGGGTAAGTGCAGTATAAAACTGTGTAAAATCAGGACCTCATTGCACATGACATATTATATTTCATCTGGTCTACTTGGCTTAATATGTAGTAAAAATGAGTACAAGCAGAACCCAGGAGCATGTCAATTCGCTCCCTCAAATTCATCCCCGGACAACCCGCTTCTGACAATTCACTCCCTGCACTTCTTGCTCCTCGAATATTCACCCTGACAACTCACTCCCTTCGAATAGTAAACAGTGATTATTAGCAGTCGCTCCTAAAAAATTTGCATGTCGGGAGCTACCTAAACTAACTCATGCCACATGTTTTCTCTCCAGTACTGACCACGTCAGAAGTCCCTATGAACAAACACTGATCTGGCATACTGGAATTGCAAACCCACAGCTACAACTGCCAAGGCTGCAGATGCATGATTTACTTCACCTCCCACCACAGTAACTCAGGTAGGCTCCCCCTCTCCACAGCTTCATGCCAGTTCTTATTACGGAACCCCCCCCCCCCATAAATCTCAAGGCTGGCCCCGTACATGTAGTTGTGTGGAAATTAGTATCTTGTTCCGAAAATAGTTCTTTTTATTTACCGCAATGATGCATCTCTGATTGCTTTCAACATGCTGGAAGTCCATCTCTAAAACACATATTGACTGGCCCGACTGTTTAATTTTTTTTTTTAAAAGAATAAGTGTCTCCCTTATCCCAATCACTGAGGAGTGTGTGGCGGTATTTGGGTGTCTCACTCCTGAGGGATCTAATCTCTTCTCACTCAATTTGTCCTGCCCATAATACCTTGTGTAACTGAAATCACATTTAGCCCCTACGAGATTTGGATAAATGAAGCTTTACTGTATTTCAGGGGTCTGAAGTCTCATTGAGGTTTTTTTTTTTTTTTTTTTTTACTTATTTTCTTTATTTCCTTGGCTGGGGGGTTGTGCCCTTGGTTTCCCCCTTCCAGCCATCCATCACAGCCGCTGCCCTGGTAGCAGCCAGAGCTCACCTCCCCACTGCAGCCCTTCCCAGGCCGCATCGCAGTGGGTACTTACCCCACCACTGTGGAGACCTGGAGGGCGGGCCCAGGAGGGAGCTGATTTGGGTGCTTCTGTGGTGGCGCCATGGGGGCAGCCGTCATGCTGCAGAGGGATTTTCTTTCTGTATAGATAGCCCCCACTTCCCCCTCATCCCCCTTCTCCGGAGCTGGCATGCAATGGTGCCAGTGATGCTGCAACACATGCTTCCATGCATTGCACGTCAGACATCACCACTGCCATCCCTCTGTATTGTCCCCAAAGCTGTACAGCCCCCAGCTGCCACCAGGAGCCGGTACTTCAGCGGACATATCCACCCACCCTCCCCGGAGGAGGAGAGCTGTCCCTAGGATGCTCAATCCTCCTCCTTCTGGCTGACCCCCAGAGGTCCATGCCTGCTCCAGAACATGGGTCACTGGCGTAGCGCGAGGTGTGGTGTCCAGTGCCTCAACCCTCAGCGCCACTGGGCCGGCCTCATTAAGTTTTTAATAGAACTCCCTGTAGACTGCATTTACAACACACCAGACTTGTGTAAGTGAAATGCTTATTTACTTGTCTGGCTACATTCATTTGTACAGTAGTTTAACTCGAGACTTTATAAATAGATCTGTATCTTCAACACACTGACTGACATGGGGAGCTGGCTTTCGACTAGGTAAGGTAGTCACATTTTATTGCTGACAAATACAAGGGAGGACTGAGGGAGTGAGTTGCCAGGGGGTGAATTTGTAGGGAGTGAGAACTTCCGGGAGCGAGTTGATGGGGGATGAATTTGTGCAAGCGCTTCGTCATGTACCCGCAGAACCCAGAACAACAGCAATGCAAGTGGTGAATATTCAGCATAGACAACTGCTTTTTTAATTTTGCTGTCCATCACCCATCATCCCTGGTAGTCCAGTTTAGAGATGTTTCAAATGTTTCATTTGCAGGTGAAGTTGGTGCGAATCTGCAATTTTTGCATTCGCAAAACAATTAGCAAATTATGAGGCAAAACCGCTAACTTCACTCCCTCCCCATCACTCACTGTGTTGTGAAACCAGCCCTCCCACCACCCAGGAACACAGATCCCATAATTTTACACCACCTGCTGGCCCCCTGTCTCCTATGACATCATGCTGCTGTGGCTGGCAATACAAAATGTAATCCCTTCTCCCTTCCCACACACCATTCTCACAAAATATACTTCACCTGCCATCCCCTGCCTGAGTCCACACTGTGTTTATTAGAAATACCCAGCCCCCCACCAAACTATCCACTGGTCCCCAGCAATCTCCTTTCACCACTAGCACACACAAAATACAACATAACTAGCTGCAAATAAAGAAAATGATCCCCCAGTGCACAGTGTCTGATCTGTTTAGTGCCAACTCCCCACATGGTAATGGTACGAATGAAAGAACAGTGATGTGTTTCCTCTTAGTAAAACCTGATTGGTGGATTTTTAAAACAATTAGGTTTTGCTAGGAGCAAAGACATTCACCATTCATTCCTTAAATCCATTCCAAGAAGGGAGCTGGCATGAAACAGAGCAGATGTTCTGCTCTGAGTGATCATTTTGTTTATTTGCAGGTAGATTTTGTGGGTGCTGGTGAGGGTAGGAGGGTGTTGGAGACCCGGGGGTGGGGGAGTTGGGGGAACTGGGAGGTTCTATCAAAGGGTGGTATCATTATTCCCATACAGTTCACCTTTTTATTCATCAGGCGAATTGGCCAGTTGCCTCACAAAACTTGGACAATCGGTTAGTCTGTCATGGGGGGGGGAGCAACAAGATGGCTGCAGGGCTACTCTCCTTCCGAGTGCTTTCTGCTATGCCCCACTTTTAGCTGAGTAAAATGTACATTGGAGAGGTTTTTCTGTACTCTCATGAATGAAACAATGGCTATTTTGTTTACCAGCATCTGACATGCAACTTTTATGCCATATTGGGCTGCTTTTGCCTCTGAATTCTTTGGCCAAGTGACCGTTAACTCTCGGCATTAAGTGTTTGGCGTTGTGAATGGCACTTCCCCCTATAACTGGGACAAGAGAGGAATTGCCATTTTTATTTCTGCCTGACAGTGTTCTTGTTAATTAAAAGTTCCCAGCAGTTTTCTGTGTTCTACACACATTTCTGTTTGGAAATGTGAAAGTGGAAATGGGAGAGCGAGAGAAGGACGCAGCTGTACCTCAAAGGAGACTGAAACCGTGGAAGCATTTTACAAGCTGATATGCTTATTAAAAGCTTATAACAGGCATGATATTGTTCCCTGAGGGCTGTGCCTTAACATATATCTCCCAATGAGTCTGATTTTATTGCACTTAGAGAAGCACTTTTCTTAATTTGTTTTCACAGAGTTCTACAGAGTTTGCCATGGCCAAGTGCAATGGAGAAGAACCAGTCAGAGGAGGTCCTGTGACCTGTCCTGTGGCCAGTCCTGGCTGAATACAGGAGCAAGATTAATTTTTAAAATGTTGGTCCCCTGGTCTAAGAGAAGGAAATGGGGAAATGAGGATTTGTGTGAGAGCTGCGAGTGCTGACCCTTTCTTGATTCTGGTCTGGCCGTTTTCAAGGGCTGGAGAGGGAGCCATGTGGGGACAAAGTCTCAGGTCCGAGTGAAAATGGTTAAAAGATGCTGTTTCAGCAACAGTAGGAGAATGGCTCTGGGGTATCTCCCCAAAAAAGTACTGTTTTACTCCACTTTTTTTCGGCAATATCTATTTAGTGATTTTGGAGATTAACAAATGAGCGGAACAAACTTATTGCAATGTCATTCTTTATTATTTGCCCCATTTTATTCATGATGGAATTCTGCCTAGTTGTTGTATATTGAAACCAGTGGATTCCTGTCTAGTGAGCCAAACACCTCAGAACGTAATGTCAGAGGATGGCTTAAAAAATATATTTATTAGAGAAATGCATCGATGTTAAGTAATGAGATGCACCAGGCTCTATCTGTTCTTGTGCACAATGACTAATGGAACTCTCTGAAGATGTCCAGAATATGTGTCTCTGAACAAAACTGGAGTTTCGGATATTGAGTAGTTCAATATATGGGGCAGGATTTATTTCAAATTGCTGAGCATCAGAGTGTTTCACTCATATAACATTGATGAGTCACCGAACATGGACTCCTAGGGAAGGAGCCAATTGATTTATTTGTTCTAAATGCTGGGGCCAAAACCCCACTGTATTTGTTGTGACTTGGTCACTGTGGAACCTTGAGCTTAATAGCTGTTAATAATATTATATTTGTTATGCATACGCTATTGAACTCAAATTCTGTTTATGCTACAGTAATTGATTCCATGAACCAATGAACATTAAATAGAGCTCTGGTTCATGTTGATTTACGGACTTTAGAATTAATGAAGCCTGAATAAATGTTCAAAAATGAATGAACTCTTCATTGTACTGAAGCCACAACTCTGCTTAGTTGAGCTTAATTTTATTAATGCTTCAAATCAAAGGTGTGGAATAGATGTTATTTAACTTGAGAGGTGCTTGTTTGTTATTTTACTGTCTTTACAAAGCTCTAAGCCCGACTTTTTAGGGTTACAGAATAACCATAATGAGAATTTCCTGATTCTATTATTCTGATTTAAATGCTCTTTTGATACAGTTTAGCAAGGTTTACGTCTGCTTACAGTATGTATACTTATTTAAGTCAAAAAACTCTGGAACTAGTTTGGAACCAGTTTCCGGAGTTATGCTTGGCCCCCCTGATATAGGGGAAAGCTTTGATAAATGCTTTTTCTTTTAAATGCTATTTTTAGATGGAAATAACTGTTTGGAGAAATTACCATTTTAAGACCTTGTTATGAAATTTAATATGTATATTCACTGAATGTTATAATTGTTGGATAATTGTAAAAGTGTTATCTTGCATTTTGTTTATTCGTAATGGCTTTTAGCTGAAAGAATAAACTTAAAAAAAGAACTTGGACAATCCACATGTTAAATAACAATGTGAATTGCAGCCCACAGCTCTGAAAAGTTGCAGAAATTTGCAGATTTTTTCATGGAGCAAATTATGGCAGCTTGGCACATCTTGAGTCCAGTTGCCCACCCAACCACTCCAGTTTTACAGATAGTTATTTCTTTAGGTTTTCTTGATTGGAAAAGGAGGCCTAGGAAATACTTCCTGTTTTAAGCCTCATTTTGGGGGGGGGGGTGGTTGGGAATGTACTGAATGATACTGAATTAAATTAAGCTGTTGTTTGTCTTTGTGGATGGGAAAAAATTGGCCGGTACACTGGGAAAATTTCCTGACTTTTCATGAGGAGTGCTTTAAGATTTTTAACAGCCACCTGAACAACTACCAGAAAAGGCAGATGTGACACTGGTTTAACATCACATCTGAATGATTGCACCTCTGGCAGCACAGCATCCCCCAAACACCACGCTGGAGCACCAGTATGGTTACTAGCTCCCTAGCCTCCTTCCACCGTCTATAACTTGTTTTTGCATGCCCAGAATCATGACTGGAGTGTTCAACAGGAGAATTAAAGAGGTTAGACCACTTATTTTCAAACAAGAATACTATTTCAGATGTCAGAATCACCTATCAATCCTTTGTCACTGAAATGAGGGACATGGACACTCAAAAAGAAGGACAATGAGAGACATTGACCCTGGTAATGAGGGGCGTGTCCTCGTGCATGGAGAATCATGCTCAGAACACTGCAGAAACCATTGTGTTTGCTAGTACAAAGTTTATTTCTGATTTTGCATCTTTGAATACTATGAAATTCTGCTCTAAAGTCTGAATTTACAGCACATATTTCATGGGGCAGCACCTTTTCTATGAGGGATAAATGAGGGACAAAGCAATTCTGAGGGGCATAAAGAGGAACATCTCTTGCAATCAGAGACAGTTGAGATGTATGGTCAGAATAACTTATACTAATAGGCAATATACTTGTTTGACATAGAAAAAAATACATAACTTGCCATGAATGAGTTTATCCACAGATCTGCATGGTATCCACCTCCGGGACACGTAGGAGAAGCAGCCTATGCTATTCAAGGTGGATCACTTGAGTTTGCATTTTACATAGAAACATAGACTTTGACGGCAGATAAGGACCGCTAGGCCCATCTAGTCTGCCTATTTCCCTACCTACAGGATAGGCCGCAGATCCTAGTTAACCAACAGCCTATATCTTCCTGCCCCCCACAAGAATTGCCTTATGTCTGTCCCATGCATTCTTGAATTCTCCCACAGTTTTAGATGCCACAACTTCCTCAGGAAGGCTGTTCCATGCATCCACTACCCTCTCTGTGAAATAATACTTCCTCACATTGCCCCTGAACCGTCCTCCTTCTATCTTTAAATTGTGTCCCCTTGTTCTTGCAAGTCTCTTTTTCTGAAAGATGCTACCCTCTTGGATTTTGTTGATTCCTTTGAGGTACTTGAAAGTTTCTATCATGTCCCCCCTCTCCCTTCTTTCCTCAAGGGTATACATATTAAGCTCCTTTAGTCTCTCCTCATACGGCTTCTCTTGCAGACCCTGCACCATTTTAGTTGCCCTCCTCTGGACTGCCTCTATCCTGTCTATGTCCTTGCGGAGATGGGGTCTCAGAACTGGACACAGTATTCCAGATGGGGTCTCACCAACTGTCTGTACAGAGGATAACAACTTCCTGTTTTCTGCTGCTGATGCCTCTCCCTATACATCCCAGTATACCCCGGCCTCCCTACTGCCTTCTCACATTGCTTGCTAACCTTAAGATCATCTGATATGATTACCCCCAGGTCCCTTTCCTGTTTGTTGTTGTTACTACCTCCCACCCATTGTGTATTCTTCCCTGGGTTCTTGTTTCCAGGCTGGTTAATTTGACTAATAATCTTTTGTGTGGGACTGTGTCAAATGCCTTGCTAAAGTCTAGGTAGGCCATGTCCACAGCCCTCCCTGGTCTACTACTTTGGTCACCCAGTCAAAGAAATTATTAGATCTCCTGACATGACCTTCCGCTGTGAACCCATGCTGCCTTGGATCCTTGTGCCACTGACCTCTAGGGTACTTACTATTCTTTCCTTCAGAAGTGACTCCATCACTTTCCCTACCACAGAGGTCAGACTGACAGGTCTGTAGTTCCTGCCTCTGTCTTGGTCCCACTTTTGTGAAGGGGAATCACATCCGCCTTCCTCCAGTCCTCGGGTACCACACCATCCTCCCATGATTTATTAAAAGAGTAGCCAGTGGTTTCACTAGTTCCTTCCTTAATTCTTTTAGAATTCTGGGGTGAATTCCATCAGGACCCATTGCTTTGTCCACCTTCAGTTTTAGGGTTCTTGCAGAACCCTTTCTTCTGTGAAAGGACTGGGATCGACCCCCCTATCAAAATGCTTCTGTTAATTGGATTAGGCACTTCCCCTCCCTCTTTTGTGAATACTGAGCTGAAATATTCGTTCCAGTATTCCTGCTTTTCACTTTCCCCTCTGCCCACCCACCGTTCATTCTATTCAGCCTCACTATCCCTCCCTTTGTCTTTCTACGCTCGCTGATGTACCTATAAAAGGTTTTATCCCCCTTCTTAACTGAGTTGGCTATCTTTTCCTCAGTTTGGGCCTTTGCTATTCTGACTTCCCTCCCTGCTTCTTTCTGCCTTAACTGGTACAGCTGTCTGTCCTGCTCCTTCTGTGTTTCCTTATACTTCCGGAATGCTATCTTTTTCTTCCTGACTTTCACAGCCACCTCTCTTGAGAACCATAGTGGCTTTTTCTTTTGTTTTGATTTGTTTATTTGCTTCACACAAAGGCTTGTTGCCTCTGTGATGGCAGTTTTGATAATTCCCCATTGTTGTTCCACACCTCCTTCTAGCCTGTTTGCTAGTGCTTTTCTGAGGCACTCTCCCATCTTGCCAAAGTCAGCCCTCCTAAAGTCCAGTACCCTCACTTTTGTATGGCTTGACTCTGTAGCTGAGTTTAACGTGAACCACACTGTCTGATGGTCACTTGTCCCCAGATGGCAGTCACTTCTAGATCTGAGATCCTCTCACTGCCCCCGTTTGAGAGTACGAGGTCTAAGATTGCTCCCTCACGAAGTGGGTTCCAAAACTAGCTGTCTAATGCCTGCCACCTGTAGGGCATCAGAATGGCCCTGCTCTTGGATGTGGCTGCAGCAAATTGCTGCAGTTAACATCCGGCATATTCAGGTCTCCATCAACAGTATCTCCCTTTCTCTGCCATTCTAAGAATGCCTTCCATCATATCCTTGTCCATTCCTTTCCCTGACATGGGGGTCTGTACACAACCCTGTGCAGATTGGTGCCCTTTTCAGTCTCCAAGGTGACCCAGTGCCTCCTCTCCTCCCTGTTTACTCTTTGTTCAGTTGCTTTTATCCTTCCTTTACATAGAGACTACTCCTCCCTCTTCTCCCTGCCTGTCTCTCCTGTAAGTTATGTACCCTGGTATGTTAACATCCCAGTCATGGTTCTCTGTGTACCATGTTTCTGTGACTGCTACGATATTCAGGCATCCCTCTTCCATTAAGGCCACCAGTTCAGGGAGCTTGTTGCCCAGACTACGGGCATTGGTACTCATTACCTCCATTTCCTGATGGTCTTACCCCTTTGCCCCATCCTGTCCTTCTTGCCTTTGTCACTTTCTCCATTTACCCCTGCCCTTCTCCTATCGACACCTCCATGTTGGTGTTTGCACACTTACTACTGTGATTTTTTTGGAGGCTAGGATTTTCATGCTCCTTTCCAGTGCCTCCCCTTGGCTGGTTTAAAAGCTTGCCAATGAAGCATTTAACCATCACCTAGGATCCTGGTTCCCCTCAGGGAGATGCAGCCCATCATGCCAGTATAGGCTTGATCACTCAGGTGGACCCCAGTCCCCAGTGAAGCCAAATCCCTGAGCTTCACACCAGTTTTTCAACCACTGATTGAATCCCATGGTACGGAACACCTAGCCTCTCCCTATGCCATAGATGGGTAGTACCTCTGAGAAGGTTACCGTGCGTGCTACTTGACTAAGGCCCCTCCCCAATTCCACAAACTCTTCCTGCACTTCTCTAATCCCTTTCTTAGCCAGGTCATTTGTCCCTGGGTGGACAATGACATCCAGCTCCCTCCTGTGCAGCTACTCCAGCAATCCTGAGGATTCGCTCCTGTCCCCTCAAGTCATGGCGCCAGGCAGGCACCTTACCTCTCTCCCTTCCTTGCCCAGTTCTACCTTCCTAACAATGGAGTCCCCACCAGGAGTTGTTTCCTTCCCCTGCAGGGTCCCCTGCCACCCTCCTGTGGGTCTCCTTTGTGGAGGTTCCCAACATCCTCCTTGGCCTCCACTGTAGGTGCCTCCATAGAGGAACCACACTTTGCCAGAATGGCATAGGGAATTGTGAGAGGTACAACTGGAGGGATGCGCCTCTGTTCCACCACCCTCACCCTCCCTGAGCCCACTGTGGTCCAACCGCTCCTCTTTCTTGGCAACCTCTGAGGCAACGGCAGTGGCACTGGTGGTCCCTGGATGGAAGAGGAGGTCCCACAAATCCTGGCCAACTCAGCCTGGAGATGAGCAACCTCCTCCCTCAGCCCAGGGAGGTGCCTGCAGATGGGACAACACTGCATCCTCCAGAACATCTCCCGGAAGACTGCTGCTCCACAGCCACTGCACTGCACCACTCCAATCATGTCTTATTTCTGGCCCCTTAACTGTTTGCAATCCTTACTCTTTCCTCTGTTTTTTTTTTCTCTCTCTCCTTACTTTCTGCCTGTGTGCCCTTTAAGCTCCTGATTGTCCTGTTCTGAGACAAGAATATCCTATATTTCTCAGTAGACCACTTACTTGTTCAGAGGCAGACCTCCAGCAGCTAGAGGGGGCCGGAGAGCTACTCTTGCCCTTCTAGGATGGTGGGTCCTTGGTGGTTCTGTGATCACTCACTTCCTGCCCCTAAACAGGAAGTTCTTTGTCAGTCAAACCTGTGCTTATAAAAATAGAACTAGCTTTGGGAGGAGGGGAGGAAGGAGGGCAATATAGTCCCAGTAGAGAGTTCAGTTACACAGCAGTCCTTTCTCTGGTATCTTCTGCTGCTATTAGCAGAATCTTTCTAAGGCAGTCTTTAAATGTAGCTTCCTTCTAGCTAAGCCACTCCCCCTACTTACCAGATCTTTCTACAAGTAATTTAAACCTCACAGCAGTTAAGTCCTTTCAGTCACCTGAGATTTACACCTAGATGACTTTTCAGTTATCCATTCAGTTCAGTTAACCCAAAAACACACTTTTTTGTTTTGTTTTGTATGTTAGTTTTTTTACCCTAAATTAAAGGTCCAAATACAAAAGTTCTTCTACTTTAGTCCCAGCAGAGAAGTTCAGTCACACAGCAGTCCTTTCTCCTGGTATCTTCTGCCAAGCTATTAAAACATATAAAAATAGCCTTATATTTCAGTATAGAGAACATCCAGTGGCATGAATGTATTTTTCAAACACTGTAATGGCAGCAGGAGAATTGCTATTATGCAGTTTGAAAATTAGAGGAAAAGCTGATAGTGCGTCTTTCAGTACAGCTTTCCTAATCAGCATTTGATTCCTGTTTTCTGTGCGGTGTCTGGACCTGTGGCTACATGCTATCTGGGTGAGCTCTATGAGGTTTGTTGGTTGTTTTTATCTGTGTTTGCTATCTCTGCTGGCTAGAGCTACACACTCTCTGGGCTACATCTATGAGTAAATCAGACAGTTGCTTAGAACAAGCCTTTCGTAGAGATGGGGTTAAGAGGGGAGGCAGTCAATTGGGCTGGCTGTGGTGCACTCTTCTCTACAGAGTTGATCTGGAGAAGAGGGCACTGCCCCAGCTGCAAGACCTTGGCAGAGCTCTGGGCTCAGCTAGTGGCAGCAAGGGTAGAAATATCTAATCTGTATCACAGCTCAACTGGAGCCCACCTCCAACACCCCCACTCCCCCAAAGACCCATTGCTTCAGGGGGGTGGAGAGTGGCTGGAAGGGGGGAGGGGAGGGAAAGCAGGGTTAGCCACAAGAAAGTTGGCAGGCCTCTCACCATCTACACAATAAATAGCTTTGCACTCCTAGAGGAAGTTCAGGTACCTGACTTTGCTGGGGAAGGGGGGGTCTCTGAGACAGTCGATGGGAAAGGGCAGGACAGCCTGATGGCAACCAAGGGGAGCAAGTCTACTGGGAGAATCTTAGTGATTAGGAAATCAATGATTAGGGTGGTAGAGAGGGTGGTGGAGGAGGTGTTGGAAAGGAGGGGAATGGTTCAGTACCTTCCTGGTACATGTACCATCTGGGATTCAGACAGAATAGGAAGGATAGTGGAGAGGAAGCAGATAGAGAGCTGGGAGTGCTGGCATACCTGGATATCAATGATCTGGGAACCAGTCCACAGAAATAGTGAAGCAGATCTTTAGTAGGCTGGAAGATGGATTGTCAGCACTCTCTGCCTCCCTGCCTTTTCTGAAGTCCTCCGCATGTGGAGCAGGGAGGGGAAGCAGGATGTTATAAGAGGGGAGATAATACAGGAGTTTAACAGTATGGCTTAAGGTATAGTGTAAGCATAATGGGTACCACTCTGTGAGAGACTGGGGAGACTTTTGGGACAGGAGGCTCTTCAAGGGTGATGGACTTCACCTGATGAGAGAAGGGGCCTGCACGCTGGGGCAGAAGGTTGACATCTCTAGCAGTCATTTAAACTAAGTGCAGGGGATACTGGGTCTAGGGGAACTCAATGGCAGGGGAGAGGATATGAATCCTAGCTAGTACTTCCCCACATCTGGTGGCTGATAGCAGTAAAGCAGGTACAAAGGAAACAGTGACCCTTATTGGGTTAGATTGGATGGACTTCGGCAAGGGGGAATGCAAAGGGTGCAAACACTAAGAAAAACAAGGGCATTAGAGGACATGAGAAATACATGGGTAGTAGCAAAGTACCATCAAGGGTCAGATGGAAGGGGGTAATCCTTAATACTAGTAGCCTAGGAAACAAAATCTGTGAGCTCCAGGGACTGACAGCAGACACAGGTAGACCTTGTTGACACAACAGAAATGTGGGTTTTGGATAATAATGAATGGGAATTTATGGTACCTGGGTACACGATGTTCAGGATGGCTAGAGGAGCAGGTAGAGGGGGGATGAGTAATCCTTTTTGTCAAGGAGGGCATCAAGGTGGTAGAAGATGGGGGCATCCAGGGTAGTAATGGGGAGACTGAGTCACTGTTGGTGCAACTCACAGCTGTCTCAGTCATGAAACTGCAATTGAGGGTGATCTATAGACTAGCATGGCAAGTGAATGAGAGGAACAAAGAGCTCAGGGAAGAACTGCAGAGAGTAGCTAAGGGAGAAGTAGTGGTGATTGGTGATCTGAATATGTTGGACGTTGATTGGGATGCTCCTGGAGCCAGAAGCAAAAGCTAGTTACTATTGCTCTGAACTTAACTCTTCTACTAACAGCACAACTAAATTCTGGAAAACCGTAAAGGATATCCAAGGCCACAGCTCTGCTAGTCTATTCCCACCAAAAATCTCTGCCAGCAATTCCGTTACTACTGACAAACAAGAAATCTTCAAAATTTTTAATAACCACTTTGCCACAGCGGGCCTAGCATTCTATGATTCCCCTGCCAATAACCTCCGTGCACAATTATATAACTCAAATCCTACTTGCCCAGGCCCAGGCCCAGCCTCGCCCGCCTAAATAAGGCATTCTCCTTCTCCTCATCTCAGTAAAGGAAGTTGAGGCCCTTCTGCTCCAACTGGATAGCAGGAAAAGTGCAAGTGCAGACCTGGTAGAGTCATTCTTACTTAGACTTGGCTTCTACATCCTGTTGCCCCCAATTATCCATCTCTTCAATATGTCTCTTGCCCAGAGCTCACTTCCTGCTGTATGGAAAACTGCCTACATCATTCCACTCTTTAAACTGTCAGTTCTAGTGACCTAAATAATTACAGTCCAATCTCCCTACACCCTACCCTCTCTAAGCTCCTTGAAAAGATTGTTAATACCCAGCTTAGACAGCACATTGATGTGTCCAACCTATTAAACCCAGCTCAATCTGGCTTCTGGCCTCACCACAGCACCACCACACAGCTTGCTAAGATCATGAATGATTGGTTGAGTGCCCTGGACATCTGAAGTTATGTGTGCACACAGTTTCTTGACCTTAGCAAAGCCTTCGATATGGTGGACCATACCAGGAATATTGGCATTGGTAACTTGGCCCTCGAGTGGTTCTCCAACTACCTCTCCAATTGTCATTAGCAGATCAAGGCAGGGGGGACCTCTCCCCCCACAAAACTGTACCAAGAGGGGTACCCCAAGGGTCTATCCTTGGCCCACTCTTGTTTGCCATCTACATAAATGAGCTAAATGCCAGAGTCAAGTCAGCAGATATCCACCTCTTTGCTGATGACACTGTGTTGTATGTAGCCAGACCTACTCTGGAACAACATGTAGCGACCTTCAAACAGAATTTATCTACCTTCAGAACAATCTTCTTTACTCTAAGCTTCTGTCAAACACTAAGAAAATGAAGTCCATGATTTTCTCTTCAACAGTGAACTCCCCCAATCCCTACACCTCGGGGACAGTCCCACAAATTCTCACCTTGCTTGGCAAACTGCTGGACGACATGGAATCCTTCAAATACCTGGGGGTGTGGATAGACCTCAATCTTTCATTCAAAGACCATATTGAAGAAATATCTAAAAAGCTTAAACAGAGGCTTGAGATTTTTTTCAGAATTAGGCATCTGTTAACATAAGAGGGGAAACTAAGGCTGGTACAAACAACGTTCCTGACCCTCCTTGACTATGCAGACTTTTTGCACGGGCATAGCTCAAGCGTGGCCCACACCAAACTTGACACCCTGTATCACTGGGTGCTTAGGTTCATCACTGGTGCCCCCTACTCAACACACCAATGTACTCTATAGAAGAGTGTAGGATAGGGCTCACTTAGCCTCAGGGGACATACGAATGCCATGCTCTGGATCTGTAGGGCCATCTCTAATAAGCTGTCTCAATATATCAAGGATTGTCTACCCATCTGCACTCCTGGTGGCTACCTGCTAAGAAGTCACTCTCGCATCTCCCTTTCCATCCCCAAAGTTAGGACATGCTTTGGTCACACGGTGATAAGCCATGCCCTACCTGTCCTCTGGAATATTGCTCAAAAAACACTACAACTCGTTGTACCAGTTCCATTGGCTGCCATCAAAAACCTTGTCCAATGATCCTTTCTGGAGACCTGCAACTGCTTCCATCAATGACACTCCTTAACTCTGACTCTGCTATTACCCTCACCTGTCTCCCCCTGCCTTTAAGTTTCTGTACCCTCCCTCCACACCTCTTTAGAATTACGTCGCCTATCCAGTGTAAACCATGCCTATACATGTAGGTATCTTCACCTCTCCCCATCCCATCCCGAGTATTATGTCCTTTTACTAACCCTTGCCTACTTTCTCTAACTTGTGCACACCCTGTGCTTGTACTGTCTTTGCTGTGCATACTTCACAAAGGCTATGTTATGCTTTATTAGACCAAAATTCTCAGTCAATATGAAAATAATCTGTCATTGCCCTACATGTATCTGCCTTGTATAGAATTTGTATATAGTTATATACTGCCTGCCTTTGCACTTTGCCTGTTAAAATATGCTGCTTTTGTGCTCTTCTAATGTCTACCATGATGCTGCCATGCCATGCCATGTTATTTGTAAATACTTGTACACTGTCTGCCAATGTACTTATGTCTATTCCAAATTGTTGTTTTGCTTCTTGTTGATATGTATTTACTCCAGGTCCATCTTGTAAATGAGCCATGCTCAATGGTGCTCCACCTTGTTAAATAAAGATATTGATTGATAGATAAAGAAGTACCAGAAGTCAGGCCTTGTTGGATGCATTCCAGGGCTGTCTGCTAGTACAGCGACTTATGGAACCCACCAGGCAGATCACAATTCTCATTGTGGTATTCATCAACTCGGAGGTGATAAGTGCTGTGGGAGTAGGGGAGCTGCTAGGGAACAGTGACCATAACTCCATTTGATTCCTGCCCTCGTGTCTTGTAAACTGCAGTCGAGAGATGACATCCTTGATTTTAGAATGGCAGACTTCAATAGATTGAAGGAACTGGTTAGGGATAAGTTAGTAAGGGTGGACAACGTAGATGGGGTGGAAGACAGATGAGATGGGAGGTAATAAAGGGGCTATCCTCCGGGCATCTAAGGTTTACATGGAACAGTAACCAAAAGAACAGGTTCAAGAGACCACTTCAGGTCTAAGCAAGGGTCAGGGAAGTGTTAAGGGCCAAGATAAAGGCCTTCTTCAAATTTAAAGAAAAGCAGGAAGAGGAAGAATGAGGGAAATATTTGCTGAACAATAGGGAGTCAAAGAGGGTGGTTAGGAAGGCAAAAGCAGCACGGAACTGCATATTGCAGAAGGGTACAAGAATGATGAAAAACAGTTCTTCAAGTATATTAGTGAAGAAAAAAAGAAGAAAAGTAGGTGAATTGAAAGGCTAACCAGGGAGGACAGGGTGTTTAAGGAGGATGGGCAAAAGGCCACCATCCTAAAAGACTGCTTCTGCTCAGTTTTCACTAACATGGACGATGGGCCTTTACCAGAGTGTGGCATCAAAGCAGCCACCAATGGAGTCCCAAAGATCAGGTAGTCAACATTCCCTAGTGAAAGGGTCCTGAAATGACTGTCAGTCCTTAAGAGTGATAAGGCCCCAGGACCAGATGGGTTTCATCCAAAGATACTCAGGGAAGACAGGCCCAGTGGTGCTGAGGGTTGAGGCACTGGACGCCACACGTCATGCCACGCCAGCGACCTGGGTTCGTTAACGAGTTCGGGGTGTCGGGGGTCGGTGGGGGGGGGATGGATTGAGCATGCATGGGACTGCTCTTCTCTCTCAGGGAGGGATCCAGGGGTAGCTCGGTACAGCAGTGGCCCCCGGTGGAGACCAGCGGCACTGCTAAGCACCAGGGCTCGCACACTAAGGGGCGACGTCGGGCTGCTGCCTTTCTGACGTGGGTGGGAGTACCAATGTCGGAGCTGGGTGGCATTGCACATCCCGCATCTGTAAGGGGGTAACCAAGAACACAGGAAAAACCCAGCTCCAAGGATCAGGTGATGGCACCAATCCCCCATGCCCTATGCCAGGATTTCCATAGCTTGTCTTCAATTTCCCCGGGCCCACTCCTCGTCCGATGCCAGAGTCTGCCTTGAAGAAGAAGAAGAGCGCCCCAAGTAGGAGAGGGGGGCGACCCACCCCGGATGGGGTTAGCTGGGGGTGCTGATGCCGGTGAGGAGGGAGGAGAGGAGGCATAGTGTAGGATCCTCAGGCAGGCAGGACAAGGATGGGATGACTGACAGAGGACCCTGGAGCCGCGATAAGAGTGAAACAAAGTTGACACACAAAAAAAAAGATACTCAGGGGAACTGGCAGTAGAACTGGCTAATCCACCGGTAGGTTTATTCAACAGCTCTCTAAGGACAGGGGTAGTCCTGAAGGACTGGAGAGTGGCAGACATAGTTACACTCCATAAGGATGGGGACAAGGACCAAGTAGAGAACTATACACCTGTCAGTCTTACCTCTATTGTAGGGAAACTGATGGAATCACTGATCAAAGAGGACTTTGTGGACTACTTGGAGAGTAATGGTCTCTAGGATAATAAACAGCACAGATTCATTGCAAGGAGGTCTTGTCAGACTAACCAGATAATTTTCTTTGACTGGGCGATGAGGGAATTGGATAGGGGCCAAGCTGTGAATTTGCTCTACTTCAATTTTAGCAAGGATTTTGACTTTGTGCCTCACAGATGTTTACTGAAGAAAATGGAAGATCTAGATGTGGCTAAGGTTATAGTAAACTGGGTGGGTAACTGGATAAAGGTGAGGCAGCAGAGGCTAGTGGTCAGCAGGGTTAGATCAGAAGACATGGAGGTCACAAGGGGAGTTCCACAGGGATCTGTCAAAGGGCCAGTTCTCTTATACATGGTCATCAATGACATTGGTGAGGGAATCCAAGGCAGGTTGTGTCTGTTCACAGATGACACTAAGCTCTTTGGGAGGGTATAAAGGAAATGAAGAGAGACTTGCAAAAGCTATAGGGGTGGTCAGAGGTTTGGTAGCTGAAATTCAGTGCTAAAAAGTGCAAGGTGATGCACCTAGGGAACAGGAACCACAGGACAGAGTACTGGATGAAAAGGGTGATACTGAGTACCATGACTGAAGAACAAGACCTTAGAGACATCCTAAGAGACTCCCTAAAGCAATCAAGTCAGTGCAACAAAGCATATAGCAAAACAAATAGGATGCTTGGTTGTATTGGGAGGGGTGTTGATAGCAGAAAAAGAGAGGCAATACTCATCCTGTATAGATCCTTGGTGAGGCCACAGCTGGGATACTGCACCCAGTTCTGTAGTCCTCGCCTCATGAATGCTAGGTATAGGCTGCAAACGGTGCAGCGCCAGGTAACAAAAATGATCCAGGGCCAGCAGGGCAGGTCCTATGAGGAGCACCTCGAGGGACTAAACAAGTGCTCGCTGGAAACCAGAAGGGAGAGGAGAGACGTGATAGAGACCTTCAAATTCCAAAAAGAAATGGTGAACTGCTGGGAACTGCTTAATTTGAATACTGGCTCACGGTCACATGGTCATGAATGGAAGCTAGCAGGAGGGAGGTTCAGGAGGATTGTGAGGAAGTAGTATTTTACAGAAAGAGTGGTGGATGCTGTTTGCCGAGGTGGTGGGTACAAAAATTGTTAGTGGTTTTAAGCACAGCTGGGACAAAATTAAGTGTATTGTTGTTGCTTAGGGCATCAGAAAAGTGGAGGAGAGTGGGGGTGGGGAAGGGAAGGCTAGGACCTTGGGGGAGCAGTATGTCACAGCCAAAGGGTCTTTGGTCTTTTTCTGCTGTCACTGTCTATGTTTCTATATTTCTATTTACAGGTAAACTATGCTGGCTTTATTCACATTCTACTAACAAAGAAAACAAATTAATCTGTGAAAGTTTCAAACTCAAAACAGTGATTGACTTTATACAGTATTGCACAAAAATACAAATAGTCCAAATGTGCTTTGTTCTCATGGTTTATGTGACTAGAATCCCCTGCTGAACTGTAGGGATTGAAATTTTTTGAAAGTCACATGTCCAGAATGATAGTTTTACATACTGTAAGTTCATGTCACATTTGGTTAAGTCATAACACTGTTTTTAAAGTGACTTGCTGAACTCCTTTTGCCTTGCCATGTTTTTTCTTAACATAACTAATTGGTCTGCAGAGCCTTAAAGGAGATAGGAAATGAGTTTTATATAGTTAACTGCCTTTTCATCTTCATTACCATGCCAGTTGTGTATTCTGATATGCTTTGACCAATTTTTGATAAATAAATAATAAAGGTTTAGGGTGACCTCAGAACTACGTAGAGTTCTTTCCTCACCCACTACTGCTGTTTCTTTTCATATTTCTAAGACATTCTGTGACATCA
Organism: Neoceratodus forsteri; assembly: GCA_016271365.2. NCBI lineage: Eukaryota > Metazoa > Chordata > Ceratodontiformes > Ceratodontidae > Neoceratodus > Neoceratodus forsteri. The sequence goes on from CM057450.1 coordinate 1,646,019,306, forward strand.
ATAACACCATTCCATGCTATTCATATGAATGGCCTGGAGTGGTGTTACTTATGTCATAGAATGGTCAGGCAGCATGAAAAAAAGAGAACAGCAACTGCTGAGGACAGAGAGATTCAGGGTACTTACAAAGGAAACACAATTAGATTATAAGTTTAACAAAAAAGGTAAAAAACAACAGAATATTGGATTTGACACTGAGGGGGAGATATTCAGAGGGGTTGCACAATGGGGTTGCACATGCTAACCCCAGAAATTCTTAGAGCCATATTCAATGAAAGCGATCACAACGCAAATCGCATTGCACAGCAGTGAAATAGCCATGTACACGGTGCAAGTACAAGGAGGCAGAACCTTGAATACGTAGCACAATGGCACATTCAGTGGGATGGCATGGCTTAAGTCAGGAGCAACCCACAAAATGCACCGCACAGAGCTGAGCCATAAAAGCAGGCTCAAAAGCACACACAGGAGACATGCAAGAGACAGTGCAAACATAAACATGGATGCAGGACCATTTATGATAGAGGCAGTGATGAGGGGTGTGAGGAGGTGCAGGAGGAGGAACAGCAATGTGGCCGAGGCAGGGCTTGTCAGTGGTATGCCACACACAGATGGTACCATGCCCGGATCACCTTCAAGGAGTCTGGTGATGCTGAGATTGTGGGACGGTACCTGCTGAACAGGGCAATTCTGAGGCAGCTGTGCGAGCTGTGCCATGATGAGTTGCAGGCACCCACCAGGAGGAGCCATGCAATGATGGTGGAGACCAAGGTGACAGCAGCAATGTGCCTGCTTGCCATGGGCACCTTCCACAAACCAACAGGGGCCACCACAGGCATCACCCAGCTGGCCATGTCCCGTCTCCTCACATGGTTCCTCAACGGTCTGCTGCCACACTCTTCGGAGCTAATCCAATTCCCAAGTACATAGGCAGAGCATACAGTAAACATGCAGGGCTTCCACAGGGTGGCATGCATGCCAGGCATGATTGGGGCAATAGAATGCACTCACATGGCCATACGCACACTACCTGGCCCTGAGGGCACTGTATACATAAACCAGAAGGGCTACCCATTGATCAACTGCCAGGTGGTGTGCAGTGCCATGGGGCGCATCACCAATGTCTGTGCTACACACCCCGGAAGTGCACATGATGCTTTTATCTGGCACAGCTCCATGCTGTGCCAGCAGTTTGAGTGTGGGGAGATTCCCACGGGCCACCTGGTAGGTGAGTATGGGCCGGGATGGGGAGTCGGGGAGTCTGTGCATGGGATGGGGGCCCAGACCACATGCGGCAGTTACTGACAGCATGGTCAAAGGGGGCATGGGAGGGGGGTGATCAACATGGCAACATGCTAATCTGTACACCTTATCTACACAGTAGACAGCACATACCCCCTGTGATCCTGGCTGCTCACCCCCATCCGGCACCCAGTCAACCCCACCTAGGCATGGTACAACGAGGCCCCCATTGCAACATGCAACATCATCGAGTGAGTCTTTGGCATGCTTAAGATGTGGTTCCATTGCCTAGACAGGTCCAGTGGTGCCCTACAAAATAGCTCTGTGAAAACCTGTAGACTATTCCTGGCCTGCTGCATGCTGCACAGCATGGCCATTGACCATGGGATAGCCATCCAAGTGGATGTGGGTGACAGCAGTGATGATGACGGGGATGATGGCTCGGAGGGGGTGGAGCAGCCAACCTTGCCATGGAGGGACGCACGGATCACTGCAAGGGCCAGGACACACAGGGCGACCATCGTAAATGAGCACTTTGGGAGCCGCAGGTGAGTAGGAGTCATGACAGTCACTCAGGCATGGAACATACATGCACACCCACACACACACACACACACGGAGGTGCATGATCACACAGGGAGGCATGCAGGGCCACCAGCAAACACACAGCCGGCACAGGGACAGCAACAACACACAGCCACACACACTGCACAGCACACGCACATGCATAGGCACAGGCAAACACACAAGCAGGCAGGGGGCTGGACAATGGCCAGCCAAACCAGGATGGGCACAGTCAGCTACAGTGGTGCACCAGGTGCACAGCGGCCCATGGTGTGCCATGCAGATGGCGCAACCAGAGGAGGCAGCTATGGTGGCAGGCCGCAGACACATTCGGGCTGCAGGCAGTGGCATGGATCAGACAGATGGAACCAGCACACTGGCAAGGCCAGCACAGTGCTGCCATCATCATACCCATGCCACAGGGCCCTGCAGCACAGCATGCACACAGGGAAGCCACGCTGCATGCCACTGAGCCATGCTGCCACACACACACGGGCGTGCACAGAGGACCATGCACAAGGCCATTGTGCCGGGCAGTGGGATGGGACAGCACAACCAGCAGGGTTACTGGGTGGAAGCACGGTGCCACGGCCATGTGGGCGGCCATGACCTGGCTGTGCGGCAGCCTCAGGCTGTTTAACTGCCACAGGAGGTGTACTCAACACACTCATGGGGTGGAGGTGCGGGAATGTGACTGGGTTCCTGCTTGCGTGAACAGGCCAGCAAACAGAGACCCACCTGGGGTGTCAGGGATGAGCATGTCCGAGCCCGGCATTAGCCGTGCCGGAGCTGCCAGACGCTGGGTCCACAGAGTGAATGCCACTTTATGGGGAGCCCTACGCACCCTGCCACACCCACTGGATGCCAGTGATGCAAGTCCGGCGGTGACGGCATCTGCAATGCAGTCCAGCGAGGCAGTCGTGGCCTCCCATAGCTGCCAGGCCTCACCCATCAGCTGTGTACATCCAATGTCCTCACGCTCGGACTGGCGATGTAGCTCCACCTGCAGTGCACGCAACTGTGCCCCAAGCATTGCCTGGTTCTCCATGGATGCCTGCAGAAGTGCGGCGTGCTCGTCCAGCTGGTGAGCTGCATGCTCGTCCTGGGGCAGGTGCAGATCCACTGGGGGAGTGGCGGCATGCACAGTGGCAATCCCTGCAGAGGGCTGACGCATGGGGTCCACACGAGGGGGTGGTTGAGTGTGGTCCCCATCGGTGGACCCTGTGGTGTGCTGCATGTTGGCCACTGCTGCCCTGTGCCACTGTCCTGCCACCTGCTGCACCGTCTCCATGGCCTCTCGGTCCACGACACCTGCCCCCATCACAGCCTGCCTCTGTGGCATTGCCACCCACAACTGCGGGCCATGGACAGGGGGTGCCTGCATGGATGCTGTACTGCCACCACTGGTGAAAGCCGCCAATGTGCTGGACTGTACCTTGGGTGGTGATACTGGTCCTGTGCCACCCATGCTCACTACAAGGTCATCATCCGTGTCAAACCCACCACTCCCCTGTGTGGCTGGTACGAGTACGGGCAGGTCCTCAATGAGTAGTAGATCCAATGGGGGGTTGTCGTTGCCCAGGCCTCGGGAGGCTAACAGCCCCCTCACAGCGGCATTGCTGGTGGTAGTCTGTGGCCCTGATGCCAGAAGATGTTGATGGCGCATCCTCAGTGGGGTCAGCATTGGCGAGTGCATCCTGCAACCTACCCCCTGAGGTGTGATGGTGCTGAAACACACAACAGTGGAACACATGAGTAGGACAGCAGTGTGCACTCCATGCCACAACTGGGGGGGGGAGGCATGCACGCATATGCATGACCACCATGGGATAGGGCATGCCTGCTGCACCACACAGCTGGCTGTGCATGCCATGAATGGGGCACATGCAGGGCTGGATGTGTACAGAGGCCACAGCACATGGTGCACCACCACATGCCTGGCAGCAAGCAATGCCTGCACACTGCCATCAGGTGCACTGCCCGATGCACACCATGTGTCCACATGCCATGCCCCATGTCTACGACCATATATGACTGTGGCGCCAGCTGGTCAGGCTGCACACCCAGGGGCCAGGGACACGACCAATGTCCAGTGTCCACATGGCCGCAGCAACGCGCACGGGCAGTCCTGGGCATGCACGGTGGCACCTGGTGCAGCATGCGCCACAGGTCACAGGACATGTATGGGGCCCACAGCACAGCTGCACACAAGCCAGCACACCGCCATGCAGCCACCCACCCCCACGCCCAAGCTCCAGACCACCCCCCTGCCCAGATTCCTGGCCCAGCCCCCAGCCCAGTTCCACACCCCACCATGGCACATGGTGACTCACAGTGCCATGATGGGTTGCCGCCCATCTGGAACCTGCCTCCTGGGATGACCTCAATGGCTGTCTGACTGATGGTCGCTGCCACCATCACCTCCCCCGCCATGAGGACAGGTGCGGCTCCATGGCCCCCGCCGGTCCTATTGCGGGAAGCCCTGATGGTGGCCACCTTCTCTTTTATGCACTGCCTGTCAGTCCCCATCTTCTTTTTGCACTCCTGTGCACTTCGCTGATAGTGGCCAGGGGCATTCACATATGTTGCCACCTCCTCACAGCCTTTGGCATGCTCCTGTGGGGTGCCCATGGCCCTACTGAGCAGCTCCTCCCTGTCCACATAGGCCTTGAACAGGGCCTGCTGCTCATCTCTGGTAAAGTTGGACCTGCACTTCCATGCAGGCCCCTGCTCCTCAGCTCTCTCATTCTCCAACATGTTGCTCCCAGTGGATGGAAAACATTGGCCCCATTAGTTGACTGTCAGACCAGGCTGGTACACTGCTGCACAGACTGCAATCCCAGTTCCATCCCACTGTATGTAGCCCCATACCAATATGCCTGCAATACCTGTCAGTGCCTAGTGCTGTGGTGGTGCACTTTTATGGCTCAACTCATGCAAATGAGCGGATGCACAACCTTAATGGTATGCTAATGTGCTCGACTGTGCCTTGCATAGGCTCAGAGGGCAATTTGTATATTGTGGCTGAATATCACTGTATTGTGCCATGCACATTCCGAGTGCACAGGGGAGGGCAGCTGGTGCACTTTCTTCACATGCATGGTATGCGGTGTTGCCTCCATCATGTGCAGTGCAGCCACAATGTGTGGCCTATGGCACACCAGTGTGTGTAGCGTGGCATGTCCCCACTGCACATGTGGCCCTGTGTGCAGGTATGCATGCTGCATCCCTGCACTGTGTGGCCCTATTGTGCACCATTGCTGCATGCGCCATACCTCCTACCATGCAGTGGCTGCAGCTGTGTGCATGCACACGCCTCCCTGCGGGTCATGCTGTGCATCTGTGTGGTCATGGCCCTGACCCCTGACTCCCGCCCAACAGGGCTGCACTGCACATTTGCATAGCTGCATGATTGGCGGCTGCTGCACATCCCAATTGCACAGATTCATGCTGTGCAGCCATGCTACGGGGCCCTATTGTACATCCACGGTGCACAAGTCCACATGTTGGCACAGTAGGCACACACCTCGTACAGTGCATCGATCGGCAGCATGTCAATACCAGGGCAGCATGGTTGCAGGGTGGCTAACTTGACCAATGTTGAGCTGGCCAACCTAGTGGCCCTTGTCCTGCCTATTTGGTATGGATGACCTGCAGGAGCTTTGCATGGTGATGTGGAAGGGTGTGGCATCTGGCCTGGAGCAGCAGACAGTGGTGCCATGCACTGTGGAGCAGTGCAGACAGCATTATGGTGACCTGTGAAGGCGTGATCCAGGATGCCTATGGCGGCTCCAGGAGTGGGTGCACAGGGATCGGTGCCGCAGACAGGTAGGCATCACATTGCTCGCTGCATGCATCCGCTCTTCACATCCTGCGCTGTCCTGTGCACCGTGTGTGTGGCTGTGGGGGCCTGCACTGGGGGCTGGTGCACATCCTGTGTTGCTGCACTGCATGCCTGTGCTGTGCATTGTGCATTGTGATGGTGGGCCATGCACCATGCCCTAGGCATGGTTCTGTGTGGCTGTCCATGCCTTGCCAGTGCTGTGCACTGTGGTGGTGGTGGGTGGCTGTCTTCGTGGCATGGCACTCGTGCACTGCCTTTCTCTCTGCTCCTTCCACAGGTCCCAAGGACCACAGGTGGGCCATGCTGGCTGTGATGCAGGACGGGCAGTGCAATAATGGTGGTGGCATGGCTGCACCCATGCCTGTGCAGGCAGATGAGTGTGTGTGGCGTGATTTGTGGGGGCATTGTTGGCTGTGGGTTAGCTGTTGGTTGGTGCATGGGTCTATGTGGCCGTGCATGCCCACTGCATTGTGCGGTGCCCAGCAGTGTTGTGTGCACCATGCATTGCCTGTTCCAGGGCTTGGCCATGGTTGGTGTATGGTGCTGGGATGTTGCCTTCCAAGATGGGGTGGGGGTATGCACACATTCCATGGTACATGTCTGCTGCACAGGGTGCCCTGTCCTGCCAGGGGGTCCTTGCACTAGGTCTGTGTTGTCCACTGCCTGGGTGTTGGGGCGGGTCCATCGCAGGCAGCCCTTCATGCTGTCTCTGGGGTGTGGTATTGTCAGCTGTTGCTGTCCACTGTGCACATGCCTGTTCTGGTCCTGTCCACCCATGGGCGCAGCAGCTGTCCTGTGCACACCTGTGGGTGGGGCAGGGCTACTTGAGCACTATTACTCATTGCCTGTCTTGTTTCCTATCCTGTAGATCAGGTCAGGCTGCATGGACAGCACCCTCGGAGGGCCCCTGGCATGGTGGTCCAAGTGCCATGAGGTGTGGTGTGGCTGCTGTTCTGACGAGTGGACTCCCTCTTACGTATCAGCTGCAGGCAGCTATATGCCACCCAGGTGCTCATGAGTGAGGTTTGCCAGATGTGGGAGGTGCAGAGACAGGCACTCCACTGACCTTGACACAGCCCATCCTAGGCCATGGACGTGTTGCCTCCTCCTGCTTTACTGCCCCTGCCTGTTCCTGCCACCTTGGTCCTGGACTCATTCCCCTGTTTGCCATCCATTCACACCCTCCCTCATCACATCCTGTTCCATTCTGTTCTGCAGTATTTGCACACTCCTATTATTTGTTACAGTAAACTGGTTTGTTGCTACACTTCTGTGTCCGCGTCTCCTTTGCCTTCACAGTGCTGCACTGTGCCTCCATTGTTCTGTGCTGCTCTTGGATGTGCCCGTTGTGGTCCTCTGCTGTTTCTTATTGGTTGTGTTCCATTGTGCTGTGGTGGCTGTGTACCCCCTGCCAACGTGCTTCTGGCCTGTCTGTGGTCTAGTGCAGAGCATCCCTGTTGGGCGGAGCTGCCCTGCCCCTCACCTGCACCATTGCCCTTGCTGGTGCTGGGGTGTGTTGTGGTGCTGGGCCTTGTGTGGTGGCTTGGTGGCGTGGCTTGTACACCCTGTTTCTTTGTGCCCATGTGCTCCTGTGCCCATGTGCACAGTAATGGGCCTGGTCATGCACAGCATGCCTGTTACAGTGTTCCATGCTGTGTGTCCTGTCGGGGTTGTGGTGGTGCTGTGCCATGGGCTGCTGTCTGCTCTGTCCTCTGGGTGTGTGGCTGGGTGCGTTTGTTGGCCTGTGTGCCTCTGTTGTGCTATCTATAGTCCTTGTGGCCCATTGGCTGTGTGAGTGTGCTGTGCACTGTGTTCCTGCCCCCCATGGCCTGGGACCGTGGTGCTGGCCTGCCGCTCCACTATTGTGCTACCCTGCCTGTGTGCCCCCTTGCCTGTTGTGCTTGCCCAGCATGCCTGTTACTGACTCCTGGCTTGCTCCTGCACAGTCCTGGTTGCTTGGCACATGTCTGGTCGCGCAGTGGTGCATCTGTGCTATATTCAGTGCCGCTTCCGCATGTCTATGGCGCATGTTCTGAAAATGGCATGTGTTTGCCATGGTGCACTTTCCTTGCATTGTGCATTCCATTGTGCATCCTCTGGGAGCATTTCTGAATATTGGGCCCTAAAGGGACAAAAGCGAGAGGTATAAAAATCTTTCCTATCACCTTTAATAAGACACCAAACAGTCAAATAGGGGGAAGACTTAGAGGTAGAAGTGTTGCAAAGTTGCACTTATCTAGTGCATTGTTTACAAACAGCAAAAGTTTACATCATACATACATTCTACTAACAATTCTCACTGCAAACTAAGTCTTCAAAGAAAGACTCATAGACACTGGCTCAACGATACTGAGCAATAGGGGATCACTGTTGCATACTTCAACTTCAGGATGGGCTGCCTTCTACCATTTCCCAAATATCTGGAACTTCCTCCCATTGAATATCCACGCCTGCCTGTCTTCTTACTCACTGTCCTATCTTCTCCATAACCACATTTCCCATTCTTGCTCCTGCACTTGATCACGTGACTTTCTCTATTATTCATTTCTTTTAATTCTTCACATTCTCCACCACTCAATCCCATACCCTCTTCCCTATGTTTTTCCCCTTTCCCTTTTTTTTATTCTATATCACTCTTCCCTCCTTGTTTATTCTATATCACTCTCCTCACCTGTTCCTCCACCTCCTTAGATAAACCCTTCCCCATATACTGGCTAAGTGGTCTTCATGTTGTTTACTCAGTTGTGTGGTTCTGCCCCTGAGCATCACAGTTTCTGTCCTTTATCATGCAGTGAATATATTTTGTCCTTAGCATTACTGACTTTCAGTGTATGTCATAATTAATCATTTATTAGCTGCAATTTGATTTTGTTTTTTGCCCTTCGTGTTTTAATTTTTGTCTTATGTATGATTTTTATGTTTATTTTACCTTTTTATCATATTTCAGATTCTGAATGTATCCCATTTTCCCCTTTTCCCCAGGACGTAGCTGGAAATGAACTATTGCAGCTCTGAATGTCTTTCCTGGTGAAACTTTTTCAAATAAATATATAACTAAACACTGAGGACACCGGTTTGCACCCAGAGCCCAGCACAACTATTGCCTACTGCTACTTTGCCCCATCTCCCCCTTCCCTGAGTCACACCTGGAATTGAGCCACAGCTCAGTGTGCCTTTCCCAATTACCAAATTTTAAATAAGTAAAAATAATAAAACAAAACATCAGGAGTGGAGGCCAGCAGTGAGGGCTCACAACATCTGATGGATGCTCTGAGGGGAGAGGGTCTTTGTTACATCATTTTACCAACACATTATAGCAGCAGTACAATGAAAAATGCTTTTCCAAAAAAAAGCTAATTTCACCAACAATTAATAAACAATATTAGCATACATGTCAAATCTACTTTTCTAGGTACCTCCTTTGCTTCATACAATGAGTTTTTTTCTACCCACCCTATTTTATGTTTCCCTGTATTGCTCTCTGTTAAAAGCATTGAGATGCAGAAGCTCAGAACCCTGTACCATAGAATTTGCAGGTTTGTGGCAGGGGGCTCCCTCCAGATCACTTCGTTGTCAGGTACTCCAACCCCTATCCTGACCCACCATGGAAGGCAGTCTACAATACCCATCTCTCTGCCTAGCTTACAAGCTCAGGCTGGCCACTGCCCCCAAGTCTGGCAGAGTTGCTGACAACAAAAGAATAGCAGGACACTAAGGTCCTCAAGAAGACAGCTCCTTACAGTACCCAGAACAAAGTCTGCCCAAAGGTTCTTGGCTTTTTCAACCTTCATTCCTCCCCTCTGGAACATGCTTCCAACAATTCTCCAGTAGTGCAACTCATTAAGGAGTTTTAAAAGGGGACTAAAGGCCCACTTGCTGGAGATAAACCAATGCACTTCATTGATACCTCAACCTTGTATCTCATAATTCAAATACATCTATCAGTGTGTGGTTGTATTCACAAATGTACGTAAGTGTGAAAAAAGTGAGTGGTTGTATCCACAAATGTACCTGTGTGTATTAACAAGTGTTGCAAAGTGTTGTGCATTGTTAACTGTTGCACCTTACCTGGTGATTTTGTAAAATACTATCTCTGTACCCCTGCAAACATTATATTTCATTGTATCTGTAATTAATTCCATGTTGTCCCTGAAAAAGGGATCTTTACTGGACTCTGTGGGTCTACCCGGTTACCAAAATTAAATAAATATTTTTTTTTTATTTTATCATTACTAAATCTTGCTAGGTCTACAAGGCAAATGTGGTGGCTATCTTTTTTCTTGAGAAAAAAGCTAAATTAGAACAATTATAAAATACTAAAATTTTAGTATTTTAGTAGAAACTTTTACCACCAGATAAAACCAGAAGATGTCTGAAATCTTTTATAGTGAAAAAAGTAGGGTCAAATCTTTTGCCCAGTTTTATTACACTACTTCATAAAAATGATATCAATAAATTAGCAAATTGTCTAGTAAAAATGAAGATATGCATTTTAAATTGGTCATACACGGCATCATCATTTTCTAAAATAGTCCCTACCACCAGTGTAAAGTAAATCAGAAACACTCACTGAATAAATGTAATAAAAGGACTGTTTAACCAGTATTTGAGAAACAGTTTCCACAGAAAAGATTGGCTCATATTGTAGGTTTAATGTAGATCTCCTTTAAGCAATATTCAGGATTGCAGTTGGATCTTTGGTCAGATAATGGAGTTTGCCCTTTAAGGGGCAGACCATGTTGTCCTAGTGCACCCCTTCCCTCCTTTAGAGAATGGTTGTGCTCAGAAGGGGTAGGGAGAAGGAAGGGAAGGGGCCAAGAGCCAGGACAATGAGGCAGGTAGGAGGAAGGGAAGGGGAGAAGGGAGGTACATAAAGGACAGCACAAAGGGGCCTCAGCCACTTTTTGCTGGAATTTTGATTTCAAATCAACTGCAGCATGTGGGATTGGCAATAAATTTTTAGGTTTTGGCACAAAGGGAAGAAGGTAAGGTTATGATAATTGACTGAGAAGAGAAGCAAAGTTGTTTTTAAAAAAAAAAACAGAAAAAATCATTGCAGCATTTATTTTGGAGTATGGAATATGTTAGAGGACAGGGCGAGACAGCAATTGTTTTAAGAGCCAGTTTGTTGGAATAGCACTATACAGCCATAAAAGTGTGGTTAGTGTGTTTATAACGAGGGCAGGGCAGGCATGTTAAGAGTTTATGTGAGATTGCATCAGAAGAGGGTTGCAATAGCGAGTAATCACAGGAGTTGCACAGGCACTTGTCATTTGGAGTGAAAGCCAGTGCTCTCTGGAGTAGCAGGCCTGGAAGAGGCCCTGGGAAAAGCTAGCAAGATTGCAATTAGAGGCCACGTGGCGTGACGTCACACGCCGCACGGTACTCACGCTGAAGGTGGCCCTTTGTTTTGGGCTGAGTGAAAGCCAGTGCTATCTGGAGTAGCAGGCCTGGAAGAGGCCCTGGGAAAAGTGAGCGAGATCGCACTTCGAGGCCACGTGGCATGACGTCACACGCCGCGCGGTGCTCGCGCTGAAGGTGGCCCTTTGTTTTGGGCTGTTTCTGCTGCCTTTAGGGCCAGTTTGGGATGTATCCCAGTGGAAGTTGGTAGTCCAGGAGGGGACCTTGAGGAGAGGGCGAGAGGGGGGTGATCCAGGGCCCGTGGTGTGGTGTCGCACGTTGTTGGGGTCACAAGTGTTTTTTTGTTGGGGGATGGCTTGCTATTTTGAGGCTGTTTGCTCATGGAATGGGTGGGCCGGGATTAGGCCTTGAGGTGGTGATTGAGGGAGCAATCGGGACCGTGTCTTGATGGCACGGGGGGGCGCTGTGGGGGTCATGGTGAGGCCTGTTTAAGTGGGCTGCCTGGCGGGGTGGTTACTGTCACTGCCTGTAGGAGGTAAGGACCAGGGTTTTTGAGTAGGCATATAGGTGATAGTTCTTTACCTGTTTGTTTGGCTACAGGTGACATGTTGGGACCTGTTTTCATCGGGTAACTAATAAAATAGGCCTATAGAGGCCCTGACGGGGAGGTAGCGAGAGCACATTTTGGGAGCAAGTGGCGTGACGTAGCACGCCACATGGTGCATTTTGGGGGGCTCCCCCCTTCTTGTCTTAATGCTGCTAGCAGTGTTGTGGTCCATTTGCAGCCTTAGAGGATGCCCGGAAGGGCGGGTAAGGAGAATACAAAACGGCGACCACCTGGCGTGACGTCACACGCAGCATGGGAGGGCGCTATAGGGGTTTGTTCCCTCTGTAAGTGAGGGTTTTTTACTGTGTGGGCCTGCATATCTGCGCAAGCGCATCAGCTGGGGCATGGGAGAGAAGAACCGGGTGGCTGCCTCCAAGGTTTTGCTTCTTGGGGAAGGCATACCGGGGGAGCATATGAGCTGGCATCACCCAGGCGAGAGGTGGTTTTGTGGGGAGGGCAGCGGACGGTCGCGGCCTCCATTAGATGGCAGGAGAGAGCAGGGGGAGGCAGAGAGGCATATAAAAAAAAAAAGAGAGCGGAGACTGGGTTTTTGTGGTGGAGCGGTATTTTGTCCACAAGGCCTGGGGTGCAAAAGTCTGAAAGAAGGGTTCCTTATGAAGCTTCAAAAAAAAAAGAGAGAGAGATATATAGATAGCAAGCAGGAAAAGGGGGGGTAGGGCCAGGAAGCATAGGAGGGCTAGTAGACAAGGGACCTCGCAGTGTGGCATCACAGGCTGCTAATCCCACGTAGTGAGGGGGTCACAGGGAGGGGGGACCTATGCGAGGAGAGGGTGTCCTGCCAGGCGGAAAGGGGGGTTCCTTTGCGGGTGGCCTCGGTCAGTGTTGGCATGGTGGTTGGCGCGACGGACAGGAAAAAGGAGTACTAGAGATACAGATATACAAATAACCCTGTTTTCCATTTTCCATAGTTGTCTTTACAGAGCAGATAAGACAGACATGGTGCCCAAGAAGAGCAAGCCATCGAAGGAGGACGCCTACAAGGCTATTATTGACCTGGCAGAAAAAGTAAACAAAATGTTGGAACTGGTGGAAGGGGAAGAACCGGGGAGGCCCGGGGAGAAGAGAAAAGCGGGTACGGAAAAAGGTGGCACGGGGAAGAGGCCAGCCGAAGGGCTACACAGTCCTGTTAAGGTAGCACCGGTGATGGCAGGGCCCACCAAGGCAGTCGCCCCAGTACCCACATGGCCGGTGGACCTGGTGATGCAAGTACCCACCCCAGATCAAGGGGGAACCTCCCCAGCGGAACCTGGACATGAAGCCCAGAACAGGGGGTCCGGCCCACAGATCCCAGTAGCTCACCCTCCACCTCCACTTCAATTACAAGAAGAAGCAAGGGGACCTTTCGAGGAATCTAGGCAGCGTGGCCAGGAGAAGGTTACAGGTAACACATCCAATACAGTGGGTGATAGTATAAAAGAGTATATAGGGCAAATCATGGTGGCACTGGGGACAGGAGGGCTGGGGCAGATGGAATCAGCTCTGGCGGAAATTAGGACAGGAAAGGAAGTACCAGGAGATACTGTAAAAGGAGCGGAAAGAGAGGGAAGAGGTACAAGAGAGGTAGGTGCGCCTGGGATGAGATTAGGCGAACATGTGCCATTGGCCACGAAAGAAAAAATATGGAAAGGAGAATATGTGGATATCTTTGCTTTGGTGAGCCGGGAGGGGGCGGCCAGATATGAAGCAACTGAGAGCATAGGTAAGAATGAGATGGCTGCATCCATAGTGCTCTTAGGAAAAAAGGAGGATGACAAGTTCCCTAAAGGAAAGACTTGGGATGGGTGGTTTCTAGGTTTTGCCATTTTTTCAGCCATCGTTCTGGAAAAGAGGCCGGAGCTAGGCATCCCATTCACTACCTTGTTTTTTTTTTCTCTTTTAGATATTTTCTGAAGAAGACCTAAGGTCGAAACGTAGATTTTTAACTCTATTTTCTATTTTCAGCATGCATTTAATATAACCATTTTGTTTTGCTTTTAGACCACATGCTGACGCAGTGCCTTGTCTTTGTTTTTTTACAATTTGTATCCCACTCATTGCCTATTCATTGATAATACGGAGAGCAAAAGCAAAGGGTGGGGTGGGATGGATATACTACGATGAATGTTTTCGACAGAGAATGGCAACATTCGGGGATTTAAGATGGGACACCAAGCAAATAGATTTATGGACGGATTATGTAACGGATCAGTTCACACCCGAGGGTGGGTGGAACAAAAAGGTTTTTATGCTGCAGAGATGCTGCTGGGCTTATAACAGGGTTTTATGCTCGTGGCCTCAGTGTCATTTCAACATGCCCACAAAAATGCGGGGGCACCCGGCAAGCAGGTGCAGGACAACATGGACACAGGGAGCACAAGGGGGGTAAGGGTCAGGCCAACAGTTTTTTCAAGATTGCCAGGGGTTTAAAGGACCAACATGGAACAAGGGAGGGAGGGGCAGGGGCAATGGGAATAGAGGGGGCCAGAACCAGTGAAGCAAGGAAGATCAGACAGGAAGAAAGGGAGGAGCCAGGGAAGGGGGGCAGGTGGCGCAACAAGGAACAATTTGACATGGCCAGAACCCCCATCAACCTAACAGCATGGACAGTTTGCCTGGATAGATATCCTGACAGGAGCGTTCGGGACATGATTTTAGGTGGTTTTAACACAGGGTTTTCATTGCAGTCAGGGGGGCCCAGACAAGCAAGGGAGGCAAGCAACCTGGGGTCTGTAAAAGGGAAAGAGGAAATGCTAAGACAGAAGATTGAGAAGGAAAAAGCAGCAGGCAGGGTGGAGGGCCCATTTAGTACCCCCCCATTGGAAAACATGCAGATATCACCTTTGGGTTTGGTACCCAAGAAACAAGAAGGGGAATTCAGGGTGATCCATCACCTGTCCTACCCAGAAGGGGAGTCGGTGAATGACTTCATCAGTGAGGAACATAGTAGGGTGACATTCATGACACTAGAGGACGCAGTCCGGATAATCCGTGCCACAGGAGATGCATGGATGGCAAAGACGGACATTGTGTCTGCTTTCAGACTGCTTCCAGACAGGAGAGAAGACAGGGACCTGTTGGGTTTTAAGAGTGAGGGACAGTATTATTTTGACAAAGCAATGCCAATGGGGTGTTCCACAGCATGTGCCACATTTGAGGCGTTCAGCACATGTTTGCAGTGGATATTTCAAAAAAAGACGGGTTATAGGTCAGTCATCCATTACCTGGATGATTTTCTCCTCATTGGGAGGGGCAAAAGAGAGACACAGAGAATGCTGGCTAAGTTTCAGGAATTGTGTAAAAAGCTGGGAGTCCCATTGGTACCAGACAAAACAGAGGGGCCCAGCAAGGTTATGGAATTCCTTGGGATAGAGATAGATGCCTCGAGCGAAGTGTTTAGGCTACCTGACAAAAAAGTAATGAGGTTGAAGGAGCTAATACGGGTACACGCCAGTAGGAGACGGGTACAACTAAAACTGGTTCAGCAGGTACTGGGGCACCTGAACTTCGCATGCAGGGCCATAGGACCAAGGAGGGCATTCACAAGGAGGTTAGCCACAGCCACAGCAAGGGTCACCAGACCACATCACTGGGTTGATCTGACACGAGGTGTCAGGGAGGATTTTAGTATTTATTCCTGAAGGAGTATAATGGTTGTTCGTTCTGGCAGGAGGAGTGGCTGTACAACACAGACCTTGACCTCTACACAGATGCAGCAGGAGGGATAGGCATGGGGGGTTACCTAAGGGGCAGGTGGTTTGCAGAACCATGGCCAGTCAGTTGGGTGAAGGACGGAAAAGTGAGAGATATAACATTACTGGAGATCATGCCCATATGGGCATGTACCTTGGTTTTGGGGGAGGAATTATGGGATCAGAATGTGACATTTTGGTGTGACAATAGAGCGGTGGTTCATGCACTAAACAACAAGGGAGCAAAATCAGATACAGTCATACAGGTAGTATGACAGTTAGTTTTAAGGGCTTTGCAGCTGAACATGTCTTTCAGAGCACAACACATAAAAGGGGTACACAATACCCTGGCTGACAGCCTTTCCCGTCTGCAGCTGGACCATTTCTGGGAGCTGGCACCAGCAGCGGAAGAACAAAAAATGCCCTTACCAATGAACATCTGGGACGTTGGCAAGAAGGAACAGAACTGCTGTTTCGCAGCTCATGGGCGCCTCGGACTCTGAAGGCCTACGACAGGGCCTGGAGGGTTTTTCAAACATTCAGGGCAGAACACCAGATGGAGGTAAGTGGGCCACTCTCGGAGGAACAACTGGGAATGTTCATGGTGGAACAATGGCAGAAAGGGACTGCTCAAGCCACAATGGGGGTTTATCTGGCAGGGATCAGTGTGATCTGCAGCCTGAAAGGATGGAATGACCGAACAAAATCAATGTTCATTAGAAGGATGATGCAGGGCTGGGGCAGGTTGAAAAGAGGGTCTGGGGATAATAGGAGGCCAATAGGGGAGCAGTGGCTAATAAAGCTAAAAGAGGTGCTCCCGGCAATATGCAAATCAAAGGAGGAGGCCCAGCTATTTCACACAATTTATGTGATAATGTTTGCAGGGGCTATGAGAGTGAGTGAGGTGGTAGACCATGGGAAAGATGACAAGGAAGGAGGTGTGGAATGGGAGGATGTGAGTTGGGGGACAAGAGAAATACGGATCAAGCTAAGAAGGTCAAAGACTTACCAAAAAGGGCAAGAGTGCATGATAACGCTAAGAGGGCGGTCAGAGATTGCGATATGCCCAGTGCAGGCCCCGCGGGTTTTCGCCACAGAGCAGGTAACCAGGACGGAGAAGCTATTTGTGCATGGTGATGGAAAAAGGGTCACCGGCTATCAAATTACAGCAGTGCTGAAAAAAGGCATGGGTTTTCTGGGGGAAGACCCAGCTAATTACTCATCCCATTCCCTACGGATTGGGGTGGCCTCACAGTGGGCAGCCTGGGGTGAACCCATGAAGGGCATTCTGGAAAAAGGGCACTGGCAGTCAGCCAGTTACAAAAGGTACATCAGAGCCCTGGAATAAAAAAAAAAAGGGGGAAGGATAATAATAAGGCAGGGGGAATAGTACAATGAGTGCACTGAGAGTATATGTAAATTAATTAATTTTCTTTGCACCCCATAAGTAGAGGAAGGAGCACAGAAGTCTGGATCTGCTGCCATTCCTATATTTACTGGGCTGGTAAAAGAGCAGAGAAAAAAGCCGGGGGAAAACAATTGTACCAGGATGTAAGACAGTGTAGGTTGGTATGGCATGGCCTTCACGGGGATGAGAGTACAGCTTCGCACGCTTTGAAAGAACTCAAAGGACATCGGCCCAGTCCAGACCTAATCATTATACACCTAGGGGGCAATGACCTGGCAGGCAGACTATGGGTGCACACATATTTACAGATAAAGAGGGACCTAGTGGCAATAAGACAGTGGTGGCCTCAAGTATGCCTTGTCTGGTTGGATATGATTCCACAAAGGGTATGGAGACAGGAACACAGCCACAGGGCTGTGGAGAGGGTCAGGAGAAAGATGAATAGACGGGTAGGGACATTGATAAGGCAGATGGGAGGACAGGTGATACTGCGGGGAGTAGAAGAATGGGTGGATGACTTCTACAGGTCAGATGGGGTACACTTGTCAGATATAGCAATAGACATGTTCAACACAGAAACAATGGGTTTCATAGAGGAATGGAGAAAACAGACAAAAGCTGGTAAATAAAAAAAAAAAAGAGAGGAAGGTAGTTTGATCCCTGAGGTAAGGGAGAGTGATACCATAAGTTGGGGGGAAGCCAGTCATCCAACGCAAGCTGGAGACTGGCTAGTGGGGAAAAAGGGGGGGAGGACGGAAGGGAGGAAGAAAAAAGGAATAACACAAGAGGAGGAAGAAGATGAAGGAGAAAGTGGTCTCGGTTTTCACCGTTACCTAACAGAAAAGGAGAAGAAGAAGGCACCCAGGTTTTCGCCTGGGGGATGGATAATCAGAGAGTGATATATGGATGGAAATAAATGGAAATTATGGAAATATGATAATAAAGAAATGGAAAATGGAATACAGTTTTATGAATATAAATAAATTAATTGCCAATCTGAGCACAACAACAAACAATGGTCTCTGTGTTTTTGTGAGGGAAAAGGGGGGAATCCGGGACAATGGACCATGGTGGAAGTTGGTGTGTGTCTCTAGTTAAATAAAAGGGTTCATATTCATAACAATAATCAACATATTTTAACTACTAGTTGAGTTAGCCACACAAGGAAACTTTTGTGATTATGTAATGGACCTGCAAACCTTTTTCAGAAGTTTGGAAAGATTTTGAAACTCAATTCAGACAGCTTTACCAAAGGGTTTTTAATTTCACTGCTGTCTTCCTTGAATTAATCACTACTCTGATCGCCACAGACAGCTGTTTTCAAATGTGCCAACAATAAAGGACACGGTGATGCCAGCTCATCAGTGAAGTGGCAGGGATGCCAACAGCAATTCTCATGACTAGGAGAGCGTGAAGCCGAAGGGGCATTTGGTGAACTGTCGATCATCAGTTTTCACCCAGCTAAAGCAGTTCAAAGACTGTTGCCTTAAATTTGGCTCTTTGGTGGGCATGACACAGCTACATTACACAGAGAATGTGCAACACTTTCTGGCAGCCACCTACCTTCAGCAACCAATCAGAAACATGGAATCTCAGCAAAATCAGGTGACCTGAAGCCTTGTGTGCCTGTGCAGCTCTGGGTCAGAGGAGGAAAGACCCTGCTGCGTGTGCTCCCCCTCTCTCTCTATGCTGTCTTTTTGTCAGAAAAAGGTTGCCAAAGTCCAATTTGTGAAAACTGTAAGAGTAGTTTCTTGGAGTTAAAGCTGCCACTGCAGTTCAGAATCAGATTTTTTTAGGCAGGAAAAGGGAAGGAAAGGAAGATCATTGTAAAGGTAAGCAGTAGGGAGGAGAGAGGGACCCCGGCCTGCCCTGCAGTGCTGTTGTTGTACTCAAATCTTCCAAACCAAAGTTTTTGGTACTTTCCTTGACTGGGTGGGAATCTAAGCCCCTAATCTTAACTTTATCAAACTCTAGTTTTGGTGATTGTTTGTGGGTGGCTGCTGATGTGCTGGGTCAAGGACAGGGTGCTGCCAGGCTCCAGCTTGCGTGACCCCTTCCCCCTAAAATATAATGTGAAATACTTGATCCTTCTACTGACACCTAATGTATGGATCGATATATACTGCATTTCTTCCTCTTACCAGTATTCTCCACAGATTTTCAGTTGTGGTCTCGCTTTTTGTTCTCTTTACTCCATATCACCCCCTCTCTCTCCTTCATTTCTTTTCTTCATCTCTTCTCTTCTCTTCTCTTCTCTCTTGATTACTCTTTTTGATGTTCCTTTACTCTTCTATTAATCCTCCTTTATATGGTATAGCAGCATTGTAATATGTCTCATAATATAACAATGCATAACCATCACTATTCATATCGTCTGCCTTATTTTACTCCTCCTGCTTAGCTTTCACTCTGACTACAAATGCTGTTTCCTCTAACTACATGGTTTAATTTTGCTTAGCACTGATCTTAAACCATATGTTCTTTATATTAATATTGAATAATGTTACAGATAATATGCTGTCCCTTTTTTCCCTCTGTGATCGTATGTATCAATGTATTGGAGGATGTTTATTTGTTTTCTTGATGAATACCTCAATAAAAAGAATAACTATAAAAAAAAGAAATACTTGATCCAATTGCAGTGCAGCGTTTGTGGGTGTCAGTGTCTGCCTGCCTAAGCCCCCCACGAATCATATGAAACACTTTATCGAACTGCAGCATCAACTAGTTTTCATGACAGACAGTGGGGGCCATACCTGGTCTACCTAAGGGAGCTGGAGCCCCCCAAAACAAATCTTGTGAGACACTTCGAACTGCAGATTAGTCTTCATGACAGGCAGTGTGTGCAATGTTAACCTGCCTGAAGGAGCCAGAGTCCCCCACTTCCCCCAAAAAACCTTGTGAAACACTTTATCTAGTTGAAGCTTAGTCTTCATGATAGGCAGTGGGTGCTTGGCCTGCTTAAGGGAGTCAGACCCCCCCCCAAAAAAGAAATCATGTAAAACACTTTATCCAGTTACAGCTTAGTCTTTGTGATAGGCAGTGTGTGCTGTGCCTGGCCTGCCTGAGGGAGCCAAAGTCCCCCCCAAAACAAATCCTGTGAGACACTTTATCCAACTGCAGCTTAGTCTTCATGACAGGCAGTGTGTGTGGGTATCCTGTGAACATGGAAACGATGACTGAGCGACTGCAAAAAGGGTGACTCAATCACAACGCCTGTGTTCTGAGCTACCTGGCAGGGTAGCGACAGGATACCACAGTGGGCAAACATGCTGACAGGATGTATACATGTGCATGATGGGGAGGGCCACACAATGTGAGGGAGGGTATGTGGGAGGAAGTGTGGCGGTCGGCTGCCGAGCTGGCTGTGTGGCATGGTGGGTAGGGTGGCAGGCTGTGGTTGGGAGTGTGCTGGGTTTAGTTTTGGGGCGGGCGTCGCTTTTTGCGTCAAAGCTGTTTTTTTTTTTTTTGTAAGTTTTACATCCCCCAAATATGCACCCCTCTGGAGTTGAGAATCCTTAATTAGGGGGTGCGGTGGGTGAAGTCCCCTGCATATCTTGTAATCCTGTTGCCAGAAATGTAGTTGCCATGAGTGTACATCGCCATTATTTATTTTCGGTGTTGTACACTCGCCTAAACGGTGATTACCATTTTGTGATCGCCGTTATGACATGGAACCAAGTGTGTGCTGTGCTGGGCCTGCCTAAGGGAGATGGAGCTCCCCCTCCAAAAGAAAATCTAGTCAAGCACTCTATCTGATTCTAGCTTAGTCTTCATGACAGGCAGTGTGTGCTGTGCCTGGCCTGCCTGAGAGAACCGGAGCCCCCCCTCCAAAAAAATCTGGTGAAACACTTAATCCAATTGCAGATTATTCTATGTGACAGGTAGTAGGTGCCTGGCCTGCTTGAGGGAGCCAGAGTCCTCCCCCAAAAAAAACAAATCTTGTGAAACACTTTATCCAATTGCAGCTTAGTCTATGTAGCAGGCAGTGTGCGCTCTGCCTGGTCTGCCTGAGGAAGGTGGAGCCCCCTCCCAAAAATAATCTTGTGAAACACTTTATCCGATTGCAGCTTAGTCAATGTGGCAGGCAGTGTGCTGTGTCTGGCCTGCATGAGGAAGGTGGAGCGCTTCCCCCAAAAAAATTATTGTGAAACACTTTATCCGATTACAGCTTAGTCTATGTGACAGGCAGGTGTGCTAGTCTGGCGCGTGTCTGGAGGGAACTGAGCCCCTCCAAAAAAGAAATCTGGCAAAACACTTTAACCAATTGCAGTTTAGTCTATGTGGCAGGCAGGGTGTGCTGTGCCTGGCCTGCCTGAGGGAACTGGACCCCCCCAAAAAAACATCTGGTGAAACACTTTAGCCAATTGCAGCTCAGTAGGTACCGGGCCTGCCTGAGGGAGCCGAAGTCCCCCACCAAAAAAAAAAAAAAATCTTATGAAACACTTTATCTAATTGCAGCTTAGTCTATGTGGCAGGCAGTGTGTGCTGTGGCTGACCTGCCTGAGGAAGGTGAAGCCCCTTCCCACAAAAAAAAATCTTGTGAAACACTTTATCCAGTTGCAGCTTAGTCTATGTGACAGGCTGTGTGTGCTGTGCCTGGACTGCCTGATGGAAAATCTGTGGCAACGCTTCATCCAATTGCAGCTTATTTGGTGATGCTAGGAAAGGAGGGCAGGATGGGAGGGGGGAAAGGGTGGAAGGTGGTTACCCTTAATGCTAGGAGCCTTGGGAGGAAAACTGGCAAGTTACAGGTGCTCATGGCAGAGGGAGAGGTGGACATTGCAGCCACCACGGAAACATGGGCCACCCAATACAATGACTGGGACCTGTCTGTACCAGGGTACAGGTTATTTCGTAGGGACAGGGTGATTGGGAAAGGAGGGGGTGTGGCACTATATGTGAAGGAAGGACTGAAGTGTAAGGGAGGAAAGGGAGGAGGGTAGTACAGCGTCACTTTGGATGCAAATCCAGGATTCCAAGAATAGGGATTCTTAGAATGGGAGTGGTTAGAGGCCACCATCCCAGATGGAGGAGTTAGACAGGGAACTAGCAGAACAGATCAGGAGGACCTGCGTGAGAAGGGTAGTGTGGTGATTGTGGGGAATTCAACATGCCAGGAGTGGACTGGAGTACCCCAACAATCAGGAACAGAAGGAGCAGGTACTGCTGGATGCCTTCCAGACAGCTTCCTGCTGCAAATGGTCAGTGAACCAACCAGGTTAGAAATACCTTGACCTTGTGCTGGCAAATGGTGACTTTTGTGAGAGAACTTACAGTGGAGGAACTGCTGTCAGGAGGCGACCACCACTCAGTATGGCTCACATTGGATATGGGCAAGGAAGGAGGGAACTCAGGCACAAGAGTGCTGGACTTCAGGAGGCCAACTTTGGGAGGATGGGGAAAGTGGTAGGGTACCTGGCCAGAATTCAATCTAGTATGAACACTAACCAGAGGTGGGAGCTCATAAAGCTGGGGATAGTGGAGGCAACCAAAACCTGCTGCAAGGCCCAGAGCAAGAAGGCTAGGGCTAGGAAACTGAGCTGGTTGAGCAAGGATGTCATGGAAAAGGTAAGGAGAAAAGAGCTGCCTTTAGGAAGTACAAGAAAACAGGGAGGGGGGAGGACAGGGAGGAGTACTTGACAGAATCGAAGGAGGTGACAAGGGCAGTAAGGGGAGCCAAAGCATCTACGGAACTCAGGCTGACACAAGGCATTAAGAAGGGGGAGAAGGACTTCTTTAGGTACATCAGGGAGAAAAGGAGCTGTAAGGACCACAATAAGGATTAGGAAGGAGAGGGGTTGGTGGAAACAGGGTATGATAAGACAGAAGCACTTAATGAGTACTTCTGCTCTGCATTTACTAAAGAGAAGAGGGGGGGACACCAAGGGGGAGAAATAGCAGAAACAGGGGAAGAGTGACAGATGGGGAAATCATGGAGGGCAGAGTTCGGAGGGTTTGAAGGCACTGAGGGTGGACAAGGCGCCAGGCCCAGATGGCATCCACCCCAGGGTACTGAAGGAGCTGGCAGAGGTCCTTGCAGGACCTTTGGCAGACCTATTTAATGCCTCACTACATTCGGGGTGTGTACCTCAGGACTGGAGGATGACTCACGTGGTGCCCCTCCACAAGAGTGGCCCCAAGGATGAACCGGGAAACTACAGACCAATGAGCCTCACATCCATCGTGGGTAAGCTAATGGAGACTATCCTGAAGGAGAGGCTGGTGGCCCTCCTCATGGCTTCATAAGGGGCAGATCCCGCCAAACCAACCTAGTGGAGTTCTATAGGACTGGGAACTAGGCAACTGGACAGGGGCCATGCAGTGATGTCCTGTATCTGGACTTCAGTAAGGCATTCGACCGATGCCTGCATGGAAGGCTGGGAAGTGTTGCAGGGCACAGGGCAGTGCAAAGCTGGTGAGATGGGTAGGAAACTGGCTTCAGGGAAGGCAACAGAGGGTGGTGGTGGGTGGGGAACTCTCACACCCAGGGGTAGTGACGGCGGTGTTCCACAGGGCTCGGTGTTGGGACCAGTGTTGTTTGGGATATTCATTGCAGACATATCTTGGGACATCAAGAGCAAGATCAGTCTGTTTGCTGATGATACCAAGGTAGGAGCAGTGGTGGATGACCTAGGGGATGGCAGGGGTTGCAGGATGATCTGCAAAGCTTGAAACCTGGTCAGACACCTGACAACTGGGGTTTAATGCCAAAAAGTGCAAGGTGCTGCATTTTGGGATGAAGAACCCAAGGAGAAGTTACCAGCTGGGGGGAGTGCAGCTAGCCCAGACAGAGGAGGAGAAGGATCTGGGGGTGCTCATTACAGGGTCAATGAACAACTCGGCACAATGGAGGAAGGCAGCTGCAAAGGGCAACAAAATGCTGGGTTGTATTGCAAGGGGTATATCCTCGAGGAGGGAGGAGGTGATTCTGCCACTGTATAGGTCATTAGTTAGACCGCACCTGGAGTACTGCATGCAGTACTGGCACCTGTATCTGAAGAGGGTCATTAAGTTACTGGAGGGGGTGCAGCGCAGGGCAACAAAGATGATCAAGGGGCTGGGGGACTTATCATATGAGAGGAGGTTGAGGGAGTTGAATGTGTACTCGTTGGAGGACAGGAGGGACAGGGGGACATGATTGAAACCTTAAATACATGAAAGGAATAAACAAGACAGGTACAGAGGGGCTGTTCAAAGTAAGGAAGGGGAGGGACACCAGGGGCCATGATATGAGACTGGAGGGAGGAAGGTTCAGGAGGGAGATGAGGAGACACTTTTTTACAGAGAGGGTGGTGGCTGGGTGGAATGCATTACCTGCAGAAGTGGTATCCAGTAGAACAGTGGACTGCTTCAAAGAGGATGGGACAGGACAAGGGAGGGTTAATGAAGGGAAAGGGTGGAAGGAAGGGGCAGCAGCAGAATAAGGGGTGCTAGCTGCACATTCGAGCAGACTTGATAGACCTCTAGGCCTTTATCTGCTGGCAAATTTCATATGTTCATACAGTATGTTCGTATTCTTCATGAGAGGCAGTGTGTGCTGTGCCGTGCCATGCCATGAAGTGCCGTGCCTGGCCTGCCTGAAGGAGTCAAGCTCCCTGCCTCCCCCTCAAAACAACCTTGTGAAACACTTTATTCAATTGCAGAGTAGATTTCATGACAGGCTAGGCAGTGGGTGCCTTCAAGCCCCTTTTTATGAAAGATTTATCTGATTGCAGCAAGCTGCTTTTAACTGCCATAATGATGAAGCAAGGATGTCCGGACAGGGAAGCAGGGAGGACTGGGAGAGGAGGAACAGCAGGGAAACATTCCATTATGGTACCCTTCCTCACTGCAAGAACCAGTCATAGTCGTGTGAGCTGAGCCGGCCCATTGGCATAGCCGTTGGATTTCCACTTGCGACGCCGGTGACCTGGGTTTGGGAACAGACCTGGGTCATTTGAGGGCCGGCCGAGGGGAGAAGAATGAAGCATTCCATGGACTGCTCTCCTTCTCCAGGGGGAGGGTGGGGAAGTACGTCCGGTGCTTGATGGACCCTGGCAGTCTTCAGTGGTGGGGCGGACATGGGACATCATTGCACATCCCTGCCCCCATGAAAATAGGGGAAAAAATCCTTCGCAGCTAGCGCCTCCATGATGCCTGCCTCTCCACTCCTTCATCGCTCCCAGGCTGGCTCCCCAATCTGACTTATGTCTGCGACTCCTTGGCTGGTGCTGCTGCCCCACCCTGGGGGTTAAGCAAATGGGGCAACTGGGGAGTCTCAGCTAATTTGGGAGTGAGAGGTGGCAAGGTCCATGACCAGGCTGACAGTCCTGACACTGGCATGTGGGACAAAAAATACAGTAAATAAAACCAAAAAAAGAAAAAAAATTGTCGTGTGACCCAAGGTTGCAGTGTCATACATGGAGAGGGTGTTAGAGGGAGAAGGACAGAGACAGGGAGCGGTGTTGGTGCTGCTGTTGGTGGTGATGGGTCTGAGGCATACTAGGATGGGGTGTATAGTAGTGCATCAAAAGAAGCTATGGGGATTTGTTAGTCCACAGAAGTCAGATGGTTGTATGCCCACTATATGCAGGTCCAGAAGCAAATGATTTGATACCTTTTATTGGAGCAACATAGATGTTACAACAAAAGAACAAAGTGCTCTAGTACTATAAGCAGGAGCATTCCAAGTCAGTCACAGTCAGCATCTAGTGGTGCATATATGATGGTGTTAAAACCAGGTGGAGCAAAGCAGAAACACACAGGTCTTCCACTGCTCATGGTTCTCCTCCCATGGTCCTCCCACTTCTCCTTCTCCAAATGACTTGCTTTCCCCTCCTACCCATGGTGGTGATGTAATGCCCAGGGAAACTCCATACCATTCTGATGATGTACAGGCAAGCCCTCCACCTGTGTGTCTTGTGCGAATCACACAACAGCAGCTGACATTGCCAGGTAGGGTGTCAACTTAGCAACCTGTACACCTGCACTGTAGTGAGCACCATGGGCAATTTCCTGTTGGCCGCTGCTGGCTTGAGACACTATATGATGCTCCTTCTCCAAGTGTACCGACAGCCCCCAAATCAGGGAACTAGTCTGGGTCTCACACTATTATTATCCTGTCATTTAAGGAGAAATAATTGGTTGGTGTACACGGGCAAGGTGCTGCATATGGTATACCAACCACTCTGTTTTATAAAAGCAAGCCAGTAGCATGACCCTCATCAGCACAGCCAGTTGCAGTGGAGGAGACTGCCATAGAGGAAGAGGATATGCAAGAGGAGGTGCCAGAGGAGGTGCTGGTGATTCAGAAAGGGGAAGCAGAAGCACAGGAAAAGGAGGAGGTAACAGGGCCGGGCATGGAAAGGGTGAAGCATCAGGTGAGAACAAGGTGGAGCTGGGTGGGGAAGGAGAATTTGTGGAAGAGAAGCAGGTAACATTGGAGTAGGAAGCAGGAGAAGGGAAGAGGAAGTAGAGGTTGAAAGTCTATTGTCAGTTACAACAAGCTCCTCTGATGAAGACTATGATTCTGACTAGTGGAGACTACCACCACCAGTATGGAGGACGAGTAGGAAAGTAAGAGAAGGAATGAAGAAGAGAAAGGAAGAAAAGCAACTTGATGAAACAGGCAAATCAAAATCCCAGGCCAAGTTTCCAGCCCAACCTGACAAATGTGCTACTACTGGTACTGATGTCTGCTTCTGGTGATCACATGAAGCAAGCACATCACTCCTCCCCCAGGATCAGGAAAAATTAATCTGAGTGGTCACCCTAGTTCTTCTAAGGTCCCCCCCCAATTCCTCAGGCTGGTGGTCATATAGCTAAGAAAGTCAAGAAATCCACTGAAACCATGTTGCAATATGTGTGAGAAAAGATCAGCAGGGGTAAATCTGGTATCCAGTGATATGGGCAAAGCACACAGCATGGTACACAGCAGCTGCAGCATCTAGCCTGTCAATCACCTCTGTAAGGTGGTTCCACGACTACCTTTCCTGCAGATCACAGAGTGTTAAAATGGGGGCTGCTGTCTCTACCACTAGAGGGGTCTCTCTGGGAGTCCCCCAAGGGTCCATACTTGGCCCGCTGCTTTTTAGTTTATTTCTAAATGCACTCCCTGATGCCTAAACTAGCCAACTCATTCTGTATGCTGATGATGCAGTCATCTTGAATTGTCACTCCCAGCTTGCTCAACTCCAACAAAATCTCCAGGCCATCTTCCACAAACTTAAAGAATGGTTTCAACAACAAGAGCTGCTGCTACTCAACTACAAAAAGGAAAAAAACTAAAACCATGCTCATCTCAAGCTATCAACACATGGCAAGAAACCCTCTCCTCACCATTACCAACAACAAGGCAGTCCTACTGGAGCAGGTAGACTGCTTTAAATACCTAGGGGTCATAATAGATCACACCCGGTCCTTCTTGAGGAACATTAAACAGGTAGTAAAAGCAGTCAGTATCAGAACTGGGGTTTTATATAGGCACCATCAATACTTTACACCCACAGCCCTTCGCCTCTCCATCACCAGCTCTATCCTATCAATAACTGACTACGGTCTGGTAGTGTACAGAGCTGCCTCAGAAACTGCCCTAAACGGGTAGCTATGGCACTCAATAAAGCATGTAGGCTAGTCCTTGGGGCAGATAAATTTACCCACGAGTGCAACTTGTACAAACAAACTAACTGGCTCACACTCAGAGACAGGAACAAATTACAAACTTACCTACTAGGTAAAAAAGCCCAATTAGGCCTTGCACCCCCCCTACATCCAACATATCATTCTACCAGCTCACCCGCAGCATAACACACGGGGCATGATTAGAGTTACCCTATGCGTCCCCTTCATGAGGACATCCCTCGGCCAGCGCTAGTTCACCTACAAGGCTCCCCTCTGGCTAAATGAGCTCCCAGTCGGAGTGAAAAAACACAAAGTAACTCTACCTTCAAGCATGAGCTGAAGCAATCCCTAATCAACACTAGAACCTGTGAATGCAGACATGCATAAGGCACTTACACCCCTCAGTAAGGCACTTGCCGTCCACATAAGTACTCCACTGTGGGAAATCTGACTCCCTAACTTCACCCGATAGGATTTTAATCCACCACAGAGTAGGCCATGCCCCACCTTGTTCCTCCCAAACCCTCTCTCTGCATGCCTGAGCTCCATTAATTCAATCCTGTCCCTGTGACTCTCAACCTTCTCCTATCCCCTCATTTCCAACCCCACTCACTACTGTCTCGCCACCCAGTCCTGCCCTTACCTTATACTCACCTCCACTTTACTTCACCTATCACCTGTTGCTTTCCTAGCTCTAACTTTTCCAGCTTATCTCCAGGACTGTGCCTGTTGATCACCCACTCCCACACCCCTCTCCCTCCTCCCTCCTCCCCTTTCAGACTAACTTTGATTTGTCTGTTGGAAGCTGAGAACCTTGCTACACTGCAAAGAACAAACTATAACTCCGTTTAGGACATGGAAACCTATTAAGGCATAATATTGTTTGGGACTTGTTAAGAAGGGGAGCTACGCTTTCTACAAAAAGTTTCATTTTTTTTTTTCCTTTTGGCATTAAGCAGAGAATTGCAGGATTCCATTAAAAGTGTAGTAATTTTATAACCAAAGGGAGTGAGATACAACTGAAGTTACTTGATTCCTGGGCTTGAGACCTAAGATTTGGAAGGATATTTTAGCAACATTTTAAAAGTGTCCTGCTGGCTGAGAAGTTAAGTTTATCCCTGGTTTCACTGAAAGGTTTTGTGTATTGGAATCAGACATAGCAGAGTGCCTACATTGAAAGGCCTGCTTACATCACAGGTGTCACTAGTCAATCAATTGGCTCTGGTTGGGGTTTCATCACTGTGCTGTCTTAGGCATCCTTCACAGTTAGAAGCCAGTCAGACTGACTTTGATTTGTCTGTTGGAAGCTGAGAACCTTGCTACACTGCAAAAAAACAAACTATAACTCCGTTTAGGACATGGAAACCTGGTAAGGCATAATATTGTTGGGGACTTGTTAAGAAGGGGAGCTACGCTTTCTATAAAAAGTTTCATTTTTTTTACTTATTGGCATTAAGCAGAGAATTGCAGGATTCCATTAAAAGTGTAGTAATTTTATAACCAGAGGAAGTGAGATACAACTGAATTTGCTTGATTCCTGGGCTTGAGACCTAGGATTTGGAAGGATATTTTTGCAACATTTTAAAAGTGTCCTGCTGGCTGAGGAATGAGTTCATTTTTATCCCTGGACTCAGTAGAGTGGTTTGTGTAGGAGCAGTGGTCTAGTAAATTATGGTGTTAGTTGAATTACTATAAAGGGCAGTACTCACCAGGGTGGTGGAGCAGTTGTGTATTTGATTGTTTCTAACTGTCACCAGTGGCTGTGGACTACCCACCCACCCTTTCCGACCCCCACCCCCCAGGCAAGGCATTTCCTTTATAGCCAAAATTCTGACATCACTTCCTCAACAGGTCTTGGGGCAGAACTGTCATATTCTTAATAACCCAGCACAGTGCATAAAGGGTAGGTACACACCACAAATAATAATAATAAAAAAAATATATATATATATATATTACATATTGTGTATCATAAGGGAGCGGGATATGTGGGGAGTGGTGCAATGCACTGGCTGTGGGGCAGCAGTTTTCCAGGAGACATTCTGGAAACTGCATTGCTGTCCTATTTGCAGGCAACTGTCAGCTCTGAGGGAGGAGGTTGCCCACCTCCAGGCTGAACTAGCAAGGACTAAGGAGGCCTCCCCCACCCAAAGAGCACCACTGCTACAACCACTGCCTCAGAGGTTGCCAAGTATGAAGAGCAGTTGGACCACAGTGGGTTCTGGGAGGGTGCGGGTAGTAGACCAGAGGCAAAGCCCCCTAGTTGTACCTCTACACAAATCATATGCCATTCTGGCAGAGTAAGGTTCCTCTATGATGGCACCCTCAGTGGAGATCCAGAAGAATGCTGAGGACATCCACAAGGAAGACACACAAAAAGGTGGCAAGGGACACCACAGGGGAATGAAACAGCTTCTAATAGGGGACTCAATTGTTAGGGGGGTAAAACTGGGGAAGAGAGAGGAGAAGGAAGTAAGGTGCCTGCCTGGTGCCATGGCTTGGATGGACAGGAAGGGAATCTTCAGGATTGCAGAAGCAGCATCACAGGAGAGGGAACTAGATATCATTGTCCACCTTGGGACAAATGACCTAGCTAGGCATGGGATCAGTGCAGTGCAGAATGAATTTGTGAAGTTGGGGAGGGGCCTCAGACGGGTAGCAAGCACGGTAACCTTCTCAGAGGTGCTGCCAGTCTATGGCAGAGGTGAGTCTAGGGTACTGCACACCATGCAGTTTAATGAATGGTTGCAAAACTGGTGCAGAGCACAGGGCTTTGGCTTCATTGGGGACTGGGGGTCCACCTGGAGAGATAAAGGTCTATACTGGCACGATGGTCTGCATCTGTCCACGAAGGGAACCAAGCTCTTAGGTGACAGGTTTGAATGCTTCCTTGGCAAGCTTTTAAACTAGCCAAAGGGGGAGATGCTGATAAGAGGCAGGAAATTTCAAGCCTCCCCCCACAAAACACGGCAGGTAATAAGGTAAACACTGAGGCACAGAGCTCAACACAGGGCAGGACAGGGGTAAATTGAAAAATAGACAAGGGCAATAAGAGTAGGGATGGGTGAAAAAAGGATAAAGCCAACATTAAATGGAGGGCAATGAGTACCAATGCCCATAGTCTGGGAAACAAGCTTACTGAGCTAGTAGCCCTGATGGAAGATGAACAATTGGATATTGTGGCAGTCACGGAAACATGGTACACAGAGAACCATGACTGGGATGTCAACATACCAGGGTACACAATCTACAGAAGGGACAGGGAAGGTAAAAGAGGAGGTGGAGTACGCTATACATATGGGAAGGATCAAAGCACAGAGCTAAAAAGTAAAGGGGAGGACAAGAGGCACCTGGGTCACCTTGGAGACAGGGAATGGCATCACAATCCGCACAGGGTTAGACACAGACCCCCATCTCCAGGGAGGAAATGGGCAAGAAAATGATAGAGGACATTCTCAAATGGCTGAAAAGGGTGATACTGTTGATGGGGACCTGAATATGCTAGATGTTAACTGGATGACATGTACTGCAGCCACATCCAAGAGCAGGGTCCTTCTCAATGCCCTGTAGGGGGCAGGTCTTAGACAGCTAGTGTTGGAACCCACTCGGGAGGGAGCAATACTAGACCTGGTACTCTCAAATGGAGAGAGGATCACAAATTTAGAAGTCAGTAGACATCTGGGAACAAGCGACCACTGCAGTGTGCTTCACAATGAGTGCAACCATGGAGATAAGCCATACAAAAACAAGGATACTGGACTTTAGATGGGCTGACTTTGGCAAAATGGGTGAATACCTGAAGAATGCACTAGCAAATGGCCAAAAAGGAGGGGTGGAAGAACAATGGAGAAAAATCAAAACTGCCAACATAGAGGCAACAAGCCTTTGTGTGAAACAAATAAAGAAAACAAAGCGGAATAAAAACCACTATGGTTCTCAAAAGAGGTGGAAGGGAAGGTTAAGGAGAAAAATGCTGCATTCAAAAAGTATAAGGAATCACAGAAGGAGCACTGACAGGAGCTGTATCAATTAAAGCAGAAAGAAGTGGGAAGGCGGTCAGAATAGTAAAGGCCCAAACTGAGGAAAAATAGCCAACCCAGTTAAAAGGGGAATAAAACATTTTAGGACATTAGGAGCATATAAAGGTTAAGGGAGGGATAGTGAAGATTAATAAAGGAGAGGGGAGGCAGGCAGAGGGAGACAGTGAAAAGTCAGAGATACTGAATGAATACTTTTGCTCAGTATTCACAAAAGAAGATGAGGAGGAGTTACCTAAACCAGACAATAGAAGCACTCTGGGTAGGGGGGTTGACACCAGTCCATTCTCAGAAGAAAGAGTCCTGAAAGAACTCCTAAAACTCAAGGTGGACAAAGCAATGGGGCCTGACGGGATTCACCCCAGAATCCTAAAAGAACTAAGAGAGGACCTAGTGACACCACCTGACCACGCTTTTAACAAATCATGGCAGGATGGGGTGGTACCTGAGGACTGAGAGGGCAGATGTGATTCTCTTCACAAAAGTGGGAGCAAGGCAGAAGCAGGAAACTACAGACCTGTAAGTTTGACCTCAGTGTAGGGAAATGATGGAATCACTTTGAAAGAAAGAATTGTTGAGTACCTAGAGGACAAGCGGGCACAGGACCCAAAGCAGCATGGATTTACAGCAGGAAGGTCATGTCAGATGAAATCTAATTGATTTCTTTGACTGGGTGACCAAAGTAATAGACCAGGGAGGGGCTGTGGATATGGCCTACCTAGACTTTAGCAAGGCATTTGACACAGGCCCGCACAAAGATTAATAATCAGTTAGCCAGCCTGGGAGTGGGTCCCAGGGTGGTAGCCTGGTAGCAAACTGGCTGCACAACAGGACACAGAAGGTACTAGTGAATTTAACACATTCCGAAGAAAGGGGGGTTACTAGTGGAGTACCTCAGGGCTCAGTACTGGGTCCAGTCCACTTTAACATCTTTATAGGTGACATTGCAGAGAGTCTGGAGGGAAAGGTATGCCTCTTTGCAGATGACACAAAGGTCTGTAACAGAGTTGATACACAAGAGGGGGTAGAAAAGATGAGAAGGACTTGGCAAGGTTGGAGGAATGGTCAGACATATGGCAACTTAGATTCAATACAAAGAAGTGAAGTAATGTACCTGGGAAACAAAAACCCAGGAGAAGAGTAAACAATAGCAGGGGAGGTACTAACAACTACAAAAATGGAAAGGGACCTGGGGGTAGCCATATCAGATGACCTAAAGGTGGGTAAGCAATGTGAAAAGTCGATAAGGAAAGCCAGGGGGATACTGGGATGCATAGGAAGGGGCATCACAAGTAGAACAAGCATTTGTCAATGCCGAACGTTTGCTTGCAGGTATTTACAGTGGTATTTGGCACTTGGACATGGCTTAAAAAAATCAGTGACAAAGAAGTACAAGCATTTGTCAATGCCGAATGTTGCTTGCTTGCTTCTATGTGCTGTTTAGGCATTTGGAAGTCATTGGAGTGCAAATACTGAAAATTCGTGAACTTACGAGCGTGCGTAGGAACTGCGCAACGCACGCTCGTAAAACAGTCATTTTAAGGAATTTTTTCACCAAATTTTCAACATAGCCATTTTAAGACCTCTGCTATGAACAGTGTCACTGTGATTTTCTTAATGTGTCCCATACATTGATTTCGCACACACGACGCCATATTGTGCTACATGGGCGGAAACACTTTTGGGCAGGATGAAAAGTGTACTGCTCATAAGGAAGTGTGGGAAATGGCAATGTTGAAAATCTGGAGTGAAAATATTGAAAATTCGAACTTACGAGCTGCAGCATAGGAACAGCGCAACACACTCTCGTCAAACAGTCATTTTTAGGAATTTTTTCACCAAAGTTTCAACATAGCCATTTTAAGATCTCTGCTCATGAACAGTGACACTGTGATTTTCTTAATGTGTCCCATACATTGAGTTCGCACACCGACTGCGCCATTGTGTGCTACATGGGCGGAAGCACATTTCGGGCAGGATGTGAAAAATGTCAGCTGTACTGCTCATGAGGAGGTGTGGTAAAATGGCAATGTTGAAAATCTGGAGTGAAAATATTGAAAATTCACAAACTTACGAGCGTGCGTAGGAACTGCGCAACGCATGCTTGTAAAACAGTCATTTTTAGGAATTTTTTCACCAAATTTTCAACATAGCCATTTTAAAACCTCTGCTCATGAACGGTGTCACTGTGATTTTCTTAATGTGTTCCATACATTGATTTCGCACACCGACTGCGCCATTGTGCGCTACATGGGCGGAAACACATTTTGGGTGAGATGTGAAAATGGCAGCTGTACTACACTACAAGAAGGTGTAGTAAATGGCAATGTTGGAAAATCTGGAGTGGAAATATTGAAAATTCAGAAACCTACGGAGTCGTATCGAGAACTGCAACGACGCCAGAAACAAACATTTTAGATGCCACCACATTTCAAAATAGGCTTTTTGAGAGCCCACCTTATGAAAGCTGGCACTGTCATTTCATTAATCGGGCCTGAAAGGTGATTTTGTGCAATGACTGTGAAATCACCCTTCGGGCCTGAATAATGCCATGACAGTGACAGAATTCATGAGAAGGGGTCCCAAAAACCCCATGTTGAAAATTTGGTGCAAAAATTCCAAAAAATGCCTGAGATATGCCACAAAGTTGAAAAACCCCATCTAGCCCATTATACAGCTTACTGGCATTTCAGTCTGGGCGTTGCCTTTGAAGAGTGCAGACATGTTCCGGTCCAGATGGATCGTCGTGCTGAGCTCCGGAGGTAAGTATGGGGTGAAGGTGTGGGAGGCAGGTGTGCAGTGGGTGGGTGCAGGCTGTGGGAGGGGCCAGGGAGAAGCCCGGGGACCGCTTTTAATTTACAGGTTTAAAAAAAAAAAAACGACGCTGGGACATTTGCCATGTTGGTGGGGCTCAGCGGGCAGCAGGGAAAGCTATCTGGGGAGGTGGAGCTGCCGGGAGATTGGGCACCCCCACGGCAGACACGAGGACGCTTGGCTATGCTGAGGTGGGCTCCCAGCTTGGCACCAAAGATTTGGGGGTGGGGCATAACGTGGTGCCAGCTCACAGCAGTGGTTTTCTTTGAAGAGAAGACCACCGCTGTCATACACAGCACCGCATCCGATTGGTGCAGGACCACCATGCCTGCTCAATGGAGCAGGGGATTGCACAGGAGGGGCACACCTCCAAAGTGTCCCATTCTCCCAAGACGTTCCTTGTGCATGCGCGCAAGTGAACGTAAAAAGGGAAGTGGTTATCTCTCTATACAGACAGTTGGTGAGACCCCATCTGGAGTACTGTGTGCAGTTTTGGAAACCTCATCTACGCAAGGACATAGACAGGATGGAAGCAGTCCAGAGGAGGGCAACTAAAATGGTGCAGGGTCTGCAGCAGAAACCATATGAAGAGAGACTGAGAGAGCTTAATATGTATACTCTTGATGAAAGGAGGGACTAGGGGGACATGATAGAAACTTTCAAGTACCTCAAGGGAATCAACAAAGTCCACAAGGGTAGCATCTTTCAGAAAAAGAGATGTGTAAGAACTAGGGGGCACAATTTAAAGATAGAGGGGGGACGGCTCAGGGGTAATGTGAGGAAATTTTTTCATGGAGAGAGTGGTGGATACATGGACCTGCCTTCCTGAGGAGGTCATTGGGTCTAAAACAGTGGGGGAATTCAAACATCCATGGGACAGACATAAGGCAATTATAGTCGGGGGTTGCAGGAAGTAGGCTGTTGGTTAACTAGAATCTGCAGCTTATGCAGTAGGTAGGGAAATGGGCAGACTGGGTGGGCCAAGTGGTCCTTATCTGCCGTCAAAGTCTATGTTTCTATGTTTCTATCTATTTTGAAGAATTTAGGACCTGAAAGTTATGGCAATGCCTGTTCCTAAGCCAGATGGTTATATCTTTCAAACTTGTCAATTGTGACTGCTTGTAATCAATTACAAAGCTACTGTCTTGTCCAGTTAGTATTCCTATGTTAGATACCTGCATTTCTGTCTATGTTTTATTGTACCATTGTAACTGTTGTAACTGTGGTATTGTCTCTTGATGTGGAACCTTTGTAAAAGAGCTCATAGCTCAAAGGTTAATTCCGAAGTGTTAAATAAATAAATACAAAATTGAGCGACTCAATTTACGCACCTGGAACAATAGCGACACTTACAGAATAGCAAGGGGGATAGAATAGCGAGTGGGGAGGGAGAAAATAGAGAGAGCTCCTGAATACGGGAGGTGGAGTTACTAAGAAGGCAGGGTAAGTGGATGAATTCTGTAAGGTTCTGCCAAGCTAGCCTCCTAGCATGGTGGTTAGGTCACCACCTGTAGATCTTGTGGACCCAGTTTCGGGGCTGAGTGTAGGTATTTTTTTTTTTTTCATTCTAGGTGTTGCATTTTTCTGTGCTGTGCTTCTGGCCTTCTGTACCCCTGACTATGTTCCCCCCACCTGCTGTTTATCCATCACACAACTGTCATCACCGGCATGCCGGTGGCCCATGGGGTAGCCGCCCCCCCCGTGTTTTCCACCTTCCCCAGTGTTTGCTCCCCCACCTGTAAAAAGTAGGTATACATTGTGCTTCCATAGAAGGTATGGTGTTCTTGCTGTTGTTCCTTGTCAGCATAGTGCTGATCACTGATTATGTTTTCAGTGATTTGCACTCACTGGTTTATCACTCACTTTTAATCTTTGCCATATCACATGAAACCAGTAAATCCACACAGACATTGGGAACCAGGGTTCTGGCTGATCATCTAAAGCATGAATATGGAATCTTGCTAACAGTCACATCCCTTCACAATCTACACACAGGTCAGACTCGGTAGCAGCAGCAGCCAGGTATGGCTGGCGGGATCAGATGGTTTGTTTAAATCATGCAGCCTCCACGTCAGCAGCAGTCAAAGTCAACTGACACTAGTGGTGCCCCTTCCAGAACACCACTCCAACCAACAACCACCACTACCAGTATCACCACCTGGCAGGGATAATAGCGGTAAGGGATGCAGTAGCAGCACTAGTGCTAGTCCAGAATTTATTTCCACCAAACAAATCACAGTACAGGAGTCATTACCCACCGTAACCCTACCTCCCTCCAGGACTCCCTGCAACTTTCCTATAATGATGCTGAAACCTGGTTTAAAGAGCACAGACTGGTCATACATCTCAAAAAAACAAAAACAATGCTCTTTGTCCACCCCCAAAACAAAGCCAGCAACTTCCCACTCCATATCCTCCCCTGCTCCAAACAGCCACTAGAGCAAGCCACTCCTACAAGTACCTTGGTGTCTCCTTTGACTCAGCCCTCACCTACCACGCACACATTGATGCACTTGCCTCAGCTACTAATGTGCGACTAGGTATCTTATACCACTACAAGAACCGTCTCCCTCCCCCCCCCCACTGCCCTCCGGCTTGTGGTTATATCCTCTATATTATCCCTGGTTGACTATGGACTACCTGTCTACGGTGCTGCTGACACGACTGCCCTCAATAAAATTCGCCTCATCCTAAATAAGGCGTGCAGGCTAATCACTGGGGCCCCTAGGCTCACACATTCATGCCAGCTATATGATATGGCAACACTGCTGAACCTAGACGAACTACTGCAATATCAAACATGCCTAATAGCAAAAAAAACTCTTCTAGGGCTATCCCCGCCTGGGCTGACAGCCTCCCTCCACCTAGCCCAACCCTTGGTCTGTACACGGACCTCCTGCAAGGCCACTTTTCTGGTACCAAGATCTAGGGCCTCCCATGGACAGAGATCATTCCGCCATAGAGCTCCATCCTGGTACAACTCGCTCCCTCTCCCCATCTCGGATGCCCACACAATTTCCAAATTCAAAACTGCACTCAGAAGCAAACTATTCAACACGCGTAGTTGCAACTGTCTATAGTTTGAGGCGCAACGCTCAGTGCCCTGACAATGCCTGCTGGGCAGCATTCATACCAAACCTCTTTAAATCCTAACCCTTTTCAGTTTATACTGCCATTATCCTGTTGCTTGCCCCTTCCTCCATGCAAGTAAGCACCATTTCTGATTAAACTGCTATTATACTGTTGCCTGCTCTTACTGTCGTACTAGTATGCACCATTGTAACCAAACTGGCCTCTCTGTATAATTGTCTTTACCACATGTGCTTGCTAACTATGTAACCCATATCCTGGAACCTATAATGCTTGTATTTGTATTTGTCATTGTCATTATCACATGTGCCTGCAAACTATGTAACCTATATCCTGGAACCGAGAATGCTTGTATTTGTATTTATCCTCAATGTGACGAGGTACCTTTGGAAATGAGCCTCTGGCTCAAAGGTTGTAAACCGATGTGCAAATAAATAAATATACCCACACAAAATGCCACCTACTCATCCAGCTGCTGTGTGAATCACTCAATTGATAGGTGAGATGAAGGCACTTGATCTGTAGCCATTCTCCATGGTGGAAGACACTGGCTTTTGAAGACTGTTATATGAACTCAAACCCAAATACAGTATTCCATCATGCTTCATGTTTCCTTGACATGTTCTCCCTGCAATGTATGAGGCCATATGCATGCAGATGGTGACCCTTCTGAAGCAGGCAGAGGGGGGATATGTGCATGTCACTACTGACATCTTGAGCAGTACTGCAAACCAAAGCTTCCTGAGTCTCACTGTTCCTTGGGTTGTGCCAAGCACCAGCAGTACCACTGCTGCCCCCCCCCCAGCCCCTGCAAGAGTTATCATGAAGTTGACAACCTCACAAAGGAACAGCACTATCGGGAGTCCTTTATGTAATGTGTCAGTCATGGAGGGGAAACACTTTGGGGAGAATATTCTGCACTACATACAATCAATGTTGAACATCTGGATATACCCTCACAAGCTGAAGGTGGGAATTTTTGTGACAGGCAGTGGGACTAATGTGCTGAAGGCCATAAATGATGGGAGTTTCTGTCATGCATCTTTCTTCACACATACACTGAATCTGGGGTACCAGGTCAATATGCCGCTTCAAGAACAGCACAACAAGAATCGCGCTGTGTAAAGCGCTAAAACATTTAAAGTGACAAGGGTATATTAGCAGTAGGGAATTACCGCTACCCCTGCCATTCACTGTGGAATGGAGGAAGAAGTGAAGAAGCCTTGAGTGCTGTGCTTGGTTGAGCCACGCCCATGGTGGAGTGGCTAAGACACAAGCACCTAGAGTGGTGGAGACCAGGGGAGCAGGGTTTGTTTCCCCATATCCTGATATATATTTTTTTTTTTGCTCAGAAACAAAGCTCACACCTCCCGAGTTTCTCCTTATACCTCAGTTCCACCCCCCCCCCCCGAGTTGATTATTATAATTCTGTGGTGAGGAGGTGGGAAACAAATATAAAATAAAAATAAAAAAGCCCATTATTTTCTATGGGTTGCACTTTTTCTGTTAAGGTTGGTGTTTTTAGTGATGTTATTTTAATGGATGGCATTATGCTTAAGACATTGTTTGCCACGCTGTTTTTGTTGTTGGCATTATGACCCCGTGCTGAGTCTGGTGGTGAGTTATGTGCCTGAGAAATATGAACAGTTAAAAAAAAATGCAGGGCACAGTTAGGAATATTACAAGATATTTCCATCATTTCCCCAAACATGCTGAGCTCCTCCAACATTACCAGCCCAAGCACAATGTCCCATAATGCTGCTTGTTTAAAGATGTGAAGACAACATGGAACTCTGTCTTTTATACGGTGGAAAGACTGGTGGAACAGAAAGCTATGTTCTGGGCTATGGAATTAGATGATGTGCCTTGTGGGGGATACCTGTCCCAGGTGCAGCGGTATGTGTTGCAAAGTTTGGTTCTGAGACATTATGAACAGGCCACCACAGAACTGTCTGGAGAATCTGCTGCGCTAAGTATGGTCCTGCCTATGGTCAGTCTACTACTTGAACAGTACATACAATGCTATATGGCATCTACCAGAAAACAATTTAACAAAGCAAGGCCATTCACAGTGGTGCTAGTGGTGGTTTAGGTAGATGTTAAGGTGGTTGTGGCATTGGTGGTGATGGAGCTGATGACAATGACTTCAGCAGTGATGATGATGAGGATACTAGTGCTGGACAGGAGATGGTGCTAGTGGTGGTGACACTACTAATTCATCATCTCAGCAGCATCTGAAGCTGGATACAGTCCTTATTGACAAGACCTCGATTTTTCTGCGGAACTATGGGATCGTATTCTGCAGCAGAATTACCATTTGCTGCAGAACTTCTATTGCTATGCTTTGCAATTTCTGCAGAAGTTCTGTGGCACCAGTGAACTGCCATGTCACAACTTCAGCTTGTCATCCTGACACCATGTCCATGGCAATGGCTATGGCAGACAGGATGGGGGAAAGCATAGATGGCAGCCTGTGCAGTCATGCCCAGTTCTAGCTCCCGCTCATCCATCTCAACTTTGCCAGTATTTCTGCTGACTTGCCCATTTTTTCTATTGTTTTGTATACCGCCCGGTGGCCCGCATTCCCAGGAGTAAATCACATGAATGTTTTTCGATGAATAGAGTCTGAAATGAGCAACGCTCCACCCAAACACACCCTGCTGCTGATTCTGATGTGGGACAAGAATGCAAAGCATGTGAAAGTGCAAGCATCTGAGACAAACAGCCACGTGACTCCCCAGGTTACTCTGACAGATGATATGCTTTTGGAGGGTCTGGCTCCTCTAAAGGCAATGCTTAATGGTTTGACCAACAGTTTCCAGGCCATGCAAGTCAATATGGAAAAGCTAACTCAGAGGATTGGGGACACTGAAAGTAGAATCTCCTCTCTCGATGACTGGTGAGCTTGTACTGATCTGCAGCTCATAGCCTTAAGCAGAAGAGTAAAGCAAATGGAAACTAAGATGGAAGATCTGGAAGGTCGGTCCTGAAGGAACAACCTGGTCATATTGGGACTGCCTGAGAAGGAAGAAGGGTCAGATGTGATTCAATTTGTCCTGAAGCTTTGCATAAAAATTGCTGGGCACTCTCCACATGGCTCCACCTATATAGTGGAGAGGGCTCATAGATCACTTCAGCCGATGCCCTCCCCAGGATCCCCTCTGAGGCCTTGGCTCTTTTGGCTGCTAAACTTTTGGACAAACAGCATATCCTGGATAAAATAAGAGCAGTGAAAGGCATCCTATGGGAAGGCAAAAAGCTTTGTATTACACAGGATCTTCCATATTCTGTTTGGCAGAAGAGGACCGCACTGCACCCACTCGTATCAAAACTGATTGCGGCTGGAATAAGATTCAGAGTGAGGTACCCAGCTACACTTCAGGTCTATCATGTGTACCAGTGGCATGACTTTGAATCTCCTGAACAGGCATCTAGTGTGCTAAAGTCTTTATTCCTGGATCTCTTCGAATGAACCGACCATCAGACTATGTATTCATGCCTTGCATATAGCCTGCTTATTTTTGGCAGTTGCAACTTGTATAGGCCGGATTGCTGATTGGTGCTGGCACATCTGAAAGACATGTTTTTGCTTTATTGTTTCATTCTGTTTAATTTGGGAGCTCAGCTATGCCCAAGGCTGATAATCCCTGGCTGTGACTGCACTGTTTAAGATCATCAGCTCGAAGCTACTTCCTTCTTCAGATCCATCTAGTGGATTTATTTTGATACAGTTATAATATTGAGTTTTCTGTTATTCGTGATGGAATGAATGGCCCCCAGCCCAGATTGTTATCTTAGTCTGCTGTTTTCATCTGCTGTTTTCATTGTTAATTATACATCAAATATCTGTGGCATCTTTGTTTTGTTGCTACAGACTTCTATTTAATTTGGACATTATTGGCAAGTGTCTCCCAAGTGTAAGAGCTTGCTTATATGTCCGAACTTCAGCTTTGGGCCACAAAGATGGATATTCATGGGGACTATTTCATTTTACTCTCATCACACTAATTGGATTGTTTGCTAGTATATTTACCCAGTCTACTGTACAGAATTGCAGCCTTTTCTGGACACTGGGAGTATGATTTTATCTTAAGAACTACTTGATACTAAGTTCGTTTTGTTACTTCCTTATGGATTTGCTCCTTTATCAGTCTTGTATAGCACTTTGGGATGATCAAGAGTTACCTGCGGATGGACAAGGGCTCTTTTGGCAGATGTTCTATGCTGCTTTCAGGTTGGTGGGTATTTTATTCTCTTAGTGAGTTCCTCAAGGGTGGAAGGGTGGGAGGGACACATGCCGTGGACGTTTGTGGACATCATGACCCAAGAACTTGTGGATGGTCAGTTGTTAGGACTGGGGGGTAGAGTTGTTCTGCTCGTTTTCTTGGCGGAGGGTGGGGGAGGGAAAGGGGAGGTATATTTTGGGATCCAGAGGCTTTTTTTATTTCTGTATGTCTACAGTTCACTGTTTTTGCTTGACTGTCCTGGTTTTCTTACTTTGAGCTCTTCCGGGTGGCTTTGAAGTATGTAACTTGGAGCATTAAAGGAACTCGCTCCAGGGTGAAAAGATATCAGATCATATGGCATTTGCAAACTTTACAATGTCATGTTGCCTTTTTTCAAGAAACCTACCTCCTCTCTGTAGATAGACTTCTCTTCTGCAAACAGGTGGTAGATCAGGTTTATGCAGCTGATGACTCCAAGACTCAGAGGGGTGTGATGATCCTAATTTTTAAAGGAACTAAATTTCAAGTATTACAGAGTGTGAAGGACCTTCTGGGTCATTACTTACTAGTTTGGGGGGTATTAGACCATTCAGAAGTCCATTTAGGTAGTATATATGACCCCAATATAGACTATCTCGAATTCTTCTCTGTATTAATGAACTAATTGTCTCCCTTTGTACACTTACAGGTTATTTTAGCCAGGGATTGGAATCTAACCCTATCTACAGATATAGATAGAACTGGTAGTAAATACACAGAGCTCTCTCCTGCTCAAAGATCTCTTCACAAGATGCTAGAGGTGGGAGGCC
Source organism: Neoceratodus forsteri (assembly GCA_016271365.2). Classification (NCBI taxonomy): domain Eukaryota; kingdom Metazoa; phylum Chordata; order Ceratodontiformes; family Ceratodontidae; genus Neoceratodus; species Neoceratodus forsteri. The sequence goes on from CM057450.1 coordinate 1,646,061,599, forward strand.
TATGCGACCCCTGAAGGATATTACAACCTTCTGATATGGTATACACGTTTTACTCACCAGTCCATAAGTCCTTTTCTCATTTAGATTATTTTTTAGTTAGTAAATTCCTCCTTCCAGAGGTTATTGATGGGGGGTGTCTCCCCGAGTATTAGCCAATCATTCACCCACCTGATTGATATTTAACCTCTCCCCCTCACTATGCAGGGACAGCATTTAGAAGCTAAATACACGGCTCCCCAAAGAAGAAGCTATACTGTCTGGGATTTGGAATCTCATCACCAATTTTATGGAAACCAATGAAGGCTCTATTCCTGATGTTGATAAACTTTGGTGTGCCCTTAAATGTGTTTTTCGGGGAATTAATCTGAATAGCATCCACCCAAAAGAGAAAATATGAAGCTTCTCTCTGGCTGCCTCTTGATCATACCCAACCTGTAGAGATTATCCCCTCTCTTGGCACCTCCGAAGAAAAAGAAGAGTTGTTGATGTCCCTGACAGCACAATATATGGCTAGCTTATGGGTACAGGCTGAGTATGCTATCCTTAAGACCCACTCATTGTACGTGGATCAAGGTGATAAAGTGGGACAGTTTCTCACCCTTTGTCTGCATAATCAGGAGGCCTCCCACCTAGTTCTCTCCCTTATAGCCCAGAGTGATAATTACCTTAAAATCTCCCCCCAGACATAGTATGCGAATTTGAGTTGTACTATCACCAGCTATATAGTCCCCCTAACTGTCCCCTTCCCCCACAAAACCTCCAAGAATATTTGTCCTCCATTCCTCTCCCTTGTTTAACTCCTGATCAGCAGACTTTTCTTGCTGGTCCTATATCTCCCCAGGAAATTTGGGACACTATCTGCTCTCTTCCTTTGGACAAATCACCCGAACAACATAGCTTCCCTCCCAGTTTTTATAAGGTTTTTGCTGTGGAGTTAGTCCCAATCCTTCAAAAGCTGTATTCTTATTTCTGCGAGTCAGGTATCTTGGACTCTTCCTTTTGGAAGCACTAATAGTAGTGCTGCCTAAACTAGGAAAATCTCTGGACAGGGTTGCCAAATACCGGCCTATTTCCGTTATGCACTATGATGTTAACATTTTTGCCAAAATCTTGGCAAATAGGATTCAGCAGGTCTGGGAAGGGTTGACTGGACCAGAACAGGTAGGCTTTATGAGGGGACACTCCTCAGCTGATCATCTGAGGAAACTGGCCAATATTTTTGCTTCCTCCAAGGGAGGCCAACTTGCCTATGGTCTAGGTCTCCCTGGATGCAGAAAAAGCCTTTGATAGGGTCAATTGGACGTTCTTATTTGCAGTAATGAAAAAATTTGGCTTCCCCTCCCTGTCCATAAGTTGGGTTTGAGTGCTATACTTCCATCCCCAGGCACGGATATACTGCAATGGTATGCTGTCCAAAGGATTTGAGCTATTCTCCAGCACTCGCCAGGGATGCCCATTATTCCCTCTTCTATTTAATCTTTACCTGGAGCCCCTGTTGCACTTTCTCAAAGCATCCCCTTCTATTTATTTATTTATTTAGCTTTTGTTGACCAGGTAAGTACACTAGACAAGACAATTGTATATTTTCAGGTACGACCCAGGAGAGTACAGGAATTACAGATTTAAATACATAGGACAACATGATACAGATATAAACAGCTTACAAGTCATGTAAGGCATAGTTTTGTTCAGTTTGTGCACAACAGAATAACTTTGTACACAACAGAATATCACATGTAGCAACTAAGAGCAGTACAAAAGGTACAAGCTGAAATGCAGCAACACTATTTACAACTTAATGGTCCCAGGAAGTCGCGACTTTGTCCAGGGGAGAGGAGTGCTGTGAAGGGTCAGGATAGATCACAGGGGTTTGGGGCTACCACAGGCCGAAGAGAGTTTGAGGTGGTTCCATAGGGAGGAACAAAGGCACATCTGTGAGTGGGAGGAGTGGACCTGGTCAGGGAATGCATTCCACAGTCTAGGAGCACACGCAGCAAAATCTCTACCCCCCCATTTGAGTCCAGGTAGCTGGTATCTTAAGGACAGCAGGCCCCTGAGACCTGAGGGAATAGGATGAGGTGGCAGCCAGGACAAGGAATTTCGCCAGCCCTGGAAGGGAGCCAGTGCCAAGGACCTTTCCCGTGAAGCACCCTAGGACAAAGTCTATATGATTTGAGGGCAAGAGCCAGTTCAGCTTGCTGTAGAGGTCACAATGGTGGGTGAGACTGGGATTCCCATTAGCCCATTTGACTTCCGACTTTTTGCACATGCAGATGACATCCTGCTCCATCTCTTGGACCCCTCTTCTTCTGTCTTGGACGTGCTACATATTATCCAGGACTTTGGCAGATTCTCCAGTTATAAGCTTAATAATGGTGAAACAGTGTTAATGCCATTGAACTCTAGGGCATTATCATCAAATTTTGCTCACCTTGGCTTGGAAACGGCTATCAAGATTAAACATCTAGGTATAATTCTCTCTTAAAATGTTGGCTCCATGAAAAGCATAATTTGGATGATTTGGTCTGTAACATTCATCAGGATTTGCATAGATGGGCCTCCCTTTTCTTGTCCCTCCAAGGTAGAGTAAGTGTTATTAAAATGAACATTCGTCCCCGGTTGTTTTACCCCCTAAACATGCTGAATATTTTGCTTCATCTCACCTGGTTTAAGAAGCTTCACAGCCTTGATCCACTTTTTTGTGGAAAGGTAAACCAGCACATAGGGTGTATACCCGTCTTGGGGTTCCTACGACCGTAGGCAGACTTAAACTGCCAAATTGTTTTATTCACTACTTGGCCAGTCACATTGCTAAATATTCCGTATGGCCTCAGCCAATCACTTTATTGCCCAGTACTCAGTATTTCCCCCTTTGGCTTCAACTTGAACGGCTGACAATTGAAGATGCTGGACTTGCCCCTGATAGTTTATACTTTATATCCCGTAAACAACTCCCAGTTTCACTCCGGAACTTGGCTATTTATATATTGGTGAGGGTACATGCCCAGCTGTGCAAAGCTTTATGCTAAGTTCATGCTTTGGATATCTCTCAACCATTGTGTTTTAATCCTGATTTCAAGCTGGCTGGCAACATGTTGCACTCCAGGGACATACACTCTCTGATGAGGAAAAAGGTCTTGGATCTTCTCTCTAATGGGCGTATCTTTAATAGCCAGGAATTGTTGAAGCATCTTAATTTACCAACCACAACTATTTTTTGAAATTTACCAACTTCGGCACCTACTAGTTAAATGGTTTGGTCTGGCACCCTGGTCTGTTAAAGGGACAGTAAACATTGCAGGGGTCACTCAAATCGTGAAAGCCCATGAAAAGATATGTCAAACGAGGCACTGGACTTCCTTGTAGGCGTCAGGAGTCCAGATATATGACTATCTGATTAACCTATAAATCAACACAAGGCAGCAGCCATTTTAAATTACAGCTTGCCCCTCAATGACATCACTATTGGTCTCATGATTCAATGAAATGGCTGCTACCATGTTTTGATTTACAGATGATTTAGGTATTCATAACTTAGGACTCCTGACACCTACAGGTGAGCCCAATACCTCATTTGAAATATCTTTTTATGGACTTTCATAATTTTAGTGACCCCTGCAATGATTACTGTCCCTTTAGTCAGGTGGATTTTCTACATCTGCTCCAAGCCTTGGTGTGGCAACCTCATTCAGTCTCCCAGATAGTATCAGCATTGTTTCTCAACCTTTTCCAGGTTTTTAAGGCCACTCTAGCTACTAGTCATCTTTATTTCCTGGGATGAATTTTGATTGGGACCACATCGGATCAGATTTATACCATTTTGTAGCTAACGACAAGCTTCACCTCACACAATTTTTCATTTTACATAATATTTACCTTACCCCTGTACACCTGGCTAAAATGGGGAAGCTACCCTCCCCGCTTTGCACCAGGTGTGGGCAAAGGGAGGGGACTCTCCAGCACGTGCTATGAGAGTGTCTGAAAGTTGCCCCACTTTGAGAGAAGATTAAGCAAAAGACTGATACCCTTTTAGGACTGGATGAACATTTTTTTGCCTGATATTAACACCGAATAGGGGATTACTCCAGGGTGCCATTCAGTGAGCAGAAATACTGTCTGGCCATGATTTCCCATTCGGTGAAGAAAAGTCTTTCTTTGCCACTGGAAAGATCAGTCGATGATCCTGCACTCGGAATGGCTTAATGAACTGCTCTTCAACATAAGGCTTGAAAAGATGACTGCAAGCCTTCATGGTCATCTGCAAACTTACACCAAGAAATGGGGCAAATTGCAGAGCCTATTTTTGATCTCCTCTTCTTAATAAAAGACCCTACATTTTAGTTTCTATTATCTTATTAATGAACCTATGATTCTCCTACTACTTGGACACTTGCTGATATATGATAGTGATAATAATCACCTTTGTGATAGTCTAGGATATGGTGTCTTTTTAACCCTTGACTTTTAGTGTTTGACTTCATCTACTATTGTATCATGCAGCCTTGTGCCCAGCTGTCATATGCCACTGTGGACTGGTCTGTAATACCTACTTACTGTTTCCCTCTGGGGAGGGGTGTGTGGGGGTGGATTGTTTGGATTATTGTGTTATAACTGTTTGTGGTTTGTTCAAGTGTGGTTTGTCTTGTGTCTTTTGTAACAGTTTGACTTTCAATAAAGTATATTAAATTTTTAAAAATAGGATGGGGAAAGCACAATACCACTAGTTCAAAAAATAAAGACATATTTTAGAAATAATATATTAAAAAAAATGAAGGGCTGGCCCACCGGCGCAGCAGTTAGATGTCCGCTTGTGATGCCAGTGACCCAGGTTTAGGAACTAGCTCGGGTTGCTGGAGGGGCAACCAGGGGAAGACAACTTGAGCGTCCCATGACTGCTCATTGTCTCCAGGGAGGGAGGGAGGCAGGGCTGCGACCCGGTGTTGAGCAACTGCTGGTGGAGGCCAGGGGTAGGGCAACACATCAGGGTCATTGCTGGGTGGTGCATGGCAGACGTCGGCTCTTGCCTTGACATCCAGACATAACGCACCTCAAAGAAAACCAGGAAAAATCACTCGCTGGCTGCTGGATGATGGATCTCTGTTCCCAGAGTGCCTCCAGCACCTTTTTGGGGCCTCTTTCTCCTCAGCAGCATCCCCGGGCCCTAGAAGTGTTTGCTGGGGCCTTACCTCTTCCCTCGGTGACTTCCACCTTGGAGGAGGGGGACCTGCCCAGCGAAGGGATATGCCAGGATATCCCAGGCATCGGCTGCAATACGAGGAACCAGAAGAGGGCTGGGTAAGGACAGTGGGGCTGGGGGGGAACTTTCGGAGCCTGAAGGAGTGGGACCAGCGAGCAATGGGGGGGTGGAAAAATAGAATACCCAAAAAAAAAAGAGAAGCTAATCCAATGTATCACTTAAAGTCTTATCCTATTTTATAAATGAAATATGCAGAGGAGGTTGTGTGTGGTAAATGATTTATCTATACTGACAATGTTTATGCCACTCATGAGGTCCCTACTGCATATCACTTAGATAGACAGATTTGTAAAAATAAATTTCCCTTTTTGTGATTGTGAAATTGTATCCTCATTCATACAGGTCCCTTTGGAAATGGAATTAACAGAATGGTGGAGATATTCCACTATTCATTTTTCATGCCAATCTACTTCTCCTAACATACTATGTAACTCTGTCAGGCCATGACATGCACATGAACTGCTTCTAAGGGAATACTCCCTTGCCTGTCCCAAGGTGCGACCAATCACAAAAGTGGGAGCAAGACAGAGGCAGGAAATTACAGACCTGTTAGTTTAACCTCAGTGGTAGGGAAAATGATGGAATCACTTCTGAAGGAAAGAATTGTTGCGTTCCTAGAGGCCAGTGTGGCACAGGACCCAAGGCAGCATGGATTCACAGCAGGAAGGTCGTGTCAGACTAATCAAATAGATTTCTTTGACTGGGTGAACAAAGTAGTAGACCAGGGAGGGGCTGTGGACTTGGCCTACCTAGATTTTAGCAAGGCATTTGACACAGTCCCACACAAAAGATTAATATACAAGTTAGCCAGCCTCGGAGTGGGTCCCAACGTGGTAGCTTGGATAAATGATTGGCTGCATGCAGAAGCAATAGTAAACAGAGTCCACTCTGAAGAAAGGGGGTTACTAGCGGGGTACTTCAGGGTTCAGTACTGGGACCGGTCCTCTTTAATGTCTTTATAAGTGATACTGCAGATGGACTGGAAGGAAACATATGTCTCTTTGCAGATGACAAAAAGATCTGATCTGCAACAGGGTCAGTACAGAAGGTGGGGTGGAAAGGATGAGAAGGGACTTGGCAAGGTTGGAGGAATGGTCAAATGTATGGCAGCTTAGATTCAATGCAAAGAAGGGCAAAGTAATGCACCTGGGAAACAAATACCCAGGGGAAGAGTACACAATGGGGGGTGAGATACTAACATCAACAAAAATGGAAAGGGACCTGGGGATAGTCATATCAGAAGACCTAAAGTTGGGCAAGCAATGTGAGAAGGCAGTAAGGAGAGCTGGTGGGATACTGGGATGCACAAGGAGAAGAATTACAAGTAGAAAACAGGAAGTTGTTATCCCTCTGTACAGACAGTAGGTGAGACCACATCTGGAGTACTGTGTGCAGTTCTGGAGACCCCATCTCCACAAGGACTTAGACAGGATGGAGGGTGTCCAGAAGAGGGCAACTAAAATGGTGCGGGGTCTGCACCAGTAGACATATGAAGAGAGATTACATGAGCTTAATATGTATATCCTTGAGGAAAGGGGGGGACATGATAGAAACTTTCAAATACCTCAAAGGAATCAACAAAGTCCAAGAGGGTGGCATCTTTCAGAAAAATAGATGTGCCAGGACAAGGGGGCACAACTTGAATAAAGAGGGGGGATGGCTCAGAGGTAATGTGAGGAAGTATTTTTTCATGGAGAGGGTTGTGGATACACGGAACAGCCTTCCCGAGGAGGTTGTGGAATCAAAAACAGTGGGGGAATTCAAGAATGCATGGGACAGACATGAGGCAATTCTAGTGGGGGGTAGGAGGAAGTAGGCTGTTGGTTAACAAGGATCTGCAGCTTATCTATTAGGTAGGGAAATGGGCAGACTAGGTGGGCCAAGCGGTCCTTATCTGCCATCAAATGCTATGTTTCTATGCGACAGAACACTGCTCTGTACTTTCCCTACTTGGCGCAGTAGTGTGCAACAGCACTGGGTCCCCCATCTTCATGCTACCCAGCCAGCTCCCAGAGCTCATCCCTGACTTTGAGTCACCAGCATAGGAATATAACATACTACCCACTGGCTCAACAGCAGGCCCTGCACACAGTGTTTCTTCATAACGTTTATATAATTCTATCAAGCCATGGTGATATATACTCAATAACCCTGGCAAAAATGTGTACAGCACAATTATTCATTTAACAGATCTGTTCTGTCAACAAGTCTACACATCATTATACTCCACCTTTCTTTGCATCATTCTTTCTTTTATTGAACAATTTACCAGTTATTCATTTTAGAGGGCTTTCCTATACCTTACAGGCACAAATAAATCTGTACAGAGTAAAGTGTTCAATTAACAGTTCTGCTATTGTCAAGTATTTGTTCAAGTTGGCACTGCTGTAATAACTTAAGACTGAAAATTTTATTAGGATGTAGTTCAGGTTGAGCAAATATCACTGTACCTGATGTGCTGTGCCACTTCCTCAGGGAGTGAGAACAGTGGTAGATAAGTGACTATTCATTTCTGTGGCAGAAATAGCACTGTCATTACCTTATGTATGATGTGATGTCATTGATAACATCACATGCTGAGCATGGAGGGTTTTGAATGGTTCCACGAAGCCTCAGCGACAACATAGTTGTCGACATCCAATACAGCGACAGGCACAAAACCGACAGTCAGCATTATGCCATCACAGAATCAATGTGTATTTTGCCGGGGGGCTGCACCCCCTGCACCCCCGATCTTAAAATAATCAACTATGAATCATAGTTGTTTTGGGAAGGGGGCGAAACACCAGCAGATATGGTGCTGGTGTACAGCGGGACCATTACAGTGACCTGCCAATTTCTGTCGCTGTATGTGTGTCAGTGTTCTAACGGTATACTGTTTTGGATATAAAAGGAGGGGTAGGGAACTTTTTAAATGAAATACCTACCAGGATTTTCTTTGTAATAATTTTTGTAGCCTATCTCCTCCTCTTACTAATTTGGGTACATATTTCAGACATACAAATTTAAAACTCTTAGGATTGTTGTTGGTGGCATGGCTTGTAGTGTGCTCCAATAGCATTCTTTCCCAGACCATTTTTATGACTCCAATATGTTCAAGCATTCTAACTTTCAATTCGTTGGTGGTCCTACCAACATAAGCCTTATCACAAGGACACCAGGCAGCACATACTACATATTCAGAATAGCAAATCACAAGCTGGTGAACCTCAACCAACTGAATACTATTTCCTATTTGTAGCTGTTTACTATTTCCAAGCTGAACACCTTTTATATAGGAAATAACCTAGAGGACTCCTACTCACTGGTTTTCTGTTTTAGGTTCAATAAAGTGGCTTCTGGTGGGAATTCAGGCTGTTTCCTATCCCTTCTTTTGAGTCCACCACATGACTTGTTTTAGTATCATCTACAAATGTGGTCATCCATACACTCCTACTGCACTGCATGTCACTGATACTAATAATAAACAGGGTTGGTCCAAGCACAGACCCCTGCAGGACCTTGCTGGTCACCATGCCACTTTCAGATAAGATTACATCGATTCTAACTCTTTGTCATCTGCCATTTAACTAGTCTCTAATCCACTTGACTGTATCATGGTTGATACTCATATTTGCTAATTTAGATATCCATTCATAATGGGGAATAATATTGAAGGCCTTGCTATAGTCCATTCCATATAGACTATGTCAACAGGGAGGCCATATTCCAGAGCCTTGCTTATTGGTTCAAAAAAGGTTGGTAAATCAGACAGATATGATCTCCCCTTACTAAACCTGTGTTGTGTCTAATCCGTCAGTTCTTTGTTACTCATGTTGACTTTTATCATGTCCCTCAGGATAGCTTCCAGAACCTTCCCCACTACTTATGTGAGGCTCACAGGCCTGTAATTCCCTTTATTGTTCTTACTACCTTTTTTAAAATAGGGACACTGAGTCTACCCAGTCTTTCGGAGTATACCCCCATTGATGCTGGCATTTAATACAACCATAACTGAGTCAGTTAATACCACTTCTAGTTCATTAACTATTTTCAGGTGAAACCAATCTGGACTGGTTGAATTATTTAGGTCTAATGGTAACAGCCTCTCTCACAATTTCCCTGCTAATTGTTGTACTAGGATAGGGATTAACATGTGATCGATTGTTTCTAGAGGCTGCTGAGGTAAATACTGAGCAAAATAAAACAAAAAAAATGTTTGCCATATATTGCTCATTGTTTATTAAAGCCCCTCCTTCCAACAGTGGCCCCATGTTTCTTGTCATTGTTCTTTTGGACCTACATAGCTTTGGAATATTTTTCTGTTGCTCTTTGATTTTTCAGCTGTCCAATTTTCCATATTTCACTTTACCTTGTTGATATCCAATTTGTAGTCCCTCTAGAATTGTGTAAACTTGTTTGTGTGTTGTTGTTTATTAATTTTTTGGGCCAGTTTATATACAGTACCTTATTTTTAATGCTGGTTTTTCTTTTAATCTTGTTATTCAACCAGGGTGGTATTTTTTCTTTTACTAGTATATTTCATTTCCTGTGGTATTTGTTTGTGAGATGCAGGGTTGAATCCACTTTTTTATCCACAAAGTGTTTTATCTTCCTAGTAGACAGACCTAGGTGGCTATTAGCCTTCTCCCAGTGCTTGGCTGTCATTCCTTCCTCTCTCCTGCTCTGGAAGCTTGTTCCCCCCATGGATTCCCCCCCATGGCTGGGCTGGAGAGGGAGTGCCATTCCCCCCCCCCAGCAGACATATCCAGATTGTTTCCAGGACTGAAGCAGCAGGGTTGGCCATTGGGACACAGGCAGGGCTTCACAAAACCCAGGCCCCCATATTTTCCACTTTTCTCATCCTTCACCCTTGACGCCATGCTAGTAAGCATGCGTGGATGTCCACCTGTCCTACATAATCACAGCTCACCCTTTGAGTCACACATGCCTGCACTACCACCGGGCCTCAACCCAGTGTCAGTCATGGGCCGAGATGGCTTGGCCACCCTTTCTGAAAGAGGAGATCTGTCCCTGAGCTCTCAGTCTTCTGCCACCCTGCTGACACTCAGCAACCCTTGCTCATTTCTGAACATGGATTGCTGGTTTCGCAGGAGATAGGGCATGTGATGCCTCAACTCTCCATGCCACTGGGCTGGCCCAGGTCTAATACCCTTTTAAAGAAGATTATAAATCATCACTGTAAATGAAGTATTCTGATTGGTTTTAATCAAATAAAATATGAATATTGGGCATGGCTGTAAACCCTTATAAATAAAACATTTGCATGTAATTTCTTAATGCTCTTTCACTCAAATAAATTGTACCTACAGTATCCTTTAGGCTTTACCAGGGGCTCATTCCTACCGCCCACCTACCTCATCCATCATGGTAAGATACTGTCTCCAGATTCCCTTGGGTCCACTCACACATCCTTGAAATACAGAATTACCATGCAAGGGGGCACCATGTCAGTTGTTAGGGAGGTATATATTCAGCTTCCAATGCAACTGGACAGCTGAGGGGATGAAACCAGTGTGCATAAGGGCTGGTGGTGTGGGAGGCCAGAGGCCATCATCCAGCACCCTGTGGGCTACTTTTTCCTGCTTTTTCTCACTGCCCACCACCCCAGTGCATGCACACTAGTTTATCCTGTGGATGCCTGGCAATGCAAGGTCACCCATGTTGCCAAAGGTGCCAGCCCCAAGTCTGCCACCAGAATTTGCTGCATAGCAAAAGAATGCAGCTTTCTCTCCCCCCAGGAGGAGAGTTTCTGAATTATACTTTAAATCCTCCTAGGCAACCTCTGATCCCTGTTTCACTGGCTGGAGGTGGGACATGGGCCACCAATATGCCAGTGTGGTCCATTACCACTCGGCACAATGGAACTGGCCAAAATTAAACTATAAAACTATGAATTTAAAAAAAAAACTTATTTAGTTTAATAATGGTACTAAGGCATGCCAGGGTTTGAGTTACCTTAATTAATCTATCCCTAGGGGATAAGGCACTTGGCTCAACTTTATGATCTCTTGCCCCATGTCTTGTGTTAAATCATGGTAACTCAACACCTTCTCATACTTTGAAGCTTAAAAAATGAATACAAATCCTAATGTATGGACTGCTGGGCCTTTTCTGCCATCAAATGCTATGTTTTTATGTTTCTGTGTAATTTATAAGAAATTCAATTTTCACTGCACCATATGATCCCTAAAAACATCCCTAAGAGTGGGGAATTCCCGTGATGCCCCATTTCTGCCATGCAACAGTACAAAAAACTGTGTAGTCTTCATGCTAGAAGCTGTATAGGTTGCCTATGGTTATCAGAAGTTTTTGAATTTTGAACCATGTATGCTCATTTAATCCTTTCTGTCCATTTATTCAGGTAAAATCCAGTCCTGGAAAAGATGAAGGCAGCCAATTACAGCAGCAAATCAAAGCGCAAACATTTTAGCTACATCACTATAAAAATATGTTATCAATACCAAGTAAAAATTCACAAATCTCTTAAATGTGTGCAGACTTCATTACTGCAGTCAAGTTACTGTAATGACTCTTGTGCTGATAAGTTCCATATGCAGAAATGAAATGTTTCCATGAAGTAAGCATGACTGAATATGGAAATTGTCAAGTTTGGTTTGGCTTTGATTTGAACCCTATGTCTTTGGTTCTGCTTCGACAGTTCAAGTCAGTGGTTTTGGGACTGAGCAGGGTATAATTGGGTTATGTTGCACCCCATGCCTACCCCAGTCAATCTCGACCTCTTCCATCCTCCCCTAGTCCTTCAGCTGGGTCCTTCAGTCAGATTAAAAAACAAAATCTGAGTCAGCACCTAACACAGTGCCAGAAGGATGAATTTTTTATATAAAAAAGTTCTAGGAAGGAAAGGGGGGGAGGGAGTGATGACCAAGATGGGTGAACTGGTGGTCATGTGACTAGTCTTGCCACCTGATAAGGGCTAAAGTGTTTTTCAATTAAATAGTGGAATGTCAACGTGATGACGAAAGTGACCCCAAAAGTTTGACTGGGCTGAGATGAAGGTAAAGGTGCTTAAGCTAAGCCCATTCACAAACTACATATATGGCGTTGGTTCATCCTTACTAAGTAGTAAGTAGTAATGTCCCTGTAGAGGGCAAATAAGCAAAAGCTTTCATGCTCAGCTCTGTACAGCAATAAAGATCTCACATGGGATGTGCTACTTTGCCTCTGTTACCTTGCTAAGAACACACTATATAAGCAGGCACCTCACTCCTAATTTAGCAGTGACTTGTAATAAACTCATAAGAAAGTTACCCATACTTGCCAAACAATATGCTTCTTTTTGTGTTTATTGAATTAGATTGCTAAGTATTTAACTTTATTCCTGTGTGTTTTTTTTTTCAAAACAGTAATGTTTTTGGCTCCTGAAAACTATTTACAGAAGGTTGCAGTCAGTGTAATTCTGTTGTTCACACATTTGCATGCAATTAGATGGGGTAGTAATTGACTCATACCAGTTCCTCCTTATCCACCTCTTCAGCAATTACATTCTACATTCCATAAACTCATTGTTTATACAAATGGCATTTTAATGAGCAGGCACTCACCAAAGGGAGGGGTAGAAATGGTCAATATCAAAATCCTTCCCAACCAGCTTAGCTTACCAACATGTAGGACTCACACATATGAGATAATCTAATAACAGAATAACAGCTTGCCATGACAGATGCAGTCATACATCATCACCAAGGTTTTAATATAAAGTCTGTCTTTGAAATGGCAGCGGTGACACTAGATTGATATGGAGAATGAAGACTTGAAATAAGGATGACTGACACTGCATGACTAGTTCTTTATCAGAGCTGGCCTGCCAGTACAGCAGTAGTGCTGCGACTCACAATGTGAGGGACTGGGGTTTGGGAAACAATCCTGAGTCATCAGGGGCCAGCTGGGGGGTGAGGGAGATGGAGCATCCCAATGGATACTCACTTCATCCGGGGTGGGTGGGTGACAGTTTCAGCCAAGCGAGTGCCACCTGTGTGACCAATGGTGGCACTGCATATAGCACTGCTTGGGGTAGGGGGATGTGGGCTGGTACTGTGCTAGCACACTTACATGTGCATATCTGTGCACCCTTAGCAACTGGTGTCCTGAAGAAGTGGAAGTAGAAAAAAAGAGAGAAAGAAAAAAAAAAAAAGACTGTTGCAGGAAGAGTACGGTCTCCTACAGACCATGCACCATTGACGTGGCTCCCATTCTCTACCTGAATTCAGTCTCTGTGGGGGGGGTTTCCACCCTGTGGCCTAACCAGGGAGGTTTACCCCTGGGAGAAACAAGATGGGGGTAAGTTCAGGAAAAGATGGGTGATGGAGTCATTAGATAGGGGCTGATTATTAACAAGGTGCATGAATAGTAACTCAAACAAAAATGACTAGCTCTTCATCTGAGATGGAATGAAGTGAATTTGGCATTATCACTACAAGTCTGTCCTAGGTCACACCTTAAAAGTTGGATATACATTATGGACCCAATTCTCAAAGTTTGACACAAGCTGTACCAATGGCAGCTTGTGCCGATTGCCAGTGTACCAGGGACCCTCCTACCTAGTTCACTGTTGGGTAGGGTCCTGGTGTCAAAGTTCCACAGCTTGCAGTACATGTGGCCATGTGCCAGGAAGACAGCGCACCAAAGGGGTTTACCACAAGCTATGGAAGCAGTCAGGTGGCACACCTGGTGGGGTAGAACCCTATTCATGTAACAGGCACATGCTGACTGTTGCATGCACTGCTGGATTCACAGAATTACTAACTGCTTCAGCCCAGGATGTGCATGTCTAGTGGCAGTCATCTCATTGCACACCTGTCACATTCCCACTGCAGTTATATTTTATTTATTTATTTATTGAAGGGTTTCACCAGAAAAAATCACGATGAGCAACCAGTTGCTCGTCTCACGGTACGTCCTGGGGGAGAAGGAAGAGGGGAACATAGGCAATACAGTACTGATAAATCGAATGTACATTTTCATAAACATAGGTAGAAATGAAACAAATACATTTACAATGTTATACAAATACTACAACAAAGTAAAATATGCTCGAATTGCAATAAACATTGTGAAATACAGCAGAATCTTCATTGACAAGTGCAGTTTGAGGAGTAAAAGTTGTGTAGAGCCTGGGAGATGGAAAAGTGGGTTGAAGAGTGTCAGATGGGCATAGGTAGTGAGTTTCAGAGTGTTGGGAAGTGATAAGAGAAAGCACCTTGGCCACTTGTAGTAGTACATCGTGGAAGAGCCAGAGAGTCAGTGGACCTGAGAGAATGGTGTGGGGGAGGCAGAGTGGAAAGGGAGGAGGATAGGTAAGAGGGAAGAGAACCAATCCAGAATTTAGAGGTAAATTTTATGTAGTTGAAGAGTCATCTGCACTCCAGGGAGGGGAAAGCAAGGGAGTGGTAGAGAGAGCAGTGGTGGGTATTGGGGGGGAGTCAAGAACATATATATATATATATATATATACATATATACACATACACACATATATATATACATTCTGTAGTAGTACAAAATACAGAATACAATATTATGATATGAAACTAATATAAACTACTATACACTATACCATACACGTTTTCCTCATGGTTCCACAGGATACAGTTATTCCACTCATAACATCTCTGTAACATACTATACTAGTAGCACAAACACAGCAGTCAAATATATATATACATGTATGTATGTAAGCACCCCCACTTCCCTGTCTAGGGGTATTTGGAGATGGTAAAGTTCATGGGGAAGGGGAGCACTGTACAGCCAAGAAAACATAGTCCAGAAATAAGACAGGAAAACAGTTCTCAATTCTCTACGGGTAATATTGGTGATGGATGGACTCCATTAGGGTGCCCTGGACCCTCAGGACACTGAGATGGTACACTGGAAGGATAAAGACTGCTGGCTCTTCACCTGCCTGGCCTTGCCCACTTCACCGAATGAACTTTGTATATAGTCTTCACCAGGCAGGCCTCTCAACATCTTCCTCTGTGGTTCTCTGGATCCCGTTGTTCTGGATGCCACTCTGGAACACACTAGAGACATGGCTGTGGAGGCAACATTTTTTAGCATGCAGCAAAACAATTTCTTCAAACAAGAGGCTCACAGCAAAGTTGCAGAAAACAGGGGATCCAGTTTAATGAACAGTTAAATTGAACAGTCATTCCATGGAGCAGAAAGTCTCTACAGGTTGCTCAGGACTGGGTAATCACATTAAGCTGAACGGTATTCTGGACTGAGGTGTCCCGATGAACAATTTGACAGTACTCTGGACCCAGGGGTCACATTTGCATAAGATATTCAGGCAGCGAGATAGTCAAAACACAAAGACAAAGAACCTTAGTGCATAAGCACAAACATAGTCAGTAGCTTGAGTTTGAATAAAAGCACACACGTAGGCAGCGTTGCATAACTTTCTCCCATTTTCACTCTTCCTTAACAGAAGCTCGGACCATTAAGGGGTGCTCTGAGCACTTATGGCCCCCTCACCTTCCACTCCTCCTGCTCAACTTTACTCCTCCTGCTCAACTTTACTTCAGTTAGAGTACAGGGTTCCCTTCTTCCACCAGGGCAGTAAGCACAACATGAGCAGGGCAGGAATGAGACACTTCAAACACAGTTCAGCACCCGATCACTGATGCTATGCTATTGCTATGAGCATCCCAGGGGTATTTTCCCTCGTGACCCTGCAGGTTTGTGCAAATCCCTCATACAGTGATCTCAGTACAGAATAGCCTTTTTTGTGGGGCTCAGCCGAATTGCCATGAGAATCAAGACACAGCATGCCACTCTGTCTCCTGCCCCAGTGACCAACCCACAGGTCTTTTTCTGCCTCCTTGGGACTCAGGCCTCCTGGAGCTCCTCTGACTGCAACAGTTACCTCACTTGAGTGACCCTGCAATCAGCTGCCACTTTGGTCCCAGCACAATCTGGGCATGCCACCACCAGACTGGGCACCCAGATCCCTTCAGCCAAAAGCTGGCCCAACCTCAAGTCTCCAACTAGCTCCAAGCTGCATTCCTCCCAGGATAAGGCTTTTTCCCATGAGACTCCCCTCACCTCATATGTCTGAAGTAAGTAGCAGCATTATTTCCTTTCTTTCTTTCCTCAGGGATGTTGTGCAGTCCAGCCAAAAGAATGGGGCTCAACTGAAAGGGCAGCCACACACATCTTTCATCTCTGACTGCAGCGCAACTCAGGGGGTCAAAACAATAAAGAACCTTCTGTTGCATGGCCACATGACTGAGTGGGCGGATGCCCCACTTCAACCTCCTCCTGGCTCTCTCCCTCATGGATCTCCTTGTCACTCATGAGTGCTTTCTTTTATCCCCTCAGATCATTTGGTGCCTAAAACCATCAGTCCAATTAGGGATTGACTCTCACAGGTGCAAACACATTGTTCAACATGGTGCCCCGTGAAACTTGTGGTCCCAATGTACATTTCTACCACTGTGCCCTGAGGTGCCAACCAGCATCGAAACTACTTCACATTTAAGGAGTTCTGGCTCCTTTAAATTTTAGCAAGTTGGTGGTTGTGCATGCACATTGCATACGGGTCTGCCATCTTAATAAAAAATAATTATTTATTTACAAAATGGGGCAGTCCTGAGCTCAGCACCCAAAATATGGATCCAGGACCACCACCTCGCCCACCAGAGGCATCCATTGGCACCCTGCCACTTGGCCTAACCCAACAAGATGCTGAGACAGTGAGATCATACAGCCCACTCTGCATACCATACTTCAGAGATCGCTGGGTATGAATCCTACTTTGAGCCACAGCCATCAAGCGCTGCAGGGGATCATCTGAGCCACCTGGCTCCATGGCAGCTAAGCCCACTTTGGGAGGTTTA
Source organism: Neoceratodus forsteri (assembly GCA_016271365.2). NCBI lineage: Eukaryota > Metazoa > Chordata > Ceratodontiformes > Ceratodontidae > Neoceratodus > Neoceratodus forsteri. The sequence goes on from CM057450.1 coordinate 1,646,078,714, forward strand.
CATTTGGTATATCTGTAATAATATATTAATCATGATATGTACCTGTGCATCACCCTTTTCCCAGACATGGCACACCATCATGTATCCTCTAACCCAGGGAGGACTCTGTGGGTGGTGAATGTCCCATTAGACAAGCCCTGGCTAGTCTAACAGGCATTTGCTTTTGTCAGCACCATACACTTTATAGACTGCCAGGAAGGGGGATGTTGCAGCATTACCCAGGCACAAAGCTCCTTGCACCATACCACACCCATTTTGTGCCACAAGGATAGCGCAAGTCCCCTTTGCTACAAGCAGTCTGCATTTGAGAATTGCTCTTGGCGCACTTTTTGGCACAAACTGCACCATGCACCATTCCTTGTGACTCAAGCCCCTCGCATCATTCACGGAACCTTTGACAATCATGCACAATGTCTTCTACTGCAATACCAATACTGCCTGCCCTATTTTGTTGAATTGGTCAAGATTTTTGTACTCTTTGTTCCCACTGTTACTTTGGCCAGTGGTCAGGGCACTGCAGCTGTGCTCTTCCTCCAGACACACCTTGGTTATCCTGCAGGGGTGTACAAATGCTGTTCAGTCCTCCCTCCTTCCCCAATTGCTGAGCATCTGTATATGACACTCTTAGCCCCCAATATGCCACACTGTGGGATTTTGGGACTTGCATGGCAACCCTGGTCTCCCAGCTGGTATTGCAAGATGAAACGGTGTGGTCTACTGGCTAGGCTACTAGTCAGGTAACCAGGAGACCAAGGTTTAAATCTCACCAACAACACCCATTATGTGACCATGAGAAAGTTAACTCTGAGTTTCAGTCTTGCTGGCTGCAAAAATTGGGTAAAAGCAGAAACCACTGAAGGCAAGACATGACATTGCCTCTCAGTTGGCTATCCTGGATAAATAATTGTAAGAAAAAATGAACTGTTTTCATCATCATCATCAATTTATTGGAAAGCAAAACTGAGAGAAAATCTCTCTTTTACAATTGCATTTATCAGAATAAAACATACATACATGTACATACATATACAATAAACATAAAATCACATACATAGATTACACGTGTTCACAGATTGTGCAGTTATAATTCCCGTAAAACAGTTACATTCACATATCATAAATCTAACAAGTAGTCATTTAAAGTGCGACAATGTAATAGTAAATGTCAGTTTCAATTTTTTTGAATATTGCTGTTACAGCTGAAGATATGTACAATTCATCATTGCACTTAATATTTTATTTATAAACCAACAGCCATTTCAAGTCAGTCTGCACCAGAGCTTTCCCTATTTCTTATTAATGAGCCTTGGCTCAGTGTGTCATTGCCAATTTTCAACAAATAAATAAGTGTAGTAGACATCTCAGTGTTCCCACCACTCCTCTTAGTTGTAGCTCCCTTCCATCAGACTGATCGTGCTGCCCCTGTCAATTGTTGGCATTCACATAGCCTATCCCTCAATTGTTTTCACTACCCACTCACTGTCACATGACCATTTTAAATTCTCCACATGTACCTATCCAACTCCAAAGCACAAATGCCCTCACAGCATGTGAAGTCACTAGCTTTTATACAAGTAATCTACTATATCAGCCATGTGCAGGGGAACCAACCAAAATCTTCTTTGCCTTCTGCTATATGCTCATTCTCCTCCTCTGTTCTCTCAAACCCCTTCTTTGTGACTTAGCAACTCACTCCTGCAATTGCCTCTGACCCCCCTTGGCCCCCTTATGTACTAAATGCTGCTCTATGGCCCATTCCTTTGACTGCTCCCTAGAATGCAACTTGAAACATAGAAACATAGAATTTGATAACAGATAAGGACTGCTTGACCCACCTAGTCTGCCCATTTCCCTACCTAATGGATAATCTGCAGATCCTAGTTAACCAACAACCTACTTCCTCCTACCCCCCACTAGAATTGCCTTATCTCTGTCCCATGCATTCTTGAATTCCCCCACTATTCTTGACTCTACTACCTCCTCAGGAAGGCTGTTCCATGTTTCCACAACCCTCTGTGTGAAGAAATACTTCCTCACATTACCTCTGAGCCATCCCCCCTCTGTCTTCAAATTGTGCCCCTGGTTTTTGCACACCTCTTTTTCTGAAAGATGCTACCCTCTTGGACTTTGTTGATTCCCTTGAGGTATTTGAAACTTTCTATCACGTCCCCCCCCCCTTTCCTCGAGGCTATACATCTTTAGTTCCTTTAGTCTTTCTTCATATGTCTTCTGATGCAGACCCTGCATCATTTTGGTTGCCCTCCTCTGGACAGCCTCCACCCTGTCTATGCCTTTGCGGAGATGGGGTCTCCAGAACTCCAGATGTGGTCTTACCAACTGTGTGTACAGAGGGCCAACAACTTCCTGTTTTCTACTGGTGATGCCTCTCCTTATGCATTCCAGTATCCCCCAGCCCTCCTTACTGCCTTCTTATATTGCTGGCCCACTTTTAGGTCTTCTGATATGACTACCCCCAGGTCCTTTTCCATTTTTGTTGTTGTCTGTATCTAACCCCCTCTTGTGTACTCTTCCCCTGGGTTTTTGTTTCCCAGGTGCATTACTTTGCACTTCTTTGCATTGAATCTAAGCTGCCATACATTTGACCATTCCTCCAACCTTGCCAAGTCCCTTTTCATCCTTTCCATCCCACCTTGTGTATCAACCCTGTTGCAGATCTTTATGTCATCTGCAAGAGACATACTTTCCTTCCAGTCCCTCTGCAATGTCTTATAAAGACATTAAAAGGACCGGCCTCAGTACTGAACCTCATTTACTACTAGAACCCTCCTTTCTTCACAGTGGACTCCATTTACTAGTACCCGCTGTGTAATTGCTCCAAACCAGTGTTTTACCTGGGCTACCACCCTGGGACCCACTCCAGGCTGGTTAATTTGACTATTATCTTTGTGCGGGACTGTGTCAAATGCCTTACTAAAGTCTAGGTAGGCCATATCCACAGCCCTCCTGGTCTACTGCTTTGGTCACCCAGTCAAAGAAATCAATTAGATTTGTCTGATATGACCTTCCACTGTGAATCCATGCTGCCTTGGGTCCTGTGCCCCACTGGCCTCTAGGTACTCAACAGTTCTTTCCTTCAGAAGTGATTTCATCATTTTCCCTACCACTGAGGTCAAACTGGCAGGTCTGTAGTTTCCTGCCTCTGTCTTGCTCCCACTTTTGTGAAGGGGAATCACATCCGCCCTCCTCCAGTCCTCAGGTACCACACCTTCCTCCCATGATTTATTAAAAAGGGTAGTCAGTGGTGTTACTAGTTCTTCCCTTAGTTCTTTAAGAATTCTGGGGTGAATCCCATCAGGTCCCATTGCTTTATCTACCTTCAGTCTTAAGAGTTCTTTCAGAACCCTTTCTTCTGTGACAGGACTAATATCAACCCCCCTATCCAGAGTGCTTCTGTTGACCGGATTACGTATTTCCCTCTGCTTTTCCATTGTGAATACTGAGCAGAAGTATTCATTCAGTATCCCTGCTTTTTCACTGTCGCTCTCTGCCCAACCACCTTCCTCTTTGTTCAGCCTCAGTATCCCTGCCTTAGTCTTTTTTTGCTCCCTAATGTACCTATAAAAGGTTTTATCCCCCTTCTTAACTGAGTTGGCTATCTTTTCCTTGGTTTGGGCCTTTGCTATTCTGACTGCCTTACTCCTTCCTTCTGCTTTAACTGGTACATTTCTCTGTCCTGCTCCTTCTGTGTTTCCTTATACTTCCTGAATGCTATCTTTTTCTCCCTTACCTTCCCCGCCACTTCTTTGGAGAACCATAGTGTTTTTTTCTTTCATTTTGATTTGTTTATTTGCTTCCACAAGACTTGTTGCCTCTGTGATGGCAGTTTTGATGTTTCCCCATTGTTGCTCCACCCCACCTTCTTGCCTGTTTGCTAGTGCTTTTCTGAGGTACTCTCCCATTTTGACAAAATCCGCCCTCCTGAAGTCCAGTACCTTCACTTTTGTGTGGCTTGACTCTACAGCTAAGTTTATCATGAACCACACTGTTTGGTGGTCGCTTGTTCCCAGATGGCTACCCACTTCAAGATCAGAGATCCTCTCTCTGTCCCAATTTGAGAGTACCAGGTCTAAGATTGCTCTCTCCCGAGTGGGTTCCAAAACTAGCTGTCTGAGACATGCCCCCTGTAGGGCATCAAGAATGGCCCTGTGCTTGGATGTGGCTGCAGCAAAGGTGCTCCAGTCAACATCTGGCATATTCAGGTCCCCTATCAGCAATATCTCCCCTTTCTCTGCCATCCCAAGGATGCCTTCTATCATCTCCTTGTCCATTTCCTCCCCCAGAGACGGGGCTTTGTATACAACTCCTGTGCGGATTATGGAGCTATTTCCAGTCTCCAGGGTAACCCACAGTGCCTCCTCTCCTCCCTGTTTACCCTTTAGCTCTCTTGCTTTGATCCATTTCCTTACATAGAGAGCTACTCCTCCTCCTTTTCTTCCCTCCCTGTCCCTCCTGTAGATTGTGTACCCTGGTATGTTGACATCCCAGTCATGGTTCTCTTTGTACCATGTTTCTGTGACTGCCAATATATCCAGGCATCTCTCTTCCATCAAGACCACCATTTCAGGGAGCTTTTTACCTAGACTACGGGCATTGGTATTCATTACCCTCCATTTTTTTAAGGCTTTATTTCTTTTTGCCCCATCCCTGTCCCTACTGCCTTTGTCTTTTTCTCCGTTTACCCTTTACTTGGCTGGTGTGCATTGCTGTTTACCAGTACTGATTCTGCAGAACTGTTCTTTGTCATAATGTAATTGTATCTTTATCTATAGTTACTGTTATATGTCTTATTTATTTTGAAATGCACTTTATGCTGTATAGTGTTCATTTCTGAACTATACCCCCTTTTCTGCCTCCCCCAGGAAGCTTCACAAAATAAGCTAATGACAGCTCAGTATGTCTTTCCTGGAAAAACTTTTGAAATAAATAAGTTATAATGGAAGACAATTGTTTATATTTTTTGTGAATGACTTACTTTTTTCTGTAACAATGGATTAATAATATGTTTATATATGTAGTGCAGAGTGTCTATTACTGAAAAACAATGTTTTGCTTGCAGTTTGGGCTGAAAGAACTGCTCAGCTTTGTTTTGTGGTCCTCTTGCCCAAACACCATCATAGAATTATACTTTTTAATAGGGGGCACTCCACACTGTACATATCAATACATACAATTTACAGACTATTGTACCTGTGCATTTCATGATAATTCACAGGTACAGCATGCTGAGGCTAGTGAGAACTTCTTGAAAAGAGTAGGGGAATTTCCCCAGTGCCCTGGCCAAATTTTTCCCATTCACAAAAATGCCACCAACAGCTTAATCTGGTTCAAGGTCAGTTGGCATTCATCTGTATCCCCTTCCCCTGGGTCGTGCCTGCAAATAGGCAGAATTTGTCTAGCGCACTTACCGGTCAACAAAAACAAAATAAATAAAATAAAATAACTAAATAGAAACAAAGCTGCAATGTAAGTGTGTCTGTGAAATTTCTTTTTTTTTTCATAAAGATTTTTTATCTTCCTTTAACAGACCTAGCTGGCTATCAGCCTGGTCCCCATGTTCAGCTATCATTCCATGCCCATCTCCAGTCCAGGAGTTCAGCTCCTCCACAGATTTCCTCATATGGTGGGGCCAGGGGGTAGGGCCATCCACCTACCCTTGGGCAGACACCTCCAGATGTTGCCCCAGTACTGGAGCGGCTGGGTGGTTCATAGAGACATGGGCAATGCTACACAAAATCTAGGTCCCTAGCTTTCCCAATTTTTCTAGTCCTTCCCCCATGCTCTTGTGTCAGGACATGAGCATGGTGGTGCTCATGTTTTATGCTGCCGCATCCCCACCCTTCAAGTCACTTGCACCTGCACTACCACCAGACCTCCACCCAGTGTCAATCATGGGCTGACAAGGCTGGCCACCCCTCCCTAGGAGAGCTTTCTCTGGGATGCTTGATCCTCTCCCACTCCACCAACATCCAGTAACCTGTGCTCATTCCCAGAAACAGGTCACCGGTGTGGCAGGAGGTAAGGTGTTCAGTGCCTTAGTCCTCCAAGCCACCGGGTTGGGTGTTTGTGGCATTTCTTATAAAAAATGTTTAAACAATTCTAAAACTTTGTTAACATTCACAATATTAAAGTTACTTGAGGAGCTTTCTGTACTGTCCAATAAAAAAAAGTACTTATATAGAACAGGCAACGCATTTAAAACAAGTTCTAGCCAGAGCCAATAGGGCTGTGAAAAACTACCAAATGACCAAAGTTACAAATGTGCATAGAAATTATGCAACACCCAGGTATAACTTGGCCATTTTTGGAGGTATTGCACCAATTTGTCAACATGGCCTTTTTGGGACCCCTCCTCATGAAGAGCACCAGTGTAATTTTGTTCACTTGTCCTGAAAGGTGATTTCACAGAGCAAACATGCTATTTTTTAATGTTCATAAATTGGTAGCTAACTTGATATGAAGTTGGGGAACTTTGCAAAGCTTCTGGAAGTGTGACATTCCCAGATTTTTACCAACATCACTGGCAAACTATAAATTTACTATATCTCTATCTCCAATACAAACACATTCCCTTTTTGAGTTTTTATTTTGAAAGAGATTATTTTTGCTGTTGTACATGGCATGGTCATAACAACAAGTATAAACAGTATTTACAAGTTAAGTATTTAAAATGCATGCTACATAGTGAAGTAATATGATATGACTATTAAGAAACAATGGTCTTTTATTAACTTTTTTTCCCATACTTTCACTCAAATATTATTTTGGATAAACATTTCAGATAGCAATTTATTATGTTCTTGTTGGCGCAGTATAATGCTGTTCAGTCACAATCATCAAAAACTGGCATGCTGCTAATTTAGTCCTCTTGAATTTATTTAGTCAGAGTACATGCTGTTGTGTGCGTGTGTGTGTATGTGTGTGTGAGCATGCAACCCATCACTGTAGATAAACAAAATGCTATAGTTCCCAGTTCTGGTAGTCTCTCACCATTCACCAGGACTAAATGCAGACACTGTGGAAACCAAGCTCTTACCCTGCCCCACACTGTAGCTGTCTCTGTGGATTATCCAATTGTTTAAATCCCAAATGGTGTCAGTCCCTTACCTCTTACCAGCACTAAATCCATCACAGTGTGGGTATGTTTTCACTAAGCCTGCCCCACATGATACCGTACCTGTGGATAAAATGAGAGTTTTATCCACTTTTTACCAGCACTAAATTCATCACAGTGGGTGGGGGTGGTTGCACAGTACCTGTCCCTGTGGATAAACAAAGAGCTTTGGTCTACCATCTAGTGCTATCTCAACTGTACCTTGTATGAGCATTGAGAAGAAAAGTCAGCAGTGAACCAGATTCTTGGATAAACAGAAGTATTGTAAGTCCCCACTTTTCACTAGCACTGGATAGCAATTACACAAAGGTTGAATAGAAAAATATAAAAAAAAAAAAGAAGAAAATGATCTCGGATCCCGATAAATGCTCATAGGAACAAAAGTAAAAACATGCTTGTCTGTAAAGGGCGAGAGAGTTGTAGAACATAACTACAGCTAGACCATCTGTAATCTGACACTGTAGTCTGCCTGACTGTTTCAAAGCTTCAATAAATTCCAATACAACAGATAATGAGTTAATCTCTAGGTTGGTGAAATAAATAGAATAAATATATCAGACTGAGCTAGATAGATGCTCAATCTGCAGCTCTGCAAGGTTCAATTGAGGGTCTAGAAACAACAGCTTCAAAAGTTTTTTTTTGTTAATATCCTGAGAAGTTTGGAGGTACAATACAGTAGCATCCCCCCTCCCTTCAGATGGCTTTAACATAGAGCAGCAAATAGCAAAAATCAGAGGGGGAGTGCACTATTTTGCAGCTGTGGAGGAATACTTCCAAATGTCCAAAAAGGGAGTTCCACAATCAGCCATTCTTAGAGCTATACTCTGATCCCAATAGGGCTATAGGCTGTGCCCACAACCCTTTAAAGGGGTAGTGAACAAAATGAAGTGCACATAAGGATAGTGGTGCACCAAAAACTCACCAAGATATATAGTCCAACTGGGTTTCAGGCACACACTAAAGCCTATTAGAGGGATGCAAAATACTTCAAACTGGAGTCAAAACTACTCGCATCAGTTCAGTTTATTGATTCTAGAAAACAGACAGACAGACAGGAATCCAACCTGACATGTTTCAGAAGCATAGTCCCTTCTCAGAAAGGACTACATGTCCAAAAAATGACAAGCATGATTCCTGTCTGTCTCTCAGTTTTTTTAGAATCAATAAACTGAACTGATGTGAGTAGCTTTGACTCCAGTTTGAAGTGCTTTGTGTCCCTCTAATAGGCTTTAATGTGTGTCCAAAACCCTGTTGGACTACAAAGTTTAAAAGTGCCTTGATGTTCACTGTACACATCCACTTTAGCATATTGGTACCTTTCTGAGAGAGATGTAGGCCATCCCATTGGTAAAACCTTTTACCCCACAGGAGTACCCTCAGTGTTCATAACACTCTCTCCTCTGCACTGTTCTTTCAGTCAGGCATTGAAGTTAGTGATCAGTACTACAGCCAAATAAATGTTCATAGTTTAAGTGGCAAAATACTGCAGATGCACTCTAAGGGCAGTTGCAACTGACCCTTTCTCTTACAGCTCTGCAGAATAGAATGTACTCCTTCCACAAATACAGTAAGTACTGTTTCCACATAAAATAAAGCACAGTTCACACTAGAACCTTGCTACTGATTCACACACCCCGAGGAAAGCTCCAGTTGAGTGAAGTGCCAGGGTTCATCAAACAACTTGAAGTCTTGCTGTATTCTGACAAATGCAGTATGACTGACTGGTTCAGCTGCCCCGGAGAACAAGGAGTTAAACTCTATGCAAATGCATAGAATGTTGAGCTTGAGCTTGGTTTTCAAACCACCATCCTCGGTACATTCTAGTAACTGATCAGACTCTTTACTCCTCCTGCCATTAAAGACGCCTTGGAGATTGCTCCTCTTCTTCTCGGTTGAAGAGTATAAATCGTCAGTCTTTAAATGTCTGTTTTATTTTTTCTAGTGTGTTGTTAGTGTTTTTTTCAAACTGTTGTCCTCAATACAGCATTATTTAATGGTTGGGCAAGTGGTTTGGTGTCCAATCAGTTCCAACGACTGTAAGGAGACCGGACCATTATTTTTGTTCTTTAAAGTAAGCTTTTTTTATTCGGTTTTTCAACCGGTGCTGAACCGCCTGTCGTCAGGCTTTGTCTTCTCTCTTATCCGGCCTAACTAAGCCACCAGGGGTAGACTGTTTTAATTTGTTTATCTGGGCCTAAGTCAGTTCAGATAAAATCTCTCTTTGGGCACTGCTTAACTGGCCTGACGAAGCCATTGGGTTAAGCACTAAATTTTAGAGGTTATGTCACAGAAACCCAAGAGAAAAAACAGTCCCACTGGATTTCAGTGTTGCACCAAGTGCAATGAGCAATTTGCTAAAGCTGACCCACACTTAATTTGTCTGTTCTGCTTGGGTTTTGTCCACTGGCAAGCAGACTGTGAAATCTGCAACAACTTTCCCCAATCAACCCTCAATAGGAAACTCGATAAACTTTGGGAAAGGATGGAGAAATCATCCCAGGATGTCAGGTCAGGTTCCAGTTACTGAATCTACCAATCAGGGTGAACATGCATCCACTAAATGATGGTCAGTGTCAACCCTGGATACCGTACCATCCAAAAAGTTCAGTTCAGAACCACACAAACAAGCGGTTGTGGTTCCAACCATTGAGGAAATCGCTAAGGTGATTAAAATTGTTCAGTCCCTGTGGTCCGGGTTTGGTGAACCGACTCAGTGACCGGTTGGACAGTCACCGGTTCAGGTGCCTGCTGGTTCAATTCCTTCTGGTCCAGTAGACCCTGAGGAGTACTATGAGTTGGATGATGTGTATGATGCTAAAGATGAGTATGAAGGGGAACCTGTTGAACCTGATGTTTCCCCTGATCATCCTGAGTATGAGTCTCCTCCTTGGGCCCCTTCAGAAGCTACCTTTCATTTTGCTTTTATGAGGCAGGTAGCAGAGACCCTGCAGCTCTCTGTCCAAGAGGCCAGACAGGAGGATGATGAGGAGGAGGATGACTACAGAGAAATGATGGACCTCCCTGTTTCACATCCCCATACACAAATCCTTGAAAAGGCAATCCCTCAAGGCCCTGCAGACCCCTTTCTCTGTCCCTCCCTTGGATAAAAAGATGGACAGGAAGTATGTCCTGGCTGGGACTGTCACTGAGTTCCTTTCTTCCCATTGCTGCCATGTGGGGATTGTGCAGACTGCAGCCTGTGAGAAGGCTGGTATTCCCCTGGCTTCCCATCCTCTGGATAAGGATTCCAGGAAGACTGACTCCCTGGCTAAGAAAATCGTGTTGGCCTCTTCCCTGGGTATAAGGCAGGACTTCTATATGGCCTATGCCTCCAGATACCAGAAGTCATTGTGGGAATCAGTATAGCAGTTGGCTGAAAAAGCCTCTCCTGAATTTTCAGCTAACCTTCAGGAGCTAGCCAACAAGGGAATCCAAGCATCTAAGTCCCAGTTGCATATAGCTGTGGACCCCAATGATGCAGCTTCTTGGGCTATGGCTTCTGCCATTTCCCTCAGGTGGTTTTCCTGGTTGAGATGTACCATCCTCTCCCAGGATACCAAGAACAATACTCTGTACATTCCCCTAACACAGAATTCACTGTTTGGGGAACAGGCAAAAGCATGCATGAAGAAGATGAATGATTACAGGGTGGCATACAAAAGTGCATCTGCAAAGTAGAAGTCTGCCACCCCTCAGAGGCAACAGGCCAGAGGGGGCAGGGGCAGACCTTACCCCAGGTCCTTCCATCAGGCCCAAGCTTTCTCTTCCTTTCAGCAACCCGGGGGGGTTCTTCAGGGATTGAGAAAGGAGGGGTGCAGGCCGAGCTGCTTCCACCTCACACCCCTCTACTCCTGCCAAGCAGACACCCTGAGGGGTCTGCTTGGGCTGCCTCCCCTACCCCCCGCAGGGGGCAGGCTGGCCTACTATCTCCAGGCCTGGCAATCCATCACTTCAGACAAGTGGGTCCTGGAGATAGTGGATGAGGGCCTAGACCTCAACTTCAAGGTCTTCCCCAAGCTGGGGGCAAGACCTTTCAGGCCTCCCAGCCCTTCAGAAACAACTCTGCTGGAGGCAGAGGTTTCCACCCTCCTTCTTTCAAGGGCAGTGGAGCCTGTGCCTCCTCAGCACAGGGGAAAGGGGTTGTATTCCAGGGACTTCCTTGACTTAAAGAAGAATGGGGAAAGGCAGCCCATCCTCGATCTCAGATACATGAACACGCAACTTTCAAAACCAAAGTTCAGGATGACAACCTTGGCTACAATCCTACCCATCCTAAGACAAGGGGACTGGCTGGCATCTCTGGACCTCAAGGATGCCTACTTTCACATACCAATCAGGCAGTCCCACAGAAGGTACCTCAGATTTTGCCTACCTTCAGAACACTATCAGTTCAGGCCCATACCCTTCGGGCTGACCTCTGCACCTAGGGTATTCACAAAGTACCTGGCAGTGGTAGTGGCATTTCTCAGAAAGGAAGGGGTTTCTGTTTACCCTTACTTGGATGACTGGCTACTAGAAGGTCAGTCCTCCCAGCCAGTAGAGCAGTTTTTGGAAATCACACAGGGAACACTCCAGTCCCTGGGTTTCTTAATAAACCTCAGAAAGTTGGTGCTGACTCCTGTCCAGGTCCTAGATTTCATAGGGTCAGAACTGGACACTATCCAGACAAAGGCCTTCCTGCCTCCAGGAAGGGCTCAGGCTCTCATTCAGCTGGCAGGTTCCTTCCACCTTCAAGTTCCTCACCCAGCAAGGCATTTCCTGCAACTCCTGGGCCACATGGCCTCTACCACAGCTGTGGTCCTAGGAGCAAGGTTTCAGATGAGGGACACTCAGTTCCGTTTAAGCTTCTTTTGGTCCCAAAGGAAGGATTCCCTGTCAAAACTAATCCCTGTATCCTCCACCCTCCTGAAAGCCCTCCAGTGGTGGCAGGACATGGACAATCTCAGAGTGGTAATACCCTTTCTATAGCAGGTTTCCTCTCTGGTGCTGACAACAGATGCTTCCCTGCTGGGTTGGGGTGTACACCGGGGGGAGCACACAGCTCACGGGAACTGGCTACCTCAGGACTCTCTGTTGCACATCAACCTCCTGGAGCTCAGGGCAGTGTTAGTAGGAGTTCAGGCATTTGTCAACCACTTGCAGGGGAAGATGGTTTAAGTCAGAGCAGACAACACCACCACAATGTACTATATCAACAAGCAGGGGGGAAGAAGGTCCTCTCTTCTCTGCACAGAGTCCATGAAAATTTGGAGCCTGGCCTACTTCTTGGACATCTACCTGTCAGCAGTCCACTTATCAGGGAAGGACAATGTCCTAGCAGATACTCTCAGCAGGATCAGCCAGGGCCATCAAGAGTGGTCCCTGAACAGATAAGTCCTCCTGTCAGTGTTCAGGAGGCAGGAGGTACCAGATATAGACTTCTTTGTAGCCCCAGACAATCATCAGTTGCCTCTGTACTGTTGCAGGCCTCCTGTTAGGGGCTCAGTGCCCTTGGAGACTCTGTTTCTGGGTTGGACAGACAGGTTTCTATATCCTTTTCCTCCCTTTTCCCTGTTCCTCAGGGTCTTAGTAAAGTTCGGGTCTCAGCCTGTGACCATGATCCTCATAGCCCCAGACTGGGCCAGGTAACCTTGGTATCCTATGCTTCTGTTCCTGTCAGTGGCTAGTCCCATTAATCTCCCCAGGAGATACAACCTGCTGACATCAGCTCAGGGGAGGATCCTCTACCCCAATCTCCAGTCTCTCTGCCTCTGGGCTTGGCTCTTGAAGATCTAGAGTATGCAGGCCTGCATCTTTCAGAGAATGTCCTGGACATTCTAAGGGTGTCCAGAAAGCCTTCCACTAGGAAAGCCTATTATGAACATATGAACATATGAAATTTGCCAGCAGATAAAGGCCTAGAGGTCTATCAAGTTTGCTCGAGTTCCTATTCCTCTAAATGAAAGAGGTTCTCTATCTGGTATTCTCAGAGGAGTTTGGACCATCAGCAGGCTGGACTTCCAGTGCTACTGGACTATCTGGTACACCTGCAGTCCCTTTATTTGCAGCCTTCTACCATAAAGGTACATTTGGCAGCTGTCTCTGCCTATCTGTCAGCAGGGAAGGACCCTTCTCTAGCTGCAAATCCCATCTTCAAGAAGTTCTTTAAGGGGCTGTTACATCTCCATTCTCCTCACAGAGAGCCCACTCCAGCTTGAGATCTCAACATTTGCATAGGTCAACTTATGCAGCCCCCCTTTGAGCCCATGTCTTCAGCAGAACTCAGGTTTCTGACCTGGAAGACTGTATTTTTAGTGGCTATCATGTCTGCCAGAAGGATCAGTGAGCTCCAAGCCCTGTCAGTGGAGCACAACTACATTACTCCTCATAGGGATATGATTTTCCTCTGGACTAATAGGAAGTTTCATCCCAAGGTAGTCTCTGATTTCCATCTTAATCACTCTATCACTCTACCTGTGTTCTTTACAGACCATTCCAGCTCAGGTAAATGCAGGCTGCACAGTTTGGGTGTAAAGAGGGCCATCATCTATTACATGGACAGGACTGAGGAACACAGACAAAGTTGTTTCCAGTTTTTCCTTACCTATGGGGAAGTAGGTAAGGGCAAGCCAGCCACAAAAAAGACCATAGCCAGATGCATTGTGACTTGCATTCAATTCTGCTATGGCAAACTAGGGGAAGGACCCCCTTTTGGTCTTAGGGCACATTCCACTAGGGGTACTACTGCCTCAGTAGCAGCAGCTAGAGATATCCCCTTGCTGAACATATGTAAAGCAGCCACCTGGAAAACTGTTCACACATTCAATAAGCACTACTGCCTGGCTACCCAGGCTAGGAGTGATGCCAGGTTTGGCACAACAGTTTTGCAGAGCCTATTTCCCAAGTGGGTTCAGTGACCACCTCCAAGGGGCACTGCTTGGTAGTTTGCATTTGTCAGAATACAGCAAGACTACATTAGAAGAATCAATATCACTATGGTAAGTAATTTTTTGTTATGGACAGTGGATCCCTGCTGACTGAGGATAAGTTATCCTTATACACGTAGATATTCTGTGGACTTTTCGATGGACTTTACTTTGACTACTTGGCTTTCTTCTGCATTATACCTGCATGACAATGTTTGCCTATTGTGCCCAGTTGGGGAATGAAAATATCACTAGCAAGCTTATGGTGTGAACTGTGCTTTATTTTACATGGAAACACTCCATATGTTATTTGTGGGAAGAATGATCTGGAGTAGCCTCTCCTATCCCCTAGTTCAAATGGGTAGGACCTCAGAAGAATAATGAGCTTGATGTAAGCCTGATACAGGACCAAAATGCAGCATTTCTAGTGAACCAATGACTGGTGTAAGCTAGGGGGGCTAATCCTAGCACAATCATTCACAAATGAAAGGTTTGCACTCAGGGAGACAATGAATCAAACATAATGTATTAAGCACTCTGATGAATATTGAATACCCCCAGTGGTCAAAGCTCTGGTGTTTCTCTCCTGCATTACTCTGATGCTCACTAAATTAATAACATCTATTATGTTAGTCCAAACTTCTGAGCCTCAGACATTGTTTTTGAGGTATTGTCTTCCTGAGTGCAAACTTTTTGGTTTTTTTATGCTGTAAGGCTGAGTCTCCTACCTAGCTTTGAAAACCACTATGGTTCTCAAAAAAGGTGGTGGGGAAGGTAAGGGAGAAAAAGATAGCATTCAGGAAGTATAAGTAAACACAGAATGAGCTGGACAGAGAACTGTACCAGTTAAGGTAGAAGGGAGCAGGGAAGGCAGTCAGAATAGCAAAGGCCTAAACCAAGGAAAAGATAGTCAACTCAGTTAAGAAGGGTTAATAAAACCTTTTATAGGTACATTAGGGAGCAGATACAAATGAAGGGAGGGATAGTGAGGCTAAATAAAGGGGATGGTGGCTGGGCAGAAGGTTAAAGTGAAAAAACAGGGATACTAAATGAATATTTCTGCTCAATGGTTACAAAGGAAGAGGAGTGGGAGGCACCTAAACCAATCAATAGAAGCACTCTGGATGGGGGATTGATAGCAGTCCATTCACAGAAGAAAGGGTCCTCAAAGAACTCCTAAAACTGAATGTGGACAAAGCAATGGGGCCTGATGGGATTTACCCCAGAATTCTAAAAGAACTAAGGGGAGAACTAATGACACCAGTGACCACCCTTTTTAACAAATCATGGGAGAATGGTGTGGTACCTGAGGACTGGAGGAGGACAGATATGATTCCCCTTTACAGAAGTGGGAAGAAAGCAGAGGCAGGAAACTACAAACATGTTTATTTGACCTCTGTGGTAGGGAAAATGATGGAATCACTTCTGAAAGAAAGCATGATTGAGTACCTAGAGGCCAGTGGGGCACAGGACCCAAGGCAGCATGGATTCAGTGGGGGAAGGTCATGTCAGATGAATCTGATTGATTTCTTTGACTGGGTGACCAAAGTAGTAGACCAGTGAGAGGCTGTGGACAAGGTCTACCTACACTATAGCAAGGCATTTGACACAGTCCCACACAAAAGATTAATATAAAAGTTAGCCAGCCTGGGAGTGGGTCCCAGGGTGGTAGCCTGGGTAAAAAACTGGCTGGACAACAGGACACGGGGTAGTAGTAAATGGAATCCACTTCTAAGAAAGGGGGGTTACTAGTGGGGTACCGCAGGGTTCAGTACTGGAACAGGTCCATTTTAATGTCTTTATAAGTGACATTGTGGAGGGGCTGGAAGGAAAAGTATGTCTCTTTGCAGATGACACAAAGATTTGCAACAGGGTTGATACACAAGGGGGTGGAAAGGATGAGAAGGGACTTGGCAATGTTGGAGGCATGGTCAAAAGTATGGCAGCTTAGACTCAGTGCAAAAAAGTGCAAAGTTATGCACATGGGAAACAAAAACCCAGAAGTAAAGTACACAATGGTCAGGAGAGTAGAGGTACTAACAACAACAAAAATGGAAAGGAACCTGGGGGTAGTTATATCAGATGACCTAAAGGTAGGCAAGCAATGTGAGAAAGCTGTAAGGAGTGCTGGGGGATACTGGGATGTGTAGGGAGAGGCATCACCAGTAGAAACAGGAAGTTGTTATCCCTCTGTACAGAAAGTTGCTGAGACCCCATCTGGAGTACTTCATGCAGTTCTGGAGACCCCATCTCCACAAGGACATAGACATGAAGGAGGCAGTCCATAGGAGAGCAGTTAAAATGTTGCAGCGTTTGCACTAGACACTGTATGAAGAGAGACTAAAGGAGCTTAATATGTATACCCTTGAGGAAAAGAGGAGAGGGAGGACATGATAGAAACTTTCACATACCTCAAAGGAATCAACAAGGTCCAAGAGGGTAGCATCTTTCAGAAAAAGAGATGTGCAAGAATGAGGGGGCACAAATTGAAGATAGAGAATGGATGGCTCAGGGGCAAGGAGAGGAAGTAATTTTTAATGGAGAGGGTGGCGGACGCATGGAACTGCCTTCCTGAGGAGGTTGTGGGGTGAAAATCAGTGGGGGAATTCAAGCATACATGGGACAGACATAAGGCAATTTTGGTGGGGGGAGTAGGAAGAAGTAAGCTGTTGGATAACTAGGCTCTGCAGCTTATCAAATAGGTAGGGAAATGGACAGACTGGGTGGGCCAAGCTGTCCTTAACTGCCATCAAAGTCTATGTTTCAATGTTTCTTCCTGAAGCTACGGTATCTTTCACCTCACTAAGGGCCTGCTAGCCATTTCATTAGTCCAGATTCAGACAATGAAATTGAGCCCTTCCCTACTTTATGCCTCTGAATATTCTCTCAACCATGTGTGCATCTGTCTATACTGATGCCCCCAGAAGGCACCTGATCTGTCCCACTTTGCTAGTCTCCCACACTTACTTCCACCTGTATCCATCGATTTTAGTATTTTTCTAGCCCCCTCCTTCTATTGGGATACAAAGCTCTCTCACATGTACCCCTAGGGAAAAGCTGGTATCCTGGCAGGCAAAAGGTTATGGTCCCTGTCTGGGCTCACTGGATCTATCAGGTTGCACAGGAGTGCAAACTGATTTAAAGCCCCTACCACAGGGGTCCCATCCCTGCCTTAGTGGATTCTTCTTCCTTCTCCAACACTGCCAACTAGAGTCTACCCCCAGTCTGAACACTAGGCATCCTTTGGGAAGGAGAAGTTTTGGCTGCCTGTGAGCCCCTGCTCTGTCCTGTTCCAGAGAAGGCTTAGATATGCCTTTACCATGGCTAGTTCCACATCAAGAGATGCAATCCTGCTGCACATGGGACAGCACCAACATCTTCTGAGGACCTCCTTTAAAGTGGTTGCTCTACAGATGTTGTACTCTATGAGGCCCCCTCTTCCAACCCATCCTCCATCTGTTCCTCACAACCCCATTTATTGATCTTCTAGATTCCTTACCCATCTATTGCCCTGGGGGCTTCTCACTTGGTTTCCTACCACAGGTGCTTAGGCTGCCTTGCCTACAAGGACTCATTTTTCAGGGTACCCCAGATAGAACTTCTCCAGGAGTCCTGTAAAACTAGTGATGGTCTATTCTGCATCACCCTACTTGGCTCCTGGATCCATTTGCTTACCTGTCTCTTGCTACACTATTCACTTGTGAGTAATCCACCTACTTAATTCTGCAAAATAAAAGACAGTATACGCCTTCCAGTACTTGCTTAACCCCTCCACGACTACCCAGATGATTAAAGTATAATTCCCTCAGTGGGATGTTCCATGCTTTACCTTCATCTTAGAGATACCAGAAGCAGATTCTCCTGTGAAACTGTGTACATTATTTCCTTTTGACCTCCGGTTTGCCTTGTCTCGCACAATAGATTTGAAAATTAAGTTGTTTCTGCATGGAGATGCTGGAAGGTTTGATACCTTTTATTGGACCACCAAGTGTCTTGTACAAAGATGGAATTATACACAACCATTCAGGGCCTCAGGGTCCCTTGTTTTGGGTTGTTTCTGCATTAAATGGAAAGCCCAATAACAGCCCCCTATCCCCTTACCTCAACTCAGCTCATCTTGCACTGTGTGTTACTGTAAAACTGCTGAAGAGGGAATGGTAATGGTAAGGCCTTCTGTAGCTATATATCAAGGAAAACAGAAAGAACAAGGGAGAATCAAGAGGTGGAGAAAAGAAGAATAGGTGAAGGAAGATATGCAAAAGCTGATGTTTCTGAATAAATACTTCTGTTCAGTCTTAATGATTGAGGAGGGAGTGTCACTGCCAGACTGTAGCATCAATGTTGGGAGGGAAACAAAAATGACAGTGGCGATTATCACTGAAAAAAGGATGCTCAAGGGCAGGGGTCAATCTTAACATTGTTTAAATAGCCCAAACCCTAGTGCAACTTGACCAGGGCTAGTGCAGCTAACTCTCTATTTGTCCATCTTGACTAGTGCAGGTTTTCATGGCTGTTAATGAAGTTAAAAAAGTCTCCACTTTAGCAGGCTCTAGTCCTCATGCTAATCTCTTGCAACGTTCCAGATGGCCTGGTGTGATTAACAGCTCATTAAGAGCTGCAATTATATAGTAGTTCTAGAGGGGGACCCCATAAAAGACTCAATGTAAGTCATTATCAATCTACTGTTACGACTTTCAGCTAGTGTCCAGGATGAGATTGGGGTAGAGTGCTGTTAAGTCACTAGCTTCTAGTTCTCTGAATGTGTCTCTAACTATTTGTCCAATATTATTAAGACCAGTGCCCCTCATTTCCCTACATTTTGAGTGTCTGTATCCAACATTTCAGTGACAACATGCGAGGAGGTATATCGGCCCTGCAGGTGGTTGGTTTTATCCCAGCCTCACCATAACTTCCCTCTCCCCTCCAAATCTCTTGACTTTGTTCTTTCCCTGAACACCACTGCAGACCACACCCAAATGACCATACACAGATCTATAGCTTCCATTACTGGAAAGTGTAGGGGGTCCCCAGCTCTTCTACATGAACAATGGCAGCCATCACCATCCATGCAGTCCCACCCTTATCCCACCCAGCATGTCTTTTCATCCTAAAAACAAAGCTTTGGATCATGTATGGTACAAAAATAAACCTTAATAAAATGCATAATTTGAAAGCTTAACATAGGGATTCTTGGGGTACATAGATCATCCTATATCGAAATAGAGATAGTATAGCATCATGGCTGTGTACTGTTTCCCCATGGCTGATAAAAGGACAATGTTAAAGGAAAAATGTGTTATTGTTGGGGCAGAGCATATTAAAATCAATGCGTTTAAAAATAAAAATGTCATAGTTTTCTATTTCCCAAGCCCCTTAGGTTTGTGTAGCCCCCACCCCAAAGAAATCTTAGATGTGCTCCTGGCTCTCTTGAGACTGTACAAAAACTTCCAGAAATGCAAGTCTCCAGTTGACTATAGGGCAGGAGCTGAGTGTGTCTATCTCTGCCTGACTCTGTTCATTGCCCTGTGGGCTGTGGTGACAGTGTGGTGAGGTATATGTGATGTCGGCTATTGTGTGTGCAGAACTAGGACTGCTTGCTTGAACATTTGCTGTTGTGATGTCCTCTGGTTTGGTGGTGGTGGTGGTGTGTGTGTGTGGGGGAATGCAGAAGTAGGAAGAGAGGAGACTATGGTACAAAATAATGGGGGGTCACTGTGTGTGATGACATTGCAGTCTTTTTTTTTCTGCTGAGGAGCTGGAAGCAATGTGGAAGCAGGATAAATGTGCAATAATCAGAGTATTTCTTGACTTGCATTGTTTCCTGTATAAGTGATCAAAATATACCATTATAATTGAGGGCTAGTGAAACCATCTGCGGACTAGTGCAATTTTGAATCAACTTGCCCTGCTGGCTTGTGCGAAAAAAGGTTAAGGTTGACCCATGCTCAAGGGTCTGAGGGGATTAATGATGAGCAAGTCCCCTGAACTGCTTTGGAAGAAACCCCTGGCAGGCTTATTTAATTGCTTGATTGATAGGGATACATTCTCCAGGAACTGGAAGATGGCAAATGTAGCCTTCTTACACAAGAGTGGAGATAGGGGAGATCCTGGGAACTATATACTGGTTACCTTGACATCCACTGTTAGGAAGCTCATTGAGTTTATAATTAAGGAACAGCTGATCAACTTCCAAGAGTCATGAGGTCTTCAGGACGGCAAGCGGCATAGCTTTACAAAGAGGAGTTCTTGTCGAATGAACCTTACAGAATTCTTCAGTTCTGTGTCCCAGGTGATGGACAAGGGCCAAGCACTGATCATCCTGTACCAGGACTTCAGCAACACCTTTGACACGGTGCTCCACAAAAGGCTAGTGAAGAAACTGGGGGATATGACCTTGGGGGAGAAAGTCACAAGGTGTATGCTGAATTGGCTAGGGGGAGAACTCAAAGGGTGGTGCTAGATGGTTTTCACCGTGAGGTCCAAGGGGTAATTAGAAGGGTGCCACAGGGATTGGTTCTGGGTCCTGTAGTTTTAATTTGTTCATTTGTGACACCGGATAAGAGATTCAGGGCAAACCATGCCTATTTCCAAAATGATAGCACACACTGAAAATAGAAAGCAGGAGGCTCAGAGGTAATGTGAGGAAGTACTTCTTCACAGGGAGGGTGGTGGATTCATGGAACAGCCTCCCAGTGGAAGTAGCGGTGGTGGAAATGGTTATAGGTTTCAAGAATGCATGGGATAGTGCTGGCCTGGTGGTGCTGAGGGTTGAGGCGCTGGATGCCACACCTCGCACCACGCCGGCCACCCAGGTTAGGAAACAAGCATGGGTCGCTGGGGAGGTTGGCCGGGGTGGAGAAGGATTGAGTGCCCGACAGCAGCTCTCCTTCTCCGGGGGGGTAACTGCAGGCTCCCGCTGCAATGCTACCACCTAGGGGAGCCCGGGTGGATAGCGCATTAGGTGGAGAAGCAGCAAGTGGATTAGGTGGATGTCAGCAGAGGGGTGGAGCAGGAGGTACATCTCAGCGTGCCTCCTAGCTCGTAGCCTCTCATTGCATGCCGATGTCAGGGGGAAGAAACCGGAAAAATACCTCGGTCCCTCCTAGGCAAAAACACCTCCCTAGGACTTCTCCGAAACTCGTCAAAAGGCAGACTCCGATGTGCTGGATCTACGCACACACATAGCATGCTGGTTTGGAGAGGTAAACACAGGGGTTCCCTCTCCACCCCTACCCGGGGAGTATACCAGGGGTCTTCAAGGAAGTGTGTGTGGATGAGGCACTCTAGGGGCAGACCATGGCGGGGATTGGGGGGGTCCACAGAGGATGTCCGAGAGAGTGGAGGGAGGAGGCAGATTAGGTGATCAAACACAGGGTTAAAAAAAAAAAAAGAATGCATGGGATAGATACAGAGGTCTCTGAGTTAAGGTGGGGTGTCCAAAGACTGAATAGGGTCTCCAACATCACTATAGGTAGTGTAAATAGGGCAGACTGGGTTGTCCAGGAAGCCCTTATCTGCTGACAGATTGTATGTTTCTGTTTCCAGATGACACTAAGATAGATGGCAGGGTGAACCGTGATGAGGGTATAAGGAACTTGAAAAGGGATCTGGATAAACTGGAAACATGGTCTATGATTTGGCAACTGAAATTTAACACCAAAAAGTACAAGGCTATGCGCTTAGGGAACAGGAATCTGATTAGGGGGTAAGACTAGAATATACCACTGAAGAGAGGGACCTGGCAGTTATAATAAGTGATTGCCTCACAACCTGGCCCAATGCTGAGCGCAACAAATGTACATGGGAGATTCGTAAGGCAAAAGCAGAATACTACAAATCCTCACTTGCCTCCTCCTGGGATCTGCCTGGAATTTCTGGGACAACATTAAGGATTTAAATGGAAAGTCCCACTCCCCTACATAGAAACATAGAAGTTGACAGCAGATAAGGACCGCAAGGCCCATCCAGTCTGCCCATTTCTCTTTCTACCTTATAAATGTGCCATCGGCCTTTGCTCTGTCAATGGCCTATCTATTTATACTCATCTGTATTGCTCCCTTATGTCTATCCCATGCCTGTTTGAAGTCCTGCACTGTATTCATAGCCACCACATCCTGAGGTAGGCCGTTCCATGCATCCACCACCCTTTCTGTGAAAAAGAATTTCCTCACATTCCCCCTTAATCAGCCTCCCTCTAATCTCATGCTGTGTCCTCTTGTCCTGCTATTTTTTTTATATTTAAACATGTTAGACTCTTTCACCTTGTTAATGCCTTAAGGTGTTTGAATGTCTCGATCATATCACCTCTCTCCCTCCTTTGCTCAATGGTATACATATTGAGCTCCATTAATCTGTCCTCAGATGTCTTCTGATGCAGTCCCTCGCCATTTGGTTGCCCTTCTCTGGATTGCCTCAATTGGTTAATGTCCTTGTGAGAGTGTGGCCTCCAGTACTGCCAGTAGTACTCAGATGGAGCCTAACCAGTGTCTTGTAAAGAGGATTATTGCCTCCCTCTTATGACTTGTAATACCCTACTAATACACCCTAACATCCCCCTAGCCTTACCTACTGCTTTAGAGGTCTGCTTGATGATTTCAGGTCATCAGTGATGATGATGCCCAAGTCTCTTTCTTCCTTTGTGACTGCCAGCAACTCCCTTCCCAGCCTATAGGTGGCATCAGGGTTTCTCTTCCCTATGTGCATGATCTTGCACTTCTTTGCATTAAATCCCAATTGCCACTCTTCTGACCATTTTGCTAGTTTATCCATATCTCTTCTCATTCTGCCCACCCCATCTGGATCATCTACTCTGTTGCAGATCTTGGTGTCATCTGCAAACAGACAAGCCTTACCCTCTAGTCCATCTGCAAGGTCACTAATGAAGATATTGAAGAGGACTGGACCCAGGACTGATCCCTGAGGTACCCCACTTGTGACTTGCATCTCTTCTGACTGTATACCATTTACCACCACTCTCTATTTTCTGCCCGTCAACCAGTTTGCCACACAGTTGACCAGCTTCTGACCAACCCCGAGCCTACCCAGCTTATTTATCAATCTTCTATGTGGAACAGTGTCGAAAGCTTTGCTGAAGTCAAGGTAGGCGACACCAACTGCTCCCCCTTGGTCCACCAATCTGGTTTCCCAGTCAAAGAAATCTATGAGATTAGTTTGACAGGACCTTCCTTTTGTAAACCCATGCTGTCTTGGACCCTGTGCTCCTACGGATTCCAGGTGTTGTACTATCCTTTCCTTACGGAGTGCCTCCATAATCTTGCCCACTATTGAGGTAAGACAGACTGGTCTGTAGTTCCCTGCCTCCTCCCTGCTACCACTCTTGTGGAGCGGGATCACATGAGCCCTTCTCCAGTCTTCTGGGACCTCTCCTGTGCTCAGAGACTCACTAAAAAGTTCTGCTAATGGCTCTGCTAGTTCCACCCTTAGCTCCTTAAGTACCCTGGGATGTATGCCATCAGGTCCCATTGCCTTATCCACCCTGAGTTTAGCGAGCTCTTGTAGGACCATTTCTTTTGTGAAGGAAGTAATGCTCACCTCCCTCCCCTCTGTGTCCATGGTGCTGAGCTGTGGGCCCTACCCTACCTTCTCTTCAGTAAATACTGAGCAAAAGTATCTATTTAGGATAGATGCTTTTACAGGGTCCTCCTCCTCACATGCCCCTTTTCTCCATTGAGCTTAGCAATACCCCCTCTGGACTTTCTCCTTTCACTAATGTATCTATAGAAAGTCTTGTCACCTTCTTTTACTGTTCGTGCTAGTGTTTCTTCAGTTTGGGACTTTGCCTGCCTTACTGCCTTCCCTGCATCCCTTAGGGCAGTTTGGTATGCCTCCCTATCTTCATCCCACTGTGTTCCCTTATATTTCCTGAAGGCCAGCCTTTTGGCTCTGACCTTTTCTGCTACTGTATTTGAGAACCAAAGTGGTTTCCTTCTTCTTTTGCACTTCCTTTTCTGTCTAACACAATGGGATGTTGCTTCAAGTATTGCATCCTTAATGCTTGCCCACTTTGTCTGTACCCCCTCACCTGTGTTTCTTTTTGCCAGGGCTAGCTTAACTCTGTTGGCCATCTTATCAAAGTCAGCTCCTCTGAAGTCCCATATTTTTGCCTTGGAATGGGATGATTTAGATGTACTGGCCAAATTGAACCATACCATGTGATGGTCACTGGCCCCAGGTGACCTTCTACCTGGAGATCTGTGATCCCTTCCCTGTTAGCCAGTACTAGATCTAGGATAGCCCTGTCTCTTGTGGGTTGTTGTACCAGTTGTTTGAGGCCCTCCCCCTGCAAGGAATCCACCATGTGTCTAGTTCTGGAAGATGTTCCTGTTGGTATTGACCAATCTGTATCCGGCATGTTGAAGTCTCCCATTATCAGAACCTCCCCTCTAGCTGTCATGTTTTGTATATCTTCTAACAGTAATGTGTCTATGTCCTCCCCCTGGTCTGGGGGTCTGTAGACAACCCCGGTTCTTATGGCTGTCCCATTTCCTGTTTCCAGGGTGACCCACAGTTCTTCTGGCTCCTTATCTGTATTCTGAATTTCTGTAGCTTTGATATTTTCATTGACATAGAGGGCCACTCTACCCCCCTTTTTGCACCTCGGTCTCTTCTGAACATACATAGCCAGGTACCAAGTCTCCCAAGTGTGGTTACTGGTAAACCACGTCTCACTAAATTGCTACTATGTCCAGTTTAGCCTCTGACATTATTGCCTGAAGGTCTGGGATCTTATTTCCCAGGCTGTGAGCATTTGTGTACATGATTTTCCTTTGGCCAGATTTCGTGTGTTAGTTAGTTGTTGGGTGAGGTTTGGCATTTCCCTATGATGCGTATGGGGAACGGACCTTTTTCTTACCTGGTGATGCAAATGACACTGCAAACATGCTTGAATCCCTGTTTGACCACTAGCTGAGGGGAAGGGGTGTTCTTCCCATTCGACGTATGGGGTGCGGCACCCCTCTCCCCATTTGCTAGTTTAAATATTCTGCAAAGACGTCAAACTTCTGCCCCAGTGCACTGACTCCCTCCTTAGTCAGATGCAGTCCATCAAATTTAAAGGACTTTCACTCCCAGAACTGTTTCCAGTTCCTTACAAATCTGTGTACTTTTTCCTGGCACCAGCCCTTGAGCCACATGTTTAGCTCCCCTATCTCCTCTTCTCTGACCTTCCGTCCATCTGTCCCCCTCTCCCAGACTGGCAGGATCTCAGAGAAGGAGATGCCGGATGAAATGGATGATAGTTTGTCACCCAGCCTGGTCAGGTGTTCCTTGGTCTCCACAACTGACTGGCTGGCGAGATTATTAGTCCCTATGTGTACCAGGATGTCAATGTTTTCTCCTGCTTTGTGAACAATTTTAGTAATGTGGTCAGCGTCTCTCCACGCTGATGTACCTGGGAGACATCTGACCATTACCTCTGGCTGGAGATGGGTATCAACTCCTTGAGTCATGGAGTCTCCTATGATCAGAAGTTTTTTGGATTTCCTTTTTGCTTTTTTTTGTTTTGTTTCCTGATTTGGGTGAGTTTTGTTGTACTAGCTCCTGTGCTGCAGTGTCCTGCTCTGCAGTGTTCTCTGCCCCTTTGTTTGATTTCAGAGATAGAGGACGATACCTGTTTGTAGTGTTTATATTTTTTTTGAGGTAATATGTTGGAGAGCAGAGAGTGATGGGGCACCCAATTTGCCCCTCCTAACCACCTGCCAATCTCCTGGACCAACTACCCTCTGCGGTCGAGGTTTTTCTGTTGGATGTTGGGGACCTGCTCAACCTCGATGGGGCCGCTATCACAGACCCCCCCAACATTGCTGACTGCCTTAACACCGCATTCTCAGATCTCAGCGCAGTACTCCCTGATAACTTCTTCAACCCTACCTCCCCCCTCCACCAAAACACCTTCCCCATCCTCCTTTCCACCCAAGGACCATCTCCCCAAATAAAGCCTCGCACTACCTAGCAAAAGCCCTCAAGGGAACCAGCCCCTCCTCAGACCCTCTGGACCCCAGGATCCTTCGACAGGTCCTTGATGTAGTGCTAAACCCCCTGACAGATTTATTAAACCGCTCTCTTTGCCTGGGCCAGTTTCCCCTTGCCTGGAAAAAGGCTGTAATCACCCCTATCCTCAAAGGTGGTGACACCTCCTCCCCTGACAACTATTGACCAATCTCTATTCTTCCTCCTCTTTCTAAAGCCCTGGAAAAAATAGTGACAGACCAATTGTCAGAATATCTTACCTCCCACAACCTACTATGCAAAGAGAAACATGGTTTCCGACCAGGTCATAGTACAACCACTGCTCTGGTTGAGTTCTCAAACTTCCTCCACGATACGCTCGACAAAGGCCACCTTGTAGGGATTGTCTATTTTGACCTCTCCAAGGCCTTTGATATGATCTGTCACCCACTCCTACTTGACACTCTTCAACAACTAGGTCTCTCCCAAGGCCCGCTGGACTGGTTCACTAGCTATCTCTCTGCAAGGTCTCAGTGCATCAAAAAAAAACACACCCTCTCCAGCACCCGGCCAGTCCACTCTGGGGTTCCACAGGGCTCCATCCTGGGCCCCCTTCTCTTTAGACTACATTAATGCACTACCAATCGCCTGCCCCAGCAAAGTCCTTCTTTATGCAGATGATGCTATTCTCCTCTCACCCTGACCCCTCCTCTCTTCAGTCCACTCTGCAGCACTCATTTAGCCAAATTTAAAATTGGTTTAGCGACCACAGACTAGTCATTAACATTAAAAAAACTAATTCAATGTTATTTGCTCACCATCAAATTGAGGCAAAAAATGCACCCTTCCATATACGATCCTGCTCACTTCTTCCCCTTGAGCAAGTTAACAGCTACAAATACCTGGGCATCACTTTCGACTCTGCCCTCACTTTTCACTCCCATATCAACCTCCTCATCTCAGCAATTAACAGGTGTACAGACCTCCTATACCGCCACAAGGACTGTTTTCCCCCTGAGGCCCTCAATTTGGCTGTTACCTCCTCTGTTCTATCGCCGAAAGATTACGGCCTCCCAGTCTATGTTGCAGCTGATGCCACCACCCTCAGCAGAATCCAAGTGGCCCTAAACAAAGCCTGTAGGCTCCTCACTGGTGCAGACAGAAGCACCCACACATGCACCCTATACTCCCTAGCCAACATACTCAGTCTTGATGAAAGGACTCACTACCAGACCTGTCTCCTGGCAAAAAAATTCCTTCTAGGCCTCTCCCCACCAGGAATCTCCTCCTCCCTTCACCTGGCATCTCCCGCTGCCTCTACTTGCAGCGCACACAGGACTATTCTCGAAATCCCGAGGGCACGGACCTCACTTGCCCAGCGATCCTGCCACTACAGGGCACCTCACTGGTACAATGCCCTCCCCCCCCCTCAACTACCCAACTCTCAAAAATAGGTCCATTTAAGGCAGCTCTAAAGAGCCACCTCCTATCCACCTGCACCTGCATGTGCACGCAACGGGTACTGCCCTAACACTCCGGCCATTTCTCCCTCCCAGGTCCTTATCTTGACCTCAGATGACAACAGCCTCCTCCAGGCTGCACTGCCTTAACTTTGAATCTGTCGTTGAACTGAATTTAGCTGCTATACTGTATAGGATCTCCTCACTATTATTGTAACTGCTGTATGATTAAGGTCTGTAATGTGCCCGTGCTCTTTATGTACTTGTTTTATACTGCCATTTGCTAAGACTGTACTCTTACAACATTACTGTTTCTTGCCTATACCAATGTACTCTGTCTAATATTGTATTACTGAACCCTGTATTGTTAAGCCTGTGATACTGTATGTAATCTGATGTAGAGCCTTTGGAAATGAGTCCCTGACTCAAAGGTTTGTAATTCCAAATAAATAAAATAAATAAATAAAAAATTAAACAAGGCATTTAATAAAACTAAAGGAATTCTGAGGTGCATTCAGAGGTCCTTTTCAAATAGAAGGAAGGAAGTGATTCTTACCTAGTACAGTACGGGTCATTGGTGAGACTGCACTTGGAGTATTGTATTCAGTTCTGAAACCCTCACTTAAAAAAAGAACAAGGACCTCCTGCCAGGGCGGCATTAAGGCATAGGCGACATAGGCACAGGCCTAGGGTCCCTGCCTACTGGGGGCCCCCAGCAATCCCCAACATACATTTACTGTATACACTATCCTTTCTTCTGCCTGAGCTGCATTTTTTTTGTAAAGGACTAAGCCACATAGTAATATAAGCAAGGCATGGACCGAACTGCGACATGACTCTCACCTGCCTGATTAGGTGTTAAGTACAGCTGATAGCTTCAGGGGGCCCTGGGCAGGCTGACCTGTAAGATGTGAACAGGGTGAACATGCCCATTTCCTTTGCTTTGTCTCCCACTCCAACTCAGAATCAAGTTTTTCTCTAACAGTACATTTCAGTGTGCATGCTTTATAGTTAATCTCACTCCTAAAATTAAGAAATCTACAATGCGTTTCAATGGTACAGTTAAAAATCATACTCTTTTTTTTTTTTTTTTAATTCCTTCATCTCACTTGTATTGAAGTTCTGACCTTGATATAACTCAGTTTTTAGGGTGAATAGATGAACATATTTCCAAATTCCAATCAGTAAATCTTGCCATTTATTGATCCTGGCTTGCTTATCAATGACAGAAATGTTTGATCCCGGGAATTATTTCTTCCAACAATGACCCGCTTTGCAATATAACTTCAAAAGTTCATGACTCCTCTAGTAAACCACCAACTTAACTCCTACAACACCCAGGACCTAGCCTCTTCTAGAGCTGAGTCCCTACCCTACCCAACAAAACTCTCACATCCTGGTTCATACTACCTGACAAGACAAAATGATAATACCCAGACTGAGTGCACATGTGTGTGTTTGGGGGAAAAGCCTTTGAAGAAGTACAAATCCTGACACTTCACACCCAAAAAATATTTTTTACCAGGCCAGTTAGAAATTATTTTCTCTGAATGATCAAAACTCAGACTACTGCTATTTTTTCCATACTGACATTTAATTTTAATTTTGAAGCCTTTTTAGTTAAGTTAGTTATATTTTATGTGACTTTTTAGGGACAGAATTTTTTTTCCATGTTTCAGTAACTGATATGCAATGGCCAAGGGGTGCAGTTACACCGAAGGGGCACAGTCATGGTAAAGGGGTGTGGTTGCCATGAGGGGGGCTCCAGATTTCTCTTGGGCCTAGGGCCCAGGTTGCCTTAATCTGGCCCTGCCTCCTGCAGGCAGTCTAAAGCAGAGCGGCTAAAATGATTCAGACCAGCAGGTGAAGGCCTATGAGGAATGACTATCTGACCTCAAAACGTACTGTATTCCCTGGAGGTCAGGAGAAAGGGGGAACATAATTGACACTTTTACGTTCTTGAGGAGTATAAACAGGGAGGAGGTCCAACGACTGTTAAACTTTAGTGAGGGGTCCATTACAAGGGGTCATAAGGTGAACATTTAGGAGAGATGTGAGGAAGAACTTCTTCATTGAGAGGGTAGTGGAAAAGAGGAACAGTCTACCAGAGTTGCTGGTTAATAATAAGATGGTTGCTAGTTTCAAGAGATGCTGGGTAAGGCACATGAGAATGGTGAAAATGACTAGGGGAAGGGGTGGTGCTAATGGGGTAATAGGCATTGGTCATGCAGAACCGGGGGAATGAGTGCTCCACATATGGACCTGTCAGTCATAGGCTTGTGGGGACTTATAGCAGGTAGGAACCAATCAGACGTGTTGGACCATTAAACAAATTGCAATAAAATGTTTTCCACTGATTGTACAGAAACCAAAAACTAAGACCCAGGCCCCAATTTTCAGATCTCCGATAGTGATACAGGGTGCCTGTGCCAAATAGAATTGACTCAAGAGGAACCTTGCATCAAACATTGCAGCACCCCAATTTTCCAATGCGATCTACATCAAAATTGGGTGCCCCTTGTGAAAACTGGACCAGCAGCAGTCCTGCACCCAAGATGGGAGTGTGCCATGGTGGAAAGGGGCTTGTACCAGGGCAGAGCTGCAGCATCACCTTTTTTGGGGATTCCCAAAGCTCTCCTACTGGCCACAAGTTCCTTGGAGGTTATAACAGCCCAGAGCTGGCCTAACTGCCTGTGCAGCACACTTCAAACCAGGTCTGGTTGGGGGTGGGGGATAATCCACTGTCCCCCTTTTGCAGTCAGATACCCGCTGCCATCACAGCTCATGGGTCCGATGACCATCCATGCCTACTATGTCACCACATGCTGCCAGGACCTACCAGGTCCTGAGAGATGCAGGTCACATCCCACGTGATGAGACCTTGGGCAGTGACCACCGGGTGAATGGCTGTCACTATCTGGGCAATGATTCTGATGCACAGCAGCCATCCCTTAGCACAACAACACATACATACATGGCAAGGGCAACCCTTCCCTTCACTGTTGGAGAATCATCCCTATCCACTGGACCAAGTACATGGCAAACTGTCCTTGCACAGCACGCAGCTGCACATTGCCCACTCTCCGCCCACCAGCAGTACATCGGGACATATACCCCTGTCCCCATCCCATGTAACACCACTACTCCCCTTTCTTTCACATGCTCCAGGACCTACCATATGCTTCCAGTGCCCCTACCCAGATAGTGTCCCAGATCCCCACAGCACACTGCCCTCTGACATCCCATACCCCATTCGTTGACCCACATACCATCCCAGCTCCTACTCTCTGCCCCATTCCGGCACTTGCATGAAGCCTTTCACCATGCACACGTAGCTACCAAATGTACCATTCATCCACTGGGGACAACTACACATCATGGTATTGTCACTTATCGAGTACTGTGCTCTCTTGATCATGGTTGTTCCTGCAAGGGTGGGCCAGCTTTTCTGTCACCTGGAGGTGTTGGCCTCCTTCGTCAAACCCATTCTGTATGCTTCTTATTTGGCACACAGGAGCAGTTGTGGCAAGTCTGTGGTGTTTGTCGCTGGGATCCCACCTGTACTAAAATTAGGTGCAGGGTCCCTGGCACACCAGTGGCTGGCACAAGCTGTTGTTTGCTGCAGCTTGCACCGATCTCAGACTGGTTTTGAAAATCGGGCCCCCAGTATAGCATGCATGGATACCATAATAGTATGAGCTTACACTTCTGACTTTTATGTTAGATACTGTTCTATTTACTTTTCCTCAATATTTACTAGTTCCTGCCTCTGATAATATTATACCAACCCCTCTACGTGCAAAATCATAAGCTATACAAGTATTCGCATAACACATTACAAAAAGATTTTTGTTTAAATGCTTTCAGTGCACAGGGAGGGTTGTGTGATACACAGATAACATTTATTGTAAATGACTAGGCACTGTAAAATCCAGTGTTACAATAAAAACAATTATATATTAGTCATACAGTGATGACTGTATATAAATAGTCTTCAGGGGGGAGTCAAATCATGATTTTCTTTACTACTAGGAAATGATCATGGTATTTACACAATGTTGCACAATATCTGTTTTGATGTTAGAGGAAACCATATTCAACATTAAAATGGTTTTGAGGCTGTAACATGTCACAACAACATGAGTGGTACAAGACATATTTATACTGGACCCAAAGCAGTATGGCAACAGAAAAATGAAAATTCATATTACCATCACAGATTTATTATTACAGATGTATAAGATATTGCATAGGTACATATCTAAGGATTGTTTAAAAACACAGAAGGTCCAATATACAAACCATTTACTGCCTATTTTCTTGTGCAAATTAGAACTGTGCACAATATAGCAGATTATTATGTAGTGTTTCTGTGAGGTCCTTACAGGAACAACATGGATTGCTCTTCCTCTGCCTGCTTTTACATTCAATGGTAGTGGTGGGGTGTACACAAGATCAGTAAAGACTCAGGGATTTAGTTTACTGCTGTGCATCCACTAGACTTCTAAGGAGAGAAAATTTGTATTATTCTATTTTTCTCAATATATTTCCTCTGTTCTCCAACTCTGATGCTTTAGATCACCACTGCTACATCCTTCCTCCAGCTGACCTGGGAGGGTGGTAAAGTATTGCCTTTACATTTGACACCTTTGCTGCTTGGTGGTCAGCTGGAAGAGTGTGTAAATGCCAGTCGGGCCGCACTCTTCCTCAGTAGGAAAGTGAGCTGAGAACCTCACCGCAGCAACATGCTCACCCTCACCCACCCACCCATTGACATCAGTGTGGGATTCTAGGAGTCGCATGTAAATCCTGGTCACCATGACAGTGACATGAGGCAGCACTGGCTCAGGAAAGTACAGTATTGGGGGACATGGGGAACAATATAACGTTTAAAATATTAAGAAAGAGATTAAGAAAAAAGGGTAGAAGTTTTGAGACTAATTCCGTTTTTATTGACTATTACCTTTTATATGCTGAATCAGCTGCCCAGTAGCTCAGGGCCTGTAAATGTTAATTAGTCACCCACGAATGTGGAGATGAGTGAGGCAGCTGTGATCCAGCTCACATTATACTATTTATTTCTCCCTCTATGCTCTAATTTACCTAAATGAAACATTCAGTAGTAACAGTAATTTAAGGTGCAGTACAATAGTAACAGTAATTTAAGGTAGAGAACAGCATTAACAGTAATTTAAGGTTAGAAGGGACACACAGTCCATAAGGTCCACCTCCCTGCTTTACAGCAGGCATCAAAGAGTATGCTATACATTCAAGAACCCATTTATAGGAACCCCCACCCACCCCCATTTGTTACCCAGGGTATCCAGCGATTCCCTTGGTAAGCAGAAATGTGCCCATATTTATTGCACCTTTAAGGTCCGTACTGTCTTCTTAGCCACTGTATCTGCCAGCAGGCTGTTCCATAGGGTTACTAAACATAGCTTCCCAATGTCTGAGTGTGAGCACTAAACAAGCATTTGTCAATGCTGAACATTCGCTTGCAGGTATTTGCAGTGGTGTTTGGCATATATGGTGCATTACCTTAATGCCCTTTGCGATTGCTGGTATTTGCACAATAAATTTTCAGCATGACCTTTTTGTTACCCCCATTGTGCGCTATATAGGCGGAAACATGTTTTGGGCAGGATGTGAAAAATGACAGCTGTACTGCTCATAAAGAAGTGTGGTAAAATGGCAATGTTGAAAATCTGGAGTGGAAATATTGAAAATTCACAAACCTATGAGTGTGCGTGGGAACTGCAATGCACGCTCATAAAACAGTCATGTCAGGAATTTTTTCACCAAATTGTCAACATTGGCATTTTAAAACCTCTGCTAATGAACAGTGTCACTGTGATTGTCTTACTGTGTGCCATACATTGATTTTGCACACCGACTGCGCCATTGTGCACTACACGGGCGGAAACATGTTTTGGGCAGGATGTGAAAAATGACAGCTGTACTGCTCATAAGGAGGTGTGGTAAATGGCACTGTTGAAAATCTGGAGTGAAAATATTGAAAATTCGCAAACTTACGGCGTGCATAGGAACTGCGCAATGAACACTCAGTAAAACAGTCATTTTAGAATTTTTCACCAAATTTTCAACACAACCATTTGAACCTCTGCTCATAATCAGTGTCTGTGATTTTCTTAATGTGTCCCATACATTGAGTTTGCACACCGACTGCGCCATTATAGCGCTACATGAGTGGAAACACGTTTTGGGCAGGATGTGAAAATGACAGCTGTACTGCTCATGAGGAGGTGTGGTAAAATGGCAATGTTAATCTGGGGTGCAAATATTGAAAATTCGCAAACTTACGAGTCATGCGTGAGGAACTGCGCAACACGCTGGTCAAAGAGTCATTTTTAGAATTTTTCACCAAATTTTCAACATAGACATTTTAAGACCTCTGCTCATGAATAATGTCACTGTGATTTTCTTTAATGTGTCCCATACATTGATTTCAAGCACTCGACTGCACCATTGTAGCTACATGGGCGGAAACACATTTTGGGTGAGATGTGAAAAATGACAGCTATACTACTCATAAGAAGGTGTGGTAAAATGGCAATGTTGAAAATCTGGACTGAAAATATTGAAAATTCGCGAACTTACAAGCCTGCATAGGAACTGCTCAACGCACGCTCGTAAAACAGTCATTTTTGGGAATTTTTGCACCAAATTTTCAACATGGGGTTTTTGGGACCCCTTCTCATGAAGGATGTCACTGTCATGGTGTTATTCAGGCCTAAAGGGTGATTTCGTGCAGTGACTGTGCAGTGACTGTGAAATCACCCTTCCGGCCCCAATAACGCCATGACAGTGACATCATTAATGAGAAGGGGTCCCAAAACCCCATGTTGAAAATTGGTGCAAAATTCCAAAAATGCCTGAGATATGCAATAAAGTTGAAACCCCCTATCTAGCCCATTATACAGCTTACCGGCATTTCCTCAGTTCGCAGTCGGCTTTGAAGAGTGCAGACGTGTTCCCAGTCCACCGAAGATCATCGCGTCAAGCTCCAGAAGTAAGTATGAGGTGAGGGGGGTGTGGGGAGGCTGGGTGCGCAGTGGGTGGGTGCAGGTTGTGGGAGGGGGGACTGGGAGACTAGGTGGGACCGTTTTTTCTTTACAGGTTTAAAAAACAAACAAAGGACTACGTAGGACATTTGCCACACTGGGGTGGGCTCCCAGTGTGGCAGAAGATAACTGGGCGGGCGAGGCGATGGGGGATTGGGCACCCCGTCGACAAACTACGTGGGGTGGCGAGGCGATGGGGGATTGGGCACCCCGTTGGCAAAAAACAGGGCGTTTGCCATGCTGGGGTGGGCTCCCAGCGTGGCAGAAGGATAAGCCCAGGGGCCGTGGAGCTGACAGGGATTGGGCACCCCGTCCGAAACAACGTTTGCCACACTGAGGTGGGCTCCAGCATGGCACAAAAGCTTTGGGGGTGGCGTGATGCGGGGGGCGTGGCAGCGGTGCTTGGTATGACAGCAGTGGTTTCTTTGAGCAGAAGACCACCGCTGTCATCACAAACTCCGCGCACCCATTAGTGCAGGACTGCCCGCCTGCTCAACGAAGCACTGGATTGCAAGGGAGAGGCACACCTCCAAAGTGTGCTACTCTCCCAAAACGTTCCTTGCACATGCGCGCAAGCAAACGTAAAAACTGACAGGAGTAGTGCAAATTACCAGGGCTGACTAAAACCTGGGGAAGAACAAATCTGTTCCAGAGAACAGTGTGCAGTCAGGGAATTGAGCCTTGTAATAGTAGAAAGCACTAGTCAGCACAACAGGAATCCATTGTATAAACAGTCCATTTAGTTAGTTCATCTGTGAACATGCAGTCACTTTAGCAATGGAAAAGTATCTTAAAGTATTCATCAGAAGTGCTAGTAAGTACATATTAGTGCATAAAAGTGCAAAAAAGTCGTACAGTACAGCACTACATCAACTCCCTATAGTTGTCTGCCAGCAAACCATCTTTGCTTCGCTCCTCATAAGCTTTCTCAAGAGGCATGCTTGATTATTTTACACACATCTTTAGAGGCAGACAGTTGTGATGGTGATTAGGTGTACGCAATTTCTATTTAAAGATATGTTCACATAATAATGCTCACAACTCTGATTTACTCAGGCAGCTTATGTCATTTTAAAGTGTCAAATATATGTATGAAATGTGCAAATAGTCAATGGGATAAGTGTTTAAGAACAGAAAACAGAAAAACTATGATAGAAAGTTTAAATAGTACATTATATTAGCAAAGTCCTAATGTTCCTAGTGTTGACTGAACCTTAATCACAATGAGGTCACAGAGTAAAAAATGCATTTAAGTTATAGGAGGTATTAGATACATAAATACTCATTGTGATGCTTAAATCAACATAACTATAGTTGTGGTTTTCCACAGAAAAGTGGTTAAAAGTCATTATATCAGTTCAACCATCCAAGAGTTAGAAATGATGACCAAGGGCACATTGATGGCATTATATAATCTTCATTACCATTACATCTCTGGGTGCTGTGCAGTGTCACAGTGCACTTTAATGTACACTTACAGCCTCATAGAGACATAGAAAGGGAGAAAGAAAACATTCAAATTAGTAACCTGAGTATGTTATATCTACATTTCATACACTCGCCTTGCATTCTAAGAACCAGAGGTTCAAACTAGCATTTCCAAAGCTTTAAATGCAACTACAGTACTACAGTTCTCAGTAAAAATCACAGAATATTGTCACGACACTGACTTTACTCACAAGAAATGTTTGTAATCTAATTCACCATTTAAACTTTTTGGTTTAATACTGTCTAGTTTACAAATCTAGTAGGATTCTCATCAGAGCAGACTATTCAATCTAGTCCCACATATTGGGTTACTAACTAATGGGACAGGACACACCTTCTAACGTTATCCCTGAATTTACAATCTGTGACCTTCAGGGCATGTCATCACACTCTGCAAGTGGAAACCAAATCCAGCATCTCCATATGTCGGAGTTGGGCAATACCCTCGCATAAGTATACAGAAAACAAAGATCATGACCCCCTCCCCAGCCTCCCTTTTCTCTGAGTGAACATGTTAAGGTCCTTCAGATCTCTCCTCATGACTTTTGTCCATCAAACCCCTGATCGTTTTACTCTGATTACAGAAGAGATGTTTTAACTTATGAGACTCTGAGAAGAGTGTTGTTTGGCTGCCTTTTTAGGTACCAATGAGTGTCGCTTGTAGCACATCTTGAAGTAATGCATACTGTTCTGCATTTACAAAGATTAATGTTACAGTACATTCACTATAAGTGATAAAGTTTTGCTGATGTCAGTGATAGGACTGGTATAGTATTGCAGACAGTCAATCCAAATTAATTCCAGCTGAGCTTGTATACCAGTTTTCATAAAATGGGTTTCAGAATCCTAGAAATGTCATTGGACTAAATGCATTACAGGACCATGAATGATTCTCCTATTTAATCAAGAGTTAGGTTATTAATCTGTAATATATGGATAAGCTATGGTATATGGGATAATATATGGAAACAATCATGGGATTTAAGGACGCATGGTATAGACATAAGGGAATTCTGGAAGTCAGGGATAAGGGGCAACAGACTTCTAGGAAAACATGAAGTGAACTTGCAAGCTCAAATGGACAGACTGGGTGGGCCATAGGCTCTTATCTACCAACAGTGTCTATGTATCTATGTAAGCTGTGTAATAGTACTGGAAACCCATACAAAACATCTGTCATAATACTATCATTAGAGCTGTAATGATAGTATTACACAATCTTGTAATACTGTTGTTACAGCTCTAATAATAGTACACTGTATTACTTGTTCCAAGCTCTAATGATAATATTAGGAGATAGTGCCTTTCCTGTGTGGTACTAGATTCCTTGTGTGATCGTGAGTTGACTTTTACTGTAAGCATCACATTCAGTAAAAGAAAACTAGCTGCTTACAAGGTGCAGAAAGACGTGGGTACGAATGAAGCATTATTTGTATGTGTATTTCTCAGACTATTTTATAAAACTGGATCCATATATTTCATAAATTAACAAGTAGTGGACTATGTATTTCTTTGCCTAGAATACCATCTTGGGGTTCTGGTAACATGTTAAAATCTCTCAAGCTTGCTCTTGAGGTTCATATGTCACCAAAACCTCTTGATGGTATTATAGACTCACAATAAACAGTCTCCTATCTATTACTTTATTTACATTACATTCTCAAGATACTAGTTACCTCATGAAAAAAAATATAAAATCTGTAAACTGCTGTTTATCTAGCAATGTCTGCTCCTTAATTCCTCAGCTAAATGCAACCTGTGCAGGAAGCACTCAGACTGCAGTGACTCCATGAGAAGACATTCATTACTGAGCGCCATACAACTGGTGCAGGTAGGCTAAGTAAACATTCCAGTAGCAAGGTGAGAAGGGAATCTTACATACAGAACGGGGGCTCTGAAATGATGGTGGAAGGCTGAGAACACTACAAGCAGATACACACAGTAGATACATCAGGACATGATATCTGTCCAGTAGGAAACAATCAACCTGGGAACAGTCTGAAAACAAAAGTACAAGCAACTAATGATAGAGCCATCTTTTATTTTCTTTAAGTTAAATGCCTTTACTTTTCATTATTTTAATGGTTCAGTAGTTTAGAAATGTGAAAACTACTAAAACATCAGGAACTATTTTGATTGGATCTACTTGAGTCAATTGTCTTAGGTTTTCAGCAATTAAACACTGTTTTTGTCTTTATTTCATTATTTTATCAACATGTTTACATTTCATAAGAGCAATCAGCAACCTCAGGTTATGGATGTATGCTGAATTAATAATCACCTCATGTGCATATGGCACATGCCTGTTGGCTTCATACCTTACTATGCAGCAGATGCATGCATTAATTCAGTATACACTAATGTCATGTGGGGGCTTCTGGCCAATGTAAAGCATTTCTTACCCCTCCTGCCCCAATATCCATTGTGAAATGAAATTACACTGCTAGTATAGTGGTAACCCCCACATACCACGATCCCTCTTGTAAAGCAATATTTCCCAGGTAGTCTAATGGCACCACCTCCTGTCCCACTCCCAGATATGAAAGAAATCTCCTTGGCAAGGCAAGGGCAAAGTAATTTTATTTCTGTAGCACCCTTTCCCAGGGGCTCTGGTTGCTTAACATAAAAACAAATAGTACAGCCATAAAATTTGCAATTACACACATACAGTATATATGAAATCAGCAGAGGTATGAATACACCTCAATCTATTATCAGGACAAATGCTAATTCAAACAAGTGGGTTTTCAGGCCCATGTGAATGCCTCTATGTGAATGCCTCTACCAAGGGGGAGCTCCTGAGCTAGTATGGCAAGTAGTTCAATATTGCAGCCACCACTGCTGAGACAGCTCTGTCTCTTGATTAATTCAAGCACTATTTTGGGATAACTAGCAACAATTCCTCTGGCGCAGAGAGAGAGGACAGGGGTATAACAGGTCAAGGGATCTTTGAGATAGGAAGGGCTTTGTATGTTAA
This sequence comes from Neoceratodus forsteri, assembly GCA_016271365.2. Classification (NCBI taxonomy): domain Eukaryota; kingdom Metazoa; phylum Chordata; order Ceratodontiformes; family Ceratodontidae; genus Neoceratodus; species Neoceratodus forsteri. The sequence goes on from CM057450.1 coordinate 1,646,117,728, forward strand.
CAAAGCAATCTTGAAGGTAGTACACCACCTGATGGGAAGGCCATGGATCTGCCACAGCACAAGTGTAATATGGTCCCTTTGGGACATGCCAGCCAACAACCTGGCTGCAGCATCCTGCATCAGCTATACACAATGCACCAAAACATCTGATAGCCCTAGGTAAAGAGCATCACAGTAATCAAGTCTCGAGGTCACAAACGTACTCACTAGGGTTGCCAGATCCTTTCATGCTACATAGGGTCTGATCTTGGAGATATACAGTGTATTGCTTACATTACAGTGTTCTATGTTTAATAGGATTAAATATCAGAAACAGATTTTGTCTGCAGAAAAGCTGTTTTAGGCCCATCTTGTCTGCCCCTTGTACCTGCCTATTTTATCACCACTGATCCTAACTGGTCATAAGTGTCACTACCACCCTGTTCCTCTACTGAATATGCCCCTGTGCCTATCCCGCACATGCCTAAAGCTCCCCACAATCTTTGCCCTCACTAACTTCTCTGGCGGGCTGTTCCAGTCATCCATCACCTCTTCCTTGAAAAAGTATTCTGCACCTCTCTCCTAACTCCCCGCCCCCTTAGCTTCATTGCATGCCCCTTGTTCTAGTGCCTTCATATTTCTGAAACAGACCCTCCACTTGCACCTTGTTCACTAGGTACTTGTAGATTTCAATCATGTCCCCTCTAACTCTCCTCTCTTTCAAGGAGTACGTGTTCAGCTCCTGCAGCCTTTCCTCGTATGGCTTCTCATGCAACCCTTCACCCTTTTGGTTGCCCTTATCTGTACAGCCTCCACCCTTTTAATGTTCTTATGGAGGTACGGCCTCCAGAACTGGATACAATACTCCAGGTGGGGCTTCACCAGTGAGTGATACAATGGCAGAACAACCTCCCTCCTCCTGCTAGAAATTCCTTTCTCAATGCATCCCAGCATCCTCCTTTGCTTTGTCACACTGCCCAGCTACCTTGAAGTCATCAGATATGATGATCCCTAGATCTCTTTCTTATTTGGTGACCATAAGATCCTCTCCTCTCCTCTTATCTTATACACAGCCCCTAGATTCTGCAGCTCTACTGTAAGTGCTTAACCTTACACTGTTTGGCACTGAACCCCATCTGCCAAATCTTAGACAATTCCTCTAGTTTCCTCAGATCCATTTGCACTCTTTTGACCCCTTCCTGAGTGTCAATTCTGTTGCCAATATTTGTATTATCCACAATGAGATACTGTACTCCTTACCTCAAGCTCCTCTTTAATGCCAGTTATGAAGACAATGAAGAGGATCAGTCCCAGCACAGAATCCTGTGGCGCCCCACGAGTCACTCTCCTATCACTTGAGTGGCTACAATTACCACTACTCTTTGATTCTTATTCCTTAATCAGTTTGATACCAGGCTTATCTTTCTCCCCAACCCCCACGCTGCTTAGTGTCTTAACTAGCTTCCTGTGCAGCACATTGTCAAAAACCTTACTGAAGCCCAGTTATCCATGCCCACTGCTCTCCCTTGATCAACCTCCTTGGTAACTCAGTCAAAGAAGTCTATGAGATTAGATTGACATGACCTCTCCTCTGTGAAACTATGCAGCTGGTGGTCCTGCAGCCCTTTTGATTCCAGGTGCTCCACAAGCCTCTCCTTCAACAGCATCTCCATTAAGTTCCCCACCACTGATGTGATGCTGACTGGCCTGTAGTTGCTGCCATCTTCTCTACTACCACTGTTATGCAGGAGGACCACACTGGCACTCTTACAGTCCTCTGGAACTTCCCCCATCTCCACTGAGGTGCTAGAAACCACTGCCAGAGGGGTGGCCAGCACTGTGCTCAGTTCTTTTAGGACCCTTGGATGATGATGTTGCCTACCTTGACTTCAGCAAAGCTTTTCATACTGTTCCACATAGAAGATTGATTAATAAGCTGGGTAGGCTCGAGGTGGGTCAGAAGTTGGTCAACTGGGTGGCAAACTGGTTGATGGGCAGAAAACAGAGAGAGGTGGTAAACGGTATGCAGTCAGAAGAGATGCAAGTCACAAATGGGGTACCTCAGGGATCAGTCCTGGGGCCAGTCCTCTTCAATATCTTCAACAGTGACATTGCAGATGGACTGGAGGGTAAGGTTTGTCTGTTGCAGATGACACCAAGATCTGCAACAGAGTAGATGATCCAGATGGGGTGGGCAGAATGAGAAGAGATCTGGATAAACTAGCAAAATGGTCAGAAGAGTGGCAACTGGGGTTTAATGCAAAAAGTGCAAGATCATGCACATAGGAAGAAGAAACCTGAAGCCACCTATAGACTGGGAGGGGAGTTGCTGGCAGTCACAAGTGAAGAAAGAAACTTGGGTGTCATCATCACCGATTACCTGAAATCATCCAAGCAGACCAGTAAAGCAGTAGGTAAGGCTAGAGGAATGTTGGGGTGTATTAGTAGGGGTATCACAAGTCGGAAGAGGGAGGTAATAACCCCTCTTTACAAGACACTGGTTAGGCCCCATCTGGAGTACTGTGTGCAGTACTGGTGGCCACACCTTCACAAGAACATTAACCAAATTGAGGCAGTCCAGAGAAGGGCAACCAAAATGGTGCAGGGACTGCATCAGAAAACATATGAGTACAGATTAACTGAGCTCAATATGTATACCCTAGGGCAAAGGAGGGAGAGAGGTGATATGATTGAAACATTTAAACACCTTAAGGGCATTAACAAGGTGAAAGAGTCTAACATGTTTCAATATAAGAAAAATAGCAGGACAAGAGGAGACAGCATGAGATTAGAGGGAGGCTGATTAAGGGGTAATGTGAGGAAGCTCTTTTTCACAGAAAGGCTGGTGGATGTATGGAATGGCCTACCTCAGGAAGTGGTGGATATGAATACAGTGCAGGACTTCAAACAGGCATGGGATAGGCAGATGATTATGAATAGATAGGCCATTGACAGAGCAAAGGCCAATGGCACATTCATAAGGTAGAAAAATAAATGGGCAGATTGGATGGGCCTTGCGGTTCTTATCTGCCGTCAACGTCTATGTTTCTATCCCATCTGATCTCATCCCCTTATTCTCCATAAAGGCTTCCAGTCCTTTCAGACTTTATCCACCAAGTGTCTACTTGCCCATCTCCATGTTGCTTACTGCAGTATGCTACCCCCCACCCTCTACTGTGAAGAATGAGCAGAAGTAATCATTTAGTATTTCTGCTTTCTTTTGATCTTCCTATGTACAGTCCCCCTGTCCTCCTGATTCTCACTATTCATCCCTTTGTCTTCCTCTTCACCCTACATACCAGAAGAAGGTCTTGTCCCCTTTCTGACCTCCTTAGCTATCTTCTTCTCTGTTAGTGCTTTAGTTGCCCTCATACTCCTTCCTTCCTCTCTTTGTTTTATCAAATATACCTTTTTGTCATCATCTTTCTGGGTCTCCTTCTGTTTTCTAAATGCTGTTTTCTTCTCCTTCACTGTCTTTGCTACTTCCTTAGATAACCATAGCGGCCTCTTCCTCTTCTTTACCTTGCTCAAGGTGGCAGTATAGAGCAGTGGGTTAAGGATCTTAGCTGCAGATATGGAGACCTTGGTTTGAATCCCACAGCTGCCTAGGTGCATACTGTGTGATCCTGAACAAGTCACTTAACTTTCTTGTGCTCCCAGGTCGCATCTAGAAACAAGCTTTGGCTTAGTGTGCTACTTCTTGTTAAACAATGTTCCCTTTCCCCTTTCCCTTTCATTTCCCTCAACCAGCATGCCATTGCTTGGACTATACTCTCCTTAATTTTTCTCCATTGAGCCTCCACTCCCTGTCTACCTCCGTCCCGAGGAATGGTCTGAGGCAGTTTCCCATTTCTTTAAAATCTGCCCTCCTGAAGTCCAGGACCCTTATCTTATGTTTTTTTTCTGTTCTATCCATATTCCAAACCATACAGTATTTATTTATTTATTTAAAATGTTTGTAACCTGGAGATATACACTGAGCTGAAGCTCATTTCCAGGTGCGACCTGGGGGAAAGGGAAAGGATGTAGTACAAATTTAAGGAATGATTACAATATAAATAAGCCAATTCAAGTAATAAAACACAAGGCACATGAAATTACAATGAAGTGAGTGGTAGGTAGTGATATAATGCTTGGATATTTACTTGACAAATATGGATAGGCAGAAACTACAAGAAGTAGCTAAGATAAGCAGGAAGGAAGGTAAGAGTCATGCAAAGAGTAAGCAAGGAAAACTTTGAGGTAAGCAACATGAATCAGATGGGTGGGGAAAAATAAAGTGCATAAAGAGACAAGTAAAGTAGGGTTAGAGAGGGCCTCACCCTGCCTGCTAAGAGGAACAAAGACAGGAGCGGTGGGGGGGGGGTGGTAATTGGGAGATAGTGCATTTTAAGTGGAACAGAGAAGAAGCTAGATGAAGGGCACTTAGATGAGAGTTCCAGAGGGAGGGGAGATGGTAGGAGAAGTCTGCCTGCCCCAAGCTGGATAGAGGACTGGGAAGAGAGAAGGTGCAGGAGTCTCTGGAGCATAGCAGATAAGAGGAAGGGGATGAGGGAGAGATGAGAGAAGAAAAGTAGGAGGGAAGGGATCCAAACTAGAACTTTGAGATAAGGGTGGTGGCATGGTGCATGCAGCGTAAGTGTAGAGAGGGGAGAGAGAGAGAGAGTAGAGTAGAGGGAACAGTGTTGAGTGCTGCAGGAGCATTAGAGGCAAAACAGCAAAAGGCATTAAAGAGGGAGTCCATTCTAGAGAGAGCTGAAGCCATAATGGACATAAAGACCACATCAGCATAGTCAAAAACAGGGAGGATCATTTTTGTAAGCAGCTCTTGGTGAACAACAGGAGAGAGAGGGAATCTTTGTTCCTATACATGGCTTCTAGCTTGGGACAGAGTTTGGAGTAGATATAGTCAATATAGGAGGAGAAGTCAAGTCAACTGTCCAGTACATACAGTAATCAGTTGTACCCAGGGGACTACTCACTGTGTCATCAGCAATGCTGTCTCTGTTTGTAAGTACCAGGTCCAGCAGTTCTCCATTCCTTGTGGGTTCCAAAACCATCTGCATGAGAAATACCTCTTGTATGGAGTCAAGGATAGCCCATACCTCTCAACCTCCTGCCTCATAAATCAGGGACAAGGCTTAAAAAAATCAGGGAGAAAGGACCAAAATCAGGGACACTTCTTCAAAATTGGAGATATCTACTCAGGAAGCTGGTAGAATAAAGGGCTTAGTGTAAAATGCATTTTCTGAAGAAGAACAAATCTGTAACTTTAATGTTTGACATTAGTTTGTGCTTAAAACCCCCACTGTTTGGACACAGAAACACAATTTTTAGGAGGGACAGAGTAAACTTTTGAGGCAAAATCAGGGACATCCCTGAAAATTAGGGACAGTAGAGAGGTATGGGATAGCCCTGCATCTTGATGTAGCTGCAGCAAAAATGCTGTAATCTACAACCAGCAGATTAATGTCCCCCATTATCAAAATTTCCCTCTAGCTGGTCATTTTGCAAATGGCTCCCCCCAGGCTCTGTCTAAATCCTCCCCTTGTATTGGAGACATGTACTCCACCAGTGTATGGATAACAGCCCCAGATCCCGTCTCTTGGCTGACCCATATTACCTTCAGCCCTATATTGTACCCCTTTTATTCCCTGTATCTCAGTGGCCTTAGACCCCCCCTTCACATATAAAACAACCCCTCCACCTTTTCTCCCTTACCTGCCCTTCGGGAACATGGTATAGCACGGGGTGGCCCTTTCTAGTTATGGTTATCTGTGCACCATGATTCCGTTATGGCCACCAGATCCAGATCTGCCTCTGCAATGATTGCCTATTAGGTCTAGAATTTTGTTTCCTAGACTTCTTGTGTTGGCACACATGACTCTCCATTTTCTTTATCCTTCTCTACCTCTAACCTCTTCTTCTTCTTCTTCTTCCTGCTTCCCCCTTTGCCTCCTCTTTTACCCTGGTCCCACCCTCCCCTGTTATGTTGTCTTAATGTCTTCCCTCCTTCCCCTCTTTCCCAACTGACATTCTTCCTCCAGGCTTGCCTGCCCTTTCCCTCTCTTTGCTTCCATCAACCTACAGGGAATTTCTTCTCCCTGGGTTAACCTTCCTTGTTGCACTAGTCACTGGAGGCAATCTCTGCCTTCCTTAGTCTTTCTGCCTTCCCGTTACCTAATTTTTTTCATTTACATTTTGTAGGTTTTTCTCTTTTTTCCATCCGCCATGCGTCAGGGGCACTGGCGTATGCGTGTGAAGGCTTACGCATGCCTGGCACTGCAGAATGCCCCATGCTACTAACTGCCCCCTTCCCCACCTATGCCACCACCAGACCTCCACCCCGTGGTGACGGAACTATGGGAGGGACAGCATCCACCCCAGGAGAGGACAGCTGCCGATAGGCAGCTCAATCCTTCTCCTACTCTACCCTCCTGGCCAGCTCCTCAATGATCTGAGGTCATTCTGTAACCTGGGTTGCCTGCATGACGCAAGGTAAGGTTAGATGCCTCAACCCTCTGCACCACCAGACTGGCCCCTTGCTTAATTTAAATGCTCATCAAACTCACATTTACATCTTCCACCCAGGATTGCCATTCCCCTTCTGGATGGATGAAGGCCATCTCCCTTGTACAAACATCCATCCCCACCAGGTGTACCCCCAGTCCCCGATGTAGCCCTCTTTCCTGCACCATGCCTTCAAACACTCATTGAAGGACCTGGTGCAGAGTTCCCTAGCCTTCCTCTGACCATGTATGGCTAGCATCTCAGTGAAGGCCACTGTGCAAACTTCATGCTTCATGCTATCCTGCACTACCGCTACAGCTTCCTTTGCCAGAGAATTCATCCCCAGGTGGACAACATCATTCAGTTCCCTCCCTACCCCCTCTTCCCTGGCCATCTCCAAGATTTGCCCTTCAGTCCTCCATGCCAAAGTGCCTGGAAAGCACTGTACTGCCCCATCTCTCCCTTTCCCTGTCCTCAACTCTGTCTCCCTGACTATGGAGAGTCCCAACAGCAACTGCCTCCTCTTTGGCTGGGGGATTCTCCCACCCTCCTTGGCACCTGCTCCTTTGAGAACCCTTTCTCTTTTACTCCTACCTTAGATGCCTCCTCTTGGCATTCCCATCCTGCCAAAATGGTGAAGGAATTGTGCATTGGTAAGGTGTGAGGGGGGCTCTCCCTCCTTTTTCCAACCATCCTCCCAGAGTCCCCAAGGTTCAGTCACTCTACCTGCTTTCTGCATCTTTGATGGATAGATGGCAAACTAGGTGGCCCCTGGGTGAGGCAGATGGTACCCTGTACTAATAACAGTTCATTCTGGAGACCAGCGACCTCAGCTCTCAGCCCAGAGAGGTGCCTCCAATTGGGGCATCACCTCAGTCTCCAAAATGTGCCTCTGAAGATTGTGCCTCTGCACCCATTACACGACACCACTCCCATGCCTGACGATTTGTTTATCCTACTGATTTTTTTGCTTCTCTGTATTTCACTTTCCTGCAGGCTTCCTTTATCACTAACCTTCTTCTTGTTTTCCCTTTACCTTTCACCTTCTTTGTTTGTGTTCCACTCCTTACCATAAATAGTTTTTTTTTCAATTTGCTTTTTTTGGTCCCTTGGTAATTTAGGATAGTTGTCTTCCTATAGTCGCTATCTCCCTCTACCCTAGATAGGGTGTTGCCTATGTTCCTACCCTACTGTGTGTTTCAGTTGCCTTTTGCTTGACCTTAGCAGGTATTACCCACCCTACTCTACACCACCATTTACCCCATCCCACTGACCATGCACCCTTTTAAACAGGAAGCAACCAGTACAGTAGCACTACCAACTGTCTTGTGTTGGAGTTTTTGTCCTTCTGTCAAGGTCACCACACCACCCTAACTGTCAAGAATGAGGTCATCCTTTGTTGGATGTCATCCCACCAGTGTTTCAGCTGCTTTATGGTGCACAATGGCCTTTTGCCATCTTCACTGACACTCTTGACTATTTCAGCCCAGATTTCTTTCTCAGGAGGCAAAATCAATCCTTTTCTCACCAAAGAGGTCAGTGGTATTTTTCACTGACCCCGGTCATCAGAAAACTGGTCTCCTCTAGGGAAAATGGGGGTGACATTACCTTTTGGTTGCTAGTAATGGTGGCATTGATGGCATTTTTTGTGCTTGCTATTGCTGCAGCTGTGTTGTTGAACTCCCCTTTCCATTACTATAAAACTGCATGATAATGTTGCAGAACCACAAATACAATTGCAGATATAACACTATCAATTCTACTGTTTGCATAGAACACTGTTTGGAACCATGGAATAGTATCCAACACATTAAAAACATCATCAACAATGCACAGTGGAATAATATTCCACAATTTGAATTAACTATAGAATGCAATTCAGAAGAACTCAATGGGGAAATCCTCTATGAGTATGCAGTAATTCAACTTCTGGCACTCATGATAACCTTATGGGTAGATCTGTCCAATCCATTAGGAGTCAAGTGGGTGCATTTTAGGTTAAATTCACTCACTTAATTTCATGGAAATTACATGTAATTGTAGTAGAATGATTATCTGCAGGATAATGTTGCTTTGCAGAATATAATCCCATGGATCACTACCAGCAGAATTCCATGAAATGAGCAGTGAAATTCCACTGGCAGAAAAGTCATTCAGTGTTAATTCCGTGGGCAGAATTCTTCAATGTACCCTTTCAAATGCAGATAATAATGAAAAATATTAGACACATTGCTTTGTGCTGTAAAGTAACTCACTAACTTTTGAAAGTCAAGGAATTCTCATAATACACCTCACACATGTACTTCTTCAGTGCTTTCCTAAGACAGACGTACTTTTGTCACCATTTCAGCAATTAATTTCAATTCAGGTGTTTAAGATGTGTTTTTAACAGCTGAACTAGACATATAATTATCTATTCATTACCTGTTCTGCTATGAAACTGTAAAACACTAAACTATTCATGTTGTAAAACTATGTCTCAGCTATTTCATAATATTATTTAAATGTTGCTATTGTGTATTGAACACAGGTTACTTTTCTAGAAATGAATATAATTATAAGAATAATCCTTGATATGTTTTCTTGTTCCAACTTTTTGTTCATTATGTAATGAAAAATGTTGAAATAGAATCCTATTGACTGTAATGAGGCTGGAGCCAATCAGGTAATGACTACTGAAGTGGGTACTTGGTTTCATTCATTATATGGAGGCCAGCCAAGGTGCAGGAATGGCTGTGCCAGTTTTGTGCCAGGAGACCTTTCAGTATACCTTTTGGGGGTGAGTGGGGAGTGGGAGAAGGGTGGTGGGTAGTAGAAGATGGTGACATGAGGGTGTATGTGATTTCACTGGGCAAGGTGGGGAGAGAGGGTGTTTTTTTTTTTTAGTCAGTGTGTGGGCAATATGAACTCTACACTTTTATTACTACTTTGTGTAAGAACTTTGCCAGGACTGGTAGAGGTGGTGGGGAGTGCTATGAGGGTGGGTAAGGACAGATGTGACATTAAATGGTCAAGGGTAGGTGAGGAGGGTAGGAAACATTGCTAAGAGGGTAGATGGGTGGTTATATACTTTTAAAATCATTTTTAGTTTAAAAAAGAATTTCCCATAGTGGCACTTCACTGGTGAAGTGTCAACATGTGACGTCTTAGCCTAGCAAAATGCCTATTTCACAAAGTGAGAACAGGAAGAACCACATGTAGTGGCACCTTCACTTGTAAAGTGTTACTATGCCTAGTCTTCAAACTGAGTAAAGAGAGGTTCAGAGATTGTTCAGAGTGATCCAACCTGGTTGTCATAGCACTGAGGTAAAATAAATAATGATGCAGGGGGTGGTAGTATGGGGGGGGTAATTATCATATCCCTGAGACTGATTGTTAGGAACAAGAGCAGATAGTGGCAAAATGTGCAGACATGAGACCATTTAGGTGTAGATAGGGTGAAGAGTGCCGAATGTGGGGAGGAAAGGAGTTCCAAATCTTGGGCATGTGGTAGCTGAAAGCTGCCTGACCTGATGAGGATGACCTGTGAGGAATATAAAGGAGTCTAGAGTCAATTGTCCTGAGCTCATATGCTGAGGGGGGGGTGAGTGGCCAGGGCCGAGGAGAGGTAGGGGGGCAAAGCATCGGTCCAGTACTTGGTAGTGAAGCATTTGAAATGTGAGGATCTGCAGTCCTCAAGGAAGGGTAGGCCTAGTGTTTGGTAGAGGGTACAGTGATGGGTGGAGTAGGGACAGTCAAGAGTAAAGCGACAAAAGGATTTGAAAAGGAGGTCCAGTCTGGTCAGGGAAGACTTTGAGGTGGAAACTATATGCAACTATAGTTAAGTGTAAGCATAATATACTGTACATAAACTGACAAAACACAGTACAAAACCAATCTACAGTAATAAACATCCACAGAATTGTCAATGTACACATTTTTCCTGTTTTGTTCCCTCTTTAAGATTATGTCTTGAAAAGTATTCTGATCAAAATGTAAACATTGGTAGTTTCACCATTTAAACTACATGTGCTGTAGTTTGCAAAACTGCATAAATGTTTCTAGATGCCAAGTTAGCCTCATTTTTAGACGAAGCAAGCATTTACCAATTTTGAAGGGATATTTGTGGAAGATGTGTTAAAGACATCAACCCTAAGTGTGTTTATGACATTGAAAGCTACTGTTCTCTTGATCTATATTAGAAACATAGCAATATAAACCTTGATGGCAGAAAAAGACCATTGGTCCTTCTAGTTTCATTTTATTTCTATATATCCCCTCTTTATAGTTTATGCAGTCTCTTATTACGTGACCTTAAGGCAAATTATGTCTACCTAGGGTATCTTTTGAATTGTTTTAAAGTAAAAAAAAAGAAAAACAGTACCTCAGTATGCATAGATTGTAAACAACCTTTTGGCTCTCCATGTTTATTAATACATTGTTTTGGTTCCATTTGACTGTTGTTCCAAGTTACTAAGGAATTCTTCAAGCACCTCCATGAGTTATGACCTATACCAATAATTTTCTGGACATACCATGGTCAAACATGGTTCATCCATATTTGATAGCAGTTTGTCCATGGTTGTAATAGCATAGGATATCAATTACAGTGGCATAATTTATTTATAAATTTAAATGCAGAATTTGACACCTTAATGTAAATCATTGCAATAACAAGCAATTGTTTTATTTTTTGAAGTAGAAATAAGATATAAATAAGTAAAATTATTTTTGCATGCAAATAACAAGTGAACTTAATTGATTTTTTTTTTCAGTTTGGTTACACAAATGGTTGATAAAGGTCAAGCATTTGACACAATTTACTTGGACTTCAGCAAAGCCTTTCATTCAGTGCCACACAGGAAGCTAGTTAAGAAGTTAAGATATCTTGGAACTGGTGGTTGGTTAGCTAGTTGAATTAGGAATTGGTTAAAAAAGTAAATAAATAAATTTAAATATTTTGGTGACTAGAGTAGTGCTTGTATATACTTGAAATGTTTTGAACTTTGGCTTTACTTTATTCCCACCCTTGGTAGGGAAGCTGGATAGTGAGTAGGGAATAGAGAGCCCAGCACCAAGGGTTAGCAGAGTGCCAGGAGGAGGAGGAGGAGGAGGCAGGTGAGGATGGTGGGTGTTTTGCAATGTGCTAAGTAGGGAACTGCTGTGGGAAGCTGGCCTTTATTTGGGATGTGGGAGGAGCTATTCCCCAACATTGAACCTCGGGCTTTAGCCCTCCCAAACAACTGGTTGACCGGTAGGACTCTGAGAGTACTCCAGAAGGTAAAGTTCTTGGATAACAGGGAGGTGACTATTTTGGTGCCTCTGGGGTCTGCAACAGAGCTGCTACTATTTAATATTTATGTAAGTGACTTTGGGTTAGATGTACATGGGAATGTGAGTCTGTACATGATAAAAAGCTTGGTGGTATGATGGATAGTAAGGCAGGAACTGGCAGCATAATAAACAATGTAGAGAGACCAAGAAGTGGTCCATTGTTTGGCAATTGAAATTCAGTGCCAAAAATGTAAAGTAATGCACACTGAGTGCAGAAATCCACCAACAGAAGATTGCATCAGAGGGATAAAGATGGAGCACCCATAGAAGGAAAAGGGACCAGGAACTCATAAAAAGCAATAGTTTAAAGGGAAGGTCCCTGCAGCCTTTTATTCTATTTACCTGCGTAGTTTGTAGGCATGAACAAAGATTACCTCTATTGCATCCTGATAATTTCATCAGGATTTAAATGTAAATGAAGGTAGCTAAGTCTGGTGTGACAGTCTGATTGACTTCATTGTAAAGGTCATAACCTGACTCATGTAAGGCATACTGGAATGTTATGATGTTTTAATGCTAAAGACTGCATTAGTTACATTGTATTAGTCAGTGCTGTTGCTGTCCTCTGCAGTCTCTATGTTCTTATCTTATACTGGCCATGGAACTTTTTAAGGCATAGTAAGTGTCCTGCTGTTTTCTGTAGTTTAAAGTGTATCTGAGTTAGAAAACAATGTTTTTAGACAATACAGGGACTTCACAAGACATGTAACAGAACAGGACAAGATTATAAGTTCTGCTGGCTTGTGCAGGTGTTCATCATCGACTTCCATGATGCCTTGTATGAGTGGAGTCATGACCTTTGCAACAGAGACAAACAGGTTTTCACATGATGGTAAAACAGAGTAAAGCTACCTCATTTATAATTAAATTAGGATGACATTGGGGGATGCAAGAGAGGAAATAATTAACTACACAGGTATATAGAAAATAGGTGGAGGGGACTTTCCCATTAAAAACATCTTCCCAATGAGTTGTTTTATTTTTATTTATTTAGTTTTCGTTGACTGGGATGTGCACTGGACAAATTCTGTCTAGTATCAGGCAAGACACGGGGGGAGGGGAATACAGATGAATGACAACTGACCTTGAACCAGATTAAGCTGTTGGTGATATTTTCAATGAATGGTGGGAAATTTGGCCAGTGCATCCGGGAAATTCCCCTACTCTTTGGTAGGGGGAGCTATTGCCATGAAGGATGCTGAGTCAGTCACTCATTCTGCTGATGAACGCTTAGGTGAGCAGATCTCTCTACCTACAGGACCAGCCCAGGAGATCATTTCACACTCTGCAGTCCTTGAAATGGACTCACTAGACATGAATGTTGTAAGAAATGTGGATAATATGCCTTCTAGTGCTGCTGTACCTGATGCACTTTGGTTGAAACATATCTACAATACTAACTGTGATTTGACTCTGGCAGTTATATCAGCTGAAGAGCAATCCTCGTCTGCTGTTGTAACAGAGTTTTCGGGTCAGTCTGTATTGCGCCCTGAATACAAGACTGAAATTCCTTCTGTTCTGTCTCCCTTATGAGTAATGCTGCCTGGTGTGACAGGCCCAGGTGAACAGCCTGTCAGCAGGCCTGATGATGCACAAGCATCAAAAGAGTGCTGCCCAGAAGCTTCAAATTCTCTTGTTCTGCTGTCTGCCTCTTCTATCCTCCCCAGTACGTCTACCTCTTCACCTTCTGTGCAGGACTCCAGAACTGTAATTGTTTTTTCTGCTTCTTTGCCTCAGACTGTGTTGCAGCTGGATGGGGGGTCAGGCTTTTGACAGGGAAGACCGGAGTCCATGGAGCCTTGAACGCCTGTGCTGGGTGGTCTATCTCGGCCCTTGGAATGTTCTCTCCACAGTGCAGAGTGGAAACCGGGATTGGAGGGACATTGGGTTCCAGATGCAGCACACAGCCCCATTCCGGGAAGGCCGATGCAAACCCTGACTCTCAGAATTCTATAGACACTGTCAAGCAGAGGTTGTTACACTCTGGTTCCTCCATTATTGCTTTTGATTTAGATCTTCATTCAGATGACATGGCACCTAATTTTGTTATGCCTTCTGCTGTACACAATGTACTTGCTGCTCCATCCTCAGGTGTTGAGGGACCTAGCACACGTTCTTCCACTTGGGATGACTGTATGGATGCAGAATCAACCCTATACATCCCACTATGTCCACAATCTGATTCTGGAAATGCTCAAAGACTACCTGGGAAGAATTTCGTAGAAATGACAATTTTTCTGGTCAGCCCCCCCGCCCCCATGCATAGAAGAAATGCCTTTAGGCTTCAGTATCTAGGGGGCTGCCGACTGCTCCTGATCGTATTTAAGTGGGGAAACAACTTAATAAAGCCTTTCTAGGTTTTTTCCCAATGAAATATATACCCTAATTCATGTCTCTGGGTACAGCCTTTATGATATCAGTTTTAAAACTCCCCAGGGTCTGGACAGATTTTGGACTAAATATGACTCTGTCCATTACACAGCTTTGTGGCTGCCTTTCAGACCAATTCCTTTAACCAAGCCTGCAATTAAATTGGTCACTGTCCTATTTCGCAATGAAAATGTGGTAGTGCATGACATTTCCCACTGGTTACAGCAGAGATGTGACATTTTGGGAGCTCCGTAACCTATTTTTGATGAAGAACATCTCTGGATGGGGGGTTGGAAATTTAAAGTCCGTTTAAGACATAATAACATCGGTCCTATTCATTTACCTAACAGTTTGTTTTTGGGGGAGAGAACGGGCATTGTTTTTATGCTGGTCAGCCAAAAATATGTTTTAAGTGTGGATCTTATCTGCATTTAAGTGCTGCTTGTGATCGTCTTAGATGTAGTTTGTGTCTTTCTTATGGTCATTCTAGTTCCGATTGTCAGAATGCTTTAAAATGTAACCTGTGTGATGAATTAGGGCATGCGTTTAGAACCTGCCCTTGGACCACGCATTGAAACATAGAAACATAGACGTTGACAGCAGATAAGGACCGCTTGGCCCACCTTGTCTGCCGATTTCCCTACCTACAGGATAAGCCCAGATCCTAGTTAACCAACAGCCTATTTCTTCCTACCCCCCACAAGAATTGCCTTATGTCTGTCCCATGTATTCTTGAATTCTCCCACAGTTTTAGACTCCACAACCTCCTCAGGAAGGCTGTTCCATGCATCCACTACCCTCTCTGTGAAAAAATACTTCCTCACATTGCCCTGAACCACCCCCGATCTTTAAATTGTGCCCCTTGTTCTTGTACGCTCTTTTTCTGAAAGATGCTACCCTCTTGGACTCTGTTGATTCCACTGAGGTACTTAAGCATTTCTATCATGTCCCCCCTCTCCCTCCTTTCCTCAAGGGTATATATATTAAGCTCTTTTAGTCTCTCCTTGTATGGCTTCTCTTGCAGACCCTGCACCATTCTAGTTGCCCTCCTCTGGACTGCCTCTATCCTGTCTATGCCCTTGCAGAGATAGGGACTCCAGAACTGGACGCAGTACTCCAGATGGGGTCTCACCAACTGTCTGTACAGAGGGATAACAACTTCCTGTTTTCTGCTGGTGATGCCTCTCCCTCTGCATCCCAGTATACCCCCAGCTCTCCCTACTGCCTTCTCATATTGCTTGCCAACCTTAAGGTCATCTGATATGATTACCCCAGGTCCCTTTCCTTTTTGTTTTTGTTACTACCCCCCCCCCCATTGTGTAATCTTCCCCTGGGTTTTTATTTCCCAGGTGCATTATTTTGCACTTCTTTGCATTAAATCCTAGCTGCCATACTTCCGACCATTCCTCCAACCTTGCCAAGTCCCTTCTCATCCTTTCCACGCCTCCTTGTGTATCAACCGTGTTGCAGATCTTTGTATCATCTGCAAACAGGCATACTTTTCCTTCCAGTCTGTCTGCAATGTCACATATAAAAGCATTAAAAAGGACTGGACCCAGTACTGAACCCTGTGGTACCCCACTAGTAACCCCTCTTTCTTCAGAGTGGACTCCATTTACAATTACCTTCTGTGTCCTGTTGTCCGGCCAATGTTTTACCCAGGCTAGCACCCTGGGACCCACTCCCAGGCTGGTTAATTTGACTATTAATCTTTTGTGTGGGACTGTGTCAAATGCCTTGCTAAAGTCTAGGTAGGTCATGTCCACAGCCCCTCCCTGGTCTACTACTTTGGTCACCCAGTCAAAGAAATCAATTAGATTCATCTGACATGACCTTCCCGCTGTGAACCCATGCTGCCTTGGGTCCTGTGCCCCACTGGCCTTTAAGTACTCAACAATTCTTTCCTTCAGAAGTGATTCCATCACTTTCCCCTACCACAGAGGTCAAACTGACAGGTCTGTAGTTTCCTGCCTCTGTCTTGGTCCCACTTTTGTGAAGGGAAATCACATCCACCTTCCTCCAGTCCTCGGGTCCCACACCATCCTCCCATGATTTGTTAAAAAGGGTAGTCAGTGGTTTCACTAGTTCTCCCCTTAATTCTTTTAGAATTCTGGGGTGAATTCCATCAGGCCCTCTGCTTTGTCCACCTTCAGTTTTAGGAGTTCTTTCAGAACCCTTTCTTCTGTGAAAGGACTGGGATCGACCCCCCCCCCCATCCAGAGTGCTTCTGTTAATTGGATTAGGCACCTGCCCCTCCTCTTTTGTGAATACTGAGTAGAAATATTCGTTCAGTATCCCTGCTTTTTCACTATCCCCCTCTGCCCACCCACCGTTCATTCTATTCAGCCTCACTATCCCTCCTTTTGTCTTTCTACGCTCCCTGATGTACCTATAAAAGGTTTTAACCCCCTTCTTAACCAAGTTGGCTATTCTTTCCTCAGTTTGGGCCTTTACTATTCTGACTTCCCTCCCTGCTTCCTTCTGCTTTAACTGGTACAGCGCTCTGTCCTGCTCCTTCTGTGTTTCCTTATACTTCCTGAATGCTATCTTTTTCTCCTTGACTTTCCCTGCCACCTCTTTTGAGAACCATAGTGGCTTTTTCTTTCATTTTGATTTGTTTATTTGCTTCACACAAAGGCTTGTTGCCTCTGTGATGGTAGTTTTAATGATTCCCCATTGTTGCTCCACCCCTCCTTCTAGCCTGTTTGCTAGTGCTTTTCTGAGGCACTCTCCCATCTTGCCAAAGTCAGCCCTCTTGAAGTCCAGTACCCTCACTTTTGTATGGCTTGACTCTGTAGCTGAGTTTAACATGAACCAGACTGTTTGATGGTCACTTGTTCCCAGATGGCAACCCACTTCTAGATCTAAGATCCTCTCACTGTCCCCACTTGAGAGTATGAGGTCTAAGATTGCTCCCTCACTAGTGGGTTCCGAAACTAGCTGTCTGAGGCCTGCCACCTGTAGGGCATCGAGAATGGCCCTGCTCTTGGATGTGGCTGCAGCAAGTGTGCTCCAGTTAACATCTGGCATATTCAGGTCTCCCATCAACAGTATCTCCCCTTTCTCTGCCATCCTAAGAATGCCTTCTATCATACCCTTGTCCATTCCCTCCCCCTGACCTGGGAGTCTGTATACAACCCCTGTGAGGATAATAGGACTGATTGCCCCAGTCAGGACACTATCCTCACTGAGGCGCAAAAGAAGGATATTGCTGCTCAAAAACATACTGTTGATCTTTTGCACACTACTTCAGGCCCTTCAGGGCCTCCTGACCCGTCTACTGAGGCTGCTTCACATTCGCCTCCTCCTGCCCCTTCCCCCAATATAGGAACAGACAAAAGGGTAAAAGATGTTCTTTTCCTGGAACAAGAAGTGACTGGGGATATCACACCAGATGGGGAGACAGTGAAAGTTTCTGAACCTTCTGATGTGCTCATTGTAGAACATGTGGCTATGCCACCCCCTGATGTAAGCACTACTATGAAATGGAAAGCTTTTAGACAAACCCGTACAAGGTCCAAAATTGCTAACGCTTCTTCCTCTGAGTGTGCTATCCCTTTGAGAAATAAGTCTGATGCATTATGCAACCCATGCTATGAGTCATAGCATGGAGGAGATTCAGAAACCTCCTCTCAGACTATTTTGTCCTCTGATTCTGAAGACAATATTACGCGACCTACAGCAGGCCCAGTCCGGTGAAGGGGTTTTGGGGTTAGACCTAGGAGGAGCACTAGATCTAGGAAATTAACCTGACCCCTTTTTCCTGTTTTTTCTTTAGTTGCCACAGACTTTACAGCTGACTGTTGCCACATTAAATACAAACAGTATTAAAAATGCTCGGCGTTGGCTAGTGATCCTTACCATGTTAAAGGATTTAGCCCATGATATTTACTTTTTACAGGACACTAGAATGAATACTTTGCCCTTTGTTCAAGCTGCTAAATGACTTTGGTGATGGGGCCCCTCTTTTTTTTCTTTTGGGGTGGATGTCTGTGATGGGGTGGGGATCTTATTTCGAGGTGATGGGTTTCATATAACCAAATTAGTGGAGATTCAGTCTGGGAGGGCATTGCTATTGGATTTTATGTACCAAAAACTAGGCATGGAGGGCAATAAATATTTATGCTCCGGTTAGGAAAAAGGATAGGGTAGATTTTTTTCACTGTAATTAAACCTTATTTGTTCACCACTAAGCATATCATTTGGGTTGGGGATTTTAATTGCATAATAGCTAAACAAGATAGGGGGCTCGTACTGATAAAGATTTTTGTGACACTACATGTCTTAAGCATATACTGTCTACCTGTAATCTTCAGGATGCTTATAGGGCTTGTCATTTACAGGGTGGGCATACTTTTTTTCAGGGATGCCTTTCCACCAGGATAGATTTTGTCTTTACAACTCCTCAGGTACATGTCTCTCAAGCTAAAACCTTCCCGACTGATACTTCTGATCATGTGGTCCTGGCAACCATTTTAGGCTTAGGACCACATATGCCGCATGGGACGGGCTATTGGATCTCAATATTAGATTATTGGACAATGAATCTTTATTGCTCACCATTCAAGATTTGTTGAAGGCTCGTATGTTAGTAGCTGGGTTAGTTGATGACTTCAGCACTAGGTGGGTGGTAACTAAAACTGAAATTAAGACTTTAGTTATGCAATTCTCTAAATCACTTCAGACACACTAGTATAAGCAATATCTTCCTTTACGATCTCAGCTGGAGAAATTGTATTCTGCTATTAATACACAACGAGTTAACCTGACTTCACAATTTCAGGCTGTGAAGAAAGATATGGAAGCCCTTCAGTATTCTAGGGCCGCATCTATGTTGCATGAACATAGGATTTGTTCACAGGGTAAAAAAGGTTACGGTGATGTTTTTGATAGCTGTAGTAAGTGGGTATCAGATAGGATTTTATCTGAAGTTAGATCCCATTATAGTTCCTTAGTTACCTCCTCACCTGAGATATCATGGACAGTTACTGATTATTTCAGATGTCTCTATGCTTCTTCGTCTATAGAGAACTCCCATATTTTGAAATTCTAAGACAATTTGGAGTTACCGGTCTTTCTGGTGGATCTTCTTCCATCCCTTATTAGACCATCCATAGGGAGGAAGTAAAACAGGCAATTACTAAACTGAAAAATGATACCGCCCCAGGATTGGATGGCTTACCTATAGAATTCTATAAAATCTTTTGTCCCCTTCTTCTGGATATACTTACAGTGATTTTTAATTGGTGCTTACAGAATCAGAAAATTGATTTTCATACATGTATAACGGTCCAAATTTTACTCTATAAAAAATTATAGAAGTGATCTTAACAACTGGAGATCTCTGAGTTTATTGACCACTGACTTGAAAACTTTAATGAAAATACTTCATGCACGATTACCACTAGTTGCTCCACATTTAATATCTCTAACTCAGATGTGTTCAATACCTGGCAGGTCTATTGAAGATAATCTTCTCCTTATTAGGGAATTGACTGAACAGGGAAAGGAAAATCAGATTACTGGCTACATTACATCTTTAGACCAAGAGAAGGCCTTTGATAGAGTACCACATCACTTTATTATACATGTCCTTCGAACATATGGAGTCCCAGCTGAATTTTGTGCTTGGATCCAGTGGTTGTACCAAATGGCAATGGCTGTGCCACTGGTAAATGTTTTTTTAGGGACCTACATCCCTATACATAAAGGAATGCGACAGGGATGTCCACTGAGCTCCTTATTGTATGTTTTTTGTCTGGATCTTCTCATGAAACTCCTGTATCAGGATAAGTTGTTGGTGGGTTTTTATCCCAAACATAATTCATTTATGATTAAAACTGCTGCATATGTGGATGATCTCTATATCTTTCTTGCTGATTGTGCCTCAGGGCATAGAGCGTTACATCTTATTGATTCCTATTCTGCTATAGCAGGAGCCTCTATTAAGTCCAAAAGTATTGTTCATCCACTTAGTGACTCTACCCTATTACTTGATGAACTACAGGATATACTTGTTTCAAGGGAACCTTTTAAAGTTCTAGGAATACTTTTTGGGAGGGGGGATAATGCTTTCTTAAATTGGTCTGAAAAATTGGACATTGCAAAATGTAAGGTGGGTATTTGGAAAACTTGGCAGCAGACGAAACAGAAGAAGGTTATGATGGTTAAAACCTTCTTGCTTCCTCTTTTTCTATACCTTAGTGTTGTGCACCCTATCCCTCACACCCTGTAAACTACTCTGTTAAGCTTATTTTTCCAGATTATTTGGGACATAGGCTAAATCCTATCAAATGGGATATACTTTATTTGCCCATTGCTCAGGGTGGTTTACATTTTGTTAATCCCATTTCTTTCTATTCTAGTGTTTTTGGTTTTTTTTTCAGAGGACTCGGTTAGATTTCACTAAACCACACAGTAAAGCCTGGGTGTTGTTTGCTGATTCTTGATCAAGGCCTTTGTGTAGAGTCTGGTCTTTACAGGGAGGACTGTCTTCCTTGACATGTTTACATGTCACAGGTATATGTTCATCCAGCCTTTAACAAGATTAAAAAATGTAATCTTCTCTCTGATCAGATTGTGTCCAAACCTGGTAATTCAATATACTCCATCATACAAGCACAGGCTCATGCCATTTCCCCTGAGTTTAAGGGTATTCTGGATATACATTATGGAAAAGTGCTCCTGGTCTTGCAAGATGTGAGAATTCAGCCCAGACTGTGGGATGTTTCATGGTTGTGTAGTCATGGTAAACTTAATGTTAAGGGCAATGCAAAACATAAGAGTCAGCTTGAAATAATGTGTCCTAGACCATCTTGTGTGGCCCAGGAGGAATCTATGTCTCACTTTCTAATACATTGCCCCTATGTGCAAGCTGTGTGGGACAGTTTAGCTACACGATGGAATGATCCAAAATGGCTAACAGTGCCTTATGTGGAAGTGGTGGGTTTTTTTTATTGTCATGTACTAACCTTGATAAGGGATTTCTCAGACTTTTTTTTTGCCTTGTTTAAATTTATTTTGTGGCAATTTTGGTGCCAATTTGTTTAGCAGCAAGTTTATACTAACCCAGTATGTGTAGTGGAAAAACCTGAGCAGGATTTATTGTATCACTGTATGTATGAAAAACAACATGTAGGGTATGATGAATGGATAGCATGTTAGAAGGTGGTACCTTTTTTGAAAGATAAAATTGGATTAATTGTTATGTTCCACCCCTCCAGTCTGGGTTCTAATTGTACCGCATAATGCTGTTTTTTTTTTCCTTTTGTATTTCCTTTGTTTTTGTTTATAATTCTCCTGCTTCATATTTACATGTCACATGATTGTTTGGTATTTATTTTTGTATATCCTTGTTGTGTTGTTATAATTAAATGTTCCCCTACTCTTTTCGAGAAGTGCCATGGGATCTTTAACATCCACCTGAACTACCACCAGAACAGGCAGATGGGACCTTAGTTTAATGTCTCATCCAAAAGATGGCACCTCAGGAGTGCAGCACCTGCCTCATGCTGTACTACAGTGTCAAGATTGGGATTTAATCCAAGTGCCTGGTGTGGGGATAGAACCCACAGCCTTCTGATCTGCCAGCCTCAGAAGTGAGTGTGCTACATGCTGAGCCACAGCCACAGCCACTGCCACTGACACTGTTAACGTGTATGGGATGACAGGTGTTCACCAGTCACAGGAAAGAGGTCATACTGGCACTATACAGGTCACTGGTTAGACCTCACCCAGAAAGCTGTGTACAGTTCTGGAGACCTCATTTGAATGTATAAAGTGAAGAGCAACAACAATGATCCAGAGCCAACAGGGAAGGTCTTATGAGGAGATACTAATAAGTCTTAGTATGTATTAACTAGAGGACAGAAGGGAGAGGAGGATATAATAGAAACATAGGGCTCGATTTAAAATGGGAACTTTTGGCTCAAGGTGCCTGTGCCAAACAGCTTTGATACAAGTGGCACCTTGCATCAAAGTTTGCAGCAATCCTGTTTTTTGAACACAAGCTGCACTGAAGTCAGCATGCCATACGCCAAAGCTGCCCTGCACTGCCCTTGTGGCAGGAGTACCCTTCTACCAGGTTGCAAGGTGACTTGCACCATGGTGGGGCTGCACCATCTCTTTTTTTGGAATTCTAGAAGCCCTGCCATAGACACAATGGGGCTCAGTTTAGACCAGTATGGAGCTAGTCTAGGGGCCCTGTGCCGCAGTAAGGAATGGAAGTGACTGGGGGGAACTGCGAGGAGTGGTCCAGGGGCACAGGAAGCATGGTAGTGCCCTAGATGGCAACATGGGTATGGAGAAAAAAGGGTGGTAAGGTGGCACCTGGCAGAAGTGCCTTATGCACATACAGAGAGATGATCAGCAAGAATGGACCATGACCAGCCCCAAGTGGACACAGCCCTTGCACCTGCTCCATAGGCGACAGTGTCCCAAACACTATTAGTGGGCAGCAGCCTGCCAGCACACAGGGGAGTAAATAGCAGGGGAGCTTCACAGTGCCCAGGTACATACCCCTCCCCCAGCTCCACCCTGCAGCCACTGCTGCCTACCTACAGTGTTGGAGAAAGTGGCACCTTCAGGGCAGGTGCCACAGCTGTGTTCCCCTGAATCTGGGTCCTGGTCCCTTCCTACTAATCCCCCTGTACGAGGGCTGATTGTTTGTCTGTACTAGCACTAGGCATGCCTGCAGAGTGCCAGATCATGACCCTCACGTTGCTGCCATGCCCCCGTCATTGTCTAGGCCACTCCTCATGCTCCTCCTCCTGCTCCATGTCCCATCGTGGCGAGAATATTACCCCCCCACCTCTGCGGCCCTTCTAGTGTTGTGCTGGGCAGGGGAGTTGAGGAATCCCTGCATCAAACCCTGCAGATGGACCAAATCTTCATCGCAATCCTGTGGCTGTGGCAACTCTTGGGTTTTTGGAGCAGGGACCCCCATTTTTATAAAAATGGGTGCAGTTTCCCTGATGCGCCCAGGGTTTTCAGCATCCCTAGATTGATGCACCTTGCTTCACTCCACGTGCACTTTTAAAATTGGGTCCATAACCTACATGTGGGGATTTAACAAGATAACTTCCACAGAGTTGTTTGTGCTGAGGGGCAGTACATCCACTATGAGGCACAACATCATTCTGGAAGAGAAGAAATTCAGAAAAGACATCAGGAAATACATTTTCATGGTGTGGATGATGGACAGCAAGAATAGAGTACCTGCAACAGGGTCAATGGTGAGAATATATCAGGGTTCAAAATACAATGGGAGGGAGGAAGGAAGGGGTTGGAGGAACACTGAAGGGGAAGTTAAGCTAAGTAATACATGACAAGGCAGACAAAAAAGACTTTTGGGGCATGATTTTCAAAGTGTGGTGCAATGCCAGTGTTCGGCCCTGCATCCTTGCACTTATGTTCTGGCAGTGAGCAAACCCTTTGCTGCAACTGTGACTGATTTAACAATCTCGGGTGCAGTTGTGACAGTTTTCATGAATTATGGAAGCTTGCGCCAAATATCTGGTGCAAGCTCCATAAAAATAGCCCCCAGGACTGCCACAAATTAGATCAGAAAAAGTAGGTCTAACTTGTGGCAATTGCCGGTAGGGATAGAAAATCCTGTCAGATTGCCGCAATCCCCATGTGCCGTATAGTCAGCGTATGAAGGTTGAGGCAATCTAAGGCTTTCAAAAGTCCAGCCCTTAGTTTTTTTTCTGTCCTTTTCTATGTTTCTGACAACTATAAGCCACAGACTGAAGGGCTTGTCAGAGCACACACAGGTATCACTGTTCCTTTAAAACAGCACCTGCTAACTCTTTAACAATCCTATATATATAGAATACTGGATGGGCAATCATGACCATCCAATCTGTATTCCACAGAGAGGTTCTGAGTACCTCTGACTTCAAAAGGAAAGCTTGAGAGGTCTGAGGTAATCAAAACCCCAAAGGAGGACCAGCAAAAGAATTGTGTGGACTACAGTGGGCTCAGGGAGGATGAGGCGGGCGGATCAAAAGCACATCCTTCACCCAGTGCAACTAAGAAACTCCTACACAGTTTTAGAGGAGCAGGAGGATCCTACTGGAACATCTGAAGTTGTGACCTTGGTGGACCAGAAGATTCTACAGAAGAGAACCCCACAGGTGGGCAGAAGAGGACCCCTAAGGAAGAAGAAGCTTCTCCTAGTGGGGGACTCCATAGTCCAGAGAGTGGAATTTGGGACAGGAACAGGGGAGGAAAGGAAGGTAATGTGTCTACCAGGAAGTACAGCTTCAAGTGATGGAGAGATAGTCCAGGGAATTGCTAAAGCAGTAGCAAGACAGGGGAAGCTTGATGTCATTAGTCATCTGGGGACAAATGACCTGATTGGAGACAAGGCAGGGATAGCAAGGGTGCAGGAGGATTTCAGGACGTTGGGAAGGGGCCTTGCACAGGTAGCAAGCTCTGTGACCTTCTTAGGGATGCTGCCTGTCCACCATTAGGGGGAGGCTAAGAACCTCTGCACCAAGGACTTCAACACTTGGCTGGAGAGCTGCTGCAGAGAAAAGGGTTTGGCTTCATTGGGAACTGGGGACCCACCTGGAGGAATATGACCCTGTACAAGGGGGATAGTCTACACCTGTCCAGTGAGGGGACTGCTATCTTCAGTGAATAGTTTAAATCCTTCATTGGCAAGCATTTAAACTAACAAGGGGATGGTAGAAGGATGCAAGGGGAACCAAACTGCCCATCCCGACAAGACTGAGAAGTCAACATGGAGGACCTTAATGTTATGGTATCACCAGAGAAAACTAAATATGTAGAAGGTAAAAAAACAGAGAACAGGAGGAAAGGGGTTGAAAATGGGAAGGGTAAACAGAGGAGGCAAAAAGACAGCAGGGGTGATGATAAAAGGACAAATGGCAGGACCCAGAAGGCAATGTATACCAATGCCAGCAGCCCTGGGAATAAAATCTCAGACCTGGTGGCCTTGATAATGGAGGCTGACCTGGACTTGTAGCTATTACTAAAATGTGATATACTGGAAACCATAACTGGGATGTAGCAGTACCAGGTTATACTCTGTTTAGAAGAGACGGGGGGAGGGGGTGGCTCTTTACATCAGTGAGGGTATTAGGGTGACTGAGGTACAGGGAATGCAGGAGGGGCAGAGGTACTTTGAGTTACCCTTGAGATGAGTACCAGCACTCCTGTTCACATGGGCATGATATACAGACCTCCAGCACAGGGAGAGGAGGTGGACAGGGTTTTAGTAGCATTCACCCACATGATGGCAGGTAAAGGGATGGTGCTACTGGTAGGTGATTTCAATCTGCCAGATGTGGATTGCAGCATCCCAGCTGCTGCCTCAGCCAGGAGCAGGGACATCCTGTACTCTGTACAAGCTGCAGGCCTCAGACACTTAGTCATAGAGCCTACCAGGGAGGGTGCAATTTTGGACCTAGTACTCACCAATGGGGACAGAACTGAGGAAGTCAGGGTGAGCCAACACCTGAGATCCAGTGATCATCGCACAGTGTGGTTCAGCATGAGTACAGCTGCATATGGGTATATATGTCTCAAGTGTGCATTGGCAGGGAGGGACAAAAAGGGGGGATTGGAGGAGCAGTGGGCCCATCTGAAAGGAGCCATAATGGAGGAAACAAACCTTTGCATCAGGCAAGTAAACAAGGGAAAGAGAAAGCCACTATGGTTCTCAAAGGTAGTGGCCGGGAAGGTAAGGGCAAACAAGATGACTTTCAGGAAATACAAGGAAACAAGGTGGGAGGAGGACAGGGTAATGTATCTGGATAATCAGACTGAGGCAGGGAATGCAGTCAGGAGTGCAAAGGCACAATGGAGAAAAAAACAGCACAGGAGGTAAAGAATGGTGGCAAGACTTTTTATAGGTACATTTGTGAAAGGAGAAAAACCAGGGATGGGATAGTAAGGCTTAAAGGGGAAGAAGGACGGTGTGTGTGGAAAGAGACCTGGCAAAAGCATGAATATTGAACAAATTATTTTGTTCTGTATTCACAGAAGAAGAAGGTGAGAGACAACAGTTAGGCAACATGAACAAATATGGGAGGGAGAAGGAAACCAGTCCAATTAAAAATGAGAGTCCTAAAGGAACTCACAAAACTGAAAGTGGACAAGGCAATGCGACCAGATGGGATATATCCTAGAATATTAAGGAACTACGGGAGGTGCTGGCGCCCCCATTGGCAGCACTGTTCAACGAGTCAGTCAATATGAGAGTGGTTCTGGAGGACTGGAGGAGGGAAGATGAAGTCCCTCTTCACAAAAGTGGCAGTAGGGAGTAGGTTGGAAACTACAGACCAGTCAGACTCACCCCAATAGTGGGACAGATTATGGAATCACTTCTTAAATGAAGGATCATGGAACATCTTGAAGCCCTCAGAGCACAGGGACCGAGACAGCATGGATTCACAGCAGAAAGGTCATGTCAAACAAATCTAATTGATTTCTTTGACTGGGTGACTAAGGTTGTGGATCAGGGGGGAGTGGTGGATGTTGCCTAGCTGGAGTTCAGTAAGGCATTCAATACAGTTCCACATAGAAGACTTGTGAATGAGCTGGGCAGCCTGGGAGTGGGTTACAAGGTGGTAAACTGCGTTAGAAACTGGTTGAGTGATAGAAGACAGAGGGTCATCGCAAATGATGCTCAATCTGAGGAAAGGAGGGTGACCAGTGGGGTGCCACATGGATCAGTCCTGGGCCCAGTCCTGTTTAATGTCTTCATAAGTGACATTGTGGAGAGGCTAGAGGGAAAGGTATGCCTCTTTGTGGATGACTCTAAAATCAGCAAAAGGGTGGACACTGTGGGAAGGTGGAAAAAATGAGGAAGGAGCTAGATAAACTGCAGGAATGGTCCAGAGTGTGGAAGCTGAGATTTAATGTGAAAAGCGCAAAATCATGCATTTGGTGTGCAAGAACCCAGGGGAAGATTATGTGATGAGGGGGGAGAAACTGATGGTCACAAAACAGGAAAGGGATTTGGGGGTAATCATATCTTATGACATAAAGATAGCCAAACAATGTGTCAAGGCTGTGGGGAGAGCGAATGAGATGCTAGGGTACATAGAGAGAGGTATCACCAGCAGAAGGAAGGAGGTGGTGATGAGTGGTGATGCTTCTGTACAGATCATTGGTGAGGCCTCATTTGGAATATGGTGTTCAGTTCTGGAGGCTGCATCTCTGTAAGGTTGCAAACAGAGTGGAGGCAGTTCAAAGAATGGCAACAAAGATGGTGTAGGGCCTGCACCAAAAGTCATATGAGGAGAGACTGGAAGACCTCAATATGTATACCCTGGAGGAAAGAACAGACAGGGGAAATATAACAGAAACCTATAAATATCTAAAAGGCATAAATAGGGTACAAGAGGCTAGCATTTTTCAGAAAAAGAGATGTCCAGGAATGAGGGGGCATGACATGAGGATCAAAGGTGGTACACTAAGGGGTAGCATGAGGAAGTATTTCTTCACAGAAAGGGTGGTGGATGAATGGAATTGACTCCCAGCAGAGGTGGTGGGGGCAAACACGGTGGGGGAACTCAAGTATGCGTGGGACAGGCTTAGTGGAACCCTAGCAATAGAAATGAGGAGGTAAAGCCGGAGATCAAGTAGGGCCTTAGACAACTAGCATTGGAACCCACTCGAGAGGGAGCAGTCTTAGACCTGGTTCTCTCAAATGGAGATGGAAAGAGGATCACAGATGTAGAAGTTGGTAGCCATCTGGGAAATAGCCACAATTTTACAGTATGGTTTACTATAAACACAGCAACAGAGTCAAGCCATACAAAGGCAAAAGTATTGGACTTCAGGAGGGCTGACTTTGCCAAAATGGGTGAGTGCCTAAGAAATGCACTAGCAAATGGGAAGGAAGGAGGGGTGGAAGAACAATGGGGAATAATAAAAACTGCCATCACGGAGGTAACAAGCCTTTGTGTGAATCAAATAAACAAAACAAAACGATGTAAGAAACCACTATGGTTCTCAAAGGAGGTGCCAGTGAAGGTTCAAGAGAAAAAGAAAGCATTCAGAAAGTACAAGGAATCACAGGAGGATCAGGACAGAGAATTGTATCAGTTAAAGCTAAAGGAAGCTGGGAAGGCAGTCAGAACAGCAAAGGCCCGAACCGAGGAAAAGATAGCCAGTTCAGTTAAGAAGGGGGATAAAACCTTTTTTAGGTACATCAGAGAGTGAAGGAAGACCAAGGGAGGGATAGTGAGGCTTAATGAAGGGGGGTGGGGTGGGCAGAGGGTGACAGTGAAAAGGCAGAGATACTAAACAAATATTTTTGCTCAGTATTTACAAATGAAGAGGGGAAGGTACCTAAAACAAACAACAGAAACACTCTGGATACAGAACTTGGTACCAGCCCATTTACAGAAGAAAGGGTTCTGAAAGAACTCTTAAAACTGAAGGTGGACAAAGCAATGGGGCCTGATAGGATTCATCCCAGAATTCTAAAAAAACTAAGGGTAGAACTAATGACACTACTGACTACCCTCTTTAACAAATCATGGGAGGATGGGGTGGTACCTGAGGACTGGAGGAGGGCAGATGTGATTCCCCTTCACAAAAGTGGGAGCAGGGCAGAAGCAGGAAACTACAGACCTGTTAGTTTAACCTCAGTGATAGGGAAAATGATGGAATCACTTCTGAATGAAAGAACTGTTGAGTACCTAGAAGCCAGAGGGACACAGGACCCAAGACAACATGGATTCACAGTGGGAAGGTCATGCCAGATGAATCTAATAGATTTTTTTGACTGGGTGACCAAAGTAGTAGATCAGGGAGGGGCTGTGGACATGGCCTACCTAGACTTTAGCAAGGCATTTGACACAGTCCCACAAAAGATTAATATACAAGTTAGCCAGCCTGGGGTGGGTCCCAAGATGATAGCCTGGGTAAAGAATTGGCTGGAGAATAGGACAAGAGAGGGTAATAGTAAATGAAGTCCACTCTGAAGAAAGGGGGGTTACTAGTGGGGTACCGCAGGGTTCAGTATTAGGACCGGTCCTCTTCAATGTCTTTATAAGTGACATTGCAGAGGGACTGGAAGGGAAAGTATGGCTCTTTGCAGATGACACAAAGATCTGCAACAGAGTTGATGCACAAGGTGGGGTGGAAAGGATGAGAAGGGACTTGGCAAGGTTAGAGGAATGGTCAGATGTATGGCAGCTTAGATTCAATGCTAAGAAGTGAAAGGTAATGGACCTGGGAAACAAAAACCCAGGGGAAGAGTACACAATGGGGGGTGAGATACTAACAACAACAAAAATGGAAAGGGAACTGGGGGTGGTCATATCAGATGACTTAAAGGTGGGCAAGCAATGTGAAAGGGCAGTAAGGAGGGCTGGGGGATACTGGGATGCATAGGGAGAGGCATCACCAGTAGAAAACAGGAAGTTGTTATCCCTCTGTACAGACAACTGGTGAGACCCCATCTGGAGTACTGTGTACAGTTCTGGAGATCCAGTCTCTGCAAGGACACAGACAGGATGGAAGCTATCCAGTGGAGGGCAACTAAAATGGTGCAGGGTCTGCACCGGAAGACGTATGAAGAGAGACTAAAGGAGCTTAATAGGTATAGCCTCGAGGAAAGGAGGGAGAGGGGGGACATGATAGAAACTTTCAAGTACCTCAAGGGAATCAACAAAGTCCAAGAGGGTAGCATCTTTCAAAAAAAGAGGTGTGCAAAAACAAGGAGGCACAATTTGAAGATGGGGGAGGCAGCTCAGAGGTAATGTGAGGAAGTATTTTTTCACAGAGAGGGTTGTGGATGCATGGAACAGCCTTCTGGAGAAAGTTGTGGAGTCAAAAACAATGGTTGAATTCAAGCATGCATGGGACAGTCATAAGGCAATTGTGGGGGGGGGTAGAAAGAAGTAGGCTGCTGGTTAACTAGGATCTGCAGCTTATCCATTAGGTAGGGAAATGGGCAGACTGGGTGGGCCAAGCGGTCCTTGTCTGCCATCAAATTCTGTTTCTATGTTTCTATGCAGGGAAAATGGAAAGACTAGATGGGCCTAGTGGTCATTATCAGCCATTATGTTCTATGTTTCTGTGTTAAGTGGCAGCTCAGGCTAGTTAGGCATGCGGTTGCCCATCCAACATTTTTTATGGTTGTATAGTTTGGAGGGTCCAGTTGTTTTAGGGGTTTAATAAGCTCTGGACGGTTGGCTGAATAGTGAAGAAAACACCACAACCATCATAACAGTTCACTTTTATTTTGATAGCTTAGCTTGATGTACATGCAGGAGTTCTTTCCATTTAAAAACAAAAATTGTACAGTTTCTAGAGGGGTTCAAAATTCTGTTGTATCACAGAAGGAAACAATCATGTTCCATGTTCCTTGGACTATGGTAAAATAGCATTTTGAAAGGGATGGAAGGCCATATATAACAACACTGTACTATATACACCATATGAGATATATTTATAGCATTTAAAAAACAGTGACACTAAGTATTGCCAACTGGCTGCAACTAAATACATTGTGATAATAGTATCAGGCTTTCTTTAGATATGATGGAACCTGATGCTGGACACTGCTTTAATCTACTTTACTAAAGTCAGGGATCATTGTAGTGGATTTTAATTGCTCAGACAACAGCATGATGTTGGATTTAATAAACTTATAGTCATTCTAGCAAATTGGGTTTTACTTAATATTTCTGATAATATTCTGGTTGGACAGTACCAGGGCCAAAATTGTTTCCCTCTGTTTTATCTGTGCACCTATTGTGTGAAGAAGTTGTCCTTCACCCCTATTGGCAACCTGACTTTTCTAGCAATACCTTCTGAAACAGCCACACCTACAATACAGGAGATTGTCTTCTTCTTACTGAGCATTTACCAAAATTATGGAAATGCTGACAAGCTAGGATAATTTTCTCCCAGTTCAGTAAAGAATAAAGAAAAAATCTACATGCTAAATGCAGAGCAGGCAGCCATTAAAAAAAATAAATAAATAAGTAAATGGCTAAGCTTGGAAATAAAATTGATACATAATTAACCTTAGTACACCGTTCATGCAGGACAGTGTTACTATGCAACATTTAGAAAATGTTGAGAACTCTCTAAGATATGGGGACTTACAGTTGTTTGTTGTTCCTTGTGATTCTTTTGAGGGGGACATTCCACAACTGGTGAGAGATGTATTTGCTGATGCATTGGAATATTCACTGGTGAATATCCCACCTGTATAGAAGGAATAGAGATTCAAGGTTTAATCTATGATATAAACTATATATTTCAAATATATACACTAGGGATGCTAAGAATTAACCAGTTTTGATCTGATTGGATTGTTCATGAATTTAGGAATTTCTGATTCCCAATCTGAGGCCTATCCAAACCTAAAAAAAACATAAATGTAAGATTTGGATTTGGAGTCCTAAATCCTGAATTCCCGTGTAAAAATTGCTTTGGGATTTAGTTTAGGAGTTAAGATTTTCAGACTGCAGTTCTTAAAATCATTGTTCAAAAACTTGGATTGGAATCTAACAAATCCAATTTAATTCAGCAGATTCCCCCCCGGGGGGGGAGAAAAACGTAAAATGGCCCCTCGGCAGAATGATTGCTGGACGCCGCAGGCCCTGCTCCCATGAACAGGCAGCAACCCCTCTCACCGGATCCATTCCGGTGGGTTGAGAATTCCCCACCACCCTGCCATGGAGGAAAGCAGAGGGGTAAGCTGAGAGGTGGAGACAGGGCTGGATGCCCTGGCAGGAGGGAGTGCCACAGGGGATGAGGTGATAAAATATATTAACAGCAAAAAAAAAAAAGTAGGTGACATTTAAAAAGGTGGTGCTAAGAACATATTGCGGAGTAGTTTACCATCAGCAAGTCATTTCCTCTTGATGGTAGCTGGCTCTTGATCCTTCACAGTCTCTTGGTTCTCAACCATGGGGTCTGTTGGAGAAAGGGTCGGTGAATAGGGTTTCACACATAAAATCCTTTAACTACAGTAGATGTCATGAGAGCAGCAAGTGTTAATACTGTACCATCTAGGCAGGTGTTGTGTGTGTATAATATGCCTGCCTGTAGGAAACCCTGAACACACGCCTCTGCTCGTGTGGACAGTTTTGCCATGCTTGTTACCAGCCACTGTGCGTGGCGTGCCTTCAGTGCTGTAGATCTTAGATCTATATTAATTTGTGAGCTGCTGTTCCTGACCTGCAGCTGCTCTGATATTTGCTGTGCATACCAGTCAGTAAATTGCATTTTGAGTTTGTCTTTAAATATTTTATTAATTGAGATGCCCAATGGTTGTAGCAGGTTGCTGCAAGATGCAGGCATGTAGATTGGTATGATATTGTTTGCCTCAAAGTTTTCAAAGACATCTGCTATTGTATAGCCCCTGAACAATCTTAAAAACAGTACTGTGTGCTGCTCATCTGGGAGATTCATTTGAGCTTTTTATTTTTGAAATGTAGGGTACAATCACTTGGTATATAGGGTAGTGGTGCTAGAATTAGCCTAATGGTTTTCAGTGTGGGCTATGCTCCAGTCATCTGGGAACAAGAAGTGGGGATGGCATTGATCAGTTTTCCCCTGGTATATGACCTGGGGAGGAAGGTAGTGACCTGATAATGATACACATAACACCACAGTGACTTGTCTTTTGTCCCCCAGACCAGACAATTGAATTTGTTTCTTTCCAGTTGTGTCCATTGTCAGCAAGGGATCAAGTTTACACCTGTTTCATCGAGGTTAAGAATTAGTTCCTTTGTCACTTGTTCTTGCATTGCTGCTGTTGAAATGTGCTTCAGAAACTATGACTTTAAGTCAGGGAAGTCCATAGGGGTCTTTCTGGATGCTTTCATTCCCTTTATTTTGCTGAACCCCATATGGTTCAAGAATAACTAGGACCACTGCCTCAAAAACGAAAGGGTGCCACCATTTTCCATGAGCATATGAGGGTGCGTAGTTTTAACAATGCCAGTCACTGTTGCTGCCAAAATACGACCAGCTCAAAGAAGAATCAGAGCTATGGCTGACCGCTGCATTTGTCTATGACAGCTATCAGGTGATGGCTAGCAGTCAGCTAGTAGTGGAGCAATGCTAATTTGTCGCACTGCTGAAAGTGAATGTTGGGCCACGATATATAAACTTGACGTGATACTAAATAGTTCTACAGTAATTTGTGTGGCTCCACTGTTGTGCTTTAAGAAAGGATGAGTGTCTTTAGGATTCTTAGGTGTCCAGTTGGCCTGGTAGCACAGATGGTAGTGCTGCTGCAGTAGAATCTATTCTGAGCAGTCCTGTGTTCAAATCCCAGATAGGGCACTTATTTCTTTCTCACTGCTAAATTGTACTTCAAATATATGCACAGTGCACTCCATGTAAAAATAATTAAATTATTGTTTGTGAGGCTTCATGGTGTGCCAAAGATGAGTGTTTTTGGGAAATCTAGAATGCTAGTTGTCCTGCAAAAACAGCTGGTAGTACAGTGGAACGATAGTCTGAGCTTGCATGAGTTCAAATTCCAGCTAAGAAACTTAGTAGTAGTAGTACACATTTTATTCTGATATCAGAAAAGGATAACCCAATTTAGCTGAAGCTCATTTTCAGTGGGGTCCTGTAATACAAAATACCGGTTCCACAGTAAAATTACATATGTTAAGAATATACAGTACAAAACAACAATACTGTCTTACAATATCCCAATAAATAAGCATACAAACTTAACTACAGCAAACTCTTGGAGACTTAGCAGCATTTATAAACCATGGCCTTATGGCATTCCAAGATAGTACACTCTTATTTAACCTCAGGTAGCCTGGTAAACTATTCCATAGTCTGGGACCCGTGAGTATAGAGCTAGAACTACCCTTTACAGTTTTCATAACTGGCAGCAAATACTCATTATATCAACTTATATTCTTTCTCATGTTTAAACTCTATTTCTGACATATGCACACACACTCCTCATAAATAAATAATGTCATTCTAATTTGTGTGGCTCTAGGGTGTGCTGTAAGAGAGGATTAGAGCTCTGTGGAATGGGAAAATTCTGAATCTGCTGAATGTCAATGAAATTTCACAAAATGTCATGGAATTTCATCAGAATTTTGCAGAATTATTAAAATTAGTAATTTGGTTATAACTCAGCTGCCTTTCAAGCTAGAACTCTGAAATGTAGAATATATACTTTTTGGGTTAATGGCTACTAACAATACCATGACATTCAGATGGACAGTTTCAGAATTATAGGTGTTCAAATGTTGTCATTTTATTGTTTGTGTGAAATTTCATGAACATTTTTATCTGCATGTACCTTAACCATCTATTAGGTCAGGGACCTCAAATCGGGCATGATTATTTGATGATAGGTGTTCTAACAATGTGCGAGATTTCATGATAATATGATGCATTGTCTCAAATTTATATGTGTTCAAAATTTGTCATTTCATTTTTTTCAGGAAATTTCATGAAAAATGCTCATCTACATATAATTCAGGTGCATTTGGAGTTAGACGTGTGTAAATTAGTACAGATAACCTTTTTGTAATGCTTATAGAATGATCTAAATATGGAGAGAATTAGATAAGTTTTTTTAAGTTACAGGGGTTCAAAACGTTACTATGTAAATATTTCCAAAACTTTGGGAAAACTATCAAAAATGTGGATGTTTGTAACTCCTCTGCTCTTGCATGCATAGAGTGAACATTTGACATTCATATCCATAGTCAGTGTATCCTGGTGTCTGACACAAATGGATAAATTGGTTAAGTAGTTTTAATTTTGCAGAAGAAAAACAAATGATTAGTAACATTTTCTCACATATTTATGATAGCATATACTGTAGATGAAGCATCCAAAATTTTTTGTGTGGAATTTAACATTCATAATACACATATCACCACTTCATTTGATAACCTGGGCTGAGCTTTTTGCAGTCCTGCTGTTTCTTTCTGGGTGACTATTCTCCCCACCCCTTCTCATTTGGCATACCCAGACTGACTCAGTAGAACTACTGATCCCACTAATATCATCTTTGTTCTTTACAGTGACAAACTCCCTTAAAACACGAGTCACCTACTCCTTTTCCTTTCAATCTACCCTGTTGGGATAGCCAGAATTCTTTCTTCCTGCTGCACACGACATTGTCTTCCCCCCACTACATCTTTTTGAGTACTTCTAAGTCCTAGACTTGCATGTACACCAGGCTCCATGGATCACAAATTTATAGGATGTGATCCTTAATTATCCCACATTCAGGTTGGAATTGTTGACACTGTGCTTTCTTGCTCCAACCTGGGGGTCTACCACTATTGTGCTACCCAGCTTAGCTGTTCATTTCCTTGGTGAAACTGTGCATCTAACTCCAGAACCTGGTGACCCCTGTACTACCTGTCTCTTATACCACTATCCTTTAATTAAAATCCCCCAGATAAGGTTTAGTGAAATTAGAAAATTCCAGTTTTATGGAATGTTTCATGAAATTCTACAATTTTCACAAAGACTCATGGGATTTGACTTTAAGTACAGATGTCATTTTGCAATTTCTCACAGCAAGCAATTAATAAAATTGGGACAGTTTCCTTGTAAGGTCTAAGAACCTGCCAAATTTAGTGGAATTGCATTCTCCAGTTTTAATGTTTTACGGGTTTATAAAGTTGTAGTTTACAGTCATACAAAATTTAACTTTTAAATGTTGTGAAAGTTTGACTACTTTTAATTCAGTCCATTTAAAGCAGCAAATATGAACTTTTTCAGAAATGACCATGTGGTATAGTAGTTTAAATGCTTCAACTCTGGTTAAATTTGGATATGTAGTTTTAAATTTAGAGGGACCTAACTTAATTTTAAGATGTGGCAACATGTTTGGCAGTCTATAACTCAGTCCCATTTAAAGTTAGAAATATGAAACTATGTGCATGTACAAATGTAGTGATAGCCTGTATACCTGTCCATTGTTGTAATATTCCAATGAATACTATCAAAATTATACTAAAATTACAGAAATCCAAATTTTGGTGAACTATTTGGCAACCTATAACTCAGCTTCCATTCAAGCTTGAGACTTAAAACATGGTGCATATTCTACGTGCTTCTCTAAATCCTGATACTGTGGAGAAAGTTTGATAAGAAATTTTTAAATTATCTCAAAATAACTGAAAATTAAATTTTTTATTAAATGTTTGGCCACCCATAACTCTGCCCCCTTTCAATCCACAACTCTGAAACTTGGTACACTCTTGTAAACCATGTGGTACTGTATATGTTCCAGATGTGGTATTAATTGGACATGTACTTTTAAAAGTATAGTGAAGTAACTGCAATACAAAATTTTGCAAAATTCTGCAGAATGTTCATGAACATTCCACAGAATTCCACAGAATCAGAATGGTCTTTTTGTGGGCATTCTGCAGGCAGAATTTTATATTATGCACAGCTCTAGAGAGGATGAATATGTTTTGGATCACTAGGTTTCCAGTTAGCCTAGTCGCAAAGGTGATTGTGCAGTGGAATGTTATTCTGAGCAGGCCTGGGATTAAATTCCTGCTAGGACATTAACTTCTTTCTCATTTCTAAACTGTATTTCAAATATACTCACATCAAACTACTTGTAAATAATAATATGAAAATAATATTACAAAAGAACAAATTGATGAGACTGAAACCAGGGAGTGTGGTCCCAACTCCCAAATCCAAAGTCTGAATCAGATCACCCTCAGCTCCCCAATCAGTAAGAAATGTTTTTACCTATTCCATCCCAGCAAAGTTTTGAAATGCATAACGGCACTGTCTTAAATACAGCATGATTGAAAGGAGGGTTAAAATGTGGACAAAGAAAATTTATATATTTACAGATGTCTGACTGACAAAAAAAAATATCAGGCGGTATATCCTACTGCCGAAAAGTGATGTTTATCAGATTGGAGACTCACTTAGTCTTTGGTTCCCCAGCATGTCCAAAATATCACATTAAACAAAAAAAATACACATTTTCTTTTAATGTGATCACCTAAAGCTATTTTTTAATTCAAACAACAGACAATGTCTCAGCTGACTCTTCAGACTTGATCTCATCTTGTTCTACTTCCTCTGTTCTGAGCCTTGAAAGAAATTTGGACCCCCCAAATGGGTACTGACTAATCTTTGAATTGTTTTCTAAACCCAGTCAACAGTTAAGGATTTTATTTTAATATACAGAAACACTGATATTTATCTCTCTACTTCTACACTGTGGTTACACTGGGAAAACATTAAACAGTTTTATGTATTGGCCATGCATGCAGACTAAATTGTTAGAGCTTTCAATGAATTTTGCTTAATCTATGAACATCTTATTTTCAAATGTATGGTTTATTTTACAGAGTGTAAACTAACATGATTGAAAGAAGGGTTCCTTTGAAATGTTATTTTCACTGCTTTATTCTGTGACTCCTATTTAACTTTTGTTTCTCTCTCCTGCTTAGCCACAGGTACCTTGGCCCCTAACCAGGTGCGATCCTGTGACTG
The DNA here is from genome assembly GCA_016271365.2 of Neoceratodus forsteri. Classification (NCBI taxonomy): domain Eukaryota; kingdom Metazoa; phylum Chordata; order Ceratodontiformes; family Ceratodontidae; genus Neoceratodus; species Neoceratodus forsteri. Next base: position 1,646,155,375 of record CM057450.1, read on the forward strand.
GCGGTGCGGCTTGGCCACTGCCCACCCCTTCTTCCTGAAGCAAATCCTCCTGTTTGCTGCTGCAAGGTACAGTCCCATCTCCCGGCTCCTCAGGTCCAAGGGCACCTTAACTTTGAAGTGTGCATCTTCTCCTGCTACTGGCTGACTGTACTGTGGCCCCTACCTGACTGGTTTTCTGGATTCCAACCAGCCAATCGGGGAAGTGGAACTGAATCCTGGTCTTGGTCAAAAGCCCTTCTGTGTATTTGCTGCAAGCCATGTTTTTTTGGTCCTCCCGCCCACCTCCTCCCTCGGCTTTAGTTAAATACACCTGTGCTTCTCCCCTCCAACCCTACTCTCTTCTTATTGACTGCAGATCTTGGTACATCGCAAGCTTGGAAGGGGAGTCCATATTTCCTGTGCATAGATTAGCAAGGTCTCGACTGTACCATGTGCCTTATTCTTCCCTCATTTCTTCAGCTCATAGAGAGCTAGTTATATGCTCTATCCTTATCTCACATCTGCCTGCTCACCCTCTTTGCTCCCATTTCTGCCACTCTGATCTTCTGTTGCCCCCTTTTCTACCCCTTCTGATTTTCTTCTCTCTTAATTATATATCAGACATTACAATAATGGCCACATTTTTTCTTTAACACATCCCCTCCTACCTCGTGCTACTTCTTGCTGCTTACTACTTCATATCCTTGACCTTAATACAATCTCAGTGGCACAGTGAGCCTGTCTCCCACTTATTGTGACTCATGAACCCCTGCGTGTGCACCTCCTCATACCCTGTCTCCCTAAATGAGGTACAGCATATCTTGGTTGCTGGTACTTTAGAAGGTTGCTAATGGCTGCTAGTATTAGTAAATTCATAAAGCAACATCTCCTGTCTGCAATCAGGTACTTCCTTCTAGTTATCCTCCTCTTAACCCTCTTGGGTGATGTTGAGCCCAATCCTGGCCCAACTACTCCTTGCCTCACTCCCTTCCCCCACCATCAACCCATCAACTCCCTAAAGGGATGCAAATAGTACATCTGAATGCTCAGAGTAGCAGACCAAAAATGCCAGAGCCTGAAGCTTGGGTTAATCAATATATCCCAGATATTCTGGGTATTTCTGAGACATGGCTGAAGCCTTGCATTAAGCAACATGAGATTGAACTATCTGGCTAAAAGTGCTTCCAGAAGGATAGGCTGGGTGAAAGAGGAGGTGGTATCCTCCTGTTTGTCAAGGATAACTTAGATGCAGCTGAAATCCCAGTGCCTGGCTCAGGACTCACCTTGGCTTAATCAACATTTCTTTCCCTCACCCTTGGCACCATTAAGAAACTCTTGATAGGATGTGTTTACCAACCCCCAAGATAGTGACCTCCAGTCTTCCTCCCTTGATTTCCTCCCTCACAAACCTTCCACGCCATGACCTAATACTTTGTGGGGACTTTAATATAGACTGGTTAAGCTCTAGCTCCCACAGAATGTGTACCTCACTTGTTGATTCCAACCTGGCCCAACTTATTGGGGATCCAACTGGAATCAATAGCAAGTCAGGTAATCATACCCTACTTGACTGAATGGTCACTAACTGTCCCACTAAGATTACAGCAGTGGGTGTACTACCCAACAGCATAAGTGACCATTCTCCTACATTTTGCATATGGAGCAACAATTCCCCAAACCCTCCACCCAGAGTTATCCAAGTATGGGATATGAGTAGGTTCAACCCCAATGCCTTCTCCACCACAATCTGTAACACTGACTGGAGTCCTATAAATACCCTGAGGGATGACAATCAAGCTTTCGATTTCTTTGTGTCCAAATTCACTGAAATTGTCAACCATCATGCTCCCATGAAGTCATGCCAGATAAAGGGTTCTAAAGTACCTTGGCTATCTAAGGACTTAAGGAAGCTCATGTCTGCTCGTGATAAAGCCTGGTAGACATATAAGGCCATCAGGCTTCCCTCAGATTGGCAAATGTATAGGCAGCTAAGGAACCACTGTAAGAACTCCATCCAGAAAGCCAAACACCAGCATTTCAAGAATCTCCAAGCTGATCATCTTAGTAACCCAAAGGACATCTGGAAGCAGGTTAATTCCCTCCTAAAGGGCCATACCTTGGAAACCCCTAGTTCCATTGAAGCCCAGGGCACTGTATTCAATAACCCCTCTTCTATTGCAGATGACTTTAATATTTTTTTTACTGATATGCATAAATATATGTCACTCTTTTCCAGCATTCCTTCTCCCTGTCCTGACCCCCTCTTGTCCATTGATTCCTTATACCACCCTTCCTTTCATCTGAACTGGCTACTCTCAATGAGGTATGTTGGCTTCTCAAAAACCTGAGGGCAGATAGCTCACCAGGACATGATACACTCATGCCAAAATTCCTCAAGCTGAGGGCTGATGCCCTGCTCATTCCATTCATGACCTTTTCAATCACTCTTTCCTTTCTGGTGCTGTCTCTAAAAAAATGGAAGGTAGCAGTGATTGTACCTGTACATAAGGGTGGTTCCAATTCTACTGTTGAAAATTATCGTCCAATCTTGATAATGTACCACTTAGCCAAAATCCAAGAATGGATGCTTTATGACCACCTGCAGGATTATCTGGACTTCCACCATCTGGTCTCAACCTCCCAGCATGGGTTCAGAAAAAACTACAGCACATTCACTATGCTGATTAAAGTCACCTCAGACATATTCCAAGGAATGGACCATGATATATCCACTGGAGCAATCTTTGTGGACCTGACCAAGATCTTCAACCTGGTCAATCACAGTCTTCTGTTACAGCAGCTGTGCCTCTTTGGCCTTGATGCTGGTTCCCTTACTTGGACCCAATGCTACCTTCAGGGCTGCACCAAAAGAGTAAAGTGAGCAGATTTACTATCTGACCCTCGAGGCATTACCCATAGCGTCCCCCAGGGATCTATTCTGGGACCGTTACTTTTTTCATTCTTTATCAAGGACCTCCTGGATAACTGTGGAGTGGCCTCTGTTCATCTGTATGCAGATGATGCTATCCTTTACCGTTCCTTAGCCAACATAGGGTGGATCAACTCAGTGTTAACCTCTGACTTCCATACACTCAAAGACTGGTTTCTGCAAAAACAGCTCATACTTAATACTAAAAAATGAAGAATATGGTGTTTTCCAAGCCTACTTCATGCCCTCTTCCCCCTCTGGTTGTTCCCTCCCGAACTGGGGCTGTTCTCAAAATGGTTAAGTCCTTTCGATACTTGGGTGTCATCCTTGATTCCTCTCTTTCTCTTGACATGCATGTATTAGTCCTCACCAAAACTCTAAACCAAAAGCTTTGTGTCTTATACCGTATTCATCTTTTCCTCACTCTGATCTCCTGCCACAAGATGGCATCTGCCACCCTCTTCCCTCCAACTTTTGCAGCCCCCCTGTTTCTCTCTACTTCCTTTACCATCATGTCTCATCTCACTCAGGTCTGCCATAGGGTGGGTAGGTTTGCTTTAGAAACATACATAGAATTTGACGGCAGATAAGGGCCGCTTGGCTCACCTAGTCTGCCCATGTCCCTACCTAGTGCACAGGCTACAGATCCTAGTTAACCAACAGCCTCCTTCCTCCTACCCCCCACTAGAATTGCCTTATGTCTATCCCATGCATTCTTGAATTCCTCCACTGTTTTTGAGTCCACTACCTCCTCAGGAAGGCTGTTCCTTGTATCCACAACCCTCTCCTTGAAAAAATACTTCCTCACTTTACCTTTCAGCTGTCCCCCCTATATCTTCAAATTGTGCCCTCTTGTTCTTGCACATCTCTTTTTCTGAAAGATGCTACCATATTGGACTCTGTTGATTCCCTTGATGTACTTGAAAGTTTCTATCATATCCCCCCTCTCCCTCCTCTCCTCTCCTCTCCTCGAGTGTATACATATTAAGCTTCTTTAATCTCTCTCTTAACATGTCTTCTGGTGCAGACCCTGCACCATTTTAGTTGCCCTGCTTTGGGGGTCAATGCTCAACACCACCACTGTGATGTCCTATCTTCACTTGGATGGCTACCTTATAAATCAAAATTATGGTATGCTACTTTAAGCTTCACTCATAAGTTGGTACACCGCTATACTCCTCCCTATCTTGCTGACATAGTGCAACATAAGCACCCATGGTACCCTCTCAGATCTGCCTCACTGACCCTTCTCCTATTACCTAACACTTGGCTAGCCATGGCCCAGAGGTCTTTTGCCTTCTCAGCTGTGTTCTGTTGGAACTTTCTTCTCCCATCCATTCTGGCTATCACCTTTCTCCCTCTTTTCTAGTCATCTCTGCAACCTCTCCTTGTTGCCACACAATGCAACTGCTTTCGCTGACTCCTGTTGTCTGACAATTCTTTACTGCCAACCTGTGTTTACTGGACAAATTATGCTCAACATTTTACAAATACTTTGTTACTCCTGCAGTTTCTATTATACAATGGGCTAAATCCAAATGCCCAACTCCTGCAATCTGATTGGTTGGCTGGCACCTTTTCACAGTGATAAATCCTCCAGTGTACCAACAGGAAAAGGTGCCAGCAACCACTCAGTCACATCAGGAACTCTCTGGCGAATCCCTCCAATCATCACAAACACACCACTGCCAAGCACATGGACTGATGGGGAGATTACCTAGTCACTAACCCAACATCTGATACTCCGTCACTAGGCTCCAAAATTCAAAAAAAGATCCCCACCATTCCAGAAAAGTGATGCACAGCACACAAAAAAAAAAGAAAGAAAGAAAAAGAAAACAGGGTTCATTCTGTTGACAGCAAAGAAGCTGAAAAAAACCCCTAACAGTAACCATGGCAAATAGCAATGCTGTAGCACGTGCACAGAACTCGCAAAAAATGGAGCAGTGCCTTCGCACTAAAAAACAAACAAGCAGCAAGTTTCAAAACAAATGGACATTATATTTAATATGTTTTCTCTGTACAAAAAAAAAGGGGGGCATTTGTATAATAGCAATATATCCCTCCAGGGAGTGGATATCCCAGTGGGTTTACCACTTCTGGTGTGGTTAAGTCACTCAGCTGCGCCTCATGACTGAACCACACCAGGTGTGGTAAATCCACCAGTATACCCACACCTTGGGGGGTATATTGCTTAATTTGTTAATTGTAATTAGTGTATGATATTTAGTGAATGCTTGACCTCCCTATTCTGACTTAATCTGAAATTTCTTGCGTAAGGTAACCGTGTTCTCCAATTACTGCCTGTTTTTGAATTTGTAATTACTTTATTTGATTGATCTAAAATTACTGTATTATTTGATCCAAATGTATATTGCATCAGCACTGTTAATTTAGCCTGTACTGCTTTTATCTGCTGTCTGCTAGACACCTGCCTTGAATTTTTTGCTTTGTATGTTCTCAGTGTTTTAGTGAAAGCATTGTTTTCAATGCATGGCACTGTCAATGTACTGCACTTCCAGGGTCGCCCCCGAAAAAGGGACCGTCATGTCTCAGGTTGCTCACCTGGTTACCAAAATTCAATAAATAAATAAATTAATACATCTGACTGCAAGGATATTAGAATTATGTGACAGTAGTTCAGTCTTAGAATATTAATATCTGGATCACAATGATTTTTACTTATAGAATGGATGAAGTTGACCAGAACAAATACTGATCTATGATTGCACTAAGCAGGTCACTTGTTGTGCCTATATGCACTAAGGAACACATGGTGCTGCATTCTCTGAGCCATGATGAATATAACTAGGCCATTTTAGAAGTGCAATAACAAACTCCAGTGTGTGCATTAATTGCGAGATGTAGGCACTCATCCAGAGTGCTCTGAGGAGCACTTGATCTATGGCCTTTGCAGTAGCACATACAGGTGGAGTGCTTCTATATCTCAATGAACATCAGAAGTTATTATACACTTATCAGATTTTAGTTTGGGACAGTTAGAATAAATAGTGTTTCTTTTTTTCATTGTTTTAGTTATATAAACTATACCAAACTACTCAATGATGTCTGGTTTGTTCCAGCTTTATTCAACTTGAACTTTTATAAATGAAAAGTAAAGAAGAAAAAAGGAATGGGTAACAGTCTTTTTTTATTTTATTCTTGTAGCACTATCTTTTGCTTCACATATTTAATAATTACTGGTAGATTACAACTCCAAATTAGTATGTCAAAATGTCAGTTATATAACAGTGTAACATCACACTCATGTACAATTAAGAGGTTTGCATGCATACTTAGTTGATCAGTACCCAACAAAGTCTGGGCACACACTATACCACACCACCTTATGTAAATAACCAAAAGGTTTCAAGTGCAAAAAAAGCTTATTCTAGCATAACAGCGGTGATGATACTTATACACAGCAGCAGTGGTAAAGTGTAAATGTTTACTCTGGACCATGTGCTTTGTCAATGCATTGATAAAGTGCATGTTTCCATGTAAAATGTTTGCACTTTACCGCTTCTGGTGTCTGAAAGTACCTTTGTGCTCTTATGCTAGAATTATCTGTTTTACACTTTAAACCTGTTGGCTATTTGTGTAAGATGGTCAGGCATAATGTGTGCGCAGACCTTGTTTTAGTACTGGTTTGCAAGTTTGTCTGTTGCCTGGCCATTACTGGAGCAGCTGATTACTGACTAGAGATACTCGGCTGATCACAGCTGTCCAAAGTGGTTTACCTTTTCTTTTTTTACAGAATTCTTCCATGTTCCTTTTGGAATGAACTGTGACCCCCACTCAGCTCTCAACCCCTCCAAATTTGCTACAAGTCTATATATTCTTCTAACAAAAAACTTTCAGTATCTGGTTGATTCTGCCATTTATTGGTATTACTATAGATGAACACACTCTCTATGTCCCAGAGCACTTTATGTCTGCTGGATGAGAAAGCAGCACTCAATGACCAACAGAAGCAAAGCACTGTACATGTGTGCATCTGTGATTATCTGCAATAGAACAGATAAATGGCATGATCAACCAGATATGTTTTTTTTTTAAGATTGTCCAGGTTGGAGCAGCAAGATGGCCATGGTGGTGCTCTGCTCCCGGCTGCAGATCTCTGCTCTTTGTTGGTTGATCGCTAATACATTTTTACTAAGGTTTCCTGAATGAAACCTTTGTTATTCTGACTTCTAGCCTTGGGTTAAGTGTTTTTTGTAACTCAGAAAAGTTGCAAATTATTATTTCACCATTGAATGATCAAGATGGCCAACCTTTGGATTTTTGGTGTCCCATCTGGATGCTCCATGATTTGGAAAGGAGAAGCAAGAGGGAAAGAAAGCCAGAGTAATGAGTGATGAGAGTTTTGGAGCACTGAGGGTGCTGAAAAGGCTGATTTGAACTCATATAAAATATAATATCCTTGCCTGAGGCGATAAAGAGAATTTGTCCAATCATGTATCGAAGATATTATGCTCAGGGGAGCATTTTCTTTTCTCTCTCTTCCTAGGTTTTGGTGCGGTTTAATTTTTGGGATCTGCTGATTTACCTATAGAGAGATCTTGCAGAAATTATGCAGAACTAAGTAGAGAATGTTTTTTAACTCCCTGACCCTAAAACTGAGTGAATTATTGCAGCTGGAATTTAATGCATGGACGGCATGATGGTTTCCCCAACACTGATTAGAGTATTGGAGTCACAGGTGAAGGTGGAAAGTAAATTTGAATATAATCCCTCGAATGTACTCCTCTCAGATGAACCGACAAAAACTTAGATGGTATGTTCCTTGTTTAAAAGACATCTGAGAGGAAAAAAATAAGAAGTAATAAAAGACGGTAAAGTTGATATGTATGGTATTGAAGTTTTGTCAGTTTCTGATACTTGAAGGGAGTTTTTGGTCACTTTAACCTCTGCTGATTAAACCTCATCCTCATTCAAGGTAATTCAAGTATTTTATTTGAAACAGAGAACCTGAGCGAGACTCTTCATTTTTTGATTTGAGTCGCTGGAAGGTTGAAACTGTAGCACACTGATCTTTGATATTATGAGGTTCAACATGCTGAACATGTATTTTTTTAATACAAAATGCACAGAAGGATGGGTGTAGTATACCAGCCTACCTGTCTGGTGTGGTCCAGTGGACCCCATGTTGGGAGCAGTTGGGAAATGCCTGCTTTCTAGAATATAAGCAGACTTGTGGAATGTTTGTATACAAACAGTGGTTTTGAACATTGAACCTCTGGCAGGACCCTGTTTCAATATGCCATTACTGATAATGATTGCTGTGTCTATTAAGTCCTGTAATTAACTAACATTTTGGAAAGGGATTGGAGCATGAATCTATGGGTTTTCTTAGTAAGGAGCCTGTAATTGTACAGTTTCTTTTTTCAAACATATCAGAACCCTGTTGTTAAATAATAGATGGGATCTGTGGTTGACGAATGCTGGAAACATTTCCGTTTTTGGAGCCACAAGCTTCTCCTAAGCCTCAACACATTGTTTGAAAAGCTGTTTGAGACATACAGTGAACTCAGTGAATAAACAGTTTTGCTTGCTGTTAGGCTGGATAGCTCTCTACTAAAGCAGTTATTGGTCATATACCTTATTTTGTGAACACTTATGTGTCTTATAGGAGGGTCAAACCATTTACATATGTTTACTAAGTATCTGAACCTGTGGATTTCCATTGAACATAACCTACAAAATTGTTGCAAATGACGTGGACTGGAACTTCTTAATTTATAGGAGTACATCTGCCTGCTACGTGTTTGGACATTAATGAACAGAAGTTGGGCTGGGGAGAAATTCTATTTATGAATCATTTATCACACATATTTAACTTTTCTTAATTATTCTGATTGCACCAAATTGGTTGGAGGGGAGTAACTGAAACTATTTCTGAGTTACAAATGTGAATTTATTTGTCATATGATCCTACTTTGTACTGGGGATGGGATGTGCTTTTAATTGAACCCTCAGTCTAATGCTAAAATTTTAAAAAAATGTACAAGTGTTATATGAAAACGTGTTTGCTACATATTGAGGACATTTATATTCCTTTACATCTTTGTTGATGTGAGGTGATTTTGGATGAACATGAATAGGTACTTAATAATCAGCACTTAGGAGAATGCTGATTAATACAATTATTTTTTTGATTAGGCTGTGCTCCTATGATATTGTTGCAGGCTTCATATTTCATATATAAATATTGGGAAGGCATGTTTTAGTAAAAATAGGATAAGCTAGAAGACTGGTTTTTAGTACTTTTAGCAGAGCTCAGATAGGGCTCATATAAAGAGTATGCATTTGTTTTTATAAAAGGAATTATTTTCTATATGATTGATTTATATCCACTTATAAAATCAGTGGGGCCTATAAATGTGGATATTCATACTAATAATGTATAAATATATTCTGGTCACTGTAGCATTTTCAATTTTAAATGTCTTTCTGATGTATTGCAATGTTTTGAATGTTGTAATGGTTTGAAACCAAATGACAATAAACAAACTTGAACTTCTGCTTTTTTAATTAAAAGAATAAGGGGAGGAGCAGTGGAAATGTTGGTTAGTGCTTATATAGCAAACCAGTAATTATAAAAAAAATAAAATATGAAGACTTGCTTTACTAATTTATTTCTACTTATCCTTAGTATATGATGCCATATTTAACCACTCAGGTTAAACTCCTCTAGCTTCACTTTCAAGTTTAAGAGGCATCACCCACCTTAGATGTGTAAATAGAGAACAATGTCTGTGCAGGTGTGTGTTATGAGGATTTTTCAAATGAGGTTGTGTGAAAAATCTTCATAAAGCAGACTTTGCACTGGCATTATTTTTTTCATAATAACTGGTGCAAAATTTCAACAGAGAGAAAAATGAAGCTGTATTTGTATGAGTGAGCATGTCCCCCAGCAACTGCCATGCTCGCAAGTCATACAAATACAGTGAAGTTATTAGGGAATTCAGCAAGTTATTATGGTGTTTTCTCAGGAATGCATACCCAACCATTATAGGGGGTCACCAGTTATTATAAAACTCATTATACATAACTCCACACATATTATACTGTATATTAGTTTTTATTTACTTATTTGGAAATTGTTGACCAGGAAAGAAACCACATTTCTTTCTCTATAATTTAATATTAAGGGAAATGATAATTAAAAAATTGTAAGGAATAATTTTAGCTGTGCCTGATGAGTGATGGGTGGCCCACACTGTATCGATATTCAAAACCATTCAGGCTGTCTGGGTAAAAAGGCCAGTCAGTTTGTCATTGATATTGACAAAGCTGCATAAACAACATTAATACAAAACAGAATTTCTAAACATTTGCAAGCAGAGGTGAAATGGGGTAGAGGTAAAATGACTGATGTAAGGATAGCCTGAATGGCAGAGAACAGTAGTGGAAAAACTATTAACAAGTAATCTGGGAATTAGGTGTGCATGGAGTGCCTGCGTATAGTGCTGTGTGGCCTGTGAGAGTAGGATTTTGATGCTGCTATTCCATGAGTTCTGGAGGTGAAGTCCATTGTGCAACTTGTAGGCAGAGAGAAATTAAGCTGTGTATCTCCACCTTTCTGTGTACATATCTACCTGTTACTGCATTTATTTATTTCAAAAGTTTTACCAGGAAAGATGTACTGAGCTGGTAACAGCTTGTTTCCCGATGTATTGGGGTTGGTGGGAGACAAGGCAAAAAAATAAGGTGCAATAATTACAATAAATTAACTGTGCAAAGAAACACTAATTCAATTCAGAATAATAAAGAACAACAAAATGCCAATGAAAAAATAAATTGCCAGTGAGAAAGAGCAGTTAACTGTACTACAAATTAGGGAAGGAACTTGGGAGAATCACAGTGCAAAGCAGGGCTTCAGTGAGCAGTGACTGGAGGGCTGTGGATAGCCACTTAGGAGATGGGGTAAAGTACAGTTTCAGGAGTGAGTTGTGAGGTCGCGATGGAGTGACTTAAAGGAGAGTGGGCAAGTGGCTAAGTTGATGACAGTGGAAGGGAGGACCAGAGCATAGGGGAATTGCAGGAGACAGCAGCTTGACCAGCAGTAGATTTCCTAGGAGAGTGAGACAGGGAATCAGAATCAGCGTTGTGAAGTGAATATGAGGAGGTGTGGAGGAGTAAGGGGAGAGTAAGTTACCTTATACCTACTGCTGACTCAGATGGCAGACTTAATATTCATATCTCATTTGTTATCTGCTTTCTCTGTTAATTTTGTTTTGTGCCCCTTTTCTTTTGTGCCAGAACATGTCTAGATTTACTGATCAGACCTGAATTTGATGACATCTGTTGTCACTTCTGGTTTATGAGATTGTGCAAGTGGATTGAGGTATTGTAGTCACAGAGCTGCCAGCATTTTTTCCTGGATGGGTGAGGTCTGCTGGCAATACTAAGGTTATACTACATAAGTCAGCCAGAAGTCAATATTGTGTCATGTTGAAGTTGCAGTGAGTCCCAGAGCCAAATCCAGTATCACTGATGTTACTTTCAGTTAGCATAACTGGATTAAGGAAGTAATTATAAAGAAGGGATTACTTGAGTTTAAACTGGTAAATTATAAGTGCACAGATATGAGCTGTACTGAGGTAGCATTAGTCTGCACTGTAGAAGCTCTATGAAGAATTTCTAGGTGCAGGTGTAATCTGTAGGCACTGCTGCTGACACTTATAGACTGGACAGCTCCAAAGTGGAAGTGTGATACAGCAGGATGTCTTTTATTATGCAAGGCTCCCCCTTGCAGTGAGCTGCAGTAAATGAAAACAAGAAAAACATGAAGGGAGTCTATGTGAGAGAGTACATTGTGGGAAGGGAGTCAGGGGCCACTGTACTGTATGTGCAAAGCTCTAGTGAGTTGAACATAGGCCTTTTCCAGATATTGAAATGAACAACAGGTTACAATGGTACATGAAAATGGATAAAGTTGGGATAACCAAGATAGGGTAGGGGCAGCCTGACTCCTACGGAAAATAATTGGGGGATATAAATTGTATAGATGGGGCAAACAAGGAAATGGTGTGGGGGTTAGCATTGTACATGCCTGAAAAACCCTGAGGTACAGGGAATCAGGCAGGATGGCAGTAATATTGACTCAATCAAGGTAACAGCTGATGAAGAAAAAGGGAACACATTACTGTTGGGGTAAGTTACAGGCCACTTAGCCAGGATATTAAAAGGGATTCATTATCAGCTTCATGCGGAAATAAGCAAGGAAGTGAATTAGGGAGACTTAATATTAAAAGCAGATATAAATATCAGCAAGAACAACTGGGAAAAGGGGTAGCAAAACACAAATATTGTAAAGCCATCCACCTCTGGTGCTAGTGTCTTACAGATTCAGAGGACCCCATACTTTAAAGTCTTACTGCAACAAATTGACTGGTCATTCCCAACAAGTATGAGAGATGTCAATGCAGCCCTTGATTACTTTATTCACCAGTTCAACTGGGTGTGCAGTGTTGTTGCACCAGACTAGAGTGTTGTTATTATGGGGAGTTCTCAAGCCTGGTACACTCTGGCTATTAATTCCATTTCTCATGAGTGTGGCAAAACCTAGAATCTGTACAGGGAACACAAGCAGGGTCAATCTCTCCAAAAATATAGGGAGCTATGGAACCTGTTTAAAACTCACATCAGGGCAGCCAAGGCAAACTATTAGAAATCCCTGCAGTTAAATTTACTTAAGCAACCCATGAGACTATGGGGTAGCATAAATGAACTACTGGGGAACACCAAAAAATTGCTCACTCATTTTATCATACTTAGTGATTCTACTGTCATTGGTGACAAAGCTATAGCTGATGTGTTTAATAGTGCATTTGGTAATTTACCAGACTATATTCCTGACACTCACACCCATCTTGCTGCATTACACTTACCTACCTGGTGAGCATAACTGATCACATTTTTACTTTAAATGTCTTACCTGGTTGGAGGTATATCATTACTTGTCTAGTATGAAAGTCAAGAGTACTGCAGAGTGGGCCCTGACAACATTGACATGAACCTCCTCAAACTTGGTGTTAGGGAAGTCGCCTACCCTCTACAGCAAATCTACAAACTGTTTCTAGCATTATCCCATCATAATGGTGACTGTAAGTGAGTGACTTGAATATGAGCAACTCACTTTCAGTGCTTGTTATGTGGGCTACCCTACAATGGTAGCGACCATTATGTGGGCTACCCTGCAAGGGTAGTGATGGAATGAGCAGGGCGACAGGAAGAATGGGAGTGGGACAGGAAGAGGAGGGAGGGTATGTAAGGGGTAGTGTAGTGTGAGGCAGCCAAGCTGGCACCTTGGTGTAGTGGTGAGGGTGGCTGGCTACAGTGAGTAGGGTGCAGGGCTGGTGAGGGATACAGATTTTATTTCTATTTCTTTTGCTGTTCATTACTTCGATTTTTTTATTTCCCCGAGTTTCACCCCCCCCGACATGCACCCTCCCTAGAGTTAGTAATCTATGTTTGGGGAGGTGTGAGGGAACAGCCCCCCACAAAACCACATTTTTGCTTATCACCCATTTTCTTCATTGCAAGTGTACATTGCCTTTTTTTTCTGGTGATTTACACTTGCCGTAATGGCGATCACTATTCTGTGATCACCGTTATGACATGGAACCATTTCTAGCCACTGGTAAAGCACCAGATATTTAAAAAAAGGCACATGTGGTCCCAGTACATAAGAGTGGTGATCCTGGACTTTCTGTCAATTATCACCCTATCTCCATCCTCCTGCCTCTATCTAAAACACTGGAGAGGACTGTGAAGGATCAGCTAGTAGAGTTCATTAGCCAGAATGAACTCTTGTCCAATGAGCAGCATGGGTTCAGCAAGAACTTCACCACTATGACTGCTCTGTTGGAGTTCACCGAATCAGTTCATGTTACTCTTGATCAGGATGAACTGACTGATTCTGTTTTCATAGTTTTAACAAAGGCATTTGCTTTTGTCAACCATACTCTCCTTAGTCACCGGTTATCATCCCTTGACCTTTCGATGGATGTGGGCAGCTGGTTCATGGACTACTTGGCTGGTAGAACCCAATCAGTTAAGTGTAGGGCTGCTATATCAGATGTCAGACCAGTCAATATTGACGTTCCTTAGTGACCCATACTCAGGCCTTTATTATTCAGCTTGTTTGTAATGATCTACCATCTGTCTGCAAATCCTCCCATATAATCCTATATGCAGATCACACTATCATCATTTCTAATGACAAGAACCTGGAGCACCTTAAGCTCAGGCTACAGGATGATTAACTTGGTCCAAGCCTTGTTTGCCAGCAAACCTTTAGTCATGAACACAAAAAAGACAAAATACTTGTTTGGCAACCGTCGTAAGGCAAATCTATCCTCTGGTTTCACAGTCACTACCACCACAGGTGCCCTAATTGAACAAGTTCTAACTTTCAAGTACCTTGGTCTGTTTCTGGACTGTGCCATGACATTCTCTGACCATGTAGACCAGTTAGTGAGAACAGTTAATGCAAGAATCATCTTTTTATATAGACACAGAAGCAACCTCTTACCAGAGGTAAAAAAACTCCTTGTCCAAAGCTTTGTCATTAGCCTCATCAACTATGGCATAGTGGTCTATGGGTGTGCTAATGATAGTGTACTAAACTGGGTAAGAGGGCTACTTAATGGGGCCTGCTGCTTTGCACATGATGTTAGAATTGATACTTACATATGTGACCTGTATGTCAAGATCAGCCTGTTAAACCTCAGCTTGAGGCTTCTCTATCATACCCTTATCATGGGCTATAAAACATCACAAGGTTTGCTCTCTCCTGGCATGTGGTCTTTGTTTCTTTCATCAACAATAGATATGCCACTAGAGACATGGCACTCCGCACATTGCAGCTACCCAGGAGGAGAACTGCGCTGAGTCAGAACTCCTTCTTATATCAATTTGCCAAGCACTGGAATGACCTAGCTGATGCAGTTAGAGACTGTGACTCTGTTTCGTTATTCAAATCATGGCTGTATACTTCTCTTTCTGAATCTGGAATCTGTAAATGCTTTAAATGAATTGACTTGTAACTTGACAAAGTAAACCTTTTTACTGCACCATTCATAATGGATTGCTTTGTTATAAATGTAATTGTGAAATCCTTGTACATTATTGCTTGAATTGTACAATACAATTCACATTAAACTGCTTCATCAATGAGTTGCTGTAGCATTTTTGACTGAGTTGCAGAAGTGTTGCTCAATTCAGTACAAAGTCTTGCATAAACCATTTCCTAAGAGTTACAACTCAGTTTTGCATTGCATTGTAACTGGACTTCAGGTGCATTCCAACCAAGCTGCAAAAACGTTTTATAAATATTACTGTTGAGCTGATCACGTGTTGAAAAGCAATGCAATGTGAGTTGCCAATGCATTGCCAACTGTAAAAAATAATGCTAAACCAACCCATTGGAGGGACAGTTTAATGCAACATGTACTGTATATCCATTACTGCAATGTCTATCAGTGATTGTATGTATTAATGTTGTTCCTGACTCTCACATACTAACATACTAAAATGCCAGCAGAATAGGTCTAATGGTCTCTCGAGTCTGCTCGATTTTCAGCACCTGCACTGAGGGCTGATTTTGGTGTCCCCCTCCTCCCCCTTGGGTTATACTGTCCCCAGTCACAGATGTTCCACCTGTATTGGGCCTGGTCAGATTTACCTGCCCCCTGTACCTGTCCCATCCCCTCTTAAACTGTCCACAGTCTCCACCTCTACCAGCTCCCTGGGCAATGCATTCCATGGCTCCACTACCCTTTCAGTGAAATAACATATCCTCCTCTCCCCTCTGAGCCTGCACCCTTCCAGCTTACACCTGTGACCTCTCATTGCCCCATCCTTCTTCCTTTGGAGCACCCTGGCTGGGCCTCCCTTATTGATCCCTTTCATGTAAGTAAAGACCACTATCATGTCCCCCCTGCCCTCCTCTCCTCCAGGGTGTACATGTTGAGCTCCTTGAGACTCTCCTCATAGGTCCTCTCCCCCAGGCCCCAGATCATTTTGGTTGCCCTCCTTTGGACCCACTCTAGGTGTGTAATGTCCCTCTTTAACCTCTGAACTTTAAACTCTGAAACCTTTGAAAATAGGCAGCTGCCTAAATGATTCTTGTGAAGTAAAAATACAAAATACATAACTAAATAAATAAATAAGTGTTTCTTATTTGACACAGCATTACAAACCAGAAAATGAACTATTCTGATTGTGAATGTTCAATAAGTTTAAATAAAGAACACTGCGTAAGACTGATATTGCTGCCATTTTCCCTTCATGTGAGTTGTGCTAATAAACTACATATCTGGAACCAGCTACAATGATGACATTTATTGTAATCCTATACTATATTGAATATTTTATTGTCTAATGTGAGGTAAGATATAGAAACATAGACAATATTGACGGAAAGGGACCATTGATACATGTAGACCACCTCTTTTAACCTAGATCTGTTGTCTAGAAAGGGTTTTTGCCCCTCCTCCCTCTTCCCCTCTGCCTTGCTGCTACCTCCCTGAGTAACTATTAAGCCCTTAACTCTGTCCCACTGTTACTTGACACCATTAATGTTTTTTGCACCCTCCACCTCTGTTAGAAGGCTGTTTTACAACACAACCAGTCTCTCTGTAAAATAAACCTTTCTCACATTCACCCTGTATTATGCCTCCCAGAAGCTTCCACTTATGTCACCCTGTTTTTAATTCACTATTCCTTCTGAATAGTTCCTCACAGTTTATCCTGTTGATTTCTTTCAGGAACTTGTAGGTCTCTGTAATACCACCCTTTTCTATTCTGGACTACAGCAAGTACATGTTCAGTGTCCCACGTCGATCCTTGTAGGATCTGTCCTGCTGGCCCTGAATCATTTTGATTACCCTTTGCTGCACTGTCTCCAGTCTGTCTGTGTCTTTTTTAGGTAGGAACTCCAAAACTTGCCATAGTATTCCAGATGGGGCCTCACCAGTTATCTGTAGAGTGGTAGTATCACTGCTTTCCTCCAGTTATCGAAACCTCTACCAATAACCACAACTTTCTAGTTACCTTACTATAGGCCTTATTACATCAGCTAGATTGTTCTATGGAATCACTTATAATGACTCCCAGGTCTCTTTCCTCAGAAGTAATGCCCTGCTTGACCCGTTCCATCCAAGCTGTCCTGGGGTTCTGGTTCTCTATGAGCATCACCTTGCAAGTTTTGGCTTGGAATTCAGCTGCACATCAAAAAGACAGCACAACAAAGTTCATGTAGTGCTCACCATGACTAAATATCCATGAAGAAATCAAAGAGTGGGGCACTCACTTGTCCAGTAAATTTTGCAAGAGTCAGTCTCTTTGGTTAGTATATCAAGGTTTATTGACAGGAGATGCTTGAAGGTTTGATACCTTTTATTGGACCAACAAGAGTCTTGTAAAAAGAAGGAATTCTACACAAGCTTGCAGGGCCTCACAGGTCCCTCCTTCAGGTTTATTGACAAAATTATACTAGCAGCAGTGCAAAGGATCTCTGTGCTTCCCAACGTTTCGCACCAAAAAAGTACTTTTACTAGACATACCCTATAAAAGCAGTTTTTGGCATGAAACATCAGCATGGAAGAAGGTCCTCTGTGCAGCTACTAGTTACATCTGGCTCTTAAGACTTATCTATTTTAAGGGCAGCAAGACATTTTCTGACCCTTTCTCTGGTAAATACCCACTGCCCCATTTAGAAACATAGGGCCCGATTTTTAAAGCGGCATGCGCTGCGTGTGGAGGTGCGCCAGTTGACTGAGCAGCAGGAAAGGGGCACTGCGCAGATCCTGGTAGGGATGCATTGCATGCAGGAGGCCATGACTGCATCCTTCGATCGCATTGCCAGTGCGATCACAGATGGCTTCGCATTGCTGGCTGCCACAGGGTATGGCCATGCACAGGTGGCCCCCCGCAGTGCGCTGTCCACCCCACAGACCTGGCATCAGTCAACCCCAACACAGTCAATGCCAGTCTCCGATGTGGGCATCCCAGGCACACCCAGGGCTGGCCTGTTTGGGTGCCTGCACACCTCTGTGAGGACACAATCACGGTCCCACCCATGGGGGGCTGTTGAATACTCACCCCCTGGCTGATGCACAGCCTGTGGCTGCTGATCAGCCCCAGCGCAGCTGCCCCCTTAGCCATGGTGGCCATGGTACCTTGCAGCAGCCCTGATCTGCAGGCCACCTTGATCACAATCTGTAGCTGCTTCCCTGTGTGCACATAGGTGGTGTGTGTGTGTCCTCCACTGGTGTCACGACTGTGTGTCACGCTGCATGCTGCCTATGTCTGTGCTTGCCCAGCTTCTGGACAATGTGGCATGGGCATGATGAGAGCAGTCTATCACCAGTTGCACCTGTGCACTGGTGCAATGCATCTGATCCACGCCACATATCAATGCCTGGGTGGGTGCATGTGTATATATAGTAGTAGTAGTAAAAATGTTTATTTTTATACAGGATAGCAAACTTTAGGTCATAGACCTATTTTCAAAATTGTCCTGTGTCAAGAACAAATTACGTTCAATATAACATACAAAAATTCAGACTACATAAAACAACTAATAAATAATTTTTGGCATTATACAAGACAAAAATCTTCAATCAAACCAACAACTAACACATTTATCCACATTTTAAAAACAAGTACATTCATCATAAAATACAGTACTCAATCCTAATTTAAACTGGGATAGTTTAGTTGCTTTCCTTAATTCAGGGGGAATATTATTCCAAATATTTGCAGTCTGAGCCTCAAGTACCATAGTACCATATCTTGTGTTAGTTTTTGGAAAAGTGTAACCTCTATGCTTTATATCCCTTAAAAGATATGGATAATATTTACTAACCGAAGGCATTTCCATGTTTCCATCAATCATCCCATTTATTATTTTATAGATAAATACTGAATATTGTTTTTTAAATCATACTGATAAACTGTTCCAGTTTAGGTCTTTATACAAAATACAATGATGAGTATTATAGCTACAGTTCAGGACGAATCTTGCCAATCGATTATATGATATGACTAATTTATTTAAATGTGTCTGACCCACAAAATTATACACCTTGGGATGGATATTCAAAAGGGCTGTGCAATGCGCAATAGGGTTGTGCCAGCACAAGTCAGAAAATGCACCATTCTGTGATATTCAGCAGGAGGCAGTTGCGCCACTGAAAACATGCTGAGCAACAGCGCAATGATAATGAAGGCATGCGCAACCGAAGGGGGTGGAACCATGCATAAAGTGCGCAGTGCGATGTTCAGAGACTTACGCAATGAGCAACAGTGGAGCAGGCGGAAGTTGCGCCATAGCGGAAATGAGCCAAAATAAAAAGGATCAAGGAAGAGGCACAAGAACGCTAGAGGGAAGCCACATGTGTCAGAGACAGGCACAGAGAAATAGGGAGAAAGAGGGCAGGCCAGGGAAACCACAACACAGAATAGAGGCAAGGGAAGGTGTGTGGGGCCACAGAGTGCAGAGGCCAGTAGGTGTACCCGGTGCAGGGGAGGTAGCAGTCAGGACAGCGGGGGGAACAAAGCAACATCAGCTGGGGGGGGGAACACAAGCCAGGGACATGGACAGTGCTATCTTCCACATGGAAGCCGTAATGAGGGGGGTGAGAAGGCATGCTGCAGGGGGACGTGGCCGTGGAAGGGCCCTGTCGGCGGTATGCCCCCAACAGGCAGTACCGAGCCCACACCAGCTTTGAGCTGTACACAGATGTTGAGATTGTGGGCCAGTACCACCTGAACAGGGCAATACTGAGGCGGCTCTGTGAGCTGTGCAGTGATGTGATGCAGGCACCCATACGACGGAGTCATGCTCTGTCAGTGAAGACAAAGGTAACAGCCTGCATGTGCTTGCTCACACGGGTACCTTCCAGAGACCAACATGGGACACCACAGGCATAACACAGTCGGCCACATCACATCCTCCTTTGGTTCCTCAGCGCACTGCCACATGCTACGGGTACATCCCATTTCCCAGCACCATGGCGGGCACACAGCAAACATACAGGAGTTCCACAGGGTAGCACATATGCCTGGCGTGCTAGAGGTGATAGACTGCACCCATGTGGCCATTCGCACACCACCTGGCCCGATGGGGCCACCTACATGAATCGGAAGGGATATGCCAGTGTCAACTGCCAGGTGGTGTGTGATGCCAGTGGGCACATCATCAATGTCTGTGCCACGCACCCTGGGGGAGCACATGATTCCTTCATCTGGTACCAGTCGGCACTGTGCCATCGATTCAAGAGTGGGGACATCCCCACAGGTCATCTAGTGGGTGAGTATGTATGTAGAACTGACAAATCGTGGGCAAGGGGGGGTAAGCCAGAGGTGCCATGGGTGTGGCCCACAGGATTTGGTGCAGTCTCAGCCTGAACAAGACACTAACCTCCACTATCTCCACACAGGTGACAGTGGATACCCACTCCGTCCCTGGCTGCTCAGACCCAACTGGTGGCACACGACCCCATTGCAGCAATGCTTCAATGAGGCACATGCCACCACATGCGACGTCATTGAGCAGGTGTTTGGGATGCTGAAGGCGCGTTTCCATTGCCTGGACACCTCTGGCGGTGCCCTACAGTATAGCCTCTCAAAGGCCTGTGGGATATTCCTGGCCTCTTGTATCCTGCACAACATGGCCAAAGACTGTGGGATAGCCGTACAAGTCAAAGAGGGGGACAGCGATGGGGACGACGGTGACGCTGGTGATGATGGGGATGGGCAGCCTCCCCTTGGCCGACGGGACCCCCGACTGATCTGGCTGGCACAGCTGCACCGGGACACCATCACAGAGGAGCACTTCAGCCAACACAGGTAAGTCATGGGGCCATGTGCAACCACCAGTGGCTAGGGCACAACCCACATACACACAAGGAAACACACCAGGGGTGCATGCTGGCAAGGGATGTGGCAGAGCACAGAAGCACACACATACAACCAGGGAGGGGTGAACAGTAACACGCCACATGGATGGACATACACACATGCATACGCAATAGGCACAAAGTGCACAGGGGTCAGGTGCAAAACAGAGCCGGAACACAAACACTAGCAACACACATGTCCACAGGCCACCACGTCCACTGACTGTCTATGTGCATGTGTCAGATGCTGGGCACCATCGCACTTTGGTGTACAGCGCAATGCAGGCATCATCATGCACACATACCTGTGGAAGCAGTCGGGAGGGTGTGCAGGTGGACCGTGTGTCTGCGTGTAGGGCTGGGTACCCACCGGTGCACTGCCCACCAAAAATGTACACAGGGCAGCACCAGACAGTGCTCGCACTGGGAGACAGGTCAGTCTTGTGGCACAGTGCCACATCTGCCTCAGATGCGTGGGTGGCCTCGCCGAGACCCAGCAGCACTGGCAGGCTGACCATGGGCCTCATGGGGTGGCACTGATGGTCCACCAGGGGTTCCACTGCGCGAACGCGACCATGCCCACACAGGGGTCTGCAGCACACTGAACATACCTGCACCAGGAGTGCTCAGGATGCCCACAGCTGAACCTGGCATTGACAGGGTGGGTGTCGCACGACGCCGGGAATGGGGAGTGGATAGTGAACTGCGTGGTGTGAGCGACACATGGGCACCTGACTGTGTGCCCATTGTGGCCATGACAGCGACCAACACCTGTGTTTGCCTGTCAATGGCAGCGGTCACATCCTCCCACAACTGGACAGTCTGTGACAGGAACCTATCGGTGTCCCTGCTGTGTCGCTCCTCGACCCACTCCAGAGCCACACACAGTGCCTCCACGGACGTTGCAAGCCACATCTGCTGCTGTACTGATGCCTGCAGTAGGTGGGTGTGCTCGTCAAAGAGGTTGTCTGCCACCTTGGCATCCTGTCCCTCAGGGTATGGAAGGGCCTGATGTTCGGCACCCCTTGAGGGTGGGTGCTGCTCACCAGGACCAGGTATGGGCAAGTCCACAGGTGGTGCACAGATGCTGCTGCCCCTTCGCCTGTTGTTCCCAAGGGATCGGTTGTTCCGACGCTGTGGCCGCAACAGTGCCACTGACCTGACCAGCCACCGGTGCTGCCCCACTGGTGCTGACAGGCACAGTCTGGGACTGTGCTGACATGCTGGCACACACATCGGAACCAGCCAGGTCCATGGGCGTGAGCTGGCCTGCTGTGTGTCCATTCCGTGACACACACATGTCACTGCCCATAACGGTCGTTGCATCATCAATGGTGCAGGTCTGTGCAACAGCCACAGCCACAGCATGCTAGCATCCTTGGACGCCAGACTGCTGAGACACAGGAAGGGCCTCCCCCACACCTGTATCAACGACATCAGTGTTGACAGCCAGGCAGACCCACTGTTGCAATGGTCGCCAGCTACCTGCGGAGATGGATGGTCCCTCCTCCAACTCCAGATGACAGGCCCTCCACCGCTGACCCCTGCAGATGCGCAGAATCTGTAACTGAAAGTAAGGACATGTTAGTGCATGTGATCTACCCTCCCGCCCTGACAGACCATGACGTACCATGCAGTGATGGGCTACCACCTGTCTGGAAGCCACCTCCTGAAACGCCCTCAATGGCACTGCGCTGCATGCTTGCAGCGAGCCTGTCATCTGCCGGAGTCAGCTGCACCACCTCCGGCTGTCCCCCGCCTGTTGCAGCATGTGCCGCCCTGATGGCAGCCACCTTCTCCTTCACCCTCCTCCTGTTGGTACCCATCTTCTTCTTACACTCCTGCGCAGAACGCTGGTGGCTGCCATGCAGGTTGATGGCATGTGCCACCCCCTCCCATGCAGCAGCACGGGCCTGAGGGGTGCCTCGCCGTCCACTGAGCAGTGGCTCCTGATTGATGTAGGCCTCAGAGTGCCTCCGTCTCGGCCTTGGTGAAATTGGGCCTCCTTTTCCGCCCACCATCGTTGTCCTCCTCACCCAGTCCTCGCTTGGTCATTATTCAGCCTGTATGAATGACAGTGGTTACCTGTGACTGTGCAGTACAAAGCAAGTCCCTGATACCACAGTCCAGAACACCACACAGCATGCAACTCACCAATAAACTGCAGTAACTGAATATGGCCACTGCAGAACAGTGTCACATTTTTATAGTGCAATCCATGCAAATTAGGTGAGGAGCAACTTTAATGAGATGCAAATCGCGCTGCTGCGCCATTGCATCGCTGATCTGATGATTTGCAGATGACGGCTGAATATCGCGCGTTTGCGCTTTACGCAATTGTGTTGAATGTGCTGAGCCAATGGCGCAGTTCTGTGACATGCGTAGTACACCACACTGCGCAGGCCCAGGTAGCTTACGCAGGCATCTGCCATGCTGATGATGTGCTGTGCGCGGTAGGCAATTCAGGGCATGGCCACCATTGTGCCAGTGGCGCTATGGCGAGGGTCACTAAATGGCGCTGTGGCACAACTGCGCAATAGTTCGCTGTAGCGATGGCACAAAGGCAACCAATTGCGCTAGATGCATAGCCGTCCGATGGCGTTGTGCATGGCCTTGCACCAGAGACCCATGACCCTGTGCCCGACCTTTGCTTCCTTGGCGCTATATGTCCGGCATGGCTGCACCTCTATTGTGCTGTTCGGTGACAGCACGATAGGGAATGGTGGCGCTGTACCACGCAGCACTTCCACATGGGGTGCCGCACTGCAGAGCACCATATTGCCTACTATAACGTTAGAGATGGCACACAGGAGAGCCCCTCAGTGGAGTGCCCTTGAGCTGGCCAACCTTGTGGCCATTGTGGAGCCACACTATGGCCCACTCTTTGGTGAGGAGGCACTGGACAGGGCCAGGACCCAGGTCTGGCAAGAGGTGACCACTAACCTGGAGGCAGCCACTGGCCACAGGAGAACGGCGGAACAGTGCAGGCACCGGTATGGGGACCTTAGAAAGAGGGAGCCGGAGCAACTTGCACATCTGCGGTCGCGTGCCAGGAGGGGCGTGGTGCCTCGTCCAGGTGGGTGATATGTCTACACACTTGTATGATCCATATGGGTAACACTGTCTTATGTGTCCAGCACATAGGGAAGGGATAGTCTAAGGTTGGCTGTGGTGGTGTTTACAGGGTATGGGGTGGGTGGGTCTGGCTGGGTGGGTGGGCACACACATTGGGGCAGGAGGAATTTGCTTTGGGTTTGTACTGATGTGTTTCTCTCCTTTTGTCTCCCACAGGTGTGGCTGAGTGGAGGAGGATGGTGGAGCGGCAGCAGAGGGAGGAGGACGCTACACAGGGGCATGTCGGGGACCAACCCAATGCCATCAACGTCCCGATGAGGGTGAGTGCCATGACACCATGATTGCTATTGCATGCTGTGTGACAGGGTGGGAAGCAGGGCATGGCCACCATCCATGGACACCACTGCCATGCACACGACATGTGACAGTCAGCACTGTCCAGTGGCACTGCATGTCTGGGAGTGCCTCAATGGTGGTCCATGCATGCACTGGGCACATGGCTGTGGCACTGCCTGCACACCACATAGCCACGTTACTGTACAGCCTTGGTTGTGCTGTGCTTGACATGGGCTATGGGTGTGTGCAGTGGTACACATGGCTGTTGCTGCCTCATTGGGCATGTCTTGTGGACACGGTCACTGTGGGTGGGCACACACCATCACAGGATCGTGGCACATGGCTGTATGCCATGCATAATGGGTGGGCTGCAGGGGGGTGGACAGTCACACCTATTGACTCTCATCCCTTGTCCTAGGTGTGCGGATACTCCTGCGTATCCAGCAGGCCATCCAGGAGCTTCTGCAGGTGGCGCAAGAGTCCCTCTCCATATTGAGGGACCTACAGCAGCATGGGGTGAGGAGGAGGAGGCGGCCCAGACAGCGGAGGACCAGGCTGGACACTGACAGCTGCACAAGCAGCCTGTGACTACCCCTCTTTGTTCAACCCTCACACCCCACCTACCCTCTCCCATATGTTCACCCCTGCCCCTTACCCACCCCCACTTTGTTCCTGTCCCTCCCCCCCATGTTTGTACATAGTTGTATATAGTTGATTTTGATATGTTTTTGAATACAGATATTTTGATATGAATACTGTGATGGTCTCTGATTTGCAGCTGGCTATAGGTGCTCAGTTGCAGTGGTATGCATAGCATCTGGGGTGGTTCAGTCATGGGTATGTGTGTGTGTGCGTGGGGAAGTGTCTCTTGTGTGGGAGTGGCTTTCAGTCAGTGTCTCTGGTGTGTGTATTGTTCCCTGTGCATTGCATTACTGTGTGCAGTGGTCCATGGTGCATGCTTTGTGTCCATTGTGCCCCTGTCAACCCGTCCTTGGCCTGTGCAGCTGACACCCTTGCATGTCTGTGGCCTGCGAGGTCTGCTGCCTTGTCAGTGGTGGCTGTCCCTGCAGGTCATCCACTGTGACCGTCACAATGCTGGGTTGCCTCCTGTCAATGGTGTGGTGCATGTTTGCCTCAGGTGACACTGTGGCATCCGCAGTTGCTGTCCCACCTCCATGCTGTGGCTTGTGTGTGTTGCAGGTGCTGTGCACCACTGTCTGTGACTTGTGCTCCAGGCATATGCTAGTGGCATACAGGGCCACAGTTCATGCACAGGGTGGGTGTCACCCCTGTTCCATGGAGGACTGCAGGCTGTGTGTGCACAGTTTTCATGGGCCCACACTGGGAGCTTGGTTGCCACACTACTGCATCCCTGTGTTAGTGTCCCCATGGGTATGGGTGTGTGTTTGCCCCTGCACTGTGTTTCATCCGGTGTGCTGCATGCTTCCACACACCACTGTGGGTGTCTGTGCTGGCTGCTGTGGCTCGTGGTGGGTCGGGCTGTGAGACTTGTCTACTGTGCAGGGTGCTGTATCAATGGTGGTGGTGTCAGGGGCACGCCCTTTCCCATGTGGGGTACCTCTTGTGCCGACACATGTTAGGTCTCTCAGCTGTGCCTCAGGGGGATTGTGCGTGTTGGCACTGTGTCTGCCATTGTTGCATTGCCGTGTGCTGCCACCCACTGCTGGGTGTTCATGGTAGGTCTGGCTTGTATGGTTCTGTGGTACACGAGGTTGTAGTGTGACAGTGGGGGTGGTGATATGCATGGGGTTTCCTGCAGTGGTGGTCACTGCTCATGGGGGGTGTCTTGGGGTCAAGGTGCAGGGTGTGCTGTGCACGGGGGGGAGCTGGTGTGGCATGGGGTGGTCCGCCCTCCTTGTGTGACAGTCTCAGCTTGCCGGTGGGTGTGCTGGGGCACCATGGCCCAGCTGTGCTTTTTTTGCTTGTCCCCATGGGCTGGTGGATATTCCAGCCCTCCCCCAGTTGTTCTGTGCTTAGGGTGTGGGGGTGCATTGTCAGTTCTGCTGTGTGTTCCTGTGCCCATCTGTGGCATGGGTGGTGGGCCCCTACCTACCTCCTTGGTTGTGCAGTTACCTTGCTCTGCTGCTGGGGGGCTCCCTGGTTGTACTATGGCACCTCTGGGCTGCTCAGCTGGGCAGCCCTTGTTGCGCCATAGCGCATTGTATCTGCTCAGCTTCCCCTTCCTAGTTGCGCTATGGCGCAAGTTGTGCAATATTCAGATGTTGGCTGTTGGCGCAATTTGGCTTGCTCCTTTTTTGAATATCACAGCCCAGATATTCAAAAGGGTTGCGCCATGCGCAATAGGGTTGCGTCTGCGCAAGTCCAAAATTGCGCCATTCTGCGATATTCAGCAGGAGGCAGTTGCGCCACTGAAAACATGCTGAGCAACAGCACAATGCAAATGAATGCATGTTGAACTGGAGGGGGAGGAGCCATGCATAAACTGCACAGCCCGATATTCAGCCAGGCTGTGCAGAGTTGTGCAGGCACAACCCGCAACCTGCGCCTGCACAACTTGAGGCCAAAAAAAAAAGGATCAAGTCAAGGGCCACCCACAGGTGAGCTGCCGCATTGCAGGGTGCAACACAGCCGCTGCCACCTGTGGCTGGCCCTCAACCTACTCCTGTGCCCCCATAGCCCGATCGTGGGCAAAAGTGTAAAGTCCCCCCCCCCCCACTGGCCGATCGGGGCAAAAGCGAAAAGTCCCCTCCCTGACTGGCCTGATCGTGGGCAGCAAAGTGTCCCCGAACGACATCCCTGGTGGTCCAGTGGACGATAAGCCCGATCACGGGCGGCAAATGTTCAACCCCGAACATATCCCTGGTGGTCAGTGGACTGATAAGCCCGATTGCAGGCAGCAAATGTTTAACCCCGAACACATCCCTGGTGGTCCAGTGGACTGATAAGCCCGATCGCGGGCAGCAAATGTTTAAACACACCCCGAACACATCCCTGGTGGTCCAGTGGACGATAAGCCCGATCCGGGCTGCATTATTAATGTGACACCCCAAGTATACACCTGGTGATCTAGTCCCCCACCCACCCACGAAGCCCCACCACCCTGCTCTTGCCACAAAATAGCGAGTTTGAATATCCGGCCCCGCGTCTATTGTGCATGGGCGCAATGGACTTGTGCTTGCTCCTGCTATTGTGCACTTTTTGGGCGCAGTTTGAATATCTGGCCCCATATTTCCATATTCTAATACAGGCATTATTAATTGATTTGCAATTAACCTCCGGGTTTGTAGATTTAATATCCTTGAAGACCTACGTAGTGCCCCTATCTTATTATTAATTTTCTTTGTTCTATTACTAATATGAGCTGAAAAAAGATAAAGTATAATCTATCTCTACACCTAAATATTTATATTGATCTGTGATTATAAATTTTTTTCCCATTCCTCATTACTGTTTCCCTATCTCTGATCTGTTTTTTATTAACCTTTGTTTTTTTATTGAAAAACATAACCTGAGTTTTTTTTATCACTTATCACTAATTTAGAGCTGGAAAACCAATCCTGTAGAACATCAAAATCCATCTGTAATTTAACCATCATTTCATTTTAGATTTGGCTGATACTAAAGTACTGTATCATCTGCATGCAGCCTGATTTGTGTATTATTTATTTTGGTAGGTAATTTATTAAGATATAACAAAACAATAATGACCCAAAATTGAACCTTGAGGACACCTCTTAGTATACTACCTACTTCAGAAAATTGACCATTTATTACTACTTGTTGTTTTCTTTGACTCAAATATGATTTAAACCATAATAATGACCTGAGGGGCTATACCAACCTCTCCATCCTCTCATACAATAAATGGTGGTCGACCAAATCAAAGGGCTTTGGACAGGTCAACAAACACTACACCCATAGACTCTCCCTTATCCAAGGCCACTGCCACTTTATCAACAAAGTCCACGAGTGCAGTGTAAGTTGAATAACCTGCCCTAAAGCCATGTTAGTATTTAGTCAACTTTTATATTTTTCTAAGTAACTATACAATTGGCCAAACACCATTTGTTCTATTAACTTAGAGAGGATGGAGAGGATTGCTATTGGTCTATAGTTTGAGGGGTCATTTGAATCCCTTCCCCCTTAACTATAGGTACTATTTTGGCTATTTTCCAGATAGAGGGAAAAACATTTTCCATCAAACTTTGATTAAATAAATCAGTCAGTATTGGTGATAAGACTTTAACTGCATCTTTAATAAATTTCCCTTCAATATTGTCCATACCATATGATTTATTTTTATTTAATTTTAAGATCTCCCACCTAACTTCCGAGATTTTAATTTTTTTTAAATAAAAAAGAGGACCATTTTCATTATTAGTTTCTTTATTTACTAAATCTGTTTGTACTTGTGAACCAGCTGGGATGGTAATATCAGGCAATGTTAAGAAATATTTATTCAACAACTGGGCTGTTTTCTTTGAGTCAAGGAGCTCACCCTTATTATTAGACATTTTTATACAAGACTTAGCTCTCAAAGGGTTTTCCAATTATTTTATTATATTCCAGTATTGTTTAGGATCATGAGTTGTCTCAATTTTAATGTTGTAATTTTTTTTCTTGCAGATCTAATTAACCTTTTGCATTCATTTCACTTAATTTTGAAATTAACCCAGTCTTCCTCCCTTTTTGTTTTATTTGCTCTTTTCAGATTCTATCTCTGATACGAATTTTCTTTTTCAAATATTCGTTTATCCATGGAAGATGCTTTTTCTTTGTTTTAGTTTTTTTAAATGGCGCATGCCTATTACAGGCCTCTAAATAAGTTTTTGAACATTCTTCAACCACCAAATTTACATCTGGAATTAAATTTAATCTTCCTCACTCTATACAATTTAAATCATAAACAAAATTATTTGTGTGATAGTTCTTAAAGTTTCTTTTTAGGGTAATCTTTTCTTCCTCAATTATTTGATTTAAATCTTTTACAACACAATATACTGGATTATGATCCCCCAAATTTGGAGGTAAAATCAAACATTTTTTGGCATGAAGGCTCCTAGAGAGAAAAATCAAGTCCAAAATACTCCCCTGACTTTTAACCCCACTTTTCCTAGCACTTTGATTTATTATTTGATTGACATTTAATATCTCAAAACTTTGTTCAAATTTTAATCCCCTTGGCTTGCCCCAAGCAGCATTGAAATCACCAATTAGTATAAATCTTTACCATCTAACACTAATGCTAATTTAGATGCCAATTTCAAACTTGTAGTGTTTACTTTTGGAGAATATACTATACTAATTAAAGCTGCACTCTTTCAAATTTAACACAATGGTATTCAATTCCTCTAAATTACCCTGAAAAACAACTTCTCCCAAACCCAGTTTCTCTGTGATATATAAAAGAACCACACCCCCTTTCCTATCTAATCTAAAAGATTATAACCATCCATTAATATTTCCTTATACTGTATGTTTTGAGATAACCATGTTTCAGTTTATCCTATCACATCTGGTTCATAACTTTTAGTCCATATTTGAAATTCATGCATCTTGTTTATAACACTTCTTGCGTTTTCAAGTGAAATTTTTAAATTTTGTTTATTGACTCCTTTGGGGCCGGGATTTATCTCCACATCACCTACAAGCAGTATTACTATACTACAAACAAATGGTGTAGTTAATTTTAAGTGGGATTTTCTAGATGAAAAACATTGGATTCTAACCTGATTAAATAATCTCCACTGCCTAGAGAATCCATTTCTTCTGGTTCTATGAATAAGTTCTGAACCCGACGACATAAATAAATGCCACAACATATTTTTTTCTTGCTGCCTTGCAGGTGATGGAGTGACCCTCCCATCCCAACAGTCAATCTTCTTCCATTGATTAATAAGTATCACAATTAGGACATAGTACATTACATATTTCTGCATGGTTAATAATTAAAACAATCGAAATTCAGTATAACACTCACCAAGCTTGAATTTCTAAATCTGAGTGAGAGGTTGAATATTTAATTACTTCAAATAGTTCTCAATCTATAAATCCAAATGTCAAGCTAAAGAACTCAGCCCTTCACTAAATCTACAAACAATTTTTTTGATGCTGAGTGGCGCTAGCACCACTCAGCTCGCGTTACTATGCTCACATGGTAGCTGCGAGCACCCTTTTATGCTGACTGCCCCTCCTCCGCTGCAAAGAGCACAAGCTCCCGGTCCACGCCCCTCTCACTGGCTGCCGGTTTAGCTTCTACAGCTTTTCAAGTTCTTAATTGCAGGGGGAGCCTTGGCACAAAGATGTTTCAAGTCCAGCAAAAAACAGCTTCTCACATAACGATGTAAAGTCCAGCAAAAACAGCTTCTCTCACACACACAGTAAAACTTTGTTGCAGACAGAATGTGGTGAATGAAAAAAGTCAGGTACCTTTTAAACAGTAGCTGCAAGCACCCTTTATGCTGACTGCCCTCCTCTGCTGCAAAGGCACAAGCTCCAGTCCACGCCCCTCTCACTGGCTGCCAGTTTAGCTTCTACAGCTAATTCAATTTCTTAATTGCAGGGGAGCCTTGGCACAAAGATGTTTCAAGTCCAACAAAAACAGCTTCTCACATAATGATGTAACATCCAGCAAAAACAGCTTCTCTCACACACACAGTAAAACTTTGTTGCAGGCAGAATGTGGTGAATGAAAAAAGTGTGTGTTACTGTGTGTGGTTGTATGCTGCACTGCTCCCTGCCCTGATCACACCTATGTGTGTGCATGCCAATTACTATGCATGCCCCTCCATGTGTGCTGTACCTGGTTGTGTGGCAAATGTTTGTGTACTGCACCACCTACCTGTGTGCACCATAGTGCTCCTGTGCGATGGTGTTCCAGTGGCATTGCACCTGCTGGTGCAGCCAGGGGTCCTTCCACCCAGGGGGTGACTGTCCAACACCCTCCAGCCAATTGCCTCCAATGTCCCCACTACTGTCACCCTCATCAGCCTCGACAGCTATCCCACGGTCAATGGCCATGTTGTGCAGAATGCAGCAGGCCAGGAATAGGCCACAGGCGTTTGAGGGGCTGTACTGTAAGGCACTTCCAGACCTGTCTAGGCAACAGAACTGTACCTTCAACATGCCAAAAACCTGCTTGATGATGTTGCATGTGCTGGAGTGTGCCTCATTGTACCAGTCCTCTGCTGGGGGCAATGGGTGCCGGTAGGGGGTAAGCAGCCAGGGCCTCAGTGGGTATACACTGTCACCTGTGTGGAGATTGACATGGTTAGCCCTCTGCTATTCTGTGCTGTGCCTCTTGCCTGTCCCTGGCACCCTTGCCACCATGCACACCCTGCCCACCCCATCCCCAGGTCTGGTCTGCCTGTCACCCCTTGCCCATGCCATACTAACCCACTAGGTGGCCCATGAGGACATTCCCACATTCAAACCTGTGGAAAAGTGCAAAGCTGTGCCAGATGAACACGTCATGTGCACTCCCAGAGTGTGTGGTACAGACATTGGTGATGAACCCCGTTGCATCGCACACCACCTGGCAGTTGACACTTGGGCTTCCCTTCCTATTGATGTATGCCACACCCTCAGGGCCAGGTCGCATGTGGATGCCCATGTGGGAGCAGTCAATGGCCCCAATCATGCCAGACATGCTTGCCACCTGTGGAAGCATGGTTGCTGTACGCTTCACCTGTGTGTTGGGGAAATGGATATACTCAAAGCATATTGCAGTAGTGCACTGAGGAACTGTGTGAGAGGAGGCAAGGCGTGGCCAACTGGGTTATGCCTGTGGTGTCCCCTGTTGGTCTTTGGAAGGTGCCCGTGGTGAGCAAGCACATGACAGCTGTCACCTTCGTCTCCACAGACATGGTGCGACTCCATCTGGTGGTGCCTGCATTTCCACCTGCACAGCTCACAGAGCTGTCTCAGAATAGCCCTGTTCAGGTGGTACTGACCCATGATCTCTGTGTCGCTGTAATTCTCAAAGGTGATGCGGGCATGGTACCCCTGTGTTGGGCATACCTCCGCGGGCCCAATCCTCAGCACGTTGCTGTTCCTCCTGCCCCCTCACACCCCTCATTACAGCCTCCATCATGAAGTGTGCACCGTCCATGACCCTTGATGTCCACTGTTCCCCTGGACAGTTGGCTACTGGCTGTGAGGCACCCTGGCACACAGTATGTGTGGGTGTGTATGTGTCTCTCTCTCTCTCTCTCTCTCTCTGCCCCTCTCTCCCTCTCCCAGGCCACCTCTCTGTCCCTGTCCCTCTGTGTGTGGCCTTTGTCTGTCTGTCTGTATCTCTGTCTCTCCCTCTCACTGTCACCCCTGGCACAAGTGCTGTTTGTGTGTTTGTGCCCTGTATTTATTGGAACAAGTCTGCTTGGAGCAACTTTGATTTGATCCACACTTGCACCATTGGTTTCACAGTTGAATATGCCACTGCACTGGTTATTCATGGCAATGCCCCCTGCACTTGCACCTGCATTTATTATAGTTGTACATTGGCACAATGGATTTTGTGCTGTGCACTGGCTCCTGCTGAATATTGCTCCTTGGTGCAATACCCAACTTGCACTAGCGTAACTCAGTTGCACCATGCGCAACTGCTCTGAATATCTGGGCCCATGTGTTTCAAGAGATTTAATGTATGGTCATCTGACATCTCTTGGCAAATGAAATTATTACATTTTTTCTTGCCTACATATATGTGTATGTGTATATATGTGTGTATATATAAGGAATCAAAGCAACAGAACAAAAAGGGTAAACAGGGAGGAGAGGAAGCACTGTGGGTCAACTTGGAGACAGGCAATGGCACCACAATATGCACAGGGGTTGTATACAGACTCCCATCTCTGAGGGAGGAAATGGACAAGGAAATGGTAGAAGGTATCCTTAGAAAAGCAGAAAAAGGGGAGATATTGTTGATGGGAGATCTGAATATGCCAGATGGAGTGCATTTGCTGCAGCCACATCAAAGAGTGAGGTCATTCTAGATGCCCTACAGGGGACATGCCTTAGACAACTAGTACTGGAACCCACTTAGACCTGGTACTCTCAAATGGAGATGGAGAGAGGATCACAGATGTAGAAGTGGGTAGCCATCTGGAAACTAGAGACCATTGAACTGTATGGTTCACGATAAACACAGCAGTAGAGTCATGCCAAAGGCAAAGGTCCTGGACTTTAGGAGGGCTGACTTTGCCAACATGGGTGAGTGCCTATGGAATGCACTAGCAAATGAGCAGGATAGAGGGGTGGAAGAACAATGGGGAATAATCAAAACTGCCATCACTAAGGCAAAAAGCCTTTGTGTGAAGCAAATAAACAAAACAAAATGATGCAAAAAAACACTGTGGTTCTCAAAGAAGGTGGCAGGGAAGCAGAGGGAGAAAAAATATAGCATTCAGGAAGTACAAGGAATCACAGAAGGAGCAGGACAGAGAACTGTATTAGTTAAAGCAGAAGGAAGCAGGGAAGGCAGTCAGAACAGCAAATGCCCAAACTGAGGAAAGGATAGCCAACTCAGTTAAGAAGTGGATAAAACCTTTTATAGGTACATCAGGGAGTGAAGGAAAACTAAGGGAGGGATAGTGAGGCTTAATAAAGGGGTTGGTGGGCAGAGGGTGACTGTGAAAAGGCAGAGATACTAAACAAATATTTTTGCTCAGTATTCACAAGTGAAGAAGGGGAGGTACCTAAACCAAACAACAGAAAAACTCTGGATAGGGGGGTTGATACCAGCCCATTCTCAGAAGAAAGAGTTCTGAAAGAACTCTTAAAACTGAAGGTGGACAAAGCAATGGGGCCTGACGGGATTCATCCCAGAATTCTAAAAGAACTAAGGGTATAACTAGTGACACCACTGACTACCATTTTTAACAAATCATGGGAGGATGGGGTGGTACCTGAGGACTGGAGGAGGGCAGATGTGATTCCACTTTACAAAAGTGGAAGCAGGGCAGAGACAGGAAACTACAGACCGGTTAGTCTGACCTCAGTGATAGGGAAAATGATGGAATCACTTCTGAAGGAGATAATTGTTGAGTACCTAGAGGTCAGAGAGGCACAGGACCCAAGGCAGCATGGATTCACAGTGGGTAGGTCATGTCAGATGAATCTACTAGATTTCTTTGACTGGGTGACCAAAGTAGGAGTAGATCAGGGAAGGTGCTGTGGACATGGCTTACCTAGACTTTAACAAGGCAGAGTGCCACTCAAAAGATTAATATATAAGTTAACCAGCCTGGGAGTGGGTCCCAAGATGGTAGCCTGGGTAGAATATTGGCTGGAGAACAGGACACAGAGGGTAATAGTAAAAGGAGTCCACTCTGAAGAAAGGGGGGTTATTAGTGGGGTACCGCAAGGTTCAGTTCTAGGACTGGTCCTCTTCAATGTCTTTATAAGTGACATTGCAGAGGGACTGGAAGAAAAAGTATGTCTCTTTGCAGATAACACAAAGATCTGCAACAGGGTTTATACACAAGGTGGGGTGGAAAGGATGAGAAGGGACTTGGCAAGGTTAGAAGAATGGTCAAATGTATGGCAGCTTAGATTCAGTGCTAAGAAGTGCAAAGTAATGCACCTGGGAAACAAAAACCCAGGGGAAGAGTACTCTATGGGGGCAAGATACTAACAAAAACAAAAATGGAAAGGGACCTGGGGTAGTCATATCAGATGACCTAAAGGTGAGCAAGCAATGTGAGAGGGCAGTAAGGAGGGCTGGGGGGATACTGAGATGTATAGGAAGAGGCATCACCAGTAGAAAACAGGAAGTTGTTATCCCTCTGTACAGACAGCTGGTGAGACCCAATCTGAGATAGTGTGCAGTTCTGGAGACCCAATCTCCCAAGGACATAGACAGGATGGAGGCAGTCCAGAGGAGGGCAACTAAAATGTTGCAGGGTCTGCAGCAGAAGACACATGAAGAGAGACTTAAGGAGCTTAATATGAATACTCTCGAGGAAAGGAGGAACAGGAGGGACATGATAGAAACTTTCAAGTACCTCAAGGGAATCAACAAAGTCCAAGAAGGTAGCATCTTTCAGAAAAAAAGATGTGCAAGAACAAGGGCACACAATTTAAAGATAGAAGGGGGAAGGCTCAGAGGTAATGTGAGGAAGTATTTTTTCACAGAGAGGGTTGTGGATGCATGGAACAGCCTTCCTGAGGAGGATGTGGAGTCAAAAACAGTGGGTGAATTCAAGAGTGCATGGGACAGACATAAAGCAATTCTAGGGGTTGGGGGTAGGAGAAAGTAGGCTGTTGGTTAACTAGGATCTGCAGCTTATCCATTAGGTAGGGAAATAGCCAGACTGGGTGGGCCAAGTGGTCCTTATCTGCTGTCAGATTCTATGTTTCTATGTTTATTTATAACTCTCACCCCATTCCATGTGTAAATAAGCTGAGGCAGTGCAGTAAAGGAGAATGGGGTGAGAGTTAGGACTGATGATCCTGACGCACACCCTGATGCCTGTTGGTTGGGACGGGGTGTGCGTGGGGTGCAAGGGGTGGCAACCCTAACACCGAATTTCCTCACTTTTGTCGCTGTAGAACATCCCCAAACTGATGCATTAAATGGATTTTTTTGCCATGAATTTCCCTTCTTTTTGAGAATGTGCAGTATAAATAGTGAACAGTAATGTTCACACAAACAGTAATGGAAACAGTGAGGTAAAATAAAATAGTAACGCTAATGGTAACGCAAATGCGAGCGCAAACGCTAATGCACATGCTGACGCAAACATAAATGATAACATAAATGGTAAGAGAAATGCAAGTGCAAACATTAATGAAAACAGAAATGGTAATGCAAAGAGTAATGAAAATGCTAACGGCAACAGAAATGCAAAAGTTAACGAAAACAGTAATGCAAAAGCCAATGCCAAAGGAAATGCGAACGCAAATGATAACAAACATGCAAACGGTAACACAAACGCAAACAGAAATGCAAATGGTAATGGCAATGGTGACACAGAAGGAAACAGTAACGCAATCGACAATGGAAATGCTACCAAAAATGCAAATGCTAAGCACAACAGGAATGCAAATGCAAACAGTGACGAACACACAAACAGTAATGGTAATGCAACTGGAAATGCAAATGGTTATGGTAACAGCAACGATGATGCCAAAGGGAACACTAATACAAACTGAAATGCAAGCATGTACACAAATGCAAACGGTAACACACATGGTCACAGTAGTGCAATTGGAAACGCAAACACTTACGGTAACACCAACAATTACGCCAAAGGAAAAAGAAACGCAAACGGAAATGCAAACACAAGTACATACACAAACGCAAATGGTAACACAGATGGTAACACAATTGAAAGTGCAAAAGCTTATGGTAACACCAACAATGATGCCAAAGGAAACACACATGCAAATGCAAACAGAAGCGCATACGCAAATACAAATGGTAATGCACACGGTGACGCAAAAGGAAATGCAAACAAAAACAGTAATGGAAATGCAAATGGTAACAATAACACAAACGCAAGCACAAATGCAAATGCAAAGGGTAACACACATGGTGATGTAAACAGAAACGCTAATGCAAACAGTTACAGACGTGCAAATGGAAACAGTAACTGTAACAGTAACACAAACATACACACTTTCTTTCCCAAAAGGTGCATTCAGAAGCACAGTGAATACAAACAATGTATGCATAATAATGGCCCTCGGAACAGAAAATGAACACTTGAAATACTAAATTGCTTATATCTCAATAACCGTACGATGTAGAAAAAAAATTAAAATCTCATATAATTTATGACTTTTCTGGCTAGTTTTGTACTTAGCCCCTTAGTAGGGGACTAAGTATTTTTCTGACAAAAAGTCCGTATCATGAAGCATTTTCGAGATACGGGCCCCTGAAAGGCGCGGCGGATGCCACAATGTTAGCCCGTGGGAAAAATCATTAACTTCGGAGTGCCATAACTTTGCAGCCCTCTAATATTTTGTCACCAAACCACCAAAAGGCACATCTGTGGGATCTTGGCTTTCTTCCCTCCAAATATCAGCCCAAAAGACCAAACTGTTATTTTGCAGCAGGGTGGCAAAGAGTTCCTATTGTTTTGAGCATAGTGTCGCAAAGCAGTGTCGTGATTTGCCACACTTTCGCAAAAAAAATCATGAAAGTGTCGAATGTGTGACATTACTTGCGACACTACTGGTTACAAAAATTTTAAAAACATATTTCTGGGGTGTTTATCCCCCAAAAGACAGGGCTAGCATCCTCAGGACTCGACTAGGTGAACACAGCAAGAATTGTGTCCCTAGAAAATCCCAAATTTAAATGCCAAGCATTTCTGTGACCACCAACTGAAAACAAGATGGTGGATTTGCGACACTACAAAGGGTCATTTGTGACACTAAAAACTGCATTTGCGATACTGTTGAACTTTTGTTAACTTTTCCCATTGACTATAATGGGAAACTTGTTTTTTGAATAACTTTTGAACCGTTTAATATTTTTTCATGAAATCTTTGAAAGGCACATCGGGGACCCTAGCTGCATGTTTCCTGAAGGGTTTGGACCAATCCGCAACCCCGGCTGCATGTTCCCTGAAGGTTTCGGACCAGTCACACAGAACATGTGACCTGTAGGCACGAGTAAAGAATGTGCAAAATTGCGTAACTTGTGCATTTTTCGGTGCTCTGTAGTTCCACAACTGTACATCCGACCATAATGAAACTTGGCAGGTCCAGAGATTTATGGTAATACACCATGCATGCAATTTTCAGGCAAATACATCATACAGTGGCAAAGTTATTAAGCTGCCAAATTTCAGATTTAACCTTAAATGGGTACTCAACCTTAACTATAGTGGCACTACCTTGCCACTATAATATATGTATATATATATATATATATATATATATATATATACATATATATATATATATATATATATATATATACATATATATATATGTGTGTATATATAAATATACATATGTACTGTATATATATATTATGTATATATATATATATATATATATATATATAATATAATGGTAGCATGGTAGTGCTACCATAATTCTGATTGAGGAGCCATTTACAGTAAACCCAAAATTTTGCTGTAATAACTTTGCAACCGTTAGTGGATTTTCCTGAAATTTGAATACGATCAAAGGCCCAAATGCCTTGGGATCTGCCAAGTTTCGTATCGGTCAGAAATATGGCTGCAGAGTTATTAAGCATGATTCTGCGCATGCTTTACACTTTTTTAGATTCTACGGTCATTACAGGTCGCACGGTTTATGCGACTGGTCCAAAATCTTCAGGAACATGCAACCAGGGTCCCAATGTGCCTTCGAAGATTTCATGAAAAATATTAACGGTTCAAAAGTTATTCAAAACAAGTTCCCATTATAAGTCAAGGGAAAAGTTAACAAAAGTTCAACAGTGTACAAAATGCAGTTTTACTTTACTTAAATAGGCCCTTTACTGTCACAAATCCACCATTTTGTTTTCAGTTGGTGATCAGAAAATGCTTGGCATTTAAATTTGGGACCCTCTAGCAACCTAATTCTTTTTGTATTCACCTAGTTGGACCCTGAGGATGCTAGCCATGTCTTTATTTTGGGGTAAAACACCCCAGAAATATGTTTTTATGTTTCTGGAAAGAGTACTTTTGCAAAGTACTTTTAGCACTTCAAGACACTGTCGAATGAATTTGCGAAAGCTTTCGCAAATTGTGACAGCACTTTTCTACGCTGTGGGAAAATGACAGCACTTTTTTGACACCCCGCTGCAAAAGAACGGTTTGGTGTTTTGGGCTGAAATTTGGAGGGAACGCAGCCAACATCTCACAGATGTGTCTTTCCATATTTTGTTGAAAAAATATTACACGGTGGCAAAGTTACAGCACTCCAAAGTTGACACTTTTTCCCATAGGATAACATTACAGCTTCCGACGCATTGCAGCAATCCTTTGGCGCCCTGCTGCAAAATAACGGTTTGGTCTTTTGGGCTGAAATTTGGAGGGAAGACAGCCAACATCACACAGATGTTCCTCTTAGTGGTTTGGTTAAAAAATATTACAGGGAGGCAAATTTATGGCACTCCGAACTTCTCTTTTTTTCCCATAGGATAACATTACAGCATTCGCCGCGCCTTTCAGGGCCTGTATCTCGGAAACGGTGTGAGATACAGACTTTTCATCAGAAAATTTTCACCCCTGATTGGGGCAAAGTAATAAACTAAGCCAGAAAAGTCATAAATCATATGACTTTAAAAAATTTTCTACAGCATACGGTTCCTGAGATATAAGCAATTTAGTATTCCAACTCCTCATTTTCTGCTCCGAGACCCATTATTATGCATACATTCTTTGTACTCACTGTCTTTCTCTATGAAGCTTTTGAGGAAAACCAGCCTGTGCGCTTCCATTACTGTTACCGTTGCCCTTTCTGCTTGCGGTTCGTACCAGTTTCACTTACCTTTCACATCTACACCACCATGTCGTTATCCTTTGCATTTCATTTGCACTTACGTTTCATTATTCTTTACCATTTCTGTCTACAGTACTGTTTCTTTTTCTGTTTAAACTTTGCATCACCATGCCCATTACCATTTGCGTTTGCGGGCACCATGTTACTATGTGACAAGACATCAAGTGGCGGACCGTTCCCATCTATGCCACCGTGTGCGTTACCCTTTCTGTTCTCATTCGCGCTTGCATTACCATATGTGCCACTGTTAGCACTTCTGTTTGCATTGCTGTTCCTGTTACTATGTCACAAGACATCACGTGGTGGGAGCGCGGGGCCCACCACCACATTACTTTCACTATTTCTCGATATCATTCTCAAAAAGAAGGGAAATTAGAGGCAAAAAACTCCATTTAATGCATCAGTTAGGGTTGTTTCACAGCGACAGTGAGAAAATTCGCTGTTAGGGTTGAAAACCCCTTGGACCCCCAGCCCACCCCCAACCGGCATTGGGATGCGCATTGGGGTCTTTGGTCCTAACTCTCACCCCATTCTCCTATACCTCTGCTTCTTTACATGTGATGGGTGAGAGTTAGGGCCGACACCACCAATGTGCACCCCGCCAGTTGAAATTAGCTGGTATCAAGGGGAATTTCAACAACGCAATTTCCTCGCACAATAAGCTGAGGAACCAACAATGTCGTTAAACAAAGAGATTTTGCAGCTAAAATCCCTTCTTTTGAGAATGATAATGAGAAATAGTGTGCAGCAGCGGAGGTGGAGCCCTGCTGGACCCGCGCTCCCTCCACGTGATGTCTTGTCACATAGTAACATTGTGCCCGCAAACGCAAATCGTAATGCGCATGGTGACGCAAAGTGAAACAGAAAGAGAAACAGTACTGTAGACAGAATTGTTAAAAACAACATAAATGCAACCGCAAACGAAAATGTAAAGGGTAAGGCACATGGTGGCGTAGACATGAATGGTAAGTGAAACGGGTACGGAACCGCAAGCGGAAATGGTAATGGTAACAGTAATGTAAGCACACAGGCTGGTTTTCCACAAAAGCTGCATAGAGTAAGACAGTGAGTACAAAGAATGTATGCAAAATAATGTCTCTCGGAACAGAAAATGAGGACTTGGAATAGTAAATTGATTATATCTCAGGAACCGTACGACATAAAAAAAAAATTTAAAAGTCATATGAATTATCACTTTCCTGGCTAGTTTTGTACTTAGTCCTCTTTAGGGGGCTAAGTGTTTTTCCAATGAAAAGTCCGTATCTTGCATTGTTTCCGAGATACGGACCCTGAAAGGCACAGCGAACGCCGTAATGTTATCCTATGGGAAAACAACAGAAGTTCAGAGTGCCATAACTTTGCCTCCCTGCAATATTTTTTCAACAAACTACTGAAAGGCACATCTTTGGGATGTTAGCTGTGTTCCCTGCAAATTTCAGCCCAGAAGACATAACCATTATTTTGTAGCAGGGCACCAAACGACTGCTGCAATGCGTCGTACGCCGTAATGTTATCCTATGGGAAAAAGTGTTAACTTTGGAGTACTGTAACTTTGCCGCCATGTAATATTTTTTCAATAAAACACTGAAAGGCACATCTGTGAGATGTCGGCTGTGTTCCCTCCAAATCTCCAAATTTCAGCTCAAAACTCCAAACCGTTCATTTGCAGTGGGGTGCCAAAGAATTGCTGTCATTTTCCCACAGCCTAGAAAAGTACTGTCTCAATTTGCGAAAGCTTTCTCAAATTTATTCGACAGTGTCACAAGTGCGAAAGTACTTTCCGAAAGTACTTTTTCCAGAAATGTGAAAAACATATTTCTGGGGTGTTTTACCCCAAAATAAAGACATGGCTAGCATCCTCAGGGTCCAACTAGGTGAATACAAAAAGAATTAGGTTGCTAAAGGGTCCCAAATTTAAATGCCAAGCATTTTTCTGATCACCAACTGAAAACAAAATGGTGGATTTGCGACAGTAAAAGGGCCATTTGCGAAAGTAAAAACTGCATTTGTGACACTGTCAAACTTTTTGTTAACTTTTCCCTTTGACTTATAATGGGAACTTGTTTTTTGAATAACTTTTGAACCGTTTAATATTTTTTCATGAAATCTTCAAAAGGCACATTGGGGACCCCGGCCGCACATTTCCTAAAGATTTTGGACCAGTCACGCAAACCATGTGACCTGTAGGTGTGACCGTAGAATTCCAAAAAAAGCGTAAACGCACGCGCAGATCACGCTTAATAACTCCGCAGCTGTATATCCGACCAGTACGAAACTTGGCAGATCCCAAGGCGTATGAGTCTTGATCATGTATTCCTAATGTCAGGCAAATCTGTTAAACAGTTGGAAAGTTATTAAGGTGCAAAATTTCAGGTTTAACATGTAAAGGCTCCTCAACCTAACTATGGTAGCACTACCGTTACTACATAATATATATATATATATATATATATGACAAAGAACTCTGTGCATAAACACTGAGGCAAGGGTTACCCCAAAGGGCATTTGGCTGGGAAGATACAGTATCTCATATCTGTGAGTATATTTCTAGCCAAATATCAGTGGTATTTTTGCTTTCTAGGGACCTACAGTGAAAATATCAAATATTTTCACTGTAGGTCCAAATATAGCTATAGTAGGTCCACATTAGCTAATTTGGAACTCATTTGCATATTCGACCTCAGTAACAGTACTAACATAGAAACATAGACTTTGATGGCAGATAAGGACAGCTTGGCCCAATCTGCCCATTTCCATATCTATTGGATAAGCTGCAGATTCTAGTTAACCTACAGCCTACTTCCTCCTACCACCACCCCCACTATAATTGTCTTTTTGTCTTTCCCATGCATTCTTGAATTCCCCCACTGTTTTTGACCCCACGACCTCCTCAGGAAGGCAGTTCCATGCATCCACCAACCTCTCCATGAAAAAATAATTCCTCATGTTGCCCCTGAGCCATTCCCCCTCTATCTTCAAACTGTGCCCCCTTATTCTTGCACATCTCTTTTTCTGAAAGATGCTCCCTTCTTGGACTTTGTTGATTCCCTTGAGATATGTGGAAGTTTCTATCATGCCCCCCTCTCCCTCCTTTCCTCAAGGGTATACATATTAAGCTCTTTTAGTCTCTCTTAGTATGGCTTCTGTTGCAGACCCTGCACCATTTTAGTTGCCCTCCTCTGGACTGCCTCCATCCTGTCTATCTCCTTGCAGAGATGGGGTCTCCAGAACTGCACACAATACTCCAGATGGGGTCTCATCAACTGTCTGTATGGAGGGATAACAACTTCCTGTTTTCTATTGGTGATGATGCCTCTCCCTATGCATCCCAACCTAACCATATTCAAATGCTAATAATTTTAAAATTAAAAATGATAGCATGGTACTGTGAGCATGAAAGTTGTTCAACACAAACATATGTACAAAATGAGTGGTGTTTCATTTATTGCTAACTTTAAATTTTTGTTATAGTTAGCATAAAGCAGCAAAAAAAATGCAATTTTTTCACCTTTTTAGCAAACAAATGTCAATAACTTTAAAACAACAAATTATAGCATGGTACTTTGAGCACAAAATTTGTTCAGCACAAAAATATCTACAAAATGAATGGTGTTTTATTGATAGATACCTTTTAGTTTTTTATAATTAGCACAAAAATCAGCAGAAAACTCAATTTTTTCATGTTTTGCAACAAACAAATATCAATATATTTAAAACAAAAAATGATAACATGGAACTGTGAGCACAATTTGTTCAGCGCAAAAATATCTACAAAATGAGTGATGTTTCATTTTTAGATACGATGTAGATTTTTGTAATTTGCAAAAAACAGCAGAACATTCATTTTTTTCACATTTTGCAACAAACAAATGCGTATAACTTTAAAATAAAAATGATGGCATTGTAGTTTAAGCAAAAAAAGGTGATCAGGACAAAATATGTACAAAATGAGTAGTGTTTTATTTATAGATATCTTTTAGACTTTTTATAATCAGCAGAAAATTGCAAGAAATTACATTTTTTGCACTTTTTGGAGGTATGGCATAAATAGAATACTCAACCCCCCTGCTGGAAATATAGTTGCCATTTTTTGTTCTTGTGTCAATTGACCCAATGACATCACTCATGGCTTTGACACTCATGATGTTATCAGGTCAATTGGCACTCAAACAAAAAAATAGTGGGGGGGGGGTGCGTATCCCTTATGTATGCACACATATAGATAGATATAAATAATGATATACTGTATGTAGCTTTCTTAAATGTTATATATTCAAACTGATAGCAAATGCTAGACTGTAGAATTCTGATCAATTCCAGAAATTAAAACAGCAGTTATGGTTAGAATTCCTGGAATTTCAAATGTTGCAAATATAATTTGACAATTTCCATCATCATAAATTAGTGGCACTGAGATAATGAGGAACCAGGAGAGGTGTACATGCCATGGTTGTGGGACTGTGGAAAAAGTAAGTATTATGGAAATGAAATGCAGTATTATATAGGATCACTCACAAGTTAGAGGAAACAGCAAGCATTTTTTTAGTTATGTGAATGAGAAAGGAGAACAACTAGTATGGACAGGTTGCAGACAATAGAGAGAGCATATACAAGGTATATGTGAAATGGAATAGATTCTAAAAGTTTCT
This sequence comes from Neoceratodus forsteri, assembly GCA_016271365.2. Lineage (NCBI taxonomy): Eukaryota > Metazoa > Chordata > Ceratodontiformes > Ceratodontidae > Neoceratodus > Neoceratodus forsteri. Next base: position 1,646,199,705 of record CM057450.1, read on the forward strand.
GTTCAGCTTTTTAAGGACAATTGCAAAATGGGTATTGCAGAAAAATGGAAAGCACCTGGACAGGGGAATAATAGAGGACAAGGAAATACAGGAAAGATTAAATAAACAATATTGTTCAAACACGGTGTGGCCTTATGGTACACACCAAAGGAAATACAGAGAACTGGCAAAAGAAGCAGTGCCCCCAGTAGTATCTATATGTAATAACACCTTGATATAAAGTAGTGAACCAGATAACTAGAAGAATGTAATAACAGTACTGTACACACCTATGTAAAAGAGAGCAGGGCAGTACAAGTAATTAAAGGCTTGTGAGCCCTCGTAAGCAAGATTATGTGAGGAATTCTAAGGAAGGAACAAGAAAAACAAAAACAAAACAAAAACAACCTACAGTAAAAGAAAAAAAGTGAAAAGAAAACCATACAGGAGAGAGTCGGCATGGCTCTATAAGGTGTTAGTTATGATAAATGAACTTACAGTGGCACCAGCCAGCAGTAATACAGCAGCATTTCACAAGATGCTGCAGTATGTTGTATGTTGCAGGAAACAATGCAATTCAATGGCAATTAAGCCCCTTTTTACTGTAGTATTTTGTGAGAGGTCATTTGCTGCAAGGTACTGGGTTGCATTGTGGCATGGCTTCACTGTACTTAATGTTTTTTAAACAATTAAGCCAGTTAATGGAGAAAGGTAAGCCAGTGAACATAGAAACGTAACAAGTGATGGCAGAAGGGGCTTTGTGGCCCATCTAGTCCGCTCATAATCCTACCCCTTCCCTTAACTGCTTTTAAGTGTTATGATGGCCCTGTATATATCCCATGCCTTCTTGAAAGTTTCCACTGTTGTTGTCTCTACTGCCTCCATGGAAGACAGTTCCATGGTTCAACCACTTCTGTGTGAGAAGATCTTACATGTGTTGCCTCTGAATCTGCCCCCCCAGCTTCATGTTGTGCCCTCTGGTTCTTGAGTGATTTTCACATGGAACAGGTCCTGGACCTGCACTTTGTTTATATCTTTTAAGAATTTGAAGGTCTCGATCATGTCTCTTCTGTCCCTCTGCTGCTCCAGGAGTACATGTTTAATTCATGAGGCCTCTTCTCATATGATTTGTTGTGTAATCCATGAATCATTTTAGTAGCACTCCTCTACACTGTTTCCAGATTGGTAATATCACACAGACAGTGAACGGAAGCGCAAGCTCCTCCAGGGCGGGGGATACCGTGAGAGCCTGAAGAGGTAAAGGACATCTCCTCCCTCAGACTGCATCTTTGTGAGCGGTGTTAGCCTGTTGACGCTGTGCGTCGACTGCCCCACCCAGGGTCATCCCTTAATTTATTGGCCCTTTCCTATGACATCACTTCCTGTCTGCTCTAATTTCTAAGTCCCCACTTTTCCATTTGCAGGTTATACCTGCTAGCCACTAGAGGGACCCTTGACTTTTTACCTCTGGCTCTCTACCTGACTTTCCTCCTACTCCTACTTCCTGGAACCCCTCTACCTACTCATGCTACTTCTCTCCCCTATTTTCATCTCTGCCTCTGCCCGCACCTCACCCCCACACTCAGCCTCCTAGCTAGCCCCTACATACTGACCCCCTGCTCTACCACCAGACCCACACCCAGTCTGCCGCTAACCCCAAGTGACCACTAGGAATCACTATTTCCACACTGAATTTTAGCCAAACCCAGCCTGCTTGAGTCCCATAGAACCTGGATCCCCGCTCTCACCCAGGTCCTGTTTCAGCTGCCCTGCCAGGGTCTCGAACCTTGTACCCCGTCCACCAGAATCCGTGACACTACCACTACTCCAAAGTGGTATCTATGCTTTCTGAGAGGCAGCCAAGATACTTGAGCCTTTCTGTCCTGCTGCTACCTTAGGCACTATGCTTGTCCACCTCCTCCTCAAATGTCTCCCTCATTTACATGCTAGTACCCACATCCCATCAGTCAGGCATCTTCCCTGGCTCACTTGTACCAGCACCCACAACTCTCCCTGACTTAGTCCGATTCCACCCTACACTGACCATGTACCCTGGCCCGCGGCACCCACCGCCTGGATGCCCCCCCACTGCCTACCCTAGCTCCCCATAGCAGCTACTGTCTCGCCTCCCGACCTGTCAAACCCTGCTCATTCCTTGTTCCCTATGGCCTCCTCCCCATCCCAATGTACCCCCAGGAAGCTTACTACCACCCCTGGTCAGAGCCTTGGTCCTCCTACTACTCCTGTCAGGTAATATACATCCTAACCCAGGCCCTGCCCCGACCAGCCCACCAGCTGGGTCCACTGGTCTCCACATAGCCTCCATGAATATATGCAGCCTACTGAAAAAATGTTATGCCCTCCAGTCCTGGGCCATGCTACATCAACCAGACTTCATAGTCCTGGTTGAAACCTGGCTGTCCAAATCCACCTCTGACTCCTTTGTCTCCCTCCCAGGCTATACCCTATACCAGGAGGACCAAGTAGGCAAACGTGGGAGTGGCTGTGCAATCTATACCAGGGACACAATCACCGGACAAGTGCTCCCTGCCCCTGCTCTTGTAAATGGGGCCCAGGCCCTTACCCTCAAACTTATTCCTGACCCTTCCAGAGGCCCTCTATATCTCATCACTGCCTACGTTTCCCCAAAGAACCAGAACCCGGCGCTGATATCTTTAACAGAATATCTTGCCACCCTCCACCACAAGGCGGAACAAATCCTAGTGGGGGACCTAAACATGAACTGGCTCAGCGCCTCCTGTTCCACTACCCATGATTCTTTCACAGCCCTAGACCTGACACAACTAATTTCCCAGCCCACTAGAGTAAACACACAGAGAGAAACCAGTACCCTTCTGGATATAATCATCACCAACCGCCCACAAAAAATCCATAACATCCAGGTCCTCCCAGACTCACTAAGTGACCACTCCCCTATCCTATTCCTTTGGGCGACCCCCACTCCCGAACTCACAGCCCGGACCACACTCCGCAGGCACCTCCAACCTGGTGGGCTGATAAAACTCAAACAATTTCCTGCCCAGATTAATTGGTCCCCCATTCATCATGCATCCGACATAGACACTGCCCTCACCTTTTTCTCCCAAACCTTTGCACCTCTCACAGGATTTTGATCCAAAAAACGTAATGCACCCTGGGTTACCCCCTGCCCTACTACAAATGCTTAGAAATAGGGATAACCTCTGGCACCTTGCCAATGAAATGGGCCAGATGGCTAATAAACAGGCCTATAATGCTGCATGGAACAGGTGCACATGGGCCATCCGTAAAGCCAAGGCTGACCATTACCAGGCCACCCTCACCTTCTCCTGGGGGTGTGCCTGGACTTTCTGGAACAATGTTAAACAACTAAATGGGAAAGCACTCTCCCCTCCCCATCCCAGCTCACCATTGATGGCTCTACCGCCACCGACCCTGCCTGCATAGCTAACTACTTTAACACCTCCTTTACTGACCTTAGCTCTGTCCTCCCCAGCAATTTCTTTGACCCTCCTCCCACCCTACCTTCCCCAGTCCTCCAACACCCCAGCTTCCACCTACGTAGGGCATCTGCCCAGGAAGCCAGACCTATCCTGATCAAAGCATTAAGTAGCAATAGACCCAGCAGCGACTCCCTGGACCCCAGTATTCTCCGGCTGGTGCTGGATGAAGTCCTTGCCCCACTCACCAGCCTACTAAACTGATCCTTCTGCCTGGGACAATTCCCCACTGCATGGAAAACAGCCATAGTCACACCCATTCATAAAGGAGGTGACAGGTCCTCCGCCGGGAACTACCGACCTATCTCCATCTTCCCTCCCCTTTCCAAAGCCCTAGAAAAATTGGTGGCTATTCAAATCACCGAATATCTGACTCAGCATAACATCTTATGCCCAGAACAGCACGGCTTCCATGCTGGTCACAGTACCGGCACTGCACTAGTTGAGTTCTCCATTTCCACTCCTCCCTGGATGCCAGCTCCTAGCTGGTACAGTGTTTGTTGACCTCTCAAAGGCCTCGACACTGTCTCTCACCCTCTTCTGCTTGATGCCCTCTACCACACTGGTTTCTCTGTTGGTCCTCTCGCCGGTGCACTAGCTATCTATCTGCTCCTCCCAATGTATAAAATCAATGGGGCACTTTCAAACACACCCCATCTGCTCAGGGTTACCTCAGGGCTCCATCCTGGGCCCTCTCTCTTCTCACTCTATCTAAACACCCTGCCCGATGCATGCTCTGGCAAAATTCTTCTGTATGCAGATGATGCTGTCATTTTTGCCACCCACCACAATCCCATCTCCCTCCAGGACACCCTACAACAATCCTACAATGATGCTGAAGCCTGGTTTAAAGAGCACAGACTCGTCATTAATCTGAAAAAAAACAAAACAGTGCTTTTTGCCCACCCCCAAAACAAAGCCAGCAACTTCCCTCTCCATATCCTCCCTAGTACCAAACAACCACTTGAACAAGTCTGCTCCTACAAGTACCTTTGGGGCTTCTTTGATTCAGCCCTCACCTACCACACCCACATTGATGCCCTTTCATCCGCCAATAATACACGGCTTGGCATCCTCTACTGCTATAAAAACTGCCTCCCCCCGATGCCCTCCGACTTGCAGTTACATCTTCAGTACTGTCCCTTGCTGACTATGGCCTGCCAGTATATGGTGCTGCTGACACTACCGCCCTCAATAAAATTCACCTCACCCTAAATAAGGCCTGCAGGCTGATTACTGGTGCCCCCAGGCTTACACATACTTGTCAACTCTATGACGAGGCAAAACTGCTTAACCTCAATGAACGGCTACGTTATCAAACCTGCCTCCTCACTAAAAAAACTTTACTTGGGCTATCCCCTACCAGGGTGACAGCCTCCATCCGCCACACTCAACCCACTATCACAACCCGAACCTACAGAAAGGCCACTCTACTGGTCCCTAGATCCAGGATCACCCATGGACAGAGGTCCTTCTGCTACAGAGCTCCATCCTGGTTTAACTCTCTCTGCTCCCATCTCCAATGCCCCACAATCTCCAACTTCAAAACCGCCCTTGAATAACTGTTTAACACGTAGCTGCTCCTGTCTCTAAATGTGGTCTGATCTCCACACTGACAATGCCCACTGGGCAGCACCTCTCACCCTCCAACCCTCCTCTGTTGCATATTGCCTCTGTTATTACCAGCATGTGCTCAGTTGTATCATTGTAATTGCTACTAAATTGTATAAATGTATGAAACCACTATGTGCTATGTTAAGTATGTGACTCTTATGCTGTGACCTAAAATTGTTCTGTTTGTCCTCAATGTGATGCGGTACCTTTGGAAATGAGCCTCTGGCTCAAAGGTTGTAAACCGATGTACAAATAAATAAATACATATCCTTCTTGAGCTGTGGTTTCCAGAATTGTACACTGTACTCCAGGTGTGGCCTCCATTGATTTATAGAGTGGAAGGATGACCTCCTTTTTCCAGCTGGTAATCCCGCTGCTTATGCATCCCAACATACCATTTGTCCTCAGTGCTGCTTTCTTGCATTGCTTGGTCATTTTAGGTCATCTGTTATAATTATTCACAGATCCCTTTCCTGTTTGGAGGCTTACAGTTTTCACTCCCTAGGTAATAATCCACCCTGGGTTAATCCTTCCGAGGTGCAGAATTTTGCATTTTTTAGTATTGAAGTTTAGTTGCCAAGTTCTTGACCACTTTTCTAGAGATTCCAGGTCAGCCCTCATCGTCTGCACTCCTCCTGGGGTGTTTACACTGTTTTCTATCTTTGTGTCATCTGCAAACAAACTCGCCTTGCCCTTCAATCCATCAAAAATGCCACTAATGAAGATGTTGAATAGGACTGGGCCAAGTACTGTACCCTGTGGTACTCCACTAGCTACGTCTCTTTCCTCTGAGAGTGAGCCATTCACTAATAGCCTCTGGGTCCTACCAGTAAGCCAACTTCTTACCCAGCTAACTGCCTGATGTCCTACTCCCATGCTATCTAATCTGTTTAGCAGCCTTCTATGTGGGACCGAGTTGAAGGCTTTGCTGAAATCTAGGTGCACTACGTCTACCGCACCTCCCTGGTCTACTATTTTCGTTACCCAGTTGAAGTCAAGTAAATATTTGCCATGACTCCTCTGGTAAAGTCATGCTGTTTAGTATTTAATATGTTGTTGTCCTTGAGAAAAGATATAATCTTCTCCTTGACATGGGTTTCCATTGTTTTGCCTACAATTGATGTGAGACTTACGGGTCTATAGTTGCCGCACTTACTCTGCTACCACTTTTGTGTACAGAGATAACTGTAGTTATTTTCCAGTCTTTGGGACCTCTCCAGCTCAAATGATAAGTAAAAAGATCAGCCAGTGGAGCTGCCAGTTCCTCTCTTACTTCTCTTAGTAGGCTACAGTGCATTTCATCTGGTCCCATAGCTTTGTCTGTTGAGCTTCTCCAATTCCTATAGGACTTCCTCTTTTGTAAAGGGTCCTGAGTATACTCCGTTGCCACCTTTATTGTCTCCTGTAATGGTGGGTCCGCGAGACATCCTGCTCCTTTGTAGAATACAGAGCAGAAATATCTGTTTAGGATTTCCGCTTTGTCCTTGTCATCCTCAGTGGTCTCTCCATCTTCTTTCGTAAGTTTGACAATACCCTTGTGGTCTTTCTTTTCACTAATATATCTATAAAGGTTTTGTCTCCTTTTGACTTCTCTGGATATCCTCACCTCTGTTGTTACTTTTGTTGTTTTGATTTCTTTGTTTGCAGCCCTTTGTTTTGTTTTTTTGTAGTCTTCCTGGTAGTTGTCGGACCCTGTTTTCTTGTATTTCCAAGCAGCCCTTTTCTCCCTAACCCTGGTGGCTGCTTCCTTAGTAAATCACAGTGGTTTCCTCTTCATTTTTGCTTTGCTCAACTTTCTTATGTAATGGTCTAAAGTATAGCTCCCTTGAGATGTGCCCAGTACTCTTCAACGTCCCTCTCCCAAATTATATTTGTGAGTGTCTGTTTAAGACCTTGCTTCTTTGCCATGAAATATGCTTGCCTAAAGTCCATAGCCCGGATTCTAGAAGCACCCCTACACATGTCACAAGTTGCAACATCATAGGGGTGAAGCTGCCAGGGACCCGCTACCATTCTCTATCGCAGGGTGCATGTGGCTGAGTCCTGTAGCTTATACAAAAGGAGACTTGCACCAAATGGAGGGCACAACTTGAGACATTGCTGCAAACCTCTTGGCATTGCCCTATAAAGAGGGCAAAAGTGCCCCCCCAGCCCCATCCCAAACTTCTGCCACAGATCCTCCTCAGCAATATTCATATAAACTTCTATAGCTTCAATTCCCCAGTAATATCCATTCATAATCCCTCAGGCTGATTCCCCATAATATTAATACAAACCCCTTCTAGCCCAAGCACCATCCTGTTCCACATCCCAACCCAAGTACTATGGCATCTATAAATATAAAACAAGAAATAAAACATATCCAGTCACCCATCATCCTGGTAGTCTGATGGCCTCCACCTGGCAGTGCCTGACAACCTCTCCTCAAACCCCTTACCCAGCGGGTGACTGGCACAGCCCACCACTGTGGCCAGACACTGACTGAGCACTGTTTGAGTGCATACTACTGTAAATAGTACTCGCTTAATGAATGACAGCTCATTCATTGAGCACGTACTACTTACAGTAGTAAGCGCTCAAATGGAGCTTAGTCAGAGACTGGCCATAGTGGTGAGAGGTGGGCTGTGCCAGTCCCTGGCTGGGTAAGGGTCAGAGGAGCAGGGTAGTCTAGCACTGCCAGGGGGAGTAAAGCCACTGGATTACCGGGATAATGGGAAATTTTAGGATTGGGTGGACATTCCTCATTAATGCCTGGATGTGGGTATGGGAATCAGGGCTTGGGACTGGTAGTGCACTAACCTGCAGGGTTTCTACTTTGGTGATTGGGCATGGGGGCTAGACAGCTCTATGGGGCATTTTACTGACTGTTTCGGGATCAGGCATGGGGGACTACATGGCCCTGCATGGCATTAGTAATGAATGTTGGGGTGTCAGGGCATGGGGGACTACATGATCCTGTGGGGCTTTTTTAATGTATTTTGGAGATTGGGGCATTGGTTGAGGGTTACAAGTACTGGGGGTTGGGGAGGCGGGTACCTGAAGGGTGTAAGTACACTTACATCAGCTAAAAGCTGGTGTAAATGTACTTTGGTTGATGTTCTTCGGGGGTTGTTTGAGAATAATGCCCTGGGGGACTTGATTGCTGCCCTTCCAGAATAAAGTGCAACTGCTGCTGTAAACCCCCTAGTGCCATGTCACATGGGGTTTAGGGTGTAACTGGTGATGTATGTCCACTTAGGTGCAAGCAGCCTGCGATATGTCACAGGCTGCTTTGCAGAATACTGTATGTCACAACTGCTGGTGTAACTTGCTACCTGCACCATTTATTTTGGCTCAAGTCAGCTACGACTGGTGTAACCTTTTGAGTGGGTGCCATGACTTTAGTTTTAAAGTATTTGGTTTCTGTTTTGTCCTGACCTGAAACTGCACCATGCAATGATCGTTGGACCATAGGTAGCGCTCCACCTCTACTTCCGCAACATTGTCCCTGTTCATTAGCGGCAGGTCAAGGATAGCATCACCCCTTATTGGGTCCTTTACCAGTTGTTTCAGGCCCAATAAGTGAATAGCATCCAGAAAGTCTTTGCTTCTGGTTGAACTTGCTGTATGGGTACCCCAATTTACATTGGGTAAATTGAAGTCCCCCAGCACTATTACTTCCCCTTTATCACTTATGTTTTGAATGGCTTTCAATATTTCTTTATCTCTCTCCCCCCTGTTGTTGGTGAATGGTAATACACTCCTACCCAAGTTATTGATCCATTTCCAGCCTCTAGAGTGACCCAAAGTGACTCAGTTTCTGTGTTGTCATTTAGGATTATAGTCACTTTTATGCCTTCCTTAATGTACATAGTTACTCCCCCCTTCCACCCCATTCTGTCCTTCCAGAAGAGACAGTATTGTTACATAGTCATTTCCCAGTCATGGTTATTGTTTTACCAGGTTTCAGTGATGGTGACCCAGTCTAGATCTGCTTCAGCAATGATGGCTTCGAAGTCAGCTATTTTATTTGATAGGCTTTGTGTGTTCGTGAACATAGATTTCCAAACCTCATCCATACCTTTTCCTGTATCCTGTTTTATTTGTGACTGCTTTTTTATGGCTGTGGGCGGAGCAAATGAGCAGACTGGGTGGGCCATAGGCCCTTATCTGCCGACACTGTCTATGTTTCTATGTATCTATGCCTACTTGTATAGATAATATACATTTTCTGTTTTGGTTCAGACATGTATCCACTACATGCAGCATTTCTCTTGCAAAAAGTTTTTTTTTCTTCAGTACACTATTATGCTACATTAAGTCCTGAATGTCCAAGCAAGAGCTCTTATTTATAGCCAAACTTCATTTAGCAAGCCGATGTACAGTAAAGGGGGGAGGGGAACTTGTTTAACCAGGAAAGGCACACTAATCCAGGTGCGACCTGGGAACACAAGGAAGTTAAGTGACTTGCTCAGGGTCACACGGTATGCAAGTGGGAGCTGATAGGATTCAAACCCAGGTCTCTAGCATTGTAGATCAGTGCTCTTAACCACTACAAGGTACTGCCTCCTAATAAGAAAAATATAGTATTTCTGTCTGAATCGATAAGAAGTCACATTTGTTATAACAAAAGTAGTACAATGATCTAAACATGCCCCTCCAGCAATGTCATGTTGTGTGATTGCTGGCAAGATTTAGGATAGCCTACTGTGTTAATTTTCACTAAGTCTTTATGCATTACTGGACTGGGGCACCATGACCATTTCACACCTCAGAGAAAAAGTTTAAAGCATAGCTCATATTTGCTAAACACGTGTGTGTGTGTGTGTGTGTACAGACAGATAGATTGTCCAGTTGAGATGCACTGCCCTGTTTTCTTTTTTTGCATCTACTTATTTTTTATTTTCTCCCCTGAGTCCTCTGCCAGCATCTGACATCCCCCATGTAGGCTCTGGGTATGAGACCCCCTCCCATAACCCCATGACTTACCTTTATGGCAGGTGGTGGGGAGCGACTCAACCTACCGGACCGGATGAGCATTCGGGGAGGTGCCTTCCCATCCAACATGGAAGGGGCCCATCATCATTCGCAGAGGACTCCATGTTTTTCTTGTGTTTACTCTGTTCCCCTTGAGGTGCAGCATGCAATGGTGCCAGCGGCAGCAGTGCACATGCTCCCGTGCACGTCCTGCCAAGCACCTGCCGCACTCTTGCCCTTCTTCTGCAGCGCTGACTTGCCACCTCCCAGACTCTTCTAGGTGGCAGGCAAACGCCAAGCCCTGCAATCTCCCTTCCCCTCCCCCGAGAAGGAGAACAGTCCTAGGGATGCTCGATCCTTCTCCTCCCTGCCAACCCCCATCGCTCCATGTCCGTTCCCGAACATGGGTCGCCAGTGTGGTGTGAGGTAAGGCATCCAGCACCTCATCCCTCAGCGCCACCGGGCCGGCTGAACTGCCCTGTTTTTGGTGAAATAATGCTTCTTATGTTATAAAGTCTGAATAACAAATGAATGGTAATAATTGCAACCTTTTAAAATCTGGTACTTCCCATTTCTGCATATTTGTTTCCATGAAATTATGTTTGGGGTTTGTTCACTTAAAGCAGTAGTATTTGTTAATCAACATCAGTTTTATTTTTTAGCAAAAGATGCATTGCATTTATAATCAGTATATTTCTAACTATCTCACTTACTTGAAAGCAGATTTTATAACCATACAGTATTTGCAATTAATGGCTCAAGACATTAGAATGTCTGCCACTGGCAATACTTAATCTCTATGGTTTACAGTATTTTACATTGTTATATTATGGTGTATATCGAAAAATGCTTTGTAAAAAATGCCATTTACACCATAACAAATGCCCTTCCAATTTTCAGCACCCCCATATTTTTCTGTCTTCTGGCACCGCTGTCTGCAAGCATTGCTATCTGTCAGAGATGCTCTTTCAACTCAGAATTTCCCTGATCAGCATTGGGTAGACTGGATTACATTCTAACATACAGCACAGAGCAAGATGAATTATACTAAAATGTTTAGTGACTGCAGTGTACAATCAGAGATTATGTCTTCATCTCAGTTAGACTGCTGGAAGCCGTGTAAAGATAACAAAAAGCAAGCATTTGTCAATGTTGAAGGTTTCCTTGCATGGTGTGTGTGGGATGGCATTCAGCAACATTCAAGCTCACCACAGCCATATCAGCTCTGGCTAGACTTTGTTATGTTATCCATCCCTTCACCCAATTGGTTAATCCTTTTTTTATTATTTGTATCAGTTTCCACACCCATTTAGTGAGTTGTTTTGTTTGTGCTTTTACCCTGGTTTGATGGAGTTTTGTGGGAGGTTGCAGGTCCTTTTGTCACTGCTGTTCCTCCCCACTGTTCATTTAAATGTCCAACACATATGTACAGTTTCTGCCCTAGAGCTCACAACAGCTTCCTGAGTCAGGTGTAGACCATTGTATTTGAAGAGACTCCTGTCACAGAAGTTCTGCCACTTCCCTATGAAGAGGTATGCCCTCTCTTGGCACCAGCCCTGGAGCCAGGTGTTAAGTTCCTCTATTTGATCCTTGCGTATCCTTTGGTTATTGCCTCCTCTTCTCATACTGGGAGGATTTCAGAGAAGGCAATAGTTGAGGAGTGCAGGGTTAATGTCTCACCTAAGTGAATTATACATTGTTTGATCTCTTTGAGTGACTGATTTGCCAGACCATTTGCACCTATATGGATGAAAATGCCTGTGCATTTACCTTGCCTTTTTAGTAACCTGTGAATGCATTCTGTGTCCCTTTTTGCAGAGACCCTGGGTAGGAATGTGACTACCACCTGTGTTTCAGGACCCTGATTTATGTGTGGCTCCATACCACAGATCAAGGAGTCCCCACAATAAATGTTTTCTTTTGTTCCCTTTTGTTTGTGGCATTTGATTTTACTTCCCAGTTTGATATTATTGTATGTCCTAACTGGCGATGACTGGCATTATGTCCATGTTCCTCCTCCTTGGCAGAGGGTGTATCTGTTTGCTGTGTCAATTGGTGCTTCCTGTTGTGCTGCCTTTTGTTGGAACTGGTGTAACTTTCTTCTGCCCCCTTTACCACTTGCCACTCTCCAAGACCAGGGGTGGTGAGGTGTTGAGGGATGATCCCCTGGTGGAGCTGGTGAGGTGTTAAGGGGTGAGCAGTTCTGAGGCTGGCAATCAGGTTGTGTAGATGTTTGATTTTCTCCCATGCCTCTCTGAGTTGTGCTCTCAGATCAGTTATTGTCCAACATGTGGGGCAGTGCCCTATTTCCTGAATGCGTACCCTCTGAAAGGATGCCCTGCACCACTGCCATATAATGTTTGCCATGTTGCTCGAGGATCCTAATGTGGACAAAAGAAAAGGAGGTAAGCATCTGCTACTTGAGGAACCTTATGTGGACAAAAGAGAAGGAGGTAAGAGTATGTTGACTTAGGATCCCAATGTGGATGAAAGAGAAGGAGGATGAAGAAAGAAATGGAAACTACCAGAAATAAAAACAATTTTTTTCTTTCTTTTTTGTTTAGTGTGCTCTGTCAAGGCACCTCCCCTTCCTGTAAGGAGGCACAAAGCTAAGGGTGTGTATCTGTGGCTATAAATGAACAGTAGCCTGGGCAGGGAGGGAATAGGGGGAAGGGTGGGTGGATAGCTCCGCTGTCCGTGCTCGGATGGAAAACAATCAGCCTGCACATCCCTTTACTGTATGTGAGGAGAGACAAGTGCTTGTATCCTCCTGGAGCTGAGGTAAGCTCTGCTAACCTTGCACTTAGTACTGTTTCTGCCCTGTGGGAAAAAAGTGTTGGTGGAAGCCTGTTGGCTTCTGAGTGAGGGAGCCAAGAGGTGCTTCCATGGCCTCCTCTAGCCAAGCACTAGCCCTGTTTCTGTGGGGAAAGAAAAGTGTTAGTTTTTGTGTTTGGTTTGTAATATACCCTCCCTGAAGTTGTTGTTTAAACCCTCAGTACCTGCACTGTGCCTTGAAAAAAACGCCCACCACCTGCAGTGGCACTCAGCTCCTTTCGGTCTTTGTTCTCTCCGCAGCTGAGTGAGGGATCCGAGAGCTGCTTCTGTGGCCACTCCAAGTCTAGCTCTTTACTCTCTCTTGGAGACCAGCAATCTAGCCTGCCGAAGTCACCTACATCTGAAGGGGGGAGCATAGGGCACAGTGTTCCTACTGCTCTAGTTCCCTCATACCCCTATGTGCCACTGTGGCTAACCACCTAGGTCACTGGCTTTTAAAGCTGGCAGTCCTGCTTGAATCCAGTGCTACTCACTGATAGGGTGGTTACCCCTTACATCACTCAGGCAGTAAATTCCCTGAGCACTGAGTCTATCAGCATCGGTCCCTTCTGTCCCTGTGGATGTAGTTTTCCTGGTCTTTAGTAATGTATTTGACTTGCTGTACCACATGATGAACTAAATGAAAAATTATGAAAGAAGGGACCTGAAGGAAATAATATCCTACCTTGGAAAATGACCTGTTAAACTAGAAGCTGGCAAAAGGCTAAAAGAAATTGGTACAGTTGAGATTGGGGAAATTTAACTGGTACAGTGCCTTGGGGTGAGTGTTGGGCACAGCACTGTTTATTTGTTTGTCAGTTACATGGACAAGGATCTGGAAGTCACACATAATGCCAAGATTATGGTGGTGTAAACCCAATAGGAAGTTAAAATGTTATAGAGGGATTTGAATATAATGGCAGGACGGCAAGAGATGAAGATGATAATTAATGTGGACAAGTGTGCAGTGATATTTATTTATTTAGTTTCTGTTGACCAGGTAAGTGCACTAAACAAATTCTGCCTATTTTCAGGCATGACCAGGAGGAGGGGGATACAGATGAATGCCAACTGACCTTTAAACCAGAGTAAGCTGTTGGTGGTATTTTTAGTGAATGGGGGGGGGGGCGGAATTTGGCCAGTGTACTGGGGAAATTCCCCTACTCTGCTGTCAGTAGAGGGAGCTGCCACTATGGAGGAAGGTGTGTCAGAGAGTCATTCTGCTGGTGTACCTGTGGGTGAGCAGGTCTCCCAGCCCACAGGTCTAGCTCAGGAGACCAAGTCTGTGAAAGCTGTTATTATGGAAATTGAATCTGCTTTACAAATGAAGGAGACTGACCATAAGGAAATGGTGAAAGTCACACATGGCCTTTTTTCATTGGATGAAGTCTGGCTGGAAAATTTACTGCAACAAAATAAATCGTTAAGATTTGGTGCAAATGTGAGTAATGTTTTGGAATATTCTGACAATAACATTACAGTATCTCCTATGCCTCAGGAAGAGTTATTAAACCCTAAGGAGTTGCAAGCAGCAGCCACGGTTTTATGAGACGTCTTGGGGCAAAATACTGCAACACAGCTGAAGCACAGAGTCGGCTAACTATGGCCAGTGACGTGGAAACTTCACCTGCATACCCACGGTCTGACTCAGCAACTGCAGAAGAGAGTCTGACAGAAGAACCGAGGCCTGTGACACCAAATCTAGCTACAGCCCTAAACTCGGACGCTGTAAAACCTGTGAGTACAAAGCCAATTCCTGCCTGTAAATTGCCTCATACATCAACTAATCCCCTCGGTTTAAGAAAGGGAAGAGATATTGACTTTTCGGCTGTTTGTCATCATGGGAAATCCCCGACATCGTTAGAGCGTTCTCTGCTTGCAGTGGGGTGGAAGCGAGGAGAGGCCGGTATCTGGGTCCCTGACCCCAGCCACAGTCCAATTCCAGGATTGCCTCCCCCTCTTGTCATCAATAATCCTGATGGGTTAGTTTTGAACAAAGGAAACAAGCCGCAAGAATGTTATACTACTCAGGGGATTGCAGCTAAATCATTTGACTGTTCTCTTTGGGGTGTAGATTCATCTGCCTCAGAGTCTGAAGGTGATACAAGGCATTTGTCTAATTGGGGAGATTCGGAGAAAGATGAAGCTGAGCGACCTGGGACATCAGCTACTTTTCAGGAACGCTCGAAAACGGCTTGGAATCCTTTAGGAAAAAGGATCCTTTCTCAGGCTCCCCCCCCCCCCCACCACAAAGATGCAATGCTGTTGATTTAGAATATCTGGAAGGACTAGAGCTAGCTCTGATAGACTTTATGTGGGGCATAATCTTTGAAAGGGTCTTCAGGTTTTGTTTCTGCGAAATTTATGCCTGATTCATGTGTCAGGGTCAGTAATCTATGATGTGAGTTTTACTTCCCCACAAGGTCTAGAACGTTTCTGGTCTAAATATGACACATTGAAATATTCAGAATTATGGCTGCCTTTTAAGGCTATTCCTTTAACAAAGCCATCTATTAGGCAAGTAACTATTTTATTTTAATGAATCTATGTCTATACATGATGTTGTGTATTGTTTGGAAACAAAAAGTGTGATGTACTGGATAGCCCTAAACCCATATTTGATGAGGAATGCATTTGGAATGGGGTTGGACCTTACAGGTTCATTTAAGAAATAATAGTTTGGGGCCTGTACATCTCCCCAACAGCTTATTTTTGGTACTGAAAGGAGTCATTGCTTCTATTGAGGACAGCCCTGGCCTGCTTTAAATGTGGAGCCTTCACTCATTTGGGCTCTACCTGTGATAGGATAAAGTGCAATCTGTGTTTGTCTTTGGGCACCACAGTTCTGATTGTACAGAAGAATTACAGTGTAGTCTGTGTGAGGACACTGGGCATGCTTACAGGTCATGTCCTTGGGCTACACATAATCGTACTGATCGTGTAAACCAAGACCTCATCCTTCAGGAAGCCCCAAAAGAAATGATAAAGGAAACATTTTGCTGCTAGACCACCCGAGACCGCCCATCTACCCCTCCCTACCTTCCTCACCTCCTTCGGAAGAGTTGAGGTTCGGATTGATGTAGCTCCTGTGCCTTCCACTGGACCCTCTCAGCCCGTAGCTGCTGATGTCCCTGTCATAAACATACCACAACCTCAGAGATGGAGGTTTCGTTACTGAAATGCCACCCCCAGAATGGTTAAAAGTGTAGCCAAGAAAAGGAGTATAAAACAGACAAGACCAAAATCAAAAGTTGCCAAAGCTTGTGCTCCACGAGATGAAAGGATTGTGTTAACCAATAAATTTAATGTTCTGTCTAATGTCACGGTGGACTCAGAACAAGGAGGGGATTCAGAGGCATCGTCACTTGCCCCTCACTCCTCTGAATCTGAGGGTGATCTATTAGATATCGTACCTGGGGAGGAAAAGAAAAGAATAAACACTAGAGTACGAAGAAGTTCTAGGCTGAGGAAACCACCTTGATTTAAGTTTTTTCTATAATTTTCTCACAGTTCTCATCACGGTTGTGTATTGCAACCCTAAATGTTAATAGCATTAAGAATGCTAAAAGAAGACTGATTACATTCACAGCATTAAAAGACCTAAATTGTGATACATGTTTATTGCAAGACACAAGGTTAAATACTATCTGCCTGGTTAGGTCTGCTAACAATTATGGTGTTGGGGCCCTTCTTTTTTTTTCTTTTGACACTGGGGTTTGTGAAGGAGTTGGTATATTGTTTAAAGGGGATGGATTTAGGGTTTCTAGATTGGTGGAGATATGCCTGGGTAGGGCATTGTTATTAGATTTTATGTTTAAAGGGATAGGGGGAGATTAATAAATATCTATGCCCCCCTTACAAAGAAAGATAGGATTAGCTTATACCAAGATATTTAACCTTATTTAATCACAACCAAACACATTTTATGGGGTGGGGACTTTAATTGTGTGATAGATAGAAAAGACAGAGGGGCAGTAACTAAGAAACTGTATTGTGATTCTAACTGTTTTATGGGGATTATTGAACAGGGTAATTTACAAGATTCCTTTAGAACTTTACATAAGGAGGGTGGTCATACTTACTACAGGGGAGCATTATCCACAAGGATTGATTTTATTTACAAAAAATCTGTTAGCATAGTGACAGCAGCAATCATCCTTTAGAAACTTCTGACCATGCAATTTTACTTGTTAGCATGGGGCTAGAGTGGGCGCAATATGGCCGAGGATATTGGAAACTAAATACAGCAGTTTTACAAGAGAATCGAATTAGAGCACAGGTGCTTTAGTTCCTCAAAGCGAGAATGACAGTGGCATATATGGCTGGGAATATTAGTACTTGGTGGGAAATGACAAAGAAAGGTTTAAGATCTTTGTTCCAATTATATTCTACAAGAGCTAGACAGTGTCAGTTTAAGGAGTACCTTAAACTAAGAATGCAACTATGCAAGTTATACTTCATTATTCATTCTCAGAATATTAGTTTAACTTCACAGGTTCATTACCTTAAAACTGCAATGATGAGTTTACAATATTCTAGAACCACTGCAATGTTGCATGAACAGAGAATCTGTTCTCCAGGGAAAACTGGATTTGGTGATGCCTTTAAAGGCTGTTCACAAAGAGCATCTGACAAATTCATAGGATCTATTTTAAGCACTAATGGTCTTATAACATCAGACGGGCCTACAATTTTGCAGACTATGTCACAATATTTATCCACCATGTATGTCTCATTTCCTATTAATGAGAAGGTTGTGACTGAATTTTTGAATAAAATAGAAGTTCCTAGTATACCTTATATATTTTTGAAAGATCTTACTAAGCCTATCACTGAGGCAGAAATCGGGTCAGTTATTGATCATCTTAAAAAATCTATAGCTCCCGGTATTGATGGTCTTCCACCAGAATTTTATGTTACTTTTAGTGATGTACTAAAAAAAATATTAAGGAACATATTTAATAGGGTTTTGGATGGTTTACAGGTGGACATGCATTTCTGCATAGCCATTCAGATTCTGATGTTTAAAAAAAGTGACAGGACTGTTCTTGATAATTGGAGATCTTTGAGCTTATTAAATACAGATTATAAAATACTAATGAACATTTTGCATAACCTTTTGTTGAATATAGCTTCTGTACTTCTCTCAACAGCACAAACCTGTACAGTTCTATAAAACACAATTTATTATTACTTCTGGAAATTATAGAACAGGGCAAGGCAGGTATATTAAATGGTTATGTTATGTCATTAGATCAGGAAAAGCTTTTGATCAAGTCCCTCATAAGTTTATCTCACTTATATTAGCACATTATGGTATAACATCTCTTTTTGTACAATGGATTTCCTTATTATATAGCAATGCTAAAGCTATTCCTTTAGTAAATGGTCATTTGGGTACTTATATCGAAATTTCTCGGGGAGTTAGACAAGGTTGTCCACTCAGTCAGTTACTTTATGTGCTGTGTTTAGACCCTTTATTAAGATTGCTGCAACAAGACTCCTGCATTGTTGGTATTAAACCAAAAGAAGGTGGTGTAGAAGCCAGGGTGACAGCATTTGCTGATGACATATGTGTTATGGTTATAGATTATAACTCAGGTATACGAGTTCTGGACCTTATCACTGAATACTCTAACATAACAGGATCCCAAGTTAACAAAATGAAGAGTATTGTTTACCCTTTGCATGATTCTAATAATTTGAATGCTTCTTGGAATGGGATTTAGGTGTCTACTGAACCATTTCAATATTTGGGTATTGGTTTGGGAGAGGAGATAACAGTGTTTATAATTGGAGAAAGAAACCAGATTTAGCGGCAACTAAAGTTGAGGTGTGGAAAACATGGAATCAGACAAAAAGGAAAAAAGTTGCAATAATCAAAACTTTTTTACTTCCAATAGTTTTATTTTTTAGTGTTGTGTGCCCCTTACCATGGACTTTGGAAGCTTCCCTTTTAAGTTTAGTTTTTCAAATACTGTGGGGGAGTCGACTAAATCCTATTAAGAGAGAGATCATTTATTTATCCGTAGGAAATGGGGGTTTAGATCTTCATAACCCTATAGTATTTTTTATAGTATTTTTTTTCATTCTAACCTGATAGATTTATTAAAACTGACTCTGGCTATATGGTCTATTTTGCAGACCTTGGATTCAGTCACTTTATAGAGTATGGGAGGTACAGGGGTTTTGAAAGTGCAAGTTAAGATGGCGTGTTGTTTCTTTAGACCTGCACTTAGGAAACTAAAGCAATGGAAGGTGTATATTTCACGGTTGTCCTTACCTCTAAAACTTATTATAAAATAATTCATAACACTATTAGTCCATCAGTGGTTCAGTTTAAAAATGTTGATCCTAAATATTGGGGCTTCATTTTAGAGACCATCAGAGATCCCTGTATTCCACCAAGGATTTGGGATATTGTTGGTTATGTGCACATGGACGCCTGTTTGTAAAAGGCAATGCCAAACATAAAAAACTTGAAGAGCGAATGTGTCCAAGAAAAGGCTGTATAGCTCAGAAATAGTCAATGTCACATTTTCTCATCAACTGTCCATTTGTTAGACAATTGTGGGATAGAATAGCCAAGGTCTGGCATAACCTTTATTGGAAAAGTCTTACATATGCTGAAGTTGTAGGGGGTTTTAGTTTGAAAGACATTGGTATGCAAAAAGGGATGGTTCGCCTAATTCTTGCATTTATAAAATTTATATTATGGCAAACAAGATGTAAATTTGTACTGCAACAATCATATCAAGATCCTGAACAGGTTGTTATCATTATTGAGACTGAAGTTTATAAACATTGTATGTATGAACAAAAGTATATACTTTCTACTGTATGGGTCCATCGGTGGAGGGAGGTACCTTTTTTGAAAGACAAAATTGGATGAATTCCTGTATATGGTTTGATATTTATTATCCTATTGTTTACCGTGGGTATTGTTTGGAATTTTTGTTTGTTATTTCTTTCCTTTGTGTAATATATTGTTCAGTTTTCTTCAATAAAATTTTCCCCTACTCTGACAGTAGGGGGACCCTTGTCAGCCACTTGTCAAATGGCTGACGTTCAAGATGGTGGACGGCAGGATGAAGGAGGAGTTGGAAGGTCTAACTCCAGCCAGTCTACACCTTTAGAACCTTGTTTTCTGGATTCTACCATAGAAAGGTTACCGTCTACAGAAGACATTTCTATTTCTCCTAAGGAGCCTCATACCCAGGTTGGAAGAAAAGTACAAGGCACTGTTTTACATGGTACTCCTGTATCTTCACATGGCTTAACACAGAAACATTTGCATGAAGTCTATAGCATGCATAGGCAATTCCTGATACAATTGGTTCAAGAGGATGCTTCTTTGCACTCTGATACACTGGATGCTACCTATCCTGCATCTGCAGGAACTTCTGCTGATATTGTTCCCTCTTCTCACACTGCCGCTGAACTCCCTGCTACTGCAGATGCACAGTTGCCTGCCTCGCTAAACCTCAGACAAACATCTAGACCTCCACCTGACTTTACCTCTAATTGGTCTCCTGAAGCTGCATTAAAGGCTGCTGGATTGCAGCGTATCACAGAGAATGATCCTGGTCTTCTCCTGGACCCATTAGCACTGCACAGATTATTTCCTTGACAGAAGCGTCAGTACACCCAACCACACTTTTCCATGGGACTGTGGCACAGTTCCCAAGGATACAAATGCCACTAATACATCTGGCTCCCAGCAACAGCAAGTCTCTCTCCTCTTGTCCTGTGGGCCCCAACAGTGCACAGAACTCCAACATCTCTTCTTCTGAAGAAGAGCAGCCCCTGCTGCACTGCAAATGACTCGATGCATCGGGTGGTAACACTAACTCTGACAAAGCATTTAAACTGAATGATCTTTTGCTGCTGTTGGCCAACCTGTTCAGTGCTGAAATGCTGCTTGGCTGAAATACCTTGGTGAAGTATCTACTGCTCCAACTAGAAAAACGTTTTGCATAATATATTAAAGGATACTACTGGTATAAGCCCATCTGAGTTATTTGCTTTTATACATGTGCATGGGAATTAACACATGATATCAGTTTTAAAAATGTGTCTACTCTAGAGTCATTTTGTGCCAAATATGAGACAGTGAAGAATTCCCCTCTTTGGGCTTATTTCCTTCTCATCCCCTTAACTAAACCTGCAGTAAAAGTCATCACCCTTCTCTTTAGGAGTGAGGGGGTCACTATTGCAGATGTGCAGTACTGGCTGTGCCAGAGGTGTGATATTTTGGATACTCTCCGCCCAATTCTGGATGATGATTTTGTGTGGACTGGGGGCTGGAAAATTAAAGTGCAGTTACAACAGACCGAAAAAGGTATTTCACACCTTCCTAGTAATTTTTATATTGGAAGGGATAAAGGTATCTGTTTTTATCCAGGGCAGTCTCGCACTTGCCACAAATGTGGGTCCAGGACCCATTTCAGTTACACTTGTGATAAACCCCATTGTACTTTGTGCCTTGCTTATGGGCATCTGAGTCTTGGTTGCCCTAATCCCTTGCTCTGAATCTCTGTGATGAGCAGGGCCATAGATATCAACAGTGTCCCTGGGCAGACCATAATAGGCCAGATTGTCCCCTCACAGGGTCAGGTTGCCCTTATTGCAGACTCCCAGATGCAGGCCCTTAGATGCAGAGAAGAAATCCCTCCTCTAGCAGAATTCCCTTCAGGTCACTCAGAAATAGTGATATCTGGTACTTCAACCCCTATCTCTGAGATCTTATTCTCTTCCCTTCCTACAGCTTCACCAGTTACCGCACAGACTACTCTTCCCTCTTCTGATTCAATAAGACCCAGAGCAGAAGGTGTTGCTTTAGTAATCATACCAGATCCAGGAACCATGCAACCCCAGGAAGCTCATGAGTTTACCCCAGCTCAGAGTTCTTGGAAAGCTAAGGAAAAGAAATTCTGAATCTCATACTCCCAGAAAGATTATTATAACTAGGAATACATTCCAGGCCCTGGCTAAGAAATAAAAGCAATGGGGGGATTCTGAAGAAGAAGATGCAGATTCTGATTCTTCCAGGGCATCTTATTCCAAAATGAAGGTTTCTTCCGATGGTCAGTATAAACCTCCTGATATTGAAAAGAAATTACCCCCTAAGAGATAATTTATAGTTCCTTCTCCCTTTTGCTTCCCCTCAGCTTGACTTTCATGCTTGCTGCCATTAATCTACATTGTCTTACACTAAATGTATGCAGCATGAAGTCCTTTCATAAACAACTAACAACTTTACAGTTTTTGGCTGACCTGCATCATGATATATAGTTGTTGCAGGACACCAGAATGAAAACTAGACATGAAATTAATCAAGCAAAAATAATATGGTCCAAAGGCCCATCATTTTGTACCCATGGCAAAGACCAATGTGATGGGTTAGGCATCCTTTTTTCGGGGTTTAATTTCCACATAACTAAAGTTATTGATATAGTTCCTGGACAAGCTATGCTTATTGATTGTTTCATCAACTCAATCTTTGAATCATTAATTTATATGCTCCTTAGAACATTGCTGCCAGATCAGAATTGTTTCATTTAGTTCAACCTTTTTTACATACTGCTAGACAGATGTATTTCGGTGGAGATTTTAATTGCAGTTTGTGTCTGGCTGACAAAGGGAACAGAAAAAAGAAAATTTTCGGGAACTCTGCTGCACTCAATAAAATACTCACAATCACAAAGCTGAAAGATGGGTTTTGTACCATACATTCTCAGGGTCACAAAACATATTACAGCGGTACCCATGCTACACAAATTGATTGTATTTTTTTATCAAATAATATCAAAGTATTGAATGCTGCTGTCATCTCTTGTGAGTCCTCCGATCACGTGGCAGTTTCCTTAACTTGTAGTCCTGCAAATGGCCCTCTTCTTTACGCCTTTACCTCCCGTTGGAAGCTAAATAACACCTTACTAACAGACCCTGGTATATCAGATGCAGCTTTAGATTTTCTAAAGGCCTGATGCTCTTTTATTGATGCCTACCACTCTTCAGCAAAAGTCTAGAACTAAAACTTTATCTGCCTATCTCACATATACTAAATTAAGACAAAAGTTACTAGATTTAATTTCCTCTTCCTGTGAATCTCAGGTGGATAACTCCCATGCCATTAAACAACTCAAAATTCAAATGGAGACATTCCAATATAATAGGGCCATGTCTCTCAAATTAGAAACACAGTGCGGCATTCAAAATTCCAAACCCTCCTTAGACATCTTTAAGGGCTGCGCTGATAGAGTAGCTGCCACCCACATAGGAAAGTTGATGGATCCAGAATCTAATACATTTTGTACCACTCTACCGCACATTAAAAATACAGTACAAAAGTATTTAGAATACATGTTTGAGACAACACTACCCACTAGGGGATCTCCTGATTTTCTTACAGACATTATAACACCAAATATATCTCAGGAACAAGTGGATTCTCTAACCTCCCCTATTTCTGTGGCAGAAACCAGACAGGCAATATCTCGCCAGAAAAAAACATACTTCTCCTGGTAATGACGGCCTCACAGCTGAACTTTATCAGCACTACGGAGAAATATGTTCACCTATTTTGACAATAGTTTTTAACAGCATCTTAAACTCGTGCTCCATTCTGATGAATTTTTCTGATGCTATCATGATCTTGTTATTTAAAAGGGTGATAAAACTGACATAAGGAATTGGAGACCCTGAGTCTCTTGAATGTAGACTGTAAGATCCTTGCTCCCATCTTGTTGAGCAGACTACTCCTGGTGGCTCCAACCTCCTTTCAGAGACCGGATGTGCAGTACCCTTTAGGTCAATAAAACATAATGTTTCCCTATTGAGGGATATTGTCTATTCCGCCTCCATTAGTAACCCTTCTTTGTTAATCTCACTAGATCAAGAAAAAGCATTTGACCGGGTCAATCACAAATATCGATTTCAGGTTCGACAACATTATCACATTCTGACAACTTTTATTCATTGGGTTAAGCTGCTATACCATACTGCTTGGATCATTCCCCATATTAATGGTTCTCCTGGGACTTCCTTTCTGTGGTGCAGGGGGTACAACAGGGGTGTCCCCTCAGTCCTCTCCTTTACACATTGCAAATAGACCCACTATTATGTAAAATATTGCAACATCCCCATATACCTTGTATTACCTTTTCGATGGGGTCATCATCAGTCCTGGCCATCACTGCATACGCAGATGACTTATGCATCTCTACCACTTCCTCCTTCAAGAAATTGATCTGACAGCAATCATCTCTGAATTTGAGTACCGTCTAGGTCAAAACTTAACTATACTAAAAGCTCTGTTCTTTATTTACCACCTGAGGCTGCACCTCCTCAGCCCACTTCGATAGCTGGGATTCCTGTTGTCACTGAACCCACTAAAATACTGGGGCTATTTTTTTGATAGTAAAGATGATGCTTTACATAATTGGACTTTGGCCACTGAAAAAGCAGACAGGATAGTACAGTCATGGAAAGACCAGTCCATCTCTAAAAGGAAGAGAGTTTTTTTTATTAAAACCTTCATACTATCCCAAATTCTATATGTTGCTTCCATTTATCCACTACCCTTTTCACTAGAAGCCAAAGTATGTAAAGTGTTTTTTCAGAGATTCTGGGGTAGCAGATTAAATCCTTTTAAAAGACTCTACACTTACCCAGATTATTGCTTTGGAGAGTGCGGATGCTGAACCCACTCGTTTTTTTTCATAGTTAATTTTTTTTGCATGGAATATTGAATATGCTAAATACCTTCCCCTCATTTTAGTACGCTATAGCCAGGAAAATGGCTGCTCTTTTACTTTAAGTTTGGAACAGGCACCCTTTGAAATCCCCAGAAAGTTTAGGAAATGTAACCTTCCTTCATATTTAGTACCTGCTTTCCTTAAGTTACGACAGTGGCATATTACCCCCTGACAAACTGAAAACTTTAACCAGAAAGCAGGTATATCTATATATACTTGAGAACAGTGTTGTTTTGACACCCTATTATTTCAGGATGTACAAGGGAATAGCCTAGACTCTAGTATAATATTCCAGCAGCTAATAGATCATAGGATTCCCTTAAAACTGTGGGATGTCACATGGTTATCCTGCCATGGACACCTTGGAGTTCGGGGCACTCATAAACACAAGCCTCTGGAGGAACGAATGTGTCCCCAGAGCACTTGCCCCAGGACCATTGAAACCATGCATCATTTCTTTTTAGACTGCCCTTACAGCACATCTCTTTGGGTTTTAGTGCTACATAAATGGAAAGAAAAACTTATTTCAACCATTTCCTATGAGATTTTAGTCTATGGCATCTATCCCACTGTACTATCTAAATATCACCCAAGTACATGGAGACTGATATTTGCATTCTGCAGGTTTTATTTGTGGGAGGCACATTGTGCATTTTTGCTGCAGCAAAAATATCCTCCCACACATGTTACTTCAGATTCAATCTCAATTATGTACTATATATCAATCTGAACAAAATAAGCTATCTACTAGTATACATACAGTTTATTGGAAAAACTGTGGTTGGATTATGGGATCGTCTTCTTAAAAACCTAAGTATCTACCTGTTTGCCTTGAGGTTATAGCTTTTTCGCAGTACCTCTCTGGATGTTAATTTAATTTTTTTTTTTTACTATGCCACTTTGTATGTATGTAGTAGCAAATAATGTGTTTACTTCATCTCACATATGTTTTGTGTGAAGAAACACTGTTGTGATTATACAGTATTTTTATGTCTCAATACAAAATTCTCCTACTCTTTTCCAGAAGTGCCATGGGATCTTTAACATTCACCTGAACTACCATCAGAACAGGCAGATGGGAACTTGGTTTAGCATCTCATCTGAAAGACAGCACCTCAGGAGTGCAGCACCCCCCTCATGCTGCACTACAGTGTCAGTATTGGGATATTAACCCAAGTGCCTGGTGTAAGGATAGAACCCACAGCCTTCTGATCTCCTGGCCTCAGAGGCAAGTGTGCTACCTGCTGAGCCACTGACACTGATACACCTGGGGATGAAAAATAGAGGTTCGATCTTCTGAATTCCCAGCCACTCACTACAGTTTAACATTTTTTTGACTGGTTAAATCTTTACTGTGAATAATAGAAAACTGCAGGTTGGGATTGGATGACTGAGATATTTTAGTTTATATATGTTCAAGTTATTATTGGGGTAAACTCATTTTAGTTTTTGATTATTTTATTTGATTATGGTTTTAATGTAATTCCTTTTCTTTTTTCTTTTGTAGTGTGTTGAAGGATTTATGGTTTTATTGTATTTTAATTTTGTGTTTTATTTAGTAGACTGTATAGTTTATTTGGGTTACCGAAATGTGTAGGAGGCCTACCCCCACGGTCATGCGCTATTCATCCTCCGCCCTCTGCCCCTTCATCTCCCCCCCTTTGCAGTTTACCATCTACCAATGCTGTAGAGTGCTGGGTATTGCTCATCGGGGGGGTTCAGTAGGGGGGTGTGAACAGCAGAGGGTGAATGAATGGGACCATCGCATCGGGGTAGTGAGATCCAGGAGACGCCCTGGGGTGAAATGGAATCCAGACCGTGGTCCTCCATATCTGGTTTCCATACCCAAGGGTACCATCAATTGTGGGCAGGTGGCTCGGACGGCCTTGGAAGTTCATCCAACTCGAGCGGTGTTATGTGATGCCAGGTCCATTAAAAACAAGACTCCAATTATTGCAGATCTTGTTGGAACAGCAGACCTGGCATGTGTCACTGAGACCTGGCTGGACGAAAACTCTGGCCCCATATTGGAGGCTGCAACTCCGGCCGGGTACTTGATGATTCACCGCCCAAGATTGTATCACAGGAAGGGGGGTTGTGGTCTGTTTCAAGACTGAACTGGGCCTCACGAGTGTACCAGTTGAGGAGACCCAGTCATTTGAATGTACTGTGGTAGCAGGCATAGGTTGTAGGATCGCTCTCATCTACCATCCACCCGGGGATGAGAAGCGGTTGCTTCAGGAAGTGGCGGACTTCATGATCGACATGGCATTTGAGTCGCCCAGGCTGATGGTCCTGGGCAACTTTAATGCCTGGGTCAATGTCGAACTCTCACAATTTGGTCAGCACTTCCTCCAGTTGATGACATCTCTGGGCCCTACACAGATTGTTTCTACTGCTACTCATAAACACAGTCATTCTCTTGACTTGGTCTTCCTCCTGGGAGTCGAAGCCTTTGATCTTGGGGTGGAACCAGTTGAATGGACCAATTACTACACTGTGCAGTTCAGTTTTGTGCCCCCATTTGTAGGCCCAGCCCTGTGGAGATAATCAGGTACTGCCGTTTATGAGATATAAGTTCTGAAGGCCTGGCGGTGGTGCTTGACCTATCAGCTCTTCCATTGGCAAACAGTAACCCAGAGGCCCTTGTGGTGGTCTATAATATGGCCATCTCTGTGGCCTTGGATGTCATTGCTCCTGTCTGAGTTTGTCCTCTCTCCCTTCACTCTCAGTCCCCTTGGCTTGAAGGGTCCTTGAGGGAGATGCAGTGACTAGGACGAAGGTTAGAGCGGTGCTGGAGAAAATCCACCCTTGATGCCAATCACCTTAGATTGATGGGCCATTATCAAGCTTATCAATCTGCAATCACCCATAAGAAGGCAGAGTTCCTGTCTGGGGAGATTGCGGCCTCTCAGAATTGACCAGCCCAGCTTTTTCAAATGGTGGACAGACTGTGCAACCCAGCCTGTCTACAGGTCTGAAGAACATTTTTACAAGCTGAGTGTGAGGAGCTTGCTCAATTTTTTATGACTAAGGTGGCTGACATCAGGACGGTGCTCCAACCAGCATACTCTATGGGCATTGCTCTAGATTGGTGTTTGGGCACTGTCCCTAAGTCTTCCTGGAATACCTTCAGCCATCCTGAACTTGTGGACATCATGCAGATTTTTCAGAGCATGCACCCTACTTGCTGTAGTTTGGACTTGGGACCAACTACCCTGATTTTGAGTTGTGCTGACATCTTTGGCCTGGTCCTAGCACAGATAGTCTGGTGCTTCTTGGAAACAGGTGAGATTCCTGGCTCCCTGAAAGAGGCGGTGGTGACTCCCCTCCTGAAGAAAGCGTCTTTGGACCCAGACTGCCATGCAAACTACAGACCAATCTCGAACCTCCCCTTTATGGGGAAGGTGATCGACAAAGTAATGGCCATACAACTGGAGAACCATTTGACCATCCATGAAGTCTATGAGCCTCTGCAGTCTGGTTTTTTTGAAAGATGCATACTACCTAGACAGTGCTGGTTCAGGTGCTCAGTGATCTCTTGATGGCTAGAGAGCGGAAGAACCACTCCATCTTGGTTCTAATTAATTTCTCTTCAGCGTTTGACACTGTGGACCATGGGATTCTGCTTGACTGCTTGAGGTTCATCTGTGGCCTATCAGGTACGGTCCTCAGACGGTTTTCATCTTTCCCCACCGGAAGAACTCAGAGGGTGTTGTCATGGATTTATTCCTCTGACTCTGTTCTGTTATCATGTGGGGTTCCTCAGGGGTCAGTGCTGTCCACCATGTTGTTCACAGTGTACATACTGCCCCTCAGAGACATTTAAGAAGATATGGGTTGAGGTTTCACTGCTATGATGATGATACCCAGCTCTGCCTTTCTTTTGCACCTGACCATGATGGAGCTCTCTCAGTATTTAATAGCTGCCTCGCTGAAATCCAGGAGTGGATGAGTTTGAGCTGGCTGAGGTTGAACTCAGAAAAGACTGAGGTGTTGGTAGTGGACCCAGGTCACCGGATAGAGGGGTCAGTGGTGAGGCTGCCCTCTGGACTTCTTCTTGGGGTTTGCCACTCCCGACCTCCGAATGGGTGTGAAATCTGGGGGTAATTGTTGATGAGGGACTGAAACTGCATTTGCAGGTGTCGACCGTCATCAAATCCTCTTTCTACCATCTGAGGAATATCTCCAGCATCTTGTTCCATCTGGTGACCTTCCTACACTGGCCCATGCCTTTGTGTCTTTGTCCTTGGATTACTGCAATGCCCGATACCTAGGGCTTCAGGTAGGTGGATATTCACCACTTGCAGCTGGTGCAGAACACGGCCTGGTTATTGACAAGAACCCCTCAGTCCTATCATATTTTGATGGTGCTGTGCGAACTGCACTGGCTGCTGGTACAGTGGCAAATCACCTTCAGAGTTGGTCTTCTGACTTATAAAGCCCTACACGTACAGGGTCCAGTCTACCTGAAAGAGCTTCTGGTCCCTTACTGTAATGGGCAATCACTCCACTCGACTGATGAGGGGTTGCTAGAGATTTCAAGGATTTGTTTAAAACCTTCTGGGGCTCATGCATTTATGCATGCAGCCCCCACCCTTTGGAATTCTCTACCCCATCAGTTATGTGAGTGCAGGACTGTCGAGGGTTTTAAGCGGGCCTTAAAAACCTTTTTATGGATACAAGCGTTTGGGGAATAACTGGGATATTGTTTTATTTTCCCCATTTTAAACTATTTATAATGTATGTATTTTATGCTGCAGCTGTTTTACTTGTTTTGTGAGGCACCTTGATAATTTGAAAGACACCATATAAATAAAATTGATTTGATTATATATATATATATATATATATATATATATATATTCGTTGCAAAAACTTTAATACATCAGTAATGGTTAAAGTGACAACAGTAGAAATGAGGCATTAGGGTTGAGACTCTAACCTCCCACCTTACCAACCTACCCCACCCTCCACAGACCAACAGTCGATGGGGTGTGCCTTGGGGCTATTGGCCTAACTCTCACCCCATTCCATGCGTAAGAAAGCTAACATAGAACAGTATAAGAGAATGGGGTGAGAGTTAGGCCCTATGACCCAAAGGCACACCTCATTGACTGTTGGCCTATGGAGGGTGGAAATGAGCTGGTAGGGATTAGAGGTTCAGGTCTAACCTAATGCCATTTATCCCTTCAACTAACCAGTGCATTAACAACGTTTTTGCAATGAATTTCTTACTTTTGATAAAGTGTAATTTTACCCTTATAAGGTTTTGGGAGCGCAGGGCCTTCCAGGTGCTTCGCTGCCATGGTATCAGTTTTTTTGGAACACAGATCCTGTAATGAACTGTCATAACAGATGGCCCAGCAGTCCCATTACTGCATAATGGTATCCATATGTGAGAGTGCAGGTATCTTTGGGCCCTGTGCTCCCACCTATCTGTAATTGTAGAGATGCAGCACAGGCCTAGACACATTCCAAGTAAACCTTTTGCTGCAAATGGCACAATTTCTCAGTAACCATAGCAACCTTGGAAAACATTCCACTGCATTTGCAATGAAGGACTGGCAACCTGCACGCATGCTAAGTACACCCTGCGCTTAGCAAAAAATCTGTATCGCAAAACGTTTTTGAGATATAGTCACTGAAAGGTGTCGCATTCACTACAATGTTATCCTATGGGAAATTTATCAACTTTGGAATGCCATAACTATGGAACTGGTGAAAATTTTTACACCAAACCAGTATAGATCACATCTGTGAGACAATCCCTTTGTATCATGCAAATTTCAAGCCAAAAGTCCTAAGCGTTTCTTTGCAGTGAACTGGCAAAGAAACAGCAGCCTTTAAAAATCCCTGTTTGTGAGGTGTCAAAATCCTTGTTCACGAGCCGAATCCTTGTTCATGAGGTGTCAAATCCTTGATCGTGAGAAATTCTTGTACATGAGATGGGGCCATCTGGTCGTCCCCTCATGAACAAGGATTTTAGCACTTCATGAAAAAGGCTTTCTCATGAACAAGGATTTTGATACTCATTAACAAGTGATTTTGACAACTCGCCCAACAAGGACTTTATAATCCTTGTTTGAGGTGTCAAAATTCTTGTTCATGAAGCGAACTTGTTCATGATATGTCAGAATCTCTGTTTAGAGAAACCTTGTTCGTGAGATAAGGCCAGCTGGTTCTGATCTCACAAACAAGGATTTGACACCTCACAAACAAGAATTTCTCATGAACAAGGATTTTGATTACTCATGAACAAGGATTTTGATATCTCATGGACAAGGATTCCTTTTTATAATCCTTGTTTGTGAGGTGTCAAAATCCTTGTTCGTGAGCAGAATTCTTGTTTGAGAAGTGTCAGAATCCTTGTCCGTGAGAAATCTTTGTTCATGAGATAGAGCCGTCTGGTTCTGATCTCATGAACAAGGATTTTGACACCTCACAAACAAGAATTGGAAGCAAGTGGCGAAGAAGGATTTTTTTTCCAACTTTGTTTATCTCCACCGACTCCAGAACTTTCTGGGGCCTCTTCTCTGGCTGGTGCCACTCTACTGCCCACTGTGAACCCCGCCAACCTCAAGGACATCACTTTTTCCCGGACACCCTGATGGGGATGAAGGGTCCTGAGGAGATCGAAGGGGGCGGTGGTGGGGATCCAGTGTTGGGTGTGTGGTGGCAAGGCTCTGGAAGGTCCGTCACCTATCCAACTGGAGGGGTATTTGTATTTTTGTTACACCCCCGACGTGGGATGTGCAATGCAGCCCAGCCCCAACATGAGTGCTCCCACTCACGTCCGGAAGGCAGCTGCTCAACGTCTGCCCCAAACTTGTAAGCCCCTTGTGCATTGCAGTGCCGCCGGTCTCCACCGGGGGGCCCTGCTGCACCGGGCTGCCCTGGATCCCTCCTCAAGGGAGGAGAGCAGTCCCTCAGATGCTTGATCCACTCTCTCCCCTGCTGACCCCTGGTGGTCTGGGCTCGTTCCCAAACCCGGGTCACCAGTGTGGTGCGAGGTGTGGCGTCCAGTGCCTCAACCCTCAATGCCAGTGGGCCGGGACAAAGAAGGATTTAAAAAATGTAAAACAGCAGTTTTTTGTTGAATCTAAAGGAAATGAAAGCCATGGGTTTGTAGAGGGCATCACCCTGAACAAAACCCGTACTTTAATGTCTACAGAAGACACCCCTGGGGCAAGTTACAAGGTTTTGTTTGTCAGTAAAATTGAAAAACAAGATGGTGGCTCACGAACAAGGAATTTTTTCTCATGAACAAGGATTTTTTAAATCCTTGTTCATGAGCTGTCAAAATCCTTGTTCATGAGGCAAACTTGTTCGCAAAAAATACCCCTATCCAAAACTGAACTGAGCATGCTCTGAACCAGAAATTTCAAAATGTAATAACTTTGAATGGATTATGTTTTCACCAAACTAATGCTGGCTTATTCCTTGGGACATCCTCTTTCTACCCTGACAATTTCAAGCCAAAATACCAAACAGTGTGGCCACAGTGTAATGGGCAAAAATCAGCAAAAACTGGCACAAAAAAAAAGCAAAAAACACACTTATTTCACTATGCGCTGCACGAAAAACGCATATCTGATCAAAACAAAACTTGGCAAATCAGGAGATCTACACCACAGAACCACACATACCAAATCATGTGCAAATCTGTTGAATGATTGCAAAGTTAATAAAGTGCAAAATGCGGGGGGTTAACATTAAACTGCTTGCTCAACCCGAACTATAGTATTGCTACTGCATTAATGAACCAATTAGGTAAATTAATGCCACAAAAAGTAGGGAAATGTGGTGTTAGGATTTATCACCCTCATGCCCCCTCACTCCACCAAGCAGCCAAAGGAAAAAACATTAGGGTTTTGGGTCTTCTGAGTTTTGATGAATCTCTTGTGGGGTCTTCCTTGGGGGTTGTCAACCCTAATGCCCAAACCATTCTGTGAGCAAGCAACATCACACATGATGTCCTTTGGGCCCTGTGCTCCCATCCCCCCATAATTGTTTTCTTATTTGAGTGATTCCATCTATCCATAATTTTTTGGGCCCTGCACTCCCATCCTTCCTTAGATGCATATATGTATGTCGGATGCTCTAAACTGTGTCATTTTACATATTAGACCCAAAATTTTCAACATACCCTTGGTATGACCCCATTTCTTAAACAATGGTAGTGAAAGTTTTCAAATCCAGACTGAAAGGTCATTTTGCCAACCAACAAATTGCCTTTCAGGCTGGATTTGCATAATTCCATTGACATTGCTTATGAGGTGGGATCTCTAAAAGGCCATATTGAAAATTTGGTATACAAATATGCAAAAATGACAAATCTATGCATCAAAGTTGAAAACACAATTTATTTATTTATTTATCATTTTGTTAATCCTTTTTCTGCCTTTGCCCTGGTCTGCTTACCTGCATCCTGGCATCCTAAGTCCTCCGGTTGCCGCCACGAAGACCCCAGGTCCTATTCGGACTGCTCGCATCTTCTACCCCTGTGGCTTGCCCCCCACAGTGGGGTAGTGGACAGCCCCCCCTTATGGTCATCCACCAGGACCTAATCCAGTAATGTGCTGTGATGCCCTACGAGCTGGTGCCCCCATGGAGACAGCCATCGCCAGGACTGGTGCCATTTTCCATGTTCTGATCCCCTGAATATGGGGGCATGCAATGATGCCAATGGACCCTGCACTGCCATGTATATATAACAACTGCACTTCTAGCACCCCATGATGGTATTCATATTTGCATCTGGGAGCATACGGTGCCATCCATCCATCCATCCATAATGTTTGAGATATTGTAATCATATCACTATTTCTGTGACGGAAGGCAGTATCCGTATTTGCATTTAGTAGTGTAGGGCACTCCATTCCCTGAGCTCCCATCCATGCATAATTTTTGAGATAGTGTAGGGCCCTGTGCTCCAATGCTGTTGTGTGCAGACCCAAAGAAAAACCTGACATTGCAATGTTCTCCTATAGAAAGCACAAGAAAATATGAAACCTGTGTAACTCGACAACATATTAATATTCATGAAACCAGCAAAAGGCACATCAGTGGCACAAGCCATCTGTACCCTGAAAATTTCAGAAGAAAATTGCAAACCATTTCTTCACAGTGGAGTGACAAAGAAATTACTCTGTACACCTCCCATTACAATGTTATCCTATGGGAAATGAAGCAAAATTTAACCTGCAAGAACCCACAGAAAAGTAATATATTTTCACCAAACCAGCAACCAGAGCATATCTGTGGGAATATTTATTGCCCTAAATTTCAGTGCCCCAAAAACAAGCTGGGGGCACCAGAGAGCCAGCTTCTAGGTTGGTAGAACTCTTGAAAGCTCTCTCCCTGTGGTGGCAAACTTATTACAAATAATTGTTTCTTAGTTTAAACATAATAAAATAAAGCACAGTACTCAGCGCAGAATATCTTCCTGAACAGGCTGATACCAAACTTGTCATGGGCCGGCCCAAGGGGCAACATCAAGGATCACAGAAAGATCATCATGCACCTTCACACAAGGCCGTTGATCCTTCAAGTGGAATGGGGAGTAACTACGAGTGCACCATCAGTGGAGCCACCATGGAGAATAGGTTGGAGTCCATGTGAGCCATGGACTCCAAAATAGAAAAAACTCTGCAGAAGTATGAATACCACGATGCTGCAATATTGCAACTTACCAGCTCAATGGCTGAGGCAGACAAGAGAACGACGACTACACTAGCCACAGTCTCAACCTTAACGAAGGAAAATAACCAACTTAGGGGCTGTATGGAGGTGCTGGAAATGAAATAAGAGCAGGAACATCCGGATAGTAGGGGGTCCCAGATGGTGTAGAGGGGATATTACATTGGATTAAAGACCTCCTGCACCTGGAGTGAAGATTTCCACTGGGAGTCATTTGTTAAGGCATACAGAGTGAACCCGAAGGTCAGGTCAGTGGATCCTACATTACCCAGTACTATTCTTCTTAAATCTAGGGGGTCGGATGTGTGAGACATTGTGCTTGCAGCAGCTAGAGCAGTGTACCCACTTGACATCAATGGCGTGGATATAAAATTTTATCCTGACTTCTCCTACCAAATGCACGCCAAGAGAAAGTGCTTTGATGCAGGTACATCATTGTCTCCATGGCCTAGGGATTATACACTCTTTTCTACTACCAGCTCATCTCTCAATAGTGTACGGTGGGAAGACATGGCAGTTCATGAGCCCACAAGATGTGGGGCATTGGTCAGAAAAGGTAGAAAAGGAATTTGCTGCTTGCAGAATGCCATCTGAATCACAGGGCTCCAATGGGAATCGTGAACTTTTGAGACTGTGAGTGATAAATAGAGACTGTATGGGCTCTGAAACAGGCAGTTAAAATAGTTAAAAAGTATTTTGTATTGCTTCTATGTTTGAATTGTATTAAAAGTTCTCAGATTTTTCTCAAAAGCAATACTTTCAGCTGTTCCTGGGAGGGTATTGTTGATGGGATATATGAGTCGACTGTAAAATCATTAAGATATATGTTTAAGGCAGATTTTCTGCTATGGGTGTTTTTTCCCCCATCTTCAGTGCTTAATATATGGATTTGCTGTCCTGAAACAAACAGGTTACATGTTATTTTAATCAGAGCTGAATGTGATATAACTAAGTTATCTTTCTGTTTACAAGAAGACTTGTTAACTTGCTATTATATTTAAATGTATCATAATGTTATCCTATGGTAAGGAGTTTGCTGCTGGTAAGGGGAGGGAGGATATACAGGAGCCTTGATTTACTTTTTGTCTTCTATCTAGTCATGCAACAGGTTCAATTAGCAATTCTTGTAACTGTGTTTTTTCCCTTATGATTTCTCCCTAATGGATACACCTAACACCACTGAAGAGGCTGGCAACTATGGATGGACTGTATTGATTGTATCATAAGGGCAATAGCCCAGGACTCCCCTCCTTCCTATTGTACAAGAATACATGGTCAGATGTATGTTGTGTATATTAAATTTGTATGTAAAAACGAATGTACCTTTTACTATTTCCATGTATGAGGAACTGTGGATGTTAATTTGTTTGCTTATACAGAAAATTAATAAACATAAAGTGAAAAAAGCCATTTTCTAACTGTGCAGTGACAAAGAAACAGCTATCCAAAAAATCATTTTTCACAAATTGCAAAAAAGAATCCTTTGCCGCAGTTGTTTTTTTTTTTTTTTTTTTTTTTGCAGTTTGCGGTAAAAGAAAATCCTTTTCCATTAATTGTAACAAAAGGATCCTGTTTTGCAAATGGTCTAATGGATTGGGAGCTGGGTGGGTAATAGGCAGCAGAGGGTGGTGATGGTGAGGGAGGCCTCAACCTTGAGGAGAGTCATTAGTGGAGTCCCACAGGGGTCTGTTCTGGGCCCAGTTCTATTTAAGATTTGCATAGCAGACATTGTGGATGTAGTGGCAAGTAAGATGAGCCTGTTTGCCAACGACTCCAAACTAGGAGCAGTAGTGAACAGTGAGGAAGGTAGAAGGACACTCCAGGCAGATCTGGAATGCTTGGACCAGTGGTCACAAACATGGCAGCTGAGGTTTAATACCAGGAAGTGTAGTATACTATACTTGGGAACAAGGCATCCAGATTACAACTATCACCTGGGGAGCAGTTATCCACCTTGGAGGAGGAGAGAGATCTGGGGTGGTGGTTACAGGCAATATGAACCATTCAGAGCAGTGTAGGAAGGCAGCAGCAAAGCAAACAGAGCACTGGGTTGCATTGTGAGGGGGATTGTGTTAATGAGGAGGAGGTTATCCTGCCACTATACAAGTCTTTAGTGAGGCCTTACCTGGAGTACTGAGTGCAATTCTGGCATCCGTACTTTAAGAAGGATGTCATGTTACTGGAGAAGGTGCAGAGAAGGCGACTAGGATCATCCATGGTTTGGGGGACAAGACTAACAAGGAGAGACTTGGGAGGCTCAACATGTACTCCCTGGAGGACAGAAGGGACCAAGGAGATATGTTTGAAACCTTCAAGTACCTGAAAGGTATCAACAGAGTTAAAACAGAGGGAACACAAGGGGACATAGCATGAAAGTGGTAGAGGGGAATTTAGGAGGGAACTAAGAAGGCACTACTTTACAGAATGGGTGATGGCATCATGGAACATGCTACCAGAGAAGGTGGACTCACTTGGGTCATTGGGGAGCTTTAAGAGGTGATGGGATAGGTTCAGGGGAAGGTACAGGTGCAGAGGGTGGGGTACAGTGGGGGAACCCAAGAAGAGGACAGTAGGGGGAAGGGAGACATGGGGTAGAGGGGAAACAGAAGCTTCTCAGCTGTGAGCTGAGCTCGAGCTGACGCATTACACCTAATGGCCTAAATCTGCTGGCATAGTCGTATTTTTGTATGTTCATATATTTGGGCTGGCAGTATAGCCTAGAGGTTAGATGAACAAGGTGTGAACGAGCTTGGTACATCCAGCAGAACAGACATGAGTTTGATTCTCACAACCTTCACTTGCATACTGTGTCACTCTGAGCAACTCACTTAACTGCCCAGTGCTCCCAGGAAAACAGGTACTTGTGCCTAATGGGCCTTACCCAGTTACCAAAGACTAAAATAATTAAAAAAAAAATTTCTATAAAAAAACTGACCACAGAATCTGATACTATGGGCCCCTATTAGATAAACACAACTGTTGGTGTTTACTGAAGTCCTGTATTTTTTCTGCAATTTAACTTTGTTTTCCTCAATAACTTAAAACAAGATGGTGGTAGCATGAAAAAAGATTCCACGTTTGCAGCAAAAGATCCCGCATTTGTGAAAAAGGATTCCACATTTGCGATAAAGAATCCTTTTTCGAGTGGGACATCTAACTGATCCCACAGGAGATAATGGGAAACTTTAAAATGCAATAACTTTGAAAAGAATTAATATTTTTCACCAAACCTTCAGAAGGCACATCTGTGACCCAAGACCGATATACTCTAAAATGTTCA
Organism: Neoceratodus forsteri; assembly: GCA_016271365.2. Lineage (NCBI taxonomy): Eukaryota > Metazoa > Chordata > Ceratodontiformes > Ceratodontidae > Neoceratodus > Neoceratodus forsteri. Next base: position 1,646,237,309 of record CM057450.1, read on the forward strand.
GGGCTAAAATTTACACCATTTTGGGCAGTGGCATGACAAAGAATTTCGGCTAAAGTGGTAATTTTCTAATTTTTGACAATCTGTATCTCCGTACCACACATTCAACTGAAATGATACTTGCCACATTAAGAGATGTATAGACTCTGATGACACATGCAAAATTTCATGTGAATTGGTCAAACAGTTCAGTTTTTAAAGTTATAAATATGGGGATTAACATAGAACTTGCCATTGAGCCTTAATGATACATAAATATTCTATGCAAAAATAAAATAGTTGCCATGTGCAGGGTGGGGGTGTGGTGTTAGGATTACAGCCCTAACATTGTATTTCCCTCCTTCTTACAGTTTGATATCAACCCTAACTGACGCATTGACATAGATTTTTTACAAAGAATGTCCTTACTTTTTGAGATAGTGTAATTGTAGCCTTATTTGCCTGTGGGAGCGCAAGGCCCTTTGAGCCCTACACTCCCACCCATCTATAGTTTTTGAGATAGAGTATTTGTATCCTTGTTTGCCTGAGGGAGATCCCTCCATAGATGCGTATATGTATGTTGGTGTGGAAAGGCCCTGCACATTTATTTATAGGACAACAGTGACCAGGTTGCTGGCTTAGCCATCTTTTTACCCCACCTCATGTACCTGTTACAGAAAATATTCAAATCCCTGCCAAAATGTAATTTCACACAACTACAACACCATTTGGTGCCACAGGTGTGAAAACACATTTTGGCCAGGATTTCAAAAATGACAGCTGTGACATACATGAGGTGGGGTAATGCGAACATACGAAGAAGCCAGCAGATACAGGCCTTACAGTCTAACATGTCTGCTCAAGTGTGCAGCTTTCAGTGTCGATTACTGATGCTGTCCCCATCCCCTCTCCCCCTTCATCACTGATTTCACCATCTGTGTTATCCCCATCTTCCACACCCTTCCCTATTCTGATTCAGCCCCTGACCCTGTCCCACCCCTCTTAAATCCCCCACCTATGTCTGTGAAATCAGTTCCTCAGACAATGCATTCCACACCGTCACCAACCTCTTTGTGTCTAGCTGCAGCCCCCATCCTCTCATCTGTATTTTCATATTTTTTAGTTTCCTGGTGCCTAGTGGCCCCCCCCACTGATCATGGTTCCCATTACATTACATATATTTCCCTGGTGTCTAGTGGCACGCCCTGCCCACCGATCACTGTCCCTCTTCATTATATATGTTGCCCTGGTGTCCAGTGGTACCTTCCCACCTGCAGATGCTCTTGACTCAACCTGAAATAAAGAAAACCATCCTCAGTGTTTTTTGTTTTATTTTTGCCATAAATGGTCCCCTCCACTGCCCACTCAGCACCCACCACCCCATACACCCCAGTACACCCCTACACACCCTCACTCACCTGAACAGGTCTCAGGTTCAAGAGCCACTCTCTGATCAAAGGCATGTCTTGCTGCTGGAACAAGCGACTGCAATATGAGAAACAAAGGTAAATGTGGTTAAATGTATTTCTATGGAGGTTTCGACTTTTCTTCATAACTCAGCCAACTTATGAGATTTTGACCCCAAAATTTCAACATGGCCTTTGGGCACCCCCACCACTTGAACAATATAACTGTTGTTTCACAACTCCTGCCCAGTGAATGGTAGGTGTATTAGAGGGTGGACGTACTAATAGACACCAGTGAAAAACATTACAGTAACGGGAGAGCAATACAGAAGACAGTGAAGCATTCTCAAGTCATGAAAGAATCTTTTCATGACTCATGATATAAAAAGGATTATTTTTTCATATCACATGGTCACAAAAAGGATTCATTATATAAAAAAACATTTTTAGGGCATGTCTGCAGCAGTGAAGTTCAGATTACACCTAAGGGGGTCCCAATCAGCCAGCTAGGTGTATTGATTCCTTTTCAGGATGTCAATTTTGTGGCTTTTGAAAGCTTTTCTTTAAGAAAAACCAAAAACAAGATGGCAGCAAATGAAGAAGAAATTTTCCCATATGAAACAGGATTCTTTTTTCATTTCATATAGCTATTTTTTGTGCCTACTGAGCATGCTCAGAAACAATGGTTTCAAATGTTCAAAATGCAAGGACTTAAAAACTGTGTATTATATTTTCATAAGACTAGCAAAAGACACATTTGTGGGCTAGCCCCTTTCTACCCTGAAAATTTCAGACTTAGGTTCCAAGCCATCTGGGCTGTAGGCAAGCTCAAAGAAAATCCCAGCAAAGTCAATGATCAAAAAAATACTTTTGTCACCTCTCCAGAACTCAGAAACTGTACTTTCAACCAGAAGGTAATTTGCCACATCAAGAGCGCTACTCTGGGTGATGGTGCATGTGAACTTGCATGCAAAACCATTCAACAGTTGCAAAGCTATTAAAGTGCAAAATTTTGAGTTTAACATTGAAGTGCCTACTCAGCCCTAACTATTGGGGTGTGATTGCACCCTATAATTACACACACACACACACACACACACACACATATATATATATATATATATATATATATATATATATATATATATATACCTACACAAACACACATACATTTATGACATGGGTAAGAAAAATATGTGAAAATCCAATCTCTTGATTGGATGAAACACCACATGACTGTGCATTATTCCACAATGACTGCATGCCTGCCTTTCTTTTCATCCACTAGAACCTTCTGGACATTTCATAAGATGGATAATCCACTAAAAGGCATGTGTGTCATGCTCTAATATAGGCATGCCTTGGGTGGTTGGATGCACTGGCCTGCAGCCTCATGCCTTACAACACACCCAACATGTATGCATATCAAAGCATGACCGCATGCCCTGTACTGGATTATCTATTACATATACCATTCTTGGAAGGTCATCATCTTTATGTGGCTTCTTTTTTGCCTATAGATAGATGCAGTTTCTATTTTTATCTCTATGTCTATTTCTAATAACTGTAACAATGGAACAATATTTAATTTAGGCATGTTGAGGACATTAGAAGACATAACCATTCCCAAATATTGCAGTATTTGTGTGTGTTAGAAAGCAGTTTATTGTATCCCTGTAGAGATACTAGTTTGACACATGCATCATTACTATCTAGTAAATCTGTTTTTTTCTTGTTTATTCTGAGTCCAGAAATCTTAGAAAATTTACTGAGAAACATGAAGATGTGTGGGATTAGAAATGCAACAACATTTAATTTCATCAGTGAAAATCCGATGAAATCGGGAAATTCATCCCTCAAAAGTTTTTGCAAATTTCACGAATTTTGATGAATATTTTGAGTGTGCAAAACGCAAAATTCCATCTGCAATGTGGGGAATTTCCCCCACAAGTGGTGAAATTCCACTGTCTGAGGGCACAATTCTGCATTTTGCAGGCAAAATTCTGCATTTCACTGGCAGAAGTTTGCATTTTGCATCCACAAAATATTTTGCAAATGTGGAAATTTGCAAAATATTTCACAGAGCAAAATGTGTAGATTTTGCCCATCTCTATGTGGGGTGAATTGGCAAGGGTTTTTTGAACTACCATTAATAGGTCATCTGAAAAACAAAGTTTAAAAAGAGACCCTTCCACATTTAACCACTTGCATTTGTATACAGTATGTTCTTAGTTTAACACCCAAAGGGTTCTATAAACATTAAAAGACAAGAAGAGACAGGAAGAAGCCTTGCCTTTTTCCCTTATGTAAATGAACAACAGGTAATGTGATACCATTCACTGTCACAGCAACTATAGCTTGAGTATAGAGCAGCTGCCCATCTCTGCAAATTAGGCGCAAACCCGAAAGAGTTAAGAATGTAATTTAAATAATGGGACTCTAAAGAGTTGAAAGTCTTTGCAGTCCACTGACACTTAATAAAGGGAATTTTTTTTTGAGGCCACTAGAATATGTATAGTATAAAAGAGTTCTGATATGATCAACCCCTCATCTCCCTGTCATAGAACCAGCTTGGAATTTATTGGTGAGATATGAAAGTAATTTACCAAATATTAGGTAAATATTATCAATAAGAATTTAGCAATGAGATGGGTTGGTAATTTTGACAACTTTGCAAATCCTTCCCTTGCTTTTGTAGTAATGCAATCATAGCACTTCTCATTGGTGGTGTTAAGCTCGTTCTCAAATGACTCATTAAACAATTAATATAACATAGAGGCAAGGACATCTGCAAAAGTTTTATACCAGTCTGTAAGAACTCCATAAGTGCTTGGTGAATTCCCTTTTAACAGATGTTTAACAGCAAGTGTAATTTCCTAAATTGTTAAGGAGGTTTCAATAACCTCCTTAATACTGTATATTAGAAAATGGGCAAATGCCACTCTTTATCCTGACTGGCTAAAGTGCCAATCAGCCAGTCTGGTATCAGACAACAGAGACTGGCAAATAACTAGTCTCAATCTCTGTTGTATCATTTAATTCCACTATCAATGGGCCAGTAGATTGTTCAAACAGGCAAATGCCTCCATGTTGACTTTGTGGCTTAGTGAGACATAAACTATCAACTAGGCCGATCTCCCCTTCTACACCTGACAAGATCTTCTGTATAAAGCAGATCACAATAAAGCAGTAATAAATATCAGGATTGAGCACAAAATTCAGCAAGGCTGAAAAAATGTAAACTACCTTCAGCGAGAGAAAACGGTAGCTCCAGCATTGCTGCTGTGCATGAGAGGAGCGGGACTTCCCTTGTTTTCCATACCGAAGATGGATGTCCATCTGGGGTACAGAAATTGATGAAAATACCGGTCCTCTCACTCACACTAGTGGTACCGGTGCTACGCTGTCACTGTCGCTGAAGGCAGTTAATAGGTTAGAACCGGTGAGTTTCTTTTTTAGAGTTGAAACTATGCCGAAATAAAGGCACATATATTAAAAAAGACATTAATCTGTTTTTTTCTTTTCTTTTTATGTGTTGTATGCCACAGTTTTAATAATAGAAAGATGAACTGCAAAAAGAGAGAAATCCCAGCCTCACACCACTTTTGTTTACCTGCTCTGTCAAGTGTGAATCTCTCTTCCGTTGAGACTGCATTTGAGGTGACACAAAAAGTTAAGGGCATTAAGTTCCATTAGGGGAACATGGGCGAAGCACAGCTGATTACATCTATCACTGTTTTCCAGTGCCTTAGTGTTCCTAGCCTGTGCAATATTTTCTGTTATTTTGAAAATGGGCAAATGTCAAACTTCATTGCCACTGGCTAGTTGTGCAGCCAGGAGTATCAAGTGGGGGACACCAGATAATGTTGGCAAACAGCTACTGTCTTCAACTAAGAAAAATAATTTAAAAAGCTGCCTTCTCACAAAGGTCTTCTTTAAGATCTGTACTTCCTGGGTTTACATACCAGGGTGAGGGTCATATGCCTAACAGCCATATCTTATGGCTGAAGAGAAATGAAAAGCCTTCCAGGAAAAGAACTCTTTATACACTTGTGTGGTAGAGCTCACTGGTTGTGAACTGTAAGCGCGGCTGCAAACCTAAATGATCAACACTCCTGTCATCTAATAGGACTCATGCTTCTGAACCCCGTTCTGAACATTTTTTCCACCGCAGTCAGACAGAGATAGAGTGTTTCTCAATCACGCCCATTATAAAACAATCACTACATAAAAAGAAAGACTACTAATTCTGCTACTCTTTCTTTTTTTGTTATCTTAGTGCTGGGGTGAGCAAGCACAAACAAAAGACTCTCATAAACATCAGCACTCTCTACTGATAATTCTGCCAAGAGAGGGACTACTTTACATGAAAGTCTAGTCAATTGATTTTTCTAGTCTCTAATTTCTTTTAACTTTTAGCAAATTTATTTCTAAAAATATGCTCTACATATACCCATTTTCTAAGCACAATTATACCCTCCAGGGTGGGCAGTATTGGGCTATACCAGACCTTCCAGGCACTATAACATCCTGCGGTGTTGGGACTCATTATGACCCTGGGTGGTCCAGTATAGTACAATGCCACCCACCCTGTTAGGTATTATTGCTTACAGAGAGAACATTGTGTAATTCAGTTCCTTTGAATAATATTTTGGCATTGTCATTAAAATTAATTTTTGATTTTGAAACATAGAAACATCGAATGTGATGGCAGATAAGGACCACTTGGCCCACCTAGTCTGCCCATTTTCCTACCTAACAGATAAGCTGCAGATCCTAGTTAACCAACAGCTTACTTCCTCCTACCCCCCACTAGGACTGCCTTATGTCTGTCCCATGCATTCTTGAATTCCCTCACTGTTCTTGACTCCACAACCTCCTCAGGGAGGCTGTTCCACGTATCCACAACCCTCTCCATCAAAAAATACTTCCTCACATTACCTCTGAGCCGTTCCCCCCATCTTCAAATTGTGCCCCCTTGTTCTTGCACATCACTTTTTCTGAAAGATGCTACCCTCTTGGACTTTGTTGATTCCCTTGAGGTACTTGAAAGATCTGTAGAACATTTCATGATATTCTTTAAACACTTGGTTTATTTTTGCTGGATTCAGTTGAGTGATACTTCCTTCATATTTACCCTCTAGAATATTACATTCTGTCCTTTTAACCTAGCCCTATAATGGAAGAGTTTTCCTGCTTTCTCACCTGATTCCCAATACCTGTGTCTGACACATGTAACAGCATATTTTGCCTTATGATGTATGATATTATTTGTTTTATAGTTAATCCTACATATCTATGGGACAGCCTCTTGAGTATGTGCTCTATATTGAATTCACTCAATCTCTTTTTGTTTCAGATTTTTTTCCAAAGATTTTAATATAGACTGACTGTTTTAATGACCAAGGATTACCCCATGATTCTTCCCTCATACAGTAAATGTTTTATAGTCATCCTACACCATGTTCTACAGTGTTTCTAAGTTGTCATTGAGATCAAGAAAAATAAAAATAATTTCAGCAGTAGCCCAATCAATTAATCATTTTTGTCATGTAATGCAAGAGAGTTTAACTTCCAGCTATTATGTTTAGTGATACCATTAATAACCTTCACTGTGATTTTGACTATGGCATGGTCAGTTATAATTATAGGCCCTGCCCTAAGGAAGCTTTTACTATTTTGTTCAGACATAAAATGGGAATCAAGAAGAAATATATTCACAAGGTAGCATCATACAATAAGTCATAGGAATAATCTTTGCTGTTTGGATACAAGCTTCCTGCAGGGATCTATCATATCCCACTCTTTGACCATACAGTGAAGAGATTCTCTTATGCTTTTGCTAGACCTTGGGGAAAGTATTTTGTCTAGAAAGGGATCATAAACTTCATTAAAGTTCCCTAACTTTATTAAGGTGGAATCATTAATGTGACATTCATCTATCGTTTGAGGAAGGTTACACAAAAAAGAGGGGTTATCCATGTTTGGGGCATATACAGCACACAGCATAAAAGTATATACATACTGTTATATATCCTAAAGATTGCCCATCTTCCCTCCAGATTTGTTTTTGATTTAATTATTTGGGTCTTAAGTTTCTTATTAAGCAATATTGCAGCCCTCTTCTTTTAATTTAATAAGTGGTTGCAATTACTTTTCCTACCTATCCCTGAGTAAGTTATATGCTTATTTTGTTTTATTGTGGATATCTTGAATAAAAGCTTTGTCACATGCCTCTCTCTTACGCTAAGTTATTTATTTATTTATTTTTATTTTATTTTTTACAGGATAGTCAATACTACATACGCTCCATGTGCCTATCGTAATTGTAGTAATGGATATTGTTACAGCTCATAAAATTAAAAATGAATAATTTAAGACTAATAATTTTAGATTGTTACTCAAGATTTTTTCAAAACTGCTGTAGACAATGCCTTACACATTATCAAAAAAGAAGTGTGGCATCGTAGTCAAAACAGCCGAGTTTTTAAATATACTCACAATTTATTTCACAAAATGTAAAAAACAGTACTCAATAGCAGCATATGTTCCCCATGATGTATGCCAATGTTTCATGTATTACTTAGTGCTTTTTCAAGGTGGAGTTACATGGTCATAGTACTCTGTTATAAGGGGTTCCATTTAAAGGCACAGAATTAATTTCATTTAAAAAAAAAAACATATTTATGTCTATATCATAACCAGTAACAAAACATATTGCTAACAATCCAACTAGATACTATCGTGTTATATCTTAAAGTGCAATAATACCAAAAAGTGCAAAGGTGGACAATATTATGATTTTTTAACTGTTGATAATCAGGTCAGGGCAACACTTTATGGTTTACCTAAGATCCATAAAGACCAGTATAATCCATATAACTCCACCTTGAAAAGTGTAAAGTAATACATGAAACATTGGCATACATCATGGGAATAGTGTTGCCCTGATTTGAGAATATTATTGATGTTAGTAGTAACAGAGTCAGCATTACCTCAGTTTCCTTCTTTCACATTACGTCGTGTCACCGACTGAGCTTTCCTACCTCAGTCGGCGGCTGGCCGTGGTGGTGAGAGGAGGGCTGATCCAGTCGCCGGCTCTGTTCTTGGACTGTTTTGGCATCAGCGGGGTGTTACTGTCAGGTGGGGGCTGCTAGACTACCAGGGAATGAAAGGGTTTGAGAGAGATGTGCAAAGGGGTCAGGATATGTGCATCGGGGTGGGGAGACCACTAGACTACCACGGAAAAATTTAATTTTAATATGTGAACAGGGTTGGGATATGTTCGTGGGAGTGGGGGGACCACTAGACTACCAGGAAAATTGTTCATCTTTATATGTGAATGGGGTCTGGATACATGGGGGTTGGGGAACACTAGACTACCAGGGAATATTTAATTTTTATATGTGAATGGAGGTTGGGATACATGCGTGGGGGTGAGGGAACCACTAGACTCCCAGAGAAATTGTTAATCTTTATATATGAACGGGGTCTGGATATGTGCATGGGAGTGGGGGGACCACTAGACTACCAGGGAATATGTATATATATTTTAAAGGGGGATTGGATACATGCTGGGGGGGCACTGTCGCCACCTTACCACTGGCACATTACTGCCAGCCTTTTCTCGGTGGTATTCAGCACCACGCTACAGGTTGCACTAATGCTTGTAGCGTGGCGCTATACCTTTGAATATGCCAGTGCGCCGGCATTCAGGGCCCCTTCCCTCAGTCCTTTACTTGCATATGTTATAGTTTAGTGTCGGCACTAACACCTAGAGCTGGCATTAAATGTCCTTTTAAATATGGCAGTTGGGGCAAATTTGGTGCTAGTCCAGTGCAATGGATTTGCGCCTGTGCTATGCTTTGAATATCTGGCCTTTATCTGAAAATTATCTTTAGCATAATTTGAACTTGATTCCTTACTCTGGAGAAGTATGTAATTTTAATTAAAAGATATAATTAAAATCCTCCTGTGAGATATAACTAATAATTGTCCTGAAAGTGCTTTTAATGTCATAACCATTAAATGAAATCTTTCTTCTTAATTTAGATTATTCATCCAATATTGTTATATCAATATAAAATATTTATTTATTGATATGTATTTCTACTTCTGAGAAACATAAAGACAACCTAAGAAGAGAAAAGGCTAGAAATAAATATTTCAGATGTAGAGGAACTTGTCTTGTCTTGTAGATTTAAACCAGAATTGGTTTACTCAAATTAAAAATTATTGAAATTTGCTACTTTCAAAGGTTTGTTCTTACAACCCTCAGACCTCCACAGTCAGCCGTGCTTACCAGCACACACTATCAAGCACCTTTGCTCATTTAAGTCTGTCCCAGGAAGTTCTGTAGGCCAGAAGAAGGAACACTTGCACATAAATATGGCTTGTCAAATTAAGAGATAGGAACTCAGACACAGTAATATTACATTGTACACATTTAGACTATCACGTTCTGCAGGTCACCCAAGCTCCCCAAGGTCTACATGTATAAACAAACCAAAGAGTGCATGTTTGATGAATGATAAATCAGGATGCCCACCCTAAAAGCCACATAGTACAGTTTTGATTTTGCTAGAAAGGAGGAAACCTACTCTATCAATAGGGTGAATACTGTTTCCTATTTCAAGACCATGTTTCCTGTAGCATATAAATCGAACTAATAAAAACTATTCACTTGTACTTACACCTCATTTTGTAAGAGGCCTCAAACATCACAGCAAGCTAAACAGCTTTTTAATTAATGCCACTACCCTTGATCACCTATAGAAATACAAAGAGCACACATTGGGCATTACTATTGATAGCATCAAATTAAAAACAGTAGGTGGTATGATAAATTATTAGTAAACACTTACTTTTATTCTCAGGCTCAAGGGTATCACATGTTACAGTCTATGCAAGCATTGCATATTACTGATGTTCATTACATATCCATCTCCTGAGCCCAGCCTCTAGGTTGTTCTGAATGGGCTGAAGAAGATTTAAGTAATGAACCCATTGCAGAAGGTGAAAAAACCTCAGGAGAAGAGAATTCATTGGGTGTATACTGCCTGCTTCTACTTCTGACTCCTTGTTGTTGTTATGATTTAATCAGAGCAGATCTCCCTCTCTGAGTAGTTTGTTGCCTTCTTTTTTTTTTTAACTCTATTTATACTCCATACTCACGGGGAACTCTCTCAGGCATCCACCTCTCTCGTTGCTCTATCTCCATGCCTGAAACTCTCCAGCCCCGGCACCAGCCTGGTGATCCCCTTGGCTCTGAGCCCTCGAGGGCAGACCGTCCTTTCCTCCAAAGGCGCTCTTTACAATTTGGTAGGCTAGGCTGGGCTTGGCTCAAGGGTAGAAGGAGTCCAGCAGGTGGAGTGTGGCAATGAGCAGTGGTGCTGTTGCCTCACCTGTGGATGGGGATTTTCTAATTTTCTGTTGCCCCTGGGGAGGTAACATGCCATGACGTCTGTGCACAGCTGCTCTGCTGATGTCTGCTGCACTCCTCACCCCCCTTACAACTCAAGCTGGTGCTCCTGTAGTACCCCCAATCTCCATTGGGGGTCACTAGGACACCAAGCTGCCCTGGAGATCTCCCCAGGAGAGAGCTGTCCTCTGGATGCTCCGTCCTCTCCTCCCGCCAACCCCTGGCTCCCTGGAGCTCATTCCTCAACCCAGGTCGCCGCATGGCATGAGGTGTGGCGTCCAGTGCCTCAACCCTCTGCACCACTGGGCCAGCTTGTTGCCTCTTTATTATCATTGGTTTCTGCCAGTGGGGTGAAGCGGGGCTTTTCAATGAAGTTTGAATAGCAGCAGATGCTCCATACTGCCCTCTAGAGGAGAAGGAAATTCAAAATGCTAGTCCATTCATGTGTGCACAGTCCTTTCAATACACTAACATTTAATAAATGTTGTGGTAGAGATGGCTAGCTTTAAAATCTGTAGCCTCTTAAGGGTTACTGAAATAATGCAACACACCAGTCCTATCTATTTGTAAAACAGCTGGATATTTCCTTCAATAACATTCTCCTGTTTCTCTCTAGTTTTTACCTGTGGGGTAAATGTCTTATGCTTATTAACTGGAAACACAGAAAATCTGGAGAACTGAGATGTGATGTCATTACCACATCAATTAACCCTTCTCTTTGGCAAGTTTTAACATTACACCTTTAGTTGATTATCATAGAAAGTGGGTAACAATGGGTCTTTGACAATCATCATTTCTGGCTCAGGGTGTGAGAACCGATGACTTTTAAATTTCCAGGAGGGCATCCCAGTGATGGTCTAATATCTGTGGAATGGCAGTCTGTGAGAAAATAGCTATATCCCTGTTTTCAGCACCAGCAGGTAATGCCACCAACCTTAAAATATTTCTCCTCTACTATTTTATAAATCATCCAGTATCTTCCTGAAGTCAGTTTCAAGCTGTTGCTTTTTAAGAATAACATCTGAATAAATTAAAGAATAACTCCCATATGCTCTCAATGATCATCCCTTAGTTTGCTGTATGCACAAAATTCACTGCTCTAGATTCCCCCTGAAATGTATCCAAATCAGGTCCTTCCATTCATTAGACCTATCTTCACTGCACACTGATTTGATTTCCATGGACTGGTCCCCTGTTAATAAGTCTAGTAGTATTAGTCAGGCATTAGAACAAAAGAAAGCAGGAGCACCAGGAATTGTGTGGTGCTATGTATTCCAAACGATCAATATACACAAATAAGCACCCACACAGCTTAAAGAATAAAGGCCAAACACTACAAAAATATTAGCATTTAATATCCAAAGTGCAGCAAATACAAAACGGAGGACAAACGGACAGATTAACGTTTCACCTAGTCTCTGCTAGGCTTCATCATTAGTCAGGAATTGCAGTATTTTCAATCTAAATTTTTATTAGGGGATCAGCATGCCCCCCCCTCTGGAAAACTAGGGTTAGACGTTCTCACTTCTGTTGGATCTCGACTGAACGTCTGGCCTGTCACTGTGCACGTGACCTGGCCTGAAAGTCTTACAAATCCTCTGGCACTCCAGCAAACTGGAACAAGTACCGCACACCAAGGAACTCTTACACAAAAGCCACTAGACTAGCTAAGGCTGAGTTTTCTCTCTACCATATTTCAGAACAACCTCAATAACCCCTCCAGGTTCTGGAAAGTACAGTAATTCATGCCTTTTCTCCCTCCCACTTAATCCCTCATCTCCAGTTCTCGAGGTGGGAGATGCCACCAGTTCTGACCCTCTTCCTGTGGCCTCAGCGTTTAACTCTATTTCACCACCTCTGCTTGCACTCTCTTGTACTTACTTCCTATTCTCCCCCACCTCCTTCCCTCGCCCCCTTTATCCCCACTCTCCTTCTCGCTAATTACCTCAACCTCCACACTTAATGCCCTCTTGGCTCTCAACCATCAGAAAGGTGGGAGCCCTGATGGCCCAGATTCCCAGCTCCTGTACCTGTCTTCACTTACTAGGGACCCAGTTACCTGCAAGATCTCCTGGTACCCTACTGCCCCCTCCATCCTCTCTGTTCTGCCAACGAGGGATTGCTGGAGATTCCCAGGGTACGATTGAAGACATCTGGATCTCGTGCCTTCATTTTTTCAGCACCAACCCTGTGGAATTCTCTACCTCGTTGGTTCAGAGAATGCCCAGCTGTCGATAGATTTAAAATGGAGTTAAAAACATATTTATTTAGTTTAGCTTACCCTAGTTATGGATGATCTGTTTTAATGTTAATGTTTTAATGTTTTTGCTTTAAATTTTTATCTTTATGTATTTGGTTTTTATGTACAGCTCCTTGGTTTTGAAAGGCGCTATAAAAATAAAGATGATTTGATTTGATTTGCTGTTGCCCTGCCCATACCCTAACTGTTCAAACTATCTTTCTTTCTTGCCTCTGTCCCTGATACCTGGAAAGATGCTACTGTTATTCCCCTTCCTAAAGGAGGTAATTCCTTCTCTCCTGGTAATTTCTGCCCCATTTCCCTCCTCTCAACATTATCCAAACTCCAAGAACACATAGTTCTATCTCAACTCTCCCCCTTCCTTGAATCCTCCTCTTTCTTTACCCCCTTTCAGTCTGGTTTTCGAAAACATCATTCCACCAATTCCTCTCTTCTCAGACTCACTGGCTACATCCATACTGGTATGGAACAAGGCCTTATCACTGCCACTGCCCTTATCGATTTAGCAAAAGCTTTCAACACTGTTTCTCACTCCCTTCTCCAGGATGTAATAAAATCAGATGGTCTTTCCGACTCTGCTACAAACTGGTTTAACTCTTATCTTATAGTTAGCTCTCAATCTGTGAGAACTGGTGACTCTCCCCCCCATTCCTATTCATACTGGTGTTCCCCAAGGCTCTGTCTTTGCCTATACCATTCTCAATGTTCTTAATGACCTCCCATCAGCCTGTTCCTCTGCCTGCATCTGTATGTACTGTATGTAGTTGATTTGGTTCTCCTGCCTCTGGCTGTTCCATTTCTGAGCTAACTTCCAGCCTTCAACTAGATTTTGACTCTGTTCAGAGCTGGTTCAGGGCTGAACAATTGTCCCTTAATGCAAGGAAGATGGTTTCCATGTGTTTCAGCACTCATTTGAGGCTGTCAAGGTTCCGGTGTTTCCCATCCTTCCACACCCTCAATGGGGATACAATTGATGACGTACCCTCATTTAAGTACTTAGGTGTCTGGCTTGACTGCCACCTTGGTTTTGCTTAGCACATAGACTATATGTTCGATTGTGCTTACGCAACTGGATGAGATGATGCTTGTGTGACTTGACTTACTTTGTGAATATAATTTATATTGTGGCTTTCCATCTCTCTATCCATGGGTTATACCACCCTATTAGGGTAATACATGAGGAACCCTAGAGGAGGGTACCCCCATAGGTGCTGGGGTGATGATTCCACGGCCAAAGGTAGCTTAACAGGATGCCCATGGGTAAGAGAGGTGTGCAGCTGGAGGAGGAGGGTGGATGGTGGGGCAAAGAAATGAATCCTGGAAGGCCTAGGAGCTACTTAATAAAGCCTGTAGGGATGAAGTTGCTCCATGCAATCGAACTCAGACTTAAAGCCTTCCCATTCGATTGTGCTTACGCAACTGGATAAGATGATGCTTGTGTGACTTGATTTACTTTGTGAATATGATTTATGTTGTGGCTTTCCACCTCTCTATCCATGGGATATACCACCCTAGTAGGGTACGATGCAAGGAATCCTAGAGGAGGGTTCCCCCCATTGGTGCCGCAGCGATGATTCCATCAGCAAAAGGTAGCTTAGGAAGAAGCCCAAAAAGAATATCCTATAGGGTGTATAGCATTGAAGAGGTGAGGATGATGAATGAAAAAACTGACAAGATGATTAAGGCAGACTTTCTAAGGAGAGGAGGGGAAACCAGGGCCACCATCCACCTCCATCCAATAGCAAAACCTAACTAATTAACCTAGGACAGCACATTAACCTAAGGAAGCACTAACTCTAGATAATATTATGACCATTGTAATGGAGGCGAGGAAAAAATACCCTTTTTAAGGAGGAAAACTCTGAGGATTCAAGACCTAGGTCACCTTCCCTCCAGGCTGATGTTTGATTTAAGATCGTACGTCATTAAAGAGAAGGATTCATTAAAGTGAAGAATGAATAGGGAGGACGACGGAATAGGGGAAAACCCCAAAAGGAAAGCACAGATCAAAGAAGGAACATGAGGCAGCAGGGACCAAAGAGGGGTATGCTCGAGTAGGTGAGGGGAAGGAGTAGATCCATGCAGACGGCAGAGGAGCAAGGGGTAGTTCAGATGCTCTCACAAAAAGACTGAGGATGATGCAGACTGATGATGATGATCACCGCAGAAGTGCAGCAGGCCAAAACAAGAATACTGAGAAAGAGGAAACAGGAAGGAACTTGAAGATGAAGAATCATGGTGGAGAGCAGCCAACCAGCCCATAGCAAAGGGCTTACTAACAGGAAAGCATGGCCGTGAGTGGAGATAAGAGTTGAATTGAGATAGCAGGGACCCGAGAGGGGTATGCCAGAGTGGTCAATTTAAAGAGAAGACCCATGTAGAGATCAGAAGAGATGAACCATGAGGTAAGAATGAGTGAGTGATGACCAGAGTCAGGAACTTGCAGAATGCGCAGGAGGGTCTCGGTCAATGAGGTGGCATATGATTCTATGATAGGTATGCCCAATGGATGACCAAAATCAGGAACTAGATGAATGCAGTGGAGAGTTCAAATGATCTACGTGAGGAAGTCTACTCTGAGGCCAATAATACCATAATGGAGAGAAGCCATGAAGGCTGGAACATGGAAGGTGAGGTATGAAATGAACCGTGTACAATGATGGAGTGAAGCCATGGAAGATGGTACAGGAAAAGCTAAGTATGAAAGGATGAAGGATGATGAGGGAGAAGAAGACAATGGGGGGAAGCCTCAAAAGCTGGAACAGGAAAGTGAGGCATGAAATGGACAAGGTCCAGGGATGGAGGAAAGTCTGGATTGGAGTGAATCCTTGATGGCGGTTATAGGATGAGGACTGTAAGAGAGCATTGGTTCAATGAGCAAGCAGAGGATCCAATGAGAGGTAGACTAATAGAGCGGAGAATAGATGAACCATGAGGTTAGAATTAAGAAAGAAGAACCGGACTCATAAACCTGGACACATATGGGTTAAATAGAAGGATACAAGTAGGGAATGTGATAGGGATAAACCCCAAAAGAAAGCACAGTGTAGGTTTTTTTTTCTTTTCGTTTGATTTGTATTGCCAATCACCTGACAACACCACCTCATGGGTCAGAGGAACATGAAATAAATCTAGCAGTGTACACTGTAGACAAACACATCCGATTGGAGCGAATGCCATGAGTAAAATGGTGGATAGTGCAGGAAGAGATCCATACTAAAGAAGAAGAAGAAGAAGAAGAAGAAGAAGAAGAAGAAGAATCAGCTTGAATACAGTGCTTTTCAGACACAATGTATCCCAAAGCACATTATAAGCAATGCTAGACTGGTAGTGAAGTGACGGAATGCAGAGTGCAGCTCATATTACACAACACCCATGCACAGCCGCATAGCAAATGCCTGGGTAGCAGCAGGCCACACAAAGGAGTCCAGAGAAATCCAATGTTAGGATTTTTTTTTTTTTTGTAATATCAGACTCGATTGGCATGGATGATGTGTCATGATCACTCCCCATACAGACAGCATGCCAAAAAGGAGATGCAGAGCTGAAGGCGTTTGAGTGATTGCCTGTTTTCTTTTTTTTTTGTGGTGAAACGCCATCGAGGATAAAACTTGGAGATCTCAAATGCTGATTCAGAAAGATAGTGGAGCACAGAGTCAGTAAACCCTTCACTGTCCAGTTTGAAAAGCAAGTGAGTAGGCGGCAATGTGCCACGTACCTTTGATATGGCAAAGAAACCAGAGGTAGCGATAGGACAAAGTAAATGCATAACATACCAGATCTAGAAATTTCAAAGTAAACAATGGCTCAGCTCAATGCTCTGCCAGGGCAGAAATGCTCAACTACCGGCCGTACCCTGATGAGGCAGTGAGCATAACCATGGATCCCTTCATGGCAAAAGAAGCCCCACAGGGAAAGTGAGACAGGAAGTTGGGGTCAGAGCGGAGCCCGGGCTCTAAAGGTAGAAAAGTACAAGGAGCTGAAGGAGGACAGGGAAAGAAAATGCAGTGGCAGTGCCAGCATAACAATGAACGAGAGGCGTGGCACTCCCAAAATGAGCACAAACAAGAGGGAGAGGAGACCTGATGGGAGGAGGAAGGGACAACAGACCAGTGAGGAGCTACTGGCACTGCATGGAGCAGAGCACAATGAATGGCGTGAAGGAGTGGGGAGCTGCAGTAGCATTTGAACTAGAGCAGAAGTGGAAGGTCCACATACAGGACATCCAGTGGTACATTAAAGGCAAAACAAGGTAGGAGGAAGCCAGACGGCAGCCAGAGGTGCTGCAAAGGCTGCAACAATGGAAAAGCAAAAGACACTGGGAAAGAGGTAGTAGGAAAAAAAAGAAATGAATCCTGGGAAGTCCTGGGAGCTACCTAATAAAGCCTGGTGGGGAGGGACATAGTTGCTCCACCCAATCAAACCTTAGGCTCAAAGCTTTCACATATAAAAATCATCTCAAGCCTCGGTGCACTTTATAGGAACAAAAGCTATATCCCTATTTTTGCTCACCGAGATATCATCACTAAGATGATTTTACCTATTTTTGGTTATGGTGGTGTAGTTTATGGTGCTGCTCCAAAGTCCACCTTGGCCAGACTGGACCCCTTCTTTCATTCCTTTTGCTGTTTTGCCTTAGCTTATTCCCCTCACACTCATCACTGTTCTCTGTACTCTGATCTCTCCCTCCCTTCCTTGATTGACTGCCATTTCACCCACTGTGCTTCCTTTTATCTCTAAATTCTGGTTGGCTTCACTCCCTCCTTACCTCAAATCTCTTTTCTCCCCTATGCCCCCCACCCTCTAATTACTCCCTCCATAACTCAGGTTATTGTTGCTTTTTGCTCCCTTCTTGTAAAACCCTGGCCAGTCAATATGGTTTTTCATTCCGCCTTCTGAATCTTTGGAATTCCATCTCAGCTCCTACTCATTCTGCTCCCTCCAAACGCTCCTTATCCACGCTGCTACTAGCTTACACTATCCCATCTTGTAACCACCCTTAGTCCTTTGCCATTCACTTCCTTCCCTTTTTCTTCTCCTCTTTACTTCCTTACTCACTACTTTTAATCCCAATTAACTCCTCATTTCCTCCCCCACTTCTTTCTACTCTCAGTGTCTCCCTTCTCTACCACTTTTATTCTTCCACCCTTTCCTTCTCCCTTTCCAGTATTATTCACTCCACTCTCTTCCACTTCCCCCTACCTTACATTATTTCTGCCTCCACTCTTCTCTCCTCTTCCCCCCACCCCCACTTATTATCTGCCCTACCTCTCTCTCACTCTATTCAGTTCTAGTTTCCCTCCTTTCTTGTCTATTACTTGGACATTACTGCCATGTATGTGCCTGGCTCTGATTGCTTATATGAGTAGTATTGTCACTTACCTGTAAGTTTACAGTCTATTATTATTCATTTATTGTATTATGGTATCACTGTGATTCTACCTAATTGTACTCATCCCTAACTCTTTCTGCCAGAATGCAGCTGGAAACAAGTCTCATGGCTCAGTGTGTCTTTCCTGGTTAATTGCTTTTAAATAAATAAATAAATAACATCGCTGAAATCTACATTCCTTTAATGTCTGCCAATGACTAGTTCATTATCTTGCATCCTTACAGCTATTTCAGTGTTGAGTTTTGGAAGAGTACTGTATCCCTTGTATCTCTGAAAGCAGTTGTGAGAACATACTTTTCACCTTGGAAGCATCTGTCATGTCTCCCTGCTTGCCCGCTCCAAACTTTTTCCCACCTTTTAATGCCATAGCTAAGATGCCACCACAATGTAAGATTGAGAAACCAACAAAATAAATCATCCATTTTCATTTAAAGATATGTCAATACATTGTGACTGCTAATGCTTTAGCATTAACAAGTTTTAGTTATTTTTAAAATAAATTAGATGCCAGATTCCTCTTAAGTTGTTGCCCCAGGACAGCTCACTCTCAAGCTGCCGTACTATTAGATGCCCAGCGCATAATCCAAATTAATGGTTCTTTCATTCAACCTACTTGTGGACTAGGTTGTAAAACTGTGAAAAATATGAACAGTTGCCAATGCATCCTCATTTGCATATGGGTCCACATTAGACCTTTACAGGGGTCTAGGTAATTTCAAAAACTGATACAGGTATCAACTGAAAATATGAAGAACAAACTGAAAGATATGACTTGCTGGCCCATCAGTGCAGTGGCTGGGCTACTTTCATGATGCTGGTGACCCAGGTTCAGGAGTGAGCCTGGGTTATTGAGACCAGCCAGGTACAAGGATCAAACGTCCCATAGTAACTCATCTTCTCCTGAGAGGGGAGAAAAGTGCAACTGCTATAGCAGTGCCACCTGGGTGACCATAGTTTAAGCTGAATGTAGGTGCATTATGACAGGAAGGGGAGATGCTGACTGATGCAAGTGATAACATGCCTTTGTGTGCATAACTGCGCATGGCATTATCAGAGTCAGGGTCATATGTGGGGAAAGAAATGCAGAAAACAGCCTCAGTGACCATAGATGATGGACCCCAGTACACCTCTGCCCCCACCTTGCCATTGTCTACCACCTGATGAGCAACTACTGTCAGGGGTAAGCCCCCAACCCCAACTTCACCCCGACCTCACCTTGGAGGGTAAATCAAGGCTCCATGGAGGGCTGGCAGTGTCAGTGGTGGTGGCATACGAAGGTACTGCTCTCTCAATACTGGGCACTCTTTAAGAAGTTCAGATTCACAGCAATTATTCTTAGGTTTTGCTTTTTTATTGCAGTTTTGTTTCAGACTTAATCTCACCATAAAGTGCCACTTCATCATAACAGAGCAAAACAAATTTGTGAGACCATTAAATGCATAAAAGCACTGAGGTGGTTGGCAACAAATCTGCAGTCCCATGCTTTGCCTTCCACATCAGGCTTTGTCAGGGATGATATACATCACTTTACTCTATTTCTTATAGGATAGGCCTACCCTCCTCTCAAAGGAGTCAAGCTGAAAGCATGTGACACATTGGTACCAGTCTGTGCTGTGAGTGGGTTTGGGAGAATGCCCTTTCTTGGTCTATCGTAACTTCTGAATGCTGAATCTCAGGCTCCCTAATTCTGCCCATTCTCTGCCTTTCTCTTCCTTTTACCTTTGATATACTTGCCCAATCACAAAGCTGGAAAATGCAAAGTGGAAGTGTATTTTCTTGTACAACTCCTTGTGCAGCTCCTAATTTCTGCTTGAAACATTTCCCCTGCTCTTCATCCACATACATGCTACTGTTTATTACTTTCATATGTGCTGCTGTTTAGTACTATGTTTCTAATTGAATGGCAGATATATTTCATGATGTCCAAAGCTTTTTCCTGTCTGTGAAGGCCATGTCAACATCCACAAACCTGTCAAGAAATCTGTCAGTGGATACTCAATCGCACTGCTGGTATCTCCCACTAACCCAGCCACCACACAAGACTGGTGGCAGGTGTTCACTCTGCTGGTATCCCCTTTCTACCCAAGCCTGCCAGTACTGAGAACCAGTGGTGGTGTTCAACCCCACCACAAGTAATCCTCTCCTGCCTGACCCAGCTGTTAATTAAAACCAGTGGTGGATGCTGGGTCCAGCAGCCAGTATCGCCCCTCCTGCCCAACCATCTTTTCAATAAAACCAATGGTAGGTACTAAATACCACTGCCAGTAACCCCCACCCCCCTGCCTGACCCACATCTTATACCCTACATGGGGTGCCTAACCCCTGGTGCTGGCTGCCCCACCAACTGTATGTGAATCAGAGCACCCACTCCTGATGCTGCTAAACACCCTCACCCCACCCCCATGCTGGGGTTTCCAATCCCTAGTGTCAGAACCTGTAAAACATTTCCCTTGTTGTACTTTTTGTTGTTAAACCTGAAAGGAAGAAAACCATCCATGGTTATCTTCTAGCTCCACTGTGACCCAACCCCACCCAACCTCCCCTTTCAGCAGCTACCACCACCCACCCCTTACTTACCTAAGAAGAGTGCAAAAAAGTAATCCTCTTACTACCGGTGAAGCTCCTTTCTCTATGGTACACAACCATGAACTGGCTAAAAACAAGGTAAGTCTTGCAAATGATTCTGCTGTTTGAACTTTGACTCATACATTTGTCATTTTTAACATTTTTCCCAACATTTTCAAATTTTTTTATACCACATCCTCCAATGCAGGTGTAAGTTAGCAAACTGCTTCCCAAACATGTTTTTGCATTTGCTCAGCAAAATCATCTTCTCAGATAGGATTTAAAAATTCCACCTGTTTTGATCATAAGTTGGGGTCATAAAAAGACTATTTTGAAAATTTGGGGTCACTACGTCAAAAGCAACAAAGCTATGAAAAATGTTGACATTTTTCAATGTTACTCATAAATTTATTTTTTCAGATTTTTACCCAAAATGTTCAACATAGCCATTTGTTATCCCACCTAATAAACATGACAGATGTCATTTTCAAAATTCTGAACAAAACATCTTTTGTTGATTGTGCCACAAGTTGATGTTTTAGCCACGGTTTCATAAAATACACCTACCATGTTCATAAGGTGAAGTTCTAAAAGACCATATTGAAAATTTGGTGTCAAACTCTCAAAGAACAATGAAGTTATGAAGAAACCTTGAAATTAGAAATGTAGACAATGGCAGTAGAAACAGACCAAGGTTCCATCTAGTCTGCCTGTAGTTCCCTATCTGCAGTGGGACCTATTGTCTATATGGGGTTCTATAACTCCTATCCATCCTTCTGCTCCACCACTGTTACCAACCTGAGAAACCACCAAATCCTTCACTTTGTCCCAGCCATGCTTGAAACCATACATGGTCTTTGCATCCACCACATCTGCTGAAGGACTGTTTCACGGCTCCTCCACCCTTTCCATAAAATAGAACTTCCTCCCATCCCTCTTAAACCTACCCCCACTAGTTTCCACTCATGACCTCCGGTTCTTGAATCTGTATATCTGCTAAATAGCTCCATGCAGTTCACCTTGTTTGTTCCTTTCAGGAACTTGAAGGTCTCTGTCATATCCCCCTCTCAGCTGGTGTCCAGTGAGTACATGTTCAGTGCCTTGAGACGATTCTCATAAGATTTGCCCTGTTGGCCATGAATCATCTTGGTCACCCTGTGCTGTACCATCTCCAGCTTGTTAGAGCTTTGTGTCACCTGTGAAGAGACATAACTTGTCCCGGATGCCCCTCCACTGTCATCAATAAACATATTGAAGAGGACAGGGCCAGGACAGATTCCACTGGACCACACCCATGATCTCCTCTCTTCTGATTTTACCCCATTTTCCACCACTCACTGCTGTCTCTCCTTCAACCAGTTTTCCACATTTCTATCCATGTCCCTAGATGTGCCCTGCTCACCCATCTTCCTCACAAAATGGCACTGAGTAAAAAGTCTTGCTGAAATCTGAGTTGAGTAAATCCACGGCATGTGGCACTTATCTACCACCTTTTTTACCCAGTCAAAGACAACTATCAGAATGGTCTGACAAGCCATCCTTACCACAAACCCATGCTGTTTGCTATCCTGTAGCCCATTGCCTCTCAGGCAATCTACAAGCTCCTCTTTCACTAGTGACTCCAACAGTTTACCCACTGTAGAGGTATGGCTGACAGGTCTGTAATTTTCCAGTTGCTCCATGCCCCCATGTAGTGGGTCTACTTCCACTACACTCCATTCTTTTGAAGGTACCCTGTCTGAACTGAGCTATTGAATGGCCCTACTAGGGTTCAGCCAGTTCCACTGCCAATTCCTTGAGCAGCCTTGGGTGCATCCCATCCGGCCCAGGGTCTTATCTACCTTTAAGACTTCTAGCCCCTTCTGGACCTTTCTCTGGTAAAGACTGGCTGTTTCATTTCAGAAATGGCCCTAGCAGCTGCCTTGATGCCACTTTCAGAAGAGCAGATGTAATTGTTAAGGATGGTTGCTTTTTGTTGTTGTTCTTCTTCTATAATCCTCCCCTTCTTGTACTCTAACAACACCATCTCCTGCTTCCCTTTTTGTTAATATATCTAAAGAATTGTTTTCTCAGCCTTGAGCCCTCTGCAATAAGCAGCTCCATGTTTGCCTTTACCTCTCTGACTCCTCTTAGCACCCCTAGTTCTCATTTGGTACTCTCTCCATTCTTCTTCCCTTGCTTTTCCTTGTACCTGAAGATACCCTTTTCTTGGCCCTCACTACTTCCCTGACCCATTTCAAGAATCATATTGGTCTCAAATACCTGTTTCATTTCATAACAAATCTCATGCTTGACTTTGTTGCCTTGAGAATTGTCCTTTTGATTGTCTCCCATCTTTCTCTACATTACTGATGCTGTCCACCATAGTCAATTTATATTAGACCACCTCTCTCATCTAGTTGAAGCATGCTCTTCTGAAATCTAGGACTTAAGTTTTTGATTGGGGCATTCTAGCCCTGAGGGCCAGCATGAACTAAATGGAGTTATGGTAGCTGGACCCCAGTGGCTTCACTACCCTCACTCTACCCCCATCTCCAAGTTGGTGAACACTAAATCAAGAGTTGCCACCTGCCTAGAGGGTTCCTTAACCAGCTGCAGCAGCAGGCAGTACTGCAATGTATCCAACAGGGCCTGCCATTTGGTGTACCTGGCCACTAGAATGTCCCAGTCAGTATCTGGCAGATTGAGATCACTCACCACCAACAGTTTCCCCTTCTTTACTCTCCTTGCCAGCTCTTTTCTGAGCTCCCTATCTCTCTCTCTCTCTCTCTCTCTGTCTCTCTTCTTCTTGCCCTGGTGGTCTATAGATCACTCATACCCATATTTTCTTACCTAAGAGCACTGTGTGATGAACCCACAGTGGCTCAGTTTACCCTTTTCTTCCCCTGATGCTTCCATCCTCCACAGCCTCTATACTCTCCCTGACATACAGGAATATAAATTGGGGGAGTTTAGACATCCTGGTTGGAGTCCACCTGATGTGTCAATGGTCCTGTACTATACATCTCAGCAAAGCTTGACCACAGAGCTTGGCCTCACCAGCTGACTCCAAACTGACCTTGCTGTACAGCGTGGTCCACAATTAACTCGGTCACAGTTGTGCCTCTGTCACTTCAACATGAATACAAAACAGACAAATAAATGCCTGCTAAAGATGCCACCCACCTCCCACTTGCTTTGCCTTGCTGCTCCACAATCCATCCATTGTACCATTCAACACTAACTGCTGTGATTTGGAGGATCTACCCAACACACACCGTATCCTGTCAAGTTGCCAAGTACATTTGGCTGCTGCAACTAGGGTGCCACAACAAAAGCGACATTGAAAGGGGTGATCTTGATTTTAGCTCACCCTCCACTCATGTTGCCCTTTGCACCAACACAATTTCTGCCACGAGGTTATATTTAGGTTTGGGGTTGTAGGGGTGAAGCCCCCTGAAAAGCTAACTTTTTCCCGGGGGGAGTGCTTTAGCACTATAACTCCTGGGAGACATAATACCTGGCACTGTAATGCCAGGTGGCATGTTGCCTGCATTGTAATCAGTATCGACAACTTTTTTGTCACTGCAGCATGGGTGAACCCCCACACACATACCTGCTGACTGGTCTCTCACTCACTGGGCATGTGTGGCCATATACAGGGGCTGCCACTTTCCTTCCTCCCCGACATGGCACTGATGATTCTCTCTCTGTCATGTGGGCAGCTGGTGCTTGAGTTGCTAGTGGCAGAGACAGGGCTGCATAGTACTCTTCACCTCACAGTTTGTACATTTCCCAAGGGTTGCCATCCTTTCCAGCACCGACTGTTGGCTATGTATTTATTTATTTATTTGGATTTTTGAGTACTGGTCAACAGCACTAGACAATAATATGCCTTTTTTCAGTCATAACCTAGGAGATTACAGTCACAATCACAGTGGAGTATAAAATGCAGTAAATACGGCAGAGGAAATGCATAGTATCACAGTACAATAAACAAGCATTTGTCAATGCTGAATGTTTGCTTGCTGGCATTGGCAGTGGTAGTGTAGAAGTTACAGAGCTGCGTAATAGGAATGGCAGTGAAGTATTGAACTGAAGCCAACCCCATCACCACCCTGCAGAGAGTGACAGGCATTGGGATGTGCGTTTGGGTCATCAGGCATAACGGCCACGCCATTTCACCACACCCCACCCTGCAGACACTGACAAGTGCCACGGTGTTCCTTGTGGTCTTTGGCCCTTATGCGCACCCCATTTCATTAGGAAATATGGTGAGATGGGTGCCATATAGGAGAATGGGGTGAACTTTGGGGCCGAAGAGTCCAAGGCATACCTCGATGCCTGTCAGTGACTGCAGGGTGTGGAATGGTATGAGCATCACAGGCAAGAATCCCAAGGCACACCCCTGATTTCTGTCATTCTCTATAGGGTTGGGCGTTATAGTTGAAAACCCTAATACCTCAGGCATTCGTTGGTATTTTCACTCCAAATTTTCAACATGTTTGTTTTGTGACCCCACCTCATGAACAGGGGGAATATCAGTTTGGTAGCCAAAAGCTGCTTATGCACAGTGACTATGGCATTTAGCACCACAGGTGCAAAAATATTCCGAACAGGATGTAAAAAATTACAGCTGTACTCTTTCATGGGGAGGTGTAAAAAATGGCTATGTTGCAAATGTGTAGTAAAATATTAAAAAATGGTGAAGTCACAGTGTACATAGAAACTTTGCAACGCTCAACCGTAATATAATTAGGTTGGGGATTTCTTACAGCAGATTGTCAACTCAGGCATTTTGGTGCCTCCGATCATGAACAGTGTCACTGTGATTTTCTTTATCTGTGCCGAACAATGATTTCCCACAGTGACCATGCATCTCTGCACTGAAAGTGTGAAAACACACTTCGGCCATGTTGCGAAAAATGGCAACTGTACTGTTCATAAGGAAGTGTGGAAAAATGCCACTGGTGAAAATCTGGACTGAAAATATTACAAAGTCATGAACTAACGAGGGTGCGTGGAAACTGTGCAATGCTCACTCGTAACACAGTCATTTCATGGACTTTTGTCACCAAATTTTCAGCATAGCCATTTTAAGACCTCTGCTCACGAACAGTGTAACTGTGATTTCTTAATCTGTCCTAAACATTGCTTTCAAGACACCAACAGCACCATTGTGCACTACATGTGCAAAACACATTTTGGGCACATATGAAAAATTGCAGCTGTACTGTTCATAAGGAAGTTTAATAAAATGGACATGTTGAAAATCTAGAGTGAAAATATTAAATTTGCAAACTTACGAGCATGCATAGCAACTGTGCAACGCGACTCAGAAAAGTCATTTTAGGAATTTTTTCACCAAATTTTCAACATAGTCATTTTAAGACCTCTGCTCATGAACAGTGTCACTGTGATTTTCTTAATTTGTCCCATACATTGATTTCGCACATCGACTGCGCCATTGTGCGCTACATGGGTGGAAACATGTTTTGGGTGAGATGTGAAAAATGACAGCTGTAATACTCATAAGAAGGTGTGGTACAATGGAAATGTTGAAAATCTGGAGTGAAAATATTGAAAATTTGCAAACTAATGAGCGTGCGTAGGAACTGTACAACGCACGCTCGTAAAACAGTCATTTTTTGGAATTTTTTCACCAAATTTTCAACATAGCCATTTTAACACCTCACCTCATGAACAGTGTCACTGTGATTTTCTTAATTTGTCCCATACATTGATCTCGCACACCAACTGCGCCATTGTGCGCTACATGGGCAGAAACACGTTTTGGGTGAGATGTGAAAAATGGCAGCTGTACTACTCATAAGAAGGTGTGATAAAATGGCAATGTTGAAAATCTGGAGTGAAAAATATTGAAAATTATGATTCACGAGCGCTGCAGGAACTGAATGCACGCCAGAAACAAGTCTTTTAGACTTTTTCACTGATTAACATAGTTATTTTAAGATGTTCGATCGAACTCAGGTCCCTGTGATTTTTTTTTTCATTTGTTATTTACGACTGGCGCTCAGCGTTACATGGGCAGAAACATTTTGGTGAGATGTGAAATGACAGCAGCATTCTCATAAGGTGTGGTAAAATGGCAATGTTGAGAATCTGGGTGAAAATATTGAGAATTTACTGCACCATACGGCGCTGCATCACTGGCGCAGTTCCTACACACACTCGTAAGGTCGGAATTTTCAATATTTTCACCGAGATTTTCAACACGCCTATTTTACCACACCTTCTTGTGAGTAGTACAGCTGTCATTTTCACATCTCACCCAAAATGTGTTTCCTCCATGTAGCGCATAAATGGCGCAGTCGGTGCGAAATCAATGTACGGACAAATTAAGAAAATCACAGTGACACTGTTCATGAGCAGGCATCTTAAAAGGGCTATGTTGAAAATTTGGTGAAAAGTCCAAATGACTGTTTTACGAGCCCGCGAGGAACCATGACGCACGCGAAATAGAAGTCATTTTGGAATTTTGGCACCAAATTTTCAACATGGGGTTTTGAGACCCTTCTCATGATTGATGTCACTGTCATGGCATTATTCAGGCCGAAGGGTGATTTCTCAGTCACTCGCAGTCACTGTGCGAAATCAACCTTCGGCCCTAATAACTCCATGACAGTGACATCATTCATGAGAAGGGGTCCCAAAAACCCAATGCTGAAAATTTGGTGCCAAAATTCCCAAAATGCCTGAGATATGCAATAAAGCTGAACCCTCCTATTTATCCCATTATACAGCTTACCGGCATTTCCTCAGTTCACGGTCGCTTTGAAGAGTGCAGACGTGTTCCCGTCCATCGAAGATCGTCGCACTGAGTCTGTGGTGGTATGGGGTGGGGGTGTGGGAGGCTGGGTGCGCAGTGGGTGGGTGCAGGTTGTGGGAGGGGGTCGGAGCGCGCCGTGGGACAGTTTTGTTTTTCAGTTAAAAATAAAAGACGACGTGGGACCATTTGCCACGCTGAGGTGGGCTCCAGCATGGCACAAGGATGTTGGGGGTCTTCAGCTGATGGGGATTGGGCACCCCGTTGGACTACGACTGCTTGCCACGCTGGGTGGGCTCCCAGCATGGCACTCAGTCCGTCAGGGAGGACAGCGCAACCGACCGGATTAGCACCCCGTCGGCTATATGATTAGTTGCCATGCTGGGGTGGGCACCCAGCATGGCATTTTGAAGCCTTTGGGGAAGGTGGGGAACGCAGCAGCCGCGGGGATTGGGCACCCGTCGGCTATAGCAGTGCGTCTTGGTAGCGCCATGCGCCTGCAGTGTCTGTGGGGGAGCTGCACGTGAGCAGCCTTATCTTATCGCTGCTCACTCAAGCGTAGCTCCCCCTTTCAACTGTATGCCACTGCATTTTGCAGTGTGTCATAGACAGCTCCAAAATGCATTGGCTTACAGGGGCCGTGCCTGCCAGCACACTGACTGAATTGGAGGAGAAGGTGACACACCTCCGAAATCTCCGATGATGGCACTATGTTTCTTGCACATGCATGCAAGTAAACATAAAAATGATAACACTTTTTTTTTCAAAAGACCAACTCACCTCCTATCCAAAATTTAAAAAATGGCATGCTCAGCCCCCAATAGATATGTATAAAAAGCTAACTTAGTCCCCTGTCCAAAATTTTAAAATGCCAAATTGGCCTCCCTATGTAAAGTTTAACAAACAGCTAACTTAGCCTCTATTCAAAATTAAACAAAGGACCAATGCCCTCTTCCTATACAAAACTTTTCAAAGGCCAACGTATCTACCCAATTCAAAATACAAAAAGGCTAACTTGCCACGTTACCAAAAATAAGAAATGCTAACTTGGTCCCCTATACAAAATTATTTAAATGGTCATGTCATCTCCTAACCAACATTTAAAAAGGCTAATTTATTTATTTATTGAAACATATCAGAATTAATACCTTTGAGTCAGAGACTCCTTTACAAAGGCTCCACATCATAGAATACAATACAAGAGTGTGCAGTGTCAGACATTACAGTGCAAACAAAGGTGTGAGAAAATATCACACCTTATAATTGATACAGAGTATAGTACATATTGGAAAATGTGGTACAGGATATTTACAACAGTCAGAAACAATGCAGTACAGTGGCACAGGAAACATATGCAATGTACAGTAGTTACAAAGGTGACATACAATACAACAGTTGTTATAGATAAGTATTTATGACAGGCAACATACTGAAGGAGTTAGCAGAAGTCCTTGTACGACCTTTGGCAGACCTATTTAATGCCTCACTACACTCAGGGTGTGTACCTCAGGGCTGGAGGATGGCTCATGTGCTGCCCCTCCACAAGAGTGGCCCCAAGGATGAACCAGGAAACTACAGACCAGTGAGCCTCACATCCATCGTGGGTAAGCTAATGGAGACTATCCTGAAGGAGAGGCTGGAGGCCTTCCTAGAGGCCAAAGGACTACAGGACAGCAGACAGCATGGCTTTATACATGGCAGATCCTGCCAAACCAACCTGGTGGAGTTCTATGACTGAGTAACTAGGCAACTGGACAGGGGCCATGCAGTGTATGTCCTGTATCTGGACTTCAATAAGGCATTCGACTCATTGCCACATGGAAGGCTGGGAAACAAGTAAGAAGGCACAGAGGCGGGTGCAAAGCTGGTGAGATGGGTAGGGAACTGGCTTCAGGGAAGGTAACAGAGGGTGGTGGTGGGTGGGGAGTGCTCACACCCAAGGGTAGTGATGAGCAGTGTTCCACAGGGCTCAGTGCTGGGACCAGTGTTGTTTGGGATATTCATTACAGACATATCATTGGACATCAAGAGCAAGATCAGTCTGTTTGCTGATGATACCAAGGTATGAGCAGTGGTGGATGACCTAGGAGGACGGCAGGGGTTGCAGAATGATCTGGCAAAGCTTGAAACCTGGTCAGACACCTGGCAACTGGGGTTAAATGCCAAAAAGTGCAAGATGCTGCATTTTGGGATGACGAACCCAAGGAGAAGTTACCAGCTGGGGGGAGTGCAGTTAGCCCAGACAGAGGAGGAGGAGAAGGATCTGCGGGTGCTCATTACAGGGTCATTGAACAACTCAGTACAATGTAGGAAGGCAGCTACAAAGGCCAACAAAAAATGCTGGGTTGCATTGCAAGGGGTACAAT
The DNA here is from genome assembly GCA_016271365.2 of Neoceratodus forsteri. Lineage (NCBI taxonomy): Eukaryota > Metazoa > Chordata > Ceratodontiformes > Ceratodontidae > Neoceratodus > Neoceratodus forsteri. Next base: position 1,646,267,461 of record CM057450.1, read on the forward strand.
ATATCCTCGAGGAGGGAGGAGGTGATTCTTCCACTGTATAGGTCATTAGTTAGACCGCACCTGGAGTACTGCATGCAGTACTGGTGCCCGTATCTGAAGACGGACATTAAGTTTCTGGAGGGGGCGCAGCACAGGGTCACAAAGATGATCAAGGGGGCTGGGGGACTTATCATACGAGAGGAGGCTGAGGGAATTGAGCATGTACTCACTGGAGGAGAGGAGGGACGGGGGATATGATTGAAACCTTTAAGTACATGAAAGGAATAAACAAGATGGGTACAGAAGGGATGTTCAAAGTAAGGGAGGGGAGGGAGGGACACCAGGGGCCATGATATGAGACTGGAGGGAGGAAGGTTCAGGAGGGAGATGAGGAGACACTTTTTTACAGAGAGGGTGGTAGCTGGGTGGAATGCGTTACCTGCAGAAATGGTATCCAGTAGAACAGTGGACTGCTTCAAAAGGGGATTGGACAGGATAAGGGGGAGGGTCAATGGAGAAGAAGGATGGAAGGGAGGGGCAGCTGCAGAATAAGGGGTGCTAGCTGCACATTCAAGCAGACTTGATAGACCTCTAGGGCTTTATCTGCTGGCAAATTTCATATGTTCGTAGGCATGTGCAAACAGCGCAATCCAGTGAGTGACAGTTAGTCAGTGGCCTGGGTCAGAGACAGAGGCCAGGGACAAGAACTCTGGAGGCAGGACCAAGAGGGGTCCATTGTCATAGCATAGTAGTGGTTGTGGGGGGGTCAGGTACAGCCACAGGCTGAGTCCTGCAAGATGTGGTTACGGAGAAGGGATTTGAACAGTCCCTGAGTAGGTGTCATGAGGATTGGTTTGGGAAGTGAATTCAGGCAAAGGGGAGCATGGTATCTGATGGTTCTTTGACCCATGGAGGTTTTACAAAGGAGGACCTGGTAGGGTGTTTACTCTGATTGACGGGTGCATCTGATGTTAGTAGTTGGGGAGAGCAGTGCCACAAGGGCAGTGGGAGTGAGGCCAGCTGTGATTTTCTTGACAAGATGACAGGTCTGGTACTTTAGGCGATCATCAAAATTTAGCCAATTTGTACTGGCATAGAGCATGCAGGTGTGTGTGAGCCGGTCACAGCTGGTAGCCAGCCTGCAGGTTATATTCAGGGCAACCCTAATTTTGTTGAGGGATGTGTTGTCGACAGCACCATAGATAATGATCCTGTATCTATGAGAGACAAGACAGAGGAGGAGATGGCTAGTTGTAGGGCTTCGGGGGAGACAGTGCTTGTAATGGTGGAACAGACCGATACGCACATAGACAACCATACTAAGTCAGCGGATATGCTTGGTGATATTAGGTGAGTCCAGGGTATCACCTAAGTATTTAAAAGTAAAAACTTGTTCCAGGGTTTTGTTATGGGAGTTATGGATGAGCAGGGAGTGGCTGCTGAACTTATTTTGGGCATGGGCAACCAGCATCTACTTAGGTTTTTTATAGTTTTGAACAAGCCTATGGTCAGCAAACCAGGACTCAGCCTCTCTAATTGACCTTTGGAGGGTTGACTGGAGAGCAGTAGGGTTGGTGTGGGTGCTGAATAACACCACATCATCTGCATATAAGAGGAGATTCATTGAGCAGGCCTTGAGCAGGGAGTTAAGGAATAGAGTAAATAGCAGGGACCAAGGATTGACCCCTGAGGGACCCCAAATGTAACTTGGAGGGGAGATGACAGGGTTTGTGCTAGTCTGACTCTCTGGGTTCTGCCAGATAGATAGTCTGAGAACCAGGCAGTGGCATCCTGTGAGAAACCTATTTGGGTTAGTGATGCTAGGAGAAGTGAGTGATGAATGGTGTCAAATGCTTTGGAAATATATATATATATATATATATATATATATATATATATATATATATATATATACAGCACCAGCAATCTGACCTCCATCAAGGGTCACATGAATGGTGTTGGTGTATTCTAAAAGTGTGGTTGTGGTGCTGTGGATTTTACGAAAACCGTGCTGCTCAGGGAAGTGGAGGTTGTGTTGAGCAAGGTAGTCTGTGACTTGGGTGGTGACTATCTTTTCAGGAACCTTAGAGAGAGGGGGTAGAATTGAAATGGGTTGATAATTTCTAGGCATGGTACAGTCTCCACTCTTCAGGATAGGAGTGATGAGGGCAATTTGGCCCCCAACCCAGAAGTATGTCTAGCATCCCCAATTGTCCATATTTGACCTATGCCTAACACTAGGTGGCATATTGTGGATCTAGACAGTGGCAGTGCCCTCACGCTGAAGAAAGGGTGAACAAACAATCTAGATAATGCAGTTCCCTGGTGGCCTACAGAATGATGAGTGTGACATCTCATGCAGCACCCATCACCATAACCACCAACAAAACAGGCCTACTGGTTTTTGAAGCAAATGGCCCAGGTTCTAAAATAGGTAGCTGTACCTGCTTCCTCTCATCTATCTATTTTGGTTGTTGAGGTGGCCCTTCATTCTTCATCCCTTGCTTAGCAATCCCTCTGCAATGACATAAGCCCTTCCTGTGCTTCATGGTTGCCAGGAACTCCCTTTGAGAGGAAGACCCTCAAGATTTCTACACCCACCTGGTTTCTTCCTTATATACACCCAGGAATCAACAGTAATTTATACTAAGTTACCCCAGATTACATAACCCTGTAGTCTTCATTGCAGTCATTAGCCTGTGCCTGTTCCTGGTGGCTATCAGGCAACTAGGCATCAAGATAAGTTGGTCATGAAAGCTGAATCCATTAACAGATGCTCTGTGTAAGTAAGTGACCTGTCGCAAGGTGCTCCAAAGTCAAAACTGTTATCATTCTCTGTCTCTGACATTCTGAACTTATCCCACTGAACTCCCTAGTCAGAGGCACTACCAATAGGTATGCTTTGGGCGTTGCATTCTAATAATCAACCTCAGTCCCCTGCTTGCAGGAAGGGGTTGTTACAGATATATTATAGGATGTTTGATAAAATAATACAATCTGATAGAAAATTATATGATACATGTAAGCAGTAACCCACAACAGGTAATGCATTTCTAAAGACTTAGTGCACATCCTGGGTGAATTGGAAGGCATAAGACAAACAGCCAAGTGACTTTCAATGCTCCCAGGAAGTGCATTAAATCTCAAGAGACCTATGCTCCAGATTGGGTTATTGTGCTTATAAAATGTAAAATTCATTTTTTTAATTAAAGATTTTATTTTCCTTTAGTTACTTTGTTGCCTGGTTGAAAGAGTAAATTTTGTAACAAAGGGTGTCTGCCTATGAATGAACATGGGAACTGCATTTATTTTGTAGAAACTAATGCCCTGTTGTGGCTTTGTGTGTTAAAAGTGGAAAAAATTATTTTAATGGAAAATGTTTTATTTTCTTTCAGCTAAAATGTTGTTTAGTAGATTAGGGCATGTTAGTTACAAATTGGGCAGTTCATATGTAAATAATCAATGGTCAAGTGCTGTGTTTTAATGGTGAAGGTGTTCAATTTGGTCAGTTTTTTGTACTCCATTTTTTAAGAAAAGATAATATGTTAAGACATGTCAAGTCAAGTCAACTTTTATTTATAGAAGGCATTTTTCCAAAGCCAAAGCATCTGTACAATATACTATTGAAAGCACTTCAGGTTGAAATCCTAAATCATAAAATTCCACATTCATGTTAAAATCAAGTCAGGTCAGGAAATGCTATTTCAAATAAATGGGTCTTCAATGCAGACTTAAAGGACTCAGTGGACAAGCACTCTCTCACCTGATGAGGTAGAGATTTCCACAGGGTTGGGGCCATAAAAACAAATACTCTGGCCCCTGAGGTCTTTAAACAGACCCTGGCAACCTCTAGCAATCTCTCATCAGCAGAACGGAGTAGGTGGAGGAGGCAGTAGGGACAGAGGAGGTTTTGCAAATAACACAGTCCCTGTTTGTGTAGGTCCTTATAGGTCAGCAACGCGACCTTGAAGGTGATTCTCCACCACACCAGCAGCCAGGGCAGTTCATGGAACACAGGCATAATATGACTGGCTCTTGATGAGCCAATCAATAGCCTGGCAGCTGCATTCTGCACCAGCTGCAAGTGGCAGATATCCATCCCCTGAAGTCCTAGGTATAGAGCATTGCAATAGTCAAGGCGGATGGACACAAAGGCATAGACCAACACTGGAAGGTCCTCAAGTGGAACAAGATGTTTCATCCGAGCGATGTTCCTCAGATGATAAAATGAGGTCTTGATAACGGCTGACACCTGAGCTTTAAGTGTCAGCTTGCTATAAAGTACAATGCACAGGTTACACACCAGTTCAGAGGCCCTCAACTGGTTGTCCCCCAGTTCAATATCGGATGGTCAACCAGGAGGTACCCCTCTACCTGATGACCTGGATCCACCACCAACACCTCAGTCTTCTCCGGGTTCAATCTCAACCAGCTGGCATTCATCCAGTGTTGAATCTCAGTGAGGCAGTTGTTAAAGACTGAGATAGCTCATCTTGCTTGGGCACAAAGGACATGTGCAGCTGCGTATCATCTGCATAGCAGTGAAAAGTCAGCTTGTGCTTCTTTATAATGTCCCCCAATGGCAACACATACACTGTGAACAACATAGGTGACAAAACAGAGTCCTGCGGTACCCCACAAGGCAGGGGAAGAGGGACCAAGGAAAAGATCCCTGACACCACTCGTTGAAACCTGCCTGTGAGGAATGAGTGGAACCATCTGAGGATTGTTCCCAACAGACCGCAGATCAACTGCAGGAGCTCCAGTAATACCCTATGGTCCACAGTGTCAAATGCCGCCAAGAGATTAAGGAGAACCAAGATTGAATGGCTCTTCCAATCTCTCGCCATCAGGCAATCATTAAGTACCCACACAAGGGCTGTCTCTGTACTATGCCTCTTCCAGAAGCCGGACCAAAAAGGATCATAGACCTCATGGGTGGTAAGATGGTCCTCAAGCTGCAGCATGACTACCTTCTTAAAAACCTTGCCCAAAAAGGGCAGGTTAGAGACTGGTCTGTAGTTTGCAAGACAGTCTGGGTCGAGGGAGGATTTCTTCAAATAGGGTGTTACCACCACCTCCTTCAAGGGGTCCGGGAACACACCCTTCTACAACAAACACCAGATAGTCTCAACCAGGACTGGTCCAATGACATCCAAACACTCAACAAGGAGGTGGGTTGGACCTGGATCCAAACTACAGCAAGTCGGTCACAGGCCCTGGACCATCTTCACGACATCAGTGATCGCCAACTGGTCAAAAGTCACCCAGACTGACCAGGTGCTTGGTGCCCTCCCACCAACAGTCGCAACACTCAACAAAATGTGCTGGCTGGATATTAGACCTAATGATGGCAACCTTATCTGCAAAAAATTGAGCAAATTCCTCACACTTCAACTGTGAAAAAGTTATCCGATTCTACAGACAGGCTGGATTCCCCAACCTGTCCACAGTACAGAAGAGCTGAGCTGGAGGATTTCTTGCTGCAGAAATCTCTCTGGACAGGAATTCTGCCTTCTTATGAGAGATTTCTGACTGATAGTCCAAATAATGGGCCATCAGTCTAAGCTTGTCACTCTCCAGGCCCGATCTCCGCCACCATCATTCCAACCTTCAACCCACTCGGCTCAACTCCTTGCAGGCAGATTATATCAGGTGGTCCACTGGATATGTCCTTGCCTTAAAAGGAAAGGGTCACAGGTTTCAATCCAAGGGAGGACATATGTCTGCCATCTCATGTTTGTTTTTTTGAGGGGGAGGTACCTAATCCAATCAATTGAAGCACTCTGGACAGGGGGGTCGATAACAGTCCATTCACAGAAGAAAGGGTTCTGAAAGAACTCGTAAAACTGAAGGTGGACAAAGCAATGGGGCCTGATGGGATTCATTCCAGAATTTTAAAGGAACTATGGGGAGAACTAGTGACACCACTGACTATGCTTTTTAACAAATCATGGGAGGATGGTGTGGTACTGTACCTGAGGACTGGAGGAGAGTGGATGTAATTCCCCTTCACAAAAGAGGGAGCACAGCAGAGGCAGGAAACTACAAACCTGTTAGCTTGACCTCAGTGGTAGGGAAAATGATGGAATCACTTCTGAAAGAAAGAACTGTTGAGTACCTAGAGGCCAGTGGGGCACAGGACCCAAGCCAGAATGGATTCACAGCAGGAAGGTCATGTCAGATGAATCAAATAGATTTTTTTGACTGGGTTACCAAAGTAGTAGACCAGGGAGGGCTGTGGACATGGCCTATCTAGACTTTAGCAAGGCATTTAACAAAGTCCCACACAAAGATTAATAAACAAATTAACCAGCCTGGGAGTGGGTCCCAGGGTGGTAACCTGGTAAATAATTGGTTGGACAACAGGACACAGAGGGTAATAGTAAGCAGAGTCCACTCTGAACAAAGGGGGGGGGTTACTAGTGGGGTATCTCAGGGTTCAGTACTGGATCCATCTCTTTTTAATGTATTTATAAGTGACATTGCAGAGGGACTGGAAGGAAAAGTATGCCTCTTTGTAGATGACACAAAGATCTGCAACAGGGCTGATACACAAGGGGGGGTAGAAAAGATGAGAAGGGATTTGTAAAAGTTGGAGGAATGGTCAAAAGTATGGCAGCTTAGATTCAATGCAAAGAAGTGCAAAGCAATACACCTGGGAAACAAAAATCCAGGGGAAGAGTACGCAATGGGTGGGGGGTAATAACAACAACAAAAATGAAAAGAGACCTGGATGTAGTCATATCAGATTACCTAAATGTAAGCAAGCAATGTGATAAGGCAGTAAGGATGGCTGGAGGGATACTGGGATGTATAGGGAGAGGCATCAACAGTAGAAAATGGGAAGTTGTTATCCCTCTGTACAGACAGCTGGAGAGACCCCATCTGGAGTACTATGGACAGTTCTGGAGACCCCATCTCTGCAAGAACATAGATAGGATGGAGGAAGTCCAGAGGAGGGCATCTAAAATGGTGCAGGATCTACAACAGAAGTCATACAAAGAGAGACTAAAGGCGCTTATCATGTATAACCTTGAGGAAAGGAGGGAGAGGGGGGGCATGATAGAAACTTTCAAGTTCCTCAAGGAAATCAACAAAGTCCAAGAGGGTTGCATCTTTCAGAAAAAGAGATGTGCAAGAACAAGTGGACACAATCTGAAGATAAAGGGGGGATGGCTCAGGGGCAATGTGAGGAAGTATTTTTTCAACAGGGAGGGTGGTGGACACATGGAACAGTCTTCCTGAGGAGGTTTCAGGGTCAAAAACAGTGGGGGAATTCAAGAATGCATGGGACAGACATAAGGCAATTCTGATGGGGAGTAGGAAGAAGTAGGCTGTTGGATAACTAGGATCTGCAGTTTATCCAATAGGAAGGGAAATGGGCAGACTAGGTGAGCCAAGCTGTCCTTATCTGCCGTCAAAGTCTATGTTTCTGTATGATACCATATAGTATGATATACACAAAGATACTATAAGCTGCTCACATCATGCATGACAAAATGCTATAACATGATATATGATACAAAATGAAATGATATAAACTAATTTAATTTACTGTATGTTTAATTTTATTATTTTGTATTTTGATTATTTTTTCATTTTATATTAGCAACAATTTTATTTATGTGCCAAGAAAACATTGCTCATAAAACTAAACTCATGATTGGGGTATGTGGCTTTACTCCCTCCCTCCATGCTGTTTCCAGAAGCCTCTAATGATGGGGGGACATTGAGTTACTGGGCAAATAATGGAAGATAATTTATTTTTTGGGAACTAGACTTTTCGTTTCCAGATGGATCACATTTAATCCAAGAGAGTGAACTAGAAACACTTGAAGGAGTAAGAAGGGGGAGCTAGGGTGCTTCTAGATTGCTCAGGATGGTTTTGCCAGCTGATGCACTGATGGCCAGCAGGAAGTCTGTTTACACTGAAGTGGGAGTAGACCCAGTGATACGGGGAAACTAATGAACCATGGTTTCTTTGAATATACTCTCATACACCCAATCACCCTTGTCCTCGCAGCCCTATGACCATGACTGCTAGTCTCTGTTTCACCATGACCCTTTCTAATCTCCTCCACAACTGCTTACAGAAATTGTTCTTGGTTGAGCAAGCATGGTGGAAAACTTATCTGCTCCTTTCCAACCCATGCATTCTTATCTCCTTCTGTTCTTTTTTACTTGTTTTCTACCTGCTTTAAAAAAACATGCATGACATACAGTATGATGACACAACACAGCTACTGCCCAACATTAACAATGACTCACAGTAGTCATCATTGATTCTTACATTCTCATATGGCACGAATTCTTGGCATATGGACAAGCCGCAGTGCCATGTGACTGAGAGATCCTGTGACCGTATGTCTCTCATAGCAGCAGTCTAGTTTTTTTTCACTCACTTACTGGCTGGCAGGCTCACACCCAGAGACAAAAAATGAAAAGATGGATATATCTGCCCTGCTGTACCACCAGTAGTCACTAACACAAGCATTGTTAAAGAAATCCTTCAACAGTCCCCACAACTTTCCCAGTCTGCTTAATTCAATCTCCCCTGTGCTAACAGCAGGGGGTAACTATATGGATTATTGTGCACTCTGCACCTCCAACACCTTGTTAAATAAATCTTTTAAAATCCACTTCTTGCACCTCTGCCTTGCTCCTGCTGCAGGCAGATCCTGCAGTTGCCATGCTAACACAGTGGTCTCTCATTTCTGATGTACAATTTCATTAGCCTACCAGCCTGAAACTACAGTCAAATATAGTGAGAATTAACTAATTGGATGATAATGCCTGATTTTCCTGGTGATTTCTAAAGCTTTATAATCAAAGGTCACCAGAGGCTATATTAGGCACAAGTGAGCCAAATAGCCACTTGGGGGGGGGACACATGCACAGGAGGGGTACACTAAGGTAGAAAGTATAAGCAGAAATCAGCTTTAGACGCAAACATTTTTGATATACAATCTTGTAGTTGTCACCATAATATTCATAGAATTGTTGCCACATTTTGTATGGGGGTGGAGCAGAAGGGAGAAAAGGGGGTGATGGGAGTGTTTAAGAGGGTGCCACGTGTATTTCTGTTTGTGCCACTTTTAGGTCTAAAACTGGTCTTGAAAGTCACTCTGTTTTGCATGAAAGGATCACCTTTCTGCCACAGGTCCTTACCTTGTGAGACAGCAGAAAATGGCTGAGAGATATGTGCAGTATGTAGAGTTCTCAGTCACCAGCACTGTTGATTGACTGCTGCATGTCATGTGGCTTGCCAACAGCTTGGCCATGTTCGGTGAATTCTCCCTGTAAAAAGTGATGTATCACCATGTCACAGGGAAACTGAGTTCCTTTGATCTACTTCACCAGTGTCCAAACTGCCAGAATTCAATGTGTTTACCGAATTCAAAATCAGCATTGGCCTACCCTTACTGTATGTGGTCATTCAAAAATATGGAGAAGAGGGAAGGCCCAAATATGGAACACTGAAGATTCTCCATGTCATTTCGAGTATCAGAGGTATTGTTCCCCCTTTTCTTTATGACTATACTAAGGGCATTGGCCTGAAAACTTAAATTTTATCTCTTGAGCATCATTTTTTTCTGCTACTTGTGATAGTATAAGCATCTGCAATTTAATTTTATTTGAACAAAGGTTCAGGGTACCTAAAGTCCTCATAAGCATTGCTGTAGTCCTAAGTCTCAGGTCTCTGTTGCAGTTCCCCCAAAATGTTCTGAGGAGCAGGACTGAAGCTGGGAAGAAATGAACAGCTTCTTTACTATTTGATCCTGTAAAGATTTAGAAGACCTCAACTTGATCATACAGATTTTGCTAAACAGTTTCTCACTGTAAACTACCTAAGCAATCTCTGCACATAGTGTTAATACAAGCATTTGTCAATGCCGAATGTTTGCTTACTGGCATTGGCAGTGGTAGTGTAGAAGTTACAGAGCTGTGTAATAGGAATGGCAGTGAAGTATTGAACTGAAGCCAACCCCACCACCACCCTGCAGAGAGTGACAGGCATTGGGGTGTGCATTTGGGTCGTCAGGCATAACGGCCACGCCATTTCACCACACCCCACTCTGCAGAGACTGACAAGTGTGATGTGTTCCTTGGGGTCTTTGGCCCTTATGCGTACTCCCATTTCATTAGGAAATATGGTGAGATGGGTGCGAATGGAGAATGGGGTGAAGTTTGGGGCGAAGAGCCCAAGGCATACCTCGATGCCTGTCAGTGACTGCAGGTGTGGAATGGTACGAGCATCACAGGCAAGAATCCCAAGTCACACCCCTGATTCCTGTCATTCTCTATAGGGTTGGGCGATTTAGTTGAAAAGCCTAATACCTCAGGCATTCGTTGGTATTTTAACTCCAAATTTTCAACATGTTTGGTTTGTGACCCCACCTCATGAACAGGGGGAATATCAGTTTGGTAGCGGAAAGCTGCTTATGCACAGTGACTACGGCATTTAGCACCACAGGTGCAAAAATATTCCGAACAGGCTGTAAAAAATGACAGCTGTACTCTTTCATGGGGAGGTGCAAAAATGGCTATGTTGCAAATGTGTAGTAAAAATATTTAAAAAAAAGGTGAAGTCACGAGCGTACATAGAAACTGTGCAGCACACCGTTATATAAGTAGGTTGGGGATATTTTATAGCAGATTGTCAACTCAGGCATTTTGGTGCCTCAATCATGAACAGTGTCACTGTGATTTTCTTTATCTGTGCCCGAACAGCGATTTCCCCACAAGCCGTACGCATCTCTGCACTGAAAGTGTGAAAACACACGCCGGCCATGTTGTGAAAAATGCCAGCTGTACTGTTCATAAGGAAGTGTTGAAAAATGCCACTAGTGAAAATCTGGACTGAAAATATTACAAAGTCATGAAGTAACGAGGATGCGTGGAAACTGCACAATGCTCACTCGTAACACAGTCATTTTATGGACTTTTGTCACCAAATTTTCAACATAGCCATTTTAAGACCTCTGCTCATGAACAGTGTAACTGTGAGTTTCTTAATCTGTCCTAAACATTGCTTTCGCACACCAACAGCACCATTGTGCGCTACATGTGCGATAACACATTTTGGGAGACATATGAAAAATTGCAGCTGGACTGTTCATAAGGAAGTTTAATAAAATGGACATGTTGAAAATCTAGAGTGAAAATATTAAATCTGCAAACTTACGAGCATGCATAGGAACTGTGTGAACGCACGTCGATAAAGTAATTTTAGGCATTTTTTCACCAAATTTTCAACACAGCCATTTAAGACCTCTGCTCGTGACCAGTGTCACTGTGGTTTTGTTAATGTGTCCCATACATTGAGTTTGCACACCAACTGCACCATTGTGCGCTACATGGCGGAAACACGTTTGGGCAGCATGTGAAAAATGACAGCTGTACTGCTCATAAGGAGGTGTGGAAAATGGCAATGTTGGAAATCTGGAGTGAAATATTGAAAATTCACAAACCTACGAGCTTACGTGGGAACTGTGCAACGCACACTCGTAAAACAGTCATTTTTAGGAATTCTGTCACCAAATTTGCAACATTACCATTTTAAGATCTCTGCTCATGAACAGTGACACTGTGATTTTCTTAATGTGTCCCATACACTGAGTTCGCACAACGACTGCGCCATTGTGCGCTACATGGGCGGAAACACATTTTGGGTGAGATGTGAAAAATGACAGCTGTACTACTCATAAGAAGGTGTGGAAAAATGGCAATGTTGAAAATCTGGAGCAGAAATATTGAAAATTCGCAAACCTATGAGCGTGCGTAAGAACTACATGCTTGCTTCGCTAAATAAAACAGTCATTTTAGGAATTTTTTCACCAAATTTTCAACATAGCCATTTCAAGACCTCTGCTCATGAACAGTGTCACTGTGATTTTCTTAATTTGTCCCGTATATTGATTTAGCACACCGACTGCGCCATTCTGCGCTACAAGGGTGGAAACACATTTTGGGTGAGATGTGAAAAATGACAGCTATACTACTCATAAGACAGTGTGGTGAAATGGCAATGTTGAAAATCTGGGTGAAATATTGAAATTTCGTGAACTTACGAGCCTGTGTAGGAACTGCTTAGCATGCGCTCGTTAAACAGTCATTTTTGGAATTTTGGCCAAATTTTCAACATGGGGTTTGGGCCACCTTCTCATGAATGATGTCACTGTCATGGCGGTATTCTGTCCCGAAGGGTGATTTCGCAGTCACTGCACAGTCACTGCACGAAATCACCCTTCAAACCCAAATAACTCCATGACAGTGACATCATTCATGAGAAGGGTCCCAAAACCCATGTTGAAAATTTGTCAAAATTCCCAAAATGCCTGAGATATGCAATAAGTTGAAACCCCCTATCTAGCCCATTATACAGCTTACCGGCATTTCCTCAGTTCGCGGTCGGCTTTGAAGAGTGCAGACGTGTTCCCGGTCCAGCGATGATCAAGGCGCTGAGCTCCGGAGGTAAGTATGGGGTGAGGGGGTGGGGAGGCTGGGTGCGCAGTGGGTGGGTGCGGTTGTGGAGGGGGCTTCGGAGATGCGTTGCGGGGACCGTTTTGTTTTACAGGAAAACAAAAAAAAAGACATCGTGGGACCGCTTGCCACGCTGGGGTGGGCTCCCAGCGTGACACCAGGACTTGGGGGGCGTTCAGCCGATGGGGGATTGGGCACCCCCGTCGGCAAAAAAATTAAAAAAACAAACGAGGGACCGTTTGCCACGCTCGGGTGGGCTCCCACCGTGGCACAAGGACTTTGGGGGAGGGGGGGCGCTTTCAGCCGATGGGGAATTGGGCACCCCCATCGGCAACAAGACGGATTGCCACGCTGGGGTGGGCTCCCAGCGTGGCATCAACTACTGGGGGAACTGAGGGCGATGCAGCTGAGCCGGCGAGTTGGGCACCCCGTCGGCTACTCACAGCACCGTGCAGGCAGCCTGCATACTGCAGCTGGGGGCTGCGTGGGCAGCTATGCATGCTGCTCACTCCAAGCGTAGCTCCCTTTCAACTGTAGAGGTACTGCATTTTGGAGCGCATAGACAGCTCCAAAATGCATTGGCTTACAGGGGCCGCGCCTGCCAGCACAGTGCCTGAATTGGAGGAGGAGATGACACACCTCTGAAATCTCCAATGAAGGCACTATGTTTCTTGCACATGCGTGCAAGCAAACATAAAAAGTATGGTAGCAAGGAGGTACAGTATGTTACATACAGTAGATATGACAGAAGTAAGTATAAAGTGCAGCAGATAAACAAATAAATAGTCTGGCAGACATCGTAACACAAATAGCGTACATTACACAAAAGGCAGTTAAACCCACCCAAATGTGGAAGGGTTCTAGTGGACTGGAGGAGAGCAGACATGATCTCGCACCATAAAAATAGAAGCAGGGAGGAGGCTAGTGAGTATAGGCCAGTCAGTCTCACATCAGTGGTGGTGAAATTAAATTAATTAATGGAAAGGTTGGTAGAGTATCTTGAAACCAAAGAGCTACAAGACCAAAGGCAACATGGATTCATGGAGGAAGGTCATCCCAGACAAATGTGACTGATTTCTTTGACTGGGTGACCAGGGAACTAGATCAGTAGAGGGCAGTGTACATTTTATTTATTTTTTTATGAATTTTCAGAAGACCTTTGAGCGTGAGCTCTTTCACAAAGGTTCCATGTCAGGGTGGACAAATAATACAAAACACCAATACAGTAGTTTCAGATTTCAGAACAAATTCAGTTGCAAAGGTTCCACGTCAGGGTGGGCAAATGATATAAAACACCAGTACAGTAGTTACAGATTTCAGAGCAAATACAGTTGTTACAGGATTTAGCACAAATACAGTAGTTACAGATTTCAGAACAAATACAGTTATTACAGGGTTCAGCACATTAGGCAGTTTAAGAGCAGTATGAGATTTATTAGCTAGTAGTGGAAAACAAATCTAACGTAAGAGGAATTTGGTTATGTCTTGGAAGATTCTAGGGGTGGCTCATCCCTAAAAACCTTGAGAGGTCTGTTGATAGACTATGGTTGAAAAGGTGGAGGGGGGGGGTTGGGGGCTGTACGCAGAGCCCTGAAAGGAAGATTAGTAGCTTACTAGTGCTCCTGGCTAGGTTGGATGAGGGCAAGTTATCTCTGTATCAGTGCCGGGTTTAATGGTGGGAGTGGGTTAGTCTTTCAGGTGTGGCCCGAGGAACAAGTGCATTGTGAGCTAGACTGTAGGTGCTGTTTGAGGCCAGTTTAGAACTGAGGCAGGCTGTGTGTTTGTAGTTTCTGTGGGAGTTAATTTAGCCAGAGGGGGGCTCAGTAGAAGAAATTACGCTGCCCAAGTGAGGTTCACCGGAATGGGATGGACAGTGCTCCATTTTTTTTCCCTCTGGTGATATGGGATGAGAGAGAGAGGCCTCGAGCAGGTTTTCTACTCAGGGTGGCATTTTTCTGAGGAGTGCCTTTTTACCCAGTAGACAGGTTTGGTATTTGAGCCTGTTTTTTAGGTTAAGCCAGTTAGTGCTCTCATATAGCGTGCAAGTGTGGTGTAATGGTCGACGCACAGGGTTAGGCGGCATGCCTTATTTAATGCAATTTAGACCCTGTTAAGTGCAGTGTCAGTGGCAGCTCCATAGACCACAAGCCTGTAGTCTATCATGGGGAGTATTGAGCTGCAGACTGAGATTCGGAGTGCTTCCGGAGCGAGGGATTTCGTATGTCTGTAGAGGAACCCAATCTTTGTATTTACTGATCTGACAATGGAGTTAATATGGTTTGTATACGTGAGAGAGTCATCAATGGTGATCCCTAGGTACTTAAATGATTGTACCTGCTCAATCTGCTCACCAGTGATATTGCTGATATTGGGGGGGGGGGGCTGTGCTTATTGTAATGGCTGGAATGGAGCACAGCCTTGGTTTTCTTGTAGTTCAGTAGCAGCCTTTTCCTACAGAACCAGTCAAATAGACATGGCCTATCTGGACTTTAGCAGGCCTTTGACACTGTACCACCCAGGAGACTGACAAAGAAATTGAGCAGCCTAGGGGTGGGATACAAAGTGGTGAATTGGATAAGAAATGATTAATGGATAAGTGACAGAGGGTGATGGTTAATGGCACTTACTCTAATGAGGGGAGATTGACCAGCATGGTGCTGCAGGACAAAGTACTGGGACCACAGTCCTCCCTCTTCAATTTCTTCTTAAGTGACTTTGCAGAAGAACTGGAAGGGAAGTTATGCCTTTTTCAAATGACACCAAAATCTGCAATAGGGTGGACGCTGAAGAAGGGGTACTGAGAATGAGTAGGGACCTTGATAACCTCAAGGAGTGGTCAATAACATGGCAGTTGGAGTTCAAGTTAAACAGTGCAAAATCATGTACATAAGGAATAGGAACCCAGGAGCTGAGTATCACATGGGGTAGGTACTGACAGTCACTAAGCAGGAAAGGGACATTGGGGTTATCACATCTGATCTCTTCAAAGTGGCAGGACAGTGTTAGAGTTCAATAGGTAGGGACAGTGGGATGCTGGCAGAGGTATCTTCATATGGTGTACATGTGTCACACTGTTCTGATTTCTGTAGCCTGTTTTTAGATAAGGTTCACTCATTAACATGGAGGGATAAGGGAACTGCAGAGTAGTAGTAGTTTCTATTTACTAAGCACCCATTTCCAGAAGCTCTGGGTGCTGTACAGGATAAGTCAAAAAATTAAAATGCATATATTAAAATGCATTAATATTAAGTAAGTCATAAATACATAAATATAAGATCACAGTACTAATTTTCAGGGGAAGGCAGAAGATGGCAGCAAAACCCAGCAGGAGCTGCACAGTGCTAAAAGCCTCCTGAAACTTCCTTCTTAAAGGCCTCCACTGAGGGGACCTCCCTTAGAGACCTGAGAAGCCTGTACTACAGGGCTGGCCCCTGTACTGCAAATGCTCTGTCTTTTTATGATTTTAGCCTTGCCCTGGGAACAGCTAGGAGGCCCACCTTGGAGGAGCAGAGGGGGTGAGAAGTCTGGTAAGGAGTCAAAAGGTCACTCAGTTAACCAGGGCCCAATCCATATAGGGACATGTAGGTCAGTAAACTGACCTTGAAGGTGATTCGCCACTTCACCAGCAGCCAATGCAGTTTACACTGAACTGCAGTACATACGATATGACCTAGGAAGACCAGTCAATAACCAGGCCACTGCATTCTGCACCAGCTGTAGGCATCATTGGACACCTCAACCCACCCTGAGGTATAAAGCATTACAGTAATCAAGCCTGAAAGTTAGAAATGCATGTACCTGTGAGGATAGGTCTTCCGGCAGGATCAAGGTTTTAATCCAGGCAATATTTCTGAGATGGTAACAGCTATTCCAGACCACAGCCAACACTTGAGTGTCAAGTGTCAGCCTCTCATTCAGAATGACCCCCAGATAGAAACATAGACCTTGACAGCAGACAAGGACCACTTGGCCCACCCAGTCTGCCCATTCCCCTACCTATCACATAAGCTGCAGATCCTAGTTTTACCAACAGCCTACTTCCTCCTACCTCCCACTAGAATTGCCTTATGTCTGTCCCATGCATTCTTATATTCCCCCACTGATTTTGACCCCATGACCTCCTCAGGAAGGCTGTTCCATGTGTCCACCACCCTCTTCATGAAAAAAATACTTCCTTACATTGCCCCTGATTTGTTCCCCTCTCTATCTTCACGTTGTTCCCCCTTGTTCTTGCACATTTCTTTTTCTGAAAGATGCTACCCTCTTGTACTTTGTTGATTCCCTTGAGGTACTTGAATGTTTCTATCATGTCCCCTCTCTCCCTCCTTTCCTCTAGGGTATACATATTAAGCTCTTTTAGTCTCTCTTCATATGGCTTCTGGTGCAGACCCTGCACCATTTTACTTGCCCTCCTCTGGACGGCCGCCATCCTGTCTATGTCTTTGCAGAGATGATGTCTCCAGAACTGCACATTGTACTCCAGATGGGGTCTCACCAACTGTCTGTACAGAGGGATAAAAACTTTCTGTTTTCTAGTGGTGATGCCTCTCCCTATGCATCCCAGTATCCCCCCAGCCATCCTTACTGCCTTCTCACATTGCTTGCCTACCTATATGTCATCTTGTATGACTGCCCCCAGGTTCCTTTCCATTTTTGTTGTCATTAACAACATCAAAACAGCCATCACAGAGGCAACAAGCCTTTGCGTAAAAAAAATCAATAAAACACAACGAAGGAAAAAACCGTTATGGTTCACAAAAGAGGTGGCAGGGAAGGTTAAGGAGAAAAGGGCAGCATTCAGGAAATATAAGGAAACACAGAAGGAGCAGGACAGAGAACTTTGTCAGTTAAAGCAGAAAGAGGCTGGGAAGGTAGTCAGAATAGCAAAGGCCCAAACCAAGAAAGGATAGCCAATTCTGTTAAGAAGGGGGATAAGACCTTTTATAGGTACATTAGGGAGCGAAGAAAGACCAAAGGAGGGATACTGAAGCTTAATAAAGGGGAGGGAATGTGGGTAGAGGGTGACAGTGAAAAAGCAGGGATACTGAACAAATATTTCTGCTCAGTATTCACAAAGGAAGAGGAGGGAGAGTTACCTAAACCAAACAAGAGAAACACTCTGAAGACGGGGGTCGATACCAGTCCATTTACAGAAGAAAGGGTTCTGAAAGAACTAATAAAATTGAAGGTGGACAAAGCAATGGGGCCTGGTGGGATTCACCCAAGAATTCTAAAAGAACTAAGGGTAGAACTAGTGACATCGCTGACTACTCTCGTTAACAAATCATGGGAGGATGGGGTGGTACCCAAGGACTGGAGGAGGGCAGATGTAATTCCTCTTCACAAAAGTGGGAGCAGGACAGAGGCAGGAAACTACAGACCAGTTAGTTTGACCTCAGTTGTAGGGAAAATGATGGAATCACTTCTGAAGGAAAGAACTGTTGAGTACCTAGAGGCCATTGGGGCACAGGACCCGAGGCAACATGGATTCCACGATGGGAAGGTCATGTCAGATGAATCTAATAGATTTCTTTGACTGGGTAACCAAAGTAGTAGATCAGGAGGGCTGTGGACATGGCCTACCTAGATTTTAGCAAGGCATTTGATACAGTCCCCACAAAGATTAATACACAAGATAGCCAGCCTTGGAATGGGTCCCAAGGTGGTAGCCTGGATAAAATTGGCTAGACAACAGGGCGCATAGGGTAGTAGTAAACGGAGTACACAGTGAAGAAAGGAGGGTTACTAGTGGGGTACTGCAGGGTTCAGTACTGGGACTGGTCCTTTTTAATGTCTTTATAAGTGACATTGCAGAGGAACTGGAAGGAAAAGTATGTCTCTTTGCAGATGACACAAAGATCTGCAACAGGGTTGATACACAGGCTGGAGTGGAAAGGATGAGAAGGGACTTGGCAAGGTTGGAGGAATGGTCAAATGTATGGCAGCTCAGATTTAATGCAAAGAAGTGCAAGATAATGCACATGGGAAACAAAAACCAAGGGGAAGTGTACACAATGGGGGAGATACTGACAACAGTAAAAATAGAAAGGGACCTGGGGGTAATTATATCAGATGACCTAAAGGTGGCAAGCAATGTGAGAAGGAGTAAGGAAGGCTGAGGGATACTGGGATGCATAGGAAGAGGCATCAATAGTAGAAAACAGGAAGTTGTTATCCTCTGTACAGACAGTTGGTGAGACCCCATCTGAGTACTGTGTGCAGTTCTGGAGACCCCATCTCCAAAGACATAGACAGAGTGGAGGCTGTCCAGAGGAGGCAACAAAATGGTGCAGGGTCTGCACCAGAAGACATACGAAGAAATACTAAAGGAGCTTAATATGTATACTCTTGAGGAAAGAAGGGAGAGAGGGGACATGATAGAAACTTTCAAGTACCTCAAGGGAATTAACAAAGTCCAAGAGGGTAGCACCTTCCAGAAAAAGAGATGTGCAAGAACAAGGGGGCACAATTTGAAGATAGAGGGGGGACGGCTCAGGGGTAATGTGAGGAAGTATTTTTTCACTGAGAGGGTTGTGGATGCATGGAACAGCCTCCCTGAGGAGGTTGTGGAGTCAAGAACAGTGGGGGACTTCAAGAATGCATGGGACAGGCATAAGGCAGTCCTAGGGGTGGGTAAGAGGAAGTAAGCTGTTGATTAACTAGGATCTGCAGCTTATCTGTTAGGTAGGAAAACTGGCAGACTGGGTGGGCCAGGCGGTCCTTAGCTGCCATCAAATTCTATGTTTCTATGTCTATTAATACCTCTCTCCCATTGTGTACTCTTCCCTTGAGTTTTTGTTTCCCAAGTGCATTACTTTGCACTTCTTTGCATTGAATCTAAGATGCCATATATTTGACCATTCCTCCAACCTTTCCAAGTCCATTCTTATCCTTTCCACCCCACCCCCACCCTTGTGTATCAATCCTGGTGCAGATCTTTGTGTCGTCTGCAAAGAGGCATACTTTTCCTTCCAGTCCCTCAGCAGTGTCACCTATAAATACATTAAAGAGAACTAGTCCCTGTACTGAACCCTGTGGTATCCCACAAGCAACCCCCCTTTCTTTGGAGTGGACTCTGATTACTCTTACCCTCTGAGTCCTGTTGTCCCAACCAATTCTTTTTACCCAGGTTAACATCCTGGGACCCACTCCTGGGCTGGCTAACTTGTTTATTAATCTTTTGTGTGGGACTATGTCAAATGCCTTGCTAAAGTCTAGGTACACCACGTCCACAGGCCCTCCCTGGTGCGCTACTTTGGTCACCCAGTCAAATAAATCTATTAGATTCATCTGACATGACCTTCCCGCTGAGAATCCATGCTGCCTTGAGTTCTGTGCCACTCTGGCCTCTAGGTACTCAACAATTCTTTCTTTCAGAAGTGATTCCCACATTTTCCCTACCACTGAAGTCAAACTAACAAATCTGTATTTTCCTGCCTCTGCCTTGCTCCCACTTTTGTGAAAGAGAATCACATCTGCCCTCCTTCAGTCCTCAGGTACGACAGCATCTTCCCATGATTTGTTAAAAAGGTTAGTCAGTGGTGCTATTAGTTCTCCCCTTAGTTCTTTTAGAATTTTGGAGTGAATCCTGTCAGGCCCAATTGATTTGTCCACCTTCAGTTTTAGGAGTTCTTTTAGGACCCTTTCTTCTGTGAATGGACTGGTATTGACCGCCCTATCCAGTGTACTTCTATTATTTGATTTAGGTACCTCACACTCCTCTTCTTTTGTGAAAATTGAGCAGAAGTATTTGTTCAGTGTCTCTGCTTTGTCACTGTCACCCTCTGCCCAGCCTCCTCCCCTTTATTAAGCCTCACTATCCCTCCCCTGGTCTTTCTTCACTCCCTAATGTACCTATCAAAGGTTTTACTTCCTTAATTAACTGAGCTGGCTATCCTTTCCTCAGTTTGGGCCTTTGCTATTCTGACTGCCCTCCCCACTTCCTTCTGCTTTAACTGGTACAGTTTTCTGTCCTGCACTTTCTGTGTTTCCTTATACTTCCTGAATGCTATATTTTTCTCCCTAACCTTCCCCACCACCTCTTTTGAGAACCATAGTGTTTTTTCCTTCTTATTATTTTGTTTGATTCTTAACCATTGCAGAAGCCACCAATGCTAAGGAACCTAGCCAAAGGCCCGTCCCCATGTCAGTGGCCCCTGCATCCCACCTATGACCAAGCTTAATCACTAGTACATTCATCTTGTCCGGGTTGAGTCTTAACCAGCTTGATGACATCCAGTCCTCAATCTTGGCCAGGCAAAAATTAAGTGCTCCAACAGCATTCAATGACCTGAGTGTAAAAGACAGGAATAGCAGGATATCATCAGCATAGCAATGAAAACATGGGCCAGAGTGACCTGCAAGGTCTGGAAAACTGGTACAAAGTATGGCAACTGAAATTCAATGCCAAGAAGTGCAAAGTGATATACCTAGGGAACAAAGATCCCAGAACAGGCTATTGTATGGGAGGGGTTCAGCTGGACACAACATCAGTGGAAAGGGACCTAGGAGTCATCATTAGTGACTCCTTTAAAGATCATGTGCAATGAAATTTACAGAAACTGAACTGTCAGAATCATTCACTAAATATTGTTATAACAACATCTGCCTAGCGTTTTATATAAAAATCTACCATTTCATATCATTTGTAGCTATTTATTGTGTGGTCTGCTTCAGCAACACTGCTAGATGCTGAGACTTTCTGTTACCTGTGGTAAATTGGCATGTCTCCGCCCTGGTGATGTCATTTGTGGTGCTACTCTCTTTCATCTATACATAAGCTAGGAAGGCTGTCACATTTCTGAGGTCTGTAAAGGCTTTTTTTTCCCTTGCACTGTTACTGTTGCAAGAATCCAAAAGCTGTTTGATTGTGGTTGTGTCATATTCAATGCCAGTGATGCACAAAAATGGTCCTCAGTTATAAAAGTGCTACCAGATTAGCACTGCAATTCACAGCGCTAGTCTGGTAAGCGCTACCACAGACAGTGAGGGGGTATTTACAGTGCTTGCTGTAAGCGCTCCCCTGGTCACTGTCCATGGTGCTGAGGACAGACAAGAGCACCGGGATTCAGGAGGCTGACCAAGCTGCTCCTGTGGTGTGGAGGGCTGGGACATTGAGCAGCTCAGCCACTGCCATTGGAGACCAGGGTTCTAATGTTGGTCTCCAACACTTCTACTGCAGTTGGGATTTAGACTATATTATGTGGGGCCATGGAAGCAGTATTCCACGGCCCCAAAATTTTTAACTTTCCTTGTGATCCACTCCACCCGGGGTTAGAATCCTTTAGTCTGGGGGGTGCGGGGGATGCATCCCCATTGCAAAAGAAAACTCAGCACCATTATTCTGCCGGTGCCAAGGGCTAGTGGGGAACACAAAAGGAAGATTAGGGAGATAAACCAGTGGCTCAGGGAGTGGTGTGAGGCCAGAGGGTATGGGTTGATGGGGGATTGGGGGAGACCTGGGAGGATAAGGAGCTGTATGCTAGAGATAGACTCCATCTCAATTTGGAGGGGAGGGGAATCCTTAAGTTGAAAATAGAGGGGTTCATTGGTGAAAAGTGGGGTTTAAACTTGTGAAGGGGGGAGGGATGGGAGAAAAGGCTGTCAAGGGGGTGCCGATAAAGGAGGGACTCTGTATCCACCCCTGGGGAGCTGGAGGATTGCAGGAAAAGGCCGACTGCAGGGTGCAGACCAAGGAAAACAGAATCCCATGGGGACACGAGCAGGGGAAATGGAACTATAGGGAAAGGGTGGAAGGTAGTCCTGCTAAATGCCAGGAGCTTGGGCAATAAAATGCCTGAGTTCCAGGCGATGCTAACTGAGGGAGCAGTGGATGTGGCAGTGGTCACTGAGACTTGGGCCACTGCAGGACACGACTGGGACCTGAACCTGGAGGGTTACACTATGTTCAGGAAGGACAGGGGGGAGGGAAGGGGAGGAGGGGTAGCAATGATAGTCAAAAACTGCATTGGCATAGGGGGAGTAGAAGAGGCGGAGGGAACCGTGGAGGTGATTTGGGTCACCTTGATAACAAGGGGGGGCAAGAGAGTAAAAATAGGAGTGGTGTATAGACCCCCTGCCCTGGCGGAGGAGCTGGAGGACAGTCTGGTGGCAGATGTTGGGAGACACTGCAGACTGGGCAGAGGAACAGTGGTGGTGTTGGGGGACTTAAACATGCCAAGAACAGACTGGGAGACTATGACATCCTCTGTGACCAGGGAACAGAGGTGTTGGATGTCTTTCAAGACGCGTTCCTAACTCAGCAGGTGAGGGAACCGACCATGGAGGCACGAGTACTGGATGTGGTCCTGGCAGACAGTGACCAGATTGGGGGCCTGGAGGTAAGGGACCCATTGGCGGGGAGTGACCATGCCACGGTCTGGTTCTGCCTGGACCTAGGAGGGTAGAAGGCTGCACAAAGACGGAGTAACCGACTTCAGGGGCGGATTTTAAGGAAATGGGAAGGATCCTTAAGGAGCATTTGGATGGGATTGGGTCAGACATGGACGCTGATAGTAGGTGGGAAATCATCAGGAGAGGGGTGCAGAATGCTACCAGCACCTGTGCAAGAGTAAGACAAAAATGCAGTAGGGTCCAAAAACCCTGCTGGTGGACCAGGGAGGTCCAGGAGGTGGTGCGGGAGAAGAAGGCAGCCTATAAGCAAATCAAGTGCTCAAGGAGTGAAAGGGATCGAGAGGAGTACAAGCTGATGACTAGAAGGGCCACTAGGGTGGTGAGGGCGGCTAAGGCAAGGAAGGAGCAGAACCTGGCCAGGGAAATTAGGAGAGGGAACAAGGGGTTCTTTAGATACATTGGGGAAAAACGAAGGGTGAAGGGACAGATTAGCAGGATTAAATCAGGGGAGAGATGGGCACAAGACCCGGGGGAGCAGGCTGAGGTACTAAATGAGTACTTCACCTCAGTTTTCACCAAGGAAAATGGGGGTGCTGCATCATACATGGGAGGAGACAGAGATACTGAGGGGGGGGGACCCCTACCGATCGGTGGGTCTGGGGAGGGGGGAGGCATCACTGGCAGGAGGGAGGAGGGCTAAGCAGGGAGAAGAGGTACCGGAAGTGAAAATCACAGCAGAGAGAGTGAGGGAAGCCCTCAGCTCCCTTAAGATGGAGAAAGCACTGGGGCCGGATAAATTACATCCCAGAGTGCTGAAGGAACTTGCGGATGTCTTGGCGAAACCCCTGGCGGAGCTTTTCACCATCTCTGAGGACAGGGTGGTGCCCAGGACTGGAAGGTGGCGATATAGTGCCCATCCACAAGGGGGATCAAGGGAGGTGGCAGGAAACTACAGGCCTGTCAGCCTGACATCGGTGGTGGGCAAGGTGATGGAGGGCATTGTCAAGGAGAGGCTAGGGGGGGACCTGGATAAGTCAGGGTGCCTGGATGATAGACAGCATGGATTCATCCCAGGGAAATCATGTCAGACAAACCTGGTGGAGTTCTATGACTGGGTGACGAGTGCTTTGGACCTGGGTAGACCAGTGGACGTCCTCTTTCTAGACTTCAGCAAGGCATTTGACTCTGTTCCTCACACAGGCCTGTTGGATAAGCTGGGAGAAATGGGGGTGGGGAACCAGATGATCAGATGGATAGGCAATTGGCTCCAGGACCGGACCCAGAGGGTCGTAGTTGGCGGGATAGTCTCATCCCCAAGGAGGGTCATTAGTGGGGTCCCACAGGGATCAGTCCTTGGGCCTCTTCTGTTCAACACCTACGTCTCTGACATAAGGACAGGAATCAGGAGTGAGATGAGTCTCTTTGTGGATGACTCAAAACTGGGGGTGGTGGTGGATGGGGAGGAGGGGAGGGTGGCTCTACAGAGGGACCTGGAGGCTCTGGAAAGATGGTCTAGAAAGTGGAAGCTGAGGTTCAATGCAGGGAAATGCAAGGTACTCCACCTGGGGGCCAGAAACCCGGCCAAGTGTACACCCTGGGGGAATGCTACAAGTCTCGATGGCTGAGAGGGACCTGGGGGTGGTGGTGGATGTCAAGATGAACAACTCTGAGACTTGTAGGAGAGCAGCAGCCAAGGCCAACAGGATGCTGGGATGCATCGCTAGGGGGATCACCTCCAGAAGGAGGGAAGTGATACTCCCTCTGTATAACTGCTTGGTGAGGCCGCACCTGAGTACTGTGTGCAGTTTTGGAGGCCACACTTAAAGAGGGACATTAACCTCCTGGAGAGGGTCCAGAGGAGGGCAACCAAAATGATTTGGGGCTTGGGGGACAGGACCTATGAGGAGAGGCTCGAAGAGCTAAATATGTACACATTGGAAGAGAGAAGGGACCGGGGGGACATGATAGAGGTCTTCAGGTACATGAAGAGGGTAAATAGGGGAGGAACAGTCAGGGTGCTTCGAAGGAAGGAGGAGGGGGCCACTAGCAGGCATGGGTGGAAGCTGGAGGGGGGAAGATTCAGGGGAGAAAGGAGGAGGTGCTACTTCACTGAGAGGGTGGTGGAGCCATGGAATGCACTGCCTAGGGGCTGGTGGAGGCAGAGACAGTGGAGGGGTTCAAGAGGGGGTGGGACAGGTACAGTGGAAGGGTTCTGGAAGCAAAATCCAATGCAGCAAGAATATCTGGAAATGGGAAGGGAGAAGCCAGAGAAGGTGAGGGGGACAGCAAGGTCAGCACCCAGGGTGGGGGCTGACCAAACTAGCAGACACGAAAGACTGTTAGGCCTATTCTGCTGGCATTTTAGTATGTTAGTGTGTTAGTATGTTAGTATATTCCTGCATGTTACTTGCTGATGCTATTGTTGTCAGCTCTCTTTGGACCTAGTGCCCACAAAAACAGTTTAAACTGATTATTTTAGCATGTGCAGGAGAAAGGGAGAGTAGCACATTGATGTAAAGTTTGCAAACTGTATTACTTTCTGTTGTGGTGAAAGGCATGAGTCCTATTGTCATGTTAGAGACTGCTGTGCATATTCACACCTGACATTCAATAGAGATTATTTCTCAGGATGGAAATAAAACAATTATCCTATCTCCTTGTAAATGGGGGTGGGAGAAGTAATGCTGTTTTGAAATTTTACTAAGAGTTTCTATGCACTAGCCAGTCCAGTGTTTTCTTCCTGGCAGTTTTTTTTTTTACTTGACTTACATTCAGGCTCAGCTATTCTTTACTCCAGATCATAAGATGTGTAGAAAAACTGTACTGATTTGATTGGCTGAAAGTACCTCTGAACTATGTAATTATTACCCCATAATTACATGCCAGAACTACTTACACCCATTCAAGCCCAATAACATAAACATAGAAAAGTATCACTACTCTCCCATATTCTGACAGGAGCTGTCCCTTCACCAGCAGGCAGTAAAAGTGAAACATCTACACAGAATGGAGAATGATCTTTTTGGCCTACCAGCATCACAAAAGCATTTATCCAGATGCATAATTACAGCCTGTACTACTGTAAACACTACCAAAATAGGAGACTGCACTTTGAGTAGGGAGATAGAAAAATCAGCTATTTACTGTACCCACAATGGCTCACTATGTGACTTAGTGTATGGGCTATTATATTTCTCTACTCACTACAGAAAAAGGAGACTACATTTCTCAGTAAAGAAATCTTGTGAGCAATATACTCTATGTGCAATGCCTTATTTTGAAAATAAACATTTAAGATCTTCTGTTGTAACCTCTACAAATAGAAGACTCACCTCCTAGTAAGAAAAATGGAAAACAGCTTTATACTGTACCCACAATGTCTTTCTACGTACATTTACATTTTTGGTGCTATGCTGCAGTCACCAGTATCAAAATAGGAGACTACACCTCTGAGTAAGGAAAATTTAAGTCAACTTCATAAACTACCCAGAATTCCTTGTTCATGTATGTAAATCAGTATAGTAGCTGTTATAGTTAGCTGGCTTAACAAAAAGGGACTACTATACTGAATTGTTTCTCAATAATTATTATTTTTTTAAAAAGGCACTGCTTTATGTCCAAATGTATCTACAATGTTTTTGCAGGCAGTATCATGATTTTTAGTTTTTCATTTTAAAGTTTTAACATTTTTTCTACACATGTAAGTGCAATAAAGCACTCCAAGGTGAATAGTTATGATCAATAAATGAACTTCTCTCTCAGTTGCTAAAAGGCATCTGGGACAAGTGCCTTGTGACTAACAACACCCTCAAGAGACATGTGATTATTGACCCATAATCATACACTCTGTCATGCTTTATTGCATATCTAAAACAATCTTTTTACCAGGGCTAACACATCCATCCCTAGTAGGAATTAGTGCGGATAAGGTCCCTATTAAATCTAAATTATTGTAAAGCAGTCACTGACCAGCAGCAGTGAAGTTACTAACATTGTATTACTAGCAGCAATATAATTTCCTAACAGGCACAGTTAAGTAGTACCCCAAATTATATCAACCGCCTGGAGGTATGCTGACTCAGCATCCAGCAACCTTGGAGAAATTAACCACAACAAGTCGACACTAAAAATGCATTAATTTGTTGCCTTTCTTTTACAAAACCTGGAACACACATAGGTTTTATAACAATGTTTATTGAAGGGTGCTGCCTCTTTTAGTTTTAAAAACCTTTGCATATGACCTTTAAACCCGACAATGTAACAAAGCATTCAGTAAGGCTAACAGGATGCTAGGGTACATTAGGAGAATGTTCAACAATAGGAAACAGGAGGTACTGTTACCTATGTATGGGTCAATGGTGAGGCCACTCCTGGAGTACTGTACCCAGTTCTGGAATACCCACCTGAGAAAGGACAAGGACAGGCTAGAGACAATACAATGCAGAGTGACCAAGATGGTTTGGGGCCAGGAGGGCAGATCCTGTGAGGATTGTCTAAAAGCACTGAACCTGTATTCATGTGAAACTAGATGTAAGATGAGGGATATAATAGAGACCATCAAGTTCCTGAAAGAAATAATCAAAGTGAGTTCTGAAGAACAGAGAAGCTTGGACACAGGGTGAAGAGTTGAGGTTAATGGGGGGACTTTAAAAGGATATGAGGAAGTATTATTTTAAAGAAAGAGTGGTTGAGCCATGTAATGGTCTGACAGAAGATGTGGGGGGTGCCAAGACCATTAACAGCTTCAAACACAGCTGGGATAGAGCCAAGAGTATACTGTAGTAAAGAAATTGACTCCAACCTCTTTTATGAAATTTCAAGTTCATTTTATTGAGTAGACAAGTAAACAACTGCACCACTAAAGTGAATATAGGCTTGATGCATTTTGGATCAGGTAGCTTCTTTATCAAAAGCTGCTATACCCACATTAAAACCATACATAAATACAAATCATTAATTGCCACACCAGTGACATCACAATTGCACTGTTTGAATTCATTGGGTAGATTTCACCACCTGTCTTAAAAAACACAAGTGAATAATTAAATACTAACACCAATAAATACATAAATATAATGAAGCACACATAACCACTTGGTGTGAAACACATCCATAAAAATAGCATTTCATACCATGTAAACCAGGACATGGGGGGGAGGAGGTCATCTCATCTCAGTACAGATTATTAACATGGAAAATTCAAATCTTAAATAATGCATACACATGTAAATACAATTAAAGTGCTTAGAGCATGAAGTCAGATAAACAGTAACCAAACACAGACTCATCTATCATCCAGAAAAGGTTTCAGCTTAAAGCCTGTATTGAGGCCTGGATTTTTCATGGCACATAATTTTATAATCCAAAAAGATTCTTACTTTGACAGTAGATTATTGAAGTTACCCCCTGTCAGGTTTTTATTCACTTTATCAATAATCGTAAGCTGTACCTTGTGCTCATCTTTGCTTTCAGATTCATTAATATGTACTGTAATAGCATACAAAGGGTCTTTTCCTTCTATTGCCCTTATGTGTTCCCCAAGGTGCTATTTAAAGGGTATTTTGTTTTTCTTATACATAAAGTTGCACAACTACATTGTGCTAAATATATGATCCCTGCCATGTTGCAGGTAGTGAATTCCCTGATGCTAATTTCCTTATTAACATTTGCACAAGTGAAAGTGCTTCCATTTTTATGTTTGCTTGCACGCATGTACACCACACATACACAAGAAACATATTGGGACAGTACAACATTTCAGAGGTGTGTGAGTTTCTGCCCAATGCAGTTGATGCTTTATGGGGCTCATCCCTCAGGCACCAATGAATTGGCGAGCTGTCTATAACAGCAGTTTGAGAGAAGCGGTCTTCACTTGAAAGAAAAGTGCTGCTCCAATTAGGGATGGTTATGAGTTAACGCTTTATGGGGCATGTCCCTCAGGCACAAATGAATCGGCAAGCTGTCTATGACAGCAGTTTGAGAGAAAGGACCGCACTTGAAATAAATCTGCCCCTTCAATGAGGGACAGTTTCCACATTGCAGTGGGAGCTTCCCCCTCCCTCGCAACCAGGCACACAGACATACATACTGTCTGTTGGTAGCAGCTGACAAGACTCCAGCCATGCACATTATAGTGCACAGTAATGCTTATAGCTGGAGTTCCAGTTCTTGTTGGCTCCTGCCGCTGAGCACCTTGTTTGTTTGGTGTGCCTTTCCTGATGAACCATTTCAATAAATAAATAAATGAGCCACGGCGTGGCTTTCCACATTGGTGGCTCCTGCCACCTGCTTCACAATCCCCGGAAAGCTGACATCAGGGTGCCCAATCCTGTGTTGGCATGTATCCCCCCTCCCCCTCATTAATGTGGCACACTGGGAGCCCACCCCAGTTTGCCAAAATAATTTTTTATTTGTTTCCGACACCGGGATGCCCACTCCCAGTGTCAGATGACCCCACACCCACCCAAATATTTTAAGTGCTGACATCTGGGTGCCCAATCCCCATGTCAGCATGACCCCCCCACACACAAACACTATTGTGGCACACTGGTAACCCACCCCAGTGTGCCTAAATATTTTTTGGTGGCCTGAAAAATAAAGAAAACCATCCCCAAAGTCTTTTTCCCCCATAAAAAAGAAAACAGTCCCTCATAGTCTCCCCATTCCCCTTCCCCCACCCCTACTCTCCCTCTGTGGACCCACCGCCCTTCACCCACCTTACACCATGCTTACTTTTGGGTGGTCAGGAGCAGCGATCTTTTATGGACGCTGCGCTATTCAAAGCCGACTGGCAAACTGAAGAAATGACTGTAAGCTGTATAATGGAAGTCAATGGAGGGATTCAACTTAGGCTGATCCCTCAGCCATTTTTAGGAATTTTGGCCCAAAATCTTCAACATGGGATTCTTGGGACCCCACCTTGTGAACACTGTTGCTGTCATTTGGTTGCTCTGTCCAGAAATGTGATTTTGCAGTTGCTGTGTGGAATCACCTTTTGGGACTGATTAATGAAATGACAGTGCCACTGTTCATGAGGTGGGGTCCCAAGAAACCCATGTTGCAAATTTGGTGAAAAAATTCTCAATAATGACTGCGTTACAAGCATGCATTGCACAGTTTCTATGCATGCTCGTCACTTTGCCAATTTTTTATATTTTCACTCCAGAATTTCAACATTGCCATTTTGTCACACCTCCTTATGAACAGTACAGTTTTCATTTTCACAGCCTGCCCAAAATGTGTTTTCACACTTGTGGCACAGAATGGCGTGGTCACTGTGGGAAATCAACTTTTTGGACAGATTAACAAAATCACAGTGGTGCTGTTCATGAGGGGAGGTCCCAAAATGCCCATGTTGAAAATTTGGTGAAAAAATGTTAAAAAATGATTGCGTTACAGGCGTGCATTGAGCAGTTTCTACGCACACTCGTAACTTCACCTATTTTTTATATTTTCGCTCCAGATTTACAACATTGCCATTTTTCCACACCTCCGCATGAACAGTACAACTGTCACTTTTTACATCCTGCCCAAAATGTGTTTTCATACTTGTGGCGCCCAATGGTGCGGTTGCTGTGCAAAATTACCTTTTGGGATTGAGTAACAGAATGATAATGCCACTGTTCATGAGGTGGGGTCCCAAAAAGCCCATGTTAAAATTTGGAATGAAAATACCAACAAATGCTTGGGGTGTTAGGGTTTCCAACCATAATGCCCCACCCTGTAGAGACTGACAGGCATCGAGGGTGTGACTTTGGGTCGTCGGCAGTAATGCTCTTGCCATTCCACCCCCACCCTGAAGCCAGTGACAGTCATTGAGGTGTGCCTTGGGGTCTTTGACCCTAACATTCACCCCATTATCATCTACTGCACCCATCTCAGCTTATTTCTTTATGGAATGGGGTGAGTGTAAGGGACGAAGACCTCAAGGCACACTACAACACCTGTCATTGTCTGCAGGGTTGGAGTGAGGTGGAATGGCTTGAGCATTATGGCTGCTGACCCGAAGGCACATCCCCAAATGCCTGTCAGTCTCTGCAGGGTGGAGGTGGGGGCTGACATTAGTTTAATACTTCACTGCCATTCCTATTAGGCATCTCTCTAACATCTGCACTACCAATGCCAATACCAGCAAGCAAACATTCGGCATTGACAAATGCTTGTTTACATAATCACAATACAGACAATCCCTGCATCTGAAAAAGCCCTTTGTTTCATCTATACAGGTACGTTGTTTACCTTCCATAAAATGACTATGAACAAGTTTGTCTTTTGAAGTTGCTGCTTGTCGGTATGGCATTCTAGGAAAAGTTCTGGATAAATCTTTCAGGGCTGGTTCCCCCTACCTCCCAAAAATGTCCCAATGTTTATTGATAATCTGGCTAACCTGTGATGCTTGGGTTGAAAAAGTGGTAACAAAATTAAATACCTGTGTGTCTCCCCTTTCTGTACCAGCCACGTCCCTTTTATCCTCTAGTAG
The DNA here is from genome assembly GCA_016271365.2 of Neoceratodus forsteri. Lineage (NCBI taxonomy): Eukaryota > Metazoa > Chordata > Ceratodontiformes > Ceratodontidae > Neoceratodus > Neoceratodus forsteri. The sequence goes on from CM057450.1 coordinate 1,646,298,758, forward strand.
TGTGTCTCTTTCTGCCTGATCGGTGGCTTGTCTCACTTTTTGTATATTTACACTGCTGTAACCTCTTTCCTGTAGCCTGGTTGTAAGGGTATCAGCTTCCTCTCTGTATGCTACATTGGTGCTACAGTTCCTTCTGGTGTGGAAGAACTGCCCCTTTGGGATGTTAGACCTGATGTGAGGTGGATGGCAACTAGATGAAATCAGTAGTCCATTGCCATCCACTTCTTCCTGTACAGCCTGGTATTCAGTCTTTCCTCAGTGTTTTTACTTAAAGAGACATCAAGGTAATTCTCACTCCTGATATTGCTGCTTTGAGTAAACCTTAGATTTTCTTTCTGGGTAGATAAGATATAAAATCTCCCAATTCTGTTTTACTTCCCTGACAAATTAAAAACACATAATCAATATATCTACCTCAAAATACTATTTTCTGTCTAAAGGGGTTAACATTGTTTAAGACATGTGTTTTCCCAAAGTCTGACATACAAATTGGCTATCGTGGGGGTGCAAGTGGCCCCATAGCTGTTCCCTTAACCTGCAAAAAACATTTTATTGTTAAATAAAAAAGCACTGTGTTTCAAAACATATTAAAGCAATGTTGTCACAAAGTCAGTGGGAGATTCTGCTGTTTCAGATCTAGTGTTCAGGAGGAAAGCAGCAGCATCTAGCGCCCCCACCACATGGGGCACATTGGTATAAAGTGAGTCAATGTCTAAGGTTACCAGCAAGATATTCTCATTCAAAGCCAAATTCTTACAGCTATTTAAAAGATGCTTTGTATCCTTTATGTAGGAAGATAACAATTCCGCAAATGATTTAAGCTGTAATGGTGATTCCCAGGGTCTGACCATAATAAAGGTCTTTTTTTTATCATAGAATCATTTTTATTTATTCAATATCATCGTATACATGGAGAGTTACATATTTAACATACAGTATAGCATACTCATTTTAAACAACCCAGGTTATACATACCTTACCATGACGTAGGGAGTTACATATGTCTTCCTACCCCTAACTGTCCTTCAGGGAGTCTTAAACTAACAGCTTTAACTACTAACCTAGCCTGTATATAACATCCTAGGTATTCCAACATTTCTTACTAACAAAAGATTCGGCAATCTATTTAACTAAGTGCCCAAGGTTATTCTTATTGAGAGTATTAAAAGCATCCAGAGAGGTAGTTTAACAAAGATATAAAAAGAAAGATGTAGGATTAAAGAGAAGGAGGTGCATACTTAAGCAGAAGAGGTTACAGCTGCTCATCAACAAAACAAGGCATGTCCTAAAGGATGTATCCAGCTGCAGAGCTTTTCACCAATAGGCGTCATTGTACAGGAGGGTTGATTGGGGGGAAGGGAACCTTGCATAAGGAAGAATTTAGATATGCTCCCCATTTCTGGTAGTATGCAATAAATTACCCACTGTTGGCATATGTAAGCCTTTCAAAGGTGACTAATCTAGCTAAGACAGAGTGCCAGAGGGAGATGGGTTGGGGTGATGCTTGTCTCCAGGACAGAAGTAGAAGCCTTTTTGCCTCCAGGAGGACTGCTAAGAGTCAGTCTTTGTGTGGCTTCGGCAGTTGGCCCAAGGGAGTAGAGTCTCCCAACAAGAGCAGTGGGTTAGAGATGTCAATGGGTAGTCCCAATAGCCCAGAGCAGTCCATTGCTATGGCTGACCAAAAAGGGGTTAGCCCCTGGCATTCCCACAGAAGGTGCAAAATGTTTGCTGGTTCATGCCGAAATCTCCAGTACATTGCATGGGAAGGATGTCCCATGAGTGGAGGGCTGCAGGCATACGATACTACCTGAGAAGGATCTTGAGTTGTATTAGTGGACTCCTAACGTCCTTACATGTGGAGTAAGCAAGGTGTAGGCATCGGGACCATGTTTCAGAGGTGATGGGAACCTGAAGATCCACAATCCATGGGGCTCTGCACGATTCAGTATGGTCCAGTTGTGCCTCACTCCAGGTGCTGTAGAATCATCCTGCTATGCCTTGGGATGAGGTTTTTAGATGTAAAGAAGTCATCCAATGCCACTTGGGATCTGCAATGTATGTCCCACTGAGAGTTTGGACCGCACTGAGGAGTTGCAAGTAAGGGAGTACCGGGTCTTAAGCTGTTTGAACAACATCAGCGTGGCGGAATTATACATATATAAATCTTGAGCAATTCGTATCCCCTTATTTTCCCATGTCGGCCAATAGAGCAATTTGTTGCTGACTCTAAGAAGTTGGTTATGCCAGAGAGCCATGCACCAGAATGGCATAGAACTTGCTGCCTTCAGGGTGTTAGAGGCCGCCATGAGTCTCAACCATGCTTCCTAGTCTCGGTCATGATCAGGGTGAGCCTGCTGTAGTTTTTTAAGTTGGTTAAAAGTAGGCACAAGGGAGTGTTCTGCATCAACTGAGATTCTAGCTGAACCCATTGGGTAGGCAGACTGGAGAAGGAGGGGACAAACCATTTAGTAGCCTGAGCGGAAATATAGGCCCAGTGGTATCCCTGCAGCCATGGACGTCCCATACCTCCCCTAGTCCAGTGAGCTCGCATCTTGCTGTGGCTCCATCTTGGTGTCTTACCTTCCCATAGGAGGAATGATATCAGTGTATCTAACGGGTGGAACACCTTGCCCGAAAGAGTAATAGGAAGATTGTTAAGAAGGTATGCTACTCTGTGTAGTAACAGCATTCGGTTTGCAGCAACTTTACCAGGGAGGGAGAGGTTGAGACAGCACCAGCGGTTTACCTTAGCTGTTAACAAAGTTATTAGGGGGCCACAGTTCTCATTTTCTAGGTGCTTCCAGTTAAATGGGACGATAATACCTAGATACGAGAAGCTATGTGGAGTCCAGGTTAAATCTAAGCCTTGCAGACAAGAATTTGTACATGCCGTGTTGAGGGGGGTTACACTGGTCTTTTTTTGATTAATTTGCAGTCCAGACAACTGAGCAAATTCTCTCATAATCTCCAAGACTTTAGGGAGAGATTCCTTTGGGCAGGCTAACATTAGAAGTAGGTCATCCGCATATGAGGCAGTTAGGTATGTATGCTGGCCTACCTGTGTGCCATTGATGCCTTCCATGGCTTGCAATTCCTGTTTATGCAGGTCTAGAGCCACCAAGAGTAGTAAGGGGGATAGGGGGCAGCCCTGTCGCATACCCCATTGCAGGGGGAAGGGGGGGAGATGTCTTTATTGGTTAGGATTAGAGCTATGGGGGCATTGTACAGCCCCTGGATCCATTGTCTAAAATAGGGACCAAACCCATAAAGCTGGAGTGTTTCGTGGAAGTAGAGCCATTCTACAGAGTCAAAGGTCTTAGAGAAATCTACCGCTATTGCTGCCATAGGGTTTTTGGAGTGCATTGCAAGCCATTTAAGGTCTAAGACCAATCTAATGTTGTCGACTGCTGCTCTTCCTTTAGTAAAACCAACTTGGGATGGATGTATATTAGAGGCTATAACCTCTATTAATCGGGTGGCAAGCATCTTGGCTGCAATTTTATTGTCAACTGAAATAAGGGAAATCGGTTGGTAATTGGCACAATTGAGGGGGTCATCTGATTTTTTTGGAAGGACAGTGATTAGGGCTTCGTGCATGGTTGGGGTGGAGAATGCCAGTCACATGAGCCTCCTGTAGCACAGAAAGGAGAGGAGTGCTGATTTCTGTACTCATGGCTTGGTACAGTTTTGTGGTCATACCATCTGGACCAGGTGATTTGCCTTTGGCCAGCTGGTTAAGGGTGTTCAGAAACTCAGTTTCAGTAAATGGCTTGTCCAAGGCCTTTCTCATGCCATCAGGTAATTGAGGGGTGTTGGCGGCAGCACAAAAGTTTGCCAGTTGGCATTCTAATTGGTTGAGCTCTAGAGTTGCATATGACTGGTATAGCCGCTGATAGAAATGTTGCATACATTCATTGATCTCTTTAGAGGTTGTGACCACAAGGTCTCCTGTATTCCTAAGGGAGTGGATACAAGAGGCAGCCTGTTGTTTCCTTAACTGAAATGCCAGAAGTTACCCCCCTTTTTCCCCTCCCTCCCAATGCGTGTGCTTGGACCTGATCAACGTCCACTCTGCCTTTTGATACAGCATAGTGTTTATACGGTATTTTAACTAGACTATCTCCAGGAGAAGTGTCTGGTCAGGTGTACAGGCAGTGGAGGTCCTGAATCTGGCTTCCAAAGAAGAAACTTCAGATTGTAGGTTATTTAGTTCTGTCCTTCTGGTTTTGTTTTGTTGTGCTGAATAGGCGATTATTTGCCCCTGCAAAACAGTCTTAAAGGCCTCCCAGACCGTAGCAGCAGAAGTGTCTGCAGCATGATTTAGAGAGAAGTAATAACTGGAAGTCTTCCATATCATGGATCGGAATTTGGGTCTCGAAAGAGTAGGGGATTACATCACCATCTGGTACCTGATCCACTCTGCCCAGAAGGAGTGTAGATGCAAGATACTGGGGCATGGTCTGAGACTAGGATATTGTTTATCCTAGTACATGTAATATCTCGGGCTGCAGGGATATTGGCAAGCCAAAAATCAATCCGGCTATTTGTAGTGTGAAATGAGAAAAAAAAGGAGTAGTCCTGCCCTGACGGGTGATCTCTGCACCACACATCAGTCATTCCCCACTCTGCCATAACCCCTTTCAGGGCCAGCACTGTTTTAGGGTGTGTTTGGGGAGTTGGTTTGGATTTGTCGAGAAAAATATCTAGGGTGAGATTGAAATCACTCCCCAGCACAATAGGGTTCTACAGGTGATCAGCAGCCAAGGACTCTACTGCCTTGTTGAGATCCACCAAAATTTCTGGATTATCCATATTTGGACCATATACATTCGCTAGTACCTCATGTCCCCCTGGGTATGAAAAATGGACCACTATCCAGCAGGCTTGAGCATCAGAGGCTACTTGCTCCTGAACCCAAGAGCATGATTTCTTAATCAGGATGGCCACCCCTCTAGATTTAGTTGATGCTGAGCTCGCTATAACACTACTAACCCATGCCCTCTTGAGCCACGATACAGTTCTTGCAGTGAGATGGGTCTCTTGGATAAGTGCAATATCTGCCTGCAAGGAGCGTAGGTCTCTAAGGACCATAGACCATTTAACCAGGTGGTTTAAGCCCTTCACATTCCATGATATAAGTTTAATACTTGCATTGGTATTCTGCATCCTAGTTCCAAAGGTTAGATAGTGTACATTACTCACCACCAGTGTCCAGTAGAAATAGAGAGGCAGGAGTGGGCAGATTGTCTGAGACAGAAGAAGGAGAATTGGTTGAGTAATGTGGGAAGATAGTCTGTTCACTAAGCAAAAATGACAGTAATAACCTGGTACAAAAGTAAAAACGGTGGTTAAAACACTAAACACGCCACCAAAGTGACCATTGATAAAAAAGAAATTTAAGTCTAAATATAACAGTTTCCCCACTAAATGGTAAGTAAATTTAAGTCTTTGACAGTAAAGGTTTAAGAACTGTGAGTAATTAAACAAGCACTAGGCTAACGGTGAATTTGTGTATGCACGAGGTGCTTTCCTCCGCACTATCTAGGGGGAGCACTCAGCCACGCTGACCTTTCACCTGTATGGGGAGAAATGGAGATAAACCAACTTTTAGCATAGATCTCCTTCCCCAGCTATATATATATATACAGAAATAAAGCATTCAGGGAAAATAGGCTGGGGAGAGGGAGTTAGAGCCCAAAATGAAGGGAGGGACAGGGCTCAGAGGGAGAAGGACAGGGATTTGTTGCTCTATAATGTGAGGGATGTTCCAAATCCACACAGCCAGTGAGGCAGACGGGCCTCCTTCCAGTGTGCAGACCAAGGCCAGGTACCGTGCCTTCAGCAGGCTCTCAAAGCTAAGCTATAATTGCTGCAGACACCATATATTTTAAGGGATCAAATAGCATGGTTAAAGCCGATTGGCTGTTTGGAGGGGAGGAGAAGTGGGGAAGTCCAGTGCCACCTATAGGGTGGACCAACGGAGGGGTTGTACCAATCTGGCAGAGTGCTGGAGCCGCCAGCTAAGCTACCCCAGAGATGGAATTTGAACTTCCTCCAAAGTCTCTCCAAGGAGTTAGCCAACACTGGTAAAGGGGGTCCTTGTTTATAGGGCAACCCCGCTGTCATTGCTAAATGACTCCACTAAAAGATACCCTTGTATTAAATGTTCCCCAAAAAAAGCAAAATACAGACAAATAACATTCAGTCATTCGGAGCTAGTTCCTCAGATAAGCCGGGTCTTGTTATATGAGAAGGAATGTACTGAGATAATGCCTCTGTGAAGGTTAACAGCCCAGGTTTCACAGGGCCACTGGAGAAGTCCTGATTCTCCACCAGATCTGGGGGAAGGTCTGCCCAGGGTGTATTTTCAGCCACCTCCATAATGAGATTGTCTGGAATATCTTGTGCAACTGATTGGTCCAGGCTGGGGTGTTCATCCTTGGTCTGCTTAGCAGTGGGTGCTTTCCCTGGGACTTTGGAGGGAGATCCCTGGTCGCACAGGGAGCGTTGGCATATTCAGGTCATCGGGTTCATTCCCTGCTGAGGTAGAGAGGGAGAGGGGTGGAATGCTGATCATTGTTGTACAGCTTTGTGATTGTTGTCCATTCCAGGTGGCTTCAGATGAGAAGGAGACCTGGGGGAGGTATTTAGTTGTGACACTGTCCAGTCTGGATTATAGTCCTCCCTACAACCATCACTTGGAGATTTGTTCCTCCTGTCCCTTGTTCGAGGTCCCAGAGCCCATAGCCTCTTTGGAGTTGTAGCGCTGACAGAGAGCTGGGGACAGTACTTGTGGGCACAGTCTTCAATCTCCTGAGGTGTCTCCGCTACTATGTCTCTGCCCTCATGAGCCACATAAAGGTAGGCCAGATTTCTGAATCCATATTTAAATCCCTGTGTTGCCAGCAGTTTCTTGATGAGTATAAAGGCTTTCCTGCGAGCAGCCACCTCAGCTGAGAAGTCTCTAAAGAAGGAAATTCTAGCCCCATGCCACAGTAGTTCACCCCTGTCTTGAGCTGCCCTCAGGACTTTTTCTTTTGTAGAATATCTCAGTATGTAGGAGATAATAGGTCTGGGGGAGCCCTGGTGAGATTGAGGGTCACTGGGTACGCGATGCGCTCTTTCTACCTCAACTGGGCCATGCCATCTGTCTCCCAGCATTTTAGGGATCTCCTCATTAAGAAATCTTTCTGTGTTTTGGCCTTCGGAGCCCTTGGGAATCCCGAGGATTCTGATATTGTTGCATCGCTCATGGTTCTCTTGGTTTTTTGCCCGCCTTCACAGAGTAGCCAGCTTTTCTCTTGGTCCTGTAGTCACTGCAGTATTCTGGCATGGCCAGCTTCTAGTTCGGCTGTACACTGTTCCATGACATTCAGTTTGTTGTTGAGCACCCACACCTCAGCAACCGTGCCAGACAGGGTTGCCGAGATGGTATCTACCCTCGTTAGGAGGGTTTCTAGCATGGCTGTAATGTGTTGCAGCGAGGCACTTACATCTACTGGAGGGATGGTTGTGTCCTTGGGAGTTGAGCCTGGGCCTTGCATGGCAGATTTAGGTGAGGCCATTCCGGCACAGTAGGATTCCCCAACATTAACATGCAACTTGTGGACAGGACTTGTTCTTTCACAGAAGTTCATCTGATTGTGGTCACTCTTATTGTACAGACCGTCACCAGGTAGCCAGTAATAGGAGGGTAGTCACGTAAGGTCAGTGCTGCGGGGCCTACATGGAGCTTAAGCAGGTCACATGGTGGCCGGTGCCACAAAGCTATATACCAGAGCACTAGTCGCAATATAACCCATGCCATGCAAACCGAGGAAACTACGGCAACATGTGAATGCCTTAGGAGGGTCGGGTCCCTGGATGTCCACAGATCCAAATGGATTTTAATAGCTGGGGATCGAGCTGGCGGTTTAAGCGGCCATCTTCCTCAGTGTTCAAGCCACGCCCCATAATAAAGGTCATATATATATATATATATATATATATATATATATATATATATATATATATATAATATGATCCTCTATACTATAGAGGATCATATTATAAATGCCATGGAAGAGAAGACTGGGAGCAAAAGAAGCTATGGAGGTTTGAAACAGGAGCACTTGTGGGAAGAATCAAGATAGTTTTGCAGCCTTTTTTTAAAAGTTCTATGAGATGATGATTGGCGTAAAGCTAGTGGAAGGGAGTTCCATTATTTGGGGGCATGGCAGGATAAAGCACTGGCGCCTTTAGTGATTTTGTGTCTGGGGATAAAGATGGGGGCCTGGTCAACAGACCTCAGTCCATAGCAAGGCGTTAGATTTTGGAAAAGTCCTGTAAGGGATGTAGGTATTTGTAGGCGGACAGTGTTATCAATGACAGATCCATATGCGTGAAGCCTTAATTCATTAGGAGGAAGCCAGCCCAAGTCAGAATAGAGGAGACAGTGGTGTTTCAGATGGTGTGAGGAGGACGCATAGCGACATATATTGTTATATGTGATATCCCATTTCCGAAGGATAGATTTGCATGCCGAGGCATAAGTTGCAGCACCATAGATAAGTGATGGAAGGAGTATGCCACGGGCTATGGCAAGCCTTGCTGAGGGGGTGAGCACATAGCTGGTTCAGTAGGCTATTCCAAGTTTGAAGTTGACCAGTTTGCAGGTCTGGTTGATGTGTAGGTCAAAATTTAGAGACAGATCAAGGGTGAGGCCCAGATATTTAAAGGAGTTTACCACCCCAACTACCGAGTCATTTAATGAGGTGACTTTAAAATTAGGATGAGCATGTTTGAGTTTAGTATTTACCCCAAAGAGCATAGCTTGGGTTTTGGACTCATTTCAAACAAGTTTGTGGGTAGATAGCCACCCCTGAATTAACTGAAAGTCAAGAGAGAGAAGATTGTTTATGTCCTCAATGCTTTTCGCGCTGGCATACAGAAAAATATCATCTGCATACAGCAAGGAAGTTGTCCTGCAGAGGTCAGTGGAGATGCTATTTATGAAAAGAGAAAAAAGTAGGGGCCCAAGGATGGAGCCTTTCAGAACCCCAATGTTTATAATAGTCTTGTCCGAGAGAGTACAGTTGTACAGTATTTCACAAATTGAGTCCTATCAGATAGGTAGCTCCCAAACCACCTTACGACATTATTTGAGAAGCCTAGTGATCCATAGGAGTTGGTTAGTAGGTCTTCACAGTAGGAGCTTTTGGCTTTTTTGATGTCCTTTTTTCAGGCATTTTGCAGGGCACTGTAGGAGCTGAGGTCAGAGGTTAGCCCAGAGTTCTTATAGCGGAACCAGCCTTTATCCCTTAACTTGAGTTTAGCGAGCAGGTCTGAATTCAGCCAGTGGGTTTGCTTGTTCCTTACCCGACAGGTCACAAGTTTACAGTGCTTATCCTGGAGCACTAGGAAGTGTTTCAAAAACAACTTAAGGGCAGTCTGAGCATCATTGGACATAAGAATGGGAGACCAATCAGTGGCAGTAATGTCACTCAAGAAAGACTGAGGGTTAAAGTTAGCATAGTTGCGGAAGGTAATGAAACGAGGTCCAGTCAGTGAAGGTCTATTTTTGCCCCAGATGCAGTATATTGGGGAGTGATCAGTGATGGCATCTGGTAGTACTCCAGAGGTAATTACATTTTCAGCGTGATTGGTCATGATCCAGTCTAGCAGTGTGTTCGTATTTGAGTGAAGGTTGTGTCTGGTGGGTTTGCCTAGCAGTTGGTGAAGGTTATAACTCTGCAATTTGGCCATTATTGTGGATTGGTTACTGCCCAGCCAATTTATGTTTAGATCCCCAAGTATGAGGATCTCATTTCTTCCAGCTAGGCATGAGATTTGGTCTACTAGTTCATCCAGTCCTGTTTGCCCGTTGCTTGGGGAATTGTAGGCACATACAATGTGCAATTTTTTGGACCCAAGAGTGAGCAGGACATGAAGTGCCTCACAGTGGTGTAAGGTAGATGATTTTAGGGCAGAGACATCAAGATGATCTTTATAGTAGACAGCTCTCCCACCTCCTCTTTTGGGAGTAGCTCTGTCAAGTATTTTTTTTTCAATTCAAACTTTATTCGTTTTCATTCATCTATATACATTTACAGAGAGAAGATCCAGTTAGCATACATACAGATGAAACAGGATTATATAACAGGAGTTAGATCAACTCTCCCCCCTTCCCCATTTTCTCACACAAGATAAAATATCAGCTGGAGAAATAAAAAGAGGGTGGACCTCTATGATGATTGTAGGGAATACAATGTCAGCAAAGGGCCCCAAATCTTCTGAAATTTCTGGGATTGCTCATGTAAATTAGCAATCATATTTTCCAAACACAGATTTGTCAGCAACTCTTGCAGCCACTCACTATAAGCAATGTCAGTCGTGTCTTTCCAATGACACGAAACCAGATTTTTAACTGACATAGCTATGAGTTATATGAAATTTTCTGTTATTGACTGTAACAGAGGAAAAATACCCCAAAAAACATATTTCGTGAGTGAAACGATCGTATAAACCTAATAAAGGATCAGTCCTCTGTTGAATCGCATGCCATAGAGGGGCTACTTTGGGACATTTCCAGAATATGTGTAGTAAATTCCCCTCTTCCTGCTGGCAACGAGTACAGGTAGCGGATGACAGGAGTCCCAGCTTAGCTAATTTCTGGGGTGAATAATAGAAGTTATGCAGGACTTTGAACTGCATTACCTGGAGCTTATCATGTCTAACATATTTATGACAATTCGACCACAAAGAAGGCCAATTAATTTCCTGTTGGGGAAAAAGAGAGGCCCAAAATTGAGTCTGTCCAAAACAATCTAGTCATTTCCAGTTATGTAATATCCCATACATCTTAGATACAGCATGAGGTAGGCCTGCCATAGGAATCAGTTCTGTCCAGTATGACAAACTTGAGGGTATCGGTGGGACAGAGCCAAAAGATTTCACCATCAGGTGTCGTAATTGAAATATTTAAAAAATAACAGAATTCAGAATTTGGGCTTTATGTATAATCTCAGGAGAGGTTAACCAAGAGACATCTTCCTAAATAAAAAAAGCTAAGTGGGTGATCTCCTAGCTGGGAGATCCATTTCAACTGGAGAGGTTTGCCCTCAATAGTGAGATTTGGGTTCCCCCACCACGGTTGAGATGGATCTAAAATATGCTCATATTTCAAGAAGGAACATAGCTATGAGTGAACTCTTATAGATACTGCTATAGGGCTGCCTTTAAGAGTGGAGGGTAAGGATTTTAACCTAGTATATAACAGCGCCCTAGGGGATAGCCCATTTGACTTTATAAGGGAACGTTCTATTTTGAGCCATATGAGAGTAAAAGAATATGATGTTGAAGGGTGCTCAGGTGTGGGCCATCTCAAGTACTTGCTTCCATGACTGGCCCAATAATATAGCCCAATGTGCGGGAGATGGAGTCCTTCTTTCTCTTTGGGGACTGAGAGCTTGTTATAACTTATCCGGGGCTTCCTAGCTGCCCAGACGAAGTCTGTAATCATCTTATGCATCGTTTTAAACCATGCCAAGGGGATCCAGACATTTGAAAGATTAATTGGGCAGAATAACCAGGGAAAAATATTCATTTTAACTATATTGATTTTCCCCCAAAGAGAGAGGGGGAGTAACGCCCATCTTTTAAGATCTTGCCTAATAACGGCAACTAGTGGATCCAGATTTAGTTTTATAAATCTACCGGGGTCTCTTGACAAGTTAACTCCCGGGAATTTCAAGGATTTAGTCTGCCAAGAGAAACCTACTGCTACAGCATCTATCTTTATTGCTTTGCAATTTAGAAGGAGGACCACAGTCTTATCTTTATTTAATTTGCAGTTAGACATAGAGCAAAATTCTTCCAAGATTGTAATCAGAGCAGGCATTAACGTCTTAGGGTGGGACAGCTGTAGAAGCAAGTTGTCTGCATAGGCTGAGACTTTGACAGTCTGATGGTGAACCACTATACCCTGGACATCTGGATCTGCTGTAATCATGCAAATAAGAGGTTCTAAATAGATGTTAAACAATAAGGGCGATAACGGGCAACCCTGCCTAGTTCCGGCATAAAGTGTAAAAGGATCGGACATTGACCCATTACAAACAACGCATGCACTTGGAGATTTGTACAATGCCTTAATCCACTGTACAAGCAAGGGGGAAATCCAAAAGCTTGAAGTGATTGAAATAAAAAATTCCAATCAACCCTGTCGAATGCCTTCTCAGCATCCAGGGAGACAAGCATAGTAGGAAAGTCAGCATCCCTGGTAGCCGAAAAGACATGCAACAGGGTTCTGAGATGGTCTACTGAGGATCTGGCCTTCATAAATCCCACCTGTTCTGGGCCTATGATATCCAGCAATAGTGGGCCTAACTGATCTGAAAGAAGTTTTTGTGAGAATCTTGAGATCTTGGTTCAGCAGGGAAATTGGTGTGTAACTTTGCATTCTATCAGGGGGTTTACCCTCTTTGGGTATTAGGGTGATTAAGACCTCAAATGGAGACTTATCCAAATCTTGCCCCAAAAGAATATGGTGAAATAAGGCCAGAAACGATGGAACCAGCTGTGGGGCAAACATTTTATAAAAATTTGCCAAGAAACCATCAGGGCCCGGTGTTTTGTCTATTGGGACATCTTTAATAACTCTAAGTATTTCCTCCAAAGTGATGGGAGCGACAAGAATGGCTTTATGTACCTTTGAGATGGTAGGTAATGAGAGATGTGTTAAGAAAAGGTCCAGTTTAGATAATGACGGAGGTTCCTCCATCAGATTATATAACTTCATGTAATACTTCCTGAATTCAGAAACAATATCTGACGGGAATATTTTTAAGGTGTCATCTTCCATGGAGTGGATCGAGGCGATGAACCTATTCGATTCGAGTTGTTTAAGTTTGAGAGCCAGGAGACGCCCTGCCTTTTCTCCCTGATCCAAATAAAGGGCTTTGGTTTTGAGGATGGAGAATTTAGCCTTCTGTCTTAGTAAATTCAGATAAGCATCTTTTAACTTTACTAGATCTTGTTTCACTAAGTCAGAAGACTGGGGTGATAGAGTGTGTTCCAAAGACCAGATTTGAGATAATAGGGATTTAAGTTTCTCCCCTTGCATATTTTTCCTTTTGGATGCCAATCCAATCAGAAGGCCATGAAGGTAGGCTTTTAGGGCACACCATTCAATATCAGGCCTTCCTGTTGAATTAATATTGATTTCGGAGAAAACTGTAATGTGCTCAGCTATATATTTAACATTTTCTGGATTTTTAAGCAATTGGTTGTTGACTTTCTATCACCCACCCTTTGTGGGAAGAGATACAAGGGAGATCAAGCACGACACTGGGGAGTGGTCAGATAGTGGGCCTGGAGGTATATTAGCATCCGACTCACCAGTAATCAAGTTCTGGGAAATTAACAGGTAGTCGATACGAGAAGATGTATGGTGGACCTGTGAGGTAAATGTAAATTCTTTAACCGCCGGGTGAAGGACACGCCAAATATCTATCAAACCTGCACCATCTAACAATTCCTGGAGTGCTCTTTGGGCTGGAGAGAGTCCTTTAAGTGACCTACCCGAGTGATCTATCCGTGGATCAACAACCAAATTGAAATCCTCTCCTATAATTAAAGGTATGTTTAATTACGGCATAAGAGTATTTAGTAAATGAATAAAAAAAAAAGGGTGAGTCAGTATTAGGGCCATATATGCTATCAAGTATGATGTCTCTGGTGTAAAGTTTCCCCTTGACTATAATGTAACGCCCTTCTGGGTTGGATATAATTAAATTGGGAGTAAATGGGATAGATCTAAGAATTAAAATCATAACCCCATGACTTTGGGTATTGCCATCAGCCAAGAAGCACTGACCTATCTGTTGCCTGCGTAATTTGTCTGCCTCTGAATTTAACAAATGGGATTCCTGCATCATAACAATATCTGCCGCCAACAGGTTAAGATGTTTAAGGAGCTGGTACTGCTTAAGTTTGCGTCTTGCCCCTCTGACATTCCATGTGAGAACTCGCACTGTACCTGCCATAGAGGTTTACATGCTGATGGATGTAGATAGTCCGTATTCATTAATTTCCCCAGATGACAGTTCCTGTGTGAAGAAATCCTCCCCCCACCCCCCAAAGCTAACTGATCCCCTATTATATCTCGTACATAGTGTAGACAATGAACTATAATCCCAGCCCCCCCCCCATTCTCCTGTGCTTCGCCTTTTGCCTCATGCCCTACAACCGGCCCCATCCCTCCAGCCACCCTCATTAATCTAAAGCAATTAAGAATAAAAATCTCAAAAGTCCTTCTAGGGTCAAACACAAGACCCCTATACTATTGCTAACTAGGTAGATGCATAAACATATTAAGAGTATACAAAAATCAAGCAGCATTCTTTTACATCAGAGGTGTTTTAAAACTATAAACTTGAGTCTTTAGTATCCAACTAAAATTCTAATACTGCTAACTTATTCTCTGAACATTTAACAGATCAGTTATCATTATTTAGTGTAACAGAGACATATACTCGGGATTAAAATAACATATATCTGTATCAGTAGGTTTATATTCGTATCTATCAATAACTTAGAAAGCTCCCTCCCACATGTGAAGAGTCTACAAAAAAACAAAAAACAACAAAAAGCAAAGGAATTCCTTCATTATAACCTGCATCTCAACTAGCATTAAAATTTAAAACACTCCTAATCCACAGCTCTCTCTTTCGCTCACTTTTCCTCTTATTATGAGTGTTCACCAGCTCCCCTGACCTGATGTTTCCGCTGACATAGTGCCACTTCCAACGTCCATCTGCAGGAATAAGGGAAAAAAAAAAGAAAAGAGAAAGTCCAAATCATCACTCGGTTATTCACCGCTAAAACGGTGATTCAGATTAGTGCCCATCAGTTGTATTGGAGCTCCGTCTCGTGGCGATGATGTACAGTATAATAAAGAAAAGCTCTAAAAAAGGGACTCATTTTGATAGTCAGACAGTTCCGGGCCTAAAGTTGGAGGTTACTATCCGAAAACAAGGAGAAGGATAAGAGATATTGCTCCCCCGATTCTCCAGGGGGGCTGCTGAGGAGAACTTCAAACAGTTCTCCTGTTCTAGCACTGTACATTCCATCCTCTCAGTCCAGGTTTATGCCATTAGGAGATTCCAACGAGGGACAGCACCATCCACCAGAATCAGCGTTTTCCTTCTTGGGACAAGATGTTAAACGACAGGAAAAGTTTTTCAGGGGTATATGCTGCAACACACATAGCAGAGCTAACTTAGGACCAATGCTAATGTTGCCTTAGGGCTGATCACTTTCACCCGATCAATGTTGGATATATTTAAGGAGCAAAATAAAGTCAGGCACTTCTGTATCCTTATAATAGATGAGTATAGCCAGAATATTTAGATTCATAAGGTACATTCCCATTTAAATACTTCCCCTTCACTCTTACAGATCCATATTACCAACAGAAATCGTCGCAGTATCCCCTCAGGGACTCTTGAAGAGATCGGGAAAGGCAAGCTTAAGCTGTGGTGCTGCAACTTCAGGATCATCAAAAGGGGTCCAGACTCCTGCAATTAGAATGTGAAGCCTTGCAGGATATGCCATTCTGAATTTAATACCGGCAGCAATTAACTTACTTACCATTGGATGAAATGCCATTCTCTTCAGACGCACAGAAGTAGGCAGATCCTGGGTTATTCTCAGGTTTTTGCCTTCCCACTTAATTTCTTGAAGCTCTTTACATTTCTGAAGGAAGTGTTGCTTTTCCAGGAAATTTAAGAAGCGGAAATTAGTGGGTGTGGAGGGGCACCAGGCGCTGGCTTGGCACGGAGAGCCCTGTGAGCCCTTTCTATAATATATTTATCGCCAAAGGGTGAGGGGCCAGCCAGTTTTTGTATCAGCTTCTGCATGAATAAAATTGTATCGTGCCCTTTTTCCCCTTCGGGGAGCCCAATTGTAACAACATTATCCCGGCGACTACGCCCCTCGAGGTCCTCCACCTTTAGTTCTAATTTAGCCAGCCGCTGTCTGCAGGAGCTGAGCTCAGGGTCGAGCTTATCTTGTTTCTTCTTGAGTGAAAAGAGCCTTGCTGAGTTATTGGAGGCACTTTGAGAAACTTCACTCAGCTGCAATGTCATAGTAGCAAGGTCCGAGGTAAGTTTGTGCAGATCATCGCAAAATGGCTTGAATTCTTCAAGGAATCTGTGAAGGGTGAGTGGCTCACTGTCCCCCGTGGTGATGGAGGTACTTAGGTTCTGGCTAGAGCCTGAGGTCCTAGGCTTCTCTGGGGCCTTTTCAGGCGTGACAGGTGGAGTGCGCTTCGGTAGCAATTTTTTGCTGTCCAGGTCCATATAATGGGACGGGAGGTGTCTTCAGTTCTTCTTTAGATCTTCCAATGTTTTTAAACATTGACTGCAATATCGGAGGGTTAGCGTTTATACAATGAGAAGAGTTTTAATGGTCAGGTGGCTGGAGCTGTGCAGGGAAGCTGCTACTCTGCATGACGCATCACCGGAAGTCAGCTCTGTCAAGTCTTAATAGATTATATTGAGGAAGAGTGCATAGAGAATCAGGTATGGATGGTTTCAGCCAAGTTTTCATTATGCATAGAATGTCAGGCTTGTATAGGGTGGTCCAGGATTCAAGCTCAGCCAGATTATGTGTAAGGCTCCTAATATTGTGGTGTGCTATAATAAGGCCTTTAGCATTGCTTAAAGTGTTGGGCAGATCATTAGCTGGTCCAGGATTTAGTTGAACATCACCTGAGAGTAGTATAGCAAGTAGGAGAAAATACCATAGCTTGAGGTGCAAGAAGTGACAATGGGCATGGAGGTGCCAGTGGCATTTCTTTTGGACATGGGCAACAAAAGTAAGATCGTGGTATTAGGTTGTCAAGTAATAGATCCACCTTGGGACTAATAGAGCAGTGAGATTCAGACATTTTGTGGGTCTAACTAGCATGTTGGAAAAATTAAAGTTAGTTGTTGAGGAGGGTTGCCAATTTATATGATATTAACAGGGGTGTAGGGAGAGTCTGACAAGTGAGGATAGCAACAGGGTGGTTACCAGTGGGGCCAGAGCTTTAGGTAACATGGTGGGCATCTACACCAACAGAATAACAATAAGTGTAAAAAGAGGGAAGAGTGCTGATTTATGATGGACAGCAGCACCAACAGATACATAAAAAGTAGGCAGGAGAGGAAAACAGCACTTGTAGTAGCTTTAAACCTCTAAGTAAAGAATTAGAGCATAAAAAGATCTGCCTATGCCCCTAGTGGTAGAGTGTGATAAGGAGCTAATGGGAAAGTGGCCTGACGTCACTTGAAATTGACAAAACAAGACTATACAACTAAATGTCGAGATAGGGCGGGCATATGGGGTGGGTGGGTGGGAGCGCATGCAGCACCAGCAGGGTCTCAAGCAGTTACTAAGACAATTAAGTCCAAGTGAGTGTCCACCAATCGGAGTTCCTCAGTAATCAGTGCCGAAAAAGGTGCCAAAGGTTGAGTTTTAAAATTAAAAGACTTGAAAAATCCTCCACTTAGTTGTCCCAATAAAACAGCAGGCGTGCTGGCTGGCGACAAGGACTGTGAGATTTGCCTTGGGGATTTAGACGGTGGCGGGCGGTCTCCTGCTAGCAGGACCATTGGGGAGAGACCTGAGACAAAGTCCGTGGAGGAGCCTAGTCGCACCCGAGCGGGAAGCTGTATCCTGGGGAAAAAGGAGAGGGGGGGAATATATCAGTGAGGAAGAAGGCTATGCACAGTGGCAGAAAAGGGAGATAGGGCAGGTTACAGTTACAGCAGCAGACATGGATTAAGTTACAGTGCAAACTCAGCCCACATTAATTAACTCATGCATATTACTGCTTCGGACTAAGTTGCTAACACAGAAATTTATGTTTACTTTAAATGCAAGCAAGAAAATGAAAAAGAAATATAACCATGTTGCTTTAGTTGCAATTAATTAACACACAGTTCAATCAGTTACTAAGACAAATAAGTCCAATTGAGTGTCCACCAATCAGCGTTCCTCAGTAATCAGCATCGAAAAAGGCGCTAAAGGTTGAGCTTTAAAATTAAAAGACTTGAAAAATCCTCCGCTTTGTTGTCCCGATAAAACAGCAGACGTACTGTCTGGTGGCAAGGACTGTGAGATTTACCTTGGGGATTTAGATGGTGGCGGGCGGTCTCCTGCTAGCAGGACCACTGGGGAGAGACCTGAGACGAAGTCCGTGGAGGAGCCTAGTCACACCCGAGCGGGCAGGATGGAGATGTACATTTCATAATCTAGTAATTAAAGGTTTTGAAGGAGCTCGGTAGACCAATCTAAAATGGGAGTTGTGTATACTGCCCAAAGCTATTCATCATATGGAAACAAATTATTTTCATAAAGCGTTGCCATGAACAGTTGATTCCACTCACCAGTTGAAAATACCGAAGTTCTTAGGTATTATCAACATTCCAGTATTTCAGGATAAGTTTTTGACTGCAATTATACTGCCTTAAGAATCTAAAGCTCTGTCTTTGAATAGCTAACCCTATTATATCCTTCAAAAATGATGACATATTGGTATAAAATTGGTCGAATTTTAACTATTTTATCTATAATTGAAAGTGCTTCTTTCCATCATCTAGAAATCAGCTCACATAACCATAAGGAATGAATTAAGTCTGCATTTTCTATCTAGCAATGCCACTATTTAGAGCTGTCTTTTAGTTTCACCTTGTGCAAGTTCTGCAGAGTGAAATACACTCTACGAGCCCTAAACACACAAAAAAATATGCCTACGCGCCACATATCCGAGTTGCGTAGGCAGTCTTAAGTGTGAACGTCACACAGCATTCATGGCATTCACCAAGGGTGTGCAAGACACATACGCACCTGACTCCCCAACCCCATGGGCAATTCTGCACTGGGGTGGTCGGGGGCATGTCTGGGGCATGCCTGCACTATGTGCCATTCGCTAAGATGTGTAAGTGCCAGGCACGGGGGGCACAGGATATAGCAGCTGGGACCCTGCCATAACCCAGTGTGTGCTCCCATGATCCTTGCCTGCCATGCGTGGTGGGAATGGGCTATAGACCTCCGTGCAGCCCCAGCCCACTAGGCTGCTGGGAGGGCTGGGACAGAGTATCAGGCAAGTGCCCTGCCAGTTGTGCAATGTTCCCACTTTACACGGCACTGCTCCTGTGCTGTGTGCCCTCCACATAGGTGCAAGGGATCCACTATGGGACCCAGGTCGGGCATCCGATTGGATGCCTGCCCAGGTCTGCCCCTTTGCGTCAGGCCACCCCACATGCTCCTGCACAATGGAGGGGCAGGGCCACAGAGAAGCACAACACAGGTTCATGCTGTCATGCATACCGTGCACCCTGCACCTGTCTGGCGCCATGGAGGTATGCAGGTGGGATACCTTTGGTGCGTATCTTCCACCCCATTAGTGAATAGGGGACAATTATTTTAAATTGTATAGATCTGTCTCTAGAAACAGTATATTTATTAATTGACAACACACAGAGAGCTGCACATCAAGTTATAGAATGAGACAAAATGCAATTAAAATCTTGCAAGAAAAACTCACAGTTGATTTGGCTTCCCATACCAGTGGACAAAAAAAGCATGGCACTGAACCCTGGCACTTCAGGTCTGACATGAGACCCTTCATCACCCCCTGAATTTTTTTAGCAAGATTTTAATTGCATTTGTCTCATTCCTTAGCTTGGCATGCAGCTCCCTGTTTTTCTGTGATTAGTTTATATTGCCTTAGCTAGCACACCCACCTTTTTGGTAGTACACACAGAACCAGTGTTTGCAATTCATTAATTGCTGTATCAAAAGATCACATTGTTTCTGTGGCAGACTTCTATTGATTTCCTTGGACTATCCATGTTTCGCTCCATTGAAAACATTTTCCTTGCCCTGACATAATTTTGCCATTAACCATGCAAGTAGTCCTTTCCAGCTTCTTTACATAAATCTGCCAAGCTCTTCCTCCACCAAAACATTGTATTTAAATTCGGTGCCCTTTCTCACCTGTTGTATTCTTTTTGATACATAATTCTTAATTGTACTTATTTAAAATAATCTGTATAAACCAGCCCATATTTTTCTCTACAGCTTTCCCAGTCCATAAACTTATTTTCAGAGATCAGGCCCATCTATCTGGAGATACCCCCTTGCTTCCACATATGAAAGTGAATTACTTTTCTATTTATTTTGATATTTGGATTCTTCCAAAGTTTGCTTGCTATGAATTTCTTGGTAATTATTTTGGTTTTAGTAAGATATTTCCTCATCAAAGAAGGGCTCTTGGGATAGTGAGTAAAAGGAGAAGGAGGGCTGTGGGCTCTGAACCTTGAGGGCTGAATTGGGGTAGTTAAGTCCAGGAGATGTCCTGGGGTGAAATGGGTTCCAGATCATGGTCCATCTTATCTGGGTCCCATACTCAAGGGTGCCTGTATTTCAGGGCCGGTAGCCCCACCAGCTCCGAAGTCTCGTCCATCTCGGGTAGTATTGTGCAATGCCAGGTCTATAAAGAACAAGACAGCTATTATTGCTAATCTTGTTGTAACAGCTGACCTGACATGTATCACCGAGACCTGGCTGGATGAAAATGCAGGTCCGATCTTGGAGGCAGCTATTCCTGCCGGGTTCTCGGTGATACACCACTCGAAATTGGACAGCAGAGACGGGGGTGTAGCCATCTGTTTTAGAACAGAATTGGGCCTTGCAGTGGTCCCAGTTGAGATCCCCAGATCATTTGAGTGTACTGTAGCTGCAGGTGTGGGGTGCAGGATCATTCTCATCTACTGCCCACCTGGGGGTAAGAAAATGTTCCTTCTGGAAGTCATAGACTTCATAGCCGACATGGTGTTGGAGTTTCCCAGGTCAATGGTACTGGTGACTTCAACGCCTGGGTCGATGATGAACTCTCGCAGTTTGGTCATGACTTCCTTCAACTTATGAACATGTTGGGCTTCACACAGGCTGTTGCTTCTGCAACCCATAATCAGGGTCACTCACTCAACCTGGTTTTTCTCCTAAGAATGGAAGCCTCTGACCTGGTGGTGGAACCGGTTGGATGATCTGACCATTACACTGTAAGGCTCAATCTCTGGGCTCCCCCCCTTTAGGCCTGCCCCGGTGGAGATGATCAAATTCTGCCCTTTGAGGGATGTTACTCCTGTCGATCTTTTGGCGATTCTAGATCTATTGAGATTTCCAGATGGTAGCGAGGGTCCAGAGAACCTAGTCCAAGCCTATAACAAGGCTGTGGAGGGAGCTCTGTGCTCCATTACATCTGTCCAAGTTCGTCCCCTTACTCTTCGCCCTCGGTCCACTTGGTTTGATGGGACCTTGAGGGAGTTGAGTCGACAGGGACAAAGGCTAGAATGGTACTGGTGGAGATCTGCCCTGGATGCCGACTGCCTTAGATTGATGGAACATTATCGAATCTATCAATCAACAATCTCCCATAAGAAGGCAGAGTTCCTGTCCGGGGAGATTGCTGTGGCTGAAAATCGACTGGCTAAGCTCTTTTGAACTGTAGACAGTCTGTGCAATCCAACTTGTCTACAAGCTCGGAAAGTATTTTCAAAAGATAAGTGTAACGAGTTCACTCAATTCTTTGCTAATAAAGTGGTCGACATTAGGGCAGAGATCCATTCAGCATGCTCTATAGGGGTTTACAGTGGCCGGTTTATGGTTACTCTGCCTCGGTTTTCTTGGGTTCACTTTGACAGGCCGGCAATCTCCAATGTTGTGCGGATTGTCCTGGGGATGCAGCCTACATGCTGTAGTCTGGACTTGGGCCCTACACACCTCATTTTGGGATGTGTGGATGTCATCGTCCCTGTTCTGGCAGGGATAGTTTGGTGTTCTTCAGAGTTAGGTGTGTTTCCAAACTTCCTGAAGGAGGCGGTGGTGACACCTCTCCTTAAAATATATTTTCTGGACCCAGACTGCCCTGCTAACTACAGGCCAATCTCTAACCTTCCCTTTGTTAGGAAGGTGATAAAGAAAGTAATTGCCCTTCAGCCAGAGAACCATTTGACCTTCCATGACATCTACAATTCCCTCCAGTCCAGTTTTCAGAAGAGGCATAATACTGAGACTGCTCTGGTTTGGGTGCTCAATGATCTCCTGATTGCTATAGATCAGAAGTGCTGTTCATTCTTGGTCCTTCTTGATCTCTCATCAGCCTTCGACACCATGGACCATGGGGAGCTGCTCGTGTGCCTGAGAGACATCTCTGGCCTGTTGGGTATGGTCCTCAGTTGGTTTAGACATTTCCTCACTGGCAGAACTCAGAAAGTGGTGTCTGGGATTTATTCCTCAGTTTCATTCTCTCTGTCATGTGGGGTTCCTCAGGGCTCTGTGCTGTCCTCGATGTTGTTCGCAGTGTCCTTGCTGCCATTGGGAGACATTGTGAGATGGTATAAGCTGAGGTTTCACTTTTACACAGGTGAAACCCAGCTCTACCTGTCTTTTGCACCCGATCAGGATAGAGCAGTCTCTGTCTTCAATAGGTGCCTCGTTGAACTCTAGGATTGGATGCTGGCCAGCTGATTAAGGTTGAATCCCAATAAGACTGAGGTGTTGGTGGTGGATCTGGGTCACGGGATAAAGAGGACAGGGGCACGATCTGCCTCCGGGCTTCAGCTTGGAGGTAGCCAGCTCATGCCCTCAGTTCAGGTGTGAAATCTGGGGGCGATTTTTGATGAGAGGCTGACACTGCATACACAGGTGTCGGCAGTAGTCAAGTCCTCTTTTTACCATCTGAGGAACATCACCCAGATTAAGCACCTTGTTCTATCATCCGACCTTCCAATGTTGATCCACGCCTTTGGGCCTTCATGCCTTGACTAATGTAACTCCCTCTACCTAGGGCTTCTGGGGGTTGTTATCCATCACCTGCACCTGGTGCAGAACACTGCAGCCAGGCTACTGACAGGGGTTTCCTTGGCCAGTCGTATCAGCCCTGTGCTTCATGAACTGCACTGGCTGCCTGTTCAGTGGTGGATCTCTTTCAAGGTCAGTTTATTGACCTATAAGACCCTACACGGACAGGGTCCTGGCTATCTGCAAGAGCTCCTGGTTCCTTACTTCCCCCTTCGACCCCTCCGCTCAGCTGATGAGGGATTGCTAGAGATTCCCAGGATTAGATTGAAAACTTCTGGTGCTAGAGCATTTATGTATGCAGCCCCAACCCTGTGGAACTCTCTACCTCGCTGGATTAGAGCGTGCCTGACCATAGAGAGTTTTAAGACGGCTTTAAAAATTCATCTGTTGTATTGTGCCTTTGAGGAGTAATTATATGAATACTGTTGATTACATATCATATTAATGTATTTTTATTGTATTGTACCATTTTACTTTGTTTTTATGCTTTTATTGAACAGCGCTTTGAAAAGTAATTGAATTGCGCTATATAAATAAATGTTATTATTATTGTTATTAAAGTACTAATATTCTAAATTATGACACTGTTACTTTTTTTAAATTGCAAAGGTGCAAACTGCAGATTTGCTACTGATAAATCTGTATCTTTATCTATTGACCAGTGTACTGTCTAATGGAAATTCTTCCCTCCTTGCTTCTGGTAGCATGACTTCATATTTAACCATATATGTAGTACAGATGAACTCTATAAACAGTTTTTCATTTTTGTAAACCAGTTTTCCAGAACATATGATATTATTGACTGAAAAATATAGGAAATGTGGGGGATTGCTACCTTTTTCAAAACCTGTACTTTGCCCTAAAGTGAGAATGGAATTTTTGACAACCTAGAATGTTATTTTTAATATCATGTAAAAGTGGTAATTGGTTTTTATATATATATATATATATATATATATATATATATATATATATATATATATATTTATATGTATATATATATTGCTCAATTTAACTCCTAAATATTGCATAAAGTCTGTTTTGACAGTAGTATCAAATACAGACATTCCCTGTGTTGAATGTATATTAAATGACAGTATTTCTGATTTGCTTTCATTAATAGTATATCCAGTAACTTTGTAAAAAAGAGTTATTACTAATTTTATTCTGATAGGCTTTCCTTTGAATTCTCCAACAACAAAAGCACATCATCTACGTATGCTTGCAACTTGATGACTTCATTATCTATCTCTCTATGGCCAGTATTTTCCTAGATCTAATCTCAATTAATGGAATCTGCAAAGCAAGTACAAATTAGGATAGAGACAATGGAAAGCCCTATCTGACTTCCCTAGACATTATAACACCTTCAGTCAGTTTATTAACATTTTATGTTTAGACCTAGAGAAGTCATATAGGGCCTTAACTGGTTCCACCATGCCGTGGCGACAAGACTATCGCCAACCTCCCCCACAGCAACACATGGTCGCAGACATCCCCGACACTGCCAGGTCCTGACCCTGACTGGGGATCACACTGACACCTGTTCGATGTTCATGCAGGGGGGACTGCACCCCCACACCACCCAGATTTATAGATTCAAACTCCTGGAGGGGGACAGATGTTGGGGAAGAGCAACCAAATTCTGGCATCAATGACACAGTCATCGCTCTAACAACCCAGTTGACACTGTGGGTGTCGACGGGTTGGTGTTGCTGTAAAAATTTCACTGTTACAATGGTATATGATACTGGTTGAATGTGAATACTTGCATGTATTGCCTATTAGGAATAAAAACATTCTGACTGTAATGCATTGCTGTCTGTAAACATAGAAGTATCCTGTTAGTAATGATTTTAGCAACTATTTTAAATTCATTGCTCAAGATAGATAATGGTCTATAATTGTGTACCCTTTTAACTTCCCTTGCCTTGTTTTGGTATTAATGTAATGAACACTGACTTAGAGGAATTGGGTGTACTGTTTTTTTGGATGACTCAGAAGAACAACTCAAAAAGTGGGGGGGAGGGGTTACTTTCACTGACAAAGCTTCATAATATTCTAATGTGAAGAGATTAGGTACTAATTCCTGACATGAATCTGCCTAACATACTATTTCCCGACTCCTTAATCCCAACTCACATAATGCTGACAGGTACTTAATGCTGACTTCTGAAATCCTGACAGTTATACAAATATACTCTATTACAGAGACCTATGCATGCTGTAGTTGTGCAAATGCAGGCTATTGTTGCTGTGCTTCTCATGCCTTCCGGGCAGCAAAATTAAAATTAAAAAAAAATTAAAAATTTTGCTCTGTTTAAATCCTGCATCATTCATCCTGTTGTTGTTTCCATGACTGAAGCAGGATTAAAACAGAACCAAATAAATATTTGTATTTGTTTCCTGGACTGAAGCAGCATTTTAGTATGGTTTAATTTTGCAGCCTGGAACATGATGGCATGAGAAGCGCAACAGCCACAGCCTGCATTTGCACAGCTACAGCCTGCATCAGCATGCATCTGTCAATTTCATTTAACCTCTTACATTTAACAACCCTGTATCAATCTCTGTCTACAAAATTATACCATGCATTATATTCCTGCCCTGCTTTGGTCTGAGAAACACGTAAAAATATTTCTTCAGTTTGGTTTAAAGCAGGTTTTACCAGGTATGCTATGATTTGTTGTGCGCTGTTGCAGACCGATTCAGGGTATTAAATGCAGCCTGTATTTGCTGTGTGTAGTAAATGTGGTATACTTTAGAGTGGCATATAGCAATATGGGATTTTGACAGATGGGCTCATGATAATACGGGTTTTTGACAGACAGGATTTTGACAGATGGGATTTAAATCACATTGGGATTTCGGAGTCAGATTTATGTTTGCCGGGTAAAATTATGTTGGGAATTAGTATGGATGTGAAGCCATCATCCACAGAGCATTTTCCTTTAGCCATTGATTTAATAGAATCAGTGATTTCTTCTTGACTTATGGGGGCCATTAGTAGCACAGTCTTTTGTTGAGTTAGCTAGACAGAGTAAAAACAGGCTGTATAATAATTTAAGTATCTCTCAGAGGATTGTTCTGTGATATACAGTATACAGTTCTTTGTAGAATTCCAAAAAGCAGTCAGATACTCAGTCTCTTTCTGTTTGTAATATGTCATGCTTGTCATATACTGCCATTATCTTTGATTTTCTGTCTGCTGTTTTTAATCTTTTAGGTAAAGATTTCACAGAAGTTTTACTCATGAGATGCCAATTTTTGTTTTGTTTAAACCAAATATTTTTAACTTTATATATTTCAGTATTATTTATATATTTATTTTTCATATTTTCATATTCTGACCTTCTTGATGCATCCCCTTCCTTGACCCTTTTCCACTTCTAATATTTTTTTGTCCACTTCTAATAGAATTGCTTCCTTTTTTTATTTTTCCAAAAAGCTTCAGAGAATAGTTCCTTGTTGCATAGCCTTGATAGCATCCCAAACAGAAATAATATTATTTTCATCTATTGTATTATAATCTATAAATTCCATTATTTCATTAATGTTTTCTATAATGAATAATTAAATTTTTTAATCAATTGTTATTAAACCTCCATACTGAGTCTTTTACAAAGGTGTATAAAACTCACATAAAAAAATACCATACTGTGACCCAATATGTACACCGTTATGTCTTACAATTGATGTATGTCTTATAGAATGTTTTTATGTGTGTAATGATCAATCAGTTTAAACAAACAAAAAAATGTGACTTGACTTGCTAAGAAGTGTGTGAAACCATGGTTTGTAGGGATCACTAGATGACCTCAAGGCTATGCCCCTAGAAAAGATATATCTACAGATGTAATCCAGAATATAGGGAAACTATCCACATGTACAACAGTGAAGTAAAGAGATTTCATCGGCTGTTTTACACAGCCAGCTGAACTTCAGCTTTGCTCATGGAAGTATCAAGCAGGGAAGGAAAGATGGCAACCTGAGACAGACATGCTAATCTGATTGCTCTATGTCTTCAACTTTTACATGATTTTTCTAATGTTTCTCTCCTTTATTAATGAAATAGTGCTGCTTACCTGATAAATGAAAAGAGGAAAGAACATTCTAAGTCTTATCTGGAAGAGTATTCTTCATGCAGAATTATTCTGCTCGAGAAATATTTTTGATTGACTGTGAACCCCAGTGGTTGGGGGAGAGCCAGCACTGGCTTTGGATCCTCTATCCAGGAGGCCTCCCCTCCTGCCTCCACAAGTTCTTCTTCTAATAAATTTCTCATTGGGAAGATCAATCCTGAGCTGCCAACAGTAGCAAAGAAGTTGTTTCCCACATCTTTGGCATCAGTACTATAGACGAAGATGGAAACTGTTACATTGGCACCAATGCCAGTGCAATCTCCTATAGCTGCAGCTGAGTTAATTGTGCAAGCTTCCCTGGTAGACAGTGAACCTGCAGGCTGCAGTATGTAGCAAACTACATTGAAACTGCTTCATGTTCATTCTTCTCGTGCACACATCATTGAATCAATGGGAGACTATTAATAAAATATTAGAGTGGATACAGTATTTGGACAGAAGATATGACACTTTCAATGCCAAATTCGATTTTCTGCAGCAAGACAGTAAAACAAACAGAGAGTCCATGTCAACAATGAAAAAGCAGGTTGAAATAAATACCAGCAATATCGCAACTTCCTCTGACAAAACTAAAGCTGTTGAAAGTGACAACTCTTGGCTTGGAAAAGATAACTATAATATGAACTACAACACTGAATTATTGGAAAACCAAGTAAGATATAAGAATCTTTGAATTGTGGTCTGCATCAAAAGCTGGACCCTGAATTAGAATCTGTGAGGAAGCTTATGAAGAATATATTTGTGGAAGTATATGACTTGCCTTCTGACAATTTTCCATTTCTAAAAGTGAATACCTCATTTCATCATGCTCAGATCACATCATCAGTCAGTACTGAGCAAACAGATCTGAATTCTAACGTTGCCATCTTTATTTCATTTGCCTTCAAATCAGACAACTTTGATCTTCAAGTTGTCACAAATAAAAAAATATATTAACCTACAGCAGACACTGTTGTAGTGTCTTTCCAGATTCTACCTTTCCTACTCCACAGCAAAGGAGAACGTTTCTTTCCTATTGACAAGACATACTAGAGTTTGGAGCACAGTTTCAGTTGTTCATATCTACTAAGGTACACATTTAATGACAAAGTATATGCCTTTGTTTAAGTTGACCAACTTGCTGAGTTTCTTCAAAGCCATTATAAAAAGGACTCTGATGCAGATGCTGGATGTCTCACCCCTTCAGAGCAAGAGATATCAGTTTCAGCAGAAGCTGCTGAGGTACTTGAACAAAGTATCTGTTTACAATATTTAATTCAGAGAAAATTATAATGACATATTTGAAGTATACATAGGGACTGAATTATAACAAAATAAAAAATACTGAGTCAACTAGAGTAACATACAAATATAGGTTTAATTTTAATATATTAGGAAGATGGAGATGGGGTAAGGGGAAATGAATAAACTGTGTAAAAATGAAAGGTCTCATTAAAAAGTTTATTCTTTTGGTGTGCAATCTGTCTGTGAGGTTGTGTGTTATGACTGATTAATTAATGAATTGTAATGTACCTCCACCCAATGAGTTGGACTTGTAATTTCTTTTACAAATGGTTGCTCTGTGGATAACACAGTTGCTTTTTTCTGTATTATTATTTTTAAAATTGATAACATATAATTACAAAAAAAGGAAGTATCAAGAAATGCTGATGAAAATGTACTCAAGCAATGCAACATTACAGATCTGCAATAACTCAAAATACTAGTCAAAAGCTAACAAAATGCCCTTTAATAGTGGCAGCGATTGATCAGAAAAAAATAAGAGCTGAGGACTTATTAATGCCTTGATTCCCCTGGATGACTTGCCCTCACTGGTACATGAGTTTGCTACCTCCAGACTTGGTTATTGTAATGCCTTGTACTGCAGGGTGAGTGGAGGTGTGCTATGATGCCTGCAGCTGGTGCAGAATGCTGCAGCCAGGTTACTGATGGGCCTAGGAAACTGGAACAGCAGAACTTGCCACTGGAATGTACAGGGGAACTCACTATTGTCCGCCAGCATGATGCAAACACACAAACTACATAAAATGGAGCTTGCAGGAGGATGTTAAAGGATACAGCCAACTATAAAATCTGTTATCAAGCATCAGCACTTGAAGCTGTAGTTTAATTCATTTCCAGACAAGCAATTAAAAATAGTGAGAAACAATGCATACAGATAAGCAGCAACAGGAACAGCTCCAGTGGTAGCAACAGTTCAGTTTCATAAAGTGAAGCTTGACCTAGTTATCTAAAGCAATGTGAGTCTGTGCAAATTCCTACAAAAAAGTGGTATGTGCTATGTACTAAGGCATCCAAACTTGAGCATCCAGGCCTCTCTCCATTGCCCAGTGCTTTGATTCACTGGGGATCTTTAGCAGGGGGCCATGATAACAGACTTAGTAGTTGGCTAGATCCTTTAACAACCTCCTGTGAGCGTCACCATTTTTGGTTTGTGTTATTGATGGGCCTACCCTGGTCTTGTCATATAACTCTGGTTTTGCATGAACTGTATTGGCTGCTGATGAAGTGGTAAGTTACCTTCAAGGTCAGTTTGCTGGGCTATAAGACTATATATGGCCTGGTTCCTAGTTATCTGAGTGACCTCCTTATACCCCATATCAGATTTCCTGTCCCCTCTTCTACTCTGAGCAGTGCCTCCTAGCAGTTCCCAGAGTTAGGCTTAAAACCACTGGCAATTTACTTGTGTGGGTCCTACCCTGTGGAATAGGCTTCCTCAGTATCTTCAGGAGCCCCCCCCCCCCAGTGAAAGCATTTAAGCAAGGCTTACAGACCTACTTGTTTCAGGATGCTTATGGCTGTATATGGTAAGTTCCTGGCTTGATGCTGCTGGACCTGACGCTATAACTATTTTATTAAGCTGCATTGTTGCCCGTATTTATTTGAATTATTGTTTTTATCATATTTTTTGTTGTGTTTTAATAAGCTGTTCTATTGTATAGCACTCTGAGCCCCATAGAATGAGTGCTTGACAAATAAAGGATTGCTTTACTTACATATTTACTTACTACTTATAGAATTTTTGAGTTAACATGTAACATTCACAGCTGCTAATACATAGAAGCATAGAATTTGCAGGCAAATAAGGACCGCTGGCCCACCTAGTCTGCCCATTTTTCCCTGCCTATAGCATCACCACAGATTCTACTCGCTCTCAGGCCCATTAACCCCCTTCCCTTTCCTTAAGATTCCTTTTTGCCTATCCCATACATTCTTGAACCTCACCACTCTTTTTGCCTCCACCACATCTGCCGGAAGACTGTTCCAGAAATTTGCCACACTTTAATTGCTTCCTTATATCTCTCCTGAATCTACACCCCCTCCAGCTTCTTATCATCCCCCTTGTCCTTGAGCACATTTTTTTTTCTGAAAAATACTTCCTTCTTGTACCTTGTTTACTCCTGTGAGGTATTTATTTATTTAACTCTCAGATTAAACACCTTTGTGCTAAGAGCTCATTTACAAAGGTTACACGTCATGATACATAGACAGTAGTATGGTAGGAAGACAATGAGCGACAGTACAAAGGACAGTATAATTAATTACATGATCAATAAACTGATAGGCACTGTACAATGTATGCCTGGGCTATTGTCTCACAAAACCTAGAACTAAAAAAGAGACTTACTAGTAATAGAACAACTACTAGAATTGCGTAATTGCATAGAACAGCCCAGGGTCCTTGTCCAGAGAAGAGAGAGAGAGAGAGAGAGAGAGAGAGAGAGAGAGAAAAACAGGGTAGCAAGATTAGGGTGAGGGAAGGGGGAAAGTGGAGTTACAGTGAGTGATGTGGGAGTCAAGGTAAGAGCTTGAGAGAGGCGGCAAGGGAGGGGAGAGGGCAGGTGAGACAAATGGGAGGTAGGTTGATTATATTGGTGGAGTGTATTGGAAGGCAGAGGTAGGTATAGGAAAGAGGGTAATGAGGAAAGGTCTCTATCAAATCCCTCCTTTCTCTGTCTTCCAGGATGTACATATTTAGGTCCTTTAGTCTCTCCTAGTAGGGCTTCCGATGTAGACCCTGCACCATTTTAGTTGCTCTCGTCTGGACCATTCCCACTGTTTCTTTGTCCTTTCTGAGATGTGGTCTCCAGGACTGGACACAGTACTCTAGTTGGGGTCTTACCAGTGATCTATACAGGGGCAGCACCACCTCCCTTTTTCTGCTGATAATACCCCTCCCCATGCACCCCAACATCCCACTTGCCTTCCCAACTGCCTTGTCGCACTACCTGGCCACCATTAAATCATCCTATATGATCATCTCCAGGTCTTTTTCCTACTTGGTGGTCATCAGTAAAACCCCACCATTTTGTATTCCACCCCTCAGTTTTTGTGCCTCAAGTGCATTATCTTGTATTTTTTTTCCTTTAAACCCAGCTGTCACACCCTTGACCATGCCTTGAGTTTTCTTAGGTTACTGCTCATCCCATCCACTCCCCCTGGAGTGTCCACACTATTGCAGAGTTTGGTGTCATCTGCAAAGAAGCAGACCTTCCCTTCCAAGTCCTCTGCAATATCACTTATAAAGACATTCAAGAGGACCGGTCACAGAACTGATCCCTGAGGCACCCTCCCTTGATCTGAATGAACTCCTTTTACCACCATCCTCTGCTGCCTATCCCTTATCCAGTTTCTCACCCAGATTACCACCTTTGGACACACTCTTAAGCTACCCAGCCTACTTACTAGTCTCCTGCGTGGAATGGTGTTGAACACCTACTGAAATCTAGGTAGGCTACATCCACCACTCCACCCTGATATAGTTTCTTGGTCACCCAGTCAAAAAGCTTTATCAGATTCATTTGACATGAACTCCCCCAATGAATCCATGCTGCCCCATGCCATATAACCCTTTGGATTCACGATATTCCACAATTTTTTCTTTCAGCAGTGATTCTTTTAACTTTCCCACCACAGAAGTCAGGCCAACAAGCCTATATTTTCCAGTCTCTTAGATTCTTCCCTGATATCACTTTTTGAAGTGGGACTACACCTGCCCTCCTCCAGTCCTCTGGAACCACACCTGTTTCCATAATGCTATTAAACAGGGCCATCAGATGTGCAGCCAGTAACTCCCTAAGCTCCCACAATACCCTTAGGTGAGCTCATCTGGCCCCATTGCTTTGTCCACTTTCAAATCTGTGAGTCCTTTCAGGAATCTCTCCTCTGAAAAAGGACTAGTGTCCACCTCCCTCCCTCCAATGCTCCTGTTACATTTTTGTGGCCCTGCCCCATTACTTTCCTCTGTGAACACTGAAGAAAAGTATTTGTTCAGGATGTCTACCTTTTCCTGTACCCCTTTGCACAGCTCCCCCCTCCCTTTTTAACCTTACAATCCCACCCCTATTCTTCCTTGTTTTGCTTATATTCCTAAAAAATTTCTTGTCCCCTTTTGTTACTGCTTTGGCTATTCTGTTTTCAGTTTGGGCCTTTGTGTTCCTTCCTACTCTTCCTACTTTCCTCTGTTTCCCTTGATACACCTCCCCATCCTCTTCCCTATGCATTTCCTTGTATCTTCTGAATGTTACCATCTTAGCTTTTACATTTTCTGCCACCTCTTTCAAGAACCAAAGCAATCTATTTTTCCCCTTTCTTTTGCTCCCTTGATTAGGGATTAGTTGCCTTCACTATGACCCTTTTTAGTTTTCCCCACTGTTCTTCCACCCAACCCAGTTCATCACCCCCTCCTCCCACCATATCATCCCTGAGGCATTCACCCATCTTCATAAAATCTGCCCTCCTGAAGTCCAGGACCCTCTCAACCATGCAAGTATCCTTGCCAAAACTTTTTCTAGAATTGACTTTATGAGAGATGTATAGGTGCTAGAACAATGCCTACGCACACAACTTAATATTCCTATTTATTACATTCCATGGATTTTGTTGACTATGAAGTGGCAGCCTGTTGTTTTGGGAAAAGATTCCACCAGTGATTAAAAAATGAAGGAATTAGTGGGGCTTTCATTCATACTTTATTCAAGCAAGATAACTCTGTTAAGTTACAACATCTCCTTTAGTGTATGGCTTGCTTCTTTCCCCTTTCACTGTGGGGTAGGCAGAAGCACAGGAAGATTATGTGACTTCCTCAGTTTCACACAATGAGTAAGTGGTACTGGTGAATCTGGATGTCCTGCTTTCCAAGTCAGTGTTCTAATCTGTGGACCATACTGCTTCATAGTTCTTAAATTTATGAGATTCCTTAATGGATGAAAAGGTGAACTGAGACTTTCTTGATATTTCAGTGAACACAATTGGGCACTACAGAAGCAATGTTTGATTCCAAAGAGTTGTGTACTCATTTGAAAGGGATAATATCCCTTGGGAGAATGCTAGCATTCATGGCATAATGCATCTGTCAAGTTTGGCTACTCTAGCTTAGTATTGTACCTCACTGAAAGAGCAAAATCCCCAGGTAGGAAAATTAGGCTGTGCAGGCCATATGGCTCAAGCATGTTGCCATGATTCTGCAAAAGAGCCATCAATATCTGTTGAAGATATCATCAGTCATGCTTATTATTATTTTTGTTCAGGCTGGAAGATGATAGAAGTATTAAAATAATACCAAGTAGTTTGTGTTGTTGAATCAAAAACTGTATGTCTTGTTAAGCTTTGAAATAACACTCAACAGACAGCTACATAAATCATCAGATCTGAAGGACCACTTTTGTTTTCAAACACTAACAGATGACAAGGTTAACATGAAAGTTTTACTTGGCTGCTGGTTAGCCATATTGTAACTGATGTGAATCACCATTCTGATAACCCATGTTTGTGTCCTGATCCCCTGCCCCGGGAAGGATGGTTTGCTCCTGCCACTAAACAACTGCCCTGACTGGCATAGTAAGAGGTAGAAATGTCGGTAAGGAGTATGTGGCTCCTGACTTGAAGTGGTGGTGAAGAATATATTTCTGCTACTGGTGCCAGTCAGATTTTGGCATTAGAAGCAGTGACATTATAAGCCCTGTCCTGTACTGGCCTGGCAGGTGCCTGTTTGTTAGAGTATTGTTTGAGTATCTGAAGCTGGATTTTCAAAACCACCAAAGATCATGCAGGGTGGCAAAATCTGTGAGCAAAAGGGGGCTTCCCTTGTGCAACTGCATGTTTTGCCACATTGGCATTATTTTCATATGTGGAGCTGGTTTGCGACAGGTTCCATGATTTAGAGCAGCTTGAGGCCATTTTCTGTGCATAGCTGTGCTGAAATTGCTCTTTCAACAACAAGGGTCAGAGGTGCAGCCTTTCAGTTTTACTTTTTCTACTGCTCTCCCCCTGCAATGTGGGACTTGATAAAAAGACTAAATTCTAACTTTAACTTTAAAAAGGACTATTGGAGACCCACTCCTAATTATTTTGGAGATTGCTTTTTTGAGAGAGAGCTGCTGGGGGAGTTTTATTTGCAACAAGGTGCAAATAAAAATGGCACCAACTTTAAATTCCTTGGCTCAGCTCCGTGACCTGCTGGGGGTTTCCAGCAGTTAAATCATGCTGTTCTTTGTTCAGGGAGTGACTTTCAGCAACAGGGATCAGAGGTGCAGCCTTTCAGCTTTACTTTTTCTGCTGCTCTTCCCCTGTGACATGGGACTTGATAAAAAGACTAGATTTTTACTTTTATTAACTTTAAAAAGGACTATCGGAGACCCTCTCCTAACTAATTTGGAGATCACTGGTTTGGGTGGGCTGCTGGGAGAGTTTTGACTTGGGTGAGTTGCTGGGGGGAATTTTTGCCCACCCTCCTGCCCCCTCCTCCACATCTATTAAATACACTATCACTCTACAAGCTCTGCATAGTGGATGACACTGTCCATATTGCATACTTGGGAGAAGTGGTATCTTTTTTTTTTCCTCCTTTGAGTTTACAGTGTTGTTAAATGTATTCAAAACTGTCCTGCTTATTAACTGTGCCTAAACTTATAGTAAGGAAAATCACTATATTATTTTGATCACTGGCTCTTAGTTCTTGTCTTTTCTAAATCAGCTATAATTCTTGACCTACAGTATGACTTAAAATCTTGTCTACTCAAAATTGCTTTCATTTTTGACCAGTGAAAATTTACCTCTCCGTAACTGTGTCTGCACATCTGTTCTATATGTACAATTAGCCTATGGGTGGTGCTGACAGAGTAATGTTGATGTGGTTAGGTTCTGTGGAAACTGTATTCTAGCTATGGTCCCTAGTCCCTTCATTCTATCACAGTTATTAATTTATGATTAACCTACTTTGATTGGGTGTTGCTCTTCTGTCCTCCCCTGGACTTGACTGTTATGGTTCTATATGTAAGACTGCTAACAGGTATTATATAGCATGTGTCTTACTCACCCTAATGGCATTGCTCTTCTCTCTGGCCTTTCTTCTGGCCTATCTTCCTCTATTTGTTGTTCCCGTGGGGCAGTAGTCAAATTGCTCATCAGCTGATTTTACCTTCTTAAATCATATTGCTGCCAAGCAGCTGTATTACTGTCCCATTTGGTGCTTGAGACTAAAGTCTATATCCTTTATTACAGATCTGGCCAAAAGGTATGCTTGCCACCCTAAAATCTCTAGGCAATGTATAGTCATGCCCGGCCTGGTTGTACTTTTACATTTGCTTATCATTCTGGTGGGGGATATTGAACTAAACCCTGGGCCTACTACCACTCAGTTTACTGGCTCACCTACCTAGTGATCTACAAAAGGCCTAAAACGTGCCCATTTAAATGTCCGTTGTATTTTCCTAACCATGCTAAGCTTACTGCCTGGGTTACTCAGTGCAACCCGGACATTCTTGGTGTGATGGAAACCTGGCTAAAACCCAACATTCCAGACTCAGCATGTGCCCTACCTTGTTTTAACCTTACCAGGCTTGGCCATCCTGTAACAAATGTAGTGGTGGGTGGGTTACTGCTATACTACAAAAACACCTAAAGGTAACTCTCATACCTCATCAGCAACCTTCCCCCAGTCTGTGAGTCCCTCCATGCTCTAATCCTATTGGGAAATACAAAAAAGATGCATCTTGTCTGTGTATATAACCTTCTAAGAGGTGGTGTGAAAGGGTTAACCCATCTACTTGACTGTATTAGTCCCAAGGTGTGCTCAAATGAACTTCTGATGTTTGGTGACTTTAACCTAAATTGTATGGGAGTTAATGTCAAAGAATATGAATCTTTGCTGGCTGGTCTTGATCTCTTTCAACTTATAAAGGAACCTACTATGCTCTCTTCATCTGGGGCACAAATTCCTTCCTTGACTGTGTTCTGGCAAATAGGCCTGAGAGGATTGTCTCAGTTGGAACCTTCCCTGATTCGATCTCTGATCATGCCCCCACATACTATGTCTGGAAAGTTCTCTTCCCCCAAAATACCCTCTAAGGTTACTCACATGAGAGATTTCTCTAATTTCAGCCTAGAATCCTTTCATGCAGATCTGGCTCTCTCTGACTGGTCCACTGTACTAGCTGCTAATGATGTACTGTGGCTCTTAATAAGTTCCTTAGCATCTTCTCCCTAATGCAAGATAAACATGCCCCACTCACAAAAAGGAGAGTCAGGGCTACTGCCACAAAATGGTTGCCAGATGGTCTGTTTTTCTTTATGGAGTATAGGGACAAATGCTGGCTATGTTCAAGGCTTCCCATGAGATGCCTGTCTTCTATGAATATAGACATCAAAGAAATGCATGTAAAAAAGCCATATGTACTGCTATGAGTGAGTTTTGTATGTCCATTCTGCTGATTTCTGCTAGAGACCCTAAGAGATTCTGGCAAAATATTAAAAACATAGTTTGTGGCACCAAAATGGTCCACGCTACCGACATGCTAATTGGTGGTGTAAATTGCAATAATGCCTCAACCATTGCGAATGCCTTTAATGCCCAGTTCTCTGACCTGTCTGCCTTTACCTCCCTTTTTCCCTCCACGGAATCGCATGTTCCATCCGACTACTCCACTCAGGGCCTGACCATCAACCACCATTATACCTTAAAACTGTGTCCATAAATGAGATGCGCAGACTCCTTGCTAGCCTCTCCCCCTTTGCCAGTGCCAGACATGACAATATGGAGCCCACACTCATTAAGTTGGGTGCTCCTTTCCTTGCCCTGCCAATTACCCACATCTTCAACACATCCCTTATCACTGGATCTATCTTTGACCTCTGGAAAGTTGCTCGGGTTGTGCCTATATTTAAACAAGGTGATCCAAAACTCCTTGAAAATTACCAGCCAACTGGCATTCTATCAGCTATCATCAAATTGATAGAAAATGTGGTTTTGGCTCTTGGCGAAGCAACCCTATATGAAGATGACCTAGTTCTACTAACTAAATCACAGGACATTCATGACATAAACTCTCAACTTCAGACTGACTTTGGAAGATTTCAAAAATGGCTCCTGGCTAATAGGTTAGCTTTAAACCTCAAGAAAACTCAGGCCATGCTATTTGGATCCAGGGCAAAAATTAAAGCATGCTCTTTCACTGAAAGTTGGTAGTGAGAATGGGTCCCCCTTGAGGGTTGTCAACTCCCTAAAATACCTCAGAGTCACCCTCAATCCTCAACTTAATTTCTCCCTGCACATTTGAAATGTGAGTAAGGCATCTAATAGTAAACTGGGTCTGGCCAACAGAGCTAAGAGCTGTCTCACATTCACTGCATGCCATGCCCTGGCTAATGAGATACTTCCCCCTAAGCTTTGTTATGGGGTCATAACCTTCACTTATGCCTCAAAAAAACAGTCTGTCGGAATGGGACATTGCTTATAATAACATTTGTCATTTTGCCCTCTCTGCTGCTCGACTTATTCATCATTGTGAGTTATATGACAAACTGGAGTGGCTGTCCCTGGGGAACTATCAAATGTTTGCGCTGGGCTGTTTCACTGACAAAATTGTCAGAACTGCCACCTCTCCAGTCCTAGCGGAGCTACTTAAGCCTGCTAACTCAGCATATCTTCTCAGGTCAAATGGCTCATCTCTCTTCCTTGTCCCAAAACCCAGAACATTCATGGGTGATTGGGCTTTTGCTTCATGTGCACCTCAGATCTGGAATTCCCTTCCTGTGCATGTTCACAGAGCCACCTCTCACAATAGTTTTAAAAACACCCTTTGGAATCATCTAAGGCTCACTGCAGCCTGTAACTGCACCTAAGCGGTGTGTCCCTCCATTTTTATTTATGATAGCACTTACTGCTCCTGTATGGTCACTGGCTGAGGCTGGCTCAAGTTTAAGCTTGTGCGTAAACTCTGAATTTGACTGCTACTTTATTAAGTTGAGACAATCAGTAATATTGTTTTACTGTATGCTGTCTAAGCTTGCTCCATTGTTGTACCCTGCATTGTCTGTATAGTCCCCTGAAATATTGCTTAATCCTGTGTAAACCTGGTCTTCTGTCTGTATATTCCATGTAATCTCCCAGGTCACACCTGAAAATAGGCATATGTTTGTCTAGTGTGCTTACCTGGTCAACAAAAGCTAAACAAATAAATAAATAACTAAGCCTGGTATTACCAGGCGTAACATCCTCTGCAGCTGTACCTGCTGCCCATACACAACTTGGGCTGAAAATATGACTGGCAGGTTGTGGCATGGAACTTAATGTCTGGGCCATCTTTGGCATTTTGAAAATTCAGCTCCTGGTCCATAGCCCATGTCTTCTGATTGGACTGAAAA
This sequence comes from Neoceratodus forsteri, assembly GCA_016271365.2. Classification (NCBI taxonomy): domain Eukaryota; kingdom Metazoa; phylum Chordata; order Ceratodontiformes; family Ceratodontidae; genus Neoceratodus; species Neoceratodus forsteri. The sequence continues at coordinate 1,646,337,436 of CM057450.1, forward strand.
TGTTCCTGTCTCAGGACACACATACATGGGGTGCAGGGCTGGACTGGACAGTGTCTATAACTAAGTTTTTGGGGATTTACAAGATCTTTTGCTTGGAGTAACTACACCATTCTTGCTCACTACATTTGTGAAGGTCTTCTGGACTGGATTTTCTGCAAAACATCACCCCAAGGTATTTATATTTTCAGTTTAAAATCAACTTTTTGAAAGTTATCCCAAGCAAAACAGAAATCAAGCAACTAGGTCTGACAAACTCCAGTGACTCTGGGTCCTGTTCAAATCCACATTTTCGTCTGGCTTGCTCCTAAGGGATCTATTTGTGGGCTTTTAAACTACCTCTTTAAATAACAAAGGAAGCACAAGGACAAAATGATTTCACATCCTGCACTTGTACTTGAGTAGGTGTGCCCCAGGCTATCAAAGTAATGGGGCTGGGGAATGCATGCCTGCAAGGTCTTGCATAGCCAAAGCCTCTTGTCAATCCCTGCCTAGCTGTGATCCTGGGTGACCTCTGTCATGAGTTGAACCAATGTTGTACCAACAGTCACACCATGTCCAACAGCTGTCTGGGGGTTGCCCAGGTAACTTTTCTTGTCCTACTTTGCCTTGACAGAATTACACTATCCTTATGGAATGAGGATGTCTCAAATAAATCTAGGACCGAGCACTACGATTTTACTTTCTCCAGCCTTATTGTTTATAATGCAAGGATACTACAAAGTAATCTTCTTGTCTACCAAAAGGGCTGTCCCTGCCATTCTCTCTATATGTTTAGGAAACTACAGAACAAGTCTGCATTATCCCATCCTTTTCTAAACGTGGGGCTGTGGTTCCTTGTCATCATTGCCATTCTGCTATCTGGGGATATAGAGACAAATCCTGGGCTACTAGATGCTTACTTCTCAGCAGATGACATACATAGTATGTCCAAACATGGGCTGTTAATTGCACACTTGAATATAAGAAGTTTGATGTGTCACTTCGTGGAACTGGAGTCATGGGTCAAACTGTACAATCCTGATATCCTCTGTCTCACTGAGACCTGGCTAAAACCATCGGTTACTGACTCCCTCTGCTCCCTGCCAAATTACTCTATTATTCGAAGGGATAGAAAATCGAACAAACGTGGTGGTGGAGTTGCTCTGTACTACAAAAATAATCTGACTGTCTCTCTTCTCGCTATCCCAGATGGTCAATCAGTATGTGAATACTTGCATGCTACCCTTGCATTGGAAGCCAAGAAACTGCATGTTATCTGTGCATATAACCCCCAAGTGGGAGGGATTGCGGGTCTGGAGTACCTGCTGGAAAATTCCTCTCAGAATTTTAATCATAATGAGGTTGTCATCTTAGGGGACCTAAACTTAAACTGGCTTGGGGCAGCTCTCAGTTCTCTTCAATCTCTGACTCACAGCTACAACCTTCATCAGATAGTAACAGTGCCAACTAGAAGTCTGTCTTCATCACCACTAGGCACACTATTGGATTGGGTGCTGGTAAACCAGATTGAACATATCTCAGTCGCTGGTACTCTTGCTGATGCCTTAACTGACCAATCTCCTACTTTCTGCATCCTGTCCTTGGGGGCACCTCCATCTCCTCCACCACGTCTCATCACTCTCACAAACTTTGCTCACCTAGACCAAGAGGTGTTTCTGTTTGATGTCTCCAGAACTGATTAGTTGAGATCTATCTATCACATTGTTTTCAGGATGCTCTTAACCTCTTCATCACTAAATTCCTTATGGTTCAATGTAAACATACCCCAAAGATCACCCCGGAGAGTGATGGGTAAACAAACAAGATGGCTAAACAAAGACTTGCTCAAAAGTTTGCGGCTTAGAGATAAACTCTGGAAGCGCTACAAAACATCAGGCCAGCAAACAGATTTCAACGCTTACCGTATGCTACGGAATTCATGTAAAAGACAAGTCAGAGCTGCTAGAGCAAGTACTGTAAAGACCCACTGATTAACTCAGCCAATTATCCAAGAAAATTCTGGTCACACATCAAATCCTTCCTAGGATCCTCACAGTCAACTACCCCTGGTGATATGCTGATAAATGATGTGCATTGCAATGACTCACAAACCATAGCTAATTATTTCAACCTGTATTTCTCTGATCTCTCCCGATATACCTCTTCCTTCAACCCCACTGTAGTGTACTCCAACTCCTCATCAGGAACCTGTCTGGATAAGCTGGAAGTGTTGCCCCCTGTGCCTCCTTATACTCCTCCATTCTATTTTAAGGCTGTGTCTAGAAAGAAAGTCCTGAAGCTCCTGAGGTCCATCTCTGATCATACCAGCTCTGGGTCAGACTCCCTGTAACTCCGCCTCTTGAAACTTGCAGCTCCCCTTATTGCATTACCGCTGGCCAAAATTTATACATTATCACTTTCAGGTGGAATGGTCCCTGACCTTTGGAAAGCTGCTCAGGTCACACTTGTACTTAAAAAAGGGGATCCTAAGGTTGTCATGAGCTACAGACCAATTGCAATACGCTTGGTACTGAGCAAAATCCTGGAGAAAATTGTCACAACTCAGACAACTGACTATCTACTTAAGCACAGTCTGCTGTTGGATACCCAACATGGCTTCAGGAAAGGACATAGCACAACGACTGTACTCCTTAAATTCACCACAGACACTCTTTCAAAAATGGATACTGGCAATCTGACTGGGGCTGTCTTTATTGACCTCACAAAGGCTTTTGACCTTGTTGATCACACTTTGCTTCTCTCCTCGCTTCGACACCTGCATTTCTCCTCCTCTGTTGTTGACTGGTATGAAAGCTACCTGACAAATAGAACTCAAGTGGTGAAATTTAATTACTCTCTATCAAACAGTACCACCATTAACATTGGTGTACCTCAGGGCTCCATCCTAGGGCCCCATCTATTCTCTCTTTATATAAATAACATTGGAGCTGCTCTAAAATCCTGCTGTGCTGTTCTATATGCTGATGATCTTGTCATCTATACAAGTTCTACTAATGTAGACACTATCAATACAACCCTTTCCTCTGACTTTAACAATATCCAAAACTGGCTATAACGACCACAAACTGGCTGTCAACACTAGCAAAACTAAAGCCATGCTGCTTGTATCGGCCCCAGAGCTCCAGGCCTGCACAACAGCACTGACAGTACAGGACTTAGAAGGTCAATTACTGGAATGTGTGACTTCTTTCAAGTACCTGGGCATCCTGCTAGATCACTCTCTTGATCTTACTCTTCATGTACAGTCTGTTTGCAGAGCTGTCAACTCCAAACTGGGTGTTGCATATATGCTCATGCCATCGGCTAAAATGGCCATTGTGAGGGGGATTCTGCTCCCCACCCTAACCTATGGGGCTCCCTTATTTGGGGCTGCTCATAAAACTGACCTACTCAGATGGCATATTACGTATAACAACATATGTCGCTATGCCTCTTCTGCTCCTCAGCTTAAACACCACTGTCAACTTTATAATGATCTTGGTTGGCTCTCTCCATTAGCTAGTAGGAAATACTACCTTGGCTCACTTATTGATTTGATAATTCAAAATCAAACCCCTAGATGTCTTGCAGCTATGCTTGTTCCTCAGGACACACTCCATGGTCTACGATTAGCTGATAAATCCTTTCTGAATTTGCCGAGGTGCCACACTAGGAAAGGAACTGTTGCATTTGAGAATGCGGCTCCACAGCTGTGGAATTCCCTTCCCCTCGACATTAGACTTTGTAGCTCCCACACATGCTTTAAGAGAAAACTGTGCTCAAATCTGTTGATTGCTAATACCTGTTCCTGCTTTCACCCTACCTAATGACTGATGTCTCTTGCCATACAATAGTATTTCCTCACTTCTATGTAACCCTCTTACTGCCTTAGCCTGTCCCGGCTCCCTTTCCCTGCCCATATACAATCTTGCACTGCAGGCATCTCCCTTACACTTACATATACTCATACGATCTAATTTCATGGCTTGCTCCCCTTTTCCTCGCTTACTGACCTTTTCCTTAATGACACCCCCTGCTCTCAATGGTTATTTCTTCCTTTTGTATTACCTGTTTTGGTTTTTGTGTACCTTGTTCTGTTTATATGATATGTCACCTGATAATTTACTGTCCAAGGTCCTCTCTATTCATTGCATAGGTAGGCACCTATGAACTTATGAATGGCCTACTCTGTATGTCTCTGATGTATTGTATCCACTTTAACTCATTGCATGTAAAGCGCTTTACTTTGTATGTTCCGATATATTGTATCCTCTTTAACGCATTGTATGTAAAGTACTTATAAATTGTTATCCTGTTAAGTTTCTGCATGTCTGTACTCTCCCGGGTTGTGCCTGAAAATAGTCATTTTATGGCTAGTCCACTTACCCGGTTAACAAAAACTAAATAAATAAATACAGATTGGAATGAACTCTCCTGAATTAATAAGTATGATTATAGTCATATTACTGATCTTACCATTGGGCAGTCTTTCTATACCCTTCATCACTGTAACCACTACTTCCTTTCAGTGCAAACATCCTGTTAAAGTTTGTCTGCACTCTTTTAAAGTCACATCCACTAGACCTACATTATAATAAAATCAGTGGAACCCAAATCGGTACAGGCCCACTAGCAAAAGTTTGTAAGATTCTTGTTAGGCTAGTAAAATAGTTCTTTGTCTAGCACTGCTGCCTTGAACTAGAGAAGGCAATATTTCAATAAGTACACCAGTTGGTATGGCAGAAAAATTGGTTGGGCTAATGGATTTTTCTAGTCCCTAGCCCTGCTAAATAATGGCTTCAAAACTTAATTCCAGGCCCTTAAATCCACCTGAATACTATATTTTGAATTCAATACTGTATTCTTAATTAACTGTCAAGATTGTGGCTCTAGATCCTGTCTTCTGAAAGCCTTTCAACTCATGCTGACACTGTACCGTACAGTCATGCTGTCCTCTAGCTGCACTTTCTCTTCTGAGCTTAAAAAACATTCCCTTAATACCTTAATATTACCTTAATTAAATGGCTGCCTCTTTTTAAAGCTCATGCAGCCAATTGGAAAAATATTTGCATACCTCTAAACTTACCATTCATTTTAAATCTTGAAAAAAAAAATTCAGTTTGCCTATAAAGGAAATCAGTCCAGTGCAAGAGGAATAACTAAACAATGGTTTTTGGTATAAAAGAAAAGGAATGAAGCTGGCACTTTATACAAATTTGCACTGTTAAAATTATGCTTTGCAAGCTTTTGGAACTGTGGGATCCTTAACAGAAGCCTCTTTACATTAGAGAATAAAGAAATCCCAGTTTCACCTGATCTACAGGGGCTCATATCAGAGATATGGGGGCCTAGTCCCTTTAGGCTCCCTTTGCTGTAATTTGATACTTTGTGAATGCAGTGAGCCAGAACTCAATAGTGGGCTTAAGAACATCTGCAAAAAGTTTTTGTGTACCCTTTATAATTGTATTTTTCATATTAAAAAGTACCGATTATTCAAGTGGCTGGCCTTTGCTTGAAGAAAATGAAGTCGCAAGATCAAATCCCAAGATGTGGGCTCTTAGAGCATACACAAATTGACACATATTCCAAAATTATTGCTGGGTGCCACCTCTGTTTCAGCTATTCTTTAAAGGATAGCATTGCCATATTCAAGAACTGACAGCAGTACTTGCAGTGCAATTGTTTTTTTTTCTGCTACAAATGTAAGGCAATTTCTAGATAACGTTAAGCCACCAATTTACAATTAATGATCTTGTTTGCATGTAAAAAACAGAGAACAATTATGACAGAGAAAGACCCAAGATCCATCCAGTCTGCCCAAAAATCCTACCTACATTTTACTGGTCTATTTCCAGACTGGGTGATTACCTTATGTTCCTATCCCCATCCAATTTCCACCACTCCTCCATCACTGAACAGTACCCCCCTTTAGGGTCTTTAAGTCCCCTCAATTTATTCTATCCTTTCTTGAAGCTGACAATATTGCCCACCTCCACCACATCTTTTGGTAATTCATTCCAGTTGTACACCACCCTCTCAGTGAAGAAGTACTTCTTGATATCCCTCTTAAGTCTCCCACCAGCAGTTCCACCCTTGACTCTTCAGCACTGTGTTAACATTCCCAGTGACTGGAACCCCACTTTCTACCTTGTTTTTCACCCAGTGTACCTGTAGGTTTTAATCATATCCCCTCTCTTCCTCCTGTCCACTAGTGTGTACAGTACATGTTAAGATCCACCAGCCTCGACTAGTAACCTCTGCCTTATTGTATGATTTCTGTGACCCTGCACTGCACCACCTCCAGCCTGCCCTATCCTTTTTCAGAAGTCAGCTCCAGAACTGGGCACAATACTCCCTGTATGGCCCTTGTGAGAGACCTGTATTAAGTCAATGTCTCCTCCCTCCTCCTACTGTTGAAACCTGTCTCCTTACAGTCCAGCATTATTTATGCCTTACTCTGTGCCTTGTTATACTGACTGGAGGTTTTGAGGTTATTATTCATTACCACCCCTAGGTCATTTTTAGGGCTGTGGGAGGAGCCTACAGCCATTTTGTGAGAGCTCTGAAACTCTGAAAAAGGCCAATCTCAGAACCCCTTCCATTGGACTTTTGTAAGTATCCTTCCGAAAGCCCAATGGAGCTGAAACCCCTCCACCACGATCAGTGTATGGAATAACAGCCTCACTATTTTGGCTGTTACTTCCGCATTCTGATGCACGCACTGTGCATGCGCATGAGTCGTGTGCATGCATAGTGCTGCAGTGCAGGCACATTGCGAATAGCATAATGCCATTCACTATTTTGTGCCCTCGCTCCCCAAGTCATCCCTGATCTGATATATCACAACACAGGGAGCCCACCCCAGTGTGCGAAATTCATTTTTCTCTATGAATCAGAAAATGGTCCCTAATCATGTTTCTTTTTTCCTGGTGCCCCCTGCCCACGCCATGCCTGACATCGGGGTGCCCAATCCCCATGTTGGCATTCATGTGGCACATTGGGAGCCCACCCCAGTGTGCCTAAATGTTTGTTTTGCTGTAAATTAGAAAATGGTCCCTCGTTTGGTGGTTTGTTTTCCCTGCAAAACTAAAAACATTCCCTCATCATTGCTGTGGTCCCCCTCCCCCATCCCCACCCTCCCACTGAGCACCCACCTCCCACACCCTCCCATATCCCATACTTACCTCTGGAGGTTGGGGCTGTTATCTTCTCTGGACCGGGACACATCTACACTCTTTAAAGCCCAACCACGAGCTGAAGGATTAAAGATAAGCGTGCTATACAGCCATTCAATGAGATTTTCAACTTATGCTCATATCTCAGCCATGTTTTGGAATTTTTGCCCCAAATTTTCAACATGGGGTTCTTGGGACCCCCACCTCATGAAAACTGTCACTGTCATTTTGTTACCTGGTCCCAAAAGATGATTTTGTGTTCACTGCGTAGAATCACCTTTGGGACCGAGTAACAAAATGACAGTGCCACTGTTCATGAGGTGGGGTCCCAAAAAGCCCATGTTGAAAATTTGGTGAAAAAATTACAAAAAATTACTATGTTACAAGTGTGCATTGTACAGTTTCTATGCACACTCCTAATGTCACTTATTTTTAATATTTTCATTCCACATTTTTAACATTGCCATTCTTGCACATCTCCTTCACAACAGTACAGCTGTCATTTTCCACAACCTGCCCAAAACATGTTTTCTCACCTGTGGTACAGAATAGCATGTTTGGTCTGTGCAATCACCTTTTGGGACAATTGAACAAAATGACACTGGCACTGTTCATGAAGAGGGGTCCAAGAAAGGCCACGTTGAAAATTTGGTGAAAACAATTCCAAAAAATGACTGCATTACGAGTGTGCATTGCTCACTTTCTACGCACAATCCTAATGTCACTAATTTTTTATTTTTTCACTTCACATTTTTAACATTGCCATTTTTCTATACCTCCTTCACACAGGACAACTGTCATTTTCCACAACCTGTCCGAAACATGTTTTCGCACCTGTGGCACAGAATAGCAGGTTTGGTCTGCGCAATCACCATTCGGGACAATTGAATAAAATGACAATGGCACTGTTCATGAGGAGGGGTCCTAAAAAAGGCCATGTTGAAAATTTGATGCAACACCTCCAACATATGGCCAAGTTACACCTGGGAATTGAATAATTTCTATGCACATGTGTAATTTTGGTCACTTGGTAGTGTTTCACATCCCTATCAACTCTGGCCAGATCTTATTTTCTACTGTCATAGCTATCTGGACCACCCCACATCCAGTAATCTGTGCCTGATTTTTTCTTTGCACCATAGTGCATCACAGTGCACTTCTTGTCATTGAACTTCAATGGCCAAACATTAGACCATTTATCCTGCATTTCCATATAGAAACATACACAGTGATGGTAGAAAAAGACTGATGATCCATCCTGTCTATACATGGCTCCTTATCTAACTCCGGAACCTATTGTTCAGCCTGGGTTCTAGCCTTCCCTTCACTTCTTATCCCCTCCTCCCCATTCCCCTCCCTTTTACTGTTGTTCTGAGTAACCAGTACACCCATCACTCTATCCCAACTGTGTTTGAAATCATTAATGAGTTCAGTGCCCACTACCTTGGCTGGTAGACTGTTCAACAGATCCACCACCCTTCCAGTAAAATAATACTTCCTAATTTCCCTCCTGAACCTCCCTCTTGTCAGTTTCCACTTGTGACTTTAAACTGTTACTCATGTCTCATTTATTCCTTTCAGGAATGTGAAGGTCTTTACCATATCTCCCATTTCTTGTCTGGTGTCCAGCGAGTATATGTTCAGGGCCTTAAGGCACTCCTCATAAGACCTGCCCTGTTGGCACAGAATCATCTTTGTCATCCTTCACTGCACCATCTCCAGCCTGTCCATATCTTTTCTGAGGTGAGGACTCCAGAACTGGACATAGTGATTTAGGTGTGGCCTCACCTAAGATCTACAAAGGAGTAGTATTACCTCTTACCTTCTGCTTGCAATACCTCCCATACATCCCAGCATCCTATCTGCTTCACTATAGGCCTTGTTTTACTTGCTTGATTGTTTGAGGGTGTCACTGATGATAACAAATGGGTCCCGTTCCTCAGTCATAGTGTGAAGTCTTACCACACCCATCCAGTTCTCTGTACTAAGGTTCATATTCCTTAGGTACATCACCTTGCACTTTTCGGCATTGAATTTCAACTGCCAAATCCTAGAACACCTCTCTACCTTTGCAGTTCACTCTGCATTTCCCTGATTCACTCATTGCTAGCCATCCTCCCACAGAGCTTAGTGTCATCTGTGAGGAAACACAGCCCACCCTGGATTCCTTCTCCAATGTCATTAATGAGCACGTTGAAGAGGACTGGGCCCAGGACAGATCCCTGAGGTACCCTGCTTATGACCTCCACACACACACACACACACACACACACACACACACCTGATTGCAGAATAGTTCCTTGTACTTCAATGCTGCCACCAATTATCTCAGTCTGATTCTAGTCTCACCACTGGCCACTGCTCACCTAGTCTCATGCGTTATCTTTGACATAGGACAACTCTTTAGTTTCTTGCAGGACATCGAATCTGCTCTTTATCAGACTGGATTACATTCGGACATGGTTGTCATACTCTTTAGTACAGAATGCCAGTTTGCTCAACAGAAATAGATTGTTACCTGTCCCATAAATATTGCACAGTCTCAAAGAATATCAAATATCTAAATATTTACAATTTACAGTACTAAATTACATAATATACAGTAAAATACAAAAGGGACAAAACACAAGCAAATGCAAAATAATTACACATAAAAGATTACAAAAAGAAGAACCTCTCTAATTGCTAGACTACAGTCCAGATGATCTTACTCCAAACTTTGGGTTGTTTCTCTCTCTTAGGAACCCAGTTGCTTTTAAGGCATGAGATCAGTGGTTGGCATGTTTCTTTTCTTGCAGTGGATATCTACTATACTCTGCCTCCCGACTGAATCTGAAAGTGCCTTGGCTGTGGTTCCAGTGAGCCCTGTCAAGGGGTCCAACACATCTATTGTATCCTCCTACCAGCCACAAGGTCAACCGCCCATTATCCCTTTGATCTTGGAAGCTGTCCCAAACTGGTTTGCTGTTCAATACCCATACCCCAGATGATGTTATTTACTGGGAGTTTTCCTACAACAGAGACAGCTATTTGCATAACTGTTGTCTGGTAAGGTTATCAAAACCGCAGGAAATTCCTTAGAGCAGTGTTGTTATCAGACAGCTCTTTTTATTAAATCAAGATGAAGTTTCCACAAAGTGCTTCAGGGTCCATTCCAACAAATATTAGTATGCTTATCACATAGTTCATTTGTAGTAGCCTTGAATGGACTACAACCCACTAAAACAAAACCCTGCCCTGTGACATTCCTTTCAACTATTTTTGTAACCACTAAAAGAAACCCGGGTTACTCACAGCACTGTGCCTTCATTTATAACTCAGATTCTGAGTCAATAGTTTCAAGGCTTTATTCCAGCATAGTTTTTAAAAAAATCACAAGGTGCAAACAAACATGTTCAACGTTTCACTTCCCTTACAGAAGTGTTGACAAAGTGGAAGTGAAATGTTGAGCATGTTTATTTGCACCTTGTGATTTTTTTCTAAAACTATGCTGGAATAAAACCTTGGAACTACTGACTCAGAATTCAAGTTATAATTGAAGTCACAGTGCTGTGAGTAGCTCAGTTTCCTTTTAATGTTTGAGAATGCGATTTACCATGACACAATGTGACCATTGAGCTGCCCTGTCCTTCTCTGTCATCTTGTGACAGTTTAACCCTTTCTGACCACCTGATGAATATTACAGTTATTTCCCATACTAGATCACTTACTGTATTTGTGTTATACATTTATTTCTATAGTATGCGTCACATTAAACTTCCATCAATGATGAGTTGGTTTAGCATTATTTTTTTGAGTTGACAATGCATTGCCAACCCATATTGCATTATTTTGCAATGCTTAACCAGCTTAAGAGCAATGTTTGTAGAATGTTTTTGCATCTCAGTTGGAATGCATCTGCAGTCCAGTCACAGCGCAATTCAAAACTGCATTTTAACTCTTAAGAAAGAGTTTGTGCAAGGCTTTGTGCTGGATCCAGCAACACTTATGTAACTCAGTCAGAAATGCTACAGCAACTCATTGGAGGAACAGTTTAATGTGACTTGTATTGTATGTTACCTTGCCCCAAAAGAATATAAAAGAATGCCATTGTGACATAAAGACACATCTTTATGTGAGCCTGACATATTACCAGTTGTCCCTTCCTTCATGGCTTACCCTCACTACTTGGTCTGCAGATCACTGCCTGGACAGTCTGTCTGCATTGGTGTGCTGGGAACCACTGTGGTGTTGGATATTCATATTGTTGTAGCACCAGACTCCATCTTAGTAAGTTAGCATTTTGCCCACTTGTCCTGTTGGGCCATGTTAAGAGGTTGGTGTCAGTAAGCAAAGTAAACTCCTTTCTATACTGATATGGCTGCAGGTTTTGCAGCACCCCCACTGTCCTCAGATACTCCTTTTCAATCATGATGTATGCCTTTTCCCTGGGTCGCAGTTTTCAGCTTAGGTACACAACCATGTGTTCTTCCCCTATGGGCATGACTTGGCTCAGAACAGCCCTTAGGACATAGTCAGAAGCATTCAAATGGATGACAAATGTTAATGAATAATCAGAGCTAGCTAGCACAGGTGCCTGACACATTTCTTTTAGTTCACAGAATGCCACTTCACAACACTTTGTCCATTGAATCTTTTCATTAATTATCTTCTCAGTGACATCTGTTAGGGCTTTGTTATGCTGCTTAAGTTTGTGACAAACCTTTGGTAGTACATAACGCTGCAGTCCCCAGACATGTCTTCACCTGTTTTTAGTGGGAGATGTGACCCATCCTTGAATGACCTCATTTTTTTTTTATTTAAACTTTATTAATACATTTCCATTATAAAGGGCAGTTACAGCAAGTCAGGGTGTCAAGTAACACTTGAACAGTAAGAACTGCCCATCCCACCTCTCATCCCACCCCTTTCAGCAGCAACAAAACATAATCGCCCTAACATGCAGTGTTCAATTCTGTCGAACGAATGGGTAGAACCAGAATGTGATATATCCTCAGTGAGGTAACAAGAGTAAGGAATGAAGGGGATCCCATATCTTACTATATGCTGCTAGTCTATTATGAAGACTTGCAATTGCCTTCTCTGTTCGAAGATTAGCAATGATTTCATGTAACCATTCCTGGAAGGAAGGAGCTGATTGTTCCTTCCAATGACGTAGAATAAGTTTCTTAACTGAGAGCTCAACCATAGAAATATGGTATTTCCTAATTCTAACACTGACCAGGGACATATCCCCTAGAAGGCACACTTCTAGGATAAAATACTCCTGTAGGTCCAGTAGGGGGTCAAGAGACATCTTAATTGAATTCCATAAGGAGAAAACCTTGGGACAGGACCAGAACATATGCAGGAGGGTACCCTCTTCTTGCAAACACTTGGTACATGTACTAGAGTTCGAGAAGCCCCATTTTTTTAATTTAATGGGCTACGATACATGTTGTGTAAAATGTAATATTGCATGAGACGCAATCTATCTTGGAAAACATACTTATGACAGGATCTCCATAGGGATTGCCAGTCCAACTGATATTGAGGGAGGAGTGAGTTCCAGAAACTGGTAGGTCCAAAGGTGTCCCCATATTTTTTATAGTACAACACCCTGTATATCTTAGATACTATGCCTGATGATCCAGACAATAGGGAAATTTCAGGAATCAGAGCAGATACCTTCTGGGAGGGGGGAGAATTCTCCAGATCTACAGTGAGAAGGTGTATTAACTGCATGACTTTAAAGTGAGATGAGACCGGGATAAGGAATTTGTCAATAATTCCCCGTGGGGACAACCAGTGCCCTTCCCCATCTACCAAGGAAAGCAGTTTTCCATTGCCTAATTGAGGCAGCCAGTTGCGGGGAATCCACTTACCATTAAAAGTAAAAGATGGGGAATTCCAAATAGACTGAGCTAAATCAGTCTGAGGGGAATAATGAAGAAATAAGCATAATCATGTATAAACTCTTAAGGAGATGCTTATTGTGGTGCAATCAGACATCTTTACATGGGACAGCTTGAGGTAAAATAAGTTTAAGGGATCCAGGCGTTTGGCTTTAATTGCGTCTAACTCAATCTTAAGCTATACTGGTAGTGCCGTTTCAGGGCCTGGGGATTTCCATCTCAGGCATTTTGCTAGATGACTTGCCCAGTAGTATAATGTCATATGGGGAATCCTCAGCCCCCCCTCAGGTTTTGGGGCAGCTAGTTTATGGTAGGCCAACCGGAGATATTTATCTGCCCAGATAAATCTGGTGAATGTACTGTGCAGTTTCTTAAACCAGAGTATGGGAATAAAAGAGTTGAGAAGGGATAAAGGGTAATAAATTCTAGGAAATACATTCATCTTAATAATATTAATCCTGCCCCATAATGATATTGAGAGTTTAGACCATCTGTCGAGGTCGTGAATAATTACCTGTGAGAGAGAGTCCAGATTATCTTTGACCCACACTAAGGGGTTACAGGATAGCTTTATGCCCAAATATTTAATTGCTCTAGGAGTCCAACCTAAACCTAGGGGGCAAATATCATCCTTAAATACTTTGTGGTTTAATGGGAAAAATAAGGATTTACTAGCATTCAACTTATAGTTGGATAGTATGCTGAACTTGGCTATTTTGTTCAGTAAGGGTGGTATTGAAGAAACCGGATGGGACAGATGTATCAGCAAATCATCTGCATATGCAGTGAGTTTAATCTCATGACGCCCAACTCTGATACCTTGTATAGAGGTATTTTGGAGAATGTTTTGGATGAGGGGTTCCAGATATAAATTGAACAAGAAAGGCAATAGGGAGCAACCCTGCCTAGTACCTGAATGAAGTGAGAAGTAGTTTGAGAAGGCCCCATTAGCTGAGATTCTTGCTATGGGGGATTTATATAATGCGGCAACCCAGGAAATGAATACCAGAGGAAATTTGAAGGCACTCAATACCTTGAAGAGAAAACTCCAATTCACCTGGTCAAATGCCTTCTCGGCGTCCAGAGAGACCAAACCTGTAGGAAAGTCAGCATCTCTGGAAGCCGAGAAGACATGGGATAACGTACGCAGATGATCTGCCGAAAAGCATCCCTTCATGAAACCTACCTGATTCATACCTACTAACTCGGGGAGCACCACGGATAACCTGTTAGCTAAAATCTTTGAGAGAATCTTGATGTCCTGATTTAGGAGGGATATAGGCCTATAGTTCTGAATGACCTCAGGGTCCTTGTCTGGCTTGGGAAGAAGCACTGTCAAGGCTTCAAAGAGATGGCAATCAACCTCTGTCCTGGATAGAATATGCTGAAATAAACTATTAAGTATTGGCAATAAAAGTTCTCGAAATGTTTTATAGAAAAGAGAAGAAAATCCATCAGGCCCAAGAGTTTTATCAGAGGGTAAACCACTGATAACCTCGGCGATTTCCTCCTGAGTTATAGGAGAGACCAGAGAATCTATGTAATGTACTGGGAGGGAGGGTAGTTGTGAATCTATCAGGTAATTCTCCATGCTTACTGGACTAGGGGGGTGCTCCATGTCCCCATAAAGCAATTTGTAATATGCTGTGAACTCTTGAACTATCTCAGTGGGAGATGTTTTCAGAGACCCATCAACAGAAGCCTTGATAGAAGGGATGAATCTCACTGATTCTTGTTGTTTAATACGAAGTGCCAAAAGGCACCCTGCCTTCTCACCTTGGTCAGTATAACTAGCTTTAGTGTGTATGATAGCTAACTCCGCCTTTTGCTGGAGTAGTTCTAAATATTTGTCTCTGAACCCTAGGAGCCTCGCCTTGTCCTCATCTGAGGAGTTAACAGAGACATTGGATTCGAGAACCCGAATATGGGATAACAAGGACAGTAATTCTCTCTCCCTAACTCTTTTCCTGGCCACTGAGAGGCTAATAAGGACGCCTCTCATGTAAGCCTTGAAAGCTCCCCATGTAATATCTGGTTTTGCACTGTTTAAAGGGTTAGACAGAAAAAAGGCCTCAATATGCTCCCTTATGGTATTGCAATAATTAGAATCTTTAAGCAATTGATTATTAAGCTTCCATCTTGTTTCTGTCTTTGACACATCCTGAATTGTCAGATCACACAGCACCAAAGAGTGGTTGGAGGTAGGGCCAGGCTGTATCGACGAGGACCTAACCCCAGGCAAGAGAGTCTGAGAAATGAGTATGTTTTCAATATGGGACTGTGAGCTGTGTACCAAAGACCTGAATGTGAACTCCTTGAAATCAGGGTTAAGGACACGCCAGACATCACAGAGCCTGCATTGATCCAATAGTTCTCTGAAAGCCCTCTGACCTGGGGAGACCCCCCCCCCGATGCACCACCTGACCTGTCAAGGTTTGAATCTACAACTTGATTAAAGTCACCCCCCAGGATAATCCTTATGGGAAGGAAAGGCAGGATTAAATTTATAAGTCTCATGAAGTAAGCGGGGTCATCAGCATTAGGGCCATATATGCTGCCCAATAGCAGAGGTATTGACCAGAGAATACCTATAACTAAAACAAACCTGCCCTCAGGATCCCTGATAGTATGGGTTGAGAAGAAGGGAATGCCCCTGTTAATAATGATCATAACACCCCAGCTGTTTGAGGAGCCTTGCGCCTCATAGACCATCCCCACTTGTTGCTTCCTCACTTGTAAGGCTTCTGTTTCTAATAGGTGCGATTCCTGTAAAAAAGTAACCTGAGTGCGTAAAAGACTTAAGTGTTTGAGAACCTGGTATTGTTTAGATTTTTTCCTTATCCCCTTGACATTCCACGTTGCAAAAGTCACTTCCTTGGCCATCTACTAAAGACTTCTAAAGATGCTATATTCGGCCCTGCACTCCGGGTGTATAACACAATAATCTAACCCGCTGCTGCTGTAAGGCCTCCCACCACCCCAGCCCCCGCGAAAGCCCACCATTAAACCCTCCCATACACCCCACCCCCAACAAGGACACATAACCTCCTCCCCAGCCCCCACACTGTCACAAGCAGCGCTTAGCACAGCACTGGGACC
Organism: Neoceratodus forsteri; assembly: GCA_016271365.2. NCBI lineage: Eukaryota > Metazoa > Chordata > Ceratodontiformes > Ceratodontidae > Neoceratodus > Neoceratodus forsteri. Next base: position 1,646,353,583 of record CM057450.1, read on the forward strand.
TATCCTCCCTCCCGCCCCCAGAACATATCCCCTGCTAATGATCTCCCTCGTACCGCGTAATACAAAGCAGTCAATAAACTGCATTAATGAGGATTTAATGTCAAAAGAGTGGTCTCGGGCTTCCAGGGCCTGCAAGCCTCTGTTAATGAATCCACTAGTAATCGAGAGAGGAAAATAGAACTGGATGTCCTAAATGTGAATATGACAAATCGTCACGAGAGTCTTGAGAGGGAATTGAAACATGCTTGTTCCCCATAGGGAACTACCTCGTGAACCAGAGCCAGAGAGAAAATTAACATGGAGGGGTGAGCCCATCATCGAGATGAGAACATGAGAAAACAAAACCGGATAAAAAGTGAAACAAGATCCAGAGATGGGAAAACCGTGGGGGTAACTACCTAGGGATGCAGACCCTAATCTCGAGAAGCCCCCGAAAACCAGAACAACTTAATAAACAAAAGCGGTCCCTCTCCAGACAGAATGAAAGGACCTGCATTAAATGGGCAAACCGCACCCTCATGTGGTCATAACCTGATCCAGTCCGCTAGTCAGAGGCGCCCTGAAAGTCTGGAATCGCTCAGAAATCTGACATCCCATCATATAAAGTTTAAACAGGAGGCATAACCCAAAACCTTGCCCTGTGTGCTCCCCCTGGAAACTAAACAAGCAATATTATTTCAGATGCAGTCAAAAACAAAACCTCCGGGAGCCCCTTCCCCCCGGACTCTCCCTGAAACACTATTCCCACCAACAGGCCAGGGCCTGTTACAAGTATAGTCAGGCCTCTACTAGTCACCCAGTTCTGTTAGAGGGCATGAACTCGAATGAAATCCGTCTTTAGAAAGAGCAGTGTCCACACAAAAAAACAAGCAACAGTTCATTCTGCAGTTGCTGGTAAATCCCGAAGATCAGGAGGCCCTCTCAGGTTGTCCGGAACAAATCTGGGAACACCGACTTAAGGCTTAGAAGCGCAGCTTCAGGATCTTCAAAATTGAGCCATGAGCCATTTACTGAAACTTGTAACTTCGCTGGGTACCCCATCCTGAACTTTAATCCCGCCGCTATCATCTTAGATACGATCGGGTGGAAGGCTTTCCATTTCAACCGGACCGAACCAGAGATATCTTGAGCAATTCTCAGCTTCACCTTCTCCCATCTGACTTCTTGAAGGGCCTTGACTTTCTGTAGAAAATGCTGCCTTTCTAAGTAGTTTAGGAAGCGGCAAATGATGGGGCGAGGAGGTGCATCAGGTGGGGGTTTTGGTCACAGAGATCGGTGGGCCCATTCTATTATATATGTTGGGCCAAAGGGAGAGGGATCAGTGACCTTTTCAACCAGCTTCTGGGTGAAGACTACGGTATTCTGGCCTTCTTTTCCCTCAGGGAGCCCTAGAATTACCACATTATTTCTCCGACTACAGCCTTCCAAATCTTCGAGTTTTGCTTCTAGATGAGACAGCTTTTGTTTCGTTAGTAGGAGTTCAGGATCCAGACTTTCCAATTTTCTCTCAATCGAAATTATACTGGCAGTGTTGTCCGATACTGTCGTGGAGATTTCCTCTAACTTTCTGGAGAGGGATTTCAGATCGATTGCCATTTCTTTCATATCTTCCCAGAATGGTTTAAATTCCTCCAAGAATCTGTTAAGTGTTAAGGGTTCTTGGTCCCCAGCTTGACAGGAAGGTTCCAGTTTGTCTGGGCCACTCGAGGCTCGGAATTTTTTTGAGGCCTTCTCAGGAGTGGTGGGGGGTATGTTTCTGTGGGGCTTTCTTCATGTAAGCCTCCATTTAGTGCAGATGAACCCAAAACAGGAGCACACGCTGTTTAGAAACATGAAAAACTCACAGGCAGAGGAACTAGTTAAAGTTTAACGATATTAAATAACGAGTTTTTATTTGGGAGGCAGGAGCTTAGCAGAGGAATATCTACTCAGCACTCTGCATCACGTGATCCTCCCATGTACAAATGATCTCAATTTTTGCTGGCCCAGGCCCACTACCTGCCTAATGACCAAGGTATGACACCTCTGACATCCCTATCTGATATTTCTTCACCGTACCCTGCAATACGAGCAGGCTGGATAGACCAAATGGTCTTCTTCTGCTGGTTTCTTTGTATTTTTGTATAACCGTAATCACTGTGATGCAGCCAGTGGAACATCCCCTTCACTTGCCTGACACAGTCCTCCAGTGTCTGGCTGTAGATAGTGATGTTGCCCCTTTATGCCAGCACAAGATGATTTGCCACAGAGAGAATGTGGTTCACAAGCCTCTGAAAGGTTGCTGGTACATTCTTCATCCTGAATGGCATTATCCAGAATTTCAATAAACCAAAGTGGGTGATGAATTCTAGATTTTTAGGGTCAATATGGCAGATAGGAAAAAGCTAGGGGACATGGAAGAACTGTTGATGACAATAAAGGGAGGACTTGTGAAGGCCCCTGAACAGTGTATTAGGAAGGTAGGAAAGAGAAAACAGGGAAGGAGACCGCTTTTGTATTCTAGAGAGGTGGCAAGGGCAATAGGGGAGAAAAAAAGGTTTTCAAGACATATAAAAGAACACAAGGAAAAGATGACAAGGAGCTATTTAGGGAAAAACTAAGTGTGGCAGGGCAGATAATCAGTCAGATATGGAGGAGAAGATAGTAAAAGAAGCCAAAAGGGGAAACAAAAAGTTATTCAAATACATCAGTGACAGAAGGAAAAACAAGCAGGGTATAATGAAACTTAAAGGGGAGGGGGAGATCTCATAGAGAGGGACTCAGAAAAAGCAGACTTGCTAAAGAAATATTTCTGCTCAGTGTTTATGGTTGAAAAGAAGGGACATAGACTGGTACTGAAGGTGAGAGGCAATGAGGGTAGGGAGGTGCACAATAGTCCATTCAAGGAGAGCAGGGTATTGGAGGAATTGGGGAAGTTAAGGGTGGACAAGGCAATGCGTCTGGATGCCCTGCACCCAAGGGTGCTCTGAGAGCTTAGGGAAGAGCTGGTAGAACCTCTAATGAGGCTGCTCAACCTATCTTTGGACACAGGGAGGTTGCCAGGGGATTGGAGAAAGGTGGATGTGGTGCCAATATACAGGAGCAGAGGAAAGGAAGTGCCGAGTAACTATTGTCCAGTCGGTCTTACATCAGTGGTAGGAAAGATTATGGAGGCACTTCTAAAAGAAAGGATAGTGTAATATCTTGTAGAAAATGGGCTGCAGGATGACAGGCAGCATGGGTTTACAGAGAGAAGGTCATGTTAGATGAAATTCATTGAATTCTTTGACTGGGTGACAAGGGAGTACTATCAGGAAGGGGTGGTGGACATGGCCTATCTGGACTTCAGCAAGGCCTTTGACACTGTTCCTCACAGGAGGCTGGTGAGCAAGATAGGCAGTCTAGGGGTAGGGGAGAAAGTAACAAATTGGGTGTAAAACTGGCTTGGTGACAGGAGTCAAATGGTGGTTGCAAATGGGATTCATTCCAAGGAGGAAAGAGTGACAAGTGGGTTACCCCAGGGGTCAGTACTAGGGCCGATACTCTTTAACATTTACATTGGGGATATTGCTGAGAGTCTGCATGGAAAGGTGTGTCTGTTTACAGATGATACAAAGATCTGCAATAAAGCGGATATACCTGGGGGTGGAGAGCATGAGAGAGGATCTGCTAAAGCTGGAAGGGTGGTCATAGAGTTGGCAACTGAGATTTAATGCCAAAAAGTGTAGAATAATTCACATAGGGCATAAGAACCTAAGGGCCACGTACACACCAGGAGGATTAGATGTTGTGGTAATGGAGCAGGACAGGGATATGGGGATTATTATTTTGGACAGGTTCCATGTCACAACAATGAATGAAAAAAAACACCAGCCATCTCTACGAGTGCAAATCACTGAAATGAGATACGACGACTGTGCACTACACTGAAAACACCATAGGCGATGGCCCCAACGGGACTCGATATGCTGCATACAGTTTTTCCCTCGCACCCCCGTCAAAAATATAATCAGCTCGGGGGGGGGGCCTGACACTGGGGTACAGGAGACACCCCAGGAGGGGGCTATTTGGGGGGACAAAAGAAACCAAAATGGGGGCACAGGGGACCGTGGAGGAAAAATCCAGGGATTGGGTCACAAAAAAAAAAACAACTTAATAGCAAACAGAAAAAACTGTAAAATTTCTCTAGCCACCCCAACCCAGCACCTGCTGTACCACAGGCATCCACCACCTCCACATGACCAGATGACCAGCTCGAAACCACCTGGCCAAACTGCATCCCATATACTTTTCAAAGTCAGCTCCCTCCTACCTTCGCTATATCCATTGCTCATGGTTATTGTTCTATAACACTCACTGTAGCAACGTTCGCTGCCCCTACATCCTCGCTCTCTTCACAGGTACTCAATTTGACTCACCCATATCACTGGATACCCTTTGGACAACCTTAAGGTGGCAAACCATTGCAACAAAGCAGTTGGAAAGGCAAGCAGTATGTTGGCATGCATAGGGAGGGGTATCACAAGTAGGAGAACGGAGGTGATAATGCCCCTATACAGGTCAATGGTCTGTCCCCACCTACAATATGGGGTACAGTTCTGGAGACCTCACTTACAGAGGGATATTGATAGGGTAGAGAGGGTCCAGAGGAAGGTGACCAAAATGGTTCATGATATACATCAGAGGACATACGAGGAGATGATGAAGTAGTTTGACCTATTGTATATCCACTGGAGACCAGGACAGAGGGAGGGGGGGATATGATTGAAACTTTTAAATACCTGAAGGGAATTAACAAGGTGGGGGAAGGGATTATCTTCAAGATGAAGGACAATCCATGAACCAGGGGGCACAGCTTGAAACTGGAGGGCAGTCAATTCAGAGGTAATAAAAGAGAGCACTTCTTCACTGAGAGGGTGGTGTGCCCCTGGAATGAGCTACTGGAGGGGGTGGTTCAGGAATCAACAGTGGGGAGATTCAAGAGTGCATGGGTTAACTACATGGGTTTGAACAAGAGAGGGAGGGATAGATACCCAGATGGGAAAAAGAGGTCAGGAATCTAAGGGGGGGGGGCATGTAAGTGGTGTGTAGGGTGGTAGCATCAAGGCTACCTATGAGGAGGGGAAAAAGGGCAGACTGGATGGGTCAATGGGGTCCTTTTCTGCTTGATGAACTTCTGTGATTCTATAATTCTATGAAGTTGGTGATGGCATTCTCAAGATATTCTTGCTTGTTTTTGCCAAGGAGATCCATTAATATATCTATTTATACCACTGGGGTGAGAGCTATTCCAGTGGAATAAACGGTGATATTTTCTCTGGAGTGAGGAGAAATCCTTATGACATCATTGGAGTGAGGATATCACATTTATTCTCACTCTGCTGATGTCACTGGAGTGAGAATATCTGCACTGCAGATAGCATTCTAAAGGAAAATGCTTCAGAAAACAGTGTCTCTTTTCTCACTGAAGCTGCAACTTACTCAATTAGCTTTGCAAAAGACTCTCACCTATGTCCCATTTTGTTTCTAACATTCCTAGCCCATTACTGTGTTGATCTCAGCTTCAAAATAACCTGAATTCTAAATAGAACTAGTTTACAAAGCACTTTCTCTCTCTCACTGCTACCTGCAGCAGTTTGTCTTTCTCAGTGAGCTTCTGACTCACTTAATTAGCTTTGCAAAATACTATCAGCTGTGTCCCACTGAGTTTCTAACTGTGTTGATCTCAGCCTCAAAACAACCTGAACTCTAAATGACACTTTTACAAAGTATTTTCTCTCTCTTACTGCTACCTGCAGCAGTTTGTATTTCTCAGTGAGCTTCTGAATCACTCAAGTAGCTTTCCAAAACACACTTAGCTGTGTTTCTCACTCCCACTGCATTCAGAACCCCTCCCAACACACACACACACAGAATGAGCAGGAAATACAGAAACTGAAAAAATGTTCCTAAAGCTCTCACCCCAATGGTATAAACCGCAGACATGATGTGCAGATCATGGGATATGTAAAAATATCCTGACTCCTGCATCGTGAGCTGTGAATTTTCATTCTGCAGGAATCAGGATATTTTCCATATCCCACTCCTGCCCATCATGTATTCCCTATATCTCTTCTGTCCTCTGAGTGTGTACACATGGTCAAGACCATTTCTTATCTGCTGTGGTATGGCTTTGTCATATTTAAATGGTACACTTTTTGTCAGTGCCACCTGTCAGTCAGCTCCACCATATACTTTATCTCATTTACCTCCTAACCTCAGAGTAAGGGCTCTCCCATGTTACCTGCAATTTATTTTGCCAGAAGGGGATGAGTACCATCACTGTCTGTTTGACGTCATACACCCAGGCTCTGGCACCACCGTTGTACCATGTCTCATCTCTCTGCTGTGCAGGGGCTACTGTAGGTGCTTCTGAGCAAGCCCTGTAAACTCTTGAGCTATGGCCTGAAGTTCAGGATGTACTTCACAACAGATTCCATTGGAGAGCAAGCTCACCCTCCTAACATGCCTGATCAGATCTAGGGGCCCACTCACCCTGTTGCCAAACAATAACTTGAAGGGTGTGAACCCTGTAGACTCACATGGGACCTCCATTATGCAAACAAGTTATGGGGTAAGTATGTGTCCCACTACCTAGCATGTTAGTCAGTGAATCCTCTAAATATGGTCTTAAGCGTGGTGTTAAATCACTTGACCAAGCTGTTAGTCTCTGGGTGGTATGGAGGGTCTCTGAGTTGCAGCACTTCACTCTCCTCCTATAGACTGGACATAAAATTGGTGCCCTGGGCTGGCAGAATCTCCTGGGGAAATCTCACTCTACTGAATATCTCCATTTATTCATCAGTCACCTTCCCCACCTCACATGACAACAGTCTCCAGGTACCTGTTGCATAATCTGCAAAGACCAGTATGTAATGCTTGCCTGTGCAACTTTGGGTGCTATGTGGCCTCATAATGTCCACAACCACTCTCTTAAAGGGTTTATACATTACAGGCAGAGGAATTAAGCCTGGCCCTTTCTCACTGGCAGGTATCATGAGAATACATATGCTAAACTCATTCATCAGAAAGTGTTCCATCCTGAACTACGTACTCACTTTCTCTCATCACTCTGCTATGACTCAGATGTTTTCCATCTTCAAGAACCATCTTCTGTCTCACACTACTGGACATACTGCCATGTCTATAATCTATGGATTTCCTGCTAATCCAGCATTCCTGAAGCTCTGCTCCTGGCTCCCAGGTTCCTCATCCATGAGACTTTATCAACATTTTGACAAATTATCCCTATTCACCATCCTACACATGGACATCATTAACAAGGCTAGGCTGTTACTGACTATTCCATCTTGGTTCATACTTATACTTCCTGCCAATCAGCTGTCACATCTGAATTCCTTCCAGGATTCTGTTACATCCACCTTCTTTAGCCTCAGTAATGTATTTTTTGAATCACCAGTTTCATCATGACATCCTACAATCATCAGCAAGCCAAAGCTCTAGCACTTGATTCAGGTCTCTTATTCATTGATATGCAGACATTGCAGTATTCATGCCATCAGTGCAGTCCTCAGAAGTTCATCCACTATCGTAACTCCATACTACCCTAAGGCCTCAAACAAGCTGAACCTCCATTTGCAACCCTTACTATCATTTGGGACCATATCATTGTTCCATATCTTTCCATCGATTGTAAGACTCAAACCTCCATCGATTGTATATTTGCATGTCTGCCATTCAACCTCTGAAACATCTCTTGAGACCATAAAACCTGTTTATCCTAACTCAAGTCTCCTGTTTTAATCAACTCATGTCTGCAAAAACAAATTATTGGTTGGACTCGTCCTCTACTCTATAAGTCTGTGGTATCATGTTGCTTCTTCATTATTTGGGTAGCATTCCATGTCTTGGGACTTATATATTGCATAAGCCTAATCCATGAAACCATTCATTAACAAGTAGATAATTTAGTCCTGGTACCATCAATTTTAAGACCGGAGACTGCAAGAGTTCTGAATTCATATCCGCTTTGCCTCTCTGATGCCAGCAACTTTTCAATCAATGATGCATTCCACACTGTACAACTCTCTCAAGTTCTAAATCATCTAGCAGTATTTCCAAATGGTTCTCCAAGCACCCAAAGAACCATTCCACAATGGTTAAACCTCACTTCTGCATCCTCAAGCCTCATCATCGATCACCCTATTCCCAATACCTAGTCTCTTGAAGTTGAACTCTTCATGCCATACCAATCACCCTTCCTGAAGAAAACTAGAAAGCATTTCCATTACCTCCTCTTAATATGTCCAGGGGATGGGTAGTACAGTAGCCATGGGTTCTCAGAAGTTTCCTCAATGGGAGTGGGGGGGTCCTCTCCTGCGTGCTACTGTTCACAGCCTCCGTGAGTTGAAGGAGGTAAAACTTTTTGGGCTAGCCATTCCCTATCACTGCCCATTCCTCTACCAAGGGTAGGAATAGAGAAAGGCCAAAGTTATTTGCAGAAGCAATATACACTAGTCAACAAACATGGAATAGGAGTGCTATTGCCTGTGATTCAATGTGTGGAAATTAACTCCTCCCACATTTCTGATAAAAGCCAGCCTCTCTTGTCACCCTTCGCTCAGAGTGCTGTTGAATGCCCTACACCCTCCAGAGATAATAATTCAATTATTGTAGCTAATAGTTGCCATCCCCACCATACAATCAGTAGTATTTCTGTATCTCAATTTTTGCATATCCAATGAAATTGTAAAATTGTAGCACGAATGAAAGCTTTCAACAATGCACTGAAGAAATGGAAGGCAGGTTCTATCTCGAGGTCTCAGTAACCTTACCATTCAGCAAGGGAGACGTAGGGCAGAATCTTGTACAAGAGAACATATTTTACAGGATAACACACAGCACACATGAGATAACACAAACAGATCTTCTGTTAACTTTGGTACTTCTTTTTCTAAGGATGCCAGAATATTGGAACAAGTGATTAAGAATAATTGGTTTATATTAGAGGCACATTCTACTGTGGCAGGTATTTGTGGTAGTGGTCCCTGTATGATATTGTATATAGATGGGCAAAGGCTCATAGAGATCATCTGGTACATCACTTTATAACCTACTGTTAAGCCCCCTGAATGCTGATGGCAATTGGTTACCCACCTAACCGCAGGGTTGTTTTAAATGTGGTAATTCTACTTATTGTATATCAGTATAAGCAACCAACAAATTTTTGGACCTTCTTTCTGGAAATTATTTCGATAGTCATCAGCTTATCAATTGTAATTCCACATACATGGTATACCTCGCAACTTGCAGTCGAGGTATGTAAGACATTGGGGAGACTAAAAGGACATTCAAGCTATGCATAGGAGAACATCTATGGGCAATTGAACAAGCTAATTCTGAATATGCTTTGGCTGCACATATCCTTTCTTGTTGAAGTTGGGATGATCATATTGTCAAAATTCATTGGAATTGAGAAAGATGATAAACCCATTAGTGGAGGTTATTATGATGCTAAATTATTACAGAGTTAAGGTTATTAGATTATTCATTTGGAAGTGAAAGTATATCCAAATATGAATGACAGATTGGATATCTCTCCCCTTTTAGAATTTGTTTTTTTTATGTAACTTGCCTTTTTGTTTAACTGCCTTACATGAGTAATATTGTCTCACTGTGTAAGCAGATTTGTTTCAGAATGCACTTATAAATTGGTCCGTAGGTTATAGAATTTGAATTGTTTAAATGATACACTTGTAGTTATATTATGACTATCTGTTTGCCTTTTAGTCCTCCTGATTTCTGGTCTCTCCCTTTGTGAGTGCCCTTCCCCCTGGGTTGGGGGAAGACTATAACATTGTTGTATATAGTTCACTTTAGCTGGTTTTAAATATGACACTAGTTCTGGTGTGAAGTAATATGCTAATTTAAATCTGTTTTTTATCTGTAGTTATCCTCAAAATATCCTACATATCAGGTGTAGAAGTTCATTATTGGGAGACCCTGGTTGCAGTAAGTCCCAGATCCTCATATGAAACTTGATGACAAGAAGCATCTTTTTGACTGAAGCTGTTTAAACATATCATCATACATCTCTGGGACTTTCTTACATGCATACAATAATGGCAATACTTCATATCATGAGACAACATTCTATGTGCTTATCAGGATTGCATTTTTTAATGCCTGTGGGGTATATGTCAGCACTTGCACTTTCATGGTTATGGAACTTTTAAATGCACCTTATGATCTATTGGTGAATGTTGATGATTGGATGTGCAATTAATGGACTGATATGAAAATGATACCAATTTGATTCTGGACATTTTCCTTTTGAAAAAGCAGCAAGCATAGGTGTGAAACTTTGAGGTTTGCACCGTTACTTTTAGCACTAGTATTTTGCACTGTATTGGAGGTATTTTCTCTCATAATAAAACACTTTTTAATAGTGATTTTTGGCATAGTGTACCTCCTTCTGCTTTTAGGGGTTTGTGCTTTGTTTTTTTGGTTTGTTGCATTTCTGAAATTTTATGGAATTCCAGCAGAAGAAGAATTTGAAAATTGCCCACATCTCAAATGACAACACGATTCACTGATAATTTAGAACTTTATTCTTCAGAGACTAGTCTGTTTTAAAGACATGCACAGCTCTCAGGAGAAGGTCCTTCTCTTCAGAGTGAGTGTTGAAAACAGCACTGTGACTGTGACGTGCTTAACACAGGAGGTCTCACTCTCCAATGTAGTTAATTGCCTGCTGCAGTTAGTAAGGCTTGCCAATGACTTGCACATGCTCAGTGCTTGCTCCCTGTAAAAAAATGCTGTTTTATGATGCTGAAGTGCTGAAATGGTAAAGTGAAGCCAACTCCTGTTGGAACCACTTTGTGGGTGCCAAAGTTGCTGTATTTTGATGCTTCCACCAAATGTCAGTTCAGCATCAGCTACATATCTGATGGAATGTGCATGTAATGAAGTGTAGGAGCATGTTTGTGAAAATGGGTGTGTGGTGTGGGGCATTTCTCTATGTATCTGCAGTGAGTTGTGTGTGTTTATGCATCTGTGATGGGGTGGGCAAGTGTGTGTGTGCACACGTGTTTCATGGAGGATGACTTGTTATGTATCTATAGAGCAGGGCATGGGCATCCCCTTGTGTGTAGCAGAGCATGCAGGCATGCAGCTTGTAGCTTCCAAGAATCTACATTTAGTGGGGGTTGCATGTGTCTGTGTTGTGTGATAAGTGGGTGCCTGTGTGATGTGTGCAGACGTCTGTGTGTAGTAGAGTGGGCACTTGCCTCTGCATCTAAGTAGTTAGATGGAGGACATCTTTCTGTGCACACAAGTGTGTGCCTATGAGTGTGTGTCCATATAGTGTGTGTATGTTTGCATGCATGTATGTATGTGTATTTTATTTAGTTTTTGTTTACTGGGTTGTTGTGCTAGCCATAGAAATAACTATTTTCAGGCACGACCTGGATGTTACAGAGTGTAATTACATAAAACACAGAAACAAAACAAGGTTTTACAGTAAAATGACAAGCAAGGTGATGAGAGTGAGGTACAAAACAGTGTGGTTCATGACAAAACATGCAATAAGGCAATCTGTTGGCAGGTGCAGGACATAGCTCACATATTTACAAGGAATTATCATGATGCAAAGTTTGGCAAGAGGTTCATTGAAAACAAACAAACACATACTAGCAAGGAATGATCAGGTATAATGAGCAGGGCAAATTATAAAATAACACATGGTTGGCAGAGCCTTGGGGAGAAGCATTCACATGGTTTGGGAGATAGGGCACCGAGTATTGCAAGTAGGTGCTTTTCAGTAATGATTACAAAGATCTAAGGAGTAGAGAATTAGTTATAGTAGGACAGAGCAATGGGTTTGAGATAACAAGCCAAACAAGAGAAGCACATCAAGTTGGGAGGGAGGACAAGTAGATAGGCAGGGGGAGGATTAACTGCAAGGCATTAGGTAGAAAGCAGATCAAGTGTGTCTATGTGTCTGTGTGTGTGCCAACAACATCTGATGTTGCATTGGTATGATGCTTATGTTTTTTTTGTGCTATAACTGTTATGTAAGTGTAGGTGTAGGGTTATTATGTCTCAATAATATGACAAGTAAATTACAATCCAAGTCTCACTATATTCTTTCTACATCCTTTATCAGATTGATGCATTGGCATCAATTTTGGATCTGATCAGAGTTTGTTTCTTTCTGTACTGGAATCTCTATTAGTTAGATCAGCTATTTGGAAATTAGAGGAGCATAGATTCAATGCCACTAAAGACAGGTATATTGGAAAATGCTTTAATGACATTCTGAGTGCTAAATGCATGTTCTAGTATACCAGTCAAATGAGACAGGCTCCAACCCATTTGCTCCTTGTGGAACAAAACCTTCAACATCCCCCTACTGGTCACATAAATTATGTGGCCAATAGAGAGGTATAGGGATGCCAAAAGCAAATGAGCTGTTTGAGTTTACAAATGACTTCTGTGGAGCAATCTGCTACATTCTTCCATTTCCATACAAATGACTCCACAGCAAAGGCAAGGTACTATGGGGTCATTTAAATCTCATTATGGCTTCATTAGCAAACAGCCTCTCCGTAGAATGCACCCAACCCCTGACTTGATCACCGTTCTGACATGTGCAGACTGCATCACTGGTAGTCTAGTGGTCTCCTGTCCATGAAGCACCATTCTGATAGTGTGATAATACATCACTGGTAGTCCAGTGGCCCCCCCACTCCATGTCACTATTCATATTATGTCATACTAGATCTCAGGTGGGCTAGTGGCCCCACACACCCTCAATCACTATCCCCCCATGTACAGCATCAATATGGTAGCTGGCACCATATGGCAGCATGGCACCAAACTTGGGGGGTATCTAGAATGCCTGCAAGGTTTGGTGTCATGCCACTGTAAAGTTCCATAGATACAGCTCATTCCCTGGTCAAATGGAAATTATTTCTAAGTCTGGGTGCATACATGGTAGCTGTGCTGTGGAACTTAGTCAATACTGTAATAGATGTGTGCAGAAGTTCAAAGATGGCCACCGTGCTTGGTGATCCATTGTGTGAGCTCAGAGTGAGCTCTGAGTAAGTGGGCCTTACTTTTGTATGGTACTATTTTAGCACAAAATTCATGTAGTTAGGTTTTTGTACAGTACAGACTTTGTGACGTCTACCTTTTAGGCTAGTTAGGGAGTTATAGTGAGATAAGACTATTGAGATTGTTTTTAGTATAAGGGTCAGCTTGGGTGCATGATTTGGAGCTTATAGAGTTTTGCTGGGTTTTGGGTTTTTGAACTAAACTGCTGCATTCATTTAAAGCAATTGTACAGAGGAAGTGACATTTGTATTTGCGGTTTCTTACAGACTTCTAGAAACATGGTCATGATACCAGGAAAATGATGACCCATGCTTCATGCTTCCCTTCACTGTCCTTTGATATGGTTTGCAAATTTTTCTGTCAGGAGATTGGTGTGAGTCCAGAATTTTTGTTTGATTCACAAGCATAGACTAGGATTCAACTGAGAGAAGCCTGAGGGAGAGAGTGGCTTAGACTGTCATTCTTCAGTGGAGCCTGTGAGCACTAACCAGTGGGTCAGCAGTGACTGTTGGTGATTTTCCATGACCAAAGTCTATTCTGGTCTTTTCCCCCAAAGGATTGTGATGAGTAAGGGGTTGGGGGAGGTGGCATAACGAAAGTATCACCTGCCTAAGAGGATTCCCCGTCAGTGTGGCTCTTTCTCTGTGTACCTCTGTGTTTGGTTGGCTTTGTTGCTTTTGGCAGGGCATTTAGAGAGTGCTGTGAGAGAGCAGAGAAGACTGCAGGGCCTTCTGGAATTCCCCTTCAGTTTTGTGTAGTGGACCTTGTGGGAGTTGGCTGTTGGGACCCCACTACTTTCTGCCTCATGCAGGGCATTATTTTCCCTCTTAGTGGCAGTGAGAGGGACATCTACAGTTCACACATTTTGTTGAACTCTATAATTGTCAGATTTGTTTTTATCTGAATATTTACAGTGCCATTTTGGAACTAAAGCATTCTCTGCTAGCTACTGTTAGATATTTATTATTGTCATTCATTTATTGTATTTTTTGATTTGTTTGTAGGGGGATGGGTGAATGGTTAGTTACTCTACAGTTATAGGGCAATTGTGGTGTGATTGGGGGTTAGGGAGAGGTTTTAATAGTAGTAGTAACATTTTATTCATGTAAACATGAAAAGGATATCTCAATTGACCCAAGCTCATTTCCAATGAGGTTCGTCTTACAGTAAAAGGTTACAAAAGAGTTTAAATGACCAATCACTAGAGAATCTCTATATCACAAGTTAATACAGTTAAAACAATTCAACCTAAAAAAGAAGGACATTGAGCAATAGTAAAAACATTTGTCCATAAGAACAACAGTCCATCATTTTTGCATCATCCATCAGTCCTAAAATAAGGAAATCATCTTTGATTTATTAATTACCCCAAATCCAGATTTTGGCAATGTACAGATCACCCTAGTGCTTGATCATGTATCCATTTTTTTATTGTTCTCATACTTATTATACCCTGTGAGGGTCCTGGAGTAGATGGTAAATGATTCCAGTCCATGTGGTCAAGTTTAAGTTGATGAGATTTTAAATTTTAATTTAAGTTAGTTTGGTTATTTTTTTAAAGGGAAACTGGAACTTGTTTAACCAGGAAAGGCACACTAAGCCAAAGCTTGTTTCCAAGTGTGACCTGGGAGCACAAAGAAGTTAAGTGACTTGCTCAGAGTCACACAGTATGCAAGTGGGGACTGTGGGATTCAAACCCAGGTCACTAGGTTTGCAGCTCAGCGCCCTAAACCACTGCACTATACTGCCACCTATAACTTTTTTTCCCATTAAGGACTATCAGAGTTTTAATTTTGTAGTGAGAGGCACAATGTGTCTAGTTTGTTTGGCCTCTGCACACTCCTAGTCCCCGGGACTACTCCACCAACTCTGTCCTTTTTGACCCTCCAGCTACTATGAAAGCCATGTTGTACCACTATAGGAGACTCGGAATATTTAGAAGGCAGGGCTGTGGCTGCTGGAGATATTAACTGGGGATAAGAACAGAGACACGATGGAGCACAAATGTTAGGCTTAGTAGTTGCCTTGGTTTAGGAGGTCCATAGAAGTGGGGACATTAACCATATTAAGGCAGTCCAGAGAAGGGCAACCAAACTGGTGCAGGGACTGCATCAAAAAACATATGAGGACAGATTAACTGAGCTCAATATGTATACCCTAGAGCAAAGGAGGGAGAGAGGTGATATAATCGAAACATTCAAACACCTTAAGGGCATTAACAAGGTGAAAGAGTCTAACATGATTCAATATAAGAAAAGTAGCAGGACAAGAGGACACATAATGAGATTAGAGAGAGGCCGATGGAAGGGCAATGTGAGGAAGTTCTTTTTTCACAGAAAGCGTGGTAGATGCATGGAACAGCCTACCTCAGGAAGTGGTGGATATGAATACAGTGCAGGGCTTCAAACAGGCATGGCATAGGCATAAGGGAGCAATAGCAATACAGATGAATATGAATAGATAGGCCATTGACAGAGCAAAGGCCTATGGCACATTCATAAAGTAGAAAAAGAAATGGGAAAGCTGGATGGACCTTGCAGTCCTTATCTGCCATCAACTCCTATGTTTCTATGTTTCTTCACCTCCATAAGAGCAATCGCAGGCCCCAGATTCAAGATTACATTTTTTGGATCAGAACAGAAGAACATTACTGGGATATTGCTCAAATTTATAATTTGAAAAAGTCAATCTTAATTTAGGGTCACACAAAATATCTAGATATGGTTTAAAACCAAAATGAGAGTTATTTACTGAGCGAACCGATTAGACTATCGAGCTTCCACAATAAGTTTTAGATCAGAAGAAATCCAATCATTTGTAACTATTTTGGTACATATTTCTTATATTTTCTGAATAAAGACTCATCCAGTATAGCCAAGTTCCTCAAAAGAATGTTCATAAAACAAGTGTTATTAACTGTTGTTGGGGAGAGGCCAAAAACACCAATATAAAGCTGACGCTAGACAACTAAAAACTGATACTGGGTAATAAGGCCCACTCACCCCAATTAAATCAATCACTAATTCTTTGTAATCCAAAAAGGTTTAATAATGTAACTTCCAGTTTAAACAATCACAATCAATGTTTCGGGTAAACCCTTCATCAGGTAAACTGGTTTACTTTAAAAGATAAACAAATTATAAAAAGACTTTTAATTCTCATTTTGTCTCTCTAATAATATAATAAACTAAGAAGGAGTCATAAAAACTAAGTAGAAGCTGCCCTTACATTTCAGTTACAATTCATTTTATATTTCCACTTGATGTGTAATTCTTTTCTGGTTTGACTCCCACTTACAGCCACTGCTGACAAAAAAAAACAGAAAAAAAAATGTTTTTTGGTAAAACTCTTATTTATTCACTATTCCGTAGTTCTTTAAATGAGCTAGAATATTTTACTTATTTCCATTACATCAAGAAATAATATTTTTCTTACACTCTACTATAACTCAAATAACATTATAAATTCATTATGCTCACAAAACAGACCAACGGACGCTATACTAGCCCCTAATCAACACATATTATTTCACCCTGTAGCCCTCTTAAATCTTTTGTTATATATTCTTTCCTAGTATACAGATGTGTAACTCATTATACAACACTAAACTGTTGCGCTTTCAGAATCTACATTCACCATATACCGCTATGTCTACATTCCTCTTCATACTAAATTAAACACAAATCAAATAGGAAAGAATATGTAACAAAATATTTAAGAGGGCTACAGAGTGAAATAATAGGTGTTGATTAGGGGTTAGTATAGTGTCTGTTGGTCTGTTTTGTGAGCATAATGAATTTATAATGTTATTTGATTTATAGTAGAAGGTGAAGAAAATATTATTTCTTGATGTAATGGAAATAAGTAAAGTATTGTAGTTAATTTAGAGAACTACGGAATAGTGAATGAATAAGAGTTTTACTACAAAACATTTTTTTCCTGTTTTTTTTTGTCATCAGTGGCTGTAAGTGGGAGTCAAACCAAAAAGGAATTACACATCAAATGGAAATATAAAATGAACTGTAATTGAAATGTAAGGGCAGCCTCTACTTAATTTTTATCACTCCTTCTTAGTTTAATATATTATTGAGGAGAAAAAATGAGAATTAAAAGTATTTTTGTAATTTGTTTATATTTTAGAGTAAACCAGTTTTCCTGATGAAGGGTTTACCCAAAACGTCGATTGTGATTGTTTAAATTGGAAGTTACATTATTAAACCTTTTTGGATTACAGAGAATTTGTGACTGATTTATTTGGGGCGAGTGGGTCTTATTACCCAGTATCAGTTTTTAGTTATATTTCTTTATATTGTAAACTGAGTGTTATCCCATGATCCTCTGCATGTTTTAAGATCATTAATTAATGTTTATCTAGGAGTGAAATTAGGGTAGTATACCAACATTTTTATTTCACCCATGCTGTACCAAGATTCTTTCTTTTCCAGGCACTGTTTTGCCGGGGTAGGGCGAGATAGTCAAATAAGGCTAATCCAACAATAAATGTTTCTGCATTCTATTACAACATTTATGTTAGGGAGTCCAAGCTCTGATCTTAAATAGGCTGCTGGGCAAGAATGACCAACTCTTATAATATTCCTAACATTTTTATGTAAGGGTGACATAAGTTTATTAATGGTGTTATAGTCCAAGATATCAGAGCCGTAAAGCAATTGCATTTTAAACTTTGCCCTAATAGCCTCCACAAAGGGTTTGATTGTGAAGCCCCCATATTTAATATTAAATATAATTAGACCTGCTAAGGTCTTTTTTAGTTTTTTAGAGATCATTTGTATATGTGTAGACCACATACAGTTGTCTTGGAAAACAACCCCTAAATAAACATAACTGGGTACAATTTCCACTCTTTCTTTACCTATAGTCCATTTACCGTTATTTTTGTTAACAACAAGTATCATTACCTTTGTTTTTTTAGGTTGATATTTAATTTTAATTTTAAGGACCTATTATAAATAAAGTCTAACTTGTACTCAGAAACTTGGGTGAGAGACAGGCTACAACCTTATGGAAGTCTCTCACTTCTGATTAAATGTAATAGAGGAGTCAGGCAGGGGTACATTTTGGTGCCCTTACTTTTCTCATTATATATAGATAAATGGCTTCAGGATTGTGCAGCTACCAGTACTGATTCCCCTAAAACTGAATATCTTCCATGTCTCTGCTAGCTTATATGGATGACATAATTCTGTTTTCTCTTACTAGAAAATATCTACAAAACAAATCAAATACAATTAAAAAGAAAATAAAAGTGCACCATTTGCAACTAATATAGGGGTGAGACAGGGCTGCACATTATCACCCATACAGTTTAATCTATGTTTAGATTAAATTTTGAGGAAAATGTGTAACCCAAACTTTCATATACCTAAAATAGGCACTCAAGTGTGCCCCTAGTTGGCCTACACTGATAACATCATTTTAATGTCTAATAGTTATTTGGGGGCAAAAGGAATCTTAGGGAAATTTAAAGAAGAATGCAAAAAAGCTGATATCAGTATCAATTATAACAATATAAAGGTCATGGTCTGTGGAAAAACAAAGAAAACCTACAATTATTATATTGAGGGAACTAAATTGGAGGCAGTCAACAGCTTTTGTTAACTGGTGATATATATTACAAAAGATTTAAAATGGAGAAGTCATAACAAAGAACTAGAACTTAAAACAAAACAATTCTTACCAGCAATGAACAGGTCTCTGTATAAATTTGGGGGACACGTAGCCTCAGGCTTCTTAAAAGTAATAAATATGAAAATACACAGTCAACTCCAATATGGAGTGAAAATATGGGAGGGGACTAAGAAAGTTGATGTTGATAGATTTCTAAATAGATATTATAAAAAAACTTTTGGGAATCCCGAATGGCACCCCCTCTGCAGTAGTTAGAGCAGACTTAGGACAATGTTCAATGGAAAGTAACATTAAAGAAAGACATACAAATTAATGGATCAAAGCCGATATTATGACAGAGAATTGGTTTCCAAGGAAATGCATAGAGGAAGCAATTGACTATCTAAAAAAAGATACAGTGTTTCCAAGAATAAACATAGTGGAAAAGATAATAAAACCATATGGGTTATTAAATTGCCTAACTGATATCTTCAGGTTGCCTTTAAAATGGTTACTGAATGAATTAAAACCATAATTAAAGATCTAGCAAAGCAAAATGATTTTCGATATTGCAAACAAAATAAGAAATGTATCTAGATGGCAAAAAAACAAAAGTGCTCACGGGTTAGAATCTTATTTGACCCAAGTGAGAGAACCCAGCAAAAGAAAGAGCATTTCTTTTGAAGTCTATGAAAGTAATTGCTTAAATGTATATCATAAAAAAATAGGATGTTGATAAAAGAACATATAAATCTTCCCTGGGTCAAGATGATCTAACCCATATACTAATATTATGCCCCTTGTATTTAAAAGAAAGAAAAAAGTATATAAGGGAAATATTGGGGAGATTAAAATATGAATCGAAGGATATGGTTACCTACTTATTAAAAACCAAGATTCCAAAAGCAATGAGTTCTGTGGCTTCTCTCCTCTGCTCCATAGAAAAAAGAAGTGCAATTTAGTTGAATAAATAGTTAAATAAAATAGATTTGACTCAAGGTTGCTATTTGATGGGGATTCTATGAAACAATTGAAATTAGACTGAAGATATTGGGATGGTATGGTGCTTTAATGATTGTAACAAATTATTTATGATGAAAGTAGTAATTACAGTACTTGTAATTACAAGGAAAACTCTGTTGTGATAACATGATGTTTTTATTATTTACTGATACATCATGGAACAATGTATAGGTATTTGTACTGTATTTGTAGTTTTGTAATCTTTTTAATTGAAATGGTATTAAGTTGTCAATCAATAAAAACATTGAAAAAAAAACATGTTGCCTGTTAGGGGCTAACAGTGGTTGGCAGAAAAGACAGAGCTCTAGAGTGAGTTTTGATCAAGAGTCATCAAGAAGGTACTTGAGGTGACTGTGGCGCTTTGTCCCACCTGCTTTAATTTGGACCCTGTACCTACACAGCTGTTAGTAGACTGCAAGGCAACTCTGGGTTCGACCTTTGCTGGTATCACCCAGTGTTCATTATAAGAGGGTTGTTTTCACATGGCCCTTAAAAAAAGCTGTGGTGAAGGGCTGTCCCACTGGCACAGCGGTAGCTCTACTGCTCGCAATGCCAATGACCCGGGTGATCTCAGGACATTTGAGGGCTGGCTGGGGGGGGGAGGAAGAGGAATGAGTATCTGTAGGACTCCTCGGGGGGAGGGGATAGAGACTGGTGCTTGCCTGGCACCTAGTGGAAGCTGGGCATGGCAGACAATGCACATTGCATCACAGCGCATGTGTCATGATGTACAGGAAAACTAACCTGACTTCAATCAATAAATGGTTTGTAAATCAGGCAATGCTCTCACCATCCTGCTGCCATAAAGAGGGCATAGGTAAATTAGGAGTTAGTAAGTTTACAAGGGTTAATGGTAGTACTCAAACCAATTTGGGGTCATATAGGCCTATATTTATTTGTAAGTTTTTATTTATTCTGAGCACTCCCTAACTGGGTCTCCTCTATTCAAACCATTTCTCCCTTTGGGTTAAGCCTACAATAAAATTACGGTGTTTGGACATTATTGAATGGATAATTCATATACTGTATTGTATTTATTGTATTGTAGATATCTTTAATTATTAGGTTATGATATTCTGTATTCATTGTTAGAAGTATGTCTTATGTAACTTGAAATGCTATGGGACCTCATTGAAAATGAACCTTTGGTTCAACTGAGCCTTATACTTGTTCATGATATTGGATAGGCATAAAAAACTTACTACTACTACAACATTACATGCCACACCCCCTCATGGGCTAGTATTGGAGGAAAAGCTTGAGGCAGGATGGTGCCCAGCACCCACTGGCCCCACACCCAACCAGCCGGGCATGCCAGGTAGAACCTGATCCAGACTATTGCAGAGGTTGGAAAACCCTGCCAACCCCACCAGTAGGGGAAAGCCTTCCTTCTGTCTCTCCCTCCCTCCCTCCCTCCTGCCTGCCTGCCTGCCTCTGAAATGACTGGCTTCTGATTCTTTTAAATGGCCACATCCCCACTGAAATGTCTTATCCCCAAGTATCTCTGTAGTATGTCTTTTTCCTAGTGACACCCTTGGAAGACAGTGGACAGTGTTGTTATTTTTCGTATACTTACAGGCACTGTGCCATTACTACAAAATGAAGATTCAATGAGTGGGTCAATTTATGGATTACTGGTAGCTAACATATCACATAGTGTATTGCTTCCCTTCCTCTGCTTTATGTAAGAAGCCACAAAATGATGGTTCCAGATAAAGTACTGAAAGCCAACATGTCTATGCAGGAATCCCATATACTGTTCAGTAAAACTGTGTGGCATGTTAATTCTTCCTTCTGCTGAAAAAAAAATACTTGGAAGAGTGTTTGCTTTGTTAAGCCTTTTATTAAAGGCTCAGTTATAGTGTTTAATGTACAGGGGTATCAGTAGTAAGAAAACATAGCAAAAGTAATTTAAGGTCAGAAGGGACTCTAGATCCATAGTATCTGCCTTCCCCCTCATAAGCAGTTATACATACATATGCTGTGCACTAACTGAGTGGGGTTCCCATCCCTTCCCATTCTGCTTCTCATGATAGCCAGTGATTACCTTAGTAAGTAGAAATTTATCCAGGTTACCTTAAAGGCATGCACTATCTTCATGTGCACTGCCTCCACTTGTGGGCCATTCCATAGGGTCACCACCTTCTTGGAGAAGAAGTATTTCCTAACATCAACCCTAAATTTGCCCCCTATGAGCTTCAAGACATGTCCCAATCAAAGGTAAGAGAAGTGGGCCTTTTGCAATTTGATATGACTTCATGTTGGGACCCACAAATTCTGTTTAACTTTGAGAATTTGGTTGAACCACTTTGCCTCCAAGTGCAGTAACTCGCATGGGGTGATGCAGATTATGAATAGGGGTAAAAAGAAGCCTTGAGATCAGCAATGAATATTAATAACTGTAACTTATTTGTTATATAATAATATCTCCAAGAAAAAAAACATGTGATGCAACACAGACAAAATAAATAAATGAAAACAAAAACTGCAGTGGGTTTAGATAGATCCATGCAGAATCGACAGACTCTCAAGTTTTCTTCTGCCTGCAAAATTTTTGATTCTATGTTAAATTGCATTAAATGCTGAGTGTTATACTATGCCCTTCACATGGATGGATTTTTTTGTTTGATTTTTCACTTTCTTATATTTAACTTTTTTTTACATTAATTAAACTTTCAGCACAGACACTGTCCGCTTGCAACAAAAGCTGTAGCAGAAATCTACTAACTAGAGGTCAGACTGCAGAACAGTGCATGTGTGTGCCTGGCCATTCAGGTTATTCATTCAATTTAAGAACTAATGGTTTAGATTTTTCGAGCTAATGAAGGATGCTCTCCCCATCTTGATCCCCAACAAGAATAGCTTGCCCATATAATGGACCATCGCTCCCCACATGATTTGCGGTTTCCTCTATGACCTGTACCTCTACCTTCTGGAGACATAATCTGGGATCTATGGATGTAGATAATCTGTTTAATCTTCACAGACAACAGGTGCTATTTTTTGCATTGCTCAGTAAACTTGTACATGAGCTGTTTTTTCAGAAAAAGAACATATTGCAACAATAACAGAGAAAGCAAGAATTCAACATAAACCGATTTAATAATAAACACAAACAACAACACACAATTAGTGGTAACAGATGTCCCAACCAAGAGACAGAGATATTCCTCTATAGGCCCCTTTACATGGCGCTTATTTATTCCACTTGTTTTTGTTACGTTGGACCGTCTGCACTCCCTGCCAGCTTGTACACATATCTTCAGTTTCAATTGGTTGTCTCTTCCAGTGTTTTGGCGGTGTTTCCTGCCATCCAGGGTCAGGTATGTCAGCAGCTAAAATGGAACTTTGGACAGCCATTCTTCCTGGATTCCTGGATAAAGTTATAAGTTCAATGCAGAATTCATTGAGAGAGGATCTTCCCTAACAAATTATGTTGAAAACATTCTAAACTTCATCCAAGGTTATGCACAGAAAGTGACCTCTCAGACCTCTGAGTTACTGCATAAATTTATTAATGAATACAATCTCACAGGGACAATGTTTCAAATGTTTTCAACAGAATTCGGTAGGCAAAATTCTACCTAAATGAATTCTGCATTGAACATTAGAACTTTATGATGAAATCCAGAAGAATGGCCATCCAAAGTTTCGTTATATCTGTGTAGAAGCCGAGGTGCAACTGAGGTCAGGCTACCAAATCACAGAAATGAGCAGAAAGCCCTGATTATACGGTAGGGTAGAATGGAAGAAAGACTTGTAATATAAAAAGATATCTGCGTTGTGTTTTCTATCTTCCAAATGAGTCAAGCCACAGTAAATGTATGTTTTTTTCTGGTTTATTTTCTGTTTGCGAGTCTCTGATACAAGTATTCTGGTCAACTTCTCAATATATGTAATTTTGCTTCAGGATTGGTGCTGTAGTGGTGCTGCTTATTTAGTTTACATACAATGCTTTTATACTAAACTGTTATCTTGAAAAAGCTAACACTCCAGCATAAACCAATCATAAAACAATGAACACATCTATTTTAAGCTGTGATGTTCTATTTTCTACAAAACAAGTTATATATAGAATGTGTGGCTGGCAACATGTTTATTCATAAATACTAGAAAACATGTTATTTATAAATATGCTTGAAAACATGTTATTTTTCAATATGTATAACTGCTGGTAGCTTTTTACCAATCATATCTTTGTCATAGCAACTTTATGTCTTCATGTCAGGCTATATTTACTTTTGATCAGCAGTGGCACCTGTCATCGGATGTCCTAACATTTCCAGATACTGCTGTCATTTGTCCCTATTATTTAGTACATCAACATCTGTACTCCATCCCTTTCTGATAGACACATGCTGGTCATGCACCTCATGTACAGTACATGTTAAATTATTCCACTACTTGAGTAAACACATTAGGTTAGTGTAAGAAATTACCCTGAAGCATTCTGGAAAAAGGCTATACTTAAACACTCAGTTTGACTAGTATAAAAGGTTATACTGAAATCAATGTTATACTACAAAATGTTACACTACATTCGTGAACCCAGAAAAGCAGGGAAAGTAGAATCAGAAAATATTCCTTTTGGTTACGGAACGGATCTCTTGTATGCACTAAAAAAGTATTGTTAACAGTTTATCTGTATCGCTTGTTGCAGTACAGATCACTGCATATAAAGGGGCCTTATGTCTCTGTCAGAGGTTATCTCTTCCATGTGGTAAGTGTGTGCAAGGCCTGTATAAGGGCATCCTACCTGCTCAGGGAGACCTCTTGTAGGCTGTTACCAATATATATTGAAGCTATATGCAGGCATTGGAATTCCCACTGGGACGGAGGTGCTTCCATAAAACAAAACATGTGTCACAAGAACTGGGCACTCTCCACCAGAATTAAGACAGGTACCAGTCTCCTTGCAGTTTCAGGACTAAATGTCCACTTTTATTTAAAAATAATTAAAGCAGGCTGTGCTCCCCTGATGCATTTTGGATAGCGAACTACCCTTTATCAAAGGCTAAGCACAATACACTTTCACTTACTTTAAACACACCACTGATGTCACATAAATGTTAAAATACAAAAATCAGTTTATTCATTGGTTACACAATTAAAAGCATCACAAATCGTTATAACAGACAGAATTAGTGCTTTCTTAAAGATACATCACTGAAAAGACTACTTCAAAAGTTGTAAACTTGGAGGAGGCAGAGGAGGTAGTATAGCGTAGTGGTTTAAGACTCTGCATTGCAATCCTGGAAATGTGGGTTTGAATTCCACAGCTCCACTTGCATACTGTGTAACCCTAAGCAAGTCACTTAACTTCCTTGTGCTCCCAGGTCATACCTGTAAAAAAGCTTCAGGTTAGTGTGTCTCTCCTGGTTAAAAAAAAAAACATAAACGTAACATGATGGTCGGCGGCAGTGGCAGGGGAAGGGAAGTTGGGAGGGAAAGATAAGCAAACTTACTTTATACCCTGTATGTACCACATTACATATTTATTTCTTTAGATATGGTTTTAGTTCAAACCCTGTATTTAATCCTGGGTTTCTTGTAGCATCCAGATTCAAAATCCAAAAGGTTTCCTTTTTTAAAAGGAGGTCATTAAAGTTGCCTTCCCTTGGCTTTTGGTTTACTTTCTAAATGCCCCGAAAAGTAAAACCGTGTACACCACTGTTCTTTGATTTCACTACATGAGCAGCAGTTGCATACATTAAATCTTCTTTTTCAATTGCTCTTGCATGCTCTCCCACTCTGGTTTTAAAAGTTCTTTTTGTTTTGCCTATGTAGTAAGCACCACAGGAGCTAGTCACCACGTAAATCACATCCACAAGTTGTCTCACATCAAATTCCTTTCCTCTCTCTGGATTATTACATTTCTTGCCACTTTTAGTCAATTTACAAAAAAACGTTGTTTACATGTAAGACATCCCTTCGTGTTACAATTCAGACAGGTTTGTGTGGTCTCCTCTCTAAAATGGCTATGGACTAATTTGTCACCTAAGGTATTAGTAAGTCTGCAAGCCATTTTAGGGGGATCTTAAGTCATTTTTTTAAGCCCTGGTCATTGCTCAGTACTGGCCAATGTTTCTTTATAATATTTTTTAATTCAAGGCCATGCACTGAGAAAGTTATTATGAAATTATATCTGGTATCATTATTTGCATCCCTTCTTCTTGTATCTAAGAGGTTATCGTTGCATACTGTCTCCCTTTCTGTATGTTCATCTCACTGTATCCCCATTCTTTAAATCTTTTAGAGAATTCTTCTGCACTTTTTCAAATGTTATACCTGTGCTGCAATTCCTTTTTGTTCTCAAAAATTATCCCTTGGGGATGTTCTAAGCTACATGTTTTGGATGGCAACTGCTAGCCAAAACTACATTGTTGCCATCTGTATTTTTCCTGTACATTTCAGTGCTTATTTTACCATCTTTATCTTTTTCTAACAGTATGTCCAAATAACTGATTTGCTGTTTATTTAATGTGTAAGTAAATTTCAAATTACCATTGCTGTTGTTCAGATAGGTTACAAATTCTGATAATTTATTATCATCCCCCCTCCATATTGAAATCACATTGTCAATAAAATGATGCCAAATAACCATTTCATTAAAAAAGGGTTCACATCACAATTCAGTACTGTTTTATTTTCCCACTCTCCTGCATAAATATTTGTCACTGAGAGAGGGAGGAGTCCTGAAACTACAAGGAGACTGGTACCTGTTTGAATTCTGGTGGAGAATGCCCTGTTCTTGTGATACATATATTAAAGCTAACCAGCCATTTTAGTTTCCTTACTGTGAGTCACAAGCAGCTTTGTCTTCTCCAGTTATTTCTTACACTGTACCATCACTCTCTATTAACCACTTCTTTGTCCCACTGTTACAGCTCCAACAGCAACCAGAGTGGCAATTATTATTTTCCTTTATAGGTTTGGTGCCAACCCTCCATCAGTATTGGCTTCCCCAGGCCAGAGGCAGCAGCAGCTGTAATGGGGGGGGGGGGACTGGGTAGAACAGACCAATTCAGTCCACCAGGGAGAGAGATACATTTGTAACTTGCCACCTGGGGTGATTGAAGACCTTGCAAAATTTTAATTGGTCCCCTATCCAGTCCCACTGAAAAGAACTTAGTCCTATTTTATTCCCTTGCAATGTTTTAACAATCATCATATTTGCAGCATTTGAGTTATTGTTGGCCATGGCCTTCTTTGTGTCACTGATGTGATTGCAGGGATCCCAGCTTACTTGACTAAGAGGGGGTGGTATCTCACAATGTAACCTGTGAGTCTTTAGTAGCCTGGGATAAACACAATCCCTAAATGAGGTCAGCAGCATTCGGTTATGGCTCCAGAGTGTGGGCACAGCTGTTCGATCAAAGGTCAGCCTGGGCATCGGAGTCTGCCAGTTTCTATGTCCAGAGGTGAGGAGGATGTTTTGCTGGCTGCACTCGCATACATGGAACAAGTTCATGTCTCACTGCTTTTCTGCTCTGCCATACCTTCCCTCATGATTCTATAAGTCCTCCCCTTTCACCACTAACATATGCCTCTAGTGCACTGAAGATCTTCGTGATGGCAGCCTTGTTGATGTGTAGCCACGTTTGATGGTAGGCAGGTGGGAGAAGGCATGCCTCACTCCTCGAATTATAGGTATGGGTGATTTTGACAGTTTTTAAACATGATGTGTGAATTGTCCTTGGCAGAAAATACCATTGTCAACTGATGAAGAAGGACTAGTCTTCTTCTTGATACCAGTTTGCAGTCCTTGATCCCAATATTTTTAGTCAGGCTTGAGGCTCTATTAACTGCACCAAGCAGAAGTCTAGGATGCCATACCCTCTTCCAGATGAACTACTAATCTTATAGTCTTAAGGACTCCCCAACTGGCATCAAAATTCCAAAATCAAGTTATTAATGGGCAATCCAACATTTCAAGGTATAATAATCATCTTTATGGTATCATATTGTTTATTCCGCCAATTATGAAACATGTTTGTTTGGTGTTGGTGGCACAGCAGCGAATGTACTAGCTCTCAATGATGGAGAAATGTGTAGTGATTTTGTTTTTGTCAATTTTTTTAACAGATTGGACACAGACCAGATTTGGGACTGACAAACTGATGTTATTGTCACAAAACATTGTCCTGTAGAAATATGCATATGGTGATACAATAAAGAAGATTATTATACCTTGGAATATTGGAGTGATCCCTTTAATAACTTGGCTTTGTTAACTACCCATGATCAATTCACCAATGCTACTCTGACCTCCTTTCATGTTCTGTTGCATCTTCCAATTCTTTTTCCATTTAGACTTGAAGCTTCAGTAGCCCACATTATCACAATCCTCAGCAATTAAGTTAAAAAAATCTGAAAGGCAGGCTGGCATTATCACAAAGTCCCTCATCATTTCCCTGGCTAATCTTTGGTAGTTTTGACTCTGCTAGGTTTGAGTAGGAATACAGAATCTACCCCACCACCACCACCAAACAGAGCATAATTAAAAAAAGTGTTACTTTCTGTATAGCTGCTTAGATGGCTATGTCTCACACACTATCTTGATAACATCTATGTAAAAAAAAAAAGTTAAACTGTGAAGAAACTAAAAGAAAAAAAAAAAACAACAACACTGGCATAATAAAGAAGGCATAGCAACACACAAAACAGAAAATGTTCCCCTAGTGTCCTCTAGTGACAGTCTTTCAGCAACAGAACTACTTAGCTAAAAACATAAATGGCCAGATATTCAAACTGCGCTATTTTGTGGAGCAAGCCCTTGCGCTGCACAAAATAGTTGCGCTGGGGTGTGTCCAGAGCGATATTCAAAGGAGTTGCACCCTTGATCAACTCCTTTGAATATCACCCCCCAGCCACAGCCACTGTGCATGGCGCAGTGGAACTTGCGCCACCACAAGTTGTCAGAGTGGAGCATTCAACTTGCGGTGGTGCAAGTACTATTGCACCATGGCCAAAATCCGATATTCAAAAGGTGACATGCAAATGGGGCCATAATTCATGCAAGGCACAGGGGAGGCCATTTGCATCTAATTATGGCACCATTTGCATTCCATTAGCATGCAGGTGGCCGATCCCCAAGGACTTGCGCCTGGCACCCTGCCAGGCAGCAGCCATCGGGGACTGATGCCCCCTGCAGCCCGATCGTGGGCAAAACAGTGTAGAATCCACCCCACCACCCCCCACTGGCCCGATCGCGGGCATAGTTTAATCCCCACCAGCCCGATCGCGGGCAGCAATGTGGCCCCCAACGTATCCCTGGTGGTCCAGTGGACTGTGAATCCCATCGTGGGATGGTATAAAGAAAACACCTCCCCAACACATCCCTGGTGGTCCAGTCGACCGAAAAGCCCGATCGCGGGCAGTAGTGGTTTAAAACAAACCCCCCCTCCTCCTCCCGAACACATCCCTGGTGGTCCAGTGGACCGAAAAGCCCGATCACGGGCAGTAGTGGTTTAAAACAACCCCACCTCCTCCCGAATACATCCATGGTGGTCCAGTGGCAAATCCCGATCACGGGATATAAAAGTTGAACAACCCCTCCCGAACATAGCCCTGGTGGCTAGTGTCCCCCACCCACCACAGCGAAGCCCCACCACGCTCCCCGGCAGCGGCGGGCAGCAGCATCCACCCGCCTGCCGCCTGCTTAACTGACTGCCAGTGGGCTACCGCATCGTGGTGCAGAGCAAGAGCCAATGGGCGCAAGAGTTTCATACTGTACAAGACAGTCCAGATATGTGAATAAATACATTCATTCATTCTCAAACTGGACTGTCTTTAGATGGTATGGGCTGCATGCCCATTGGTTCTGGTTTCCACCAATGGGCGTGCAGCCCTACTGGTCAGTCAGGCGGGCGGGCGGCGGTGAGGCCGCTCACGCCGCCGGGGAGTGGGGTGGGCTCGTGGGTGGGTGGGGTGGGGGATACTAGCCACCAGGGCTATGTTCGGGGTTTGTTCAACTTTTACATCCTGCCATTGGGATTTGCCACTGACCACCATGGATGGTCTGGAGGGAGAGGGGGTTGTTTTAACCACTACTGTCCGCGATTGCTTTTTCGGTCCACTGGACCACCAGGGATGTGTCTGGGAGATACATTGCTCATCACGACCGGGCAGGTGGGGGTGGATTAAACTATGCCCGCAATCGGGCCAGTGGGGGTGGTGGGGGGATTACAGTTGTCTGCCAGCGATCGGGCCATGGGAGGGGCGCACAGGAGGGTTAGGCCAGCCACAGGTGGCAGCTGCTGTGTTGCACCCTGCAATGCAGCAGCTCACCTGTGGGTGGCCCTCGACTTAAGTCTTTTTTGGCTCAAAGTTGTGCAGGCACAGGTTGGGGGTTGCGCCTGCACAACTCTGCACAGCCCGGCTGAATATTGGGCTGTGCAGTTTATGCATGGTTCCTCCCCCTCCAGTTCAGCATGCATTCATTTGCATTGCGCTGTTGCTCAGCATGTTTTCTGTGGTGCAACTGCCTCCTGCTGAATATCGCAGAATGGAGCAAGTTCGGACTTGTTCAGGCGCAACCCTATTGCACATGGCGCAACCCTTTTGAATATCTGGCCCAAAGTTTTTAATTTTTTTAAATTCTATTCATTTCTTGACAGTGTGATATGAAACACATTTTAAATGTGCAATTAGACATTCCAGGGTTAGACTTGTGGTGAGATTACTACACATGCATCAGCTGTAAGGCCCTCCACCTGTAGCAACAGGCCACGGCATGCCCCTGAGCATGCTATAATCTCAGCAGCCATACATCCCACCATTTTGTGTATTATTGCTTACTTTACCCATGGCATTTTATTGGTACACTTCCACAAGTATCAGTCCCTATCAGATTACTTAAAGCAAGAACTGATTTTTACCATTTTGCAATCTGGGGGACTGTATATGTATATGCTGATCTGACAGGACCATAAGTAAAATGATATAATTTTTGTTCCAAGAACATAAGAATTTATTCAGGATTCCACCAGTTGATCTGAAAAAGCCTGAGGAAATCAAGGCTTCTGTGTGAAGCCAGCTAATAAAAGGCACTAAAATAGTACTGAAACTGCACATGAAATTGGGCAATTTCTGTACTTTATTTACCACAAATAAAGCCTGGTTTTCCTCGCAATTAGTAAATCAGTATGTTTTTACAAACATTTCAGTTGACATGGTTGGGACATGTTGGATAAAATGTAATATGTATACACAAGTCAGATTATATTCCATGGTTCCTGCAATAATTACCCTTTTTTCATTATTACCAAGGAAATGTGCATGGAAACTAGATCTCTGCTCTATCTGCTCTGGGTGTTTGTCTGCACCTGACATCAGAAATCAGTTTATGTAAGCAGTAAGACATGATGAGGTGGTAGTTGTCATAAGTTAATGCACTCTCAGGTGCAGAGTGAGGCACGAGGCACTTGCACTGAGAAAATTCCACACCTGGAAGTGTCTTATTACACTTTTAAAAATAGGTCCATGCTACAGAATTTGACCCCCCCCCCCAATTACATAAGAAAGTGTATTGGGGTTTAAAATTAACAAAGTATAAAAAATGTCCTGTTGTAGTTTTCTGCCACCATAGGGAGCTTCAGAGGAGAGATTCATGTAGATTTCTTTGTTTACTTCTTTTTTTTTTGTTTAGAATCATTCTTTTGTTTGATGACAATGACAGCAATTCTCACTTTGTCATAAATAAATGATTGCTTTATTTGAGTCCAGTAAGAACTGATGTCCACAACTCCTGGCCCTGATGAGGGCAAGTGAAAGAGAGAGAGCAACTTGTTTTACTTGGTTTAGTCCAGACATCACATCATCATCATCATCATCAATTTATTTATAAAAGGCACCCTTCCAAAGGTATGGGCACCTGAACAATCCGTACACAAATAAAAACATCACAATCGTCATAAAACCAAATATAAAACAACCACTTAAATATAATTAAACATTTCCTCATAAAATCAGTACCATTAGTCCCAATCAGGCCCCATTAAAGGTCTGATAAATGAGGTGAGTTCTAAGGGCAGACTTAAATCCTTTGATGGTAGGGCTATCTCGTATCCGACAAGGTAGAGAATTCCACAGGGTAGGAGCTATAACGGCAAAAGATCGTGTTCCTGATGTCTTCAAACATACCCTGGGAATCTCTAGCAGTCCTTCATTGGAGGATCGGAGTGGGTGGGAGGAGCAGTAAGGCTGCAGAAGATCTTGCAGGTAGTGGGGTCCCTGGTCATGTAGAGCTTTTTAGATCAACAAGCTGACCGTGAAGGTTATCTGCCACTGTACTCGCAGCCAGTGCAGTTTATGCAGCACAGGTGTTATGTGACTGAATCTTAGGACTCCAGTTAACAACCTGGCTGTCGCATTCTGCACCAGCTGCAAGTGAAGGATATCCACCCCCAATAGCCCTAGGTAGAGGGTGTTGCAGTAATCAAGACAGGTGGTGACAAAGGCATGGATCAAGATAGGGAGATCTTTGGATGGAACCAGATGCTTCACCCTGGCAATATTTCTTAGATGATGAAAAAAAGATTTAACTATTGTCGACACTTGTGATTTCAAGGTCTGGCCTTCATCAAAGATCATGCCTAAGTTACACACCTGGCTTGAGACATGCAACGGAACACCCCCAAGCCTCAGCCCGGTGGGTTCTCCCACCAACACCCCAGCCATCCTATGATCTGAGTCCACCACCAACACCTCCGTCTTTCCAGGGTTTAACTGCAGCCAGCTAGCACTCATCCAGGCCTGTATCTCACTTAGGCAGTTGCTAAACACTGAGACAGTATCTATCACCTGCTATGGCACAAAAGAGATGTACAGCTGAGAATCATCTGCATAGCAGTGAAAACTCAAGCCATACCATCTTATAATGTGTTCTAATGGCAGCATGTACACTGCAAACAACATTGGTGACAACACTGAGCCCTGTAGCATCCCACAAGGCAGACAATGAGGGGCTGAGAAATAAATCCCCAACACCACTCTCTGAGTTCTGCCCTCAAAGAAGGATTGAAACCAACCAGGAACTGTCCCCCATCTACAGAACAACCACAGGCACTCGAGTAGCATGCCATGGTCTACAGTGTCAAACTCTGCTGAGAGATCAAGGAGAACCAGGATCGTACAGGATCTCTGATCTCTGGCCATCAGGAGATCATTTAGTACCCGAACCAGGGCCGTCTCGGTACTATGCCTTTTCCTGAAACCAGACTGGAGAGGATCATAGATACTGAGGCTGGATAAATGATCTTCCAGC
The DNA here is from genome assembly GCA_016271365.2 of Neoceratodus forsteri. Classification (NCBI taxonomy): domain Eukaryota; kingdom Metazoa; phylum Chordata; order Ceratodontiformes; family Ceratodontidae; genus Neoceratodus; species Neoceratodus forsteri. Next base: position 1,646,386,596 of record CM057450.1, read on the forward strand.
TGTAGAGTGACCACTTTCTCAATAACTTTACCTACAAAAGGTAAGTTTGAGAATGGTCTGTAGTTTGCTGGACAGTCCAGGTCAAGGGAGGGCTTTTTCAGGAGGGTTGCACCACTGCCTCCTTTAAGGGATCTGGAAAGATCCCTCTCTCCAATTACATCTTTTTATAGCAGTAAGGACCGGGGCGATCATCTCAACACACTCTACCAGAAGGCGTGTTGGACCTGAGTCTAGACTACAAAATGTTGGCCACAAAGTCTGGATGATCCTCACTATATCCATGATTACCGGTTGGCCAAAGGTAGACCAGGTTATCTGGGAGTTAGTACTACATGATTGATCACTGCAAGGACCAATGGGGAGGCACTGGCTGATCTCATCCCTGATGGAGGCAACCTTATCAGCAAAAAATTGTGCAAACTCATCGCACTTTTCTTGTCACAATGCTCGACCAGACTGCAGACAAACTGGATTGCACAGTCTCTCCACAGTTCAGAAGAGTTGAGCTGGTCTGTTTTTAGCTGCGGCAATTTCCCTGGACAGGAATTCTGTCTTCTTACAGGAACTTGCCAATTGGTTAACCTTGCAATGGTCTAACAATCTAAGCCTGTCCTCCTCCTCCAGTTTAGTATTTCACCAGTGTCTCTCCAACCTTCGCCCTAATCTCATCAACTCTCACAGTGTCCCATCATAACATGGGGCACCTGGGCAAAGGATTAAAAGGCAAACATGCACCGGAGCAATGATATCTCGGGCCCCTGTTATCGCCCTATTATAGGTGACAACCAGGTTCCCTGGGTCACTACTATCATTCAGAATTCCCGAAACATCAAGTACCATCATTAGGCTTTCTGAAGTAACTCCTCTTAAAGGTTCCATCAATTGGAGGAGGTTCTGTCCAAAAGGCAAGAGTTCATTGTTGACCCAGGTGTTGAAGTCCCCCAGAATCAACCACCTAGGGGACTCCAACACCATGGCAGTGATGAAATCCTCCACCTCTTGCAGAAAAGTCCTCCCATCACCTGGTTGATTGTAGATGAGAAGGATCCTGCAACCTGCACCCACACCCACAGTACACTCAAAGGAGTTGGTAGATCCCACTGGCAACTCAGTGAATCCCAGTTCCAATCTAAAACAGATTGTGACACACACACACACCCTGCCACTTCAATCCACGTTCAGAGCCCTTGGATATGGGCACAAGACAAGGAGGACCACGGTCCTGTACCCATTTCACCCCAGAGCATCTCCTGAACCTCATCTGTCGACTTCTTTCCCTCTCCCCTCCAGACCCCCAAGCCCCCCCTCCGCCTCTTTACTATGCCTAACGCTTGGCTACTACCACACACCTCAGGAGGAAGCGGCGGGCAGTCAAAGGGGTGGAGGTCCTGGAGTGTTGAGGGGGAGTACTGCCAGACTATCCCAATCTTACCCCAATACATTTCCACTCACTCCCCCCACTCACACCACTATTACAATTTTGTATAAAACTCCATCATATAAGCAGGCATCTGCACAACTAGAATGTCACCTATTCCTTGGTGGGTAGATTACTTCTTGTCCTTAATCCAGTTAAGGAACTTGTCAAGTCTAGATTTAAATGTGTTGAAATGTGTAGCCTCGATTACATGTTGTAGCAGTTTGTTCCAGGCCTTTGCCACCCTAATGGTAAAATTGTTGTCTCTCTTACGTATGTTAACAGCCAGTACTAGCAATTGTTTGTTGTAGCTCCTTAAGTTAGGAACATGATTGTAGAATTGGAAGCCACATTGAGATGATAATTCTGGACTCTGCATAATTTTATATAAGTACAACAGGTCTCCCCTTTTTCCTCTTGTTTACAAGACCCACTAACCCAGTAGAATGAAGTCTTTTGGGGCAACAGAGATGTTTGAAATCAGGGATCAATTTTATGGTTCTGCGCTGCACTTTTTCAACTAGATCTATGTTCTGCCTTAATTAGGGACTCCAGAATTGGGAACAGAAATCTAAGTGAGGGTGAATATCGGTCCTGTACAGGAGTATAATGCATTGCTCATTTCTACTAACATACGTGCATTTAACGCAGTTGAGAATACAATTAGCAGTTTGTGGGGCCTTGATACAATGGTCTTCAGATGTAAGTTTAGTGTTCACTATTACCCCTAGATCTTGTTCATTTTTAACTGATTTAAGAACCTTATTATTGATTGTATATGTGAATAATGGATTATTTTTACCAAAGTGTAAGACAACACATTTATCCTTGTTCAATTTTATTTTGTTTATTGTAGTCCATAATTTTATGGCCAACTTTTGTATCATCTGCGCACTTGGAAAGGGAGTAATCGACATTGTTGTTGATGTCCCAGATGAACAGATTGAAGAGAATCAGTCTGAGAACCGATCCCTGTGGCACCCCACTGCTAACAACTGCACAGTCTGATATGCATCCATTAACCTGCACATGTTGTGTTCTGTTTTGTAGCCAGTTTTTAATCCACCTGATTAAGTATGAGTTAAGCTCCATATGAATTAATTTGGTTATAAGCTCAGAGTTTGGTACTATATCAAATGCTTTGGCAAAATCCAACAGAATTACATCTACTGGTGTATTGGTGTCTAGATTAATGCTAACATGATTGAAAACAAGACCAAATTAGTTGTGCATGACCAGCCTGAACTAAACCCATGTTGGTATTGGTCACATATTCCTTTAGATTTTAACTCAAACTATAATCTATCTTTAGAAAGTCTTTCCATGGTTTTGCAACATATTTAAGTCAGGCTGATGGGCAGGTAGTTGTTAACTGAGCTCTTATTCCCCATCTTATGTGCAGGAACAATGATAGCAATTCTCCAGTCTGATGGTACCTCCCCTGATAAAATGACCTATTAAAATCTGAGCTGAGGTTGTGTGCTAACATGGTAACAGTATGAGACAGCTGAGAGTGTGGTACACCCAGTAGTGCCAGTTGGAAGTGGTGCTCCAAAGTTATTAAACTATTTAAATATGTTTTAACTTCATATAGAAAAACTATAAAAAAATGGGTTGTGATGGGCTGTGTGAGCAGACAGGTGGGGGGTGGGGTGGGCAAACCAGCAATTTGGGCTGCAATCAAGGAGTGGAATGTTGCAAAATTAACTTTCACCAGTGAAATTGCTGCGGAATCAACAATTTTGCTGTGTGAAACATTAATAAATTCCATCATTCATAAATATTTGCACTGCAGTGTGTGGTTGCAAAATTTCTACGTAATGCACAATTTCACCTCAAAATGATGAAATTTCACTGCAGAAGGTGAAATTTCACCATTCTGCAGGCAAACTTTCGCATTCTGTGGGTGAAATTTTGCCTTCTGTGGGTGAAATTTCACATTTTGCATCTGCAAAATATTTCACAAAATGTGCGATTTTGCTAAATATTTCGCGTAACGAAATTTCACAATTTCATACATCTCTATCAAGGAGGGAGATGGTGAAGGATTGAGGACACAGTAAAGACTTGCTTGGGAGGCTGGCTAGAAATTATAACTGAAGAGGAGGCTTGGAGGCCCACAAAAGGAAAGCTGTTTGACAACAACAAAAAAACAAACAAGTGAATGGGTTCAATTAAGTTTTTGGGTACTCTTAAGTGTTTGTTACACAGAGTCTGTGGCTAGGGAGTCTTTTTATAATGTTGTCATATGTAATTTCTAACATCATGTAAGGTTATGGGTCGTAAACTGTTAAACATTACAAACATGGCTGGCATCATTTTCTTTTCTCAAAACTATCTAGGGGGCATGGATAATCAGATGCACTGCATCCTGTTTACCTGAAGGGTTCCCAATAAGGTGGCTGTCACCACATAAGGCATTGTGTTTCAACCCCTCTTGACCAATCAGAACATTGAAAATTCCCTAACCATTTTATAAATCGTCCTATAACATGGGTAAGAACATTCTAGCCACCAGACATAATAATCTGGCCATAATAATGCTCTTGTACATGTTTAGCCTGTTCACCAGACTGTTCTGGCAGGGCAGCCAGAGCCTATCCTCCACCTCATGATACATCCATCTCAAGTGGATTTTGTTAAGGGGAGAAAGGGGACAGACTACCTCAGAACCATACTTAAGCTACAATACTTAGCAAGCTCCCTGCACTCACTAGCTGCTGCCCTCATGATTGACTTTGAGAAGGCATTCGATTCTGAAGAGTGGGGATATCGTTTTGAACTCATACAACAGATGGGTTTTGGACCTTTGTTTCTGAGAGTAGTTTGTTCCTCACACAAAAAAAAACAAGGCAAGGGTTCTTACCAACAGCAATCTCTCTCTGATGCATTCCCTCTACATAGATGATCCTGTCAGGGCTGTCTTCTCTCACCCCTTTTGTTTCCGTTAGCCACTGAACCATTTGCAGTTGCTCTTCATGCACACCACTAGTTAACAGTGTTTGGGGGGTGAGGAACACCAGGCATTGCGCATGATATCATGATTCTTCTGGCTGACATCCCCTCGGCCTTTACTGCCCTGCAAAACCTCCTCATTGCTTTCACCTCTGTGTCAGGGCTGTGTATCAATGATTTTAAATTGGGTGTCTTTCCCCTGAACACGCTTTGCACCCAGCAGTCACTAACCGGAGCCCTCTGGCCCTATAAAGAGTTCTGTATCATTTTTCTAGGTATTAAATTCTTGACCTAACCAACAGATCTGTACAAGGTAAATTTTTACTCCCATTCTGGAAGGGATCCAGGTCAACATAGAGAGACGGAGGTTCCTTAATCTGTCCCTGTCTGGAAAACTAGAGTAAAAGTGGTGCTAGATGTTAAGGTCTTTCACCATTTATCTCACCTTCCTATCCCAATTCTCAATCTCTGATTTGCTAGACTAGATACTTTAATAGGATCTTTTCTGTGGGCGGGTAAATAACATCAGCTCAACAGGGCCAAGATCAGACAGCACTGGTCTAAAAGGGGTAGGGGCTCTCCAATTTTTTCCCAGTATCACATGGCCTTTGTTCTAACCCAGACAGTACAATGGTTTATCCCAATATTGGTTCCCTAAATGCTATGGGTGGCCATGGAGAGGCACTCATGTGGCCCTGCCTCACAGAGTGACTCTGTATGATAAGACCAGGATTAATACACTACACCCCACTGTCCTAGTCTCCTGTAAATACTGGTCCCAGTTGTCTCATACTCTGGGTCTCATGATCCCACCAGCCACTTATACCCTGATCTGGGACCATAATTATCTTAAAATTGGGGGGGTCTCTCATCCTGGAGGGAACTAGCAATGCTGCAGGGTGTGCTACATGAGTCTGTCTGCCCCAAAGATCAACACTATATGCATTCTTTTGAGGTCTTAAGAGCTCTGTATCCCTTACCTTGAAAGGACTTTTGGTTGCACCTGTAAATTAGACCTCTCCTGTCAAACCACATAAAAACCCTGAACAGAGTAGGCTCAAATAGCCCCCTGTACCAATGGCTCCTAATGCCCAAAGGTCTTGCAGGTGACATCCATAAGATCCTACATGATCGCTCTCTGGCCACAACTGCAGGGGCCTGTCAAAAGTGTCACTAGGAACTGGGGGTGGCTAACTCTGTCCAGCTGTGTCAGGCAGCATGGCATCAAGTTCATACATGTTGTAGAGATAATAGAGCACAGCTGATCAAGTTAAAAATACTTCACCAATGGAATAGAAAACCTACTGTCCTCAAATCTATGGGTCTTGTCCTATTGAACACTTGCTGGAGGTGTTGAGCCCACCCTGGGACCCTATTGCATATTTTACAGCATTGCCCATTTCACATTTCTGGAAATAAGTGCTCCAGTTCTATAAAGCAGTATGCTCACCTGAGATAATTTTTGATCCTTCGCTTATCCTTTTGGGTATAGTCTAGCATAAGGTGTCCTAGACTCATCCTCTGAACCAGGACCTCTCTTGCACAAAGGTCCTATCACTACAGAGTCCCCTCTTGGTTCAATTCCCTCCCGCCCATATCTCTAGCATTTCTAAAACTGGTCTGTTCAAAGTCGCCCTCCATCTTTTTGACTCCTGCATATGTAATTGCCCTTGACTGCCTCTGTAAAAAGGCTGCTGCCCATATCTGACAGCGTCGTCTGGATTGCTTTCCCTCCAACCTTCCCCCCACTATCTTCTTCCTCTCCCCCTCCCCCCTTTACTCACTCCTAAGTATCCCTCCCAGGAATTTCCAATCCTGCATCTTATTATTATATAACTGTTACTCGAATTACTGTTTCTTGTGCTGCACCTGTCTCGTCTCCACTGTTGTACTGCGCTGTCAATTGTTGTCCACCCTCCCTGCGACGAGGTGTCTTTGTAAATGAGTCTTTGACTCAAAGGTTGCAAATCCAAATTTCTAAATAAATAAAATAAATAAATAAAATGGGTGATTGCAGCTACTGTAGTTGCCAAGTGTCTGTGTCTTCTATTTAGACAGTGGAGAACCCCCTGACATGCCCCATTTCAAGAATGAGTCTGAGCTATGGGCCACGCCTCCAACAAGGAGTGTCTCCTCTGGTGGCATTGGACAGATTGAGACATATAACCAAGTGTAGGCTCCATTCCTGGCACTTAACACACCTCCAGCACCCTCACAGGTACTGTCATAGAGAGGAGTTCTCAACTCTGCCTGACAGCCACCATCAAGGGACCAGTCTCGGCTCCTTCTGTGTAGGGAGACACAGTACCTTTCCCTTGGTTCATCTGTTGCTGCTTTAGGAAGTCCAGCTCTAACTGATGCATCCAGTCCTTACAACTAATGGGTGAATGGTGATTGCATAATTCCAAGGAAACTTAGTTATACTGTTGTACAGGTAGCTTATTCGAATGGATGTGTTTATTGTTCTTGACCAGATGAAGTTTCCATGTTAGCAGGATTTTAAACTGTATTAGTATTCATTTCAGTGCATATATTTTGTTGTTGTTCATTTTTATTGTTTTGTTGTGTGTTGAAAACTTTCAATAAAGAGTTTAACACCAAATAAAAGAAAGGGGGGTGCAGAAATAGGCAAGGAGCCCAAGCGAGTTCCTCTCATTGACAGAAGAGAAGACTGGTAAGGGGAGTGAAACCAGAGTGGTGAGGAGCAGGCTGTGTATGATGGCAGTCAGCTGGCTGTTGGGTGGCATCTTGTAGATGAAAGGAGTCAGCCACATTCTGATACTGTAGGTGCTGCTGCCTCCTTTCAACTACATAAAATTCCTGGCCATCACACAGGCTAAATACCATCACTATCAGCCTGCTCCTCACTGGGCTGTCAGTATTCTTGAATTCCCACCACTGTTTTTGACCCCACAACCTCCTCAGGAAGGCTGTTCCATGTGTCCACCACCATCTCTGTGAAATAATACTTCCTCACATTGCCCCGGAGCTGTCCCCACTCTATCTTCAAATTGTACCCCCTTGTTCTTGCACATCTCTTTTTCTGAAAGATGTTACCCTCTTGGACTTTGTTGATTCCTTTGAGGTACTTGAAAGTTTCTATCATGTCCCCTCTCTCCCTCCTTTCCTTGAGGGTATACATATTAAGCTCATTTAGTCTCTATTTGTATGGCTTCTGATGCAGACCCTGCACCATTTTATTTGCCCTCCTCTGGACTGCCACCATCCTGTCTATGCCATCATGGAGATGGGGTCTCCAGAACTGCATGCAGTACTCCAGATGGAGTCTCACCAACTGTCTGTACAGAGGGATAACAACTTCTTGTTTTCTACTGGTGATGCCTCTCCCTATGCATTCCAATATCCCCCCAGCCCTCCTTGCTGCCTTCTCACATTACCTGCCTACCTTTAGGTTGGCTGATATGACTACCTCGAGGTCCCTTTCCTTTTTGTTTTTTGTTAGTGCCCCACCCCATTGTGTACTCTTCCAATGGATTTTTATTTCCCAGGTGCATTACTTTACACTTCTTTGCATTGAATCTAAGCTGCCATACTTTTGACCATTTGTCCAGCCTTGCCAAGTCCCTTCTTATCCTTTCCAACCTGTCCTTCTGTATCAATCCTCCCACCCCCCTCCTACCTTACATAAATAGACCTATAACCCCACCCTCCCTCTTACATACCCTGCCTCCCACTGCCTATTGGCCAACACTTGTAGCTTCCTCTGTTCTGCCTATGCCTCCCATCCTCCTTCTCTCATCCCATGTAGTTCTTACTGATTGAGGTGCTCTCTTTCTCAATCTCTCTTTCTATCTGCCTCCTGTTAGCCAAGTTACTCCCTCCTGTTCAACTCGCTTCCCCACCCCTACTGTGCTAGTACGCAAGCCATGCAGGTTCTCTCTGCCTTTCTCTCACCTCTCCTCCTCCTCCTCCTCCTTGCCCTGCCCCTCCTTCTCTCTCTCTGGTCCTAGCCACCCCCATACCCCGCCCCCGCCACCTTCTACTCTGGTTTCCACTGCTACTCCAAGGGAACCCTCCACTTCCACTCGAGACTTGTGCTTGGTCCACCATTTGGATATTCCTGGTTACTTACCCTGACCACTACTCTCAACAAGTGTGGCCACCTCTCTACACTGTACCACCTTGCAGTCCATATGGGATACCACCTGGAACCTTGCAACCTCTACTCCCAGAAACAATGATCAAAACTATCTCTCAAAGAGCTACAACTCTGCTCCCTAAAACTCCTACTCATCCTCCTTCTCATCTCAGGCAGCGTCCATCCCAATCCTGGCCCTAGAAGCTCAGGCCACACACAAACTCCAGGTGCCCTTATCCTTGCAACCATTAATATCTGCAGCCTACTACCAAAGCTGGATGCACTCCAAGCCTTCATATGCCAACACAACCCTGACATCCTTGCAGTGGTGGAAACTTGGCTGACACTTAAAGTTCCTGACTCGGCAGTAACAGTACAGGGCTACAATGTCCACAGGCAGGACCGGATATCCAAAAAAGGTGGTGGTTGCACAATCTATAGCAAAGACTCCCCATCATGGCACCCTGTAGCAACTCCATCACTTTCTGCCTCGGCCCAGATTCTGCCCATAAAAACCGTCCTAGGTCCCAACCATAAAACCCTGACTATTGTCTCCATATACATCCCGCCCAGGGACCCTAAACATGGCTTCAATTACATCCTAAACTTTATCAACTCTCATCCTCCTGAAACTGAACTTATTCTACTAGGAGATTTCAACATAAACTGGTTAGCATCGGGTGCCAGTGCCTATAAAGACTCCGTCTCAGCTGCTAACCTCACACAAATGGTAAACTCCCCTACTAGGATTAACTACAAGACTGGCACCAGTACCTTCCTGGATTGGGTCCTCACCACTCACCCCACAAGGATTTCTTGTACGACCATTCTCCCAGACTCTCACAGTGACCAGTCCCCAGTCATATGTGCATGGTCTAACAAATTCCTCAAGCCCCCTCCCAAAGTTATCACTAGCAGAGTCCTTCCTCGTGGAAAACTTCCACATCTCAAACAATACCTGCTTCTACAAGACTGGCTATCCATCTACGAAGCAACAGATGTTAACTTGGCTCTTGATCACTTCATCTCAATTTTCAACAAAGCCTGCGACCTCTTTGCCCCTACTAAAATGTGCAAAACAAAATATCTCTCTAACCCATGGCTCACCACGGCTCTTCTCTCACAGCTGAAACTAAGGAACCATCTCTGGGCAGTCTGGCAAACAACTGGACATCCAAAATTACAAAAAAGCACAAAATGCCTGCACAAAAGCCATCCAGCTCACAAAATCCACCTATTACGAAGACGCTCTCACCAATACATTGGGGAAATGGTCGTGCTTTCTGGAACAATATCAAGGATGTCACGGGGAAGCAGCCAAAAACCTCTCTGGCCATGTTAATGGTTGATGGATCCTCAACCCTCGACCCCAAGGTGATCACAAACATCTTTAACATGGCTTTTTCAGACATTAGTGCTGTCCTACCCCATGACTTTTTCGAAAACAGACCCTACTCCCCAAATACCTCAGCACCACAGTCTAACCATCCCCTCTTCTACTTAAGGGAGGTAAGGCTGAATGAAGCTTGCCACTATATTACTGCAGCTATCTCTAAATCTAGATCTAGTAGCAACACCCTGGAACTTAAGCTTCTGTTGCTCACCCTCGATGAGGTAATTCATCCATTAACAAAAATCCTAAACCTCTCTCTCAGCTGTGGAAAATTCCTGGACCTATGGAAAACAACCACCATGACACCTGTCCATGAAAGTGGGAATAAGATGAATCATTCAAATTATCGCCCTATCTCCATACTGTCCCCACTCTCTAAGGCACTCGAGCGCATCATGGCTGATCAACTTACTGACCACTTGGATAAATACAATATACCTTGTCCACAACAACACGGTTTCTGGAAAGGTCACAGCACCACCACAGCCCTTCTTGAGTTCACTGGAGCTTTGCACAAATCCCTTGACAATGGCCTTCCTTACAGGAGCAGACCTCTCCAAGGCCTTCAATACAGTATACCATGGACTACTAATTGACTAACTACTGAATGCTGGTCTATCACCTGACTCTTCTCTCTGGTTTAAAAGCTACTTAGAAAACCAGTCGCAGAGAGTAAAAATCACTGATGCTCTTTCTGAGACCCTGCCTGTTCGCTCGGGTGTCCCACAGGGATCCATACTGGGCCCCCTCCTTTTCAGCCTTTTCTTAAACTCCCTCCTTTACCACTGCTCTGAGTGGATCATACTATATGCTGATGATGCTGTTGTGTTCTCCACTCACAAAGATCCTGCAACTCTTCAACACAACCTTCAACTTGGTTTCACTTCTGTAGAGACATGGTTTCTTAATCATAAACTGGTCCTCAATGACAAGAAAACCAAATCTATGCTCTTCTTCAGCTCTCATAACCCACACAAGCTACACCACTTAGCTATCTCCACCACCCGGAGGAACACTCTAGATCAGGTGGGGTCCTTCAAATACTTAGGGATACAGCTTGACCCTAATCTCTCCTATGGATCTCATGTAGATAATGTAGCTAGAGCTGCTAATACATGGCTTGGTCTCCTCTACAAACACAGACAACACCTCATGCCAGAAGCTTTGAAGGTTGCAGTCCTGATCTCTGTGATCTCTGTAATAGACTATGGTCTCATCATTTATGGATCGGCCACAACCACAACCCCTAGACACCTCTTGACTGCCTTAAATAAGGCATGTCAGTTCATCACTGGTGCTCACCGTCTCACCCACACATGTGACCTGTACACCCAGACCGGCTGGCTCCAACTATCAAACTGCATAAAGTTTTTCACCTGCTCCATGGCGAAAAAAGTCAACCTTGGCCTTGCACCTTCTGGGGTCTCAACTCTGTTACAACACCGAACCAACAAACGGTGCCTTCGGAGATCCACGCTACAGCTACTGAAAGTCCCCCACTGTCACACTTCACAGGGACAATGCTCTTTTGCTTATCGAGCGCCACTCTGGTTCAATGGCCTCAGCCCCGCCATCCCCTCTGCCCCGACAATTGGTATGTTTAAAACTAGGCTCCAGGACTATCTTAATACCAACAGCTCCTGTGACTGCCCAACTTAACCTTGTTTCTCCACTTCCCTGCCTGCTCTAGTGGTCCCCCCCTCCCCTCCTCACTGGATTCTACCCTCACATCTTGGTATACCCAATGCTGCACTTTTCACCCTTTCCCAACCCCACCTACATTCCTTCTTCCCCACTTCCCCCTCCCCTCTCCTCTTCCCTCTCCCTATGACTCTGGCACTTCTTATCTCTTGTCTGTTTTCTCTGACAAATGCCGCTGGCTGCCTTGCTTACAATGTTATCCTTGAATTGTATTAATCTGTAATCTGTTTGCAATGTCCACATTGTTGTAATGTCTGTCTTGATGTTCCCCATAATTTGTATTTCTCTGATGTGGAACCTTTATAAAAAAGCCTTGGCTCAAAGGTATTTGTAATCCTAGACTTGATAGATAAATAAAAATAAAAATAAAAACTACCCTGTTGCAGATCTTTGTGTCATCTGCAAAGGGGCATACTTTTCCTTCCAGTCCCTCAAGAATGTCACCTATAAAGACATTAAAGGGACTGATCCCAGTACCGAACCCTATGGTACCCCACTAATAACTCCCCTTTCATTGGAGTGGACTCTGTTTAGTATTACCCTCTGCATCCTGTTGTCCAGCCATTTTTCTACCTAGGCTACCACTTTGGGACCCACTCCCAGGATGGCTAACTTGTTTATTAATATTTTGTGTGGGACTGTGTCAAATGCCTTGCTAAAGTCTAGGTAGGCCATGTCCACAGCCCCTTCTGGGTCTACTACTTTGTTCACCCAGTCAAAGAAATCTATTAGATTCATCTGACATGACCTTCTCACTGTGAATCCATGCTGCCTTGGGTTCTGTGCCCTGCTGACCTCTAAGTACTCAACAATTATTTCTTTTAGAAGTGATTCCATCATTTTCCCTACCACTGAGGTCAAACTAACATGTCTAGTTTCCTGCCTCTGCCTTGCTCCCACTTTTGTGTAGGGGACTCACATCCACCCTCCTCTAATCCTCAGGTACCACACCATCCTCCCATGATTTGTTAAAAAGGGTGTTCAGTGGTGTCACTAGTTCTCCCCTTAGATCTTTTAGAAATCTAAGGTGAATCCCATCAGGCCCCATTGTTTTGTTCACCTTCAGTTTTAGGAGTTCTTTCAGGACCCTTTCTTCTGTGAATGGACTGGTATCAACCCCCCATCGAGAGTGCATCTATTGTTTGATTTAGGTACTTCCCCATCTCTTTTCCTGTGAATACTGAGCAGAATTACTCATTCAGTATCACTGCTTTTTCACTGTCACCCTCTTCCTACTCCACCCCATTTATTAAGCCTCATTATCCCTTCATTGGTCTCTCTTCATTCCCCAATGTGCCTATAAAAGGTTTTAGCCCCCTTCTTAACTGAGTTGGCTATCTTTTCCTTGGTTTGGGCCTTTGCTATTTTGACTGCCTTCCCCACTTTCTTCTGTTTTAACTGGTACAGTTCTCTGTCCTGCTCCTTCTGTGTTTGCTTATATTTCCTTAATGTTATCTTTTTCTCCATAACCTTCCTTGCCACCTCTTTTGAGAACCATAGTGTTTTTTTCTTTAGTTTTGTTTTGTTTATTTGCTTCACAGAAAGGCATGTTGCCTCTCTGATGGCCGTTTAGATTTTCCCCATTGTTCCTCCACCCCACCTTTATTTATTTAGGAAATCGGAATTACAACCCTTTGAGTCATAGACTCATTTCCAAAGGCCTAGGTCAGAATAAAACATAGACATTCATACAGTACATACATAGAATAAATGTGGGTGAGCAATCATACAGAGTATAAGTACAATGAGCACTGGTTAATGCCTATACATTTGGTAGCTAAAACAGGTCAGAGCTATCGACATATTTGCCTAATGAGCAGTTAAGACCTATACAATTGGTAGCCAAAGCAATGCATGATATGAGTTGGTAGTAAGCCACCTAAGGGAGGCCTTGTCTTATACATAATTCAGTGCATTATTAGTCCAGTGCAACTATATGGTAACTGAGGGAGGTGAGGAGCCTGTAGGCTAGAACTAGTGAGGGCTCTCAACTGCCAGACAAAGGGCGGGTATGTGGCCTAGCGGCGTGGTGCAGGATCCGCAGGTTACTGGTTACACTGGCATTGATGTGAGGAGAGGATATGGGCCCTTAAGGCAGCTTTAAAAGGACCTAGATTGGTGATTGATGTGATGGTCGGTGGGAGGGCATTGTACCAGGATGGAGCTCTAAGAGGGCAGGATCACTGGGCCAGGGTGGTCCTGACCCTAGGCACCTTCCAGATAGTTCAGATAGTTTTTGGGGTGGCCCGTGTGGACACTGAGATGGTGGCTGCCTGAAGAGAAGCCATGACACCTATTGGGGTTAAACCCAGGTGGATTTTTTTGGTGAAGAGACAGGTCTGGTATAATAGTCTTTCCTCAAGGGAGAGGATATTGGTGAACTCGCACAGGGTGCAGGTATGTGTATTTCTGTTGGCACCAGTGAGGAGCTGGCAGGGCCTGATTGATGACTACTTGTATTTGATGAAGCACTGTACGGTCGGTGGCAGCATAGATTGGGAGGCCATAGTCCACCAGCAATAAGACTGAGGAGGTAATGACTAGGAGAGGTGCTTCAGGTGTCAGGCAGTCTTTATGTCTGTACAGGAGACCAATGCGGGTGTTTGTGGTGGGGGTGAGGATTTTTATATGTTCATGGAATGAGAAGGAAGAGTCAAATGTAATACCTAGATATACTTTTGGACCTGCTCCAGTGGGATGAGCGAGGCAGAGTGTATTTTCAGGGGAAAATCCTTTGATCTGTTTTGGCGGTGTGCATAGAGCATCGTCTTAGTTTTTTTTAGTGTTGACCATCAATCTGTGTTCAGCAAACCAGTGTTCAATCTGAGAGAAGGAGTTTTGTAAGGTACACTGGAGAGAGAGAGAGAGAGAGAGAGAGAGAAAGAGAGGATCAGGATGTGTGGCATAAAGAACAGCATTGTCCGCATACAGAAGAAAGTTGCTGGGGCAGGATTTAGGCAGGGGGTTGAGGTACATGCTGAATAACAGGGGACCCAGGATAGATCCCTGGGGAACTCCTGAGCACACAGGCAGGATAGTAGATATGGTATTATTAATTTTAACACATTGGGTTTTAGATGAAAGATAGCTGGAGAACCATGAGAGTGGACAATGAGAGACCCCGATTTGTTGTAATGTGTTAAGAAGGAGGGGGTGAGAAACCATGTCGAAGGACTTTGAGAGGTGTATAAACAAGGCCCTTGCGAGGTGCCCCTTGTCAAGCGTGGAGTGCAGGGAGTTAGCTAATTCTGTGAGGGCGGTTGTAGTTTTATGACCAGCTCTGAAACCATGATGCTCCCTACATAAGAGGTTGTGTGTGAGGAGGTAGTCAGTGAGCTGATTTGCCATGATCGTTTCAAGGGCTTTGGAGAGTGGGGGAGAATCAAAATGGGCTGGTAGTTGTTTGGGAGGGAGCTGTTGCCACATTTTAATATTGGTGTTATCACTGCCGTTTTCCATGAGGTTGGGAACTGGCCCTGGTGCAGGGACAGATTTAGAAGGTTAGTGAGTGGGGAGATAACTGAGTGTAGCGCAAGGTATAGGATACACATATCAAAGGCGTCTTTGCAGTAATTGGAGCTCAGGAGGGCTTTGGACAGGTAGGCTTTCACCTCTATCGGGGTAATGACTCTGAGTTTGAAGGGGGGTGGAGGAGTTCAGGTGGTGTGGTAGGCTGAACTGGATCGAAAAAATTGCTAGGGAGGACTGAGCTGAGGTCTGAGAAGGTAGAATTGAGGCAGTTAGCTATGTGAAGTGTGTCTATGATGGTAGTACCGTTAACACTAAGTTGTGAGGGGGAGAGAGTGGGACTTATCATTAAGCTCCTTGATGTTATCCCAGAACTTTCTTGTGCTACCCCAGGAGGTGGCTAGGGTGGTTCTGTAGTGCTCCACCTTGGCCTTGCAGATTGCCCGGGTACACTTATTGCAGACAGCATTATAGGCCTCCTTATCACTTAGCAAACCAGAGGCAGTGGCATGATGCCAGAGGTTGTCACACATATTGAAGTAGGAGTTTTGGGGTGATCCCGGGGGCATTACATTTCTTAGTGGTCACTTTGATGGTCAGTGCAAAAGCATCACAGGTGGTATTAAAGGTTGTGGTGAAGTAGTGCAATGCATCATCTATGTGATGGGCTTGGGAAATAGGGGACCAGTCCCAGTTAATTAGATATTGTTTGAGTTTAACTATGCCTTCTGGGCATAGTCGACAATGAAAGGTGATATTTGGTGGTGGTTTAGGTAGCTGACAGAACCAGCTGAAGATGATTGGGGAGTGGTCACTTAAGGCACTAGGTAGGACACCCAGGTCGGTAATATGGTGGGGACAATTAGTGAGCAGGATATGTAGTAGGGTGAGGGTTCCATTAGTGGAGTTGACCCTGGTAGGCTGAGATGCCAGTTGGGTCTTATCTAACGCAGCAAAGGTGTCTGATGAGCTCACCAGCCAGTTTATGTTGAAATCCCCATCTAGGGTTTGTTCCATTTTGTGGGGGGGGGCTGGCTAGGTAGTCAGAGAGCACTTTACAGGCAGGGGATTGGCTTACAGGGTGGGATTTAGGCAATGGTGAGAGTAAGAAGAGCACGGTTTGGGTCGGGGAGAGTTTTATTGAGAGAGCTTGGGCACCATGGTCTAGGGAGGGTGCAGGCAGGGCTTGGTAAAGCAGTGAGTCATTTACATAGAAGGCATAGCCACCACTTCTCTTGCCGTTACAATCAAGCCTAATGTGAGAGTAGCCAGAAATAGAGACAAATGAGTCTGGGGTCTTGGCTGACAGCCAGGTTTCTGTTAAAGCCAGAATGTCTGGTTGGTGTTGTGCCATCCAGTTAAAATACACTTTAAACTGAAGAAATTCAGCACTGAGTATTACAACAGACCAGATATCAGAGGCAATACTGGATTAGGGGAAAAAAAAAGTTAAATAAACTGGCCGATGGTAGTGACAAAGTCCAGTAAGGAGGAATTTGGAAATGCCTGGCAGGATGAGGAACCAAACAAGGAGCTCATGTTTCATGGACAGCCAGTAAGAGCTGTCCCAAGATAAAGGCAATTGTCCTTAGAAAATTTGCAGAGACAGCCACACAGCCTTGATTTCCAGGATCGTTGTCCAGGCCGTACCTTCTAGCAAGCGCTTTCGGAGTGTGGCAGCAGGCTCTTCTCGCTGTGGAGGTGTGTAGACCCCCATCTGAGGTGCTGTTAGCCCATAGGGCTATGAGAGGACACTTGAAGGACAATGGACAAGCTGGGGTTAGATATAGATCCAAAAGCAATGGGAGGTATCCTGCTTTGCAATTCACAAAAAAAGCTTTGTCACAAATAATGGGAGTTTAAATTGTAGGGAGGGATTTGGCAGTGGGCCAGGTGCCAGCAGGGTCTGCAGAGAGAAGAAATAAAAGATGCTGAAATTGGGGTTGGGGGGAGGCTGGAGAAATTAACTGAAAGCGGCTTTTCACAGAAATACCCAATGTGGTAACAATGACTCAGCACAGAATTAGGAATTCAGTCTAGCCTTCTAAACTTCCAAGTTCAAACATGAACAAGTACAGTTAAAATGCACTTTAAACTGAAGAAATTCAGCACTGAATATTAAAACAGACCAGATATCAGAGGCAATACTGATTTGGGGAAAACAAATGTTAAATAAACTGGCAGATGGTAGTGACATAGTCCAGTCATGAGGAATTTGGAAATGCCTGGCAGGATGAGGAACCAAACAAGAAGCTTATGTTCCATGGACAGCCAATAAGAGCTGCCCCAAGATAAAGGCAATTGTACTTAGAAAATTTACAGAGACAGCCACGCAGCCTTGAGTTCCTGGAATGCTGTCCAGACTGTACCTGCTAGCAAGTGCTTGGGGAGTGTGGCAGCAGGCTTTTCTCACTGTGGAGGCATGTAGACCCCCATTTGAGGTGCTGATAGCCCAAAGGGATATGAGAGGACGCCTGCAAGAAAGGACTTGGAAAATGTGTGGCAGCAGGCTCTTCTTGCCATAGAGGCATGTAGACCCCCATCTGAGGTGTTGTTAGCCCAAAGGGCTATGAGAGGATGCCTTCTTGATTGTTTGCTAGTGCTTTTCTGAGGCACTCTCCCATTTTGCCAAAGTCTGCCCTCCTAAAGTCCAGTACCCTCGCATTTGTATGGCTTGACTATGACTTTGTTTATCGTGAACCACAGTTTGGTGGTCACTTGTTCCCAGATGGCTACCCACTTCTAAATATGAGATCCTCTTTCCATCCCCATTTGAGATTATCAGGTCTAAGACTGCTCCCTCTAGAGTGGATTTCATCACTAGTTGTCTGAGGCATTCCCCCTGTAGGGCAGTAGGAATGACCCAGCTATTGGATGTGGCTGCAGCAAAGGTGCTCCAGTTAACATTTGACATTCAGGTCCCCCATCAACAATAGCTCCCATTTCTCTGCAATTCTAAGAATGTCTTCTATCATTTCCTTGTCCATTGCCTCCCCCTGAGATGGGGGTCTGTATGCAACCCCCTGTGTGGGTTGTGGATTGTGGTGCCATTTCTTGTCTCCAGGGTGACTTACGGTGCCTCCTCACCTCCCTGTTTACTCTTTAGTTATGTTACTTTCATCCCTTCCCTTACTTAGAGAGCTACTCCTCCTCCTCTTTTACCCTCCCTGTCCCTCCTGTAGATTGTGTACCCTGGTATGTTGACATCCCAGTCATGGTTCCCTGTGTATCATGTTTCTGTGACTGCCATGCTATCCAGGTGTCCCTCTTCCATCAAGACCACTCGTTCATGGAGTTTGTTACCCAGACTGCAGGTGTTGGTACTCATTGCCATCCATATTTTGGATGGCCTTACCACTTTTAGCCCCATTCCTGTCCTTGCTGCCTTTGCCATTATCTCCATTTACCCCTGTCCTGCTCTCTATTGACTTCTCTACCTTGATGTTTAGCTTGCTAACTACCCTGTTTTGTTGGGGGGGGCTGGGATTTCCCTGTTCCTTTTCAGTGCCTCTCCCCTTGACTAGTTTAAATGCTTATCAATGAAGCATTTAAACCTATCACCTAGGATTTTGATTCCCATCCTGGACAGATGCAGACCATCGCATCAGCATAGGCCTGTATCCCTCCAGGTGGACCCCCAGTCCCCAATGAAGCTAAAACCCTGAGCTCTGCACCAGTTTTTCAGTCATTCATTGAATCCCATGGTGTGGAGTACCTTAGCCTCACACATGCCATAGACAGGTAGGACCTCCAAGAAGGTCACCGTGCATGCTACTGTCTAAGGCCCCTCTCCAACTATATAACCTCCTCCTGCACAGCTCTGATTCTATTCCCAGGCAAGTCATTTGTCCCTAGGTGGACAATGACATACAGCTCCCTCTCCCATGCAGTTGCTCCTACAATCCTGAGGATTCACTTCATGTCCCTCCAAGCCATGGTGCCGGGCAGGCACCTTACCTACCTCTCCTCTCCCTCCCCCAGTTCTACTCCCCTATCAACTGAGTCCCCTGCCAGGAGTTGTTTCCTTCCCCTGTGGGGTTCTGTGCCACCTTCCTGTTGATCTCCTTTGTGGAAGTTCCCAGCATTCAACTCCCTCCCACCCTGCATCACAAGCATTGCCAAAATTGGTCCCTTCAAAATCGCCCTCTGGAACCATCTCTTCAATGCTCATTGCTGTAGATGCATCTAATTAATCCCACTGTGGGATCCTCCTGTCAGGCCTCCCTGACTTGACAACATCCTCTGGACAGCCTATCCTCTCCCCTCCCTCCCACCCCACTCCCCATCCCTACCTCCACCCTCTACAGGTATTATCCAGGTATGTTCAGGGCTGTACCCCCAATGTAACCCTTGAGTACCTTGTATTTGACTGTAATCTATTATAATTAACATTATTATGTAGCCTTTGTGTACTCTATGTTTAATGTTCTGCACTGTTACTATTCTCACTGTTGTAACCACACTATGTATCACTGTCTACCCCCCCCACGACGAGGGGCCTTTCTAAATGAGTCCATGACTCAAAAGTTGTAAATCCAACTTTTTTAATAACTAAAAAAATAAATCCTCCTTGGTCTCCACTGTGGGTGCCTCCATAGAGGAATCACGCTCCACCAAAATGGTATATGAATTGTGGAGAGGCACAACTGGAGGGATGCACCTCTGTTCCACCACCCTCACCCTCTCTGAGCCCACAGTGGTCCAACTGCTCCTCTTTCTTCTCACTCTAAAGCAGCGGTGGTGGCTCTGGTGTTCCCTAGTGGGGGAGAAGGTTTCCTGAATCCTCACCGGGTCAGCCTGGAGATGGGCAACCCCCTCTCTCAGACCAGAGAGGTGCCTGCAAATAGGGTAGCATTGCAGCAATGCAACCTCCAGAACAATTCCTGGAAGACTGCTGCCCCACAGCCAGTGGATTGCACCACTCCCCACATGTCTCTCTCCCTTTCTGTTTAAATCTTAATTTTTTTTGTTAATATGTGCTAGCGTGTGCGTACATTTACACCCATGCAGCATGCTAGACTGTTAGGGATATGACAGGTGTATGTCCTTTGCTTTTTGGTGAAGTGATGTCAGAACCCCTGGTATAAAGGGAGTGACACACTTGGGGTGGGTGTGGAAGGGGCAGTATTGGTGGGACCAAGCCTGTGCTCTCCAGAAACAATCAGCTACAGCTCTGATCCACCATCCCAGTGAGTGCTTTCCTTCCTTTCAGCAAGACAACCTGCACAACAATTTAACAGAGAATGTACCCCAGAAAAAAATTTCAATCAGAGAATCACTTACATAAACCCTGCAAGTTTGAAGTGAAACAAAATCACCTCTGCTGTGTACTTCTTTTCAGCTCTTCTTAACTGGACCCACAGCCAAGATCCCCTTTTAAGCTCTTCTCCTCTTGCTAGCCTGCTTCAGCCCCTTCTCCAAATACACACCTGCTTCACAGGTTGTAACTGTCCTGGCCCAACAACAATATACTGGAAAATGGTCTGCTAACTATAGCAGCCCCCTTTCCTTGCTACTAAGAATTACAGAACAGTAAACAAAAACAGAACACACAATACCCTAATCCAAAGCCCTTCTTCTGATTCACTTATACAAACCCTGCAAGTTTGAAACAAAAAAAAAAAAAAAATCACCTCAGCTGTGTAGTTATTTTCAGTTCTTCTTAAAAAAATAAAATAAATACTAATTGAATTGTGTTTAAAGGCTACGTTTTCAAAGTGTTCCCAATTTTCTATTGCTGTCTTTTTCCCTTCTTGATTATACTTCGGCTGACTTCCTAATTTATGACCCCATGATTTATAGCTTTCTACTCTCAGTCTGGTCAAAATCCTGGCCTTCAGTTTCTTTTTTTTTTTTTGTTCTTTCTCTTCTATTCCCTCCTTCTCCCTTCAACTCCAGTCTCCTTGGGAGTACCTAGAGTCATCCCAGTATAGTTAGCACCTACCTGGTTAATCCTCGTCACCCATGTAGCTGGTTGCCCCGGGTGAGACAGGGTGGGCTCTAACACCTTGGAATTCTCTGGTGGCGTCGGTCAGGAGGATGCCAGTAGGGCAGCTGTAAATCATGGGCAAGCTCCGGTTCTCCGTCTGTGCTGGAGCTGAAGGGTTTTTTTCCCTTTTTCCCTGGGAGTGGCCAGCGCCCTGATGTCAAGGCCTCACTGACGTCTGCCACTCCCTGCCCATTCACCACTCTTCTCTGGTGCTTGCTGTATCGCCACTTCCACCAGAGTTCAGCTGAGCACTGAACAGGGACCCCTGTCCCTCCCAGGAGAGGAGAGCTGTCCTCTGGATGCTCAATCCTCTCCCTCCCCTGCCAACCCCCAGCAACCTGGGCTCGTTCCCGAACCTGGGTCGCCAGTGTGGTGCAAGGTGTGGCATCCAGCGCCTCAACCCTCAGCGCCACCGGGCCAGCCCACCTGGCCTTCAGTTTCTGATTGACGGCATGAACTTTAGTTTTTCATTTTTTTCCAAATCAGTTTTACACTTATGTCTTGTTTTTTCTTTCCTAGCTGTATCTACACTACGTCTGTACTGCTTTGTTTTGTTTTTCTTACACTATCTTGGAATCTAGGTAACAAGCCTGTTCTCAAGCTATACTGTATTGTTTTGTTTGTCTTTTAGTAAATGACATGGAACCTATGTAATGAGTGTGTTCTCAAATGGTGTTATCCTAAATCACAAATAAATAAATAAATACAACTTTAAATTTTTATTATTGTATTATTTCGCTGTATGGGTTACCAGCTTCCATTTCTGATTTCTCTGTATCTGTGTCTTTCCCTTTATCTCTCTCTTTCTCTCTTTCTCTCTCTCTCTCTCTCTCTCTCTCTCTCTCTCTCTCTCTCTCCTCCCTCTCTTTCTCTCTCTCTCTCTCTCTCTCTCTCTCTCTCTCTGTCTCTCTCATATTTGGGTTCTATCCATTTGACTTAATATACAGTGGTTATTGAGTGGTCATGAGAAATGAAAAACATTTTTGGGAACACATCACAAAATAACATGGGTAGAAGTGCTTTGTCTTTTGTCCCTCGACAGTTTTCTTTTTGTGATGCATCTTCTTCTTACTTTTCCCTCTTTTGGCACAAATTGAAATAAAGAAAAGAAAAAAAATAAAAACATTTCATTTGGGAAAGAGGTGTACTATGATTCTTTTGCAAAACTGTTGATAGCAGGAATGCAATTTGTTCTGTATTCTCCTGGGTTTAAAGGCAGTTATCAGGCACAATCAAGTGACCGGAACCTCTCTTGATTCCTCTGCTGTATCCTTTGACTTCGCCTCTGCTCCTGCTGCTATTGTCTTCTACTCCAGTGAATGAAAGAAGTCATATGAGGTGTATACCATGGCTTGCAAGTTGATAATAGTTTGACGTTAAGGAAGTGGCATTCTGGGCCCTGGCCATTGATTTGGGTTGTTCCCACTGCCTGATCCCCCACCTTACTGATGTTATAGTCAGAATAATGTATATGCAACTGTGTATTATGAGGTTATTTGACACATGATGATGCGTGCAATGTTACAGAAACCTCAAGTGTGAAGCTCGAGCAGTGTATGCAATCAGCATACATTGAGGGTGTGTAAAAAACTCATAACTGCACAGGACTAGGATATGTCTGCCACACAACATCTGCCACTACTCTGTTTACTCCTCCATCTCATTTCTCTCCCTTGATGCTGGCTACCTCAGTCATTGTGCTTCTTTCATCTCCAGATTCTGGCTGGGTCACTCCTCCTTCTCCTTTCCATCTTGCATTTCCTCTCTCCTCAGTTTCCCCATTCTAATTCCTACTCTATTCACAATTCTGTCCCTTGCTCTCTTCTGCTCCCCTCCATAAAATCCTCTACTGGCCAATCCCTTTCTCCTCCCACTTCCACAAACTATGTGGCTCTCTTCCCATTGCCATTCATACTGCTTATTCCTGTCACTCACTTAAATCTCTCATCTTTGAATTTACCATTCACTTCTGCAGCTGTCTCTAATCATGTGCTGTGTTTTTCCACCCTACGATTCCCTCCTTCACTGCCACTACTGCTGCCCTAATGCATATGCTCCTGTCCCCCAGTTTCCTCCATACTTTTCTGCTGAATGAAGCACTAACAGTGCTTTATTCAACCTTCAAATTGCTGCCATCTGTACTTTAGTACTGTACCTAGCAGTACCTTATTCATACTCCAACTGTGTTTCAGTTTGCACGTTTCACTTGTAATTTTTTTTGCTCTTCAGATGCTCTGCCTAGCTTATCTTGTTCAGTTTGTTGCTACTTAATTGTTTCACTTGTTTTTTATTTGTGTTACCAACCCATTGTAACTTATTACTGCTGTACTCTCCTCATTTCCCCCTCCACTGAGGACAAATCTGGAAACAAGCTATTTACACTGAGTTTGTATTTCTTGGTAAGTCTTTTTAAATAAATAAATGCATAGATACATAACTACAAATGTGGAACATCAAAGAGGGTTCTGGTGTACACATTTTCAT
This sequence comes from Neoceratodus forsteri, assembly GCA_016271365.2. Classification (NCBI taxonomy): domain Eukaryota; kingdom Metazoa; phylum Chordata; order Ceratodontiformes; family Ceratodontidae; genus Neoceratodus; species Neoceratodus forsteri. Next base: position 1,646,410,102 of record CM057450.1, read on the forward strand.
ATATTAGCTATACCACTTTCCTCTGAAATGGACTTTATATTCTCTTACAGTTGGTGATATTTTTTAGCTTTTTAAAAATGTTATTCTCTGTGTGAGAATGGGTTGGTTTAGATGCACACTCAGTGGTCTTGGATTTGCAGCTATTAGATGATATACTATTAAAGAATGCATGTCACTAACAAGAATTGTAGGTGCTCTTCCAGCCCAGAACTGCACAGTTCTGTAGTGACATACAACCTCCTCCATCAACCATGAGTCATTCTTCATTATACCAGAAAACAGTTAATTTATATTTCAGTAAAAGTGGTCTTGGTGCCCATGAGAATGAATACCCATGGGGCCAAAATGAACACTTTCAGGCTGCAAAGGCTTTTAGAATGAAAGGATTGTCTTAAACTACTCATGGTTTCTAAATACTCCATAAATAGTTCTTGAAAGTAACAGTCTCATGATTCTGCTCTTGGAATTCCAGATACTGACTTCTAAAAATCTAGGAAAAACATAAAAGGCAGAGTGCAATTTTGTCTATGGAGCCCATGTTACAGAGTTCAGTTAGAGACAGCCAATATCGATTAGTTTACAGAAGTCCAGTTTTTGAGAAGACCAGCTGTCACTAAATAAACACGTTTAACTTCTAGGAAATTCTTCCCCAGTTTTGTTTGTATTTCAGCTAGGTACCTGCTTCTTTTCAGTCCTTTCCCCTCAGGGTGAGGCTGCCTTTGTTTAAATGTTTTGACCTTTACATGGCTTAAGTGATAACAGGGGTCTAAGCAGACTGCTACTATAATGCTTAGATATGGCTTCCTCTTGACTAAGTGATTGTCACATACTACTGAATGAGAAAGTGGGCATTTTTAATGGCTTTAGTAATCCTTTTAGTATGCGATAAAGCTGCCTGTAATTGTTCTCTTTGTATTGCTATTTCTGTCAATGCTACATCAACTAAAACACAATACAGAACAGTTTGCAGTTTTTCTTTAAGCATGTTGTGTGAATTACATTTTCTGTTGCTTTTATACTACCTGAACCAATGATGACATTGTCATTAAAGAGAAATATTGCCCAGCATTATTAAGTAACTATGATTATAGTGATATGGTATAATTAGCGCTAAGAAAACATATCCACAGACAAAATCCCAATTTTTAGCTGGTTGTTTATAACTCAGACTTCTCTTGACATAGTGAATTGACATATGGAAGGCATTGATTCTGGGCCAGGATCTTGGGACTTGCCAATTCAGTTGAAATTAGGTTCAGTGTTTTGTGCTGCAAAGTGGTACAGTACAAACTTTAAACATATGAAAAGGGTATTTATTTTCTCATCAATGACTAAAGAATTTCTGGGATTTGAAACAGGAAACTTGAAGGTTCATTAAATACTATCCAATGGCTGGTGCCTGTAATACTGTAACTAGAAAATGGCTGGGATTTGAAACAAGAAACTTGCAAGTTCATTAGATACTATCCCCATGGTTGTGTTTTGAAAATGAAAGAAAGGGTAATTTAATAATTAAAGGGACATTATCAACCTTTTTGCATCATATTATTTCTAGTTAAAATCCCACATTGTATAATGAGGCAGTATAGTGTAGTGGTTAAGAGCACTGAGCTGCAACCTGGGACTTTGGTTTGAATCCCATCAGCTCCCACTTACATACTGTGTGACCCTGAGCAAGTCACTTGATTTCTTTGTGCTCCCAGGTTGCACCTGGAAACTTTGGTTTGGTCTGCCTTTTTCTGGTTAAACAATGTCCCCCTTGCCCCTATAATTGCTTACCAATTCTAAAATTAATTGATGTTGCCCAATGTTTTATCTATATCCATTCTTAGTAGAGCTGAAATGTATCCTAATAGTATAGTTATACCCAACCTTACTTAGCTTCATATCCTCTTATCTACTCATATTACATGCATTCTTGATTGATCGCTGGACATCACTAGTGAATCCAGACACCCTCAACCAAGAATGCCTTCTTAGGCAGATGGCAGGTGCAGATGTCCTGGCGAGGCTTGCGAAATGTCATAGGTAAATCTTAACAGGTGCATACAAACATCAGCCCCAGTCTGGAGGGCCTTAAGCATCTCCTGCTGCTGGGTACCCTCTGGGAGTGCCTGGGCTGCAGCTTTGGCCTTTTCCCAGAGGATATTCTGGTATTTCACCATATGGGCTTGGTCATTTTCTATTCTAAGACCTATAGTGGCAGAGGCAAAGGTTCTCTTTCCCTGGATGTCCAGTCTCCTTGACCCCTTATCTGGAGGGAGAGAACTGAGATGCTTAGGCACCCAATACATGTCATGGACCACATTTATCACCACTGAGTCCACCTCAGGTTGGCCTGCAAAAAAATACTTTGCTGAGGGGACTCATACAGTGTGTTTGCCTTTCTGGGTATGGCAGGAATCATGTTTAGTCTCTGCCAGATGGCCAGGGTGGCACTTATCTTGTTGTCCTTAGTAGAAGTGCATATGACACACCTTTTATGACTTTGCAGTTACATTGAGAAGCGATACAGAAAGGGAGGAGAGAACTAAAATGGTGCAGGGTCTGCACCAGAAGACATATCAAGAGAGACTTAAGGATCTTAATATGTACTGTATATGTACATCTAGTGCAGCCAATAGAGGAGGAATGATAAGAGGTGGAAAATCTGGGAAACTCTAGGAACTCCACCAAATTGCTTTTAGTGATGTCTTGCTCCTCAACATCAAACCCCATTGCAGCCGAGAGTTGTTGCATCATGGAGATGACAGAGAAGTCTTCAAGAGGGGACCTCAGAGTATATAAGGTGGAGTCTTCACTGCCAGGGGAAATAGTGGAGCCAGATCTCTCAAAATGGCTTCCCTTATCTTCATTCTCCTCTTTCTGCTCTTGTAAAAGGAGATCAGAGTTGTAGTCCTGATCCTCATTGATGGGCCCAGTAGGCAGCAAGAAAGGAACAGAGGACATCAACGAACTGAAGTGTATCAGGCACATCAATATAGCAGGTGTCAGCACTGGGACTGGTCTGATAGGCCTGTCATCATCGTCTCTGGTGTAAGCTGGGGAAGTATAAGATGCAGTAGTATCTCTGCAAAGGAGGAGAGCGCCATCTGCATGTTGATGGTGGCCCTTAATGCATAGGCACCTTGCAACACCAACGGGGGAGTCTGCAGCCCCAATAATGATGGGCCTTCATCAGCCATAGCAAGCCTGACAGAACTCACTGTCAGAACTGACCTTGTGGTTTCTGAGGTCTGAGTGGCAGGAGGCATTCCCGCCAAAGCATTTGATGGTGCTGCAGTGGTCGGCCCTGGGTGAAGCAGAGACCGGGAGCACACCGGGGGATTTATCTTTTCTCCTCTCCCTCTCCTGGTGATTGTGCTTCCCTGAAGACTTCTGGGCCCTGAAGGGCTGTGAGCCCAAGAAGTGGACTGGCCATGCAGTGGAGCTCTTCGCCTGGAGCTCTCTCCATTCTGGAAACCTGCTGTTGGGTGAGGATAGTGTATAGGCTTGTTTATGGCATTGCTGGGTAGCTGTTTTAATCTTTGAGCAGATATCACTAGTCTTAACATTGTAGGCTTCTCCAACACAGCACATGCAGATGTCACAAAGATCACCCGAATAAATCTTTCCACCACACTAACGGTATTGAAAGAGTTTCATGGGGTCTTTTGACAACATACATGATGATGGCAATCACTTTTAAATAAAGGTGATAATTACTAGGGTGAGAAAACAAGAGAGATAAATGTCAAACAAATGTTAGATAAAGCAGACGACTATAACAGCGGCATCTTAGTGGAGACTGGTGATTATGATCGATGATGGGAAAAGAACTGAAGAGGGAGGGGGGCTGCCCATGTTTATATACAGAGGATGTTGATGTAAGATGTTATCATGGGTGGCCCTTAGTGGACTGCTTGTAAAAAAGTTTCCGTGTGGTCCAGCGCCTAATGGCTATAGTTCCTTAGGTGTGGTCTGATGAAAGAGATATCCTCAAAGAAGATCTTCATCTTCCTGCTAGACTTACTTTTAGGAGAAAAAGAGCAATAGCAACTATAAAGATTTCAGTCAAGTTCAGGAGCTACTTGAAAAGTGCTGCTGTACCTAACACTGGCACAAAAAGACCGTTCGGTTGGAGGCAGTGGAATTCTCATGCCACCAACATTCTGTGCTGATGTTATTGCTTTGAACTGTAGCAGTGTCCCTAGTAGAAGTGCATATGACACACCTTTTATGACTTTGCAGTTACATTGAAGAGCGATACAGAAAGAAACCCTGTGTAATGCAAGCCTGTGGTCCTGACTTATATTAGTTTGAGTAACTAACTTGCTTAAGCATATTTCATTAGCAAATCATGCAAATAGAACTTTTTGAATATTTGGCTGTATAATTTTCCATTCATTAAGGAATGATTTCATGAATGAAAAAGAAGTAAAAGAGGGAGGATTATTGAGGTTTGCTATTTGCAAAACTCATTAGACTCACCCACACACCACAGTCATGCTTGGAAAAACTCAGATGTAGCAATACTGGGTTTCATAATGCAGGAAACCTCTCAGAATCAACAAGCATTTGTCAAAGCCAAATGTTTGCTTGCTGGTATTGACATTGGTAGTGCAGGAGATAGAGAGATGCATAATGGGAATGGCAGTGAAGTATTGAAGTAACGGCAATCCCCACCCTGCAGAGACTTACAGGCATTGGGGATGTGCCTTTGGGTTGTCGGCAATAACAGTCACACCATTCAACCTCACCCCACCCTGCAGACACTGACAGGTGTCTCAGTGTGCCTTAAGGTCTTCAGCCCTTATGCTTACCCCATTCTATAAGGAAATAAGCTGAGATGGGTGCAGTATAGGAAAATGGGGTGAACATTAGGGCTGAAGACCCCAAGGCACACCTCGATGCCTGTCAGTGGCTGCAGGTGGGGGTGGGGGTGGAATGGCATGCGCATTATGGCCAATGAACACTAGTCACACCACTGACACCTGTCAGTCTGTACAGGCAAGGGTGTAGCTATTGATACTCCAAGTACGCCATGGTGTACCAAGTTTTTTTTTTTTGTCTTTGATAACCATGTAAGGCCCACTAGGCACAAGTGCCTGTTTTCAGGAGTGACCTGGGAGCACTGGGTGATTAAGTAACTTGCTCAGAGTACACAGTATGCACGTGGAGGTTGTGAGAATCAAACTCAAGTCTGGTCTGCTGGATGTATCAAGCTCATTCACACCTCATTCCTCTAACCTCTAGGCTATACTGCCAGCCAGTTTAGTAGCAGGGGGTAGCAAACAAGCTGGCCAGCACTACTCTGCCCTTTCTAGTCCATTGCATTTAAATTTCTTTGTTTGGCTTTGCACCTGGGAAACAGAAACCAAGGGGAAGAGTACACAATGGGGTGGTGAGATACTAACAACAACAAAAATGGAACGGGACCTGGGGGTAGTCATATCAGATGATTTATAGGTGAGCAAGCAATGTGAGAGGGCAGTAAGTAGGGCTGGTGGGATGATGGGATGCTGGGATGCATAGGGAGAGGCATCACCAGTAGAAAACAACAAGTTGTTATCCCTCTGTACAGACAGCTGGTGAGACTTCATCTGGAGTACTGTGTGCAGTTCTGGAGACCCAATCTCTGCAAAGACATAGACAGTATGGAGGCAGTCCGGAAAAGGGCAACTAAAATGGTGCAGGGTCTGCACCAGAAGACATAACAAGACAGACTTAAGGATCTTAATATGTACTGTATACAGGTACATTAGGGAGCAAAGAAAGACTAAGGCAGGGATACTGAGGCTGAATAAAGAGGAAAGTGGCTGGGCAGAGAGTGACAGTGAAAAAGCAGGGATGCTGAGCAAATGCTTCTGTTCAGTATTCACAATGGAAAAGCAGGGGGAGGTACCTAATCCAGTCAATAGAAGCACTCTGGATAGGGGGGTTGATATCAGTCTTTTCACAGAAGAAAGGGTTCTGAAAGAACTCTTAAAACTGAAGGTGGATAAAGCAATGGGGCCTGATGGAATTCACCCCAGAATTATAAAATAACTAAGGGAAGAACTAGTAACAACACTGACTACCCTTTTTAATAAATCATGGGAGGATGGTGTGGCACCTGAGAACTGGAGGAGGGCAGATGTGATTCCCCTTCACAAAAGTGGAAGCAAGACAGAGGCAGGAAACTACAGATCTGTCAGTTTGACCTCAGTGGTAGGGAAAATGATGGAATCACTGCTGAAGGAAAGAATTGTTGAGTACCTAGAGGCCAGTGGGGCACAGGACCCAAGGCAGCATGGATTCACAGCAGGAAGATCATGTCAGACAAATCAAATTGATTTCTTTGACTGTGTGACCAAAGTAGTAGACCAGGGAGGGGCTGTGGACATGGTCTACCTAGACTTTAGCAAGTCATTTGACACAGTCCCACACAAAAGATTAATAAATAAATTAGCCAGCCTGGGAGTGGGTCCCAGGGTGGTAGCCTGGGTAAAACACTGGATGGACAACAGGACACAGCGGGAATGGTAAATGGAGTCCACAGTGAAGAAAAGGGGGTTAGTAGTGGGGTAACGCAGGGTTCAGTACTGGGGGCGGTCCTTTTTAATGTCTTTATAAGTGACATTACAGAGGGACTAGAAGAGAAAGTATGTCTCTTTGCAGATGACACAAATATCTGCAACAGGTTTGATACGCAAGTTGGGGTGGAAAGGACGTAAAGGGACTTGGCAAGGTTGGAGGAACGGTCAAATGTATGGCAGCTTAGATTCAATGCAAAGAAGTGCAAAGTAATACACCTAAGAAACTAAAACCCAGGGGAAGAGTACACAATGGGGGTGAGATACTGACAACAACAGAAATGGAAAAGAACCTGGGGGTAGTCATATCAGACCATCTAAAGGTGGGCCAACAATTTGAGAAGACAGTAAAGAGGGCTGGGGGGGATACTGGGATGCATAGGGAGAGGCATCACCAGTAGAAAACAGGAAGTTGTTGGCCCTCTGTACAGACAGTTGGTAAGACCACATCTGGAGTACTGTGTACAGTTCTGGAGACCCCAACTCCACAAAGACATAGACAGGGTGGAGGCTGTCCAGCGGAGGGCAACCAAAATGGTGCATGGTATGCACCAGAAGACATAAGAAGAAAGATTAAAGGAGCTTAAGATGTATAGCCTTGAGGAAAGGAGGGAGATGGGGGACATGATAGAAACTTTCAAATACCTCAAGGGAATCAACAAAGTCCAAATGGGTAGCATCTTTCAGAAAAAAAAGATGTGCAAGAACAAGGGGGCAAAAGACAGAGGGGGAAGGCTTAGAAGTAATGTGAGGAAGTATTTCTTCACAGAGAGGGTTGTAGATGCATGGAACAGCCTTCCTGAGGAGGTCGTAGAGTCAAAAATTGTGGAGGAATTCAAGAATGCATGGGACAGACATAAGGCAGTTCTAGTGGGAAGTAGGAGGAAGCAGGCTGTTGGTTAACTAGGATCTGCAGCTTATCAGTTAGGTAGGGAAATGGGCAGACTAGGTAGGCCACGCGGTCCTTATCTGCCATCAAATTCTATGTTTCTATGTGTAGCCTCGAGGAGAGAAGGGAGAGGGGGGACATGATAGAAACTTTCAAATACCTTAAGGGAATCAACAAAGTCCATTAGGGTAGCACCTTTCAGAAAAAGAGGAGTGCAAGAACAAGGGGGCACAATTTGAAGCTAGAGGGTGGGATGGCTCAGAGGTGATGTGAGGAAGTATTGTTTCATGGAAAGGGTTGTGGATGCATAGAACAGCCTTCCTGAGGAGGTTGTGGAGTCAAAACAGTGGAGGAATTCAAGAATGCATGGGACAGACATAAGGCAATTCTAGGGGGTGGAGGCTGGAAGAAGCAGGCTGTTGGTTAGTTAGGATCTGCAGCTTATCCATTAGGTAGGGAAATGGGCAGACTGGGAGGGCCAAACAGTCCTTATCTGCCATCAAATTCTGTGTTTCTATGTTTCTGTGTTTCGCAGGCTTTTTCTTTTCTCTTTCAACTTTGTTTTGGGGGGGGTGGCACAGTGGACCACGGACTTTGAAGCTGAAGGTCTCAATTAGGTCTGCATGGTCTGCCTGCATAGTGATTGGCTGCAGTATCTGGTAGGGGATGTGACAAGTCTGGGGTTGGTGAGTTTAAATGCCCCAGCAAAGTCAGAAGCCATACTATTAGTTCAGTTGTACTGGGAGTGAGAGATGCAGTAGAAGAACTGAGGAGCAGTAGATGGAAGAACAGACTCAGAGCCAGCTAAAAGAATGAAGACTTCATGTGGAGTGGCAAGTGGAGTGAATCTGCCTACCTGCGGAGGAGAGAGAGAAGAAATTTTTGCCATAGTCTTGGACTTGTGGTGCAATCAGTGGTGTTTACCAGTGGGCAGCAAGCACCATACTAGCAGTGCAGACAGACAGCTGGTCTAGTGTGGGAATCATCTGATTAGAGCCAAGAACCTTGGACTTGAGTCTTGTGGGGGGCAGGCATGAACAACAGTGGGGAAGGGGGTAGCAGTGTGGCAGGTTGGTGTACAAATCTGAAATGCCTGGCTACACCCCTGTGTACAGGGTGGACATTATGGTTGGAAACCCTAATGCCCTGGGCGTTTGTTGGTATTTTCACTCCAAATTTTCAACATGGGCTTTTGGTGACCTCATCTCATGAACAGTGACAGTATAATTTTGATACTCAATCCCAAAAGGTGATTTCATACTGCAAGTGTGCCATTCGGCACCACAAGTGTAAAGATACATTTCAGGCAGGATGTGAAAAAATGTCACCTGTACTGTTCATGAGGAGGTGTGAAAAAAATGGCAATGTTGAAAATCTGGAGTGAAAATATGAAAAACTGGTGAAGGTGAGCATAGAAAATGCGCAACGCACACTTGTAACACAGTAATGTTTTGGAATTTGTTCACCAAATTTTCAACATGGCCTTGTTGGGACCTTCTCACATGAACAGATGCACTGTGATTTCATTAATCTGTCCCAAAAGTAGATTCCACACCATTCTGCACCCCAGGTGCAAAAACACATTTCAGGAAGCATGCAAAAAATGGCAGGTGTACCGTCTATAATGGGGTGTGAAAAAATGGCAGTGCTGGAAATTTGGAGTAAAAATATTAAAAATTGATGAAGTTACAAGCCTGCATAGAAACTGCTCAACAAATGATCATAACACAGTAATTTTTGGGAGTTTTTTCACCAAAGTTGCTAGAAGGGCTTTTTAGGACCCCACCTTATGAACAGTGGCACTGTTGTTTTGTTAATTGGTCCTGAAAGGTGATTCCGTGCAGTGACTGCGAAACCACCTCTGGGGACCAAGAAATTAAATGATAGTGTCAGTGTTCATGAGGTGGGATCCCAAGAACCCCATGTTGAAAATTTGGGACTAAAACTCCAATAATTGGCTGAGATATCAACCTAAGTTGAACCCCCCCAGTAACTGCCATTACAGGGCTTACTATCATTTCTTCAGTTCATGGTTGGTCTTTGAAGAGTGCAGACGTGTTCCTAGTCCACAGAAGATCACTGTTCCCAACCTCCAGAGATAAGTATGGGTGAGAGGTGTGTGTGGGGAGATGGGGTGCACAGATGGAGGGTGTGGGTTGGGGGAGAGGGGTCAGTGGGAATGATGAGGGACCATTTTCTTTTTTTTTCACATAAAAAAGTTAGGGGACTGTTTTATTTTTTACAGGTGAAAAATTAACAAAATTGATTTTGCCACACTGGGATGGGCTCTCAGTGTGCCAGAGTATGGGGGGGAATCAATGCCAACCCAGGGAGTGGGCACCCTGAGGTCAGCTGAGAACATAGGAGCATGGGGGAGTGCATTTGACACCAGGAGTGGGCATCCCAGTGTTGGAAACATCAAAGAAGTATTTTTGGCACACTGGGGTGGGCTCCCAGTGTGTCACATTAATGGGGATGGAGGGATACATGGTGACACAGGGATTGAGCACCCCGTGTCAGCAGGGGATGGTGAATGGAGGGTAAGGGCTGGGCAGCAGCAGTGGGAGGGAGCTAACATTTAAATTTGTTGTCCTGCTGTGCACCTGGTTGGGAGGGAGTGGGGAGCTGTTACTGCAATGACAAAACTGCCCCTGATTGCAGCAGCAGATTTCTTTCAAGTGCAGTGCTCGCTCTGAAACTGCCATCATCGGCAGCTTCAGTATTAATTGGTGACCAAAGGATACGCCCATTAAAGTGTCTGCTGCATTGGCTACAACACTGCCACACCTCTGCAATGCTCTGCTATTTCAGTATGTTTCTTGTGTACTGCATGCACCAGCAATCATAAAAATGAAACCTAGAATGATAAAGATTCTAATATATTAGTATGAAATATAAAGGACATGATGGGCATTTACTTTTCTGCCATAGTTTGTTTAGAAAATATATGCACTGTCCTCATTATAAAATAGATAATTAGTTCTCAGACTTATGGAGCCTCCCCCAAGCCATGGAAAAGATCATAAGCCTCTCCCAAATATGATAATAATATTGGGTCTCCCACATAGAAAATATATCATATTTCACAGCGTACATAAGGAATAAAGTAAAATGCCATTAAGTAATTGGGTTTATTCTTGTTTTATTCAGCTTATTGTCCTCCCCCTTTTGTTACTCCATCTTTGGACCAGCTGACTTGCTCCAGTCTTCTAACTCTAGGACCATTGTTACAGCTCATTGCAATATCTGTATGGGTCAGATTGCTTTCTGTGTACATTTCTCCTCCATATAGAACAGCCTTCCTATCTCTTCCCCTCTTATCCTGCTCTTAAGCCACTTCTTAGTGGTTATTTTGTTCCCTCCTCTTGCTCCTAGTACCTTTCTGCCTATCACTTGTACAGTATTTGTACCATTCTGCTACCAGTCTAAGTGGTCAATTGTTACCTCTCATTATTTGTGTACTGTTCCTGTTTATCTGCACTATTCTTCACTGTGTTCTGCTTGATTTATTTGCACGGTTACATGTGAACTGAGTGAGGAAAGCAAACGTAGCTAATTTACTCAAGTTAAAATTACCAAAACATGTGGCCCAACTTTCTTAAACACCAATATTCCCAACTTTCTTAAACATCAATTGATGAGTCGAGTTTAGTGTTTAAACCCAAACCATGTCCAAATATTATGTATTATCAAAACTTGGTGTACTAAATCAGTGCCCCCAAAGCTGTCCATATTGAGAAGTTAAAGGTGGAGAAAATCAGAAAAGAGAAGGGGTAGCATGTTATTTACATAAAAGTGATCCTTACAGATATTTAAATAAATATGAAGACACAAAGGGCTGGATATTCAAAAGGGTTGCGCCATGCGCAATAGGGATGCACCTGCACAAGTCCGCAATTGTGCCATTCTGTGATATTCAGCAGGAGGCAGTAGCGCCCCTCAAGTCATGCTGAGCAACAGTGCAATGTTAATGAAGGCATGCACAACTGGAGGGGGGAGGAACCATGCATAAACTGCACAGCCCAATATTCAGCCGGGCCGTGCAGAGCTATGCAGGCGCAACCCCTACCTGTGCCTGCACAACTCTGAGACAAAAAAAAAAAAGGATCAAGTCGAGGGCCACCCACAGGTGAGCTGCCACATTGCAGGGCACAACACAGCAGCTGCCACCTGTGGGTGGCCCTCCACTTGTTCCCTGTCCCTCCTGCAGCCGATCATGGGCATAATAGTAACCCCCTGTAGCCCGATCACGGGCAGATCTCACTCCCCACCAATAGCCTGATCACGGGCAGATCTCACTCCCCGACTGGCCGATTGTGGGCATAATGAAATGACCTTCGACTGGCCCGATCGGGGCATAATGTAAATTTTATGTTCTGCCTGTGATCGTGCCAGTCGGGGGTTCATTTACATTATGCCCATGATCGGGCCAGTTGGGGGCTATTTACATTGTGCCCACGATCGGCCAGTGGGGTGATTTACCATGCCCGTGATCAGGCTGTGCAGGCGTCGGTCCCCATGGGCTGCCTGGCAGGGCACCAGGCGAAGCCATCAGGGATCAGCACACCTGCATGCTAATGGCATGCAAATGGGGCCGTAATTAGATGCAAATGGCCCCCGTGTGCCTTGTATAAATTATGGCCCCATTTGCATGTCACCTTTGAATATCGGAAATTTCGCGATAGCACAATGGAACTTGGGCCACCACATATGAATGCTCCACTTGACCACTTCGTGTGGCACAAGTTCCACTGGCGCTCATGTACAGTGGTTGGGGAGTGAAGATATTCAAAGGAGTTGCTCAATAGAGCAACTCCGTTGAATATCGCCCCAGCCACACCCCAGCACAACTTTTTTGAGCAGCGCAAGGGCTTGCGCCACAGAATGGCGCAGTTTGAATATCCAGCCCAAAGTCTGAAATGATGTGGTTTGAAATTTCAATACACAAACTACCAAGAGGATATAGGCCCCTAATTCTGGTATGCTTTTATCATCCCCCTTATAGTTATAAAAAGGAAATGATTGAATAGCTGAATTCTTGTATTGGTGCTATTTTTCAGAGGCATCCGATCTGTGGACTTTTAATTATGAGAGGCACTAATAAGTTACCACTGTGAAAGTTAACACAAGGGAAAAATTTGAAGCAAATTGTCAGTGACAGTACCCAACTAGTCAACATTTTAGATGCTATCACCAGTTTAGGTGATTAGTATGATACCACAGTAATATTGTTACAGATTAGATGCATCCAGTCATACAGTAAGGTTGTTTTGGTAACCCCAGTTGTCTGAAGAGCCACTATAAACACCAGAAAACCAAATATGCATAGGAAATGGATATCTATTTAAAAAAGATATGTTTTTCTAAATTCCTTAACTCAAGAGCTGAATACTGAGAAGTTTTCCGACACTAGTTTGGACAAAACATAGAAGAAGGTGACAATGAAAACTATAGTCATGGACAGGGTTGCACCAGTGTTAAAGGTAACCAGGAGAGGTGGGGACATGTCATGCAAAATGGGTGAACTTAAGGATCTAATTCATCAAAGGCGAGTAGCCCTTACAATAAATTACCAGTAGTAGAATAATTACCTAAGGAATAGGGTAATTAGGAAAAGAAAACTTAAGGAATTGGTATTATCAGAATCTGGTGGCTAATTTGAGATCTAATCCATGATGGTGGGGAAGAATATCAAAAGATTCTTGGGGATTGAGGACAAAGAGACTAATGTAGAAAATGGAGAATATCTTGCAAATGTGAGGGGACAGTTAGGGATTTTGTTGAGGCCCTCAACAAAGTGTTTTGTGAAGTTAGTAGTGAGTTATCTCCTTTGGAAAGGAACCTGCCTGAGCCATGACATATATTGGCCAACCTTCTGCTTATGGTGGATGATGTCACTAAAGAAATGAAAAAAAAAAAAAATAAAAAGAGGGAAAGCAGTTGGACCTGACCAGATAGCTAACTGGATGTTGTAAAAGGATGCCAATGTTTGGGTTCTATGGATTTATAATATTTTTTTTCCTGGCTCCTTTGACCCTGATACCAAAGATTCCAGTCTTCCTGCACTGCTCGCTGCCCCCATCCCCAGGCATTCCCCCCTGAGCTGGGCCACTGGGCAGGCACTCCCTCTCCAAGGAACATGATCATCCAGCTCTGGCTTGCCCCCGGTGGGGGGCTGACGGGAGCAGCACCCCTTGGCAAACTGCTGTCTGCACCTGGAGCGCAGCAGAGATGGGCAGCCAATAGTGGGCCAGCATTTTTTCAAAGAGTTTTTCCTGGGGGCGGGAATGTGCAATGATGCCAGTGTCCACCCCGCCAGCCACAATGGTACTCCAGCCTCCACCAGAGGTCTGCGTAGCAACAGACACTCTTCCCCACTCCCCCGGAGAAGGAGAGAAGTCCATGGGATGCTCAATCCTCCCCCCCCAGCTCGCCCTCTGACTCCATTCTCAAACCCGGGATGTTGGCACTGCAAGCGGACACTTTGCTGCTGTGTCTGCAGGCTGATTTGTAATATATTTAACAAATCCATGATTAGTGGATGATTAATGGACAGATCCCACTCCAACTGAAGAACGCCAAGATATTCCTTATTCCTAAAGTGGGATCCCCAGCTGAGATTGGCATGGACTTCAGGTTTATTTCCCTAACATATGTAATTGCTAAATTGCTTCAAGACTTTGGGCCCAATTTTCAACAGTGACATTTGGCGCAAGGTGCCTGCACCAAAAGTATGTGACACAAGTGGCACCTTGCACCAAATGTTGCAGCAATCCTAATTTTCAAACACAGGCTATGTCAGAATTGATATGTTGTGTGCTAAAGCAGCCCTGCACCACTACTGCACCAGAAGTGCTGGTGTGTCAGGCCCTAAAAGGGGCTTGTGCAATAGCGGCGCAGCAGCATCCTCTATTTGGGATTTTGAAAACCCAGCCATAGCCACAAGATGGGACTGAGGTTAGACCAGGCATGAGCTGGTCTAACTGCCCTGCACCAGAGGTCTGAAGGGAACTGAGCAGGGAGGGAACCTGCAGGGATGTGAGACAGGAAAGAGGGACCTTTGGGGGGTGCCATAGTGGATGACAGAGGCATGGCAGCTGTAGCAGGGTACAGAGGTGGCACTGGGTAGATGTGCCCTGGACTGTTGAATGGAGCTTCTAGGACTGGATGCTCCTTGGTAAGCAAGCATGGATCATATCCCAGACTCCCATGTGGCACCAGCCCTGGCACCTGTCCCAAAGCTTATATAGTCCCTGACATGTGGCAGTAGGCATTGGCTGTAGGGTACTAGGTGCAGTCAGTGGACAGGGACTTCCCCTGTGCTCTGCATCATTCCCCTGCAGAATAGCCCACCATGTGGAGACATGCTGATGCCTAACTACACTGATTATTTTGTCTGCATCCTCAAGGTAATTTTTATTGTAATACTAATCAATCCAACACTCACCACCTTTGTAAATAATGGATGCTGTTCTCCAAAAATTGCGAAAAATGCCCAAATTTATGTAAGTGCTACAAATAATGCCTTGACATGTTTCAGATATGATTTATCCTTTCTCAAAAGACCTTTGTATTGGTTTTACTTAATTTTAGTGGGAAAATTCTACTTTGATAGCGCAACCCGAGAAGAGCCACTTCCAGGTCTCCAGGGTGTAAACTCAACCCTTAGTAAGTAGGGTAAGTTTAGAACTCAGTATTGTTGCTGAATGTATTTTGTGCTTGTTCCCATACCTCTCAACTGCTATGAATTTAGCATAGCGCTATGATTTTTTCACTCAAATGCACCCTCGTTCAGCAAAGGTTTACTGAAATTTTTAACAATATTAGAGCTATTTCTGGACACACAAACTATTAAATCATAGAACTAACTTGATAGAAACATTCACTGACACTTAATATATGAGGTCCACTATGTGAAGACATGTTATTCTTCAGAATAAGAAAGTGCTCCACATTCTGCCCATTTGCTCTGATTTTTGAAGGCCAGTGCTATGAATTTTAATTCCTTATAGCTGAGAGGTGTGCTTTTTCCTTTCCCCCAAATTACCATTTTGGTGTGTGAGAGCTTTGAGGTCTACAAAAACAAAACAGAGAAATAACAAAAACAAATCTTCAGGGAATGTTACAGTATCTATTGCTAGAAGACTGCACCAGGGAAAGCTGGGTAGTATAGTTCCTGGTGGGACTACACTCACACGTAACTATGGCCAGAGTTTCATTTGGTGTCACCAGGGGACTCAGCAGATCATTTTTGTCTGCATCCTCAAGGCAGACTTCATTGGTTTTACATTATTTTAGTGGGAAAATTTCACTTTGATAGTGCAACCCAAGAAGAGCCACTTCTGGGTCTCCAGGGATTTAAACTCAACCCCTAGTCAGCAGGGCAAGCACATGTAGTTGAAACGTGTAGAAGTGATGTGCACAGAGGCAAGCACATCTGTGAGCATCTGCACATGTTTGCTGTGTCAGCCAGGACAGCAGGGACTGCAGGGCTAAGAATTTTAATATTTCATTTATATCAGGTCAGACCTTCCTAATACAGCACACAAAAATAAATAAGCTAGTTGCTTGCTTGCTCTATTAAGAACATAGTGAAGTGTGCTTAGTTTACAATATGGAGGAAGATTATAAGCAATTTGTGAACTGCAAAATGTTTGATAAAGGTCCTAGCTACACATGTTATACATAACATAAAGTTACTTGGAGAAATAAATGATTTAAAATAGCAACTGCATGTACAGATGGAGTTACGTAAATAGGAGCCAGTTATAGGAAACACATGGATATCCTTTTAGGAAAATGAGAAAACTATTGATATTCAGGACCAGAAGGAAAAGGAGACATCTGATATGAGTATGGGGGATATGTGCAAGAACAATACATCTGTAAATATGGAGGGGGAGAATGAGATTAAGGAGGTATAAGAGGGCAGGAAGTATAGATGAAGGCGGTCAATGGCAATATTGCACTTAGATGAAAATAGGCACTGTAATTTAAGCAATGAAGTTGAGCTGACAGTGGAGGATTGGTGCCTAGTCTGAGGAGCAAAAAAACATAGAAGGTGTCAGGCAATTATTCTAGCTGTAAACAATGATTGGGATGATATCAAGGGATCCACAAATAAGGAAAATCCTGGTATTAATGAGCAGTCTCAAGCTGAGACTGGAAAGGCAGGACTGATTAACAATATTAATAAGGAACAAAGCCAAATGTAGAGACCAAGACCTTGAACTAAGGGATAGATACTCAGCCTTAGAGGCAGATATAATCTCTCATGGGGTTAGTGTCTCCAAATGGTTGGGGATTTCTGATACCGTGACGAGAATGGACCCCATTCTTAAGCCAGTGCATATTCAAAACTGAATAAATCAGTACTGTATTAGTACAGTTAGGTGAAGCAGATAATTCTGGTAGACAGAATAAGCAGCTACCCCAAGGGATGATGGATCCTGAATCGTCTGGTAGTAATGAAAATACAAAAAATGCTCACAGGCCTGTAACAATGAAAAGAATGGCACATCGGCACAAACCCGGACAGTAGCTATAGGTGACTCAATTATCAAATTTACTGACAGGGTAACCTGTAAAGGAAGAAAACAAATGACCACAGTAAGTTGTCTGTCAGGGGCAAGAATAGACAACATAAAAAAACAACACTGAAGGGTTGTTAAAAGGTTCAGATACCCCACTTAGAGTCTTGCATGTGGAAATGAATGACGTTGGTAGGAGGAGGGAGCTGAACATACAGAGGGACCTTGAAATAGTGGGGAGTATATTTAAGGGAAAAAGCTGCAAAGTAATCATCTCAGACATACTTCCAGTTCCCAGAGCTGGGGAAAAAAAACTCAGGACATAAGATAAGTAAATGGTTGGCTAAAGAGGTGATGTGATAGGGTTTCACATTTCTAAGTAACTAGAACAGGTTCTTTAATAACAAGGGGTTATTCAGACATGATGGTGTACACTTGAACAGAAATGGAAACAGGGTCTTTGGAGACATAATAAACAAATGCATCCAGAGATGTTTAAAGTAAAAGTTGAGTGGAATGGGGGTGGTGTGTTACAATGTGCCAAAAGCACATCTGCATTTCGTAAGGTAGATAGATGGAAAGATGAGGGAAGTTGGAGGGTATTACTCACAAATACCAGAAATGTGGTTAAAAAAATAGTATGAGTTGGAACATCTTTTGTCTAAGGAACAGATCCATATGTGTGCCATATCAGGGACCTTGTGTCTGGAGGAGGACAGGTGGGAGAGGAACATTAAAGATTATATTCTGTTGGGCTTAGAAAGAAAGGACAAAAAGGGTGGAGGCGTGGCACTATATGAGTCCAATAATACCAAAGCGGTACAAGTTAGAATGAATAACAATGGCTCAGAGCAGGTTTGGGTTAAATTACTTCCCAATTCAGTGAAAGAAAATTCTGCTAGGTCTTATATGTAGGCTGCCATCATAAGATAAGGAGTTAGACCTGCTAATGTTGGAGGACTTGGACAGTTTGGACACTAAGGATGAAATTTTGTTGGGAGACTTTAAGATGCCTGATATTACTTGGGGAAAAGTTGCAGGGTAGGACTACCATAGAAAAAGGATATATATAGATGTTATTAACAAGCTTAACCTGGACTAATATGTGACTTCAGCAACCAGAGATGAGCATATTTTAGATCTAGTCTTAAGTAACTTAGCAACCCAAATTAACAACTGTAAAACAAGGGAGCCACTGGGAGGAAGTGACCAAAATGTGGTAATTTTTGAAATACTGAAAATGAACTGCAAAATAACAGGAACCACAATAATTAAGTGCTTCAACAGGGCACATTTTGGTGCGATGACAAAGGCATTCAAAGAAAGGGACTGGAAGGTTGATTTTGAGTATAAAAATCACAATGAGATGTCGGATATACTCATGACTAAATTAAGTGACTCTATTGATAGATTTGTTCCTGAGACAATAAAATGTAATACTTTTGGTAAGGTTCCAGGATGGTTCAACAGAAACATTAAATCAAAGATAAGGTGGAAGAAAAGGTGTATAAAAGTGCTAAAATGTGTAATACACAGTCTCCATGGGAGGCATACAGGAAATCAGTCAAGGATTGTAAAAACTGTATAAGGAAAGCAAAAAGGTACCATGAACATGAGCTTGCAACAAAGGTTAAGGATAACTATAAATTATTCTATAATTATATTAGTCATAAAATGAGTGAGGCTTCTCAGGTGGAGCCCTCTGAGGATATCAAGGGAAATTTAATAACTGAGGATAAAAAGTGGTCGATCTGCTAAATATATATTTCGGCACAGTTTTTGGGAAAAAAAATGTGAATCTAGTTATAAATCAGAAGACTGAGGAAACTCCTAAAATAATTATTAAAAAGGATAACATCAAATTGAGATTAAAGCAGTTAAGTCCGAATAAGACACCTGGACCAGATGGTATGCACCAAAGGATATTATAGGAAATGGCAGAAGTACTGGCAGGACCTGATACCAAAATGTTCCAGTTCTCCATAGAAAAAGGGGAAGTAGTGCAAGATTGGGGAAGAGCTGCAGGCACTACAATATATACAAGAGGCAAGAGAACCTAGTGTAAAAATTATAGACCAGTGAGCCTAACCTCAGTGTTATGTGAGGTCCTGGAAAATATTATCAAAGATAAAATAGAAAAATATATTAATCTCAATAATCTGACTCACAATACACAGCATGGCTTTACCAAAGGAAGGTCTTGTCAGACAAATTTGCCATCTTTTTTTGACAAAATGCGTAAGGCCATGGATTAGGGCAGTCCTGTGGATGTTATTTATCTCAAATATAGCAAGGCATTTGATAAAGTCCTACAGCTGGTGAATTGGTGGAGTGTTTACCACATCTGGGATTAAATACAAGATTAATAGCATTGATTAACTCATCACTAACAGACAGAGAGCAGCAGGTGGTACTACGTGGAATGGCATCTAAATGGTCAGCTGTGACCAGTGGTATACCACAGGGTTCAGTTCTGGGCCCTTCCCTTTTTAATATTTTCATCTCAACAATGCAATGTAGTAAGAAGGTATGTTTGTCAAAGTTTGTAGACAACACCAAGATGGGCTCCATGGTTACCAGTAATGAAGAAATAAAATGCTTCAGAACTAACTGGCTAAGATTGAACAGTGGGGAACATGATCACAAGTTAGAATTTAACATGGAGAAATGCTCAGTGATACATTTGGGTACTGACAATGATAAACCATTATACATGCTCAGGGGACAAAGTTTGAAGGCAATGACAGAGGAGAAGGAGCTGGGAATTATGTGAACCAGTGATCTGAGATTTAAAAAACACTGTGAGCAAACCACAAGAAAATATTATGGGATTTTGAGCACTATAAGAAAATACATAATTACTTGGATATCAAGGTCATGCTGCAGTATTGTTCACTGGTCAGGCCACACCTGGATTACTGTGCACAGTTTTTGGCTCCCTGTACAAAGACAGAGATTTGGGCCCAGATATTCAGAAATGCGCCAGAGGCCGGTGCAAGTCCAGTGCAGCACAAATCTAATGCACCGTGGTGCAACAGGAGCCATATTCAGAGCTTGCACTGGCTACACAGGCTGAATATGGCACAGTTGAGCCATGGTGCAACCAGAGATGTGCCATGGTGGAAACACAGTTGTGCCATGGCACAGAAAGAGATGCTTCAGCGCAACTGTGGAAGCAGAGCAGTAGAGCAATGGGGGGGGGGCATGGCACAAAGAGACCCAGGGACAGAGCCAGGGAAGCACAGTGACAGGTCACAGGAGGACACCACCAGCAGGGCACAGCAGGGCACACACAGGCATCCAGACCCCCCAGAACACAACAGTGGCACAGACAGTAGGCAACAGGAGATGCCAGTGGCCAGTGGAAGGCCACAAAGGGATCCCCCCCAGGCTGTAGGCTGTGCTTCCCCCACACACCCAGACCTGAGCAGGCCACTCCCATGACCATGCAGTCAAGCACACACACATGCATGACACAGGCACACAGGTGGCCCACACAGTAGGCACGGAACATGCTGGGAGCCATGTAGCACAGCAGAAAACATGGGACAGGCTGCACAATGCCAACCAGGGGCCCCAACACAGCATGTGGCCAGTACCTGACCAAAGACTATGACCGTGTGCTATCACCACGCACACACCCACCACACACCCCTGACAGCTACCCTATGTGCACCTCAAGGCACAGCCACCGACCATGGGGAAGGACACCACCACAGTGGGACACACCACAACACACAGCAGTGAACCACAGAAGCACAACACACACCCCGACACATGCACACCACACAGACAGGCACTGGGCCACTGCAGCATGGCTCCTCACACCACCTGCAAAGTAGACACTGACACAGGCAGGTAAGTCAAAATAGATATATTTCCAAAGAACTATATACAGCAACAAGGGGGTGGGAAAGGGTAGGAAAGCAAGGGAAGGGGATGGGAAATAGGGACTGTACAGTAGGATGAAGGACTATAGGGGGAGGTACAGCAGGGAAAACAGGGGAACGCTGGGGCCCATGCATCGATGGCCATGGCCTACCACCCCTTGGCGCCCTTTCTACCTCTGATCCTCCAGCAGCATGTGGCATATCTGTAGCACAGCCTCCATTATTGTGGAAGTTATCAACATCAGCTGCCAGAGAAGCTGGCAGTACACAAGCCTCCATCTGTGACACTGGACCCCTATGACAACGGACAGGACAGGACAGGTGATCTGTGCAGTGTCCCAAGGAACCATGCCCACCCACAGAGTGCAATGGGCAGTGGGAACACACACCCCCAGAGGGCCCATACTGGCCACCCACGGGGGGGTGGGCCAATGCCTGCCAGCAACACGACACACCACGACAGTGCACAGAGGTGGTCCCCTCTGCACAATGGCCACCTGACTCCGCAATGACAGTCACATGGCACAGTGCACTGGCAGCACCACAGCAACATCAGTGGCAGCCGGGTGCACATCCACCCCATCAACAGATGGCACGTGTGTCCAATGGATGCGCCACAGTGGCAAGCATCATGTACAGTGCAGCACACACAGCTGCCATGGCACATGGCACAGGAGGCCATGCCCACACCCATGCCCCCACCACCCCCATGTAGTGTGCGAAGGACCATGATAATGCCTACCTGCCTCAGTAGCCCTGCTGGTACCAGAGCTGCTCCTGCACTGCCTCCATGTGCTACTGTGGCCTGCTGACCTTCCACTGCTGCTGCCCTCCATCAATTCTCAGGCCCTGGGAATATAACATAGATAGGTACACATCAGTAAACATCCACAGCAGCTACCCACCACCCCCACCCTTGTGCACAGGGTGAGCCCCTGCCCAACACATCCCACACAGCTGCATCACAACTCAAGTGGTGGCTGACACTGGTACCCACAATGCATATGATGGTAGTTCACCGGTCTGCAGGGCATGCCAGGCAGCCTAGCCAATACCACAGTACAGCACCAGGTCACACATGCAATATGGGCATTCTCACCTGGCTATGGCACAGCCCCATGCTTGACATGCACCTCCAGCCTCCTCAGGCACTCTGGGTCCCTCTTCATGAGGCCACCATATCTGTGGTGGCACTGCTCCCCCATCCTGGCCACCCTGGTCCTCTGCTGCAGTGTGGCAGCAATCAACTGCCACACCACGATCCTGGGCTGCTGCAGGAGTGCCTGGCCAAACAGTTGGAGGGTGTGAGGCTGGACACAGGTGACCAGGTTCACCAGCTTGACCTGCATCCAGTTTTGTGCCCTCGGTGCCCTTCACTGTGCCATGCTGCAAGTTGTAGCCAGTGAGCAAAATGGCAGCAGTAAGCGCACGTGGCCATGACATGTGCCAGATGCGTGATGTGAGGGAAAATGCGCTGTGTCCGCCCATTGCTCAGTCTCAGAGATGCGCAGCATGGGCATGGCTAGGCAGGGTCACGGGTGAGGGGTGACCCAGGGGTCAGAGGTCACCACAGGGGTCAGGAGTCACCCACCTCTGCACAGTGCACATGTGCACGATAGCAGGCCTGGCGCAGCATGCTATGCTATGGTGTCCCAGTGACATCTCACTTGCTGTATCAGCCAGGGATCCCTCCACCCATTGCATCCATCAACCCCACTACTGTCACCCTCATCAGCCTCAACAACTATTCCATGGTTAATGGCCATGTTGTGCAGTATGCAGCAGTCCAGGAATATGCCACAGGCTTTCAAGGGGCTGTACTGTAGGGCACTGCCTGATCCGTACTAGCCAATGGAACCATGTTTTCAGCATGCCAAAGTCTCACTTGATGATGTTGTGCATGCTGGCGTGTGCCTCGTAGCATTCCTCTGCTGGGGACAATGGGTGATGGTAGGGGGTGAGCAGCCAGGGCTGCAGTGGATAAGTGCTGTTCCCAGTGTAGATTATGACATGGTTAGCCCTCTGCTATGCTATGCTGTGCCCCTTGCGTGTTCCTGGTGCCCATGCCGACATGCACACCCTGCCCTCCCCCATCCCATGGTATGCTCTGCCCATCACCCCTTGCCCATGCCATACTCACCTACTAGGTGACCTGTGGGGATATCCCCACATTCAAACCTGTGGCACAGCACAGAGCTGTGCCAGATGAACACATCATGTGCACTCCCAGGGTGTGTGGTGCAGGCTTTGGTTATGCACCCTGTGGTATCGCACACCACCTGGCAGTTGACACTCGGGGTCCCCTTTCTGAATGTATGCCACACCCTTGGGGCCAGGTGGCATGCAGATGCCCATGTGGGTGTAGCCAATTGCCCCAATCATGCCAGGCATATGTGCTACCCTGTGGAAGTCCTGCATGGTTGCTGTATGCTTCGCCTGTGTGCTAGGTATTCTGAAGCATGTGGCAGCAGAGCATTGAGGAACTGTGTGAGGAGGTGGAATGTGGCTGACTGGGTTATGTCTGTGGTGTCCCCTGTTGGTCTCTGGAAGGTGTCTGTATTGAGCAGGCACATGATGGCTGTCACCTTCATCTCCACAGACATGGCTTGGCTCCGTCTGGTGGGAACCTGCATCTCCTCACTGCACAGCTTGCAGAGCTGCCTCAGAATGGCCCTGTTCAGGAGGTTCTGGCCCTTGATCTCCGTGTCACTGTACTGCTCAAAGGTGATGCAGGCGCAGTACCACCTGTGTCAGGCATACTGCCAACGGGCCCTTCCATGGCCATGTCACTGTTCCTCCTGCCCCCTTACACCCCTCATTATGGCCTCCATCAGGAAGAGTGCACTATTCATGGCCCTTGCTGTCCAATATCCCCCTGGGTGTTTGGCTGCTGCTGGCTGTGTGCCACGCTGGTGCACTACCTGGCAGTGTGTCTGCCTGTCCCTCACACTCTCTCTGCCCCTGTCTCCCTCTTCACTGCCACCTCTGTCCCTCTCCCTCTGTTTCTGCCTTGGTCTTTCTTTCTTTCTTTCTTTCTTTCTCTCTCTCTCTCTCTCTCTCTCTCTCTCTCTCACTCACCTGGTGCAAATGATTTCTGTGTGCTTGCGCCCTGTATTTATAGGAGCGAGTCTGCTCGGCGTGTCTCTGCTTTGCATTGCACTTGCACCATGATTTCACAGTTGATTATCGCACTATGCTGGATATTCATAGGCATGCCCCCTGTACTTGCGCCTGCATTTATTATAGTTGTGCATTGGTGCAATGGAATTTGCGCTGTGCACTCGCTCCCACTGAGTATCGCTCCTTGGCACAAGTATGCACTTGCGCTGGTGCAACTCAGTAAGTACTTTGAATATCCGGGCTTAAGTCATTAGAAAGAATAGAAAAGCAATTAAAATTATCACTGGTCTGCAGCATCTGGAGTATGAGGACAGGTTATGTGACTTAGATTTGTATATGCTGGAATATTATAGGCTGAGAAGGGTCCTATGCTTGTTTTTATTGTGCATTTAACGATCCCAATCAATGGGATAGTATCAGCCTCTAAACTTGGAATTTACAACCTAGGATACATTTTCCCCAACTCAAGAGTTACCTAAGTCACCCTAAAAAAAGAACAATGTGGTTTTCTGAAAGGGTAGTGATGTTAAGGAATGGCCTACCATTAGAAATAGTGAGCAGTAGTACAATGGATGAATTTAAAACTAAACTTGATAATTACTGCAATAAGAATAACATCAAGGGATATAAATGTTAAGTCCTGTTGTGCATATGAAGGACAAATTGTCTGACTGCTGGTAAAAGTCTATGAAATGTGCTTGTTGGAGATGAATAATCTCGAACCTCTTGCCACTGGCTGTCACCTGGTTTTTATTATTCTTTTCTCGGTAGTCTCCTTTCTGATACGTTCAAGATGTAGTAGTCTTTCCAATCAGTTTTGACGCCTATCCCCTCACCCCACATCCCACCAGCATGCTCTGGTTTCCATATCAATATTTTATCAATAAATACATTTTCTTGTGTGCGGAGGGGGCCATTTTGTCTGTGGGAATTGTGCCTTTGAAACACGAAGTGAGGAGACCTGGAGGATTCTGCTAGTGTGAAGAAGTGGAGGAGGAGGATGTGATGGCTGCTGTGTGGGGCTGCTGCTGCAGGAGGACAGCATTGCGGATTCCTGCCTTCTCTGGCCTCTCCTTAATCACCACAACAGAAGTTGGCAGCAGACAGCTTTTGTATGAATATTTAAACATCCTAAAGCCAAAACACACAAAAAGACTGGAACGTTTTTGTCATCCAATACAACTCAAGTAGGACAGTGTGAGAGAACTGGAAAAAAATGGTGATGTTTTCAATGGATGTCCTCACTGTGACTTTGTCGGAACTGCTGCTAGAAGTTGGATCCTGGTGAGAAAAGATGATTGAGGAGACAGTGAATCCTACCAACGAGTAAAAACTCTGTTTTACTTTCTTTCACAAACTGTAAAAGTAACTAGGAATTTTAGGGAGACAAATAGTAGGCAGCGGAAGAGTTTAGTAATTTGTGACAAAGTTCGGCAAAGGGTAGTGGTTTATTGGGAGCGAGGAAGGGGCGACAGGTGAGGAAAAAGAGAGAGTGGTGTGAGTCCAGGCACCATGATGGATGGATAGAACTGGGCTTTGTGCCACTCCCCAGAGATGAAAGGTGAGTCAAACCTGCAGCCGAGCTGCCTAGGCCTGCTTTCAAAATGGATAACTGGGACTCAGCTTTGTGGCATTGGTAACGGCAGGGCTTAGATCTGGTGTTGGGGGTGGAGGTACTCCCAGTTAGGGGAATGTTTGGTTGTTTGCTTTAATATGGTGGTGGTGTTGGTGGTAGGGGAAATGGGGGTTCTGTGCTCCTCTGTCCAGCTGGTCTAGTGACCCAAGTAACAGACAAAAGACAAGCTCATCCTCCAGATTCTCACTCCCTGGTTTGTTGTCTGAATCAGGACTGGGAAACAAGGTCACTGACACTGGCATGCCAGTAATTTGGGTTTGTTGCCCTTCTGTTTTATATCAATCAAACATTGCTCAGATTGCTGACATTTTGGTTGTTGTCAGGGTGTGCTGCTTTGTTTCCATGGTAGTAGGGGCTGTAGCCTGTTATTTTCTCAAATAGACTTTACCAACTTTATAGGCTTGCAGTTAACCTGTTTTTTTATTAGAAAATGTAATTTATGTGTTGTAGGTATTACTGGATGTCTGGTTTATTTACAGAATTTTGAATAAATAAATGCATCCACCAGAACCCTCCTGCTACTCTTTAACAAGTGTCCATTCTCTATTGTTTTAGGATTTCTGTGGTTATTTGTATAAATTCTTCCAAATACATTCCTTTACATGCTAGTTATGATTTTACGGCATCAGAATTTTACAAGCACATTTGAGATGCGCGACTAAGTACTATTCTAAATAGTCTAAAAGGAACTATCTACGTACTGCAGTATTTTTTTGGGGGGAGGGTGATTGAAAGCTGTCAATCTCTGCAGTGGCAGGGCTGTCATGAGTCTAAGCAATAGGAACCCGGTACAACAACAATGTCAGCAGCAAACATTCGTCATTGACAAATGCTTGTTTCTTTCTATCTGTTGTGAGGCCTGTTCTAGAATATGACACAGCCATATGCATGGATGTTTGACAGGGACAGAGTCTGAGGATATTAAAAAAATACAGAAATGTGTAATAAGGATGATTTTGGGGTTTTATATTTCTGATGTATGTAATTCTGATCATAGCCTTCATTACACAGATTTGTGATGGCAGAAAAGGAGCACACCGTCCCATCGAATCGGCCCTTTACACCCTCCCCTGCCCCCCTCCTCCTTATTTTACCTACTCTGGAATTTCTCCCCTCCTCCCAACCCCATATGTCTGTCCCATGCTCTCTTGAAACCACCCACTGATTCAGAACCCACCACCTCCTCTGGAAGCTTGTTCCAGGTCTTCAACACCCTCTCCATGAAGAATTGCCCGCTGTCATTTCCTCTGCATTTCCCACCTTCTAATTTGAGGCTATGACCCCTCATGTTTGCTACCTCCTTCGTTTTGAACAAGCTCCCCTCCTTCACCTTATTTATCTTCTTCAAGTACTTAAAAGTCTCAATCATGTCCCATCTCTCCCTTCTACTCTCCAGTGGGTACAGATTTGGCTCCCTCCATCTGTGCTCATATGGCTTTCCCTGCATCCCATGCACCATCTTTGTTGCTCTTCTCTGAACCCTCTCCACCATCTCAATATCCCTACATAGGTGCAGTCTCCAGAACTGCACCCCATACTCCAGGTGTGGCCTCACCATAGTTCTGTGTAGTGGCATGAGCACCTCCCTCCTCCTGCTAGTAAAGCCCCTCACAATGCAGGCCAACATACCGTTCGCCTTACCCACTGCCTTACTGCACTGGTTCCTCACCTTAAGATTCCTCAATATAATAATCCCAAGTTCTCTCTCCTGTTCTATTTCCTTGCGTTCCTCCCCCCAATGAAGTACATTGCTTTCATGTTCTTCTGCCTCAGGTGCATTACTGCACACTTTTTCATATTAAATTTGTGTTGCTAGGTTTCCAAGCACTTCTCTAGTTTCTCCAGGTCTCGCCTCATGGCCTCCACTCCCCCTTGTGAGTCCACTCGATTGCAGACCTTTGTCTTGTCCATGAATAGGCACACTCTACCCTCCAGTTCCTCTGCTAGATCCCTAATGTAGATGTTAAAGAGCAGGGGTCCCAGCACTGACCCCTGAGGCACCCCGCTGAGCACTACCCATTCCTTTTAAAAACCAAAAATAGCTTAGACTATGAATTGTGATCTCAAGGACTGTGGGGAAAGTGACAGATTAAAACAAAAATGTACGCAGAATCTGTATTGGTGAGCTACCTCACTAGAATGAAAATAACTTACTGGAGTTTTTAAGGTGTGTACTGGGAAAAGAAGTGAAAACTGAATTGTATTTTTTACTTAAGTACATAACATGTCTGGGATTTGTATGCTGATTCTATATTCTTTCATTTTTTATTTTTTATACTTAGTAACTTGATGAGCATTACTGCCCATTTTCACAAGTGGCAAGTGTACATAAAAAACACATTAATACAGAACAAAACAGATTCATACTATACATACATATTTCATATTAAAACATTGAAGACAGAAGCTAAGTCCTGGAAATACCACTAGTACAAGAACATGAAGTCAAACTTTCCAAACATGCTTTAAGTCTTGTTTTAAAAATTGATAAGTGAAAAACAGTTTCTTATATCTGTTGGAATAGAATTGAAGAATACAGTAGCCCTGAAAGAAAATGATCTCTGTCCGAAAGTTGTTTTTTTTTACTTTGGGAATCATAAACTGATTTTTTCTCTCGGACCTAGTCCCAAAAGAGTTAGACGTTCTGGGAAAAAGTGACAATAGGGTAATGGGGAGATGGACTCTTAAAACCTTAAATAGCAAGGTGCCTAATTTTAACTTTATTCTATTTTCCAATGAGGGGAAACTAGCCTTTCTTAAGAGGTCACATCCATGAGTCTTATAGGGAAGTTTAGTTGCAAATCTCAATGTACTATTATATGTAACTTAAAGTTTTGAAGAAATTTGTCACTAGTAGATGAGTATATAAGGTTGCCATAATCTAATACACCTAGTAGAAAACAATGTGTAAGTTCTACCCTTGATAAAGGGGTCAAAAACCTGTTTGATTCTATATAGACTCCCAAGTCTCTGATGAATGTTTTTTATAGTTGTGGAAATATGAGTTTCAAATGTTAATTTAGAATCCAAAATTACTGCGAGATATTTTAAATGATCAACTTTTTCTACCATGTCCCCATATAGATCTACCATAGGGGGAGGACACGTCCTGTTTTTTTGAACAGGAAAACACCATATACTTGTTTTTTTAACATTCGGTATCATTTGTTTAGAAACTAACCAACTATGGAACAACAAAAAATCACTTTGAACAACATCAACTGCAACTACAGGATCACTATTAGAATAATAGATTACAACATTGCCCGCGAATAAAATAATCTGAGATTTTTTACATGTTTGGGGGGCAGAATTCATGTAAAGTGAAATGATTAAGGGGCCTAGTATACAGCCCTTTGGGACTCCCTGCTTGATTTCCCTAGACTGTGATAGTATCCCATTAATAACAGTTTTATGAGAACTGTTAGTAAGATAACTTACAAACCAATCAGAGACATCAGTGGAAAAATTGACCTGAGAGAGTATCGAATGAACCAGATTATGACTAATCAGGTCGAAGGCCTTGGTGAGGTCCACAAAAACAGCTGCAACAGAGTCTCCTTTATCACGAGAACCCTTGATGCAGCTGGTGAACCCCACCAAGGCCATCTTGGTACTATGCTTGAGCTTAAACCCATGGCGGAATTTAGAAAGTAGGTAATATTTGGTCAGAAATTCCATAATTTGATTGAGAATTATTCTCTCAAGTATCTTTGATAATGGGGTTAAAAGGGAGATTGGCCTGAAGTTTGACAAACTATCACTCCCACCACACATAAAGATTGGTTTTATAGTGGCCATTTTCCACACCTTCGGAAAATCAACTGAACACAGTGAGAGATTAAACAACTCTGATATGGGAAAGGCCAGAACATCAATGCCCAGTTTAAGAAACCTGAAATCAAAATTATCATAACCAATTTTTGGCTTAGGGTCATTCTTAAAAACACAATCCCCTATAATGGCAGGGGATAATGCTTTGAAATAAAATTTTGGGTCAGAACTGGATACCTGTGTGTCGATTGGAGATATGGTTAAACTGCCTTTAACCAAATATCTATCTAAATCACTAAAATAGTTATTGAATAATTATGCAAGGTGTAGAGGTTCCCTTATTAAATTATCACCATCCTTGATGGTGAACTCAGTTTCTTTGGGTCCCTTACCCATTCAATTATTCAACAGTTGCAAGGTCTTTTTGGGGTTATTAAAATATCTAATCTGTTCAGAGAGAAAATAACTTCTAATTTCCATTCTTGTACTTCGCATTAGTTTTATATGAAATGTATTTTGTAAAGTGTATTGCTTGTAATGTATTTTAATGTATCCCATGGACCAAGTTGCAGTTGTGATTTGTTTTAAATAAATTCAAATTCTATTTTCTCCTTGTAGTCTTGCCATCAATTCACACCAGGAAATGAGCCATTGCTAAGTGTGCCTTTCCTTCTCACCATTTTGTAGATCAATAAATAAATAAATAACTACACCTGCTGTTATACACTTTCAGTTTGCCTCATCTTTTCTACTGCTGGGAGAAGTTACAAAACGTATCTCCATGGAGAAATTCACGAGTTCACCAAAATTCATGAATTTAATCCGCGATGCAAAGTTCAACTTCACATTACAGTCAGAACTTTACTGATGGTGAATTTGATAACTTCACCTATGAAATTGCAAAATTGTGCCCCCAAGGTGAAGTTTGTAATGATCTATGGGATTACAGGAAACACAGTGCTGCAGTGAGCTGTATTGCCATGCATAGGCTGAATTCAGTGCAGTCATATGGAGAGAGAGTTGGTGTTCAGTCTACTCTGAATCTCTGTGTCCAAAAACCTTTAAAACACATTTTAATCACAGTGGGCCCAATTTTCAAAACATTTAGATTGACACAAGGGGCTTGCATCAAAAAAGTTTGGTGCAAAAGGTAACTTGTGTCACAACTTGCGTCGAACACGACTTCCTATTGCTACCTGTGTCAAATCCAGATGCAGCTGCACCAAATCCCAGTTGTACAAGGGTTACATCAAACAACCTGGTGTGCC
The DNA here is from genome assembly GCA_016271365.2 of Neoceratodus forsteri. Classification (NCBI taxonomy): domain Eukaryota; kingdom Metazoa; phylum Chordata; order Ceratodontiformes; family Ceratodontidae; genus Neoceratodus; species Neoceratodus forsteri. The sequence continues at coordinate 1,646,440,763 of CM057450.1, forward strand.
CGGTTGCAAGGGTACTTTTTCTTTTTGATTTTACAAGCCCCGCCGTGGATGCAGGAAGGAGCACTACTTAGACCAACCAGGAGGTGGTATAAGTGGCATGCACCAGTGGGATGTGGTCTTACAGTGGGCTTCTGGGGGCAATAAGGGTGCATTAGGGACATAGGAGGTGGCAGTAGGGGTGTCAGGAAGACAATTGTGCATGACTGAGACTGGTGTTGCACCCACTGGGGTGCATTTGCAATATGTTGGTACTATCACTCATTATGCTGGCTACTGTACATACATATAAAACCCATGATTCCCGATGTCCACCAGTAAATAACCATTCATCTGGCATCTAGTGGCACCCCCAGCCCTCTGATCACTGTCCCCTTAGCTTCCTGTATTTCCCTGGTCTCTAGTGGCATGCCCACCCTCCAAGCCTGGTCCCACAATGATTATTTGTATCCCTGGTATCTAGTGGTACCCCCCACCATCTGATTGTGGTGCCCTATTATATTTGATTTATCCCTGGTGTCTAGTGGCACCCCAACCCCCATTGCTGTCCAGACCTGAAATAAAGAAAACAGTCCCTCTATGTTTTTTTACCTGTAAAAAACTAAATGGTTTGTCGCCGATCTGACCCCACCACCCCCACCTCCCACCTCCCACTCAGCACCTACCACCCCACACACCCTCACTCACCTGAAGAGTTGCCAAGGTGAAGATCCTTTCTCCCATTGAATACGCATCTTTCTACTAGAACCCCTGACTGTGATATGAGAAACTAAAGTAAGTGCACTTCAATGTATTTCAGTTAGGTTTTCAACTTTGGTGGATAACTTTGCATTTTTGCATATTTTGACCCCTAATTTTCCACATGGCCTTTTTAGTACCCCACCTTATGAACAATATCAGTGGCATTAAGCAAATCTGGCCACAAAGGCGATTTTGCAGTCACTTGACAAAATCGCCTTTTGGGTGGGATTTCAAAATTTTTACTGACCTTGTTTATGAGGTGCGGTCATAAGAAGCCTATGTTGAAACATTGGGGTCAAAGTGTATAAAAATTCCAATGTTATGTGCATACATTGAAATGTTGCTATGCTCCATCACAGCTGTAGCAATTTTAAATATTTTGACTCAAAATTTTCAACATAGCCATCTTTTTACACCACCTTATGAATGTGACAGCTGTCATTTTTCAAACCCTGGCAAAACTGTGCTTTCACACCTGTGGCACACAATGGTGTTGCAGTGGTGTGGAATCATGTGTTGGTGGTGGTTTAAAAATGTTCATTACTTGATTCTTGAGGTGCAGTTATAAGAAGGCTTGTCCCTTACCTGCTGCTGTTGCTATGCAAATGTTTGCATTGGTATTTTGCATATACTGTATGTTCTGCACTAGCACTTTGATCTAACTTGTATTCAATGAATTTGATTAATGCAGAATCAATGATCGGTGCTGGCTTTCTTTGCATGCTGCAGCTGTACATCTAGTCATGCATGGTTGGGCTGTGGAGCTGCTGTTTTGTTTGAGGTTTCATTCTGATTATTGCCTCTAATGAAATGCAATTTTGGTTTTTATTTGTGTGTGCCTGGGAGAGCTTACCTCCTGTCATAAATAACCGTTATCATCAAAGACACCTCACGCTTATTAAACTAGACATGCAAATAAGAAAAAAAATGTTAGTAAGCTCATATTCACAAAATGAATGAACCTTCAGGAGATCACTGAGTTTATATCAAAAACTGGATATCCCACTATCTGGAGTGCACTCTCAGAATGGTCTACTGACTGTCTTCAAACAAGACTACACACTGAATCATTACTGCAATAAAACAAATGACAGCAAATGTCAGCTGTTTCATTCACTACCTGGAAATGACAGCTGTTTTTTTTTCCTGGTCACAGAAGAGGTATCAGTGGTCCAATGCCGTAATGAATTTGAAAATGCATAATCCATGCTTAGACTTTTGAATTTTCATGTATGATGTATGTAAAAAACACACACAAAAAGATTCTCAAGCAGGCTCAACACACTTACTGTAGGTCTTGTCTTTCAAGACAAGCATAGCACATAAAGATGCATGTCAGTCAAGCAAATACATGTGCAAAACAGAAGCTGAAAAAAGACTGAAAAATAAATAGGGGACACAAATCAAAAGCAATCAATTTTCTATCCTTTCTTCACATGTGAGACATCAGGTTGATAATGCTTTCTGTTTTTACATAGAATTGGATCAGAAGACTTGTTCAAAAACAACTACAAATCAGATCAAAAAACAACTATTCTGGATATTTTTCATTACTAAAAGAATTCAAGCAATCATTATTCATTAAAAAAAATCAACTATATTTATGAAAACTGTAAATCGTGATTGACAGTGCCAGACCGACAAAATTCAGACATTACGATCTTGCACATGGTTTGTTGCTGTAGACTGCACTCTCACACAAGGACCAAAACTACGCCATTTGAAATGTTACAGAAAAAAAATCTGCTTTCTGACATAATTTTAAAGATGAGAAGAAAATACAGTGCATTGCTAAAACCATCTAAATTATGTATTGTATTGTCTGGGTCAGTCTGTGCTAGATTGGGTGGGCAAATAAAGCGTAATTACCATGGTCCTCATGTACTGCAATTTTTATAGCTTATTTCTCAATAAATGACTAAAGTAAGTTACTGAATACTCCAGACACAACAACATAGGCATGGCATTGGTACAGTAACCCTTTTCCCTTACCACTATTATATACTAGCTTTTTTTCTTCCCTTAAACTCACAAGCTGCAGTGTGGTGTCATTTCTTTTCTATCTGTCACAGAGGTAGTTGTGTCATCGCCACCACATGCTGAATAGGACTCAGCCCTGAAAACTGAAAATGTAGCTCCATGTCTTGATGCTGTAAATTGTTAGAAATCACTAATTATATCAATTAACTGGACTAGATTTTGACTATGGGTGATTCACAACTACAGATAGATGCTGAATCTGAATTAAAGACATCTAAATATGAATTATCACACATTTCACCTTTAAGTGCAGAATCCACCTAACAGAATCCTGATAAGCAGGATGGAGGTGGGGGACCACTAGATACCAGAGAAGTATGAATTTATTACAGGGATGGTAATTGGATGGTGGGGGTGCCACCAGACACCAAGGAGCTTTTAAAGTTTAATCTGTTACTGATCTTTACTGTTCGCAGTCTTTACCAATTGAACTGTAAAGTTTGAATGGTAAAAACATGCAAATGGTTATTTTCCAATTGAATAATCCAAACATAAGTGAGTGCCAAGCAAAATGAATCTCACCACAAAAGCACATATTTGCCCCGAAAATGTCTTAATTCTAAGACAAAAATGGAACTAAGTATGTAACTGAGACCTAAATACAGGTCTTGTTCACTCCTTGCCAAGCAGTGTTTTTTTGGAAAAACATTTTTAAATGAAAAAAAAAACCAAGATAGGTGACATCATGAACAATACTTCTCTGAGCACAAACAGTTACAGTTTAAAAGTTTTTCATTTACCTGCCTGTCTAGCGACTATCACAAAAATCATTATAATTCAAAAATGGAGAGGTATTTTCACCAAACCATCAAAAGGCACACTCCTGGCACAGACCCCATCATCCCTGAAAATTTCAGGAAAAAATGTCCTTTCATCTGGGCTGTAGATGAGGACAAAAAATCCCATGTTAATAATGGGAAGAAAAGCATTTTCTTTTCTGTTTACTACCATCCATATCTCAAAAATCATACAAGATGCCGTCACAAAACTTTTCACGATTTGAGACACTGGCAGAATGACCTTTCATGCCAAATTGTTGGCTATTTTATCAAAGAATGCCAAAGTTATTAAGGTGCAACATTTTGGATTTAACACAGAAGTGCCAGTACAACCCTATCTATATAGGAAATACAACACCCCTATAATATATATAAATTGAAAAACACTTCATTGATGCTCTAGTTAGGGTTAAATCCACAAAGGTAGAGAAATGTGATGTTAGGGTATCCAACCCTAACACCCCACTATCACCCTGCACACACCAACAGGCATCAGGGATGTGCCTTGGGGTCATCAGTCCAAACACTCGCCATGTTCCATAAGTAAATAAGCTGAGATGGGTACAGTATAGGAGAATGGGGTGAGTGTTAAAGCTTGGGATGGGCAAAGTGAGCAATATTTGTTCTGCAGAGCAATCTGTGAAAGTACACCCATTTCACAGAGCAAAATGCGGAATTTTGTGTGGCTGAGTGGAAAAATTGCACCTGGTGGAACAGTGAAATATCGCCTTCCGCGGTGAAATTCCATTTTCAGTGGCGACATTTCACCCATGGAAGGTAGAATTTCACCCTCAGAAGGTGAAATTTCATTGTGGAGGGTGGAATTTTGCCGTGGAAGGCAAAATTTTGCCTAAGCGAAATTCAGCCTTAGGTGGAAAAATCTTACAAATTGCTCCTCCAGGTGAATTTGGCCACTTTGCCAGCTCTTCACCGGCAGATTTTAAATTTTCTGCATCTCTAGTTAGGGCTAACAACCCCAAGGCACACCCCCAATGCCTTTTGGTGTGTGCATGGTGGGGTTGGGGTGTTAGGGTTGGCTACAGAAGCACCGGACCGTGATGATGGATGTCTCTTGAGTCATGTGGAAAAAGTTGTACAATATTTGTCTTACCTGATGATGGATGTTTGTGGCTGCTTATGTTGCCTTGCCCCATTTGGCTGCTTGGGGAAAATGCAGAGTTAGGGTTGAAAACCCTAACATCGTATTTCCATACTTTTGTTGCTTTAATATCAACCCTAACAGATGCATTAATGGAGTCTTTAGCTATGAATTTTCTTACTTATTTCCTTACTTTTTGAGGTAGTATAATCATATTCTAATTTTTCTGCACTCCTATCCCTTAATAGATGCAGACATGAACACTGCTGTGGAAACACACTGCCCAGAGGGCCCTGTGCTTGCATTAGTAGCAGAACCCCAACCAAACTGTGAGCATAGGTTTCTTATTACCTCACCTCATGAATCCAGTACTAAAAATGTCACCCCACCCCTGAACTATTATTCCATGTCACCGGCATGTCATTGTGAGTCACGTGTGTGAAAACACATTTTTGGTAGGATTTGAAAAATGACAGCTGTCATGTTCAAGAGATAGTTTAAAAAGATGGTTATGTTGAAAATTTGGGATTAAAATATTTAAAAATGACCAAAGTTACAAGTGAGAGCAGCAAAATTTCAACAAATGTGCATAATTTTTCCATTTTTACATATTTTTATCCCATATTTTCAACATTGCCTTCTTATGATCTCACCTCATGAACATGAGTGGTGAAAATGTTCAAATCCAGCCCAAAAGGTGGTTTTGACAAGTGACTGGGATATCACTTTATGAGCTGGATTTTAGTAATTCCACTGACATTGTTCATGAGGTGGGGTCCTGAAAAGCCATGTTGAAAATGTGTGTTAAAATATGCAAAAATGACAAAGTTGTGATTCAAAGTTGAAAACCCCATTGAAATTCATTGAACTGTACTTTCCTTAGTTTCTCATATCTTCACTTTGGGACCTATTTTTTCATTAATATTTGCCTCCCTTCCCTGAATAGAGCTCAGCCATGTCCACTCCCCATCCCCCCATGCTCAGGCTTACCTCTCCCCCAGGTGGGGCCACCGAATGGGCACCCCCTCCCAAATGTTCTTACTAACATGTCCTGGCTTACCCTCCCTAGGGTGGGGCAATGGGAGTGGGACCTCTCCCCCAGCAGACACTGTTGGACGCGGGGATGGCAGCGGAACAGGGCATCATGCTCTGGGGCTGGAATTGTTCTTTATGACTTGTGGCAGTGCCTGGGGGGTGGGGACATACAATGATGTCCCCTGTCCACCCCACCTCCCCTCAGGTGACAGTGCCAGTACAATGGAGCCCCCCCAACCTCTGCCAGAGGTCTGTGGTGTGCCGGACACTCTACCCCCCAGAGAAGGAAAGCAGTCTCTGGAATGCTCAGTCTGTCTCCTCCTGACCATCCCTCAGACATCCTGAGTCCGTTTCTGAACCTGGGTTGTCAGTGTCACAGATTGGCACCCTGTCTTTGCTCCAACAGGCCTGCTTTGGGTAGTGAGGGTGTATAGGGGTTTAGGGGGAGCGGGGTGGAGGGTGCTCAGTGGGAGGTCAGGGGGTGGTCAGATTGGCAAGGGACCATTTTCTTTTTTTACAGATTAAAAAAAAGACATTGAGGGACCATTTTCTTTATTTCAGAGAATACAGTGATCAGATGGTGGGGGGTGCCACTAGACACCAGGGAAATAAAAATGATGAATGGGGAGGGTGATTGGAGGTAAATGTCAGCTTGACCCCTCCTTGAGCTATGCAAGTAAGTTTCTGGAGATGCTGCCCAGTTGATGTGAAGACCGCATCCTCGGGAGCTGGGGATTCCAAATCTTGAACACTTCCACCCTTCGATTCATTTATCTCCCTTGCTTTCTGTGCAAATACTTGTTGTCTATGTCAATTCATAAATTTAAAAATACAGTACACTTGTAAAATTTGAGCTGCCTCTCAAAATCACAAGTCTTCCGCACTAAAACTAACACCTAAGTTTGATCAGCCTGATTGATACTGCCATATCCTAATTTGTGGAAAATATCCTCTTTTATAGGGAAGAAAAATGTAGGAATCCACAAACACTTGGTTTTAAACTTCCAAAAATAAATAACATCCTTCAGTATCACAGCATGAAGCATCTGTTCACACTCTGTCTTGTCTCAAAGCCTTGGGTGACGGGATCAAGGACTTGATTGCTTAGGGTGCTGTTTGAGTCACTGCACCAATGAATGTGAAATATGCCCTAACTTCACACTCTCAAATTATCAAGTTAGCAGGGTTGTTTTAACCTGTTTGACCTGAAGTATGTTACTCAGTATCTCATTGCTCCAGTCTACCCAGCTGTGGAACAAGGCAGAAGTAGGATCCCACTTCGAGATATTGTCTTTGCCCTGGCTCAACCTCAAAGGACCCACTCTGGACTTGCTTTGCCTGCCACTGGGTATCCAGCAGGCAGAGGTAGGGTGGGAGGTGGGTGCTGCTGTTCTATGTAGCCCCGGCAAGGGGAAGACTGCCGGGTGGATTTTTTTTATGCTGACCAATTGCATGTAGCAGGCCGGCTAGCTGCAGAGGAACAAATTCAAAAGATGAAGCAGTGATGAATCAAATCCTTTCTTGGTTCTCCACACTGACTGAGGATGGCCCCAAGAACCAGTGGTGCAGTATCTGGTACAGGCTGTATCTAAATCAGAGCGATGGGGGCTATGGTGTTCATGGGTTGGGGTTGAGCTGCTCCCAGTTTTACAATAATACCCCAGCTGAGATGCAATATCTTGACCTGGGATCATACTTCTGCTTTATTCCGCAGCTGGGTAGACTGGAGCAATGAATTGTCATTTTTCTAAACCACATCTTGCATGGTTACCAGACGTCTGGTTTTACCTGGTCATGTCCTCTTTTTAAAGATCAGTTGCAATCCTGTTTTCTTTCTTAACAGTTTTCCCCATATAGGTACATCCTGTTTAATAAAAACACCTATTTCAGCAAGTGCTTTGTCTGTTTCTTATGTATTTATCCTCCAAATAGTGTTTCACATTTTTGTTGATCACCGACCCTACCACATCAGCTGTCAGCATATTTTTTCTTCTCTCATCTGAAAGGGGTCGGGCTTTACCTTATGCAATGAGTAATGTCTTTTCTTCTAGCACTTGATGCCTCTGATATGCTGTCTCATGCATGTGGCTGATGGATAATTGATAAGCAGCTGATGCATGCCCTATATTGCACAAACAAGAACAGGTGTGCTGTGGCGGAGACAACCGGTTGCCAGGTTGGAGCTGGTAGCTCCCAAAGCAGTTACTGTAAAACAAGAAAAAAAGTCTCCAACAATAAACATGTTATAAAATATACCAAGCTTTACTAAAGGTGTAAGGAGTGTTGTTGATACTAACCCCATTCCTTGCACCCTTTGTACAGCTTGGGATATTTAATAAAATGTTGATGCACCTGCATATCTATCAGTCTCTGTCTTGAGTTAGAGTCTTCTCTGAAAGTGTGTCAAGCTTTTTTCTTGTTTTGCAGTATATTGCACAGTGTGAGCCAGTACAATTGGAAAATTACTGAAGTTTTAGTAGTTTTAGTAGTGAAATAAAAACAGAGTAACCCATCTTTAATGGTCTGACACTGTACCATGCCCCATGGACATTTCAATGAATACAGGACTGTTTATGTGTGAGAGCCACTCTCGACTTGCAATCACTGTTAATCAATCTGCAGATTTTTTTTTTAATTCTGTTACCCACATGACATTCATATTGGGCTGTATTCACTAAGTGGTGTGTGAAGTTTCGCACCCTCAGGAGATCCATGCGGGGACTGCATTCATGAAGCAGCTGTCCCCGTCCAGCTCCTTTCTGCATCCCAACCCCCCAACATGGAGGTTTTCAGGGGCTGAGTTGTAGACTCGGGTCAGAAGCCAATCAGCTGCTCTACCTTGGTCCACAGTGGATCACTTGTGCTGGCATGGCACCATTTTGCAGGGGGCACACAGAGCACCTGTCATGCTGTTGGGGGGAGCATTTGCTGGCTGTCCACCCCTGGCCCGACCACTGTCCCCTGACACCAGTGGCACCATCCTGTGCAGGTCCGATGACCAGGGTGTCTGCACCAGTGGGTCTGGTGGCGGCATCTGGAGGGAGTGCGTATCCATTACAGCTGCCTTCCAGACATGTAGCCACCAGCTCCTGTGTATGGTGCAGAGTGCTGGCACATGCTCCCCCCTGCAGAGACCCCAGCCCACCCACACGTGGAGCTCTGTGCTCAGCCAGGGATCCGGTGAGCAAGGAAGGGTGTAAGACTTCTGTGCATGCTGCTGAGGGGGCACAGTGAGTGTGAACAGGTGTGGGGTAGTTACGCACCCGAGTTACATGGCGCATAGCCACCTCTGCCCATTCTTGAATAGGGTCCATTGGTGGTGTATCTGTACTTTTATTTCAGTAGTTAGTTGTGCTTACTGCCAACACTCTGTGTGACTGAAGCAGTTTCCATGACACAGCTGTTTGAAGTGGAGCTGCTTTCCTATTTGTATGGTCATTGTCAATGAAATGATCGGCTACACTGGAGTGCAAAATAATGTTTTCTTTTCTTTTTTTGCTATGTACATTTACATTTTGCAATGCCGTATGTGTTAATACAGCTATCTCAGTGTGATTGTTACACATCAGTTAATTTGTGCATTTTCTTAGTTTTTTCTTTTTTCTTTTTAATGAAATTGTGTTTCTTTATGTATTCTGATCTTAGTGTTAGGGTTCTTTTGCCACAACTCTGGGATATGGCCAAATTTAATGTGCAGTCTTTAAGACAGAAAAAAAAATTGTCATTTCAGAACTGCATAAATGACATTTACACACCTGAATCGACTGATAGCATAACACACTGATTTTTGGAAAATGTCCACCCCCTCTGCAAGCTGCCTTGTCTGCAGACCTTTTCTTGCCGGATACTTTTGTGTCATTACTACAGGATCATGAACTGGCAGTGGCTCATTAAGCAGTTATTCAATGAAGGCAGGATGTTGACTGCAGGTATTTTTCTAATAAGAAATTAATATTTGTTACTTAAAATAGTAATGATTTTTTTTGGGGGGGTGCTGCATTTCAAAGTAGTCCAAGCCATCTTAACACAGTTTATCGCATATGTATGTTATGCATCAGAGTTGCTAGGACCTCAGCTTCACCACTCAAAATGGCTTGTGCCCAGTATCATGATCCTGTAGCAATGACACAAAAAGTATCCAGCAAGAAAAGGTTTAAAGACAGCTTGCCCAGGTGTGGATGTTTTTTTGTGTGTTGACTTGTTGGTTGATTCAGATGTGCCAATGTCAGTAATGCAGTTCTGACCTCACAATACAACATTGCTTTTTTTTTTGGTTAAACAAAGGCCCATAAAATCCTATCCCATCCTGATTGTGATCCAATTTCAACTTGTTCTTGCCAGTGGTAGTCAGCACTGCACTATTCTCTGAGTCAAAACCATTGGTCATCGTCTTTGTCCCTCCCTCCTGAGCCTGAGATTCCTGGACCAGGCCCCTGTCTGTCAGACAATGACACTTGCAGCTGCAGCCTGCCTCATAACCTGGTCCAGAGAACTGTGTATGTTGTCAGTGTGGAGTTTGACAGTTTGTGAGTGGAGGAGGTGAGTGTGCAGATTGATTTTGTGCAACAGTCTAGTCTTCTACATCTACTGCTGCTGAAGTGCCAGCGCCACACCAATAGAGGTAAGTTGATCTGGACCATGCTACAGCTATCACTTGCGGGAGGCGGATTGTAAAGTCTGGTTGTTGAAATGTGTCCTACTGCAGTAGTGTTTTTTTTTTTTGTATTTACATGTCTGATCTCTGATTGTGATTGATGATCATTGTTGTCATCCTGCTACTGTCCATTACTCACTGACAGTCTGGTCCGATCTCTGTACAATTAAATTAACAGCTGTGCACCTCTGATGCTCGAAAAATCTGACTTCAACCTGAGAAGGTGGAGGGTGGAGCGGTGAGGACAGAACAGGACTGGAAGGCTATCTCTTGTGCTTGTCTGTCATTGTGCCACGCTGTAACTTGAGGGTGCAGGGCAGTCCCAAAATCTGGTAACCCTAGGCTCAGAGACACAAAATAAATACTGAAACACATTTCCTCAGATATTTGACCATGACTTTTATTCAAAAGGAAACACAGTTTCAGTTCTATTGATGTAAGAATACATTTATTTATCTGTATTACAACTCGGCAGCACAGCTTCAGCAGGAAATGATGGGTCTAGCCAACACTTCCTAAGCACTGCGACAAGAGAAAAAGGATTTTCCCTTCACAAAAAAGAATCTTTTTTCATGACTAGTGATACAAAGAAGATTTTTATTCATATTATGCACCACAAAAAAAGATTTATAATATTAAAAAAATAACATTTCAAGGGCATTTCTCCAACAGTGAAATGCAGATTACACCTGACAGGGTCCCAATCAGCAGACCCACTGGAAAACTGAGGAAAATTTTACCCCCAAAATGCAGAGACTTTTCACAGAAATTGCGGGAAATTGTGGGGCTTCACTATACATCCCCACAACCCTATAATAAATCTTTTATTGTTTACTGCCTCATGTATTGATCACATTGATTGTTAGAGAAATGTATTTCCACTTGCAAATGCTTTCAATATGAAGAAAATTGTGTGTTTTTGAAATGCACTGCAAATTAATCATTATGTGGCATATATTCTAAAAATCTAAAGACATTTGAGTCATGGAGAATGGGCATACTCGATGGGCCAGGAGGGTCATTTTCTGCCTACACCTGTCTATGAATCTATGAATCCATGCAGTACTAACTAGATTTTATTTAATAATTCACAGCCAGTACATACTGAATAAATCCTGAAACAACACCAGTTTCTAGATATTGAATAATGAAGCCTGTTTAACAACTACTTGCTTTGGTGCAAGAAAAAATAAACAGATAACCAGGGTACCTAAGAAAGTTCTAGACATTTTTTTAATTTTTTCAAAACAATTACTGTTCTTAATCAGCACTATAAGTACATTTTAAAATCATGTAATAAAAGTATTACATCATACCAAAAGCTTTTCATTACATCATACAATAGTTTCTAACACCTGGCAATTTTGTTCTACTCAGTTTGCAATGATTTTACTCAGGTTGCAATTATTTTGTCTATCTGAAGGTAAATGTTTAAATATACTTAACCTGTTAATTATGATTTCAGAAATATTTGCTTTTTGTAAGCTTTTTATGTGAGTTTGCAGTTTTGGCAGACTGACATATAAGGAATAATTGTCACCAACCCCCTCAGAAGCATATCCAAGTTAATAATCAGCAGGGCCATCCAAACTCTTTATACATTTGAATCAAAATCCTTTCACAAACAAAGTAGTAGGAAGGCAGTATGGCACAGTGGTTTAAGGCTCTGAGCTGCAGATCTGGTGACATCCAGCAGACCAGACCTGGGTTTGAATCTCACAGCTTCCACTTGCATACTGTGTGACCCTGGACAAGTCACTTAACTTCCCTGTGTTCCCAGGTCATGCCTGTAAAAAAGCTTTCAGCTTAGTGTGCTACTCCTGGTTAAACAACTAAATAAATACCAAAAAAATAAAGTTATACACTGAAACCTACACTGCCATTCAAAAGCAAGCATTGTGGCTAATGCTTCATTTAGGCAAATGGGGCACTTAGCACCTCTTCTCGCACCTATTGTTTCAGTCTCTGTGTCAGCAAAAAGTTATCTGATAGTCTGCTTTAACACAGATTTTAAGTGCTGAAATGTACATATTCATGATCAGAGGATTTTGAAACCAAAGCAGGGGAAGTGAATCACATGAAAGCAGAGTCACATTGGACCCCTTGTCACCTCACACTATATTGTTTTGGTCAAATCCAATTCTGTGTACTAAATTGCTGACATATCTTAGTAGATTTCCTTGAGAATTTAAATATTTTTATACAACTTCAGTCAAAAAATCAATAAATGTAAGAAACTGCAAGAAATTGCAGATTTTTTGCGGAGAAGGGTGAAAATTGTGAAAATTGAGGAAAAATTGCAGGTGCAATTTTCCAGTGGCCCTGCCAATCAGCCAAATAAAGGTATGTGTTGGTCTCTCTCCAGGATGTCATTTTTGTGGATTTTAAAATTTTTATTTTAGAAAAAAATGGAAATAAGATGGTGGCAAATGAAAAAAGGATTATTCCAGTAGGAAAATAATTTCCTTTTTCATTTCATACAGCTGTCTTGAAGTGCTTACTGAGCATGTGCAGAACCAAATCTTTCAAAATTTCACAATTAAATAACTTTGAAATGGATTAATATTGCTTTCACCAAACAAGCAACAGGCACATCTGCGGGCCAGTCCCTTTCTACCCTAAACGTTCCAGACAAAAATTATGAAACCATCTGGGCTGTAGGAAACGTCAAAGACAAAACCCAGCAAAACCAATGAGTGAAAATTCATTTTTTGCACTATTCAGAACACAGAATCCGCAAATTCAACCAAAATGAAACTTGGCACATCCACAGATCTACCACATGAGACTGCACATGCAATATCTCATGCAAAATCCATTAAATGCTTGCAAAGTTTTTAAAGTGCATAACTTGTGGTTTAACATTAAACTGTCTACGCAACCCTAACTACAGGGGTGTGGCTGCACCCATATAATATATCTAGATAGATAGATAGATGGATAGATAGATAGATAGATAAATAGATAGATAGATAGATAGACAGACAGACATATATTATTTCCAAATGACTATGTTAATGCACCAGTTAGGGTTCAACTTAAAGCAACGAAAGTAGGAAAATGTGGTGTTAGGGTTTCCAACCCTAACTCCCCATTCCTCCCCTCAAGCAACCAAAGGGACAAGACAACACAAGCAGTTGCAGACAGCCATCATCAAGTAAGACAACCAACATGCAACTCTTTCCTGATGACACAAGAAACATACATCAAATTGGTCCAGCACTTCTGGAGCCATGGATATACAGGTATATGCATACTTTAAAACATACACACTTATGACAGGATACAGAACCAGAGCACCTTAGGAAAAAAAATTATATTTGCATGAACTTTTCATCTCAATGCAAATATGACAATTATTTGCATTTATGAATGCACTATTGTCATTTCTGTGATTTCTAAGCATTGGGATTGACATGCTGTCATGATTCCATGGAAATGTTAGAACAAAACTTTGTAAACATAATAAAATTGTGACCCCAATGTAGTAATGTTAACAATATGTTTTGCAAACACAGTACTATCACTGAGTACAATTTCTTATTATTGAAATTACTACACAATGATTGTTATTTTTGAACCAGACACAATTTTGTGACATTAGCATGATCTTCTGAACCCACTCTAGTAACATTAATAAGCAATAATTATAAGTGTACTACCATGATTTTCTCCATGTTTTATTAGTCACATCAGTATAGTCATAATTCCATGAGAAAATCAACCAACAAAATGAACAGTTTAATGCAATTAAGATCCCAGAAGAGTAATGTTATAGTTTGTAATTGTGAACACACAAATGTCTTTTGTGTACCATTTTGTTACTATAGCCACTATCTTGTGCTCATTATTTTAGAGAAAGCCATAAGAAGACTATGACAATTTGGTACATTTGAATGAAATCATTGGGATCACAATTTTAATATGTTTACAATTTTTTTTAATATTTCCATGGAATCATGAAAACATGGCAATCTCAATGTTTAGAAATTACAGAAATGATAATAGTGCATTCATAAATGCAAATTATTGTCATAGTTGCATTGAGATGAAAAGTTCATGCGAATATTGATTTTTTTTCCTAAGGAGCTCTGGTTCTGCAGCCTGATGTAAGTGTGTATGTGTTGAAGTATTTATATGTATTCATGGCTCCAGAAGTTCTGGATCATCATGATGGATGTCTACAGCTCCTCCTAACCAAATGTAAAAATCATAAGGGAAAACAACTGCAAAAAATATTCTCCCAGCTATACTGCTTCCTGTTGTTGTGGGGTCTGTGAGAAGTAGACACTTGCTCCTACAGAGTGGTGTGGAGAGCCATACAACACTACACTACAGTGCTATTCAGCAGCACCACCACCTACTGGCCAAAACAGTGAAACATAACTTTTTCTATATCTGTAGCTACCCCGTTAAAATTAACTAAAGTTTATTTTATGCATTTTTTATCTTTTTCTTCACAAACAAGGCATTGCATAATAGCAATAATGCACTCCAGGGTGTGTGTCATGCTGGGATAATGCTAGTTCTCAGGTGTGGGATGCACTTAGCCTGCAGCCTCATGTCTACCACCCAAGGCATGACGTTATCCCAGAATGACACACACCCTGTTGTGCATTATTGCTTAAATAGACATAGGATTTTATTTGCTGTTGTAGCACAGGAGTGACATAGCTACTGTGGTACAACAGCATTTTGATATCACTACAGTAGTACAACAGCATCTGAAGTGTATGGATTTCCATAAACAACAACACTGAACCACATACTATAAGATGATTCATACAGACTACATTACAAAGCACTTAGCATGCCATGACCATCTGCACCAACCATTCTGCATACACAGAAAGGTGTTGAGCGAGATGGAGGTTAAGAGGTGGGGGATTACTCACAGGGATGATAAAGTGACTTACTGGAGGCCTCAAGTTTCACACAGCTGTGTGCTCTAATCACTAGGCTACACTGCTCCCCAAGAATATGCAGAACACCCCAAACATAAGGATGTCCAGGCATGATGCAGCTATACATCCAAGTGTT
Organism: Neoceratodus forsteri; assembly: GCA_016271365.2. Taxonomy (NCBI): domain Eukaryota; kingdom Metazoa; phylum Chordata; order Ceratodontiformes; family Ceratodontidae; genus Neoceratodus; species Neoceratodus forsteri. The sequence continues at coordinate 1,646,456,148 of CM057450.1, forward strand.
ATGAACATGTATATGCTACCAGTACAATAACTATTGCAGACATTAACAAAAAGGTTATTCTTATACAGAACATTCAAACAATAGCCATACAGAAGTTAGACAATTAAAGTTACACCATAGACCAGGGCCAGATTAAAGGACATGGAGGCCCTACTGTAAGCCCATACTTCAGGACCCCCCTACATACCCACTCTTTGTGGGTTGCCTGGCTGCTGGTCTCTGCAGACTGTGTCTGATTTCCTGCAGGCTCTCAGATTCCACGCCACTGCTCAACTTGACCTGGAGCAGCTGGCTGGTGGACCTGTACACCACCTCGGAGAGGAGCAACTTCCAGCTGCAGATCATTTTAGATGGCTATGTTGATGGGCTGTAAACCGTTATGTGTCTAACTCTATAGTGAGGGTGGTAGAATCCCGCTGGACATGACCAAGTTACATAGAACAAGATATGGTGCTACAGAATGCAGTTCCTCAACAGAACAATATGGCATGACAGGAGGATATCATCAGCTTTACTGTCTTAGGCAGTCAGGGAATGACATCACAAACTTCTCAGCTATCCCTGATGTTCAGGGATGTCCCTGATTTTGCATCAAAATTTTCCTCTGTTCCTCATATAATTTGTGTTTGTGACTGAACAGTGAGATTTGTAAGCACAAAATAATGCCAAACATTACAGTTATAGACTTGTCATTAATCAGAAAAATGCATCTTACACTAATACCTTTACTCTAGCAGCTTTCCGAGTGCACATTAGTTCTCTCAAAAAAGCCAAACTCATGGAGCTGCTTACAATTCAAACAGCACTTTATAAAAGAAAAAAGCTTGCCATCTGATTCACAGAGAAGTTTCAACCTGAGGCATGGTGCAAAGATATATTGCATTTTGAGGACCACATAACATGAGAAGATCTAATTAAAAGCTGCACTGTCAGCATTCACCACCAGTTCCAAGGATCAACTGAACTACTAAAACGGCCGTCCTTTGATGGTGCAAGGTCAGCTGACCAGATTGTCCCCAAATTTAAAAAACAGTGACTGGACCAAAAAGAAATTATAACTTATAAACAGAGGAGGTGAGAAGTAGGTTTACAAAAGTATGGCTTTACCTCTGAAGAGGAAAAGTAACGATTGTGCACTCGAGTGAAAAAACAAGGAGCCCAAATTGCAGTGAAATTTTCAATTTATTGCAGAGTCCACAATCGAAACGCTGACAGTGACAGATTATCATGAACAAAGATCAGAAACAGAGCAGGGATGACCATGCATGTCCATTTGCTGTCCACAGCCACCTGCACGTTGGGATGGAGCCTGTCAGAAAGATTCTACAAGTAATATTTAATCAAATATTTTCAAATATTTCTTCTGGTAATTTGAAAATAAATGACACTTACTGAAGCTAGTCGGCCATGGACCTGTTCCCGCTCAGACTACAGTATCGCCTGACACTGGCAAACAGCAGGATCAACCAGATACCTCCTTTTAAAAAAAATTAAGGTAGGATCAACCAGATATGTTAAAAAATGTGGCTGATGGGATGAAATAATAGTGAGGACGAGGTGAGGAATCTTCTTATGATGGCTCCTTGATATCGGAGATTCAGAGCCACCTTGTTTGACGAACAATTCAGCCCGCCCACACACACAATGGGAGTCAATGAGGGAGCGCTCAATTTTAAATGGCAAAACGAGTGTTCACCATAATAACCAGCTGGTTATTATGGTGAATATCAACTGGCTGAGTCCAAAGAAAAAATTGCTCACTACTAATTACACTATTTAAATAGTCTGAGTAATATATATTGCAAGATCTTCTAATGTGGATGTAGCCAGGGCCCTGGTGGATTTCCTTAAATAATAAAGGGCTTGCCAGTGTCACAGTTAATGTTGCCTAGTCCTATGCCAGGAATGGGAGGGGAGGGGAAATATCTGGAGACAAGTACATAGAAACATGGAGTTTGACGGCGGATAAGGACTGCATGGCCCACCCAGTCTGCCCATTTCCCTACCTATTGGATAAGCTGCAGATCCTAGTTAACCAACAGCCTGCTTTTTTCTACCCCCCACCAGAATTGCCTTATGTCTGTCCCATGTATTTTTGAATTCCCCCACTGTGTTTCACCCCACAACCTCCTCAGGAGGCCGTTCCATGCATCTACCACCCTCTCCATGAAAAAAATACTTCCTCACATTGCTCCTGAGCCACCCCCCATCTTCAAATTGTGCCCCCTTGTTCTTGCACATCTCTTTTTCTGAAAGATGCTACCCTCCTGGACTTTGTTGATTCCCTTGAGGTACTTGAATGTTTCTATCATGTCCCCCCTCTCCCTCCTTTCATTAAGGTATACATATTAAGATCCTTTAGTCTCTCCTCATATGGCTTCTGATGAAGACCCTGCACCATTTTAGTTGCCCTCCCCGGACTGCCTTCATCCTGTCTATGTCCTTCAGGAGATGGGACTCCAGAACTGTCTGCACAGAGGGATGACAACTTCTTGTTTTGTATTGGTGATGCCTCTCCCTATACATCCCAGTATCCCCCCAGCCTTCCTTACTGCCTTCTCACATTGCTTGCTTACCTTTAGGTCATCTGATATGACAACCCCCAGGTCCCTTTCCACGTTTGTTGTTGTTAGTACCTCCCCCCATTGTGTACTCTTCCCCTGGGTTTTTGTTTCCCAGGTGCATTACTTTGCACTTCTTTGCAATGAATCTAAGCTACCATACTTTTGACCATTCCTCCAACTTTACTAAGTCCCTTCTCATCCTTTCCACCCCCCCTTGTGTATCAACCCTGTTGCAATCTTTGTGTCATCTGCAAAGAGGCATATTTTTTCTTCCAGTCCCTCTGCAATGTCACTTATAAAGACATTAAAAAGGACTGGTCCCAGTACTGAACACTGAGGTACCCTGCTAGTAACCCCCCCCCTTTCTTTGGAGTAGACTCTGTTTAATATCACCTTCTGTGTCCTGTTGTCCAGCCAATTTTTTACCCAGGCCACCACCCTGGGATTGACTCCCAGACTGGCTAATTTGTTTATTAATCTTTTGTGGGTGACTGTGTCAAATGCCTAACACAGTAACAGTAATTTCAGGTTGGAATGAACTCATTGTCAATTATATTTGTTCCCCCTTCATAAGCAACAAACAAATAAGTATGATGTGCAAACATATGCTAGTTTATAGGGATTCCATGGAAATATGAAAACATGCAGTAGACATTACCAGCAGATAAAATCCAGGGGTCCATCTCCTCTGCTTATAAAGAGTTTCCTTCCTTTCCCCCTGACCTAATGTCTTGAAGGTGTTTTCTACCTGAACCCTCCCTCTCTCCTCCTCCTGCCCCACCCTATCTCCTTCTCATGGAATTATCAACCCCTTTACCCAGTCCCAGCCATGTTTGAAAAGATTTATAGACCCTGCCCCTGCCCCCACCACATCTGCCATAATTGTTCCATGGCTCCAGTGATGTAGAACTTCCTCACATCCTGTCTGAAGTTACCACCACCAATGAGCCTTCATTTGTGCCCTCTTGGGACTGCACTTTTGGTCACATTGAATAGGGTTTCAAAGTTCATCTTATTATTCCCATCAGGAACTTGTACGTCTCTATCATGTCACATTTCTCCATTCTGGCCTCCAGCGAGTACATGTTAAAGACCTCTTGCTGTTCCTCATAGGATCTGCCCTGTTGGCCCTTGATCATCTTGGTGACCCTTTGCAGCCATACTGTAGCTGACCCCTGTCCTGTCTCAGGTGTGTACTCCAAAATTGGACATGAACGGTACTCCAAGTGAGGCCTCACCTGTGACCTGCATAGGGTAATACCACCTCCTTTTTTCTACTTTCAAATCCCCCACATGCATTCCAATTTTTTGCTACTTTGCTGTATGCTTTATTGCACTGGCTGGATTGTTTGAGGGAGTCACTAATGACAGTTCCCAGGTCCCTTCACCCAGATGTAGTGGCCAGCCTAACCCCTCTTCCCCATCCAGTAGTCTCTACATGGATTTCTTTTCTCTATGTGCATAACTTTGCACTTTTTGGCATTGACTATCATGTGGCATATTTGGACCACCTCTCCAGCCTCTCTATATCCTGATTTAACTTCTTCACCTGTCTTCACTGTCTACTCTGCTGCATAGTCATCCATGCAGACACATCTTGCCCTGGATACCCTCCCTTAATACATTGATAAGCATATTGAACAGGATTGGTCCCAGAACTGACCCATGAGGCACCCCACCCATGACCCTCCCTTTCCTCTTACCTGACGCTGTTCACTACCGCCATTGTGTTTCCTTCCCAACAAGTTCTTCACTCATCTGACCAATTCTTTTCCCACTCTCAGGTCTTCTGGTTTCCTCCTATGTGGCACTGAATCAAAGGTTTTGCTGATGTTCAAGTAGAGTACATCTACTGCCTGCCCTTTTGGTCTACTCAAAAACACTATCAGGTTGGTCTGATATGACATCTGCTTGCTGTCCTGTAGCCTGTTTCCCTTTTGATGGGCCACTAGGCTTTTGTTGACAATGTTCTCCACCAGCTTACCTGCAATGGAGGTAAGACTGACCAGCCTGAAGTTTCCCTAGCCTTCTCTGCCCCCCCACATGCAGCAGAACCACATCCACAGATCTCCAATCCTCCAACACCACATGCATTTCCAACAAGAATCTGTACTGTTCAACCAGAGACGCAACAAGCTCTGAGACTATTGCAGCTCCCTAAGCCCCTTTGGGTATTAACCAATTGGTTCTGTTACCTTATTTGCCTTGAGGGCTGTTTCCTTACCCTGCCCAACATGACCAACACCCTCCTCATTTCTGCACTCCCTGGGTGGAGTGGAGTCATTAACACCACCCTCTGGTAGAAGCCCTTCATCCTCCACTGTGTATAATGAACAGAAGAAATGGTTTACATTAGCCTTCTGCCCATTCTCCTCCACCTCCTCCCCATCTGACATTCTAACAATACTCCCCTCATCTTTCTTTTCCTCTGATGTATGTAAATAATTCTTATTCCTCCTTTTGATACCCCTAGCAGTCTGTAGCTCTGTGTCTGCCTTTGCCCTGCTGACCACCCCCCTTTGCTTCCTTTATCTTGCCCTGATAATCCCCCAGTTTCCCTTCCCTTGCTTCTTCTTCAATCTTTTGAAGGTCCTCCTTTTGACCCTCATAACCTCTCTCACATTGTTGAAGAACCAAATTGGCCTTATATACTTATTCCTTTTTGTGAGTTTCTTTATACAAGAGTCAGTCACCTCAAAAAAGGTCCCCTTAAATATGTCCCATTTTTTGTTATCCTTTGTTAATAGGGTAAGGCCCACTAGGTACAAGTGCCTGTTTTCATGAGCAACCTGAAAGCACTGGGGGAGGTTAAATGACTTGCTTAGAGTCACGCAGTATGCAAGTGGAGATTGTGGAAATTAAACTCTGGTCTGCTGGATGTACCAAGCTTATTTACAGCTTGTTACTCTAACCTCTAGGCCAGGGGTTCTCAAATGGTGAGGCCAGCCTCCTTGGGGAGGCCCCAACCTGTTCCAGGGGAGGCTCAAGCAAGTCTGAAAAAGTACAGTATTTAAACTTTGAGTTTTATATATTTTACGTGAAAAGATGAAGCAAACTGAAAGAGGATAATAGTAGGTGAATTTTATGTATTTATTTACTAATAGGTGACAAGGGAAGGTGAATGAGCCAAGGCTCATTTCAGGTGTAACCCAGGGAATTGTAGGGAGTGAATACATATCAAAAGGTAACTGCAAAACAATCAGGAAACACACAATGAACAATAGTGAAAACAAATACGAACAATAAACTTGTAACGAGTGGTGGTAATTGATCAATTTGTAGACTGATGGCAGAACAGCCCAAATACAAGGGTTGAGCATAGAAGTGCTAAGAGCAATAGCAGGAAGAAGCAGAGTAATCCCAGAGAAGTTGCTTAGGAGCAGGGTAGGAGAGGGAGAGGCAAAGTATGTAAGAAGGTTATTTCATATAGAGAGGGAACAGAGCAAGTAGTCTGATCCATGAAGGTACTGCAACAAGGGGTAACAATGATTCAGGAATGAAAATAGCAGAGCAAGTAGGCTGGCCTGTGGAGGGGGGTGGGGGTTACAATAAGCTGAATAACGATATTTGTTTATTTGTTATTCAGATAGCACCTTTGAGCACAGCTCTTTTTCAAAGGTTCCACATCAGTGTAAGACAGAGAACTGAATGTGAGCCAAGTACTCAAAGGGGTTTCAGTTTATTCATGGTGTACTACGCAAAGTACAGTATGTTATTTTTCTTTGGGAAGGCCCAAGATTATTTCAGTTTTTGGGGGAGGCTCAAAATCTTTTCCATGGGTTAGGGGAGGCTCACTGTAACAAAGTATAAGAACTATTGCTCTAGGCTATACTGCCAGCCCCCTTTGATTCCCTCTACCCCTCCAGTTTTTTTCCAACATTTTATCTCATTTTCTTAAAATCTGCCTTTCTGAGGTCCTGGACCACAGCCTCCAAAAGGGGATTTCAGTTATCCAGGACTAATTCAAACAACACAGTACTGTGGTCACTGGAACCCAGTGATTCTCTCACTATTACCCCTTCCACCACCTCCTCTTAATTGGTAGCAGCAAATTGAGAATGGCATCCTGTGTTGTTGGTTCCATGACCACTGTACTAGTAGGTAGTCCTGAATTGTTTAGAAGTGCCTGGTTTCTAGTAGTCTCAGTTGCTGGGATATCCCAGTCAGTGTCTTGAAGGGTCAGGTGAAAGGACGGTTTGCAGAATAGCCTAGAAGTTAGAGTAATGAGCTGTCAATGAGCAAATGGAAGTTGTTAACTGGATAAGGCCCACTAGGCACAAGAGGCTATTTTCAGGGGTGACCATGGAGCACTGGGGAGGTTAAGTGTCTTGCTCAGAGTCACACAGTATGCAAATAGTATGTAGTAAAAATCAAACATATCTCACCTTTTGTACAGTGTTGGGTAAGTTACTTTTTCTATTACTTTTGGAAACTTGTTCCAGAAAGCTCAGTGCAGTCACTAGCAAGAATGGAGAAGTACTGGAAAAAGTAATACACCTTACAGTTACAATTACTTATGTCTTTTTATACAAAGTAAATACCTAACTGTAACCGATTACATTTATTTGAAAGTAACTAATAACTAACCTATTATTTTCAAAAAATGCAATCTGTTATAGTTATTTATCATTATGTTTGCTTGCACGCATGTGCAAGAAACATAGTGTGACGATCCAAAATGCAGTGCAGTACAGTTGAAAGGGAGAGCACCGCTTGAGTGAGCAGCGCTCCCCTCCCCACACACACATGCGCACACGCACATCGCATGCTCATGCGTTCCTACCTCCCCCATACACACACTGTATGGCTGACGGGGGTGCCCAATCCCCATCAGCTCTACTGTCCCCCCACCACAGTCTTTATGGCTGATGGGGGTGCCCAATCCCAAGTCGGCTCTACTGTTCCCACCCAGACTATTGGGTGCCATGCTGGGAGCCCACCCCAGCATGGCAACAGGTCCTATGGCTGATGGGGGTGCCCAATCCCCCATCAGCTCCACTGACCCCCCCAACAGCCTTATAGCTGCCTCACTGGGAGTCTACCCCAGCGTGGCAAATGTTCCGCGTAGTCCAAATAAAAAAAAAACCTGAAAGAAAAAACCTTCCCTAGCTGCTATCTTCACCCCTTCTCCCACCTGCCCACCCACTGCACACCCTGCCTCCTCACACCCCCACCTCACCCCATACTTACCTCTGGAGCTTGGCACGATGATCTTCGTTGGACCAGGAACATGTCTGCACTCTTCAAAGCCGACCGCGAACTGAGGAAATGCCGGTAAGCTGTATGATGTAATGAATAGGGTTTTTTCAGCTTTGCTGCATATCTCAAGCATTTTTTGAAATTTTGGCACCAAATTTTCAAAATGGGGTTTTTGGGACCCCTCCTCATGAATTCTGTCACTGTCATGGCATTAATCGGGCCTGAAGGGTGATTTCGCGGTCACTGCGCAAAATCACCTTTCAGGACCAATTAACAAAATGACAGTGCCAGTGTTCACAAGGTGGGCTCTCAAAAAGCATATGTTGAAAATTTGGTGAAAAAATTCCTAAAAATGACTGTTTTACAGCGTGCATTGCGCTGTTCCTACGCACGCTCATAGGTTCACGAATTTTAAATATTTTCACTCCAGATTTTCAACATTGCCATTTGACCACACTTCCTTATGAGCAGTACAGCTATCATTTTTCACATCTCGCCCAAAATGTGTTTCCACGCATGTAGTGCACAATGGCGCAGTCGGTGTGCGAAATCAATGTATGGGACACATTAAGAAAATCACAGTGATGCTGTTTATGAGCAGAGGTCTTAAAATGGGCATTTTGAAAATTTGGTGAAAAAATTCCTAAAAATTACTGTGTTACGAGTGAGCATTGCGCAGTTTCCACGCACCCTCATAAGTTCATGAATTTGTAATATTTTCAGTCCAGATTTTCACCAGTGGCATTTTTCCACACTTCCTTATGAACAGTACAGCTGTTATTTTTCACAACATGGCCAAAATGTGTTTTCACACTTTCAGCACAGAAATGTGTGATCGCTGTGGGAAATCATTGTTCGGGACAGATAAAGAAAATCACAGTGACACTGTTCATGACCGGAGGTCCCAAAATGCCTGTGTTGACAATCTGCTGTAAACAATTCCCAAACTAATTACATTACGGGTGCACGTTGCACAGTTTCTACGTATGCTCGTGACTTCACCAGTTTTTTAAAATATTTTCACTGCAGATTTTCAACATTACCATTTTTTTACACCTCCCCATGAACTGTACAGCTGTCATTTTTCACATCCTGTTCAGAATGTGTTTTTGTACCTGTGGTGACAAATGCCGTAGTCGCTGTGCAAAAGCAGCTTTCAGCTAACAAACTGATATTGCCACTGTTCATGAGGTTGAGGTCACAAAAAAACCATGTTGAAAATTTGGAGTGAAAATACCAACGAATGCCTGAGGCATTAGGGTTTCCAACCATAACACCCCACCCTGTAGTGAATGACAGGCATCAGGGCTGTGACTTGGGATTGTCACCTGCAATGCTCATACCATTCCACCCCCCCACCCACACCCTGCAGCCACTGAGAGGCATCAAGGTGTGCCTTGGACTCTTCGGCCCCAAAGTTCACCCCATTCTCCTATACCGCACCCATCTCACACTATTTCCTGATGGAATGGGGTGTGCATAAGGGCCAAAGACCCCAAGGCACACCGTGACACTTGTCGGTGTCTGCACGGTAGGGTGTGGTGAAATGGCGTGACCGTTATGCCTGCTGACCCAAAGGCACACCCCAATGCCTGTCACTATCTGCAGGGTGGTGATGGGGTTGGCTTCAGTTCAATACTTCACTGCCATTCCTATTATGCAGCTCTGTAACTCCTACACTACCAATGCCAATGCCAGCAAGCAAACATTCAGCATTGACAAATGCTTGTTTTTGTATTGTTGTTGTATAAAAAGAAATAAGTAACTATAATTGTAAGTTGTATTACTTTTTTCTAGTACTTCTCCATCCTTGCTAGTGACTGCACAGAGCTTCCTGGAACAAGTTTCCAAGCACAATAGAAAGTAATAGAAAAAGTAACCTACCCAACACTGCTCTTGTATGACTTGTTTCAGAGGAGGAGCTGTCTGGGTTTGAGGAATCTGGGCCCTGCATGATTGTCTGTGGCATGAGGTGTGGCATGTAGTTGCATGAACCAATATGTACCTTTTCTGGGGCATACCAGGCCCAATATTGTATAAAACCATCAGTGCGTGCTGCATATAAATGCCAATTTTTCTTCCTAGGCTGTTAAAATGGCTTACACTTTACACTGGTCCATTTTTAACATGCTATTATAAATCTTTCAATTTATGTACCTTTTGGTGTCTTCAGCTTCTGAAAATGAAAAGCTTTACTTTATAACTAAATATACTGTAATGACCCATAAGAAAATATATAGGAAAGGAAGTTCATTTTATGTACCGTTGCACCTTTCATACAAATTTTATCCTAATGTGCCATAAAATCTTGGAGAGGGAGAGGAGAAAATGTTCTATTAGAAGCACAAGGATATCTAAACATCAAAGAGAAAGATTAGTATGAGATTGCAGAAATATTCAGCATAGGGATGGTGCGTTATTTTCTTAGGGTTACATTGGGGGTTATGTATGCATGTGAGCCAGGTACACATGAGAGGCAAGTACCTTGCCCACACAGATCTGCACCCATGAAGAGGCATGTGCGGCATGGCATGCTGTAACACATTCCACCGCACAGTGCCTGTCCATACCCCCGCCCCCTGAAAACACTACTGTGGGGGGGGCATATTGGAGGTATTGGAGGACACAGGTGGGCAACCAATCAGATGCCTAAATTGGTCCTGTGTAGAGCAACGGATTGTAGGATGCTGCAGGTCTGGTATTTTAAAGAAGAATAAGTGAGTTCCCAAATGGCTGCCCACAACCCTCCCTGCCTATCTGGAGGACTGGGGCAGTAATGGTGGGGCTGTTTAGGTCCTGCTGCGACTGGCAGGTGTGTTATGTGGGAAGCACACGGCAGCTATGGCAGGGCACCTGCTTATGTAGCCTGCACCCCCTTGCCTGACGTTTTGTGCTTTTATGAATGGTGCAGAGTGCAGGCATGTCCCCTGAAACTCCTCCATATCTTCTAGCCATGAAACTGTGTGAACCACAAGGGGATTGAGTATGGAAAGGGTATGCATCCCTTCCATGAATGCTGCTGGGGGTCTGCAGGACCCCGTATGTAACATTCTCACTTAGGGTTGCCTATGTGCTGTTGATCTCTTGCACATAGGCAATCCACTCATTAATGCATATACACCATTGTTAGTAAGTGGTGGTTGTGGGATTCAAATGAGAGTCTTCTGGTTTACTTCTTTGTGCTTTACCCAGTATACTGAATTACCTTTCACATTTGGTAGTCTATGGCAGGGCCAGATTAATTTATATGCCATTTACGCCATGGTGTAGGGTCCCCAGGCCAATGGGAGCCCCCCTGGCCACAGAGTTTGAGCATTTTCTTTCCTGCTGTTTCTGGTGGGATGGAGGGAAGTGCAGACTCTTTAAGAGTGGAGTGGGTAGGTGTGGTGTGGTATTGGCACAAAGGACTGGTTGCCATGGAGGCACAATGCACAGGATGAACATTTTTCAATTGCAGTGGCACAGTAATTTTCCTGAAGTCTGTCCCTCCCGACCTAATCACGGGTACTGTTGAAGGCTTTGGAAGTTTGACCCACTGCTGCCGGTTTCACTCCAGTGAGCACTCTGGCACACTGAAGTTGTAAGTACACTCTGCATATTAAAACTTCTGTGAAAAACTGCCACAAATACTATTTTTCTTGCAAATGATTCCCACCCTCCCTACAAGGGCCTATCTCCTTGACTGGCAACGTCTCAGCTTGAATTTTTTATGGAAGGACAAATGAGCCAGAATCCATGCCTCTATGTTATACCAAGCCACTTCTCAGGGAGGGATTGGATTTCCTAACTTGGAATGGTATGCCCCTGCTTCCCTACTTTGCATTCTTTGTTACTGGACAAATCCAACTTACGAAGTTTATTGGAAAGACATAGAATTGGTCTTAAATAATTTTGTCAATCCGAGTAAGATCTTCTATACAATTCCGATGAATAAGATCCTTATCCCTCATTTCTATGACTTAGCACAGGAAGTCTTGAGGGTGTGGTTTAGGTACTGGAGGAGCTAATCAGTCAAGGACATGTTGCTGGTGACAGTGATTGTTTGGGATGAACATAATACATTACATAAATCTTACATTTTTCTATGTAAGTGGGCAAGGTTTGGTCTGGAATTTTACCATCAATTAATTGGACTGCAAGGGCAACTAACTTTTGCTGACCTTCTGGCTCACTGTGCTCTTCCTTCCTTTGATAATTATAGATATTTGCAGCTGTACACCTATCTTCGTTCCCTAGCTTATGCAGATCAGCTTTCTCATAGGCTACAGTCTCCCAGGGTGCATTCGATTATTCAGGCTCTACAGGGTATAGAGCAGGAACATTTAATTGGAGTTTGGTATTCAAATTTACGAGAATTAAGAGCCAGCTCAATGCATTCGATCTACACTAAGTGGGTACAGGATTTAGTAACATCCTGTACCTGGGAGGAGTGGGAAAGGACCTCCATATTGAGTTTCACTATTACATCTATTCCTTATTTACAAGAGTTTGCCTGGAAGTGCCATTCCAGATTTTTTGTTGTCTCCGGCCCGGGTAGCAATGCATAAGAGCAAGCAAGATGCCCAGTGTTGGCAGCAGTCTGGGGAAGTTAAGGCAGACCAGACCCATATTTTTTGGAATTGCCCGCTATTAAGTCACTTTTGGTAGGATATTTCTTCTGATATCAATCAGGTGTTTACTGAGTCAATAGCTTTGACACCAACCCTAATTTTAATTCATATCCCTCCTACTAACTTGCCTTTGCCGTGACGCCAGGTAAAGTTGTTATTAATTCTAATTATTTGTGCAAAGAAAATTATTACCAAGAATTGGTGCCAAAAATAGATACATGTTTGGCAGTCCTGGTATGTATAGTTAATTTTATATTTGGTCTGGAGAAGATCTCTTACAAGTTTTTGAATAAGAAGGCTATTTACCAGGAGATTTGGAGTCCCTGGATAAATTTTCAACTTGTAGTTAATCCCAGCTTTGTTCCTTAAATGTTGACTGAGCTTTCTAACACTATGCAGAGATTACTATAGGAGAAAAAGGATATATTTCCCCTCTCTGGTTCCATTCTTGTCTTTTTCAGTATGTTGCTTTTTGCATTTTTGGGGAGGGGTGCTGATTTTTCTGTGCATTTTATTAATTCTGATTGAGAATTTCTATATTATGTTCTGAAGCCCTATATCTTTATGGCTCTGTGAGTTGATATCTGTATAGATTGGTCAACTTTGTGACAGGCATGTCTCATGATGCTGTTTATTTCTTATACCAGTGCATTGCTTTGTGCTGTATGCTACTGCAGACTATTTTTCTTATTGTTATTTGTTCTTTCATAAAGCTTTAATAAAGTTTGAATATAAACAAGCATTTGTCAATGCCGAATGTTTGATTGCTGGTATTAGCATTTGAAATGCAGGAGGTAGACCAATGCAGAATAGTAATGGCAGTAAAGTATGGAAGTTCACGCCAACCCCACCTCCATCTTGTAGAGATGGAGAGGCATTGGGGTAAGTGTGTGGGTCATCACCCATGACGGTCATGCCATGTAACCTCACCTTATTCTGCAGACAGTGACATGTGTTGAGGTGTGCCTTAGGGTGTTTGGCTGTACAGTGACCCCATTCCACATGGCCATATGCTGAAATGGGTGCAGCATAGGAGAATGGCGGGAAGTGTGGGGCCGAAGAGTCCAAGGTACACCTTGATGGCTGTCAGTGGCTGGGGGGGTGGGGGTGGGATGGCATGCATAGTAGAGTTGGCAATCCAAAGGCACAGCCTGATGCCTGTCCATCTATAGAGGGTAGGACATGATGGTTAGAAACCCTAATGCCTCAGGCGTTTGTTGTTATTTGCAGTACAAATGTTCAACATGGCCTTTTTGTGACCCCACCTCATGAAAGCATTTGAGACCTCTTCTCATGAAGAGTGGCAGTGTGATTTTGTCAATGTGTCCCAAACATTGACTTCCAACAGTGACAGTGCCATTCTGTGCCACATGTACGAAAACACAGATTGGGCAGAATGTGAAGAATGGCAGCTGTGCCATCCATTGGGAGGTGTGAAGGGATGGCAATGTTGAAAATCTGTAGTGGCAATATTAAAAATGCATGTACTTCTGAGCATACGTGGAAAATGCCCAATGCATGCATGTAACACAGTCATTTTATGGACTGTCGTCACCAGATTTTCAACATAGGCATTTTACGACATGTGTTCATGAAGAGTGTCACTGTGATTGTGTTGATGTGTCCTGAACACTGATTTCCCACAGCAACCACGGTATTCTGCGCTGGAAGTGCCAAAACACATTTTGGCCAGGATGTGATAAATGACAGCTGTACAGTTCATAAGGAGGTGTGGAAAAATGGCAATGTTGAAAATCTGGAGTGAAAATATTACAAATGTGTGAGGTTATGAGCGTGCGTGCAAACTGTGCAATGCATGCTCGTAACACAGTCATTTTATGGAGATCCATCACCAAATGTTCAACATAGGCATTTTATGACCTCTGCTAATGAACAGTGTCACTGTAATTTTTGTAATTTGTCCCAAACAGTGATTTCCCACAGCGATGGCGCCATTGTGCGCTGGAAGTGCGAAAACACAGATTGGCCAGGATGTGAAATATGACAGCTGTACTGTTCATAAGGAGGTGTGGAAAAATGGCAATGTTGAAAATATGGAGGGAAAATATTGCAAATGTGCGAAGTTATGAGCATGAGTGGAAACTGCGTAAGACACGCTCGTAACACAGTCATTTAATGGACTTTTGTCACCAAATTTTCAACATAGGCATTTTAGCACCTCTGCTAATGAACAGTGTCACTGTGATTGTGGTAACGTGTCCCGAACACAGATTTCCCACAAGGACCGTGCTATTCTGTGCCGGAAGTACGAAAACACATTTCAGCCAGAATGTGAAAAATGACAGCTGTTCTGTTCTTAAGGAGGTGTGAAAAAATGGCAATGTTGAAAATGTGGAGGGAAAAATATTGCAAATGTGTGAAGTTACGAGTGTTCGTGTAAACTGCGTAACACACTCTCGTAACACAGTCATTTTATGGACTTCTGTCACCACATGTTCAACATAGGCATTTTAGCACCTTTGCTAATAAACAGTGTCACTGTCATTTTCATAATGTGTCCCGAACATGGATTTCCCACAGCGACCATGCTATTCTGCGCCAGAAGTGCGAAAATACATTTTGGCCAGGATGTGAAAAATGAAAGCTGTACTGTTCATAAGGAGGTGCAGAAAAATGGCAACGCTGACAATCTGGAGTGAAAATATTGCAAATGTGCGAAGTTACAAGCGTGCATGGAAACTGCACAATGCATGCTCGTAACACAGTCATTTTATGGACTTTTCTCACCAAATTTGAAACATAGGCATTTTAGGACCTCTGATAATGAACAGTGTCATTGTGGTTTTTGTAATGTGTCCCAAACATGGATTTCCTACAGTGACCGCGCTATTCTGCGCTGGAAGTACGAAAACACATTTAGACCAGGATGTGAAAAATGACAGCTGTTCTATTCATAAGGAGGTGCAAAAAAAATGTCAATGTTAAAAATCTGGAGTGAAAATATTGCAAATGTGCGAAGTGACAAGCATGCGTGGAAACGGCGCAACACACTCTCATAACACAGTCATTTTGTGGACTTTTGGCACCAGATTTTCAACATAGGCATTTTATAACCTCTGCTAATGAACAGTGTCACTGTCACTTTCATAATGTGCCCCAAACACAGATTTCCCATAGCGACCGTGCAATTCTTCGCCGGAAGTGCAAAAACACATTTCGGCCAGGGTGTTTAAAATGACAGCTATACTGTTCACAGGGAGATGTGAGAAATTGTAAGTGTTGAAAATCTGACATGAAAATATTGCAAATTCACAAAGTTACGAGCGTCTGTAGCAACAGTGCAACGCACGCTTGTAAAACAGTAATTGTTTGGATTTTTTCCACCAAATTTGCAACATAGGCTTTTTGAGAGCCCACCTCATGAACACTGGCACTATCATTTCGTTAATTGGTCCCAAAAGGTGATTCCGCACAGTGACCTCGAAATCACCTTTTGGGGCCGATTAACACCATGACAGTGCAATAATTCATGAGGAGGGGTCCCAAAAACCCTATGTTGAAAATTTGGTGCCAAAATTCCAAAAAATTACTGAGATATGCAACAAAGTTGAAAAACCCCTATCTATCCCATTATACAGCTAACCGGCATTTCCTCAGTTCATGGTCAGCTTTGAAGAGTGCAGACGTGTTCCCAGTCCACCAAAGATCGTCACGCTGGACTCCAGAGGTAAGTATGGGGTGAGGGGGGTGTGGAGAGGCAGGGTGCACAGTAGGTGGGTGCGGGTTGTGGGGGTGGGCAGCGAGACCATGAGGGACCATTTCCTTTGTTTACATGTGAAAAAAAAAAAGACATTGAGGGACAGGTTTTTTTTTTTAACAGGGGAATTTGGCATGCTGGGGTGGGTTCCCAGCTTGCCAACTGACTGTTGGGGGGGCAGTTGTAGCCAACAGGGGATTGGGCACCCCCGTTGGCACAAAAGCATGGGGGGGTACAACAGCCGAGGGTGATTGGGCACCCCCTCGGCAGTACTGTCGCTGCTTTTTGGGATGGGGACTTATGCTGATGGGGAGTGGGCTCCCCCGTCAGCACATCAACCTGGGAGGGGGGAGATAATGCCGATGGGAAGTGGGCTCCCTTGTTGGTAACTCAAATCGCACATGAGGGATGCAAGTCGCCGGGGATTGGGGCCCCCGTCGGCAAAAACACATTGTGTGGGGAGGGGCACATGCTGCCAAGGTGGATTGGGCATCTCCTTGGCACTGAGGCCACATTAATATTGTTTGTGAACAGGGCGGCAATGCACCACCATGTTCACAAACAATATTACAGCAGCAACGTTCCACCCAACAATGACGGGTTGCTCCCTCATTGCAGCAAATTGCTGATGCTGCAATGACGAGGCGACCCGTGATTGCTGCGGTGAAAACATTACAACTTGGTGCAGCTTCTGGAAGCCAGTGTCATCAGCACACTGTGCCTCCATTGGTGCACCATGGCCAAGCCCCAAAACGCTGTGCCTCCCTTGGCTGCTACACTGCCGTGCCTCCCTAACCCACTTCTCTCCTAAGCTGTCACATAATGTTTCTTTCGCATGTATGCAAGCAAACATAAAAATTAATGTAGCATTTCTGAGCAGTAGCAGAGAATGTTGACAATCGAGAGCAGCTCCAGAATGCAGATTGTGGACTCAAATGGAGTGTGTCAAGCCCTGAATACAGAAAGCACTGTGATCATTGATTACTTATGGACAAAACCACTCTGTCTCACTCTTTGAGGATGAACACTTATCACTTTTACAGATAAATTTGATACAGACTTTTGAAAGTTCCTGTTAAACAGAAGTAGTCCATTATTTGCTTTAGTTTGGCTGTTTAACTTGCTTATAGGCCAGTTGTCTTAATAATTACTTCTTTTAGGAGTCAGATCTTATATTTTAACATGCATAATGAAAGTGTAGGGGTTTAAATTACAGCACGGGGTCATAATGTCACAAGACATTATGCCGCATGGCAAAATCGCGCTGCCAATACAGCGCAATTTCTGCCATGAGGCATGTCTTTTTTCTGTGGGGGGACTCTGCCCCTTACACTCCCCGTTATGGGGGGACTGCAGCCCCTGGACCCCCCCACTAAAAATTCTCAACTCGGGGGGGGGGCAACTCACGGAGTGCACAAGTCGTAAAAAAATAAACATTTCTGGGACCGGGAATCAAACCCGGTCCCAGACACAGTGCCTGGGTTTCTACTGCCGTGGCTCAGTTCTGTGAGCCACAGCAGCTGCTCATCGGAGTCCACTCCCAGCAGAGGTCTTATCCTCTGCCTGAGAAAGCGCTACTAGTGCAATACCACGTACAGCAGTATACGCAGTATTGCAGCAGTAGCGGTGGCATACTGCGCTGTACCTGGTTAGCCATAATGTCGTATGCTATTATGCGTGCACCATTATGACCCGGTAGGTTAAAGTACATACTATGTTGTGATTGTTCTCTGCTTTACACAGCCTTTTAGTGGACTGGGGAAGTTAGCAAAGATTAAGAACAAGCAGGCTTCCTCTTCAGAGATACAAAGTAGGGCAAGTGCACTTCCAGACAAGGGCCATTGGTGCACAAGCTGGCGGCAACCAAACTTAGGTAAAACAACAAATGATGGTGCACTCATGTGACAAAACAAGGAGCCCAAATTGCATTGAAATGTTCAATTTGTTGAAAAGTCTAGAATGGAAATGCTGACAGGCAGCTCCCCTCCTCTCAGAGGCCTGCACTTCTGCACACAGAAGTACTGTTGCAATTTGAGCAACATGGATTTCATGAGGCATGAGGCCTGCACTTCTTCAGCCATAACTGCATGTATACCCTGCAGTATGCATGGCTACCATTGGTTACAGAAGTGCTGGCCCCTGAAGGGCCTGTTCTTCTGCAGACAAAAGAACCCTTGTAATTTGGGTATTGTGGATTTGTATGTATGGCTGCAGGGGGCCTATGCTTCTTCACATAGAAATAGTGTTGTGATTTGAGTATCGTGGATTTCTATCTGCAGCCAGAAGTGACAGTTTATGTCTCACAGTGTGTGTAACACAGATACAAATCCAAAAAGGTAACAAATATTGCAGTTGTGTCATCTGAAAACAGTTGTATATTCTTTGTCTTACCTGATGATGACTGTACGGGTTACTTGTGTGGTCTTGTCCCTTTGCTGCTGTGAGGGTGTATAGTTAGAAGTGGAAATCCTGAGAGAATGATGGGAGTAGGAGGAGATACCACATAGCTGATCCATGATGGCGTCTCGTGGCTAGTGTTCACATGGCTTCAGCTACTTGCATTTTCTATTCTCTGCCTGCTATCCAGTGACTGACCCATGAGCTTTGCCTGTGGTACTCATGGACCTTCTTGGTGTTAGTTGGATGGGTGAAACTGTTTATCGGGTCAACAGTGGGATCTTTGATGCAGTCGGAGGATGCCTTGGCTCTTTTTGCCCGAATGTTGCACAAGTGTTCGCCTGCGAGCCCGAGTAAGATAATGACCCATACCTGGCTACCATGTTTGTTTTACTTCAAGTATGTCACTCCCTCCTCCCACACAGCCATTACAAAAGAATTCACCATCTGACACTGATTAAAAAAAAAAAAGAATTGCTTTACTAAACAAGACCTTGAAAGCCAGCAGAAAAGGCTGTTCAAAACAATTCACAGTCTGCCCATACTCGGCTGCAACAGCAACAGCTGAATACTTACTTCACCCTGGCCACAATTTTTTTGGGCAGACCTCTGTCCCCCTTACCTGCCTCCCCAACCCAGAAGAACAACATTCCTGGTGCCTCCCAAATGCTGGAAGTTGAACCGGAGGAACCTGGCTATCTGTTCGTTGAGGATGATGGCAATGAAGCATCAACTGTGTCTACTACAACCTTTGGAAACAAGGTCAGTGCTAATTTTTGTCGAAATCAGCTCAGAATACCTCTGGCATTGCAGATATATGTAATTCAAATGGAAAACAACTTTTCTATGGAGAAAATAAACTTGCAAACATCTATTATAGACATTCCTGGCATTTTTTAGCAAACCGCTGGTTGTATAACTCAATTTATTAATCACTGTACTATAATGGCATCCATCTCTAACCCACAGGACTATTCAACTAAGGAGGTGGGGGGGTCAGAGTCCTCCTAATCTCACTCATACATTGAGGCAAACAGACTTTATACACTTTCAGGAAGCTATCAAAAATGAAATTAAAGTCAGCCTTGCTACGGTAACCTCTGCAATAAGTGAAGTTACCACATTGCTTCGAGCCCTGCAAACCAAAATGGAGGCATTAACCATTCAAACTTCTGATGCAGAGGAAAGAATAAGCTCTTTGGAGGACAAATTCACTCCCATGTCTTTGCAACATCTTTCCTGGGAAAAGGAACTTCTGGAATTAAAAAGGAAAGTCACTTATTTAGAGGACCGGTCTTGCCATTCAAATATTAAACTTTTGCAGATTCCAGAAGGCATTGAAGGCTAGGGGAACCCACTTCCCTTTTTTGAGAAAATGGTAACTTTGGCTCTTAATAAGAAATTTCCAGAAGAACAAATTATTCTGGACAGGGCTCATATGGGTGCGAGAAACACTTCTTTATCTTTCTCCTACAACCTTCTGCCCAGACCTGTTTTCATCAAGCCCCACAACTTTAAAGATCATGAGTTCATATTAAGGCATGCTCATCTCAACAGGGATCTGACTTATGAACAACTTAAATTCTCTGCATTCCCAGATTTATCTGCAAATACCTTCTGGGCCCCTCGTGCTTTTGATAAATCCAGAGAAAGGGGTGGAAATCCTAATGCAACATTTCCCTACTTTTGTGGTGGCAATTTGACCCATAACTGGTGCATTAATGTAGTTTTTTTGCAACAAAAATATAGCTTTATATGCATCTATTATACTGGCATGGTTGCCAGTATAGTTAGTGTTGAGTAAGCAGTTTAATGTTAAACCCCAAATTTTGCACCTTAATAACTTTGCAACCGTTCAACGGATTTACACAAATGTTGGAATGCACTGTCTTGAATAGTAAATTTCTTGACTTGCCAAGTTGTATTTTGATTGGACATGAGTTTTCCTTGTAGCAAAGTGGCAAAAAATGTGTTTTACGCTTTTTTTTTTACTTTTTTGCTGATTTTGCCCAACATGCTGCGGGCACACCATTTCGAATTTTGGTCTGAAAGTTTCAGGATAGAAAGAGGTTTGGTCAAAGAACAATACAGAATTGGTTTGGTAATAAAATATCAATCTGTTCAAAAGTTATTTAATTTGGAATTTTCAGATTCTGAGCATGCTCAATTCAGTCCAAGATTTATATGTATGTTTTGCGAAAGGGGATTGGTCTTGCTATCAAGGATTTTGCCACCTCACAAATGGGGATTTATAAAATCCACATTCGTGAGGAAAATTCCTTCTTCAAGAGCCACCATCTTGTTTTCATTTTTCCCCCCAAACAAAATGTTGTAGCTTGCCTCACGACTGACTTCTTTTACAAATGAGGCATGGATTTTGTTCAGGGTGATGCCCTCTACAAACCCATGCCTCAGGTTTCCTTTATTTTGTCCAAAAAACAGCTAAACATAGAAACACAGAATCTGACAGCAGATAAGGACCACTTGGCCCACCCAGTCTGCCCATTTCCCTACCTAATGGATAAGCTACAGATCCTAGTTAACCAGCAGCCTACTTCTTTCTACCCCAACCCCCTAGAATTGCCTTATGGCTGTCCCATGCATGCTTGAATTCAACCACTGTTTTTGACTCCACAACCTCCTCCGGAAGGCCGTTCCATGCATCCACAAGCCTCTCTGTGAAAAAATACTTCCTTATATTACCTCTGAGCTCCCCCCTCTTCAAATTGTGCCCCCTTGTTCTTGCACACCTCTTTTTTTGAAAGATGCTACCCTCTTGGACTTTGTTGATTCCTTGAGGTACTTGAAAGTTTCTATCACGTCCCCCTTTCCTCGATGCTATACATATTAAGCTCCTTTAGTCTCTCTTCATATGTCTTCTGGTGCAGATCCTGCACCATTTTGGTTGCCCTCCTCTGGACAGCTTCCATCTTGTCTATGTCCTTGCGGAGACTGGGTCTCCAGAACTGCACACAGTACTCCAGATGGGGTCTCAGCAGCTGTCTGTACAGAGGGATAACAACTTCCTGTTTTCTACTGGTGATGCCTCTCCCTATGCATCCCAGTATCCCCCAGCCCTCTTTACTGCCCTCTCACATTGCTTGCCCACCTTTAAGTCATCTGATATGACTACCCCCAGGTCCCTTTCCATTTTTGTTGTTGTTAGTATCTCACCCCCCATTGTGTATTCTTCCCTGGGTTTTGTTTCCAGGTGCATACATTGCACTTCTTAGCATTAAATCTAAGCTGCCATACATTTGACCATTCCTCTAACCTTGCCAAGTCCATTCTCATCCTTTCCACCCCACCTTGTGCATCAACTCTGTTGCAGATCTTTGTGTCATCTGCAAAGAGACATACTTTCCTTCAGTCCCTCTGCAATGTCGCTACAAAGACATTAAAGAGGACTGGTCTAATACTGAACCCTCGGCACCCCATAGTAACCCCCTTTCTCCAGAGTGGACTCCATTTATTATTACCCTCTGTGTCCTATTCTCCAGCCAATTCTTTGCCAGGCTATCATCTTGGGACCCACTCCCAGGCTGGCTAACTTGTATATTAATCTTTTGTGTGGGACTGAGTCAAATGCCTTGCTAAAGTCTAGGTAGGCCATGTCCACAGCCTCCCTGATCTACTACTTTGGTCACCCAGTCAAAGAAATCTATTAGATTCTGTCTGGCATGACCTTCCCACTGTGAATCCATGCTGCCTTGGGTCCTGTGCCCTCTGGCCTTTAGGTACTCAACAATTCTTTCCTTCAGAAGTGATTCCATCATTTTCCCTATCACTGAAGTTAAACTAACAGGTCTGTAGTTTCGTGCTTCTGCCCTACTCCCACTTTTGTGAAGGGGAATCACATCTGCCCTTCTCCAGTCCTCAGGTACCACCCCATCCTCCCCATGACTTGTTAAATAGGGTAGTCAGTGGTGTCACTAGTTCTATCCTTAGTTCTTTTAGAATTCTGGGATGAATCCAATCAGGCCCCATTGCTTTGTCCACCTTCAGTTTTAAGAGTTCTTTCAGAACCCTTTCTTCTGTAAATGGGCTGGTATCAACTTCTGTATCCAGAGTGTTTCTATTGTTTGTTTTAGGTACCTCCCCCTCTTCATTTGTAAATACTGAGCAAAAATATTTGTTTAGTATCTCGGCCTTTTCACAGTCACCCTCTGCCCACCCCCCCCTTTATTAAGCCTCACTATCCCTCCCTTAATCTTCCTTTGCTCCCTGATGTACCTAAAAAAGGTTTTATCCCCCTTCTTAACTGAATTGGCTATCTTTTCCTCAGTTCGGGCCTTTGCTGCTCTGACTGCCTTCCCAGCTTCCTTTTGCTTTAACTGATACAATTCTCTGTCCTGCTTCTTCTGTGATTCCTTGTACTTTCTGAATGTTTTCTTTTTCTCTTTAACCTTCACTGCCACCTCCTTTGAGAACCATAGTGGTTTCTTACATCATTTTGTTTTGTTTATTTGCTTCACACAAGGCTTTTTACCTCTGTGATGGCAGTTTTATTATTCCCCATTGTTCTTCCACCCTCCTTCCTGCCCATTTGCTAGTGCATTCCTTGGCACTCATTCATTTAGCAAGTCAGCCCTCCTGAAGTCCAGTACTTTTGCCTTTGTATGGCTTGACTCTATTGCTGTGTTTATTGTGAACCATACTGTTCGATGGTCGCTAGTTCCCAGATGGCTACCCACTTCTACATCTGTGATCCTCTCTCCATCTCCATTTGAGAGGACCCGGTCTAAGATTGCTCCCTCTTGGGTGTGTTCCAATACTAGTTGTCTAAGGCATGCCCCCTGTAGGGTATCTAGAATAACCCCACTCTTAGAAGTGGCTGCTGCAACTGCACTCCAGTTAACGTCTGGCATATTCAGATCACCCATCAGCAATATCTCCCCTTTATCTGCCATTCTAAGTATACTTTCTATCATTTTCTTGTCCATTTTCTCCCCCTGAGAGGGGGGGTCTGTATACAACCCCTGTGTGGATTGTGGTGCCATTGCCTGCCTCCAAATTGACCCAAAGTGCTTCTTCTCCTCCTCCCTGTTTACCTTTTGTTCTGTTGTTTTGATTCATTCTCTTATGTAGAGAGCTACTCCTCCTCCTCTTTTACCTTCCCTGTCCCTCCCATAGATAGTGTATCCTGGTACGTTTACGTCCCGGTCATGGTTCTGTGTGTACCATGTTTCTGTGACTGCCACGATATCCAGATGTTCCTCCTCCATCAAGTCCACTAATTCAGGAAGCTTGTTACTCAGACTACGGGCATTGGTACTCATTGATTTCCATTTTTTGATGGCTTTACCTTCTGTAGCAGCATCCCCCACTGACCTTTCTACCTTGGTCTTTTTCTCATTTAGTACCCTGTTTTGTAGGGAGAAGCTGGGATTTTCCTGCTGCTTATCAGTGCCTCCCCCCTTGACTAGTTTAAAAGCTTACCAATGAAGCATTTAAACCGATTGTCCAAAAGACTTGTTCCCTTCCTGGACAGATGCAGACCATCCTGCCAGTATAGGCTGGTGTCCTTCCAGGTGGAACTCCAGTCCCCAATGAAGCCAAACCCCTGTGCTCCATGCCATTTTTTCAACCATTCTTTAAACTGCATGGTGCAAAGTACCCTCGCCTCACCCATGCCACTGACAGGCAGCACCTCTGAGAAGAATACTGTGTGTGCTACTTGTCTTAAGCCCCTCCCCAACTCTACAAAGTCCTTCTGCACTGCTCTAATCTCATGATGAGCCAAGTCATTTGTCCCTAGGTGGACAATGACGTCCAGCTCAGACTCCCGTGCAACTGTTCTCGTGATCCTAAGGATGCGCTTCCTGTCCCTCCAAGCCATGGCACCAGGCAGGCAGGCACCTTACTTCAGTTTTCCGTGCTGCCCCAGTTCTATCCCTAATATGAGTCCCCCACCAGGAGCTGCTTCCTTTCCCTGTGGTGCCCTCTGCCTCCTTCCTTAGGGCCTCCCTTGTGACAGTTGTCTGCACCCTCCTTAGTCTCCTCTGTGGGTGCATCCATAGGGGAACTATGTTCCCCCAGAATGGTGTATGGATTGTGGAGTGAAACAACTGACTGAGTGTGCCCCTGTTCCACCATCCTTACCCTCCCTGAGCCCACTGTGGTCCAACTGCTGTACTTCCTTTGCAACCTCTGAGGTAGTGGTGGTGGCTCTGGTGCTCCCTGGATGGGGGAGGTTCCCTTGCTACTGTCCAGTGCGGCCTGAAGATGGGCAACTTCCTCCCTCAGGGCAGATAGTTGTCTGCAAACAGGGCAGCATCTCAGCCTCCAGAAAGACTCCCGGAAGACTGCTGCCCCACAGCCATTACATTGCACTACTCCCCACATAACTGTCTACCTTGTTCAGTTGTTTTTTTTTTGTGTGTGTGTGTGTGTGATTGTTGTGTTATATAGAAATATATGTATTTATATAATGTGTATGCTTATATTGTCAGTGCAGTGTGCTAGAGAGGATATGACAGTGATATGCACCTTGCCCTCTTGAGGAATGATGCCAGAACCCCAGGTATAAAGGAACTTTCCAGGGGTGGGTGGGGTGAGGGTGGGAAGGGTTTGGGCCTAAACTGTGCCCTCACAAAACAATCAGCTAAAAGCTCTGACCTACCGCTGTGATGAGTGCCTTCCTGTCAGCAAGATGCCCTACACAACAATTTGACAGAGAAAATACCCTGCTAATCAAACAGAGAAAAATCCAAACATCCAAGTCAGATACAGGTAAACCTCCCCAGCTCCAAAACAGCCTGGTGACTTGTGCTCTGAAAGCAGTCAGCCCCAAAACAGTTCAGCAAACAATCAATCACTAACTCCAATCAAGTCAGCTTTGCAGAAGGGCAGACACAGAAAACAGTATTAAGCCCCTGTGGGTTGAAACTCTTCCTGCACTGAAAATCTTAACAATTGTAACAAAAGTAAAGCAAGCTCCACCTCCCTCTGTTGATTGAAAGACTGCCTTTTTTGATAATTCTAAGTTTCTTAGTTTACCCTTCAGTTAGAAGTATCCTCCACCTGAAGAATATTAACTTTCCTAAGGAATCTGCTTCAAACCAAAGACAATTGTAAATTGTAAGGTTCACCTCCCTCTGTTGTGAGCACAACTCGCTTTCTTGCAAATCTTAAGACCAGTGTTGCAGCTTCCAGCCAGAGGTAGCTTCACCTGAAGCTGTTTTAGATTTTAAAATTCTTCATTTGTGACACTATTCCGATCCTCGTTCGCTAGGTGACAAAATCCCTGTTTGCGAGCCGATCCCCTTTTGCGAGATAACAAAATCCTTAATCGTGACTTAGGGACCAGATGGCCCTATCTCGCAAACAAGGATTGGTTCACAAATGTGGATTTTGTCAGCTCACGAAAGGAGAATGGCTCACAAAAGGGGATTGGGTTTTTGAATCCCCTTTCATGAGCTGACAAAATCCCCTTTTGCGAGGTGTCAAAATTCCCTTTTGTGAGCCGATCCCCTTTCGCGAGCTGACAAAATCCTTGGTCATCATTTCCTGACCAGATGGCCCTTCTCGCAAACAAGCATTCACTCACAAACAGGGATTTTGACACCTCGTGAAAGGGGATTGACTCGCGAAAGGGGATTTTGTCAGCTCGTGAAAGGGGATTGTTTTTTTAATTCCTCACTTGCAAGCTGACAAAATCCCTGTTCACGAGCTGTCAAAATCCCCTTTCATTCCCAATCCCCTTTTGCGAGCTGACAAAATCCTTGATCGTGACTTCCAGATGAGATGGCCAAAATCTGACAATTGAGGATTTCTCACGAACGTTGATTTTGACAGCTCGTGAATGGGGATTGACCTCACGAATGGGGATTTTGCCTCCTCACAAACTAGGAATTTAAAAACTTTGCCAGTGCACTGTAAATAAATGGTTTGGTCTTTTGGCTTGAAATTTGCAGGATATAAAGGGGGTGTCCCAGAGATGTGAATTATATTGTTTAGGTGTAAAAAGATATTTGGTTCCATAGATATTCTGTCACAAAGTTGAGATTTTTCCCATAGGATAACACTGCGGCACTCAGAGCGACTTTCGGTGCCCATATCTCAGAAATGATGTGAGATATGGATTTTTGCTACCAGCAGCTTAGTCCACCTGCAGGAGAACTAAGCATGCATGGAGGTTTCAAAGTCATGATTACAACTGCAGCGAAATTTTTTTCATAGCTTGTATGGTTACTGAGATATTGGCAAATTAGTGTTACAAGGGTTCCTTTTCAGCCCTATAGGGCTACTCTATAGCTCTGTTGACCTGTGTAGAAAGTAGGGACGCAGGGGCCTTGAGGATCCCTGCTCCCACAGACACATATGGCTATGTACCGATGGGCAGCCAGGCCAGGGCATGGAATGTGCCCAGAGAGCCCGTGCTTCCACCAACACATACAGTTTACCAGTTACATTACACTTTCTCAAAAAGTAAGGACATTTATTGCAAAAAACTTTGTTAATGCATCAGTTAGGGTTAAAGTAACAAAAGTAGAGAAATGATGGCTCAAGCCACTAAATGGTTTGTGCTCCTTCCCTTTCCCACACCTTTGTGGGTCACTATGGAGTCCTCCCTGCTAGGGAAGCTGCCTCTATGGTCCCTCCTGGGACAGAATTGTCCTGCATCTCTAACATTCACCCCACTCATAGCCAAAACTGCTGCTGCTTGGTGGGCTGCCATGGCAATCTCCCATACCCCACCTCAGGCCCATAGCCCACACCCAGACTTTGCTCATCTCTGGAATAATGGTAGTATCATGGTGGAGGGCAAATCTCTTTATTGGCCTACCTGGGAAGCTAAGGGCATTAAGGTTATCAGAGGCCTGTACATCCCTTGTTCCTTGACACTCAGGTCCTTTGAACAGTTCAATATGCAGTACAATCTTTCCCCCCTCAAGATTTCTGGAGGTTTCTCCAGATCAGAAGGGCCACTCATCTCCATCTCATTCACCATACTTTGGATGATAAGTGGGCCTGGATGAGCAAGCTCCACAAGCCTTAACCACACAAGGGTCTGGCAGGGAGAATATATTGGGTTATTGATGATTCTCAGCCTGACCGTACCGACAAATGTAGACAACAATGGGAAATGGACACACAGCTCATGCTCTCACTGCAGCTCTGGTCAAGGTGCAGTCAGGCATCCCATACAGTCTACAGGGATGCCAGGAGCCAAGATAGCCAGCTTAAAATTTTGCTAAGGTGGTACAGAATCCCAGTGGCACTCTGTTCCATGGGCCTCCTCAACCAGTGCCTATGCTGGAGGTGTAACCAGAACTTGGCCCACCTGCTTCACATTTTATGGTCCTGCCCAGACCTGGCACCCTTCTGGGTGGTGGTGATGGAGGACTGCTCCCGGGTGGAAGGTATTAGATTGGACCATATATCCCCATTAATCCTGCTTGGGGACCCTTCATGTCTGACCCCTCTTCTGGCACCATTAAGACACTGGGTACTTGGTGCTGTGATGAAAGCTAAGACAGTTATTTTGATGCTGTGGACAAAGTTGCAATCACCCTCTCTCTTGACCTGGCATGGAGCTCTGGCCTGGCTGGCCATTTTTGAAAGGCTCTCCTTTGCTGGCTCAAATCAGCTCTCTAAATATCATAAGAAGTGGGGCCCATATTTGTGGTCCCACTTGTGTTCCGTCCCACCAACCCCTCCCGGCAACCCCCCTTGAGGGAGGTTTACTGACAGCTCTCTTCCAGCTCCTCCTCTTCAGTCTAACAGTTATCTTTTGGTGGCTATAGCTGACCCATGGCTATATGTATTAACACTGTGGTTTCCTCCCCATGAGTACTTTTGCCTTAGGGATCCTGTATCCCCCCCATATAATTCAGTACTCTTGTGTCTTATGGTATGCTCTGAGCTGGATGAACTTAGATTTGCCTTAGCAATTTCTATCCTTCTTTGCTGATAAATATTCCTACTATGTTATCTTACTGTTAGGAAATTTGGAAACTGTTATGTCTAGCTAAAGTAGCAAAAGAATAACCTTACATTTTAAGTGGTTGTTTAGCAATGGAAGTGTTAGCTTATTAATAGTTGTCCATGTGTGGGCCTGTTATGTTATGTTATGCTGCACTGATGAAAAACTCAATAAAATTATTTTATGATAAAAAAGTAGAGAAATGAGATGTGAGGGTTGAACCCCTAACCCCCCCCACAATACAACCCCACCCCCCATCTCCCATACACCAGCAGACATTGGTGTGTCCCTGGGGTCATTAGGCCTAACTCTCACCCCATTCTCCTATGCTGTACCATGTCAGCCTCTTTACACATGGAATGGCATATATTTATTCCATGGGGGTGGGAGCTTTCTCAGTAGAATGTATAGTGTTATTTCCACTGGAGTGGGATAAATCCTGATGACATCAGCAGAGGGAGAATAAATGACATTCATCCAGGCTGTGCTAATGTCACCAGAGTGAGGCTATCTTCACTGCAGCCTGCATTCTAAATTAAATTGCTTCGGAAAACAGTTTCTCCTTTTCACTGAAGCTGGCAACTTACTCAATTAGCATTGCAAAAGACACTCACCTGTGTCCCATAGTGTTTCTGAGACTCCTAGCCCATTGCTGTGTTGATCTCAGCTTCAAATCAACCTGCATTCTAAATGGAACTTATTCACAAAGCAGTTTCTCTTTATCAGTGCTACCTGCAACAGTTTCTCTTTCTCACTGAAGCCTGCAACTTACTCTGTTAGCATTGCAAAAGACACTCACCTGTCTCCCTTTGTGTTTTTCAGTCTCCCATTCCATTCAGAAAAACTCACAACACACTTACACCACACGCAGAAAGAGCAGAAAACACACAGAAACAGAAAAAGAACACAGACATTTTTTTATTAAAGGTCCCACCCATATGGTATAAATCGCACACATATTGCATATGGAAAATATTCTCAGTCCTGCAGAGTTAATCATGCATTTCACTCATGCCTTGGCACTCATGAGAATACAGAGCTCACCCTGCAGGATTAAGAATATTTTCCATATCCTACCCTGCCTATTATGGATCCCATATATATATATATATATATATATATATATATATATATATATAATATATATATATATATATATATATATACAGGATGAAGCCCACTTTTAAGTTAGAGTTGCAGTTACAGCGGCTAACTTATTTAACTCTCTTCCTCATGAGATTGAGATGACTGCAACCTTGGGGCCATTTAAGTGTGACTGTTATACCTAATCTTTGCAGACAGCTAAATGCACTGGGACCTCTTTTACCATTCACCACTGTATAGCCCTACCCCATTGCTGCACTATTCCATATACAGCACTTCCTTCCTTCATCCCTTTCCTGTCCCCATCCCTCTTTTCATTCTATCTCATCCCCCTTCCTCTACCTCTCCACCCCTCCCTCCCCTCTGTTTCCTCACCTTGTTCTCTCCCTCTACACCCCGTGGGTTGTTTCCTACATAAGCTACATTGTGGCAGCTCCCTCCTTGCTCTTATTTTGCTCCTTCCACCCCCAGTTCACCCCCTATCCTTCTCTCCTTGCAATCCCTTCCACCCTTCTTCAGACAAGGCCACTAGCTGCACTTGACACAATATTTATCTTGCCATATTATTATTTTGTTTATGTAATTACTTTTCTCATGTTGTACTACTTACTGAAACCATTGTAATTTGTTATTCTTATGACTTGACGTGGAACCTCTGAAAAAGAGCCCTTGGCTCAAATTTTCAATTTGTTAAATAAATAAATAAAATAATAAAAAAAAAAATAAAGCATCCTGCAGTATGCTTCAGCAAACCTACTGAATAAAGCAATGTAATTTCAATGGAAATTAGTCCCCTTTGTCATGCAGGAAACTGTGGCATTCGCTTCATCCTGTCAGTGTCACATTTTCTTGAATGACAAAAGGAACTAATTCCCATTGAAATTACATTGCTTTATAAAATGGGAAGGAAAAATCCAACATGCTGATTGGCTAGTACCTGTGCATTAGATCCATCTAATGCACAGCTAAAAACAAGTGCAGACAATCTGAAAGCAGCCCAAAAATCACTTATAAATGAGCATTTAGAATGTTAAGAAATGTTAAGAATCTTAACGACCGCCATTTTGTTTTGGTTTTTTAAACTGGGTAAATCCCACTAAATTGTCAAAAATACATCCACAGTGCCCTGTTTTCCAGCAGAACACAGTTATGGGCAACAATTTTATTTTATTTTAACCCACATTAGTGATCAGATTTAATTTAGCACCCACCCGCTACTCGCTCAAATGCTCACAGCTGCTGCCCGCTCTCACACTAGCTCACTGCTGGTCTCCTGTTCAATGAGTTTCTCTTGCGGTTCTAATACAGATAGACTCTCAATTGCTCTCTGGCACACTTCTTTTAGTGTGAAACCTCCATTATTTTTACTTTTCTTCCTCTCAGATTTCATACATCTGAGCAAAGTTACGATAGCTTGCCAGCCCCCGCCCCCTCCCACTGGTGGCAGGACTCCAGATGTTTGTTGACTCGTCTGTGCCCCTTCATCTCTTTCAGATCTCTGCAACCCCCCCGCAGCCGCACACCCCTTCAATTTCAAGAGTGCCCTCACATTTCTGACACTGAACAGAAAAGAGTAAGTAGGGCTCAGAATTCTACACAATAATTTCTCAGCCGCTGAAGATAATAACTTGGTTCGGTTGTCCTTAACATTTTAAAAGCACTGTGCTTGCGGATTTCTCCTGCCAGCCCGCCCATCCGCTCACTCGATCTGCTGCTCATTCTTTTCCAGCATGCCTTCCTGCCGACTTGCTTACACCATTTCTTTCCTCCGATCCGAATTAGAAAAATGATGCCTGGCAGAAGACTGTACCTAATAACCAGAGATTGTTTCTCTGTTAAAGACATGGCAGTAGAACATTAATCCTCCTGTTTTATGTGCAGTACCAGAAATTGATGTTTCCTCCTGTCTGCAGAGTCACAGTTTCCTAGAGCCTGTCAGCCTCTCGCTTGGTTATTCTATGGGCTTATGACTTTCAAATGTGCTTCTGCAGTAACCCCGTAATTGCCAGTACATTTTTGAACATTTTTAGTGTTCTTTTAACAGTTGTTGTAAAATTACATTATAAAATATGTTTGTTTTTGTGTGTGTGTTTGTGTTGTTGTGGGAGGGCAATGAACTACAGTACAGGATAGAAACTATAGCTATGCAAATGCAGGATTACAGGTGGATGGACTTTTTTATCTAAAAATGCACACAACATGTAACTTTACTTTGTATTAAACCTCTGAATTTTGATTGTCACAGTTATGACAAATACAGGTTCCCATTTTATAAGCATAATAAGACACTCCAGGGGTGTGCATTAGACATTTCTAAAGCATGGTCAGGGGCTAAAGGCAGTTGGCCTGTGGCCTTGTGCCTTATTACGCCCCTGACCGTGCATTAGAAATGTCTAATGCACGCTCCCTCATGTCTTATTGCTTACTTATTCAGTAGGTCTGCTGCAGCATTCTGCAGAGTGCTGCAAATTTGGTTTCATCCTGGGGATGCCACTGTGTGTGTGTGTGTGTGTGTGTGTGTGTGTGTGTGTATATGTATGTGTATATATATATATATATATATATATATATATATATATATATATATATATATATATATGTTGCAAAACAACTGCTTTAATGCCTCAGCTGGAGTTCAGGATAAAGCAACAAATGTAGGAAATGTGATGCTGGGGTTGGAAACCTAACACCCCTGCCCCACCTCTACAGCAAATGAGGGTGGAGTCTTCCTTGGGGTTGTGAACTAATGCTCACCCCATTGCAGTATCAGAAAAGCTGAGATGTGATGGAGACAGGTCTGCATGTTTCATGAGTGCATAGAATGGGGTGAGGTTTAGGGCTGACAATCCCAAGGAAGACTCAACCCCTCATTCACTTCAGGGGTGGGGCAGGGGTGTTTGGGTTGAAAATCCTTACATCACTTTTCCCAACTTTTTTTACTTTATCCTGAACCCTAACTGATGCATCATTGCAGTTTTTGAAAATAATTTCCCTACTTTTTCCGATAGTCTAATCAAACCCTTATTTGCCTCTGGGAGCAAAGGGCATCCAGGCCCTGCACTCCTATTTGTCCATAGTTTTTGAGATAGAGTAATCATATCTTTATTTGCTTGTAGAAGCATAGGGCCCTTTGAGCCCTGCATTCTGATCTCTCCATAGATGCATACAGCAACCAAATTGCCAGCATTGCATTCTTATTACCCCACCACATGTATCTGGTACTGAAAATGTTAAAATCCCTTCCAAAACTTGATTTCACACCACTACATCCTCATTCTGCACCACAAGTGTGAAAACAAATTTTGGCCAGGATTTGGAAAATGACAGCTGAGCTGTCACAAACCTGAGGT
Organism: Neoceratodus forsteri; assembly: GCA_016271365.2. NCBI lineage: Eukaryota > Metazoa > Chordata > Ceratodontiformes > Ceratodontidae > Neoceratodus > Neoceratodus forsteri. Next base: position 1,646,489,018 of record CM057450.1, read on the forward strand.
GGGGTGATAAGAAGGCTATGTTGAAAATGTGGGGTTAAAATATTTAACATTTCCAGTTACGAGTGAATGTAGCAAAATACAATGGCTGCTCTTAACTTTGCCATTTTTACATATTCCGACCTCAAAATTTGAACATAGCCTTCTTATCACCCCACCTCATGAACAACAACAGTAAAAATTCTCAAAACCTGCCCAAAAGGTGATTTCGCCAAGTGATCACTAAATCACCTTTTGGGTGGCATTTACCTAATTTCACTCCATTGTTCATGAGGTGGGGTCCCAAGAAGGCCATGTTTAAAATTTGTGCTCAAAGTCTGCAGAAATGACTAAGTTATGCATCAAAGTTGAAAACTCTATTGAAATACATTGAACCACATTTACCTTAGCTTGTTATGTTGTGCCAGAGGTGCCAGCAGCAAGACATGTCTTCAATCTTAGAGTGGATCTTTGACCAGTGAGCTATTCAGGTGAGTGAGGGCATATGGGGGGTGTGGGGGATGTGGAGTGGTGAGTGCACAGAGGGAGGTCAGATTGGCAAGGGACCATTTTCTTTTTTACATGGAAAAAAAGACATTGAGGGACCATTTTCTTTATTTCAGATGGTGATGGGGGTGTGCCACTAGACACCAGAAAAACTTTTAAATATAGGGGAATGAAAATCAGAGGGGTGGGGGGAGCCACTAGACACCAGGAAAATATTATCAATATGGGGACAGCAATCGTAGTGGTGAGAGTTGCCACTAGACACCAAGGAAATATAAAAAAATAAGTGGATGGCAGTGATCGGAGGGTGGGGGTACCAGTAGACACCAGGGAAATATAAAATAATAAGGAGGCTGGTGATTGGGGGGGGTGCCACTAAACACCAGGGACACTTTTAAATATAGGGAAATGGCAATTGGAGGGATGGGGGATGCAACTGGACACCAGAAAAACAGCAACTCACAGCTTTCACTGTAGCCTGCAACTTGAGTTCCAGCCAAGAAATTCCCACTGTTCTCTTACAGAGAACACAGGTGAAGGGCTCCTCTCACTAAGCTGGGAAATTGGGATTTTGGATCGGGAACAGCATTTACCCTAGCTCACATCTCTGGCTTATCTGAGCTATGCTTTTACTTGTTTTTTAAAAGTCTAATTTGCTAGCCTGAGATAGTGTGGCTGGGTAGGGTAGTTCCTGTTACGCAGGCACTATTCTGAGGGTACTTTGCAACAACCCCGAGTAAGAGGTATTTTGGGACACAAGGAACAGGCTACAGTATGCTTCTGAGGCAAAGTTTTAAATGATTTTTAGAAATGTGAGCCCCACTGTGAGTGGGTGAGTATTCAGGAACTTCTTTTATGCGTTGTAGCTGTTTGAAGGCATAACAGCGTTTACCCTAGCTCACACCTCTGGTTTGTCTGAGCTACACTTTTACCAGATTTTTTTAAAACTCCAATTTGGTAGCCAGAAATAGTGCAGCTGGTTGCTAGGCAACAACAGAAGAGCATACTGGGTAGGTTAGTTCCTGAAGCCCAGGCACTACTCTGATGATACTTTGTAACAACCCCAAATATAAGTTGTTTTGGGACACAAGGAACAGGCTCCATAGTATTGGTAAATATACTCCTGAGGGGAGGTTTTAAGTGAATTTTAGAAACTATTCAAAGAGCTCAATTGGAATAGGATCAACCACCTGTCCATGACCAGAGGTGGAAACTTCCGGGTCACAGGACTAAATTTGAGCCTCACTGTGAGTGGGGAGAGTATTTGGGAACATCTTTTCTGCTTTGTAGCTGTTTGAAGACAGAATAGTGTTTACCCTAGCTCACACCTCTGGCTCATCAGAGCTATGCTGTCACTTGTTTTTTAAAACTCCTATTTGGTAGCCTAAGATAGTATGGCTGGTTGCTAGGCAACAACAGCTGAGCATACTGGGTAGGTTAGTTCCTGCAGCCCTGGCACTACTACGAGGGTATTTTGCAACAACCCCGAGTACAAGGTATTTAGGGACATAAGGAACAGGCTCCACAGTATTGGTAAATATACTCCTGAAGGGAAGTTTTAAATGTTTTTTAGAAACTATTTAAAGAGCTGAATTGAAACGGGATCAAGCACCTGTCCATGACCCGAGGTAGATATTTCCAGATTACAGGAGTTAAATTTGAGCCTCACTGCAAGTGAAACAAGTGTGAGTGGGGTGTGTGTGCATGGGGCCATGCATGCAGACGCACACAGAGACACATGCATCTGATCATGTCTGCCAGTGTCCACCAGGGCAACCAGGAGAACTGGGCTGAAAACTACTTTTAATAATGCACTTAGGACAACTGGTAAACCTTTTAATATGCAGCTGAATAACCTAGAGGTTGGTAGTGATAAATATTTAGACAAAACTCAATAAGAGAATACCCTAAAATGGATGCACATGTTGTAATACAGACTAATGGGGAAATGGGGGTTAAATGTTTCCAGTGCAGTAAGTTTAGCACAAAATCTAATATTTATTTTGATGCATACACTTGTAAACAGTGTACTGAACTGCAAGAATTAAAAGACTTGATGCTGGCAAGGATAACTAAATAATAGACCTCAAGAACCAAATAGAGGCCTTTGGGATGGGATTAGGAAATACTTTAAATTAAAAGGAGGAGAATAGTACAAAAAGACAAAGAGAACTAGATAATGAGGAGATTGATGATTGGAGTATGGTTGAAAACAAAAAAAATGGAAAAAGGGAAGAAGGGCTGTAAACTTCCAACTTGTGGTTGAAAATCAATACATCCCCTTAAGTAACCTAAGTGAACACATAGAGGAACAATCTCAGGAACTTTTAAATCTAGTAAATAATAATGAGCCAGCAGTACCAGATCAGCATAAAGATATTGACCAAACAATGGATACAGAACATCATGAGAAAGAGAGAAATCAACCGGAACAAGTCTATATGCTTGATGACTCTATCATTAAATACACAGATAAATATTCTATGAGGAAACAAACAGAATGTTACATCATGCAGCTATTCAGGGGCTATGAAAGTGGATGTAGCAGAAATGTTGCCCAATACCATTACACAATCAAAAGCAAAACAAGTACTGTAGGTCTGATTCATGAAGGTACTAACAGTATAGGGACACAACAGAATGTGGAAATAGTTAATGGTCTCAAAGCAAAACATAATACATTAGAAGACTGCAAATGCCACATATGTTCACAGATGCTGCCATTGCCAAAGACTAACATGGGAAGGAACCAAAAAGGAAAAAAAATAACAATTGACTCAGAAGATGGAGTCTCAAAAAAGGCATAAAATGTATACAAACATGAAATTTTCAAGGGAAATAACAAACTTTTTTGCCAAGATGGGATGCACCTCAGTAGAAGGAGGTAAAATCCTGAGGAATCTCTTTTTCAAGCATATCAGTAAAAGCAACATAGTAATAATCTTTTAGTATGTTGTAAAACCAATAAAAATGACATACTAATAATTTAAACTAATAAAGGAGGGGAGAGGTGGGAGTACCACAGTTCCAATAGGTAGTAGTAAAACAAACACTTCAAAAAACAAGGATGTCTTAAAAATAGTAATGGTTAATGCAAGAAATCTGAATGCTATAAAAAAGTCAGAACTAGAAATTCTCCTAGAGGAAAAGAAAATAGATATAACAGCTGTTACAGAAACCTGGTGGTAAGAGCAAACTTGCTGGAACAGGAACATAGGTGGGTATAAACTGTTTTACAAAGACAGACAAGACAGAACGATGGAGGCATAGCCCTGTTTGTAAAGGAAAACATTGAATGTGATACCATAATGAACAGTACAGAATACGAGACAAAAACTGAAATTCTATGGGTGGAATTCTTAATACAAGAATAACAAAAAAACTATTACTGGGAGTGTGTTGTAGACTGCTAACACTAACCTAAGTGATCACCAAGATATATTAACTAACATTACAAATATAGCACATAGCAAGGACATACTATTGCTAGGAGACTTCAGCTTACCAGGAATAAGATGGGAAGACGTCACAGTATCTAACTCACAGGATCAACTGTTCATCGATATGTTAAAAAAAATGGATTAAACCAGATGGTCGACAAACCAAAAAGAATAAATAACAGTCTGGTCCTGGTTATTACTAATAAGACAGATGATATACAAGATAAACCTTTATTTAATTAAAGGGGCAAGGTACCCCGATGGTGTACTCAAAAGATGGAAAAACAGCTGAGCAAGAAAAGATCTGCATATATACCAATGAAAAGTGAGAACAGCAATTATAACAAGGAGAAATACAAGAAAAAACTAAGAAAGAGTAAGTCTCTGATTAGGAGAGAGCAGAATAAATTAGGGTTTGAAATAGCCCACACGTAGGATAATGGTAAAGCCTTCTTCACATATGTAAATAATAAATCAGCCAACAGAACTGTGGGCCCCATAGTGGAAGAATCAAAGGAGATTGATGGCCCCCAAAACAATGTCCCAAGTATGTAACAAATATTTTTGCTCAGTTTACATCAAAACAAGTGATACACCACAGGGCAATGATACAGCGGGATCTGCTAACTTGAAGGCAGCAAGTAGATTGGTAGTAAATAGTATAACAGAAGCTAAGGTAATGACCCTTCTAAATAAAATAAACATCACCAAATCATCTGGACTGGACAGATGTAACCCAAGACTACTTGAGGAAATTAGTGAATGGCTTGTGGGTCCAATAATAGCCTTAGTAGAAACATAGAAACATAGAATTTGATGCTGATAAGGACCGCTTGGCCCACCTAGTCTGCCCATTTCCCTACCTAATGGATAAGTTGCAGATCCTAGTTAACCAACAGCCTACTTCCTTTTACCCCCTCCCCCACTAGAATTGCCTAATGTCTGTCCCATGCATTCTTGAATTCCCCCAGTTTTTGACTCCATGACCTCCTCAGGAAGGCTGTTCCATACATCCACAACCCTTTCTATGAAAAAATACTTCCTCACATTACTTCTGAGCCACCCCCCCATTACCTTCAAATTGTGTCCCCTTCTTCTTGCACATCTCTTTTTCTGAAAGGTGCTACCCTCTTGGACTTTGTTGATTCCCTTGAGGTACTTGAATGTTTCTATTATGTCCCCTCTCTTCCTCCTTTCCTCGAGGATATACATATTAAGCTCCTTTAATCTCTCTTCATATGTCTTCTGTTGCAGATCCTGCACCATTTTGGTTTCCCTCCTCTGGACAGCCTCCACCCTGTCTATGTTTTTGCTGAGATGAGGTCTCCAGAACTGTATGAGTACTCCAGATGGGGTCTCATCGACTGTCTGTACAGAGGGATAACAACTTCTTGTTTTCTACTGGTGATGCCTCTCCCTATGCATCCCAGCATCCCGCCAGCCCTCCTTACTGCCTTCTCACATTGCTCACCCACCTTTAGATCATCTGATATAACTACCCGTAGGTCCCTTTCCATTTTTGTTGTTGTCAGTATCTCACCCCCCCATTATGTACTCTTCCCCTGGGTTTTTTTTCCCAGGTGCATTACTTTGCACTTCTTTGCCTTGAATCTAAGCTGCCATACATTTGACCATTCCTCCAACCTTGCCAAGTCCCTTCTCACCCTTTCCACCCCATCTTGTGTATCAACCCTGTTGTAGATCTTTGTGTCATCATTAGTGGTGGGCGAAGTGGGCTCAATCTGCTCTGCGAAGTGATTTTCGGAGCAAAGGTGAATTTGCGGAGTGCTCCGCAATGCGAAGTGGAGTAATTCTTGTTAAGATGGGTAACGCGAAGACCATTGAAAACACTGACTTCGTGTTACTCCACCTTCCCAGACCACTACTCCACCAAAATCTTAAGTGAAGTACATTGAGATCAATGCACTTCGCCTCACTTCACCTTGTTTTTGAGCTCCGAAGGTGAATTTTGCAGTGATTCATGGGATTTCCGTTCACATGGGCTCTATATTGATGTGCACAGCCTCAGTTCAGGGTAGCGTGTGTAGGAAGCAGTAGGAGACAGTGTGTTCTGAGAGCTATCTGTGATTGAAACCTTCTAAAAGCTGTTAAAAAAGTATTTGTGCTTTTTTTGGGGGGCTCTACCTTTAGTTCATCGATTGCAGGAAACCATCCTGTGCTCATAACATCAAGCGTTTTTGTTTTTGTGTGGATTTTGAATGTTAATGTACAACATTGAGAGTGTGTAGTGAAAGACAGTGAAAGTGTGCTTTGGAGAAGGGGTGTATTTGTGGTGTAGGTAGATTTAAGTTGGAGAAATAGTGATTTATTTGTTTTTTGGTTATATTTTTGTTATGTAACTGTGTTAATGTACACACAGTAATATTGTCAGTAATTGTTGAAATTTTCTTGCTGATTGTGTGTTGTGTGGATCTGGTGCAGCAGTTCATAATTTCAGGTTGTTTACATTACAATATGCGGCATATTACTGAACTTTTCAATTTGGTAAGTATTACTCGTTCATCATTGTAGAGAAACTGTTCTGTGTGTGTTTGAGTGGTGTTGCGTGACATATAATAATACACCTTTTATTGTTTCACAGACTAGTGTAATTGCAGGGCAGGCGCAGCAGTGTGAACCTGCTACCACTGAAGCTGCCTGATTTTGTACTGCGATTGTGGTATCTGTTCTTTGTTTTGCTGCTGTACTGCCATAAAATTCTGCAGTCAGTGCTCCCCCCACCCCCACCGGCAAAAGGAATTTTTTACCAGATTGGATTGTTTTTGTGACCTCATCAACACCACTGGTTACTGAAGTTGTTTTCATTGCATGACAGTCTCTATCTGTTGCTGAAGCTACAGTTGTATTTCTTGGCTTCACATCCAGCATCCCCCCAATCAGAGAGTGAAAGTACCAAAATCTAAATTTGGTTATAATATTGTTGCTGATCCCCCAAAATGCCCTCAAAGAAACGTGCAAGCAAAGATGGTTCTCGCCATGGCAATACTGGCAGTAAGATAGTCTGTGGGCGTGGTAGTATGCAGACGCAGAAGTGCATTGCTGATGTGAGGAAAGGTATTTCTCTTGCAATGTTTTTTACAGCCCAATCAGTAGCTTCACTCAGAGTCGGAGGAGATGATGTTTTCCCAGCCAGTGGTGTTAGTGTTAGTGGTGGTGCTAGTATTAGTATTGGTGCCTCACGTTCGAATTCTGACCAGTGTACCATATCCAAAAATATTGACTGTGAAGCAGTGCAAGTGAGTGGCAGTATAGATGATGTCATACTTCCCAGTAACATCCCAGTAACTGAACCTGAAGATTCTGATAATCATGTCAACGATAGCATACAATGTGATATTCCATCCACCATGGCGGTTAATGTCACGCATTTTCCACGCAGTGATTCACTGTGTGGTGAAAAAATATTAGGTGATGGTGGTGTAGATGATGATGATGAATGTGATGATGATGTTGCTGTTGTTGCAACATGCAGTCCACATATGAGCATCCAAGCAGAAGCTGTGGATGTGTGTGTGACGTTGATGAAAATGATGGTGATGTAATTAACCCCAGGTGTGAACTGGAAAAAAAGAAATTCAAAGTCACTGTGTCTGAGTCTGTTTGCAGGAACACACCCCCCCCCCGTAAAACTTGTGATTTACCAGTCTTAGTTGATGATGATGATGACCCAGTGATAGTGATAGGTAGTCATGGTGGTCAGTTGCAGTCCAGGTGTGCAGTGCCCGAAACATCACATGCCCCCCCCACTTCAGTGCTTAAAATAATGGACTTAAATAAGCAACATCATGGACGTATTAAAAGCAGAGCATCACAATCCCTTGTTTGGGATTGTTTTGTTCAAGATGCAAATGATGAGTCAGTTGCAATCTGCCAGATTTGCCATGTGCATGTGAGTCGAGGTAAAAAGGGGAGCCATCTGGGGACAGGGGGACAGCATATGCATCTTAAGAATAGGCCCTTGGCACTGTGGACCCAGCACAATCTGGCAGCTAATACCACAGTGGTGTGTTCACCCTCATCACCAGCAACCATAGTGAGCATGTTATCCCTTCCATGACTGTTAAGTCCGGTAGTAAATTAAGCATGTGCAATAGTGAGGTAATAAGAGCAGAGGATTACTACAGGCATGATGAGGTGGAGGAGCATAATGACTTTGAAATGTTGTTCAGTGCTGGTGAGAGTAGCAGTTTTGGTGGTGGTGGTGAATGCAGTATGTCTAGTGCAAGTGGTACATCAACTCCGGTTGGCAAATCTGGCAAAATAACTGCATTTCTGGGTTTGTCATCATCACCTGTGCAACTGTCTTCATCAAACGTCCACACTCCACCCCCTGCCAATGCCATTCATCACAGAGCACAACCATTTGTGATCACACCCCATGTAAAATGTTTAAGTAAGCCCATGTTACAGACTGTTTTTGCGCATAAGCTGAAGTACCCCCCCAATCATACAGTGTCACGTGAAGTTAATGCTGCTGTAGCAGAAATGCTGGCAATTGATCTTTTGCCCTTCTCCTTTGTGGAGAATTCTGGGTTCCGACGGTTTGCTGCATGTGCCTGTCCAAAATGGAAAGTCCCATCCAGGACATACTTTTCTACCTGTGCTGTCCCTGAGTTGTTCCGCTCTGTGTCCAACTCAGTAAGACATGCCCTTCAACATTCCTCCTCTCCATTCATCCATTTAAGTATGGATATGTAAACAAGTGGAAAAACAGCAGAGAGTTCATATTTGTGTATAACTGCACACTGAGCGCAGGTGCTGGGGGTTGTTTGTGATGTTGGTAGTGTGAATAATTAGTGCAGTAAGGTGGATTGTCACTGTAGTAATCTTCCACGAATTTGACAGCATGCAACGATTGCTATGCACAATGTGACCTATTCACACTGGTGATAATATGGTGGACGTGGTACTGACTGAAATTAACAAATGGCTAAACCCCCTGTCCCTGACAGCTGGGTTCATAGCAAGTGACAATGGGTCAAATGTGGTGAAATGCATCATGAATGGTGTGTTTTTTTTGTGTTCCATGCATGGCCCATTGTTTAAATCTAATGGTGCAGGAGTTTATGCAGCACGTAGATGTAAAGGAAATGCTGACTGTTGCATGACAGATCTGCTCTCACTTTTCATGATCTGGAAAGGCCCGTGACCAACTGCGGCAGTTGCAGATACAAAACAGCCTGCCTCAGCACTGCTAGAAGCTGGAAGTTGTCACCCAATGGAACTCCACTTTATACATGGCAGAGAGGTTGTATGAATGATACAGAGCCATCTCAGAATATCTTGTGATGCACACTAGCCGTGACAGTTCCGGGGCCTCCACGTCTATAATGACTGAACAGTGGTGCCTCATGGACTCTGTAATAAAAAATTTTGCGGCATTTTGAACATGCCACACAGGTAGTGAGTGATGATTCTGCCTCCATTAGCCAATCAGTTCCACTGCTGCAGGTGCTGTGGCAGACATTGGTGGTTGTACAGCATGGCCTTGATGTTGCCGGAGACGGTGGTAGCAGTATGTTGCTGCAACACATGCTGACAGTATTTGACCAGAATCATCACGTTGTGAGCATTCAGCGTAGTGACAGCTTTGCCATAGCAACAATGCTGGACCCATGATGCAAAAGTGGAATTGCAGCAGTACTGGAGGGAGGAACTGAAAAGGTAAAAAATATCAATGGTCAACTGGTGCACTTGGTTCATGGGGCACAGAACTCACGTGCCAAGGTCAGCAAACCTCAGCAGCATAATCTGGCTGAAGGTGTACCTGTAGGACTATCAAGCATATCCTGCAAGGGGAAGGGGACAGCAGTTCCAGGTGATCTGTCATCCAAAGTGGCTGGCATCAACACACTTTGGGAGGCTTTGTCTCAAGTGTGTATTTGTGAAATATATGATTCGGGAGAATAGGATGATGCATCAACAACTGGACTTAGTGCGGCTCAGAGAATGGCTGAGTCATATTTGTCTGAAAACAGGCAACTGACAATAACTGAAGATCCTCTTTTGTACTGGAGTAGAAAGGTCAGTGAATGGCCAGAACTGACTGCAGTGGCATTGAAGTACCTCACATGCCCACCCTCCAGTGTAAGTGTTGAGAGGGTATTCAGCTCAGCAGGTGCAATAGTCAGGAATCATCAGACAAACCTGTCTCCTGCAAATGTTAGTTTGCTAACATTCATTAAAATGAATGAAAGGCACATACTAGCACAGACTGCAACCTCTGTATTTGTACCCCGGCCTAGTCATGGTGGTCTTGCTGATGTGGAAAAGGAGCATCCTGGTGGCACTGGCAGTGGCTGCTTGAAACAGCCCACCACTGACGTAGATGACAACAAAATGGAGAAAGAATTTCCCAGTGGTCAGACTTCAGACATAGATGACTGTGAGGGAAGCTTTCTTTATGAGGATGATGATGTGGTTAATGTTGGCAGGTTTTAACTGAAGTTGCTAAAAGGCGGTGTGCCACCCCAGACCACCATCACCAACACCAGGACTGATGTTAGCCACTGCCACCACTGAGCATGAATCTGTCTGCCCCCCCAGACCACCACCAACGGGACTGATGTTAGCCACTGCCACCACTGAGCATGAGTCTGTCCAGACCACCACATCCATCAGCCACAGACACAAAGCTTCTTAATATTTAAACCATAAAGTGAGTATGTGTTCTCTTCTTTATTATGCTGTTTCACTTCCTTTAGTTGTATGTTTTGTTTTCTATGGCTTTTCAGAGCTGCAATGGTCAAACACATACGCTACACTTATTTTTTTTTTTTTTACAGGTTAACAAAAAATGTCTCCTTCGCTAAAACTCGTTGGGAATGGTACTGCAGCTGTACCATACAGAGGAACCTATGGGATATCCATGTGAAATCCAATCTGGTAAGTATAAAGATTTTATTTCATTCATTTCATTGTTTTGGAAAGACTGCAGCAAATGCGACTGACTATGATTCATAAACTAAGTGACATGTGTACATCACCAAAACTATTTCTGTAAGATATCATTCATGCACTGTATTCTGAACTTGCAGCCCTGACCATGACCGTGTTGAAAATGTTGAACACAGGTTGTGTTACTTGACAAGATGTGGGTTTGAAATGTAACTTGACTTGAGATTGAGAACCAGGGAGGGACAAATTACAGTTAAGTTGTAAGAAGTCATTCATTTCTTTTTTTTTTTAGGAAACTTCCAGATGCTTTGTTGTTCTGTCAAAGTGGCCTTATCCAAAATTGTTCTTCAACATCAGGCACTCCCCCAGGCTGAGGCACACATGCAACATGCAGAAGTCATTTCATTAGATGACCATGACCATCATTAACAACCAGACTCCAGAAGGATGCAGATGAAATCTGTGAAAAAGTAACAAAATAAGAAACCATTACAGACAAACCTGCAAATATGCTTCCCCACCCCCCAAAAAAAATACTTACCTTCATGTACTGTACGTGAGAGTTATCCATTTCCAATTTCAATGCAAAAAATTCTCATTGAGCACTGGAATGTGCACACCAACAGTTTCTGTAACCTGAGATACAGAACAATACCATGAATACATGTCCATGTCAACCCCCCCTCCTCACCTACAAAATACACAAACATATATGTATATATCAACTCACCAAGGCTACTATTAGTGTACAGACAAAGGGAACCCTTCCATCCAGTTGAGATGATCACATTGCATTTGCTTGAATCACCTCACAGAACACATTGGACCAGCAACAGAATGCTCACGGTCATCATTTTATTCTGGGGGACTTTGTATGTGCTGAAACACTAAACTACTTTTAAATTTTTTGCACACAAGGAGGATACATTTTGGGCATGCAGAAAAAGTCTGGGGACTCTGTGCCACCACTGCATGCATGACTGAGTGCGCCATTAATTGTGGGGGACTTTGTATGTGCTGAAACACTCCCATTTCACTTTGTTACCATTTGTCAATTTTCTGCACACAAGTAGGATGCATTTTGGGCATGGAGAAAAAATCTGGGCACTCTGTGCCACCACTGCACGTATGACTGAGTGCGCCATTAATTCTGGGGGAATTTTTATGTGCTGAAACACTCCCATTTCACTTTGTTACCACTTGTCAATTTTCTGCACACAAGGAGGATGCATTTTGGGCATGCAGAAAAATCTGGGGACTCTGTACCCCCTCTGCATGCATGACTGAGTGCGCCATTAATTCTAGAGGACTTTGTATGTGATGAAACACTCCCATTTCACTTTGTTACCACTTTGTTACCACTTGTCAATTTTCTGGACACAAGGAGGATGCATTTTGTGTGTTGTGTGATTGTGAACTCATGATGTCATACTGACATTATCAATTAAAGCAGCATTGCAAGAATGTTGTGACAATTTTGAACTGTACTTTTTTATGCTACTTTACATTGCCACAGTCACTAGTTACCTCTGAGTCATGACTTGAATGATACGCTTCTTTTCACAATTTCTATCTGCTTTACTTAGTTGACTACTTTTTTCATGTATGAAAAAAAAATAGCACAACTTTCAATATTGTTCTGACCAGGTTTGTATTTATTTGCAGCTTCTTTTCAATAAATATTGTTCTGTAGTGTCATAAAACACTGCCTGCTGCATAACTGTTAATTTACAACAGAAGTGATATATAAGAACTAACTGATGTGATGGAGAAAAGCAGAGGAAAACAATGACAAAGACCTGGTCAGCACCAATTTAAAAGGAATGTTCCTTTCATTGTTTCACACATGAAAAAAGGTAGTACAGCAGACTCAAATACTGGAAATCCTTGTATCATTCCAGCCGGGATGTAAGTAAAGAAAGTTGTAACATAGCATTAAAAAATAAAGGTCAGAGTTGGCAACAGATTGTTGCACTTCTGCTTTTCAGAGATTTACCATGTTACATAGTTATGGTGATGCACATAACCTAATATGTGGGTGCCTTACTTCCAGGGGAATTTTTTTTGCTCCACATAGTGCACTACATTTCTGTAAAAACTGCCCGTAATTTCATTACAGTGTGTCTCGTGACAGAGAAATTCCCATTCAGAAAAGCTGCCCACATTCTGTCCCACTTTCTCAGCAACGTTAGGATGTGATGCCAGGGGAGTGCACATGCTTGCTCCACTATAGTGAATGTCTGGCAGCTATCCAAATGTTTCTTTATGTTATAAGAAACAAAAACAAGGCTCTGCATCAGCATGTGGTCTAAAAGCAAAACAAAATGGTTATATTAAATAGAAAATAAAGTTAAACATCTATGTTTCAACCTTAGGTCTTCTTCAGGAAATATCTAAAAGAGGGAAAAAAAAGTTAACGTAGAGGGGAGATAAAATGATATGCATATATATATATATATATATATATACACGTGGGGAAAGAAGAAAGGGGAGGCTCAGGGGGAATAAGTGATAAATAGTAAGGTTAAGAGAGAATCTGTGAAGCAAAAAAGTGATGATGGGAAAGATAAAGCATAATATGAGTGAAAGAGCTAGGGAAGTTCTCAGGTGGGGACTAATTAACAGGGCCCAATAAGAAGGCTGAAAGGTGACAAATGTGTGGGAAGGAGTCAGAGATGGAGACTTATGGTGAAAATGAAAAATAAATTAAATGAGTACAAAAACAAATAGACTTTAGGGAAAAAAGGGATGGCTGAAAGATGTTAGTGGAAAATAAGTCTATCATTTAAACCAGAGGGCTGCTGGGAGCCAAGGCTGATGATCAGCTTGGCTTCAATGTTCTTTCTATGGTCAGGATCCCAGAAGCCCTGCTGAAGGACACAAACAGAAGGGTCATTGACATTGTGGTCCCTGGAGATAAGGTGGGATACAATGGGTTTATTAGTGTCACCATTCCTGACTGCTCTGTAATGTTCCCTGAAATGGTCAGCAAGGTGCCTACCATTCTCTCTGATGTAAATAGCTGTACACTTCCTGCAAAGAATACAATACACCACGTTAGTGGAGGTGCATGAGAACTCCTTGGTGATGTGAAAAACACCTTTAGGTCCCCGAATTTCAGTCACACTGGAAATTAATTTGCAGGTGTAGCAGTGAGTCCTGTTGTAAGGTTTGGTACCTGGGAGCGAGGAACTGTTAGGAGTAGGTAGGCTGCTTTTAACCAGGAGATTCCACAGGTTAGGTGGCCAATGGTAGGAGGCAATAGGTGGTTCTGTAAAGGAAGCACCAATGTTAGGGTCAGTTTGCAAAATGGGAAAGTTACTGGTGATGATCCTGTGAAGAGAAGGTGTGCTCTGATGGAAAGGAAGCACTAGTGGAATTCGCCATAAGTCTCCATCTCCCAGCAGCCCTCTGGTTTAAATGATAGACTTATTTTCTACTAACATCTTTCAGCCATCCCTTTTTTCCCTAAAGTCTATTTGTTTTTGTACTCATGTAATTTATTTTTCATTTTCACCATAAGTCTCCATCTCTGACTCCTTCCCACACATTTGTCACCTTTCAGCCTTCTTATTGGGCCCTGTTAATTAGTCCCCACCTGAGAACTTCCCTAGCTCTTTCACTCCTATTATGCTTTATCTTTCCCATCATCACCTTTTTGTTTCACAGATTCTCTCTTAATCTCTTACCATTTACCACTTCTTCTCCCTGAGCCTCCCCTTTCTTCTTTACCCACACACATATATATATATATATATATATATATATCTCATTTTACCTCCCCTCTACACTAACTTTTTTGTTTTCCTCTTTTAGATATTTCCCGAAGAAGATCTATGGTCGAAATGTAGATTTTTAGCTCTATTTTCTATTTTCAGTGTGCATTTATGTTATAAGGTCCACTTTGTGGTGAAATGTGGGCACGTCTCCACTAACAAGGCTCTTCTTACTGAAAACGTGCCCGCACGTTTCACCACAAACTGACCATTATAACATAAAGAAACATTCGGAAAGCTGCAGGACAATCGAACATTCACTGTAATGGAGCACGCACCTGTACTCTCCCTGGCATCACATCCTAACGTTGCTGAGAAAGGGGGCAGAATTTGGGCTGCTTTTATGAATGAGAATTCCTCCATGACATGACACACTGTAATGAAATTATGTGTGTTTTTCACAGAAATGTATTACACTATGTGGAGCAAGAAAGATTCCCCTGGAAGTAAGGCACACATATATCGGGTGCAATGCTGTAACTTGGTGAATCTCTTTCATGTCTATTTCACAAGCAAAACAACAACAACAAAATACACACAAAAACAGTACAGCACTGTAGTGGGGTGGGGGGGGTCCAGAAAACAATCCCTTAATTTGGCCACGGGGTGCCGTGGTGTTCCAGCAGCAGATGCAGCAGTGTGAGTATTTGCAGCTGCTGCTGTTGGATTGTATCTACCTGCTACTGCTCAGCACCTACCCTCTCATTATTCTACTCCAGGGCTGCCCACACCAGAGCAATGTCGGCCTATGTTGCAGGGACTGTGGTGGGTCCACTGCAGGTAGTAACCCAGGTAGTGGTGGTGGTGGAGAGGGTGGTGCTGGTGGCTGTGGTGGTGGTGGAGCAGCTGCTGCATTGGCCCTCATCCTGCTGTATAGGTGAGGTCGGCCACTGCCACAGAAGGGCCAGCAGGTGGATGCCTGGCCCCTTCCGTGGCAGCCTGCCACTCTGCCTTGTGGTGGTTCAACATGTGGGTGCACTGGCCACCAGTCCCCAAATGTGTCCGCCGGGGTCCACGGCTCACCAGCACACTGCACACATGAAACATCATGACAGTGCTGTCTCCCCCACACAGTTAAAAAACTCCCACACTGGGGAGCTGCAGGGGGGACCAGATACAGTCCTAGCACCACTTTCAGTTTCCTGGAGCACCTCCTGTGGCTGTGGAGGTGGTGGAAAGGGTGCTGCTGGAGCCTCTACAGCTGCTACTGGTGGTGGTGGTGATGGCAGAGTAGGTGGATGTGCAGCAGCCACCGGTGGCACTGGTGCTGCTGCTGCTTCAATGAGGGGGAAGCAACACCCTAGAGTCGGGAGCGGTCCAGCAACACATGACCGCCCCCACGTGTGTGCACTCCCCTCCTGTGCCTGCACCCACGGGCCAGTGACTCTCCTTCTCCAGGGTCCATCCTTCCCACACAAGTCCCCGACCCCGACTATAAATAAGTCGATTCCTAGACTTCACCTGGCGTCCGCACTCACTTTCACACTCTCAGACACACACACACACACACACACACACACACACACACACACACAAAACAAAACAAAACTTATAAAAAAAAATTCACTACCAAAAAAATCACAAACACAATACAAAAACTAAAGAAAGATGTAGCTTTTAAAAAGGCAGTTTTTTCCCTGTTTAAAAGCACTAAAGCACTTTCTGACACTGACACCCAAACTATTACCTTGCATGCATATCTGTGCATGTAGAAAGTAGACAAAGATATACACTGGCAAAATAGAAAAAGGCAAAAATGAAAAACAAAGGACAAGCAATACTATGATACACACTGCATGTAATGCAAGGCCCTCCTCTGGTTTTAATAGCCATATGTCATGACTGTTGTTTACCAGCATACAATCAGTCATATTTCATTTGTATCCAGTACAACTGGTATAACAGTTGCCACACCAGTAGGTGTTCGAAACTGACATGGAGTGAAGTAAAATCCCAAAGGTAATTATTAATTTTTTTATGAAATATGGATGTGTAGTGTCCAAGCATCCAGATTGTTTATTTAGGGATTCGGATAATACCTTTGAGCTCAGAGCTCTTTTACAAAGGTTCCACATCAAACAGTGACAATGGCAACAATAACAAATAGTTTATATACAATACTCGAATAGTGGGTAGCTAGTATACAGTAAGGTTACAATGTCATTCATAGTACCAATGGTGATAGTACAGCATCAAGAGCATTCAACTTGGGTAAAAGATAATATTTGTATGTAGCGAAGGAGATAAATAGGTGTGACACCTAATGTGAGAGTCCAAGGAGGAGTCAAGATGAGGGAAAGGGGAGAACTGGGGGAGAGGGCTGCCAAAAGAAGTGGCTTTGTCTAGAAGGTTGGGAGGTAGTGGTAGTAGGTTGGTTATAAGGTTGATCCAGTGGGGGGAAGGCACAGGGAGAGGAAGACAGAGGTTGTGGGTGGGCATTGCTCCCATTGGGGGATTGTCATTGAGATGCATATAGTGTGCATTTGTGTGTGGGGGGGGTAAGGGTATGCACAGGGCATTAGTCACTGCTCATAAGCACTGCAGACTTTCAGGGAACTGTGGATGGCCTCCATTTTAGCTGTCACCTTTATCTGCATTTGGCTGGCAGCTGCTAACATTGCTGTCAGTGCACTATGTGATGTCCCCCCCTCTGTTTCTTACTTTGATTCTGATTAACACTGCCTAGTGGCTGCTTGATGATAGTATTTATTTATTTATGTATGCATATATGTATGTATTTGTTTACTGGGTGAGTGCACTGATCCAATAGCCAATTTTCAGGCAGGACCCAGGCCATATAGATGTTATCAGTGTTACAGAGGCAAGATACAATACAGGAGATAAAAAATACATAAGGTACAAAAATAGTTTACAAGATATGTTGCAGGAGATCCTGGGTAGGCGTACAAGACATATACAGCATGGTGTAGAAACAATGAGTGAAGTTATGTGCAGTATTTTACATACTCAAGGAACTGGGTCATTTACAGTAATTATACATACTTGCTGAGAAGAAAGGTTTAGAAGTTGTTGCTGTGGACAAAGGACAGTAGGTTGCTAAGATATAGTCATACAATGGCCATTCTGGGGAGCATGTACAATTGGCAGTAGACAGTAAAGCTTCTTTGTAGCATGACTTAAACAAACAATGTGAATCCAGGGAGTGGAGTGAGGAGGGTAATCTGTTCCATAGTTTGGGGGCTGTGGATATGACTACTATACCGCCCGTGCATGTGGAGAACTGGAGGTATCCAGCAGAAAACTTAAGAAGTTGTGGAGATTTCGGGGGCAGTGCTTAGGTCTGAGCAAGGGGAAAAGAGGTGACCAATCCCCATCCCTGATGGCTTTGTCTATTGTGCAACCAAGAAGGAGGTCTTTTCGAGACTGTAGGTGGAGTCAGCCAAGAGACAGATATACTGTAGGGAACAGTGATGGTCTGAGTAGCGTGCCAGGGCATGGGTCATTTTGTCATGGATAAAACTGCACACAGTAAACACGTGCATGGAAAACAGTATGCGGCAACACAGCGGTGCACATTATACTGCCACAACAGAAACGGTGCGCACCTGAACCATCTCTTTGTTTTTGTGGGGGGCTTTGCCCACCACACCCCCATATGTTGGGGGCTTAGCCCCCAGACCCCCCAAAATTATTATAATCAATCTGATGGGGTGTGGACACAGGGGCAAGAAGAATATCCTGATCAGCACTTGTCCTCAGTGTACAAACAAACAAAAAAAAGTTTCCCTAGCAGGAAATCAAACCCTGATCCTCCCCACCTTTCCACTGCTGGGTTGGGTGCTCTCACCACTCCAGCACAGAAGTGTCTCAACCAAGCTCTGGTCTGGTAGTGGTTACATCCACTTCCTCTTCCTGTGCACAGTGACAGGGGTAGCAATACTTGTGTATCGCTCATATACTCCTGTTGCTCTGAAGCACTACACACTATAGACCATGCGTTTCTTCATGAGTGATTTAGTCCATGACATAATGACCTGGTACTGCGTGCCAGCAGAACAAATCTGCATATATTGTTATATGTGATATGCATCCTAGATAGCTCATGAGCTGAAGTAATCCATCAGTGGAGAAGATTTCCCTGGGCTATGGCCAGTCATGCTTCAGGCAACAAGTTGTGCTTCAGCTGGTATGCTACTGCTAGTTTTTGGTTGATGCACTGGATAGTTTTTTTCAATTTGCTCGGAGAAGGTCAGTGCAGGGTCATGGGTGATACCCAAGTACTTCAAAGAGGACACTGTTATGGGGGGGGGGGGGCTGCCAGGAGATTTAATGCTGAGAGTGACTCCTTTTCTGGCAATTTTAGTCAGCTTGTGTTTGGATCCCAGGAGTATAGTCTTGGTCTTGTTAGAGCCGAACAGGCGCCTGTTTTCTGGGAACCACTGGTGTGTAGTGCAGTAGTTTATTGTAAGAGTGGTGGACAGCTGAGACATGGTGCTGTCACTATGGAACAAAACCAAGTTATTAGCATATAGAACGGTGTCACATGTAAGGCTGTCTTTGGAAAGAAAACTGATGAAAAGAAAGAGGAGGAGAAGGAGGAGCCCAAGGATGGAGTCTTGGGGGACCCCCATGTACACTGCCCTGGTGGAAGAGGTAGCCCCTCCAAGACTGATCTTTTGGGACCGGTCAACAAGGTAGCTTTGGAATTAGGTCTTAGTTCCCAAGGAGTACCCAAGGCCCTTGAGTTTGACAAGGAAGACATTGTGGTCCACCTGGTCAAAACTCTTGGTCAGGTTCATGAAAACCACACCTATGATGTTTCTCATGTCCATGTTCCTGAAGACATAATTGGTAAAAAGTGTTAAGACAGTGGTAGAGCTATAATTGTTATGGAAGCCGTGTTGCTGGGGCATAGAAGATTATACTTAGTGATGTACTCTGATAGTTAACAGTGTACCACTGGGTGGGTAATTTTTATGTAGCCTGTGGATCACCAGATTTAAAAATGGGGACAACTCTAGTTTTTTTCCAGATAGAGGGCACAGAGGATGTGGCTAGTGAAAGGTTGAGGACTGTGGTCAAGGTCTTGGCTAGGAGAGGGGCAGTAATTTTTAGACAGTCCGGGGAGAGACCGTTGCTACCCGGGCTTCCCCTGTTTGGGAGACCCAAAAGTAGCTTGTAAGTTTCCCTGGGGGAGATGGCCTTAAACTGGGATGGGGGTAGATCCTGATTTGTGATGTAGTCGAGGTGGGGTTTGTTTACTAGGTCTGACTGAGGCTGCTTGGTGAGATGGGTGGACAGATTCATAAACAGAAGCAGGAAACTACAGACCTGTTAGTTTAACCTCAGTGATTGGGAAAATAATGGAATCTCTTCTGAAGGAAAGAATTGTTGAGTACCTAGAGGTCAGAGGGGCACAGGACCCAAGGCAGCATGGATTCACAGCGGGAAGGTCATGTCAGACGAATCTAATAGATTTCTTTGACTGGGTGACCAAAGCAGTAGATCAAGGAGGGGCTGTGGACATGGCCTACCTAGACTTTAGCAAAGCATTTGACACAGTCCCACACAAAAGATTAATATACAAGTTGGCCAGCCTGGGAGTGGGTCCCAAGTTGGTAGCCTGGGTAAAGAACTGGCTGGAGAACAGGACACAGAAGGTAGTAATAAATGGAGTCCACTCTGAAGAAAGGGGGGTTACTAGTGGGGTACCGCAGGCTTCAGTACTAGGACCGGTCTTCTTTAATGTCTTTATAAGTGACTTTGCAGAGAGACTGGAATGAAAAGTATGTCTCTTTGCAGATGACACAAAGATCTGCAACAGAGTTGATACACAAGGTGGGGTGGAAAGGATGAGAAAGGGACTTGCCAAGGCTGGAGGAATGGTCAAATGTATGGCAGCTTAGATTCAATGCTAAGAAGTGCAAAGTAATACACCTTGGAAACAAAAACCCACAGGAAGAGTACACAATGGGGGGTGAGATACTAACAACATCAAAAATGGAAAGGGACTGGGGGGTAGTCATATCTGATGACCTAAAGGTGGGAAAGCAATGTGAGAGGGCAGTAAGGAGGGCTGGGGGGATACTGGGATGCATAGGGAGAGGCGTCACCAGCAGAAAACAGGAAGTTGTTATCCCTCTGTACAGACAGCTGGTGAGACCCCATCTGAGTACTGCATGCAGTTGTGGAGACAATCTCCAAAGAACATAGACAGGATGGAGGCAGTCCAGAGGAGGGCACTAAGATGGTGCAGTGTCTGCACCAGAAGACATATGAAGAGAGACTTAATGAGCTTAATATGTATAGCCTCAAGGAAAGGAGGGAGAGGGGAGACATGATAGAAACTTTCAAGTACCTCAAGGGAATGAACAAAGTCCAAGAGGGTAACATCTTTCAGAAAAAGGGGTGTGCAAGAACAAAGGAGCACAATTTGAAGATTGAGGGGGGATGGATCAGAGGTGATGTGAGGAAGTATTTTTTCACAGAGGGGGTTGTCGATGCATGAAACAGCCTTCCAGTGGAGGTTGTGGAGTCAAAAACAGTGGTGGACTTCAAGAATGCATGGGACAGTCATAAGGCAATTCTAGTAGGTGGGGGTGGGAAAAGGTAGGCTGTTGGTTAACTATGATCTGCAACTTATCCATTAGGTAGGGAAATGGGCAGACTGAGTGGGCCAAGCAGTCCTTATCTGCTGTCAAATTCTGTGTTTCTATGTTTCTATGAGGGTGTTGATTATCTCAGCGGGGTCAGTTCATGGGGCCCGCTGGGCTGGTTAGGCATGAAATTGGTTGATGTACTGTAGGGGAAGTCAGAGAGCCTATAGAGGACCAGAAATGATGTGGGTTACTTAGACTGTCACTGTGGAGCCTATGAAGGTAATTTGCCTTGTGTGACTTTATCTGTTGTTTGCATTGGTTTCACAATTGTCTATAGTCATTCCATAGAGATAGAGATTGGGAGGCCTTGAACACAGCATATTTGATGTCCCTTTCATTCATTTGGGAGAGAAGGTCTTGGGTGAGCCGTAGGGGGGTTTTCCCCTTGTACTCTTCATGTGGTTAGTGGAAAGTGTTTATCTTGACAGGTTAACAGGGCATCTGTGAAAAAGCCAGTCGCTGAGTAGGTGTCCCATAGGGTGTGCAAGCTAGCCCAGTTTATTTCCCATATGTCCTCAACCAGGTAGGTAGTGTCATAGTTGGAGAAGTCATGGAAAGTTAGATATTTGTGGGGAGGTTGTTTGGCCTTGGAGGACCAAATACAGTCTATGGGATGGTGGTCACTTACAGAGTCAGACATGGTACCAGTTTGCAGGGTCCTGTCCTCATGGTTTGTCACAATCCAGTCCAGTAAGGAGTGGTTCTGTGATCGATTGTTTGTTCATGTAGGTGAGTTGATGATTTGGGTAAGGTGTAGCTGTCTTAGCAGGACACTGTACTCAGTTTGGGTGGTGCTCAGTCAGTTTAGGTTCCAATCCTCCATCACAAGGAGTTTGCAGTGGGGGGGAGCTGTCCTAGGCCTGACAACAGGTTAGTTACACCTGGTATGCCTCCTTTGGGGGGGGTTATAGCAATATCCAATGTAAATTTTCTTTACAGACCCTAGATTGAGTTCGGTGATGAGCCATCAACTAGGGGAGTTTGAGGTGGAGCAGAGGGATATGGTAGCTCTGAAGGGGTCCTTAAAAAAGAGGAGTACCCCACTTTCCTTCTAAGATCCAGGTATATCATGTCTGAGCATGGTGTAGCCTGTCAGTTGGCAGTGAGAATCAAGGGATAGAGGGCTTAAACCAGGATTCTGAGATACCTAGTATGGCCAGCTTATAGAGAGCTATCCATGCTTCTAACTCCGTGAATTTGGAGAGAATGCTTACTTATTTATTTATTGAAATGTTTCACCAGGAAAGGCACACTGAGCAACAAGAGCTCGTCTCCCAGTGCGACCTGGGGGGAGTACAGATGGAGGATAACTCGCAGGTTATCAAGTCAGGTTATCAAGTCACATTGTACAAGTTACAGTAGAATAACACTTGGCACATTGAGGAACAAAGTACATAGAAAACGTGTCTGTGAGGCACACAGCACATATAGTAAAACATTGAGGCAGTATACAACATAGAATACTAAGCACAAATTGGGGCAGGACGAGACAGGCATGAAACAGGAAGTGCAGAGTTAGACAAACATATATAAGCCAGCTTCTGTAGCTCAAGCTAGGTGCCGCTGGTCAGGCAGTTGGGGGGGGGGTTGAAATAGCACTTGTGGGAGTCAAGTGCAAGAGCAGTTCACTGTGAGGTAGGTTGCCAGGGTGGTGGATAGAGAGAGAGTGCTGGAGAAGAGGTGAATTTGAGGGGAAGATCATTCCAGAGTTTGGAAAAATGGTGTGAGAAGGCAGCCTGGCCTACATTGGTCCTGCGCCTAGGGATTAGTAATTGATGGGAGTCAAGGGACCTGAGGGCATGAGCGGGGGTGAGGGTTGGCAGTAGCAAGTTGACAGGTAGGATGGAAGGGTGCCCAGACAGAATTTTGAAACAAATTTGGTACAGTGCAGAAGGTGGCGACTGTCGAGGGAAGGGAGTGCAAGAGAATAATAGAGATCGCAGTTGTGGGTGGAGGGCATCAAGAGCAAAATAACAGAAAGCGTTGAAGAGGGGGTCCAGTTGAGATAAGGTGGCCTTGGGCGCGGCACTGTGGGCTATATCACAGTAATCAAACAAAGGCAGGATCATCTTCTGCACTAGATCACGTCACACAACAAGAGGGAGGCTATTGCGGTGCCTATAGAGGGCACCGAGCTTGGGGCACAGTCTTTTAAGACTGCTTCGATGTGATCAGAGAAGGAAAGGTGGTGATCTAGCCATACCCCTAGGTACCGGAAGGTAGTGACATCCTCCAGAGTTGTCCCATCCAGGGTGTGGAAGGGGGTAAGGCAGGGGGACCTAGACAGACATTGTCTAGTCCCAAAGGTAATGGTGACCATTTTTTTAGCATTGAGAGAGAGCTGGTGGGAGCTGAACCAGATCTGAACTTTGTTGAAGTCGGCCTGGAGGTTGGAGGCTACGTCTTCTGAGGAGGAGCCGGTGGCGAATAAGACCGTGTCATCTGCATACATATGGATGGAAGGAGATGAGCAGGTTTGTGGCAGGTCGTTAAGAAAAATAGAGAATAGAATGGGGCTGAGTACTGACCCTTGGGGGACACCAGTTGTCATTGGGGGGGGGAGAGGTGACATCAGCAATTCTTACTGATTGAGTTCGGCCTGAGAGGTAGGCACAGAACCAGTTGGTGGTGAAATCAGATGGGCCAGCTTTCCAAAGGCTCGATAACAGCAAGGGGTGGGATACTGTATCCAAAGCTTTAGTGAGGTCTACGAAGATGGCCGAGGTGGTCAGCCCATTATCCATTCCGGAAAGGATAGTATCTGTGAGCCTTAGCAGGGAGGAGGCAGTAGAGTGACCCTTCCTGAAGCCAGGTTGGAATGGCGTGAAAAAATTGGAGGCTGAGAGATAGGAGGTAAGTTGGGCAAGCACTAGGTGTTCTTGTAGTTTTGCAAGAGTTGGGAGGAGAGAGATATGGCGGTAGTTTGAAGTGGAGGTGGGACTCCCCTCTTTGGAAAGGGGGATGACAATGGTGTGCTTCCATGACTGGGGGACAGTTGCAGTGGCAAAAGAGTGGGGTTGCTACTGCTGGGGTGAAAAGGTATAGGAGCTTGGTGTCCAGCTCGTTTGCTGATTTACCTTTTGAGGGGTTGAATGACAATAGGGCATCAAGGGCTTCAGTTGGTGAGATGTCTTTGAAGGTGAAGGAGCGTGGCCTGTGTGCTTTCATAGTGTCTGAAGTAGGTCTGCATGGAGCACGATTGGGCAGGGAGGAGAGAAGAGTTGAGGCACAAGAGGAAAAATACATGTTGAACTCATCGGCAACAGCTCATGGATACAAAATAGTAGTGTTGTTTACAAATAGGAGTGGAGTGGGATTAGCAGCTGGTGGAGAGAAGAGGGAGTGAATAACCTTCCAAAATTTGGATGGGCTGTTTAAGTTAGTTGGGAGGGAGGAGCTGAAGTATTCCACTTTAGCTAGACGAGTAGCTTTGGTGCATTTGTTGTGTAACATACGGTAGGAGGAGAGGTATTGGGGGAGTTGTGTAGATTTATGTGCTCGCCATGCTTTGTTGCGTGCATTTTGGCAGGCTATGAGTTCCTGGGTGATCCATGGCAGGTGCTTTCCATGTACCCCTGTGTGACGAAGGGGGGCATGTGTGTTCCAGACATTGAGGAACATGTTTTGGAAATGCAGGAGAGCCTCATCTATGGAGGTGGTTATAGCAGGAAGGACCCAGTTAGCCAAGGCTAACTCATCAAGCAAAAGGGTGAGATTAAGGGATTTGTAGGAGCGTTGTATGAGAAATTTACGGGGTGTTTTGGGGCGGTGAATTTTCCGGACTATGAATATGGCACAGTGGTCACTCATGGAGTCAGGGAGTAAGCCTGCATTGATGACTCGGTGTGGGTGGGTGATAAGAGCCCAGTCTAATAGTGAGAGGTTGCCAGTTTTGTGGTTTAGGCGGGTGGGCTTGATGATAGTTTGCAACAGATCAAGTGAGACATTTTCAGTACGGGCTTTCTTCAAGGATGGAGCTAGCCAGTTGTGGTTGAAGTCACCTAAAATATATAATTCGCCTTTGGGGGTTAGGGAGGACATATGCAAGAGGAGGTTGGTAACTGATGTTGTTGGTGTACCTGGCCGGCAGTATATTCCTGCAATGTAAACAGGGATTGAGAAGAGCAGCATCAGCTGCACCAGTAGAAGCTCGTGGGCATTGGGCTCAGCCTTGGCTAGGACTACAGAGAAGTGTAAGTCTGAGTTTACACAGATGGCCATTCCACTGCCTCTGGCTGATCTGTTCTGATGAGCCAGGACGCAGCCTGGTATTGCAGTTGAGGGATCAGCTATATTTTTGTTTAGCCACATTTCAGAAAGGGCGATGACATATGGGTCATAATGTGCTGCGAGTACTTGGAGTGAGTCAAGTTTGAGGGTAGACTTCTTATGTTTAGGTGCAGGAGTCGCAGGCCACATGGAAGGGGGCCTCTAGCTGGATTTGTAGTAGTTGATGTATAGGTGGAGGGGCCCACTACATTTAGAGAGGTGGAGGTAGATAGGGGGCCAGGATTTGGGTGTATGTCCCCTGCAGCAAGGAGCAGAAGGGTGATTGTTAGGTGGTGTGCTACCAGCTGAACACGCTATACAGTGAGCGGGCACCATCTCAGTTGTGGTGCAGAGCGACTGTGGGTGGTTGGACGGAAGGTAATTAGGTGAATTACCCAGGAGCATAAGGGATTGAAAAGGAAGGGGCAGGGACACGAGGAGAAGTGAGTCCATTTTTGGAAGAATAGAGAGTTGGTCACCGGGTTGGATGAGTAGGGGAGCCTAGTCAGCTTAGGAAGGATAGCGGGTGGAAGTGTGGGGGAAGTGGGGGGCAAGTGGGACACATGAGGTGGGAGGCAGAAGAATAGGGTAGCAAGGAAGAGCAGGTATCTGGGTACCAAAGGATCAGCAAGCATTGTGAGCTGGAGCAGAAATTAGATGTAAAAGGGCAGAATTTAGTGAGATTAAATGCTGAGATCGGTAAGCTTGACTGGGCAAGAAAGGAATAGCTTAAGGGATAGGGTAGGTAGGTTCAGAAAGTTAGCTTGAAAGAAGCAGATGGGAGAAATGCTAGGGGGTCACCTAGTGGGGAGCACCGATAATCTGCTAATGGGAAATGTGGGTGATTGTTTTTTACCAGTCACATGACCTGTAGATCTGTATAAATACAATTGCTCACCAAGGGTGGTGGTGGGGGCGGTGGGGAGCTGACGCATAGTGTCAGTGGGGTGCTCCTCAGCCTGAGGGTGTCCGCAGCTGAGAATGCTGTACCTTGTTTGCTTTGGGGCTTCGGGTTGGGCACGGCAGAATTCAGGGGAGGGCAGCTTCAGGAGCCCTCACGACCTCCAGCAGGGAGCTGCAGAGAGAGATACAAAAGGTGAGTGAATTGCAGGACAAATTAAAGCTGGAAAAAAGGGGGGCTGGTCAAGTAGGGGGAGGGAGCATACAGTCACCATGGAAGGGCTACTGAAACCCTATACTGCTCAGTACATGAATTACTTAGAAATGCCCAGCTTGAAAACTAAACAAATGTGTAGTTTTTTTTTTGTTTGTTTTAAATACCCAGCATTTACTGAGCATTTAGTTAAAACAAGCACCAAGAGCTAGGAAAATTGATGTCTCTAGCACTCTTAGATAATGTGGCTTTAAATAAACTTTACAGCACAGAGAGCTTAAAATCAGTAATTACCAAGGAAATGCAAACAATCTTAAGAAAGGCAGAGAGAGAGCTAGGTGACATTATTTCATTAGCCCTCCAAAAAGTTATTCCTGTGCAGTTATGGTCCGAGTTTGAATTTTTTTTTAAATGGCACCAAAAAACTCCTCAGCCTGAGGGTGTCCACAGCTGAGAACGCTGTACCTTGTTTGCTTTGGGGCTTCAGGTTGGGCATGGCAGAATTCAGGGGAGGGCAGCTTCAGGAGCCCTCATGACCTCTAGCAGGGAGCTTGTTTGCTTTGGGGCTTCAGGTTGGGCAGAATCCGGGGGCTGCAGACATTTAGGTGGACAATTCTTAACCCATTGTTCTTGGTCCAGTAGGGGTTGGAGTGTGTAATGGGGATGTTGGTAGGGCCTGGATTTCTCTCAACATCCCCTGCTAGTGGCAGAAGTGCAAGCAAGGGCTCATAAGAACAGTTAGTGTGGGGGGACAGTGCAGTAGGAAGATTCAGGGTCAGTGAGTGAATGAAATACCCAAGGAGGAGGTGATCTCTACTGGAAAGGAAGGCAAAAAGAACATGGCCCTGCATGAAGCATGGTCCAGTGTCCACTTTTGTTGAGGGGTCGATTGGCTTGTGAGAGGGCTTGAAGTATTATAGTAGTGCCTGGTCATGTGACAAAGTGAATGCACAAAGCTTCGTGCCTAGGTGAATCCTTGTTATGAGGGTGATTAGCAATGGAATTAATGCAGGTTTCATGATTTGGGGAAAGGGGGAGCCGATGTGGTATTGTGGTGAGACCCAAGTATTGGATGGCATACTGACTGGGAACTGGGCTCAGAGTAGGTTCACCCTGACTACATGGTTTGTAAATTTGGAGAGGGTTGGAGGGATAGTGACATCTTGTTATGAACAGCACTCTCTGCAAGCTGCATGCACAATTGCATAAATGTTTGCCTAAACCATGTGCCCTGACTCCAGTGCAAACCATTCTCACACCCTCCACAACACTTCAGGCTAGCACAACAGGCCAATAGAGGAAGCATTTGTGTTATGGGCAGGAGTCCTCACTGACATGCACCCTGCAAGCTATGAGCATACATTCCAGTCACAGTAAACATCTGTGTCCATTCTGCACTACTTTTGTAAATTGCAATGGATGCTGACAGGATGCATGGCTTTCAATATCCAGCTTGCAAAACTAGACAGGACAGCAGGTGGAGTTCTAGGTTCATTCATGCTTCCATATGCAAATGGCATATACCATGTCTGTGGGGATAATATACAAATGAGTAGAGGGGTCACATGACAACCCCACTAGTTCTTATATGTAAGTGGGCTGGATTTTCACAGAGCTACATCTGTTTTTCCAGCACAGTTGGCTGACATTGGCCCAGACTGTTAGATATCATAAGAGGTGGTCTAACTTCTGAATGCTATTCTTGTGAATTGTACCCTAAAAACTATGCATTCATTAAAGTTCTGACACATGCAACATTTTTTTTGTCGTAAATTGGAAAAATTGTTGGAAATGCATCAGGATGCCTGAAAATAGGCCGCAGACATCCTTACATATTTTGCAGGACACAGCTGCATTGAAAAACATGAGACAAGTGCTGCACCCAGGGCTTTTAATATTCCACATTATCTCAGTGCCTAAGGCATGGGCAGGTCAACGGGAAAGACACAACTGCCATTGCAGCAAGTCCTTCGAAAGTCCATAACTGTCATTGATACAATAACACAAACTGTTACTGTGGAATAGAAATTATTCACTTTACATTTTTTTTCACTATATTCTCACATTGTACAAACCCGAGAAAATAAATGTACACTGAATATACAGTAACTATCAGCTGTACTTGATATATTGGCATTCTTAAGTGACTCCATTGGGGTGTACAAATTATCCGTCTACAAAACCAACCACTCATCTCCATTTAAAGACAAGAAGAAAGACGATGGCCATTACCAGAGGAGGACAATGTGTATCAGTGGTTGTGGTGGTCTGGTGGTCTGGGAAAGGGTGAATGGGACAGGCATAACAGGGAATGTGGTGGTATAAAGTGGTCAGGTGAAGAAACATAATAACAGTAAATTTTGAGGAGAATGATCAGAGATACGAAGTGGCCAAGTGAAGGCAGACAAGTGGGGCTGTAATTTTGGTGTGCATAGATTGAATTGTGATGGCGTGGTGGTGACTTACAGATCCCATGGTCAATCGTGGTACAGAAGTTGACCAGTATTCTATTTTTATTCATACTTTATATTTAGATATCAATTGATTGATGGGAACTAAGAAAATAAGAAAAGAGTAAGAAATATAAGAAACATTAACACTCTTGGTTTTAAAATCACTCAGATACAATTGAGAGTGGGAAGGCTGACATCTCCTGACTGACCTGTAAGTAACAAAACAAGAGACAATGAGGGGTTAGAATAAACATGTTTTAAGTACACAAGAAACAATACAACAAAAATGAAATAAATGAAAAATGAAATTTACTAGCTTACTTGTTATCCAGTACAAGTTGTTGGTTAAGGCACTCTTTATGTGCAGCTGCAATACAAGCATCCTTACATCTTCACAAGCATTCCTCTCTACAAACTGCAACCTTGTGGAAAGCTGCTACCAGCCACTGAGCATTCTTCAATTTTACATTTGACATGCGGAGGTCCACGTTAACATAAGAAGACAAAACGCCACTGACAAGATGTGAAATCAGACCAGAGTACCATGTGGTGAATGCACTTTTCATTTAATCTTTAAACTTGTTCAGTCTGATGTCCAAAGACTGTAACAAATCAGGTTGTGCAATTAAACCTCTGTACTGAGAAAGATAAATGTATACTTTTGTATTAGTAATTAGACTGACTAATTGTTGAGAAATGGCTGGAATGAAGTGGTATGTGTGGGCAGCCAACCTCCATTGTTATTCTGTAGCCAAGTGTACAGCAATCAGCATTTGTTTACATACTTTTGAACTGCAGTAACCCTGTCTGATCCTGGTGGGGAGGAAGTGGATAGGTGAACTGTGCTGTGGTGATTGCAGGATACTACTGGAGAGGTGATGATGTTGTATGACTGATCAACTGTCAGGTAAGAACCTCAATCCATTCATGTTATCACCTTCCAATCTGAAAAATTCAGTTTGATGGCTTTTAGTATCTTTGATACTTTGATTTAATTATATTATTATTCAGATTTGTTTTCCTTCTGCCCTGTTAAAGACTATAGTGTGGTGGTATCCTGGTTAAAATATAATCATTGTTATTATCACATTAGCACAGTAGTTTCATCATTTAAACTACTTATTTTATATATTCTACAGTAGAACTGTGTAAAACATTTCCAGTTGTCAGTTTAGCTTCATAATCAGATAGGGCCACTTAAGCCCTTTACGGGTGCCTATTAAACTTCAAGTGGTATTAGAGATATCAATCCCAAATCCTTGATTTATTTTATTTCTAGTAAGCCTGTTTTAGTTTATGCCATCCCTTATTTCAGCTAATTGTAATCCATCCAAGTAAGTGCAGTATGAAATTGTGACTGCCAATTCTCAGAAAATACAAAATTTGCTCCTGTAGAATTTTCCCCAAAAATGGGAGTAATTTTCTTGAAATTCTGCCTTAAACTGCAGCATTTTGAAGTTCAAGTTATTAGTTCAAGTTCAAGTTTATTACAGGAAGAAACTCCATTGAGCAATCTCATTCACAAGGAGGTCCTGGTAGATAATACAGAAGTATTACATGCTGCAAAATATATAAACGGTTGCATGGCAAAAACATATATCACAATATAATGGTGCATACAAACAGAAGCATATTATTGGCACAAGCAATCCATAATACATATAGCATAATATACAAACAGTGTTACAGTGCAAAAACAGACATCACAATACAATGGTGAGTACAATCAGGAACATGTCATTGGTATCAAGCAATCAATAGAAACATAGAAAAATAGAAAAATAGGGAATACAATTGATACAGAACACTAAGTAACAAAGATTGTAGAGAAGGAAGGGGGCTCAGAGGTGACATGGAGAACTAAGTGCTTAAATGCTAACAGGGCTATGATGGGGAAAGGACTAACCATTACAGCAATGATACATTTCTTTGAGGGTAAGGTAGGCCAGAGGTTTGAAGACACGTAAGAAGATAGTAACCAGAAGCTGGCTAGCAGGTTAGATAATTTACCACATATAAGCCATCAGACCAAGTAAAGCTGTGAAAGAGAGGTTCGGGGAACTGGAGAACTAAAATGTTGAGATCTTGTCTGAGTGTATCAGGTGGAGCACTACCTATTGCAACAATGGCAAGTTTCTTTAAAGGTTTTGATAGCCAGGGATTTAAAGAGGCTCACAGAGACAAGTTCAGGCAGTCTGAGCACTGACTGGATTTTGTTCCAGACTGACAGGATAACATAGCTAATAGCACCTCTGCCATAAGAAGTGCGCACTCTGGGCACATCCAGTAGGATGAACGTGGATTTCCTTAGTGAATAATTATTTTGTGTCCTATGAATGAGTGAGCAGATAGATTGTGGCAGTTTGTTCCCCGAGATTTTTCAACATCCAACAGCCAATATGGAGCATCCATCTTGCGGTAAGGAACGTCCAGCCTACAGCCTGATATAGGTCATAATGATGCATCCTGTAAGGTACGTTTGTAATGAAGCACAGGGCATGGTGAAAAAGTATATCAAGTCTATGCAAGTTAAATGCTGAGCTGCAGTTGTATATAATGTCCCTATAATCCAACAGTGGGAGGAAGGTGGCTTGCACTAGTCTCCGTCTTATGTCCTCTGTGAAAAGGGATGTGTTCCTATAAAAGAACCCTAGCCTCACTTTCAGTTTCTTTGTAAAACAGTCGATGTGAGTGCTGAAGGTCAATATGCTGTCAAGCCAAATTCCCAAGTACTTAAACTTGTCCACAACCTCCAAAGAATCCCCAAAGATGGTTGTAATGGGGGCTGGTATAACCTGAATGTGTAAGGATGCTGATGGATGGGTGGAGGTGAAATACATCACCTTGGTTCTCTTCCAGTTCAGTAACAGTTTATGGCTATTGGCTAATTAGGTTAAGCTGCAGTTAATTGAAATCAAACTGAAGGTCAACGCAAGCTTCAAGCAGCGAAGGTTTGGATGTGTCCAGCACAGTGTCATCTGCAAAAAAATTAAGCTTGGATTTGTGGATGTTATTGCCCGGGGAGTTAATATAGAGGGAACATAACAGAGTCTCTAATAGGCACCCTTGGGGAACTCCTCTTGTAATCATTAGGGGAACTGAAAGGAGCCCATCAGCTTTAATCCATTGCAACCTTCCCATGAGATAACTGGAAAACCAGTTTACAGAGGGGCTGTCCATACCTAGTGACCTAAGACTGAAAAGGAGAAGGTTGTGGTCCACTCTGTCGAACACCTTACTCAATTATAAAAAGACAGCACCCGTGGATTGCTTGGCATCAAGGGCAGTGAACCAGTCATTAGTTACTTTAGCCAAAGCTGATACAGTGCTGTGGTCTGTTTAAAACTGGACTGCAGTAGATTAAATAAATTTGAGTTTTCTAGGTACTCCTTTAGTTGATTGTTTATTTTTTTGAGGAGTTTGGACAAAATTGATAGGATGGAGATGAGTCTATAATTATTGAGATCACTTCGGTCACCGGACTTAACTAAGGGCAGTATGTAAGCAGTTTTCCAACAGGAGGGAACTGTGGCACAAGAGACAGACAGATTAAAAATGTGCAAAATTAGTGCAGTTAACAGGTGACTCCCTAGCTTTAAAAATGTGGACTCAATCCCATTAGCACCAGCACTCTTCTTAGTGTCTAATTGTTCAAGAGGTCTTTGGCTTGCTTATAGCATGCTGGAGTCAGTGGAAAGGAGTCATGGGGCTTCAGGTATTGGGGGGCATCTGTGGGTGTGGAGCTACCAACCAGCCCAGTGGCTGGTGAGGAATCAAATGCCAGACCTGCTGTAGAGAAGTGGGCATATAATTTTTCTAAGATGGTGCCTTGGTCGGAGATCATAGTACCATCCGTAATGATTTTTATAGGTATGGATGGAGGGGTTTTATGGCCTTCAACTGATCTGATCATCTGCCATATTTGGGATGGGTTGCATTTAGCCTCCTCCAGGGTTTCAATGTAGAAATTAGCCTTGGTTGTTCTAATGAGCTTAATGCATGCATTTCTGGAAGCTCTGAATGTCTGCCAGTCTGGAGGGGATTTAGGTTGTCTTGAGCAAGTCCAAAGTTTGTTATGATGGGTAAGAGCAGCTTTCAACTCCAAAGTGAACCAGTGGTGGGTAACCTTCCTTATCCTATTTTTTACAAGTGGATTGTGCTTATTGGCTAAATTTGTAAGGATAGTATTCAAGATAGTAACTGCTTCATCCACTGAGGTGGCCAGATATAAATTTTTTTTTCCATTAAATCTTTATTCCATTTTTGGTTACAGAGAATGAATCAATAGGCAACAAGCACAAACATATGTGTACTCAATCATGCATATAACAACAGGTAGTAGAATACATCCTCTGCAACACCCTCCTAAAATCCCCACCCTCCCCCATCCCTTCCCTTCCCTTCCCCTCCACCACCCCAGCACAAGACCATCTAAGCTACTGACCATCAGTCAGCAGGGGATCTATGAACACCTACAATGAGTAAATAGTATGAAAGGGACCCCAGATCTTGTTAAACCTAGGAAGTTTGTTTTGAAGGATGGCTATCATTCTTTCAACCCTCAAGCTGGCGAGTAATTCCTCCAGCCATTCCGTGTAACTTATCATGACAGAATCTT
Organism: Neoceratodus forsteri; assembly: GCA_016271365.2. Taxonomy (NCBI): domain Eukaryota; kingdom Metazoa; phylum Chordata; order Ceratodontiformes; family Ceratodontidae; genus Neoceratodus; species Neoceratodus forsteri. The sequence goes on from CM057450.1 coordinate 1,646,522,709, forward strand.
TCCAGTGTCTAAGAACTACTTTTTTAAGAGTGGCGGCAATTAAGACCATATGGAACCTCCTACTCCTGATGGGGATACGAGAAACGTCCCTCAGCAAGCATATCTCAGGAGTGAAAAGGTCTTCCAGGCCCAGCATTGGGTCCGTTCTGCTTTTAATCTCTGTCCAAAGCGGAGTTATCTTCGGACAGTTCCAGAAAATGTGCATCAAATCCCCAACCCTCGCATGGCACCTATTACATGTGGGATCTGCCACCATTTTTAAGCTAGCCAGCTTCTGCAGGGAGTAGTAAATGTTATGGAGAATTTTAAACTGTATCAGTCTCAGCCGGACCTGCAGAATAAGTTTGTGGCAATTTTGCCAGAGGACAGTCCAATTGATTTCCTCATTAGGAAGCACTGAGGCCCAGTATGGGCAAGGAGCCAGATTTTGGGAGTAGGCCCAACCAAATAATACTGTGTATACTTTGGAGACCGCATGGGAGAGGCCAACTAGCGGCCCCAGGGTTTCATAAAATTTTACTTTCGGAATCTGGATTGACCTCATACCCATCTTACTGAGTAGAAGATGTCGGAGCTGATACACTTTAAAAACTGCTGTGGTGGACATTTCAAATTTATCCAGAATTTCCAAGGAGGAGAGTACCTTTCCATCAACTGTGAGAAAATCTTTTAAATGGTATGCACCGGGCAGGGTCAGCCAGGTGGGATTGAGAGGTTTGCTATCGATTAGAAAACGCGGGTTACCCCAGATAGGCTGCGACCAATCCCTGAGGTGATCATATTTTAGAAAACTGCAAAGCTGCATGTGGTTCCTCACTGAGATCCCTATTGGGGAATTTCGTAAGGGGGAAGGGAGGAATTTCGGAGTAAGATAAAGGAGGGTCTCAGGTGCCAAGCCATACTTCTGAATGAGAGCTAACTCAATTTGTAACCATAAAGGCACATACGATGGCTGTACTAGGGAATCCGTACCCTGTATCCACCTGAGATATTTATTAACATGACCCGCCCAGAAATAAAGAGCAAAATGTGGTAGCCTTAACCCCCCCAATGGTTTGGCCACTGCCACCTTGTGGTAGGCCATTCGAGCCTTCTTATATCCCCACACAAAATTGGCTATAAGCCCATGGAGTTTTCTAAACCACGAGAGTGGTAACCAAACATTTAACATACTAAGGGGATAAAACAACCGGGGGAATACATTCATCTTAACTAAATTTATCCTTCCCCATAATGAAATTGGAAGCTGCACCCATCTTTTCAAGTCTAAGTTAATGACATGCACTAGGGAATCCAGATTTAACTGGCGTATACGTGTCGTGCTCCACGTCAATGTAAGACCCAGGTACTTTATGGAGTCAGACTTCCAGACTAAACCAAGCTCAGTAATCTCTTGTTTAAAGAGATTCTTACTAAGGGGATATACAACGAATTTATCTAAATTTAATTTGTAATTGGCCAGACTACTAAATTCGAATAATTTCCAGTAAAGCTGGGATAGATACCCTCGGATTGGAGACGTATACCAGGAGATCATCTGCATATGCTGTTACTTTAACAGTATTGTCTAGGATTTTAATACCGTTTATTTCTTGTTTATGCATTATACCTCTGATAAGGGGTTCCAGATAAATATTAAAAAGAAGGGGGGACAAAGGGCATCCTTGCCTGGTACCTACATACAGAGCAAAGGGATCTGAGGTAGCCCCATTACAAGTAACCCTGACTGTAGGGTTTAAGTAAAGGGAGCCTACCCACTTTAAAAACGCCGGCCAGATATAAATTTTGCCAGTTAACACATTGAAGGTCAGCTAGGAAATTGTCAGTTTTAAATTTGCACAAACATCACTTTATGACAAATTTGGAGCAAGAGGGATGTTTTTCTTGGATACAAGTGCATATGACAATATTATGGTCACTCAAATCGTTATTTATTTATTTATTTATTTATTTCGTTTTTGTTGACTGGGTAAGTGCACTAGACAAATTCTGCCTATTTTCAGGCATGACCTGGGGGAGAAGGGGATTCAGATGAATGCCAACTGACTTTGAACCAGATTAAGCTGTTGGTGGTATTTTAGTGAATGATTATTGTTATGAAAGACAGCTGTGTGCGATATTTTATGGGGACAGTTAGTGAGAATTACATCTAGGATGGCAGAGATGCAGCAAAATTTTATTTTGCTGGTGAAATTCTGGCAAAATTGGGAATTTCGCCCCACACAATATTTTGTGAAATTTGTGCATTCTGCCAGAATTTTGCTGGTGCGAAATGCGGAATTAAAAATAAAATTAAGAAAAAGTGTTTTCCCCCCTCCCATCCACAGCCAAGACCCCACATCCTTGGTGTCTACTGGTCCCACCCCTGGCCAATTGCCAGCCCACAATAAGAAGAATCCCCCCTCCAAGATTCAGCACCATCCCCATCCCCATCCATAATTTGAACTGAAGGTAACTTTCCCTGGTGTCTAGTGGCTCCACCCTCCTGGCCAATCACCAACCAATGAAAAATGATCCCCCCACAGAATCACACCCATACCCCCACCCCCAGTAGTCAAGTGTTAGTGCCACCCACTGGGGCCAACATCAGTATTTGTAATGTGATTTAAAAAAAAGAAAACCCCATTCCTTGGTGTCTAGTGGACCCCCCACCCTGTCTGGTAGTAATCCCACTCCACCCCCCATCCTCCCATCTAGAAATGAGACCCCACAGTGGGTCACCGGCACAGCCCTCCACTCATCTTCATGACCGGCAGCCCAAATGAGCTCAATGAATGAGCATGTGCTTGTACAAGCATGTGCTCATTCACTGCAGCTCCAGTCCCAGTCATCTTACAGACCAGTTTTCAAGCGGTGGGGAGGGGGGCGGTTCCAGTCACTCTTTCTCCCAGAGAATCAAACCACCGAAGTAGGAGTCATGGATTGAGAGCCTCAGGCAATGAATCATCTACCAATAATGACTCTCCTCCAGACAGATCAGGGCTACCTAAGCTTTTGCCCCAGCAGCAACAGCCTGTTTCTGTTGTTGACTACAGTAGGAGGGGACCTCAAAGTAGAGAAATTAGCACCCCCGTCTCTTCTTGAATGATGTCCATGGAGGGAAAACAATTGGAATTTCTTTCTTTTTTTCTTTCTTTTTTTTGTTAGCTAACAAGATGGTTTAATTTTTCTTATGTAATATGAATGAAGCACACCTGCACAATATTGGCTAATACATGATTTTCTGCAGTGAAGTGGCATGATTCAGATACACTGTTGGTAATAAAAGAAACATGCACACTTTCATGCAAGAGCTGCACTTGGTGGCCCTGTAGGAAGAGACAAGTGTAAAAACGCAGGGAATCCTCAGGTACCAATGACTTCAGTAATTCTCGAACAGGCTCACATCATTTGATAGTTCTGTTGAAGTGCATTCAGTAGCAGATAAGAAAACAGCATGCCGGCAACCTGTGCAAAAGCAATATCAATATCAATTCCAAGCCCACCAATCACACACACCCATGTTCTGTTGAATCCAGGTCTTCACCACACTAACACATCCCTGTTGGTGAATATTTTCAATGCCCTTTTTCTGGATATTCCCACCACGGTTTTCCTACATTTTCTTGTAGCAGCTGATGGGGACTGCTGCATTGATGAACCCAAGTGTGATGTTAAACCAGTCTGTGTAATTCATGGTGGATGGGAGGGGCGGATGCTTTTTTTAAATATTGTCATCCCCCTGGCTCATCTCAAATGTGGAATTTCGCCCGCGGTTGGTGAAATTATAATTTTGTGGGTGAAATTCCACATTTCGCTGGGAGGAGGGGGATTTCGCATTTCACACCTGTAAAATATTTTGCAAAATGTGGGGATTATGCTAAATATTTTGCTGGGCAAAATTTTGTAATTTCACACAACACTGGATGGAGCTGTTCTCCTTGTTTCTTGTGTTGATCCAGGTGGGTTCCATAGTAAGCTGTGAAATGCCAAGCTCATCGCATGAGTCCTTTAGGACGTTTGCCCTGGTTGAGAGTCAGTCTAAGTTCAGGTCACCAAGGATAATAGTTTCATTGGTGCTGGTTTCAATAAGATTCCTAAGTATTACAGAACAGTGTGGTAAATTGCAGAAAATATTCCATGGAACTGATTGCTTTTTTTTTTCCTTTTTATCGGGTAAGTAGAAACTGGTGTAACTGGGACCATAAATAGGAAGTGAAGACACTATTGCAGCTGGGAGGAGAAACTGAATAACTGTGAGGTGACAGTGCTGCAACTGACACGGACACTGGTGTAACTGTGAAAAGACAGTGGTGTAACTGGTGATGAGACACTTACATACTGTAGCAGCTTTGGTGAAACACTTACATCACTGAAAACAGGGGGATGCACTAACAAAACTGGGAGGAGACTCCGTTACAGTTGAAAGGAGGCACTGTCATAACTGGGGAAACAGTAGGGAAAACTGGGAGGAGGCACTGTGTTAACTGGAATAGTAATATGTAAAATCATGAATCTATGCCAAGTGAAATAGTGTAACACTTTGTAGGCACTTCACCAGTGAAATATCACTACATGTAATTTTCTTAAAAAAGGTTTTCAAAATAAAAAAAACACATAGAAACAGAATTTTCTGACAGATAAGAACCACTGGGCCCACCTAGACTGCCAATTTTTCCCTACCTATAGTATTGCTGCAGTTCCTATTTGATCTCTGGACCCCTCACCCCCGCTTCCTTCCTTTCCGTAACATTCCCTTATGCTTGTCTCATGCATTCTTGAATCCTACCACTGTTTTGCCACCACCACCTCCGCTAAAAGACTGTTCCAGGAATCCACCACATTCTCTGAAAAAGCACTTCCTCACATTTGTCCTGAATCTACTCCCTCTAGCTTTTTATCATGCCCCCTTGTCCTTGAACACTTTTTTTCTGAAAAATACTTCTCTTTTGTACCTTGCTTACCCACATGAAGTATTTGAAGTCCTGTATCATATCCCCCCCAACTCTCTTCTACAGTGTACATATTTAGGTCCTTTAATCTCTCCTCCTATGGCTTCTGATGCAGTCCCTACACCATTTTAGATGTCCTACTCTGGACCGCTTCCACTCTGTCTATGTCCTTTCTGAGATGTGGTCTCCAGAATCGGACATAGTACTCTAGGTGGGGTCTTACTATTGAACTATACAGAGGCAACACCACCTTCCTCTTTCTGTAGGTAATACTCCTACCTATGCACCCCAGCATATCACTTGCCCTCTTGATTGTCTTATTGCACTGCCTGTCCACCTTTAGGTCATCTGATATGATCACTCCCAGATTGCTTTCATGCTTGGTGATCATCAGTACCACCCCACCCACGTTGTACTCTGCTCGTAGGTTTCTGTGTCCCAAGTGCATTATTTTGCACATTTTCACATTGAAACATAGCTGCCATACCCTTGACCACTACTCAAGTTTTCTAAGGTCACTGGTCATCCTTTTCACCACCCCCATAGTATCCAATGTATTGCAGAGTTTGGTGTCATACTCAAAAAGACAGACCTTCCCTTCCATCTCCTCTGCAATGTCACTTTTAAAAACATTGAAGAGGACCTGTACCAGCGCTGGTTCCTGAGGCATCCTGCTGGTCATCTGCCATCCTCTGAGTGAACTCTGTTTACCACCACCCTCTGGCACCTATCATTAATCAGTTTCTTACCCACTTTGCCACCTTTGGACACACTCCTAAGCTACCCAGCTTGCTTACTAGTCTCCTGTGTGGAATAGTTTTGAGAGCCTTACTTAAATCTAGGTAGGCTACATCATCTGCTCCACCCTGATCTAGTTCCTATGTCACCTAGTCAAAGAACTCTATCAGATTCATTTGATATGACCCCCTTCCCCCAATAAGTCCATGCTGCCTTGTGTCTTGTAACACACTGGAGTCAAGACATTTCACAATCTTTTCTTTCAGGGAAACCACCACTGGAGGTCAACAGTGAATTTGCCGACCTCCCGCACAGCAATGGCACAATACTGACACCTGTATTCTGCTATCTCAAAATGAAGTGTTTTTTGCATGGGGCTAGGCCCTCTGCACCCACTGTGTGGGGGGGCTCTACCTTCGGCACCCCCCCCCCCAGATTTCTATATAATCAACACCAGATCGGAGTTGTTCCAGGAAGGGGGCAGAACACCAGGAGAAAGGCATCACCCAAAAACAGACCATTACAGTGACAGTTGCTATAATGGTCTATTTTCAGGATTCACTGTCGGGGTGTCGTGCTGGAGGGGACAACCATTCTTTCAGCAGTGTTTCTATAAACTTTCCCAACACCAAATTCAGGCTGAGTGGCCTATAATTACCAGCCTCTTCCCTGGTACCACTTTTGTGAAGTGGGATTACATCTGCCTTCCTCCAGTCCTCCGGGACCACTCCTGCTTCCACTGAGCTGTTAAACAAGACTGTTAGATGTGTAGCCAGTTCCTCCCTGAACTCCCTCAATACCCTTGGGCAGACTTCAAATGGCCCCATTGCTATGTCCGCTTTCTGAGTTATGATTCCCTTAAGGACTCTCTCCTCCGAAAATGGTATAGTGTCCATCTCACTCCCGCCAATGTTTCTGTTATGTTTTTGTGACCCCTCCTGGTCTCTTTTCTTTGTGAACACTAAACAAAAGTATTTGTTCAGGATGTCTGCCTTTTCCTGTTCCCCATGTGCACTGTCCCCCCTTCCCTTCTTAACCTTACAGTCCCACCTTGGTCTTCCTTTTTTCAATTACATAACAAGAAAATGTCTTGTCCATTCTTGTTGCTGCCTTGGCTATTCTCTTCAGTTTGCACCTTTGCACTCTTTACTGCTCTCCCTGCTTCCCTCAGTTTCCCCTAATGCACTTCCCTGTCCTCATCCCTTTGCATCTCCTTGTACCTTCTAAATGTTACCCTTTTAGCTTTTACCTTTTGTGCCACCTCTTTTGAGAACCATAGAAACATAGAATTTGACGGCAGATAAGGGCCGCTTGGCCCACCCAGTCTGCCCATTTCCCTACCTGATGGATAAGCTGCAGATCCTAGTTAACCAGCAGCCTACTTCTTCCTACCCCAACCCCCTAGAATTGCCTTATGACTGTCCCATGCATGCTTGAATTCCACCACTGTTTTTGACTCCACAACCTCCTCTGGAAGGCCGTTCCATACATCCACAACCCTCTCTGTGAAAAATACTTCCTTAAATTACCTCTAGGCCGCCCCCTTCTATCTTCAAATTGTGCCCCCTTGTTCTTGCACACTCTTTTTGAAAGATGCTACCCTCTTGGACTTTGTTGATTCCCTTGAGGTACTTGAAAGTTTCTATCATGTCCCCCCTCTCCCTCCTTTCCTCGAGGCTATACATATTAAGCTCCTTAAGTCTCTCTTCATATGTCTTCCAGTACAGACCCTGCACCATTTTAGTTGCCCTCCTCTGGACAGCTTCCATCCTGTCTATGTCTTTGCGAGATTGGGTCTCCAGAACTGCCCAGTACTCAGATGGGGTCTCACCAGCTGTCTGTACAGAGGATAATAACTTCCTGTTTTCTACTGGTGATGCCTCTCCCTATGCATCCCAGTATCCCCCCAGCCCTCCTTGCTGCCCTCTCACATTGCTTGCCCACCTTTAGGTCATCTGATATGACTACCCCAGGTCCCTTTCCATTTTTGTTGTTGTTAGTATCTCACCCCCCATTGTGTACTCTTCCCCTGGGTTTTTGTTTCCCAGGTGCATTACCTTGCACTTCTTAGCATTGAATCTAAGCTGCCATACATTCGACCATTCCTCTAACCTTGCCAAGTCCCTTCTCATCCTTTCCACTCCACCTTGTGCATCAACTCTGTTGCAGATCTTTGTGTCATCTGCAAAGAGACATACTTTTCCTTCCAGTCCCTCTGCAATGTCGCTTATAAAGACATTGAAGAGGACTGGTTCTAATACTGAACCCTGCGGTACCCCACTACTAACCCCCCTTTTTTCAGAGTGGACTCCCATTTACTATTACTCTCTGTGTCCTATTTTTCAGCCAATTCTTTACCCAGACTGTCATCTTGGGACCCACTCCCAGGCTGGCTAACTTGTATATTAATCTTTTGTGTGGGACTGTGTCAAATGCATTGCTAAAGTCTAGGTAGGCCATGTCCACAGCCCTTCCCTGATCAACTACGTTGGTCACCCAGTCAAAGAAATCTATCAGATTTGTCTGGCATGACCTTCCCACTGTGAATCCATGCTGCCTTGGGTCCTGTGCCCCTCTGGCCTCTAGATACTCAACAATTCTTTCCTTCAAAGTGATTCCATCATTTTCCCTACCACTGAGGTTAAACTAACAGGTCTGTAGTTTTCTGCTTCTGCCTTGCTCCCACTTTTGTGAAGGGAAATCACATCTGCCCTCCTCAAGTCCTCGGGTACCACCCATCCTCCCATGATTTGTTAAAGAGGGTAGTCAGTGGTGTCACTAGTTCTACCCTTAGTTCTTTTAGAATTCTGGGATGAATCCCATCAGGCCCCATTGCTTTGCCCACCTTCAGTTTTAAGAGTTCTTTCAGAACCCTTTCTTCTGTAAATGGGCTGGTATCAACTTCTGTATCCAGAGTGTTTCTACTGTTTGTTTTAGGTACCTCCCCCTCTTCCTTTGTAAATACTGAGCAAAAATATTTGTTTAGTATCTCTGCCTTTTCACAGTCACCCTCTGCTCACCCTTCCTCCCCTTTATTAAGCCTCACTATCCCTCCCTTGGTCTTCCTTCGCTCCCTGATGTACCTATAAAAGGTTTTATCCCCCTTCTTAACTGAGTTGGCTATCTTTTCCTCGGTTTGGGCCTTTGCTGTTCTGACTGCCTTCCCAGCTTCCTTTTGCTTTAACTGATACAGGTCTCTGTCCTGATCCTTCTGTGATTCCTTGTACTTCCTGAATGCTTTCTTTTTCTCTTGAACCTTCACTGCCACTTACTTTGAGAACCATAGTGGTTTCTTACCTCGTTTCATTTTGTTTATTTGCTTTACACAAAGGCTTGTTACCTCTGTGATGGCAGTTTTTATTATTCCCCATTGTTCTTCCACCCCCCCCTTCCTGCCCATTTGCTAGTGCATTCCTTAGGCACTCACCCATTTGACAAAGTCAGCCCTCCTAAAATCCAGTACCTTTGTCTTTGTATGGCTTGACTCTATTGCTGTGTTTATTGTGAACCTTACTGTTCGATGGTCGCTAGTTCCCAAATGGCTACCCACTTCACATCTGTGATCCTCTCTTCATCTCCATTTGAGAGAACCAGGTCTGAAGTGCTCCCTCTCAGTGGGCTCCAATACTAGTTGTCTAAGGCATACCCCTGTAGGGCATCTAGAATAACCCCTCTTAGAAGTGGCTGCTGCAGCTGCACTCCAGTTAACATCTGGCATATTCAGATCACCCATCAGCAGTATCTCCCTTTTCTGCCATTCTAAGTATACTTCTATCATTTCCTTGTCCATTTCTTCCCCTGAGAAGAGGTCTGTATACAACCTTGTGTGGATTGTGGTGCCATTGCGGTCTCCAAATTTACCCACAGTGCTTCTTCTCCTCCCTGTTTACCCTTTTGTTCTGTTGCTTTGATTCCTTCCCTTATGTAAAGAGCAACTCCTCCTCCTCTTTTACCCTCCCTGTTCCTCCTGTAGATAGTGTATCCTGGTATGCTTACATCCCAGTCATGGTTTTGTGTGTACCATGTTTCTGTGACTGCCACGATATCCAGATTTTCCTCCTCCATCAAGGCCACTAATTCAGGAAGCTTGTTACTCAGACTACGGGCATTGGTACTCATTGCTCTCCATTTTTTGATGGCTTTATCTTCTGTTGCAGCATCCCCCACTGAGCTTTCTACCTTGGTCTTTTTCTCATTTAGTACCCTGTTTTGTAGGGAGAGGCTGGGATTTTCCTGCTGCTTATCAGTGCCTCCCCCCTTGACTAGTTTAAAAGCTTGCCAATGAAGCATTTAAAACCGACTGCTCAAAAGAATTGTTCCCTTCCTGGACAGATGCAGACCATCCTGCCAGTATAGGCTGGTGTCCCTCCAGGTGGAACCCCAGTCCCCAATGAAGCCAAACCCCTGTGCTCCACACAATTTTTTCAACCATTCATTAAACTGCATGGTGCAAAGTACCCTCGCCTCACTCATGCCATTGACAGGCAGCACCTCTGAGAAGGATACTGTGTGTGCTACTTGTCTTAGGCCCCTCCCCAGTTCTACAAAGTCCTTCTGCACTGCTCTAATCTCATGAGGAGCCAAGTCATTTGTCCCTAGGTGGACAATGACGTCCAGCTCAGACTCCCGCGCAGCTGTTCCCGTGATCCTGAGAATGCGCTTCCTGTCCCTCCAAGCCATGGCACCAGGCAGACACCTTACTTCAGTTTCCCTGCTCCCCCAGTTCTATCCCCTAATAATTGAGTCTCCCACCAGGAACTGCTTCCTTTCCTTGTGGTGTCCTCTGTCTCCTTCCTGTGGGCCTCCCTTGTGACAGCTGTCCTCAGCCTCCTTAGTCTCCTCTGTGGGTGCATTCATAGGGGAGCTATGCTCCCCCAGAATGGTGTATGGATTGTGGATTGGAACAACTGACTGGGTGTGCCTGTTCCACCATCCTCACCCTTCCTGAGTCCACTGTGGTCCAACTGCTGTGTTTTCTTCGCAACCTCTGAGATAGTGGTGGTGGCGCTAGTGCTCCCTGGATGGGGGAGGTTCCCTTCCTACCGTCCAGTGTGGCCTGGGAGAGGGTTCCCTTACTACTGTCCAGCATGGCCTGAAGACAGGAAACTTCCTCCCTCAGGGCAGAGAGTTGTCTGCAAATAGGGCAGCATCTCAGCCTCCAGAAAGACTCCCGGAAGACTGCTGCCCCACAGCCATTACATTGTACCACTCTCCACATGTTTATCTACTTTTTTCTTTGTGTGTGTGTGTGTGTGTGTGTGTGTGTGTGTGATTGGTTTGTTATATAGAAATATATATATTATACAATGTGTATTGACTCCTTTTCCTCATCCTTTTGCTCCCTTGCTTGACTCAAATGTTTGTTGCCTTCAGTATGTCCCTTTTTAGTTTCCCCCAGTGTTCTTCCATCCCATCCAGTTCATCTTCTTCTGTCAGATCCTCCTTGTGGCATTCAACCATCTTTTTGAAATCTGCCCTCCTGAAGACCAGAACCCTCGCCTTTGTGTGACTCCATACTGCAGCCATTCTTATGTTGAACTACATTGTATGGTGACCATTGGTCCCTAGGTAGCCCCCGCCCACCTTGAGTCTACAGCACTGTGCCTATTGGCGAGTACTAGGTCCAGTATTTCCCTATCATGAGTAGGTTCACTGACTAGTTGCCTAAAGAACACCCTTGCGTGGAGTCCAATACTTCCCTGCTTCTAGCTAAAGCCACAGCTGGGAGGTTGCAATCTAGTTCTGGCAGACTGAAGTCACCCACCAACAGTACCTCCCCCTTTTTTGCCATCTTGCCAGTGGCTTCCATCTGTACCTTACCTAATTTCTCCCCTTGTTCTGGAGGTCTGTAGATCACATCAGTGTGAACAGAGGCTTATTTCCCAATCTCTAGGGTAATACACAATATTTCTGCCCCCTTCCCTCCATATTCCCAGTGTCTCCTCACTTAATGCTCTCCCTCATATAAAGTATCATAACCCATCCTTTCCTTCTTACCCTATCCTGAACAGAATATAGCCTAGTATGGCCAGGTCCCAGCCATAGTTTACATGCACGATGACTTGGTAATGGCCACAATATCCAGGTTGGCCTATGCCATGTGGCCTCTAGGTCTGGAATCTTGTTTCCTAGAATTCTAGCATTCGCACACATGGCTTTTCATGTTTTCTTACCACTCTGTTTGTTACCCCAACCATCCTTTTTTCTTTTCGCTTTCCCTCTTTCCCCACTCTCTTTTTAATGCATCTGCTCCCGTCCATCTACATTTCTTCCACCCTGCTTCCTGTATGAGTTTGCATCTTGGCAGATTGCACTCCTCTTAGGTTCTTCCTACTCTGCTTCAGCCTGGGGGGGTAGTTTCTGCCTCCCCAATCTCTTCTGCCATGGCTGGCCCTCAGCTAGTTTATATGTTGATTAAAGTAACATTTAAACAGTGCACTGAGGAATGTAGTCACCCTCCCAGATGGATGCAGGCTATCACCCCTCTATAGGCCCGTATACTCTCAGCTGTGTCCCCAGTCCACAGTGTAGTCAAGCTGCTTCTCTCTGCACCATTCCTTCACCCATAAGTTGAAGCTCCTGGTGCAGAGATCCCTCTCTTCCACCCCACCCCCCCCATTGTAGACAGGCAGCACCTCAGAGAAAGCCTCTGAGTGCAGTACCTGTCTAAGACCTCTCCACAGCTCCCTAAACTTCTCCTGCACTATCCCAGACCAATTGCTAGACAGCTCATTAGTCCCAAGGTGGACACTGACATCCAGCTTTGCCTCCTGTCCTACTGTGGTATCAATCCTTACTATCCACTTTCTATTTCTCCAGGCCATGGCACCATGTAGGCACCAAACATCTTCTCCTCTCCTTTTCCTATTCCCAAATCTATCCCCCTGACAATTGAATCTCCCACCATAAATTGCATTCTTCTCCTCAGGTGTCCTCTTCCACCCATTTTGGAGTCTCTGCTAAGGGGGACCCACACATCCTCCCTGACTACTACCATTGGTGCCTCTTCCTGGCAGTTCCACCTCACCAGAACAGCATAAGAATTATGTATAGGTACCTGTTGAGGAATGTGCCTTTGATCCACCACCTACACCCTTCCAAAACTCACCACAGTCCAGTCATTCCTCCTCCCTGGCACACTCTGAGGCAAGGGTGGAAGACTTGGTGGCCTCTGGGTGGGGGAAGAGGTCTCTTGAATCCCAGAAACTTTGTCAGGAGTCTAGCAACCATCTCTCTTAACCTAGAGAGCTGCATGCAGATGGCCCAACATCATAGTCTCCTGAAGTTCGTTCTGAAAACTGCATACCCAAAGCCATTACACTGCAGCACTCCCAGCATTCCCAACTTCGAATATTCCAGTGTTACCTGGAAATATTTTGTACCTTTACCCCTGATTGGGTGTTTCTAGTTTTCCCATTCTGTTTGTTTGATCCTATTTGTGTTCCCCCATGCCTTGATTAAATCTCTTTATACTCCTACCCTAGATAGAGTGTTACTCCTATTCCCAGTTTTCGTTTACCTTTTACCTTCCATCCTTCCCAGCAGTGACTGTTGTACAGTAGTGAACAGGTGCCTTGCCTTAGTAGACCAGCAGAGTCCCCTACTTCCCTGCTTCCTCCCACGGATGCCTACCAATGCCTAAGATGCCAGTCATCTGTTTCACTACTTCGCTGTTCCACTCACTCTCTGGGACACAAATAACTGCAATGAGTGAACACACTACCCATGTTGTTGCATTCCCTACCCTCCTCCAATCATTTACTAGTATTTCCCTGCACCCTGCCACCATCTAGAACCCATCCCTCTCTCCTACACAGAGTCCTGGTGAAGCTGCATTAGGAAAATCAGCAAGTTGTCATACATTCCCTTCCTGCCCTCTTTCAACATTTGTGGTTCTGTAAAATAACCCACCATCCTCCTCCACCTACCCAACACAGACACAGAGACAGACCCCATCCACCATCCACTTGTATCCCAACACCAACCTTCTCTACGCTAACCCCAAAACAGACACAGAACTCATCCCACAGTACACAAACTTGCACAAAATGCCATCTACCTCACCACCAACTTCTGAACTGAACTGGATATGTTTTGCTATCAGAGTCAACTGGTTGACATTCCAGCCTGCCACTCAGTTGATTACTATATTAGCACACTACTACTTTCATTTAGAAGTTGGCAGCTGGTGGTAAGAAGCTTGTGCTGGTCACCACACTGTACAATCTGTTTTTGTTTTCTTCATTGTGGCGGTGTCAGTGTGGGGAGGTGGGTGATGGGGTGCCAGAGGGTGGTAGTGGATGGTCTATTTCTATTACTATTACTGGGTCAATGGGTGGAGGGTGAGTTATTTTACAGAACCACAGGCATTGGGTTGGGGTGGAGAAGGAAACATGTCATAACTGGCCAACTTTTGCAAACACAACTTTGCTTTGACTTGTAGGATCTAGGCATGTGTACTAGAGGGTGGCAGTGTGGGGAGAACAACATATGGTTGGTGGGTTGTTTTTTCATTTTAAATCTGTTTTTTATCTATTATATCCTGTCAGAGAACAGCAAGAGGAAGGAGCTCCTGTTAGAACTTTACTACCCTATTGGACTAAAGAACTAGAACTCTACCACTGGAAACTTCAATTTAGGGTAAAAACAAACAAAAAAACAAAAAAAAAGAGTGTGTTTGTCTGAGCTGGGTGAATGAATTGTTATCTGTGCAGTTAGCAAGGTGAAAAAGAAACTGTGAATTTGGGGAGTGGCTTAGAGAGAAAGAAGCCAGGTATTTGCATTTAAAAGCTGACCTAGAAAGCTTGTGGCAGAGAACAGCAAGAGAAAGGAGCCTCTGTTAGAACTTTACTAGGGCTATATTGCACTCCGTCCCTGCCCTCCACCCCCTACCCATAGACGGTTCTACTTTTATAGGCACAGAATTTGACTGACAACAGAAACATCTTGTTTGGGAGCAGGAAGGTAGTGATCACAGAGGCACAAAAGTCTCACTATCCTAGAAGGAAAAGTAGCTCTCCACCCCCCAGAGCTGCTGGAGGTCTGACTCTGAGCAAGTAAGAAGGAGACTAATGAGGAATATAGGAACTTACTGTCCCAGAACAGGAAGATCAGGAGCTTTAAGAGCATGGAGGCAGTAGTAAAGTAGGAAGAAAAAAAATATATAAAAAAAATAGAGGAAAGAGTAAGTATACAAAAACAACAGTTAAGGGGCCTCAAATAAGACATGAGGGAGTGGTGCAGTGCAGTGGATGTGGAGCAGCAGTCTTCTGGGAGACATTCTGGAGGATACAGTGTTGTCCCATCTGCAGGCACCTCTCTGGGCTGAGGGAGGAGGTTGCTCATTTCCAGGCTGAGTTGTCCAGGATTCAGGGGACCTCCTTTCTGACCCAGAGACCACCAGAGCCACCTCCGCTGCCTCAGAGGTTGTTAAGAAAGAGGAGTGGTTGGACCACAGTGGGCTCAGGGAGGGTGAGGGTGGTGGAACAGAGGCACATCCCTCCAGTTGTACCTCCCCACAATTCATATGCCATTCTGGCAGAGTGTGGTTCCTCTATGGAGGCACCCACAGTGGAGACCAAGGAGGATGCTGGAACCTCCACAAAGGAGACGCACAGGAGGGTGGCATGGGACTCCACAGGGGAAGGAAACAACTTCTGGTGGGAGATTCCATTGTTAGGAGAGTAGAACTGGGGGATGGAGGGGAGAGGGAGGTAAGGTGCCTGCCTGGCACCATGGCTTGGAGGGACAGGCAGCGGATCCTCAGGATTGAGGGAGCAACTGCATGGGGAAGGGAGATGGATGTCATTGTCCACCTAGGGACAAATGACCTGGCTGGGAATGGGATCAGAGCAGTGCAGGAGGATTTTCTGGAGTTGGGGAGGAGTCTTAGACAAGTAGCATGCATGGTAACCTTCTCGGAGGTGCTGTCTGTCTATGGGTGAGGCTAGGGTTCTCCACACCATGGGATTCAATCAGTGGTTGAAAAACTGGTGCAGAGCTTAGGGTTTTGGTTTCATTGGAGATTGGGAGTGATGGTCTGCATCTGTCCAGGAGGGAAACCAGAATCCTAGGTGATAGGTTTAAATGCTACATTGGCAAGCATTTAAACTAGCCAAGGGGGGAAGCAATGAAAAGGAAAAGGGAAATCCTTGCTCCCCCCCAAAAAAAATCAGGGTAGTTAGTGAGGTAAACATCAAGATAGAGAAATCGATAGGCAGAAGGGCAGGGGTAAATGGAGAAAAAGACAAAGACAGTAAGTACAGGGATGGGGCAAAAAGGAGTAAGGCCATCAAAAAATGGAGGGTAATAAGTATCAATACCCTTAGCCTAGGTAACAAGAAACATAGAAACATAGACTTTGATGGCAGACAAGGACCACTTGGCCCACCTAGTCTGCCCATTTTCCTACCTACAGGATAGGCCGCAGATCCTAGTTAACCAACAGCCTATTTCTTCCTACCCCCCACAAGAATTGTCTTATGTCTGTCCCATGCATTCTTGAATTCTCCCACAGTTTTAGACCCTACAACCTCCTCAGGAAGGCTGTTCCATGCATCCACTACCCTCTCTGTGAAAAAATACTTCCTCACATTTCCCCGGAACTGCACCCCCATCTTTAAATTGTGTCCCCTTGTTCTTGCACGTCTCTTTTTCTGAAAGATGCTATCCTCTTGGACTTTGCTGATTCCACTGAGGTACTTAAAAGTTTCTATCATGTCCCCCCTCTCCCTTCTTTCCTCAAGCTCCCTGAACTGGTGACCATGATGGAAGAGGGATGCCTGGATATTGTGGCAGTCACAGAAACATGGTACACAGAGAACTATGACTGGGATGTCAACATACCAGGGTACACAATCTACAGGAGGGACAGGGAGGGTAGAAAAGGAGGAGGAGGAGGAGGAGGAGTAGCACTCTATGTAAGGATAGGGATCAAAGTAACGGAACTAAAGGGTAAACAGGGAGGAGAGGAGGTGCTGTGGGTCACCCTGGAGACTGGAAATGGCACCACAATCTGCACAGGGGTTGTATATAGACCCCCATCTCAGGGAGAGGAAATGGACAAGGAAATGATAGAAGGCATTCTTCGGATGACAGAGAAAGGGGAGATATAGCTGATGGGGGACCTGAATAAGCCAGATGTTATCTGGAGCACCTTTGCTGTAGCCACATCCAAGAGCAAGGCCATTCTTGATGCCCTACAGGGGGCATGCCTTAGACAGCTAGTGTTGGAACCCACTCAGGAGGGAGCAATGTTAGACCTGGTACTCTCAAATGGGGATGGAGAGAGGATCTTAGATCTAGAAGTGGGTAGCCATCTGGGAACAAGTGACCACCAAACAATGTGGTTCACTATAAACTCAGCTGTAGAGTCAAGCCACACAAAAGTGAAGGTACCGGACTTCAGGAGGGCTAATTTTGTCAAAATGGCAGAGTGCCTCAGAAAAGCACTAGCAAACAGGCAAGAAGGAGGGGAGGAGCAAAATGGGGAAACATCAAAATTGCCATCACAGAGGCAACAAGCCTTTGTGTGAAGCAAATAAACAAATAAAAATGAAAGAAAAAAACACTATGGTTCACAAAAGAGGTGGCGGGGAAGGTTAGGGACAAAAAAGATAGCATTCAGGAAGTATAACGAAACACAGAAGAAGCAGGACAGAGAACTGTACCAGTTAAAGCAGAAGGAAGCAGGGAAGGAAGTCAGAGTAGCAAAGGCTCAGACTGAGGAAAAGATAGCCAACTCGGTTAAGAAGGGGGATAAAACCTTTTATAGGTGCATTAGGGAGTGAAGAAAGACAAAGGGAGGGATACTGAGGCCGAATAAAGAGGAAGGAGGTTGGGTAGAGAGGGACAGTGAAAAAGTAGGGATACCGAACGAACACTTCTGCTCAGTATTCACAAAGTAAGAGGAGGGGGCGATACCTAATAAAGTCAATAGAAGCACTCTGGATAGGGAGGTCAATATCAGTCCTTTAATAGAAGAAAGGGTTCTGAAAAGAACTCCGAAAACTGAGGTGGACAAAGCAATGGGGCCTGATGGGATTCACCCCAGAATTCTAAAAGAACTAAGGGCAGAACTAGTAACACCATTGACTACTCTTTTTAACAAATCATGGGAGGATGGTGTGGTACCTGAGGACTGGAGAAGGGCAGATGTGATTCCCCTTCACAAAAGTGAGAGCAAGACAGAAGCAAGAAACTACAGACCTGTCACTTTGACCTCAGTGGTAGGGAAAATGATGGAATCACTTCTAAAAGAAAGAATTGTTGAGTACCTGGAGTCCAGCGGGGCTCAGAACCCAAGGTGGCATGGATTCACAGTGGAAAGGTCATGTCAGACGAATCTAATCGATTTCTTTGACTGGGTGATCAAAGTAGTAGACCAGGGAGGGGCTGTGGACATAGCTTACCTAGACATTAGCAAGGCATTTGACACAGTCTCACAAAAAAGATTAATAAACAAATTAGCCAGCCTGAGAGTGGGTCAAAGAGTGGTAGTCTGGGTAAAACATTGGTTGGACAACAGGACGCAGAGGGTAATAGTAAACAGAGTACGCAGTGAAGAAAGGGGGGTTGCTAGTGGGGTACCGCAGGGTTCAGCATTGGGTCCGGTCCTTTTTAATGTCTTTATAAGTGAAATTGCAGAGGGACTGGAAGGAAAAGTATGTCTCTTTGCAGACGACACAAAGATCTTCAACAGGGTTGATATACAAGGTGGGGTGGAAAGGATGAGAAGGGACTTGGCAAGATTGGAGGAATGGTCAAATGTACGGCAGTTTAGATTTAATGCAAAGAAGTGCGAAGTAATGCACAAGGGAAACAAAGACCCAGGGGAAGAGTACACTATGGGGGGGGGGGTGAAATACTGACAACAACAAAAATGGAAAGGGACCTGGGGGTAGTTATATCAGATGACCTAAAGGTGGGCAGGCAATGTGAGAAGGCAGTAAGGAGGACTGGGGGGATACTGAGATGCATAGGGAGCGGCATCACCAGTAGAAAACAGGAAGTTGTTACCCTCTGTACAGACAGTTGGTGAGACCCCATCTGGAGTACTGTGTGCAGTTTTGGAGACCCCATCTCTGCAAAGACATAGACAGGGTGGAGGCTGGCCAGAGAAGGGCAACTAAAATGGTACAGGGTCTGCACCAGAAGACATATGAAGAGAGGCTAAAAGAACTTAATATGTATACCCTCGAGGAAAGGACGGAGAGAGGGACATGATAGCAACTTTCAAGTACCTCAAGGGAATCAACAAAGTCCAAGAGTGTAGCATCTTTCAGAAAAAGAGATGTGCAAGAACAAGGGGGCACAATTTGAAGATAGAGGGGGGATGGCTCAGAGGTAATGTGAGGAAGTATTTTTTTTACAGAGAGGGTTGTGGATGCATGGGACAGCCTTTCTGAGGAGGTTGTGTAGTCAAAAGCAGTGGGGGAATTCAAGAATGCATGGGACAGACATAAGGCAATTCTGGGGGGGGGTAGATGGAAGTAGGCTGTTGATTAACTAGGATCTGCAGATTATCCACTAGGTAGGGAAATGGGAAGACTAGATAGGCCAAGCGGTCCTTGTCTGCCATCAAATTCTATGTTTCTATGTTTCTATGACTTTTGCACCTTGTCTTCTATGTACCCCTTCTTCCGGGTCACACCTGGAAACAAGCCTTGGCTCAGTGTGCCTTTCCTGGGTACCAATTTGTAAATAAATTAAAAAAAAAACGTTGTCAGGCAAAGTTGGATGAAGCTGGGAAAACTTCATCGACTTTCTAAAGTGCAAGGTTGCCCAACTTCATGCAACTTTGCTGGTGAAGTTTATATTCACCACATCTCTAAGCTGGAAGAAGACTGAGACACGGATGTAACTGTGAAAAGACTCTGGTATGTGTGGCGTGAGACACTGCTATAATAGGAGGATACAGTGCCACAACTGTGAGTAGATGCTGCTGTAACTGAGATATTCATTTAACTGGGAAGAGACCCTGGTAGAACTGGAATAAGATTGTTCCATAACTGGGAGATGATGTTGCTGGAGATATTTCCATAACCAGTAGAAGATGCTGCTGTAGCAGAGAGGAGATTCTGGTACACAATTAGTAGCAGAAGACAACTGAAAAAAAATGGCATGACTCTGTTGTAACTGGGAGGAGACACTGGCATAACTAGTATAACAGGGAGGAGTTGCTTTTAGAATTTGGATGACATTCTTTCATCAGTTGGAGGAGATACTGGCACAACTGGTACAGCTGTGAAAAGACACTGGTAGAATTGGAAAAAGGCCATGCCATACCTGGGAGGAGGCACTGCCATAAATGAGTGGAAAAACTGCAGCAATTAAGAGATTGGTGCAATACGACTGGGAAGAGATAACTGTTAGAAATAGGAAGCGCTGACATGACCTGAGTTCAGAAGCAGATTTAGATCATTGCACTAGGAGACAGGCCAGGCTGGGGCAGCTGCCACACAGTAGTGTGCCTCAGCTGAAGAGGGATTGTGGAGGGCTCCCCTGGCACCACAACAACCCTAGCAGCTGGACCAAGGAGTTTGCTCCTGATGCAGCGGCACTGTCTCTGTGAGGCTAACACCACTGGGAGGAGGGAAGAAATATAAAGGGGAAAATTAGAGAAAAACGCAGCTGCCATTTGCTTCACAGCTGAGGGTTACCCCAGGCCTGAGAAGGGCGCATGACTATATTTGAGTAAATTCCCTTGAGGACAACAGCTGATTGGTGTGAAATTCTATATTAAACATAGAAACATAGAATCTCATAATCGATAAGGACTGCTTGGCCCACCTAGTCTACCCATTTTCCCCTACCTACTGTATTATGGCAGACCCTACTTGATCTTCGACTCTACCCCCTTTTGCCTTACCAGCAAGGTTCCATTATGCCTGTTCCATGCATTCTTGAACTCCACTACAGTTTTGCCCACACCACCTCCACTGGGTGGCTGTCCCAGGTTTCCACCACTCTCTGTGTGAAAAAGTACTTCCTCACAACTCCCCCGAGTCTACCCCCTCCAGTTTTATAGCATGGCTCCGTGTTCCTGAGCATCTTTTTCTCCTTAAAATGCTTCTCTATTTTACCTTATTTATACCCATGAGGTATTTGAAAGTCTCTATTATATCCCCCCTCTCCCTCCTTTCCTCCAGTGTTTACATACTGAGGTCCTTCAGTCTCTCCTCATAGGGCTTTTTATGCAGACCCTGCACCATTTTAGCTGCCCTCCAATGGACTACCTCCACTCTGTCTGTGTCATTCTGGAGATGAGGTCTCCAGAACTGGACATGGGTTAGGTCTTACCAGCGACCTATACAGAGAGAACACCACCTCACTCTTTCTGCTGGTGATACCTCTCCCTATGCACCCCAGTATCACACTAGCTCTCCCAACTGCCTTGTCAAACTGCCTGGCCACCTTTGGGTCATCAGATATGATTACCATCAGGTTTCTTTCCTGTTTGATGGTCATCAATATCACTCCCTTATCTTGTACTCCACCCCTGAGTTTCTATGCCCTAAGTGAATGACTTTGGGTTTTTTTTGCATTGAAATTTAGCTGCCATACCCTTGACCACTCCTCTAACTTTCTCAAGTCACTACTCGTTTTTCCACCCCTCCTGAAGTGTACTCTATTGAAGATTTTAGCATTATCCACAAAAAGGCCTACCTTCCCATCCAGCTCCTCTGCAGTGTTGCTAATAAAGACATTAAAGAGGACTTGTCCCAGTACTGATCCCTGTGGCACCCCGTTAGTCACCCTCCCTTCCTCAGAGTAAACTCCATAAACCACCACCCTCTGTCACCTGTCCAGTTTCTTTTCCAGTTTACCACCTTTGGACCCACTCCTAGGCTGCTCAACTTGCTCATGAGTCTCCTATGTGGAACAGTGTTGAAAGTCTTACTGAAATCTAGGTAGGCCACATCCACCGCTCCACCCTGATCTGAATCCCTGGTCACCCAGTCAAAGAAATCTATTAGTTTTGTTTGACATGACCTCCAACCTGTGAATCCATGCTGACTCAGATCTTGTAAGCCACTGGATTCAAAATATTTTCCACAATCCTTTCCTTCAGTAGTGATTCCAATAATTTCCTGACCACAGAAGTCAGGCTGACTGGCTTGTAGTTGCCAGGCTCCACCCTGCTACCACTTTTGTTAAGTGGGACTACATCTGCCTTACTTCAGTGCTCCAGAACCACTCCCATCTCCAGTGAGTTGTTGAACAGGACTGTCAGAGGTGCAGCCAGTACATCAGTGAGCTCCCTCAATATTCTTGGATGCACCCAGTATGGCCCCATTGCCTTGTCCACTTTCAGATTTGTGAGTTCCTTCAGGAATATCTTCTTTGGAAATGGACTAATATCCACCTCCCTTCCTTTGTTGCTCCTGTTACTTTTCTGTGGCCCCCTCACCTTCTCCTTCCTCTGCGAACACTGAATGAAAATATTTGTTCAGGACGTCTGCTTTTGCCTGGTCCCCCTCCACCCAATCCTTCCCTTCCCTTCTTAGCCTTACAGTCCCTCCCCTGGTCTTCCTTTTTTTACTTACATATCTGAAAAATGTCTTGTCCCCCTTCATTACTGCCTGGGCTATTCTCTCTTCTATTTATGCCTTTGTGCTCCTTACTGCTTTCCCTGCCTCCCTGTGTTTCTCCTGAAACACCTCCCTATCCTCCTCCCTCTGTGTCTTCTTATACCTCCTGAATGCTAACTTTTTTGCCCTTAACTTCCCAGCCACCTCCTTTGATAACCACAGCAGTCTCATTTTCCTCTTGCTTTTGCTCACTTGCCTGATGCAGAGGCGTGTTGCCTTCACTATGCCCCCTTTTAGCTTTGCCCACTGTTCCTCTTCTCCACCCAAGTCCTACCCCCCACCAGCGCATCACTGAGGCATTCACCCATTTTTTTAAAATCTGCCCTCCTGAAGTCCAGGAGCCTTTCCTTTGTGTGGATTGATAATGCCACAGTTCTTATATTGCACCACATTGTATAGTGATCACTGGTACCCAAGTGGCATCCCACCAAGATGTCTGCAACACAGTCCCCGTTAGTGAGTACAATGTCCAGTATTGCCCCATCATAAGTGGGATCTCTTACTAGTTGCCTGAGGCATACCCCCTGCAGGGAGTCTAGGATGTCCCTGTTCCTAGCTGAAGCTGCTGCTTGGAGGTTCCAGTCCAGATCCGGCAGATTGAAGTCCCACACCAGCAGCACCTCACCCTTATTTGCCATCTTTTTGGATTGCTTCCACAAGAACCTTATCCACCTCCCCCGCTCAAGGTCTGTTGGTCACAACAGTGTGAATAGTGGCTCCATTCCCCATCTCTAGGGTGACCTACAGTACCTCCGCCCCTCCTTGTATTCTCTGTATCTCTGTCACTTTTATGTTTTCCCTCATATGTAGCACCACTGCTTGTCCTTTCTTTCACACCATGTCCTTCTTTAACAAAGTATAGCCCCGTATGGCTATATCCCAGTCATGGTTCTCACTGCATCAAGACTTGGTAATGGTGACAATATCTAGGTCAGCCGCTGCCATAATGGCCTCCAGGTCCAGAATTTTATTTCCCAGACATCGAACATTTGCACACATGGCCTTCCAGATTTTGCTACTACCCTGCTTGTCAGCCCGTGTCAGTGTCAGTGGCTCAGTAGGTAGCACACTGGCCTCTGAGGCTGGGAGATCAGAGGGCTGTGGGTTCAGTTCCCACATCTGGCACTTGGGTTAATATCCCAGTACTGACACTGTAGTGCAGCACGAGAGGGGTGCTGCATTTCTGAGGTGCCGTCTTTCGGATGAGACATTAAACCAAGGTCCCATCTGCCTGGATTGGTGGTAGTTCAGGTGGATGTTAAAGAACCCATGGTACTTATCGAAAAGAGTAGGGGAATTTCCCCGGTGACCTAGCCAAATTTCCCTCATTCACTATAAATACCACCAACAGCTTAATCTGCTTCAAAGTTAGTTGGCATTCATCTGTATCTCCTTCCCCCATGTCGTGCCTGAAAATAGGCAGGATTTGTCTAGTGCACTTACCCGGTCAACAAAAACTAAATAAATAAACCCCCCTTTTTCCTTCTTGCCCTCCTTCCTTACTCCCTCTGCTCTCAATCCCATCTCCATTCATTGCTACCATTTTGTTTTTCTTATTGGTTGGTGCCCTTGGGGATTTCTCTCCCTCAGGGTTCTCCCTACTGACTACTTCAGCCTGTTGGGGGGGCAGTTGTTACCTCCCTGCTTCCTTCTGCCACCCCCCTTGGCTAGGTTGAATGTTCGCCAAAGTAACATTTGAACTGTTCACTAAGGGCTGCAGTTCCCCTCCTGGATGGATGTAGGCCATCACCTCTGCATAGACCCTTATCCCTCCAGGTGGGACCCCAGTCTCTAATGTAGCCAAACCACTCCTTTCTGCACCACTCCACTCTGCACCACTCCTTCAGCCATGAATTGAAGCTCCTGATACAGAGTATTCTATCTTCTCTCCGTCGTACAGAGGCAGTACCTCAGAAAAAAAAGACTGAATGTGCTACCCAACTAAGACCCTTCCCCAACTCCCTGAATTCCTCCTGCACTATCCCAGCCTTACCCTTAGCCAGGTCATTAGTTCCCAGGTGGACAATGACATGCAGCTCTTCCTCCGTTTTTGCTCGTCTGGTGATCCCCAGTATCTGCTTTCCATCCCTACAAACTGTGGCACTGCTTAGCCTTCTAATCACCCTCTCCCCCTCCCTTCTTGTTCCCAATTATATCTCTCTCACAACTGAATCCCCACCAGGAGTTGCTTCCTCTTCCTCTAGGGTCCTCTACCACCCCCCTTAGGGCCTCCAGTACAGAGGACCCCCACATTCTCCCTGGTCACTGCCATGGGTGTCTCCATGGGACAATCCCACCCCACCAGAGCAGCGTAGAAATTGTGTAGTGAAACTAAATGGGGAATGTGCCTCAGACCCAACACCCTCACCCTCCCAGAGCCCTCCAGAGTCCAGCCACTCCTCCTCCTTGGCATCCTCTGAGGTAACAGTAGCAGACATGGTGGTCCTTGGATGAGTGAAGAGGCCCACCAAATCCTAACCAACTAGGCCTTGAGTCTATCAACCTCCTCCCACAGCCCAGAGAGATACATGCAGATGGGACAGCACCAGTTTCCAGAAGATCTCCCTGAGAACTGCTGCCTCACAGCCACTACACTGCACCACTCCCAGCATTATTTCTACTCTGTCTCCCCTGGAAATACTTGGTCCCTTTTCCCCTGCTAAGGTTTACCCTATTACCCTTACACTACACAATACCTATAGTCTGTCTGTCTGCTTGTCTATCTATCTACCTACCTATACACTTATTTATTAAGCAGACCTGTGTTCCCACCCAAGTAACATTTCTTTCTCCCCCCCTCCCCTCCAGGTTGCCTGACCACCTGCACTTCCCAAAGTTTTCTTGGCAGAGATATTATAGTGGCATGGTAGTGCCACTATAGTTAGGGTTGAGCAGGAGTTTCTATGTTAAAACCTCAAACTTTTCACTTTAATAGCTTCGCAACTATTCAATGGATTTGCACAAAATTTTACACCTGTGGTCTTGGGAGAAAGCTTTCTTGTCAAGCCAAGTTTCCTTCCAGTTGGATGTGTAGATTCCAAGATCTGGATAGTGAAAATGCAGAATGTTTTTTTTTTTTCATATCCTAGTGCCCAGATGGTTTGGAATTGTGATCTGAAGTTGTCAGGGTAGAAAGAGCTTGGGCCACAGTGATGCCTTTCACTGGTTTGGTGAAAAAATATTAATCCATTCCAGCCTTATTAAATTTTAAAATGTTGCCTCTGAGCATGCTCAGTGTGGTTTGTTTGGAAAGCTGCCTGGAATGAAAAAAGAATTTGGTCTGTACAAAAAATGATCCTTTTTAAGGCTGCAGTGGGTGGAGCCCTGCAGACTCCTTGCTATGAGAAAAGGACTGAGCACATTCCTTGTGAATGAACAAAATGTTGGAGTAGCGTCACAGTGCCTCCATTTCTGTGAAGCCCTCTGCTCATGTTGTCTCTTCTGAAGTAGCACTGCACTATTTTTACAGTCCCAGCGGTCACGGTAGAATACAGCACACTCCGCCATATCCAAGATGTTCACCACACTCTATGGTGCATGCACTAGTAGTCATGCATGCACAGTAGCATGCAGTGGCCATCTTGGTCACAGCAGACTGTGCCATGTTCTGCCATGACTGCCTATTTTCATTTTTTATTTATAAAAATTACCCCCCACCCTACCCTTCATCTCAGCTTCCACCACCCCATACACCCCCACACAAACATAGCAATGACACTGGGGGTGCCCAATTCCCCAGTGTTGTGATCTTGTTTTCCATGATGCCGGTCCTTTTTTAAACAAAAAAATTCCCCCCCCACTCAACCCTCCCTCTCAGTACCGCCCCCAGAAACATAACAGTGTTGCAATCTGGTATCCTCAGTCCTACTTTTTTTTGTCTAAACCTGTAAAAAGAAAACCATCCATCAATGCCTTTTGCATCATTTCTGACCCCCCACCTCACCATTCCATTCAGTACCCACCACCCCATACACCCCTAAGCCCTTATGCATCCATTGGGGGTCTGACGAAGTAATCCTCTCTGGACTACTTACACATTTTCACGCTTCAGAGTTGGACCATGAACTGAAGAAATAGGTATACAGTTCAATGTATTTCATTGAGGTTTTGAACTTAGAGGCCTAACCTATCAATTTTTGCAAATTTTTGCCCAGAGTTTCAACATACCTTCTTTGGGGCCCCACCTCATGAATAATGGCACTTTCATTAGGCAAATCTGTCCCAAAAGGTGATTTTACAATCCCTATACAAAATCACCTTTTGGGCAGGAGTTGAACATTTTCTCTGCCCATATTTATGAGGTGGGGTCATCAGAAGGCTATACTGAACATTTGGTGTAAAAATATTAAAAAACAACAAAGTTATTATCCTACTTTGAATTTTGTGAATGCAGCCTCATAACATTGGTAATTTTCAATATTTTACCCCAGTTTACAACATAGCCATATCTTTACAGCACACCATGAATGTGACAGCTGTCATTTTTCAAATCCTGGCCAAAATCTTTTTTTACATCCCAAAAGGTGATTTTGTGGTCCCTGCATGAAATCACCTTTCAGGCAGGAATTAACAGTTTGCTCTGCCCTTGTTCATGAGGTGGGGTCATAAGAAGGTTATGTTAAAAATTTGGTCTAAAAATATATAAAAAACAACAAAGTTACGAGCCTGTATTGAGTTTTGCAAATGCAGTCTCGTAACTTTGGTGATTTTCAATATTTTTACTCAAAATTAAAACATTAAAACCTTTATAAAGGTTCCACGTCAAAAACATAGCCATATCTTTACAGCAGCTCATGAATGTGACAGCTGTCATTTTTTAAATCCTGTCCAAAATGCTTTTTTATATCCCGAAAGGTGATTTCATGGTCCCTGCATCAAATCATCTTTCAGGCAGGAGTTGAATATTTTCTCTGCCCTTATTCATGAGGTGGGGTCATACAGTAAGAAGGTTATATTTAAAATTTGGTGTAAAAATATTACAAAACAAAGTTATAAGCCTACATTGAATTTTGTAAATGCAGGCTTTTAAGTTTGATAATATTCAATAGTGTTATCCCAGATTTTCAACATAGCCATTTCTTTATAGCACCTCATGATTGTGACAGCTGTTATTTATCAACTCCAACCCAAAATGTGCTTTTGTGTCCCAAAAGTTGATTTTGTGGTCCCTGAGTGAAATCCCCTTTTGGGCAGGAGTTTAACATGTTCTGTACCCGTCTACATGAGGCAGAGTCATAACAAACCTATCTTGAAAATTTGGTGTACAAATATAACAAAACAACAAATTTATGAGCCTACATTACATTTTGCTAATGCAGGCTCGTAACTTTGGTAATGTACAATATTTTTATCCCAAATTGCTCAGCTGCAGCCCTATTGGCTCTGATCAGAGTTTGTTCATATGTGGGTAATCCTTTTCATGAGGAAAAAATCTGTGTTCTCATGTCTGCCATATTGTTTCTGTTTTTTTCTTCAAAAATATTGTTTTAAAATCCACAAAAATGACATCCAACATACACACCAACTCATGTATTTTGCTAATCAAGATCCTGTTAGGTGGATTCTGCATTTAGTTCTTGAAAACATGACCCAGAAATGTGTTTTTTGTACATTTTAAAATCCCTTGTCATGCTTTGATTTCCTTTCTTCATATGGTCATATGAAAAATAAATTTGGCCATATGAAAAAGGATTCCTTCATACAAAAAAAAGAATCAGAAAAAAACTGAGTCCAAATTCTTTTTTCATATGAAGGGATCTTTTTTTGCATGTTTTTTTTTCATTCATATGATAAAGATGCCTCATGTAAAAAAGATTTTGACATTTTCTTCCCTCTAATTCTTTTTTTCACATTAAGGAATCCTTTTTCATATAGCGCTTTCATTCATACAAAAAAGGATCCCTACATACGAAAAAAGAAATTGGACTAATTTTTTCTCACATTTCAATGTCAACAAGCCATAACTCCCTCAATATATTCAGTTATGGGACAATCTATATATCAAAACAAAGGTCTTAATGATACTACAAGAATGGCACGTCCCCCCATTAAGTTAGAGTGCATATAAAAAACACAAAATGTAAGGCATGCAAATGCCACTAGGGTAACTTTTGAAATTTAGCAAGCCATATAACCAAACAAATAAATTACTATTTGGCAGAAATGGAAGGCTTCCACAGGCAAATGGATATATTCAGAATGAGGATATGATTATACTATCTCAAACAGTAAGGAAATTCATTGTAAAAAAAAAACCTTTGGTAGTGTCAAAAGTTAGGAAATGTGGTGTTAGGATTCCCAACTCTAACATCCCACCCTTAAGGCAGCATCAGGAAAAAAACATTATGGTTTCACCTCTCCTTAGTCTTCACAAATCAGGCGCGGGGTGTGCATTGGGGTTGTCAACCTGAACACTCACTCATTCTCATATACTCTACTCATCTCAGTTTATTTACTGATGGAATGAGGTGAGCATTATTGTTGACAACCCCAAGGTACATCCCATGCCTGATTTGTGAAGACTCAGGAGAGGTGAAACCATAATGGTTTTCCTGTTTCTGCCTGTAGTGTGAGGGTGGAGTGTTAGGGTTGGGAACCTTAACACCATATTCCCCTACTTTTGTATCTTTAATCCTAAATGGTGCATTAATTAAGTTTTTTCAGTGAATATATATATATATAGTATGCAGTTTGGGGTGCCTATCCCAGTACCACTTGTTCTCCCCCTCCACTTCAGATCACCCGCCCATGTTCCCATTGTATAGGTGGTGGCAGTGGGGTGCCCACCCCCAGTGCTGCTGAACAGTCAGCTGACACAGGGTGCCCAATCACTCCATTATCAGATAAGTCCCATGTAAAAAAGAAAACTGACCTTTGATGTATTTTTATTTAAATCCTGTAAAAAAGAAAATGGTACTCTTGATGATCTTACCCCACCCCGACCTCCCAATCAGCACCCAGCACCCCACACATACACACCCCACAAATATCCTCACTCGCCTGAACATGGCCCATGGCATAGATCCACTCTCCAATCAAAGACATGTCTTGCTGCTGGAATTGCCAACTGCAAATTGAGAAACTAAAAGTAAAGGCAGTATAATGTACTGTATTTCAATGTAGTTTTTTAACTTTAATGAATAACTGTCAGTTTTGCATATTTTGACCCCAAGTTTTCAACATGGTCTTTTTGGAACCCTACCTCATGATCAATTGTGGTGGAAGTATGCAAATCAGGCTTGAAAGGTGATTTCATGGTCGCATGGCAAAATCACTTTTCGGGCAGGATTTGAAAATTGTCCCTGCATTTCTTCATGAGGTGGGAGTCATAAGAAGGCTGTACTGAAAATTGGGGTCAAATTTTTTTTTTAAATGGCAAGATTATGAGCATACATTGAAATTTTGCAGTACAGGCTCATAATTTTGGTAAATTTAAATAGTTTGACCCCAAATTGTCAACATTGCCATTTTTTCACATCATCTCATGAACATAGCAACTGTCATTTTGCAAGACTTGGCTTGAATGTGCTTTTGCACCTGTACTGCATAATAATGTTTCAGTCAAGATTTGAACATTTCACATAGTAAGTTCATGAAGTGAGTTCAAAACAGGGTCATCTTGAAAATTTGGAGTCAAAATATTGAAAAAAACAACACAGTTATGAATGTACATTGACATTATTCTACACTCATTCATTAGAATGGTAACATTTGACATGCAATGCAGCACAGAAGGGCAGGGTCAGCAGGGTCCTGCACTTCCATAGGCAGATGGAGTGTTCTCTTGGTGCACAGCCCAAGTGGCTCTGTGCATCTACATCTGTTCATACAGGTCCCAAAGGGATCTGCATTAATGAGGATACAATTCCTCTACCACAAAATGAAGGAAATTTCTTCACAAAAAACTTCATTGATGCCTCAAAATAACTTAATGCCACAAAAGTAGGGAAATATGATGTTAGAGTTTCCAACCCTAACTCAACACTGCCACCCACCAAGCAACAAAAGGAAAAAACATTAGGGTTTGGGATCTCTGGAGTCTTGGCAAATCAGTGGTGGAGCCTCCCCTAGGGTTGTCGACCTTAATGCTCACTCCTCCCTCACCAGCCCATAGCCTCCAGTCTGAAGTATAAGGTACAAGTCCAATCCACTGGCTCATAGTGAAGTTATACATTCTACAAAGGTGGAGAAGTATGTCTTGTCACATGTTGCCAGCATATTTTGTTGTAGCTTTCTTCATGCAGGGCCATACAGGCCCTACATGAAGAAGAGACATTGTGTGTGACGTTGTTTGCACAGAGAATGGGTTGGGCATTAAGGTTCACAACCCCAAGGAAGATCTCACCACTGATTTGCCAAGAGTCCAGAGACCCCAAACCCTAATAATTTTTCCTTTTGCTACTTGGTGGATGGAGGAGAAGGTGGAGCTGAAAACTCTAACACCACATTTCCTACTTTTGTGGCATTATGTTACCCTAACCGGTGCATTAACAAAGTTTTTTTTTTGCAAATAATTGCTATAGATTTACTAACTAGTGACTGATGTACACAAACATACAGAAGAATATGTAAGCAATAACACACAGTGGGGTGTGCATTAAAGCATTTTAACACATGGTCATGTGACATGTTTCAGCCAATCATGTTTGTGGATTTTCTAATGCAATTTTATAAATTGTAATTATGTATGTCACTTCTTGAGCAATTCCTGAAAATGTATACTGTAGGAAAAGATGACTCTTTGGCTTCTGTAATAAAATTGCTGGCAGCATTCCCATAATGCACTTAATATTTGATTTTTTTTAACTGAGACAGCATACAACTAAGAATCCTGATGCAGCAGCAAGTATCATATTTTAAGGGGTTATTGTGAATCTCCACTACCTCACAGGAAAGAGATTCTAACTCATAACTATACAATTCAAATGCAAAAACTATATTGGTTAGCTCAAAAAGCAGTTCCCTGGGATAGCTAATAAAACATCTGCCAAAGAATTGCAGTAGACATCCCTTGTCTGTGTCACCTCCCCTGTAACCTCACCTTAGAAAGGCAGGTAGGATACCACCCATTGGGGTGGGGGTTTAGTACTGGCACCACCATCAGGGAAGAACCAATGGGTCTGCCTACAGGGCAGGAGGCATTTGAAAGGGGTGAAGAAAGAGGGGTTAAAAAGAGCTGAAACCAGTAGTTCCTCCTCACTTTTCCTCCCTCTTCAGATTTCCAGAAGATGCCAGGGATCAGAAAGACACCAGCAGCCTGCATTTTAATTGCCTTGGCAAGGACTTTTTATTTTGTACATGGCCTGTTCAGGCTGGCCTGGTTGGGATGTTTTTGAGTAATTATGTGGTTTCCTTTGGTATTTACACACTATTTTAATGCTAGGTTGCAGTGTTACAGTTAATGGGAGTACCTGTGGGTTAGGTTCTGGCATCCTTGGAGATTGGGGGCTGCTGAAGTGATTTCTTTAGGCACCCCCCCCCCCTTTTTTCATTTGGATAAATATTGCTTGTGTAAATCCCCTTAGCATAAGTTGGGTTTTCCTTAAGTTTGCTGTTGGCTATGAAAGCAAATAAAGGAAGGGCAACACTGGCAGCCAGAGGCATTCAAGGGCAGCAGTTCCCTGGGTTTGCATTCACCTCCTCACCACTACAAATCTTCTGCTTACCTGCTTACTGTCAGGGGAGAGGAATGGGACCATAGAATAGTTAACTGACTGGTGTTGGCTTTCACAGACACAGAGGTAGCAGTCCTGGGCATACCAGGGCCACATCAAGAAGGCCATTACTCGATCTGGGGTTGGGTCCATCCGCAATTACATGGCAGTGAGCCTGTGGTTTCAGAATTCCAGTTGCTTAGCATATTGATGCCAGCATGCCTTTTTCAAACAAGTGGCTTTGCAAATTGCAATCTGCCTTCTGAGCAATTTTTGAGATGAGGCAGATAGTGTGCAACTGAGTTCAGGTACTGGATTACAGTTTGAAAATAAAACACATACACACCTGTTAGACCAGGTGAGCGGCCACGTGCTTGTGGTGTACTTTACACTGGGCAAGTGTTTGACAGGATGCATACTGTAACAGACAGTGAATGCAGTGAATTGTTGTTGCTCTTTTGCCTAAATAGCAGGGTTATATCGAGGTCTGTAGACCTACAGAATGCTGAATTGATACCGTTTAAAGGGGGCATGACATTTTTGCTAATTGGCAGCAGTTAGTAATGTTCCTATAACAGAAATTAAATTCATATCTCCCAATGTTCCTGATTTAACTGTACCTGAATAATCACCAATGTGAAAAACTTTTCAATTGTTTTCTTTTTATGGACAACATTCTGCACTGGTTCTCTTCATAGAACCTATAATATAGAATTTTTACTATGTCACGGTTGTACAGAATACTAAACATGAGCTGTTAATCTATAAGAACCATGCTTAAAGTTCTGTGCACAAACTGTAACATAGTTTAAACTCCAAATCACTGGTTCCAAGAAGAGAACTGTAACAGAATGCTGCCAGTAAAAACAAAAGAATGCAAAATACAATCTTTCACATATTTTTTATTCACGTACTTTAGATACATATGGCTCATTAATTCATGTACAGTTACATATGACTCATTTAGGGGTATTATAATAATTTCTGAAAATAGGAAAATTATAAACAGCTGACAATTAAAAATGATTTCCTGTCCTCTTTAAGGATCAGACGTGACTTGCACCAGACTTCCCTGCTTTGCCCCCCTTTCCTTAATCTGAGTTCACATACCACTACAGCAGCGCTCATTTTAGATAGTAGGTTAGGCCATGCTATGCACAAATGTTTCTCCAGGATAACTTTGCACCAGCCACAGACCCCAAAAATAGGTCCCCAGCTTGAAAGCAGGTCAAAATCCATTACATAGTTGCACACTGGCTGGACTGTTTTTGAAGGGGAGCAGCCATCTAGGTCCAAGAAGACTGGAGGGGGTGGCCACTGGCCAGCATGCTGTGGTGGGTGACATAGTATACACCACCAGCCAAGTAAGCTGCATCCCCCATCTACCTCCATATCACAGAACTACTAAAGCATTCGCTCATGCTCCTATAGTGGCAGTGCTTTGATGTGCGGCAGTATGCAATGTTTTCCACAGGGTTTGGCATCTTAACTGCAGAAAGATATTTTAACAGATTGCCACTGTATAGGATAATGCAGGGAAGCCCTAGGTTTCTGTATTTGTTACATATAACCTTATGTGTTCCCACTGATTGCATGCCTTTTGTGCATTCATTTTGCAAGCTCAATTGATGGGAATTTAAAACAATAAATATATAAAATTTAGCGGGCCCGCATTGTTTTCAAAGGGCAGTATTCAGGTTGACTGCCATCAGAATAGCCACTGCTGTTTCTAGAGATTAAACACATGATTGATGTCATTCCTTGTGGTAGCCAATTCAAACTGCTGGGCATGGGGACTAATGGCCTTTGCATGCGGGGGGAAGGAGTTCTTGGCAACAGTGATCAGACAGCAAAAAAGGCTTGGTTTTAGGTGATAGCTATGTACTGCAGACAGGCTTTTACAGGGCCAACCTGTTTTAAACTTGGGCTTTAAGACTTGAGAGCAGTGAGCATCAGCCTAGTCTGGGATGGTAGGACGCCACCTGCCAAGGAATGGTAGCTTGAGCTGAGTAGTTTTCAGACAAGCAGGGTATTGCTGGTTTTACTTAGTTCCTCACTTTCCAAGGATGTTATTGGATATGGAACATTTTCTGTTACCAAGTTTGGTTCAAGGGGTCACAACATTTACATCAGTTTGGAGGGAATCTTTCCTCATCACGTTTAGCTGGTGACTGAAAGTTTCCTGCATTCTGAAAAAGGGGGTCCCAGTAGGTATTCACTGTTACTGCAAGGCTGCCTTGTTAGTCTTCGTTGATAAGGTTTTAAATTCAAAACAAGCATTTGTCAATGCCAGATATTTGTCGCTGGTATTGCTGTTGTACCTACTTTTGCTTGTACACATTTATACTATATATAGAGCAGATGAGAGGCAATATCTCAATTTCAGTGGTGTCCTGCTTTGACACATTGTTAGACTGTAATTATCCAGGATAGGGCAGCTGAGAGGCAATATTTGCTTTTAAGTGGGTGCCAACATTTTGACCTAAAATGTCCAACAGTCTTTTTATGACCATATGTTATGATCAAGACAGGTGGCATTTTTAAAATCCCATCCAAAAGGTGATTTCACTGTGTGATTGTGGAAACAAGCTTCGGAGGAGTTTGAAAAATGTCATCTGCCAGGTTCAGGAGGTGGGGTAACACAAGGGATATGTTGAACAATAGGGGTCAAAATCTGCAAAAAAATAAAGTTATGAGTAAATGTTGAAACCATTCTTTTCTTCATAACTTGGTTGGTTTTCCCAAATTTTCAACATAATGTTTTTTGACCACTCCTTCTGAGCATGACAGGTGTCATTTATAAAACAATGGCTGAAACATCAATTTTGAAATGACAGAGGTCACATTCATGAGGTGGTGTGAAAAAATGGCTATGTTGAAAAGCTGGGGTCAAAATATTGAAAATTACCACAGTTATAAGTGTGCATTGAAAAATTGCAGTGTAGAGTCATAACTTTGTTTTCTCATATTTTTACCCCAAAATTTCAACATAGCCTTCTTATGAGCCTACCTCATGAACAAGGGTGGAGAACATTTTAAAATCCTATTCAGAAGGTGATTTCATACCACAAGTGCAAAAACACATTTTGGCCAGGATTTGAAAAATGACAGCTGTCACATTCATGAGGTGCTGTGAAGAAATGGCTATGCTGAAAATTTGGTGTCAAAATATTGAAAATTATCAACGTTATGAGCCTGCGTTCATAAATTTCAACACAGGCTCTTAACTTTGTTGTTTTTTAATATTTTACCCCAAATGTTCAGCATAGCCTTCTTATGATCCTACCTCACGAACGTAGGTGGATAAATTGTCAACTCCTGCCCAAAAGATGATTTTGCGCAGCAACCGCAAGATCACCGTTTGGAATGTGAAAACACATTTTGGACAGGATTGGAAAACTGATACCTGTCACATTCATGAACTGCTGTGAAACAATAGCTATGCTGAAAATTTGGGGGCAAATTATGTAAAATTACCAAAGTTAAAAGCCTGTGTTCACAAATTTTCAATGTAGGCTCATAACTTTGTTGTTTTCTAATATTTTTACCCCCAAATTTTCAACATATCCTTCATATGATCCCACTGCATGAACAAGGTCAGAGAAAATTTTCAACTCCTGCCTGAAAGGAGATTCCATATAGCAACCACAAAATCACCTTTCAGGACAGATTTGTCTAATTTCATTGTTTGTTTAAGAGGTGTGGTCCCCAAAAAGGCATGTTGATAATCTGGGGCAAAAATATTCAAAAATGGCCAAGTTATGCCACTAACTTCAAAACCACATTGACATACAGTACGTTGAACCACATACCTGAGTTCCTCAGTTTGCATTCAGGCATTGAAGAATGAAGTCATGTCTGCAGTCCAGAGAGGATTATGGTGTTTGACCCCTAGTAGGCTAAGTAAGGGCTTGGTGGGGTGTGGGATTGTGAGTAATGAGTGGGAGGGTCAGGTGGGGGAACAGTAATCGCCACAACAGGCATCAGTAGATGATTTTATTTTTTAAAGGGTTTATTTTAAAAATCTACAAGGGATGATTTTCTTTATTTCAGGTTATGACACTGGAGGACTGGGCACCCCTGTTGTCAGTGTTATATTTCAGAAACAAAATGGGCAGAGTAGGGATAGAAGCCAGAATGGGGGATAGGATTGGGCACCCCTGTGCTGGCAGTTTAACATGAGTTGGGCTTGGGGGGGGGGACACTTTCAGTGGAGCAGCAACAGACATCGATTGACAGGTTTCTTTTTTGCAGGGTGTATTTAAAAAAATAAACTACGAGGGGTGGTTTTCTTTGTTTCAGGAGGAGACACTGGGGGATTGGGCATCCACAGTGTCAGTGTTATATTTCAGAACCAAAAATGGGCAGGGTGGGGAGTAGAAGCTGGCATGGGGGTTTGGGCACTCCCTTGCCAGAAGATTAAAATGGTTTGGGCTTGGGAGGGTGACAGTTACGGTAGGACAGCAACAGACATTGATGGACAGTTTTCTTTTTAAGGGCTGTATTTAAAAAAAATATGAGGGATATGTTTACTTTATGTCAGGAGGAGACACTGGGGGATTGAGTACCCTCAATGTCAATGTTGCTGCAGAAGTAAAAAGGGGCAGGCTTGGGCTGGGGGGGGCAGTTATGGCTGTGGCAGCAACAGACATCAATGGATGGTTTTCTGTTTTCAGCAGACTGATCATCACAGATCAGCTGTTCTTGCTCACCAACATTATGTAGATCAAAGGAAAGAGGCCCTCTATGATTGGGTCAGCTCTTCCCTTTGAAACACGTGACGTTTCCACCCACCAAACTAGAATACTGTCATGACCAACCTGGCCGATGATTGATGTGGCACTGACGAGCCCCCTTACAAACCACTCTGCACCAGATTGACAGTGTCACACCC
The DNA here is from genome assembly GCA_016271365.2 of Neoceratodus forsteri. Classification (NCBI taxonomy): domain Eukaryota; kingdom Metazoa; phylum Chordata; order Ceratodontiformes; family Ceratodontidae; genus Neoceratodus; species Neoceratodus forsteri. Next base: position 1,646,559,517 of record CM057450.1, read on the forward strand.
CTTAAAAGCCACTTTTCTAGCAAGATGTTCATTGTGCATGCACACATGGTGAACATGAAAAGAGGTTTAATGCAAATCATTCTTTAAAGCAGGGTAGTAAGATATCACACCTAAGAGGCAGATTATTGGGTTACTTGGGGTGAGGATAATGTGATGCTGCTTAGCTAGATCAGTCATGCTGCTCTGAGCTCCGCAGGAACTACTATTTTAAACTTGATCTTATAAGTGCTTCTTTTGCTATGTTATGATATATAGGTTTCCCTGATGATCTATGTTTGCTAGCAACCATAGTGTTGTGTAGGATCTGTCCTGCCATTAGAAATATGCCAGAGATTGAAGCGTACTTTCCAGCTACTCCCCCCCACCACTGCACACACCATCTTCTACACCAGCATGGGAGCAAGGGCCAAAAAAGCTGAAAGCCACCACATCCCTGGCCTTGCAGTTGGAGGGTACAGAGTATACCTCAGGAGCATTTCATCAAAGAATTAGGCTCCATCAAAGAAACTATTTTAAAACTTTGAGGTGAACTGAAATCTATTCTGCCAGCAGTTGATGCTTTAGCTCAGCAGGTGGGGATACTGAAGCATGTATTTCCTCTTTGGAGGATCAATAATGATCATGTGCAATGGTTTTTACATATTTTTTAGAAAAGGTTAAAAATTTGAAACTCAGGTTATTGTGTCATGATTAGTGTTTCCTGAAAATGTCATGATGTTTGATTTTGTGGTTTTCTTTAAATCAGCATTTGTTAACTTGCTCTACAGTGGCTGAAAACTGTGGCGTTATTTCTGTCCTCTCAGCCAAACTTAGAGAGTGATTACATCATTTTGGAGTAGCTTGCTATTTCAGATTCCCAAACAGAGTAGCACTCTGTAGAGTTAATGGTTTGCTGAGCTCTCCAGGTTTCTTATAAACCCAGGGCCAGATATTCAAACTGCATCATTCTGTGGTGCAAGCCCTTGCACTGCACAAAAAAGTTGCGCAGGGGCGTGACCAGGGTGATATTCAATGGAGTTACGCTATTGATCAACTTCTTTGAATATCACCCCCTGGCCACACCCACTGTGCATGGTGCAGCACCTGTAGTCTGAGTAACAAGCTTACTGAATTAGTGGCCTTGATGGAGGAGGAACATCTGGTTATCGTGGCAGTCACAGAAACATGGTACACACAAAACCATGACTGGGACATAAACATACCAGGATACACTATCTAAAGGAGGGACAGGGAGGGTAAAAGAGGAGGAGGAGTAGCTCTTAACATAAGGGAAGGAATCAAAGCAACAGAACAAAAGGGTAAACAGGGAGGAGAAGAAGCACTGTGGGTAAATTTGGAGACCAGCAATGGCACCACAATCTGCACAGGGGTTGTATACAGACCCCCTTCTCAGGGGAAGGAAATGGACAACAAAATGATAGAAAGTATTGCAGAAAAAGGGGAGATATTGCTGATGGGTGATCTGAATATGCCAGATGTTAACTGGAGTGCAGTTGCAGCAGCCACTTCGAAGAGTGGGGTTATTCTAGATGCCCTACAGGGGGCATGCCTTAGACAACTAGTATTGGAGCCCACTCGAGAGGGAGCAATCTTAGACCTGGTTCTCTCAAATGGAGACGAAGAGAGGATCACAGTTGCAGAAGTGGGTAGCCATCTGGGAACTAGCGACAATCGAACAGTATGGTTCACAATAAACACAGCAATAGAGTCAAGCCATACAAAGGCAAAAGTTCTGGACTTTAGGAGGGCTGACTTTGCCAAAATGGGTGAGTGCCTAAGGAATGCACTAGCAAATGGGCAGGAAGGAAGGGTGGAAGAACAATGGGGAATAATAAAAACTGCCATCACAGAGGTAACAAGCCTTTGTGTGAAGCAAATAAACAAAACGAAATGATGTAAGAAACCAGTATGGTTCTCAAAGGAAGTGGCAGTGAAGGTTCAAGAGAAAAATAAAGCATTCAGGAAGTACAAGGAATCACAGAAGGAGCAGGATAGAGAACTGTATCAGTTGAAGCAAAAGGAAACTGGGAAGGCAATCAGAACAGCAAAGGCCCAAACCAAGGAAAAGATAACCAACTCAGTTAAGAAGGGGGATAAAACCTGTTATAGGTACATCAGGGAGCGAAGGAAGACCAAGGGAGGGATAGTGAGGCTTAATAAAGAGGAGGGAGGGTGGGCAGAGGGTGACTGTGAAAAGGCAGAGATACTAAACAAATATTTTTGCTCAGTATTTACAAAGGAAGAGGGGGAGGTACCTAAAACAAACAGTAGAAACACTCTGGATACAGAAGTTGATACCAGCCCATTTACAGAAGAAAGGGTTCTGAAAGAACTCTTAAAACTGAAGGTGGACAAAGCAATGGGGCCTGATGGGATTCATCCCAGAATTCTAAAAGAACTAAGGGTAGAACTAGTGACACCACTGACTACCCTCTTTAACAAATCATGGGAGGATGGGGTGGTACCTGAGGACTGAAGGAGGGCAGATGTGATTCCCTTCACAAAAGTGGGAGCAAGGCAGAAGCAGGAAACTACAGACCTGTTAGTTTAACCTCAGTGGTAGGGAAAATGATGGAATCACTCTGAAGGAAAGAATTGTCGAGTATCTAGAGGCCAGAGGGCACAGGACCCAAGGCAGCATGGATTCATAGCGGAAGGTCATGCCAGACAAATCTGATAGATTTCTTTGACTGGGTGACCAAAGTAGTAGATCAGGGAGGGGCTGTGGACAAGGCCTACCTAGACTTTAGCAAGGCATTTGACACAGTCCCACACAAAAGATTAATATACAAGTTAGCCAGCCTGGGAGTGGGTCCCAAGATGACAGCCTGGGTAAAGAATTGGCTGGAAAATAGGACACAGAGAGTAATAGTAAATGGAGTCCACTTTGAAGAAAGGGGGGTTACTAGTGGGGTACTGCAGGGTTCAGTATTAGGACCAGTCCTCTTCAATGTCTTTATGAGCGACATTGCAGAGGAACTGGAAGGAAAAGTACAGTATGTCTCTTTGCAGATGACACAAAAATCTGCAACAGAGTTGATGCACAAGGTGGGGTGGAAAGAATGAGAAGGGACTTGGCAAGGTTAGAGGAATGGTCAAATGTATGGCAGCTTAGATTTAATGCTAAGAAGTGCAAGGTAATGCTCCTGGGAAACAAAAACCCAGGGGAAGAGTACACAATGGGGGATGAGATACTAACAACAACAAAAATGGAAAGGGACCTGGGGGTAGTCATATCAGATGACTTAAAGGTGGGCAAGCAATGTGAGAGAGCAGCAAGGAGGGCTGGGGGGGGGATACTGGGATGCTTTGGAAGAGGCATCACCAGTAGAAAACAGGAAGTTATTATCCCTCTGTACAGACAGCTGGTCAGACCCCATCTGGAGTACTGCGTGCAGTTCTGGAGACCCAATCTCCGCAAAGACATAGACAGGATGGAAGCTGTCCAGAGGAGGGCAACTAAAATGGTGCAGGGTCTGCACCAGAAGACATATGAAGAGAGACTTAAGGAGCTTAATATGTATAGTCTCGAGGAAAAGAGGGAGAAGGGGGACATGATAGAAACTTTCAAGTACCTCAAGGGAATCAACGAAGTCCAAGAGGGTAGAATCTTCCAAAAAAAGAGGTGTGCAAGAACAAGGGGGCACAATTTGAAGATAGAGGGGGGCGGCTCAGAGGTATTTTAAGGCAGTATTTTTTCACAGAGAGTGTTGTGGATGCATGGAATGGCCTTCCGGAGGAGGTTGTGGAGTCAAAAACAGTGGTGGAATTCAAGCATGCATGGGACAGTCATAAGGCAATTCTAGGGGGTGGGGGTAGGAAGAAGTAGGCTGCTGGTTAACTAGGATCTGCAGCTTATCCATTAGGTAGGGAAATGGGCAGACTGGGTGGGCCAAGCGTTCCTTATCTGCCGTCAAATTCTATGTTTCTATGTTTCTATGTAACTGCGCCACCGCAAGTGGTTAGAGTGGAGCATTCAGATGCGGTGTCACAAGTTCCATTGCGCCATGCACAGCACCTGCGATATTCAAAAAGGGACATGAAAATGGGGCCATAATTTATGCAAGGCGCATGGGGGGGCCATTTGCATCTAATTACGGCCCCATTTGCATGCCATTAGCATGCAGGTGCACCGATCCCCGATGACTTGTGCCTGGCGCCCTGCCAGGTCAGCAGCCATCGGGACCAATGCCTCCTGCAGCCCGATCACGGGCAGAACAGTATTCCGCACTTCCCAGCAGCCCAATCAGGCATAATGTAAACTCCTCCCCAGTAGCCCGATCGCAGGCATACTGCACTGCCTCCACCCCCTGACTAGCCCGGATCAAGGCATACAGTAACACCCCACCCCGACTAGCCCGATCACAGGCATAATGTAATTCATCCCCACCTCTCAATAGCCCGATCTGGCATACAGTAACTCCTCCCACCCTGCCTAGCCCGATCAAGGGCATACTGTAACACCCCACCCCCGACTAGCCCAATCGCGGGCATACAGTTTCACCCCCACCCCCGACTAGCCTGATGCACAGGCAACTCTCCCACCCCTGCCTAGGCCCGATCGCTGGCATCCAGTAACACCCCACCCCTGACTAGCACGATCGGCGCATCCTCAACCCCTCACTTCCAGAATCCCTGGTGATCTAGTGGCCCTCCTCCCACCCACGGACCCCCCACCACCGCTCCCCAGCCAGCCAGTGGGCAGCAGCACCCCACCCGCCTGCAGCCCCGCGCCCACTGACTGACAGCTTAGTAGGGCTGCACGCCCATTGGTTCAGAGTATGAACCAATGGGCATGCAGCCCATACCGTACAAGGCAGTCCAGATATGTGAGTGAATGCGCAACCCTTTTGAATATCTGGGCCCCAGTCTCTGGTTTGTGTTTAGATAGATCAGTTTAAAATATATCATTCTCTTCCTTTAAAATGCTGATCATTTCAGTTTCAGTGGTAAATTGAAGTAGTGGAAATCTTTATCTGTGAGAAATCAGCTTGTGTGTATCACAGGTCTGTTCTTTCTGATCAAACCAATTGTTTTTCTGACTATATAACACAGGGATGTTTAATGAATGTAAAAACAATCTAAATTTTGTTCATTCACAAAAACAGTTTGTTTTTGATGTAGCCTTCGAAAATACAATCATGTAAGAACATTTTTTTTCATGTCAGATTGACAAACAGGTGCTTGTCACTCTGCTACAGTATTTCAAGCACACATTCTGTCAGAACTCACAAAATTCAGTTCTTTGGTCATTTCTGTGTGAAAATACTTCATGTATGTGTATAACTAGAAACACTGTGGCATCTCAATGCACCATGTCTCTGCCCCACAGCTGAGGCAGCTGCAGTCTACTGCCACCAGTCCCCTGCCCCACAGGCCCCACTGCCTTCTGCTCCACATTCGAGGCTGCTGCACCCCGCAGCCCACTGTCTGCTCCCACACAGTCAGGGATTGTGCACCCTGCTGCCTCCATCCCCTGCCTAAAGAATCAGGACTACTGCACCCTGCCACCCCCTGACCAAACAATTGGGGTTGCTGCACCCTGCTGCCCTCTCTCCCCCCCACCCTCACAGTTAGGGATACTGCACCTGTTACCCCCATTCCTGTCTCCACAGTCAGGGCTTCTGTTCTGTACTAAGCCCTAGAGTGCCAGGTTCCCTGCCTCTACAGCTGTGGCTGCTGCTCCATGCTTCCCTAGCCACCAGAGGTGGGGCTTTTGCTGCACCCTGCTACCCACTTCCATTGCCCCAAATGGCCAGGGCTGCTGCACCACCTGTTCCACATCTCACAGTCAGGGCTGCTGTACCCTGATGTCCCCTGTGTCCTGCCCCACAGTCAAGGCTTCTGCACCATGCTATCTTCTATCCCCCTGTCACCAGAGACAGGGCTGCTGCACCCTGCTCCTTTCTACACAGTTGGGGTTGCTGTGGCCTGCTGTGCCCTACAGCCCCATGCCTCTACAGTTAGGGCTACTGCACCATGCTGCCACTTGCTATAGGATTCAGGGCATTTGTTGCACCCTGATGCATGCCTCCACAGTTGAGGCAGTTGCGCCCTGCTGTCCCCCTGCCACCAGAGTCAGATTCTTTGCTACTCCCTGCTGAGATAGGAACAGGGGGTAACATGTGCAGTGTCCCTGACTGTGAGGGTGAGAGAGAGAGAGGGTAGCAGGGTGCAGCAACCCCAACTGTTTGGGAAGGGTGCAGCACAAGAGGAAGGGCATTTGCTGCACCCTGTCCCCTGCCTGTGGAGGCAAGGGACAGGGTGGTGCTGTTGGGCACAATGGGGGCAGGGGACAGAGACAGCATGGGGCAGAAGCCTTGACTGTGGAGCAGGACACAGGTGGGCATCAGGATACAGCAGCCCTGACAATGGCACAGGGTGCACATTGTGCAGCAGCCCAGCCCATTTGTGGCAATGGAAGTGAGTAGCAGGGTTCAGCAGTCCCAATTGTGGAGGCAAGGGCATGAGAGTCTAGGATGTACCACAGCACAGTAGCCCTGACTGTGGAGATAGGAACAGGGGGCAACAGGGTGCTGTGGCCCTGACTGTGGGGATGGGGAACAGACGGCAGCAGGGTGCAGCAGCCCTGAGTGTTTGGGCAGGAGGTAGGTGTGGCATCAGGGTACAGAAGTCCCAAATGGGAGAACAGGGTGCAGCAGCCATGCCTGTTTGGGACAAGGGATGTGGGCAGCAAGGTGTAGCAAAGGATCTGACCCTGGTGGCAGGGGAACAGCAGGGTGCAACTGCCTCAACTGTGGAGGCATGCAACAGGGTGCAGCAAATGCTCTGAATCTTGTGGCAAGTGGCAGCATGGTGCAGCAGCCCAATCTGCAGAAACATGGGGCTCCAGAGCACAGCAGGCCATAGCAACCCCAACTGTGTAGAAAGGAGCAGGGTGCAGCAGCCCTGTCTCTGGTGACAAGGGATAGAGGACAGTATGATGCAGAAGTCTCAACTGTGGTGCAGAACACAGGGGGCATCAGGGTACAGCAGCCATGACTGTGAGATGGGGTATAGGTGGTGCAGCAGCCCTGCCCATTTGGGGCAAGGAAGTGGGTAGCAGGGTGCAACAAAAGCCCCATTTCTGGTGGCTAGCGCAGCATGGTACAGCAGTCTCAGCTGTGGAGGCAGGGAACCTGGCACTCTAAGGCTTAGTACAGCACAGCAACCCTAACTGTGGAGAGGGGAACGGGGGCAACAGGTACAGCTTCCTTAACTGAGAGGGTAGGGGAGAGATGGCAGCAGGGTGCAGCAACCCCAACTGTTTGGGCAAGGGGACGAAGGGTGCAGCAGCCCTGATTATTTAGGCAGTGGATGGAGGCAGCAGGGTGCACAATCCCTGACTGTGTGGGAGAAGACAGTGGGCATCAGGATGCAGCAGCCTTGAATGTGGAGCAGAAGGCAGTGGGGCTTGTGGGGCAGGGACAGGTGACTGTAGACTGCAGCTGCCTCAACTGTGGGGCAGAGATGCGGTGCATCGGGATGCCACATAGTGTTTCTAGTTACACACATACATGATGTATTTTCACACAGAAACCACCAAAGAACTGAAATTTGTGAGTTCAGACAGGTGCCTGTCACGCTCTGCTACAGCATTTTAAGCACATGTACTGTTTGTCAATCTGGCATGAAAATAAAATTCTTACGTGAATGTATTTATGAAGGCTACATCAAAGACAAACTGTTTTTGTGAATGAACAAAATTTAGATTTATTTTATATTCATTAATTGCCCTGTGTTATATAGTTAGAAATAAAAATCTGATTTTTGATTAGAAAGAACTGAGAGCTGTTATACAGACAAGTCGATTTCTCACAGAGAGAGATTTCCACTACTTCAATATAGCATTGAAACTGAAATGATCAGCTTTTTATGGGAAGGTAATAATATATTTTAAGCTGATCTATCTAAACACAAACCAGAGACTGAGTTTGTAAGAAACTTGGAGAGCTCAGCAAACCATTAACTCTACAAACTACTGCTCTGATTGGGAATCTGAAACAGCAAGCTATTCCAAAATGATGTCATCGCACTCTTAAGTTTGACTGAGAGGACAGAATTAACTCCACTGTTTTCAGTCACTGTAGGGCAAGTTAACACATGCTGATTTAAAGAAAACCACAAAACCAGACAGCATGAAATTTTCAGGAAACGCTAATCATGACACAGGGACTTGAATTTCAACTTTCCAAGCTTTTAAAAAAATACGTAGAAACCATTGCACATGATCTTTAAGCTAATGTGGAGCCTGACATTGTTGGACTTAAATGGCACATTAAGAAGCTTGAGAAGGGAGTTGATGATCAAGAGGGCAGGAATCGGCTCAATAATTTAGTTATTAGGGCATTCCAGAATGAATGGAAGACACAGATATGCTGCAGTTTGTACAAAAACTGTTTGGATGTTGCAGGGCCTTCCCCTTGTGGTTCGACCTGTATCATAGAAATGTCCCACAGTTCATTACACCCTATGCTTGGTCCTAATGAACCACCCCAGCTGGTCATTTTGAAGCTTCTGAATTATTTACAGAATCTCCATATTCATCAGAAAGCCAATGAGAAAGGTGAGCTGTGCTGGGGAGGCAGACAGTTCTATATTTTCAATGACTTAACTCCCCAAACCAGGCAGCTACAGGGAAAGTACTGGAGCATCAAGTCAAAGTTAATTGCAGCTAGAATCAAGTTTCATAGCCTTTATTGAGTGAAACGTTTGGTTACAACAAACCAAGGATCTAAATAATTTACTGGTGCCAAAGTGGCTATGACTGACTGCCTGATTTATTTCCCGATTTGTTTCCTGCCCCGGCTTCTTCTAAAAAAGACAGATGAAGAGCTTTCATAGTGTGCAGTGTGTAGTGAGAGCTTTGGGGTTTTCCTTATATTTTTGTTTTGTACCTAAGTAATCTGCCTTGTTTGAGATAATATGCTTTGCTGCACAGACTGTGAACATTTTGCTTTTTTTGTTTGTTTTTTATGTGAATGATGTGTGGGTGTGGCATCCTCCATTTTCCACCCCACCTCCCCTTGAAGCTTGTGTGGATTTCTGGCTTTCTCCCCAGTAGGACTGAGTGCTAGTCTTCAGGGTTAGCTTACTTAAATTTCTCTCTCTCTCTCTCTGTTAGGATTTTGATGGTTGGTTGGCCAGTGTGGATGGAGAGGGGATGGGGAGTTGGGTGGCACCCAGCATACATGCATGGCTGAGCTTCATCTTGTACAATATTGGACTTCCTATCTTTAATTATGCAGTTAAGACTGGAAAATAGACTGTTTCTTACTCCATGGGGAGCATTTGTACTTGTGAGACTGAGCCTCCACTGTCTATCCTGTGGATTCCAACCTACCATAGGTTTAATTAATCATGCACCACTGATCATGCTTCATTGTCTCAGGACACTGCTACCACTGGAGATCTACTGCATGGACTTAACGTTGATTTTTTAGAGACATGTTCCCTGTTGTTTGCTCTCTTTTGTTTATGATGGCTTTAACATGGGAGTATTAACTGACTGTATACAGTATATTCCTTGGGTGAAGTTTGCGATTGTCAAGGAGCGTTTACACAAGCTGGAGGTCTGCCATTCCTTTTAGAGTTGGGGGAGGGGCCTGTACGGTGCTTCTTATTTTCTTGTGGGTGTTGTACCCTGTATAACCTGTATTAGGGGGATGTTTTCTTTTTTACCTTGGAAATGGTGGATAGGAGTTTAACATCTGTTGTTCTCAGGATAATAATAGCTGTTGGGTTTGGTTGGGCATCATTTGTTGCTCAGTTCCCCACTGACCCTAGAAGCTTTTTCCTTTCTCATCTCCACTACTAGCTGAATATGATGATTTTCTGTCCTATTGTTGTTATAGACTGCTTGAGTACAGCTCAAGAGAATTGGTAATTTTATTTTGGGGACATTTTCTCTTTTCTCTTTGGCTATTAGTTGTTTGGGTGCCTTGGTGTGCCCATAAGTCTTACCTTGTGCAGTGGTTGAATTGCTTTGCTCTCTTCTGTACTCATGACCATCTCCTCAGCCAGCCTCCATACCTTTTCACTCTTATTGTTTATACTGTATGGTGGATAGACTGGCCTAAGCGATGGCCTGTTACCTGTTCTTTTTGTTGCAGTTAACTGATGTGTGACTTTTTTTTTTAGTTCTTGCTCATTTTTTTGTGGCAGGCAGCCCATGGAGTTCAGGCATTGGGCATGCTCATATAGGGTGGGCATGTTCACAGACCAGAAGGGATAGTAGAGGGGGTGTAGAGTAGTCAGTTCTTATTATAGTAGCTAACACACTTCCCTGAGTGGTGCTTGAGGTATAATTTGTGTTTATTTTTTCAGCTACATGGGTCTTAATATTGTGGTTTATTGTGTGCAGGGGTTGTGGGATTTATCTTGGTACATGCTACAGAATATAGCAGTTTGGGTTGTATTTGGAAGTGGGCATCAGGCTGCACCTGTTCATCACAGTTTCTGTGTAATATATGAGCAAGCCTATCGGGTATTACACTTGGAATATCAAAGGGGCACAATCCAAAGAGAAATGGTAACGTATCCTTAAAGTGATTTATTGACATTCAGCAAATGCCTTTTTCACATAGTATGCCACTGCCACCCATGCTTCAGATGTTGAAGCTGCAATTTGTTTTGTAAAAAACTCTGTCCTAGTAATTTTTTTTTATGTTTTATCAACACTTTGTTTCTGCCTGGCCTCCAGTTTTCTGTGTGCGGCTACACTCCCAGAATTATATCATGCAAGGGATCCATCAATGTTTTACATACAGCAACAATGAATTCTGGGTAAATTATACAGTTGACTTAAATGTTCATTACTCTGAGGTTCATTCCCTTATTTTGGTGGTGGTGACTGCAGTATAGCAATTAATATGTAGATATACATAGCAAGGCATTGTGGGTACAATACAAAGTTGTTTTCCAATTTCCTTACTGTGAGGTGCAGTCTCATATTTCTGTAGTGACTTCAACAGTATAAGCTCTTATATGTTTATTTTCAAAACAAAGCATTGTGCATACAGTATCTGGCTGACAAGATTTCTTTGCTGAGTGTTGTAGTCTCCTATTTTTGTTATGACCACAGAAATATAATAGCCTGTATACTAATTTACATAGTGAGGCATTGTAGGTACAGTAAATAGCTGATTTTTCTGTCTCCCTAATCAAAGTGCAGTCTCTTATTTAGGTAGTGTTTACAGCAGTACAGTCTATAGAAAAGTTTCTGGAAAATCTTTGTGATGTAGGTAGGTCAAAAGATAATTTGCCATTCTGTGTAGATGTTGTTTCACTTTTACTGCCTGCTGGTGAAGTGACAGGTCTGAAATGACAGCTCCTGTCAGAATATGGGAGCATGATAATATTTTTCTATGTTAATGTTATATGGCCCGAATGACTGTAAGTAGTTTAGGAGTGTAATTATAGGTTCATGATTACATGGCTCTGAGCTGCTTTCAGTCAATCAAATCACTAGAAGTTTTCTACATGTTACAATGCTAGATGCAGCGACTTGCAAACAATGTAAAAAGTCAGCTAAAAACTGACAGTGTCCCTTTAAAAACTCTGTTTCCCTTGCATGAAGTCATGGTTGGGGGTTGCAGCACTAAGAAAAAAGGGTCATGGTTACGCAAATGAAGCAGAGTACAGAATTAAAGGCATTTTTGTTCATGGAAAACAGCACTTTTGGGCTGTTTGAATGGTAGGGGACTGATTCAGAACTTCTACAGCATACAACTCCCATTTGCTATGGCAAACTTCAGGAAATCTCTTTAAGAATCTAAAAAACTACACACTGATGCTGGATTTTTACAAGAGACACATCTTAACATGGAGCAGGTGTTATTATTTTGCAGAGAATGGGTGGGCCAGTGCTATGGAGCTGAGGATAATACCAAGAGGAAGGTGGCTGCAATTCTCACAGCTTGTCAAGTCTAATTTCAATTAATTCACAAACTGATAGATATGAATGGGAGGTATATATTTCTTCGGGTTGCTTTGGCAATGGGTGTCATTCATTACCATGCTCCCAAAGCCTGGGAAAGATCCCACTAAAGTGGACAATTATAGGCCTTTCTTTCTTATAAATATAGCTTTTACAATACTGGCTAAAATCCTGGCCACTTGACTTGCTGTGGTATGGAGTCTATTAATAGTAGAGAGCAGATAAGCTCCATGTCAAGTAGGGCTGGCACTTGTTCAAGATGTGAGAAATCCCCTGGGATGCTTAAACATATCCTATGGGATTGTGAGAAAGCCCAACCATTTTTGGAAACTATTAAAAGTAAATTCGATCATCTTTTGGGGCTGGCACAGGACTTTAAACCAGAAATGTGTCACGTATCGAATTGTAATGGCACACTAATTGGGGAGCAGAAGAGATACATGTCTTCAGTGGCAGCCTGTGCCAAAAAGATACAGTACTTCTTAAACATTATTTGGACAAAGATATCCCTACATATGTTGAATGGTGCAAGGAAATTTTATTTGCACTTCAAGCAGAAAAGATGATTGCCCAGTATGATTAATGGGCTGAACTCATATAGGCAGAGATGGGAGAGACTGCATGTCCTACTTTTGCTACCAGCTTAACTTAGCTATCAGTAGTTACTATGTTATTAGAATTAATATGAGTAGTCTTCTGCAGGTAACTGAGAGGTGTATTGTTTAACTGGTTACCTCCAAATATGGATGTAGGCGATATTCAGTATTGGCCACATCATTGTTCATATGTCTGATTGTGTAAGTATCAGGACAGGGTTGTGGTTTTGTATGGAGTAATTTGTTGTCTTGTTTTCATCTTGGTTCTTTGTTGATGGTTGTTGCAAAATCAATCAGGTATATTTAATTAAAAAAAGATTTCTAGGTTACTCATGGGCATACATGCATAATAGTCAGGCTGTATGTGATACATCATATGCCTCATGATGGTAATCCTAACATACCCTTTTTATGTTGCTTGCACTCATGTGCAAGAAACATAGTGCCTTCATCGGAGATTTCGGAGGTGTGTCACCTCCTCCTCCAATTCAGTCAGTGGGCTGGCAGGCGTGGCCCCTGTAAGCCAATGCATTTTGGAGCTGTCTATGACACGCCCAAAATGCAGTGGCATAGTTGAAAGGGGAGTTTACGCTGAGTGAGCACCGATAAGATATCGCTGCTCACGGCAGCCCCCCCACACAGACAGACATGCGTGTTCCCCTCAGAAGGTATAGCCGACGGGGTGCCCAATCCCCGTCGGCTGAGCTGCGTCCCCGCCCCAGTTGCTGAGCTGCGTCCCCCACCCCCCCAGTTGTAGGTGCCACGCTGGGAGCCCACCCCAGCGTGGCAAGCACTGTAGTCCTTTGGCCGGCGGGGGTGCCCAATCCTCCGTCGGCTGAACGCCCCCCAAGTCCTTGTGCCACGCTGGGAGCCTACCCAGCGTGGCAAACCTCTCCATGACTTTTTTTTTTAAACCTGTAAAATAAAACTGTCTCGGCGCGGCCTCCCAACCCCCTCCCACAACTCGCACCCACCCACCGCGCACACTGCCTCCCACACCCCTCACCCCATACTTACCTCCGGACTCCAGCGTGACGATCTTCGTGGACCAGAACACGTCTGCACTCTTCAAAGCTGACCGTGAACTGAGGAAATGCCGTAAGCTGTATAATGGGTTACATAGGGGTTTCAACTTTATTGCATATCTCGGGCATTTTGGGAATTTTGCACCAAATTTTCAACATGGGGTTTTTGGGACCCTTCTCATGAATGATGTCACTGTCATGGCGTTATTGGTCGTAAGGGTGATTTCACGAGTGACTGCAAAATCACCCTTCGGGCCTGAATACCACAATGACAGTGACATCATTCATGAGAAGGGTCCCAAAACCCCATGTTGAAAATTTGGTGCCAAATTCAAAAATTACTGTTTTATTAAGGGTGCGGTGCGTAGTTCCTACGCAGGCTTGTAAGTTCGCGAAATTTCAATATTTTCACCCAGATTTTCAACATTGCCATTTTATCACACCTTCTTATGAGTAGTACAGCTGTCATTTTCACATCTCACCCAAAATGTGTTTCCTACCATGTAGCTAGAATGGCACAGTTGTGCTAAATCAATGTACAGGACAAATTAAGAAAATCACAGTGACACTGTTCATGAGCAGAGGTCTTAAAATGGCTATGTTGAAAATTTGGTGAAAAATTTCCTAAAAATGACTGTTTTACGAGCGTGCATTGCGCAGTTCCTACGCACGCTCGTAAGGTCGCGAATTTTCAATATTTTCACTCCAGATTTCCAACATTGCCATTTTACCACACCTTCTTATGAGTAGTACAGCTGCCATTTTTCACATCTCACCCAAAATGTGTTTCTGCCCATGTAGCACACAATGGCGAGTCGGTGTGCAAGATCAATGAGGACAAATTAAGAAAATCACAGTGACACTGTTCATGAGCTCAGGTGTTAAAATGGCTATGTTGAAAATTTGGCGAAAAATTCCAAAAATGACTGTTTTACGAGCCGCGTACAGTTCACTACGCTAGTTCGCGAATTTTCAATATTTTCACTCCAGATTTTCAACATTGCCATTTTGCCACACCTAATACTGAACGGAAAGACACAGTGGATGTCTTGGGAGGAAGGCATGAAACTGTCACTTCCAAATACCTAAACAGCACATACAAGCAAGCAACATTCGGCATTGACAAATGCTTGTTTTCTCTGTTGTTAGCAATAAAGGCATAGCAGCATTTACGGCTTTCATTAGTGGGGAAAGAACAGCACACAAGGGGCAGAGGGGTTGCATAAAAATTAAAAAACGTTGTCCTGGTTACTTGTGGCGAGGGAGCATTAGTGGGAAGCTGGGCCACTACAGTAGGGCCCTACCCCATGAGCCCAGATCCCATGTGATGACAAGTTATTAACATTGATTTCTTTTGGGGATAGTAGTTTTGTCATTCCAGCCCCAGTCCAGATGCCCAGTAAAAAGAACATGACTACCTTTGGGAAGAAAGCACCAACTGTAGTGCTCAATGCACAGCTGAGGGCCATGTATGCAAAGAAGGATTGTGTTTGGGTGAAGGCATGCCTAGAAGGGACCACTACCCCAAAAGAAAAACAGGCACAGGGGAAGCAGACATGGCCAGGAAAGTCCCTCCAGCTAAGATACCCAAGAAACCCCAGGTATACATCCCCGATGTCGACATGTCGACAGCGGAGTCTCCTACAGCAACAACAGTGCCACGTCACTGTAGGGAACCCGCTGGCACCCAGCACTGTCTGTAGGGGGTCCTGCACCCCCCAACTCAGCTCTGACTTGGAGTTGAGAATCATGGGGTGCGGGGGTTCAAATAAGCCCCCCTTCTAAGAAAAGAGTTATTGCTTCTGCAAACCAGCAGCCAACTGCAAAATGAAGTCAACCTGCAGGTTTCGGTGCTAGGTCATTCGACAAATATTTTGTTGATGACCAGTCGAGGATCCGAAACCCCAGAAGGTAAGACCAAATCAGGAGTTTCTGGGTTAGCAGCCAAAGAGTTTAAACAGATGGTAAAATGGCTTTTTGGTGGAGCACCCCAAGGGATGCCTTCTCCAGCCAAGACTGCCATTAGGGCCAAAAAAGCTGACCCAGAAGGCATGGACTCGGACATGGAAGATGTTGGGGTGACCCACCCTCCCATGCCGGAGCAAGCACCAAAGATCCCAGCCCAGCCTGCTTCCCCCCAAAATCCAGCTCAGTATACTGAGTATAACATTGTTACGGGTGTAGGCTCTAGGATCGCTTTAAGCTACCATGCACCCGGGGGGTGAGAAACGGTTCCTAGAGGAAGTGGCTGACTTCATGGTCGAGATGGCATTTGAGTCACCCAGGTTGATGGTCCTGGGTGACTTTAACACCTAGGTCGATGATGAACTCTCACAATTCGGTCAGCTCAGTCAGGACTTCCACCAGCTGAAGACATTGCTGGGCTTTAAACAGGTTGTTGCCTCTGCAACTCATAAGTTCAGTCACTCACTTGACCAGGTCTTCCTCCTGGGGATCAAAACCTCTGATCTGGTGGTGGAACCAGTCGGATGGTCACATCATCACCTATAAGGTTCAGTTTCCAGGCCCCCCCCATAGGTCTGCCCCTGTGGAGATGGTCAGATACCGCCCTTTGCGGGATGTGAGCCCTGATGGCCTACTGGCAGTATTAGACCTATCAGGATTTCTGGGGGCAAGCGAGAGCCCAGAGAGCCTAGTTCAGGCCTATAATAAGGCAGTTACTGAGGCCCTGGACCCTATTGCTCCGGTCCATGTTCGTCCTCTCTCTCTCTGCCCTCAGTCTCCATGGTTTGACAGGACTTTGAGGGAGTTGTGATGAGTAGGACGAAGGTTAGAGCATTGCTGGCGGAAATCCACCCTGGATGCTGACCACCTTAGATTGATAGTACATTACCAAATCTATCAATCAGCAATCACTTCGTAAGAAGGCAGAGTTCCTATCCGGGGAGAATCGACTGACTCAGCTCTTTCGAACCATGGACAGGTTGTGCAACCCAACCTGTCTGCAAGTTCGAAGAGCCTTTTCATAAATTGAGTGTGATGAGCTTGCTCATTTCTTTGCGGATAAGGTAGCCAGGATCAGGGCTGAGATCCTGCCAGCTCACTCTATGGGAGCTGATGGTGGTCGGTGCCCAGTAACTCCTCCTCTGTTTGCCTGGAGCTCTTTTGACTGGCTGGAAATTGTGGATATCATGCAGATTGCCCAGGGTATGCACCCAGCATGCTGTAGTTTGGACCTGGGCCCAACTCCCCTGATTATGGGGTGTGCTGACATCATTGGCCCTGTCCTCGTGAAGATAGTTTGGTTTTCCCCTAGAGTTGGGTGAGTTTCCTAGCTCCCTGAAGGAGGTAGTCGTGATACCACTCCTGAAGAAAGTTGCTCTAGACCCAAGCTGCTTAGCTAACTACAGACCTATCTCAAACCTTCCCTTTGTAGGTAAAGTGATTGAGAAAGTTGTTGCACTACAGCTGGAGAACCACCTTACCATCCATGATATCTACGAACCTCTCCAGTCCGGTTTTTGTAAGAGGCATAGTACCAAGACCACTCTGGTTCGGGTGCTCAATGATCTCCTGATGGCAAGGGATCAGAAGCACCTCTCCATCTTGGTACTTCTTGATCTCTCCTCAGCCTTTGACACTGTGGACCATGGGGAGCTTCTCAGGCACCTGAGGGTCATCTGTGCTGTCTGGAACAGTTCTCAGATGGTTTCAATCTTTCCGCACTGGCAGATCTCAGGGGGTGGTGTCAGGGATTTTTTCCTCCAGCCCATTCTCTCTGCCATGTGGGGTCCCTCAGAGGTCAATGTTGTCCCCATGTAGTTCTCCATGTATATGCTGCCCCTCGGAGACACTGTAAGATGGTATGGGCTGAGGTTTCACTGCTATGCTGATAACCAGCTCTACCTGTCTTTTGCACCCAACCAAGATAGTGCATGCTCGGTCTTTTAATAACTGCCTCGCAGAAATCCAGGACTGGATGAAATCCAGCTGGTTGAAATTGAACTCTGGAAAGACTGAAGTGTTGGTAGTGGATCTGGGTCACTATACAGAGGGGTTGGTGGCTGAATAACCTTCTGGACTCTGTCTCGGAGGTGTTCAGCTGCCTTCCTCTGAATGGGTGCAAAACCTGGGGGGTGGCCTTTGATGATGGGTTGACACTGTGTTCGCACGTGTCGGCAGTCATCAAGTCCTCATTTTATCATCTCAGGAACATCACTAGGATTAAGCTCCTTGTTACATCCAGCGATCTTCCAACGTTGATTCATGCCTTTGTGACCTCGTGCCTGGACTACTGCAAGTCCCTGTACTTAGGGCTACCAGGGGTTGATATCCGACGCTTGCAGCTAGTGCAGACTGCTGCAGCATAGTTGCTGATGGGGACTTCTTGTTCGAGTCACATCACACTGGTGCTGTGCAAACTGCACTGGCTGCTGATTCACTGGTGGATCACTTTCCAAAGTCAGCCTTCTGACCTTTAAGGCCCTGCATGGACAAGGCCCGGGCTATCTGCAAGAGCTCCTGCTGCCTTACTGTCCCGGATGACCACTCCACTCAGCTCATGAGGGGTTGTTAGATATTCCCAGGGTACATCTTAAAACATCAGGGGGCCCATGCTTTTGTATATGCTACCCCGCCCCTGTGGAATCCTCTACCTCGTCAGATACGTGAATGCACGACTGTGGAGAGTTTTAAGATGGCCTTGAAGACCCATTTATGGCATCTTGCATATCAGGATTAATTATATTCAGACAGTTATTTATTTACCTAACCTGCTGTATGCAAATTTTATGTTTTTATTGGATTTTATCTGTTCTTAAAGCTGTACAGAGCCTTGGTTGCAGAAAGGCGCTTTAAAAATGAAGTTATTATTAGTTATTGTTACTTCTGCCACATTCACCACAAACAAAGGGGTCAGACAAGGGTGTGTACTGACCCCCAAACCTTTTGGTCTATGCATTGATCCTTTATTAAAAGATTGGAATAATCTAGAGTCAGACTGTCCTAAAATTCTGGACTTGAATTGTGCAACTCTTGCATGCACTGATGACCTGATCATTCTAGCTCTATCAAGTAAACAACTTAAAAAAAAAAAACTTGATCTGTTACATCATCAAGCCAATAAATTAAAACTAAAAATCAATCACTCTAAAACAAAAATGATATTTTTTGGAAATAACAATTCTGAAACTCAGTGGAACATAGTGAATCAAACACTAGAAAATGTAAATTCATATGTATATCTAGGAGTTACATTTATATCTTCAGGAAAGTGGACAAATCATACAAACAAACTAATAGAAGGGACAAAAAAAACACACTTGGCTTACACAAATTCAACCACCTATATGAAAATCTATCAATCTGGCCACTTGTTAAAGCAATAAAGGTACAATTCTCTCAACTTTTATATGCAGTTGAAATATGGAAAACTAAGAACATAGATAAATTAACCATATCAGTCTACAAGCTCCTCAGGACTGCCCTTGGTCTCATGCCATCATGTCCAGCTTTTTATATAAGAACCAAACTTGGTTTGGTCAATATTGAGGCTAATGTTGATTCGAGAAGAATTACCTACTGGATTAACTTAACTAAACTTACTGCAAACAGAATTCCCCAAAAATGTTTAATGGAGAAACAAAAACTGATTAGTCTTGGTTGTCACATCAGAAGTTGGCTAACAGACTTGTATCAAATTCTGGACAACTATGATTTAAATTTCTTACAAATGTACACCAAAAGAATATTAATATTAGTATTAAATACAACACAATTCGTCAAATGCAAAATCAATAACTTTTGGTGCAAGCTTGCGCTAGAGAAAATACATCTGACCAAATACTGCAATGGTTTGTTAACAACATATATTTATTTATTTACAAACATTACTTGGATGCCTTAAAAGATCCATTACTCTGTAAAATCTTTCTACATGCCAAACTGGACTTTTTAGATAGAAATTTTCTAAAAGCCAGGTATTGCAAACATACAATTGAACAGAATTGTTTGTGTCAGCATGATGGGAAAGTGGATTTGATACACATCTTATGGCACTGCTCCTGGTACTCTAGTGACAGAAATTTCTGGCTGAAGCCTTTTTTTACAACTGAACCAAAGGATTTAACCAATCGGACCACTATTGTGATGCTTACTGAAGATGATGGTACCATCACAAGGGTCACAACATATCTTTCAATTACAGTTAAAATAAAAGTAAAACAAAAGTGAAAGAGAGGAACTTTTTCTCGGCCTATTTTGCACATTAGCCAACTTTATTAATCTCACCAGTCTTGGTCTTTTAAACTAAATTCCTATATTTTTGCACAAGACTTCTGTAAAATGATTCTCCTCTTTGTATTTTTGTATGTCATTAACCTGATCTTACTTGCTGATATTCTGAATTTTTTGTAACTTGTTTGTGTATGTTCATTTTTGTAAAGGCTATAACAGTCCACAAATAAAAGAATTATTACTACTACTACTAAACAGGATTATGCTGCCCCACAGATGCAAAGGAGGGTCAGCTTGGTTGGAATACGATGAGAAATTCAGATGCTGTATACAGTATGACCTGACACTGGACTGGGGTGTCTTGGACATGCCCCTGCTAGTTGAGATCATGCATGGGGTCAGGGTCCTTCATACGGACAGTGGATTACCCAAAGGCATCACAGTCACAGAGGCCCAAATCCTCTGGGTCCACAACACAAATCTGCTTTAGCATCAACAAAGTAAGTTGCAGTAAGACCACTGTAGGTTTCAGTATGAATGCATCACTTGTAGTCAATGACATCCTTTCTTTCAGTGCAAAGCTAAAAGACCCAGCAGGGAGGCAATTGCTGGTTTTGGAAGATATTCAGCAAGCCCTGCACAGGTAAGCCTGCCCACACCAGTAAGGGTAAACCAGTTTAGAGCATGGTTGGAAGGGTACCTTGACCATGAGGTGCCCCACCTACTGGCAGATGGCTTCTCAGAGGGTTTCAAAATCTTGTACTCTGGGCTATGACATGGGTAAGAGGCTTATAATATGAAATCCACTACAGGTAGGCCGCAGCTAGTCCAGGAGTAATTGAAAAAGGAGATTAGACTTAGGAGCATGAGTAGTCCTTACCCATCCCCACCCCTGCCATATCTGTAGATGTCCACAATTGGCTTAGTCTCCCAGAAGGCTGCAGGGGAGCTTTACATGATCAACCACTTGTCATACCCTGAGGATGACTCAGTGAATGACCACATTGATCCATACTAATGGCAATACAATATGCGTCATTTGACAGGATGGTTGAGGGGTGAGAGCCGCAGATCTGTAAGCCTTAATGGCCAAAGTGGACACAGAGTCAGCATTCCAACTTCTGCCATCCATCCCACTGCTCAGGACTCACTTGGTATGAAATTTGAAGGGTTATATTTTGTGGACAACTGTATGCCCATGGGTTACACCATGGCCTGCACAGTGTTCGAGAAGTTCAGCACTTTTCTGAAATGGGAGACCACTTAAGAATCAGGGAACAAAGGGATCATTCACTGTCTGGACAATTTCTTGTCTGTGGTGCCAGCCCGCTGACCAGTCAGCGGGTAAACACTGGGCACCTTTTTACACTTGTGCAAGATCTTTGGAGTACCCCAGCCATGAGTAAGGTCAAACCTTAAATTCAATGATTACATTCTTAGGCATTTAAATTAATACAAGGGCTCAGTACTACCAAACTAGGGAACATTTTAAGCAGAGCTATAGTGGCTAAGAAGATTACCTTATGGGGGCTTCAACAGATTGTGGGTGTGACAACCTGCCCCACGAGCTGTACCAGCTTACAGATAGATAGATAGATAAATAGATAGATAGATAGATAGATAGATAGATAGATAGATAGATAGATAGATAGATAGATAGATAGATAGATATTTTATTTATAAAGCACTCATTTCCATAGACTCTGGGCACTGTACAAAACAATGTATTAACAGAATACATATAAGCAGCGGCTCAACACAAATTAAAAATTCTATCCATCCCATTAAAACCAAAATCAATCATTAAAAGCCTGCTGGAAAATATATGTTTTTAATGCTTTCTTAAAGGCTTCTACCGATGGGGCCTCCCTTAAATAAACAGGAAAGGAGTTCCACAGAGTGGGTGGCACCACCAAAAACACCCTATCCCCAGAATGCTACAACCTCACTCTGGGAACTCCAAGGAGGCCTCCCCAGCAGAACGAAGTGCCCGGGGCAGACGGTAGGGGGCAAGAAGATCTTGCAGATAGACAGGTCCCCCTTCATGTATGGATTTATAGGTCAGGAGCTCTACCTTGAAGACAATCCTCCACCTGACTGGCAGCCAGTGCAGTCCGCAGAGGACTGGGGTGATTTGATCACTCCATCTCGCCCCAGTCAATAATCTTGCAGCCACATTCTGCACCAGCTGCAGCCTGCGGAGGTTGCCCCCAGATAACCCTAGGTACAGGACATTACAATTGTCCAGCCTAGAAGTGACAAAAGCATGTACAAGTGTGGTCAGATCCTCTGGCAGGATCAGGGCTCGGATTCGTGCAATATTCCTTAGATGATAAAATCCACTCCTGATGATGGTCGACACTTGAGCATCAAGCGTCAAACCGTCATCCAGGATCACACCCAAATCCTTCACCTGTCTAGATGGGGTAAGGGGAACACCCCCCAACACAAGGTCCGGGGGTAACCCCTCACAACACCCTCTGCCCCGATGAACTGGATCCACAACAAGTACCTCTGTCTTGTCTGGGTTGAGCTTAAGTCAGTTTTGAGTCATCCAAGCCTGGATCTCATCGAGACAGCTGTTAAATACAGAGTCTGACACCTGGTATTGGGTGCACAGGACAGGTACAGCTGGGTATCATCTGCATAGCAGTGAAAACCACAGCCCATTGGGAAGACCCCACTCCTCAAGGAACTCCAGACAACCCCAGCAATCACAGGCCCAACCAGGTCCAAACATCCAACCAACAGTCGGGTCGGACCTGGGTCCAGTTCACATTGGGTTGGCCACAGCTTCAAGATTATTTTCACCACCTCCTCCACCCCAACCAGTTCAAACTCATCCCAGGCAGGAGAAGTGTTCTGACACTCTCCTGGCCAGTCCATGCATCCCCTTCCAGAGATACTCGAGGAGACCTCATCCCTGATAGAGGACACCTTGTCGGCAAAGAATATAGACAGGTCCTCGCACCTAGTGCTCGAACCTGCTCCCCCAACACAGAGACAGGCAGGATGTAATAGCCCATCCACTGTATGGAAAAGCTGAGCCTGTCTGTTCCTTGCTGTGGCAATCTCCCTAGACAGATATTCTGCCTTCTTACGGGAGATTGACCCCTGATAGTTGGTATAATGCAACCTCAGGGCCAATCTGTCCTCCAGCAGGCCAGATCTCCTCCAGCATCTCTTTAACCTCTGCCCATTGATCTTTAAACTCTGGAGATCCCCATCAAACCAAGGAGGCCTCCAGCAAGTGGACAAGGGATGGACACAAATGGGTGTGATGGAATCGAAGGCCGCAGCAACTGCCCCATTATAGGCTACTACTGCTTCCTCCACTCCAATCACACAGGCTGTCCCAACACTCAATAGGTCCAGCACCACAGATAGTCCTGTCGAGGAAAGTCCTCTTAATGGGCGGTACTGGACCATCTCCACAGGAGCAGGACCATCTAGTGGGGTGACACCAATCATGAACCTCACGGTGCTATGATCTGACCAAAACACAGGATCAACACTGAGGTCATTAATATCTAAGCCTAATGAAAAAAAACAAATCCAATATGTGGCCACCCAAGTGCGTAGCTCTTGTTACTTTTTGCAACAGGCCCAGGGCCCCCATGCTTCCTAAAAGATCATTCCCAAAACCCTAAAGCCCACCGTCAACCCAGGCATTAAAGTCCCCAGAATTAACCACCTGGGAGACTCCAACACCAGACCGGCAATGAGCTTCTCGACCTCAGCGACAAAATCCCCATGCACTCCAGGGGGACGATAAAGCACAAGTACCCTGAAACCTGAAGGCAGTTGTCCGAGTACACTAGTTCCTTAGCTGCCACATCTGATTGTATCAGGAAACTCCTATCCTGTGCTCAGGGCTATGAAGGTCAAACACAATAATATTTGGAAGAGTGCACTTCTGACAGTGGCCAGTAAACAAAGCATTTGTTGTGGCAGCAGAAATATTAAAATTACCTTCTCAATAATTAGGCACAGCCACTGATTCTGTAGAGTCTCTACTAGTAATTTCTACAGGTATTAACAAATAAATAGGATATATACAGTAAGACAGAAGGTTTACACATTTGCTGGAAAAGGAAAAAATACCAAGTACACAGACAGATGAGTGTTAGAAGAATCTTAAAAATCTAGTGTCTCTTAGCATCTAACTTTACCTGTCGGCTAACCTGACTGCACTTTCCTCACACAGTGAAGTTGGTTATCTTAGCAGGGCTCCCACCTTCTTCACCCAATGTAAAGGGTTAGAGAGAGAGAGTGAGAGCTGTCCAGTTCTCCATTTTTATATGCTCAGGGCTGTGCAGGATTGACCTTTCCCTAGAGTGACAGTTTCCCACAGTGTTACCAATGTGTGTGTGTGTGTGTGTGTGTGTGTGTGTGTGTGTGTGTGTATGACATCATCCAGGTCAACTGGCATCCTTCAAACCTATGATGTCCTTACTTCCAGCTTTTACAACCTTATTTTGCAGGATGTCTCTGGTGTTGGGAATAACACCCTCACTTCTGCCAGGGTCTAAAACTAGAGGTGCTCATGGCAAACTTAGCACTTGGCCAGTATTTTTCCTGAGAGTTGCCTGAACACATGGCCCAGAAGCTATGTTTGTATCAACTCAAAACAACAGAACTTATAAAAGAAAAATACACCAACAAGAAAAAAAAAGAATAAATTAATCTGGTCATATTTCCCATCACAGTGGGTCATCTAACATATGCTTGCCGGGTCATCCCCATGGGGAGGACATTTTTGCGGTGCACTGTGAAGCTGGGGTCTGGTGCCTGGAAACTTTATTGCCAGATCTAGTGACAGAGGGCTTCCAAGAGGATTTAGAGGTATGAGTGACCTTCAGGAGCTCAAAAAACTGTTTACAGATGCATCAAGGGGGCTGAGATTTGGGTATACTTCAACGGTGAGTTGTGTGCTGGCTGTGTATAATGGGTTCCCAGTTGAGGAATGGCACCCTACATGGGTGGCAGCTGGGCTCAGAAAACAGATCACCTCTCTGGAATTCTTCCCAGTAGTGGTGGCTTTGTGTGTGTGTGTGTGTGTGTGGGGGGGGTTCCCAACTGAAGAACAAGAAGGTTATTTTTTCGATCAGACAACATGAACGTGATCTACACCATAAATGGGTAACTGGGGAAAAGGGCCCATTGGGCAATTTGATGAGGATGTTCATCCTAAAATGCATGCTTTTGAATGCCCATGTTAAGGCTGTACATATTGCTGGCAATGAGAATGGTATTTCTGATTATTTATTTCAGTCACAGTGGCAGAAGTTCAAGGAGTTGGCTCTAGCAACAGATCAGAATCCATGACCAGTCCTGTGATTTCTATGGAAGGCTATGACTGTGAGACCTGAGAGTGCATGGGTAATACTATTGCTCACAGTACCAGAGTGGCTTATCACCATGGCATGGGACATTACCATGCAGTCTATGTAGAGGCAGGGTGGTCGAACAGCTGGCTTAGTCCCTCAGATTAATGTTGCATCGATATCATGGAATCTAAGCATAGGGGCTTGAAGCTAGGGGTTGTGGGGCAACACCTGGTGGCCTTTCATGGTTCTTCCAAGGGTGGGGTTTCACTAATGCAACTTGCATGTTCAAGGTCTGGAAGATTCTTGAAGAGTGGTGTAAAGGGCTTCCAAAACAGGTGGGCCTTTGGTGCCCCATTAGTCCTGCTATGCTTGAAAAAGTGTGGAAGGCCCTTCCAGCATTATCCTGGTGTCTGTATAAGGCCAACTTATTTAAGACTGCCTTTTTGGGGGGGGTGCTGTTGAGCAACCATGCAAGATGGCTGCTTAAATTATCTGCGCCGTCCTATGTGGAACCTTAAACGCTGAAATGTTCAGATCCTTATAATTCCTTTGTGTGTTTGTGGTGGGGAAAGGTTTGGGAGGCTCCACTGAATCAGCTCAATACACGTTTTTCAGTGCAGGAAGTGTACTGAAAAGCTGAACTAGCAAGGCAGGGAGACCAGGCCTATCTGCGCCTAAGGGAGGTAACCGCAAGATCCAGTAGAAGGCTCCCAGCGGCTACGGTGGATCCCGCGGGCACCCTAGCGAATCCGACTCCCCTCACTGCTCAGTTCTATTACCTGTCTTTTGTTTTCTCCCAGCTGGCAGCTTCAATATCCTCTTTGGGCGTACTGCATTGCAAATCACGCAGTACCTGATGGCCATCAGCACTTACCGCAAGCACCCAATCAGCCAACACTCGCAAGGCGTGACCTTGCCTCAGAGCACTGCATTGGGAGAGACAGTAGGCTGCATAGTTATGCAGACATGGGGTAGGCCACTCCACTTGCCCCTGAAGGAGCACAGGCACCAGTTGCAGACTCATTGAATTATGTTACAAAAATGCTTGAGGCTTTGTTGGTACGTTTGGACAACATAAATAGTGCTCTGACAGGGAACATGGTGGATGTTCAAGCCTTGGAGGACCGCCTGCATGTCTCAGAGCAGTGCATTGACGACCTTGAGTACCAGTACCAAAAGATTTTGTCTCGCTTACACAAACAAGGTATTAAGATTCAAAGGCTTTGGGAGTGAGCAGAAGACCAGGAAAACAGAGGGTGCAGGAATAATATTCGCATCTTGGGGATTCCTGAGGGGGTGGAAGGCAACAATATGGAGAGGTTTTTGATGGACCTTATTCCCAGGCTGCTGGGGGACAGATGGAGAGGGCCCATTGAGGTGGAAAGGGCTCTTAGAACTGGGAGCAAAGCCACACCATCGGACTCTCTACCTTGACCAATTATCACATACCTGCTACGCTACTCGGTCAAGGAACAAATATTACAGATCGCCTGGGAGTATGGTGACTTTCATTGGAGAGGGGCATGCATTTCCTTTTACAGAGACTATTCTAAAGAGGTTGCTGCCATTGTTCCTATCGAACAAAAACTCAGAGATCTGGGCTTTCGCTATCACTTTAAGGGCCTGGCTATCTTGCTAGTGGCAAATGATGGGAAGAAATGCCTGGCAAGCTCACCACAGGAGATTGAATTATGGGCCAAGCAATTCTGGCCCACTACAAATCTCCAAACCACATCTCCCAGAAGCCTCTGGTTACCTGCCAGCCCTTCTGCACCTCCTAGGAACAACAGGAAGAGGGCTTGCTCTCCAGGGGAAAGGAAAAGCAGAGGCACAGGTACACCCAATAAGCCCCCCAATACTCAGGAAATAACAGGGGATTTACAGAGGCAGCAACAGGGGTCTAATCCTTCTGCCCCTCCCTCCCAGGTAACAAAAGGAGGGTGCAGCAATGACCTGAAGTGATCCTCTTTGGCTCAGCAAGAAAAAGTCAGGCATAGATCTAGAAGTCTCAGTCGGAATTACTCTGGGACCATGACCTCTCCACTTTCACCTCCAGCTAAGCTTCCCAAAGAGGACTCCCTTAGTGAAGAGGATGATAGGGATATACTAGCTCAACCACTGGATTTATTGATGCACACTTCTGCCCCGTCCAGCTGGGCAGACACTGTGGACAATGCTTTGGGTGATGCTGTAACAGAAGAAGGCCTGCTGCACCTTGCCACATGTATCAAACCCGGGCTCAGATCCTTTGCTGATGTAGCGGCCTTCCATCCAGCCCTGGCGAAGAGAGAACTGTCACCCACTGCCAACACCCCAGAGGGATGAATGCTTCCCACCAGACCACTGGTCTGCTCTTGAGGAAGCTTACTCTATATATGGATTTGTATTCTCTCACCTTATATAGTTTATACTGTATTCGGATACATTCTCGATTGTAAGCATAGCTCTTGGTGGAAGGCTCCTGGTGGCCCCAATCCTTCAGGGACCCCCATGAGGTAGTACAACTGCTTCCTTTACCTTCGGACCAACCCCCTGTGCAGCAGGTTTGCATGGGGTGGGGTCAGGGGATCGAGGGGGTATTAAGGATGGGTAAACCACCTTAGCTGTGCTCTGCTTCTTTGTCCCCTCACTCTTCAGGGTAACTGGTTCATGAGCAGTGGCCCGGGTTTATGTATTGGGGACCCACCACTGGCTCCTCTAGCAGCTCAGGTCCCCATGCCCTAGCAGTCCCTCCTCCCCATTCCTCTGACCCCAGTTCTCTCCCCATCATACCAGAGGGGATATGGGGATGCTGGAACCACTGAACTCAGACCTCTCTCATCAGTGGCATCCGCCTACTCCCCTATCAGCTAGCAAGTGACATTGCCTTCTATGGCCTTTTTCAATGTTCTTTTATCAGAATAGGTTGTCTCATTAAGTAGTCAGCCCTTCAGCATGACACTGTACATTTAGGTAAATGCACTCCCAAAAACTTCATGGTTCAGAGGAAATTCCTCTCACCCTCTCCCCCCCCAACTTGCAACTTAATGGTGGGATCCATGACTCAACTTCAACCAGGTCTGGGGTAGGATGGGTACTCTTCTTGTAAGACACTCACTCTCCCCACTGGGCACTAGGTCAGCGTGGCAGAGACTTACAGCAGTTGGGATCTCATTTCACGCATACTCTTGGTGCTTATCGTGTAATCACCATAATTCTGTACCTGTAGGCACCGCCGTTAGTGCAGCACAATCTAGTCACTCAGCATTCTTTATGCATTTTCTAGGTGATCCTGATCAGCTGCTGCATCCTTCCTTCCCCCCCCAGGTGGGGTTGTGGTAGGTCCATCTGATCTTAGTCTTTTTGATCCACCTTATTATTGGAACCAGTTTATCATATCCAAGTTGGTTTGTTGTGCACTGTGTTTTACCTCCTTTATCTCACAAACAACATTATACTGTTTGTTCACTTGTTGTGTATTATTCTCTGTTTAGCTACACCTGAACTGCTTCGACCCAGCTATCTCAGCATAGTGATAAGATGCAACTCGCTTCCCTGACACATAGGATTCTGCCCCTGCAGCTAGCATGTCTGCAGTCTAGCAGCACAACCAGACCGAGGTAAGTGGCAGCTAGTGATAGTAGCTGATCACCATGGCCAACCTAATGCCTCATAGTTGGACATGTATCTCTTGGAATGTTAAGGGCCTTAACCATCCAGCTAAATGGACTAAAGTGTTACAGCACCATAAGTCTCTTCACTCAGATGTAGCCTTTCTCCAGGAGATGCACTTCACAGCTAGGACGGTGGTATGGCTTAGGAAGCTGTGGGTGGGGAAAGTGCTCCATAGTTCTGCCTCATCCAAATCAAGAGGAGTAGCTATTTAACTAAGCAAGACCTGCACTTGGGTGGAAGAGGGGATTAAAACAGACTCACTGGGGTGATGGGTGGTAGCCCATTTTGCCTTTCCAGGAGGGAAGTTAGTGTTGTGGAACATATATGTACCCAATCAGGACTCAGAGTATGTCTTTCCACAGGTCAGTCATGCTATAGCTGAGCTCAGGAAGAAGGATCATGGTATTCCAGTTATGATTGGGGGAGACTTCAATCTGGTGGAAGATATCTTTCTAGACAAAACTCAGCCCACCCCAAGGCCAAGGCAGTGCTTGTGGACATGCAGGAGGAATGGAGTTTATGCAACCCTTGGCACAGGATCATCCCTCAGGAAGAGATTATACCTTCTTCTCACTGATACAGGCTACATATAGTAGTATCGACTTTTGGTTGGCTGACCAGGCTGCTGCCCGGGGCATCTACAATACTGCCATAGAGACTATCCTAATTTCAGACCACCCCCCATTTCCTTATGCTACCTTCCCCCTGGGAACTCGTGCTCCTCTCCTTGGTGGAGGTGCAACCCTCTATTATTGAAAGATCCACTCTTCTGCACCCAAATGACAGAGGAAGCCAAGCAGTACTTCCAAACCAATTCCATGGGAGAAGTGGATCCAACAACGGTCTGGGAAGCTTTTAAAGCCATGCTGCTTGGGTGCATCATAGTCTACACAGCAGCTCAGAACAGGAAAAGTTGTGAGGAACTTGTAAAGCTACACTAACAGCTGAAACCATTGGCGGATCAATTCAAGAGCTCCCCCACTCCCCCTTTGCACCTATTACCTGTCATTACGGGGCTGAAGTATAAGATCAACACAATTCTCCAACGTAAGGCCAAGTGGCAGCTCATGCGATCTAAGCATAAGTTCTGGAAGGCAGGGGACAAAGGAGGCAAACTCCTGGCATATCAGCTCAGAAAGCAGCAGGCCTCTTAAAAAATCCATGCCTTAAGAGATAGCTCAGGAAGGGTAGTCACGGACCCCAACATCATTAACGCTACAATGAGAGAATTTTTATCTCCATCTGTATGCCATTAGACTCCCCCAATCAGAACAGGACTGGGCACAGGATATGCATTCCGTTTTGGATAGCACTTCCATCCTGCAGCTCTCTAAGACTGACAGAAATATGCTGAATGCTGACATCTCGATCTCTGAGCTGAAAGTGGTGCTCTCCCAGCTGGTGAAAGGTAAAGCAGCTGATCCTGATGGGATGACAGTGGAACTTATCAAATGCTGCAGGATGAGGTTGCACTTCCCCTCTTGGAAGCCCTTCGGCAGGCCTGCCAGAAAGGGATGCTGCCTATGACAATGAGGGATGTGCTTATCGTGCTGCTCCTGAAGAAATCTAATTACCCTTTGGACTGCACCAACTTTCACCCCATCTCACTAATTCCTGTAGACACTAAGATCATGGTGAAGATCCTGGCCAATAGGCTAGAAAAGGTACTCCCATCTCTTATCCACCCATCCCAGGCCGGGTTTACCAGGGGTAAGTGTGGAGCTGACAGCCTCTGCACTGTCTTCAACCTCAAGTGGCATGTGGCCCAATCCAAGGCTCCCATGGCAGCCCTTGTGGTTGACTTTTCCAAAGCCTTTGATTCTGTAGAACGGAGTTACATTCACCACATTTTAGATGCCTATAGATTTGGAGACTCCTTTGGGGAGTGGATTGCCATGCTCTACACCTCACCTACAGCTAGAATACTCACCAATAAACAAATCTCCTCTCCCTTTGAGCTGGAACGAGGTACACGACAGGCTGCCCGCTGTCGCCCTTGCTCTTCTTGCTGGCTTTGGACCCCCTAGCAAGAAGATTTATGGCAAACCCAGGAATACAGGGGATTAAGATAGGCAAAAAAATCTTATCTAGTCAGCGCTTATGCCGATGACTTGCTTCTTACCATCACCAACCCAGGCAAGATGTTAGCCTTGTTATTGGCCACTCTTACGCAGTTCGCAACCTTTTCAGGCCTACAATTGAACAAAAATAAAACCACCCTGTCCCCTCTCAATCTGGCTTGCACAAAAGACTGTCTTACTGGCTCAGACCTGGTCTGGGCACCTCAGGGGTTCACCTATCTTGGTGTGGTGATCACAACATCTTGGAAAGACCTGGTGGAGGCAAATTTGAACCCCTTACTAGGCTCCATCAATGCTGAATTTCAACAGTGGAAGTGAGTAAGGTTTTCCTTGAAAGGCAAGGTGGAAGCCATCAGAATGTTTACCCTACCCAAGATCTCCTACCTCTTTCTCAATCTTCCAGTCCGGGTCCCCTCTAAGGTATTCACAACACTAGACAAGTTTGTAGCAAACTTTCTCTGGGAAGGGAAATCCCCCAGATTTGGGAAAGCAAAGCTCAGGGCACACTGGACCAATGGGAGTCTAGGGCTGCCCTGGTTTCTAGGATACTTCCAGGCATACAGGATGACCCAGGCCACCAAATGGCTTCTACCGTCTGACATGAACACACCTCTTTGGGTACAGATTGAGACTGATCTTGTGGGTGGTCAATGGTTGGAAGCATTGTTGTAGGCCTCGAAGCCTCCAAAAGACTTGTGTTGACCCATTGTAACTGAGACCTGGAGAGCATGGCAGTCTGGGCTATTAACTTCCCACATTCCAAAAGGGACCTGGGCTTCACCCTTTAGACTTATTAGGCTCTGGAACAACCCCACTCTACAAATTGGAAAGGCACCAATTCATTGGCCCTCTTGGAGGGAGAAAGGAATTTCAGTGCTAGGCGACTTATGCATACCCCCTCCAAGGTTCTAATGTCCTTTCATCAGATCCAAGAACAGTACTCCTTACCTAAGAAAGACTTCTGGAGGTTCTTGCAGCTCCAAGATGCATTAAAGTCTCTCCGTCAATCCATGTTTGAGACATCCCAAGAGGACTGAATCAGTCACTTTCCTGTGCCTGGGAAACAAATGGGTCTTGCTGGGGCCTTCTACAAGGTACTACGGGATGCAGGCCCCCAAACCTGGAACACTGTAGATCTCTCTGGCAGCAATAACTAAACACTATGATATCCCCGGAGGTATGGGCACAATGCCTGAAACTTGCCCACCTTGGCTACAGGAATTCAAGAAGACAAATTATACAGTTGAAAATATTACATGGCTGGTACCGCACTCCAGCACAGCTGCATGATATGGGCCTTATCCCCAATGCACAATGCTGGTGATGCCAACAAGATCCTGCACACCTCCTTCATATTCTCTAGCAGTGTCCGAAGATAGCTACTGTAATTTTTGACGGGGGTTCAGGAAGACTGCTCCAAAATGCTAGGGCAGAGTGTCACACTGACCTCTATGCTAGTTCCACTGAGGGGCACCTCAATGCTAGCCCCCCTTTCCTCCTCTCAGAAATAATGGGTTGCATCAGTGCTAATGGAGGCCAAGTATGCCCTTCTCACAAAATGGAGACAACCAAACCCTCCATCCCAGCTAGCTTGGCATGCTGCTATAGCATGTCTGTCTATTCTGGAGTGACTCTCCTTTCCAGGCTTGCATATGGGGTCCAAGTTTCACCAGAAATGGGATGCCTACCTCCATTCACACCTATGCTCTGTACCCCCTCCACTTCCTGGCAACCCACCCACCTGACTGCATGGATGCACAGACTTTCCACTAGCTTTCTTTCCCTTGCCTCCCTAACCTGCTGGTAACTGATCCTATTATGTAATTAAACGATCTTCTAGAGCTGACTCTTCCAGTCTGACAATTTTTTCGCATGGTTGGAAGAACCTATGTTTTAATCATCCCCCCCCCCCCTTCTTGTTCCTGTTTAGGTGTACCTAATCATATGGTTATTCTGTTTTTTGTTTCCATTGCATTACAAGGAGGATAGTTTATTTTCCTCCGAGAATTATGAAAGTGATACAGTCTGTATTTGGCAATACTGTCCTGTTCATTTAAATTGGTTACTGTGCTGTTTTTTGAATTTATATTCTCACCTTGCAGGATATTTTCTGTACTGGTTCTTGCTATTTTGGAAACTCAATAAATTATTTCATGTTAAAAAAAAGAATGCCATTTTGTTGCCATTCTGCATGGCATTCTGGGTAGCCAAGATGGTGCAATCCACACAAATGGGGGCCGCTGAGAGCCTGCAGGACACAAACATGGCTGTGATGCCAGATAGAGTCTATGTCTGGCACCGCAAGAGCAAAACTGAAGAGGGGGGAATCAGCTGCTGGTGCATTGCACAGTTCCTGGTGTGGTGAACATGGAATGTAAAGCCCATGGTGTCAAACTATTTATTTTAATCATTTATTTATTTATTTAGTTATTTGGAAACAACCTTTGAGCTTGGAGCTCATTTACAAAGGTTCCACATCAAGAGTTACATAACGTAGCTGAGTGTAGCAAATGGTTCAGCTGTTTCGACAACATCAGGGGTATATATACAATATATGCAACCATATACATCCAGTACAAATTAATTAATCAGTGCATATTTACAAGAATTGGAGTGCTCTACAAAAGGAGAAAAAGTAAAACACTACAGGTACTCTGTTAGTACCCAGAAATAAGGTATTGTCACTAGAGAAACAACAGTAGGAGTCTTATTGGAGAGAATGGTACTGGGAGAAAGTGGATGAGGGGAGGGACAGGAGGAGTAAAGGGGTGTAGGCAGGAGAGGGCAGGGCTGAGGGAGGCACTGGGGAGGAAGTACAGGTGGGGGGGCAGCAGGAGAGGGCAGGGGCAGAAGGATTAGGATCAAACATTGACTCCTGTCATGTGTGTCACAGTACTGCATGGCCATTGGAAGAGAGGTTTTCGCTGGTTTTAGGTAGTGCTTAGTTTAATTTTCAGATAAGCAGTTGCATCTGTTTGAGTTGGCTAGGTGGAGTTTTAACTCTTTTTTTTAAATGTGTTGATATTGTTTGCTCCAGCAAGTTCGGAGGGGAGTTCATTGAGCCAGCATGGGGCTCTGTAGGCAAAAGACTGTTGCGCTAGTGAGGTTCTTTGGAACTGTACAAGGGGAGAACTCCATGCTGTGCCTGTGCTCTGAATAGCTTGGCAGAAGACACCAGGAGAAAGGACTGCTTTGTGACTGAACTTCTGTGCTGGGACTAAAGTAGAAGAACTTTTGTATTTGACCTTTAATTTAGGGTAAAAAAACTAAAATACAAAAAAAAAAAAGTGTGTGTTTGGGTTAACTGAACTGAATGGGTATCTGAAGAGTTATCTAGGTGTAAATCTCAGGTGACTGAAAGTACTTAACTGCTGTGAGGTTTAAATTACTTGTAGAAAGATCTGGTAAGTAGGGGGAGTGGCTTAGCTAGAAGGAAGCTACATTTAAAGACTGCCTTAGAAAGTTTCTGCTAATAGCTTGGCAGAAGACACCAGGAGAAAGGACTGCTGTGTGACTGAACTTCTGCTGGGACTAAAGTAGAAGAACTTTTGTATTTGGACCTTTAATTTAGGGTAAAAAAACTAATATACAAAAAAAAGTGTGTTTGGGTTAACTGAACTGAATAGGTATCTGAAGAGTTATCTAGGTGTAAATTCAGGTGACTGAAAGGACTTAACTGCTGTGAGGTTTAAATTACTTGTAGAAAGATCTGGTAAGTAGGGGAGTGGCTTAGCTGAAGAAGCTACATTTAAAGACTGCCTTAGAAAGTTTCTGCTAATAGCTTGGCAGAAGACACCAGGAGAAAGGACTGCTGTGTGACTGAACTTCTCTGCTGGGACTATATTGCCCTCCTTCTCTCCCCTCCATCCCCCCACCCACCCAAAGCTAGTTCTATTTTTATAGGCACATAATTTGACTGACAACAGGAACTTCCTGTTTAGGGGCAGGAAGTGAGTGATCACAGAACCATCAAGGACCCACCATCCTAGAAGGGCAAGAGTAGCCTCCGGCCCCTCTAGCTGCTGGAGGTCTGCCTCTGAGCAAGTAAGGGTCTACTGCAATATAGGATATTCTTCTCTCAGAACAGGACAATCAGGAGCTTAAAGGGCACACAGGCAGAAAGTAAGGAGAGAGAGAAAAACAGAGGAAAGAGTAAGGATTGCAAACAGTTAAGGGGCCAGAAATAAGACATGATTGGAGTGGTGCAGTGCAGTGGCTGTGGAGCAGCAGTCTTCGGAGATGTTCTGGAGGATGCGGTGTTGTCCCATCTGCAGGCACCTCTCGGGCTGAGGGAGGAGGTTGCTCATCTCCAGGCTGAGTTGGCCAGATTTCTGGGACCTCCTTTCCATCCAGGGACCACCAGTGCCACTGCCGCTGCCTCAGAGGTTGCCAAGAAAGAGGAGCGGTTGGACCACAGTGGCCCAGGGAGGGTGAGGGTGGTGGAACAGAGGTGCATCCTCCCATTGTACCTTCCACACCCTATGCTATTCTGGCAAAGTGTGGTTCCTCTATGGAGGCACCCACAGTGGAGACCAAGGAGGATGCTGGGAACCTCCACAAAGGAGACCCACAGGAGGGTGGCAGGGGACCCTGCAGGGGAAGGAAACAACTCCTGGTGGGGGACTCCATTGTTAGGAAGGTAGAACTGGGGGAGGAAGGGGAGAGGGAGGTAAGGTGCCTGCCTGGTGCCATGGTTTGCAGGGACAGGAAGCGAATCCTCAGGATTGCCGGAGCAGCTGCACAGGGGAGGGAGCTGTATGTCATTGACCACCTAGGGACAAATGATCTGGCTAAGAAAGGGATTAGAGAAGAGCAGGAAGAGTATGTGGAATTGGGCAGGGGTCTTAGTCAAGTAGCACGCACGGTAACCTTCTCGGAGGTGCTACCCATCTATGGCATAGGAGAGGCTAGGATGTTCCACACCATGGGATTCAATCAGTGGTTGAAAAACTGGTGTGGAGCTCAGGATTTGGCTTCACTGGAGACTGGGGTCCACCTGAGTGATGCAAGCCTCATACTGGCATGATGGGCTGCATCTGTCTGGGAGGGAACCAGGATCCTAGGTGATAGGTTTAAATGCTTCATTGGCAAGCTTTTAAACTAGCCAAGGGGAGGCACTGAAAGGAGCAGGAAAACTTAGCCCCCAAATAATCACGGTAGTAAGTGCGGCAAACACCAACATAGAGGTGTTTATAGGAGAAGGGCAGGGTAAATGGAGAAAGTGACAAAGGCAAGAAGGACAGGGATGGGGCAAAAGGGAGTAAGGCCATCAGGAAATGGAGGGTAATGAGTACCAATGCCCGTAGTCTGGGCAACACGCTCCTGAGCTGATGGCCTTAATGGAAGAGGGATGCCTGGATATCGTAGCAGTCACAGAAACATGGTACACAGAGAACCATGACTGGGATGTTAACATACCAGGGTACATAACCTACAGGAGAGACAGGCAGGAGAGAAGAGGGAGGAGTAGCTCTCATGTAAAGGAAGGGATAAAAGCAACTGAACAAAAGAGTAAACAGGAGGAGAGGAGGCACTGTGGGTCACCTTGAGACTGGAAAGGGCACCACAATCTGCACAGGGGTTGTGTACAGACCCCATGTCAGGGGAAGGAATGGACAAGGATATGATTGAAGGCATTCTTAGAATGGCAGAGAAAGGGAGATACTGTTGATGGGAGACCTGAATATGCCAGATGTTAACTGGAGCACATTTGCTGCAGCCACATCCAAGAGCAGGGCCATTCTTGATGCCCTACAGGTGGCAGGCATTAGACAGCTAGTTTTGGAACCCACCTATGAGGGAGCAACTTAGACCTCGTGATTTCCTAAACGGGGGCAGTGAGAGGATCTCAGATCTAGAAGTGGCTGCCATCTGGGGACAAGTGACCATCAAACAGTGTGGTTCACGTTAAACTCAGCTACAGAGTCAAGCCATACAAAAGTGAGGGTACTGGACTTCAGGAGGGCTGACTTTGGCAAGATGGGAGAATGCCTCAGAAAAGCACTAGCAAACAGGCTAGAAGGAGGTGTGGAGCAACAATGGGGACTTATCAAAACTGCCATCACAGAGGCAACAAGCCTTTGTGTGAAGCAAATGAACAAATGAAAATGAAAGAAAAAGCCACTATGGTTCTCAAAAGAGGTGGCTGTGAAAGTCAGGAAGAAAAAGATAGCATTCTGGAAGTATAAGGAAACACAGAAGGAGCAGGACAGAGAGCTGTACCAGTTAAGGCAGAAGGAAGCAGAGAGGGAAGTCAGAATAGCAAAGGCCCAAACTGAGGAAAAGATATCCAACTCAGTTAAGAAGGGGATAAACCTTTATAGGTACATCAGCGAGCGTAGAAAGACAAAGGGAGGGATAGTGAGGCTGAATAGAATGAACAGTGGGTGGGCAGAGGGGACAGTGAAAAGCAGGAATACTGAATGAATTATTTCTGCTCAGTATTCACAAAAGAGGAGGGGGAAGTGCCTAATCCAATTAACAGAAGCACTCTTGATAGGGGGTCGATCCCAGTCCTTTCACAGAAGAAAGGGTTCTGCAAGAACTCCTAAAACTGAAGGTGGACAAAGCAATGGGTCCTGATGGAATTCACCCAGAATTCTAAAAGAATTAAGGGAGGAACTAGTGAAACCACTGGCTACTCTTTTTAATAAATCATGGGAGGATGGTGTGGTACCCGAGGACTGGAGGAAGGCAGATGTGATTCCCTTCACAAAGTGGGTCCAAGACAGAGGCAGGAAACTACAGACCTATCAGTCTGACCTCTGTAGGGAAAGTGATGGAGTCACTTGAAGGAAAGAATAGTCATCACCTAGAGGCCAGTGGAGCACAGGACCCAAGGCAGCATGGGTTCACAGCGGGAAGGCTGCGTCAGACGAATCTAATAGATTTCTTTGACTGGCTGACGAAAGCAGTAGACCAGGAGGGGCTGTGGACATGGCCTACCTAGACTTTAACAAGGCATTTGACACAGTCCCACACAAAAGATTAATGATCAAATTAACCAGCCTGGGAGTGGGACAGGGTGGTAGCCTAAATAAACATTGGCTGGACAACAGGACACAGAAGGTAATTGTAAATGGAGTCCATTCTGAAGAAAGGGGGGTTACTAGTGGGTACCGAGGGTTCAGTATTGTGTCCAGTCCTTTTAATGTCTTCATCAGTGATATTGCAGAGGACTGGAAGGAAAAGTATGCCTTTTGCAGATGACACAAAATCTGCAACAGGGTTGATACACAAGGAGGCTGGAAAGGATGAAAAGGACTTGGCAAGGTTGGAGGAATGGTCAGAAGTATGGCAGCTAGGATTCAATGCAAAGAAGTGCAAAATAATGCACCTGGGAAATAAGAACCCAGGGGAAGAATACACAATGGGTGGGGAGGTAGTAACAACAACAAAAAAGGAAAGGGACCTGGGGGTAATCATATCAGATGACCTTGAGGTTAGCAAGCAATGTGAGAAGGCAATAGGCAGGGCTTGGGGTATACTGGGATGTATAGGGAGAGGCATCAGCAGCAGAAAACAGGAAGTTGTTATCCCTCTGTACAGACAGTTGGTGAGACCCCATCTGGAGTACTGTGTCCAGGTCTGGAGACCCCATCTCCTCAAGGACATAGACAGGATAGAGGCAGTCCAGAGGAGGGCAACTAAAATGGTGCAGGGTCTGCAAGAGAAGCCGTATGAGGAGAGACTAAAGGAGCTTAATATGTATACCCTTGAGGAAAGAAGGGAGAGGGGGGACATGATAGAAACTTTTAAGTACCTCAGTGGAATCAACAAAGTCCAAGAGGGTAGCATTTTTCAGAAAAAGAGACTTGCATGAACAAGGGGACACAATTTAAAGATAGAAGGAGGGTAATGTGAGGAAGTATTATTTCACAGAGAGGGTAGTGGATGCATGGAACAGCCTTCCTGAGGAGGTTGTGGGGTCTAAAACTGTGGGAGAATTCAAGAATTCAAGAATGCATGGGACAGACATAAGGCAATTCTTGTGGAGGGTAGGAAGAAATAGGCTGTTGGTTAACTAGGATCTGCGGCCTATCCTGTAGATAGGGAAATGGGCAGACTAGATGGGCCTAGCGGTCCTTATCTGCCGTCAAAGTCTATGTTTCTATGTTTCTATGTTTCTCTGGTGTAGTGCTTTGAATGCGGGAACTGTAGCAGGCTGTAGATGGTCGGAGGAGCCAGACCCAATAGAGCCTTCTTTTCCATGAGACAGGCCTGGTACTTTACACACCCAAGTAGATTCAGCCACTGTGATTGATCGTAAAGATTATACGTATGTGTGAGTGTATCTGCTCCCAGGACAAGTCAGCAGGCTTTGTTGAGAGCAGTTCTGACACACTAAGGTGCAGTGTCAGAAGCAGCACTATATGTCACCAATCCATATTCAATGAGGGACAGCACCGAGCTGGTGACGGCTAGGCACGAAATCATTGGGGTAAGGTAACTTCTAAGTCTATGCAAGATCCCTAGCTCGGAATTGACAGTTCTGTATATAGTATCTATGTGGGAGGTGAAGGAGAGGGAATTATCTATGTGCACTCCAAGGTACTTGAATGTTTTCACTTGTTCCAAGGATTCATTCTTGTTATTTGCTAAGTTAAGCCCGAGGTTTTTCTTTTTGGTGAGTGG
Organism: Neoceratodus forsteri; assembly: GCA_016271365.2. Taxonomy (NCBI): domain Eukaryota; kingdom Metazoa; phylum Chordata; order Ceratodontiformes; family Ceratodontidae; genus Neoceratodus; species Neoceratodus forsteri. The sequence continues at coordinate 1,646,598,970 of CM057450.1, forward strand.
GTTGGAGAACAGCATAGTCATAGCTTTCTTGTAGTTAAGCAGTAGTTTGTGACTAGCAAACCAGTCCTCAAGCTGGTTGAAGCTGTTTTGCATGTTTTTGGTGAGTTGGTCCAGCTGAGGGTTGTGATTAATTATTACAGCATCATCAGCACAGAGTATAATTTTTGATGGACAGGTATCAGGTAGAGTTTTTAGGAATAGGCTGAACAGCATGGGTCCAAGAAAGGACCCTTGAGGAACTCCTAGGGATACCTTTCTGGCACTGGACTGGGCTGGACCTAACCTGACTCATTGGGTTCTACCTGTGTGGTAGTCTCTAAACCAGCTGATGGAGATATGTGACAATCCTAGTTCCAGTAGCTTTATTAGCAGTATGTGGTGGTTCACTGAGTCGAATGCTTTAGTGAGGTCAATGAAAATAGACCCCACTAGGCCACTGTCAGTAGCCTCCTAGTGGGGTCTATTATCAAACCCATCTCAGATGACTCTTCACCCATCTGAGGGGGTTGCTTTTCTGTTGCACACAGATGACAAGCCAGTAACAGCCATATCAATTCAGGAACATCTTGAGTTTGGCAGTCCAGTGGGCCAGTTTGAATGTCAAGGAGTATAATACTCATTCCTTGAGGATTGAGGCAACAAAAAACTGCTGGATTTCAGGAACTCATAGATGGACAAATCCAGGCTTTGGGCCAGTGGAATTCATGAGTGTTTTTATATTAGGTAAATCCACACTTACTTTAACATTGTCTTGCTGTTTTCCAGTTTCCCTTAATGGTCCAAAACAGGTCTGGATCTGTGGACACTCCTTCATCCACTGGGCTGCGGAGAGAGTGAAACATTGGCCTAGGGGTAAGAACGATTCCAAGTCAGAACACACAGATCCACTAGTCTGGAAAGAGAGGCATGCATTGAGAGGAAATTGGCTGATGAAGGAGGCACATCAGGGAAGTTCACCAGAGATTTTACTGATTCACTTACACAGTAACGACCTTGGACTATGGAAAATGGTTTATTTTCTTCTTAGGATGAAAAAGGACTTACAATTCACTAGAGGATGGTGACCAGGGGTAGAACATATTTGGTCCAACATAATTCAAAGGTTTTACTGGCAGCATGCCATGGACCTTAAAGCTATTGACAAAGCATGCATATGCGACAATAGTGAAATGCGGCTGTTTATGGACTCCATTTTGGGATGTAGTTCAGCACCATGAAATTGTCACCCCCTTCCAGGGACTGTACATTAAGGACTGTGTGCATTAATGGGTCAAAGGTTGGGATTTGTTGCTAGAGTCTTTCCATCAGGAGAGGAAATTTAAGCATCCAAATGATGCTCTTCTCCTATAGGAAGGGAGGGTCACTGGCTTCAGTGCAGTGCTGCCACAGTTTTCAAACATGCATGACCCAGTTTTGCTTAGTCCTAAAAAATGCAGATGGGCTAAATCATACTACTGCATAAGAAGAAGCATAACTTCAGAAGTTCATCAGATAATGCGCATTTTTATAAATTGACAAACTAGTGACTGAGGTACACGAACATACAGAAGAATATGTAGGCAATAACACACAATGGGGTGTGCTTTAAAGTATTTTAACTCATGGTCATGTGACATGATTCAGCCACTCATGTTTTGTGGTTACAAATAAGGTTACCGCCTACTCTTTTTTTGACCGAATGGATTCGTTTTTCTAGATCCTGTTTTCACCATTGCAAATTCATTTTTTATGGTGTGTCAAGCAGCGTCTGTGAGATCATCCACTAACTCTGTTTCATTTTCTTTTCATCTGACTGTAAGCAAGTGTCCGACATTTCAGTGTGCTTGCTTGCTTGCAGTGCATGCTAATCAGGAAGTGCCTTCAAGTGCAGGGCACTTAAAAGAGCCAAATGTGTCCCAAATGTGTCCCTGTCTGACCAGTTGTCACCTCTAACTTCACACCAGTAAATTGGAAGATTATTCATGGGAAGGGTAAACAGTACCACCTTAATTAACACCTTCATTTTTCTGAAGTCCTTAGATGTTCAGACAGGCACCACATTATGGTTGCCTCCTGTCCCAATGTGGACTGTATAATCTGTGTTTCAGAAACCTTACCTGCTAATCCAGTTTTATTCAGAGGTAGTACTTTTTCAGTCATTTGGAATGTTCACATACTTTTAAAACAGATTCTATTAAATCCTTCACCATTTTACTTGCATGTTCAGATTACGAATTCTAATGTCATGCGGACCTTTGTCTGAATACCAGTCAGTCTGAGAGGTGTAAAGTAGGGCTATTAAGACCATTAGCAGCAAATCAACCTAATCCTTTCCAGGCTGCATTGTGAGTATGGTATTTGACTGTTGTGATAAGGAATACTTCTATACCTTTAAATGCTCACCAGTTTTTCTTTTAGGGTCTATCCTATACTTTAATATTTGTTACCCCTTTTGTGGTTAAATTAATAATTTAATTTTTATTCCATTTCTAGCAATACTACACCTCTTTCTTCTCAGTAGTTATTTGCTGTCAGTTTTCATACTACCTAGATATTCCAGGAAGACCATTCCAGACCTTTCAAATGAACAGCACAGAATAGTGTGGCTAAAGCCATGCTAAACCACAGAAATGAGAAAAGGAAGAGACAGAGAGAGAGAGAGAGAGAGAGCAGTAGCTGATGAGGTGAAAGCATACTCTCAACCTTTTGTCCCCCAAATGTGGAACATTACCTTTCAAAATGTGGAACAAATGAGCAAAATGTGGAACACTTAATCAAATCTTTACCTGGGAACCTGAGAACACTGTTAAAATGTTTGCATTTCTGTTCAGAAAGTCTGTTATTATGGAATATTATATTTTTTGCATAATTTACTATAGATTTTTGCTTTAAAATGTTAGTACTGAATATGGGACAAGTCCTTACAATGTGGAACAGGGAGCCTTTGTGAAGTAAAATGAGGAACGTTCCTCATAATGTGGTACAGTTGAGAGGTATAGGTGAAAGGAACACAATCTATATTTGATGGCACTGCACATTTAGGTAATTTATCAAGAATTTCTCAAAATATTGTTTTTTTTTTACCAGAAGAGACACACTAAGCTGTTTACAGATACAACCTGGGAGCACAAGGGAGTTTAGTGACTTGCTCAGGGTCACACAGTATGCAAGTCTGGGCTGTGGGATTTAAACCCAGGTCTCCAGGATTGCAGCTCAGAGACTTAAACCACTGCATTATACTGCCTCCACGCTACATGTTACATATCATGCTATATGCTATGTATGACTGACATGGAAAGAAATAGGGTATTTAACAGCATAGAATAGTTCCTACCACTTTTAAAAACTTCTCTGACATTACAAATAACTTTAGAGTACGAGTAATGGGATGGACAGTAGCACATCTTAAAATGGCAGAAGGTATTTGTAATTACATCTCATCCACCATTATTGGTATAGTTTTTTTATTTATTTATTGAAAGACTTTTACCAGAAAAGTCCACTTGATTCAAAATAGCTGGTTGTCAGAGATGTCCTTGTAGTCACTCGATGTGTGAGCTAGGCTGTGTATACAGGGTGCAAAGCCCCTGAACCCCCTCTCTAACCCCACCAAATGTTAACATACACTAACATTTAAAATATTTAAACCTAAATCAAACAAACCAAAAATAATAATCATGATGTAATTTAAAGAAGTTGTACACAATGCAATATCAGCAGCAATTCTGAATAAATCAAGCGAATCAGAGTCAAAGCGATGCCCTCATTAGTCATAAAAGGGGCGAGTTTAGGGTGGAGTTTGGGTGTGTGGTTTAGTATTCGGTTTTCATCTCATCTAAAGGTGGCAACCCTAGTTTCAAGTGCAATTTTATAAAGGTTACTCATGTATATCACTTCTTGAGCAATTCCTGAAAATGCATACTGTAAGAACAGATGACATTTTGGCTTCTGTAATAAAACTGTTGGCAGCGTTCTCGGCTGTAATGCATTTAATATTTATTTTTTTTACAACAAAAGACAGCATGTTAAGAAACTGGATGTGGCAGCAGGTATCCTAGTTGAAGGAGTTTTTGTGAAATCTCCATTATCTCACAGGTAGGCTATTCAAACTCATGAATGTACAATTCATATTTAAGAACTGTATTGCTTATGTGGCCCAGGACCACCTTGAAAATGAGCTTGCTCAATGGTGTTTATGCCTGGTTAAATAAAGTGATTGATTGATTGATTACGTCAAAAAGCTGTTGCCTCGTGTAACTAACAATCTATAATTTGGTTAGCCAGAGTTGTTACACTATGCAGAGAGCTATGCAAACATTGTATTGCCTCTGTTTCTGTGAAGCCATTTCTTTACTTCCCCAGGATTACCTTGCTGAGATGCAAAATTCCCTTTACTGTGGGGTCCTGCTTCTAACTAATTTTACAGCTTGGAGGACTGACTCACAAGGTGGTTAAATGAGTTGCTTAAGGTAGCATACTGAGTAAGGGTCTCTGTTTAAAGGGACAGTCTCAACCCTTTATGCATCATATTATTTCAAGTTTCACCTTTCCTCTTGGTTGCACCTGGAAACAAGCTTTGGTTCAGGTGGCTTCCCCAGTTACTGAATTTCAATAAATAAATAAGTTGAAAACCCACATTTTATGATTGCTCATCTTCTCTAAAATGTATTGGTGTGGATCGCTATTTTGTTTGCCTCCTTTCTTAGTAGAAATAAAATGCTTGCTAATAGCATAATGATACCTAACCTTGTTTTGTTTCAAATCCTAGAAATACTCTTGCTGCATAATTCCTTAACATAAGGAACACCTCCACACAGTGCAGTCACTCATGATGCAATTCTCCTCTTATCCCACTGCATCATGAGTAGCTAGACTGCGTAGGGGGTGTTCCCAACTCCAGGAAAGATGAAGTGACGGTTGATCATGGCCTGTAAACAAGTACGTTTTTGTGTTGTAACACTAGTATGGTGGGCAGTCTGTTGTTTACTTTTAAAAAGAAAACAAGTAATCAGCTACATCAACAATCTCTATAGACTTTGAACAATCATAACATGTATTTTTGTTTTGTTACTAAAGACACTTTGAGGCCTAAGTGGGTTGAAAGTGTCCCTTTATGCAATATGGACTAAGGCTGAAGTCCTCTAAGAAATAATGACTGGCTGAAATGCTGATGGACGTGAGGCACAGCTGAATGCTCCTAGCACTCCAGCATGGCATTAATACTCTGAAAAGGACTGAAACCAAGGTGTTTATTCCTGTTATAACCCTCCCATTTAGGAAACTCTTTCCCCATTGGCATTAAAATAGATTTACTGATATTTAAATTTAAAAATATTTGTTTCCATGACAGCAGAGTTCTATTTACACTATAGGACAAAGGCAGTGAGTGTGTTTGCATGGAAGCATAATTCTGTTTACACTAGATGTTCTTCATAGTGAGTTAAGGAAATATAGGAACATTGCTTTTCTCCATGCTAAGCATTCCCAGAGGTTTATGATAAGTCATGGAACGAGGGTCTTTGAGTTACCAAGACTTTGCTCTAACTCCTAAACCACACTGCATTTGTTATATTTTTTTTATTAAATATACTTTATTCTTTTTAATCATGTTACATAGGAATACAAGGCATAGAAAGAGATTATTACATATATATGAACATGAAATAAGGCCTTGAGGTTACATCGGCCCACAAATGACAGCCACTACAGTTACCGCTAAAAATAAAAACAAACTTTAACCACTATCCATAATCCCCCCCCCCTTTGATGATAGATACAGTTCAGCTGATATTCATCTATCTGGACATTCATTCCCTGCTTGCATAGCTATAACCAGCCAGGTTATTTAGTAATTGATGTCAGCGTATACACCTTATTCCACTTCTTGTTGAAACTAGCGGGACAGTGCCTGAGACTCGCTATCATTTTCTCTATTCTTAGATTATATAAGAACTCATTTAGCCATTCTGAGTAGGGTATAAGTTGGGGATCTTTCCAATGCCTTAATATCATCTGCTTTACCATATGGGGAATTAGAGTCATGGCATATCTTCGCTCTAGAACTGAAATTCAAGAGTAATTCCCTACAAGACAAATTTCAGGTTCAAAAAAGGGTTCTGGCCCTAGGAGGGGATCCAATTTATTCTTAATTGTATTCCATAGGAGTTTAATTGAAGGGCATTCCCACAGCATATGGAAAATAGTACCTTAACTTAAACTGCACCTATTACATTTGGGTTCTTGCACTGTGCCCATGGCATATAGTTTAACTGGGGTGAAGTAAATATTATGTAAAATATAAAATTGCATAAGGCGCAATTTGTTGTTGGAGGTATAAGTGTATATGGCCTTCCAGATTTTATCCCAGCAGAATTGTCTATCTGGGAACTGATTTGACCAATATATTGAGTGCCCTTGTTATATTTCTTCTAATAATGCAATGACACCCTTTCATACCGAACACTGATATACCATAATGAAATTCTGCAGACTGTGAAGTTATCAAAGTACTCCTTCACATTTTCCTCAGTCCTTTTTGCCTGTAAACATACATGACATCCTACTGAATTCCTTAATGGATATAGATGTATGGGTTCATGCTGACTGTTCTATATTCTTCTTTGATCACATACGTTAGAACTTGATTATTCTATTGTATTTACATATTTGCTTCTCTTGTGTTTAGTTGTGTTGCATTTAGCCTTTTCACAGTTATTATAATGTAATGTTTTCATGGTAACCTCCTAGGTCATACCTGAAAATAAGTATTTATTTGTCTAGCATACCTATATGGTTAACACAACCTACATAAATAAATAAATCTCATTGCCCCAGTCTGTCATCTTTCAGTGAACTGTAGTATCGCCCATGTTATGGTTAAGGAAGTATTATTTTCATGATTTTTTAAACAACATTTCACAGTGCCTGCACAGTGAAAATTCAATAGTTCACAGAAATGAATGAATGCACAAAGGAGTAGTTGAAAATGTAAAAAAATAACGTTTTAATTCCTTTTACTAGTTTTGGATATTAAAAACATAATTTAGAGAGTGAAACAACATGTTTTTATCTGTGCAAAATCAGCTAATTCAGTTCTGCTGCAGCAGTGAATAAGCCTTTAAGTTCTCCGCTTTGATGCTGCATCTATTAATAGTAAGCATGGACCCATATCAAGAGAATGAACGCTCCACACTAGCACTGTGTACTAGGATGGACAGGCAACCCAGGGCAATATTACTTAAATTCGGGAATCTGTCCTGATTAGAGAGCCAGAACTGTACAATATCTTTTTCCCCTTTGCAGAGTTGATTGCACTGAACATCTGTTATGTACGATCGCAGTTCAACACTTGCTCGCAGATTCACAAGCAGCTGACTGGATTGATGGCACTGCTACAATGTTTAAAATGTATCTGTCCTGTATGTCTGTGGTCTCGTGGCAAATAATTGGCACAGACACTGCTTCTGAAACCCGTTTTGTAATGTCTGCGATACGGTATTTTGGTAGATACTCTGTTCTTAACCACTGCAATGTAGGAATGACACCTACAGATTTCAGATTCTCCTCGAGGTAATTGTGCAAGGTAGGGTTGTCTATTGTGTGCAACGGTATGTTAGCGGCTGTAAAAGCTTCCACTAATGAAAAAAGAACTGCCTTTCTGGTCTCTTGATGAGCTAATTTTATGCTAAAAAGCTCACATACCATAATTTGCTTTTTTACAGAGGCAGAGGCTTTAGCTTCCAGCTTTCCTTTTTTTGCCAGGTGGACAGAGGCTTCTAGATGTCAGTCACAGGATGCCTTCCGCTTGCGGTCTACAGCAATATTGCAGGTAGAGCAAAACATGATCTGACCAGAGACATAAAAAGTACCCTTTTCACACTGTGACAACCTCTGCTTAGCAAGCACATTTCCAGTTTTAGAAGCAAGTGAAGGTTTGTTTGGCACAGACATTGTTGTAAATCGAGGAGCTCTCAGCAGTGTGACGTGCAGTGTCTGGTTTGAATTCAGTTAGTAGCAGGTGGTGATGAAATACTTGTGAATCAGGTGAATGAGGCATTAATGCATACGTGGGCCACAGTTAGAGTTTTAATTAACTACAAATTACAAGATTAACAGATGAAAGGCACCAAAGCACTTTAACAGGTCTTGGTTAATTGACAGCAAATGAACAGTTCATCGGAAAGAAAGATTGTAACTAGCAGAAGTAGCAAGATTTGTTAAGAGCTGCTAAACTGTTTGGTTTTTATTGTATGAAAAAAGCGGAGACAAAATTAAAAAGAAAATGATTTAGTACATTTCATGCTACCTTGACAGGAAACGGGAATTACACGGGCGAATGCTGGTTTCATGGAAATAGTGAATTCCGTGCACTCTGCAATTTAATTACTGCCTTAGTTATGGTCAATAAAATCTCTACAAGATACAGTCATAGAGAACTTTTTGAAGCTACAGTAAAGCCCATCAAGATGAAGTGCAGTGTCACAGGTTTCCTGCTTGACAAAAGGGATTATCTCCCATTAAAATTGCACTGTTTGCTGCAGTAACTCTACGGCAGAATTCTGCAGAGGTGGGATTCATCCTGATGGGGTTCACTTTACACAGAGTACTTAAAAAAAAAGTACACCATACTGTATTGTATGTCACTTCTACAGGAGTGGCACTGATGTTTTGATGAAACGCTACCACAGTGAAATTCTGCATAATGTGAAGTCATCAAAGTATACAACACAACACAAAGGATAGTGAGGGTTATCAGGAGAAACACAAGGAGGCAGGGAATGCAGTTATGAGAGCAAAGGCACAAACAGAGGAGAGTATTGCCAGGTTAGTAAAAAAGGGCAATAAAACATTCTTCAGATACATAAACAAAAAAGGAAGAACAAGGCAGTGACAGTAAGACTGAAAGGGGAAGGAGTGGAAGTGTGGAAGAGGACCAGAAGAACACAAACATACTAAGTAAGTAATTTTGTTCAATATACACGAAAAACGGGTAGGAAAATGGCCAGAGATAAGGGAAAAAAAATTTACAGGAAGGGAGATTGACACTATCCCTTTTACAGAGGAGAGAGTACTCAGGGAACTAGCAAACCTGAAAGTGGATAAGGCCACGGGGCCAGATGGTGTTCATCCCAGGAGGCTGAAAGAGATTAAGGGGGAGCCGACTGCACCTCTGATGGCCCTGTTCAGTCTATCTTTGGATACAGGGGAAGTTCCAAGGGACTGGAGGAGGGCAGATGTGGTCTCACTCTACAAGAGTGGAGACAGTGAGGAGGCAGGAAACTACAGACCTGTAAGTCTGACTTTGGTGGTGGGCAAAGTTACGGAAATATTGCTAAAAGGAAGGATTAGGGAATACCTTACAGCCAGTGAATTACAGTACCCAAGGCAGCCTGGGTTCACAAGGGGAAGATCTTGTCAAACAAACTTGATCGAGCTCTTTGACTGATTTACCAGAGACGTAGATCTGGGAGGAGCAGTGAAAGTGGGATACCTGGATTTCAGTAAGGCCTTCAACACTGTTCCACACAGAAACATAGAAACATACATAGAAACATAGAATATGACCATAGATAAGGACCGCTTGGCCCATCCAGTCTGCCCATTTCCCTACCTAATGGATAAGCTGCAGATCCTAGTTAACCAGCAGCCTACTTCTTTGTACCCCCACCCTCTAGAATTACCTTTTGACTGTCCCATGCATGCTTGAATTCAACCACTGTTTTTGACTCCACAACCTCCTCCAGAAGGCCTTGCCATGCATCCACAACCCTGTCTGTGAAAAAATACTTCCTTACATTACCTCTGAGCCACCCCCCCATCTTCAGATTGTGCCCCTTTGTTCTTGCACACCTCTTTTTTTGAAAGATGCTACCCTCTTGGACTTTGTTGATTCCCTTGAGGTACTTGAAAGTTTCTATCATGTCCAATCTCTCCCTCCTTTCCTTGAGGCTACACATATTAAGCTCCTTTAGTCTCTCTTCATATGTCTTCTGGGGCAGACCCTGCACCATTTTAGTTTATTTATTTATTTATTAAATTTTGGTGACCGTGTAGGCCCACAGAGCCCTGAAGGTCCCTTTTTCAGGGGTGACCCAGAATAACAATACAAGTTATAAGAATGAACAAGGACATAAGCAACATTTGAGGCATTGTGAGTTACATCATGAGGTGGTTACAGTAAAGAAAAATAGTGGATACAGGCATGGTTACAGGCATGGTAAAAGAAAAGCTGTGGATACAGACATGGCTTACAGGCATGGTAAAAGAAAAGCAGTGGATGCAGGCATGGGTACAGGCATGGTTATCATCATAACATGTAAGCAATTGGTAGTACTTTGCATATACAGTAGTTTATTCAGGGGTTACACGTGGCCTCTGGTGATCAGTCTGTATAAGGCAGGTAGTAGGAAGGTTAAGCTAGGAGACGGGAGTTGGAGAGGAGGGGAGTACCTTAGGAGCTTTAAGTGCCATGACAGTGGCATGCGCTTGAGGTCAGCAGATGGGACTTAAACCTGGTGCAGAAGTTCATGAGTAAGGAGGAGGCCTGGACCTGGGGAGGGAGCTTGTTCCATTGGCAGGCTGCTTGGGAGGAAAAGGATCTTCCACCAGCTTTTGTCCTTACCCTAGGGACTTTCAATAGCGTTCTATCTGAGGTCCTTAGCTTCCTTGGGTTGTGTTTGAGGGTTATGGTCCCAGCAATGCTTGACAGAGCATGGGGTTTGAGAAGCTTGTAGGCCTGGACAAGCAAGGGGTATTGGAGGTGGGCGACGAATGTGGGCCAACGAAGACTGGCCAAAGTGTCACAGTGGTGACGTCTTGGGTGGTCTAAGGTTGCGAAATGAGCTATTTTATTATATAGGGTTTGCATCCTGGTAATCTCTTGTTTAGCCATGCCCTGTATAATAGGGGCCACAAAGGTCAGGTTGGGTAGAAGGACGCTGGTAGCTATGGAGAGCCTGGCTTCAGGGATGAGTTGGTCCCTGAGTCGGTACAGGGTGCCAAGTTTCCAATGTAGGGTCCTGGTGACCTGGTCCATGTGTTCCTTGTATGTGATATTCTGATCCAATGTGAGGCCTAAGTATTTAAGGGAGGGGACTACGTTAATGGCTTTACCAGAGAGTGAGGTTAAGGAGATGAATGAGGACATGTCAAATCCTAGGGATCTTGGCCCAAATAGCATTACCTTGGTCTTGTCGGCATTTAGTACCATTCTGTTCTTACATAGCCAAGTCTCTAGTGAAGTGAGATCCTTTTGGAGTAGAGGGCCTAGAGCAACCATGTCACGCAGGGGTCGGAAGACGACAGTATCATCAGCGTACTGCACAACCGGAGTTCTCCCGCAGGGGTACGGCAGGTCATTGGAAAACAAGGAAAACAAGAGGGGCCTAAAATTGAGCCCTGAGGTACACCCTGGTTTAGGGGTAGTGGGTCAGACATGGTCCCTTTCCATGAGACCCTCTGTGCCCTGCCTGATAAGTAGCTCCCAAACCACTTCAGGGCATGATTGTCTAGGCCTATATTTTGCAGCTTCTGTAGCAGCAAGTTGTGGTTGATGAGGTCAAACGCCTTGGATAAATCTATAAAGACTGCACCAGTGGGTATCCCTTTGCCCATTGCCCTGAGAACTTCATCAGTGAAGTTAGGGAGGGCAGTGTCAGTACCATGGTTTGTTCTAAATCCGTGTTGAGAGGGGGCTAGGAGCTGATGAGCTTCCAGGTAGTCCCTGAGTTGTTTGTAGATGACTCTTTCTTGCACCTTAGCAAGTGAGCAGAGGAGGGAGATGGGCCTGTAGATGTTGAGTTTTTCCCTGAGCCCCCCTTTGTGAATAGGGACAACATTGGCATGTTTCCACGGGTCAGGGACTGCTCCTTCCCTCAGTGATCGATTAAGGAGCATGGTTATAGGCCAGGGTAAGGAGGTAGCTCCTGCCTTGAGTAGCCGAGGGTTGATACTGCTGGGTCCCCCTGACCTTTTCAGTTTCAGGTTCCTTAGGAGGTTTAGTACTTCAGTGCATTTAGCCAGTCTCAGGTGAAATGGGGGTCTTTCCATGTGAGGTGGTTCATCTGAGGTAGGGGGGAGAGTCTGGGGAGACAGGCAGGTCCTGTAGGCCTCGAGGTCTGAGAAGTGCCTGTTAAGGGCAGCCAATATTTGAGAAGGGTCAGTTGTGAGCTGACCATTAATCTCCATGGGACAGGACTCGGGTTTTTTGCTGCCCTTGATCAGGTCATTGATATGATTCCAGAATTGCTTGGGGTTGCCCAGGCTGGTTTTCTGGAGGTGCTTTAAGTAATCTCTCTTATCGAGTTTTATGGCTCTCTTGGCTTTGTTCCTCAGGGCTTTGTATTCAGCGAGATCTGCCGGGAGGGAGGAGAGCCTAAACTTTTTCCAGGCTTTTTCCCCGAGTAGCCATTAATGGCTTTGAGGGAGGGAGAGATCCACTTGTAGCTGCTGCCTTTAGCCCTCATTCTCTTCATTGGAGCAAAGAGGTTGGCCACTGTGGTTAGTTCATCCTGGAAGTATTGCACAGCCTCAGTAAGAGTAGGGAGAATATTTATGAGGTTCCAGTCCAGACTACCTAGGTAGCGATTGTATTGTAGTTCAGAGAACTTGGAGAAGTCACGGGTGGAGAGAATTCTAGGTTGGACCTTGGGTGGTTTGTTTTTCCATATACAGAAGATTGGGGAATGGTCACTCAGGGAGTCTGCCATTGTGCCCACACTCTGTATATTAGTGGGGTTAGACACCAGAGCCCAGTCAAGGGTGGTGTGGTTCCCAGTTTTGTAATTAAGTTTGGTCAGTTCAGAGATGACCTGCATCAGACCTGCTTCATGGGTAAGTGACGTTGAGGCATGACCAGGGCCTGGGCCCAGTTAATGTTGAAGTCACCCAGGATTAGTTGCTCTGTTGTTACCTTGACACCCGTATCATTTGTGATGGCTTCAAGGGATTTGAGGGCTGATTTTGGTGGGTGGTAGATGCATACAATTGTTAGTTGTTTGGCGTGCCCTAGGGTTATCCGGATGTATATGCTCTCTCCCTCAGCAGTAGGATTAGTCTGCAGGGGTAGAGGTGACACGGAGAGGTGATCCTTAGCATAGATTAGGACCCCACCCCCTTTTTTGGTTTCTCTGTCATTGTGGTAGCTATTGTAGCCCACAACCTGAATCTCGTGGTCATGGATGTTGGCTTTTAGCCAGGTTTCAGAGATGGCTAGTAAGTCCATTTGTAGAGGTCCAACCAGGCCTGGACTTCATGTATTTTTGGTCTAAGACTACATATGTTCATATGTGCTATCTTCAGACCCTTGGTGGCCGCCCATTGATGGTCCTGGGGGGATGCTACCAAGGTACTGGGTACGTATGGGCCAGGGTTAGGTTGGATATCACCTGATAGGAGAAGTAGCAAGACTAGTAACCTGAGCAGTTTAGTGCTAGGTATTGAGATGAGGTGTCTTTGATGCGTCCTGCTCATATAGTAAAGCAGGTCATAGCATACACATTTTTATGATCTCATGCTGTGTTAAGAGACTAGATATACTTGAGATAGGGTAGCTGCTAAGGAGTGGGGGATATTATGGATTGCTCACTGGTTCTGGGGAATGGGTCTATGAGCCTGTCCACCCAGAGTAGGGTCAGTGAGTAGATTATGGCAAGTAGTACACCCCTATTAGGGGGAGGGACACTTGAGTTCCTAGCACACCAAGGAGGGCGGAAGGAAGCATATACTAAGTAAGGCAATATTATTGGATGATGTCAGTGTAGCGTAGGTAAGAATAGGGTGCTCAGAGTCTATCTGACTTGAGTCTGAAGGGTGGATGGCAGACACTGAGGACTTCCTGTTTTCAGCTGCAGAGCTGTCGCACAGGCAGTTTTAAGGAAGTTGTCAGCCTGTTCAGTGAAGCTTAGGGGAACCTCAGACTACAACCTCCCCTTGTAGCAGCACCGGGAAAGAAGTAGAATGATAATGCTAGCCATATTGCCCACGATTGAGTACAGTGATTTGTGTAGAAAGACCAAGAATCCCTCCAGTGGAAGGTCTATATAACCTGCTAATGGAAAACTAGCCACTTAAAAAAAACTTCTGTTACACAGTTGAAATGTGCTTAGTTCTATCGAAAATCTATTTGTAAAAAGTGCCAGGTGGCTGAAGCAGGGGAAAAGTGCTTGCCAATCAGAGCGGGTTTGCTGGAAGCACCCGTGTCCTGATTCGCTGCGCTGTCCCATACCTTCCAAGGAGCTGCAGGCAGGCGTCCTGGTCTCGGTCGGTGGCTGGCTGGGTGCCGGCCAACCGTGGGGGAGCTGAAGCAGCCCTGTTCAAAGGCAGGCAGCTGGAGAGAAGAAAAAAGAGCAGGTCTTAAATAGCATAGAGGTTAGGATGGGTTAGATCTGAGCAGTTTAGTAAGACAAAAGGTAGTTAGACTTTCCGGCCCCAAGGCAGAGTGCTTGGATGGGGGGGGGGCTGCAGGAGGAGCACTGAGACAGAAGAGGTGTAAGCACTTTAAAACACTAGTAGAAATTACAGTCCAGCTAATACAGTTGAAAAACTTCTATTACACAGTTGAAATGTGCCTCCTCTGGACAGCTTCCATCCTGTCTATATCCTTGCAGAGATTGGGTCTTCAGAACTGAATGCAGTACTCCAGATGGGGTCTCACCAGCTGTCTGTACAGAGGGATAACAACTTCCTGTTTTCTACTGGTGATGCCTCTCCCTATGCATCCCAGTATCCCCCCTGCCCTCCTTACTGTCCTCTCACATTGCTTGTCCACCTTTAAGTCCTCTGATATGACTACCCCCAGGTCCCTTTCCATTTTTGTTGTTGTTAGTATCTCACCCCCCATTGTGTACTCTTCCTCTGGGTTTTTGTTTCCCAGGTGCATTACCTTGCACTTCTTTGCATTGAATCTAAGCTACCATACATTTGACCATTCCTCGAACCTTGCCAAGTCACTTCTTTTCCTTTCCACCCCCACCCTGTGCATCAACTCTGTTGCAGATCTTTGTGTCATCTGCAAAGAGACATACTTTTCCTTCCAGTCCCTCTGCAATGTTGTTTATAAAGACATTGAAGAGGACCGGTCCTAATACTGAACCCTGCGGTACCCCACTAGTAACCCCCCTTTCTTCAGAGTAGACTCCATTTACTATTACCCTCTGTATCCTATTCTCCAGCCAATTCTTTACCCAGGCTATCATCTTGGGAACCACTCCCAGGCTGGCTAATTTGTATATTAATGTTTTGTGTGGGACTGTGTCAAATGCCTTGCTAAAGTCTAGGTAGGCCATGACCACAGCCCTCCCTGATCTACTACGTTGGTCACCCAGTCAAAGAAATTTATTAGATTCATCGGGCATGACCTTCCCACTGTGAATCCATGCTGCCTTGGGTCCTGTGCCCCTCTGGCCTCTAGGTACTCGACAATTCTTGCCTTCAGAAGTGATTCCATCATTTTCCCTATCACTGAGGTTAAACTAACAGGTCTGTAGTTCCCTGCTTCTGCCCTGCTCCCACTTTTGTGAAGGGGAATTACATCTGCCCTCCTCCAGTCCTCAGGTACCACCCCATCCTCCCATGATTTGTTAAAGAGGGTAGTCAGTGGTGTCACTAGTTCTACCATTAGTTCTTTTAGATTTCTGGGATGAATCCTATCAGGCCCCATTGCTTTGTCCACCTTCAGTTTTAAGAGTTCTTTCAGAACCCTTTCTTCTATAAATGGGCTGGTATCAACTTCTGTATCCAGAGTGTTTCTATCGTTTGTTTTAGGTACCTCCCCCTCTTCATTTGTAACTACTGAGCAATAATATTTGTTTAGTATCTCTGCCTTTTCACAGTCACTCTCTGCCCACCCCCTCCTTTTTATTAAGCCTCACTAGCCCTCCCTTGGTCTTCCTTCTCTCCCTGATGTACCTAAAAAATGTTTTATCCCCCTTCTTAACTGAGTTGGCTATTTTTTCCTCGGTTCAGGCCTTTGCTGTTCTGACTGCCTTCCCAGCTTCCTTTTGCTTTAACTGACACAATTCTCTATCCTGCTCCTTCTGTGATTCCTTGTACTTCCTGAATGCTTTCTTTTTCTCTTGAACCTTCACTGCCACCTCCTTTGAGAACTGTAGTGGTTTCTTAAATTGTTTTGTTTTGTTTATTTGCTTCACACAAAGGCTTGCTACCTCTGTGATGGCAGTTTTTATTATTTCCCATTGTTCTTCCACCACTCCTTCCTGCCCATTTGCTAGTGCATTCCTTAGGCACTCACATATTTCGGCAAAGTCAGCCTTTCCTGAAGTCCAGTACTTTTGCCTTTGTATGGCTTGACTCTATTGCTGTGTTTATTGTGAACCATACTATTCGATGGTCGCTAGTTCCCAAATGGCTACCCACTTCTGCGTCTGTGATCCTCTCTCCATCTCCATTTGAGAGAACCAGGTCTAAGATTGCTCCCTCTCAATTGGGTTCCAATACTAGTTGTCTAAAGCATGCCCATTGTAGGACATCTAGAATAACCCCACTCTTAGAAGTGGCTGCTGCAACTGCACTCCAGTTAACATCTGGCATATTCAGATCACCCATTAGCAGTATCTCCCCTTTTTCTGCCATTCTAAGTATACTTTCTATCATTTCCTTGTCCATTTCCTCCCCCCTGAGAAGGGGGTCTGTATACAACCCCTGTGCGGATTGTGGTGCCATTGCCTGTCTCCAAATTGACCTACAGTGCTTCTTCTTCTCCCTGTTTACCCTTTTGTTCTGTTGCTTTGATTCCTTCCCTTATGTAGAGAGTTACTCCTCCTCCTTTTTTACCCTCCCTGTCCCTCCTGTAGATAGTGTATCCTGGTATGTTTATGTCCCATTCATGGTTCAGTGTGTACCATGTTTCTGTGCCTGCCGTGATATCCAGATGTTCCTCCTCCAGCAAGGCCACTAATTCAGGAAGCTTGTTACCCAGACTACAGACATTGGTGCTCATTGCTCTCCATTTTTTGATGGCTTTACCTTCTGTAGCAGCATCCCCCACTGACCTTTCTACCTTGGTCTTTTTCTCATTTAGTACCCTGTTTTGTAGAGGGAGGCTGGGATTTTCCTGCTGCTTATCAGTGCCTCCCCCCCTTGACTAGTTTAAAAGCTTGCCAATGAAGCATTTAAACTGATTGCCTGAAAGACTTGTTCCCTTCCTGAACAGATGCAGATCATCCTGCCAGTATAGGCTGGTGTCCCTCCAGGTGGAACCCCAGTCCCCAATGAAGCCAAACCCCTGTGCTCCACACCATTTTTTCAACCATTCATTAAACTGCATGGTGCAAAGTACCCTCACCTCACCCATGCCACTGACAGACAGTACCTCTGAGAAGGATACTGTGTGTGCTACTTGTCTTAGGCCCCTCCCCAACTCTACAATGTCCTTCTGCACTGCTCTAATCTCATGATGAGCCAAGTTATTTGTCCCTAGATGGACAATGACATCCAGCTCAGACTCCCGTGCAACTGTTCTCGTGATCCTAAGGATGAGCTTCCTGTCCCTCCAAGCCATGGCACCAGGCAGGTACCTTACTTTAGTTTTCCCTACTCCCCCCAATTCTATCCCCCTATCAATTGAGTCCCCCACCAGGAGCTGCTTCCTTTCCCTGTGGTGTCCTCTGCCTCCTTCCTGAGGGCCTCCCTTGTGACAGTTGTCTGAAGCTTCCTTAGTCTCCTCTGTGGGTGCATCTGCAGGGGAACTATTCTCCCCCAGAATGGTGTATGGATTGTGGAGTGGAACAACTGACTGGGTCTGCCTCTGTTCCACCACCCTTACCCTCTCTGAGCTAACTGCTGTGCTTTCTTCACAACCTCTGAGGTAGTAGTGGTGGTGGCTCTGGTGATCCCTGGATGGGCGATATTCCCTTACTACTGTCCAGTGTGGCCTGTGGGAAGGTTCCCTTACTACTGTCCAGTGTGGCCTGAAGACTGGTAAACAAGCTTGGTAGCCTGAGAGTGGGTCAAAAGCTAGTAAAATAGGTACAAAGTCATCTAGGGAACAGGACTCAGAGGGTGGTGGTAAAGAGGGTTCACTCAGAAGAAGGCACACTGACTAGCCAGATGCTGCTGGGGTCAGTACCAGGACCAGTCTTCTTCAATATCTTTATTAGCAAAATTTCAGAGGGGCTGGAAAGGAAAGTATGCCTACTTGCAGATGACATGAAAATATGCAACAGAGTGCACACCAGGGGAGTGGAAAAAATTAGGGATAATCTGAAAAAACTGGAAGACTTGTCAAGGGTTTGACAACTAGGTTTCAATGCCAAAAAGTGCAAAATTATGCACATGGGACACAGAAATCCAAGGGCAACATATAATTTTGAGGGGGATGTGGTAGCAACCTCTAAACAGGAAAGAGACTTTGGGATCATCATAACTGATGACCTGAAGGTAGCAAAGCAGTGCGGTAAGGCAATGGGAAAGGCTAGTAGAATACTGGGGTACATAGGGAGGGGTATCACCAACAGAAAGTAGGAGGTAGTGTTATCCCTGTACAGATCAATGGAGAAGCCCCACCTGGAGTACTGTGTCCAGTTCTGGAAGCCCCATCTCAGAAAATACATAGACTGGGTGGAGGTGGTACAGAGAAGGGCAACCAAAATGGTACATGGCCTACTGTAGATCAGAAGCCCTATGAGAAAAGACTCAAGGAATTAAATAGCTTGGCAGAAGACACCAAGAGAAAGGACTGCTGTGTGACTGAACTTCTCTGCTGGGACTAAAGTAGAAGAACTTTTGCATTTGGACCTTTAATTTAGGGTAAAAAACTAACATACAAAACAAAAACAAAAAAAAGTATGTGTTTGGGTTAACTGAACTGAATGGGTAACTGAAAAGTCATCTAGGTGTAAATCTCAGGTGACTGAAAGGACTTAACTGCTGTGAGGTTTAAATTACTTGTAGAAAGATCTGGTAAGTAGGGGGAGTGGCTTAGCTAGAAGGAAGCTACATTTAAAGACTGCCTTAGAAAGATTCTGCTAATAGCTTGGCAGAAGATACCAGGAGAAAGGACTGCTGTGTAACTGAACTTCTCTACTGGGACTATATTGCCCTCCTTCCCTCCCCTCCGCCCAAAGCTAGTTCTATTTTTATAGGCACAGGATTTGACTGACAACAGGAACTTCCTGTTTAGGGGCAGGAAGTGAGTGATCACAGAACCACCAAGGACCCACCATTCTAGAAGGGCAAGAGTAGCTCTCCGGCCCCCTCTAGCTGCTGGAGGTCTGCCTCTGAACAAGTAAGTGGTCTACTGAGAAATATAGGATATTCTTGTCTCAGAACAGGACAATCAGGAGCTTAAAGGGCACACAGGCAGAAAGTAAGGAGAGAGAGAGAAAAAAAACAGATGAAAGAGTAAGGATTGCAAACAGTTAAGGGGTCAGAAATAAGACATGATTGGAGTGGTGCAGTGCAGTGGCTGTGGAGCAGCAGTCTTCCGGGAGATGTTCTGGAGGATGCGGTGTTGTCCCATCTGCAGGCACCTCTCTGGGCTAAAGGAGGAGGTTGCTCATCTCCAGGCTGAGTTGGCCAGGATTTGTGGGACCTCCTCTTCCATCCAGGGACCACCAGTGCCATTGCCTCAGAGGTTGCCAAGAAAGAGGAGCGGTTGGACCACAGTGGGCTCAGGGAGGGTGAGGGTGGTGGAACAGAGGCACATCCCTCCAGTTGTACCTCTCCACAATTCCTATGCCATTCTGGAAAAGTGTGGTTCCTCTATGGAGGCGCCTACAGTGGAGACCAAGGAGGATGCTGGGAACCTCCACATAGGAGACCCACAGGAGGGTGGCAGGGGACCCTGCAGGGGAAGGAAACAACTCCTGGTGGGGGCCTCCATTGTTAGGAAGGTAGAACTGGGCAAGGAAGGGGAGAGGGAGGTAAGGTGCCTGCCTGGCGCCATGGCTTGGAGGGACAGGGAGCGAATCCTCAGGATTACCAGAGCAGCTGCACAGGGGAGGGAGCTGGATGTCATTGTCCACCTAGGGATAAATGACCTGGCTAAGAAAGGGATTAGAGAAGTGCAGGAAGAGTTTGTGGAATTGGGAAGGGGCCATAGTCAAGTAGCACACACGGTAACCTTCTCGGAGGTGTTACCCATCTATGGCATAGGAGAGGCTAGGATGTTCCATACCATGGGATTCAATCAGTGGTTTAAAAACTGGTGTGGAGCTCAGGGATTTGGCTTCATTGGGGACTGGGGGTCCACCTGGAGTGATGCAAGCCTATACTGGCATGATGGGCTGCATCTGTCCGGGAGGGGAACCAGGATCCTAGGTGATAGGTTTAAATGCTTCATTGGCAAGCTTTTAAACTAGCCAAGGGGAGGCACTGGAAAGAGCAGGAAAATTCTAGCCCCCAAACAATCACAGTAGTAAGTGTGGCAAACACCAACATGGAGGTGTCATAGGAGAAGGCAGGGTAAATGGAGAAAGTGACAAAGGCAAGAAGGACAGAGATGGGGCAAAAGGGGGTAAGGCCATCAGAAATGGAGGGTAATGAGTACCAATGCTCGTAGTCTGGGCAACAAGCTCCTGAGCTGGTGGCCTTAATGGAAGAGGGATGCCTGGATATCATAGCAGTCACAGAAACATGGTACACAGAGAACCATGACTGGGGTGTTAACATACCAGGTACATAACCTACAGGAGAGACAGGCAAGGGAGAAGAGGGGAGGAGTAGCTCTCATGTAAAGGAAGGGATAAAAGCAACTGAACAAAAGAGTAAACAGGGAGGAGAGGAGGCACTGTGGTCACCTTGAGACTGGAAAGGCACCACAATCCGCACAGGGGTTGTGTACAGACCCCATGTCAGGGGAAGGAATGGACAAGGATATGATGGAAGGCATTCTTAGAATGGCAGAGAAAGGGAGATACTGTTGATGGGAGACCTGAATATGCCAGATGTTAACTGGAGCACATTTGCTGCAGCCACATCCAAGAGCAGGGCCATTCTTGATGCCCTACAGGTGGCAGGCATTAGACAGCTAGTTTCGAACCCACTCGTGAGGGAGCAATCTTAGACCTCAGTTTCTCAAACGGGGCAGTGAGAGGATCTCAGATCTAGAAGTAGGTTGCCATCTGGGGACAAGTGACCATCAAACAGTGTGGTTCACGTTAAACTCAGCTACAGAGTCAAGCCATACAAAAGTGAGGGTACTGGACTTTAGGAGGGCTGACTTTGGCAAGATGGGAGAGTGCCTCAGAAAAGCACCAGCAAACAGGCTAGAAGGAGGTGGAGCAACAATGGGGAATTATCAAAACTGCCATCACAGATGCAACAAGCCTTTGTGTGAAGCAAATAAACAAATCAAAATGAAAGAAAAGCCACTATGGTTCTCAAGAGAGGTGGCTGTGAAAGTCAGGAAGAAAAGATAGCATTCCGGAAGTATAAGGAAACACAGAAGGAGCAGGACAGAGAGCTGTACCAGTTAAGGCAGAAAGAAGCAGGAGGGAATTCAGAATAGCAAAGGCCCAAACTGAGGAAAAAGATAGCCAACCAGTTAAGAAGGGGATAAACCTTTATAGGTACATCAGCGAGCCTAGAAAGACAAAGGAGGGATAGTGAGGCTGAATAGAATGAACGGTGGGTGGGCAGAGGGGGACAGTGAAAAAGCAGGAATACTGAACGAATATTTCTGCTCAGTATTCACCAAAGAGGAGGGGGAAGTGCCTAATCCAATTAACAGAAGCACTCTTGATAAGGGGGTCGATCCCAGTCCTTTCACAGAAGAAAGGGTTCTGCAAGAACTCCTAAAACTGAAGGTGGACAAAGCAATGGGTCCTGATGGAATTCACCCCAGAATTCTAAAAGAATTAAGGAAGGAACTAGTGAAACCACTGGCTACTCTTTTTAATAAATCATGGGAGGATGGTGTGGTACCCCAGGACTGGAGGAAGGCGGATGTGATTCCCCTTCACAAAAGTGGGACCAAGACAGAGGCAGGAAACTACAGACCTGTCAGTCTGACCTCTGTGGTAGGGAAAGTGATGGAGTCACTTCTGAAGGAAAGAATAGTTGAGTACCTAGAGGTCAGTGGAGCACAGGATCCAAGGCAGCATGGGTTCACAGCGGGAAGGTCATGTCAGACGAATCTAATAGATTTCTTTGACTGGGTGACCAAAGTAGTAGACCAGGGAGGGGCTGTGGACATGGCCTACCTAGACTTTAGCAAGGCATTTGACACAGTCCCACACAAAAGATTGATAGTCAAATTAACCAGCCTGGGAGTGGGTCCCAGGGTGGTAGCCTGGTAAAACATTGGCTGGACAACAGGACACAGAAGGTAATTGTAAATGGAGTCCACTTGAAGAAAGGGCGGTTACTAGTGGGTACCGCAGGGTTCAGTATTGGTCCAGTCCTTTTAATGTCTTCATCAGTGACATTGCAGAGGGACTGGAAGGAAAAGTATGCCTTTTTGCAGATGACACAAAGATCTGCAACAGGGCTGATACACAAGGAGGTGTGAAAAGGATGAAAAGGAACTTAGCAAGGTTGGAGGAATGGTCAGATGTATGGAAGCTAGGATTCAATGCAAAAAAGTGCAAAATAATGCACCTGGGAAACAAGAACCCAGGGGAAGAATACACAATGGGTGGGGAGCTAGTAACAACAACAAAACAGGAAAGGGACCTGGGGGTAATCATATCAGATGACCTTAAGGTTAGCAAGCAATGTGAGAAGGCAGTAGGGAGGGCCGGGGGTATACTGGGATGTATAGGGAGAGGCATCAGCAGCAGAAAACAGGAAGTTGTTATCCCTCTGTACAGACAGTTGGTGAGACCCCATCTGGAATACTGTGTCCAGTTCTGGAGACCCCGCCTCCGCAAGGACATAGACAGGATAGAGGCAGTCCAGAGGAGGGCAACTAAAATGGTGCAGGGTCTGCAAGAAAAGCCGTATGAGGAGAGACTAAAGGAGCTTAATATGTATACCCTTGAGGAAAGAAGGGAGAGGGGGGACATGATAGAAACTTTCAAGTACCTCAAGGGAATCAACAAAGTCCAAGAGGTAGTATCTTTCAGAAAAGAGACTTGCAAGAACAAGGGACACAATTTAAAGATAGAAAGGAGAGTTCAGGGGCAATGTGAGGAAGTATTATTTCACAGAGAGGGTAGTGGATGCATGGAACAGCCTCTCCTGGAGGAAGTTGTGGGGTCTAAAACTGTGGGAGAATTCAAGAATGCATGGGACAGACATAAGGCAATTCTTGTGGGGGGCAGGAAGATAAAGGCTGTTGGTTAACTAGGATCTGCGGCCTATCCTGTAGGTAGGGAAATGGGCAGACTAGATGGGCCTAGCGGTCCTTATCTGCCATCAAAGTCTATGTTTCTATGTTTCTATATGTACTCTTGGAGGAAAGGAGGGAAAGGGGAGACATGATAGAAATACTCAAATACCTGAAAGCTATTAATAAGGTACGGGGTGGCATCTTGCACAGACAGAGATGCTTGAGGACAAGGGGGCATGATATGGAGCTGGAAGGGTGGAGACTTAGAAAGAATGTGAGGAAATACTTCTTTACAGAAAGGGTGGTGGATATCTGGAACAGTCACCCAGGAGAGGTGGTTTGTACCGAGATGGTAGTAGGATTCAAACATGTATGGGATAGACACAGGGGACCTTAGTTACAGGATGGGGGGACAGAGATTGAATAGAGTCTACAGTAGCACAGTAGGTAAGGACTTTAGAGCAGATTAGGTGGGCCAAGAGGTCTTTTTCTACCAACAGCTTCTATGTTTCTATGAGCATGTACTTCTTCTAGTACAACTGATTATAAAACACTGACTTCAGGATAACATAATGCAACACAATTTTATATTAAAAACACCATCTGACTGTTGATATAATGGTTCACACAGTTAAACAAAGCAAACTCTTATTAAAATGAAACTTTCTGCATTTAAAATGAAACTTCTAGTGGTTGAAACACATCACATGATTGTTCATTAATTCATTAATAACCAGGTCATGCGTGGTTTTTCACCAACTCTGCATAATTTTCATAGCAATGGCCTTACTACATAAAAAAACGTTTTCCATCAACTAACAACAAAATAAAAAACTTTCACATTTTGTAAGCACAATAACCGACTTCAGGATGTGCATTTCTTTGGAACTGATGCACTTCCTGTGTGCATTTAAAGGCATGCATTAATTCTCTATTATAAAATGAACAAGAAAAATTCAGTGATCTGATTGGACAATAGTTGCCCAGACCTGTGCAATAACTGACCAATTGCTGCATGGGTCTGGAAAGTGCTTTGCAAGTATTGGAACTACACTGCTTTGGAATTCTCAGTAATTATGACAGTTGGGGAAAAAAAAGAAAAAAAGGTTCAACTAACAACATAAGTGACTTACCTGCCAGCTACTTTGACCTCTTTGATGGGGCAAACCTAGCTGTTCTGTGTGAGAACTGATATACTTCCGATAAAGAGTTACTTATTCTTAATTGATAGATGTAGTTAGATTTGTGCTTTTTATTATTTTGGTGCCATTTTGTAGATACAGTAACAAACTGCAGGGTTTGCAGTTATTTTGTTATTACTGTACTGCACTCCCCGCTCACTCCATGGTTGAAGGACACTTGGCTAAAGCCTCATGCCTCCAACCCATGGAGTGACGGGGTGCAGCAAGTATCCAATAACCTCATGCCCTGTCATGTTATTACTTACAAACTGCATTCCCTGCCATGGGTTATTGCTTACTTCATTACTGTATGGGGAATACATTTAAACATTCATTAATAAAATGACCCTAATCTTCAATACTATTTTGGATTTGAAGGGCAACACAAATATTATAGATTGGTGATAAATAGAAGCAACATGAAGAAACACTATATTCAAGGATATTTTAAAGCAAAAGGTGGAAGAGATGCATTGTTATTAGATTACTTGCATTCTAACAGGTTCTGACAATGATTAGACACCCTTATGCACGATACAAAAATTAAAACTCAAACCACAAAAACACAAAAATGAATAGTTTAGTCAAACAATACCATACAGGCATGTCTGGGATTGATTAACCTGCATTAATTATGGCCTAGTGGCTTTGCCTCATACCTCACATCCTTCCACAGGGTCTGATTAACTCATGATAAGGTTACCCAAGACCCAGCCATGCCTCCATGCTTAACTAATGCAAGCATGTATATAAATAAAGCTAGCCTAAATTCCAAAGTAAACAGTTGAATACATACATTTCAAAAACATTTAAAGTAATTAAACAAATCCATTGCTGAGGAACGGTTTCTCAAAACATGCGACACATGACTAGAAAGCAAAGTCTAAACAGTTTCTCAGATTAATAAACTGAATGAACCACAAAGTTTTTGAATTTTGGAGGGATTGTGTTTTGCAGTCATATTGGTTCATTTTAAAAGGGGAATGGGTTAAATGGTTACAAATTCAGTTCATTGCATTAGTCAAAAAGAAATACTTTCCTACTGCCCCGTTGTCAGTTTGGCAAGAAGCACGAAGAAAATGAAACACTGATAACATTGCTTTATTGTTCCTGTAGGTCCTAACCCCAACATGTTACATCTGTATCTTCTGTCTCAAGAAGTTGCTTTCTTTTCATCAAACACATTCCAGAAGTCAGCAGTAAAAGCACTGACAAGACAGAGCAGATTGATCCATTAACTCTCACTCACTGTTAACAGTTCTTTGGCTGAACTCTAACTCTGCATTCCCAAATGCTCCGATTTGCTGAGTTAAAACATGCTAACGGGATCCTGCCAGGCTTCTGTTTATTGCTACTGCTTGTCATGTGTTGGGGGAACTCTCCACAGATACTGTACCCTTTTGGCCTTTATAAACAATATAAAGGTATATCACCTCACTGGGGATAATGCATGCATACCCCATCCACCCTCACTTAAAAAAAAAAAATTGGGGATTATTCAGCTAGAATCTTAAAAGCTGTTTTGGCTTTTCACTGGGCCATGCCAAACTTGCTCACGCATGTATATTGTGTATAAGAAGTGATGAAATGCTTTCACTGTATAGATGTAATGTAGACTAAAATGTTGTGAATAAAGGTGATGGGTCTCATCCAACAGCATGTTACACTTGATTTATGCTCTTTCACCAGTATATCCTATGGGGAAAATGTCATTATCATTATACTTTTGGCACCCTTCTGACCATGTCAAACAAAGCACCTTACATGACATGGCCATAAAATATACTGTATATTATTATAACAGAAACACAATATTTATTAAATAGCTGTAATAACAGATAGACATTTATAAACTGTGTATAAACTATAGCTGGATAGGTCTCTAAGTTACAGAATCTTTATTTTTAGTAATTACTGTTTTCCTAGCACATCACGTCTGCCTGAACTTAATAACCACCCTGCACTGTGTATTATGGTTTTAGCTATGGTATGTCATTATGCATCTTGTTTGCATTTTATTGCTGTAAATCATATGTTTTTTGTAATTCTGAAATTTACTCCCCTCTCATTCTCCTCTCCCGGGTCACACCTGGAAATGAGTGTTGGCTCATTATGCATATCCCCATCACTAAATTGTAATTAAATAAATACCTGCACTGCTCTAATATTTTTAGAACAATGAAAGAGCCCCAAACAAGACACATACAGTATAATGCTGCTCAAGTTGTGCCATTCCAATCAGAACTGCTGGCACGCAGTGACATAGTAGTAGTGACATAGCTTGTGATTTGCACCAGGGAGAAACACTGTCAGCAGCCCCTTGAGTCTGGGAGATTATCAGCAGCAACGATTTTGCAGTGGTATCTGAACATTATTCAAATGTAAACCCCTCTAATTAACAGTCTTGCCTGATTTAGTCTGCCTCCCATATTGTAACCTTGTACTGCTACTACCCAGTTTGCTTCGGTCAGTTGTACTAAGCTTTCTGTCTGAATCTGGCAATTCTTAATAACATACAATGCTTTTACTTGCATTGCACTGTTTTAGCAGTTATGCATCAGGAACT
Source organism: Neoceratodus forsteri (assembly GCA_016271365.2). Classification (NCBI taxonomy): domain Eukaryota; kingdom Metazoa; phylum Chordata; order Ceratodontiformes; family Ceratodontidae; genus Neoceratodus; species Neoceratodus forsteri. The sequence continues at coordinate 1,646,625,926 of CM057450.1, forward strand.
TAATATTACATTCTGATTCTAAGGGAATGATTTTATGAGTAATTATTCATATACATTACATCATAGTGTCATGTTTTATATAACATGTTAGCTTTCTTCTGAAATGATTTCGTTATTGCACTAGAAACTGATATTATTTGTGTATGGAGTTAGTAGCTCTGCCAACCCACAATGGTCAGTATAACCAGGAAGCAAGATTCAGTAAGCATTTATGGATCAGAAGCATGTGTCACATGACTCCAGCCACAATCCTTGGCTTTGAGTCTAACTCCTGACTGTACAGGTCCTAACGACTTTACATGCTGCAGATGATCTTTGGGAAATAATCCTTTCTCAAAGGGTACAAAAATCTTAATCTTCAATGAGAGCATGATTAGACTCATTTCCTATCAACAACATTGTTTCTTTATAACATTACTGTAAGACACACCTAACTGATGGCAGAACCTACTACAGTATTTAAACATTTTAAAAGAATTCTATTCAATAAAATAAAACAGGTTACCTGTTAAAAAAAACAACTATGATAACTCACATCACATTCAGGGTAGACTTTGCTTTCTGCACCCTCATTCATTTACCTGAATTCAAAAGGCATCTTGACATGAAACAATCCCTACCTGCTAGGTTAATGATGAAGCCAGGTAGTCAGGGAGAGGAAAGAGTAAGTTAAGTTGATGCAATAGTAAGCAAGAGAGAAAATATTGCAACCATCGAGAGGAATTCCTGCCTTCCTCCAACTCACATGGTATCCTACAAACCCTCACACTGGTGCACAAGTGAAACTCAGCATCCCTTTGGGAGCTCCAACAGTCCATGTATGCACACTGGTCAATAGCAGGACTGCAGGCCTGTTGTGAAGCATAGCAGTTACAAGTGAGATGTTAAACTGTCCATCTAGGGACTTAACACCCTATAGAAGGGAAAAATAGTAATTTAATTTAGGGACTTTAACAGATAAGTAGATGCATAGGACTATAAAAAGAATGTAATGTAGGTATGACAGGGACTAGACAACTGCAGTGACAGTGGGGCAGTCATCCCTAGGCTAAAGTCTGGAGGGTGGGTAACTATCCCATCTGTAGAATATCTGCAGAACTCCAGGCATGGCTGGTGGCTTCATGGGATGAGACATCACTGCTGCATAACCAGTTGAGCTGGAGTCCATAACCACATCCCCCACCCCTTCTCCCTCAGAGGCCCATTGCCCCAGGGGGTTGGAGGGTGGTGGGGAATGGGTAGGGTGGCAAACAAAAAGGCTACATCAGGGTCTTTCAATAGCAACTACAAACTGTTTTGCAACTTTGCAGGAGATGCAGGAACCAGACTCCCCCAGGCAGGCTATGAGCCAGTTAAAAAGAAGGAACTGGCTAGGAGTGAAACACCCAGTTGCGGGAAGGGGCAGAAATAGATACCCAGTATAGTTTTGAAAGTTGTGGACTCCATGTTATGTGGTATGGAGGAGATGGGGTGCAGTGGGGAAAAGGAAGGGGTTTTGCCCACATACCTAAGAGGAGCATCAGCTGTTTGGAATGCAAACAGGATAGAGAGTTGTTTGCTGGTATACTCAGGATCAAATGATCTGCCAAATCGAAGAGTAGAAGTAGTTAAACTGAACTTTCAGAAACTGGTAGAAAGTTTGAGGGGAAAGGAAACTTTGTTGGCCTTTTCAGAGCTCTTTCTGGTGTGGCGGCAAGGGAAGGAAAGGGTGAAGTAAGAGGAAAGAGAGGCTTTCAAAAAAATATTGAAGGCATGATGTCAAGAAGAAGGGTATCATTTGAGGGAGACTAGAGGGATTTATGGATTAGAAGGCTGTATAAAGGAGATGGCCTTCACCTAACAAGGAAGGGAACTAGCACACTTGGCAAAAACTTGATGTCTACATAAAAGGACAGGCAAACTAAATGGGGGGGCGGTGACTGTTGCTAGAAAAACCCTTGGAGAGGGTGGGGAAAAGGGGAATACAAGCTAGGACTCCCAGGAAAGAAAAGTAGGAAAGAAGACACTAGGGAAGGCACTGACAGGCATCTGAGTGTTTCAGAACAGGGTGCTAAGGGGATGGGTTACAACAAACCAATAAGGAATAGTGTCAACAGGAAGAGAAGGAGTGGATATGAGGACAAGTGATGGGGCATAGGTAAGAAAGGGGCTGTAAGAAGGGGGAGCTGCAAGGCGATCTTCCTAAATACCTGCAGCATGGCTAATAAAATTAGTGAACTAAAGGCAATGGTGGCAGAAGCAATTAGACTCAATGGCCATTACAGAGACTTGGGCAACTGGAAATACCTACTGAAACCTGGCTGTACCAGGGTATAATATTTACAGAAGGTATAATGATAAGGATAAGGGGAAGGAGTAGCCCTCTGTACTAGGAATGGTACAGAGGCCACAGTGGACAGGTTCATCAAAAGGTAGGGATAAATATTTGAGCCAATCGAGGTGTAGCTGAAAAGTGCTACAGGAACAAAAATAGGAATGGGTGGTCTGTAGACAGGAGGATGGTATTGATAAGGAACTGGGGGAAGAAATAGGGAGGGGTACAGCAACAGGGGATGTAGTGGTTGTGGGGGATCTGAAACTACCAGACATAAATAGGGATACACCAACAGCAAAGATAACCAGAAGTCAGGCCCAGCTTGACACCCTGCAGGACTGCTTACTGGTACTGCTGGTCAGGGAACCCATGTTACACATTGTAGTATATACATGGATATGTATGGTAGTATATACATGGATATATATGGTAATACATGGATACATATGGTAGGAAGTGGATTAGAGTTGTAGTTTATGCATATGTATTATTGTAGTCCATTATATATGTAGGCATTCGTAGCAAAGGGTCTAACAATTGTTGAGGTATGCATACCCCCACAAAGAGCAATCAACAGGCTTTGCTGAAATCCTCAGCTACCTCTTCAACCTGGACCAGAACTCAGAGGTTCTTGTCTTAGGTGACTTCAACATCAATTGGCATTCACCTGATGCAGCACCGTACAAAGATGCTATCTCTTCCCTACACATGTTACAGCTAGTAGATTCTACGACGAGAAGGAATTATTAAATCGATCCCAGTTCACTGTTGGACTTGCTGATTACAAATCGGCCCGGCAGAGTTACCCACTCAGTTGTCCTCCCTGTCTCTATCAGTGATCATTCACCTATAATCTGTATCTGGTCGAATAAATCCCCCAGGACCCTTGGTAAACACACACACTTCCAGAGTACTGAAAAAAGGGCAGCTGACCTCTTTCAGAGCGCATCTTTTGCAGCTGGACTGGTCGTGTCTTTTCACAAATAATGATGTCGATTCTGCACTTGATAACTTCATCCAGACCTTCAATAAGGTCTGTAATATTTATGACCCTCCTGTCAAGTGCAAAACCAAGGGGTGTAGTAAGTCTTGGATCACCTCGGCCCTCCTTGAACAGGACAATCTCTGACACAAAGCCAGAAACACTGGCCCCTCCATAGACTTCCAGAGCTACAAAACTGTTCAAAATAACTGCACAAGTGCTATTCACTTAGCAAAGAGTCGCTACTTTAAGAATGAGTTGTCTAGCAACTGGGAAGATAGATGCAAATTCTGGGATGATTTGAAGGCTCTCACTGGTAAACCCAACAAATCCCCCCCAACCCTAGTCAATTAAAATGGTACAATAACCCAGGACCCTGTAACTATAGCTAACACCTTTAATAGGGCTTTTACAGACCTAAATAGTGTACTTCCTTCAGATTTATTTCTACCTCCAGACATCTCCAACCCCCTCAGCCCGTCGGTCTCCCCAGCTAACCCCACCCCACCTTTCCACTTTAAAATTATCTTCCAGGCCAAAGCAAAAAAATACCCCTCACAAATCTTCGGGAAAACCAGAGTGGGCAGTGATGCGCTTGATCTCATGCTCGTTGCTTTGACCCTAGATGAGGTACTACCACCCCTTACCAGAATCCTGAACCTCTCGCTCATTAATGGAAAATTCACATGCTACATCCACAATGCTCTTGACCAGGGCAAGTTGGTGGAGGCGACTTATATTGACCTCACCAAGGCCTTCAACACTGTCAACCATGAACTTCTACTGGACCGGTTAACCCACTTGGGACTCTCTCCTGAAACTATATGTTGGTTTAGGAGTTTCCTCTGCAAGAGAACACAAGTGGAAATCGCTGACGTCCTCTCCGCAAGCTGAGTTGTCATTACAGGGGTGGCACAGTGGTCAATTCTGGGCCCCCTGCTTTTCAGCCTGTTTTTGAGCCACCTCCCCTGAGCATGTCTGGACAAGGTCCTCCTCTATGCTGATGATGTGGTGCTTTTTCTCCAGCCAATCAGACCCAGTAATGCTGGAAAAGCAGATGCGACTTAATTTATCTGCCGCTGAGTCTTACTTCATCAATTCTAGGCTCCTATTAAACTGCAAAAAAATAAAACTATGCTGTTTGCCTCGCCGATAATCGGCACAAATCCTACCAGTTGCACATAGTGAACTCTCAAAATGCCACCATAGAGATGGTTCAGAGCTTCAAATACCTCGGGTTCATATTGGATAGTACCCTTTCTTTCGCTCGTCACATTGATCTAGTAGCTAAAGCAGCCAATGCTAGGATTGGGCCAACTATTTAGGCACAAGCACTGCCTAACAGTTGGTACCCTAAACCTAGCCATTACCAGTTCTGTTCTATCTGTGATTGATTATGGACTGGTAGTATATGGTGCTGCCACTGATAAAACTCTCAGGAGGATCAAAGTGGCCCTCAACAAAGCCTGCTGGCTTGTCCTTGATGCTGCCTGCCTAACACAGGTGTGTCTCACCTGGTTAAATAACTAAATAAAAAAAAAATAACACATACCTGTGACCTCTATTCCCAGTCAGGGTGGCTAAACTTGGACTGTAGAATTTGGTACCAGATATGCCTTCTAGCTAAAATATCTATGCTAGGAGTTGCATCTCCTTGTGTTCAAAGGCTTCTCTTCCCCCACCGACAATACCTACACCACTAGGGGGTCCAACATCCTGACCTTAAAAGCCCCTTTCCACCACATCATCCAGGGCCAGCGCTTTGCCAAGTGCAAAAATTTTTTTCTGCAGGTGGAATTTCAGCAAATGTGTGAATTTCACTTCTGTGAAAGTTCAGAAATCTATTTCTGAACTTTTGTAGAAATTCTGCCTGCCCTACTGCCCAAAAAATACAAAATAAATCAAATAAAAATAACTGAATTATATACCTAGTGGCTTTTGGCCCCTCCTGCACCCACCGTGTATCAGTTCAGTAACCCCTCCCCAGAGGTAGTGAGCCTTCCCACCCCCCATCACCCGCCTGTGCTGGTATTATTTTATTCCAACCAGATCACTGCTGGTATGGTTTAAAAAGTTGTCGTCCACCCCTCCCATGGCTAACGGTCCCTCCATCCCCCCATCCAGCAGTAACACCCCCACCCCATTCCTTTCCTGAGCATAATGAAATATTTATTTTGCCTGGAGATCTAGTGAACCCCCCTCCCATTTGTCAGCAACCCCAAATATTTATTAAGCCAGCACAACGGGGCACTTCCATAAAGTCAAAACCTAGTTATCAATGTGGAGGTAACTGCCATCAAAGCACATGCTGATTTTGACATGAGAAATGCCGCATCTGTGGAAAAGTGGGTCACATACAAAGGGTGTCCAAAGGTACATCACAGACTGCTACTGCACAGTATGTCACAGATGTCACTGCAACCACTGAAACAGAAGATGAGGCATTGAGCCTGTATATGGTTTATGCAACATGGGCACAAGCAGCAGAAATTTACCTCCCAGTGTGAGCTAACAGACAACCCGGTAAACATGCAGCTGGACACCGGAGCATCAGTATCTCTTGTGTCAGAGAACATCTACAGAGAGAAACTTCAGCAGTGGCCATTGCAACCATCATATATTCAACTCTTGTCTTACATGGCAGAGCCAATCCCCATGCTAGGGGAAATCCAAGTGCCAGTCACCTACGAAGGAGGAACATGGACCTTGCCTCTAGTGGTGGTACAAGGAGAAAGACCTACATTACTAGGCAGAGACTGGCTCACACAGATCAAATTGAATTGGGAAAAGATCTTCAGCTTAAATACAATGACCAAAGCACTGCAAGATGCGCTAAAGAAAGTACTGGACAAACATGGTACTATTTTCCAGGGCGGTTATGGCACAATCCAGGATTTCAAGGCAAAGGTCTGAGTGCAACCAGGACCCACTCCAATTTTCCTCAAGCCTAGACCAGTACCTTATGCTTTAAGGCAAGCAGTAGAGAAGGAACTGGACCATCTCAAAAGTCATGGTATCACCTCATGAATATAGAGGAGTAACTGGGCTGCCCCCATTATTGTGGTAATGAAACAAGACAAAGCAGTGAGGTTGTGTGGTGGCTACAAGGTTACAGTGAATCATTGTACACAGCAAGATCCATACCTGTTACCCAATGCAGAGGACTTGTTTCCCACACTCTTAGGGGAAAAATTATTTAGCAAGTTGGACTTTTTGTTTGCATACCAGCAGTTGGAACTGGAACCAGAGTCGGAACCATATCTAACCGTCAACACCCACAAGGGACTTTACTGGAATCATCACTTGGCATATGGAATTTCCACAGCACCAGCAATTTTCCAGAACACAAAGAACCAGATACTGCATGGACTGGACCATGTAGTATGCTTTATGGATGATCTCTTGATAACAGCACCCACAGTGGAAGAGCATCTGACAATCCTGGACCAAATTCTGACCAGACTGCAATGGTATGGACTGAGAGTAAAGCTAGCAAAATGCCAATTTCTGCAACATTCTGTTGAGTACCTAGGTCACCGGATTGATGCCCAAGGCCTACGCCCAACAGACAACAAGGTGGATAATATAGTCAAGGCACCTGTACCAACAAATGTGACAGAATTAAGATCATTCTTAGGCCTCTTGAACCATTATGGATGGTTCCTAGCTCATCTGTCCACATTGTTGCAACCACTCCATGACTTGCTACAGAAAGAAGCTCAATAGAATTGGTCACCACAGTGTGAGGAAGCATTCCAGGCTTACAAGAAACATGTTCATTGCAGCAAATGGTTAGCATACTATGACCCAACCAAATCTCTGAGGCTGGCATGTGATGCAGCACCATATGGAGTGGGGGCTGTCATCTCTTATGTGTTACCTTCTGGAGAGGAACATCCGATCACTTTTGCTTCTCAGACATTTTCCCCCAGTGAAAGAAACTATGCTCAGATCGAGAAAGAAGCCTTGAGCATAATTTTCAGTGTCAAGAAGTTCCAAAAGTACTTGTACAGATGAAAATTCACTCTGCCAACAGATCAGAAGCCTCTACTGGCAATTCTGGAGCCAAAGATGGCAATACCAACTCTTGCAGCACTCTGGATGCAGGGATGGGCCCTGATTTTGTTGGCTTACAACTATGACATTGAATACAGACATTCTGAAGATCACACAAATGCAAATGCATTATCAAGACTGCCATGCAAGGATGCTACTGTGAAGGAAGATGATACAGCAGTATTCCATCTTTCACATCTCGAAGACTTGCTCATTGCTTCACAGGATGTTGCAGCAGAGACACATCAAGATCCTGTCCTCTCTAAAGTCCTAGATTTCACCCTAAATGGTTGGTCTAATTTCATGAGAGACCCAACCCTCCGACCTTTCTTAGATAAGAAGGACCAGTTGTCCATGGAGCAAGGCTGTGTTCTGTGGGGAGCTCGAGTTGTGATACCTCCAAAATTCCACAAGAGGTTATTTTCTGACTTACATGACAGTCATCCTGGAATCTCTCAAATGAAGGCATTGGCCAGAGGATACCTCTGGTGACCAGGACTTGATGAGGACATCCAACTTCTTGTCAACCAATGTTCCCCATGTTCAGCTGTCTGCAACCAATCTGCTACTGCACCCCTGCATCCTTGGTCCTGGGCTACTACAACATGGGACTGCATCCATGTCGACTATGCTGAGGTGGGCAAACAACACTTCTTGGTAGTAACTGATGTCCACTCCAAATGGTTGGAAGTGCTGCCCACACAAGTCACAGCTACTGAAAAGACTATTGACCTTTTGGGACAACTTTCTGCCTCGTATGGCCTACCATGGGAGTTAGTGTTGGACAATGGTCCCCAATATTCTTCCCATGGCTTCAAACTGTTCTTAAAGCAGAATGGAATCTGACATATTTTGACTCCACCTTACCATCCAGTATCAAATGGCACAGCCAAAAGAGCTGCACAGACATTCAAAAAAGCTTGGAATAAACTACATTCACAGCAAGTACCTACCGCTCAAAGGTTGACTCATTTCTTGTTTGCTTACAGAAACACTCTTCACACAGTCACAGAGTGAACACCTGCTGAACTGTTCACTGAAACATCAACCTTGTACCCATTTGTCATTGCTCAAGCCAGACTTGTCTGACACTGTCACAAAGCATCAACTACAACAGCAAAAGGGGCATGACAAGTCAGCCAAGCCAATAGAGATTTTTCATCCTATGGATGGAGTGATGGTTTGAGACTGTAGACATCCCAAGATTTCTTGAATTCCTAGGGTCGTGATTGAAACATGTGGACTTTTGACTTATGCAGTTCACATGGGACAGCGAATTGTTCATGTACATAAGGATCACCTGCTGCATTCCAAGGTTCAAGCAAATGCAGCAGAAGACATTACTCCAGCTGAGGACAGTGACACAGGACTTTGCTCATGCCCATGAAGTTCCACTGGAGCCAGTTCTAAATAATAATGAAACACCTGTTCCACCAGCAGCTGTTATTCCAGCCTGCAGATATCCCCTGAGGCACCAAAGACCACTACAAAGACTTGACCTTTAAAGTCATGTACTGAACCTGTACCCTTGTGTAACTGAACTCTGACTTGTACTGTTACTTAGTTAGTGACAAGTTCTACCCATGGGGCAGGATAATCCCCTGAACTTGTTTCTAGGTACTGAACAGTCTACTTCAGCCTGGAAGTTAGGACATGATACTGCTGAAGTATTTTAGACAAGTTTCTGTCTAAGGGGGAGGAGTATAGTATATACATGGATTAGTATGGTAGTATATACATGGATATACATGGTAATACATAGATATAAATAGTAGAAGTGGATTAGTGTTGTAGTTTATGCATATGGATTAGTAGTCCATTATATATGTAAGTTCCTGTCATGCACAGTAAGTTTTTCTTTGTGTATGTTCAGTGAAGCATGACCACTGTCTCTGAGAAGAATAAAGATGGCCATAGAACTGACACACCATGTATGAGTCTCTTCCTGGACTGGCTCACTATATTACACACATTGCCATTTTCAATGTAGTGTTGCCAACTCAGAGATGGTGAGTGGTGAACCAGTTAGAGAACCATCGTGGTCCAGTGACCATAACATTATATGGTTCAAAATGGCCCTGAGTACTGACAGACCCTTGTATAAAACTGTGGTGCTGGAATTCAGAAAGGCAGATTTTTAACAGATGAGGGAAACAATCAAAGGAAATGGAGGGTGTAGATAAGATCAGAGGGGTAGAGGAAAAGTGTGGTTCAGTCAAATGGGCCATTCTTGAAGCAACCAACTTATGCATGATGATGGTCACCAAAGGCAGTAAGTATAAGAGACAAATATGGTTCACACAAAGAAAGAAAGGGAGGTGGTGAGGGCCGAAAAAGAGTCTTCACTAGGTACAAGAAGAATCAAAAGGAGGAGGTGGAGTGGGACAGTGCAAGAGTAAGCTGAAGGAGGCAAAGAATGTGGTCAGAAGTGCAAAGGCAGACACAAAGCTATGAATTGCCAAGGGTCTCTGGGTAGGGGAGAAAGAATTCTTCTGAAACATTAAGGAAAAAAAGGAAGAGGGATCAATCGTTAGGTTGCAGGGTAGCCAAGGATGATGAACACATAAATGCTTTAAACAACTACTTCTGCTCTGTATTCAAACTGGAGGATGAAGGGGGCTTGAGTGGTACACTTGATATATTTTAGTTTTGTGAGCTAAGGGTCAGAGCTTTGATTCCAGCCATGAACATATTTCTGTTCTTTAAAGAAAAAGGGAGGCAGGAGAGTCACCAGAGACCAGATAGAGTCTGCTGAAGTAGAATAGACAGGGAACATCTGGGCTGACTGCTGTGACAAATGGTCCTTTTTTGCCAACAAATTCTATGTTTCTATTAGCCTCTACCAGTCAGTGGGGCTAAGGTATCAATAAGGCAATTCAGGAAATAGGATGGTGGAGGCTTCAGTGGATAGGGTAAGCAAGGGACTCTCTGCCCTGAAAGTAGATAAGGCACCAGGCCTGCATGGGTAATACTAGGGAATGCTCAGGGAAATGGCTTCAGTGCAGGTTGAGACCTTGGTCAAGCTATTCAATGGCTGTCTACAATCTGTGGTGGTTCTGAGGGATTTGAGTACTGCATGCATAGTCCCACTCCACAAAGGAGTGGATAGAGAGAATATGAACAATTACAGACTTAGCAGTCTTACCTCCACTGTAGGTAAACTGATAGAGAAACTGGTCAAGAAAAGCCTGGTGACCTACCTGGACAAAAATTGGCTATGGAACAGTAAGCAACATGGATTCATGATGTCAAGGTCATGTCAGACGAGTCTGATGTTGTTTTTGACTGGGTCATGAGAGCAGTGGATAAAGGGCAGGCAATAGATTTACTCTACTTTGTTTTCAACAAAGCCTTCTTTGGTAACATGGAAGAGACTGCTGAAGAAGTTAGAGGATTTGGGAGTGAGAAAGGTGATAAGCAGGTGTCTGGGAAACTGGCTGGGGGAGGCAACAGAGGGTGGTGGTTAATAGCATAAAATCAGGGAACTATGGTGGTGCCACAGAGGTAAGTCCTGAGACCTGTCTTTTTCAACATGTGCTGTATATCAGTGACATAGGGGAGGCCACACAGGGCAAGATGTGCCTTGTTACAGAAAGCACAAAGCTATGTGAGGTAGTGAAGAGGAGGTGAAGGAGTTACAGAGGGATCTTGAAGCACTGGAGAGATGGTCAAAAGCAGGGGTCAACCTTAACTTTTTTTTGCACTAGCCGGCTGGACAAGTTGATTAAAAAATGCACTTGCCCGCAGATGGTTGCACTAGCCCACAATAATAGTCAGTTATGATCGGTTTATACAGGAAAAATGCAAGCCAAGAAATATTCTGATTATTGCATATTTATCCTGCTCCCACATTGCTTCCTGTCCCAGCAAAAAAAAAATAAAAATGACTGCAATACAATCACGTGCTGTTTTTTACCATGTGCCCCTTGCTTCCTCTTTCTTCACCCCTTCCCCGCCAAACTAGAGAATACCATAATAGCAAATGTTCAATCAAGCAGTTCTAGCTCTGCACACACAGTAGCCAACATCATCATGCACCTCACCACAGTCCCACCCTGACCTGCAGGACAATGTACGGAATCAGGCAGATGAAGACACTCTCATCCCCCACCCTATAATTAACCAGACCTGTACTTCTGGAAGTTTCTTACACTGTGAAGTGAGTCAGGGAAAGTTTTAGGCTTTCTTTGGAGAGAGTTAAACAAACACAGGGGGCTTGGAATGTAAGAAACTTTGACATATCTGTTTATATATACCAGAACAAAAGTATTGATTTGACATGCTCTGCCCTAACAAAAACAGATTTTTCATAATGGCATCCTTTCATTAGTCAAAGGGGAGCAGTATACAGGCATGATGCTGTACTACCTTTCTTTCTATATAGGATGCTCTGTGTATACCAGGAATACCTATTTTAATCTTTCAAATTATATATTTCACTATGGTTTTGCTTTGTACCATACACGCTCCAAAGTATTGTTTTTAGGACGAAATAACATGCTGGGTGGTACTGCATGGATGGCATTGACTGGTGTGATCCATTAAGAGGAGCTGTGAACCCTACACCAGTCAGTATTGACAGCTATGGGTCTATGGATGGCCACTGCGGAGTCTAGTCTGCAGTGGTGTTCAGAGAAAGTATAGAGTGCACAGACCACCTGGCAGGGCAGACTGTGTATGCATCATGGCATTCTGTCACTGCAGTGTTGGATACAGACACTCTGAAGGTTGGGAAATGAAGCACACTAGTCTTAATGTTGTGGGATAAATCAAAGACAAGTACAGCAAACTGGAAGCTAGTGACTTAACCACTTTACCCTTGATCACAGCATGCACACTAGCTGAATGTCCTAACAGTTGAGTGATAATGACTCACATTGAGTCTTTTGTTGGATCCCCCTCTTGAACTTCCAGATAATTGCAGATCTTAATGAGCTGTTATTCACACCAGGCCACCTGGAACACTGAAAGAGATTAGCAAAAAGACTACAGCCTGCTAAAGCAGGGACTTTTTTAACTTCATTAACAACCATGAAAAACCTGCACTAGTCAAGATGGACAAGTAGAAGATTAGCTGCACTAGCCCTGGCCAGTTTACAATAGGTTTAGGGCTAGTAAAACAATGTTAAGATCGAACCCTGGTCAAAAGTATAGCAGATAAGGTTCAACACCAAGAAATGCAAGGTACTGCCATAGAGAATGTGAATCCACAGACTGAGTATTAGAGGGGAGGGGTGAGGCTGAAAATTTCAACCTAGGGAAGGGACCTGGGAGTTATTATCAGTGACTCCCTAAAAAGCAGCAGTATAACAAGGCCTACAGTAAGGCAACAAGATTTGTGGGGTGTATTAAGAGGGGTTTTGACAGTAAGAGAAAGGAACGGATATTACCCTTGTATGAGTCACTGGTAAGGCCCTATCTGGAATGCAGAACCTTGTCTGGAGTTCACACCTGAGAACATACAAACATACAAATGTGCCAGCAAAAACAGACCATCCGGTCTGTCTAAGTCTGCTCGAGTGTGCCACTAGAAACATAGAAACATAGAATTTGACGGCAGATAAGGACCGCTTGGCCCACCCAGTCTGCCCATTTCCCTACCTATTGGATAAGCTGCAGATCCTAGTAAACCAGCAGCCTACTTCTTCCGACCCCCACCCCCTAGAATTGCCTTATGACTATCCCATGCATGCTTGAATTCCACCACTGATTTTGACTCCACAACCTCCTCCGGAACCCCTAGTTTGCAGCTGCCTCACCCTCCCTTCCCTTTATCATCCCACTGCCACCCCCCAACTCCCCCACCCTCACTCTTACCTGTTCCCTGTCCCATGCCCTTTTGAAGCTGTTCACAGATTTACATGATACCACCCATTCTGGTAGGGCATTCCATTTTGCTACCACCCTCTCTGTGAAATAGTGTCTCCTCATTTCCTTCCTAAATCTTCCCCGCTCTATTCTTAGCCCATGCCCCCTGGTGACCCACCCCCTCCATAATTTAAAGACCCCACCTGCCCCTTCCTTATTGATTTTCCTCAGATACTTGAATGTCTCTATCATGTCCCCCCATCCCTTCTATCCTCCAGAGTGTACATATTCAGGTCTCCCAGCCTACTGTCGTAGTCTCTCCCTCCATTCCACACATCATCTTTGTTGCCCTCTTCTGCACCCCCTCCAGTAGCCTGATATCACACTTTAGGTATGACCTCCAAAACTGCACACAATACTCTAAGTGCGGCCTTACCAGTGACCTGAAGTGGGGCAAGATCACCTCTCTTCACCTGGATGAAAATCCCTTCACTATGCACCCCACATTTTGTTCACTTTTGCATCTGCTCTCCTGCACTGGGCAGTGTTGTCCATGGTCCCTATTATCATTACCCCTAGGTCCTTCTCCTCCTCAGTAATCCCCAGCTTAACCCCTCCCAGCCAGTATTCTCTCCTTGGGTTCTTCACCCCAAAGTGCATAACCTTACACTTCTTTGCATTGAACCCCAACTGCCACCTCTCTGATCACTTCTCTAGCTTGCTTAGGTCCCCCTGCAGCTGCTTCCATCCCTCCTTTCCATCCACCATTGCTCTGATTTTGATGTTGTCAGCAAACAGACTCATCTTGCTCACCACCCCTTGTGCAATGTCTGATATGAAGAGCCCAAACAATACTGGCCCAAACACAGAGCCCTGTGGCACCCCACTCATCACCGGCCTTGCAGTTGAGCGCTCCCCTCTCACCATCACCCATTGCAGCCTCCCACTCCGCCAGCTTATAATCCAGTTTATCATTTTTGCCCCTACCCCTACACCAGTTAGCTTTCCCCCAAGCCACCTATGGGGCACAGAATCAAAGGCCTTGCTGAAGTCCAAGTAAAGAACATCCACTGCATGACCCTTATCCAGCTCACCTGTCACCCAGTCATAATATTGTATCAGATTGGTTTGACAAGACTTCCCTGAAATGAACCCATGCTGCCTCACATCCTGGAGGCCATTGAGAAAGGGCAGAGATGGACTGGAGTCAGTGCACTGAAGGGCCATCAAGATGATTCAGGGTCAGCAGAGCTGACCATATGTGGAACGGCTAGAGTCCCTGACCATCTACTGGCTGGATGCTGAGAGAGAGCGAGAGAGAGAGTGGGAGAGAGAAAGAGAGAGAGAGAGAGAGAGAGAGAGCAACATAGACTTTGACGGCAGATAAGGACCACTTGGCCCACCCAGTCTGCCCATTTCCCTACCTATTGGATAAGCTGCAGATTCTAGTTGACCAACAGCCTACTTCCTGCAACCCCCCCACAATAATTGCCTTATGTCTGTCCCATGCATGTTTGAATTCCCCCACTGTTTTAGACTCCACAACCTCTCCAGGAAGGCGGTTCCATGCGTCCACCACTTTCTCCATGGAAAAGAATTTCCTCACATTACCCCTGAGCCGTGCCCCCTCTAACTTTAAATTGTGCCCCCTTGTTCTTACACATATCTTTTTCTGAAAGATGCTACCCTCCTGGACTTTGTTGATTCCCTTGAGGTACTTAAAAATTTCTATCATATCCCACTCCCGTCCCTCCTTTCATCATGGGTATACATATTAAGCTCTCTCAGTCTCTCTTCATATGGTTCCTGATGTAGACCCTGCACCATTTTAGTTGCCCTCCTCTGAACTGCTTCCATCCTGTCTATATCCTTGCGTAGATGAGGTCTCCAAAACTGCATGCAGTACTCCAGATGGGGTCTCACCAACTGTCTGTACAGAGGGATAACCACTTCCCTTTTTCTACTTGTGATGCCCCTCCCTATGCATCCCAGTATCCCCCTGGCTCTCCTTACTGACTTCTCACATTGCTTACCCACCTTTAGGTCATCTGATATGACTACACCCAGATCCCTTTCCATTATTGTTGTCGTTAGTATCTCCCCTGCTATTGTGTACTGTTCTCCTGGATTTTTATTTCCCAGGTGTGTTAGTTTGCACTTCTTTACATTGAATCTAAGTTGCCATATGTCTGACCATTCCTCCAACCTTGCCAAGTCCCTTCTCATCCTTTCTACCCCCCTTGTGTATCAACTCTGTTACAGATCTTTGTGTCATCCGCAAAGAGGCATACCTTTTCTTCCAGACCCTCTGCAATGTCACCTATAAAGACGTTAGAGAGAGAGAGAGAAAGAGAGAGAGGCAACCTTGTAAGGACCTGCAAGTTCCTAAGGGGAATAAATAGTGTGCATAATAAGAACCTATTTAACCAGAATAGAGTGGCAGTAACAAGGGGTATGAAATAATGAAAGCTGGTGAAGGGAAGTTCAGGAGGTATGTGAGGAGGTTCTGTTTCACTGAGACAGATGTTGAGCTGTGGAAGTCTGCAGGTAGAGGTGGTCGGGACAAGTACTATACATAGGTTTAAACATGGCTGGGAGAGGGTATAGAAGTGAATGTTCAACCAAGCTGAACCAAGGAAGTAGGGATTTAAGGGGAGGGGTGTGACTGGAAACCCCATCAGGACTTTAGGTCATAGGGTGAGGTAGTGATATCTATATGGCCAGACTATGTGGACTGTTAGTTTTTATTTTTTTGCAAGCAGTTTCTGTGTTTCTGAAAAGGGGATGAGGGACCCAATTAACAGTACCACACAATAATAAGAAATAAGGAACTCCACTCCACTCATAAGTAAAATCAATTTTATTCAGCCAATGTATGTTTTCGTTGTGGAAAAACAACTTCAGGGAAATTGATCTGTATGTAATAAATAATTACATAAGTATTCTCTTACGTGGTCTGATATGGTAGCAAACTGGGTGGATTCTAAGGGAACACTCTCAAAGACAACATTCTGTACATCAGTTTAAGTTAAATGAAAATTGCTTTATTTTCAGTAAGACAAACAAAAAAACAGCTTATCATTATTTTTTCAACAAAATGACTTGCAGTTCAGCCTCTGGCTGTCTCTGCATAATAGAAACAGAAACCTCCTTTGTTCTTGTTCACCCTCCCACTTTACTGAACTCAGGTGTTGCTTGTTAACACTCCCCTTCCCTCTGAGGAATAGCCAACAAGTGGAACATGCAGTACAGTGAGGTCTTAAAGGACCAGCTTTAAAGCAAACAGGATGTCTTAACAAATCCCCTAGAAGTCCCTATCAAAACCTGTGTTGCCTGTGTTACATTGTAGTGAAGGAGTTTACAGATGAAAGGAGTGTGACAGATATGCATTCCATCATATACCTCATGCTCAGAGTCATGCCCATGGCATGCTCAGTAAGATTCACCAGAGACCCAACCACCTAAGAGAAAAAATCCATATTACCATACTTGAAGCCTGTCTGGTGGTGCACATCACATAAAAAAGACTGACCCACTAAATTCCATCTGGTGATATGGAAAATGGTATCCTGAAAAGCATGTAACCACATGAGGGTGGTATGGTTAGCGACGAAGGTGACCTTCCATTCTAACAGGTAGTAGTGTAGGGTGACCACCACCCACTTTACTGCCAGACATACTTTATCCAGTGTAGCATAGCACTACTCCAAGTGAAAAAGTTTGAGAGATAGTTATAGCCTCAAAGTCTAGTGATAATATTGACCCCAGCCCCACCCAGAGGTGTCTGTATACAAAACGAAAGGAGGTTGAAATCGCAACTTCATATGACTGGCCCCTCACACATAGAAACAGAAACATAGAAATTGGCAGCAGATAAGGACCGCTAGGCCCACCTATTCTGCCTGTAAACCCTATAATTGGTTTCAGCTTCTGATCCTATCTGGTCAGTGGCTTCCCCTCCCTCTGCCCTACCTCCATGGTTCCCTTATGCCTGTTCCAGCCATGCTTAAATCCCTCCACAGTGCTCACTCCCACCACCTCCTGTGGCAGACTGTTCCATGTGTCCACCACCCTCTCTATGAAGAAAAACTTTCTCACATTTCCTCCTAGCCTGCCACCTTCCAATTTCATTTCATGTCCCCTCATTCTTGTACTCCTCCTATATTTGAAGATGTCTTCCCCCACACCTTGTTAATACCCTTAAGGTACTTGAATGTTTCTATCATGTCCCTCCTCTCCTTCCGCTCCTCTAGCAAGTACATTTTGAGGTCCTTTAATCTTTTCTCATAAGTTTTGTGGTGTAAGCCCCCTACCATCTTAGTTGCCCTTCTCTGGACCACCTACACCCTGTCAATGTCCTTACAAAGGTGTGGCCTCCAGAACTGCACACAGTACTCTAGGTGAGGCCTGACTAGTGTTTTATACAAAGGCATCACCACCTCCCACCTTCTGCTAATGATAACTCTGCCTATGCACCTAGCATGCCGTTAGCCCTCCCTGCAGCCTTGGTACTCTGCTTAGACATCTTCAGGTCATCTGATATAATAACCTCTAGGTCTCTTTCTTCATTGGTGATTGTCAGCAACCCTCCACCTCCTGTAGCTCTCCCCAGGTTTCCTGTGTCCCAGGAGCATAATTTTGCACTTCTTTGAATTAAACCTCAGTTGCCACACCTCAGACAATTTTTCAAGCTTCCCTATGTCCCTCCTTATTGTCTCCACCCAGTCTGGAGTATCCAGCCTGTTGCAGATCTTGGTGTCTTCTGTAAACAGGCAGAACTTTCCCTCCAGCTCTTCTGCAATGTCAGTAATGAATACATTAAACAGGACTGGCCCAAGGACTGATCCCTGGGGTACCCAACGGGTCACCCTCCTCTCCCCCGATTGTATCACATTTATGAACACCCTCTGCCTCCTATCCATTAGCCAGTTCCTAACCCAGTTTACCACCTTGTGCCCCATGCCCAGACTACCCATCTTGTTTATTAGCCTCTTATGTGGGATGGTGTCAAAGGCCTTGCTGAAATCCAGGTAAGCAATGTCCACCACTCAACCTCCCCTCCGATTTACTTCCCTCATCACCCAGTCAAAGAAATCTATCAGATTCATCTGACATGACCTGCTCTCTGTGAATCCATGTTGCCTCAGATCCTGGGCACCATTGTATTCCAGATGTCCCAGTATTCTCTCTTTAAGTAATTTCTCCATGATCTTCCCCACTACTGAGGTGAGGCTGACCAGCCTATAGTTCCCCACCTCCTCCCTACTGCCGGATTTGTCTAGAGGGACCACATGTGCCCTCCTCCAGTCCTGTGGAACCACTCCTGTGTTGAGTGACTCAGTGTACAAGGCTACCAGGCAGTACACAGCACATCATTGATGGCTTGAAATTCTGTCTAACACTTAGGCGACCAAGGAACCTTATTCCAGGTAGTTTTGTTAGTCAGGTTAGTCAGTGATGCAGCAAGGGTTTAGAATTAAAGAATGAACTAGTGATTATACCCAGCAAGTTCAAGAAAGGACCTAACCTGTTCCTTAGTAGTTGTGATGGGGCAGTCAGCTAGGGTCTTTGATTTGCTGTTAACTTGGGGTACATGGCCATTCCCAAATGTAGTCTCCAGGTATTTCATCTCCTGCTGCCCAAGAGTGCATTTCACCATTTGACCTACATTTCTGAGTGATTGAAGTATTATGGCCACATCCTGCAGGTGATATTTCATTCAGGGCTAAATATGACAACATTGTAGAGGTTCACTGCTGAGTACAGCCCACAGTGATGGAGGTTGCAGCCATCATTCTCTGGAATGTGGCTGGGGCTTCATGCAACCTGAAGAGAAGCACTGTAAATTGATATAGGCCAAATGGGTGACAAAGGCTGTTTTCCTCATGGGTCTCCAGAGCTAATGGATTTGCCAATACTCTTTGGTCAGGTCCAGGGAACTGATGTAATTGGCCTTCCACAGTTGGTTCAAAAGTTCATCTACCTTTGCATATGTTATGCGTAGAACTTGGATGCAGCATTAACTTTTTGGAAGTCTATACAAAACCGGATGGTCTTGTATGATTTTGAGACTAGCACAATAGGGTTAGAGGATTCACTTTGGGATTCCTCAATGACTCTCAACTCCAGCATAGACTGGATTTCCTTCCGTACTGTCTTTCAGATTCTTTCTGGTAATCTGTATGGTTGTTGATGGATCCAGACACCTGGGTCTACAGCTATGTGGTGTTGGATCACATGAGTTTTTTCTGGCTTCTGGGAGACTACATCCACAAAAGTTTCTACCAGCCTGTGGGCTTCTTGAGTTTGTGTCTGGTTGAGCCAGTCATCCATTGGGATGCCATTCAGTTCCTTTATAATTTTAGGTACTAAGTCCTGGGTTCTGTTCTCAGTGTCCTTATCCATCATCTGACTTGGGCCCTTTAGGATCTTCTGGGTCAATAAGCAGTATCTCCCTATCTTTGCTGTATTTCAACAAACTGACATGATAAATTTGTTTTTCTTTTTTTTTTGTCTGGTTGTAAGACTTCATGATCAACTGGCCCCACCTTACTGAGGGCCTCATATGGTCCCTGCCATTTAGTTTACATTCAGTGTCAGGCAACAGAAGGAGTAATCTGTCACTGGTCTTGAACTCCCGTAGCCCCTTAGTTATAGTGCCCTGCCTGGGTTTGCTGTGCTTTTATACAATTTTCTTTAGTAAATCTGCCAACAGCATTAAACATTTCTCTCATTTGTAATACATATCAGAGCATGTTAGGTTTATTATGTGCCTGTTCAGCTCACATCTCTTTTACAAGATCCAGCATCCATCTAAGTTGTACAATAATTCAAAGGGTGAGAACCCAGTGGACAACTCTGGTGTCTCCTAAATGGAAAACATTAAATACAGTAACAGTTCATCTGATTTTTTTTTTATTTCAATTGACACAAATTTAGACAGCATACCTTTTAATGATTTATTAAAGAGTTCCACTAATCTGAGCATGATACACTGATTTCCAGATGGATGTAACCTTCAGTAAAGCACACATCCCTCATAGGTTTTGACATAAAGTTTGTGCCTTAATCAGTTAATATCTCCTTTGGCAGCCCAATGTGGGAAAACACTTTTATCAACTATTTGGCCACTGACCGAGCTGTAGTAGAATGTGGGGGACTAGCCCCAGGGTAATGGGTGACATAATCCCTTATAACAATTATATACTGATACCCAAATCTATTTTTTATCAAGATTCCACCATATCAACCCCAATTCTATTATGGGCATAGCGATCAAAGGGGTCTTTTTATACTTCTAAGGGCCACCAACTAACACTCTGGACAGGAAGCACAAGAGTCTGCTACTTCTTTCAATATATATCTGGTCAGAAGAACTCAGCAAGTATGTGCTCTTTGGTTTTCTCCCTGCTCAAATGACCCACAATAGATAGAGTATGGGCCAGCCTTGGTGTGTCCCTTCTTGCAGACCTGGGAACCACTAACTAGAAACATAAAGTCCTAATTTGATTATCAGGTTCTACCTTGTACAAAATATCATCCTTCAGATCACATATTGGAAAGCATTGCACTTATCATTTCTCTACCACTTTACCATTTGCCACAGTTAAGTTTTGGTAGGAATTCCTGAGAACTTCATCAACCCTTTGTTCAAAAATGATGTTTGCTAGGTTTTGAAAAATGTGTGGTTTGACCTCTGGAAGGATCAAATATCCTCTTGTAGATGTGGATGCCATTTCCTCATCTGTATCACCTCAGATGTTCCTTGAACCTGTGTCCTTGCAGTTCCCAACCACTACAGTCTCAGATACAGGGGCTCCTTCCCTTTTCTTCCTCCATTTCTGACCCTGGGACTTCTTAGGTCTCCCTTCTGGGCCAAACTGTTCTGAGTTGGTAAAGAGAAATACATGTTCTAGTCCCTCTGTCTGTGTGGCTCCTGTGGACATATACTTTTAATATTGCTCTGCAGGAGGATATGAATCCCTTCCCAGTCTCAGCCCAAGACTACTAACCAGGGTAAGGTTTTGGAATTTGCCACCTCTATTATTCCTGCCCATTTCCCGACTTTTAACCATACTGAGGCTTTAGGGTATTTATGGGTATCCCCATGCACAAAAAAATATTTATGTTATTTCCCCACTTACCTAAGTTAGGTCCTGCTACTGATTCCTTAACCAATGTCTGCCCACAGCCCTGATCCACAGGAGCCATTACTGTCTGGTTCCCCACTTGCACTGGAATTATTTATGGGTCTTTGGCCCGGGACTCACATGTGTGTGTGTGTGTGTGTGTACATCTGTGTAACCTGTAGCTATGCATTTGACAAAGCCACAGTCCATGCAGTCACATATCTTACTTATATGCCCCAGTTTACCACAGTGAAAATATACAATATCACTATCAGGTCTCTGTCTTGCCCTTCCCCTGATTTGGGTCACTCTAGAGTTGGGTCTTGGGACTGGGGAATTACACCAGGCCCTAGGGCTATCCCTTTTTGAAGTGGAGGGGTAAGTAACATTTCTCCACTTGACCAGTTACTCATATCAGTACATTTGTTCCCATTCCCCCAAATCTTTCTTCCCTCTTCTTGAGGGATCTTTTCCTCTGGCCTCTGCCTAAGGTTTGTCATGGGTTCTTCTCTTATTAGCAGCCTCTGATCTTTCAGCCTTCAGCTAACATTTTGTGATTTTCACTGCTGCAGCTGGAGTGGACTGTTCATGTATGCTTAACCAGTCATTGCCAGTATCTGCAAAATGTTCCATTACTGCTCCAGTATAATCAAATCCATAACCTCTTTAGTGTGTACCTCTGGTTAAGACCACTGATTGGCCATGTCTTGTAATTTCTGTGAACTCAAAACAATAAAATCCACCTCCCACAACCCACAACATTGCACAGCACAAAGTAATAGTGCTAAAGATAATATACTTTAATCAGTTCAGAACAAAGTTAATACATGGCCCAACAAAGGCCAACAATAGTGTGGTTAGTAGTTCACAACCACTACAGAATGTTGGAATCATTAGACCTTCAAGGATGCCTGCACCCCCAAGGCATGGTCATTCATGAGACCACTGTATGGTTGACAGAGTTATTGTTAAAAGTGACACTTTCTCAAGAACTGAAATAGATAAGATGTATCAGATTTGTAACTTTATCACATGTAACACAGAATGTGATATACTGTATTTAGCAACTTGTTTGTGGGAGTAGTTTTTATGTTGGTAAAAACCAGAGAAAGTTAACAATCTGCATAGGAGAACATCTTTGTGCCATTGCCAATTAGTATGCTACAAATGCCTTAGCTTATTATGTGATACAGCATGATTTCGGCCATGAATTCATGCTCATGGGTATTAACAGAATTAAGCTGGGGCCTAGAGGTGAGACATGGACACTAACAAATTACAGTGAGAAAGTATGTGGCAATTAAATTGGGCTCCGTGAAAGGCAGGGTACTGGATGAGAAATTTAGTGTAGTACCATTTTTTGTCCTGAATACCTCCCCCCCAATATTTTCACTGTTTTCTTTGCATAACAACAGAAAGAAATGGTTTTGCTTTATTGTTTAGTCTCAAGTTATGCATTGTGTTATTGCCATTTGAAACAGTATAAACACCTTGTCCATATGCTGGTTTTAGAATACTTGATTGTACCTGCACTCTTGCAACATTTTGTATGAAATTTTATAACGTGCATTTAATTATCCATTTTTTGTACATACGCATTTTTCAGCCTCCTTTCAGCTGTATTTCTGGATTGTCCATTTCTGAGAACTAGTGAATGGGACAATGGATCAAATCACTGGTTGTGGAATCCTTGAAACACTACTTTGACTTTATTAAGAACATTTGTTTCAGAATGTTTCTTAATAGTGATACATTAAATAGTGAAACTGATCCTGGATACTGCCTTTTGCACAGTCTAGAGTTTTTTTAAACTTGATATCTTTTGTAAACATAACAGAGACAGAAACCTCCTTTCTCCTTTCCCTCTTATTGGCTCCAGGTGTTGCTAGTTAATACTCCCTTGAAGGATAGTCAACAAGTAGAACATGCAGTGCAGAGGCATCTTAAAGGGCCAACGTTAAAGTAAAAGGAGTTCATTTCTTTTATTTATTTCACCAGGAATATGCTCTATTGAGAAAGCTCATTTACAAGGAAGTCCTGTGTATAACAGCATACATAAGCCAAAAAGCAATGATACAAAATACAAGACCTAGAGAAGTATACACAATTAGAAGTAAAGTCACTGAATTCCAACAGCTGAAAGATATACTTAGTGGGAGCAATGTCACACAAACAGCAACCAAACTTGTGGTGGACAAGAAGAAATTAAGCATAGTTTATCCACAAGATCAGGATTTGGTACATCATTTTTCAGTAAGTGTCATAAAGTTAATAAGTCTGACCAGTGAGGTGAGTTTTAAAGAGTTTTGCAGTGAGCCCCAAACTGTGGAATAACACAACTGGCTGTGGATTCTTAATGTTCCGTAGCATGTCTTAGGATGTCCAGGAGGTCGTAATTATCTTTTCTGAGGGAATAGCTACTTTGGGATAGGTGGAAGGGTTCAATAATATATCCTGGGAGATCATTTAATAGTACCTTGTATGCCCATATTTACAGGTTTATTAATCTGCTGGTAGTTAATGAAGACCAGCCAACTATGGCACACAATACACGATGATGAGTCCCGGGTGCTGACTCTGTTATGATCCTAATGACCCTACGATAGAGCACATCTAACTTGGAAAAAAGCAGCAGGACAATGGCTGTAAATTAGGTAAGCATAGTCCATAATCAGAAGGAAGGTAACCTGAACCGGACATTTCCAGACATCAGCTGAAAAGCAGCACTTGTTTCTGTATTAAAAGCTAAGTCAAGCCCACAGTTTTTTACATACTGCCTCAATGCAGGTAGAGAAGGTTAATCTGTTGTCAATCCATACTCCAAGGTATTTACATTTATCTACTACCTCAAGGGTGTCTCTTGGTAACATAGCAATGGCTGCGGCAGAGGCACATTTTGAGTCAGCGTTGCATGAGGTAAAGAAAATCACTTTTGTTTTGTAGGCATTTAGTAGCAGCTTGGAGTAGAGAAGGTTGAGTTGTAGTTTATTGAAACCAATTTGAAAGTGAGGGCAGACAATACTAATATTAGGACTAGAGATGTACAAGGCCATATCATCTACATAAAAATGTAATCTGGTATCAGTGATGTTCTCACCTAAGTCATTGATGCATGACATGAAAAGTAATGGGCCAAAGACAGACCCTTGAGGAACATCCCTAAGGAGGTGGATAGAGGCAGAATAGAGGCCTTCCACTTTGACCTGTTATAACTGCCCAGATAAGTAGTTTGAGAATCATCACAATGGAGCACAGCCTATTCCTATATTATACAATCTTTGGATCAGAATATTATGGTCAACAGTGTCAAAGGCCTTACTCAGGTCAAGGACAATAACTCCTGTAATTTACAAATCTCCCACAGCACCTGTCAAAACCTGTACTGCCTGTGTTGAAGTGTTGTAGAGGTTTACAGGTGAAAGAAGTGTGATGGACATACACTCCATCATATATGGCCAGTGGACTAATATGGTCATTAGTGGTGGGCAAAAGTGGGCACAATCCGCTCCGTGAAGTGATTCACGGAGCAAAGGCAGATTTGCGAAGTGCTCCGCAATGCGAAATGGAGTACTTCACGTTATAATGAGGAACGCAAAGTGCATTGAAAACAGCTACTTCACATTACTCCGCCTCCACTGGTCACCTCTCTTTCAATTTTTAAGGTGAAGTACATTGGTGGCAGTTCACTTCGCCTCACTTCGCCTTGTTTTTGAGCTCCGAAGGAGGATTTTGCAGTAATTCATAGGAGTTCAGGTCACATGGGCTCTATATTGATCTGCACAGCCTCAGTTAGAGGTAGTATGAGTAGGAAGGAGTAGGAGACAGTGTGCTCTGATAGCTGTCTGTAGGAATCTTTTAAAAGCAGTTCAAAAAGCATTTTTGCTTTTTTTTTTTTTGGATCCAACTATAGTTCGTCGATTGTAGGAAACCCTCCTGTGCTCACATTATCGAACGTTTTTGTTTGTATGTGGATTTTGAATGTAAGTTTAGAACATTGAGTGTGTGTGGTGAAAGACAGTGAAGTGTGCTGTGTGGGGGAGGAGCGTATCTGTGTGTAGGTAGATTTAAGTTGGAGAACTAGTGATTTCTTTGTGTTTTGGCAATATTTTTGTTATACAACTGACTGTGTTACTCTACACATAGTAAAATTGTCAGTGATAGTACAAATTTTCTTGCTGCCTGTTGTGTGAATGTGGTGCATCATTTCATAAGGTCAGGTTGTTTAAATTACAAATTTACATTACGTGGCACTGAGTACACTGAACTTTTGCATTTGCATCACATTCCTCGTTCAGCATTGTACACAAAGTGTTCTGTGTTGTGTGTGCAGTGTTGCATGCATCAAATATAATGCACCTTTTAAAATTTGTGACACAGATCAGTGTAAGTGCAACTAAGCGCAGCAGTGTGAACCTGCTATCCACTGCAGTTGCCCGATTTTGTACTGCGATTCTGTTCTCTGTTCTTAGTGTTGCTGATTGTAGTGCCATAAAAATCAGCACTGTCTGTATTCAGTGCCCCCCCACCACGTTGAAAAGGTATTTTTTACCAGACTGGATTGTTTTTGTGACTCCATCAGCACCACTGGTTACTGAAGTTATTTCAATTCTGTGACAGTGTCACAACACAGTAGTCCCTTATCTGTTGCTGAATCCACAGTTGTTTGTTTTGCTTCACATCCAGCTAGTGAGTAGCGATACTCCAGTCATAAAGTGAATGTATCAAAATCTGAATTTAGTAATAATATTTGTGGTTGATCCCCACAAATGCCTGCAAAGAGACATGCAAGTAAAGCTGTTTCTGGCCATGGCAATGTTGGCAGTAAGAGGGTCTGTGGGCGTGGTAGTAGTACGCGGACGGAGAAGTGCATTGCTGATGTGAGGAAAGGTATTTCTCCTGCAATGTTTTTTACAGCCCAATCAGTAGCTTCACTGATAGTTGGAGGAGATGATGTTTTCCCAGCCGGTAGTGTTAGTGTTACTGGTGTTTGTGGTGGTGGAGGTAGTATTAGCATTGTTGCGTCAAGTTCTAATTCCGAACAGTGTACCATATCCAAACATATTGAGTGTGAAGCAGTGCAGGTGAGTGACAGCGTAGATGATGTCATACTTCCCAGTAGCATCCCATTAACTGAACCTGATTCTGATGTTCATGTCAACGACAGCATACAATGTGATATTCCATCCACCGTGGCACTTAACATCACGCATTTTCCATGCAACAGTGATTCACAGTGTGGTGAAAAAATATCAGGTGATGGTGGTGTAGATGCTGATGATGAATGTGATGATGCTGATGATGATGATATTGCTGTTGTTGTAACATGCAGTCCACATGTTAGCATCCAAGCAGAAGATGTGCATGTGTGTGACAGTGACATTGATGAATATGATGATGATTTAATTGACCCCAGTTGGGAACCGGAGAAAAAGAAATTAAAAGTGGCTGTGTCTGAATCTATTTGCAGGAATCCCCTCCCTGTAAAAACTTGTGATTTACCGGTTTTACTGGATGATGATGATGATGATGATGACAACCCAGTACTCAATATGATAGGTAGTCATGGCAGTCAGTTGCAGTACAGGTCTGCAGTGCCAGAAGCATCATGTGCCCCCGCCCCCCCACTTCAGTGCTTAAAATAACAGGCTTAAATAAGCCACATCATCATGGACATGTTAAAAGCAAAGCATCACAGTCCCTTGTTTGGGATTTTTTTGTTCAAGATGCAAATGATGATTCAGCTGCAATCTGCCAGGTTTGCTATGTGCATGTGAGTTGAGGTAAAAAGGGGAGGCATCTTGGGACAGGAGGACAGCATACGCATCTTAAGAATAGGCACTTGGCTCTGTGGACACAGCACAAGCTGGCAGCTAATACCAGACTTGGGCGTTCACCTGTATCACCGGCAGCAACCATAGCCAGCATGTTATCCCCTTCCATGACAGTTAAATCCAGTAGGAAATTAAACGTGTGCAGTAGTGAGGTAATAGGAGCAGAGGATTACTACAGGCATGATGAGGTGGAGGACCATAATGACTTTGAAATGTTGTCCTGTGCTGGTGAGAGTAGCAGTTTTTGTGGTGGTGGTGGTGGTGGTGAATGCAGTATGTCTAGTGCAAGTGGTACATCAACCCCGGTTGTCAAATCTGGAAAAATAACATCATTTCTGGGTTTGTCATCATCACCTGTGCAACCGTCTTCATCAAGTGTCCACACTCCACCCCCTGCCAATGACATTCATCACAGAGCACAACCAATTGTGACCAACAACGCACACCATGTAAAACGTTTAAGTCATCCCACGTTACAGAGTGTTTTTGTGCATAAGCTGAAGTACCCCCCAAACATACAGTGTCACATGAACCTAATGCTGCTGTAGCAGAAATGCTGCCAATTGATCTTTTGCCCTTCTCCTTTGTGGAGAATTCTGGATTCCGGCGGTTTGCTGCCCATGCCTGTCCAAAATGAAAAGTCCATCCAGGACATACTTTTCTACCAGTGCTGTTCCCGAGTTGTTCCGCACTCTCAGACTCAGTAAGACATGCCCTTCAACATTCCTCCTCTCTTTCATCCATTTAAGTATGGATATGTGGACAAGTGGCAAAACAGCAGGGTGTTCATATCTGTGTATAACTGCACACTAGGCGCAGGTGCCGGGGGTTGTTTGTGATGCTGGTAGTGTGAATAATCAGTGTAGGATTGTCGTGGCAATCTTCTGGAATTCAAGCATGTCAAATAATTACATATGCGAAGTGTGGGCTGTTCACACACATGGTGAGAACATGTTGGACATGGTACTTGACTGAAATTGACAGATGGCTAAACCCTCTGTCCCTGAGAGCTGGGTTCATAGCAAGTGACAATGGGTCAAATGTGGTGAAATGAATCACGAATGGTGTTTTTTCATGTTCCATGCATGGCCCACTGTTTCAAATCTTGTGGTTCAGGAGTTTCTGCAGCACCCTGACATAAAGGAAATGCTGACCATTGCACAACATATCTGCTCTCACTTTTCAAGATCTGGAAAGGCCCGTGACCAACTGTGGCAGTTGCAGATACAAAACAGCCTGCCTCAGCACTGCTTGAAGCAGGAAGTTGTCACCCGATGGAACTCCACGCTATACATGGCAGAGAGGTTGTATGAACAATACAAAGCCATTACAGAATATCTTGTTATGCACACTAGCCATGACAGTTCTGGGGCTCCATGTCTCATGATGACTGAACAGTGGTGCCTCATGGACTCTGTAATAACAATTTTATGCTTTTGAACATGCCACACAGGCAGTGAGTGACGTGAGTCTGCCTCATTAGCCAATCAATTCACACGTCATGGGTGCTGAGGCAGACATTGGTGAATGTATAGCATAGCCTTGATGTTGCCGGAGACGTTAGCAGTAGTATGTTGCTGCAACATATGCTGGCAGTATTCAACCAGAATTGTCACATTGTGAGCATTCAGTGTAGTGACAACTTTGCCATGGCAACAATGCTGGACCTACGATACAAACATGGAATTGCATCAGTACTGGAGGGAGGGCCTGAACAGGTAAAAAATATCAGTGGTCAGCTGGTTTGCTTGGTTCATGGGGCACAGACGTCACGTGCCAAGGTTTGCAAACCTCAGCAGCATAATCCAGCTGAAGGTGTAGCTGGAGGACCAGCAAGCATATAATGCAAGGGTAAGGGGACTGTAGTTCCTGGTGGTCTGTCATCCAAAGTGGTTGGCGTCAACCTGCTTTGGGAGGCTTTGTCCCAAGTGGGTATTTGTGACATCAATGATTCTGGGAACAGGCTGATGCATCAACAATTGGACTTAGTGCAGCACAGAGAATGGTTGAGTCATATTTGTCTGAAAACAGGCATCTGACAATAAGGAAGATCCTCTTTGTACTGGGTGGAAAGGTCAGTGAATGGCCAGAGCTGACTGCAGTGGCACTGAAGTACCTCACATGCCCACGCTCCAGTGTAAGTGTTGAGAGGCTATTCAGCTCAGCAGGTGCAATAGTCAGGGATCGTAGGACAAACCTGTCTCCTGCAAATGTTAGTTTGCTAACATTCATTAAAATGAATGAGAGGCACACACCAGCACAGACTGCAACCTTGGTATTCGTACCCCGGCCTAGTCATGGTGGTCTTGCTGATGTGGAAATGGAGCATCCTGGTGGCACTGACAGTGGCTGCCTGAAACGGCCCACCACTGACGTAGATGATGACACAATGGAGAAAGAATTTCCCAGTGGTCAGATTAAGACATCGATGACTGTGAGGGCAGTTTTCTTTGTGAGGATGATGATGTGGTTAATGTTGGCAGGTTTTAACTGCAGTATTTAAAAGGCGGTGTGCCCCCCCCCACGCTGGACCACCACCACCGGGACTGATGTTATCCAAGTCTGCTGCCACCATGAGTCTGTCTGCCCTCCATGGACCACCACCACCACTGGGACTGATGTTATCCAAGTCTGCTGCCACCATGAGTCTGTCTGCCCCCCATGGACCACCACCACCACTGGGACTGATGTTATCCAACTCTGCTGCCACCATGAGTCTGTCTGCCCCCCATGGACCACCACCACCACCAGGACTGATGTTATCCAAGTCTGCTGCCATCATGAGGCTGTCTGCCCACCCTGGACCACCACCACCAGGACTGATGTTATCCAACTCTGCTGCCACCATGAGTCTGTCTGCCCCCCCATGGACCACCACCACCACCGGGACTGATGTTATCCAAGTCTGCTGCCACCATGAGTCTGTCTGCCCACCATGGACTACCAGTCTACCAGTGCACCACCACCACCAGCGTCTTAATATTTAAACCATAAAGTGAGTATGTGCACTCATATTTGTTATGCTGCCTCACTTCCTTAAGTTGTCGGCTTTGTTTTCTGTAGCTTTTCAGAGCCGCAGTGGCAAAACACATACAGTACACTTATTTTGTTTCTTTTACAGGAGCACAAAAACAGGCTCCATCACTAACATTACTCATTGGGAAAGATGCTGTAGCTATACCATACAGAGAAGAAGCAATGTAATGTCCATGTGAAATCCATTCTGGTAAGTATGAAGATTTTATTTCATCCATTTCATTGCTTTTTAAAGACTGCTGCAAATATTGCGAACAACAGGTTGTCTTAGTAGTTGACAAGATGTGTCTCTGAAATGTAACTTAGTTGACAATAGGAATTGAGATTTGAGAACCAGGGAGGGACACATAACAATGAAGTTGTAACTTTTAATGAAGTTGTAACTTTTAAGAAGTCATTCATTTCTTTTTTTTAGGAAAATTCGCGATACTTTGATTTGTTCTGTCAAAGTGGCCTTATCCAAAAAAGTTCACAACATGATCAGTCACACCCTCCCTTGACCCGAGCTTGGTGCACACATAAATACACAGAAGTCATTTCATCTCGAGCGACCATGACCATCGATAAGAACTGGACTCCAGAAGGATGCTGATGAAATCTGTGAAGAAATAAAAAAATAAGACACCATTACAGACAAAACTGAAAATATGATCCCCCCCCAAGAAAAAAAAAAATACTTACCTTCATGTGCTTGAGAGTTATCCATTTCCATTTAAGTGCAAAAAACTCTCATTGAGCACTAGACGGTGCACAGCAACAGTTCGGAGACAGTCACCTGTGTGTGATGCAGAACAATAGCATGAGTACATGTCCATGTCAAGTTCAACCCCTCATCATCACCTACAAAATACACAACCATATATCTATCTATCTATCATATATATATATATATATATATATATATATATATATGTCTCTACTCACAAGGCTACTATTACTGTACATCCAAAGGGCACCTTTCAATCCAGTTGAGATGATCACTTTTCACTTTTCTGCACACAAGGAAGATGCATTGTGGGTCTGCAAAAAAAATCTTGGGACTCTGTGCCACTTTTGTGTGCATGACTGAGTGCGCCATAAATTCTGGGGACTTTGTATGTACTGAAACAGTCTCATTTCACTGTGTTACCACTTGTCAATTTTCTGCACACAGGGAGGATGCATTCTGGGCCTGCAGAAAAAATCTGGGACTCTGTGCCACTTTTGTGTGCATGACTGAGTGCGCCATAAATTCTGGGGACTTTTGTATATGGAAACAGATCTCATTTCACTGTGTTACCACTTGTCAATTTTCTGCACACAGGGAGGATGCATTCTGGGCCTGCAGAAAAAATCTGGGACTCTGTGCCATTTTTATGCGCATGGCTGAGTGCGCCATTAATTCTGGGGGACTTCGTATGTGCTGAAACAGTCTCATTTCACTCTGTTACCACTTGTCAATTTTCTGGACACATGGAGGATGCATTCTGGGCCTGCAGAAAAAATCTGGCAACTCTGTGTCACTTTTGTGTGCATGATTGAGTGCGCCATAAATTCTGGGGGACTTTGTATGTACTGAAACAGTCTCATTTCACTGTGTTACCACTTGTCAAATTTCTGCACACAAGATGGGTGCATTTTGGGCATGCAAAAAAAATATGGGGACTCTGTACCACCACTGCGTGCAGGAGTGACTGCGCAATAAATTCTGGGGGACTTTGCATGTGGTGTGACAATACCATTTCACCTCCTTAGCACGTGTCAATTCTCTGGACAGAAGACAGATGCATTTTGTGTGTTGTGATTGTGAGCACATAATTTCATACTTAAATTATAAATTAAAGCGGCATTGCAACAATGTGCTGACAATTTTGACCTATAGTTTTTTATGCTATTTTACATCGCCGCTGGCGCCGCCACTAGTGCAGGCCACTAGTTACCTGATGACTAGTATGATACCCTTCTTTTCACAATTTGTGTCTGGTTTATTACTTTTCTCATGTTCTGAGAATAAAAGGAGTACGTACATTTAATATTGTTCTGACCTGGTTCTTTAGCACTATTTGCAGCTTGTTTTTGAACAACTATTGTTCTGTGATGTCCAAAACAGTGCCTTCTGCATAATTGTTAATTTGACAACAGAGATAAACAACAGAAATAATATATAACAACTGATGGAGAAAACAGCAAAAAATACTGACGCAGAACTGGTCTGTCACTCATATTAAAGGAGTGCCTTATTATCTCACATGAAAAAGTACTAAAAGGAGACTCAAATACTGGAAAGAATAGTATCACAAGTCAGATTAAGTAGAAGCGGCAATGTAAATAGCATAAAAAAGTATAGGTCAAAATTTTCAACAGATTGTTGCACTGCTGCTTTAAAGGATTCACCAAGTTACATAGTTATGGATGGTATTGTTCCAATATATTGGTGCCTAACCTCCAGGGAAATCTTCTTGCTCCACATGTCCTTAATAGTGCAATACTTTTCTGAGCAAAAGTTCGTAATTCTGCAAAGCGGGTCCCGGAGGACTTCCATTCTGAAGAGCCACCCAAGTTCTGCCACCGCATCTAAAGAACGTGTGAGTGAAACGTGGCATGTTTCAACCAACAAGAGCCTTTGTTAGTGAAACGCGCTCCATCGTTTCACCATATAGTGACCATTATAACATAAAGAAACTTTCAGAAAGCTGCCAGCCATTCACTATAATAAAGCATGCCTCTACGTTTCCTGGCATCAGCATAACATTGCTGAACAAGTTGGTGGAACTTTGGATCGTTCAGAACGGAACTTGGGAAATCTTCTGGGCCCCGGGTTTATCGAAATTACGAAATGTTTTGGCCAGAAAAGTATTGCACTATGGAATGTAAGGACATGTGGAGAAAGAGATTACCCTGGAGGTAAGTCACCCATATAAGGAACATGTATGACTGTATGTGCATGTGTATATTTAAAGGGAAGCAGTCAGCAACAGGAGCTCCTGAGTCCTGCACACTGCAAGGCTTACCCTCTGGTTAGGCCTTTTACGTATGTTATAGCGTTTTTCTCGTGCCGCAACATACTTTATTTTAAGAAAGAAAGGTCAGCGACCCAGAAGGATGTTGGACACTATGGGGGCCTCATTACGTGTAAAGGAAAGGTGCAGCGGAGATGCACCATACACTTCAAATAGTTTTGTATTGAAGTGCATGGTGCATCGACATTGCACCTTTATGCATAATGGAGCCCCCATAGCATCTGCCATACTTCGGGGTCACTGATGTTTATTTAGTATAATAAAGTATGTTGCGGTTTGAGAAAAATGCCGCAACATACTTAAAAGGCTTAACCGGACGGTAAGCCTTGCAGGGGGCAGGATGCAGGCACTCCTGTTGCTGACTGCTTCCCTTTAAACTAATACTGTGGCCTTCCCTCTGTCTGGTATGAAACAAACAAAACACAAAACAGTACAGCACTGGGGGGGCAGAAAACAAAACCTAATGCTCGATCCCATGATGTTCCAGCAGCAGATGAAGCATTGACACTATATGTAGCTGCTCTTGCTCGATCCGCTCCATCTGCTGCTGGACAGCAACCATCCTCTGATTATTTTCCTCCATCACAACCCACAGCAGTGCTACTTCTGATTGCGTTGCAGGTGTGGTGGACTCCCCTGCTGCTGGAGGAAAGGCAGGTAGTGGTGGTGGTGAGGGTGGTGCTGGTGGCAGTGGTGGAGCAGCAGCTGCTGCTGTGGCCCTCCTCCTGCTCTGGCAATGCACAGCAGCAGCACCGACTGCCACTGCCACAGAAGGGCCAGCAGGTGGAAGCCTGGACCATTCTGTGGTAGCCTGCCACTGATTCAGTGGTGGTTCAGCATGGTGTCCTTGGCCCCCAGTCCCCAGATGTGTCCCTCTGGGGCCACGGCACACCTGCACACGCCAAAGCAGGCACACCACAATGCTATTGTCCCCCCAACATAGTTGAAAAACTGCCAGACTCATTGAGCATGGGGGGACCAGGCACAACAGGGGCAGATGTATTGCCAGCAGCAGTGCCATGCCCTGGGGCTCCACCTACTGCTGTGGAGTGGAGTTACTGCGATTCTGCGCTGGTACAGATGGTGGTGGTGGTGGTATGACTTGTTGGACAGCGGGTACTTGTGGTGCTGTTGCGTGGGGTATTTATTCGCAGTGGTCCAGTGGCACCGCCTCAGGCTGGACCCCTATGTGTCTGCACTCTCCTCTTATCCAATATGGGTCATAGACTGTCCCTGGTCTATAACTTTCCTTCCCTCTCCACTCTGACATGTCACACGATGAAGACCAACTCACACACGCACACACACACACACACACACACACACACACACACACAGTCACACACAGACACACACACACACACACACACTTACATAAAACAAACTTATAAAACAAATAAATCAGTCACCAAAAAAGAACTCAAAACAGTACAACAAAAACTAAAGAATTAGCTTTTAAAAAAGCAGTTTGGTTTTATGATGTTGATTAAGCAAGTAAAACAACAAATACACACTCCTCTCCTACACTATCCTTCCTTCTCCTATCTCTGCAAAGGAGAAAGTGAAAGTATCTGCTGGTATGACTCACTTCCTGCCTGGCTGGCTAAAGCAGCATGTGACTTACAGTACTGTAAGCCATGTGATGTGTGTGGGGGGGCTGCTTAAAGTGCCTATTGCTGTCATTCCACCCTACTTCACGTTAAGGCGGAATAACAATGCGAAGTCAACTCATTATGAAAAGGCAAAGTGAGTACTCCTCAATGTCCACTTCGCGTAGCCTGTAACTAATACAAAGTGGGCACTTCGCTCTCACTTCGCCTGCGAATTTTAGATTCACTGCATCACTAATGGTCATATGTATTTATAAACAAAGTATTCACCTTAGAAGTCAATAATAATTATTTATCAATTGCCTTTTCCTTTATATAATCTCAGTAGATTATCAGCATTCTACAGAAAAAAATAATATATTGTTCAATAATTTATTGTTCAATCAATTGAAATGTAATAAAATTAGTAGTAACATTACCTTTGTAAATGATTATCATTTCTCTGTCTTAAAATACATGAATGTTTTTGGATGTCCCTCTTTGCAATACATGAAATAAATTCTAAATATATAACATTCTGGCCTTATACTTTTTTCCTTATAAGCATTATATTCTTGAATGGCATTCCACTCATTATCTATTTTAATACATTCTTGGAATTTTTGAACTCCGGGCATAGAAATTTAAAAATTATCACCTGTTATTGTAAAGACAAAGTAACATTTTTGGATGTCACAATATTCAAGAAAAATTGCCACTTAATGGCAGATTAGTATTGAAAAAAGACTTCAAGAAACATATTCTTTCATGTCCAGAGATGCTATCAGAAATGTTTAATTGATAGTCTTTTATATGGGTACAAGTATGTGTGAAACACAATTGCTCAGAACTAAAGACTTATTTGAAAAGGGATCAAGAAAATATTAATCACTTTCTGGAGAGAGAGTATAAGTACCAGACAATAAAAAATAGCAGGACAAAGGGTAAAAGAAATTCCTAGATAGAATTTGTTGACAAATACAATAAAAAACATGAATATCTCCAAAATGAGTTTTGTAACAAATTACAAAATACAGATTGAAAAGTTATGAATAGCATACTAAAACTTTGGAGAATACTACACATGTCTAGAAAACATGAATGATTATTTTTAGAGAAACTTTGGGTAACCGCTAAAAGGACCTGTAGTTTAAAAACAGGATTGGTTCATACCACCCATAAAATACCACAAGAAAATGTAGGAACAACACAATTATTACAAAAAAGCGGTGGAGAACTTTAGATGTGGAGTAAGTGTACAATGCTAAACTACAACAGATATAAAAAAAACTGTACAAGATTTCATTTAGTGTACTACATATAATGTGATCTATTTACTGAGGTGTCCATCTGACTTCCTGTATGTAGGTCAAACCTCTTGAGTTCTGAAGATTAATTTCAGAACACAAAAGCAACATTAGAACTGGTGACATGACCTCCCCTGTAGCTTGTCATTTTGTACAGGCTGGTCATGGGATCAGCATTTTGAGGTACTGGGGTCTGGAAAAGTCAGAAACGACACAGATCCAGATGCTAAGAAAAACTGCCTCTTGAGAAAAGAAGCATACTGGATCCAGAGGATTTAAACTCTGGACAAAAAAATATGAGTTTAATGAGACAAATTGTGGGGAACTAATCTAGGCACTCCTCCCTTATGCACTATTTATTACATTTGGCTGCTCCACAGGCTGGTTTAATTCTAGCACATTGTTTAATTTATAATACCGTATTTCCTCAATTGATCATGTAAAGTTACTGCTTGTATCTAGTTCCTGACTCAACATGGTGTCGAACATACCCATGTTCCAGATGCCATAACACATTACATCATCACATCATGATGTCAGTGACATGGCTAGGGTTGGGTGGAACTGGTCCTGAGTCTTATTATCAGGATCAGGAACCAGGTCAAATCCTAAGAAACTCTGATTAGTTCTGATTCTAATAAGAACCTTTTAAAAATGTGAGGAAAACTGAAAATCTGCCATACAGTTGCATAAAATGTTATTATGATCTATGAACCACACCTAGAATTGTAAACAGCATTTCAGGAAATGAAAACTAAGATTGTGTTGGCACAGATGTGCTGGTCAATTCTAAATACATGGCAGCATTCAGGTGACCTGGTTTCCTGCATCCTGCCTGACTGTAGCAGTGTAAACTGATCTGTCTGACCTGAGAGGGGATCCCATTTAGTATACTGAAGTTGGCTGTTACACTTGCAGCTTTTATGCTCCACTGAGAGTCACGCAATTATTTTCAGAGAGACGGTGTCCCATCCACCCATGCACTCAAATTGATGACAAATTTAGGGGACCCCTACCAGAAAATAACTGCATGTCATTCATTTCTGAGCACATAAACAAACAAAAAACTAAGGTGTCACCACTAATGAGAGGGGAAATGAGTAAGCAGCATAACCGGAAGCAACATGAAGATGATCATTCATTAATTCAGGATTGCCACACACCTCCCCAGCAGTGTACTGCCAGCCCTCCATTCCCATGCAGAGGCATGACCTCATGTACACCAGCTACACAGAGCCAGGCCGGCACATGGCCAACCACGGCAATGCACCTGCCAGCCATCGACCCCGTGGCACATTGCAGCAGGGCTCTGTAGAGCATGCGTGTGGTCCGACATCACTACACGCTGCTTTGTCACATGTCCTCATATCCACTTGCACAGGGGTACACCCTGCTGCACCCATCGACCTGTGCCAAAAGTGCAGTCCCATGTACCTAGCATGCAGACAGTGAGACATATGCAATACACCTACCTGGTCTGTGCACTTGGTGCACACTTGTGGGTGGCACTGCTCTCTATGGTGGCACACCTGGATGGACAATTGGCAGGACAGCATTAGCTAGCAGTACAAACAGTGACATCAGCACATGTTGTGGTGTGGCAGTGTCCACCTACCTGCTCCAGTACAGAGTCGCCATCTCCTACACAAGGGGAAGGGTACAGCAATATTAGGACCACCATGTAGTACATGCATAAGAACTGTTCCTCTTGTGCAATGTCTAGTACTCACCTATGGCCTGGTTGTGTCCCCTCTGGTGCTACATGGAGATAACAAGTGGATTAGCACATGGCTGGCATTGGGTAAGTGGTCTGCTGCCTGTGGGTGCTGTGTCCCAGTACCTACCAGTGTGCTGTATCAGCTCCACCTGGGCCTCCTGTCCAGTGTCTCTCCAGTCCCTCAGCACTGCAGCCTGCTCTTCTGCTTGCGACCTGTGAGACGGTGCTGCAGCCTAGCGTCTGCTGACTCGCCACTACATGCATGTGGTGCACGTACATGCAGCACATGCATTGCAGGTTGGAGTTGTGCAGTTACGATCCATGATACTACTGCTACACAACTGCAGGATGCACATGCATTATGTACGCACTTGTGGCCTATGCGTATACTGTGCATATGCGATGTGCGTTATGCAGTCTGTCATGGGGTTTGTCCGGTTATGGTAGTGGTAATGAGGAAGATCACACAGGTGTGTAGTGCAAACATGTTTACTTGTGACAGGTGAAACATACATAGGTGACACAGTGCATTACATTACTGTACATATGACAAACCCTCACACATACCAACAACCAGTGACTGTGCAGTGCTCATACGTGACCCCACACAGTGGCCCCCCTGCTCCCACACACTTACAGAAATGCACATGCACAACCCACACACACAGCAGCCAGACGCACACTGTGCCCACCCTGTGTGCATCCTCCCCACTGCCCACCACTAGCATCAACATGCCATGGATGCAAGTCTGTCATGTGCCTGCTGCTAGCACACAATCCTCTTCTGCTTTGCAGTCCTTGTGGTGGCACTGGGCCCACCCTGCACTCACTGTAGCTTGGCAGTGCCTCCACTGTCACTGGCTGGTACTGGCACTGCTGGCCTCCGGGTTCTGCTGCATCTCCCGGGTGCAGGTGGTGCATGCTGTGTCACCATCCCCTGTCCTTTCCCCTTGGGCACACCACTGTCCATGGGCATCCTCCATGTCACCTCCTGTGCTGCCTCCTGCTGTGAGCCACTGGTCCTGTGCCCAGTGCCAAGCACCTTCCACCCCATGCCCCTGGCAGTAAGGGTTACTGCTGCTTTCTTGCCTGCCACTCTTGCAGCTTGTGGTGCCATTGGTGTGCATCCAGTTGCTGTTGGTGGCTGATGTCACCCCAGTGCTGTGGGAGTTGGTGGAACAGGGACCTGCAGTGCCTGTGGCTTGGCCTATGGCACTGGTGCCAGTGGTTGTGGTGGTGAGGCCACCTGCAGTGCCATGGCCACAGGTGGTGGTGGTGGCAGTGGTGGTGTTGGTGGTGGATTTGTTGGTGTTGGTGGTGGTGGTGGTGGTGGCAATGCTGGTGCCATCACCCCTGGCAGTGATGATGTGGACTTTGTGGCTGTTCCTGGCACCACTGACGGGGCTGGTGCCAGCTGCTCCTTCTGTGCCACCTGTGTGGCTGCATCATGCACAGCAGTGCCCTGTGGGCATAGGACTGCATGCGTGGCCTGAAGCAGGGCCACCAGTGCATCTGCCCACCTCACCTGCTGCGCCACTGACCCCTCGATGGCCATGGCCAGGTGGGTGATGGCACACATCTGTGCCTGTGCAGAGGCCTGTGTGGCAGCCATGGCTTCCACAATACGCTCCATGGTGGAACCAGTGGTCTGCATCCCAGTATCCAGCACCCCTATGAGTGTGCTCATTTGCTCCTGCAGGCTGCATGGTTGGTGTCCATGCTGAGCCTTATATAGCCCAGCATGTTGGCCTGTTCCATGTGAGCAGTCACCAGGGTCTGACAGAACCCTGTGTAGTCCATCGGGGTCCGTGGCCTTTCCACCCACGCTGATGGTATTGTCCCATCCAGAGCCTCATTCAGCCTCTGGTAGGATGCAGGGCTCAGGTCCTGTGCAATGTTGTCCCCCAGGCTGCCACAACTGAGGTAGTTGCTGAGGTCCAGTCCCATCTCCTCTTGTAGCTGTTCCCTGACCGTGTCCTGCTCCCCCACCACCGGTGTCCTGGCCATGTTCTGCAGGGCCTACTCTGCAGTAGTGTGCACACTGTCCACCACCACTGTGTCCACTGCTGCTGTGCCTGTGGGGAGACATCAGTGCATCAGCAGTACATCCCATGTCATGCCTGCTACTGTCGCACCCCTGCATAGCTGTCCCACACACTGGGGTTGGTGCTGGCCATGTCCTTACCTGCCCCATTGTCCTCTGCCTCTGCACCTGTGGGGGAAATGTGAGGGCATCAGTGTTGCTGCACCATTACATGATCATCGTGCATGCCACGGGCCACACCCCTGCAGCTCCATCCTGCAGGGCATGGGTGCAGCTGGCCATTGGCTTACCATCCCCTGTGTGCTCCGGCTCTGCTCCTGTGGCATTAATGACAGTGATTCAGTGCTACCA
The DNA here is from genome assembly GCA_016271365.2 of Neoceratodus forsteri. NCBI lineage: Eukaryota > Metazoa > Chordata > Ceratodontiformes > Ceratodontidae > Neoceratodus > Neoceratodus forsteri. Next base: position 1,646,666,089 of record CM057450.1, read on the forward strand.
CACCATTACAAGTCCACCATGCATGCCACGATCCACATCCCTGTGTCACTATCCACCGCATGCCAGGCAGTGCTGGCTATCACCTTACCTCCCCTGTATCCACTACCGCTGCACCGGCGGGGGAGATGACGGTGCATCAGTGCTGCCTGCCCATGTGGTGGCTGCACCGCCTGCTGTTCACATGGCTGTGCCCCAAGCCAGGCTACATTCTCACACAGTCCCTCCCATTTGTGCACTGTACCATGTTGTGTGGCTGTGCCCCACCTTCATGATTCTTACTACACTGCGGCACACTGCCTGTGCACCCAGCATGTCAAACTCCCTCTTGCCCATTTCTACATTCCTTCATCATATTCAATTTGCCATGCTTCACAGTTCTACTTACCCATCCATGCATCCATCCAGAACATGTCCAGCTCTGATTTCCCGTGGACACTGCTGGCTCACGAATGCCAGGACCCTCTCTTCATGTGTGCTTAGGGGTCGCAGCTCCTGTGGCCCGCCTCCTGTGGCTGTTGCCTGCGACTTGTTGTGGGCCTCCTTTGCCTTTGCATGGCACTTCAGGTCACTATACCACTTCTGCAGGTCACGCACAGTGTGACACGCATGTGCCACTGCATTTACCCTTTGTGTAATTCCATCCCATGCCACCTTCCTCTGCAGTCATTGCTCTCGCTCACCTCCCTTCCTCAACAGCAGGCCTGGTTGTGCCTTTAGCTTTTCCAACAGCACATCAGTCTTTTTGAATGTGAAGTTACTCTTCCTCTTCTTGCTCCTGCTTGCCTCCCCGCTACCAACATCTCATAGCCCGCATGACATATCTCGCGACATGCGCACACCTTTATGGTCGTAGGGATACTATGGCTACACGCTGCTATTGCGGGCTGCGACATACACAGATAGCATTAGTTGCAACATGCGTATTTCAGCAGTTTTTGTCATATCTGGCAGCTGTCTTGGAATCTGGCACAGCTTGCATATCGTAGGGATTTTGGCATACCATCCGCCACATCGTACTTTGCACACTGCTCTAGCCGCTGTCTTGGAATTGGGCCCATGTCTTTTTTTTTTATCCTGGGTCACAAGTCCCTTTCAATGAGTCTCCCATCTGGAACTGCCTTTCTGGAAAGTCCAAATTACCCTTGATTGCAGTTAGCTGAAATCTAAGAATCTTGCTCAATGGGATGATTTGGCTGAATTTGGCACTGTTCAAACTCACTTCCCTAGTAATTTCTTCAAAGGGTCACAGGTAGTGCTGTGCAGAATTTTCAAATTCCAGTAGAATGTAATTCTGCAGAATTTTCAAAATGCTTCTGAAATTCTGTCAAATTTTGCCAGAAATGGAATGGTAGAATTCTGCAGCAGAAAACAGTCACAGAATGATTTTCTGCAGCAAAAAATGCGGTTCCACAGAATATTATTTTGCAGATCTCAATATTTTCCACAGAAACTGTTGCAGAATAATTTTACACAGAAAAATGTTGTTTCACAGAATATTATTCCACAGATCACAGTAGGTGGAATTCCGCAGAAGAACCAGTGAAATTCTGGCAGAAATACCACCAGCAAAATGGTCATTCTGTGCTAATTTTGCAGGCAGAATTCCACATTCCGCACAGCACTAGCTGCAGGATTTTGATGAGAAATTCTAAAATAGACCTCTGTTGAGGATTAATGTATATATCAGCACCCCTTTTGCTGTTCTCTAATGTGTACGGTCTTACAACCTTTTTTGCTCTAGCAGTCATTGTAAGACATAAATGGTAGAGTTCCATTCCACCTTGTTGCAACATCCTGGATGAGCTTATTCCGAGACAGTCCGTGTTCGTCCCTATATGACCCGCAGTCACTGGCATGCCTTGCAGGAGTGGCTGAAATGTGTGCATATTCTTTTTGTCACATACATAAGAGCTTTCATATCTCTGTTGTCTTTCAGGAAGGCATGCAAGATTAAATTTAGACAGTGTGCAAAAGATCGAATGTGCATAAAGCCCCCATCAGACAATGCTTTCTTTATGTTTGAAGCATTGTCAGCCACAATAAAACCTACAGAAAGTTCTTGTAATGTAAGTCAGTACCATATCTCTCTATTAAGCTTATCAAGGATGTTCGAAGCTTTGTGATCCTATGGGACATATTGCATGTGAAGGGGAAGCCAATTTTAGATGGGATGTGTCTGTCACTAGAAGGAGTAAATGACACTGCATGTGCAGTCAGTGATGTAAATGTTCCGGCTGACATTTATCCATATGTCAGTCGTCAGATGTATTACACCAGCAAATGCGTCTTTTACGGCATTTCTCAGTTTCACACTGACTACCTCATGCATTTCAGGCACGGCAACAGCTGAAAAATACTTCCTAATTGGAATGTTTTATCTTGGTGGCAGAAGTTCTACAAGCTCTGAGTTGTGGAGTGCTGCACTGAATCCACATTTCCGTCTGCCCTTTTCCTTAAGGAATCTGTGCTTGTCTTTGAGAACTATTCACAGCCATTTAAACAAGGGGAAGACACTAACAAAGGGTTTTTACTTCCTGCATATGCCCCAGGCCAATGTTCATCACCTTCAGGAATTGTATTTATTTATTTATTTATTGAAATTGTTTCACCAGGAAAGGCACACTGAGCAACAAGCTGTTCGTCACCCATTGCGACCTGGGGGGGAGGGGGAACAGGGGATGGATAACACGCAAGTTATCAATTGAGTAACATTTAACAGTGGAAAACATATAGGATACAATTTGTGTGATTTACAGAATAGATCAAAGTACAACCAGGTTAAGGAGAGGCACATAATACACTTTACACCAATTTAACACATTCTGGGTCTTTGATCTACAGTAACACCAGTTTACTGGTCCCCAGTAGTTTACCATTTCCTGTGGATTTGAATATTTTTCATCATTTGTATCCTGGTGGGCAAGATTATTATATTACATCCTTGGGACTTACCTGCAGAGGAGCAGGGCGACTACGCAGGCCACATCGGTGGCTAGGAGGAGTTCAATGATCTGAGTCGGAGCACCCAATAGGAAATCAGGGCACCATTTTTGGGACTCATGGCTGGGCCTTTTAAGGGACAAGCCCAGCCACTCTTGGGATACTTGGGACTTACTCGCAGAGGAGAAGGGGGACTTCGCAGGCCGCATTGGCGGGCTGCTTCTTGGGGGTCCAGAGGTCCTGAGGGATGGTGCAGGGCACATCAGTGGTGAAACAGCTGTTGCAGGAGCTGTATCAGGAGCAAATTTGGAGCTGGGGATGGCCACATCAGTGGCTAGGAGGAGTTCAGTGATCTGAGTTGGAGCGCCCAATAAAAAGCCAGGGTGCCATTTTCAGGACTCATGGCTGGGCCTTTTAAGGAACAAGTCCAGCCATTCTTGGGATGCTAGTTTGCCACCAACCCACCCCAGCCCTGTCCTCTATTAAATGCTCAGAAGAGGAGGGGCCAGGTGGAGGTAGGTCACTGATTGGTTGGGTGGCTATACTGGGGTTTTCTCCAATCGTGACTGTGACTATGGGGACCTGGTCAAGGGTGAACGTCCAAGAATGTTTGGAGAGGGCCTCTGGGGGTGGATCCCAGCCACCAGGGCAGGCATCTTTGGCAGGACTATAGGGTGCACTGGCTGCAGGGCAGCCATGGTCCTAAACAGGGCCTGGAGGGAGGGAAGGAGGTTGCCCAGTCTGTAGGCAGATATTGCAGATCATGGGGGAGCTTGACTGGGTACGCAGGAAACTGGAGTTGTTGGGGGGGAATAAACATGTCTGGGAGGGCCTGTGGGGAATAGGAGGGCAGTGATAGAGTGCGAACTGGATCCATCTCATCAGGCAGGAGTGGAGAACCTATGGGGCGTGGGCTAGTAGCAAAGGAGGAAGCTACCTGGGGGGTAACCGCTAGAGGAAACAGGCTAAATCATAGGAGGCAGTGGGGGAACAGGTGGGTTGGGACTGACAGGGGCCTACTGGAGGAGTGGATAGCAGGAAATCAGGACAAAAAAGGGAGGTTGGCTTTGAGTGCTATAATAAGTTTGAGCCATTGAGTAAGTTGGTTGGAGAGGACTTGGTGAGGAGGGTAGAGAAGGAAAAGGAGGGTGGAAGAGAGAGGGATTCAGTGAATCAGACGAGGGTGAGCATCAGTAATTCAAAAAAGTATGCTAGCAGGGGAGGGGGCAAATCAAGTGTCAAAGAAGGGAAGGGGGAACCAGCAGAGGCAAGGTGTGGAGGCTGCAAGTCAAATCAGTGAGAAAGGAGGAGAGATTGAGATGAGGGAGGGGTGTCCTTCAAGGGGGAGAGGATCATACCAGAGAAAGCCCCAAAGGTAAGGGGAACCTGCAGGTGGGAATGGAAGGGGGCAAGAAGAAAGGGGAGGAGGAGGAAGGAGGGGGTGATGGTGATGGGAATGACATGTTGGAGGGTGACTGGAGAGGTGGGAGCTGGAAGGGGGGTGGAGGTCAGACAAAAAGGCTTGACTGGGGTAGGGAGTGGTGTGGAGACTGAACTGGGGGGAGCCGGGGAACTCAGTTATAAAAGGCATGACAAGAGGGGTAGGGTGGCTAGGGGTTCTCTTGGAGAGAGTCCACAGAGAAGCCAAAGGGAAGTGGTCTTGAGGAGGGGGAGGTGATGAGGGCTGGTGGGGGAGTTCAAAAAGGTGCACAAAAGAGCAAGGGGAACACTAAGGTTCTCCTGTTGGGGGACTCCATGATCGGGGTATTCATTGGGCAGGGCAGGGTGAGGAAAAAATCCAGTCCAGTTAAGGTAGTGGGTATTTCCGGTCTGACTGTGCATAGGGCGAAGTTCATGGTGTATGAGCTGGCGAGGGACTGTGAAGGATCACCAGACTTCCTGATGCATCTGGGAACAAATGATATTGAGGGGAATAATGTACTGGAAATTCAGGCATGGTTCCAAGAACTGGCCAGGGTCTGTCATGACAATGGATGCACAGTCTCCTTCTTGGAAATCCTGCAAGTGCCAAGGGCCACTGTGGAGAACAAACAGAAGATCAGGGAGATTAATGATTGGCTTGGGCAGTGGGGTGAAGCAAAGGGGACTGGGGTGTTGGGAGGCTGGGGAGGGGTTTGGGAAGACAAGGAACTGTATGCCTGGGATAGGCTTCACCTAAATCTGGTAGGGAAGGAAGTTCTCAAACAGGGGATAACAGATTACATTCAGTCTAGATGGGATTTAAAATTTGTGAAAGGTGGAGGGGGCACTGCCAGGCTGATCTGGAAATCCATACCTCTGGTAGGACTGGCCTGCAACCCCATAGAGGGGGAACAGATGGTACCCTAGAGGAGAAGTGTGGCCAGACGTATGAAAGATCTGGTGAGGATATGGTAAAGAGGAGGTAGGGACAAGGGTTGGAGGGTGGCTTCAATAAATGCCAGGAGCCTGGGGAATAAAATGCCTGAGTTCCAGGCCATGCTGTTTGAGGGTGGGGTGGATGTGGCAGAGGTCACTGAAACCTTGGCCACCCCTGGCCATGACTGGGACCTTAATCTGAGTGGGTACCTTGTGTTGAGGAAGGACAGAAAGGTGGGCAGAGGGGGAGGAGTAGAAATGTTCAGTAGGGATAACATCGAGATTATGAGAGTGGAGGAAGCAGAGGGCAATGTGGAGGCCCTATGGGTCACCTTGTGAACCCCTGTGGGAGGGAAGATCAAGTTGGGGTGTTATATAGGCCCCCAGGACTAGCAGATGACCTGGAGGATTGCCTGCTGGCTAACATTAAAGGGCAGTGTGGACTGAAGAGGGGACCTTAATATGCCAGCTACTGATTGGGGTACTATGACGTCCACTGTAACCAGGGAGCAGAAGCTGCTGGATGGCTTCATGGACCGTTCCTCAATCAGCAGTTGATGAACCCAATGAGGGAGGGTCATATCCTGAATGTGGTTTTAGCGGATGGGGATCTTGTACGAGATCTGGTTGTGGAAGAACCTCTGGCTGGGAACGACCACAACACAGTCTGGTTTTGGCTTAAACTGGGGGGGGGATCATTCAATGACAATGATAGTTGATTTTAGGGGGGCAGACTTTCAGAACATGAGGGAAATTCTCAAGGGGCATTTGCAGGAGATAAAACCAGGTTTGGATGTGGAAGGTAGGTAGGAGATCATAAAGCAGGGGCTACTGGAGGCCACTAGGACCTATGAACAAGTGAAGAGCAAAGGCGATAGGTCTCATAAACCATGCTGGTGGACCAAGGAGGTCCAGGAGACGGTAAGGGAGAAGAAGGCTGCCTATAGTAGGTACAAAAAAATGAGAGGAGAAAGGGATAGAGAGAACTATCGCCTTGCAACCAGGAAAATCACCAGAGTGGGGAGGGGAGCAAAGGCCTGGAAAGAGCAGAGGCTGGTGCAGGGGATACAGGGTGGGGAAGAGGGGTTCTTTAGGTATATTAGTGAGTGGAGGAAGGTCAAAGGCCAGCTCAGTAGGTTGAGGACAGCTGGCGGGTGGGTGGAAGGGGCTGGAGAGCAGGCAAAGGTACTGAATGACTACTTTGCCTCAGTGTTCACTAGGGAGGAGGCTGGGAAGCTTCCAAAAAAGGGGTTGAAGGACACAGAAAGCACAGCAGACCTGACTATTGGGGTACCTGCTAAAGAACAAGCTGCTGGGGGAGGTAGGCCAGGAGTGATATATTAGGCTGTTTCTGCTGAATTGGGGAGGGGGGACAGATGCTGATAGTCCTATCGGTCGGGTGTGGGAAGCCCTCCAGTCCCTAAAAATAAGATAAATCTCCCAGGCCTGATGCTATTTATCCCAGAGTACTGAGGTAGTTGGCGGGTGTTTTGGCTGTGCCATTGGCGGATCTCTTTAACTTGTCACTCCAGACAGGTAGGGTGCCAAGGGATTGGAAGCAGGTGCATGTTGTGCCCATCCATAAAGGGGGATCGAGAGAAGAAGGAGGCAGGATGGCGCACTGGGTAAAGGCTCTGAGCTGCAAATCTGGAGACCTGGGTTTGAATCCCACAGCCCCCTAGGTGCATACTGTGTGACCCAGAGCAAGTCACTTAACTTCCTTGTGCTCCCAGGTTGCACCTGCAAACAAACTTTCAGCTTAGTGTGTCTCACCTGGTAAAATAATTGGTAAAAAAAAAAAAAAGAAGAGCCAGGAAACTATAGACCCATCAGTTTGATGTCGGTGGTGGGGAAGGTAATGGAGAGCATACTTAAGGAAAGGCTGGGTGGTTTCTTGGAGGAGATGGGTTAGCTGGATGACCAGCAGCATGGGTTTGTGCCAGGTAGATCATGTCAAACAAACCTTGTAGGGTTCTATGAGTGGGTGACATCAGCACTTGACAGGGAGAGACCAGTGGATGTACTGTTCCTGGACTTCAGCAAGGCATTTGATTCGGTCCCTCACATTGGCCTAAGGGAAAAGCTGGGGGGATGGGGGTAAGCCCACTGATGGTTAGGTGGATTTGAAACTGGCTTTCAGGTCGCATTCAGCAGGTAGTGGTCAGAGGGGAGGTCTTGTCTCCTAGCTGTTTAACACCTACATCTCTGATATCAGGGAAGGTATCAGGTGTGAAATGAGTCTCTTTGCGGATGATTCTAAGCTGGGGGCAGTGGTGGAGGGGGAGGAGGGGAGATTGGCCCTGTAAGAGGACCTGGATACTCTGGTTAGGTGGTCCTGCAGCTGGAAATTGTAATTTAACTCCTCCAAGTGCAAGGTGCTACATCTAGGGCAGGAAAACCCCAACTATGTGTACACCCTGGGGAGCTGAGTTGCAGTCCATGGCAGGGGAAAAAGACCTAGGAACCTTGGTGGATGTTAACATGAATAATTCAGAGCAGTGCAGGAGGGCTGCGGTCAGGGCAAATAGGATACTGGGATGCATCGCTAGGGGGATTACCTCAAGGAACAGGGAGGTGATTTTGCCACTGTACAACAGCCTGATTAGACCACCTCTTGAGTACTGTGTGCAGTTCTGGAGGGCGCACCTAAGGAGGGACATCCAGCTCCTGGACAGGGTTCAGAGGAGAGCAACCAGAATAATCTGGGCCCTGGGGGATATGACATATGAGGAACAACTAAGGGAGCTCAACCTGTTCTCATTGGAGGAAAGGAGGGACCGGGGGGGCATGATTGAGGTCTTGAAGTACCTCAGGGGAGTAAATAAGGTAAGCCGAGATAGAATCTTTTAACTGAAGGAGGGTGGAATCACCAGAGGACACAGTTGGTAGGGTGGTAGGATTAGGGGGAAAGGAGGAGGAGATACTTCACCGAGGCAGAACCATGGAATGTGCTGACCGGGGAGCTGGTACAGGCAGCTATGGTGGAGGGATTCAAGAGAGGATGGGACAGGTATAGATAAGGGGTGAAGCAGAGGCTGGTTTGCCCGGGGGGGGGGTGGCAGGACTGGGGGATGGAGTAACAGTGGAAGGAGTCAGATAGAGGGCTACGGTACCCAATCAGGGTGCTTATGTATGAGCAGACTTGATAGACCAATAGGCCTACTCTGCTGGCATCTAGTATGTTAGCATGTTAGTATGATTCAATAGCATTTTGAATCCAACAATCTCCTTGACTTTGAAAGGCTGTGAGTCCAGTGCTATCATCTCAGAAATTGGTTTTGTTATAGCAATTGTTTCAGAATGACTACATTGATATTTAGTTTTACATTCAAACATTTGAAAAAGTGTGAGCTGCCTTCTAGCAGAAGAAGACTTCTTCAGACTGGCCAGGTTAAAAGAGCTGGCTGATGATAATGGCAAAAAGGGACTGTTTGCATTACTTTTTCTTGAAGACTGAGAACGAGGGGACATTAGAACTGTATCAGTAAGGCTGCTGCTACCACTTGTTACAACAGGAAGAGGTAGAATGGGAATTTGAACAATCTGATTCTGGTTGCATGGTGTTTTCATCTTTCTCTCTGTTCAAATAATTGCACCTCAGGTGTAATGGGTGACATCTCTCTAAATGTCTTTTTAATGCTGAGGTACCCAGAGCACTCTTTATGCTCCCTCTGCTGTTTGTCATTTTGCATATAGAGCTTACTGCTTGCAACTCATTGTCTGCAGCCAGACAAAAGTAAGACCATACATAAGAGGCCACCTTTTTGTTTTATTACGAGGCATATTATACTGCCAATGTTTCACTTCAGGTAGGGTGCTCTGGAAAGCTGTGCTGGTGCTCACAAAGGATAAATGATCCCAACTTGAACACTCAAACAGAAGAAGTGGCACTCTGAAGAAGACAAACAATGCTCAAATATACAGATACTGGCCCAGATATTCAAACTGCACCTAAAAAGTGCACAACAGCAGGAGCAAGTGCAAGTCCACTGTGCCCATGCGCAAGAAGTGTGATATTCAAAAACTGTGCAGGCCAAGATGTGCCTACTGCCGACGACTCAATATCACACCACCTGCACCATAGCGCAACTAGAGATATGAAGCTGAGCGTATCTGATGTACCACAGCGCAACAAGGGATGCTCAGCGGAGCAGTCCAGATGTGCCATAGCGCAACCAGAGATGCCCCCTGCAGCAGGGCAACAATGCAACAGCACAACCAGGGATGCAGGGGCCCACCACCCATGCCACAGATGGGCAGAAGAGCACACAGCAGAACAGACATCATCCCCCACACCCTATGCACTGCACAACCGGGGGAGAGCTGGAATAACCACCGGCCCATGGATACCAGCTACCAACCCACAGCCGGGCCATGGTGCCCCAGCAAACCCCCTGGCAAGCTGTGACTGGCACACAAGGAGGGCCGACCACCCCATGGCACCCCATCCCACCAATGCAGAGCACACCCTGCACCACAATCACCATACACCCTTCCCAGGGTAGTGCCCAACAGTGCAGGACACCCTATGCATGCCACCACCCCCACTGTAACAATGCAACCCTGTGCACCACGGAGCCATGCAAGGCATCCTCACCATGTGCACCCTGCTGCGGGCGGCAGTGGACAGCAGTGCAACAGCATACGCAGTGCCAGCCTGCACGTCCCCCCCATGTACAACTGAGAGACCGACCATGCGTTGTCACACGAGGTACCCCACATGCGACAGGGCATGCACCGGACCCCATCTCCAGTGGTACAGAACCCTGCACACCCTCCCAAGGACACATCCCATCCCAGCACTGGCCATAACAGCCAGCACAGACACACACAGTGTAGCATGGAAGCATGCACCACACAGGATGCAACACAGTGCATGGACAAACACCCACCCATACCCAAGGGCACAACAACACAGGGACACAGTAGCGGGTCAACCAAGCCACTGGCATGTGGCCACGGCTGATGTGTACACACGTCCAGCACCCCTACATTGCACAGGTGTGCCAGCCACCTTGTGCAGGCACCATGAAGCTGTATGCCACCAGCATGCCACTGGAGCACAGGTGACAGACACTGGAGCACATCCCCTGCAACAGACCACAAGCGACAGCATGGAGGGTGGACAACAACAGCGGAGGCCACAGTGCCACCGGAGGCAGAAGTGCACCATACTGGTGATGGAAGGCAACCTGGCATTGTGCCGGGTACAGTTGTTATCCAGCATGGACAGCCACCACTGACACGCAGCAGACCGTGCATATCAGACATGCAAGGGTGTCAGCTGCACAGGCCATGGATGGTCTGACAGGGGTGCCATGCACACAGTGCAGATCCCATGGACCACTTCACACAGGCATCCAGTGCACAGAGTACAACACACAAACCACAGACAGTGACTGATCCTTCTGCCCACACCACAGGTGGTTCACCTCTGCACACACACACGCCCATGCGTGCACCACCCCTGACGCCATGCACACACTTCAGCTGAGCACCTGTAGCCCACTGCAAATCAGAGACCACCACAGGTGTCATAACAAAATGCTTATATTTAAAAGAAGAAACAAAACCTATATACAATTATTTACAAGGGAAGGGCACACAAACAGGTGGGGGCGTAGGTGAGGGGTGAACATATGGGAGAGGAAGAAGGAGTGTGAGGGTGGGTCAAGGGGGGAAGGTGGTAGTAGGGGCATGGAGACATTAATGTGTGCCCCGGTCCTCCTCAACATGGCATCAATGTCTGCCGCTCCTCCTCCTCACCCCATGGTGGTGGATCATCTGAAGCAGCTCCAATGTCTCCCTTGCCACCTGGAGCAGCTCTCGAACACCCCTCTCTATCACCTGGAGTCACCGTCCACCTAGGACGAGGGAGCAGAGTCAATAAGTGTGACTGTCCAGCCCCCTGCAGCCCACCCATTGTGCATGGCATACAGCCATGTGCCACACCCCTGTGATGGTGCGCGACCACCCACAGTGACCATGTCCACAAGACCTGCCTACCCAGGCAGCCACAGCCATGTGGACCCCTGCACACACCCACCGCCCATGTCCTGCACAGCACCACCATGGCCGTACAGTGACTTGGCTATGCGGTGTGAAGGCAGTGCCACAGCCATGTGCCCAGTGCACACATGGACCATGATTGACGCACTCCCAGACATGCAGTGCCACTGCACAGTGCTGACTGTAACAAGTTACATGCATGGCAGTGGTGTCAATGGATGGTGGCCATGCCTCGATGCCCGCCCAGTTATACAGCATGCAATAGTAATCATGGATGTAAGGCACTCACCATCATCAGACTGGTCCATGTGCCGCTGACCACCATCATCCCTCCTGCCCTGCTGCTCCTCCAGGTGGTGCCTCCGGTCTCTGGCCTGCTGGCGTTCTTCAGGCCCTAAGGAGCAAACATGGAGAGAAGAACATCGGTACAATCCGGTAGCAAAGTCCCCCCGCCCCCATGTGTGTGCAATCCCACACAGCCATACCCATCCACCCCACACCCCGATACACCACCATGGCCAACACCGGATGGCCCCCCCCCATGTGCCAGACACATGCAACCGTGATACTCGTATGGACGATAATAGTGTATGAATGTAGCACCTACCTGGCTGTGGCACCATGCCCCTCCTGGCATGTGCCCACAGGCAGGCAAGCAGGTCCGGATCCCTGCACCTCAGGTCCCCGTAACAATGGCGACACTGCACCGCCGTGCGCCCCATACTGGTGACCTCCTCCAGGGTGTCGGCCACCTCCTGCCACACCGCACGCCTGGCCCTGTCCAGTGGTGCCTCTCCATACAAAGCCCCAGCATGGGGCTCAACTATTGCCACCAGGTTGGCTAGCTCAACCTGGCTGCACATTACCGCACACCTCCGTGCCATCTCTTCAGTGTGGTTGAATAAAAATGGCACTCAGCAACGCGGTCCTGCCAAGTGCAGAGGCTGCGCGGTATGGTGCTGCCATTCTCTATCATGCTGTCACCGAACAGCATGATAGTAGTGCACCATGCCTGATGCATGGGGCCTTAGCAGAGCAGGTCGGGCACAGGGTCAAGGGTCTCCTGGCGCATGGACAGTCACAGCGCGATTGGAACCCACGCAGTAGCACTTACTGGATGCCTGTGTGCCACCTCCTGTAGTGTCCTCATAGTGTTGTTGCCCAGTGCACCTGTCGATGCTCCAGTGCCACCGCCGCCATATGTGAACAGCGCGCAGTGCCACTGGCCTATGGTGGCTGCGCCCTGCATTGCCTCCAGTGCACAGCACATCAGCAGCATGGCAGGTGCCTGCATCATCAACCCGGGCATGTGCAGTTAGGTGTGTACTGCGCATGTCACAGAACTGCACCCTTGGCTCAGCACGTTCAACACAATTGCGCAAAGCGCAACAGCATGATATTCAGCCGGCATATGCAAATCATCTAATCAGCTATTCAATGGTGCAGTCACTGCATTTGCATCCACTTAAAGATGCGCCTCACGACATTGGGCTGCGCTGGCCATAGTCTGTTACTGCAGTCTATTTCAGTGAGTTGCGTGCTGTTTGGGAGTGTGGACTGTGGTGTTTGGGACATGCATGGGACTGCACAGTCACAGGTAACACCTGTCATTCTCACAGGATGAATCATGACCGAGCATGAGGTGGAGGAAGAGGAACAGAGACGTGGGAGGAAGAGGAGACCAAACTTAACAAAGGCAGAGACAGATGCCCTGTTAGAGGCCTACCTCGACCAGGAGCTGCTGCTCAGCAGATGCCAGAGAACACCACAGGCCCATGCTGCTGCATGGGAGGAGGTGGCGTGTGCTGTCAACCTGCATGGCAGCCACCAGCGCTCCATGCAGGAGTGCAGAAAGAAGATGGGCACGGAAAAGGCAGAGAATTAAAGAGAAGGTGGCTACCATCAGGGCAGCACGGTCTGCGACCGGTGGGGGACAGCCGGAGGTGCAACGCCTGACCCCACAGAAAGAGCGGGTTGCTGGCAGCATGCAGCTTTGCGCCATTGAGGGTTTTCCGGTTGGTGGATTCCAGATGGGTGGTAGCCCGTCACTGCATGGTAGGTCATGTTCTGTCGATTGGGGGGGGACAGGGTAGGTCACATGCAGTAATGCTACTGTTTTTCCCTTACAGCTCCTGAGCATCTACATGGGTCAGCGGTGTTGGGCTTCTCCACTGAGGGCATTATCATGGAGATGGAGGAGGGCCCGTCCACCTCCACAGGCATACAGGGGTCAGGGCGACAGTGGGCCCACCTGGACGTCCGGACTGATGTTGGTGGAGCAGGTGTGGAGGAGGCCCTGCCTGTGTCCCAGCATGCCAGCATCCATGGATGCCAGCATGCTGAGAATTGGGCTGGTGCCGGATCCGTCACCGATGATGATGGAGCTAACGTCATGGGCAGTGAGACGTTTGGGCCACAGGACGGCCACACAGCAGGTGACATTGTGGCCATGGCTGTGGGTGGTGCCACCGTGGAGGCCTGCGTGACATCACAGTCCCATCCTGTGCATGTCTGTACCAGTGGGGCAGCACTGGTGTGTGTCCAGGACAGTGGTACTGTTGCGGCCACTGCAGCGGCACCATTGAGCCCTGGAGATCGGCAGCTGGAGGGGCAGTATCAGCAGTCGGCCAATGACCATGGGGGTACAATGTCAGGGGGCAGCATCAGTGCACCACCTGTGGACATGTCCAGGCCTGGCCCTGGTGTGCAGCGCCCACCCTCAAGTGATGATAACCATCAGGGCCGCGAACACCATGAGAGACAGCATGCCGATCAGGCAGATGACCTCTTAGATGAGCACACCCGCATACTGCAAGCATCAGTCAATCAGCAGATGCGGCTTGTGACGGTGGTGGATTCACTGAGTGCAGCTCTGCACCAGGCAGAGAAGTGGCACAGCACAGACACCACTCTGCTCCTGGCACTGATGGACCGGTTGCGGGAGGATTGACAGGCCATTGACAGGCAGACACAGGCATTCACAGCTGTCATGGCCATGATGGGCACACAGTTATTTGCCCATGCATCGCAGACACCATGCAGTGCACTGTCCACCCCCCATTCCCAGTGTCGTGCCACACCATCCTTGTCAACACCGGGTTCAGATGTGGGCCTCCCAAGCATGCCTGGTGCAGGCATGTTCGGTGTGCTGCAGACTCCTGCGCGAGCACGGTCACATTCACACAGTGGAACCCCTGGGAGACCGTCGGTGCCACCCCATGAGGCCAGTGGTCAGCCTGTCACTGCTGGCGGGTCTTAGCGGGGCTGCCCACTCATCCATGGTGGCAGTGGCACTGTGGCACGTGACTGACCTGTCTCTCAGCATGGCTACTGTCTGATGCTGCCCTGTGTGCATTGTGTCATTCAGCGGGCAATGCACGGGTGGGGTACCCAGCCCTGCATGCACACACATGTTCCATCTGCACACCCTCCCAGCTGCTGTCCGCTGTGGTGTGTGCATGATGATGCCTGTGTTGTGCTGTACGCCACTGTGCAATGGTGCCCAGCGTCTGACACACACACAATGACAGGCAGTGGGCGTGGTGGTCTGTGTACGTGTGTGTGGCTAGGTGTGGCGGTCTGAGTCAGCATGCCTCCTACCCTTTGTGCATGTCTTGTGAGGTGTGTGTGTGTGTGTGTGTGTGTGTGTGTATGACCACATGCTATGTTAGACCTTGCCCATCCCTGGCGGTGTGTGCAGTTCCATGCTTGGCCACTTCCCTTGACAGCATGCACCCCTGGTGTGTGTTCATGCGTGTTTGTGGGTTGTGCCTTTGCCACTGGTGGTTGCACATGGCCCCATGACCTACCTGGGTTGGTTGAAGTGCTCCTCTGTGATGGTGTCCCAGTGCAGCTGTGCCAGCCGGAGCAGTCGGGGGTCCCGTCGCCCAAGGGGGGGCTGCCCGTTACCATCTTCACCAGCGCCCTCATTGTCCCTATTGCTGTCCCCTCTTCGACCTGTACAGCTATCCCACAGTCGTTGTGCATGTTGTGCAGGATGCAACAGGCCAGGAATAGCCCGCAGGCCTTTGAGGGGCTGTACTGTAGGGCACCGCCAGATGTGTCCAGGCAACGGAAACGTGCCTTCAGCATCCCAAACACCCACTCAATGATACTGCATGTGGTGGCATGTGCCTCATTGTAGCATTGCTGCGATGGGGTCGTGGGCCACTGGTATGATGTGAGCAGCCAGGGACGGAGTGGGTATCCACTGTCACCTGTGTGCAGAGGGTGGAGGTTAGTTTGGTGATCAGTGTCGCCCTGCCTTGGGCCATCTAGGCCAATACCCATGTCACCTTTGACCATGCCCCTCCCAAGCTCTATGTTTTTCCGCATGGTTTGCATACTCACCCACTAAGTAGCCAGTGGGGATGTCCCCACTCTCGAATCTGTGGCACAGTGCCGACTGGTGCCAGATGAAGGCATCATGTGCTCCCCCAGGGTACGTGGCATAGACATTGATTATGCACCCCCTGGCATCGCACACCACCTGGCAGTTGATGCTTGCATAGCCCTTCCGATTGATGTATGTGGCCCCTTCGGGGTCAAGTGGTGTGCGGATGGCCACAAGGGTGCAGTCTATTGTCCCTAGCATGCCAGGCATAAGTGCTACCCTGTGGAGCTCCTGTATGTTTTCTGTGCGCTCTGCCGGTGTGCTGGGGAAATGGATGTACTCCGCAGCATGTGGCTGCAGTGTGCTGAGGAATTGGGTGAGGTGGCGTGACACGGCCAACTGGGTTATGCCTGTGGTGTCCCCTGTTGGTCTCTGGAAGGTACCCATGGTGAGCAGGCACATGCAAGCTGTCACTTTTGTCTCCACTGACAGAGCATGGCTCCGTCGTGTGGGTGCCTGCATCACATCACTGCACAGCTCACAGAGCTGCCTCAGAATACCCGGTTGGTAGTGGCCAGCCCCACAATCTCAGTGTCGCTGTACAGCTTGAAGCCAGTGCAGGCTCAGTACTGCCTGTTGGGGGACATACCACTGATGGGCCTTCCACGGACGCGGCCCCCTGCTGCCTGCCTTCTCACCTCCCCCATTACTGCCTCTATCTGGATGGTGGCACTGGCCATGTCCCTGGCTTGTGTCCCCCCATGGCAGCTGTTTCTGTGTTCCCCCTGCTGTCCTGGCTGCTACTTCCCCTGCACCGGGAACACCTTCCTCTGGTGGCCTCAGTGCTGTGTGGCATTTCCCCCTTCTGCACTGTCTTTGGCTGTGGCTCCCCACACCTTCCTGTGCCTGTGGATTCAGGGTGCCCTTTCCCTGTCCTGCCCTGTGTGTCTGTCCTGCCCTGTGTGTCTGCCTAGAGGTCAGCCACATGTGCCTTCCCTGTAGTGTTCTTGCACCTCTTCCTTGTTCCTTTTTATTTGGCTCATTTCCACTATTGCGCAACTTCCGCTTGCTCCCCTATTGCGCATGGCACATGTTGTTGAATATCACACTGCGCCATTTATGCATGGTTCCTCCCCTTCAGTTGTGCATGCATTCATTATCATTGCGCTCTTCCTCAGCGTGATTTGGGGGGCGCATCTACCTCCCGCTGATTATCGCAGAATGGCACATTTTCGGACTTGCGCTGGAGCAACCCTATTGTGCATGGCGCAACCCTTTTGAATATCTGGCCCACTGAGTTTATTGAACCACAACCTAGCTGGACGCTGACAAGCTGAGCCCCTGCACTTCGACCATGTGGGTATTCCTCAGGGGGTTGCCTGTAGAGACAAATAGACCTTTAATTTAAAGCATGAATTTAAAGTGACAGATAAACATTTACATTAAAACAAATCCCCTCAGTGAATATGTGCACATTACTAATATATGAAATCATATATTAGACTACTTTTATTTCTAAGACATTTTAACAAAATAGAAATGTTATACTCCATCATAAATAGAGCAATGGTAAATGCAGCATACAAAAGGAAACACAATCACTTGATTTTTTATAAGCTCAGGGTGGACCACATTCCAAAAACAGAGTGCACTGCACATGGTAAACATTAGCACCCATTGCAAGCATGGTTATAAATTGCTGTTAACCATTTTATAATATCATCTACTGGTTTCTAGCTTAACGCACACTATTTCCTAACAGTAACTCTCCATATAAAGTAATGGATTTATTCTACAGCAAAAGGGGAGAACAGAAGAGCATTAACAAGGTGAAAACATCTTAAGGGGATTAACAAGGTGAAACATCTTAAGGGCATTAACAAGGTGATAGAGTCTAACATGTTTCAATATAAGAAAAATAGCAGGACAAGAGGACACAGCATGAGATTAGAGGGAGGCCGATTAAGGGGTAATGTGAGGAAGTTCTTTTTTACAGAAAGGGTGGTGGATGCATGGAATGGCCTACCTCAGGAAGTGGTGGATATGAATACAGTTCAGGGCTTCAGACAGGCATAGAATAGGAATAAGTAAGCAATACAGATGAGCTTGAATAGATAGGCCATTGACAGCTTACAGGCCTATGGCACATTCATAAGGTAGAAAAAATGAGCAGACTGGATGGGCCTTGCGATCCTTATCTGCTGTCATCTTCTATGTTTCTAAAAATTGAGGGGGGGATCTGACTCCTATGACTAGCCCATGTTCTCCTATGACTAGTCGATCAATATATTCAAATCCCATAACCTTGTTCATTATAAAGCATTGATGATTCAGGGGAAGGGGGGAGAGGTTGGGGAACAGGATAAGATTTTCATACAATTAGTCAATCAGATTATGAAACCCTACAAATGTGGTCTATAATCAACTTCTTCATTCAAACCTTCTGGGAAAGCTGTATTCAATATGACTATCTATTTGATTTCTTTTTGCAGTAATAACTTTTCCCAATCCCTTCCCCTTTGTTCCGTGAACTTCAATCCATTTGGGTTAGAATTATGATATTCAAAATAATAACCCAGGGCATTCCTATCATCCTTGTTTACAATAGCTCTTATGTGTTCTTGTACTCTTCTTTTGAGGGGACAAATTGTTTCCCAATATAGTATTTAAAACAAGGTCACCAAGCTATGTAAACTACAAACTGTGTTGTACATTTTATGAGCTCTTTAATTATAACATAAACATAGAAACATAGAAACATAGAATTTGATGGCAGATAAGGACCACTTGGCCCACCTGGTCTGCCCATTTCTCTACCTAATGGATAAGCTACAGATCCTAGTTAACCAACAGCCTACTTCCTCCTACTCCCCACTAGAATTGCCTTATGTCTGTCCCATGCATTCTTGAATTCCCTCACTGTTTTTGACTCCATGACCTCCTCAAGAACTTGTTTTCCATCCTTGCTGAAATATTTACCTACTTGTGCATACTTGCAAACACTGCATTGCGTACAGATACAGAAGCAATTTTTTGGGGGAAGGTAACCAGTTTTTTGAGGGCAGATATCAGGTTATTTTCATAGGTACAAAGTGGCTTGAGTTGAGTTTATCTCCTAGACTACGGCCCCTTCTGAAGGACACTCTAGGAGTGCTCTGGATTTTCTCTTTTAATATGGGGTCTGCTTTCAATACTGACCATAACTTGTGTACCAGGTTCCAAATCTGTCCTGCCAATGGCCTAAATTCTGTCGAGAAGGTGACAAGTCTTTTAGGTTGTTCCTCACCGCATACTATGATTCTTAATTTTTGCATTTTTGCTCTTTTGTTGTTGGGTGCCAATAATGTTGTTCTATCTGAAGCTCTAACCCTATCTAATGCAAAATTTAACACCTCTCTAGCATATTTCCACTGTAAAAAACAGGTGGACAAAATATATTTCATTGCTTGCCAAATTTTTTTAAGTCAACTGGCTGGATTTGACTACTTTGACTACTGCACTGCAGTTAGATTCAGAATCAGAAAGTGCAACCATCAGCTTAGGCCAGCCTCCTGCCTGAACCCAGACTGAGACAGTTAGTCACTGCCCTTCCCATCTGTCAAGTTCCTCTAAGTTTTTTCCCTTTTCAGTTATTGCTTCCTTTTCTTCCCCTTCTTTTTATGGAACTCTATAGCTTACCAAAACAAAGACTCCAAGACAGCAAGACACAGTTTTTACGTTCACTTGCACGCATGTGCAAGGAACGTCTTGGGAAAATGGGACACTTTGGAGGTGTGCCCCTCTCCTGCAATCCCCTGCTCCATTGAGCAGGCGTGGCAGTCCTGCACCAATCGGACGTGGTGCTGTGTATGACAGCGGTGGTCTTCTCTTCAAAGAAAACCACTGCTGTCATACACAGCACCGCGTTACGCCGCCCCCCCAAATCTTTGCTGCCACGCTGGGGCCACCCCAGCATGGCCAGCGTCCGTCGTCTGCCGGTGAGGTGCCCAATCCCGTCAGCTCCAGACCCCAGCCATCCTTCTGCCATGGGAGTCTACCTAACGTGGCAAATGTCCCACGTCCGTCTGTTTTTTTTAAACCTGTAAATTGAAAACGGTCCCACGGCACTTCTCCCAGGCCCTCCTTCCACAACCAGCACCCACCCACTGTGCCTCCCCTCCCCCACCCCCCACCCCATACTTACCTCCGAGCTCGCGCGATGATCTTCAATGGACTGGGAACACGTCTGCACTCTTCAAAGCCGACCGCAAACTGAGGAAATGCTGGTAAGCTGTATAATGGGCTAGATAGGTGGTTTTCAACTTTATTGCATATCTCAGGCATTTTTTGAATTTTTTGCCCAAATTTTCAACATGGGGTTTTTGGGACCCCTTCTCATGAATGATGTCGCTGTCATGGCGTTATTCGGGCCCGAAGGGTGATTTTGCAGTCACTGCACAGTCACTGCACGAAATCACCCTTCGGGCCTGAATAATGCCATGACAGTGACATCATTCATGAGAAGGGGTCCCAAAAACTCCATGTTGAAAATTTGGTGCAAAAATTCAAAAAAATTACTTTTACGAGCGTGCGTTGCGCAGTTCCTACGCAGGCTGTTAAGTTCATGAATTTTCAATATTTTCACTCCACATTTTCAACATTGCCATTTTACCACACCTCCTTATGAGCAGTACAGCTGTCATTTTTCATATCCTGCCCAAAATGTGTTTCCGCCCATGTAGCGCACAATGGCGCAGTCGGTGTGCGAAATCAATGTATAGGACACATTAAGAAAATCACTGTGATGCTGTTCATTAGCAGAGGTCTTAAAATGGCTATGTTGAAAATGATGGCATCTAAAAAATGACATTTACAAGCGTGGGTCGCAGACCCTCGCTTGCGCTCGTGGGTTCACCAATTTTCAATATTTCCACTCCAGATTTTCAACATTGCCATTTTACCACACCTGCTTATGAGCAGTACAGCTGTCGTTTTCACATCCTGCCCAAACGGTTTCCCGTTTCATGTAGTGCACAATGGCGAAGTCGGTGTGCGAACTCAATGTATGGGACACATTAAGAAAATCACAGTGACACTGTTCATGAGCAGAGGTCTTAAAATGGCTATGTTGAAAATGTGGTGAAAAAATTCCTAAAAATGACTGTTTTACGACTGTGCGTTGCGCAGTTCCTATGCACGCTCGTAAGTTCGTGAATTTTCAATATTTTCACTCCAGATTTTCAATATTGCCATTTTACCACACCTCCTTATGAGCAGTATAGCTGTCATTTTTCACATCCTGCCCAAAATGTGTTTCCGCCCATGTAGCGCACAATGGTGCAGTGGATGTGTGAAATCAATGTATGGGACACATTAAGAAAATCACAGTGACACTGTTCATTAGCAGAGGTCTTAAAATGGCTATGTTGAAAATTTGGTGAAAAAATTCCTAAAAATGACTGTTTTACAAGCGTGCATTGCGCAGTTCCTACGCACGCTCGTAAGTTTGCGAATTTACAATATTTTCACTACAGATTTTCAACATTACCATTTTACCCTACCTCCTTATGAGCAGTACAGCTGTCATTTTTCACATCCTGCCCAAAACGTGTTTCCACCCATGTAGCGCACAATGGCACAGTCGGTGTGCAAAATCAATGTATGGGACACATTAAGAAAATCACAGTGACACTGTTCATGAGCAGAGGTCTTAAAATGGCTATGTTGAAAATTTGGTGAAAAAATTCCTAAAAATGACTGTTTTACAAGCGTGCATTGCGCAGTTCCTACGCACGCTCGTAAGTTCGCCAATTTTCAATATTTGCACTCCAATGACTTCCAAATACCTAAACAGCACATAGAAGCAAGCAACATTCGGCATTGACAAATGCTTGTACTTCTTTGTCACTGATTTTTTTAAGCCATGTCCAAGTGCCAAATACCACTGCAAATACCTGCAAGTGAACGTTCGGCATTGACAAATGCTTGTTTTTATTCTGTTTGTCTCCTGGTCCAGGGGTGGAGGTTATAACCCCCATTTAGTACCTGGATTGCCATCCTAGAATCCTCCTGCAGGCTACCCAGCTGGGTGGCCTGTAGCGTGCCATGTGAGCTGGTGGAGAAACTGAAATCCACCAGAGGCCCCAGCCAAAGGGCCTGGGGCATCATTTGTCCTGACCCCAGTTCAACTCTCGTTGACTGGTACTGCTGTAACCATGATGTTCTTTACTGTCTTATTGTTCTATGTCCAGGTCCATCTTGAAAATGAGCTTGCGCAATGATGTTCGCCTGGTTAAATAGAGATATTGATTGATTGATTGATTGATTGATTGATTGATTGAGGTGGTCCAGGGGCATCACCAGGGGCATCACCAAGCTCCGCGACCAGGGGTTTTCCTTGTTTGTTGCCCAGAAGATGCAGATGTGCAATGACGTCAGTGAGGGATGGGCACACTCCCACACCCATTCCACAGATGTCTGCCAATGAATCTGCAGTACCAGATGGTCCCAGCTCCTGGACACCCAGTCTCCACTGTGTGACACTCCAGAGGTGGACAGATGTCTGTGGGACACAGCCTCCCCCTGGCCAACCTTCTCATGGCTCATGCTAGCTTCCAAACATGGGTAGTCAGCACTACAGACGGGCCAGGTAGACATTCAGTTTGTGAACATTCAATGTCCAAACTGACTGAGTGAGCAAAGCAGTGGCTCCCTGATTGTTTATTTATTTTTTATTTATTTATTTATTTCAATCTAGGATTACAATACCTTTGAACTGAGGCTCTTTTACAAAGGTTCCACATCAGTGTGTGCAACAGTCATCATTTTTAGTTACAAACATATAATCATTGACTTACAGACATGTAATAACCAGTACAAAGACTTGAGCTATGAGCAAGACAAGGGAAGGGGGGTAGGGGGGAAGTGAGGGTAGGAGACTGAGGGGGATGGAGGCAGGGGTAAGGGGGAGTATGAGAGGTGGTTGGGGCAGGGCAGGAGTGGAGATAATGGGGGAAGGTGGGTGAGGGGGGAGACAGTGCAGCCAGGGGGCCTTGTTGAGGGAATATGACAGGTAAGGTGCTAGGGATACAAAGACTGATTGTAAGTGCTGGGTGCTGGGGCATGTGCAGCTGGAACAGTGGAAATGTTAAGATGGGCAATCACAGGATACAAGCAGGAGTGATTGTATTCACTCAGTGACTCCCATTCACACACTGAATTCACCTCTGTACCTCCGATCGAGATTTACAGTCACAGCTGGTCATATGATGGAGGTGTGTATGTGTGGTGTCAGTGTGTTCCCTGAGTCTCTCCCCCCACCCCAGCATCGATGAAAGAGTGAAGAGACAAGCAGGGACCTCAGGTCAGTAAACAGCAATGTACTGAACTGACAGCACCACTCACCTCAGAGTGTTCAGGAGGACAGTAATGTCTCTGGAGCAAGCAAATTCCCCTTTTAAAATGAAGCGGCATGGCAGACCTGATACAATTAGACTGTAGATCCTTATTGATCTGGGTCCAATGAGCTACATTGGATCTGGGGGGGTGTCTGAGTCTTGTCAAGCTGGTTGACCCAACCCTAGACACAGCTGAGTCTAGACTAAATCGACTCAAAGCAGGGATAGTTGGCATTCCAGTAAAAAGAAATCACAGAAGTGAAGCTCATGATAAGTCAGGTAAATACTGAAATCCATTATCTTTAAGAGTTAGAACTGAATTGTTTAAATACTGAGTGCCTATTCAAACCAAGTTGTTTGCATTTAGTATTACAAGCAAAAGTAGATTACTAACACTTTTCCCTGAGCAGAAGTACAAAGTGCTCTTGATAGATATTCAGTCAATCAATCAACCAATCAATCAATCAAAATCTTTATTTACCCAGGTGAACATAGTTGAGCAAGCTCATTTACAAGATGGACCTGGTTAGCTCCGGGTCAAATAGTACAGTGCATAAAGAGATATTTACAATAGAGACAAATAACACAAGTAAGAAACAATTAATGCAATTAAGTACTCAATGTTACATCAGTCATATCAGTTCAGAGTGCTTCTGTAATATTTAAGGAGGACATAAGATGAGGCTTATTATACAATGGCAAGAGAAAATCCTGGTCCTTGATTGGTCAGACTGGGACTGGACTCTGGATGTTATCCCAGCATAACATCCCAGCTCTAGTCCCAGTACAGTCACGACCGCATGGAAAGTTTAAAAAAAAATCCATCCACAGCTGTCCGTTGCTTCCTGCTCACAGTGAAAGTGAAAGCCGCATTTCCGATTGGCTTCACAGTAGGCACAGCTCTCACACGTTCCCCTAACAAGTTTTTTTTATTTCTAAAAAGGAAAAAAAAACTGAAATCAAAGCTGTCTTCAGGATTAGTGTCACAGCAGTCTCCCGCTCTTTCTCCAGTGCCCGCCTCATTCGCCCATTCTACTAACGCTCACTAGTCGTTCAACTCATCTTCCTTCTATGTCTTTTTGTTTCTTTAAATACATGAAGCAATAGCAGGAGAAAAACAGTAAAGAAAGGAACCCAGTATGAGAACACCTAGAGGAGCGGGTGGGGGGCACACCTATTAGACACCTGCAACAGACACACAGAAAAACAGCTCCACCTGCTGTACAAACAGTATAAGGCACTATTTTTCAAATCAGCATCCTTCCACAATAAAAAAAAACTACAAAAATACAATTAAAACAGTATTTTTAACCATTTTTCTAATGTAAGTGTAAACGAGCCATTGTATAATAGGAATAATGCCCTCCAGGGTGGGTGTTATGCTGGGATAACATCCCACCTCGGGTGTTGGGCTTCCTCAGCCGGTGGCCTCGGGCCCAACCACCTGAGGTGGGATGTTATCCTAGCATAACACCCACCTTGTCAGGCATTATTCCTTTAGTAGGAACTTCAGTAGGGAGAAGTGATCGGCCACTCGTGTAGGGAGCTGAAGCAAGCACAGAATTTCAAAAGTAGTGTAATCACACAGTATCCCTAAATGTAACACTTTAAACAGAAGGATAAGAGTCTCAACAGTCAAGGAGAAAAGTAATTACAGCTCTTTTTTGGCAAATTTTGGCACAGAAGTCAGATTTATGCTTAGTTTAGAACGGACACAGAAACAAACTGCAGGAACCAATCGGAAGCCAACGCACAAGAGCACTCATGTTCTGATTGGATGGCTGCTAATGCCATGCTTTGCTAATGGAGAGTCTGAGCTTAGGTTCTCAGAGGCAGTAGAGGCAGCGCCGAACACTCGGTGCCCGGGTTTCCCATGCCTATGGGCAGGGAGCCTGTGGAGAGCATATCCTTGGCAGGGGGTGGAAGAAGGGGTCGGTATTAAGTACTGGGCCATGGACAATGAAACATCTGAACCAGCAGGAGGATCAAAACAGCAGGACAACAGAACTGGGTATTCCTTAACACCTAAAGACTGGCCCAACCACAGAAATTCAGAAAGGAGTATAATCAAACAGAGTCCCAACTCTTGACACTCTAAACAGGAAAAAATAGAGGTCATATTTGTTAGGCAATAAGTAAGTACAGCTCTTTTTTGTGCAAGTTTTAGGCAGAAAATCAGACTTTAGCTTAGTATCGAGGGAGACACAGGAGCAGACTGCAGGAGCCAATCAGACACCAGAGCAGAAAAGCGCTCACATTCCGATTGGTTATCGGCAATGCCGCACCTCTCTAGTAAGGAGCCCAGTCTAGGTGTCTCAGGCGGCAGCTATGGAAGTGACAACCACCCAGTATCCGCATTTCTCCCACCTGAGGGGCAGGAAGCCCCTGAAGAGCTAGTCTATGGCAGGGAAGAGAGTTAGGGGATAGAGGAAAGAGATAGTAAGAGTGGAATGTAGTGGAAAGGGAATACGAAGATGAAATAGGGCAGTTAAATGGTACAGAGTAGGGGAATAAGAGCCACAGAATAAGCAATATGTAAAAGATAGCAGGGTGAGTAAGGCGTAGTGGCCGCGAGAGCCATGAAGAGATAATAACCCTACAGGGATTTCTAGAGGGGAAAACATTTAAGGCATAAGACGCTCACAGAGTTAAGGTCACCAAAGGTTACAAGTGATCATAAATTCAACTACACTCAGAGAGCAGCAGCCTGATGCTTCGGACTAAAATTAGGGGCCAGGGTAGCAATTGCATGGCTCACACACATACCGAGCATATAGAGATTTATGGGCATTCATACTGCAGAGGCAGCTTAATTTCAATAATTTTTGCACTTTGTTCAACAATGTTGGCAACAAGAAACTAATGGCCACTCTGCCATAGCGAGAGGAAGCCTTGGGGATCCATAATGTGATGTAGGATGCTCTTCTTAGGGCACACGTCTGTGGCTCACTTAGTGGGAGACAGTCTATTATATATTGTGGAAGTCGCTGCAAGAAGACTCTATAAGTCCAAAGGACTGCGTTCCTATTATGCCTAAACATAAGAGAGGACCACCCTACTGCTTTGTTCAAGGAACAATGATGGGTAGAGATGGGGAGACCAGTAATAAACCATATGGCCCTGTGGTAAAGCATATCCAACTTTGCAAGCGAGGCTTTGGCACATTAACTATGAAGGAAATCTACATAATCGATCAGCAAAAGAGAAGTAATTTGGACAAGGCACACTTTTGTATCTCTAGTAAGAAACTGGTTAATTCCAAAGAATAGCCCCAGCCTCTGCCTAAACTTCTTTACAAGGTCTTCGATGTGTTCAATGAATGATAGTGAGGCTACCATACTTAATCAGCACAAACTGATTTTAACTCATAAATAGAAATTTAGAAAAGGTAGTAAATCAAAATAGAGCAAACAAGCTAACGTTATGTGTATTAATATAAAACAGACCTTAGAGTTAAAATTAAAGCATGAGTTTGAACAACGATAAACTATGATTTGCTACATAGAGGTCTTGTTAATGAGTCAAATGTTTCAGAGAGATTGAGCAGTTCTGTGTAATGAAAATTAATGATAGTAGACAAAGTTCATAATAAAATTTTTAAAAAGAACATCAACTTGTTCATTCCAGAAAATGTATTAATATATAAATGCATTCACTAATGTGAAAACACTGCAAACATGCAGTCCCTATCTTATGATGGCAATTAATGCAAGAATGCTTGGACACACACCACAGCACATGACATTCTAACTTCATGATGTAGGTGATGCGGTATCCCCACTTTTTATAAAATCAGGCTCCTTAGACTGTAGGGAAAGGCAAAGAGGTTAAAAAGAATAGAATATTAATGGAATGACATTCACATATATAATGCTTATAAGGAAAAGTGTATAAGGCCAGAATTTTATTTATTTGGAGTTTTTTTTTCTGTATTGAATTATAGAGGGACATCCATATTGTATGTATTAACAAATATTAAGAAAGAAAAATGCTAATCATTTACAAAGGAAGTTTTACTGCTGACTTTTATTATATTTCATTTCAATTATTTGTATAATACGTTATTAAAAACATATTTTTTGTTTAGAATGTTATGTGTTTTTTGACATTATTTGAAAGAACAGCCAACAGATAAAGAATTACTATTGACTTCTAAGGGATTATTTAGTTTATAAATACACATGACCAGATTAGTCCACTGGCCATATAAGAGAATATTTTTATAATTATTTATTACCTAGAGATCAATTTTCCTGAAGAAGTTTTTTTTGTTTTTTCACAATGAAACGCACATTTGATGAATAAAATTGTAACATGGTATCCTATATTAGCAAGTAAAGCAGCAAATACATTTGTTGAAAGACATCACCTGACCATGGTTTAATTTCTAATAAACCGTGCTTGCTCCTTAATAAACCAGGCTTGCTCTTGTAATTCTATCATTCCCCACCAGAACTCAAATCTCCTGTGCACTTAAATATATGCATTTCCCATTATGCACAGCAACCAAATGCCAAACAGCAAACACAGCACAAAAACGGAGCTGATTCCAAAGTTCACAAAAGTAAGTCAGCGAAAATCAACACATATTCTGAAATGTTGATCACATCTGCATGTAATAGTTAATCGAATCACTGTTCACCATTATACTCACAATATTAAATGGAAAATCAGCCTGTTCAGCACCATACAGAATTCAATGTTCCAATTACTCATGTCTGTCTCTGTGTCAGTGTTTTGTTGTACTTGTTAATATAGGATGTCATGTTACAACCTCTTATCAAGTATAACTCCCTTGTTTCTGCACTTGCCATGTTATAAGCACATTAATTCACTCCACAGCATGGTTCTAATGTAGAATTAATCAATGCCTGGTTGATTGGAGGCACTCAGCCTATGGCCTCGTGCCCCAACCCTCCATCAGTCATGGATTAATTCTACAGTAGAACCATGCTATGTCGTGAATTAATGCTTACTTGATCTTACTTATGAGTTTAGCTGAGTTACATATTTCTTATTATTATGTGATATTATCTAGTGTTTGGAATACATTCTCCTCTGTATTATTCTGTTTACTCACAAAATCAGACCAGCTCCTTTTTTTCATGTGTATTTAGACCAAACTAACAGGTTCAGCTGATGTTACTGGAAATTCTAATAAAATCTCTTGATGTAACAACAGTATCCTGATTCCTGCCTCACAGATTCAGCCCAATCTAAGTAGCTTGGTCCTTAACATCATTCAAACGTTGCAGGACAGTACACTATTCTGTATTCGTAAAACAAAGACAGCAGCACAAAAATCATTTGAGGAACACTGTACATCCTCCATGCTTATCTGACAAGCTGTCTCTGTTCAAGATGTGATAGACCCAACATGGCTCTTATAGTGAAGGGTGTGAGCCATGCTGAATTGCTTCAGGCAAGAATCTCTTCAAGATCCTCTTTCCCTCCTGGGAGCCTATTATTCACCTGCAGATAGACAGTCATACAAGGCATTTGGGACATGGCCATCTACAATGAACCTTGGCAGCAGGTTCTGATAAGACAGAAATGGCTGAACTCCCTCCCAGAAATGGAGATTAAGCAAGACAACCCTTGCTTCAAATACTAAAGTCATGTGCATGCACTTTACTATAGGTTCTGAATCTGCATATGTAAAAACCCTACAAAGGGATATCTGAATTGAACACAGTCAAATGGCTGTGCTGCAGAAAGCGTGTCTCTTACAGTTCTCTCCTTTGATTAAGCAGATCTAAAATGGCAGTCTGAGCTACAGGACATCCTGCAGACATCCTAATTCTCAATCTGCAGTGTTGATTGGCTAAGGCAGACACAAGGGAAAAATGGAGCTCACTCGCTAGCCAGATTTTTGCTCTCTTCTTGTACTGAATTCTGATGTAAAACAGCCACTCTCTTTCAGGGCACACATGCTTCTTGCTGATTGTTACAATAGAGAGATGTGGCCTGAGGCCTTCAGTGCTGTACCTCACTGAAGCTTCATAGAAACATAGACTTTGTCTGCAGAAAAGGACCGGTAGGCCCATATAGTTTGCCCTATTTTATTTGCTTTCAGCCATCTTGTTTATTATTATTTTACATGCATCCCGCCATCCTTTTGTGTTTAGGGGCACTAAAACAAAG
The DNA here is from genome assembly GCA_016271365.2 of Neoceratodus forsteri. NCBI lineage: Eukaryota > Metazoa > Chordata > Ceratodontiformes > Ceratodontidae > Neoceratodus > Neoceratodus forsteri. The sequence continues at coordinate 1,646,695,249 of CM057450.1, forward strand.
TGAGGCAATTTGTTTTGTTGCCTGACCTTCCTTTCTTTTGTAGGGGTTGGGCAACTTGCTGAAAATAGAAATATAGACAATGACAGCAGAAAAAGACCCATGGTCCATCTAGTCTGCCCATGTTCTCTAAATCCCTGGAATCATTTTTGGAACATAATGTTCCGCCAGGGAATTAACCCTCCTAGACCCTTCCCCACTATCTTCTCGGGCCCTGTCAGCCCAGGTTACCACTATTCTCTTCATTCTATCCCAGGTCTGTTTCAGTCCTCGTAATGTGCTCACTCCCACCACCTCTGCTGGCAGACTGTTCCAGGGCTACACCACCCTTTCTGTAAAGAAATACTTACTTACCTCTGTCTTGAATCTGCCGCTTGCTAACATTCACTCATGTCCTCTTGACTATGAGTTGGTACTCTGTCTAAATAATTCCCTGCATTTCACTTTATTAATTCCTTTGAGGAACTTGAATGTCTCAACCATATCATCCTTCTCCCTTCTGGTTTCCAATCACTACAAATTTAGTGCCCTGAGATGCTCCTCATAGGATTTACCCTGCTGTCCCTTGATCATTTTGGACTGCATTGTACTGCCTCTAACTTATGCTTGTCTTTTCTAAGATGAGGACTCTAGAACTGGGCATAGTACTCCAGGTGGGACCTCATAAGGGCTCTGTAGAGGGTTAGTATTGCCTTCTTTCTCCTACAATCAATCCCTCTTCCAATGCATCCCAGCATCCTGTTACCCTTACTGTAGGCATTGCTGCACTGGCTTGTTTAAGGGATTTACTGATGGTAACTCCTACATCCTGTTCTTCATTTGAAGTGCTAAGTCTCTCCCCTCCCATCCAGTACTCCATCAAGGGGTTCTTTTCCCCCAGGTGCATTACTTTGCACTTTTTTGCATTGAATTATAATTTTGACTAGTCCTCTATCCTTAGCAGGTCCTTCTCCATATTGTTTATTCCTTCTTCACTGTCCACCCTTCCATATAGTTTTGTTCCATCTGCGAACAGACACAGCTTGCCCTGGATTCCTTCACCAATGTCACTGATGAACATGTTAAAGAGGACCGGACCCAGGACCAATCCCTACAGAACCCCATTTGTCACCTCCTTCTACTCTGATTTGACCCCATTTACCACCACCCTCTGTTGCCTTCCTGCTAACTAGTTTTCCACCTAATTCAATAGAGTTTTAGCTGCACCCATGCCCTCCATTTTCTTATGCAGTCTCCTGTGTGGTACCGAATCAAAGCCTTTACTAAAGTCAAAGTACAACAAGTCCACCGCATGGCCCTTGTCTATCTCTCTTGTTACCCAGTCAAAAAAGACTATCAGGTTGGTGTGACATGACCTTCCTGTGACAAAACCACATTGTTTATCACCCTGGAGTATGTTTCTCTCCAGGTATTCTACAAGGTCCCTTTTAATCAGGGATTCCGTCAGGTTTCCAATGATAGAGAACAGGCTAACAGGCCTATAATTCCTTGGTTGTTCCTTGTCTCCACCTCTTATGTAGCAGCACTATGTCTGCCAACTTCCAATCCGCTGGGAGTCCTGAGTGAGCTTTTGAACAACTCAGTCAGTGGATCAGCCAGTTTGGCTGCTAACTCCCTCAGTATCCTCAGCTGCAGCCCATCTAAACTCAGGGCCTTATCAATCTTGAGGGCTGTCAGCCCCTTCAGGCCTCTTTCCCTAGTGAACACTGGCAGGCTCATTTTTGGGTATCCCTTTGAGGCTGCTTTGATGTCATTCTCAGGCTAGTGCGCGCCTTCTTCCTTAGTGAAGACTGAGCAGAAATAGCTATTCAGAACAGCAGGCATTTTGTCCATCCTCGTCTATCAACTTACCCTACTCCACCAGCCATGTGATTTCACCCCTTTTTATGTTTTAATTAATATATCGAAAAAATGTTTTTCTCCATTCTTCACCCCCTCAGTGATGCACAGTTCTGTGTCTGCTTTCGTGTCCCTGATGGTCCTCTTGGCATCCCTTGCTCTCTGAAGATATTCCTCCCCTTCTTCCTCTCCTTGTTTGCACTTGTATTTATTGAAGGCCCTCTTTTTGGACCAGACAGCTTCCCTAACTTTGTACGACAACCATAGCGGTTTCTTCAACCTATTTTTCTTTGTCACTGCTTTAGTGCATGTCTTCAATGCCTCAAGGACAGCTTCCTTGATTGCCTTCCATTTCTCCTTCAACCCACCTATGTTTTCTACCCCTATTAACTTCTCCTTGACCAGTATCCTCATCTTATCGAAGTCTGTACTTCTAAACACAAGGACTTTAGTTTTTGAGTGCAGCTTACCAGTCCCTATGGCCAGTTCAAACCACACAGAGCTGTGATTGCCATTTCCCAGTGGTTCCCTCACTCTCACAGCACCAAACAACTTTGTGTTGGTGAGTACCACATCTCGGACTGCGGACTGCCTGGTGGGTTTTTTAACTAGTTGGACCAGGAGACAGTCCTGAAAGGCATCCAGCAGTGACTGACTCCTGGTGCTCTTGGCCACTGGGACATCCCAGTCAACATTCGGCAAGTTTAGATCCCCCACCACTACCACTTCCCCATTTGCTACCCTCTTTTAATTTCCTCACCAAGTTCTCTGTCCCTTTCCTCCCCTTGACTCAGGGGCCTATTGATCACCTCTAATCTTATCTTCCTGCCTAAGGTTACAGTGAATTGCACCCATATAGACTTAATTTCCCCCCTCTTTACCTCTAATATCCCCATCTTCAGTCACTCCAATGCCCTCCCTGACATAGAATGTGATCACCCCCTCTTGTCCTGCAATCTCTCCTGAAAGATGGATATCCAGGGACCACCACCTCCCAGTCATTGTTTCCTGAGGGCCATGTTCCTGTGATGGCTACAAGGTCCACCTCAGTGTGTGCCATCATTGTCTGGAGCTCACTAAGTTTGTTCCCCAAGCTCCTGGCATTATTGCGTGCCACCTTCCACTGGACCTCTGCTCTGACTCTGCTAGTGTCCATCTATCTGCTATGTTTTCTCCCCTGTCCCTTAGTGCCCTTGCCAGCAGTGTTTCCTCTCACAACTGTCCCCCTCTTTATTCTCATAACTCCTACAGTGTTTTCTGTACCCTGCTACCATCCCCTGGGTGTGAGAGAGTACTATCTTGGATCCCCTTCTACTCACCAACCATTGTAGAGCTGTACTCCCCCGCAACCAGTTTAAATGCCTGATATAGACATCAAACCACTGCCCTAGTGCACTGGCCTCTTCTCTTGTCAGGTGCAGCCCATCACCTTTGAAGAGTCGTCTGTCCCAGAAATGTACCCAATTCCCTATAAAGTACCCTATGTCCTGACACCACGCCTTGAGCCAACTATTGAATTCCGCTATCTCAGCAACCTTAATCCTATCCTGCCTTCCCACCCGGCCCCACACAGGAAGGACTTCGGAGAAGGCCAGGGAAGTCGAATGTGCCACCAAAATTCTCCCCAGTCAACAGAAACTCTGCTTTACTGCCTCTACCTACTAGTTGTCCAGATCGTTGGTACCTAGGTGTACCAGCACCCCCAGCTCTCCACCATCCTCTCCATTCTATCTTAATCTCAGTTGGCTGAGGCTCATAGCAGGCATTGGACCACCCCTCCTCCATCTACCCCTCCTTAGCATCCTGTATGTACCTCTAACCACTGAGTCCTCAATCACTAGGACCTTCCTCACACTCATACCTTACTTGGGTGCTGATGGGCTGTCTGGCCCATCACCTGAGACTGACTTGGAGTGCCCCCTTATGGAGAAAGGAGCTTGAGTCTCCTCCATGGATGAGAAATGATTTGCTGTCTAGATGTAACTGGGCTGGATAACTTTTTTGAGGCTGCCCCTTCCTCCCCTTCCATGCCCCTCCACCCTCCATGCACCTGGACCAGTGGGTCTCTGGGGGAGTGGAGGTGAGGGGGTATGCCCTTGTTGAGCTTAGTGCAAAACTAGGTAATTTCTACCATGACTGCTACCAGCTGAGCACGGAGAGCCACAATGGTCCTGCAGAAGGGGCAGTGTCCCCTGCTCCAGAGCACTTCCCTGGAGAAGAGTGCCCCACAGTCCCGACAGCTGAGTGTCTCCCCCCTAAACCACATCTTACCAAGAACTATAGTGGTGAGAGAAATGATGTAGTACCAACTAAGATGAGATGCACTTCCCACCCAGGTAAGAGACTCTAGTAGTACTGGTTAATTCAGCTGTATGGAGCCAGTAACTATACAAATATATAAATATGTCCCAGAGTTGTTAGGTGCTCAGTCTAACCCCTCGGTGCTGACATGAGACCAGCAACCCTGCAGAATTCCTTTATACCAATAAAGAGCCTCTTACACACAGAAGGAAGTGTGTCAAACACCACCAAAACCACCAAACTCTAGAAATGCCCCACAGATAATTGTAATATGCCCCCACCACTGTGCAACCTTCAGACATCTTAGCATGTTCCTCTTACCTCAGTGCAACCTTCAAATGACTGTTTGCATCAGCTCCTTGCCACAAAGCACAACTTCACTCTGCAGGCATACCAGGAGTCCAAGTAGTAGGGGTCTCTCTGGTACTCCTGGGTCAACTGAGGCGCCCCACTGGGCTGACTCTGCTCGGCAGGCTCTGATGTCCTTTTCATGTGGCTCCTTCACACGGGGGCCACAGCTTGGAGGGGGTGCTTGATGGCCTAGTCCTTTTATAGGCCCCTGCTACTTCCTGGTTTGGCTGGCAGCTGCTGGGCTTGACTGCTGCTGGAGGAAGAGGCACAGCTCTGTTTGGATTGGCTCTTTATCAGATCCTCTTGGAGCCTCTGAGCTCTGCTTTCACAACTGATTTTCCGCTGATCCTGGCAATGGTGAGGATGTATGATCCCCCTGCCCTCTGATCTGCCTTTCAGCCCTTTTTTTCTGGTGACTTCTGGCTCCTAGGGCCATTTAAAGCCCTTCTTTTCCCACTTCCTGGGTCCTGCTTCAGCCACTGGAATTGGCTGCCGCTGGAGGAGGGAGGTGCAGCTCTTTTTGAATTGGCTCCTTGTGGGAACCTCATGGAGCCTCTGAGCTGCCCTCCCACAGCTGCTTTTCAGCTGATCCTGATGACAGGGAGGAGTTCTAATCCCCCTGCCTGCCAATTTGCCTTTCAGCCCTTTTTTCTCCTCCTCTAGAACCTCAGAGTGCTGAGCTCTGAGATGGCAGGGTGATGGCTGTACTCCTGGCAGATAGACAAAGGATTTTCCTTTTACTTTTTTCATTCATAGGTACATAGGCAATGTTAGCAGAAAAAGGCCAGTCTGCCCACCCTACCTCACTACCCTAAATTGGCACCTAATGGCCATTCCTCCCTTTTGTTTCTACCCCCTCTTTTCTAACTAATCTCATGCCTGTCACATCACTGCTTGAAGCTATTGAACTATACCACTTCCTTCGGCAGCTTGTTTCTCTTGTTCATAGAAACATAGAATTTGATGGCAGATAAGGACCGCTTGGCCCACCCAGTCTGCCCATTTCCCTACTTACTGGATAAGCTGCAGATCCTAGTTAACCAGCAGCCTACTTCTTCTTACCCCACCCCCAGAATTCCCTTATGACTGTCCTATGCATGCTTGAATTCCACCACTGATTTGACTCCACAACCTCCTCCGAAGGACGTTCCCATGCATCCACAACCCTCTCTGTGAAAAATACTTCCTTAAATTACCTCTGAGCCGCCCCCATCTTCAAATTGTGCCTCTTGTTCTTGCACACCTTTTTGAAAGATGCTACCTCTTGGACTTTGTTGATTCCTTGAGGTACTTGAAAGTTTCATCATGTCCCCTCTCCTCCTTTCCTCGAGGCTATACATATTAAGCTCCTAAGTTCTCTTCAAATGTCTTCCGTGCAGACCCTGCACCATTTTAGTTGCCCTCCTCTGGACAGCTTCCATCCTGTCTATGTCTTTACGGAGATTGGGTCTCCAGAACTGCACACAGTACTCCAGATGGGGTCTCACCAGCTGTCAGTACAGAGGATAATAACTTCCTGTTTTCTACTGGTGATACCTCTCCTATGCATCCCAATAACCCCCAGCCCTCCTTGCTGCCTCTCACATTGCTTGCCCACCTTTAGATCATCTGATATGACTTCCCCAGGTCCCTTTCCATTTTTGTTGTTGTTAGTATCTCACCCCCCATTGTGTACTCTTCCCTGGGTTTTGTTTCCCAGGTGCATTACCTTGCACTTCTTAGCATTGAATCCTGCTGCCATACATTTGACCATTCCTCTAACCTTGCCAAGTCCTTTCTCATCCTTTCCACCCCACCCTGTACATCAACTCTGTTGCAGATCTTAGTGTCATCTGCAAAGAGACATGCTTTTCCTTCCAGTCCTTCTGCAATGTCGCTTATAAAGACATTGGAGGAGGACCGTCCTAATACTGAACCTCATGTCACACCACTAGTAACCCTCCTTTCTTCTGAGTGGACTCCATTTACTAATACTCTCTGTGTCCTATTTTCCAGCCAATTCTTTACCCAGGCTGTCATCTTGGACCACCCCAGGCTGGCTAACTTGTATATTAATCTTTGTGTGGGACTGTGTCAAATGCCTTGCTAAAGTCTAGTAGGCCATGTCCACAGTCCCTCCCTGATCTACTACTTTGGTCACCCAGTCAAAGAAATCTATCAGATTTGTCTGGCATGACCTTCCAGCTGTGAATCCATGCTGCCTAGGGTCCTGTGCCCCTCTGGCCTCTAGATACTCGACAATTCTTTCCTTCAGAAGTGATTCCATCATTTTCCCTATCACTGAGGTTAAACTAACAGGTCTGTAGTTTCCTGCTTCTGCCTTGCTCCCACTTTTGTGAAGGGGAATCACATCTGCCCTCCTCCAGTCCTTGGGTGCCACCCCATCCTCCCATGATTTGTTAAAAAGGGTAGTCAGTGGTGTCACTAGTTCTACCTTTAGCTCTTTTAGAATTCTGGGATGAATCCCATCAGGCCCCATTGCTTTGTCCACCTTCAGTTTTAAGAGTTCTTTCAGAACCCTTTCTTCTGTAAATGGGCTGGCATCAATTTCTGTATCCAGAGTGTTACTACTGTTTGTTTTATGTACCTCCCTCTTCATTTGTAAATACTGAGCAAAATATTTGTTTAGTATCTCTGCCTTTTCACAGTCTCCTCTGACCACCTCCCCCCTTTATTAAGTCTCATTATCCTCCCTTGGTCTTCCTTTTGCTCCTGATGTACCTATAAAAGGTTTTATCCCCTTCTTAACTGAGTGGGCTATCTTTTCCTCGGTTTGGGCTCTTTGCTGTTCTGACTGCCTTCCCAGCCTCCTTTGCTTTAACTGATACAGTTCTTTCTCCTGCTCCTTCAAGCATTCCTTGTACTTCCTGGAATGCTTTCTTTTCTCTGAACCTTCACTGCCACTTCCTTTGAGAATCATAGTGGTTTCTCACATCGTCTTGTTTTGTTTATTTGCTTCACACAAAGGCTTGTTACCTCTGTGATGGCAGTTTTATTATTCCCCATTGTTCTTCCACCCTCCTTCCTGCCCATTTGCTAGTGCTTCCTTAGGCACTCACCCATTTTGGCAAAGTCAGCCCTCCTAAAGTCCAGTACTTTTGTCTTTGTATGGCTTGACTTATTGCTGTGTTTATTGTGAACCATACTGTTCGATGTTCGCTAGTTCCCAGATGGCTACCCACTTCTACATCTGTGATCCTCTCTTCATCTCCATTTGAGAGAATCAAGTCTAATATTGCTCCCTCTCGAGTGGGCTCCAGTACTAGTTGTCTAAGGCATGCCCCCGTAGGGCATCTAGAATAACTGCAGTCTTCAAAGTGGCAACTGTTACTGCACTCCAGTTAACATCTGGCATATTCAGATCACCCATAAGCAATTTCTCCCCTTTTTCTGCCATTCTAAGTATACTTTCTATCATTTCCCTGTCCATTTCCTCCCCCCGAGAAGGGGGTCTGTATACAACACCTGTGCGTATTGTGGTGCCATTGCCTGTCTCCAAATTTACCCACAGTGCTTCTTCTCCTACCCGTTTGCCCTTTTGTTCTGTTGCTTTTATTCCTTCCCTTATGTAAAGAACTACTCCTCCTCCTCTTTTACCCTCCCTTTCCCTCCTGTAGACAGTGTATCCTGGTATGTTTATGTCCCAGTCATGGTTTTGTGTGTACCATGTTTCTGTGATTGCCACGATATCCAGATGTTCCTCCTCCATCAAGGCCACTAATTCAGGAAGCTTGTTACCCAGACTATGGGCATTAGTACTCATTGCTCTCCATTTTTTGATGGCTTTACCTTCTGTTGCAGCATCCCCACTGACCGTTCTACCTCAGTCTTTTCTCATTTAGTACCCTGTTTTGTGGGAGAGGCTGGGATTTTCCTGCTGCTTGTCAGTGCCTCCCCTTTGACTAGTTTAAAAGCTTCCAATGAAGCATTTAAACTGATTGCTCAAAGACTTGTTCCCTTCCTGGATAGATGCAGACCATCCTGCCAGTATAGGCTGGTGTCCCTCCAGGTGGAACCCCAGTCCCCAATGAAGTTAAACCCTGTGTTCCACACCATTTTTTCAACCATTCATTAAACTGTATGGTGCCACTACCTCGCCTCCCCATGCTTTTGACAGGCAGCACCTCTGAGAAGGATACTGTGTGCTACTTGTCTTAGGTCCCTCCCAACTCTGCAATGTCCTCCTGCACTGCTCTAATCTCATGACTTAGCCAAGTCATTTGTCCCTAGGTGGACAATTACATCCAGCTCAGAATCCTTGCAGCTGTTCTCGTGATCCTGAGGATGCGCTTCCTGTCCCTCCAAGCCATGGCACCAGGCAGGCACCTTACTTCATTTTTCCAGCTCCCCAGTTCTATACCCTAATAATTGAGTCCCCACCAGAGCTGCTTCCTTTCCTGTGGTGTCCTCTGCCTCCTTCCAGTGGGCCTCCCTTGTGACAGTTATCATCAGTCTTCTCTAGTGGTGCATCCATAGGGGAGCTATGCTCCCCCAGAATGGTGTATGGATTGTGAAGTGGAACAATTGACTGGGTGTGCCTTTGTTCCACCCTCCTCACCCTCCCTGAGCCCACTGTGGTCCAACTGCTGTGCTTTCTTCGCAACCTCTGAGGTAGTGGTGGTGGCGCTAGTGCTCCCTGGATGGGGGAGGTTCCCTTCCTACTGTCCAGTGTGGCCTGAGGGAAGGTTTCCTTACTACTGTCCAGTGTGGCCTGAAGACAGGCAACTTCCTCCCTCAGGGAAGATAGTTGTCTGTAAATAGGGAAGCATCTCAGCCTCCAGAAAGACTCCTGGAAGACTGCTGCCCCACAGCCATTACATTGCACTACTCCCCACATGTTTATCTATTTTTTTTTAAATTGTATTTGTGTGTGTGTGTGTGTGTGTGTGTGCGCGCGCATGCGTGTGTGATTTGTTATATAGAAATATATATATTATACAATGTGTATGCTTATATTGTCAGTGCAGTATGCTAGAGAGGATATGACAGTGAAATGCACCTTGCACTCGAGGAAATGATGTCAGAACCTCAGGTATAAAGGAACTATTTCAGGGGTGGGTGGGGTGAGGGGTGGGAAGGGGTTGGGCCTAAACTGTGTCCTCACAAAACAATCAACTAAAAGCTCTCACCCACCGCTGCGATGAGTGCCTTCCTGTCTGCAAGATACCCTACACAGCAATTTGACAGAGAAAGTACCCTGCTAATCAAACAGAGAAAAATCCAGACATCCAAGTCAGACACAGGTAAACCTCTCCAGCCCCAAAACAGCCTGGTGGTTTGTTAGCCACAAAGGAAAATCAAATATGCAGTTATTTCAGCCCTTCTGAGGATGCTGACAAGATAAGCAGTTTTAAAAATACCCTTCCTGAATTAAAAACTAAAACAAACACAAAGCAATACCACTTTAAAAGTGAGGAAAACTTCTCTCAGATGTAAACCCACCAAAAGTTGCAAACTATATTGATAGAGATTCTCACAGAATTCTAGTAATCAGTCCAGTTAGCCACAAAGGAAAATCAAATATGCAGAAGATAAGCAGTTTTAAAAAACCCCTTCCTGACTTAAAAACTAAAACAACCACAAAGCAATACCACTTTAAAAGTGAGGAAAACTTCTCTCAGATGTAAGCAAGAGAGAGAGAGAGTTTAGTTACAGATATTTCGTCCAAAATAGTATATCCCACGCAGCTTCTCAGTTGTTTCCAAGCACTCCTGTACACAACTTGGAAGAAGATGGACTTCTGCCTCAAACAGGATCACACCACTAGTTTATAGTAATTGAGTAATTCATCACTTGTGTTCTGAAAAACTGCTTACAGACATCCCATTTGTATCTACCAACTGTGAGTTCAAGCGAGTTCCCTCTCATCCATGTATTTGCTCTCAAGAAGAAAAGTTCCTTGGCATCCACTCTATTTGTCTCATGCAGGTACTTGTATGTCTTGATTATGTCACCTCTTCCCCCCTTTCTTAAATGTGTACATGTTCAAGTCCTGCAGCCTCTCCTCACGTGTCTTGTCCCCGCCTAGATCATGGACCATTTTGGTTGCCCTGCACTGTGCTGTTTCCATATTGTCACAGTCTCTCCTCAGGTGTGGACTCCAGTACCTTGCTCAGTAGTCCAGGTGCGGTTGCACCAGTGACCTGTACAGTGGGAGGATCACCTCCAGATTTCTACTGCTTATTCTCCTCCCCATGCAGCCCAACATCATGTTTGTCTTGCCCATAGCTCTATTACATTGTGCTGATGCTTTTAGTCTCTCTGATATCACGACTCCTAGATCCTTTTCCTCTGTGGTACTGTCCAGCACCACACACCCTTGGGTTCCTCTTCTCAGTGTACATCACTGCAATTGTTTGCATTAAAACCCAGCTGTCAGATCTTTGAGCAGCTCTCCAGCCTTTCCTGATCCTCCCTGTATTCCCTTGCCCCTCCTTCTGTGTCCACCCTTGCTCAGATATTTGTGTATTCTGTGAAGAGGCAGATCATGTCCTTAATGCCCTCCCCATGTCACAAATGAATACACCTAAAAGGTCCAAGCCCAGCACCAACCAATGAAGTACTCCATGTGTTACTTGCCTTACCTCTGAAAACTCCCCATTAAGTAATACCCTTTGTGTTCTTCCCCTCAGCTATTTCTTCACTCAAGTTTCCAATTTTTCCCCCACCCCTATTTCCCTTAACTTTTTGACCAGCCTCCTGTGGGGGACTGATTTACAGGACTTGCTGAAGTATGACACATCTACTGCCTGACTCACTATGCAGTCCCATAGAGGCAGCCCTTGCACTGGTGGCACAGCAGGGGTGCAACCTGGTTCCTGTTTTGCAGTCCAAGTAGTTATGAAGTTTCCAGCAGTGGCAGACTGTGGCCCGAGGGATGAGGCACACTCCCAAAGGGGCAGTTTCATGGTAAGTCCCCATTTGGGGAGAGTTGCAAACAGTAAGTCAGTAAGTAATATTTTATTTCATGAGCACCCAATCCCGGAGGATCTGGGTGCTTCACAAAAGAAGATGTGTAAAAATATAACAATACAACAATATAACAATACACAATTAAAACATGGACCACACAATACAGTTCAGAAGTCAACAAATAAACAGAAATAAATAATAATTAAAACCAACTATAGCTGTGTTCCAAATGTCTATCTAAAAAGGTATGCCTTTTGACCCCGCTTAAAGGCCTCCACTGATGGGGCCTCCCTCAAAGGTCTTGGAAGCGAGTTCCAAAGGTCCGGGCCTGCCACCTCAAATGCACAATCTCCCAAGGTTTTCATTCTGGCCCTCAGAACCACTAGGAGGCCCTCAATGGAGGAGGGGAGAGAGCACACAGGGTGGACAGGGGTCATGAGGTCAGTCAGGTAGCCAGGGCCTGAACCATATAGGGCCTTATAGATGAGCAATTCCACCTTGAACGTGATCCTCCATGTAATGGGCAGCCAGTGCAGTTCATACAGGACTGGGATTATATGACAGGACCTAGGAAGACCCAACAACAATCTGGCTGCTGCATTCTACTGAAGCTGTAGTTGATGGAGATTCCCTCCACTGACTCCAAAGTAAAGAGCTTTACAGTACTTAAGCCTCAATGTAATAAAGGCATGTAACAGTGAGGGCAGGTCACTAGGTGGAATCAAGGGTTTAATCTGGACGACATTCCTTAAGTGGTAAAAACCACTCTGGATGACACCTGAGCTTCAAGTGTCAAACCGCCGTCAAGGATGATGCCCATATTTCTCACCTTAGTGGAAGATACCAATGGGGTGGTACCAAGGAACAACCCAGTTCCTGACCCGGCAGTGACCACATCACGTTAGCGACCGGGCTCAATCACTAGTACTAGTACACAAAAAACAGTGATGCACCACGGAGACCAAATAAATTTACGATTTATTGTGGGGTACCATAAAACATGTTTTATGGTACCTCACAATAAATTGTACATTTATTTGGTCTCCATGGTGCATCGCTGTTTTTTTGTGTTTTGTTAGTTGGCTTAGCCTCATCGAACAGCTGGTCCCTCGCTGTGGCCAGCATGCGCCTTCCTTTGTGCTTTTTCAATTACTGGTACAGATGTCATGTCAGGATTGAGTCTCAGCCTGTTAGAGGACATCCAGTCTTGGATCTCAGCTAGGCATTTATTAAGTACCTCCATGGCATCACGTATCCCAGAAGAAAAGGAAATACACAGTTTGGTATCATCTCCATAGCAGTGAAAACCTAGACTATAATGCTGAATGATCTCACCCAGAGGAAGCATGTACACTGAAAACAACATAGGCAACAAGACTGAACCCTGAGGAACTCCACAGGACAGTAGCTTTTGGCAGGAGGAGAAAGTCCCCATCACCACTCATTGCATCTTGCCCATAAAAAAGGACTCAAACCAGTTGATGACAGTACTGTTGAGTCCACAGAGCTCTCCAAGATGATCCAGTTGCACCAGATAAACCATGGTTTCACATGCTGTGGAGAGATCAAGGAGAATGAGGATTGACTGTTCTCCTCTATCTCTCAACCTGATGAGATCATTTTGCACCCTAGTCAGTGCCGTCTTGGTGCTATGCCTTGACCTAAATCCTGACTGGAATGGCTCATGGATGTCAAAGGCCGTAAGGTGTGCCTTGAGCTGTAAGGCCGCCACTTTCTCAACAACCTTCCCCAAAAATGGGAGGTCGGAGATATGTTGATAATTCATCAAGACATCAGGGTCGAGTGATGGTTTCTGCAGAAAGGGCTTCACCAGTGTCTCTTTCAAGGTGTCAGGAAAAAGCTCCTCTGAGAGTGAAAACTGGACAATTTTGGCAAACACTAGACCAACGGACTCAACACATCACACCAAGACAGGAGTCGAGCCTGAGTTCAGTTCACATAAAGTGGACCGCAACTTCGAGAATACCTCAATGACCTCAGCCAATCCCACTGGCAGAAACTCACCCCAAACAATAACAGCACCTCTATCTATGCAAGGCTGACCACTGCAGGGCTGACTTCGGCTCACTGGAAGGATCCCAGCCTGAATGGAGGACACTCTCTCAGAGAAGATCTGAGTGAACTCCTCCCACTGAATGACTGAGGCTGCTCTCCGTTCTGCAGAGGGTTTTCTCCTGGTGGTTCCCAGGGCTAGACTATGACAATCTGGAGATGGAGTGTTCTCGGTTGCCGTGCCAGCCTTGTGGAACTCTTTACCACAATATCTGTGGGAGCACCCTCTGCAGAAATCTTTAAAAGAGGGCTGAAAACGCTGCTCTTTCGAGTAAGCATTCAATTTGGTTTGTTAACCTCCCCTGCTGATTTATTAATTGAGTGAACCACTGACTGTTGGCTGTGTTTTTAGAATTATGATTTATTACTATATTAATTTGCATTATTAATATATTGTATACTGTTTATTGGATGGGGTGGAATTTGCATAATCTCTGCTTCATGAGTTTTACGTGCTAGTTTGTATTATGTATGTTTTAATATTGTTAAGCCTATGGGAAGGAGGCTATATAAATAAAGTTACTTTCCTATCCTATCCTATCCTATCCTATCCTATCCTCTTTTCGGCTGCAGACAGGCAGGATGAAGTAGCCTATCAACAGATTGAAAGAGCAGAGCTGGTCTGTCCCTCCCTGCAGCAATCTTCCTGGACAGGAACTCTGCCTTCTTGTAGTTGATTGCCCTTTGATATTCACAGTAGTGAATTCTCAAAACCAGTTTATACTCCTTGAACCTAGTCCTCCTCCAACAACACTCCAACTTCTGACCCATGGTTTTCATCTCCTTGAGAGCCCCATCAAACCACAAGGATCTCAAGTGAGAAGACCTGGCTCGTATACGGATTTGTGCAATGGCGTCGAGCACTTTGGAGACAGCACTATTATAGGCTATCATCATCTTACCCCCCCACACTGCATATGCAGTACTTTCACCAGAAAAATCCACCGCCGTCCATAGTCCCTCTGGTGACAGTCCCCTCAAAGGGCAGTAGCAGACCATCCCAACAAGGGACGTATTATCAGGGGACCCCAAATGAGAACTCCACCATGCAGTGATCTGACCAAGAGACCAGATCCATCTTGAGGTTGGTAATCTCAAGCCCCATTGAGAATACTAAGTCCAAGGCTTGGCCGTGGTAGTGAGTTGCAGAACCAACAGCTTGTGCGAGGCCCAGTGATGTCATTGTCTTGAGGAAGTCATTACCAAAATGTGAGAGTTTGTCATCAACCCAGGCATTAAAATCACCCAGAATCAACCATCTGGGTGACTCCAACACCATATCATTGATGAAGTCCTCAACTTCCTGCAGGAACTCCCCCTCATGCTCTGGAGGACGGTACACAAGGAGGATCCTGTAGCCTGGACCTGGACCCCCACATATGGCCACACATTCAAACAATGAATTAGAACCCATCGGGTGCACAGAGAAATTCAGGTCAGATCTAAACCAGATGGCCACACCCCCACCCCTGCATTCCCTCATCAGGTAGTGCAATACAAAGTATCCAGCCAAGACCGACGCCTCCAAAACTCAACCTGTGTTGCCCCCCAGCCAGGTATCTGTGATGCAAGCCAGATCAACCAAGGAAATCAAGTCTGCCATAATTACAGTCTTGTTCCTCATCAATCTGGCATTGCATTGCAGCATCTGAAGGGGACCAGTGGAGACTGTTGACCTACCTACTACCTGCCGACTTGGTCCAGTGGGAACCTTGGGAATGGGGACCAAACATGTCTGGCTTCTCTCAAGGCCCCATTTTGCCCCAAGACACCTCCTGGATCTGACCACTATGATGCAACTCACCCCCACTGTATCCCCAGTGCTCTGTCACCAACCCACTCACCCCTTACTAAAACCAGCCTCACTGCAGCATCTCACCCCTGTAGCTGGTAAAGAGAGGTCAGAAAAGGGGTGGCTGTCATGCAGTAGAGATGCTGAATAGATAATATGGTGGGGTGCAAAACCCAGGCATATCCTACAGATATGTCTCACCATATTAAAATACCCCAAATTAAATTACCCCAATCCTAAAATACTTTATTTATTTAATTTATTTATTTTATTTCTTGGAATTACAATACCTTTGAGCCAGAGACTCTTTTACAAAGATTCCACGTCTGAAGTGAACACACTGTTACAACAAAAGGACAATTACAAAGTACAGTAACAATGATGCTGAGACAGTTACACATACAAGATCTTAACAGCAGTAAGAAATGGTTACAGTTGGTACAATCAAAAAGGTAAAAATAAAGAGGTACTGTCAGTAGGATGACTTTGTCATAACAAGGTAGCAGGTTCCAATATCAGCAAATGGGCACAAAGCATCATCTGAAGATAAAATTGAGAGAAAAAATACGTAAGTTTACATGTAGGTAACAGGATTTAATCAGGATATCAATGCAGTCAGAAATTGACTTAGTCTGTATTAGAGTGGGGGATAGGGGGAGATGGGCTTGCAAAAGTAGAGGCAACAAAGGCCAGAGATGAAAAAAAGCTAGGCGGTTGGTAGGCAGTGGAGAGGCTGAAAACCTAGTAGATAGGATGAGGTGTGGATAACAGAAAGTTGGGAGGGGAGGAGTGGATACCAGTAAGGGTGGGAAAGGAGGAGTAGATACCTGAAAGGGTGGGAAAGGAGGTAGTAGGGATGAACGGTGGGAGTGTGAGGCATAAGGGAAGTTAGGTTAGGACTGAGAGGGGGTATCAGGTGGGGCAGTCACAGCTGCTAAGCATAATAAGGTGTTGCTGGAGTTTGCATTTGAATGGTTCCTCTCTTGGGTTCGTCCAGTACATCCAAGGGGAGGCCATTCAATGAATTGGGAGCTCTGTACATAAAAGCCCGCTGCACTTGTGACATACAACAAATACAATCCCAGGTCAACAAATCCCCATTCAACCTAAGTCTCTAAGCATACACCTCTCCTACAACCACTATTATTACATTACATACAAAGCTAAAACTATTTATACCCAAGATTAAAACTCACACCACCCCTCCCGATTCAATACCCCCCCAACAAAAATGAAACTTAAAAATATTTAACAAAAGGAGAATCCTTCTTAGAGGGTTGCAGAGGACAAAGTTCAAAAGTCATAGGAAAATGTAAATGGCTCTATATTTGCAGCAATGTCCACATTTTTGAAGAAGACAGAAACACAGCAGTGCTCTCACCACTGTTCGAAGTACACTCAGAAACCAGCAAATGAGTGTAGCTTAGCAAACAAGAAAGTTGCTGTCACCATTCTCTTCTTGCAGAAGTTTTAAACCAAACTGTTTACTATCAAGTACAATTTTCCCCCACTAGAGAGGAGCTCTCGCCATTACTCTATAGGGCTAATCTTTAACACCAAACAGGAATCACCCAGTCATTCTGACTTGTCCTTATTGCAGACCAGTAGCCCTTAGAGGGAAACCCAGCAGAATGCTCGAATGACAGTCTAGGGTACCACAAATATTCCTAGAGCTAAACAGCCCTTAATGAGCTTAAAAGCAGGCCCATAACAGGTCCACAGCAAATGCCAGTGCCATAGTCCTGGACACTACGGATATTCCTACAGTTATTCCTCAGGCCAAACAGCCTCTTGGTGGTATTTTAGGCTGAATCCAAAGTCCAAATGACAGCCATTAACTCCACTGTTCCAGTCATTGCAAAATGTTCTTTGGGCATAAGAGCCCCTCGGTAGCCCAAGACTGCATTTGTTCTTCCAGCAACAGCCACAGATTCCACAACTCTGCAGCTAACTTCGGTCTGCAGTGACACTGCAACCCAAATGCTCCACTAAGGGATTCCTTCCTCCAGGCAGTGGCTGACCCACAGATCAGTTCCCAGCTGACTGCCTCACGTAACCACTCACACACTTGTTTCTGGTCAATCTGTCTTCAGGCAGGAGACGCAGCAATAAGTGGCACCAGCTTTGAAAGAGTAAAGGTCCTTTGCAAAACACCATGATGATACCCTAAAAATAACAAAGCTAACTCCTAAACTTAACTCACTAAAAAGATCCTATCTATACTCTAAACCCTGCACCTCAACACTGCTTACGCTAATAATTTAATAGTTAAAATAATCACTCAGTGGACAAAAGAATCACGTCCAGAGAGCAAAACTAAATTTAAAGAGTCTCCTTACAATAAACTTGTACAAACCTCATAATAAAAACTGAGAGGAGGTTTTCTTGGGTGTGCTAACTAGAGCACAGCTAGATGGTAGCCCAGCCTGGTGGCCATCTTCCTCCCTCTTAGATACAAACATGACTAAAATATATCACTATAAAGGACTGCTCATGATCACGTCTTACATCTAAACAAATGCTAAAAAATGGTTTCCAATGCAATGTCACTGAAGATACAGTATAAGCAAATACAAATGCATCTCACGAGAGTATGACAAAAATGTTTGTCCTTCACTAAGCAGGTACTTGAGGCCTTTACTAATATATTGCATTTTCTATAGTGTCTGAGACAATGATTAGCTGTCATATATACTATATGCCTCACTAGTTAAATACAAATGTGGGGTCTCTAGTAAAGCAAAGTTAAATACACCATTACAACCCATTTCCACTTGCAAAGAGCAGTTACTGTACCTCCAATTTTATGTTAAACAATTTCCTTACATTTATCATACTACTGACCTTGGTGTTTTGCATTTTGTGTTGCATTTTGCATTTTGTTTTTTGCATCAAGGATAGTTGCTAGTATCTGTTTTTTCTGCAAACAGCAAAATGTGCATTATAGAAGTGTCCTTTATAATGACAATTGCATATTTATTTCCCTAGAGTTGATCATCTTATGGGATCATGGAGCATAGTAACATAGCAATTTGAGGTTAAAAGGGATATGGCTCAATCATGTCCACTCCACCCCCACTTCATAAGAAAGGGTGGAGCATGAATGTTGTGCATACTCATAGTGATTTATAGGGATTGCCTACCTACTCTGTTGCCACCTAGATTATTTATTATACTTACTGTAGGGGTGTGGTAGTGCACCTATAGTTATGGTTGAGTTGGCTGTTCAATGTTAAATCCCAATTTTTGCACCTTAATAATTTTGGTATTGTTTGACAAAATAGCACAACTGGGTCTCTGGAGTCTTGACAAATCACTGGTGGGGTCTCCCTTGGGTGTTGTCAACCCTAATGCTCACCCCTCTCCCTGAACAAACAATGTCACAAGTGGTTAGTGGTGGGCAAGGTGGCAAAATTTCACTACACCGAGTAATCCACGAATTTCACCCATTTCGCAGGGAGAAATGTGAAATTTCGCCCATGGAATGGCGAAATTTCACAACAAAAGGCGAAGTTTCTCCGGAAGGTGAAATTTCACCTTGGTGAAATTCTACCAAATGTGGGAAATTTCACGGATTACCCATGTGGTGAAATCGGCCACTTCACCGGCAAATTTTAATTTGCTGCATCTCTACATGTGGTCTTCTTTCTTCACACAGGGCGCTGTGTGAAGAAAACTACAACAGATTGAGCTGGCAACATGTGGCGAGAGACACTTCTCTACCTTTGAAGAGTTTATCACTATGAAGCACTGGCATGGGGTTATACCTTGTGCTTTGGACTGGACGCTATGGGCTGAGGGGGAGGGGTAAGCATTAGGGTTGAGAACCCCAAGACAGACCCCACCACTGATTTGCCAAGGCTCCAGAGATCCCAAACCCTAATGTTTTTTTTCCTTTTGCTGGTTGGGGGTGGTAGTGGGGAGTTAGGGTTGGAAACCCTAATACCACATTTCTCTACTTTTGTGGCATTGTAACCCTAACTGGTGAATTAACAAAGATTTTTTTGCAAAGAATATCTATTTATAGTCACTATAATCTGTTGTGCATATGCTGCACATTCTGTACTTTAGTTCAAAGGCACTTAGAGCCTTGGGAACTGAGCCCCAAATAAAACAAGCATTTGTTAATGCCGAATGTTTGCTTGCTGGTATTAGCATTGCAAGTGCAAGAGTTAGACAGATGCAGAATAGGAATGGCAGTAAAATATTGAACTTTATGTGAACCCCACCTCCACCCTGAAGAGATGGACAGGCATTGGGGTATGCCTTTGGGTTGTCACGCATAACGATCACACCATTTCACCTCACCCTATTCTGCAGACACAAACAAGTGTTGAGGTGTGCCTTGAGCTGTTTGGCTTTACAGTCACCCCATTTCATAAGGACATACACTGAAATGGGTGCAGTATAGGAGAATGGGGTGAACTCTGGGGCTGAAGACTCCAAGGCACACCTCAATGCCTGTCACTGGTTGCAGGATGGGGGTGGAATGGCATGAGCATTACAGCCAGCAATGCCTGTCAGTCTGTACAGGGAGAGATGTTATGGTTAGAAACCATTTGTGACCCCCACCTGCAGGGCTGGATTAACAAGTTGTGGTGCCCTGGGCAATTTTGAATTGTGGGGCCCCCTGTGACTTTACCAATAGGCCGGGGTTCAGGGGCCACCTAGGTCCCTAAAAGATGAATGATTTTTAGTGCCTTAAAATGCATTTGGAGGGCTTTCCAGCTACTCTGAATGCCATTCTTGGGGGGTTAAATAGGTTATTGTTTGATGTTGGATGACTGGAGTACATTCACTCCAAGTGTCAGCACCCAAGCAAAACAATGTGTTACTGGCCTCTCCACACCAACATCTCACTGCCACAGCCCAAATAGATAGTAGCCTGCCCTGTAAGTGTGTAGTGGACAATCCTGACCTCCATAAGAGTGGTCCCAAAGATGACCCCCCAGGGAATTACAAACCAGAAAGTCTGAGCTTTGTCATGTGCAAACTCATAGAGACCATACTAAAGGAAAGGTTGGTAGTGTACCTAGATGAGCATGGTCTGCAGCATGTGAGGCAGGGAGTTTGGCTGTGTTATGAGTATTAAAATTATCCACATTCCCAGAACCCTAGCACATCTTAATTATTTAGGTCAAAGAAGTTATCAAATATTGCAGATGCATGCTATTCAAGGAGACAAACCTTACTCCTCACAGCACCCAAAAATATCAGGTATGGATCTTCTGATTAGAAAAAGGGAAAAGAGTAAATACTTCACATACTGCATAAGAAGTAATAGGTCACTATTCTTGAAAGTTTCTGGCAGCACCAGATCTACCTCCCACCCAGGACACCAATTTGATGCTTCCAATACATCAGATTCAGATTCCTTCATCTTTTCACTACTCCTGTCTACCAACTACCAAGGACTGCAGATTGCTGTTAAAGTGTTGTTGGATTAGCCCCTACTGCCATCCCTCTTGCCCACTCTGGACAGCCTGCCATTTAAATGTGTTGGTCATCCTTGGATCAGTGGGCTGGTGTACCTGGTGTTGTGTCAGGCAGCAGATAGCGGTGGGTACTGTGAGGGACAAGGAAGGTAACCCAGATACAAACCTGCTGTAGCTATTGAGCTACTGTGAATGTTTGCTGGGGTCACAGTACTGACCACAGCAAGAGAGTAAGACCTGAGTAACTTTGGCTGACTGCCCTACAAAACTTCACTGACTGGTGGCATGATCACAAACAAAGCACTGGGGAAAGAAGTGAGAAAAGCTGGCTGGTGCATTGAGAGAGCCCAAATTCCTCTCACTCCCTCTTACTATTAGAATTCTAAATAAAATAAAGTGAGAAGAGAATCATACACTTGAGAGAAGGATAATGTTTGTTATACAGTATGATCATCTTCTCACATCATTTTATTTAGAATGTTTTTAAGTAACTAGCACACTTATGTTACTAACACACAAGCAGAAGTAGTTACAGTCAGTTGCAGTCAGTTGTTCATCAGGAGCATTGTTATTTTTCTTACCTGATAGAAGAAGAAGGGAAATACTGCTCACGCTCCTTGCCGGTGGCTCCTACTACTGTAACTCGACGACAGGCTCTCTCAGTTTCTCAGACATGAGGTGGCAGGCGCATTCCATTCTGCACTGCCTTGGGGCTGGCTGGTAATAATTAAGCTGCTGTTGACGCTTGTGTTTATTTTTTTTGGGGGGGCATTATTAAATTAAATATTTTCTGACTGGACCTTGAGACCCGAGTCACTGGACTAGACCGAGTCAATGTGACGGTCATGGCTGTGGTCAGACAGTGGCCGAGACAGAAGCCACAGGCGCACTCTCTCTCTCTATTGTTGATGACAGAAGAATGGATTTTCAGCTGTCTTAGGGAATGAGTCTGTGTGGTGGTGCATGGCGCCATTTTCTATTATTCAGATGGGACTTCCAAGTGAGCAGGACATGACAGGACCACCATGCAGTGACACAAGGCACGGTGTATGATGCATGGACTACCTGAGGGCAGGGGGACATAAATGTTCTGGTCTGGGTGTGGGAACAGGTGCAGATTATCAGCTGACCTAATTTGGAGCCATTTCACTGGCTAGCATCACCACAAAGAGAAGTCAGTGGGGAAACAAAAACACCTGAGCTGTTTGGATGGTCGAGGGAGGCAGCAGGAAAAATGGTCGGTGCTGGTGGACAAGGACTATCACCCCCCGGGTGGGAAAGTATTGTGGTCAGGAAAGAAGAAAAAAAAAAAGAGGAAATCAGTGGCCCCTCAAATTAGGGGGCCCATGGCAATGGCCCCTTCTGCCCTTTGGTTAATCCGGCCCTGCCCACCTCATGAAAGCATTTGGTACATGTGCTCATGAACAGTGGCACTGTGATTTTGTTAATCTGTCTTGAATGTTGATTTGCTACAGCGACCATGCCATTCTGTGCCAGATGTGTGAAAACACAGTTTGGGCAGGATGTCAAAAATGACAGCTATCCTGTTCATAAGGAGGTGTGAAAAAATGACAATGTTGAAAATCTGGAGTGAAATATTAAAAAGTCTCGAAGTTATGAGCGTGCATGGAAACTGCACACACATGCTCATAATACAGTCATTTTGTGAAATGTTCTCAGCAAATTTTTAACAAAGGCATTTTGGGACCTCCACTCATGAACAGTGTCACTGTGATTTTGTTAATTTGCCCCGAATGCTGATTTTCCACAGCGACCGTGCCATTGTGCGCCACATGTGCGAAACCACATTTTGGGCAGGATGTGAAAAATTACAGCTGCACTGTTCATAAGGAGGTGTGAAAAAATGGCAATGCTGGAAATCTGGAGTGAAAATATTAAAAATTATCGGAGTTACGAGCATGCATGGAAACTGCACAATGCACGCTCGTAATACAGTCATTTCGTGAAATGTTCTCACCAAATTTTTAACATAGGCATTTTGTGACCTCTCCTCATGAACACTGTAACTATGATTATAGTAATCTGTCCAGAACATTGATTTCCCACAGCGACTGCACCATTGTGTGCCAGATGTGCAAACACACATTTTGAGCAAGATGTGAAAAATGACAACTGTACTGTTCATAAGAAGGTGTGAAAAAATGCCAATGTTGAAAATCTGGAGTGAAAATATTCCACATTTGCGAAGTTACGAGGGTGCATGGAAACTGCACAATGCACGCTCATAACACAGTCATTTTATGGACTTTTGTCACCAAATTTTCAACATAGGCATTTTAGGACCTCTGCTCATGAACAGTGTCACTATAATTTTCTTAATGTCTCCCAAACACTGATTTCCCACAGTGACCGTGCTATTCTGCTCCAGAAGTGCGAAAACACATTTTGGCCAGGATGTGAAAAAGGACAGCTGTACTGTTCATAAGGAGGTGTCAAAAAATTCCAATGTTGAAAATCTGGAGTGAAAATATAACAAATTCATGAAGTTACAAGCGTGTGTGGAAACTATGCAGTGCACGCTCGTAACACAGTAATTTTTTTGAACTTTTACACCAGATTTGCAACGTAGGCATTTTGGGAGCCCACCTCATGAATCACTGACACCGTCATTTTGTTGATCGGTCTCAAAAGGTGATTCCGCGCGGTGACCGCAAAATCACCTTTTGGGACTAAATAAAATGACAGTGACTTAATTCACGAGGTGGGGTACCAAGAACCCCATGTTGAAAATTTGGAGAAAAAATTTGCAAAAATGGCTGAGATATCCACCTAAGTTAAAAAAAAAAACATTTGCCATTATTCAGCTTACCGGCATTTCTTCAGTTCGCGGTCGGCTTTGAAGAGTGCAGATGTGTTACCGGTCCACTGATGATCATCATGCAGGGCTCTGGAGGTAGCGGCGGGCGGGGGGTGAGGATGTAGGGTGGTCAGAGGGTGGGTGCGGGCTGGGGAGGGACATGATGGCAAGGGACAGTTTCTTTGTTTCAGGTAAATCAATTTTAAAATTCACCATGGACTGTTTTCTGTTTTTTACAGGTTTTGGCCACACTGGGTGGGCTCCAATGTGGCACATTTGTTTGGGGTTCATGTTAGCCACCTTCTGCAGGCCCCAGGCACAATCGGTGGGCAGTACCAGAAAAATGGTGGAGGGGTTAGCATGCCGACAGGGGATTGGGCACCCTGTCAATAAGCATGTCTTTGTTTGGGGGCATGATGCCGAGTGGGATTGGGCACCCCCTCAGCATACCACAGCAGTAAAGAGGGCACATATGCTGACAGGGGGATTGGGCACCCCTGAAGTCGGCTGCCTAGGGACTGTGAGCAAGCGGCAGGCAGTGAGCCACTGTCCGCCATGTTTATTGAAATGTTACACCAGGCAAGGCATGCCCTGCAATGACGGGTCACTCCCTCATTGCAGTGGCCAATTTGTTTCAACTTGGTGGCACGCTTGCTGAACTAGTGTCAGGAGCAGAGTGCCACTGCATTAGAGAAACATGGCCAAGCCTCAGAATGCAGTGTGGGCATTGGCCACCAAAGTGCCGCACCTCCACAACCCCGCTTCTCTCCTAGGCTGTCACATAATGTTTCTTGCGCATGTGTGCAAGCAAACATAAAAAGTAAATACTACCACTAGTCTTCTCCACAGGGTACAAGATTATTCACTTGGTAAGCAGAAATTTGTCCAAGTTTACCTTAAAGGCCATAACTGCCTTCATGTCCACTGGTAGGCTGTTCCATAGGTTCAACACCCTCTGGAGGAACAAGTGACCCCTAACGGTAACCCTGAATGTATTCCTCTTGAGCTTCAAGCCATGTCCCCTTGTCCTGCTGTAGGATACCAGATGAAAAACCTCAGACTGTTGGATTTTCTCAGTAGCCTTAAGCAGGTAAAAGACTGAGACAGTGTCCCCTGTCAGTCTCCCATTCTCCAAGGTGAAAATGTTAGGGACCTCCAGCCTCTCCTCATACCTTTTGCCCCCTATACCCCTGGTCATTTTTGCAGCCCTGTGTTGCCCACACCCACTCAAATGCCTCAATATACTGTTTACATTGAGGACACCAAAGCAGTTCGTTAACATCTTGCCGTCTATGTATAAGCTTGTTGAAGAAACCATTTTACTAATACAATTTAGGACCACAAATAGAATACTCATTCATTCTAATGGAGAACCCTGGGGAATATAGAATTCCTTTACTCACTAAATTGGTAGATTTCCAATTGCAAGTGTTTTTTTCCAACTTTACTAATGTGCATCCTGGGCAAGATATTCAAAGGGGTTGCACCTGGCGCAACTGAGTAATGCCAACGCAACCCCAAAAATATGCCTGGGGCAATATTCAAAAGGGGGAATTGAGCAGAGCAATTCCTCATGTGCCGGGGCGCAAAGATAATGTATGTGGCACATCTCCACGAGGCGTGCCCATGCATATGCGGCACATCCCAATATTCAGTCTGGGATGTGCGGTGCATATGCTGACTCAACCCCGAGATGCGCCGCATAACGGTGCACAAGGTTGAGCCTGAAAAATATGGCTCAAATGGTGGCCACCCACGGGTGAGCTGCCGTAATGCAAGGCGCATCACAGCAGCCGCCAGTCATGGGTGGTCTCCCCACCCCCAGTACACTATGCACAAGCACCCATAAATGTCCCTGGTAGTCCAGTGGTACCCCTCTCCCTTCCTGACACCCCAATCGCCGTGATCATATTAATTATGTTTCCTTGGTGGTCCAGTGGTTTCCCCCTTCCTGCCCACACCTCCAATTGTTCTTAAATTGTATTCATATTGCCCTGGTAGTCTAATGGTAATCCTCTCCCTGCCCATAACCCCGATCATCTGCAATAAAAGAATAATTCATCCCTGGTATTCTAGTGGTAACCCCCACCCTGCCCATAACCCTGATCACCCGTAATCACATTGGAAAGTACACCCTGGTGGTCCAGTGGCACCCAGCATGCCCCCCACCCCACAGGACCCCTGCCCACCAGCACCCTATCATCGGCGTGCAGCAGCAAACCCCACCCACATACCTCTCGGCTGCCCGCAAATGACAGCTCATAGTACAGCTGCGCCATTGGTCCACTGTGGACCAATGGGCTTGCATCACCTACTAATACTAGTCATTCACAAATTTGGTAGGCAGCGCAGAGGTATGAGTGGGTTTGCTGCTTACAGCCAATGATGGAGGGGTGCTGGGTGAGCGGGGGGGTTCTGTGTGGTGGGGAATGCCACTGGACTTCCAGGGTGTACTTTCTGACGTGATTACTGGTGGTCAGGGTTATGGGCTGGGTTGGGGTTACCACTAGACTAACAGGGATGAATTGTTTATTTATTGTAGGTGATCGGCGTTATGGGCGGGGTGGAGGTTAGCCACTAGATTACTAGGGATGAATTGTTATTTTATTGTGGGTGATTGGGGTTACGGGCAGGGAGGTGATTACCACTAGACTACCAGGGCAATATGAATGCAATTTATGGGAGATCAGAGGTGTGGGCAGGGAGGGGAGCACCTCTGAACCACCAGGGAAACATAATTAATATGATCACAGTGATCGGAGTGTTGGGGGGAGGAGGTACCACTGGACTACCAGGGAGATGAAACTGTGTACCTTTCGGTGATTGGAGGATAGGAAGGGGGTACTACTGCGGTCCCTGGTACAGGGACCACATGCTGCGCAGAGCACCTGGTGCATTTTGCTGGCCAGCCCTGCACAACACATGCAAATGAGGCCATAATGACATGCAAATGGCCCTATTTGCACCTTGCATGTATTATGGCCCCATTTGCATACTACTGGCTGAATATCAGGAATTTGATGCAGTTCCCATTCCTGGTATTCAGCCCTGTCTGGGAGGGATGCGCCAGCGCATCACCAGATATATTCAGTGGAGATGTGCCATGGCTCATCTCTTTTGAATATACTTTATCCTTTGGGTGCACCTGTGCAACGCAGTTGTGCTGCACCACCACATGTGCCATTGCCAGGCACAATTCTGAATTTCGGGGAACCTGTGTTTTAAAGGAGATCGGAAATCATTTTTACATAGTTAATTGCCTTCCATCTTCCTTTCCATGTCAGTTATGTATTCCGATAAGCTTTGACTAGTTTCTGATAAATAAATGATCTAACTCTGGGGTGCCCTCAGATTTACATAGAGGTCCACTTTCCTCAACAGCTACTACTCTTCTTTTCATATTCCTAGGACATTCTATGACATCAGTAACATCATTCCATGTTATTCATCTGAATGACCTGGAATGGTGTAGTTGATGTCATAGAATATTCAGGCAGTATGAAAAGAGAGGGATGAAACTGCTAAGAGAGAGATTCAGGGTAGTTACAAAGCAACAAAATTAGATTATTAATTTGTCAAAAAGGTTAAAACATCAGAATATTGGATAGATACTAAAATGACAACAGCAGGGCAACTGTAGGTCCCCAAAAAACTGTTTTCTATCACCTTTAAACAAAGGCTGAGAACTGAGAAATGGTAGTTTACTCACCTGGTAAAGGTGATTGTGGAGGTATACTTCTCTAATGCACTACACAGTCCTTACATCATGGGTTGTGTTCATCTGATAGGTCGCTTGATGCACATGTGACTTCAAAGAAGTCCGACCCCTTTCATTGGGTGCCTGTCCATTCTGTATCAGTTTGATGTCTTCCAAAGCTGTACCTAATAAGCAGGGCCACTGGAAAATTGCGGAAAAGGTTACCCAAAATTGCGGAGCATTTTGCAAAAATTGTAGGAAATTGCGGGGGTTCTACTATAGACCCTGAGTGCTTCACAATAAATCTTTTAATGTTTTCTGCAGCATATATTAGTCAGTATAAATTGCTAAATGAATTCACTGACACCTGAATATGTTTAAAACACAAAAGTTTATGTTCCTAACAAGAATACTAAACTGATAAGCTGTCATAAGTGTTACCTATCTTCCAAAATTTAAAGGCATCTGCCTCATACAGCGCTAAATAGATTCTATAAAGTGAGCCACAGCAAATAAATATTAAATAAAGCCAGAAGAAATATTTTTTTTGGTTTGTGGCTGTAGAATAATGAAGCCTAATCAACAGCTGTTTACAGTGCTCTGCCAGCTATTCACCCACTTTGGTACAAGAAAAATAAGCAGACAGAGTGGCGAATAATTGAGTTTTAGTAAAATGTTGTTAAAGTGTTTAATGGTCATAACTTGTACTGTAGGTACTGTACACTATTTTTTAAATCACATATTTAAACATTAAATCTGGGGGTTATTGGGGCTGGCAGTATAATCTAGAGGTAAGAGAAACAAGCTGTGAATGAGATGACAACATCTAGCAGACCTGGGTTTGATTCCCACAACCTCCACTTGCATACCGTGTGATTCTGAGCAAGCCACTTAACCGCCTCAGTGCTCCTGGGTCGTACCTGAAAACAGGCACTTGTGCCTAGTGGGCCTTATGTGGTTTACCAAAAAATATAAAAAAAATACCAATATATTTTTACTGCATCATACAGTAGTCAGAGTACCCTGTAATTTACCTTTGTTTTACTTTGGCTGCAATGATTTTGTTTAGTTAAAGATAAATATTCACATACATTTTGTGTTTTATAAGCTTGTTTTTAGACTTTAGTTAGGTTTTTATTGTAGTCTTGCATGTGAGCATCTTGAGGGTAGTTGCTAAGAGTGAAATCACTGTTACCAGCTAGCTTATTCAAGTTTAAAATTGGCAGGGTCATCCAAAAATCCTCAGCTGTTTGAATCAAAACTAGTCTGAATGAAAGTATGCTCACAAGGAAAAACTTGCCCTGCCACTTACAAAAAGGCTTCATAGTTAGCACCCTATTTAAGTGAATGGGATAATTTGCACCTTTTCTCCCATCTTTTGTTTCAGTCTGTGTGTCAATAAAAAGTTTTCTGATAGACTGCTTCACCACAAAACAAATGTTAAGTGTTTAAGTGTATTTATGCTTG
The DNA here is from genome assembly GCA_016271365.2 of Neoceratodus forsteri. Lineage (NCBI taxonomy): Eukaryota > Metazoa > Chordata > Ceratodontiformes > Ceratodontidae > Neoceratodus > Neoceratodus forsteri. Next base: position 1,646,723,931 of record CM057450.1, read on the forward strand.
GCCAGTGTATTGTGAAGCCAAACAAGACAAAGATTCAAAAGAAATCAGCGTCACATAAAACCCTTGCTCTACCTTGCACTGCATTGTTTGGGCCAAACCCAAGTCTGCATGCAAAATTGCCAATATATTGAGAGTATTTTATTAAAAATGTTAATACTTTTTACACAGTTCAATAGAAAAACTCAAAAGTTGCAAGAAATTGTGAAACATGTCAGTTTTTGTGGAGAATGGTGAAAATTGCAGATTCCACAAAAAAATTGCTGCCGCAATTTTCCAGTGGCCCTGCTAATAAGGAACTAAATACTTTCTGGCTTGTTAGCACACTGGCATACATGCACACATATTATATATATAGATATATATATATATATATCTATATATATATATATAGATATATATATATATATATTATTATAGGGGTGCGGTCATGCCCCTATATTAGGGTTGAGTAGGTACCTCTATGTAAAACTTGAAATTTTGCACATTAATAACTTTGGACCTATTCAATGGATTTGCATGAAATTTGGTGTGTATGGTGGGGCATGGTAGCTCTCTTGATTTGCCAAATTTCATTTCAGTCAGACTTATGTTTTTTGCGGACCAGTTATGTGGGCAGTTTGTCCATGGTGCTGCGTGGCCATCATGTGCTGTGCCACTCTGTGACTTGGCTCACCTGAAAGAGCTTTAGTCAAGGAATATGCCACTTTTTGTTTGGTGAAAAAATATTAATCCATTCAAAAGTTATTAAACTTTTAAGTTCCCATTATAAGTCAATGGGAAAATTTATATGGTTATTTTGCGAAAGAAGAATGGGGTTTTGGCCATTTGGTCCCTCCTCATGATCAAAGAATTTGCAGGCTCATGATCAAAGAATGTTTGATCGTGAGGAATTCCCTGATGGCCTTCCCATCATCTTGTTTTTCAGTTTGTGGTCAGAAAAATGTAAATATCTTGGCTCAGGAGTGACTCCTGAAGTAAAACTTGGATGGGTTTTGCTCAGGGGGCTTCGCTCTATCGAGCCATGCCTGTGGTTTCTTTCAAAATATTCAAAAGATAGAGTTTTCAACTTTTTTATTCTTTGATCGCAGCTCGCTAACTATCTTTAATCGCGAGCCTGCAAAGTCTTTGATTGAGAGATTCTTTGACAGCAATCTTTGATCGCGAGTTCGCAACTAGATGGCCCATTGAAAAAATCTATTTTCTCAGCTCAGGGGTGGCTTATTAAGCCAAATGAGGGTGGATTTTGCTCAGGGGGCTTCGTTCTGTTGAGGCATGGCTGTGGTTTCATGTATTTTTGGCTAAGAATTGAGTTTTACCATTTTTTATTCTTTGATCATGAGCCTACAAATTCTTTGATCTCAAGATTCTTTGACCACGATCTTTGATTGCAAGGTGAAGACCAGATGGCCAGATGAAAAATTCAAATTTCTCAGCCCAGGGGTGACCTAGAAACTCAAACTAAGATGGGGTTTGCTCAGGTGGCTTCGTTCTATCAAGGCATGGCTGTGGTTTCATGTATTTTTGCCTTAAAATTGAGTTTTACCATTTTTTATTCTTTGATCACGAGCCTGCAAATTCTTTGGTTGCAAGCCTGTAAATTCTTTGATCGTGAGATTCCTTGATTGCCATCTTTGATCATGAGGGAGTGACTAGATGGGCAGATTTGGAGGGAGCAGGTAGCCTAATTTTAACAAATTTTTAAATTAAATATCTTGGAAATGGTTTGGTCTTTTGACTTGAAATTTGGAGGGTGTTGAGGGGATGTCTGGTACATTTGAATTATGGTGTTTATGTGTCAGACAATACATTTTTAGCAGAGATATTGTGTGGCGTAGTTTACTTTTTCTGGACAGTGTTTTCCATTCTGGTACTAGCTTGAAATTTATATAGTAGCTACCCTTACTGCCATGGATGTACTTTTCAGTCGTTAGGTGTCTAACATGTAAACAGGTGTGGAATTCTGTAGAAATGTGCAAGTTGGTGGGAGCGTGGGTCCCAACTTTCTACTTTTCTATTCTTTCTCAAAAAGTAAGGAAATTCTATGCAAAAAACTTTGTTAATGCATAGTTTAGGGTTAAAACACAAAAAGTCAGGACATGAGACATTTAGGGTTGCCCCCTGCCCCCCTGGAACCGCCCATCATCATAGTATCATAGTATCATAGTAAAAGCCAGCAGAATAGGCCCCATGGTCTATCATGTCTGCTTGGAGCTAGCCCCCTACTGGGAGCTCGCTTCTCCATCCCCCAGCCCCAGAGGTGGCCCTCTCTGGCCTCAGCTTCCCCTGTACCTGTCCCAACCCTTCTTGAATCCTTCCACTGTGGTTTCTTCCACCAGACTCCTGGGCAGTGCATTCCATGGTTCCACCACCCTCTCTTTGAAGAAGTGTCTCCTGCTCTCCCCCCTTCCAGCTTCCACTCATGACCCCTGGTAGTTCCCCTCTTTTTAAGCCTGAACACTTCCCTGGCTCTGCCCTTATTTATCCTCTTTACATACTTGAAAGTCTTTATCATGTCCCCTCTGTCCCTCCTCTCCTCCAATACGTACAGACTGAGTTCATCCAGTCTCTCCTCATAGGTTCTACCCTCCATGCCCTGAATCATCCTGATCACCCTCCTCTGGACCCTCTCCAGCAGCCCTATGTCCCTCTTAAGATGGGATTTCCAGAACTGCACACAGTACTCAAGATATGGCCTAACCAAGGCATCATACAGAGGGAGGATCACCTCCCTCCTCCTGGAGGTAATCCCCCTGGTTATGCAGCCCAGTATCCTGTTTGCTTTTGCTGCAGCTCTTCGACAATTCTCTGTGTTATTCATTTTGCTGTCCACCACTATCCCTAAGTCCCTCTCGCCCAATGTGACTTGCAGTGTGGTCCCCCCAGGGTGTGTGCATGTCCTGGGTTTCTGACCCCCAGATGCAGCACCCTACATTTCCCTGCATTGAACTTCAACCCCCTCTTCCTTGTCCACCCCCCAGGGTATCCAGATCCCCATGCAGGACCTCTCTCCCCTCCTGCCCATCTGCCAGTGCTCCCAGTTTTGAGTCATCCACAAAGAGACTCAATCTACTCCTAACACCCCATCCTATGCCCGTGACATAGGAATTGAACAGGAGTGGCCCCAGGACCAAACCCTGGGGGACCCCACTGATAACCCTCTTGGAGGAGGAGACTATCCCTCCAATCACCACTCGCTGCATTCACCCAGTAAGCCAGTTTTCCACCCACCTGAGCAACTGCCCTCACATCCCCATCCCTCCCAGCTTTGTTAGTAGGCCATTGTGGGGTACCGAATCAAACGCTTTACTGAAATCCAGATAGAGGACGTCCACTGGCCTATGTCAGTCCAGGGCACCTGTCACCCAGTCATAAAACTCCACCAGGTTAGTCTGGCATGACCTCCCCAGAACAAAACCATACTGCCTGTCATCCAGGTGCCCCAACTTTTCCAACTGCCCCGCAGCCTCTCCTTGATAATGCCCTCCATAACCTTGCCTACCACAGACGTTAGGCTAACAGGCCTATAATTCCCCATCTCCTGTCTCAGCCCCCCCTTGTGGATAGGCACCACATGAGCCACCTTCCAATCTTGAGGCACCCACCCTATCATCAGGGAGATGTTGAAGAATGAGGCCAGTGGAGCTGTCATCACATCCACTAGTTTCTTCAGCACCCTTGGATGCAGCCCATCTGGCCCCAGTGCCTTCTCAGCCTTTAGCCACTGGAGGGCCTCTCTCACCCTATCCTCTGTGATTTCACCCTCCCATCCCCCCTCCTCATGCATCCTCTCCTCCCCTTCTAGATACGACCCATCCCTGGCCATAGTCTCATCCTGTCCTTCAGTCTCCAACTGACCTCCTGGTTCAGTGGGCTCCTCTACCTCCCATCAGGTTGGAAAGATCTCCCACCTCCCCTGGTAAAGACAGAGGCAAAGTACTCATTTAGCACCTCTGCTTGTTCCCCAGATTCCTGCACCCATCCCCCCCAGTTCTAATCCTGCTGATCTGTCCCTCACTTTTCTTTTCTCCCCTATGTATCTATAGAACCCCTTCCTCCCATAGGTATCCTTGGCCAGGTTAAGCTCCTTCTTCACCTTGGCCCCCTTACCACCCTGGTAACCCTCTTAGCCAGGAAATCATACTCTCACCTCTCCCTAGCCCCCCCTTGAGCACTTTAAGCATTCATAGGCAGACTTTTTCCTCCCTCACCACCTCCTGCATCTCCCAGGTCCACCAACACAGCTTACTGGCCCTAATTGCTTGCGCCTTACATTTGCACAGGCCCTAGAAGCCTCCTGCATCCCCTTCTTAATGGTCTCCCACAAGCTACCAACATCCATGTCTGGCCTTATTTCATCCAAGCACCTTTAAGAATCCTTCCCAAGTCCTCAAAGTCCACCCACCTGAAATCTGTTACAATCATCCCGAGATTGTCACTAGATGATGGGTAAGCCTTAAAGGAGACCCAAATGTCACCCCATTCTTCTTTACTGTGGCTTGTGAATATGATTACACATGGAATGGGGTGACATTTAGGCCTCACAACCCCAAGGACACACCCCATCAGCTGTCAATCTCGGGATGATGGGCCGGTCTGGGGGGGTAAGGGGTAACCCTAAACATCTCATTTCCTGACTTTTTGTGTTTTAACCCTAAATGATGCATTAACAAAGTTTTTGGCATAGAATATATATATATATATAGAGAGAGAGAGAGAGAGCGTTAAAGAGAGAGACCCTTTAGTCGATGTGTAGATCAAAAAAAACAAAGATGTCCTTTATTTCCTATTGATACACTTTAAATCTCTCCAGCTCATTCGGCATGCTGAACTTATATGTGCAGTTACCTTAATGTGACAATCTACAGGGTGGGTTTTGGAGTGCCTCAGAGATGTACACCCCCACAATCACCTTTACCAGGTGAGTAAACTACCATTGTGGGGGATAATCTCTGAGGCACTCCACAGTCCTTACATCATGAGTTTCATTTGAAAAAGCAGTACACTTAACTCAGGGTGGGGTAGATTAGTCATGTTCTGGTGTACTGGTTTTGGCAGCATTGAACACTGAGCAGCCAAAATTGGCCTTAGAGTCTTGAGACATGTCAATTCTGTAGTGTCTTGCGAATGTGTGTAGGGATCCCCATGTGGCTGCTGCACATATTTCATCTATAGTACCCATGTTTCTCTCATCCCATGAAGTGGCCACTGCTCTGGTGGAAAATGCTTTGATACCTGATGGGGGCATTGAGTTGTTTGTCTTGTATGCCTCTGTAATAGCTGTCTTGAGCCATATCACTATGGTTGAGCATGAAGCAGGTTGACCTTTCCAGTGGCCTTGCAGGATGATGAACAGTCGGTCTGTCCTGCGTATATTGTTTGTCCTTGTAACATATCTACTCATTACCCTCTTCATTCCTAACATTTGAAGTTGTGGTTCCTGTGCCACTTCCTCTGTGGGCATATGAGCTGGCAATCTGATGGTTTGTTTGGTGTGGACTGGGGAAACTACTTTCAACACAAAGGATGGAATTGTTTTTAGGGATACTCTGCCTTTGTGAAACTCTAAGTGAGGAACCCTGCATGATGGGGCCTGTAATTTCCTTATGCTCCTGACCAAACAAATTGCCACCAGAAACACTGGGCCCAATTCCAAAATGGGTATGCATGTCACAAGGTGACTTACACCAAACCCAATGGTGCAAGTTGCACTTTGCAACATGCTTAACGCCATTAGCTATTCCAAGATGCAGCCTGCGCCATGGCATGGGTGGCCTGCATCCAAGGGGCCCTTCTGCCAGCCGCAGCCCCTATGGCATGGTGGAAGGGGGTTTATTACAGCACCTGCACCGTATTCTGAAAGGGCATCTGCCGTAACCCACTTATGCCATTCCAGGGCACACTGCACCAATGCAGGGTTAGACCACCATTAGCTGGTCTACGGGGCATCTGTTGTGGCAAAATGACAGTTGCTCCCCCTGCAGCACCTCAAAATGCACACAGCCATGCCCCACAGATCCCCCCATCACAGTGCTACCCCCCTGCAAGTCTGGGTGCCACTCTGGTCCATTTTTTGGTGTGCCCCCTTGCACCTGTGCCACACTGCCTACTCCTCCCATGGCCCCCAGGGGATTGTGGGCTTGTTTCAGGGAAGGGGGGCTTGGGGGTGGCTGTTCCTCATGGTCTGTGGCTTGCGGCACCCAGGTCCATTGTGTGATTCCCATGGCGCAACCCTGCGGCTGTTGCAAGTCTCAGGATGTAAGTGCCGGGGACACTGCCTGTCCTGGAATAGGGCACAAGGTCACTTTTGTAACAGTGCATGTCGCATCTCGCATATGCCCGCGAGTTGCAACATACATCTTAGAACTGGGTCCTCTGTCTTTATGTTTAGTCATTTGGGTGTTATGGAGTCCAATGGCACAAAGGTGGATTTGTCATCACTTTGAGTACTGGATTGAGGTCCCAGGGCATGGTTATCGGTCTGACTTTACGTCAGATGTTGGTGACTGCTTTTAGGAGTCAAACAATGCCTTGGTGTTTTCCTGCTGCTGCCCCATCTATGAGGCCCCTTGCTGTGCCAATTGCTGCTACCTGCACTCTCAGTGAAGATGCTGATAAACCTTTGTCCAGCCCTTCCTGTAGAAATAGTAGTATATCTGTCATTGCTGATACTTGTGTGTGCATGTCTTTACTTAAACACCATTTTTTGAATATGTTCCAGTGTCTTTGATAGGTTGATGCGGTGGAATCTCTCCTAGACCTGGTCATGGTGTCGATGACCATAGGGTGATAACCTGCTTTCAGCAATCTCTCCCTTTCAGGAGCCAAGCTGTTAGCTTGAGGTTGTGAAGGTTTGGATGATATACTGGCCCCTTGCTAAGGATCTCCAGTCTGTATGGGAGAATCCAGGGATGATCCAGGGCCATTGCCACTATGGTGGCAAACCAGGATCTCCTCAGCCAGTAAAGGGTGACGAGGATCACCCCGTCCTGGCTTGGTGGATCTTCTTTAGAACCTGTGGAATCAGGGGCAGTGGGGGGAATATGTAGGCCACATGGAAGGTCCATGTCAACAACAGTGTGTCTTCTCCCATGGATCTGTAGTCCTTGTAGCAGGAGTAAAATTTGGGGTATTTGTTGTTTTTGTTGATGGCCATTAGATTGATTTTCACTGGTCCCCAATGCCTGCTGATGGATTGAAATATCTGATGGTGCATTTTCCATTTGCCTGGATGTATTTGATGATGGGTTAGCCAGTCCATCGTTGTGTTCAGTTTGCCTGCTAGGTGTATTGCTGAAATGTTGGTGAGGTGTTTTTGAATGGATGGAATGAGCTTTGCTGCTTCCTTATGCATTGCCCTGCTTTTTGTTCCCCCTTGCTTGTTGATGTACGACACTGTCACTTGGTTGTCCGATATGATGAGTACATTCTTGCCCTTGATCTCCTTGTTGAAGTGGAGTAGTGTTAGGAACACTGCCTTTATTTCTAGGATGTTTATTGGTAATTTTGTCTTGGGCAAGGACCATTTTCTTTTTTTTTTTAAATTGAATACATTTTTATTGATTTAAGTATATATATCATTACATCCCAATAATACATTTGCATCAATAGAAGTCATACTGAGCATGTACAGGGTGTCTCATTACATTTTCTTAGAAAAAATGTTCATAGTATGTAGCTATTGATAATTCTCACAACAAGCTTTCCAGCATCATACAAGACTGATTCTTAAAAGTGGTGCTCGAAGCTCAGGGTAAGACTATGTAAAATGGTGCATACACTGTTAGGTATACTCTAAAAGGGGGACTAGAAGTCCAGCAAAGTTAAGAATTGGGCAAAGGGATATAGAAAAAGGAGAGAGTTAGAATCAGGAGCAAGGTGTGGGGTGGGTGAAGGAAGAGGGAAAGTAGTCAATGAATTAACATGTTGTGAACGAGTGATGGGGTGTACCGCTTCCCATATCGTAATGCTAAAAATGAAAAGTGAGAATATGAAAGTATCCAGCTGTCCAGTACTACTTCTCCCTAGGAAACAAAGTCGGTGTAGCGATTAAATTGATATAGGACCCACTTTTGCCACCTGACATCGAAAGCAGACGTAAGTGATTTCATTTTGGCCAAAAGCCTCTCCAGAACATATACTTCATAAGTCAGTTTCCTCCAGGCTTCCTTACTAGGGAGAGCTCATGAAAGCCAAAGTGTGGTTATCATGGCAAGGACTATTTTCCTTTCATGGACTTGTGTCCTGTTGTTGTCCCCCAACCTGTTAGGCTGGTGTCTGTGTCTATTTTGATGTCCAGCTGGATGTCCAGTGGCATCCCTCTCATGAGATTGTGTTTGCTTGTCCACCACAGTAGCGAGTGTGTCACCTGTGGTGGTAGTGAGACATTTTTTGAGAAGTCTAAGTCATATGTTGTTCCTTGTTTGATCAGGAATGAGAGCAGGGGGTCTCATATACCATCTTGCATGTGGAATCATGTCTATGCAGGAAGACATGAGCCCTATAGCTTTTGAGATGAGTTCCAGTGATGGACATTTGTTCATTCATATCTGGGATAATAGAACAATCAGGTTGGTGACCCGTTTCTCTGATGGTTGTACTATCCCCATTACTGTGTTGATTAATGTGCCCAGGTGCTCTAAGAATTGGCTGGGTGAAAGGCAACTTTTATCTTGGTTTATGACCCAACCATGGCTCTCTGGGCAGTGGATTGCTGTCTCCATCTCTCTGATGGATTGCTGAATTGACCTTGTTCTGATTAGCCAGTCGTCTAGGTATGGGATGACCTGAATGCCCTGCTCTCTTAGTTTTGATGTTAGCACTATTGATACCTTTGTAAATTCCAGAGGAGCTGAAGCCAAGCCGAATGGGAGTACTTTGTACTGAAAGTGATGTCCCAGGTTGTGGAACCTGAGATACCTGTAGTGTGATGGTCCTATGGGAATATGGAGGTAGGCAACTTTCAGGTCTATGGATGTCAGAACATCCCCGGGGTGGAGGGCCTTCAGAGTGGATCGAATTTTCTCCATCTTGAATGGCTTGCACATTGCGATTTAGGAACTTTACCTCTAGTAGTGGTTTTAAGTCTCCTTTTTTCTTGGCCACTGTGAAGAATATCAAGTATATCCCTAGGCCTCTGTCTGGGGGTGGTACTTCCTCAATCAATGTCTTTGTTCTGTAGTAGCTCTGTCAAGACCTTGCGTATCTGTCCTGGTCTTATTTTGTGTTCGGAGACTGGGGATATAATTAGTCTATTTTGTCTGGGTATCACTGAGAATTCTATGGTATACCCCTATTGAATTATTTCTAGTACCCACCTGTCTTGTGTTGATTGTCGTCATGCTTTGGGGAACTGCATTAAGTGGGTGCCTACTGGGATGTTTAGTTAACTCCTGTAGCCGTGATAGTTATTTATTTTATTTATTGTTTATTTATTGAATATAATCAGAATTACAATCCTTTGAGTCACAGACTCTTTTGCAAAGGCTCCACGTAAGTTACAGGGGGTGGAGGGTAAACAAATACAGAAAAACGAACATAAACAAGCAGTATTCGTATAACAGTACTGGTAGTGCAGTCCAGGCTTTAACTTAGTTAACCGGTGACAGTAGTAGGCAGCATTCTGGATATCCCTTGTCTGAGATGTGCATGATGCTGATTCTTGGGATCTAGAGAGACCCTGTGTCAGGTATTTGGAGGGTTTGAAAACACAAGAGGAGGGCAGTGTTAGTCACAGTCACATTTAGCTGACTCAAATAGTTGAGCTTTGAGGCCTGATTTGAATAGGGAGAGGCTATGAGTCTGAGAGATAGGGGGTGGTAAAGTATTGAGCCAAAGAGGGGCACGGTAGCAGAAGGATCTTTGCCAAAGGGATGTTCTGCAATGGGGGACCAGAAATGAGGAGTTTGCTGCAAGCCTTGTATTACGCCTGAGGGGGGATGCACTGATAATGGAGAGAAGGCCAACGGGGGCTAGCTGGAGATGTATCTTTTTTGCTAGGATGCAGGTGCAGTGCTTTAGTCTTTCTTGGAAGTTTAGCCAACCAGCCAAAGCATAGAGCTCACAGGTATGAGTTAGTCTATCACTGCCGGTGACTAGGTGGCAAGCTTTATTCAAGGCAGTGTTAATGCTACATAGTGTGGTGGGTTCAGCAGAGCCATATATCACTATCCCATAGTCAACTAGGGAGAGGATTGATGAGGAGACTGCAAGATGCATGGCCTGTGTGGTAAGCAGTGTTTAAGTCTGTAGAGGATACCCACTCTAGCATTGACAGCAGAGGAGAGAAGTTGTATGTGACTATGGTAGGAGAGGGAGGTATCTATTGTGATACCCAAGTATTTAAAACTTGTAACATGTTCAAGTGGAGTGCCTTGTGTGTTTTTGATTAGGAGTGCTGACTGACTGTGTGGACATTGATGGTGCGCAAAGATCATGGACTTAGTTTTTTGATAGTTGATGATCAGGCGGTATTCAGTGAACCAGGTTTCTAGCTCCCTGAAGAAACCCTGTAGGGCTAGTTGGAGGACGCTCAGTTTTGGTTATTTCCAAAACACTACCACATCATCAGCGTAGAGTAGTAGGTGACCACTGCATGACTTGGGGAGAGAGAGTTTAAAAAGAGGGTGAATAGTAGAGGGCCCAGTATAGACCCCTGTGGGACCCCAGAGCAAGCTGTTTTGCAGGAGGAGATGGTGGTGTTTATCCTGACTTGTTGTGACCAGCCTGAGAGGTGATCCTTGAACCAGGCAGTTGCCTCTGAGACCACATTTAGTTGTGGAAGGACACAAAGCAGTAGCTCGTGACTGACCATGTCAAATGCCTTGGTCAGATCCACATAGATCGCACCTGCTATAGAGCCTTGGTCTAGGGCCTCATGGATGAATGAGGTGAGATCAGAGAGTGATGTGATGGTACTATGGCCAGTCCGGAAACCATGCTGTTACCGGCAGAGAAGGTTGTGTTTAGTTAGGTGTTCTGTTAGCTGGTCCGAAACTATTTTTTCCAGTGCTTTGGAGAGAGGTGGAAGTATCAAAATTGGTCTATAGTTGCTTTTGTTAGCGGGGTCACCACTCTTCAGGATAGGAGTGATATGGCTCTCTTCCAGGTTGAAGGGAATTGACCTAGGCATAGTGAGATGTTGAGAATTTTAGTAAGGTGGGGTAATGTGATATCCAGGGTCAGCCGAATGAGTTTAAGATCTAGGGAATCATTGCTCTATTGGGTATTGGCGATAGCTTTGGAAATGTAGTGTTTGCCTCGAGGCAGGAGATGACTCTCAGCCTGAAGGGTATCGTATTGTTGTTACACGAGGTGTCGGGGGAGGGGGGGGGACAGGGTGGAAGTAGTTAGGAGGGAGAATATGGGAGAGGTCCAGAAGGTGGAGTTGAGGGCTTCTGCGATAGTGGAAGGATCCTGGGAGATATCCCCATTTATAGTGAGTTGAGTGGGGTTGGGGGAGCAGGATTTCCCACTGAGTTCTTTTATATTGTCCCAGAATTTTTTACCTTCTCCCCAGGAGGAGGTTAGGGTTTGTTGGTAGTAATTAGCTTTTGCCTGCCGTAAGGCCCAGGTACATTTGTACACGGTCTTATGTGTGCCCTGCAAGCTGTGGAAGTTGTGCCCCTGCCCCTGTTGGCTCCTCCCCTACCTTGGAACCTGTTGTAGTTGTTGGCAGGTGGGTAGGAAGGCATGAAATTGTTTCCTCTGTATCCAGAGTGTCCTCTCCTTTTGTCACAAAAGGAGTGTGTACAAAAATTTTGTTGGGCTGGGAGATATGTGGACCTGCTGAGTTTATCCTTCTCCAGTGTCTTGCCATCCTCTTTGCTTTGATATACTTTTCTAGGCCTTCTGCAAACAGGAGTGTACCTTTGAAATGTAATTTGAGTAACATGGCTTTGGAATCATTGTCTGCATTCCAGAATTTCATCCTTAAGGATCTCTCTGTCCTGCTGAGCAGAGCTGCTGCTCTAGCATTAATTTTGAATGAGTCCACCACCATGTCTGCTAGATATTTGGTAAATAAGACAGCATTCTCTAGCAGTTGTGCCACCTTTGACTTTGGGGCCATGCTTTTTATTGCCTCTTCCAGCCACTCCAACTGGGCTCTTGTCACATTGATTGCTATAGTTACTGCCCTGGCTCCGAGCCCAGATAGATAAAAGCTATTTTTCAATATATCTTCCAGTTTTCTGTCTACATGATCCTTGAGTCCAGAGGCTGTCTCCATAGATAGCATGGACTTTTTACTTAGGGAGCCAATTTGTGGGTCTATTGTGGGAGGAGTGCACCAAAGTTCCAGTTTGTCCACCTGTACTTGGTGCATTTTGTCCCATGATCTCCTTTCAGGGAAGCATGCTTGGTCTGAAGACTCCCATTCCTTGTTTACTACTTTGTCAATGGACTCGCAGACAGGGAAGATGTCTACCTATTTGGATGATGGCTGTAGTGATGGGAGTAACTTGGATTGGGGTGGAGGTGCTGGAGTGTTAAAGCCAATTGTGGTCATGATGTTACAAACTAGTGCCGATATTTAATCTAGGAAGCACCACTTTGCAGTCAGGGATTGGGGCTCTATTTCCATCTCCTCCTCATCCTCTGAGTTATTATTGGAGTCCAGTTGTGATGTCTGAGGTCTTGGCCTTATTGGAACTTGATTCCCTGAGGTGGGAGTGGTAGGTTTGTGGGCCTGGTTCCCTGGAGTGAGTGTTGCAGGGGTAGGCACTGGTATAGGCTCTGTCGGGGTGGGGAAACATGGGCCTGTCAGCTTGGACAGTTTCTCTAGCATAGCTGTCTTTAGTTGTTGTTGAACTTGTAGCACCTGTTCGTTTTGTAGTAGAATAATGTTAGTGTCTATGCTCTGTCCCATCATTGGGGAATTGTTGGGTTGTCCAGTAGGCAGAACCATTTGGTTGCCAGTTCTGCTGTGATCTTCTCCCACATCCTCCTCTTCTGTTATGTGATGGGGGTCTCCTGTGCAGGGAGTGAATAGTCACCCTAATTGGGCTGCAGGGATTAGAACGTTGCAGAGTCTGTAGCATTTAATTTTTGCCATTTTTCTGTAGGGAGAAGGGAACAATAGGGGAACATGGTTAGGACTGCTGGAATGATGTCCCCATACAGCAATAGTGTTATGCTGATATAAAATATTAACCATGTCTATGCTGGGTCTATTACTGGAGCTTGTTTTGGTATATATCTATATCTATATATAGATATATATATATTCATTCTATGCAAAAAATTTAATTAATGCTTAAGTTAGGGTTATTCTACAGCAAAAAAGTGAGGAAATGCGACATCGGGGTTCCCACCCCTTGCACCCCACCCCACCCTGGCCTCACCAACAGGCATCGGGCTGTGAGTTGGGGTCATCTGCCCTAACTCTCACCCCATCCCATATGTAAACAAGCTGAGGTGGTGCAGTGTAGGAGAATGGGGTGAGAGTTAGGGCCGACGACCCCAACTCACAGCCCGATGCCTGTTGGTGAGGCCAGGGTGGGGGTGAGGTGCAAGGGGTGGGAACCCTAATGTCGAATTTTCTCCCTTTTTTCCACAGTAAAATAACCCTAACTGATGCATTAACAAAGTTTTTTGCATAGAATTTCCTTACTTTTTAAAAAAGAATAGAAAGTAGCTGCTAGTTGGTGGGAGCTGGCCCCAATCGGGCCCTACGCTCCCACCAACTTGTAAGTGTAGGGCCATATTACACAGCTGATGACTAAAATGTACAGTGACAACAGCACAACCAGACACTATGCAAATATTAACGTAGTAGAACAATAGAAAACACTGTCCGCAAAACATTAACTGTGCCACACAATCTCTCTGCAAAAAATAAATTGTGCAACACATAAACACTGCAATTCACGTCTACAGGACATCCCATCAACACTCTCCAAATTTCAAATGAAAAGACCAAACTGTATCCGAGATATAACATGTCACAATTTGAAATTTTCATTCGTCAGACTGGCACAGTATCCTATCAATTTCAAGGCACCACCACAAGCAAACCGCTGTCCGCAGAACGTAAACTGCGCCACGCCATATCTCCAGCAGAAAAAGTTTTCCTGACACATAATTACTGTACTTTACATGCACAGGACATGCCATAAACACCTTCCAAATGTCAAGTAAAAAGACCCAACTGTGTCCAAGATATTCAATGTTAAACATTGGTAAAATTATAAAAAATCTGGCTATTTTGTCCTGCCATCACGATCAAAGATGGCGCTCAAAGAATCTCATGATCAAAGAATTTGCAGGCTCGTGATCAAAGAATTTGCAGGTTCATGAACAAAGAATAAAAACTTCTGTAATTTAAAGAATTGAAAGAATTGCAATAAACCACTGCCATGGTTCGACAGAACGAAGCCCCTGGAGCAAAACCCACCCTCATTTGACTTCATAGGGCACCCCTGGGCTGAGAAAATGGATTTTTTAATCTGGCCATCTAGTCCTACCATCATGATGCATGATCGCGATCAAAAAATCTTGTGATCAAAGAATTTGCTGGGTCGCGATCAAAGAAATTGCTCGCTCGCGAACAAAGAGCGAGGGATGAGATGGCCAGATTTAAAAATGTATTTTCTCAGCCCAGGGGTGCCCTACAAAGTTAAATGAGGCTGAGTTTTGCTCAGGGGGCTTCATTCTGCCCCATCTGAATAAAGAAAATCATCTTTTAAATATCCCTGGTAGTCTAGCACCCCCCATCATAATAAAATAGATAACGATCTCTAGTAGCCCCCAATGTCTATGTCATACATAGTGTTTTTTATATCCTGGTAGTCTACTGGCCCCGATCTGCATAAAATAATAATTGTAATTCACATCCCTGGTAGTCTAGTGGTCCCCCTCCATCATAATAAAATATATTACCATCTGCAATTGCCTGGTAGTCTAGTGCCCCCCAATGCGAATTTGATAAATATTGTTTTTATGTTCCTGATAGTCTAGTGTCCCCGATCTGTATTAAATGATAATTACTGTTCATATCCCTGTTAGTCTAGTGGCCCTCCCATCATAATAAAATAAATAAGGGTGTCCAATTCCTGGCAGTCTAGTGATCCCAACCCCCCACCCAGCGCCTGCCCACCAGCACCCTCCACCCTTCCGAAACCAGCGACTGGCACAACCCTCCTCACCTCCATGGCCAGCTGCCGACTGTGTATTACAAGCACTAATGAAGAGGCACTCTGAAATTATTTCTGAGCGCCTCTCTTGCATTAGCAATGGTAATACACACAGTCAGCGCTGGCCATGGAAATGAGAGGTGGGCTGTGCCAGTCACCAGCTGGGGAAGGGTGGGGGTGCTGGGGTGGGTTGGAATGGTATGGGTGGCACCCCTGGCTGAGAAAATTAACTTTTAAATCTGGGCCATCTTGTCCCTCGCTCACGATGCACGATCGCGATAAAAGAATCTTGCGATCAAAGAAATTGCAGGCTCGCGATCAAAGACCATTAGCGAGCCATGAACGAAAATTTCAAAAGCTCAGAACTCTATTTTTAGACTGATTTTGATCAATCCAAAGACATGGCTCGATAGATCAGGGTCCCCTGAGTAAAACCCATCTAAGTTTTACTTCAGAAGTGACCCCTCAGCCGAGATATTTGTGTTTTTTCCAGTCAGAAAATCAAAAACAAGATGGTGGACCTCACGATCAAAGAATTTTAAAAATCCTCGAGGACAAAGATTCTTGAACTGCGAGGCTGCAAATTATTTGATCACCAGGCGGGACGAGATGACCAGAACCTCATTCTTTGCTCACAAAACATACATATAAATTTTCCTATTGACTTATAATAGGAACTTGAAAGTGGAATAACTTTTGGATGCCTTAATATTTTTTCACCAAATGAAAAGCAGCATGTTCAGCCACCAATGTTCGTTCAAACAAGCCATCTCACAGAGCAGCACACCACACAATGGCAATGCAGGACCACATCCAAAATCCCAAATGCTGCCTCCAAAAATGGATAATTTTGCATTTTTCAGCATTTTCGTATGCAAACACTGAAAGTCTGACTGAAACGGAATTTGGCAGATCAAGAGATCTACTACACCTCACCATGCATTCCAAATTTCAGGCAAATCCGTTAAACGGATCCAAAGTTATGAACGCCCAAACATTTGACTTTAGTATGTAAGTGACCGCTGAATCCTAACTATAGTGGTGCGAACGCACCACTATAATTTATATATAAATATATATATATATATATATATATATGCACACACCTAAGGCTATAAACAAGCTCCAGGCCTAAATCCAACATAGACATGGTTAATATGTTATATCAGCATAACACTATTGCTTTATGGGGACATCATTGCAGCAGTCCTAACCATGTTCCCCTATTGTTTCTTTCTGTAGGTATCCATGTGTGTGTTTATACAAGTTGGATGGAGGAAAAGGAACGTGGTCCCTTTAAAATCCCTCAGTGTGATCATGGCCCCTTAAGTTTCTATTGTGTATGAATAAACAAGTTCTATGTTTCTCTCTCCTGTGTGTCTCATGATCACTGTCAACTTAGTGTAATGTCTCTTAGTAGCAATTGAGAGTGATCTGTTACTTGAAAGAGGACTTGAGCTTAAATCGGAGCCCTTATTTATATTTTTTATATTGCCATTTCTTGCCATATCCAAGATGGTGGGGGCAGGTGTGCGCATGCTTGAGTAACTGGATGTCTAGTGCATGTGGGGAAGCGTTTCATTGCTGGGCATCTCTCGCATGGACAGCAGCGCTTCTTGTGCGTGCACTCGAGACTGAGGAGGAAAACTGAAGCAAAATGGAGCTGGGCCATGGTGGTAGATTTCAACTGAAAGACACTTGCCTGGAATACACAAAGGATGGAGAAAGTGTGAAAGAAAACCATTTTCTAGGGCCAATTCAGGCAATGGATTTTTTTTGAGAAAGTGAGTAGATTGGGAGAGAGCCACCAAAATGAAGGAGCCCAGGTAAAACAACTTCCATCTGCTAAGATGTGTTCTCTGAGAGCCGGCCTAGTGGTGCAGAGGGTTGAGGTGCTGGATGCCATACCTCGCACCATGCTGGCAACCTGGGTTCGGGAATGAGCCTGGGTCATCGGAGGTCAGCCGGGGGGGAGGGAGAGGACTAGAACTGGGTGCGATCTGACGGCCCTCTACCTTGGGGATAGGGGTTTCAGGTACCTTGGAGCTTGGATGCCCTCTGGTGGAGGCCAGAGAAGCGGCGCTTCTCCAAGGACCTTCGAAGTTAGGCTGTTCGGGGGAGGGAGGGAGGAGGAGACCCCATTTGGAGCTGTGGTTTGCATGTGCGCCTCCACGCACATGCACTACCACTTCTGGGGGTCTTGGGAATAGATTCTTGTAGAAATGGAGAAAAAAGTGGTGGTCCACCGAGGATGATACCTCCGGACCAGCTCTGGGGATCTGCCAGGACGCGCATGGTGCTACAAGCCCCCGAAAGACCCGGAGTCCGGTAGGCTGGTGGACATTGAGGGAGGGCCTGCCACAGGAAGATAAAAAGTTAACAAAAAAAGATGTGTTCTCTGTATGGATTGTGCAGCTACTGTGTTGCGGTAGGCAGACTAGTCCTGGGGCCGCTAGCAAGAGCCCCAGCTGTCTCCAGCCACTCCCAGCATTGGGCCATGTAACTGGGAGTAGAGGCTGTTTCTGGAACTGCTAGCAGGGATCTCAGAACACCTAACAAAGTTGAATTTCAGGTGCTGAAAGGATATGGGAGACTGGGCTAAATCTGAGTTTAGCAGCTAATGCTGGGATCGCTAGCAGGGATCACGGCACTCCTTATAAACAACTTTGGGACTGGCTACTAATTCTGGGATCGCTAGCAGGGATCCCTGCATGCCTTACAATTCTAATATTCTTAGGTTGGGCCACTGGAAGATGGTTGAGGAACATAATACAAACTAAGCGCTGCATCGAGATACTAGCTCTGCAGAGATAAATAAGTACATACATGACACTGTATTTTCTATCTGCACGCAGAGTCAATGCGTACGTCTGTCTAAATAAAACAAATGCATGAATCCGGTGAAAATTCTCACCTATACTTTTTTATGCTATTTAGATTTCCCCTTTTATCTCCTGTCTTATATGATACCCTTCTTTCTTCATTTTGAGTCTACATTAGTACTTCTTTTTATATTTGAAATTATAAAAGGAGTGCTCTGTTTAATATGGCTTGGACCAGGTTTTCATCACTATTCCCAGCTGTTTTTGAACACCTACTGCTCCATAAGGTCAGGGAGCACTGCCTGATGCATGCTAGTTCATTTTAATCACAACAGAAGTGATTTTAAACAATTGATGTACAAAAATAGCTGAGAATACTGATGAAAACCAGGTCCAAGCCATATTAAAAGGAATGCTCCTTTAATTATTTCAGCTGTCAAAAACACATATTAAAGCAGACTCAAATTGTGGAAAGAAGGTTATCATACAAGTCAATGGATATGGGGCAATCTAAAATAGAATAAAAAGTATAGTTCAAACTTTTCACAACATTCATGCACTGCTGCTTTAATACTCTTAAGCAGCATATAATGCTATAAGCCAGAATTAAAGTCTTACCTTGTATTAGTCTGTTAATTGTTATATGGTAGAGAAAATAAAGCTGTTGCTGGGGAACTGTTGTGGTGTGCAGCAACCTGTACAGATGTGCATTCAGAACTGATCTAGATTGCGCAAGCACGCAATGAAAGGGCTCAGACTTATTTTGAAGGCGCATGTACATCAAGCAACCTATCAGGCGAACACAACCCATGATGTAAGGATTATGGAGTGCCTCAGAGATTATCCCCATAATGGCTATCTATCTTACATATTTGAAGGTACCTGTGCAAAGCAATGAAGCTGTAACTGGTGTACAGTGGTGGATTCAGAAAGGGGATACAGGGGTTAGAAGTCCATTTCCCTTTTAACCATCCCCCATTTGTACTAGCTACTGACACCAAATTGTAAGTTTATTTCTTCAAACTTTTCCTATGATAACATATCTCAGACACCTCTTAAATGACAGAATCCTCCCTTTATGACATGTTTAGATTCATCTCTGTAGTACAAGTGTACACATCACAGACTGCAGATGGGCAAATACTGGTTTTGAAAAAGAACAAAGAAAGCAACTTCAGTGAACCTGACTGGCTTAGATCACATACTAAAAATAAAAGGCTCAAAACTATTATATTTTCTACGATTATGTTTAACTTTGATGTTTTCTAGGTGATTTTTTTACTTCATGTTTTCATTTGTCTTGTAAATATTGGTAGTAATGCAGTATTTATTTAATTGTGTCTTTCACAAAGCATCTAATTGCCCCACTTTACCTCACAATTTCTGTTTTGTGACATCACTGTCTGTTGTCTTGGTACATTTTGTAGTGCTATAAACAGGCACTATAAGAGGTCAATTGGGAGTCAAATACTTTTTATTGCACACTACTTGGGTAGGCTAACAAGATGAGTTTTAAACCATGATCAGGAAAACTTGTAATTAAAAAAAAACATGTTCTCTAGTAAATTGTTATAGCTGAAGCACTGGGCTCGATTTTCAAAAGGTAGCACAAGCTGCACCATTGGCAGCTTGCACTGAATACCAGTGTGTCAGAGACCCTGTGCCTGATTCTCTGTTGGGTAGGGTGTCACAAGCCCACTCCTATGGGGTGGAATTCTATGCGTCACAGTGAATCCCTCTTGTGACGTGAGGGGGGAGGAGGGTCAGGGACACCCTTCCACAGTCCATTTAGTATGCTTTCTGTTTCACAACTAAACATATGCCAGAGGATCCCAGGGGCTCTCTCTCTTCCTGGGATAGAACCCTCTCGGCCACTGCCAAATGAGCCAGAAGGGCACAGGCATGTATAGGCTTTGGAGGTCTTATATACCCTATTATGTGTCTTTCACCAGAAATGCAGAGCTCAGTTCAAACCCCCACAGACTCTTCCTGAGCCCCTTCATATTTTCTCCCCTCCTTTCATCACACAGAGTCCCTAGTGGTTCTTTCCTTTGGTTGTGTTTTGGCCCTTAAGCAATCACACAGGCGAAGTATAGTTTGAACAACTCTCCCCAAGGTAACACACAAAAATGACATTGACAGAATTGTCTTACAAGTAAGCCAAAAGCTTTACCAATTAATTAATAAATTCAGTAACTGACATAAAGTCAAATAAGTTTAGACACTGGTTACAGGATGTTGAAAATAAAATGGAAAATATACATAAAACCTATATTTTAAAACTCTGAGATGAAAGTTCTACCTCCAGTACTTAGTTGCTGAATTTTGAAGTGCAAAGTGTCTTTAGAAGTGATAGTTGAAGTCTTGGCTTTCGTGGTCCAGGCGGATGTCTTGAAAATTAATTGTCTCTGCTCTCCGATGCAGACAGGGTCCTCAAATGCAAAAGACTCAGATACAGTCTTTCACCCTTGTTTTATGGAATATCTCAAAGGGTAGGTCCAGTGGACAGTGGCTTGTGCTGAGATTGGCTAGCATTCTGTCTTTATGGCTACACAACCAATCAGATTTTAGTATTTTATTACAAAAAAGAAACAAATGTTCCTCTCTGAATATGAAAGGAAACCAGTGCCAACCAGCCTGAATTCCAGGAGCAGATCCAGACCCCCTTTCTTTTGCAATGGATGTAATTAAGCTACACTCAGTACGGTCATTTACTTAAATGGTAGCCCATTCAGCTGTAATGGGATTAACTCAGGGTAGACTTATAAGGACAATAGAAATCTAGACCGAATGGCACCACTGGATGCTGAGGGCCATTCAAACACAAATGGAAGTGTCTGCTTATAGCTGTGCTTAATTATTCTTTTGTCTCCTTCTAAATGATTTAAACTCTAGTCCCTGACTTGCAGCTGACAGATTCTCTGCCCAGTAACAAGAGTTACAACATCATGTCCCAGAGCCCATGTCTTTGCACCCATGATCCCTTGCAACTTACGCTGTGCCACCATGGGCATCTCTGATGCATTTTTCAGATAAAATACCATGAAATATGATTAGAACAATAAGGTATGGCCTTATCTGGCCACACTCCTCCCTCTTTAACAGAACCTGGGGGGAACACACCCCTTTTTTTTGGTAAGAGTTTCTACCAGTTCTGACCCTTACTCTGATTGGCAGGATGGGCCATCTGCACTGGCATTAGCAGACTCTGACTTATGTCTAATGTCCATGTCATAGGCCTGTAGTGCAATGCTCCATCTAAGGAGTCTCCCATTCATCTTTCCCATTTGGTTTAGCCACACCAGAGGATTGTGGTCTGCCTGTACCTTTAAGGGTCTCCCCATAGAGGCAGGGCTCTAGCTTCTTAAGCGACCACACTAGGGCAAGGCATTCTTTTTCCACAGTGGAATACACCTGCTCCCGGGAAGTAGCTTCCTACTTAGGTACACAATTGGGTGATCTTTACCCTGTTGGGCTGTCTGGCTGAGGGATGGCACCAATCCCCACATCTGAGACACTGGCCAACACAGGGGTACTGCACAATGTGGCATTTAGATTGGTTAAGTCACTGTTACATGCTGGGTCCCATTTTACTTTCTTGGGTTGCATTTTCTTTAACAAGCTAGACAACAGAGCTGCCAGGGTTGTATAATTTGGTAAAAAATTTCTGTAGTATCCTGCAGTCCCCAGGAAGCTCCTGACATGCTTCTGGATCTCCTTCTGGGCCATGGTTCCATGTCCTCTATCTTGGCCTGGTTTGGATGTAGTTGTCCCTTCACCACTATATGGCCCAAATATGATACCTCAGCCACAGCCACCTGGCACTTTTTGGCCTTTACAGTGAGTCCAGCCTTCTGTATCCTACCCAACTCTTCCTTCAGATGGGACAGGTGTTCCTTCCAGCTGGTACTGAAGATGGCAATATCATCCAGATAATCCACTGCATACTCTTCAGTACCCTGTAACACCTGGTTGACCAGCCTTTGGAATGTGGCAGGGGCATTCTTCATCCCAAAAGGCATCACCTTAAATTCAAAGAGGCATTCTTGAGTAATGAAGGCTGACCATTCCGTAGCTCTGTCAGTCAACTCCACCTGCCAGTACCCCTTTGTCAGGTCTAAGGTTGTTAGGTAGGTCACCCTCCAACTTGTCCAGTAACTCATCTGCTGGGGCACTGGGTGGGTGTCAGACTTTGTGACTGCATTGAGTCCACAATAGTCCATATAAAAGTGAGTAGACCCTTTCAGCTTGAGGACCAGGACTATGAGTGAGGCCCAGGGACTGTGAGATTTCTGGAATACCCCTAACTCCAGCATTTCCTTCACCTACCTCCTAATGTCCATTAGGACAGCCTCAGACATCCAGAAAGCTGTCCATTGTATGGACGCTTGTGTCCCCGTGTCCACATCATGGGTCACTAAGGGGGTTCATCTGGGCTTGGCCGTAAATAAAGGGGCAATCTCCTCTAAAACCTGCCTCACTTCCAGGGTCTGTTCCGGGGTCAACTGGGGTGACAGCTTGATTGTCTCCACCGATGACTCCCACTTGCTTTCCTCTAGCAAATCCAGGAGGGATCTTCCTCGTCTGTCCCTTCCCAAGGACTACAAACTGCAAACATCATGTTGGCCCTGTTTACATATGGATTCATCATATTGACATGGTACATTTGATGGGTATGTCTCCTGTCAGGCAGTTCCACAATATAGTTCACGTCATTTACCTGTCAGACTACCTTGTATGGTCCCACCCACTTGGCCTGCAACTTATCCTTCCGGACTGAAATTAGGACCATTACTTCCTGGCCTGCGCTATATGAGTGAGCTCTGGCTCAGTGGTCATATCAGGCTTTTTGCTTCTGTTGGGCAACTGACAGGTTGTTTTGGGACATCCCCATAAGCTCCTTCAGCTTCTTCCTGAACTTAAGGATATACTACACTATGGGAGTTCCCTGGGTGGTGTGTTTGTCTTCCTAGTCTTCCCAGATTAAGTCTGGGGCCCATGCACCCTATGTTCATATAAGAGTTTGAAGGGGGAAAACCCTATTGACTCTTGAGGCACCTCCCTGTATGCAAACAACAGGTGGGGAAGGCATGTCTCCTTGTCCCTTCCAGGCTGTTAAGCAAATGCTTGGAAAATCATTTTTAAGGTACTGTTAAAATGTTCCACAAGCTGATTGGCTTATGGGTGATAAGGTGTAATGTGTCTTTCCACCACCCCACACTTGTCCCACAAAGACTTCATCAGGTCCAACATGAAGTTACCTCCTTGATCAGAGATAAACTACTGTGGAAATCACTATTAGATATTGATGGGTATCAAATCTATAGGGTAAATCGAAATAAGAGGGGTGGTGGAGTTATGATGTACGTAAAGTCAGCTTTAGATGTTAAGTCTATTGTTATTTATGTTGATTTACAAGGAATAGAAGCCTTGGCTATCGAATTAAGGCTCCCTTTTATACAGCCTATATTGTTAATGGGAGTTTATAAGCCTCCAAAGATCCACTCATCTAATTTTAACATCTTGCAGGATTTTTTTTGATGAATTATAAATCATCTCATGAAATATTACTGATAGGAGACTTTAATGAAAACTGGGGCAAAACTGCATCTGAAAATGAACTGGTGGATATGTCCACCAGTCTGGGTTTGCACCAGTTAATTGAGGGATTTCTGAGAATTAATCCTAGGACCGAGGAAGCCTCTTCTACCCTGGATTTGATATTTGCTTCAAAAAAATCAAATTATGAAGAGTGTGGGGTTCTTCCAGAAGCCTTTAGTGATCATCAAGGTATCATATGTGTAAGGGCTAAAGAAATTGGCGTGACTACTGAGAGTTGGGAGTTTAAAAGATAATTTAAACATTTTGATTATGTACAGTTTATGTTAGATTTGGAAGCAGTTTTGTGGGATAGAATAGAGTTAATTCCAACAGTTGTAGAGGCCTGGTAGTACTTTAGGGATGAATTTGTTAAAATATGTAATAGACATGAGCCTTTAAGAAAAGTTTATCGTAGCCCAAAATATGCAATATGGTATAAGGGGGCATTGCTTTATATTAGTAAAAAAAGGAATCAGCAGTAGAGAAAAGCTAAAAAGACAATGCGAAAGGTAGATTGGGATCAGTATAGGGCTTTAAGAAATAAATATTTAAAGGAAGTAGAAGGACTAAAGCTGAATATCATAGACATACATTGCAGGATACACAATATTCCCATCCAGGCAATTTTTGGAATTTAATTGATAAATTGCAAAATCCAGGAACATCTGATTACCCAAAGAAGTTTTGTATAAATGGTAGTGACAAAGAAATAGGACAATCAGTGGCAAATGATTTTGATGATTATTTCATGAATTTGGGGTAAGTTAAAAACAATGGAAAAAATATTGAACTAACAGTAAACAATAACAAGAAATTAGACAGAATACAATTTTATCTTTTATATATAAAAACCAAGGAAATATTGTTAGAATTATTAAACATAAATGAAAAAAAAAAAACAAATGGGCCTGATGGTTTATGTGGGAAATTGCTAAAATATGCCACTCCAGTAATTGCATATCCACTTGCACATATTTATAATCTGTCTGTAACTTCTATGGAATTGCCAGAGGAATGGAAATTAGCAAAAGTGATTCCTATTTTTAAAAGTGGTTCTAGGAACGAGATCTCTAATTACAGACCGATTTCGCTTTTACCGGTTGTAGCTAAAGTGTTTGAGAAAATTATTTCCAGGCAGGTTAAAACGTTTTTAAATGTGAATAATATGTTGACAATGTATCAATCTGGCTACAAAGAAAAATACAGTACACAAACTGCTTTGGTTAAAGTGACTGGTGACATGCAGAAGGCTTTGGATGAAGGTTCAATGGTGGGGGCTGTCCTAATAGACTTATCGAAGGCTTTCGATACTTTAAATCATGATGTTTTGTTATATAAA
This sequence comes from Neoceratodus forsteri, assembly GCA_016271365.2. Lineage (NCBI taxonomy): Eukaryota > Metazoa > Chordata > Ceratodontiformes > Ceratodontidae > Neoceratodus > Neoceratodus forsteri. The sequence continues at coordinate 1,646,748,824 of CM057450.1, forward strand.
TTAAAATATTTTGGATTTTCTAATGATGTAATTGCATGGTTCAGTAGTTAGTTAAAAGGCAGGATGCAAATGGTTTATTTAAAATTATATTATTCAAATTGCAGAGTGGTGGCACAGGGAGTACCTCAGGGGTCCATTTTAGGACCCCTACTTTTTAATTTGTACACTAATGACTTGAAATTTAATAATCAGAAAGTTGTGTGGCATCAGTATGCAGATGATACAATTCTGTATTTGGATGGGGATGAAATAAATAAAATACAAAGTAATCTACAGGAAGCCTTTAATGATTTACAGCACTATCGTCTGCTTAATAAATTAGTATTAAATAGTGGAAAAACCAAAGTAATGTTGATTAGGCATAAGAATAAAACCATGTGTAGCAATAGTGTTTTGGATATTAGTGTAGATGATGGGACCATATTACGACAGGTGGAGGAATATAAGTATCTTGGCTTTTGGCTTGATACATACTGTACATGGACAGTGCATATTAGTAAGATTGTGAAAAGGTTAGGACAGCAGTTAGGGATGCTTTATAGGCTTAAAGGAAATGTTTCTAGATATTCAAAGTTACATATGGCTCAAACCATGTTGATACCATTATAGACTATGCATATATTATTTATATGAGGCCTCAAAGAAAGACTTAAAAAAGGTAGATATTGTGTATAATAAGATGGCTAGGTACATTCTGAAGGCACCAAGAATGACTCATCAGTGTGTCCTCTATAGGGAACTTTGATGGGAACATCTAGATAATAGAAGAGATAAACATATGATCAAGTTAATGTTTATAGTTATTAAAAAAAGCATTCCAGGATATTTGCTTAACGGGTTTGAACTGAATGTTCCAGCGTGACACTTAAGATCAGTTTGTTATTTACAATTTAAAGTCCCTAGAAAGAGGACAAAAAAAGGGGCTAATACAATTGCTTGTCTGGGACCCCAAAAATGGAATAAATTGCCCTCTTATCTCATATTACAAGAAGCTAATATGACATGGGCCCAGTTAGATAAATGGTTTAGGAACCAAATTGGCACATTAAGAGAGTGCTGTACCATCTAGGAAACCGGATTGTTGAAGCTATAGGTCTGTAAAGGCACCTTTTAGCATGTGATATAGGAATTTAGTAGTAATGGGTTCTTGTGTTCCATGTTGTGTGTGACTATATAGTATTTGTGTCTTTTTGTATTATGTTATTAATTTATATATTGATTGTAAATGGAATACTTGAAGTAGGAATGTATGCATTTTATGTGTGTTATGTATTAAGTGTGCTTATTTATGCTGTGACTAACATTTTTGTAGGTAACTGGAATATTTGTTCTTTTTCTTATATGGAGACCCTTGTAAATGAGCATATTTTTATACTCAATGGGTTGTTTTCCATGTTCATTTGTGAATAAATCATTACTACTACTACTACTACTGACATGAGAGAAAATCCCTAGCAAGACATCTGCCAGTTTGTCTGCCTTGATTGAGGAGAGGGCAACTGCCTCTGTGTACCGGGTGGTGTAATCAACCCCCATCAGAATAAACTTTTTTTCAGAGGAGCTTAGGGTATTCAAGGGTCCCACAATATCCATTCCTACCTTCTGGAATGGCTCCTTCACAATGGGCAAGGGGAGTAAAGCAGCTTTTGTTTTACTACCTGCCTTCCCTATCTGTTGGCACTGGTTACAAGACCTGCAATATTCCTTCACCTACTGGGTGAAGTTGGACCAATAGAAATTTTGGGTCAATCACTGCATGGTGTGAGCAATGCCCAGATATCATGGGGATATCATGAGCAACCTTGAGCAACTGCTCACGATACCCCTGGGGAACAACAAGCTGCCTGCCCATCACCCCTCCCTCTGTCCTCATGTCCTGTGTATACAGCAGTCCGTTGCCCAAAATACCCTGTTTTATTTCAACCCCCCATATACCATCAGATTCTGCACAAGCCCTCAGCCTCTGCAGACTAGAGTCAGTTCTCTGAGCAGCTGCAAAATTTTCATATTTTCCTAAAGCATGGGACATGTCCCCCTCAGTTCTTAAATTGGGGTCCATAGCTCTAGGGTCAGGGCATTCAGAGTCACTGCCATCCCTGACCTTCTGACCATTTGTTACCCTTCCCTCCTCAGAGTAATTTCCTGTAGCTGTTTGTTGAACGGCTACTTGGGGAAGTCTTACCTCCCTTTCACTATTCTCCATTTCAGGACACACAGACTGGGGAACCAGCCTCCTATTCTTTTCCACTGGGGCTTCTATAGGGTTCAGGGAACTACAAGCAGCCTTAGCCATCTGACTGTGGGTGCCCACGCACATCACACCCTGCTGTAGATTATTCACTATAATCACATTCATAGTGTGGTTGTCTTCCACTACCACTTTTTGCACCCTTTCTCCTGTCTCACCCCAATCCTGGAGAACACTAGCTAGTGGCAGGGTTTTCTCCTCTCCAGTGAATCCCCTCACAGTGACAAACTGATTAGGTATATGCTGTTCAGGCTCAACCAAATCTCCTTTTACCAGGGTAAGAGATGCCCCCTTGTCCCTTAACCTATGGGTGTGCACCCCATTAACAGTAAGCGGGTGTATGTGCTCCCTCATCTTCACAGGCATACTCTCATGGATACACAGTGCACCCACCTTCTTTTGAGGGACACTTTGTTGACACTATACCTTTTTAGCACACTGCCTAGCAAGATTCCCTGGCTGCTAACAAAACCAACATTCATCATTCTTTTCTTCCAAGACATCCCTTCTTGGTAATTTGGGGCTTCCCCCTTTTAGCAGAGACACTGAGGGTTTTAACTGCCTGAAGATGCACTTTTCCCTTTTTGCCCTGCAGCACCTGCTCCCCCACTTCCTTTCAGAGCAGGCATGCTCCTGGCATAGCGATATGAGAGCTCAGCAGCTTGCTGTGCTGTTTTAGGATCCCGGTCCTCCAGACAGGTTTTCAGCTCCACTGGGCAAGCCCAAAAGAACTGTTCTAAAAATATAACCTCCCCAATTTTCCCCACAGAGTTTGCTTCCATCCCTTCCCACTAATATTTTCAAAAACTGCCATTGCCTTGTGGTGAGTTCCTAAAAGCTCATGTCAGGTTTTTTTCGGAGTTTACAGAATTTAATCCTGTAGGCCTCAGGAGTTAGTTCATACCTTTTAAGTGAAGCAGTTTTAAGTTTCCCATAGTCTTTGCTGTCCTCATTGTCCATTGGGCCTAGTGCTTCATGCCCTTTTCCAGTAAGCAGCAGGGATAGCTGAAAGCTCCAGACTCCCCTAGGTATCTTGACCTGGATACAGACCTTTTCAAACAAATTCAAAAATGCATCCAGAGCCTCCCCATCTTTAAATTCAGCTCTTAATATGGAATTTAATTTATACCCCAGCCCTGGAGTTTCAGGTTCACCCCTGCTACTTACCTCCGATGGTGCTGGTCATTGGAGTCTTAGCCTCCCCAGTTCAAATTCTCTTTGGCGATGTTTTCCTTGGCCTGTCTTTGGTGCTGTTTTTCCTGCATCTCCAGTTCAAACTGTCTCTGTGCAAATTCCCTCTGTTGATGGGCTTCAAACTTGCTCTGCTCAAATTCCCTCTGCTGCTGGGCTTTGAACTTTGTCTGCTCCAGCTCCAGTTTCCTCAGCTCCAGCTGCAGCCTGAAGGCAAAATCCCATCACTTGCAGCAAAGGTGGTCATGTTCCAAATAGGCAGCGCACCCAAGAGGTTTGCCACAAGCTGCGGGCATGGTCAGGTGACACTCATGGTAGGTATACCTGTAAAACATAAAGTGGTACCTGGTGGCCAGCGTCCCCCCCCAGCCTCAATACCCTTTTAACAAATATAATCATGTCCCTGGTGGTCTAGTGGCCCCCCTTCATATCCTTGATCTGCCCATAAAGTATAATAGATAACTGTCCCTGGTGGTTTAGTGGACCCCCCGCCCCTCCACCCTGGCAGGCAGTGCCCCACCACCCTGCTTCCCCCCCGTCCTGTTCACAAGCCGGAAACTTGAACAGCTGTCTGCTTTACACCACGGCAGGCCACCAACTGAGCTGTCAATGTGCATGTACTGCACAATCAGCTGTTATAGCATGCACTTATTGACAGATCAGTTGGCAGCCAGCCATGCTGGAGAGTGGAAATGTGACAGTCACTGGCTTGAGGATGGGACAGGATGGAGCAAGGTGGCAGGGCACTGTCTGCCAGGGTGGGAGGGTTGGGGTCCACTGGACCACCACGGACAGTAAATTACATTATTGAAAGCTATCACAGTGAACAGCTTCACAACCAGAGGATTATATAGAGTACTGATGGCTTTTAGTGAAATCTTTTTTTTTTTTGTAAGCAAACATATATTAGTTATGTTTCAAGATCTAGGGTCACAATAATTTATTTTATTTTCTGAGGTTTTGTTTGTTATGGACCATGATACAGTGATGTTATGCTCAGATAACATCACTGGTGAAGGTGGGCACTAAGCTATCAGAGCCCAGGGATTTTTCTTACCATTGTATAATAATTTTTTTTTATATGAATGTCATTCCTCATCCATAGATTACTGCAGACTTACCCATGAGTGAAGACCTTAACTGGCCAAACAAGTTACTGAATGTTTAAAGTCCTTTGTATAAGATGCAATAATTCATATCTGGCGGACAACACAGATAATTGGAATGCATAATCAGGATCTGCCTGGTAGTAAATAGAGGATAATGTATGGGCATCGGTGGTTAACTGCACTGTGCTAGCATCGAGTGATTCCCTTGGCAACCTAGGTAAACCTCGAGAGCGCAGCTCGAGAGGTTTACAACGATTGCCAAGGGAATCACAAGATGCTAGCACAGTGCAGTTGACCACCGATGCCCATACATTGTCTTTTATAGTGTATGGGCAAGGTGTGGACCATAGCTAGGAAGTGAATAGATAATTTGCCTACCTTGCACAGAAGATTGTGGACGCTGGTTCAGTGCCATCAATTAAAACGCTTTAACATTCCGGTAACCGATAACTGAAACACTTTTTATTTTCATGCAGAGTATTACCAAGAAAGTACAAGCAATTTAAACTGCTACGGCAAAAAAACAGCAAAAGATCCATGTCAAGGGTCAGGTAAAAAACCATGTGACTGCTGCTATCCAATAGTTAGTTCAGTAGGTCAAAAGTCACGCATTTTTGTGCTGCGAAATGGTGGAGATCTTCGGCTCGATTCTTAGGCGGTTCATTGTGATCTATTGAGAAAACAAAAGGCAAGTTAGACTAATTTTAATTAATACTACTATGGCTTGACTGGATGTACATGCGGGCAGGCAGGCATGGGTCTGACATATTGAAAGTAAATGTTCAATGTTTTGAATAACTGCAGCACTTCGAGTCTGTTTGAATCGCGTGCTGCCACAGGCGTCCTTAGAGACAGTCGCGTGGCTGAATTGCTTGTTATGCCATCGATGTAACGTGCGAACGATGGGTTAACGACAGTCACACGTCACATCGAAGGTATAACAACATAGGTAAATGATGATTTTCGTGGGGTAACTGCGTTCTACCATGCACTATAATAAGATAATGACCAAGGTTACTGATTACCCACACTGGGCCAATAATATCCATGCTGAAAAGGTCAGTTTACCAGACATCAGGTGGATGCCACACATTAATCAAGCACGTGTAATGTTCTGCAGGGCAGTTGCCAGGATTTTCACAAGGGGAGTTCTTTTTATTCAGTCTGTGACCTTTTAAAAAAAGCTGTGGATCTTAGGGCCGCCAGTTCCCCAGAAGCCATGGGGTCCTAGATGCTCTGTGGTGCACTTTGTGGCTTATTTGGAAGATAAAGAAGTCATATCTGAGATCTCCTACACCCCTTGCTCTAAACAAAATTATTATCTGGCTGGCTGCAGAGTGAATACATATGTATTCAGTATCGGAGGCAGCAAGATGCTGTTAATGTAATATACCTAAGGCATTGCCTCAGATATATTATTTTATGAGCTTTAATATCTGCAGCTGTATCTACTGGTGTGTACGTAAGGGGTCTGGGGTCTGCCAGGCCCCCAGAAGCTTTGGGGTACTAGATACTCTGTGGCTCATTTTGTGGCTTATTTTAAACCAAAATAACTCATCTGTGAGCTCCCCTCCACCTCCTGCTCTTAGGACAATTATTACTATCTGGATGACTCAGATTGTGTGTGTGTGTGTGTGTGTGTGTGTGTGTGTGTTATATATATATATATATATATATATATATATCTATATATATATATCTATATATATATATATATACAGCAAATGCTTATGCACTGAACCTGCAGAGTCTGCACCTGGTTTTGGCTAGGTATTGTACGCTACTAACTTACTGCAGTTCTGGCTTGCTTCTAGGGCAGGAGTTTGGGGCTGACAAACCCCCAGAAACCATGGGCTATGGTATATTCTGTGGTGAACTTTTGTGACTTATTTTAAGTCTAAATAACTCATATCTGAGCTCCCTCTACCCCTTGCTGTAACCCCCACCATCCCCAACTCAATATACCATTTAAGCAATTGAGTCAGTGCAACATGACCTATAGGAAGGCTAGCAGGATGCTGAGATGTATCGGTAGGAGTATTGATAGCAGAAGAAAGGAGGTAATACTTCCCCTCTACAGATTCCTGGTGAGGCCTCACCTAGAGTACTGTGCCCAGTGCTGGAGTCCTCACCTCAGAAAGGATAAGGATATGCTGGAGACAGTGCAGCACAGAATAACTAAAATGATTCAGGGACAGCAGGGCAAATCCTATGAGGCGTGCCCCAAGGCACTAAATATGTACTCATTGGAGACCACAAGGGAGAGGGGAGATATGACAGAGACCTACAAGTTCCTGAAAGGAATTAACAAAGTGAACTGTGGGGTACTATTTAGTCTGAGTACTAATTCACGTTCACATGGACACAAATGGAAATTAACAGGAGGTAGGTTCAGGAAAGATGTGAGGAAGTACTACTTTATGGAAAAGGTGGTGGAACTTTGAAACAGTCTGTCAGCTGAATTGGTAGGTGAAAAAACAGTCAGAGGATTCCAGCAGAGCTGGGACATAATGAAGGGAATAGTGGTAACCGGGGGCGACAGGACCAAGGAGGAGAATAGAGAGAGGATGGGGAGGGTTAGTACCCTGGAGAAATGGTTGGTTCCAGGGGCCATAGGGAACTTGGGCAGACTGGATGGATCTCTGGTCTTTTTCTGCCATCATTGTCTATGCTTCTATGCCAGGCACCCTGCTTGAAAAAAAATCTGTAACATAATTCATAGTTTGGTATTGGGTACAATTGTTGCCTCCACTCCCCCACTCCATTCTCCATTGTGCTATGCACGACAAAGGGACTGAGAGGAATGGTAATTTGACAGTGGTGGGGATTCCCAGTGCAAAGTTACCATCTCCTAAATGCCTACCCCTCACCCCCTCCAAACCCCGCCATGCTTCCAAAAGTACAGTGGGTATGTTCATACCACTGAACTGTAGCAACAAATGTCATTCTATTAACACATGTGGTCTTCTGGAGAAAACACTTATCTCAACTTATTTGATTTAATGACATCTGGCACAGATGACACAGACAAAAGTGGAACTGAATGTCAATTAAAATGGGACCACACTGAAGACATCTCTGAGCAGCACAATTAATGAGTTGGCAGTGTAGATCCCAGCCAGACCCTTCTGAACACTTGCATTGCCTTTCCACTGTGGTACCTCTTTTGCTTAACTTATGAAAAGTTAAAACAGGCATATAAAACATGACAACTTTGCTTTTTGTATAGAGGGAGATTTAAGTAATTTATTTCTTAATTTTCAGCCCGCCCACCCGAAAAGCTCCCTAGCCCAACTGCACAAACTATCCCTTGATATACAGTTATTAAGGGATACATCTTCGGCAATAGTGGCCAGCAAAATTTACCTGCCGGTGACTGATAATATTATAAGTCGAGGTCCTCTACTTCTTTTTTGCTCTCATGGCGATGTTGTCTCTGAGCTTGCCGCCATGCTCCATCTTCATCGAGTGCTAGCTGACAGTGTGAGCTGTGGGCAGTGGCCGTGTATTTCAGTCACATTCATGATGCTGATGTGAGCTCTAATTGGCCAGCCAGTCATAGGGGGAGGGTGCGGAGAAAGACTCACAAAGCAGCTCCAGTCATCTTACTGGTACTGAGGGAGCTGATTGGCAGCAGATGGGGGGAGGGGTCCATGCAGACAAAAAGTGCTGGGGTTCATCATGTGTGCATTAGCACTCTGTGACAGTCACAAAATAAACAGAAATGCTGAAAAAATTTTACAAATAATGAAAAAAGGGGAAGTTTCAAAAGGGGGGTTCTTTCGAACCAGACAACCCCGCCCCCCCCCGGCAACGGCTATGTCCTGTAAGTAATCTGAATTCAAGACACTGAAAAACAAAAAGTTTGATTGACAGTCACAATAAAGCAGAGTTTCTCACTTGTGTATACAGGTATCAAAATAAAGAAAAGACACAGAAAAACAGCCCCTCAGATGCCAAAGTAATGCTATAAATGGATTTACTGCAAAAAAATACACTCAAAGACTCAAGCTGCTACTCTGTGTCCTGTTTACTTGGAGCGTATTTTTTGCAAGAAAGTCACTTATAGCATTACTTTGGGATCAGTGGGCTGGTTTTCTGAGTTTGTTTAGTATTTCGCCAATATTGGCTGCACTTACTGTGAAAGCATGTTGCTTGTTGCAATAAAATTGAAGATCAGTTTTTTCTAGGTTTTTAATTTTAAATTATTAATAGTGGACAAACCAATCAGCACAAGGATTGCCTTGTGTGAGAGGGCATCTTTTTTTCCAGAAAGTATAAATCTTTTTCCATTCATTAAACATTTCAGTGGGTTGGAAAAATTATGATTATCCTATTTTTTGATGCCCTGGTGGAGAGGTTTGGCATGAAATGCAAAACACTTCTGGTTATAGGAGACTCCATTATTCAAGGAGTTGATACCTACCTCCAGCCTGGAGTAATGGTCAGATGTCTCCCAGGTACATCAGCATGGAGAGACACTGACTGCATTGCTAAAATCATACAGGAAGAAGGAGAAAACATCGATGTCCAGGGACTAACGATCTTGCCAGCCAGTCAGTTGTGGAGACCAAGAAACACCTGACCAGGCTGGGTGACAAACTGTCATCCATTTTGTCTGGCATCTCCTTCTCTGAGATCCTGCCAGTCTGGGAGAGGGGGGACAGATGGACGGAAGGTCACAGAAGGGGAATAAGGGGAGCTAAACATGTGGCTCAAGAGCTGGTTCCAGGAAAAAGGACACACATTTGTAGGGAACTGGCAACAGTTTTGGGAGTGAAAGTTCTTTAAATTCTATGGACTGCATCTGACTAAGGAGGGAGTCAGTGCATTGGGGCAGAAATTTGACATCTTTGCAGAATATTTAAACTAGCAAATGGGGAGAGGGGTTCAGCACCCAATACGTTGAATGGGAAGAAAACCCCTCCCCCTCTCAGCTAGTGAGCAAACAGGAGTTCAGCATGTTTGCAGTTCATTTGCATAACCAGCTAAGGAAAAAGGTTCAGCTCCCTATACAATGCACAGGGGAAACACTGGACCTCACCCAACAACTAACACACTGAAATCTGGCCAATGGAAAATAATGTACACCAATGCTCGCAGTCAGGGAAACAAGATCCCAGACCTACAGGCAACAATGATAGAGGCTAAACTGGACATAGTAACCATTAGTGAGACATGGTTCACCAGTAACCACACTGGGGAAACTTCAGTAACTGGCTATGTACTGTTCAGAAAAGACCAAGGTTCAAAAAGGGGGAGTGGAGTGGCCCTTTATGTCAATGAAAATATCAAAGATACAGAAATTCAGAATACACATAAGGAGCCAGAAGAACTGTGGGTCACCTTGGAAACAGGAACTGGAACTGCCATACGAACTGGGGTTCTCTACAAGCCTCCAGACCAGGGGGAGGACATAGACACATTACTGTTAGAAGACATACAAAACATGACTGCTAAAGGGGAGGTTCTGATAATGGGAGGCTTCAACATGCCAGATACAGATTGGTGAATACCAGTAGGAACATCTGCCAGAACTAGACACATAGTGGATTCCCTGCAAGAGCAGGGCCTCAAACAACTGGTAGAACAACACACAAGAGACAGGGCTATCCTAGATCTAGTGCTGACTAACAGGGAAAGGATCACAGATCTCCAGGTAGAAGGTCACCTGGGGACCAGTGACCATCACATGGTATGGTTCAATTTGACCACTAGAACTAAATCATCCCATTCCAAAGCAAAAACATTGGACTTCAGAGGAGCTGACTTTGATAAGATGGCCAACAGAGTTACGCTAGCCCTGGCAAGAAGAAATTCAGGTGAGGGGGTACAGGCAAAGTGGGCAAGCATTAAGGGTGCAATACTTGAAGCAACATCCCATTGTGTTAGAGAGAAAAGCAAGAGCAAAAGAAGAAGGAAACCACTTTGGTTCTCAAAAACAGTTGCAGAAAAGGTCAGAGCCAAATGTCAGGCCTTCGGGAAATATAAGAAAATGCAGCGGGACGAAGATAGGGAGGCATACCAAACTTCCCTAAGGGAAACAGGGAAGGCAGTAAGGCAAGCAAAGGCCCAAACTGAGGAAACACTAGCATAAACAGTCAAACAAGGTGACAAGACTTTCTATAGATACATTAGTGAAAGGAGAAAGTCCAGAGTGGGTATTGCTAAGATCAAAGGGGATAAGGGAGAGTGTGAGGAGGAGGACCAAGAAAAAACATTTATCCTAAATAGATACTTCTGCTCAGTATTTGCTGAGGAAAAGGTAGTGCAGTGCCCACAGCTCAGCACCATGGACACAGGGGGGAGGGAGGTGTGCACTAGTCCCTTCACAAAAGAAAGGGTCCTGCAAGAGCTCGATAAGCTCAGGGTGGACAAGGCAATGGGACCTGATGGCATACATCCCAGAGTACTAAAGGATCTAAGGGTGGAACTAGCAGAGCCATTATCAGAACTGTTTAGTGAGTCTCTGAGCACAGGAGAGGTCCCAGAAGACTGAAGAAGGGCTCATGTGATCCCGTTCCACAAGAGTGGTAGCAGGGAGGAGGCAGGGAACTACAGACCAGTCAGTCTTACCTCAGTAGTGGGCAAGATTATGGAGGCACTCCTTAAGAAAGAATAGTGCAACACCTGGAATCCATAGGAGCACAGGATCCAAGACAGCATGGGTTTACAACAGAAAGGTCTTGTCAAACTAATCTCATAGATTTCTTTGACTTGGTAACCAGAGTGGTGGACTAAGGGGGAGCAGCTGATGTCACCTACCTTGACTTCAGCAATGCTTTCGATACGGGCAGAAAACAGAGAGTGGTGGTAACCAGTATACAGTCAGAAGAGATGCAAGTCACAGTGGAGTACCTCAGGGATCAGTCCTTGGGCCCATCCTCTTCAAAATCTTCATCAGTGACATTGCAGATGGACTAGAGGGTAAGGTTTGTCTGTTTGCAGATGACACCAAGGTCTGCAACAGAGTAGATGATCCAGATGGGGTGGGCAGAGTGAGAAGAGATCTGGATAAACTGGCAAAATTGTCGGAAGAGAGGCAGCTGGGGTTTAACACAAAGAAGTGAAAGATCATGCACATAGGGAAGAGAAACTCTGACGTCACCTATAAGTTGGGAGGGGAGTTGCTGGCAATCACAAGGGAAGAAAGAGACTTAGGCATCATCATCACAGATGACCTGAAATCATCCAAGCAGACCACTAAAGCAGTAGGTAAGGCTAGAGGGATGTTGGGGTGTATTAGCAGGGGTATCACAAGTCATAAGAGGGAGGTAATAATTCCTTTTTACAAGACACTGGTTAGGCCCCATCTGGAGTACTGCGTGCAGTACTGGAGGCTGCACCTGCACAAGGACATTAACAAAATGGAGACAATCCAGAGAAGTGCAACTAAAATGGTGGAGGGACCGCATCAGAAAACATACGAGGACAGATTACCGGAGCTCAATACGTATACCCTAGAGCAAAGGAGGTAGAGAGGTGATATGATCGAAACATTCAAACATCTTATGGGCATTAACAAGATGAAAGAGTCTAACATGTTTCAATATAATAAAAATAGCAGGACAAGAGGACACAGCATGAGATTAAAGGGAGGCGATTAAGGGGGAATGTGAGGAAGTTCTTTGTCACAGAAAGGGTGGTGGATGCATGGAACGGCCTGTCTCAGGAAGTGGTGGATATAAATACAGTGCAGGGCTTCAAACAGACATGGGACAGGCATAAAGGAACAATAAAGATGAGTATGAATAGATAGGCCATTGACAGAGTACAGGTACATTCATAAGGTAGAAAAAATGGGCAGACTGGATGGGCCTTGCGGTCCTTATCTGCCATCAACTTATATGTTTCTATGAGGGTCACTTGATTAGCAGAGCAGAGCTTTGAGTAAGGAGCATTGCATAGGACCTGCCAGTACCAAACTGGCAATGATTAAAATAGGGACCAGGGAGCCACAGTGGGCCAAGAGTCTTTTTCTGCCTGTAAATTCCTGTTTCTGATATCTTAGTAAAATGAATTAACAACATACAGCAGTTTGAAAAAAAAATGTGTCTGCCTGTATATTCTCTAGATTCCCTCTTTGGGTTAGCCATTATTAGTTTTATCTTGCCCAATCCTGTGACTGTTTTTATTCTTATTCAGCTTGACTAAACCATTGCTTTTCCATTTGTTTTTGTCTAGGTTTTGCTCTCACGTTAAGGTAATCACAAAACCTTTTCACCTGCCTTAAGCTTCTGTGCTGTTTTGCTGTTCTGCTAGTGTCTGTTTTAATTGCTCATTTTAGGTTACCACTCTACATGCTAATCATGCGCCCAGCCATCCTCCTCTGCCTTTTCCTGTTCCCTCCCCCTTCCCTCTACCCTCTCCCATTCCACTCTCAATTCTTACTCATCTCCACTTTCCTTCTCCTCTCCTCCCTTCCACAAACCCCACTCCTCCAGATCCTCTTCTTTCCCATCCACCCTAATCTCCTTTCCTCACCGTCCCTTAAGCTAACATTCCTCTGCCACTTTCTTCTGTCCCTTCCCTGTTCATATTTCCTTTCTCCTCTCCATCCTAGGGGTCAAAAGTCCTACTCCATCCTCTTCCTCCATACACTGCTTTCTCCCCTTGCTTGTGATGTGGAACTTACCTCCTTGCTAAACTGCATGCTCTTTATTGTATGGGTCTCTCAACACTCTCCAGACCTCCCCTGTGTGATGGAATCTTAGCTCTCTTCTAGGATTCCTGATTTTATTTTGGCCATTCTGGATTATCACCTCTTCAGACAAGCCCGGGGTAAACATGGGGGGTGGCATCGCCCTTTATGTCTGCCACAGTCTCCCTTGCACCATCACTCTTAGGGAGGCTGCACCATCCTCCCATGAGTTCATTTTAGCTAAACTTTCTTTTCCATCTTCATTACCCATTTTTGTTGTTTTCTATATTTCACTGAGAGTCTCCTCCTCTTCTCTAGTGGATTCACTCTCAACTGTCTCCACAACCTTCTCAGCTGGTGTGCTCTTCCTCATGGGTGACTTCAACATTAATTTGCTTTCCCCAACTTCCAGGTCAACTACCTATAGGACTGAGTCCCTTAACCATTCACAACTCAACAGTGAGCCCACCAGACTCAATCCTAACTCATCTAACCATACCCTCCTAGACTGAGTTCTCACTACACACCCCCACTGCGTAATTGCAGCAGGCATACTACTGGACACCTTTAGTGACCATCGTATGTCATTTTGTGTCATAAAATTCTAATTTCCTCCCTCCTCCCCAAAGTACATTTGGTCTAGGTCCCTCTGGTCACTGAACACAAAGGCTTTATTGAGTGACCTGGCTGCTACTGACAGGTCTCCCCTGATCACCACTCCAGACATTGATATGGCACTGTCTTCCAGTCATTATTTACTTTTCTCTGGGATAAGGACACCACATCAGAAAATCCAGGGTAAAATGATTTCACAACCCCTAGATCACTTGTGATCTCATCGACTTGTGCAAGACTTGTGACCTAGTCTGTGCAAAGTACAAATTGTTGCATTCCCTGCAGGACCTCCTCTCCTACAGGGTGCTTAGGAACTCTTGCACTAAGGCCATTATTTTTATTTTATTCTTTGGTAACCGGGTTATGCCCACTAGGCACAGGTGCCTGTTTTCAGGGGTGATCTGGAAGCACTGGGGAGGTTAAGTGACTTGCTCAGAGTCACACAGTATGCAAGTAGAGGTTGTGGGAATCAAACCCAGATCTGTCTGCTGGATGTACCATGCTCATTCACAGCTCATTACTTTTAACCTCTAGGCTATACTGCCAGCCCCAAAGTACCACCAAGTTCCTCTATATCAAGGCCAACCTCCAGAATAACATTAACTCCCTTGCCAAATTCTGGAAGGTGATTCACTCCCTTTTTTGACCCCGCTGCCCAAGCTCAGTCCTTTGTCCTTGTCTTCTGGAAAAATGTCTCATCAGTGTCTGACCCTCCCTCTTTTGTTGCTCAGTTCAATGAGTTTTTCACCACTTGTGCTTCCCCTCCCCCCTCCACATGGCTCCTCCCCATCCCCTTCCTCTCTCTTCTCTACTCACTCTCCCCTGGGTTTCGACTTCCTCTGTCACCCCCCCCCCCAGGTGATCCTTCTCACTCTTTCCTTACTCAGCCCTTCTAAAGCTAGCCCAGCTGGTTTGGACCCTAAACTTTACCTGTCAGCTCCAGCCATTGCCTTCTATCTCACTCACCTCCTAAATCTCTCCTTCACCCTTTGCACTGTCCGTCAGTCTTGGACGTTTGCCAAGTTTCTCTCCCTCCACAAAGGGGATGATACTTCTACAGCTAGCAACTTCTGCCATATCTCCCTCCCTCCCTTCTCTTGTGGAGCTGCAAAAGAAACGTGTTTACTCAGGCTTACTAACTTCCTCCACTCCTTCAACTTCCTCTCCCTCTTCCCATCTGATTTTAGGAAGGATCACTCTACATCATCTCCCTACTTAGGATCACTGATTCCAGTCTCTCAGGGATGGATTAGAGCATGTTAAGGTGAACATTTACACTGATCTGGCCAAAGCTTTTGATTTGGTGTCCCACTCTCTCTCTCCTGGATCAATTAAGCACTGTTGGCCTATCAGACTCTGCTGTCCACTGGCTCTGATCCTATCTCTTGGGCTGTCAAAAGGCAGGAGGTGCCCTTTTCTCACCACTCCCTATCCAGGCCAGGGTCTCACAGGGCTCCATTTTGGGTCCAATCCTATTCTCAATCTTCTTTAATGTCCCCCCCTGTGCCTGTGCCAAATCACATATTCACATGTATGCAGATGACACAGTCCTCTATGCCTAAGATCCCGCAACTGCTTCTGTGGAAGTCTCACTCCAGCATGACTTTCACAATGTTCTGCACTAGTATCAATCCAATCATCTATAGGTCAACACAAAAAGAACTGTCTGTGACCTTTGGTACCAGCCAGAAATTGCCCCAACTCACCTCCTTCCCCATTTTCTCTATGATAGATGCCTCCCCACTCGAGACTGTCCCAACCTTTAAGTACCTTGGTGTGTGGTTAGATAGCAGACTGGACTTTTCAGCTCACATTAATGCATCCATGCTACACTTCACTCCAAACTCAGTAACCTGTATTGCAATAAGGACTGCCTCTCTCCACTGGTCCACCAGGAGTAAGTCACAAAATGGTTCTCCTGATCTTCAATTACACAGATGTGGTCTATGGCACCATCCTGTCCACTTCCCTGGGCAGACTGGACATCTTCTGCAATGCCTTCTGCTGCTTTGCTACAAACTCACCCTCTCACACCCACCACTGCTCATTATAATCCTCCCTATCCATTCTCCTGCTCCCCAAATGTTGCCAGTTCCACTGTGCTTCCCTCATTTCTAAATACTGGTTTGGGACCCTCCCCTCCTTCTTATCCCATCTCTTCTCCCCATCACCTCTTCCTTCTACTCCTTGTGATTCATGGACTGAAACACTTTTTCCACCCCCCACCCATACTCGTCAGATGGAAAATCTGATTTCTCATACTGTCGCTCCACCCTCTGGAATCAGCTCCCAGCCTCCACCATCTCTTTCCTTCTGTTTTCTCCCTAAAGTACCAATTAAAACTTCTCCCTTCTTTCCCTTGTTTCTGCCAGCACTGTTCATGAACCCTTCCTCACCTTTCCTGACCCCCCACCTCTCAACACTGGCTCAGCATCTTATCCAGACTACCTGCATTTCTTGAATTTGCCTTATTTGCACAGCTGTTTTTTATTTTGTATGCTATTTATTTGGCACCTAGTTGCAGTCTTTGGCATTACTGCCTGCACTGCACTTGACTTATGCACTTTATGTCATTGTTCATGTAACTTCATTATCAGCCTGATTTATATTTCTTTGTAACTGTGTTCTTCCCTTCCCTTTCCACTAGGTCATATCTATAAATGAGCCTCGGCTCAGTGTGCCTCTCCCGGTTACCAGTTTTCAAATAAAATAAATACAAAGGTAAAATATTCCCCTTCCACAACAGGGATGAAGTTACAGTACGTAACAGAATATTTCAAACTTGGTAAATGCCTCATTAAAAAAATGTAGAATAATTTACAACACATGTACATATTTTGTGAGCTGTGCCATCTTTCATTCTCTGGGCATTCAGAAATTCTCAACACTCGTGAACCCAAACTGCATATGTTGCCATGAAGAGCCACATCTCATGGGACATATTAACTCACAACACTTCCCACCTAGATATAAATACATATCAAAATTTTACTGCAAAGTTTAATTTTTGTATTATAGCAATATGGTTAACAAATAAATTTTTGTTAAGTAACAATTGCTTTCTTAGCAGAAAATTGAAAAATGTGCATGTGTCAAAACAATGAAAAATGTCAGAAATATTTGAGTTACTGTGTATGTTGTTTTTTATTCTACAATATGGCATTTTAACCTGACCATGTTGTGTGTTTTGCTCAATAGCAACTGAGATCATCTGTCAAGAATGTTTGGCTCAATGATTTTGGTATAATAAGCAACAAGATATGTAGCATCTGTTTCTTAAATCCGAATTTCGTCCTTTAAAGTTTCTGTCATGTTAGCTGAAACCGTAATCATAACACTCTGTTTTTAGCTATTTTTCCTGCTTGTGCTTTGACTGGCACTGTGTTTCATTGCCTATGAAACAGCACTTAATATATTCCAACCTACCTAGAAAGTGTTGTTTACTTACAGTCTCTGAGCTGATTGATGTTTAGACCAATAAGTGGAATATATGGGTTCACTCAAGTTCTGTCTGCATATTTTATGAAACAAGGACATCCCTTTACAGGAGCATGACCTCAATGTTAGCTTATTTTGGGTTAGAAAGAAAACACGAAGGAAGTGATAGAGTGGAAATGAACATTATCAAACTAGTCTTGTTGGGACTACATGCTTATGATTGCCTATCACAACTTGTAACATTGCTAAAACAGTATTAAGAACCAGGAACAGTATATAGCACAGTAAAAGACATGAAACTGAACTGTATATAGCACAGTAAAAGATTTGAAACTGTATTTATAAAAATTATGCCTAATTTTGGCAATCAGTTGGCCCAGGTGGGATACATCCAAGGGTGTTGAGGGAGATGGGGTAGGGTCTAACAGGACTGCTGGCACACCTCTTCAACTGCTCATCAAAAATAGACCAAGGCCCCCTGCACAAAAGTGGGAGGTGAGAGTAGCTGAGCAATTACAGACTGTTCAGTCTGACCTCTATAGTGAGGAAACTATTAAAGTCCACATTAAAGGATAGGCTGGTAGGGTTTCAGGAGGTGAATGGTCTGCTGAACATTAGGTAGCATATGTTTAATAGTGGGATTTTGAACCAAGCAAACCTGATCAAACTCTTCTATTGGGTGACAAGGGCTGTAGATAAAGATTAGACTGTAGGTGTCCTGTATCCAGATTTCAGCAAGGCCTTAGACTCTGTCTCACATGAACACTTGGTTAAGAAATGGGGTGACCTGGCGGTGACAGATAAAATTATTAAGTGGGTTAGAAATTGGCTGAGTGGAAGAACCCAGAGGGTATTCCTAAATGAGGGCAGAGCATTCTGAGGTAAGGTAATTCACAAGTGGAGTACCCCAAGGATATGTTTTGGATGAGATCCACTTTAACATATTTATATGTGACATATAACCCTTATGACCCTTTTTGGCCAATCAGGTTTTTGTTATCGCCTCCCAAAAATCTGGAATTCATGTCCCCCTCAAATTTGCCACTCATCCTCTTGCTACTCCATTAATTCTGCCCTCAAGAACTTCCTTGCCCCTTCCTGTGCCTGCCATGACCCTCCCTAATCCTCCTTGCTATCTCCCCATAACCCATATTACCATATGCCTACTCCCCACCACTCCTATTTCCCTCTTATCATTCTCCTCCTAGTCCCCTACTCTCCCTCCTCCTAAAGTGTTCCTCCCCCTTCTTTCTCTACCCTTAATCTATCTCCCTCCTGTGAGCTCGATCACTGCCTTGTGCAGGCAGGATCCATCACGCACGGTGGCAACAACTTTACCCCCTTTCCCCTATTTCTCCTTTTGCTGAACCTATCAGTCACTGCTCTGTCACTGCCTTGTGCAGGCAAGATCACCCAGCACACAGGTGGGGTACTACCCCCCTACTATAGTTGACCTCTGCTACCCCCTCCCACAACATCTCTCCCCAATAACCCCTCTTTCTTGCATCCCTATATATAAATAACTCTCACCACCTATAACCTATGTCCTACCAGTAGGGTTGTCCACTGCCCTGCCCATATAGGGATAACAGAACACTGTTGAGCTTCAACTCCCTCCTCTTCCCCCACCTTGGATACCCCCCATGTACAATACCTCTCTCTCATCACCCTACCAGACTTTACCTCTCCTCTCCTCCTACCCTCCTTCCAGTTGACATAGTCTAACACTAGCCTACCCCTACACTCAAGTAAGCACTTATAACCTACCCATACCCCTTTTATATGCACTTTAGTCCATCCTGTCATCTCTGTTTGCCTCGAAAATCATGTTCTGCTGCCTGCATCTCTCCGTAAATTTCCATTCCCTTCTTCCATTCTGCCATCTACAATTTTTCATTCCCTCCTTCCATTCTTCCTCTGTTTACTCCTATACCTGTAAATATTGAATATCTATGTTACTCTAATAGCTGCCAATTACTATTGTGTCAGCTTACTATCTAGTGCTACATTCTGTTGCCAAGTTATTAGATGTGTTCCAGTGTTACCAACTGTCACCAACTGTGCTTAATTGCTATATGTGTCTTCATATCTTCTATAGTTAACTGTTGCATTGTTAGCCAATGTGATCCACCTGTAATCCCTCCTGCTCTCATTGTGTACAAGTAAGCACATTGTATTCCAACATTGTAACATTTCTTTATATTCTATCCCATTGTTCCCTACCCCCCAGGTCGCACCAGGTGATAAGCAACTTGTTGCTCAGCGTGCCTTGATGGTGAAACATTTCAATAAATAAATAAATAGGGAGGGGGTTCAGGGGAAGGTATGCCTCATGGCAGGTGATACTAAGATCACTGGCAAGATAGACAGTGAAGAAGGGGTAAGGGACATGATGAAGGATCTGGAAAGATAAGAGAGGTTGTCAAGGGCATGGCAGCTGAAATTTAATGCCAAAATGTTCAAGAAAATGCACATAGGGCCATAAACCTAAGAACATAATATACAATAGAAAGTAGAAAAAATCTGGGCACACACCAGAGCTGCTGAAGTTAAAGTTTTTTTTAACTTATTGCATGAAATGCCACAAGCTGGAATGAGACAAAAGGGACAATGCAGCTGGTAATGTTTTCAATTGGAAAAATAGATCCCAATCTAGGGGCCGCAGCAGATCAAAGAATAACAAAAGAGGACATTGAAGGGACAGATCACAAGGAAATGCTGATAAAAATAAGCATGCTGTTTTTTTAGAGCATCAGGAATCAACCAATCAGCAGCAACAACAAGAACAAGCATCAATTTCAGCTGCACCAATATTGCAAAATGCAAGAGGTAGAGGAGCGATAAGATGAGGAGAGGCCAGAAGAGAAGATGGAACCAACATAGAACTCAGGAGTTCGAACAAAGGAATGAAGTAACACAGACACAACAGGTTATAAATATTTCTAGCACTATCTTGACGGAGTCCAAGATCAATGTACTTTCTAAGGGTCTCTTACTTGTGCCCACAACAAAGTCTGAAGCATTTAATTTCGAAGTGAATCTCTTTAAACTAATTAGAAAAATGGATCTGTGTTTGTATTTTGCAAGCAAGGAACCAAGAAAAACTGAGACTAAATGTCTAGGAACTCTGAAAACAGTTGAAACAGAGAATGAAAATGATGAAAACTTAAATCTACTCAGTGACTTGCTTGAGTACAACAGAGTAACAGGTGTAGAGGGGAGGGGTGGGGGACATGAAGGAGGACATTGATTTAATCTTAGGGTATTTAAATGTTACTGATGCTGATGAAAATCTGAATTTAAAAGCAAATACTGGGCTGAAGGTAAACAGCAAATTCTGCTATGGGGCTGTAGAATCATACAGTGAAAATGTTTGAAACTTTGGTTAGAAATGGTGTAACCTCAGCATTACAGTCTCCTGGACCCAGCAGATTTAATAACTTATCTGCCACTGAATGGAATGTTTTAAAATAATTAAAATCAAATAAGGCTATAACTGCAAAGCAGGTAGACAAGGGTGGCTCTGTTGCTGTCCAGATTACACCTAAATACATAGCAGAGATTAAAAGACAACTTTCAGACACATATTGTTATAAAATGCTGACCTTTACCCCCCTGACCATTTAAACATACCCTGTATGATTTGATTGATGAAGCATTCCATAGAGAATGGATAGCTGATGATGAAGTGATATTTTTGAAATGTGATTTCCCCATCTGCCCAACTTTATACACTCTCCCAAACATTTATAAGTATTTGGAGGACCCTTCCTGGGAGACCGTTGTCTCTGGCATCAGTTCTCTCAGTGACGATCCATCCAAATTTGTAGACCATTTTCTTAAACAAGTAATGGTTAAGACACCGACTTATGCGAGAGATACTACTGATCATTTGAACAAACTGCAGGAGTTTATATGGGCTAACACTTTTTACTGGCTGGCAACAGATATTACATCATTATATACCAGTATATGTCACAAAGATGGTATTAGAGCCAGCCGAGAATTCTTATTGGATGATATTGAAACTCAGGGAGCCCAAAAAAACATTTATCTTGGATTTAATGAGATTTGTGCTAGAATATAACTTTTTCTTGTTCGATAATAGCTTTTGCCATCAGCTCCAGGGAACTGCGATGGGTGCCTCCTTGGCATCCTCGTATGCAAACCTTTTCTTGCCTCGTGGGAACAACATGTTGTATTTCATGATTCCACCCCCCCGACATCAGACACATTCATTTATGGCACCATTTTATTGACAATATCATATGTTTCTGGGGCGGGGTGTGTGGAAGAAATGTCTAATTTCATGGAATGGCTAAATTTAAATAATCTGAATATAAGATGTACCCACAGGATGGGTAAGACTGAAATGGAATTCTTAGATGTAAAACTCAAAGTACATGAGAATCAGGTAATCAGTAGTATTTACAGAAACCTGATTGCTTGAAATACTATGTTATGTGCTGAGAGCTGCCTCCCCATGTCCCTGGTACAGAGAATTCCATTCAGGCAGTTTTTAAGAGTGTGGAGGAGCTGCACTTTATATGAGGATTTTGAGAAAGAAGTAGAATTACTCTATATGTGTTTTAGGGACTGGGGTTATAGCACTCTGGTTGTACTAGATGCTCTGGACAAAGTAAAAGAACTTGGTCAAAGAAATATGATGCAGTATTGGGCAAAAGAAGAACCAAAATCAGTAAATGAAAATGACCAGATGATTTTTGTGACAAGTTATCATTGTAGATCAGCTGAAATTTATAATATAATAAAATCAAGCTGGTTAGTAATTCAGGGTGATCCAATATTGGGAAATGCACCACTGATCTCTTACCGGAAAGGTCCAAACTTAAAATACATGTTAACATCTAGCCATTTTGTGGCTCTGACAGGACACAAATTTCATCACATAAAGGTTCTTTTTTGGGTACAGGCATTGCAACATCTGTTGCTAAGCTGAAACGGGAGAATATTTTATATACCCTAACAGTGGACAGCAATTTGAACTACATGAGTATTTGGACTGTCAAAGTCCTTTTACTGTTTATGCTGCGTCGTGCCAGTGTAAGAAGTTATACATGGAAGGACAATACATCCACTTAAATCACATATACAAGAACATGGCAGAGCAATAATAAATGTGAAATTTGAAAATGCCCTAGGGGCACATTTCTTTGAGACCCATAACAGCAAGCTGTGTGGACTGCGCTTTCGAGCAATTGATCATGTGCCCCCTCTAGCTCGAGGGGGGGGACAGAGTAAATGAGTTAAATAACTGTGAAACAAAACAGATATATAAACTTGGAGCACTAATACCTATTGGTTTGAATGAACAAATAGATTTTAAGTCTTATCTGTAATATAATGAATTGACCTTTTGCACATTTCTTGACCTTCCATATGTGGCTAAGTGTTACTCAAGTCTTTATACATCCTGGTTTTTCTGACATATTACAATGCTATGCTTTAATAATGCAATCATTTGGTTGAAGAAAGATGGAATTAGTATTTAAAAAAAATATAAAGCAAAATAAAGTCTTATAGAAACATAGAAACTTAGAAGTTAGCAGATAAGGACCGCAAGGTCCATACAATCTGCCCATTTCTTCTTCTACCTTATGAATGTGCCATTGGCCTTTGCTTTGTCAATGGCCTATCTATTCATACTTATCTGTATTGCTCCCTTATGCCTAGCCCATGCCTGTCTGAAGCCCTACACTGTATTCATATCCACCACTTCCTGAGGTAGGCCATTCCATGAATCCACCACCCTTTCTGTGAAAAATAACTTCCTCACATTACCCCTTAATCGGCCACCCTCTAATCTCATGCTGTGTCCTTTTGTCCTGCTGTTTGTCTTATATTGAAACATGTTAGATTCTTTCACCTTGTTAATGCCCTTAAGGTGTTTGAATGTTTCAATCATATCACCTCTCTCCCTCCCTCCTTTGCTTTAGAGTATAATATTGAGCTCTGGTAATCTGTCCTCATATGTTTTCTGATGCAGTCCCTGCACCATTTTGGTTGCCCTTCTCTGGACTGCCTCAGTTTGGTTAATATCCTTGTGAAGGTGTGGCCTCCAGTACTGTACACATTACCCCAGATGAAGCCTAACCAGTGCTTTGTAAAGAAGGATTATTACCTCCCTCTTACAACTTGTGATACCCCTACTAATACACCCCAACACCCCCTAGCCTTACCTACTGCTTAAGTAGTCTGCTTGGATGATTTCCGGTCATCTGTGTTGATGATGCCCAAGTCTCTTTCTTCCCTTGTGACTGCCAACAACTACCCTCCCAACCTATAGGTGGCTTCAGGGTTTCTCTTCCCTATGTGCATGATCTTGCTCTTCTTTGTGTTAAACTGCGCTTGCCACTATTCCGACCATTTTGCCAGTTTATTCAGATCTCTTTTCATTCTGCCCACCCCATCTGGATCATCTACTCTGTTGCGGATCTTGGTGTCATCTGCAAACAGACAAATCTTACCCTCCAGTCCATCTGCAATGTCACTGATGAAGATATTGAAGAGGATGGGCCCCAGGACTGATTCTTGAGGTACCCCACTTGTGACTTGCATCTCTTCTGACTGTATACCATTTACCACCACTCTCAGATTTCTGCGCGTCAACCAGTTTGCCACCCAGTTGACCAACCTCTGACTCACCCCGTGCCTAACCAACTTATTAATCAATCTTCTATGTGAAACAGTATCAAAAGCTTTGCTGAAGTCAAGGTAGGTGACATCAACTGCTCCTCCTTGGTCCACCACTCTGGTTGCCCAGTCAAAGAAATCTATGAGATTAGTTTGACAGGACCGTCCTATTATAAACCCATGCTGTCTTGGATCCTGTGCTCCTATGGATTCCAGGTGTCACGCTATCCTTTCCTTAAGGAGTGCCTCCATGATCTTGTCCTCTACTGAGGTAAGACTAACTGGTCTGTAGTTCCTTGCCTCCTCCCTGCTACCACTCTTGTGGAGCGGGATCACATGATCCCTTCTCCAGTCTTCTGGGACCTCTCCTGTGCTCAGAGACTCACTAAACAGTTCTGCTAGTTCCACACTTAGCTCCTTTAGTACCCTGGGATGTATGCTTCAGGTCCCATTGCCTTGTCCACCCTGAGCTTAGTGAGCTCTTGTAGGACCCTTTCTTTTGTGAAGGGACTAGTGCACACCTCCCTCCCCCTGTGTCCATTGCTGAGCTGTGGGCCCTGCCCTACCTTCTCTTCAGTAAATACTGAGCAGAAGTATCTATTTAGGATAGATGCTTTTACATGGTCCTCCTCCTCACACTCCCCCTTATCCCCTTTGATCTTAGCAATACCCCATCTGGACTTTCTTCTTTCACTAATGTATCTATAGAAAGTCGTGTCACCTTCTTTTACTGTTTATACTTGTGTTTCCTCAGTTTGGGCCTTTGCCTGTCTTACTACCTTCCCTGCTTCCCTTAGGGAAGTTTGGTATGTGTCCCTATCTTCTCCTGCTGCGTTCCCTTATATTTCCTGAAGGCCAGCCTTTTGGCTCTGACCTTTTCTGCTACTGTTTTGAGAACCAAAGTGGTTTCCTTCTTCTTTGCACTTCCTTTTTCTCTAACACAATGGGATGTTGCTTCAAGTATTGCATTCTTAATGTTTGCCCACTTTGCCTGTACCCCTCACCTGTATTTCTTTTTGCCAGGCTAGCTTAACTCTGTTGGCCATCTTATCAAAGTCAGTTCCTCTGAAGTCCCATATTTTTGCCTTGGAATGGGATGTTTTAGTTCTAGTGGCCAAATTGAACCATACCATGTGATGGTCACTGGCCCCCAGGTGACCTTCTACCTCAAGATCTGTGATCCTTTCTCCATTAGTCAGTACTAAATCTAGGATAGCCCTGTCTCTTGAGGGTTGTTGTACCAGTTATGATCTTTATGAAGCAAACTTTTGCCATCTAATAAGTATAAAGTGCTGTTTTTTGATGTTGCATGCTTGCTAATTATTAATGTGTATAGCAATGCAGGGATGAGTCTATACCACAGCTTTGTACAGTATATTATTTTTAGCCATATGAACTTTAAAGGTATTTAATTTACAAAATAGCATATCTATAGTGAATTGTATGGATAAAGTGTTTAAATTCTGTAACTGCTGAGGCATTTTGTATACACTTTTTGAACCTGTACAACTTGTTGGTTATGAGTAAATTGACTAATTAGAATTATAATTCAGAGGTATATTTAAAACAGTGCATAGCTTGCCTAGCTCCATCCCCTGAGGAAGACCCATGTAACTGGGTCGATACGTAGGGGTGTTAGTGTTAGTATCAGCCATGCTTTTCATGCAATAAGTTAAAATAAAACTTTAACTTCAACTTCAGCAGCTCTGGTGTGTGCCCAACTTTTTTCTCCTTTGTTTTGTATCTGCATTTTACGTGGGCACGTTTGAGTGACTGATGTGCACTCCTTCTCTTACTGATTGAATAATATACAATAGGTTGGGTAATGGTGGAGAGAACAATGGAAGAAAGGGACCTGGGTGTGTGAGTAATGGAGGACTTGAAAGCATTGGTGCAGTGTCCTGCATCCATCCAGGAGGGAAACCACAGTCCTCAGTGGATGTTTTAAATGTTATTTTGATGAAAATTTAAACTAGCCAAGGTGGGTGGCAGAAGCAATTGGGGAGTCAGAAACTGCCTTTCCCCACAGGCTGAATTAGAGAGTAAGGAGAATCCAAGGGGGGAGGAACCCCCCAGGGTGAAAATTAAGAAAGGCAGCAGGGTGGTAGAGATAAAGAGGGAAAGGAACAGGAGCATTAAAAAGTAAGGTGGGAAGGAGGAAGGGAGGGCAAAAAAGAAAAAAAGGGGGGGTACAAACAGAGAGGAGCCAAAACCTGGAAGGCCATGTGTGTGTGAATGCTAGAAGTCTAGGACATAAGATTCCAGACCTACATGCTATCATGGCAGAGGCCAACCTGGATATTTTGACCATTATTGTGTCATGGTACACTGAAAATCATGACTGGGACATGGCCACACCAGGCTATACTCTGTTCAGGAAGGACCAGATAGAAAGGAAAAGAGGAGGTGTGGTGCTATATGTGAGGGAAAGCATAAATCCATGGAAATACAGGCAATACAGGGGAAGAGCAGAGGTACTGTGGGTCTCCCTGGAGACAGGGAATGGAGCCACTATTTTCACTAGAGTTATTTACAGACCTCCAGCACAGAAGGAGGCATCCAATAAGTTACAAGTGGAAGCCATTGGCAAGATGGTAGAAAAGGGGCTGGTGCTGCTGGTGGGGACCTTCAACCTCCCAGGTGTGAATTGAAGCCTCCCAGCAGCAACTCCAGCTAGAAGCAGGGACATCCTGGACTCTCTACAGAGGGTATTCCTTAGGCAAGTACTCAGTGGACCACTCATGACTGGGCAATACTAGACCTGGTACACACTAACAGAGATAGTGTTGCAGACATCAAGGTGGGAGGCCATTTGGGGAGCAGTGATCACCATACAGTGTGGTTCAATATAATGACAGCTGCTGAATCAAACCACACAGTGGCGGAGTCAGGTTTGGGAGCGTTTGGGAGTTGGAGGGGGCCATTCAGACAGTTGTGGGCTCCACAATGGGCACTAAACAGTGAATAAAAATCATGGTGGGGCACCACTACTCACACTGGGGTAGTCAGGAGGGGTGACCACCCCCCAGCCCCCCCCAGCTCAACCACTGAAACCATATAATGGTGTGGGTCCTGGATTTCAGGAGGGCAGATTTTAAAAAGATGGGTGAATGTCTCAGGGATGATCTAAAGGGGTGGATGTCCTGGGTAGGGTGGAGGAACAGTGGGGGAAGACAAAATGGAGCTTACTAAAAACAACAAACCTCCATATTAAACAAGTGAGCAAAATCAAGAGGAAAACGAGATCACTATGGTTCTCTAAAAGAGGTGACTCAAAAGATAAAAGCTAAAAATGTAACATTCAGAAAGTATAAGGAGATGTAGAGGGAGAAGGATAGGGAGGTGTATCAGGGAAAACAGAGGAAAGTAGACAAAGCAGTAAAGAGTGCAAAGGTGCAACCTGAAGAGAGAGCTCAGGAGGTAATGAAAGAGGTCAATACATTTTTTAGATATGTAAGTGAAAAGAGGAAGACAGGGGTGAAATTTTAAGCCTATTAAGAGAAGGAGGGGGGAACTCTGCTGATTGAGACCAGGAAATGGAAGACATCCTGAACAAATACTTTTGTTCAGTGTTCACAGAGGAAGGAGAAGGGGAGGGGCCACAAAAAAGTAACAAAAGCTTTGGAGGGATGGAGGTGAACACTAGTTCCTTTTTTGGAGGAGAGAGTCCTGAAGGGATTTACTAATCTGAAGGTGGAGAAAGCAATGGGGCCAGATAGGGTATATCCAAGGATATTAAAGGAATTCAGGGAAATATCGGCTGCACCTCTGACAGTTCTATTTAACAGCTCACTGGAAACAGGAGTGGTTCCAGAGGACGAGAGGAGGGTGGATGTAGTCCCACTTCACAAAAGTGGTAGCAAGGAGGAGCTGCCAATTATATGCCAGTCAGCCTGACATCAGTGGTGGGAAAGTTAATGGAATCACTGCTTAAGGAAAGGATTGTGGAATATCTTGAATCCAGTATGGGATACATGACCTGAGGCAGCATGGTTTCACAAGGGGGAGGTCATGTCAAATGAATCTGACAGATTTCTGTGACTGGGTGACCAGAGAACTAGATCAGGGTGAAGTGATGGACATAGCCTAGCTATACAGTATTTTAGTAAGGTTTTCAATACCATTCCACATAGCAGACTAGTAAGAAAGCTTGCTAGTATAGGAGTGGATCCAAAGGTAGTAAACTGGATAAGAAATTGGTTAGGAGATAGGCAACAGAGGGTGGTGGTAAATTAAGTTCACTCCAAGGAAGGGAGGGTGACCAGTGGGGGAGCCTCAGGGATCAGTGCTGGGACTGGTCCTCTTTAATATTTTTATGTGACATTGCAGAGGAGCTAGAAGACAAGGTCTACCTCTTTGTGAATGACACCAAAGTCTGCAATAATGTGAACATTTGGGGGGGGTGTGAAAAGGATGAGTAGAGACCTGAGAAAACTAGAGGAGTGGTCAAGGGTATGGCAGCTGGGTTTCAATGTAAAAAATTGCAAAATAATGCACTTCAGGCACAGAAACTTAGGGGCAGAGTATAAAATGGGTGGAGTGGTATTGATGACCACCAAGCAGGAAAGAGACCTTAGGGTATTCATATCAGATGACTTAAAGGTGGCCAGGCAGTGGGACAAGACAGTAAGGAGGGCGAGTGGGATGCTGGGGTGCATAAGGAGGGGTATCACCAGCAGAAAGAGAGAGGTGGTATTGTCCCTGTATAGACCACTGGTAAGACTGCACATAGAGTATTGTGTCCAGTTCTGGAGATCACATTGCTGGAAGGAGATAGAGTCCTTATCTGCCATCAAATTCTGTGTTTCTATGAGGGCTGTGGACAGGGAAAATAGGATGCTGAGATACATAGGGAGGGGATCAGTAGCAGAAGGGAGGTGATACTGCACTTATTCAGATCCCTGGTACAACCACACTAGGGGTGTGCGAATACCTTAATTCAAATATTCAGATGAATATTCGTATTCGGGGCTTCAGATATTCATTATGTATTATTCATTATTCAACACCCCCCATAAGTGTGTTTTTTTTTAAAAAGACATTGTAACACTGTTAAACTCCACCACTTCCTTCCCCTTTGAAGTACACTAGGCAATTCTTCCATGAACACTCCTCAACAGCCTTTCAGGGACCCAAAAAGGCAACAAACTACTGCACTGGTCAGTGGTCTGGTGACACACGGTCATCATAGATTGAGCAAAGGCCGCAAATGAGGTGACATCTTGTGTCTTGCCTAGGGCTACTAAAATGGCATTGGTATAAGTGCATTGTATGTCCACCCTGGAAGAGAGGAGAGCAAGATGTGCCATAATAGAGACCTATACAAGTACGTCAAGGTGTGAAAACAGGGCATATAAGGGGTGTCTATTTCAAATGAGAAAGAGTACAAGTACCAGGGACAATAGGTGCATGTGATAAGGCTGAAGGGGCTGTTCAGCAAGACAGATGTGAAGAAATATTCATGGAAGGCATGGTAGATGACTGAGAGGGGCTGCAGGCATAAGTGATGGCACTGAAAACACTGTGGGGCTTCAAGCATGCATGAGATAGGCATAGGGCTGGGGTGCATTTGAAAACAGGCAGGGAGGAAGCAGGATTCCTTTAGGGTCTGCAGATGAGACCGATAAGGCAGGGATGGACAATCTGGGTTGACTGTGTGGGCCAAGCAGTCCTTTTCCAACAGATAATTAGTAACCTAAAGTACACTGTAGTAAGGTCACTAAAACACAATATATTATATTTAAATGTTTCTAGTTTAACAGGGGCCCCATGGTGGTCCTGCAGTAATATGCCAGGGAGTGGAGACTCAGTTACCCTTTTAATTACATATTTTACATGATAGAAAAAAAGAAATGGTTTGCCAAAAAAAGGTAACATTACACTTTCATAACATTAGGCAGATGGAGAGCTGTACTGTAGCACCAGTTTTCTGTGGGCAGATCATATTTGTAGCCAATTACTGGTAAGTTTAGCTTAAGGAACAATCACTGTTCAATGTGTTGAGGGTCCAGCTTGGAACGGTGTGGCTCAACAATGTCACCAGTGGTGCTAAACATCCTCTCGGATGGCACAGTTGTAGGAAGGTAGCTTACGGTAGGTATTTTAAAGCAAGCTGTGCTAGGTGAAGAGAGGAGTTGATTTTCTGAACCCAATAAACCAGTGGGTCAATATCAAATGGCTCAACTGATTCTGCAAAGTAGCCATTAAGTAAATTTTATGCAGAGAGAGGCTGAGACTGTGAGCATTTGTGTTGCTGTTGACGCAATGATGTGCTGAGTAATGCCCAATCTCTCTCTTCTACACTGCCACTATGCTGTCTTTTCCCATCTGCACCAGTATCATCCAATTCCAAACCACCACATGCCTGTCTTTCTCCCTCAAGAATCTGAACTGGCCTTTGCAGAGGACACTGTCTGAACTACCTGATTGTCTGAGTGAAAGTATGAACTTTTTATCCCTCTGATTATTATTCTTAATATTTTATAGATGTTTACCTCAGTATTTGTCAGTGTCAGTGGCTCAGCAGGTAGCACACTCTCCTCTGAGGCCAGCAGATCAGAAGGCTGTGGGTTCTATCCCCACACCAGGCACTTGGGTTAAATCCCTATACTGACACTGTAGTGCAGCATGAGGGGGGTGCTGCACTCCTGAAGTGCTGTCTTTCAGATGAGATGTTAAACTGAGGTCCCATCTGCCTGTTCTGGTGGTAGTTCAGGTGGATGATAAAGATCCCATGGCACTTCTCGAAAAGAATAGGGGCAATTTTTATTAACATTCAAAAACAAAATACATAAAAAACCAGTATATACAGTAAATCACATATTATTTCATACATGTTACCAAAACAATAATTCCATCTTCCCAAAACTTAAATTCCAAACACTAAACTATAAGAAAGAGAAAAAAATAAATACAACATAACTCTTACAAACCAACCTTTTTTCCTTTTACTATATAACTCCAAAATGTTAGAACTGACTTAACTAGAAATTCATGCAACATACCTCGTTACACCTACTATGTACATATTTACAATATCATTCCTGGATAATCCAATTTTCCTCTTGCATTGCTTTAAACTGTTCTTACATCTTAACCCACTCACTCTACATCCTTCCATAATTGTTCACAAACCTCTTGCCCCATTGTCTTCTTTTTGTATTGATAGATCTTATAGGTTCATAGGTTCACAGCATTTGTACGAGTTCAGTGGGTATGATTATTCTTTATGGACTCGCCACCAAATAATTATTGGTGGAAATCAAACTTGGTGTCTCCCATGTATAAATCCAGATTTGTCTTAAAGGAATCCAAAGCGGTACTAGATACAATGCTCATAGGTAATTTAATCCAGATATTTACCACTCTTTGTGTGTACTACTTATTTCTCTTTAGAGTGTTATTTTGGGTACCTTTTAATTTCAATGAATGTGATCTAGTAATAACAAATGACTGATTTCTAATTAGGCCTATTGTTTCAAGAATTGTATCATTTTGGAAAGCTTTATACGTCAGACATAAATCTCCATGTAGTCTTCTGTATGACATGGAATAAAGCCCTACCATTTTTAGTCTAATTTTGTAGTCAAATTCTTTTAATGCATAGACTTTTTTTGTAGCTTTACGCTGTACCCTTTCTATACGTTTTTTATTTCTTATCAAGTAAGGTGCAACTACTGAAGAACAATATTCTAAATGTGGTCTAATGAGACCAGCATATAAAGGGATGATTACATTTTTATCCCTGTTTTTTATCTTTCTGAGAATACAACTTAATGTTTTGTTCCCTTTCCTGACAACAGTAATTGTATATACATCAAAGGTAAAGTCCTTGGAAAGAGTGACACCTAGATCTTTTTCATGGTCAGTTATCTATAAATCTATATTATTCAATATGTATGTATAGCATGGGTTGTTCTCTCCTAAGTGCATTACCTTGCATTTTAATTCATTAAACAATAAATCGTTTCTTTTTGACCATTCAGCAAGGTGTGTTAAATTATTTTGTAGATCAAGAGCAGAATTTGCATCGGTTATTATACTGCCTAATTTTCAGTCGTCAGCAAATTTGACAAGTCAGCATGTGTTAGTTAGTGGACTCATGGAGGATATTAATATATTAAAGAGAACTGGCCCTAGCACAGATCCCTGGGGAACCCCGCTAGTAACTCGACCCCACATTGACAGATGACCTTTTACTGAAACTTGTTGTGTACAGTCTGATAACCATGCGTTTATCCAACTTATGATCACAGGATGTAATTTTAAGAACTCAAGTTGTTTAATAAGTAATTGATGGGACACAGAGTCAAATGCCTTAGAAAAATCAAGAAAAATTATATCCACAGATAAACCTTTGTCCAGTGCTTCACTGACAGGTTCAAGAAAATTTAAAAGGCTGGTCTGACACAAACTCCCTCTGATCTTGTCTAGTTCATCTTGAATTTTAAATAACACATCTTGTATTAGTATGTCCTCATTCTGAAGGAACCTTTGGCATCTTACCTGCTATAACAATCACTTTACACAAGCCAGTATAACATATATTGTGCTTTTCTTCCATTTTTCCTAACACTAGCAATTCATACGTCATATTCTTAAAAACATCCTCATTCCATAATGCTGTTATGTCAACCCAAAAACTTTGTACATATGCACAGTAAAAAAATAAGTGCCTCATAGTTTCCATTTGTCCCACACATTGTTTCTCACCACATACCATTTCTTCCTTCTGTTTATGCATCTGATTCCCTTTTACATTAAGCTTTTGATGTCCTCTTAACCATATCACATCCTGCATTTTCAATGGTATTCTTGGTTCTATCATGCTTTTTAGCAACATATCACAATTTATCTCAGGTGGAACTTTAAACACCAGTTCTTCGAAATAACATTTTTCTACAATCAGCTTATAGAACTTCTTATCATTATTTAAAAACCAACATAGCGCAATCCTATAATGTCTTATACATTTTAGAGTAGTTTGAACATAAGTAGGTAGCCATTTTTCTGATGCATGCCATTTACCCCTTCCCCATGCTGTAAGAAATTCTGGCCCCCATAACTTCATACATCCTTTTCCCATTCATTCTGCCTCTATCACCAAAGGCCTTATGTTACTATAAAAAAATAACACCAATGGTTGAAGCATGTTCAGTCCTCCTGCCTTCCAAGCCCTCTTGACTGGATTTAGCCTACTTCCCCAAAGTAGGAGAAAATAAAAGGCTCATTACTTTAGTGTGCATACTATACGGTAAAGAATACACGTGAAACATATGAAAAAGTGGGAGCTATATAGGCCCTTACCAGGAAAACCCTTTTTTTTCTGGTCATTTTCCATGACTTCCATGATTGTACTTTTTGATGGGCTTCCTCAAAGGCCATGTTCCAATTCAGACTTTCAGCTTCCTTTGTGCCATAGTATATTCCTAACATTTTAATATTCCCTTTTACCACAGGAATAGGAAATTCTACCTCCATCGGGGCAGCTCCCAATCCTAATACCTTACTTTTTTCTTTATTAATTTTTATTCCTGTAGTATCTGTCAGACATTCTATTGTTTGGACTACCTTCTTACCTGATTCCAAATCTGCAGTTGTGAGTAAACAATAATCAGCATACGCCATGATTTGTTTGAAAGGTATCTCTTCCTTGCTTCTTATTGGTGTAATATCCTAGGCTTCCTCTATTATTCTTAGTACTGGGTCCAATCCAAATACATACAGTATAACAAAGGACTCATTGGACATCCCTGCCATTTTTTAAATAAACAAGGATGCCAAAGTGCACATTGACAAAGTGGAGTTACCTGCACTTCTGTATACATTGGCCCAGATATTCAAACTGCACCCAAAAAGTGCGCAACAGCAGGAGCAAGTGCAAGTCCACTGCGCCCATGCGCAAGAAGCTCGATATTCAAAAACTGCACAGGCCAAGATGCGCCTATGGCTGATGACTGAATATCACACCACCTGCACCATTGCACAACTAGGGAGGTGAAGCTGAGCATATCTGATGCATCATAGCGCAACAAGGGATGTTCAGCTGAGCAGTCCAGATGTGCCATAGTGCAACCAGGGATGCCCTCAGCAGCAGGGCAGCAATGCAACAGCACAACCAGGGATGCAGGGGCCCAGCACCCATGCCACAGATGGGCAGAGGAACACACAGCAGAACAGACATCATCCCCCACACCTCATGCACTGCACAACCGGGGGAGAGCTGGAATAACCACCAGCCCATGGATACCAGCAACCAACCCACAGCTGGGCCATGGTGCCCCAGCACACCCCCTGGCAAGCTGTGACTGGCACACAAGGATGGCCGACCAGCCCTTACCACACCATCCCACCAATGCAGAGCATACCCTGCACCATGATCCCCATACACCATGCCCAGGAGTAGCACCCAGCAGTGCAAGACACCCCATGCATGCCACCACCCCCACTGTGACAATGCAACCCTGTGCACCATGGAGCCATGCAAGGCAACCCCACCATGGGCACTCTGCAGCAGGCGGCAGCAGACAGCAATGCAACAGATGCATACACAGTGCCGCCCTGCATGTCCCCCCCTGAGGTACAGCTTAGAGACCGACCATGCGTCAGCACATGAGGTACCCCACATGCAACAGAGCATGCCCCAGACCCCACCTCCAGTGGTACAGCACCCTGCACACCCTCCCAAGGACACATCCCATCCCAGCAGTGGCCACAACAGCCAGCACAGACATGCACAGTGTAGCATGGAGGCATGCACCACACAGGATGCAACACAGTGCATGGATAAACACCCACCCATACCCAAGGGCACACCAACACAGGGACACATTAGCGGGTCAACTAAGCCACTGGCGTGCACGCTGACGTGTACACACGGCCAGCACCCCTACATTGCACAGGTGTGCCAGCCACCCTGCGCAGGCACCATGAAGCTGTATGCCACCAGCATGCTGCCGGAGCACAAGTGACAGACACTGGAGCACACCTCCTGCAATAGACACAAGCGACAGCATAGATGGGGGACAACAACAGCTGAGGCCACAGTGCCACTGGAGGCAGATGTGCACCATACTGGTGATGGCAGTCAACCTGGCATTGTGCCGGGTACAGTTGTTATCCAGCATGGACAGCCACCACTGACACGCCAGCAGACCATGCATACCACAGACATGCAAGGGTGTCAGCTGCACAGGCCATAGATGGTCTGACAGGGGTGCCATGCACACAGTGCAGGCCCCGTGGACCACTGCACACAGGCATCCAGTGCACAGAGTACAACACACAAACCACAGATAGTGACTGATCCCCCTGCCCACACCATAGGCGGTTCACCTCTGTACACACACACTCACACGCCCATGCATGCACCACTCCTGATGCCATGCACACCTCTGCAGCTGAGCATCTGTAGCCCGCTGCAAATCAGAGACCACCACAATTGTTATAACAAAATGTATATATTGAAAAAATGTAAAGTAAAACTATTTACAACTATATACAAGAGTCGGGGAAGGGCCACATAACAGGTGGGGGCAGGTAAGGGGCAGGGGTGAACATATGGGAGAGGGAAAAAGGGGTGTGAGGGTGGGTCAAAGGAGGTAAGGTGATTGTCGGGGCATGGGGACTTCAATGGCCACCCCGGTCCTCCTCTTCCTGGCGCCGATGCGAGCTCCTCCTCCTCCTCCTGACCCCATGGCGGTGTATTTGGCTCAGGAGCTCTAACATCTCCCTCGCCACCCACAGCAGCTCTTGAATGTCCTGCTGGATCTGCAGGAGTCTCTGGCCACCTAGGATGAGGGAGCAGAGTCAATAGGTGTGACTGTCCATCCCTCTGCAGCCCACCCATTGTGCATGGCATACAGCCATGTAACATGCCTCTGTGATAGTGTGCAACCACCCACAGTGACTGTGTTCACAAGACCTGCCCACCCAGGCAGCCACAGCCATGTGGACCACTGCACACACACACCACCCATGTCCTGCACAGCACCACCATGGCCGTACAGTGACTTGGCTATATGGTGTGAAGGCAGTGCCACAGCCATGTGCCCAGTGCATGCATGGACCACCATTGATGCACTCCCAGACATGCAGTGCCACTGGACAGTGCTGACTGTAACAAGTTGCATGCATGGCAGTGGTGTCAATAGATGGTGGCCATGCCCCACTGCCCGCCCTGTTATACAGCATGCAATAGTAATCATGGATGTAAGGCACTCACCATCAGCAGGCTGGTCCACGCAACGCAGACCACCATCAGCCATCCTGTTCCTCTGCTCCAACATGCGACACCTCCCTTCCCCTCCCTGTTGTGCCACCGTTCTTCTGGCCCTAAGGTGCAAACATGGAGAGAGGAACATCAGTACAATCCGGTAGCAAAGTCCCCCTGCCCCCATGTGTGTGCAATCCCACACAGCCAGACCCTTCCACCCCACACCCCGATACCACCACCATGGCCAACACCGGATACCCCCCCATGTGCCGGCCACATGCAATCGTGATACCCGTATGGACGATAAAAGTGTATGGATGTTGCACCTACCTGGCCATGGCACCGTGCCCCTCCTGGCATGTGCCTGCAGGTGGGCAAGCAGGTCTGGGTCCCTGTGCCTCAGAACCCCATAATGGTGGTGGCACTGCTCCGCCATCCGCCCCATACTGGTGGCCTCCTCCAGGGCATCGGCCACCTCCTGACATACCACACTCCTGGCCCTGTCCAGGGGTGCCTCCCCAAACAATGCCCCAGCATGGGGCTCAACTATCACTACTAGGTTGGCGAGATCAATCTGGCTCCAAACCACAGCACGCCTCTGCGCCATCTCTGCTGCCCAGTTCAAGCAAAATGGTGCTCTGCAGCGTGGGCCTGCCATGTGCAGATGCTGCGTGGTACAGTGCTGCCATTCCCTATCGTGCTGTCACCGAACAGCGCGATAGTGGTGCTCCCATGCCTGATGCATGGTGCCTAGGGGTAAGGTCGGGCACAGGGTCAAGGGTCTCTGGCGCTCAGACAGCCACAGCGCGATTGGAACCCAATGCATGTAGTGCAATTGGGTGCCTGTGTGCCACCTCCTGTAGTGGCCTACAGCGCTGTTGCCCCTGTGCGCCTATGACGCCCCAGTGCCACAGTGTCATATAGGTGAACAGCGCCGTAGCACCACTGGCACAATGGTGGCCATGCCCTGCATTGCCTCCTGTGCACAGCACATCAACAGCATGGCAGATGCCTGCATCATCAGCCTGGGCATGCGCAGTTAGGTGTGTACTGCGCATGTCACAGAACTGCGCCCTTGGCTCAGCACGTTCAACACAATTGCGCAAAGCGCAACAGCGCGATATTCAGCCGGCCTATGCAAATCATCTAATCAGCCATTCAATGGCGCAGTCACTGCATTTGCATCCACTTAAAGATGTGCCTTACCTCATTTGCATGCGTTGCGCTATAAAAGTGTGACATTGGGCTGCACTGGCCATAGTCAGTTACTGCAGTCTATTACGGTGAGTTGCATGCTGTTTGAGAGTGTGGACTGTGGTGTTTGGGACATGCATGGGACTGGATAGTCACAGGTAACACCTGTCATTCTCACAGGATGAATCATGACCGAGCGTGTGGTGGAGGAAGAGGAACAGAGTCGTGGGAGGAAGAGGAGGCCAAATTTTATAAAGGCCGAGACAGATGCCCTGTTCGAGGCCTACCTCGACCAGGAGCCGCTTCTCAGTGGATGGCAGAGAACACCACAGGCCCATGCTACTGCATGGGAGGAGGTGGTGTGTGCTGTAAACCTGCATGGCAGCCACCAGTGCTCAGTGCAGGAGTGCAAAAAGAAGATGGGCACAGACAGGTGGAGGATTAAAGAGAAGGTGGCTGCCATCAGGGCAGCATGGTCTGCGACCGGTGGGGGACAGCCAGAGGTGCTACACCTGACACCACAGGAAGAGCGGGTTTCTGGCAGCATGCAGCGTTGTGCCATTGAGGGTGTTCTGGGTGGTGGATTCCAGACGGGTGGTAGCCCGTCACTGCATGGTAGGTCATGGTCTGTCTATTGGGGGGGGAGAGGGTAGGTCACATGCAGTAATGCTACTTTTTTTCCTTTACAGCTCCTGAGCATCTGCATGGGTCAGCGGTGGTGGGCTTCTCCACTGAGGCCAGTGACATGGAGATGGAGGAGGGCCCATCCACCTCCACAGGAATACATGGGTCAGGGTGACAGTGGGCCCACCTGGACGTCCGGACTGGTGTTGGTGGAGCAGGTGTGGAGGAGGCCCTGCTCATGTCCCAGCGTGCCAGCGTCCATGGATGCCAGCATGCTGAGACTCAGGCTGGTGCCGGATCCATCACCGCTGATGATGGAGCTAACGTCATGGTCAGTGACATGTGTGTGCCACAGGATGGCCATACAGCAGGTGACATCGCGGCCATGGCTGTGGGTGGTGCCGCCGTGGAGGCCTGCATGTCATCACAGTCCCAGCCTGTGCCTGTCTGCACCAGTGGGGCAGCACTGGTGTGTGTCCAGGACAGTGGAACTGTTGTGGCCACTGTGGTGGCACCATTAAGCCCTGGGGAGTGGCAGCCGGAGGGACAGCATCAGCAGTCGGCCAATGGCCATGGGGGTACAGTGTCAGGGGGCGGCGTCAGTGCACTGCCTGTGGACATGCCCATGCCTGGCCTTGTTGTGCAGTGCCCACCCTCAAGGGGTGATGAGCATCAGGGCCGCAAACACCCTGAGGGACAGCATACCGATCAGGCAGATGACCTCTTAGATGAGCACACCCGCATACTGCAAGCATCAGTCAAACAGCAGGTGCGGCTTGTGACGGTGGTGGATGCACTGAGTGTGGCTCTGTGCCAGGCAGAGGAGTGGTGCAGCAGAGACACCGCTCTGCTCCTGGCAGGGATGGACCGGTTGTGGGAGGATGTGACTGCTGCCATTGACAGGCAGACACAGGCATTCACAGCTGTCATGGCCACAATGGGCACACAGTTATTTGCCCATGTGTCGCAGACACCGCGCAGTGCAATGTCCACTCCCCCATTCCTGGCATCGTGTGA
This sequence comes from Neoceratodus forsteri, assembly GCA_016271365.2. Lineage (NCBI taxonomy): Eukaryota > Metazoa > Chordata > Ceratodontiformes > Ceratodontidae > Neoceratodus > Neoceratodus forsteri. The sequence continues at coordinate 1,646,787,769 of CM057450.1, forward strand.
CACCATCCTTGTCGACACTGGGTTCAGCTGTGGGCATCCCAAGCACGCCTGGCGCAGGCATGTTCGGTGTGCTGCAGACCCCTGTGCTAGCACGGTCGCGTTCACGCAGTGGAACCCCTGGTGAACCGTCGGTGCCACCCCATGATGCCAGTGGTCAGCCTGTCACTGCTGGCGGGTCTCGGCAGGGCTGCTCATGCATCCGTGCCACCCGTGGCACTGTGGTGCATGACTGACCTGTCTCCCAGCACAGCTACTGTCTGATGCTGCCTTGTGTGCATTATGTCGTTCAGCGGGCAATGCACAGGTGGGGTACCCGGCCCTGCATGCACACACACATCCATCTGCACACCCTCCCTGCTGCTGTCCGCTGTTGCGTGTGCATGATGATGCCTGTGTTGCACTGTACACCACTGTGCAATGGCGCCCAGCATCTGACACATGCACAATGACAGGCAGTGGGCATGGTGGTCTGTGGACATGTGTGTGGCTAGGGGTGGCAGTCTGCGTTGGCGTGCCTCCTACCCTTTGTGCATGTCTGGTGAGGTGTGTGTGTGTGTGTGTGTGTGTGTATGACCGCGTGCCATGTTAGACCTCGCCCATCCCTGGCGGTGTGTGCAGTTCCATGCCAGGCCACTTCCCTTGATGGCATGCACCCCTGGTGTGTGTCCATGCATGTTTGTGGGTTGTGCCTTTGCCACTGGTGGTTGCACATGGCCTCATGACTTACCTGGGTTGGCTGAAGTGCTCCTCTGTGATGGTGTCCCGGTGCAGCTGTGCCAGCCGGAGCAGTCAGGGGTCCTGTCTCCCAAGGGGGGGTTGCCCATTACCATCATCACCGGTGTCCTCATCATCCCCATCGCTGTCCCCCTCCTCGACTTGTACAGCTATCCCACATTCATTGGCCATGTTGTGCAGGATGCAACAGGCCAGGAATAGCCCACAGGCCTTTGAGGGGCTGTATTGCAGGGCACCGCCGGAGGTGTCCAGGCAATGGAAATGTGCCTTCAGCATCCCGAACACCCGCTCGATGACATTGCGTGTGGTGGCATGTGCCTCATTGTAGCTTTGCTGCGATGGGGTCACAGGCCGCCGGTATGATGTGAGCAGCCAGGGACGGAGTGGGTATCCACTGTCACCTGTGTGTAGAGGGTGGAGGTTAGTTTGGTGATCAGCATCACCCTGCCTCGGGCCATGTAGGCCACTACCCATGTCACCTCTGACCATGCCCTCCCAAGCTCTATGTTTGTCCATGTGGTTTGCATACTCACCCACTAAGTGGCCAGTGGGGATGTCCTCACTTGAATCTGTGGCACAGTGCCGACTGGTGCCAGATGAAGGCATCATGTGCTCCCCAGGGTGCGTGGCACAGACATTGATTATGCGCCTCTGTCACCACACACCACCTGGCAGTTGATGCTAGCATAGCCCTTCTGATTGATATCATGTGGCCCTCGGGCTAGGTGGTTGTGGATGGCCACATGGGTGCAGTCTATTGCCCCTAAGTGCTTGGTGGTATACGTGCTACCCTGTGAACTCCTGCATGTTTGCTGTGCGCTTCCGCCGTGTGCTGGGGAAATGGATGTACCCCAGCATGTGGCAGCAGTGCGCTGAGGAATTGGGTGAGGTGGGTGACGCGCGACTGGGTTATGCCTGTGGTGTCCCCTGTTGGTCTCTGGAAGGTACCCGTGGCGAGCAAACACATGCAAGCTGTCAATTTAGTCTCCACTGACAGAGCATGGCTCCATCGTGTGGGTGCCTGCATCACATCACTGCACAGCTCACAGAGCTGCCTTAGAATGGCCCGATTCAGGCGGTACCGGCCCACGATCTCAGTATCGCTGTACAGCTCGAAACTGGTGCAGGCTCGGTACTGCCTGTTGGGGGGCATACGGCCAATGGGCCCTTCCACAGCTGTGCCCCCCTGCTGCCTGCCTTCTTACCCCCTCATTACTGCCTCCATCTGGATGGTGGCACTGGCCATGTCCCTGGCTTGTGTTCACCCCCCCGGCAGCTGTTTCTGTGTTCCCCCCGCTGTCCTGGCTGCTACTTCCCCTGCACTGGGAACACCTTCCTGTGGTGGCCTCTGTGCTGTGTGGCACTTCCCCCTTCTGCACTGGCTGTGGCTCCCCACACCTTCCCTGTGCCTGTGTGTTCAGGGTGCCCTTTCCCTGGCCTGCCCTCTGTGTCCCTCCTTCCCAGTTTGTGTGGCTAGAGTTCAGCCTCATGTGCCTTCCCTGTAGCGTTCTTGTGCCTCTCCCTTGTTCCTTTTTATATTGGCTCATTTCCGCTATCGCGCAACTTCTTCTTGCTCCCCTATTGTGCATGGCGCATGTTGTTGAATATTGCACTGTGCCATTTATGCATGATTCCTCCCCCTTCAGTTGCACATACATTCATTATCATTGCGCTATTGCTCAGCGTGATTTGGGGGGCGCATCTGCCTCCAGCTGAATATCGCAGAATGGTGCATTTTCAGACTTGGGCTGGAGCAACCCTATTGTGCATGGCACAAACCTTTTGAATATCTGGGCCACTGTTTGTAACAAGGCTATCATCTGGTCAGGAATACCATAATGCTTTAGAACCATGCAAATATGTTCTTGTTTTATAGCATCAAATGCAGTCTGTTCTTCCATTTTTAGGATATATCCTTCCAAGTTCAACTCTAGCCCTTGCTCTACTATCTCTCTAATCTATAGCAAATTTTGATTAACATTTCTCACTGGAGTTTGTGCTGGAAATATTAACTTTTTTGCTACCTATGCTAGTCTAACTGTCAAAATGTTAGTTAAGATTTTATAATCTGTTGACAGTAAGCTCAATGGTCTCCAATTCTTAATTTTCTGGGGGTCTCGCTTTTTATAAAGAAATATCATCACCCCATCTCTCATACTAGGCACTAGTCTGTTTTCATTCTGAATTGCTTCAAAAATCTGTTTTAACCATGAAGCCACAGTCTCTATATACTCCTTGTAAAAGTCATTGGGGATTCCATCCCTCCCTGGTGAGGTGCGGGTGGTTAACTTAGCTGCCGCTCCTTTAATTTCTTCCAAAGTGATGGGTACAACCAACTCAATTTCTTCATTCATTGTTAAATGTGGAATGTCTAAGTGATGAAAAAAGGGGCCCTGAGCTATCTTCCCCCCTTTTTGGAATGTTTCCTTTATATGTGTCTGTATTATATGTTGTATCCCCATTCATTCATTTGCTGCCTTCCCTGTCCCATCCTTTAAAGCTGTAATAATTACCTTTTGTGTCCCCTGCAGGGTTAAGTTATAAAGGTTCAACTGTTCTTTTGTTCCCTTGGTCATGAATATCTGCTGCTTGGCCACCACTTTCTCTTTTCCTTTTTGATACATATACATTTTCTCTTTTATATCTTTAAGCTGGTCCCTCATATTTTTTTCCCCGTTAGTTTTATCTGAGTTAATATTTTTAAGTATTTAGCCCTTAGTCCCAAATATTCTATATATTTTTTGCCCTTTTACAGGTAATCAAAATTAAAAGGTCATTTAGATCTCTTTTCGTGTCTTCCCACCACTCAATGGGACAGTCATACATAAAGCTAATGTCTTTCTGGATTTCTAAAAAGTCTCAAATACTTTTCTTATGTACTTCTTCCTGTAATAATTCCAATATTCAGTTTCCAGTATCCTTGTCCAATGGAGATTTTATGCTGCTGACCTATAGTGACCTGTATTGCCATGTGGTCTGAGGTTTCTAATGGTGTAACTGTGACTGAATTTCCTGTAATTCTTTCTGCCATAAACCAAAAATCTATCCTAGTGGATAACTTCCCTTTTAAAAAAGTATGTTCCTGGGTAATCATTAGTGTGTCATAAATAGCCCTTAATCTTTTCTGTTCCAAAATGTTATTTAAGGTGTTTGTATCACTAAATACTTTTTCTGTTTTCCTTCCCCAATCCCTTTGAGTAAGCCCACAATTGAAATCCCCCCATAATATCAATTTGGAGGTCTGTAGGAAGGGAGCAATTTCTTTAAATAAGGAAGACCTTTCAGCCTTTGATTGGGGCACAAGATCATGCAGAATAACATCCATCAGTAAGGCTCTGCCTGGACACACGTCTACTACCTTCAATACCATCACCTTAATCCCTGCAAACATGATTCCTAAGGCTGTGCATTGTTCTTCTCCTATTGACCACAAGGAGGGGCTCCACCTCCAATCTCTTTGTGCAGCCACTATTTCTGGCAAGGTATAGATCCTCGTATCTTGTAAGAAAAATATTTGACTCTTTCCTGACACCAGGCTTGCAAATGTAATGCTTCTTTTTTCCTGCATTTTAATGCTATTCACATTTGCAGTAGTTAAAATGGTTCCCCCCTTACAGAAATAGTTATATGAAAAGTTTTCATGCTGCACACATAAAACTACACAAGTGATATGCATGCTGCAAGTATGATTTAAATGTTAAATTGGAACGAATTGCATGGATAAGACATGCATGCAGCAAGCAAGTGTGGAAACCATGATTTTTATGTTAAATTGGGAAAGACTGCATGAATGTGGCATGCATACAAAAAGCAAGTGGTCACTGATGACTGCACACATAAAAGTTAAGTGACTTGTTCATGATCACACCATACATAAGTGGGGGTAGATGAGATTCAAACCCAGGCTTCATGCCTCCAAGTCTGCTGGCTTGCAGTTCAGTGTCTTTAACCACCAAGCCATACTGTCTGCACACATATGGCTCACTTGTTCTTTAGTACATACAGTATCTGACTACATCTGCATGCATGCGGCATGCTTGTAGCCACTGTTATGCTCTTCAGTTTTCTTTTCTTCTCTTACTCATCTCAGTTTCACAGTTGAACTGTAGCACACATACCAGTGGAAACACATGTGGTTTTTCCCACCCACAAAACCACTTAATTACTTCTGTCTGGCCTGTACTTCTACTATTTTCTCCCCATAGTTTTGAATGCTTCAACGCAAACAGACTTTAAGGTGCAAACACAAAAGTAGCAATAACTAGACACACACCAACATGGCCAGCCCCCCCATGCAGACACACACACACACACACACACACACACAGACACACACACACAGACACACACACACACACACACACACACACTATAGTGGGTACGGCCATGCTGCTACAGGCAACCCACCAAGGACAGATATAAGTAAAAAGTCTCTTACTTGAGTACTAGGGAGCCAGAGGCAGGAGTCTTTAAGAGATGATGTCCATAAGTCAGAGTATTGGGGCATACTCCATTGAAAGGAATGGTATTATTTTTGGTTCCTATTTTATACATTATGATAGTGAGTTGGACATTATGAAGGCCACTGGTCTACTAACAAGGCCCTTGTTAGTCGAGTGTTGGCCTTTGTTAATCTCCAACTCTCCATCAATAATGTATAAAATAGTAATAAAAAATACCCACTATTCATTTCAATAGTACACACCCCTGCACTCTCCTTTGCCCTTTGTCATAATGTGTCTGAGTGTGGGGATGTGGAGATCAGCTTCACTGGGGGGGGCATAAGCCTGACTATAGTGGGACTCCAATAGTCTGTGCATACCATACCACTCAACTGTCCATGAATATAAGGGACAGCTTTAGAATGTCTGTAACATCTCTAAAAGGTACAACATATTTGTTCTGACTGAATAGTGATATGCAAATAATGAAAAATTCAAATGTATGATTCATCTGTATATACCCCAGAGCAGTGCATCAGATTTGGGCTTAATCCCACCCAGTTACTGACCAATTTTTTTCCTGGCTGAAGTTCTGCCCCCCCCCCCAAAAAAAGAACTTTGTCCTGATTTTTCTCCCCAATGCCATTCCATTCCATTCACTACCCATCCACTATGGGTCATGAAGCTGCCCAAAGGTGTAGAAACATGAAAAACACATCAATATTTCAGTCCCTCCTCCTTCACCAATCCCCTTATAAAAAAAATTATTTACTTTTACTTACCGGGCCATGTGGCCAGAACCTGCAGCCTGGCACAGTGTGCCACCAGCTCAGTTTTCAGTCTGCTCTCCCCTCTCCTTCTGCCAGAAGCTGGATGCTAGAACTGACTATCACAGGTCCCCAACATAGTCCACGACCAAGTCACCTCACCAACCGAACCCACCTAATCTGGGTTGCTTGCTTCTTGCTTGGTTGCTGCTGTGCCTGCTGCCACACTGCACTGATCAAGGCCTATGAAGGCCACCCACACTGCTGGCACCACTACTGCTACAAAATTTTCGACATGGGGTTTTTGGGGCCCCACCTCATGAACTCAGTCACTGTCATTTTGTTATTTGATCCCGAAAGGTGATTTTGCGGTCACTGTGTGGAACCACCTTTCAGGACTGAGTAATGAATTGACAGTGTCACAGTTCATGAGGTAATCCCCCCAAAACCCTATGTTGAAAATTTGGTGAAAAAATTCCCCAAAATGACTGTTTTATGAGCCTGTGTTGCGCGGGTCCTATGCACGCTCGTAACTTCCCATATTTTTACTATTTTCACTCCAGATTTTCAACATTGCCGTTTTACCACACCTCTTTATGAGCAGTACAGCTGTCATTTTTCATAACTCTCCCAAAATGTGTTTTTGCGCATGTAGCACACAATGGCGTAGTCGGTGTGCAAAATCAATGTTCAGAACAGATTAAGAAAATCACAGTGATGCTATTCATGAGCAGAGGTCTTAAAATGGCTATGTTGAAAGTTTGGTGACAAAAGTCCATAAAATGACTGTATTACAAGCAAGCATTGCACAGTTTCCACGCACCCTTGTAAATTCACAAATTTGTAATATTTTCAGTCCAGATTTACAACACTGGCATTTTTACACACCTCCTTATGAACAGTACAGCCGTCATATTTCACACCCTGTCCAAAATGTGTTTTCACACTTCCGGTGCAGAAATGTGTGGTCGCTGTGGGAAATCAGTGTTCAGGACAGATTAAGAAAATCACTTTGACACTGTTCATGAGTAGAGGTCCCAAAATGCCTGTGTTGACAATCTGCTATAAAAAATCCCCAAAATAATTACATTACTGGTGTGCGTTGCGCAGTTTCTATGCACATCATGACTTCACCAGTTTTTTTTATATTTTCACTCCAGATTTTCAACATTGCCATTTTTTACACCTCCCCATGAACAGTACAGCTGTCATTTTTCACATCCTGTTTGAAATGTGTTTTCTCACCACTGGTGCCAAATGGCATAGTTGCTGTGCAAAATCAGCTTTCCACTAACAAACTGATTGTCACTGTTCATGAGGTGAGGGTCACAAAAAAAAATGCTTAAAATTTAGAGAGAAAATACCAACGAATGCCTGGGATGTTAGGGTTTCCAACCATAACACCCCACCCTGTAGAGACTGACAGGCATCAGGGGTGTGACTTCAGATTGTCGCCTGTAATACTCCTGCCATTCCACCCCCACCCACACCCTGCAGCCAGTGACAGGCATTGAGGTGTGCCTTGGACTCTTTGGCCATAAAGTTCACCCCATTCTCCTATACTGCACCCAACTCACCATATTTCTTATGGAATGGGGTGAGCATAAGGCCCAAAGACTCCAAGGCACACTGTGATACTTGTCAGTGTCTGCAGGGTAGGGTGTGGCAAAATGGCATAGCCGTTATGCCTGACGACCCAAAGGCACACCCCAATGCCTGTCAGTCTCTGAAGGGTGGTAGTGGGGTTGGCTTCAGTTCAATACTTCACTGCCATTCCTATTATGCAAGTCTCTAACTCCTACACTACCAATGCCAATGCCAGCAAGCAAGCATTCGGCATTGACAAATGCTTGTTAGAAGATGTTCACACCAGCATACCTGTTGCACACATGTCAAGCTTGCAGCATGCGAACCTGATTTGCTTTTTAGCCCTGGTTCACCTAGAATCACTTTGTGTATGCAAGCTGCATGCAAACATTGCACAATTAAGCATGTGGCATGCATTCTGCATGTAAACAGCACATCTATATTTCTGTAAGGGCCTATCCATGAAATAAGGTTATAAATACAAATAAATCTTATAAGACATGCATTTCACTTTTGTTTCTTTCTTTTTTTGGCTTAGGTTTATCACCCAACACTGGTTCCATTATAGTTTTAGGTTGTAAGGAGGTAATTGATGATACATCTGGCTCAACCCCATCATCTTCTTCCTCCAGATCTATTAATACATCATAAGGGTTTCTAATGGGTATATTTTCAGATTCTTTGTTCAAAGGCTGGGGTTCCACAAGTTTTTCTGTAGCTTTAGACCTTGTTACCCTCTTGAAAGCAGGGTCATTTATTATTTCTGGAGGTGGCATTTTGTTCATATTGCCCCTTCCCCCCAGAACTGGGCACTTTCTCTACTGAAGACCTTTCCATCTCCTCTGGGGGGGGTCTTCACTCTTTTCACTGATGATAGTTCCTCCACCACTTCCTGAGCATGCCTCTCAGGCTCCAAAGCCTGTTCTCCAGTAACTTGTTCCATAGATAGGGGGAGAGGAGAGGAGAGGACTCAGGTTGTTGCACCTCTACCACTTCCTTTTCAGGGATTGCCTTTCTGAGCCTTGCCACTCTCTGTGGCTTGGGATCTGCTGGTTTTAACTGCATCATCAGCTCATGCATTTTGGGTTGTGGCTACATAAACATCTTGCTCTGTCTGCAGTGCTTGATCCAAACTGTTGTGCAAAGCCCAGGAACAATTGCGGAATGTTTGCCCCAGCTCCCCACACAGATTACATCTTAATGGTTGACAGCATTGAGCACCTATATGTCCCACTTCTCCACATAACCCATACTTTTGCTTTTTGCAAGCATTACTTACTGTAGATGCCCTAAATCCCCACATTTGTAGCAGGCTTGCAACCATCCAGGGTAAAAGATTACCCCTCTATCTCTTCCCAAAAAGAAACAATTCAGAAGAGATGCTTTGTTATTCGTTGTTTCAGTTTTAAAGTGACCTTAATATTTCCAGCCCCTGGTCCATAAGTGCTCCTCGTTTCAGAATGGGTTCTGGATACCCACAGTGTTTTTTCAACCAATATGTTATGTTCACTACATTTACTCCCCCATTTCTGAAGATTACTGTTATTTTTTTAAACATTGGTTTCATCAGAGGGGTAGCTAAAAGAGACTGCCACAACGGAGTGTTTTTGAGCATTTGATACTGCTTCCAGAATCTTTCGAGTCCAGCAGGGTGCTTAAAACTAATGTCAAATATTGAGTCTCCTGGCATGTGTATTAATGCATATATCTTGTATGTGTAATACTTCATGTTGTTTTTTAGTAAGGACCTTCAAACAAAAAGCTTATCCTGGATATCAGACATATCACCTCTATATCTGATGTGCACTGTGTTCCGTCTAGTAGCCGATTCAGAGGCATTCTTCACATTTTTAGGGAATAAACCTTCCCTTACATTTGTGTTCCATACTGAAGGGGGTAGTTGTCTTGTCTCTGTAGCCTCAGCCTGTGCTATCCCATCTTCAGGAGTGAAACGTTCTCCTTGCTCAGGTGGGGTTTCCCTCCCCTCTGTCAGAAGGGGGGGTTACATACTTTAACACCTTATTCAGAGGGAACTCTCCTTCAAGCTCTATGATGATGTTCAAGGCCTGATTCTGACTAGGATCTGAATTCTCTTTCCCTCCTTGCACCACGCTTTTCTGCCCAGGCATGATTAGGGACACAGATACATTACTATACAGGTTGGATTTTCTTTTCCTGTTATAGCAGAAACACCTTTCCCCATAAGGATTTGGGAAGATTTGTATCCCATCTGGGGTCTTCTAACTTTTTGACCCATCCCGCTGCATCTAGGGCTTTAGCAACCCAGCCATCTGGTGCTGAAGAGAGCCCAGCACCTGCTAATTCTGATAATTTAATACAGGGTCAGAAGTCATTTGCCCACTTTCTTTACTTATTTAGCACACTTTTTTCCCTTTCCTTATACTGTCCTTAGCAGCCAGTTTCCTCCCTGTTCCCCTTGTAAATACCCCTATATTAAATGTAATCAGCGTTTTTTGTAATACATTGGGTTTTCTAACATTCTCTACATCCAGAATAGCACTTTGCTTTATCTGATTATCCACTCTTTCCAACACAGTTTTCTCCTTAACAGAACTCTCCAGTTCTACAGGATTTGTACCTTGGCTCTAATCCGATTCGTATTCCACCATAACATTAGTTACCTGCATCCATGGAGAGCTTCCTTGATCCACAGTTGCACCATCTATGGCCTTGCTGCCTTCCTCTGTCTCCTCTTCCAATATCACCACACCATCTCCTTTCCTCTGATCATCCTGCTCTTTTGCCACCGTTAGTTCTTCCTGCAGCTGCAGCTCTTTCTCCAACTGATTCTTTTGCTCAAGGAACCGGTGATCTTCTTCCTCCATTAACTTGCAGATGTTACCCGCTAACAGGATACTCACTGCAGCTGCATCATGAAGCCCTATTTCCATTCCTTCTGTCAGGTTCATATCATGCTGTTGTTTGATAGCTTCCACTGCCATCACAAAAGTTTCCTCCATTGTTTGTTCCAAATCCATCGCGGTCTCTAATAAGAAGGGGGCTGATGAGGAGACCTGCTTCTTGGCCTCCTGGACAACCTTCTCCAGCATGATCTTGTGAAGACTGGCCATCTCAGCACCAGTCACAGCACCCCCCTACAACAGAATAGGGGAATTTACCCAGTGTCCTGGCCAACTTTCCTCCCATTCACTAAAAATACCACCAATAGCTTAATCTGGTTTAAGGTCAGTTGGCATTCATCTGTATCCCCTTCCCCTGTGTCGTGCCTGAAAATATGCAGAATTCATCTAGTATACTTACCCGGTCAACATAAACTAAATAAATATAAATAAAAAAATACATTTTACCTTATTACTTTTAATTGTTGTTATTTACACTGTTCTACTGTTAGGTGCCTAGCACTTCCAAGGCTGGGCACCATAAAATTAAAATTTGCCTTGCCTTGCCTTGAACTGGAGCATGTTCTTCCCATTCTGAGTGTCTGACTGCCTGCATGGCACTGTTTAACTCTTCACTGAGCTGTTACCTAAAACGAGTCACCCTGTGGGTGTCCATGGCTAAATGAAGGCTCTCACATTTGTACCTAGGGTTTTGGTAGCAAACATGTGATGGTAGGTATCCATAACTGTGGTGAACCTTGCATCAAGTTCTGCAATGAGATTATTAACAAGGTCAGTGACATCTTGTGTACTGAGTATGTTGAGTATGTTGTCAGCCAAAAACCATTGTAATGATCTTTTGAGAATATGCACAGCTGGGATAACCTAAGCAAGGCTGTGGAAGCATTTAGATCACATGTACTCCTCTCAAATGGCATGCAAATCTTCACCATGCACTCAAGAACTAAACAATCATGATAGAGTAAGACTCCTCCAATGTCTGCCTCCATAGACATTTTGTGTAGTGCCTGCTTTTGCTCTAAGAATTGTGAAAGCATCAGGTATGAAGAATTCCACTGAGTGCTAACATCTTGTATTACACAATGTTGGGGCAGACCAAGAAGTTCCTGAACATCTCATAATTTGTTAGTGGCTTTCACAGAGTGATGAAAATGGCTGCAGATGGAACGGGCTGTGGATAAAATGTTGCTGGTCCTACTACTGCTACACAGTAAGTGAGGCACTACTAAATTTAGTGTGTGTGCAAAGCAACAAATACTCAGAAAATGGCCATCATTAATGGCTTTCACAATGTTTGTGCCACTGTCAGAACAAAAAAGCCAACTTTAAACTGGTGTTAACACCAGTCCAAGACCGTAACATGTCTTGCAGGAACATGAGAATATTATGTGCTCTGTGGTCTTACTCCATGAGTATGACACTCAGCAAAGCTGTCCTAATGAGACTACCAGATTGTGGGCAGGACACAAGATGATGCATTGGAAACAGCAGTAGCAGGGTGTTGCACACACCAGTGTGCAGTTAAGGAGAGATAGGCATGCAGGGAGTTATCGCTAGTCCAGATATCTCATGTGCAGTGAAAAACACCACCAACAGCTTCTGCAAGCAGAGAAGCGACAGCAAATCACACGTCATCATGCAGTAATGGCAATATAGTTCAAGAAAATGTTGTATGAGATGGGATCTGATAACATGGGAGCAAAGAGTTGAGAAGCTGTCAGAAGCCAGTATCTTCCACAACTGACATAGGCTGGAGATCCAACACCATCATCTCAGCAATCAGCTGTGTGATTTGCTGTGCTATTGAATGTGAGACATGATACTTTCTTTATGCATGCAAAGCATCCATTATTGGAAGTGCCACAGGAGACGTTGATGTGGTCCACTGCAACAATGGTCATATGCAAAGTGCTGATGACTTTCTCTGCCTTGTAGTATCAGGGGAGTCAGAAGTGACCACCAGAGTAGCAGCCAGACTCTGTGTTGGTGAGGGGTTAGAAGTGCCAAGACTACTGGGTTGCTCTAAATCAGATCTGTCATCAGTACCATCACCACTAGCAAATGTGCATGCCTGTCCACTGGAGGGATTTTGACTTGGTGAAACCAAGGGTCCAGATCCAGACCCAGATGAGCTTTGATACACTTGAGGGTGCTTAATCTTCAAGTGGTTCTCTAATGATGTTGTGGTTAAGTTAGAGAGTGATTTCCCTCGGCTTATAGTGGCATTGCGAAAAGAACAGTCTGCCTTCCTTGTGTTCTCCTTTAATACAGTGAAATGCAGCCATACAGCACTTTTAACACTGCGGTTACCAGTGACTCTGCTAGCACCACATCCCCCAGTTGTTTTTTCAACAGAGGTGCATGTCTTGTCCTGATGTTCTTGCCCTGTGACCACAGCCCCTGATGGTGTCATGCCAGTGCTGCCATCACTTGGCTGTCTTTCAGGCTGTGATGGAGCCTGCTGAAGAAATGTTAGTGTTGCTTGTTTGGTCTTCTTAGAGAGACAGGGACCCTTACCCTTACTGCTACTTCTACTACCCTTGCTAGTAGTGCTACATCTAAATGCTGTTTTGCCAGCCACCTTTTTTTTCTGCCCTCAAGATACATAGCATACTCTACCTCATCTTCAAAGTCACTCACATGTGCCTCTGATGAAGAAGGTGACATGCCACTGGGCAATTCATCATGTGGAGGTAAATACTCAGAATCAGATAAATGGTCATCCTCTACAATATTTTCAGGAGTACTGAGAAGCTGAGAAGCAGGAGACATAACTGTATCAACTGTAGGGATCATACTGGTAATATTCACTGTGGCAGGGATACCAGACTGTGGTGATAGTGTTACAGTAGTGGCAGGGTTCATAGTGTCAGAAGTGACTGGAGTGACGGTCACAGTTGCAGGACTGGCTGTAGTAGTCATGCTGCCCATTTTTGTGGAAGAGGAAGGCAGGATCTCTATAGTGGTGGTGATGGTGGTAATGACAGATGTGACAGTACTGGTGAGAGATGGGGACACATTGGTGGTTGTGGTGGAAGTCATGATGGTACTGGTGAGAGATGGGGACACATTGGTGGTTGTGGTGGAAGTCGAGAACTGTGTCTTTCTGCTTGTGCTTCTTGTATCATTTTTTTCTTGTGCCAGACACAGTACTACTGTTGTTGGAAGACATAGACTTGGAAGTGGTAAATAATTTTGGGTGTCGAAGATGGGCTGACCGTCACTCATGTTCAGCATCACCAACCTGTTCCTCCATGGTAGATTTGCTTGGGCTGGATCAAGTACATTTTTTTCCACCTCTACCTATCATTGTCTTGTCTATGCTAAAGTTCTAAACACTCTCAAGTATTTAATACTTCATAAATGTACAAAAGTTCTGCTTTATTGTGGCACCGAAAAATTATTGCAAGCAGCACCTGCTGCAGTACTGCTTTATTTAGCACAGAAAAATTATTGCAAGCAGTGCTTGTTGCAGGACTGCTTTATTTTAGCACAGAAAAATATTGCAAGCAGCACCTGCTGCAGTACTGTTTTATTTCAGCACAGAACAATTACTGCAAGCAGCACCTGCTGTAGTACTACTTTATTCTAACACAGAAAAATTACTGCAAGCAGCACACATGCAGGGCAGGTGAGGGTGTGCGCACACTGCAAGCGTCAACTCACTACCTAGCCCTAAACTGTGAGGGGTGGGAGTGCAGTCAGCCGATTGCCCTCTGAGACTTCTAGCGGCTACTGACTTTCATGAAACCCTAGCCCAACCTCAGATTACACCACAAATATTTCTTACAGAGATTTCTACGGCAGAATTACTGCACTTCACTTTTTTTTATTCATAAATGCACACAAGTTCTGCTGTATTGCAGTACAAAAAAATAGTTGCAAGCAGCAGGAGATGTAAATAACATTGTTAATGCAATCAACAGCTCCATGACAAAACCATTTGATTTGAATAGTGACTTGATAGCTCACCAACATTGCAGCTGGCATTGTTGCACCGACAGAGGTTGCCACCAAGCTTGTTGCTGTGAATGATACAGGAATAAAAGCAATGCAACAGTTTATGGAAGACAGACTAAATTCAAATATCACTGGATTCTTAGTTTGAACCACTGCACAAGCTCAACATCAGGATATTTGCATCTCTAAGCAAGAAGATCAAATTGAAAGTTAGTAATAAGACAGTGACTATAAATGCAGACAGGGAGTTGTTTAGCTATCCTGTAGTAGCTGCACAAACAAGAGAGATCGATCTGAAGGAAGTTTTCACACATGAGCTTTCCACAGTTCCATATGCTCTAGCACACTCTGATGGTAAACTGAACAAAACTGCAAAGAGTAAGCTATTGCCTGAATTACAAGAAGCAGAGTCTATATATCAGCTGCCAGCATCCAACATGCCCACATCTTGGATAGTGGATGGCATGGCTGTTATACAAATGGTCGAGCAAGGAGGTACAACTAGCTTTGGAAAGCTTTTTGAACTGGTCTTTAGAATAGTACGCCAGCCTCTGCAGAGTTGTGAGAGCAGCAAAAGAGTCAATATCGTCTTTGATCGATATGATGTCAAAGATTCAATTAAAGCTTTTGAGCATGCACAAAGGCAATCCTCACAAAGCAATGAGGTCAAAATCTATGGTCCCAAAACACCCATCCCAACGCAGTGGAGTAAGTTCACTGGAAATCCCAAGAATAAAGAATATCTGGAAAAATTTCTGTGAAAATCATGGTGTAATATGGCAGAAACTTTGTTTAGCCCAGATCAGAAAATGGTTATTGCAGGTGGATTCAAGGATGGCCTTATTGCTCACATGGTCACTTCAGATGAAGTTGCAGACCAAAAAGATCTATTCTCATTGCACAAAGAAGCAGATACTGGACTTCTACTTCATGTTGTACGTGCTTCAGAAGAATACCCTCGTGCAGTGGTGTGATCTCCAGACACTGACATTGCAGTTCTCTGTGTACATTTTATTCACAAGTTGGAAGCAACTCAAGAGTTTGGTTTCATACTGGTGTGAAGGATAAAGCCATGTTTATACCAACTCTCACCGTAGCAGTTGAACTTGGCCAACAACTATGTAGAATGTTGACAACAGTATGCATGCTGGCTGGGTGTGATTTAACCAGCAGTCTTGCAAGTGTTGGCAAACTAAAGCCATGGAAGCTTGTCAGGAAGACTCCATACACATTTAGAAGCCTTACCAAGTTTGGAACTATGGTGGATATATCTTCTACACAACTGAAATCAATAGAGAGTCTGATAATCCTTCTTTATGACCCAACAGCTAACTCAGCGGATGTAAATGGTGTGAGATATAAGTGTTTCTGTCGCAAACAGGCCCGGAATGAAGCCCACACCACAAGTCTGATAGTCTTCTGCAATATATCAAGTGCACAAATTACCAGACCCTTATCTGGAACCAAGCCTTACATGTGGGTGTAAAAAAGCCAAGTGTTTACGCAACTGAAGTTGTTCTAGGCAGAGCATGGCATGCACACAGGCTTTCTTGTGTACTGGTGGTAAGGACTGTTATAATCCTCATAAAGTTGCCAGTGTGGATACAGATGAGTCTGATAATACATATGATTCAGACATAGACATGTAGCATATAACAAATATATTGAAAAAGGCTAGACACACATATATACTGTCATTTTGCCAATCGCTGAGAGATAATCCATTGGATATTAGTGTTTTGCTAGCACCATGGTGTGCAATAATATACCTGGCTTCTATTATAATGAATATGGTATTTAAAATGCTTGTGTCAATGGATAATCTGTGCATTTATCAATACAAACCACAAGGCCAACATTCTTTAAGTAATGAGTCTTATTAATAATTTGTGTCAAAGGAACCTTTTATGTGATTAAAATAATTTTTTGTCTTTTAAAATAGATTAGTAATACTTTGTGTCAAATAAACCTTTTGCATGGCTAAAATTTGTTTTTGTCTTTTAAAATAAATTGTTTAAATCCAATTTTATTGGTCATTTTTACTTTCAAACTTGTCTTGGCAACTTTAGTACATTTTTGTGGCCTTTTCACTTGCATAAAATGTTGTTTTGACATGGGTACAAAAATCTTGCATTGGTATACCTTGCTACCACTTTACAAGACCACATCCACCCTAGATAAGTACCTAAGGGACACTTCTATCAAAATAACATAGTTGATGTTTTCTGTATGGGGGGTGCTATGTCACCATAAATTTCAGGCCTGGGCCACCAAACTAAAAGGAGATAATAGATGAGAAGTGAAGGGATTGCAGTGACTGGCTTTGACAATTATACAATCTCCACGTATGATATCATGGAATATACTAGATGGACTGTTCAAGACTTTTTCTGTTCATTGCTTTTCTTTTCTATTTTTCTACGCACAATGAATTCCCCCAAATACCTTTGGTCAAATAGAAGAACCTCATTAGGAAAAGATCATGCCCAAACAATATCATACATGCTATATGAGGGTAACTTGATCTCAGATAACACAGAAAGAGTTAATACTTTGAACAAGCACTTAAAAAGCCTCAAACTTCTTCTACCAAAAGCACCCTCAATAAATACCTCCATTCTCCTAACTTGCATAGCATATTGTTCCACCTAAATGCTTCACTGTTCTTCATATAGAAAGCATTATTGCAGTCAGAAGTGCTGAAAAGACTCGATGCTTCCAAACATGTGCAATGTCAGTGGCTCAGTAGGTACCATGCTCACTTCTGAGACCAGAAGATCCAAAGATCATGGGTTCTAGCCCCACACTAGGTACGTGGGATAATTCCCATAACTGACACTGTAATGCAGGACAAGGGGGTGCTGTACTGGGGATCCATGACAGACAGTCAACAAATTTGTTGTTGACTGACTGTCTGTTGTTTCCTTTGCGGTTTGCAGTCGGCATAAAAGAAGCGAGTCACTGGACTGTGTTTTCTTCAGGGGCAAAGCCTCACAAACCCCCCATGTGGGGAGCTCTGCCCCATGCCTCCCATAACTAAACTAAACTAATCAACTCCGAGCCACAGTTGATTCAGGAAGGGGGTGCAAGACCCCTAAAAGCAGTGCCAGGGTCCTGCACTGACACTACAGTGACCTGTTGCTGTTGTCGCTGTAGTATTGGTTGTGATAAAATCGTCACCGTAGGGAGTGCATACACTGTACTGGTCAGGTACCATCCTTCAGATGAGTTGCTAAACCAAGGTTTCTTCTGCCAGTCTCTGGTCATTGTCCAGATGGAATTTAAAGATCCCATGGTACGTGTTATGGCCAACATTCCCCATCGATAAAACAGGTCCAAGTAACCACCCCAGGACACACCTAGATACAAGCTATCACAGTATAGTATGCCTTTTCTGGTCAAAAATTACATTAAAGCCAGCCTGGTGGTGCAGAGGGTTGAGGCGCAGGATGCCACACCTTGAACCATGCTGCGACCCGGGTTTGGGAACGGACTCAGGTCACTGGGGGCTGGCAGGGGAGGAGACGATTGAGCATCTGGAGGACTGCTCTCTTCTCCTGGGGTGGGTTGGGGAAAAGTGCTTCACTCTGTAGTGACCCCTGGTGGAGACCAGAGGTACTACAAGGAGCATCACAATGTGGGCTCTCCAGAAAAATGTGAAAGATGGCAAGTATCTGACCAGATGATGGCAGCCCCTCCTCCCCGCACCTCTCTGCCATGAAGCATCCAGGGCTGCAGTATCCACACTTTGCCCAGAAGCAAGAGAGCACTCAGGCACTCTATACTCCCCTCCCCGTCGCCCTCTCCGGAGCAGGGGGGCCCCTCGGCAAAGAGATATGCTGGGTCAGTGGATCGTTGGAGCAGCAGGATGATGGGTCAGTGGTAGAGGCAACGGCAGGACTGGCTGCCAGAAGGAGTGGATGGAACATGCCCGGTAGGCAGGGATAAAATAATATGTAAAAAAATAAAAATTACATTAAAAATAAAAACCAAAAACACAGGGGCTGATGGGATAGAACCTCATTTACTAAAACAGGTAGATGAGCAATTACAACTTCCAGTTATTATACTGTGCTACCGTTCACTCTTCTTAGGGCAAGTTCATAAAATGTGGAAGAAAGGTATTGTAACCTCATATCATAAATAAGGACCTTCTTCATAACCTGATAATTATTTCAGTCATATATATTTTAAGCAATCTCTTGGAGAAGCTAATTCATATGCAACTTATGGAACAGTCCTTGAACACTGCCTCCAAACTGACACACAATCAGGCTTTCTTCCCAAATATTCAACCACCACAGCATTATTGAAAGTAACCAATGATTTGGCGATTGCACTAGAATAAATATCATCCTGGTGCTATCTCCATTGACATTACAAAAGCATTTGATACAGTCCATCACAGTCTCCTTCTCAGCAAGCTATACTACATGGAAATCTCAACTACCCTGTTTCTTTGGATGAAGAATTACCTTCATAAGCAATCCTAAGCGGTCAAAGTGAATGGAGAGACTACCTGACCATGGTTCCATATTTGCCTCCCTAACATTCAGTCTCTTAACAATGACTTACTTTCATATTGTGATTACTTGAAAATGGGAACACATCCTTATACTGTTAATACTGTCACCTGTACCACAGCCAGATCTATCAGCTGTCTCATTACTTGTCTTTGCTGCAACCCTGTTCATGATGACTTACAGCTGTCTTCTGCTAAATAGCTTGAAAACAAAAGTCTTGCTGTTTAGTGGCACCTCATTCCCAAGGAATTCTTTCCAAATATGTCCACTGACTGGAACACTATTGGAAGCTAAGCAACAATTTAAGTATCTTAGATTGTGACCAGATGCTAAGCTTACATACCCTATACAGAACACTTTTCCAGGTCCATGAGAAGCATGCATCAAAAATGTAGCGTCATCATTTGCAATAAAAGCTGTCATAACCTAATCACCCAGAAGCTCCCATTATGGCAACCCATACTCCCAGACTTAGAATATGGAAGTCAAATGTACCCAAGAGCCAACAGCATGTCCTTATCAAAAGTACAGTAACTATTGTGTTTAACAACACCTGCTGGTTTGCACTTACATGTGTAAAAAGAACTCATCACTGCACTCTGTACAGTAATGTGGACTTCTTCTGCAGCTTCCAGTGATTTGTATCTGCTGCCTGGGCACCAGAAGGAAGATCTGCAGCAGAGAACAGCTGAAGCTGCCTTTAAA
This sequence comes from Neoceratodus forsteri, assembly GCA_016271365.2. Classification (NCBI taxonomy): domain Eukaryota; kingdom Metazoa; phylum Chordata; order Ceratodontiformes; family Ceratodontidae; genus Neoceratodus; species Neoceratodus forsteri. Next base: position 1,646,807,370 of record CM057450.1, read on the forward strand.
CTGAGTGACAACAGTACTTTCTGTCATTAAGTGACCTGTTTGACCTGTTCACTATTGCTGACTTAGCAGCTGCTGGTAAACAGCTGTTGTTGGGGGGCTTGGCAGCCAGCAATTGGCCAGGGAGCAGCACGGGGTGGGGCTGAACACTTTAAAAGCATGAGCCACCTTTCAGATATAGGAGCAGCTTCCAGTGATTTGTGTGTACTACCTGGGCACCAGAAAGAAGATCCACAGCAGAGAACAGCTGAAGCTGCCTTTAAACTGACTGACAACAGCACTTTCTGTCATCAGATGCCCTGTTTGAACTGTTCCCCATTGCTGACTTAGTGGCTGCTGGTAAATGTCTGTTGTTGGGGGCTCGGTGGTGAGCCATTGGCCAGGGAGCAGCACGGGGTGGGGCTGAATACTTAAAAAAAATGAGCTGCCTTGTGGCATGTGTGCAAAGGTATGAGTGGGTGCAAGTGTCATTCGGTGGAGAAACAGTTGTTTAGCTAAGACTGAAGGTACTTATTTAAAATTGTTATTGTGTATTTTAAACATGGCCAACAAAACTACATTGTTAACTGTTAGTATTTTATTGTTTATAGAATGTTTACTCTATCAAACAGGAGGGCTTGTAACACAGAAAGGGACTGTATGCAGGGTGGGGGGGGCTATACAGATGCTGATATTAGTGCCTATAATTGAAATCTAGATTTAAAAGATTATGGTAAAGATGCCATCCAGGTCCCAATAAGATATACTCCTATAGCCTCATTTGTATCATCGTGGGCCACAGTTGTAAGAGGTAGATCTAGGATTGGGGTAGGTTTGAGAATGCTATTGAAAGTAAAATGCTCCAGGGTAAATCAGTTCTGCCTCATTTTGATGTTACTTTTTGTAGAAGATTTGGAAATAAATCTGGGGCCATTTTCCTTTTCTAGAACTGTTGATATGGAAAAGGGAATGAAAATTGTGTACTTGAATGTTAGAAGTATTCAGGCCCACTTGGATGAAATTAAGGTATGGGTAGAGGCGGGGGGAATGATATTATTGGACATGGGGAGACTTGGTTAAAAAAGCAAATATAATAATAATAACAATGATCTTTATTTATGGAGCACAATTCATAAAATCAAATCACTTTACAATAATTAAATATTTAAAACCTTAAACCACAATAAATTAAAATCCAATGCTTACAACAGGTTCATGACAAAATCATTTAGTAGAGAAAGCCAAATTAAATAAGTACATCTTTAGTACAGATTTAAAGTTTTCCATGGTCTGGCACTCATGAACCCAACAAGGTAAAGAATTCCACAGAGTGGGGGGGGGGCACAAATGCAAATGCATGGGCCCCAGATGTCTGCAATCAGACTCTGAGAATCTCCAGCAACCCCTCATTGGTGGAGTGGAGCAGTCGGGAGGGGCAGTAGGGGTGCAGAAGATCTTGCAGGTAGCCTGGTCTCTGTCCATGTAGGGCTTTATAGGTCACCAGCTGACCCTGAAGATGATCCGCAATTGAACTGGCAGCCAGTGCAGTCTGCGCAGCACAGGTGTAATATGGCTAGTTCGAGGAAGCCCAGTCAGTAACCTGGCTGCCACATTCTGCACTAGCTGCAGATGGTGGATATCAGCCCCAGGTAGCCCTAGGTACAGGGTGTTACAGTAATCTAGATGGGAAGTCACAAAGGCATGGACCAAAGCCAGAAGAATGTCGGGTGAAACCAGGTGCTTAATCCGGGCAATATTCCTCAGATGGTAAAATGACATCTTGACAATGGAGGACACCAGAGATTTCAGCGTCAACCCCTCATCAAGAATGACACCCAGACTCAGCACCTGTTCAGAGGTCCTCAGCTGGCAGCCCCCAAGTGAAAGACCAGAGGCCTGCCCAGCCAAAAGCCCCTCTACCTGATGACCCGGGTCCACAACCAAGACCTCGGTCTTGTCTGGATTCAGCTTCAACCAGTTGGCACTCATCCAGTCTTGGATCTCAGACAAGCAGTTGTTAAATACTGAGACTGGTACATCTTGTTCAGGTGTAAAGGACATTTACAGCTGAGTGTCATCTGCATAGCAATGAAAACTCAGACTGTACCACCTCACAATGTCCCCCAGTGGCATCATGTACACTGTGAACAGCATGGGTGACAGCACAGAGCCCTGCAGGACCCCACATAGCAGGGAGAATGTGTCTGATGAACAGATCCCAAACAGTACCCTCTGAGACCTGCCAATGAGGAAAGAGTGAAACCATCTGAGGACTGAACCTGACAGACCACAGATCAACCACATGCGCTCTAGCAGTACTCCAAGGTCCATGATGACAAATGCCATGGAGAGATCAAGGAGGACTAGGATGGCATGACTCCTCTGATCGCATGCTATAAGGAGGTCATTGAGCACCCAGACATAGGCAGCCTTAGTACTATGCCTTTTCCTTAATCCTGACTGGAAGGCATCATAGATGTCATGGATGGTGAGATGAATTTCCAGCTGCAGCATAACCACCTTCTCAATAACCTTACCCACAAAAAAAGGTAAGAGACAGGTCTGTATTCGGTGAGTCAGTCTGGGTTGAGTGAAGATTTCTTTAGGAGGATGTCACCAGAGCCTCCTTCAGGGAGTCTGGAAACACCCCATTCTCTAACGAACACTGGACAATATCAGCAAGGACTGGGCTGATGACTTCAATGCACCCCACTAGGAGTTGTGTTGGGCCCGGGTCCAAACTCCATACTCCAGATGATTTTCATGACATCCGCAATCGCCAGGTGGTCAAAAGCTGACCAATCAGATCGAGGCACTGTGACCTCCCACCAATCACCACCACGCCCATTGGAGTGGGCTGCATAGATCTCGGGCTTGATGTCAGCAATCTTATCTGCAAAGAAAAGAGCAAACTCATCGCACTTTTCTTGTGACAAGGCTCTCCACGACTGCAGACAAGCTGGACTGCACAGTCTGTCCACAGTTTGGAAGAGCTGAACCAGTCAGTTCCATGCAGCAGTAATCTCCCTTGACAGGAACTCTGCCTTCTTACAGGAGATCACTGTTTGATAATCTGCATAATGTGCCGTCAATCTAAGCTTGTCGGCATCAAGGCCAGATTTACGCCAGAAATGCTCCATCCTTTGCCCTGCTCTCCACATCTCCCTCAAAGTTCCATCGAACCATGGGGACCAGGGACAAAGGGAGAAGAGGCTAACACGGACAGGAGCAATAGAGTCCAGAACTGCCACCAAGGCCTTATTATAGGCCAACAGTAAATTCTGTGGACCCATGCTTGCACTCGTAAGTCCAAATAGGTCTAGTACTGCCATATGGCCATCTATAAAAATCTATAAATAACCACTATAAATGATAGCTAAATATAATTGGGAGGATATTCCATTTTTAGACAGGATAGGGTGGGGGGAAGGGAGGTTATGTTTTACATAAGGGACATAGTAATAGCCATTGAAGTCAAGAAAGGACCACTACAGGATAATATAGATTTCATAACAATAAGATTGTTGTTGGGAGAATCTACATGTAAGCATTTATATCTGACCTCCTTTTATTGTCCACCAAAAAGTAATATAGCAGAACATATTTTTTTAAATCCTGGATTAGTAATCATAATAATAGAGAATATATACTAATGGGGTATGTAAGTTGTGACTGGGGAGAGGTGGAGAGTTGGGTAGGATTAAAAAGGAAATGGATTCTAGTCATTTTTTTCAGTTAATCAACTCTCTTACACATTATAATTACACAATAATCATACAATTATTGATTGGTTAATGACAAAAAGACTGGACAATATTGTAAAACACAGTGTGCTATCTGACTCTATCTCTGACTATTACCCAGTATTGTGTATAAGAAAACATAAAAGGGTTTCAGTTCCACTGAGATTAGTTTTTGCAAGAAATATCATTAAAATGAATATATCCATTTTTTTACAGGACCTTGATCAAACAGCATGGACTAAAGAGGGAAATACTGAAAATTTGGACTCCATGGTGGGAGAGTTAACAAACTGGCTAAAAAAGGCATTCAAATGGAATACATCAGTGGGTAAAAGGTAATTTTTCATGATGGATAAATAAAAATATTAGAGATTTAATAAAATTGCAGAACAAACAAAAGAAGCAATATCTAATTTGCAGAGATTTAACCAGTTTGGCACAATACAAAGAGTTGAGAAATAAGAGGAAAAAAAAGATAATAAAGGTTAAATCAGAGTATTATCATCATGTTCAATTGAATAATTTGGGAGATCCAAAACATTTTTGGGCCTCCTTTAAACAATTTTGTACCCCTCAGAGTAGGGGAATAATAAAAATAAGGGACAAAGTTATTTCTGACGCTAAGGAAATGGCAGGCATTTCAATTTTTTTTTTAATTTCTAAATCAATGTTGGGCCAGAAACAAGTCATAAGTTTGGTTAACAGAGACAACCAAATAAACAGGGCGAATTTGTCCCAAAGAGTTCCTCCTTTTATCTTTCATGGGATAGAGGAGGAGAAGGAAGTATTTAAACTTCTTAATAAAACAAGGGATAGGAAGGGAAGTGGGAAAGATGATGGCCATCCCAAACTGCTGAAGATTGCAGCTGATAGATTAAATGGACCACGTACAGTTATATTTAACCTATTCTTAAGTAAAGGACAAATCCCTCATGGTTTGATGGAATCCAGGGTTATTCCTATTTATAAGGGTGGGGACAAAATGAGCATGTCAAACTATAGACCAATTTCGCTGTTGACAATGAGTAAGATGTTGGAAAAATATGTTCCATGACAGATTATTTATCATGTTGAGATATTTGACTGATTAATAGAGCAACAACATGATTTTAGAGGGGGTAGATCTACCGTGACAGCCCTGGTTAGGTTCACTGATGCTGTGCTGAGGGCCAGTGAGTGAGGGAGGGCCACCAGTGCAGTGTTTATGGACCTGGTGGGAATCTTTGACACAGTGGATCACGACATTCTATAAGGAAAGCTAGGAGACATTGGGTTTCAGGGGAAGGAGCAGGATTGGTTTAACATTTACTTATAGAATTGGGTTCAGAGAGTAAGGAAACAGAACCATTAATAGTAAAGGCAGGGGTCCCACAAGGGTCAGTACTGGGACTGTTGCTATTCACATTGTTTGTAAATGACTTGCCCTGTCCTTTCTCCTGTGAAAACAGCTTAATGTATGCAGATGATACAGGAATCTGGGATCTGCATCAGTAATATCAGACCTACAGGCCTCTCTTCAGGAAAAATATGAAATTTTGGCAGGGTGGGCTTAATAAAAAAAGATTAATTCTGAATGAGGGGAAGACCAAACTGCTGTTGTTTGTTACAGCTCAATGATCAGTTGGGGAAACAAATTGTATACAGATAAATGGGCAAAATGGCAAGAGCCTACCATTGGTCACTAGTTTAAGATATTTGGGGGTAGTACTTGACCGTAGTTTGACTCGTGTCCCTCATCTGGAAAGGGTAGAGAAGAAAGTAAACCAAAATCTAGGGTTTTTATATTGTAACTTGGGTTCCCTTACAAAAGAAGCTTGGATGCCAATAGCAAAGCAGTTGTTGATCCCTACATTAGATTGTGGTTACATATTATTTCTCGCCCTGGGGTTTTTGGAGATAAATATAAAGTAAGTTTTAATAACATTTGCAGGTGTGCCTTGGGGGTATCAACATGAACTCATCGCTATGTCTCAAACCAGGAAATGGAAGTTTTACCCCCTCTGGTTAAAATAAGATTCAGTACAATTTTATTCACCATGCTGTAATGAAAAATAGAACAACAAAAAGTGTTTTTTGATGTATTAAAAACAAGATTGGTAACTAAAGAAACAAGAAATAGTCTCCTAACTCCATATTTTATCCCTCGTTGCAGAACTGTGATGTATATACAGACCTTTTCCTGGTATGGATCCTTTCTTTAAAATGAGTATATGGGGATTGTTAACATAACCAAAAGTGTGGATAGTTTTATGTGAATGTTATTTAAAATGCTACAAAATGAATGCAAATATGTTTGTGAGTAATTTATTCTAAATGCTGCTTGATATTGTATAATATATGTTTTATGTTAAGTGTCAGGCGTGGCTGAAAAAGGACTGTGCCCAGACCACCTCCTGGTTAAAAATAAAACAAATAACAGAAATTAGGTCAGGTGTGCCACCCTTTTATACAAATGTGTCCTGAGTCTATCACTCATACTTAAATAGCCTCCTTGTCAGACCAGTCTGTAACTATTAACTGCATTCCCATTCCAGAAATATTCTGCACCAATCTTGAGCACACAAATCAGCTGGAGAAAAAACCTTCACCATTGTTGCCCTGACCACCTGCAATACAATACCTGAAAGTGTAAAGAACCTCAGCAACATACAACCTTTTAAGAAGGCATTGTTCCATCACCTACAAACCCTTGTGACTGCTAATGCATATTGCTCCTATGTTCTTTTCAGATGGATACCCTGACCCTCACTCTTTCCTCAACGAACCCATTCCTTTTCCTATTTCCTTCCACAGACTACTACTTTTGATTATTCTATGAGTTACTGTAAACCTACTAATACAAAGAATGTACTTGTTAATATATAATTATATAGATGTTTTTAATTCTACTTTCTACAACTTCATATTTGAGCCCTCCTTCTACCACCTCTTTTCCTGTAACTGTTCCCCATAACCCTCTTGTAGTATCTAACCTATATGAGGCTATCTTGGTGTGCAAAGATGTAAATACGTTGACACAGAAACATAGAATTTGATGGCAGATAAGGACTGCCTGGCCCATCCAGTCTGCCCATTTCTCCCTACCTACACTATTACCACATACCGTGCCCAAACTACAGCTTTTTCTCCCTCCCCTCTTTCTTCTCACTATGATACCCTCATGCTTATCCCTTGCATTCTTGAACCCCACCACTGTTTTCACTCCCACCACCTCTGCTAGAAGGCTGTTCCAGGAGTCCACCACTCTTTTTGTGAAGAAGCACTTCCTTACATATTTCCAGAATCTACTCCCCTCCAGCTTCCTAGCATGTTCCCTTGTTCTAGAGCAACTTTTCTTCTGAAAAAACATACTCCCCTCCTGTATCTTAATTACCTCGTAAAGCATTTAAAGGTCTTTATCATATCCTCCCTCCTTCCTGTGTTCCAGGGTGTGCATACTGAATCCTTGAGTCTCTCCTCACAGGGCTTTTGATGCAGACCCTATATCATTTTAGTTGCCCTCCCTCAGACCACCTTCACTCTGTATATGTCCTTCTGAAGAGATGGTCTCCAGAACTGGAAACAATATTCTAGGTGGGGTCTTACTAGTGATCTATATAAAGGCAACACCGCTTCCCTCTGTCTGTTGGTGTTACCGCTGCCTATTCGCCTCAGCATTCCACTTGCCCTCTCTACTGCCTTGTCACACTACCTGGCTTCCATTTGGTCATACAATATAATTATCCCCATTTTTCTTTACTGCTTTGTGGTCATCGGTACCAGTCCACACATTTTGTACTCCACCCCTGGGTTTCTGTGCCCTAAGTGCATTATTTTCCACTTTTTCGCATTGAAACCCAGCTGCCATACTCTTAACCTCACTTTTAGTTTTCTCAGTTCTCTGCTCATCCTTTCCACCCTCCCTCCCCAGAGTGTTCACCGTATTGCAGATCTTGGTGTCATACACAAAGAGGCAGACCTTCCCTTCTAGCTCCTCTGCAACATCACTTATAAAGATATTAAACAGGACTGGTCCCAGCCAATGATCCCTGTCATTTTTATGTTTGCTTGTGCGCATGCACAAAAAACATTATGCGGCAGCTTAGGATAGAAGCAGGTGTGTCAGTGTGGTGGCCAATGCCAGCACTGCATTTGTGGGCTTGGCAGTGTGTACCCAATGCAGGCCCAGTGTCCTGATGACACTGGTTCTGCAGAAGTGCCACCAACATGAAATGATTTGGTTGCTGCAATGAGGGTCTGCCTCATTATGGCAGCATCAGCAATTTCACTGCAATGAGGGAGTGACCCATCATTGCAGGGTGGTACCTTGCCTGGTGTAACATTACTAGGAATATGGCAGCTCTAAGCGGCTGCCTCAGAGCTGATGGGGGTGCCCAATCCCCCTTTTGGCATGCCCCCGACTCACTTCATTTGCTGATGGGGAGCCCACTCCCTGCTGACATAATGTCCCCACCCCTGAATTTCTGTTGTGTGCTGAGGGGGTGCCCAGTCCCCCTCAGCATCATGCACCCCCTTCCCAGTTCAATTTGCAAATGGGGAGCCTACTCTCCATTGGCATAATGTCCCCACCCTCCTTTTTCTGCTGTGTGCCAAGGGGGTGCCCAATCCCCCTTGGCATCATGCACCCCCACCCATTTCTGTGCTGACAGGGGCCCAGTCCCGTCGGCTTTGGTCTCCTCCTTAAAATGCAGGTGGTACACTGGGAGCCCACCCTAAAGTACTCAAACACACCTGCAAAAGAAGAAAACCAACCCACATTGTCTTGTTTTTTTCCTGTAAAATGAAAACTGCCCTCAACGTGTCTGGTGCCCGTCCCCCAACCTGCACCCACCCTCACGTACCCACTTCATCACACCCCCCTCACCCCATACTTACCTCTGGAGCCCGGCGCAACAATCTTCAGTGGACCGGGAACATGTTTGCACTCTTCAAAGCAGACCGAGAACTGAAGAAATGCCGGTAAGCTGTATAATGGCATAAATAGGTTTTTTTTCATCTTTGGTGCATATCTCAGGCATTTTTGGGAATTTTGGCATCAAATTTTCACAATGGGGTTATTGGGACCCCCATGAATTCAGTCACTGTCATGGTGTTATTCTGTACCGAAAGGTGATTTTGCAGTCACTGCGTGGAATCACCTTTTGGGACCGATTAATGAAACAACAATGACACTGTTCAAGAGGTAGGCTCTCAAAAAGCCCATGTTGCAAATTTGGTGAAACAAATCCACAAAAATTATTATTTTATAAGCATGCATTGGGCAGTTTCCACGCACATTCGTAACTTCACTAATCTGTAATATTTTCACTCCAGATTTTCAACATTGGCATTTTTCAACACCTCCTTATGAATGGCACAGCTGTCACTTTACACATCCTGGCTGAAATGTGTTTTCACACTTCCGGCACAGAATAGCATGGTCGCTGTGGGAAATCAGTTTTTGGGACAGATTAAGAAAATGACATTGACGCTGTTCATGAACAGAGGTCCTAAAATGCCTATGTTGAAAATTTGGTGATGAAAGTCCATAAAAATGACTGTTTTACAAGCATGCATTGTGCAGTTTCCATGCACCCTTGTAACTTCACAAATTTGCAACATTTTCACATCAGATTTTCAACACTGCCATTTTTTCACACCTCCTTATGAACAGTACAGCTGTCATTTTTCACATCCTGGCCAAAATGTCTGTCTGGACTGCTGCAGATTACTTTGTGGGCAGAAAAAGGCACCAATGCAGGCAGCAGCCCAGTAGAAAAGGGCATCCTGCAGCGCCGGGAAAACAGAATGAGTGAGTGAGAGAGGGGGAGTGAGCGAGCTCAACGGAGCTCTGTCGGAACTGCTATGGATTTGTTTGTGGGCAGAAAAAGGCACCAACACAGGCAGGATCCCTGTACAAAGGGGGCAGCCTGCAGCACTGGGAGAAACAGAATGAGTGAGTGAGAGAAGGGGAGTGAGTGAGCTCAACAGAGCTCTGTCAGGACTGCTGCAGATTTCTTTGTGGGCAGAAAAAGGCACCAACACAGGCAGCAGCCCAGTAAAAAAGAGCAGCTTGCAGCACCGGGGAAAACAGAATGAGCGATTGAGAGAGGGGGAGTGAGCTAGCTCAATGGAACTCTGTCGGGACTGCTATGGATTTGTTTGCGGGCAGAAAAAGGCACCAACACAGGCAGGATCCCTGTACAAAAGGGCAGCCTGCAGCACTGGGAGAAACAGAATGAGTGAGTGAGAGAAGGGGAGTGAGCGAGCTCAACAGAGCTCTGTCTGGACTGGTGTGGACTTCTTTAGGGGCAGAAAAAGGCACCAATGCAGACAGGAGCCCAGTTAGAGATGCAACTAAATTAAATTCCACCTGTGAAGTGAATGCAAAGTGTCCACTTTGCATTATCATAATGCTATGCGAAGTGGGCATTGAAAAGTGCTCACTTCACTTTGTTATTATGACTTTGCATTGTTATTCTGCCTTAATGTGAAGTAAGGCAGAATGACAACAATATAGGCATTTTAGGCAGCTCCCCCCCCCACACACACACATCACATGGCTTACAGTACTGTAAGTCACATGCTGTAGCCAGGCAGGAAGGAAGTGAGTCATACAAGCAGATACTTTCACTTTCTCCTTTGCAGAGGTAGAAGGAGAAAGCATTTTGTGTAGGAGAGGAGATTTCTTTATTAGTTTCTTTCTTGAGCAAATTCCAAAAACCCAAAAGCTGTTTTATAAGCTAATTCTTTCATTTTTTTTGTAGTGTTTTGTCAGTTCTTTTTGGTGACAATTTCTTTGTTTTATAAGTTTTGTTTTGTGTGTGTGCGACACTGTGTGTGTGTGAGGGTGTGTGAAGTCACTTGTCGCGTCGGAGAGGGAAGGAGTGTTTTTTTGTGTGATGGACAGGGGTTGATCTTAACATTGTTTTACTAGCCCAAACCCTGGTGCAAATTGATCAGGGCTAGTGCAGCTAACTCTCTACTTGTCCATCTTGACTAGTGCAGATTTTCATGGCTGTTAATGAAGTTACAAAAGTCTCTACTTTAGCAGGCTGTAGTCCTCATGCTAATCTCTCTCAATGTTCCAGATGGCCTGCTGTGATTAACAACTCATTAAGATCTACAATTATCTGGCAGTTCAAGAGGGGGATCCCACAAAAGACTTAATGCGAGTCATTATCACTCCACTGTTAGAACTTTCAGCTAGTGTCCAAGGTGTGATCAAGGGTAGAGTGCTGTTACATCACTAGCTTCCAGTTTTCTGAATGTATCACTGTTCAACAATTTCTCCCATATTATTAAGACCAGTGCCCTTCATTTCCCTACATTCTGAGTGTCTGTATCCAACATTTCAGTGACAAAATGCAAGGAAGTATGCAGGATCGGCCCTGCAGGTGATGGGTTTTATCCCAGCCTCATCATAACTTCCCTCTCCCCTCCAAATTTAACTCTGTTCTTTCCCTGGACACCACTGCAGATCAGACTCTGAAATGACCATCCACAGATCCATAGCTGCCATTACTGGCAAGTGTAGGGGTTCCCCAACTCCTCTAAATGCAGCATGCCAGTAATCACTATTCATATAGTCCCACCCTCATCCCACCTAGCATGTCCTTTCATCCTAAAAACAAAGCTTTGGATCATGTATGGTACAAAAATAAACCTTAATAAAATAAATAATTTGAAAGCTTAAAATAGGCATTCCTTGGGTACGTAGATCATCCTATATAGAAACAGAGGTAGTATAGCATTATGCCTGTGTACTTTTCCCCATGGCTAATGAACGGACAATGTTAAAGAAAAATCTGTTATTGTTGGGGCAGAGCATATTAAAATCAGTGCTTTTAAAAATAAAAATGTCATAGCTTTCTGTTTCCCAAGCCCCTTTGATTTGTGTAGCCCCCACCCCAAAGAAATCTTAGATATGCTCCTGGCTCACTTGATGCTGTACAAAAACTTTCAGAAGCGCAGGTTTCCAGTTGACTATTGGGTGGGGGCTGACAGTGTCTTTCGCTGCCTGCCTCTGTTCATTGCCCTGTGGTTGGTGGTGACAGTGTGGTGAGGTGCATGATGATGTCAGCTATTGTGTATGTAGAGCAAAAACTGCTTGATTAAACATTTGCTATTGTGATGGCCTCTGGTTTGGGGAGGCAGAAAGAGGAAGAGAGGAGGCCATGGTACAAAACAATCGTGGGGCGGATCACTGTGTGTGATGGCATTGCGGTCTTTTTTTCTGCTGGGGAGCTGAAAGCAATGTGGGAGCAGGATAAATGTGCAATAATCAGAGTATTTCTTGGCTTGCATTATTTACTGTATAAGTGATAACAATTTACCATTATAATTAAGGGCTAGTGCAACCATCTGTGGGCTAGTGCAATTCTGAATCATCTTGCCCTGCTGGCTAGTACAAAAAAAGGTTAAGGTTGACCCTGGTGATGGACCAGGGACAGTATGTAGCCTGTGGCCGGAGGGGAGTCTGCATGTGTGGGGGTCATGGCCAGGTGGTGTTGGACCGCTCCAGACTCTTTGGTCCTGACTTCCCCCTCTGGAAGCAGCAGCACCACCACCAGTGCCACCGCCACATCCACCAAGTCTGCCACCACCACCACCACCAGTAGCAGCTGCAGGAGCTCCAGCAGCACCACCTCCACAGCAGCAGGTGGAGCCCCAGGTGCATGACCATGCTGCTGGCACTACATCTGCCTTTCCTGTGCCTGGTCCCCTCTGCAGCTCCCCAGTTTGGCAGTTTTTCAACTGTGTCGGGGGGAGGACATCATCCTTGTGGTGTGTCTGCTTTGTGGTGTGCAGGTGCACCGAGACCCCCGGGGGACATGTCTGGGGACAGGGGGCAAGCGCATACATATGCTGAACCACCACAAGGTGGAGTGGTAGGCTGCCACTGAATGGGCCAGGCCTCCACCTGCTGGACATTCAATGGCAGAGGGTGCTGCTTTTGTGCATTGCTGCAGCAGGAGGAGGGCCACAGCAGCAGCTGTTCCACCACTACCCCACCACTGCCACCAGCACCACCCTCACCACCTCCACTACCTGGTTTTCCCCCTGCACTAGTGGACCCCACAATGCCTGCAATGCAGGCAGACATAGCACTTTTGTGGGCTGCGGTGGAGGAAAACAACAAGAGGGTGGGTGCTGTCCAGCAGCAGGTGGACCAGATCGAGTAACATCAGCTGCAGATTGTGTCGATGCTCCATCTGCTGCTGGAACATAAGGGGATTCCCCCATTAGCTTTTTTCAGCACCACCCCCCCACTGCTGTAGTGTTTTGTCTTTTGTTTATGTTTAATAACAGACAAAGGGAAGACCACAGTATTAGTTTAAAAGGAAGCAGTCAGCAACAGGAGGTTTGCCCCCTGCAAGGCTTACCCTCCGGTTAAGCCTTTTAAGTATGTTGTGGCAGTTTTCTTGCACCACAACATACTTTATTTTAATAAAGAAAAGTCAGTGACCCAAAAGTATGGCAGACACTGTGGGGGCTCCATTATGTGAAAAGTGCAATGGCGATGCACCCTGCAACTTCAATACAAAAGTATTGAAGTGTGTGGTGCATCTCCACCGCACCTTTCCTTTACACATAATGAAGCCCCCATAGCGTCTGATCCACCATACTTCCAGGTCACTGATTTTTCTTTATTTAAATAAAGTATGTTGCAGCATGAGAAAAATGCCGCAACATACTTAGAAGGCTTAACCAGAGGGTAAGCCTTACAGGGTGCAGGAGCTCCTGTTGCTGACTGCTTCCCTTTAAATATATACATACACATACAATCATACCTGCTCCTTATTGCCCTGTTATTATAATCCAGTGCCTCAGTAATCTTTACTTTCTGTTGTGGAGTGGTTGGGGAAAAGCTGGTGTGAGCAGTGCAAGTATGATGTGCTAAATTGCATGTGTGCAGTCAGTGTTGTTTCCCTCTGTGTGTGTGTGTGTGTGTGTTTGTGTGTGTGTGTGTGTGTGTGTGTGACATCAGACATTGTGCAGCTTCTTGCAAACATATATTTCTGACATGTTGCAGTGTTTATGGTATAAAGAATAGCGATAAGAATAAAGTATATTTTATTATCACCATCATCATCAGTGGACTAAGAGATACAATATTTTTTCAGAGGTGTCTGGCCAGAGTGCACCTTAGTCACATACTGCACACATGACTTTTAGGAGAGCATGTGTTTTTTGTGCTATGATCTCTACAAAGTCATGTGTGTGCTGTGAGTGACTGAGGTGCACAGTGACCCACACCTCTGAAAAAATATTATATCACTTACTCCGCTGGTGCTGATGGTACAAATAAAATATACTTCATATATTCTTTCTTATCTTTATTCTTGAGATACTGCAACAAGTCACACCATATATATGTTTGCACGAAGCTGGGCAATGTCTGCACACACAGGAAAGAACACTGACAGCACACATGCAGTTTAACACAGCATACTTGCACTACTCAGTCATGCTTTTTGAGAAACACTTCAAATCATGAGTCCCGACACAAAGTAAACATTACTGAGGCTCCAGAAATTTTTTCTTTTTTGAAATAGACATTAAAGCAGCAGTGCAACAACCTGGTGAAAATTTTGACATATACTTTGTTATGCTATTTTACATTGCCACTTTGCTTACCTCCTGACTTGCATGATACCATTCTTTCCAGTATTTGAGTTTGCTTTAGTACTTTTTATGTTGTCTTGTGCCTGTGCAAGAAACATGTTGTGGTAACTTTGGAATAGCAGGTTTTGGAGGTGCAGTCTTGTTGTGGCCTATGGAGCCACTGCTTTTTGTGGCTGGGCTCTGTGGCATGAATTAGATGGCATGCTGTCTATGACAGCAGTGCAAAAGCATGTCCACCACCTTGAAAGGTTTAGCCGCTGCAATGAGGGAGCTCTACCTCATTGCAGGGCATGCCTTTCCTGGTGTAAGTTTCAGTGCGACATGGCAGCGGCTGTGCCGTCTGCCTTGCACAGTCCCAGAAAAGCCAACTTTGGTGGGTGCCCAATTCCCCCTGTTGGCATCATCATGCCCCCCTCCCCAGTTCATCTGCCAATGGAGGAGCCCAATCCCTTCAGCATCAACCCCCCAACACTCTTTTTTATTTGCTGATGGGGTGTCCAATCCCCGTCGGCTACAGTCCCCCTGAAAAAAAAACATAGGTGACACCCCCATCCCCAGTTCATTTGCCAACGGGGGAGCCCAACCCCTGTCAGCATCATTCCCCCCCAAACACTCTTTTTTTATTTGCTGATGGGGTGATCAATGCCCATCGGCTCCAGTCTCCCCTAAGAAAAACACACAGGTGACATGCTGGGAGCCCACCCCAGTGTGTCAAATGTACCTGTAAAACCAAAAACCTTCCTGTGACATTTTCTTCCCTGTAAAGTAGAAAACAGTCCCTCGAGTCTGCAACCCCTTTCCCCAACCCGCGCCCACTCACTGCATGCCCCCCCTCCCCACACCCTCCCTTGCCCCATAGTTACCTCCGGAGCCTGACTTGAAGATCTTCTGTGGACTGGGAACACTTCTATACTCTTCATAGGTGACCACGAACTGAAGAAATGCTGGTAAGCTGTATAATGGCATAAAATAGAGGATAATGTATGGGCATGCATTGGTAATCAGTTTGTTAACTGGTGAGAGGTTGCCATGGCAACCATGTAGACCTCGAGAGTGAAGCTCAAGAGGTTTATGTCACCATGGCAACCTCGAGCCGGTTATTCAAACTGGTTGCCAATGTATGACAATACATTATATTTTATAGGGCATGGTCATGCATTTCTAGTGGAAACAGTTATCAGGATCCTTACTTTTTACATTTTACTCACCACCACAGCCATTCCGGGTCATGCTTTCACCACTATGGCTGTTTCTGAAAGGCTGTCGGGTCGTATAGTGCACATGCGCAAAGTGATCCCCGTTGTTAATCTATCGATGTGACATAGCATCGATAGGTTAACAACAGTCCTACGTCACAACGATAGTATAACAACCTTAGGAAATGATGATTTCCTAAGGTTAACAACGTTCTACCATGCACTTATAGGGTTTTTCAACTTTGATGCATATCTCAGGCATTTTGTGAATTTTGCCACCAAATTTTCAACATACGGTTATTTGGACCCCTCCTCATGAATTCAGTTACTGTCATGGAGTTATTCAGTCCCGAAAGGTTATTTTGCTGTCAGTGTGTGTAATCACCCTTTGGGACCGACTAACAAAACAACAGTGCCACTGTTCATGAGGTGGCCTCTCAAAAAGCCTATGTTGCAAATTTGATGAAAAAAAAAATGACTGTTTTATAAGCGTGCATTGCGCAGTTTCCACGCACACTCGTAACTTTGCGAATCTGTAATATTTTCACTCCAGATTTTCAACATTGGCATTTTTCTATACCTCCTTATGAACAGTACAGTTGTCATTTTTCACATCCTGGCTGAAATGTGTTTTCTGCACTTCTGATGCAGAATAGCGTGGCTGCTGTGGGAAATCAGTTTTAGGACAGAGTACAAAAATCACAGTGACACTGTTCATGAGCAGAGGTCCTAAAATGCCTATGTTGAAAATTTGGTGCCAGAGAAGTCCATAAAATGACTGTTTTATGAGCGTGCATTGCACAGTTTCCACACATGCTCGTATCTTCCCGAATCTGTAATATTTTCACTCCAGATTTTCAGCACTGCCATTTTTCCACACCTCCTTATGAACAGTACAGCTGTCATTTTTTAAATCCTGGCCGAAATGTGTTTTCGCACTTCTGGTGCAAAATAGCGTGGTCACTGTGGGAAATCAGTGTTCAGGACAGAGTAAGAAAATCACAGTGATACTGTTCATAAGCAGAGGTCCTAAAATGCCTATGTTTAAAATTGGGTGATGAAAGTCCATTAAATGACTGTGCTATGAGCGTGCGTTGCGCAGTGTTTACTCATACTCATCATTTTTCACATCCTGGCTGAAATATGTTTTCGCGCTTCCAGTGCAGAATAACATGGTCACTGTGGGAAATCAGTGTTTGGGACAGATTAGGAAAATCACAGTGACTCTGTTCATGAGCAGATGTCCTAAAATACCTATGTTGAAAATTAGGTGACAAATATCCATAAAATGACTGTTTTACAAGCGTGCGTTGTGCAGTTTTCCATGCACACTCGTAATTTTGATAATTTTTAATATTTGTACTCCATATTTTCACCACTGCCATTTTTTCACACCTCCTTATGAACAGTACAGCTTTCATTTCCCACATCCTAACTGTGTTTTCGTACATCCGGCTCACAGTGGCGCAGTCGCTGTAGAAAAACAATGTTCAGAACAAAGTAAGAAAATCACAGTAACACTGTTCATGAGCAGAGGTCCCAAAATGCCTATGTTGAAAATTTGATGAAAAAAGTCTGTAAAATGACTATGTTACAAGCGTGCATTGCGCAGAGTCCATGCACAGTGGTAAGTTTGAGAATTTGTAATATTTTCACTCCAGATTTTCAACATTGTCATTTTTGCACACCTTCTTATGAACAATTCAGCTGTTATTTGTCACATCCTGCCCTCAATGTAGTTTCACACATTTGGCGCACAATCACATGGTCACTGTGGGAAATCAACATTCGGGTAGATTAAGATAATCATAGTGCCACTGTTCATGAGCAGACCAAAATGTCTATGTAAAAAAATTTGGTGAAATAATTCCACTAAATGACTGTGTTATGAGCATGTGATGTGCAGTTTTCACACATGCTCATAACTTCGAGAATGTTTAATATTTTCACTCCAGAGTTCCCATACTGCCATCTCTTCACACCTCCTTATCAATGGTACAGCTGACATTTTCATGTGGTGCAGAATGGTGTGGTCACTGTGGGAAATCAATGTTCGAGACAGATTCACAAAATCACAGGGGGACTGTTCATGAACAGAGGTCCCAAATGCTTTCATGAGATGAGGTCACAAAAAGGCCATGTTTTAAAATTTGGAGTGCAAATACCAACACATGCCCAGGATGCTAGGGTTTCTAACCATTACATCTCACCCTGTACAGACTAACCGGCATCGGGGGGGTGTCTTTGGATTATCTGCTGTACTGCTCACACCATTGGTCCTCCACCTCCACCCTGCAGCCACTGACAGGCATCAAGGTGTGCCTTGGACTCTTCATCCCCAAAGTTCAACCCATTCTCCTATGCTGCACCCATCTCAATGTACTTCCTTATGAAATGGGGTGAGCATAAGGTCAGATGACCCCAAGACACAATGCGACACTTGTCAGAATCTGCAGGGTAGGATGAGGTGAAATAGCATAAGCATTATGGCCAGTGACCCAAACGCACACCTCAATGCCTGTCACTCTCTACAGGGTGGGATGGGGTTGATGTCAGTTCTATACTTCACTGCTACTTCTATTATGTGTCTCTCTAACTCCTGCAGTACCAATGCCAAAACCAGCAAGACAACATTTGGCATTGACAAATGCTTGTTTCCATGTCTGAAATAATAAAAGGAGTACTCCTTTTAATACGGTGCGGACCAGGCCTTCGTCAGTATTTTCCCCTGTTTTTCTCCATCAGTTATTATATATTACTTCTGTTGTAAAATGAACAATTATGCAGCAGGCAGTGTTTTATGACCTCTCAAAACAATATTTATTCAAAAACAGCTGCAAATAATGATGAAAACCTGGTCAGAGCCATATTAAAAGGTGTGCTCCTTTTTTTTCAGACATGGGAAAAAAGTAGTAAAGCAGACACAAATTGTGAAAAGTCAGGAAGTAACTAGTGGCTGGCAATGTAAAATAGCATAAAAAGTATATGTCAAAATTTTACCACATTATTGCACTGCTGCTTCAATTTATAATTTAAGTACAACATTATGTGCTCACAATCACAACACACAAAATGCAACTGTCTTGGGTCCAGAAAATGTCCAAGTGCTGAGGAAGTGAAATGAGAGTGTTGCACCACATGCAAAGTTCCCCAGAATGTATTGCACAGTGACTCGTGTGCAGTAGTCACACAGAGTCCCCAGAATTTTTCTGCATCCCAAAATGCATCTGTCTTGTGTACAGAAAATTCCCAAGTGCTGAGGAAGTGAAATGAGAGCATTACACCACATGCAAAGTCCCCCAGAATTTATTGTGCAGTCACTCATGTGTGCAGTGGTCACACAGAGTCTCCAGAATTTTTCTGCATCCCAAAATGCATCTGTCTTGTGTCCAGAAAGTTTACATACTCTGTGATGATGATGTAATCATGATGCACAGTGTCTTGCCAAACCATGTGAAGGAGGGGCTAACATGACATGAATCCATTCAGTGTTCCATCAGAAATTATGACTGTGAGAGAACTGTTGCTTGTCCAAAGTGTGTTGCAATTCCTGTAAATGCGATGCAACCACCTCAACCAGATGGAAGGGTGCCCTTTGTGTGTACACTAATAGTAGCCTTGGTGAGGTGATATATATATATATATATATATATACACTCATAGAAATATATATATGTATTTCTAGGAGGGGGTTGACAAATATAGACATGTACCCATTGTATTGTTTTGTATCACAGGTCACTCATACTGTTGGTGTGCACATTCCAGTGCTTGATGAGAAATTTTGGCATGGAAATTGGAAATGTAATTCTCTCAAGCCAATGAAGGTAAGTGTTTTTTTTGGGGGGGAGGGAAGCATATTTGCAAGTAAGTCTCATTAATGGTTTATTATTTGGTTATTTCTTCACAGATTTCATCTGCATCCTTCTCCAGTCCGGTAATGATGGTCATGGCCATCAATTGAAATTACTTCTGTGTGTTGCATGTCTGCCCCAGCCTGGGGGGGGGGGCTGATGTTGAAGAAATTCTTTGGGTAAGGCAACTATGACACCACAAAGCATCTGTAAGTTTCCTAAAAAAAAGAAATGAAGGACTTATTACAACTTGACTGCAGCAGTTAGACATTATGTTTAAGCTGTGGCTGTTCCACGGGTATCTGGATTAACACAGATAGTATGCTGTCAAACTGCAATCATCAGATCACAACTTAATTTAATACCAGGCTGTGTAACAAATGTACTGTGTCAGTGTCTCTACATCTAAACTCAAGTTACATTTCAAAACCACATCTTGTCAGGTAACACAACCTGGGTCCAACTTTTTCAACACTGTCATGGCTGCACAGCTGCAAATTTGGAATACAGTGCATATGTTGCAGAAATAATTTTTGTGACGTACACATGTCACCTAATTTATGAATCCTCAGTTGGATTTCTTGCACTATTATGAAACAAAAATGGAACGGATTAAATAAAATTTATATACTTACCAGTATGGATTGGAAATGGATATTCCATAGGCTCCTGTAGACAGTACTGCTGCTGTGCCATTGATACAGACCTTCAGCGAAGGAGAGTCATTTGTTGTTAACCTGTAAAAATCAAAATAAATTGACCGTATGTGTTTGACCATTGCAGTTCAGAATAGCAACAGAAACAAAACACACAGCTAAAGGAAGTTGAATAGCATAAAAACTTTAGTACACATACTCACTTTATAGTTTTAATAGTAAGAAGCCTTGTGCCTGTGGCTGATGGATGTGGTCTCCTGTTCGACTCCCTCTGCCTTGGCATGGTCAATATAATGGAAAAACATTGTCACAATGACACTAGTAGTGGGTGCTGGTGGTAATGGCTATGGCACATGATGACATTCCCTCTCACATCTTCCTGCATCTGGTGGTGGTGGCAGTGGCGAACAGTGGTCTTATGGTGGTGGTAGTCCAAAGGGACACACAGTCACATTCCCTATGGTGGCAGTGGAGAACAGCAGTCTTATGGTGATGGTAGTTAGGGGGCCAGGATATACTGTGCTCTGTGATATAAATGTGATGATGTGACATATGGAATTTGAATCAGTATGAGTGGGACAGTGATTTAACTTTATGAGAAAGAACATGCATCATACAAAACATGTGACAGCCTTTTAACCACTTAAGTTAAAACCTGCCAACATTAATCTCATCATCATTCACTATCATCCTTAGAAAAGAAAGCTGCCCTCACAGTCTTCTATGTCTGAATTTGGACCACAGGGAAATTCTTTCTCCACTGTGTTACCATCTACGTCAGTGGTATGCCACTTCATGCTGTCGCTGCCACCAGGATGGTCCCTTTCTTCAACATCAGCAAAACCATGAGTATGCCGGGGTACGAATACTGAGGTTGCAATCTGAGCTGGTATGTGCCTCTCTTTCATTTTTATGACTGTCAGCAAACTGACATTTGCAGGAGAGAGGTTTGTATGACGATCCCGAGCTATTGCACCTGATGAGCTGAATACTCTCTTGAAACTCACACTGGAGGATGGGCATGTCAGGTATTTCAGTGCCACAGCTGTCAGCTCTGGCCATTCACTGACCTTTCCACTCCAGTATAAAAGGGGATCACCAGTGATTGACAGATGCCTGTTTTCAGACACATATGACTCAACCATTCGCTGTGCTGCTCTAAGACCAGTGGTTGATGCATCATTCTGTTTTCCAGAATCATTTATGTCACAAATCCCCACTTTCAACAAAGCCTCCCAAAGTTAACACCAGCTGCTTTTGATGACAGACCACCTGGAACTGCAGTCCCCTTCCCCTTACAGGATATGCTTGATACTACTCCAGGTTCACCTTCAGCCTGATTATGCTGCTCAGGTTTTCTGGCCTTGGCACGTGACTACTGTGCCCCATGAACCAAGCGCACCAGTTGCCCACTGACATTTTTTACCTGTTCAGGCATGCCCTCCAGTACTGAGGCAATTCCATGTTTGTATCGTGGGTCCAGGCATTGTTGCTATTGCAAAGTTGTCACTATGCTGAATGCCCAAGATGTGATGATTCTGGCAGAATACTGTTGGCATGTGTTTCAGCAACACACTGCTAGCAACATCAAGGCTATGCTGTACATTCACCAATGTCTGCCTCAGAACCTGCAGCAGTGGAGTTGATTGGTTAATGGAGGCAGACTCACCACTCACTGCCTATGTGGCATGTTCAAAAGGCCTCAAGATTCTTATTACAGAGTCCACGAGGTGCCAATGTTCAGTCGTCATAGACAAAGAGGCCCCGGAACTGTCACAGCTAGTGTGCATGACAAGATATTCTGAGATGGCTTTGTACCGTTCATACAACCTCTCTGCCATGTATAAAGTGGAGTTCCATCAGCTGGCAACTTCCAGCTTCTGCAGTGCTGTGGGAGATTGTTTTGGATCTACAACTGCCGAAGTTGGTCATGGGCCTTTGCAGAGCGTGAAAAGTGAGAACAGATATGGCATGCAGCTGTCAGCATTTCCTTTATATCAGGATGCTGCAGAAACTCCTGCACCACAAGATTTAAACAGTGGGCCATGCATGGAACCCAAAAAAAGCCACCATTCGTGATGCATTTCACCACATTTGACCCATTGTCACTTGCTATTAACCAACTCTCAGGGAAAGGGGGTTCAGCCACTTGTCAATTTCAGTCAGTACTTTGTCCAACATGTTTTCACCAGTGTGTGAACAGGTCACATTGTGCATAGGAATTGTTGCATGCTGTTAAATTCCTGGAAGATTGCTACCATGACACTCCACCTTACTACACTGATTATTCACACTACCAACAGCTCAAACAATCCCCGGCACCTGCGCCCAGTGTGCAGTTATACACAAATATGAACTCCCCACTGTTTTGCCACTTGTCCACATATCCATACTTAAATGGATGAATGGAGAGGAGGAATGTTGAAAGGCATGTCTTATTGAGTCAGACACAGTAGGGTGCAACTCGGGGACAGCACGGGTCAAAAAATATGTCCTGGATGGGACTGTCCATTTTGGACAGGCACATGCAGCAAACCACAGGAACCCAGAATTTTCCACAAAGGAGAAGGGCAAAAGATCAATTGCCAGCATTTTAGCTACAGCAGCATTAAGTTCACGTGACACTGTATGACTGGGTGGGTACTTCAACTTATGAGCAAAAACACTCTGTAACGTGGGCTGACTTAAATGTTTTACACAGGGTGTGATGGCAAATAGTTCTGCTCTGTGAATGGCAGGGGGTGGAGTGTGGATGTGCAATGAAGACAGTTGCACAGGTGATGACAAACCCAGAAATGCAGTTATTTTCTCAGATTTAGCAACAGGGGTTGATGTTCCACTTGCACTACACATACTGCACGGACCACCACCACCACCAAAACTGCTACTCTCACCACCGCTGGACAAGACTTCAAAAATCATTCTGCCCTTCCACCTCATCATGCCTGTAGTAATCCTCTGCTGTCATTTCATCACTACTGCAAGCATTTAATTTTCTACTTGATGCTACAGTCATGGACGGGGATAATATGCTCGATATGGTTGATGATGAGGTTGAACACCTCACTGTGGTAAATTTATTAGCTGCCATCTTGTGCTGAATCCACAGTGACATGTGCCTATTCTTAAGATGTGTATGCTGTCTGCGTTCCCAGATTTATTTATTTATTTAAATTTTGGTAACCGGGTAGGCCCACTGAGACTTTGACAGTCCCTTTTTCAGGGGCGACCCAGGATTAGTTACATGTACCTAGAGGAGAAAAGAAAACCAATTCTTTTGATTGTACTATAGTATATGGTACATTGATCATGTATACGTGTTGCAGAGATAGACATTACTACAGTTGACATAGGCGAGTTTGCGTATGAACAACCTTGTTAGTTACACACATTCATGAGTAGATAGTAGACATAAGTGCAATTCAGTACATTATGTCCTTCCTTACTGTTCCTCCCTCCCTTTTTGTCTGTATTTACATGAGGCATCCTCCTTTAGCAGAGGTGCCTTTATGAGTTGTGGCACCTGCAATGAGACCCACTGCTTAGGTGTAGTTTTAACCCTTTCTTGTACCCCTTAAGAGAGGTGCAGTCCTGGAGCTCTCTCGGCAGATTGTTCCAGAGCTTGCGGAGAATTATTCTAGGTGACCGTTGTCCCATAGTTGATCTGACTCTTGGGGTTTCTAGCAGTTTGCTTTCAGTCAACCTGAGCTCCCTCCAGTTTGCTTTTGAGGCTAGTAGATTTCTCAGGCTTAGTGGGGCATCAAGTTGCTGCAATTTGAAAGCTAAGCACAGGGAGGGATAGGCAAGTCTCGCTTCAAGGGGTGGCCAGTTTAACGCTTGTAGTACATCGCAGTGGAGCGCCATTCTTTGTGCCCCAGTGGCGAAACTGCTGATTCTGTGGTACAGCATGTTCAGATGCGCATGTTCCATTGCCCTCAGTTCTTGAAGCATTGTTGCACCATAGAACAGGATGAGAATGATAGTCCCGTTGCTGACCGTAATCCTGGTTTCTTTAGTCAGGTAGGAGCTTAGTCTGTATAGGAGCCCAAGTTTTTGGTTTACTATTGTTGTTAGGTGGTCTATGTGTTTCCTGAAAGAAATTTCCTGGTCAATGAACATTCCCAAGTACTTGATATTGTCCAGCACTTTGATCTCTGTTCCATTTGAGGTAGAGAGTGATAGAAGATTAGCCCCAGTGTGGGACAAGCTTTTTGGGGCCAAAGAGCATGGCTTTGGTCTTTTTGCTGTTTAGAACCAGCCTGTTTGCCTGGAACCAGTCTTCTAGTGTTGAGAAATCTTGTTGCAGCTCCTAGTTTATTAATTCCGAGTCCTTGCCAGTTCTGTACAGTACTGCGTTGTCCGCGTAGAGCCTGACCTTTGCTCCACCGCAGTGTAGGGGTAGGTTGTTGATGAATAAGGAGAATAACAGAGGGCCAAGGATAGAACAATGTGGAACTCCATCTGACACTGAACGCTTATCTGCGTTAGCACCGTTCCACTGGACCATTTGCAACCTGCTGTGGAGGTAACTGGAAAGCCATTTTAGAGCCAGTGTGTCAAACCCTAGGCCACCCAGTTGTCCTAGGATCAGCTTGTGATTGACTAGGTTAAACGACTTCATTAGATCAATAAAGACTGCTCCAAGGAGTTTGTTTTGGTCCAGAGCTTTGTGCACATCAGTGATGAAGCTTACCAGTGCCATATTAGTGCTGTGTCTCTTTCTGAAACCATGCTTTTGGTCTGTTTGCTTAAGGTACAGAGAATGGAGATTGGTCTGAAATTTTCCATGTCCTCTTGTGCCCCGCTTTTGGGAACTGGGGTCACAAGAGCCACCTTCCACAGGGCGGGTAATCTCCCTTCCATCAGGGACCTGTTGAATAGCTGGGTTATCGGTATTGCAATGATGGGGGCTGCAGTCTTCTGCAGTTTAGGTTTGAGATTGTCATGCCCTGCCACACCTTTTGGTTTTATGCCCTTGAGCAGCATCAGTACCTCTCCTACCGATGTAAGTTTTAGGTGGAAGTCAGGGCCCTGCTGGGGGTCTTTTGATTCTCTGGGCTTCCCTGGCCTTGGTTGGGATTGCTGGCTTTGTACTGCTGTAGATCCGAGAAGAAGTCATTGAAGGTGTTTGCTGTGTCTTTTGGGGTGGTGAGAGGTGTCCCGTTGACCTTTATTTCCCCTGTCACCCTGCTTTTTTTGCTTTTTATGAGCGAGTTGATATGACCCCAGAATTTCCTTGGATCAGACAGGTTTCTGGATTGCAGAGCATGCAAGTAATTCTTTTTGGCTTTTTTGAGCTCCCTCTTGCAGATGTTTCTAGCTTCCCAGATGCTCCCCTTTTTACCTAGACTGACACACACAAGGCAAACCTGGAAGATTGCAACTGACTCATCATTTGCATTTTCCGCAAAAAAATCCCAAACAAGGGATTTTGATGCTCTAGTTTTAAGATGTCCCCCCAATGCTGCTTATTGGACTCAATTTTTTTAAGCCATGAAGTAGGGGGTGTGCTTCATGATTTTCAGGCAGGACATTTCACCGTAAATCAACCACCACGCCCACCTATTATTATTACTGGGTCATCATCATCAACTGAAACTGGTAAACCACAACTTTTTATGGGAGGGGGGAAATGCAAACAGGCCCAGACACAGCCACCTTAAGTTTCTTTTTCTCCGGTTCCTAACAGGGCTCACTGACATCATCATCATCATATTCATCAACATCATCCACATCTTCTGCTTGGATGCTGGCATATGGGCTGCATGTTGCAACCACAGCGACATCATCATTATCAGCACCACTATCACCATAAATGTTTTCACCACACTGTGAATCACTGCATGGCAAATGCATGACCTGAACTGCGGTGGAAGAAATGTCACTTTGTGTGCATCATTGACATGATGATCAGAATCCACATGTTCAGTTACTAGGATGTTACTGGGGAGTATGACATCATCTACACTGTCACTCACTGCCACTGCTTCACACTCCACTGTATTTTTGGACATGGTAAACTGGTTAGAACTGGAACTTGAGGCAGCAATACTCATACCACCACCAGCAACTGCACTAACACTACCAGCTGGGACAACATCATCTCCTTCAATTAAGAGTGAAGCTACTGATTGTGCTGTAAAAAACATTGAAGAGAAATACCTTTCCTCACATCAGCAGTGCACTTCTGTGACTGCGTATTACTACCATACTCACAGACAATCTTACCACTGGCAGCAGTGCCATGGCAAGAAACAACTTTGCTTGCACATCTCTTTGTGGGCCTTTTGAGGGATCAACAGGAATATTCTAAACAAATTCAGATTCTGAAGCATTCACTCTGGGTGGGGGCCAGGGGGTGACACTAGATGTGAAGCCAAAAAAACAACTGTGACTTCAACAACAGATATAGACACAAAGTCACAACAAGTTCAACAACACCTTAACTAACCAGTGGTGTTCTCAAGTCACAAACAATCCAATCTGTAAAAGAATACCTTTTGCCGGTGGGGGGAGCACTGACTGCAGATTACTGCAGTGTAAAATCAAGAAAAGATACCACCATGGCAGTACAGAATCATGCAGCTGCAGTGGATAGCAGGTTCACACTGCTGCACCTGCAATTACACTGTGGCACTATTAAAGGTGTATTATTTGATGTCATGTCATGCACTGCACACACACTCACACACACACAGAATCTGTCTACAAGTAATGCATGCCAAATTTAAAACATCAGTAATATACAAAGTTTTTTAAACAACCTCAATGCTGCACCAGGTTCCTCCAGACCACAACACACACAATCAGCAAAAAAAATGTCAACAATTCCTGAAAATATTACTATGTGTACAATAACATTGTCACAGTCAGTTATACAAAAAAAAATATAACCAAAAAACAAAGAACTCCCTATTTCTCCAACTTAAATCTACCTACACCAGATATGCCCTTCCCCCAAAGCACACTTCCACTGTTTCTCAGTACACAGACTGAATATTGTACATTAACATTCAAAATCCACACACAAACAATAAACGCTCGATTATATGAGCACAGGAGGGTTTCCTACAATCGATGAACTAAAGTTTCAGCAAAAAAAAAAAAAGACTCAAAAATACTTTTTTTAACAGCTTTTAGAAGGTTTGAATCACAGAGGGCTCTCAGAGCAGGCTGTCTCCTACAGCTTCCTACACACACTACCCCAAACTGAGGCTGTGCCAAACAATCTAGAGCCCATGTGACCTGAAATCCCATAAATCACTGCAAAATTCACCTTTGGAGCTTAAAACAAGGCAAAATGAGGTGAAGTACATTGTTTTCAATGAACTTTGCCTTACAAATTGATGGAGTAGTGGTTTGGGAAGGCGGAGTAATGCAAAATTATTGGTTTCAATGGACTTCGCCTAACCCATTTATAATGCAAAGTACTCCACTTCGTGTTGCAGAGCACTCCGCGAATTTGCCTTCACTCTACGAATCACTCCGTGGAGCAAATTGAGGCCACTTCGCCCATCTCTAAGCCCAATACAAAAGGGCAACCTGCAGCACCAGGAGAAACAGAATGAGCGAGTGAGAGAGGGGGAGTGAGCAAGCTCAATGGAGCTCTGTCAGGACTGCTGCAGATTTCTTTGTGGGCAGAAAAAGGTGTCAATGCAGGCAGGACTGTTTTATGAGCGTGCATTGCACAGTTTCCACACCTCCTTATCAACAGTAGAGCTGTCATTTTCCACATCCTGGCCGAAATGTGTTTTCACACTGCTGGTGCAGAATAACACGGTCGCTGTGGGAAATCAGTTTTCGGGACCGATTAAAAAAATGACAATGACACTGTTCGTGAACAGAGGTCCTAAAATGCCTATGTTAAAAATTTGGCGACAAAAGTCCATAAAATGACTGTGTTACAAACATTTGTTGCGCAGTTTCCATGCCCCCTTGTAACTTCGCAAATTTGCAATATTTTTATGCCAGATTTTCAAAACTGGCAGTTTTTCACACCTCCTTATGAACAGTACAGCTGTCATTTTTCACATCCTGGCCGAAATGTGTTTTCGCATTTCTAGCACAGAATAGTGTGGTCGCAGTGGGAAATGAGTGTTTGGGACAGATGAAGAACAAGCGAGTGAGAGAGAGGGAGTGAGGCGAGTTCAACAGAGCTCTGTCAGGACTGGTGTGGACTTTTTTGTGGGCAGAAAAAGGCACCAACCTGGTCCTATATTACAGCACAGTCTCTGGGGTGGAGACAAAGCAATGATTGGATACTTTTAGGATTGCTGTAATAATACAGATTTAGTTGTTCTCTTTATTTCTCTAACTGAGCTGAGCAGTACTTGTAGTGCAATATGAGATCTAATTAGGCTAAGTGAAACTATGAGGGCTGAGAACATAAAGTATGGTAGCTGAGGGGTGAAAAACAGACAAGGAGGCTTTAGGGTTGCTACAGTAATACAGTATCTAATGGATGAGATCTGAGACCGAATTAACCCAGTCGGTAAGGGAGCAGTAGGGGGACTAGTGTGGGGGAAACAGGAATTTGAGTAATAGGGCCCTAACAGTTGTAGTAGGGTACAGAAACCAGGAGTAAGAGCCCATAACATAAGATGGGGGCCAAAATGGGGCAGGTGCCGCATGTCAATAGGGTGGGCAGAGCAGATAAGGAGAGTGTGTAGAATGGGGAGTGTGGTGATAGTGGGGGATTTTAACTCACCAGGGGTTAACTGGAGCACACTGGCCACTAGCAGTACCAGGGACCAGGTGCTCCTTGATGCATTCCAGGACAGCTTTCTGATGCAATTGGTAAGTGGGCCTACAAGGCTTGGTAGAACTCTGGATCTAGTACTGGCAAATGGGGAGGTGGTGAGTGAAATAAAGATGGAGCACCCACTGGTGGGTAGTGACCACCAAACAGTGTGGCACGTTCTCGCACTGGGCAGGGAGACAGGAGGCATTGGCACTAAGGTGGTGGACTTTACTAGGGTGGACTTTGGGAGGATGGGAGCAAGACTGCGAGGGCGACTCCAGGATATAAGGCTGGGGATGGATGCAGAACAGTGGGGAGTCATAAAGACTGGGCTAACAGAGGTCACAGTAGCACCAGGGCCAGGAGTAAGAAGAGCAGAGCCAAGACACCTTGCTGGCTGAACAAGGAAGTGCTGCAAGGGGTGAGGGCATAGAGGGCTACATACTGGAGGTACAGAAGAACAGGGAAGGGAGAGGATAAGGAGGCTTATGGAAGTTGGTCAAGGGAGGTGGCCAGGAGGGTGAAAAAAGATAAAGCCTTCAGAGGATTAAAGTTAGCACAGGGCATAAAGGGAAGGGAAAATGACTTTTTTAGGTATGTCAGGTAAAAGAGGAAGTGCAAGGAACATACAGTGAGGATAAAGTGGGGAGTGGATTGGGTGGAAAAGAGGGAGGAGCAAGCAGAAATTCTAAATGAGTACTTATGCTCCATTTTCACTAAGGAGAGGGATGGTCCACTACCAGCATGGGGTGGGGGGTGGAGAAAGGGGGGGAGGAGGTGATGGACAAAGTGATCACAGGGACTAGGGTGCTAGAGGAGCTGAGGGCAGTAAGGGTGGACAAGGCACCAGGTCCTGATGGCATCCACCCCAGGGTGCTGGGGGAGATGGCAGATCTGTTGGCTGAGCCACTGGCAGATCTGTTCAACACCTCCCTGGAAATGGGATGTGTGCCCCAGGACTCGAGGGTGACCCATGTGGTGCCCATATGCAAGAGTGGGCCTAGGGAGGAGCCAGAAAATTATCGGACGGTCAGTCTCATGTCCATAATGAGTAAGCTTATGGAGGCGATACTGAAGCAGAGGCTGGTGGCATTCCTAGAGAGTAATGGCCTCCAACATGGGTGGCAACATGGGTTCATCTCAGGGAGGTCTTGTCAAACCAGCCTAATAGATTATTATGGCTGATTGACAAGGGAGTTGGAAAGGAGCCATGGAGTACATGTCCTGTACTTGGATTTCAGTAAGGCTTTTGATTCAGTGCCTCATGGGAGACTGGGGGGAAGCTGATGGCAATGGGGGTGGGAAAAAAAACTGACTAAATGGATAGAGAACTGGTTACAGGGGAGGGTGCAGAGGGTGGTGGTGGGGGAGCTCTCGGCACCTAGAGCAGTGACAAGCGGGGTGCCGCAGGGGTCAGTGCTGGGCCTGGTGGTATTTGGGCTCTTTATCTCTGACATAGCACATGGAATGGGGAGCAGGGTTAGTCTGTTCACAGATGATACCAAATTGGGGGCAGTGGTGGACAAAGAGGATGGATGGGAAAAACTGCAGGGGGACCTAACTAAACTAGAGACATGGTCAGTGGACTGGCATCTAGGATTCAATGCAAAGAAGTGTAAGGTGATGTACTTTGGGGCTAAGAACCAGAAGAGGGACTATTGGTTGGGGGGTGAGGTTGAGGATCACAGAGGAGGAGAAGGACCTAGGGGTTGGTAACTGGAAGCATGAACAACTCAACCCAGTGCAGGAGAGCAGCAGCAAAGGCAAACAGGATGCTGGGGTGCATCGCAAGGGTGTTCTCATCCAGACACAGGGATGTAATCCTATCTCTCTACAGATCATTGGTCAGACCGCACCTGGAGTACTGTGTGCAATACTGGAGGCCATACCTGATAAGAGGTATAAAGTTACTGGAGGGGTTGCAAAGGAGGGCAACAAAAGTGTTAAAGGGGATGGAAGGAAAGGAATATGAAGTTAGGCTGAATGAAAGGAACATGTACGCACTGGAGGAAAGGAGGGATGGGGGATATGATTGAAGTGTTTAAATACCTAAGAGGGTAAATAAACCTAGCACCGAGGAGGTGTTTAAACTGAGGAGTGAAAGAGAGATGAGGGGTCGCGAACCAAGGTTGAAAGGAGGACATTTCAAGAGGGAAATGAAGAGGCACTACTTCACTGAGAGGGTGGTGTCTAGTTGGAATGTGCTGCCAGAGGGGGTGGTAACATGTAGGATAGTCAATAGCTTTAAGGAGTGGGATAAAGCAAGAGGAAGAGTCAGGGGGGCAGGGGCTGGGACAAGCGGGGGAGGAACTAAGGGAGAGGAGGCTGGGGAAGCTGCAATCTAGGGTGCTAGCTGCACACTCGGGCAGACTTAGATAGATTGATTGGTCTGTTCTGCAGGCAGATTCGTATGTTCATATATATGTAAATTCACAGTGACTCTGTTCATTAGCAAAGGTCCTAAAATGCCTATGTTGAAAATTTGGTGACAAACGTTCATAAAATAATTGTGTTACAAGTGTGTGTTGTGCAGTTTCCATGCACCCTCATAACTTCGCACATTTGTAATACTTTTAGTCCAGATTTTCAACACTGGCATTTTTTCAGACCTTCTTATGAATAGTCCAGCTGTCATTTTTTACATCCTGCCCGAAATATGCATTTACACATCTGCGCAGAATTACTCAGTTGCTGTGGGAAATCAATGTTCGGGATCGATTAAGAAAATCATAGTGACAGTGTTCATGAGCAGAGGTCACAAAATGCCTATGTTGAAAATGTGGTGAAATAATTCCACTAAATGACTCTGTTATGCACATGCGTTGAGCAGTTTCCACGTACGCTCGGAAGTTCGAGCATTTTTAATATTTTCACTACTGATTTTCAACATTGCCATCTCTTCACACGTCCCTATGAATAGTGCAGCTGTCATTATTCACATCCTGCCCGAACTGTATTTTCATACATCTGGCACACAATGGCACTGTCGCTGTGGGAACTCAAAGTTCGGGACACATTGACAAAATCACAGTGCCACTGTTCCTGAGAAGAGGTCCCAAATGCTTTCATGAGGTGGGGGTCACAAAAAAGACCATGTTGAAAATTTTTAGTGCAAATACAAACAGAGTTTCTAACCATAACGTCCCACCCTGTACAGACTGACAGGCATCAGGTGTGTGCCTTTGTATTGTCGACTGTAATGCTTATGCTGTTCCACCCCCACCCTTGAGCCAGTGACAGGCATCGAGATGTGCCTTGGACTGTTCGGCCCCAGAGTTCACACCATTCTCCTATATTGCACCTATTTCAGTGTATGTCCTTATGGAGTGGGGTGACTGTAAAGCTGAATGCTCCAAGGCACACCTCAACACTTGTCAGTGTCTGCAGGATAGGGTAAGGTGAAATGGCATGAATGTTATGGGCAACAACCCAAACGCATATCTCAGTGCCTGTCCGTCTCTGCAGGTTGGAGGTGAGGTTGGTGTGAAGTTCAGTACTTCACTGCCATTCCTACTCTGCATCTGTCTAACTCCTGCATTTCCAATGCTAATACCTGCAAGCAAACATTCGGCATTGACAAATGCTTGTTTTACTCTGTGGGCAGACATTTCGTGTGTGCACGCAGCACTGGGGGCCAAGAAAGAGATTTATGTTCGCAAATCAAATTGAGTGTATAATAGGGATACCGTTTATTGCCACTGAAAAGTGTAGCTTAAATGTTTCACAATAACATGTACTACTGCTTTAATGTGCTCCTGACACAGTTGAGACAACTTTGAAAAAATGTAATATTCAGACATAGCTGTAGCTTATATTTTGTATTTTATTCTGTAATTCTCACCCTTATTTCCTTATTACTAGGGGTACTTGCATCAATACAGTATCTCTGATCTTTGGATGCTGGCTGCCTGCCTACACCTGACATAATAATTCTGTTTACGACATCAAAATATGTTGCTGTGGAGATAATTATGATGTCATAAACAGGGGACTGTGATGTCATGTGTAGAGAAGCAGACGGAGTATATAGAGTCTGGGGAACAGGGATCTTGTTGTCATGCAACTGTTTTAAGTAATAAAGAAAATGGGGAATTAATTACTGAAAATATGTGAAGTACTAAAGTAAATGGGATGGAGCTGAACATCTTGTTTTTTCAAAGTTTTATTAATGCTGTCAGAGGCTCTTTAACTTTAACAGTTCTACACTCAAGCATATTTGTAGTCCAGTTCCATTTTGCTCAATTGTTTGACTTAAAGAGCCCCTGACAGCATTAGGAACACTTCGAAGAAAGTAAGATTTCTATTCGGCTCCATCCCATTTTCTTTATTTCTTCATATATTTTCAGTAATTCATTTCACATTTTCTTTATTACTGAAAGAAGTTGCATGAAAATAAGATCCCTATACCCTAGCATGTGTCTACTGTGCCTGCTTCCCTACACATGACATCACAATCCCTTTTATATTGCATCATAATTATCTCCACAGCAACATATTTTGATGTCATAAACAGAAATAGGATGTCAATTCAGTTCAAGTTTTATTGTTCAGTCATAAGATCATTACAATCATAAATACAAAATATAAAAACAGATACACTGTAATACAAATTGCTCTACATAAATACATAAATACAGTAGTATAATATAGTTTGTGAGCTGAGTACAAAACTCATAAATAGTGCAAATATATTAATTACATAAACACGTCAGAAGAGCACTATTACTGTTAAACTCATCAGTAATTTCAGGTACAAAAAAACATGTACATAATTTCCATACCCTTTCAGACATTAACTATAAAAGTCCCTCACGGCAATGCTATGAGGCAGATTATTCCTGAGAACATTGGCTGTACAACCAGGTTTTAGTGAAGAGAAAAAGCAATTGCACATACCCCATCATTACAAATAATTAAATGGAACATATGCAACATTTCAATAAAAGAATGGAATACTTCAGCGAGGCTTCATTGCAGTATACTGTTGTGAGTAAACAATTCACCCCTTAATATTTGAACTACCATAAACAAGTATTCAGATGGAATCCTCTTTGTTCAATTATTTTGAGAAGGGAGGCCACAGGGACCAACACTCTTATGTCCTGTGATTTTAACAAATAAGCCAGGAAGTGTTGAGGCTGATATTGCTGTTGTTCTAAAATATTTCCTAATAATGAGCGCCCATACTTTTCATATAATGGGCATAGTACGATTAAATGTAATAGATTATCTTGACCAAGTCTACATCTGCAGGGAAAATCATTACCCTCCTTCCTTTTGAATTGACCCCTTTTACGATTAGTTAAAAAACATTCAAATCTGAATCTTGCCATCATTGCCCTATGTCTGGACTCTTGTAGGACAGGCAAATATTTTTCAAATTTATGTATTCTTTTGTTTTTGGCTAACCAGGGACATGCCTTAGAAAGCCTGCAAGCCTCTAAATCCCTTTGAAAATTAATATCTCTAACTCAGTTATTTACCGTCTTCTTAATATAGACAAGGAGATACCTACGGCTTTCCGGGATAATCTGTTAAAGACCATAAGGTTTAATTAAATCCTTCACCACCCTCATACAAGGAAAAATTATATTAGAATGTTGATAAGTAATAGCTTCATTCAAACATAGATGGGGAAGCCTATCTGGATGCATCCCGAAAGCCTTAATCCAATAATTTATTGTCCTTTGGATACTGTGACATTCTACTGATAATTGACTGAGTTCAGCCCTCACTAAAGCAGAGGGGGCACTATTCAGGAGACCTAGGCATTTCTTATAAAATGTATTTAAGCAAAAATCTAAGCTTACTCTTGTGTGTATTCCCCAGACTTCAGCTCTGTACAGCAAATGGCTTTTGATCTTTGCACATGCTACCATTAGATTCCCTTTTATTTATTTCCCATCATACTTAAAGGAAAAGGATGATAGTACAGGGAAAACATTTTCAGCCTTTAATTTAGCAATTCTTACATGGGAACTCCAAGATCCATTCTGGTTAACTGTTAAACCTAAACAGCAAAACTCTTGTACGACTCAAGTATTTGATTATGTGGTATTTACATGCCTTTTTATTTCCCCACAAGACAATAACTTTTGTTTTGCTAAAAGTAATCTCTAGATCAGCACTATGACATTCAATATAGAATTTTTCCGGGTTCCTTCTCATGTGAAAATGGCTGATTGAGAGCAGAACCACATCATCTGCATATGCTGAGTACGATA
Source organism: Neoceratodus forsteri (assembly GCA_016271365.2). Classification (NCBI taxonomy): domain Eukaryota; kingdom Metazoa; phylum Chordata; order Ceratodontiformes; family Ceratodontidae; genus Neoceratodus; species Neoceratodus forsteri. The sequence goes on from CM057450.1 coordinate 1,646,842,367, forward strand.
CAGCTTTTGAGCCTATTTTAGGTAACTGAAAGTCAGTATAATAAATTTTTTGTAGAACCTTGCTGAAGTAAAGATTAACTAGCAATGGTGCCAGTATATACCCTTGCTTCACCCCTATGTTGAATGTGAACCAACCACTCAGATCTCCTCTATCACTATATTGGATACTGATATAATTATCCTGATACATCAATCTGATAATTTCTAGTAATGAAAGCTCAACCCTCAGATCGTATAATCTTCCCCATAAAAGATTTCTGTTAACCTTATCAAATGCTACTTTAAGATCTGTGAAGGCACAAAAAAGCTTTTGCTTTTTGACCATTTTGTATTTATGGATTATGTGTGCCAAGGTGAAACATTGATCAATCATTGAATGTTCACTTCTGAAACCAGCCTGGGCTTTATCTATTATTTTGTTTGTCTCTGCCCATTGCATTAATCTATTGTTTAAAATTCTTGTGAATAATTTCCCAACAGTGTCCAGAAGACTTATGGGCCTATAATAACCTGGGTCCTTCATGTCTCCCTTTTTAAAAATTGGAATGATGATATTTAATTTTCAACTTTTGAGTACATCACCTGTTGTCCAAATGTAATTAAACAACTTATACAAGAAAGGACTCCAATATTGTTTAGTTCTTATAATGGCAAGCAGAACACCATCTGGTTCCATGGCTTTCCTCATTCTAAATGAATTAAGAGCAGTTTCGATTTCTGTTGATGTAATCTCACATTCTAGTATGTGTACTCTTTCTCTGACTTCAATTTCAGCCATTCTGGATACGTAGTCCAAATCTTCCTGCAAAAATAGTTGTTTGAAATGCTTAATCCAATCAGCTGGTCCAATGTAAGTTCCTAACTGATTATTATTCTTATACCATGATTTAAAATATGCCAAAATGTTTTATTATCCTTTGTTGTCACTGTGCTCTGTAAATCTGTCCACAATTGCTTAATATATTTCTGCTTATTACTTGCTGAAACTTTCCTGTAATCCTTCCTTGCCTTATTCATTAATTTATCTGGGTTTTGTTTCAAAATCCTAAATTGTTTATTCAGTTGCTTTCTTGCATTTTTGCATTCAGAATTATACCAAATATAACCCTCCTTGTCCTTAATCTGAATTTCTTTGGATATTATGTAAGCCATTGTATTTATGATAGAGTTAAATTCAGTTACCATCAACACACCAAAATCCTGTACAGCCAGATCCAATCGACTAGTTAGTATTCCCTTGTTCTCCAGTATTGCCTCAAAATTATGGCCATCTATTGCTTTCCATTATATTTTATTTATTTTCAAATGGATGGGGATTACCTTTCTATCACTTTTTATAATGTGTCTCCTTATCATAATCCTTAATTCTATGGCTGTATGTTGGCTTTCAGGTCTAACTACCAACTGCAGAGAGAGACGTTTGTTAATCAAATGCATATTAGCCCAAATATAGCCAATTGTGGAGGACCCATTCCCCCAAAAAGGAGTAGTCACCTGTTAAATCACAGTTAATTCTGCCATTCAAAAGAAGAAGATTTCTGTTACTCAGTGTTTGATGTAATTCTATTCCTTTTTTGTTAACTGTATTGTCTCTAGCAATCCTTCTAAATCCCAAGTTTATTTGATCAAAGGAGGTAAGAGCTTCTAAGACATCATCTGAATAGCCCTGTAAATTTCCCAGTCTAACATTAAAATCACCCATTATAATAAGATATCCATCCGGGCTGTCTGTTTGTATTTTATCTATCAATTCCCCCAATGAATTGATGTAATTCTCATCCCCATAATTACTCTCAGAAGGATCTGAGTAAACATTAATAATAAAGCATGGCCTACTATTTTTCTCAAATATTTTGAATGCAAGTAAGCTGATACAGTTAGTGTTAAGTTCTTCAGTTCTAGTATCGTTGTTAAGCTTGATGAATATGATCAAACCCCCTACCCCTCTCCCAAACATCTTTGTTTTCAGTGCTTTCTTACAATATGTTCTATGACCATTTAGGAACAAACTACCCAGAGTCCACATTTCTTGTATATCTATAAAATGAAATTGTTTCAGATAATTACTGATCTCAGGGTCATCAAGTTTTTCCCACGAGTCCAGAGGAATTCCACAAAAAAATTTTAAATGACACCTCATTGTTAGACAATTCTCCTTCCATATTCAATGGTTGAGAGCTAATTGAGGCCTCCAGTCTGGTGTTAGGTCCCTGTGACCTCCCTTCCAAAACACTGGACTGTCATTGATCCAAAGGGGCAAGAATCTCATACCTATTAGAAGTTTCAATCAAACTTTCCCATTGGGAAGTCTTCATTTTGGAACAAAAATAATTACAGGCTGTATTCCCCTCTTCATTTTCGATATGAAAATGAATACCAAGTTAATCTATTATACATTGTTTCTTCTTCAGTTCTCTTACAACATTAACCTGTTTGACACAAAACATCTGCTGATCTGGCTCTTGGCGAAGACCTTTGCTTATATGAAGGCTGCTGACATGTGAGTCTAGACATACATTAAGAAAATCAATCAATTTACCCCTTAAATTGGATCTATTTTCATCATATAATTATTTCAATCCAAAGACAGAAACTACAGTTTCAGTCTGGTTTATTCTAACTGTGCCCTTATTTGTATAAAATTCAGGGAAGAGTTCCCTTAAGTAGGTCATCTGCCCAACCATAATAACCATACTGACTAAATTTATTTTCCTCTGGGTCACAGCATTCAAAAAGTAAAGTTGGTCTGTTACCAGCAGTACCAATTCAGATCCTATTCTGCGTCTGATAATACTAATAGAATCCTCCACTTGTCTGCAGCCATCTATTAAAGCTGTTAATAAGTGAATTATTGACTCTGATAGTTTTTCTTGTGTTTCATTTGGGAGACATGTCACCCTAAATAGAGGTAAAACATAGTCCGTACCTACCGTTTTTAGCAAGAATAGTTTAAACTGATCACCTTCAGGAATTACTATGCTGTTCTCAAGTTTGTTCCAATTACAGTTTTGGTCCAGGGGACTCTTCCCTTTAATCTGCATTATACTGGGAACTCCCCTAATATTATGATCTCCAGTCTCCTTAGAATCTGTAACTTTTAAATTTTGAATATTCAATGCCATAGTTTCTGCGGTTTCCATTATTTGGTTATTCCTTCTATCAGACTTCCTTGTGCTCTTTCTTGATTTTATCCCAATCACCACCCCCTTTCCTTTTTTAAGTTTTTTCTTCTTTGACTGTAACAATTTATCTTTGGTTCTGGTGGGGGATTTGCTTCTTATCAATACTAATTTCATTTTCTCCAACAGGAACTTCATGAGTTACATTTTTTGGATTTTAGGAGATTCTGAGATCAAATCAAAAGTATCCTGTTTCTCCAGTGCTACCTTGGGTTTATTACTCTTTATATTACTCCTGTAGTTTTCATTTCTTTCCACCATAGAAGCGGGTGTTTTTCTGATAATCCTTTCAAATGTTATTTTCTCTCATATTCTTGTCAGGGGAGCATGATGCACTCAGATAAGTAACTTTGAGGGCTCTGTTCTATTGAATTAAATTTGACATATGTTTCTGTTTCATCTTTAGAGGTCTCCAAACCAATGACCTCCATGTCAGGTGCAAAATTATCATTTCCATTTAATTAATCTAGATGTATTGGGCCCATGGTGCTAGATGACAGATTTAAATTTGCCCCAACAGAATTGAGATGAAATTTGTTAGAAATCGTGGTTTGTACCACTGTTTCTAATTTTATTCTGTTTTCCAAAAAGACCCCTTTGATAAAGGTGAGATCCTGCTTGCTGTCTAAAAGCTGCTTGAACAAAAACTTATTAGAGTTAAGAGGGTCTCTAAGTACATCTATCATGTCTCTAGTTATACCCTCTAATTCAGCTGTTTTCAAACTCTCAGGGTTCATTGTCCAGGAACTAGTGCTACTTAGCTTACATCTATGTTCCCTTGACTCTTCCTGAAATCTGACTTTGCTGGTTTTTCCTGGGCGATTATCCTCCCCTCAGTCCTACCCTTTATCTCTGTTAATAGTTGTATTTTCTGTGATCTTTCTGGTGTCAGCTATCAAACTGGGGTCTGTATAATTATATAATTTGCCATCTCTCCCTTCTTTAATGTCTTTCCTTAAAGATTCTCTCATGCTTCTAATCTCAGAATCCAACACAGGAAGATTATAAAAAATCTCCATAAAATCTATCTTTGCATCAGATAGCTGCCCTACATCTGAATATAATCTCCTTGTGCCCAGAATATTTAGCTTGGACTCATCTATTTGCACCATGTGTGTGTTCTCAACAGGCCCAGCAAGACCAGATTTTATCCGGGAACCAGGTATATTAAAAAACTTACAGATGTCCCCATTTTGTGTTAATAGATATCAGGTCTCAGAACCCTTTCCCAAAAAATACTTATTTTTATTAATTTTTTTCTTTCTATTTTTAGTTTTTTAATTTACCCTTATAGGAATTGGTTTTATTTTGCATTTTGCCCAAGGATTTAATTGCAAGTGCTTTCAGTAAAAACAGACCCTTAACTTTACAGCCTTCCATCACTTTCCAATATGTCTGTCACACAACCATTTACATCTTTATCATCATTTCCTATTGTCTTACTATGAGTAATAGCAGGCATTTATTATACTAATAATAGAGACTGGCAGTGTAACAGCAAATTTCAACAGTAATCGGTCAACTTATTTAAGTACCGCTGTATTGCACTATTGCAATTGGACTGTTTGGACTATTGTACTAATTCACAATTCAGATACTAGTAATAAAGACAGTTACAATGCTCACAATGTCAATGTTCAGTTTGGATTTAACAAGATGTTTCACAATGTCCTTTCTGATATGACCTGGATTCTGCGTATAAGGTGCTACAAGAATGTCCCCACAGAATCAGTCTGCCTTTTTCACTTTTCAGCTTCCCCCAAATTTTCCAAAGGAAAAAATGTTCAAGCAAGCTTATAGACTGTGAGATGTCCAATTAGATTTTTAAAGGGTACTGGGTTCTGTTTTGATGCAGAGCGAGAGATTTCCTAAAAAGTAAAAAATACAAACAGCAAAGAGCTATAAAAATTTTGTTTGGTCACTTTTATACATGCATTACAATCTTATTCAAGTAGAAAGAGCCTATGCACTCTGCAGTATCAAAACATTAGCAAGGCCCAGCAATAAATATTAGAAAGAAGAGAGTAAAGCTGAAGTATATTAAACATCAAAATCTCTCCCAAATCTCTAACAGACAATTTGCACAATTTACATAATAATAATTATTTAACAGAGCACTTCTTACTTACCACAACATTGATTTCATAGTGAAAGCTAGCATCAGATTGCAGTAGGTGATAGCAATTTCTGTCTTCCAACAGTACAATCTATGCAGTATCAAATTGAAAGTGGCAACTTCAAGCTTTTTAAAGATTTTAGTAAACCAGCTGTTATCTAAATGGTGCAACTGATGCTGACAGTATGATGCGGGGGTAAATGTGTGAGTGCTGTGAGCAAAAATGATAAACTCAATAAATAAAATAAATTCAACCGGGAGTGTCAGCTGTTCAAATAGTTCTCCTCTACCATTTATCTAAAGGTGAGCTCCCTTAACTATCAGTCAGCTCTGAACTGCAAGTATGGTCTTATGCACTTCTACGATCAAGAAGAAATCGCATGTCTAACCTGAGAACACCATGCATGCACTTTTAAGAAAAAAGACCATGTGAGCTACTTGACCAATAACCTATGACAAACACTTTCTGAAAAGAAACAGTTCGAAAACTATAAAATTAAATTTATAAAAATGATAAAATTCCTCAGGGAGTGGGTCTAAAGCAACTCCACTATCTCCCCTCAGACACACACTAACTAAAATGAAGAAGCAACAAAAAATAGCAGTGCAAACACAAATCACAGCAGATTGAAAACCAATACAAAACAAATAACAGAGATAATAATAACTAAACACACACACATGATAAAAGAGAAGAAAAAGCCTCTTGCTCAGCTCCTTAAATCAGTGGGGCTAACATTTATTCTTTTTTTTTGTCTTTGTAGTCCTTTCTTCAAACTTCCAAAAAGCTCAAGCTCCAGTCCTCCCAACACTCTCTCCTCTTAATATCAGCATACAATAAAAGTCAGGTAGCAATTCTCAGCAGTATCCAACCAAACACCAATCCAAGTTGAAAACAGGGACAAAATACTCAGGTAGGGCATCAATAAATGGCTTCTCTAGGGTGAGTGTTGCAGGCTAAGGCCTTTCTAAAGGGCCTCCTCACTTCTTCTTGGTCCAGCCACCACCGAAGGCTCTCCTCCTAGGGGGAAGACAATGAACACCTGAAAACATCCACCAGTCTGGGTGTAACACAAGGTGGACTGGTAAGAGCTGTTAATCATGCTAACGGTGGCATACCTTTTATAAAATAAAACAATGCAGTAACAGATCCTGCTCTTGGAGTTTCTCCCAAACTCTGCAGCGTGCAGCCACACCTCAGCCCTCACCTCAGGATGTCAGATGTATGCAAGCAGCCAGTGCTAAAATTGCAGAGATACTGTATTCATGCAAATACCCCTAGTAATAAGGAAATAAGGACAAGAATTTCAGAATAAAATATGAAATATAAGCTACACTTATGCCTGAATGTTAAATTTTTTTCAAAGCTGCCTCAGCTGTCATGAGCTCACTAAATTATCAGATATTCAGGCAATTCCCTAGGCTTTTTTTGAAGGTCTTTAAAACCATGCTCAGAACTGCAGTGAGATGCATCCATTTAAAACCTGACACAGTTAAACACAATTTCTTGCTTGTCTGTTTCTAATTTTTGGCACAGATGGGAATTTAAAAAACAAACAGAATTTTCTATGGGCAGACAGTCTGAAAAAGAGACTATGCTAAAGTCATCCTCCCCCACACTGCTTCTAGAGAAACCTTAGCCATAAAACATGTTCAGCTATGGCAGGCACCTCTAATCTTAAAGCTGGCCCCTGTGTGTGTGTGTGTGTGTGTGTGTGTGTGTGTGTGTGTGTGAAAATGTACAACCTTAGATAAGAGGAGATAAGACAGTAGTGAAGAGTACAGCACTCTTAATTTAAGCCCTACTTACTTACTTACTTATTTACTTACTTGCCAGCAGATACAGGCCACATGGTCTACCAAGTCTCCTCAAGTGTGCAGCTAGCACCCTGCTTTGCAGCTGCCCTTCCCCCCTTCACAATCCCACACCGATAAATGTCTACTGACACTGAACCAGATTAAGCTGTCTGTGGTATTGCCAGTGAATGGGGGAAATTTGGCCAGGACACCAGGGAAATTCCCCATCTCTCCTGCAGGTGGAACCTCTGGTCTTTCCACAAAGATGGCCACTCTAGTTGAGTTTGCGGAGGGGATGGATGTGGAGGAGACAGGAGAGCAGGCCTCCTCCCTTGTTCTCACAACTCAAGAGGGCATCAAAGCAGCATTGGCAGTAGCAGACTATTCAGAAGATGAATATTATGCTGAGGATGGAACCTTACAGGAAGATTCACAAAATGAAATGGAGATGCTTACCGCTAAGAAGTCCAATCTTGAGAACGGTAGTTTGCAGCCCGATCCAACTGAGGTAACTAAAGATGCCTTTGATAAAGAGCAAAAACTGCATGAATTACAGCAAGCTAAAGATAATTATATCCAGAAGGTAAGATGAAACAAAGCTGAATTGGCTGTATTGTTATCAGGAAACACATCTGACAGGCCTGCAGAGACACTTGACAGCATGAGTCATTGGCCTGGTCTATGCCCATCAAAGGATTCTGCAGCCTCACAGCCCTTGTCAAATCCTCTACAAACGAATGCAGCAAGAAAGGAGTTGGCAGCAGCTGGCAGTAGTAATGGAGTGCAGTCCACATGCCTATAGCTGCAAACATCTGTTTCTACTCACAAAATACCCATAAAATCCAAAACGCTGGGTACTGGGAAAAAATCTCTACAGTTGGCGACACCAGCAAAAAGCAAAGCAGCAGCAACAACATCCGAAGTAGAGCAAGTTGGAGAATTTTCTTTTTCGAAAGATAAAAGCAAAGCAGGATGGAACAAAGCTCCAAATATTACAGAAATGAGTTCACAAATAAATTCCTCTCCCCTAGCAACACTGCCATAGAGGAAGGGAACTAGTCTACAATACAACCTTTGGAGGACCAGGATGGATTCCTGGACTTAATGGACAGTGGGTCCCAGATCCTGCAAATGACATGTTTCAAGGATATGTTGCAGCAGTTTCACCTTAGGTTCTGCATTGGGCTCCAACGAACCCCAGGGTAATGTAACTGTCACAGTAGCTACCACTAACTCTGTTTCTGGTATTAATATTGAGTTTGCAAATAGTGTTGGGGAAATAATGTTGGTAATGGAGCCTTCAGCAGAGGCAGATCCTTTGGGAAAGAAATTTTAAGGGATGAGCCCATCAATGCAGGGATTACAGCAAGAGGCAGGGGTGGGAGGTTTGCTACCAAGATTTAAGCTTTTGGATTTATTCCAAAATAACAAGGGGGAGCCAGCACCAAGATGAAATGCGGTGAGGCTTCTGCACAAAGGGGGCCTGGAATCCCCTCCAGATCATTTATACATAGCTAAAAAGTTACTGAAAGGTGCAATGAAATTCTTCTTATCAGAAATCTTTGCATTGATTAACATTGGGAATTCAAATTTTGACGTAAGTTTTAAAAATGTCCCTGGCCTAGATAGATTCTGGGCACAATATCAGCTTCAGAAGAATAACCCTGTTTGGATACCATTTCAGGCTATTCCCCTGACAAAGCCCTTAGTTAAAACTATCACTGTGGTCATTAAAAACAAGGGAGGAAATGTGGAGGATATCTTGTTTTGGTTACAGCAGCATTGCGAGATACTTGGAAAGTCTTTGCCTACCTTAGACAGCGAGCAAATTTGGGATGGAGGATGGAAAATTAAATTATTCACCACTAATTCTGGGCCTGTACACCTCCCAAGCCCATTTTAACTTGGTAGAGACCGAGGAGCACTATTTGTTCCAGGACAGCCCTGGTCATGCTTCAAATGTAGGTCACGTACTCATATTAGTTCTGCCTGTGATACTACTAGATGTAGCCATTGTTTAGAGTATGGTCACCTCATGGCTGACTGTCTGAACCTGTTCAAGTGCAACCTTTGTGAACAAACTGGGCATGCCTATGGGTAATGTCCCTGGGTGTTGCATAATAGAGAAGATTGCCTCTCTCATGAGGGCCTTATTAACTTTGCCCAACAACTAATAGCCGAACCAAGAGCAGAGCAGCAGCTGTGAGCTGACCCTGAACTCTCTGAGACTAGGACTGTTGTCACACAAGGAAGTGAACAACAGGCACAGGGTCAGAGTGACATGGTACAGATTCAAGAGAGGACAGAACTAGAACTGAAGACAATATCTGCAGCTCAGTCTGAAACAGAGTCAAGCCATACAAAAGTGAGGGTACTGGACTTTAGGAGGGCTGACTTTGGCAAGATGGGAGAGAGCCTCAGAAAAGCACTAGCAAATAGGCTAGAAGGAGGTGTGGAACAACAATGGGGAATTATCAAAACTGCCATCACAGAGGCAACAAGCCTTTGTGTGAAGCAAATAAACAAATCAAAATGAAAGAAAAAGCCACTATGGTTCTCAAGAGAGGTGGCTGTGAAAGTCAGGAAGAAAAACATAGCATTCCGGAAGTATAAGGAAACACAGAAGGAGCAGGACAGAGAGCTGTACCAGTTAAGGTGGAAAGAAGCAGGGAGGGAAGTCAGAATAGCAAAGGCCCAAACTGAGGAAAAGATAGCCAACTCAGTTAAGAAGGGGGATAAAACCTTTTATAGGTACATCAGCGAGCGTAGAAAGACAAAGGGAGGGATAGTGAGGCTAAATAGAATGAACGGTGGGTGGGCAGAGGGGGACAGTGAAAAAGCAGGAATACTGAATGAATATTTCTGCTCAGTATTCACAAAAGAGGAGGGGGAAGTGCCTAATCCAATTAACAGAAGCACTCTTGATAGGGGATCGATCCCAGTCCTTTCACAGAAGAAAGGGTTCTGCAAGAACTCCTAAAACTGAAGGTGGACAAAGTAATGGGTCCTGATGAATTCACCCAGAATTCTAAAAGAATTAAGGAAGAAACTAGTGAAACCACTGGCTACTCTTTTAATAAATCATGGGAGGATGGTGTGGTACCCGAGGACTGGAGGAAGGCGGATGTGAGTCCCTTCACAAAACAGGGACCAAGACAGAGGGAGGAAACTACAGACCTCACAGTCTGACCTCTGTGGTAGGGAAAGTGATGGAGTCACTTCTGAAGGAAAGAATAGTTGAGTACCTAGAGGTCAGTGGAGCACAGGATCCACGGCAGCATGGGTTCAGAGCAGGAAGGTCATGTCAGACGACTCTAATAGATTTCTTTGACTGGGTGACCAAAGTAGTAGACCAGGGAGGGGCTGTGGACATGGCCTTCCTAGACTTTAGCAAGGCATTTGACACAGTCCCACACAAAAGATTATTAGTCAAATTAACCAGCCTGGGAGTGGATCCCAGGGTGGTAGCCTGGGTAAAACATTGGCTGGACAACAGGACACAGAAGGTAATTGTAAATGGAGTCCACTCTGAGGAAAGGGCGGTTACCAGTGGGGTACTGCAGGGTTCAGTATTGGGTCCAGTCCTTTTTAATGTCTTCATCAGTGGCATTGCAGAGGGACTGAAGGAAAAGTATGCCTTTTTGCAGATGACACAAAGATCTGCAACAGGGTTGATACACAAGGAGGCGTGGAAAGGATGAAAAGGGACTTGGCAAGGTTGGAGGAATGGTCAGACGTATGGCAGCTAGGATTCAATGCAAAAAAGTGCAAAATAATGCACCTGGGAAACAAGAACCCAGGGGAAGAATACACAATGGGTGGGGAGGTAGTAACAACAACAAAACAGGAAATATCAGATGACCTTAAGGTTAGCAACAATGTGAGAAGGCAGTAGGGAGGGCCGGGGATATACTGGGATGTATAGGGAGAGGCATCAGCAGCAGAAAACAGGAAGTTGTTATCCCTCTGTACAGACAGTTGGTGAGACCCCATCTGGAATACTGTGTCCAGTTCTGGAGACCCCATCTCTGCAAGGACATAGACAGGATAGAGGCAGTCCAGAGGAGGGCAACTAAAATGGTGCAGGGTCTGCAAGAGAAGCCGTATGAGGAGAGACTAAAGGAGCTTAATATGTATACCCTTGAGGAAAGAAGGAAGAGGGAGGACATGATAGAAACTTTCAAGTACCTCAAGGGAATCAACAAAGTCCAAGAGGGTAGCATCTTTCAGAAAAAGAGACTTGCAAGAACAAGGAGACACAATTTAAATATAGAAGTAGGGCGGTTCAGGGGCAATGTGAGGAAGTATTATTTCACAGAGAGGGTAGTGGATGCATGGAACAGCCTTCCTGATGAAGTTGTGGGGTCTAAAACTGTGGGAGAATTCAAGAATGCATGGGACAGACATAAGGCAATTCTTGTGGGGGGCAGGAAGATATAGGCTGTTGGTTAACTAGGATCTTCGGCCAATCCTGTAGTTAGGGAAATGGGCAGACTAGATGGGCCTAGCGGTCCTTATCTGCCGTCAAAGTCTAAGTTTCTAAGTTTCTAAACTCCAAATTAGCAGGACACCATGCCCCTTCCCTGAGAAGGCTTTCACTTTGGTAGTTAATAAAAAATGTCCCAGGACAAATAAAAGCTCAAAACAACAGAAGACAGGAGTACCAAAGCCAGAGAAAAGACAGGGGTCATGGAAAACTGGTAATTCTTATGCTGCCCTGGCACACACCAGGACAGATAGGGGTTCAGGGGAGGATGAGACAGATACTTCCTCCTTAGCCTCTACTACTGATATGGAGGAAGGAGGAGGGGAGGGCTCTATAGCTAAAAGAACTTGACAGCGAAAGTTGTCTAACACCCCATGAACTTGCTTCTTAATGTCCTCTAGGAGATGTTAATTAAGCCTTTTTCTGATGCAGAATCTAACATTCTACACTTTAAATACCAATAGTATCAAGGCTGAGAGAAGGCGGGTAGTTGCAATTTTTTTCCTCCTAGAAAAAAGGCATGATATCATTTGCTTACAGGACACCCGTCTCAAAATCCATTTTGACATACAGCAGGCATCCAAGTTATGGACAGCTGGGCCTACATTTTGGTCAGTTGGAGTGCACTCTTGTGACGGGACTGGTATTCTTTAAGGGAATCCTTCCTTATGAGTCACTAGGCTTGTAGATATACATCCAGGATGAGCATTGCTCTTGGATATTTCATATTGTGTAGAGAGATTTAGAGTTATATCTACATATGCCCCTCAGACAAAGGCAGGCAGGGTGGCACTCTTTAAAGAAATCCAACTGTGCCTCCACTCCTCGCAGCTTACGGTATGGTTTGGGGACTTTAACTGTGGGTTGCATCAGTTGGATAGGGGTTTGCAAACTCCTAAACTCTACCGTGACACCAATGTTGTGGAAAACATTATTGACACGGCAGGGTTGAAAGATGCCTTTCGTGCCCACCATCCTACAGTAGGGTTTACATATTTCAGAGGCAGGTTAAAAACACACATTGATTTTATCTTTGTCTCTGCAATATTAAATATTGTGGAGATACCGACACAAGCCAGAGAGTTTTCTGATCACGTTGCCATAATGATGAAGATGTCCTGGCAGAACACATCTAGATGCAAGAAACATTACTGGAAACTGAATGAGTCCCTGTTAGAAAACCAAAACACCTTACAAGGGTGAAGGTGGGAATGGTCAGCTCATTTATCTGTTGTAGAATGTTATAAGGACATCACATACTGGTGGGAAGACTCAAAAAAGTCATGGTGTACCTTTTTTCCAAAACAAGGCCCAGTACATGACTAATGTTGAATACCCGAAATACCTTAAATTAAGACACCAGTTTCAACATCTGATCTCTCAAGCACAGGTTACAAATTTTGATTATGCTTCCCAACTACAAACCCTAAAAATGCAGATTTCAGACATACAGTATAATCGAGCTAAGATTTTATCGCAGGAGCTGAGGTTTGGGACCCATGTAAAGAAAGGTTCTATAGACCCATTTAAAGAAAAGAAATCCAGGGTACAGCACAGAGTTATGGCTGAGTTCATAGATTCCACTGGGGGTAGCCATACAGATCCACGGGGTATGCTGACTATTGTAGAGCAATATGTTCTGTCACTATATGGGGAAGATCCTTGCACTCTGAGAATTCAAGAATATCTTTCATCACTGAACCTCCCCCAAGCAACAGATTCAGATGCCCAGAAGTTAGTGGAACCAGTCTCCACTAAAGAAGTAAAACAAGCTATTCAGCAACTAAAATTGGATTCTACCCCTGGATCAGATGGGTTTGGTGCAGGTTTTTATAAATCATTTATAGCAGAATTAGCACCAGTTTTGGCCATTTTATTTAATCATATGTTCCTTAAGCGAGAATTTACGCCATCCATGAATGAAGCTATTTGTTTTTTTTATATAAGAAAGGGCCTAGAAATGACATTACAATTGGTGCCCTATTAATCTGCTCTACACAGATTTGAAAATACTGAGCAAAATTTTACTAGCTAGACTATCTAGTGTTGCTAACAAACTCATAAGTCCAGAGCAAACCTGTGCAGTCCCAGGAAGGAGGCAGCAAGATAACTTGATTATACTAAGGGAACTAGTTACAAGGGGAAAACAAGAATCCATAGTTGGCTATATACTAAGACTAGATCAGGAAAAGGCCTTTGACAGGCAATCCTATGAATATTTATTTTCCACTCTTTTGGCTTACGGGGTACCACTAAAGTTTGTACGTTGGCTTCAGGCTATGTATAGTGCAGCAAAAGTCATCCCTTGTGTTAATGGATGGTATGGGCAAAAATTACCTGTGTGTAAGGGAGTGAGACAAGGGTGCCCACTGAGTTCCTTCTACATGTTTTTGGGATAGATATAATTATCAGGAAAGTATTGGAAGAACAGCAAATTCAGGGGCTGTCTCTAACACCAGAAGGACCCCAGTTTAAGGCATTGGCATAGCGGATGATTTAGTTTTAATAATAGACTAATTCACCAGAATATAAGTTATCCAGTATACTACAGGATTTCTGTAAGTGTTCTGGTTCCAAGGTAAATTTTGATAAAAGTAAAGGGATCCCAGTGGGAAACACACCCCTCCCAGAATACAGGAGATTTGCTGGAATACAGATTTCCCAAGAGCCCATACAGATTCTAGGGGCAGACTTTGGGCCAGGTAACTTGGCAGAAAGAAACTGGGAAATATTGAATTAGTAGAGCCAGTAGGTTGGTGGCAAATTGGAAAGGGTGGCAGATTAAAAAAAAAAGAGTGGTATTGGTTCAGACATTGTAGTCCCAATTTTGTTGTATTTAAGTTACATTTTTCCACCTCACCTATCTCAGTTCATTGCATTATACAATACCTTCTTTTAGGCCTTCTGGGAGTCCCGCCTCAATCTGATCAAAAGAGACATAACATACCAAGTTCCTTCGGAGGGTGGAGTAAATATGGTCCATCCCATAGCCTTTTTTTTAGTATTTTTATTTGTTCTAACCTGGCGGTAGCGCTTAAACCAGGGATACATATTTGGAAGCCTGTGGTTACTAGTTGGCTGCAAATTTGTATAGGCCCTTGGAGAGAGAAAAAGCTCAGGCGGTTGCCCAAATCAACCCCCTAGTATGGCTTGGAATGTATCAAGAATGCTGCAACCGATAGTAATGGTCATTCCTTGGACCTAGTCATCCTTCTGAGTATGGAGACCTCTGATTTGGTGGTGGAGCCAGTCAGTTGGTCAGACCATCACACCATAAGGTTCAATCACCAAACCCCCCCCGTATAGGCCTAACCCTACGGAGATGGTCGGGTACCTCCCTTTAAGGGGTTTATCCCCCAATGGTCTGTTGGTGGTGCTGGACCTATCAGGGCTGCCGAGGAATAGTGGTGACCCGGATGCCCTAGTCTGGGGTTATAATGATGTTGTGACTGGGGCTCTGGATTGTCTCGCTCCTGTCTGCATTCATCCCCTTACCCAGCGCCCTCAGTCCCCTTGATCTGATGTGACCTTGAGGGAGCTGAGGAAAGTGGGACAAAGGTTGGAGCGTCACTGGAGAAAATCGGGCCTGGATGTTGATAGGCTTAGATTGTTTGCCCATTATAAGGACTATCAATCAGCTGTTTCCCATAAGAAGGCAGAGTTCCTGTCCAGGGAGATTGCCGTGGCACAAAATCGACCAGCTCAGCTCTTCCAAACTGTAGATGGACTATGAAATCCAGTCTGTCTGTAATCTCAGAGAGCATTGTTGCAAGGGAAGTGTGATGAGTTCACTTGCTTTTTTGCCGACAAGTTTGCTGACATCAGGTCTGAGATTCGCACAGGATGCCCCAATGGGGCGGACGGTGATTGTCGGGAGGTGACAGCTCCTCGGTCTGTCTGGTCTGACTTTGGCCAGCCGGCGATCGGAGATGTGAATATTATCCAGTCTTTGCAGCTGACCTGCTGTGGTTTGGACCCTGGCCCAATGCGCCTCCTTATAGGGTGTGTTGAGACCATCAGCCTGGTCCTTGCTGTGATAGTCTGGTGTTTGTTAGACTCTGGGGTGTTTCCAGACACCCTGAAGGAGGTGGTAGTGGTACCCCTTCTTAAGAAACCATCTCTTGACCCATACTGTCTTGCTAACTACAGACCCATCTCTAACCTTCCCTTTGTGGGTAAGGTTATTGAGAAGGTGGTCGCACTGCAGCTGGAGGATCATTTGACCATTCATGACATCTACGATCTTCTCCAGTCCGATTTCTGGAAATGGCATAATACCAAGGCGGCTCTTGTTTGGGTTCTTAATGATCTCCTAACAGCAAGAGATTGGAAGAGCTGTTCCATCTCGGTTCTTCTTGATCTCTCAGCAGCATTTGACACTGTGGACCATGGGGTTTTGGTTGGGCACCTGCAGTCAATCTGTGGACCATCTGGAACTGTCCTCAATCGGTTCCATTCTTTCCTCACTGGCAGGTTTCAGAGAGTTGTGTGTGGGGTTTATTCCTCTGACAAGGTCTCCCTGCCATGTGGGGTTCTGCAGGGCTCTGTACTGTCCCCCATGTTGTTTGCAGTGTATATGCTGCCATTGGAAGACATTGTAAGATGGTATGGGCTAAGTTTTCACTGCTATGCAGATGATACTTAGCTCTACCTGTCCTTTGTGCCCGATCAGGGGGGAGCTGTCTCGAGTTTTAACGACTGCCTTCCGAGATCTAGGATTGGATGAGTGCCAGTTGGCTGAGGCTGAATCCAGACAAGACTGAGGTTTTGGTGGTGGACCTGGGCAGTCGGGTAGAGGGACCATCAGAGGGGCGAGCCTCAGGGCTTTGGCTCGGTGATCACCAGCTGACGACCTCTGAATGGGTACAAGATCTGGGTGTGATTCTTGATGATGGACTGACACTTAAACATCATGTGTCGTCCATTGTCAAGACTGCCTTTTACTATCTAAAGAACATAGCCCCGATCAAGCACCTAGTTCTGCCTGATGACCTACCAGTTTTGGTTCACACCTTTGTAACCTCACGTCTTGATTACTGTAATGCCCTGTACCTA
This sequence comes from Neoceratodus forsteri, assembly GCA_016271365.2. Lineage (NCBI taxonomy): Eukaryota > Metazoa > Chordata > Ceratodontiformes > Ceratodontidae > Neoceratodus > Neoceratodus forsteri. The sequence goes on from CM057450.1 coordinate 1,646,859,000, forward strand.
GGGCTACCAGGGGTTGATATCTGCCATTGCAGCTGGCGCAGAATACAGCAGCTAGGCTGTTGACTGGGCTACCTCGTAGCTGTCATGTCATGCCGGTGCTGTGCGATCTGCACTGGCTGCCTATTTAGTGGTGGATCACCTTTAAGGTCGGTTTACTGACCTATAAGACCCTGCACAGACAGGGACCAAGTTAACTACAAGATCTTCTTCATCCCTATTGCCCCTCCTGGCCACTTCGCTCCACTGACGAGGGATTGCTAGAGATTCCCAGGGTTCGTTTAAAGTCATCTGGGGCCTGTGCATTTGAATTCGTGACCCCATCCCTGTGGAATTCTCTACCTCGTCGGATTCAACAGTGCCTGATGGTGGAGAGCTTTAAATCTGCATTAAAAACTCATTTATTTATTTTGGCATTCCATGATTTTATTTGATCTGCTACAGCTGTACTAGTGCTATGGTTTTGGAATAGTGCTATTTTACAAATAAATGATTGATTGATTGATAATGATACAGACCTTAGATAGGAAAACTATCTATTATACTATTATACATGCAGAATGCACAGCTGAAGTTAATTTGCCTCTGTTTCCAGAGCCACGATATCATCGGGTACTAAATTATTTGACAGATCCCAGGATCCCAGCATTTGCTTGGAATAGTTTATGGTTAGGTAATTATGGGATGTTAGGAGTGAAAGGTAACAATAAACATAAACAGATGATAGACAGATATTGTCCCCGACTGACATGTATACAGGTATTGAAAATGCAGGCCCACTTATTTCTAGAATGCATTTACGCAAAATAATTTTGGCATTATTTGACCAAGGAATGGGAAGAGCCCCTTTTCATTTCTTTAGCATATTCTGACATAGTTTATGGCCCAGAACGGGGACCCTGGACTAAGTATTCAGAGAAAACCATCTATGTCATTTTTGCAGTTATTCTGTATTATCTTTGGCAATCTCGATGTCTGTGGGTACTGCAGCAAAGAAAGATTTCCCACACTGAACTTGTAGGAAATATTAGGAAAGCCTTAATTGCAGTCCAACATATGGCTATGAGGAGGTTTACACCAGGACATGTTCACAGCCTATGGGTATACTGTGTTCATTGGATTACTTGATACTTGAAAAGTTCCACATCCACTTGGAAAATAAGAAGATGTTCCTTTTCCTGCTTGTTTATGTTAAAATGGCTTTTTCTGCATTCTTGAGCATTATATTAGAAATAAGAGAGTGTTTTGTATTAGACTTTGAGTGTTGTTTATATTGTAAGTAATCTTTTTTCAATCCATTGTGTTATGTTTTGTAATGAAATCCTTTATTTTCAATAAAAAGTCCCCTACTCTTTTTGATAAGTGTCATGGGATCTTTAACATCCTCCTGAACTACCACCAATCCAGACAGATGGGACCTCAGTTTAACGTCTCTTCTGAAAGACGGCACTTCCGAACTGCAGCATCCCCCCCATGCTGCACTACAGTGTCAGTATTGAGATATTAACCTAAGTGCCAGATGTGAGAACTGAACCCACAGTCCTCTGACCTCCCAGCCTCAGAGGTGAGTGTACTACCTACTGAACCACTGACACTACTGCTGCAGACAGAAGCAGAATGTAAAGGAATCCTGGACTATTATGACAGTCCATGGAAAAGCAAGAGTTAAGCACAGTGGGGTTTTTATCTGCATGCCACTGCTACTGTAGTGCTCGGCTGTTTCTTTGATAATGCATGCCTGCACAAGTGCACATCTTAGAGGGAACATAGGTAATAGCACTGATCCCTAAAGCACCCCCTGGTCACTCTTCCATCCTTGTAGTGAACTCCATTTACCACCACCCTCTGTTGCCTAGCTCCTAACCAGTTTCTTATCCAGTTTACCACCTTTGGACCCACTCCTAAACTATCCAGCTTGCTTACTAGTCTCCTGTGGGGAATGGTGCCAAACTCCTTGCTGTAATCCTGGTAGACCATGTCCATCGTTCCACCCTGATCTAGTTCCTTGGTCACCCAGTCAAAGAAATCTATCAGATTTGTTTGACATGACAGCCCCCTATGAAACTATGCTGTCTCGGGTCTTGTAACCCATTGGATTCAAGATATTCTACAATCCTTTCCTTCAGCAGTGAGTCCATTAATGTTCCCACCACTGATGTCAGGCTGACTATCCTATAATTGCCAGCCTCCTCCTGTGCTACCACTTTTGTGTGGTGTAACAACATTTGCCCTCCACCAGTCCTCCAAAACCACTCCTTTTTCCAAAAAGCAGTTAAACAGAACTGTCAGTGCTGCAGCCAATATTTCCATGAGCTCCTTCCATACCCTTGGATGCACACCATCTGGCCCCATTGCTTTGTCCACCTTCAGATTAGCAAGTCACTTCAGGACTCTTACATCTGAAAAAGAACTAGTGTCCACCTCCCTCCTTCCCTCCAAAGCTTTTGTTACTTTTTTATGGCCCCTTCCCATCTCCTTCCTCTGTGAACACTGAACAAAAGTATTTGTTCAGGATGTCTACCTTTTAATGTTCCCCTTCATCATAGTCCCCCCCCCCTTCCCTTATTAACTTTACAATTTCACCCCTGGTCTAAGTCTTTTCACTTACATACCAAAAAAAAATGTCCTGTCCCCTTTCATTACCTCCTGGGATATATTCTCATTTACTAAGGTTCATACTAAGGTCAAAGGAGCTGAAATGGCTTTTGGCCAATATGTGCTCCTGTAAATTAATTATAGTAATTTAAATAATGAACATTTTGTATGTGATAATCCAATTTTGTTTTGAAATCTTGTTTATTTTTACTATTAACAACATGTGAAGGTAATGCATTCCATGGATTTATCGCTCTCTGTGAGAAAAATCCTCTCCTATTCTCTGTACGGAACCTATTTTGTCCCCTAGTACATTTATCATGAATTTTAAAGTTTAAGTCTAGTTCTTTATATAAAGCAGGATCCTGCAAGAGACTATAACATAACATCATATCTCCTCTAATTCTTCTTGTATGAAGAAGCATTAAATAATTTAATTTAGACAACCTGCTTTCATAACTCTGTTCTCTGCATTCATAGATTATTTTTGTAATTCTTCTCAGTACTTTTTCAATTATATCTCTGTTGTTTCCCTTTAGTGGTCCCCATAATGGGCTACCATAATCCAATAATGGTCTTAGGTAGGCTCTATACAGAGGCATGATCACTTTTGCTTCCCTACTTTTAAAATTCTTTTTAATTGTCCAAAGTACTTTATTAGCTTTAGTGGCCTGAGTTTGACAGTGTTTGTCATATGTCAATTCATTAGATATGATGACTCCTAAGTCTCTTTCCTCTGTTGTTTTTCTGAGAGAGATATTGTTCGGAAGATAATTTGCTTCAATGTTATGTCTACCGAAATGCATCACTGAGCATTTCTCTGTGTTAAAGCACATGCTCAAATTCATAGCATCCTCTGCTATCTTATCTAAAGCTGTTTGTAATTTATTTCTATTAGAATCAAAATCAGCAACCCACACAACTTTAGTATCATCAGCATATTTGCTGATCCATACATCCATACATAAACCTAATTTTGATATGAATAATTGAAGCATCAGGGGTCCTAATACAGACCCTTGTGGGACACCACTCATCACTTTTATTATCCCAGACATATATCCATTTATGCTTACACACTGTGTCCTGTCTGTAAGCCAAGTCTGTACTCACTCAACTAATCTATGATCTATTTCTATATTTATCATAGTTGTAATTATCTCCTTATGTGGTACTTTATAGAAAGCTTTGGATAAGTTCCAAAAAATACAATTGACTAAGTGTCCCTGATCTAAAGCCTTGGAAATTTTTTCATAGAAACAGAGTTGGTTACTGACAAAAGAACTTCCCTGAGTGAAGCTATGCTGAGATTGATCCAAAAGACCCCTGTCTTTTATATGGTTATGTAAATTATCTTTAATAATTGATTCCATAATCTTACCAATTACAGTCGTTAAGCTTATAGGTCTATAATTGGTACAATCAGTTTTATTTCCCTTCTTATAAATTGGTACAATTGCATTTAACCAATCAAGAGGTACTATTTGTTCTGAAAGCAATTTGTCATATAAAATTGCTGTGGGTACTGTTATCTCTGGAGATAATAACTTGAGCATTGTAGCTGAGATCTCATCTGGGCCAGCAGAGGTGGAATTTTGTAATGCTTTGATCTTATCAGGTACAATTTCAGTTGTAATTTCTATATGTAAATGTTTTCCAGTTGGAATATAATCTGTAGATACTTTATCATTTGAAAAGACTGATCCAAAATAATTATTAAAAATAGTAGCTATTTGATTTGGATTTTCTATTTGTATATCTTTGTGTGTAATGGTAGAAATACCATTAGTGTTTCTCCTTAATGAATTAACATAACTATATAATTGTTTAATACTATTTTTGTCTACTATACTAGCAATTTTATGTTCCATTTTAACCTTTGCTTTTTTGATAGCATATTTACACTTTTTTGATACTTCTTGAATTTAGACCAATTTGTGTCTGATTTCAAATTTATGTATTCCCTGTATAGTGTTTTTTTTTTTTGCTTCACCATCTTTTTGATTTTATTAGTCAGTCAACATGGTTTAATCCCCATGCTATCATATTTTTCCTTTTTTGTTATATGAGTATTACATACATGCTTAATCTAATTTTTTATTATTTCCCACATTTTGTTAGTTGATTTACCTACTAACATATTTTTCCATGAGATAGTAGCAAGATGTTGTTGTATACTTTCTTTTTTTGCCATATGGAAATTATAAATGGTCCTGCTTCCTTTTACTATAGAGTGTTCCCCTTTAATGCTGAAATAAATGCTATTATGATCACTATTGCTCAGAGGTACATCTATGGGACAATCAAGAATCTTAATATTCTCATTAGTCAAGACAATATCGAAGAGGTTCTCCTTTCTTGTAGGATCTTTAACATGTTGGTGCAGAGATAATATCTGTGTTAATGCCACAAAATGTTGTCCAGCTTGGCTAGTTTCAGATTTAATTACCCAACTAATATCAACATAATTTAAGTCTCCTAAAAAAATAACAGGACCCAATTCACAGGCTCTTTCTAGTTCCACATTAATTATGTCTGAAACTTCAAGACTAGTATCTGGAGGATGATAACATATGCCCATGATTGCATTTGTATTTAATGTTTTCCCAATCTCGATTTGCAACCAAATGGACTCAGTAGGCGAGTCTTCTTTTCTTATTTTATTTGATATGTTATTTGCCCTAATACTATTGGAGATGTAAGCAGCTACACCCCCACCCTTTTTGATATTTCTATCAAAACTGTATAATTGGTATCGCTCAATATCCTCTACTCCATAAATCATTCTCGGTTCTCCATGTTTCAGTGATAAAAGCCATATGTATTTTCCTATCCTCAGTATTTATTGTAGATATTAATTCTTCCATTTTGTTTTGTAGGCTTCTGGCATTTGCCATATAAACAATTATTATTTTACTTCCATTATTATTATTTTTTTTATTTACTGTTTTATTTGCAGTCTTGGTTGTTGATGACCCTGGGGGTACTATAGTATTCATATAATTTCTTATAGCTGTACCCCCCCAGACTGTATCAGTTTAAATGCAACTCTTGCATAATTGAACTTGCCAGAAGTTTAGCCCCCATTTTATTAAGATGTAAGCCATCTCCCACATAAAATGCCTTATTATTCAAAAACGTATCCCAGTTATCTATAAAAGTGATTTGTCTCTAAGTGCATTTGTTTTTGACTCTGGTATTTATCCTTTGTATAGCTTTTTTTTTCTGGATGACATTTCAAAAAGGTAGGATCCCCAAAATGACTGGTGTTTGCCCATGGTTCTTAATAATATCAGTGAGATGCATTATTTCTTCCACTGTATACCTCTGCATTCCTTACTGCTTTCCCTGCTTCTCTCTGTTTCCCCAATACACTTCCCTATTCTCCTCCCTCTGCATCTTTCTTATGCCTCATGAATACTACTCTTTTAGTTTTTATCTCTTCAGCCACCTGTTTCAAGAACCATAGCAGTCTCTTTTTCCTCTTGCTTTTGCTCACTTGTTTGATGCAGAGGTTTGTTGCCTTTACTATGCTCCCTTTTATCTTTGCTCACTGTTCCTCCATATCACCCAGATCATACATCACTGATAGATCATCTTTGAGGCATTCACCCGTCTTTTTAAAATCTGTCCTCCTGAAGTCCAAGACCCTCACCCATGTGTGGTTTGATTCTTCAACCATCCTTATATTAAATCAGTAACATACAGTGATCGCTGGTCTCCATATGGCCTCCTACCTTGATGTCTGCAGCACTGTCCTTGATAGTAAGTACCAGGTCCGGTAGTACCCCATCATGAATGGGTTCAATGACTAGTTGTCTGAGGACTATCCCCCACAGAGAGTTCAGGACATCCCTGCTTCTAGCTGAAACCACTGCGGGGATGCTCCAATCCACATCTGACAGGTTGAAGTCCCCCACAAGCAGAAACTCTCTCTTTCCTGCCATCTTACCAACGGCTGTTACCAGTACCTTATCTAATTTCTCCCCCTGTGCTGGAGGTCTGTAGATGACTCAAATGCAAATAGTGGCTCTATTCCCTATCTTCAGGGTGACACATAGTACCTCTTCCTCCCATTACCTGTGCAAATAATTAGGATGAATTAATTAACTGTGACAAAGCTGGCCTACTTGGGAGATTTTCAACAGCCAGGCATGGTTTCTTAAGTGGTGTGAACCTTCATTGTAAAAGGCTTCCTGAAAGGGGGATGAGGTCATTCATAAACAAAGGCTTAGAGATGCCATGTCCTAGCTGCACCTAGACACAATATTTCAGATGCTATAAAATCTTTGAGAGGAAGTCGGGTCCCTGGGACATAGAGGACATATAATATTGCAAGGTGGGCATCACCCAAAAGTCCAGGACTGAAGTGGTTTCAACCAATTGGATGGATTTGGGTACAGGGGAAGCCATGTTTCAGCCTTGCTTACACAAGACACCAGGGAGACAGAGAGAGCAATATAGAGAGTGAGGGGTATAAATGCTCAAACCCAGTCTTCTATCTCATGCTTTTTGCTGGAGTACAGTATCTGTGTGAGAGAGTCCAAAGGAGAGGGACAGACTATATGTATGTACACAGAGAGAGAGACTTACCGAAACAAAGCATAGTGTGGACAGCAAGGTAAGATGACCACGTAACTGGTAGGAAAGATAGCTGCATTTATATACACAAGTGTGCAAGCTTTCTTTTGTAATCCTGTATTTGTATTGTTGTCTGATTATGTATAAATAGTATAAATATTTGAATATTACTGCTGTATTTGGACAACCAGTGTTTAGTAATAAATTATTTGTCTAAGACTTGAGTACTGGAGTAATTGACTGTTTGTGACTGCATTTCTGAGAGAAGTATACCTGAATAAAGGTGTGCATAATAAAAGTCTCTGAGAGTAAGACTGGAGTGTTTCCTACTGAAAGCAGAGACCCTCACTATGGAGACTCTAAATGGTAGAAGGTGGTGGAAAAGGGTCATCAGAACACCAGGATCTGCCTTCTTACTAAGCAGAGGATATTGATGGTGTCAGCACTGGTCTAGATGATCTCAGTAGCAAAAGCCTGAGAGAGAGAAAGAGGCCCACTGGGGATTGCAGGGTGCTCTGATGTCACAGAATTATAAAACTAAACATTTTGATGTAGTGATGTTTTCCATTAGAAAGAAACAAGAAAGGAGGACAATAATTTGCAAATGCTATTACAGTCATGTGCGTTAATAGAAATTCAAGTTCAAGTTTAGTTTTATTGTTCAGCTGGTAAGGCCATTACAGTGTTCTTAAAACAAATGCAAACATGCACATATAAAAACAGGGTATTACAATTAAATATTCTATCTATAGAAATATAAATATTCATTTTCCAGCTAACACAGACTAAAGATAATTCTGTTCTGAAAGGGACAGATTCTTGTTATACACTTTGGGCTAGATATTCAAACTGTGTCGAAAAAGTGCGCAACAGCAGGAGCAAGCACAAGTCAATTGCGCATAGGCGCAACAGACACGATAGTCAAACATGGAGCAAAAATGGCCCACCAGCGCAGCGGTTGGATTTCCGCTAGCGACGCCAGCGACCCGGGTTCGGGAACGAGCCCGGGAAAGATGGAGGGCCGGCCGGGGGAGAGGGCTTGAGCGTCCCAGGGACTGCTCATCCTCTCCGGGGGGGAGGGGGGATCCAGAGCCCGGCGCTTGACTGTCCCCAGGTGGAGACCTGAGGTGCAGCAAGGCCGATGGCAGGAAGAAGGAGGGGGCGGCGTGCCAGACGTCGGCGCTCAGCGCCTTGATGTCAGGGGACACGGCACGTCGCAAGTAAATAAGAACACCGGAAAAACACCTTGCAGTGCCCCAGTAGATGGAGCACTAGGCCCCGACCCTCAAAGCCCCTGCCTACCCAGAGACGGCATCCCGACGAAACTTCAGTAAATCTCGGGGTGTAGGGCCCCAACCCCGTACCCCGCCTGGGGGGTAAACCAAGGCTCCGTGGGGGATGGACCGCTCTGGTCTCCAGGCAGGTGAGCGAGGGCTGAAAAGGCCGTAGAGTGTCTCCTGAAGAGAGGGGCACTGCAGGGGAGAGGAGGGGAAAAAAAAACACATGGAGCAAAACAAATTGTGCAAGCAGCCAACGTCTGAATATCGCACAAACTGCACCATAGCGCAACCAGGAAGGGGAAGCTGAGCAGAAAGGTTGCGCCATAGTGCAACAAGACTAGCCCAGCTGAGCAGTCCAGAGGTGCCATAGCACAAGCAGAGCCCCCCCACCCCCAGCAGAGCAATGGAACTGCACAACCAGGGAGGCAGGCTGGGGCCCACCACCAGCCATGCCACACATGGGCACAGGAACACACTGCAGAACCAACAAGACACCTGCACACCCCAAGCACAGCATCACTGGGGGAGGGATGGATGATCCACTGGCCCATGGGGACAAGCCAACAAAGCACAGCAGGGCCATGACGCCCAGCACAACCACTGTCAGGCTGAGACTGCCACACAGGGGTCGACAACCACAGTGCACAGCAGCCCCCCCTTCTGCACAGCACACCCTGCACCATGACCCCAAGACACCACCCATGTGCAGTGACTGTCACTGCAGTAAACACCATGCATCCCCCCCCGGCACACGTCAACCCCGTGTAGCATAGAACCATACCAAGCCAGACCCACCCTGGGCACCCAGCAGTGGGTGGCAGCAGATGGCAAGACCAACTGAAAGTCACTCCCACACCGGAGACACCTCCCCATGCACACACACACATGCACACACACATACCCAGGACCATACCACCCCAGATAGCATGCACACCACTGCAACTGAGCAACCATAGCCAGCTGCAAATCAGAGACCACCACAGTATTCATAACAAAATATATATATATTGGAAAACAGAAATTACAACACCAAGATCAAGAACATAACTATATACAGATATGTACAAGACAAGGGGGGTAGGGTACAAGGTAGGGGTGGGTAAGGGATAGGGTGAACAACTGGGAGAGGGAAGGCAGGGTGGGAGGGATGGGTGAAGTGGGATGGGAAGCACATTTAGCACCTTGCAGGCTGGTCTGCTGCTGCCTGGTGCTGTCCCTGTCGCCTCCGCTGTCGCCTGACCCCATGGCGTTGAATGTCCCGGAGGATGTCATGCGTTGCGATGGATACCCTGGTCAGCCGCTGGAGGGCACAGTCCATCCTGCGTAGGATGCTGAGGCCTAGGAAAAGGGAACACAGTCAATGGCTGTGACTGTCCACAACCCTGAACACCACCCATTCTGCAAGTCATATAGCCCAGTGCCCCGCACCTGTGATGGTATGCACCCACCCACAGTGACCATGCACATGACACGCCCAACCAGGCAGCACCAGCTATGTGCACCACTGCACACACACACTGCCCATGTCCATCACAGCACAAACAAGGCTGTCAAGTAACGTGGCAATGTGGTGGGATGCCAGTTCCACAGCCATGTGCCCAGTGCATGCATGGACCACCAGTGATGCACACACAGACGTGCAGTGACACTGGACAGTGATGACTGTCACCTGTGTCGTGCATGGTTGTGTTGTCCATGGCTGGTGGTCATGCCCACCCCCTCCAGCATGCAATAGCATCCATGATGTAATCATACTCACACTCATCAAGCAGCTGTGGCTTCTGCTGCTGCTGCTGCCGCTGTGGCCCACCCCTCATGTCTCCTCCGTCCGCCACCTGGGCCCTGCCACGGCCCTCCTCAGCCTGTGCCTGCATCCTCTCTGCCAGGTCTGTGGGTGACAAATGTTGAGAAAAACATCAGTGTGACCCCAAAGCAGACTTCCCCCTGCCCCAGTGAGTGTGTCTGCCCACACAGCCAGACCCATGCATCTCACACCTGCACACACTGACACAGCCAACCATGGCAGAGCCATCCCCCATGCACCGCCACCAAAACACAGTCACAACCCTACGGAGAATACAGGTGCATAGATGGTACACCCACCTGGCCTAGGCACAATGCCCCTCGTGGCATGTGACCTGAGGCATCTCAGCACGTCTGGCTCCCTCCTGCAGAAGTCACTAAACCTGTGCCTGCACTGCTCCACAGACCGGCACCGCCCTGTGACCCTCACCAGGTCAGTGGCCACCTGCAGCCACACCTGGGTGCGGGCCATGGTGAGGGGCTCATCCCCGTACAGTGCCTCAAAGTGGGGCTCAACCAGGGCCACCAGGTTGGCCACCTCCACCTGACTCCATTGGGGAACTCTCCTGCATGCCATAATTGGGGTTGTACAGCAGGCAATATGGCACCCCGCAGCACGGCAACCACAGGTGGAAATGTTGCGCAATAGACCACCATAGGTTCCAATCGCGCTGTTCATATAGAAACATAGAAACATAGACGTTGACGGCAGATAAGGACCGCAAGGCCCATCCAGTCTGCCCATTTCTTTTTCTACCTTATAAATGTGCCATCGGCCTTTGCTCTGTCAGTGACCTATCTATTCATAGTCATTTGTATTGCTCCCTTATGCCTATCCCATGCCTGTTTGAAGCCCTGCACTGTATTCATAGCCACCACTTCTTGTGGTAAGCCATTCCATGCATCCACCACCCTTTCTGTGAAAAAGAATTTCCTCACATTCCCCCTAATCGGCCTCCCTCTAATCTCATAGCGCTGTCACCAAACAGAGCAATAGAGCCATACACATGGCAGCCGAACAGCTCCAGGGGGCAAAGGTCGGACACCAGGTCAGGGGTCTATGACGCAAGGCCATGCACAGCACTATCTGACGTCTATGCATCCTGCATGACTTATCACCTGCATGCCAGTGCCACAGTGGACTATTGCGCAGTAGTGCCACAGTGCCATATGGTGCCCAGTGCTGTAGTGCCACTGGCACAATGGTGGCCATGGCCTGAATTGCCGATCACGCACAGCACGTCATCAGCACGGCAGATGCCTGCGTAAGCTACCTGGGCATGCGCAATGCAGTGTACCACACAGTCACAGATCTGCACCATTGGCTCAGCCGGCTCAACCGTATTGTGCAAATCGCAACGGCGCGATATTCAGCCGACACATGCAAATCATCTGATCAGCCATTCAAAGGTGCAGTGGCGCGATTTACATCTCATTACAGTTGCTCCACTCCTAATTTGCATGCATTGCACTATAAATGTGCAACATTGGGCTGCGCTGGCCAGATTCGGTTACTGCAGGTGAGAGGTAGGTTGCATGCTGTGTGATGTTCTGGACAATGGTCATGGATAACGCTGTAGACTGCACAGTGACAGGTGTCCACTTCCACCCATACAGATCGCCATGACCGAGCAGAGCCAAGGTGAGGGTGAGGATGGTGGGCGGAGGAGGAGGCCCAACTTCACCATGGTGGAGACAGAGGCCCTCTTCCAGGCCTACCTGGAGGAGGAGGCACTACTGAGTGGACGGCAGGGCACCCCTCAGGCCCGTGCAGCTGCATGGGAGGGGGTAGCTCGGGCAGTGAACCTGCATGGAAGCCACCGGCGCTCCATGCAGGAATGCAAAAAGAAGATGGGGACAGACCGCAGGTGGGTGAAGGAGAAGGTGGCAGCCCTCAGGGCAGCACGTGCTGGCACTGGCGGGGGCCAGCCAGCGGTGGTGGAGCTGACCCCGGCTGAGGACTGACTGGTTGCATCAATGCAGCGGAGTGCTATTGAGGGTGTACCAGGAGGTGTATTCCAGACAGGTGGAAGCCCATCACTGCACGGTATGACATGGTGGTGGTGTTGGGGGGGGAAGGTTGTTCACATGCACTCACATGTCCTCTCTTTCTGTTACAGATCCTGTTCATCTTCAGGGGACGGTGGTGGTGGGTCCAGGCAGTGAGGAAGACCTGCTAGACATGGAGGAGGGTCCATCCACCTCTGTCACCAGCCAGCATGCACTGCACCAGCATGCACGCCGGGCTGCCAACACTGGTGTCGGTGAGTCGGGTGTGGGGGGTGCACAGCCTGTGTCTCAGCAGTCTGGCATGCAAGCATGCCAGCACACTGTGACTGTGGCTGTAGCACGTACCTGCACCATTGATGATGCAAGGACTGCAATGGGCAGTGACATGTGTGTGTCCCATTGTCACAGGGTGCTCCCTGTGATGAGTACAGGCCCTAATATTCTTCCAAGTACCCCCCCCAGATATATCATGCTTAGGTATAAAGTACCAGATGCTGAATAGTGAAGGCATTGTGAAACGTAGAAACGTATAATATCAATACACATGGATATATTAAAGGAGTATTGCTTCCATAAAAGTGGAAGTACCTTAAGTGCTCAGTGGGGCAGACACAATATGTTAAGAGTTGTATGTTTCACAGCTTTGCAGGACCCTTTTAAAATAGTCTGTTAGGTCCTTAGTTTGTCTAGCATTATCTGTTAGACTTGGTTGAGCAGATAGCCTGTTACACAGAAATGTAAAGAACAAGCAAAATTTTAGCATTCCTTTCCTTTTCATTTCATTACCTTATGCTGCATTTTTGGGAGCATTAGTTTGGTTAATAGAAGGAATTACCAATCTGCTCTACTTTATTTTAGTAGAAGGGGGAAACTATTGTTTGGTTCAGGCAGGAGTTCTGCAGTTTTCGAAATCCCCCACAGACATAGAAAACCTTAAGAAAAGATTTTCATTTACAGCTCGGTTCAGGCCTCTAATGTGCCGAAAGAAAAGTTTTACTTTTCAAATTAATAGTTGCAGAGAAGGGAGAGAACCTGAATAAAATAAAAACTAAGTTAACCTTTGTTGTTAGCAATCCCTCTGAAACAGAGCTCTCTGTATTGAGCATTTCAATAAACTAAAACTCAGTGTTTTATTTAAAGTGTGGAAGTATGCTAGCTTCTAAATGAATAAATAAGTTGCACTAACAAAACACATGTAGGAAATGAAACCAGGGAGTCCCTAAATATTGCAGAGTGTGCCCTTTGGCAAAGGAGTAAGTTTAAAGTGAGCGATATAGTCTTGTTTGTCTTACCTGTTGAGCTGCATGGGTGTTCTATAGGGCTGGCAGCCCACAGTCTGTCTGCTTTTATAGAAGCTGTAATGAGTGAGGTCACTATCAAGGAAGGGACTTAGCCTTATTGAGACTAATTAACTCTATGAACATTGTTTTAGGACATCAAAGTAAGGTTGTGGGATTATTTAGAACAAATACTGTTATACACTTATATACCTGATGTTTAAGAATGAAAATGTAAAGTAAAAAAGGAACCTGTAGTATGTTGTTTTGATTTTTCAAAAAGGAGGAGGATCATCTGATTATGATGTCACTCCCCAGAAATGTATAAAAGATTACCACTAGGGAGTTAAGAAGGAGGATGTCAGTTGGAGCTGACTGCCAGAGGTGCTGGACCTCTGAAGTATATACATTTGCAAGGAGATAGCCTGGTGGCACTGCTGGGCGGGGCAGTGTTTCATCCTGAGTGTAGCTCATCTGTTCCTTATTTTGCTGAGACTTTGAAAATGACTGAACTAACTTTATGTTCCTGATTTCTGTGAATCCTGAAGTCAACGTTTCCTGACAAAAATAAAATGATAAGTGCCTTTCCAGCACTTTTTATGCACTAAGTTTGTGGGTCTGCATGATTTGTTATCCTGACTATCCCAACCCTGCTACACCCATGACGGACACACAGCAGGCCAGCACATGCCCCTGGGCCTAGCTGGTTCCAACGTGTGTGCCAGCATGTCAGCACAGTCCTAGGCTGTGTCTGTCAGCACCGGTGGGGCAGCACCAGTGGCTGTGCAGGTGTCTGGCACTGTTGTGGCCACAGCAGTGGAACAAGTGGTCCCTGGGGCACAGCGGTTGGAGGGGCAGCAGCAGCAGTCACCCACCAGGTCTGGGGGTACAGTGTCCAGTGGTGGCACATGCCCACCGCCCTTTGATATGCCATTCCTGGTCCTGGTGAACAGCGCCCACCCTCAAAGGGTGTTGAGCATCAGGACCTTCCATACCCTGGGGGACAGGATGCCATTGTGGCAGAGTACCCATTTGAAGAGCACACCCACCTGCTGTGGGAATCAGTACAGCAGCAAAGGCGGGTTGCAACATCCATGGAGGCACTGTGTGTGGCTGTGGAGTGGCACAGCAGGTACAGTGCTCTGGACCGTGCAGAGATGGTCCATACGTGGATGGATGTGACCGCTGCCATTGACAGGCAGACCCAGACACTGGTCGCTGTCGTGGCTGCATTGGGCACACAAGCAGGTGCTCCTGTACCACGCACCCCACACAGTATGCTCTCCACTCCCCATTCCTGGCGTCGTGCGACACCAAGCCTGTCGATGCCGGGTTCTGCTGTGGACATCCCAAGCACCCCTGGTGCAGGTATGTTTGGCATACTACAGACCCCACTGCGGACAAGGTCGTGATCACGCAGTGGGACCCCTGGTGGTCCATCAGTGCCACCCCATGTGGCCCCTGCTCAGCCTGCCAGTGCTGTTGGGTCATGGCGGGGCCACCAATGCATCCGTGGTGGCCGTGGAATGGTGCAACATGACTGACCTGTCTCCCAGTGCGGGCCCTGTCTGGTGCTGCCCTGTGTGCACTGTGCGTCATGGTGAGCAGTGCACTGGTGGGTGCCCTGCACATCACGCTGACATACGGACCACCTGCACACCATCCTGACTGCTGTCCACAGGTGCGTGTGCATGATGATGCCTGCATTGCACTGTACACCAAGGTGCAAGGGTGCCCAGCATCTGACACACGTACTTGGACAGTACAGGTGGTGGGTGTGGTCTGTGGATCTGTGTGTTTGCCATGTCTGTTCCTGCTCTGCTGTGCACCTGCCCATGTATGCTTTGTGCCTGGTGTGTGTGTGTGTGTCCATATGACTGTTCGCCCCTCCCTGATGGTGTGTTTGTGTGCCTGGTCCCTTCCACTCCCCTGCCGTCATGCACCCCTGGTGTGTTACTCTGTGTGCCTGTGGGTTGTGCCAGGACAGTGTTGGTTGCACATGGCCCCTTGACTTACCTGTGTCATGCATAATGCTCCTCTGTGATGGTGTCCCGGTGCAGCTGGGCCTGCCGGATCAGTCGGGGGTCCTGCCGTCCAAGGGGGGGCTGCTCATCACCATCAACACCGGTGCCATTGGCGTCTCCATCGCTGTCCCCCTCTTCAACCTGTAGGACTTTCCCACAGTCTTTGGCCATGTTGTGCAGGATACAACAGGCCAGGAATATCCCACAGGCCTTTGAGGGGCTGTACTGTAGGGCACCGCTGGAGGTGTCTAGGCATCGGAAGTGTGCCTTGAGCATCCCAAACACCCGCTCGATGATGTTGCATGTGACGGCATGTGCCTCATTATAGCGTTGCTGCGATGGGGTCATGGGGCACCGGTATGGTGTGAGCAGCCAGGGACGGAGTGGGTATCCGCTGTCACCTGTGTGGAGATAGTGGAGATCAGTATCATGTTCAGGTCCATATTGCCCATATCCCTGTGTGCCACTACCATGGCACCTGTGGCATTCCCACCCTTGCCCTGAGTTTGCATTTCCTACATGCGTACTCACCCACTAGATGGCCTGTGGGGATGTCCCCACTCTCGAATCGATGGCACAGTGTGGACTGATGCCATATGAAGGCATCATGTGCTCCACCAGGGTGTGTGGCACAGACATTGATTATACGCCCAGTGGCATCACACACCACCTGGCAGTTGACACTGGAGAAGCCCTTTCTGTTCCTATATGTGGCCCCATCGGGGCCAGGTGGCGTGTGAATGGCTACATGGGTGCAGTCTATGGCTCCTAGCATGCCAGGCATATGTGCTACCCTGTGGAACTCCTGCATGTTTTCTGTATGCTCTGCCGCGGTGCTGGGGAAATGGATGTGCTCCGCAGCATGTGGCAGCAGTACGCTGAGGAATTGGGTGAGGATGCGTGGACGGGGCCGATCGTGTGATGCCTGTTGTGTCCCCTGTTGGCCTCTGGAAGGTGCCCGTGGTGAGCAGGCACATGCAGGCTGTCACCTTGGTCTCCACTGACAGGCGTGACTCCGTCGTGAGGGTGCCTGCATCACATCACTGCACAGCTCACAGAGCCGCCTCAGTATTGCCCTGTTCAGGCGGTACCGCCCACGATCTCTACATCTGTGTACAGCTCAAAGCTGATTCGGGCACGGTACTGCCTGTTGGGGGCGTACCACCGACGGGCCCATCCACGGCCACGTCCCCCTGCACCTTGCATTCTCACCCCCCTCATTACAGCTTCCACGTGGAAACTGCCACTGTCCATCTCCCTGGCTTGTGACCCCCCCTGGCTGATGTTGCTCTGTTACCCCGCTGTCCTGACTGCTACTTCCATTGCACTGGGCACCCCTCCACTGGCCTCTGCAGCCTATGGCCCACACTGCTTCCCTTGCCTGCCTGGCATGTCACTGTCTGTCTTTCTCTCTCTCTCTCTCTCTCTCTCTCTCTTCCCACTTGGCATCCCTGTAGCGTTCTTGCGCCTCTTCCTTGAGCCTTTTTATTTTGGCTCATTTCCGCTGAGGCGCAACTTCCGGTTGTTCTGATTAGCGCGTACTGGCGCGAAGTCTTTGAATATCGTGATTGCGCTCTTATGCATGCCGGATCCACCCTCTGTTGCGCGATGCCTTCATTTGCATTGCGCTGTTGCTCAGCATGTTTCGGTGGCACAACTGCCTCCTGCTGAATATCACAGAATGGCGATTTCGGACTTCATGACAAGAATCCCTATTGCGCATGGCTGCAACCTTTGAATATCCGCCCTTTATGTATGAGATTTTAATTTATTTTAAATTATAATCTAAAAAGATAGCTAAAAAATATCACTATAACTTCCCAGGCCCTCATTAATAGAAATAATGCTGCATATTATTTGCATGCAGAATCTGCAGTCTATAGGGTATCAAAACTACAGTGAATACAGTTAATGGCAGCATTGCAAGAGATGAATGACTCCTTCTGTTTAGAGGTGCTCAGATTCACTGAAATCAGTTTATTTTGGCTCAGCTGGATTTCTGAATATTGTAATTCCAAGTCTGATTGTGATACAGTTCTGATTATGGCAGTGGAAAAAGAATTACAAATGAAATCAGTATTTCAGATTCTGCATCCTAACCTGTAAATAGTAACCAATCTTGGTACCTTCACATGGCCAGCAGAGGGAGGTCCTCCACCGCTTCTTCCATCACCAGTGGTAAACATTAGACTTGCTTCAGGGCTAGAGGAAAACACTGGGGCATTGGTGTCATGGATATGGACAGGCAGTGGTCATGGTTAGGTGGTATTTGTCCCACTGCCAAAAATCACCCCGTCCCACTCCATCCCAGCTCCCAAGTGGACTCCCGCCTGGTCCCTCATGATGGAATACAAGTCTTGAACTGACCCACTCCATCCCAGGTAGTAAGCAATAATATTATTACTTAATTTTTCCCTGGACTGCGCACTCTGCTTACTCTGCTAAGTCCCATTGGTGGTTACTTGACGTCTCCCAGAGTTACCTAGGAAGTGACCAACCAAAATAAAGCCCTGGGAGCAGGCTCTGAAGACACCTTACAGTATATGCACTTAGGCAGAGCCTGCTTCTGGAGCTTAATTTCTGTTGGCCCTCTCTTGGGTAACTCTGGTAGAAGTCAAGTCCAAAAAAAGGATTTATCAGAGTGATAGAGTACACAGTCCAGGGGACAAAATTATTAAAAAATATTATTATCAATACTATCACTCAATACCATCCAGGGTGGAAGAATCATGCAATTCTTGTTAGTTCAGGGAAAAGTGCTAAAATCCAAGTAATCTGATTATGTTGGTATGGATACTGAACAAACCTACTTCTGTTAAAGTTTAAACCAACCAGATCTCTGCTGCACTTCAAGGGGAAAAATGCTGGTCCACATAAAGCTTAATTCAAAATCTGTATTCCATGCCCATTGAAAAAATATTAAAAGTTAACAATGGACCAGTAAACATCACTCAAGCACAGAGAGTGTTAACTCCAACGCTTCACCATTATGGCTTCATCAGGGGGCAGAGACTGCATGCCATTCACACATTTAATTAAGATCCAGATTATGACATCATAGTTCAAAAGCACCAATCCTGTAACATCCATTTCAAAACCAGTAAAATCTTTCTCGTGTATAAAAAATATGTCAGACACATTACATGCTGTTGCAGTGTTGATAGCTAGTTCTAGTCATTCTGATTGGAAACATAAAATGTATGGCAGAGAAAGAAGATATCACCATCCTATTGCCTGTTTCATTAACTGTGATCAACATAATTTCAATGGTCAGGTCCTGATTAATCTGGTGATCCACAGGTATAAGTCATGACATATTATCTCAGGGTTTCATAAGAGACAGTACCTGGAACGGGAAAAGCAAAATAATGATATTGCAATACATTGTTCAAAAATACTGCATTAAATGCCAGTTTACAAACTGTGGGGCTGCCTTTTTCACCTTATTTATGTCTGGGCTTACAAAATTTGTACTGTGAAACTTCAGTCCAACCCAGCGGACTTGGGTTGGATCTGAGTTATAAACCACTGCTTCTGCTTCCTGGGTGAGAGCTTGGAGGCTAATATATTCTGACATTCATGTAAGCTAGATCCTTTCTGTGCCATTAACCATATGAAGCCTGTCTTTTCTCATTAAAAGTACATATTTGCCTAAGCACTTCTGAGAATGGCACTGAGATATTTGTGCATTCCTTATTCCAGCAATCCTGCATCCAGCATGCCATGCTATCATAGGTACCAACACATGTCATACATCATTTTAATCAGGGGAAATGCAGAAGTGAACACCATGTGATTATACTGCTTAAATTGACAGCATCAACCCAGGAAACCTGCTAGTCTTTTTATTTTTAATCTCCAGGATCACTGTGCATCAAATTGCCAGTCCAGAAAAAATGACTCCAGGCTCCAAAGGGTTAATTGGAGCTCCTATCTCAGAGACCTGGTGATGTTTTGGGACAGAGCCAATGGGGTCACCTACTATTGAACTACTCATCTGTTTGGACTTTGCCCTGAGTTTTTGCTGTGGGTGTTCCACATTTTTATGACACTACTATTGCTGGGCAGTATTACTCATTTATCTGCTTCACACCACATTTCGAAACCATTTTATATGAAAAGCTTATGGTACTGTGTTTTATATTTTATTATTCTCTTTGGAGCTGGTCAGGGAGTGTTTGGTAGATAGGAATAGGCTATATAATGAATGACTGGTATGTGTTTGGAATGCATGATTTTGTATGTGTGATGTTAGGAACTTTGCTTAAGCAAAAGGCATATTTGGAATGGGGTGGATGATGCGGGTGGTTTGTAAGTTGGGAGGCAGATTTATAAGTTGTTTATAGTGTTATTTGTACTGAGGATATGTTGTACTTTGCAGACCCTCCTCCCCCAGGCTCAGCTACTCCCTGTCTCTGCTCTAGGATCTGCACCCCTTCTGTGACCTCCTTAGCCAAGTGAAGCATACCACCAGAGTAGAGAGGTGGGGATCAGTAGGAGGCAGGGAAGTGGGGCAGGAGACTTGGAGAGAGCTGCCAGAGAGGGTGTTATTAGGATTATGATGACCAGGGGATGTTCTGGGGTGAAATGGGGATTTGGCAGGGCCAGACATGTTTAATCCCCATACCCAAGGAGATCACCAGACCAAGTAGAGAGGTAGCTGAGGGGCCAATCATTACTGTGCATCTTCTTCAGGTAGAGCTATGCAATCCCAGATCAATAAGACTGCTGTTGTAGCAGATTTTATGTCTCAGTCCTCTGTTGATCTGGCTTGCTTTACAGAGACCTGGCTTAGTGCCGATGCTGGTATGATATTGGTGACAGCTGTCCTGTCTGGGTTATCCATACTGCACTGCCTGAGGATGGATTGTTGGGGAGCGGCGATGGCCATCTGAACTGAACTTGGAGGAGCACCCAATAGGGAATACATCGTCATTTGATTGCATGACTGTACGTGCCAGTCCAGGTACAGGTTGCAAGATTCTGCTTTCATATGGGCTTCCAGGGTCCAAGTGCAGGTTGCAAGATCCTGCTCATATACTGGTCCCCGGGGTGCAAAGGAATTTTCTGCAGGATGCTGAAGTCACCTACTGTAGATGGCTTATTCTGTACAACTTCAATGCCTGGGCTGACAACAAAGTCTCACATTTTAGGCAAGATTTCCTCCAGGGAATGGAATCCATGGGCTTTCTACAAGCTGTGGCTTCTGCAAATCATTAAAATGACCATGCCTTGGACTTGGAATTCTTTCTGAGGCTTGAGGTGGAAGACCTCAGGATCGATCCAATCAGTTTGTCAGATCATTGAACTGTCATGTTTGCTTTCAGGGCCCTTCTTGTAGTCTGCCCCCTGTGGAGGTTGTCCAGTACAACCCTTTGTGAGGGCTATGGCTGGAAGGAGTTTTGGCAGTGCTTGACACCTTGGACATCCTGGAAGCATGTGTCATGGGACCAGACGAAGCAGTGGTGGCCTATATAAACATAAAGGTCTTTCACAGGAAACACTTATGTTGGCAAATATTAGTTATTGCCTCATGTTTTGATGTTTTACTATTCTGTATATAATATGAATTGTCTTGCATATAATCCATGTGTAATATATAGTGTATAGCTGCCATTTTGTTTTTAAACAGATTGCTCATACATCATGTTTTTAGTAGCACTTGTAGTCTGCGGGGGTACTGTCACTTTAAATAAGGGATTTAAAAGGCTGTTTGGAAACAGGGTTTGCCAGCTCCCTGATGAGATGCCAATAGCATGAAAATGGACGGGTTTGCTTACGGGATTTTCCTCGTTTCTCCATTCCCCTACTGTAT
Organism: Neoceratodus forsteri; assembly: GCA_016271365.2. NCBI lineage: Eukaryota > Metazoa > Chordata > Ceratodontiformes > Ceratodontidae > Neoceratodus > Neoceratodus forsteri. The sequence continues at coordinate 1,646,880,382 of CM057450.1, forward strand.
TATGTTACAGCACAGCAAGGTATGCATATTGTACTTATTTATGTGAGTATAATAAACTTTTTAAATTCTCGATTACTTGATGGTGCTTGTGTTGTTTCGATTCTGTGTTGCTCATAGTTACACTGAGCACACCTTTGTGGGATGGTGCCATTTTTTTGTTGTCGGACTTGACTTCCACTTCAAAGGCCTGGTCCCCAGAGGTACTGAGCCTGGCCATGGGAACAACCAGGGGGCCCTCCTTAGTGAAGCAGAAAGGGTGTGGGGACATATAGGGATACAGGAGATCAGCCAGGTAACCTGGGCCCAGTCCTTGTAAGGCCTTATAAATTAGTAACCCAACTTTAAAGGAAATATACCACTTAATCAGCAGCCAGTGCAGCTCATGCAGCACTGGGGAGACTTAACTCAACCATGGTAGGCAGGTCAGCAGCCTAACAGCTGAGCTCTGAATGAGCTGCAGACAATGCAGCATACCTCCACTAGCCCCAAGGTAAAGCACATTGCAGTAATCAATCAACTATGTCCCAAACGTGTGCACCAGTATAGCTAGATTGACTGATCACCAGGGGGAATAAGGGATTTAGTCCGACTGATGTTCCTTAGATAGAAAAAGCCATTTTGGGCTACTGCCAACACCTGAGCCTCAAATGTCAGCCTCTCATCCATAATGACTTCCAGATTTCCCACCTTTGCATCAGCCACAAAGCCCAGTCTGCCTCTCAGCAGCTGCTACTCCCCCCTACAGTCCAACTCAATCACTAGTACATCAGTTTGATTAGGGTTAAGTCTCAGCCAACCTCCAGTTTTGGATCTCAGCCAGGCATTTATTTAGCACATCCATTGTGCCTGGCATCCCGGAGGAAAACACAGAGCTGGGTATCATCTGCATATCAGTGAAACCCAAGTACATACTGTCTAATAATCCTGATTCCTGCTCAGGGGCAGCATATACAATGCAAACAACATGGATAAATGGGCTGAGCCCTGGGGTACTTCACAGGGCAGGGCCATTGGGTTTGAAGAGAAACTACCCAGCACTACTGTACGTGCCCTGTCACTGAGATAGGACTCAATCTAGAAGATGACTTTGCCATTGAGCCCTATGTACTCCCAGAGTCAATTTAATAATGGCCCAGGGTACACATTGTCACATGGTGAAGAGAGAGAGATCAAGGAGAATGAGAGTTAACCGCTCTTCCCAATCTCTCACCTGGAGCATGTCATTGTGCATCCTGACCAGTGCAATCTCTGTGCTATGCTTCAACCTAAAGCCAGTCTGGAGAGGCTCATGGTTATCAAAGGCAGTAAGATGTACCTCAAGCTGCAGCACAACCACCTTCTCAATACCCTTACTGAAAAAGGGCAGGTTAGAAACAGGTCAGTGATTCGGATTGCCAGGATGTTCGGGTCCAGTGATGGCTTCGTTGAGGAGGGCTTCACAAGTGCATTTTTAGTTCAACAGGAAATATCCCCTTCAACAAGGAGCAGCAGACAATCTTATCAAACACTGGACCCATCTGCCCAACACAGCTCACTGGTAGACATGTTGGACCTGTATCCAGTTCCCAAAATGTTGGCTGCAACTCAGAGATTACCTTATCCACCATATCCTTTATCACTAGCATAAACTCTCCCTATGACCACTGAATGCTTCCGAGTCTGATTGGCTCAACCCTGTTGGGCTGTAATAACCCACTTGGTGAGATACCAGCACTAACAGAGGGTGCCCTGTCTGAGAGGAACAGAGCAAACGCCTTGCATTTTGCAGATGAAAAGGCTCTCACAGGCTCCAGAGAAGCCTGATTAAGAAGCCTGTCTTCTGTCCAAATGAGCTGAACTGGTCAGTTCCTCCCAGCAGTAATCTTCCTGGATGGGAACCCTGCATTTTTATGAGTGATTGCCCTTTGATACTCTCTGTAGTGAGTAATCAAAGCCAGTCTGTCCTCCTAGGTCCTGGACCTCCTTTAACAATGCTCCAAACTCTGTCACTTTGTTTTCATCACCCTCAGCTCACCATTATACCAAGGCCAGCCAAGACATAAACCAGAAGGTGCACAGAAACTGGTGCAACAAAATTGAAAACCACTCTGACAGCCCTATTATAGGCCACCACAGCTTCCTCTGGTCCCATGGTGCATGCTTCCAGCACATCCAAAGTGTTATGCACCGCCCAAAATCCTCTACATACAGATTCTATGCAAGGCAATTCATATTATGAACAGAATAATAAAAAATCAAAACATAAGGCAATAATTAATATTTGCCAGCACTAGTGTTTCCTGGCGAAAACCTCTCTGACCACATAGCACTGGAATGTATTATAAATGGCAACTTGCAGATTTATGCGTCTTTTTATATCTATATTTACCATATACATTTGCATGTAAGAGCACAAATGAACTGGGCCAAAAAAAGTGCTGGGGGGGGAGGGACAAGTAGGCCGGAGGATAAAACAAGGATGAAAGGGACGATTCTTATGGGGTCTTCCTCACTTCTCCATTCTCCTACTGTATTATGTTACAGCGCAGCATGGTATGCATATTGTTCTTATTTATGTGAGTATAATATATAGAATAATACACAGGGGGAGTGCATAACGAGAATTTAATGCACACCCAAGGTGTGGGATGCTACATCACCCTCGGGGTTTATCAAAGCATCCCACACCAAAGGTGTACATTAAATTTGAGTTGTTTGCTCCCCCATGTGTTGCTTTATGTATTTGCTGGGGACATTTTTTCTCCAACTAGATTTAGTGAAATAAATGTTGTTTTTTAGGTAAATCTTGTGTCTGCCTTTTTTTTGTATTAGAATGGTTTACAGAACAGCAGAAAACACTTAATTGTTATTGTGGAGGGTTAAAATATTGAGAAAACTCATTTTAGAACTTTGCTGGTAAGTGTTTTTAGTTCAAATGTTCAAGTTTTTCTTTAGCTCTGGGTGGTAGTTGTCCTGGCACTATGCAAATGAGGTTCCGAGTTCCGTGGTCAGAGTTGTAACAGTGTAGCTCATTTGCATATCTCTGCGACAACTAGGAACCAGACTTGAAGAAACATTTTGAAAATTGTGTAGTAAACAGACTTGGGAGCTGTTTTTGGTTTTTTTTTTATTTTGTTTTGGCTTGATGGTTTCTGTGGTTCGAGTCCAGAAAATGCCAGTGACTGAATGAGATTAGCACAGTTCGGCTGCCTGAGTGTGACCAGGGCAGAGGAGAAGCTGGGTCTGTGAAAGATCCTAAACTGCCCCATACTGGTCTGAAAGGTTAGACATTCTTATTTTTGGTAGGTTTTTTTTCTGTGATTTTTTTTTTGTCACAGTGGCATTTATACAGACTGTTATTGTGAGAGCTGAGTGCAGTCAGTGAGTGAGCGTGAGCGGGGCTGAGGAGAACTGAGCACATGTTCGCTGTTATAACCCCCGAGTTGTAATGGCGAATTATAACCCACTTCTCCTATGAGGAAAAAATGTCCCCCAGTTATTACAAACTTTTTAAATTGTTAATTACTTGGTGATGTTTGTGCTGTTTTGCTCCTTTGAAGGGGAAGGCCCAGTCCTATGGAATTCTCCCATGAGGGCGTTGAGGGAGGCCCCCTCAGTGGAGGCCTTCAAAAGGGATCTTAAGACCTATCTTTTTGCACAAGTTTTGTGGCATGATGGTCCCCATGTGAAGCTGTTGCCCAGTATTTACTTATCAATTTGATTATCTATTTATGTGTTGACGATGTTTTGTTTGATTTCTCTACCTGTGCATTTTGTAATGGTTCCCTAAGCCTTCAGGGAAAGGTGCAACATAGAAATAAAGCTACTGCTACTACACCTTGAACTATCTCAGTGTTTCTTTGGTACTGTGTTTTCAGTTTACTGAGCATAATTCCTAACCCTGAATTTCAAGCTCACTGTTAAATATTCCTCATGCATGACAATACATTTTACATGATTGCATTATATTGGCTTCCTCATGTGTTATCTATAAAATGTTATATTGTTTTGAGTTGGATAGGATTGTACTTCAATATTAAAAAAATGTCTGTCTGAATCTGATACTGCTGCTCTCATACAAGATCAAACTATATACAAGATTTGTCATTTCATGGGATTTTATTTTTGAGAGTGAAACTTTAAAAAGAAAAGTGCCATTGAGGCACATTGAGCTTAGAGAGTAGCACTCCCTACTCTGAAACAAAGGCTTGTGGATTTAAATACCATGCCAGGGACTTGAGCTCATAATCAGTGTTAATAATGCAGTCCAGGATTATAATCACAGAAACACAGAATTTGATGGCAGATAAGGACTGCTTGGCCCACTCAGTCTGCCCATTTCACCCTGCCTATCCTATCATGGTAGACCCTATTTGATCTCCACCCCTTGCTTCCCAACTAAGAGTCCCACCACTGTTTTCACCCCCACCACTTTCAATGGAATAATGTTCCATGCATCCATCATCTTTCGGTGAAGTACTTCCTCACATCCCTCATAAATGTTTCACCTTCCAGCTTCATTGCATGTCCCCTTGTTCTTATGCATCATTTCTTCTGGAAAATACTCCCCATGTGAAGGAACCTCACTGACAGCTGAACTGGCTGTCTAATGGTTCCACATCATAATGGCAAAGACATAACAGTGCCATACATATGGGCAAGTGCACAATGCCAAAAACACAAACGGCAACCGTGCACTATGCCAAATACAACATCAGTGCCCATACCACCATACAGTATTGTATGTGTACTATGCCCCCGCACCACCCATGTGGGAGACTGTGTCCCCTGCACCCCTTCTCAAAATAATCAACTCCATGGGGGGACTTGACACTCGGGTAAGGAGCCAACTTGAAAGAGGGCGATTCGGGGGCAGAGGAGTACAAACGGGGGACCACTAGGATGGCAGAGGAGCAGGATGGAGGAGGAGTGGGAATACAACAGTGCAAAAGATGCATTGTAACAGAAAAAAAAATTACTCCCAAACCATACACCACCTAAAAACAGTAGCATACCAACCCAGGATCAAACTCAGGTCCTTCCACACCAGAAGCATACACTGCCTCCACAAGCCCACATGGCTGACTTGGCCCTGTCTCCCTGAACTACCTCCAATATCCTGCTTTATGTGATGTCCCTCCTACCAGCTCTGTATCCTGCAGTCATTGTTTTAACCCTTCTACCCTCACCATTTCCACAGTCGCTCTCTGTCCACAGTCGCTATAAATACAGGCACTCAGACTGAGTTGCTCAAATTGAATCGCTCAATTTGAAGTTGCACATATCACAGGATACCCTATTCTTCTAGAAATGACTAGCTCTGCACACACACAGTATGAGTATAGCAAAGAAGGACAAGTAGAGTAAGAAGTGAAACCAAGTAAAACAGTACGTTTTCTTCTTTAGATTTATTATAGCAATAATTCTTAAATTCAGAGCATGACTCCCTTTTTAGTAGTCCCAATGCCATCCTTCATGTATAGAATAACCCCTATATCCTATCCTTAGCCTCCTACCCTTAGAAGATAGCACACTTATAAGCTACTGGTTGACAACTGGCATGCTAGTTCATGCTGTACATTCTATTAAAATAGGATATACTATCATAAGATCACACCCAACTTTAGACCAGTCATTTTAGACTTGGTGTATTTACTGTAGTGAGACTCATTTCTGATCTGATAACACAGTCATACCTAAAAGGATGTTCTAGGGCTAAGTCAGGATGGACTTATAACCCATGCAGTTATTGTTCATTTGTTAAACATTTTTGTGACAAAGTTTGATATAAATATTTGACTATAATCATTGGCTAAAAGAGTTAATTTTTAGATGTTATTGAATGTTTGTTGGCAAACCAAACTACTTTTGTTTTACAAGCCTTTTAGTACTGCTAAGTTTAGCTATTAATCAAATTATGGGATAAAGACTGCCTTTCTTTAACACATTAATAATATACATATGCTTTTAACAGTGTAAATTTTAATGTTTTCTTGAAGGCAGAGTATCATAGAATAAAAGTGAACAACACTTTGAACAAAACAAAATCAAAACAAAAAACAAAACAAGATCTGGTCATTTGAATCTCGATTTTAGTCTGAAATGATTGGTTTGCACATGGTTGTCCAGGTGAAATGTAAGGATACCATGGAACATATGATTTATTTACTTTTGTTAGTTTTTTTTCTGTCTGCACTATGATAGCCTTGTATAGGTTTAGAGATCTTGAATTGCCCCATTATCTAGGCCAGCACCCCTTTTCTCACAGCAGGTTCTAATTCAATTGTTAGCTGATGGCTGGATAGAACTCGACCACAGAAGTAAGTTATTCCTACCACAGGAGTGAAACAAATCTGCCACACTAGGCTAAGAACTCTGCCACAGACCTGAAAAGGAAGATTCATGTATAGTGGCTGACATAGCTTGAAAGCACACTAAAAGCTCTTTCCAATGTGTTATTGGGTCACTTGTAGCTGAAGTACTCCAGAGATATAGATAACTGAATCTGTTTAATATTAATACTATACTGCAGCAATTTGTGTAACATTGTGATGCCATCGAAGAACAAGCTGCACATGACTCAATATAGTTAGGCAAGTTTGTTCCTTGATGACATCACAGTGTCCTAAAAGTGGTTACAATGTAGTATTAATGTTGAACAGATTCAGTTCTCGATATCTCTGAAGTACTTACAGCTACAGATGAGCCCAATACCTCAAGTGAAAGAACTTTTCATGGGCCTTGTCTTTCAACTATGATGGCAACTGGGCATGAATGTGTCCATTTAAGGCATAAGTGCCACAGAGGGCTGAGGGCCCTACTGATACAGTAGCATCCTAAAGAGAATGGATTACAATTGATTACTTCTACACTCTTTGTTGACCATGCCTTCAACACTGCTTCCCTCTCTCTTCCCCACTAGAAGAGATTGCTAGGGCTGGGCTCTCTGACCTTGCAGTCAAGTGCTTCAGCTTCAGCCTGGCAGACAGGTACCAAGTCATCCTTGTAGGAGATGCCTAGATCCCTCTCCCATTTAGGTCAGGTGTCCCACACGGTTCTGTCCTGGATCTCATCCTCTTCTCAATTTTTTTGAACAGCCTCTCCAAACACTTTGTCTCCATGAACATCCATATAAAAGGTGAAGTCCCCACACACCACACACATACACACACATATACACACACACACACACACACACACACACACACACACACACACACACACACACACAATATATCAATACTGGATATATAAGCCTCCTAGTTTTTTATAGCAGACATTGCTGACGGACTGGAAGGGAAGGTGTGTCTGTTCGCAGATGACACCAAAATATGTAACAGGGTGGACACCTCAGAAGGAGTGAGCAAGATGGAAGCTGACCTCAAGAAACTAGAAGAATAGGTGGGAGTGTGGCAGCTGAGATTTAATGCTAAAATGCACAAGGTCATGCACATAGGAAAGAAAATCCAAGAAAGGAATATTACCTAGCAGGCAAAAGACTGGCGGTCTTAAACCAGGAATGAGATCTGGGAATCATAATCTCAGACAACTTGAAGATTAGTAAATAGTGTGAGAAGGCAAAATTGAATGCCAACAGAATGCTTGTCTGCATTGGGAGGGGAATCACGAACAGGAGGAGAGAGGTGGTACTACCACTGTTTAGATGGCTGATCAGGCCTCGCCTGGAATACAGAGTGCAATTCTGGAGGCCTCTCCTCAGGAAAGACATTGACTGGGTGGAAACAGTACAGAGAAAGATGACAAAAATGATTCAGGGTCTGTAGTACATGTCCTATGAGGAAAGAATTAGGGAACTGAATATGTACTCCCTGGAGCAGAGGAGAGGGAGAGGGGACATGATTGAAATATTCAAGTACATAAAAGGCATTAACAAGGTACAGGCACATGAACTTTTTCACTTCAAGAAGGGCTCCAGGACCAGGGGACATGACCTCAGGCTGCAAGGAGTGAGGTTCTCTACCAACACCAGGAAGTTTTTCTTCACAGAAAGAGTGGTGGACTCCTGGAACAACCTGCCACAAGAGGTTGTGGGGATCAACACTGTGGGGGGATTGAAGAATGCATGGGATAGACACAAGGAAGCCCTGACTACAAAGGGCAACTAGAGTGTCAAAATAGGTCTAAAACAAATGGGCAGACTAGATGGACCTAGTGGTCTCCTTCTGCCTTCAACTTCTAGGTTTCTATGTTTCTTGTTGTATGCACAAGTTTTCATTTTCCATTTTTTACATACCCAGACATGTCACACTTACCCAATCAATGCACACTGAAAAGTGAAGATCCCACTTAATTACCTAAATCTGGAGCTCAAGAATGGTGATCATTTGCCAGCAATCCCTTAATGATTTGCATGTGGTGAACAACTGAGGGAATACTGTAATTGAGATACTTATTCCACAAATTATTTTCTCCATTTGTAACTGCTGCCCAAGGGGAGAACACGCCATCTGGGGAGCAAGACATGAAGAACAAAGTCTAAGCATATCTGTTGGTAAGAAGGTTGTACTGCTACTGAGTTTGTCATAGGCAGGAGCGGCTCTGAGAAACTGCACCCAGTCTACAGGATCTCCACTGATGCTCCCCCCCCCAGTGGATTATAATGCCAACAATAATGGTCTGATGAACTACACATTTTTGTAAAAGAATGTTTTTTTTAGATTTGTTTGCTTGTTTATGTTTGTTTGTTTGTTTGTGTTTCTTTATTGCCACTAACAAGAAGGACCTAGGCTGAAGATCATACAAAAATATACAAGAAAAATATACACACCAAACAAACAAGGATTAAAAACTTGCCACTGCATTAAATACGCACATATGAACAAACACTATCTTTAAAACTATTAAATTGTATCCTCCCAAAATGTATTCTTTTATGTCATTTCATTAATACTAATAAACCTAAAAGTATGTATTTAAGGTTTAATTTCAACATGCAAATCATTATTACTTCATTTAGTTAAACCATTTCAAAGGCCTAGTAATCATAGGTGCATTAACTTAAGAGGCATCAGTCTGGAATAAACCCAGGAAATAAAAAGAACTATTCACATTCCTTAGTAGAGTATGGTAAGAAGCTTTGGTTAAAGGGCTTTTATTTCCCTTTAACTGCCACCTATTTTTTTTCTTCTTAGTCTCATATCAGATTTGGGTATTCTCCCATATCAAAGGATAAATGATAGTATGCAGTTGTACTATGCCCATGAAAAACTAATAGCAAATGTCATGTCTACACTCCCTTGGGGGCTCAATTTCCCACTCCTGTCTCCAAAACTCATTGGTTATATCTTCCCCTATAACTCTTTTGGTCAGTTTTGAATTTCTTCCATTTTTTTCACCTACTTTTCCTAAATCGGACTGTTAAGTCAAGCAGGCATACTCCAGAAGTGGTCTGACCAGGGATTTGCATATCATCACAAGCCCCCCCTCCAATCCAGCCCATTTAGGACACTCAGAAAGTATATTCTTTTATTAGCTTTGTTTTCCAGATGGTCCATATTAGGACCCCACTTTGTTGTTTGTCCAGGACCAAACCCAACAGTTTAACTAGATCCACTGTCTCAGTTACATCTATTCCAATTTGGACATTTTTGGTTACCTTATTGTTTACAAAAAAATTACTTTCAGAATCTCAGAAATTTTATTTTTGATAAGCAATTGGTTGAATTTGGTCCATTCCAAGATCTTGGTCTGGTCATCCTAAAGTACACCCAGATAGAGTGGTGGATCAGATGACTGTCTTACAAGGTAATATCATGCACATCCATTATGCATTTACTGTCAGTTTAAAAATTGTTCACCCTTATTCAGAATAGTAGAGGTCTGGAAAGATTACCCTGTAGTAACCCTCCAAATTCACATGTCACCAACTAGGTTTACAACCACTCAGTTTTACTCACTGTGACCTATCTTGGTGAAAATTTGTAACCCATCTAATTAATGCAGGGGCAATTTATACAGTAGGTCACACATTTTACTAAGTAACACATTGTGGTCGATTCTGTCAAATGCTTTGGAACAATCAAAAAAGGCAACATTGGTACAGTCCCCTCTTTCAGCAGCTAGGTGTGAACCATGCAGTTATCTGATCATTATAGCAGATAATCCCTTGAGCTCCCAAATTGGTAAAGATTTAACTTAACACTAATAGAATCCAAAATAATATCATGCACAAAAATGTTGAGCTATTTTAGAGACAACTGATGTGAAAGGAACTGGATACATATAATACTGCAAATTGGGGATTTTTGGGATTACAATAATGACTTCTTGTTTCCAAGCTGATCAGCTAATACTGGGTAACACTGCTCCATTATAAACTGTTTTGATAATAGATGCAAATTTAAAGGCACATTCTTTTAACAACCAAGTGGGAATCTGAGCAGGGCCATGTGCTCAATTATCAAATTCCAATTAAATGGATTCTGCAGAATTTCAGAACACTTTAACTAATTTTGTTGAGTTCTGTCAAAAGCAGATTGTTGGAATTCCACTGTGGAATAGCATTATGCCACTTGATGGTTCTGGGGGTTTCAGCAAGGATTAAAGACAAATTCCGTGAAAGCAAATGGGTGAATTTCATCAGAAGGATTTTGCTTCCTAATGGCCCTTACACATGTATCTGGGGATCTACAAAGATGTCTTGATGGCCAATTGTCTGTTCTGAGGCTATGTCCAAATTTCAATATTTGTATTGACTCTACAATATAAACTGCTGAACTGTATTCTGCTGCTTTACCACAAAGTTGTATTGTTTTCTGTGAATATGTTAGATTTTCTTTGAAACAGGTCTTAGCACAGAAAAAATTCTGTGGCTACTTAGTGAGAACACATTGGTGCCTTTCAGCTAGAATCTCCACATCATGTAACACCCTAAGGTGCCTAGTCATTTTTCAGAACTTGTGAGTCATCTGAGACAGATGGATCTCAAGGAGCTGCTGACCCAAATTCTTTCTCTAAACTTGGTCATTCAGGCATACATTTACTACAGGCTTGTAATTAAAGTGCTAGAGAAATCTTGAGTGTTTTTTCCATTGTTTGATTTTGTTGACTGTAGTTGTTTTAGTGTGGAGGAAGGCAAAGACTGGGCAGGGCACACGTAGTTTAAACAGCACTGGCAGTGTAGGATCAGTGCATAGTTAGGAAGGTAGAACTGGGAGAGGAAGGGGAGAGGGAGGTAAGGTGCCTGCCTGGCACCATGGTTTGGAGGGACAGGGAGCAAATCCTCAGGATCATGGGAGCAGCTGCACAGGGGAGGGAGCTGGATGTCATTGTCCCCCTAGGAACAAATGACCTGGCTAAGAAAGGGATCAGTGTAGTGCAAGAAGCGTTTGTGGAGATGGGGAGGGGACTTAGACAAATAGCACGCACAGTAACCTTCTCGGAGGTGCTGCCTGTATATGGCAGAGGTGAGGCTAGGGTGCTCCACACCATGGGATTCAATCAGTGGTTGAAAAACAGGTGCAGAGCTCAGGGATTTGGCTTCATTGGGGACTGGGGGTCCACCCGGAGGGATGCAGGCCTATACTGGCATGATGGTCTGCATCTGTCCAGGAAGGGAACCAGGATCCTAGGTGATAGGTTTAAATTCTTCATTGGCAAGCATTTAAACTAGCCAAGGGGTGAGGCACTGGAGAGGAGCAGGGAAATCCTAGCCCCCCAAAAATCAGGGTACTAAGTGAGGTAGACACCAACATAGAGATGTCAATAGGGAGAAGTGCAGGGGTAAATGGAGAAAGTGACAAACGCAATAAGGATAGGGATGGGGCAAAAAGGGGTAAGGCCATCAGGAAATGGAGGGTAGTGAGTACCAATGCCTGTAGTCTGGGCAACAAGCTCCCTGAACTGGTGGCATTGATGGAAGAGGGACACCTGGATATCTTAGCAGTCACAGAAACATAGTACACAGAGAACCATGACTGGTATGTTAACATACCAGGCTACACAACCCACAGGAGAGACAGGGAGGGGAGAAGAGGGGGCAGAGTAGCTCTCTATGTAAGGGAAGGGATAAAAGCACGTGAACAAAAGAGTAAACAGGGAGGAGAGGAGGCACTGTGGGTCACCTCAGAGACTGGAAATGGCACCACAATCTCTACAGGGGTTGTATACAGACCCCCATGTCAGGGGAAGGGAATGGACAAGGATATGATAGAAGGCATACTTAGGATGGCAGAGAAAGGGGAGATACTATGGATGGGGGACCTTAATATGCCGGATGTCAACTGGAGCACCTTTGCTGCAACCACATCCAAAAGCAATGCCATTCTCGATGCCCTTCAGGTGGCATGCCTCAGACAGCTAGTTTTGGAACCTACTCATGAGGGAGCAATATTAGACCTCATACTCTCAAATGGGGACAGTGAGAGGATTTCAGATCTAGAAGCGGGTAGCCATTTAGGAACAAGTGACCACCAAACAGTGTGGTTCATGATAAACTCAGCTACAGAGTCAAGCCTTACAAAAGTGAGGGTTCTGCACTTCAGGAGGGCTGACTTTGGCAAGATAGGAGAGTGCCTTAGAAAAGCACTAGCAAACAGGTTAGAAGATGGGGTGGAGCAACAATGGGGAAATATCAAAACTGCCATCACAGAGGCAACAAGCCTTTGTATGAAGCAAATAAACAAATTAAAACAAAACAAAAAGCCACTATGGTTCTCAAAAGAGGTGGCAGTGAAGATTAGGGAGAAAAGGATAGCATTTAGGAACTATAAGGAAACACAGAAGGAGCAGGACAGAGAACAGTACCAGTTAAGGCAGAAGGAAGCAGGGAGGGTAGTCAGAATAGCAAAGGCCCAAACTGAGGAAAAGATAGCCAACTCAGTTAAGAAGGGGGATAAAACCTTTTATAGGTATATCAGGGAGCGTAGAAAGACAAAGGGAGGGATAGTGAGGCTGAATAGAATAGACGGTGGGTGGGCAGAGAGGGACAGTGAAAAAGCAGGGATACTGAATGAATACTTCTGTTCAGTATTCACAAAAGAGGAGGTGGGGGAGGTGCCTAATCCAATTAACAGAAGCACTCTGGATAGGGGGGTTGATCCCAGTCCTTTCACAGAAGAAAGGGTTCTGAATGAACTCCTAAAACTGAAGGTGGACAAAGTAATGGGGCCAGATTTAATTCACCCCAGAATTCTAAAAGAATTAAGCAGAGAACTAGTGACACCACTGACTACCCTTTTTAACAAGTCATGGGAGGATGCTGTGGTACCTGAGGACTGGAGAAAGGCAGATGTGATTCCCCTTAACAAAAGTGGGAGCAAGACAGAGGCAGGAAACAACAGACCTGTCAGTTTGACCTCTGTGGTAGGGAAAGTGATGGAATCACTTCTGAAGGAAAGAATTGTTGAGTACCTAGAGGCCAGTGGGGCACAGGACCCAAGGCAGCAATGGTTCACAGCGGGAAGGTCATGTCAGAGGAATCTAATTGATTTCTTTGATTGGGTGACCAAAGTAGTAGACCAGGGAGAGGCTGTGGACATGGCCTACCTAGACTTTAGCAAGGCATTTGACACAGTCCCATACAAAAGATTAATAGTCAAATTAACCAGCCTGGGAGTGGGTCCCAGGGTGGTAGCCTGGGTAAAACATTGGCTGGATAACAGGACACAGAAAGTAATTGTAAATGGAGTCCACTCTGAAGAAAGTTACTTAGTGGGCACCGCAGGGTTCAGTACTGGTCCAGTCTTTTTAATGTCTTTATAAGTGACATTGCAGAGGGACTGGAAGGAAAAGTATGCCTCTTTGCAGATGACACAAAGATCTGCAACAGGGTTGGTACACAAGGAGGTGTGGAAAGGAAGAGAAGGGACTTGGCAAGGTTGGAGGAATTGTTAGAAGTATGGCAGCTTGGATTCAGTGCAAAGAAGTGCAAAATATACACCTGTGGAACAAAAACCCAGGGGAAGATTACACAATGGGGGGGTAGGTAGTAACAATAACAAAAATGGAAAGGGACCTGGGGGTAATCATATCAGATGACCTTAAGGTTGGCAAGCAATGTGACAAGGCAGTAGGGAGGGCTGGGGGGATACTGGGATGTATAGGGAGAGGCATCACCACCAGAAAACAAGAAGTTGTTATCCTCCTGTACAGACAGTTGGTGAGACCCCATCTGGAGTACTGCATCCAGTTCTGGAGACCCCATCTCTGGAAGGACATAGACAAGATGGAGGCAGTTCAGAGGAGAGCAACTAAAATGGTGTAGGGTCTGCAAGAGAAGCCATATGAGAAGAGACTAAAGGAGCTTAATATGTATACCCTTGAGGAAAGGAGGGAGAGGTGGGACATGATAGAAATGTTTAATTACCTCAGTGGAATCAACAAAGTCCAAGAGGGTAGCATCTTTCAGAAAAAGAGATGTGCAAGAACAAGGGGACACAATTTGAAGATAGAGGGGACAGCTCAGGGGCAATGTGAGGAAGTATTTTTTCACAGAGAGGGTAGTGGATGCATGGAACAGCCTTCCTGAGGAGGTTGTGGGGTCTAAAACTGTGGGAGAATTCAAGAATGCATGGGACAGACATAAGGCAATTTTTGTGGGGAGGTAGAAAGAAATAGGCTGTTGGTTAAATAGGATCTGCAGCTTATCCTCTAGGTAGGGAAATGGGCAGACTAGGTGTGCCAAGTGGTCCTTATCTGCCGTCAAAGTCTATGTTTCTATGTTTCTGTGTATGGTGGAATTGTTAACTCTCATGTTCAGTAACTCAAACAAACAGATCATGCACTCACCTCACTTGGAGCAGCCATGACATTCATTCTTGTATCAGGAAAAGAGCGGAATTAGCCACTGTATGAATGACAAATATGCATTTATTGACATCAGTTTTAAAGAAGGTGCTCTGTGCTGACAGATACAAAGTTAACAGTGGAATACTGAAAGAGGCTACAATTAACTGACAATTATATTTACAAGGGTGTGGGTACCTAAACAAACAGAGAACAGAAAGAAACAGTATAAGTGCCTTTGCTGGGATTTTAACCCAGTCCTCCTGGAATACTGTTCTATTGTGCTACCAGCCTTACCACCAAGTCAAGTAGAAATCTGGGTCATCCAGAAGCTCCTTGCTCTTTCCCTAATGTGCAGCCTGGTGCTACACAGATATTTACTTTCATATTTACAAGGATGTGGTGTGCATATATATGGTACACAAACAAACAAACAGAAGAGAGAGAGAGAGAAAGAAAAAAATGCCTTAGCTAGGATTTGAAACCCAGGCCAACCAGAATGCCATTCTGTTGCACTACCAGTTGCACCTCCAAGGTAACTGAAACCTGGGACTCCCAGAAGCACCTTACTCTATCTCTAATGCACAACCTGATCCTACGCAGATAATTACATTCATATTTACATAGGTGTGGTGTACATATACATGGAACCCCAACAAACAGAAGGGAAGAAAATAATGCCTCAGTTGGTATTTAAACCCAAGCCACCCAGAAAACCATTGCATTGTGCTGAAAGCTGTGCCACAATGGAAACTGAACACCTGGTAATAACAGAAGCACCTTTCTCTTATGTACAATGTGGTGCTGCAAAGATAATTACATTTATATTTACAATGATGTGGTGTGCATATAATGAACAAGGAAGCCAAACAAACAAAACAGAGCAATAAATAAATGCTTTAGCCAGGATCTGACCCCAGATCGCCCGCAATGCCATTCTATTGTGCTACCAGCTGTGCCACCAAGCTAGCTGGACACCAAAGTCTCCCAGAAGCACCTTACTCTCTCTAATGCACAACCTGGTGTTGCACAGATTTGAATGTTTATTTACAAGGTTGCAGGGGTGCATATATATCTATCTCTATCTATCTTTCCCTCTCCAGCTATCTATCTATCTAATATCTATATCTATATCTATATCTATATCTATATCTATATCTATATCTATATCTATATCTATATAGCTATCTATCTAGAATCCAGACAAACAGAAGAGAGAGAAAAAAAGTGCCTTAGCTGAGATTTTATATCTATATCTATATCTATATCTATATCTATATCTATATCTATATCTATATCTATATCTATATCTATATCAATAGGGGATATGACATGGCCTGACTGAAGATATCATATTTATCTTCATGACAGGCCAATTATTTCATTGGCCTCTTGTGAAGATAGATATGATATTTCAGACAGGTCATGTCATGTTCTGTTTATACAACACGTCTTTCCCCCCCCCTCCCCCAAACATAATCCCAATTCAGATGACCAGTGGTCAGAATAATTCTAGTTCTTTCCTGATGTGAATGGAATAATGAGCTGTGCTGCAGTTACTGCTAGTTTTGACTGCCCAGCTACAGATGGTTTATCATACCACACCATCTGTGGAAGCCACTGCATTTGGATTGTAAGATGCATTGTACTGTGGTCCCCTAAATCACATACTGTGACCTTCCTTATTATATGATTCTCCTTGACTGAATTAGTTTGGCTCAAGATCTGCAGAACTAAGTGACAATGTATCTAGGGCTAAACATGTTCATTTAATTAAAGAACAGAGGTGCCTCACTTGCTGTATCCCTCATACAGGTAATGCAAATAGGCAAAACTGGCCTGTGACATAGAGTGTTTGAATTCCAACTTCAGATGTTCAGTGTTCAGGGATTTAGTTTTCAGTGGAGCGGTGGTGTAGTTATGGAGTTTTGCTGCTATTTCTGCCATCATATTTTGGACTGCTTTCTGACTGGTCTTTTTGGGTCTGAGTAGTTTTTTTTTTTGTGTGTGTGTTTAAAAACTGTGAGTGTTTTAGAGAGTGTGTGGATGTCAGTTTCTGTAGTGAGGAACATTTTTTTACAGTGGGCTTTCACTACTGAATTAGGTGAGTGGGCACTTTTGTGTTTCTGTGACATGGAGAAGTGCTGACTCGTGCAGGGTTTATGCGGTGCAGCTCAAACTGATGTTTTTTGTGGGTATGCGAGGAGGACTGGTGCTGAGGCAAAATGACAGGTGCAACTATTTCTGAGATTCAGTGATGTACTAGTACTTACGAGATATCAGTATGACATACTGTATAAGTGCATTGAAGATATTACTATGATGGGCACAGGGTCATAATGTCACAAGACATTATGCCACAGCAATATACCGCACTGACAATACAGAGCAATATATTGCTAGCAGCATATGTCTTTGTTTTGCAGGGGGGGTTCTGTTGTGCCCCCAACCCCCCCCAAATAAAATAACTAACTCGGGGGGGGGGTAACAGTTAAATTCACACAAAGTGAAAATAAAAACAATCCATGTGTCTGGGACTGGGACTCAAAACCTGGTCCCAAATGCACTGCCTGCCACCCTAGCTGCCTGTGGCTCATCATGTCGAGCCACAGCAGATGCTCAATAGTCCCCTGTCCCAGTAAAGGTCTTATCCTCTGCCTGGGAAGAGTGAGCATGTGCACTACTGTGCATGCACCCTTTTGCAGTTTTGAACCCTCTCACTCATCCCTACCACGCTGTTCCAGTTGTGCGGTTTTGTGGTGCACAATGAAGTGTGCGATATATTGAAAGAAGAAAGAATTCTGGAAGAATTCTTAAAACTGAAGGTGGACAAAGCAATGGGTCCTGATGGGATTCACCCCAGAATTCTAAAAGAACTAAAGGGAGAACTAGGGACACCACTGACTACCCTCTTTAACAAATCATGGGAGGATGGGGTTGTTCCTGAGGACTGGAGGAGGGCAGATGTGACTCTAGTTCACAAAAGTGGGAGCAAGGAAGAGGCAGGAAATTACAGACCTGTTAGTTTGACCTCAGTGGTAGGGAAAATGATGGAATCAATTCTGAAGGAAAGAATTGTTGAGTACCTAGAGGTCTTCAGGGCACAGGACCCAAGGCAACATGGATTCATAGTGGGAAGGTCATGTCAGATGAATCTAATAGATTTCTTTGACTGGATGACCAAAGTAGTAGACCAGGGTGGGGCTGAGGACATGGCCTACCTAGACTTTAGCTAGGCATATGATACAGTCCCACACAAAAGATTAACAAACAAGTTAGCCAGCCTTGGAGTGGATCCCAAGGTGGAAACCTGGTTAAAAAATTGACTGAACAACAAGACGCAGAGGGTAATAGTAAACGGTATTGTGTGAAAATAGCGAGTACATTACAGCGAATATATAATAGCGCAACCATCAATAGCGAGTATATATATTTAGCGTGCACCGTAAATGGCAAAATTTGGGGGGTAAAAATAGCAACTTCAAATGGCAACATGAAAGTATTGTGCCTTGTATCCCAACTAAGCAACTACAGGCAGATTCAATGTAAAACTGAGCAAAGCTAACAATTTCAGTTCCACAGCAACTCATCCTGAGGCTGATGGAATGAAAAACTGAGCTAACCTAACACTCTAAGTCTCAAAGCATCAAAATAGTGAATTTTTATTAAAAGAAAAACTGGCATATGTCAGTAATTGGCTGTATCCTTTATTTCAGTATTCTTCGGTCTTCAGTTGTCAGTCTTCGGTCTTTCTCCTGTCTCTTCCAGGTATTTTACAGTTGAAATTGAAAGTTATATGTGAGTCCTCGCACGTACTCATAAGTTGCCTGATTCTCATAATCACTAACAATTTTCACAATCCGTTCATTATGGTCTTTATATTTTCATTTGGTTCCCACAGTACCTGCTCCGGAGATTAACTGCTCAAACTTCATCTCAATTAATTGCTATTCTCCCCTCAAACATTCAGTCAGCCTCCAAATGCTGGCATGACATGAACCAAGACATGAGTTAAAGCCTTGGTGCCATTCCTCCACAGCATTATTGTTCTTGATAGTCCCATCACTGTGGCCTCATGGCAGTTCCAGTAAGGCACTGGGAACATCATATACCATCTTCCTGAGTGGCCTTTTGGTCTTCCCAACCATGTGTCCTTGAAATAATTGAGATCAGGTTGTAGTATGTCCTCATTGTTAACAAAGAACTCAGTCTCTCATAGCTCCTCAAATGCTCTCACAACGTCATTAGGTGGCACAAAAGCCAACAACAGCAACATCCTTAAATGTAACGCGAAGTCAGGATCACCACAATGTTGCTTTTCCACTTCTTGGCATGTCTGTATCTTTCTCCAAACAGCCTGTGCGAAATGCAAAAAACATCCCCTGACTTGTGTGTTTGGGAAAACACTTGTCATTCCCTTCCATGCAGCACTAAGAGCAACTTAAGGTTTTTGAAGGACAGTCATGACCGAATGGTTGATGGCACTTTTAAATCTTGCCCATCGCTATTCAGTCAGTTATATAGCATTCATGCCATGTGGTCTGGACAAGTGCCCACTGCAGTTTACATCCTGATGTACTCCCATAAATCTACATCCTATGAGCATGTGTTCTGCCAACTTAAGTCAGTGTGTAGTGATGTTAGTCCAGCTAATGCAATTATGGACTTTGAGAGGGCTGCATCTCAGGTCCTGGTTACATCTACTGCTTCTATACATGAAGCAGTAGTAACTGAACAGCGAAATATGGCTTATGAACATACTGTTCAGCGTATTCGCCAGCAAGAGCATGGAGGTCCTGTAATACCTTCTTGTGTTGAGGAACTCACAATACCTTTTGAATTTGCAGTACTGGGCTCAGCAGAGAGGTTCCTTATCTTTGACAGTGGGAGAGAAAAGGACAGGATTAACATTTTTGGCACTGAGAGCAACTTAAGGTTTTTGAAGGACAGTCATGGCGCAGGGTCTGCACCAGAAGCCATAGGAAGAGAGACTAAAGGAGCTTAACATGTATACCCTTGAGGAAAGGGGGGGGGCATGATAGAAGCTTTCAAGTACCTCAAGGGAATCAACTAAGTCCAAGAGGGTAGCGTCTTTCTTTTTTTTATTGTATAATGTTTTATTGGGTATTTTCTTTTTTTAAATACCATGATACACTGCACAATGTTACAGCTGATATAGCCATATAGCCAAGGTCAGGCCTGTATGAAGCAATATTATAGTTTCTTTTACACATGATTTTTATAAATGTATACTTATACACATCTGTATGTTGTAATTATTCCTTAAGTTCAGTCCACGTGATAGTAGTAGAGACTATCCATAAATTACATTTCTGTCATCCACCATAGCTACCACCATCCCATACTATTTGTGCTTCCACCTCTGTCTTCATTTTCACTTCACCTGACCACAATAGGCCTAGAAGGATAGGGGGGGAGGGAGGAAAGGGAGAAAAGGATAACCACCCCTCCTATTGGGCCGTCACCTAATTGGGGCACCCAAAGGGGACTCTTACCTACTTATGCAATATGCAGATAGTCAGACTGAAGGTATGGTCCCCATTTAGCTGTAAATGGCCGTATATTTGGTCCCTGCAAAGCCAAGAGCTTTTCAAACAAGGATAACCTAGTTAAGGCTTCATGTCACATCTTTCTGGTGGGTATGGAAGGCTGTCTCCATGACCTAAGCAAGAGGTGTTTGACTTCTAAGATGGAGGAGACCACCCAACGTTGCAGAGATTTAGAAAGGAATTCAAGATGCCTAGTATCTCCTTAAAGTACCAATGAGGCAGATAAGGCCAGCCTGGTGCCTAATACTTGTGACAAATCCTCAGTTACCATATCCCAGAATGATGCCAAGAGGGAGCAGGACCAAAGTACGTGTGCAATATGCGCATCTGGCTGCAAACAGTGCCAGCAATGGCTATGTCCCAGTAGGCCCCTCTTATGTAGCATTGCTGGGGTATGATACCAAAGCAAAAATATTTTTAATTGTATGAAACGGCTATTAGGATCTTTATACGAGTAATGAATATTTTTGCAATTGGACCACCATTGTTCCTCAGATATGGCTACCCCCAATAGTGACTCCCATTGCATTCTACATCTATGGATCAGATCAGGTTGTGAGTCCCTCCAGGTGCTATAAAACCTCCCCATGAGGCCTTTTCGAGAGTCTCACCAGCGAGTGTCGGTGAGACACTGCCACTTCATACTGACTGGGCTTCTAAAAAACAGAGGTGTTAATGCACTATGGATCTGAAAATGGTGCCAAAAATCTTTATGTGGTAGACTATATTTTTCCTGTATTTGCTCAAAGGAAAGCAGATGACCCCCCTCTTGATCACTCAAGTCTTGGACTGTTTGTATACTTTTTGTTTCCTTTGCTTCCAATTTACACTCACCCCTTCAATCTGGATTAACTTATTATACCATATTGGGGCCAGCTGCAATGGGGGAACCACTCTTGTTTTGGCATGTGAGATTTGACACCTAATAATCTCCAAGCCTTAGCGGTATTGGCGATTATAGGGGGGAGTTGTACGTCCATCTTATAGTGGGCCACTAACAGATTGTATAGCAAGGAGGGGATTGCCAAATCTGCTTCCAATTGTACACAGAGAGAGGTTGCCTCACTTTGTGGCATAAACCATCTGATGGCCTGGGTGGCCATACAGGCCAAATGATATCCATAGAACCCAGGTACGTTAAGGCCACCCCTAGTCCAATGAGCTCTTATTTTTTGCCTACTCCACCTAGGCAGTTTACCATCCCATATAAAATTAAATGCTAACTTATCTAATGTTTGAAAGAGTTTTTTGGATGGGGTATGGGTAAATTATTTAATAGAAATAAGACCCGCGGTAAAAACAGCATCCAGATTGTAGCTACCCTTCCCGGAAGGGATAACTTAATTGTTCTCCATCTGTCCACTTCCACCATCAGCTGAGCATATAAGGGGGAAAAATTAGCCATTTCAAGGGCCGCCCACTTAAAGGGAATTTGAATTCCTAAATATTGGAAACTATGGTCTGCCCATGACAGGCTAGTGCCCAATATGCACTCCCTTGTGCACAGGAGGTTTAGAGGCACAATGATAGTCTTTTTTTGATTGATCCTAAGCCCAGAGATTGCAGCAAACTCTTCCAGAAGCAAAAGTACCTCCAGAATTGCTTGTCAAGGGTTGGTTATAGTTAGCAATGAGTCATCTGCATATGCCATCACCACATACAACTGCCCCCACATTCAATACCCCGAATCAATGGGTCTGAGCCAATAACCCATATAAGTGGGTCTAAGGCAATCAAAAACAAGAGGGGAGAGAGTGGGCACCCCACCTCGTACCCCTTTGTAATGAGAAGGGGGCAGAGATATCCCCATTTGTAAGGATGCATGCCCTGGGTGATTCATACAAGGTGTGAATCCATTGCTGAAAGTATGGCCCAAAGCCAAACACCTTTAAGGTTTCATGCAGGTATACCCATTCAATAGAATTGAAAGCCTTGGCAAAGTCTATTGCCATGGCAGCCATGGGGTGGGATGACCTTGGTGCTATCCACTTAAGGCCAAGTAATAGGAGTATGTTATCTGCACCTGTCTTTCCCTCATAAAACTCACCTGTGTGGGTGAATGATAGAAGGAAGTACAACGCTCAGTCTGGTGGCAAGCACCTTAGCTAGAGTCTTAGTATCTACTGGCAGTAAAGATATTGGCCTAAAATTAGCACAGTCCAATGGATCAGATGACTTTTTGGGCAGCAAAGTAATAAGTGCATCCTGAGGGTAGTATCTTTCAGAAAAAGAGATGTGCAAGAAGAAGGGCCAAAACTTGAAGATAGAGGGGGGACAGCTCAGAGGTAATGTGAGGAAGTATTTTTTCATGGAGAGGGTTGTAGATGCATGGAATGGCCTTCCTGAGGAGGTCATGGAGTCAAAAACAGTGGGGAGTTCCAGAATGCATGGGACAGACATAAGGCAATTCTAGTGGGGGGTTAGGAGGAAGTAGGCTGTTGGTTAACTAGGATCTGAGGCTTATTCATTAGGTAGAGAAATGGGCAGACTAGGTGGGTCAAGCGGTCCTCATCTGCCGTCAAATTTGATGTTTCTATGTTTTGGTAGGACTATGATGTACAGGAACATGGAGATAGCAGTGACATCTTTTCTTTCTGCCCAAGATAGTGTTTTTTTTATCTGTGTTAATATCCCAAAACGTATGTTGTGTGTGTGTGTATATATATATATATATATATATATATATGTAATAGATAACCCACTCTTAGGTGTATGGTTATGCTCTGATATATGCACACCTTGGAGTGCTTTCTACACACGAGACTGCAGGCAGAGTGTGTCAACCACCCACGGCGTATGTATATCAGAGTGTGACCATACATCCTAGAGTGGGTTATCCATCTTATAAAATGGTAAAATTGTTAAAATTGTTTTTAAGGGGGTAAAAGTGCTGGTGTTCGGTCGCGCTCTGATATACACACGGTCATGTGATGGTCATCCTCCAATAGGTTCCAAGCAATTTTCCTACCCACTTTATAAAAAAAAAATAAATATATATATATATATATATATTCTATGCAAAAAAACTTCATTAATGCATCAGTTAGGGTTCTTCTACAGCGAAAAAAGTGAGGAAAGTTGGGGTTAGGGTTGAAAGCCCCCCTTTGACCCCCCAGCCCCCCAACCAGCATCGGGGTGCACGTTGCGGTGTTCAGCCCTCTCACCCCATCACATGTGTAAAAAAGCAGAGTTATAGGAGAATGGGGTGAGAGACCCGACGACCCCAACATTTACCCCCTGATGCTGGTTGGGGGTGGGCTGGGGTCCAAGGGTGGCTTTCAACCCTAACCCCAAATTTGTTCACTTTATTTGCTGTAGAAGAACCGTAACTGATGCATTAACAAAGTTTTTTGCATAGAATTTCCTTACTTTTTAAGAAAGATTAGAAAAGTAGAAAGTTGCGCAAGTTGGTAAGGGCTCTGTGCTCCCACCAACTTGTAAGTGTCAGGCCTCATTACACGCCCAATGACTAAAAAGTACATTCACAACAGCAAGGCCAGCCACCAAACAAATGTTTATCTAGTAGAACAATAGAAAACGCTGTCCACAAAACGTAAACTGAACCACACAATATGTCCATAAAAATATATTGTCCGACATGTAAACACCTCTATTAACATCTACAGGACATGCCGTCAACACCCTCCAAATTTCAAGTAAAACCACCAAACCGTTTCCAAGATGTGACATATCAAAATGCAAAATTTTCATTTGTCAGAGTGGCACAGTTCTGCACCTGTTTACATTTAACACACACAATGACTGAAAACTACATCCATGACACTAAGACTAGGTATCCTATCAGTTTCAGGCCACCACCACAAGCAAAACGTTGTCCGCAGAACATAAACTGCACCACGCCATATCTGCACCAAAAAATTTTTTTTCTGACACACTGAAACACTGTAATTTTCATCCACATGACATGCTGTCAACACCCTCCAAATTTCAAGTGAAAAGACCAAACCGTGTCCGAGATTTAACATTTTAATGTATGAGATTTTCATTTGTCAAACTGGCACAGTTCTGCACCTGTTGACATTTAATACACACAACAACTTAAAACTACATCCATGACACTAAGGCTAGGCACCCTATCAATTTCAAGCCACCACCACAAGCAAAACACTGTCTGCAACACGTAAAGAGCGTCATGCAATATCTCCACAAAAAAAAAATTTCTCCAACACACAAACACAATAATTCACATTTACAGAACATGCCATAAACACCCTCCAAATTTCAAGTAAAAAGACCAAACTGTTCCTGAGATATTCAATATGAAAGATTACTAACATTCCCCTATCTATTCCATTATAAAAAATCTGGCCATCTTGTCTCTCCTTCGTGATCAAAGATGGCGATCAAAGAATCTCACGATCAAAGAATTTGCAGGTTCACAAACAAAGAATTAAAAATATTATAAATCAAAAAATTAAAGAAATTATGGTATACCACCATCATGGCTCAACAGAACAAAGCCCCCTGAGTAAAACCCACCCTCATTTGACATCCTAGGACACCCCATGGCTGAGAAAATTGATTTTTAATTTGGGCCATCTCATCCCTCTCTCATGATGCATGATCACGATCAAAGAATCTCATGATCAAAGAATTTGCAGGCTCACGATCAAAGAATTTGCAGGCTCATGAACAAAGAATTAAAAATGGTGAAACGCAAATTATTGACCAATTTGAACTGAACCAACGGCATGCTTCGATAGAATGGACCCTCCTGAACAAAACCCACCCTCATGTGTGTCTGTAGCCCACCCCTGAGCCGAGATATTAGTATTTTTAGGTCACGATGCAAGATCGCGATCAATGAATCTCACGATCAAAGAATTTGCAGGCTCGCAATCAAAGATCATTAGCGAGCCACGAATTAAGATTTTAAAAGCTTATAACTCTATTTTTTGACTGATTTGGATGAAACCAAAGTCATGGCTTGATAGAGCAGAGCCCCCTGAGTAAAACCCATCAAAGTTTTACTTCAGAAGTGACCCCTGAGCCAAGATATTTGTGTTTTTCCAATCGGAAAATAAAAAACAAAATGGCAGACCTCGCGATCAAAGAATTTTGAAAGTCCTCGGGGACAAAGATTCTTGAACTGTGAGGCTGAAAATTCTTTGATCGCCAGGTGGGACAAGATGGCCAGAACCCCCATTCTTTGATCACAAGATATACATATAAATTTTCCCATTGACTTATAATGGGAACTTAAAAGTGCCATAACTTTTGAAAGCCTTAATATTTTTTCACCAAACAAAAAGCAGCAGGTTCAGCCACCAAAGATCTTTCAAATGAGCCATCTTGCAGAGTGGCACACCACACAATGGCTGTGCATGACCACATTAAGAATGTCAAATGGTGCCTCCAAAAATAGATAATTTTGCATTTTTCAGCGTTTTCGTACATGAAGACCAGCAGTCCGACAGAAATGCAATTTGGCAGATCAAGAGATCTAGTGTGCCCCAATGCCTGTACCAAATGTCAGGCAAATTCATTTGAATGGATCCAAAGTTATTAACGTCCAAACTTTTGACTTTAGTATGTAACTGGCCGCTCAACCCATACTATAGAGGCGTGACCGCACCACTATAATATATATATATATATATATATATATATATATATATGTGTGTGTAATAGATAACTCACTCTTAGGTGTGTGGTCATGCTCTGATATACACACTCCTTGGTGTGCATTGCATACACGAGGTCATAGGCAAAGTGTGTCAACCACCCAAGGCATGCGCATATCAGAGCACAACCGTACATCCTAGAGTGGGTTATCCATCTTATAAAATGGTAAAATAGTTTTTTGGGAGGGGGTAAAAGTGCAGGTGTGCAGTTGTGCTCTGATATATGCACGGTCATGTGATGGTCATCCTCCAATAGGTTCCAAGCAATTTTCATACCCATTTTATAGTATATATATATATATAGTCATTGAAAAAACTTTGTTAATGAAACATTTAGCATTGATTGCACAAAGGCATAAGTATGGAAATGTGATGTTAGGGTTACCACCCCTACTACGCCACCCCCTATCCACACACCAACAGATGTTGGGGTGTGCCATGGGGTCATCAGGCCCAACTGTCAAAGCAAGTAGGGAATAGACATATCCTCCCCTCAATACCCTCACCAATGTCATTAATGAACATATTGAAGAGGACCAGTCCCAGAGCAGATCCCTGTGGTATCACGGTCATGACCTCCCTCTCTGTTGACTTGGCCCCACTGATGACAACCCTCTGCTGCCTCCTTTTTAGTCAGTTACCTACCCAATTTACTATGACCTTAGCTGCAATCAGATCTTCCATCTTCTTCAGCAAGAGTCTCTGAGGCACTGAGTCAGAAACCTTACTAAAGTTGAAGTAGAGCAAATCCACAGCATGGTGCTTGTCCAATTTCCTCATTATCCAATTAAAGAAAACTATCAGGTTAGTTGGAAAATACTCTTCTGCCATGAATCTGTGCTGTTTACTATCCTGAAGCATTACTTTTCAAATGGTCCTTGAAGTCCTCTTTGACCAGTGACTCAATCAGCTTTCCTACAATCTATCTAGCATAGTTAGAATGTTTGCGATACCATCCTAGTAAGATATATATCTGGGAAGAATGCAATAAGCTCATATTTATTGGTCTACAGTAGGTGTGGTCCCTTATATTTTTAATAGTAATAAGCTTTATTTATGAAGCGCAATTCTTCAAACCAAAGTGCTGTACAGTAATAAAATGATAAGAAATATTAAAACAATAAAGTAGTAAGAGTTCATAAAATGCTAGCAATACAGAATACAGATGAGTAAAATAGTGTACTTCCTAAATACTTGTTCAAACAAATGAGTTTTTAAGGCTGTCTTAAAGCTCTCCGCGTCCTGCACTCTCAAACTTTTAGTTGTCCAACCAGATGCCTAAGTTAATGCCAGCATGATACCACATATTTTTCAAATACTCCACAAACTATAACCAAATGGATATGTACAAAACATGTCAAAATATTTTAGAGTATGCCAAATAACAACTTTCTTGATTTAAGGGACCTTAAATTTCTAATCCCTGTTTGAATTCATACAATGTTAGAAACACTATCTGAACATCTGAAATATTTATTGAAAATTGCATAGAAAAATACAGCAATGAAGTACCTGGGCTACATACATCATTGAGGAGGCCCACATAACTCCATATGAAATAATAACTATTGTAATTTTGATGAAAACACACATGAAGTAAAATTATGCATATTAGGTTAAACCCTAAGAAGGTAAGGGGACCAAATATAACAATTATCATGTGCCAGATTAAGAGGTGGTTTGGGGGGAGAGAAGTAGGAGTTTGAGGGGGTGGGAAAGTGAGGGTTGTGGGGAGTTATGGGGAGGAAGGGGGTTGTTGGGGCATTGTGAAGAATTTTAGAAACCGTAGAGTGTTATATGGGTGAAGGAGAGGGAAGATCTGAGAACAGGAAGGGCTAAGATTGCCACTACTCAAAGATAGAAAAGTGTCAACGGGTAAGTCAGTGATGTCAAAAGAATTCAAAGTTTGTGGAACTCAAACCTTGTGGGATCCTAACTGATGCCAGTTACACCAACTGGAAGAGCATAGTGAGAATGTTTGAGATACCATCCCAGTAAGAAATATATCAATGAAGAAAACAATAGGCAAAACATTACTATAAGAATCCATGAACCAATAACCAATATTTCCTATTTGTCTAGAATACATTGACTAAATTTCAATAACTTTAAATTCATTTAAGAATCAGTCACCTAGAATAAAACTCTTACTGAAAAAACAGCTAGAGTAGAAAAAATATAGTTGGTTTATAGCACATTAAAATACTAAACAATACTTTAATAAATCGGTTTTAAATCCATGTTACGATTTAGTTTCCTTTGGGTCCCCTGGTTTCTTTCTGATGGATCCACCTTTTCTCTTTCTATAATAGGAGCCTTGTTCAGTCTTTTGCTTCTTATCTCAGCAATGGAACCCATTCAGTTCTCATAAACATCAAGTTATTTGGGTCTGAATCATGTGCCTCCATGAAGTGCACCCCAAATGGTGCATCCTGTCTTTCATTAATGATCGACCTAATGTGTTCTTCCAATGCATAAATGTTAAAAAAAAACTGTCTCCATGTGCTTTGGCACTAGGCAGAGGCTTTCTAGGCTATTCTTCCTCCCCACATTCCACACCCTTGATGGGGATACAATTGTTGATGTACCCTCCTTTAAATACCTTGGCGTCTGACTTGACAGGCACCTTGGCTTCTTTCAGCACATTGACACTATTCATAAAAACTCCACCCCATGCTTAGTGCCCTTTATAGGAATAAAAGCAATATCTCTTTACCTGTTCACCAGGAAATCATTTGAAAGATAATACTTCCCAGCTTTGATTATGGTGATTATTGTCTATGGTACTACACCCAAGTCCATTTTGCCCAGACTGGATACCCTCTTCCATTCCTTCTGCCAGTATGCCTTGGCTTGTTCTTCTCATACTCACCACTGTTCTCTATATTCTGATCTCTCCTTCCCTTCCTTAGTAGATTGCCGCCTAACCCATTGTGCCTCCTTCATCTCTAAATTCTGACTGTCCTCCTTCCCCCATCTAAGTTCTCTTCTCTCCCCTATGCCTCCTTCCTCTTTCTCTCTCTGTAACTCTAGCTATAGCTTCCTAAGGTTCCCTTCTTGTAAATCCCTTGTGGTAATGAATGCCTTCTCTTACCACTTTCAAAATATCTGGAACTCTCTTCCCCTTACAATTCACTCTGCCTCCTCCAAATGCTCTGTCCTTGTTACTCCAAGCCCACACATCTCCCACCTACAATTGCCCTTAGTCTAATGTCTTGCCCCCTTTCTCTTTCCCCACCTGCTGCCACTACCCAAGCTACTATATTACTACTACTACTAAATGTTTCAACCTCCAGACTCTTTCTCTTCCCCTTTTTTCCCCTCCTTTTCCCTTTTCCATTTCTCCTTTTTACATTACTTGCCTTCCTCCAACCCTTTCCTCCCTAACTCCCCTTCACTACTACCTTGAATCTATTCACACTCTCTTTCATCTTCTCCCTCCTTCCCCATTCCCTTCCCCTTCTTCCTTCTTCGCCTTTCCTATCACTTTCACTTTTTTCCACTCCTCTCCTCTCTTACTTTATTCCTAACCCTTTTCCATCCTTCCTCTTCTTTATATCAGCCATTTTTTCTTTCTCTCCTTTTCTTCTTTCTCTCTCTCCTACTTCCCCCTTCACCCTTTCCTTCCTTCCTTCAGTTTTTCTCTTTAGTTGCTTTTCCCTATTGCCCCTCCTGTTAATGTCATTTTTCTCACTGCACACCCTTGGAGTGCCAGCTGTTGTACGCCCATCATTAGGACACCAAACCTGCAAGTCATTCCCCCCTCCCCGAGGTCCACCCCCAGTCCAGGATTTAGAATACTAAGTAAGGGGGGTGGGGGGACAGCCCACCTTAATGAAATGCAATTAACGACTTGAGGGATTGGTGCCCTAATGATGAGGTGCACAACAGTTGGCACATTCTGAGGGTGGAATCCATTTTTCTACCTTATCCTGTACTGTTGTTGCAGCCTGAGTCTGCCTGATTACCCCACACCCCTGATGCTGTCTATATATCATGTTTTAGCAATTTGCCATTTATGTTAATGTATATAATATACATAGCTGTGCCTTTTGCTTATCAGATTACTGTGCTTTGCTTATACTATGTATTTATTCTCTCTCCCCTTCCCCCAGGACATACCTAGAAATTAGCTTTAAGGCTCAGTATGTATTTCCTGATAAATCTCTTTCAATAAATAAATAAATAAATAAATAAATAAATAATAAACCTAATGTTAAGCTGCCTCAGAGTTCTACCCACATAGATTATCTTACATCTTCACCCAAACACATAAACTACAAATGGTGTGGTATAACAAAGTAATTCTCTGGCCTCAACTTTAGTTCCTAATTCAGGGTAAGCAAATGCCTTTGCCTGTTGTGTGTACCAGCACATATTATAGTTACCACAACTGTAGATTCCCTTTGGTCTGACTAGGAATCAGGTGCTATGTTCTGTCACCTGGTTTGTGAACCTGCAGTGTGCAAGTTGGTCCCTAAGATTCCACCCTCTGGTGAACATAATATGTGAGTTGTCTCCAACTACCTGTACCAATAGCAAATGCCAGTTCCTAAGTACAATGTTACCAGTTTATGTTGCCATAATGTATAATTACACCCAGTCACAAAGGTTTCATTGTTCTAATCATTACAACTTTCCGTCCTTTTGTCATCAACATTCATGCCTATCTCACTCTCTCTCTCTGAGTAACTACATGTCTGTAATAAACAGCCTCTCATTATAACCAAAGGAATGAAGAACAGCACATGTAGTGCTACTCCACAAGAACTCCTCAAGGGTGGACCCAAGGAAGACTGGAGCAACTACAGGATGGTCAGCCTGACCTTGATAGTATCTAAACTTATGAAGACCATACCGGTGGAGAGGCTAGTGAAGTACATGGAGGAAAATGGTCTGCAGGACTGTATGCAGCACAGGTTCATGGTGGGCAGATCATGTCAAACAAACTTGGCTGAGTTCTTTAATTGGGCCACTAAGGCAGTGGACAAGGGCCTGGCAATAGATGGCATTTATCTATACTTTAGTAAGGCCTTCAATTCTGTGCTGCACAGGAGGCTGATAGCAATATTGAGGAGGCTAGGGGAATGGGAAAAACTAGTAAGATAGGCTGAATATTAGTTGAGGGACAGGACACAAAGGGTGGTGGGGGGAACCCTCCAGTACAAAGGAGGTCACCAGCAAGGTCCCACAAGGGTTGGGGTTGGGCCCGGTATTGTTTAATATATTTATAAGTGACATTGGGGATGGCATTCAGGGGAAAATGTGTCTATTCACAGATTACACCAAGAATACAAGAGTTGAGGGAGGACCTAGCCAGACTGGAGAGATGGTCAGGGATATGGCAGCTTGGGTTCAATGCCAAAAAATACAAAGTGATACACACCGGGGCAATGAACCCAAGAGCAGAGTACTACATAGGAAAAGTTCAGACAGCCAAGACTGAAGAGGAAGAGGACCTAGGGGTGGTATTACTAGTGATCTGAAACAGTCCACTCAATGCAAAAAGGCAGTGGCAAAGGCAAATAGGATGCTGGGATGTATAGCAAGGGGATTTAGTAGTAGGAACAGCAAGGTTATTTTGCCATTATATGGGTCACTGGTAAGACCCCATTTTGAGTATGGGGTGAGATATTGTCACCCATACCTAAAAATGGACATTAAAATGCTGGAGGGGGTTCAAAGGAGAGTGACTAAAATGATCAGGGGACAGCAGGATAGGTCATACAAAGAGAGGATAGGAGCCCTGAGGATGTAGTCCCTGGAGGAGAGAAAGCAAAGGGAAGATATGCTAGAGACCTTCAAATGCTTGAAGGGAGTAAACAGAGCAGAGACTGGGGGTCTCTTCAATAGGAGAGACAACACCACCACCAGGCGGCATAGCCTAAAGCTGGTTGGGGGGACTATACACGAGAGATGTGAGGAAACATTGATTTACAGAATGGGTGGTGTTTTCTTGAAATGAATTGCCAGAGGAGGTGATGGAGGCTAAGACAGTGGGATCTTTCAAAAGAGCCAGGGACAAACACAGAGTGAAATCATGGGATCAAGGAAGGGGGAGGGGAGAGGGGTAGGGGAGGCCAGGGGCACTGGTGTAAGGGCAAAGACAGGATCCTGTAACAATTCGAGCAGCCAAGATAGATCATGTGGTCTCCTGCTGGTTACTTTCATATATTCATATGTTCTCTGTTTGAATCTTTACTTCAGTTCTATGTCTTGTCTCTCATAATGCATCATGAATGAACAATTTCTCCTGATAGTCAAGGACTGGCTTAGTGGTATAGAACAGATCAAGAGATTTAGGGTCTGAGCATCTACCCTCATTAGACTATTACTCACAGTTCCTTTTTTGTATCACACACTCCTAAACCTCAAAAATTCATCTGTGCTCAAGACTACATCAAGGAAGTTCACAGAATCCCTACTGGTTGTGTATTTGAATCATAATTCCTAATTTTTTATGAAATCGTTCCATGAATTTTTTAAAAGTCCATTCATCATCCTTCATACACATACAATATCATCAATATAATGATACCATTTGTTGCTGTCTGTGTATGGATTTTTTAGAGAGTCAAGGACATACAGTCTCTCCCAGAATCCCATGAAGAGATCTACATATGACAGCACGGCTGAGGCCCCATAGCTATCCTATGTTTCTGACAAAAACAAAATCAAATTTAAAATAATTATGCCTAAGAATAAATTCCAGACACTCAAGGATGAATTTGGTTAGCATCTCTTGTCTATCAAGGCAGTTTATGAGGAAGAATTCATTGGCTCATGCCAGATTTAAGTGCAGAGAGAATATATAGTATGTCTGTTGTAACCCATAGATACTCCTGCTGCCATTTAAGGTCTTGCAGTGTCAACAAGACATCCATTGTATCCCTAAAATGTGATTGTAAAAGGTGACAATTACCTTTCAATACAAAATCCAGACATTTTCACAAATGATCAGTTAATGACCCCCATACCATTTATAATTGAATATTCCAATGAGTAGTCCAAGCTCTTATGTATCTTGGGAGCCCACAGAATGTATGTATTACAGATGACTCAGTACAGAAATTCAAACTCATTTTAAGTTATTTCACCCAGTTAAGGGATGTTTCCAAAAAAGCGTAGCAATTCACTTTTGTAACTCTTAGTAATGTCTGTTCTTAAATATTTCATAGTTATTCTGATCATTACACAGTTTTATAACCATTTCCCTATGAAATGGCAAGGCAAGGCAAGTTTATTTAAAAGACGCCCAATCCCAGAGGCTCTACAGAGCCGTACAATCCTTAAAACATTATATAAAACATTCAAATAAGATTAAATAAAAAATCACAAAACTATAAATAAATCATATTCTAAGCATCAAATGCTTGTGAAAATAGTAGTGTCTTCAAACGAGCCTTAAAAACATCTATAGTGGGGGCCTCTCTGACCACAGGGTAGTGAGTTCCATAGAGCAGGAGCCACAACGCTAAAGGCTCTGTCACCGGCTGAGTTCAGTCTTGCCCTAGGAACAGTCAGGAGGCCACTACTGGAGGATCAAAGAGGGCGGACAGAGGGAGTAGGTATTAGGAGAACTGACAGGTAACCAGGGTCCTGGCCGTGTAGGGCCTTAAAGGAGAAAAGACCCACCTTAAAGAGGACTCTCCACCTGACTGGCAGCCAGTGCAATTCATGCAATACTGGTGTAATATGACAGATTTTTTTCTGCCCATTCAATAACCGGGCAGCTGCGTTTTGCACCAGCTGCAGTCTGCGGAGAAGTCCTCCTGTGACCCCGAGATAGAGCGCATTACAGTAATCCAGCCTAGATGTGACTAAGGCATGTATCAAGGTAGGGAGGTCCAGAGGCGGAACAAGGGGCTTAATCCTGTTAATGTTTCTGAGATGGAAAAAACAGGTAAGAACCACGGAAGATATTTGAGCCTCCATGGTCAGATTCCTGTCCAGAATCACTCCAAGATTGCGCATCCAAGAGGAGGTCTTCAATGACACAGCCCCAAGAACAAGTCCAGTTGCTGCGTCAGAGGCCATCCTATCACGAACTCTGTTCGACTCCACTACCAATACTTCCATCTTGTTAGGGTTCAGTCACAACCAGCTAGAGGCCATCCAGTCATTTATTTCGGTCAGACAGATATTTAGCACATCCACTGCATTGGATGTTCCTGGGGCAAAGGACAGGTATAGCTGAGTATCATCAGCATAGCAATGAAAACTCAAGCCATACTTCCTAATGATCCCCACCAGGGGCAGCATATACACTGCAAACAACACTGGGGCCAGTACCGAACCCTGAGGGACTCCACAAGGAAGGAGACAGGGTATAGATGAGAAATTACCCATCATAACCCATTGCCTCCTGTTGGTAAGAAAGGACTCAAACCAGTTGATGACAGTTCTGGTGAGTCCACACAGCTCCCTGAGGCAGACAAGCAACACACAATGGTCCACAGTGTCAAATGCTGAAGAGAGATCGAGAAGAACAAGAATTGTCCTGTCCCCCCAATCCCTAGCCCTGAGGAGATCATTCTGCACCCGAACAAGTGCAGTCTCTGTGCTATGTCTGGCCCGAAAAGCTGACTGGAAGGGATCGTACAACTCGTGAGTCACGAGGTGCTCTTCCAATTGAAGCGCTACCACCTACTCCACCACTTTCCCCAAAAATGGGAGGTTGGAAATAGAACAGAAATTTGCCACGATCTCCGGGTCCAAAGAAGGTTTCTTTAAAAGGGGTCTCACCAGAGCCTCCTTCAAGGCATCTGGGAAGACCCCCTCAAGTAAAGAACACCGTACAATCACGGCAAACACAGGGCCAACAGAGTCAACGCATCTCATTAAGAAGCGCATTGGCACTGGGTCCAGCTCACAAAAGGTATGCTTCAAATTGGTTGCCACCTCGATAACCTCACTCACCTCCACTGGTCTAAACTCCCCACAACTCAGCGGAGTGCACTCAGTGCACATTTGGCGACCACTGTCAGCTATAGTATTGCTAGCTGAAGAGGCCCCCCGCGGATCACAGACACCCTGTCCGAGAAAAAATGAGCAAACTCTTCACAATCTTCATTTGAAAAAACCCTCCTGGGCTGAAAACAGACAGGATGAAGAAGCCTATTTACAGTCCGGAAGAGTGAAGCTGGTCGGTTCCTCCTGGCAGAAATCTCCCTGGACAGGAACACTGCCTTCTTATGGTTGATTGCCTTCTGATATACACGATAGTGCACACGCAGGACCAGTTTGTCTGCCTCCAAGTGGGACCTTCTCCAGCAGTGCTCTAATCTCCGACCCTTCTTCTTCATCTCCCTGAGGTCTCCATCAAACCATGGGGACCTCAGGTACGAAGTTCTGGGTCGTACACGGACAGGTGCGAGGGAGTTGATGGTGTCAGAGAGCACCCTATTATAGGTGTCAACCCCAGCACCAACACCTCCGACGCATGCAGCACCCATGCTAGACAATTTAACTGCTGCCAGAAAACCCTCAGGGCTAAGACCCCGCAAAGGGCGACAGCTAATCATCTCAGCAGGGGAAGGGCTTATAGCGGGAGCCCCAAGTGTGAACCTCACCATGCAATGATCGAACCAAGAAACCCGATCATTCCCAAGATCAGTGATCTCAAGCCCCAGTGAGAACACCAGGTCCAATATGTGGCCATCCTGATGGGTGGGTGCAGCAACAACCTGCATCAGTCCTAAAGAGGACATACTCTGCAGAAAGTCGCTGCTGATTCTTTGATTTCTATCATCCACCCAAACATTGAAATCCCCCAGAAAAATACATCTGGGGGATCCCAGTGTTTCACCAGCGGTGAACTCGGCAAACTCCTGCAGGAAATTCCCCATCGGGCCAGAAGGACGATAGATGAGGAAGATCCTGCAGCCTGCACCAAGGCCACCACAGATAGCCACACACTCAAAGGAACCCGGAGTTTCCACTGGGTGCACGGTGAAGGTCAGGCTGGATCTAAAACAGATGGCTACACCGCCACCCCTGTGATTCACTCTGGGGCAGTGCACCACGGTATACCCGGAAGGGACTGCGGCCTCAAAAATGGGACCTGCATCGTCACCCACCCAGGTCTCCATGATGCAAGCCAGATCGACCGATGAAATAAAGGCAGCAATAATTGCCATCTTGTTTCTGATCGACCTGGCATTGCACAGCACTGCCGTCAGAGGATTGGAGGGTGGTGCAGCCCCTCGGGTTACCTGACCACTCGGTCTGGTGGACTCCCTGGGGACAGGCACCAACCACGTCTGGCCTCTCCCAGATGCCCGTCGTAACCCAGGGCGCCTCCTGAACCCAACAACCTCTATCCTGCCATCGCCCATACCCGGATCACTCCACTGCCAATGATCAGCATGACTTCCTACAATCCCCACTTCCTGACAGCGTCTGATAGTAATATCAGACACAGGGAGAGGGACTGAGGGACGTAAGTCATATAGCAGTGAATGGCAATAGGTAATCCTAGCCCCCATAGATCCTCCTACATAATCCCTACTCATATCAGACAGTGAACACAAACCACTATTTAAACACAAGTTAAATAACAACAAAATGACTGCCTACCTACTTAGCCTAATAAAACTAATATATTAAAACAAACTCCAACTTAGCATTTCTTACCACAAATAAATCAATAAAACTACTTAACTTAACACACATTTAAAACTGTATCATAGACCAACCCATTTCCTTCTTCAATGAGACCAAATTTCCAGTACGGTGGCGTGGTGCGCTCTGGCAGCGGCGAGCAGCACTTGAATTTATGGGAAATAATGTCCCGGCCCCTTCAACAGCAATTACAGCTCCCCCCCACTCACACCTCCAGCAGGTAGAAGAAATCAACAAGCTACAGCACAGCCTCTCACACCGTGCAAGCTGTCAGAGGGCAAACGGAATTCGCCCGCGAGCAGAGGAGCGAGAATTGCAGGTTCCAGGCAGAGACTCCAAAAGACAGGTAAACGGCAGTCCAATACATCCAGCCGCTAACGAGTAGCGTTGCGATAAAACAGGCAAATGTACCCCAACATGGAGGACAGCCGCTTGCGAGCAGCGCTTGAATTTATGGGAAATAATGTCCCTGCCCCTTCGACAGCAATTACAGCTCCCCCCCCCCACACCTCCAGCAGGTAGAAGAAATCAACAAGCTACAGCACAGCCTCTCACGCCATGCAAGCTGTCACAGGGCAAACGGGCAATTCGTCCGCGAGCAGAGGAGCGAGAATTGCAGGTTCCAGGCAGAGACTCCAAAAGACAGGTAAACGGCAGTCTAATACATCCAGCCGCTAACGAGCGGCGTTGCGATAAAACAGGCAAATGTACCCCAACATTACACTCCTTATCTGCAGGTTTGATAACTACTTTCAGCATCTGGTTTAATTCCCTCAGCACTTTCTGTTCTGCCGGTGTTAAATTACTACAATAATTACATTTTCATTTTCAGTGAACTTCTTCCCTTCACTTTGCACAACTCTCACAAGAGTTTTTGCAGCCAGATTAAAAGAGAATGATCAAAAAGTAGACTTTACTTTAAAGGGGAGCAGTCTGTTCGTACTGTTTACTGCAGTACAGTAAATCATATCTGGATGATCCTGCAGACTCCCAAGCTAACATTTGCTACAACCAGAAATCCCAGAATCATCTGCAGCTTATGTCAGAGCTGGGCTGCAGCAGCGAGAGATTCAACAGCCTACAATGTATGTTAGTGCTTTTATAAGCTCCAATCAGATGCTAGCCAGTCACACTGTTCTCCAGGGGCTAAGGACAGTCCTCTTTGACTGTACTTAACCCTAGGAGAACAGTGAGACCAGCAAACAGAAGTCCAGATGTAATTCAGGCTTTTGACTCCTCCACAGTACCAGCCCACCTCTGATTTTAGCTGCAGGGTGGGGATTGTGGGATTTCTGGTTACAGCAAATACCACGGTGGAGTCAGGAGGATAAGTCAGGTACAAAGTAATATACAGCAGTAAACAATAAGCAAATACAATATATATACATTACACACAAACTGCAAGTTGGGACCAGCTCCACAGCTGGATGAAGTTGGGATCAGCTCCACAGTTGGGTGTGGGGTTCTTAGTTCTGACTGTTCCACTTTAAAAAGATGATTTCTCATGTTAATATTCTGCCCACTTAAATCAAAAATGTGTACATTCATATCATGATTTTCTAGTGGTAATGCATTTCCCCTACTTCTTCAAAATTATCAACCCATACATCCCCATCTTGATTATTTGCTATCCATTTAAGAGTTTCAGATTTTCAAGATTTATTTTAGCCTTGTTAGTGCAGGTAATCTGTTTCAGTAACCACTCAACTCCCTTACTGTTCCCTGACTGTTTTGAGATATCCAGAAATGGTGGGCTCAATTCTCAAAGCTCCCAACATGGCATAAGGGGCCTACACCACAAGGAATGCCACAAAGTGCAGTTTGCACCAAAAGATGCACCAGGAGTGATTTACAAATGTAGCCTGCGTCAAACACAGGTTGCATGCACCAAAGGGGGCTTGCACTATCCGTGCACCACAAAGTGGGCTGCAGCATGGTGCTAGGAGGCATGCGGCAGATGCAAGCTGCCACATACCCTAAATCGGGATTCTCAAAACTCTCCCAGAGGACAAATGTCTAAGCACTATTAGACCAGCCAGGGCTGGTCTAAGGGTACTTAGATGTGTGTCTTCTGAGAGGGTACAGTGCACCAATGTGACACAGTCCCCCATCCCTAGTCCCCTTTGTAATAAAGTCATTCATGTCCCCGGTGGCTAGTGGCCCCCAAGCCCCGCTCCACCTATTAATAGAATAATCCCCATCCCTAGTGGCTAGCGGTCCCTGATCCCCATATTAACAACATAATGCACATCCCTGGTGGCTAGAGGCCCCCCCAGCCCCAATCCCTTTATACTTAAAGTAATCAGTCACTGGTGGCCAAGCAGCCCCCACAAGCCCCAAGCCCCTTATTATTAAAGTAATCAGTCCCTGGTGTCTAGCAGAGCCCCCAAGCTCCAATCCCTTTATTATTAAAGTAATCATTCCTTGGTGATCTAGCAGACCCCCTCCAAGCCCTGATCCACTTATTAGTAATATAATCAGTCCCTGGTGGTCTAGCAGAACCCACTTCCTATCCCCAATGTGCCCATATAATAAAATAATGTCTTTTGCCTGGTGGTCTAGTGGACCCACACCCCCACCACTGCAGGTAGTGCTCACCATCCCGCTCCCACATCCCTAACCTGAGCCAGTGACTGGCACAGCCCTCCTCTCACCACCACGGCCAGCCACCAAGTGAACTGTCAAGGAGTGCTTACTGTATACAGTACATGCTCATTGATTAACAGCTGACTCCAGCTGTCAGTCAATGAGTGCATATTGTATACAGTACGTGCTCCTTGACAGTTCAGTCAGCGACTGGCCGTGGTGTTGACAAGAGTGCTGTGCTGGTTGCTGACTCGGGTTCAGGATGGGGGAGAGGAGTGATAGGCACTACCTGCAAGGGGGGGTCAACTGGTACCAGATCAATATGTTGTTTCAGTTATGCTGCAGTCAAAACTGCATGGCAGAAAGAGCACAGAGGAAAAGAGCGATGGGGTGCAGCATACTGCAAGGACAAAATAGTGAAGGCACAGTATCATACCCCTGTAGCTGATGGCTGGGAGGTAGTGATGCAGAGGATACGACCTCTGCTGGGTGGTAATCTGCTAAGCAGCTGCTGTGAGTGAGAGGGTAGAGCTGCTGGCAGTGGAGAGAAGTGGAGTGTGTGTGGACTGGGGTTTGAATCCCAGTCCCAGACTACCTGTGTGCTTTTTTTGTGGGTTTTTTTTTTTTACAGTGTTGTGCTTTTCATGATTTTTCCCCACCCGTGTTTCTCCCCATCCTGTAGTCGCCTCCCCCACGAA
Source organism: Neoceratodus forsteri (assembly GCA_016271365.2). Taxonomy (NCBI): domain Eukaryota; kingdom Metazoa; phylum Chordata; order Ceratodontiformes; family Ceratodontidae; genus Neoceratodus; species Neoceratodus forsteri. The sequence goes on from CM057450.1 coordinate 1,646,920,228, forward strand.
GGTGATTATCTAAATATGGAGGGTTCAGGGGCACAGCCCCCCATAATGAGGGTGTGCTGGTAGATCACCCCTCAGAAATCAATAATTGATGTATTCTCCATGCTTATATTCCTTCTCGGTGTTGTTACCGAGTGATAGAAATGTATTCGCTGTATTGACAGCACGGTATATTGCCGCAATGTTTGTGTCCATGACATTATGATCCCATGCCGGGTCCACTAGACCACCAGGCAAATATATCTTTCTGTTATATGGGCACATTGGGGATAGGGAGGGGGGGTCCGCTAGACCGCCGGGGTCTGATTATATTACTAATAGGGGGATCGAGGCTTGTGGAGACTGTCTGCTAGACCACAAGGGATTGGCAACAGTTCTGGGAGCGAAAGTTCTTTAAATTTGATGGACTGCATCTGACTAAAGAGGGAGTCAGTGCATTGGGGCAGAAGTTTGATGTCTTTTCAGAATATTTAAACTAGCAAATGGGGAGAGGGGTGCAGCATCCCATACGTCGAATGGGAAGAACACCTCTCCCCCCTCAGCTAGTGGTCAAACAGGAATTCAGCGGTTTGCCGCTCATTTGCATCACCAGGTAAGAAAAAGGTTTGTCTCCATACAACGCACAGGGTAATGCCAAACTTCACCCAACAACCAACACACCAAAATCTGGCCAATGGAAAATCATGTACACAAATGCTCACAGCCAGGGAAATAAGATCCCAGACCTGCAGGCAATAATGTCAGAGGCTAAACTGGACATAGTAGCAATAGTGAGACGTGGTTTACCAGTAACCACACTTGGGAGACTTCAGTACCTGGCTATGTTGTTCAGAAGAGACCGAGGTGCAAAAAGGGGGGGAGGAGCGGCCCTGTGTGTTAATGGAAATATCAAAGCTACAGAAATTCAGAATACACATAAGGAGCCAGAAGAACTGTGGGTCACCCTGGAAACAGGAAATGGGACAGCCATAAGAACTGGGGTTGTCTACAGGCCCCCAGACCAGAGGGAAGACATAGACACATTACTGTTAGAAGATATACAAACATGACAGCTAAAGGGAGGTTCTGATAATGGAGACTTCAACATGCCAGTATACAGATTGGTCAATACCAGCATGAACATCTGCCAGAACTAGACTCATGCAGATTCCCTGCAGGGGAGGGCCTCAAACAACTGGTACAGCAACCCACAAGAGACAGGGCTATCCTAGATCTAGTACTGACTAACAAAGAAGGGATCACAGATCTCCAGGTAGAAGGTCACCTGGGAGCCAGTGACCATCACATGGTATGGTTCAATTTGGATACTACATCTAAATCATCCCATTCCAAGACAAAAGTATGGGACTTCAGAGGAGCTGACTTTGATAAGATGGCCAACAGAGTTAAGCTAGCCCTGGCAAAAAGAAACACAGGTGAGGGGGTACAGGCAAAGTGGGCAAGCATTAAGGATGCAATACTTGAAGCAACATCCCATTGTGTTAGACAGAAAAGGAAGTGCAAAAGAAGAAGGAAACCACTTTGGTTCTCAAATACAGTAGCAGAAAGATCAGAGCCAAAAGGCTGGCCTTCAGGAAATATAAGGAACACAGCGGATGAAGATAGGAGGCATACCAAACTGCCCTAAGGGAAGCAGGTAAGGCAGTAAGGCAGGCAAAGTCCCAAACTGAGGAAACACTAGCACGAGCAGTAAAGAAGGTGACAAGACTTTCTATAGATACATTAGTGAAAGGAGAAAGTCCAGAGGGGGTATTGCTAAGCTTAATGGAGAAAAGGAAGCACGAGGAGGAGGACCCTGTAAAGGCATCTATCCTAAATAGATACTTTTGCTCAGTATTTACTGAAGAGAAGGTAGGGCAGGGCCCACAGCTCAGCATCATGGACACAGGGGAGGGAGGTGAGCACTACTCCCTTCACAAAGAAAGGGTCCCACAAGAGCTACTAAGCTCAGGTGGATAAGGCAATGGGACCTGATGGCATACATCCCAGGGTACTTAAGGAGCTAAAGGAGGAACTAGCAGAGCCATTAGCAGTATTGTTTAGTGAGTCTCTGAGCACAGGAGAGGTCCCAGAAGACTGGAGAAGGGCTCATGTGATCCCGCTCCACAAGAGTGGTAGCAGGGAGGAGGCGGGGAACTACAGACCGGTCAGTCTTACCTCAGTAGTGGGCAAGATTATGGAGGCACTCTTAAGGAAAGGATAGTGCAACACCTGGAATCCATAAGGGCACAGGATCCAGGACAGCATAGGTTTACAAAAGGAAGGTCCTGTCAAACTAATCTCATAGATTTCTTTGACTGGGTAACCAGAGTGGTGGACCAAGGGGAGCAGTTGATGTCGCCTACCTTGACTTCAGCAAAGCTTTTGACACTGTTCCACATAGAAGATTGATAAATAAGCTGGGTAGGCTCGGGTGGTCAGAAGTTGGTCAACTGGGTGGCAAACTGGTTGACGGGCAGAAAACAGAGAGTGGTGGTAAATGGTATACAGTCAGAAGAGATGCAAGTCACAAGTGGGGTACCTCAGGGATCAGTCCTGGGGCATGTCTTCAACATCTTCATTAGTGACCTTGCAGATGGACTAGAGGGGTAAGGCTTGTCTGTTTGCAGATGACACCAAGATCTGCAACAGAGTAGATGATCCAGATGGGGTGGGCAGAATGAGAAGTGATCTGGATAAACTAGCAGAATGGTCAGAAGAGTGGCAACTGGGATTTAATGCAAAGAAGTGCAAAATCATGCACATAGGGAAGAGAAACCCTGAAGCCACCTATAGGCTGGGAGGGGAGTTGCTAGCAGTCACAAAGGAAGAAAGAGACTTGGGCATCATCATCACTGATGACCTAAAATCATCCAAGCAGACCTCTAAAGCAGTAGGTAAGGCTAGGGGGGTGTTAGGGTGTATTAGTAGGGGTATCACAAGTCATAAGAGGGAGGCATTAATCCCTCTATACAAGGCACTGGTTAGGCCCCATCTGGAATACTGCGTGCAGTATTGGAGGCCACACCTTCACAAGGACATTAACAAAATTGAGGCAGTCCAGAGAAGGGCAACCAAAATGGTGCAGGGACTGCATCAGAAGACATATGAGGACAGATTAACGGAGCTCAATATGTATACCCTTGAGCAAAGGAGGGAGAGAGGTGATATGATCGAGGCATTCAAACACCTTAAGGGCATAAACAAGGTGAAAGAGTCTAACATGTTTAAATATAAGAAAAATAGCAGGATAAGAGGACACAGCATGAGATTAGAGGGAGGCCGATTAAGGGGGAATGTGAGGAAATTCTTTTTCACAGAAAGGGTGGTGGATGCATGGAATGGCTTACCACAAGAAGTGGTGGCTATGAATACAGTGCAGGGCTTCAAACAGGCATGGGATAGGCATAAGGAGCAATACACAAATGACTATGAATAGATAGGCCACTGACAGAGCAAAGGCCGATGGCACATTTATAAGGTAGAAAAAGAAATGGGCAGACTGGATGGGCCTTGCGGTCCTTATCTGCCGTCAACTTCTATGTTTCTATGTTTCTATTATCTTAATAATAAGGGGATCAGGGCTTGGAGGGGGAATCCGCTTGACCACTATGGATGTCCTAGAGTGGCACATGGCTGCCCCATGGCTTGTGGCAAACCCTCCGGATGTGCCATCTGTTTGCACGTGGCCACAGTTTTAACTTCCATCTCTTGTTTCCCACTCTTTTTTCACCTCCCCCCTTTCTTCCTTTTTCCTCCTTTGGGATTGACATTCATACATTAGTAGTAAGCTTAGAACTAAACATTTATCGATATGAACTTGTAAGTGTTGCCCTTGTGGTTTTTTTATGTATTCAATGTTTTTATACTACACCTTTTATTGTATCTTATGATGTACAATATGTAACATAGAATTGTTCACTGTTTTGGAATTTGGTAACACTATTTCTATGATTGCTTACTTGAATCACATGATTATGACATAATGAATTTCAAATTATGTAAAGAAGATATGGGTATTTAAATTTGATGGTTGTGCTTTCACTCCACCGCTTGATGAAAACGAATTGCTCCCTTAAAGCTCCGGGACATGTTTCAGATGCGGAAGCTTCAACAAAGTTTTTGAGCATTTCACGAGCCGTGTGTTCATCCCTGCTTTATGTGTTCCCTCAGAAAAAGTAAACTGGGCCGAACCCTGCCGTAACCTCGGGTCATGGCCCCAACAGCTGCCATCCCTCAGGGATGTACTAGAATGTGCACTATGTAGCCATATCCACCCCCATGGTTCACACATGCCACAGAGGTTCAGAGATGTTAGGGCTGGATGTTAGGGTAGGACCTGTACCAGCCAATGTCCCCTGTTATAGTGCTATATTCTACATCCCCAATGGACATGTCCAGAGGGGCAGGGCAATCAACGTAGGTGTGGCAGACTCTCCATACTATACAGTTTGCAGTGACCCCATTTCAGGCTATGTATCCCCAGTGCCCTGTAGTACGACCTTCAATCCCATCACTTGGCGCACCCTCCTCGTGGTGCTGTACATAACAGAGTACCCATACCCACTCTTGCCCATGTCCTCCAAACGAGATGCCCCTATAAGGGACCACCCAAGGGGCCTGGCCAATTCTGTACCCACATAATAAAGCAAGCAATGCAGTAGGCTGCAGAAGAGTGCAAAATTCATAAGTACTCAAATAGCACAGGCAAGACCATAACAACAGCATCTCACATAACACACTCATATAAACATTGCACAACAGGGGAGGTGTCCATCTAGGGATATATTGAAAACAAATGTCTGGAATATGGTCCAGGACCCCCTTGTAAGCATCAGACCACATCAAAGTGTCCCAGCTATTCCTCCTGTGATCCAGGTGTCACCAATGCTGCAGACCATCCCTGATGGGGTGCAGTGGTTCACCATGGCTGCCTAAAAATAGTAACAGGGTCTGGCTTGGTGCAGAGCTTGCTGAATGAGTCCATGGCATCCAATGAGTACTCTGTTCTGTATCCCTCAATGTCCTGGAACAGAATACAGTTTTTCATTATGGTCCACCTCTCATAGATGGTGTGCATGAGGGATTTGGCATGCAGCCGGGCCTCCAGGAGATGTGTCAGCGCAGTGTCTTTCCCAGTCCATGTTTGGTGTGGATCTTTTCTAGAACTGACTCCTATACCCAATCTTCCCTGTTCCTTTTAAGTTATCTCAGAGCACCTCTGGGAAGTAGGTTTAGTTCTGTGTGGGGTACTTCACCTTCATGATGGTGAATGAACCTCTCCACCTGGCATGACTTGGGTATCAGTCATACATGGCCTCATGGGGCCTTTCCTCACTGCAGCTACTGTCCCATATGGTAATTAGTGAGGTGGGTTATTTCCTTGTCTGTATCCCCCACGGGTGGTGGGCTAATGCTGGTAGCAGTCCTATGGTGCCATGTCTTCTTGCCCTCTAATGCACCACATTTCCTGGTCCAATGTCACCTTTATAACCCCACAGGAGGCAGTACCATCATGACAGTCCCAGAGATCATGAGGTCCTTGCCATGGCTTGTTGGGTCACCTGTGTGTCTGTAATGGCTCCACACTGCTGTTGGTCCAGGGAGGCAAGTTCCCTTGCTGTGCCACTCCATGGCCATAGCCACCCCTCCAACTCTGTTTGCTGATCACCAGGGCTAACAACCCCAGCTTCTTCCTCCTCTCCATCAACTCCCTGAAACGTGGACATCTCACATGGTGCTGTGACCGGCATCACAAGGAGCCCCCTGCTCCAGTCACCAGCCTCTAATGCTCCACATGTCCCGATGGGCTCTACCATGGATGCAGTTGCTGTCATCTGTGTTCCTGGCACCCCTTGCATAGACTTTGTGTGATGACATTGGGGCCCCTGTGGCTGTACATTTCACAGCAAGAATGCACCTGTGGGACAGGGTCGTTGCTTGTCTCCTTCCCTGCCCCCAGCAGCAGCCATTCCATTGTCACTGGGGGTGCTGTCACTTCAGATGGGTCTCCATGCCTGGCTATTATGACACCCTGTGAATAAAACACACTGATTAGTGTCTATCCCATCATATACTGTACCCTGCCTTAACACACCACAGCATCTGCCCCTATACTCTACTGTTAGCAAGCACTGCAGCACACTGTCATTCATATCTGTCAGGGTATGCGCCCTTTCCATTTTGCAATGTACTCTGTATCTGCCCGGTAACCATCAGTTGAGGTGGTTATCATGTGATCCCTATTCTTAGGCCACTTCTGTGTAGCATGCCAGGTGTGGTGCTTGCACAGGTCCCTATGTGTCCCTTGCTGCCAACCCCCCAATGATGCAGTAACTTCACTGGACAGGTACCACAGGCACTATCCCTTACTGCAAGCAAAACAAAGTGCTCCACAGTGAACTTCTGTGCTCCAGTAAACTAGCAATAGTGTAAAACAAGAAGCTAGGCAGCAGAAATCAGCTGCATAAACTTTTTATTCAGCAAAGGTACTCGCATAATCATAAAACAGCAGCAGCAACGTAGTAGCAGAGAGAGACTAAAGCACCCTTGACTGGTTATGTGAGTACCTTTGTTGAATAAAAAGTTTATGCAGCCAATTTCTGGTGCCCAGCTTTTTGTTTTACACTATCCCTTACTGCCCTGTCCATTCATGTGGTGGAAGGGGTACTCACCAAGAGTTCTCCACTGCAAGCACAGTTCAGATTCACATGTGCAAGAACAAGGGGACACAATTTGAAGATAGAGGGGGGATGGCTCAGGGGCAATGTGAGGAAGTATTTTTTCACAGAGAGGGTGGTGGACACATGAAACAGCCTTCCTGAGGAGGCTGTGGGGTCTAAAACTGTGGTTGAATTCAAGAATGCATGGGACAGACAGACATAAGGCAATTCATGGGGGAGGTATGAAGAAATAGGCTGTTGGTTAACTAGGATCTGCAACTTATCCTGTAGGTAGGGAAATGGGCAGACTAGGTGGGCCAAGCGGTCCTTATCTGCTGTCAAAGTCTATGTTTCTATGTTTCTGTGTTTCTATGTCAAAGGCACTTGAAGTATTGGGGTCACACTTGGGTATACAGACTACCAAACAGATAAGCCATTTGAGTGTTTTCTGCAGTGGGATTCTAGCATATGTATGGATCCTGACTCTGGGCTTCATTCAGCTCCTTGCTCATGATGTCATCCTGACACCGAAAGCCAGCTGGCTCCCTGTGCATACCACACACCCTTTGGGTGGCAAACCTATCACAGGCATGGACCAGGGTGGGTGGTGATAGTTTCTGCATACTGATGGGGGTATGGCATGCATCAGGGCATGCATCTCACTTTCTCCCACTCACAGCCAACCCCTTTCAGAGTAACTCACATGGCAGGATCCATCTCATTCTTGTGTGAGGCAGAGCCTTGATCTGTGGTGGTCACAGTGGCAGTGACCGGGATGCATGGGCAAACATGGACTGTACTGCACTCCAGTATCGTGATATGTACATGACATTCCTACACACACTTACAATGCCCATACCAGACAGGTGACAACACTGCAGTGTGGATGGTATGCCTACATGGTCCCTACATAGGTGGGCCATGGGACATGGGCATGGATGTCGTATTGACAGCATGGCACCCATAACTGTAGCCCTGTATGTTATGCAACACTGTTGCCATATTGGCACCTCTACATGCTTGACCATGCTTGAGTATTGGGGAGGTGATGTGGATCATCATATACTGTATGTTGGGGTCAGTGGACCCTCCTATGCTCTGCTCCTCAGGCCTCAGCATGCCCCAATGCACCACTCCATCCACATGTAGACCTGCTGGTGAATACTGTGTGATATGTGCACCTCCATGGGTGCACTCCTGCACACCCACCACTATGCTCAATTCAGGCATAAATAGCCATGTTGGTGAACAGAGACCTTAGTAATTAAGGATGTCTGTGGTCAAGCTTATCACAACTCAGCCAAATTATGAGATAAAGATCCCCTTTTTAAAATCATGGAATGAAGAAAGAAAGTGAGTAAGAATACAGAATTACTTTAAAATAATTTGCAGACTCCTTTGAGCAGCATTTGGGAGGTGGTGTGCTGGGTCACTTTTGCTTCAAACATTGGTCACACACCAGTAGCAACCCTATAACATTTAGGAGAAATGTGTGGGAGACACAATTAAATGTCAATGAATAAGTCATGATCTAACTTTCAACAGTGGAGCCCAAAAGGATGCTGCACAATACTGTAGAATTGTACAACAGAGCCACTACAGGAAACGGTGTGATTGTAATGCCAGTTAATCCCTTTTGTCACAGGAAAAACAAAAGGGAAGCACTCCTGAGTATGGCTCATAGAATATTTTTACTAGCAGGAAAATTACACAGTGCATAAAGTGCAACATAATTATTTCAAATATCTTAGTGCATTGCAAATTGGACCAGACCACTCCACTCCACAGGCCAGAGCACTTTGAGGCATTGCACAACTCTTCCTCAGGGGGCATGGCCAAACATGTACTTCACATCCCTTAAATAATTACAAATAAAGGTGTTATAAATAAATTAATGAATAAAATCCCTCAAGGGGGCTAATGCGTGCCATCTCAATGGTGAACCATGACATCATTATTAAAGGATCAGTATCCATTTTAGCACCAAATAACTATGGTTACCATGCCGTAATTCATCACTAAGAACCACACAATACATCTCCTAACACAATATAAATAATTAATTGAAACACCTAAAAAATGAGGTGAAAGTGACTCAATGAGCAAGATAAACCTGCATGTCCTACTGTTGTTGATAAATACAAATACAACCAATCATCATTCATTCTATTGCAAGCAGCATTAGGGAGGGGGTGCACTGGCTCATTTTTGCTTCATACATTAGCCACACACCAGTAGCAGCCTTATAAAATTTAGATGAAATGTATGGGAGATGCAATTAAATGTCAATAAATAAATCAGGATCTACCTTGCTACAGTGGAGCCCACAGGATGCAACAAAATACTGTAGAATTGTACAACAGGGCTGCTACAGGAAACAGAGCAATTTTAATGGCAGTTAATCCCTTTTGTCATGCAGGAATCTGCAACACTACATTGCAGCCTGGCAGACTCCACTGTACAGTATGCTCTTGGTTACTAAATGATCAGAAAAAAAGGGTCCATCTCCTGCTTAGGATGCTCCCTAATGGCCACCCATGAGCCCTTTATGGACCAGCACTCTGTTATTAGAAAAATAAATCCAGAGAGGGGTTTCCACATATGATGTGTAGAGAGGTAAAGCATTGGTATCATAGCTCATGTTGGCATGTTCAAATTGAAAGAGTAGGAACCTGATCAACAAGGGGGTCACCATGCAGTTGGTGGTCAGGGTAATCACAAGTCTTCCAAATTATAAAACCAAGAACCCCTTTTAATTTCATGGAACGATGAAAGAAAGTGAGAAAATAGAATAATTCTAACATAATTTTCAGAATCCTTTTAGCAGCATTTTGATGGAAGTGCACTAGGTACTGCTTGCTTTTAATATTGATCACACACTAGTAGCAACCCTACACAATTTAAGAAAAATGTATGGAAGATATGATAAAATCTCAGTTAATGATCCAGAGTTGAGCTCACTATGTTCTTAATTACATCATGACCAGGAGAGGTGAGGCCATCTCCTATTTTGTATGCTTCCCTATGGCCTCCAGTGAGCCCCTTATGGGCCAGCACTCTTTAAAAAAATAATAAGGTGAGAAAGTCATTTCCACATGAGATATATAGAGAAAACAGTGGTATCACAACTACGCTGGCATGTTAAAATTGAAAGAGTAGGTACCTCACCAAAGAGTGGGCCACCTTGCCATTGGTGGTGAGGCTCATCACAACTTGGCCAAAGTAGCCCACTTGTTTTTATTGCAAATTCATTAAGGAAATAAAGACGCGTATAAAAAAGAGATTTAATTTAACAGTCATAGTCCTTACTCCTCTTACTGACAATAAATCTCAAGAAATTCTGTATGTGGCTCAGACTACTATTTTAAACTTTATATTCTAATAAAATCTTATAATCATCTCAAAAGTCATTCATAGCTATCACTGACCAGGCCATGCAACCGCATCCTTCCGTCTTAACATTATCATTGAATTAATTGGACTACTTCAGGTGATTGAAGCATTAAAATGAGAAGTTCCCACATTTGGCCATATTCGTTTGATTGATTTACGTTTATGTAATGTATTCTTTCCATTCTATGCATTCCGATCATAACGTTGATCCAGATATGAATATGGGGGGGGGGGTCAGATCTTTCCATCACTGGAGAAAGCACTTGTATCCTGTGATTAACCCTATTTGTATGAGTTTAGATCTCTAGTTTGGTATTTTTATTAATGGGCCTCCCTGTACAAGAAGCATCCACATTTCCTGTTTCATCAGGTTTACTCCTGTACTTCTTGAAATAATTAATAAAACCTCAGTCCAAAAGTATACAAATGCAGACAATTAATTAACATGTGTTCTAGAGTACCGATATTATTGTGGTATCTTGGACAGGCATTAGTGATATTTGGATTCATTAAATGTAATCTGTGCGGTGTAAAATAAAGTCTATGGGCCTGATTCTAGAAGGGTTACACCTGGTGTAACAGCAGTTGCGCCAAGCAGAATGGCGCATGTAGCAACTTACACCAGCAGTTACGACATGCCCGATTCTACAAAGTCACTTGCATTGAACAACTGTTATGCCACATAAACCCCCCTGCGACATGGCCCTAGGGGGTTTATGGCAGCAGTTGCACCCCATTCTAGAAGGGCAGCCACAAAGTGCCCACATCAGAATTTTACAAGAACCCCTGGAGGAGATCCGGCAACATAAGTTATACCAGCATTTAGCTGGTATAACTTATGGACACCCCCGGGGGTTCTGTAGACCCGTCGGCTGTCCAGCTGGACAGTGCACAGTTGCCCTCTGCCCCTATGTCCAGAGCACCCCAGCAGGGCCCCACAGGGCTACCCAAACACCCAGCCCCCCAAAACAGCCATTGGCAGAAGCCCAGCAGGGTGGCGCTGCCATTCCCCCACCTGTGCCCTGAACCGCGAGTCACCCACTGCATATGTGGCAATAAGCCAGCCCTGGTAGTCTAGTGTCCCCTCTGAACTGTACATTAATAAATTAAAACAAAATCCCCACTTCCCTGGTAGTCTAATGCCCCCCCCCGAACTGTACATAAAGAAATTGAACAAAATCCCCATTTCCATGGTAGTCTAGTGCCCCCGAACTGTACATAATGAAAATGAACAAAATCCCCATTTCCCTGGTAGTCTAATGCCCCCCAAACTGTACATAAAGACAATGAGTGAAATCCCTGCTTCCCTGGTAGTCTAGTGCCCCCCCTGAACTGTACATAAAGAAAATGAACAAAATCCCCATTTCCCTGGTAGTCTAGTGGCCCCTACCCCCTACCCAGCCATGCCAGCCCACCTAGCACCCCCATCCATCCCCAGCTGGTGACTGGCACAGCCCACCTCTCACCTTCATGGCCAGCCGCCGACTGAGTGTAGTATTAGCGCTACTGCACAGACGCGCTCAGAAATTAGTTGAGATGATATGCTTGGCACTTAGAGAAGTGAAAATTTTAATCAGAGTGGACATATCTTTATCTACAGAGAGGTGGCCTTATACTTTACACCTCCGCTCCTTCACCTCTCTTGCACTGGCCACTAGCTCCTGTCCGCCCTCACCCCCTCTACTCCCCCACTGCTCTTTCTCCTTCCCTTCTACCCATGCTTTCTTTCTTCCCCCCTTCCCCCTCCCCAGACAAGACATCCCATTTGCCACCATAATAACCCCCCCAGGCTTGACAACGCTTAACTTAGGCAGCAACCTGTTTCTCATGCCCTTCCCTGAATACCTCCTTCTACTCTTGGGGTCAATGTATCATACTACCAGGAATGCATACAGTTTAGGATAATGTTAACACTCTGTTTATTTACTGTTCCATGGTATGTAATCCATTATTACAATCCTCTGTGTTGATGTATTGTTTGTATTAGTTTGTCTATTCTGTGACTTGGCATCTCTGTAAACGAGTTTCTAGCTCAAAGGTCTTAATCCTAGTAGCAATAAATAAATAAATACATTCCGTAATATATTTATATAAAATCCCTTATTTGTAAGAAAGTATAAAAATGAGAATTCAGAAGATGGAATCCATTTCCTATATGCTCAAAATCTACACAGTTGTTATTGTTTAGAAGTTGTCCCATTTCTCTAAGCCCCTTTTTATACCAGATTATAAAGTTAGAATCGATTGTCGAGGGTAAGAAGTAACTATTTACAGTAATTCTATAGGGGCAAATACCGAGCACTTTAGAAGGAATTTCCTTAATTTACACAAAGTGTATCAAATTGAGATTGTTGTGTATGAAGTAGACAATTCTCTTTTATGTAGCTGATTTTTTTCTCCATTAAAAAGGTGTAACTTGATATCATTATACCAAGAGTGGGAAGACTTTATAGAGGCCATATTGTTTTGATCAGTAGCCTTAAACCAATCATAAATGGTGGCTAAATTACCAGAAAAATAATAATGTTTAAAATTTGGTAGGGTGAATCCTCCATTAACATAACTTGCATATAATTCTGTTATTTTAATTCTTGGCTTTTTTTCACTTCCACATGAATTTTTTAAGTGAGATATACAGAGCTTTCAAAAAGGAATTTGGTAGGAGAATAGGGATGTTCTGAAAGAGAAATAATTATTTCAGGAGTACCGCCATTTCAACTGTATTAACCCGCCCAATTAAAAGTAAAGGGCAAAGACTGCCAGTGTTCAAGATTTTTTTATTCTGGCCACCATGGGGGCAAATTTAAACTGAAGTAAATTAGTACCTTGCTTATCAATATGAATCCCCAAATAATTTATTTTATCAACTTTCCTGACATGATAATCATTTACAGATTTAAACTGGTTCTTATGATTTATTGATTCCAAAATCTCTGATTTAGCCCAATTTATTTTAAAGCCTGATATTATTCAGAATTTTTCTAAAACTTGTATTATTATGGGGAAAGAACTATTCAAATCTACTGTATATAGTAAAATATCAGTATACAAGCTTAGGCAATGATCAGTTTTATTAATTGTGACCCATATATTCCTCATGTTGACGAAAGGATGTGGCCAAGGGCTCTACTGCTATTGCAAAAATTAAAGGTGAAAGGGGATATCCCTGTCTTGTTCCCCATTTTAAAGGGAAATTAGGGGAAGTAACATTATTGGTTCTGATTCTCACCACCAGGAGTACAGTATCGTTATCCATCTACTAAAATTTGGGCCAAAACCGAACCTACCCAAAATCTCCTTAATATATACCCATTTGATCTGATCAAAAGCTTTTAGAGCATCTAACATCAGAAGTGATAGATCTTTATCTCTACAATGATCAATTATATTTAATGTACATCTTATATTTGCTTTCATATGACTACCTTTAATAAAACTATTTTGGTCTGGGTGAATAGTAGAAGGTAATACCATCTCCAGCCTAGTGGCAAGAATCTTAGCCAGAAGTTTAGCATCCAAATTGATCAGGGATATGAGATGATAAGAGTGGGTTATACTAGGATCTTTCTCTTTTTTTAAGAAATAATATTATGAGTGACTCCTTAAAACATGTAGGCATTTGACCTGTGGTAAATATATTGTTGAAAAGAGTTAGTAAATGGGGAGAAAGAATTGGTGAGAGCTGTTTGAAAAAATCCATGGGGAGACCAACCGGCCCTGGAAATTTTCCTGTTGAGAGTTTATGCACAGCATTATTAATTTCTTTAATCAAAATAGGTCTCTCCATCATAGTTTTATGTGCTTGTGAGATCTTAGGCAAAGTGATCCTAAAAAAGAAGCAGTCCATTTCAGCTGCCGTGTATTCAGTCTTAGAGGAGTACAAATCCTGATAAAATTCATAAAATATTTTATTGATCTCTACAGGTGATTCTGTAATAGATCCATTTTTATTTTTAATATTATAAATAGTAGATTTGGCTTTTTGGGATTTAATTTGCCAAGCTAGAATCTTTTCCTGTTTTTCTCCCATAATGTAATATTTGGTACTTGGGAGAAGAATCTGTCTTTTGTCTGTTTCTGCTGAGACTTTATTATAACGTTATCTCAATAGGATAAGCTCCTGCAATATTGCATGTTGCATGGATTGACTCCTTTGTCTGAATATGACATTACAGATTCTTTAATAGTCAAGATCTGTTTTTATTATGTTTAATAGAAAATGATGTACCAGCTCTCTGAATAACCACCTTAAAGATGTCCCACCATATAGAGCAAGAAGTGGATTCTAAGTTATGTTGAAAATAGTTTTCAATTTCCTTTTTAATATATTCAATAATGTTTTTGTCCTTCATTAACAAAGGATCAATCTGAATTTATTAGATTCCACCGTTTCAATTACATTCAATGTTAAGATAGTAGGAGCATGGTCTGAAATATGAATACGAAAGTAGTCATTACTGGTTACTTGAGACATTAATGTACTAGATATTAAGAAATGATCCAGTCTAGAGTAATGTTGGTAAGTTGGGGAGAAATATGAACATTTAAGTTCATTCAGGTGATGATGTCTCCATGTACAGTATCTATGAGGCTGTAGTCCTCCATAAACTGAATTACTTTTTTGGCAGCTTATGTAATCCTATCTCTGAGGACACTAGTTTTATCTAAATCCAAATCCAAATTAATTTTAACGTTCCCAGCTATAATATAAGTTGCAGAAAAGGATGCTATTTTTAGAAATACTGTACCTCATCAAAAAATTGGAGGGAGTTTTCATTGGGTCCATAAAGATTAATAATTGAAAATTTCTGTATTTTGAATCTTTATTTCCACAATAATAAATATCTCCTGTTCATCCAATACAGATCTAAGGATTTTAACATCAAAACCTCTATGAAAAAATAGATACCCCTCTAGCATTTAAGCCTTGGCCCCATAATTTAGAATAGTAATCAAAATCCTGCATCTGGAGATGAGGTTCTTGCAAAAGAATACAGTTCACTTTATGTTTTTTTGCATAGTTAAAAATGTTTTGCCCTTTAGATCTATCTTTCATTCCCTTGACATTCCATAATAAACAGTTTCAATTACTAGCCATAAGCCAGTTTGTGTAATGACAGTTATATTACAATCTGAGACAGAAATGATGTTATGTGACTTCCAATCATGTTTACAAACCAAGTCTCTATATACTATATGCAATTAAATAAACTTAATCTTTTTCCCAATACCTTCCCCCCTTACCCCATTAGCCTTCGATACCAGACTACCAATTTTATTTGTATTCAATTTGTTCAAACATATATCTAGTGCATGATAGAAAACAATACCAAATCCTTTACCCCAAAAAAATATTTTGACCTCAAAAGCCACTGTGTGAACCACGCCACCCCCTCCAAGGGTGCAGTCTCAGTAGCTCTCAACAGTAAGAAACAGACTGCCAATCATTGTAGTATATTGCTCTAATCAGCCAGGTTGCCTTGAATTTGTAGCCAATCATCAGCAAAACCTGCTCTGAGTGCTGTCCCCCTGCACACCCCCCCCCCATGATTTCAACTGTGTTGACTCTAAGAGGTTTAATGTACCTCTCACTGAAGCCCTGCCATAGCCAAAGTAATCTGGGAATCAAGGAACTTGAGTAGAAAAAAAAAAACAAACAAAAAAACAGCAATACTATTAACAGCGCCAAAAAATCCAGTGTTGCAGCTGCTCTACATTTTGTGGAGTCATTATCTTAGTCAGTCATATTATATCTGAAGTGTTCATTATGTTTCTGAAGATGCTTTGTTCTTGGCCAAGCACCATCCGCAAAGTGTTCCAGTATCATTTCTTTGGCTTGGTTAGGGTCTAAGAAAATGAACATTTTACCATTTAGATAAAATTTAAGTCATGCTGGAGGGAGGGAGAGAGAAAAAACAAATCCCATGTTCTTGTAGAAATTTTTTAACTCTCTCAAAGGATTTGTGGCTCTGCAGAGTCTCAGCAGAAAAATCAAGGAAAGCTGAAAACTTTAAGTTTTCCACCATCAGGCCCTTGTTAATTCTGGCATGCCACAAAATACATTTTCGAGCACAATAATAATGTGGTCTAATGTATACTGGCCTCAGATATCTGTTACTCATCTCTCCAGTATTAATATTTCCACCACCTGCATGATGGGCATGGTCCAAGCTGATCTTTTTTCAGGATATTGCCATTTCAGTGTGGTTGTTATGAGCTTTTCGAAATAGGATAGAGGATCTCCCATTCTCTCTGAACCCTCAGGAATTCCGATCAATTTAACATTATTGCATTGGAAGTGGTCTTCTAAGTTGGTTACTTTCATTTGAAGCATTTGTAATTGTTTTTCTAACGTTGTAACTTCTACAGTAATCTGAGTCATTTGATCCTCCAGCTCACTTATTTGATTTTCAGCTTCAGATGCTCGCATAGTTAAAGCTGACATTTTTTGATCCATTCTGCTAATGCTGAATTTATGTACAAGAGTGCAGTAGTGACAGAGGCTAGCCCTGCCTGTATTTCATTGTGGATTTCTGATTTGATAATAGACATCAGTACTTTATGGTCGATAGTGACTGACCCCTTGGGTAATGCTAATGACTTCTTACTGAGATTATCTTGACCTTTGGCTGAAACCCCATTCCCCTTATCATTGCTTAAAACCTGGTCATCACATGAAACACTGACATTGCTAGTTCATGAAGTAGTATGAACTAACATGGATGCACTCACATTTTGAATGTGGTTGCCAACTAGGCTATCAGATAGGCACTGATAGGTCATTTCTTCTTCACCAGGTTGCAACCCATTAAGATGTTGTTAGAAATGGCTGAAGCAGAGTCCACCTCTAGTGCAAGAGCCAGTGTTTGAGACATTAATATTTCTGTTGGAAGCTGGACTTGATCCATTGGCTGGGACCCAGTTTCTCCTGCCTCCGCTTCATCAGCAGTTGAAAAATTGGCATCCTCAGTGTCTAGTTCCACATTGTCCGTAGGAAGGCCACCATCAATTTTTATTCCAACTCCAGTCAAGTCATCTTGAATAGGTGACAACAAAGGCTGAATCGGAGTGTTTACCATGAACAAAAGATTTAGATTCTGCTGTTTTTGTACCTAAGTTTGAATACGGTTCTGTGAAGGAGACAGCTCATGGGACAGTTCCTGAGAGACCAGGGAAGCAATCTCTGAACTTTGGAGTTCTTTTCTTCTTGCGTGTTTTAATGGTTTCTTCCAAGTTTATGTTAGTTTAGCCAGTTTTTTTGGACATATTCAAGCATCTCTCCCAACACGAAATATTCGGCAGGACAAATAAAGGTGAGTTTCATTCACCAAGAGAATCTGAAATAATCAAATAATCCAGTGTATGCAGTGAAAAAAGCCATAACTTTGGCGTGGTTGGCAGGGCGGCATTCATCAGGAACACTCATGGAGCCATCTTGTCAGCATGCTCTGCCTGCCAATGTAGCCCACTTGGCCATGGGAGGAAATGCAGTTATGTTTACAGAGCACTATGAGAGTAAAGCTAGTGAATTGTAATATGAAAAAATAGGGATCCCTTAACCCCTTGGGGGTTTAATGCCCATGTACTCTCCACCCCTGACCCCTGGGATTCCATGTCCAGTTGAACCAAGATGGTACCCATCAGGTCCAAAATATGACAAAACAACCATAAAGTATCTCATATCTGTTACCCAGACTCTAAAAAAAAAAACACTTGACACTTACCCAGACATTGAATATGTACCCTTAACTTTGTCTTTTACCTGCCCACTCTGGATACCTGAAACATGAAGGCATTAAAATACAATGGATGTACCAACTTAATTAAATGTTTGGACATTAAACATTTTCTGTTTCATAACATTGTAATAAAATCCTCAATAAACTTGTGACACAGACCACATGTTGACCACCACACAACTTTAACAAGCATTTCTCAATGTTGAATGTTCTCCACTTGCATTGCTGTTGCACTGGATCTTGCTTGTACACATTTTTACTAGATACTATATGTACCCAAGATAGACCAGATGAGATGCAGTATCTAATTTTCAGTTGTGTCCTGCTTTTACACATTTTTAGATTGTATTTACCCAGAACAGACCAGCTGAAAGGCAATATCTAATTTTTAGTGGGCTCCCACATTTTGACTCCAAATTTCCAATGGTCTTTTTATGACCTGATGTTATGATCAAGACAGATGGAATCTTTTAAATCCCACCTGAAAGGTGATTTTGCAGTGTGACTATGAAAACAAATTTCGGAGGTGATTTAAAAAATGACACCTGTCATGTTCAGGAGTTGGGTAATACAAGAGACATGTTGAATAGTAGGGCCAAAAGCTACAAAAAATAAAGTTATGAGTAAACATTGGAACAATTGAATGTTTCTTCATAACTTAGTTGTTTTTTTCATATTTTGGCCCCAAATTTTCAACAAGGTCTTTTTTTGACCATTCCTTCTGAACATGACAGGAGTTGGATTTGAAGACAGAATGAACCTTCATGTGGTTGCATGGGAAAATTGCTATGTTGAAAATTTGGGGTCAAAATACTGAAAATTACCAAAGTTAAAAGCATGTATTGAGAATTTCAACATACACTCATAACTTTTTTGTTCTTTATTGTTACCCCAAATTTTTAACATAGTCTTCTTTTGACCCCACCTTATGAACAAGACCAGAAAAAATGTATAAATCCTGCCCAAAAGGTGATTTTATGCCACAAGTGCAAAAACACTTTTTGGCCAGGATTTGAAAAATGGCAGCTGTCCCATACATAAGCTGTGTGAAAAAAAATGTCTATGTTGAAAATTTTGGGTCAAAATATTGAAAATTATCAAAGTTCTAAGTGTGCATTGAAAATTTTCAATGTACGCTCATAACTTTGTTGCCTTTTTAATATTTTTACTCCAAATTTTCAACATAGCCTTCTTATGACCCCACCTCATGAACACGGGTGGAGAAAATATTCAAATCCTGCCCAAAAGGTGATTTTTCGCAGTGACCACAAAATCACCTTTCAAGATAGATTTATATTATTTCACTGCCCTTGTTCATGAGGAGGGGTCCCAAAAAGGCCATGTTGAAAATTGTGGGGGAAAAAATATAAAAAATTACCAAGTTATTAAGACACATTCAAAATCCATTAAATTACACTGAACTGCATACCTGGTTTCCTCAGTTCCCAGTCTGGCATTGAAGAGTGAAGAGATTTGTCTCCAGTCCAGAGAGGATTATGACATTGAACCACCAGTAGGTAAGGGGTGGGGGGAC
Source organism: Neoceratodus forsteri (assembly GCA_016271365.2). Taxonomy (NCBI): domain Eukaryota; kingdom Metazoa; phylum Chordata; order Ceratodontiformes; family Ceratodontidae; genus Neoceratodus; species Neoceratodus forsteri. Next base: position 1,646,939,532 of record CM057450.1, read on the forward strand.
AGGGGTGGGAGTGCTGAGTTGGAGAGGAGGGTGGGGAGAGTGTAACAGTAGTGGTGTGCCAGCAGCGGCAACAGACATCGATGGACGATTTAAAAAAAATGACTACAAGGGATGGTTTTATTTATTTCAGGTACTGACACTGGAGATTGGGACCTCAGTGTTGGTGTTATGTTTGGCAACATCAGGGGTGGTCTTCCCGGTGTCGCAAAGTGAAAACAGGTGGGTTAGAAGGGTACTAGCTGGCACCAGGGATTGGGCACCCTGTTGTCAGAAAAGTAAGGGTTGGGGGGGTCAGGTGGTGGGTGCTTAGTGGTAAGGTCAGATGGGGAGAGAATAATGGTGGTAGTGTACTGGCAGCAACAACAGACATAGATGGACTGTTTCTTTTTTACAGGATATATAAGAATAAAAAAAGACTACAAGTGATGGTTTTCTTTATTTCAGGTACTGACACTGGAGATTGAGCACTCCAGTGTCAACATTATATTTGGCAGCACTGGGGGTGGGCTTCCTGGTGTCAGACAGTGAAAACAGGTGGGGTGGAAGGTACTGGCCACCATTGGGGATTTGCACCCCGGTGTTGGAAAATTAAAAGTATGAGAATGGGATTGTGGGGAGGTAGGTGCTGAATGGGAGGGTCTGGTGTGGGGATGGTAACAGTGGTAGTGTGCTGGTGGTGGCAACAGACATTGATGGATGGTTTTCTTTTTTACAGTCTGTGTATAAAAATAAAAAGATTACAATGGATGGTTTCCTTTATTTCATGTACCGACATTGGCGATTGGGCACCCTAGTGTTGGCTTTACATTTGGTTGCAATGGGGATGGGCTCCCTGGTGTTGCACTGTGAAAACAGGTGGTATGAGAAGTATTAGCTGGCACCAGGGATTGGGCACCCAGGTATCCAAAAATTAAGAAGTGGGAAGCACTGAGAGGTGAGAGGGATACTTGACAGAGGGTGGAAAGGATTGTTTTTATGTTAGAGGGGAGGACCATAGTAGGCTAATCATGATACTGATCTGCTCTGCTTGCTGGGTGCTGGGTGGGTTATGCAGATCAATGGAAAGAGTCACCCCATGATTCAGGTGACTCTTTTCTTTGAACTACATGAAGTAAATGCCCAGGAAGACCAGACGAGAGTCATGATCAGCATGGCTGATGATTGGTCTGACACTGTTGAGCCCTTTTCAGACTGCCCTGCATTGGAAGGACATTGACACACCTCTCAAAACCTATTGTTATACCAATGTGTTCACTTTGTGCAAGTATACCAGGCAACATAGGAATGGTGAAAAAATACTGTTTTATTGGCAACAGGCCATCGTTTACTGTTAAAGCTTCTATATGAACATACAAAATAACTAGTAGAAGGTCTTATGGTCCATCAAGTCTGCTTGATTGTAAAGCCCCTGATCAAGAGATTACAGTGGCCCCCCTTCCCTCCAACCCTGACTCTCCCTTTCTCCCTGTCCCACACTCTCTTGACCGCCACACCATTTTTTGAATGATGACCTCAGCTTGGAGCTCATTTTATCCTGACATCACTCTGTCTGTAAGAAAGTGTATCATGACCACCTTCCTTAACCTCCCCACACCAGCTTTGAACTGTTCCCCCTGGTGATCTTGTTTTCAATTAAACAAAAAAGGTCCTCAATATCCACCTTGTTTATAACTTTCCACTACTAGTAGGGATCAGTCATGTCACCTGTGTCTCTCTCCTGTCCTCCAGTGAGTACTGTACATATTGAGCTCTCTCAGCCAGTCCTCATATGCTCTGCTGTCCCTGAACCACCTTTGTTGCCTTTCTTTGAACTGCCTCAAGCTGGTTGATATCCTTTTCCAGGTAGGGGCTCCAGTATTGAACACCATACTCCAGGAGCGGTCACACCAATGATCTGTACAGTGGCAGTATAACCTTCTGCTTACGAATCCTTGAGCAGTACATCCCAGTGTTCTGATTGCTTTGGCTGCTGCCTTTCTACACTGCATAGCTTGCTTAAGGTAACTGGTTATGGCTATCTCCAAGTCCATCTCCTTCTCTGATTCAGTGACCTTGACCCCCTTAAACTGTACTCTGTCCTTGGGCTCTTTATTCCTTAATGCATGACATTGCACTTCTTCCCACTAAATCTGAGTTACCATATGCCAGACCACCTTTCCAGATTTTCTAGGTTCTCCACCCCTTCATCCATGTCCACCCTCCCACAGAGATTGATGTCATCTGTAAAGAGGCAGATTTTACCTTTAATACCTTTCCCAATGTCATTAATGAATAAATTAAAGAACACCAGGCCAAGAACTGATCCCTGCAGGGTCCCACTAGGTGCCTTCCCTCATGGCTGAAAGCTCCCCCTCAGCACCACTCTTTGTGTCCTAATATTGAATCAACAATCCACCCACCTTGTTAATTTGGTTCCTGCCCTAGGTCCTCCAATTTCCTGATCAACCTCTTGCAGAATGCCACGTCAAAGGCCTTGCTGAAATCCAACTATAGAATATCAGTCGCCTGGTCCTTGTCTGCTGCCTTCATTACCTAGTCAAAGAAACTGATGAGACTGCTTTGACAGGATCTCCTTTACATTAACCCACAATGTTTCTCATACTGAAGCTTGTTTGCTTCAAGGAATCCAACTAGCCAAACCTTAAGAATGTCATCCATCAGCCTATAGACAATAGAAGTCAGACTGGCCAGCCTATGGCTCCCAGAGTTGTCCCTAGGCCCACTCTTGTGCAGCAATGCCACTTGTGCAATTCTCCACTCCTACAGCACCACTCCTGTATTTAATAAGCTGTCAAACAGATCTACCAGCAGATCTGCCAGCTCCCTTAGCACCCTTGGGTGCATGTCATCTTGTCCTGGGGATTTGTTTACCTTCAGAAGCAGGATCCCTTTCCTAACCCTGTCATCATCTATGTGCCTCTCCTCTCCTGTTCCCTCCCCTCATCCTCCCTTGTGGCATTGGTTCATAATTTTCCTTAGTAGAAACAGAGCAGAAGTGTTTGTTGAACACCTCTGCTTTCTCCTTACTGCCTTTGACCCATCACTCCCCCCTTTTTGACTTTACCGTGCCCACCTTTGTATCCCTCCTTTTACTGATATACCAAAAGAAGGCTGTTCCTTCTTCCTTGATCCCCACTGAATTTTACAGTTCTTTCCTAGTCTTTGCCTGCATGACCACCTTCTTAACCTCCTTGGCTTTCTGCAAGTAGATACCCTCATCATTATCCCTTCAGGACTTACTAAACTTCCTGTTTGCGGTCCTCTTTTCCCTCTCTGCCTGGCTCACATTCCTATTGAACTAGCTAGGTCTCCTGGCATTGGAGTTTTTCCCCTTCTGCTTAAGGCAATTGCTAGTGGCAGTCACTATTCCTTCCCCAATCACTGTCCACTGTTGAGCCACCCAATGCCATTCTTAAGATAAGCTAAGTGTCCCCTTAATATTTCTCCTATCTTCCCGTTGTCAGCCTTCCTGAGGTTCAACAATATCATCTTGGTGCTCACTGTTTCATTCCCCACATTACCCTGGAACCACATTGTGTGGTGGTTTCTGTTTCCCAAGGGTTCCTCTAACTTCATGTCTCTGACATGATCATTGTGTTAATACCATATCCAAGATAGCTCCCACTTGTGTAGGTTCTGTCACCCGCTAAACCAATAACCCATACTGGACTGCATCCAGGGTCTATTGGCTTCTGGAACAGGAGGTGGATGGGACACTCCAATCCAGTTTAGACAAACTGAATTCCCCCATTCCCACCACATCACCCCTGTCTACTGCTATCCTGATCATGGTGGCTAACTCTCTGTCCTTCTCTTCATCTTGATTTGGTTGCCTATAGACTACTTCCAGCCTCAGTTTCCTTCTCATTGCTGTTTGGATCTGTACTAGAGATACAGCGAAGTTTAAATTCACCTGTGAAGTAAACTTGAAGTGGGCAACTTCAAATCCATGTTGCACTATGTAAAAGTTTCCATTAAAAGGCTGAAATTTGCCTTTAATGGACTTCGCATTGTTCACTTCAAGTTCATTTCACATTACAGTTTGAGAAGGTGACGTTGGTATAAGAAAAAGCCCACAGATCACATGTCTGACTGCAGGTCACATGATGCAGGCAGGCAGTTAATTAGGCAGGAAGTCAGTGAACTAGCTTCACTTTCTCTCTTGTAGAAGGAGCTGTTTAGTGAGCAGTGTTGGTGGACATTGTGCTTTTCTCCAGCAAACTATATATATTGAGCGATTTTGTGCTTTAAAGTTTTTTGATTGTGTTAAGTTTTGCAGCCAGTTTGAGTTGATTTGAAAGCTTAGTTTACTTAAAAAAAGTTATTTTTTTTCTTATTTTTAGTTACTGTAGTTTTAGTATTAGTAGTTCTACTAGTATTTTATTTTTGTTTTATTTTTGATTTATGTTTAATTTTACTTAATATGGAGAGAGAGATTGCCAAAGTGGTGGGCAGCGGGGGCCCCAAATGTGTGGCAGCCTGGGGTGACCATTTCATCTGAACAGTGGTACTGTTTTGAGCTCAAGTGCTCCTTCACAGGCACTGTTCAATGTTGAGAGTGGCCATGTGCAGCAGTCTGAAGATCAGTAGCAGCAGGAACCACAGCAGCAGCAGCAACCTCATCAGCAGCAGCTTGTTGCCCCTCCACCAACTGCAGCACAGAAGGTGTCATTATCCGGTGCCCCCCCCCCCCCACTGCCTGTGCCTGGTCCTCCCAGCAGCTCTTCCATCTGGCAATTTTTCATGACCTGACACTAGTGAAGTGCAAGTTGTATTATGTGCTCATACGTTGGGGGCACAAAGGCAGCCACATGGGCATGGGTGGTAAGTGAAAGCACCGTTTAGTGCACCACCATGCAGAGTGGGAAGCAAAGCTGCAGGAGGTACCATCCAGTCCTGTAGCTGAAGCTACTGAAGCAGGAGAGCATCTGCCTGCACAGCATCACCGACGAATGGCCAGGGCAGCAGAAGTGTTGGCTTCCGCAGCTCCCCGTGAGTGCGACCCCTCAGAACAGCCTGTCACACAGGCTGTCCTGGCTGTGCTGTGGTCTGAGGTGGAAGCCATCAAAAATGTAGTGGAGGGTGCATTGCAGCAGCTGAACAGGATCAAGGCTCAGAATGCTGAAATAATTGGCTTGTTAGAAACACTTGGTGGTGGTCAGCCCCAGCCCCCACAGGCCCAGTAAACAATTATTATTTAACAAAATCTCCCCCGCAAAAACATGTCCTCTACTTTTCCTTTTTTCTTAAGCAATAATTTTTTTTTATTGTACACTAAGGGCCCGATTCTAGAAGGGTGGCACAAGTTATCGTCCAAGCGTAACTTGCACCACCCATAACCACGCCATATTGACCTGCACTTTATTCTAGAAGGGGCAGGGTCTCCACAGCTAAGTCCTGCAACTTGCGACATGTGGCCAGGTACGCGGAACTGTGGGTGCTCCTGGTGAGCATGTTGCAAGATGCAAAACGCAGGTCACAGGGGCAATCCCTGCCCAGCAAGCCTCAAAGCCACCTCGCAGGGCTGCCACACCCCAGACCCCCCCAAAATGTACCCACAGAGCCCCGCAGGGCTGATCACACCAACTGCCCCTGACACAACCAGAGATATGTCTCGCAGAGCTGCCCAAACCCCTATCCCCCTGAAGTGGTCCGAAAGAGCCCGGCAGGGCTGCCCATTCCCCCATTTCCCCGACTCCATCCATCCAATAAACCCACAGGGCTGCCCACACCCCATGTCCCTGACTCCATCCTTCCGATAAGCCCTGCATGGCTCCCCAGTCCCCCATGTCCCCGACTCCATCCGTCCGATAAGCCCTGCAGGGTGGCACAATCAACCTGTGCCCTGAGCATATCTAGGATAGCTCCCTCTTGTGTAGATTCAGTGCTCCGACCCCCGAGTTGCCAGCCACTACCGTATATCCCGCCCTGGCAGCCTAATGGCCCGCCACCACTCACAGTTAGCCAGCTCACCAGCACTTCATTTCGCCAGTGACGTTTGCTTCACCATGGTTGCGACCGAGTTCAGTATGAGCGCTTATCGAAAAGAGGTGCTCAGAAATTAATTTCTGAGTGCGTTGCCAGTACGCCGCGATACTGACCTCAGTTCAGCAGCTGGCCATGGTGGTGAGAGGTGGGCTGTGCCAGTCACTGGCTGGGGATGGGTGGGGGGTGGTGGGTGGGCTGATGGCTGGGTTGGGGGCCACTAGGCTGCCAGGGCAGGGTATTTGCTACATTTATGGCTGTGACTCAGGATCGGGACACAGCAGGGGGGATGACAGCGCCGCACTGCAGGGCATATCTCAACAGGGGTTTTAGGGGGCTGGGGGTGTGGGTAGCCCTGCAGGGCATTACATCTACACCTGGGGCAGTTGCTGTGGGCAGCCCTGTGGGGCATTACATATTCACCTGGGGCAGTTGCTGTGGGTAGCCCTGTGGGGCACCCACTGGGGTACGCTGGGCATGGGGGGAGGACAACTGCGGCATGACTGCAGGTGGGTCTACAGGACCCCCGGGGGGCATCCGTAAGTTACACCAGCTAAAAGCTGGTGTAACTTACACTGCTGGTTCTCCTCCGAGGGTTCTTGTAAAATCCCAACATTGGGGACTTTGTTGCTGCCCTTCTGGAATGGGCGCAACTGCTGCCATAAACCCCCTAGCACCATGCCACAGGGTGTTTATGGCACAACTGTCTGTGTAACAGCTGTTTGGCACAAGTGGCCTGCAACATGTCGCAGGCCACTTTGTAGAATCGCTCATGTCACAACTGCTGGCATAAGTTGCTACATGTGCCATTCTACTTGGCGCAAGTGCTGTTAATGCCAGGCATAACTTTTCTAGAATTGGGCCCAAAGTATATAATTCATGTCCAATTAATGTTTTCTTCCTTATGTTAATTTTGTTAATCCTGTATTTCTTGATGCTCATAATGCTAGATCCAATTCCCCACCTCCCCCAAATGCCCCCCAACCCCACTCTGCTTTCCAGAATGGAAATCATATTGTTCTTACTCCTTACTTTATTTTGTTTAATAAGTCATGTGGTTGCCAGCTTTGCGGACACTGCGTGCTTTCATTTAATTTGAAATTGTGGTGCCAAAATGCCCTCTTTAAGACACTTTTTTATTGCAGTGTGCATTGCAGCACCACAGTTTCACCTAATATGAAAGTACTCAGCATCTGCCATTTTGCCGATCCTTGGTCATGTAAAAAATAAACTAAATTAAGAAACAACTCCTAAAATACTTGTTACTTCTCTGAACATTTTTTCAGGGGATTATTCTTTGCATGAGGACACTAATACCTCATACTGAATGATGTAGCAAGATAACAGTATAATCCAGCAACATTCATAATATAGTGAATTATGGTGGGTGGTTGATTGTCTCGGTAGGTGACTTTATGGTGTTTTGACTGTAGTTGTTGAGGGTACGTATAATATGAAAATGTATGTAACACATTAAACAGTAACCAAAAAGTAAAACAGCATGACAATTAAAGCATCAGTGCAAGAATGTGGTTACAATTTTGACTAATAATTTTTTTATTCTGTTTTACATTGCCCCTTATCTAATAACTTGTGTATACGTATGCTACCCTTCTTTCCACAATTTATGTTATTCTGCATTACTCCATTTTTTAAATGAGAAATAACGAAAGTAGTACTCATTGTAATGTTACTGCGACCTGGTTTTCATCAATATTCCCAACTGTTTTTGAACAGATACTGTTCCATTATGTCAAGTAGCACTGTCTGCTGCATGCGACTTCATTGTAGTCACAACAGAACTGAATTTAAATAGTTGCTATCCAAAAGCATGTGAGAATACTGATCCAAACCTGTTGCAAGGCCGATTAAAATGAGTGCTACATTTATTACTTCCGATTCCAAAAAAATGTAGTGCTGCATACGTAAATTGTTGAAAGAAGGGAATCGTTTGTATACACAAGTTATTAGATTAGGTGTCAACGTAAAATAGAATAAAAAAGTATTGGTCAAAATTGTAACTGCATTCTTGCACTGATGCGTTCATTGTCATGCTGTATTACTTTTTGGATACTGTTTACTGTGTCAAAGTTTCGTAGTATACATACCCAAAACAACTACAATCAAAATACCCTAAAGTCGCCTACAATGGCAATCCCCTCTCCCCCCCAACTTCCTATCTTCTGAATGTTTCCGGCTTATAGTATACATCATTTAGCATGCGGTATTAGTCTCCCGATGTGAATAATAATCCCTGAAAAAATGTTCATAAAATTAATAAGGATTTCTTGATGCTTATAATTATAAATCCCCATCTCCCACTAATGTTCCACCCCCTATTATGGTTTCCACAATAGAAACAATGTTTTTCTTATTACTTTATTTTATTTTTTTAAATTCCCATGGTCACCAACTTTTCAGTCACTGCATGCTTTCATTTCCTTTGAATTTGAGGCACTGAAATGCACGCTGCAATACACTTTTATTGAAGCTGGTGGTGCGTAGCCACAGTGTTACCTGTAGTGAAAGCGCAGAGCGTCCGCAATTTTGCAGACCCTATGACATTTAAAAAATAAATGAAAGTAAGTAAGAACTCTTAGAAACTGCCTTTCTATTGTGGAAAGTATAATGGTGGTGTGATACATTTGTGAGAGGTGTGATTTAGATTAGAATTATGACTTGTTTACTTTCATTTGGTTAAAGCAGCAGTGCAGTAATCACAATACCATTAAATCACCTACCATGCCCTCCCAAATGTCCTATCTTGTGAATGTCCAGTTGTTTTAATTTCATGAAAAGTCCAGATGAAGAATAAAGCCAGAAATGTGTCACAGTGTCCCAAGTGAGAGCATTGCCTGGTGACACCAGTTGTTGCTGCTTCTGCTGTTGTCCTGCTGCTTTAATTTCATAAAAAGTCCAGATGAAGAATAATCACATAAGAAACTGTTCAGAAAAGTCACAGATATTTCTTGATGCACTGCTTAAAGCATGCACAGCAAGAACTCTGCATAAATGTCCCAAGTGAGAAAATGGCTTGCTGGTGCCTGCTGCTGCTGCTGTTGTCCTGCTGTTTTTCTGCTGCTGCTGATGATGTACAGTGTGTTGCTAAATGATGATAGCCACAGAAGACCATGAGTTGAACTATAATTTGATGTTCTGGAAAGTTCTTCTGCTGTGCTGACTGAAACATCCTGCCCTATGTGTGTGTATATACCAACAATGGTAAGTTATTGTACGTGTCACTGTCATGTTTTTTTCAGAGACACTGCCATTTAATTTGTATTGAATCTTGTTTTTTGTTGTAAGCAGTCCGTCATGTTGTTCCTTTGCAGGGAATCATCATCATACATTCTGAATGTTTCCCCTTCACTGGTATGTTGGCCATGGTCACACTCACATGCCATACACATGTGCCGCCATCTAATGTAGTACTATAAAATTTTAAATGTTTTCTGGGAACACTGCTGTGAGTGACTGAATTATAAGCATTTCTCATTACTGTTCTTTTCTTTTACATTTTCAGGTCACAGCACACAGATTCACGACTGTAGTGATGAAACCATGTTGCCGCTACGCATGTGTTCCACATGTGTCTGATTGTTGACTTTTGCTGTACGAACAATGTCAAGCCATGAAATGTAAGTATGTTTTTTTTGGGGGGGTTGCATGCATCATTGGAAAACAGTTTACATTAATGTTATTGGCTTCTTTCCAGGTCTTTAGTGTATCCAAACTGTTGTTCATCTTCAGATTAGAACAAACTGCCCCTCCACAGTACCTCAATGCTACCTGAAAACAGATGAAGAAGAAATTATTCTGAGTTCATTCCAGTAACCCATTCAGTATCAGTACACAGTGGAGCTGTTCCTGTCTTTTGCTATATCCATCATTTGGCCTTATGTCACCACTGTTAAATACTTTACACCTGCAGAAAACAAGGGAAACAAAAAAACAAGCATTTGTCAATACCAAATGTTGTCTTGCTGGCATTGGCACTGTATTAACTGTGGGATGTAAACATCCATAATAAAACCCAAATACATGTTTTATTAGCAAATGTAGATACTGTAGATTCAGCCCCTGCTGCATGGCTTACATTTTAATTTTTAAAAAGGGGTTATAGATCTACTAATTTATACCAGGAAGTCAGGCTGAGATTAAAAATAAGAATAATCTATTTTATGAGTGAAAATGTCAAAAGGATATGTATGACATATCCCTAAATGCAAGATAACTATACTCCACCCCAGTTCCCTTACTAGGGAATGATGATGTGCAATAATAATATTGATAACATTTTATGGATCACTATTGTGCTACATTTTGGGGGTGGAGGATGGCTGGCTGATTGAGAACATTCAGGATTTGCTGTCATTTCAGTTGTAGCTGCAAGAGGTATACTACAATTTTATTTTATTTATTTAGTTTTTGTTGACCAGGTAAGTGCACTAGACAAATCTTAGTAATACTGTGTCAATAAATCTGTGTGATTACAACCCACTCTCATTATAAAGTCATTTTAAAACACCCTTGTCCGAATCCATATATGCAGTCTCAATAATTAAAGTCTGTAGAGTTGCAACCTTAGGTAACAAAAAAAATCTGCATTTTGAAACATGAGTCAATGCCTGTAAGCATCTATGATAAATTTCATGATCAATGTTTTCAGAAAGGAACCAAAATTAATCCCACACAAACAGCACCACCATAGTGAGCAGGGGTTGAGGAGGATGCCAGGGCGGACAAAATAAATTTCTCTGGTTTCTTAAACTTCCTCCCACCCTCACACTGTGAAGTATCACTGGTAGCTTCTGGAGTCATTAAGTTCTGCTCTAATGTCACTGACAACCATGATTTTTCCTGTGATACCGGGCAGGTCTGTGAGCGTAACACAGAGGAGTAGGACTGATTTTTCTGTGCTGCCCCTTTAAATGACATAGTGAGAGACAAGGACCGAATCGCCTGGTGGCCGAAGTGGGGTGCTGCTTGCTGTGCATGACTCCTTCAGTCAGAGTTGGAGCCCTAGCCACACCGAGTCCTCCATGCCCGCTGCTCCTCCACAGGAAGAGAGTTGTCTCAGCATCCTCAGCAGCTACAACAATGCCCTGCATGGATCACAAGGACGCAGATGCGACAGAGAAGGGTATCTCATCCTCCACCAGTGGGGTCATGGTTCAGGTTCGGGAGAAGAAAGGTCCCCTGTGGGCTGCCATCCCCTACATGTCCTTCCTGGTGGTGGTCATCTGCCTCTTTCTCAACAAGTTTGTCCCCAGACTCAGTCAGTAAAGACAGTGCTGTTCATTACTGTATGTTTGGTGGAAAGGGGAGGGATTTTGTAAGTTTTGGGTACTATTTATAATCGGATTATGTGTAAATCTTATGTGCCTTTACAGATGTTTCCCATTAGCGCAACACTATATCATTTAACTGGTGGGTATCTAGTGAACCTTCTATTGCCTGTCCTGTCTGTTCATGTTGCTCCCCAATGTTATGCTTTAAGATTAAGATCCGTTTTAGTACACCAGTGCACCCAGACTGATTTGGCATTTTCCTTGTAACTGTAGGGTGATTTTCCTGTGTGTTCCTGCAATTGCATTGTTTCCTATCTCTTGGAAGCTGAATTGCTCTGTTTTCTTGTCTAAGGAATGCAAGTTCATTGGAAGAATTTCCCTATAAGTAGCTCCCAATCCCTGTAAAATTCAAGAATCTCTGTAGAGCTGGGAGCTCAGTGCACTAAAACAGCGAGTCAGTGTTAATTATAGTTACTGAAATCATATGGAAGTTACCGAGACCACCTGCATCAGTGTTACAATAATAAATGAGAGGCAGATGACAACAGACGCTGCCATGTTTATTGAAATGTTTCAGCAGGCAAGGCATGCCCTGCAATGGTGGGGTGCTCCCTCATTGCAGTGTGAATTTCTTTTAAGTTGGTGGCACACTTCTGAACTGTTGTCATAGACAGCGTGCTCATTCATTGGTGCCACACAGCCCAGCCCAAGAAAGCAGTGGCACCAATGGCCACAACACAGCCTCACCTCCACAACCTGCTACTCCAGCAAGCTGTCACAAAATGTTGCTTGCTCTGCATGCGCAAGACAACATAAAAAGGAAAGCAGCCCTTGTAATCCTCAATGCTGGAGTTGTACTCACTTGGAAATTATTTTCCATGACTGCATCAGCAATCTCAATGGTACACCATTTGACATTGCCACCAGGATGGTCTGCTTTGCCCGTATTATTCAGCATTACCATCATCGTAACCGGATATAAACATAGATGTAATTGTCCTACTTGATATGTTGCACCAAAAAAAGTTTAAGTGGTGTGATTCGTGATTGTGAAGATGAAGAATGTGAGTCATCTCATGAGTCATGATTGTGACATGACATGAGTCATGAACATGGCACTGGCAGTGGTTCTCAGAGCACCAGAAACTGGATGAAACTGAGCATCCACAAACAGTTGCCATTGAAAATTTGAAATACCTATGGCTGCACTTCCCTGAACTGTACAATGTTCACAATAAGATGATATTTACTGGATTAAATAGAGCTGGCATATTGTGTGGACAAAGATTCAAGTCCATCTGCTAGTAAGGCATCCTACAGAATGTGAACACTAACAGAAGCATCGTACTGGACCAAGAATCTTGAGTGACGTGACATGATAACTGGGTGTCCTCCTGATTCATGATGAACCTGAAGATTTAAAAAACAAAATAGGGTTGGATCAAAAAAAAGCTGATGTGGTGTGATTTGTGATCATGATGACCTTGAAGAACGTGATTCGCCATGACACAAGTGTGACATGAGTCAAGAACTTGGCACTGGCAGCACTTGTCAGAGCACCACCACTTGTACTCTGACCACTACTGGAACATTCAAAGTCATCCTCCTCATGCCTGTAGTAAAGCTCCAGTGTTAATTCACAACTTTTACCTACACGGCCACTTGCTGTTACTTGACAACTGGCTGGCAGATTTTATTTCAGACACACACACACACACACACACACACAGTTTATTTCATACTCCACCTACACTAAGGGTAATGCTGCAGGCACTGCTGTTACCCACACAGATTCAGGGACCTAGCCTGGCCTAACCCTCTCTGACACAGTACTTATTCCCTTCAAGGATTGTTTCTTTTTTTGTTTATTCCACACAATGTGATGGAATGCCCTGCCCACAGAGCCAAAGCTTATATCCCACTGACTTATGTGGCTTATATGCCACAGTCAGAAACACCTTTGTCTGACTGTGTCTTTGTGGGCATTTTTTTAGATTACACAGAGTCACCAAGAAAAGAAATACGTTTATGTGATTTTTCCAATTTTGTGGGTTGCTAACGAATTCAAGAGAATTCACAAGACAATACAATACCAAAAATACAGAAATAGAAACATAGAAACATAGACTTTGTTGGTAGATAAAGACCATACAGCCCACCTAGTCTGCCCATTTCCCTACTTCATTTGGCAATCCCTACTCTTATCTGGACTGCCTTTCCCCCGCTGTGCTATATAGCAGGGTGTCTTTATGCTTATCCCATGCACTCTTGAATCTCCGTACTGTTTTTATTTCCACCTTCTCTGCTGATAGGCAGTTCCATGGATCCACCTCCCTCTCTATCAAAAAATACTTCCTAGCATTCCCCTAAGCCTCCCTCCAGCCTCATGTTATGTCCCCTTGTCCTTGTGCACTCTCTTCTCTGAAATATGCTCCCCTCCTGTACCCTGTTTATTTCTTTAAGGTATTTGAAAGTCTCTATCATATCCCCTCTCTCCCTTCTCTCATCCAGTGAATACTGTAGATGTTTAGTTCCTTGAATCTTTCCTCATAAGGCTTGTGGTGCAGTCAATGTATCATTTTTGTTGCTCTTCTCTGGACTGTTTCCATTCTGTCTATGTCCTTCCTGAGATGCGGCCTCCAGAATTGGACACAGTATTCCAGATGAGGCCTCACCAATGATCTATATAGTGGTATCACCACTTCACTCCTCCTCCTTCTGGTTATGCCCCTTCCTATGCACCTCAGCATTCTGTTTGCTTTCCCCACTGCTTTTTCGCATTGTTTGGCTGACTTCAGGTCATCAGATATTATAACACCTAGGTCTCCCTCCTGACTTGAGGTTGCTAGAACCTGTTCCCCACATCCTGTATTCCTCTCTTGGGTTTCTATGTCCCAGGTGCATTATCTTGCACTTCTTAGCATTGAAACTTAACTGCCAAATCCATGAGCATTCCTCAAGTAGTCTTAGGTCATTTCTCATTTTATCTAGCCCCTCCTGTGTTTTGACTCTGTTACAGATCTTGGTGTCATCTGTGAACACTCAAACTTCCCCTCCAGTCCCTCTGCAATGTTGCATATGAAGACATTGAATAGAACTGGACCCAACACTGAACCCTGTGGAACCCTGCTGGTCACCCCCCCTTCTGATTTTATGCCATTTACTACCACCCTCTGGGTCCTGCCTTTTAGTCAGTACCAATAAGTACGTTTCTTTATTATGTGTTTTCTTTTGGTTAAATGTTATAATATGCAGTGAGAGACAGTATTCATGGTACTATGGGGAAACACATGATACTGGTACAGTGACAACAATTGCAACAGACTGAACAAGACAATTAACAGCAACGTTATATTTATTCAGTTTTTGGTGGATGGGAAGCCAAAAAACAACAGTGACATCTGTATGGAAATTGAACACTAAAGAGATGTAGCCACACAGGCACAACAAGACGTTAACCAGTCTTCAGAAATCCAAAAGTGGAACAGCAATACCTTATTTTGCAGGGAAGGGGATGATTTATAGCAGTAGCTAGATAGGAGCAGGAAAAAATATAGCAAATGGGCTAAGAAATTAAGAGTGTTGTTATTACAGTGACGCCATAAAATGTGTCTGACTTGACGGCATGCACACAGACTAAAGGTAATGTGCAGAAATGTTAACAGTGCACTAAACTACAGCACAGTCTTTTAAGCAGACTGAAAAATGCACAACAGCACAGCAAACAGCAAAAATGGATAAAAACTTAGTAGAAGTATTACTGTGTGTGCCTGAACACACAAATACTATATCACTAGCCAACAACAGTTGGAAGGACTACCTTTCTCTCTGTGAGTCTCCCTTCTACACCACAGATCTGCCCTTCCCCCAAAGTACACTTCTACAGTGTCTGTCAGTACAGAGACTGAATGTACTAAATTAACATTCAGTATTCACACAAAATCAATAAATGCTTGATAGAGCAGAGTGGTTAGGGCAACAAAGGTGGCAAGGGAATGGAGGTTAGCACAGGGGATCAAAGGAGGGGAAAAGGATTTTTTTGATATATCAGAGAGAAGAGGAAGAGCAAGGATCAAATTGTTAGGCTCAGGAGGGGAAGTGGGTGGGTAGAGGCAGAAGTACTTAATGACTACTTCTGTTCAGTCTTCACCAATGAGAGTGATGGGCCCATACCTGTGAGGAAGGGCGAGGTGGGAGAGGGTAGGGCAGGAGCAACCATGGATGGGGAAATCACAGTGGAAAGGGTGAGGGAGGGCCTTAAGTCCCTGGCAGTGGACAAGGCACCTGGCCCTGACGGAGTCCACCCCAGGGTGCTGAGAGAGTTGGCAGAGGTACTGGCAGGGTCACTGGTGAACCTGTTCAATACCATTCTGAACTCAGGGTGCATGCCCAGGGACTGAAGGGAAGCACATGTGATACCTCTCCATAAGAGTGGACCCAAGGAAAAAAATGGGAAACTACAGACCAGTGAGCCTTACTGCAATTGTGGGAAAACTGATGGAGACAATCCTCAAGGAAAGGCTGGTGCAATTTCTTGAGGATAACAACCTCCAGGACAATAGGCAGCATGGGCTTGTCTCAAGCAGATCCTGCCAAATGAACTTGGTTGATTTTTATGAGTGGGTTACGAGGGCACTGGACAGGGGAGATGTGGTGGATGTCCTCTACCTGGATTTCAGCAAGGCCTTTAACTCGGTGCCACATGGTAGGCTGACGTGCAAATTGAAGAGCCTGGGAACAGGGAAGAAACTGATCAGATGGGTTGAGAACTGACTGCAGGGTAGACAGCAGAAGGTAGTAGTGAGGGGGGAGGCATCTGAACCCAGGGCAGTAACAAGTGGTGTACCACAGGGCTCGGTGCTGGGACCGGTTCTGTTTAACATTTTCATAGCCAACATTGCAGTAGGGATTAAGAGCAAGGTCAGTATCTTCACAGATGACACAAAGATTTTTACCGAGGTAGATGGGTGGGAGGGAGCAAAAGTATTTCAGGAGGATTTGGCAAAACTTGAGGAATGGTCTCACACTTGGCATCTTGGTTTCAATGCCAAGAAGTGCAGAGTAATGCATTTAGGAGGCAAGAACCCAGGACACAATTACTGGCTGGAGGGTGTCCCATTAACAAAATCCATGGAGGAGAAGAATCTTGGAGTGCTGGTAACTGGGGAGATGAAACACTCTGCTCAGTGCAGGAAGGCAGCAGTGAAGGCAAACAGGATGCTAGGTTGCATAGCAAAGGGGATTACTTCCAGGAGTGTGGAAATCATCTTGCCCCTGTATAGATCCCTGGTAAGACCGCACCTAGAGTACTGCGTGCAATTCTGGTGCCCCTACTCAAAAAGGGACATCAAACTACTGGAGTGGGTACAGCACAGGACAACAAAAATGATCCTGGGGTTGGGGGATAGACCATATGAGGAGAGACTGAGAGAGCTCAAGTATACTCTGGAGGAAAGAAGGGAGAAAAGGGATATGATTGAGACCTTCAAGTACCTGAAGGGTTTGAACAGAGTAGACACCAGGAGTATGTTCAGTCTGAAGGGTGGAAGGGAAACCAGGGGACATTCTATGAAGTTGGAAGGGGGCAGGTTCAAGAAGGAATGGAGGAGGCACTATTTCACAGAAAGGGTGGTGGCAGGGTGGAATGCTCTGCCAGAGGAAGTCGCATTGCTGCAGAGTGTTGAGGGCTTCAAGAGGGGGTGGGACAGATTCAAGGGAGGTACAAACCGGAGGGGCATGAGATGGGGGACGGCATATGAGGGAGGGGGGCAGCTGCAGTCTAATGCACTGAAGTGCTGCACACTCAAGCAGACTAGATAGACTGAAGGGCCTGTATCTGCTGGCAATTTGGTATGTTCGGATATAAACACACAAGGCTTTACTACAATCGATGTACTAAATTTTGACACAAAATTTTGTGGCAAAAATTAGTTTTTAAAGGTTGATCGATGGTTTGATTCTCAGAGTTCTGAGAGCTAACTGTCTCCAGCTTTCCACTACACACACTACGCTGAACTGAGGCTGAGAAAGACAATATATAGCCCATGTGACATTACATGCCATGAATCACTGTAAAATGTGCCTTAAAAAGCAAAAAAAAATGCAAAGTAACATGAAGTCCATAGAGAATATTGGGAACTTTGCGTTACTTTGAGATGCAACGTTTTTCATTTTGCAGAGTATTACACGAAAGTAATGCAAAATAATATGAGTGGTGAATTTTAGGCACTTTGATCACCTCTAGTCTGTACCCACAGCACTTCTAATGTCTCTTCCCTGATCTCTTCCCTGGCGGCAGTGATGCCTTTCCTGATGTATTGTGCCACCACTACACCCTTCTCTTTCTTCATGTCCTGTCTATAGAAATATACCCTGGTATGGTTAAGCCCCAGTCAGGGTTCAGCATAGCCCAATTTCCTGTAACTGCTGCCTGATCCAGCTTCCCCTCTGCAATTATAACCAAAAGGTCATCCATTTTGTTCTGGAGACTTCTAGCACATAGGCACACTACCCTCCATTATTTCTGATACCCCATTTCTTTTTTGATGAAGAACCTCCCATCTACCCTGCCTGTCTTCCTTCCCTTTCCCCCTCATTATACCCTGGTCCTCCCCCTTCCTTTTGCCTACTCCTAGCTCTGTTCTGTTCCTCCCACTCACCCACCTTCTGGACTCCCTTATGATTTCTACCTGACTGCCCCCTCCTTCTGAAATCTCAACCCTGTACCCTTTTTAACTCACCCACTTCCTCCCATTACTAACCCACTTGTGTTTACAATCTTTGTGTAATTTTTGTTTCTCTTTTTATAACATTTAGAGAAAAAAATGTGGAAGGGTCGCTAATCTTCTGTCTAAGGGAAAAAATAATATTTTAATAGAAACATAAATATAGAAACATAGGGCTGGATTTTCGAAGGGTGGCATATGGCTTGTGTCCAGCCGTGCACCACTGGTCTTAGGTTCTGGCATTGCACTGAACTCTTTGTCATGGTTGATGGCAGCTTGCACCATATGTCTAGCGCAAGCTCCGTTAAATACCTCACAGGATTGCTGCATGTTAGAACAGAAAAAGTTGGTCTAACTTGCGTCAATTGCCAGCACATGATAGAAAATCCCATTAGATTGCAATGAGCCCCATGTGCTGTATTATCAGTGCACCGGTGCTTGCAGAGATCTAAGTCATTCAAAAATCTAGGCATAGAATTTGACAACAGATAAGGACCACTCAGCTCATCCATTGTGCCACTTTTCCCTACCTACATTATCACCACAGACCCTACTTGATTTACAGCCCCCCCTTCCTTTCCACTATGATTCCCTTCAGCCTTTCTCATGCATTCTTGAACCCCACCTGTTTGCTCACCCACCACCTCTACTGGAAAGCTATTCCAAGAATCCACCACTCTTTCTGTGAAGAAGTACCTCTTCACATCTTTCCTGAATCTACTCCCTTCTGGCTTCAGAGTGTGTCCCCTTGTTCTTGAGCACATATTTTCTGAGAAATATTTCCCTTCTCTACCTTACTTATCCCCATAAGGTAGAAAGGACTTTATCATACTCACCCTCTACCTCCTCTCTTCCTGGGTGTACAAACTGAGGTTCTTTAATCCCTCCTTGTAGGGCTTTTGATGCAAACCCTGCACCATTTTAGAAAGATCTGAAATTAAGTTCATGTGCTCAACAGTCCCAGAGGGTGCAACAAGAGGGTTGCTACCCCAAAAATATCCAAGACAGGTTCAGAGTTGCTGCACCCTCACAAAGAATACTCACAGGCTTATTTCAAATGAAAATAGGTATGTTTTTATTGAGCCAACTGCTCAAAATGTCAGTGGCTCAGTAGGTAGCACACTCGCCTCTGAGGCCGGAAGATCAGAGGGCTGTGGGTTCAGTTCACACATCTGGCACTTGGGTTAATATCCCAGTACTGACACTGTAGTACAAAATGAGAGGGGCGATGCACTTCTGAGGTGCTGTCTTTCAGATAAGATGTTAAACCGTGGTCCCATCTGCTTGGATTGGTGGTAGTTCAGGTGGATGTTAAAGATCCCATGGCACTTATCGAAAAAGAGTAGGGGAATTTTTTTTATTGAGAAAAAACATAAGACAATTATACAAGATTTATATTACAGCATACACAACTGTAGAAAAAAAAACACGATCAGGACAGCACTCATAAATATTAAACATAAATAAATTTTATAAAAGCAAAACCCCATCCCAGAGATGAAAGAGAATGTCAATCCACACAGAAGGACATAGAAGTTCTAGAAACATGTAAAAAAATGCAAAACAAAAGAGGAGTACATTGGAAGTCAAAGAACAGGGTAGACATGAGAATATATGAAATGCAGGAAGAAAATCTAGTCAAAACAAATGAAATACAGCATAGATATAGAACAAATATATATAGTAATGATTTCAAGTAATAGGAGCATCAGTGTTTATAATCCAAGGAAACCCAATCCATACCTCAAGCAAACGACGATTGGACAGAGAAGATTTCTCATTTTTGTAAATACATTTCATTTGATGCACTATTTTTTGACATAATTCCAACAATGTCTCTTCCCATTGCTGTAGCATGTAGGCACATCTAGCAGACCAAATCTGCCATTTAAAAACAATCATTAACACTTGCAATGTGCTGTAATGCCATTTACATGTCCATGGTACATCAAAGATTCCAAACATCAAATTTTCAAAGGATGTTTTTGAGAAGATAGCCTCACCCCACTCATGCACTATAAAGGCCCAAAAGTCGAAAATAAAAGTACATGAGAACAGAAGATGCTCAATTGGTTCCTCCTGTTGAATGCAATCTGGCCAAGCACAAATCCTTTCCTGCAAGGCGTTACGTTTCTGATTGGATTTGACATTTATTTTGCCATGACAGGCCAACCAGTGAAAATCCCAAATAGTAGCAGGAACACGGTTATTAACAAGGAACCCTAATCATGTATTTTTATACTGTAATGGACATTTATCAAAAACATTGTTAACCTGACAGATAGTATCCAACAAAAAAAATATATAATTGCTTCCTAGAGAAATTAAGGACATGAATCGTCAATAGGCTCCATTGTTTAATTCGCAGAAAGGTACATCTAATATACTCGGGAATCACTGCAGATCTCTTAAAACATTTTAAAGATTGTGCTTCCCATAACTGAAGCCATTGTAAGCAGCCTGGTTTTAAGAACATTTCCCAACCTTGATTATCATTAATTAATAAGGGTCGAATATTATTAAAGATAAAAATAACTATTGAAAAAAAGAATAGGAGTAGGCATATTAAGTCCACCTTGTGAAATGGGGAGATAGAGAATATTACGCTTTATTACATTGAAACGAATACCCCAGCAGGCCTGAAAGAAGATTTCCAATAGCCCAACTTCTAAGGATTTAGGGGGAGGAAAAACATAACTAAGATACAGGAACACAGGTATCAAGCAAGATTTGATGAGAAACACTCTTTTTTTTCCAAATTTCCATTTGTTCCACATTAGAACTTTACGTTTGCCCAGAACAAGTTTCTTTTCCCAATTAAAAATATCCAATTCCATATTTCCCCAATATAAGCCTAATATTTTAACAGGATCTCTGGTGATAGAAATACCAGCAATAGATTCCAATGCATATAATGTGTATGGCATAAATTCTATAGAAATACCATCAGCACCAGAGGATGTTTTTCCAACCATGGAGGAGAGTGCCATTTTAATTTCTAGAGCAGAGATGGAAGATATTAAAAGTTTTATTTCTGCATCCTCCAAGAATGCAATAGTCAAACATTGCAAAAAAGACTGCAATCCTGTAACTGAGGCTGCCAAAGATCTATACATATGAGCTGTATAATGAGAAACAATCCTAACAATATCCCTAATATCATGATACTCATTTCCAATAGGATCCCAGACAGCAGAAATGTTTTTTTTATGCAGTTGGGATTGCCAATGTTCGTACAGGCAGGCAGTCGCCAGAACACCCTGAGTGCAAAATTGTTGCTGAAACAATCAAGTTTTCACTTTATTGGCATGAAAAAGAACCATTTTTCAGATGTCTGGGAGATTTGAGAGGCTAAGTTTTGACCTGTCTCAAAAGCGACCGAATAAAGCTTTTGTAACAGTCTTCTATTTTGTAGGTAATCAAGATAATCATTCCTAGCGACCCCTCAACTAAGCTGTTTACACAGCTTTGTCAATTCAAATTTAGTGTCTTCCCACCACAAAGTGGGAGTGTCAAAAAAACAAGAACAGTTTTACATGCTAAGATAACGTTATGGAGGAGCAAAGAGATATGTGGGTTTGACAACAAGGAGGTATTAAATTTCCAAAAGCCAAAGCCTCTTTGTGGCTTAGTAGATACTCCAGTGGTCACTGAGATGATATGACGGTCTGTAAATTCAAGGGCTGAAACCGTGGCAGCCTGTATAGGGAGAGTAGGAGAAACAAAAATGTAATCAATTCTAGAGTGTGAAGGACCTTTATGGAAAGTAGGAAGGGCCATATTAGTAAGGTGATAAGCTGCATCTAATAAATTTGCTTTAAGAACTATGCGAGACAACAAATTTGAATCACAGTATTGTTTGCCTTGTTTAGCAGTAATAGGACAATTAAAGTCTCCAGCAAAAACTACTTTATAAGGGGTATGTAAGTAAGGCTCAAGTAACTGAAATAAATCACATCTTTGAGCTTTTTGTTGAGGGGCATACAAATTAATCAAGTGATAAGGCACTTCTTGGATAAGGACATCCAAAACCAGGGCCCTACCAGAAAGTAGGTCAAAAAGTTTTAAAACTTTAATATCAGGATATTTAAAGAGAATACCCAAGCCAGCACAGAGCTCTGTACTTAAAGAACAAAAGGATGGACCCAAGTACTAGGCCTTAGAAGCCATCTGGATTTCATGCAGAGTATGCAAGCGAGTATCCTGCAAGAAAAAAAAAAACCTAGATGAAAATGAGCTAAGACAGAAAAAATCATTTGTCTTTTAGCTAACCACTTAATGCTATTTACATTAATAGTGAGAAAAGAGAAGGGTTCAGTCATTTGGTTTGTTTAAAAGGGCTTTAACAACTAGGCTTGTCCGTGCTTTTTACTTTAACTTTTGCTTTTCGTTTCTGCTGTCCCCAAGGACGAACCATCCCCTCAGTATCAGTAGTACCTTCAGGTACTGAGGAGTCTACAGAGGAGACATCAGAATCAATGTCAGAGTGCTCAGATTGTAATACATCAAACTTATTGGAAATCAGGAGAGTTGAAGACTGTGGAAGTACCAATTTGTCTGCAGAATCCCGAGTAGATTGTCTGGTAACTCTAGTACCGGACTTCTTTCTCAGAGTAGGGGGGGCATAGCAGGTTCCTTCAGCAAGTGCGATGGTGAGGAGGAAGCCTGTACTGGAGGCTGCTGCAGATTCTTAGTAGTGGAAGATGGGCCAGCAACCGTAATCAGAGCTGTTGAGGGGGGTCAGGAGCAGAATGAGGCACAATGAGATGGGGACCCAAAGGAGGAATAGCAGAGCCATTCGAGAGTTCAGGAATAGAAAACCTCTGACAGTTTGCTTTCTTTTGTGCTAAAGCAATCAACAAACATTGTTCTGCTCCATCAGCCTGATCAGAAGAATTGTGTGCAGCAGCAGTACAATTCTGAAAAGTATGACCTAATACCTCACAGAGGTTGCATGTACTTTCATTAAGGCAAGATGAGATGAAATGTCTTAAATTACCACAAATCACACACCTAGCCAAGCCACATGCATTACTAAGATGTTCCAGAGATCTACATTTATAACACATCTTCGGTTGTCCTGCATAAAAGAGAATTCCTCTATCTCGACCTAGAAAAAATGAGTTAGGCAGATGAATCGGACCAGTGTCATTTGTGTTGAGCGTGATTTTAACTTTCCAACCCCCAGTCCAGATATTTTCTGAATCAAGGATGGCTACAGGATCCTCCAACAAGGTACAGTGATGTTTCAGCCATATAATTAGGTCCTGGACACTCACCCCTTCATTTCTAAAGAGTACAGTAACAGTTTTATGAGAAGGCTTAGAGAGAGGGGTAATAATAAAGGGGGACCATAAAGAAGAGTATTTTAATTGATTGTATTTGACCCAAAAGCGTTCCAACCCTCGAACAGTTTTAAAGCTGACATCAAAAGTTGTCTCTCCGGAGACATGAATCAAGGCATAGAGTTCTGTTGCAATAAATTTCACTGAATCTTTCAGCAGAGTTCTGGCAACACAAATCCTATCCGGAGGGGAATCCATGCCTCCAGTATATGTCAACCAAACAGCATTATGTCTCTTTGCTGGGTATATGGGAGTTTTAAACAATGAAGCAAAGGATTTCAGTGCAGTTTTATTGATCAAGTTCAAAGGCCGCTGAGGCATAGGGGTGCATCGGTAGGTCTGGCCCCAGTATCTTGAAGAGGAACTGACAAGTTTTAAAAAAAAGGCAACTCAGGGTTTTGAGTTAGGGCTAAATCCACAGGCACTTCCAAGGCTGAGGTGTCAGCAGAAGCTGCAGATGTCGGAGAAATAGGAGCAGTCATAGTGGGCATAACAATAGGAGCATTACTAGAAATCCACTGGCCTTTAAGTTCATCAAACTGCCAGCCAGCTTCTTGAAGCGCTGTGGGAACCAACCATGCAGACGTTCCCGCTGCAGGAGCTGCCGACTCCACAAAGCATCTTAGGCCAGGCCCAACTGGGCTTGTATTTGCCATTCCTAATGCAATAAGGAAGCAGAATAGCGACAGTTCCAGCCACTTCAGCAGCTTCCACATGCACCGCCCAACTCTTACTTCTACAGAAGCATGTACGTCAACAGTATTCAGCTGGCTAGGTTTGACATTTGGGCCTCCACTGTCAGAGCGCAGCTTCCGAAGAGAGGTTTCAAGTTGTGCTCATTTTTGGTAAAATAAACGTTCTCCAATAGCAAAATTCTGTTGTAACAGTTGCTCTTGTTCTGACATACAGCCCATAGAAAGCGAGTTTTGTTCCATAGTGCAGCAGGTCGCTATCTCAGAGTCAGAGTCACTAGGCAAGTCAGGTACAGTTTCAGGAAGGCTTAAATTGATAGAATCACTTACAGGAATAGAAGCCTTAGAGTGCACAGCATCAGAATGCAAACCAGAAGGCAGATCAGGATTGGAAAGCATTTCCACAACATCATGTAATTCCACAGCAGGTTCTGCAACAGCAGCTTGTGCTTCAGTCGACTGACTAGCATCCGCCATCTTGGCTAACAGCCAAATTGCCAGAGGGTCCCCCTACAGCAGAGTAGGAGAATTTCCCGGTGTCCTGGCCAAATTTCTCTCATTCACTAAAAACATCACCAACAGCTTAATCTGGTTCATGGTCAGTTGGCATTCATCTGTATCCTCCTCCCCTGGGTCATGCCTGAAAATAGGCAGGGTTTATCTAGTGCACTTACCCGGTCAACAAAAACTAAATAAATAAATAAGATCCTGAGTCATTGCCAGGGTGACTGGCATCGACTCAGAACCTTATGAGCAGTTGGCTCCACAAAAACATATCTATTTTCATTTGAAATAGGCCTGCTAGTATTCTTTGTGGGAGTGCAACAACTCTGAACCTGTTCTGCATTATTTTAGTTGCCCTCCTCTGGACTGCCTCCACTCTGTCTATGTCCTTCTGAAGATGTGGTCTCCAGAACTGTACACAGTATTCTAGGTTGAGTCTTAAAAGCACTCAATACAGAGGCAACACAGCCTCCCACTTTCTGCTGGTGATACCCTTCCCTATGCACCCCAGCATCCCATTAGACCTCCCGACTGCCTTGTTGCACTGACTAGCCACCTTTAGGTAATCAGATATGATTACCCTCAGGTCTCCTGCTAGGTAGTCATCAATATCACTCCACTCAATTTGTTCTCTGCATCTGGGTTTCTGTGCCTTAAGTGCATTATTTTGCACTTTTTCGCACTGAAACCCAGCTGTCATGCCCTTCACCACACCTCTGTTTTCTCACGTCTCTGCTCATCTTTTCTACACCCCTCCCCCCGAATGCCCACACTATTGCAGATTCTGGCATAATCCACAAACAGGCAGACCATCCTTTACACCTTCTATGCAATGTCACCTATAAAGACATTAAAGAGGAATGGTCCTAGCACTGATCCTTGAGGCATCCAACTGGTCACCCTCCCTTCCTCAGAATGAACTCTGTTTACCACCATCCTATGTTGCTATTCACCTAACCAATTTATTATCCAGTTTACCACCTTTGGACCCACTCCAAAGCTACCCAAATTGCTTATCAGTCTAAAGGTTCTTTCATACCCTTTTTTGGTGAGTTTTCACCCCTTGGAAAGTGTCCTGGACCACTATAGTATGTTTCATAATCCCAGGGGGAACAGTCATTAAAATGACATTACATAGCAGTTTTAAAAGAAAGAAAAGGAGCAGTGTAACCCAGTCTCATGTGCAGATCTTTTTTCAGCCTCTTTCTTTTCATATTCCTTGGGCAGGGGGTGTAGACAATCTTCAGAACAGGATCTTCAAACTGGGGACAGCTGATGGGACCTAGCGCCCCCACTGGGGAGGCCCATTTTGGCAAAAAAATTCAGCCTGCTTGATGGCCAGTTAGCTGAACTTCTTCAGTTGTCAAGATGGGCCACCCCTTTTGTTCTTTCTGTGCATCTGATTAAGGCAACCAAGGTGGGATAACCTTTGGGTCCTTTATGCTCTTCACTTAATAGTGCAGATCCAGCTTCCTGCAGGGTCTTCCCTTGTTGTCATTATTGTCCACATAATAGCAGATTTTTCGGCCTTCAAAATCCATATGCTATACATGGTGCTTCCTTATAGTTAGGACTTCATACATGATCAGAACCATAGATCAGGCTAGGCTCCTTGTTTGCTCAAGATAAAATGGAGTTCATCGAGACCATATTTGAAATGCAGTTTGCTAAGGGTGGTCTTATACAGCCATACATCCCATTGCACTTCAGAGCATCCCGCAGCCACTCTGGGACATAAGGATGGGAGAGCTAGGGGTGGTTGTGGTGGATCCAACAATGGACCATTTTATCTGTCTGGGACCAAGGAGGGGGGACAGCCATACCAGGGGCTAACCAACTAACATTGTCATGCCCCTTATATTAACCATTCATCATCTAATGGAGCTGACTCTTCCATTTCAACTACTGACCTTGGCCTCTTCCTCCAGTGATGTAGGAGGAGGAGGAGGAGTGGGAGTAGATGTTTTTTGGGTGCTTCCTTCCTTGGTGGGCAACAGGTTTACCAAGTGCATCTGGTCAAGTTTCTTTTCAGTCCAGTCCACAACATTTTTCTTGGAGGAAGACCTTTGTGAGGTTTTGACCTCCCCCACTTGGGGCTGCTTGGAGGGCCCCACATGGGGTGGTACCTCCCCATCAATCTTTTCAGCACCAGAGGCCATGCTGGCTGGAATGCATGATCTTCTCTTAGGGCTGCACAAATTTAAACTTCCACTGGCAGATTTTTGGCAAAAGTAGGAATTTTGCATTTGCGAAATTTTGGATTGCACTATGGCAACTTTAATGTAAATTCCAACTTAGAATGGCATAATCGGTGTATGGATTGTGGATTATTGTATTAAACTGTGGAAAGAAATTCTCTAGAACTGATCACTGTCAGTGGTCGGTTCTGCTGAACGTTTTTCCACAGTTGAATAAGCTAGTGGTTTCAGTGTCTTTTATTTCTCCTGGAGTTGCGGTTTGTGACTATTTATCTATCAAATAATATAGCTTTTCTGAGCTGAACAAGTTCCCTTCTCATTTGTGTACTGAAAGATCATACTGACAGAACTCGATGTACTGCTTCTCTGTAATGAGTGGACTGAGCCGAATATGAACAGTTGGACAGTCTCCATGACTCCTGTCAATATCATTTAACTGTATGTTAAGTGAAATTGACAGAAGTTACGAAGACTATTTTATCTAGTTATACTCTGATGTGTTATCATTTTTATGTTACATAATCCTTTAATTTGTACAATTTTTCTCATTTATAAAAACTGCATATTCTTGTTAAGTGACAGATGGGACAGAATACAATGCAAATAAAAAGAAAAACTCCCTTGTAAGTTATCCCACTACAAATCAAACCATGCTATGTGCCTGCTGTCACTCTCGAAATTTATTTTACAATATACACATATGCTTGTAATTATGATTTTTACAAAACAAAAAGTTGACCATTTCAGTTACGGCTAAAAGTCCTCCTGCTACAAAACATCTGTAAACCAATAAATGCCGAAATGCACACTGACATATCTCGATTTTAAGAAAAATTTAGCAGGCATTAGTTTTTTAATCAAATATTAATGCTTTTTTCTTAAACCCCTTTTCAAACAACAAGCAACTTAGGCCCAGATATTCAAAGCATAGCTCAGTGCGCAAAGCAATAGTGCTGAAATAACGCAGGAATAGCACAGAGACGCCATATTCAAAGGACCATATAAGCGCTAACAGCAGTAGCGGGCAGCTGCTAATGTATGCAAGGGCAACAGGAAGGGGTATCGAAGAGGTCCGCACAAAGGGATATTCAAAGGCCCAGCGCCACGCTAGGATAAATAGCGCGACACGTAGCGCTGCACTACTTACTGCCTATAAAAGGCTGGTCTTAACCCAGGCCAAAACACAGGGGAGGAGAGACCAGAACAGGAAGTGGGAATGTGTGCAGTGCCTGTAGCAGTGATGCTGCCATTGATGGCAGCTGTAGTGGAGGAGGAGGATGTGGAGAGGGAACAGGCACAACATGGGCCACAACACAGGCCAAGGAGACGGTATGCTGCAAACAGGTGGTACCGCCCAGGTCCCTTCTAGACACTGCCTGATGACCACATCATTGGCCGGTACAGGATGAACAGGGGAATGTTGAGGCAGCTCTGTGAACTCCTGCATGAGCAGCTGCACTCAAACACCAGATGCAGCCATGCCATGACAGTGGAGGAGAAGGTGACAGCAGCGATGTGCTTCCTCGCCACAGGGACGTCCCAAAGACCAACGGGGGACACCATCGGGGTATCGCAGTCTGCCACCTCATGCCTCCTGACCCAGTTCCTAGAGGCTTTTCTGCCACATGCTGGGGAGTTCATAGTATTCCCCAGCACGGCAACAGAGCGCAGAGAAACAATGTAGCGGTTCCATCGGGTTGTGCACCTACCATCTGTACTGGGTGCCATTGACTGCACCCATGTCCCCATCCGTGCACCACCTGGTGATGGCAGTGACATGTACGTTAACAGGAAGGGGTACCACTCCATCAACTGCCAGGTGGTGTGTGATGTGGCTGGGCGCATCACCAATGTGTATGCACAGTACCCCGGCAGTGTCCACGACGCATTCATCTGGCACCAGTCCCAGCTGTGCCAAGCATTCGAAGAAGGGCAGGATAACCAATGGTCAACTAATCGGTGAGTAGTAGCATACAAGGCATACACACACCAGCATGCATGGGGGCAGGCATTGCAGGCCAGGAAATGGGTGTGGGAGGGCTACACAGGGGTGCAGGACAGCATCTGACAGACTGCCGTATGTCACTAACAGGTATACATCCTTTGACAGGGGACAGTGCCTATCCCCTGCGACCCTGGCTGCTGACACCAGTACTCAGACCAGCTACAGTGGCCGAGGAGATGTACAACGAGGCACATGCCAGCACAAGGAACATCATAGAGAGGGTGTTTGGCATCCTGAAGATGCGATTCCGATGCCTAGACACATCAGGTGGTGTCCTACAGTATACACCTCAGAAGGTATGCCATATCTTCCTAGCCTGTTGTATGCTGCACAACATGGCAATGAACCATGGGATACAGGCACCTGAACCTGTGGGACAGTCTGACAGTGAGCCAGAGCCAGCGGTCAGGGGAATAGTCGAGCACCTTGAGAGAAGGGACCCTCGCATGGCACGCAGGGCCATACAGCACAGGGACAACATCATCAGGACACTGCAACAAACAACAGGGTAAGTACAGACTGCACAACAACTTGAAAAGGTACAATTAATAATGACTTTAATGTGCACATGGACACACATGAGTGACAGTAACAATACCAACAGTAAACCTACACAGTGGATCTGACAACATGTGTGCATGTGTTGTGAGTTCAGGGTTGTGCAGGACATGCGTATAGGAGGCCGGACACAAATGGTGTGGTGTTGGTGGGGAATTGTGATGTGTGCTGTGAGGGTAAGTGATGCAACCGTGGCAGTGGAGGTGTGTGTGTGCATGTGTGAACGTGCATGTGGGTGTGCCTATGTGGCAAATGTGGGGTGATGAGTGCGCTGTGCCACATAGTCAGCGTGGCCATCAATGACGCCTCCCACCACGGATGTGACGTGTGCCACTACCATGGAACACAGACCCTGGTGTGCTCTGTGCAAAGGACAACGCCGATGTGAAAGGCGAGGCAGGAAGAGTAGGTCTCCTGTGCCCCTGGGGGACGGTGGAGCCTGACAGGGTGGGTGGACGGCCACGGCGGTGCTGGGTCACGGATGGGTTGTGTGATGCTGTTGAGCTGGAGCCACTGGCAGCCCTGAGTCCACGGCCTGCCCGTCTGTGTGCCCCTGTGCCGTCTGCACCATGGCCAAGCATCCCATGCTGGTGAACCCCATGCACCCCACGCAGGACATTCCCTATGTCAACCACCGCAACCGACAGACCAACAAACCCATGCTCGATGGCACCTACCAGGCATCCCATCCTGTCCTCCGCCCGCTGCTCAGCATGGGCAAAGCCCACTGTGATGGCCTCCCTGATCTGCGCAAGCTCATGGCGCATCTCCCTCCGCATGTCATGAAAGTCCACACACGCCCCCTGCTGGAAGGTGAAAGCAGCCTGCAGGAGTGGCCGGGCACCATGAGCATCCTGTCCCAGGGGCACATTACCCTGAGCTGTAGCTGGAAGAGGTGCCTGCTGCACAGGAGCAACTGGATCCTGGCACATGGCAGGCATGTCCTGCTGCTGGCAACTACAGGTGGTGGTCTGTGGAACGGTATGGGCATGGACACCAATTCACGTTGTACCCTGCACACCCTGTGGTTCTGCGCTGTTCCCTACACTGCCCACCACCATGTACACAAGTACAGCCACACCGGTGATGCTGCATGCACCACTGACACCTGTCCCACAGCTCCGGCAGCCCCTCCCGCATCCCCATGCACAGGCACAGCCAGGTGTTGGCGCAAGTCAGACACATCAGTGTCTCACCACTGGTGACGGTGAACAGTAGGACATCCCTCCACCACCTCCTCCTGACTGTGCTGCATCCTGGTATCGGTGTATCCCAATACCCCTACTGACCCCTCCACAGTCAGTAGCTGCCCTTGGCTATGTGTGTGCCACACATGCATGGCATCTGTGTGGCCATCTGTTGCACCATGCCCGGATGTTGAAGGTCATTTCCCATTGTCCACCTCCACTACCATTGGGACTTGTCCGCACATCCTTGTCAGCCCCTGTTGTCCTGCAGGCCTGGCAGTCACCGCTGTGGAGACAATAGGGACAGGGTCGGTCACCCGTACATAGCCACTGTGCGCAAACACCACCACCACTACCACCACTACTCCATGCACAACCCAGGACATATACCCCCTTCACACAGGCCCGTGACCCCATGCACCCACCAAACCCACAGTGGCCATGCCCATACCAGGCAGCTGTTAGGCAGGCCACTGTGCACCCTGTGCAGGACACCCACAGCATGGCCATGCACCCATGGCAACACAACATAGGGTATACATATGCGAATACTGACCTGTCCTTGGCAGTGCGAGAGGCGTCTCACACCCACCACCCGGCACACCTGCGACCGCCACTGTCCTGAGGGTCGATGCCACCACAGCCATGTGTGGATCCTCCACCCACTACTGGTGTTCAGGTGGTCCACCACCGGTCCTCATCCTGTCCCTCAGTCGCTGGGCCTCCTCCTCCTTCGCATGTTGCAGGAGGTCATTCCATCTCTTCCGCACAGCTTTGGTTGTCCTGCCACATCCCCCTACGGCATTCACAGCCGCAGTCACCTCCTCCCAGGCTTGGCACACCACTGCGTCAGTGGCCCTGTGCTTGCGGAGCACCTGCTCCCTCTCCTTCACGGCATGCACAAGGGTGTTTAACTCCTCCTGCGAGAACTTGTGTGCACGTATACGCTCCTGGCACGCTGCCAAACCTATGGGATAGTCAACAGGGGACATGTGTCATCAGCCATGTTGGTACTGCATTGCATTACACAGACATCACAATGCCCCCC
Source organism: Neoceratodus forsteri (assembly GCA_016271365.2). Taxonomy (NCBI): domain Eukaryota; kingdom Metazoa; phylum Chordata; order Ceratodontiformes; family Ceratodontidae; genus Neoceratodus; species Neoceratodus forsteri. The sequence goes on from CM057450.1 coordinate 1,646,971,070, forward strand.
ATCCAGTGCCACAGGCCACATGGACATATGGGAGTGCTGCATGTGCATGTATGGTGCACACACCACCAGAGTCACTGTGCGTCCCATGTCTGTACAACGAACCCTGTACACACATGTGCACTACCCCTACCCTAACCACCTTGCACTGTACTGTGCCCTTTGTGTTCACTACAGTGGTTGCGTGGACAAGTGCACTAGTACTTAGACAATGTCAGGACCCATTGCAATTACCACATGGTGCATGGGCCAGCACAGTTCCGGGACACTGCGTACGTCCTGCATGGATGCCATGGCCTGTCATGCCACACATCCAGGGAGTCATGTCAGTGGGCAACTGTTGCAGGACACACCCCTGCAGGGGATTGTGCACAGTACACTGTACGTTTGGTTGCAGACTTCTAGGGATGTGCACCATCACCCAGCACAGTGCTTGCCTGTGGTCCAACATGGGTCAGACCATTCACCAGAGACTGCATCTCTGTGCTCCTGTCCATGCTCAACCTGTTCTGGGATATTGACATTCAATAGTGTCCTACAGTAGTCATACACACCTGCCTCACGCTGCTCTTCCTCCTGTTGCATCTGTACACCAGTATGTTGTTTACGCTTAGATTCCTTATCAAGCTGCAGTACCACAACACAACACCGGCGGCGCACCGCACTCCCTTTTATAGCCCATCCAGGCAATCAAGCATGTGAGTCATGCAAATGAGCGCATAATGATATGCTAATCACACAGTTTGCCCCATGCATGCACAAGTACCCTCATTTGCATACCCTGTTTGAATATGGCCCCGATTTGTCCCATGCTAGCACAGCCGCACTGTACAAATGGCAGCACAGGGCTATTGGTGTTGCAGCGCCACATTAACCAGATAGCGCAGCGCTATGTGCCTTAGCGCAGCCAACACGCATGCTCGCGAGGCCCCCATGTCCGCGCTATCACCCAGTCATAGCGCGATGTAGCGCTGCACTGGACAGCATAGCGCGGTGCTATACGCATGCGTGGAACACAACCTCAGGGCCATGCTGGGGTCGTGCATGTGCAGTGTGGTTGCTTCCGGGTAGCGCAGCGCTACATCATGTGATAGCGCTAGGCTGCAGGGATTGCTGAGGTGCATTCCTGGTAGGGCAGGGTGTTTGTGTCCAACAACAGTACAGTGCCATGTCTGGACGTGCAAGACAGCATGCAATTGTGCACAGGGACAGGTGGTGGGGGGACGTAGAGTCCGCGAACCTGGTTCAGCTGGTGATGAAACACCACAGGAGGCTGTTTGGGGAGGTGGGGAAGGGGGACCTCCCACGAATGCAAGTGTGGGAGACGGTGGCTAGGAAGCTCAGTGAGCATACCGGCATACCCCGCAATGCTGAGAAGTGCCTCCACCGGTACACGGACCTGAGGCGCAGGGCAGAGGCAGCAGCTAGAGCGATACAGGTGCATGGTGCATGATGGCACTGTGCCTGTGCCAGGTGAGTGGTGTTGCATGTGGGTGTGCATATATGTAATGCTTGTGTGCGTGTGCATGTGGGTGTGGAGTGTGGTGTGGTTGTGCAGAGGGTGGTGATGAGGGGGCTGGCAGTGGGTGAGTGGGTGTGGGTGTGGTGTGCAGCGGGGGTGGTGGTGGGGTGTGTGCTCTGGGTGTGGTGTGTGGGCGTGTCTCTGTTTGCACAGCTGTGGCACAGTGCACCATGCTGTTGCACACTGTGTACAGGCACAGTGGCATATGTATTCTATAGGGGCACGGGTGCACGTGTGACCATTGCGGTGGGTGAGGGTGGGTGCATTGAGTTTAGGGTTGCATGTGCATCTTGCTGTGTTTCATGATGTGTATGTTGTGTCATGCTCTAACAACACTTTCAAATTTGTCCACTGTAGAGCGGATCGAGCAGCCCATGCCCACAGGTGCGACTCAGCCCAGGACACAGGAGCGGAGATGAGACAGCACGAGGGCCCCATCACTCCCACAGCATGCGCAGGAGAGCGGCACTGATAGCGGTGGCTTGTTGCATGAGTACCTGTTACATTGTTCTGTGATGTGTACACTTTCATGACACTGTGCACCACATCTAGGTGTCCAGCCACTCACTTGTCTGCAAAGGTCACTGGGCTGGTGTGGTGTAGCAGTGTGGTGTGCAATACAGGTGTGTTTCACACCACAGCTGGGTGCTATCAGCCTTGCCTGGGGGGGCGGTCACATTGCAGTGCTGTGCGTGTGGCAGATGGTGTTGCTTGCTTGGGTGGCGGGTGTTCCGTGGGGACACCATGCTGCTGGATGACCTTCCCACCTCTGTGGTGCATCCATACCACCACCCACAGGACGTTCACAATTGCACAGGTGGTGGTTGCTTTCTGTGCATGCGGGACAATACGGAGCATGCCTTGCAGACTTACCTCTCACCCTTCTGGACACCTGCTGTGTAGCACTGCCTGTCACACTGTGCTACATACTGGCACTGTGCCGTACGCATTGTGCGTCCATCCATGTGTGTCTTGCTATGTAGGTCACTGTGTTGTTGTTTAGTTGCAGGGCAATGGATATCACTGTGCTATTACATTATGTGCATCGCTCCTCGCCAATGTTGACCGTGGCTGTGGAGGTGGTCCTCACTGTGTGGGGCGCCTGTTATGTGGGTTGGGGACACTGACATGTACCATGTCTCCATTGGTGATATGCTTTAGTGGTATTGCCTGGCGGCACGTGAAGGCTCCTTCGTGACAGTGTCTGTGCCCTGGCTGACTGTTGTCCCCTGGCTTGTGTTGGCTGGGTTGCCAGGACACTGTCATGGTTCATTGATGCTCCTGCATGCATGTCGTTGTTGTTTGTTCTGCAGTCTGCATTGCTGTGCCTTTCCATGTGTGGCTGGGCAGCATGTCCCAATGTGTGGATGCCCTTGTGCATGTCCTTGTGTGTCCCTTGCACCCAACTCACAGGGTTTCCAGCTGTGTGTCTGCCGTGTTTAGCGGTGTGCTGTATCATGGTGGGTGGTGTCATATGTCCCCCGGTGCTGTCAGGATCGCTGTCTCATCCATGTTGGGTTCTATGTTGGTGCCTGTGTTGCCCTGTGCTGCATTGTGGGACACTGCCATGTTGTCATACCACTGCAGAACTCAACACCGCCAGGGATAGCCCATTGAGACATGCTGTCCATCTTTGTATGGCAAGGGTTGGTTGCTGGTTGCCTCCTGTGTGGTGTACCGTCCTCATGGTCTCACCCTTCCTCTTGTAGGGCCACTACAGGCATAGCTGTGGGCAACACATCCCGAGGAGACCGAGGGAATGGAGGAGCTTCTCTGCAGGATTGTGAGGCAGCAGCGGACACAGGTCGAGCAGCAGGCCATCATAATTACTGAGACCAGGAGGGTGGCGAACATCCTGGAGGCTTGTCTCCCTGCTCCTGCGGACACATAGTTATCTCCCCTGTTGTTTTCAAGTCAGCCCTCACCACCCCCCCTCACTGGACTTGATTCTCCCTTCCTTGCCCATTGTCTTCTGTCCCTGTGTGCATCCTCCTCCACTTTGCACCCTTGGCCTGTGTCTTCCCATCCCTCCATCTGTTGTCGGCTTATGTTTACCTTTGTGTGCCTTTCCCTGCTACTGATGTTGCCAATTTTATCCTGTGGTGGGCATTTGGGGTTGTGTGTTGGGGGGTATTTTCTACTTCTGTTTCAGTGTTGTGGGGAGGGTTGTTCAGTGGTGGTTGGGGCATTTTGTACTCTGGGGTTTGTTAATCGTTGTGTTCTGTGTTATATTTGCTGTTGTGTTTCCGTTTTTTTTCCTGTTCATTATTGTTTATTACACTGGTTAATGACATTTTATGGTGTCCTGTGTCATTCTTGGGTGCTGGGGTTCCACATGCTTTGTACTGTTGCTGGTGTTCTCCATAGGGCTGGGTTGTTGCTGGACTTTCCCGTGGTTGTGTGTGGCATCCTCATGGGTGGCACTGTGGTGTGCTCCTGATACCTCATTCCAGCATGTGTTGCCTTACATGTGTCCCAGGGTCAGGCTGTCTCTGCACTGTGTTCCATTGTGTGTTTGCACTGGCTGCCTGGTGCTATATTCAGTGCTGTCTTGTGTGCTATATTCAGTGCTGTGTTATTCCTGGGCTTTTTTTGCACTGCACTTCTGGGCCTGTTTGCCCGGTTTCCTTTGCTTGCTATATTCAGCGGAGTTTGCCCCGGGCTATTCGTTTTGAATATGGCTGGCATTTTGCTCCGGGCTAGGTTTGCATGCTGGGCAGTGCTATTCGCTGCCAGGGGCTAACCTTTGAATATCTGGCCCTTAGAATCTATGAAAAATGAAACCAATAAATGCAAATGAGAACAACCAAAGAGCTAGCTAGCACAGTCATTCGCTTTGATTGTTTATTTCTTACAGGGATTTTAATCACTTGTGCAATAAAGTTTGTTTTTTTAATCCTTGTTAGAGTGATTGTTTCTTAGCTGACATTTCTGGCTTAGATGTACAGCTTTTGTAGATTCCATGTAGTTAGTATGGACAGATCTGTCAGGGGGAAAAAAGGCAGAAGTGTAGAACCGAGAAGCCTGAGTCTGTGTGGCATCAAATAAAGAAAACAGACTTGGGCTTCTCATGCTAAGTACTATGTGGCTGTATTAATTTCAAGGAGCAAACAGATGTGCTCATTCATATGGACACAAAGCAATCAGCTGTTCTGCCCACAGAAATTCTGCCTTTGCTGTGCTCACTTTCATAACATCTGCCAATACTATCAGTAGAACAGCTGATTGTTGACATGACCCAAAGAAACAAAATATAAATAAAAATTACACAGGTAGTAAATTGGAAGAAACAGGCAAAACATAGAAGCTGTATACAATTTTAAATCTTTAACTGTGTCAAATTAACTGTCAGTTCATTCGTCAGTTTACAGAAATGTTAATGGTTGAAGATCTGGCAGGTTAGTTAATAAAGGCAGTGTGAATGTCTGATTTGTAATCTGAATATGGTTTATAAGTATTATAAGTGTCCAGGTTACAGTGGTGTTACTGAGAATAGTAATAATAATACAAAATGATCAGGCGGCTAAGAGCAAAAGATGGTGCCAAATACAAAAAGTACTCACATGTGAAGAAAAGCAGCATGGCTACTCGTCACCGTATGGGATCCAAAAGAATGATTCAAGACAGGCTATAAGCAAAATATTTAACATAATTTTGCACCGAAAAACACACAAGCACACACATACATAGTGTCCCTCCCCAAACAGCCAAACTTTTTCGCGCTCACTCTCACGCTTTCTCAAGGTTGAGGTAAGTTTGACATCACCATTCTTTTTTCAACCGTACAATTTAAAGTAACAGTGCAGTAAATTTCATGAGAATCAAACAAACCACCTAAAAAATATATATGTATACAGACTTCCATAACACACATAATATAACATAAAGTGAAACAAAGCAGCAGTTCATGTGAAGGTACAAACCTCCATCACTTAACATTCATTTTAACTTATTTGGCTTTTCTAAAGTTTTCTCAAACAATATTACAAATAAGGAGGTAACTGAAAAAAACCATTGAGACCTGGTTTCAAAAAACATTTAGTTTTATATTGCCAAAAAGAATACCTTTGTCTCAATTTCTTATCAATATCTCCCCCTCGAATATGTTCTTGTACCTTCTCAAGCATTTGAAAGGAAAAGTTATGTGCTTGACCTTTGACCTTCACATGCTGTGCCAAAGCACTCACATCATCTAAATTACAAATGCTTCTAATATGTTGTCCGATTCTCAATTTAACCTTTTGCACAGTTTTACCTATGTAAAAACTATCACAACTACAACAAGTAGCAGCATAGATTATGTTTCTACTATTACAGTCACAGAAACCCACTCTGCTGGACCTGATTTGTAACTGGATGTTTAAAAAAATCCCCTGTCTTTATATATCTATAAAAAGAACAGTTCTCACAGCGGAAAGTACCATTTGGAAGAGCCAACACTTTTTCTTTTCTTTGTGGTTTCCAATATGTACTCTGTGCCAAAATGTCCCTAAGATTAGGTGCCCTTCCATATATAAATTGTGGAGTATCTTTTGTCACACAATCAAGTTTCTTCTCAGTAGTCAGAATATGCCAATTATTCATGATGATATTTTTAACATGATAAGCTTGGGGACTAAATGTAGTAATAAACTTACATTTTTTATCTAAGTTGTCACTATTTCTAACTTTAGGTGTTAATAAATCACGTCTATCCTTCAATTCAACTTTTTCTTTAGCCAATTCCATAGTATTACTGTTGTATCCCCTGGCTTGAAAATGATGTGTTAGATCAACAGTGCTATTTATATACTCATTCGAATCAGAACAATTCCTCTTAGCCCTTAGGAATTGTCCCATAGGGATTTTCCTGGTGACATGCACTGGATGGCAGCTATTAAATGCCAAAATGGAATTTTTATCTGTATTCTTCCTATATAACTTGGTACCTATCACACTACCATCTAATTATTTATATATAGAAAGATCCAAAAATCAATCTCATGTACATCTGAATGAACTTCAAAACGCAAGTTCTGATTACTACATTCCAAATACTGAATGAAAAGTGCTAGCTCATCCTTGGTCCCTTTCCAAATGAAAAACAAATCATCTATATAACACTTGAAAAAATCAATGACATGCAAAAATGGATTATTGTCACTATAAATAGTTTTCTTCTCCCAATCAACCATATACAGTATGGAATAGTTTGGGGCCATAGCAGCCCCCATAGCAGTACCTCTCAACTGCAAGTACAAATTCTCACCAAACAAAAATGTGTTACACTTGAGTACCTTTTCTGCTAGTGAAACAATAAACTCAACAAAAGGCTGTGAGTAGGATGTTTCAAAAGATAATACATCTCTTAGACATTCCAAACCATCCTCATTTGGGATATTCATATGTAAAGAACATACATCCATACTAACAAATAATGAATCAGATGAAATATGTATATCTTCCAGAAAATTAATCAAATCAGTTGTATTCCATAAAAAAGATCTAGTACTCATAGCTAGGAGCTTAATATGATAATCAATGAATTTTGTCAAATTATCTGTTAGGGATCCAATCCCAGCTACTATTGGTCTGGCTGGTGGTTTATTTAAACTGTTATGGACCTTTGGTAGTCCATACAAAACAGGCCTAACTGAGTGAAAAACTGTCAAAAAATCAAAGCAATTCTGGTCAATCAGCCCATTTAACAATGCTGCGTACAAAATCACATCTATGTCTGCTTTAAACTTATTAGTTGGATCACAGTTCAGATAGAGGTAAAAATTATTATCTGCCAACTGCCTCATCATTTCAGCTTCATAGTCATTCTTGTTCCAAACAACAACTCCACCACCCCTTATCCACTGGCTTAATAATGATAAAATCATTGTTGTTTAAACTATCAATAGCCACTTTCTCTGCAGTGGTACAATTATAAAATTTAGCTTCTAGAACCCTTAAACAGGCCTTTTCAAAAATTGCTACTGCTGTATTCTGTGGAGGAACGAAGGTGGAAAAGACAAATAAGTTAAAATGGATGTTATGTGATGGAGGTTTGTACCTTCACATGAACTGCTGCTTTATTTCACTTTATTTTATATTATATGTGTTGTGGAAGTTTGTATACATATATATATATATATATATTTTTAGGCGGTTTGTTTGATTCACAAGAAATTTACTGCACTGTCACTTTAAATTGTAAGGTTTAAAAGAGTGGTGATGTCAAACTTACCTCAGCCTTGAGAAAGCGCAAGAGTGAGTGCGAAAACGTTTGTCTGTTTGGGGAGGGACACTATGCATGTGTGTGCTGGCGTGTTTTTAGGTGCAAAATTATATTAAATATTTTGCTTACTGAGAATAGTGGCTTTTAGGGCTCAGAATCTGAAAAAACGGTTTCTTAGCTGTTTCAAACCTATTGGTCATGCGCTTGCATTATTCTTGTCACACCCTGGATTTGCCATAATTTTTGTGTATTTGTTGAGCTAATCATTCAGTATCCTAACAATGGATTGTTTATCAGACAAACTAATCAAAATACTGAGGCATTTAAATATTTGCAAAATGGGGAAAATGTTAGTCAAAATGACAGCCATGAGGAAACTGTGATCTCTGCATGAGATCAGCAGTATTTTCTACATTGCTGTCATTACAGATGGAGTTGCGCTGGTGGCAGGAGTAAGTAGGATGATCCAGCTATTGGCCAACTGAAATGTCTCCTTGTATATTAGTAGTTTAGCAGCAACCTTATAGGGATACATGAGCATGTGTTAGGATACTGAATGATTAGCTCAACAAATAGACAAAGACGCCAGCAAATCCAGGGTATGACAGGAATAATTCAAGTGCATGACCAATAGGTTACATTTCTTCCTGTTATTCTAAACCTGTCTGATCTATAATCACAGAATTTTCTTTAAACTGATGAATGAATCTAGGAGTTTCTTCCCATTTATTGGATGAGTATTTTTTTCTTTGGGTCCTGTTAACGGTCAGCTGTTCTGCCGACAGCACGGGCTCCTGTTATGAAAAGCAAGCCGGGCAAAGGCAAACTCAGGCTGCTCGGTTCTACACTTCTGTCTTTTTTTTCCTAATGGCTCTGTACGTATTAACGACATGGAATCTACAAATGCTATACATCTAAACTAGAGATGTCAGCTAAGGAATAATGACACAAACACAGATTAAACAAACTAACTTTTTTGCACAGGTATGAAAAAACCCTATATGGAAAAAAGGCAGTGAAAGTGAATACCTGCTCTTTAATACATTAATCTGCAATTCATATGTATACATTCCTTAGCTCAGTGAGTCAATGAACTGTGGAATGAATGTATGAATTGTGGGTTAATGAATTGTATTACAGAAAGAAATTCCACAGAACCGATCACTGAACTGCCGAATGATTACATGAATTGCAGAGTGATCTGTTAAACTATGGAATAAAATTACTCAGAACGGTCATTCTTCAGTTCATGTATATTATTCTGCAGTTCATCCCAAAAAATCCATGGAAAAGGCCAAAAAATCCACCAAATACATTTGGAAGATTTTGATCTTGCCAATGGCAAAAGTTCAGAAAATGTCACTAAATTTATAAAATTTTGGTGTGAAAGTTCCGCAAAAGTGGAATTCACAACTTTTGTCCAGGTCAATCTTCTCTCCACCCTTTGCAGAGGCAGTGGGAAGTGATTCTTTCAGCTTCTTTACCCTTTGTGTCTCAAGGGGCAACTCAGGCTGGCCAAAATCATTAGGAGTCATCAATGATGCACGGTAGTCAGTATTCCAGCAGGTGGCAGATGGAACAGATGCAGTCCCCACAGTGGAAGTCCATCCCCAGGATCATTTGGAGCCTACAAGGAGAGGTACTGTCTCTTCCCTTATCTTGGGGGAATGTTCAATAATCATGTCTGGCAAAGAAAGGGTTAATATGTCCAACACAGATGGCAAAGAATGCACCCCCAAATCCAGTGTCTGTCTCTTAACAGCAGCAAATAGAGGTGGGGTATATGAACCTTCAGGCCCCATCGAGTTATTAACTACTGAGGGAGGTGCACAGTGTATGAAGGGGACAGCCAGGTGGCCAGTGGGGTTCCCATCCTGGCCAAGGATACTGATGGTGGAGTTGGGGGAACTGATGCATCTGGGGCATGCAGCGTTCAGGAGGGTGCCTTGCAATGCAGCATCAACATTTGCACCAGCCATTGCTTCTTGCTGCTCCACTGTTTCACTTTACAATTCACACACTGTCTCTTGCATTCATGCTATGCCAACTATAGTTCAAAAAGGTTTTTTTGCTGCTTTTCAATTCTCACTGTGTTGTCAGTTTAATCAGACCATTTCTTTCATCTCCAAGGGGATTACTGAATATACCTTGTGATGACTAGGCAGGCAGAAATTCAGAGAGATGCACAAAGTTTCTTTTTTCCCATTGGGTTTCAAGTTATAAAATGTTTATTTAAACTCAGCTGGCTGGGCCCGGTGGCACTGAGGGTTGTGGAGCTGGACGCCACACCTCACACTATGCCGGCGACCAGGGTTCAGGAATGGACTCGGTGCCGGGGGTTGGCAGGGGAAAGGGTTGAGGACAGAGTGCCCATGTGGAGCACTCCTCCCTGGCTTACAGGGGAATGGGGTAGCTGGTGAGCCAGTAACCCCCGGTGGAGACTGGGGGTACTGCAGCAAGTCAGGGCAGAACGTAATAGCGTGGCCGACGGTGGCAGGGATGCCATGTGCCAGAGCATTGGGGTGTGCCCACGCACAGGAGGGGTAGCTACAGTAACAAGGGGAAAAATACCCCCTGAGAGCTGGATAGGCGATGGCATCCCAGTGCCTTGACCACCACATGCCCAACACTGGGCCTCTGCCTCCACCCCTTGATCTCCCCGTGGGTTTGAGGGCATGGCCCGCAGGGAGCGCTAACGACTCTGAGGGGGAAGATGGTCACAGTGGGCGGTAGAAGCGGCAGGGTGAGTGGACTGCCTGAGGGAGTTCTGGTGAGATAAAATAGTCGGGGGGGAAAAAAAAACTCAGCTGGCTGTGCAGTGAGTGCTCCTGGGTTCTCTCCTTTACTTATCGATGATCCACCCAAGGTGGCCACCAGCATACATGAGGTTGACAGCACATTCCAGCCAGCCACATTCCTACTGGCTTCTAAGCCAGCCATGGCTCCAGGACTGAGGGTGTACAGTAACTAAATTACCATATTCATAGGGGATGCATGTTTTCCAGCACAGACAAGTCTAGGCAGCAAATAAGATGCAGGCTGACCAAAAACATTAAAAGTTTGATGAATACTTATGTATGTCAAGCTTGGGTGCACTTCTGAGTCCCAGATATTACCTTCACTGAGTCCACCAATGAAAAAGCTCCTATGCAGATTAAAACTGGACCAAAGGTGCTTTGAGGCATGTTCACAGTTCAGCCCCTCAACTGTACATCACTTAAGCAATATACCACGACAGGTTGTGGGTTATGGCAGGATTTACCACGCCTTGGTCATGAGGCCACAGGCCAAGTGAGTAAACCAGGCCAGAAGTGATCAATTCTGCCATGACCCACACCCTGGAGTGGTATATTGCGATTATATAATGTCCTCCCTATTTTTGACAAATAAATAATAAAGAAACACTGTTTATTTGTTATATTTTTTATTATATGTATTAGTCAATAAAAAAAAATAGTCCAGGGTTGCTAGGGCTGTGAGCAAGATGCTGCAGTGGCACTGGCGTCCCTACCTGATTTGAATATATTTAAACATAGTGATGATGAGACAGATAGACCATTTGTTTCTTTTAAAAAAGTCTGAGCTGCTGGGTGCAGTTTTGAGTTGCTCTTCTGCTGAAAGCCTGTGAGACAATGTACTACAAGTGTTAACGAAGTGCCGTGTCTCAATGCCTATTTCCTGGTTTGCAAACATATGAACATACAAATGTGCCAGCAGAAACAGACCACCTGGTCTATCTAAGTCTGCTCAAGTGTGCAGCTAGCATCCCTGGTTTGCAGCGGTCCCACCCCCCTCCCCTTTGTCATTCTACTGCTTCCCCCCACCTTCCCCACCCTCACTCTCCCCTGTTCCCTGTCCCATGCCCTTTTAAAGCTGTTCACAGATTTACATGACACCACCCATTCTGGTAGTGCATTCCATTTTGCTACCACCCTCTCTGTGAAATAGTGTCTCTTCATTTCCCTCCTAAATCTTCTCCCCCTCTATTCTTAGCCCGTGCCCCCTGGTGTCCCTCTCCTCCTTAGCTTAAAGACCCCATCTGCCACATCCTTATTGACGCCCCTCTGATACTTCAATGTCTTTATCATGTCCCCCCTGTCCCTTCTATCTTCCAGGCTGTACATATTCAGGTCTCCCAGCCTGCTCACATAGTCTCTCCCCTCCATTCCACATATCATCTTTGTTGTCCTCCTCTGCACCCCCTCCAGTAGCCTGATATCACGCTTCAGGTATGGTCACCAAAACTGCACACAATACTCCAAGTGCGGCCTTACCAGTGGCCTGTAGAGGGGTACGATCACCTCTCTTCACCTGGATGAAAACTCCCTCACTATGCACCCCAGCATTTTGTTCACTTTTGCAGCCACTCTCCTGCACTGGGCAGTGTTGTTCATGGTCCCTGTTACCATTACCCCTAGGTCCTTCTCCGCCTAAGTAATCCCCAGCTTAACCCCTCCCAGCCAGTATTCTCTCCTTGGGTTCTTCACCCCAAAGTGCATAACCTTACACTTCTTTGCATTGAACCCCAGCTGCTATCTCTCTGACGACTCCTCTAGCTTGCTTAGGTTCCCCTGCAACTGCTTCCATCCCTCCACTCCATCTACCACTCTTCCATTTTGGTGTTGTCTGCAAACAGACTTACCTTGCTCACCATCCTGTGTGCAATGTCTGATATGAAGAGACCAAATAATACTGGTCCCAGCACATAGCCCTGTGGCACCCCAGTCGTCACTGACCTTGTATTTGAGAGCTTCCTTCCCACCACCACCAGTTGCATTCTCCCACTCAGCCAGCTTGTAATACAGTTTGTCATTTTTGCCCCTACCCCTACACCAATTAGCTTACTCCCAAGCCACCTATGAGACACCAAATCAAAGGTCTTGCTGAAGTCCAACTAAAGAACATCCACCGCATGACCCTTATCCAGCTCACCTGTCACCCAGTCATAATATTGTATCAGGTTGGTTTGACAAGACTTCCCTGAAATGAACCCATGCTGCCTCACATCCTGGAGGCCGTTGTCCTCCAGGTCTGACACTAGTCTTTCCTTTAGTATCATTTCCATGAGTTTGCACACTATGGACGTGAGACTTACCAGATGATAATTACCTGGTTCATCCCTTGGTCCATTCTTGTGTAACGGCACTGCATGTGCCATCCTTCAGTTCAGTGGCACACATCCTGACTCCAGTGAGGTGCTGTAGAGATCCACCAGCTGCTCTGCCAACACCTCCACCATCTCTCTCAGCACCCTGGGATGGATACCATCCATCCCTCCCTGGTGTCTTGCCTACCCTCAGTGCCCTCAGCTCCTCTAGGACTCTACCTCCATCAGTTCTTCCATCTGTCGCCTCCTCTCCCCGTCCCCACCCTCCCAGCCCATGGTGATAGTGGTCCCCTCTGTTCTTCTGTGAACACTGAACAAAAGTATTCATTCGGTGTTTCCACCTGTTCCTACCCCTTTTCCATTTAGTTTTATGGTTATTGGTTTTTTTTGGAAAGGGGGCAGGTTAATTTTGGTTTTCTATGTGCTGGGGTCTATTTTATGAAGCTTGTTTTTATATTTTTAATTGAAAGCCTGATGTTGGAGGGTCACGAGTGGGGACGGCCGGCAGTTTAAATTGTGGAGCGTATGACTACCCATCACTGTCTTTGCCTGTCTGGATTTCTCATATGTGGCGGTGGGGGGTGAAGATGAGAGTTGCCGCACTGTAGGTAAATGCTGAATGGTCTGCTCCTGGGTTGGTTTCTTGAGTATGTTTTTTTTTTTAAAGAAATTGTCTTTTTTTGTCTTTTTTTTTATTGAGGGACATCAGATCTCTTTCCTCTGCCTTGCCATACGAGAGGGTATGAGGTCAGAGGGTTTCCAGCAGCAACAGAGCCATGGATTACATGGAGGGCTTCCTTACTGATCGCCCTCTACTGTTGTCATATGATCAGAGGGTGAAAACATTGAGGTGCAGAGGAGCAGGAGGTACACATTGACTGTTTAGAAAATACAATACAAGTGACAAATGTACGTTGTTCTGATGATGCTTGTTAAAAGTCATGGCTTATGGCAGCTAAGTAGGAGACAATATGGTGGATTTTTTTTGTAGAAAAAAGTGGAGAGAGGGAGAAAGAGAGCGTGATGAGAATGTTTTTTTTTTTCAGTTTTATTGGAATGGCTTAAAAAGAGTACTGTGTGTTTGAATTTCACACTTTTCGTGCCAGCGAATAAGGCATTTTTTAATGTTTGATCTGGGTGCGGGGGAGGAGGATTGATTTGTAATGGGGCTCATGATGTGACTGACTGGTGATTGGCACCTTTTCCCATTGGTATATCGTAGGATTTACCACAGGTAAAAGGTGCCAGTCAGCCGATCAGAATGCAGGATTTCCTGTGCCCATTGAATAATACACATTTTAATAGTATCTCCAGGTACCATTTTAAAACTCCAGACACATGCAGTTTAAAACTTACCTTTTTATGGCAGACAAAGAGAAGACTCTGATCACGATTCCACACACAGGGATACCATGAAGCACAAACTTGAGTCCCCATTTGTAACCCCCTCCCTGGCCAAGTGGTAATCAGCAATGTTCATTTTGAGGGAGGAATCCCTCAAAAGCAAAAATCACTAGCCCAACCTCCTGGGCCTGTGGTTACCCCCTGGGTGACTGGACATCCTTATAGATGCTGCATTTTGCAAATTATCTAGGTTAGCAGGCAGTTGCTTTGTAACCAGTATCTGAATGTCAAAGTCCATTGTAAAGTCCAAACAGAATCAATTTTTAATAAAAGTCAGAGCTCAGGAGTAGAGATGTGCAAAGTTGTCAAACTTCACTTCACAAATTAATTTTCTAGGTTCGCCAAATTGGCTTCATGAGAAGTGTTAACTTTGCAAAGCTTTTGGCAAGCTGAGTGGCACATTTTCCAGCAAATTCATGCAAATTCACTGGTGAAGTTGCAACTTTGCAATGACTTTGCCTGACTTCACCTACAAAAGTGACATTTCACCAGGAAAACTCATTGCAAAGTGGGCAGTTCGTGACGTTATTCACAAAGGCAGTAAAACTGCTGAGCCTCTTGATTTCTTCACTGGCTAACTGCCCACCCCCCATCTTTGATATATATATTGCTAAACCTCTCTTTTCCCCTACAGTTCAGCGATCCCCTGACATGGGTGCCATCCTTCCAAGTGCTGCAGCAACTTCACCAGCTTGCTGCTGCCAGCCTCACCCTGTCCAACTATCAGCGCTGCCAGCATAGCAAGATAGTCTTCCTACCAGCCTTTGAGATTTGAGTTGGGCACTTGCAAGACTTCTCCAGGACTGGCTGTTCTCTGTCTATGTTTTATCCCTTCCCTGAGCATGCTTTTCTGGACTTTTATTTTTTTTTATGTTGTTGCCATCATTATTAATGTAAAATTGTGTTCTAAACTGCCTAGTTGATTGAACTGTGCTTAGATAATTTCCATTTTCCCATTAGCAAGTTATACTGGACTGCTACTAGAGGGACACAGTCTTTAAATGGATCTCTGCCTGTTCTTATAGATACCTTCCTAAACTATGGCTACTCCATCTATCTGATCAGCCCCCCACCGCACTCCCTGCTTACATATCCCTCCTGTTCATAAATCAATTGTTCACCAATTTTCACTGCCTTTTTGAACAATGCATCCCCTACTCTCCTCTCTCACCCTTATTCTGCTCATATACCACTCCTTACCACCACCACTTGCTCACTACTCATCTATTGCAAATAGCTCTTCCAACCCCACCAGCTACTATCTCCAATCCCCTACCCACATCCATGCTATCACTCCTTCCCCTCATTTGAAATATGGTCTCTCTCTGCCACTATTCCTCATGCAGCTTTGATAATGGTGTCCTCTTTCACTGCCGTTCTCCACCTTTTTCCTCACTCATCCACTCCCTTCTCCTCAAATCTACCAACATCCTCGCCAGCCCCTTCAAAATCCCCTAAGCTTCACTTTCTCATACATGCCCTCCGCTTGCTCTCTGCCCGGGATATCCACCCCAACCCAGGCCCTATTGCCCCTTGTTCCTCTGGTGCTTTCTCTACTACCTCCCCCACTCTCTTCTCTCAGCCTTCCCAAAGGGCTTAAAGATTCTACATCTTAACACATGCAGCTTATTGCAAAAAATAGACCAGATTCAGACCATGGTGTGCACTCTAAAACCAGACATTCTAATCATCTCAGAAACTTGGCTAAAGAGCACTATCCCTGACCACTTGGTCTCCATTCCTGGCTACTCACTGCTAAGGCAAGACCATGCTGGCAGGAGTGGTGGTGTGGCCATTTATGTCCTAGCCTCCATCCAATATTCTATCATCTACTCATCCTCCAATCCTGAGACCCCTGATGCCCTAGCTATCCATGTGACCCCCCCTTCACTCTTCCAATCTTTGTAGCCAGCATTTACTGCCTTCCAAATGTCCATCCTTCAGTCACACTAGATCTCCTAACCTCCATCACTTCCCTTGCTCGCTCTGGGGAATTATTCATCCTAGGTGTCTTCAATACAAATTGGTTGTCACCTAAAACTACAAAAACTAAAAATTAAATTGGAGACCTAAACCTCTCCCAACTGATCACCGAACCCACCTGCCTAAACCACAAGACACAACAACACTCCCTACTCGACTGGGTCCTTACCTCCCACCCCCACCGCATTATCACCTCTGGTGTCATCCCTGATGCTCTCAGTGACCATAACCCAATAGTCATTGTTAGGAAAGTCCACAGAACTAAATCCGCACACAAAACCGTACAACTATGCTCTTTCAAGTCTCTTCACCTTGAGCCTCTCCTGAGTAATCTCGCCAATTCTGATTGGTCCCCCGTAACCTCTCTCCCTTTGGTTGATAATGCCCTTGCCTACTTCAAATAAATCTTTCTTGTAAACTGGAATGCCTTTGCCCCACTAAAACAAACCAGAGTCAGAGGTAACCACTTACCTTAGATAACCCCTGAACTTCTGGCCTGTCTCAGGGCTAGAGATAGGGCCTGGAAGCATCATAAAGCCACCCAACATCCTAGTGACCTCGCAAACTACCGATGCTCCGAAATGCTTGCACCAGGGCTACAAGGTTAGCCAAGTCCGAATATTTCAAATCTGCCTTCATCACCAACATAAATTCCCCTTCTAAGTTCTGAAAGGTGGTCAATGCCCTATTTACCCTGTCATCTTGCCCTCCCCCTCCAGTACTTAAAGTAAATAGCTCACTAGTGTCTGATCCACCAGCTGTAGCCACGGTATTTAACTCCTACTATGCCTCCTGTGCCAATGAGCTACTGAAATCCCTCCCTTCCTACCCATCACTCTTCCTTCCCTCTACTGGTGTGCCCCTTCCACCACCCTCTCACTTCCCCTTCTCTTTCACTATTATAACTCCAAACAATGCCCTAAGTTCTCTCCTCACCATCAGCCCCTCTAAAGGTGCCTCCCCCAATGGCCTCGACCCAAAACTCCTCTCCCTCTCTGCTCTGGCAATTGCCTACCCCCTCTCATTAATCCTAAATCTCTCATTCTCTACTGCCTCGGTCCCCTCTTCATAGAAACATGCATTAGTCCTCCCTCTACTCAAAGGGGGGTGATCCCTCATCCCCTGGCAACTATCACCCCATTTCTCTCCTACCTACCCTTGCCAAGCTTCAATAACACATTTTCCTCTCTCAAATCATCTCTTTTCTATCTGACACCTCCTTTTTCTCCCCTTTCCAGTCTGGTTTCAGGAAAAACCACTCAACCACCACCTCTTTCCTATGGCTCCCAGACTCCATCTTAACCAGGATGGACAATGGTGAAATTATCTCTGCCATTTTTGTTGACCTTCCCAAGTCCTTTGACACCATATCTCACTCCTTTCTCCTCAACTCACTCCCAGCAGCTGGCCTATCTCCCTCCATCACAAACTGGTTCAAAGTCGACCTTATTGGCAGAACCCAGTCAGTTAAGATCTTGGATGGCACTTCACCTCCCCTCCCACTTAGCACTGGCATCCCCCAGGGCTCTGTATTAGGGCCCCTCCTATTCTCCGTCTTCTTAAATGACCTTCTCTCTGTTTTCTCCCCCTCCACCTCTATACATATGTATGCCAATGATACAGTCCTTTATGCATCTGGCTGCTCTCCTGCTGAGGTTACTTACAACCAGTTTATAGTGAGATTTTGACAAGGTTCAGCTCTGGTTTGCTAACCATCAAATTTTCCTCAATGTCAAGAAGACTGTCTCCATGACCTTTGGCACAAGGCAGAGACTCTCTAGGCTTTCCTCCCTACCAACTTTCCACACCCTTGATGGGACTTTACTTGAGGACACATCCTCCTTCAGGTACTTAGGTGTTTGGTTGGACCAACACCCAAACTTCTTTGGACATATTGATGCCATCCACAAAAAACTGCACCCCAAGCATGGTGCCCTGTTCAGAAACTGTAGTTGCATCCCTCCTATGGCTAGGCATGAACTTGTTCAGAAGATGAAACTGCCAATTTTTGACTACTGTGACGTAGCCTATGGTGCTGCCTCTAAGTCCTCCCTGGCCAGACTGGACACCCTCTTCAATTCTTTCTGCCGCTTTGCCATGGATGTCCTCCCTTGTACCCACCACTGTGATCTTTATCGTGCCCTGTCCTTCCCCTTTCTTACAAATAGGCAACTCTCTCACTGTGCTAAATTCACCTCAAAGCACTGGTTAGGTGAGCGCCCTTCCTACCTAAACTCCTCCTCCTTTATAACAACCCACCCATCCTCCCACACCCTTAGATCCTTAGATCAACCGACTCCATAACTCTGGTAGTCCCCCGCAGAGCTACCCTAATTGGCCAATCCGCTTACTCTCACCACCTCCCAAAAATTTTTAATTCATTCCACCCTCAGATCCAACACTCATCCTCCACCTACTCCATCAGCTCTGGCCTCAAAAATTATCTTGCACCTAGCTGTTCCTGCCATGTCTCTCCCTAATTCCCTCCTATAAGCCATGGATAAACCCTACCCCTCTACTGTCACCTTCATTTTACCCTGTGCACCCTCACCTCCCAAATTTCTAGCTCTTCTCCCCTTCCCCCAAATTGTTCTTCCTTACTGGCCTCCCATGATCTCTCACAGAATGTAAGGGATGCCAAATGCTCTCCATGGGTCCCTCTCCTACCCCCCAGGGGCTTGTATCCCTCATCTACTCCCTTCCCCTACATACCTCCACCTCACCCCTCCCTCCCCTTTCACCCTTTTCTTTAACATAAGCACTTGTTTACTTACTAACCCACACTTATTATTTTTCACTTTTTCTACATATTATGCACAACTCTGTTTTAACACTGTTTGTAACATCTGCCTTGCAACTGTATGTCAATGTTGATCTTGTAACTTGAATGTAACTTGAACATGACTCTTCCCTTTCCCCCCACCTTACCCCTCCCTCTCCTTTCCCTCTCTCACCGTCCCTCTTTTCTTTTACATAAGTGCTTGTTTATTTATTAACCCAGCACTTATTATTGACCACTCTTTCTACCTATTATGCACAACACTGTTGTACCACTACTTGTAACACCACCTTAGAACTGTATATTAATGTTGATCTTGTAACTTGAATGTTTAATGTTTCACTTCTATTGTATCCCTTCCCCCCCAGGCCGCACTGGGAGACGAGCAACTTGTCGCTCAGTGTGCCATCCTGGTGAAACATTTCAATAAATAAATAAATTAACTACCGATTCAGACGGCAGCTCCCCCGAGGGTCCGAGAGGGCTCAGGACGCTCTCCCCCACGATGAACTCACAGACTAACTGCCGATTCAGACGGCGGCTCCCTCGAGGGTCCGAGAGGGCTCAGAACACCCTCCCCCATGACAAACTCACAGAATAACTGCCGATTCAGATGGCGGCTCCCCCAAGGGTCCGAGAGGGCTCAAGACGCCCTCTCCCATGATGAACTCACAGATTAACTGCCGATTCAGACAGCGGCTCCCCCGAGGGTCTGAGAGGGCTCAGGACACCCTCCCCCATGACAAACTCACAGATTAACTGCCGATTCAGACAGCAGCTCCGCCGAGGGTCCGAGAGAGATCAGGATGCCCTCCCCCATGACGAACTCACAGGTACGGCAGAAATCGCGGTCGGACATCTGGGACCCTGCTTAGTGCTCCAAACGGAAGAGGACTTTACTTGGCGCCTTTTATTTGCAATTATAAATGTACCTTTAAGGTGAAATTAATTTCCCCACACCAATGAAGGTAGTTTTTTTAAATCCTGTAAATCCTGTTTTCTCTCATCCCCTCGGCTGTTTCTTTTAGAAGCAACTACAGGGAAAAGTGACTGATTAGCTGTAATCCCTGTTTTCTTGTCAGCGGTTTGTAAAAGTTATCAAAGGGAAAGCTGATAACCCTGCTCTCTGGGCCCCTCTGAGTTTCTAAATCTAATAACCGGGACATGAAAGCACACTCTGCCTAACTTAAAACATACTGTAGCTGTGCTGCTGAGGTTCATTTTTGAGCTGCAGGTGACTTTTAACCCATATTGCCTAAATTTAAAACCAAAGTTGCATAGTTGTGCTGCTGAGCTTATTTCGGAGCTACAGGTGACTGTTTAAAACCAAATTTGTTCCCAGGGTCGGAAACTCGGCTATTTCCAAACCATAGTTGCATAGTTGTGCTGCTGAGCTTATTTTGGAGCTACAGGTGACTGTTTAAAACCGAATTTGTTAAATATGTCAAGACACGCACTTGTAATTTATGGTAAAGCAGTCTAGAAATGTAATGGAATGATTTTTTTTCCACTCGGCTGTTCAAACAAAAAGTGTAACCTCACAGCCTAACTCTATGTAATGTACTATACTGTATTATTCATCTGTTACTTGATATTTGTTTGTATTTCTCTGTCTCCCACCTTGTACTACTTGTACCCGGGTCGCACCTGGAAATGAGCCTCGGCTCAGTGTGCCTTTCCCGGTCACCAATTTTAAATAAAAACAAATAAAATAAAAAACTTTGCAGTACCTCTACTCATGAGCATATTATTACAAGTGTAAAATCATAAATCCTCTTTGGGATTGCTTCAGACAGTGAATACCCATAGGGTGAATGTCTTTCTCTAAAATCCAACATTCCACTAGGGAGGCATTTCTTGAGGGCACTAGCTATTTAATCATCATATTCAGAGCTCCATAGAGCAGCATACAACCCTGGGGTACAAGTAAATTAACTGTAACTGTTGGGTTCTTACCCATTCATTTGACAAGACCAGGCCTGAACTAGATTTAAACAAAGTCTATTCCTGCTGTAATTAAACAAACCAGCAATGAAATGTGAATGAAGCTATAGGGCATTCCACAAGGGAGATATCTGAGGATTCCATCATATCTACCTCTCCTTGACTCGGTACCTACTTCTCTCAAGGGAACTGCAGTTTCTGGGAGCCTTGCTACCTCAGTCTCTACCCCACCAGTCCCCATGGAGCAGAGGATCCCTGGCCAAGTGATTGCACCACCCAATAAATTGCTTCCTCCTGCTACCCAGCAGGAGGGGGTACTGTAGTACCTTTCATATTGTTTCTTATAGTCTTTTGCCATCTACATCCTACCTCAGAAGGTGTACTTATCTAGTTGTGTAACGAAATATTTCCCCTGAAGGATCAGCATGCTGTGGGGAGTCACCCCACAGGGGGCATAATGAGACAGACACTGCCAAGATCTTAAGGCTTAGGTGGATTCAACTTCCAACTAGGTCACTCAGCTCATTCAGCTGCCTGATGCAGCTCTCTTCAAACTTGTCTCCCAACTTAGCTAACCACACCCAATGACTCACATCCACAGGGAACTCCCAGCCAATCTATCCAGCAGGGAATTTCCCAGGCAAGCTGGAGTTAATATGTTCTCACTGGGGGTACTCAAACAAATTTTTTTCACTCTTATTAGTTAATAATTCAGATCATTATTTTTTTTTTTAAACCTGATACCCCTACATTTTGTCAGAATACAGCCGGCTTCTCCAGGGAATCAGTTTTATTTCTTTATATCATTTCCTTAACCTTCAGGTACAGTGGGGCCAGCTATATTTTCATTTATACATCAAATAGTTGTAAATGCTTCACTGAGCACCATTATATTGTATGCCTTTAAAGTGCTGCCTTCTGAGCAGCCACACAGTAGGAGCAGAAAATGCTGATTAGAAAGCAGCAGGTGCTGCATTCATATGAAACAGATGAGAGAAGTGCCCTTCTGAACCCTTTTAAATTGTGTGGTGCACTACACAGGTCCTAGTATTGGTTTCTTACTTGAGGGTGAACTCATGGTATAGCTGCACATTTGTAAATAAAGGATTTTTTTGCAGCCAAAATGTGTAACCGAGGTTCATACTTGGATATATGAACATATGAAACTGCCGGCAGATACAGGTGAAAAGGTCTATTGTGTTAGCTCGATTGTGCAGCACAGAGGTTAGACTCCTGCTGCTCCCTCCACCCCTTGCCCTCCCCATCTTCCCCCCACATCTTCCCACTGACTAGTTCCTTGACCTTAACCCTATCCCACCTTCTTTTAAAGCTCTCCACTGTTTTAAGAGATACCACTTCTTCAGAAAGCACGTTCCATCCCCCTACCACCCTCTCTGTGAAATAATGCTTCCTCGCCTCCCTCCTGACTCTACCCCCACCAACTTCAGGCTGTGCCCCCTAGTAATCCCTGCTCCCTTTAATCGAAACATGCCCTTTGTACTAACCCTGTTGATGCCCTTTAAGTAATTGAAGGTTTCGATCATATCACCCCTTTCCCTTCTCTCCTCCAATGAGTGCATGTTGAGGTCCCTCAACCTATCCTCATAAGGCTCCCCCTCCATAACTCTGATCATTTTAGTCACCCTCCACTCTACCCCCTCCAGTAACCTGATGTCCTTCTTTAAATATGGGTTCCAGAACTGTACTCAGTCCTCCAAGTGCAGCCTCACCAGTGACTTGTACAGTGGCAGAATGACTTTCTCCCTCCTAGAGGTGATTCCTCTAGTAATGCACCCCAGCATTCTATTGGCTTTTGCTACTGCTTTCCTACATTGAGATGAGTGGTTCATATTCTTTGTGACCACTACCCCCAAATCCTTTTCCTTCTCAGAGACGAACACCTAAACCCCTCCCAGGTGGTAACTGTACCCAGGATTTCTCTCTCTGAAGTGCATAACCTTGCACTTCTTAGCTTTGAAACCCAGCTGCCAAGTATCTGACCATGGAGCAAGCCTTCCCAAATCTTCTTGGAGGCCTTTTCCTCCCTCTGCCCCATCCACAACTGCCCCTATCTTGGTTTCATCCACGAATGGACTGATTCTGCTCTTAACTCCAACTGCTATATTGGCTATAAAGATGTTAAACAGCACCAGCCCCAGCACTGAACCTTGTGAGACTCCACTGGTAACTGGTCTATGAGTTGAAAGCCCCCACCCCCACAACCACCCTCTGATGTCTGTCCCTCAACCAGTTACCAACCCACTTAACCATTTTCTCCCCTCCTTACAGGTTCCTCAATTTACTAGTTTATCTGCCATGTGGTACTGACTCAAATGCCTTGCTGAAATCCAGATACAGGACATCTATGGCCCAACCGGTGTCTAGTTCTTTTGTCACCCAGTCAAAAAAGTGAACCAGGTTTGTTTGACATTATCTCCCAGAGATGAACCCATGCTGTTTGCCGTCTATAAGACCGTTCACCTTTTCAGAAGGTCACCAACCTTTCCTTTAGGATCATTAACATGAACTTACCCACAATGGATGTCAGACTGACTGGTCTATAGTTACCAGGCTCGTCCTTGGGACCACTCTTGTGCAGGGGTACCACATGTGCCATCCTCCAGTCCTGAGGTATGCACCCCATCTGCAGGGAGGTATTGAACAAGTCTGCCAGTGGTGCCGCCAGGACCTCATCCAACTCCCTTAGGACTCTAGGGTGCAGCCCATCCAGCCCTGGAGCCTTGTCCATGTTCAGTGACTTAAAGCCCTCAAGCACTCTGCTCACAGGGATCTCCCCATTCGTTATCTTATCTTCTCCCATGCCAGTGTTGCCCTGCCCCAGTGGTATTGGCCCATCTCTCTGCCTGGTAAAAACTGAGCAGAAGTACTCACTGAGCACCTCTGCCTGTGCAACACCCTTCTCTACCCAACCTCCATCTTTCTTTATCCTGGTGATTAGCTCCTTGCAGTTCCTCTTCTCCTGTACTTGAAGAAGGCCTTGTCCCCTACCTTAATCCCCTCTGCTAGCCTTAGCTCCTTTGAAGCCTTGGCAGCCTTCACAGCCCTGCTTGCCTCCCTGGTTTTCTTTGTGTACGTCTCCCTATCCTCCTCTCTTTTGGACCCCTTTCATCTTCTGAAGGCCGTCTTTTTCTCCCTCACCCTTATTTGCACTTCCTTTGATCACCAACATGGCTTCTTGGTCCCTGCCTTCTTACTGTGTTTCTTTGTGCAGGTGTCTGTGACCACTAACAGGCCTTCCTTCAGGATTGCCTATTTCTGGATGGTATCCATGTCAGGGGTGATGCTAGCCAAATGCCTCCTGAGGATGTCAGCCATCCTGCAGAAGTCAGCCCTTTTGAAGTCCACTGTCTTGGTTTTGGTAAACATCCTTCCCTACCCATATCCAGGGAGAACCACACTGTTCAATGGTCACTACCTGCTAGGGGGTCCTCAGTCAATATGTGCTGCATGTAGTCTCCATCAGTCAGCACAAGATCCAAGATGTTCCCTTCCCTTGTCAGTTTCTCCACCTTCTGTGACAGGAATACATCCTGGAAGGCTTACAGAATGACCTGCTCCCTAGTGCTTGTGCTAGACATTGTTTTCCAATTCACCCCTGGTAGATTGAAATCCCCAGTGCCACCCTTTCCACAATGTTTCCGTAACTGATCTGCCAGTTCTCTAGCAATGCCTTCTGACTGTGAGGATGGTCTGTACACAACCCCCAGTCTGACCCTTTTACCTTTATTGTTCTGCAGTTGAACCCATAAGGCTTCTGTCCTCCCCTCGCCTCCCTCCTCCATACTGCTCACTATCCCTTCCCTCACAAATAAAGCCACCCCTCCACCCTTCCCTTTTGTCCTGTCCCTGCAATACAGTCTGTATCCCAGTATCATGATGTCCCAGTCATGGTGCTGGTTGGCCCATGTCTCGGTGATGGCAGCTATATCCACCTCCCCTTCTGCCATTAATGCTTGGAGCTCAGGTATTTTGTTCCCCAAGCTCCTTGCATTTAGTGACACCACCCTCCAGCCAGATCACCTGCTTACCCCAATACTCCCTTCCCCTCTACCTCCTCTGCTTTTTGATTGCCCTCATTCCCCTCCTTGCTAGCTAGGGGGGGGAGCATTGCCTCCCTCACCTTTTGGCTCCGGCTGCTGCACAGTGCTAAGCCTCCCCAGTCAGTTTAAATAATACTGCATTGTAATGAACTCCCCCAGTTTCAGTTTCAGGACATAGGAACCCTCCTTGCTCAGGTGAAGTCTATCTGGTGAGTAGAAACATAGAAATACAGAGTTTGATGGCAGATAAGGACCTCTTGGCCCACCTATTCTGCCAATTTCCCTACCTACTGGATAAGTTGCAGATCCTAGTTAACCAACAGCCTATTTCTTCCTACCCCCTACAAGAATTGCCTTATGCCTGTCCTATGCATTCTTGAATTCTCCCACAGTTTTAGACCCCCAGCCTCCTCAGGAAGGTGGTTCCACGTGTCCTCCACCCTCTCTGTGAAAAAATACTTTGTCACATTGCCCCTGAGCCACCCACCCATCTTCAAATTGTGTCCCCTCTTTTTCTGAAAGATGCTACCCTCTTGGATTTTGTTGATTTCACTGAGGTACTTAAAAGTTTCTATCATGTCCCCCTCCTCCCTCCTTACCTCAAGGGTATACATATTAAGTTCTTTAGTCTCCTCATATGGGTTCTCCTGCAGACCCTGCACCATTTTAGTTGCCCTCCTCTGGACTGCCTCCATCCTGTCTATGTCCTTGCGGAGATGGGGTCTCCAGAACTGGATGCAGTACTCCAGATGGGGTCTCACCAACTGTCTGTACAGAGGGATAACAACTTCCTGTTTTCTGCTGGTGATGCCTCTCCCTATACATTCCAGCATCCCCCCAGCCCTCCCTGCTGCCTTCTCACATTGCTTGCCAACCTTAAGGTCATCTGATATGATTACCACCAGGTCCAATTCCATTTTTGTTGATGTTACTATCTCCCCACCATTGTGTAGACTTCCCCTGGGTTTTTGTTTCCCAGGTGCATTATTTTGCACTTCTTTGCATTGAATCCAAGCTGTCATACTTCTGATCATTCCTTCAACCTTCCCTTCTCATCCTTTCCATGCCCCCTTGTGTATCAACCCTGTTGCAGATCTTTGTGTCATCCGCAAAGAGGCAAACTTTTCCTTCCAGTCCCTCTGCAATGTCACTTATAAAGACATGAAAAAAAACTGGACCCAGTATTGAACCCTGTGGTACCCCACTAGTAACCCCCTTTCTTCTGAGTGGACTCCATTTACAATTACCTTCTGTGTCCTGTTGTCCAGCCAATGTTTTACCCATGCTACCACCCTGGAACCCACTCCCAGGCTGGCTAATTTGTTTATTGATCTTTTGTGTGGGACTGTGTCAAATGCCTTGCTAAAGTCTAGGTAAGCCATGTCCATAGCCCCTCCCTGGTCTACTACTTTGGTCACCCAGTCAAAGAAATCGATTAGATTCATCTGACATGACCTTCCCACTGTGAATCCATGCTGCCTTGAGTCCTGTGCCCCACTGGCCTCTAGATACTCAACAGTTCTTTCCTTCAGAAATGATTCCTTCATTTTCCCTACCACAGAGGTCAAACTGACAGGTCTGTAGTTACCTGCCTGTGTCTTGCTCCCACTTTTGTGAAGGGGAATCATATCTCCCCTTCTCCAGTCCTCAGGTAACACTCCATCCTCCCATGATTTGTTAAAAAGGGTAGTCAGTGGTGTCACTAGTTCTCACCTTAATTCTTTTAGAATTCTGGGGTGAATCCCGTCAGGGACCCATTGCTTTGTCTACCTTCAGTTTTAGGAGTTCTTTCAGAACCCTTTCTTCTGTGAAAGGACTGGGATTGACCACCCCATACAGAGTGCTTCTGTTAATTGGATTAGGTACCTCCCCTCCTCCTCTTTTGTAAATACTGAGCAGAAATATTCATTCAGTATACCTGCTTTTTCACTGTCCCTCTCTGCCCACCCATCGTCCATTCTATTCAGTCTCACTATCCCTCCTTAATGTACTTACAAAAGGTTTTAGCCCCTTTGGCTATCTTTTCCTCAGTTTGGGCCTTTGCTATTCTGACTGCCTTTCTTGCTTCCTTCTGCCTTAACTGGTACAGTTCTCTATCCTGCTCCATTTTGTGTTTTCTTATGCTTCCTAAATACTATCTTTTTCTCCCTAACCTTCCCCGCCACCTCTCTTGAGAACCATAGTGGCTTTTTTTTTGTTTTGATTTGTTTATTTGCTTCACACAAAGGCTTGTTGCCTCTGTGATGGCATTTTTTATGTTTCCCCTTTGTTGCTCCACCCCTCCTTCTTGCCTGTTTGCTAGTGCTTTCTAAGGCACTCTCCCATTTTCCAAAGTCAGCCCTCCTGAAGTCCAGTACCCTCACTTTTGTATGGCTTGACTCTGCAGCTGAGTTTATCGTGAACCACACTGTTTGGTGGTCACTTGTTCCCAGATGTTCACCCACTTCTTGATCTGAGATCTCTCACTGTCCCCATTTGAAAGTATGAGGTCTAAGATTGCTCCCACCGAGTGGGTTCCAACACTAGCTGTCTGAGGCATGCCCCTGTAGGGCATCAAGAATGGCCCTGCTTTCTTGATATGGCTGCAGCAAAGGTGCTCCAGTTAACATCTGGCATATTCAGGTTCCCATCAACATTATCTCCCCTGTCTCTGCCATCCTAAGGATGCCTTCTATCATATCCTTGTCCATTCCCTTCCCCTGAGATGGGGGTCTGTATACAACCCCTGTGCAGATTGCGGTGCCATTTCCAGTCTCTAAGGTGACCCACAGTGCCTTCTCTCCTCCCTGTTTACTCTTTTGTTTTGTTGCTTTTATCCCTTCCCTTACATAGAGAGCTACTCCTTCCCCTCTTTTACCCTCCCTGTCCCTCCTGTAGGTTGTGTACCCTGGTATGTTAAGATCCCAATCATGGTTCTCTGTGTACCATGTTTCTGTGACTACCACGATATCCAGGCATCCCTCTTCCATCAAGGCCACCAGTTCAGGGAGCTTGTTGCCCAGACTACAAGCATTGGTACTCATTACGCTCCATTTCTTGATGGCCTTACCCCTTTTTGCCCCATTCTTGTCCTTATTGCTTTCATTGTTTACTCCATTTACCCCAGCTCTTCTCCCTATCAACATCTCTATCTTGGTGTTTACCTCACTAACTACCTTGATTTTTTTTGGGGGGGGCTATGATTTCCCTGCTCCTTTCCAGTGCCTCCCCCACTGGCTAGTTTAACTGCTTGCCAATGAAGCATTTAAACTTATCACTTAGGATCCTGGCTCCCCTCCTGGACAGAGGCAGACCATCATACCAGTTTAGGCTTGCATCACTCCAGGTGGACCCCCAGTCCCCAATGAAGACAAATCCCCTGAGCTCTGCACCAGTTTTTCAAGCACTGAGTGAATCCCATATTGTGGAGCACCCTAGCCTCACCCATGCCATAGACAGGCAGCACCTCCGAGAAGGTTACCGTGCATGCTACTTGTCTAAGGCCCTTCCCCAACTCCACAAACTCTTCCTGCACTGCTCTGATCCCTTTCCCAGCCAGGTCATTCGTCCCTAGGTGCACAATGACATCCAGCTCCCTCCCTCGTGCAGCTGCTACCGCAATCCTGATGATTCACTCCCTGTCCCTCCAAGCCATGGCACCAGGCAGGCACCTTACCTCCCTCTCCCCTTCCTCCCCCAGTTCTACCCTCCTAACAATGAAGTTCCCCACCAGGAGTTGTTTCCTTCCCCTGTGGGGTCCCATGGCACCCTCCTGTAGGTCTCCTTTGTGGAGGTTCCCAGCATCCTCCTTGGTCTCCACTGCGGGTGCCTCCATAGAGGAACCACACTTTGCCAGAATGGCATATGAATTGTAGAGAGGTACAACTGGAGGGATGCACCTCTGTTCCACCACCATCACCATCCCTGAGCCCACTGTGGTCCAACTGCTCATCTTTCTTGGCAACCTCTGAGGCAATGGCAGTGGCCATGGTGGTCCCTGGGTGGGAGAGGAGGTCCCCCAAATCCTGGCGAACTCAGCCTGAAGATGAGTAACCTCCTCCCTCAGCCCAGAGAGGTGCCTGCAGATGGGACAAGACCACATCCTCCAGAAAGTCTCCCAGAAGACTGCTGCTGCACAGCCACTGCTCTGCACCACTCCCATCATGTCTTATTTCTGGCCCCCTAAATGTTGTTTTGAATACTTACTCTTTCCTCTGTTTATTTATTTATTTATTTATTTATTTATTCATTTTTCTCACTACTTACTTACTGCCTCTGTGCCCTTTAAGCCCCTGATTTTCCTGTTCTGAGACAAGAAGTTCCTATATTTCTCAGTAGTCTCCTTACTTGTTTAGAGTCAGACCTCCAACATCTAGGGGAGTGACGAGAGCGACTATTTTCATTCTAGGATGGTGAGTCTTTTGTGACTTTATGATCACTCCCTTCCTGCTCCCAAACAGGAAGTCCCTGTTGTCAGTCAAATCCTGTGCCTATAAAAGTAGAACTGGCTGGGGGGATACAGGAGAGGGAAGGAGGGCAATATACTGCCCGTAGAGAAGTATAGTTATATCAGCAGCTCCTTTCTCTTGTTGTTCTCTACCTGTTCTCAGGAGTAGAGGTTCTTGTTATCTCATGTTGACCCCCATCCCCCTACTAATCCAAACCCCATAGTTCTACACCACTCTGCCAGCTATGCATTAAATTCTATGATCCTCTGTTTCCTGGCTGTGCTTGCCCTGGGTACTGGTAGGATCTCAGAGAATATGACTGTTTGCGCCTTGATGCTGCACAACCTGCCTAACTCCCTGAAACTGTCCTGCACTTCCTCCATTCTGCTGCTCCCCAGATCATTAGTGCCTAAGAGCACCACTATGTGGGGCTTCACCACCTGTCTTCTCACACATTTAATGACATGCTGTCGTACTCTACCTGCTGTCATACTTGGCATGCATTCCACCCAGATAGAACTATTCCTGTCTTCTTTGCCCTCTCGCCTGATACCTTTCACTATTGAGTCACCCAGTATGATGACCATCTGTTCTTTTTTTTTACTTTTTTTTTCCATATTGTGTTTATCCTCCGTGGCCTGCCAACAATATCCATCCCCCTTTCCAGCCTGGCAGTCACCTCCCCCCACTCCTCTGGACCCCGAGTCCTGATTACTTGCCAATTATGGTCAGTTTGGGGGTGCAGCAAACCACCAAACCGCCGGGGACTTCATGGAGTTGGCAGTCATTTTTCTCATTTTTCTGTGTCCGCCGCCCCTCACGGCTGTGAACACGTGTGCGTGGAGGCACGCATGCATCACTTCGCCGTGCTACTTGTCTTCTGTGGTCTGGTACTGCTCCCCATCCTCCACTGGGGGGCAGCCAAGGAGTGGGATGACATGCCCACCCACCCTGGGAGAGAAGAGCTGTCATCGGATGCTCAGTCCTCTCCTTCCCCTTCTGACCCTCAGTGGCCCGAGCTTGCTTCCGCACCTGGGTCACCAGTTTGACATGAGGTGTGGCATCCAGTGCCTCAAACCTCAGCACCACTGGGCCGGCCCAATGACCCTTTGTTCTAATCCCTGCAGTCCCCCAGTTTTATCACCCATAATCTGCCTCTTACCCTGCTGTCCAACCCCTGCAGCACCCCTCCAGCACTGTCATCATCCCTTGTTGTCTCTGCTTCCTCCATTGTGCTCTCTCCAGATAGTGTCTCTTTTCTCTCACTGGTATAGCATTTCTGCCCTCCCTCCTGTCTCCCATGACCCGTGTGCTCCCCTCTGTCTCCTGTATCCCAGTCTCCCAATCCAATGAACTTTTCCACTCCCTCATGCTTGCCTCCTGGCTGGCCTTCCCATTACAGGCCACAGTACCCATGTGGGTCCTAGTTCCCCATGCCCCCATTTCTTCCTGCATTACCTATATATGGGAGATGAAGCTGGGGCTGGCTGCCCCTGAAACCTGCACCCCCATCTCTAGTAGCACTGACATAACGTGTGAGCATTACTCAGCTTTGGAAAGGAACAGAGTCATCCTTGACTCCTACAAGGGGCTGTTCTCAGGCAGCTAATCAAAGAACCCACTAGAGGCAGGGCAGTGCTGGACCAGGTACGTACAAACAGGGCAATGTTGCTGACGTTACTGTGGGAAGTCCCCTGGGTACCACTGACCACCATACTGTGTGGTTTAACATAAAAACAGGAATGATGCTAACCATACAATTACGAAGATCCCGGACTTTACAATGGTTGAGATTAAAGAAATGGGACCAAAACAATAAACTGAGCACAGTCTTAATCGATGAGTTAAAGTCCATATTTCAGGTGATGGTAATCTTGTCCTCTTTATTATGATAAAAAAAGCGCATGTCAGAATCACAGACCACAGCAGTTTAGCACCTCTTGCACTTTTCTAAGCTTTGAAAAACTGCAGGAGATATGAAACTGGTGGTGTTCAGAGAGCAGTCTGTGAGTGTGCCATTTGTTGTTTTTTATTGCAATAAAGAGGACAAGATTACTATCACCAGATGTCTGGACTTTAACTCATGGAATAAGTGTGTGCTTAGTTTGTTGTTTTGGTACATGGTTGTTTTACTGTATAGCACCACTGGTACTTCATAAGCCTCTGCTCCAGGCCTCAAAGTGTGTGTGTGTATGGGGGCTGCCAGGGAGAGTAAAAGGCACAGTGGGGAAAAATAAAGGAGGGCATGATCAAAGCAACCAGCCTCTGTGTGAAAGTGAGCAAAAACAGAAGGAAAGACAGACCATTATGGTTCTGTATGGATAATTCCCCACAACTTGGGAGTCACCAGCTACTTGTGTCTTGATACTGAATTGGACTTTGCAAACTGTTTGATGCCTGGCCCACATAAGGCATAAGAGGGACTGTGGACTGCACGGCCTAGCTGGAAAACCTAATAAGATATTCCTGTGAGTGAGTTACACCATGTAAACATAAGAACAGGCAAGCATTCAGTGGCCATCATTTTCTTTTCCTGAGGAAGCTGAATATGTTATGGTGGAAAACATACATAAGAAAAAAAATAATTATACAATGGGAGTGAAATCTAAGCCTTTTGATTGGTTGTCTGGCACCTTTACAGTGTGGTAAAATTATGCATCGCCAACACAAAAGGTGCCAGGCAACCTTATTTAGAATACCATCCTACAAAGTATTCATATGTCCCCCAAAGTCACTCATACATAGCGCCATTTGTAATCCTTGGTAAATGGACCTAACCTCAGCGATGGACACTAACTCTGAAATTCAATACAACAGTGAAATAAACAAAGTGTTCCAGTCACTACAGTACTTTATCAGTGAGAAAGTATTGGATATGTAAAGAAATGTAGAGATTTACCTTCATCACAGTCAACAGAAGCAGCTCCATAGACCGCCGATCAGCTGTCAGTGAGAAATCCTGTCAGCGATGTTCCTGTCAGTGCGACATCAGCCGATGGCTATGTAACAGGTGCAAATCCTCATTTTGCAGCAGTACCTATAAACTAGCACCAGGAAAGTAATATGAGCTTAATTTCAGAAGTACAAATAAATACAGAAAAATAAAATCCAAATGTCAATGTTTGTTTTACAACAGAAAGCAATAGTGAGAAGCGCGCTGAACGTATACCATTACTGAACAGCAGTGACAACCATGGTCAGTCAGATAATAACCCTACCAACCTCAGCAACCAAACAATGTTGTCAGTTGTGACAGACAATGTACAGACAGATTTAGGAAGGGGCACAGACACTATTCAAAACTGTCATAGGCATACCCAAGCAAGAACAACGCAGACCTCACTGATTAAAGCCGCTGCACTGAAATTCACCATGAATACATTAGCACGCCTGTAACTACATCTACAGGGCAGGCAATCAATGTTCAAAAACACCACATAGACTTATCTGAAGCTGAAATAATAAATCTCGATCTTCAGCACAATCACACAAAAGCAGACAAGATGGGCGCTAAATTTGTTAGAAACATAGAAACATAGAAGTTGACGGCAGGAGACTGCTAGGTCCATCTAGTCTGCCCATTTGTTTTAGACCTATTTTGACAGTCTAGTTGCCCTTTGTAGTCGGGGCTCCCTTGTGTCTATCCCATGCATTCTTCAATCCCCCCACAGTGCTGATCCCCACAACCTCCTGGGGCAGGCTGTTCCAGGTGTCCACCACTCTTTCTGTGAAGAAAAACTTTCTGGTGTTGGTAGAGAACCTCACTCTTTGCAGCCTGAGGTCATTTCCCCTGATCCTGGATCCCTTCTTGAGGTGAAAAAGTTCCTTTGCCTGTACCTTGTTAATGCTTTTTATGTACTTGAATGTTTCAATCATGTCCCCTCTCTCTCTTTTCTCTGCTCCAGGGAGTACATATTCAGTTCCCTAAGTCTTTCCTTGTAGGACATGTACTGCAGACCCTGAATCATTTTTGCCTCCTTTCTCTGTACTGATTCCACTCAGTCAATGTCCTTCCTCAGATGAGGCCTCCAGAATTGGACTCCATATTCCAAGTGAGGCCTGACCAGCGATCTATACAGTGGTAGTACCACCTCTCTCCTCCTGCTCGTGATTCCTCTCCCAATGCAGCCGAGCATACTGTTGGCCTTCAATATTGCCTTCCCACACTGCTTACTAACATTCAAGTCATCTGAGAGTTTGATTCCCAGGTCTTGTTCCTGGTTTGGGGCCGCAGTCTTTCACTTCTGAGGTAGAGATGCAGTGAAATTAAATTCCACTGGCAAAGTGAATGTGAAGTGGCCACTTCATGTTGTCACTCAGCTACACGGAGTGGCCAATAGGAAAGGCTCACTTCGCCTTGTAATTGTTACTTCGCATTGTCATTCAGCCTTAACGTGAAGTAAGGTAGAGTGACAATAATATTGGCAGCCCCCCATTGGCCCACACACAAACACACGCACACAGAGTCACCAGAATTAATGTGTATCCCCAAAATGCCACTGTCTTGTGTCCAGAAAACTCCCCAGTGCTGATGAAGTGAAATGAGAGCACAACAAGAAATACAAAGTCTCCCAGAATTAATGGCGCACTCAGTCATTCGCACAGTGGTCACACACAGTCACCAGAATTAATTTTCATCCCCAAAATGCTACTGTCTTGTGTCCAGAAAATTCCCCACTGCTGGCAAAGTAAAATGAGAGAGTAACAAAAACTGCAGACTCCCAGAATTAATGGTGCACTCAGTCATGCGAGCAGTGGCCACACAGTCACCAGAATTAATTTGCATCCCCAAAATGGTACTGTCTTGTGTCCAGAAAATTCTCCAGTGCTGGCGAAGGGAAATGATGGGATAACAAAAAATGCAAAGTCTAACAGAATTAATGGTGTACTGCAAATGCACAGACAGATTAAAATTGCACTGGGCACTCAAGAGATGCAGAGACTGCTGCAAAGGCACAACAACACCCAACCAGTGCTCACAAGTCACAAATCCAAATCTGGAAAAGAATACCTTTTGCCGGTTGGGGGGGGGGGCAGTGCATGGCAGTAACAGTCCTCTACCAGTAAAGATACCACAAAGCAGTATAAAAAATTCATGCAGGTGTATTGGATAGCAGGTTCACACTGCTGCAATTACTTTGGCAAAATAAAAGTTGTCTGATGTAATGGTATACATCACACACGCTCACACACACACTACAAGTACTGAGTAGCAAATTAAAAACCTTTGGCAATATAATCAAATGTTTTAAACAAACTGAAATGATACACTACTGCACCACTACAATCAGCAAAACAATGTCAAGAATTACTGAAAATATTACTGTCTGTACAGTAACACAGTTATACAGGAAAAATATAACCAAAACAGAAAGACTGCCTTTTTCTCCCAATTAATCTACCTATACCACAGTTACACCCCTTCCCCAAAGCACGCTTTGCAGTACACAGACTGACTGTTCTAAATTAACATTCAAAATCCACACACAAACAATAAACACTTGATGATATGAGCACAGGAGGGTTTCCTACAATCAATGCACTAATTTTTGAGC
Organism: Neoceratodus forsteri; assembly: GCA_016271365.2. NCBI lineage: Eukaryota > Metazoa > Chordata > Ceratodontiformes > Ceratodontidae > Neoceratodus > Neoceratodus forsteri. Next base: position 1,647,006,054 of record CM057450.1, read on the forward strand.
AAATAAAATGGCTCAAAAAGTTTTTTTAACAGCTTTTAGAGGACTTGAATCGCAGAGCTCTAAGAGGAAACTGTCTCCATCTTCCACTACACACACACTACACAGAACTGAGGCTGTGCAGAACAATCTAGAGCCCATGTGACCTGCAATCCCATGAAGCACTGCAAATTCGCCTTGGAGCTCAATAACAAGGCAAAGTGATGCAAAGTACATGGATTTCAATATACTTCACCTTAAAATTGGTGGAGAAGTGGTTTGGGGAAGGCAGAATAATGCAAAGTCATTGTTTTCAATGGACTTCTCATTCCCCATTATAATGTTAAGTACTCCACTTCGCGTTGCAGAGCGCTTCACTGATTCCGTGTTACTCCGCGAATCACTCCGCAGAGCGAATTTCGGCCACTTCGCCCACCTCTACTCCTAGGTAATACTTCTTTCTTGGATTTTTTCTTCCTATGTGCATGACCTTGCATTTTTTGGTGTTATATCTCAGCTGCCACAGCTGCCACCAAAAAATAATTAACATTAATCTAGCAACCATACCAGTACCTGAACTAAACAGTTCTGAGGAACTTTTTATGGATCTGTTTGTAACAGTTCTGGCAATGAATATGTTTTATTCAACTATGTCAGCTTATGATGTGGCCTTAACAGGCATCTTAATGACCCTCCAATCAGTTGTTCAGTAAATCTCATGAATGACACAGAATGCAGTGCTGCAAATAATGTATTTAAAGGTGTAGTAAAGAAATACTGCCGTGAAGGGAAGGACAGAGCAGTTCACCACCATGCCTTGTCCCTGACTGAACTTGCAAAAATTAGAAATAGTGAAGCAGCGTCTCCAAGAAATGCAACCAGCCTTGTAAAACAAGTATGGTTAGATATTCAACTTCACTTTGCCTGACATGGCAATGATGGAGTCAGGGCCTTAAAAGTGAATTCTTTTGAAATTAAAGAAACAGAAGAGGGTGTACATTACATCACTAAAGCCTTTAATGAAGCTACTAAAAATCACAAGCAGCATAATGACCCAACAAGACAGTCTTCACGGGGGCTATATGTTTGAACAGAATGATGACCCTTTATGCCTCATCGAAAGTTATTTAAAATGCATAGGAAAACTATCTCCTAACCCACCCTCCCTCTTCTGCCACCCCAAAAGACAACAGTAAGACATGCTTGATAATGTGGACATTTGGTATACACAAGAGCCCATGGCTATAAACTATTTAGGAAACATGCTATCCCTTATTTGTAAAGAAGCTGGGCTCGAAACTGTGTACACGAATCACTGACATAGAGCCACTGCTGTTACTCTGCTGAGCGATGCTGGCATGGAGGCTAGCCAAATTACATCAATCACTGGTCATAAAAGAGAGTCCTCCTTGCGCAGCTACTGGTGCCTAAAGCTAGCCGATTACCAAAGATGGGGCACCATAATTTCTTCAGATAGCAGACAGAGCCAAAAAACCTCCAAAAACCAAACAGAGGTTCACAACAATCATCCCCTCAAATGAATGCCCACCTGCAAAAAGACTCGCATTACAATGCTGTACAAGTCTAAGCAATGTTCCTCCTCCCCAGAGCCAAGCTGCAACTCTGAGCCAAACTCCTGTCATCTGCACCCAAACATTAAACACTGCACTGGATTCAACTTGCGGTGATGAAAATGACCCTTATGGAGAAACAAATCCGGTCACCCTGCAAAACATACAGATAGAAAGTGCCTGAAATCCCCAGCATGATGGCTCCCACGTTGCAGACCTGACAGATTTCCCTGGAAATTGCAGCACAGAACAAGTGACCTTTAACCTGCAATGAAAACGATCATCACATGAATCAAGTGCCTCCAACCAAGCCGTCAAAAAATTGATTAACTACGGGACAGTACATTTTTATTGTGAACCACGTTAGTCAACATTATAAATGTTAAGACGGCATACCTGATTATCAATTAATGTTAGAAATCTGTTTTAAAAACTGTCATTTCTGAAATGCCGTTCTTTTGAAATTACAAAGTTAGCACTCCCTATCTGTTAAGAAATGTTATGCCATAACCGAAATAAAAAAGCAGCAAATTCAAAAGAGACATCTTGCTGAATTTATTACTTTATGTTTTTGATAAATGTTTTTTAGCAAACAAATTAAACCTACTCATACTTCATTTATGTAAAATGCTGCCGCAGTCTGTAAAACAACTGGTTACATGAAAAGTTGCAGACAGATTTCAAATATGGCTGATAAGTTACTAAGCAATGGTTCTCCTCCAACTGCAAGTGTACAAGTGTTCTCTACGTACTTGATGTTGAAAAAACTGTTTGTGTCACATCTACCATTACCATTTACAATAAATTCAATCCATTTAAAGCAATGTACTTGTGGGGCTATTTTTTTAACTGAGAGATATTTAACACATTTGGTAATTTTTTAAAAAGAAAAAAGATGTAAACACAAAACAATTAACTTCTCAGCATAAACCCCATTGTATAATCACAATAAACTACAACTGGGTGTGGGTGATGCTGGGTAAACCCAGCATCACTCACACCCTGTTGAGGTGTATTGCTTAATTATGAAATGAGAGTTGACCCTCGTTTCTCATTTTCTCTAAGGAAGTGGCAAAGGTGGTGAAGGAAAAAAAAGAAATGCATTAAGAAGGTATAAGGAAACAAAGAAGGATGAAAACAAGGTGGAATACCAAGTCTAGCAGAGGGCAGCAAGCAATGTGTAGATGGTGGGCAAAGGCACAGGTAGAGGAAAGGATTGCCAAAGATTCATTAAAGGGGATAAGATTTTCTTCAGATATTTAAGTGAGAAGAGGAAAGCAAGGGAGGAATAGTGAGGAATGGAAGGGCAGATTGGGGAGATTGCATAGAAGTGGACAAAGAAAAAGTTGTCATCCTGAACAAGTACTTCTGCTCAGTCTTCACAGTGGAGGGAGGAATATGGACCAACAGGTAGTAGCAGGAACAAGGAAGGAGGGGTGGACATAAGTCCATTTTTAGAGGAATGAGTCCAGAAGGGACTTGCAGCTCTGAAGGTAGAAAAGGCTATGGGACCACTCAGAATACACCCAAGGGTACTTAAAAAGCCCCTGACAGCATTAAGAAAACATTAAAAAAAGTAAGATTTATATTCAACTTTATCCATTTTCTTCACTGCTTCATATAATTTCAGTAATTAATTCCTCATTTTCTTTATTACTGAAAACAGTTTCATGAAAACAAGATCCCTGTCCCCTAGACTATATCTGCTCTCTCTGCTTCTCTACACATGACATCACAATACCCAGTTTATGACATCATAATTATCTCCACAGCAACATATTTTGATGTCATGAACAGAATTATGATGTCAGGTGTAGGGGGGTAGCCAGAGCTAAAAGGGCAGAGATACTGTGTTCATGCCAATACCCTTAGTAATAAGGAAATAAGGGTGAGAATTACAGCATCATATCTTTATTTATTTTTATTTATTTAGTTTTTGTTGACCAGGTAAGTGCACTAGACAAATCCTGCTTATTTTCAGGCATGACCGGGGAATACAGATGAATGCCAACTGACCTTGGAACCAGATTAAGCTGTTAGTGGTATTTTTAGTGAATGAGGGAAATTTGGCCAGGACACCGGGGAAATTCCCCTACTCTTTTTGATAAGTACCATGGAATCTTTAACATCCACCTGAACTACCACCAATCCAGGCAGATGGGACCTCGGTTTAACGACTCATCCGAAAGACGGAAATATGAAATATAAGCTACATTTAAGCCTGAATGTTAAATTTTTTCAAAGTTGTCTCAACTGTGCCAGGAGCTCTTTAAAGAACTCAGGTGGGTACTAGCTGAACCACTGACAGCCTTGTTCAACAACTCACTGGAATTAGGCATGGTTCTGAAGGACTGGAGAAGAGCTGATGTGGGCCGCTACATAAGAGCGGCAGCAGGAAGGAGGCTAGCAACTATAAGTTGATCAGTTTTACTTCAGTAGTGGAGAAATTAATGGAAACCCAACTGAAGGAAAGATTGGTATCCAATGGGCTGCAAGACCACAGGCAGCATGGATTCATAGTAGAAGGTCATGCCAAATGAATGTGATAGTTTTCTTTGACTGGGTGACCAGAGAAATAGAGCAGCGGAGGGCAGTGGGCATGGTCTATCTGGTCATTAACAAGGCCACAGTCAACATTCAGGACTCACCAGCTCCAGACTTATCTCCATTGTGCAAAATCCTTTATTTGTGCAAATATGCAATGAACAAACAGTATCAGGAGAAAAATAATCTAGAGCATTTCAAGTGAGAAACAATGCATACATCGCTACCCAATTTCCAACTTCCTGGTAGCGTCACCAGGGTCACCTGATGTGTTTCACACAATAGGAGCTTGAAACGCTCTGGATTATTTTTCTCTTGATAATGTTTGTTCATTGCATATTTGCACAAATAAAGGATTTTGCACAACGGAGATAAGTCTGGAGCTGGTGAGTCCTGAATATTGACTGTGACCTTGTCTTTGAAATGTGTTCTTAGCCTTAACAAAGGTACGGGTCTCCAACAGTACACAACCCTAAGATTACTATTGACCACAACATGGCATTTCCTGGTGTGGATGCTTGTTGCTACATTTCATTAACAAGGCCTTCAACACTGCCACACAAGAGGCTGATAAAGAAATTTAGCAGCCTAAGGGTGGGATCCAAAGTGATGAACTGGATTATAAACTGGTTAACAGGTAGGAGACAGTATGGGTTGGTTAATGGTGTCTACTGTAATGATGAGAGAGTGATCAGTGGGGTACCACAGAACTCAGTACTGGGACCGGTCCTCTTCAGTGTCTTAATAGGTGAGATTGCAGAAGAACTGGAAGGGAAGCCTTTTTTGCAGATCATAACAAAATCTGCAACAGAGTGAACACTCAGGTGGGAGTGGAGAGAATGTGCAGGGATCTTCAGAAACCCAAGGTGTGGTCAAAAGCATGACAGCTGTGGTTCAATTCCAAAACTTCCACTTTCATGCAACAACCTTCCTCCTCACTTAAGAATTTCACCAACCCTTGGCACCTTTAAACACGGCCTAAAGAAATTGTTGTTGCAAGAACAATCGACTTGTACTTATTTTAATTGAATTTGTCTATGTCAACTTATATATTTACAGTTTTTTGATTTACTAGACATTCTGAAAATGAGATTTGTTTCTCATAGAACTTATCCTGTAATTTATGCAGTATTTAAATAAAATAAAAAAAAGTGCAAAATCATTCACCTGGGGCATAGAACCCCAATAGATGAGCATAGGATGATGGGGAGGTACTGACATTCACTACATAGGAAAGGAACCTTGAGGTTATCATATCTGAGGAACTTAAAGTGGCAGGGCAGTGTGAAAAAGCAATGGGTAGGGCTAATGGGATGTTAAAGTGCATAGGAAGAGGTATCTCCAGCAGGAGGAGGGAGGTGGTGTTGCACTGTATTCCTCACTGGTGAGACCCCACCTGAAATACTGTGTCCCATTTTGGAGACTGCACCTCAGAAGGGACATATACAGGGTAGAGGCAGTCCAGAGAAGGGCAAATAAAATGGTACAGGGGTTGTACAAGAAGCCCTACAAGGACATACCAAGGGATCTAAACATGTACACCCTAGAAGAGAAAGTAGAGAATGGGGATATGATAGAGACTTACAAGTACCTCACTGAGGTGAACATGATGCAGGAGGGGAGTCTCTTTCAAATGAAAACCAGCACCAGGATCAGGGAAGCATGTGATGAAGGTGGAGGGGGAAGTTCAAGAGAGATGTGAGGAAATATTTCTCCACTGAAAGGGTAGTAGATGCCTGAAAAACTTGTAAGTAGAAGTGGTGGAGGCTAAAATAGTTGGGGGCTTCAAACATGCATGGGACAGAGATGGGGGTATATTAGAAAATAGGCAGGGAGGTGAGAGGGTCACCAGAGACTGGGTACGGACTACAGAGACAGATTAGGCAGGGAATATATGGGTAGATGTGGTGGGAAGACATCTTTTTCTGCTGACAAATTCTATGTTTCTTAAAAGAAAACTACACCCTCATGTTTTGTACATTTTATTTGTTTCCATGTCAACAGATAACTCTTTTCATGCAGCTGTTAGGGATATATGTGATTGCTTTAGTTTATTTTCACTGTTCATACTAGTCTCTGTAATTATCCAGGGGCTCTTCATTTTCTGGCTGTTGGAATCTCATTGTCCCTGACAGATGCATTAGCATATGAAAATATAATGTGTCAGCACCCTTTAGACTCCCCAGTATGCCTGTATACTTAATTGGAGTTCAACAAAATAACTTTCTGCAAGGTGTGAAATACCACATTTACCTTCCGTTAGCTTTGCAAACTGTCTGAACTGTGAAGTATGGTTTTTCCCTTTAAACTGCATTCAATGTGTGCGTTTCCAGAGTTTTTTTCAGGATATTTGTACTTTCAACATAGGGATAAGTGATATTAATGGTTGCTGTGACATCATGTTCTCATATGCTAATGCAGTTCACATGGACAAAGAGATTTCAACAATCATAAAATGGAGATCTTCAGAATAGTTACAGAGTACTACACTGAACAGTGAAAACAAACTATAGTAAAGTATTTCCCCAACAGCTACAGGAAAAGAGTTTCTGGATGACATGGAAACAAATAATATTTAAAAGATATTAGGATGTTGTATTCCTTTAAATATAATGGGCCCAATTATCAAAACATTACGTCTGGCATAAATTGACTTACGCCAAAAAAAATGGCTCAAGTAGCAATTTACACCAGCAGTTGCAACATTTGGTATTCTGCAAAGCAGACTGCAACATGCCACAAGCAGCTTGCACCAAACTGGACTTATGCCACCAGTTATACCCTAAACCCCCTGTGACATGGCGCTAGGGGGTTTATGGCAGCAGTTGGACCCTATTCTGGAAGGGCAGCAACCAAATGTCCAGTTTGCTATTCTCAAACAACCCCTGGAGGACATTTGCCAAAGTACATTTTCACCAGGTATGTAAGCGGAGTTTACGCCCTCCAGGGGTTGCGCAAATGTGACCATATCCATCCCCCAGTACATGTAGCCCCACCCCCTAACCCCCGATCTGTAAAGCCCCACAGGGCTTGCCCATGCCCCTGACACCCAATCTCTAGTTAAACTCCTCCTGAGCTTTGTCATGCCCTCCCAACCCACTGATATTGTAATACAGCCCCTCCAGGTTTGTCATGTCCCCCAACCCTGATATATTTATGCATCACCTCCAGGCTTTATTATGTCCCCCCAAACCCCATATATTTATCTATCCAGCACCTCTGGGTTTTGTCATGTCCCTGATCCCCCAATACTTTAATACAGCACCTCCGGGCTTTGTTATGACCCCGCTGACCCCTTGATATAGCTACAAAGCCCCAAATCCCTGAAATGTGTGAACAGCACCCACCCCAATCGGCCTGATTCGATATGTGGGCATATAAAGCAAATATTCCCCATTACCCTGGTGGTCTAGTGGCCTCCCCCCCCCCAACCAGTAGTGCCCGACCTCCTCACTTCCACCCCTGACCCCTTACAGGTCAGCAACTGGTACAGCCCATCTCTCACAATCATGACCAGCTGCTGACCGAACATGAATGAGCACATACTACTGTGCTGTACATATGCACACTGCGCACTGTGCGTATGTACAGTACAGTAATACACACTCATTTATGTTCAGTCGGTGGCTGGCTGTGGTGGTGAGAGGTGGGCTGTGCCAGTCGCTGGCCTGTAAGGGGTTGGGGGTGGGAGCGGGAGCGGGGAGGTTGGACACTGCTGGGTGGTGGGCCACTAGACCACCAGGGTAATGGGGAATATTTGCTTTATATGCCTACATATCGGGGATCAGGTCAGGGGTTGGAGGTGGGTGCTGTTCACACATTGTGGGGATCCAGGGCTTTGTAACTATATCAGTGGTTTGGGGTCATGACGAAGCCCAAAGGGGCTGTGGGAATATATTGGGGGGTCAGGGCATGAATAAGCTCTGGGGGGGCTTTAGCAACATGGAGGGGTTGGGGGCATGGGGAAGCCCTGCGGTGCTGTATGGACTGGTATTGGGGCATAAGGGATGATTGCACCCTTCACAACCAGGGTTGTGACTTGCAGCAAACCCTCCAGGTATGCCCTTTGTTTGGTATACCTGTAGGTTTGTTGCAGGTCACAGAACTTAGCTGCAATAACCCTGCCCCTTATAGAATCAGGCACAGGGTCCTTGGTGTAACAGGGTTTGGTGCAAGTCACCTTTGGTGGCGACTTGCGCCATCCTTCTAGAATCCAGCCCAATGTTTCTGCTATTACAGTTTTTTTTTTAACTTTCAGCTTTTCATTTGCCTATCCAATAAGTCTCAATAAAAGCACACCACTGTCCCCAACTGACCTGATAACAGACTGTGATGATGTCACAGACAAAGCAGCTGTGAGCTCTTTTGGGGATGGGCAGATGTTTGTTTTGTTTTTTTGAAAGACACAGTGAAACGAGAACTGCATCATCTGAAATATTCGGTACATCAATAACAGGAAAAAGTGAACAAACCTGGAAACACTGAAGTTAAACACCATCGTTGTAAAGATAAAAGTTTTGAACCTTTGATTTTCGCAGCTACCTGTCTTTTAATGACATGTGATCCATGCTCACACCATTTGTTATAGACCTAACTCCATATATTGTATTATGCCTAGATAATTGTTTTTTAATGATATTACACATTATTAATAAGCAAAGCTAGGGTAGTAAATGGTGAACGTGAATCACACATCTGGAATTCCTAACTCAGTTACTTTTAGGTTTAAATGTTGTGCAAATCCCCTAAAGTTACAATAACGTATTTTTTTACATTTATCTATCTATCTATCTATCTATAAAAAACATCCATCAGCATGGTCCAGCACTCCTGCAGCTATTGATACACATGCACACTTCAACACAAGCATACCCATTTCTGGCTGCAGATAGAACTCCACAATACTGATATCACAAAATGTATCTTCTGTGGCAGTCGATGCACATGCACCCTTCAGCACACACAACCACTTGTAGCTGCAAATACAAATCTATGATACTCATGTTACAACACAATTTCTGCATGTAAGACCAGTGTTACTGCACCAATAGAAAGAAATCATTGATTCTCAATCTACATGAGTATTTTCATCTACAAAAGCACAGGCTCCTCTGGGGCCTGCACTTTTCCAGCTACAGTAGGTATAGCAATCTAAGACACCCCGATTGGCAGAGTACTTCTATCTGCAGAAGCACAGGTTCCTGTGTAGCCTGCAGTTCTGTAGACACATATACAATTGCATAACATAACACATACACAGCCACTACTGACTGCAGAAACATAGGAACCTGGGGGTCCTGTGCTTCTGCAGTCACATATACACAAATCCAGAATACCCATATCACAGCAGTACATTACTTGCATCTGCAGAAGTTGTTCTGCAGCCACAGATACATTTGCATGTGAGATATATGCACTCCTACTTACAGTATGTGTGCAGAAACACAATCCCCTATGTAGCCTGAAATTCTGTAGACACAGATAAACTTGCATAATGTAAGACATACACACCCACTTCTGCCTGCAGAAGTGCAGGTTACTGGGGAGCCTGCACTTCTGTAGCCATATATATGAATCAAGGATAACCAGACTAAAAATGTACTTCTGTTTGCTGGCATGCTGGCCCCGTGGAGCTTACAGTTCTGTAGACACAGATGCAATTGCACATTGTAAGACATACACACGCAAATCTGTCTGCAAAACCTCAAGTATCTGCAGAGCCTGTGCATCTACTGTTGTAGATACAGTGTGAAAATTAAAACTGTACCTGTCTACAGAAGAACAGGTACATATGCGGCCTGTGCTTCTGCAGCCATATACACAGTTGCTTACTGTAAATTATAAACACCCACTTCTGTCATCTCTGTGGGGTGTCATGCATTTGTATCAACAGCAATACCCCACCTCATGAACCAGTAAGGTGAATTTTTTCAAAACCTGCCAAAAAGTTGATTTCACAGAATGAGCATGAAATCACCTTCTGGACCAGATTCAAAAAATTTTACCTGACTGGTTAATGAAGTGTGGTCAAAGTAAGGCCATGTTGAACATTTGGAGGTAAAAATATTTTAAAATGGCCTTGTTATAAATAAAATTTGTTTTTCTATGCAAAGATAAAGTTCTTGTTTAATGAGCAGATTTTCTTCTTTTGTATATTTTCAGGAAAGAATAATTCTTTCCTGTGAAGTAAATCTTTTTTGACATTTTTGAAAAATGTTTTTTCATGAAAAATTCTTCTTTCAGTTTGAAAGAAGATAATGAAACAAGAATCATGCCTCATGAAAGAAAAAAAACAATTATTTTGTGAGCTTCTTTTGATATGGAAGAAGATCATGAAACAAATAATTTCTTCTTTTATGAGACCAAATTGTTCTTTTGTAATTGAGATTCTTCTTTTGTGATACTCAGGAAAGAAGAATTTTGGCTAACAAAAGAAGAATTGGGAGCCCAAGCTAAGCCTTCCACCTAGGATTTTAGGGATGTCTCAAAACTATATTTCGGGGTCATTTTTTGAAAAACAAAACTACAGAATCAATCGAAACAGGTCCTGCTAAATTCATATATTTGTTTTTCTCCAGGGTATCATTTTATGGGTTTCAATTTCTGTTTGAAAAACATTTAAAACAAGATGGCAGCAATATATGAAAGAATAATTTTTCTCACAATGAAAGAGTTTCATTTTGGTTTTGGCTACTGAGCTGAAATTCTTCTTTTGCATTGGACATATAAATGAAAGATCCTACTGAGCATTCTTAGAACTGAAACTTAAAATACTTATAACTTGGGAACTGATTATTATTTTCTCACCAAACCAAAAAAGAAAAACCTTTTTCTATGGTAACCCTCTTCTACCTTGACAATTTTGGAACATAATTCCAAACTGTTTGGACTGTAGGTGAGATAGTAAAAAAAAAACAGAAAAACAAAAACATTGATTTTTCCATTGTTACATTATCTAGATTTTAGAATCTGGGCATCTGACCATCACAGATTTTGCTGAATAAAAAGACCTTGCCACCCAGGTTGTGCATGCAAAATGTCATGTAATTCTGTAGAAAGAGGTAAAGTTATTAAGGTGCAAAAGTAGGGGGTATATATTAAACACTCTACTCAAACCTAACTGTAATGAAAGTACTGTGCCCTTATAATATACAAATAGATATATACATGTGTATGTCTACGTACATATTATATTATTTTTAACAAACAGCATTTGTGCGCTCGTCAGGGTTCAACGTAATGCTACAAAAGTAGGGAAATGTGGACTTAGGGTTTGCAACTCTAACTCTTCACCCCTATTCCATAAGCAGCAAAAGGAAAGAAATATTAGGGATTTGTGTCTCTAGAGTCTTGTCGAATCAGTGGTGGGGTCTTTCTTGGAGTTTCATCCCTAATGTTTACCCATACCCCCAGCCTATAGCCTTCGGTCTGAGCACAAGGTACAGGTGCAGGCCAGTGTCTCATAGTGATACACTCATCAAAGGTAGAGAACTATATCTCACCACATGTTGCCAACACAGTCTGTTGTAGCTTTCTTCATGCAGAGCCCAAAGGGTCCGGTGTTAAAAAGGGGATCACATCTGACATTGTTCGCTCAGGGAGTGGGGCGGGCATTAGAGTTGACAACCCCAAGGAAGACCCCACCACTGATTTGCCAAGACTCTAGAGACCCCAAATCCTATTTTCTTTTCCTTTTGCAGTTTGGGGAGTGGGTGTGGGGAGTTAGGGTTGCAAACCTTAATGCCACTTTTCCCTACTTTTGTGACATTAAGTTGAACCCTAACTTGAGCAGTAATGCAATTTTTTTGTAAACAATTTCCTTTCTTTTTGAGATAGTGGAATCATATCCTCATTCATGCAGATCCAGAATGGAAGCAGAGACATAGGGTCCTTTGGTTCCTATGCCAAGGGAATACTACATCCACCTACAGAAGTGCAGTGATGGATGTCAGGATTTCATGCTGCTGTCAGATGGACCATGAAGTGCAGGGCCCTCTGGTCCCTATGCTTATATGTGGCAGCAGATACAGATGCACAGGGAAAAGTGTCCATCTGTTAGTCAATGCACAAGGCCCTATACCACTCATGATTGCAAAGCTGCTTGGCCGTATGCCAAGAGGACAATTGTCTTCACTATATGGTTCCTAGGCCCGTGCAGACAACCCTGCAGCTTTCATTCTTTGGCTAAGGGGAACACAAAGCATATCTGCTGGGGTCAAGACTGGCAATATACACAAAATTTCTTAACAATTATACATACATTTTTAATTTTGACCCCAATTGTTCATAATTGTCATTACATCAATCCCCTTATAAACATGACACGTAGTATTTATAATATATTGGCTGAAACATCACTTTGCACCAGAAGTGCAAAAACACGTCTCATACAGGATTTAAAAAATGACACCTGTCATGTTTATTAAGTTGTGTGGAATAAATGACTGCTGAAAGTTTAGAGTCAAAATATTGGAAATTAGCAAAGTTTTGAGTGAACTTTAAAATAATGCAATGCTTACTTCTAACCTATGCATTTTATCTTATCGGTACACCAAATTTCCAGAACTGCCTTATTATTACCTGACCTCATGAACCTAGTAGGAAAGAATTTTCAAATCCCTGCTGAAACATCATTCGGCACTACAGAGATGTAATTCTGTGCAACAAGTGTGAAAACACATTTTGGCTGGGATTTTAAAATGACGTCTGTCATGTTCATGATGTGGTGTAAAAAAATGTTTTTCTTGAAAATCTGGGGTCAAAATATTTAAAATTATCAAAGTTATGAGCAAATGTAGAGAAATTTTAATATATACTTACAAACAAAAAGAGTAGAGCACTCACATCTCGAACAGATCAACAAGGACACCGGTCTTCCATAGCAAAATGTTTATTTAAATGACACTGGCATAATAAAAGCAAGGTTATACTTTATTATGCTAGTGTAATTAAATGTCATTTCTTTATAGAACTAATGGTCAGTGTAAGTGTCTCTCTTTGTTTGTAATGCTGGATCCTTTTGAGTATGGAAGCACTAGGTCCATGTGCCACGCTTGTTTTGTTGTGGTTTCTAAAAATTGCAATGTATGCTCATAACTTTGTCATTTTTGAATATGTCGAGCCCAGTTTTTCAACATTGCCTTCTTATGACCCCACTTCATGAACAAGGGCTGTGAAATTTTTGAAATCCTTCACAAAGGTGATTTTGCAATGTGACCAGAAAATTGCCTTTTGGGCAGGATTTGCATACTTCCACCACCATTGATCATGAGGTGGGGTCTCAAAAAGGCCATGTTGAAAATGTGGGGTCAAAATATACAAAAATGACAAAGTTATGAATCAAAGTTCAGTCCCCCATTGAAATACATTATACCACACTTTTGCCTTTTTTTCTCATATGACAGTTGGCTGTTCCAGAAGCTGTCTTCAGTTGGAGAGTGGATCTACACCATGGGACATTTTCAGGTTAGTGAGGGTGCATGGGGATGTGGTAGTGAGGGTGTGGGGTGGTGGGTGCTGAGTGGGAGGTCAGAATGGGGTGGGTGGGGTGTGGTGTAGGTGGTGAGATTGGCAAGGGACTGTTTTCTTCTTTTACAGACTCAAAAAAACATCAGGAGATTTTTTTTTATTTCAGATGATATTCTGACACTGGAGATTGTGCACCCCAGTGTCAAGCTACTGTTTGATGGCACCTGGGGTGGACACTCCAGTGTCACCACCTACACAGTGGGAACAGGGGGCTACCTGGAAGGGAGGTGGTCAAAAGATGGGATACTGGAGGGCACCCCTGTCCACTCACATCATTTTTTTCCCATGACTGTCATGGCCCCATTCCTTCAATCTGTCATGCTGGACCTTCACCCTGTCCACCCAGGTGGCATCAACTTTCACCACTTATTGTCAATCAGACCTGTAGGTCTGACCTCTCAGGCATGCCTGTTTATTCTGACCGATCCATTGTGGGGTGCTTAACTGGGAACATCGGCAAGAGGGGCAGGAACAGTCTATGCTGCATGTCCTGGGGGGGTGTAGGGGAGTCAACCTGAGGCCGTCATCTGGGGCAATGGCAGCCATTTTTCTGTTTTTCCTGGTCCTTCCCAAACCCTTCCCCTATTTGCTGCATGCATTTATGGCTGGCCTGGGGATGAGAGCACAACAGGGTGTTATCACCCATGGTGTTATCTACACCATCACTAGACACCAACACGACCTGTGAAAGAGCAACATGACAGCCTCCCTCCCTCCCTCCCTCCCTCCCTCTCTCCCTCCCAGGAAGTGAGTGTCCAAAAGACGCTCTTGTGCCATCCCAATTGGACTCTGTTCCTGACATCCCAGGCTTGAGGAGTGATTATGATTCACAAGCATGCCAGAGCAATCCCCATTGATCAGTGCCACAGAGCCAGCTTAGGCAGAAAGAATGGGAAAGCAGAGTACTGGATGGAAGGTAGGCCCCTGGAGGAAACGGAAGAGGAAAGGGACCTTGGCATCATTTCACAGGACCTGAAGGTAGCAAAGCAGTGTTGAAGGGCAGTGGCAAGAGCCAGTAGGATGTTGGGCTGCATAGGGAGGGGGATCTCCAGCAGGAGGAGGGAGGTCATAATTCACTTGTACACCCAGCTTATCAGGCCACACCTGGAGTATGGGGTCCATTTCTCCAGTTCTGGAGGCCGTACCTTAAGAAGTACTTGGAGAGAGGGGAGCGGATTCAGAGGAGGGCGACAAAGATGGTAAGGGGGGCCCGACCACTTACCATATGAGAGGAGACTAAAGAACCTAAACATGTACTCCCTGGAGCGGAGGAGGGAGAGGGGTGACATGGTCAAGACATTTAAATACCTAAGGGGTATCAATAAAGTGCCTGTGGAGTGCCTTTTCCAATTAAAGGTGCAACATAGGGTGAGGGGAAATGACTTCCAAATCAAGGTGGAATAATTTAGAAGAAACATTAGGAAGTACTTCTTCACAGAGATGGTGGTGGACAACTGGAATGGGCTGCTGAGGGAGGTGATGGAGGAGAGAACAGTGGGAGGGTTCAAGAGGGCATGGGATAGGCACAAGGGGAAGCTGGCATGGGGGGGGGACTACAGAAAAGGCCTAGTGGATATCTAGGCAAACTAGGTGGGCCTGGCAATCCTTTTCTGCCATCACATTCCTATGTTCCTATGTTTATATATATATATATATATATATATATATATATATATATCTGTATCACACAAAATGTGGTAGCTGATACTGCTGAAATACATGAACAAACTTTGGTGTGTTTAGAGGCATGAAGCAAAGCTGACACCTTGAAGGATGATATTACACCTACAGAACCATTTTAAAAGAATTAAAAAAAATTACAAAATTTAGCTGCAAGAGCCAAGCTATGGGGCACTTGTCTTCCAACCAGATTGCCAAATTTTTCCAAACTATGTATAAATATCATTTTTTGTAAAATGGGAATCCAAAATAAAGTCTCATTGGTCAAAACATATCACGTGACTGTACATTAAATTTGTTCCATGCACAGTCATCCTGGTTCGAAACCACATCACACAATGAGCAAATCAGTCCTCCTACAGCCAGCTATTTTCCATCAGTCCCCCTACAACCTTAATTCATCTTCCATCACAAACATGGCTGCTACCATTACAGTGTAAAAAACCTTCAACTGGGCCCTAAAAATAAAACCACCCTAAATAAAAAATAAAACAAATTAATTAAATGTTGTTTCCAAGATTATCACATTCTCCTTGCACACATAAACAAATCAGCTGGTTCACAAGCTATCTGGTGAACAGGACACAGAAGGTAAAGTGGAGAGGGGTACACTCATGCTGCTGGCTAGTAACTGATGGTGTACCTCAAGGCTGTGTTTTAGGCCTGCTACTATTCACCCTCTTCATTAATGACACTGGTCATAACTGTGGCACAGGGAACCTAATTTTGTATGCGGATGACACTGTGGTATACTGGAGTTACCCCCAATCAATGGCCATTGCTGCATGTTTAGCTGCCTGTCTTAACTCCCTAGAAAACTGATTTGTATCTAATTCACTAGTTCTGAATGACCAAAAGACCAAGGCTATCCTTTTTGGTACCAGTCATCTGGACAAGTATAGGCAACACCTATTATTGCTCTACACTGCATCAGGTTCACAGATAGAAATCATCAACATGGTTAAATACCTTGGCATCTATTTAGACCAAGAAAAATTGGGCAGACTGGATGGGCCTTGCGATCCTTATCTGCCGTCAACTTCAATGTTTCTATGTAAATGTCCTTCAAGCCACATGTAGAGCATGTAACCAAGACCATACACCAGAAACTTGGCCTTCTCTTCAGGCTTGGTAACTCCTTAACTGATTACTTGAGGATCGCCATAGCTAAGAGCACCCTACTCCCCACCCTGCTTTATGGTGCACCGCCTCTACACTTTCTTAGGGACAGTGAAAACTGCAAATTGATGGTTCTATATAACAAGATTACTCATTTTGCAATTCACTCTCCTTCTCAGAGACACCACTGTGAAGTCATTGCTGTCTTAAATTGGCCCTTCCTGGAATCTAAGCTCTCCTATTCCCTACTCTGTCTCACCTACAAACTCACCAATGTCTACACCCTCCCCCCAACCTCGTAGGCCTGCTAAACCCTAAGATTTCCTGATGAAACCTTCATTCTTCAAGTTGCAACCTAGGTGAAATTCCACATGTACACACCAACTGTACTCAGCACCCTACTACTGGTGCTCGCTCTCAAAGACGCGACCGATAGCTCAACACTAGAAAGGTTCAAGGCTGGACTAAAGGTGCACATGCTGGAATGCTGCCACTGCAGCTGCTACCGTTGGACCACTACTCTTGCCCCTAGAGGTATACTACAGTGCCTTGGTTCCTATTCTAAATGATCTATCATGGTTATAGAGTAATGTAAGACCGTATGGAAATGATGACCTGGACTATTCTGATCAATGTTGTTGATTACTAAATGAGTTTCCTTTGCGACTAATTAATACTGTGATTATGCTGTAACTCTGTATCCATCTCTGATGTGTTCCTCTGTTCTTGAATGTTGTAAACTGTTGCACTATATATGCTGTATGCAACTAAATCTGGGTCACCCCTGAAAAAGGGACCTCTGGTCTCAGTAGGTTTACTCGGTTACCAAAATGCTGTAAATAAAGAAAGAAAGAAACAGTAAGTATTGTTTATACTTTTCATTTCAACTGTTTCTTTGCTGATAATGAAAAATACCCCTTTTATCTTTACCTGCTCATCGGGGAAATCTCTTCTGCTTGCCCTTACAGTGAGAAAATTGAGTCTCTGGCTCTAGAATAGGCCTTTGTTGTGTGTGTGTGTGTGTGTGTGTGTGTGTGTGTGTGTGTGTGTGTACAGTATGTTAGGAGAGGAACATTCTACCAGTGGAACTGAGCAGAATTTTGCATCCATGTATTCCATGGTAACCATTCCATAATAAACATTCCATATCTTGTATGTGAAGAAAAACAAAGAAAAAAAAACAGGAAGATGAAAGTAGACACTAATACAATTACATCATTTGCAGTGGGCGGAAGGACAATTTTATCATAAATGCTCACAACTAAACCTATTGTTTCTACATATAAACATGCTTTTCCCGACTGTAACAATTTATAAAAAAAAAATAAAAGGATCCCTTTTTATAAGCGCAATAAGACACTCCGGGGGTGTGAATGGAACAGATTTTACCATACTTCCTGGGGCAGAAGGCACTCAGTCTGTGGCCTTGTGCCTTATTACACCCTTAGGCATGTGGCAAAAGCTGTTCCATGCACACCCCATTGTGTATTATTGCTTACGTAGCCCATATTTATAAATTGCAATGGTGCTAGGTGACAAGTTCTGTCTTGTTGCAACATGTCACTCAGTAAATCTTAGTAACTCCATTTAACAATGGTTAATCCTATCAACTTGATGCCTGTTTAATACAAACTACAGTAGTTCCTAGTGATAAAAATATCATCCTTAGATTATAGCAAGCCATTAGGGACATAATTCAGAATCTCTGGCTGTATAGTACAACACATACACTATATAGTGAAACACATACATCATATAGTGAAATATATACATTATATAGTGAAATGCATACATAATGTAGTGAACCACATACACTATCTACTGAAATATATACATCATATAGTGAAATACATATACTGTATACTGAAATGTATATGTCACATATTGAAACATGTACAATATATTGTGAAATGCTTACATTTTATAGTGAAATACATACACTACCTACTGAAATACACATACTTTTTTTTTTTTGTGGACTTTATTTACCCCTCCTTACACCGATCCCCAGACTCTCTCCTTTGGGGACACTTGACTCACCTTCCATCTCACCCACCTGAAGGCTCAGTCCTACCATTCGGTTGGCCCAGCTTCACTCCATCTCTCCTGGTGCCCGTTCCCCCGGATTAAGCCCCCTGGGATAGGACCGCCACTCTCCTCTGGTGACATATCTAGAATTTGGATGGGCATTCTGGAAAGTGGAGGAGCACCAAAGGCAGCAGATGCACTCGGCGTTGGGTATTGGGGGGTGGTCCCTGGTCCCCACCTTCCCCTACCAGGGATCTAGGAATGTTCTTGTTACTGTTCCCCTGAGCTTGGACATGCAATGACATCCTGCACACAGTGTACATGCTCCCACACACACTCGTAAGACATCTGCCACAGCTTACCCACTACTTGTGAGCTCCTAGATGCTGTGACCCCCAGAATCCACTAGGGGCCCCAGAACAGTGGCCATCCAAACCTCCCACCCCTGTGAATGGAGAGCAGTCCTCCAGACTCTCAATCCCTTCCCATCCCTGCCGACCCCCGACATCCTGGGTTTGTTCCCAAATCCTGGTTGCTGGCGTGGTGTGAGGTGTGGTGTCCAGTGCCTCAACCCTCAGCACCACCTGGCCGGCGTCTGAAATACACATACTGAGTACTGAAAATCCGCATACACTATATACTGAAACAAATGTACTGTGTACTGAAACATATATACTACCTATTGAGATACATACACTACAGACTGAAAAATCAACATAAACTATCTACTGAAGCAAATACTCTATATATTGTAACACATACACTATATGTTGAAAAAGTCTGCATACACCGTATACTGAAACAAACACACTACATATTTAAATACATACATTATCTATTGAAATACATACACTACACATTGAAAAATCCACATACACTGTCTACTGAAACAAATACACTATATACTGAAACATCTACTCTTTAAATTGAAATACATGCACTGTCTTTTGAAATAAATACATCATGCATTGAAAAATCTGCATATACTATATATTGAGACAAATACACTATAGGCTCAGTATTCAAAGGGTTTGCATGCAACCCGCACAATCTTCCAGCGCAATATTCAAAAGGGAAAAGTGCGCGGCACAAATACCGATGCACAGAGTGCATCAGTAATGTATGCAGACGCAGGTAGGGGGGGCGTGCCCATGCATACCCTGCACAGCCCAATATTCAGCCCAGGATGTGCAGAGCCATGCATGTGCAACCCTTACCTGCGCCAGCACAAAGTTGATCCAAAAAAAAAAGGAACAACTGATGGCCACCCACAGGTGAGCTGCCACACTGCAGTGCGCAACACAGCAGCTGCCACCTGTGGGTGGCCACCCGAGCTCCGGCTGCACCTGGCAGCGCCCCTCATGCCTGATTGTGGGCATTTGTAAAAAAAAATTTATAAAACTGTCCAATATCCCTGGTGGTCCAGTGGACCAGCTATCTGCCCGATTGTGGGCATTTGTTAAAAAACAGATCGTGCTTCCAATATCCCTGGTGGTCCAGTGGACCAGCTATCTGCCCGGTCGCAGGCATTTGCTAAAAAACAGATCGTGCTTCCAATATCCCTGGTGGTCCAGTGGACTGTGATAGTGTAAGCCAAAAGCTTTGCTAGTTTGAACTCTATGGACTATGTTTTGATTTAGTTTTTGTTACTATTTTAATGTTTTATTTCATAAAAGTTTCTTCATTAAGAAACAAAAATATATATTTTTGCTGCAATCCCTCAGTGCCCAATTCTCTTCGGCAGCTTAGCTGGCATATGCATATAATTTGCATGTTTCCATACTAAATAACTTTACTGTGATGCCTCTCTGGAGGCGTTCACAGTCTGTTTTGGGATTTGAGCTTCTCAAACTGTGTTTTATTTCTTTTTTTTCCATAGAGATTTTTATCTCTTTAGTCACCCTGTGACTCCCTTGCCCACTGACGTCTCCATCCCAATCACCCACCGTCCCCAAGACTTACCTGTTCTGAGATTCCCCCCCAACACACACACACACACACACACGCGTGCACACACACACACATATCCCCATGTTGGGGCCAGGAGGGGGAGGGCCATTGTCAAGGAGACACATATTCAAACAGGAGCAGAGCCTGGTTAGTAGTGCAGAATCTGCAGCAGGTTGTTGGATCATTCTTCCATTGAGGGTTTTCTACCTTTGGTTTCATCCCCTGGGCAGCCAAGCATGCAATAATGCAATTGCATATAAAGGCACATGCTTGCTTTGTGCCTGCCTGAGCCGTCTCCCTTATGTAACTCCATTGCCCTGCCAGCCCTCCTCAGCTAGATGGATGTTGTTGAAGAATGGGGTGGTCAGACTCCCCTTCCCTGACAGGAGACCATGTCCCGAGATGCTCAATCGTATCTCCCCCCAGCTAACCCCTGTGCAGTCCAGGTCCACCCTCAAAACTGGGCCACTGGCATGGGAGGCAGTACAGTTACCACCAAGCTGCTAGGCCAGCCCACCAGAATGTGTTTTATAAGTAAATAAAGACAGCATTCAGGTGAAAGAAGAAAAAGAAACTGCATTTTAACTTGTTTGTTATAAACGTTTTAAGTCACATCCCAATGTTTTGAAATCAGATAAAGGTTTTGCAAGCAAAATAAGATAAAACAGTACATAAAGAGATAGATAACATAACCCTTTTATGTTTACTTTCTGCACCTTTAGAGGCATTAGCCAGTATTTTTAGTCATTTAGAGACCCATTTTCAGAAGGTTAGAGCAGTGCTAAACATTACGCTATGTGGGAACAGCATGGTTGGATTGGTATCATATTCAGCATCCCTGATGCTAACCTGATCATGTGCATGTGCATATGTACTACTACTGCCATGCAAATGAGTGCTCCTCTCCTGCATATAGAGCACAGTGCTATATAAAAGGTTTCCTTCTTAGTGACCATCAGTACCTCCCCCTACATTTTATACTCAGCCTCTAGGTTTCTATGTCCTAGACGCTTGATTTTGTACTTTTTGGCTTTGAACCTGAGCTGCCATGTTCTGTACCACTCTTTGAGTTTTCTAAAGTCCCTACTCATTCTCTCCATCTGCACCTATCAACTCTATTACACATTGTGTTGTCATCTGCAAAAAGGCACATCTTCCCTTCCAGTTCTTCTGTAATGCCACTTGTAAAGACATTGAAGAAGACTTGTCCCATTACTGAGCCCTCCTGCACCCTACTGGTCACTCTCTCCTCACTGGAGTGAGTGCCTTTTACCATTACCATCTGTGGCTGTGCGCTATCTCAGGTGCAGTACTTAGGAGTGCGCAACACTAATGACTGGCTCTGAAAATGGGCCCACATACAACTGTAACAAGATTAGCACTGTGCTGTGATAAGCATGGCTGGTACTATTTTAAAAAGCATTCTTCTGTGCAGTGCTAACCTGTTAACATGGCTCTATATTTTTTTTTTTTTGCTCAGGATTACAAATTGCAACCAGGTGCCCATGCAACTGGGGGTTACTCTAATGCATATAAGGGGCAGGATTCTCAAAGATCGTGAAATACCCGTAGCTGCGGGTAAACTGTTGCAAAAATGAGTTGCCTCTTGCTGATCCGCAGGTTACTTGCAGTGGCGGGAATTCACAAAGGTGGAGCCGGATCATGACCGAATCCATGATTTACGGCTGCTTGCAGGAGGTGTTGCCCGGGAGATCTCCGCAGCTGTGGCAAGATGCTATGGCTGGTGGGAGCAACCGTAACATCCTCCACAACTGCTGGCTGAGAATTGCAACCAGCGCAGCTGCGGGTGATTTCAGCCCACAACTGTAGTTGCGGAGTGGGACTTTGGTCCCGAAAGTTTTGAGAATCCTGCCCAAGGTGTACAGGTATATTGAATGCTTTCTGGAAGTGCTAACACACTGCCTGGTTAGTGCTAGTTAATGAGTCTGGGAATCGTGTTTTAACTGCACACATGCAGCCTGCCAGCAATCTCTCCCACATGCACACAAACATTGTCAGTCCTGGACACAATAAAAAAAATAATTCCTTGGTAGTCTGGTGGTCCCCCACTCACCTAATCCAGGTAGAGCTAGAACATTTGTCCCTCATTCCTGCTCCTGTTATACTACACATATTTCTCAGTCTGTCTGGTGCTGGGGAAAACAAATTTCAGCGTTAGCGACTGGCTAGGAAATAACTAAAAATGCTAAATTTTGTATTGGGCCACCAGAGGGAAGAGGCTGCTAAAGAGTAGAATTTCAGTGAAGACTCTTGGAGAAAAATATCTGGAACAATCTGGATGCCTTTTTCAGGAAACCAGTGAGGTGTTGAGGGAACCTCGTACATGTTAATTTTGGTCGAGGATAATGGCAAGGACAGTGGCTCCTGCCAATGGGGAGCTGCCAGAATGCTCCTAAGGGGAAAGAACTTTGGTTTCTGAGTTCAGTTCGGTGGGAGCCCCTCCACAGGGAGGGGGTCTCCAGGCCCTAAAGGAGAAGGTGGGGCTGCAGGGCTGTGAGAGGAGCTGCCTGGGAGCTGCCAGCGGCCTGTCCCCCAGAGCTGGTTGTGCCTTTCCCTGTCTAGAGAGAAAAGAGAGGATTTTGCAGGCAGCTCTGCAGAGAGGGAGAACTGCAGTATTCTGTTGCTGTGCAGAGAAATGATATCACAGTGGTGAAAGTATTCAGAGTAATGGTTAAATAGACTGAGAAAAAGGATTAAGGAAATGAATGAATTTGTGTCAAGAAGATGGGGAGAAAGCCTCTTCAGTTTCATCTGCACCACATCGGTGAGACACAGATGATCAAGGATTTTTGATGAGAGAAGTAAGAAAAAGTGCAAAAGGTTCTGTCTGACCCTGGCAAAGACAAGGAGTCTACAGGAAAAGGGAAAGACAAGGTTAAAGGACTGATTTTTGGCAGAGAAAACTGGATTGTAGAAAATGGATATGAAAACTGTATTGGAACACACGTTTTAAGAAGCTGAAGTGAGAGCCTCTCTGTCTGGAGTCGACTAGCACCTGCACGGTGAGAAAAGGGACTTTATTTTTCTGAAAAAGAGTTGCTGAACTTGTATATGAGCCAGAGCACAAGAGTGGCCACTGTGCTGGAGCTGTAAGACTGTAGGGGCAGGGGGATGGGTGTGTACTGTCTGTGTGGGTGTCTGCTGTCTGCTCCTGAGAGGCAGCAAGACAGGAGACTGTTGTGGTAAACTCCTATATTTTCAGACTCTGCAAGTCCCCCCAGAGCCTGATATTTGGGAAGGTAGCTGAGACTGCTTGAGTACACACCATAGAAGGTAATTGAGGAAAGAATGGAAATGATCTGAAGAATCTATCCTAAACCCAGTGCCAGGTGGGGAGCTCACTGACCCTCATCAAGTGGGGCCACTGGCAGCAAGGGATTGTGGGTTTGTGCCTGGGTGCTGAGGTGCTCTGACCTGTAGGGGAGTCTGGCCGTGGGGATGCTCCCATGTCTGGGTTCCTTGTGGCTAGTGGGCCTTGTGTGATGCCCTGCAGTAGGCCTTCGTGGGCTGGGGGGGGGCAGGCTGCAAGACCTTTGGTTGTGCTGAAGATCCAAGCTGCAGCTTCTATACCTTCAAGTGTTAAGCATCAGGCCCGGTTCTGTGTCTACTGATCTATCTACCACAATGCTTCAGTCCTGTGTGCTGTCCAAGGACTAATACAGCAGAGCCATGAGTGAGGGCAAGAATTGCCCTGCTCCTGGGGAATATATGTATAGTTATCTGTGTTCAAGTCCACTGGTGCTGAAAACCAATTCAAGGTTTAAAGCAATCAAGGGGAACATGTGGGGGGGTTGCTTGGTTCAGGTGGGTGTGCCGGCACCGGCTGACCAGCTGTACCTCAGGCCTGCAGCATGGCATTTAGATACCCAGGGACAAAATTCAGGGCTTCATTCTGAACTGGTACTAGTGGGTTTGGGTTTGGTAATACCTGCAGCATTTAGATAGTCAGGTAGTTTGGTGGCTGCATTATCAAAAGGTGATTTGGGTTAAAATCAAAAGGGGGAATGCTGTTTGGGAAAATGTTAAATATTTAAAATGCAAATTAAAAATGTTGCTTAACCTCTACTCCATTCTATCCCATCCTAATCTTCCCTGTGTAAATAAATTATGTTGTTATGATTTTAAAAAGGTCTGACTCAAAAGCCTCATTTTAGTAAGCACGTTATTACTAGAAATTAATGATGAAATGTGGGGATGTTCGATTCTGGTAAGTCCATGTATGGGACAACTGTTGGGGAGCTGGGTTGGTACGAAAATACAGGGGGTTGTACTGGTAGAGATTAGACCCACTTAAACGTACTCTGGGTGGCAATGCATTTTCTTTGTGACCTTGGGAAAGGACCCCCAGTAATATCTAGTATGTGAACCCAGGCACCTTAACCGTGGTCAGGCCTGCACGGCAGGGGTAGTGGCCCTCTTTAGGACAGTGCTAGAGAGGGGCCATAAGTCAAAAACACAGATTTTTTCCTTGTGGTTGTCTTAACCCATGTTCCAACACAAATCACTTCCACATTGATGTCAGCATGGGTTTAGGCAACAGTGTTGGTCTAAAACTGTGCTCTTACTTACCTATGAGCAGGGTTTAAGCACAGTTTTACAACGCAGATTGTAGCATGGTGTTTACCATCTACAATCTGGAAATTTATTTATTGAAATGTTTTACCAGGAAGAGCACACTGAAGAACAAGTTGCTTGTCTAGTGGTGCATCCTGTGGGAATGGGGAATGGGAGTGTACAGCGAAATTCATCAACATGAAGCAGTAGAAGGTACATTATTGTACTGCAGCATACAGCAATTAAATATTAGCAACTACAGACATGACAGCACAGAGCATATTAGCTCGACATCAAGCAAGACATCCTAGAGAATGAACATACATAGAACTAAACATAGAATTAAACCTTTTAAACCATTTAACAGTTACAATGGTTTTAAAATGCCCTAAGGCAGAATATTCAAGCTTTTTTGCAAGTCTTATGTTATCAATTTGCTAATCCCAATTTGCACCACTAAACCAGGATAGTACTGCAAAGGGCCATATGATTGTTTGGTTACCAAGTTACTAGCCCATTTGTAAGTGGCCCTAATCCATCCTTGTGCACCTATGTAAAGCAGCTGACAGTACCTTGCACATTGGCACATCGGCATGCTGGGAGGTTTGGGGAGGTGTAGCTATCCATTAGTGCAACCCTAGTTACTGGTTCCCCAAACCAGGTGTTATGGGCTGCACGTTCCTACACTCCCAACACCTGGCCATGTCAGACTACAACTAGTCTTGGTCCCCCCACTGGTACATGGCATAACTGTCCAGGTGTCCAGTGCCCCACCTCCCAAATTGCATGCATGTGTAATAAGACATCTGTCCCATGTGTCCAGCAGAACCCCCGCTCCTGATCAACTGGGCCCAAATCAGTCACTTGATAAGATCAGTAATTCCTCTGTACCATTTGCCTGATATCCAGACCAGGGTTCCCCTTGTGCCCCAATTAGTAGTCTGGCAAGAGCTGTAATTCTTCCATACCACATCTTTGGTGTTGAGTGGTTCCTTCACCCCATAAGTATGATATCTACCCCCCGACCAGCCCACCCAGTACCACTATAACTGCCCCCACTTGCCCCTAACCTATGGTATACGGCGACCAGCACAGACCCTCCACTCACATCCATAGCAGCCACCAACTGAATGACAGTTCACAATCAGATGCCTACTGTAGTAAAAGCTGTTTCTATAGTAGGTGTGCGATCATGAACACAGAAACATAGAAACACTGACTTTGTCATCAGAAAAGGACTGCTTGGCCTACCTAGTCTGCTTAGATGTTTCCTGCCTCATCTTCCTCCTCACATGCTGTCTGGTCTCCATCGACCCTCCCACCTCCCAGCTTCTTCTCTAATATAGCGCTATGTCTATGCCACACATGCTTGAAACCCCGTACTGTTTTAGCCTCCACCACTTCAGCTGGCAATCTGTTCCAGGCATCTACCAATAATTTCTCACATCCCTCTTGACTCCTCCCCCCAGCTTCATTGCAATCCCCCTGGTTCTGGTGCTGTTTCACATTTGAAAGAGACTCCCCTGGACCCTGTTCACTCCTGTGAGATACTTGTAGGCCTGTATCATGTCACTTTTCTCTTTCCTCTCTTCTAGGGTGTACATGCTGAGATCCCTCTGTCTCTCCTCTTAGAGCTTCTCATGTAAACCCTGCACCATTTTAGTCGCCCTCCTGTGGACTTCCTCTACCCTGTCTAAGTCCTTTCTTAGGTTTGTTCTCCAAAACTACATCATACTCCAGGTGGTGTCTGGCAACACCACCTCCATCCTCCTGATGGAGATACCCTCCCTACACACCCCAGCATACCACTAGCCCTACCCACTACTTTGTCACAGTGCCAACTTGAGATCCACAAACATAATAACCCCAAGATCCCTTTTCCGTTTATTGATCGTCAATAACCCCCCATCCAATACTCAGCTTTTGGGTTCCTATGCCCTAGGTGCATGATTTTGCACTTTTCTGGCATTGAACCCAGCTGCCATGCTTTTTACCACTCCTCAAAATTCACAAGATCCCTGATCATTCTCTCCCCCACTCCTGGGTGTCCACCCTATTGCAAATTTTGATATCATCTGCAAAAAGGTATACAGTACCTTCCCTTCAGTTTTTCTGCAGTGTCCCCTATTTTCAAAAGGATTGGTCCCAGTACTGAGCCCTGTGGTACCCCACTGGTCACTCTCCCATCATTAGAGTGAATGCCATTAACCACCACCCTCTGTGTCTTATCCATTAACTAGCTACTGTACTAATTGGACGGCTACAGCCTGTAGTGCAAGGGGGCAGTGCAACAGCCAATTTAAGGGCTGCTCTTCTCAGTCCACACAAAAGTATTTTTTCCTTGCCCCTCCATTCACCCCTCCTCCTCCAGTGGCATGCCTCTCTTTTCCATGGACTTCTTCCTAAGGTACCTTTAGCCAAGGGAATCACTCCTGCAGCACCTCAAGGGGTAGAACCCTGCTCTAGGGTTCCTTCCCTTCGTACCCGTACAGGGTGGTATATCCCATGGATAGAGAGGTGAACAGCCAAAGATTATCTATGTTATACAAGCACAAAACCAGTTGCACAGGCACACTGAACCCAATTAATCATTTGGATCCCACCCCTAGGCAATTCAGTTTCTTTATCAGCCACCTGTGTGGCACAGTGTTGAAGGCCTAGCTAAACTCCAGATCAATATGTCTACTGCTATCCCCTTATCTATTTCCCTGGTCATCGAGTCAAAGAAATATACCAGATTAATTTTGCATGACCTTCCCCCTGTGAATCTGTGCTGCCTGTGGTCTTGCAGCCCATTGGATTCAAGATACTCTAATAGTCTCTCTTTTAGTATGGATTCCATTAATTTCCCCATGACTCAAGTAAGACAGACCAGACTATACTTGGTAGCCTCCTCCCTGCTGATGCTCTTACAAAATGGGACTATGCTGTCCTCTAGTCCTCTGGAACCACTCCTGTTTCCAGTGAATTGTTGAATAAGGCCATGAGTAGTGCAGAAAGCATGTCCCTGCCTAGTTCCCTTAATGCCCTTGGCTATATCCATCCTGTCCTATGGTCTTGTCCACCCTAAAATTTGAAGTCTCTTCAATAATACTCTTTTCTTTGAAAATGAAGTTATGTCCACTTCCCCCTCCAGTGTTCATGCTGTTCCTTGGAGGTCTGTCCCTGTGTCTGTCCACTGAGAAAACAGTACAACTACCTGTTCAGGATGTCTACTTTTTTCTTATCCCCCTCTGCGCAGTCTCCCTTTGTTATCCTCCTTATCCTCAGAATCCTTCCCCTTGCCTTTCTCTCCTTGCTTATGTACCCAAAGAAAGTCTGATCTTCTTTTGATACTCTTTGGCTATGCTTCTTCTGTTTGAGCCTTTGATCCCCTCATTACCTCACCTGCTTCCCTCTGTTTTACATGGTACATCTCTTTATCCTCATTCTTCTGCGGTCTCTGTTTCTTCATACCTCCTGAATGCCACTCTTTTATAAGCTCCTGAAGAAGGTTATTCTGATGTATCTCACCATGTCAGTGAAGTCTGCCTTCTTGAAATCCAAAACATTTGCCCTTGTGTGAATGGACTGGGTCTCTGTTCACATGCTAAACCATAGTATGTGGTGTTCACTGGATCCCAGTTGCCCCTCCACATAGATATCTGCATTCTTTTCCTGTTGGTCAGTATCAGGTTAAGAATGGCCTTTTCTCTGGATCAAGCACAAGCTGCCTGAGACCTGCCCTCTGTAGAGAATCCAGGATGCTTCTGCTTCTGGCTGAAGCAGCTGCCTGGGTGGACCAATTCACATCTGGCATACTGAAATCCCCTAGCAGCAGGACTTCACCTTTTGTTGTCATCTTGTGTATACTATCCACATGTTCCCAGTCCACTTCTTCCCCCTGTGCTTCAGGCCTGCAGATCACCCCTGTGCATATTGCTAAGCCTTTGGCAGGTTCAAGGGTGAACCACAGTGCCTCAGCCTCCCCCTGTCTAACCTGCACCCTTATCACCTTTATATCCTCTCTGATATACAGGGCCACACTCCCTCCTATTTTACCTCCCCCCAATCCCTCCTGAACAGAGCATAACCCGGTACATCAATGTCCCATGATTAACAGTGTACCATGTCTCAGTTATTGCTACTATGTCCAGGTCTGCCTCTACTATTAATGCTTCCAGGTCTGGGATTTTATTTCCCAGGCAGCAGGCATTTGTTACCATGCCTTCCATGTTTTGTATCCTACCCCCCTCCTTCCCATGCTGCTGCTCTTCTGCTTCTTTCCCCCTTCCCCTCCTCTGCTTCGTTCCCCCCTCCCCAGTTGTCTTTCTCATGTGGCCTAGAATTCATTGCTTCCCACTCTCCTTCTGCTCTCAATGTCTCAGACCTCAATTCGTTTTCCTGCATGTGCCTGGGGGGGGGGGTGATACTAAGCCACCTGACCTTCTTGACTCCCCCCCCAGCCAGTTTAAATGTTTGTCACTGAAGCATTCAAACTTCTTACTCGGGTCCCCTTCCCTGACAGATGCAGGTCATTATCTTTATGCAGGCTCACATCTGTCCAGGAGGGGCCCTAGTACTCCATGAAGCCAAAACCCTCCCTACCATGCCATTCCTTCAACCAGGAGTTGAATTTCTGGATGTGGAGTTCCCTAGCCTCTCCCCTGCCATGGACAGGTAGCACCTCTGAGAAGGGGAAGGAGTGTTTTACTTGCTTCAGGCTCCCCCCCCAACTTCCTGAAATCCTTTTGGATTCTAGCTTCTTCCACTTTGTCTCCTGCCAGGTCATTCATCCCCAAGTGGACAATAAAATCCAGTTCCTCCCTCTTTGCCATTACTCTTGTGATCCTATTGATCCGCTTCTTATCCCGCCATGCAGTGCTTTCTGAAATGCACTTTACCTCCCTGTCCTTCCTGCTAGGTTCCCCTAACTTCACTCCTTGGACAACTGAGTCCCCCATCAGGTGAAGCTTCCTCTTCCTCTGGGGTTCTCTTTCCCTGTTTCCTGGTGCTGCATCCGGTAGGATCCACCTATCATCCTTGATCTCGGCTGTGGGTGCCATTGTGGGGCTATCCCACTCCTCCAAAACAGTGTAGGAGTTGCTTAACCAGACCAGTTGGGAGATGTGCTTCAGACGTCTTCATGGCCACTTCCCTAGAGTACCATAATGGTCCTTTTTTCCTCCTGCTTTTGCTCACTTCCTTCGTGCAGATGCTGGTTGCCTTCCCTTTGCCTTTACTTAATTTTTTTCACTGTTCCTCTACCCCTCTCTGACAATCCTCCCATCCTATGCTGCTTCTGAAACAGTCTCCCATTTCTTTAAAATCCAACCTACCAAAGTCCAGGACCCTCGTCTTTTTGTGGCTTGCCTCTGCACCAATCTTAATGTTAAACCACACTGTACAATGATCACTGATTCCCACTGGATAGCCCACTGTGACATGACTAGGCACTATCACAGCCTCCAGTAGGACAGGGATTCAGAGGAGCAAAGGGAGACAACATGTCCCAAAAAGAATAGCACCTTTACCCCATGAGTCATTTTCAACTTTCAGCATGCTAAGTCCATAGGACAGGAAATGTGCTAATGGGATATTTGCCAGCCCATATGGGCTAACTAACATCTCTGCACAATGCCTCTGTGCATGACTGCATGGAGGAATTGTACAGAGCAGTGCCAGCCCCCACCTTCTAATTGCCATTCAGATGCCCCTGATATTATAATAAAATGATCTCTGGCGTCTAGTAGTTCCCCCCGGTCACATTCAGATAACCACAATTAGTAAAATGATCCCTGGCATCTAGTATTTCCCCATCCCTCAATCACCATTCAGATGCTCCTGATTAGTATATTAAGAGGATCCCTGGCATCTAGTTCACCCTGATTGCAAGTCTGAGCCGCCACCCAATTCTACCCATTAAGGTCCTTCCACCCCTCTCCCCATGGTGGCCCATAAATTACCCCAGCTGCCAGTCCCTCCCACTGCAACAGTGACAGGCCCAGCCCCTCTGCTCACCACCTCGGCTGGCCACTTTGTGAGTTACAGGAAGTGACCACATACCTACTGTAATATAGAAACAGATGTTCTACAGTAGGTGCGCACTCACTCCCTTTCAATCAGACAGTGGCCAGCCAAGGTAATGAGCTGAGAGGCTGTACCGATCACAGTCACAGGGAGATGGCTGCGATCTTGGGTAAATGGGGGGGCCAATGGAGTGGGGGTGGAAGAACCTGGTTGAATGGCTTTGGGAGAGGCCCAGACTTGTGAATGGGGTGTGGGGCTACTAGATGTCAGGGATCATGGAAAAACAGAAACACAGAAACATAGACAATGATGGCAGAAAAAAAACAATGGTACATCCAGTCTGCCTTTAGTTCCCTATTAAACCTCGGGACCTACTGTCCATACAGGGTACTAGCCTTCACTATCCACTCCCCTGTTCCCTTCCCTACCACTGTCAGTCTGAATAACCATTATACCCTTCACTTTGTCACAGCCATGCTTGAAACCATTTATGGTTTTGGTTCCTGCCGTCTCGGTTAGCAGACTATTCCACATTTCCACCACCATTTCTGGAAAATAAAACTTTCCAGTATCCCTCTTGAACCTCCCTCCCATCAGTTTCTACTTGTACCCCCGTGTCCTTGAACTGTTACTCATGCTAAGTAGTTCTCCATTCACCTTGTTTATTCCTTACAGGAACTTGAAGGTCTCTATCATATCATTCCTCTCTTGTCTGGTCTCCTGTTTCAATGCCAAAACCTTAGGCCACCTTTCCACTCTTTGCATGTCACTCTGCAGTTTCCTACTTCCCCCATCACTATCTATCCTCCCATGAGCTTGGTGTCGTCTTCAAAGAGACACAGCCCCAGATTCGTTTTCAAACGTTGTTGATGAGCATATTGAAGAGGATAAGACTCAGGATGGATTCCTGTGGCATTCCACGCATGACCTCCCTGTCTTCTGATCTGACACCATAATCATGACCCTCTGCTGCTTCTCTTTCAACTAAAGCCCCCTGACTCCCACCAAAATACTGCTTATATTTTCCTTCAAATCCCTGGACCTCACCCCCTTGCACCATGACCTAAGCCGCTCTGATTGGTCCCCCATCTCATTGGCTTCCTCCATTGACTCTATGCTAACGTATTTCAAAATGAAATTCCTCAAAATATGGGACCGCCATTCAACCCCCCCCCAGTGCAGGACACAAGAAAGGTACCCCACCTCCCCTAGATCACGGCCTAACTAATAGCTCTATTGCAAGTGCATGACCTGACCTGGTCAGAAAATAAATGTAACCCATCCCCCATGACCTCCAGAGATATCATCACTTCTGCAACACCTGTACCAGGGCAATAAGGCTTGCCAAAGGTGAGTATTTTATATCCACCTTCAGTGCCAACATTGGTCACCTGTCTAAATTTTGGAAGGTTGTCACAATCTCTTCTCCCCTCCCACTCAGTCCCCTTTGCCTGTCCTCAAAGTGGGTGACACCCCTATCTCTAACCCCTCCTGCATCATCACAGAGATTTAATTCCTTTTTTTATCACCTGCACCTCTCTCTTTTCCTCCCTCTCTCCTTCCTTGCCTCCCTCTCACTTCTGCCAGCCTGCATGACAGTCATCTCCTTCCTTCACCCTATTTTTCTTCTCTCCAGTAACTCCATCCTCTATCACAGACACCCTTCCTGCCCTTAACCCTTCCAAGAGTAGGAGCCCAGATGTCCTGGACAGTAAGCTCCTCCATCTCTTTACTTGTGCAATCTCCTCCCCATTGGCTGACCTCCATAACCTCTCTTTCTGCTGTTCCTCCATCCCTGCTGACTGGAAGACTGCCCAGTGTTACTCCTCTTCCAAAAGGTGGTGACCCATCTGCTACTAACAGCTACCTACCCATTTCTCTCTTTCCTGCAAAATACAGGAACAAATTGTCTTGTCACAACTCTCTCCCTTTCTGGACTCCTCTTCCTTCTTCACCCACTACAAGTCTGGCTTCCTCAAGAACCACTCCACCACCATCTCCCTGCTCAGGCTCACCAAATCCATCTACAGTGGTATGGATCACAGCCTATTCACCTCTGCTATCTTTGTCGATCTAGCCAAAGCATTCAACACTGTCTCCCACCCCAATTATTAGCCGAATTCCAGGCTGCGGGCCTCTCTGACTCAGCCATTGGCTGTTCCACTCCTACAGCATGGGTAGGTCCCAGGCAGTCAAAATTGGTGATCCCCTTTCTCCTCCCTGCCTGTATCCACTGGATCCCATAAGGATCTGTGTTAGGCCCTCTACTTTTCTCCATTTTTCTTAATGATCCCCCCTCTGTATGCTTGTTTGCATCCATTCACATGTACACGGATGACACGGTCCTCTTAACAACAGGCCCACAGACTCCAGCTGGACTTCGATCAAGTTCAGCCCTGGCTGTGCACAAATCAGCTTTTCCTTAATGCCAAGAAGACTGTCTCCATGTCCTTTGGCACAAGGCACAGACTCTCTAGGCTCCCCTTCCTACATTTCACACCCTGGATGGCTCCCCTGTGGAGGATGTTACCATCTTTAGGTATCTTGGTATCTGGCTAGAACAGCACCTAAACTTTTCTGAACAAGTGGATGCTATAGTCAAAAAGCTGCACCCCAGTTTGGTGCACTTTACAGGTACTGTGACTGTATCCTACCTCCAGCACACCATGCTATTATCCAGAGAAATGAGCCTCCCAATCTTTGACTATGGTGATGTGGTCCACAGCGCAGCCCCAGTCACTACCCTTGCCAGACTGGAAACACTCTTCAACTATTTCTGCCATTACACTCTCGACTGTTCTCCTAGGACTCATCACTGTTCCATGTATAAATCTCTCTCCTTTTCTTCTCTTGTGGACAGACACCATGCCCACTGTGCCAGCTTTGTGGGAAAATTCTGATTTGTTTCCCTACCCTTCTACCTCTCCACCCCCCACAGCCATACCCTTAGAAGCTCAAATGTTCGAACCCTAGCAGTCCCTCCAGCCTCCACGACCGTCAGCAAAGCCACATTCAGCCACCGCTTCCCTAAAATCTGGAACTCCCTCACTCCAGCCATTCACCAATCTCCCTCCCCTGGATCCTTTCAAGCAACTTCAGAGGTCTCACCTCTCCCTCCTGCACTTGCTCCTAATTTTCCCTCCTACTCTCCAATGACTTGTTTCCAATTTGGTTACAGCTATAATTTAGGCACTTATGCTCCCACTCTAGGCATTATGCACAAATGTTTACAACTAGTGTTGATTTAAACTTAAATTTAATATAATTTAGCCAAGAAGGCCATCAAATCAAATAGTAAGATATTTTTTTCATATATAAATTCGTTAAAAAAACTGTTCGTAAGGTGGGTCCTATACAGGATAATAATAAGATTCATTATGATTCTAAATCTATGGTGGATTTATTTAACCAAAACTTTTGTAAACATTTTGCACCTCTGAACACCTTTGATGTAAATCTGGATGATTATGGTACAGAACCTATAAAATTTGATATTAAAGACATTGAAAATAAAATCAAATCACTTAAAGGCAAAACTTGCTTAGGACCTGATACCATTTCAGGACATTTTTTTTTTCTTACGGTCCACTTGCTTAGTGACCCCTCTAAAATTATTGTTTGAATCCTGCTTACTCAATGTTTTGTCCCTAAACAGTGGAAATGTGCTAATGTTATTCCTATTTATAAAAAAGGCCTGAAATCTGATTGCACCAACTATCGACCAATTAGCCTTACTTCTCCAATTTGTAAACTGTTGGAAAGCTTGATTCAAGATATATTAAATCCCTTCCTGATAGATGCAGACTTAGAACAACATGGTTTCAGAAAGGGTAGAGGTTGTCAATCTAATTTGAAGTGTTTCTACGAGAACATTAGTTCCCTTATTGACCACCGCATACCTTGTCATGTTATCTTTTTGGATTTCAGTAGGGCATTTGATGTCATGCCACATTGGGCCCTTGTGGTTAAATTGCATATCTTAAAAATTAATCATTTTATTATCACATGGACTAAAAATTGGTTAACTGATAGCTCTCAATGGGTGTGCATAAATGGATGTTTTTCTGACATTGGATATGTGACCAGTAGAGTTCCTCAGGGGTCTGTACTGGGTCTATGTTTATTTCAAGCCTTTGTATCTGACGTAACATCTTACTCTTTGTCGTCTGCTATTAAATACGTGGATGACATTAAGATTGGAGGACCTTGTTCTAGTTTGGATGAATTTAAAATTATACAGCAGGATCTAAATCATATTAATGACTGGGTTACTCATTGGGGTATGCAGCTAAATTATTCCAAATGTAAAGTTATGCATCTGGGTATTTCCAATCCTAAAAATACATGCATGTTAGGACACCATCTCCTTAGTGAGACTACACTCGAGAAAGACCTCGGTACTTTTATTTCTAATAATTTTGATTTTTACAATCACGTTAATGTAGCTATAAACAAGGCAAGTCAGGTCCTTTGATCTATAAAACATAATATCACCTATAAACATCCAAAAGTGTTAATACCATTATTTAATGCTTATGTCAGGCCTCATTTGGGGTATATTTCTCAACTTTGGTGCCTTTATAAAATGGCTCATATTAATCAGCTGGAGAGGGTGCAGTGTAGGTTTACAAAAAACCTTGTAGGTCTGCATCAATTGTCATATGATGATAGACTTTCTAAGCTTGGTTTGTATTCTTTTAAAACTCAGAGATTAAGGGGTGATCTTTTGTTTCTATTTGATGTAGTTCATGATCCTAATTTAATGGTAGACTTAGGTTTAGCCTTCAAGGATTCCTCCTACAATACAAGAGGTCACCTGCTTCAATTAGCGAATAAGCCCTTTAAAAATAATAAATGCACATTTTTCTTTACATTAAGAGTTATCAAACCTTGGAATAGTCTGCCTTTGTCTATCATTATTAGTAAAGATAAAACTCAGTTTAAACTAGACTAGATAATTATCTTAATTCTAGCATTCAATTATCTTATTATTGATTTTGATAGTATATGAGCTCTCTTGTGGTCTTTCTGAGCATTTTTTCTCCTTAGTATGCACCTTAGTATTAATAAACTGCTCTGTATTTGATTGCCAGCATATGTTTGTGGCTCCTGACTGCACTGTATATGCATTGCCGATTGTTTGTTTGTCATCAAGTTCTCACGTCTTGCATGTATTATTCCCAATGTAATTTGCAATTGTGTGACACTCTACACTGCTCTGTCAATGGTCTTCCACCATGTATGTTATGTATTTTGAACTGTTATGCTACCTAAGCCCCACTTGTACAAGTTCCTCCTCCCCCAGGATGCATCTGGAAATGAGCTCCCAACTTAGTATGCCTTTCCTGGTGAAACTTTTAAATATGTAAGTAGTCAATAAATAAATTCTACACACATATTAAAATAATAATTGGGATAATTTGGGGGGGCACTAGACACCAAGGATCATTTTACTATAATGACTGAAGCCATTTAAACTGCAATCAGGGGTGTTGAACCTTTAGATGCCAATGATCATTTTGGTATAATACTTGGGAGCATCAAAATCGTGATCGGGACAGGGTGACAATATCCGCCACTGTGTGCTCAGATAAGGGCAGGATTTTTGGAAGCAGTAAACAGTATTGCAATTTCAGTTGTTAAGCACTTTCAGGACCTTTTATATAGCACTGTGCTCTGTATGCAGATGGGAATCCCTCATTTGCAAGGCTGTAGTAGTACATATGCACATGCACGTGATCAGGTTAGCATCGGAGGCTGCTAAATATATGGCACCTGTTCAACCATGCTGTTCCCATATAGCATGGTGCTTAGATGTTTAGCACACTGCTAACCTTCTGAAACGGGGCCCTAATTCACTAAAAATCCCCTGCCGATGCCTCTTAAGATGCAGAAAGTAAACAAAAATGGATTATCTTATTCTATATTTTTATGTATTTTTTATGTTATTTTCCTTGGAAAACTTGCATCCAATTTCAAAACATTGTGATGTGTCTTAAATTATTTATAGCAACTGTAGCTAAAACATAATTTCTTCTTTCATTTGAGTGCTGTTTTTATTTTCTTATAAAAATACAGTTTGGTGGGCTGGCTTAGCAGCTTGGTGGTAGCAGTTTGGTGGGCTGGCTTAGCAGCTTGGTGGTAGCTGTACTGCCTCCCATGACAGTGGCCCGGTTTTGGGGGAGGACCTGGGTCAAAAAGGGGTTAGCTGGCAGAAGAGATAATTGAGCATCTTGGGGACTGCTCTTCTCTTAGGGAGGGGGAGTCTGACCACCCCATTCTTTAGCAGCCACCTAGGTGAGTAAGGCTGGCATGGCATCAGAGTGGCATAATGGGCAGGGCTCAGGCAGGCACAAAGCAGTACCTGCCTTTAATTGGATTGGCATCATTGCATGCTTGATTGCCCAGGGGATAAACCAAAGGTAGAAAACCTCCAATGGTAGAATAATCCATCTACCTGCCACAGGCTTTGCACTACTAACCAGGCTCTGCTCCTGTCTGAATATGTGTCTCCTTGTGAATGGCCCTCTCCCTCCTGGCCCCACCACAGTGGAGGTGGGGAGGCCATGGGAAATCTCAGAGCAGGTAAGTCCTGGTGATTTTGGGTGATGAGGATGGACAGGTCAGTGCGCAAGGGGGTCAGTGGGTGACCTAGAAGATAAACATCTCCATGGAAAAAGAAATCAAACACAGTTTGGGAATCTCAAACTCAATAACACAGTCATACCATATAAACAGTATAACTATGCACTATGCAGCTAGACCAGGCTAGGGCAGGTTAATTAGTGGAGACCAAGTGCCTGGCAAAGCTCTGTCCACCATGCAGTGCTCCACAGATATGTAATGGGGAGGCTAGGGACTGTGAATACCACTAGTGAGGCATCACAGTGAAGTTATTCAGGACAAAAACATGCAAATCATGCTTATGCCAGCTGAGCTCCTGACGAGAATTGGGCCCTGAGCGATTGTTGCAAAATGTATATATATGTTTTCTTAACCAAGAACCTTTATTAAACAAAACGTTCAAATTAAAACAAAAACTATATCAAAACTAACTCAGTAGAGTACAAACTAGGAAAGCATTTGGCTTACACTTTCACAGTTCCTGCAGTGCTTCCCAAGTATTCAGCTCAGATAAGTTGCTTGACTAACACAATAATTAATTACACATAAATCTGGTCAAAACTTTAACTTAGAAAGATGGATGCAGTCCCTTATGTTTATATGGTATGAGAGTGATATGTTAGGAATATCCAAAGTATTAGCTTCCCATACAAATGTGTTTTAACAGTAGATGAGGGCAGCACATGTTTAAAAGAATAAACTACAGCATTTAAAATTAGTTCTAAAAGTTTCTTGTCAGATCACAATGTTCTGAAATTTGATTGAAGGTGTGCAAGCAAAACAAGATGGAAAACCCATAAAGAAGCAGAATAAGAGATAGCCCTGTTTTGTTTACCTTCTGCGCTGTTGCTTTAGACATCCTGTCATCAGGCCAGCAGCTCCCTGAAGGTAACAGGAAATGAGTGCAGGGCAGGCCATTCAAGGGGGAGGGATAATTTCAGAATGTAGTCCATTTCAGTATACACAGTAGAACCCCACAGTTATGGACCCCAGAGTTACGAACTGACTGGTCAACTGAACCCCTGCCTGCTCCCGCCCACTCCAGCCCCACCCACGCATTGGCCAATAATTCACGAAAGCTTACCATGGCACATTTAAAATGTCAGTGATAAACTGCAAATTTATGTACCATTAATCTCTCGATTAGCACAGTTTCCAACCGTGGCAGAGTAAGAGTGAGACAGGGTGCGGAGAGAGAGCCAAAGACCAAGGTGTGGGTAGATTTTCCATTCCCATCCCCCCTCTGATGGTACACAGAGTCCCCTGACTGTCCAGCACATAAAGAGCACCCTAGAGAGAGAGCCTGAGTAATGGGAACATTGGTGTCCTGAATTTGCGGTGGCCCAGAGTGTATCTTGTTTTCTTATTCCTGTCCCTGTCCTCAGAGTGGCATGAGAGCGCGATGTGTTTCTGAAGTAAAGCAAGGAAGTGGGATCCCCCTTGCTCACTTCACATGTCTCCTGACAATCCATGCAGTATCTTTGAGGAAGGGAGTATGTCTGCTGCAGCACTAGTAGAAACCACTGTTGTTTCTGCAACACTAATAGAAACCTCAAAAATTAAGTGGGAGTCTTTACAGAATATCTTCACACAGTGGATTTATACCGACAACATTTAATCACACTGCACAATACACTATATATTTCAGACTTATGGACTTTTCAGAGTTATGAACACCATGCATTCCCATGGTGTCCGTAACTCTGAGGTCCTACTGTTGTTTATTTGTTTCAGTATACAGTGTATGTGGATTTTTCAGTCTATAGTGTATGTATTTCAATGCACAGTGTATGTGTTTCACCATGTAGTGTATTTTTTTCAGTATACGGTGTATGTGGATTTCTTTAAATATACTGTGTATGTATTTCAATGTGTAATATATTTCTTTCAGAATATAGAGTATGCAACGTTTTTCAATATATAGGATAAGTGTTTTAATATATAATGTATTTGTCTCAGTATATAGTGTATGCAGGTTTTTCAGTGCATAGTTTATTTATTTCAATAGATAGTGTATGTATTTCAATATGAAGTGTAGATGTTTCAACATATAGTGTATTTGTTTCAGTAGACAGTGTATGAGGATTTTTTCAATGTGTAGTGTATGCATTTCAGTAGATAATGTATGTATTTCAATATGTAGTGTGTTTGTTTCAGCATATAGTGTATGCAGATTTTTTCACTATATAGTGTATGTGTTACAATTTATAGAGTATTTGTTTCAGTAGATAGTTTATGTGGATTTTTCAGTCTGTAGTGTATGTATGTCAATAGGTAGTGTATATGTTTCCGTACATAGTACATTTGTTTCAGTATATAGTGTATGAGGTTTTTCAGTACTCAGTATGTGTATTTCAGTAGATAGTGTATGTATTTCACTATATAATATATGTGTTTCACTATATGATATATGTATTTCTGTATATAGTATATGTATTTCACTATATGATGTATATATTTCAGAAGATAATATAAGTGATTCACTACATCATGTATGCATTTTGCTACATAATGTATATATTTCACTATATAGTGTATGTGTTTTACTATACAGCCAAAGATTCTGAATTATGTCCCTAATGGCTTGTCATATTAGAGTACCAGGAAATCTCCAGTTGTAAGAAAACCTATCACTAAAAACCCCTGTGTCATGTTATCAGTGTTGGCTTTAAAGGTGCTTATTCCACTGAAATTGCACATTAAAAACAGACAGATACTGTATATCAAAGAAAAAACATTTGCTAGTAGTATGATGTTTTTGGATCTAGCTGAGGCATTTGACACTGCAACTACAGTATAAGTTGTTATTGGAAAGATTACTGGATTTCTGTTTAAGCCTTATATCTTGGTTTAGGGCAAACTTTTCTGGCAGAAAACAACAGCATTAAGGTTAGCTGGAACATCTGAGCATGGTGAAATGATAATGGGGATTTATCAGGGTTCCGTCCTTGGCCCACTACTCTTCATTCTTGTCATACACAACATTCCAGTTGTATATAGAATAAATGTACTTCTGTATACAAATATCTTGCTACTTCACAGGCTTTGTATGTGCTGTATCATACTGGCCTCACTGAAGTTTCAATTTAATAAATCACAATTCTGGCTTAGTCCTAGCAAGTTATATATTAATTCTAAAGAAACAAAGTTATGCTTTTCAGTAATGGATCTCAGATGACTATCTGGCATGGGCATTAGTGTTACAGATAGAACAAAGCTAGACTTGGTTGAAGCCTTTAAATATGTTCTAGTGTGAGTCAACCAAGTAAGGTGTATAATTTTTCTGATTTAGTAAATATAGAATAATGTTTGGGTGGCTGTGATGCAAGATTTTTTACATACACATTGTGAGTTTTGCCACATTGACATGAGAGTGATCCTTGAGTGCTTTATAAAGGCAAAACACACCGAGAGTATGTACAAAAAATGAGCCGTCATACAGTCATCCATATTTTACTGTTAATAATATCTGATGATGGATGCTGTCATAGCTGTTCTCAGTTAGTGTGACGGCATAATGCCTTCCCACGGGGGGGGGACTGATCACCTGTGACTTTCACTGTATCAACCTGGCATGACATCACACCAGGTTAATAGTGAGAAAATAGTGTCTGATTTCTAGCTGATAGCAGACCCTATCAAAACTAATTACAAACATAGGGTCCACTTTAAATGTGAAGCCTGTTTCAAAGTAAATGACAAATTATGGATTGCACACACAGCAACTGATGAGACTTGCAACTGACCCTGGCACAAGCATAAATCAAATGCCCTTGGCCTCAAATGTTCAGGCTGTGATGTTTAAGCCATGATCACAGCTATCATGGGCTTTGTCATGAGATAATGCCTGCATTAGTAATTGAGGGCCTACACTGCAGGACAGGACACTTAATGAACATATGGCAATAGTATTAGTTAGTTAGTTAGTTAATTAGTTAGTTCAAATGTGGTGAAAGGCACCCTGAACTGAGCAATCAATAATACCTGACAAGGTGGGTGGTTTTGGGCTATACTGGATCACCCAGGGGTGTAAGGAGGCCCAATGCCTCAGGCAGAGGACCTTATAGCCCCTAGTAGGTCCGGTATAGCCCATTTATCACCCACCCTGTTGGGTATTATTGCGCTTAGAAAATGTGTATTTCAGTACATTTAAATTGAAAATTAAAATAATAAAAAAATCAGTTTAAAATGTATAAAAAAATGGAGATAAGGTATTTCCTCCACTAGTACATTTATATTTAGTCCATTGTACTGCCAAAAGCTCTAGGGACATCAATACTGCAGAAAGAAACAACCAATCAAATGGAGCACCTTTCAGAGCAACCAACCATTCAGCAGAAGCATGTCACACCATCGAGATCCCACAGAGGCAGGAAGAAACTAACAGAGCAACCTCTTGCTCGGCAGCTCCATGAGCCTCACATAAAAGCCTGTGGCTGCCATATATGGGCTGAACTGCAGAGATTAAAGAGATGGCTATTTCAAACCACCAGAGACTGCACCACAACAGACCACCAGTGCAAAAGTACCAAACCAGCAACAGGTACTAATATTTCTGCATCATTTGTATGTAATGTAGTCAGTCCCTCCCCCCACCATATCCCTGTACAGCATATGAAACTGACCCCTTCCCTCACCTGATCCCATGCCCGATATACTGACACATATTCCCTTGTGGCTACTGGTCCCTCCACCAACCCAATCCCCTGTATATGAAACTGACATCATTCCCTGGTGGTCTAGTGGACCCCCCACCCTGGCAGGAAGAGCCCTACCACCCCATTCCCCCATCACGACCATAAGCCGACGACCGGCACAGCTCTCTGCTCTCCACCACAGCTGGCAGCCGACTGAGCCATCAATGAGCACATACTGTATACAGTACATACTCATTGATTGACAGCTCAGTGACTGAGCTGTCAATCAGTGAGCATGTACAGTATACAGTATGCACTCACTGACAGCTCAGTCGGTGGCCAGCTGTGGTAGAAAGCAGAGGGATGTGCCAGTCGCCAGCTTGGGATCAGGATGGG
The DNA here is from genome assembly GCA_016271365.2 of Neoceratodus forsteri. NCBI lineage: Eukaryota > Metazoa > Chordata > Ceratodontiformes > Ceratodontidae > Neoceratodus > Neoceratodus forsteri. Next base: position 1,647,048,691 of record CM057450.1, read on the forward strand.
GGGAAGGGGGTGGTGGGACTCTTCCTGCCAGGGTGGGGAATCCACTTGACCAACAGGGAATTCATGGTCATTCATTTACTGGGAATCAGAGATGGGGGGGTAAGGGGATGGTACCTACCAGGGAATATGTGTAATGATATTGGGTATGGGATCAGGTTGAGGAGGTACTCCTAGCCACTAGGGAAATGAATCTCCAACATTGGGCAGGGCTGGATTGGGGGGACCACTGGACACCAGGGAAGACAAACATTTTGACAGTAAGGCAGGTGATTGGTGATCATTGGGGGGCCACTGGACAGCAGGGAAACTTATTTATGTTTACTTAGTCCAACAATTGCCAATCATGGAGGGGGGGCAGCACTGGCACCAGGGTACTTTTTTTGAATCAGGCTAGTGATTGGAAGGGGGAGGAACCACTAGCAACCAGGGACTATGGCTTCATATCAGCAGTGGATGGGTGATCCACACTAAGCTCCATGCAGCCTATGCAAATCAGCCCATAATGGGCATGAAAATGGCCATCTAGCACCTTGCTTGCCCAATGGGCTCATTTGCATGGCTGCCTTAGTGAACTGGGAATAACTCACCTGTGCTGTTCATTGCGAGGCCATACTCCTGGCTGCATATCGGGGCACTAGTGGGGTAATGTTAGTGGTACTGGGGTTACTGCTGCCTCAATCTAGCCCTATTCACAGTGTGAATAGCAATTTTGGACAGCTGGGCAAACTTAGAGCAAACTTTTGTGCTGTGCTTTGCAATTTTTTTTTACTCTAGCCCCTGGTCTCAAGGTCCATTAGACCTGTGCACTTAAGTGTCTCCTTGTAATTGAGATGCCATATCCCTCTTATTAATTCTGTGTTTCATCTCTGGATACATTCAATTTTGACTCGATCAGAACAATTTGGTTCCAGTTCAACAGTCAATATAAAAGTTTGCAACATTAATTTATTGCTGCTGAAAGCAGACATCAGTGACATGGACAACAAAAACAAATTCTGGCCAGAGCCAATAGGGCTGCCTCTGAAGAATTTGGGGTACAAATATTGAAAATTACCAAAGTTATGAGCCTGTGTTAGCAAAATGTAATGTATGCTAATAAAGCTGTTGTTTTGTAATATTTTTACATCAAATGGAGATGGATTGAGCAACCAGAAGACAGTTCTCCTCTCCCAGGGTGGCTATTGCCCCCCCAGTAGTCCCACTGCCACTGGGTGAAGGTCCGGTGGTCAGCGTAGGCAGAGGGGGTGACACATAGTGGGAGGACACCTTGAGATATGGTGTGTGCATGTCTCCACATGCACAAGTGCATCCGAGATACAAGGCCGGGTTATGGGGAGAAAACTGGAAAAATGCTACAAAAAAAAATATATATATATATATATATATATATATATATATATATATATTTATTTATTTATTTATAAAAAATAGGGCATATCTCTTACAGATGAGCTGTTTACAAGGAGAAAAACACATACGGAAAAAAGTGGTGTGTCTCAACCATCTAAACTCTAGCTCAAAGGCTGGCCAGGTTATAAGCAGCCAAAGATTCCAACATAACATCAGCAATTAAAGTTGAATTTTATAAGCATTTGTGAAATTATGAAATGCTGTGGTACTTTTGTCAAAGCGATGCCCATACATTTTGCCCAGTTGTACATTTGAATTGCCTTTGTAGAGGAATGTAAAGGCTGTGTAAAGTGGCAATGAGGTAGCATTCCTAGGAGGCCTCATAATAACAGTACAGTGGCGTCAAATGTCAGATTGATATCTTGAGTGATGAACCATGATGAATAGTCATGAATATCACTGGGCACTATCCTGTCTTCTTGCAATATACCAGTTAACCGCTAGAGTTCACTGACTTAATGACTTATGGAAGCACATGCACATGCAGCGTTGTTTCTGTACAATGCCACCTGCTGACACTTTAAGAACCCTGTCAGTAACAATGTACAGTATGTTTTTGCTGTTTGAAAACAGTGTCCCCAAGTGACACCAAGCCTTACAGCTATTTGTGACATAGACCATTGTGACAGAAGAATCTGGATTTCTTTAGTCATGATGGAGCATGATGCTGGTGCAGAAGTGTTGGCGGGGTATTTCAGAGCCATGATGTTAGTGCAGGTAAGGTGATTTGGTGTTAATAAGTGCTATATGAAAGTTAAATTCCACAACTGGAATTCTCCTGGCATTATGTAACGTGCGGCCATGAATTGTTGAGCACATTTTGCAAGGTAGTAATTTCTAAAGTATCTACAACAAATGTTAACCTACTAAACCACATTTATCCAGCTTAGTTAGATTCCAGGACATATTTACTTCGGTATGCATAGCAAATCTTGAGTGTATATTTGTAATAGCAGTGGAGCTATAAATAGGCCTTTGTGAAAATAAAATTATGCCGTCAGAAATTTTGCTCAATATTGGAGTGCAATATTTGACAACTTGACTGAAATTATGACTTAGAATGGCAGAATAAATGTATAAATTGTGGATTAATGCATTACATTGTGGAAAGAAATTCCACACAACTGATCAGTGTCAGTGATCAGTTCTGAAGAATTTCTTTTGGCAGTTTAAAGGGACACTGTCAACCTTGTTTTCCTAACAAATTGTTATGACATTAGACATAGGTGTATGTGTTTTTTCCCCTGAAATGAGGCTATCATCATATTTTGTTAACTGAAAAATGCAATCACACTAGTGTTGCCACACAACCATGGACGTGTTGTTTGCGTTTGTCCTTGGGCAACATTCGTCAGCTGTTGTGCCATTGAGTCTAAGGCACACCTCGATGCCACTTACTGGCTGCAGGGTGTGGGTGTGGGTGGAATGGTATGAGCATTACAGGTAACAATCCCAAGTCACACCCTGATGCCTGTCAGTCTCTACAGGGTGGGGCGTTATGGTCGGAAACCCTAATGCCTTAGGCATTCGTTGGTATTTTCACTCCAAATTTTCAACGTGGTTTTCTGTGACCCCCACTTCATGAACAGTGGCAATATCAGTTTGTTAGTTGGAAGGTGATTTTGCACAGCAACTATGCCATTTGGCACCACAGGTGCGAAAACACATTTCGAACAGGATGTGAAAAATTACAGCTGTATTGTTCATGGGGAGGTGTAAAAAATGGCAATGTTGAAAATCTGCAGTGAAAATATTTAAAAAATTGGTTAAGTCACGAGAGTGCGTAGAAACTGTGCAACGCACACCCATAATGTAATTAGTTTGGGGATTTTTTATAGCAGATTGTCAACACAGACATTTTGGGACCTCCGCTCATGAACAGTGTCACTGTGATTTTCTGAATCTGTCCCGAAGAGTGATTTCCCACAGAGACCACGCATTTCTGCACTGGAAATGCGAAAACACATTTCACCCATGGTGTGAAAAATGACAGCTGTACTGTTCATAAGGAAGTGTGGAAAAATGCCAGTGGTGAAAATCTGGACTGAAAATATTACACATTCATGAACTTACGAGGGTGCGTGGAAACTGCGCAATGCTCGCTTGTAACACAGCAATTTTATGGACTTTTGTCACCAAATTTTTAACATAACCATTTTAAGACCTCTGCTCATGAACAGTGTCACTGTGATTTTCTTAATCTGTCCTGAACATTGATTTCGCACACCAACTGCGCCATTGTGCGCTACATGCGCAGAAACACATTTTCAGTGAGATGTGAAAAATGACAGTTGTACTGCTCATAAGGAGGTGTGGTAAAATGGCAATGATAAGAATCTGGAGTGAAAATATTAAAAATTCACGAACTTATGAGCGTGCATAGGAGCTGCGTAACACACACTCGTAAATTAGTCATTTTGGGGAATTTTTTTCACCAAATTTTCAGCATAGGGTTTTTGGGGGCCTACCTCATGAACTGTGACACTGTCCTTTCATAAATTCATCCTGAAAGGTGGTTCTGTGCAGTGACCACGAAATCACCTTTCGGGGCTGATTAACGCCATGACAGTGCCAGAATTCATGAGGAGGGGTCCCAAAAACCCCATATTGAAATTTGGTGCCAAAATTCCCAAAAATGCCTGAGATATGCATCAAAGTTGAAAAAACCCTATTTATTCCATTATACAGCTTACTGGCATTTACTCAGTTTGCGGTCGGCTTTGAAGAGTGCAGACATGTTCCCGGTCCACTGAAGATCATCGTACTAGACTCCAGAGGTAAGTATGGGGTGAGGTGGGGATGGGGAGAGCAGGGTGCCCAGAGGGTGGGTGGGGGAGGGTGCAAGGCAAGCAATGACGGACCGTTTTTTGTTTTCAGGCCCTTTTTTCTTTTAGGAAGACGACTCGGGACTTTTGCCATGCTGGGGTGAGCTCCCAGTGGGGCAGCTGAAACCTTTGTTTTTGGGGGGCAGTGGAGCCAATGGGGGATTGGGTACCCCCGTCAGCCATACAGAGGTTTGCCATGCTGGGGTGGACTCCCAGCGTGGCACCTGGAAGTGTGTTGGGGGGGTGCTGAGCCAATGGTGTATTCGGCACCCTCGTCAGCCATAGTTCACTTCAAACTGAATTTATGTTCCAGGAAGAGAAAGCAGAGATGTATACAAGCAGGATTGCTGGCAATATGCTAATTAACACTTTGTTGGCAATATGCTAATCAACACTATCTTATCGCTGCTCACTGAAGTAGTCTCTCCCTTTCAACTGTACACCACTGCATTTTCAACTGCTGTCATAGACAGCTGCAGCATTCATTGGTGAACTGTGGCCGCGCCTGCAAACATACTGACTGAATTGGAAGACAGGGTGCCACACCTACAAAAACTCGAATGATGGCACTACGTTTCTTGCACATGTGTGCAAGCAAACATAAAAATTACTGAAATGAATAAAGGGAGGCATGCACTGCTTTTTTCACTAAATAGAAGTTTTTTCTGGATGGCAAGCAAATGTGATTTATAGGGTAAAACTTTTGAACTGACTCACAACTTACAAGGTGCTGGTTACATAACAGGTTTGGAAGGTTGGGAGAACTTGTACCCGAGTTCTGAAAACTCAGTGTCATTGTGTGTGCAGTTTCTCACATGTGTTGCAGTATTTGTATTTGTTGTTGAAGTTCTCAGGATTTCTTATACAGCATACACAGGACATGAAAATACAGGATAACAAATGTCAATTTTGATGATCATATCTGACAGACATCACTAATATCCCTTCCCCCGCTGTCAAAGTCCTGTGGTCTTGGTGCTAAATAATGAAGCTGGTACACATTCAGACCCCCATCTAGAATGAACTGTTTCATTGTCAGTTCCAGTCAAGATCAAATATCAAACTGAACTGAAATAAAACCAACCCTTTCCCACCTTCTGTGCACCCTACCACCCACCTATCCCCAACCTCTTCATATATATATTGCCCATCTCGGTCCCTCATTGTGACTCCTCTTGCATTTGGAAGTTGAATCCTCACTGTCCCATGAACAGTTGCTTCTTTCATATCAGACCATATTGAAATGAATAGAGCCCTTTCTTTTCAACGAGTTTTTTTCTTTAGTTTGTAACTTTTTTTATATATTTTTACCTAATTGTTTTCTCTCAAGGTCTTTTTTTGGCATTACTCTGGTAAACAATACTGGAGATAACATTCAGATGGACCCCGAAATTGGTGAAATCAGGGTCAGTTTGAATGTTGACATACAGCTTTTTCTCCTGGTGGCTTAGCAATGTTGGTCTATTCAGCCCTGTCCCTGCCTCCCCCATTTGGCACCTACCACTGTGGCTCACCTTGCCCCATAGATTCACCTATGGATTGCCCCCCCCATGGTGGGGCAAGGAAGGGGAGATCTGCACTTCCCCCACCTAATGACTCTCATCCAGAACTAGGAGAATGTGGTCAGGTGGTGATGCGAGAATAGGGGCAAGCAGGCAGGGCTTCATTAAGCTGGTACCAACCCTTTTTTCATTTTTACCCTGTTCCCAGCCATGGTGGCATGCAAGTGTGTGCGCATGGAGGAGCATACATGCTACGGAACCACGGCCCCTCCCTTCAATGCCACTCATACTCTGGCATTGCCTCTCAACCTCCACCAGGTGGCATGAGTAAGATGGCATACCTCTCCACCCCAGAAGTGGAGAGCTGTCCATCAGTCATTCAATTGTCTCCCTCCTAGCTGATCTCTCATGACCCAAGCTTATTTCTGAACCTGGGTCACTGGCGTGAGAATAGGTAAGGTGTACTAGGTGCCTCAGCCCTCTTCACCAGTGCACCAGATGTTGACACCAACGTTGTTCACAAAAGTGATACTAAATAAGACCTTGACAGAAAAAAATAGATATAAACATGAAAAAAAAAGTTACAAATGAAAGGGTAAAAAACATTAAAGTGAATGACCCCATTGAAATGAATGGGCCCTATTCATTTCAATACAGCCGGACGTGAGAAAAGCAGTTTTTCATAGGACAGTGAGGATTCAACTTCCAAATACAAGATAAGTCACTACAAGTGACCGAGATGGGCAATACAAATGTGAGAAGATTGGGGGGTAGGTGGGTGGCACAGTGCACAGAGGGTGGGAAAGGGTTGGTTTTATCTCATTTCATTTTGAAATATGATCATTACAGGAACGGACAATCAGACAATTAACTCTTGATGGGGGGGGGTGAATATGTACCGGCTTCCTTGTTTGGCACCAAGATTGCAGTACTTTGACAGTGGAGAGTGGGATAGTAGTGATATCTGTCTGACATGATTGTCTAATATAGGTATTTGTCATCCTGTGTTTTCAGGTCCTGAGTACACTATATAAGAAATCATGAGAGCTTCAACACAAATACAAATACAGTAATACATGTGAGAAACTACACCCAAAATAACATGATGAATTAGAGAATATATATAAAATATAAAGAATATTATTCAGCATTGACTGCAATACACTTTAGCTCAGTACCTGACAAATGTATTTGAAATTGGAGTTTAATCACTGACAATGTGAGCTGACAGCGCAACAGTGCATTTAATTGTCATGTCAGTGAGCTCTCTTGGGAACCAGCACACACTATAAGGGCACAATTTGTAATACAGTACCATAATTTAATATTTTATTAAAAGAAAAATACAAATGTTTCAGAAAATGAGGTTGACAGTGTCCCTTTAATACATTAATCTACAATGCATACATTCATTATGTAGTTCAGTGAGTCACTGAACTGCAGAATAACAATATGAATTGAGATTAATGCATTATACTGCAGAAAGAAATTCCTCAGAACTGATCACTGAACTATGGAATGATTACACATATTCACAGAATGATGTATTAAACTGTGGAATAACATTCTTCAAAATTGGCTTTCCACAGTGCATGCATGTTATTCTGCAATTCAGGTAGAAAAGGCAACAGAACAGGACAATAATTCGCCAAACATATCTGGAAGATTCAGATTTTGCAGAAGTCCAAATTTCAGAACATTTCATGACATTTGTAACATTTCATGACTTTTCTGTGAATTCAGAATTCACAGATTCTGCTCAGCTCTAGCTTAAAACATCTAAATATTTTGAACATTTTCCCACAATTTAACAAATAATTAAATTGTGAAATTCTGAGCTCCTGTAACTTAGAAGTTATGCAACTAACTACCCCTCTATTTAGCGGTTTCTAGGTGTCTTCCAAGAAAGCATGCATATAAATTTTCAGTTATCTAGCTCCAAAGATGGCTGTGTTGTAAGCATAAAATAGTTTTAGAAATGTTCACATGAATAATAAATTGCCAAACTTTGAACCTGTATTACTCCCCCATTCCTCATCCAAATATCATGCAACTTGACAGCCTTTTAGGGTCCCTTCCAAGTAGTATGCATGCCAAATTCCAGATATCTAGCTGTAGGAGTTATGATGAATTAAAAATTTCAGAAGATTCAGCAAAATATCATAAACTTTGGCATAGTTTTGCCAGAGTTCACAAAACATTTCATAAAATTGGAATCTGCAAATTTGAATCAGCTCTACTAACTTACCATTGTATTTACATGTGCCTTTTTTATTGCTATTTATAGAAAAAGTGCACTGGTTACACCCCTCCTGGGTTCTGCCTCATTTATATCTATCTTAAGTTTGCAAAGTACAGTTTTAATTTGATTCACCTGCTGTTTTAACTCCTCAGCAGTCTCAGGTTGCCTTGGTATTGTTATATTAGTAGTGTCTGAACAAGTTGCTAATTTCAAATTTTTTGTCCAACTGCTAATCATGCTCCCTGCCTGGTCCTCTGCCTTCACTTAGTCCCCTTCCTTCACTCAAGCCCTTCCCTCCTCTCTACTTTCCCCTCCCTTCCTTCCCCCTCCACCCATCTTCCCATCTCCCTTCTTCTCCCTCCCTCCTCCCCCATCTATCCTAGTCTCCTTCCCTCCCCAGCCCTTAACCTGGAGTTACATTTCAGTTACCTTCCCGCTCCACCCCCAACAATTGGACATATGTCCTACTAAATTCTCTGTTTCTTTGCTCTGCTTCTCCTTCTTGCTGGTGATGTGGAACTCAATCTCAACCCCTCTCCCACTCTTCTATTCCTAGAGACCATGGTATTTTCCATCTCAGTGCTAGGACTCTACTCCCCAAACTGGAGCTCATTACTGTATGAGTTTCTCAACACTCTGCAGACCTCCTCTGTATCATGGAATCTTGGCTGTCTTCCAGGATTCCTGATGATAACTTGGCCATACCTGACTACCACTTCTTCAGACAGGACAGTAATACACAAGGGGTTGGTGTTGCCTTATATGTCTGCCAGAGCCTCTCCTGTACAATCACTCTTAGGGAGGCTGCACCCTCCTGCAAGGAGTTTATTCTCACCAAACATGCATTACCCTCATCATTACACATTTTTATTGGTGTGTTATAACTCTCTGAAGATAACCCCTCCTCTTTGGTGGACTCACTCTCTACACTCACATCACACTCTAAATATTGGTTTGGGTCTGTCCTCTCATAGCTATCCTTACTCCTGTCCATCATCCCCTCCTCCTTCTACTCCCTGCACTGTAGGAACCCTCTTACCTACTCTCTCCCTCACCCTCACTCCTCAGCTGGTCAAATCTGCATTCTCATATTGCCTCCCCTCCCTCTGGAACCTGTTACCTTCTCCATCCATCTCTTTACTTCTCTTCCCTCTGTCAGGTGCAGCTAAATCTTCTCCCTCTGCCCCCTGCTCCTGAAAACCCTGAACCTGAACCCTTTCTAAGCATTCCCCTGTGATTCCACACCCTCTTTACCTTTCACTCCCCCCAACTGCATGGTTTTGATTATTTTATGTGTAGTTTAATCAGCCTGTTTCACTGCTCTCCTCAAAACTAGGTCAGTCTCCACTCATTCCAGCACTAAGCACTTTTTAGTCATGACCAATTGCACAGTTGATTTGTATGATAATGTATGTCTCCTCTGTTATATGCAGTAATCTAACTGTTTTGCTTTTTTCTTTGTTCTGCACTCTACCATTACATTTTATTGTCACTGTCATTGTAACCTCATCATCTGACTTGCTGTAATCATTGTAGTTGTGTTCTTCCCTTCCCCAATCCCGGAGTGCAGCTGGAAATGAGTATTGGCTCAGTGTGCCTCTCCAGGTAACCACCTTTTAAATAAATAAAATAAAACAAAATAAAAACATACATTCTTTAAGTAATGGTCCAATCTTATTTAAAGACATTTTTAATTCTCACTAGTCACCATGGCTTCAAGCAAACTGTTCCAAAATTGAATCTCCTTTTGTGTGAACTAACATCCTCTCTTTACAGCTCTAAAGTGCTTGACCTGTGGTTGAATTTTATGCCATCTTGTTTCTCTATTAAAGGTCCCAATCTCCAAGTGCATACAGCTTCTTATATCTCCATGTGCCAATGATTTCTATAGTGCAATAATATTCCTCCCTTATTCTTCTATTTTCCAATGAACGCAAGTACCAGACTGCTTAGCCTTTACGCATACGAGTGGTTTTACAAAGCCTTGATAAATTAGTTGTTTTTTTCAGTATGCTAATTGAACATTGACACCTTTACCTCAAACAACAATACAGCGACACAGCGATGGATCACTGTACTGTCACTGTGGCCCCCCAGCACTGCTTTCTTGGAGTTGATTATATTAAGTACGGGGCATGCAGGGGGGCAGAGCCCCTCACATGGGGTGTTGGGGGGGTAAAGCCCCCTGAAGAAAAAAAAGTGGTCTTGGATGGAATTATGCTGACTGCAATTATGGTCAACATAAATCTGTCGCTGTAATGTTGGTCGACAAAATATTTGTCTAACCGACATTGTAGAGTCAGTTTTTCCCTGCATCCTTTCTAGTTCATTAATAACCCTCTACATTTTGTGGCAACCATAACTGGTCACAGCATTCCAAATAGGGTCTCACCAATGCTCTATACATAGGCAGCACAACCTCTCTACTTCTGCTTGTGAAGTTATTCCTAATGCATTCCAGTATCCTATTGCATTTTGAAGGTACCCTGTCAATTGAGTGCTACCAGAATAGTGCTGCACTATATGGCATTAGGGGATTTATAACACTTGCTGAAAGCACTCCCCTGGTCACTCCATGGTGCCAAAGGAGTAGAAGGGCACCAGAATCCAGAATGCTTGCCAAGCTGTCCCTGTGGTGTGGAGAGCTTGGACATTGAGCAGTTCAGCCAGCAGCAGTGAAGACCAGGGTTCTAATCCTGGTATCCAACATTCTAGCATATCTGGGGCTTTATTTTTCCTTTTTACATGGGGCTGTGTCTGCCCCAAGAATTTTAACTTTCCCTGGGATCCGCCCACCTCAGAGTGAGAATCCAAAAGATGGGAGGTGTGGGGAAAGGGGCAAAGCCCCTCTGAAAAAAAGGTGCCTATTTTACCGCGCGCACCATGCCAACGCTATTCTTGTCGGCACTCTTTAGACCCAGTGTCTATTTTGAGACAGCCTCATTACAGTTCTTATGAGGAAAGAAAGAACAGCATAAAGGACATTGAAACATGACCTTCGTCAGGTACTGTAAACCAATTAACAGGTACAGGGAAGAGTTTAGAGATTCTTAGACACCTGTATGGAATCTTTCAGCATTAAGAGATCATAAAATGGCAGATCTCATTTCCTTGGATCCTGGCCTGAGGTTTGAATTGGGAGGAGCAGGAGTAGGAAAAGCAGTCTGATGGATGGTAACTCCTCTTTAAAGACAGCTTCCAGCTTTCCCAGTAGAACAACTGTATCATGGTAGCCTAGGGGGATATGGGCCATTCCAGAAAAACTGGACCCAGTTTGCTTCAGTGCAGCTATTAGAGCTCAGCAAATTGCCCATTGGTGAAAGGGAGTTATGGCACTGACATAAGACCCTGCCCTGGCATTGACCAGTTACAGTGGTTCTGCTGCAGTAACAGGCACCATCTTTGCTGTCCCCACTCCCTGGTCTGTCACTGTTTAATGTCATTCATGGTACTGGACTCAGAGAGCAGGGGACCAGCATGGCTGCTCAATGCATCTGGATCCATTGCATGTGGTCAGGGAGCTGACTTCTGCGTGAAACTGGGACCATGTAAACCAGAAATTATGGACTGGCTATGGAAATAGCAAAATTCTTTGGTTGCAGGTAAGCTCTGCAGGATTGGGGAGTGACTGAAGGTGAATAGCTGGAATGCCAATAAAAGAGAATAATAACAAGTCATTCCTTTAGATGCAGTGCTCTGGTATATATTCAGTAAGTGGAACGTATGATGAACAAATTTGTCATTTTTTGAAGAAGTAACTAAAAATATGATGAAAGGAAACCTGTTAGTACCCAAATTCTTGATTTTAGTAAAGTTTTGATTTTGTGCAACATAGGAGGTTTATCTGCATTACAAAACAATGACTAAAAGTTGACAATTCTGGTGGCCGGCTGACTGTATTCTAAATGGTTTAGTTAATGATACTGCACCCTCCTACAGTATATAATAATAGAATTAGAATGTACAGTATAACACATTTTAATTCAATAATAGAATGAGTGCACTGTATGAGTAGGTTACCTTCATTAATATACCCTTAGAGGCAAAAAACACTTTGTTTCATCTCATGCCTCATCCTTGTAAGCCTATATTCATTAGCAGTAATCAAGCATTTGGTAGTACCATAAAAAATAATGGGCAGGATATTACAGCAAATATACTACAACTGATTAATAACAGTTTGATGCCAGAAAACAGAGTACTGTAATAATAAATACTAACTTTTTTGAATGGCTTCAAGTAACCAGTAGGGTTCCTCGTGTGTCAGTCATGGGATTCACTCCACTATATTCTTAAGTGAACTAGTGTTGGGGTGAGTAGGTGAGTTTTAAATTAGTAGTCTACCCAACCCCCATGTACTATGCACTCCTCCACCATAGGAGGGGGTCAGTTAGAGTTCTTTTATGTTTTGGTGTGATCCGGACAGGACGCTTAGAAGGGGCACTTTGTACTCACTTATGGCCCAAATGCAGTAACTGTCCACACAAATCCGGCAATCAGGAAGTAAGAATTATTTTCAGCACAAGCACACATCTTCCAGCAATAATGTGTCAGTCTCTTCCACTTGGTGGACATTGGTCACGTTACATTACAAACACTAGGCAGATGGTGCACATACCCTTCTCACACTGATCATTTTTACTATATCCTACACTTATTCCCAGCTTCCTGGACATGCAAATGTTCTTAAAGTGCCTTGGTCAACAAGGATAGTCTCTGTCAGTGAAACTCAGCATACAGGTGAGGCCCCCCACTAGCATGGATATGCACTAGATAGCTGGAGGATTCTTCTTGACTGAACCATTGAACTAGCCCCATAAGGTACAAACCTTCATCTTCCCTGGAATAGAATGAGACATTTGCTGGCCTCAAGTGTTGTAACTTATGCTAGATTTGGGAGGACTCCAAAGGAAGGCCTCAATAGTTAACTCAAAACTCATTTATCAGTTCTTTATCTGCATTATCTTATTTTAGCACAGTCTTACAGGTACCCTGAAGGTGGGGACCCACTTTTCACCTCATTTTTTGGGGTCTCTCAACATAACCATCACAGACACTGGATGCATTGCTCTGGATGTACTCACTCTCTCATCGAAACATTGATACCAGATTCACCTTGCTGAATGATCCACTTCCAAGTTCCAGAGGGTTACTGCTCACTGCCTGTGGTACATCAAGAACCTCTTTGCAATAGTTCAGCTTCTGACTCTGGAAAAGAGCAGGCCCTAGAGTGCCAGGGACCTGCTGTGCAGACAGACTGCCTGCTAGCTCCTCTGAGCACTCTCCTCCACTGAAACCCTCAAGAACTGACTCCACCCCCTTTGACACTCAAAAGACATTGGATCTTGCTGGCAGACAGAATGCATGGACCTAACTGCTAATCCTTGAATGACCATGGGGAATACAGTAGATGATACCAACATTGGGAGAGTAATAATTTTACTATAGGATATAAAAAAACTTCAGAGTTGTTTCCCACAATTTTTTAGCTCATGATAAATACCTAGTGTGTCTCTATCTACAATATTGTGAGCCAGTTTGATGCAGTGTATACTCATCTTGAGAAACATTATTACACAGTTAAGTGTATCTGTTGTGCTGAATGTATTGTCATGAGGATAGAACAAGAGAGTCAAACACAGAATGAATAAAAATATGAATCAGCAGGAGAGCTTTGCTTTCCAGTGAAATAAAGGGATTCATAAATTGCAAATATGTCCCCGTAGTTATTCCTTCCACTAAAATGATTTTTATTCTGAAAGAAAAATTCCATTAGGCACAAGGTTTATTTTAACTGGGGACCATGTTCAACAGAGCATACCTTACATTAACATAATCAAGACACATAAAAATAAAAAAAAACTACAATACAAAAAAAAATGTTGAATAATTTATGCAGCAGCAGCAGCATATGACAGCATGATGATGATGCACATGTCACAAGGAATTACCACATCATTTCTATTGCAGAGGGTCCCAGAACCTTAGCACAGTCAAAACTTTCTAAGGAATCTGGTAATCTCACCATATATACTATTTGGGCACCCTAGCGTCTGCTAAGAACCATTTTTAAGAGATGAAAAGATGGAAATTTAAAGTTTGTGCACCAGGCCAGTGGTAGATAATTTCAAAACTGTGGACCAGGGCAGAAAAAGAATTATGTTCTACTACACCTCTGACAGTCACTTAACTTGTGTCCTTCTGTTATCAGAACAACTCAAATTTGCTTTGCTGTTTTCACACCTGAAGAATGCTTTTAAAACCAGTTTTATAGTGCTGTTAAGAGGGATCCACAGGGTCTGACATATTAACACACTGAGCTCAACTTAAATGTACAATGTCATTTTCAGCAGAGGTCCTGATACTATCCAATTTTAAAGTTTACAGAATCTACATAATAATATTTTATTCATACTAAAAAGGGAAAGTTTTAGCATAGTCACAAAGACTGAAAGAAACCGAACCACAACAAGGTCCTCCCCCATGTCTAAATAATAGAGAATCAAAGCATCCTGTGCACAGTCTCACAATGAGTAAGTGGTGGGACAGAAAATTGTTAACATGGAGAGCATCTGTTTCACAGTGTTCTGCTTTTGAACCTCACAACCATACTGCCTTACCAGAAATATAGAATTTAGTGAGCAGAGAAATAAATGGAAAATTAGTTTTATGTAAATTGTAATATACTTCACTTCCTAGAAATAAGTTGATCAATAGTTAAAGACGGGTGCTGAATACTGTTCAGGCTGGGTGTATAGGTCTGTTCTGTGTTTTCCAGAGGTAACTGTGGTAAAGGTCACACCTGAGCTTGGTGTGACAATGAGGGCCTCTGCTATACAAGAGATTAGGGAACCTTCTGGCAGAACAGGCAGCTTCACAAAGGATGGTCTGTATCATAGTAAGTGGGGCACCTGTGCATTAAGGCAAAACGTAAGAAGTTCTAGCTAGTCAGCTGTGAAATCAGATAAGGAAGAATGCAAAGTTAGAGGAGAAGTCTTACACTCTTACACGTGGTGAGAACTCAGCCAAGTTAAAACTTGCAGGCACTCCCCCATCACACGTCCTTCTATTTCTATTTATTATACTGGAGAGCAACATGAGCTATAAAGCCCATTTTCACAAGCGACCAGTTGGGAGTATAAAAATACAGTACAATACAATATGGCACAACACAGTATAAGGTAGATCACACAAAATACAGGCACATTACAAGTAACACACATTACAGGCAGTTAACACAATGCAGGGAAGCATCAGACCAAAATTAGGTGCCGTTACAGTGCATATTGCCCATAAGATGCTATCAGAGTCTGGTGTTGAAGGAGGGAATGTTAACAGATGAGGTGATTATGGGAGGTACGAGATTATAGAGGCTGATGACCCTGAGGTACAAAGATTTTTCCCCAGATGCCATGTTTCTAAGGGGGAGTTTGACAGTAAATTTTTCACTGGGAGTAACACACCAGTTTGTTGGCAGAGGGGGGAAACAGTGAGGTGATGAATGTGTTAACTTTACTAAGAACTACCTTATGTAGAAACACTACTGCCCTATGGGAGAAGCGATCTTCCAAGGATAGGCAGGCAGCAGAACTTTACAGCTGACAGTGGTGGGTGCAGTTGGACAGATCAGTCAGGAAGCAGCAAAAGCTGTTGGAAGCCATAGATACCTTAGCAAGGGCTGAGAATGAGCTGCAGCATACACAAGAGGGCCATCATCGACAATAGGGAACAGAAGACTGTTCACAAGTAAACTCTTAGTTTCAGGGGTCAGATACCTTTTCACCCTGTACAGGGCACCATGCCTCTGATGAACAGTTTTAATGAGGTTGTTGATGTGGATGTTGAAAGAGAGGGTGCTGTCACCTAGGTATTTAAAATGGGGGACAAGCTCAACCATGGTGCCATCTAGATTGTAGATGGTAAAGAGAGACCATGCTGCTTTTTGTTTAGTCCCAAGAACACAATGGATTTAATTTTTTTTGGTGTTGAGGACCATTTTGTTGTCCAAAAACAAGGTTATTAAGAGGTCGCAGTCATGTTGTAAGGTATTGTTGTGGGATGCCAGGTCCTTGTCTGAGCTGAAGATGACAGTGTCATCCATACAGTAAGGTTTCAGTGGAAGGGTAAGTGATTGGGAGAATGTTTACAAAATTTAAAAAAAGTAGGGGACCAAGGAGACAGCCTTGGGGGACACCACTTTTGATAGGAGAAAAGTCAAAGTGAACATTGTCAATAGTGGTCCTGTGAATCTGGTCAGACAGGTAATTACTGAACCTGGCCATGGCATTAGAAGAGAAGTTAAGAATTGTGAGAGCACTAAGCAGCAGCTGATGGTTCACAAGGTTGAAGGCCTTCGTGAGGTCCACAAATATTGCAACAACCAGATTTTCAGAGTCTATGACTCAGTGCACATGGTCCATGAGTCTCACAAGGGCAGTCTTGGTGTTGTGCATAGGCCAGAAACCATGTTGGGCAGTTGTCAGAACAGCATACAGCTGGATGTAGGCTGTTGTCTGGTTAAAGACAATTCCTTCAAAGACCTTTGAGATGGGGATCAGGAGAAAAATGGGGCAATAGCAGGAGGTGAGGTGTTTAGCCCCAGAATTGTGGATAGGGATCAAGGTGGCTATCTTCCACAACTTAGGGTAAGTGCCTGTGCAAAGTAAGAAGTTGAAGATATGGGAGATGGGATATGCCAGTGCCTCACAGGCCAATTAAATGAGGTGGTAGTCAGTTCCATGTAGGCCAGAAATAGGTTTACGATTGCAGTATCTCAGGTTTTTGGCAACCTGTCCCACCGAATTATATTTGAAGTAGAATTTGAAGAGGAGACTCCCAGTGGTGTGACAGGAGATGCCTGCATAAAGAGGGAGCTATGGAAAAGATTTTGATGTTTGTCTAGGTCTCCAAAAAGTTGTCAAACAGGGAGGCAATGGTTTTGGGGTCACAGGTGATCCAACCCTTACCCTCAATGGTTCAGGGCTGGGACCCATTGGATCTACCCAAGAGATTGCTAATGTTATTCCATAGTTTTTTATGGTTACCAAGGTGGGAGATCAGGCCTAAGACTCACAGGAAACATTTCAGAAGCACTGAGTTAAGTTTAAGAAACCACAAACACACAGTGGAAATAACAATGCATGAAAAAAATCAAGTGAATGGAATGTTCTGTACATCAATTCATGAAGCATCATCTGTAATAAAATGGATGAACTACAAGCAATATATCTGTTAAAAATCTTGACAGCATTCTCTTACCAAGACTTGGACAAGTTGGAATAACAGCTGGACTGAAATGTCCCAAGATACATTCTATTTAGAAAAGGCAGAGTCTTTTAGGGGAGGCTGGTTGGCAAAATATGCTAAAGAAAGCATAGGAGTAACAGTGGACAAGTTAGTTACAGAGGGTAAAGGGCTAGAGTAATGATGACTCCATCTAACAGACAACTAGGTGAAGGAGTACACAACTAGGGGACTCTATAAGCTACCTAGTCAGAAGGTAGATGGGGACGATTATTACATATTATAGGTGTTCGGACGCACCCCTATAGTTAGGTTCAATGGTCAAGTCTATGTTAAACTGAAAATGTTGCATTTATTAACTTTGCAGCCTTTCAACTGATTCGCATGCACTTTTACATGCACCATCAGGGACCAAAGAACTCTGGATGAGGCAGGTGTTGTTCCAGTCTGATGTGTGGGTGCAGAGATATGGAGTGTCACAAAACATGAAAATTACCACTTTTTGTCAAATTTTTGGTCACACCTCTGCTAAAAAATGGATTGGGATTTTTGTCTGACATTTTTAGGGTATATAGGTCTTGGGTCACAGATGTGCCTTTTGAAGGTTTGGTGAAAAAATATTAATCTGTTGCAAAGTTATTAAATTTCAAAGTTTCCCATTATTTCCTAGGGGGAAAAATTAGATGTGAGGCTTGAAACAGGATTCTTTGATCGTGAAACAGGATTCTTGATCACAATTTGTGAAAAAAATTATTTTATATACCTGTTTTTTTTGTCACTTCATAGCAAAGAAATGGTTTAGAATTTTGGACTGAAATGTTTAGGGTAGAAAGGGCTTGCACCACAGATGTGCCTTTTGCTGGTTTGATGAAAATATATTACTTTGGATCTGAGTTCTGTGGATTTGAATTTCCCATAGGATATCATCGTACTGGGAGGTTTATGTAGCCTTTTCTTTGTCACTATAGTGTTAAGACATGGTTTGCAATTTTGTTCTAAATTTTTTAAGGTAGAAGGCGCTTGTGCTACTAATGTGCCTTTTGGTGTTTTTGACAAAATATAGTAATTTTGTGTCAAGTTACACAGCTTTCAAATTTTGCTGTGTTTTCAATAAGATTAGATTGCAATATGAGGTGTTTTTTGATGCTGTACACTATGGGATGGGATTGCTTGGGCCCAGAGTGTCATTTACTCCCACAGGCAAATAAGGATAGTACTACTGTATCTGAAAAACTGTTCATGAATGGGAGTGCAGGATACCATTATTGACTGAGCCCTGCACTCTCACATGCAAATAAAGATACAATTATGGAGTGATGGAAGTGCAGGGCTCATGGAAAATGAGGACAGGATTACACTATATCAAAAATTATGGATGGATGGGAGTGCAGGGCCAGGAGGGGCAGGGCAAATATGAATATGATTCTGATTTCTCAAAAAGTAAGAACATTCCTTACAAAAAAACTTTGTTAATACACTACTTAGGGTTAAAGCAACAAAAGCAGGGAAATGTTGCATCAGGGTTTCCAACCCTAACACCCAGGGTGGGGTGCCTACAACCAGCAGCAGGTGTGGAGTGTGCCTTGCCATTGTCACCCTATTCTCATATACTGTACCCATCTCAGCTTACTTACTCATGGAATGGGGTAAGCTTTAGGGCTGACAATGGCAAGGTACACCCCCTGCCTGCTGCTGCCTACAGGGTGGTGTAAGGGTTTCCAATCCTAACACCCCCCCAAAGCAGGCAGGAGAGCAGGTATGAGGTGTTCCTTGGGCTTCTCAAGCTAAACACTCACCCCATTACATCGGTAAATAAGGTCAGATGTGTAGACTTTATGAGAATGGGGTGAGCATTAGGCTTGATAAGCCCAAGGCACACCCCACACCTGCTCTCCTGCCTGCTTTTTAAGGTGGGGGTGTTAGGGTTGGAAACCATAACACCACATTTCACAATTCTTTTGTCACTAGTTAAGGTTGAGTTAAACAAAAGTAGGAAAAGGAGACACTAGGTTGAGCCCTAACACCCCTCCAAACCCACCAGCCCACCCCACACCCAACCTCCACAGACAAACAGGCATTAGGGTGTGCCTTGGGGTCATGGGCCTAACTGTCACCCCATTCCACATGTAAGAAATTTTACATGGTACAGTATAGGAGAATGAGGTGAGAGTTACTGTAGGCTCCGATGACCCCAAGGCACACCTCAGTGCCTGTTGGTCTGTGGAGGGTGGGTGTGGGTGGGCTGGTGGGGTTGTGTGGGGCGTATTAAGGGCTCAACCCTAACATCTCATTTCCCTACTTTTGTCACTTCAACCCTAACTGATGCATTAACAAAGTTTTTTGCAATTTAGTTCCTCACTTTTTGAGATTGTATAATAGTATCTTTATTTTATCGTGGCATCCATCCACAGATGCACATATGAATCTAGCTGTAGAAATACAGGGGTCTCTGGCCCCTGCACTTCCACACATTAACTTATGGGCAGGTGTGGTGAAATTGCAACAAATAATCATAATAATGCCATCTGAAATAATTTCCACCCAAAATTTTCAGCATAACCTTCTTATCACTTCACCGCATGTACCCAGTGCAGAAAATGTTCAAATCCCTGTCGAAATGTAATTCTGCACAACTGTTACACTGTTTTGTGCTACAGGTGTGGAAAAAGATTTTTGGCAGGATTTGAAAAACTACAGCTGTACTATTCTTGAGGTGGTGTGAAAAAATAGTAATGTTGAAAATCTGGAGTGAAAATATGAAAAATTGGTGATGTTGCGAGCATGCATAGAAACTGTGCAATGCACACTCGTAACGTGATAATTTTTTTAAATGTTTTCACCCAGTTTTAAACATGGACTTTTTGGGACCTCCCCTAATGAAGACTGGCACTGTGATTATGTTAATCTGTCCTGAAAGTTGATTTTGCACAGCGACCATGCCGTTCTGTGCCACAGGTGTGAAAACATGTTTCAGACTGGATGTGAAAAATGACAGCTATATTGTTCATAAGTAGGTGTGAAAAAATGGGAATGTTGAAAATCTGGAGTGAAAATATTAAAAATTGGTGAAGTTACAAGCATGCATAGAAACTGCACAACACATACTCATAATGCAGTCATTTTTTTAATTCTTTCACCAAATTTGCAGAATGGGCTTTTTGGGACCCCACCTCATGAACAGTGGCGCTGTCGTTTCAATATTTGGTCCCAAAAGGTGATTCTGCTCATGACTGCGAAATCACATTTCGGGACTGAGTAATGAAATGACAGTGCCAATATTCATGAGGTGGGGTCTCAAGAACCCCATGTTGAAAATTTGGGGCCAAAATTCCTAAAAATGGCTGACATATCAACATAAGTTGAAAACTCCATTGACTTCCATTATACGGAGCTTTACTGAGTTTACTGGGCTAGGAATGACAAAAGAAGGCTCAAGGCCCATTTTGATTATCCCCCACATACATGGGTCATTAAATATTAGCTTGTGTGGAATTAAGCCACTTGTCAAGTTGAAATTTAAAGGTATTGAAGTTAGTTTGATTAACCAGCTCATGTAATAAATTCCATTGTTTAGCTGCTTTTCTGCAGAAAAAATTATCGCATTTGTTAATGTTGGCCTAGTCAACTGTTAGCTGCTGGTTATGCAGTCTGCCAACCATGCTTTTATTAACAAATGACAGTCCACATTGTGACATTAAAGTGGGAGATTTTAAAAGTTTGAATATAAGTAGAATGTCACCCCTGTGTATTCTGAGATGCAGGGGGTGCAATCTCATTGCATTTAGTTTAGTGTCGTAATCTTTTGTTGTTAGCCTAGGAATCATTTTAGTGAGTTGCCTCTGAATCTACTCTAAACAGCTAATATCACCCTTGAGATATGGACTCCAGAATGGAGAACCATAATCTGTGTGGGGTCTGATATACGCCCTATACAATGATACTACAATGCTCAGATTTATTAATGAAGGTCTTTTTTTACCAGTTTTAAGATTATATTAGCTGTTCTTGCCACTTTATTGCAATGATTGGAGGAAGACAGTTTGTTATTTATTAAGATATCTAGGTCTCATTCGTAAGTAGATGATTTAAGCAAGGAATTGTTTAGAAATTAATTATTATGCAGATTATTTTTTCCAAAATGAAGTACTATACATTTCTCAACGTTTAAAGTCTTGGAATTAGAGTTTGCCAAAAGTTCAATTGATCTAAGATCGTCTTCTAGTTATGATACATTAGATGGATTATTGACTCTGCCACCAAGTTTGGTGTCATCTGCAAATTTTGAAATGTGGTTACTGGACCTAATTTCCATGTCATTAATAAAGATGTTAAAAAGTGATGGCCCAAGCACTGAGCCCTGTGGTACACCACTAGTGACTTGGCCAATTTTGGACTTCACACCATTAATTCTGATTACTTGGGTTCTGTTAAATAGCCACTTGGAGACCAAGTTAACTAAATAAGGGGAGAAACCAAGGGTATGGAGTTTATTTATTAGTAAAGTATGTGACACTTTGTTGAAAGCTTTGCTATAATCAAACAGGATAACATCTGAGGGAATATTGTTATCTAGACACCTACTTAAATTATTATAAAAGGATATCAGGTTTGTTGTGCATGAATGTCCTGGCTTGAACCCACGCTTGGAGATGTCCTGTATACCAAGCCATGACATTTCTTGTTCTAACAAGGATTTAATCAAGTGGTCAATTAATTTCCCTATGATGGATGTTAAGCTAATTGGGCAATAATTCTGGACATTGGATTTGTTCCCTTTTTTGTGAATAGGTGTCACTATTGCACTTTGCCAATCATCCGGAATATCATTTTCTACTAGTGATTTATTGAAAAGTATTGTAAGTGGGAGGGCCAGGGAGTTTGATGTCTCAGTCAGAAATCTAGATTGAATGTCATCAGGACCTGGACTTGTTGTTTTTTTTAAGAGTGGACAGAACTTTGGTTACCTCTGCAGAATCAAACTGAAAAATTGGGGAGCTATTTTTGTGTATTGTGGAGCTAATGTCATTTTTGTTAAAAACAGAACAAAAGTACTTATTGAAGTGATTTGCTGTCTCATGATCAGTATTTATAGTAATCAGATTCTCAGTTAGTTTAATCACTTTTTTTAAGTGTTGAAACAGCAATTTTATATCTGGACAGAATACTAGGACTATGACTTTTCTTACATTTCTTTAAATAGTCATTCTTTAATTTTAATTTATTTGCTTATAGATTTGGCAAACCAAATGGGAATTTTGCCTTTTTTATTATATTGGATTTTGGTTGAAACATATAGTTTCTCTAAGTTAGGGATTGTTTTTTTCAATTCTTCCCATGCCTTATTGATTAACACATTTTTAAATGTTTCCTCCCAGTTTATTTCATTTAATGAGTTGTTGATTTGGATGAAATTAGATTTTTTATAATCCTTGTATATTATGTTGTTGGATGATTTTAGAGTTTTAATAATAATGCTAAAATACATGGAATTATGATCGCTGTTACCAATAGGGTCTTTGATGTCAATATCTGAGGCTTGATTCTCAATATTAGTAATAACCACATTGAGAATAGTCTTCCCCCTAGTAGGTTGACAAACTAGTTGCTCCAGGCCTGAGTCAGTAATTGATTCAGTGAATAATTTTTCTTGCTCGGTTTTTGTAGTAAGTGTATACCAGTTAATACTAGGCATATTAAAGTCCCCCATGATTAGGGTGTCCCTTTTGTCTACTCTTTTGGTGATGTCATTAATTAATTTGGAGGTATACAGTGACTCTGCTGCTGGTGGTCTATAGCAGACACCAATGGTTAGTTTGGGGTGGCCTTTAAATTGCACAGAAACCCAGACAGTTTCAGTGTTAGTTGGGGTAGTAATCTCATATGAGGAAATGTCTTCTCTGATGTAGAGACAACCCCCCTCCTGTTTTACCTTCTCTATCCTTATGGTAAAGTTTGAAGTTGGGAATCTCTCTAACCATGCTGATGTGATGTCCCACCATGTTTCGATGACAGCGATAATACTTAGATCAAGTAGTATACATTTTGCTTCAAGTTCTGACATCTTAAGGCTGTTTAGAGATTTTATGTTGAATGATAGTATATTACAAGAGCTACTAAGCAGATTGTTATTTCCTACAGTAAGAGCATTGGGAACATTCCCATTCTCCCTCTTGCAATTTAATGTAAATGGTTGTTTATTACAGAAGCAAACATTTTATCCAGAAGAGCACTCACTCTTCTGCTGAGGTGCAGACCATCCCAGCAGAAGAGTGAGTCCCTGTCACAGAATTTCTCCCAGTGCAGAATGCAATGAATATTTGGTTTTAGACACCACTTTCTAAGCCATTCTTTTGTTGATTTAATTTTGCAGATACGGGCCGGGATATTCAGACTGCGACAGGCAGGGGCACAAGCCTGGGCGCAGTGCAAATGGGATGCACCAGGGCATGGTCTGGGTGATATTCAAAGGTGCTGCGCCATGGCTCAGCACAATTGAATATGGCACTGGGGGCACCTGCACTGTGCAGGGTGCAGTGGCACTGCACAAGGCACAGTGGCACTGAGCCAGCACAAGTGGCAGTTGAGGATCAGAGGGATGCACTAGCACAACTGCAGGTGCACTAGGTGCATGAACCATGATATTCAGCGCTGGATATGCAAATGGAGCCATAATTCATGCAAGGCACAAATGGGGCCATTTGCATGTCATTATGGCCCCATTTGCATGCAGGTGTACTGATCCCCAACAATTACACTTGATGCCCTGTCAGGCAGCAGCCATCGGGAACTGATGCCCCCTGCCCCTCGGTGGCAATGCACCCCAACACCCGATCGCGGGCATTGTAAATATGTAAATTCCCTGGTGGTCTAGTGGACCCTACCCCCTCACCCAATTGTGGGCGTAATGAGATAAAGTCATTCCCTAGTGGTCCATTGGACCTGCTCCCCAGCTTGACCATGGGCTTATGAAAAATAAATGTGTCCCTGGTGGTCCAGTGGACCACTCCCAGCCCGATTGCAGGTTTATGGTAAATAAATGTACCCCTGGTGGTGCAGTGGACCTGCTTCCCAGCCCGATCGTGGGTGTAGTTAAAATAAGAGTATCCCTGGTAGTCCAGTGGGCTGAATCCAGCCCGATCGCGGGCTTTGTAAAGTAACATGTATCCCTG
Source organism: Neoceratodus forsteri (assembly GCA_016271365.2). NCBI lineage: Eukaryota > Metazoa > Chordata > Ceratodontiformes > Ceratodontidae > Neoceratodus > Neoceratodus forsteri. The sequence continues at coordinate 1,647,073,082 of CM057450.1, forward strand.
GTGGTCCAGTGGACCCACTGCCAAGCCCGATTGTGGGTAATGTAGAAGAGAAAACCCCGGTGGTTCAGCCGGTACCCCCCCACCACTGCTCAGACCCACCACCTCCTCCCCCAGCAGCAGGTGCAGCTCCCCACCGCAAGCCACCCGCTGCCACGACTGACAGTGTTCAGCATGGCTGTATGCCCATTGGTCCACAGCATGGGCCAATGGGCATGCAGATCATGCTAATACTACAGTTCCTGATCAGTGAATGGATTTCATTCACATATTGGGATCTGTGTAGTAACACGAAACACACCTACTGGCCCACACTGTGGACCACGGTGTGACAGCCGCACTGTACGCTGTCAGTCGGGCGGGCGGCTGGGCGGCTTGCGGGTGGGGAGCTGTTGCATGCTGCTGACCGGGGGGGAGCGGGGTGGTGGGTCTGAGTGGGCGGGTGGGGGGTACCACTGGACCACCAGGGTTTTCTCTTCTACAATGCCCATGAGCAGGCTTGGCAGCAGGTCCACTGGATCACCAGGGATACATGTTACTTTACAGAGCCCACGATCGGGCTGGATTCGGTCCACTGGACCACCAGGGATACTCTTATTTTAACTATGTCCATGATTGGGCTGGGGAGTAGGTCCACTGGACCACCAGGGAGACATTTATTTTTCATTAGCCTATGATAGGGCTGGATTCAGTCCACTGGACCACCAGGGACTTTAATCTATTGACATATGCCCATGATCAGGCAAGGGGGTAGGGTCCACTGGACTGCCAGGAATATTTTACATTTACATAGACTGTGATCAGGCATGGATGGGGGGGCAATGCCCAGCCTGTATCTCAGGAGGTCGGGTGGCCACCCAAAGTAGGCGGCTGCTGTGTTGCGCCCCACAAAATGGCAGCTCACCTGTGGGTGGCCAGTCCTTGCTCCTATATTTTATCGGTGGATCTTTGTGCCACCCTGTGCAGAGCAAGGTGGGTGTGTGCTTGTATATGCACCGCACATCCCGTGCTGAATATTGGGATGTGCTGAATATGCATGAGCACGCCCCCCACACTTGCACCTCATACATTGCTGGTGCTCCCCGGTGCATCAGGATTTGTGTGGTGCAAATTCCCCTTTTGAATATCACCCCAGGGCGCATCAGTGGCTTGTGCATGGTGCAACACTGTTGCGCCATGCGCAACCCCTTTGAATATCCCAGCCAATGTCTTTGGTGGCCCTAGGTACTGGGAGTATTTCCAAGAAACAGACAGTGCATCCTTTTTCCACTAGCAAGTTATTTAGAGCAACAGAATCTTGTCTAAACTGTAAGAGATTTATGCAGTTTATGTCATTTGTATCTGCTTGAATTATGATTAGTGGACTGCTGCCAACATTTGAGAGTATACTATTGACCATTCCTGAAATATTGGAGACTTTAGCTCTTCTAAAACCAGAGCACCTCCTATTGGCTTTGTCGGTGTTACAAATAGTCCTATCAATATGTTTAATGATGGAGTCGCCCAATACAAAGACTTGACGATTTTGAACAGTGGGGTTTGAGATATCATTAGTTTATGTAGCATCATGTTGTGGTGGGGGATATGGTGTTGGTGTGTACAGAAGAACTTTGCATGGTGAGTTCCTCAGTTGAATTTATTGATGAAACTGTTAAAATTAACAGAATTGTGGGGGACGTGGTGCAGAGAGCTGATTTAGGTCTATATGATCCGATGGGGATGGTGCATTTATATTCACCTCACTAGCAGTGGTCATACACACTCCTGAATCATCTGGAGTAATATCCTCTGTGATAGTGTTGTTTAACATTGAAAGTGGAGTAATGGAATTGTGAGTTGTGATACAGAAGTTCTCAGCTTTACAGCCCTTCTTGTATGTACTAGAGCTGGATACAGTGGCCCAGTCTGAGACAAGATCAGTTTTCTCATCATCTTTCTCTCTACTCCTTTTTTTAACAAGGCTAAGCTTGTGTCTGTGCCATTGCAAGAGGTAATATCAGTAAACTCGTTACTGGTTGTTATTTCATTTGGATATCCAAATGAAGTAGCCACCTCCTGGGCTAGGGAAGGTTCTGCAAGATTTGGGTTGGCTCTGCTCACATTTTGCTCTGGCCTGACATTAGGGAGGGGGCTGTGTCACTCATTATCGCATCTGAGCATATCAGCTTGACTGGCTCTCAGAAATGATAATCTGGCACAGAAGGAGTCAATCTCTTTTCACATAAAAATATTTGTTGCACATTTATCACAAATAAATTTATGTTTGGAGCTGAGGCAGACTAGTTCGATGCAGAATTCTGCATAAAAAAAAGACGTTGGGGGACTGTTTTCTTTTTTTCAGGTACATAAAAAAACATTAATTTTTGGGCATGGGAGTGAGCTCCCCAGTGTACAAAGCAACTGGGGAGGTTGAGGAGGTGAAAGCCAACACAGGGATTTGCCCGCCCCATGCCGGCACATTTCAAAGTAATGGGCTGTAGACAGTGTCATCCAAAACCTGGGGTAGGCATCCTGATGTCAGAAAATAAAAAAAAATAAAATAAAAAAAACAGGGGAGGGTGATCAGAGGGTGGGGGGGCACTAGACACCAGCGAATGGGCCCTCTTCACAATCCCTCTACCCCAGCCCTTCATGACCAGGAAGCACATTTCGGCATATTGGGGTGGGCTCCCAGTGTGCCAGAGTAGTGGAGGAGGAGGGGATTCATGCCGACATGAGGATTGGGTACCCTGATTTCAGCAAAAAAACATAGAGGGGCAGACTAGTTTGATGCAGGACTCGTCATCGAAAATTTCAATGCAGGATTCTGCATCAAAAAGAAAGAAAGACATCGGGGGACTGTTTTCTTTTTTCACAGATTTTTTTTAAAGCACATTTAGGCACACTGGGGTGGGCTCCCAGTGTGCCACAGTAGTGGAGGGGGAGAGGATACATGCCGACACTGGTATTGGGCACCCCAATGTCGGCAAAAAAACATAGAGGGGGTCAGACTAGTTTAATGCAGGATTTTGCATCGAAAATTTCGATGCAGGATTCTGCATCAAAAAAAGACATTAGGGAGCTGTTTTCTTTTTTTAGGTACATAAAAAGCACACAATTTTGGACACTGGGGTGGGATTCTTGGTGTACAAAGCAACTGGGAGGGTTGAGGAGGTAAAAGCCGACACAGGGATTGCCCCCACCATGTCGGCAAATTTCAAAGTAGTGGGCTCATGGTGGGTTATCCAAAACCTATATATATATATATATATATATATATATATATATATATATATATATATATTTATTTACCATTTGAATCTGCTTTTCAATATATTATTGATACAGATTTTTTTAGTTGTGCACTAACAAAAAGGGCAAATAAATAGTGGCAGTACTATTTTTGTATTTCTAGACTGTAGTGATACTATTTTTTTGTATCGATATAATTACATGACAGTTTAAAAAATGTAATAAAATATATTTTTCAACTTTTTCTGACTTTTGATATTACTACACATATAGCTTTTTGCCTTGTGATATGAAGACAGACTGATCTGCTCCATCCCTGCTCCCCCACCTACCGGCTGCAACCTGCAATGGGAATTCACCACACCGCAGGTCACCCATGTCTTGTCCCCGTGGCAGGGCTAGGAGAGGGAGGACCATCCCACCATACATAATCCAGATTGGTGGTCGGTGGCTCCCAGCTGATGGCACTAGTTGGGAAAAACATGTAGGGCTTCATGAGCCTGCACTGCCTTTTTCTTTGTTCTGGTCCCACCCATTCCCATTCTGAACAGGCAGTACTGCGTGCTGTGTGGAGGCACACATGCACTACGCCAAACTGGCAGCCCCTGTCATACATGTCACCCCAGCCTGAACATCCACCAGGTCTCCACCTGGTGGCAGTCAACAGCAGGGCTGACAAGCCTCCCCCCAGGAGATGAGAACAGTCATTATGGATGCTCGATCTTCTCCCTCCTGACCGACACCCAGCGACCCGACTCTGCTCCCAAGCCCAAGTAACCGACATGGTGATAGCTTTTCCACTAATCCACTGTGCCAGCCCTTTAACTTTATTTAAAGAGTGACTGTGTCATTTTCATTTTAATTCTTCTGATGAGCTTAACTGTGTTAGGAACATTTCAGTTTCCTCTGTAGCAGTACCAACACCTCCTCACTTTTGCAGGCTTTGTCTGTGAAAGCTTTGGAAGAAAATAACTAACTCACTAACTATCTAAATTGTATTCATGGGGGACATTAACCATCCTAGCATACAATGGGACATTTATTCAGCAGGCAACCCAGAGAGTTAGATGGTCCAAGGAAAGGTCCAGGAAAACATTCTCACACAGTAGGTGCACAATCCCACCAGAGAGGAGGCAATAATAAATCTTGTACTGTACAACCTGAGCATTATCTGAAACTTTGCTAATGAGGACTTGATAAGTCACAGTGACCATAACAATTTTCAGAGTGAACATGGTGATGGGGACTGAGCAGAAAAATCCAGTACCATGGTGGCAGAATTTGGAAACATGGACATTCTGAGGCAGAAGACTTGCAGTGGATTTACAGTAGTCTGCATTGCTCTACCTTTACCCACTACTGGGTGTTACTACATGACTTAATCTGAGCCTTCAGATGCAAGCTGTAACCAGTTTTCAACATTGTCCCCCAACCCCTGTCCAAACCCACAGTCACTATGCCCATCCCACCTTAAATCCCTGGAGAGAATTTCAATCTGGTTTTGCAATTTGTTCTGTCTGGCCACCATCCTCTCTGTGAAGTAGTGTTTCCTTATGTCTCTTTTAATGTATCCCCCACCAGCTGGTATTTCTGACCCCTGGTACCAGGCCCCTTGTTACTTCTGAACAGTGTTGTTCAGTTGCCTCTGCTAACTCCATGGATGTGTTTGTAGATCTCTATCATATTCTCCCTTTCCCACCTTGCATCCAGTGTGCACATGTTAAAGTTGGTCAGTCTCTCCTTGTAAAACTTACCTTGCACACCCTACACTATTTTAATGACCCTTCTCTGAACCCTCATTAAGTGATTGTGGACTTTTCTGAGTTAAGGGTCAAAAAGTATACCTAGTACTCTAAGTGGGGCCACACAAATGAACTCTAAATCAGCAGGATCACCTCTTTGGTCCTACTGGTGATACCTCAGCCTATACAGTAAAGCATCTGTTGTCCTTTACATATACTCTGTTTCACTGAGCTCCTTGTTTAAGTTTATTACTAATAATGGCCCCTGGTCTCGCTCCTCAGTAGTCTGGTTTACTCTGTCCCCCATCCAATATTTTATTTTGGAGTTCTTGAATCCAGTGGGCAGGTTCTTACATTTCTTCACATTGACCTTGAATTGCCAGACCCTGTATCACTTCTCTAGTTTTACTAGCTTGCTCCTCATCATACCTGATACCATCCTCTGTGTCAACTATACCACATAACTCTGTATCATCTGTGAAAAGCCTAATCTTACCCTGCATTCCCACTCTTAAGTCAAAGATCAGTATGATGAAGAGTATGGGTCCAAGGACCAACCCCTGAGATACCCTGCCTGTCCCCTTTCTGACTCCTAAGTAATTTACATTCACCACCACATTCTGAGTCCTATCACCTACCCTATTCCCAATCCATTTAACTAATCTGTCCCTCTCTCCTAAGTTTCTTAGCTTGTTCTCCAACTTCCCATGTTGGACCAAGTCAATAGCTCTGCTGCAGTTCAAGTACAGAACATGTACAGTCTGATCCTTATCTATGGCCAGGGTTACCTTATTGAAAAAGTTGAGGTGGTTTGTTTTGTGTGATCTCACTCTTACAAAAACATGCTTCCTACCCTGCACTCCCTTACTGTTGAGGAATTCTACCATCCACTGTTTTATGGTGGCCAGAAGCAATTTCTCTACTACAGAAGCCTGAAGTTGCCTGGATCCCCAATATCCCTTCCCCTGTGAAGTGGAATGACATGCACCTCCCTCCAGTCTCTCAGAATCACCGCTGTAATCAGGGAAGAATTAAACAGGTCCACTAGTGGCCCTGCCATAGCATCCCCACTTCACACAGTACTCTAGGATGGAGTCAGTCAGGGTTTGGTGCCCTGTTCTTATTCGGTTCCCTTAGCCTCTTCAGCACCTTGTACTCGATGATGGTGCTAATAACCAGTTCCTGTCTCACAGTCTCCTTCTCATCTGTTTAGTGGCCAAACACTCTGGAAGTGGTTCCACTGTTTCTACTGTGAACCCTATGGGTGTGCTGATGGAGGGTCAATACCCACACAGTGAACATCAGCACAGTGACAGAATTCACCTGTCTGCGATGAGTCACTGTGCTGGTGCGAGGAAGACACCAGCAGTGCGATTCCCGATGTTATCCCCCCCAAGTCCAACTAGGACTCACAGTTAGATATTTAGAGACTGGGGGTGTCAGGGGCACAGCCCCCCCACATGGGGTGTTCGGGGGCTCAGCCCCGTGATGGAAACGCACCGACATCCCCGACGGAACAATGCCGACACTCGCATTGTGTCCATCGCTGTGGGGGATGTCGGTCTGAGCACTGTTGATGCACTATAGTAAAACCAATGCTAAGCATAAGTATCCATTCAAGAGGTCTGCCTTGCCAGCATTGTCAGTCACCCACTTCCTTTCCTTGCTCACTCTCTCAATGCTATCCATTTTTTTTTCTCTCTAATGTATCTGAAGAAGGCTATGTTAATCTGTCTGATCTGCTGTACAATTCTGAGCTCCACTATGGCTTTGGCTTTCCTTACTGCTGTCCCTGCTTCCATTTCTCTGACCAGCAAGGCTGTTCTGCTTTTCTCCAACTTCTCCTTCTTATTCAACTCAAAGGCTGTCTTTTTCCTGCATACAGCTTCTCTAACATTTCAAATGAACTGGATAGTCCACTTTCATTTCCTGGCCTTTGTTACTGTCCTCATACAGCACTGTGAGACCTCCAGGATGGCTCTATTGATGGTCTTCCACTTAGCTTCAGCCCCTTCCATCTTGATCACTTTCTCGAGTTGCTTCCCCAGTAACCTAGTTATTTTTAGTAAAGTCTGCCTCATGGAAATCCAAGCCCCATGTCCTGGACGTGGTGAATCATGGTGCAAGTAGTAAGGAAAGCAACACTGTGTTATAATCACTGCTCCCAACAAGTGCTTTGATCCTAACACTATTCAGGATATGCAGATTAGGGATCACTAGGTCCAGGTAATGTTTCTACCCCTTCTACCGCTAACTGTACCCACAGTATTTCCTCACTTTCCTGTTCCCCAGTGGATCTCTCCTTCATGCCCTGTATGTGTTCTTCTACATATATTACAACCACCATTCTTATAAAGGTAGACTAAATAAAATGAGAATGCTAAGGTGGTAACCTGGATAAGAAATTGTTTAGGGGATAGGAGGGGAGGGTGGTGGTAAATGCAGTGTGCTCTGAGGAAGGTAGAGTGGCCAGTGGGGTACTGCAGGGGTCAGCACTGGGGCCAGTCCTTTTTAATGTCTTCATTAGTGATATAGCAGTGGAACTGGAGGGGGAGGGCTGTCTCTTAGTGGATGACACCAAAATCTGCAACAGGGTGAACAGTCTGGAGGGGGGGTGCAAAAGATGGAAAGAGACTTGAAACCACTTGAGGAGTGGTCAAAAGTTTGGCAGCTAAAGTTTAATGCAAAAAAGTGCAAAATAATGCACTTCGGTCACAGAAGCCCTGTGGTGCAGTATAAAATGGGGGGAGAGATACTAGCAGCGACCAAGCAGGAACGAGATCTAGGGGTAATCATATTGCATGACCTGAAGGTGGCCAGATAATGTGACAAAGTGATCAGGAGAGTTTTTGGAATGCTGGAATGTATAGGTAGGGGTATTACCTGCAGGAAGAGGTAAGTGGTGTTGCCACTATAGAAACATTCAGTAAGACCCCACCTGGAGTACTGCATTCAGTTTTGGAGGCCACAGCTCAGAAAGGACATAGACAGAGTGAAGGCCATCCATAGAAGGGATACCAAGATACTACTGAGTCTACATCAAATGTCCTATGAGGAGAGGCCAAAAGAATTAAACATGTGCACCCTGGAGAAGAGGAGGGAGATGAGATATGATTTGAGACCTTTAAATACTTTAGAGGGGTGAATAAGGTACAAGTGAGAGGAATTTTTCAGAGGAAAGGGTGCTCCAGAACAAGGGGCCACAATATGAAGCTGGAGAGGGGTAGCTTTAGAAGAGTTGTGAAGAAACACTTATTCACAGAAAGGGTGGTAGATGCCTCAAATGGTCTTACAGCAGAAGCTGTGGGGACGAAAACAGTGGTGGGATTCAAAAAAGCTTGGGATAAGCAAAACAGAGTCATAACAGATAGAAAAGGGGGTGGCAGAGAAAGTAGGCCTATCAGCATCTCTGTTTCTATGTTAGCAGTAAAGCAGTGAATAAGTGGGCAAAAATAAAGACACAATATCAGAGGTTATGCAATCATGTGAGAAACTTGTGAGAAGAAAAAACAAGAAACTGAAAAAAAAAATGCTACCATTCAATACATAAGTGAATGAACAGTAAGGAACCAAAGAAAATAGTTTAAGAAATATAAGAGGAAACCAAACTAGATTAACAAGGCCATGTAACAAAGAAGGCTAGCTATTAGTAAGGACACCATAAGGAGGACAAAAGCAAGCATGGAACTAGGGACAGGGAAGAGAGTCAAAACCAATGGTACAACCTTTCACATCTATATAAGAGTGAAAGAAAATACAAAGGAGACCATTGTAAGGATAAGGAGATATGGAATAAGCATCAAGGAGGCTTTGTAACAGGACAACTTTTTTTTTTTACTTTTTTTAGAACTCGGGTGATGGATGGAGTGATGTAATTCCCTATTAACCCCCAGACTTTTTCCCCGACATCCCCCACCAGGCTGCCTGGACTGGGTTGCCTGTAGCTTGTCCCCTATGGAAAAGCTTTCCTGGAGGGGTGGGGGAGGGACAGAAATCTACCAGACGCCCCAGCTGAGGCTTACTCTTGAGGTGTCATTCAGGAGACCGTCCAGGGGCATCACAGAGCTCTGTGACCAGGGTTTTTCCTGTTTGGTTTCTCCAGGAAATATGGACATGCAATGATGTTAGCAGGGGACAGGCACACTCCCGCACCCATGCCACAGACGTCTGCCACCATATACGCAAGTGTCAGGTGGTCTCATCTGCTGGACACCCAGCCTTCACTGGGTGTCACAATTATGTCAGGAAACCACAACCCCCTCACCCCCGGAGGTAGAGAGCTGGCCACTGGACACCCATCCAACCTCCCCATCCCCAGCCAACCCTATGATGCACCGTGCTCACTTCCGAATCTGGGTCGTCAGCACCACAGGTGGTAGAGCTACCACTACACCAGTGGGCCAGCATAACAGAGAAACATTTGATAAAATACTTCAGCTCAGTACTTACAATAGTGAATATAGGGCCACCAACTGAAAGCAAAAGAAGTCCCAAGATAGTGTGAGCAGTAGGTTAAGGATGGAGATTATTACTAAGGAAAGAGTACTGAAAGGTCTACAGAAACTTAAAAGAAAACAGTAAATAAAGCCATCTCAAAAGCAGTTATGTATCCCACAACTAGGGTTTTTAGTTAGCAAACACATTTTTAAGGCCTACTTAGATTTGGCCTTATCCTGTGAGTCAAAGACTTGCCTGCAGCCATTTCACTTAAACCCCCCTGCTTCCTATACTTGAGTTATGTTAATGAGTGGCAAGCAAGGCTGACTATTGGCAGTGGTCGGAAGTGCTCATTAGAATAACTTGGGTAAAGGGAGCAGGCTACTGCACGTGACATGACTGCAACACAACATAAATAGACTTTAAAAAGGCATTTCCGGGTAACAAAAAACATTATTTTCTAACTAAAAACCCTACAGGAAGGGAAAGGTAATGGCTGGGGAAGTTTCTTCATTTGGTGCAACTCTTCTGTAATGTGACCCAATATCCCAGAACAAACAGGTTGCAAATGAGGGTACAGAAGGAGATGAATCAGTCACTGACAGCACTTCTGGCAGACATATTTCCAGCACCAAATCACTTACTTCTGGAGAGACACCTGAGGACAGGAGTATGGCAAATGTGGTCCCCTACACAACAGTGAGGAGATTGACAAACCTTGGAACTATAGGCCTGTGTGTTTGCTGGACTTGCGGTATTATATATTGGGGATTTTTTCTGGAGGAAAGTTTATTGTAGATCGATATATCTTTTTAGACAGTTGATTTGAGACAAATCTTTGTGCTGTTTGCTTAATATTAGTTTTGCTTTGTAGTGTGTGGTGGGAGTGATTTTATGGTGTGTCTGGTAAAGGTGATTGTGGATTTGTTTGTGTTAGTGTGTGGTACAGTAGAGCTAGTTGTTGTGTGTGCTTATTTTGGAGTTTGGATAGTTGAGGGGCTGGGGATTTATAACATTTATGAACCCCTAGCCAGTTCCACCGCCACCTCCTGTTACATGTCCTTGTCATCTCAGAGTCTTGGCAGTCCCCCAAGGTCCAGGATTCTGCTGTGGCATTCACTAGTTACATCTTGTCCAGGCAAGATCATTCCACAAGGCAAATTTCCTCTCCACCAATAATCATTTGGCACTTGTGCTAGCTGCCTCCTTTCACTCCACCTATGAGCAGTTCCTCCTCAAACTCTCCTTCCCCTTCTCAGTCCATTTTTGTTGCTGTGGTCTACTGCAACACTAGAGCGACCCTCGCATTGGTAACTGATCTCTTCTACACTATATGTTCTCACTTAGTGCTGGTTAGTTGTTTATCATTGGCTACTTTAATATTAATCGGGTCTCCCCCAGCACATAAACTTTCCCAAAATGTAAAATCCCTGCAATTATCCCAGTTGATTTCAGACCCCATTCACCTTAATTTGAAATCCCTAACCTGCTCCCTCCAGCATAGGGTCCTTTCCTTCCAACCTTGCCAAACTGTGGATGCAAGTATCTTCTCAAACACCCTTGGTGATCACCACATAGTCTACTGCATGTGCAAAATCTGATGCCCTAAAGCTCCCTTAAAATTCACCCTTCTATGGTCCTTTAGAAAGCTGAACTTGTTCTCCCTCCTCCCCAACCTGTTGGGCACTGACTGGTGTCATATCTCAGCAGGTTTCAATATCAGTTCTGCCCTCCAGTCCTCCTGGTCAATATTTTTGACTGTCTGGGATGACCATGCCCCTCTTTGGAAACCAAAGTCCAGGTTATCACCTCCCCTGAATCTCCACAGAGCTGCAGCCTTACCTTCACACCAGAGACATAGCCTGGTGGTCCTACAAGACCACTGGTACCCTGCTGCCCTGGTTAATTACCAGACCCTTCAAAATGCATGTACCAAAGCCACTAGGCTTCTGAATTCCAAATACTTTGCCTGCACTCTTCAGAACAACCTTAATAAATCCTCTAATTCCTGAAATGTTATCCACTCTCTGTTCTCTCTCTGACATGTCCCCCCACCCCATCCTCAAGGTTGGCAACTCTTGCATCTCAGATCCTGATAGTGTTACCTCATCCTTCATCTCTTTCTTCATTACCTGTGCTCAGTCTTTCCTTTTCTCCTCCCATCTACTCGCCCTGTTCCTCCCTTTCCCATGCACTCTTTCTCTTTCTCTCCCACTGCTCTCTCTCTATCTCTCTACCTCTCTCATGGCCCTCTTTGCTCTTAACCCCCTCAAGGGTATAAGTCTTTATGTTCTAGACCCCCTACTTCTTCACCGTTCTGCTTCTGCCATTGCCATAACTATTTCCCACCTCATCAACATCTCTTTCTCCAAAGTTACTCTCGCTAATGTCTGGAAAGAGGCTACTGTCATCTCCCCTCCCAAAAGGGGGGATCCTTCCTCTCCTGGTAACTATCATCCTATCTTACTCCTCCCACCCTGGATAAGCTTCAGGAACACCTTGTTCTATCACAGTTTTCTCCCTTCCTTGACTCCTCTCCTTCTTCACTGCCTTCCACTTTGACTTCAGGGAGATCTACTTCACAACCAACTCCCTCCTTTGGCTAAATGACTCCATACTTCCGGATATGGAACAAGGCCAGATCACCTCTGCCATCTTTATCAACTTGGACAAAGCCTTCAACATTATTGCCAATCCCCTCCTTCTGGACAAGTTTAAGATGCCATGCCTCTCTGCTGCCTCTGTCAGTTGACTCCATTTGTACCTTGAGGACAGGCCACAAGCTGTCCATATCGGAGACAACTATCCCCCACTCTCCCCATCAGTTTAGGCATGTCCTATGGGTCCATCCTTGGCCCAGTTCTCTTTTCCATATTCATAACTGACCTACCTGCTGCCTGCTGTTCTGCATCTATCCACATGTATGCAGATGATACAGTGCTTCCTGCCCCTGGCCCCTATGTCCCTGACCTCACTGCTAGGCTACAGCTGGAGTTTGACAACATCCAGCACTGGTTTTGGTCTAACCAACTACCCCTCAATACCAAAAATATATGAACATACAAACATATTAAAATTGCCAGCAGGTTTATCTAGTTTGCTCAAGTGGTCTTTATGACCTTTGGCTCTCACAGAGGATCACCAAGCTAAGCCCCCTTCCCTCCTTCCTTACCTTCAAAGGTACTACAGTTGAGGATGTCTCCCCCTTTAAGAACTTAGGGCTCGGGCTGGACCACCATCTCACTTTCTTGGTGCATGTACAGTAGATGTTATCCACCTCAAACTGCATCCCAGACTTAGTGCACTTTACAGGAACAAGTGAGCATTCCTCTTACTGCCTGCTGAGAGATCATCTCAAAGATTATTCTACCTATCTTCGACTATCACGACATTGCCTATAACACCGGTCCCAAGTCCATCCTTGCCAGACTGGAGCCCTCTTTCACTCCTTCTGCTATGTTGTCTTGGGCTGCTGTCTTGTACACATCACTGTTCTCTTTATTCTTCCCACCCATGATGCTAGTCACTTTACCCACTGTGCCTGCTTCATGTCCAAATTCTGGCTTGGCTCCCTCCCTCCATACCTTTCTTTTCTTCCCCCTACCCACCTCCTACACACTCGATAACACTGTTTCCCATTCTCTTCCCGTCTCCCCCAGGAAATCTTCTGCTAGTCAAACTGCTTTTTTATATTGGTTCCCTAAACTGTAGTTCTCCCTTCCCCTGTCCATCCATTCTGCCTCTTCCCCCTTCTCTCTTATGTCTGTCCTTCACCACTTCACAGCTCCCTCCTGAATCTGTCTATGGCCACTGATCTTAAAGGTCACCCTTTACACCCTGCCCATGGTTTGCTCAATCACTTTTGTGTAGGGAGTCCATCCCAGTTGGGGTTGTCCTCTGCCCCATTCAAGTGCAATTTGATCTACCTTATGAATCTGCCTGAGGCAGCTTGTTGTTTGGTACCTAACCTGTGCAGGATATTGGTTTGCACATCATCATGTTTTGTACTTCTGCACCTTATTTTGTTTGCACTGCATCACTTCGCACAGAATATTACTGATGCTCAACTGTTAATGCATTTTTACTCTGTACCTTATTGTATGTGCCCCCCTGGACACATCTGGAAATGAGCTTTTAGCAGCTCAGTACGATTTCCTGGTAAAATGTTTGAAATAAATAAATAAATACAATAAATGAATGGATCAATCAATCAATAAACAAGTAAACTGGGTCACACCAGTTTGGTAAACACTGAATGAATAAGCATCACTGGTGGTTGCCCAGTGTTAGGTGGTGGTCACCCCCCCCCGTCATCTCTCCTTACATAGGGAAGGAATTACATCTTGTGGCAGGACATTCAGTCAGACAGTGTTTTTATAAGAGGAGAATGCATCATTTAGTGACAGTGAGTTGGGTTTCATGATGCTTGCCTTGGGCATCTGGGAGCATTAGGCAGTGCCATTTTGTCAAGCTGCTCAGAGAGAAAAGTACATGATGTTGGCCACACTGGACAGCAGTGTATGACTACACCATCCAGGACAAGATGATTACCAGACAAGCACCTTATAACCTTAATTACAGTAATGCCACCAGTGACTTAGCAATGACCACCACTCCCCCCAAAGTAAGTTATGGGTAGGTGGTTACTGTTTTGAAACATAGAAACACAGAATTTGACAGCAGATAAGGACTGATTGTCCCATCTAGTCTGCCATTTTTCCCTACATTCACTATTACTGCAGATCATGCGCGATCTACAGCTCTTTCTCACCCCCACTCCCTTTCCACTGTTTCCATTGTGCTCATCCATGCATTCATGAACCTGAGTACTATTTTAGCCCCCACCACCTCCACTGTAAGGCTGTTTCAGGAATCCATCACTCTTTCTGTGAAGAAGTACTTGCTAAAATCTCTCCTGAATCTACCCCCATCCAACATCATAGCATGTCCCCTTGTTCTTGAGCACACCATACTGGATGGAAGCCATAGCCCGGAGAATGCCTGTAGCATTTCCTTATCAAATATTTAAGGTAGCCAGACAAAGAAATTATCCTGTGTACAGGTAAGGCAATGGGTCCTATCAATGTCAGAGTAAGAAAGTATTATCAATCTTTCAGGACTTCAGTCATGACCTGAAACAGAGTATACAGCAACTCAATGGTGTCAAAGCCAAACTTCATCTGAGAGGGCAAGAGTTTGCCAACCTATACCCCTCCAGGCTTCAAGTGAATGTGACCAGAAGAGGATGACCACCAAGGTTTTTTTAACAACCCTGCTTCAGCTGAACTCTATGTTGAAAAAGATGAATCTGTGGTGGAGAGGTGCTCACAGGTCTGCAGCACAGCTCCAACATGATAGCAAGGTACTTTTCTTCCTTTTCTTCCCTGAGGGAAATGTTACTTTGGCCCCTTTATTTTATTTTTATGTATTTTTTTCAGGTCTAGGATTACAAATACCTTTGAGCCAGGGCTCTTTTACAAAGGTTCCACATCGTGGATTACAACAAGACAGTACATAAAGACAGTTTGAAACATATTAGAAGATACATACAGAGAGCTATACAGTAAATATTGCTAACAGGGGCATTATAAGGTGGGTGGGTATAAAAAGAAGGAAATAGAAGGGAAACAAAGAGGAAAGTAGGCAGCAGAAGGGTATGGGAGCGGTAGAGGGAGAGTGGAAAGGGAGGTAGGTGGAGGAGGACAGGTGGAAAGGATAGCAGAAGGGGTGGGACAAGGGGAAGGAGCGGGATATGGAGGAAGGGAGGGGCAGCAGCCAAGAGGCATTGTCAGAGAACAGGAAGTGCCAGGGTTGGGCAGGGCAGAGGGGGAAAGTGCTAGGAGGCTGTGGCCCTCAATGAGCCTAGTGCCAATGGAGCAGGGAGCAGGGAGCAAATGATATATTTATCATCATAGGAGTCTAGGAGAAGGGTGGTACAGTTAAAGATATCAGTCACAGGTGCTAGAAGCAGTCAGTGAGTGGCGGAGCCTGGTTTTAAAGGTGCCTAGTGTTTGGATGGTTGTGATGTCATTGGGGAGACCATTTAGCCAGCTGGCAGCCCAGTATGAAAAAGCTCTTTGACCTTGGGATGTGCGACAATGGGGGATTTGGAGCTTCAAGGGTTTGGACCCTCTAGTGGTTCTGCTGCAGTTATTTTGTTGTAGGAAAGTAGAGACTCCAGGAGGGGCAAGACCCATCAGAATTTTCTTTGCTAATATGCAGGTTTGGTAATTTATATGTTTGTTGAGTTACAGCCAGTTGGTTTGGGACAAGAGGTCACAGGTGTGTGTGTGTAAGGCATTGGGCACCCATCATGAGCCAACAAGCCTTGTTGAGGGAGATGGTTACTCATTTGAGTGCAGTAGCAGTAGCTGAGCTGTATATGATGAGGCCATAGTCGATGGTGGCAATAATGGAGCACTGGACGGCAACTGCCAGGGCTTCGGGGTAAGGTGTCGCCTGTGGCAGAACAGTAGACCAAGTCTGGAGTTGGCAGTTTTGGTGTCATTATTAATGTGGTCAGTGTATGAGAGGTGAGAGTTGAGTGTGATCCCAAGGTATTTAAAAGTTTGGACCTGCTTCAGAGGACCATCATGACTGGTGTTAATGGAAAGGTAGTGGTGCTTATGTTTATTGTGGGAACTACTGAAGATCATAGTCTTGTTTTTTTTCTGGTTAAGGACCAGTTTATGCTGAGTGAACCAGTTCTCAACAGTGGAGAAACAATGCTGAAGGTTTCCTTGCAGCTGGTATGGATCCTGGTGTTTGGCTAGGATTACCACATCATGGGTGTAGAGTATAATTTGTTCAGGGCAGACATCCGGTAAAGTGTTGAGAAACAGGCTGAAAAGGAGTGGCCCCAGAATGGATCCTTGTGGAACACCAGAGTGAACAGGTTTGGCATCAGAGAGCACTTCAGCGATTTTTACACATTGTGACCTGTTCTCAAAGTAGCTTTTAAACCATGCAATAGTATCTGGGGAGAGCCCAACTTTATGTAGCTGGACAAGTAGAAGGCGGTGATGGACAGTATCGAAGGCTTTGGTTAAGTCGATGTAAATGTGCACCAGTGAGTTGCCCTTTATCCAAAGAGCTGTGGATTGCTCCAGTGACTTCAAGTAGTGCGGAAACTGTGCTGTGGTCTTTCCTGAAGCCATGTTGTTGCTTGCAAAGGATATTATGTTTATCCAGATATTCAGTGAGCTGGTCCGATACTATGGGGAGGCAGGATTGAAATTGGGCAGTAGTTCCCATGGGCAGTCTTATCACCACTTTTGTGGATAGGGGTAACAGTGGCTAACTTCCATTTTTCTGGGAACTGGCTGAGTGTAAGGGAGAGATTAAAAATCCTGGTAAGAGGCTCCAGCACCTCTTCTAAGGTGAGGGGCACAAGCTTAAGGTCAAGTGTGTCATTGCTAGATCTTGATTTGCATATGGCATTAGTGACATACTTTCGGACATCATTATATTCCCCTACTGTGGGCGTGACTCTTCCTCCTTGTCCTGTCCACACTGCTTCATCTCACCCCTGTCTTCCACATGCAATATAGCCAACTGGTTACTTTAAACAAATCTCATGCAGTTTAAAGTGATGAGACAACTCCAAAGGTGTAAATACATATTTTGGGCTGGGAAGGGGGTGTGGAGTGGTCTTGAAGTTTGACTGGTGTGACACCAGTGTGTTAAGGAGAGGTGAAGGGACCGATGCAGGGGGCTATGAACTGTAAGGTGTTGGAAAATAAATTAAGATGGATTTGGAGGCAGTGGAAGCTTTGTTGCAGCTATGATCATATAAGTTGGATCTTAAAAAAGAGGTGTAATGTTGGGGTCCGGAACAACCTGTCCCAAAGTAAACTGCTAATGAGCAATTTACTTAATGCAAAGGCAATGGTGGCCATGGTTTTACTACAGAAATGTGATTACCACATTTTGATGCCAATCATTCCTTCTTCATGATGGCAGACTGATCTCCAAGAAGGAGGGCAGGAACCTGCTCTCAGGTTCCCTTCTTGAACATGCAAGCTACCTACATCTTTGATGCAAGCCCAGGGGAAGGAGAGACTGAACCCTCATTAAGGTTGATACAGAGCTATGGGGTGATCGATTTTTACACCAACAGATCATTTCAAATCCAGGAGGTGGTGATTGGGTACAAGCAACAATACTCCCAACTGCTCCAAGGGGGTGCAGGTCTTAATGGTTGGAAACTGGGGTCTCGGGACACAGCAAGCTGTGTGTCAGTAAGTGACCTGCTGATTAGCTGCATTTTGTGGATCATACGCAGAGCCTTGGTAATGGGATGTAACTTTTCACTTAGATCCTCTTATACACAGGATCCTGTGGGACTCTAAATGCTAGTAAAAATTCAAAAAATGAATGACAGCTTTTTAGGACTTTCTTTACTCTGCTTTCTACCCTAGTGCCAAAGATTAGTTTTTGAAGTGCTCTGTCTCTGGAAACTTTGTACTGAATCTTTTTATCCCAGTTTAAACTTCTGTAGCAAAATTCCTCTCTCTAACTATGCAGAGTTCAGAAAGTTTAACTTGTTTTTACAATTAGTTGTTTGATCAAAGGGATAGGAGTGCTGGCCTGAACAGTGCTTCACCACCTCCTCCCAGACATTGGGACAATTTGCTGTTTTACAGCCACAGGTACAAAAAAATGCTAAAATAGTGCCTGATATGTTACAATAATTTCTGGCCATCATAAAACAAAGGGTTCTGGGTTAACTGGGGAGAGGTATGGCCGTAGGGAAGGCAGGGCTGTTATTTAACTGGGTTATCAGTTTTCTCTATAGTATTAGGGGGATATCATCTGCAGGGGCACCTTCAAGGTTAGTTGCCCTGTTGTTTGGGGCATTTCAGTTGTTTTGGTTGTTGGGGTGGGCGAGTAGAGGTGGGGGTGAGAACAAAAAGAGTAAAACATGAAGTTTCACTGTTAAGGTTAAATGCTACAGGGTTGAAAATGGAGATGGCCTCAGCTGAGATGACCTCAACTCAGTCAGGCAACTGGGCCTAGCTTTGTTGAGATTGTCTAGTACTTCCTGTCAGAGAAGGTATTCCCAATGGTGCAGAAAATGCATAGGTGAAATCTCTACTGAAAAAGCTACCTCTAGACTGGGACATCAGGCGAATTATCGATCTGTCTCTAACCTTCACTGTTTAGGAAAGGTTATTGAGAAGCTTGTTGTGCTTCAGTTTGAGGCATACCTCATTGCCTTTGAAACCTCTGAACCTCTCCAGCCTGGTTTTAAGTCCAGGCATAAAACAGAGTCTGCACTAGTTAGGGTGCACAGTGACCTGTTCAGGGTGAGAGGTAGAGGAGAACGGTCAATTCTCATCTTGATCTGTCTTCAGCATTTGACACTGTGGACTATGGGCTGTTATTGGACCAGCTCAGGGACTACGTAGGACACACTGGCAAAGTCATCTGCTGGTTTGAGTCCTATCTGAGAGACAGGACCCAGAGGCAAGTGTTTGGAAGGTTTTCCTTGCTCCCAAAGGTTCTTTCTTGTGGTGTACTCCAGGGTTCATTTCTTTTGCCCATATTGTTTGCAGTCTATATACTATCACTGGATAAGATTATTAGGCAGTATGGGCTTTGGTTTCATTGCTATGCTGATGATACCCAGCTCTATATTTTCATTGTGCCTGGTACACTGGCTGCTGTTGATGTGCTTAATAGGTGCCTGGCCGAGATCCAAGAAAGGATGTCACCAGTCTAGTTGAGACTGAATCCAGATAAACCTGAAGTACTGGTGGTTAAAGTGGGATGTGAAGTGGAGTGGCAGCTACTGACAGAAAGATGGGTTTCAGCTTGGCTCCTCTATGTTCTTGGCTGCCACAATGGTGACAAATTTGGGAGTGATTCTGTATGAGGGGCTGAGACTTGGGGCTCAGGTGACAGCAGTAGTCCAGAATGGCTTTTATCATCAGTGGAACATCAGACAGATTAAATTCCTTATGACACCTGGCAATCTGGTAACACTGGTGCATGCATTGATGACTTCAAGACTTCACTACTACAACACATTATACTTTCGGGTCAATGGGTGTACACTGCAATGCTTGCAGTTGATGCAGAATGCATCCGCTTTGCTGTTGACTGACCTATTGAGGTCATGTCATGTGTCCCCAACACTGCGTGATCTGCAAGGGCTGCTGGTCAAGAGATGTATCTCCTTTAAAGTTGGACTTCCAACTTTAAATGCCCTACATGGGCTGAACCTTATGTAGCCTGCATTGCACCTTCTTTCTTTTAACCACATTCTTCAAACCATTTATGTTCCAGACTGCAATTATTATCTGTTCACCCATGATTTATTTACATTGGAGTGTAACACCCTTCTCACATTGTAGTACAGTAGTAGCAGTCATTATTTTATGTGTCACCTTTCCCCGGAGGCTCAGGGTGCCATTACAATATCAAACAGTAGCAGCAAATAAAATAAAACATCTCAAAAGACACAGACATAAGGCAATCCTAGTGGGGGGGGTAGGAGGAAGTAAGCTGTTGGTTAACTAGGATCTGCAGATTATCCATTAGGTAGAGAAATGGGCAGACTAGGTGGGCCAAGTTGTCCTTATCTGCCATCAAATTCTATGTTTCTATGGACCTGGGCATTGGCAAGCATTTAAACTAGCCAACGGGGGAGGCTCTGAAAAGGAGCAGGGAAATCCCAGTCTTCCCCTACAAAACATGGTAATTAGTGAGGTAAACACCAAGGTAGAGAAGTTATTAGGGAGGAGAACAGAGGTAAATGTTAAAAAAGGTAAAGGCAGTAAGGACAGGAATGGGGCTAAAAGGGGTAAGGCTATCAAAAAATGGAGGGTGTTGAGTACCAATGCCCATAGTCTGTGTAACAAGCTCCCTGAACTAGTGGCCTTGATGGAAGAGGGTTGCCTGGATATTGTGGCAGTCACAGAAACATGGTACACAGAGAACCATGACTAGGATGTCAACATACCAGGATACACAATCTACAGGAGGGACAGGGGGGTTAAAAGAGGAGGAGGAGTAGCTCTCTATGTAAAGGAAGGGATCAAAGCAACAGAACTAAAGAGTAAGCAGGGAGCAGATGAGGCACTCTGGGTCACCCTGGAGACAGGAAATGGCACCACAATCCGCATGGGGGTTGTATACAGACCCCCATCTCAGGGGGAGGGAATGGACAAGGAAATGATAGAAGACTTCCTTAGAATTTATTTATTTATTTAAGAGATTTACCAGATAAGCATACTGAGCGGGATCCACTCGTTTCCAGATGCGACCTGGGAGTTACATACAAGAATGCATACATACATACAACTGAAGCATAGGCAGTGGTGCAATACAGCAGGTACAGAAATGAGTGCAATAAAGGGTGGTACAATCTGGTCAAGGAAAATTTACAGGCTGGACTGGACATACATACATACATACAACTGAAGCATAGGCATGTTGCAATACAGTAGGTACAGAAATGAGTGCAATAGAGGTGGTACAATCCAGTCCAGGAAAAGTTACAGGCTGGACTGTGCATTGGGAACTTACATTCCAGCTTAATTCAGAGTACCTGGGTTACTTAAAGCATGAGCAGGCAGAGACCCATTGGTGGAGACAGCAGTTTAGGTCACTTTTACAGTTTAAGGCATGGTACGAAGCCTCTTGCTAGCAGAACTGGGCTGCAGGTTGCAGTTACATGTGACAGTGAAATGGCCCTGAAGGAGAGTATTTATGGTCCTAGGGGTGGCAGACAGCCTAATATCAGCAGGGAGGTCATTCCAGAGTTTGAGCAGTCTATATTTGAAAGCAGATTGGCCCTTTGTGGTATGCATGAAAGGGATAAGCAAGAGTCTCAAGTCTGAACCTCTCAGGGAGTATGCTGGGGAGGGTTGAGCTGACAGGGTGGAGCTGAGATATGTGGGGATGGAGTTGGACCAGTACTTCACTATGAGATTTGCACAATGTAGCTGGCGCCTGGAGTGCAGCAAGGGGAGATCTAGGACTTTATACAGACCGCAGTGATGGGTGGAGAGGGGACATTCTAGGATGAACCTGCAGAAAAAATGAAAAAGGGGGTCCAGGTTTGCCAGGGTGGTTGGGGGTCTGCACTGTAGACCACATCACCATAGTCAAAGGTGGGGAGGATCATTTTGAGTACTAGCTCCCGCCTGACTGAGGTGGGTAGACAACCTTTGTTATGGTAGAGTGCTCCTAGTTTTGGATATAGTTTTTTCTGGAGGGAATCGATGTGGATGGCGAAGTCTAGGTGGCGATCAAGTCATACACCCAGGTACCTGAAGGAGGTGCATGATTCCAGAGTGGTACCGTCTAGTGTATGGAAAGTGGGGGGCGTAGCTAGTCGGGTGAGTCGTGGTTGCATGCCGAAAGTTAAGGAAATGGTTTTCTTTGCGTTTAGGAGGAGTTGGTTAGAGTTAAGCCAGGTTTGGATGGCATCAAAGTCCTGCTGTAGGGTAGAGTTTAAGGCCTCACAAGATAGACCAGAGGTGTACAGGATGGTATCATCCGCGTACATTTGTATAGCTGAGTTTGGGCATACCAGTGGGAGGTCATTTAGAAATATGAAAAAGAGCAGGGGACCCAGGACAGAGCCCTGGGGGACACCCCAGGTGACTGGGAGGGGGGGGAGTGTGGACTGATTTTTACTGTTTGTTACCGGCCAGATAGGTAGGCATGGAACCAGCTGATGGTTAGGTCAGATAGGCCTGCGTCCTGCAGTTTTGTGAGGAGTTTGGGATGGGAGACAGTATGAAAGGTCTTTGCCAGGTCAATGAATATAGCCAAGGTGAGGAACCCTCATGGCAGAAAAAGGGGAGATATTGTTGATGGGGGACCTGAATATGCCAGATGTTAACTGGAGCACCTTTGCTGCAGGCACATCCAAGAGCAGGGTCATTCTTGATGCCCTACAGGGGCATGCCTCAGACAGCTAGTGTGGAACCCACTCGGGAGGGAGCAGTCTTAGACCTGGTACTCTCAAATGGGGACAGAGAAAAGAATCTCAGATTTAGAAGTGGGTAGCCATCTGGGAAGAAGCGACCACCAAACAGTGTGGTTCACGATAAACACAGCCATACAATCAAGCCACATACAAAAGCAAGAGTATTGGACTTTAGGAGGCTGACTTTGGGAAAATGAGAGAGTGCCTCAGAAAAGCACTAGCAAACAGGCAAGAAGGAGGGGTGGAGGAACAATGGGGAGTAATCAAAACAGCCATCACAGAGGCAACAAGCCTTTGTGTAAAGCAAATCAATAAAACACAATGAAGGAAAAAAACGCTATGGTTCTCAAAAGAGGTGGCAGGGAAGGTTAAGGAGAAAATTATAGCATTCAGGAAATACAAGGAAACACAGAAGGAGCAGGACAGAGAACTTTATCAGTTAAAGCAGAAAGAGGATGGGAAGGCAGTCAGAATAGCAAAGGCCCAAAGGGAGGAAAGGATAGCCAATTCTGTTAAGAAGGGGGATAAGACCTTTTATAGGTACATTAGGGAGTGAAGAAAGACCAAAGGAGGGATACTGAGGCTTAATAAAGGGGAGGGAATGTGGGTAGAGGGTGACAGTGAAAAAGCAGGGATACTGAATGAATATTTCTGCTCAGTATTCACAATAGAAGAGGAGGGGGAGGTACCTAAACTAAACAAGAGAAACACTCTGAAGATGAGGGTCAATACCAGTCCATTTACAGAAGAAAGGGTTCTGAAAGAACTAATAAAATTGAAGGTGGACAAAGCAATGGGGCCTGATGGGATTCACCCAAGAATTCAAAAAGAACTAAGGGAGGAACTAGTGACATCGCTGACTACTCTCTTTAACAAATCATGGGAAGATGGGGTGGTACCTGAGGACTGGAGGAGGGCAGATGTGATTCCTCTTCACAAAAGTGGGAGCAGGACAGAGGCAGGAAACTACAGACCAGTTAGTTTGACCTCAGTGGTAAGGAAAATGATGGAATCACTTCTGAAGGAAAGAATTGTTGAGTACCTAGAGGACAGTGGGGCACAGGACCCAAGGCAGCATGGATTCATGATGGGAAGGTCGTGTCAGATGAATCTAATAGATTTCTTTGACTGGGTGACCAAAGTAGTAGACCAGGGAGGGGCTGTGGACATGGCCTACCTAGATTTTAGCAAGGCATTTGATACAGTCCCACACAAAGATTAATACTAGATTAGCAGCCTTGGAGTGGGTCCCAAGGTGGTAGCCTGGATAAAAATTGGCTAGACAACAGGACACAAGGGTAGTAGTAAATGGAGTACACAGTGAAGAAAGGAGGGTTACTAGCGGGGTACCACAGGGTTCAGTACTGGGACCATTCCTTTTTAATGTCTTTATAAGTGACATTGCAGAGGAACTGGAAGGAAAAGTATGTCTCTTTGCAGACAACACAAAGATCTGCAACAGGGTTGATACACAAGATGGAGTGGAAAGGATGAGAAGGGACTTGGCAAGGTTGGAGGAATGGTCAAATATGTGGCAGCTCAGATTCAATGCAAAGAAGTGCAAGGTAATGCACATGGGAAACAAAAACCCAGGGGAAGCGTACACAATGGGGGGTGAGATACTGACAACAGTAAAAATGGAAAAGGACCTGGGGGTAATTATATCAGATGACCTAAAGGTGGGCAAGCAATGTGAGAAGGCAGTAAGGAAGGCTGGGGGATACTGGGATGCATAGGAAGAGGCATCAATAGTAGAAAACAGGAAGTTGTTATCCCTCTGTAAAGACAGTTGGTGAGACCCCATCTGGAGTACAGTGTGCAGTTCTGGAGCCCCCATCTCCGCAAAGACATAGACAGAGTGGAGGCTGTCCAGAGGAGGGCAACCAAAATGGTGCAGGGTCTGCACCAGAAGACATTCGAAGAAAGGCTAAAGGAGCTTAATATGTATACCCTTGAGGAAAGAAGGGAGAGAGGGGACATGATAGAAAGTTTCAAGTACCTCAAGGGAATCAACAAAGTCCAAGAGGGTAGCATCTTTCAGAAAAGAGATGTGCAGGAACAAGGGGCACAATTTGAAGATAGAGGGACGGCCCAGAGGTAATGTGAAGAAGTATTTTTCACAGAAAGGGTTGTGGATGCATGGAACAGTCTCCCTGAGGAGGTCGTGGAGTCAAGAACAGTGCGGGAATTCAAGAATGCATGGGACAGACATAAGGCAGTCCTATTGGGGGGCAAGAGGAAGTAAGCTGTTGGTTAACTAGGATCTGCAGCTTATCTGTTAGGTAGGAAAATGGGCAGACTAGGTGGGCCAAGTGGTTCTTATCTGCCATCAAATTCTATGTTTCTGTGTTTCTATGTTTCTGGGCTAGCTGGATTAGTTCTTGCACCTTCATGTACCCTTGTGTCCACTCCTCTACATGGAGGAGGGCCTCCTGGTAATTCCAAGGATAAGATTGAAGACCTTGTGGGACTGGGCCTTTGAAGTAGTAGGTACAGTCTTCTGAAATTCTTTTTCCTGCACTTTGAGTGAGGTTCCCTCAGTGGAGGCCTTTAAGTGGGGTCTGAAAACCTTGTTATTGACTCAGGCATCTGGAGTTTAACCTTCCCTACAGCTGTATTATCCCAGCTTTAAGCACTGAGTGAATTTGTTATTGAGAATGCAGTGTTACATTTTAAACCTTTTTTTTAATTTTTGGAGTATTTATTTAATGTCTTTTTAGATGTTTTATTTTATTTGCTTCTACTGTTTGATATTGTAATTGCACCCTGAGCCTCTGGGGAAAGGTGGCATATAAAATAATGACTGCTACTACTGTACTACAATGTGAGAAGGGTATTAAACTCCAATGTTAATAAATCATGGGTCAACAGATAAATAATTGCAGTCTGGAACATAAATGGTTTGAAGAATGTGGTTAAAAGAAAGAAGGTGCAATGCAGGCTACATAAGCTCAAAACCAACATTGCACTAATACAGGAAATGCATGTGGAGACAAAAGAGTTTGAAAGGACAAGAACTTGGGGAGGAATATGGGCCACAGCATATTTTAGCTTAAAGGCTTAGGGAGCTATGACTTGGTTTCTGAAAGGGTTTCAGGGCTAGGTTGAGAAAACAATGTTGGACCTGGGAGAAGGGTGTCCTTTGGCACAGTTGGAGCTTCCTTGTGGAAACATGGTATCTGTAGGCTCAGTGTATGGTCTCAATACTGAGAATATGAGTTTCCATCAGAAGCTATCAGTGGATATGGTTCAGTTCGTGGGGCCCTGACTCCTCGGCAGAGACTTTAACTGTGTTGGAGATGCAGTCTTAGACAGGCTCAATGTGACTGTCATTGTGGCATGAATCAGGAAGCATAGGCAGACCAGGAGAAGTTATAACATTTGCAAGTAGTGTTTTGAAATGGTTTGCCAGCTATCTGGCGAATAGACAGTGACAAATTAAAGCTAACTGGAAATTCTCCACCTTACTTCCCCTGGCAAGAGGGGTTCCACAGGGCTCCATCCTGGGCCCCCCTACTTTTCCTATGGTATGTCAATAATCTGAGCAGTAACATTATGCATTCTAAAATCCACCTTTTTGCAGATGACAGGGTGCCTTATTTCTCCAAACCTTCATTCGAACAAGTTTGCTTGGTGATCCAGTCTGACATTAACCAGTTACAACATAATTTAATCCAATCTAAACTCTTATTGAATGCCAAAAAAAAACAAAAGCAATGTTCTTCTATCATCCTAATTCTTCAAGTTCTTGCTCCAATTGTAGTTCCCCCCCCCCCCCCCCACTTATCACTACTCCAAGTTCTTAGGGGTACACTTGAAGTTATGGACAGGTTGCAGTATTTGGGGTTCTTACTTGATTCTCAGCTCTCCTTTCCCTTCCGCCTTGAGGCTTCAGCTAATAAACTGAAATTGAAGCTTAGTTTCTGCTTTAGTAACAAAACTCTTTATTTCCCGGACCTATAGACTGAGACTAGCACAGGCCACCTTCCTACCCTTATTGGAGTATGCAGATACCATATGTAATAACTGTGCAATCACCTACATTCACAAAGTGGATACATTATACTATCATGCTACCACTTTATCACCAACTCCCCAGCCAGAACCCATCACTGCAGTCTGTACAAAAAGGTGAGCTGGACCTCTCTGGGTACTAGGGACTTGTGCATACCTATGTGTGAATATATAAAGCTTTCTTAAACAAACTGCCTCCTTACATTGCCACTCTCCTCCATTGCTCACATAGCTTGCATTACCTAAGGAAGAATGCATATATTTCCCTCCAGGTTCCTAAAATGTGTACAAATTATGACAAAGCAGCTAGTAGTTATGTACGTCCTACAGTCTGGAACAAACTTCAAGCATCGCTAAAGCTTCAAACCTTAATCCCTTTAAGGACATTGAAATCCCTTATTACCAAATTCACTACTGATGCCTGCCACTGCTCCTAATCTGATATCCCACTCCACCTACTTCCTTCCTTTGTGTAACATCCCTTATGCTATGGTCATATTGACTCAGTGATTCTTATGTTGTCTATTTGTTTTCCGTTACTGAAGGCACTGTTATGGATGTTTTACTGTACATGTTGTAAATACCATAGACTAAGGATTTGCTATTCCTCTTACAAGATTGAATATGTATCCTTGTTATCTCTATTTAGTATTTGAACTATGTATAGTGCTGCTGCCATTCTGTATAAGGGACCCCCTTGCAAATGAGCTTGCTCAATGGAGCTATTCTTTCACAATAAACTTGAACTTATCATTATCAGTAGCAATAAAATAGAAACATTTAAATTGAACAGGATAGCGCTTCAGTAAGACAGTCCAAATAAACAAACAAAAAAACAAAAAAACAAAACAAAACCTACATCTGAGTCTCTCCTTTTAGAAAAAAAAGGCTCTGTTTATACTAGATGCTTTTGCCTAGCAGTTACTTATCCTGTTTTTCACAAACTGCATCTAAACTTTGTCAGATTATTTCTTGAGATCAGCCTGAAGATCACATCTAGTCTTAACAGGTGCAACAAAATAATACATTTTGCCCCAGACCTGGTTTCCTATTGTCAGTTCTGTAAACAAGCTTGGAGAGGTCAAAATGCATCTCAGAGTTAACCCCCGTGTTCCATTTTAGCTTTTCTAATAAACTCAAGTAGTTTGCTGCAATGATTTTAACAATATAATTATATATGTTTGGAAACCAAAGGATCACAGTTTCACATAAAGATTTATATATATGTGTGTGTGTGTGTGTGTGTGTGTGTGGCGCAGTAGTGCCTCTTGAGTTAGAGTTGAGTAGGCAGTTTAATGTTAAATCCTAAATTGTGCACCTTAATAACTTTGCAACCATTCAACAGATTTGCACGAAATTTGGTATGCACTGTCCTGTAGGGTAGGTCTCTTGATGTGCCAAGTTTTGTTTTGATTGGCTGTCCAGATTACGCGCAGCGCATAGCGAACAAAGTGTGTTTTTCACTTTTTTTTTTTGCCCATTTTTCCTGAGGTTTCCTGATCACGCTGCGCACACACCGTTTGGAATTTTGGCCTGCAATTTTCAGGGGAGACAGAGCATGCCACAGAGAATAAGCCAGCCCTGATTTAGTGAAAAAATATTGATCCTTTCCAAAGTTATTCAATTTTGAGATTTTGGATTCTGAGCATGCTCAGTTCAGTCTTTTGTACAACTGGATTTTGACAGCTCACAAATGGGGATCCCTGTTCTCTAGAAAAGTCCCTGTTCATGAGCCACCTTCTTGTTTTCAATTTTCTTAAAAAACAAAACATTGTAACTTGCCACAGGAATGTCTTCTGTAAAGATTGAAGTATGGGTTTTGTTCAGCGCAATGCCCTCTACAAACCCATCACTTTGGTTCCATTTAGTTTACTCAAAAAACAGCCTTTTTTAAGCCCTGTTTGTGACTCACTTCTGATCCCCATTTGTGAGGTGTCAACCTCCCCGTTTGCGAGCCTATCCCCATTGGTGAGCTTTTCAAATCCCCATTCATGAGATGACGACCAGAGGACCCTGTCTTATAAATAGTCATAGTCTCGCAAATGGGGATTTTGACACCTCGTGAACAGGGATTTTGACAGCTCATGAACAAGGATTATAAAACAAAATCCTTGTTCGTGAGCTGTCAAAATCCCCATTTGGGAGGTGTCAAAATCCTTGATCATGAGATGATGACCAGATGGTTAAATCTTGTGAACAAGGATTTCTCATGAATGAGGATTTTAACACCTCACGAATGGGGATTCAGCTTGTGAATAAGGATTTTGAAAGCTCACAAACAAGGATTATAAAAAAATGATTGTTTGTGAGCTGTCAAAATCCTTATTCGTGAGGTGTCAGAATCCCTGTTTGCGAGAAATCCTATTTCATGAGCTGTCAAAATCCTTGTTTGTGAGGGGACAACTAGATGGCCATAAAAATTGCTGTTCATGAGCTGTCAAAATTCCCATTCAATCAATCAAAGAATTTTATTGTATGACTAAAAAGGCTTCACAATTTTTATACACCACATAAAACAAAAGAAAGTATAATTATACTTTCATAAAATTGCATATAAAAATACACAAATTATTGCAAGCTTTGGGAATATTTACACACAGCAGCAATAAGAAAAGTATAAAAACATATCAGCAGATGGAAATAAAATACATATATTCATACAGATTTCCCCTAAATACATGATTCAGCATAATCAATTATATAGCTTTTTGCACAACAACCTGGAAAAATAAGGAAAAGAAACAGGAAACCATATATTAACATATACCCTCATGACACATGATGACCACACTGTATTGGAACTACTAAAACAAACAGTACTGTATTTAGGAGAGACTGAAATTCAGTCACTATAATCTAGGGATCAGGACTTTCCAATTCACATAATTCTAATCTTATTTTTAACATGTTTTACTGCTATAAAGTATTTGGCAAATCGTTCCAGGGTCCATTCATCCTTTGTATGTATTAAGATACTAGTAAGTGAATTTTTTTCTATCTGGTATATATTATTTGTAAATGGTCCCAACCAGTAGATCCTTTGGCGGTCATACCATTTACAATTCCATAGAACGTGATGTAGATCTTCCACTTCCCCATAACCACAATCACAATTTGCTGAAACAATTCCTGTTTTTGCTTTTTTTTTTTGTAGTGATATTCCAACATGTTTCTTGGGAATTGCTCAAATTTCTAAATAATAAAGTTTTGTCTTAACTTATTATCTGTGAGAATATCCAGCTATGGTTTGTACCCATGAATATAATTGTTCACAGCAAACCACTTAGAGTAGCGTGTCCCTATAATAGTATTCAAATCCAGGTTATTCCAGAATCTTGTAATTTTCTTAGAGACATATTTCTTATATTTCATACTTGGCACAATTCCTTGCTCTACTCCTTTTTTTAATTGAATAAGTTTATTTTATTTATTTATTTAGTGTTTGTTGACCAAGCAAGTGCACTAGACAAATCCTGCCTATTTTCTGGCATGACCCGGGGGAGGGGGGATATAGATGAATGTCAACTGACCTTGAACCAGATGAAACTGTTGGTGATATTTTTAGTGAATAAGGGAAATTTGGCCAGGACACTGGTGAAATTCCCCTACTCTTTTTGATAAGTGCCATGGGATCTTTAACATCCACCTGAACTAACACCAATCCAGGCAGATGGGAACTCAGTTTAACATCTCATCTGAAAGATCGCACCTCAGAAGTGCAGCACCCCTCTCATGCTGCACTACAGTGTCAGTACTGGGATATTAACCCAAGTGCCAGATGTGGGAACTGAACCCACAGCCTTCTGATCTCCTGGCCTCAGAGGAGAGTGTGCTACCTACTGAGTCACTAACACTGTTATGTTTTTCCAGTCCCAAGTATTGTGTGTTAAGCCAATAACCTGCCTTGTATCCTAGGCTCAACCACTGTTCCTTTTCCTTTAGACACTGTCTCACTAATGTGTCCTTATCTTTTCTTGTTCCTGAAATACAGTAGTTATTTTTTCTAATCTCAGACGCAACATTAATGTTAGTTAGACTCAATTCTGATCTGATGTATACTGCTGGACATGAGTGTTCAACTTTCAGAATACTTCTTAAATATATATTGTATAGTGTATAGTGGAATCATTAGTTTATTTAAAGTATGTGATTCCCAAACTTCAATCTCATGCAAATGTTGCACCTCAAATTTGGCCTTCACCACATTTACCAGTGGTTTAATGGTTGAGCCTCCATACTTAATATTAAACCTAATTAGCCCGGCCACTATTTTCTTCAATCTTTCTGTGATCGAGCTTAAGTGTGCAGCCCAACTACAGTTTTGCTGAACAGTCATTCCAAGGTAGACACAACTGGTTACAACTTCTACTTTACTATCACCTATGTGCCAGTTACCTTCAATTTTTCTAGTTCCAAAAATAAGAACTTTTGTTTTGTTCATCTTAATTTTTAATTTTAGTGATGTAAACACTTCATAGATAAAATGTAACGTGTTGTGAAATCCCTTTTTGGATAATTACATTAATATAATATCATCAGCATAAGCTAACAATGGGCACAATAAGTTTTTTATTCTTGGGGTGTCCTGATCAGCATCTGCACATCTGGTCAACATTTTGTTAAGGTATAGCGAGAAAAGCATGGAGCCAACACGCATCCCTGTCTAACGCCCCTGTTATTTGTAAAGGTGCTAGACAGTTGTCCCCTGTTTCCCAATCTTTGTTCCCAAATTGAATATTGGCCCAAGTATTTGAGTAGAGTTGAAATATAATTGCAACTAAATTAGCAACAATACCTCTTTTATAAGTAATTCCCATAGTAGCACTCTGGACACACTGTCAAAAGCAGAGCTATAATCGAGGAAAGAGGTATACAGCTTTTGCCCTCAAAGTTTCACATATTTTTCAGTTGTGTCTCAACACAAAAATACTGAAAATTGTGGGGAATTGGGGTCTGAAACCTGCCTGATATCTCATAATTCTACCGGTTCTCTCAACTTCTTTCTGAAGTCTAATCAAAATAACTTTGGAGAATACTTTTAAGTTGATTGGTCTATACATTGCGGGCTCCATTAATGGTTCCTTTTTGCGTAGTGGAACTATATTTGCCCCCTTCCAGGAACCAGAATAGTTGTTAGCCATGATACACTTATTATAAAGAATAGTGAGAAAACAACACCATAGAGGTATTTCTGTGAGAAATACTTCTGATGGGATCCCATCTGGGCCTGGAGCTTTCTGTTTCTTTAATGTATATATTGGTTAGTATACTTCATCCATAGTAATTGGGAGAGAGGTATTATTAACCAAGAGTGCTTTCTTTTCACTGAACCTTGAGTTGGATCAAAATAGATTCCTTTGAAGTGGTCTAATCATCTTTCTTCTGATATATGTGAGTCAATATTAATTCTGTGTCTATTAGTACCCTTCACCAATAGTGTCCAATTTTTTTTGAATCCTTGGTCCTTACTCCTTCAAGCATACTCAACCATTTGGTGTCATACTATCCCTTTTTTTCCCCTGCTGACAGTTGTTTATATGACCTTCTAGCTTTATTTAGCTGTACTAACTTTTGTTTACATTTAGACCTAATGTAACTTTTACTCAATCTTCTAACTTTTGCTTTTACCCTTTTACAGTCTTTGTCATACCAAGTGTCCATAATCCTTTCTTGTGTATTTATAGGATAATCTAGGCTTGACCTTATTTCTGAAAAAAGGTATAGAAACCTGTTTTAACAGGCTGCCAAGGTCCAGGGATTTAATGATGCCAAATGGTTGATTCAACACAGAATTAATTAAAATTGGCTGGATATTCTCATACAATTATTGCCCCCATAATATTCAATGTGCTGCCCTAGTTTCTATAAATACTAATTCATCATATTTAAGAACTATGTTTCCACTCTTTTTAGTTTCCAGTCTACTGGATAGTGGTCATTCTCTCCTCTTATACAGATAGAACAATTAACCCAATAACTTGGGGTACCAGATCAAAAAAACAAGTCTAAAAGAGATGTGCCCCTAGTTGATATGAAGGCATATTCACCTTCCATATCCCCTTGGTATCTCCCATTCAGTGGGTTCAGGTTATATTCTTCCAGAATCCTAATTAATAATCATCCAGAATTATTTAACACAATGTCTTTGGTTTTTCTTATCTGCGGGTGCTCAGTAGAACACGAATATAAATACAGCGATTGGTCCATGAGGCCAGCAAATAGACCAATTTGGTCATTAAAATCACCCAAAACCAATAGCTTGGCTACAGGATGTGCCAGTGGTATCTCCATTAAAAGTTCGGACATTTCTCTCCATATTGTATTGGAGTAATAACTAGAACTCTAGGGTGGAACATAACAATTAACAATGACTTTCTCATCTTCCCCATCCCTTTTTATATTCTCAAGACAATTCTTGTTCCTCCCCCAACCAGAAATCTTCTTAAAACTTCCAATTTAAAAAAAAAATAATAAGTCCACCAGAAAGTCTACCAGCTCTTGCATCTTTGATCCCATCGTGGAAACATTCATAACCATTTACATATATTACATTATTCACACTGTGCCAGATCTCCTGTAAGCAGATGACATCAAAGCCATTCAAAAAGCTTATGCATTCATTATCAGCCAACCTGTTGTGCCATCCAGCTATATTCCAAGTGATAAACCTATACCCAGCATGAAAATGAGTATCCACAGTTAAGGCAATCATTTCATTATTACTGTAAATCCCCATTCATGAGCTGTCAAAAGCCCCATTTGTGAGCCAATCCCTGTTTGTGAGCCATCAAAATCTCTGTTCCTGAGATGATGATCAGATGGCCTTATCTCATGAACAGGGATTGCTCATGAATGGGGATTTGGACACCTCACAAATGGGCATTTGGCTCACAAACAGGGTTTTTGACAGCTCACAAACAAGAATTAAAAAAAAAAACTTTGCCAGTTCACTGCTAAGAAATGGTTAGGAAACTTGGCTGGAAACTTGCAGGGTACAAAGAGGGTGTCACGCAGATGTGAATTATGCTGGTTTAGTGAAAACATTTGCATCAGTTCCATAGTTATGCCATTTCAAAGTTGAGACATTTCTCATAGGATAACATTGTGGTGAACATGGCACCTTTTGATGCCTATAACTCAAAAAAGCTTCAAGATGTGGATTTTTCACTAAACACAGCTTAGTAGTACTAAGCACATGTGCAGGTTACCAGTCGATAATTACAACTGCAGTGGAATTTTTTCCAAGGTTACTACGGTTACTGAGATATTGCACTATTTGCAGTATAGGGGTTACTTGGAATGTGCCTAGGCCTGTGCTGCACCACCATAATTATAGGTAGGGGGAGCACAGGTCAAACATGGCCCTGCACTCCCACATATGGATAACATCATGCAGTAATGGGACTGCTGGACCATTCCTTATGCAATATTGGGAGACAGTTCATTACAATGTTTGTGCATCTATGGATAGATGGAAACTCAGGACCAGGAGTGCCCTGTACTCCTAAACACTGATACCATGGGAGTGCAGGGCCCTCCTAAAACTATATAAACTAAAACTATATGCTTCCAAAACTATATAAGGGTAAGATTACACTTTCTCAAAAAGTAAGGATTTTTTTTGCAAACAAACTTCGTTAATGCATCTATTAGGGTTAAAGTAACAAAAGTAGGGAAATGAGATGTTAGGGTTGAGACCCTAACTCCCAGCCTACCATCCCACCCCACTCTCCACAAACCAACAGGGCATGGGATTTGCCTTGGGGTTGTCAGGCCTAACTCTCACCCCATTCTCCTATACTCTATCATGTCAGCTTTCTTGCACATGGAATGGGGTGAGAGTTAGACTCAATGACCCCAAGGCACACCCCATGCCCTGTTGGTCTGTGGAGAGTGGGGGTGGGATGGTAGGTGGTTAGGGTCTCAACCCTAATGCCTCATTTCCCTGCTTTTGTCACTTCAACCCTAACTAATGTATTAAAGAAGGAATTTCTCTCTCTCTCTCTCTCTCTCTCTCTCTCTCTAGATAGATAGATAGTTAGACAGACAGGCAGACAGGCAGATAGACAGACAGACAGACTGATAGATAGATAGATAGATAGATAGATAGATAGATAGATAGATAGATAGATAGATAGATAGATAGATTGATATACATATTAACCAGAGAGAAGTGGGGTGGGGGGAGAAAGAATAGAAACAGCAAGTAAAGGAAGATAGATAATGGGGGAAATTGTGGGACCATCGGAGTGGTCAATTCCTAGGAGCCACAAGAAAATCTGATTGCACAATCAGACAAGTAAGAGACAGACAAGTGGCAGAAGAGGAGAGACCATAATAGATCCTTGCTTTTAGCTCTATCTGCTCAACAAATGGGGCAGAATCTTACCCAACCCTGTCACAAAAAAAAAGAACAGGTTTCCAAAACCTCTTATTTCCCTTCTGGCATTACCTTATAAGATTTATAGGTCATTGCATATGCAGTGTCCCTTTCTTTCTGAATGCCTTTTACAGCACATATTTCAGTTAAGCATACACACACATTTTATTCAGCCTTCTGAATTCTCAATTCCTGAACCATATCTTGACAAAAAAAGTAGCATTGACATTCTCTTTTCTGAATTTATGCATCAATTTGAATTTAAATGGCTATATTGCCAGGTATCACCATGTGATTCTGGGATTTTTATCTTTCATTTGATTAAGCCAACAGAGAGGACTGTGATCTGTTATAAGTACAAAGTCAGGTCCTATCGGAAAACACTTAAGGAACTCCAATGTCCATTTTGCAGCAAGGCATTATTTTTCAGTAGTGGAGTACATTTTCTCTGTGTCTTGCAGTTTCCTACTGATATACCAAATGGGATGTTCCTTCTCATGTATATTCTGACTCAGGACTGATCTAAGCCTACCTCTGATGCATCTGTCTGTAACAGAAATTGTTTCTTGAAGTCTGGACTTATTAAAATGGGCTGATCATAATGCAGTCTTGATGATCTGAAAAGCTTCATCACCCTCTGGGGACCATTTCACATTATTCAGGTACCGTCTTTTCGTGAGTTCAGTGATAGGAGTAGCTAACTGGGCAAAGTTGGGAAGAAATCTCTGGAAGTAACCAGTCAGACCTAAAAATGACCTGATGTTTCTTTGTTTTAGGGACAGGACTGTTAGCTGCATTTTCTGTCTTGTAAATCTCTGGCTTTATTTCTCCATTTCCCAACATATAACCTGAATATCTGGTTTCTTGCAGATCTAATGCACACTTGGTAAGATAAATGGTCAGACCTGCATTTTTGATAGAATGGATAACTGCCCGTCTGTGCCCCAGGTGGCTTTTCCAGTTTGGACTATACACCACAACATCATCCAGTTAAGCAGCACAATAACCAGGTTGAAGAGCTAGAATTACATCCAAGCACCACTGGAATGTAGAGGATACACCATGTAAGCCAAACAGCAAAGTGGTGAACTGACAGAATCCAGCTGGAGTGCAAAATGTAGTTGTGTCTTTGGATTCTCTAACTAGGGAAATTTTCCAGTAACCCTTATTGAAATCAACGATAATAATGTACTTGGCACTTCCCAATCTGTCCACCAAATCATCTATCCTGGGCAGAGGATAGCTGTGAAATATGGCCAGTTGATTAAGTTTCCTAAAATCAAGGCAGATTCTTACATCCCCTTCTTTTTTATTTACCATCACCACTGGTGATAACCAAGCACTTCTCAATACTTCAGTGGTACCCAACTCTTTAATTTTTTGTATTTTCCTTAACCACGTCTGCTCTTAACTGCTGTGATAATGTGTATGTCTTTTGTCTGATTGGGTGAGCATTCTCTGTCACTGTTATGTGCTCAACCCCTTTTGCTCAGCCTGGCACTGTGGTAAAATAACTTTTTAATGTCTTTACCAAGCTATTAATTTCTGTAGTTGTTCTGTGGTAAGAAAACATTCACCTTTACAACATCAGAGGTTGCAACTTGTTCCAGTCTGTCATAATCTGTATCAATATCTTCTTTAGCAGCTTCTGCTAATAATAACAAAGCAACTTTTGGTGTTTTATTAAACCCATTTCTTTAGGTTAGCATGTTATATCTTGGTAGGATTTTTCCTATCAGGGGTCTGAATCTCATAGTTAACTGTACCACTACAGCTAACCACTTTACAAGGCCTTTTCCACTTCATTAACCATCTGTATTCTCTAGTGGATAACAACAACAAGACCTTTTCACCTGACTCAAAAACATATTCTTTTACCTCATGGTCATAATATACCTTTTCCTGTTTGGGAATTTTTTTCCTAATTACTGGGGGCAATTTCAACATATTTTGCCAGTTTCTATTTCGGTGCAGAGATATCTGATGTAATAGATTCTTTCCGAGTGGGCTTATCTTCCCATATTTCTTTTATTACGTCTAATGGCCTTCTTGGTTTTCTACCATACAGCATTTCAAAGGGTGAAAAATCTGTTGATGCTTGTGGCACTTTTCTGTAAGCAAAAAGCAGATAAGGTAAGTACTGGTCCCAGTCTTTCCCATCACCATTCGCAAACCTTTATAACATGCATTTTAGGGGTTGTTTAAAAACTCCATAAGACTGTCTGTCTGGCATGATAATAGGAGGTTCTTGTGGCAGTGATATCTAGGGCTCAATATTAAGACTGCGCCGGGCCGTGGCGTAAGCCTGTGCATAGCACAACTGGGGTGTGCCATAGCATGGAGCAGGCGATATTCAACGGTGCTGCAGCATGGCTCAGCACCATTGAATATGACACAGAGGGTGCTCACACTGCACATGGTGCAGTGGCACTGTGCCAGCACAAGACACAGAACAGGAGCAGGAGGATGCATCAGAGCAAGTGCAGTTGCACTAGGAGCATGACCCATGATATTCAGCATGGGACATGCAAATCTGGCCATTATGCATGCAAGGCACAAATGGGGCCATTTGCATGTCATTATGGCCCCATTTGTATGTGAAGTGCCGAACCTGGGCAACTTGCACCTGGCACCCTGCCAAGCTGCAGCCATCAGGAAATGACACCCTTCAGTCCCATTGTGGTCCCCCGCTCCCGTATGCCCGATTATGGGCATAATTATAAGTAAGAGCCCTGGTGGTCCAGTGGAATCCCACCCATCACCCAATCATGGGCAGAAGTATGATTAAGCACCCTGGTGGTCCAGTGGACACCCCCCCTCCCCAGCCACCCATAGGGGTCCTCCACCACCCAGCTCCCCCCTGTCATCGGTGGGTGGCAGCACCATGCCCACATGCTGCTTGGCCACCCGCCAAATGACAGTGAACAGTATGGTCTGTATGCCTATTGGTCCACTGTGTGGACCAATGGGCGTGCAGATCATTCTGTACTACACAGGCCCGATATGTGAATGAACAAATATCAGGCCTGTGTATGTGCTGCTGCCCACCGATGACAGGGTGGATGCTGGGTGGTGGGAGACTGCTGTGGGTGGGTGGAGGAAGGGTGTTCCACTTGACCACCAGGGCACTTCATTATACTTCTGCCCACGATCGGGTGATGGGGGGTTACCACTGGACCACCAGGGGGGAATGTGTACAGCACCAGTGTTCTGGGTGGGCGGGTGGCCACCCAAGGCAGGAGGCTGCTGTGTTGCACCCTGCAATACAGAAGCCTGCCTGTGGGTGTCCCTGGCTCATTCCCTGTTTTTATGGGCACAACTGTGTGCCCCCCTGTGTGGCACAATGCAGGGGTACCCCAGCATATGCGCGGCATATCCCAGGTTGAATATTGGGATGTGCCACATATGCATGGACATGCCCACTGCATTTGTGCCACATACATTACCTATGTGCCTCGGCACATCAGGAGTTGTGCATCGCAACTTGCCCCTTTGACTATCACACCAGGGTGCATTGGGGGTTGCACATGGTGCAACCCTGTTGCACCATGTGCAACCCTTTTGAATATCCTGGCCCAAGTACTCAGTATAGCTACTTCAGCAATGCAGCACCAGAATTACTAATCTGACAAGTAATAATCTGTATAGGTCCCACACTGAGTTTGGGCTCATACCTAAATGCTGACACTCAAGTATAGTTCTAGGGGGGTCATGCACTGTCTGGGTGTGCCATCCTTTGGTTAAGACATTAAACCAAGGTCCTTTCTACCCATCTCTGGTGATGTCCTAGTGGGTGTGCAGATGGAAGTAAATGAACCCAAGGCACTTTTTGCAAGAGTTGGAGAATTGTGTATTAGAAAACAAAACAAGTAATAATAATAAAAAAAAATACATTACAAAACCAAAATCTATTAAAGATGGTGAACCTAGCTGTAAGGTGAGGAAAAGAAAAAAGGAAAAAGAAACCAGCCAGAAACCCAATCAAAACAGAGATAGTACAGTGGGAAATCAAAAAAGATCCCACGGCAATGTTTCTAAGAGTGGAGCCATAAGGTTGGGGAGAGTTTAAGATGCTCTGCAGCACAATGCCATGTGAGGTCCACTTCCACCATTCACACAAGTGAGGCATGATCCAAAAACTATTGTAACACATACTTACAGCGTACCTTCCAGATCTTAACTTTGAGACAAAAAAAATCAACAGCAACACAGAAGAATCATGTTTAGAGGATTTACCAGAAACAGAGCCATAAAGAAGGGCATCAAAAGTGAGGGAGCACCAAAAGCCATCCACCCAGGAGGTACTCAAGGAAGACCAAAAGGGGAGACTATAATGGGCATTAAAAATATAAGTGTGAAATGGTTTCCAAAGTACCCTGACAACAGTCGATGGGGGAAAATTAATCTGTGATGCTCTTGTGCTTATTGTTTCCCTTAAAATTGAGCTTGCCATGGCAACACAACCATGCTACAGCCCAATAATTGGGCAGCAAATGGGCATCATTCAAATACTGTATAACAAAGCCTGTCTTTTAAGCACATGTGGCAATCCTGGCATAATATCCACAGCTGTGGGAAGCAATGCCTTATAAAAGGCCTTCCTATGTTGGGTGCGACTCAAATCTCTGGACAAGTGATGCTGTTTAGTAAACTTCAAAAAGGGGACTAAAAATGCAGGAAAGCATCCAACCTGCTGTAAAAAGGGAGTTGATCTACTCCATTCTGCTTGGAGGGACGTCATCCAATCCATTGTCCACTCCTTCCAAGTGGAAGGAGGGATGGTGAACCAGGGGACAATATTATAATGGAAATTAATACTAGAAAAGAAAACCAAAGGGTTCACCATATTCAGACAGCAATCTGCATATGGAAGATAAAGGATGTCCCCTTTAATGGGGTTGAGTCTACTCCCCCAAACCATAGTCAAAAAAAAAAATACTATACAAGCGTGTTGCAAAACAAAGGGGAAGGGGGAAAACAGTACTAACATAAAGAAACACAGGAATCAAAACAAGTCTTGATAATGCCAACTTCCATTTAGACAATTGCCAGGTTTTCCAGAGAACCACCCTGGTAAGCCCGGTATCCAAGATCTGACTCCAATTTAAATCAGGTAAATTATTGCTCCCAAAATAAATGTCCAAAATTTTAACTGGTTCTAAACTGACCGCAATGTTCCCAAAAGAGGAGAACACTTCCTTATGTATCCCAATACGTATTACCCAGCATTTAACATAATTGATATCTGACCCTGTAATTAGAGCAACATCATTAAATAGCCAAATGGTATTCTCACCAGAGAGGGCGTCTCTTATGAATAAAACGATATCATCTGCGCACGCCGGCAGCTTAATAGACAAAGTCCAAAAGGGGTGTGGAATGCCAAAAATCTGTGTAGCCTGAGTAACAGCCTGTAATAAGGGGTCCAAAGTGAAAACATAAAGAATGGAACTAAATGGACAACCTTGCCAAACCCCCCAAAAAGTTGAAGGCGGGAACTTGGCTATCCGTTTATGATAGGAAGAATTGTAGAACAAGAGTACGAAAGATGGACCCAATTAGTAAACAGGTCAGAAAAGCTATACTTCAAAAATACCAGAAACAAATAATCATGGGAAACTTTGTTAAAGGCTTTGGCCTGATCCAACTCAAAAAGGAAATAACCCACCTGGCGAGAATGACAAAGGTGATTACGTCCCTTATTAACAATAAATTGTCTTGAACCTTTCGACCAGGGATGAAGCAGGACTGGAGGGCATATATGTTAGTAGGTAAAACCTGCATCAACCGACTACAGAGAATTTTTGTTAAAATGTCGGTGTCCTTATTCAGGAGACAGATGGGTCTCCAATTTGAGAAGTAATGCCTATCACCAGATTTAAATAAAGAAATTTGGAGTGCCTCAGTAATGGAACCAGAGAGGGAGCCATGTGCCAAGACAGAATTAAAAACAAAAGTCAAAACAGGGGCAGAAATGGACGGCAACGATTAATACAATTCGGACTTCAGGCCATCCGTACCAGGGGAGATTTGTTTGTGCAAGGACTGGATGGCTGAAAGAACACCATCCTCTATCACTGGCTGAGTCAGAAAGGCATTGTCAGCTTGTGGCACCTGCGGAAGGTGTAAGGGGTCCAAAAATTGTGTGGCTGTGTCAGTGAGTGGGAAACGAGATCCTACGGTATCAAGCAAAAAGTCCTGGACCACCCATAGCATCCTTGCACAGGAACATTTTTCAGTCCCTGCAAGATCAACTAAGGAAGCCATGTGGCAGGATTGGACTCTGTGGAAACAACTTTGAAAATTATCTCCTGTCAAGTGCCTACTTTGAGTACCATAGGAACGTTTAAAGGACCGGGTCTTCACTCTGTCATATTGAAATGTCCTCATGCAGTCTTTTACAGACTGAATTTGAGCCTGACAAGACATTCCCTGCTCTCTCTACAAGGAGATAAACTTAAGAAGTGTATAATGCAAATCAAGGTATGCCAGATAGTCAGATCTGTCCACCGACCTGGAGCTTCTCCTGGCTAGGACACCGATGGCGATCTTAGTGTGATCACACCAAAGAAACATAGAAACACAGAAACACAGACTTTCCCCCTCCTCCTCAGACTTCAACTCCTCCCAGCAGTGTGAAACTCCATTTGGAGGTTGAACATGGGACTGCTGAACTATTCAGATTTTAAGTCTAACATCTCAGAACATCTGATTTCCTTTTTGGAATCTATTGATCCCAACTTGACCTCCCCATCAGTGAGGTGGGATGCCTTGAAGGCATATATCTGAGGGCACATCATTTCATATAGCTCGAGGGTTAAGCGACAACATCAGGCAGTGATTAGAAAGTTGGAAGAAGAGCTTAGAGAGGCTGAATTTAGGCATAAACTAACCCTGCATCCTGAGGATAGGGAAACCTGGCAATGAAAGAAATCAGAAGTGGAAAAGCAGCTAGCGTATCAGGTAGACGGGGCAATAAGGAGATCTCAATGCCTATTTTATGCAGATGGAAGCAGAGCAGGTAAACTCCTAGCCTATGCTTTGAGAAAACGACTCACTAGCAGAGCTGTACTGGGCATAAGGGACCCTGACAGGGCTGGGGAACTAGTGACAGACCCCCCCCACCACTGACAGTGGGGGCATTCGCTAGCTATTACAGAGGCTTATACAGTCAGGACCATCTCCATGGTGAAGCAGAGCTCACAGATGGATTTCTGGACTCCTTGAACCTTCAGGCCCTTATTCAGGAGGAGCAGGACTTCTTGGACAGCCCGATCACCACACAGGAGGTTGTGAATAAAATTAGGGATCTAAAATGAGGTAAATCCATAGGCCTAGATGGCCTACCATCAGAATTTTACAAAGTGCTACAGGAGACCCTGATACAGCCCCTACTGCCTTGTTATCATCACATACATGGGGGAGGAAAGGTGCCAGAATATTGTTGCTTCACTTTGATTTCAGTTATACCTAAAGAGGGAAAGGACCCTCAGGAATTCAGTTCTAGCTGCCCCATTTCACTCCCCAGGGTTGATTTAAAAATATTCACAGGGATATTGGTGGATCATCTGCAAAAGGTGGCTCCAAGACTCATACATCAAAACCAAACAGAATTTATAGCTGGAAGATTCATACAAGACAATGTTTGGC
Source organism: Neoceratodus forsteri (assembly GCA_016271365.2). Taxonomy (NCBI): domain Eukaryota; kingdom Metazoa; phylum Chordata; order Ceratodontiformes; family Ceratodontidae; genus Neoceratodus; species Neoceratodus forsteri. The sequence continues at coordinate 1,647,115,476 of CM057450.1, forward strand.
ACTTACTTAACATTATTTCAGCACAATGCGGACAAGGGGCCTTTCAATTAGCTATCTCTGTGGATTCTGAGAAGGCATTTGATAGGGTGAATTGGAATTTCTTAAAAAAAAACATGGAGAAGATGCAATTTGGCTCTAAATTCCTTGAAATAATAACCAATTTGTACTCCTCCCCACAATCCCAGGTCAGAGTGAATAGTATTAATTCAGGTCATTTCCCAGTTTGTAGAGGAACCCGACAGGGTTGCCCCTTGTTCCCTCTATTATTCGTGTTGTTCTTGGAGCCTCTGGCAGTGGCGGTCCACCAGGACCTGCAGATAGAGGGGGTTCTGGCAGGGGGATTGGAACACAAAGTAGCCTAGTATGCCGATGAGTCAATATTTTTTATATGGCAACCAGAAACATCTTTGTCCAGATTGCTAACAATCTTTGATGCGTTTGGCAGTATATCAGGCTACAAAGTTAACTTCAACAAATCTGAAGCCCTGATACTAAGTGGTCTTTGCCCTTTGGACTTTCAGGACGCCTTCCCATTTGCGTGGGCAAAAAACAACCAAATTCGATATTTGGGAATCCAAATTACCATACCATACAATACTTTATTTGATATTAACTTTAACAAACTCTGGAACAACATGCAAAAAGATGTGGCTAGGTGGATGCTCCTGACACTTTCCGTGGCTGGTCGGGTCGAACCCATCAAAATGAATCTGCTCCCAAGGTTTTTATTTCTCTTCTCTGCATTGCCTATATCTATACCCACTCAATTTTGGGTAAAAATTCAAAAGGGAATAACTCAATTTATTTGGAAGGGACATAGACCGAGAGCAGCCTGGAAAATCTTGCACCAGCCTAAGGACCAAGGGGGGCTAGGGTTACCTGATTTGTACAAATATTATTTAGCAAGCCAAGTGGTCCCTGTGTGCTCCTGGGTCAAACAACGTAGAGACTCAGGATAGTATAAAAGTGAAGAAGGTGAGGGACTCTCACAACCACTGTTCACCTTGGCATGCCTAGATAAACAAATCCATCCCAGCACGGGGTCAATATGTCACATGCCCCCCTGACCCCCCCCACTAAAGATTCTAACTCCGGGGGGGTCCAACTCGGAGAGCTCACAAGTCCGAGTTTCGCTATAATGCAGTACGCTATTAAACGTATGACATTATGACCCGGAACGATCCATCCCCAAGACCTGACTCCCAATCTATGGACCAGACATTCCTTGCAGATGCTACATAAGGTCAGACAGAAGATGAGCTCTCCACCATCTCTTGTTCCCCTGTCATTAATTAGATACTATACTGACTTTATCCCCCCCAAGTCCAGACCCTGGCTATGGAAAATGGGAGGCTAGAGGCCTCACCAGATTCTCTCAGCTCATTGAGAATGGCAGGTGTGTATCCTTCGACAGGGTGAAAGAAATATTCCAGTTGAATAACACTGTGTTTTTCTGTTATCTCCAAGTCAGGCATTTTGTCATGAGTGAGGGAAGGATGGTGCTCTTGTAGAGACAAAAGACCCCAAGAGAAGATTTCATCTATGGGGCTGTCACCCTGAAGGTCAAGATAAGGTACATTGCAACACTATATGAGGTGCTGGGGGGTACAAGTCTAGAGCACTCCACAATTCATATGCTGTTCTGGCAAAGTGTGGTTCCTCTATGGAGGCACCCACAGTGGAGACCAAGGAGGATGCTGGGAACCTCCACAAAGGAGACCCACAGGAGGGTGACGTGGGACCCCACAGAGGAAGGAGACAACTCCTGGTGGGGGACTCCATTGTTAGGAAGGTAGAACTCGGGGATGAAGGGAAGAGGGAGGTAAGGTGCCTGCCTGTTTCCATGGCTTGGAGGGACAGGGAGCGAATCCTCAGGATCGCCAGAGCAGCTGCAGAGGGGAGGGAACTGGATGTCATTGTCCACCTAGGGACAAATGACCTGGCTAAGAAAGGGATCAGAGCACTGCAGGAAGAGTTTGTGGAGTTGGGGAGGGGCCTTAGAAAAGTAGCACACACGGTAACCTTCTCGGAGGTGCTGCCTGTCTATGGTGTAGGTGAGGCTAGGGTGCTCCACACCATGGGATTCAATCAGTAGTTGAAAAACTGGTGCAGAGCTCAGGGATTTGGCTTCACTGGGGACTGGGGGTCCACCAGGAGTGATGTAGGCCTATACTGGTGTGATGGTCTGTATCTGTCCAGGAGGGGAACCAGGATCCTAGGTGATAGGTTTAAATGCTTCATTGGCAAGCATTTAAACTAGCCAATTGGGGAGGCACTGGAAAGGAGCAGGGAAATCCTAGCCCCCCCCAAAAAATCAGGGTAGAAAGTGAGGTAAACACCAAGATAGAGACGTCGACAGGGAAAAGGGCAGGGGTAAATGGAGAAAGTGACAAAGGCAATAAGGACAGGGATGGGGCAAAAAGGGGTAAGGCTATCAGGAAATAGAGGGTAATGAGTACCAATGTCTGTAGTCTGGGCAACAAGCTCCCAGAACTAGTGGCCTTGATGGAAGAGGCCATCTGAGGCAGTATAGCGCAGTGGTTTAAGGCTCTGAGCTGCAAATCTGGAGACCTGGGTTTGAATCCCACAGCCCCCACTTGCATACTGTGTGACCCTGAGCAAGTCACTTAACTTCCCTGTGCTCCCAGGTTGTACCTGTAAACAAGCTTTCACCTTAGTGTATGTCACCAGTTAAAACAATTGGAAAAAAAAGAGGGATGCCTGGATATTGTAGCAGTCACAGAAACATGGTACACAGAGAACCATGACTGGGATGTTAACATACCAGGGTACACAACCTACAGGAGAGACAGGAAGGGGAGAAGAGGGGGAGGGGTAGCTCTCTATGTAAGGGAAGGGATAAAAACAACTGAACAAAAGAGCAAACTGGGAGGAGAAGAGGCACTGTGGGACACCTTGCAGACTGGAAATGGCACCACAAACCACACAGAGGTTGTATACAGACCCCCATGTCAGGGGGAGGAAATGGACAAGGATATGATAGAAGGCATCCTTAGGGTGGCAGAGAAAGGGGAGATACTATTGATGGAAGATCTGAGTATGCCAGATGTTAACTGGAGCACATTTTGCTGCAGCCACATCCAAGAGCAGCGCCATTCTCAATGCCCTACAGGTGGCATGCTTCAGACAGCTAGTTTTGGAACCCACTCGTCGTGTGGGAGCAACATGAGACCTCATACTCTCAAATGGGGACAGTGAGAGGATCTCAGATCTAGAAGTGGGTAGCCATCTGGGAACAAGTGACCACCAAACAGCGTGGTTCAAGATAAACTCAGCTACAGAGTCAAACCATACCAAAGTGAGGGTACTGGACTTCAGGAGGGCTGACTTTTGCAAGATGGAAGAGTGCCTTAGAAAAGCACTAGCAAACAGGCTAGAAGGAGGGGTAGAGCAACAATGGGGAAACATCAAAAACTGCCATCACAGAGGCAACAAGCCTTTGTGTGAAGCAAATAAACAAATCAAAATGAAAGAAAAAGCCACTATGGTTCTCAAAAGAGGTGGTGGGGAAGATCAGGGAGAAAAAGGCAGCATTCAGAAAGTATAAGGAAACACAGAAGGAGCAGGACAGAGAGCTGTACCAGTTAAGGCAGAAGGAAGCAGGGAGGGAAGTCAGAATAGCAAAGGCCCAAACTGAGGAAAAGATAGCCAACTCATTTAAGAAAGGGGATAAAACCTTTCATAGGTACATCAGGGAGTGTAGAAAGACAAAGGGAGGGCTAGTGAGGCTGAATAGAATGGACGGTGGGTGGGCAGAGAGGGACAGTGAAAAAGCAGGGATACTAAATGAATACTTCTGCTCAGTATTCACAAAAGAGGAGGAGGAGGGGGAGGTGCCTAATCCAGTTAACAGAAGCACTTTGGATAGGGGGCTCAATCCCAGTCCTTTCACAGAAGAGATGGTTCTGAAAGAACTCCTAAAACTGAAGGTGGACAAAGCAATGGGGCCTGACAGAATTCACCCAGAATTCTAAAAGAATTAAGGGGAGAACTAGTGAAACCACTGACTGACTCCCCTTTTTAACAAATCATGGGAGGATGGCGTGGTACCTGAGGGCTGGAGGAAGATGGATGTGATTCCCCTTTACAAAAGTAGGGCCAAGACAGAGGCAGGAAACTACAGACCTGTCAGTTTGACCTCTGTGGTAGGGAAAGTGATGGAATCACTTCTGAAGGAAAGAATTGTTGAGTACCTAGAGGCCAGTGGGGCACAGGACACAAGGCAGCATGGGTTCACAGCGGGAAGGTCATGTCAGAGGAATCTAACTGATTTCTTTGACTGGGTGACCAAAGTAGTAGATCAGGGAGGGGCTGTGGACATGGCCTACTTAGACTTTAGCGAGGCATTTGACACAGTCCCACACAAAAGATTAATAGTCAAATTAACCAGCCTGGGAGTGGGTCCCAGGGTGGTAGCCTGGGTAAAACATTGGCTGGACAACAGGACACAGAAGGTAATTGTAAATGGAGTCCACTCTGAAGAAAGAGGGGTTACTAGTGGGGTACCGCAGGGTTCAGTACTGGGTCCAGTCCTTTTTAATGTCTTTATAAGTCACATTGCAGAGGGACTGGAAGTAAAAGTATGCCTCTTTGCAGATGACACAAAGATCTGCAACAGGGTTGATACACACTGAGGCGTGGAAAGAATGAGAAGGGACTTGGCAAGGTTGGAGGAATGGTCAGAAGTATGGCAAGTTGGATTCAATGCAAAGAAGTGCAAAACAATGCACCTGGGAAACAACAACTCAGGGGAAGATTACACAATGTGGGCGGAGGTAGTAACAACAACAAAAATGGAAAGGGACCTGGGGGTAATCATATCAGATAACCTTAAGGTTAGCAAGCAATGTGAGAAGGCAGTAGGTAGCGCTCAGGGAATACTGGGATGCATAGGGAAAGGCATCACCAGCAGAAAACAGGAAGTTGTTATCACTCTGTACAGACAGTTGGTGAGACCCCATCTGTAGTACTGCGTCCAGTTCTGGAAACCACATCTCCACAAGGACATAGACAGGATAGAGGCAGTTCAGAGGAGGGCAACTAAAATGGTGCAGGGTCTGCAAGAAAAGCCATATGACGAAAGACTAAAGGAGCTTAATATATATACCTTTGAGGAAAGGAGGGAGAGGGGACATGATAGAAATTTTTAAGTACCTCAGTGGAATCAACAAAGTCCAAGAGGGTAGCATCTTTCAGAAAAAGAGATGTACAAGAACAAGGGGACACAATCTGAAGGTAGAGGAGGGACGATTCAGGGGCAATATGAGGAAGTATTTTTTCACAGGGAGGGTGGTTGATGTATGGAACATCCTTCCTGAGGAGGTTGTGGGTTTAAAACTGTGAGACAATTCAAGAATGCATGGGAAAGACATAAGGCAATTTTTGTGGGGGACAGGAAGAAATAGACTGTTGGTTAACTAGGATCTGCAGCTTATCCTGTAGGTAGGAAAATGGGCAGACTAGGTGGGTCATGCGGTCCTTATCTGCTGTCAAAGTCTATGCTTCTATGTTTCTATGTAGAGCCATTGAACTTAGAGAAGCCTGGGAAAGAGAACTATCCATCTCCATCCCGGAGGACTCCTGGGATAAGCGATTCCAGATAGGGTGGAGGATAACCTCTCCAGACTGGAGGGAATACTTTTGGAAAATCATTAACATGATTCTTCATACTCCCTCAGTCACCAAACACTTTCAAGCAACTTTTTCAGACAGATGCTGGTGGCAGTCCAGGAACAAAGGGACACATTCCCATATCTTCTGGGAATGCCCAGTTATTAGAGTTTTTCCGGGTAAGGTCAAGGAAAAAGTGACTCAGATACTGTTAGTGGATATCCCCACAGACTTCCTGAATTGGCTACTGGGATTCCAGTGGTGTTGGACCTTCCCCCCTGTCGAAGGAAACTAGGCTTAATTTTCATAGTAGCAGCACTAAAATGTCTCACCTCTCACTGGTTGCAGCACAGCCCCCCAACCATAGAGGAATGGTATTAAAGAATTAAACAAATACAGGAGATGGAGAGGCTAATGACAAGAATACACTGCAGAGAAGAAAAATACCTTGAAATATGGGATCCCTGGTTGAAATGATCTATAATGTATCTCCCAGGTTGAAAGGTTATATAAAGATATCTCGGGAGGCAGAATCTTCAAGAGAAGACCCCAAAGCTAAGAATGACCAGACAGGACCCTCCCAACCCCATGACTTACTAACATGTATCTCCCCTTTGGAGGGAATTCAGTTTGGGTCCACGCTTTAATACAGCCTTAGACTCAGAAAGGATTCAGACCTTCTGCCCACCCCCCATACCTCCATGAGAGAAAAGGATAACATCAATAACAAGTTTTATAAATGAGAGGAAAAATAAATAAATAAACTCCTTTATTTTTCAGCCATTGATAATGAAATTAGGACACCCCAGGCAATAGTTTTCGAAAGTTGTTTCTCTTTTTTTTTACTTGTTAACTTGTAAAAATGAACACAGTAAAGTTGAGTAGCTGCAAGTAGCTTATTGCATATTTGTGTTCTTCATTTACTTTATGATTGTAGATAGAGTCATGGTTGAATCTGGAACAATGTGCATGTCTTCCTTTGTGACAATGGATGTGTAAGATTCTGCTACATGTCACACCTTAAGTCTTGAATAAAACTGAGTTGCAAAAAAAAGAAACATAGACTTTGACAACAGATAAGGACTGCTTGGAATACCCAGTCTGCCCATTTCCATACCTATTGGATAAGCTGCAGATCCTAGTTAACCAACTGCCTACTTCTTCCTACCCCCCACTAGAATTGCCTTATGCCTGTCCCATGCATTCTTCAATTCCCCCACTGTTTTTGACCCCATGACCTCCTCAGAAAGGACATTCCATGTGTCCACCAGCCTCTCCATGAAACAATACTTCCTCACATTGCCCTTGAGCCATCCCTCCTCTATCTTCAAACTGTGACCCACTTGTTCTTGTACATCTCTTTTTCTGAAAGTTGCTACCCTCCTGGACTTTGTTGATTCCCTTGAGGTACTTGAACATTTCTATCATGTCCCCCCACTTCCTCCTTTCCTCGAGGGTATACATATTAAGTTCCTTTAGTCTCTCTCTTTGTATGGCTTCTGATGCGAACTCTGCACCATTTTAGTTGCCCTCCTCTGGACTGCCTCAATCCTGTCTATGTCCTTGTGGAGATGGGATCTCCTGAACTGCATGCAGTACTCCAGATGGGTTCACACCAGCTGTCTGTACAGAGGGACAACAACTTCCTGTTTTCCATGTGATGATGCCTATTTCTATACATCCCAGTATCCCCCCAGCCCTCCTTACTGCCTTCTCACATTGCTTTCTTACCTTTAGGTCATATGATATGACTACCCCAGGGTCCCTTTCCATTTCTGTTGTTTATGTCTATTACAAACATACAAAACTGCCAGCAGAAAAGGCCATTTGGTCTATCGAGTATACTCAATTTTGCAGCTAGCACTCCTTCTCTGCAGCAGCCCCTCCAACCCTACCCCCTCAGATTACCCTCCCTTTTGCCCTATTCCAGCTCCTCTTGAAGCATCCCACTGTTTTACAGGCCACTACCACTGTCAGTAGTGCGTTCCACTCTGCTACCACCCTTTCAGTAAAGAAATGCCTCCTCATCTCCCTCCTAAACCTTCCACCTGCCAGTCTCATGCCATGACCCCAAGTGTCTCTCCCCACCCTCCCCTTGAACACTCCCTTCATGCCTGTCCTGTTTATTCCTCTCATGTACTTCAAGGTCTCAATCATATCCCCCCATCCCTCCTCTCCTCCAGAGAGTACATGTTCAACGCCCTCAGTCTAATCTCATATGGTAACTCTCCCAGACCCATGATCATTTTTGTTGCTCTGTGTTGCACCCCTTCCAGCAATCTAATGTCCCTCTTTAGGTAAGGGCACCAAAACTGAACGCAGTACTCCAGGTGGGGTCTGACCAGTGATCTGTATAATGGCAGAATCACCTCCCTCCTCCGAGAGGTTATACCCCTTGCAATACAACCCAGCATCTTGTTGGCCACTGCTGCTGCTTTCCTACACTGTGTTGAGTTGTTCATTGCTCCCATAATGAACACCCCCAGATCTTTCTCCTCCTCAGTCACAGCTAGCTGCACTACCCTGATGGTAGCTCCTCTTTGGATTCTTTGCCCCGAAATGCAGCACCTTGCATTTTATGGCATTGAAACCAAGTTGCCCGGTGTCAGACCATGTCTCTAGCCTTGTTAGATCTTCCTGCAATCCCTGCCATCCCCTTGGTCATCCACCACTGCTCCCATCTTGGTGTCATCTGCAGATAGACTGATCTTGCTATTTATGTCTACTGAGATGTCTGCAATAAATACCCCAAATAATACCGGCCCCAGCACTGACCCCTGTGGGACACTGCTCATCACTCCCCTTGGGGATGATAATTCACCTCCCACTACCACCCTCTGCTGCCATCCCTGCAACCAGTTCTCCACCCATCCCACCAATTTTGCCCCTGCCTCTGTGCCCCTTTGCTTACATGCTAGTTTCCCATGTGGCACTGAGTCAAATGCCTTACTGAAGTCCAGGTACAGGACATCCACTGCATGCCCTGTGTCCATTTCCTTAGTCACCCAGTCATAGTAGTCCACTAGGTTAGTCTGGCAGGATCTTCCCTTGACAAAGCCATGCTGCCAACTGCCCTGCACCCCACTGACCTACAGCATGGTCACCAGCCTCTCCTTCAGGATTGTTTCCATCAGTTTCCCCACTATGGATGTGAGACTCACTGGTCTATAGTTCCCTGGTTCATCTTTAGTACCACTCTTATGGAGTGGAACCACATGGGCTATCATCCAATCCTGAGGTACACACCCTGAGTCTAGAGAGGTATTAAATAGGTCTGCCAATGGGCCTGCCAGGACCTCTACCAACTCCTTCAGTACCCTGGGGTGTATGCCATCTGGTCCCGGTGCCTTGTTCACCCTCAATGCCCTTAACTCCTCTAGCACTCTACCTTTTGTGATTTCCCCATCTGTCACCCCTCCCCTTCTGATCCTATCCTCCCCACAGCCTTATGTATTCCCCCCCTTTCTCCTTAGTAAAAACCGAGCAGAAGTAGCCATTAAATGCTTCTGCCTTTTCATCCCCTTTTTTCCACCCATTCCCCCTCCTTCTTAATCCTTACTATTTGGTCCTTACAACCCCATTTCTCCCTGATGTACCTGAGGAATTCTTTTTTCCCCCTCTCTAATTTCCTTCTCCAACCTGAGCTCCCTTGATGCCTTTGCTGCCCTTACTTCCCTGGTCACCTCCTTTGCTTCTTTCAGGTAGTCCTCCCTGTCCTCCCCTCCCTGTTCTCCTGTATATCCTATAGGTGATTTATGTCCATATTAGGCATTCGTGTCCATATTATTGGTATACACCCCCATCATCGACATTTCGGCATCGGAGTCTCCTATAGCGACAACAGTGCCACGTCACTGTAGGGAACCCACTGGAACCCGGCACTGTCTGTCGGGGTCCAGCACCTCCCCCCCCCCCGAATCAGCTCTGACTTGGAGTGGAAAATCCTAACTGGGGGAGGTGCGGGGGCAAAGCCCCCAAAGAAAACACTTGTGTGCTTTGGAAACCGGCAGCCAACTGCAAAATGCAGTTGTCCTGCTGGTTTTGCTGTCAGGTCATTCGACAAATACTTTGTCGATGACCCGTTCGTTGTGGATCCCATATTATTATTTATGTCTAAATGGAGGTCCTGAACTGATGTGCAAGCCCACAAGAGGGATCTCAGTGAAGTCAGAAAAGGAGAGTCCTGTAGGATGGTGCTATTCAACCTCTAGCTAGATCTTCCCAGCAAAAGAGATAAGTCAAGTGAGAAAACACAATTCAATAGGCAATGATCAGAACACTCAATGGGACAGGTTGTGGCCGACTTAAGGGAAACTTTACGAGAAACAAACATATATTCAATGTGAGTAGCATAGTGTGCCCGGTGGTATGTAAAACCACTAGAAGCATGCAATGCATGAAATGTATCAACCAGGCGTGACTCAGAACATAATTCATGGAGACACAGGGATTCAAAAAATAATTTCGTGGTTCGAGCCCCTCCATCCCGTAGGTGGAGCAGGCAATTGAAATCTCCACCAAATATAATAGTCTTGAAGTTACATAAATAAGGCTGAATGAACTTAAACAAAGCAACCCTGCCAAATTTTGATTGAGGGGCCTAGATAACAATCTGCTATAAAGCTGAGCGATCAATACAACAATCAAGTAACAGAGCCCAATCTGGTTGCACATCTAGAACCCTAGAAACTATGGAAGTAGGATTGTTACACAAAACAACAACTCCAAAGCAAGAGTCAGTGCCAAGAGAAAACAAGCATTTGTCAATGCCAAATGTAGTCGCGCTGGCATTAGTAGTGCAGTGCGGGAAAACATTTTGGGCAGGATGTGAAAAATGACAGCTGTACAGTTCATAAGGAGGTATAAAAAAATGCCAGTGTTGTGTGTGTGGCATGTAAATATAGCAAATTAGCGAAGTTACACGGGTGCATGGGAAATGTACAACGCACGCTTGGAACACAGTCATTTTGTGGGCGTTTGGCACCAAATTTTCAGCATAGGCATTTTAGCACCTCTGCTCATGTACAGTGTCACTGTTATTTCCTCAAACTGTCCCAAAAAGTGATTCCACACAGCGACCGCGCTATTCTGCGCCGGCAGTGCGAAAACACATTTTGGGCTGGATATGTGAAATGACAGCTGCACTGTTCATCAAGAGGTGTGGAAAAATGATAATGGTGAAACTCCAGAGTGAAAATATTACAAATGCACGACGTTACAAGCATGCGTGCAATCTGCCAATGCACGCTCGTAACACAGTAATTTTATGGAGTATTGTCACCAAATTTTCAACATAGGCATTTTAGGACCTCTGCTCATGAACTGTGTCACTGTCATTTTCATAATGTGGCCCGAACACTGATTTCCCACAGCCGACCGCGCTATTGTGTGCCGGAAGTGTGGAACACATTGAGCAGGATGTGAAAATGACAGCTGTACTGTCTTACAAGGAGGTACAAAAATGACAATGTTGAAAATCTGGCATGAAAATATTGCGAATTTAGAAGTTACGAGCCTGCGTAGCACCAGCGCAACGCACGCTAGTAAAACAGTCATTTTTTTGGATTTTTTCCATCAAATTTGCAACATAGGCTTTTTGAGAGGCAACCTCATGAACACTGGCACTGTTGTTTTGTTACTCAGTCCCAAAAGGTGATTCCATGCAGTGACTGCGAAATCACCTTTCGAGGCCGATTAACGCCATGACAGTGATAGAATTCATGAAGAGGGGTCCCAAAAAACCCCATATTGAAAATTTGGTGCCAAAATTCAAAAAAATGCCCGAGATATGCAGCAAAGTTGAAAAACCCTATTCATTCCATTATACAGCTTACCAGCATTTCCTCAGTTAGCGGTCAGCTTTGAAGAGTGCAGACGTGTTCCCGGTCCACCGAAGATTGTCGCGCCAGACTCCAGAGGTAAGTATGGGGTGAGGGGGAGTGTGTGTGGGGAGACAGGGTGCGCAGTGGGTGGGTGCGGGTTGTGGGGGGGGGCCTGGAAGAGCTCCAAGGGATCATTTCCTTCTTTACAGGGCGAAAAAAAAATAAAAGACATTGGGGGACCGTTTTCCTGTTTAACAGGTGCTTTGGCATGCTGGGGTGGGCTCCGAGTGTGCCACCTGTGTGTGTGTGTGTGTGTGTGTGTGTGTGTGTGTGTGTGCATTAGCCGATGGAGGATTGGGCACCCCCATCAGCAAACAAGGAAAGGAAGGGGGGCTGCAGGAGCCAAGGGGGATTGGGCACCCCTCAGCTATACAAACAGAAGGTGGATGACATTATGCCAACAGGGAGGGGGCTCCCCCTCGGCAATCAAAAACTGGGAGGAGTTACACGATGCTGATGGAATTAAGCACCCCATCAGCAAAGAGAAACTGTTGGTGTGGGAGGGTGCATGATACCGAGGGGATTGGGCAGCCCTCGGCAATCAAAAAAGGGGAGGGGGTGTTACACAATGCCGATGGGAATTAGGCACCCCCATCGGCACACAATAAAGGAAGAAGGGTTTGCACGCAACAGCGGCAGTCACTGCCACCATGTTGCCTGCACTTAGGGAGAGGCTTGCTGTGGTCACGCTGCATGACAGCTTCGCTCTCATTGCAGCAGACCTTTTGATTGATCTCTTCACCTCATTAACCAGGCAGGGTGTCGGCCCCTGCTGCTGGCTGATTGGGGAATGCAGGACGCACCTGCTGGTGTGTGCCCTGCATTCACCCAACAGCGACCGCGCCTCCAAAGCTGCACTGTCCCAAGATGTTGGCGGCACAAGCTCACCAACATAAAAAGGAGACACCAGAAGTCCAGAGTCTTTGCGTAGTTGCAGTATCAGCCAAGGTGCGCAACCTAGTGTCCTGCACAAAAAGTAACTCAGCACCAAAATTCCACAAGACTTGCAAGGCCACCTTCCTATGGAAGAGGTTGTAAATGCTGTTAACATTCAATGATGTCACCCGCATGCCTGGGGAGAGAAGGAAAACAGTCTAGATATCAGAGAGGCCCATAATGGAGACTAAGGCAGCTGAGTAGATTTCTTTTTAAATTTAACCTTGGCTCATTGAGAGGGGCCATATTTTCTTTTATGAGGTTTAACTCAGTGTGGAGTATCATGTTCAGTGTCCAGAGAACTGGCCAAATCCAATGACATGGTGGAAGAGGCAGCAGAATCTTTATCGGCATCAGTGTCACCTCAGCATCCACATTAATAAATACAGCACTCCAGATCATTCAATTCAAAAGTGCAAAATATTTATTTTCAATAAATAAATAATTGAAAAATACTTACAAAAAAGAAAGCAGTGACAGTTATATTTCTCACAATCTGGAAACCCAGTAAACATTTAAGAAGCCATGTTCAACACACACAGTGACTTAAAGCCCCTGCGCTCCGGGGTATCAAACCCCTTCCTTAGGAGGCATGGCTTAACAAAGTGATCTCAGTTCCTTTTCATACTCCCCACCACACGTGCAAAGTATTAATTAATTAATTCAACCCTATTACTTTCATTTACATCTATACAGAGTGCCGCCATCAGACACTTATAGTCTGTATTGTGGACAGCTCTCATTAGTGTTCTCAGTGCATGAAATTCTGTTAAAACAACAGTTTATTTACTGGAAATTTCCAAAGTCATGTATTGATCACACTGCTGTCCACAAGAGACCCCAAACAGTGCCCATCGTAGGCTGTCTCCACGAATACAAACCTTTGTAAACAAAATATTTCTTCTTATTCTCATTTTTATTTTATTGTGTTTTCCTACTAAACTTTGTAAACACAAGGAGAGAAGAAAACTAAGAAATGGGGGGAAAAAATAAAAATATCAAAAATCACCCCAACTCCTGGTGGGGATAAGAGGGTGAAATCTGTTCTGAAGGGGAAGATCCCCAAAAGAGGCCATCTGGGGGTCAGCTTGTAGTGTCTGATTCCATAAAGAACTCCAATGAGGCACATTAGTGAAGGCTGGTGGTGGAGGCATGGAAGAGATGTCAGGAAGGCTGGAAGGCACCAAGGGAGCCTCAACCACACAAGCAGGAGTAGAAAGAGAATCTGGCAAGGCAGAAGACAAAATGGCCAAGTCCAGCAGTGCTGTAAGAGAGAAAGCTGTAGATACAGGTTCCAAAGAGGGCTGTGCAGAGAGCAAAGTATCTGGGGGTGTCAGACTGGGCAACTCTGAAATTAATCCAGCTCCAGAGGGTAAGACGGGATCAAGTGAGCTCTCATGCGAGGACACAGCCATGATATTGTGGGTTGCCCAGGGACAATCAAGGAAGGAGTGACCCACTATATGACATAGCTTGCACTTAAGCCGATTGGTACATTGAGCAGCTATGTGTCCATGTTCAAGACACAGGATACAAAGCCTTTGGTCACACGCATTACTAAGATGAAAAAGTGAGCCAAACTTAAAACAGGGCTTTGGCTGCCCAGAGTAAAAACATATACCATGATCACGAATGATGAAGAAGCTGTTTGGGAGATGAGTGAGCTCTGCATCTATGGCTCAGAGCTGCACCTTATATCTCCACCCACCAGTCCAGATACCATATATATCCAGTATCAATTTGGGGTGTTCCAACACTTCACAATATCACTTCAGCCAATAAGTGACGTTCTGTACAGCCACTCCTTCATTCCAAAACATGATTATGACAATGCGAGTAGTAGGTCTTGTAAGGTGAAAGGCTTGAAAAGGCAACCGAAGTTCAGAATAATGCAGAATGTTGTACTTTGTCCAGAAATGATCCAGTGAGGAATGAAGTTGAAAGCTAATGTCATAAATAGTGAACCAGAGACATAGATGATGGCAAAAATATCACCTAGCACAGAACCCATGGATTCCTTTAGTAGCTTTTCCACAAGGAAGGAGAGGTCTGGAGGGAGTTCCTCAGATCCAGTATAAGTTGAACTGCATTCCTCCAGGGTGCAAGAGCTGGATGAGCAGCAGATAGATCCAAGAGCTTAAATGGGGCCTCTTGGGAAGACCCAGATGTCCCCGAAGGTGCAGAGCCCTCAGATAGAGGGGCAGTACCTTGGGAGTTACCAGGGTTGCTAAGACAAGGGTACCAGTGCCAGAAGATGGAAAAACTCTCACTCTAAGTTCCACAGGCTTTTCAGTCAGGGAGTGAGTAGAGGGGGGTAAATCAGTGCCATGTGGGTCAGATGTCTCACAAGTGTCAAATTTGTAAGCAGGCAGTAATGCAGGGTCAGGAATCCAGGAACTGATGTCGGGTCCCAGGATCCACCTAGCCTTCTAAAGAGCCACCACCGGGCTCCAACCAGGCATAGAATTAATTACTGGAGCAACAATGGCTTGAGAAGGAAAGGAAACAGTGTCCTCAGGGGCATGCTCAATACCGGTGAGAACACAGGCAAAGCAGGGCTCGGTCCAGGAATAGAATATGGTGGGGTAAGGGGAGCCCAGGAAATTGTAGATGACCGCAAATGTTGGGACAGAGGTGTAGAAGGAGCAGTCATAGGTGGCTGAAATGAAGTTGTGCCCACATGGTCAGCATCTGCAGGAGAGGAAAGGAGAGGCAATAGGAACAGAGATGGACTGCAAGAGATAGGAATCCCAGTCTGTTGGGACACTGGCAATGCCTTCCCTGAAACAGCAGAGGCCATCGGCTATTGAAACAAAAACTGTCCTGGCAGTTGTTTTTTGTGTCCACCAGAAAGATCCATTGGCACTTCCTTAAAACCCTGGAGCTGAGGAAAGAAATTTGACCCCAAACATGCAGTGTCCTGTCTTGCAGCAGGCTCAAACTGTACCGGCAGGCTAGCAGTAAGGGGGGGGGGGGGCATCCAGACTTTGAAAACAGTACAGCCCTTGAAACTGGCAAATGTGCTGAGGAGGAATCCATAAGCAAGGCAGGTACCATAATGTCAGGCCAGTGCCCCAAACTGGCACGCGAAGTCAATTCTGCCCCTGCACCTTCTTCCACTCCAGCTGAGACACTGATGGTCCATTCATGGCAAGGAAGAGCTGTTAGAGGAGTGGCAGACTGCGGGCTCAATCCAGCATGAACAAATGTCAAAATCACAGGCAGTTTCGAAAGCCCCACAGCAACCAAGCCAGAATCCTCACAGGAGAGGGGTGGAAATACAAATGGTTCAGCGTCATGGGCCAACCCTCATCAAGCCCAGAGAGATAGCTTAAACCTTTAAACAATACTATGAAAATCTCTACTAACCAGATAGAGGGACTGCCTGATCCTACTCTCATTGACCAGTTTTGGAACTGGTTTCCCTACCCACCCTCACTCAGGCCTAGCAGAAGGTCTTAAATGCCCCTACCTCAATTATAGAAGTTAGATGTGTTATAGAGCAATTATCTAAAGATAAAGCCCCAGGCCCAGACGGGTTTAACAATTCCTTCTACCGGCCTTTGTAGAAGAACTAGCCCCCTTTCTCTCACAGTTTTTCAACTCATTACAACCTTGTGGCATCTCCGATTTCTCACTTACTCAAGCCTGGGTCTCAGTCATCCCAAAACCAGGCAAGTCACCTTAAGCCCCAGGTAATTACCGCCCCATCTCATTGCTGAATTTTGATGTAAAGATCTTAGTAAAATCTTGGCAAACTGACTTCACCAGGTCTGGCAATGCCTAATAAGTCATTCCAGGTGGGCTTTGTAGCAGGGAGGCTCTCCTCAGATCACACACATAAGATACTTCATCTTATAGCATCAGCAGGCGACAGACCCATTCCCTCTGTCTTAGTTTCGCTAGACGCTGAAAAGGCATTCAACAGAGTATGCAGGCCTTTTCTCTTTGCGGTGCTGTGTAGATTCCACTTCCCCTCTTCATTTTGCGATTGGCTAGGAGTACTGTATTCATGCCCTATGGCCAGAGTTCACTGTAACGGGGTTCTCTTCACCCCATTTTCTCTTTCTCGAGGCACTGGACAGGGCTGTCCCCTTTCCCCATTCCTCTTTAATCTTTACTTAGAACCCCGATCCGCTCCTTGCAATCAAGTAAAGAAGTTCAGGGCATTCAAGTAGGCCAGGTCTCATTCTCTCTATCTGAATACGCGGATGATCTTCTGTTGCACCTTGAAAACTCCCAGAAGTCAATGCCCGCAGCGGTGTAAATTATTAACCAGTTCTCAATGGTCTCGGGGTACAAACTAAATTTAGAAAAATCCAGTGTTATGCCCCTTAATCACCTTGTCCAGAGACACTGGATTACTAATTTAGGTTTGACATGGGAATCCACGGCTCTCACCTACCTCTGCATTAAACTCCCACTCAACCTTACTCATTTGGTCAAACTCAACCTTTCCCCAATTTGTCATGCTATAAAAGCAGACTTACTAAGATGGCAACATCTTCCCCTTTCTCTGCAGGGACGCATAAACATGATCAAAATGAACATTTTGCCATGACTATTATTCCCACTTAGTATGATATGCCTGTATCTTACTAAAAGATGGTTCTTCAAACTGCAATCTATGCTATCTGACTTTTTATGGCAGGGGAAAGTGATGCAGTGGGCATGCTCCAAACTGACTTTCCCGAAAGAGGTGGTCAGCCTTCATCTTCCTAACTTTTTCCTGTATTACTGTGTGATTCATTGTAGCAAAATTTTCAGATGGGGCTCCTATCATGCTGGTGACTCCATCACCAAGTATCTCCCCCAATGGCTATCTTTAGAACAACAACTTCGCTGGATCCAAGGCATAGACTTAAAATCCCTTCTTTATGCTAAACCATCAGACCTGCCCCATACCTTAAAGACTCCCCCTCTGTGGTGGTCTATTATGGTGCATCACCAAATCAATTCCTTCCTACCCCTGTGTCTAAATAAGGATCTAGACCAGCCAGTACTCAGTAATCCGCATTTTAAGATTGCAGGCAGCGTCATCCCAGAAGCTTTTTGTCCAAATTTATGGGGAGATCCAGTCTCTACCCTGCTAGTGGATGGTAACTTAAGTTCAGTAAGAGATCTTTAGATCAATTTCTTGACTCCCCCACTGCATGCCTTTAAATACTTATAGCTGAGGAAGGTACTCACCTCTTTTCTGGGCCCACCTTTGTGGCGGCACTCAGTAAACCACCTGAAACAATCCTTAATTGAAACAGCCTCCCAACCACATGTGATCTCCCTGTTCTATAAAATCTTACAGACACACAAGCCTTATTCACCCCAGGGTATTTGCTTTTACTGGCAGCAAGAACTAAACCTAACTATAGAGGACAAAGAGTGGAAAAGGGTATGGAAGAGACTATATAAGTACATAAAACAAGATCTGTTAAGTCCCCTGCAATTCCGCATCTTACATAACACATACTTCTCCCGGCCCACCTTCACCGGATGGGGAAATTGGATTCTCCTTTATGCATGTCCTGTGGAAAAATGGAGAGGATGACCAAACATCCCTTTTGGGAATGTGACCTGGTTGTTCCCCTTTGGCAGAGAATCATGGGGTGTCTGGATCCAATGCTTGGTTTAGAGCTCTGTTTCACTCTGCAGATCTACTTACTGGGTCTGTTTCCTACTGATATGCTGGATGACAGCAAGGTACTCATGGCTTTTATTTTGGCAGTGGCAAAACTGGTCATCGCCCATCATTGGATTGACCAAGAAAGTCAACACTTTCATGAATGGCATGCAGAAATACTCCAAGCATTGGAGCTAGAGAAGCAGATAGCTCAACAGTATGATTGCCAAAGGATTTTAGCAACACATGGGGCCAACTATTGGCTCTGATACCCATTTTACACAATAGTCGGGTGCCCACATGACCATTGGGAAGGTCGAGGGTACCCATAACTCTTAAGTTATGGGGGCCTTGACTTTTTATGGCCCAAAGGCCAATAGGTTTGCCCCAGCCTCCATTCAACAAGTAATATATAGTGTATATTATCACCTCTATCCTCTCATTATTTAATATATGCTCCAGGTAGGGTGGGGTGGAGGAGGAGGGTTGGGGGAGGGCTAGAGGGGATTAAATATTTAAGTCAGATAAGTTTCATTTATTGTTACCATGCCTCCTGCTGATAACTCTGTAACTTCTTGATCTTGGAGGACCTTTATTTTTCCTGTAGCTAGCTCACTAGTTTAAGTTACAGTTTTGTAGCCTTTATTGTACTCATTTATGTCCAAAAGGGGCAACTACTCATAATTGTTGATTGTTTTTCTTTTTCTTTATCTCCTTTGTAAAGTTGTAAAATACATAAAATCAATAAAGTATATTAAATTGAAAAAAAATGAGTCAATGTCAGAAACAGCACCAGGAGGACTGGTCGGGGAATTGTCCTGGTCACCAGTATCCATTAAGGTGAGCAGCTAGGTACATTGTGTGCTGATTTCCAATATCAGTAAAGAATCAATAGTTGTATCTGCAAGTGGTGGTTCCCTTAAAGCAGTGTCCTGGTCAATCCCAGAAAAAGAGTCAGACACTGAAACCAGTGATGAAGTCTGCCATGAGGGTAATGAGGAAAGAGGCATTGAGTGCTCTATAGCTTGAACTGCATAATCCATTTCCATAGGTTCCAAAAGAGAAGGCTGGCAGAACTCCGTTGCAGGCAGCAGCACCCCTCCTTCCACACCAACACTCAGGTCAGCCATCTTGTAGATGGCCAACAGTTCCCCCTATAGGGAGAGTAGGGGAGGTTTTTATTGAGAAAATTATACATCACATAAGGTCAAAAATTCACAACATACATAAATACAGATGTTCAAAAATTGCCTACTAATAAATACAGGGAGAGAAAAAATCTTCCCAATTTAACAGTGAAAAGACAGAAAATAGTAAATTATCATGTAATTATGACACCCATCCTAAATGCTACGAGCCTGGGAACAAGAACAGTGACCTCCAGGCTCTAGTGGCAGACACAAAGGTTGATATGGTAGCTATTACTGAAAGCTGGGCCATGGACAACAATGAATGGAACCTGGTCATCCCAGGCTACACACTGTTCAGAAGGGACAGACAGGTGGGGGAGAGGTGGAGGGGGTTGCCCTCTATGTGAGGGAGGGCATCATAGAAATGGAGGATGAAAGCACTAAGGCTTGGGGGGGCTTGGAGTCACTCTGGGTCCACTTAGCCACCAATACAGGAAAGAATTTGGGGAGAGGGAAAAGATGAACAATTAGCTGAAGAGTAACAAATGATGGCTGGTAAAGATGACCTAGTGGTGGTTGGGGACCTTAACCTACCAGATGTGAACTAGAATATCCCAGCAGCCAAGAGCTCCAGAAGCCAGGCTTTACTGGACACATTCCAGGACTGCCTGCTGTCTCAACTAGTGAAGGACCATATCAGGGAGATGCCATCTTGGATCTGATCCTCACAAACTCTGAAGAAATTAGATCTGTGAGGGTGGAAGAACCCTTGGCCAAATAGCGATCACAATATAGTCTGGTTTGAAATAACCACAGGAACTACTAAAACCACCTCAAGCACGGAGTTGCTGTGCTTTCAGAAGACTGATTTTGGTAAATTAAGGCAAGTAGTGAGGGATAAGTTAATAAACATCCGAGACAAGCCAGACGTAGAGAAAATATGGAAAGATATTAGGAATACCATTTTAGAGGCAATAAGACTCTGCATCAGAACTACAAGAAAGAAAAATAGGTTGAAAAGATCACTGTGGTTCTCCCCTCCAGTAAGAAAGGCAATCAGGGCCAAACGGAATGCATATAAATGGTTCAGGCAACATAAAGGGGACAGGGAGTGGGAGGATTTCACTCAGAAAAGTAAGGAGGCCAAGAAAATAGTGAGGGAGGTCAAGGCAGCAAAAGAGCTGCAAATTGCTTGTGGAGTCATATCGGGAGAAAACCTTTTTCCGCTTTATCAGTGAATACAGGAAGAAGGGGGAGGAATTGTAAGGTTAAAAGTGTGGGATGAGGCTCTGGAGGACAGCGGACAAAAAGCAGAGGCCCATATCCTGGTGGAAGCAAGCAATTTCTAGAGCAGCTTCTTTCTATTGGGTGATTTATTGGAGGAAGAAAGCTCTTCCCTGTTTCTGTCAGATTTGGGGGTTATGATTGACCTCAATGGGTTCTACAAATGGGGATTTGACAGGGTGCACTCTTTAGTATGTTATAGATCTTATTTTGTTGTGTGGAAGGTAGATGTTTCCTCTCATATTTTTGCTGTCTTTTTGGTATGATTACAGAATGTTTTTCCTAACTTCTGTATATAGCTATTGCTGTAGTTTTCTTTCGTTGAGCAGCCCTATTATTGATGTTTGGTGTTCTGATTTGTTTGTTGTATTTTTGTGCTTTGGTCTATTCCTTAACTTTCAAAAAAACAGTTTAAATAACAAAAAAAAAACAAAAAGAAAAGCAGAGACCCTAAATGAATACTTTTTCTCGGTATTCAGGAGGGAGAATAGGGGCCCACTGCCAGTCAGCGGTATCAGAGCCAAGACCAGAGGGGTTCAGAGAATGTGCATCCAGGAGTTCACCACAGACAGGATTTGGAAGGGCCTTTCAGATATCAGACCCGGCAAGACCTCTGGCCCTGATGGTTTACACCCTAGAGTGCTCAGAAAGCTTGAAGAAGAGCTAGTAGCACCTCTCGCGCACCTATTCAACAGGTCACTGGTGTCAGTGGTAGTTCCAGGTGACTGGAGGGTGGCTGATGTGGTGCAACTGCACAAGAATGGAGACAGGGAAGATACAGGTAACTATAGGCCAGTCAGCCTCACATCAGTAGAGGGTAAACTTACGGAGGCCCTTATCAAGCAAGAACTAGTGGAACACCTTGAAGTAAATCACCTCCAGAACTACAAACAATATGGGTTTAAGCTGGCAGGTCATGTCAAACAAACCTTATTATGTTCCTTGACAAAGTGACCAAGGAGTTGGACAGGGGTCATGCAATGAACTTGCTTTACTTTGACTTCAGTAAGGCATTTGACACATAGATGCCTCTTAAAAAAGCTAGAAGACCTTTGGGTAGCAGAACAAATAGTAAAGTGGGTATAGAGTTGGTGGAGGGACAGAAAACAAAGGGTGGTAGTAAATAGGGTGAAACCTAATGAGAGGCAGGTCACTAGTGGGGTGCCTCAGGGGATGGTACTGGGGCTGATCCTCTTTAATGTATTCAGTAGTTACATCAGCGAGGGCATAAATGGCAACATCACCCTGTTTGCAGATGACTCGAAACTCAGTGGAAGAGTGGATAGTACAGAAGGAGTCAGACAACTGCAGGAGGACCCTAAGAAGTTGGAAAGGTGATCACAGATATGGCAATTAAACTTCAATGCTAAGAAGTGTAAGGTGATGCACCTAGGTTGGGCCAAACCCAAGGAAGAATACTGGCCAAACGAAGTCTAGCTAAGCCACTCTGCTGAGGAACGTGATCTGGGAGTCATCATTGGGGACGATCTCAAGCAACAAAGTCAGTGCAATAATGCTTACAGCTGGGCTAGCAGGGTGTTACATAGAAACATAGACTTTGACGGCAGATAAGGACCGCTTGGCCCACCCAGTCTGCCCATTTCCCTACCTAATGGATAAGCTGTAGATCCTAGTTAACCAGCAGCCTACTTCTTTCTACCCCCACCCCCTAGAATTGCCTTATGGCTGTCCCACGCATGCTTGAATTCAACCACTGTTTTTGACTCCACAACCTCCTCTGGAAGGCCGTTCCATGCATCCACAACCCTCTCTGTGAAAAAATACTTCCTTACATTACCTCTGAGCCTCCCCATCTTCAAATTGTGCCCCCTTGTTCTTGCACACCACTTTTTTTGAAAGATGCTACCCTGTTGGACTTTGTTGATTCCCGTGAGGTACTTGAAAGTTTCTATCATGTCCCCCCTCTCCCTCCTTTCCTCGAGGCTATACATATTAAGCTCCTTTAGTTTCTCTTCATATGTCTTCTGGTGCAGACCCTGCACCATTTTAGTTGTCCTCCTCTGGACAGCTTCCATCTTGTCTATGTCTTTGTGGAGATTGGGTCTCCAGAACTGCACACAGTACTCCAGATGGGGTCTCACCAGCTGTCTGTACAGAGGGATAACAACTTCCTGTTTTCTACTATTGATGCCTCTCCCTATGCATCCTAGTATCCTCCCAGCCCTCCTTACTGCCCTCTCACATTGCTTGCCCACCTTTAAGTCATCTGATATGACTACCCCCAGGTCCCTTTCCATTTTTGTTGTTGTTAGTATCTCACCCCCCATTGTGTACTCTTCCCCTGGGTTTTTGTTTCCCAGGTACATTACCTTGCACTTCTTAGCATTAAATCTAAGCTACCATACATTTGACCATTCCTCTAACCTTGCCAAGTCCCTTCTCATCCTTTCCACCTCACCTTGTGAATCAACTCTGTTGCAGATCTTTGTGTCATCTGCAAAGAGACATACTTTTCCTTACAGTCCCTCTGCAATGTTGCTTACAAAGACATTGAAGAGGACCGGTCCCTAATACTGAACCCTGCGGCACCCCACTAGTAACCCCCCTTTTTTCAGAGTGGACTCCATTTACTATTACCCTCTGTGTCCTATTCTCCAGCCAATTCTTTACCCAGGCTATCATCTTGCAACCCACTCCCAGTCTGGCTAACTTGTATATTAATCTTTTATGTGGGACTGAGTCAAATGCCTTGCTAAAGTCTAGGTAGGCCATGTCCACAGCCCCTCCCTGATCTACTACTTTGGTCACCCAGTCAAAGAAATCTATTAGATTCGTCTGGCATGACCTTCCCACTGTGAATCCATGCTGCCTTGGGTCCTGTGCCGCTCTGGTTTCTAGGTACTCGACAATTCTTTCCTTCAGAAGTGATTCCATCATTTTCCCTATCACTGAGGTTAAACTAACAGGTCTGTAGTTTCCTGCTTCTGCCCTGCTCCCACTTTTGTGAAGGGGAATCACATCTGCCCTTCTCCAGTCCTCAGGTACCACCCCATCCTCCCATGATTTGTTAAAGAGGGTAGTCAGTGGTGTCACTAGTTCTACCCTTAGTTCTTTTAGAATTCTGGGATGAATCCCATTAGGCCCCATTGCTTTGTCCGCCTTCAGTTTTAAGGATGCACTGGCGGGGAAATAGACAGCAGGGACAAGGAGGTGATACTTCCATTTTACCAGTCATTAGTGAGGCCTCATCTGGAGTACTGTGTACAATTCTGGAGGCCTTACCTAAGAAAGGACATTGATAGATTGGAAGTGGTCCAGAGAAGGGCAACAAAATTGCTACATGGCCTTCAGGAAATCATCCATGAAGAGAGGCTTGGGGCTCTGAAATTGTACTCGCTAGAGACTAGGAAGGAGAAGGGGATATGACTGAGACCTTCAAGTTCCTTAAAGGCATCAACAAGGTGCCAGAAGCACAGCTTTTTACCAGGAATGTCAATTATACTACAAGAAGGTATGAGTGGAAATTGAAGGGTAGAGTGTTCAAGAGGGACATCAGAAACTATTATTTCTAAGAGAGGGTGGTGGGACCTTGGAATAGATTACCTCCTGTGGTGGTGGCTGCAAAGTCAGTATCAAGCTTTAAACATGGATGGGACAAGGATTGGGAACAAACATATGGCACTGGCAAGGGCTAGGCTGGGTGTCTAGGAGGACAGAACACTGGTGCACAATAGGTCCTGGGGTACCCCACTTGGGCAGACTCAATGGACCACAGGTCCCCTTCTGCCATCATCTTCTATGTTTCTATGAACAATATTTCCAAAGAGATTTCAGTCGTTGTTTGGCCAATCTAGTTGATTCTTAAGCATAAAGTATTTTTGTTTGAAATTTGTAATTTAATATATTGAATCACTTAATTCTAAGGTAAATAATGTTGGTGCAGGATGAATTGGCATCTTGCTTGCTAAATATGATACTTTAACATTCCACATAGTATTTTCAAAGTACTAGGATGAAATGTTCTCCTCTTTCCCCAATAAATATCTAGGATTAACACATCATAAAAAATAGTAAAAAATTCTGGGTAGAGATGCAGCAAATTATTAATCAGCCCACAAAGTGGACGTGAAGTGGGCACTTCGCGTCCATGGAGCACAACGCAAAGTGGACCCTGTAAAGTGCTCACTTCATGTTATTATTATTACCACTTCACGTTGCCATTATGCCTTAACGTGAAGTAAGGTGAAGTGAGAAGAAAATAGGCACATCGCATGGATTGCAGTACTGTAAGTCATATGCTTTAACCAGGCAGGAAGGAAATGAGTGACAGAAGCAGTTTCACTTTCTCCTTTGCATTTGTAGAGAGAGAAAGCATTTGTGAGAGGAAAGGAGTTACTGCTTGCCTTTCGTTGCTTTTCAGAGCCAGAACAAAACAAACAGCTTTTTTAAAAGCTGTTTTATTTAGTTTTTGTATTGTATTTGTGTTTTTTTTTGTTAGTGAATTTTTTTGTATAAGTTTTGTTTTGTTTTGTGTGTGTGACTGACTGTGTGTGTGTGTGTGTGTGTGTGCGTGTGTCGGCCCGTGGACTTCAGGAGGATGGACGATCATGGAGGAGAAGGCGAGTCGCTGGCCCGTGGGCACGGTAGGAGGGGAGGAGTGCGGACCCATGGGCGGCAGGGCAGTCATGTGATGTTGGACAGCTCCCGAATCCTGGCCGGTGTTGCTTCCCCCATTGAAGCAACAGGAGCAGCAGCACCAGTGCCACTGGTGGCTGCTGCATGTGCACCTTCTCTGACACTGCCACCACCACCACCACCACCATCACTAGCAGCAGCTGTTGGGGCTCCAGCAGCACCTCCTCCACCACCTCCACAGCCACAGGAGGTGGCCCCAGAAATTGTAGGTGGTGGTGGGACTCGTGCCCGATGTGTGAGGACTGTGTCTGGTCCCCCCGCAGCTCCCCAGTGTGGGAGTTTTTTAATTGTGTGGGGGAGACAGCACAATGGTGGAGTGGCATGTGTGTGGTGTGCTGGTGTGCCGTGGCCCCCCTGGGACACATTTGGGGACCACTGGCCAGCGCACCCACATGCTGAATCACTGCAGGTCAGAGTGGTAGGCTGCCACGGAAGGGCCAGGCGTCCACCTGCTGGCCCTTCCATGGCAGTGGCCAAGGGTGCTGCTGGGGTGGGAGATGTGCCTTGCAGTCACTGCCGCAGCAGGAGGAGGAGGGCTACTACAGCAGCTGCTCCACCATCACCACTGTGACCACAGCCACCAGCACCACCCTGTCCACCACCAGCCACACTACCTGGATTCCCCGCTGCAGCAGACCCAGCCACAGTGCCTGCAACCCAGTCTGACATCGGCCTGGTGTGGGCAGCGCTCGAGGAAAATAATGAGCAGTTTAGTGTTTTGGAGCAGCAGGTGAACAGAGTGGAAGCACAGCAGCAGCAAATAATTTCAATGCTGCACCTGCTGCTGGACCACCACGGCATTCCACAGCCATAGTAAGACAGGAGATTGTTTTCTGCACCCCCACCCCCACCCCTGACCCCTTCCCACTACTGTGTTGTACTTTTTTTGTTTGTTTTTTGTTTGTTATCGTTTAATCACACACATTTTTCCTTCCAGAGGAATCTTTCTTGTACTACATAGTACAATACATTTTTGTGAAAACCACCCGTAATTTCATTACAGTGTGTCACGTGATGGAGGAATTCCTGTTCTGAAAATCTGCCCACATTCTGCCTCCCTTCTCAGCAACGTTAGGACATGATGGCAGGGAGAATGCCTTTGTGTGCTCCTTACAGTGAATATCCAATTGTCCGGCAGGTTTCCGAATGTTTCTTTATGTTATAATGGTCAGTTTGTGGTGAAATGTGTGGCCACGTTTCCAGTAAGAAGAGCCTTGTTAGTGGAAAAATCCCACATTTCACCACAAAGTGAACCTTATAAAATAAGGAAACATTGGGATAGCTGGCGGACATTCACTATACTGTAGCATGAACCTGCGCTCCCCCTGGCATCATGTCCTAACGTTGCTGAGAAAGGGTGGCAGAATGTGGGTGGCTTTTCTGATCGGTAATTCTTCCGTCATGTGACTCACTGCAGTGAAATTATGGGTGGTTTTCACAGAAATATATTGCACTCTGCAGAGCAAGAAATATTCCAGTGGTAGTAATGCCCCCACATATTAGTTTATGTGCATCACCATAACTATGTAATGTGGTGAATGTCTGTAAAGCAGCAGTGCAACAATCTGTTGATAACTCTGACCTATATTTTTAATGCTATGTTACAACTTCCTTTACTTATATCCTGACTGATTGGAATGATACTAGAATTTACAGTAGTTGAGTCTGCTGCACTAACTTTTTTCATGTGTGAAATAATGAAAGGAGCATTCTTTTTAAATTGGTGCTGACCAGGTCTTTGTCATTGTTTTCCTCTGCTTTTTTCCATCACATCAAGTAATTGTTATATATCACTTCTGTTGTTAATTAACAGTTATGCATCATGCAGTGTTTTATGACACCATGGAACACTAGTTATTGAAAAGCAGCTGCAAATAAATACAAACCTGGTCCGAACAATATTGGAAGACGTGTTCATTTTTTTTCATACATGAAAAAAAGTAGTCAAGTAAGTAAAGCAGACATATATTTTGAAAAGAATCATATCATTCAAGTCACGATTCAGAGGCAAGTAGTGGTGGCTGTGGCAATGTAAAGTGGCATAAAAAAGTACAGTTCAAAACTGTGAGGACATTCTTGCAATGCTGCTTTAATTGTAAAAATGTCAGTATGACATCATGAGCTCACAGCAACAATCACAGAACACACAAAAGTGGCACGGAGTCCCCAGATTTTTTCTGCAGGCCCAAAATGCATCCTGCTTGTGTGCAGAAAATTGACAAGTGGTTACACAGCGAAATGAGACTGTTTCAGCTCATACAAAGTCCCCCATAATTAATGGCATACTCAGTCATGTGCACAAAAGTGGCACAGAGTCCCCAGATTTTTTAAACAGGCCCAAAATGCATCCTGCTTGTGTGCAGAAAATTGACAAGTGGTAACAAAGTGAAATGGGATTGTTTCAGCACATACAAAGTCCTCCAGAATTAATGGCACACTCAGTCATGCATGCAGTGGTGGCACAGAGCCCTCAGATTTTTTCTGCAGGCCCAAAATGCATCCTCCTTGTATGCATAAAATGGACAAGTGGTAACAAAGTGAAATGGGATTGTTTCAGCACATACAAAGTCCCCCAGAATTAATAGTGCACTCAGTCATGCATGCAGTGGTGGCACAGAGTCCCCAGATTTTTTCTGCAGGCCCAAAATGCATCCTCCTTGTGTGCAGAAAATTGACAAGTGGTAATGAAGTGAAATGGGATTGTTTCAGCACATACAAAGTCCCCCAGAATTAATGGCGCATTCAGTCATGCACACAAAAATGGCACGGAGTCACCAGATTTTTCTGCAGGCCCAAAATGCATCCTCCTTGTGTGCAGAAAATTGCCAAGTGGTTACACAGTGAAATGAGACTGTTTCAGCACATACAAAGTACCCCAGAATTTATTGCGCAGTCACTCATGCATGCAGTGCCCCAGAATAAAATGATGACCGTGAGCAAACTGTTGCTGGTCCAATGTGTGCTGAGATTCGAACAAATGCAATGTGATCATCTCAATTGGATGGAAGGGTGCCCTTTGTCTGTACACTAATAGTAGCCTTGGTGAGTTGATATATATAGATATATATTTCTGTATTTTGTAGGTGAGGGGTGTTGACATGGACATGTACTCATGGTATTGCTCTGTTTCATTCACAGGTCACAGATACTGTGGGTGTGCACATTCCGGTGCTCGACTAGAACTTTTGGCGTAGAAATGTACAATGGATAACTGTCAAGCACATTAAGGTAAGTATTTTTTTTTTTTGGGTGGGGAAGCATATTTGCAGGTTAGTCTGTAATGGTTTCTTATTTTCTTACTTCTTCAGAGATTTCATCTGCATCCTTCTTGAGTCTGGTTGTTAATGATGGTCATGGTCATCTAATGAAATTACTTCTGCGTGTTGCATGTGCACCCCAGCTCTGGGGGGGGGGTGCCTGATGTTGAAGAATTTGTTTGGATAAGGCCACTTTGTCAGAACAACAAAACATCTGCAAGTTTCCTAAAAAAAGAAATGAATGACTTCTTACAACTTAATTGTTATGTGTTACTCCCTGGTTCTCAAATCTCAATTCCTAAAGTCAAGTTACATTTCAAAGCCACATCTTGTCAACTAACACAACCTGTGTGCAATATTTGCCGCAGTCTTTACAAAACAATGAAACGGATGAAATAAAATCTTCATACTTACCAGAATGGATTTCACATGGATATTACATCGCTTCCTCTCTGTACGGTACAGCTACAGTACCATTCCCAATGAGTTTTAGTGATGGAACCTTTTTTTGTTACCCTGTAAAAGAAACAAAAGAAGTGTACTGTATCTGTTTTACCATTGCGGCTCTGAAAAGCTACAGAAAACAAAACACAACTAAAGGAAGTGAAGAAGCATAACAAACATGAGTACACATACTCACTTTATGGTTTAAATATTAAGAAGCTTTCTGTCTCTGGCTGATGGATGTGGTGGTCCGGACAGACTCATGGTGGCAGTGGATAACATCAGTCCCAGTGGCGGTGGTTCGGGGGGCAGACAGACTCATGGTGGCAGACTTGGATAACATCAGTCCCGGTGGTGGTGGTCCGGGGGAAGACAGACTCATGGTGGCAGACTTGGATAACATTAGTCCCGGTGGTGGTGGTCCTGGGGGGGGCAGACAGACTCATGGTGGCAGTAGATAACTTCAGTCCCACTGGTGGTGGTCCGAGGGGGGCACACCACCTTTTAAAAACTTCAGTTAAAACCTGCCAACATTAATCACATCATCATCCTCTTAAAGAAAACTGCCCTCACAGTCATCGATGTCAGAAGTCTGACCACTAGGAAATTCTTTCTCCATTGTGTAGTCATCTACGTCAGTGGTGGGCTGTTTCAGGCAGCCGCTACCAGTGCCACCAGGATGCTCCATTTCCACATCAGCAAGACCACCATGACTAGGCCAGGGTATGAATACCGAGGTTGCAGTCTGTGCTGGTATGTGCTTCTCATTCATTTTAATGAATGTTAGCAAACTAACATTTGCAGGAGACAGGTTTGTCCAAAGATCCCTTACTATTGCACCTGCTGAGCTGAATACCCTCTCAACACTTACACTGGAGGGTGGGCATGTGAGGTACTTCAGCGCCACTGCAGTCAGCTCTGGCCATTCACTGACCTTTCCACTCCAGTACAAAAGAGGATCTTCACTTACTGTCAGATGCCTGTTTTCAGACAAATATGACTCAACCATTCTCTGTGCCGAACTAAGTCCAATTGTTGATGCATCATCCT
Source organism: Neoceratodus forsteri (assembly GCA_016271365.2). Lineage (NCBI taxonomy): Eukaryota > Metazoa > Chordata > Ceratodontiformes > Ceratodontidae > Neoceratodus > Neoceratodus forsteri. The sequence goes on from CM057450.1 coordinate 1,647,145,363, forward strand.
GTTCTCCCTAATCATTTATTTCACAAATACCCACTAGGAACAAAGCCTCCCAAAGTGGGTTGACGCCAGCCACTTTGGATGACAGACCACCTGGACCTACAGTCCCCTTCCCCTTGCAGGATATGCTTGATGGTCCTCCAGATACACCTTCAGTTGGATTATGCTGCTGATGTTTGCTGACCTTGGCATGTGATGTCTGTGCCCCATGAACCAAGCGCACCAGTTGACCACTGATATTTTTTACCTGTTCAGGCCCTCCCTCCAGTACTGATGCAATTCCACGTTTGTATCATGGGTCCAGCATTGTTGCTATTGAAAAGTTGTCACTACGCTGAATGCTCACAATGTGACGATTCTGGTTGAATGCTGTCAGCATGTGTTGCAGCAACATACTGCAACCACTGTCTCCGGCAAAATCAAGGCTATGCTGTACATTCACCAATGTCTGCCTCAGCACCCGCAGCAGTGGAATTGATTGGCTAATGGAGGCAGACTTGCCACTCACTGCCTGTGTGGCATGTTCAAAAGGCCGCAAAATTGTTATTACAGAGTCCATGAGGTGCCACTGTTCAGTCGTCATAGACCCCGGAACTGTCACGGCTAGTGTGCATAACAAGATATTCTGAGATGGCTTTGTATTATTCATGCAACCTCTCTGCCATGTATAACTTGGAGTTCCATCGGGTGACAACTTCCAGCTTCAAGCGGTGCTGAGGCAGGCTGTTTTGTATCTGCAACTGCCGCAGCTGGTCACGTGCCTTTCCAAATCTTGAAAAGTGAGAGCAGATACGTCGTGCAATGGTCAGCATTTCCTTTATATCAGGGTGCTACAGAAACTCCTAAACCACAAGATTTAAACAGTGGGCCATGCATGGAACATGAAAAAAAACACCATTCATGATGCATTTCACCACATTTGACCCATTGTCACTTGTTATGAACCCAGCTCTCAGGGACAGAGGGTTTAGCCATCTTACTGCCAACATTGCCATGGCGAGAAACAGCTTTGCTTGCATGTCTCTTTGGAGGCATTTTGGGGGATCAACCGCAAATATTATAAACAAATTCAGATTTTGATATGTTCACTCTCTGATTGGAGGGTTGCTGGCTGGATGTGAAGCCAAATAAACAACTGTGGCTTCAGCAACAGATAAGAGACTACTCTGAGACTGTCATGGAATTAAAACAACTTCAGTAACCAGTGGTTCTGATGAGGTCACAAAAACAATCCAATCTGGTAAAAAAATACTTTTTGAACGTGGGGTTGGGGGGGAGCACTGAATACAGACAGTGCTGATGTTTACGGCACTACAAGCAGCAAAACTAATAACAGATACCACGATCACAGTACAAAATCAGGCAGCTGCAGTGGATAGCAGGTTCACACTGCTGCACTTGCAATTACACTAGTCTGTGGCACAATAAAAGGTGTATTATTTGATGCACGCAACACTGCACACACACTCACACACAGAACAGTTTGTGTACAATGCTGAATGAGGAATGCGCCACAAATGCAAAAGTTCAGTACTATGCCACGTTATGTATTGTAAATTTGTAATTTAAACAACCTGAACTTATGAACTGCTGCACCACATCCACACAACAAACAGCGAGAAAATTTCTACTATTACTGACAATATTACTATGCGTACATTAACACAGTCAGTTATATAACAAAAATATAACCAAAAAACAAAGAAATCACTATTTCTCCAACTGAAATCTACCTACACCAAACATAAGCCCCTCTCCCAAAGCGCACTTTCACTGTCTTTCACCACACACACTCAATGTTGTAAATTAACATTCAAAATCCACACAAAAACAAAAACACTCGATGATATGAACACAGGAGGGTTTCCTACAATCGAAGAACTGAAGTTGGATCCCCCACTAAAAAGCAAAAATGCTTTTTGAACAGCTTTTACAAGATTCATATCACAGACTGCTATCAGAGCACACTGTCTCCTATTCCTTTCTACTCGTACTACCCCGAACTGAGGTTGTGCAGATCAATATAGAGCCCATGTGACCTGAAATCCCATGAATCATTGCAAAATTTGCCTTTGAAGCTCAAAAACAAGGTGAAGTGAGGCGAAGTGCACTTCCTGCAATGCACTTCGCCTTAAAATTGGCAAAGTAGTGGCCTGGAGAGGCAGAGTAACATGAAGTCCTGTCTCAATGGACTTCATGTTCCTCATTCTCACGCGAAGTACTCCGCTTCGCGTTGTGGAGCACTCTGCGGATCAGCCTTTGATCCGCGAATCACTTCTCGGAGCGGATTGAGCCCACTTCACCCTCCACTAATTCTGGGCAGTTCACACTGTGTGCTAACATGGTCCAAAAGGTCACAATATAGGGGCAGGTAATAAGGAGGTGTTCCTGAGTTTCTAGAATCAGGTTACATGTGTCTCTGGGACAGTAACTTTCAGTGATGGGTTTATGGTTATCCCTATCACCTATCCTTTTTTTTTTTTTTTGTTTAGCCAGGTATAGCACACTAAGCTGAAAGCTTTTTTACAGGAGCAACCTGGGAGCACAAGGAGGTTAAGTGACTTGTTCAGGGTCACACAGTATGCAAGTGGAAGCTGTGGGATTCAAACCCAGGTCTGGTCTGCTAGATGTCACCAGATTTGCAGCTCAGAGCCTTAGACCACTGCGCTATACTGCCTCCTATGTATCCTCCCATGACAAGTTAGCCATGCAGTGTCCCACATGTATTTTAGTAATCTGGGCTCTGTCAGTTGTTTAATGGTATCCTGAGTGGTCAGTCCAGAACCCTTGGGAAATTGTACTGATTCTACAAATTGAGTTTGCATAATCCAGTCATATAATGCTTTCCGCTGATATGTACGTGTCTGCGATATTTTCCATGCTTTTACCTTCTGCAGTACTGATGTAATATATTTTGGAACCTGATCTCTGTGTAACTTGGCATGAAATGTCCATTTCTTCTCCTTCCAGAGGGAGAAAAGCATTGTAAGACAGTCCCTGCACCAAATGGCCCACTGAATTTCTGTGTCCTGAAATAAATGGATAAAGTTTGTGGACAAAAATAAGGTATAAAAGAATACCATGGGGTTCACTATCCCTAGTCCACCCTTTACTAATGGGTAAATATGTAGTCGATCTTTTAATGGGATTTAGTCTACTTATCCAGATGACTCAAAGAAATGTACTATATAGCTTTGTTTCCATGTTCTGTGGGTGTGGGTGTGGGAAAACAGTACTTAAAATGCAATAAAATGGAGATTATGACTGGATTAACTGGATAAACTCTCTTGAGTTTAGAACATTGTATAGATTTCTAGGACATCATTTTGTTTTCACACACTGTAAGCCATTTCTCCCAGTTAACCCTATCCATATCAGAAGCCCCAAATAGTATACCTAGTATGTTAATTTCAACTACAATCGGTACATTGCAAACTTGTGTCAGCCCTAGGTCTTTCGGTCGACCAATGCAAATTGCTTTACATTTATGTATATTGATCTGGGCCCCAGCCACCCAAGAGAAACTGTGTACAACCAACATTGCTTCCTGACAGACTGTTTCAGATGCAACAAATATACAGTAAATAGATCATCAGCATTGGCCATAATCTTAAGAGGAGTGGTATCTGGTGTCAAACTAAGGCCCTGTATTCCTGTGATCTGATCGATTTTCTGAATTAGAATGTCAATACAAAAGACATACAATAATGTGCTCAAAGGACAGCCTTGTCGAACCCCTCTAGCTATGTTGATTCAGTTTCCAAGACCTCCATTTATCAAAGGGTGGAACTGTACCTTAGAGTATAATAACTGTATCCAAGTAACAAAAACCTTCGGTAACATAGAAACATAGAAACATAGAATTTGACGGCAGATAAGGACCGCTTGGCCCACCTAGTCTGCCCATTTTCCTACCTAACAGATAAGCTGCAGATCCTAATTAACCAACAGCTTACTTCCTCCTACCCCCCACTAGGACTGCCTTATGTCTGTCCCATGCATTCTTGAATTCCCCCACTGTTCTTGACTCCACGACCTCCTCAGGGAGGCTGTTCCATGCATCCACAACCCTCTCTGTGAAAAATACTTCCTCACATTACCTCTGAGCCGCCCCTCTATCTTCTCAAATTGTGCCCCTTGTTCTTGCACATCTCTTTTCTGAAAGATGCCACCCTCTTGGACTTTGTTGATTCCCTTGAGGTACTTGAAAGTTTCTATCATGTCCCCTCTCTCCCTCCTTTCCTCAAGGGTATACATATTAAGCTCCTTTAGTCTTTCTTCATATGTCTTCTGGTGCAGACTCTGCACCATTTTGGTTGCCCTCCTCTGGACAGCCTTCACTCTGTCTATGTCTTTGCGGAGATGGGGTCTCCAGAACTGCACACAGTACTCCAGATGGGGTCTCGCCAACTGTCTGTACAGAGGGATAACAACTTCCTGTTTTCTACTATTGATGCCTCTCCCTATGCATCCCAATATCATCCCAGCCTTCCTTACTGCCTTCTCACATTGCTTGCCCACCTTTAGGTCATCTGATATAATTACCCCCAGGTCACTTTCCATTTTTACTGTTGTCAATATCTCACCCCCCCATTGTGTACTCTTGCCCTGGGTTTTTGTTTCCCAGGTGCATTACCTTGCACTTCTTTGCATTGAATCTGAGCTGCCATACATTTGACCATTCCTCCAACCTTGCCAAGTCCCTTCACATCCTTTCCACTCCATCTGGTGTATCAACCCTGTTGCAGATCTTTGTGACCTTGACCAACCCTCTAATTTCAGTAAGGCCACCAGGTAGGTAGGTGGGGTGGGCCCTTCTCGGGGGGTGATCTGGGGTATACCGTGATACACCAGTAATCATGTGATACTTTGTCAAAGGCTTTCTCCTGATCTAAAGTGAGAACAAAGCCATGTAACTCCTGTAAGTCACCCCTGACAAAAACTTATTTTGTTGTAATTAAATTGTCCTTCAAGGACCTCCCCTGGTATAGCACAGGTCAGGTGTTGGGCTATTACTTTCTGTGCTATCCTATTTAATCTGCAATACAGGATTTTTGTAAGTATCTTAATGTCTATGTTAAGTAACAAGATAGGGCGGCCCAGTGGTGCTAAGGGTTGAGGCACTGGATGCCAAATCCCACACCACGCTGGCGACCCGGGTTTGGAAATGGACTTGGGCAGCCATGGGTTGGCAGGGGAGGAAAGGGATTGAGCATCCGGAGGACTGCTCTCCCATCCTGGGGTGGGATCTGGGATTTGCACTGCTCCCTAGCAGCCCCTGATGGAGATCAGGGGCTTAGCAGGAAACAAGCGGTGCCATAACTAGTGGATAGAGCGGCAGTAGACGTCGGCACTTCAGTGCCCAAACGTCATTGCACAGCCACGCTCCAGGGGGAAACCCCAATTGAAAAAATACCCTGGAGGATGAGGAAGGTGACAAGGGCTCAAGGGTCCTCACCCACATCCCCAATGCTAGACTATCCCTCTACCGGCTGTCCTGAGCCCCTCGACCATGACCAACCCTCTAATTTCAGTAAGGCCACCAGGTAGGTAGGTGGGGTGGGCCCTCCCCTGCGGGGTGATCTGGGGCTCTGGGCCCTCGCCTGGGGGGTGATCCGTGGGGCTGGAACGTCCTGGGTAAGGTGTGCTCAGTAATCTCGTCCCAGAGGAGGGTGGTCTCAGGTGGGAAGTAGTGGCGATGGCTGCGTGGACACCTCTGAGAGATGCCCTGGTCCACTGGAGCTCACAAATAGAATCTACAAAAAAAAAAAAGGTGACGTGATAGGTCTCCAGTTGCCAATGTCCAGTCTATCCCCTCTTTCATACAGTAAAATCGAAATGACTTTTGCTGTATCATCCGACATTCTGAAATTGTTTAATGTCATTAAAGAGTTCCTGTAGAATGGGCACCAATAGAGATTTATAGATTTTATAAAAGTCAGTACTAAGACCATCAGGCCCAGGGGCTGTTCCCGATTTCAGGTTCCCAATCATATGCTTTATCTCAACAAGAGATTTTGATTTTGTTAGCTCAAGTCTATCCATCTGGTCCAGGCCTGCTACCTCTTGTTGTGACACAAAACTCTCTACTGTGTCCATCACTCTTATGGGTTCTCCAAAATCAGATCGCAATTTATCTGTTATTACATCCAGGATGTCTGTGCTTTCCATATGAATCGTTCCATGTTGATCTTTTACTGCTGTCCATAGTTTTTGTTGCACCCTCTCCTGGCTGTCCTTCAATACGTCTAAGGATTGTTTTATCCCTTGTGTGACCAAAGTCTGTTCAGCTTTAAGGGTCGTAGCGCTGTCATACACAAATTTCCACATCTCTTGTTTAACCAAAGCAAAGCAAATTTTATTTATATCAGGCATCCTTCCAAAGCTCAGGACGTCTTTACCAAAATACAGTATAAAACTCATATTCTGATAAGTTTAAAACAATCATTTAATCAATTAAAATGATTAAAAGTAAGTTTCAGTTTCAAAGTGCAGCAGCATAGAAGCATAATCAAATTTCCACTAACCAGTGAAATCTGGTCAGCATAGTCATAGGTCCCTTCATGTCGTAATATAAAAAGATGAAATAATTGTGCCATAAGCTATAGAAACTGCAAATAATCAGATCTGCCTTTAGCTTTACCCATTTTTAAAAGCAGTTGCTTAAGTCCTCATTTTGTGTCATCCCATCAGTTTAACAACTGAGTAATACCAAATAGCTACAGTCGCTCTGGCATTAATAAATGTTTCTGTTTGCTTCATAGTTTCAGAGTCTGTGAGAATGGAGTTATTGATATCTCAATATCCCATTCCCATATTGTTTTCCTGTAAGTTTCCTAAGGTTATCTATAATTTAAAATGGTCTGAGGTAGCTGTAGGAGTCTTCCTAACATCCTTTACAGACCATTGTTAGGATACGAAAATAAAATCTGTTCTTGAGGATGCATTACTCCTATGGTAGGTATGCCCCCTGTCTTCCATAGGCTTCTATAGGCATCTTGTATCCCTGCCACTTTAATGATATTTTTTAATATATTGATGTTGCAATACATATTAGTAGTCTCCCCCATTTTGTCTTTTAAGTCAAGTGGACAGTAAAAATTACCCCACAGTACAACTTTTCTTGTTGTGTGTAAGTATGGCTGTACTAAATGAAACAACTGTATTCAGGTAGTTTTGGTTTGTGGAGCATAAATCACACCCAACTGTACTGCCTGCCCTTGACATTGATATCCAGTAAAAGAGCCCTACCTGGGTCCAAATCCATTACCTTTTGGATTTGAATGTTACCTGATTAAAAGAGAATCCCCACCTCTGAATAAGGGTCTTCTCTGAAAGACCAAATGGATGGACCCCATGGCCAGGCTGTCTGGGCCTGATGTATGTCTGTGGTAGTCCTTAGGCAGGTGTCCTGCAAAAGGATGATTTGGACTTGTGGCTGGTGTAGGGCACTAAATGTGATGCTTCACCTTTTATGATTTTGTATGGTATTCACATTTGAAGAAAGCATTGTAGTGGTGTCCATTGCATAAGGATCTATCAGATCTAAAGAAAAGAAGATGCATGACTCATTTTACTGTTTTTTCCTAGTGCATTTCTTGATTTTTGTTCTGGTCATGAGAACTCCCTCAATATCAGAAGTGTCCCTCTGAGAGGAGGTTATGGAATAGGCTTCTTAATCTCCTCCATCATCCTCTGTGTGCTTCTATAATGCCGAGTAGGTGTTCTTGAGTTCCATTCCTTCAGTTTTAGCTAGTTTTGATTTAGGGGTACTTCTAGTATGGCACCTTTTCCCTTTCAACTGTTGGAAATCGTCTGGTGGAGCTGGTGATGGGGACATGGATACATCCTGCCCCCTGTGGCTTGTCTTCCATAGGGTTTACTACAGGGAGGTCCTGTTGGGTGACAGAGTCCATTGGAGTGTCAAGTATGCCCTATAATGGTTCCTAAAAAAGCTCTGGGTTGGTCTCATGAGTAATACTGATTCCATGTTGCTCTGAGATTGGAACATTTGTGTCCAAAGGATTTTCAACAGGGGTAGGTACAGAATCCGTGTGCTAATGTATATCATGCAAAGGGATGTCTTCAACCTGTTGGACTTGTCTGGCTTGCTTAGCTTGGGCCTCATGGACCATATCGTCCTGGTCATAAAATGTACCTTTATTGTGTACTGCCCAGGGGCATTGTAGAAACAAATGCCCATTTTATTCACAAAGATTGCATTTCGCTTGGTTGGGGCAAAAGATACTTGAATGCCCAAATTACAAACAAAAGCTACAAACAACAGCATTACAGACATTGCTCAAAGGAGAAAGTGATCCATACTTGTGGCACATTATTGGTTGCCTGGGGTAAAACCAAAATCCCTGGTCCTGGCCAAGGTAAAAGCAGCTGGGTAGGTGTTGGGGTCCAGTGTCTGTAGTCCGCAGTCTGATTTTGAATTTCCATCTCTTTGGCTTTTTAATAAATCATGGGAGGATGGTGTGGTACCCGAGGACTGGAGGAAGGTGGATGTGATTCCCCTTCACAAAAGTGGGACCAAGACAGAGGCAGAAAACTACAGACCTGTCAGTTTGACCTCTGTGGTAGGGAAAGTGATGGAGTCACTTCTGAAGGAAAGAATAGTTGAGTACCTAGAGGCCAGTGGGGCACAGGACCCAAGGCAGCATGGGTTCACAGTGGGAAGGTCATGTCAGACGAATCTAACTGATTTCTTTGACTGGGTGACCAAAGTAGTAGACCAGGGAGGGGCTGTGGACATGGCCTACCTAGACTTTAGCAAGGCATTTGACACAGTCCCACACAAAAGATTAACAGTCAAATTAACCAGCCTGGGAGTGGGTCCCAGGGTGGTAGCCTGTAAACATTGGCCGCACAACAGGACACAGAAGGTAATTGTAAATGGAGTCCACTCTGAAGAAAGAGTGGTTACTAGTGGGTACCGCAGGGTTCAGTATTGGGTCCAGTCCTTTTTAATGTCTTCACCAGTGACATTGCAGAGGGACTGGAAGGAAAAGTATGCCTTTTTGCAGATGATACAAAGATCTGCAACAGGGTTGATACACAAGGAGGTGTGGAAAGAATGAAGAGGGACTTGGCAAGGTTGGAGGAATGGTCAGAAGTATGGCAGCTAGGATTCAATGCAAAGAAGTGCAAAATAATGCACCTGGGAAACAAGAACCCAGGGGAAGAATACACAATGGGTGGAGAGGTAGTAACAAAAAAAAAAGGAAAGGGACCTGGGGGTAATCATATCAGATGACCTTAAGGTTAGCAAGCAATGTGAGAAGGCAGTAGGGAGGGCTGGGGTATACTGGGATGTATAGGGAGAGGCATCAGCAGCAGAAAACAGGAAGTTGTTATCCCTCTGTACAGACAGTTGGTGAGACCCCATCTGGAGTACTGCGTCCAGTTCTGGAGACCCCATCTCTGCAAGGACATAGACAGGATAGAGGCAGTCCAGAGGAGGGCAACTAAAATGGTGCAGGGTCTGCAAGAGAAGCCATATGAGGAGAGACTAAAGGAGCTTAATATGTATACCCTTGAGGAAAGGAGGGAGAGAGGAGACATGATAGAAACTTTCAAGTACCTCAGTGGAATCAACAAAGTCCAAGAGGGTGGCATCTTTCAGAAAAAGAGATGTGCAAGAACAAGGGGGCACAATTTGAAGATAGAGGGGGGACGGCTCAGAGGTAATGTGAGGAAGTATTTTTTCACAGAGAGGGTTGTGGATGCATGGAACAGCCTCCCTGAGGAGGTCGTGGAGTCAAGAACAGTGGGGGAATTCAAGAATGCATGGGACAGACATAAAGCAGTCCTAGTGGGGGGTAGGAGGAAGTAAGCTGTTGGTTAACTAGGATCTGCGGCCTATCCTGTAGGTAGGGAAATGGGCAGACTAGATGGGCCAAGCGATCCTTATCTGCCTTCAAAGTCTATATATTTTCCATGTCCAAGATTGGTAAAGGCCTATCAATGACATCTGCTCTTTGTTTCAAACAGTATAAAATGATTGATATATGCACACTTTCGTTGCGAAACAATATCATGATATTTTTTACACTGGATTTTGTCAAAGGTTTGGCAAGGAAGGGGGTCCAGAGAAGGGTGAATTTTAGTTGATGAAACTTTTTCCAAAATCTTGCCAGCTGGTGTGGTGTGTTAAAACTTACATCAAATATTGTGTCTTCAGAGATATGAATGGGGCAAATATCTCTGTAGTTAAAAACTGAATGGGGTCCTTTAGCACTTTTCATGCAACATTGACCCGATCCGGAGGTTCCTCCAGTCCCCCTTTGTATTTAATGTGAACTGAATTTCTCCTTGTAGTTGATTTTCCCAGGTTTTCAAATAAATCAGATATTTTAAAATTTGGTTGTCTCTTTTTCTACTGGCAGTCTTTTCAGTAGCACCTGTAGGAGTGTCAGTATATGTAGGATGTTCTCTGGGGGAGCCTCAGACTGAAGTACATTATTAGTAGCTTGTCTAGACTGGGAATCTCCTACTTCCTGCTCCATAATATCAGCCCACAAAATGGAAGGGAGAGGTGAGTGTGGCAGTTTTTCCATACTGATAATATTCTCCCCAGCTTGTGATTACAGTCCCAAGCTCCCACCAGCAGCCACTGGCTGAACTGAACAACACATCTGTGTACCGTTGTTCTGGGGACGCAAACTGCCTTGAGATAGTGAGGCACAAGTTGTAGCAGTATGTATCTTTTGATCCCCTTCTGCCATGGAAACAGTACTGTCAGTATGAGATATTGAAAAAGTGCTTTTGTTGTTACCTGAGTCAGTAACTGCATCGCAAGTGCAGGTTTCAGTGCTCACATTTCCCATTGCCTTGGCAACCCCCTGTGCTAACTCAGCCTGCCATGTTGACAGCTTGGCATTCCTGCTGTCAATAGTGTGAACAACTGGCATCGTTTTACCTGTGGAAGAAACTGCTTTTGCGAGGCCATAATCATAGTAGAAATTGGTGCATCTCCTGTCTTCCAGTGCAAACCATCTTCTGACTGCTGCCATTCCACCACTGCACACCCCTGTTCAGAAATCCATGGGCCCTTGGCAGCTCCTTTTCCCTCACTGACCCTTTTGTCAGTGCTTTCCGTATTGTCCATTAATGCAGACTCAGTAGCCAACTTTACATTTTCCTCGGTATCCCTGTAAGTAACAAAACCTTGAGGCTGTTCAGTGTGCCCTGTTAGCTCGGAGTTTCCACAAGTAATAGGTTTTCAGTGTTGGCATTGGAGGTGGTAGTGGATGTGTCAGAGATTGGTGGGGGGGGGTAGTAGAAGGATAGTGAAGGCCCAGGAGTCAGGAGTCAAGCTAGGAAAGAAAGAACAGGGAGGTGAAGAGCAGTGTAGAGGCAGAGGCGGACACGGGAGATGTAGGAGCTGCAAATGGTGCAAATAGAGGTAGTAAGGAGCAGGGCAGTGTGGACTCTGGAAATGTGGACAGGAAAAACAGGAGGAGGGGGTATGGGACAAGAAGAAGGGGGTACTAGTGATGGGGGATTCTATACTGAACGAGGTCAGATGGGGCGGAAGGGGAGAAAAGCACAGTTGTATCTGGGTCAAGGCTGTTCTGGGATTGGCCGCCAGAAGGGTGGAGCAGGCACTTCTCATGTGCACATGGAAGAGGATGAAGAAACCTCACATAGTGATGCATGTGGATACAAATGGTGGGTACAAAACTAAATAAATAAAATAAAATAAACAAATGACTTGGCAGGGGAAACAGTAAAGGTGGTAAAGGGGAGGTTTGAGGATATGGGTGGGGAGGTTTGAGGATATGGGTAGGCAGTGTGAGGAGGTGGGGGGTCGGTGGCATTTTCTGAGGTACTCCTGGTACCATGTGCAAGTACAGTGAGGAAAAAAGGATAGAGGAGTTCAATGAGTGGCTGAGGGATTGGTGCCATACCACGGAGTATGGATTTGTGTCAGACTGATGCAAGACCTGGGGCAATAGTGACCTATACACAGGGGACAGGTTACATTTCACCAGGGATAGGAAGGAAGTACTAAAATATGGAATAGATGGGTATATATAGATAGATCAACAAAGCTGGATTTAAACTGGAGGGGGTGGCGAATGGACCACTGATAGAAAAAGGGTCTGGAAAGGGGATCCTAGTGAGTTCACTCCCCTAGTCCTTGAATATTAATATCTAATAGCATAGCTCTCCCTGGCTCAATATCAATGATCTTTTGTAGAGTAAAATCAGACATAGAGAAACAGATACTTATTCCTGAATATGTATCTTGTCCTAAAGACCAAAAGGATTTTCCCTTAAACCATTCCTTAGAAGCTTGTAATATGTCTTGATCTCTATAAAGTCTACTGTCATGTAAAAAAAACATGTCATGTGGCAACGAATGTAACATAGCATAAGTAGCTTTTCTTTTAAATTCTGATCTTATACTATTTACATTTAGACTAGCTAACTTCAAAGACAATGATGTCACTGTTGTAAAAGTGATTAAGAGGCTTTCTTTCTATGTGATCTAGTAACCTGTTTCTGAGCCATAGGTACTTCAGGTTGCTGCCCGGCTTTTTCTACAGGTGGATCACTTTGTGCTGATTGCAAGGATGCATCCGAATCTTCTCCATCCATTATGTCTCCTCAACTCTGTAGGGGTTCATACTGGTTGAATACACAAACAGGAGGAGTACAGACCAGTTTCAAAGTCTTCTTGGCAAAGGATCTTTTCTTTGGTACAGGCTGAAAGTCGATATCTTTCTGTTGAGATGGAAGCATACTCATAGTGTCTTCCATTTCAGTAGTCACGGGGGAGGCATAGTGGACTTGGGTAGAGAGGAAATATTGGAAGTGGAGTCACAACGCACTTCTGACCGGGGAAAAGATTGAAGGGATGGTCTGGGGGCTGGCCTTGATGTTTTGGGAGGAACAGAAAATTCTCCTGGGGGGTCATACATAGTAGAGTGGGACTGGTTAGCCTTATTAATGTAAAAATCATGTTCAACAAAATCAGAAGTGTTATGAGCTGCCCACGGGTGGGATGTGAACACATGGTCTTCAGCCCCACAGAGATTTCATGATGGTCTCTTCCAATATAAATGTTTGGCAAATGTTGAATGCCATCCTTGGTGAGCTTGATCTGGACTGAAAACTTCCATCCCACCATCCAGAAGCCATTTTCATCAATGATTGCCAAGGCCACTGTTTTTCGTTTTTAACCGGAAAATCCGGTAAAATTCCGGAATTAGGGCTGCCTGAAGACCAGTAAAAACAAAGATTTCATGGAATCTGGCATTTTCTATCAGATCAGTAAATCTATAAAAAAGTGTGTTTTACTTTTATTTCCTTCCTGTACTATTTTCAGTTTGCTTTATTTAATGCTCTGTATATTAAGCCTTCTTTAATTCTGATTATTTATGCACATACTAAAAGAATGATAGCAGAATCCTGGTAAAATCTGGAAATTAGAGTAACAATCATCGGTGACATTCCGGAATCTTAAGTCTTGAAAATGGAATTTAATTGTTTTAATCACCGTAAATCAGTGGCCTTGATGATTGCATTAGGAATGCCATTTACAGTACATCTTTTCTTGAGCCAGTAAACAATGTCCAGAACATTGACCCCCTCATTTCTAAATAAAACGGTAATAACTTTGGCAGTAGGTCTGGTAATTGGAATGACTACAAAAGGTTTCCATAATGGTGTATTTTTTATTTCATAATATGCTGCCCAAAATCTGTCCAAAAGGCCTGCAAACCTAAAACTGATATTGAAGTTGTGGTCACCTGAGGCATGTATAAAGACGTATACTTCTGCAGGTGTGAAATGCAACGAGTCAATAATCCATTTTTTCCCACATAATTCCTGTCTGGAGGTAAATCAAGTCCTCCTCTATAATATAACCGAACTGGAAAATGCCTTCTTGCTGCTTCTTCAGGTTTTTTAAAGAGGTTAGCATAGCTAGTGGGCCTTCCTCAGTTATCAGACTTACCCAGTTCCCCCGAATTGTCAGTAGATTTTTCATTAGAAGAAAAAGAAGAAGAAGTAGTACCTGTTTTATTTTGTCTGTTTATAGAAGCATCAGGCATCTCAGAGGTTCTCTTCGACTGCTCCTCAACACTGTTGTTCTCCTCAGATGGCAGCAGGTTATTCATGGTTGGGGCAGCATCTGATGCAGAATCCTCCAAGGTAGAAGCTGCACTCTTTGATCTTGCTGACAAAATGCTGTTCTTTGAGTGCAGACCATCCATTCCCACTGCTGCTTGGGCAAGGTCCTGGGCCGGAGATAAGGTCCTGCTATTTTGACCAGCTGTACCAAGTAGTGGACTACTAGGATCCGGGATCCATATATGATTTTTAAAAATCCATCCTGCTCTTTGTAGAGTTTGTTCTGGTTTCCAGGTAGACTCGGTCACCGAGAATGGTGACAAAATTGGGTCTTGTGACAGGGAACCCGGGTGGAGACATAGAAGCAGTTTCTTGAATAAGTCCTTTTTTAACATGAATAACAGATGGGCTTTGCTCTAATCTTTTCCGTTTTTTCTCTTCTTCTATTTGTGAGACCAAGATTTCCATTTCTAAGCCAGGCTCGGTTTTGGATAGTAACAGTTCCAAGTATGATTCTTTTAGCAACAAATCTTGCTAGCCTTACATCTTCAGTGATGTCTGATGCTGATATACGCTGTTGTACTGCACCACTAATCTCAGTCTCCTGATCTTTGACTGCACCTCCTTATAGAACACAACCTTCCCCATGTACATTCTCTAACTGACTGAGTGGCTCCATGACCAAAACGAGCAAGGGGTTCCCCTACTGCAGAGCAGGAGAATTTCCCCAGTGTCCTGGCCAACATTTCCCTTCCCATAAAACCAGTTCTTGCAATTTTCCAAGGCTGTGGGGGGAGGTGTTGATGTGTGAAATGGCTGCCGCTACATGATCAGTCACTTAACTACAAGTCTAGCATTGTTTGTAAAGCACTGTGGTATACAATGTATATTAAAATCATTACATACATGCTAATTCATCTTCTTTTTCTTAGGTATGCCCACCCTGCTGAAAGTTTTGGTAAACTCTGCTGCCACTTTTTGGGCTGTGATAATATGCACTGGAATTGCCTCTGGGTATCAAGTAGCATGGTCACACACTACCAGAATGAAATGCTTAACTTTTTACTTCTGTCCAGGGAGCCAACCACATCTATTGCTATTCTCTCAAAAGGCACATCTATCATGGGTAGGGGCACTACCTAGTCTTTTTTAGTCATTGAGGTTTCTTTCTGACATTCAGCGCAAGAACTGCAATAGGTAGCAACATCCTCATGAATGCCAGGCCAGTAAAACCTGTACAGCAATCTGCCAAGGGTGTGGTCCCTCCCCAATTGACTAGCCATAGTGTTGTCATGTGCTATTTGTAACAACTCAGTTCTATACTTCTTCGGTATGACCAACTGTTCTATCTGTTCCTGCATCTGAGGATTAACAAAAACTCTGCAGAGTAGCCCATTACATTTTTTAAACATTGGTTTACCCTGTTTTTGTTTCACCTCTAGTTGCTTAAAATAACCTTGGAGAGAAACACTGTTTGTTTGATCTGAAACAAAATCACAATCAGTTATTAGTTTAGTTTTGTCATTTTCATATATGAACTCCTTATGTCCATCAGTCTTTTGTTGCCACTGTTTTTTCAGGTGACTTCTTTTTTTTCTGTACCTCTGGGTCTTAGAGCTGGGCTCACATGATTCTGCATCAAAGTCACCAAAAGGAAAAGAGTCCCCAACATTAGATATTTTCTTTGCCTGTGTTCTTTTTAGCACAGCTGCTGAAACAGCAGAGTTTATTTCCTCTGTGATTAACTTAACAAATCCTTGAAAGTCATTTCAAATAATCATGGGCATGGGTAGCTTTGGTACTATGCCCACTTTCATTTGGTGGAACTCTCCATTAATGTTCAGAGTCTCTGAGGTGATGGGTTAATATTGAGTGTCCCCTTGGATGCAGATGCCCCCAGTACTTAGTCCTTTTGCACAGTCTTTTTCCAGAACTTCAAAATGCACCAGGGTCTCTCTGCTTCCCAAATCTATAAGTTCCTTCACAGTCTTAACTCCCACCTTGAAATCTGTTAAATATGTGCCCCAATTTGCTAAGGCTAAATTTGCTCCAGTATTACCCACCTTATTTTTATGACTGTTTCTTGCAATATGGTGTGACCTATTACAGTTATATCAAATAAAGTCTTTGGGTGCAGATTTTATACCCCCAGCAGAGTTTGTATCTGATGTGGGGTTAAATCTGGAAAAAGAGGGTCTTACCATTTCTTGGCTGTTACTTTGGCGCTGCAATGTCTGGCCATTTGATAGTCAGCAACTAAATAAATAGCCATTTCCCCACTTTCTGGTCAATGTTCTTTTACCCAAAGCTGCACATCTGTAGGCAGCATGTCTACAAATTGCTCCCTTGCAAATATGTTAGTGATCTGTGGGACTGTTTTGCCCTCTAGTTGGTGCTATTTAATGATGAGTTCTCAATGTCAGGTGAAGGTTTCTCAAGGACTGCTAACTCAGTGGTACTTCAGGGACTGGAATCTGCCTGTAGATCTCTCCGGAGATGTCATATCTTTTAAGGATTTCTCTTTCCATAAGTTCATAGTTTTCTGACTGTGCAGTGTCCATATTGCTGTAGGCAAGTTGGACTTTACCTGTCAGATAAGGCATCAACTTGATTTCCCATTGCTGTTTTGGCCATTGGTAGGCTCCAGCGACTCTCTCAAAAGATGTCAGGTATGCTTCAATATCATCAGAGAGACACAGCTTTGTAAGTTAAATGGCGGTTAAGTTGTTTGTGTTTTATTGCTCTGCTGGACCTGTACCAGATCCTCCAGCTTTGATAGCTTGCAGGGCTTACAGTCATCACTGTTCTTATAGCTGCCTCTCTCCTCTTCTCTGTTTCTCACTTTCTCTTTACTGTATAGACCACCATTTAAAGAAGACATACATGCTTTCAGGTTCTGTCCCTGCTTGTTCTTCTTCTTTCATCACTGGTGCCTGTTGCTCAATTTCAGTTTGGACTTTGGTTTCTGCTTCTAGTTTGCCTGCCATTCCTTTCATCCATGACTCCCAGGTACCAGGTCTTGTACCCATGCACCAAACCCCTGATGTAGAGTATGTAAGACATAAATCCCACTTTGTCTAACACCAACTGTCATAGGAGCATGAGTCAGGAAGCATAGGCAGAACAGGAGAAGTTATACAATTCACAAGTAGTGTTTTATTTGTACAGTATCAATAACAATAAAGTAGAAAGAAAATGAAATTGTACTGGATAGCTCTTAATGAAGGCAGTACAAACAAAAAAATCTACATCGGAGTCTCTCCTTTTAGAAAAAAATGCTCTGTTTATATAGGATGCTTTTTTCTAGCAGTTTAAATTCTGCATCTTGTTGTAAATGACATCTCCTGCTTTTCACAAAATACATCAAATCTTTGTCAGATTCCTTCCTGACACCAGGCTGAAGAGCACATCTTGTCTTAACAGGTGCAGCACATTTTGTTCCAGAGCTTGTGGAGGTCAAAATGCTTCTCAAGATCAACTCCTTGTGTTCCAGTTTGTTATCTGTTTGAATAAACCCAAATAGCTTTCTGCAATCATTTCAGCAATATAATTATATATATTTGCAAACTAATGGATCCCAGTTTCACAAAAAGATTCACGTATATTTTTAATTACAGAAAAGCAAGGTGAGAAAGAAAGAAAGAATAAAAATAGCAACTGAAGGAAGAGAGATAACAAGGGGAAAGTATAGAACCATCAGCATGGCCAATTCCTACTTGCCACAAGAAACTTTGCTTGTATAATCAGACAGGGACAGGCAAGGGACAGACAAGTGGTAGAATAGGAGATGACAAAATAGAGCCTTGCTTTAACTCTCTTTGCATAACAAATGGAAGAGGGATTCCCAGACCCTGTCACATTCTCTTGTCCCTCTTTCTCATAATGCCAAGGCCTTGGGGGTGAAAGCTACATGCACCCTCCTAGATATCTGGTAGCACAACAACCCCTCAGGTAGAGAGTAAAGGTTTTTTTTCACACTCCCACAACTCTTACACCTCTCTGGATAGGGTTCTGGTTTCCCCCTCTCTCACCCTAAATGTCCAAAGGATTGACTGTGTGCCAGTTTTGAGTTATGATCATTCTGCCCCTCTCTATGGGCTTGACACTAGGCACTGATCCCCCACTATTATGCTGCTGGTGCCTAGACCCCACTTTGTTGAAGTGGGAGGCATATAAGCAGTAGATTCCATTTGCCATAAAGGAATTCCTAGACCACAATAACAGGTCAGACACATTCCACTCCACTAGGTGAAGGCCCTTAGTGCCTTTCATTAGGGGGCAGACTATATCATATGCAGCTTATTAGCAAAAGGTGGGAGAGATTGATTGGCATATTTGGAGGCCAAGGTGCAGGCCTGTGAGCTGGCCCATATGCTTTGGCCTACCCCAGCACTTTATAACATAGTGCAACAGCTTCAATGGAAGCTTAATATGCTCAGCAGTGCACATCTGGAAAGAGCCATCCTACTGGGGCAGGCAAGATCTTACTTGGATGGAGACAGAGGGGGCAAGCTTCTGGTATGGCAACTGAAGCAAAAGGAATGGGAAAAAGTGATTCTAAAAGTGAGGCATAATGAAAGGGAGATGGTGATGGACAGGCATGGAATAGGGAAGACTTTTAGTTCCTTCTATCAAATGGTGTACAACTCCCAGGTGAACCCATCTCCTGACCAGATACAGTCATTCCTTCAAAAAGCATGGATCTCTCCCATCCTGAAAGAAAAAGCTCAGGCACTGTATCAGCCACTATCCAGGTTCCTGAAGACCTCTGTTATGCAACTGATAGAGCCTCTAAAGGATATGACTGAGGAACATCTGGGGTGAAGTGAGCTGTCCCCCTCCACATGATCAGTCATAATCCCAAACAAGGCAAGGACCACATCCTCTGCACCTTGTACCACTCTATTTCACTGCTACCAGCAGACTATAAGGTAATCACAAGATCAATTGCAGCTTGACTCAAAACTCTTTTCCCTCAATTCATACATCAAAATCAGGTGGGTTTTGTGCAGGCGAGACAAAGAAAGCATAATATCCACAGAACCCTTAAATATAATTCACAATTGGGCTATGAACTCTAAATCACATGGGGCAGTGGTCCTTGCCTTGGATGCAGAGAGGGCTTTTGACTGCATTGAGTGGGGGTACATGTTTACCACTTTGAGGGAGTTTAGTATGGGTCCTCAGCTCATTGGATGGATCAGGGCCTTGTATACATCCCCTACTGTACAGATCTCAGTAAATGGGTCCTTGATGCCTTTTCATATCCTTGGTAGGGGGACCAGACAGGGCTGTCTACTGTCCCCCTATTATACATTATGGCCTTAGAACACCTTGCCGTAGCAATCTGGAATCCCCCATTTATTAAAACATACAAGGAGAGGGTGACCAAAAAATTGCATGTTTTGCAGGTGATCTTTTGCTCTTCCTGTACAACCCATCCAAAGATCTCCTAAGTGTCCAGTTCCTTTTAGCTAAATATGGCAGATTGTCCGGTCACAAAATTAACTAGATAAAATAGTGAGATTCTACTGGCCAGAAGATTACATACAGAAACTGTCACTTAGAACCCCTTGGATCTCTAGGTGGTAGATACAATTAAATATTTGGTCATCTAGATACACGCCAGATTGACCCAGCTGATCACTAAGAACTTTGGGCCCCACCCGTTAACATTGCAGAAGACTGCAACTGGTGGAGGGACCTCTCACTTATGCTTTTTGGAAGGATAAATGTGGTAAAAATGACCCTACACCCCAAGTGTTTATATTTATTACAATCCCTGCCCATACATCTTCTTAAAAAATCTTTAAGCAGGTAGATTCCATACTGCACCAGTTGCACTGGAGGGGCAAGAACGCTTGCATCAGAAGGGCAATTCTCCAGCTTTCCCTGAATCAGAGGGAGGAGTGCTTCCAAATTTTAGACTACATTATTGGGCTGCAAATCTGTCTTTCCTCCCTATAGGGGAAGACCCTAGCCACCACACTTGGACTATTCAGGAAGTAGAGTAAGTGGGGGGGAGACTTGAGGAAGGACCTCCTATCTCCTTCAATGACATTTGCCCAGATTAGGGAATGCAATAACCCATTTACATGAACTCTGGCAAAAGTGTGGATGACAGTGCACAAGCATTTGAAAGTTCCTCACAGAATCTCCATGTATGTGAGTATAAAGGCAACCCTTAAATTCACCCTTTTGTTTACCCTGGTTCCCCCTATCTTGGACCTGCCCTGCTCACCACCCCTATGCCCAGGCGTGTCCCCTTGGGTGGGGCCACTGGGAGGGCTCTCCCTCCCAATGGACACTGTTGGCAAGCCCAGGCTTATCCCCCCAGGTTGAGGCCATGGGAGTGGGACCCCCTACATCAGACATCAGAGGCAGTGGGCAACAGGGTGGAGTGGGTCATCATGCCGGGGGGGGCCGCTTTTTTTTTCCATGTTTTTGCTCCCTGGGGGTGGGGATGTGCAATGACATCCAGCTTCCACCCTGCCCCTCCCAAAGTGACGGCGCCGGTTGTGGCAGTACCCCCAGCCTCCTCCAGGGGTCCATAAGGTGCCGGACACTCTTCCTGCCTCCCCCAGAGAAGGACAGCAGTCTCCAGGATGCTTGATCCTTCTCCTTCAGCTGGCCCTCCTACTTCCAGGGCTGTTCCCAAACCTGGGTCATTTGTGTCGCAAGCAGAAATTCAACTGCTGTGCCGGCAGGCCCTTAAATTCACCCTTAAATACTCTGTGTTCCTACATAGAGGCCTGTTAAGGTGGCATAGAAAGGGTCTTAGACATCTGGTACAATTGTATGAAGGAGAGAGGCTACCATCCTTTGTAGAAGTCAAGAAGATCTGACCCTTACATCCAGAAGATCTGTCTGTGTGCTTACAGGTAAGGCAGAGAGTAACTGCGTTGAACATAGCCTCCATGGGTGGCTCTGACGCATCTGCTTCAAAGAAGAACTGTACAGGCCTCAGTCCTACACAACTCCAATTTTCATTTACTACAAAATGCTTCTATAAAAAAGGGATGTCGTCACAGTAGAGAATGCTTCTAAGGTGGAGGTAGGACCTGGGAATTGAAAGCATTCTGGAAATCTGGGGAGAGGCTATAAAACACTTGAACTATTGCTCCAGGAACAACAAACTGCACCAAATTAAGCTTACATGTATAGAGCATAAATTTATCCTGACAAGTTGAATAGTGTTAAATGAAACAAACTGAGAAAATGTCCCAAGTGCAGGACTGGGACAGGTACTTTTATGCACATGGTTCTAATGTGTCCAAAGATTTTAGCTTTTTGGTCAGAGGTGAATAGAATAATGGCAGGGGTCCTGGGCTGAGCTCACCAAAATCCATCCTTTGGATTGCAGTCTGGGGGCAGATCCTACTAGACATGGGCTTAAGCATGATCTTCCTGTATGGTTCCTAGCCCTTAGTAATGCCCATAAAATAATAGGTCAGTGTTGACTGTCAGAGGTTGCCCCCCCCCCCCAATCCCAAATACAGCATTAGGCAGATAATCTCCAAACCTGCTTAAGATTTGAAAGGGAACAATTCACTGCTCTGGAGTAACACCACAAATTTGCAGCAATGTGGGAACAACTAGAGAAGGCAGCTGAAGATGATATCTTCTGCATGTGAAGGACAGTAGACCTGATTGGCTTTTAATTGATTTTTAAATGACTTTCTAAATTAAATCACCACATGAGTCCAGGATTCCTGTAACATCTAGTACAGTCTAACACTGAATTGTAAGCCTTAACTTGTCTGCCAGGAAATGTACAGTATTTATGGGTGAAGTAATTTTTTGTCCAGGTACTTCAATGAACTGTGCTCCAAGAATATGTACATACTCATGTAATATGATATGACTTCTTGCTACATCTTTATGCCTTTTTAATGCATCTGACCATGTTTTGTTGTTGTTGTGAAACTTTAATAAACATTTGTTTTAATAAAATGCATAGTGCAAATTAGACTGTGAACAGAGAGATAAGCAATGCAATATATGGAATATTCAATAACAGAACACCAGAAGCCAGGGTTGTGATTGTTTGCGTAGAGTAAATCAGAAACAGTGGTGAGGAGTGATAAACTCACATAAATCAGCCTTCAGAATTGATCCAGAAGAGTAACCACGGGGGGTCTTCCAGAGGTGGGAAGTATGGTATGAGCTGACAAGTTGGTCCACAGACTTGTTACTATGAGGGATAACATATATAAATGTGCCCTGGTCCCTAAGAAATATGAGAGGGAAGATGGACAGAGTTAGAAAGAGAAGCAAGATACTCAGGGAGTTTGTACACTTTGAGATGTGAGTGGCACTGTGCCAAAACCTTCTCCTCTCCAGTGAAGGCCATTTCAAGCTGCTTTACAAGGTGCAATGATGTGCCCATAGAGGGCTGTTTTGGGTAATTTTGCAGAAGAAGTTATAGAGTGATTCCAGTCTGGCCAGGAACATAAGTTAGAGACATAAAACACATCCCATAGTTGAAGTATGGAAGGATAATTTTACAAATGATTTCCTGTCCACCCCACAGTGAGAGGCAGGCATGTTTCTCTGGAGGGCTCCAAGTTTAAAAACATGTTTGGCATTGAATGAAATCCAGGCATAGGTGGTGGAAGGGTCTGAAAAGTGATAGGACCAAGGATGTGAGGAGTAAATTCACCCCCCCCCCACACACACACTGAGTGGGTTCACAAAGATTATTTTCTGTCAATCAAATTTGTAATACGTGGAGTAATTAAACTCCCTCCTACCAACTGACAGCATCTCCCTGTGCCAAGTTCCTTGATGACCCCCCCCCCACCACCACCACCACCACCACCACCAGAAAGGCCTGGCCCTTTATGTTCATTGTTAAAGTTTGAACACTTTGCTTTAACTCAGTAGGCCATGTCACCCTATGCAGGAGTTCTCCTCCCAAAATTCTTCTGACACCCTACAAACCACAAAGAGAATGATTAGTAGATAACACTGTTTACTGCCCATGCTGCATTTTAAAGGCACAGTCCTCCATATTAATAAATGAACATAACTACAAATACAGGTCCAGACTTTACCACTTATGAAAATGGTAGGGCCATGGCCATAGCGGTGCCTCCTGTTCTAGCACATATGAAACCAGATGCCAAGAAAATCCAGGTGCTGGTGAAGCCAAACACCAAGTTATTTGAAGATAAGGATGTCACTCAGTTGAGTTATCAAGAGCCTAAAAGGAGGCAGAAGATGGGAAGGAAGTCAGCATTGGTTTCTTACCAGATGGAATTGCAACAGTCTTTTGTTTGTAATGTTTTAAAATAAGAGTAAAGAAAACAAAATCACATCAGGTCTTCAATACATAGAAGAATTCCACCTTGAATGATTATGCTAAAGGGTAATCAGAAAAATAAAACTTTTTTTAAAAATCTTGTGGGGTGATTAAATATAGAAAAGTTTTTAAACAAGATATTTCACTAGGAGCAAAAAAAGAAAAGAACAGTGTTATAATACTGTTGCATGCTCCAAGCTCACCTACCCACTTAAGATAACATCATTTTGAATTACCTTATAATTTTTAAAATGATCTAAGGTTTTTGCATGCAGATATTAATGTAAAATTCAAAAATAAAGAGTAATACAGGCAAATATTTTGTATGGTCTGCTGCATCCTATTCCAATGAATCCAAGCTGATGTTGGTAGGAAGGACCACATTTTCTTCATAGAAACGCTAGCTTTGTCAACATCCACAACAAAAGGGATTTTACCCTGAAAGTTATTTTTAGTTTGGCTGGGGATTGTAACACTATCGGAACCCCCATTACCAGGTACTCAGCTTTAATAGTGAGAAATTGTTTCTGTAAGTGCTGTGTTATGAAGCAAAAGAATAGGTACAGGTGAAGTGTGTTACCCTCAAAAGCAAGCTATTTCTTCTATGAAGCAAGCTGGAGTAACTAATTTGTTTCCTGAGTATTTTTAAAGAAGCACAAAATATACCTTGCACCTTATGCCCATCTGTTAGTGATAAGAGATGAGAATAACTGGTGGTAGGAAAACTGAACCTTACAGGAGTGAGGAATCCAGTGCAAAAATCAATAAACACTATGCATCAATGGGTGTAAGGTACGTGCCAAAGGCACCTGTGGACAGGTACGGACCGGCAGTATTTACTATCACCAGCCACCTGTCCATGGTCCCACCCCCCCTGGTGTGCAGGTGCAGAGGGTGGATGAGGGTGGAGCAATGGACTCAGGTAGGCATCCAATTGGATACCTTTTCCTGGGTTCCAGAGTGGATCCCCTGCACTGATGTGTGGGTCTGGGGTAGTGAATGGCACATGCAGTTATCCACGTTACATACCGTACCACCATAGGCATCACCACACTGCCATAAACCGGCACCTGTACATCCCTGGTGGCTAGTGGGCTTTCCCCCCATCCTACCCACTGTGCCCAACCATGCCTAGTGCATAGCTGCCCCACTCCCCACAGCAGAGCTCCTGCCCTGAGTTATACTGCAGAGCCCTCCCCCCCAACATCCAGAGCCCCAGCCTGGCAGCGCCTATCCCATAAATCACCAAAGTGACGTGTCAGGCCCATAACATACGTAACTGGGTACGGACCACTAGGCACAGTTGGCCATTGTCAGGGGTGACCCGGTAACACTGGGGTGGCCCAGTGCCAAGGCACAGTCACAAAGATGACCAGTGCAGGTAGTGCTCTCAGCCTCACCCTGGTACCATACATCGATCCTCCCTAGCCTGCTTAGTGGTGGTTAGTGGACACCCCTCCCTCCATCCCTCCCTTGGCACTGACATCCCACCCCCTTCTCTCATACTTATAAGTATGTACAGCTTTGCTGGATGGTAAGTGACATATCCCACCACACAGCCAATCTTGGCCACCCCTCATCCAACCGATGCTGGGAGCTTGCTGCCTATTTATAGGATGCAATATAAATAGGCAGTGCACTCCCAGCATCAGTCAGACAGCAGGCAGTTGAGCTAGACTGTGTGGTGGGATGAGTCACTCACCATCTGGCGAAAGCCACACACACTTACAGGTATGACGGATGGGGGGTGGGATGTAGGTGCCATGGGAGGGACTGAGGGAGGGGAGCCACTAACCACCACTAAGTGGGCTGGGGGGGATTGATGTATTGTACTGGGGTGGGGTTGGGGGGACTACCTGCACCCTGTGTCCGTGTGACTCTGCCATGGCACTGGACCACACTTGCTACTGTCACCACTGGCAATGGCCACTGCAAAATTTAGTGGACCATACCGTTATCTATGTCAGAGGGCCTGTCATGTCACTTAGTTGACTTATGGATAGGGGCTGCCTGGCGTGCTTCACTTTTTGGGGGGAGTCTATGCTCAGTGGGACTGGCCCAGGGGCTCTGCTGGAGGGGTACATGCAGTTGCCTTAATGGCTGCAGCCACCCATCCCCATTTGCCAAGTAGGCTGGGAAGCATGGAGGGGTGACACTCAGTCTGACCCCTGCTGGCAGCAGTTATCCATGGGGGTGTGCATGGGATATAGCAGGGTCCCCTTCACCATAACCTGCACCATCCTGCACCTCCCCCATGCATCGCACTACACATCTTTGTGAATGCCATGCAGTGTGGGCACAGCCTGTCACTCCCCCTGCTGTACCACCCTGATGTGTTGCTGCCCAGGTGGTCAGGGGATCTGGTGTTCAGTGGGCCACACCCATATCATGAATGCTGCCTGCGTGGCTTTTGACCATAGGGTTGCCTACATGCCACAGCTTATGTGGCACATACGCAACATTTGGTTTGATGCATATGGCCCAGTGTTGGTATCTTTTTCCTGTTTAAGTTCAGTCACTGGGATTGAAGCAGGGAGACCAATCAGCTGTAAAGTTCTTCAATAATAAAGGGCTATCTATTTTTTTTTTCAAACTTAGAGATAAAGTTTAATTGTTCATAAAGAGAGGCATTCATGGCCTCTTCTAATGGCAGGATCATTGGGACAACACACCTGTGTCAGTCTCAACAGCAGCAACTCATCTTTCAGTGCTTTTGTTTCAACAGCAGCACACTGTGTAGGAAATAGCCCCTAATGCTGACATACTTTATCACCCTTCACCTTGGAAGTCATTGTAAAAGGCTTATATAGAGGTGAATGTAGGTTTCTATGAGGTTTTGGACTTGTTGTCCACCTCTGGATGTGGAATACTAGGGGAAGCCAGTGCTCAAACTATATTCAGGGAACCAGCTGGCCACTGTGCTGGAGTCACTTTACCCGTCACTTTTGGGGATAGAAATTTTTTAATAGACTGTTTTGGTCTCAAGCCTCTTTTTTCTTTTAACTGGGTAGAATTTGCCATAAAGATTAAATAGCTTGCTGAAAGACTGAGAACTAGACACAAAATATTGTGGAGATGTGCATCAGGAATGCAGACATGTTGATGTCTGTCACTAGCACTTTCCCCTTCTTTAGCATTTGGAATTAGACTTGTTGAAAATGCCTCTCATATTTTCAAAGGGTTATTTCTGCAAAAATCACAAATTCTATGAAAATTGCATATTCTCATGGAAAACAGTTGTGCAAAAAAATCACACTTTCCATGTAAAATAAAAATTCTGCAATTTTCAATCAGAAGTGGTATTTCACGGGATTTGTTTGTCTTCAGAAATGGAATCTGTGCACACAAACAGAAATGTCTGTGCCATTTCACTTGATTTTGCTATTTCTACAACAATGGCCAAATCCAATAATTTCATGGAAACAATAATTGGCATGATTTTCATCTACAAAAATAACATTTTGTGGATCCCTATTCAGAATAACTTAGTCCTCCCTAAACCAATGTCAAATATTGTTGACACCTTGGTGGACTGTGTCCATCAGTTTGGTGACATTAAGACCACTAGTGAAAAGCCCTGTGTTAGATGTTTACACACTGTATGAATGTTTGCAGAGACACAAGCAGAGAGAATATCATTCAGGAAGATGGAAAATAGGATTATTTTAAATGTATTATTATCATCATTTTATTTTAATGTTAAATAGGATTAAAATTTTTATATAACTGTATATACCTTACTAGGCTTGTAAAATGCAAACAACAGGAAATAAAACAAACAGAAAGGTCAACAGGGGTTATTTGATGTGTTGCTGTGGAATACAGGTTCCTGTTTTATTATATATTTGTAATACTGGCTGCACATTGGCTTTCTATTTCCACTGTAAGAAAATACATTTCAATAAATCTCATATATATATATATATACACATATACATACATACATATATATATATATATATATATATTCAAAGCATTATCAAGTATGTTACTTTCTTTAAATATTTACATAACTAAATTCCTGCTTGTATGATGCAGTTGAATGAATTTTAAACCCTTGTATCATGAGACAGAAATGACTGAAACACAATGCCATGTATATACACTTAGCCTCTCATGTTTACAAGGGAGTATTACATTGTTTTATAGAGTTATAGTACTCCCCACATGTTATCTGGAGTAACTTCCTCAATTAATTTTATTAATAATGTTGGACCACACAGATTCTGGATAATTATAATACTGACATGAATTTTGCTTACCACAGCAGGAATGCTTCTTTTTTATGTGGCTTCTTTTTCCAAGGACTTCTTAACCTCTATATATGCCTTGTTAGCAGATGTTTCTCAGTGTTACAGAATATCAAAATCCTTTAAATTAGATTACAGCACTGGCTGTGTTATATTACATGACTGAGAAGAGTAATAGTTTTAGCCAAATGGTTCATTAAATTTTTGGGGGGAATAGATACTTTTAAAATGAACTGTTTTATCTCCTTGGCAGTATAGAATGCAAGCTGGATGCATTTAAAATAGTATTTCCTGCCTGGTACCTGACTGACAGGAAGGCAGCTGGTTGGCTCACTGGCAGATGTCTTGTTGATACTGCAGTAGGTAGGTTGAGAGCTAACCATCTGTTGACTTATGGAAACTAGTATGCAAAGTGATGTTTTTCAATGCACGTTAGCAACTTTAAAACTCTTTTAATCAGTAGTTTTATGGAGTACCTCAACAGACAAATATTTACAAATATACATTTTGGTTTCAACCCATTTTCTATGTCCTACATGCCAAAATCAGAAAAAAAACACTCTTTTGACTCCACCTGGCTCATTAGCTCTTATCTCCAATATATGGAGTTTCTGTATTGCAATATAAAATGTTTATAGAATTCTGTGCAAGAAACAGTCAGAAAAGCTGCTGCTTAGTTAATTGGTGGATAGCTTGTGTTACTAGGTTGGTGGTCAGCAAGTCATCTGATGACTGAAAAATAATATTCAAAGTAATGCATTCTGTTGCATTTTATAAGTTTTAAAAGCATTTTTAATCACTTGTGTTGAATGGTACATCTCATCATGCACACAGTTTTCAAATACATATTTTGATTTCTATCCCCTCTCAATGAAAAGACAGGGGTTTTAAGATTATCTAGGTCCCATGTGATATCTAGGGTCATTGCTCATGTGGTTGAGTTGGAAGTGGGGGCAGCAGCATGAGTCAATGCATTACCCTGCACTTGGAGGCAAAGCCTCATGTAAGAGCCCTGGAATGCCACACAGTATCCAACTGGGCCTGAAAGCCATGCAGAAGAAATGTGTTTCATTCATACTGTGAGGGTGTATACCATTAGTGGGGCACTGTCATTAGGGTGCCTTAATAGGGAAAATGATGGAATCACTTCTGAAGGAAAGAATTGTTGAGTATCTAGAGGCCAGAGGGGCACAGGACCCAAGGCAGCATGGATTCACAGCGGGAAGGTCATGCCAGACAAATCTGATAGATTTCTTTGACTGGGTGACCAAAGTAGTTGATCAGGGAGGGGCTGTGGACATGGCCTACCTAGACTTTAGCAAGGCATTTGACACAGTCCACAAAAGATTAATATACAAGTTAGCCAGCCTGGGAGTGGGTCCCAAGATGACAGCCTGGGTAAAGAATTGGCTGGAGAATAGGACACAGAGAGTAATAGTAAATGGAGTCCACTCTGAAAAAAGGGGGTTAGTAGTGGAAAATGTAGGGTTCAGTATGGACGGTCCTCTTTCAATGTCTTTATAAGAGACATTGCAGAAGGAATGGAAGAAAAGTATGTCTCTTTGCAGATGACACAAAGATCTGCAACAGAGTTGATGCACAAGGTGGAGTGGAAAGGATGAGAGGGACTTGGCAAGGTTAGAGGAATGGTCAAATGTATGGCAGCTTAGATTCAATGCTAAGAAGTGCAAGGTAATGCACCTGGGAAACAAAAACCCAGGGAAGAGTACACAATGGGGGGTGAGCTACTAACAACAACAAAATGGAAAGGGACCTGGGGTAGTCATATCAGATGACCTAAAGGTGGTCAAGCAATGTGAGAGGGCAGCAAGGAGGGCTGTGGGGATACTGGGATGCATAGGAAGAGGCATCACCAGAAGAAAACAGGAGATTATTATCCCTCTCTACAGACAGCTAGTGAGACCCCATCTGGAGTACTGCGTGCAGTTCTGAGACCCAATCTCCACAAAGACATAGACAGGATGGAAGCTGTCCAGAGGAGGGCAACTAAAATGGTGCAGGGTCTGCACGGAAACATATGAAGAGACTTAAGGAGCTTAATATGTATAGCCTTGAGGAAAGGAGGAGAGGGAGACATGATAGAAACTTTCAAGTACCTCAAGAGAATCAACAAAGTCCAAGAGGTAGCATCTTTCAAAAAGGGTTAGTGCACAGAACAAGGGGCATAATTTGAAGATAGAAGAGCGCTCAGAGGTAATTTAAAGGTATTTTTCACAGAGAGGTTGTGGATGTATGGAGCGGCCTTCCAGAGGAGGTTGTGGAGTCAAAAACAGTGGTGGAATTCAAGCATGCATGGGACAGTCATAAGGCAATTCTAGGGGGTGGGGGTAGGAAGAAGTAGGCTGCTGGTTAACTAGGACCTGCAGCTTATCCATCAGGTAGGGAAATGGGCAGACTGGGTGGGCCAAGCGGTCCTTATCTGCCGTCAAATTCTATGTTTCTATGTTTCTATGTTAATGTGGTCACCGCAACCAGTTTGTCTATCATACTGGCAAACTGGATTTTGTGACACCCATCATGGATGGGGCTATAGGGGTGTTGTGCCATTTGTTCCATACACCTCTGATGTGAAGGTGATTATATGATACCCTTATGATTTGCCGAAGCTCACTGTTCCGACACTGACCTGCCTGGGCAGTATTGCCTCACAGGTTCAGTATCCAGACAGTGAGCATCCCAGCATTAGAAAACCCAACAGACGATTACAGGGTTAAGGTAGCAGTTGAGACAGCTTGCTACCTTACCCCTGTTGATGGCATTGAAATGCTGGAGGAATCGGGAGGCTGGCCTAGCTGCCCCAGTGGTGTTGAGGAGTAAACCACTGGCAGCTCGACCGGCATGCTCTGGAGGATTGGGTTCTATCTGTGCTGTGTCCGGTAAAATTTTAAAGCTTATACCCGTAACTAATTACTTTATAGCAGGTCTGCTCCCCTCAGAGTTAGTTATGTTCTGGGGGGATGGGGAGTTCAGGGTGCAAAGCCCCTCAGTTTTCCTTCTGTGTTTTTCAATTAGATGCCTGAAATCATATTTTTGGGCATCTGATTGATTCGGCAGCATGGATTTTGGCCCAGTGAGGTCAGTATCCCGAGGCTCAGAATACTGAGTTTAGTGATACCATAGTGTATCCGATTATATTATAGTTTTGGTGGGTGTGAGAGGCATAGCCCCCGGCAAACAGCCCACACTTGCCCCAAGGCATTGGGTGTAACTGGGGTCGGGTAGCACAATGGCCAGATGAAATGATCACTGCTGGCTCCTTAATGTCCCTCACCTTTTGCTTGTTGCACTGGTGTGGGTGAACCCTGTGAAGGAGGGTGCAAACCACTTTTTGTTTATGCAGTGCCAGTTGACTCACTAAAGAGCAGCACTGGTATTGACTGGAAAGGTAACCTCTTATCACCTTCTCAGCCAGGGTATGGGTTTTGTAACATGTGAGCCATATTATTAGTGCAACATGCTGGGAAAAAGGGGGGAATGGGGAAAATAAAAAAATATCAGGAAGTTGGAATGCAGATAATATAAATTAAATCACTTCCACTTTGATGTTATTTTTTACTTTTGTCTTTCCTTTTCTCCCATTTCAGACATCTGCCAATCACCTTCCAATGAAAACCCATATTTTCTTTGTTGTTTTCGTTTCCTGAGGTTGATCATTCTTTTTTTAATATCCTGTTGGAGCATGGAAGAGCTGAGCCTCATTTCTATTTCTTCAGTAGGCAGGCACTGAAGCATATCTACTCCCCCCATCCCTGGGTGATGTATGTGGCTGAAATATATATTTGGCTTATAATCCATAGTACTGACTCAAATCATAGTTGGTAATCTACATTTCCCAGTATAGCGAATGTCAGTCCTGGATTATCCACATAAAATAAGGATGACATTAAACAAAAGAACATCATTTTGAAGGCTTTTGATACTGTGGTGCGTGACAAGCTTCTAGGTACAGTGCACCAGAGTGATATACATGAGGCATACAGGAGTTGGCCTGTTAACTAGCTTGTGACCAGAAAGTATATAGTTGTGGTGAATGAGCACTGCTCTGAGTGGAGAGGGGTACTCAGTGGTACCCTTTAGATGGGGTCATTGATGTTTAACATTTCTTTTCTTCAATAAAGCTTTTTATCCTCCTTTGGCAGAATGGTTGGCTTCTCCTACCTGTCCCCATGCAGTGGCAGTCATCTCTTACCTGCTCTCAGTCAGAGACTCCTATCTCCCATGGGTTCCCACACCATGGCAGGGCCAGAGAAAGAGGGCCATCCTCTCCCCTGGGTAACACATCTAGCTCCGTTCCAGACCAGAGCAGCAGAGTGGGCCACAGTGCAATGGGCAGGACTTCACAAAGTCCATCTCCATTTTTCCTTCTGTTTCCTCCATGGGCCCATGGACGTACAATGAGCACAACATGTGCACTCTACATCCATAGAGATGACCCCGGTGCTCTGTAGGTGGGATCCCTTGCATTGTGTGAGCTGCCTGTGCTGCCACCCAGATACCTTCAGGTGGCTGTCAACAGTGAGACATGGCAAGCCTCATCCCTGATCGAGGAATGCAATCCTATGGATGCTCAATCCTCCCTCACCTGGCCAGCTCAAGAGTGACCTACATCCATTTCCGAACCCAGGTCACCAGTATGACAGGAAATTAGGCACTCAGCACCTCAGTCCTCCACACTAACTGTTTAACATTTTTTATCAATGATAATGAAGCTAGCTGTGGTCTCCAGCAGGCTGCTTACATTTGCTCAATACACTAAGCTGGCAAGGATGGTGGACTCCCTTGAGAAGAGGGACAAACTTTAAGAGGATATGCACAAGCTGGGTGATTGGCCAAACACCTAGAGCCTCAGAATCAATGCAGCTGAATACAAGGTGCTCTACTTCAGGAGAAAAATCAGAGGTAGAACCTACTCACTGTGTAGGGTTCCTTTTACTGCAGTGGAGGAGGAAAAGGACCAGGGGTCATAAGAGGCAAGAGGCTGAAGCATGGCATGTAGTATGCAGTTGCTGTCAAGATGGCTGCCAGAATGCCAGGGTCTACCAAACAGGGGAGAGAAGAGGGGAAGGTGAAGTTATCTGGTCACGTTACAATACCTTGGTCAGTCCCCACATGGAGTACAGCATGCTTTTCTTAGCTCACCAATACAAAAATAATGTTGATGCAGTCAAGAAGGTTTGGCATAGAGTCACCAAAATGATTAGGGATAAAGAAGACAAGTTATGAGGACTGGCTGACATACTGTATCATGTTAATGTTGTGACAAAGAAGCTGAGAGGGACCAATATCTCAGCGTTATGCATATTAAAGGATATTGACAAGACTGAACAGAAAGATATGTTTGGCATGATGTCATCCAACAAGACACAAGGACAGACCCTAAAGCTAGATAACATTAGGAAGTGTTTCTCCTTCAGCTTGCTGAACATATAGAACAGCCTACTAATGGAGACAGTGGAAATGAAGACAATTTTGTTGACAAGGAAATCACATGGTACACTGGGAAGGAGAGTTGCTATAGAATCCCTTTACATTACTACATGTTTACATAGCAGGGGGAGGACATTATAGTTCCAGAGTCCCTTCCAAACATAAATTACTATGTCACTGTCACTTACCAAGATAAAACAACTTAATACGTTCTCTGCATTCTTACAGCCTTGAACTTTTTTTTTTCCCATGAGGCTTGACATTAGTAATCTCAGAATTGGTCTGGTCAGCTGGTCAGGTGACTGCATGGTAAAGTTCACCTTCTTTGCCCCCCTTGTAATCCGCCCTGATGGTAATGGTCCAGTACCACCTTTTCAGAGGCTTGGATCCAAAGAGATTTAGGCAAGGTAAGATATCTCAGATACATTAATAGCTAATGAAACTGGGCCAGAGGTGGTAGTGGGGGCCACAAATAGGTTGTTGCTTCTATCTTCAACACTATAGCACCCTTTCACATGCATCTTCTGGTCCCTTGCCATGGCTCACCATGGTTTCATAGTGAGCTTAGGCAGAAGAAGACCAGTGGTCGGAGGTTGGATGGCTGTTGGAGGAGATCCAGGGTCCTAGAGAACAAACTGGCTCTGGCTATCCATTATGAGGTATACCAGAGTTTATTCATCCACAAAAAGGCAACTTTTTAGTCCCTGTAGATTACTGCAGGGAGAAATGAACCAGACCCACTGTTCTGGAATGTAGACAAGCTGTTATACCCAACCTGCCTAAAGCCAGTTAGGGCCTTTTCATCTGCTAAGTGAAAGGAGTTTGCTCGATTTTTCTTGGATAGTGTGTCCACTATCTCACCAAGTGGGCTGTGGTAGTCTGTTGTAGTAGAGCCTGCCAATCACAGAAGGACTTATCTGACCTAGGGGAGAGTTTAGGACCGTTATGAAAGAAGAAGAAGTCTGTGGGGTAGTCTCGGAGTTACAGTACAACCCACCTGTTGAGAAGTGGGCCTAGGCCCAATGTGATTACTAGTGAGTTGTGTGGGGCTACTGGGTCCAGTGTTTAATGGGATTTTCCAGTGTTCCTTGATGGATCAGGGCTTCTGAGTGCATTGAAAAATGGACTGTTTAGACCCCTTCTGAAAAAGCCATCTCTGGACCTGGATGTCCTGGCAAATTATAGGCCGGTCTGTTAGCTGCCTTTTCTGGGCAAGGTTATTGAGGAATTGTGACGTTGCAGCTTGAGACCTACCTCATGGCCTATGATATCTTTGAGCCCCACCAGTCCATATTTGTGTTGATACATACAGTAGTACAGAAATTGTATTGGTCAGGGTGCAAAATGACCTACTCAGGGTGAGGCATAGAGGGGAGCAGTCAATTATTGTCCTCACTGATCTGGCATCAGTGTTTCACATTGTACACCATGGCTTGCTGTTATACTGACTGAAGGAGTACAGAGTGCTCACCAGCAAAGTCATCTGCTGGCCTGAGTCTTACCTTAAAGATACGGCAACTGACTATTTCTTAAGGATAGGATGCAGGGAGGGGTGATAGAGAATTTCTACTCACACCCCGTACTCCTGCCCATTGGCATTCCCCAGGGGCAGCTGCTATAATCCATGCTGTTTCTTGTCTACAGCACATGCTGCTCTTCAGCGCGATCATTACATGGTGTAATCTGGGTTTTCACATCTGTGCAGATGATACCTAGTTGTACATGTCTTTTGCACCTGGGACACAGGATGCATTGAAGGTGCCGAATACATATCTTGCTGAGACCTAGGACTGGGTGGTGCTGAGCTGGCTGAGACCCATCCCAGACAGGACTGAGGTCCTGGTGACTGATTAAAGAGAGAGAAGGGGAGTGGAAGCAGTTGAAGAGATTACAGGGCTTATGCTTGGTTCTTGAGGCTACAGACCTCAGCTAACATGTAAAATCTTGGGGAGGGGGGCATTCTGGACAAAATTGACAATTGAAACTTATAGGTAGGGGTCAGCGGTGGTCTGGAGTGGCTTTTACTGTCTTAGGATCCCATTTGCCTATGCCACGTATTCTTGAACTGTTTTCACCTCCACGACCTCTGCTGGAAGCCTGTTCCTAGAATCCACCACTGTTTCTGTGAAGAAGTAGTTTCTCACATCTCTTCTGAATCTATCCCCTTCCAGCTTCTTATCATGCCCCCTTGTCCTTGAACAGCTTTATTTCTAAAAAATACTTTCCTCCTGTACTTTATTTACCCCCATGAGGTATTTAAAGGCCTCTATCATATCTATCTCTTTCTCTCCTCTCCTCTCTTCCATGATGTGTATATTTAGGTCCTTCAGTCTCTCCTCATTGTGCTTCTGATGCAGACCCTACACCATTTTAGTTGCCCTCCTCTGGACCGCTTCATAGAAACATAGAAACATAGAAGTTGACAGCAGATAAGGACCGCAAGGCCCATCCAGTCTGCCCATTTCTTTTTCTACCTTACAAATGTGCGATCAGCCTTTGCTCTGTCAATGGCCTATCTATTCATACTCATCTGTATTACTCCCTTATGCCTATCCCATGCCTGTTTGAAGCCCTGCACTGTATTCATATCCACCACTTCCTGAGGTAGGTCGTTCCACCACCCTTTCTGTGAAAAATAACTTCCTCACATTACCCCTTAATCGGTCTCCCTCTAATCTCATGCTGTGTCCTCTTGTCCTGCTACTTTTCATATATAGAAACATGTTAGTCCTTCACCTTACTAATGCCCTTAAGGTGTTTGAATGTTTTGATCATATCACCTCTCTCCCTCCTTTGCTCTAGAGCATACATATTGAGCTCCGTTAATCTGTCCTCATATGTTTTCTGATGCAGTCCTTGCACCATTTTGGTTGCCCTTCTCTGGACTGCCTCAATTTGGTTAATGTCCTTGTGAAGGTGTGGCCTCCAGTACTGCACACAGTACTCCAGATGGGGCCTTAGCAGTGTCTTGTAAAGAGGGATTATTACCTCCCTCTTCCGACTTGTGATACCCCTACTAATGCACCCTAACATCCTCCTAGCCTTACCTACTGCTTTAGTGGTCTGCTTGGATGAATTCAGGTCATCAGTGATGATGATGCCCATTCTGCCTCCATTCTGTCTATGTCCTTCCAAAGATGTGGTTTCCAGTACTCTAGATGGGGTCTTACTAACAGTCTATACAGAGGCAATACTACGTACCTCCCTCTTACTGCTGGTGTAACCCCTCCCTATGCACCCCAGGATCCCACTAGCCCTCTCAACTGCTTTGTTGCACTGCCTGGCCACCTTTAGGGCATCAGATTTTATCACCACCAGGTTTCTTTCCTGCTTGGTAGTGGTTAGTACCACTCCTCCCTTTTTTTACTCTGCCTCTGGGCTTCTGTGCCCCAAGTGCAGTACTTTGCAATTTTTTGCATTGAAACCCACTTGTCATACCCTTGACCACTTGTCGAATTTTCTCAGGTCTTTGCTCATCCTTTCCACCCCACCCCCCCATGTGTTAACCCTACTGCAGATTTTGGTGTCGTCCACAAAGAAGTAGACCTTCCTTTCCAGCTCCTTTGCAATATCACTTATAAAGACATTAAGAAGGACGGGTTCCAACACTGATCTCTGAAGCACCATGCTGGTAATTCTCCCTTGTTCTGAGTGAACTCTGTTTACCACCACCATCTGTCTTCTATCCCCTAACCAATTTCTTACTCAGTTTACCACCTTTGGACCCACTCCTAAGCTACCCAGCTTGCTTACTAACCTCCTGTGTGGAACAGTGTTAAAAGCCTTACTGAAATCTAGGCAGGCCACATCCACTGCTACAACCAGATCTAATTCCTTGGTCACCCAGTCAAAGAAATCTATCAGATTTGTTTGACATTACCTCATTCCATGAACCCATGCTGCCTTGGGTCTTGTAACCCACTGAATTCAAGATATTCCACAATCCTTTCCTTCACTAGTGACTCCATGAACTTTCCCACCACTGAAGTCAGGCTGGCAGGCCTATTATTGTCAGCCTGTTCCCTGCTGCCACTTTTGTGAAGGAGGACTACATCTGCCCTCCTCCTGTCCTCAGGAACCACTGCTGTTTCCAATAAGCTGTTAAATAGTACTGTCAGAAGTATAGCCAGTACATCCCTGAGCTCCCTCAATACTCTTGGATGCATCCTATCTTTTCCCATTGCTTAAACTCTTTCTGTAAGCCCTGAGGAAGTCTCCATCAGTGGAGGCCTTTAACAGAGGTTAAAATTTAACTCTTTAAAGATGCATCTGTTGAAAAATCCCTATTGTATATGTACACCTACGTCTGATGATTAATTTATTTGTATATTTATGGGTATTTATGCTGCTATGTTTACTGTGTTCTATTATGAACCACACCAAGTGCTTTATATAACTCGCATACCCTAAGCATCCCTTGGACACCTGTTTCTTTGCCAACAGCCTCAAGGCTGCTGGCTTCCTCCTGCCCACCCTTACCGTACCTGTAACACACAGTTGAAGCTTGCAATGTCTTAATTTTGGCAGTCTCTGCTCATGGTCTTCAATCAATCAATCAATCAATCAATCAGTCTCTTTTTTGCCAGGCAAAACTCCATTTAGTAGAACTCATTTACAAGATGGACCTGGATGAAATAACAAAACTTAAGAAAATAATAAGGCATTCATACGATAGTACAGTGTGTGCTACAATAATAAAAGGAGCATCAAGGAAAACACAATGTATATAGTAAACAATACTCAACATATCAAAAGCAAAATACATGTGCTACAGTAAATAGTTACATGCAATCTAAGCAAGGAGCACAGATAAAGCACAAGAGACATTTTTGTGTAGTAACAGAGTCAGAAACCAGAAGATAGGGATGCAGGTCATCGCTGAAAGCAGTTGCAAGATTCAGAGAAGGAATGTGCCAACAAAGTTTTAAAGGTGTCCAATTTAACAGGGATTGCTATTTTTAAGGTATTTTGGATGCTGTTTCAGAGGACAGGCAAGGCATAACTTATAGAAGCCATACCAAGACAGGTTCTACTCTGGGAATGACTAAGGTGATATAAGAGAAGGCTCCGGAGTGGGCAATTCCTCACAGCACAGGCTGGCAGACAATCAGAGATATACCGGGGTAGCTTGTTAATTATTGCTTGATACGTCCAGGTGACTCCATTTTTCTGTCATTAAAGTTTATGGGATAACCATCTGAGTTTGGAATATAGGGAGCAGTGATGGGTGGAGTACGGGGCACCGGTAATAAATCTTAATGCATGGTGGTAGAGAGTATCCAGCTTGGCTAGGGCAGTAGTAGGGCCTTGTCCATAGATGAAGGCAGCATAATCGATTAAAGGAAGAAAGGTGGACTGAACCAGATGAGTTTTAGCATCTAGCATAAGTAGGTGTCTGATGTGGAAAAAACAGACCAAGCCTTTGCTTTATTTTTTTTTTCACTAGTTCATTGATGTGGTTGGTAAAGGACAGCTTATGATAGAGTCAGAAGCCCAGATATTTGAATGTGGTTACAAATTCCAAATTTTCTCCCAGTAGTGTGCTGATTTGAAGTCCTATGCAGTGGCTGGGAGGTTTAGCTGAGGGTCAAAGAAACATTCCCTTTTTTTTTGGTGTTTAGCAAAAGCTTTAGATGGAGGAGATTCTGCTGAAGGAGGTTAAAGTCTAGTTGCAAATCTTTGCAGGTGAGCTCTGGAGTAGGCCTACCAATGTACAGGACAGTGTCATCTGCAGAAAGATGGATATTAGCAGATTTCAGACCAGAATTGATGTTATTAATAGAAATTGTAAATAATAATAGAGGGCCTAAAACGGATCCTTGTGGCAAGCCTTGCATTAGAGGTTTTAGAGAAGAGAGGTCCCCATCAGCTTTTATTTGCTGATGGCAGCCGGTAAGATAGCTAGAGAACCAGTTCAGTGCTTGGGAATCCAGGCCAACATTTTGTAGTGGCATCAGGAGCAGGTCATGATCCACTGTGTCAAAGGCCTTGCTAAGGTCAAGAAATAGGGCACACACATATTTTTATCATCTAGTGACTTTAACCAGTCATTGGAGACCTTAGCAAGGGCAGACACCATAATATGAGACAGCCTGAAACCAGACTGCACTGCCAGTTGCTATTGTGTGTTCCATGCCTGTTGCATTCCCCTTCTTTCTGGGTGTGGTGACTCACTTTATGTGCTACATCATCCTACTGCAGCTTTTGTTGTGGCTGTTGGCGGTATGCTTTTCCCCCATCTCTGCTTTTCTGGTTCTGACTGGCTGCCTCCTTTGCCCTTAATCGGGACCTCTTTTTTTTGTTTTTCTCTGCTGCCTTTCTCCTGGCTGTCCACTCTCCCCTGCTGCTTTATCTCAGGCTAGTCCTAGGGGGGAGGGGTATTCTGCCTGAGTTTGCTTTCAAATCCCCTCTCCTGCTTCTGCTTGAGTGGGGTGCCACTGGGACTGGTTCCCTTCTATCATGCCATTTTTTGCACTTCAGATGTTGTGGCTGGACTTGCCCCAGCAGTTTAGGTTTTCCACTCTATTTTCCCACTGTTTCTTCCTGACATCTGCTTGCCTTGCATCCCATCCCTTGCCTCTATACCTCCTGACAGCACCACTAGCCACTACCTATACAATTCAGTGTATGTCATTCTTCTTGAAGCAGACCACCAGTGTCATGCCTTAATGACCATTGGGCTCATGCACCAACAAGAACTGGGCTTATACCCCTAAGACCACTGGGTTCACACCCCATGACTATGGGGCTTATTTCCCAAAGACAATCAGTTTTTGCCATCATGACATCCTTAGGTTTCAGCATGTATCACCCTACCTGTCATCTTATTGCAACTAGCTGGGGTTCCTCCAGTGCTCACTACTCTAACCAGCACGTCTCCACCATACCGATTGACCTTCTGAACTTTCTCTATCAGAATGCTTTACCCCTTGTGCTACCTCCACTCTTCAGGGGATCAGCTAGGGTCTGGTTTGATTAGAGTAGCTTGAGGGCCTACATTGATAGGAACTAGTGGTAGTCAAATTACTCCTTCTGTGTTGTAGTCCATCACAGGTCTAGCTCGAGCTGTTCGGTAGTCTGAGTGGTAGTTTAGTTGTGCTATACTCTGAGTATACTGCAGTGATGGAATCCTCTGTGAGAGTTCCTTTAGTCACATGACTGAAACTCTGTGTCACCCTTGACCTTTTGAATGCAGGAGGCATTTGGACAAATCATTTTGCTTGATGCTGATTTATACATCACACATGCTAGTCACATGCCTGGTCTCTAATCATTTCTCTTATTTTAATGAGAGCTTGCACCCTTTCCTCTTGGGAGGAGCTGTGAAGGCCAGGTGTATCTTTGGTCATACAACTGCAACTCTGTGACACCCACCTATGATTAGGCTGCCTAATGGTTGCAGGCTGGGCATTCCTCCATAGTAACATTCAACTTCTTTTAGGAGGCTACTTATCCATAGTAAAGGAGCTAGGCCTCTTTACTCCAAGAGTATGGCCTTCCACTCTAGGTTACCTTTATCATACAGTATTAGCACTGTGACATCTTTGACAATGACCATTCTGTTAGAAGGAAGGAGAGAGAGAGAGAGAGAGAGAGAGAGAGTTCCTAAGTCCTCCAAAGTATTCCCATTCCCTGCCCATTCTGCTGTTGTACAGAAATTCAAGCTTACGAGTTGCCATGTTTTCCTTTGTCTTCCTGTCTTTGTCTGAAGTGCTTCCAAGTATTTATTTATTTATTTAGTTGAAAAGTTTCACCAGGAAAGGTACATTGAGCTAAAATAGCTCATTTCCAGATGTGTCCTGGAGGTAAAAGGAAGAGGGGGTACAAAACTGATTTGAATACAGAAACAGATTCAACGGACATTAACATAGAACTAATTCTGTACAAAACATTTAGACAAACATAAAACATTTTGCAGGATAGTCAGGCAGTACTTGCATACATAAATAAAAAACATATAACCATGTTGCACGAAAACACAAATACTACTATTGTTTTTAATTTGTACATTTCATTTACACATGCATATTTCATCAGACAGTCAGGTGCAAGTAGTCAGGTATGCCAGGAATTAAAATGCAATTGTATGACCAGGAGAGATAGTGACAGAAATAATTACATGCCCACAGTTCTTCCACCTGGGGGTGTTCTCTCCTCCATGCTGAAGATCATAAAAGTAGATTGGAAGCTCATGTTAGGTAGCGTCATCCACTGGTTGAGTTGGGATTTGGTTGGTGGCTCCTTCACTCAGTATAGCAGTGGCCTTCCCATGCTGTCCGGCAGAATGATATCCTGATTGTTTTTTAATCCTTCAGTTCTGCATTTTTGTGCATCTTTCCTAGGGTGCCTTTAATCAAAGGACCTTGCTCCTGTGGCACATCTTGGGATGGAACTCTCCTCAGGATAGTTCGTTGGCATCAGTACCCCAAAAGGGTGGTAGTTCCTTGTGAACATAGAGCATGAAAGGCCACACACATCCAACCATGTAACATCAATCACAGTAGCACTAGCACTCATGTTACAGAAGCATAAATTGACAGACTATACATGCACTTTGGTGGGGCAGTGGGCATCGTCATCACCCCCCATTGGCTTCTA
The DNA here is from genome assembly GCA_016271365.2 of Neoceratodus forsteri. NCBI lineage: Eukaryota > Metazoa > Chordata > Ceratodontiformes > Ceratodontidae > Neoceratodus > Neoceratodus forsteri. The sequence goes on from CM057450.1 coordinate 1,647,187,048, forward strand.
TATATAATGTGCATGCCTAGGCATCCCATGGACTCCCATTGTTTGCTCCCACCATACACCTCATTTCCTTCAGTGGATCACCTTTTCCTATCTGGGGATCTTCCCTTAGGCACTGTAAGCCATGGGACATCACTCTTGCAGCACCTATAGGGGTAGAACCTTTCTGTAGAGGGTGCTTTGCCATTGTTACTCCCAGAATAGGTAGTAGTTCCCTTGGAACATAGAGTTTGCAAAGCAACACACATATCCAATAATTTAACCTTATCATTAGTAGCACATGCACTACCACATTGCACAAGAATCCTACATACTTAATTATCTGCTGGACCAGTAAACCATGTGTATTGTAAATGGGATAAGACTGTCAATGGAAGCATCCACCATGGTAACCTTGTATGATTTATTTATGTATTTTTCTCCTGCCAGAGCTGCAATCACTACAGCATAACTTGCACATGCCATGCAAGCACAGAAGGAACATATTAGGGCAGATTCCATCATAAAAAAGTGTCCGAAACATGCATAGATACAGCTGTGGCAAGAAAATCATAAATGAGAAATTACTCCCTCCTTCACTTCCAGGTATAACGAAACTAAATAGAAGTTGGAAAACAATTTATACTTTGGCACTTGTTTGTAGTGATTCATTGTTATTAGTCTGCAGAATGCAATTTGTTACAGAAGAATGGATTTTAACTAAATCCAGTTTATTGGAAGTGACAAATACTGGAACACTAATGCCACAAAAAAGTGTTACAGTTCATTTGAATGCAAGTTGTTTTAATGCTTTGGAAACAGTTTTACAGGTTTTTTACAGTTATTAGCTTTTTAAGATTAGGCACTGTACAGATGATCATTAGTAAAAAACTAGAAAAGAATGGCCCTCAGAGTTAAACCTACTTGCCACTGTCAGCCATAACAGGGGCAAGTTTGTGTTTTGGGTGCTTTCAAATACCCCTTCCACGGTGTTACCCCAGCCTGCCTGCCCTGTCAACCAAGATTCTATTGCCATGCCCCAGTAGTGATACCCCTGCCACTGCCTGCTACTGAAGGGTTGGCTAGCATGGTGAGCAGGATTCAGATGCCACTCCAATGTGTTATCTCTGCCTGCTGCCATTTGCCTCATCAGGGGTGTGATGATGTTGAGGACTCCATATCATCACAGCCAGTGTCCAGAAATGTGAGTGCTTTCCCCAACACCAGTTACAACATATCACAAGCTGTTCACTTAATTACCACCTGCATTGGACTGAACAGCCTGCAAGTTCCTAGAGTTGGAGTAAGGGCTGACATTTGTCACAGTGGCAGTGGTAATTTTAAAATCCTTCTGTAAGTGGATCCATAGTATAAAACGCACTCATACAATGGAGCTGGTGCTGCAGTGAGAAACAGCCAAGCTGTGACACACAAATGCAGAACACATGGAACAAAAGTAACACAAAAACAAATGTATTAATGCAGAGTGAGAAACACAATGTTATTCTATGGCTATAACTACAATGTAAATGCATATGAGTTCATGACCATGCACAGCTATGTGTAGCCTGTTTCTTACTTACAGCCATGCATTATTATCTTTCCTTATACAAGATATTTAAACATCTACAAATGTACTATTACCACTAGAATGCTATGGCTGCATATTTAGTATGCATTCATCATGCTAGCAATAATACCCAACACGGGTGGGCTGTATTGGGTTAAACCGTACTGTGAGGATTTGTGAGTGCAGACAGTGAGGATAGAAGCTCAGCAGACAATAGTGGTTCCTGAACTATTATTTATTACCAAAACAATCAAAACAGCAATAAAAAACACAAACCTAAATACAATTTCTATAATGCAGAGGGAACTTTGTTTAGAATAACCACCACCATGGTAGGTAGAAGCCACAGTAGAGACCAACAGAGCCTCAGAGACTCATGAAAACACTCACTTCTCAGCTCATGTTCTTCCTCAGCTCTGTGTTTATACACCTTGCTGACATATGAAAGGTCAGTGGGCCTATCACTCTTCATTCAAATTTTCCCTCAGATTTTATGTTTACAATATTTACACTGGATGCATTCACAAAACACAAGACAACAACGACAACATATAACAAATCACAAGTTATTGCAGTCTAGTAAACCTTATATGAATGTTATGGAAAAGACAATGCTCTAATTGATAGTTCTGCTCCCACCCTCCCACCCTGATACTCTCACCCCTGATAACCTCAATCCTTCAGATCCAGCAGGGTATCATAAAGATTCATTCAGGGTCGGCCTACCCCATACTGAAACAGAGGGGAACCACATACAGGCTCGAGTTCAGCATTCAGCAGTTATCATCCCCAATCTCGTTCCTGGATCTTAGGTATATTCATTTAATTTATTTAACATTCAGCTCTTTCAAACTAACAGCTTACTTGACAGCTCTGTTTTAGCCTAAACACTATCAACTATGATGGATTTAGAAAAATATTCACTCTGTGGTGTTTGAACTGTGCTAGTTGCCCTGCAGTGAAAAAAACCTTTAATGAAGACCTTTTTTTAAGTTTCTCATGCCTGCACTCTGTGAACTTATTGCAATGAGTAGTGTGTGCTAAAATTTCAAAAGAACGAGCTGCTGAACTGCTGATCACTGTTCAGTCATGCAACAAATATGTGTGGAATGCAGTCAATTCCGCACATGTGCAGTAGTGCCACTGCTTCTGCACATGTGCAGAAATTAACAATGAGGAGATGCACTCCATGGACTTTAATGGGGCCAGTTTTTAAAAGGTTGTTTTTATGTTTGCATGTGTGTGCAGCACAGGAAACATTTTGTGGTAGTAGCACATTTCAGAGATGTGGCCAATGCAGTGGAAGCTTTACTGGGCATGTCCGGCAGCCACCGATCAATGGGGAAGCTGCCGAAGAGAGCCCAACAGTTGAAACAAATCTGCCACTGCAATCATAAACAGGTTCGTCATTGCAGTGGCACCTCCCCCCTCCCTCGCAATCTTGTTGGCTCCTGCAGAGCACTCTGTCCCCAGCCCTGGCTCCATGAGCAACTTGATTGCTCAGTGTGCCTTTCCTAGTGAAACATTTCAATAAATAAATACGCTGGCTGGTGCAGCTTTCCACCCACCACACACTCCCCAGGAAAGCCTACATCAGGGTGCCCAATCCCCATGTCAGCATGCATCCCCCCTACATTGTGGCACACTGGGACCCCACCCCAGTGTGCCCATGCCCATACAATTATTGTAATTTAATTTCCTGACACCAGGATGCCCACTCCCAGTGTTGGATGCCTCCCACCCCCAAACTCACTTTCTTTGCTGATGGGGGTGCCCAATCACCGTCGGCATCATGTCCCCCCTCCAAACTCACGTGGCACACTGGGAGACAACCCCAGTGTGCCAAAAGTATTTTTTTTAACCTGTCAATAAAGAAAATGGTCCCCCAGAGTCTTTTTTTTTTAAACCTGCAAAAAAAGAAAATGGTCCTTTTTGATTTCAACCATCCCCCTCCACCATCCAGACCCTCCCTCTGCACACTCACATCCCTTCACCCCCTCACCCCATACTTAACTCAAGAGGTCAGGAGCAGTGATCTTCTGTTGACCGGGATGTGTCTGCACTCTTTAAAGCCAAACTGTGAACTGAGGAATCAGGTAAGCACTGTATAATGGGAGTCAATGGGGAGGATTCAACTTAAGTTGAAATCACAGCCATTTTTAGGACTTTTGGCACCAAATTTTCAACATGGGGTTCTTGGGACCCCACCTCATGAACTCTGGCACTGTCATTTCATTTCTCAGTCCCGAAAGATGATTTCACGGTTGCTGCATGGAATCACCTTTTAGGACTGATTAATGAAATGACAGTGCCACTGTTCATGAAGAGAGGTCCCAAAAAGCCCATGTTGCAAGTTTAGTGAAAAAATTTCAAAAAATGACTGCGTTATGAGCATGTGTTTGACAGTTTCAACGCACGCTCATACATTGGCCAATTTTTAAAATTTTCATTCCAGATTTTCATCCTAGCCATTTTTTTCCCACCTCCTTATGAACAGTGTAGCTGACATTTTTCACATCCTGCCCAAAATGTGTTTTCACACCTGTGGCACAGAATGGCGTGGTCCCTGTTGGAAATCAACTTTTGGAACAGAGTAACAAAATCACAGTGCCACTGTTCATGAGGAGAGGTCCAAAAATGGCCATATTGAACATTCGGTGAAAAAATTCCAAAAAAATGATTGCGTTACAGCCGTGCATTGCTCAGTTTCTGCACATGTTTGTAACTTCGCCAATTTTTTATATTTTCACTCAATATTTTCAACAGTGACATTTTTTCACACCACATCATGAACAGTACAGCTGTCATTTTTCACATCCTGCCTGAAATGTGTTTTCACACCTGTGGCACCAAATGGCGCAGTCGCTGTGCAAAATCATCTTTTGGGATTGAGTAGCAAAATGATAGTGCCACTGTTCATGAGATGGGGTCAGAAAAGCCCATGTTGAAAATTTGGACTGAAAATAACAACAAGTGCCCGGGGCATTAGGGTTTCAAATCATAATGCACTACCCTGTAGAGACTGACAGGCATCAGAGGTGTGACTTGGGATCGTCGGCCGTAATACTCACGCCATTCCACCCCAACCCTGCAGTCAGTGACAGGCATTGAGGTGTGCCTTGGTGTCTTTGGCCACAACGTTCACCCCTTTCTCCTATACTGCACCCATCTCAGTGTATTTCCTTATGGAATGAGGTTAGTGTAAGGCCCGAAGACCCCAAGGCACACTGCAACACCTGTCAGTGTCTGCAGGGTAGGGTAAGGTGAAATGGCATCAACGTTATGGCCAATGACCCAAAGGCACATCCCCAATGTCTATCAGTCTCTGCAGGTTGGGGGTGGGCTTGGTGTCAGTTCAAGACAGTTTGAAGTCATCATCAATCCAAGATGGCGACCGGTGTGGGTCTGCACTGAATCATGCTTCCTATGTTGAAGTCCTATTCTCGTTTATTTGCTTCATCTTACTAGTTTTAGTATATGTTTTGTATTTTTACGTTATTTAATTGTCCTATCGTTATTTTGAGTATCCGGTTACGGGACTTGGTCTTTCGGATTGGACCGATAGTTTCCTTCTAGTCTGTCTGTGGAGCTACGCTTCCTTGTGAAATTGACTGGCTGTGTTTCAAGGCAGCTGGAAAGCCAACTCGGAGCTGAACTAAGCGGAATAAGGATGCTTTTGTGAGTACGACCTGGCTGTGTGTTCAATGGCGGTATTGACGTTAATTTGAAGCTTAGACAAATGGAAGATTTTTGGTTCCATTTGTTTTTGTGTGCAAGGAACTATAGGATTGGTTTGTTTTACTCACTCCACGAATATGTGTGGTCGCTTTGAAGCTTATTCATTTATATATGACTATTAATTTTCTGGACTGGGACTCCACTGGATTTTATCGGATTGTGGATTCGATGGGAATTTTTTCAGCATCTTTTCGGTGATCATTTAGTTACTTTCCTTAATGTGAGAGGAAACCTGCCTGGCCTGTTTTGAAGTTTCGGGATCCTGCTACTTGAATGTTGTTCCCCGTTGGTTGGCGTTTGGTTATTTGGGGAATTTTGACATTTTCATCGAGTGCAAGTTCTATCTGATATTGTGGAAAGAAAGTTCTGCAGCTGGGCCTTGCCCTGAGATGGCTGTGGTGGGTGGGATCCCCCAGTCCTTGCTACCAGAGGGTGAGGGGGCTAGTCATCGACCAGCCAGAGGGTTGGTGCTTCTGTCTGCCCCGAGGGGCTTGTGGTGATGGGGTGGTTGTGATACTGCCCTGTCTCTGGGGCCCTGACCCTAGGGGTAGGGTCTGTGGGGCTCCCCCCAACCAGCACGTTCTAGGGGGTTTATTTTGTCCAGAGTACTTGCCTGTTTTGAAGACTTATTTCACCTATTGAGGTGACTGTAGATCGATCCTTGGTGACTATCATTTTCTGGATGTTTTTTCTGAACTGAAACCTTTTTTTCTAGACCTAAATACTTTGTTTGAGCAGTGAGAGTGCTTGGCTATTGTGTGTTCGTGGGGAGTGTGAGTCCCTGCTCACTCACAATTGTTTATTTATTATTCTGATGTATTATATGTTATTTTATTCTCAGGTAGTGAGAGTGCCTGGTGCTAATTAAGCATGTAGTGGGAGTACAGGTTTTCTTGGCAAATTTATAAATTTAATATTTTATTTTGGGTTTTTTATGGTTCTGTATGTGTGTTTCTTTTGTTTTTTGGTTTTTTGAGTTTATGATGGGATATCCTTGTGAGAGCAGGGTCTCCCATTTGTATTTGTATTTGTATTTATTATTTATTATTATTTTTAGATTATTTTATTGTTAGTTATTTTTATTTTTGGGTTCCGGAAAGTAGGTTTTGATTCCGAGAAACAGGGGTTAATTGGGATTAATTTTATTTTTGGTTTATGTTATTTAGTAAATGTTTTAATTTTAGGGGGTTTTGTTTCTTGTATTGATTTGTGAGAGTAGGACTTTATTAGTTCCCGTTGAAGGTCATAGATAAGTGTTATTATTCCCCCCCCCATCGTGCGCTATTCATCCTCCGCTCTTCTGGCCCTCCGCCCTTTTCCTCCCCATCCTTTATTGTTTTCCATTTATCGATGCTGTAGGGCTTTGGGAATTGTATGAAGGAGGAGGGTTCGGGGCGGGGGGCCTGAACAGTGGAGGATGGATGAGGGGAGTGCTCAAATCGGGATTGTTAGGTCCAGAAGACGCACTGGGGCGAAATGGAGGTCAGAACGTGGGTTTCCTTGTCTGATCCCCATACCCAAGGGCACCGCCACTAATAACAGTGGGCAGGTGGCTGGGGGATCCTCGGAACGCTGTACAACTTGGGCGGTTTTGTGCAGTGCCAGATCCGTTGTCAATAAGCCGGCCATTGTGGCGGACTTGGTGGGAATGGCGGATCTGGCTTGCATCACCGAAATCTGGCTGGATGGTAATGCTGGCCCCATTCTTGAGGTGGCTGTTCCAGCCAGGTATTCAGTGATACACCACCCGAGATTGGATCGCAGGGTTGGGGGAGTTGTGGTCTGCTTTAAGACAGAATTGGGTCTCATTAGTGTTCCAGTAGAGGAGACCAGATCTTTTGAATGTGTTGTAGTGGCAGGTGGGGGCTATAGAGTGGCTCTCATCTACCATCCACCTGGGGATGAGAAGCCATTCCTTAAGGAAGTGGTGGACTTCATCGTTGACCTGGTATTGGAGTCTCCCAGGTTGATGGTGCTGGGAGACTTCAATTCCTGGATCGACAATGAACTCTCGCATTTTGGACAGCACTTCCTCCAACTGATGAATTCATAGGGCCTCTCACAGGTTGTTACCTCTGCCGCTCATGAATGCGGCCATTCTCTTGATCTGGTTTTCCTCCTGGGGATGGAAGCCTCCAGCATGGGGGTGGAACCTGTCAGATGATCTGATCATCACACTGTGAGATTCAATTTCAGCACCCCCTTGCATTGACCTACCCCTGTGGAGATGGTCAAGTACCGCCCTTTATGGGATGTGACTCCCGATGGTCTATCGGTGGTGCTTGACCTATCAGAATTTCCGATGATGAGCATGGATCCTGAGGCCTTGGTTCTGGCCTATAATAAGACCATCACCAATGCCCTGGATTCTACTGCTCCCATCCCTGTGCATCCTCTCTCCCTTTGCCCCCGGTCCCCATGGTTTGATGGGGACTTGAGGGAGATGCGCCGACTTGGATGCAGGTTAGAGAGGTGTTGGCGGAAATCTGGCTTAGATGCTGACCACCTTAGACTGCTAGAGCATTATCAACTCTACCAGTCAGCAATTGCCCGTAAGAAGGCAATATTCCTATCCGGGGAAATTGCTGCTGCTCAGAACCGACCGGCTCAGCTCTTTCTAACTGTAGACGGACTGTGCATCCCAGCCTGTCTGCAGGTTCATAGAGCTTTTTCGCAATCTCAGTGCGAGTAGCTCGCTCGGTTCTTTGCAGATAAGGTGGAAGACATCAGGGCGGAGACCTGCACAACACTCTCTATGGGAATGGCCATGGACCTGGCCCCAGTCACATGTCCTCTTATTCCCTGGGGTTTCTTCAAGAGGCCAGAAATTGAGGATGTTATGAGAATTGTCCGTGTTATGTGCACTACGTCCTGTAGTTTAGATCCGGGCCCCACAGCCTTGGTTATGGACTGTGGGGAGATTATCTTCCCGGTTCTGACCAGGATAGTCTGGTGCTCCTTAGACTCTGGTGAATATCCTTGCTCCCTGAAGGAAGCAGTGGTGACACCAGTGTTGAAGAAGGCTTCTTTGGACCCTGACCTCCTCAGTAACTACTGCCTATCTCAAACCTTCCCTTTGTTGGGAAGGTAATTGAGAAAGTAGTGGCTACCCAGTTAGACAACCACTTGACCATCCATAGCATCTACGATCCCCTTCAATCGGATTTTTGAAAGAGGCACAGCACTGAGACTGCACTGGTTCGGGTGCTCAATGATCTTCTGATGGTGAGAGACCAGAAAAAATGGTCCATTTTGGTCCTTTTGGACCTGTCATCAGCATTTGACACTGTAGACCATGGGGTTCTGCTTGAGCACCTGAGAATCATCTGTGGGCTTTCAGATTTGGTCCTCAGATGGTTTACATCTTTCCTCACCAGTAGAACTCAGAGGGTAGTATCGGGAGTGTTTTCTTCCGATCCTGTCTGTCTGTCATGTGGGGTGCCTCAGGGCTCTGTGCTGTCTCCCATGTTGTTTGCGGTGTACATGATTCCCCTCGGAGACATTGTAAGATGGTATGGGCTGGAGTTTCATTGTTATGCCGATGGTACTCAGCTCTACCTGTCTTTTGCACCTGACCAGAATAGAGCACTCTCAGTGTTTAATAGCTGCCTTGGTGAAATTCAAGGTTGGATGAGGTCCAGCTGGTTGAAGTTAAACCCTGGGAAGACGGAGGTGATGGTCTTGGATCCCGGTCGCCAGATAGGGGTGGGGGATAAACCATCCCTCAGGTTTATTCCTGGGGGGTGTGGCGCTCCCCACCTCTGAACGGGTGAGGAACCTAGGGGTGATTTTTGACGATCAGCTGACACTACATGATCAAGTGTCGGCGGTCATTAAAGTTTCCTTTTACCATCTTAGGAACATCGCTAGGATCAAACACCTTGTTCCGTCCGGGGACCTACCTACGCTGATCCATGCCTTTGTGACCTCGTGTCTGGACTACTGCAACTCCCTTTACTTTGGGCTTCCTGGGGTTGATATCTGCCACTTGCAGCTGGTGCAGAATTCTGCAGCCCAGTTGTTAACTGGGACTTCTCATTTTTCCCATTTTACCCCGGTGCTGCAGAGACTGCACTGGCTACCGTTTCACTGGTGGATCACCTTTAAAGTTGGTCTATTGACCTACAAAGCCCTGCATGGTTTGGGCCCTGACTACCTGAAAGAGCTCCTGGTTCCAGGGGTTGCTGGAGATTCCGAGGGTCATTTTGAAATCATCGGGTGCCTGGGCCTTTGCGTTTGTGGCTTCGACCCTCTGGAATTCTCTACCACGTCGGATTAGAGAGTGTGCGACAGTAGGGGGTTTTAAACAAGCCTTAAAATCCTTTTTATGGATTAAGGTTTATGGGGAAGTGACTGACTGATTTGGGTTTGATTTTATTATTGTCTTATGATGTTTGATGTAATGTATTAATTATTTTTTATTGTAATTTTTATATTAATGTTTTATTATGTTGTAATTCTATAACTTGTTCTGTGCTTTGATTTCTTGAAAAGCGCATTATAAATAAAGAATATTATTATTATTATTATTATTAATACTTCACTGCCATTCCTATTATGGTTTTATGTGATAAGGGCAAATCCCTCATCACGCCACTCATTAGGGCGGTGAAAGAATTGCCCATGACAAACAGGTGACTTCACATTAGATATATCACTGCAAACAGTGACAGTCCTCTAAAATATTCAATACTTCTTGTTTTTATGCAGGGGGCTATGTCCCCCATGCCCCCCTTTGTGGAGGGCAAGCCCCCTGCACCCTCTAAAATAAGGATTCTCAACTCCAGGGGGAGCGGACTTAGAAAAAAAAGAAACTCCCTCTGAAAGTAAAAGAATTGCCTTCACTGGGATCCGAATCCAAGAGCAGTGGCTCAAGCCACTACACCACATGGCCAACTCAGTAGGGCTTGTCCAAATAATTCCTTTTATCCTCTTTCTCGCGAGTGTAGCACATATCCCTCAGCTCTACACTCACTATACTAATTCAGAGCTTTTTCCCCACTCTCTCTATATGGGAGAGGTATTGCTGAGTTGCTCATATTGAGCCACTCAATAATGCTTGCCCATATAGGATGCTACCTCCTATTATGCATCTCTCTAACTCCTGCATTACCAATGCCAATGTCAGCAAGCAAACATTCGGGATTGACAATTGCTTGTTATACTTTCCAGTGACGATTTTGTCAAAGAAATGCAGTTGCTTACCTAAGAAGATCCTTGTTAGTTAAGCAACTGGCTTTCTTTGACAAAATCTTCACTGGAAAGAACAAGAACAAGCTTTTACAAATTGCCCCCATTAAACTCTATGGAGCACCTCCTCATGCTGTTCCTTAATTAACGCGGTGAACCTTCAGCATTGACAAATGCTTGTTTATTTAAATACATTGCTGAGCAATATAGAGAGAAACTGGACAACTTAGTCAAGCAGGTGGCTTGTAGAGCATAGCAGAAACTGAACACAATCCTCAAAGGGACAAAAAAGGTAGAAAGGACAAGCTTTACAAACATGAGCAGCAGAATGCAAATGGAGGAGAGCTTATAAAAGGGGCATAAACACTCCTTGTACAAGCTGCTGACAAAGTGCAAACAAAGATTTTAGCAGTATGAGTAAGCTATCATGGCTCAAGTTTTTAGGGATGTACATCTTCTTTGCTAGCATGTCTCTACAAGTGTTTCCATTTTTGCTATAGCCCTGCAGTGAAAGACAAAAGAAATAAAGAGGAATAGGAATAGGTGAAGAAAACTTTGGGGCTTACTTGATGAGCCAGACAACATTCCAGAGTGTTACCTGGTCAGGTAAAACAGCTATTCCACTGCAGCTTCTTAGAAACATCAGCTTGAGGAATCTTTCCTTATTTTTATTAGAGTTATGTCTCTGACTATGTCACTAGGGACCCACCCCAGTGTAAAACATTGCCAAGTCCATTCTCCACACACAGCTTTGTTTTGGCAGTCATTCTCTGTATATTCTCAATCATGCCAGGCTTTGTTAGCAGCTTCTTCCTCTCGGTTCTTTTGTAGTTTGCTGAAGGACACTATAACTGATGCACTCCTGCTCCAGTTACATCTTCTCTCAGGATGCTTCCAAAACCCAACAAGGTCTCCCACATTCCACCCTAGAATAGAATACCAGTGAAATCAAAGCTAACGGAAACAGTTTTAGAGAGAAAATAGTTAAATGGAAGAGCCAGCAGCGGTGGTGCTGAGGGTTGAGGTGCTGGACACCACACTTCACTCCACACTGGTGACTCAGATTCAGGAATGAGCCTGAGCCATCAGGGGTCAGCAGGGGAGGACCAGGAATGAGCATCCGATGACAGCTCTCCTAGCTCTGGGTAGGTGTGGGAATCACACCACTCTCTGGTGGTCCCTGGGGATGCCTGGAGGCACTGCAGGCATTGGTGTGCAGCGGGGGGAGAGCATGGCAGATGTCCGCACACTTGTGCAGGGACGTCATTGAATGCCCGCACTCCCATTAGGAGAAAAAGGGCTGGGTGAGACCATGCAGCTTGATGGCTGCACCCTGCTTCACTGGGAGGACTGTTGTGGAATCGCGCTGGAGGGGATTTGGTTCCAGTCCAGCTGGCAGAGTCTAGGGAGCCCTCCAGTGGATCAGCGATGACCGTACCAGACCCCCCCCCCCATATGAGTGAGCCTGCTGCTCTCTCTGCAGGCAGGGCTGACGGCTGGAAGCCCCGACTGGTAAGCACTGCAGCTGGTACAAGAAAACACAGAGGTGATAAAAAAAAAATAGTTAGATGGAAGAAAAGAGACAAAAATGACTTTTTTTTTTACAAATGCTTTCAGTGGGAGGTTTTGCATACCCATTATTCCACTCTTCCTTTCACATTTTAGATAAAGCTTACTTAAAAGAGAGGTCCAAACATCACACCCTCACATGTTCCACCAAGGGGCGTAATGAAGCTCAATGCAACAGGTAGAGAGTATCTTATAGCCAATTGAAGGTCTAGTGTAGCCCATACTGCCAACCCCAGAGGGAATTATTGTGCTTAGAAAATATTTTGTTTCCCAAGAAAATGTTTAAAAACTTAGAACAAAAGCCAAAAATAGACATGAGTCAGTTAAAAAGGCATTTTCTGCAAAGTAGTCCCTCCACTGTTGGAACTGGCAGTAGAGGGTACTGTTGTATATAATAATCTTTTTCAGGTTGTATGTGGTGTGCCAACCCAACACACACACACACACACACACACACACACACAACTACTGCTCTGGTTCCCAGCACTAAGAAGAATCTGGTTTAAATACAGGATTTTTTTTTATAGGGAGTTGCTGAAATTTGCGGTAAGAGCAGCAGTCAGAATTGCATCTCTTGTAATAGGGCAGTTAGTGGCTCAGCACCATAAGGAAAATGGCACAGCATCCATTTCTGAGTAATAGGACAGGCATGATCAGATGGCTGCACTGGAGTCAGGCTAACAACCTGCAAAACACAACATAAAGCAAGACAGTTTTTCGTTAAAACATATTATGTGAATAAATGACACTGGAGTTGTACGGAGTGGTGGCTTAGTTAGGAAGTCGCTCTCTCTAAGCAAAAGGAAAAATGATGGACAATGGCACAGTTTTAAAATTCTAGGTGAAGCAGGGATTTTCTGTGCTGTAAGGTAAGTTGGAACTGAGTCTTGTTTTAGCCCATTGGTGTTGGCACATTAGTCAAAACAAGAAATCCTTGAAATCATATGAGAGGGGTGTGCAGTGAAATGGGGGGGGGGCACACCTTAACTGAACCATGACTGCTAGTGTAACAGTGCACTCATGTTGAACACTGTCTCCTTATTTTCTACCTGGATAATGACAGGCATCAGCCTTCTTTTCTGGAAGCACCCAACGCCCAGGTATCCTACTCACACTGGCTAGTGTGGAAAAAAAATCTTCATGCATATTGAAGGTTCTTTTATTCCAAAACACTAAGACAAGTAGAAGCAAATTGCAAATTGCAAGTCAGCTACACACAGATCACACTTTCCCAGGCACTTTGGGTCCAAACAACCCTTCCTCAGGGGACATGGCCAGCAAACAGAACACTAACACCTAAATACAAGTCTATAATTAAAGGGACACGGTCAACCTTTTTTGCATCACATTATTTCTAGTTAAAACCCTACAATTTATGAGTGCTTACCTGGTCTAAAATCCATTGATGTTGCTGTTTTTTGTATCTGCCTTTTTGCTTAGTTTGACTGAAATGCACGCTAATGTATATTTCATAGAATCACAGAAACTTGATCGCAGAAAAGAACCTCTTGGCCCATCTGGTCTGCCCCTTTTCCCTCCCACTATTCCTCCCATCCCCCTCTACAAGCACCCATCCCACCAGCACTTTGTTTTGATTCCTGAATCTCTTTTTATTTCATACTTTCTGAACAATATAAACTCCCCCAAACAGTGCAGCCACTTCTGATACATTAGTCTCCTCTCCTCTACTCCCACTGCATAATGAGTGGCTAGACCGTGTTGGGGGTGTTTCTAGGTCCAGCAACATTGGACATTTGCAGTGGGAGTTGATCAAGCAATATAAACAAACATATTTTTGTGTGATAACAACAGTATGGTGGGCAGTCTGTTTTTCATTGCTTAAAAGAAAAAAGAATCAGAATCAAACAACCAACTACATCAGCAGTCTCTTCAGAATGTGAACAATCATAAGATGTGTTTTTTAAACTAGAGACACTCTGGGGCCTAAGGGAGTTGACAGTGTTCCTTTAATATTCATTAGTATCCCATTCAAAAGCCCCAATCCAATGAGTGTATATAATACAAAAAGCATTTGTCAATGCTGAATGTTTGCTTGCTGGCATTGGCATTGGTAGTGTAGGAGTTAGAGAGATGCAGAATAGGAATGGCTGTGAAGTACTGAGCTGAAGCCAACCCCACCATCACCCTGCAGAGACTGACAGGCATTGGGGTATGCCTTTGGGTCATCAAGCATAACGGCCATGCCATTTCACCACACCTTACCCTGCAGACACCAACAAGTGTCACGGTGTGCCTTGGAGTCTTTGGGTCTTATGCTCACCCCATTCCATAAGAAATATGGTGAGATGAATACAGTATAGCAGAATGGGGTGGACTTTGCGACTGAAGAGTCCAAGGCACACCTGAATTCCTGTTACTGGCTGCAGGGTGTGGGGGGGGTGGAATGGCAGGATTATTACAGGCGACAATCCCAAGTCACACCCAATGCCTGTCAGTCTCTACAGGGTGGGGTGTTATGGTTGGAAACCCTAATGTCCCAGGTGTTCTTTGGTATTTTCACTCCAAATTTTAAACATGGGCTTTTTGTGACCCCCACTTCATGAACAGTGGCAATTTCAGTTTATTAGCGGAAAGCTGATTTTGCACAGCAACTACACCATTTGGCACCACTGGTGTCAAAACACATTTCAAACAGGATGTGAAAAATGACAGCTGTACTATTCATGGGAGGTGTAAAAAATGGCAATGTTGAAAATCTGCAGTGAAAATATAAAAAAAAACTGGTGAAGTCACGAGCGTGCATAGAAACTGCACAACGCATACCTGTAATGTAATTAATTTTGGGATTTTTTACAGCAGATTGTCATCACAGGCATTTTGGGACCTCCACTCATGAACAGTGTCACTGTGATTTTCTCAGTCCATCCCAGACAGTGATTTCCCACAGCGACCACACTTTACTGTGCCGGAAGTGCAAAAACACATTTTAGGCAGGATGTGAAAAATGACAGCTGTACTTTTCATAAGGAGGTGTGGAAAAATGCCAGTGTTGAAAATCTGGACTGAAAATATTACAAATTCATGAACTTACAAGGGTGCGTGGAAACTATGCAATGCTCGCTCATAACACAGTCATTTTATGGACTTTTGTTACCAAATTTTTAACATAGCCATTTTAAGACCTCTGCTCATGAACAGTGTCACTGTGATTTTCTTACTCTGTCCCAAACATTGATTTTGCATACCAACTGCACCATTGTGCGCTACACGTGTGAAAAAACATTTTGGGCGACATGTGAAAAGTGACAGCTGTTCTGCTCATAAGGAGGTATGGTAAAATGGCAATGTTGAAAATCTGGAGTGAAAATATAAAAAATTTGTGAACTCATGAGTGTGAATAGGAACTGCGGAATGCACGCTCATAACATAGTCATTTTGGGGAATTTTTTCATAAAATTTTCAACTTAGTGTTTTGGGGGGCCTACCTCATGAACTGTCATTTCATTACTCGGTCCCGAAGGTGGTTCCACGCAGTGACTGTGAAATCACCTTTCAGGACCGAATCACAAAATAACAGTGACTGAGTTAATGAGGTGGGGCCCCAAAAACCCCATGTTGAAAATGTGGTGAAGAAATTCTCCAAAATGGCCGAGAAATGCACCAAAGTTGAAAAAAATCAATTTTTGCCATTTTACAGCTTACTGGCATTTCTTCAGTTTGTGGTCGGCTTTGAAGAGTGCAGACATGTTCCCGGTCCACTGCAGATCATCGTGCTGGGCTCCAGAGGTAAGTATTGGGTACCTTGAGGAGATGGGTGTGCAGATGGTGGGTGCAGGTTGGGGGGACAAGACAGTCAACGAGGGACTGTTTTTTATTTACAGTTTATTTTTTTTCCTTTTGTAGGAAGACGACGTGGGACTTTTGCCACTCTGGGGTGGGCTCCCAGCGTGGCAGCTGAAATTCTATTTTTGGGGGGTGGCAGTGGAGCCAGCAGGGGATTGGGCACCCCAGTCAGCCATACTGATGTTTGCCATGCTGGGGTGGGCTCCCAGTGTGGCAACTGGAGTCGTGTTTTTTCAGGGGCGGGGACAGGGAGCTGGACGGGGATTGAGCACCTGGCCACTCACATACAGATGTTTTGCCACACTGGGGTGGCCTCATTGTGGTACCTGGAAGTGTCTTTGGGGGCAGCAGATGGGCGTTTGCCATGCTGGGGTGAGCTCCCAGCGTGGCACCCAGAAATGTGTTTGGGGGCAGTGGAGCTGATGGGGATTGGACACCCCGTCAGCCATACATTGTATGGGGGGGAAGCGCATGAGCATGCTGTGGTGGGTTTCCAGCATGCAGGTATGTGTTCATGGGGGGCATGAACTGTCTATGACAGTTCAGATGCAGTGCCGATGTAGGCAATTTGCAAACTGCCGACAGCAGTATGCAAATTGCCAGTGGCGGTGTTTTTCTTAGAACTGTATGCCACTGCATCTGAATGCTGTCATAGACAGCTCAGACATTCATTGGCACGGTGCAGCCGCACTTGCAAAAGGGAGCAAGGCATTGGAAGTGGGGGAGGCACACCTATAAAAACTCACATGTGGCACTATGTTTCTTGCACATGTGTGCAAGCAAACATAAAAATGACTAGTACAAAATGAGTGACTTGTGCAAAGTTGAGAGGAGCATGATAACACTTTTTCACTAACTTTTTGTTAGCCAGCTGCTGGATAAGTGCCACACCAATTTTTGTTATTAGATGCATAAAGTGTAACTATCTCAGCTATTTCTCAACATTTTATTGTACAGCAGACATACATTTTATAAAGATCACTAAAATATGTGTCACAATAATTATTTAATCATGCTTCAAAACATTTCACTGTCTGCTGTGCTGCTAAGTCACAATAAATAGAAACATAGGATAATTAATTTTAATTCATTAGCAGTGAAGAATAATTGTCACTACTACAAGGATTGAACAACTTGTTATACATGAATGTGAAGCCAAGAATATGTGTGGGGGGGGGCGAGGACAGGGGCATGGGAGCAAGAGGTGGCAGTGAAGAATGAACTAAATGTGACAGAATGCAGATAAAATAATGAGTTTAATGGTTGATTAACATTCCATTCAGTGTGTCTATTTGGTGCATCAACACAGTAATCCCATTTCATAGGAGGGAAGCGGAATTCTGAATAAGAGCGATACAAAACATCTTAAGTCCACAAACATTGTCATTTGATGATAACAAATTAATCTGTAATTAAATTAACATTTCCATCATAAATTCTTAATCTTATATAAGTGAAACAAGAGATGGACTGGAGGGTGAAAAATAAAATCAACAGTTAAGAAAAGCTGATTGCAAAGTAGCAATACAGATACATGCTACATTTTAAACTCTCATAAATATGGTTTCAAATTCCAGAACTTATGTAACCCTACAGCAGGTTTAACTGTTTTTAAATTAAAGATCCAACAGTTTTCTTTTTTGAGTAGATTTTTTCGATCTCCCCACTCTTAGGATACAGAACATGCTCTAGCTCCTTAAATTAAACATCACCACGATCTACTCTGAGCTATTATAATCTGAAAAGTGTGTTCCTACAGGAGTGTCAGATCGTTTGTTGATTATCGATCTGACATGTTCCTGTATGTGCTGTTTAAGTGGCCTAATCATACAACCTACATACATCATACCACAAGGGTACCATAGACTACAGACACAGAATGGTGTGTTGCAACTTAAGTTATACATTCTCTAACTTCAACATGTAAGTCCCTATCCTGTGGATGTTCAAACTTTTTGCCAGTACTTGTGTACTTGCAAATATTGCATTTGGTACATTTGAAGAACCCCTTAGGTTTATCTGGGAACCCACCTCTACTTGGTTTGGACTAGGTTTGCTGGCCAAGGTACCTAG
Source organism: Neoceratodus forsteri (assembly GCA_016271365.2). Lineage (NCBI taxonomy): Eukaryota > Metazoa > Chordata > Ceratodontiformes > Ceratodontidae > Neoceratodus > Neoceratodus forsteri. The sequence continues at coordinate 1,647,204,968 of CM057450.1, forward strand.
ATTCACTTGAGCTCTTTTCTTCCAGGTTGCTTGAAAGGACAGAGCAAAGAACCTTACCAGAGCAATAATAAGGATTAAGGCTTCTTTTGGCTAGGCAGGTTTACTGTGTGTTGTTATTTTTATTTTGAACTCACAAGGGATTGTTACTGTTTGTTGCTAACATTTTATTGCTTTATTTTTATCTGATTCAAATTGATGTTGCTGGGTATACATTCTGCTGCATAATTACAGGGTGTGCCTACAGGTGTGTGCTTACAGATTACTGCTGTAATCTTCTGATTCAAATTGTCTTTTGCAAGGTATATCTTCTGTTACTGTTTTATTTTTCTCTGTAGCAAAGTGTTTCTTAGAGGGTATATCTTCTGTGAAATTATTACAGGTGGTGCTTACATTTTTGTGACTTTTTATCATTAGGCTAAGCAAAATTAGTGTCTGACACCATTTTATTTTGCTTTTATTTGCTAAAAGTTTTTTTTTGTCTCACAGGTGTTGCAGTCTCCTTCTCACACTGAAGGAGTTCATTGCTTTCCTCCCACAGCTCTTCCAGGGGATTAGGTGTGTATCTGGGGGTGGAGCTGACAAACTGTCAGTCCCTTCCAACACAGGGAAGGGTTAAAAGGTCAGGTTAGTTGATATCTTGGAGGTGGAAGACTAGCTTTGTTGGCCAAGGCACCTAGTTTCACATAAAATTATTAGAGGTGGTGGTTTACAGGTTTCACAGTTTTATCTGTCATTAGGATAAGCTTTCAGGACTACTGCATTTGTTGCTGGCTGATTGTTTCTGCTCTTACCTCCTTGTTTCTTTCATCCGTGGTTCTTCTTTTTCAGCAGGGGGAAGGGCCCAGCCACCCACCCCCATCCCCAACCACCCCACACTACACTCCTTTTATAAGGTAGCACAGTCGTGACATTTCCTGTAGCAAAGCAGGAAGGGGTGGTTCTGAGGGGTATCCACACAGTGACCTCATTTACACGGGCACTAGTAACTTAACTTGTTATAACAAGTTATACAAAAACAAACAAACAAAACACAAAATCAAACTTTTGCTTTCATTTCCTTCCTTCTAATTACTCTGACCAGGTTATAAACCCAGCAACTTACCTGGAATGGATATCATTAACTGCAGGTACTGTGGAACACTTTTCAGAGGGCAGTTTTACAGGATTTAGGACACTGTTGTACATGCTGGGCCATTGGAGATCTAAGGGCTCAGCTACAGGCAGCATGGGCAGAGACTGTGCACCTCAAATTGCATATTCAAGAGGAAATATATTATAAGAATTGCCCACCATTTCCCCAACATCCAACAGAAGCGCCTCGACCGCAGAGGGTAGTTGGTCCAGGAGGTTGGTAGGTGGTTAGTAGGGGCAAATTGGGTGCCCCGTCACTCAGTGCTCTCCAACATATCACCTCCACAAACCATATAAAAACTACAAACAGGTGTCTGCATCTATCTCTGAAATCAAACAAAGGGGCAGAGAACACTGCAGAGCAGGACACTGCAGCACAGGAGCTAGCACAACAAAATGTGCCCAAAACAGGAACCAAAACAAAAAAAGCAAAAAGGAAATCCAAAAAACTTCTCATCATAGGAAACTCCATGATTCAGGGAGTGATACATATCTCCAGCCAGTGGTAATGGTCAGATGTTTCCCAGGTACATCAGCGTGGAGGCACACTGACCACATTGCTAAAATTGTTCAGGAAGCAGGAGAAAACATTGATGTCCTGGTACACATTGGGAGTAACAATCTCACCAGCTGGTCAGTTGTGGAGGACAAGGAACACATGACCAAGCTATCATCCATTTTGTCCTTCATCTCCTTCTCTGAGATCCTGCCAGTCTGGGAGAGGGGGGGAAGATGGACACAAGGTCAGAGAAGGGGAGATGGGGAGCTAAACATGTGGCTCAAGGGCTGGTGCCAGGAAAAAGGACACAAATTTGTAGGGAACTGGCAACAGTTTTGGGAGTGAAAGTTCTTTAAATTTGATGGACTGCATCTGACTAAGGAGGGAGTCAGTGCATTGGGGCAGAAGTTTGATGTCTTTTCAGAATATTTAAACTAGCAAATGGGGAGAGGGGTGCAGCACCCGAAACATCGAATGGGAAGAACACCCCTACCCCCTCCGCTAGTGGTCAAACAGGAGTTCAGCATGTTTGTAGTTCATTTTCATCACTAGGTAAAGAAAATGGTCCAGCTCCACATACAATGCACAGGGGAAATGCCAGGCCTCGACCAACAACTAACACACCAAAATCTGACCAATGGAAAATCATGTACACAAATGCTCACAGTCTGGGAAACAAGATCCCAGACCTGCAGGCAATAATGACAGAGGCTAAACTGGACATAGTAGCCATTAGCAAGACATGGTTTACCAGTAACCACACTTGGGAGACTTTATTACCTGGCTATCTACTGTTCAGAAGAGACTGAGTTGCAAAAAGGGGGGGGGTGGAGTGGCCCTTTATGTCAATAAAAATATTTAAGCTACAGAAAATTAGAATACACATAAGGAGCCAGAAGAACTGTGGGTCACCCTGGAAACAGGAAATGGGACAGCCACATGAACTGGGGTTGTGTATAGGCCTCCAGACCAGGGAAGGACATTGACATGTTACTGTAGAAGATATACAAAACAGGACAGCTAAAGGGGAGGTTCTGATAATGGGAGAATTCAACATGCCAGATACAGACTGGTCAATACCAGAAGGGACATCTGCCAGAACTAGACACATGGTGGATTCCCTGCAGGGGGAGTGCCTCAAACAACTGGTACAACAACCCACTAAAGACAGGGCTATCCTAGATCTAGTACTGACTAACAGGGAAAGGATCACAGATCTCCAGGTAGAAGGTCACCTGGGGGCCAGTGACCATTACATGGTATGGCTCAATTTGGCCACTAGAACAAAATCACCCCATTGCAAGGCAATAATATGGGACTTCAGAGGAGCTGACTTTGATAAGATAGCCAACAGAGTTAAGCTATCCCTGGCAAATAGAAATACAGGTGAGTGGGTACAGGTAAAGTGGGCAAGCATTAAAGATGCAATACTTGAAGCAACATCCCATTGTGTTAGTGAGAAAATGAAGTGCAAAAGAAGAAGGAAACCACTTTGGTTCTCAAACACAGTAGCAGAAAAGGTCAGAGTCAAAAGGCTGGCCTTCAGGAAATATAAGGGAACGCAGTAGGATGAAGGTAGGGAGGCATACCAAACTTCCCTAAGGGAAGCAGGGATGGCAATAAGGCAGGCAAAAGCCAAAACTGAGGAAACACTAGCATGAACAGTAAAAGAAGCTGAGCTTCTGAAGAAGGACTGGTTGGTCTGAAAGCTAGAGCATTTTGTTCTTGTTGTTACATCTATGTTGGTCCATTAAAAGGTATCAAATCATTTGCTTCTGGATCAGTAAAAGAAGGTGACAAGACTTTTTATAGATATATTAGTGAAAGGAGAAAGTCCAGAGGGGGTATTGATAAGACCAAAGGGGATAAGGGGGCGTCTGAGGAGGAGGACCATGTAAAAGCATCAATCCTAAATAGATACTTTTGCTCAGTATTTACTGAAGAGAAGGTATGGCAGAGCCCACAGCTCAGCACCATGGACACAGGGGGGAGGGAGGGAGGTGAGCACTACTCCCTTCACAAAAGAAAGGGTCCTACAAGAGCTCGATAAGCTCAGGGTGGACAAGACAATGGGACCTGATGGCATACATCACAGGATACTTAAGGAGCTAAGGGTGGAACTAGCATAGCCATTATCAGAACTGTTAAGTGAGTCTCTGAGCACAGCAGAGGTCCCAGAAGACTGGAGAAGGGCTCATGTGATCCCACTCCACAAGAGTGGTAGCAGGCAGGAGGCTGGGAACTACAGACCAGTCAGTCTTACCTCAGTAGTGGGCAAGATTATGGAGACACTCCTTAAGGAAAGGATAGGATAGTGCAAAACCTGGAATCCATAGGGGCACAGGATCCAAGAAAGCATGGGTTTACAAATGGAAGGTCCTGTCAAACTGATCTCATAGATTTCTTTGACTGGGCAACCAGAGTGGTGGACCAAGGGGGAGCAGTTGATGTCAGCTACCTTGACTTCAGCAAAGTTTTTGATACTGTTCCACATAGAAGATTGATTAATAAGCTGGGTAGGCTCGGGGTGGGTCAGATGTTGGTCAACTGGGTGGCAAACTGGTTGACAGGCAGAAAACAGAGAGTGGTGGTAAACGGTATACAGTCAGAAGAGATGCAAGTCACAAGTGGGGTACCACAGGGATCAGTCCTTGGGCCAGTCCTCTTCAATATCTTCATCAGTGACATTGCAGATGGACTGGAGGGTAAGGTTTGTCTGTTTGCAGATGACACCAAGATCTGCACCAGAGTAAATGATCCAGATGGTGTGGACAGAATGAAAAGAGATCTGGATAAACTAGCAAAATGGTCAGAAGACTGGCAACTGGGGTTTAACACAAAGAAGTGCAAGACCATGCACATAGGGAAGAGAAACCCTGAAGCAACCAATAGGCAGGGAGAGAAGTTGTTGGCAGTCACAAGGGAATAAAGAGACTCGGGTGTCACCGATGACCTGAAATCATCCAAGCAGACCTCTAAAGCAGTAGATAAGGCTAGAGGGATGCTGGGGTGTATTAGTAGGAGTATCACAAGTCAGAAGAGGGAGGTAATAATCCCTCTTTACAAGACTCTGGTTAGGCCCCATCTGGAGTATTGTGTGCAGTACTGGAGGCCACACCTTCACAAGGACATTAACCAAATTGAGGCAGTCCAGAGAAGGGCAACCAAAATGGTGCAGGGATTGCATCAGAAAACATATGAGGACAGATTAACTGAACTCAATATATATACCCTAGAGCAAAGGAGGAAGAGAGGTGATATGATTGAAACATTCAAACACCTTAAGGGCATTAACAAGGTGAAAGAGTCTAACATGTTTCAATACAAAAAAAATTGCAGGACAAGAGGACACAGCATGAGATTAAAGGGAGGCTGATTAAGGGGTAATGTGAGGAAGTTCTTTTTCACAGAAAGAGTGGTTGATGCATGGAACGGCCTACCTCACAAAGTGGTGGATATGAATACAGTGCAGGGCTTCAAACAGGCATGGGATAGGCATAAGGGAGTAATACAGTTGAGTATGAATAGATAGGCCATTGGCAGAGCAAAGGCCTATGGCACATTCATAATGTAGAAAAAGAAATGGGCAGACTGGATAGGCCTTGCGGTCCTTATCTGCCATCAACTTCTATGTTTCTATGTAATCTACTGAGCTCTAAGTGGTCTATCAAATTCTTGGCTCTTCTGAAAGAAATTCTCAGTTTGGGTCCCACTGCCACCCCTATGTCCAAATCAGACTGTAGTATAGGCCAGTTTTTAAGAATTATATTGTCTATTCTACCAGCCAAATTATCGAACTCTATGGTGATGCCAACCAAAAGAGAATTTGAATCACTTCCTTTGAATTTCTTATTAGAAGCCAGCAGTTTGTCTCTGTTTTTCTGTTTCACATTATTATTTGATGCTTCTAAAAGTGCTTTGTTATACCCCCCTGCATAAACCTAACTATCAGTTTATCAGCCTGTTTCTCATATTCAGTCTCACTACTGCAGTTATGGTATAGTTTTAGGAAGTGCCCATACGGTATACAGGATGTGCACTATTATATTTTAACAATGAATTTGATGATGTGCTTTTCCTGTGAGGTTCTGTCTTAATCACTTCATCAGATTTAGAATATAAAGTTAAATCCAAAAAATTAACTTTATTTTTGCTCATATATTGTGAAAACGAAAGATTGCAGTCATTTTCATGTAATTATACCAGAAAATCATTAACTTGTGAAGGTCTCCTTTCCAAACACAAATTACATCATCTACAAAGCGATACCAGCATGTTTTTTTTTAATGGATTATTCTGTCTGTTTAGTACATATGTGTATTCCCACCATCCTAAGAATACATTTGCAGAGCTGGGTGCTATACTGGCACCCATAGCCATACCGTATGTCAGCAATTTTTTTTTTAAATTAAATTCAAAGAAGTTGTGAGTTAAAATAAACTCTAAACCCTTCAGGAGAAATTCAGTGTGCATTTATTCACTAGTTGAGTGATTTTCCAAAAATAATTGCCAGACATGTATAGCTTTATCATGTTTGATAGCTGTATAAAGTGAGTTAACATCTACTGTGACCCAAACAAAATCTTTTTCCAAGACAAAATTCTTGAATTTACTAAGGACATCTGTGGTATCCTTTACAAATGACTGTAATCTCGGGACACTTTGCTAAAGGAAAAAGTCGACCAACTGACCTAATTTCTCCATTAGTGAACCTACCCCAGAGACAATAGGTCTCCCAGGGCGGTTCATCAAATCCTTGTGTATTTTAGGATTTATATAATAACCTGCAATCTTAGGGCTATCATTAGAAATAAATTTGCATTCATTTTCTGTAATTGTTCCTGCATTCACTGCATTTTGCAACAGTTTGTGCATTTCTCTTTTCTAGATCATTATTGGGTTACAGTTTAGCTTCCTTTATAAAATGGGCCAACAAATCCCAAGGCACTGATTGGCTACAACATCATCTGAGCCGTGTCCTTATCAGATGATATTGTAGCCAACCGGCACTACCACCCAGCAACATGCCTCATGACCACAAAAATCAGTGAGCTCTGCCAACTGAAAACAACAACGCTGACTGGCAGAGCTCACTGATGCCACAGACCGACACCTTCTCGCCTCACAGCGTGAACTGAAAATGGCGCCAAAACCAAGGACCGCAATCTACGACTGTTTAAAAGGAAGGAATAATACTCCACAACCACACACAACAATAAAGGCAAATCATGTAAAAAAAAAAAAAAAAAAAATTCGAAATCCCCCAGCAGCTGTTAACGTTACACTGATGATCATTTTCAGTGACAGCGAGTGTCTCTTACTGGAACCGCCGTAGTTAGCGCTTTTCTCACAGTGCTTCCTGCATTCTCCTCCTAACGGCGGGCTGGTTCGTGATACAGGATTTCGTTGTACAATATTTTTTAAAAACTGTTTAAAAAAGCATCAGCTTGAGTGAGAGCAGTGTCTCTCACTGGAACCGCCAGTAAGTTAGCGTTTTCTCAGCGCTTCCTGGATTCTCCTTGTAACGGGCGGGCTGGTTCGCTATACAGTGGCGTGTTCCGTGAGAGACACTCGCTTCTCACTCAAGCTGATGCTTTTTAACAGTTTTTAAAAAATATTGTATAACGAAATCCGGAGAATGCAGGAAGCGCTGTAAGAAAAGCGCTAACTACGGCGGTTCCAGTGAGAGACACTCGCTCTCAGTCAAAATGATTGTCAGTGTAACGTTAACAGCTGCTGGGGGATTTCGAATTTTTTTTTTTTTTTTTACATGATTCGACTAATATAGTGGTGGACAAGCAGGGTCAGATAGTTTCACAAAACCAGGAACCGCAAATGTATGGTACCCAGTAAGGGACACTCTCACTCCCAGTGGCCAGCTGTAATTCAAATGAAACATTTTTTTACAGTGACTACATAGGGGGACTAAGGGGACTATTTTTCCTATATGAACTATTAAACCTTCTTTTTCTATATATTTTTTACTTTATCACTTTTTCTTTTTACTCATTAAATAATCAATAGAAAAGACCATTTATTAGCGAATAACCACCGATGGTTGTGACATAGAGCACGCCTAGGGCTACGTGCAAGCGCCTCGTGCCTTAGTACACCCCTAGGCGGGCTCTTATCAGCATGTAACCCACACCTCATCGTGTGTTATTGCTTACATAACTGTTTGAGCCATTCAACAATATGTTAACAATTGCCTTATACTGAACCTGGTCCATAAGTACAATATTACCCCCCTTGTCTGCTTGTTTTATAATAAAATTTTAACCCTTTTAAATTTGTAAGTGCATCACATTTTTGTTTGGTTTAATTACCTGACTTGGGTGGTCGTGTTTGTTCAAGTAAATCTTTGACCTGCTTTAACACTGTACTTTCAAAATTAGATATAGTTGAATTATAAGTGACTGGACAAAATAACGATTTGTCTTTCAACAACAACTTTCTTTGTTTCTTAAGGGAACATGTCCCCTGTAGAGATGCAGCAAAATTTTATTAATTTCACCTTGTGAAATATTTCACATAATTATGAATGCAAGGCAAAATTTCACCGGTAAATTTTGCCGGTAAATTTCTCCTTGCATTACTGTTTGGTGAAATTGGGCTTTCCACATGACTTACTCTCTGCAGGTCACATGGGTTGACTGTATACAGGCAGGAAGTGAGTGGTTCATTTTCTTTTTGTATAGCTGGAGACTTGGAGATGAGAAGCAGGCAGCCAGCAGCAGAAACTTTAAAATCAAGATTCTTTTGTGTGCCACTGACTGTTCCATTGTGTGTGTTTTTTATACACCCTTTTTTTGTTTAAAAAGAATATATTAGATTATGATCCTATTTGTGTCAATCTTCACCATTCATCACTGTTGGGTATCTGCTGGAGGTCAGGACCCGGAGGAGCCTTTTTTTTTTTAAAGGTAGGCTGAGTCGACATACCATCGATGCCACCCTCAAGGCCGACGCACTGCCTTGCGCTCATGGGTTGGCTGTTAGGCTATGTTGACTCCACCTGCCTGCCAGTTCTTCATCTCCCACCGTAGAGGTTACCTCATGGAAACCATGAAGAGCCTAGGCCTGCTATGCAGTTCTCAAATTAATGACTTTTCCTTCGGTCGAAGACCAACGGTTTTCCTGCCAGTTCTGTCTCTGCCATCACTCGACATCGCCCGATAAGATCTTTCCTTATTTTCATATTTCACGACGTCGAGCCTATTTTTGGTGTTTTTTTCTCCATAGGTCATGTCTTGGTCGGAGGGCAAAAAATCTAAGACGGGTCGGCCACCCATGTGACGGTGCCCTTGTGGCTGAAAATATTCCATTTCCGACCAGCACGACCAGTGTCTCTTGTGTCTTGGCCCGCTTCATGACATGGATTTGTGCGATGCCTGTTTCTCCATGGACTGCTGGGTCATTGAGCAATGCGCGTGGAAAGTGGGGCAAGCTCTGCCGACTTTCGGGGGTCAGGTGTGCACTCGTCGGGCCAAGATACGCTCTCTCTGCTTTTCCTCTGGGTCCCCTCCCAGTTCTATATGGACCGAGGAGGAGGGAGTCTTGGCTACTAGTAGCCTAGCCATTGCTGAGGCTTCTTCCATGGTGCAGGAGGCCCATACCGCTCCTTCTGGGGGGCGGGCAGTAGGCGCCACAATGGCAATCGCCCTTTCCGGGGTGAAGGCTCCCACGGTGTTGGACCCGCAGTTCACAAGGCCCGGGTCAGTGCCATCCTTGATGCCATCGGTCAGCACCATTGTGGGCCTCGGCACTGTTCGCTGCAACGTGGGCCTTCATGGAGTCGTCGTCAGTGCTGACTTGTTGCTCAGCACTGTGGCCTCTGTCAGAGCTGTTCGCAGCACTGGCAGTGCCAGCGGTGCTGTGGGAAATGCTACGGTGCTGTCCTTTTCAATGTTTCACCTCGATGTCATCCTCGGCACTGCAGTTGAGCATGGCATCATGTCCTTGGGGCTCAGCACTGTGGGGCCTTCAGACTCCTCCGTTGGCATCATCGTCTGTACCACCTCTGCCCTCGGCACCATTTGTGGCACTATGGGACTGGCAGCACCATCCTTGGCACTGTGGTCACCATCAGTGGATCTGCCCCTGCCCTCAGTGCTGCTCGCGGCACCGGGGAGCCAGACGGTGCCATCGTTGGTGCTGATGGTGCCATTGGGGCTGTCAGCACTGTCTCTGCCCTTGGCGTTGCCCGTGGCGCCGTGGGGCTGGATGGCACCATGACTGGTCCTGGCTCTGGAGCTCTTGTTCGGACTGGAGCCATGCCCCCTCTGGATTCTGCTTGTGGAGTTGTGGGGGGCGCTGGCACCAGCTCAGGCACAGCTTCAGTTTCTGGGCCTGTTGGCAAGGATGGCAGTTGCCGCCCTCCTACGGTTTGGCACAGGGCCTCGGACTCTACCTCCTCAGAGGCGGAGTCGAGCTCTGATTCAGATGCACAGTCTGACCCTTTGGGGTTGGCTGTTGTGGAGGATAGCCCAGTAGTCTCCTCAACAAGCCAGAGTCAGCCCCCTTCTGAGGTGAGATCGGTGGCTACCGAGACTAGGGTCAGGGGTGCTGACCAGCAGGCAGTGGTGCAGACCACCATAGCTCTGCAACCTGGTCTTGGTGGTTTCACTGACCCCTCAGTAGTGGTACCCCCACCAGTGGTGTGCCTAGGTCACCCAACTTTGGGGCCGATCAGGGCATCTACAGGAGGGGAGGGTACTGTGCCTTGGGTAGCCCCTTCGGGAGCTGCCCAGGGATGCCAGCTACCTAGGTAGGCCCTCTTGAGGAGGAGGGCTCTTTCAGACTCTGAGGGGTCGAGGAGCATGGGGTCGGCATGTCGACCTTTTTCGGGGGTCCACCCAGGCTCTGGGAGAAGCCGTAGTGCAGATCTCCGCTCTTCCTCCTCGGTCTCTTTGAGAGAGTCACGTTCTTTTGAGGTAGGGACCATCCTTCTTGACCTATACAGCCCCGGTCACCTCACGGGGGGGATTCTTCCGGGCACAGTCAAGGCAGTACCGAAATGGTTGTTCAGCTGTCAGCTGCGGGGTCTTCCGGGGCATCTTCTTCTGTGAGTGCCCACGGTCCGCTCCTTAGCCCAGGCGGAGGTCAGCTGACATCTCTTCTCAGCTCTGTCCCCATCCCTCTGCCACACTCTCCTGCGCTCCCAGGCATCCTAGGTCCTAGCGGGCCTCTGTTCTGGGAGCAGTTCAGAGTGGTGGCTGCTCAGTTCCCTGCTTACGTTAGGGCAATGGACAGCCAATTTTTTCAACCTCCCCCCGTGCTGCCACCCACTGAACAGCTGGTGCCCTCCAGCTCCACATTCTCCTCTTCTGGGGGAGAGGAAACTTCTTTCCACATCTCTCCAGCTGCTGATCTCGCTGAGTATCAGTGATTCCTCATGAGGATGTTGGAGGACTTGCACCTTACTCCTTTCACTACTAGCAATCCTGAGCACTCGGCGCATGCCTTTCTAGGTGATTGTAGTGAGGCCACCCTTGTAGTGCCGCTCTGGCCTGCTCCCTTTTGGGAGGCATCATCGTGTTCCTGGCAGAGGCCCTTCTCCGGTGTTTCTGCCCCAAGGGATCTCAGCTAGGGGTATTGCTCACCTCCGGAGTATCCAGGTTCCATGCCTCATCCACTGTCTGGATTGATGCAGTTGGAAACTCCTGATGGGCTTCGCGCCCTTCACCGTGACCGGCCCCCAGATCAAGACTCCTCTAATTTTGACTAGGAGGACTTTCTACTCGGCACGGTTAATTCTTTCTATTTCTGCACATCAGGTCCCCTATGCAGCCTATGACAGGCTCTTGTGGTCCAGGCTGGGTCAGCTCCTAGCCTCATTGCCTGATAAGGAGCAAACCAGACAAGCCATTGCACTCTCTGCGCGTGGCCTGGAGCTAGCAAGGCACCAAGCGAGGGCATCCTATGATGCCAATGAGGTAGGTACCAGGGTCATAGGGACAGCAATCTGCACTAGGCGGATGACATGGCTGCATCTTTCCCGGATGTCACCCTTGGCCCGGTGTAGGGTGATTAACTCTGCCCACCAGGGAACCTTTCTCTTCTCCCATAGAGTGAGACGGCGCTTATCGGGGCAACTTCCTTTCCCCTCCAGGGGAACTCCATCTCACTCTCCCCACTCTTGGGCCTCTCCAGGCCCTGAAAGTTCCCTCCCTTAGTGTGTCACCCACTGAGGGCTGAGGGATTTTATCCCTTAGGGTGGAAAAGAAAGCCCCCGTTGGTGGGGCTCGGTACTCACTCAACAGTGATGAATGGTGAAGATTGACACAGATAAGATATGAAAATGACGTACCTACCTTAATTATGATCTTTCTGTGTATCTTCACCATTCATCATGATCCTGCCCTCCATCCCCCTGGGGCCTCAGTCTCTGGGTTCCACTCCCTCTCTGTGCCCATCTCCCCCTCTCCTTCCTTAGGAGTGGGGTAAAACAGGACACACAGTGGGATAATGTTCCGGGGAGAGTGGACAGCAAGGGGAGCACTCCTTCTCCAGTGCTTTGGCTCCACCCCTGTGGGGTGGGAGTTGTCAGTTGCCATCCTTTGTCTCCTCCCCTCATGCTCCCGTCCAACCTATTTCTCCTTGTTTAAAAAAAAAGGTTTTCCTTTTTTTTCACCAATAATCTCTCCTGAGAGGGTGTTTATTCTCTGTGCCCTGTCCTTCTTCCAGAACAGCTGACTCTGCTTGTCTGGAGTGTTTGCCAGATATTCTGTGCTTTGAATTCTATCAGAAAGCCTTTGGCCACTCCTTGCAGTTCCTATACAATCTGGAGACAGACCAGGGTCTGGGATGTACTAACCTTCTTCCCTCTCTTCCTAAATTCTTTACCCACCCTATCTCCCACTTCCTTTCCAGAGATTGGGGCCCCTCCCAATCCCTTTAGTTTCTGACTGTCTCTCTCTCTTTCTGTCTTCTCAGTCATTATTTCTCCTTTTGGTTCATATATCTTTTCCTTTTTCTGTCCCTTGGACTTCCTTGTCCCACCCTCCTCTCCCTTCCTCTTACCTCTCTGGTGACTCAGAACTGGCAGGTAGGCAGAGTCGACACAGCCTAATGGCCAACCCATGAGTGCCACACAGTGCGTTGGCCTCGAGGGCGGCATCAATGGTATGTCGACTCTGCCTACCTTTAAAAAAAAAAGGCTCCTGCAGGGTCCTGACCTCTGGCAGCTACCCAACAGTGATGAATGGTGAAGATACACAGAAAGATCATAATTTCGGTAGGTACGTAATTTTCATTTTCTGTTCTTTGCTTATAGTTTCTGTTTAGTGTCAGCAGTGTATTGAGGTGTGTGTGTGTGTTTGTGTGTATGTGTGTGTGTGTAACTCCATCTCTCTCCCTTTCTGTTAAGAATTTTTTTTTTATTTTATTTTCATAGATAAGATGGATGCTAAACAGCAGGGCAAGGTGACTGAGAGTGAGGCACCCACTGTTTGCCTTAACAGGCAGGTGTTCCAGCAGGAGCATGTGCCCCCCAACAGGAGCATGTGGCCTCCACTCCCCAGCAGCAACAGCATGAGACTGTTGCCACCCCCACAGCAGCAGGGCCATGAGTATGATGTGGCCCCCAGAACCAATCAGCCACAGAATCCCATAGCCCACAGCAGCAGCAGCAGCAGCAGGAACATTTGGCCCCCACCCCCAGCAGCAGCCAGATACTAATGCCCGCCCAGTAAAAGCATGTGCCCCCCACCTCCTCCCAGCATAAAGGGTCAGCCGCATGGTGTTTCTTTGATAGAAATACCAGTGGCAGCATGGTGGTCTTCTGCAAGCTGTGTGGTAGATCTGTGTGAAGTAGCAAACAAGGAGGCCATTTTGGGACTAGTGGCAAGAGGAGCCATGAACCACCATGCTGCAGAGTTGCTCCAGAAATATCAGGAGCTGGCAGCAGCAGGAGGCAGTGGAGCCCAAAAAGAAGAGCACCAGGAGAAGAATGGGGCCAGTGGTCAGGTGGAGCCTGGAAGGTGCTGCAGCAGCAGGAGAAAGCAGCAGGAGGCAGCAGCACCCCATCCACCTCACCCCACATCCACCAGTGGTGCCAGGTTCATGGTGGTGGTGAACCCGCACAGCCTGCAGCAGCCCCAGGTGCTCCTCCAGTTAGTCACGAAGACCTGGCGGATGTAAGAGCAGAGATGTCCGCTCTCTGCTGTGATTTTGATGAGTTCCACCAGGAGGTCAGGAGGAACCTCAGAAAACTAATGGTGGAGCAACACTATGTGTTGGACCTCCTTGTGGAACTTCATCATTGGGGGATTGGTGGTGGCAGTGACAGGTCAGAAGAATCTGAGCCTGTTCCTAGAGCCATTTAATTATGGTCTGGAAGTTTTAAAAGTGTGCTTGCTAATTTGCAAGTGAGGCAGGCAGTGCAGCACCTGAATTTTCTTCTTTTTCCTTTTTCTTGTCCTTGCTTTGTTACTGTCACTCTTTCTTCATGCACACCCCTTAAAAAATAACAAAACAAACCAAAAAAAAGAAAAACAGAAAAAAAATACTTTGCTGTCCTCTTTCTATATCCTCGTGTTTCTTTTTTGTGTCCAGCATTTTGTGTGTTATTAAGTAATATTTATGCTCCCTCTCTTTCCCATCATTTGAGTACCCTACCATTGTGCTTACCCTTCATGTCCCCCCGTCGTGTCACTTACTGTCAGTCCTTTACTCTGTACCCATACACAGTATCTTTCTTCTTGTTTTATCTTACTCCTTCTATATTTCCTCCTCCTATTGACAAATGTCAAGTATATTGTAATGTGTTTGTATGAACAAAAATATTTTCCCAAAGCTATGTGGTTCAGGCTGATGTTGTGGGCTTCAGTTGTTTTTGCTGTGTGCAGCATCAGTCTGAATATGTACACAATAATCATAGAAACTTAAGCACTTTTACTGCAAAGTTAAACATAAATATGTTTTTGTGCTAAACAACACATTTTCCCTGGCCTTGTCTCCCACAAATGTTAACTTTGTGTCCCTCTCCTCCATTCATGATGATGTTTAGTGCCCCATCACCAACAGACCCGGTCCAAAAATGTGGCAATTTGGCTACAGTTTAACACAGTCTCTTGATGCCATACTGTGCAGAACAGGCATGCTAAGACAAGAAATATGACAGGAGAAATGGTACATAAAACTGAGACATAAATATGGTCTGAGTCAGGATGTGATGTGGTGCCCCCCCCCCCACCACCACCACCCAGACATTATTGAATTGCTGTTTTGGGCTGTGTTCAGCAATTATTTCAGCCTGAATCGCAGTGCTGCTTGTGCCAAACAGGGCCTACAAGTTCAGAAATGTTTCCAAAAAGATGTTACAGTAAAGTCAGACAGAAATCAGGTCTCAATCATATTGTTATATGGTGCCCAAGCCACCATTCGAACCAAAACATGGTCTTTGGTTCACTGTTTACAAGTCATCTCACGCTGAATCTCTGTTCTACAAGTGCAGGACAGGCTCTACATGTCCAGAAATGTGACAACAAAAATAGTAGATAAAATTGAAACTGAAATATGGTCTGCATCAGGATGTGATGTGCCCTCTCCCACCACCACCCAGACATTAAATAGCTGTTTTCAGGCCTGTTTGCCAAGTATTTTAGCCAGAATCTTGGCACTGATCATGCCAAACAGGGCCTAGAAGTCCAGAAATGTTCCCCCAAAAATGGAACACTAAATTCAGACAGAAATCTGGTCTCAGCCATGATGTTTTATGGTGCCCCCCCCAGCACCCAGACATTAAATACTGTTTTGGCAAATGTTTACAATTGGTTTTAGGCCATATCTTGTTTCTGTAAGTGCAGCATAGGCAGTACATGTCCAGAAATGTTTACAACAAAATGTTACAGTAAATTCAGGCAGAAATCAGGTCTCAGCCATGTTGCTACCACCCAAACCAAAACATGATCTTTGGTCCACTGTTTGCAATTGGTTTTAGGCCACATCTTGTTTCTGTGAGTGCAGCACATGCAGTACATGTCCAGAAATGTTTACAAAAAAATGTTACATCAAACTGAGACTGAAATCTGGTGCCAGTCCTGATGTTTTGTGGTGCCCCCCCCCAGCACCCAGACATTAAAATGCTGTTTTGGCCACTGTTTACAATAGGTTTTAGGCCATATCTTGTTTCTGTGAGTGCAGCACAGGCAGTACATGTCCACAAATGTTTATAAAAAAATGTTACAATAAATTCAGACAGAAATCAGGTCTCAGCCATGTTGTTATATTGCACCCAAGCCACTACCGGAACCAAAACATGGTCTTGGTCCACTGTTTGCAATTGGTTTTAGGCCACACCTTGTTTCTGTGAGTACAGCACAGGCAGTATATATCCACAAATGTTTACAAACATTTTTTACAGTAAATTCAGACAGAAATCAGGTCTCAGCCATGTTGTTATATTGCACCCAAGCCACCACTCAAACCAAAACATGGTCTTGGTCCACTTTTTGCAATTGGTTTTAGGCCACATCTTGTTTCTGTGAGTGCTGCACAGGCAGTACATGTCCAGAAATGTTTACAAAAAATGTTACATCAAATTGAGACTGAAATCTAGTGTCAGTCTTGATGTTACATACTGTGCCACCACCTCAGAGACCTTCAAAGGGGTGCCAACCCATGCAGAGAAAATTAATTCCACCTGCAAAATGCTGCTGCTACTTGCAATTGTTTCCTCCTGCTGCTGATTTTTTAATTGATTGAGACAGAAATATAGAATTATCAGTTCCCTATGCTGCTGTCCTTTCTGATTGGCTATGTTGACTGAATCAGTGGTTGTAATTTGCCTGGCAGTAGGGAGTGAATGACATGTTGTGGCATTGTAGCTTGCTGCCCACTGCTGTCTTTGACTATTAATTGCCATGTTGCCACGTGAAGTATTGTTTTGGATGGTTGATGGTGGATCATCTTCACAGTGTCCATGCTGGTGCTGCTGCTGCACACATAAGTATCTGTCTTTATTTTTTTCCTGTGCAAGATAATGGTGTTGGTGTGTTGGTTTTGGGTTGTCTTGAGTTCTAACATGTTTGTACTGCTTTTATATTATTTTTCAGTTTACAGTGGATGACATCATCATGCCAGGCTGGGAATCGGGATAAGGATCTAGGGATGTTGGAACATACCACATTTCCCAATGCAGACAGTAAGTATTTAATTTTTCATTACTAATGTGGAGGTATGTCTGTTACTGCCATCTGGATGTCACTCTGAATTTGATAGTAATTGTGTTGTTTATTGCTTTTGTCAACATGAGGAATTCTGATGAAGTTAAACTCACACTCCTACTGTCGCTGCTCAACAACATCTGTGGGATTTATTTAATTGTGCAATGGTTCCAATTCAGTTTCACAGTCTCTGATGTAAGTATTTCTTCATTTTTTATGTTTTTTGTGGTGGTGGGGGGCTGGGAGGATGTTTGTGGTGTGGGGGGGTTGAACTTTTTACAATTCTCAAAATTTGCTCTTCTTTTTACATAATTTCCAAGTACGCAATACTGTTAGGGGAGGTGGAAGACTAGGTTTGCTGGCAAAGGTACCTAGCTTCACCTGAGTTCTTTTCTTCTAGGTTGCTTGAAAAGACAGAGCAAAGAACCTTACCAGAGCAAGGAAAAGGATTAAGGCTTCTTGGCAGAAGACACCAGGAGGAAGGAGTGCTGTGTAACTGGACTCCTCTACTGGGACTATATTGGCTGGACAACAGGACACAGAAGGTAATTGCAAATGGAGTCCACTCTGAAGAAAGAGGGGTTACTAGTGGGGTACTGCAGGGTTCAGTACTGGGTCCTGTCCTTTTTAATGTCTTTATAAGTGACATTGCAGAGGGACTGGAAGGAAAAGTATGCCTCTTTGCAGATAGCACAAAGATCTGCAACAGAGTTGATACACAAGGAGGTGTGGAAAGGATGAGAAGGGACTTGGCAAGGTTGGAGGAATGATCAGAAGTATGGCAGCTGGGATTCAATGCAAAGAAGTGCAAAATAATGCACCTGGGAAATAAGAACCCAGGGGAAGATAACACAATGGGGGGTAGTAACAACAACAAAAAAGGAAAGGGACCTGGGGGTAATCATATCAGATGACCTTAAGGTTAGCAAGCAATGTGAGAAGGCAGTAGGGAGGGCTGGGGGTATACTGGGATGCATCGGGAGAGGCATCACCAGCAGAAAACAGGAAGTTGTTATCCCTCTGTACAGACAGTTGGTGAGACCCCTTCTGGAGTACTGCGTCCAGTTCTAGAGACCCTGTCTCCGCAAGGACATAGACAGGATAGAGGCAGTCCAGAGGAGGGCAACTAAAATGGTGCAGGGTCTGCAAGAGAAGCCGTACGAGGAGAGACTAAAGGAGCTTAATATGTATATCTTTGAGGAAAGAAGGGAGAGAGGGGACATGATAGAAACTTTTAAGTACCTCAGTGGAATCAACAAAGTCCAAGAGGATAGCATCTTTCAGAAAAAGAGAGATGTAAGAACAAGAACAAGGGGACACAATTTAAAGATGGGGGGCCGGTTCCGGGGCAATGTGAGGAAGTATTGTTTCTCAGAGAGGGTAGTGGATGCATGGAACAGCCTTCCTGAGGAGGTTGTGGGGTCTAAAATTGTGGGAGAATTCAAGAATGTATGGGACAGACATAAGGCAATTGGGAGTAGGAAGAAATAGGCTGTTGGTTAACTAGGATCTGCAGCCTATCCTGTAGGTAGGGAAATGGGCAGACTAGGTGGGCCAAGCGGTCCTTATCTGCCATCAAAGTCTATGTTTCTATGTTTCTATGTTTCTTTTGGCTAGGCAGATTTACTGTGTGTTATTTCCTTTTGTACTCACAGGGATTGCTACTGTTTATTGTTAACATTTTATTGCTTTATTTTTCTCAGATTCAAATTGGTGTTGCTCAGTATACCTTCTGCTGCATTATTATAAGATGTGCCTACAGGTGTGTGCTTACAGATTGCTACTGTAATCTTCTGATTCAAATTGTCTTTTGCAAGGTATATCTTCTGTTACTGCTTTATTTTTCTGTGTAGCAAAGTGTTTATTACAGTGTATATCTTCATGAAATTATTAGAGGCGGTGCATTACAGGTTTTACAGTTTTATCTATCATTAGGATAAGCTTTCACGGCTACTGCATTTGTTGCTTGCTGATTGTTTCTGCTCTTAACTCCTTGCTTCTTTCATCCTTGGTTCTTCTTTTTCAGCAGGGGAAGGGCCCAGCCACCCACCCCCATCTCCAACCACCCCACATTACACTCCTTTTATAGGGTGGCACAGTCATGACATTTCCTGTAGCAAAGCAGGAAGGGGTGGATCAGAGGGGTATCCACATGGTGACCTCATTTACAGGGGCACAAGTAATTTAACTTGTTATAACAAGTTACACACAAGCAAACAAACAAAACACAAAATCAACCTTTTGCTTTCATTTTCCTCCTTCTAATTACTCTGACCAGGTTATAAACCCAGCAACTTATCTGGAATGGATATTATTAGCTGCAGGTACTGCAGGACACTTTTCAGAAGGGCAGTTTTACAAGATTTAGGACACTGTCGTACATGCTGGGCCATTGGAGATCTAAGGGCTCAGCTCCAGGCAGAATGGGCAGAAATTGTACACCTCAAATCGCATATTCAGGAGGAAATATATTATAAGAACCACCTGCCATTTCCTCAACATCCAACAGAAGTACCTTGACCACAGGCGGTAGTTGGTCCAGGAGGCAAATCAGGTGCCCCATCACTAGGTGCTTTCCAGCATATCACCTACACAAACTGTATAAAAACTACAAACAGGTATCTGCCTCTATCTCCCAAATCAAACAAAGGGGCAGAGGACACTGCAGAGCAGGACACTGCAGCACAGTAGCAAGCACAACAAAACTCACCCAAAACAGGAACCAAAACAAAAAAAGCAAAAAGGAAGTCCAAAAATGTTTTGATCATAGGAGACTCCATGATTCGGGGAGTTGATGCCTATCTCCAGCCAGGGGTAATGGTCAGATGTCTCCCAGGTACATCAGTGTGAAGAGACACTGACCGCATTGCTAAAATTGTACAAGAAGTAGGAGAAAACATTGACGTCCTAGTACACATAAGGACTAACGATCTTGCCATCCGGCTGGGTGACAAACTATCATCCATTTCGTTCGGCATCTCCTTCTCTGAGATCCTGCCAGTCTGGGAGAGGGGGGCAGATGAACGGAAGGTCAGAGAAGGTGAACTAGGGGAGCTAAACATGTGGCTCAAGGGCTGGTGCCAGGAAAAAGGACACAAATTTGTAGGGAAATGGCAACAGTTTTGGGAGCAAAAGTTCTTTAAATTTGATGGACTGCATCTGACTAAGGAGGGTGTCAGTGCATTGGGGGAGAAGTTTGATGTCTCTGCAGAATATTTAAACTAGCAAATGGGGAGAGTGGTGCAGCACCAGAAATGTCGAATGGGAAGAACACTCCTCCCCCCTCAGCTAGTGGTCAAACAGGAGTTCAGCATGTTTGTAGTTCATTTGCATCACCAGGTAAGGAAAATGGTCCAGCTCCCCATACGACGCACAAGGGAAATCCCAGACCTCGCCGAACAACTAACATATCGAAAGCTGACCAATGGAAAATCATGTACACAAATGCTTGCAGTCTGGGAAAAAGATCCCAGACTTGCAGACAATATTGACAGAGGCTAAACTGAACATTAGTGAGACATGGTTTACCAGTAACCACACTTGGGAGACTTCAGTACCTGGCTATGTACTGTCCAGAAGAGAACGAGGTGCAAAAAGAGGGGGGTGGAGTGGCCCTTTATGTCAATGAAAATATTAAAGCTACAGAAATTCAGAATACACATAAGGAGCCAGAAAAACTGTGGTTCACCCTGGAAACAGGAAATGGGACAGCCATATGAACTGGGGTTATCTACAGGCCTCCAAATCAGGAAGAGGACATAGACCATTACTGTTAGAAGATATACAAAACATGACAGCTAAAGAAGAGGTTCTGATAATGGGAGACTTCAACATGCCAGAGACAGACTGGTCAATACCAGCAGGAACATCTGACTGAACTAGACACAAAGTGGATTCCCTGCAGAGGGAGGGCCTCAAACAACTGGTACAACAACCCACAAGATACAGGGATATGCTAGATCTAGTACTGACTAATAGGGAAAGGATCACAGCTCTCCAGGTAGAAGGTTACCAGGGGGGTCAGTGACCATCACATGGTATGGGTCAAATTGGCCACTAGGACTAAATCATCCCATTCCAAGGCAAAAATATGGGACTTCAGAGGAGCTGACTTTGATAAGATGGCCAACAGAGTTAAGCTAGCCCTGGCAAAAAGAAATACAGATGAGGGGGTACAGGCAAAGTGGGCAAGCATTAAGGATGCAATACTTGAAGCAACATCCCATTGTGATAGAGAGAAAAGGAAGTGGAAAAGAACAAGGAAATCACTTTGGTTCTCAAAAACAGTAGCAAAAAAGGGCAGAGCCAAAATGCTGGCCTTCAGGAAATATAAGGAAACGCAGTGGGGTGATGATAGGAAGGCATACCAAACTTCCCTAAGGGAAGCAGGGACGGCAGTAAGGCAGGCAAAATCCCAAACTGAGGAAACACTAGCACGAACAGTAAAAGAAGGTGACAAGACTTTCTATAGATACATTAGTGAAAGGAGAAAGTCCAGAGGGAGTATTGCTAAGATCAAAGGGGATAAGGGGGTGTGTGAGGAGGAGGACCATGTAAAATCACCTATCCTAAATAGATACTTCTGCTCAGTATTTGCTGAAAAGAAGATAGGACAGAGCCCACAGCTCAGTACCATGGACACGGGGGGGGGAGGGGAAGGGAGGTGTGCACTAGTCCCTTCACAAAAGAAAGGGCCCTACAAGAGTTTGATAAGCTCAGGGTGGACAAAGCAATGGGACCTGATGGCATACATCCCAGGACTCTAAAGGAGCTAAGGGTGGAACTATCATAGCCATTATCAGAACTGTTCAGTGAGTTTCTGAGCACAGGAGAGGTCCCAGAAGACTGGAGAAGGGCTCATGTGATCCCATTCCACAAGAGTGGTAGCAGGGAGGAGGCAGGGAACTACAGACCAGTCAGTCTTACATCAGTAGTGGGCAAGATTATGGAGGCACTCCTTAAGGAAGTGGAATCCATAGGAGCACATGATCCAAGACAGCATGGATTTACAACAGGAAGGTCCTGTCAAACTAATGTCAAAGATTTCTTTGACTTGATAACCAGAGTGGTGGACCAAGGGGGAGCAGCTGATGTCATCTACCTTGACTTCAGCAAAGTTTTCGATACTGTTCCACATAGAAGATTGATTAATAAGCTGAGTAGGCTCAGGGTTGGTCAGAAGTTGGTCAACTGGGTGGCAAACTGGTTGATGGGCAGAAAACAGAGAGTGGTGGCAAATGGTATACAGTCTGAAGAGATGCAATTCACAAGTGGGGTACCTCAGGGATCAGTTCTGGGGCCAGTCCTCTTCAATATCTTCATCAGTGAAATTGCAGATGGACTGGTGGGTAAAGTTTGTCTGTTTGCAGATGACGCCTAGATCTGCAACAGAGTAGATGATCCAGATGGGGTGGGCAGAATGAGAAGAGATCTGGATAAACTGGCAAAATGGGCTAAACAGTGGCAACTGGGGTGTAACACAAATAAGTGCAAGATCATGCACATAGGGAAGAGAAACCCTAAAGCCACCTATAGGCTGGGAGGGGAGTTGCTGTCAGTCACAAGGGAAGAAAGAGACTTGGGCATCATCATCACAGGCGACCCGAAATCATCCAAGCAGACCACTAAAGCAGTAGGTAAGGCTAGGGGGATGTTGGGGTGTATTAGTAGGGGTATCACAAGTTGTAAGAGGGAGGTAATAATCCCTCTTTACAAGACACTAGTTAGGCCCCATCTGGAGTACTGCATGCAGTACTAGAGGCCACACCTTCACAAGGACATTAACCAAATTGAGGCAGTCCAGAGAAGGGCAACCAAAATGGTGTAGGGACTGCATCAGATGATTTATGAGGACAGATTAACGGAGCTCAATATATATACCCTTGAGCAAAGGAGGGAGAGAGGTGATATGATCAAAACATTCAAACACCTTAAGGGCATTAACAAGGTGAAAGTGTCAAACATGTTTAATATAAGAAAAATAGCAGGACAAGAGGACACAGCATGAGATTAGAAGGAGGCCGATTAAGGGGTATGTGAGGAAGTTCTTTTTCACAGAAAGGGTGGTGGATGCATGGAACGGCCTACCTCAGGAAGTTGTGGATATGAATACAGTGCAGGGCTTCAAACAGGCAATGGATAGGCATAAAGGAGCAATACAGATGAGTATGAATAGATAGGCCATTAACAGAGCAAAGGCTGATGGCACATTCATAAGGTAGAAAAAGAAATGGGCAGACTGGATGGGCCTTATGGTCCTTATCTGCCATCAACTTCTATGTTTCTATGTTAAGGGGAATGCCTGCTACTGTGCTTCATCATGGACAGAAATCATGTGCACCGCCCAGAATGTTCCTTCTTGGGGCAGTTTCTGCAGTTTAATGACATCACGGGGTATGGTAAGTATATATTTATTTTGTATGCTTGTTTTAATTTGCTTGCTAAAAGTTTAAAACTAGGTATGCAGATTGACAAGTATTCGCCATTTTTCCTTATCTTTGGTCTTACTTAGGTCATTTTCCTCTGTTGAGGTTTCATCCTATCTCTGTGTGATGACTGCATCCATCCAGGCCCTGCTGGAGCAATATTGTGTGCAAGGTAGAGGGCGTTGCTTGAACTGTGATGTTGGCCACTGGTGTCCACACCATTAATGAGTAAACACCACCCACATCCAGGGAGGAACTGTATGTTGGTTGAGATAATGTTTGGTAAATAATTAGGTGGAGGGGGATAATTTATTGTCTAATCATTTGAGGTGGCAGAGCTGCAGTAATCATGAAAATTTGGAATCCAAACTGAGGGCAGCATACACCTCCCCCTGCCCTCCCCTGACCCCAAGAACCATCACAGTTTTGGTACAAGAACTTTAACCTGGTAGTATCGCATAAGTAACCTTTTTGGGGTAATTGGATGTTGTAAGTTATTAAGCCTTTTCATGATTACTTTTGTAACTAATGACTAGCACTATTAAAGATGGCTGCCATTCACCATTTCTCAAAATGTGTTCAACATGTGGTATTAACAGTTGAATAGGCATGTTACATTCATATGTAACTTGTACTAGAAGCCAGGGTTCTTCCACATATCATGAATAGTAAGTGGTAGAATATATTTTGGGTCGCATAGAGTGCATGGATGTGTCAGGTGATGGGAACGAGGGGGTGCGGTGTGGCATGTGCCATCATGGGCACTTTTAAGGACATCAAGACAGCATATCTTGCTGTAAGATGGGGTTAATAGTCAAAATGAAAAGTAATATGAGTATCTTGATATTTTTTGCTGCAAAACATTATAACTGTAATCATGCAAAATCTTTATGGTTTATGATTATATATTACTGCTGCTTTATATAGGCTGGGGGACTGGGGACCAAACGACTTTTTATGGCAAAGGGTGATCAAATGAAAGGGATTCACATTGCAACAGATAACACATAACCCTAACCAACACAATGGTACATAGCTAAAAATAAGTTATAACACTATAATGAACTGAAAGTGGTTGGAGGGGTGGCCTTTGAGTAAACTCAGCCTTTTCCCACTTCCACATCATCCAAGAAGCACCTCTCACAGTCTTCAAAACTGGAGTTGTCACCAGGTGGGAATTCTCTCACCATTGCTACTTCATCCACCTCACTGCTGGTGGATGCTTTAGTTAAGTGGTTGTCATCATCCTCATCACCAAGACACAGTTACTGTGGCAACACCACTGACATCACTGTGTTGTGTGGAATGTGCCTTTCGTTCATTTTGATGAATGTTAGTATGGACACATTCTTGGGTGACAAATTGGTCCAATGGTCACTCACAATGGCCCCAGTCACACTAAACACTCATTCCACACTGACACTGGATGGTGGGCAGCTCAAGTATTTCACAGCAACTGATGTTAGTGCTGGCCTGTGAGTCATTTTGCTGCTGCAGTTCAGCAGTGGCTCATCAGTAATGACAAAATGCTTTGTGTCCCCCATGTAGGCCTCCACCATTCATTCTGCTGCCCTGAGTCCAGCTGCCTCATCTGTCTCTGCCTCCTTTTCCTCCATATCTTCCACTCCCACTTGAAAGAGAACATCCCAAATTGGATTGCTTGCTGTTTTCTGTTCTGCCTTGCCCATTTTCTCTGATTGGGTTGCCTGCAAGCCGCCAGTGGTGGTAGTAGCAACACTCATTTTCACTGCAGTGCATGCCTTTTTTCATGTGTGCAGCATATGCCATTCTAATGAGGTTCTCTGTCAACTTTTGCACTTGCTGATGACCTCCTTCATTTATAGAAGGCAGGCCACATTTGTAGCATGGATCCAGCATGGTGGTGATTGCAGTCAGCCGACTGTAAAATGCCAGATACATGGGTATTTGTGTCCAGCACATGGAGCATGTGATCCATTAGATCACAACTGCCACGATCCCCCACTTGCCTCCATCTGGTGTCACACATTAACTAGTGTCTGCCTCAGCACACATATGAGTGGTATGGACTTGACTTATACAAGAAGTGTCCCCACTTGCTGCCTTTGTAGCATGCTCAAATGGATGGAGAATACATATTAGCCCATCCATTTGGTGCCACTGCTCTATTGTTAGAGTGATGGACACTCCAGCACTGTCACAGGTGGTGTGCAACAGCAGGTATTCTGACACAGCCTTATACTGTTCATACAGCCAGTCAAGCATGTACAGTGTGGAGTTCCACCTGGTCACAACATCAAGCTTCATCTAGTGCTGAGGCAGATGATTATTGCTCTGCAGCTCATGTAGATGGTCATGGGCCTTTGCAGAACATGCGAAGTGGACACAGATGTGACGTGAGACAGTAACTGTTTCCTTAATCTTCGCATGGTTGAGAAACTGCTGTACATAGAGGATTGTGTATGAGCAGTTATACATAACAAGGATATTCTTGTATCGAGAGGTTTCCTTGGTAACAGATGACCTCGAGAGCACAGCTCGAGAAATGCTCTGTTACCAAGGGAATCTCGAGATACAAGAATATCCTTGTTTGTGTATGACTGCTCATACACAATCTTTTATAGTGTGTGGGCAGTCACAGCATAGAAAAGTACACAAAACCAGCTAGTGAAGACAACAAAGAATAGAAATTTTAACATTTTCTTTTTTTTTAACTGATACAGTATGCTGCATATGTTTCTGCAAGTTCAAGTAAAAAAAAAACAACTTTCAGCTTAATTGGATAGAGGAAAGCAACTACGTGGCAGCATTCCAAGTTATTCTGCTGTAGTAGTGACACCACTACTGCTGCAGAACAACATAATGATGTCACTACTGCAGCAGAACAAGCGTATTCCAGGCACGGAATTCCATGCTTAACAGCATTCCACCATACACTATATATAGAATAGTGTATGGTTACCCATACACTACAAGGCTATTCTTCCACTGAGTGGATGCAATGCCGACTGATGACCTCGAGAGCAAAGCTCGAGAGGTCTCCATGTCGGCATTGTATCTACGAGGTGAAAGAATAGCCTTGTAGTGTATGGGTAACCATAAACTGTTCTTTATAGTGTATGGTGCCCGAAAAAAAGACAAAAAGAGACTCACTTTTCCATATTTTCACTCAGTTCTGCCGAGGCCGTCGATTCACAACTGCCACTGCCCAGCACACTCATGCGCCCATCTCACAGAGCAAGGGATGAATCAGGACGTCTGCTGTAGTCCCTTGTATTATGACATCCTCACTAACGCAGAACAAAAAGTTTTTCTGCATTAGTGAGGACGTCACTACTGCAGCAGAACAACTTTTTGCGGTGTATGGATTTCCATACACAACCACATTCCTCTATACACTATAACAAGATTAAGGCAGTGTTCTAGGCAGGGCAGCCTGAAAAAAACACCATCGCTAATGCACTTCACTACATTGGATCCATTATCACTTTAGATAAATCCTGCTATGAGTGGCTGTGTGTGAAGCCACCCATCAGTCTCTGACAGCAGAACATTAAGCATTTTCTCAGCTGTGTGAGAACCAGTGACACTTGTTTTTTTTATCATAGAATAGTTTTATTATTGAAATTCTTCTCACTTTTTTTTCCCCTCTCTCCCACATACAGTTGGAATATCACAACCATACATGATCATAAGTAAGAAAGTAACATGTTCCATATGCTGCTGTATTCAACCAGGCCCTATTACATTCTCATTCAGATAAACAAATGTATTTACCAAAACCAAGCCGTGAGGTATTCACTTATAGCATTTTCTAAGTATACCTTAGTGCAACATAGCAGCCCAATATACTAGAGTAATGTTACATTGTCTTCAAAAGTTAAAGACTAGTAGAAATTAAACCAATGGTGCAATATAATGATATATCACATATTCAATACGAGGAGTTATCCCTCAAATTTGAAAGTTTACAGAAAGAAGATTGGAGATAAGCTTCCCATCTGGCAGTATAATGGTCCATATGATCAAGGTGATTACAGGAGAGGCTTTCTAATGTGGCTAATCTAGCCAGTGCCTCATGCCATTGTGGATGAGATGGGGGGGGGGGGCAATTTTACGCCAGGCCATAAGTATGAGTCGTTTAGCCTCCATGAGTGCCATTACAGCTCACTGCTTCTGCGGTTGAGTTAAGTTGACCAAAGAGGTGGTATCACCCAGAAGGAGTTTGGGATCGTAAAGATGAACCCTGCGGCCCAGCTCAGTAGAACAGTCCTGAGATACCGATGCTCAAAATTGTATAAGCAGGGGGCACGTCCATAAAATATGAAGTAGGTGCCCACCAGATGTTTTACAATGCCAACAGTCGAAATTCTGTATGAGGCCATGGGAGTATAGGGATGCGGGTGTCCGGTACCACAGCAGCAAAATCTTCATCTGCAACAGGCAACTCTTAGTGTCCTTATATGAATAGTGACATTCACAGAGGTAGCACTTCCAAGAAGCCTTGGATATATGAGTGTTCAGAATAGCCATCCATTTTAGCTGGCATGCATCTGAGGGATCTCTCTGGGTGTCACGCCACATCTTATAGAATCTGCCAATAAGCCCACTGGAAGCAGGGGACTTATGTCTTTGGGTTAGCCAGTTCCATTTGGCATCTAAATGCAAATGGACCTTACTGGCTAAAATAGCACTGCGTATCTGAAGAAATTTCCATAGGTAATTTCTCAGAAGATGACATTTATGTCTAACTTGTTCAAACGACATTAAATCCGATGAATCAGGAATGCAGAGATCCTGGATATATCGGATGCCCTGGAATTCCCAGGTGGGCCAGTATACAGGGATATTACCAATTGTCAGGGCCTGATTGTGCCATAAAGGAGTGTAAAGCGATGGAGGTGCTTGGGCATCCCGAGGAGTATGAGCTTGAGTCATAAGCAAGTGCCATGCCTGTTTGGTTTCTGCTATTAAGGGGGAAATATAAGCTGATTGCAACTCTGAGGGTATAATAACAAGTGCAAATTTGTATGGGCCACTTGGTCAGCTTCTAATTGAACCCAGAGCGGAAGAGGTACTGGACTAGGGACAAACCACTTGGTAGCCATAGCAGCGGTGCAGGCCAGATGATACCCCTGGAACCAGGGTGAACCCAACCCCCCTTTAGACCAATGTGCTCTCAATTTGCTCTTATTCCATCTAGGGGATTTCCCATACTACAGATATCGGGATACCTGAGCTTCAATTGTGGCAAAGAGTTTAGGTGACAGGCATATTGGGAGATTTTTAAAGATGTACATAATACGTGGCAATAATAACATTCGCACCGCTGCTATCTTACCAGGTAATGACAACTGCAGCTTTTTCCATCTCTCTATCTCTGCAGATAGCTGGGATAAGAATGGCAAGACTTTTGTTGACTCTAAATTGGTCCATTTAAAGGGAATAGTTATGCCAAGATATGAGAAGCCTGTCATTGCCCAGAGAAGCTCGGTTCCCTGCAAGCAATTTTTGGTACATGCTGAGTTTAGCGGGGCCAAAAGCGTTTTCCTCTGATTTACAGAGAGTCCTGATAATGTTGCAAATGTCTGCAGTAATGACAGGATATACCGTAATGCCTGCTCTGGATGGGACTGGGTTAGCAATAAGTCATCGGTGTACGCTGCTACCATGTAGGATTTCCTCGCTACATCAATGCCCCTAATTTCTCTTGATGCGATGAGAGAGCGAATGAGGGGATCTAATGCTATCAGAAAAAGAAGAGGGGATGGGGGCATTCCTGTTGAGTACCCCTGTGCAGTGGGAAAGGCCCGGGGATGGTCGTGTTAGCCAAAATCCTAGCCATTGGGGATCCATAGAGTGTTTGCACCCACTGGCAGAACACCGGACCAAAGCCATATCTTTTTAGTATTTGATGCAGATAATGCTATTCTACCGAGTCAAAGGCTTTAGTGAAATCTACTGCTAGCGCAGCCATTGGGGTCTGTGAACAGGAAGCTATCCATTTTAAATTAAGGAGGAGCCTAGTATTGTCTGACCCTGATTTGCCCTTCATGAATCCGACCTGAGCAGCATGGATGATGGTCGGGAGCACATCAAGCATCCTGGTGGCTAGGATCTTGGCCAAGATTTTTGTATCGACCTAAAGTAGCAATATCAGCCAGAAATTTGCACCATCTAAGGGGTTGTTAGATTTTTTTGGCAGGAGGGTAATAAGGGCTTCTCTCATAGATGGGGGGGGAGATGCCTTTTGAATGCGCCTCTTGCAAAGCAAGAAGTAATGGTTGGGATATGTCCTTTGCTAGTGCTTGATATAACTCAACTATCATGCCATCCAGTCCAGGGGCCTTTCCTTTGGCCATTTGAGACAAAGCTTGTTGTTTCTCATTTGGGGCCAAGGGGGCATCCAGTGCAGAGGCCTGACTAAGGGAGAGGCCCATTACTTCAAATTGTTGGCAAAATTTGTCCAATTCCTGTTCAATGGCCGACGGGGAAAGATTAGACTGTGACTTATATAGTACCTGGTAGTAAGTATTCATTGTATCAATAATATCTTTAGGGGTATGCACAACCTTGCCGGATGCATTGCGGAGGGCATGGATGCGTGTCACAGCCTGCTGCTTCCGAAGGTGAATTGCTAGCAGTCTGCCACATTTTTCGCCTCCATCCCAATATGCATGTTTTGATCGCAGTAAGAGCCATTCAGACTTTTGGTTCAGCGTATTATTAATTTGGTACTTAAGGCCCACAATACACCGAGCAAAGGAGTCATCCCTCTGTAAGACATGGGAAGCTTTAAAACAGGCCTCCAGACTTTCCGGTTCTGTTTGCCACTCAGCTAATTTGGCTTTGCGCATTTTATTTTTGGCGGCCGAGAAGGCAATAATACGGCCTCTAAGGACCACTTTAAATGCTTTCCAGACCATGCCCGCATTAACCCCGCAGTTTGCATTGATGGCAAAGTACTCCTTGGTAGTTTGGGAGATTGTTTTAAGAAACTCCGGGTCCTTTAATAACAGGGGATTGCAACGCCACTGAGTGCCTTTCATAGACTGACCCCCTACTGTATAAGTTGTCATCACGGGGGCATGATCGGATATCAGAATATTCCCGATTGAGGTTCTGAGGACATTTTGGGTGGCTGTTGAGTTGGCCAGGAGAAGGTCTATCCGACTATACGTGGAATGTACCTGAGAGTAAAAGGTATAGTCCCGCCCAGAGGGATTATCCCTATGCCAAAGGTCTATTAAGCCCCACTCCTCTTGCAACACATGAAGAGCTAAACTGGCCTTTGACCTAGCCTGAGGGGTGGGCCTCGACTTGTCCAGGAATATATCAGGTACAATAGTATAGTCTCCACCCACTATTGAGGGGAGGTCCCCATCCATCCCTGAAAGCATTGAAATAGCCTGGCTGATTGAAGGAAAAAATTCTGT
The DNA here is from genome assembly GCA_016271365.2 of Neoceratodus forsteri. Lineage (NCBI taxonomy): Eukaryota > Metazoa > Chordata > Ceratodontiformes > Ceratodontidae > Neoceratodus > Neoceratodus forsteri. Next base: position 1,647,235,605 of record CM057450.1, read on the forward strand.
GTGGTCGGTGTTAGGGGCATACAGGTTACAAATAATCAATTTCTCCTCAGCGGAAGATAGTTTGGCAACGACCCATCTGCTTTGTGGGTCGTGTTTGGATTCCTCCAGAGTCCAACTCGATGCATTGCGGATAAGGATGGCCACTCCTTCAGTCTTGGAAGTAGCTGAGCTGGCACAAACAGTGCCCACCCGTGACTTTTTTAGCAATGGAACTGCCTTCTTTAAAAGATGGGTTTCTTGGAGCAGGGCAATATCTGTATGTAATGAATGAAGGTGTTGAAGCACCTTTGTCTATTTAATGGGATGATTCAATCCAGTAACATTCCAGGATATCACCACGGTGGGGGAATTAGCATGATTAGACAAAGCTGCAGTGGGGTACGAGGGCATAATAGTAGAAGGGGTGTACTTACTGAGATTGCAGTATTTGCACCAGAAATATGACTCACCACCCAGACCATCTCGAGAATCCGCATATTAACCTTGACTGCCATATGAGAAGGGCAAGAAGCTCAAGAAGTAGAAGTAGATACACTCCTCATTGGAGAGGCTACAGTAGAACAAACACACAACAGAGATTAAGACTAACACAGAACAGTGTAAACTGTACCAATTAGTTAATAGTAGAAATGAAAATATATCACAGCTAACTATAAATTCACTCTGCTAGCCAAAGCTGTCCAGTAGTAGTGTAACACTGCATAACGGCGCTATTGGATCGAGGCTACCAGTGAAAGAGGCTGATTGAACCCTTAGCCTCAGCTTCACCAACACTCAGATCCAAATATTAGGATGGATTGGAACCACGTGGATTTGAGTCCTCTGAAGTTTTAGCATCCTTGAGGTTGGGCATCTGACCCATGGGGAGAAAAGGGAGCAGGAGAACAAACAAGGGGTGGGAGGAGGGAGACCCAGCAGAGAGCCCCTAGAATGGTGGGGGTTCAGGTCTGGGAATGGAGGAGGCAATGACCTTGCCTACAACATAGCGGTCCCAACCAAACCAGCACTCATACCCCAAAATACAAAACTACCATGTACTGCCCCCTGCACGCTGGCATTAATGCCACAGCTAGTGGAAATTTAACCAGCACCATCCTGGGACGTGCATGCCAAAATGCGGGACTGGCTACTAATGCTATCTAGGTTGGAGTAGCATTAACTATTAAGAAAACCGCCACCCAGTTATTTTCCTGGGTATAGGAGCATAGAGGGGACTGATTAAGCCCATCAATTAGCCTGAAAATAATAGCCCACCACGTTAACTTAAACCAATACACAGATCAGCTTTATCCAGGAACATTGTCCACATGATCCTCTCCTGATACAGGAACAGGCCCAGTCTCGCCAGGATCCCTAATCATCGCAGCAGCATATGAAATCAGTCCCGGTCTAACTGGGGTCGAGCTGTCCACTGCTTTGACCAGTGAGTCTTCTGAAATATCAGCCCAGTCAGAGCCTGTGTAAGTGTCCATCTCCACAGACTCCACACCTACAGAGCAAACACTTCAAGGAGGAGACGGTTTGTCTTCCCTGGACATTTTTGCAGGGGGGGGGGCTGTCATGGATACATCCTGAGGCAGTCAGTTCCCGCTTCTAGCTCTTTGACATTGTCTGACATAGGGTGACATCGCCCGCGGAGGCAGACAGCGAGACTGTCTTTGGCTGGAGAGAGTGAAGCCATGCCTTGTTGCAGCCTTGAACATTCGGGCGGGCCCTTGGCTATTGGGGGAACATTTAGAGGTGCAGGACGTCCGTCTTCTATGCTGCCCTCCAGACGTCTACTCCTGCCCTCAAGGTTCCCTTTCAACATGTTAGGTTCACAACACCTCCTGGGATATGTAGTAGGGAGAGGTAGATCAGGCCAAAATGTTGCCACCCATTTCTCCACCACTGCTGGATGTTCAGCTAATATTTCCCTGCCATCTTTAGCCACTAGTAATTTGGTAAGCCCTTTGAATTTAAAGTTGAAGTTGAAATTGTACAGGAACTTCTTAAGTGGGGCAAAGGCCCTTCTCTTGATGGCTGTCTCATGTGCAAAGTCCTTGTAAAAGGAGATCGGGGTCCCCTGCCACCGAATTTCCCCTATATCCCGGTCAGCTCTCAGTATTTTTTCCTTTGATGTATATCGAAGAAAGTAAGCAATGATGGGTCTGGGATGATATGAATTCCTGTCTTTCCTGGTTTTTATCCTGTGAGCTCTCCGCATCCATTTGTCCCCTCCATCTCTCTCCTAGCATCACCGGCAGGGAATAATTTAAAAACGTTTCCATATTCTGTCCCTCAGCCCCCTCTGGTAAACCAGTAATACACAAGTTATTGCATCTAGCTCTATTTTCTTGGTCTTCTAGCCTTTCCCAAGCACCACTGTTCTTTCCTCCTGGGCTTGCAAGTGGAGTAGTAGTTTAGATTGCTGCTGCTCATACTCCTCTAGCCATTGTTCGGAAACATTCATTCGGTCTTGCAGGTTTTGAACCTCTACCACTGTGCCTGAAAGAGTGACTGTAATATCTTCAACTTTGTTCAAAACTGTCTCCAGCATCCGAGTGATATATTGTAATGACTCATTTGCTGAGGGCTCTTTTGAAGGTAATTGAGACATGGGGTCAGTCTGAGCGTTGTCGACTGGTAGAGCCACAGGAAGGTCTGGTAAGCTGGCGAAGTAAGGCAAATCTCTGGCAGCTCCAGTTGTCTAGTGCAGGAGGCAAAGATACCCAATTTGGTTTACCCGAATGGGCCACTAGTTGTTACTGCGACACTGTATTGGTGGGGCCTGCATGGCCTAGTACTCGTATCTCCACATGGGATCAGTGCTCACTTTCGACGTAGAGTAGCTGCATTTAAATCATTTTTTCTGAGTGCCAGTAGGCAAGGGGGGGGGGGCTGCCATGTCAGAAGCAACAATTGTAGAATGGGCAAACCCGTGAGTCTCGATACCAGAGCATCACATTCATCGAACCCAGAGTGAACTTGAGAGATTACGCTGCCATCTTGTTGGTGGCCAAACCCACCAGTGACACTTGTCATACTCAGGGTTGCATGCTGCCGAATACCAGGTGTGTTGCTACCACCACGATTTTGATTTCTACAGGTTTTGCCTGGTCCCAAATCAAGTACCACCCTAGGCAACTGTGCCCAGTGTGTTGTTATGCATAGATACAAGCTTACTGCTGTCTGTCCACTGGTCCACATATCCATGCTAAGATGGATATATTCTGAATCACTATGCTTCAATGCATAACCAGCATTCTCCTCGAATGAGAATGGCAACAGATCAATGGGCAGCATTTCAGCAGTGGCAGCATTTAACTCTCGTGCATCAGCATGATTGGAGGGGTACTTTGTGTGCCACTCAAGGATGGTCTTCAGAGTGGGCTGCATCCTTGGGGCTGTTTGACCAGAACACTGTACTTGTGGCAGTAATGATGTTCTTTTAGGGGTAACACTTGACTCTTGGGGCTGTATAGACTGCATGAACCAGTTATTTTGGTTGCTTCTGGGTGTGGTGGTGCACTTTTTAGACTCAAGGGACTGGGACTGGCCCCTCCACTGCTATGCCCACTACTCAAGAGATCAAAAGATTGTTCACCCTCCTCCTCCACCTCAAACCCACTCTGTTCTCCCTCCTCCTGCTCTTGTTCTACTACATTTAACTTGCCAAGGGAGATGCCACCAACAGCTCTGGTATCCTTCTGGTGTTGCTGCCATCTCAGCGGGTGCTTGTTTTTCAGGTGAGTGTGTTGCCTACCGGTGTATATGTGGCTTCCTTCCCCCCACCCCCGACTAACATGTGCTTGACAAAGTTGGCATATTGCTATGGTGTCATTAGCAGGATCAAGCATAAAAGTCCCAGACTAGGGACGTTTGACCTCTGGACTTCAGATGCTTCTGAGACTGGGATAATTCAGAAACAGGTGTGGAAGTGTGTGTGTTTTTGGGCTGCTTTCATCAATTCCATAAGATTACTTTTGGGAGTGGGGGTTACTTGACTGCTTGGAGGTTTGCTTATAGGCTTGGTGACAGACTGACCCACTGGCTGTGCATGTAAATGGCCTACATCACCCTTGACCTTTTTTAGCTCTGGCTCCCATGTAGGACCATCCCAGTCATCATCATCACCACCAACAATGATGATGTCCTTGTCTTCCTCCTCCTCCTCCTTTTCCCTATCACTGTCTTCTTGCAAAACAGCACCTTTTTCTTTCTTTACAAGTCTCTTATGGGGCTGACTATCCCTATTTCCATGATTATCAGGCTCTGGTTGAACACTATCATCACGAACTTCTGCAGGAACACCAACAGTCACAATGACAGACTCATCATGCTCCTTCTGGACCACTGTTCCTGTGCTGGTGTCAGTGCCTCCCTTTTTCTCACTGTCATCATCCCCCACTCACATGGATGCAACAGTTCGAGCCTTAAAAAAGTAAGACACAGGTATGCCAGGCCCAGTTCTAACAACAACTCCTTTGCTGGGTCCTGCCGCACCACCAGAGCCCACAACAGAAGACACTGACGCAGACATGTGTATGCTTTCACTGCTGTGGGGAACTGGAACTGAAGTTGTACTTTTTTCAGCAGACTTCTTAGCTCCCTTTTCCCCCCTGCCATGTTTTCCTCCGGAACTGGGCCGTCTCTTAGAAGGCATCTTTGCTGGCTACTGCTTCAAAGCTTTGCCTTCCTCTGGGAGTATTTGAAGAAAGGATGTATTACTAACTGTGTGAATTACACCTCACACATCACACCTACAGTACTGGCTTCCTTACAAGTCCAAACACAATCAAGACAGGTAGCAGCACTTAGAGTACAAATAATACCGTATATGGTAGGTAGCCTATTCTAGTAAAAACCAAAAGGTAACTTTTTTCTTTCCCCAAACCAGAATTAAAGAATCACACACACAAGGAAAAAGGGTACAAGTGATTGACTTTAAATATAGATCACCTGTGTCTGGACAAATAAAGTACTGTAATGTGTTAATTACTTAGCTAATATTACAATTTGTTTTTATTATGTAAGGACAGAGGCAACCATAAAACCTCAACAAAGGTGAGTACCACCATATGGCTGTGTTTTGGATGGGAGAGATCACCAAGCAATCTCTTGAAAATGACTATATTAATACAGTATATAGTTTTTTATAATGTGCATGTCAGGTGTTAAACAAACAATGCTGTAACAGAGAAAGGGTAAGGTAAGCTAACTAAAACAGGAACACCATGCAATGTGCAGAGGCAAGCTCCTGCAATAAAATACAGGGGAGCAATTCAACAAAGCAGTGTGACTGTAAATGGACAAGTTCAAGTGATCAAGTAAAAGTACTTAAGTAAACAAACAAAAAAATATAAAACTGCTGATTTTCACAGTTCAAGTGACACAAGTTAACACTCCAGCAAACAGACCTAACCACAAACAAACAAAAATAAAATAACAGATCAGCTCTGTGTGTTTAAAACGTTAGAATTCACAATCACAACTAAAAGTGGAAGAATGGTATATATAACACAGGCTAACAGTGGCAGTAACTCTCTCAAACAGGACAGAGTAACTTTGCAGAGAAAAAAATAGCAAGATATAACAAAATTAATAAGAAATAAGAGTAAATAAATAACTCACAATTTGTGAGTAATCTGTTTATAAAAGGCTACAAATAGCCTGGACTGCTTTACACTCCTACCCTACCCCATTCAACTCCTTCAAAGACACAGACAAAAATAAAAGCTAATTAAGTATTATGCAAAAATCCACAAAATTAGAATATGTTTCCTAGCAGCACTAGGAAAAAAAGTTATATTTTGCAGCAATTAGCTCTCAAAAATAAGTTTTAGTGAGGTTTTAAAAGGCTCTATTGGCTCTAATACACCACAACAGATTGCTTTTTGACTCAACACACAGCAGAATGAGCTGTAAACAAGCTGCACATGCTATCTGACTTATTTACCCACAACGTATTGCAAATTTCACTTTTGGAGCACAATTTCCCCAGAGAAATCAAATGTTACACTAGTAAAATTGCACCACAAGGTGAAATTTTGAGCATCAATGGGTGAAATTGGCAGACCAAGGCATCTATGTAAAATTTTGCCATTATGCAAACTCATGAAACCAGGCGAAATTTCATTTCACCTAGGTGAAAAATTTCACCAAGGCATTTTACACGAAATTTCGCCATTATGCAAAATCATGAAAGCAGGCAAAATTTCGTTTCACCTAGGTGAAAAAGTTCACATAATTGCAGAATTGTGCAAAATATTTCTCCAGGCAAAATATTTCAATTTTGCATACTAGTCCCCTGTAATATTCTGGGTATATCGATATTACATTGCACAATCTGAGTACTCTCCATATTCAAATCACCAGCTATGTTTCCATCAGTAATGACTCTAATGCTCATAAATCATCATGTCCTTTTTATATAGGTCCCAATTGCAGATCAAATTCAAAATCTTCCATTCTTTCCATACCATCATCGTGTTCCATTATTGATAACAGCATATCCAAGTCCTCTGACTGTGCTGTCAGTTGTTCTTCATGAAAGTCCATGTTTGTTCCTCCTGAAAGAAATCCTTTTAAAAAATAATATTTGAACTGTATTTTTCTAAATAGCTTATGCAGAGACACATAAATTGCAAATTCGATGATTTTTGGTTTTGGCACAAAGGAAAGACCACTCTGTAGCATGATTCTCTGATGCTCCTTTAGAATGAGCTGAGATAAAAACATTATTTGGATCTCTGTTCCTTTTTGGTTCTCAGCACTGTGTTTGTACTGATGTTTTCTTCCTCCCCTCTTACACCTCCTGGTTTTTCTTCTTCTCCTGGTGTTCTTTTTTCTAAAAAAGTTTCATGTGCTTCTGAATCTTTCTCCAAGTTGTTGTTTTCTTTATTTTTGGAAGATGCTTGTCTATTTTTAGATTGATTTCTAGTATACCTTTCTTGAATTCTAACTCAGGAGCATCCCCTGCATTTTTAGATCTTGGTGATTTGGATTTTGACCAAAACTAGACTATCCCCTCTTTCATAGTCTTCCTTGTCCCTTATAAGTTTATTTTATTTTCTTGCCATTACTTCACATTCATATTTACCCAGTCTTTTTTTGTAGAGGTGCATCCTCGTCCTTATTTAATTCATGCCTCTTAAATGAAAGTACTTTGCTTCTTTATTTCATTTAGTTCCACCTGATGACACTCATGCTTAGAAACATCTGCTTTGATAATGAGTTCAGTAAACACTTTAGAGCATTCTTTTGCTGCCTCCACACATTCATCCTAAAATTCAAAGTCTTCTAATCCTGAAGACAGTGTTTTTGTTCCTCATAATCCTCTTGGGGCTTGCTGTTTGGTCAAATATTGTTCTATAATAGCAATGTTGTATGTCAAGTCTATTTCTTTATATAATAATTTTTCTAATTTCTCAAAGGTAACTTTTATAGCCTCTGTAGTGTTACGATTCTCCTCTGTGGCTTGTAAGTGTTCTCTCGCCTTTTGTCTTCTCCTATTTAACATTTCTGTTTGCTCCCAGCTGGAGCATTGGGGATTCACTGATGAAGAGACTCCATCCTGACTCTACATAGTGCTGCAAATCTCAGACATGAAAACAGTCCCTAGGTGTGCTGCAAGCTGAATGAGTAGCTGCTTCCAAGTTTTCCACTCCCTCGACCATTGCACTAAATGACCATATTTTTGCAGTTACAGTGGTAGTCACTCAAAAGTTGACTGGTAGGGTGGTATACTGAGCAGTGTGCAAGTGCAGTACCCATTGAATAACATGTATAGTAGTACTGCACAATGATGCACACCGTGTGGTATCAGTCGACTTTTGCATGATTACCATTGTAGATATGGCAAGCAAACACACTAGTCAAAACAAGAAAACCATGAAATCACAAAGGGGCGTGCACTGAAATGGGAGGCACCCTTTAACTGAACCACAACTGCTAGTGTAACAGTGCAGTCCTGTGGAACACAGTCACCTTGCTTCCTACCTGGATAATAACCAGTATCTGCCTTCTTTTCTGGAAGCACCCCACGTCAAGGTATGCTACTCGCACTAGCTAGTGTGAAAAAAAATCATGAGTCCAACATGCACATTGAAGTTTTTTCAATGAATATTGATTAAAGACTTGTATTTAAGTGTGAATGTTCTGTTTGCTTGCCACACCCCTGAGGGAGGGTTGTTTAGACCTGAAGCACCGGGGTAAGTGTGGTTTGTGTGTAGCTGATTTGCAAATTTCTTCTACCTGCATATGTATTTTGGAATAAAAGAACTTTCAATATGCATGTTGAACTCATGAAGATTTTTTTTCACACTAGCCAGTGTGAGCAGCATCCTTCAGTCAGTCTGACCGTCAGTCAGCGGGTGGCCGGGTGGCTTGCGGGCAGGGAGCTGCTGCCTGCCACTGACGGGGGAGTGGGGTGGTGGGGCTCAGTGGGTGGGTGGGGGTACCACTGGACCACCAGGGATGGTCTTGACATTTTGTTTAATACATATCATATTGATAAACATCAAAAGAAAAACCCTGTGCCTGAATAGGTGATAGCTCCCCTCCAGACCACATCACCACATGCCCTATACCGGGCCCTTGTCTCCACCCCTTCTGTCTTTCCACCACCTCAGCTAGCACATCAGATTCATAGATAGAGCATTGGAATGGAGGCAACCCTACCTCAGGGAGATAAGAGCTAGGGGGTCTGCCGGCAGGAGGTTGGTGGAGGGAGGCTACCATCTGAGGAGGTAGGGCATCAGGTGGATGGTAGAGCGATGGGGTGAGTAGGGGCAGCTCGAGAGAGTTCCCAGTGCAGTGCATAAATACAGTCTACAAAAAAATGTACCTCTAGATGGGGTGTTCTGCCAATCAAAGACTGGGATTTTTCCAACCTACTTTCTAAACTCAACTAGATGTGTTTAGTCTTTTTACTAACAACCATGCATTGCTATCTTTCTCAAGATGAGCTGTTTTAATACTTTAGCATCATGTGTGCTCACTAGAATGTTATGGCTGTGTATTTTTATCCACGTGCACTGTGACTTGAATAATAGCTGTATATATTGAGCTGTTAATAGTCAGACTACTGAGCCATATGTTTGTGTTTCTCCATTATTTTACTGGAGTCAACTTAAAAATTAAACAGCTGTTTGGACTAGTGCCACCAGGAGAGAGCTCCAAGGGGTCCAGAGGGGCTGCTGAATCTCCCACTCCACCCCATGATCATTGACCACCTGCCTCAGCCCCAATCAGTACCCAGGACTTGGCAGACCATCAAATGCAGTGCTGCTTCTCCAACAGCCAGTTGGGACACTGTTCCAGGAAGGAGGCTTATCTACATAAACATAGATTTTGTCAGCAGAAATGGACCTCTTGGCCCACCTAGTCTACCCTACACTCATTACCTACAGTGCTATCGCAGACCCTACTCAGTCTCCAGCCTTAACCCCCTCAGCCCTATTACTAAGGTCTCCCTTGTCAATCCCATGCATGCTTGAATCCTGCTACCATTTTAGAACCCACCACCTCTTGTGGGAGGCTGTTCCAGATGTCCACATTTCTGTGAAGAAATATTTCCTCACATCCTCTCTGAGCCTCCCCTTCCAGCTTCATATCATGCACCTTTGTCCTTGAACTTCTCTTTCTATATAAAATGCCCCTCTCCTGTACTTATTAATACCGTTGAGGTATTTGAATGTTTCTATCATGTTCCTCCTTTCCCTCCTTTCCTCTAGAGAGTACGTATTTAATTCCTTGAGTCTTTCCTCGCAGGGCTTCTGATGCAGCCCATGCAGCATTTTGGTTGCCCTCTTCTGTACTGCCTCCCCCCAGTCTATGTCTTTCTGGTGGTGGGGCCTCCAGTACTGGACAAAGTATTTCAGGTACTACAAGAAAGACATTGGTTTTTAAACTAAAGCTAACCACCACTCCGCTGCAACTCCCTCAGTCAGACCTGCACCAACAGTAGAGAGATCTAAGGTGATGCGAGAGGTGCTGAATGCCACCCTCCCCCACCTATTGCTGACCACCCGCCCCTTCCCCAAACAGTATCTAGGATCGTGCAGACTATTGGACATGTTGAGGCCTCACCCACAGCTAATTGAGGGCTGCTCCAGGTAGGAGGTGTGGTTACAAGAAAAAGCATGGTTTTTGAACTAAAGATAACCACCACTCTACCACAGTTTCCTCAGTCAGAACAGCATTACTAGCAAAGAGATCCAATGGGTCAAGAGGGGCTGCTGAACCCCCCCATCAATCACTGACCACCCACTGCAGCCCCAACCAGTACCCAAGACTAAGCGGACCTTTGGACACACTGCAGACTCTCCCATGGCCAATTGGGAGACTGCTCCAGGCAGGAGGCATGGCTACAGAAAAGATTACATTTTTTTAACTAAAGCTAACTACTACTGTAGTGCAATTCCCTCAGTATGACTAGCACCACTAGGAGAGAGCTACACGTGATTGACAGGGGCTGCTGAACCTCCCCCTCCCCGAAATGATCACCAACCACCTTTCCCAGCCTCAACAAGGACTGAGCAGACCAATGGAAACACTGCTGTCTCTCCCAGAGCAAATCAGGAGGCCACTCCAGGCAAAAGGCATGGCTATTTCTCCCTCTGATGATTTGCTATTACTCCAGTGGTGCTTCATGCTATGACCTGGAGCTTAATGGCCACAGCACAAATGGTGTCACACTGTACGTGTCAGCTGTGATTCCAATGGCAGCTCACAATCCTGCTCCACTAGCGTATGACCACAGATTCGGCTCACCATCTTGATTGCACTGTAGCTCATGTAATGTTCAGGCACTGGGACCCTGGACTCCTCCACAGCTCACTGTTGGCTAATGTATCTACCAGCAAAGGGGTTGTAGCTTTGTTCTTCTTGTATACCAGCATATTCTAATGCATGACCTCATTGTACTACCTGTTTGGTGCATACATCCTTATCAATTTAACAATTATAGATACAGTACTATGTCCTGTTATTGTTAGGGGCCCTGACCTACTCCCTATCCAGGGTCTGCCTAACTTACCGATTAGTACTGCTCACAGATATGCCCCTTCTATCCACCTGCCTGTCAAAATAGACTATTTTAAATTACTGTTTCTTATTGCTTTATTATCACATATATCCTCACCTCTTTGGCCTGTGTGGGTGGCTGTTTATTTTTATTTATTTATTTGATTTTTGGAGATACACCTTTGAATAGCAAGTGATTGGTGCTTAAACGCCCCAAACTTATGCATCACTGTGAAATGTACAAACAGCTAGGGTGGTTATCCTTACATAGTAGAAGGGAAGTGCATCAGCAGCTTTTTGCATACAAATGTGGTCTGGGATTGATTCCTACATATCTTAGAGCTAGGATAAGTTTCAGGAATATTGAACTTTCTCTGAGAAATTCTTGTGCAAGAAAAATGTTGGTTCCTTTAACAAAAACTAAGTGCTCCCAATCTTACTTTAGTTATTATGTTCCAATTTGTTGGAATAGTTTCCCAACTGAATTTAGGAAACAGACCTCCTTCCATTTTAGCACCGAAAATGTTTTTGTTCTCTTTGCAAAAGCCTTGTAGTTGTTTTAATTAATTGTGTATTCATTGTTTATTTATTAGTTTTGTATGTATGTGGAATGTATTTATGAAAGGTCACCATTGTGAATGAGTTTATACTCAATGGTTTTAACCTTGAATAAACAAACAAACAAATAAGTGCACTTTTCCAAAGGTTCCACATCAGTCACATTACATTACATTTAGGCACATGTAGTCTAGCTCAGGGGAGCTTGGTCAAACAATAACATTCAAGAGACAAGGACAGTTTCAGTGATGGTCCAGATAGGGCCTAGTCTGGTACATATGCTATCACAGTTAGTAGAAACCCTGACAACTGATACATTATGGGGATACATTATTAGCCTGAGTGGGGCTTGGTCTATGGGTCAGTAGGGGTTTTAAGGCTTTACTGTTTTGGGGCAGCCCTCTGACAGTGGGCAGCAGGCAATTGACAATCGCCATAGTTAACACATGTAGCAGCAGCATGCTGATATCTTTACATGTTCCTTTTTCAGGGATGACTTTAACTACAAAATTTTGGGTAGGCCCCGTATGGGTTCTGGGCGATCGTTCATCAAGTACACAGCTCGAGTAGCAAATGAGCATTTCCCCAGGCTTGTTTTACAGTAGCAGACTTTGAGGGCTTGTCTAGTCATACTCCTGGTTGAGTAGTTATTAGTTACCAGTCAAAGAAGGTCACTAATAGTTGTCGGGGTGAGACCCAGTTGGGCTTTCCTTGCAAGAAGGCATGTCTGGTATTTTAGCTATTCATGGAGTGGGAGCCATCCAGTTTGGGAATACAGGGAGCAGGTGTGTGTTAGTCTGTCCAAATTGCAAACAAAGCAACATGCTTTATTGAGGACCACGTGTATCCTATTTAGGATCATCTCACAGGCAGCACTAAATTTGGGAAGACCATAGTCTATGATGGGGAGTATTGTTGCAGAGTCTGCCAGACATCTTGCTTCTGCGGTAAGGTTCAAATTTTTGACTGTAGAGTGCTCCAAGTTTCTGATTAGTCTGGTTGGTTTTGCTGTCAACATGGGTGGCAAATGAGAGGTCTTCATCTAGGGTGATACCGAAGTACTTGAAGATTTCAACTTGTTCCAGGGCTGCACAGTGTGTATTGAGGATGGCCAGCAGGGGTGCCTTCTTCATATTATGTTGCCCTGCAAACAACATTGTTTTAGTTTTGTTGTAGTTTGGAACAAGCTTGTTTCCTTCAAACCATTCTTCATGGTTTGGAGATCTCTGGTAAGAGTAGCCATTTGGGAGTTACTGTTGTAGATTACCACATCATCGGTGTATAGTATCATTTTATAATGAGGGCAGACTTCAGGAAGTTTTTTGATGAAAAGGCAGAAGAGGAGAAGGCCAAGTATTGACCCCTGTGGGACCCCAACTTTGACCCTTTTGACATTTGAGAGTACCCAAGTGATCTTGACCCTCTGTGATTTTCCCGAAAGGTAACATTTAAACCAAGAGAGGGTTTCAGTTGAGAGGCCAAGCGAGGGCAGCTTATCCAGTAACAGTTGGTAATTTATAAGGTCAAATGCCTTTGTCAAGTCTATATATATAAAGTGCCTACCAACTGGCCTTTGTCAAGGCATGGGGTCATAATGTTGCACAACACAATGCCACAGCAATATACCACACTGCCAATACAGCATAATATATTGCCAGTGGTATTTCTTTATGTTTTGCAGGGGTCTGTGCCCCAGAACCTTCCCAACTAAAATAATCAATTATGGGGGGAGGGGTGTTGTACCCTTAACTCACACAAAGTGCAAAATAAAGAAAACTTCTATCCATCTGGGACTGGGATTCGATACCTGGTCCACAGAGCACTGCCTCCATTGCTGCCTGTGGCTCATCCTATCAAGCCACGGTAGCTGATTGGTGGACCCTCCTCCCAGCAGAAGACTTAACCTATGCAAGGGAACAGAGACAGGGTGTACAACTGCACATAGACCATTTAGCGGTTTTGCGCGGTTTTGAGGTGCACCATTCTACATACGGCAAACTGACCCAGTAGGTTTGTCAAGAGCCTTGTGTAGATTGTTGGTGTATTCAACCAGTGTGGTACTGGTGCTATGGAGTTTTCAGAAGCTGTATTGTTGCTTACAGATTAGGTTATATTTGTTAAGATAGGAGACTAGTTGGTCACAAGCAATTTTCTCTAGAGCCTTGGACAGAGTAGGGAGGATGGAGATGGGTCTTTGTTGGTTACATTGGTGCATTCTCCACTTTTGTGGACTGATATGACAATAGTGGCTTTCTAGGTTTTGGGTAACTGGGAGAGTTGTAAGGACATATTGAAGATTTTGTACAAGGGAATTGCTAGTACATCCAGAGCCTGGGGTAGTAGCATCATATCTACCATGTCTCCACCCATGCTTGTTTTGCCTAGGATATTTTTAATATAGTTAACGGTATCTTTCACTGTGACATGTTGAAGTAAAACTTTGGGGGATCCATTTCAGTGCCAGTTGAAGTGATTTGTCCAGCATGTTCTTCTTTGTTGTTGCTTGGAGCCTGGCCCAGGGGGAGGAATGTGGTCAGGTCAGTGAGGGTCTTGTTGAAGAAATCTGCTATTTTGGAGGGCTCAGTGGTGCTTTTCCCCTTAGAGTTTAGCATGGAAGGAGATGCTTTGGTGTTGCTACCTAGTTGGTCTTTTAGGCAGTCCCCAAATTTCTTCTCATTGTACCAAGGTTTTGCCTGTTTTTCTTTGAAGAAATTTGCTTTCACTTTCCTGACATCGTAGATGCATCTGTTGTGGGCTGCTTTGTACTTCTGCATGTCTGCTGGCAGGCCAGAATCCATTACACGGGACTATAGATTATCCCTGGGCTGAAACTAAGCAAGTAACTCAGGGGTGAATCCCTTTAATGATACACTTTTTTAGGGGTGCAAATTTGTCACACCATATTAAACTGGTAAATGAAGAAGTCTGGTTCTATATGATAACGGCGACCACCAAATAGTGATCACTGTTATGGCAAATGTACATCACAGAAAACAAAAATGGCAATGCACATTTGCAGCAAGAAAAACAAACGGAATTGTTTCATTTGGAGGGCTTTGTCTCCTGCACCCCCCCAGCTAAAATAACTATCTCCAGGGAGGGTTAATGTTGCTGAGGGGGGAGAAGCAGGACACAAGAAAAAAAACAATGGGCACAGAAAAGCACAAGAGCATTGTGTTCCATCCCAATCCCAAACCCTGCACCTTCCTCACCAGAGCCAGCCTCCCTAATCACCGTGCCACTAGGCCAGCTCAGAGGCTTCCCCTCTCACCACTTTCCACATACATCATGGATATCTTCGGGTATTCTGTCACCATTCTCTCGCCCTGCCCTTTTCTGTCACTACCCTTTCAGGGTAGCACAACAGAAGTGCTTAGACTAAGTCGCTCATATTTAACTCATTCCATCTCAGTCACCTTTTTGACGGTATACTGTCCTGTTCAGAGTTGGCATCTGGGATGGCATTAAGGAAGCTTCAGTCCACTTGGGACAAGTAAGATTTGAATGCAGTCATTGACTAGTTCAGGAGGAATCTTTAGCTGATGTTTTTTTGAGGAAAATTAGGTTTTCTGGAGAACCATTAATGGAGTACAGGCAAATGGTTGCTGATAGCATCAGCCAGGACCTCAACCTTGGTTATCTTTTCCGAATGCATGGCTAGGGACCAATCTATTAGGGTTTTTGTCCCTGTTTTGTAATTAGTCCTTGTGCAGTCCTGAACCATCTGCATTAGGAACAGTCTGGCAACCACGTCTTTGTGGGAGGCACTAGTTTTAGCCAACCAATTTATGTTAAAGTCCCCCTTGACTAGTGTTTCACCCTTAGGGCAGGTCTGGTTGTAGTAGCTAGCAAACAACTCCAGACCCATTTTTTTTTTCTGTGGGGAATGTAGACAGATAGCACATTAAGGGATTTATGTCCACTCCCTATGTGAATGTTTATTGCCAGGCACTCACATTCATTTGAAGAGTTGGCAATTGTTAGTTTGTGGCCACTCAGGCTGGGCCATAGGTAGATGAGGCAGCCTCCACCTCTTTTACCCAGCTGATCCTCTCTGAATATGTTATAGCCCTTTAGCAAAATGGAAGAATCAGGTATTTTTGGGGTGAGCCATGTTTCTATAAGTGCAATAACATTTGGCTGGACATAAGTCACCCATGCTTCATGCTGTGGGAATTTTGGGAGCAGACTTTCCAAGTTTAGGGATGCAATCTTCAGTTTTCCCATTTGGTCTTTTCCAGAACTAATGTTACTCTGGAGGCCAGGGTTTGCATGGATATTTTCAGCCAGTAGGAGGAAAGTTAGAATCAGTTTTTAGTGATCCCTTCTTCCATGGGTAGTCATCCCAGGCCTCCTTGTTTGTGGGTATTTTCTTTTGCTCTCCATATACTGTATAGTCCCCAGTGTGGGTAGGGTATCACACATTGGCTCTATTTATAGTGATTGCCAGGCAGATTGGATGCAAATCAAGTGTGGGTCTATCCTGTAGACGATGAGGCTATGCGTGCATTCGAATATAGTGATTAGTTCTGGGATATCGTGCTTCATATTCATAGGGTGTTGCTGAGATTACCCGTTCTGGGGTTGGGGCATTGCAAGGGTTAAATAGATAATCAGTGTAATTATTATTTTGGGAGAGGACATCATAAACTGCCGTTGGGCGAATAGCTGTAGGCTGGTCATTGTCAGTGGGGGTGAGGAGGAGGGTGATCAGGGTGGCCTGATTATTGAGGGTAATTAACTGGGCTAATCACTATGGGTGAACCTCTCAGTTTTAAATAGCTGCGCAGGAAGGGACCAGATAGTAGGGTTTGTGAGCCAAAGCTTAAAAACACACCTTGCATAGTAATTTTCCTGAAAGAGCTATTTTTCATGTATAAAACTCTATGTCATTCACCTAATATTTTTCAGAAAGAACAGTTTCATATGTGGTTCCCTGAAAGTTAATAAGCTAAAACTCTAAAACATTCATCCTATTTAGTAATATTGCTGAAAGCGCTATATCATGTGCAATATTTATTTATTTATTTATTTATTACATTTTTGGTAACTGGGTAGGCCCACTGAGACCATTACAGTCCCTTTTTCAGGGGTGACCCAGGATTAATTACAGTTATCAACAGTAAATCACTTCTGACAGGGGAATTTTCACAGTTAATACATACAACAATTGTAAACAGCAGTTAGACAGTAAGACATACTGTTGGTTACAGAACAGGAAAACAATGGGATAAATTTATTGGATTGTACTGCATTACAGAGTTTGAGTTCACTTATAAGTAGACATAATTCAATGATAACAAGTGCATTGGTTCTGCTCCAACAAGTGAACTTTGAGTACTCTTTTAAATCTCCCAAGTAAGTTGCATTTTTGGAGATTACATGGGAGTGCATTCCAGAGGGACAGGATATAGGCAGAAAATGACCTAAGCCCTTGGGAGGACTTGACTTTCAGGATTTGAAGAAGTTGCCAGTTGGAGGATCTTAGTGTCCTGCTATTTTGTTTGGTGGTTACCATAGAAGCCAGATTTGGTGGGGGATTATCCATCCTGAGTTTATAGGCTAGGCACAAGAAAGAATAAGTTAGTTTGCCTTCTAAGCGGGGCTAATATTAAGAATTGCAGCACTTGGCAGTGATGCTCATGGGGCGGGGCACCTGCTGTGAATCAGCTGATCTTATGGTACAAGATTCTGAGCCTCTGCATTTCAACTCCTTTTACTGAGTAGAAAACAGGGAACTATATAAAAGGGTGAGTAACAGGGTACCAGTAGCTATCCTTAATTGAGAGTCATTTGTTAGTAAAGGGCTTAACCGATATAACAAATCTAATTTCTGGTTCAGAGACTTGGTCAGCAGGTCACTGTGCACCTTGAGGGTGCAGTCTAAGACATCTACCTAGTATTTTCTGAAAGAGAAATTTTCATGTGGAAATCCCTGAAAGTTCAGGATATAAAACTCTTATTTGCTAACAGCCCACTCTTGGGCAGAGCCAGAAAACCCAGCAAGTCAAAATCAATTACCAAAGAGTAAGCTAAAATCATTAAATTACAAGACCTGTGACCAACCAGGCTCACCCCTAAGAGCTAGAAAGCAATGCAACATTTACATCCTGACATCTATAAGTAGAATTAGCTGGGATATAGCAGTCATAAAGTGCAAACATCAGAAACAGTGATATGCACCTTAGCCCTTCCTTCAATGGAGTTTTATGCACTCTTATACTCTCAGCCCACCCATAGGCTCAGCTACAAACTCCTCCCGAGAGACAGGAGGATTAATAACAGAATGAAATTGCCAAGATTGTGCAAGTTAAATTATAATTATCTGCATCTGTGATATAATCAGCAGCTCCTCCTCCTTTAGATTTTATTTGCTCTTTAGCTATCAGCCCGCCCCTGGGCACAGACTATATGCTCCTTCCAACTAACTGATCATTTAATAATGTGTGAAGTGGGAGTGGGTGGGAGGGCAGAAATTCTCCCCAAGCAGCAAGCAAAATCCTCTGATTTAGAGCTGTCCATGAAACAAACTGACTCCTGGAAAAGTGAAACAAAGTTTAAACTTCCAGCTGCTCCCTGATTGGCTCCTCTGTTACTAGGCAAATTCTCCCCCAGCAGCAAGCAAAATCTCAGAGCTTGCCAAAAAACAAACTGACTCCTGAAAAGTTTGTGTTTGGCTATGTCAGTAGACTTGGTTTTTGTGGATTTCCATGTTTTTGTGGATTTCAATGTTTCTCTACTTGAAGTAACGATACCATTGTTACACACAGCATTTATTAAAATCTCCTGTACTGAATTTTGGTAAAACATCACCACCAGGCATCAGAATTTTAACTTTAAAATAGCTTTATGGAAGCCATCCCAAGCAAAACTAAGTCTAGCAACTAAGTCTGACAAACTGAGATGCGAGGTCCTGCACTGAATCCACATTTTCATCTGACCTGTTCCTACAGGAACTGTACTTGTCTCTTAATGCTATTTGCAATCATTTTGGAGAACAAAGGGAAGATACTGACAAAGAGTTTTCATTTACTGCATATGCCCCAGGCCACAGTTCATCACCTTTAGGAATTTAACACATTCTGAGCTTTAGATCTAAAGTAACAACAGTTTTACTGAACCTTAGCAGTTCACCTTTTCCTGTAGATTTGTCTATTTTTTTTCATCCTTTGATGCTTGGTTTCTTGGACAAGGGTACTGGGCCAATATAGTGCACCAAGAAGAGCACTACAAGAACCATGCTGTGTAAAGCATGAATGGATTTACAGTGATGGGGTATAATAGCAGTAGACTCTTACCACTACCCCTGTCACTCTCTGTGTCACCTGAAGAGGGCTGAAGTTGCGGTTTGCTGGGATGACTGGCTGAGCTGCTCCCATGGTGGAGTGGCTAGGGCACCAGCACATGAAGGCCTGGGACCGTGGTTCAGTTCCCACCAGGTCCCCTTCCTGCTGTAACATTTTTTTGATTGTGGAATGCAATAATTTAAATTTCTCAACTTTTACCCATCCCTGAAGTCCATGACCCCCAGGAGTTGATTATATTAAGTCCGGGGGTGTGTGGGGGTGGAGCCCCCCACAAAAACAAAGAGCTCCTATTCCTTTTGCTGGGGCTGTGATGTTCCTGATGGCAATCACAGGGTAGGGGCTATGTTCCCCCTAAGGTGTGCGCACGTGCACCCGCACAGCAGTCAGAAACAACCTGCACATGGCTTCAGTAGTAGCGCACAAAGCAGCTGACAGGGATCCTCGTGTTCATGAAGTAGTGACTACAGTCATCACTCAGATTTAAGACTCAGACAGCAGGACATGAAAGTGAATGGGAAAGAAACATTGTATGCCCACCCCTGAGGCCACAACACATTAACTTTAACAAGCCAGCAGTCTCACTCTTGCTCCCCTTAATGAACAATGGAACTGATCAGCAAAATTCCAACCAATCGGCTTTGCAGTTACAACAATGTTTTTGGCTTGACACCTCTTTTCAGTAAGACAGTACTTGATAATGAACAGTATTTCCCTGCGGGTCACAGAAATGGCATGTTTTATTTGTTTGGTAGATTCCCCCCAACAAAGCAATGCGAGAGATTCTCTGACATAGGGTATATATTATATTATTTCAGTTTTAAAGTTGCACAACTTCAGTGTAATCTGCCTCCTCCCCAAGCAGCGTCTCACATACAAAATGTGTTTATAATGGATTTAAAGCCTCACAGTTGAAAGCGTGTTCATTTTTTTCAGTAGAAGAAAATGGGAAAACTATAGTTTTGTTTACGATAAAACATCAAAGCAACCTACTGTCTGTTTGTGTCATTTTTTATATACTTGTTGGGGGCCGGGATTGGTATAGCTTTCTCAATTAGCAGGCTGAGACACTGACTGTACATATGTCTAGAGAGATGAGATTGCGCTTCTCTTTAAAACAGGGTCTCACATTATACACACATTTGAGATTCAATGAATTAGTGCTTGTAAAAGGTTGCCCATATTGGCTACATGGCGATAGTAATTCTAAAACGGACAACAAGAAATAGCAGCGCAAAAAAATTCCTTTTCATTTAATTTCATAAATTTAGACTGCGCTTAGTATGGATCCGGAATGGAAGAGAAATACAGTCTCCTAAATGCATCTCCTCTCTCATATCACACTGACTCACTCACTGCATTGCAAAAATACATTTTAAAACCCCCACTGAGCTTGACAATACCCAGCATAGTCATTGTAAACCATACCTAGGGTAAATGACATCACATACAATTATGCATGCTTCCATCAAAGATCTCATTGCTAAGTACTGCTTTAAGAAGCTGTCCAACCCTGAATGTCACATTGCCATAACAGTATTAAATGATGTACTTTTGGAGTTGGCAGAGTTGTCTAAGATGTTTCAGAAAGTGGTCTAACAGTTGTAACATGGCACAAATTTGACAGCGCTGAGGAGCAACGGCAAAAGGCAAGGACGCGTTGCGTGTACAGGAGCAACACCGGCATTATGAGACGATAATGCCGCTGTTGCTCTGAAGTATGAGAAAGCAGCCACCAGAAGCAAATTAGCCGGGTTCGCAGGTGGCACGGTGAAAAAAGAAGAGCAACACAGTCGTAGAAGAGCTTAGAGAGTAGTGCAGATAGGCAGGGGGATAAATAGAAGTGAGGGACATAGGTGGGAAGAGGGAGGCGGGGGCACATCCAGGAATGCATTCAACTTCAACAATTTTACCATCCATGGCATGGTAAACTTTAACTATGCTGGAGGAATGACACATGGAGAGCACACCACAGACAGGGGATAACTCCAAAAAGGTACAAAAATGAGTAGCGTGCAAGACAGAGCAAGCAGCATAGAAATACAAAATCGAGTGAGGTAATAACGCTGCCCGTATGCAAATCAGACACGCACACACTCTTCACACAGCGAAAACGAGAGAATCACAGTCATCCCAAGTTACCTAGTAATGAAACAGCCACACAGAAATCATTTAAATGTGCAGCAATTGTTAAGAAAGAAACCAGAGTTCACTGTATTGAAAAACAATAATAGTGACATATGTATGTAAGAGAGTACTGTTGAGAAATGTGAAAGTAACATTAAAAATGACAGCAGATCATATCAGTCTCATAGTCTTTTCTGTTCTATGAGTAGCAAAATGTAGTCCATAAGTAAGCATAGTGGTGTCCATGTTACAAGCACATTAATCCCCTCTGAAGGTGGCATCTAATGGGAGTTAATGCATGGTTGGACCGTTGTACACACTTGGCCACCGGCCTCGTGCCACAACGGTTCCAACCATGCATTAACTCCCCATTAGATGCCACCTTCATCGGTGATTAATGCTTACTTGAAGCTGTACAGATTGCTAGGGCAAAAATAAAAAAAGATCAGAAGCCAGTACCTGGGTGAATCTGTCTACTGGAGCCAACCAGTAACACTGCTTTTGGCTAATTGCACAGCTGAAGGAAGCACAGCAGCAATTTTGTAATTCATTGGCCTGTTATGTGACCATCTGGACAGCTGATTTCCTGCAGGTGAACTTTCTGACTGATCTGCCTTTGATTTTGCAGCAATGCCACATTGCAGCTTTGAGTTTGGCTTATCAAATATTGAGAGACTGTATAGCAAATATCAGGAATATTTATTTTCATCAGTGGACCAGGCAGAAGTTGTTAGCCAGTACAATGACTTCAGATTTATAGTTGCTGAAAAATAAAGGGAGGATCATTAAAATCCTTTACTGACATGATCCACTTTGCTTGGACTAATGTGCAGTACAGCATGGTGGCTAAACTTATTGATATATGTGCTACATTCCAAGCTAAACATGAAGCTATCATGCATAGAGATTCCTACACAGTCTTATCCTTCCCCAGAAGAGATTCTCCATAGGGAGGTGCAGAGTGAGAAGGATACGATAGCACAGAGAAAAATCTTGGGAGTGATAGAGGATCATGTACTGAAGCAGAGAGAAGTATGGCTAAGTAGGACCATAACTATCTTTGGGTAGAAGGTTTCACTCAAGGATTCTCATACGAAAGTTAGAGAAGATTTGTTGCTGCTCTTGGAAAGAGCATTAGAATTTTATATCTCCATAAACATGGTGGAGTCCATAAAGTTATATGGAGATCCTGAGTGCACAACACAAATTGATATTACATTTAAAAATCCTCATATAGCTAGCAGCTTGCTGTCTCTGGCCAGCAAGCTGGATTGTTTGAGAATACATTTAGTTAACACGTTAGAGTTGGGTGAAGTCTTTTCATGGTTTAAACAGACTAAGGATAGTACAAAATCAATCTTAGTGGCAGATAACCCCCGATTGACTTTGGAAACCTAATTGACCCTAATACCTACTCAGCGCTGACAGTTATTGATTAAGCCTGACAAATGCAGCCTGTAGATAATATCAAACAAATGAACTCTGAATGCTAGCTGGATTTGGATAAGGGAGCTGGGAATCAAGATGTGGATGCCCTTTCTATACTTTCATGGAATACTGAAGGCATCCTTCTTAAAATAATTGACCATAAAGTAGTGAGATTTCTGGATAATTTTGATATTATTTGACTGTAAGAAACATGGTGTACAGAAAATGTAACTCCCAAATTGGCTGGATATTCTGTCTTTACTCTGCCAGCAACTAAAGATAAAAAGTTTGGAAGGTTTAAAGGAGTATTCCTTTTTAATCAACACTTTGCTAAATTTTCAGGCTCTAATGATTAGCAAGGGACAAGAGAAGATTATTCTCTGCAATATATACTTTCCCTCTAGCAATAAAGCTACTGATCCCGCTGACCTTTTCATACAGGATCTGAAAATGGCACTTGACAATTGTCAGATAAGAGTATACCTTGTCCTCTAATTATTTTGGGAGACTTTAATGCCAGAATTCCTTCTCATTTTTTTGGAGGATGCATATTGAGATATGATCCATACAATATCTATAATTAATCCAAATATCTCATATACTAGGACTGTTCAGGATCTAAAATCTAACCTCAGAGGTAGGGAACTGTGAATGGTCTTGGCCAGTAGAAATTTCTGTATTTTAAATGGGAGAACTCAGGGAGATCTAGTTGGATCCTTAATGTATAGAGGACCTACTGGCTCTTCAACCCCTGATCAGGTTTGGACCAATTTGGAAGCAGTAAAGATGATCCAAAAGTTAGAGCTCATGGATAGATTGGAATCAGCACACTGTGCTATTGTAATTAACATCAAATGCCCTTTTGGAACTTTAAGGAGTGAGGCACAACAGTAAGAGAGTCTGAAGTCATAAACAAGAGAAGGATTGGATGGGAGCAGATTCATCAAGCTAGTTTCAAAGAATTCTTAGTACAAGAGTCTTAGGTGATATTCACGAGTTGGTGCTGGACAAAAGTAAGGCCTTTAATATTTTGGAGAATTGGGACACTATTCATTCTTTACTTGGACCTAGATGTAAAATAACATACGATCCTAGGTTCCATTATAAAAAGTCTTAGTTTAATGCGGCATGGCTATAGGCAAAGAAAGAGTTTGGAGGAAAACTAAGATAGCATAAGAAAAAAAGAAATAAGTCTGCAGCAGATTTTAAATTGCTAAAGAGAGAAAGAGAAAAATATAGGAAAATTCTCGAATGGGAGAGACATAAACATACTCAGGGACTTTGGGAAAAACTGAGGCAGGCTGTTTTGGATAGGGATGAAAGGGGATTTTGGAATATTGTTGCCCAGGGATATAATAGATATGCCAATAGGATTGCAACCGATATTACACCTGAAGTTTGGGCATCTCATTTCTCCAAGCTCTATTATTCACATGAAGAGCAGGAGACACCTGATGCTTTCAAAATACAGGAGGATGAATTTTTTCCAAGACCTATCTTGATCACAGAGGATGAAATCCAGATGGCACTGATTGGCCTTAAGGCAAATAAAACACCAGGGCTCCTAGGGGATCTCTATAAGGTTTTTACCAACTGATGGATTCCTTTTCTTCTTTTGCTGTTTAATGGCCTGGTTTGGGGTACTTTTACCCTGCCAGTTGGGCAAGTAGTGTTATCTTCCCAATTTTTAAAAAAGAGGATCCAAATGACCCAAGGATGTATAGGCCTATTAGTTTGATAGATATTTCACAGAAAATTTTCTCTAGGATAGATTTGGGCAGATTGCTGTCATGGGTCAAGGAGAACTCAGTATTGAATGAGGCACAGAACGGTTTCCAGAAGGAGTGTTCTACAGTACAACATTATGTGCTTCAGCATCTGATCTGGAAGTATACAAAAGTGAGAAAAAAACAGATTATATTGCTGTTTTGTGGACTTCTCCTTGGCCTTCATCTGGATTAGTAGAAAAATCCTTCGGGCTACATTAAGGGATCTGAAGTTGGGGCCTCACTTCTTGATGTTATTAACAGACTCTATGAAAATATGTGGGCAAAGGTCCAGTATAATCAGTATGGTCATCTAACTGATAGATTTGAGACAAATGTGGGGGGGCAGACAGGTGTACTGTATTTTGGCCCCCACTCCATTTAACATCTACATTAATACAGTCTTGGATCAGCTAGGTAACCCAGATTTTCATACTCCAAAAATTAATGATCAAAGGATTGAATGTTTAGCATATGCAAACAATTTAGTCTTGCTCTCTACTTCAGTCCTAGGTCTTAAAAGAAAATTAGCTCACTTTGAATCTCTCTGTTCTCAAAGGAAACTAAAATTTAATCTCGGCAAGACCAACGTTGTAGTTTTTGGCTCTCAGACAATGAATACGGTAGGCTTTAGGCTAAATGATAACCATATAGACACTGTTAAGTGTTATGACTATTTAGGTGCCCATTTTGCCTATAGCCTATCTTGGACCAAACATTTGGAGGCTATTCAATTTAAAATGGGATCTTCTATAAATGCCCTAAAAATATTTAACGGCTAGATGGGGAAGTCATCGGTGAGTGGGTATTAAGAGTTGTTAATGCCAAAATAAGAATGAGCATGTTATATGCCTCTGAAAACTGGGATCATACTAAGGTTAGAAAATTAGAAATAATTCTGAATAAACTCTATAGAGACACCTTAATATTTTGAATGGAACTCCAAGCTGTATTCTTGCCTTGGAGATAGGACAACGTTCCTTGACTTCTCTCATCTGTGAATGACAGATTCTCTTTCTGTTGAAACTTTTCTTTTGCCCCAACAAGGATATCCCAGCATGTGTGTAGTGGAAGCCATCAAATTGGCCAGCATGGGATATGTACATCCCTTTATTCAACTTATTAGAAACAATAATGCTGGCCGGATTGGGCCACCTCTTATATAAAATTTACACAAGACCATTAGAGGAGATTAGGCAGGATGTCAAATTGAGAATTATTGACTTAAGACATCAGTTCTTTCTATGTTCAACTCTCCAAGCTTAAACTATATGGATTCTATAAAAAAGTAAAGATTTCATGGGGATATGAGCCATATCTCTTTTTTTAACCTGCCTAAACAAAGAAGAATCTATACAAGATTTGGAACTGAGAACTATAATGCTCAATACATTCATTTCAGACAAAAGAGAGGGGGTACTTCCTCCATATTGTAAATGTGGAGTGGGGACTATAGATGATCTCAAGCATGTGGTACTCTTGTGTCCTAGGTATGAATCAACTAGGAAAAAACTGCTGGGTGGATTGTTAGGGGATCTCAGCCTCCCCTGGAGGATCATTTGGAATAATTGTTTACTATGAAAGAGAAGAACATGGTAGAGATCTTTGCAAGATTTTTAATCTCAACTTATTTGTAAAGTTTATTAGGGGGACTTGAAGTCCTGTGGAGGTTTTTTATGTGAAAATGTACTCTGTTAAATTGAATTGCACTGTAAAGATATTTAAGTTCCTTGTTGATTTATTTATTGCCTATTTATATTTACTATGTATTTTGTCCTGATTTTAGTGTATTGTAACTGCTTTATGCTGAATAATAAATTGTACTACTACTACTACTACTACTACTACTACATTCCAAGCTTCTAGTGCTGACTGTGAAAGAGGCTTCATCCTCATGAACTGCATTAAGAGCAAACAAAGAAACTGCTTGGAAGAAAGTAATTTAGATATGCTGATGTGAACAAAATTGTTTTTAACATCTGGTGTAAAAATGGATCTTAATAAAATATAAGTCCACTGGATGAATGGGAAAGACAGGACAGAAAAGCAGTAAATGTTGATTTCTTAGCAATACATCAGCAGCAGCACCACCCCTTTTAGATGCATGCAAGACTCTTTAAAATGTACTCAATTTACACGTTTCCAGTTCATACTGTTATGACGCACAATACACATCCAAGCTTCGGACTGTGTCGGAATGTATATTTATACTTTGCATTGAGTATTTGAGTGTTTGGTTACGTTTTCTACTGTTTACTGACAATAAAATATATCACTTGTTTGGGCAACCCAATTTGCGCACATGAATCATATTTTTTGCACGAAGTGCCTCACACACATATCAATCGTCCACCCACAGAGACTAAAAATTAGAGGGAACATTGGGTAGGGGTACCCTAGACAACAGAGAAAAAGTCCATAATTATGGGGATGGTGCTCAGAGGGTGGGGGGTGCCACTAGACACCAGGGAGAAATACCATAATCATAGGGACAGTAAGCAGTGGGTGGGGGTGCTGCTAGATGTCAGGTAAATATTTAATAATTATGGGGATGGCAGTCAGAGAGTGGGGGAGTGCCACTAGACACCATGCTATAATATCACATTTGCATGGTTGGCAATCAGAGGAAGGGGTGCCACTAGACACCACAAAAATAATTAATAATTATGGGGATGGTGATCAGATAGTGGGGTGATGCCACTGGACACCAGGGTAAAATGAAAGAGTTATGTGGACGGCAGTTGGAGGCTGGGGGGGTACCACTAGTCACCAGGGAAACATAAAAAAATACAGGGACAGCAATTGGGGGGTAGTGGCACCACTAGATACAAGGGAAACATTAAAAAAATTACAGGAATGATGATCAGAGGGTGGGGTTCCACTAGACACCAGGAAAAATTCACATAATTACAGGAATGGTTTGCAAAATCCTTTTTCATTTACAGGAATCCTTTCCCATATCAAATGAAAAAAAGGAAAAAAAAGGATTCCTTCAAATGAAAAAAGAATTCCCAAAAAACTAAGCCCAAAATGTTTTTCCACATGAATGGATCCTTTTCCATTCAAACAAAAAAGGTTATAAGAAAAAGTGGAAAAAATCTAACTCCAAAATCTTTTTCCATATGAAGGGATCCTTCTTCGGTCAAACGAAAAAGGACAGATGGAAAAAAAACTAAGTCCAAAATCTATTGCCATATGAAGGGATCCTTTTTCATTTGAACAGAATAGATTAAGTTTAACATAAGCATTCCTAGTTGCTCTGAAGGCCTGTCAGTCAACTGGGCACTTAGTATGTCTAGCCTTGAACCGTAATTTGTCCTGGTTGGAAAGTGTGGTTTTGAGTTCTGGGGTGAACCAAGGGTGCGAGTGTTTGTGAGCTCTAATTGTAATGAGTGGGGCACACTTGTTGATCAGTGAGTTGAGGTTTTCATTAAGGATATTAACTGCTTCTTCTAGCGATGTGGCCAAGTAGAGTCTTTGTCAGCTAACATTACTTAGGTCAGACAGGAAGCTTGCAGTATTGAACTTCCGGAAGGACCATTTAATGATGGGCCTGGGTGATGAATGTACCTTTTGTTGGTCTCTGATGCAAACCACAATCCCATGATCACTCATATCATTGTGAAAGACAGCAGATTTAAGGATCTTATGAGGATGGTTGGTTAGAATGATGTCAAGTACAGAGCTGTTAGTGTCATTCACAGTGTTAGGCCTTGTGGGTTCAGTGATGACCTGGGACATGCCAAACTCATCGCAGAGGCTTTTAAGGGCACTTGATTTGTGGGTGAGCCGGTCCATATTTAGATCCCCAAGTACGATGGATTCATTATTGGTGGACATGACCAGGGAATTCAGGATAGAGAGGATCTCAGTGCCACCATATGGGGGCCTATAACAGCCAATAATAGAAATGGTTTCAGTAGACAGGAAGTGTAATTTAAAGGAGACAAGTTCATATTCTTTGGGCTTAGTTATGCAATGTATGTCTGTTACAACATATTTATGTTTGGTGTAAATTATCACACCAGCCCCCATTTGAGGCTCTATCAGCCCTGAAGTGCTTATAGCCTAGCAATGCAATTTGCTGATCAGTTGTGACATTTTTGAGAAAACATTCAATAATTATGATAAGGTCTGGTTCGGTGCGGGCTGCCCAGATTTGGAGCTGGTCAAATTTCTTGGTTAGACTCAGAATATTAACTAGCATTAGTTTGAGTCTGGATGCAGATGCAAAGTCCGAGGGGGAAGCAAGAGGTGTTGGAGGACTAGGGTTTACCTCAACATTTCCCGAGCAGAATAAGAAAAGAAATAGCATCTTTTTTAAGAAGCATATAGTGGACACGAGAGCCTTCTTTCTTTGATAATGCCCATATGATGATGATGCCAGAGATAGGGGTTTAGGATTTGGGGCCATTGAATGAATATTACAACTGATGGTAAGGAGAGAGTGCTCTGGAGGTCATAGGGGCTGATAGGGCACTGAAGAAGTCTAGGTAGGGGATGAATGGGGTACCTTTCAGACTCAGGTAGCAGAAGAGGTGGGAGGTGCAATGTGTGTGAGTGTGTATGTGTGTGTGTATGTATGTATATATATATATATATATATATATATATATATATATATATATATATATATATAAATATATACACAAATTATAGTGGTGCTACTGGACCAAATTCTTTTTCCATTCCAAACATCCATCCCAAAGACTGTACTGAGCATGCTGAGAAACTAAAACTTTAAAATTTAATAACATTGGAATAGATTAATAATTTTTCACTAAACAAATGAAAGGCATATCCATGGGCCAAGCCCTTTCTGCCCCGAAAATACCAAACCAAAATTCCAAGCCGTCTGGACGCAAGACAATGACAAAAAATCACATCAAAAAATAGCAAGATTTTACTTTTTTTTAATGCTATCAGCATCTCGGATGTATATGTGTATATATATATATATATATATATATATATATATATATATATATATGAAATAGATATACCACTCTGAGGTGTGCAGTTGCTGTCTGATATCATGCGCCTTGGTGTCGTTTATGCATGAGGCCACAAGGCCTAGTGTCACCGCCCCAAGGGCGCAGTGATATCAGAGCGACCGCATACCTCAGAGTGGTTTATCTATCTTATAAATGTCAAAATTGTTTTGAGGGGGGTAAAGTGCAGGTGTGCGGTCGCTCTGATATACGCACAGTCATGTGATGATGTTGTCCAGTGCTGTTGCTCTAGATGACCATGATTGTCTCACCCATTTTATAAATACATATATATATATATATATATATATATATATATATATATATCTTTATATACCCAAAATTGTGCACTTTAATAACTTGGTAACTGTTTGTCTGATTTGCATCCGCGAAAGCATGTTTTACTGTTGCAAATGGGTCGAGTACTGTTGTGCTGCCACCATCTTGTTTTCAGTTAACGATGGCTAAAAAATGTTGTAATTCAAAAATACTGCCCCTTGGTAAACACCAGTAGTTGTGTTTACCTAATCGGGGCCTAAGGAACACAATCCTGACATTAGTTTTTTTAAAATCATGCTCAGAAATGTGTTTTTCAGACTTTGGCCATTTGTACTATCACACTTTGCGACAGTGATTTTGCAACACTGTTGCAATTTTGCAACAGTATGGCAAGTACGATATCGCAAAATGTGTGACATTTTCATGATTTATGACAGTAAATCCACAAAAAGTGCTGTTTCTTTGACACTTCACTGAAAATAAACGGTTAGGACGATTGCTCTGAAATTTGCAGGATAACAAGGGCTTGTACCACAGATATGCCTTTTGCTGGTTTGGTGAAAACATTTATAATGGTTCCATAGTTATAACATTTCAAAGTTTTGAAATTTCAAATAGGCTAACTTTGTGGTGGCCACGGTACCTTTTGGTACAGATTTTTCACTAGGCAAAGCTTAATAAACCTTTAAGTGTACTAATCCTGCATGCAGGTTGCCAGGTCATGATTACAACTGCGGTGGAATCTTTTCCAAGGTTCCTGTTGTTACTGAGATATTGCCATATTTGCAGCAAAACGGTTCCTTGGAATGTCTTTACTTCTGCACTATTTATTTATTTAGTTTTTGTTGACCAGGTAAGTACACTAGACAAATTCTGCCTATTTTCAGGCACAACCTGGGGGAGGGAGATACAGATGAATGCCAACTGACCTTGAACCAGATTAGGCTGTTGGTGGTATTTTTAGTGAATGGAGAAAATGTGGCCAGGGCACTGGGGAAATTCCCCTACTGGACTGCAGGGGGACCTTTTGTCATGGTGGCTCCGGTGGCTGATGGTGTGGAGGAAGACATGAAGGAGGGGGAGAAGGTCTCCTTCCCCACCCCAAACATGCTTGAGACCACAGCTTTGACTAACTTGAAGAGTACAGTGGATGTTATGACTATGGATATACCTTCTATTAGTGAAGCAGCTCAGCTCCAGACCCGACCTAAGGATCCTGCATCGGATACAATTGAATCACACTCAGAGGGAGAATCCATGAAAAAAAAGCTGATTTGTACCCAGGTACTAGTGTGGCTTCTTCACCTTCATTTATTACTGTGGCTTCAGAAAACATTTTACAGCAACTTGAGGTGGAAGAAAGGAAATTCATGTTTAAAAATGATATTAAGAAAGCAGCTTAGACAGCTGCAGCATTACAGTCAGCACAAACCTGACAGACCAGTGCAGCTGATTCCTGATGCAAGAGCATCAAAGGGAAAGCTGCAAGACTGGGCAGAGGCTGTCACAGATGTTGAACTACAGCAGAAATTAATTCAGCAAAGCAGCACATTGCACAGTGCTCAAACTAGGAGTCCTGTTCACTCACAAACAGAATAGGGGGTAATGTCTGGAATGGCACAAATGGACCTTGCAAGGCCCAGCCTATGATGACCCGATTCTTCAGCTGGCCAGCAACTTCACTCTAAATCATGGATTGTTAAATTGGCACTACAGACTGCAGGCTGGGAGTTAAATCAGGCTATGGTGAAATGGGTGTCAGGAGTCTCCCCAATACATATCCCAACCACGGAAGACCCCTGTTCCTCACCTAATCAAACTGATACACCTGCTCCGAACTGTACCATCTTACAAGATGCTCTAGAAGTGCCTAAAGAATGTAGCACTCACACAGAATCTGACTTTACAACTGCCACAAGCACAAACAGTAGCCACAGAGGCCTTTACAGCTGTGGTCATTGATGACCAACAGCCTGGCCCATCTAGGCCACAGAACAATTCCCCACTGAACATTCCCAGAAAAACAACTAACAGACCATATGCCTCTCTGTTTAAACTTCCAGTTTTACCTGCCCAATGCCATAATGCAATTCATCTCACTTATCTTGGAGGCATGCCTGAGCAACCAGATAGACTTTTTGTAGCACAAACCCTCCTGAAAGATTCCATTAAGTTTTTTGCCAATGAAAAAATATATTCCTTGATTCATGTTTCAGACGAGACTATATTCAATATATGTTTCAAGTCAGCAGTGGGCCTAGAATGCTTCTGGACTAAATATAATGTGATGAAGAAAAATGTTTTATGAACACCTTTTTTAGCTACATCCTTAATAAAACCTGCTCACAAAAAAAGTCCCTGTTTTATTTAGAAGTGAGGGACTGAGTGTGCATGACTTGACATACTGGTTAAAGCAAAGGTATACGGTGTTGGGGGAACCTGAAGCAATTCTTGATTCAGGGAACATTTGGACAGGAGGGTGGAAAATGAAAATCTTATTGTGAAGTTCTAACACTGGGGTAACTCATCTCCCTAACTCATTTTTTCTAGGCAGAGATAGAACAATCCTATTTTACCTGGTGTAGCCTAAGGCTTGTTATAGATGTGGCTCAGTGACCCATTTAAGTAGTGCATGTGATAAGATCAAATGCACTGTATGTGGAGAAATGGGGCATTCTGGCAGTGACTGTTTGAATGAAAGCAAGTGTAACCTGTGTGATGAAATAGGTCACACTTTTCAAAACTGTACATGGGCAGCTCACAACCACCCTGAGTATGCAGATGTATTGGAACATAAGGCATACATCACTCTAGCCCCAAAAAACAAATTAGGATTTACACCCAGGAATCGTCCTAGTGAGGTTCATGTTGACCCCCTCCCTTAGGATGCACCTAGGACATCTGTAATCCACCCCCCTCTCCCCCTGTCCCTGCAAGTCCAGCTGAACAAGACCCCCCTCAGGATGAGTAAATGCTTGTACCACTTCCCCGTAGCTCTCACGTTGAACCCAATGGGGAACAAGGAACAATTATGATGCCTCCACCCCCCATTCTGAGTACAAAGAGAGAAAAAAGGGTTACTAGACAGGGTACAAAATGAAACACCCCTCTACTGAAGATACCTAGGGAAGACAGTCTTCCTCTTTCTAACTAGTATGATGTCTTGTTGGATCAATCTAACAATTCAGAGAAAGACAGATTCATCCTCTGTGGTCTCGTCCCTCCCCAAAGGCTTCAAAGGACACAGAGGCTGAGGGTACTGCAACAAAAAGAAAAGCTAAAACTAAACTAAAAAAATAAAGAAAAAGGATTTTGGAAAGGCAGGAAGAAATGACATCCACACATCCTACCTAAATGATTTCCAATTGCTTCTTTTTACACTATTAATGTGAATAGTGTAAAACATCTATCTAAAAGGCAGCTTGTATTTTCTTTCATTAAATACTTGCAGCTTGGCATTATTTTATTGTGGGCTGTGCTATTTCCTTCCCTACAGGAAATACACTGAACAAAAGCTGATTGGCATATGGGGCCTTCCTACTGGTCTATTGGGTCTGAAACATGCTTGGGATGGGTATTCTATTTCACATGCCCGAGGTAAAACTCTTAAAATGATATGACCTAATCCCTGGTAGAGTTCTTATCCTAGACGTCCAGATACAAGGTAATAGATATAGACTAATCAACATCTATGCATCTTAAACCAAAATGTCCAGAACTGACTTACTTAAACAAATACAGCCTTATCTGTACATCTCATACCATGAAATTTGTGTTGTGGGGGTGGATTTTAACTGCATCTTATTTACCCTGGACAGGAGTCAGCAGACCAAGACAAAGAAAATTTACTGTGATGCCCAATTTTTAACACAACTATTGAAAACAGCTAAACTCGGAGATGTATACCTAGAGGTCACCAAACAGCACACTCCCACCTTTCATAAAGGTCGATCCACCACTCGAATTGACTATCTCTTTATATCATGGAACCTCCCCCTAAAACACACACAAGTAAGTCCAGCAGAATTTTCAGACCATAATTTATTACAAGTAACAATAGGACATACAATAATAAGTAAAGGCCCAGGAACCTGGAAGTGTAACGTTTTCCTAGTACAAGGTAATTTATTTCTAACTTTATTAACTCAGTTTGTGTCAGCTAGGAAATAAGTTCTAATTTTCCTTGATAACCCTCTGTTGTGGTAGGAAGACACAAAATTGGATTTACAGCTTATGGTAAAACACTTCAGTAAATCTAAGCATCTAAATTCTTATTTGACCTACTTAATAAAAAGACAGCACTTACAAAAACTACTGACAATTACTTGTAATACCAATCAGGACTTATCCCAACAGATTCGATTAGTCAAAAAAGACATTACAATTTCACTCCCAGAAGGCAAGTATGTTACATCAGCAACATAAATTTGGCAATCAGGGTCCATCTTCCTCAGTATGTCCTTTTGAATACTGTTCCCAGAAAATAAATAAAAAAAGAAATGAACAGTCTTCGTGATTCCCACAGCATGCTACATAGCCAGAAAAATGAGATGCTATGGATTGCTGCAGAATGTACGTCAACTATTTGAACCCCCATCCATAAATAGGGAGGCAGATAATCAGTTCCTGTTAACTTTATACTTTCCTATGATACCTTCAAATACCTTGTTAAATATGAGCCAGCCAATTAAAAGCCAAGAGGAACTGGAAGCAAATTTCCACTCTGAAAAAAGGCACATCGCCAGGCCCAAATGGGCTATCAAATGAACTGTATAAAAATATTGGTCCTGACATGATCCAAGAATTGACTTACATGTACAATTGCTTGCTAAACTCAAACCTTATTCCCTTACAGTTTAACAAAGGTACTCTAATATATATATATATATATATATATATATATATATATATAAAGGGGATACAACTCTACTATTCAATTGGAGACCTATTTCCATGTTGAATACTGATTTTAAAATTTTAACTGAAATCTTAAGTAAACACCTATTGCTGTTGGCCACTTTAGTGATCTCAAAAGCCCAAACTTGTTCTGTACCGGGCAGACAGATAGCAGGCCACCTGATCCTTTTAACAGAAGTCATGGAACACAGCAACAATGAGACAATGACTGTGTATGTGGTTTCCCTAGACCAGCAGAAAGTCTTTGACTCGGTCAGTCATGATTTTTTATGGAAGGTATTAAAAGCATATCAGCTACCTCAGATTATGATCCCATGGATAAAAATGCTATACTGCACTGCTACAGTAACCCCCCTTTATAAATGGTTGGAAAGGGCCACTTAAACACATTAAACAGGGAGTGAGGCAGGACTGTCCCCATAGCCCCATATTATATGTCTTTTTTATAGATTCTCTTTTATGGTACATAAATAGTGCTCATAATATCTCTTCTCTCAGTACTATTCAGGGTCATTCCCCACGTAAGGCAGTGGCTTATGCCGATGACTTATGTCTCCTACTTGCTGATGAAGAATTGGTTCAGACAGCCATTTCAGTTAGTGAGCAGTTTGAGGCCAGTTCTGGAGCTTCCCTGAATATTACAAAATGTGTAGGGTATAATCTTAATCAGTCTCAAGACTCTCAGGCATCCATAGGACTTATTTCTATACAGAAGGGCCCAATCAAAATCTTGGGGTTCAGTTTGGTACACCACAAATGGATATGGTTAATTGGACAGAAACATTAAATATTGGAACACAGAGGCCCAGATATTTCAAAGGGTTTATACATGCGCAACAGAAGACTCTTGTCATGATACCATTAAGCCATTCTGCGATATTCAGCAGGAGGCAGTTCGCCACTGAAAACAGGTTGAGCAACAGCGCAATGCAAATGAATGCATGCTCAACAGGAGGAGGAACCATGCATAAACTGCACAACCCGATATTCAGTCTGGTTGTGCAGAAGTTGTCTGAAAGCGCCAACCCCAACCTCGCCTGCACACTTTGAGCCAAAAAGGATCAAGTTGAGGCCACCCACAGGTGAGCTGCTGTATTGCAGGCATAACACAGCAGCTGCCACCCATGGCTGGCCCCAACTCAGTCCCTGTGCCCCCACCAGCCCAATGGCGGGCAGAACATAAAAACAACCCCTCCCCGCCAAAACATCTCCCAATGTCGATCGCGGGCAGAATAGTAAATACAACGCCACAAACATCTCCCAATGCCCAATGGCAGGCAGAACATAAAACAACCCCCAAACAGCTCCCAATGCCCGATCGCGGGCAGAACGTGACAACCCCCAGTGCCCGATCACGGGCAGAATGTAAAACCCCCCAACCCGAATATCTCCCTGGTGGTCCAGTGGACCGTAATGCCCGATCATGCGGGCAGAATGTCCAGTGACAACCCCCAAACATCTCCCTGGTGTCTAGTGTCCCCCACCCACCCACGAAGCCCCACCACCCTGCTCCCCGGCGGCGGCGGGCGGCAGCATCCACCCGCCTGCCGCCCGCCCGCCCCCGACTGACTGTCGGTAGGGCTGCATGCCCATTGGTGCAGAGCTAGAGCCAATGGGCATGCAGCCCATGCCGTCTATGACAGTCAGATTTGTGAATGGGTTCTTCACAAATCTGGACTGTCATGTATGGTATGGACACGCCCATTGGCTCTAGCTCTGCACCAATGGGCGTGCAGCCTACTGGGAGATCAGTCGACGAGCTGCGGGACGGGCAGGGTGGATGCTGCCGCCCGCCAGCTGCCGGGGAGCAGGGTGGTGGGCTCGTGGTGGGTGGGTGGGGGGACACTAGACACCAGGAGATGTTTGGGGGTTGTCACTGGACATTCTGCCCATGATCGGGCATTACGGTCCACTGGACCACCAGGAGATATTTGGGTTGGGGGTCTTTTACATTCTGCCCGCGCATCGGGCACTGGGGGTTGTTCATGTTCTGCCCGTGATCAGGCATTGGGAGCTGTTTGGGGGTTGTTTTATGTTCTGCCCACGATCGGGCATTGGGAGCTGTTTGGGGGTGTTGTCATGTCGTTCTGCCCGCGATCGGGCATTGAGAGATGTGGGGGGGTGTTGTCATGATATGTTCTGCCCGTGATTCAGGCATTGGGAGAATGTGGGCTGGGGTTGTTTTCACGTTGTGCCTGCGATCAGGCTGCAGTGCGCCGGTCCTCGACGGCCGCTGCCTGGCAGGGCGGCCAGGCGCAAGTCCTCGATCGGGCGCACTCCACATGTAATGGCATGCAAATGGGGATAATCTGATGCAAATGGCCCCCTGCACCTTCATGAATTATGGCCCCATTTGCATGTCACCTTTTGAATATCGGAAATTTGCGCATGGCGCAATGGTACTTGCGCCACCGCAAGTTGAATGCTCAACTCTGACAACTTGCAGTGGCACAAGTTCCACTGCGCCATGCACAGTGGCTGTGGCTGGGGGGTGATATTCAAAGGAGTTGCTCAATAGCACAACTCCTTTGAATATCACCCCGGCCACACCCCTGCACAACTATTTTGAGCAGCGCAAGGGCTTGAGCCTCAGAATGTCGCAGTTTGAATATCCAGGCCAGAAAGTAGAGAGTTGGAAAAGTTGGAAGTTTGAGAAAAGGAAAAGGGTGAACCTTATTAGGACTTACCTGATACCTATATTTCTGTATATCAGCAGCATTTTTCCCCCACCTAAGTCCCTGGAAACTCACCTACTTAGCCTGTTTTTCCAGGCTTTCTGGGGAAGCAGGCTGAATCCTATTAAGCGTAATGTTACTTATCTACCCCTGGATAGAGGTGGGATGAATATGATCAATCCAATCTTATTTTTTAACAGTATATTTCTGATGGTGAATTTTAAGCCATTATTACTGAACAAGAACATTGCCTGGGAACCTTGGGTATATGAGACATGTACACCCTGATTTGTATTATAGGAAAGAAATTCCCTGACTGGGCTAAGGAAATCAATCATGATTCCTGATTATATAAGGGATTCTTTTGGTAGAATAAAACAATGGGGTATTACAACTCACTTGATAATCTCTACTTCTAGAAAGGGTTTGTTGCAGAGATTATTGACTTCTACATGTATGACTGATGTTGTATTTGAAAAATGGCTGCAAACCTACTTATTCCCCCTGCAAGGGCTGCTCAAAAATAAGAGAATGCACCCACACATGTGGGACATGCTTTGGTTGACATGCCATGAAAGGTTAAATGTCAAATCGAATCATAAACACAAGCATCTTGCAGATAGAATTTGTAGTAGGCCTACCTGTTATCAAATTATAGACACTCAAGATCATTTATTTTTCTCCTGTTCCTTCATAGCTAACTTTTGGTCTTACTTAGAAGACAATTGGTCTGAACCACTGTTTCAAACAATGACTTACTGTATTATTATATATGGACATTTTACTGGGGGATGGGTTAAGTGGAATACAGATACTTTATGCTTAATTTTTACTATCATCAAATGGCACATTTGGATGGCATGATGTATGTTTACCTTACAGCAAAAAGAAGGTTCTTACCCAAAATTATTGGGAAAGGTCATAAAAGACTTACTGTTGGTTTATTATAAAGAATGTTCTTCCTTAGCAAGACATGAACTTTCAGAACTAAAGAAACAATTACCCTGGATTACTGACTCTGATTTTGCATTTACCCGAATGATCTATGCAGTTCATTCAAAAATTTTGACTTTTATGTATATCACCATGCTTTTTTTTTTCTTTGTTGTGATTGTACATTATTGTTATGTTACAGTATTTGATTTCTTAATAAAATTACCCCTACTCCTTTCGAGAAGTGCCATGGGATCTTTAATATCCACCTGAATTATCACCAGAACAGGCAGATGAGACCTCAGTTTAATGTCTCATATGAAAGATGGCACCTCAGGAGTGCAGCACCCCCCTCATGCTGCACTACAGTGTCAGTATTGGGATTTAACCCAAGTGCCTGGTGTGGGAATAGAACCCACAGCCTTCTGATATCCCAGCCTCAGAGTTGAGTGTGCTACCTGCTGAGCCACTGACACTGAAAATGCTATGTCAGTATACTTATGGGTAGATGGCAGCGTGGGCCCCCACATATGGATACCATTATGCAAGAATGGGAGTGCAAGGACCTCCATTATGGGTCCTGCACTTCCACAGGGAGATGAGGGTTAATTACAATGTATCTGCACTTATGGATAGGTGGGAGAGCAGAGCCCAGAGGGCCCTGTGCTACCACATTAAAATCAGGGACAATTACAATATGCATGCATGGGAGCACAAGGCCCTCCCACAACACACTGCAGACTGATGGGGGCACAGGGGCCAAAGAGCCCTGCACTCCCACAACCACATATGGGTAACATTAGATTTTCTCAAAAAGAAGGGAAATTCACTACAAAAAACTTTGCAAATGCATCAGATAGGGTTAATATGACAGTGACAAAATTCTAGAAATTCAATGTTAGGGTTACCAACCCTACTATCCCACCCTCCACACACAAACAGGTATTGGGGTGTGCCTTGGGGTCATTGGGCCTGACTCCCACCCCATTCTCCTATACTGTACCATCTCAGCTTCCTTACACATGGAATGGGGTGAGAGTTAAGGACAATGACCCCAAGGCACACCTGACACTTGTTGATGTGTGGAGGTGGGCGGGGTGGGATGGTAGGGTTGGTAACCCTAACATCAAATTTCCAGACTTTTGTCACTGTAATATCAACCCTAACTTATGCATTAATGATGTTTTTTGCAATGAATAGATAGATAGATAGATAGATAGATAGATAGATAGATAGATAGATAGATAGCTATAGATATAGATATAGATATAGATGTAGATATAGATATAGATCGGTTCCAAAGTTATTAAATTTCAAAGTTTCCCTTATTTCCTATGGGACCAGATAGATGTAAGCCTCAAAAAAGGATTCTGTGTTGCAAATGGGAAATCTTTTTTAATGCTGCCATTTTGTTTTTTAGTTAGTGACGGAAACAACATTTAGTAACTGAAAAAAATTATGCATTCACTTGGAACCAACATATGTGTTCTGCTAAACGGGGGCCATTTCTCCCAATTCTGCAGTTAGTTTTTAAGAAAATGACTTGGAAATGTCTTTTTGCAACATTCTGAAATCCTGTTCCATGTCTTTTTTTCATATTTGGGAATCCTTTTTGCAAATTGCAAAAAGAAAAAGCATGGAACAGGATTTCAAAATGTTCCAGAAACAAACTTCCAAGTCATTTTTCTAAAAACTAGCTATAGAATTGGGTGAAACAGCCCTGATTAGCGGAACACATGTTGGTTTGAAGTTAGGAACTGCTTACTGCAGTTTGAGAAACTAAGGTATTTGTGGTTCAGTGAATTTCAATGGGGTTTTGAACTCTGCAAAAAAATAACAAAAAAGTAATTCATTCATACCTATAAAGGAAATCTCACTTTATGTAGCCCCTCCTTTTAGAGATATATATTCTATTTCAAGAGACAGGCTCAGGGATGACCTTTTTAACCTCCCATTTCGTGACATCCCTCCCTTTATTCAGTTCCTTCGCAAGAAGCATTTACAGTGGTACCCTGGTGACAGTTTTTGAAACTTAAGACAAAAAGTGCACAATAGTAAAAGCATAGCAATAATGTCTTCAGACCAGTTTCAGTGTACCTGGTGCTTCTTATATACTATTTGTTAGATAGCTATGGTTTAAAGAGTAGTGTTGCTGTATCAAGTCAGCAATCTGCCATGTCTGGAGATCAATTTTATGCCAGTTTAAACTGTAAATGTACAAACTTTAAGCCTCCAGTACAGTTTAATTTGTCAGGTTGTCTGCCACTGTTTCTTTGAAATGGACAGAAACTGCATCGAGCTATGCAGTGTGAGCACAACAGTCTCAGGGATGAATGTGATGTGGTGTGGAGAAACACAAGCCTGCAGAGGTAACTGTGTCACTGGCAGGATTTTACTGACTGTCAACCTTTGATAAGCAGATACTGCACTGCCGGCTTGTATTGCTATTTTTTATGTGCAGCCATCAGATTCAATCATGTGCAGTATATTCTGTTTACTTTTTTTTGTATTACATAGGTTTGACAGCAACATTTTTGTCAAGAGTTTCACAATGATGGGAACTGAGTTGTCCAGATAGACTGAAGTGGATGTATGTAGTCTGTGTTGGGTAATGAAATTTATACAATATTTATGTTGTGAACCTATTTCTACTACATTTTGTCTCATCCACACCAGTTTCATATTGCTGAGATACCGATGTCGGCATTTTAGACTCTCACCCCCCTCCATTAGCAGCATCACTACCTCTGTTAGTACAGACTCTTGATTTGTGATGAAGTATCAACACTTTTTCCCAATATTATGGTCATTAACACTAAGGACTTCTTTCGACGTGTGTATAATACCGCTAGTTGTATCAGCTTTTTTAATTTTTCATTTTTGCTAATTACATAACTGGTTATATTTTACTGTACATATGCTCTTATTCACCATCAAATACATTATTGCTGATAAATAACAGCAGTGTTCACTTTGCTAATAATAAATGTACTAACGACACCAATCTTCATATTTCAGCTGTGTTATGCAAACTGTCTGCTGCATATATTAGCTATCATGTTATCTCCTTGTCTTGCATCTTTGGGAAATATATTGTATTTGTCCTTTTTTTTTCTTTCTTTTTTTATGAAACAGTGATTCTCTTCTTAATCACAATAAAAAAAGAAAGAAAAAAAGACCACTGAATGTAACCTGTCAATAAAATAGAAATGTGAGTTTGTTTGAATTGTCAGACAACCCCCATTGAAAACTGTGCAGTTTTTCCCCCTTTTTTCTTTTTCTTAGTGTGAAGGGGAAGGGGATCACTGGTTTTCATGATCAGTGTTGACAATGATGAATAGGAAACATTTTATGTTGCTCTTTGAATAGGGGCATGGGAAAAGATGGATACCAGATATTCTGGGTAGCAGTAAAAAATAGGTTTGGCTCTTTTGAATCAGAGACAAATACGAACTTTTTTGGGGGTGAAATCTTCTGTATTTAAAAAAAAGCTAGAGGAATATTGATTTTTTATGTCTCAAGAGGCAAGTATGGAAGACAGTTTCAAGATGGAAAGAAGTACTGATTAACTACACATGCAGAGAAACAGTCCACTATTCCAGCTAGTGTTTCTAATTATCTCCTATGAACTTTATTATACTAAAAAGTGTGTCACTGAGGAGAATGAGTGATCCTTTTTCCCAAAAAAAAAAAAGGAAAAAAGCTGTGAAACAAAATCCTTGCAGAAAAGGAATTTCTTTTACTGCAAATCATGAAAAAGCAATCACAAAACAGGATCTTCTTTTACAATTTGTGAAAAAGGATTTTCTTTTTCCACTAATTGAGAAAAAGCAACCAAGGAAAAGGATTCTTTTTTGCAATTTGCGAAAAATAAATTTTAAGACAGTTGTTTCTTTGTCATTCCATAGTTGAGAAATGGTTGTAGAATTTGGTCTGAAAACTTCAGGATACAAAGGGCTTGCCCCACAGATGTCCCTTTTGCTGGTTTGGTGAAAATATATTATTTGGCTGTGGAGGTTTGTGCTTTTAAATTTTGATTAATTTCCCTTAGGATAACACTAATGTGAGGTTTAGAGAGTCATTTTTCTTTGTCACTGTGCTATGAAGAAACGGTTTTCAATTTTG
Source organism: Neoceratodus forsteri (assembly GCA_016271365.2). Lineage (NCBI taxonomy): Eukaryota > Metazoa > Chordata > Ceratodontiformes > Ceratodontidae > Neoceratodus > Neoceratodus forsteri. Next base: position 1,647,277,715 of record CM057450.1, read on the forward strand.
TTCTAAAATTTTCAGGGTACAAAGGCTTGCGCCACCGATGTGTCTTCTATTCATGTCATAAAAATATATTAATTTCGTGTCTAGTGACACAGGTTTTAGGTTTTACTGTGTTTTCTATAGAATAACATTGCAATGTGAGGTCTCTTTTGGTGCTGCACAGTACGGGATGGCAGCGTAGGGCCCAGAGAGCCCTGCACTTCGACAAGCAAATAATGATACCAGTACACTATCTCAAGAATTATGATTGGATGGGAGCACAGGGCATGGAAGGCCCTGCGTTCCCTCATGCAAAGATGGATACAGTTATAGACTGATGGAAGTGCAGGGCCCAGAGGACTCTGCACTCCCACATGGAAAAAAGGATACAATTACAATCCCTAAAAAAATTATGGATGGATAGGCATGAAGGGCCCTCCAGGTCTTGCACTCCCACAAGCACATAAGGCTATGATTTTACTATCTCAAAAAGTAAGCAAATTCTAGGTAAAAAAAAAAAATCTTTGTTAATGCATCAGTTAGGGTTCCAGCAATAAATGTTTGGAAATGTGGTGTTAGGGTTTCCAACAGTAATGCCCCACCACCCTGCATGCAGCAACAGGCATGGGGGTGTGAGTTGGGGTTGTCAGCCCTAAAGTTCACCCCATTTTCCTATACTGTACCCATATCAGCCTATTTACTCATGGAATGGGATGAGCATTGTGTGCTGGGTAGGGTTGGGGTTGGGATGTTAGGGTTGAAGCCCCTAACACCAGTTTCCCAAACTTTTGTCAGTGGAACCCTAACTGATGCATTAAGGAAGTTTTTTTAACTATATATATATATATATATAAAATCACACATACCCCCATAATGCAAAGCATCATGGGATGTCTTTTAACATATATATACAGTATATTCTAGTGGCAAGTGCCACAGTAGTGTGACTATAGTTAGGGTTGCCCAGCCATTTCTATGTTAAACCCAGAAGCTTGCACTTTAATAACTTTGCAACTGTATGACTGTTGTGTGCAAATGTTTTCATGCTCCATCTGGTACCATAGATCTGTGGATCTGGCAAGTTTTGCTCCAGTCAGTGGTGCAGTTGTGGAGCTGTGGATTGCCATGAAATGTGAAATTTACCATTTAGATGCAAATTCTTTGCTCAGGTGCATCTCCAAAATGGCATTGGGGTTCTGGACTGAAATTGTTTGGGTATATAGGGCCTGGGCTGCAGATGTGCCTTTTGAAGCTTTGGTAAAAAAAAATAAGAATCCGTTCAAAAGTTATTAAAATTTAAAGTGTCCCATTATAGTCTATGGGAAAAAATAGATGTACCATGCAAAAGCACTTCTTGTTTTCGCAAAAGCACTTTTTACTGCCACAATTTAGTTAAGTAGCGTTGTGCTGCCACCATCTTGTTTTCAATTAACGACCAGTAAAAAATGCTGTAATTCAAAAAATAGCGCCCCTTTGTAAACACCAGTTGTGTTTACCTAAATTGGTGCCTAAGGAACATGATTCTGCCATTATTTTTTTTAAATACTGGCCGGAAATATGATTTTTGATTTTGGCCATTGGTGGTGTTGCAAATTTGGGGCACTACTTTTGTGAAACTGCTGCAAATTTGTGGCAGTTTTCATGCAACTAACAGCACTGTTGCATAAAAACTGCCACAAATTTGCAGCACTACTTTAACAGGGAAAAACACTGGCCCCAGTAAAAAAACAAAAACCTCTTTTGGCCATTTTTAACAAAAAATAATGCCAGGAATGTATTCCTTGGCCCCCATTTAGGTAAGCACCTGTCAGTGTTTACTTAAAAAAAAAACTTTATTCCCCATTTTACTCAGTTTAAGGGGAAAGGGCTGAGGATGTTAATAATAAAAATATATTTTGCTGACAGCAGGGTGCCCAATCCCACTGTTGGCACTGTAAGCCCACCCCACCAGTGTGAGGCACTGGGGAGCCCTCCAAGTGTCCCAAAAAATGTTTTTCAGAATTTTCTGACACAGGGGTGCCCAATCACCCTGTCAGCAATGTAAGCCCACCTCCCCCCTGCCAGTGCTTGACACTGGGGAGTCCACTCCCAGTGTCCCAAAACATTTATTTTACTATATTTGCCAACAGGGGGACACCCAAACTCCCTGTTGGCAGTGTAAGCCCCCCACACCAGTGTGGGACACTGGGAATCCCACTCCCAGTGTCCCCAGATATTAAGTCCTGCCCCCCAGCAGTGTGGAATACTGAGGAACCCACTCCAGTGTCCCCAAAGATTGACAAAATTATAACTGCAAACAAGAAAACAGATAGACGTCTTTCTTTTTCTGAAAAAAAGGTCCCTCATTATCTCCATCCCCCATCCCAACTCTCCCACTGAGCAACCCCATATACCACTCCCCTTGCCCTATGCTTACCACCAGTGATCATCTTCTGTTATCTTCTGTGGACTGGGACACATCTGCACTCTGCAAAGCTGAACTGCAAACTGAGGAATCAAGGTAAGTGCCGTATAAGGGCTGTCAATGGCATTAACTTATGTTGATACTGTATCTCAGCCATTGTTTGGTATTTTTTCACCAAATTTCAACCTGGGCTTTTTGGAATCCCATCTTATAAACACTGTCATTGTTGTTTCTTTAAATCGGACCCATAAGGTGAATTTGTAGTCACTGTGCGAAATCACCTTTTGGGACTAACAAAATGACAGTGCCAGTGTTCATGGGATGGGGTCCCAAAAACCCCATGTTGAAAATTTGGTGCAAAAATGCCAAAAAAAACACCCAAGGTATGCACAATCATTGCAATTTTTGTATGCATGCTCATAAGTTCGGCAATTTTTAATATTTACACTCCAAATGTTCAACACTGCCATTTTTTCACACCACTTCATGAACAGTATAGCTGTCATTTTTCACATCCTGCCCTAAATGTGTTTTTGCACCCGTGACTCAGAATTGTACGTTCACTGCACAAAATCACCTTTCGGGACAAATTAAGGAAATGACAGTGCCAGTGTCCATGAGGGGGGATCCCAAAAGGCCATGTTGAAAATCTGGTGAAAAAATTTCTAAAAATGCCTGAGTTATAGTACATGTGTCCATTGAATTTATTCTACGCAAGCACATAACTTTGGTACTTTTCAATATTTCATCGCCAAATTTTCAATATAGCCATTTTTCACACCACCCCATAAACAGCACAGCTGTCATTTTTCACATCCTGCCCAAAATGTGTTTTTGTACCTGTGGGGCAGAATGACACTGCAGTTGCACATAATTACATTTTGCCTTGCATTTCACAATTTCTCTGTACCGGGGAACATAAGGTGGGGAATAAGATGGCTATGCTGACAATTTGGTCACTGTTGTTTGACACATGGAAGCACCAAGGCCAGAGGGCCCTGCACTTCCACACCTACATACATATACACACCTACAGGGGATTGGAGTGCAGGGTCCAAAGGGCCCTGCACTCCCACAGTAAAATATGAATACTATTACACTATCTCAAAAAGTAAGGAAATTCATTACTACATCAGTTAGGGTTCCTATTACAGTGACAAAAGTATGGAAATTAGGCATTAGGGTTCTCAACACTAACACTCCACCCCCCACCCTCCACACACCAAAAGGCATTAAATCAGTGCAGCTTTTATGGTGTTAAGTATGCTCTGGACAGAAACTTTAATTGGACACTGTGGAGCTTATTGCAGCTTGAGCATGTATGTACCTATTTAATAGCCGGTCTCCAAAACTCATCATCAATTTCCAAGTCAAGGTCCACTTCCCATGCAGTCCTGTCTTTGATGATTAATGGTGGTGTAGACCTCCTAAAAAATTTATAAACAGTGGAAAAGGTGGAAGCCTGTGACTGTGGCCTAATTGGTAATTCCTCAACTGGGGAAGATTGTGGCTGGTTATCCATCAAATATTGTTGGACTCTCAGGTATGCAAAAAAATCACCTGCTGGGACACCATACTGTTGTCTTAATTCTGTGAAGGACTTAATCATCCCACCAGAGAATAAATCACATATGCACACCAAGCCTGCCCTCCACCATTGAAGCAACACCTGCTATAACAAAATACTGTAACCGTTTTTCTTTTTGCAAGGCCTGCATGTATGATGGCATATAGTTAAACTGAACTTGGGTGCCAAAAGTTAATATGTATGCCAACCCAAAATCTGACCAGGTGATGTATAAAGGGGTTTAGACATTTGGTAGTGGTAATCTGTTTTAAACAGGGCACTAGGAGGCCTCAGAACAGACCTCCTAAGATATGGTCTCCTTCAGTGAGTCTCCAGGTGCGTAGTTTAAGGGCAAAAGGGTGCTCAAGGAAAGCAAGCTGTGATGCCCAATAGTAATATTTGAAGTTTAACAGGCCCAACCCCCACCTTCTTCCAAGGCAATTACAAGAGAGTTATTTATATTCTTGACACTTTCCCATTCCATAAAATCCTGTGAAGTATACTATTGATTTGTTTAACAACAATTCTGGTATTGATTGGTATGATTGAATTGCTGAAACTCAGTAAAGCACGTCCCTCTTCAGAGACACTGTGGGGAATGTGGAAAGTAACTAATAGTAGGTGCTTTAGCACTCCTCAAGCATAATAGGTAGAATTTGGAAGAGGTAGAAGCATTTGGGCAGTATATTTATGTTAATGGTGTTCACTCTGCCAGTGAGGCTGATAGGTAAACCCTCCTACCTCTCACAGTCGTTTTTTATGCTGCTCAGTAAGTTATTATAATTTGCTTGATATAATTGGATAATGTTGTTAATTAGAACTGTTCCTAAGTATTCCAGTGATTTCACTGGTTTTATGTTAAGAGGGATGGTGGATACAAATTCAGTATCCCCCTTACCCAGCACCAGCATTGTTCTTTTGAACCAGTTAATTTTATGGCCAGAAATAGCACCATATTCCTGAAGAAGACTGTGTAGCATGGGGATGCCCTGTTGTGGGTTGTTTAAGTATAGTAATAAATCATCTGCAAATAGTGCCACATTGTGATGTTTTGCCTTCTGCCACCAGCACCTGTATCCTATCATCTTGTCTTATTGCAGCCACCAATGGTTCTAGAGACATAGCATATCGGAGAGGGAATAGGGGACATCTCTGTCTTGTGCCCATGATAGCTGAAAGGTTGACATTAACCAGGATTTGAGAACAAGGTTGATGATGCAGTGCACCTATTCATCATAACATTTTTTCACCTAGACCCAACCATCACAATGTCTCAAACATATACCCCCATTCCACATGATCGAAGGCCTTCTTGGAGTCGAGAGCTAGTCTGGCTTGACTTTCCCCATTTATTCCTCTGGGTTACCTCCAGACCACATTTAAAATATGTTTACCATTCAGTTTCCCTTGTATCCCCTGGGCAAACCCTGTTTGGTCTTCAAGTATTAGTTCTGGAAAGAGTTTTTCATGCCTATTTTCAAGTAGGGGAGCTATAATCTTGCAGTCCACCATTAGAAGAGAGATCGGCCTATATGAGATGCAATACCAAACATTCTTTATCCATTGATCATGTAAACATTAGAAATCTATTACCAAAATTAGATGAATTCTGACCATGGGTGCTGGAGAGTTTTTTGATCTGGTCACAGTGACTGAGACACAGTTATCTAACAGTATATCTAATTCAGACATTAAGATTTCAAACTACTACCTGTTAAGACATGACAGGCTAAGGAAATGGGGGGGGGTTGTTATCTGTTACAAGTTTTGTTTTTTGGCTGTGGCTGATGAGTTCACTAATAACCACTTGTTGCTCATTTTTTCTGTTGTGTTATGCTTGGGGGTGCTAAAGCACCTACTGTTAGCTACTTTCCACATTCTCCACAGTGTCTCTGAAAGGGACATGCTTTACTGAGTTTCAGCAATTCAATCATGACACAAAAGAGATCTTTCTTCTAGGGAATTCCAATAATAATTGGAATGATAAGGCAAATTGGAGATGTTGAGGCCATGTTGAGAGCCTGAACCATAAGCAAGTGATATAATCAGAAACCAGGCTAAATTACATGGCTAGTACCAAGTCCTTAATAGACTGGATTGGCACCTCTAGACTTGATTATATGCATAAAGCCCATCCATTGCCTGATAGTTTAAGTGACTACTTTCTGGTTATTTGCTATGAGAGTGCTCATAGCCCTCAGTCCCCCCATACATGTAACCTCCACAGACATTCATAACCTGAACATTAATGAAATTAGGAATGCTGTTGCACAGATTAACAGAACCTTCCTGCAAGCCATCCCCTAAATAGATTTTATGTCAGATTATATTATTCACGAATTTAACTTGGTTTGCAATCACTTTGCCCCATACATCACTTACGTACTGAAAATGGAAGTCAGGAATGAATCAGGCTTCGAAAGCTTATAGGAAACAATGTACAAATTAAGCACTGACTGAATATAAAAAACTAAGGAATAGATGTAAACAATTGGTTAAGGCAAAAATAGAATATTAAACTGTCAGTTAACACTTTATTTGAAGTGTCCTTAACTACACTGTAACTACTATATAACTAAACTGTAACTGCACAGTAACTACAGTGCAGTTACATGTAACTACTATATAGTTGTTAACTAGTTTCACATTTGTGTGTTGTGTTGTGTAGTTACACACAATTTGCATGAAGTAACTACACTGTAACGTTACTGTAACTACTTTGTAGTTGTTAACTAGTTTCACATTTGCATGTTGTGTACTTACACAGTTTGCATGAAGTAATAGTTACACATGCAACTATTACTGTCTCCCTTTCAGCACAAATCAATTTGTTCTGACAGGTGTAAGTACACATTTAATAACTGTTGCAAAGTGTAACAGAAAATCTGTTGTGCAACTACCACTGTATCTCTTCTCGCAATATGTAATTTGTTTTTACAAGGGCAGCTACACATGCAATAATTATTGCAAATTGCAACAGCAGATCTATTGTGTAATTTCTACTTTACTACTTTTGGCATTATTAAATGTGTTCTTACAAGTGTACAGTAACTACATATGAATGCAGGTTTTGTGCACTGTTTCAACAGCCTATGTCTATCTGACATTTATTTAAAGGGTAATCACACAGAAAAACTTAAAAAGTACAATCACAGTGTTAACCAAATGTGATTACAATGTAACTTCAGTCTGCTACACTTACATGCACTGACTAGAAACTCTTTAGATGATGTTCCATGTCAGTATTCCATGTTTTCATGAACTTACAGGTTAATAAACATGCAGTCTAATATTGTGAATTGATTTATAACTATACACAAAAAGATTTCATTTTCATAATTACTCATTGGTGTTGTAACAATATTGTGGCTAAGAAATAATGGTATTGTTTTCACAGTTACTGCCTAGGTAACATGTATTTGCAAGTGTGCACACTTATATTTACCAAATGTCAGTACTGTAGCTGTGATATAAGTTCTCGTTCAGAAATCAGTCCCTCATGAACCTACTGCTTACTAAACATATAATCTAATAATGGACCCTATTCACATTTTCACAATTGTCTGCTGTCCTGCCTTTTCACAATTCCCCACTCCACACAGAGTGCAGGATCCAATCTGCTGGTGGGCAGCCCATCTGATTGGATGACTGCTGTTGATCGCCAGGCCTGGGTATACACATTTGACACATTCCCTGCTGCCTATGTGAATAGGGACCAATATAAGTCTGCATGTTTAGTAAGTAATAAGTTCAAGAGGGACTTATTTCTGAATGAGAACTTACATCACGCCACAGTACTGAGATTTGGTAAATGTGTGTGTGCATTCTTGCAAATACATGTCACCTAGGCAATTTACTGTGAAAACAATATAACTATTTCTTAGCCACAATATTGTTACAATGCCAATTAGTAATTATGGAAACAAAATATTTTTCTGTACAGTTATATATCGATTGACAATATTAGACTGCATGTTTATTAATTTTGTAAGTTCATGAAAAACTGGAATACAGACATTGAACATCATCTAAAGAGTTGCCAGTCAGTGCATTCAAATATAGCAGACTGAAGTTACATTGTAATCATAATTTAGTTACCATTCTAATTACACTTTTAAGTTTTTTCTGTGTGATTACCATTTAATAAAATGTCAGATAGTCATAGAGTGTTGAAACAGTGCACAAGACCTGCATTCATATGTAATTGCACTTGTAAGAGCAAATTTACCAACGCCAAAATTAGTAACATAGTAATAACACAATAGATTTGCTGCTACAATTTGCAATAACTATTACATAAGTAATTTCCCTTGTAAGAACAAATTACTTAATACCAGAAGAGATACAGTGATAGTTGCACAATATATTTTCTGTTACACTTTGCAACAGCTATTAAATGTGTAGTTACACTTGTCAGAATTAATTGACTTGTGCCAAAGGGGAGAAATTAGTTGCACGTGTAACTATTTATTCATGCAAATTGTGTAACTATCCAACATGCAATTGTGAAACTAATTAACAACTACATAATAGTTACATGTAACTGCACAGTACTTACAGTGCAGTTACAGTGTAGTTATACAGTGTAGTTAAGGACACTTAAAATAAAGTGTTACCAACTGCCAATTTTAATTCTTAAAATGAACCAAACTAGGGGGATGTTGCTGTACAACAAGTATCTTTTCTCTCTCTCACCGATGCTTCCTATCTACTCAAAATGAGTAGTATCCTTTGACCAAACTTCAAGAAAACATGCAATCAACATTCCTGGTGATGGCATCAACAAAACAAAGCACAAATGAAGTAGTATCAACTGCAGTTTGGCACCACAGACAAGGCACTTAAACCACCCCAAACCAGGGCCCATGCAGGAAGCATTGCAGCTGAAAAAAGTGGCGACAGTGGAGGAGGCAGGAGAGCAGACCAACTCACTTGGGATCTTAATCATCACCATGTATAGTTAAATGAGGGCCAGGTTTACTAACATAAACATTCAGATGGACCACTGACAGTCTCTCATTGAGGCTTTGAGTGAGACATCAGTGTCACACTCTTCATGGCTCACTGAGGCAGACAGCAGGGTAAGCACCACAGAGAATTAGATGTCAGAGTTACTCAAAGAGTGAAGATAGATGATCAGGAGAATCAGGCATGTAGGAAGAATGTGCAGAAAACTGGTGTGCCCAAGGAGCTAGAAGACCATCATCCAGAACCCTTTATAACCAAATGGCTCATTGAGAAACTGTAACTCAGCACAGTGGAGTGGCCATTTGAGGTAGAAAGGGTGTTCTGAACCCTAGCAGGGAGACATAGGCTGGGGGAGAGGTCAAGACACTTTCTCATAAAATTCAATAGATGGCAAAATAAAGAGGAGGTTTTCCAGGCTGCCAGATTGAAAGGGCTCATCAACCTATAAAATGGGAGAGTGCCAATCATTCCAGACTATAGCTGTGACCTCCAGAGGGAAAGAAAAAAAAATTACCAGGTTGAAGATGAAGCTCTGCCAACTGGGATGGCCCCACCATCACCTCTGTCCCTCCAAGCTGTGCCTCTCCAAGCCAGGCCAGCCACTAAGAATCTTCAGCACAATCTCTGAGGCTAAGAATTACCTGAAATGGGAGGAGGCAGCAGCAGAGAGCCACTCATCAGTTCAAGCTACATCAGCAGCAAAATGAAGGAATGGCAACCAACTGTCTGGTCAGTATGAAGGTACTCTTTATTTTTTTACTTGATATAGGATGGTGAGGTATCCCCTAGGGCCATTCTCTCTTCCCCAACCTCCCCAGCACATGAGGATGCACAAGCCTCAAGAAACTAGTGAGGGAGGCATGGCTGGAACTGCTTATGGAACATGTCTTCAATGATAGACTGATAGAAATCCTTGATCATTAGAGCAGCAAGACTGTACTTAAAACAGCATTTGCCTAGAGCTTAGACATCTTTGTGTATCTATTAGATGTGAGAAATTTCAGTCAGCCATTGGAGGTGCCATGGGGAGGGAGTAGCCTTGGCTATGAGGGAGGGACTGCAGACTGACACCCACAGAGGACTGAGCCTGAACTTGTTAATGCTGTGGCTCACTCTGAGGTCCTCACATATGGGCACTAACTCAACACAATAAGAAAACTCGGCCAGCTAGTTGAGATGAGTACTAGAAAGCTTTCTTCTATAAGCAGGAGGATCTGCATGATCTGCACCAGGACACTAACATGAACGCATGGTTAAAAGACTGCCTTTGAAAAGTTTTAAAATTTAAATTATGGTATTCAGTGTTATGCTATGCCTGAAAAGATGATAGCTGTTTGTTTTTTGAAGTTTGGGGGGAGCCGTGGGAGGTCTAGGAGTGCTCAGGATGGAGCTACAATGCACTGCAGGTTCTGCACAGCAGTTTGAGCTGCAACTGGTGGCTTCCATGTTGAGAGGATAGAGCCATCAGTTCGCACAGAACTATCACAACCATCAGCGGGTGGGGTGTGTGTGACCATGCAGACCCAACTGGACCCTTGACATTTGCCACAATTAACTCTGTGTGCATGGTCCATGGAAGAGAGTAAGTAGCTTGTAAGCTCATGGCTAACTGACCCTATGGGAGAAAGTGTACCTTTTTGGACAACTATATAATAGAAGGGAGATGGGTGTGCCCCAAGCACTCATGGAGTCTGTCCACCAAATGTGGGGGGAGCTGGGTGTTCTCATTTTGGGAGGACTCCCAAGGGAGAATGGGGAAGGGAAAGGGGATGGGGAAGGGGCAGGTGAGTCTTTTGAGTTGTGTAAAGCTCAGCCTCAGGTAAAAGGCTACAGTGCAGGGAAGAGAAGATCAACAGGTGCCACAACAGATATTGCAATCAGGTGGTATAGCTCAGGGCTAACAGATATTTACTTATGTATCTCTGGTTAACCTTTTATAGGTACACCATGCATGTGTAAGCTAATGTGATTAAAGCAGTTCATAATTCGGAATTTGGGAGGGTCATTTTTGCTCATGCCCCTGAAGACAGCCACAGGAAAAGAGATCTCATTATGTTCCTTCTATTGTCCAGACTATGACACAGAGAAGTTCTACACCTAACTGGCAGTGGAAATATCACAGTTACCAGGAGAATGGGATGTGGTGGAAATTCCAATGGTGTGCTTGACTGGATCCTGGACCACTCCTCAAAGCAATCATACAGACCCCCAAAGAGTTCTAGAGCACTGAAACCTCATACAGAACAACACAGACTGGTAGATGTATGGATGATTGAAAATCCTTCAGTAAGGGATCATACATATTATTCACATGCCCATGGCACTTGTGTCAGAAATGACTTCACGCTGGCCAGCTGGGGGTTTGATTTGGAGAGCAGAGAGGTTAGTCATCGACTGATGACTGTTTCCAACTACGCACTCATTATCTTCTACACAGATGGACTAACAGGAGAGGGGATGCACAGAAGCAATAGAGACTAGACTCCACATTAGTGCAAGATGCAAGCTTCAGGGACCAGGTGACTAATATGATTGAGGAGCTTCTGAGGTACAACAGGGAGGGGGATACTTCTGAAGCTATATGTTGGGACATCCTAAAAGCTACATTCCCAAGGGAAAACATTTCATACTTCCACCATCAGAACAAACTCCTTAAAGGGAAGTTAGCAGAGTTGGATAAAATGGCATGGGGTCATAATGTTGTGGGAAAAACCATGAACCTCAACAATGCCGCACACAAAGCAATGTGCGGCAACATAACATTAGCACAATATGCCGACCAGTGCACACAGAGCACACACCGCAGCAACAGCTTCGCCCCACCCCACACCCACGGGACTAATTATAATCAAGTCCAGGGAGTCGTGGAAGTCAGGGGTAAAAACAAAAACTCGGGTTGGAAAAATCTTTGTTTTTCAGGCCAAAAAATGCTGCAGCAGAGTGGGACCTGGGAAGAACTGAACCGCAGTCCCAGGTCCCCAATGCTGTTAGAGGCAGGTGCTCTAGCCACTCCACAATGGAAGTAGCTCAGCCAGGCACCCCCCGATGGCATCCTTCTCCTTCCCTGATGGCAGCCTACAGCAACTGGGGTAGCGGTTTCCACTGCATGCTGTTTGTTTGTTTATTTTTATCCTGTATAACCAGTGAACATAATATGCCCATTTTCACTGGTGCCCAGTCACAATATAATTACAATACAATATATAATGCAAAGCATACAAAATCATACAAAAGATGGATCAATTAAAACAACAGCATTTAGCTTCATTTGACATCAATTTTGCTAGAACACTCTTAAATAATGAAATACACTTTGCAATATTACAAGGCAAATCATTGTATAATTTAACTGCATAATACTGTAGTGAATTTTGAGACATTGTACTTTTATAAAAGGGAATTTGAAATTTAAAGCTAACCTGTGACCTTGTCCTAAAAGAATTTAAAATCCTTGTTGCTGTAGAGCCATTAGTGCTTCTTGCAGTGTTGTGTTACATGCACGGTTTTATCCATGCTATCTTATCCTGGTACCAGATAAAACCATACCTAGTAGTGGGGCTGCCCACAGGAAAAACCCATGGCCACGCTATTCAGTGTCTTCAACAAGTAAAGACTGATTATGACATACTAAACACCAACATTTTAGAAGGACAAATCATGAACGCTAGGGTAAGTGCTTACTTTGAGGAGCACAGAGCAGGAAAATGGCTGGCATGGCAGCTTAAAGCCACAACTGGGGCTACTATTGTTACCAAGATCTGGAGGGTGGGCCACCGCAGCACCACAAGAAATTGAGGATGAATTTTGCAGCTCCTACCAGAAGTTCTACTCTTCAGATTGCAAAGGGGGGGGGTGGAACATAAATATGGAAACATTCTTTAAAAAAAGTCCTGGTACAGAACTCTCCATGAACAGAGAGAGAGAGATGTTGGCCATGAAGGAGTACTGGCTGTGCTGGTTACTTTTTTTGGAGCACCACTCCTTGGGTATTGGGAAGAGGAGAGTTCAATAATGATACTGGCAGGTTGGGAGGACAAGGAGAATACTTATTCTGTGTGGCACAAACAAGTGCTTTTTCTCAAAATAACACAGCAGCTGCCCATGGTGGTGGGTGGGTTGTGCCAGTTATCCACTATGGGACAGAAAATAATATTTAACATATTGGGAGGGTGCTTGGGTAGATGAGGGTGACATCAGGTGCAAACAGTGGGTAGGAAAATGGGTTAAATGTTTAATGACTGTGTGGGACACTGAGCAAAGCAGGGGTAGGAGAAGTGTGCTCTTGGAGTTTTTTTTTAAAGGTAGAGGGATTGTTTAACCAGGAAAGGCACACTAAGCCATAGCTTGTTTTCAGGTGCAACCTGGGAGCACAAGGAAATTAAATGGCTTGCTCAGGGTCACACAGTATGCAAGTGGGGGCTGATGGGATTCAAACCCAGGTCTCCAGGTTTGTAGCTCAGCATCCCTTAATCACTACAGTATAGATAATTGTTTTTAACCAATTTTAGGAGTTTCTGGGTACTTACAATTTACTAACTCTGTCAGTGTGGTTTTTGTGATAATCACAACATGCTCAGAGCTGTGCTTGAAGTCACTAATGATCTTCACAGGGACTTGGGCATTGGAGACATGGCTGGTGCACTCTATCTAGATCTTTCCAACAGCATATACCACGGTGACCTGTTTGCCAAGCTATAGGCTGTTGGTCTGTCTGTATCACCTCATCCTGGTTACAGAATTTCCTGACCTGCAAATCGTCATCAGTTTTTTTGAATTCTATTTCCTTTCCACTAGGGCTGGACAAAATTTAAAAAGTTTTGATTTTGTAGAATCATTACAAAATACCACAAAATGTTGTACAATTTGTGAAATGTTCTGAATTTTTCAGAAATTATTTAATTGGTCATAACTCAGTCAGTACTACAGCTACAGATAGGGTGGTTGGTATGTTCATTGTCTGGAAGGGGCCCTAACAAGATTTCAAGTTTTATGACATTTGGATTAGGAGCAGGGAAGTTAAAGGTGCTGAAGGTCTGGCAATGTATGATTCATGTGAACATTTCTGAAACTATTAACATGCTAACAACTTGTCAACCTTTGGAGCTAGATAATTGAACATTTTTAATTGCATACTTTCCTAAAACAATCATGCAAACTGCAAACTAGAGAAATAATTCATTGTGTAAATTGTAAGTTACAGGAGTTCAACTTTTCACAATTTAATTATTTGTTAAATTGTGTAAGAATTTTCAAAATATTTGGATGTTTATAGCTCTACTGCTATTGAAGGTATGCATTAAAGATTTAGCATGCATACCAAAGTAAATATGTCCTGAAAATCTAAGTAAGCTGGTAAAATGTGATTTAGTAGGTTAAAAATTATTGTTTATACTTTATAAAATGCTAATTGACAAAATGTGCTCAAAAAGTCATGAATGTATAAAGGAAATGTGACTAGAATTCCTCTTGTGGAATTTAACTTTCACAAAGTCCTTGTCCCCTCTGAATCACCTTACTCGCACTAGCATTTTGGCCCTGCAATAGTCCTCCAACACTCCTGTGACAGTGATGCCCAGAATCATGCTCCATCATGACTAAAGATATCCAGATACTTCTATCACAATGGCCTAAGTCACAACTAGTTGTAAAGCTGGAAGCTGGGTGTCACTTGGTGCCGCCGTTTTCAAATAGTAAAAATATACATTGTTATTTACAGGGTTGTGAAAGAGTCAGAAGGTGGCATTGTACAGAAACAATGCTGCACGTGCATGTGCTTCCACAAATCATTAAGTCAGTGAGCTCTTGTGATTATCTGGCATATTGCAAGAATTTAGGGTCGTGCGTAGTGATGCCCATGGCTATTCTTCGTGGTTTGTCACTTAAGATATTGATCTGACACTTGGCATCACTATACTTTTACTACAGAGCCTCCTATGAAGGCTACCTTGTTGCCAATTTACCTAGCGTTTGCCTTCCCCTACAATAAAAGCTCAAATGTATGACTGGACAAAATGTCCATGGCTTCAGCAGAAGTTCAAAAATGGGGAGGGGGGGGCATAAATGATGATAGACAGTTGTTCATATGCATTGGGGTGGATTCACATTAAAAAATCTGACTTCATTTCCCATGGACCCACTGAGTTTACTAGGTATCCTGCACGTACGTGTCTTTGACAAAAGAATCACAACATCCACACTTTCACAAATGCTCATGAGATTCAACTTTAATTACTGATGTTATTTTGGAATCTTTGGCTGCTTATAACTTTGCCAGCCTTTGAATAACAGATAAGAGAGATGACACGCACAGCCTCTTTTTTCCATATATTTTTTTCTCCCAGGCAGAAGATTGTCTCTCAGGGATATGCCCCGTTCACTGGGATATGCCCTGATAAGACTGAACCCAACCATCATTCAGTTGGTTACTGGGTTTTTCTCCAACATTTTTTCCTTCCCTTCTCCCCTGGTGGGGGCAGTGCCTCTGCCAGCCTCACACAGCCACAGTTTCCCCTATGGCAGGAGCAACCCCCCTGGTCCAGCTGCTGGAGTTGCTGTATTGGTGAAACCTGTCGCCAACCCTCCCCAGCTAACACAAGCTGCTGAGCACAAGCTGTCTCAGCCATGGCCTGCCTCTTGATGTGACTTCTTGGGCTCACTTCCAAACCCAAGTCATCAGTATGGCAGCATGATAGTCTACTGCTAGACCATTGGGTGGTTTTAAAGACTAATATTTAGGATCAACAAACCTGACAAAACTGATAATATTATGTTCTTTACTTTTAAAGTTAGAGGGGCTTAAAATTCTGCAGTTTACATAGTTACAAAATGAATTTTAAATATTTCTGAAAGTTTGGAGGCTTATAAGTCAGGCACCTTTAGAGACAGAGGCCCTGATTCTACAAGCTTGGTGCAAGTTGCTGCCAAACGTGACTTGTGCCAAACGCAGTTGTGACATGGACCCTGTGCCCTATTCTAGAAGAGGAAGGGTCCCTGCAGCTAAGTCCCACAACTTGCAACATGCGTAAAGGTATGCCAACCTATGGGCATACCTGAGGGGCATGTCACAAGTCACAGCCCCCCCAAGCAAGCGTAAGTGACCCCCCAAAACCCTGCAGGGCAGCTGTGTCCCCCCATCCAGTCCCTGACCCAATGTTCTGCTGCAAATGTATAATTATTCAATACCCCCAAGAGATCTGGTAGTCTAGTGGCCTCCCACCCATCCCACCTAGCAGTGCCAGTCCACCTGCATCCCCCCAACCCATCCCCAGCTGGTGACTGGCACAGACCACCTCTCACCTCCACGGCCAGCCACCAACTGAGCACCACATGAGCACTTACTATACAGACTACTCATTCATTTCTGAGCGCATCTTTATGGTAAATGCTCATGCAGTGCTCAGTCAACGGCTGGCCATGGAGGTGAGAGGTGGGCTGTTGCAGTCGCCGGATGGGGATGGGTGGGGACTGACTGGCACTGCTGGGTGGGTGGAGGGGGGCCACTGACTACCAGGGATCTTGGGGGTTCTAATATTTACACAGTTGTGGCAACATATCGGTTGGAGCATGGTTTGGGGGCAGCCACCTGCAGGGCACTAGTGTTGTGGGGTTGGTGGCATGATGTATGCAGGCTATTCTGCAGGGCATTGAGGGTTTGGGGGTTCTGGGGCTGGGGGGCAAGATGCCCAGCTGGGCACATCTGCTGTAGGGGATCAGGGGCTGGGGGGTTGTGGGCTGCCCCATGGGGCACCGATGGGGGTGTTCTGGGCATCGGGGGGATATCCTGGAGTGGGTGCAGTGGGTCACCAGAACCCCGGAGGACATATGTACAGTCACACCTGCTAAATATTGGTGTAACTTATGTTGCTGGTTCTCCTCCGAGGGTTCTTGTAGAATCCTGACATTGGGGACTTTGTTGCTGCCCTACTAGAATAGGGTGCAACCGCTGCTGTAAACCCCCTAGCACCATGTTGGTGGGGTTTATGCTAAACTGCTGGCGTAACTTTGAAAAGTTTTTGCAGAATCTCCTACGAGCAACCGTTAGGGTAACTTGCTACTTGCACCATTCTTTTTGGCACAAGTGCTGTTATGCCAGGCGTAACTGTTCTAGAATCGGGCCTAGAGATCTGAAACTTGGTACAAGTCTGTATGGACTTTGGCAAAGTCATCATAACATACATCATTTAATGCAATTGGGACAAATACTTTTTAAATTAGATGGAAATAACAGAAATCGCAATTTTGGCAAGATTTCATGAAATGTTCAAGAACATTTCATAACATTTTATGGAAATGAAATCAGAATTTCACCAGAATGTTACTGTTGTAAGATAAATTTTACCCAGCCTTACCCTCCAATCAGCATAATTATTGTCAGAGTTCCCAAAGGATCAGTCCTGGGGCCTATGTTGTTTAGTTTTTCCTTGAAAGAGCTTATTGATAATGGGGCCTATGCTCCAACGGGTGGGATTTATGTGTGTGATGCATGCATCCCACCCACGCAGCTATGCACCAGCATACAGGTATGCACTGGCGGCATTCACCACCGCTAGCAACCTGTCCGTGGCCCTGACCCCCCCCCGGTATGCAGCTCTGCACAGGGTGGGTGTAGGCAGAGTTGTGAACCCAGCCGGGCATCCAATCGGATGCCCGGCATGGGTCCTACAGTGGATCCCTTACTTGGGGGGGGCGCACACTGGCAGCATGCCCCGTAGATATCTGAGGGTCAGCAGCTGTGGTGGGTGGAATGTGGCAATGCTGCTAGCCCTCCTATGGCACTGCAATGGTGTAGTGGAAGGGGGGGCATGTTGGGTTACGGAGGGGGAACAGTGCCACCAGTAGCAGAGGTACACTTGTGTTGCCTCCAAGGAGGGTGGGTGCTGCAGCCCTGTGCCAGTGCCCCCCCATCGGGGTATGGGTATTGGGGGTCTGCCACACTCAGCACTGTGTGCTGGGGTGAGTGGGTGGCATCCAACAGCCGTATATTGTGGCCCCAGAGTGTTGTTGGGCTGTCTGCCCTGTTGTGCTGTGTGTCCTGGGGTGTGCATGGGGCATGTAGAGGGTTTATGGCAGGGTTCTCCCTGGTGTACCCTGTTCCACCCTACATACCCCCGTGGTCAGCACTATGCACCTTTGTGCATGGTATGTAGTGATGGCCCAACCCTCACCTGCCCCCAGCGCGTTGGTCTCTGCATGACTGGGGGATCAGGTATGTATGTGCTGAGTGCCCCATGTGGTGCTTCCTATGCAGGGGATGCAATGAGTGTGGGGTGTCTCCACACCTCATATTCGTGGTGTGGAGGAGCTCTGCTTCTTAGATCATAGTCCCCATAGTGCATAACTCTGAATCCTGTATTATCATGTATGTGTATGATATTGCATTGTACAGAAGGGTATCTAATATCAGTGACACAACCAGATACTTGCAGCCTGACTTTGAACTGGTACAATGGTTGTTAAAAATGGCTTAGTACTGAATGTTGGTAAAACCAATTATATGCACGTTAGTACAAAAACAAAAATAAATAAATAAATAAATAAAGGCTTTAACCCTTCTAAATTAATTAATGATTAAGATCTCCTTTGTGGGGAGCGAGAGGAAAATTTCCAAATACCTCAGTTTTACCATAGACCAGACTCTTTTTCAAAGAACATATCTCCACATGGGTCAAGTCACTACAATCTCATCTTGGCCAGCTTTATATGCTAAAAAATAGTTTCACCGCACATTCCAAAAAAGTCCTGACTCAGTCCTTAAGCTTGTTCTTAGTGGACTATAGATTCAATTTTATACCTTAGCCAATGTCACAGACCTGCAAAGAGTAAATATGCTATACAATTCCATATGCAGATCTGCTGCCTTCAGTCCCAGATTTTTACATTAACACACCCTTTACAAATCCCTTCTTTTGAGTTACACATTACTTATGTCATCCTCATTAGTTTTAGATGTTTCCTAAAAGGTTCTATTAGATTTTTATTCTTGGCTGATGCTGGCCCTAATACTGGTTCCCCAAGTACTAGGTCTGCTCTCACTCAGTTCATAAGACTCCCACTCTTCCATTCCTCCCTGGGCCAGTATTCATTTATTTATAAAGTCATTACATCCTGGAACAGTTTACCTGCCTCGCTACGCTATGTCAGTTCACAGAGAATGTTTAACTTGGTGTTAAAAAATATTGTTTGGATTTGTCATTCTGCAAGTGTAATGTTACCTGATTAATGTGTACTGTGTTGAATTGTATTCTCAATGTGCATGTGTAATGTTAACTGATTACTACTGTATGTACTCTGATCTACTGCATATTTACTATGTTGTGTGATGTATTGCATATTTTTCCTATATTAATGACTTTGCTTACATTTTGAGGTCCTGCCACTCAAGCAAATAAGAGCCTCTCCAAAGTAATGGTGCACTTATAAAGACACAGACAGTACAAGGAAGAAATGTGCACAGCACCCACCTCCCCCCCAAAAAAAAGTGCACTGTCCCCACTTATTCAAGTTTCAGTTACAGGCTTCATTCTAGACACCCTAATACAAACAAAAAAAAAACAGCAACAGTGATGTGTCACACACTCCAATGTTTCACTTCAATAAGCTTTCTCAAGAGAATGGGCAACCCTGCTCTCTACCACTTTTTATGCACCTCACAAGAGCAAAATGCAATGACATTTTTTTAAAGTGACAGCTACTAACCAGAGATCTTGAATTCATGTAAATGTTCACATGGGAAAATACATTAGTGATGAAAATTTTGTTTTAAAAACACAGCAATTACAGATCCTGGTACCAGGAGAGAAGACATACAGCAGCTTTAAACGTGATGCCTAAATTGCATAAAATAATTTGTACATATTATAAGATTACATAAATTGCACAATGCCAAATAGCAGCATTAAAAATATCAATATAGTGCTACATAGAGAGAAATATCCATGAGTTCTAAATACACATGAAGGCTCCATTCCAAAACAGATATAGACTGGCTCGTCTTGTGGACCCTGTTGCAGGTGAGAACCAATCTGGCCATTTTTTTGTGTGCATAAGCAGAATTTTTCTGGAGCACTTTCGAAGATGAAATATGTACTGACCCAAAACCTGAAAGACAAGGTAAGTCAACAAAAGTGAGATGTTCAATAGACATATAGATGTGCAGAATTACCCTTCAAAACACATACCACCAGAAATGGGAAAATGCAGATGTGGCCAAAATTCAATACTAAAGGATAAACTAGTCATTAAAGGGGGAGTTAGATTGGGGGAGGCCCCGTACTAAAAAAGAAAATTAATTTATGCTTACTTGAAAAAAAAACACTACTACTATAAAGTATTACTATTGGAGACAAATGTTCTTGCCAAAAGTGGTACCAGTTCTAAATGATCATTTAAACCTGTCCATTTTGTTGCTTCCATTTTAAAGAACCAGATGTTTTGGAATCCGTTTTTTACCTATTTAAAGCCTAGAACTGGAATAGGCTGAAGTTCCTAACATATACCCTTTGGTGAACTCAACTTGGATTCCCTTCAAGCTATATAATGTATGACCTGTTTAATCTAGAATATTAATACCGTGGTAGACACAGTGGCCCAGATATTCAAACTGCGCCAGGTTGTGGCGCAAGCTCGCTGCAGCTCAACTTTGCTGCGTGCAGGGTAGTGGCCTGGCGACATTCAACAGAGCTGCGCTTATGGCACAGCAGCTTTGAATATCGCACTGGTTACTCTCCACTGTGCATGGCAGACAGTGGCACTGCGCCAGCACAAGTGGCCAGAGTGGAGCATGGAGATGCGCTTGGCGCAGTGCCATTGCGCCATGCACAGCACCTGCAATATTCAAAAGGGGACATGCAAATGGGGCCATAATTTATGCAAGGCACACAGGGGGCCATTTGCATCTCATTATGGCCCCATTTGCATGCCATTAGCATGCAGGTGCACCGATCCCCGACGACTTACGCCTCGTGCCCTGCCAGGCAGCAGCCATCGGGGACCGACGCCCCCTGCAGCCCGATCATGGGCATTCGTGTAAAAGAAACCCCCCCCGTCCAATATCCCTGGTGGTCTAGTGGACCTCTATGTGCCTGATCGCGGGCATTTGTCTTGAAGAATAAGCTCCCCGTCCTATATCCCTGGTGGTCCAGTGGACCTCTATGTACCCGATCGCAGACATTTGTCTTGAAGATTAAGCCCCCGTCTTTATCCCTGGTCATCCAGTGGACCGCACTCAGCCTGATCACGGGCATCAGTAATATAACCCCCACCCACGTCCAATATCCCTGGTGGTCCAGTGGACCGATCGCTGCCCGATCACGGGCATCTGTAAATTATAAAATACCCCTACTACCCTGGTGGTCTAGTGTACCTCCCTCCCCACCCATCCACTGAACCCCACCGCCCCGCTCCCCCCTGTCAGCCGGCGGGCGGCAGCACTCCTACCCACCTGCTGCCCTCGCCACGACGACAGACGGTAGGGTGCACGCCCATTGGTTCACAGCGTGAGCCAATGGGTGTGCAGCCCATACCTATACTACTCAGTCCAGATATATGAATGAATTCAATTTTTTCAGTTTAAATATTGCGCCGGGGTGCATCAGTGGGCTGTGCATGGCGCAACACTGTTGCGCCATGTGCAACCCTTTTGAATATCTGGCCAGTATATTTTATGTATATATTAGATTCGTTTTTGCCTGGTCCTTTGTTAGTTTTCTGTTTCCTTTTGCCTACAGGTGAAGAGAATACACCTTGGGAGGCTGGTGTTCAGTGCATCCTAGAGATGCTTCATGACAGATTTATTTTGTAACTTGCACGCCTGGTAGGTGTTTTTTCCTTCTTCTGTCTTTTACTTATGGCAGTCCATCACAATCAGTATGTGAATGTATTACTCAATTTGTCTCTTACCTGTATGGGCTTATATTGCTGAACGTATGAGAAAACTGTAATTGTGAGTGCAATCTTTGTTTTGTATGTTGAAAAACTAATAAACATTATTAACAATAAAAGAAACAGATGTTTTTCCTTTTTGCAAGTTTCAGGGCCTAACTTGACAGTCTCTATGACAGTAAACCTAATCTAGTGACTAGTAATGTCTCTTGATGTATTCACGTGAGCAGCAAGGATATTTTCAGTATTACTGGAGGCAGTGGCCCTGATATGGTTACCATTGCTCTCGTTAAATTAACTTTCTTTTACTCTTGCCCATGTAATGCACTCCACAGCTGCATTAAGGCATGTAGATCACATAATTGGTGTCATATATTATCAAATCTTGAATGTGAAGGACCTTGTGTTCCTCAGAGTTTATGAAAGCAGTAGTTTCCTTCACCACCTTACAGTACATACACTGCTTGCACTGCTTACAAGCTTTAGATGCTGTAGGACACCAAGTGTCTCATTTCTATGCAGGCTGCACTTATCCTCTGAGGTCCCAGATATATGTGCTACCAAAGATCCACAAAACTCTTGTGGACCCCCCAGGGAGGCCAATCATTTGAGGGGTTGGATCAGTGGTTTCCCCTAGGGGGTGGTTGAGGGGTCAGTGTATGGTTGGGTGTGGGGGACCCACTAGGGTATGCTGAATCTGGTAAACCACGTGACTGGGGGTGGTGAGAACTACTAGACCACCAGGGCATACTGATTCTTGTAAACCAGGATTTCAAGGCGTAGGGGAACCTGCAGACCACCAGGGCATACTGATTCCTGTAATCTTGCAGATTGAGGGGTGTGGGGACCACTGTACCACCACGGATTGTTTTTTTGGTGGATGGGGGCACTAAGGTTCTGCTGTGTCACATGCAAATGAGCCCATAATGGTGGGGCCTGGCATTATTCTGTTATAGGCAAATCTATCTTTTGTAGGTCATCAGCAGCCCTGGTCCATGTTGACACAGCACAAATCCACTTAGATTTGTGCCAACATGGCCTGAAAATCAGTCAGAGAGTGTCTATCCATGGCTGAGTTCAGAGCCGGTCATGAGCAATCGCAAGCACGGTGCAAACTGATGCACTGAGATTGCATCCGGCTCTGAATATAGGGAACTTACTGTTTTTTTCACTTACAGCAGTTTGCAAACAGCTGACTTTTTCTAATTTCATCCCACTAATGCATTCAGTGCCCTTTTGCAACCCAGTCTTAAATCCTTGCCTGTGTAGATGAGTGCAGCACTCTTCTGTGACACCACCCATACATCCTTGCATACTACATTGCAGTGTCAGTGGCTCAGTAGGTAGCACACTTGCCTCTGAGGCCAGAAGATCAGAGTGCTGTGGGTTCAGTTCCCACATTTAGCACTTGGATTAATATTCCAGTACTGACACTGTAGTGCAGCATGAGAGGGGTGCTGCACTTCTGAGGTGCTGTCTTTTCGGATGAGACATTAAACTGAGGTCCCATCTGCCTGGATTGGTGGTAGTTCAGGTGGATGTTTAAGATCCCATGGCACTTATCGAAAAAAGTGTAGGGAAATTTCCCCGGTGTCCTGGCCAAATTTCCCTCATTCACTAAAAGTACCACCAACAGCTTAATCTGATTCAAGGTCAGTTGGCATTCGTCTGTATCCCCCTACCCCCGGGCCGTTCCTGAAAATAGGCAGGATTTGTCTAGTGTACTTACCCAGTCAACAAAAACTAAATAAATAAAATCCTGCAACTCTGTTGATGAGTCTGGCACTCTTCTGTGACACAGCTCTTACATCCTGGCACTCTGTTGGTGAGCGTGGCATTCTTCTGTGACACCACACTTACATCTTGGAACACTGTTGATGAGTCTGGCACTCTTCTGTGACACCACCCTTATATCCTGGTACACTATTGATGAGCGCTCAGATTAGATTGCACTCAAAATCTCAATAATTTGCTAACACGATAAATCATCAGCAGTACAATATTATTATATATGAGGCTAGTGCCCATAGGGTCCTTAAAATTATGAACAGAGTTAGCATACAGTCCACATTCAGAATTCCAAATATTTAAACATTTAGTCTCCAGTGCTGGTTCCATGTTACTACAGCTTCTCAATATGGGTGCACATCAAAACAGTGACTTAATAATACTGTGTGCAATAATAGCACTACCTCAGTGAAGTGACAAACAATAACAGAGACTGAAACCATCACACATGGAGTTGTGATGGCTTCTGACTTCTAAGGGATTCTACAGACATCCTTGCTCCTCTTTCCACAACTGTAGGGGAGTTCTCTGCCATGCCATACCTATTTAACCACTACTCTATAGGTGTGCACACTCAGTCATATATTATTCATGCAGGGAGCTATGCTCCCCCACCCTTCCATCTCTAGGATTCCAACTTTGAGTAACACCTAGATAGTGTGTGTATCAGTTACCCGTAATTGCTCATTCCTACCATGTGCTGTTATGTAGCAGTCACTGTTAATGGGATTGCCCATCTGGGATTGCTCATTTGTGTGTGCTATTTAATCCTCGTTATTATTACATGATACCTCCAGGGTTAATGTTGCAGAAATATTTAAATTTTCAAACAGAAGTGCAGAGCCACCACGTGCCTCTGGACGGCTTAGTTGGAGCTGAAGCACCAGGAAAGCTAGTACTATACTGCTCTGCACTTTTCTTTCAAAATTGCAATCTTTTTGCAACACTGGCATTGGAGACTAAATGTGTAAAAAAACTGCAATACTGAATGTTGACTATATGCTAAACCTATTCATCACTTTGGTGACCCTATGGGCACTATCCTTGAGTATAATAAGCAAATTATTGGTATTATGAGTGCAATCCAAAATGTATTCTTGTAGCTATTTGGGTTAGCCACCCAGGATTTGCCCCCCCCCCCATGAAGCTGATCTCTTTACTCTAATATACTCTGAAGATAATTTTGGCACTCCTCACATGCTGGCACTCTGTTGATGAGTGTGGCACTCTTCTGTGACACCACCTTTATAACCTTGCACTCTGTTTTGAGTCTGGCAGTCTTCTGTGACACCACCCTTAAATTCTGGCACTCTGCTGGTGAGTACAGCACTCTTCAGAGACACAACGCTTACATCCTGACACTGGAGTTCATACTGGCAATAACTTGATCTATTGGTCCCTGTGACCGGGTCCAGCCCCACCCTCTCCCCAGAGCACAGCTGTGTAATCAAGCCTAATGGATCAGAATTTTTATGTCTTTAGCACTACATTTGGAGATCATAGGTAAGAAACTAGAGAAAAAAAAGGAAAAAAAGAAGAAAATGAATAACAAATGAATGCTGCTCTAGATGTGGATCATTTAGGTCACACAAATTGTATTGTTTGCACAAGGGGCACAAAATGCAAAATCAGCAACTCCTCCATTTATGTAGCAACATAGTTATGTCACTACTATGGCACAACTGAGTTTCTCAGTGTATGGATTTCCACACACAATCACACATACCCAAACACTACATAGAGAATAGCTAACCCCCAAATGTGAAGAACAAGGTGGTTCTCACACTGAATAGGTACACACTGATGTTATAAAGTACAAGTACAAAGCTAAAGTGCTCTATGATGGCATTGAACCTATGAGATGTAAGAACAAAGTTTGTTCTTTATACTCTTGGGTTTTTTCTTGTTTTTTTTAATACAAACTTATCATCTCTTTGTCTTGAAGCAGAGCAGTGTTTGAAGTTTCTGGTTCTCAGCTGATATACTGTATCAGCAAACAAAATACCAGTATTTTGTCTAGAAAAAAGTATTAGCTTTTCTCTTTTAAGCAGCTATGACGAGCATCTCCTGCTCGCAGATGCTGCTAATTAATGTTTGCAGTTGTTCTTAGTGTTCTATCATTGAGAACAACTTTTAGAAACACTTGAAAAAGATGTTCAGCATGTGTTACAACATAGCTGAGATCAGCTCTAATCTCAATCCATTTAATTAATAAAAAATCAAAAGAACTGCACCCACCTCCAGTTGGTATCAATTTGCAGAAATGGAGTCATACTTGCCACAGGTTTGCCTGAGTGTGGAATCCTTTTTTCAAAACTCAGCCACCTCTTTCAACATACGAAGTGTTCAGAACAGTGCAGTGTATAGTACATCAACATGCAAATAAAATGCAAAGCAGCATATGTGGGCTAATATGGGCTGACATTCCACATGATGAAGCCTGTCTGAGGATACAGCAGCTACAGTAATAGGAGTGGAAAATTCTGCACTAAGACAACACTTTGGCAAGTATGACTCTATTCCAACAAACTGATTTCAACTGGAAGTGCATGTAATTCTTTTGATTTAATAATTGTGACTGAATAGTATGTGCACCACCGAGGAGCGGTGCAGAGCAGCATCTTCTTTTTACGACACATCAGTCCTTGTGATCTTGAACTCAATTTCTTGTGACATCAATCTCAAACCTATGTACTGTAACCTTAAAGTCATATTTTATCAACTTGAAGTGAGGCACCATCAAACAGTTACAATTATAGCTGGGGCAAGTTGCACTCTATTCAGATATAGCACAATATATCATAATCTGTCAAAGGAAATTCCATTGAATTTAATGTGATTGTTTGTGATATAGTGCAAAAACATTCAAAAATCATGATATTTTACAACTTGGTTGCAACTGTGGTTTACATCACAATGAAATAAATTCATGTTGACACAGTATTAATCCATGCTGCTATAATCTCACTTCCTTTAAATGTGGTCTTACTTTGCACTGACGCAAATTTACCCTTTAAGTTTTGTTTTAAAGTGCTAGCAGAGCCAAAAGTATCAAGCAGAAAATGTTAGTAAGTTTAAATGTAGTCCCATATTACTTTTTACTTCTGATAAGTTTTTTTCTGTGTGCTCAATTGATGATTTTTTTTTTCATATTTAATAAACTTTTTTTAGAAAAAGTGGAGATGCAGAGAAGAGAATAACAGGAACTTCATACATATGCTTAATAGAATATATCTGAGGTTTATACAATAGTGAAAAGAAAAAAGTAAACATGCTCAGATTGGCAATTGATGATTTTCTACCTAATAGTATTGGATGCAATGTGAAAAGCAATGCTTCACCTGGAAGCAGATATATCTAGTTCTGTTCATTCCAGTATATCATACGCATAAGACCTAACTCATTGTTATATCACAAGCCCTGCTACCTGATTGTAACATGTCACAAGTTACCAATCAAGCACCGGGAAATTGATTCTTCTTGGTTACTAGTGATGTCGGTCAATAAAGCCACAATGCTGATGATGTATAGGGAGGACTAGAACTCATTATGTCAGCCTCCAGACAGTGTGCCCTTCTGCACATCACAACTAGTACTATCAGGTAGAAAATCTAAATAATGTATAGTAGAGCTTTGTTCTAGTTAGAAATCCATCCTTTTCAAAATGCTGTTGTACCGTAGTTCAAAGATCATTGAATGTGATTGTACCTTTCTGTGGTAGAAAGCATTCTAGACTCTCTAGAGACTGCACAAGTCAGTTTCACTCGGAAAGAGAAAAAAAAACACAATGCACACATTTCACATAATACTATACATTATAAAAATACAGGATGATCAACTTTATGCATAACCAGTGTGTTCTGCCCCTAGGGGGTTCTGATTCCTACAAACCTCTCAAGCTTCGCTTTTGAGGTCTGAGGGAGTTAGAACCCATCTGTGGCAGAACACACTGGTTGTGCATAGTTGCCCATCAAATATTCTCTATTTAGTTCTAATTAGTGCAACAGAAAAAAAAGCAGAATTTATGAGATAAGAAGTGATATCTGATTACTTTCTGAAATATATTATTTATTCCTAGCAGTACATTAACTGTTTAACAGAAACATCATTAAGAAAAAATATTTGTTTTAGAAAACTGTAAGCCATTTTGGATAATTTGGATAAATTTCAAACTTCTCAGTTATATTGCCATGTTTTTGAGATTTTGCTAACATTTCACTTGTTTGATAGGATCACACATATCAACAATTCTCTTTATAACCAATCTTTTTCAGTGTCAGAAGATATTTAACAAATTCTCTATCAATTGCTTGGCTAACACTGGAAACTAAATCAACTTGTAAATTGGCTTCCAAAATAAAGAAGTCTCATTGATCAAAATATATCATGTGATCGTGCATGAAATTTGTTTCATGCACAGTCATCCTGGTTCTAAATCATATCACCCAATGAGCAAATCAGTCCTCCTACAGCTAGAACTAGCTTCCATCAATCCCCCTACAGCCAGAATTGATCTTCCATCACAAACATGGCTACTACCTTTACATTGTAAAAAAAACCCTTACATTTGGCCCTAAAAATAAAATTACCTTAAACAAATAATAAAACAAATTAATTAAATGTTATTGCCCTGATCATCACACTTTCCTTACACATATAAACAAATTAGAAACAATACGTATTGTTTATAGTTTTCATTATAACTGTTTCTTTGCTGACAATGAGAAACCCCTCTTATATCTTTACCTGCTCACCAGTGAAATCTCTCCTGCTTGCCCTGACATTAAGATAATCAAGTCTCTGGCTATAGAAGAGACCTTTGTTATGTGTTGTGGGCAGTATAGAAACATAGAAAGTAATGGCAGATGGGGAGCAGAGATCCATCTAGTCTGTCCTGAGTGCTACAACCCCTTAGAATTTCTTAGAGATAATCCCCTTATGCCTATCTCAAGCATGTTAAGAGAGGAACATTCTGCCAATGGAACTGAGCAGAATTTTGAATCCATGTAGTCCATGGTAAACATTCCATAATAAACATTCCATATCTTGAATCTTGATGCCAGCGAAGGACTAACTTTGTCCAGCAGTAATACAATGACATCATCACTGACATCATTTGCAGTGGACGGAAGGACTATTTTATCATAAATGCACACAGGTAAATCTATTGTTTATACATATAAACATGCTTTTCCCAACTATAAAAAATAAAAAGGAGTCCATTTTATGAGCACAATAAGACAATCCAGGGGTGTGCATGGAACAGATTTTACCACACTTCCAGGGGCTGAAGGCACTTGGCCTGTGTCCTCATGCCTCACTATGCCATTGGGCATGCTGTAAAATCTGTTCCATGCACACCCCATCATGTCTTATTGCTTACATTACAACCCTTGATGAAAGGGAAAGGAAAAGAGTTTTATAATGAATCTCTTATGCACACTATATCCCATAGTATTTTTACACATACTACCAAATTAGATAACAGTTGGATTAGGCACACATAGATAGGGTAAGTCAGAATGAGAGAGAGAGAAAGAGTTAAAGAGAAAATTCTGGGATTTCTGCACAGAAAAAGGGTGAGTGAGTGAGTGAGTGAGTGAGTGAGTGAGTGAGTGAAGGTAACTCAGAGAGTAAGGAATGGAGATGGGGTTCAAACTGAAATCTCAAGGCTCTCTTCTCTAACCATTAAGCACACACTGCATCCAACCAAAATCATAAGGTATAGTATAGGTCACTTAAGCAATAAGACAGGACAGGACATTGACAGGGCATTAGCTGTCTGTGGTTAATGCACATCCAAGTGTGTAATGAGGCATGAGGCAGTTACACTGAGTGCCTTTAACACCTGAAAGTGCATTAACCACAAACAACCAGCACCCTGGAGGGTCTTGTTCTGCTTATAAAATGGATCCCCATGCAAACAAACAAAAAATGAAACATACAAAAATATTTTAAAACTAAAAAAAAAAGAAAATAACATTTTAACAGTGCAGAAAAAAGTTTATATTTCCAGCTCACTGGTTTTCTCCCACAGCTGTTACTTCAGTGTGCAACTATGTGGTGCTGTTGTTCATATTCAGAGACATATACTGCAGCCAGCTAAGTGAGAGAGAGATCAAGGGATGCAGGCATTGTGGGAGCAAGTGAGAAAGGAGCATCCTGTGAACTGATGAGAGAAGAGTGTTCTCTGTGCTTTGAGGGCACATGCTATGCTCACTACGAGCCACCGAATAGTGAGAGTGACATGACTGGGGGAGAGTTCAGTCTGTTGTCTTTGACTGCTATTGTGAGCAGGCATGAGAAGAGTGCTGGGATCAAGCGCCACAGTTTCATTTTTGTGATGTTTTTAATTTTTTTAATACAAAAGATGCAGTCACTGTTATTTAAAGAAGATGTCCTTTCTATGCCTGTCCAATGATGATGAATGCAACACAAGGCCAGGGAGAGGGGTAGCATTACTGTAATCACACTGGCACAAGCAGCTGGTCAGGTGGGGAGTACACAGTATGGTTACTGGACTTCAGGAGAGCTCTTACCTAAGGATTTCTGGCCTACAACAAATGAAAACTGCATAAAATGTAGAAAATAAGGTTAGAGATTATATTTGAGTACTTTATGTTTTAAATGCTATTTAGGGTTGATTATCAGAGTTTACCCAATTAAAAGTTCTCTGAAAAGGGTTTTACACAGTTAGAGCAGGATAAGAATTAACCATTCCTAAAACGGATACCACAAACACATTGTTTAAATATTTTGGAAGGCATGGATATGTTGGGGTGCTGTCCTGGTAGTCAGAAGGGTTCCCAACCTGATGGTTGTCTGTCTGTAACAGCATGAGTCTGGAACATTTTTGTCCAATCAGGACACAGGATATTTATTACAGGATATTGTATCTATGATGCCCCATCGATACCCTGTTTCAAAACCTCCCTACGGAATCACCAATTTAATACTCGAAGCTGTAATTGTTACTAGTTTAGCCTTGCTCAAACGTCATGACAAAGCCACCTATTTGGCTGCTTATGACAATTTAAGTTAGACTGCCTAACAATTGTTATTATATGCATCATCCTGTTTGAACCAACTTGTTGTATTCCCCATTGTTGTACTCATTATTGTTGTAACATACTGTTGTGCTGTGTCTGTCTTTTTGTGACAAGGTACCTTTGTAAATGAGCCTCTGGCTCAAAGGTTTTTCAAACTGCTGTTCAAATAAATAAATAAATAAATATTACCCATTTTATAAAATGATATAAAAGGCAGGAAAGAGAATGAATTTAGATTTATATAATGCTTTATATGCAAACTGCCTGCAAAGTGGCAGGCAAAATGCTTTGTGTTCACACTACTTAGTGCACCACACACACACACACACACACACACACACACACACACACACAGATACAGTGTTACCCACCTGGATGAAGTACTCTGTGTTAAAGATGACCCAGTTTCCTGTGTGACACATTGAAGTAGTTTCCATTGTATTACACTGTGTCTCTGCAGTATCCTAAAATATATTACTGGCAGAAACTGAGAAACTGTGATTAGAGCACTTGATCCTGGTGGGTGGTACTGTATGTTGATAATTTTGCCCTAAAGTCCTGGGCAACACTAACAAGTTTCCAATATATGCCCTGTGAGGGCTGCACAAAGTAAAGCAGTAACCCTTGTGTGAACACAAACCATAGGAGTGAGAGCATGCACTAATTACCTCTTCACAAGCTGGGCACTTAGCTAGGCACACATCCTATAGTGCTGAATTTCTCAGCTGCAATATTTATAAACAAAATTCTAATGACCCTAATTAACATGCAAGTTCCTAGCACCTGTCAGTCCACATATCATTATTCTGGCACTTTGTTCAGCACAGTAGAGGAAGGCAATTGGGTATGGAGTACAAGAGAGACATATAGTTGACAAGGGTGAGAGATAAGAATGCAGCTCATAGTTACCTGATAAAAAGCCATACATGGATTTGTTTAAGGAGCCCAGCATGTATAGTGTCAGTGCTCGTTTAAGGTCTGCTATGTAATTATACCCCCAACCTCTCCCTGTACCCTCTTAAGAGTTCCTGGTGTCCTGTGGCACCTAACCTCTCCCTGTACCCATGGAACAGTTCCTTGGCATACAGTGGCACTCTAACCCAACAGACCACCCACCCACCCACCAATACCAGCTTAAAGATGCTTTTAAAGATATCTTAAAACTGTGTGTTTTAAGTTCCTTGTCCAATCTGGGAGAGAATTCCATGTTTTTATAGCCAATTGTTTAAAAGCTCACTGTTGCTTTACAGTTTTACATGGTGAAAATGTTAATGTTATCATATCTTGAGACCTTTTGGCTCAGTTAGCCACTTTCCGCTTGGAAAAAAAGCTATCATTGGACTATCCGGTGCACAGTGCAAAATGTCTCTCTGTTCAACAGTCAACAAGTTGAGTTTCCTATACAGATTGCAGTGATGGTCCTTTTGTTTTGCCTGAAGAGTGAATCTGCAAATGGTATTATATAAACAAACCCTTTGATTTTTAATTTTTTCTAATACTCCCCCCCCCCACACACACACACACACACACACACCAGATTCCCATATTCTAATACTGGGATGAGGAAAGTCTGTCCCAAACATTGATTTCCCACAGCAACCATGCCATTGTGCATCAGATGTGCAAAAACACATTTCGGGCAGGATGTGAAATATGACAGCTTACTGTTCATAAGGAGGTGTGCAAAAATGGCAATGTTGAAAATCTGGAGTGAAAATATAAAAAATTCTCAAAGTTATGAGCATGCGTGGAAACTGCTTAATGCACATTCGTAAAAGAGTCATTTTGTGAAATTTTGTCATCAAATTTTCAACATAGTCATTTTGGGACCTGTACTCATGAACAGTGTCACTGTGATTTTCTTAATCTTTCCTGAACATTAATTTCCCACAGTGTCCGCGCCACTGTGTGCCAGATGTGCTAAAACACATTTTGGGCAGGATGTGAAAAATGACAGCTGTACTGTTCATAAGGAGGTGTGAAAAAATGGCAATGTTGAAAATCTGGAGTGAAAATATTAAACATTCTCAAACTTATGAGCATGCGTAGAAACTGCGCAATGCACACTCGTAACACAATCATTTTTGGAATTGTTTCACCAGATTTGCAACATAGGCTTTTTG
The DNA here is from genome assembly GCA_016271365.2 of Neoceratodus forsteri. Classification (NCBI taxonomy): domain Eukaryota; kingdom Metazoa; phylum Chordata; order Ceratodontiformes; family Ceratodontidae; genus Neoceratodus; species Neoceratodus forsteri. The sequence continues at coordinate 1,647,310,469 of CM057450.1, forward strand.
GGAGCCCACCTCATGAACAGTGACACTTTTGTTTTGTTTATCGGTCCCAAAAGGTGATTCTGAGCAGTGACAGCAAAATCACCTTTTGGGACCGAATAACGACATGACAGTGACTGAGTTCATGAGGTGGGGTCCCAAGAATTCTATGTTGAAAATTTGGAGCCAAAAGTCACATCCATCTAAGTTGACCCCCCCACCCATTGATGCCATTATATAGTTTACTGGCATTTCTTCAGTTCGTAGTCGGTTTTGAAGAGCGCAGACGTGTTTCCCCCTCCACTGAAGATTGTCGCACCAGGCTCTGGAGGTAAGTATGAGGTGAGGGGGATGCGGGGAGGTGGGGTGCATAGAGGGTGGGTGCAGATTGGGGGAGGGAGCACTGGAGACATTGAGGGACTGTTTTCTCTTTTACAGGTTAAGAAACAAAACAAAAAGACATCGTAGGAAGATTTTTCTTTTTTACAGGTTTGCCTTGGCACACTGGGGTGGGCTCCCAGTGTGCCACCTGTGTTTTTTTGGAAGGGACTGAAGTCAACAGGGATTAGGCCCCTTGTTGGCACAGAAAATTTGTCTGTGTTTGGGGGCCGCATGATGCAGAGGGGAATTGGGCTCCCCCCTCGGCAGACAAATTAAAATAGGGGAACATTATTCCGATGGGTATTGTGCTCCCTCATTGGTAAATGAACTGTAGAGGGGGCATGCCGACAGGGGGACTGGGCTCCCTCGATTTCGGCTTTCAGACAGGACTGTGAGAGGTGGATGGTGACAGCCACCGCCATTTTTTTTTTAAATGTTACACCAGGTGAGGCATGCCCTGCAATGACAGGCCAATCCCTCATTGCAGGGGCAAAAATGTTTCAAACTGATGGCACACTTTTGCAGTGCTGTCATAGACAGCATGCTATTTCATTGGTGCCACAGAGCCCAGCCAGAAAAAGCAGTGGCGCCATTGGCCACAACATGACCGCAACTCCAAAACCTGCTAATCTAAGCTTCCACAATATGTTGTTTGCGCTTGCATGCAAGACAACATAAAAAGAAGATATTTACAGAAAATTAATTAATTACTTTAATTAAAAATGCATGAAATTTACATATGATAAAGTAATCATGATGAAGAAAACAACTTTTTTCCTTCTGTGGGCTATAATAATGATGAAAAAGATATGTACAAAATAAAAAAATTACAGCTTTATTAATTACTGATCCTGAAGAAGAAGTGGGTACACTACAAAACTTTGATCTATCTTTTCAAGTGGTATACAATAAAAAAAACTAAAACTTTACCGGGTGAGTGGGTCTTGTTGTCTCCAATTTTGTTTGCTAGTTTACTTTGAGGTTTGTTGGTGCTTGATCTCTCTTGGAGTTGTATTTTATATTATTTATTTATTTAAAATTGGTGACCGGGAAAGACACACTGAGCTGAAGCTCATTTCCAGGTGTGACTCGGGTACAAGGTGTACACTGAGGAATGCAGAGAAGTACAACAATTGCTTGTTACAGACATTAAGTACAACATCGAGACACTGCACAGAGGTATGCAGAGAAGTACAACCATTGCTTGCTACATATTATAAGTACTGGGTGGGCCACGCTGCCCCTCTGTGGTTCTTACAAATACATCCTACCATCAATCTTTTTGTTTTTCCAGGTAACAATTCAAGAAACAGGTGTCCACATCCTGAACATAATTCTTTTGTTTCTATATTTCTATATGTAAGTGACTCTTTAATATAAATTATTGTACCCCCTCCCCCTTTTTTTTTGTTCTGTCCTTCCTAGTTGAATTATTTTCCTCTACATAAATTAAGTCATTATTAACTTTCGGTTTCAACCAGGACTTGGTGATCATTACTATGTCCGGGTCATATGAGGAGATCCAGGACTCTAATTCACATTTTTTGGGGAGCAAGCCACAGATGTTTAAATGCATTATTTTTAAACCTTGCATTTTCAGCCAGTTAATTGTTTCAGAATTTTCCCCTGGTACTGGATTCTTCTTAATGTCCCCAGACTGCAACAGTCTCTGCAGTCCCAAATTAACAGTATGGTAATCTAGCATTCTGGTCTCTATGTATTCACCCAATCATTTTATTTCCCATTTTTTAGTAACCCTAAGCTAATTAGGCCTACATTTTGTTTATTTGTTTCTTGAATCATATATTGATTTATTTTATTTTCATATGTTCCACTTGTCTCCACTCATGTGATATTCATAATTCGTAATTCAGATGAATAAAACACAAAGAAGTAACAAGCAGCTAGGAATATCCCCTTATATGTCATTTTCTAGTTATTCTGGGATTTTAAAGTTCACAACTGTTTAATTTAAACTGTTACCCAGCAACAACAAGCACATTTGTGGGGGTACAGGTGCTGAAATTTTCTTTTGGAATCTTTTTTTTTTAATCAGGTACTATCAGCCAATGAAAGTAGAAGCATTCACTAAAAGGTTACTTTTATCTTATATAATGGATAACAATAAATCCCCTTAGCTAAATGATACTGGTTAGTTGTTTATTTTTAAGATACCTTAGTCAATAATGTATTTTAATGCATCAGCCAATTAATTTCCACATCTGGGTCTGCTGCCTGCCTCAAGACCTTCCCTACTATGAGAGTAAATCTAAATATTCAGACAACTGCTAGACATTTGCTGTGAATGACAAAATAACATGAACTGCATGTACCTAATATATTTCACTTTCCCTTTATTTTATTTATTTATTGAATAGAATCAGAATTACAATCCTTTGAGTCATTGACTCTTTTGCAAAGGCTCCACATCAGATAAAAGTAACAGCACAGAGGAAACAAAAAAAAATACACATACAATAATAAAGTAATAATACAAGGTCATACAGTCCTGGCTTATACGTAATTTGAGGGTTACATCAACAGGGAACATAAAGAAGGTCCTGGTTCAGGATTAAGAAAGGATACAGTTCCATAGGATCTTGAAGGACCCAGAGTCATAATATCTAAACAGAGGGATGGGAACCTAGGCGAGACATAGGAGGGAGACTAACAAGAAACTATCCTTTAGCTACAGGATACTTACTTAGCTAGAGTAGGTACCTGAGTACATTATGTCTCCGGAATTAGGTTCTGAGAGGGGGGTAGAGATCACAAAGGATGTGGGGGTTTAGTTACAGTCACAGGTTGTTGAGTCATGGAGTAGGGTTTTGAGACCTGGTTTTCAGTTAAATGGTTTGTTAGATTTTTTCCAAAAAAAGAACAGAGTGAAATACAGACATTTGTACTCACTTACAGACATGTGCATCTGCATATACTTGTGAGGGTACCACATACGCTACCTGTACTGGTTTCTTTTGCAGGTAATAATGATCACACTGGGAGATGGAGTAATACCTCATAGAAACTGAACAGAAACAAGATAGGCAGATCAAACAAAACAAAGGCTGTCTAGAGCCTACTATTGTCAATCAGTGGCTATCATAAGTCATTTATAACATTGAGCATGAAATGTACATACCTATGACTTTTACACAGGGATATGAAACAGACAATAACTTTGGTACATACCCACATCCTATAACGACAACCAAGGACCAAGTAGGAGGTACTGCTGCTGATGTGTGCCATGGCTTCATTGAACAGAAAGTCGTACCTTCCAGTGGTCTCCCCTGTGGAGAGTGCCTAAGGTGAAAAAAGTTAACACAAAGTGAACCCAGTACATCTAACCTGCACTGTCATTATCCCAAGAGTTATATTACCTTTATACAGCTGCACATAGCATAAAGAACATAAAAAACAAACAAAAAAAACAGCATACTTTATTAATAAAAAGAACCATGGAAAACTCAAAACAAGGGGAAAGGGGATGCTATTATCTGGCTCTGTTACACACAATCTAATCTACAACTAACATACTGTCCTAAACATTTGGTTAGCATAAGTACCAAGGGTGTTGTGTCAGATCAGAATAATGAGACATAACATTGATCCAGGAGTACGTCATTCAATAGAAAAAAAACCTCACAGGTGCCCAATGGACCATTCAGCCGACACCAGATCTGCCCGCTAGATAGGCCATGTATGGTGCCCAGGATTTCTGAAATCTAGCCTTCTGGCCTAGAGTGTTTTGGGACCTTCTGTCTAGCTCATGTAACTGAGAAAGGGAGGAGAAAATGTCCACCAGGGTAGGTATGTTTGGAGTTCTCCAATTCCTCAGGATGTTACGTTTTACTTACATGCATAGTAGCATTAGCCAGTGGAATTGCTGGTATAAAAGAGAGGGGGCTTCTGATTGCATACCCAGCAATAACAAGGGGGCATTTAAAGGGATGACAGTGTGAAGAATCTTAGTAGCTGCTAAAGTTATAGCTACCCATAGTGGGGTTATCAACAGACATTGCCAGAGAATGTGATACAGATTACCACCCGGATTGTGACATCTCCAGCATTTGTCATGTTGTAGTACACTGGCCTTTTTAAGGACCTCTGGAGTTCTGTACCATGAATGAAGTATTTTGTTATGAATTAGTCGGCTACGAGCATCCTTGCATACTAGGTGACCAGTGCGCTAGCACTGTCCCCAGTGGTTATCCGGGAATCTGGATTTGCAACATTTTCTCCCATTTGGCATTTGAATTAGGAGATGCATGAGGGAGGGTATCTCTGAGTGCAGCATACATCAGTCCTGCCATGCCACTAGAGGCACCCATCCATTTGCTGAGAAGTGGGGTGGGGGGGTCTCTAGCTTGGAATTTACTAAGGGTAGGTTTGAGTACCGCTCTGATCTGGAAGTATCTCCATAGGTCTGATTTAGGTAGAGACCATCTTTTACAGAGATTTGCAAAGGATTTAATAGTTTGAGTTTCAGAGTTCAATAGATCCCCCACAAATAATATGCCCGCTTCCTTCCAGGTCAGCCATAGCACTGGGTGATTATCGATAATGATGTCTGAGTTTGCCAAATGGGGGTTAGTGAGAGGGGAATAATAAACAGGCCTAACTTCTGCTGAAGTGCCTTCCAGTAGGTGTGGCTAAAGCATAACACATGGTGAGATTTGGGATATGTGGCATGTCCTGAACCCAGAAGAGATGCCAGGATAGGGGTATTGGCAGTATACTTCTCTATTTCTACCCACTGCAGGAATGTCTGTGAAGTGGATGGAAACCACCTCAAGGTCTGAGAGCATTGGTATGCAATTTTATAACTTTCGATCAATGGCGAACCCCAGCCACCTTAAGACCAATGAGCTCTAAGAGTATTCCGACTATATCGAGGCCTGTTTAATCCTCAAAGATAGAATCCTATAATTTTATCTGTTTTCTGCAAACAGCAGTGGGGAAGTATAAGAGGGATGTGAGAGAATAAATAAAAAAATGGATATTTTGAAGGCGGCAATCCTACCTGCCACTGACAGATTTAGCTTGTGTCATCTCTCCAAGGTTCCTTTACATTCAGAGAGCAAGGGGGCCAGGTTATTGTCCCACCAATTTTCACTTTGGGTACAAATTTGAATACCTAGATATGTTATGGTATTTCATGCCCATTTAAAGCCCAAGTTGGATAGGGACTGTTGACATCAGTACTCATTAAGGGGGAGGACTTCTGTTTTAGAAGCATTAATTTTGAGGCCAGAGACAGTGGAGAAATGTTTTAATAATGAAAGTAATGGGGGAGTGGCTTGTTGTATATTCCCTAGGGTGATCAGAAGATCATCAGAGTATAAAAGGATGAAATATTTAGAGTGACCTATTCTTATTCCTGATATCAGGGGGTGCTGTCAGATTGCAGCCGCAAGTGGTTCCAGTGCCAGCACAAATAAAAGAGGGGAAAGAGAACAGCCCTGTCTACTGCCGCTATGTAAATTAAAGGGGGCAGAAAGGATAAAGTTTGACAGGACTCGAGCTTGAGGTGAGGTATATAGTGTCCTTATTACTGTTTTGAAATGAGGGCCAAATCCGAAGTGCTCAAGGACAGCAAGCAGATAGTCCCATTCAAGAGTCAAACACTTTTTTGAAGTCTATGGCAAGGGCAGCAGGTGGTGTCTGTAGTGCCCTGGCCTGGTGAATGAGGCTGAGCAGAGTGCGAAGATGATCAGCAGTATACCTGCCCTTTATAAACCCTGTCTGTGATGGGTGAATTAGGAAGGGGAGCACTGGGTTTAGTCTGTTTGCAAGGGCCTTGGCAAACACCTTCCTATCAGAATTTATTAAGGAGATAGGTTGATAGTTGGCCACCTCTGTGACATCTTTTCCTGTTTTTGGGAGTACTGTTATTACGGCCTCTCATATTGTGCATGGCAAAATACCAAGGCTTTTCACTTCAGTGTACACTTGGGATAAAAGAGGAGTGATCAGTGGAGCCATAAGCTGCAGAAATTCTACAGGGAATCCATCTCCTCCAGGGGCTTTTCCTGTTCTGAATGATTTCAAGGCTGTTGTTATTTCCATCTCTGTAAGTGGTCCCTCTAGGGACTCTCTCTGCTCCAGGAACAGTTTAGGAACCTGTATGGTATCAAGGAATTGAGATATGTCGGGGGGGGGACCATTTCTTGATGTATCATATAAGCAAGAGTTCATTGTTTTGTTTACCTCTGAAGGGTTAGTTTTTACACTCACACTCTGGGCATCCTTTAACCCAGCTATATGTCTACCTGCTTGTTGTTTACGTAACTGGTAGGCCAGAATCTTGCCACTTTTGTCATTCCCCTCCCAATAGGTATGTCTTAGCCTAAGAAGTGCCAGATCCACCTTCCTAGAAATCAGTTTGTTAAGTTGTAACTGGAGTTCTAGCACTTGGCGGTATTGGACCGATTGAGGGGAGGGGGACGGCAGTTGCTTAAGGCTGTGTTCTGCAGCTGCCAGGGCACACTCCAGCTGTGTCATCTCTTTTTCCTTGTGTTTTCTTCTGTGGGTAGTATAGCCTATAATTTTCCCCCTCATGTTCGCTTTATACGTTTCCCAGGTATTCCCTACGGACGTATCGTGTATTGTATTTTCATGCAAAAATTGTGCAGTTTCTTGTCTTAGCCCACTCTATAAATTTGGGATCTTGCATAAGGAGAGGATCTAATCTTCATGCAGGGGAACGTGAAGCTGGTGATCCCAATGATAGGATCAGTTGTACAGGGATATGGTCTGATATAACAGTGGGGAGAATAGTGGGAGTCAAGCACGAACTGAGTGAGGGAGTGAGGTATGAGCCAGAGGTCCAGCCTGCTAAAAGTCAAATGCACTCTGGAATGAAAAGTGTAGTCTTGCTCTTTGGGGTGGATAATATGCCAGATGTCCACCAGGTTAAGTTCCTCACTAAGTCTATGTACCTCCTGAGCACCTTTAATATGTGTTTCTTTCCCCTGTGTGCTTCTATCTAGTATCGGGACCAGGGCAAGATTAGGCTATCCCCCAAGTATAATAGCAGTGTGCTCCCCCAACATTCCCTGAATTCTGCACAAAATGTCCAGAAAGAAAGTGGGATCGTCCTCATTAGGGGCATAGACATTTATTAATAAGATAGGGCCGATTGGGGTGTCCATCAGTGCCATCACCCATCTACCCTGTGGGTCTGCCTTGCTTTGCAGGATCGACCAGGTGAGTTTTGTGAAGTAGAATGGCCACCCCTCTTTTTTTTTTTTTTTTTTTTTTTAATTTTATCTTTTTTCCCCCTGGCAGGACCCAGTCATTCCATCAGCCCTGGTCACGTCCCCCGGAGACCTCCACCACCGTCTATGGCTGCCGAGGACCCTCAGTCACCCCCGGCTTACCCCCCGGAGGGTGGGGCCATGGCCACCTTCTATGGTGACCACAGAACCAATGTCTGGTCGGGGACCCGCAGCAACTGTGATGTAGTGAGGTCCTCCGGGGAGGGCTTCATGTGCACGGTGGTCCTGCCCGCCTCCATTTTCCACTATTTTTATTATGGAGGCGGGGACGTGCAATGACGCCAGCGTTCGCCCCGCCTCCCAGAACTGTACTCGTCAGACGCCTGAGATCTCCCGGCCTCCGCCAGGAGTCCTCATGCGCTGATCGCTTCCCCCCCCCCCCGGAGAAGGAGAGCAGTCCATAGGACGCTCCATCCTTCTCCCCCCTGCCAGCCCTCCGACAATCCAGGTCCGTTCCCAAACCCGGGTCGCTAGTGTCACAAGTGGAAATCCCACCGCTGTGCCAGCGGGCCGGCTATGCCACCCCTCTTTTTTTTGTAGGTGTGCTGGCATGAACTACTTTCCCTACCCAATCTTTAACAAGAAGCTTTTGGTCCTTTTTTATATGTTTAGTCTCCTGTAAATAGGCTATCTGGGTTTTTCCCCCTCTTCAGCTGCATTAGTACCTTTTTGCACTTAGCAGGGGAATTGAGCCCCCGAACATTCCAAGTCACATAGGATAGATTAGCCATATCCAGGGGGGTGTGATGAGACGTAGTAGAAAGTGACACAAATATCTAAGAGAGGGGGCCACCCAGCAAGCCACCATTGAGGGGATCCTTCTGTGTGATGGATAAACATACCACAGACATACCTTTTGACAGTTTGCCTAACTAATGTGACAAAATGCTGATCATACTCTCGAGACAGTGTGTTAGCAATACAATTTGAAAGAAAACTTAAACAACTATATACATCTACAGTGCAACCTAGCACTTTGGAAGACCAGGCCACAAAGGGGTCGAGGACATTCTGTCCTCCGCGATTCGACCTGCTTGTCCGAGATAAGGGGGAAGGGGAGTATCCCAGAATTACCCTTAGGCAACTGCACTTGGAAAAACATGTGGGTCATACTATAACCATGGCTTGAGTGGGCCTGCTTGCCTTAACAACATGGGTTCCGACTGATGGATATAAACACACTAGCCCCTACCCAGGGAATAGTTAATTATTTCCATAAAGGTCTGTCTCCCATTGGACCGGAGACAATAACTTGAGTAGGATATGGGGGGGTATCCTCCTCCCGATGGCTGTGGGGGGGAATCAATAAACAACATGAAGCATTATACAATGTACATTCCCCAAAAAACTAAACTCTTTTAATTACCAAGCCAAGGTAGGGGCTAACCGTAGAAATTTACCTGGAGAAGGGATCCATAACAGATCAATAGCTCCATAAGCTGCTTACTAGCTAGGAGAACTACGAAATTGGACCATGCCCAGACTTAATAATCAGAGTGAAGTTTAAGGTACTTATCTAAACTGGGTCTTGTGCTGGTGTTGATTGAAGGTAGTTCTTCAATATCTTGGTCTGCGTTCGGTCTTCCTCCTGCTCAGTAGAGAGATGGGCCGGAGTGGAAGCTGTGCTTAAGGTAAAGGCTTCAGTCCCAGTCCATATCTCATCCTCCAAGGCAGAAACCTCAAGCACCATCTCCTGCTCCGGATACGTAGGAAAGTCTTCTTCCTCTGTTTGTTCCTTGTCAAGAAGGGCATAACAGTTGGGTGAGGCAAATGCTTTGATCCTGGGGTCAAGCTCCTCGGTGTTGTGCTGTTGCTGTTGGTGGTCTGCAGCTAGGCACTCCTGAGGGTGATTCTGTTTGGCATGTCTGCCAGATTGCTGACATTTCCTAAGTTGGGCCGGTAGGCCTGAAGTGCCACCAGTAAAACTAACAGTGGGGCCATGCTCCTTATAGAAGTGAGGGGCACTTCTTTCACTGATCCCAACTTCGGGGTCAACTCAGTATGCCCAGTGACAGATCCATGAAAAGAATCCAACAGTATTTCTGTTGAACGCCCTGTCAGTGACACAGGCAGGTCGACCGCATTCTGCAGTCGGCTATCAGTTCGCTATAGTTTTCTTTGATTTCTTCCGGGGGCTTTGCCCCCGAACCCCCTACTTACAGATTCTCAACTCCAGTCAGAGCTGATTGGGGGGTGCAGGACCCCTGACAGGCAGCGCTGGGTTCCAGGGGGTCTCCCACTGCAGCTAGGCACTGTAGTTGCTGTGGGGAACCTCGCTGGCGAAATGTCGCTGCGAGGGGGATAAATGCCCAGTGACAGACTCAGGGTTTTTTTTTTTGCCAAGTATTAGACCAATTTCGGTGGAGGTATTCCATGAGGGCCTCAGGAATAGAAAAGGAGACCACCATGCCAGTCACCTCTAGACCCATCATGGCTGGATAGCGCAGGGAGAAGCAGATGCTCAGGGAGTGTATAATCCACCTGGCCTCTCTGTATGCTTTCCGACACACAGCCAGTTCCCAAGAGTAGTTCTGAAAGATCAATATTTTATGTTCACGCCACATCAGAGTCCCTAGATCCCGTGCCTGGTTGGAAATCCACTCCTTGTTGGCAAAATTAAGTGTCCTGGCCATTATAGGCCTCGGTCTCTCCCCCGGTTTGGGCAATGGGGTCAGTGTTCTGTGCGCCCGCTCGATGATAAAGCCAGGGGGAAGCATGTGTTTCAAAACCTCAGGCAGGACATCATATAGGAATTCCAACACATTCCCTCATTCTGCAGTTTCAGGGAAGCCTAGAATCCTAACATTGTTGTGCCTGCTCCGATTTTCGATGTCATCCATCTTGGATTGCAGTGCCTGAATTACTCGTTCCTGCTCCCTAACTGTCACAGTAAATGATTCAAGAGCCATCACATTAGCCTGTACCTTAGTCTCGGTAGCCGTAAGCCTGTTATCCATCTGCTGGATGGTTAAAGTCATGTTGTTAAAACCTCAGACATCTGGCGCATTAGAGCCGCGAACATGCCGTAGATTTGCTGGGCATCCAGGCCAGTCATGGAAAATGGGCCTGCATTGTGCGCCATTGTACCAGATAGAAAGCCCGTATTAAGAAATCCCGATCGGGAAAGCGCCACTGTACAGCTGATCAGTCGTTTCTGAGTACTTAGTACGAGTTGCTACCCTCTTCCTCACATTTTCCAAATGCTTTGTGAGGTGTATTTCTGCATTTATCTATCCCAGGTTGTTGAGTGTGTATATCAGGCAGCCATCATGATGGGAGCCAAGCCACATCCCCCCTTGAGACCTGATTTAAATAGGTTGAGACTTTGGGCCTGGGAGATGGAGTATGGTAGGCTGTTCAGCCACAGAGGGCAGAAGGATCTTTGTACAAGAGATGCTCTAGAGTGGGGGACTAGAAAGGTAGGGTTAGCTGAGTGCCTTTGTGCCCTCCTATGAGGGGTTGTGCAGATAAGTGTGTGGAGGCGATTAGGGCTTGCTTAAGTTGCATCTGTTTTGCAAGGAGGCAGGTATGGTATTTAAGCCTGCCTTGGAAGTTTAGCCAGCCAGTATGTTTATAAAGCTCACATGTGTGAGTTAACCTGTCACATCTCGTGACCAGGCGGCAAGCTTTGTTGAGGGCGAGGTTGATGCAATGTAGGGTAGTAAGACCAGCCGACCCATAAATCACTATTCCAGTAGTCCACCAAAGATAGAATAGATGAGGACACAGCAAGATGCATGGCCTGAGGTGGAAGAGAGTGCTTATGCCTGTACAGGATCCCCAGTCTAGTGTTAATAGAGGAGGAGACTTGTTGTATGTGTGAGTGGTAGAGAGGGAAGTGTCTAATGTGACTCCAAAGTATTTGAAATTTGAGACCTGTTCAAGCGTAGGGCCAAGGGTGATCATTAAAACTAGTGGTGCATGACATTGGGGGCTTTGGCGGTGTGCAAAGATCATTGACTTAGTTTACTTGTAGTTGATTATAAGTCAGTGTTCCAAGAACCAGGTTTTCGGCTCCTTAAAAAAGCCCTGCAGGGCAGTTTGTAGAGAATTTGGATGAGGGTGTTTCCAAAGTGCTATCGCATCATCAGCATATAGCAGCATCTTTCCACTGCAGGATTTAGGGAGGGAGTTCAGGAAGAGGGTGAAGAGTAGAGGGCCAAGTATTGACCCTTGTGGGACACCAGTTAGGACCAGTTTGCTTGGGGAGATAGGTACACTGATTTTAACTTGTTGTGTCTGACCTGAGAGATAATCTTTGAACCAGGCGGTGACCTCTGGTCCAAATTAAGGGATGGGAGGGTATGGAGTAGTAGCTCTTGACTGACGGTATCAAATGCCTTGGTCAGATCAACGTACAGAGCCCCTGCCATGCAGCCTTGTTCTAGGGCCTCATGAATAAATGTAGTAAGTTCAATGAGGGCGGCTGAGGTGCTGTGGCCCCTCTAGAATCTGTGTTGTTCATGGTAGAGCAGGTCATATTTGGAAAGGTAGTCAGTTAGTTGATCCAACACTATTTTTTCAAGGGCCTTAGAGAGGGGTGGCAGGATTGATATTGGTCTATAATTGCTTGTGGCGGTGGTGTCGCCACTCTTCAGGATAGGGGTTATTATTGCTCTCTTCCAAGCAGTTTAAACACCAGTATGCCTCTCTTATTAAAAATATATTAATGCAAACTGTGTTTCTATTGTTAATTTAAAAACCTGGTTTTAACAAATTATTAAGTAGTCATTAAAACCTTGAATTATTCCTCACTCAGTAGATCTGATATTTTTGTCCATATTTCTTTCAAGTGGCGCTTACGCCACTTGTGCTCAAGCCACAGCACTTGCACTATGTGTGGCATGAGTTCTTTTATGTACAGGCACTCCACCTTATTGGATGACATACCCCCTTTTTCACTGGTCCAGAACAGCTGATGGAAAACTAGGACAACGGGGCACAGAGTACATTTAGGTTAGGGTTTCACTCACCAGGAACAGTTCAAACTTAACAGCATTGGTACACCTGTGTTCTGCAGAGAGCAGGCTGGTTACACATCTACTGTTTTCTGGTTTACTAGGTTTACTATTTTTTTGGGGAAAAAAAGCAAACAGATGCCCATCAAGATTTTCCCCCATAATCGTGTGGGCTAATTGATACCATTTTTGGTTGTATATAACCAGTTGTCCAATTCCTTTTTAAATACGTTAACATTATTGCAATCCACTAGTCCCTGTGGTAAGGTATTCCACAGTCTTGGCTTGCCTAATGTGAAAAAATTATGCCTGAAGTTTGTCCTTGCTTTCTTAATCACAAGTTGACTGTTATGTTGCCTAGGAATTATGTGATTTGTTGAATATGAGAGCCCGCACTGTTCCATAAGGTCAGGAGATTTAATCAGTTTGTTGGGAACAGTATATCCCCACTTTGTCTCCTATGTTGAAGAGAATTTAGATCTGTAGCTTTTAACCTAGATAAGTAGTTTTTAGAAGAAAGTCTGGGGATCATCTTAGTCACCTGCCTCTGGACCTTTTCCAGATGTGCTACATCTCCCCTGTGGCGTGGACTTCCAAAAGGGGACCCATGGTCAATATATGGTCTAATACAGGCCCTGTATACTGGGATGAGGCATTGTTCGGTTTTGGATACAAATGTGCATTTTATTTGTCTGAGTAAACCATTTGTCATATTAGCCACTTTAATGCAGTGGTCACTGGAGGAGAGTTTGTTATTTACCAATATACCTAGGTCCCTCTTTCTACTAGATGCTTTGATTGGGATTTTGTTTATGTAATAGGTATTATTGGGATTTTTCGCTCCAAGGTGCAAAACCACACATTTGTCTACATTAAATTCCATTATATTTAAGTGGGGCCAATGTTTGATGGACTTTAGATCTGAAATTAGGGTTTCTAGGTTTTGAGAAGTGTCCACTTTCCCTCCTAGTTTTGAATTGTCAGCAAATTTTGATAGCCAGCTATGTAAGCCAACTTGCATGTCACTAATGTAAATGTAGAATAATGCTGAACCCAGGACAGAGCCCTGGGGCACCCCACTCATGACTAAACCCTGGTTGGATAGAGCTTCATTAATAATAACCCCGTGTGACCTATTAGTCAGCCATGCATTATTCCAATTTATTAGACAGGTCAAAAAGCCTAATGTTTCTAATTTAGTTATAAGTTTTCCATGCGGGACTTTATGGAATACCTTGCTATATCCAGCAGGATAACATCCATTGGGGTGTTATTATCCAGGCCTTGACTAACATTGTTGTAAAAGGATATTAGGTTTGTGATGCAAGAGTAGCCAGATCTAAAACCATGTTGTGAGTTATCAAGAATTTTTAGCTCCCCCATTTCTTTTTCAAGATACAATTTAATTAGTCTTTCTATGATTTTTCAGATAATGGATGTTAAACTGATGGGCAATAGTTTTGAACATTGGACCTATTTCCCTTTTTATATATTGGGGTGACTGTAGCTGTTAACCAGTCTAAGGGAATTTTTGCTTATTCTACGGATTTGTTGAAAATTATTTTTAGTGGTATAGCTATTGCATCTGCGGTTTCTAATAGAAATCTTGAGCTGATTTCATCAGGCCATGATCTGGTTGTTTTTTAGGGGTCTGAGTAGTGGGAGAATATCTGAGGATGTAATAGTGTTAGCAAGAGTTTTTTGTTTTTTTTTTGACTAGTTGCTGGCATCTGGTATTACTGTGTGGCATGAGATGTTTTATGTGCAACCGTTCCACCTCCTTGAATGACACACACCTTTTTTCACCGATCCAATACAGCAGATGGAACACTGGGACACTGGGGCACACAGTACATTTAGGTGAGGGTTTCATACACCAGGAACAGTTCAATCTTAGCAACACTGACAAACCTGTGTTCTGCAAAAAGCAGGCTGGTTGCACCTCTACTAGTTTATGGTTTTTGGCATCTGGTGTTACTGTGCACCACAAGTTCTTTTATGTGCAGCAGCTCTGCCTTCTTGGATGACACACACACTTTTTCACTGGTCTAGTACAACTGATGGAAAACTGGGACACCGGGGCACACAGTACATTTAGATTAGGGTTCCACACACCAGGAACAGTTCAAACTTAGCAGCACTGACACACCTATATTCTGCAAAGAGCAGGCTGGTTACACCTCTGCTGGTTTCTGGTTGCTAACATCTGGTGTTACTGTGTGGCACAAATTCTTTAATGTGCAACTGATCCACCTCCTTGAATGACATACACCCTTTTTCACTGGTCCAGTATAGCAGATGGAAAACTGGTACACTGGGGCACATAGTTCATTTAGGTGAGGATTTCATACACCAGGAATAATTGAATCTTACCAGTGCTGACACATCTGGGTTCTGTAGAGAGCAGGCTGGTTACACCTCTGCTGGTTTCTGGTTGCTGGTGTCCTTGCTAAATTCAGCATCACATTAAAAAATCTTGTGTTCTACATAAAGCTAATACTTTGATGCATGTCTTAAATAATCTGAATGAGCAGTACTCCTTTTAGAGACAGAGATCTTAAAACCTGAGGAAAAGATTAAGATATCAGATATGGCCTACTTGGTTACTGGCAATTCTTTTCACAGTCACTGCACATTCTTTTTGTGAGTAATTTACTGTTCACGTTTTTTTTCTTTTCGTCTTTGGTTCAGAGCCGGGGTGAATCAGTCATCATGTAAACTCTTGATATCCTGCTCTCATCACTGTCAAAGTTCATCCATTCCTAACTCTATTCTAGTCTATTCAAAACTATTTTATTTAATTTTTATCCATCTATTTCCATAGTTGATTTAAATGGAACCCAGATCTCTTCAAATTTCAAAGGTTCTCATTGTAATTTGTAAAAAACTCTATTTTATGCAAGTCTATCCTTAATCTTAACCATTCTAAGTATTCTACTGCATGTGTATCCTTCCAGTGCTGAAGAATTATGTGTTTTACTACCAACAATTCCATATTTATTAGAACTGCTTGGTTAGGATTAGTATTCCTATCTTGCCCACATCTAAACAGAACAATTCCTGGGTTGAATGGAAAGTCTTGTCCTAAGAATTTTTCAAAAATAGAGAAGACTCTTTTCCATAAGTGTCTGATAATCCTTCATGAGATTAACATATGCCACAGGGTTCCTTTTTCTTCTTAACCTTTCTGATATTTGTCCGTTATATTGACATCAAATTTATTGAGTCTGGCTGGGGTCTAGAATGTTCTATGTTCTGTATTTACATAAAGTTGTTTTAATCTATTATTTTCTAGAGCTGAGAGATTAATAGCTTTTTTCCATTTTTCTTCTGTGATATTTTGTGCACTATATTTTTCCCAAGTCTGTTTTAGCTCTGTTAAATCTGTCTTGTGCATGTCCCTGAAGGCTTTATAAAACACAGCTATTACATGTTTAGCTGAATCCAAGTTAGCCACAATTTCTTCTAAAGTAGATAATGCAGGTATGTCTAACTTTCTATTCTTTTCAAGCAATTAGTTTTTAATTTGAAAATATTGATATCTAACCCTATCTGGGAGATTATACATGGATTGCAAAGTTTCAAAAGAACACAAGGGGCCGGATATTCAGAAGGGTTGCGCATGGCGCAACACAGTTGCACCATGCACAACCCACTGATGTGCCCTGGCATGATATTCAAAGGGGGATTGAGCCTTGCACAAATCCCGATGCGCCGGAGTGCATCAGTAATGTATGTGGCGCAGGTAAGGGGGGCGTGCCCATGCATACTCTGCACATCCCAATATTTAGCCCGGGATGTGCTGAGCCCATGCATGTACAACCCCTACCCAGGCTGCACACAGGTGAGCCAAAAAAAAAGGAGCAACAGCTGACCACCCACAGATGAGCTGCCGTATTGCAAGGCACAACACAGCAGCTGCCACCTGTGGGTGGCCACCCAAGCTCCGGCTGCACCTTCCTGGTGGTGCCCCTCATGCCTGATCATGGGCATACATAGATTAATAATAGCTCTATATCCTGGTGGTCCAATGGACCACTCACAGCCGATCGTGGGCATTTGTATATAAAATGACACCCCAATCCAACCGGGTGCTCCAGCGTGTACCCTCCCCACCCACCCACTGAACCCCACTGCCCCTCCCCTGGTCAGCAGTGGCAGCAATCCCACCCGCTTGCCCCACCGCCCCTGCCCACTAACTGACACCGTACGATAGAGCTGTGCACCCATTGGTCCACAGCATGAGCTAATGGGTGTGCATGCTCTAGATTACTACACAGTCCAGATATGTAAATGGATCATTCACATATCTGGACTGTGTGCTGGTTCAGGCTGCATGCCCATTGGCTCACGCTTGTGGACTAGTGGGCGATAGCCCTACCGTATGGGTGTCAGTCGACGGGCAGTGGGGCGGCAAGCGGGTGGGAGCTGCCCCCCACTGCTGATTGGGGGGGAGTGGAGCAGTGGGAATCAGTGGCGGGTGGGGAGAGGGGTACCGCTGGACCACCAGGGTTGAATTGGGGTGTCATTTTTTATAACAAATGCCCTCGATTTGGCTGCGAGTGGTCCACTGGACCACCAGGGATATAGGACTTTTATTCTACTTCAAATGCCTATGATTAGGCTGTGAGTGGTCCACTGGACCACAAGGGAGAGAGTTCACTATTTTTAATTATACTTATGCCTGCGATTGGGCTGCAAGCAGTCCACTGGACCACCAGGGAGAGAGTTCATTATTTTTAATTATACTTATGCCCACGATCGGGCTGCAAATGGTCCACTGGACCACCAGGGATATTTGATGTGTTTTGCACTATACACATGCCCATGATTGGTCATTGGGGCACTTTGCCGCGATGTGCAGGGGGCGTTGGTCCCCGACGGCTGCTGCCTGGCAGGGCGCCAGGCGCAAGTCGCGAGGATCAGCACCTGCATGCACAAATGGGGCCATAATGACATGCAAATGGCCCCATTTGCACCTTGCATACATTATGGCCCCATTTGCATGTGCACTTTTGAATATTGCGGTTGTTGCACCTAGCGCAATGGAACTTGTGCTAGCGCATCCCCATGCTCCACTCTGGCCACTTGGGCTGGCGCAGTGCCACTGCGCCATGCGCACTGCAGATGGCCAAGGTGCGATATTCAACATTGATGTGCCATGGTGCAGCTCCATTGAATATCACCCTGTCAACACCCCTGCGCAGCCCAGTTGTGCTACGCCAAGGCTTGCGCCACAGCCTGGTGCAGTCTGAATATCCAGCCCAAGGTCTTTTAATAAAAAAAAAGCTCTATATGATAAATACCTTTGTCTTGCAATCCATATTTGAACACCTTATCAGTCCTAGAAGGTTTAAAATGAATATTAATTATTGGAGTATATCTAAAAAAATATTCTTGTTACCTAACAAGTTTTGTGCCACATACCATGCTTTGTTTGTGGTTTTAGTGGCATTTAGGATGCCCTTATAACAAGAGGATTTATTCAAGTTCACTGCCAAGGATTTTTTTTCAATTCAACAAAGGAGATTTTGGCTGCCTCAATATGAAACAAGACATTTTTGGTACTATGTTTTTAAACTAGTAAACATATTCCAACTCTGCAGCCAGTCCCCCCCTTCGTTGTGGAAGGCACAATTTCTTTAAATCAGTTCTAGGATGCTGATTTGGCATGGGGTCATGATGTCACAGATGAAACTGCACCTGCAACAATGCCACATGCAAAACAGTATGCGGCAAAATAAAGTCAGGACACAACACCAATCTGACCACCATAGTGCACACCATTTTCAGAAATGCCAAACTGTTTGTTTATGTGGGGAGCTCTGCCCCCACACCCCATAACATGGGGTGTTTAACCCCCACACCACCCCAACTAAAGTAACCAACTCCGAGGGGAGTGTGGACCAAGGGGCAAAAGGCAAATTTTGGAGTGGGTCACTTAGTTTTTTTAAACCTAAAAAAAAAAATATCAGGAGATGGGGAATCAAACCCCAATTCCCAGGTCTCCACTATGCCCAGTGCTTGTACCTTAGCCACTGCACCATAGGAGCAGCTTAACCAGGTACAGCACCTCTTGCATGTTCACTCCTTACTTCCATTCCTATTGTACGATAGGAGTAGTGGTCGTTTCCTATTGCTATTATACCCCAGTCACTGCACTGCATTCCACACTTAAGACCATGTGGTTATTCATGCACTAGTTCAGTAGTGCTATATTCACCTGGTACCATTGGTTTCCCCAAATGGATTTAATAATATTACTTTCCATGTCATCAAAAAATCGCTTCCCCAGAGTAATCGGTATAGACTCAAAGAGAAAGAGTATTATGGAGAGAATATTCATTTTTTGGATGTTTATTCTCCCCATTAAGACCAGAGGAAGTAACTGCCACTCTTAAGATCCTCTTTGATTTTTCCTTTAACTGACAAAACATGTAACTCATATGT
Organism: Neoceratodus forsteri; assembly: GCA_016271365.2. NCBI lineage: Eukaryota > Metazoa > Chordata > Ceratodontiformes > Ceratodontidae > Neoceratodus > Neoceratodus forsteri. The sequence continues at coordinate 1,647,329,514 of CM057450.1, forward strand.
CAATAGTGGTTATTTTGTTATTTAGACCCCAGATATTAAATTGATGGTTTTGTAAATGTAATCATTGCTTGATCTTGTAAAAACTCTCTATCTTCCCCCAGAAATAGCAATTCACTCTTCTCCCAATTAATCCTGTATCCAGAAAGGTTTCAATATTCAACAAGCATGTTTGATAGATGCATTAATGAAGAGTTTGGGTTAGAGAGAAACAGTAAAATATTATCTGTGTGTAAAGATAGTTTTTGTATCTGGTCTCCAATTTTAATATCCTTCATATTTTCACATGAGCAAATTTGAATTGCCAGTAGGTCCAAAAAGATTGCAAGCAGGAGAGGGGAGAGGGAGCATCCCTGTCTAGTACCCATATGAAGACAAAAAATCAGAAATAACAAAGTTTGTCTTTACGCTAGTTCTGGATGTACTGTAGAATATATCAACCTAATCCAATCTAAAAAGCTGCCATCAAGTCCAAAAGCTTTCAGTACCTCAAATAAATAGGGCCAAGAGACCCTATCGCAGGAATTTTCAGCATCTAAAGAAAAGACCACCATATTCTCCCCAGTACAGATTCAATAATGTTAAAGACTCTTCTTACATTATGATGTATCCTTCTTCCCTCAATGAAGCCAGTCTGATTTAAATGTATAATTTTTGGCATGATTTTAGCTAGTCTATTTGCCAATATTTTAGCAAATATCTTGTAATCACTATTTAATAATGATATAGGATGGTAGGATTTACATAAATCAGGAGGTTTCTCCTTTTCAAGCAACAGAGAGATCTTGACTTATTGAAGGAGGAAGTAACTGCATTCACTATCTGTATTTCTTCAAAAAGCCTCAACAAAAGAGGTGATAATGTTTCCTGTAAATTTGTATAAAATTCATAAGGAAACCCATCTGGTCCAGGAGATTTTCCATTCAGCATGCTTTTTATAACTTGTTGAACTGCCTCAATGGTTATGTCTTTACGTAAACATTTGGCATCTGATCTTGAAATCTGAGGTAAAATTAAATTCCCTAAGTAGTTTTGAATCATTTGTGCATTTGGATTGCTTTATGGCATGTATAATGTACCATAATAATATTTAAATACATTATTAATATCTTTCGGATAAGTGATTATAGTTTCAGTTTTTGACTTGATGATGTCTATTCTGTTTTGTTCACATTTCAATCGGTAAGCCAATAATTTATCTGGATGGTCTGAAAAAAGTGATATCTAGCTCTAGATCTATACATGGGTCTTTCTGCTTGCACATTCAAAAAAAATTCTATCTGCTCCCTTATACACATTGTTTTAATCTTGTCCTCTTCTAAGCCTGTCTGGACCTGTTTTAGCTCTACCATATCTAATTCTTGTTCTAGGTGATGTAATTCTTGTCTATATTTCTTTTTCCTATTGCTACTGTACACTATCGTCCAGCCCCTTATACTGTATACACTTTAAGAGATTACCAAATAGTTTGGTAAGAGAATTCACCTGGCTTATTCCATTCAAGAAAATAACCAATTTCACCCTTCAAAGCAGTTGCGAAACAAGAAGCATGCCACCACATATTGTCCAGTGACCATGATAGTATTTTTGAACTGTTAGTATTTTCTGACATCAATTCTAGATAAGAAAGGGCATGATCCAAAATGGTTATAGAGTCATATCCCACTCAAGCAATCCTGTATAATAAAGACTGTGAAATAAGAAAAAAATCAATTCTCAAATGAGTGTTATGAATTTTGAAAAAAAAAAGGAGAATTTATTTAATTGGGTATAGGAAAATCTAACGAGGTTTGCAAGGTTCAGATCTTGCATGTAGCTCCAAATTAAATTAACAGCTCTAGTTTTCCATTCTAAAGTAGAGTGGATCCTATACAGAGAAGATAGAGTCAAGCTAAAATCCACCCCAGTTACATATGGCATATCAAATGTAGCCATCCACAAAAAATCTGTAAAAAATTGTAGATCCTTCTCATTAGAAGCATATTAACTCATCAAAGTATAGTCTTCATTCCTTAATGAAACTTTTGTTACCACAAAGAAGCCTTCTTGGTCCACATAAGAATGTTTATTTGAGGTTTTAAGTATTTTTTTATGGTCACACCTCTTGCATTATTTGAATGTGTTCTATAAATACTTACAACCTTAAATAAATTAGTGAAATAAATTGCATCTTTTTGTTCAAAATGGGTTTCTTGTAACTGTACATGCTTTTGAATGTCGGCACTCCTTATCTCCAAAACTGTGATTTCCTGCCAGCTACTTTGTCAGGACCTAATAGTATATGAGAGTTCACCTGCAATGTAGTTGGTTAGCTACGTACATGAACCTCTCTGCTACTTAATGCAATATAACCTGCATTGTTTTATAGTAGTTTTAATCTGTTCCTTCTTGGACCATGTAGGTGGAGTGGATGCCATGAAAAGCAACCTTCTGTGTCTTTCAGTAGGCCTCTGCAGTATTACCTTGATGAGGTAAAGGCAGCTTATTCAATTTATGACTGTAAGGAAGACCTCTCGTTTTCAGCAAAATCTTTGTATCAGATGTGCACACACTCACCTCTGCTTCACCCTGCAACATATCTATATGGCTATCCTTTGCTAAGCACACTGTCTAAAGTAGTATAGCATTTCAAAACTCCAGTGTCACATCATTTATTGTTTATTAGAGGAACTGTGAAATGTGTGCTAATATTCATATTAGGATTATAGAAGGAATGTGTATCTTTTTAGGGAAATAGTGTGAGTATTTTCCATTGTCGATAACCAGACCATGTGCACTGTAGAAATAACACCCTGGAGAATGATGCACCTTAAAAGTTAAATTACTCAAAATCCACCTTTAACTATTCATCATCATATAAAATAAATGAAATGATTAACTCTCTGTCTCTATAGTGCCAGGGCATGAAAGCAGCAAGCCAGAAAGATATGTAGGCAATGTTTATTTCTTTCAGAACTGTAGTTTATTTCAGCTTTATTCCAAACTCTTGCCACATAGATGCTCTGGGATATGGTGTTTTATTTGATTGACTTTACACTTTTTATCATTTTTGCTTTTCCCCAATATTTTCTCTTGTTCTCTTATCCCCTACCCAATGATTGGGGTCATCATAGTTTCACCTTTTCTTCATCCAGCCAGCCAGGATAGCATATACGTGACTGCCTTAACAGCCAATGCTACCCTTTGATCAGACAGCAGGTCGTGTGCAAATACCAGGTAGTCTACACCCTTGCTCACACTGGACTCAATTGCATGATCTCTGGCATGTGTATTGCATCTAGCTACCCTCAGGGTGGGACTCAGTTGCAAACCTCATTCTCTCAGGTAGCATCACAAAGTACTACTGTCATACCACTGGCCCAGCACATAACGTCACACTTTGATGGTACTAAATGCATATAATGGAAGATAATATTAAGTATTTTGTGACTAATTGATGAGTCCTGGACTAGAATTCAAGGTTATATTCTAGTTGAATGGTTTCACTGGCCTCACCCAGAGATGGAGCTACTGCCTTATTATTCCACACAACATCATCTACTTTATCATATGCAGAATACTGAGAACCAATGGGCATGAGTCTTAGTCATGTTCAGAGATGATGTGAAATGTGTGTTGTGAACCTGCACCTTTCCACTGCCACACAAAACTGCCATACTCAAATGCTGGTGTGCTCAGCAGGAGAGAGGAATCTCCCTGCAAGTGGTGCAAAATGCAAGTTGTCACTCCAGATATTACCAGACACTACCGGGATATTGCATGCTCACACCAACACACAAAGCAGAAGCTAGAATCTGGACAGCTGCTTGGCCCGCCAGTGCAGTGGATTTCCTCTTGCAACTCTGGTGACCCAGGTTCAGGAATGGATCCAGGTCATTGGAGGGCCTGCCGGGGGGAGAAGGATCGAGCATCCCTAGGACCACTCTCCTTCTCCAGGGGGGAGGGTGGTGTGTGCTCAGTGCAGGAGCGACACCTGGGGAGGCTGGGTTTGTCACCTTGCACCAATGCAGGAAGCAACTCTGGGGTGGGACAGACACAGGACATCATTGCACAGCCCAGCCCCAGCATACAGGGAAAAAAATGCTGCAACCAGCCATCTCCATGAAGCCCTGCCTCTGGGCTTCAATTGGTCACCTAAGCCGGCTCTCCCAACTAGTTACCAGTTTCAGAGTACTGTGGCCCATACAGTGCCATGACCCCACCCCCTGGGGGGTAAGCCAGGGGTGACTGGAAGAGTGTGGGCAAATATAGGTGGTGGAAGTATGAGGGGCGATATGACCAGGGCAGAGACACAACAGCCAGAAGCAGGAAAAAAGCAAAAGTAAATTAAAAAAAAAAGATTTTGAACAGCTACTCAGTAAATGCTGCTGTGTTCAGCTTTGGATGAGGATGGCCACAGCACAGCTGATGCTCAGTGGACTCAGGTCCAAGAAAGTGGGCAAGTGACTGGAATGCCATGATGGAATGCACTCTAAGGTCCTAACAAAGATTGTATGATCCCTAGCAGTGCCACTGGCAGACTTCTTTAACAGACCCTGGAAATGGTCTGGTTTAAGTGAACTATAGAAGGGCTAGTTTGGTCCCACTCCATAAGACTGGGAATAAGGATGACCCAGGAATTTACAGAAAGGTCAGCCTGATCTTAATCATTTAGAAACTACTAGAAACCATTATAAAAGAGAGTATAATGGAATTCTTGGAGACCAATGGGCTTTGGCATTCAAGTCAATATCGGTTTGTGACAAGCAGTTATACCAAACAAATCTGACTGACTTTTTTGATTAGGTTACGAAGGCAGGGACCATGCAATAGATATATCTACTGTAGTCTTCAACAAAGCATTTAATTGTGTACCCCATGAAAGGTTTTGTAAAAGGCTGGATGACTTGGAGGTGGAGGGACAACTTGATTAGATGGATAAGACTTTAGCTTGGGGGAAGGACTCAGAAGGTACTTAGTGGTCAAAGAAGTAAAAAGATCAATCCAAGGGCTGGTACTATTTAACATAATAATCAACAGCAATGGGGAAGGAGTACAAGGCAAGATCTGTCTCTTTGTATATGACAGTAATATCTGTGGCATAGCTGATAATGAGAAGGGAATTAAGGATGTGCAAAGGACCCGAAAAAGTTTGCAAAGTTGTCCAGGGTATAGTAACTCAAATTTAATACTAGAAAGTGCAAGGTTTTATGAAGATTGGCAATAACCCCCCACTACCAAAAAACACACTAAATAACAGATGAGTGGGGTAAGGATGGATAAGACCTCTGTGAAAGATATTTCAATCGGTGATTGCCTCAGATCTATAGACTAATGTAAAAAAAAAATTGGGAAAGGTAACAAGATGTTAGAATGAACAAGCAAGTGGATTTTCCAGTAGAAAAAAAGGGCTGATATTGCCCCTGTTCAGATCCCTGGTGAGGTCACACCTTGATTGCGGTGCATAATTCTGGAATCTGTGCCTGATGAACTACAGGAACTGCTTACATTCTGTCTAGAGAAGCTCAACAAAAATGATCTAATAGCAGAGCAGAAAATTGTAGAAGGAGAGGCTGGTGAGCCTCAACATGCACAAACTGGTAGCCACAAGAGAAAAGAGGGACACCATAGAAACTTAAAGTATAAGTGCATGCACAGAATCAGTAGGGTGTACTGAAAGTATAAGTGCATGCACAAAATCAGTAGGGTGTACTGAAAGTATAAGTGCATGCACAGAATCAGTCGGGTGTACTGAAAGTATAAGTGCATGCACAGAATCAGTAGGGTGTGCTGAAAGTATAAGTGCATGCACAGAATCAGTCGGGTGTACTGAAAGTATAAGTGCATGCACAGAATCAGTAGGGTGTGCTGAAAGTATAAGTGCATGCACAGAATCAGTAGGGTGTACTGCCATGAACTGTTCATTAGAAATGAGGGCACTGTGATGAGAGATTACGACTGGAAATTGTCGAGGGGAAGATTCAAAAAGCATGTAAGCAAGTTCTTCTTTACTGAAAGGGTGGTGAATGAGTGGAAAAGATTGCCCAGCAAGCTGGTCCAGAATCTATGACTGAGTTCAAACATAGGTGGGACACAAACAAGGGACTAGTATGAAGTATGGGAAAAGGGCTGGGGTGTATTCTAGGGAAGGGGTGTTGAAAACCCACTAGAGCTAATAGCTAATAACTCTGGCCTGTTATAAGCCTTTTACAACTTCAGGTAGGCATACTGGCAGACTAGATAGGCCACTGGATCTTTTACTGTCATGAAATTCTCTGCATCTGTTTATCCATTACATAGAAGTTGACAGCAGATAAGGACCGCAAGGCCCATCCAGTCTGCCCATTTCTTTCTCTACCTTATAAATGTGCCATCGGCCTTTGCTCTGTCAGTGGCCTATCTATTCATACTCACTTGTATTGCTACCTTATGCCTATCCCATGCCTGTTTGAAGCCCTGCACTGTATTCATAGCCACCACTTCCTGAGGTAGACCATTCCATGCATCCACCACCCTTTCTGTGAAAAAGAATTTCCTCACATTCCCCCTTAATTGGCCTCCCTCTAATCTCATGCTGTGTCCTCTTGTCCTGCTATTTTTCTTATATTTAAACATGTTAGACTCTTTCATCTTGTTAATGCCCTTAAGGTGTTCAAATGTTTCAATCATATCACCTCTCTCCCTCCTTTGCTCAAGGGTATACATATTGAACTCTGTTAATCTGTGCTCGTATGTCTTCTGATGCAGTCCCTGCACCATTTTGGTTGCCCTTCTCTGGACTGCCTCAATTTGGTTAATGTCCTTGTGAAGGTGGGGCCTCCAGTACTGCATGTAGTGCTCCAGATGGGGCCTAACCAGTGTCTTGTAAAGAGGGATTATTACCTCCCTCTTACGATTTGTGATACCCCTACTAATACACCCTAACATCCCCTTAGCCTTATGTACTGCTTTAGAGGTCTGTTTGGATGATTTCTGATCATCGGTGATGATGATGCCCAAGTCTCTTTCTTCCTTTGTGACTGCCTGCAACTCCCCTCCCAGCCTATAGGTGGCTTCAGGGCTTCTCTTCCCTATGTGCATGATCTTGCATTTCTTTGCACTAAATCTCAGTTGCCACTCTTCTGACCATTTTGCTAGTTTATCCAGATCTCTTCTCATTCTGCCCACCCCATCTGGATCATCTACTCTGTTGCAGATCTTGGTCTTATCTGCAAACAGAGAAGCCTTACCCTCTAGTCCTTCTGCAATGTCACTAATGAAGATATTGAAGAGGACTGACTCCAGGACTGATCCCTGAGGTACCCCACTTGTGACTTGCGTCTCTTCTGACTGTATACCATTTACCACCACGCTCTGTTTTCTGCCCATCAACCAGTTTGCCGCCTAGTTGACCAACTTCTGACCCACCCCAAGTCTACCCAGCTTATTTATCAATCTTCTATGTGGAACAGTGTCGAAAGCTTTGCTGAAGTCAAGGTAGGTGACATCAACTGCTCCCCCTTGGTCCACCACTCTGGTTACCCAGTCAAAGAAATCTATGAGATTAGTTTGACAGGACCTTCCTTTTGTAAACCCATGCTGTCTTGGATCCTGTGCCCCTATGGATTCCAGGTGTTGCACTATCCTTTCCTTAAGGAGTGCCTGCATAATCTTGCCCACTACTGAGGTAAGACTGACTGGTCTGTAGTTCCCTGCCTCCTCCCTGCTTCCACTTTTGTGGAACGGGATCACATGATCCCTTCCCCAGTCTCCTGGGACCTCTCCTGTGCTCAGAGACTCATTAAACAGTTCTGCTAATGGCTCTGCTAGTTCCACCCTTAGCTCCTTAAGTACCCTGGGATGCATGCCATCAGGTCCCATTGCCTTGTCCACCCTGAGCTTAGTGAGCTCTTGTAGGACCCTTCCTTTTGTGAAGGGTCTAGTGCTCACCTCCCTCCCCACTGTATCTATGGTGCTGAGCTGTGGGCCCTGCCCTACCTTCTCTTCAGTAAATACTGAGCAAACGTATCTATTTAGGATAGATGCTTTTATAGGGTCCTCCTCCTCACATGCCCCCTTTTCTCCTTTGAGCTTAACGGTACCCCCTCTGGACTTTCTCCTTTCACTAATGTATCTATAGAAAGTCTTGTCACCTTCTTTTACTGTTCGTGCTAGTGTTTCCTCAGTTTGGGACTTTGCCTGCCTTACTGCCTTCCCTGCTTCCCTTAGGGCAGTTTGGTATGCCTCCCTATTTTCATCCCGCTGTGTTCCCTTATATTTCCTGAAGGCCAGCCTTTTGGCTCTGACCTTTTCTGCTACTGTTTTTGAGAACCAAAGTGGTTTCCTTCTTCTTTTGCACTTCCTTTTCTGTCTAACACAATGGGATGTTTCTTCAAGTATTGCATCCTTAATGCTTGCCCACTTTGCCTGTACCCCCCTCACCTGTGTTTCTTTTTGCCAGTGCTAGCTTAACTCTGTTTGCCATCTTATCAAAGACAGCTCCTCTGAAGTCCCATATTTTTGCCTTAGAATGGGATGATTTAGATGTAGTGGCCAAATTGAACCATACCGTGTGATGGTCACTAGCCCCCAGGTGACCTTTTACCTGGAGATCTGTGATCCCTTCCCTGTTAGTCAGTACTAGATCTTGGATTGCCCTGTCTCTTGTGGGTTGTTGTACCAGTTGTTTGAGGCCCTCCCCCTGCAAGGAATCCACCATGTGTCTAGTTCTGGAAGATGTTCCTGCTGGTATTGACCAATCTGTATCCGGCATGTTGAAGTCTCTCATTATCAGAACCTCCCCTTTAGCTGTCATGTTTTGCATATCTTCTAACAGTAATGTGCCTATGTCCTCCCCCTGGTCTGGGGGCCTGTAGACAACCCCAGTTCTTATGGCTGTCCCATTTCCTGTTTCCAGGGTGACCCACAGTTCTATGTAACATTCTATCTGTGATTCATGAAGGGTGCAGAGGGCTACACAGGTGCACAGCAGGACATGGAAAGTGAAACAGGGGATCTGCTTGTCATGAACCACAGACCAGCATTCGCAGTCCTGGCATAGATGGAGGGTAGGCACATGGGATCTGGTGCATGGTGGAACAGGTGCAGAGGGGCATGTCAGCACCATGGGCTATGCAGGCCATACTGATGCCCATGCAGGAAAACCCCTATGTCAGTAAGCCATGCAGGTCCATGAGAAGACAGCAGCATGACCTAAGGGGAGAAGTAGCCCCGGGTGCTCAGTGTGCCATGTGGACATTGTGAATCCGAAGAACGATGGGCCACCACATTGGACCACATGGACAGGCATTGCATGTATGTGGGATGTAGATGTCTTGCCAAACAGTGGCAAATAACAGAGCTTCTGCACTAGAGATGAAAATGTAATGGCCAGGATGTGTAGCATAAATGTGGTGCATGGCAGACAGGAGTCTTATACCAGTGGACCCTGATTAGGTAATGTACGGAACCAGGGCCAACATGGTGTGCACACTATACTGGGATGTGTAACCAGATAGGAGTGGGCCACCCACCTACCAAGTCAATATACTGTGTGTAAAACAGCATAGTCAATATGTGCAGCGCATACAGTGCTGGCAAGTATAGCAATAGGGTACAAAACCTTGCATGTCAGAAATAGAGCATGCACAGTTTTCGTACCCTGTCACAGATAGCTGGAAGGGAGGAGTGATGCAGAGGTGAAGACCTCTGCTGAGGAGGTGGTCCACCCAGTAGCTGCCATGGCTCAGAGGGATGAGCCGAGGCAGTGCAGGGTAGCTGTGCGTCTATAGATCAGGGTTTGAATCCTGGTCCCAGATTTTTGTGGACCACATTGTGCTGTATTTGTTTTTTGGCCCCCCACCTCTGTTCCTTCACACACCCCTGTTGAACCCCCCCAGAGTTGATTATCAAATCAAATCAAATCAAATCAAATTTTATTTATAGTGCACTTTTCAACATATCAAAGCACAAATACATATCAAAAATGACATCAACCATAATAAATAACATCAAAATAATAAAAGCAGCAATAGACCTATTGAAATCCTAATTCAAATAGATAACTTTTCAGAGACGCCTTAAATGATTCTACAGACAGGCACTCTCTAATCTGACGAGGTAGAGAATTCCACAGGGTTGGGGCCATGGAAGAAAAAGCCCTGGCCCCAGATGACTGAAGACAAACCCTGGGAATCTCTAGCAATCCCTCGTTAGCGGAGCGAAGTGGGAAGAGAGGGCAATAGGGTCGAAGGAGATCTTGCAAGTAGCCCGGTCTCTGACCATGAAGGGTCTTATAGGTCAGCAACGTGACCTTGAAGGTGATTCTCCACCGCATCGGCAGCCAGCGCAGTTCATGCAGCACAGGTGTGATATGGCAAGTTCTTGGTAACCCAGTCAACAACCTGGCTGCAGCATTCTGCACCAGCTGCAGGTGACGGAAATCTACCCCCGGCAGCCTTAGATATAGATCATTACAGTAATCAAGACGCGAGGAAACAAAAGCGTGGACCAACACAGGGAGGTCATCGTGTGAAACAAGGTGTTTTATCTGGGCGATATTCCTCAGGTGACAAAAGGAAGACTTGGCAGCAGCTGATACCTGTGTCTTCAGCGACAGCTCACTGTCAAAAATTACACCCAGATTCCGCACCTGTTCAGAAGGTCTCAACTGGTTACCCCCTAATACAAGACCAGAGGGAAACCCAGGAGTCAACTTCTCTACACAATGACCCGGGTCCACAATTAACACCTCAGTCTTATCCAGATTCAGCTTCAACAAGTTCGCACTCATCCAGTTCTGAATCTCAGCGAGGCAGTTGTTAAAGACCGATAATGCGTTATTCTGTTTGGGTACAAAGGACATATAGAGCTGAGTATCATCTGCGTAGCAGTGAAAACTCAGCCCAAAATGCCTTATAATGTCTCCCAACAGCAGCATATACACCGTGAAAAACATGGGGGAAAGCACAGAGCCTTGCTGCACCCCACAGGAGAGAGCAAAGGGAGCAGAGGAAAAGTCCCTGAAACTACCCTCTGACTTCTGCCTGTGAGGAAAGAGTGGAACCATCTGAGGACTGTCCCTGACAGTCCACAGAGTAGCCACAGGTGATCCAGCAACATCCCATGGTCCACAGTGTCAAATGCTGCAGAGAGATCAAGGAGAACCAAGATCGAACGGCCCCTCCAATCTCTCGCTATTAGGAGATCATTAAATACCCGAACTAACGCCGTCTCTGTACTATGCCTCTTTCTGAAACCAGACTGGAGAGGATCATAGACCTCATGGGTGGTAAAAGAGTCATCGAGCTGCAATGTGACTACTTTCTCAATAACCTTGCCCAAAAAGGGCAGGTTAGAGATCGGTCTGTAGTTAGTGAGACAGTCAGGGTCAAGGGAAGATTTCTTCAAAAGGGTGTCATGACAGCCTCTTTTAAAGACCTGGAAACACCCCTTGGTCCAAAGAGCCCCAAACTATCTTTGCAAGGACTGGTCCAATCGCATCCATGCACCCCACAAGGAGGCACGTGGGACCAGGATCCAAACTACAGCAAGTCGGTCGCAAGCCCTGGTCAATCTTCATGATATCCATGATCGCTGGCTGGTCAAAATCTGTCCAGGTAGACTGAGGGCCTATAACCCCACATCGATCACTACAATGCTCATTTGAACGTGCACTGTGGATCTCTGACCTGATCGATGACACCTTATCCTCAAAGAACCGAGCAAACTCGTCACACTGTATTTGTGAAAAGCTCTCCGAACCCACAGACAGGCTGGATTGTACAGTCTGTCCATGACCCAGAAAAGCTGAGCAGGTCGATTTCTTGATGCAGCTATCTCTCTGGACAGGAACTCTGCCTTCTTATGGGAGATTTCTAACTGATAGTCCACATAATGGGCCATCAATCTAAGTCTGTCACCTTCCAGGCCGGATTTCCACCAACAACGTTCCAATCTTCGCCCCTTTCTCCTCAACTGCCTCAGTGTCCCATCAAACCAAGGGGACTGAGGGTGAAGGAAGAGGGGGTGAACACGGACAGGCACTATGGAGTCCATTGCCCTCAGCACCATACTATTATTGTGCACTACTAAGGCAGCTGGTTCCATGCACTCCATAGGCCAACTCGATAGGTCCAGCACCACCATCAGACCGTCAGGGGTAACTCCCCTCAAAGAGTGGTACTGGACCATCTCCAAAAGGGTAGGTCTCACAAGGGGGGCCGTGAAATTGAACCTTATGGAGTGATGGTCGGACCACCCAACTGGTTCCACCGCCAGTTCCATGATCTCCATCCCCAGGGTGAACATCAGATCCAGAGAGTGACCCTTAATATGGGTAGCAGCGGTAACAACCTGTGTGAAGCCCAAAAAAATCATCAATTGGAGGAAGTCTTGACCAAAATGCAAGAGTTCATCGTCAACCCAGGCACTGAAGTCTCCCAGGACCAACCACCTGGAGGGCTCCAACACCAGGTCGACAATGAAGTCTGCGACTTCCTGCAGAAAAACTTTCTTGTCACCGGGTGGACGGTAGATGAGTAAGATTCTGCAGCCCACACCTGCTCCCATGACACACTCAAAGGATCTAGGGGACACCACTGGAACCTCCACAAGACCCAATTCCAATTTAAAACAAATAGCGACCCCCCCATCCCTTCGATCCAAGCTCTGGCAATGTATTACCGAGTACCTGGCTGGAACAGCTGACTCCAATATGGGACCAGCATTTTAGTCCAGCCAGGTCTCGGTAATGCAAGTCAGATCAGATGACTCAACAAGATCAGCAATAATTGCCATCCTGTTTTTTATAGACCTGGCATTGCATATCACTGCCCGGGTTGGATGAGAGGCCTTGGAGGAGTGGGCCACTTGCCCACTCTCAGTGGAGCCCTTGGGTATAGGAGCCAGGCATCGCACTCCACTATCCTGGGCCCATTTCATCTCATGGCGTCTCCCCGACTCCACCACCCTTATTCACCCACTCCATCCCCCCCTTATACCGAGGAACCCCCCCTCCCTCTCCACCTCCTCCGTGCAATCCCCAAGGCACAACAGTGCCTATATACCTTGGGTTGCAATAGAGAGCTGTCAGAAGGGCGCAGGTCCCTCAGCCTAGAGGGGGAATAGCGCCTGCCCACGGAAGCCTGGTCCCAACACATGCTGCCAAATATTTAAAAACAATTTTTAATCAACCAATTTGATTAAATATTATCAAAACCATAGGCCAATTTAAATATCTTAAACAGCAGCCTCGCTTCCCATTTCTAACATAAAAATAAAAAATTTAACAAAAAACCTAAATAAAACAATTATCCATTCCTCTTCAGGCAAACTCCTCAGAGAAAGTCATAAGCAGCCTTGGCAGATTTTAACTCCTCAGGAAAAGTTAATAACAGTTTGGACACAAAATCACAGTTTCTTCCCACTTATACTCCACTGAGAACAGGAATAATGAAAAACCTTCAGAGCTCTCACCCCTGAGGAATCAGTCCCAAAGCCTATCTCTCACATAGGCAGAATAAACAATCATGCAATCTGGTCTTGAAAAAGAACAAAGCCCTCTCACTGCTTCACCAAAATATTTAAGAGGGAGGAAAAGGGTACAATCTGACCTGGATAGTACTCGGACGAAGGTTGAATTTCTAGCTGTTCCATAAGCTTCATGTGGATAAAGCAGACCTTCGCTGCAGCTAAAAAGTCACCTTCCAGTCCTCAGGGTTTATTCCAGCTGCTTAAGGGAGAGCTCAATTGACCAGCCAAAAAGAAAGAGATTCTCCTCTGGGTCATCCCCCAAGGTGTTACTAAGGAAGTCGGCCAGCGACTGGATCTATGCAAGCAGGCTCTCCAGCCTGCCCCCCCGCAAAACCCAGAAACCATGGACAAACTGGGGCCTGTCCTCTGACAGCACAGCCCCAATCTCCCATCATGGCTAACTTCCCCAGTAGACCACCCTGGGTTCAGGCCAGTATTTAATAGGCTCAAAATTTCTTAAATGAGCACTTCCAACCAAAAGAGAGAATCTCCCCCTGGTTGTCCCCCAGGATACCACTGAGGAATTCAGCCAGTAGCTGGAATCCACATGAGCAGGCTTTCCAGCCTGCCCACCGTAAGGCCCAGAAACCACGGGCACACTGGGGCCTGTCCTCAGATAGCACCACCCCCAGTCTGCCCCAGCCAACCACCCCAGCAAACCACCCTGGGTTCTGATCAAAATCCCGGCAGGCTCACTCCCTCCAAAAAGATGGCACCAAAGATGCAGCAATCCACAGAGCCCAAAAAATGAAAGCGGCCAAGTCTCCTAGGAAATCCCAGCCTCAAAGTCCCAGTCTCTGACTCCGGGTCACATCCCCAGACACTCCAACAGGATCCGAAAACAATCCCAGGGCAGTGCAAGGCTGATGACCAGCCTACAGTCCCAGTGCACAAACTACTGACTCCTGGCAAAAGCCTCCCAGACTTTAATTGGAACACTCCCAACAAAGTTCTCAAATCTTGCTCGGAGGGTAACCTTCAATCCTGAAGAGGAAGACAACAGCAATGCCACACACTGTCGCTATCTCTGCTGACGACTTTTGCCCAGTATTTCCAAAAAAAATAAAAGAATCAATAAACTAAAACATAAAAAACTACAAAATTAACATTAAAACAAGTAAAAGAAACATAAACTACAGCTGCTGTAACATGGCTAGCCCAACGTGGCCGCCATCTTGCGTTGCACAGTTTCCACGTATGCTCGGAAGTGCATACTTATTAGTTAGGAGAGGTTCAGGGGGCAAAGCCCCCCATATGGGAAGGTGCAGGGGTGGAGCCCCCCACACAGAAAATAGTTTGCTGCCCTACATTTGGTATTGACATTCCTGTCGGCATTGTGTTGTAGAGCGAGCAATGTATCCACTGTCTTTGCAGTGTGGTACATTGCTGCACTATTATTGATTACGACAAGGTGACCCTGTGCCAGCTACCCATACCATGAAAGGGCAGGGTACATCACAGTGAGCTCACCAAAGCACCATGAGGCCCACAGTGGTAGGGAGCTATGGTCAGATGGATCCCCATGCCCTGCAGCACCCCCAGGAACATTCCCCCCCCAGTCACAGTGGATTGTGCTCAGTCACACAGATGTATGGTGGAACACAGCCCACAGGAGATGCACGCTCCCCACAAGACAACAGCTTCTGAAGGACCTACCACACGTGGCCACTCCACCAGTGGAAGCACTCATCCTGCCCACCTGAGGTGGTGTGCTACTAAAGGCCCAGCCAGACTTCATTGTGGGGACAGTGGTGGATGTGTTTGGTGGTCTGGAGCCCTGTATGTGACCTGTTAGTGCCACAAAAGCAACATATTCCCCTGGCCGCTCTGCAATGCCCTTCTCTGGGCAACTTTAATGCCTGGGGCGATGATGAACTCTTGCAATTTGGAAATAATCTCCTCCATTTTATGACTATGCTGGGCCTTACACAGGTGGTTACCTCTGCTACCTATATAGGGGGTCACTCTTTGGATCTTGTGTTTCTCCTGGGGGATGGAGGCCACGGATCTGGGGGTGGAACCAGTTGCTTGGTCAGATCATCACACCATAAGGTTCAGTTTCTGGCCACCCCCAAATAGTTCTGCTCCTATGGAGCTGGTCCAGTACCACCCATTAAGGGGAGTTACCCCAGAGGGCCTATTGGTGGTGCTGGATCTATCTAGTCTATCGAGTGAATGCATGAGTCTGGAGGTCTGGTACTGGCCTATAACAAGGCAGTGGGAGACACCCTGGACTCAATTGCTCCTGTTCGTGTTTGCCCACTCACTCTGCGTCCAAGGATCCCTTGGTTTGATGGGTCCTTGAAGGAGCTGAGAAGAGTGGGTAGAAGGCTAGACAAAGCTTGGCAGAAATCTGGCCTTGATGCTGACAGCCTAGATTGATAGAAAACTATAAGGGCTATCAATCAGTAATCACCCATAAGAAGGCAGAATTCCTGTCCGGGGAGATTGCTGCTGCACTGAGTCGACTGGATCAGCTCTTCTGGACTGTGGACAGACTGTGCAATCCAGTCTGTTTTCAATCTAGAAGATATTTTTCATAAATAAAGTGTGATGAGTTTGCTCGATTTTTTGCAAATAAGGTTGCCAGCATCAGATCGAGCATTGATCCAACTCTTACTAGGAGGGATTGCGGAGATTGACTGGAGGTGGCGAGCGCCCATTCTGCCTGGTCTGACTTTAGCCAGCCAGAATTCATGGGCATTGTGAGGATTGTCCAGACTTTGCAACCAATCAGTTGTAGTTTGGATCCAGGCCCTAAGCCACTACTGGTAGGCTGCATAAATGTTATTTGCCCGATCCTTGCTGAAATTCTCTGGAGTTCCTTGGAGAAGGGGGTCTTTCCTGATCCCCTCAAGGAGGCAGTCATTCAACCACTCCTTAAAAAACCTTCCTTGGATCCAGACTGTCTAGCTAACTATGGATGTGTCTCTAATCTACCCTTTGCGGGTAAGGTTATTGAGAAGGTGGCTGTGTTGCAGCTGGATGACCATCTTACAGCCCACAATGTCTATGATGCTCTCCAATCTGGGTTTAGGAAAAGGCACAGCACTGAGATTGCCCTTGTTCAGGTTTTAAATGATCTCCTAATTGCGAGAGACTGAAAGGCTCATACTATCTTAGTCCTTCTTGATCTCAGGGCAGCATTTGACACTGTAGACCATGGTGTGCTTTTGGAGTGCCTGCAGCTTCTGTGTGGACTGTCTGCAACAGTCCTAAGCTGGTTTTGATCTTTCCTCATGGGCAGGTCACAGAGGGATGTCACTGGAATTTATTCCTCTGGTGCCCTCCCCCTGTCCTGTGGGGTGCCGTAGGGCTCCGTATTGGCACCCATGTTGTTTGCAGTGTATATGCTACCATTAGGAGATATCATTAGGTGATACAGTTTGGGTTTTCACTGTTATGCAGATGATACCCAACTGTATATGTCCTTTATTCCCGGACAGGATGATGTGATCTCCATGCTTAACAACTGTCTAGCAGAGATCAGGAGTTGGATGAGCACTAGCTGTCTGAGGTTAAATCCAGATAAGACCGAGGTGTTGGTTGTGGACCCGGGTCACCTCTTGGGGCAGGCACCCTTCGGGCTTATGGCTTGATTGTGTCCAGCTCATGACCTCAGACCAGGTGCATAACCTGGGCATTATTTTTGACAGCAGATTGACTCTGAAATCACAGGTGTCTTGCCATTGTCAAATCTTCCTTTTATCATCTAAGGAATATCACCTGGGTGAAACAACTGGTTCCTCCAGCCAACCTTCCTACACTGGTCCATGCCTTCATAACCACCTGCCTTGATTACTGCAATGCCCTCTACCTAGGGCTTCTGGGGGTTGATATCCGTCACTTGCAGCTAGTGTAGAACACAGTGGCCAGGCTATTGGCTGGTACATCTAGGACCAGTCATATTATGCCTGTGCTGTGCAAACTGCACTGGCTGCCAGTACAATGAAGGATCACCTTTAAGGTCAGTTTACTGACCTACAAAGCCCTCATGAACAGGAACTCTGATATCTGCAAGAGCTGCTTACTCTCTACTGCCCCTCCCGCTCACTCCAATCTGCCATTGAGGGATTGCTAGAGATTCCCAGGGTTCAGTTAAAAACATCTAGGGCACGTGCTTTTTCTCATGCTGCCCCTACCCTGTGGAATTCCCTACCTCATCAGTTAAGGGAATGCCTGACCGTCTCGAGTTTTAAATTGGAGCTTAAAACTTATTTGTTTTATGAGGCCTTTTGTGAAGGTTTTTAAAAATGTTGCTGATATTATTTGTTATATTGAATGTTTATTTTAATGTAAAGTGCCTTGGCATTTGAAAGACGCTTAAGAAATAAGTTTTTACTTACTTCTCATGGATGAGGCACTGGCAGTGGAACACAAGTGCAGGCAGCATCTATGAACATGCATAGTTAGGTCATGACTACAGGCCCAGGTGCTCAGTGACACACTCTATTGCACCCTTCTGGCTCGACCATGTGGCCACAGCCAACCTGTGCACCATGGTGGGGCCCCATGTGACATCCAGGATATGACGGTCACAGGCACTGTCCATTGCAGCAAAGGTTCTGAGTGCATTGGCATACTATGCCTCTGGCTCCTTCCAGCACGTAGCCAGTGACGTGACCAGCGTGAGCCAATTCACAGGGACATGTGCACTCTAGCAGGTCACAGATGCACTGCTCCACAGTGTACAGGACTACAACATATTTCCTATCACCCCAGGGGACATATGGGCCACCAAGGAGGTGTTCTATGGCATGCATGGCATGCCAAACATGGTGCCATCGACTGCACCCATGTGCCCATACTGGCACCCACTGTGGTGGAGGAGGCATACCACAACAGGAAGGGCTTCCACAGTGTTAATTGCCAGATCATATGTGATGGGGGTTGGCTCATCACCAACATGTGTCCCAGGTTCCCTGGCTCATGCCATGACTCGTATATACTTGACAGCTCCAGCTTGTGTGCCTACCTAGACAGGCATAGTGGATGTGATGGCTGACTGCTTG
Organism: Neoceratodus forsteri; assembly: GCA_016271365.2. Lineage (NCBI taxonomy): Eukaryota > Metazoa > Chordata > Ceratodontiformes > Ceratodontidae > Neoceratodus > Neoceratodus forsteri. The sequence continues at coordinate 1,647,348,014 of CM057450.1, forward strand.
GTGGGTATTGTTCCATAGTATATGTCATGCTGGATGCAACATGCCCACTCACTTACCATATCTTCCTCCCACAAGTGACGGCAGATATTCCCTATGACCCTACCTAATGACACCATACCTGGAGCCAACTGGCCAGGCAGAGAAGGCATCTAATGAAGCCCACAAGAAGACACAGCCCATGGTGGAACACATGATTAGCCACCTGAAGATGCAGTTCCAGTGCCTGAATCACGCAGCTGGCATGATGATGCTTGCCCCTGAAAAGGCATGCAGAATGTTCATACTGTGTGAGATGCTCCACAACATGTGTGTGTGACAGTGACATACTGGAGGGCAACCCACCCTGTAATGGAGATTGCAATGAGAATGTGGATGTGGGGAACACACTGTCAGGGTGGGCAGTGCAGCATGCATTCACACAGGGTACATTCGCACGTTAAGTGTGTGGGTAATGTGGCACATTGATGATTTCCCCCCCTCTGACTGCCTATTTGCCATGTGTGTGTAATGCCTGAGTGGCCTCTGGGCACCGTGCTGTGCATGCAGTCTGCATGCCCTACCTCTGTAGCGATGGGCACCACCCGTGCATTGTATGCCAATGTGTCTGCCCTGGGATGAGCCTCCCACTGGGGAGGAGGGGACGTGGCCTCCAGAAGGAGGCCATGGTGTGGGTGATGGCATACGTGTGTGGTGGAGGTGGGCGGTACCATGGCATGATCAGTGCCCATTAGGTATCCACATGTGTGGGCAATCTGTGAGGGGCAAAGTGTAACTTGGTCCTTGTGCATACATATCACTGTGACAGCCCGTGTGTGACCCATAGGGCAATTCTGGATGTGTGCCTGGTGTAGAGACTGTGTTGTCCAGCCATAACCATGCACAGAGGCCCCTCACCATGCCATGGGTGTACTTTGTTCTCACTGCCATGGTGGCCTAGTGCCCACCCTGGTGCTCAGTTGTCCCCACCAGACCAGCTCCTAGCACCTCTCATGGTATGGGTTGCCCTTGCTGTGGTCAGGACACCACCTTGCCTGATGTCCTCTGCATACCCACCCTGTTTTGCCACACCCCCTGGTGCACTGGAATCCTCACTGCTGGTGGTTACGGCATGTGAGCTGGGTGGCAGTCTGTGCACAGGTGGCATGGGCATTGTGCCCCTCTCCAGGAGGTCCCCTATTTGGTCGATGACCCGGTGCATGGCCTCACCTCATCCATTAGTTCCCTGACAGACACTGTATTATCCAGCTGTACTTGGGGTTTCTCCCTTTCAAGCTGCCTTAGGTCATGGTAGTATATCTGGAGTATGGGTGGTGCTTGGTGTGGTGTTGCTGGCATGTGGCAGTGCAGTCACCCCTGCTGTGGTTGGCTAGTACTTGGGACATGTGTGGACCCCCCTGGTGGCTCCCATTGCTGTGTGGCACTGTGGGATGTCACCACCCACCCTGCATGGCCAGAAATGCCCAGTAGTGTGTGGTGCCCTCTGTGTGCTGTGTGTCACCCTCAGGAATGTGTGCCCCTGCCAGCTGTGCCTGAAAGTCAGGCCCATCTGTTGTTCTGGTAGTGGCTTCTCGGTGGCTATTATCCTCCTCCATGTCCATCACAGTGATGCCTTGTGTAGACCCTGTGGGGAAGAGGAATATTGGTCAGTGGACTCTGGCTCCTCCTCATCTGCCCGTGGCCATGTAGCAGATACCTACCCTCGGTGGGCACCTGTCCTTGTACCCCTGCTGTCATTGGGGATGTCCCATCGTGGTCCTGTCCACTGGCTTCAGCGTCTTTGGGGGATAGAACAGTGTGGTCAGGTTCACAGTACTGCTGCCAACATCCACCCTGGCCCACACCCCAGGGTGCCCACAAACCTGCCATGGTGTCGATGCCACTCCACTCGCCATGGCGTGCAACCTCTGTTATAGTCTCAGCCATGATTTTCTCAATGGATGTCAGCATGTGTATCTTGGTGGGGGGGATCCACCTGTGGTGGACTGTGACCGGATTGCACTGGCAGACTTCCATTTCACAGTGGTCTGGAGGTCACACCACTTGTGTTTGATGGCCTGCAGGATGCACGCCTCTAGACCCATGGCATTAACGGTAGCCTGGATCCTCAGCCACAGCCATGCATTGGTCTCTGCTTGAGATTTAAGGGAGTCCACTCCACATAGGGTGCCATAGTGTGCCCTGATGTATGTGACTAGAACCGCTACCTGGGGACCCATAAAGTTGGTTGCCCAGACCCTGTGTGGGCCACCTATTGCCACCTGTAGATCATTGGTTCTGCTGCTTTTTCCCTCCTCTGTGGCTGATCCCTGCCCAGGTGTCTTCCCCTCCATGTCAGTCATTGCCAGCAGTGCTTAACCCTGGTCTGTCCTGTGGTTGCTCTCCGCTGTCTTCCACATTTCATTTGTGCCTCCTACGCAGCCACATTCATTTACAGGTTGGGACATGTCTGCATGCCTTGATCCCTCCCTCCGTGCATATGCATGCCCCTGAGGGATCTGCCTGTTGGCTTTCCAGTCCTTGCATGTGGCTTTTTGCATGCCGTGTGTCACCGCCATGTGGTGCATGACTGCATGCTGCTGCTGCATTTGGTTTCAGCACGCTTTACATGCCTTTGTGAATTGTGCCCATTGTGTGTCCAGTGCCAGCCATTCAAAGAACTCATTCTCCTTTCATGTTCAATTACTGTGGTGGTTCAGAGGTTTCTTCCTACCTCACTCCTATCCCAAGTTTTCCTTGGTTGTCCTTGGTCCCATTAACATTAGCCAAATATATAGCAAGTTCACAACTATGATGGCAATTCCACCACTTAACTGAGATGCATAACCAACAGCTTTTGTGAGGTGGTGAACTGGTGTAGGTGCAGGTGCCTGCAAGCAGGCCTGTGAGAGTAGCTGTGTGCTGTGGATATCCTGATGCATAATTTGTACAGCAGCCTCCTCATCCTTTCCTGTGCACCCACAGTAGTCTTTCTAGATAGAAGAAAAAGTGTTACCAGCAACTGTTGGGCATGGCTTGATAGGTTTGCAATGCATGCACCAGCACAAACTGATCACAGTGACCAGTTTGTATCACTGTTTAGCAACCATAAATGTTGCTCAAAAAATTCTGGAGTTCCACACAATGTGCTCTTTTAGGAGGAAATAAACCCATTTTTGTTGTTGACAGAAATTAAAGGGTAATACAATTGATTTAACAGCAACAAAATAAACTGGCAATGGTAATAATGTACAGTATTATACTACTGAAACACAAATCTTTGCATTCAAACTAACAGATGTGGGTCAGCCTATCAGTGCACCAGTAGGGCTACCAGTCACAATGCCAGTGATCTGGGTTTGGGAACAAGCCAGGGTCACTGGGGGCTGGCGGTGGGCAAGAGGATCGAGTGTTCCTGAGGATGTTCTTCTCTTCCAAGGAGGGTGGGTTCTGTCCTTGTATGCAACACTGGTTGACCACAGGGAGTGCTGCAGTTGGTGGGCCTCTAGGTGGCTGAGATGCCACTGATATCAATGTGGTAGCATGCACAGCTTGCATGCATGCATCCATGATGTCTATGCTAGCGACATTCCAAGGGTTCGGGAAGAATTGCAGTGTGTACTGTAATGGTCATTCACAAGGCTGTAAATGACTATTACAGTACACACTGTAAGCCCATTGGTCGACAATGTGGACCAGTGTGCTTGCAGGTGTTACTGTAAGCTGTCATTTGGCAGGTAGCTGTGGAGGTGAGCGGGTGGGTTTGCTGCCTGCCGATGACCTGGGTGGGGGCAGGGTGGGATGGGGGTCCTCTGTGGGTGGGTGGGTTGGGGGGTACTACTAGACCACCATGGACAGGATATTTATTCATGTTGCTACAATCGGGGTTTCGTGTGGGAAGGGGGGAACCACTGGACTACCAGGGATATTAAAATATATATTTTACGGGGCTCAGGGTACAGAGTGGGGAAGGGGGAACCACTGGACTACCAGGGATATTAACAAACATGTTTTACAGGGATCAGGGTTTCATGTGGGGATGGGGGTACTACTAGACTACCAGGGACATCAGTCATGCTGTGCAGGGTGCCCGGCGCATTCCATTGGCAAGCCCTGTACAACTCACGCAAATAGGGCCATAATGACATGCAAATAGCACCTTTTACGCCTTGCGTACATAATGACCCCATTTGCATGTTCAGGTCTGAATATCTGGAAACTGCACCCAGCTCATCTCTAGATGCACTGGCGCATTCCCATTCCAGGTATTCAGACCTGTCTGGGGGGTTGTGTCGGTGCATCGTGCTTGTGCCGCCTGCATAGTTTGGGATATTCAGCAGAGATGTGCCATTGCTCATGTCTTTTGAATATATCCCTTAATTGCTCCGGTGCAACTCAGTTGCATGGCACAACCACTTGCACCATTGCCAGGTGCAGTTTTCAATACTGGAGCCATATATGTTCACAATCACATTGCATGTTTGCACAAGTTGTAACTGTGGTTGTTTTTATCCTGTCACATTTTTGGTATTTAGGAGGATACTTCTTTCAAGAGGACCCTTTTTAAACTCACCTGGGAGACCTGTCTTTACACTCTGATTGATGACCCACTATTTGGTTGATATGTAGATAATAGAAAGGGGGGACAGGGGAGCTTATACATTAGTAACAATATCCCCTCATTTAAGTCCCCCTTTAAAACACAGTCGGAGAGCAAATGGGTACATCTACAGCCCATAGGCCTTCCACAGATTCTGGTTAGCACTTGCTGCCACACACACCCCCACAGACATCGTACACAATAAACAGTCAACTAAAGAAATTACCCAACTAGCAAACAAAGGCACGGTCCTCATTTTGGGTGACTTTAACCTCCCATCCATTAACTGGAAGACATTAACAGGCTTAAACCAGCATGACTCACAGCTACTCACAACAATAATAGATCTGGGTTTTACCCAACTCATCAGGGATCCTACCCAGGGAACAAACATACTAGACTTAGTCATAACAAATTTGAACACCCCCATAATTGATCTGCATATCACTGACCCCCTTGGTAACAGTGACCATATGTCTATATTTTTTATAATACACCTAAACCACCAACCTCCCACCAATAAACTTATGATCAAACAATATGATAAGGCAGGCTTTCCCAAAATTAATTAACACCTCAGGGCTATACATTGGGACCTTAAACTCCCCCCCTTAACATCGAAGATGCTTGGATCACGCTAAAATCAAAAATCCAAGAATTAGAACAGTTATATGTACCCGAAAGAAAAAAATACAACAACAAGGGAAAAGTTCCTACATGGTATAATGGTTTCATCAAAAAACAAATTGTAGTCAAACAAAAACTATTCTCACAACTAAAAACCTGTCCCATAAACCAAAAAGAGGAAATATTAATTAAATATAGGAAGGCAGTTAAGGAACTAAAGAAACTTATCATAACAGAAAAATGGAATCTTGAATTCCTAATCACACATACTAAGGACTCACATGAAGCCCTATACTCCTACTTAAATGGAAAGAAGGGGAACAATAGATCTGTGGGACCATTAATAAACAACACCACCATCACCTCCCAACACTGAGATTGCCACTGATTTCAACAAATACTTCTGCTCAGTTTCTGAGCACGATACATGAACAGTACCAATATTTCACTCATCTAACTCTATCGACTATATTATTTCACTTCAGGAAACTAAGGAACTATTAGGCACATTAAAAAAATCCACAAGTCCAGGCCCAGACAGCATAAATCCTAGATTTCTCATGGGAACAACAGATGCCATTACCCCACCACTCACAATTATTTTTAACAAATCTCTTCATGAATCCAGAGTCCCATCCAATTTGGCTGACTGCTACTGTCACCGCCATCTTTAAACAAGGTCTACATTCCAAAGCCGACAATTATCGACCAATCAGCCTCGCCGCAATACCCTGTAAAGTAATGGAAAAAATAATCAAATCACTAATTGAAGTAGAAATGTGGTCCCTAAACATCATAGACATCTCACAGCATGGGTTTAAACCAGATTATTCCTGTACTACTGATCTGCTTTCTTTTCATAACCACAATAGTAAAAATCTTGATTCCAACATCCCTGTCTCCATCATCCTACTTAACTACAGCAAAGTGTTCGACAAAGTAACACATACCATCTTAGTGAATAAACTCATCTACTTAGGTTTTTCACCCACCGTTGCCTCATGAGTTCATAGCTGGTTGAACAATAGATCTCAGAGGGTTAGGGTGAACTGTGAATTATCAGATGTAGGAAGTGTGTCTAGTGGTGTCCCCCAGGGCTCTATCATGGGACCAACGCTCTTCAACAGTTTCATCTGTGACATGACTATTTCATCAAATAACATCATTTCAAAATTTGCAGATGACACCAAACTGGGGGGAAAAGTTGACAGAGAGTCTAATAAAAACAACCTAAAGGCAGACCTTGCTACCATAGAACACTGGCCTCACATCAACAAAATGCATTTTAACGTATCAAAATGTGCAGTGCTACATATGGGTAGAAATAATCCCAAACAAACATACTTCTTAAATAACATCAACATTAGAGAATTAAATACAGAAAAAGATCTGGGAATATTAGTAAATAACAAACTGTCATCCTCAGATCATTACAATAAAACAGCAAACCAATCCAATGCACTTCTTCATAGGATTAACCACACATTTATCTCAAAAACAGAGGAATGCATCATGACCCTACATAAATCCTATGTTAGGCCATACACAGATTATGGAGCACCATTCTGGAGCCCCTACTTATTTTCAGATATTACAAGAATAGAACAGATCCAGTGCAGTGCAACAAGACTTGTTCCACACCTTGCCCCCCTGGACTACGATACAAGACTTCAACGAACAGGATTATATTCACTTAAACTCAGAAGAATAAGAGGTGACCTCCTCCAGCTTTTTAAAATTGTCCAATCCCCCATCCTAATGGAACTATGCGGTTTTTCATTCTCCACCAGGAAGATCGTAACCAGGCGACACAACAAACAGCTTGAAGTCAACAGAACAAAAAATAAATGACAAAACTTCTTCACAGTTAGGGTGCCCAGGATGTGGAATACACTGCCACAAGATATTGTAGAATGCAACCAATACTACCTTCAAAAAACAAATAGATAAATGGCTACTGAATTAAATGTGTGGGGTTTAATGTTCCACAATGTGTGGAGGACAATCTTGATGGGCCAATGCCTTCTTTTGTCCACGAAACCGAGTAATCGAGTATGTAAGTGCATTTTCACCACCTGATTTTCTGATGGCATGTCCGATGGGTGATGTGGGTCACCATACTGTTTTTTTAGCCGCAAAGGCTGGATTTGTTTCTGTTGCAAGCATTGTTTGAAGTACCTTTTTTCAGCTTGTGCATAGCTCTGTCTTTTTGGCTCTGAGGAAGCCAATTCACTCATTAGGCTGATTTTTTTGTGCCAAAGAAAATATTCACACAGTTCTTTTTACAACAAGGAAGTGACTGGCATTTATGCCCAAAATATTCTGCTTTTGCGGAACATTTGCTGAAATTCAGAAATTTCATGGAATTTTCTGAACTTCTGCCATTGGCAAGCTGGAATCTTCTGAATGTGTTTGGTGGATTTTCGCATTGTTCCACAGAATTTTTTAGCTGAACTGTGGAATAATGCACACGAACTGCGGAATAACTTTTCTGAAGAATTTTTTCCACAGTTTAATGAATTATTCCTCAGTACCTGTAATTGTTCTGCAGTTCAGTGATCAGTTCTTTGGACTTTTTTTTCCTCAGTTTAATGCAATAATCGGCAATTTATAAATTTTATCTGCCATTCTAAGTCAGAAATTCAGCGAAACTTGCTAATTCGATTTCCGCACTTTTGCTGAAGCCAAAATCCACCTTTCACAGAAATTCCACTGGTGGAAGTTTATTTTTGGACACCTCTATGAAATAGGACTGCCTCCATCACAAATGTAATGTGGACAAGCTGTTTATTCTTTCTGTACTATTGTCTTCACATTAAATAAAGCACATATGAGACTACTGGGCCATATTGTTATAAAAGTTTGTGCTGACCTCCCCACATTGGTTGTCAGACATTTGTTTTTTGATACTGATTCACCAAGACTCTGGAGACCACAAACCCTAATGTTTTTTCCTATTTCTGTTGGGGGCTGGGAGTTAAGCTTGGAAACCTAATACCACATTTTGCTAATTTTGTAGCTTTAACTTAAACTCTAACTGGTGCATTAACAAAGTTTTTTTGCAAAGAATGTCCTATCTTTTTGATATAGTGGAACCTGATTCTCATTCATGCATGTCACTTCAAGACCTGTGTGAACACATGCAGATGTGTATGGCTCTCTGGGCCTTATGCCAATGGAAGGCTGCATCTGCCTATGGAAGTGCAGGGCCATTGCAGACTTTGCACTTCTGTGCAGTGACAGATGTCAAGAATTTATGGAGTGTCTGGTGGGCTGTGGAAGTGCAGGGTCCTCCAGTTCGTGCACTTCCACATCGCCGTAGATAGAGATGGAGAGGGCAAAGAGTCCCTCTGTCAACAAATGCTCAGGGCCCTGTGCAACCAACACATGCAGGGCTTCATGTCAAAAGAAGAGTTGTCTTCATTAAATATTACCCTGGCCAGTGCAGGCAACCCAGCAGCTTCCATTCCCTGGGTGGAGGGGTGTTCCATAACAGCACCATCCCAACAGCCTAACCCAATGTTGCTGGGTCTCTGAGCTTGTCCCCAAACTCAGGTCTCTGGCACAGGATCTCAAAGTATACCCACTAGAGTGAAGATTGGCACTACACACAAAGTTTCTTAATTACATATTTTTATAATTGCTGCACTTGTGCACCAAACATTTTGGGACGAGTACAAGGGGATTTTGGGGGGTGTCACTGCCAAGCTTATTGCAGCTCAAACTGCAATGGGCTTGACAGTCTACACCAATGACCAGGCACTGTGGTGGTGACACAACTCTCTGCTCTTTGGGCTGAAACTTTGTGTACTTCAAAGGACCAAAGCAGCTGCAATCAGAGAGAGCTTTCCTTTGATTTGCGTGAAGCTGGCCAACAAACAGCTGATTGGCTTTCAACTCTAGGACCCTTACTATCAGTCTTTCACTCGCTATCTTACACACACACACACACACACACACACACACACACATACACACACAGACTCTCTCTCTTTCTCTTTCTCTCTCTCTCTCTGTCTCTCTCTCTCACAGGCCCATTGCCAGACATTGTTTTTCTCTTTATATTTGACACTGTCTGGAAGTGTACCTAGAAATCCCCACTACTGCCAGCATCTCTGGTGTGTGGGTGGATACCCTGCACTTCAAGTCTCTGCCTTCCAGTACACCCTCTGTCTCAGTCACAATCAAACAATCAGCAGATGTCCACCCTTTTCTGGTCAAGTCTGCTTGGTACTGACACTGCTCCAGTGCTCCTGCTCTGCTCTAATTTATTTTCTCTAGAAAGTATCACTTTCCGAATCACTTCTTCCAAGCATGAAATAACTGATATCATTACATTTTACAGAATGGTAAATTTTATATCCAACAGGCATACAGATACTCTGCTGCAAGTGTCAATGGCAACTAAATCCTTTTGTCAAAATGTGTGGTAGCAAATACACAATTGCAAGCCAATTAAAACTGTACTTATTATGTGAACACCTTGAAACAGTATGAACTAAACATATCTTCATGGCTTGCACTATCACAACAATTAATGACAAACAGACTAACACAGCACCACAAATCTGCACTTTAAACCCTGCTTTCATTGACTGCTTTACCATTGAGCATGCTATATTGGGGGACCTTTTAATTTGCATGGGGTCTCTTGAAGATGTAACCACAGTTGGGAGGTGGGATAGTGCAGCATTTCAGCAAGGTTTACTGTTATATCATCATGCCCACTTAAAATCTTTCTCTGGGTGGAGGTTCTGGGAAAACATCCAAGTGGCCAGGTGGCAGTGTAAAGTATGGTTGTTTTACTCCTGGAGCTGGCTGGGAGTGCACCCACACTACTGGGGCCTTAAAATACTTTAAATAAAATACCTCTAAATAACAGGACACAATAATCTTAGCTCTGATTAGCTCTGTTAAATTTTGAGATAGGAGACTTGTTTCACGTGTCAATGAGGTTACATGCTGTCCTGAGCAGAAGCCTATTTCAGTACAAAATGTCCCAATTTTAACTTCTTAAAAAGTGGCAGTCTTTGTCTCATTTTTATTGATCGAGATGTGTTACAGTTCAACAAAAATAAATGCCTGACATTCTTTAAGTATCTTGGAGTCACCATAGACAGCAACCTATCATGTGGGGGATATATAGCTAATGCTGCTAAAGTTGTAAATATTTGTATTGGTCTATTCTACAGACACAGGCAATCGCTGACCCCTGAAGCATTAAGGATAGCTGTACAGAGCTCTATTATTTCCATAATTGACTAAGAACTGATCATATATGGCTCTGTGACTGACATCACCCTCCAGCATATCTCCACTGCTCTTAACAAGGCATGTTGTTTTGTCTCAGAAGCCTACCATCTCACACACACGTGTGATCTCTATGTCCTAACTTGTTGGCTACAGCTTAAAAATCGCATCAAATACCAAATGTGCCTGATGGCCAAGAAAATAACCTTAGGCCTCTTGCCACCTGGAGTACAAAATCTTTTAAGCCTCCCTCATAATCAGTGCTGCACCTGAGGTTCTGAATCTCAGTTCCTACAGGTCCCTCATTGCCGAACCACCCAGGGGCAAAGATTGTTCACCTACAGAACCCCCCTCTGGATGAATGCTTTCAACAGTGACATCACCTCTGAAACTAAGCTGGGCCCATTCAAATCCAAGCTGCAGTCACTACTCTCTACAGCTAGCACCTGTGACTGTCTCCCTTAACCATGCTTTCCCAAACCTTGACCTTGGCACTTGACCTCTTTCATAGTAACTTAGCACTCTTGCCTCCTACCCCTCCTACCCCTCCTCCCTACATCCCCCTTCCCTTTCCACCCTTCCTTCCCTTGCCCCACCTCTCCTCATGTCCTCTACTCTGACCCTCTTACTCTTCCCAGCCCACCCTCCCACAGCCCTTCCTACACCCTGTGCCCTGTTTGTCTTGACAAAGCCTGCTGGCTGTTATCAGTGTACTGTATGCATTTTCCTGTGCATGAAACTGATTAGCATAATGTGTGTCTGTTGTTTTACGTTGACTGTCCATTATGATTTTGTGTCCATTATGATTTTTGTACCTACTATTTACACTTTTTTGTACCATACTTTTCTGTCCTGTTTAATCTGTTCTCCTTTCTACTGACGTGGATCTTTGTAAAAGAGCTCTTAGCTCAAAGGTATATGTAATCTGAGACTTAAATAAAAAAAAAAAGCAGAATTTAATTTTCACGGAGGCTGTTCACTTTTTGTCCATCGACCATTCAGATCCAGATGGTTATGGGACAGAGTTTTATAAAGATGCCTTAGAATATATCCAGGATCCCTTACTATGATCCCTGCAAGAAAGCCACAAAACAGCAAGATGTCCCATTTCTTGGTAGCAAGCCAATATATTGGCTATTGTAAAACCACAGAAGCCTGCGTACTTATGTGATTCTTACTGACCTATATCGGTTTTGAATCAGGATTATAAAATTTACACAAGTATCCTGGCTCAACGCCTAGACTCAATATTCATAGAAATTTTCACCCAGACCAATCAGGCTTTATAAGAACCAAACTACAGATAATATCAAAAGGGGCATTGTACATTATCAACCATGTCCATTACGCTAAAGCCCCATTGCTGATTCTGAGTTTAGATGCCCAAAAGGCATTTGACAGAGTCTCATGGGCCTTTATACAACACACCTTAACTAAATTTAGTTTTCCCCGAGAATTTTAAAATGTTATCAAGGGAATTTATACCAACCTCCAAGCAACCATAAAGATTAATGGTCCACACTCTCCCCGGTTTACTTTATCTCATGGTACCAGACAAGGGTGCCCATTATCTTCTTATTTATTTGCTTTATACATGGAGCCATTGGCCAAGATTTGTGGCAGTCTCCTCACATTCACGGATATTAAGTGGGAGGTGACCATTATAAACTAGCCTACTACACAGATGACCTGCTTCTGTACATCACTAACCAGGACTCTTCATTACTATCATTAACACAAAACCTTCAACTAATTGAACAAGTGTAGGGCTATAAAATTAATAGACAAAAAAACAGAAACATTACACATACATTTTCAGCCATCACAACTAAAACAACAGTATTCTTATAAAAGGAATAAAACCCATATAAAACATTTTGGAATATATTTGAAACCAGACCCTGCCAAAGTATTTACTCAAAACTTCTCCTCATTGATGTGCAAATTAAAGCAGACCTGCAAATTTGGCACAATCTCCCATTATCCCTAATTAGTAGAGTCCAAAATTATTTAAATGAATATTCTACCACAACTGCTGTATCTTTTTCAAAATATCCCAGTTCTTCCAAAAAAAGATTGAATTTCAAAAATGGGACAGGTTGATCTCACACTTTCTGTGGCATGGGGAATGTCCATGAGTAGCCCTAAAAAAACTCCAGTTTCCTAAATCTTGGGGAGGCCTGGCATTGCCTAACCTTGCTCAATATGCCACAGTGACTTTAAGTAATCATATTTTGCATTGGGTTCATCCAGCTTCAAGAGTTCTGCAGTGGATACAGGTGGAGAGCACCTTAGCTAATGCTACTTTGAATGAAAATACTATTTTACAATCTGCTTGTTTGGACCCCACCACAGAACCCTTTATTTATAAGGCAGATATTTTTTTTTTATCATTGGAGGTCTTTCCTGTTCAGAACAGAAAATATCTTGGGATCCAGGTAGATAGGCATTCCTGCACTAGGCCCTGCATTCATCACAGCAAAAATAGACTGTACACTTCACCTATGTTCTCAAATAGGTCTCTCTCAGACTTTTCAATTTGATCATGAAGGGATCTTCAAGACCATTCAACAATTACAAGCTGAGTTTAAGCTACCCCACACAGATTATTACTGGTATTTGCAAATTAAACATTTTTTATGTAGCACTTTAGGCCATGAAGTAGACCTGCAAACAATAGCCCTTATTTTTCTTTTGGTCTTACTTACGTGGGCTGAAGTTTCCCCTGCACACCTTATATCATGATGCTAGTGAGTGTTAACAGACTTCCCTACCAATTTAATGGATACTTTGCAATTTAATTGGGAGGTGAAACTGTCCACAATACTAACTCATAAGCAATGAAATGCAGTTTGGTGCAGGCAGCACAGAATCTTTAGCTCCTACACTTGGCCAGAATTTGGGTGGAAAGTCACCAGCGACTATTTTAGAATCCTGCAAATAAATTCCATGCCTCAGGAGACTCTTTCTGCTGGAAGGGATGTGCCTGAGAGATATCCATGCATACCAATGTGTTCTGGTCCTGTCTGCAGCTTCCCCCCAACTGGAAAGTGAGGGACTCCACCCTGACCAGCTTTATTCCCTGAACTGGGCCCTGTAACCCCAGAGACTGCCTTTCTGCTGCATTTTCCTTCCCAACTTCAACAGAAACATCAGTTTTATTTATTAAGTATCTTACTGACAGCTGCAAAAAAGGTCATAACCGAACTATGGTTGCAGTGATCCCTGCCACAGATACAACAATGGAAGGACATCATTTATGATATATAGGTTATGGAAAAAATGACTGTCTGACTTCCAAACAATCTTACAATCTTACACTAGTACAGAACAGATGGACTGCTTGGTTACTGTATGTCTCTGATCAGCAACCTGACATTATTCCAAAGCTGAAGAGGAGTTTGGGACCTTGTGGGATTGTGTCAGTCAGTAAATATGAACTATTTTCGCATATGTTCTTCCAAATGGGTTCAGGATCCTCTCATCAGTTACATATATTAGATGTCTCCCCTGATACCTCTTCCCCCCTGCCACTCTTTATTAATATGTATTTTGATAGCCTGGTCACTTTGCATATTGATATTCATATTTATATGGTATGATGCTGGAATTTAATTGGATGCATCATGTACCACTCAAACATGTAATAAATGATTGTTTACAAAAATAAAGCCCTAAGGCACACCCCATGCCTCATTTGTGAAGATGCAAGAGAGGTCAAACCATAATGGTTTTTCCTGTTGCTGCCTGCAGGGTGGGGATAGGGTATTATGTTTGGAAACCCTAACACCACATCTCCCAACATTTGTCCCTTAACCTCTAACATTTGTCCCTTTAACCTAAGTAGTGCATGGATGAATATATATATATATATATATATATATATATATATATATATATATATATATATATATATATAATATATATATTCATAGCAAAAAACTTTGTTAATGCATCAGTTAGGGTTGAAGCAACAAAAGTAAGGAAATGAGGCATTAAGGTAGACACCCTAGCAGCCCCACACCCTACCACACCACCCAACCCCACCCCCAACCACCACTGGCCAACAGGTGATGGGGTGTGCCTTGGGGTCATTGGGGCTAACTCTCACCCCATTCTCCTATACTGTATCATGTAAGGTTTGTTACACATGGAATGGGGTGAGAACTAGGGCCGATGACTCCAAGGTACCCATCTGTTAAAATATTGGAAGGTCAAAGTGTTAGGTGAGGGTGTTAGTGTCAACCCTAATGCCTCATTTCCTACTTTTGTCCCTTCAACCTAACTGATGCATTAACAATTTTTTGCAATGAATATATATATAAATATATATATATATATATATATATATATATATATATATAGTGATAGTTACAGTGACGTTTCCTGGTACCCCGGCATGACGAGGCAGATGCAGTAGGGGTAAGCAGTATGGTAGCAGTATACATTATGCTGTAATCAGTATGCAGTATCTCTCACACAGTTCACTTAACTGACATTTTATTCCCAACAGCTTAATTGCATTAGGTGGCGCTGTTCAGGTGTAAATTTGCCTGCAAAGATTTGCTTCACCTACTGGTGTCTCCATAGCTCATAAAGTACCTCATTCCCTCTCTCCCTTTCTGTAAATTACAATGGTGGGAATATTTGTAAATGTCACTCTTTTTTATGCCATTTAGTATATAACATGTATTAATAAGGTTGGTATGCAAGTAAATCTGTGCTTTATGCCAATTTAAAAAAAAAGAAAGAGCCACATAGCCTGAGTAAACTGTTTCAGTCTTACTTTTATTATTTTTTATATTGACATGCATTAATGTTTTCCGTTCTTTAGTTTTTTCCAGCTGTATGTATTTATACAGTTTACCGGGAGAGCGAGAGAGATGAGAGAGAGAGAGAGCCTTTTTCTTTTTTTAACATCTGAGTGGCTCTCTCCTAGCTAGGTCCCCAGTGAAGAAAGTGTTGATTCATCTTAGTTTTATGAGTTTAAAACTACTGGTAGTGAGGGAGAGAGAGAGAGAGAGAGAGAGAGAGTTTTCTTTTTCTCTTGTAAGTTACCGTGCCTCTTTCTCTCTCTCCTTCCTCTAAATAATCCTGTGCTGCAGTAGAGGAGTTTTAAACAGTAGGAGTTTAGCAGCATTAATAAAACATAAATAAATAAATGCAGTCCAGCTCACTGTCTCTGGAGCTGAGATTTCAGACTCAGATGTATATTTCTGTGCCCAGAGCTCCATAGAGACACATGCTGTACTGTAGCTAAACTGATGCTAAAACAGGAACCCCCTCAGTGACTGCATCAGCTCTGAAGAGACAACATACTGTACAGCCTACTGAAAGCAATAGGATGTGTTTTTAAATTCACCTGTAAGAGTTCCATTGCACTCCTTATGGTGTGGAAGTAATGCTTACATTCTGGAGACTGTGTGTCATAGATCCCATGCCTCTCAAGTGTCCCTAATTTTTTCCTCTTAAAATTACTTACCTGTAGTTCCCCTATTGAGTCAGTATGTGGTTAAAGTCTGCTTATACAGCAGATTCTTCCTGTAGCCTACCCATGGTAACATACTATGTGCCAGTCTACACTGCACATCTAAGATGACATCTTCCAGTCCTGCCCGACTGCTGTATCAATAAAGAGGATTGTTGATATTTGCCCCTTTACTGTTTGCCCATTGTGCATTCAGTGTAGCAACATCCAGCATAACTCGTACTAAACCACAGAAACCTAGATATCAGATGAAATCCATGAGGTGACAGGATGCTTTTATTCAAGGAGCAGAAAATAAACTATAGAGTTGATAGTGTACATAACATATTCTCCTGGTAAACTGTACTTAATTTGGAAAATCTGGATTCATAATATTATCCATAGCAACTCCTACAGCAAAACTGTGTGCACTCTTCTCCATTCTGGTGTTTTTTCAGGTGGTGTTTTAATATATAAATAAAAAAATACAGTAATGCCTCGGGCAATGCTAGCATACCTTTTATTGAGTAGAGTGGGCTTATTGGCAAATAGCCATGTCCTTCTTTGGTAATTCTTTGGTAATTGTCTTCCAGTTTTCCAATTCTTCAGTTAACCTTGGTGTTTGAAATTAACACTGTCTTAGATACAGGTACATTTCTAGGAATATCACTCAAATTCTCTAGTGGCCAGCAGCTTGAGGTAGGGGGAATTGGGTCAAACAATTCAGCACACCTGTCCCATTCCATACTCCCAGGTCAGCTAGACCACTGGTAGTTATCACTCCCACTCATAGTGCTCAATTCCATGTTTAGGCAATGGCCATAGTGGTAACATTACCACTCAGAGCAAAATTTTAAATATTCATCTCATAAACTGTGTGAGAGTCAGAGCTGATCTAGAGAGCAATAGAACAACTTGGCCCTCTTAGCATATTTAAACGTATTAATCATTCAGCCGCTAAATACCTATGTGTCGAGCTTAAAAAGTAAAAGTGTTTAAATCGCCAAATGCCTTTAGTCAATTAAAGCAGTGCAAATGCTGGTGGTTACCCATACACAGTAACTAAAAGTGGGGAACTTTCTGATGTAATCAGTGCACACTTAATACAGTGGGACTCAGAGGAATAAATAAGATACAGCACCAATAGTAATATGAATACAGTTAAGAAACACCATATGACCTCGGCTTTATTTAAAATAAACATTTTAGTAACAGCTAGTAAAATATACTCCTTAATCGATGTGATTTTATTTATTGGGCTACTAAAACAAAATAAAAAAACACTTTTTATTAACTAATGAAATAGATAATTATCCAGAATGGTTATACCTAGAATATTCTGTTTTATTGCACCAAATCAGTCAATAGCTTTATGGAGAATGTGAGTCAGTTCATTCCATTTGATACCCAGGAGAGTAACAAGAGAGCAGAAAAAAATCAGCAAAGGCTTGGTCAGCTGTGATTATCATCCCTCAAATCTGGTTATGATGCAGAAAGTCCTGTTCCCCATCCTCTGAGATGGATCTACTGTACTGCCACAATGGTACTCTTCTGTCCCTTTCAAGTTACTACAATCATGAATTGGCTTTTAGTATAGTGGCAGCCATAGACATGGTCAGATATTTCCTGAAATGTCTGTGATATATCTGGAAATTTCTTGCCTGCCTGCAGTACCACTATGGGCCACCAGAGAGAATTTCTTTAGATATTTCGTGAAATTTCTGGAAATATCTGACCATATCATGGCTGCCACCGTAACTCCACAAGGAACACCATATGGCCTTGGCTCTGTCAAAAAATAAACATTTCAGTGAGCGCTAGTAAAATATACTGTTTGTTTGATGTGATTTCATTTATTGGGCTACATAAATAGTGGGTATGAAAAATACAGGTCAAAAAGTTAATCAAATCCAGTGTTAGGCTGGCCTACCTGGATACCTGTACATTTCCTAGTGGGCTCTCTCTCAGATGGACTCCTTCCATCCTTGGCAGTTAGTTCACTGCTGGACCATTTCATAATCACACTTTCCAGTACCCTGTCTGGGGTGCAAGTCATGGGTTTGTAATCATATGCTCTGATTGCAAGTAAATTATTTTTCATTGTGACTTTTACAGAATCAGAGAGTATGCTTATAAACAGCAGTGTGTTTGACTTAGATTGTGATAGGTGCTCAAGAACAGCACAGTGTGTTCAAATTTTGGGGATAGCGTTTTACAATATAGTTGATTGTCATTCAGTTTTTATTTTGTGTTTGTTCATATATTACTACAGATATGAGTGTGCTGCTCCTGTCTTAGACATCATGTGGTAGACGGGATACTGTAACCATGTGCAGTGGTCCAGGATGTGGTATATTTCTTCTCAAAGTAATCGGGCTCACATATCAATGATGCTGACTGTGTTGAATTGTTGACACTCAAAAGAGGAATTCCTGCTCCCAGATCCCTCCAGTCAATGCACAAAATGTATTAGAGATGGAACTAGTACTAGAAAATCAGGTAACTCCACACTCCAAGACCTGAAAAAACACCAGCACCTGACAGAGGTGGCAGAATTAGTGCACAAAATATTTATTTAAAAAATTTCCTTTCCTTATTATTATGAAAATTCTTTCAAGGACAGTAACACTTTCACTTGTCAGAATTAGCACATGAAAGTTTGCATAAATGCATCCAAACAAGCTTATATGTCAGTTAATAAAGCAGCAAACAAGTAAGTTGCCGTTTTCAGATTGTCTCATTGCACTATTTATTTTACAGTGTCTAAAATTCCGGAAAATTATGAAAAATCAAAGTGCAAGTGCAAGTTTCGGTAATGAATTCAATACATTTGCATATGTATGGTAACTATCCCAAGAGACACCTTTGGCAATGAATATGTAAACAAACTCTAAGTCAAGGTGAAATTCACTCAAAAGGTAGAACTCCAAGATGGGATCCTCAAGAAGTGAACAAATTATAGGCTGTGTGTAATGCTGCAAACCTCCAACACACAAGGTGGGGGGGGGGCATATTATGTCAGCCTTAGTGGCAGAGCTCCTCTGGATGTGCAGTGTTCCTTTAAAAAAGGACATACAATAAATAAGGCTCTCTCCTTAGGAGCTCTAATGTAGGTGATTATGTCTTTCAATATGCCTCTCTATGCATATCTATCCCTATATGTCTTAGAGAGGCTGCCGAACCATGTCCTACTTTAGAATAATGTCTAGACATGATGTGTCAGAAGTCAGAGGTTTTTATTGCTATCTTGTGTTTACTTATCCTCATTTTAAAGGCATGTTTTGTGTGCCCAATATATATGCTAATCCACATGGACAGGTTAACATGTATACTACTCCTTTGGTATTACAGTTAATAAAATATTGTATGCAGTATTTTTTCCAGACCTTGAATGATGGAAAACTTTATTATTTGCACTACTGCTGCACTGCACACAATCCCCACATTTCAGATTGCCTGTTGGTGCTGGGGCCTTCCATTCTGGGCATATAGGGATTGATTTCTTCTTGAAATAGGGTTTCAGCTAACGTGTCTGAAATTCTGCCCTCTTTGTAGTTAAATCTTGGTCTGCTGTCTGCAACAGAATGGAACTATGGTTCTGCACTTAGCACTCTTCAATGCTTTCTTATCGGGCTCTTCTTGTCCTTATATGCAACATTATATTGTATGTTGTGCAGAAAGAAATCTCATAAACATTATCTGTTGTTTCTTTTTTCAGTAAGTCAAATCCTTCTTCTGAACTCACTTTCTGTACTGCCTTTAAAACTGTACTAGATTTCAAGCTCCTATTCAAAAATCTCTGGCAAGTGTTAATTATCTCATTTAAAATTTCTGGTTCTTTGCTGCAGTTTCATTTGATTCTTAATAGCTGTCCATCAGGTATATTCATACAGTATTTGTGTGTTCTGGATGGTTGCTATTGTAGTGCAGCTCTGTCTTCCCATCTGTGTCCTTTCGGTATAATTTAGTATGTAATCCACCATCATTATCAATAGTAATATCCAGAAAATGTATTTTGGTATAACTTGTACATGCTGTAAAGTTTAAATTGGAATCACATGAATGTATACCACTGATGAATCTTTAATAAATCAACTTCTGTGCCTTCCCATAAAAGGAATATTTTGCCCACAAAGCGAACCCATTTTTTGATCTATCCATTCCATTTATTATTGTTACTATCACATATTCTGTAAATACAAATGCTGTTCAAGTGAAATCTGTTATCACCCTTTCCCATCCCCCCAAGACACATCTGGAAACAAGCAATTTGCTCAGTATACCTTCCTGATGAAACCTTTAAATAAATAAATAACATAAATAAAAAATATATACTTCTCCTCCCATTCTACTACATAAATGTTTGCTAGGGAGGGGGTGAAGGCAGTACCCGTGGCTGTCCCATGTATTTGCTTAAAAAATTCATATCCAAACATGAAGCAGTTAGAAGTCAGGACAAAATCCACAAGCTATAGAATGAACTCAGGGCAGACCTACATTAGCAGATCTCTTGA
Source organism: Neoceratodus forsteri (assembly GCA_016271365.2). Taxonomy (NCBI): domain Eukaryota; kingdom Metazoa; phylum Chordata; order Ceratodontiformes; family Ceratodontidae; genus Neoceratodus; species Neoceratodus forsteri. Next base: position 1,647,368,448 of record CM057450.1, read on the forward strand.
ATAACTGATTTTTGATTGGCAGTAGACCACATTCATATTATTGTATGATAGAGGCTGTCTGAGCTTGGAAAGAAAGGTAATCACCTAATTTAAAAATAGCATCAAGCACTGGTAAGAGTGATGAAGTTAGCTTGAGCTTGAGAGTTGGATGGTATTTTAAAAAACACACAACACAAAATAAGCATCAGGCATGTGGGCGAGGGAAGGTCAGCAGAGCTGGGGAAGGGTACTATAATTAGCAACACTGAGAGATTAGGATACAGACATGCCTTATGAACACTTTAAACTACTTGCAAAATAGGAGGAACATACTGGTATTTCAGGTGCATGTAAAAAAATAAACTAGAACTTCAGCATAGAAAAAATACCCATGTATTTTTGACAATTTCTCATGGTGAATTTTTTGAATGTATTGTGCATGCGTGACTAATTGCATTTAACATACATTTTTTATGTGTATTATATTTTAATGTATAATGTATATGGTATGACATACTGTACAGTTTCTGTGCGGCGCACAGAGCCTGTGGGATTGGGCGACTTTTTAAATAAATTTGAAAAGAAAAAAAAGAAAAAAAAACTTAAAAAGTAATTAATTTTTCTAACACACATATTCAAGTTAATCTAAACCACACTGCATATAAGAAATGGAGCAAAAAATACATTTGAAAGTGCAATAAAAACAAACACTATGAGACATGTTCCCCATGAGCAAAATGCTGAAATTCCAAATTGCCACTGCTTTACATTATAGTCCTGGCTTATTTTACAAATAACTATTAAAACTGCTATCCTCATTTAAGCCTTGAGGTTACAGTGTGTTTAATTCATGTATCCAAAATTCTTTCCCTTGTAACAACGGTTGTAGAAGATCACCTCCTCTAATAAGGATCTTAACTTTTTCTATCCCTATACTGTATGTCTTAAAGAGGCTGGCGAACCATGCCGTTATAAAAAAGCCAAGTAAAGTGCCAAGTAAAATGTAGGGTTGGATTTTGTTTTCTTACAATGAAATCTAACCAAATATGTCTCAATGTATAGCTGAATTTTAATTTTCACATGTTTTTCTCCACTTTGGTGGTGTGGCAAATGGAGCTTCCAAAAATGACACTATATCACATTGCCTGATCTGAAGTCTGTGTAAAGAAATGAATATGGTTCTTAAAAATATACATCATGTAATTTGTGCTGTGGGATTATGTCTTCACTGTTTTTAACACTATCTCTCAGAAGCCGATTGTTCTCACTGTTACTTTTTCCCCCTACTTTGGAAGAATACATCTGCTATTAATTTGAACAGCCTGGACCAAAAAGAAAAACAAAAAAACACACAGGATCAATAAGCACAATCCATCAGTCTGAATGTATGCTAAGGATTTTACCCAGTCAGCATTAGTGAAGTCAGTTTTATGGCTCCAAAGTTTATATGCAATTAGACATACACATCAGAGGGCACACATAAAAGATGTGCAGATGTATGCTGCTTCTGAAAGAGATTGTAGTGCTACCACTAGTGAAAACACAAACCACCTGTAGAATTACATGATATATATTTTTTAAGAACCATGTTAACTTTATTAAACAGAGTTCAGATCACACAATGTGATGCAGAGTAGTTTTTGGAGCTCAGTTTGCCCCCCCCCCAAGAAAAAATGTGAAAATTAAAAAACAGACATACAGCAATATTATATTATATTTCATTAGAATTTTTATTTATTTATTTATTTCTGATCTTGGATTAACCATTTGAGCTCAGAGCTCTTCACATAGGTTCCACATTAGTACATTTAGAGCAGGTAGGTGATCATATAGAGGATTGAGACAAACAAGGCAATAGAATTAGAATGAGAACATTTAGGTACATTTGGTCTTTAAACAAAGGAATGCAAAAAATACAGCAAAAACTAAAACTGGAGTAGGTAAACACAGTCCAATAAATACAGGAACAGACTAAATAATTCTATGTCAAGGAAATGAACTCCCACTCTACATTCCACTTTACACTTCACTTGGTCTTTTTATAACTGCATAAACACTGCTTAGAGTGAGAGAGGAAGAGAAATTTGCAACAGCGCTGTCACATCTTTCTAAGACAGCACTGTCACTTCTTTCTCTATTTAATGAATCCCTCAATGGTAGAAGAAAGATTACAGATTTAGAATGAGCAAAATATTTGTACTTATTTTATTTGCCAATGAATTAAGGAGATGCAGGCAGACAGTGCAAAATTCCAAACAAAGGAATAAGGAGTTCAAGAACAGCTCGGGCTTGAGTTTCATATTCAGCATAGCAGCAGTAACACTGAACCAAAGCTTGAACTGAAATTCATATGTGATGTAGACACAACAGATGAGAAACATTCTTTTACCCAGATTTATAGTATAAGTCATGTTTGCTGTTTTCATGGGGGCAGTGGTCACTTGTCATGCTGCAGTTCTATTGAAAGTTACTCTGTGGCATGACAATGACTGTCACCCCCATGGAAATGGAAAACATAAATTTTTCTGTAAATCTGTGCAAGAGAATAATTCTCAGAGCTGTTTCTATGTCATATACATAGCTTGAGTTTTACTTAAAGGTTTATTTCTAGACTGGTTCAGTGTTACTTTTGCTACAGTATGCTGAACATAAAACTCTCTGTGAGGCCTGTCAGAGTAGTCAGACTTGAGACAGTATAACCAAAGAAAAGCCAAATCAGTAATCCACATATGCACACTAGCACAACCTCAATTCCTCCGAGCAGCCTTCCTAGCTCTTTCAATACATGAAAACAAAAAAGAGTATGCACATGGACAAAGGTGGTGCTACAGGAACTACACTATAGTAGACAAAACCAAAAGTTCCAAGCACACAACCAAGCCTTATTGAGAAAGGAGCTATTGGCTTTGAAACATGTCAGGCGTGGTGTTTTATGTACGCAATAAAATGTAAGTTTTAAAACTTTATCTCTGTCCGGCGTCCTTCAATAAGGCTTGGTTGTGTGCTTGGAACTTTTAGTTTTCTCTTTCAATACATCTGACCCCCTCTCTGCACTATCCAGAAGCACACTCTTTACGTCTAGCATTAAATGTTGTCAATTTCAGGTCAACTTCCCATATGTGAGAACGATATTGAAATGATACACCCATATCCAAAAAATCAACTGCTCCCCCCCTTTACTTCTCATGGAAACAAGGCAACATTAGCAGTTACAGCCACCTGGGCATGGGCAGTGGCACTTATCAGTTCTTCTAGACTTTTTGTACAGTGGTATTTATAAAAAAAAATTCACTAGTATAGCAAAGTATAAAAGGACACTGTATTGTGGAGCATTGGCTGCACATTATAGTATCCTTACAAAATAATGTCAGAGACTGCAATTAAGATCACTGTTCTGTATGTTTTTACATTAAACAAATTAAAGTTATGATACAAAAACTTCTCATCATATTAACTTATTTTTCAATTAATCATTTTCTAATTTCGATAACAGTAAGAGTCATACTGTATAACCTTGTTAATTGTTACTCATTTTAGAAATTTGTATTGCCATTTATTTTGTTTGTTTGTTTGTTTTCTTTATTTATACTGGTAAGTCCATGGGCCAAAGACCCATTTTCATGGTCGACCAGTTCCACAAAGACATACAATTAGACAAATATACAAAAATACAAAGGTACAAAAATGCTTCTCACAATAAATCTCAATACTCGAGTAATTTACATTACAAAAATATCAAACAGAGCATTTGTATTCACTTTCTAGAAGTAAAAGATGCGTAAGTCTTTTCCTGAAATACATTAATGATCCTTTCAAACTGTCTAAAATGGGTAACAAATTATTAAAAAAACAAAGAAGAACATACAATAGAGTTTGTTGGCCCTTAGAGGTCTTCATCCTAGATATTTCAAAATAGGTAGCATCAACAGACCTTGTACAAATAGAACTAATATGTCTTTTAAAAAGAGTAGCTATAACCTCAGGAACCCCGTTTAATAATATTTTCTTTGCCAACATGCTTAGTTGAAACTTAAAGCGCAAGCCTAATGGCAAAAAGCCTGCATCCCTCAATAATAAACAATGATGTGTCCTGGCTGAAAGTTGTGTAGAAAATCTAGAGATTTGATTTAAGAGAATTTTAACTTTATTTATTAGTCCATCCCCTGCAGCATAATAAATTATAGTCAATAGTAGGAATAAGAAAGTTATTAGCAAGTATTTTTCTAGTGGATGGTGCTAGATAAGGAGTAAGTCTGTATAAAGCCCCCAATCTCTGATGTATTGCTTTAATCAAACTAGAGATATGTGGTTCAAATGTCATGCTGTCATCCATTAAGAGTCCCAAGTATTTAAATTGTTGAACTTGTTCAATAATATTTCCCTGCACTGTGTGTAATAATAGCTCAGTATCTGTCCCTTTTCATTTTCTTACCTTTTGGAAAACCATAGACTTATTTTCCTGCTGTTTCTTTCAAGATTTACTAACTTACAGAGGTTTCAGCATAAGTTGCTATATACTGTATATAGGTAGTCATATATTCTACATTTCAGAAGCTTTCAGTATTTGAGGTGTAAGAGAAGAGAGGTTTTCCAATGAAACAAATGATTCTGTGTTTACTGATGTTGATTTAAGGCTGAACGGTTTGAACAGTATTACTCTGGTAAACTGGTAGAGGTTTGGGTCTCACAGCAATAGTTGATATTCAAGTTGATTTGTCAACAACAATATTTAGCTCCAAGTTTTCAGATGCAGAGCTTACATGTCCACATCATCAGAATTATCATCCTCAGAAGTATCTGAAAAGTCATTTGTAGCCTTGGAAGCTCTGTAATTCTTTAGAAAGCACACAAATGAGTCTTTATCTTACCAAAAAAAAATGTATGTGAGCCATCCAGAATTACCCTGGCTTTACTGGGGTAGAGAAGTGACAATTTGCTCCCCAAATCAATAATCTCCTCCTGAAATTGTAACAAACTATGTGGCTGTTGCTGAGTTTTTTTGGGGGGAGGCTACATCTGGAAACATACACATTTTGTCATCTCTGTTAAGGTAAGCTTCATTTAAACATGCAGGGCAGGATTCTCAAAAGTGATGCACCCAGTGCATCTGAGATGTGCTGACACATCCCTGACTTGCACTGTATCATGATTCTAAAAGGGGGCCGATGTGCCAGTGCATCCCTGATGCACCAAAGCATCACAGATGCACTGCATACTGCCTATAATGATATGCAGTGCATCTGGAGGGGCTATGAAGGGGCATGCCCATGCATATGGAGCACAGCCCCATTCACAGCCCAACTTGGAGGTGCATCCATGGGGCAAGTCCAGAGATGCACCTCCCAAAGATAAGTCTACTTCAAGTAGATTTAAGTGGGTGTCCACCCACAGGCAGGATGCCATACTGCAGATGGCAGCACAGCAGCATGCCTATCCTGGCAGTCCAGTCCTCCAGCTGTATCACCATACATGCTGTTTTAGGCCCACTGCCAACCCTGGTGGTTCATTGGTACCCCCCACCCTGCCCATCACACTGAGCAATCCCCACATGCCCCTGTATAATCCCTGGTGGCTTAGCAGTACCCCCGCCCCGACCCGAATGCATAGTGATGTGTGCTGCTGATAACCCTAGTGATCCAGTGGACTCCTCCCATCCCTAAACCCCTCTTCATACAGTAATCCAATGCCAACATACCCTGGTGGTCTAGTGGTGCCCTGAGCCCTGATCATGACATAGAACATCATCCCACATTACCCTGGTAGTCCAGTGGACCCTCCACCCACTCAGGCACCCCCACCCCACCCCACTCCCCTATCCTGGCATGGGTAGATGGCCAGCAGGCAGCTTGACCTACCCGTACACCACCACCACAGCTGCCTGCCAACTGTGCTGTCGATGAATGACAGCATTCGGTACAACTGTAAGTGCACTGGATGATCATATCAACCAGTGGGCTTGCAGCACATACTGTACACTGTCATTCACAATTTTGTGCTTGATGAGCACACTTGCTTTGTGAATCCTGCCCACAGTCTTTAACTTCAAGGCAAGCAAACAGTAAGTGTGAAACTGGCAAATTAGTGACTATGATGACACCTGAGAGTGGTGTAGGTGGGCTAATGTTTCTTCCAAAAGGCAATGTGTGAATATGCAGTTAGTTGGAGTGGAGTTGAATTCTTGTTTCCCCCTAAGTCTTTTACACCCACTGTTTGAACAAAGATAGTCATTTAGGTGGGGGATGGGTGGCTTGCTTGAGTCCCTAATCCTTTCTGTGGCTGCTGGGAAGAATCATACTTTGTTACAAGGGTTGCTGAGTACAGCAATTGGGAAAAAATAAAATATGGTTTTGTGACCATCAGAGTAATTTGTAAACAGACTAAAATACCCTACTATGGCTGATCACCAAGTACATGCAATGAATGTTTGAGACTACTAGTATGGAGGAATTGGCTGGACCTGAATTACTTTCTTGCCTATCCATCCCTCCTTATGTTACCAGAGGATATTTTAAACATGACAAAAGGGTGCACTCAAGAAACTGACAAGTACCAGCAAAACAGTTGAAAATCATTTTATTTTGTGATCAAAAGGACACTGACTGCCTGCTGTCCTGCTTCAACCAAACAGTCTTTGTCAGGGGGCAATGTCAGACATCTGAACACCTCCTTCTTGTAACCCTTAGGCAGCCAACAGAATTAGATTGTTTAGGAATTCTGGACTGATATATCAGTCTACAGCACAACAAGGGTTAAAAGGCATAACCTTAAAGGTATAAAGCAAATTTAATGTGGATAACAAAAAGGTTTTGAGTAAGGCATAGCAGAAAATTTCAAACATACATTGTTATTGACATAAACATGGGAAAATATTTTCAGCAGTTGACATCAGTTATATTTCATACATTTTGGTTTTCCTTAAAGTTTGACATGTCCATGATTCAATTTGTAGGCAAAATGCAATTGCATGAAATTACTCAGTCAGGCCTGCAGGTCATTGAATATTTGCCCTACATGCCACACATTGTTTCAAATGTTTGCAAAGATTTTTGAGATATAATGATTCAATTAACAAATTAACAAACTTTCTCATGGTTCTTGTTTATTCACTGATGTGTGTCAGTACTTTTTGAGCTGTGGACCTGGCAAACTATCACAAGATTCCTTATGTAAAGAATAATCCATCAATGGTATTTAACATAATAAGAAAAGTCCATATGTTCAAACCCCACCTGCACTGCGATCATCCACAAAAGAGCCAAACCATATGATGGAGTCTATATACAAAATTCAGACAAAGCAAGAGCAGGAGCAACAATAAAAGACATGTGGTCAGAGGGATGAAGTCGAAGAGGACCATGATTTAGAACAGGATGGGGGGTGGGGTGTTAGTATAACTGGAAGTGACAGAGGTGGGGATGAGGTACAAATAGTAAAGAGAACAGAAAGCAGATAAAAAGTGCCTGAAGGAATGCTGATCCCTTAGAACAAGAATGCATGCAAAGCAATAGCAATAGAGAACTTTAATTAAGTGTAGACATATTGAACATAAGCAGATTTTGAAAGCTTCTGTTTCTTAGAAATGTATCTTTTTTGGGTCACGTGATGTCAGCCCGAGCGTAGACAGTGCGCCCGAGGAGCTCTCCCATTCGCCGGGTAAATAGTGCTGTATTTCGGGGCTCAATCGTTTCCCTACTGCACAATTCCCTATTTTTAGAGCTGCGGAGACATTGAGGAAGCGGCGGAGCGAGTTAGCGGTGGGGTTCGGCATGGATGGGTTTGTGAAGAAGGCGAGGCCTAAGCCCTCGCCCCCCTCAGACGCCGGAGAAACAGAAGGCTGCGAAGAGGGCAAAACAGCAGGCTGCTAGCCTTTCGAGCCTGCCGACTGGTGACGTCCCGCTATCGGAAGCGCGGTTTCTGGAGCTTATGCAGCCGCTGCAGTTAACGATTGCCTCAGTAGCTGAAGATGTCCAAACAATCAAAAAATCAGTGGATGCACTATCGGTTAGGGTCGGGGATATGGAGTCTAAGGTGGTTTCACTTGAAAATAAGCTGGCCTCTCAGGCGACTGAATTAGTGCTGGTAAAAAGGAGATTCAAGAAACTGGAGGATAAACTGGAGGATTTGGAGGGGAGCAGCAGGCGCAATAATATTGTGATAGTTGGTATCCCTGAAAAAGAAGAGGGTAGTGCTCCAATAACTTTTATTCAAAGGCTCTGCATTAAGATCGCAGGTTCTCCCCCAGGTGGAGGGGATTACATAATCGAGAGGGCGCATAGGGCCCTGCGGCCTCCTCCTACATCAGATCAGCTTCCCAGGCCATTTATTATAAAGTTTCTCAATTATCTGGATAAGCAGCACATTCTGAACAAAGTCAAAGGCATAAAAGACCTGCTCTGGGAGGGCAAACGCATTCGTGTGATACAGGATCTTCCTCATTCAGTTAGGATGAAACGGCGAGAACTACATCCCATAGTAGCTAAACTGGTGGCAGCTGCTAAACCTTTCCGGGTGAGATACCCCGCTATTTTGATGGTCAAGCTGGATGGACAGTGGCTCTCATTCGATACTAGCTCTGAGGCTCAGCAGGAGTTGCAACGTTTGCTCTCTGACCTGTTCAAGTGACATTGTACAGGCATGTATGTGTGATGGTCATGGTGGTTCAGTCAGAGGGATGTGGAGTTTTTTGGCCTGCTGTTCTTATGGACTGATGGGATATTTCAGGAAGAGCCTAGTTTTCCTTGTGAAGAAGTGGATTTATTTGGAGGTCCCCTGCTGGTTATAAAGGGAGACTAGAGGAGAATGGAATACTTCTCTTACCCAGCTGGAAGATGGACAGTATTCTCCTTGTTTTTTTTTTGTTTTTTTTTATTATCTCTCCCTTTTTTCTACAGGGTGGTCCGGCTTTACGAAGATGGACTCTTGTTGGAGACGGGGCCTGTGGTCTGGTTGGGGTCCCCCGTACCTTAGCGAGTTTGGACTGGATGATCTGGACTGTTACTTCGGGGAAGCTCAAACTGGTCTGAGGTTGCAGTGCTTTGACAAGGGCTCGCATGTGATCGTTTGGTTCAGTCAATGATTGGAGTTGTGCTACTGGTGGAGTGCTTTTATTCGTAGTAGGGTCCTCCATTGGTTCTATGTATTTTTCTAAGGCCTACTGCTTGCAGTTGGGTTGATTGAGTTCATGTTGACTAATTATGGTGGAGGGGGCTCCGGGCAGTGGCTGGGGTTGGGGTTGATAGAATGTTTATCATGTGGCTAGTGTTGGGTTGGAGGCAGTTCATTGGAACTGGGGAAGTGCTTTAGGTGGGAGGAAGTGGTGTATATACTTGTGTTGGGTTGGGGGAGGGAGGTGGGTGCTGGGTGGCCTGGGGGTTTTTGGGGGTGGGCTTTAGTTATGCTCAAGGTTACAAATCACTGGGGAGTCCCCTATGCATCGGGCTTAGAGATGTTCCTATGTCAAGATGGACCTCCTCGCTGATGGTAATCAGTCTAGGTGTTATGATAGGTCTCAGTGAACCTTATATTTTACTCTCACATGACTCAGACTCTGAAACTTATCAGCTGGAATGTAAAAGGAGCCAAGGATAGGACTAAACGACAAGTAATTTTAAGGCATTTGCATCACTTGGGGGCGCACATTGCTTTCCTTCAGGAAATGCACCTGAACAGATGTGACGTGCAGTATTTTAGGAGGACCTGGGTAGCTCAAGTATTTGGAGCTGGTGCATCAACTAAAATTGTTGGGGTGGTTATACTAGTAGCTAAGAGTGTTCCTTTTAAACTACTAGAAGAGCACTGGGACCCTGAAGGCCACTTTATATTTGTTCTGGCTCAGGTAGCCTCGCAAACGATTTTGCTGGGCTCAGTCTATGGTCCTAATGAGGATACCCCCCTTTTTTATACGGAGGTATTATCTAGGATATTGACTGGCTCACACCAACCGATAATTGTTGGGGGGGACTGGAACCTTGTGCTCCAAAATGACCTGGACAGGACATTCAATAGACGTAAGGGATTATCCCCTGCCCAGAGAGCGTTAAAGGGTCTTATGGAGTGCGCTGCCCTTTTGGATGTCTGGTGTATTTTGAATCCAAACGTATGTCAGTATTCTTTTTACTCCCCAGTACATAAGTCCCATTCAAGGATAGATTATATTTTAGTTAGTGCCCTACTAGTCCCCGAGGTAATCCAGGCAGATATTTCTGTCAGGGTGATTTCTGATCATGCCCCGTAGTATATCTTGCTCTTCCCTGACTTCTGCTCGGCGTTCCCTCACTGGAGGCTTAACACTCAACTATTAAAAGCTCAGTCTGTATTGCAGACAATTAGTGAGCATATTGATACCTTTTTGCTGGTTAATCAGCACTCAGTGACCCGAAAAGATCTGGTTTGGGCTGCTTTAAAATGTACCATAAGGGGGGAGTTAATTAAGATTGCTGCAAGGAGAAATCATACCCAGAAAAAGAGATAGACTCTTATTAATGCAGATTAAGCAAATGGAGTTGAATATATCACAACATTCACCCGACTCTGAGAGGATCAGGCTGCATAAGTTACAGGCCCAATTTGCAGGTTGGTTCAACAAAGCGGAGCTTGCATTCGCCGTACAAAACTTCAATACTTAGAGTCAGGAAAGGGCAAAGCTGTTAGCCACTCGATTAAAGAAATTGGATTTAGCGCATCATATTGCGGGAATTTGCCTCTCTCAGGGTGAGCAAGTATGTTCAGACCCGACGGAGATGGCTGAGGCCTTTGGAGCTTTTTTTCAAAAAATATATTCACGGGACTCCGGGATTGAGTCATCAGATTTGGTAATTTGTAACTTTTTAGCCTCTGTGGGTCTCCCAAAAATTTCAACGGATGAGGCCAACTATCTAGCGGCTCCCATTACTCTTGTGGAGGTCCGTCTAGTTATCCAGCAGATGCCTCCGGACAAATCTCCGGGGCCTGATGGGTATCTCAATAATTTTTTTAGGGCTTTCTCGAGTCAGGTAGCTCCTATTTTGTTGGAAGTTTTTGAGTACTGGCACAGGCATGGGGTCTCGGATCCCAATTTTCTCGAGGCAACAGTCACACTAATTTTGAAGCCTGGCAAAGACCCACTTGATCTTAGTAGCTATCGTCCGATATCCCTGTTAAATACTGATGTTAAAATACTGGCAAAAATTCTAGCTGGCAGGTTGTCGAAAGTGATGGATAAATTGATATGCAGGGAGCAGGTGGGCTTTATGAGGGGTAGGGTGCCTCAGGACCATCTGAGAAAACTGTTGCACCTTATGGCAGAGGTTAGGGACTCAGATGTTCCTGCTGTACTCTTGTCATTGGACGCTGAAAAGGCTTTCGACAGAGTCTCCTGGTCCTACCTGTTCCTTGCTATGTCAGCCTTTGGTTTGCCGGAGGTGTTTATAAAATGGGTCAAAATACTATATTCGTTTCCATCTGCCAGGGTGAAATGTAACGGAGTCCTCTCACAAGCTATTAGATTAGAAAGGGGCACCAGACAGGGATGCCCGTTATCCCCACTTTTATTTAACATTTATATTGAGCCATTTCTACGTAGGTTACAGGAAAACCCACTGATCGAAGGGACCAAAGTGGGTAGTAGAGCATATGTTTGTTCAGCCTATGCTGATGATGTCCTTTTGCATGTGGTGCAGCCAAGTGTTTCCCTCCCATCGATATTGGAGGAAATTAGTTATTTCTCAAAGATGTCGGGTTATAAGTTGAATCATTCTAAAACTAAGATTTTCCCTTTAAATCGGAGGGTGATAAGAGATGATTTGCAACCCTTAGGCTTAGGTTGGAATCTGGTGTTCCTTATTATACTTGGGCATTAAGATTAATAATAGTTTGGCTTTGATGATTAAGGAGAATCTGGGCACCCTTACACAAGTGGTAGCAGAGGATCTGAATAGGTGGTGGCCCATTGCTCTGACCCTCTGGGGTAAGATAAATCTTTTAAAAATGAATGTCCTGCCCAGGTTTCTGTATCCGTTGGGAATGTTGGGGGTTTTTCTCCCGAAAAGATGGTTTGCTAAGCTGCAGAAGTTGTTTGTCTCCTTTATAGGACAAGGGAAGCGTATTTGTAGGTCGTTTAATAATTTGACTGCCCCTAGAAACAGGGGTGGTTTGGCTGCCCCCCCTCGGTCTTTGCCTATTATTTGGCCCAGCATGTTAGTAAACTTGCCTGGTGGATTAGGAAGGTGCAGCCCACGGACTATAGACCTCTCTGGTATGATATTGAGGCGGACCTGGCTAAGGGCATCGCATGTACGCTGTGGTCATTATTATATCTTTCCCCTATGAATTTCCCGAGGGCCTTCAAGGACCATCCCATGGGATGGTCCTTGAAGGCTTTTCTCCAATTACAACAGCACCTAGGCTTTGAGTGGTGGATCTCAGACACTCAGCCTATTTTTGAAAATATGCATTTTAAGATTGGGGGTCTCCCAATATCTCCCTCTTTCTGGCCCCAGATTAGTCATATCACAGCAGCAGATTTTTTAGATCAGAAGGTACCTAGGTCGTTTGCCTATATGAAACAGACCTTTGGGGTGGTGGAAAATTGTTTCTTTAAATGGTTGCAGCTTAAGAAGGCTGTCTGTCAAGGGCCTTTTCTGTCCACGGCCTCGCATGATTATCCCTCTAGTATGGACGAACTTTGGAAGGTAGCAACCCAATCCCATGTGGTCTCCAAAATTTATGGAAAAATTTTAGAATGGGACAAGAAAATTCCTTCTGGGGTATGTTACTATTGGGCTAGAGAGCTGGGGATTGGGGATTCTCCAGAGTTCTGGAAGAATCTATGGAACTCTGTTTATAAATATGTCAAGCAAGATAGGCTTAGGATGGTCCAATTTAATATTATGCATCATCTCTATATGACTCCCTCATATTTATTCTGATGGAAGGCACGGTGCTCCCCAGCATGCTGGCGCTGTGGTTTTGGGGAGGGCTCCTTATTGCATATGCTGTGGGAGTGCCCGAAGATTCGCTCGCTTTGGGAGGACATCAGCAGACTTGTTCGTCCTATCCTTGGCTCCTTCAGTATGAACACGCTGGAAACTTGTTTATTGTTAATCTTTCGGACATGGCCTAAAGCTTGGAGAGCCCATGTTTCACTTATTACTGCGGTTATGAAGTTAATAATTCTCAGGCATTGGTCATCTATGGGATCTCCTTCTATGTTGGAATGGCACCAGAATGTATGCTAAGCGTTGCAATTAGAGAAACATATAGCCTACATGCAAGGCAAACCAAATGCATGTATGACTAAGTGGGGCCTTTGACTTATTACTAAGTAATTTTGGAAATACGAATTGAATGCACTGTGGTACAGCAATGTATTTGTACTTCCTCTTTCTTTGTCTTTTCTGCCTATTCTTGACTTCTCTTCTTCCTTTTCTCTCTTTCTGTGTGAGTGTTTTTCAATTTAGTAGTGATTGTAACCTTGAGAGGGGTTGGGGGGGTTTAGGGTATTGGGATGGGGTTGTTTTATAGTTTTATATTGGGAGATAGAGGCGGGGGTTTTGTTTTTTCTTTTTTTATTGTGGGTGGCGCCTCCCTGGTATGTATTTACTTAATTATTTTATCTGGTTGTTATGCAGGTTTTATCTGCAATAAGTTTGTATTTTCCTATCTATATGCTTTCTCTCTGTATTACTGTAAGTGTTGATACTGGCGCTTTAAATCAATAAAATTTTAAATTGCAAAAAAAAAAAAGAAATGTATCTTTTCCTTTTCCCCATTACCATCTCATTTTCCATTCTCAATTATGCATGAACATTCAAAACTCTAGTAGAAAGGGGGAGATAAAGACAAACGCTGATTATCAACATGAAATTGTGAGACATTTTATAAATCAACAAATGAATTAATTTTTAACTCATTAAAGTTATACTCCAAAAAAGCTTAAACTCTGTACAATATACACATGTTTTCTCTAATCAGAATTTAGTATAACAGAAATACAGAACCAAGTCTCTAATCAGAATTTGTTAGAACAACCACAAAAGTTATAAATATATGAAAGCAAGAGCTTTTTTGTTTTTACTGTACTATGAAAAGAATGGTGTGGATTCTACAGGTCTTTTATAAGCAACCCTTTAATGTACATGATGGGGATATTTGTGCATTTACCTATCAATATTTCAAAGGACTGTGTCTTTCCAATGTACTGTGTATATCATTTAAGTTACAAGATCCAGGGGAACTGAGCCAAAGGTGGGCTCTGATTTTTAAGGAGCCCTGTCTCTCATGTGGAATGATCGGTGGAACAACATGACTCTCTGAAGCCATTTTGGTTGAATAACTCTATATATATTTAATATGGGTTTCTTTTAGTTTTTATATTATTAGACAGAGCCAGGGGAAGTGACAGAATTAATGGGGAGCAGTCAGTGTCACCTTTTTTATTGTTTAATTTCTGTCCTTAAAAAAGGCATGCGCTCAGGTAAAATATTATGCTTAGATACTGGGCAAAATTTAGACACACTGCAGAGACTTTGCACCATGTAAGCTGCACATTTAATTAATCCACCAATTAACAAACAAGATTTTAATTGAAAACATAAACGGAGGAGTGATTGCAGGGTCCAGTGTGGTGCAGGCTGTATTTGGGGTAGAGGGCTGCTGGGAAGAGTTTATAAAGCATGTCACCAGTAGGTCTTAATGAAGAAATACCACTTGCTGCATTTCTGTAACTTTTAGAAAAAAGTAAAAGTTACATGAGAAAAAATGTTGTGAAGCCACACCCCTTCAGTTCAGTATATATAGGGAGAGTTAAATATGCTTTTAATTAGTCATCATCAGAAGAGAGGAATGCTCCATCACTGAGAATGCTCTTAAAAAAATTTCCTTCTTATTTTAATTATGTTGTAAATGAACTTGCACTTTGTGACTGATCCATTTCAATATTCTCACCAGCCCCCACCAACAGAAAAAACAAATTTAGTGTGGCTGGTAGTCACAGTAATTTAAAAAAATTAAATTGAAAAATACTAATCATCACCCCTGCCCACGCGCACACACACAGTCACCCCAATGGATGTGTTGTACTAGTCTTGATTACAGTAATCATTGTATGAATTAACTACATTCTTTATGAGGTTATTTTACTTTAGATAATAACAGTGCATGTCAAGGGTGCATACAGTTTTGATCTATTCCATTCCTGGCATATACAGTATCATGCAAAAGGTTTATTTAGTTTTGTCAACCTCCAAAGCATATTGTGTTCCCACGTTCATTTTGGGCTCTGCTAAAAGACACAATATTCAGAGCTAAGTTAGTCAGAGTTTCTTCTGTATGAGGGAAGCATGTACAATATGTCTTGTACAGTATATTGGGAAGGTTGCTTTTACATGCTTTGGCTTTACGGCATGTTTCAAAAATCCTGCAACAAACTTAGACAGGCATGCGCTTTAAGTTCAGAATGTGACTGTGCTTGTTGTGTTTATAAACATAAAGGTATTTTGTCTGTGCCACATTCTTGTTTTAAGCTTCAGTACTCCTAAAGCATTTCAGATGCTCCCATTCTTGCTATTTCAGCCTGCATATTTATATCAGTGATATGTTGTTTACAGCCTGTTTACAGTCTGCACCAAAGTGGTTAAACACAGTTATAAATATGGAGCACCAATTGAGATAATTAGTTTTATCCCTATTTTCTGCAAGAATATGTTTATCTTTCCCTGCCAGTTATTTAGTACCACACCATTACCAATCTGATTACATGGGTTCACACACAACCTATCTGAAGCAGTAAATGCATATTTACAGTGGGCACTGCTTAGATCTATGAATGCAGAAAATATATATTTTTTATGCCCCAATGACAAATTTATCCTGTATAAGTTCATATATGGTTAATTGTGATTTTTTTTCTAAAAATCTGCATCCTACAAGTCTGAAACAGCAGGTTCTGCAGTAAGGATGAATTCTGTAGAGCTGGCAACTTCTGAACTACATTCATTTTAAATCACTCAAATTTTTTTCCTTAATGTACAACCTCATGACAGAGAGGGGGAAGACACAGACAGTGAAGGAACAGACTTAATTTTTCCTTATTGTTATCTGCCACTACCGGAAGCCAACACACAGACCATGGGAGGAAGAGAAACACAGAAACTGACGGAGAGTTGAGGAAAGAGACAGAGGGAAAGAACACACTTTTATTCCCCTGCTGGACTTTATAAATTAATCATGATTAATGAACAAAACATTCATATTTCAGGAAGGTTTCTAGCAGCAGGAGGGGGAAACATTCTTTTTTCATTCATGACTGACTTCTAAACTGACTGCTAAACCATAGCGCATACTAACCAATTAATGCTTCATTTTTGCTTTTGCCTTCTATTTTTTTTCTCAGTGTAAAACCTCAGGACAGAGAGGGGGAAAAACACAGACAGTGATGGAACAGACTTTCTTCTTTCTTTCCTGTTACCGTCACCACCGGGAGCCAAGACACAGACCATTGGAAGGAGCGGCACACAGAAACCAATGGAGAGATGAGGCAAGAGACAGACAGGGATAGAACACACTTTTTTTCATTTATGCTGGACTTTATAAATTAATAATGAATAAAAAATAGTGTGTACAGGGAAATTTTCTAGCAGTGGGTGGGGGAGAAAACATATTTTTTTTTTTATTCATGACAGACTTCTACACTGACTGCTAAACCATAGTGCATATTAACCAACTGATGCCATCTGCTGGTGAATGACACTCCAGCACAGAGGTGACTGCCATCTTATGACAAACTGAGGAATTCCACTGAGCACTTTTTGTAAGGCTGCTTTAATGCTGCATTACCACCCCATCTCCTCATTATCACTCATCATACCACAGTATCACTTCTATACCAAGCATCACACTGTGTTACCTTGAAACCTTTTTATGACAACCACTGTGTGTGTGTGTGTGTGTGTGTGTGTGTATATATATATAAATATATATATTATATATATGCAAAAAACTTTGTTAATGCATCAGTTGGGTTCTTCTACTGTGAAAAACGAGAAATTCGATTTTGAGATCCCACCCTTGCCCACCCCCCACCCGCCTGCTAGGCATCAGGGTGTACATTGGGTCATCTGCCCCAACTCTCACCCCATCCCATGTGTAACAAGCTGAGGTGGTGCAGTGTGGGAGAATGGGGTGAGAGTTAGGCCGGCGACCCCGCGCACACCCCAATGCCCCTTGGTTGGGGTGGGGTGGGTCATAGGGGTGGGAGCCCTAAAATTGAATTTCCTCACTTTTTTCACTGTAGAAGAACCCTAACTGATGCATTTCCTGACACATAAACACCATAATTTACATATATGGGACATGCTATAAACACCCTCCAAATGTCAAGTAAAAAGACCAAACCGTTTCTGAGATATTCAATGTTAAAGATTTCCCTGTCTAGTCCATCATAAAAATTCTGCCCATCTTGTCCCTCCCTCATGATCAAAGTTTACGATCAAAGAATCTCATGATCAAAGAATTTGCAGGTTCGTGATCAAAGAATTTGCAGGCTCATGAATAAAGAATTAAAAATGCTATAAATCCAAAAGTTGTAGTAATTGTGGTAAACCACCACCATGGTTTGACAGAATGAAGCCCCCTGACCAAAACCCACCCTCATTTGACTTCCTAGGGCACCCCTTGGCAGAAAAATTTGATTTTTTAATCTGGCCATCTCGTCCCTCGCTCGCGATGCACGATTGCAATCAAAGAATCTCATGATCAAAGAATTTGCAAGCTCGCAATCAAAGAATTTGCAGGCTCATGAATAAAGAATTAAAAATGCTATAAATCCAAAAACTGAAGTAATTGCGGTAAACCACCACCACCATGGTTCAACAGAACGAAGCCCCCTGAGCAAAACCAACCCTCATTTGACTTCCTAGGGCACCCTTGGGCAAAGAAAATTGATTTTTTAATCTGGACATCTCGTCCCTCCCTCGCGATGCATGATCGCAATCAAAGAATCTCACGATCAAAGAATTTGCAGGCTCACGATCAAAGAAATTGCATGCTTGCGAACAAAGAAACAAAAATAATGTTTTCTATATCCCTGGTAGCCTAGCGGGCCCCCTAATCAAATGAGGGTGGGTTTCACTCAGGGGGCTTTGTTCTGCCCGATCTGTATAAAATACATAATGTTTTAAATATCCCTGGTAGTCTAGTGGCCCCCCCAATGTGTATTAAATAAATATTTTCTTTATATCCCTGGTAATCTAGTAGTCCCCCCAATCTGTAAACAAAAAATAATGTTCTCCTTATCCTTGGTAGTCTAGTGCCCCCTCCCACAATCTGTATAACATGCATACTGTTCTGTATATCCCTGGTAGTCTAGCGGCCCCCCCAACGTGCATTAAATAAATAATTGTCTTCCTTTCCCTGGTAGTCTAGCGGCCCCCCTGAACTGTAATAAATTTATCATAATTATCATAAAATAAATTACGATCACGCATTTCCTGGTAGTGTAGTGGCCCCCCACCCAGCTATGCCAGTGCACCCAGAACCCCCACCCATCCCCAGCCAGTGACTGGCACAGCCTTCCTCTCACCTCCACAGCCAGCCACTGACTGTTTGAATTAGCAGCGCTACTGCAAAGAGGAGCTCAGAAATTAATTTCTGAGAGCCTCTTTGCAGTAGCTCTACTAATGCACACAGTTAGTGGGTGGCTGTAGAGGTGAGAGGTGGGCTGTGCCAGTCACAGGCTGGGGATGGATGGGGGGGTGCTGAGTGCACTGGCATGGCTGGGTGGAGGATGAGGGACCACTAGACTACCAGGAAATGGGTGATTGTAATTTATTTTATGATGATCAGGGTGGCTGCTAGACTACCAGGGTTATGGAGAACTATATAAATTTAATACAGATTGGGGGGGCTGCTAGACTACCAGGGAAAGGAAGACCATTATTTATTTAATGAACATAGGGGGCGCTAGACTACCAGGGATATACAGAACAGTATGCATGTTATACAGATTGTGGGGGCACTAGACTACCAGGGATAAGGAAAAACATTATTTTTGTTAACAGATTGGGAGGAACTGCTAGACTACCAGGGATATAGAAACAATATTTATTTAATACACATTGGGGGGGCCGCTAGGCTACCAGGGATATGCAGAACATAATGCTTTTTATACAGATCGGGGGGAGGGCAGCTAGACTACCAGGGATATTTAAAACATTATTTATTTTATACAGATGGGACAGAAAGAAGCCCTCTGAGCAAAACCCACCCTCATTTGACTTCCTAGGGCATCCCTGGGCTGAGAAAAGTGATTTTTTATTCTGGCCATCTCATCCCTTGCTCGCGATGCACGATCGCGCTCAAAGAATCTCGCGATCAAAGAATTTGCAGGCTCACGATCAAAGAATTTGCAGGGTCATGACCAAAGAATAAAACCTGGTGTAATTTAAAAAATGCAAAGAATTGCGGTAAACCAACACCATGGTTCATCAGAATGAAGCCCCCTGAGTAAAACCTACCCTCATTTGTCTTCCTAGGATACCCCTGCACTGAGAAAATTGATTTTTTAATCTGGCCATCTCATCCCTCACTTGCGATGCACGATCACGATCAAAGAATCTTGCGATCAAAGAATTTGCTGGCTCGCAAACAAAGAAATCGCACGCTCACAACCAAAGAATAAAAAATAGTGAAACCCAATTTTTGGGCCCATTTAAATGGAACCTATGGCATGCCTAAATAGAATGAATCCCCCTGATCAAAACCCAGCCTCATTTGTGTCCCTATCCCATCCCTAAGCCGAGATATTTGTATATTTAGCTCACGATGCAGGATCACGATCAAAGAATCTCACAATAAAAGAATTTGCATGCTCATGATCAAAGATCATTAGCGAGCCGCGAACAAAGACTTTTAAAGCTTATAACTCTCTTTTTTGACCGATTTGGATGAAACCAAAGGCATAGCTGGATAGATCAGAGTCCTCTGAGTAAAACCCATACAAGTTTTACTTCAGAAGTGACCCCTGAGCTGAGATGTTTGTGTTTTTCCAATCGGAAATTAAAAAACAAGATGGCGGACCTCACGATCAAATAATTTTTTTAAATTCTCGGGGACAAAGATTCTTGAATCACGAGGCTGCAAATTCTTTGATCAGCAGGTGGAATCAGATAGCCAGAATCCCATTCTTTGTTCGTAAAACATACATATAAATTTTCCCATTGACTTATAATGGGAACTTAAAACTGCTATAACTTTTGAATGCCTCAATATTTTTTTACCAAATGAAAAAAGCAGCATGTTCAGCCACCAAAGCTCTTTCAAATGAGCCATCTTGCAGAGTGGCATGCCACACGACGGCTGCGCAGGACCATGTCCAAAATCCCAAAAGTTGCCTCCCAAAATGGATAATTTTGCAATTTAGCTCGTTTTTGTATGCAAAGACCATAAGTCTGACCAAAAAGAAATTTGGCAAATCAAGATAGCTACCATGCCCCACCATGAATTCCAAATTTCAGGCAAATCCATTGAATGGGTCCAAAGTTATTAATGTGCAAACCTTTGACTTTAACATGTAAGTGACAACTGAATCCTAACTACAGTGGCGCGACTGTGCCACTATAATTTATGTATGTGTGTGTATATATATATATATAAATATATTTATATATATATATATTCATTGCAAAAACATTGTTAATGCATTGGTTAGGGTTCAAGTGACAAAAAGAAGGGAAATAAGGCATTAGGGTTCAGCTCCCAACCCCCTACCCTACCACTCCCCCTCCCATCCTTCACACACCAACAGGCATTGGAGTGTGCCATGGGGTTGTTAGGCCCAACTCTCACCTCATTCCATGTGTAAACAGGCTGACATGGTACAACATAGGAGAATGGGGTGAGAGTTAGGCCTAACGTCCCCATGGCATACCCCAATGCCTGTTGGTGTGTGGAGGTTTGCGGTGGAGAGGTAGGGTGGGGGTTAGGGGCTCAACCCTAACACCTCATTTCCCTACTTTTGTCACTTCAACCCTAATGGACACATTAATGAAGTTTTTTAACAATGAATTTCCTTACTTTTTGAGAAAGTGTAATGTAACTGGTAACTGCTATGTGTTGGTGGGAGTGCAGTCCCTCTGGCCCCCATGCTCCCTTCAAGCTGACAATTTTTGCATAATGATATGTGTTTGTGGGAGTGCAGGCCCTCTTGGCACTGTGCTCCTACTTACACATAACTACGGAGGCGTACTGAAGCCCCATAGGGCTGAAAATGAACCCTTGTAACACTAATTTGCCAATATCACAGTAACTGTTGCAGCTATGAAAAAAATTCCACTGCAGTTGTAATCATGACTTTGAAATCTCCATACATACTTAGTTCACTTGAAGGTGAAATAAGCTGCCCAGCGCGAAAAATCAGTATCTTGAATAGTTTCTGAGATAAAGGTGATGCGGGCACCATAGTGTTATCCTATGCAAAATATCTCAATTTTGTAATGGAATATCTATGGAACTGATAATATTTTTTGCACCTAAGCAGCATAATTCACATCTCTGTGACCCCTCCTAATACCCTGAAAATTTCAAGCCAAAAGACCAAACCATTTATTTGTAGTGCACTGGCAAAGCTTTTAAATTCCTAGTTCATGGTGTGTCAAAATTCCCATTCGCGAGGTCAATCCGAGCTATCAAAATCCCCTTTCGTGAGCCAATTCCCTTTTGCAAGGTGGCAAATCCCTGTTTGCGGCCAATTCTTGTGTACGGGATGGGCTATCTGGTCTGTAACTCGCAATCAAGGATTTTGTCAGCTCACGAATGAGGATCGGCTCACGAAAGGGGATTTTGACAGCTCGTGAAAGGGGATTCAAAAAACCAATCCCCTTTTACAAGGTGACAAAATCCCTGCTAGTAAGCCAATCCTTGTTCAAAAGATAGGGCCATTTGATCTGGAAATCACGATCAAGGATTTTGTCAGCTCGCGAAAGGGGATTCTGACAGCTTGTGAAAGGAGATCAGAGGTGAGTGATGAACGAGGAATTTTTTAATTTAAAACAGTCATTTTCTGAAAAGCATGAAGCAAAACAAAGCCATGGGTTTGTAGAGGGCATCACCCTGAGCAAAACCGATGCTTCAATTAAAAGAGAACACATCTGTGGGGCAAATTACACCATTTTGTTTGTGGGGAAAAATGAAAACAAGATGGCAGCTCGTGAAAAAGGAATGTTTTCTCATGAATGGGGATTTTATAACTCCCCATTGGCAAGGTGACAAAATCATTGATTGCGAGCCCAATCTTTTGTCTCAAAACATACATATACAGTAAATCTAAGACTAACTGAACATGCGCAGAGCCTGACAATTCAAAATTAAATAACTTTGGAACGGATTAATATTTGTTCACCAAATCAATGCTGGATTGCTCTTTGGGGAACCCTCTTTCTACCCTGAAAATTGCAGACCAACATTCTAAATGGTGTGGCTGCAGCGGGATGGGCAAAAATCTGCCAAAATTGGCAAAAAAAGTGAATAACGTACTATTTGGTGCTTTGCTGCTTGAAAACCACAAATCCAATCAAAACACAACTTGGCAGGTCAAGAGAACTGTCATTCAAGACCATGCATTGCAAAATTTGTGGAAATCCATTGAACGGTTGCAAAGTTATTAATGTGCAAAATTTGGGGTTTAACATTAAACTGCTTACTCAACCCTAACTATAGGGACACCGATACAACCAAAAAAATTTGGGGTCACAAGATCTTTTTGTTTTCTTACTATTTGTTTCTCACAATCCGAAAAAAAATTTTGGGTCATGATGACTGCCATCTTGTTTTTCAATATATTTTCTAGTCTTCAATATTTGGACTCCAAGTTTTCAACATAGCCATTTTTCCACACCAGTTCATAAATATGGCAGGTGTCATTTTTCAGTTTCTGGCTAAAATGTGTTTTCATACTTGTGGTGTAAAATATTTTGTCTGGTATTCTATAAATGCCACAGGTCATGTTTATAAGAGGGAGTAATAAAACAACTATCCTTAAAATTTGGAATCAAGGTGGTCATGTGATGACAGCGTAGCATACAACAGCAGACTCGCATTGCTCTGCTCCTTTCCTGGCTAAAATCACAGTTCTCTACCTAAATATCTAACAGTTCTCATTAAAAAGGGGAAAACTGATTTTCTAACAGGCATTGGCAACCACAAGAACCTCGGTGATGGAAGTCTACACGCGTAAGGCGCCACCGAAGCATACTCCCCAACCTTCCCCAGAGAAAGAGCAGGCCACAAAGAAATCCAAAATGGCAATCGCTAAAGCTACACAGGGCTCCACAGTGTTGATGGAGGAGCAATTCATAGAAATTATCAAGACCCTGCAAAATTCTGTAGCAGATTTCTAGTCAGAGCTACACTGCATTAAAACTGTGATGGATTCTTTAATTCTTAGGGTAGGGGACTCAGAAACCCGTGTTATATCTTTGGAGAAGAAAATGGACAAAGCTGAGCTAGACCGGGTTACTGTCTCCAAGCGCATTAAAAAACTTGAGGATAAATTAGAGGATTTGGAGGGCAGGAGAAGATGGAACAATATTGTTATCCTTGGAATCCCTGAAAAAGAAGAGGGGTCTGTTCCAATACAGTTCATTCAGAAATTTTGCGAGACAATTGCCAGTCCATCTCTGAATGGCACAACGTATGTAGTGGAAAGAGCCCAGTGCGCTTTGCCCTCTGGTTAACCACCCAGACCGATTATATGCAAACTTCTCAATTATCTTAATAAACATATTCTGTCTAAAGTAAGGCCCTTGCAAGAGGTTCATCTGGAGGGTAAAAAAATTTGTATATTCAAGATCTGCCGCAATCAGTCAGGATAAAGCACCAGGAATTGCATCCCCTCATAGTTAAATTAATTGCAGCGGATAAACAATTCAGAATGAAATATCCCACACTTCTGCAAGTCAAGCTCGACGATAAGTAGCTGTCATTTGAAAGTTTCGATCAGGCTCAATCTGAACTTAAAAAATTACTTCTAGACCTGTATAAATGATTTAAGCATGTCTTTTCCATGATGGAGGTGCCCAGCCGTTTTAATTCCTGCGGAGTTAGAGCCCAATTGTGTGCTAACATCAATCACTGGCGGTAAATAGTGCCAGATCTGTAATTCACTTCTATGTGACTTCTGGAATAGCAGGGGATTCAAATGGACAGGTTTATTTAAACATTTGGTCCCTTTAGTGGTGCCTGAACACGTAGTCATCTGCCCATCTAGCGATGCTAATTGTGGCATTACTGTGTTTTTTTTTTCCCTTTTCTCCTTTTCCTGCAGCTATCCACGCTTCAGTTTGGGACAGATACTGAGATACCATGTTGAAGTACACCGCACTTTACTCAATGGCTTGAAAGGAAATTGCAACAGTTGTCTCGGGGCACGAATGGAATATGAAGATGCTGAGCTGCCGAATGTAATGAATAAGTTGCTCACTAGCAGATGGTTTGTTGGGGGTTTCAGCTTAGAAAGCAACGATGTAGAATGTTTTTCATTCACATATGATTTAAATACTGCTCTTATTTTAAAGTATGTTTTCACTATTTGTCCACTAGATGGAGGTGTAATAGCATAGATTGATTGCCTGACTAAGATTAGGTCAATTAAAAAACTCCCACTGTCAGCATTAATTATAGGTGTACTGAGAATACATTTATCATAAATGGCTCAGAGTCTTCTCATCTTTATTAAAGGATTGCCAGAGTCTGTTAGCAAGAATATTTACACTACATATCATATTCTTTTGTAATAGTACACATATAAAGTGGCCATAACAACAATAGTTTATAATGTTATATTTACATAACAAGAGCTCATAGATACTTGAATGGTACTTATTGAGGTTTAATTAACAAAATATTGTCCTTGTTCCTATTACTGTTTAGGGTGGCACGTTGGTGTTTGAATGGGTGCTCAGACTGTAGATTTTCTGGCTTAGATCATTAGAAATGTACGATTTCTAGATCAGATTAGAAGAATAAACCTAAGCATCTTTTTATTTTTATTCTTGCTGGGTTGCTATGATAATTGCTTTAAGTTGTAACATCTATGGTCTAATTGTTAGAGGATGACTTAATGTGGGAACCTTCCCATTAAGAATACATACAATTCTTGTTGGTACCTTATTAATTACTGCTATATCTTATTTCATTAAACATTTCATTTCCTTAAATGGTTGAAGGCTTAATGACTTTATAGTTAATAAAGGTCTAAGATAGAGATTATTTTTCCCTAACTAATAGAGTATTGGAATACTCTAAGACTGCTTGACAAATTTTATTTCTTAGGGAGTATGGTGTATATTATAAAACACTTCATATGAGTGGGCGGGATGGAGCGGTGGGGTCTTTTCTGTTGGTGCTTAACTGCATAAAGACATCACCTGACAGGAGGAATCTGTCAGTGTGGTTTCTAGAACTGGGGGTTGAAGATTGGCGTTAATTTTCTTTTTCTTTTTTTCTCTCTTTTCTTTTTTTCTTTTTGTCTTTAGTGTTTTTGACAATTCTAGAGGGGGGAGGGGGATATGGGAGTATTAATAAATGTAGAGATTAGTAGATTTAAATGGAACCTAATCTTAGTGGTATGAGGTGAGCTAGTTGCTCTATCAGTAAGAGTTATCTCATTTATATTATATTTTTCCTATCAATGATGGGTATGTTTAACTTTGTTAGCTGGAATGTTAAAGGAGTGCACGACAGATGTAAGTGGCAAATGGTTTTGAAACATTTATTTTCACTTAAGGCAGACATAGTATGTCTGCAGGAAACTCATCTTAGACAAGAGCATATTTCTGTGCTTTGTAAGCAAAGGGTTGGGCAAGTATTTGGTGCTGGATTCTTTACCAACAAAGGTGGTGTGGCTATATTAATTAAAAATAATATTCCCTTTAAATTAGACCAAGAGATTTGGGATAAGAATGGGTGATTTATACTGCTTAAGAGGCACTTGGCATCACAGCAAATGTTATTAGGATCTATATATGGCCCTAATCTGGATAATCCCCAATTCTTCATATCACTCCTCACTTTGATAAATGCCAATACAGCTACCATCATATTATTAGGAGGAGACTGGAATATCACACCTCAGTTGTATTTAGACAGATCTAATAATAAGAGAGTTGGTTTGTCACCAGCCCAAAGAGCACTTCAATAATTTATGGAGGGAACAGGCCTGATAGATGTGTGGAGGGTTTTACATGCAGACTCCTGACAATTTACCTTCTTTTCTGCTCCGCATTGAACATGTTCAAGAATTGATTATTTCTTAATTAGTTCACATAGCCTTCCAAATATTATTGATGCAGGCATTCATACTAGAGTAATATCTGACAACTCACCTGTTTACATTAGTTACTTGTTTGGATCTGGACCAAAAAGAGATTTTATTTGGCATTTCAACAACTAACTCTTACAAGACTCCAATACCTGCAATCATCTTAAGGAATTTATTTCCCTTTTTTAAATAGTAATATTGGGTCAGTTACTAAAATAGATTTAGTCTGGGCAGCTCTGAAATGCACTTTTAGAGGTGAGTGTATTAGATTAGCAACAATTAGAAAAAGTTTAATGCTCAAGCTCAGGCTTTACTAGATTCTGTCAAGATTGTTGAACATAATATTAGCCACCATTCAACAAAAGAGGAGTGGGTTCAACTACACAAATTGCAAGCTCAGTATACTGCTTTGATGTCTCAAAAGGCAGAACTTGCTCTGAAGCAGACTAAATTTAAATATTTAGAATCAGGAGACAGGGCAGGCAAACTCCTGGCTATGCGGCTTAAACAAGGAGAATCCACATGGTATACAGCTGCACTACAAACAACACAGAAAGATTCTATAACTACAGATCCAATTGAAATTGCCTCTGTTTTTTGGCAATATTTTCAAACCATATATGCACTCCCAGCTATAGACAAAGTGTCACCAGAAGATATCGAGAGGTTTCTTGATATGGTTAATTTACCTAAATTGTCACAACCTAACTCTGGTCTGCTGGAGCTTTCCATTCAGGAGTGGGAGGTTAAGCAAGCAATTGCAGAACTCACCTCTGATAAATCTCTAGGACCTAATGGTCTCTCAACTACTTTATTTAAAATTTTCAGTGAGGAACTTACACCCCTCTTAACAAATGTTTTTAACTTTTGGTATACATTCGGTTTCTCCGAAAATAACTTTCTCCAAGCAATTATTACTTTACTTCCTAAATTAGATCGAGACCTTCTGTGTCCTGAGAATTACCACCCTATCTCACTATTGAACGTTGATATTAAAATAGTAACCAAAATTTCAGCAACCCGTATAGGACCTTTTATGGGTAAACTCATTAGTGACGAACAGGTTGGTTTTATGGCTGGCAAATCCTCTAATGATCATTTACGTTGATTACTCCATTTAATTGTTCATACCAGAAACTCAGATATTCCAGCTGCTGTCCTGGCATTAGATGCAGAGAAGGCATTTGATCGAGTTTCTTGGTATTTTCTATATGCCACTTTGAGATGGTATGGATTCTCATTAGGGTTTATGAAATGGATTAAACTAATATATTCTTGTCCGACTGCTCGAGTCTGGTGCAACGGGGTGTTGTCCAAGTCATTCCTCTTATTTCGTGGTACCAGGCAGGGCTTCCCCCTCTCTGCTCTTTTATTCAATCTTTATCTAGAGCCATTAATTAGAAGAATAGTACTTTATTTTATTTTTTATTTATTTAGTTTTTGTTGACCGGGTAAGTGCACTAGACAAATCCTGCCTATTTTCAGGCACGACCCGGGGGAGGGGGATACAGATGAATGCCAACTGACCTTGAACCAGATTAAGCTATTGGTGGTATTTTTAGTGAATGAGGGAAATTTGGCCAGGACACCGGGGAAATTCCCCAACTCTTTTCAAAAAATGTCATGGGATCTTTAACATCCACCTGAACTACCACCAATCCAGGCAGATGGGACTTCGGTTTAACGTCTCATCTGAAAGACAGCACCTCAGAAGTGCAGCACCCCTCTCATGCTGCACTACAGTGTCAGTACTGGAATATTAACCCAAGTGCCAGATGTGGGAACTGAACCCGCAGCCCTCTGATCTTCCGGCCTCAGAGGCGAGTGTGCTACCTACTGAGCCACTGACACTGACACTTTCACATAAGGATCAGGGTATTTTAATTGGCAAAAAGTGACACCTTATTTCAGCTTATGCTGATGATGTATTATTACATATCGAAAGCCTTGCAGTTAATATCCCAACACTATCACAAGAAATAGAACTTTTTTTCCAAAGTGTCCTTTTACAAACTTAATCTCTCCAAAACCAACATTTTCCCTTTAAATGGGAAATGTTTACATGGGGATATAAAAGAATATGGTCTGAATTGGGTTTCTCACTCTCTAACCTATCTGGGTATTACAATCACTAGGGAAATATCTACAATGTTTAAAGAAAATTTCACTAAATTACTATGTATTGTAAACATGGATTTAGCCAGATGGGGAATACTGCCTCTTTCTCTTTGGGCCAGAATTCATACAGTCAAAATGAACGTATTATCCCGGATTCTTTATCCCTTGAGTATGTTGGGATTTTATTTACCTAAATTATGGTTCTGTAAACTGCAAAGGTTATTGAATCAATTCATTGGAAAGGGAAGGGAGTCAGATGAGCCTACCATAAACTTATGGCCTCAAAAATACATGGTGACCTCTCCCTACCCTCTTTCTTTAACTATTGTGTGGCTGCTCATATTAGCAAGTGACATGTAGGATCCATCCAATAAATATAATAGACTCTGACTTGTATTTACCCCCTTGGATATCTATTGAAGAAACCTTAGCAGCTCAGAACTCCTGTACCATTATGGCCCTTGTGTACTTCTCTCCCTATAGAATTCCCAAAGCATTAAGACATACTCCTATTGGATGACCCTTAAAAGTCTTGCACCAAATTAAGATTTATTTAAACATTGATTGGCATAAATCTTTGGAGCAACTTTTACTGCACAACCCACACTTGCAGATTCGAAATGTCCCAATTTCTTCGACATTTTGGGCTCCTTTGGCTGGGCTTAAATTTCAGACATTGTTTGTAATAGCAAAGTTTTAACTTACTCACAATATTACAATAATATTCCAGATGCCAGAGGGAACATTTTTAAGTTTTGGCAAGTTTGACAAGCTGTGATGGCCTTTAGGCAAAAGTCGGTGGAAGTTGAACCTACCAAAGCACAATTATCCTCTCTTTTAAGTATAGCTGATCAGCCGCACTCCATATCTAAGTCTATCAAGAACTGCAGGTTTTAGATCTGGGGTTACCTCAGGGAACTTGTTATTACTGGGCACAGAAGTTATCCCTTAGTGACGACCCTACCTTTTGGCAACAAATATGGACTAACCTATATAAACTTATAAAACAAGACAGACTCAGGCTGCAACAATATAGTACTATGCATAATCTCTACTTTACACCAGCAAAATTAAACAGGATTGGATAGCTTTCCTCTTCACAATGTCACCAGTGTAAAGAGGACTATGGAGTTCTCTTTCATTTGGTATGGCTATGTCCAAAAATTCAGATCTTCTGGAAAGCTATTCAAAATTCAATGGATCCTCAGTTGGGTTTAGAGTCTTTATTTACAACTGAGGTTTGCCTGCTCAATTACTTCCCATCACAAACAATTAAACAGTGGAAAGGCTTTATGGTCATTATATCTTCCATTGCCAAATTGATAATTATGAGGCATTGTATAGATGAGACAACTCCCTCTATTATTGAGTGGCACAGAGAAGCACTATTGGCTTTACAATTAGAAAGACATATTGCCATGATGAATAACAGGTTGCCAGCCTATCAAAGTAAATGGGGTACTCTGGATGCACTACTTACAATATGGAAACCTCAAGAAATTATGATTTTTATTACTGATAGAAACCACTGTTAGTTATGGGCTTATAACTAGCTAATATTAACAATCAATTTGGTTCCTGTGTTCAGTTCTTAGGTGAGGGTTTATATTAAAGGGTTATAGATATTTAGCAATGTCTGTAATATCAGTGACAACTAATGATGCTTATCCCAATGTTATATGTAAGGTCTTTTTTCTTTTCACAGTGGCTTCTACTTTGTAATGAAAGGTTTTCTCACTGCTTCTGTTGTCATGGTTTACTGTGGTATTACAATAAAGCATGTTGAATTACAAAAAAAATGTGGAATCAAATAAAAAAAAATTATCAAGAAACATGTGTATTGCCAACTTTTACCCCAGTGGTTGGTGGTTTGTGATCCCATGCCAATGAGCTGTGTTCAGGGACAGCTCAGTGAGCCAGGTGGATGGGCTGAGGCTGGGGGGCTGGCACTATTTTGTGGCACCATGCCCCCAGACTGAGAAGGGTTATCTCCATGGGCCACTTTACATATAGTGAAGAGAAATTGTTTGTTGGCATATGGCCCTGCATGTCTGTACTTGTGACTGACAGAGGGTCCTGTGCTTTGACAAACACATGGGCTCTTTGCCTTTTAAGTCGGTATCTGTGGCCACATGGAAGTGCAGGGCACATAGGGCCTTGTACTTCCACAGCCCACTAGACAGGCCCACAAATCCTTGACATCCATCACCATTACAGGCCCTGCACTTCAACAGACAGATGGACTCTTCCCTTGGTACAGTTTCTAGAGGGCCTTGCACATCTGCATCTGTTCCCAGAGGTCCCAAAGGGACCACAGTGAATGAGGATACAATTCTACTATCTTAAGAAGAAAGGGAATTCTTAGCAAATCTGTGTTAATGCATCAGTTAGGGCTCAACTTAATGCCACAAAAATAGGGAAATGTAGCATTAGGATTTCTAACTCTAACTCCCCCCCCCCCAGCAGCAAAAGAAAAAACATTAGTGTTTTGGGTCTCCAGAGTCTTGAAAAATCACTGGTGAGGTCAATGGGGCATTTGGGGATGTCAACCATAATGCCCACCCTGTCTCATAAGCAAACAAGGTCAGTTGTGATCTTTTTTTCATGCAGGGTCCTGTGTGAAGGAAGGCTACAACACATTCTTTAGGCAACTTGTGGTGAGACATAATTCTCTACTTTTGAAGAGTGTATGGCTATGAGGCACTAGCTGTACCTTGTGCTTCAGACAGGAGGCTAAGGGCTCTGGAGAAGGGTTGAACATTAGGGTTGACAACCCCAAGGAAGACACCACCACTGATTTGCCAAGAATCCAGAGGCCCAAAACTCTAATGTTTTGTCCTTTTTCTGCCTGGGAGTAGAGGGGTTAGGGTTGGAAAGTCCAATGCCACATTTCCCTACTTTTGTAGCACTGAGTAGAACCCAAATTGGTGTAATAACACATTTGTTTGCTAAGAATAGATGTGCATGTGTATGTTGATGTGGAAGAGCAGGGTGCAGAGGGCCCTGCACTTCCATTTGTAGGACATCAGTAACCAAACAGTCAGCATAGCCTTCTTATTACTCCACCTCATAAACCTGGTACTGAAAATTTTGAAATCCCTGCGGAAACATCATTACATGCCACCACAACTGTTCCACATGTGCGAAAACACAGTTTGGCCAGGATTTGAAAAATTATAGCTGTCATGTTCATGAGTTGGTGCAAAAATGACTATGTTGAACATTTTGGGTCAAACTATTTAAAATCACCAAAGTTACAAGCAAGCATAATAAAATGTCAATGTATGTGTATAACTTTGTCATTTCTACATATTTGGACCTCAGATTTTCAACATAGCCTTCTTATGACCCCACCTCATGAACAAGTGTGGTAAAAATGTTCATATCCAACCTGAAAAGTGATTCACCAAGCAACTGTAAAATTGCACTTTGGGACAGATTTTCTTCATTCCACTGACATTGTTCATAAAGTAGGGTCCCAAAAAGGCTATGTTGAAAATTTGGTTTCAAAATATACAAAAATGGCAAAGTTATGCATCAGAGTTGAAAACCCTATTGAAATAAATTGAAGTGCACTTACTGTAGCTTTTATGGCTGCAGTGGGCAGCACCTGCAGCCATTTTGTGGTAGCTCTAAAAACAAACTACTGGATATATACCATGGAACACTTCCATTTTGGAGCTGTAGAATGATCATTCCTCAACTCCAAAATGGTCCGCCGCAGGCGCACTATTTCTTTGCTCTGCAGACTGTGTGCACATGCGGATTCTCGATCAGCACACAGTCCTTAGCTACTGCTCCAAAACAATTAGATGCTGTGTCCATCTTAATATAATAACATTGCAGGATGAATGCATTCCTATCCTAACAGAAACACACAGAGTTGAGCCCTCTCTAACAGCACACAGTCTTTGGCTACCGCTTGGAAACCCAGAGAGGCTGTGTCCATTTTAAAATAACATTGCAGGATTAATGTATTCCTAGCATAATAGAAACACACTGAAGTGAGCCATGCAGTGCAACAATGTCAACAATTGGCTTGGAGGATGTGGTACTACATGGCACAGTTAGGATGATACAGTGTGTAAAGATGAAAGGAATAGATTGCAAAATGGCACATACTTGGAAGATAGGGGGTTACTGAAACACATACTGATGAATTTCTGTAGATGGCAGTGTCTTATTGTTCTTCTGCAGTGACCACAAAAACCCGTTCTGCAATTCAACTGTGTGTCAGTGTCATAGACCAAAATAACTGTGAGTGCTGATTCGAGCTGTCCTGTCACTCAACAGAAAGTTAAAACTTGCCTCACCACACTGAGCATGTATTAGACAAACAAAGATCAAGGAGCAGTAGCTGTCAAAATTTATACATTGCTTTGTGTGGGAGTTTTCACTAAACTGCAGTCTCTACTCCTAGAGGAGTCATTTGAAGTACACCAGAATATTAAATGCTTGTCAATAGTTCATACTGCATCAGTAAGGAAAACTTCACAAAACTAAAAGACGTAATAAAATATCATGTTGAAAAGTTAAAAAGAGTAAAATTGAGAATGTTTCAGTTAGTAGATCTTTATAAAAGAAACTTGGTTGTTTTGTTTGCTGTCGAGATCCATCAGAGGTTTTCTGAAAGGTTTCCACTTATTTAGCCAATTATTCCCAATGTGTATGGTTGGACATACAGTTATTTTGCAATAGAATTTAACAATTGAAAATGACTGGTTAAGTTGTGGCTGTCAATTCCTTTTGGACAGCAGCCAGTGCTTGCATTTGACTAATCAGAGTGCTTGACAGAAATAAATGTTCACTGGTTTCCAGGGCAGCACATTTTTCATAGGAGTTGAGCAAGCCTCTGACATCTCGAAGCTGCCAGCAGTTCAAAAAAGCTCTATTGAAATTTGAATCTAATCTGTTTATTTCTGTAATGTGTGATACCATTTTGCTGTGTGGGTGTGATATATTGTGTAAAGATGACAGGAACAGATTGTAAAATGGCACAGTCGGAAGATTGGGGGTTACTAAAACACATAATGAGGAATTTCTGTAGATGACAGTGGAACAGAGGGTCCAAACTAAGGAGTGACTCTTAGTAAAGGGAGAGACAAATTAGCAAGTCTTTACTGGGGGATTGATGAAAACCAAATCTCCAGAACTGGACCAGACCTCGTCAGTAAAGTCAGTCGGATTGGGCGCAAGTTGTGGGGATTTTGTAAAATCGAATCAAACCCAAAACAGTAAAAACTGAACTAGATTATCCAGCATGACAGGGTTCAACAGTTTTCACTGTTTTGATACAAACATTCCATCTGTCTGTATTTATTCTAAGATGAGGCTATGGATGAAATATTGTCCCAAACTGGACTTTTTAACACTTTCGTCTGGTCAGCAGTGCATACTGCATTAGTAAGGCAAACATCACAAAACTAAAAGATGTAATAAAATGTATTGAAAAGTTAGAGTGAAATTGAGAAAGTTTCAATTAGTAGGTCTTCATAAAAGAAACTTGGCTGTTTTGTTTACTTTCTAGATCCATCAGAGGTTTTCTGAAAGGTTTCCACTTATTTAGCTAATTATTGCCAATGTGTACGGTAGGATGTGTAGTCATTTTGCAATATAAATCAACACTTGAAAATGACTGGTTAAGCTGCGGCTGTCAATTCTTTTTGAACAGCAGCCAGTGCTTGCATTTGACTTATCAGAGTGATCGACGGGAATAAATATAACTGGAACAACCAAGCCAGCTCAAACAGCAGTAGTGCATAGTTTCAAAGCCTGTAACTGTATGTGAAAAAAGAAACCCGCACTCAGGAGTCAAAGTTGCCAAACTGCATACTTACATTTTGAAATAAATGCCTGAAAATCAGTGGCAGGGACCCTGGTTTTCCATTTTTAACGGTAACACCGGTAACAATCACGGAATCCTGCTTGGTTTGCAGATTTTGAATTCTTGTACCGGTGCCTCACGGAAATTGCATGTCACTGCACAGAATCTCTAAGATTTCAGTATCTTTTTAATTTTTTTTATTTTCTCTTTCTATGTCCCCTTCTCACAGCATCGGTATCCCCTAGCTTCCCCGGTGATGCTCAGGAGCTTCTGTGGGCCTGCCCCTATCCTGCCTGGGTTGTATCCCCCCAGGTGGGAAGGGAGGGGACCCTAGGTCACCCCTCCACACTCCCTTAGTGTGCATTGGGCAGCCCAGTGGGTCCCTCATGGAGCCTGGTTATGAAGTCTGGGGCACCTGGGTCTCTTCTGCCAGTGGCCAATGTGGGGTGATTGTTCCTGGTTTTCTGGTCTCTGTCCCTGAGGGCACAGGCACTAGAGATCCAAGGAGGTAGGTCACATAGAGACATGCCACTGCTCCAGATCCTGGTTAGCGTCCTCCCCTCCTGATCACTCTGCAGCACCATTGCACCACCACCTGTGGTCACACCAGTGGTGGTAAAGAAGCAGGACCTGCAGCCCACCCTCCCCAGAGGAGGAGAGCAGTCCTCAGGTGCTCAATCCTACTCCCCTGGCCAGACCTCCAGCAACCCGAGTTTGCTTCTGACCCTGGGTCACTGGCATTGCAAGCAACAGTGCTACTGCAGCGCCAGCAGGCTGACCCAGATTTCAGCATCCTAAAATGAATGCTGCTGTACTTTGCATTCTTTCTGCTTTGCTGCATATAGAAACAGTAAGGAAATCACCCGCACTGCTTTGTGTAAGTAGCCATTCAGTTTAACCACCCATGTTTAGTGGTTAGGGTAACAAATAGTGATTGAACTGGGTACATCCAGCAGACTTGGGTTTGAGTACCACAGCCTCCACTTGCATCCAAGCAAGTCACTTAACCTCCCAAGTGCTTCTAGGTCACTCCTTAAAACGGACAGTTCTGCCTAGTGGGCCTTACCTGCTTTACAAAGAATATAAAAAAAATACAAATATATGTTTACTACATCATAGAATAGTAGTCAGGGTACCATGTAAGTTACTTGAGTTTTTCTTGGGCTGCAGTGATTTTGTATAGGTAAAGATAAATATCAGATACGTTTTATAAGCTTGTTTTTAGATTTTAGTCAGGTTTTTATTGTATTCTTTGCATATAAGCATCTAGGTTGTAGATTGTTAAACGCAGGATCACTGTTACCAACTAACTTATTCAAGTTTATAATCAGTAGGGCCATCCAAAATCCTCAGTTGTTTGAATGAAAATTAGTCTGAATGAAAGTATGTTCACAAGGAAGAAACTGCCTTACTACTTATGAAAAGACTTCACAGTTAGCACCCCATTTAGGTGAACTGGATCATTTGCACCTTTTCTCCCACCTGCTGGTTCTGTCTCTGTGACAACAAAATGTTTTCTGATAGACTGCTTCAACAAAAAGCAAATGTTAAGTATTTAAGAGTACTTATGTTTGGCCAGTGGATTTTGAAAGCACATTCAATGGCATACAGAAGGTAAGACCCCAGGGGCTGTAGGATGCTAGTGGGCAGAGTAGTGCTCAATTCACATCTGAACAAAGACATGAAAACTGGGAGACACCCTTTTAATGGACACCAAGTAGGAAAAAAAACGCATCCACATGTCTGGGAGATGCATGAATCCATTTGAAGGTCCTCCACTAATCACTTGTGGATTTTTTAGGTGAAAACACTTTATTTCAAAGAAGCAAATTCAAGCAGTTTTTTTTTTTTGCTCCTCCTACCCCTTGGCCGTCCACTCCTTCAGGCCTGCCAAGGCCCCCTACCACCACTGCTGAGTCCCGACCACTATCCACTGACCCTTACTGATGTGCTACCAGATAACCCAAAGTAACCCTTCATTGAGTGGGCCCCTACCCATGTCAGAGGCTACCAGGGGGAGGAGAATTGCCCCAAAGAGCTTCCTGTGTATCCTGGGCATGTCGTGGGTCAGAACGGACACATGTCTGGGGCTTCTGGTGTATGGCGGGACCAGCAGCCATCCTTCAGTTGGCCAGTGGGTGTTTTCCCATTTTCTTGGGAACTTGACAGGCTACATGATGTCAAGGCACAAGCCAACATCCATCACATTCCTCCCGCATTGAGGATTGATGTGTTGTCATGCCTCTGGCTTCCACCATGGGCCAGCAAATGCTGAGCCATGAACCCACCCTCCCTCTCAGGAGAAGGGGAGTGGTCATTGGACACTCAAGCCTTCACCCACCAGTTGGTCCTCCAACACCCAAGTCTGTTCCCTAACCCTGGTCAACGGTGTCACAGGCAGATATACAATTCAGGCAGTTAAATTATAGATAGGAAAAAACAAAGATAGTCCACCTTAGCGGTGATGGTTCAGATTAATTCACGTCTGAGTTCTAACAAGCAAAGAGATCAAGTCATTTGTAACTTGTGCATGTGGAGTGTGAGTGTTGAAAAAAGGGGATCATAGTGCTGTCACTACTGCCATCACCCCAGAGGGATGTATACTGTATTGTTGCTACTGCCATCACACCGAAGGGTTGGTGGTGGTAGTGCTTCTGCCATCACCACTGGTGGACGGGGAATGTAGGCCTGCTGCTGTTCCACCTGAGGGATGGGGGCCATAGTGCTGATACTGCCATCAGACATGAGGAATGATGACCATAGTGCTGCTGCCATCACACCTGAGGGATGGGGCCATACTACTGCTGCTGCTGCTTCCATCACACCTTAGGGATGGGGGCTGTAGTGTTGTTGTTGCCATCACATCTTGTACCTAAAATAACTTTAAATTGGTACAAGGATGGAAGGATGTGTAACAGTGGAGGTCAAAATTGCTAAAATGCATAATAGCAGAGTTAAAAATTGTTAAATAAAGTACACAAAACCAAACAACGGTAAAACCGGATTTTGGCTTAGCAGACACCGGTGACAATACCATTTTTTACAATGTGCAAAATGGAATATGCCCTTTCTCTATCCCGGTAAACCAGTGTCCCTGATCAGTGGTACCCCTGCCAGAAAAGTTCCAAAGTTTCATGCTTGTGTGCTTTGACAAGAAACTAAAGTGCCCTTTAAACAGTGCATACAATTAGTGAAACCAGGAGTAGCATATTATAATACCAGCATTGCAAACACACTCACAATTAAGCACATTGAGAACAAAGTATAGTGCAATTCATACATCATACTGTTTTGTAGTTAATGTAGGGGTTATTTAACTGCTATTATTGAATTTTGCTGACAATTTGGACCCTTTTTTAATGAGGTTATACAAGTTTCATCTAGAATGTTGATTATTTATAATGTTTAAATTTCGATGTTTTTGTTTTATGGCACACAGAGCTTCTGGGATTGAGTGCCTGAAAAATAAAAGTTGCCTTGCCTTGCCTTACTATTATAAAATCCACATAAACCAGCTGACATTTTTCTTTACTGCTTTAGAGACTTAATAGTTGATAAGAGACCTTCTCCAAAATGCATTTTAACAGTTTTCATAATTCATATTTTAAAACGATTGTCAATAATATTCATGCACTAAATTTCCATGGAGGAGGGCCAAGTTAACATATTTTGAGTACACTTATAATAATATAACCAAGCCTTAAAATACACATAAAGCATGTATCAAGATCTGTATTTCAATTGGATCATAAAAATCCACACTGTGAAGTGTAGATGTAGCAAACCATAAAACTCAAAATCTAATAAGACTTAAGAGGAAAAATGCAGAGATCAGGAAGCCAAGAAGAATGAGGGGAGGGGGCTGAATACATAAAAAGCAAATCTTATTTGGTAAATCTCATGGCAGTTTAACCTACTGTATGCAATTGCGGCACACACAGTTAATTGTGGGGATCCATCTGCTCACAAGTGGTCTTTTGTGGGGATTGAACATGTCACTTTAGATTTTAGAGGGAAAGACTTACCAACTAAATTGTCCTGTAAGGAGGGATATTGGATCTTTGTTCTCAGGGCCATGAAAAGGGGTCTTAATGATTTATTTATTTTTATTTTAGTCTTTGGTAACCAGGTAAGGCCCACTAGGCACAAGTGCTGATTTTCAGGGGTGACCTGGGAGCACCGGGGGGTTAAGTGACTTGATCAGAGTCACACAGTATGCAAGTGGAGGTTGTGAGAATCAAACCCAGGTCTGCTGGATGTACTAAGCTCATTCACATCTCGTTACTCTAACCTCTAGGCTATACTGCCAGCCCCTAATGATAAGTTTAAGATAACCCTGTATTTGTAATTTTGTGTTGGTTCATAGCAATAAGATTTGCATTTCATGTATTCACCCCCAACCCCCCATTCTGCTTGGCTTCCTGACCTCCATATTTTTCCTCAACTCTCTTTAGTTTTAAGGAGTTATGGTTTGTTATGTCTTCACGACAGTGTGGCTATTGTTAAATGTGCTTTTCAGTTCATATACGATCACCTTAACATATTGTGTTTCATGCTTTTCTTTTATGTTGTCATTTGCTTGGAGCTGTGTTTTAGTTGCATTCATTGCCCTTTTACAACACAAGTACTGTACATGAATAAATGAGGTCCTTTTTTGATTTGGACCCCTTTACATGTAGTACATATATTTCTTCTGGGTGGTCGTTGAGTATGAGTACACTCTTATAAAGCGCCTTATGCTTTACATAGCTGTCTTAGTTGTCCTTGTGGCTCTCTTCACAACATGAGTGCATGAGTGGATGAAGTCCCCTGTTTGAAATGGATCCTTTTTACATACCGTGTGTTATTAATGTATTGCCGTTAAATATGATGATACTTTTAACAAGCGTTTTTTGCCTTTTTGATGCACTTTTGCCAATTACATACCATACTGTTTGCATCACATAATGTGTGACTTTATGCACAGAGGTTTTGTGATACCCTTTGTGTTTTATGATGTGGCCTTATTCTGCAACAATATAGTTGCTTGTTGTCTGATGTGATAGCATTATCCACTTGGAATCATTATGTGTCACATGCATTAACAGTTCTCTCTTCCACAGCCAATTGTAAACTGCCTCACTGCTGTAGTTTCTGCTATCACATTCATGCCTTTTTTCCTTGTATGCTTTTAGATCAACTTGAATTTGGGGGCTATTTTCCATTTTTTTGTAGTGAATTATTGTTCTTTTCCTGTGGCATATTGTCATGTACCTTTCTCCACTTCACTTAATACTTTTCCCACTCTTTAATGTTCTTTTCTCAATTTTTTAATGGTGGTTTTTGGATTTGTAGATTCCATGAGATCTGTTATTTCCACCAACATAAAGACAGGAAATGGGCATGCATATAAAAACAAAGGTGTTCTTTTTGAAATGTTCTAAATTTGCATATTACCATATTTGATTTTTATGTTCCTGCTAGTGTTTGAATAAAAATCTTCATATTTACTGGCTGTGAAAGCTAATTGTTCTACCTCTGCATCAGTGAATATTAACCAGTCTGAACTGACCTGCGGGTCAGTCAGCTCTGTATTACTGCTGTGAGCAGGTGGGGCCATTTTGTCATGCTCTCAAATTATGTTTGGTATCAGTAATACAAGGTAGGACCAATTAGTACTGCTTGGTGGTCCAGCTACTCCTAGAAATGCTAAAACAGAGAACAGGATGCAGTAATGCTGACAAACTCTGTTTTTAACTGTCTCAGTTTCTTGTGTGAGTTGGTAGACTATACTGTCAGGATGTGTGCTATGGGGAAACCAGCAAGTGAATCATTTGTTGCCATGGACCATACCATTGTTCTGTCACACCAGCTGGTAAAAATATATAAGTAAAATTCAATGACTAGTGTATATTTTTATGCAAAATCTACCATTCTGTTGATTGTCACATAAGTAAATCCAAACAGCAGATGGCAGACAAAAAAGGTTTTTTTTGGGGGAGGGGTGACGTTACCACACCGTACGAATTTCACCAACTCAGAGTTCAAATATGTAGTACACCAGTATTGTCACATTGTAATTGCACTCCTTCTTATAGCTGCACCATGAGCTATTGCTTAAAAATCCGACCATGACAGGACAAACAATAAAATCCCTTCTATCTCCCAAGTACACTTCATGGCTGTGAGGGGGACAGTAGGACATGTGCTGATCAGATGCATGCACAGGTGAGCTTATTTATTGCCAGGTAGGCTTCATTAGAGCTACACTCTCATGCTATCAGGGTATACCTTTTCTACCCCACATACTGAGCACCAATGCTTCCTCAACAGTCCTGACTGGTTACTGCCTCCTATAGACTACAAGTTGGGGCACTACACAGCTGCCAATGGCTTCACATGTGACACAAGCCTTTTCTGGCTCTGATTGTACAATTTATTTTCATTTGACTACCTAGAAGAAAAATGGTTCAACTTGCATGGGAAATGGTTGGTGATGCTGCAGACAGGGGCTACTTAACTGCCAGCAGTGCTGGATAAGTTACTTTTTCTATTACTTTCTATAACATTTGGAAACTTGTTCTAGGAAGCTCTGTGCAGTCACTAGCATGGATGGATAAGTACTAGAAAAAGTAATACACCTTACAATTATAGTTACTGATTTCTTTTTATACAAAAACAATACAAAAATAATAAATAACTATAAAAGATTACATTTTTTGAAAGTAATAGGTTAGTTACTAGTTACTTTCAAATAAATGTAATCAGTTACAGTTATGTATTTCTTTTGTATAAAAAGACATAAGTAATTGTAACTGTAAGGTGTATTACGTTTTCCAGTACTACTCCATCCTTGCTAATGACTGCACAGAGCTTTCTGGAAGAAGTTTCCAAAAGTAATAGAAAGTAATAGAGAAAGTAACTTACCCAACACTGACTGCCAAAGGATATCCCCTCCCTCTAGAAAGGCTTTTCTTGTGACATAAGCCTTTAAAGGCTCTGATTTTTGATAACATGTGATCTTTGGTTATAATTTAGCAGGTGGCATTTTCTTCATAACCAGATTTTACTTGGAAAGAAGAAAAGAGAAACTAAGGAGCACAACAGTGCAAACATATTAACGGCAATATTTGTTGATGAAATAAGTATAAATTTCTTTTGAAAAAGAAAAATATATTTAGTTTCTTATTGAAATATATTGGACTCTAAAGTAGCTGGCAGTTTCTGACATCACAATACCAGAATTCTATTAAATTCTTGTTTACTAGCAGTGTGAAAAGCAAAGGTGAAAATCCACTTGTTTCACTACACTAACAAATATTTTATTATAAAAGTAGACAGTAATTACTAACACATCAAAATACAATAAATAAAATAGTCAGTTTTCTATTTATTAGACATAAACACCTTCTCTTTTACCTTTTCCTGGTCAGCTTGCAAATGCCTACAATGCTATATGTTCGCAGTGCACAGTTCAGAGCAAGAAGCAGTGCATGTGTGTTAGTGTGTGTGTGTGTGTGTGTGTGTATGGCACTTTGTCGCTTTCTAGTGTGAGGCACCATGCCCAAACTGAGCTTTGGAGCTCCTCCCTTGCCTCCAAGATACCCTTGTGTCTATCACACTCCTTCTTAAATTCTATGACCATTTCAGTCCCAACCACCCCCTCTGATAGGCTATTCCAGGCATCCACCACCCTCTCTGTGAAAAAATATTTTCTCACATTTCCCTCGTTCCTTCCCCCCTCTAACTTTATTTTGTGCCCCCTTGACTTGGAGCATCTCTTACTTTGGAAGATGCTTCCATCCTGTACTCTGTTTATACTGGTGATGTATTTGTATGTCTCAATCATGATCCCCCCCCTTTCCTCCAGGGAATACATATTTAACTCCTTTAGTCTTTCCTCATAGGTCTTATCCTGCAGGCATTGCACCATCTTAATTGCCCTCTACTGCATTGCCTCCACCCTGTCTATGTTCTTTCTCAGATGGGGCCTCCAGAACTAAATGCAGTATTCCAGGTGTGGTCTCACAAGTGTCTTATACAGAGGCAAGATAAGCCCCCTTTTTCTACTCTAGCTACCCCTCCCTATGCATCCAAGCATCTGGCTAGCCTTTCCAGCCACCTTATCGCACTGCCTAGTTTCTCTTAGGTCCTCCAGGATGATAACTCCTAGGTCCCTTTAGTGCTTCATGACTGTCAGTATCTTCCCATCTAGTTTGTACTTTCCCCTGGGTTCTTGTGCCCTGTGTGTATGATCCTGCATTTCTTTGCATTGAATCCCAGCTGCCATTATTCAGACCATTTCTCCAGTTTTTTTAAGGTCTTCCCTCATTCTTTCAACTCCCCTTGTCATGTCCACCCTATTGTATACCTTTGTATTATCTGCTAAAAGGCATACCTTCCCCTCCAATCCCTCTTCAATGTCCCCAATAAAGACATTGAAGAAGACCAGCCCCAATAGTGACACCTGCGGTGCCCTGCTCTTCACCTCTCCCTCTCCAAAGTACTTCCTGTTTACCGCAACCCTCTGACCCCTGTAATTCAGCCAGTTCTCCACTCACAGAACTATTTTAGGATGCACCCCTAAGCTGCCCAGTTTGTTAATCAGCCTTCTATCAGGGATGGTGTTGAAGGCCATCCTGAAATCCAGATAGGTCACATCTACTGCACCACCTGGTCCTCTACCTTAGTTACCCAGTCATACTGTAGATTAGTACAATGAGTTAGTGCAAAACATAGTGCTTATACTAAATACAGTAAAAGTTAGGGTTAGATGTATAAGTAAAGAAATGCCATATAAGACAGTGTAAATGTGTTACTGTGTGTATGGCAATGCTCTGTCTGTGTATATGTATTAGTCAGTGTGTGTGTATCACAGCAATTAGAAAGTGCAGTTAGATGGCTCCGTGGTTGGTGCAAAAGTTGCTAGTCTACATTCTCCCTCTATCTAGATCAGTTTCAGCCTTATGCATGCCATTGCTGATTTATATGAGGTGTCTAGTGGCAACCACCCACCCTCCAATATCCCTTGGAGCCTGAAAAGAAGAAAATGGTCCCTTGATTTCTTTTTTTTTTTAATCTATAAAAATGTGTGCATACAGTACACTGCTATGTTACACTGGAATACAGTTGATGCCACTTATAGGGCCTGTGTTTTGTATGGGCAGTTGGTTTTAGTGGGCGAATCTTGAAAACCATTTAACTGCAATAATAAAGCAATGCTTTTAAATGGACATTGCCAACCTGCTATTTCAGCAATTTCCTGTTCGGTTCGCTAGTGCTTCCTCATTTGTCATGTCTAATCAACAGATTTTACACTGATTGACTGCAGTTTAAAACTGATTAAGCACTGATTGACTGCAGCTTGACACTGCTGTATATAAACAGCACCATTTGACAGCCATTTAGCGAGTGCTCAGTGTGGATTGTAGCAA
This sequence comes from Neoceratodus forsteri, assembly GCA_016271365.2. Taxonomy (NCBI): domain Eukaryota; kingdom Metazoa; phylum Chordata; order Ceratodontiformes; family Ceratodontidae; genus Neoceratodus; species Neoceratodus forsteri. The sequence goes on from CM057450.1 coordinate 1,647,412,072, forward strand.
TGGCTTAAGGAGGTGCAAAGCACAAAACTCTATCGCTGTCAGTTTTGTTGCTTTTCTTTTTTTTCCATTAATGTCAAAATAAAGATTTGCTTCAGTTAATTAACTAAATTTAGTAAAGAAATCCTGCTTTGAACATTTTGTGTTTATGTATTACTGATGGGTTCTGTACGATTTCTGCAGTAACGCAACTTAGATAAAGGTTTCTTTGCTTTAGTCCATCCTTTCTGTATAGTGAGCAGAATGGAAGATCACGGATACACCCAGTTTAAGCAGTTTTGACTGCATATATGCATATATGGGTATATGTATTAGTCAGTGTGTGTGTGTGTATCACAACAATTAGAAAGTGCAGATAGGTGGCTCAGTGGTTAGTGCAAAAATTGCTAGTTTACACATTTCTCACTGCCCACAGTACCAGTCTTTTGTAGCCGTATTGGCTCTTATAAGAGAATGTTCATATAAGATGTGTCTTCAATCAGAGTGTGCATCTTGATCCTGGGACATGCTCAGGTGAGTGAAGGTGTTTGTTGGGTATGGGTGGTGTGTGGGGTGTTGGGGGCTCAGTGGGAGATCGGGCTGAGGGGGTTCGGATTGGTGAGGGACCTTGTTTTTTTTACAAGTTAAAAATTAAAAAAATGACAGAGGGAAGGATTTCTTAATTACAGGGTATTTAGTAGTACACATTTTATTTATTGAAAGATAGGGATGGTGATTGGGAGGGGTGCCACTAGACACCAGGGACATATATATTTCTTACTGGGACAGTGACTGGAGGGATGGGGGTGCTACTAAACACCAAGGAAATATATATAATTACTGGGAAGGCAATCGGGGGTGTCACTAGACACCAGGGAAACATATATTGATTATGTGGATGTGATCAGGGCTGGGGGTGCCACTAGACACCAGGTAAATATGTAATAATTAGGGGGACTGTTATTGGAGGGTGGGGAACACCACTAGTCACCAGGGAAACATTTACTTAATATTTTTTGATTATGAAAGCATCCTTTTTCAAATGGATGATTTCTTTTTTCGTACGGCCATATGAAAATAGTGGAAGCAAGTTATGAAACAGGATATTAAAAAACACACATTTGGGAGGCATTTTAACAATAGTAAAGTGCAGAATCCACCTAAAAGGGTCCTGATAAGCAAGATAATTGTGATGGTCTTTGTGCAGGCTATCATTTTAGGGGGGGTTTGAATTAAAAAAAAAAGTAAAAGGATTTTTCCCTCACGAAAAAGGATTGGCCCCAAAAGAAAAATAATTATTCTTTTGTTTCATACAGCTATTTTGAATTATTTACTAAGCATGCTCAAAGTCCAACATTTCAAAATTTAGTAACTTTGGGACTGATTAATATTTTTTCTCTAAACCAGCAAAAGGCACATCTGTGGGCCAGCTCCTTTCTAGCCCGAAAATTTCAGACCAAAATTCCAAACTATCTGGGTGCTATGCCTCTTGAAACAAAATGAAAAAATTCCCCCCAAAAATCACTTTTTTTTCACTATCCAGATCTACAAATCTATACATCTAACCAGAACAAAATTTGGCACATCCAGAGATCTGCCCCACAAGACTACACATGCACAATTTCATTCAAATCTGTTGAATGGTTGCAAGGTTATTAAAGTGCAAAAATTGGGGGGTAACATTAAAGTACCTCCTCAGCAGTCTCTAGAATGGTGCTACCATGTCACTATAACATATACTGTATATATATATATATATATATATATATATATATATATATATATTTGTTTACTTAACATTTATGTTTATTTAAGATGCTTTTAAGTAAATTTATGGGACTCAGCATTATGTGTGACAGCAACCACAGTACTGGAAGTAAAATCAGTTATAAAATGGGAAGATGAAATCCTGTGTCCTGATGGGCTGTTACCTGTGCATTAGATCCATCTAATGCACAGGTAAAACAAGTACACTGAAACTGGACCTAGTGCAACTTAAATCAGTGTGCGGTTTAGAACGTTGATGTTTTAAGATACTGCCATTTTATAAATTTCTTTGTGAGGAAATCAGTTATAATTGCTGCTGCTGCTGCTACTCAACATCTGTGTCTGCCAGTTCTCGCGGTTATCAAAAAGTTACAGAAAAAGTCTTTGGAAAGCCACAGCATTCATTTTAGTAGTAGTTTTTTTAGTAATCTACGTCAAGCTGGCAGCCTAGCTTGTCTGGTAAAAGATCCTCCACTTTATTTCTTGGATGCTGCTACACACACAGATTAAAATTCAGTTACTCAGTCTTGAACTTTCTGATCCTGTACTTCTGTCCCCCCGACAGTTGTCAAATAATGTACTCTGGGCCAGTCAAGAAAACCTTTGTCACCCACCCACTCACTCGGCACTCATTCCCATCCAGTGCTCTATGCTGCTTCTATACAAATGAACCATCAATTTAGTGTATGTAACGTGTTAGCTCTCTCGCTGCTCAAACAGGAATGCAGCCAAACACTCACCCTTCTGGTAACCCACCAACTTGCTCGCTCCACTAAGTCACTTGCAAGTGCTGGACAGCCTCTGTTTAAAAAAAAAGAAACTGTTTCCTGACCTCGAGTTCTCGATTCCACTTTCTCCTGCTGTCCTCAAAACACCGTTGTCCACTAGATCAAGATGCAGTGCCATTTTGTATCACACACACACTTGCCAATTCTTCGTATAGCACCTGACATTTTTTAAAATAAAATCACCAGTGAACTCAGTGACAAAAGCTGTCATCACCACTGTCATGTTTGTATCTTTATTACCTCCAGTCCGCTCACTCTTCTGGTCACAGTCAGGATTTAGGGAGAATCAAAATGTGTACCTCTATATAAACAATTTATAAATATTGATGACCATTTCTTCAATTTTTTTTTAAATCTATTAGTGTCTGAGTGTGTGTGTGGGGGGAGTTGGGGTATAGCAAAACCATGGTAACCAACCAGAACTATGGTGGTCACAGTAGGACAAAGCTGTTCAGGGCAGAAAAAAAATACCCAGGTGGAGGGACTATCTTACATCAAAATTTATCAAAGGTCTTATAATTTTAATGTCTAAATCAGTTGATTTTAACTTTTACTTGCATGTAAAACACACAGCCCCATTTTATAAGCCCAATAAGACACTCTAGGGGTGTGCATTAGACATTTCTAATGCACGGCCAGGGGCTGAAGGCACTTAGCCTTGAGCCTCATGCCTCACCACACCCCTGGCCTTGCATTAGAAATGTCTAATGCACACCTCTGGAGTGTCTTATTGCTTACTTATTCACTGGGTTACATCACCAAGTTACATCAGGTTTTCAGAAGTGTGTTGCATAAAATACAATCGTAGCATGTTCTGAAAAATAGTAATTCTCATATCGTGTGTTTTCACTGTAAAGGATACATAAATAACACTGATGTTGATGAACCACATCAAGTCTGAACAGTTGCTCATTAAACATAGAAAACTGGAATCTGTCAGCAGAAAAGGACCAGTACACCCATTTTGTCTGCCCTATTTTTCCATGCCAAATACTACAACCCCAAATCTATTTGGTCACTGGTGTCCTTCCCTCCTCTCTTTCCTCTACTTATTAGGCAGTATAAGATGAGTTTTCATTGCTATGTTGATGATACTCAGCTATACTTATCTTTTGCACCCGGGAGATCTTATGCGGTCAACATGCTAAATGAGTGCTTGACCGAGATTTGGGCTTGGACTTTGTTGAACTGGCCGGAATTAAACCTAGGGAAGACTGAGGTGTTGGTGGTTGAGCCAGGTCAAAGGGGAGGAATGGGGGCCTCTCGGGATAGATTTTTTTTTTTTGCCTGACAGAAATGGAGGCCTCCCCAAAGGTGAAGAATTTTAGCATTGTTTTGGACAATGAGCTGACACTTGATGTTCAGGTGTCAGCTGTTGTCCAGACTGGGTTTTACCATCTCAGAAACATCACCTGAATTAAGTTCCTTATTCCCCCCTGATGACCTGGCCATGCTGGTATATGCTTTTGTCACCTCGAGGCTTGACTACTGTAATGCACTGTACCTCGGGGTCAGAGGAGCTGTGATGTGGCACCTACAGCTTCTGCAGAATGCAGTGGCCCGGCTGTTGACTGGACACTCAAGGTTCAGTCACATTACACCAGTGCTGTGCGAACTCCATTGGCTGCTGATGCACTAGCGCATCACCTTTAAAGTAGGTCTTTTGACCTACAAAACCCTACACAGGTTGAGTCTGGGCTATCTGAAGGAGCTCCTGCATCCCTACACCCCATCTTACTCTCTCAGATCGGCAGGACAGGTCCTCTTGGAGGTCCCCAGAGTTAGGTTAAAATGTTCTGATGACCAGGCGTTTGAAGTGGCAGCTCCGGTCCTCTGAAATTCAATGCCAGGGTACCTAAAGAAAGCATCATCCATAGAGTTCTTTAAAAAAACATCTGAAGTCCTTCCCGTTTAAGTAGGCCTTTGTGACCTGAGGAATTTATTTTGGAACCATCGGACAACTTGGGAATCAGTCTGTTTTTAGATTTTTAATGAGTTTGTGTAGATTTTTACATATTGTGTGATGACTGTCCCTTGTTGCTGTTTTTGTATATCTGTGTATTTTGTTGTACTTGTAAGGGCACCCTGAGCCTATTGGGATGGGCACCCAAAATAAATAAATTCTACTACTGCTACTACAGTACTACTATAATGCCCATGTACATATGCAATGCATGCCTGAAGCTCCCCATTGTCTTTACCCACACCACCTCTTCTAGTATGCTGTTCCAGGTGTTCACCACCTTTTCTGTGAAGAAGTATTTCCTCACATTCCTCTTAAACTCCCCCTCCCCATATGGCTTCATTGCATGCCACATATTCTGGTCCTTTTGCTCCTCCTCCTCTGGAAGAAACTCCCCTCCTGGACCTTGTTCACCCCTGTGAGGTAGTTATAGGTCTCAGTCATGTCTCATCTGCCTCTCCTCTCCTCTCCTCTAGGGACTACATGTTGAGCTCCCAGAGCCTCTCCTTGTATTGTACCTCATGCAACCCCACACCATTTTGGTGGCTTTCCTCTGGACAATTTCTTTCTTGTCAATGTATTTGCAGATGTGTGCCTCCAGAACTGGACACATTACTCTAGGTGCGGTCTCATTAGTGAGTGAAAGAGTGGCAACATCATCTCCCTTCTCCTGCTAGAAATCTTCCTCCCAATGCACCCCAGTTTCCTTGTCACACTGCCCTGCCACCTAGAGATCGTCAGATATGATTACCCCAATGTCCCCTCTTGTTTTGTGACTGTAAGTATCTCCCCCATCATGTACATAGCCCCTTGGTTTCCCCACCCAATGTGCATGACTTTGCACTTTTTGGCATCAAAACCCAAATGCCACCCCTGTTGCACAGTTTTGAGTCATCTGCAAAGAGACACACCTTCCCCTCCATTTCCTCAGCAGTGTCACTTATTAAGACATTGAAGAGGGCCAGTTTCAGTACCGATTCCAGTGGCACACCTCTGGTCCCTCTCCTGTTCCCCCTAGAGTCTGCCATGTACCACCACTCTCTGCCTCCTATCCTTCATTCAATTTGATACCCAGCACACTACCTTCTCTCCAACCCCCAGGCTTTTAAGTTGTTTTTTTTATTAGCATTAAGATGGGAGGGATTGTTAATACTTTCGAAGATAGGTTAAAATTTGGCCAAGATCTACTCTTTATATCAGAGTGGGCAAACACAAATAAAATGAAGTTTAACCTGGATAAATGTGTTATAATTCATATAGGGAAGGAAAACATAAAGCAGGATTATTATATACAAGGTGTAAAACTAAAAGATTCTGTTTTTGAAAAGGATTTAGGAGTATAAAAAAGCACTTGTCAATGCCGAATGTTTGCTTGCTGGCATTGGCATTGGTAGTGTAGGAGTTACAGAGCTGCATACTAGGAATGGCAGTGAAGTACTGAACTGAAGCCAAGCCTGTCACCACCCTGCAGATAGTGACAGGCATTGGGGTGTTCCTGCGGGTCGTCAGGCATAATGGCCACACCATTTCACCACACCCTACCCTGTAGACACCGACAAGTGTCACGGTGTGCCTTGGGGTCTTTGGCCCTTATGCACACCCCATTCCATCAGGAAATACAGTGAGATGGGTGTGGTATAGGAGAATGGGGTGAACTTTGGGGCCGAAGAGTCCAAGGCACACCTCGATGCCTCTCACTGGCTGCAGGGTGTGAGTGGGGGTGGAATGGTATAAGCATTGCAGGCAACAATCCCAAGTCACAGCCCTGATGCCTGTCATTCTGTACAGGGTGTGGTGTTATGGCTGGAAACCCTAACGCCTCAGGCATTCATTGGTATTTTCAATCCAAATTTTCAACATGGTTTTTTTGTGACCTCCACCTCATGAACAGTGGCAATATCAGTTTGCTAGCGGAAAGCTGCTTTTGCACAGTGACTACTGCATTTGGCACCACAGGTGCAAAAACACATTCAACAGGATGTGAAAATGACAGCAGTACTGTTCATGGGGAGGTGTGAAAATGGCAATGTTGAAAATCTGCTGTGAAAATATTAAAAAACTGGTGAAGTCAGGAGCGTATGGAGAAACTGTGCAACGCATACAATGTAATGGGACTAGTTCGGGAAATTTTTACAGCAGATTGTTAACACAGGCATTTTGGGACCTCCGATCATGAACAGTGTCATTGTGATTTTCTTAATCTGTCCCAAACATTGATTGCGCACACCGACTGTGCCATTGTGCACTACATGCATGGAAACACATTTTGGGCAACATGTGAAAAAATTCACCAAATTTTCAACATAGGCTTTTTGAGAGCCCACCTCATGAACACTTGCACTGTCATTCTGTTAATCAGTCCCCAAAGGTGATTCCACGCAGTGATCACAAAATCACCCTTTGGGCCCAATTAACACAATGACAGTGACAGAATTCACGAGGAGGGGTCCCAAAAACCCCATGTTGAAAATTTGGTACAAAAATTCCAAAACATGCCTGAGATATGCATTAAAGTTGATAAAACCCTATTTTACAGCTTACCGGCATTTCCTCAGTTCATGGTCAGCTTTGAAGAGTGCAGACGTGTTCCTGGTCCACCGAAGATCATCATGCCAGAGTCCAGAGGTAAGTATGGGGTGGTGGGGTGGGAGGCAGGGTGCCTGAGTGGGTGGGCACGAGTGGGGAAGGGGGCCAACGAGACCACGAGGGACTATTTTTTCCTTTCAGGGACTTTTTTATTAAAAGGAGGACGACGCAAGATGTTTGCCACACTGGGGCTGGCTCCCAGTGTGGCATCGGGAAGGCTGCTTGGGGGGGCTGGAGCCAATGGGGGATTGGGCACCCTCATCAGCCATAACAGTTTCTGCCACGCTGGTGTGGGCTCCCAGCGTGGTACCTGGAAATGTTTTGGGGGGGCCCGGAGACGTGGAGCCGAGGGGGACTTTGGCACCCCTGTCACCCATTACATTGTTTTCCACGCTGGGGTGGGCTCCCAGCATGGCACTGGGAAGCTTGTTTTTTTTGGGGGGGCCTGGAGCCAACAGGGATTGGGCACCCCGTCAGCCATACAGTGTGTGTGTCGGGGGGAGGCGCACACGAGCACACAAATTGCAGTGCTTGCATGCCTGCGCATGTGAGGGGAGAGCTATGCTCACTGAAGTGGCGCTCTTCTTTTCAAGTGTATGCCACTGCATCCGGAATCTCGGATGATGGCACTATGTTTCTTGCACATGCGTGCAAGCAAACATAAAAAGGGGTCCCATTGTAAAGTAGTAGCAAACAAGGCTATGCACTTGGTCAACTGTATCAGAAGATGTTTCCAATCAAAGAATGAAGAGGTGTTACTGCCTCTGTATAGATCCTATGTGAGACCTCATCTAGATTATTGCTCCACAGTTGGCTCCACAGTTTGGAGTCCACACCTGAAAAAGGATATAAAAATGATAGAAAAACCACAAAGGGCATGTACCAAACTTATAAAAGGGATTAAAGATAAACCATATGAGGAAAGACTGAATGCCCTAGGGTTGTGGTCAATGGACATCAGGCACGCCAGGGGTGACTTGCATTTATTGCATAAAATTTTAGGACAAGAAAAATTAAAAAATGAACTTGATTTTCAGATCAAGTTACCTCATTATAATCTAAGGGGGCACAACTTCCAGATCAAAGAAGAAAATTGCAAGACAAAGCTAAGACATTTTAGCTTTGGACCGAGAGTTATCAGATTATGGAACAGATTACCAGCTGAACTAGTAGAAGTCTCTAGCTTCCATGCCTTCAAATCAGGTCTGGATAGATATATAACAGTTGATAACCTTGGTTTCCTCCACTGAAATAGTGGGGACATCCTATATGGGCTTTAGCCTTCTGGATGTCTTAACAATCCAATATGAACTCCAGTATGAGCTTCCTGTGCAGCACCTTGTCAAAGGCATTACTAAAGTCCAGATAGGTCACATCCACTGCTCTTTCCTGATCCACTACCTTGTCACCAGTTAAAGAAATCTATAAGGTTTGTTTGACATGACCTCTCCCTGTGAAATCTTGCTGCCAGTAGTCCTGCAGTCCATTTCCTCCCTGCAGGTACTCCAGCAGCCACTCCTTTAGCAGGCTCTCCATTAATTTCCCTACCACTGATGTGAGAATGACTGGCCTGTAATTGCTAGCCTCCTCCCTGCTCCTGCTGTTGTGCAGAGGGACCACATCAGCTCTCTTCCAGTCCTCTGGAACTACCTCCACCTTCAAAGAGGTGCTGAATAGCACTTCAAGATGGGAGAATAGCACCATATTTAGTTCTTTTATAGCCATTGGGCGAATCATTTCTTCTGGCTGCATTGCCTTGTTTTCCTTCAGAGCTTCAAATCCACTTTGAACTCTCCCCTCTGAAAATGGACATGTGTTCATTCCCCCCTTCCCCCAGTGTCTGCTGATACATGTTGGTCCATGCCCCCTACTGTGAAGACCAAGCAAAAGTACTCATTTAAAATTTTAGCTTTTTCTTGAGCTTCTAGATGATAGTGTCCTTGTTGTCCTGATTCTTGCTTTCCCAGTCCTTGCTTTCCCCTTTTCACTCCATACCTGAGGAAAGTCTTATCTGCTTTTCTGTCCTTTTTCGCCTATTCCTACCCTTGCATACCTTCTTCAAACAGCATGCCATAGTCTCAGCTATTCACTCCTAGATCTTTTTCCACTGGGTCTCCACCCCCCCCCCACTGGTCATCCCCCCTTCAAGGTATTTATGGAGGCAGTCTCCCATTTCTTTGCAATCTGCCCTCCTGAACTCCATGACCCTCATCTTAGTGGGTTTTTTTTTTTGTTGCCCAATCTATATGCCAAATCACACAGTACAGTGATCATTTATACCCAGGGGAGTACCCACTGTGACACCTGCAATGCTGTCCTTGTTTGCAAGTACCAGGCCCAGCACTGCCCCATCTCTGGTTGGTACCAAAACAAGTTGCCTGAGAAATCCCTCCTTTAGGGAGTTGAGGATGGCCCTGATTCTTGCTGTAGCTGTGGCCAGAATGCTCCAGTCTATATCTGGTAGATCAAAGTTCCCCATGAGCAATACCTCCCCTTTTGCTTGCCATTCTGCCATTGGCCTCTCCCCAAACCTTTTCTAACCCCTCCTCTTATGTTGGTGGTCTGTACTCCACCCACATGCAGATAAAGGCTCCAGACCCTGTCTCTAAGCTGGCCCAAAGAATCTCCAGCCCTTCACTATCTCCCTGGTATCCCTGTATCTCCATGGCCTTTATGCATTCCCTCACTATAAAACAACCCTCATTTCCTCTCTGTACTGTTTTTATGGAACATGGCAAAGCCTGGGAATGGCCACATCTGACCTGTGGTTGTCTGTGCACCATGACTCTGTTATGGCCAACAGATCCCAGTCTGCCTCCACAATGATTTCCTCAAGGTCAAGAATTTTAATTCCTAGGCTCCTTGCATTAGCACACATGGCTCTCCACTCCTTTCATTTTGTCACTCTCTCCTCTTGCTCTGCCCTCCCTTCCTGATTCCATCCTTTGTCCTTTCCATTTTCCCGGTACTGTCACCCCCCTCTTTTTATTATTCCTCTACCCACCCTCCTAAACTGTTCTCTCAGCCTTTGCTCCATTTCCTGACCTGCCCATCCTGCCTTTCTTCTTGTCCCTACACCCCTCTACCTCTGGGGAATTCATTTCTCCTGGTCTTCCCCTCTCTGCTGCTCCTTTTTCAGGAGGGGATCTCTGCCTCCCTCATTTCTTCTTCCTCCTCCCCTTGGCTACTTTAAATGCCAATCAAAGTAGCATCTACACCTTCACTCAAGACTGCTGTTCCTCTCCCAAATGGATGGAGACCATCTCCTTTATACAGGCCTCTATTCCCCCCCAGGTAGAAAAACAGTCACTGATTTAGCCAAAACCCTCCTTCCAGCACCATCCCTTCAACCACTCATTGAAGGCTCTGGTGTGGTGTTCCATAACCTCCCTTAGCTGGATAGAGGTAGCACCTCAGTAAAGGCTACCATGTGGCATCAGACCCATCCTCAGCTTCCTAAATGTCTATCCTGCAAAACCCCTGCTGCATACTAACATAATATACTAACATACTATTTGCCAGCAGATTAGGCCTTATGGTCTACTGAGTCCTAGGTGGGTATCGAAGCCATTCCCCCCTTATCGCATTTCTGTTTCTCCTGACCTCCATCCCAGCCCCTTGGGGGCAGACCAACCTCTACTTCATCCCCTTTTTGTACCTGTCCCAATCACTCTTGAACCCCTCCATCGTGGAAGCCAGAACCAGCTCACCAGGCAGCGCATTCTATGGTTCCACCACCGTCTCAGTGAAATACCTCCTCCTCCTTCCCCCCCCTCATCCTTCCACCTTCCAGCTTCAAACTATGCCCTCTCATGATACCACCCTCCTTTAGCCTAAAGATCCCCTCTTGATTTACCCTATTGATACCCTTGAGGTACTTGAAGACCTCAATCATGTCCCCCTGGTCCCTCCTCTTCTCCAGTGAAAACAGGCTGAGCTCCTCTAGTCTCTCCTCATACATCAATTCCCCTAGACCCCAGATCATTTTGGTAGCCCTCCTCTGAACCCTTTGCAGGAGCTGGATGTCCCTCCTCAAGTGCAGTCTCCAGTACTGCACACAGCACTCAAGGTGTGGTCTAACCAGTCCATTGTACAGCGGCAGAATCACTTCCCTGCATGTTGAGGTGATCCATCTTGTGATGCAGCCCAACATCCTGTTTGTCTTGACTGCTGCCCTCCTGCACTGCTCAGAGTTATTCATACTTGCTTCCACCCGGACCCCAGGTCTTTTTCCCATGCCGTGGCCTCCAATTCCTCCCCTCCGAGGGTGTACTCGTATTTGGGGTTCCCCCTCCCAAGATGTAACACCTTGCACTTTGAGGAGTTAAAATTTAATTTCCAGGTGTGAGTCCACCTATCCAGGGTCTCTGGGTCCCTTTGCAGGGCTAACCTCCCCTCTTCCCCCTCAACCACTGCACCCAGCTTGGAGTCATCTGCAAAATGACTCATTTAACACCCTATACCCTCCGTGATATCAGAGATGTAGGCATTAAACAGGATCGGCCCCAGGACTGAGCCTTGTGGTACCCCACTACCTCTAGGAGTCGAGATCTCCCCTCCGAACACTACTCTCTGAGGGAGCCCAGCCAGCCAGTTTCCTATCCATCTGACCATCAGTGACCCTGCCCCCTCAGTCTCTCCAGTAGGCCATTGTGAGGGACCGAGTCAAATGCCTTGCTGAAGTCCAAGAACAGTACATCCACAAGCATTCCACTGTCTAGTTCGGAAGTTACCCATTCATAGAACTCCTCAAGGTTAGTTTGACGTGATCTACTTGGAACAAACTCATGTTGATGACTATCCAGGTATCCCATCTTCTCCAAGAACCCCCCAAACGTTCCTTCAGAATACCCTCCATTATTTTACCCACTACAACATAAAATTGATGGGTCTATAGTTACTCGGCACTTCTCTTGATCCCTCTTTATGGATTGGCACCACATGTGCCTCCTTCCCATCCCAAGGTACCCACCCTGTCTCAAGCGACATGTTGAAGAGCACTGCCAGAGATGCAGCCAGTACATCCACCAACTCCCATAGAACTCTCAGATATATGTCATCTAGCCATGGAGATTTTGCCTTTTTTAGGGCCTTAAGGGTTTTCCACACCTGGCCAATGGGGATAACATCATCTGTCCTTCCCCCCTATTGGCCGATTCATAATAATGTAAAACCCCTGGGGTAGCTCCCACCCTGCCTTTTCCTTATCTGTTGCTCCACCAATCCTACCTGCTGCCCCTTCTAACTCCATCAGCTCCCACTTTGTAAGTTTCCCATCCCCCTCCCAAGTGAACACAGAGGCAAAGCACTCATTTAATACCTCCGCCTGGTCCCTTACCTCCTTCACCAACCCCCCTTCTGTTCTCTTTCTGCCGATCTGGCCCTTGTTTTTTCTCTACTCCCCAATATACCTAAAGAACTCCTTTTCCCCAACCCCGTACCCTCTGTGCCAGCCACTGCTCTTTTCTGGCCTTTGCCCCCCCTCACCATCCAGGTGACTTCTCCGGACGCAAGATGGTAAGTTTCCTTCTCCCTTTCCCCTCTTGTTTTTTTTGTGTCCTCTTTAGGCAGCCTTCTTCTCCCTTACTGCCTCCTGAACCTCCCTGGACCACCAGCACAGTTTGCATGACCTTGCCTCCTTACACTTCACCTTTGCACAGATCCTAACTGCCTCCTGAAGTCCCCATTTTATGACCTCCCATCTCCCTTCATCATCTGTCCTTGGTGTAATCCCCTTCAAATTCTCCTTGAGGATCTCTCCCATGCCTCTAAAATCCACCCCCCTAAAATCCACAGCCAATGTCCTAGAACTATCCTCCCCACCCCCCAAATTTATTTGAAACCAGACAGTATCATGATCACTCCCTGCCAGAGGATCCTCTACTGCCAGATCCCTTACCAGATCCCCATCTGCAAGAACCACATCCAGGACATGCCCATTTCTCATAAGCTCCAACACGTGCTGAGTGAAGAACGCATCCTGGAAGCCATCCAGAAGCCCCTGTTCCTTGGCCACTGGGGAAGTCATGGCTCCCCAGCCAGTAGTCCCCCATCAACACCGCTCCATCCCCTTTTGGTCCACAATGGCCCTTAATGTTATCCAGCAGACAATCCTCCAGAACATCCCCCATTCCTCGGGGCCTATATACCACTCCTAGCTTGATATTTCCCCCTGCAGGGGTTCGCATGGTGGCCCATAAGGCCTCCATGTTTCCTTCTGCCTCTTCCACCCTAGAGATTTCTACGCTGTCTCTAATGAACATAGCCAGTCCTCCTCCTCTGCCCTCCTTTCTATCCTTCCTAAGCACTGTGTATCCCCTCACATTAAGGTCCCAATCGTGGTTAGGGTTGGCCCAAGTTTCTGTGACTGCTGCCAGATCTACCCCTCCTTCGAACAGCATGGCCTGGAACTCAAGCGACATATTTCCCAGTCTCCTGGAATTTACTAACATCACCCTCAACCCATGTCCCTGCCCCGTTTGCCTTGTCCCCCCAGGATACCATATGCATCCATCCTCCTTCTTCATCTTTGGTATCAACCTCCCCTAGTCTTTTGATTGTCCCCACAGGGGCTGAAGGCTAGGCCCCTCCTCAAGAGATAAGGACTTCCAGTCAGCCCCTCCATTTACCTTCCCCCCTCACAAGTTTAAACCCCACCTAGCTTGAATGTAGTCCGCCATCCCCTGTTTTAGGACTTCTTTCCCTATCTGATTAAGGTGAAGACTATCCCTGGCGTACAGTCCCTTATCCTCCCAAACTCCCCCCTGTCCCCCAACACCCCCGACCCCCTTTCTTCCCCCCCTTTCTATGCCAGTCATTTACCTCCATGATCTTCATTTTGTTCTCCACAGAAGCATTTGGTACTGGCAATATTTCTGACAATGAAATGTTGCATCCATTATCCCGACAAACTCTAGCCAGTTCTCGGAACCTTGCCTGGATTTCCAGTACACTATTTCCCTCTATATCATTTGTCCCCAGATGCACCAGGAAATCTGGTGTCCCTCCACACTTCTTTGCCGGCTTGTACACCAGGAACTTTGCCCTGTTCACCGTCAGACCAGAGATACCCTCTACCTTAACTTGGCTGGGTTTTCCCACTCCCTGTCCCTCCTAGTGTATACCCCTAATCATGGAGTCCCCCAGGAGGAGTACCTTAATGACCCCTTCGTCCTTTTGATTACTTCTGTATTGTGCTCCTGACCCAACCCCCTCCCTCCTTCTTTATCTGATATCACCTTCCCCTGGGTGTCTTCCTACCTCCTTAAGAGAGAACCCTTCTCTCCTTCCCCTTCCCCTTCCTGCTCTACTTTTTATGCCCACTTACCTCCGATCCCCCCTGATTTGGTATCCCCTATATCCCTCTCTTGTCCACGCCTTTCTCCCTGGCCATGATCAAATCCCCTTCTCCCACTCCGTCTTCCTCCTCCCTCATATTAATACTCCTAACTCCTGTGCCTCCCTGTGGGTCCCCTTTACCTAGGGCCCCTTCTCTGCTACAGTCCATCCTACTAGAGGGGCTCCCCTCCCTCACTTCCGTTAATTCCAGTTTCTCACCTATCATGCCCTCAACCCCCACGCATGCTATATGATGTCTCTCCCCCTTCTGCTTAACATTTAAGCTCCCTCTTCCCCAGCTCGAACTATTTCTAGCAGTTCCTTTCCCAGTCCCTGACCCATTCTGAGTTGCCAGCGCACTCTCTCTGGCCTCATTTTCATTCCCCTGATTACCACATGCCCCTTCCTCACCTTCTAAGTTGTATAATAGCTCAAATTTATTGTAACACTCTATGCCAGCCTCCATCTTTTGACCTGATTTTCCACTGTCAGCCCCTCTGGTCGGCCCCTTGCCAACCCCTCCTGACCTATTCTCCTTTTGATCTACTTTCCCACTATCTGATCTTCTAGGCTGCCCCATATCAGTCTCTCCTGACCTAACCCCTTCCCCCCCTTCTGAGTTGGACCATTTACCCCATTACCTTTCACTCTGGCTTCTGCTTCCCTGGCAAAAGTCCATGATCCATAAGTTCACCTCCAATTTTTGAGACGTGGACCCCCCATTTGTTTAACCTTGTCCCAGCCTCACCCCTACCCTTCCTGCCTGCCACCCATAGCCCCTCCTGTTCTCCTTTTTCATTCCCCCCAACTCCTCCATTTGTCTCCTTAGCCAATTTACCTCACCCCGATCTGAAATAACTGTCTGCAAAGTGGGCAGCCTCCCTCCTTCCAGGCCCAATTTAGTATTATTCCTGCTCCACAGCCTGTGCAACCTACAACCTTTCCAAAGATGCCTGCCATGGTGGCTGAAGACCTCCCTGGTTGTCCTTCTCTAAACATATTGGGACCATCCCCCTTTGCCTGGTCTCTTCCTCCTGGAGTTCTACCCCTCACCCTTCTCCAAGTGGCCATACTGGGGTGGTACAAGATCAGTCCTATAGCCCCTTACAGTTCTAGCAGACAAACCACAACCCTTGAAACCAGCTCCTTATCTAGGCAAAAACAATTTAGCAGCTAACAGTTCTAATCATCTAAAACTAGTAAACAGTTCCAGTAGATAACTCACAGCCCTGAAATCAGCTCCTAATCTAGATAGACAACTTAGCCGCTAACAGTTCTAACAGTTTATACTAGGTTAACATTTAAGCAGCTAACAGTTCTAACAGTTTATACTAGTTAATCAATCAGTTAATCAACCAGCAATCAGTGCCTTGTCTCCCACCAGGACACACCTCCTCTGCCCATTTAATAGAGGTTAGGGCCAGGGTGGGTGGGTGTGACAAATTAACTTCCCTACTGTTCACAAGTTCAAAAGTCCCAAGTCTCAAGTCAGCAAGGAAGCAGCTGGGCCTGCTTTTAAATGCCCAGACATGAGTGTTTAAGTTTGGCACCTGGCCTTTTGATAGGCTCAGGCACTCTGGCACGCTTCCTCCTAGTTTTGATCACCGATTGCGACTGGACTCGCTCCCACCTCCTTCCACCACCGTTGAGACCGAAAACAAGCAGCCCAACTCCCTTCAGTGGCCACCGATGCGATCGCCCAAATCCCCACAGTTTATGCTGCTAATCTGTGAGATGGCAGCTGGGCCTGCTCTTAAATGCCCAACCGCGAGTGTTTGAGTTTGGCACATGGCCTTTTGATAGGCTTAGGCACTCTGGCACTCCTCCTCCTAGTTTTGGTCGCCGATTGCGACCGGACTCGCTCCCACCTCGTCCCACCACTATTGTGGTCAAAAACAAGCAGCCTGACTCCCTTCAGCAGCCACCGATGCAGTAACTTAAATCCTTGCAGTTTATGCTGCCAAATCTGCGAGATGGCGGTTGGGCCTGCTCTTAAATGCCCAACCGCAAGTGTTTGAGTTTGGTGCCTGGCCTTTTGTTAGGCTCAGGCACCCTGGCATGTCTCCTCCTAGTTTTGGTTGCTGATTGTGACCAGACTCATTCCCACCTCCTCCTGTTGCCATTGCGGCTGAAAACAAGCAGCCTGACTCCCTTCAGCGGCCGCCGATGTGGTCGCCCAAGTCCCCACAATTTATGCTGGAAAATCTGCAAGATGGTGGCTGGACCTGCTCTTAACTTCCCAGCCATGAGTGTTTGAGTTTGGCGCCTGGCCGTTTGATAGGCTCAAGCACCCTCATGCTCCTCCTCCTAGTTTTGGTTGCCAATTGTGACCTGGTTCACTCCCACCTCCTCCCGCCACCGCTGAGGCCAAAAACAAGCAGCCCAACTCCCTTCAGTGGCCACCAATGTAGTTTCCCAAATCCCCACAGTTTATGCTGGCAAATCTGCGAGATGGAGGCTGAGTCTGCTCTTAAATGTCCAGCCGCGAGTGTTTGAGTTTGGCGCCTGGCCTTTTGATAGGCTCAGGCACTCTGGCGCTCCTCCTCCTAGTTTTGGTTGCCGATTGCGATCTGACTCACTTCCACCGCCTCCCACCGCCATTGCAGCCGAAAACAAGCAGCCCGATTCCCTTCAGTTTATGCTGACCTTGCTGATTATTAGTCCCCAGATGGACAATGACATCTGGCTCCCCCTCCTGCCCCACCACCCTAACAATTCTAAGAACCTGCTCACCATCCCTCTATTCTGAGGCACCGGGTAGGCACCTCACCTCCCCCTTTCCGTCTGGTCATGCTCCCCAAATTATCTCCCAAATGATTGAGTCTCCCACCAGAAGTTGCTTCCTCTTCTGCTGGGGTCCTCTGTCACCCAGTTTGGGACCTCCCCTATGGAGAATAGTGGTGGGCAGAGTGGGCTCAATCCGCTCTGTGAAGTGATTCGCGGAGCAAAGGCAGGTTTGTGGACTGCTCTGCAATGCGAAGCAGAGTACTTCACATTATAATGAGGAACGCGAAGTGCATTGAAAACAGCTACTTCGTGTTACTCCACCTCCACTGGTCACTTCTCTTTCAATTTTTAAGGTGAAGTACATTGGTGGCAGTTCACTTCACCTCACTTCGCCTTGTTTTTGAGCTCCGAAGGAGGATTTTGCAGTGATTCATGGGAGTTCAGGTCACATGGGCTCTATATTGATCTGCACAGCCTCAGTTCGAGGTAGTATGAGTAGGAAGGAGTAGGAGACAATGTGCTCTGATAGCTGTCTGTAGGAATCTTTTAAAAGCTGTTCAGAAAGCATTTTTGCTTTTTTGGGGGGGATCCAACTGTAGTTCATCGATTGTAGAAAACCCTCCTGTGCTCACATCATCGAGCGTTTTTGTTTGTGTGTGGATTTTGAATGTAAATATACAACACTGAGTGTGTGTGGTGAAAGACAGTGAAGTGTGCTGTGTGGGGGAGGGGCGTATCTGTGTGTAGGTAGATTTAAGTTGGAGAACTAGTGATTTCTTTGTGTTTTGGCAATATTTTTGTTATATAACTGACTGTGTTACTGTACACATAGTAAAATTGTCAGTGATAGTACAAATTTTCTTGCTGTTTGTTGTGTGAATGTGGTGCAGCATTTCATAAGGTCAGGTTGTTTAAATTCCAAATTTACATTATGTGGCACTGAGTACACTGAACTTTTGCATTTGCATCGCATTCCTTGTTCAGCATTGTACACAAAGGCTCAGATATTCAAAGGGAAAAGTGGCGGCACAAACTCCGATGCGCCTGGAGCCGCACTATAATGGGAGGCAGAGACAGAGTATGCCCATGCATAACCTGCACAGCCCAATATTCAGCCCCAGACTGCAGAGCCATGCATGCGCAACCCCTACCTGTGTCAGCACAAAGTTAAGCCAAAAAAAAAGGCACAACTGATGGTCACCCACAGGTGAGCTGCGCATTGCAGGGCGCAACACGGCAGCTGCCACCTGTGGGTGGCCACCCGAGTTCCGGCTGCACCTGGCGGCACCCCCCATGCCTGATCGTGGGCATATGTTTAAAAATAAATTCCCCATCCTATATCCCTGGTGGTCCAGTGGACCGCTCTCTGCCCGATCACGGGCATCTGTTGTAATAAAGGAAACCCCCCTCCAATATCCTGCTTTCTGCCCGATCGCGGGCATCTGTTGTAATAAAGAACCCCCTGTCCAATATCCTCGGTGGTCTAGTGGTACCCTTCCCCACCCGCCCACTGAGCCCCACCACCCCACTCCCGGTCAGACGGGCGGATGGCAGCACCCCACCCGCCTGCCACCCTGCCGCCTCCCGACTAACAGCTCGGTAGGGCTGCATGCCTATTGGGTCACGCTATGGACCACAAGGGATATTGGATGGGGGGTTTCTTTTATTACAACAGATGCCCGCGATCGGGCAGAGTGCGGTCCACTGGACCATCAGGGATATTGGATGGGGGGGGTTCCTTTATTACAACAGATGCCCACGATCAGGCAGAAAGCGGTGCACTGGACCACCAGGAATATAGGATGGGGAATTTATTTTTAAACATATGCCCACGATCGGGCTGCAGGGGGCATCGGTCCTCGACAGCTGCTGCCTGGCAGGGTCCAGGCGCAAGTCATCAGGGATCGGCGCACCTGCATGCAAATGGAATGCAAATGGGGCCATAATGACATGCAAATGGCCCCATGTGTGCCTTGCATAAATTATGGCCCTATTTGCATGTCACCTTTTGAATATCACGGGTGCTGTGAATGGCACAATGGCACTTGCGCTAGCGCATCTCCATGCTCCACTCTGGCCACTTGCGCTGGTGCAGTGCCACTGCGTCATGCACACTGGGGGTGGCCAGGGTGCAATATTCAAAGCTGATAAGCCATGGTGCAGCTCCTTTGAATATCGCCCAGGCCACACCCCTGCGCAGCCAAGTTGAGCTGCGCCCATGCTTGTGCCACAGCCTGGCGCAGTTTGAATATCCGGGCCAAAGTGTTCTGTGTTGTGTGTGCAGTGTTGCATGCATCAAATATAATACACCTTTTAAAATTTGTGACACAGATCAGTGTAAGTGCAACTAAGCGCAGCAGTGTGAACCTGCTATCCACTGCAGCTGCCTGATTTTGTACTGCGATTGTGTTCTCTGTTCTTAATGTTGCTGCTTGTAGTGCCGTAAAAATCAGCACTGTCTGTATTCAGTGCCCCCCATGTTGAAAAGAAATTTTTTACCAGACTGGATTGTTTTTGTGACCCCATCAGCATCACTGGTTACTGAAGTTGTTTTAATTCCGTGACAGTGTCACAACACAGTAGTCCCCTTATCTGTTGCTGAAGCCACAGTTGTTTATTTTGCTTCACATCCAGCTAGCAATACTAGCGAGTAGCGACCCTCCAGTCAGAAAGTGAACGTATCAAAATCTGAATTTGGTAATAATATTTGTGGTTGATCCCCCCAAATGCCTGCAAAGACACATGCAAGTAAAGCTGTTCTGGCCATGGCAATGTTGGCAGTAAGAAGGTCTGTGGGCGTGGTAGTAGTACGCTGACGGAGAAGTGCATTGGTGATGTGAGGAAAGGTATTTCTCCTGCAATGTTTTCTACAGCCCAATCAGTAGCTTCACTGATAGTTGGAGGAGATGATGTTTTCCCAGCTGGTGGTGTTAGTGTTACTGGTGTTAGTGGTGGTGGAGGTAGTATAAGCATTGTTGCGTCAGGTTCTAATTCCAACCAGTGTACCGTATCCAAACATATTGAGTGTGAAGCAGTGCAAGTGAGTGACAGCGTAGATGATGTCATACTTCCCAGTAACATCCCATTAACTGAACCTGATTCTGATGTTCATGTCAACGATAGCATACAATGTGATATTCCATCCACCGTGGCACTTAACGTCACTCATTTTCCATGCAACAGTGATTCACAGTGTGGTGAAAAAATATCAGGTGATGGTGGTGTAGATGCTGATGATGAATGTGATGATGCTGATGATGATGATGTTGCTGTTGTTGCAACATGCAGTCCACATGTTAGCATCCAAGCAGTAGATGTGGATGGGTGTGACAGTGATGTTGATGAATATGATGATGATGTAATTGACCCCTGTTGGGAACCGGAGAAAAAGAAATTAAAAGTGGCTTTGTCTGAAATTTCTGAATCTGTTTGCAGGAATCCCCTCCTTGTAAAAACTTGTGATGTACCGGTTTTAGTGGATGATGATGATGATGACAACCCAGTACTCAATATGATAGGTAGTCATGGTGGTCAGTTGCAGTCCAGGTGTGCAGTGCCAGAAACATCACATGCCTCCCTCCCCACTTCAGTGCTTAAAATAACAGACTTATATAAGCCACATCATCATGGACATGTTAAAAGCAGAGCATCACAGTCCCTTGTTTAGGATTTTTTTGTTCAAGATGCAAATGATGATTCAGTTGCAATCTGCCAGGTTTGCCATGTGCATGTGAGTTGAAGTAAAAAGGGGAGCCATCTTGGGACAGGAGGACAGCATACACATCTTAAGAATAGGCACTTGGCTCTGTGGACCCAGCACAAGCTGGCAGCTAATACCTGACTTGGGCGTTCACCCGTATCACCGGCGGCAACCATAGCCAGCATGTTATCCCTTGCATGACTGTTAAGCCCAGTAGGAAATTAAACATGTGCAGTAGTGCAGCAATAGGAGCAGAGGATTACTACAGGCATGATGATGATGAGGTGGAGGACCATAATGCCTTAGAAATGTTGTCCAGTGCTGGTGAGAGTAGCAGTTTTTGTGGTGGTGGTGGTGGTGAATGCAGTATGTCTAGTGCAAGTGGTACATCAACCCCGGTTGGCAAATCCAGAAAAATGACATCATTTCTGGGTTTGTCATCATCACCTGTGCAACCGTCTTCATCAAATGTCCACACTCCACCCCCTGCCAATGCCATTCATCACATAGCACAACCATTTGTGACCAACACACACCCTGTATAACATTTACGTCAGCCCACGTTACAGAGTGTTTTTGCGCATAAGCTGAAGTACCCCCCCAATCATACAGTGTCACGTGAACTTAATGCTGCTGTAGCCTAAATGCTGGCAATCAATCTTTTGCCCTTCTCCTTTGTGGAGAATACTGGGTTCCGGCGGTTTGCTGCCTGTGACTATCCAAAATGGAAAGTCCCATCCAGGGCATACTTTTCTAACCGTGCTGTTTCTGAGTTGTTCCTCACTGTCTCAGACTCAGCAAGACATGCCCTTCAACATTCCTCCTCTCCATTCATACATTTAAGTATGGATATGTGGACAAGTGGCAAAACAGCAGGAGTTCATATCTGTGTATAACTGCACACTGGGTGCAGGTGCCGGGGGTTGTTTGTGATGCTGGTAGTGTGAATAATCAGTGCAGGAAGGTGGATTGTCACGGTAGTAATCTTCCTGGAATTCACCAGCATGCAACAATTGCTATGCACAGTGTGACCTGTTCACACACTGGTGAGAACATGTTTGACATGGTACTGACTGAAATTGACAGATGGCTAAACTCTCTGTCCCTGAGAGCTGGGTTCATAGCAAGTGACAATGGGTCAAATGTGGTGAAATGCATCACGAATGGTGTTTTTTTTCGTGTTCCATGCATGGCCCACTGTTTAAATCTTACGGTTCAGGAGTTTCTGCAGCACCCTGACATAAAGGAAATGCTGACCATTGCATGACGTATCTGCTCTCACTTTTCAAGATC
The DNA here is from genome assembly GCA_016271365.2 of Neoceratodus forsteri. NCBI lineage: Eukaryota > Metazoa > Chordata > Ceratodontiformes > Ceratodontidae > Neoceratodus > Neoceratodus forsteri. The sequence goes on from CM057450.1 coordinate 1,647,434,210, forward strand.
TGGAAAGGCCCGTGACCAACTGCGGCAGTTGCAGATACATAACAGCCTGCCTCAGCACCGCTTGAAGCTGGAAGTTGTCACCATGTTATACATGGCAGAGAGGTTGTATGAACAATACAAAGCCATCACAGAATATCTTGTTATGCACACTAGCCGTGACAGTTCTGGGGCCTCCATGTCTATGACGACTGAACAGTGGTGCCTCATGGACTCTGTAATAACAATTTTGTGGCCTTTTCAACATGCGACACAGGCAGTGAGTGGCAAGTCTGCCTCCATTAGCCAATCAATTCCACTGCTGCAGATGCTGAGACAGACATTGGTGAATGTACAGCATAGCCTTAATGTTTCCGGAGACGGTGGTAGCAGTATGTTGCTGCAACACATGCTGACAGTATTCGACCAGAATCGTCACATTGTGAGCATTCAGCGTAGTGACAACTTTGCCATGGCAACAATGCTGGACCCACGATACAAATGTGGAATTGCATCAGTACTGGAGGGAGGGTCTGAGCAGGTAAAAATATCAGTGGTCAACTGGTTTGCTTGGTTCATGGGGCACAGAGGTCACGTGCCAAGGTTTGCAAACCTCAGCAGCATAATCCAGCTGAAGGTGTAGCTGGAGGACCAGCAAGCATATCATGCAAGGGTAAGGGGACCGTAGCTCCTGGTGGTCTGTCATCCAAAGTGGTTGGCATCAACCCGCTTTGGGAGGCTTTGTCCCAAGTGGGTATTTGTGACATCGATGATTCCAGGGAACAGGCTGATGCATCAACAATCGGACTTAGTGCGGCACAGAGAATGGTTGAGTCATATTTGTCTGAAAACAGGCATCTGACAATAAGTGAAAATCTTCTTTTGTACTGGAGTGGAAAGGTCAGTGAATGGCCAGAGCTGACTGCAGTGTCACTGAAGTACCTCACATGCCCACCCTCCAGTGTAAGTGTTGAGAGGGTATTCAGCTCAGCAGGTGCAATAGTCAGGGTTCGTCGGACAAACCTGTCTCCTGCAAATGTTAGTTTGCTAACATTCATTAAAATGAATGAGAGGCACATACCAGCACAGACTGCAGCCTTGGTATTCGTACCCTGGCCTAGTCATGGTGGTCTTGCTGATGTGGAAATGGAGCATCCTGGTGGCACTGGCAGTGGCTGCTTGAAACAGCCCACCACGGATGTAGATGATGACACAATGGAGAAAGAATTTCCCAGTGGTCAGACTTCAGACATCGATGACTGTGAGGGCAGTTTTCTTTATGAGGATGATGATGTGGTTAATGTTGGCAGGATTAACTGCAGTATTTAAAAGGTGGTGTGCCCCCCCCCACCTCTGACCACCACCACCGGGACTGATGTTATCCAAGTCTGCTGCCACCATGAGTCTGTCTGCCCCCCATGGACCACCACCACCACCACCGGGACTGATGTTATCTAAGTATGCTGCCACCATGAGTCTGTCTGCCCACCCTGGATCACCACCACCGGGACTGATGTTATCCAACTCTGCTGCCACCATGACGCTGGCTGCCCACTCTGGATCACCACCACTGAGACGGATGTTATCCAAGTCTGCTGCCACCATGAGTCTGTCTGTCCCCCATGGACCACCACCACCACCAGGACTGATGTTATCTAAGTCTGCTGCCACCATGAGTCTGTCTGCCCCCCATGGACCACCACCACCACCGGGACTGATGTTATCCAAGTCTGCTGCCACCATGAGTCTGTCTGCCCCCATGGACCACCACCACCACCACCGGGACTGATGTTATCCAAGTCTGCTGCCACCATGAGTCTGTCTGCCCCCCATGGACCACCACCACCACCAGGACTGATGTTATCCAAGTCTTCTGCCACCATGAGTCTGTCTGCCCACCACGGACCACCAGTCTACCAGTGCACCACCACCACCACCAGCTTCTTAATATTTAAACCATAAAGTGAGTATGTGCACTCATGTTTGTTATGCTGCCTGACTTCCTTAAGTTGTCTGTTTTGTTTTCTGTAGCTTTTCAGAGCCGCAGTGGCAAAACACATACAGTACACTTATTTTGATTCTTTTACAGGAGAACAAAAACAGGCTGCACCGGTAATATTACTCGTTGGGAAAGATGCTGTAGCTATACCGTACAGACAGAGAGGAAGCGGTGTAATGTCCATGTGAAATCCATTCTGGTAGGTATGAAGATTTTATTTCATTCGTTTCATTGCTTTGTAAAGACTGCTGCAAATATTGCAAACAGCAGATTGTCTTAGTACTTGACCAGATGTGTCTCTGAAATGTAACTTAGTTGACAATAGGGATTGAGATTTGAGAACCAGGGAGGGACACATAACAATGAAGTTGTAACTTTTAAGAAGTCATTCATTTCTTTTTTTAGGAAAATTTGTGATACTTTGTTGTTCTGTCAAAGTGGCCTTTTCTAAAGAAGTTCATCAACATGATCAGGCACACCCCTCCCTGACCCGAGCTTGGGCACACATGCAACACGCAGAAGTCGTTTCATTCCATGACCATGACCATCATTAAGAACTGGACTCCAGAAGGATGCTGTTGAAATCTATGAAGAAATAAAAAAATAACAAACCATTACAGACAAAACTGAAAATATGATCTCCCCCCCCCCCAAGAAAAAAGAAATACTTACCTTCAAGTGCTTGAGAGTTATCCAGTTCCATTTAAGTGCAAAAAATTCTCATTGAGCACTGGACGGTACACAGCAACAGTTCGGAGACGGAGTCACCTGTGTGTGATGCAGATTATAGCATGAATACATGTCCATGTCAAGTTCAACCCCCCCCCATCATCACCTACAAAATACACAACCATATATCTATATATATATATATATATATCTACTACCAAGGCTACTATTACTGTACATCCAAAGGGCACCTTTCAATCCAGTTGAGATGATCACTTTTCACTTCTCTGCACAGAAGGAGGATGCATTCTGGGCCTGCAGAAAAAATCTGGGGACTCTGTGCCACTGTTGTACACATGACTGAGTGCGCCATAAATTCTGGGGGACTTTGTATGTGCTGAAACAGTCTCATTTCACTGTGTTACCACTTGTCAATTTTCTGGACACATGGAAGATGCATTCTGGGACTGCAGAAAAAATCTGGGGACTCTGTGCCGCTGTTGTGTGCATGACTGAGTGTGCCATAAATTCTCCGGGACTTTGTATGTGCTGAAACAGTCTCATTTCACTGTGTTACCACTTACCAATTTTCTGGGCACAAGACAGATGCCTTTTGCGGATGCAGAAACATGAGTCACCAAAACAGCGCACATACACAAAACACACAGACACTTAACAGAAGGAAGGGGCCCCAGAATACAAAGTGTAACGCATACTGAAGACAACAAAAAAGGGCATAATTGCATACAAGGGTCAGGGATGGTGAAAGAATACATTTTATGGCACAGCAAGGAAGGTGGGGTGGCATGGTGTGAGGAAACAAAACTAATGTGGGATCCTATGGTGATCCAGCAGCAGTTCCAGCATGGAAATAATTTGAAGCTGATGTTCCTCTGTGTCATCCAGACGCTGCTCCACAGCACTCATCCTCTCACTGTTCTCCTCAACAGCACTCCAGAGAACTGCCAAATCAGACAGTGTTACACGCACTTCTCTGGTGTCCACTCCTTCGACAGGCTGAAATGCTGGTGGTGGTGGGGGTGCTGGTGGAGCAACAGGTGCTGCTGTGGCCCTCCTCTTCTTAGGGATGCCATGCTCACTATGCACAGTGGCACCCTTTGCCACAGAATGGCCAGCAGGTGCAGACATGGTCCATTCTGTGGCAGCCTGCCACTCCAACTGGTGGCGATTAAGCATATGGGTGCGCTGGCCCCCAGTCCCCAGGTGACTCCCTCGGGGGCCACGGTGCACCTCCGCTGCACATAGGCAACACTTAACCACACTGCTGTCCCCCCGACACAGTCAAAAAACTGACAAACAATGGAGGTGCAGGGAGGACCAGGCACAGGCAGGGGAGGGCCAGATGAACTGGCAGTAGGCTGCTCACACTGCTCAACAGTACTGATGGTGGGATCCACACCTGGGCCTGGGGGAACAGGCACATCCTGCTCCAAAGGACCTTGTGCTGGACTTGGTGGTGGTGGTGGTTGAACTGTCTCAGAGTCAGGAGGCGGTGCTGGTTCTGCTTCCGGGGGTTGGACACTCATAAGTTTAGAGCGGTCCAACACAAATGGGCGCCTATGCATGCAGACGGTACGACGACACGTACTACCATGGTCTCCCAGAGCTGCCCCCGCCCCAGACATTCCCTCACCCTGCTCCATCTCACGACACAAGCACAACACACACAGTCACACACACACAGACAAACAACTAAGTAGGTAAGAAAAATAAAATTTACAGAAAGAACAAATTAAGTAAAAAACAGTACAGAAAAGACAAAAAAATGTAGCTTTTAAAAAAGCTGTTGGGTTAAGTATCAAATTTTAACTCTCTCTGCAATCAAAAAAAAACTCCTCTCTCTAGTACACACACACACCCCTCTTTCTCAGTCTGCACAGGTTAAAGTGATACTGTCTGTGTGACTCAAATCCTTCCTGCCTGGCTAGAGAGCACGTGACTTACAGTACTGTAAGCCATGTGATCTGTGGAGGGGCTGCCAAGTCTGAAACACCAAGTGGATCACTTACAATCATAATGAGGAATGCAAAGTCCATTAAAAACAATGACTTCACCTTACTTTGCGTTCTCATTATGCCAATGCGAAGTGGTAATGACAAGGTGAAGTGCCCACTTTGCGCGCACTTCGCCAGCGAATTTTAAATTCGCTGCATCTCTAATGGAGAACCCTCACATCCTTCCTGGCCACTACCACAGGTACTTCCCCTTGACAATCCTGTCCTGCCAGAGCAGCTAATGAGTTGTGTAGTGGCACCATCTGAGGAATGTGCTCCCGACTCACCACCACCCCCAAAGCCCACCACAGTCCAGGTGGCTTTCCTCCTTGGTAGCTCTGATGCAATGGTGGTAAACCTGGTAGCCCCTGGGTGGGGGAGGAGGTCCCTGAATGCTACCTAATGGTGCCCAAAGTCTAGTGGCCTCCTTCCTCAATCCAGAGAGGTTCATTTAGATGGGACAATACCTCAGTCTCCAAAAGGTCTCCCTGAAGACTGCTGCTCCATAATCACTGCACAGCACCACTTCTAATATTCCCATTTCTATACTCACCATGATCCTGGAAAAAAAAATTGTGCCTTTACCCCAGATAGGCTCTTCCTAAATTCCTCTTTTTTGTGCCATGTGCACCTTTGTTCCTTGACCATAAATATTTTTTTAAGTTTTCCCCTTTTGCTTATTTTTCTCCCCCTTTTTACCCTTACCCTAGATATGGTGTGTTATCTAAACACACTTAACAGGTGCTTACAGTTCCTTTAATCCTTTACACAGGTGGCAACAAGTATGCTGGTTGTCTACCTTACCTTAGTGGACCAATAGATTTCCCTGTGTACCTGCAGATGCCTGCTGATGTGTAAGACATCAGTCTCTCCTCTATTCCACTCCTCTTCTGCTTCATTCACATTATGGGGCATGAAAGTAAATAGGACAGCTAGGAGTGGGTTCTTTTAACTCATTCACATCACAAGAGCTCTTTGAGATTTCCACCACTTGTGTCCTGTATACTTTAGCACTGCGTCCTGGGCCTTTCTAAGCAACATTAAGCCATAATCAGCATGCCACAAACAAATGCGAATACCTCTTGAAATGTAAGTGCTACACACAAAGTACGAATGGCAAACTTGTTCAGCACAAGATTACCTTTCCAGTGGTGCTATGCAATCAATTGTAATCAATTCAGTTTTTATTTTATACTAGCTGAAATACAAAACAACTGTGTTTTTTTCAGATTTTTTCAAGGTGCTTAGGTGAGGCTTGAGCGACAAATGTCAGCCATGCACACCATACCATAATCAAATGTGAATAACTCCTAAAGTATACGTGATAGACACAAAGTATCAGTGGCAAAGTTGTTCAGCACAACATTACCTTTCTAACGGTGATATGCAATCAACTGTAATCAATTTGATTTTTATTTTATACTAGCCGAAATGCCAAAAAACTGTGGGATTTTTTTTCGGATTTATTCAAGGTACTTAGGTAAAGCTTGAGAGATAAATGTCAGCCATGCAAACCATACCATAAACTAATGTGAATAATTCCTTAAGTATATGTGATAGACACCAAGTATCAGCAGCAAAGATGTTCAGCACAAAATTACCTTTCTAATGGTGCTATGCAATCAATTCTAAGCAATTCAGTTTGTTTAATATTTAACTAAAAACTGCTGACTTCCTCAGACATTCCCAGGCCTGAGTGAAAGTCAGCTGAGTACGTCTATAGTCATTATTGGCCTGAGTGGTTATGCTTTCAGATGCCACCTACAGGCATATCTAGGCCTGAATGAGTTAAGCAGTGCTGCCTACTTCTTGGTGTTGCACTATTGTTTGAAGCTGGTCATGTGACCAAATGACTGAGCTCTGAAATATGGCCCCTAGAGTCTACCTTCCTGCCCCCAATTGACCTTGGGTACAGGAAGCTCTGTAAAAGTGAGTTACAGCTTGTTTATTTTAAAAAAAGTCTTTTGACCCTAATTTTACACTGCTAGCTATTCAAGCAATCAGCGTTGGCTCCCATTTCTGAAAGCCTAATCTCCTAATTCTCCTAAGACTTTAAAACACAATGCAAACTATTCAACTGATGGAACTGTTCCCTAAAGTGAGTGCATAGTTACATCCAGATCATCTGTGGGAAAGCAGCAATGCAGTAACAAAGTAGGATACTGGTGCAGACACAAGTAGACAAAGGGAAAAAAAAAATCCCTTCACTACCCTAAGCATCCTACTTTCAAAATTACCCAGAAAAAATAAATTTTCAGATAAAGAATGAAGATTTTCCTTGCTGTAATACACAGTTCCATGCCTCTTCTTTGGCTATGCCATACTGTTCAAGATCTCATCATAAACCACTAATTGCATAACTAACAAGCAAGCTTCAGTGACAGCCATTATGAATATTTACAGATGGTCAACAAGGCTACTGTTATACAGTTTCCAGATGTAATAACTGCCAGGACACAGAAATTTTGCAGCACACTGCCTAAAAAGAATGCCTATACCAGAAAAGTAGGATGAGTTGCAGACATGGGATGACTTTAAGTGAGTAAGACATTGTGAAAAAGTACACATTACTACAGCTACCCACAGCATGCTAACAGAGACTTAGTTTAAGAATTCACAGTATTGTAAAAATGATTTAACCCTGAACTAGCTAATACTGTGTCTCATCAATCCTCATTATCAGCACAAGGAAAAAAAATTGATTGACATACAGTAATGCAGCCATCTTGTGTTTCCCCTGTCAATACTTGAACATTTGTTGATGCGAGAGCATTGTGCCAATTGTTTTTGTTGCACTGTTTCTGCTACCTCATGATGGATAGTTGGATAAATCTTTACAAAATGATGCCAAATATAGGTAGTCCAGTGAATTGGCAACATTGACTACCACTGCTAGATGTGAGACTGGGGATCATAAATTACCTCAAGTCTCTTGCTGACTAGACCTGTAGAGGGTAGATGCATTGCAGAGCTAATGCCACTGCTCTCTTGATATGCTGGTGCTGCATTAATGTCCAGCACTTCCTGTGGATGGCAATATACAGAAATGGACAGGGTCTAAGAGGAGACTGCTACCCATGCCACTCATGGCAGAGGTCCTGCACCATGATTATACTTGAATCTATAGGGTGAAAGAAAGGGAAATTTTGCAAAATAACAAACAAGCAATAAAAAAAACAATTGAGGGTGGGGAATAGAATAACAGTAACAATAAAAATATCTGAAAAATATCTAAAAAGTGTGATTATCTGCACTGAGCAAGAAAGTAGAACTTGTGCTATGACACATGCATTCTCTTCTTTAAGTGATAAATTAGGAAATGGTACCTGGCCTGTAAAAAACCTGTAATAGTCAAATGGTTCCTCCAAAAATTCATAAATGCCAAAAAAGGGATCTAAAATGAATTAGTATACTCAATGTCTACTGTTCACAACTTAAAGTACTGGTGGATTGCTGAAATATCTCCCAGTAGCTGTACCTCCAGAACACTACAGCAGGCCTTCTTCATCATCTAATGTGACTTCCTACAGGTAAGAAGGTGTTGGGAGGGCAGAGGGGCCACCATCAGGAAACAGGAGATATAGCTGGCTTGTGGCTTGGGGGAGTGGGGAGGGAAGTGGGGGGAGCAACTGGTGATAAGCCATGGTAAGAAGGGACAAGGCACTCAGACCTGTGGGCAATGTCCACAACTCTCCTGTGGTTTGAATAGAAGGGCAAAGCTCACTAAAAGGAGTTTCAGTTGGACAATGTGGTGTAGCAGGATGGACAGTGATGGACAGGATCTGTCTTGACCACATCAAAAGAATAATGTGCTGTAGATATTTCTGGGCAGTCAAACCTTGGCATGATGCACTCTAACTTGGTGATGGCCTGGGGACTGTGCTGCATGGGAGACCTGGTATATCAGGTTGGCTTGAGTGCACCACTACATCCACTCCCACAGCTAGTATATCTTAAAATATGATTGCAACAACAAAAATGGTGGTGATCACTCTCTTGGACCAGGCCTATTTCTATGGTACTACAGGGTTGAGGCTGCAGTGTGTTGATGAGTCCCTGCCCCTTGTGGGCCAACTACACACTACTGTTCTCAGGGGCCTGGACTTGCTCCAAAGGGTATTTGGCACCATTTTGCCTTTGTGATCTGGTGATAATGGGGGAGTCTTGGCTACGCTGATTACTGCTGGCCTGTTTACTGATGAGCTGCCTCTCACACCCTCTCTAGGGGCAGTTTAGTTGAATCCCCTGGTTGTACCTCCTGCCCTTGGTTCTGGGTTTTCAGTGGTTGGGTCTTCAGCTTCCCCCATGATAACTTATTTGAAGTGGAGTTTATATTCCCCCATTCTTGTTCCTCCTCTCCTGGATGGTGGGTGTCCTTTCATCCTTTCATCTACCTGCTTGCTTCTGTTTAAAATGAAACAAACACCTGAACAGGTTCACCTTACAAAAAAAAATTATGGCCTCCTGAGTATTTTTTTGTTCTACAGGGCTACCATGATTTTTGCAGAATTTCAGGAACATCAGATCACGATAGCCCACAACTATGGAACTTTATCTAGACAGTTTCACTGCAGTTTCCTCTGCTGGAGAGGGGAATGGGGTGGTCCCTTCTTGCTCTTCAGATACAGCAAGTGTTAGTTCTTGGAGCAGGCTCCATTGTGGTGATGAGATGTGCACCTAGTAGCCACTCAAGAGTACAGTTCTCTTAATCTTCCTGTTGTTCTCTAAAGGTTCCCATTGAAGCACCTAAACCATAAAACATGACATTTGCTTGTTTTTTGACATTACATTTCTTGTTATTATGCTGTCCACTAATCTTGTTTGAAGGAGTAGGGCTGGTTCCATTACTGTTTGAAATGTTGTTTCTGTCTAATTGTTTATTACATCACAGCACTAGTAGGAAAATACATGACACTTATCAACATAATATCAGTCAAGTGGACATAGGGCTTCTGCATGTTTTTTTTTCCTTTACCACCATTTGTTCCTTTTCTTTCTATATTCTACTGTATAGCTTGAAATTTTGGTATGCTGACCAGAGGTCGACACCATGACTGCGAAGACTAGCACAGCGATAGATTTTGCCTGAAATTGTTGGGTCACTGTGCTCGTCCCTGCAGACACCAGCAGTGTGTCTCCCAGTGTTGCGCCCCCTCTCTGAGACAACTCCAACTTAGAGTTGTATATCTAGAGACCAGGGGTGTGTGGGGACGGAGCCCTCCACATGAGGGTTTGGGGTGCATAGCCCCCCGAAGAAAACACACTGGCATCCCTGACAGTACAATGCCGACACTCGGCATTGTGTCTGTCACAGTCGGGGATGTCTGCATCAGCACTGTCGCAGTGCTATAGTAAAACCGAAATTTTCACTGTCAAATAATTTTCACTATTTTCACTGAAGCACCAATTTGCATGAAAATAAATTTGCACTAACTAGCACTTCTAGTATTTTTTCCATTATAGTAAATGTGGTGATTGTGACTTAATACTAAAATAAATTTACGTAGTTATGGTTGCATTTGTGTTTGTGCTAAATTTACTTTGTCTGAAAATAACTAGTTCTACAGTATTTATCTCCACTCCCTCGGGGCTGGCAGGCAGGCTTTCTTCTCAGTGGTGTCCTGACTCGGCCCCCTTCCCCAGTAACTTCCACATGGATTGCCCCCTGTGGTGTGGCCAGAGGAAATCCAGAACCAGGGGGTCGCTGAACAGGATTGCCACCAGGATTCATGGAGCCTGCCAGCTCCATGTTCACTTTTCTCCCCATCCCCTTGGCGGTGCACACAAATGCATGGAGGTGCACGTACACTGCAGCCTGGCAACACCCACCCTTTGTGTCACTCTCAGTCCTAGACTACCCTCCAGGCCTCCACCTGGTGGCAGTCATGCGACGGGAGCAGCAACCCAACCCTCCTAGGGAGAGGAGAGCTGTCATTGGATGCTCGATTCTCTCCTTCCCCGGCCAACCCCAGCAGTCCAAGCTCATTCCTGAACATGGGTTGCCAGCATGGAACAAGGTGTCGTGTCCAATACCTCAACCCTCAGCACCACCAGGCTGACTCACTATGAGTTCCTTAAAGGTAGCTACTTATAATGCCAAAGGGCTCAACTCACCTCAGAAAGGGACTAGAATATTGGCAGAACTGAATAGAACTAATTGTGATATAGATTATATTCGGGAAACCCACCTGTCAGATTTTGAACACACTAAACTGTGATTCTTCTGGGTGGAGAAAGCTATAGGGGTGTCAGTTTGCTGGATTAAAATGGCTTGAGTATGTATCCTCATTAAAAGAGGATTTACTTTTACCATAACACAGCAAGAGACAGGCCTAGAGGGGTGCTTGGTTATTTTATCAGGTTCAATACAGGGGAAAACTTATCATTTGATTAACTTGAATGCCCCAAATACAGGGGCAGGAGGATTCTTTAAGAAAGCATATGCTAAAATAGGGGGCGTGGTCTAGCCGCCGAGGAAGATGGCAGCATAGCTCTGTAGCTCTTACTAGACTTAGCCCATCCGTGCTCAGATGCCGCGATCCTATGGAGTCTCCTATCTAAAACAGCGGCTTAATGCAAAGGTAATACCACACTTGCTGGGCAGTGTGTCCTTTCAGTGGATTTCAGAGCAAATACATGACTTCGGCAGCGCTGTGACCTAAAACTACTTCATCCTGCCTAGGCCAAGGTGGCACAGGCCCTCACAGCTGCATACCACTGGATTAATAGATGACAAGTTGTCTGCGCTTTCACCCCCCCTCCCCCAGAGACTGCTACAGGACAAAGGGTTCTAGTCTACAATATAGACCTTCCATTCATTTTAAATATCCAGGAGTCAGTGCCTGGGAATGGAGCAATCAGTGGCTGTTGGGGAGTCCCTGCAACATATTACTAAACTTCTGGAAACTTTAATTACTAGAGTCGATGATATAAATCTAACTTTGGCTGGCACTACTAAAGATGTTCAACAGCTACAAGATAGAACAAATGTTGCAGAACAAAGAGCAGAAGCTTGCGAAGTTCAGCAAACTCAGATCTGGCAACATCTCCAGCAGCACGAAGAGTGGCTAGCAGCACTTTGGGAAAGAGCCAAGGACCATGAAAATCGCAGTCGCCACAAGGGGGTCTCCCAGAGGGTCTGAAGGGCTGTCAATGGAACAATTCCTAAATGACAATCTCCCACGCATGTTAGGGGACCGTTGGAGAGGCCCAACTGAAGTCAAGAGGGCTCACAGGGTTCCTACCCAGGGAAACAAACGCTCCAATACACCCAGGCCAATTGTAGCTTATCTGCTAAGATACATGACTAAAGAGAGAATCCTGAGGGCTGCTAGGAACTTAGGGAGGCTTTCTTGGCAGGGAACCCCAATCACCGTATACAAGGACTTTTCCAAAGAAACGGCTGCAAGGAAGAGAACGTTTGGGACTATAAAAAGATTCTTGCATCAACATGATTTCAAATTCAAATTCAAGAATCTTACCAGGCTGCAGGTGGTTAAGGAAGGTCAAGAGGTCACCGCCGACCATCCAGAAGATATAGAAAGGTAGATTGCTAGATTATGGCCAGGCCTACAGTGTCCTACTACAAGTCCAGGAAGCTTTGGGAGCCTGCTCCAGCGCCACCTCTAGGAACCTTTTTTCTACATACAGTTCCCCTGTTCCTTATTTGCAAACCGGACAGGTCCCACACCAAAGGAGCCCCCCAGCAAAGACGGTTGTTCAAGCAGCGAGTTTCAAAGTCAATTCCCGGCTCTTGGCCCAACAAGCTCCTACATTGCAGTCCTCTGCTCTTCCTCAGTGGGGTTCACCCCCCTTATCCAAACCAAGACAGAGACCCAGAAGTGGCCCTCACTATTCACCATCTAAATCTATGGCAGCTCCACCCACAAAGATCTCCAGGGATGACCTCTCTTCTAAGTTGAATCAGGCTGATATTGGATCTCAAGCTATGGATGTTAAGCAAATAACGGACTGGGCCAATCTCCCTGAAACATCCTTAGTGGAATTGGTTGACACTCTTTCACCAGTTCGACCTGGACTTTCCAGATATGCAGCTGTAGTGGCTCAGACACCTCTGGATCCTGAATGTACCCCTTGGGGCTCCCCTGAGTCAGCCGAAGGCTAACCTAATGGAACTTTAACTGGCTATGTGTGCATGTTTGCTAACATAATGAGGAGAGACTTTATGCTCCAGACTCTCCCCCGCTTCTACCCCCCACCCTCCCTCTTCCTACCAGGTACCCCCAGGTCACAATTTGATCTATTATATTGATGTGCCTCTGACCCCATCCTCCCATGGGTATATGGAATAGTTGGGGCTAATCAGCCAGACACTGGATCCGACCCCCTCCCCCTTACCTTTCTTTTTCCTTTCTTTCCACTTTAGCTGAAGGGTCAGCATGCAAACAACCTCTGCATATGGTAAGAGGTGGCAGCTAGTTCCTTGGTCTGTGGCAATTCCACCTTTCATAAGTTGGTTCTTACTCAAGTCTAATAATCAGCACATGTTTATGCCCACCCTTCCTCCCTCCCCTCTCCCTCCCCTCCATGTGGTTCGGGTCATCCGACCAAGGGTTAGGGTGAATCAAAGATGAGTTGGTTTCTTGCTATCATCCACATTAGACCCTCCTGAGTTGAGCATTGGGGATAGCTTAGCTGCAGGGTATATATTTATATTACCCTCATTTGCATTGACCCCCAGTCTCTGAACACTGTTGTTGTTGTGTTTTTCCTTGACGCCACTGCATTTATCACTGGGCTAGTTGCCTGCTCTAATATTGAATTACTGTGTTTAAATACTAACTAAATACTAACTAGTTCTCTGTTTGTTGCTTTTAGGAGTGCAGTTACAGTCCTTTCTACACCTAGTCCTGACATTACAAGTGATGCCTACACGTCTTACTGTGTTACTACGTGTACTTATAGTCCTGTCCTCTCTAAGGTCGATAACCTATCTGTCCCACATTCAATTGGTACCTCTGTAGGTATTTCCTCTTGTTTACTGTGCAACGAAATATCAGATACTTCTGGGGCCCGACAAGGATATCGCTGGATATCCTGGAATGTGAAAGGGTTAAACCACCCTGTTAAATGTACAAAAGTTCTACAGCACCTGAAATCCCTGCGGGCAGACATTTCCCTCCTGCAAGAAACCCATTTGTTATCTAAATGTACCTATTGGTTAAAAAAATTCTGGGTAGGAGAAGTAATGGCCAGCTCCTCCTCCACTAAATCCAAGGGAGTGGCTATTCTCATCCACCGTGCTTTACCTTGGGTGGTCAATGAAGTCAAAAAAGATACTCAAGGCCGCTGGTTAGTAGTGAAGCTATCTTCTCCTACAGGCGCCATCCTACTGGGCAATGTATATGCGCCCAATGTTGAGTATGTCAATTTTTTTCCCGCGATCAGTCAGGCCATATCAGATTTACAGCCAGAGGGACCACCACTTCCTGTAATTCTGGGTGGGGACTTTAATTTGGTAGGAGACATATTTCTAGACAAATCACATCCCATCCCCCAAAGCCAAGCAATCTCTCCAATGCATGATAGAGGAATGGGCTTTCATAGACATCTGGCGTAAGGACCACACTACTGGTAGGGATTTCTCATTTTATTACGCATCTCATAAGTCCCACAGTTGTACAGACTTCTGGCTTGCTATGGAACTAACAGTCAGATGTCTCTCTGACTCTGACATTGGCTCGATTTTAATATCAGATCATGCCCGTGTCTTATTGAGTTTTACCCCTCAGGAGCATTGCCCTTCTGGAATTCGGTGGCATTGTAATCCACTGTTATTGAAGGACCCAGACTTTCATTCATAGCTGTCACAAGTTACAAAGGGCTACTTTTCCCTAAATGAAGATTGTGGGGTTTCCTCAAGCACTATCTGGGAAGCATTAAAAGCTATATTAAGGGGTCATATCATTGCCTTTTCAGCAGCACATGACCAGAAACGCCAGGAATCTCTGTCCCAGCTCCAGGCAAGCTTAGCTGCTCTGGAAGAATGCTTCAAATCTATTCCATGAGCTACCCCAGATAACAGGCAGATAGTTGGCCTTAAATATCAAATTAATACAATACTGCATCAAAAAGCTGAAAGGCACCTTTTGAGGCCAAAACAGGCTTACTGGGACGGAGGCAAGCACGCAGGGAAATTACTTGCTTTTCACCTCAGAAAACAGCAAGCAGCTACAAGAATACACGCCCTCCATACTACTGCATGCTCTATAGCCACCAACCCCAAACAAATTAATACCACCATGCAGAAGTTCTACCAAGCACTCTACCAATCTCAATCTTCTATTACCTCTTCGGAGCTGCAAGAACGATTTGACAAATTTTGTCGACAAACACCTCTACCGACTCTTACCCCTGACCAGGTGACTCTTCTAGAATCACCCGTCTCTTGCTCAGAGCTTCAATTGGCATTGTCCCAAATGGCACGTGGGAAGGCCCCAGGCCCCAAAGGAATGTCGGTGGAGCTTTACCAAGCTCTGGGACCAGCCATTCTCCAACTGCTGCAGTGGGCCTTGCATTTTGCCCATAATTCTGGGTCTCTTCCTCCCACTATGAAAGAGGCAATAATCTCCCTTCTCCTGAAAAAATCTTCAGATCCTATGGACTGCTCCAATTTCCAGCCAATATCCCTTCTGTCAGTTGATACAAAAATGTTAGCCAAAGCACAGGCGTCTAGGCTGAAGTCCATTCTCCCATCGATTATATACCCCTCCCAAACTGGGTTCATGCGGGGAAAATCCGGGATAGATAATACTAGAGTCCTCTTAGACTTGAAGTGGTACACCTCCAAATCCTCCCTTCCTCTAGCAGCCTTAGCGGTCGATTTCTTTAAGGCGTTTGATTCTATTGAATGGCAATATTTATATCAGGTTCTTCACAGGTATGGTTTGGTCCTTCATTTATGCAGTGGGTACGTACCCTTTACTGCTCCCCCACAGCTCGTATCCTTACCAACAAGGAGATTCCTCCCCTTTTGAACTGCACCGAGGCACCAGACAAGGTTGTCCCTTATCCCCCCTACTATTTCTGGTGGCCCTAGATCTGCTGATTAGGGCACTTACTGCTTCCCTGCAAATTCAAGGAATTGTAGTTGCCAACCAACCCTACTTGGTAGCTGCCTATGCGGGCGATATGCTGTTAACCCTTTCGAATCCTAAACAAACATTACCAACGGTGCTCCAGATGTTAAAAGAATTCAGAGAAATTTCCAGCCTCTGTGTTAACCAAAGAAAAAACACTTTAGCCCCTCTAAATAACCATTGTACAAAGACTTGAATCCAGGGCACTAATTTGTCTTGGGAGACCACTGGGTTTACCTACCTTGGTATCTCCATACCAACAACCTGGCAGTCGCTCGAATCTGCCAACTTTTCCCCACTGCTGGCACAATTGAATGTGGAGGTAGAGAGATGGCATAAGCTGCAACTTTCCTTACCAGGTAGGGTGGCAGCCCTTTGCATGCTTTTGCTTCCACGGGTTATGTATCTCCTAAATAACCTGCCTATTCCCCTCTCACCCAAGCTTTTCTCTTCATTAGAGAAATTAACAGCTAATTTTTTATGGAACTCCAAATGGCCTCGGTGGAATAAGCATGAACTGAGAGCACACTGGTCTCAGGGAGGTCTCAATGTCCCCTGGTATTATGGCTATCACCTTTCATGTATAGCTGCACAGGCAACTAAATGGTTCATGCCCACTGCTAACGACCCCCTGATATGGGTTCAATTAGAACAAGGCTTGGCAGGAGCAATCCCCCTATATAACTTGCTC
The DNA here is from genome assembly GCA_016271365.2 of Neoceratodus forsteri. Lineage (NCBI taxonomy): Eukaryota > Metazoa > Chordata > Ceratodontiformes > Ceratodontidae > Neoceratodus > Neoceratodus forsteri. The sequence continues at coordinate 1,647,450,659 of CM057450.1, forward strand.
ACCTCTCGAGTGAGTTTGATACATTCTCTCCCACCTACAGTGCTATGCACAGCCTGCTCTTGGAAATGCCTTAGGACCAAATCTCACTTGCCTAGACAGTCTTGGAATCCTCCCATACAATATACTCCTCTATGGCACAACATCCTTATCCAAATTGATGGGGCATCCATCTGGTGGCCTTCCTGGCATAAAGCCAGAAGAATTCAGGTGGTACAGGACCTCTCTCCTTCAGGTACATACCCTGCCCCTTTTGAGCAGTTACAAAAACAATTTTTCCTATCTCACAAAGACTTTTGGAGATACCTACAAATCCGTAGTGCCTTACACCCCCTTCTCCACAAATCCCAAGTGATCACACGGTGGTCTCGGCTGGCCAGCCTGCACCACTCTTCCTCTAGTAAGGGGGTTTTGTGACGCTTCTATGGAGCATGGAGGGATGTACAATCTAACGCAACTTTGTCTTGTAAAAAGAAGTGGGAAGTATATACTGGCTCGCCTATATCAGACAATCAGTGGATCTCTTATTTTAAGGGTATATACCATACTTACAGTGATGCCAATAGTCGTTTTTTACAGTTAAAAATGTTATTGTTATGGCACCACACACCAGTGATTCTCCACTGTAGAGGTTTGTGTGGTCATAACAAATGCTGGTGTTGCTCCCAGGGGGAAGCCCATATTCTTCATATTCTATGGTCCTGCCCCAACCTGCTATCCTATTGGGGGATGGTCGCATCCAATATATCTGTAGTACTCAAGCAACCAATTGTATTGGCTGATGCTAAATTATGTTTAGGAAATACCTCCGTCTTGGGCCAGATACCTAAACCCCTTAAGGACTGGACCATGGCAGCCATTTTGGAGGCTAAGCACCTTATCTTCAGGTTCTGGTGTCAGTCAGTCATCCCTACTCGTACGGCCTGGCATGCAGCTTTGGCTAAGCTCTCCCTGTTTGATAGGCTCTCTTATCTTCAGAGGGGGAATCTTCATCACTATTATCAGAAATGGGACCCATATCTTAGTTCCCCTCTCTGCAAACTTCCAGAGCCACCATCTAACCCACCAATATAAGGTGCTGACTGTGCTCCATTAGTCACATTATGGATTATGCCATGAGAGGACATGTATCTATATTAAGATATAAGCATCTGCCATTAACTAGGGGGCTTTTCTAGACACCTCTCTTCTTTGATATACTGCATATCCTTAAGACAACTGTAATAGAAATCTGAACATGCAATCACTCATGACGTATAATGTACCTACAAGGACTCACAGGTGTAATGGAAGACAATAACTAGGTTTCCTTTATGATGTCTCTTGGACTGTACCACACTCAGTAGTTGATAGAATGTAATGCTTACCTTCTACTGTATGAAAATATGCAAAATACCTCAATAAAACATTGCACGATAAAAAAGAAAGCATTTGATAAAATAGCTCTAATTTCAGGAAGGCAATTGATTGTTGAAGGTGACTTTATTTGTGCTTTGCATAGAAACATAGAAACGTAGAATTTGATGGCAGATAAGGACTGCTTGGCCCACCTAGTCTGCCCATTTCCCTACCTAATGGATAAGCTGCAGATTCTAGTTAACCAACAGCCTACATCCTCCTACCCCCCACTGGAATTGCCTAATGACTGTCCCCTGCATTCTTGAATTACCCCACTGTTTTTGACTCCACTACCTCCTCAGGAAGACCATTCCATGTATCCACAACCTTCTCCATGAAACAATGCTTCCTCACATTACCTCTGAGCTGCCTCCACTCTATCTTCAAATTGTGCCCCCTTGTTCTTGCCCATCTCTTTTTCTGAAAGATGCTACCATCTTGGACTTTGTTGAGTCCCTTGAGGTACTTGAGAGTTTCTATCATGTTCCCCCCTCTCCCTCCTTTCCTTGAGGGTATACATATTAAGTTCCTTTAGTCTCTTCTCGTATGTCTTCTGGTGCAGACCCTGCACTATTTTAGTTGCCCTCCTCTGGACAGCCTCCAACCTGTCTATGTCCTTGTGAAGATGGGGTTTTCAGATCTGTACTCAGTACTCCAGATGGGGTCTCACCAACTGTCTATACAGAGGGATAACAACTTTCTGTTTTCTACTGGTGATGCCTCTTCCTATGCATCCCAGTATCCCACCAGCCCTCCTTACTGCCTTCTCACATTGCTTGCCCACCTTTAGGTCATCTGATATGACTACTTCCAGGTCCTTTATCATTATTGATGTTGTTAGTATCTCACCCACCATTGTGTACTCTTCCCCTGGGTTTTTGTTTCCTAGGTGCATTACTTTTCACTTCTTTGCGTTGAATCTAAGCTGCCATACATTTGACCATTCCTCCAACCTTGCCAAGTCCCTTCTCATCCTTTCCACCCTACCTTCTGTATCAACCCTGTTGCAGATCATTGTGTCATCTGCAAAGAGACATACGTTTTCTTCCAGTCTGTCACTTATAAAGACATTATAGAGGACCAGTCCCAGTACTGAACCCTGTGATACTGCATTAGTAACCACCTTTTTTTCAGAGTGGACTCCGTTTACTATTACTCTCTGTGTCCTGTTGTCCATCCAATTTTTCACCCAGGCTACCACCTTGAGACCCACTCCAAGGCTGGCTAATTTGTATATTAATCTTTTGTGTGGGACTGTGTCAAATGCCTTACTAAAATCTAGGTAGGCCATGTCCACAGCCCCTCACTGGTCTACTATTTTGGTCACTTGGTCATCTGACACGACCTTCCCACTGTGAATCCATGCTGCCTTGTATCCTGTGCCCCGCTGGCCTCTAGGTACTCAACAATTCTTTCCTTCAGAAGTGATTCTATCATTTTACCTACCACTGAGATCAAAGTAACAGGTTTGTAGTTTCCTGCCTTTGCCTTGCTCCCCCTTTTGTGAAGTAGAATCACATCTGCCCTTCTGCAGTCCTTAGGTACCACCCCAGCCTGCCATGATTTGTTAAAGAGGGTAGTCAGCGGTGTCACTAGTTCTACCCTTAGTTCTTCTAGAATTCTTGGGTGAATCCCATCAGGCCCCATTGCTTTGTCCACCTTCCATTTTAAGAGTTCCTTCAGAACCCTTTCTTCTGTGAATGGACTAGTATCAACCTCCCTATCCAGATTGTTTCTATTGTTTGGTTTAGGTACCTCCCCCTCCTCTTCTTTTGTGAATACTGAGCAGAAGTATTTGTTCGGTATCCCTGCTTTTTCACTGTCACCCTCTGCCCACATTCCTTCCCCATTATTAAGCCTCAGTATTCCTCCCTTTGTCTTTCTTCACTCCCTAATGTACCTATAAAAGGTTTTATCCACCTTAACAGAGTTGGCTATCTTTTCCTCAGTTTAGGTCTTTGCTATTCTAACTGCCTTTCCTGCCTCCTTCTGCTTTAACTGATATAGTTCTCTGTCCTGCTCCTTCTGTGTTTCCATGTTTGATAGAGCAAGCAATAATCTGACTACAAAAGCAGCCAATGCCAAGATAGTTAAAAAATATTTAGCTGAACTAAGCTTAGCCAAATATATGGGGAGGTATGCATGGTCATGAAAGAGACTGTACTTTTTATCCTGCCACACATCAAGCCTACTTCAGTATAGACCTATGGTAATGCTTACCCCAAAAACCTTACTGCATAAAGTGGAAAGGTGTGACATCTTTCCCATAACACAGTCCGATCATGCACCCATGCTACTCACTCTTCACCTGGGGTCCTCACCTAAATGATATTTGTGGTGGATGACCATCTCCTCACTTTTGAATGATGCAGGGTTCAAGGAGGTAATTACCACCCATATTCAAGAGACCTATTATTCAAATGCACCCAGTTGATTACTTGAAACCCTAATCTGGAATACACTAAAAGTCATTATTCATGGGCATATAATAGGTATTGCTTCAGCAAAACATAGACTATCCTTAATGACTATTAACAAATTGAAAGCCAAAATTGGGGAGTTAGAATAGATTCATAAGACAGGGCAAACCAGACAAGTCATACTGCATGGGCTCAATCAGGTTAGAAAAACTCTAAATGAATTATTAGACAAAACAAGTTGAAGGATATCTGAGATACTCAGTCATAAGTACTATGAGACTGGAAAGAAAGCCTCCAAACTGTGCATATATCACTTAAGAAAAATTATGGCAGACAAAACTGTCACTAAGATCGAGGGTCCCCAAGCCCTCGACATAACATGAGTCACCCCAGATAGTTTTGACAATAGTTTTTTGAAATTTTACTCCACTCTACACATGGAAACCCTGGACCCAACTCAGGTACAGGCCTAGTCAGCAAACGTTTTAGCCTTCTTGAACTTATTAGTACTTTTGGAAGCTGCTAGATCAGTGCTTGACACACCAGTAAAACAGGCAGAAATAGAACCCACAATCAATAGTCTTTCTACAAATAAGGCTCTGGGGATGGATGGCTTCAATGCTGATTTTCTATAAAACCTTCGAAAAACCCTTAATACCCATTCTGCAATGAGTCTTCCAGGCATACATGGAGGAAGGTGTTATCTCTGATTCCTGGAATGAAGCTCTTATTTCCATGTTACCAAACCTGCTAAGAGCAGACACTTATGTACAGCATATCACCCCGTCTCCCTTTTGAACCATAACATGAAGCTGTTTACTAAGGTTCTTATGAACAGGCTACAAAAACGTAATGGTGCTATCATCCATTCAGATCAAATTGGCTTTATATGAGACCAACATTTAAATAGCAACATTCAGAGACTCCTTAATATTATGTCTTATCCATGCCCAAACAACATCACCAGGATGGCACTTTCTGTAGATGCTAAAAAGGCCTTCAGTCACCTAAATTTGACCTACCTAAATTAAACCATCAAAGTGATGGGCTTTAGGGAGCAGATTCTATCTTGGGTCCAAATGCTGTATGTCCAGCCTACTGCTCAGGTTAGCATTAATGGAATGATTTCAGACTCTTTCACCATTCAGAGATGCAAATGTCAGTGTTGCCCTTAATCACCTATATTATCCACAATTAGTATGGAATCCCTGATGGTGGCAATTTGACAAGCCCCAGATTTGCAAGGCATTGATATTGGTTGTTTAGATAACCGCATCTTATTATACACAGACAATACTTTATTATATCTGCAAAATCCCCAAATTTTGTTACCCCCTTGATAGCACTGCTCACATAATTTGATAATATATCCGGTTTTAAAATGAACCCAAATAAGACAGAGGGCATGCTTATTTGTGGTTCACTACGTCAAACCTTTTGCAACACCCTCCGCTTTAAATGGATACAAGCTAAAATTAGAGATTTAGGACTGCAAATCCCCTGTAATCTCAGGAACCTGTACACTATTAACTATCAACCCATAAAACAAACTATCTATGCTAATTTGAATAGGTAACAAACCCTCACTTCATCCTTCAGTTGCGAGGCTGGAAGCGGTAAAAAAGAACATTTTACTGCATTTTCTTTTTCTATATACAGCCCTACCTATCCCTATCTTTGTCAGGGATTGGAAAGAATTGCACAGGCATTTAGAAAACATTTATCTGGGGAGGGAAAAAGCCTCTGATTTGATGGGCAGTCCGTACACAACCCAAGGAGGATGGGGGATGTGTCTTCCATACTTTAAAGCACATTATGAGGCAGCTCAACTGTGGAGCTTGCTGAACATAATAGTGGACTCTCCGCTGAGTGTCTGGACACTGTTGGAATCTGAAGTTCATATTTATATTCCATTAAGATGTGTATCCTGGATAGCGAGGGATCTGGCTTTAAAAGATATTACTACCCAATGAACCAGACACACCTTGATCCTCTGGCACCAGCTGAGAGCTAAACAGGGCCAAACTGGCCCAGTATGGCACAGGCTTCCTATACAATGGACACCCCATTTTTGCCAGCTAGATTAGACCAAGCATGGATTAGATAGGACAGGCTTGGGCTTTGATTCTTTTCTTAATCTCTGGAATGCCAAAATAATATCAACAGTTTTACACAACTGCAACTAGAAGTTGGTCTGCCTGCCACAAATCTGTTTCAATACCTGCAGTGTCAGGGCTTCATTCTTAAGGGTGCAGATACTGGTAGGTTGACCACACCTTACATCCTGTGACTAATGCTTAGAGATATGTGAGCCCACACTGGTGCATATAAGTCCTTAATTTCCCACATGCAACAGAATCTTAGAGACAGAACAGGGGGAATGATGTTTTTTCAGGATTCAGGACAAATGAATTAGTGAAATACACTTAAATATTACCCCCAAACAATAGGCTTGCATGTGAGGGAATACTCAGCAGACTACAGCATCTGACACTTGGAGAGAGTACAGATGGAAAGTCGTGGCTCACTGTTTTATCACCCCAGACATTTTCTGACATTATAGTACTATTTCTACAACTCTGCTTGTAGCAATGAGGGGAAAAAGGCACCCATACCCATATCTTTTGGGGTTGCCCTATCCTCTGCCCATTCTGGCTGAGTTTTCTTGACAAATACAGTAACTCTCATTTTGGGTTTAACCAAAACACTAAAGAGAGTCCACTTGGTCTTGAACCTCCCCCCCGGGACACAATTTTCTGGTGTTAGTGTTTTTAGTGCGGTTGGCTTGGATGATTCAGTCACAGCCTACTATAGGGGTGCTTCTGAGATGGAGGGAGTTGTTTTCAGGAATCCAGCTTAATAAGGGTGGGAGAGAGATGGAGGAGCATCAATGTGCACAGCTGAAAGCTATGCAGCACACCTCCTGACAAAGGGGTAGGAGACCCCAAAGTGCCAAGGTTTCGAGAGCATTGAAGTGGGAGACTTAATGCACTTTAATACACTGTATAACACTTTGTTGGAAACTGTGCATTTTATTTTTTCATTTCTGTGGGTATGAATTTTGTACACAATTAAATACTTAGAAGTAAAAAAATCTTTATACTAAAATTATTTTGCTTGGAGTGCTGTTTTTTTACTAAGTAGGCACCACCAGGTAGCTGCAGCCTCCCCCCCCCCACATACACTAATGGTGTTCTGAACTGCAATCTGCTAAAATGCTACATTTTTCTGGTCTCTGCCAATGGACCTCCACTATGTTCAGTCACACTGTAAACTATAACTTTTCTCGCTACTTTTACTACTTTGGTTGAAAGCATAGAACTGCGTTCTTGAAGACCAAATTCAGGCAGAACAAAGTCTCCCTGTAGGCAATTGTTAGAAGATTATGCTCAGTCTGGACTATCAGCAAGCACCTGTGACTCCATTAACTGGCAGAGTATTCAGTTCCTCATTTCAGGGCTAATTTGAAAAAGCTGAAATAGGAACTAAACAAGTCATCAAGATCTCCAGTGGACTTACTTGGCTGGCCTTTTCAAGAGATTTTTTGATTGTACTGACTTTACTGATCCAATGAAATTTACTGAACTCTCAATATCGTACCTGCAACTCCAGGTCAAACGCAGCTGAGGCTGTTCACTTCAGTGGCTTTCCTTTGAAGTTCACTGGCTTTCTCGGAGCAACCAGGAAAACAAGGTAGCTGCCAGAATAAGGTCTATTTGTTTGGATGCCCAGACTTGATGCAACCACATGGTTTCCTGGAGGCCTATTTGGAACCAAGACTGTTGTCTTATCACCTATACTTGAGGTAACCATATCATTATATTTTTACGATATTTGCCTTACTTCCTTGGAATAGGCCTGGTGTTACAATGTTTATAAAAATGCTTTAAGGATATTACATGGTTACTGAAGAGCACTAAATATACCGTTACAGGCTGAGATCTCCAGTTTAAGTTACCGTGTGGCACAAAGCTTAGTTCTGTAAAGCAGCAACAAAATAATTTCAATTTGTTCTGTGTTAGGCTGGCGTATCTTTAAGAAAGTGCTTCAAAGGATTTATCCTTTATGTCTAGCCAGGAACAACAACACAATACCAAACAGCTGAGCAAATTTTTTCAGTCCTCAAATATAAAACAAAATAAAATCACCAACAAAGCAGACAAAAGTAGCACAGGTAAAACTACTATTACAAGATCTAAAAGGTGCTACAAACAGCTTCAGCTTCCATTTAAAAACTGCTCTAACATATCGGGACCAGGACAATTAAAAATACCTCCAAAAGCAAACACAGATAAAAAGAAGGGAAAAAAAGGGAAGCTGACACATAATGCGGCTTCCACGAGTAAAACTTCTCAACAAAATCATGAACTAAATGAACCTAAAGAGGATCAAAATCTACAGGAAGAAGAAGTAGCTATTCTATCAAGAGAATCTGCTGAAAAAGAAGGTGTTCAGGACCCACAAAACAAAACTTGCACTCAAGAGCAAAGGTATCCTGTGATTTGGGCAAGCCTCAAGATGGCACCTGCCAAAATGGTGATCCACTTGTGGTGACTGCCTCAACGGTGCAGGTGTGGGATTGATGACCGGATAGGTAGGGTCTTGAAAAGGTGAAAGGATGTCATGTGTATATAAGTGTGCTGGGGTGAGTGAGCCTGCCGAATGAGGGGTGGGAGGGTTTGTGAAGGGGTGGTGCTGCTGCTTGCCAGCAAACTGGCTTCACGGTGTGGTGGGGTGGGTGCTGGCCTGGGGTGGTGGGGATGCAGGGTTCAGGACAAGGTGCAGGTAGTTTTTGTTGCACCCGGCCTGAGACAATTTTTTTTATGCGATATGCACCACCCCCAACATGCACCCCCCCTTGGAGCTGAGAATCTTAATTTGGGGGGGTGCAGTGGGCAAAGCCCCCAACATAAAAGCAGGAAAACTATTTGTTTTGCTCCATTGTCATTTATGCCAGGATTCCACATAGCTGAAATTCAATTTTGGCGATGTGGAGTTGTGATAAGGGCATTCGGCATTCCAAAGTCACCCTTATCACATGGAACTAAGAGCAAATATATGATGAACCCAACCCCCGGACTGGGAGAAACAATTAATTGCAAACATCCACAATATTCAAGCCTCCCTCGACAAACTGCAGCCATTACCAGAGGCCATTATTAATTTAAATGAATCACTCTCGATTATAGGGAACAAGCTTGAGCAAGGAATGCAGAGAATAAATGATCTGGAAGGCCACTAGTCTCAACTGGAGGATATTGTATCAACACTTCCTAAACAGCTGAAGGTTCTTCAAAGTCAATAAGCAGCTATACAGAATAAAATTGATGACAGAGAACCGCACAAGGCGCAAAAATATTTGAATGTTTGGAATACTGCAAGAATAAGAAAAAGGATCCTCCCTCAAAACCATGATGTCAGAGTCATTTTCACAAGTATTGAGGGAAGGAAAGAACATTCTGGTTATAGGCAGAGTACACTGGCTGAGTCAGCCAGGAAACTACTGGGACTAGAACAGTAATTCTTAAAACACTCTCTTCAGAAGACAAAGATACCATTATGTCAGCTTACTACAAAACACCGGCTTTTAAATTGAAAGATCAGCTGATTTCACTACATCACTATTTTTCTAAACTTTTGTGGGAATGCAGGAAGCGATTCATCAGGGTCCAACAGCTCCTTTGGAAAATAAGCTTCAAAGCTTATGTGACTTATCCTGCAAGACTGAAAGTTTTGCTCAATAATCAAACTATTTTTTATGACTCTGCCAATGAAGCAATATCAGGTTTAAAAATCAGACTTCCAGAACATTTTACTTTCTTTAAAAATGATTAGAATGCTTATATGTATAACACTTTTTTGCTTTACAGGAATGAAGCTTTGAGGTGTGCATGACTGGGGAGGCTTGCAGATGGTTCGCAAGTCTGACCACAAGTCTTCAAGTGATATATGGGTTTGCCAGACTTCAGTCCTTGACAGGGTTGGGGGGGGGCTGCAGGGAAGTGGGAAAGGGCATATCTTATTTGTTTTTAGTCAGCAACTATTTCTACTTTTTGTTTTTTTTCTATAAACTGGGTGCAAGCAGGTGTTAATCTAAACGTGACTTATCAGAACCAGCAGATGATTGTACTGCAATGAAATGGTTCTATCTATAAAAAGTGCAACATGGAATATTAACTGTATTAATTCTCCTATCAAGAGATACAGGCTCTTAACTAAAATTAAAAAAATGAGGCTGGATATAGTAATGTTACAAGAAATGTTTCTAACCCAAAAAGAAATAGATAAATTAAAAAGAAATTGTCAGGGATGATTTACTACCCTTTAGGACCCTCCAACAAGAGTGCAGGGGTGCTTTTAATGATCTCTAGAAAGTTTAAAGGTACAGTTCTGGGCAGCATATCTGACACAAAGGGATGAATAGTGGCAATAAATATACTGCTAGAAGGTCACCAATTTATTTTTTGTTCTATATGTGCACTATTCAGTGGATTTTGCAGTTTTCTAGCAGAGGTAAATAAGATATTATATGCATGGGGCTATCACACCATAAAAATAGGAGGCTAGTTAAATTACCCTGTAGTTGATCCATTGGACAAGTCACCGCCCTGTTCTAAATGGGATAAATTCAAGATAAAATAACTAACAAACTTTATAGAGTTTAATAATTTAGTAGATTTGTGGAGACAAATGCATGGCAATACAAAAGATTATACCTTTTTTTCCACTCAACATAATATGTACTCCAGAATCAATCAAATTTTTGTTTCAAATGATATCTTTTTAAAATGTTTCACAGTTAGAACCAAAGTTAATCTCGGACCATAATAAGATCACATATGGTTTAGTATTAGATAGCCTGATTAATTGAAAAAAAAACAATATTTGGAGATTAAATAATTGTCTCCTAAATGATCATGAATATATTAAAACAGTTGAGGGGGCCCTATCCAACTTCATGGTAGATAACAAGTTAACAAGCAATAATATAATTTCTAGCAGGAATGTATTTAAGGCCACTATTAGAGGCACATTAATTTTGGCAGCTTCCTGGAAAAATAGAATTAAATTAAAAAATGTCCAGACAGTAGAAGAAGAACTTAAATGATTGAAATTAAAGGGTAAAAATGGTGACACAAATAAAATAGAAGAATTAAGGAAATTTGTTACTTCAACAGAAATATTTCAAACAAAGCATAACTGGGCCAAATGTAATAAGTAGAATCAACATAGTGAACAAGTAGGAAAACAACTCGCAAGTAGAATTCAAGAACAAGAAACTAAGACTGATATTACTATGATTAAAAAATCATGTGGTCAAGTATGCATCTTCCAAGAGGAGATCGAACAGGATTTTTTTGATTTTGATATGGTCTTATATAACTTTCAGTATAATCCTACATCTCAGGAGATATCCCACTATGAACTATTTTTGCAACTCCAAAATTTTAGAACAAGATTGGGATATTTTCACAAAATCAATAACCATTGATGAAATTCAGGCCACAATCTATTCCATGAAAAAAAAAGAAAAGCCCAGGCCCCGATGGATATACTTTGGAATTCTATGAAGCAACCTTTAAAATTTTGGGCCCATGGCTACAGATTATTTTCAATCAAATTCAATCCTCCCATACCCTACCAGACTCCTTTAATCATGCATACATCTCTTTGATTCCAAAACATAGAAAAGATCTATCTAAAATGGAAAATTATAGGCCCATTGTCATTGTAAACGTCGACTACAAAATTTATACCAAAATACTTAATAACAGAATCCTAACACGACTGTACAAAATCATAAATCTAAATCAAGCTGATTTTATTCCTGGTAGGCTTATTCAGTATGGATTGCATAGATTGCAATTCATAGTGGCATATCTCCAAAACACTGGTACCCCAGCTCTGTTTCTCCCTTTAGATGCCACCAAAACATTTGATATGTTGGAGTGGAAGTACACATTTCAAACTTTGAAAATATTTAACTTTCAGGACCATTTCATAAAATCAATTCAAACTATTTATAATAATCCTTCTGTACAAATTAAAATAAATGGACACTTACCCAAGCCCTTTCATCTGTATTGTGGGGTAAGACAGTGCTGCCCCCTGCCCCCTCACCATTTGTGATATGCCTGAAACTATTTCTAAAAGAGATAGAGGCAAACAAAATGATTTCTGGTATTAAGGTTCCCCCACTCAGAATTCAAATTTAATGCCTACGCTGATAATTTAATAATTTTGATTCAACATCCAGAATGCAGCTTAACAGAGTTAAAAAGATTGATTGAACATTTTTCCAAAATATCTGGTTACAAGATAAACAAGGCAAAATCTGAAATGAATATGTTCGACATAGAACATCCAGACAAATGCAAAAATATAATAAATGCTATAATCCGAGAAAAAGAGATGACATATCTCGTTACTTCTATATCAAATCAACTAGAGATTTGGCACCATTTAATCTTCGAACATTTATACACTTCCTTAAAAACTAAATTTTTAGGACGGAATAAATACCCTCTATCTATTTGGGGGAAAATTCAACTTATAAAAATGGTTACCATTCCTACTTTAGCCTATAGGTTACAATCTATTCTGGTTCCTATCTTGCTCCAGTGGTTTTAAAAAAGAAATAAACTTTTCAGCAACTTTATCTGGAATAACAAAATACCTAGAATCTCTTGGGACAAACTGTGTTTGTCAAAAGAATATGGAGGTTTGGCCTGCCCTGACATTCAATATTGCCATCATGCGTATTTTATTAAACTAAATATAAATTGGGCTCTAAAAGACAATTAAGAAATACATTTGCAATTAGAAAACCTAATCATTAGAAATCTTTTTGATGGGCAAACTAATATAAAAAATCTACTCTTCCTGGCACCAAAGGGGAAGAAATCTAAAACCAGAAATCAGACATTTCTTAATAAAACCAACTGGCATATAGCTAAATCCTCTTTAAATGATATATGGGACAATTCAAACTTCACACTATAAGAGAAGACCCTTCACAAAAAATCATGGATCAAATCAGGTATTAAGAAATGGAGTGACCTATACCGGAACAGTGTCCTAATGCCTTGGAATGAATTTAAACTTAAATTTCATCTGGGAAACATACATCAGATCTATTACAATCAACTTTGCAGCATTGATAAGGAAGACTACCAAAGATGGGAGAAGGCCCCTAACAATAAATTTATTGACTCAGAACTGGTTGGTATTCTAAACTCTAAACACAAGGTCAAGCTCTATTCTTGGATAATTCTTAAATTTCATAAGTCTCCATCTATCATTTATAGAAATGCAAAGGACAAATGGGAGAAAGAGACAAATTATCAAATAACTGAGCAACAATGGAATTTGATACTATCTCAAATACATAATTACAAACTAACAAGAGATAAGACTATACAATTTAAAATAATAAATAGAGCCTATTATATCCCTTACAGGCTTTATAAAATGAACCTGTCACCTACATGCTGTCACTGAGGGACAGCGGATGCAGATTTCAAACACATGTTTTGGTACTGTAACTTTACTAAATTATGCTGGCAGCAGTCCTTCGCCCTTTTAAAAAAGATTGGTTTCCAGTTCCAAAATTAGGAAAATTATTCTTTTATAATTATAGAGATGTATAATCAACAATTAATAGAGAAAAATTTTAGAACCATATTTAAAGTAATCGCAATGGCAATCAAAAGATTAATTTAAAAAAATTGGAAATCAACAACAGCCAATACAAGGTTTCCAATATTAGAATGGAAACAGCTATTCTTAAGAGCACTTTATAACATATCTGGACTGTCTTGTGCGGTATGGGCTGCACGCCCATTGGCTCTTGCTCTGAACCAGTGGGCATGCAGCCCTACCAAGCTGTCAGTCGGCAGGTGGCGGGGCGGCAGGCGGGTGTGGTACTGCCACCCACTGGCTGTGAGGGAGGGGAAGGTGGTGGGACTCCATGGGTGGGAGGGTGGGGGCCACTAGATCACCAGGGATATTGGACTTTGGGAAGGGGTTTGACTTTATGCCCCTTGATCGGGTTGCTCGGGGGACATACCATTCTGCCCACGATCAGGCTGCTCAAGGGGGACATACTGTTCTGCCCACGATTGGGCTAATGGGGGGGACACTTCAGCCCATGATTGGGGCCTGGGGGGGCACTTCCAGGAACTAGTGGAGGGCCACCCACAGGTGGCAGCTGCTGTGTTGCACCCTGCAATGCGGCAGCTCACCTGTGGGTGGCCCTCGACATGATCCTTTTTTTTTGGCATAAAGTTGTGCAGGCACAGGTAGGGGGTGCACCTGCATAACTCTGCATGGCCCGGCTGAATATCGGGCTATGCAGTTTATTGCATGGCTCCTCCCCCTTCAGTTGCACATGCCTTCATTTTCATTGTGCTGTTGCTCAGCATGATTTGGGGGGCGCAACTGCCTCCTGCTGAATATCACAGAATGGCGCATTTCAGACTTGCGCAGGCGCAACCCTATTGTGCATGGCTCAACTCTTTTGAATATCTGGGCCCCTGTCTTTACCTGGGAATAAGATGTATAAGTCATGAATACCTAGCACCCTTATATGTAGGTTTATGAGATTAATTACTATTTTTCCATATGTATTTTCTTGTTATGTATATGCCCAACAATCAAATTATTTTTGGGAAAAAAAGGGCTGTTTCTGAAGCACTTGATGCCATCGTGCCAGTCTGTATATGACCCAGGTCCTGTTGCCCAAAACCCCCATGGTATGATGGGGCTCTCAAGACAATGAAGACCATAGGTCAGAGTTTGGAGCATTGCTGGCATAGGACCAGGCTAGAGGAGGATAGACTGGCTTTGAGAAATTACTACGGTGACTATCAAAGGGCAATTGACCAAAAGAAGGCAGAGTTCCTGTCCAGGGAGATTGCGACAGGGAGGAACGAACCAGCTCAGCTCTTTTGGACTGTGGACAGGCTTCTTCATCTTGTCTGTCTACAGCCAAAAAGAGCTTTTTCAATAGCACTTTGTGAAGCATTTGCTCTGTTCTTCTCTGACAAGGTATCCTCTATTCGGGCCGGGATCTCTCCAGTGGGTTTGGACCAGACCGTAGGGTAGGTTTGGGTGAAGCAGGGGTACTCCTATTGCCTGGGCAGAGTTTCCACCCTTGAGGTTGACTGAGGTCTCTAAGGTGATTTTGAAGCTGTGGCCCACTTACTGTGCACTGGACCCAGGCGCACGACATCTAGTGGGCTGTGTTGAGGTCATCGGTCCAGTATTTGCCGAGGTAGTCGGATGCTTGCTTTCAGAGGGGGTCTTCCCCAATCCCTTGAAGGAGGTTCTGGTGAAGCCCCTTCTGAAAAAAACATCTCTTGACCCTGATGTCCTGGCAAATTATAGACCAATCTCCAACCTCTCATTTTTAGGGAAGGTTGTTGAGAAAATAGTGACTCTGCAGCTTGAGGAACACCTGGAGACCTGAGACATCTATGATCCATTCCAGTCTGGGTTTAGGGTGAGGCACAGCACTGAGATGGCACTAGTCAGGTGCATAATAACTTCCTCATGGTAAAAGACTGAAGAGAATGTTCAATTCTCATTCTCCTCAATCTGTCATCTGCATTTGATACCGTCTACCACATCTTGCTGTTGGATTGCCTTAGAGAGCACTGTGGACTCACTGGTGTTCTCATCAACTAGTTTGAGTCCTTTCTCTTGGGTAGTAGGCAGAGGGAAGTGATAGGGAATTTCTCCTCCTCCTCATTGCCTCTGACCTGTGGAGTTCCTCAAGGTTCGATCCTGTCACCAGTGCTGTTCTCGGTGTACATGCTACTATTTGGGAGGATCATCAGACAGTACAGTCTGAGTTTTCACTGCAATGCAAATCATACTCAGCTGTACATGTCTTTTGCACCAGGGGCACATGGTGCTATCGAAGTGCTGAATAAATGCCTTGCTGAGATCCAGGATTGGATGAACTCTAACTGGCTGAGAATTAACCCAGACAAGATGGAGATTCTAGTGATTGAGCCAGGTTGTGGATGTGATGGGGACACTTCCAGGATAACAACAGGTTTGGCCCTGGGGTCAACACCATTAATGGCATCCTCTAGGGTGAGAAATCTGGGTGTGGTCCTTGATGACAGGCTGACATTTGAAGCTCAGGTGTCAGCCATCATCAAAAGTAGATTTTACCATCTGAGGATCATCACCCGGATTAAACTCCTAATTCCACCTGAGGATCTGCCATCACTGGTGGACACCTTTACAACATTAAGACTCAACTACTGTAATGTTCTGTACCTCGGGGTCATTGGAGGGAAGCTCCACCGGCTGCAGCTAGTGCAGAATGCAGCAACTGAGCTGCTGACAGGACTATCAAGGTCCTGTCATGTGACTGCAGTCCTGTGGGGTCTGCACTGGGTGCTGGTCAGGTTGCAAGTTCTCTTCAAGGTGGGCTTGTTCACTTATAAGGCCCTGTACAGATCGGGCTCTGGCTACCTGTCAGACATCCTTACCCCCACCATCCTGGCTCTGTCCTCCGTTCCTCCACCCAAGGCTTCCTGGTGGTTCCGAGGATCAGGCTGAAAACCTCAGGTGATTGCTCTTTCAGGGTGACCAGCTCAGTCCTCTGGAACTTGCTTCCAAGAACTTTGATGGATGCCCCTATGATGGAGGTGTTCAGGGGAGTGTAAAGACTCATCTTTTTAATCTGTCTTATCTTGAAGATGTCTTTTAACAGTGTTTTAATGTTATTTAATTTTATGTAACTTATCATCTGCTGATATTTAAATTGTGATGTTTTTATTATCCTGTTAAACTGTCTACTCCTGTATGGCACCCAGAGCCCCTGGGATTGGGCACCAAGCTCAATAAATTTTTACTTACTTACTTACATGGAGCAAATAAAACGTGTCTATTTTTCATTTTAATAGCAGCTGTAGCCAAAACAATCATGCAGTGTTGCCTATCCCACCCACACACCCCGGCACCAGATCATACAGTCCATCCATCAGGTGGAAGCTATAATAGCCTTATTGAGGCTATGGAAAGATAACTTGAGATGGTTTCCATATTTTGATTACAGAGAAGACATCAAAGGGATCCTGATGTTGGAGCAACTGTTATAGCACAGCCCCTAATTATTTATTTAGTTATTTTCTACTTGGAGTAGGGTCATCTCCTCCTCCTCTTTCTTATTTATGCCCGTATACATGGAGTAACAGCAGAATGATTTCAGATGCTAAATGCTTATAGCCACCTTAATGGGGTTACATTGGTATATCAACACCCTTCCCATACCACACTGTCCAGATGTCTTACCTATACTTTGATATATAAATATGAAAACCTTTAGTGATGCTAATGGTTAATGTTTATATTTCTTGTTTTTTTTTCCCCCCTGGACCTGTATTTAACTATTGTAATCCAAAAGATCCTCACAATATCATTGGACCTTCTTTTCTGCTGATCCACTACATGGTAAAACTAACCATATAATGCAGCTTGGGATGGATACAGGAGCTAAGACCGTGTTTAACAACCTGAAGAAGGTAAAATGGATACATAGGAGATAATATTAAGACTGACATTACACTGTGTTCAAGAATACATGGCTAACAATTAGTTTAATGGAAGGAAGATTTTACTGGAACATGATTACTTGGATTGCATTTCTTGTTTGTGGTAAATCTTTCCAGCTAATGTATGACACCTGTAAGTGAAGAATGACAGTATTTGTTGTATAAGCAAGCCTTGTTCAGGTCACGAATGTATTCACTGTTTGAGTTTGATGCAATTGTGTTAATAAGCATCAAGTTTAAAAAAAAACCAAAAAAAAAATGAATTAATATCCAAATGGGAGAGGTGCAGGAAGTTTATGAGAAATGAGGTAAAATGCAAGAAAATGAAATTAGCTCTTATCCAAGGGCTTTGTAGTAAGTTCTCTTTCAATCTCAATGTAAATATATTGACTTATCACACAACCTTAAAATTGCAGATGTGGCCAGTACAATATGTTATTGTTTACTATAATAGCAACCAGAATATAGGGTTAGGGAGATTTTAACCTCTGTCAGTAGAATTCAGACAAAATTAATATTCCACTTCTATTTAATTTCACAAGTTTTCTATGATGATTTTTCAAAAAATAGTGCTGCAATTTATATTTCAGTTATTTCAATCCATCCTTAACAGTACTTGTCTAGATCACACCACATTTTGAATATTTGAAGTAGTGTACCTCATGGACATGTGTGCTAAGTTTTAGATAACTAGCATCAAATGGTACTATATTATAAGCAGCCAAACATTCATTTTTCACAAGTATTTAAACTGCACAATTCTAAGCTCCTATAACTTTAAACTACCATGGAGAATGATACAATGTCATCAATTTTGGTAGATTCATAGGTACCAGGTCAATACCCTGTTACAAAAATAGCGCGGCAATCACCACGCTGTGTAAAGTGCTAAAGCATCAAGAGTGACAGGGGTATAATAGTGGTAGGGAATTACCACTACCCCTGTCACTGTGCACTCTTTCTGGTAAGGGATCAAGTTGCTGTGTGCGCAGTACCTGGTCAAGCTGCTTCTGTGGTGAAGTGGCTAAGGCACCCGCACATGCCAGGGTTGGCAACCTGGGACCACGGTTTGATTCCTCCCAAGTCTCACAGTGTTTCAGCTTTTTTTTTTTAAATGTTTATTTTCCCCCTCCATGAGTTTTGCCCCATCTCAATGTCCACACCCCTTGAAGTTTGTTATTTGGTATGGGGGTGTGGGGTGTGTGGCAAGCTCACTCAAAAAAAAGTCAATTAATTTCTATGGGGTGTGCGGTTTTGTTGCGGTTGATTTTTTTCTGACACTATTTGGGGGCATGCTGTGTTGCCTGTGGCATTTATTGCTGCGCTATGATGGTCAGCGACATTAGGACCCCATGCTGATTCATAGACCCTAAATAGAAGAGGTGCATATCAATGTGCTAATCTCTTCCTCAAAGGATGCCAAGTTATAAGTAGGCAAATATTGCAAAGTAATATAAAACTAAAGTTGAAAGTCATAAGCTTTTGTGAAAATTCTGGAATTTTGTGATACTTCCGTGGAAACCATATTTAATCAATAAGATGACAAGATGTGTGTTTTTTGGTGGGATAATGGCACACCTTGGGCATTTCTTTTCTATCTTTCCTACCTTCAATATGTGGAATGTTTACTACAGACAGAATACAAGAATTCAAACTCTGTTCAGTCCTACTGGCAAAGGCAGGAAAGGGGAGGTGAAAGCAGAGAAACTGAAAGGGAGAAGCAAGGTATGGAGAGCCATATACGCTGATGCATGGAGTCTTGGAAACAAAATTCCAGACATTGAAGCCATCTTGGTGGAGACTGATTTGCATTTAGTGGTCATAATGGAGTTGTGGTGCACTGAGAACCATGACTGGGATATAGCCATACTGGGCTACTCTCTGTTCAGGAGAGACAGGGCAGGGAGTAGGGGAGGAGAGGTTTAATTATATGTGAGGGAGGGAATCAAGGCAATAAAGGTACAGGGGTACCTGGAGGAAAAGAAGGGGTTGAAGGTTCTGTCAGCCATCTTGGAGACAGGCTCTGAGACCACTACTCATATTGGGGTAGTGTGCAGACCTCCAGCACAAGGAGAGAAGTTGGATAAGGCACTTAGAGAAGTTATCATCAGAATGGCAAGTGAGGGGGAGGTGTTGCTAGTTGGAGACTTCAACCTGCAAGACATAGAACAGAGCCATCCAACTGTGGCTTTGGTAAGGAGTAGGGCCATCCTTGACTCCCTGCAAGGAGCTTTTCTCAGGAAGCTAGTCAAAAAACCTTCTAGGAAGAGGGCAGTGCTGTACCTAAGGCTTACAATCTGGGACAGCATTGCAGATGTCACAGTGGCCAGTACCCTGGGTACCAGTGATCACTGTACAGTGTGGTTTAAAATAAAGATAGATACAGAGGCAAATCACAAGAGGATGAGGATCATGGACTTTAGGAGCATGGATTTTAAAGAAATGGGAGACTGCCTCAGGAATTGCTTCATAGTGCAGATTGCTAAGGAGGGTTAGAGGCATAGCGGAGAAAAATAAAGGAGGGCACAGTTAAAGCAACCAGAGTCTGCATGAAGGAAATTAGTAATAGCTGAAGGATAAAGAGACCATTATGTTACATTAGAGAAGTGGTCATGGTGGTGAAGGTAAAAAGGGTGGCATTTAAGGGGTATAGGAAACAGAGAGAGAGAGAGAGAGAGAGAGAGAGAGAGAGAGGAGTGCACCAAGTAAGGCAGACAGAAGCAGGAAAGGGGGTCAGGGGAGCAAAGATGCAGAGAGGAAAGTTTAGCCAAAGGGGTTGCTAAGTAGATAAGGCTTTCTTCAGATACATACCATAGGTGAGAAAAGAAAAGCAAGGTGAGAGATTGTGAGGATTGGAAGGGTGGAAAGAGACTGCACATAAGAGGACCAAGATAAAGCTGGTGTCCTGAACAGGTACTTCTGCTCAGTCTTCAAAGTTGTTGGGGGGGGGGTGGACAACAAGGAAGTAGAAGAAACAGAGGAGGGGGAGGTGGTCATCGCAAGTCCAATTTCAGAGGAAAGAGTCCTGAAGGAACTTGAAGTTCTGAAGGTGGACAAAGCTATGGGACCAGACAGGATTCACCCAAGTGTACTAAAAGAACTCAGAGAGCCACTAGCTTCTCCACTGACAGCCTTATTCGACAGTTATCTAGAAGCAGGAATGGCTCTGGAGGACTGGAGAACAGCAATGATAAGGAGGCTAGCAACTATATGCCAGTCAGTCTTACTTCAGTGCTGGGAATATTAATGTAAACCTTGCTAATGGAACAACTTGTAGAGTGTATTGAATCCAAAGGGCTGAAAGATCACAGCCAGCATGGATTCACAAGAAGGGGGGTCATACCAAAAAATCTGATAGATTTCTTTGACTGGATTACCATGGAAATAGATCCGAAGAGGGCAGTGGATGTGGCCTATCTGGACTTTAGCAAGACTTTCAACACAATACTGCATAAGAGGCTGATAAATAAACTGAATAGCCTAGGGGTGGGATCCAAAGTGGTGAATTAGGTTAGAAACTGATTAATGGATTGGAGACAGAGGATGGTGGATAACAGCATTCATTCTATTGAGGGAAGAGTGACCAGCGGTGTACTACAGGGCTCAATACTGAGACTAGTGCTCTTTGGTGTCTTCATAAGTGCCATTGCAGAAGTACTAGAAAGGAAGATATGCTTTTTGCAGATGATACAAAAATATGCAATAGGTTAGACACTCAGGAGGGGTGTAAAGAATGCATAGGGATCTTCAGAAACTTAAGGAGTGGTCAAGAGCATGTCAGTTGGGGTTTAATGCCAAAATGTGCAGTAATGCACCTGTTCATAGGAACACAGGAGCTAATAGGTTTGGGGGAGGTACTGAGAGTCATTAAACAGGAAAGAGACCTTGCGGTTATCATATCTGATGTCTTCAAAATGGCAGGGCAGTGTGACATAGAGTGAGTAGGGCGGGTGGGATGCTGGGGTGCATAGGAAGGGGTATCTCCAGCAGGAGGGGGGAGGTGATGTTGCCACTGTATTGGTCACTGAGAGATGCCACTTGGAGTACTTCACCCAGTTTTGGAGGCCACACCTCAGAAAGGACGTAGAAAGGGTGAAGGCAGCCCAGAGGAGGGTAACTAAAATGGTGCAGTGGTTGCATAAGAAGCCCTTGGAGGTGAGACTGTGGAATCTCAAAATGTACACCTTGGAAGAGAGGAGAACAAGAGATAACATCATTGATAGTGACCTGCAAGTGCCTCACAGGGGTAAACAGAGTGCTGGAGAGGAAACTCTTTAAAATGAGAAGAAGTTCCAGGACCTTGGGACCTGCAATAAAACTGGAGGGGGGAGTTTTGAAAAGGTAGGTGATGCCTGTAACAGATTGCTAGCAGAAGTGGTGGAGATGAAAACAGTGGGGAGCTTCAATCATTCATTGGATAGACATAGGGGTATATTAGAGTATAGGCATTGAGGTGGGACTCTGGATGCCAGTTAGAGACTGCAGAAGAAGAATCAGCATTTATATAGCGCTTTTCATACACAGTATCCCAAAGTGCTTTTACAAGCAATGCTAGACTAGTAGTGAAGTGACTGAATGTGTGGTGGCAGCCATATTGCACATCATCATCCACACACAGCCTGGATAATTGCATGAACCGGTTTATGGGAAGGGGAATGTCGGCCAGGACACCAGGAATGCTCCCTGCTCTTTGCAAGAGTGCCCTGCATTCTTTTACTTCCACCTGGACACCCACCAGCACAACATCAGGATGGGCAGAAGGGACCTCGGTTTAACATCTCATCTGAAGGACGGCACACCCCAGCAGTACAGCACCCCCCAATGCCGCACTCGGATGCCAGCAATTTCTAGGTGCAAGTCCAATCCCCGGGTGTGACGAGAACCCACGACCTTCTTGTCCAGAGGCGGATGTGCTACCAACTGAGCCACGCTGACACTGGCAGAGATAGAGTAGGCAGAGAACATCTGGGTAGACTGGGTGGGCCATGGGGTCCTTTTCTGCCAACAAATACTTTATGGCAGAATGTTCACCTCTACAGTCACGTATATGGAACTAAGTTTTCTGCTTTGTCTGTAACAGGTTAAACAGCAGATATTTCCCCGGCAAGCAGATAAAGATAGGAGGGAGATTTTTCGTGATTAGCAAACAAACACCAGTAATTAAAATGGTAAGTACTGCTGAACTTCAGTTTTTAACCGATGTACATGTGTATGTAGAGGATTATAAGGGCAAATAGCATTTAGCTGTTATTATTTTTTTAAATTTAAGGTAGTTTTATTTTTAGGGTCTAATTCAAGGTTTTAGTGAGCAACAGGTGGCCACAATGTTTGTGATGACAATCAGGGATGTTTGATCAGTGCTGATTTTATTGTGAAGAGGTAGCTGAGTTTTCATCCAGTGCTGTTATGCTGAGATGTATGAGTAAAGATGTCCCTCCGCCAATCAGATTTAACAATTTTTGAAACACATTTTATAACCATAAGTATTGCCCAGCCAAACACTTGACCTCCAACAAAGGAGGAAGGAAAATGCTAGATGGCATGGTAACGAGGTAGCATTCACAGGGTGCTCTGTAGAAAAAGTACAGTGGTGCCCAGCATCAGGTACCCTTGTGTCAATCAGTATCTTAATGAAGAACTATCAAGGATAGTCAAGGACATCACTTTGCACTTGCCTGCCTTCTTGCAATTTTCCCATTATCCACTATAGTGCACGGACTAAATGGCTTGTAGAGGCACAAATCTACACAGCACTGCTTCTGTACAATGTCAGTTACTGTCACTTTAACAACCTTGTAGATGAAAATGTGTGTTTTTAGCTGTATGCCGATGGGACAGCAACACCCCCACAGCAAAGCTCACACAATGAAACCCTGACAGCGATGGACATTGCGGCAATGGGGATTCCACAGTGACGGACTGTGCAGAGACAGGAGTAGGCACCTAACTCCACTGTCTGTGTGACGTGAAGTTAGTAATCTGAAGTAGGGGAGTGTGGAGGGCACAGCTGGTGTTAGATGAATGGATTAACAAAGGGACAGTGAGCGCATGCTCTCTGTACAGTACATAGGCCACACTCCCTGTACAGTACAGAGGATGCATGCCCCGTACTGTACAATGGATGCATACTCCTTGTATTTCCATATGGTGGCCAGCCAAAGAGGTGAGAGGAGGGCTGTGCTGGTCATTGTATGGTCTCCCATGGCAACAGTGCAAGGGGGCCACTAGATGCCAAGGAAAGTGTACATTGCTACATGGATGGGGATCAATGAGTGGGGAGTGCCACTAGGGTGCCAGGGAGATATTTTATGATACCAGGGCTGGTGATCTGAGGGCTGGGGAACCATTAAGCACCGGGGATGATGTAAATTGCACCAGAACTGGTGATAGGAAGGTGGGAGGACCAGTAGTATGTTCACTTAATGGGACGGGCAGTCAGAAAGCAGGTGGACCACCGAACACCAGGGGAATGTGTTATAACATATGGAATGGTGTTTGGAGGGTGGGGGAGACCACTGGATACCAGGAAAATATACTTTACCGGACAGTGATCAGAGGGTGGGGGGGGCCACTGGACACCAAGGATTACTTGATGTTATGGGATTGGACAATTGGGATGTGGGTGGAGCTGGTCACAGGGACGCAAACCTGCCACTGCTTACCATGCAAAAATTCCCACAATAAGCATGAAAATTTCCCCTTTCAGGAGGTACCATAGATATTGTGTGTGGAGTCACTATTCCCTGCAATGGTGAGATCCATGTTGGGACAGCTCTACTCTGCTTGAAGCTGTACCAACATGCCCCTGTATTCAGTCAGACAGCGCCAATGTGCTATCTGACTGAATGCAGTGTCCTCAGGATCATGGGCATTAAGCAAGCACAGCGCAAAACTTTGCACTACACTTTGCCCTTTTTTAAATATGGTGCCCCATTCCCCTATATCATAGATGGCAAAAATGAGAGGCAAAAATCTCTGTCCAATGTGTATTCTGGAAAGTTTATTTTGCACAATTCAAGTCAGCAAAAATGCCCAGAAAATTCTATTTTTTTCAGGATAGTTATACAGTGGCTGCAGCCAGGATGCAATACAGTAATCCTACTGTGTATCACAAAATGATACAGTTTATGGCAGGGAACAGTGTAATTCAATGGCAATTAAGACCTTTTGTCATGCAATGATTTGTGACATGTCATTTACTGCAAATTATTGCATTACATCATGACTGGCTCATATTGCACAATTCCCCTGAGCACCAGCTGCAATAAATAGTTTCTGAGCAAAATTAAAATAAGGGTCCCATCATCTCTTAGTTAGAACAATAGGGATAGACCTATGAGCATTTGAGATCAAACAGAACCTAGACTGCAAAAGTCCATAAATGCCAATCCCAAATAATACATAGCAGCAGTCTTTGTCCACAGTATACTTGTAGTCAGGCTTTTTCAGGATATTTAGGCATTGTACTATGACCACAACTTGGACTCCTTAACAATGAAAAACAAACATGCATAATTAACTAAATTATCTGGTTAAAAACACAATTTTAATTGCTTGTTTGAGATTTGCTTAATACAAAGGACAGTTTTTATGAATTCAAGACACATTTCTACTTAAATATTAAAGTGGTGTAAAAAAAAGCTGGCTAATGTTTAAGTGACACAATTTTCAGTTTATATAGTGCCAATATTATCTAGAGATGCAGTGAAGTAAAACTTCACCAGCGGGGCCACTTCACGTTAGTATTCTGCAACGCGGAGTGCCCATTTTAAATTCTCACTTCACCATTTCGCGTTGTAATTACAAGTTTGCATTGTGCACTCCACCTTATTCTGCTATAAGGCAGAGTGAAAATTCAGAGGCAGCCCACACACATATCACATGGCTTACACAGTGTAGGTCACATGCTTCAGGCAGGTGGGCAGGAGGTTACGGGCAAAAACTCTCTCAAATGTGGGCTGACTTACACGATTTGCACTGGGTGTGACAATGGCTTGGCTCTGTGAATGGCTGGGAGTGGGGTGTAGATGTGTGATGAAGAGGGGTGGACAGGTGACAAGTCCACAAATGAAGTTATTTTCCTCTTTTTATGTACAGGGGTTGATGTGCCACTTGCACTAGACATACTGCATTGACCACCACCACTGCTACTCTGACCACCACTTGACAAGACTTCTAAATCATAATCCTCCCCCTCATCATGCCTGTAGTAATCCTCTGGTGTTATTTCATCACTACTGCAGACATTCCTACTTGGTCTTACAGTCATGGAAGGTGATAACATGCTCAGTAAGGTTGATGATGAGGGTGAACACCCCACTATGGCATTAGCTGCCATCTAGTGTCGGGTCCACAGTGCCATGTGCCTGTTCTTAAGATGTGTATGCTGGCCTCCCATGCTAAGATGACACCCCTTTTTAACTCAACTCACACACGCATGACAAAGCTGGCAGATTGCAACTGAATCATCATTTGCATCTTGGACAAAAAAAATCCCAAACAAGGGATTGTGATCCCCTACTTTTAACATGTCCCTGATGCTGCGTATTGGACTCCAGTTTTTTAACCTCTGAAATGGGGGGTGTGCTACACAATTTTTCAGGTTGGATGTACTTGGACTCCAACCAACCACCACAACTACCTATGATTATTACTGGGTGATCATCATTATCATCAACAGGAACTGCTAAATCACAACTTTTTGGAGGAGGGGGAGATTTAATACCAAAATACCCAGACACAGCCACCATGACTTTTGTTTTCTCCGGTTCCCAACAGGGGTCACTGACATCATCATCATATTCATCAACATCATCCACATCCACATTTTCAGCTTGGATGCTATCACATGGAGAACATGTTCCAACTACAGCATCATCATCATCACCTGATATTTTTGCACCACACTTTGAATCATTGGATGGCAAAGGCATGACCTCAACAGTGCTGGAAGAAATGTGACATTGTGAGTTATCGTTGCAAGGATCAGAATCATCTTCAACTACCAAGGGGATGTTAATGGGGAGTATGACACATCATCTACACTGTCAGTCACAGCTTTAGACTCAACTATATTTTTTGAAACAGTTAGCTGGTCAGAAGTGGAACTTGAGGCAGCAATACTCATGCCAGCAGAAACTGCACTTCCACCACCAGCTGGGACATCATCTCCTTCAACTATGGGAGAAGCTACAGATTGCCCTGTAAAAAACATTGATGGAGAAATCCCTTTACTGACATCAGCTATGCACTTCTGCATACTACCACACCGATGGAGACTCTTGCTGGCAGCAGTGCCATGGCCAGAAAAAGCTTTGCTTGCAAGTCTCTTTGCAGGCATTCTGGGGGATCACCAAGAAAATTCTAAACAAATTAAAAATTTCTGAACTTTCAGTCTGAGGCCAGTGGTTGTAAAGCCAAGAACAACAACAACTGTGGCCATGTTGCATGCAAGTCGAGAGGCGTGTTGTTGTCCCACTGCACAACAGCTTCACTCTCATTGCTGCAGACCTTTTCTTAGATCTGGTGGCCACATTAGGGATGTGTGATGTCAGTGCCTACTGCTAGCTGATTGGGGAATGAGGGACGCACCTACTAATGCGTGCCCTGCATTCACCCAGAGTGACAGCACCTCCAAATCTGCTACTACCGCAAGATGTTGACTCATTCGAAAACACGAGCCAACATAAAAAGTGATGTAGAAGAGCATGATTCAGTTTAATCTATACTTGAACAGAAAGAGATATAGGTGTCCTGAGGAAGGGTTTGTCCAAAACATTACCAGGCTGTTCCATTGCATGAGAGCATGCAACGCAGCACATTTAGGATGACTTATCTGTTGGCAGTATCTCAGCAACATGATATGAAAACTATTTAATAAGGATTTACTTTTGCCACAAGCACTCTTAGTACAGCCTTCTGCACATTTTGAACAGCAAATACAGCCAGCATTCTTCATTCTTTATTACAGCATATAAGCCACTACATTTGAATACAGGGGGCCCACTATATGCAGGTGATTGGGAGGTAAATCTCATAATTTTGTATGGTAGTGAGTACTCTGCTGAATACTGAATTATTGCACTTAACCACTGTCTATTTACCCTGTAATTAAATTGTCCTTTAAAGATTTTCTTTAGATGGTTCATCAATAAGTACCAGACTTTCAGAACTTTCAATCTGTGGCATGGACCACCATTTGGTAACAAAAGTTATTGCATGTGTTAATGTGGGTATCTGAGCTTCGAAAATGCTTTAAAACTGCCTCCTATGAATTTTTAAATAATATTTGAGGTGGACAAAGTGGCCAAAATTTGCTCTGTGAAGCAATTCGAGAGAGTAATGATGAATCCGCAAAGTAATCTACAACGCGAAGTGGAGTACTTTGAGTCATAATGAGGAACACAAAGTCCATTGGTAACAATGACATCGTGTTACTCCGCCTTTCCCCAATCACTTCTGCACCAATTTTAATGCGAAGTACTTAGAAATCAATGTACTTCGCATTGCTTCACCTTGTTATTGAACTCTGAGGGGAAATGTATAGTGATTCGTGGGATTGCAGGTCACATGGGCTCTAGCTTGTTCTGCACAGCCTCCGTTCTGTGTAGTGTGTGTGTAGTGGTAGATGGAGACAGTTTCTTCTCAGAGCTCTGCAATTCAAATCCTCTAAAAGCTGTTAAAAAAAAAGCCTTTTTGAGCCATTTTTTTGCTCACAATTTAGTACATTGATTGTAGGAAACCCTCATGTGCTCATATCATCAAGTGTTTATTGCTTGCGTGTGAATTTTGAATGTTAATTGCATTGTGCTGGCACAGGGCAAATAACGTAGCACTGCACAATGTATTTGTGCAGCACTGGATATAGCACTGAGAACAGCACTGAACGCAAGAGGTAGCAATAGGTGGGGTAGGGCATCAGTGAAAGACAAAACACAGCAGCATAGATATCTAAAATAAGCTTTACTATATAAAATATGAAATACATGAGAAACAAAATAAGGGCACCCCCTGTACAAGGAAGGGGGGCAACAAAGGAAAAAAGGGGAACTGCCCACACAAAAAAGGAGGACAATTAAGGAAAAAAAGGGCAGCCACCTGTACAAGGAAAGGGGGAACAAAATTAAAAGGGCAGCCACCCATACAAGGAAGGGAGGAAACCAAGGAAGAAAGGGGAACTGCCCACACAAAAAAGGAGGACAATTAAGGAAAAAAAGGGCAACCACCTATTCAAGGAAGGGGGGCAACCAAGGAAGAAAACGTAATTGCCCATACACGGAAAGGAGGGGATAAAAGAAAAAAATGTACCCTCCTGTACAAGGAAGGGGGCAACAAAGAAAAAAAGAGGAACTGCCCATACAAGAAAAAGGGAGGACAACTGAGGAAAAAAGGGCAACCACCTGTACAAGGAAAGTGAGGGCAACTAATGAAAAAGGGAAATAATTCCTACAAGGAAGGGGCCAACTACATAAAAAAACTCTGGTCAAATCCACCACGGCTGCATAATGAAGTTAGTGAAGTTGTGTGGAATTGTTAAGGAGGTATGGAGAAACAACACAATGATTTGTAAGTAGTAAGATTTGTTTTAGTTTCTGTTCTAAGGAAGGCATACACATTATTAGGAAAATATATGGAGGTGTACATTTTAATGGAAGGAATAGGAAGCTTACAAAAGAACCCCAGAGCAAATGGCACTGATGTATGTGTTATCTAGGATGATACTGGCCAGACAGCCAAATTTTAAAGAAAACACAATTGCACATATCCCAATAATGCAACGCATCAAGGGAAACATATGCAAATCCTCATGATGGTACAGTTGGTAGCAGTACATGAAAAAGTAATGGCTGGCATATGTTCAGCCTTGGGAATATTTACAGTTTTTTTTTCCTTTTAAGAGAAACAGGGTTTTTGTCCATGAGGTGATGTAAGTTATATTTAAGCAATGTGTTGATGTCAGGAAGTCAGGTGTAATGATGATGGACTGTTAGAGAAAATGTGATATTAACTTTCAGAGGGGGTCACCTTTGATAAGGGTAAGGTAGTTATGCTTGTGATAATGGGAATATTAGGAAAGTACGAGGTCTACACAGAAGTGGAGTACAAATATGCACAGTTTCATAAGTACGTGCTCAAAGTGCAGGCAAATGTGATATGCAGGTTTGTTTTAGAAATAGGTAAAAATAGCGATACATGCAATTAATAGAAAGATAGACAATTACATAGACATATAGATAGAGAGAGACACACACACAGACAGACAGGCAGAATAGGAATGGCAGTGAAATACTGAAGTGATATCAACCCCACTGCAGGGACAGGCCCAGACACAAACATAACTGTCACAACCCAGCTGTATAAGCCAGGGTAACACTTGTGTGCAGTGGTATTGTAGATGTTTGGGTGCATTACACACTGTACAACAATCAGCAAATAACGCTGATGTGAGATATAGAATCACCCGGAGGCACCACCATATCCCAACAGCTGCTCCCCCCATACAAGGTACCACTCCTACACAGCCAGTGCAGGACAGCGGGCCCTGCAAAGACATAGTTGTGTCCAACTGTGTGCACACCCATGTACATTGGAATAATCATACTCTGGTCATGACTGTGTTGGTTATAAACTACCAACTACAGTATATATCACAATGCTGGTCATATATGGTAAAGTACATGCAATGCCCACCCTGCCGCTGACCCCATGCCTCATAAACCTGGCTCTGTTGAAATGCAATGGTGTGACATTCAGTGCATATAGCACTGGAGATGACACCACTGCAGGTAGACTGCCATGGGTGCTATATGACACACACTCATGACACAGTGGTGTACTGGTACAACATTGGCCCGTGCCTACATCACCTAGACCAATACAAATACATAGTCTTGAGCATGTGGCACGATAGACCTGACTGACAATAACAGATGTAACAACAAGGACTTTGAGCATTAAGGTCAACTTCTGGGTGCACCAGTTCAGAGGCACATGAGACTTGCCACTGCACCCAATTCAGGGAACTTATGTGGATGCATGTCTGCTAACTGACTCCACTGGGCCCCATCATGGCCTGGTTTGTCCTGTGGCTGGTCATGGTGGAACTGCTGCTCTTCTTGGGTCCTGGCCTGCCCCTGCTGGCACTGAGATCTGTTGAGGTGGACAAAGGAGACGTGGTCAATAGCATGCAGTGGAACACATTGCGCAGTGCAATAAACCCTAAACAATATTCACACCAATACGCTGGTACTGCACACTAGCTGCCATATGTGTATGGTGCAGATGGACAGTACTGTGCAAGGTCACATATTACCATTGTGAACAGCTGTGGTACCGCAGACAGACAGGTGTGTCATGGCCCAGTAGAAGTCAGCATGCTAAGTCCCACTGTTATAGGTATGGCCTAGAACAGTGTATAACAGCCTGTGTAGTGGCCATATCCAGCCATCCTCCTCACCCCTCTCCAGCATACCCATACATTGGGGCTACCATATTTCATGTTCTGTATTCTTGCAATTTTGTATTCACCTTTGCAGTAAAAACATTTGCTAACTGGCAGATTTGTTCCTGTGTTCCTTGCGCACCACGCATCTTTGGACTGTTTTGGTTTGTGGAGGTTGGCCACCTCGCTGATGGTGCTTGCAGATGACTATTTTGTTGGAGAGCAGAGGAGTTCTGTTTGTGTGTTTGGATGCATGGAGCACCAGGTCTCATACACCAGGGGCACAAGAAGCATACCTGTGCAACAGTAGGGGAGGACATGGTACCATAGGTGTAACACAATGGCCGGTACTAAAGTGGCATACCATGTGCAATATAATAGTACACCATGCATTACCAGGCATATGCATACAAGCACCCATGCCGCATAACATAGACAATATACACATAACAGATGATGGTCACACTCAAGTGCTGTTGGGTACACCTACAACCACAGCTACATGTAGAACACGTTACCTCCTCATGGGTTGTGCTTCATAATAGGCATTTACTTGTCTAATGTACCCTAACTGGCAAACAAAACCTAAATAAAATTAATACATACATTACATAAGTCATCCCCTGTGACACTGTAGCCATATCATTGTTGTAGCACACAACTGTCTTGCCATGGCAGGTGTATGTCTCAGAGATCACTGCATGTCCTGTAATATACAGGGTATTGGTAGACATCCATTGGGGTAGTGTTCCCGCACAGTAGCATTGTTAGCCTCAGGCTATACAATCGAGAAGTTCCCATAAAACAGAGGGGGAACAACAGGGACACAACGGTCCTGTGCAAGTCCCTCATGCCCATGACCACGGAGGTATATAACCCTAGAAACAGTACTGCACACAGGTCAACACTCAAAACATTAATAGACCTCTCTCTAAACATCTGGCCTGGGCACCATGCCACTCACCACCATCGCCCTCATGCAGGTGGTGATGTTTCCTCCTGTGATGGCACTGGTCACCTGTGCAGGTAAGACTGGTCCTGCTGGTGATCCTCCTACCCACAGATGCAAATATTTTCCTTCTTGGCCTGTCAGTCATCCCTCATCTAGCAACTGTCATCCTTGGCAACCACCAGTTCCAACAGCTTGGCAAGCTCAGCTGTGGTCCACTTGGTCTCCCTTTGTAGGACAGGCCTCCTCCTGTCTTCCATTGTTACTTGGTCTAGATTTTGGCAACAGCACTACAGTGCTAACAGCGGTGTCCTGGCTGTATGGCTATGTCCTTTCTGTTTGCGCAACACATTTTGCCATTAGCATTGCACTAGCATTGTTTTGTGCAGTGCAATGCATACTTTCAGTGGGTGGATCCTTCAACGCACAGCAGGCATGTGGTGGCACATGCAGTGTGCATATGCACAGCCTTGCACAAACCTGTGCAGTACCATTGTGCAACAGCATAGCATGTATGCCTGTGGAGTATGATGTAATTGTCCCTAATTTGTGATATCATGTCAGCACTGCATATAGATGCGACACTAGCGCAACCACAGCACTAGCACAATTCTGATAGCATTTGGAGCAAACCTGCAATATTCGGAGTATGCAAATGAGTTAATTTCACATTCTGAGGCCACATTCCACATTAGCATGTCATTACTGAAATGTAGTCATTCATTAGCATGCCTAATTGAGCCTGAAACATATAAAAGGAGCAAAATGCACCACCAGGATTCCACAGCAGAACTGCAGGCAACTAGAGGTAAGTGTTTTGTGGAATGGCCTGCAGTAAGGACACGGGTGTTTATGCTGTATTATGATTAGACTAATGCTGTATCTGCACATGTCCAGGTACAGCATAGGCAGGCAGCTAGATGTGTGTTTGACCCAGTCATGCAGGCACATTTTTGGGTCCTGGCCAGGGGGGAATGGGCCTGTACACCACTGTACCGTAACTCTATGCTCAGCTGTATGTATACAATGCTCAGTGCTGTCTGTCCCCTCTATTTCAAACAGGTAGAAAGACTGAGGCTGAATCCTTGTGCCAAAGAAAATGAATCTTTTCCAGTGAGGAGATTCTCACTGTTGCCCAGGCATATCTGAACCCTGAGGACCTAATCAGTAGAAAGAGAAGGAGCAGATCAGAGATTAGCAATGTAGTGGACATGATCACCGAGGCAGTGAATGCTGTGTGTGGCAGAGGGCAGTCCAAAGACAAGATGTAGAGGAGCGTGGGGGACCTGACAATGAAGAAAAAGGATACCATGTTCCAGGTGAGGGATGAGCAACAGGCCACAGGCAGTGGGCCCAGTACTGCAGTGTTTCTAGCCACTGTAAAGGCACTAATAGCATTAGAGGTGAACCCTGTACAGATGACTAGAAAACCAGGAGGTGGCTATGACAGGCAGGTTGGACTGTCTCAGCAGTACGAGTGATTGTATCAGACCCATCACATTGAGCCTGCGTGTACACATGCAACAGTGATGTTGTGCTGGGCATGCCTGATTGGAGGGTGGGGCTGGTGACATGGACCATGGCTGAACAAGCAAAATGTACAGTCACAGGGACACACCACAGATCCATGTTCTGCCTACATATCTTACTATAGCCCTATGCATACATCTAGCATGAGCTATGGTACACCATGCATGTTGGCCATCACTGCTGCATACCCTGTCTGTAATAGTGCACCTATGCACAGTGTTTGACGAGCACACAAGGATGCCCTGATATTGCCTACACCTCCCTGGTGGAGTCATGGTCAACTGTTACTCATTACGGTGCTTGCATCTCATATCATTTGTTTAATGAAATAGAATTGTGCCTATGCAGGTATATTTGGGTGGCACACACTGAACTAGTGTATCACATCTTCCTACCATATTTGCACGCATGCGTCATCAGGTACCTTCGCCTACTGAGGTCCCCTGTTGACAGCCTTATCAACATTGTAATTGTGCCACCAGGTCCCTGACCAGACTCTGACTGTTGGATGTGTTGCACAATGGGTGTAGTCTGCATGGTGTGATCCATTTATCTGGGTGGTGTGGTGGTCTGTAGTGTACTCATCTACAGTGCTGTGTGTTATCTCCTGTGTGATCACCTGTAATGGGTGTGGTGTGGTGTGTACACCACTGGTGGTGTATGGCCACTACACAGCATGGGTGGCATAGGCTGCAAGACACAGTGCACTGGATGTGCATTCTGCCAAATTTGAGCACAGGTATGTACTGTACATTAATATGCAAAGTTGTTCTTCTCATCTTTCATCGGCCCAGTCTATGGTGGAGGACACTTTCCAGAAGGATGGGCCAAGACCATCCCACTGTGTACTACTCCTGAGGGCCACCTATGCTGAGGCAGGAAGAGACCAGGAGAGCAAGGAGGATGTGAATGATGATGCATCTGAAGAGAAAGACAGCACATTTGTGCAAGAGTGGAGGACAGAGGTGACCAGCTTGGACCACAGGTGTTGGCATGCCACTGTCAGACCCCTGCAAATGGGGCCCAGCCATCTCCCCAGCACAGCCATTGCCATGCTACCCCAGGCCACTGCTCCTGGCAGAGCCACCATTGTACCACCCCAGAATCCCCCCACTGACACAGCCACCACCCTGCCTCACCCAGGCCAGTCCCACTAGCCCAGCCACTGCTGTTCCACCCCAGTCACAACAACATGCAACGCCGACTGTGGTGCAATCCTAGGCCACACACCAGCCAAGGGTGTAGCTTAATCCTTTTCCAGTGGTCAGTCTGTGACAACAGCATGAGGCAGCTACTACCCGACAGCTACTGCAGCCAGCCATTGGAACACAGAAGAGCATGCAGGAGGAACTGGCATGCATACATCACATACTGCACAACAACATGCAACATGTTGAGCAGTGTGCAGAGGCACACCATGTGGAGTACCTGGCAGGCATTCATGAACTGCAGCAGAACATGTCTACCAGCATCAATCACCTTTGTGCCACTGTGCAAGAGGCTACAGCCACAGTGACAGGCACCATGAGGGATGGCAAGAGCCTCAACTGATTCAGTGGGAGGAGTGTCACCCCACAGTGGACACACAGTGCTTGCACCCGGATGCCCTGGACACCCAGCATACCCCGGACACCCAGGACACCACACACCCCTGGCAATGGCCTGCTGTTTGGGGAGGTCAGTACCCTGTGAGGCCATTGCTGTGGGCAGTTAACACTGATCCAATGCCTGTCCCCCATTCCATGAATGACGAGCCCCCCCACCCTCCAGGATACAGTGCATTCATACCATCTGTATCCAAGGAGGTGCTAGGGGATGCCCCTAGGATGCATATTGCCCCCTCCACCTATCCCACATATGCCACCTCAGGCCCCCCTCACATTTCCCATGTTTCACCACCCCTTGCCTGACTGGCATTGCTTCCATTCTCCTCCCACTCATTTCTTTTCATCCCACTTTGAACCCCCCCCCCTTCCAGGATAGCAAGTCATTTCTTTTCATCCCACTTTGAATCCCTTCCCACCTGGATGGCATATTATTTCTTTTCTTTACCACTTTGAAACTCCCCTGCCTGGATGGCATGTTATTTCTTTTCATCTACTTTTGAATCCCCTTTGCCTGGATGGCATGTTACTTCTTTTCATCACTATTTGAAGCCCCTCAACCCCCACCGGGATGGCTACCAATTTCTTGATTCCTCTTTTGAGGAGGGTGGCATATTATTTCTTTTGAGACCCCCTTCACACTCCCCCACATGTACGGCCTTTTATTTCTGTTTCATGTATATTTTTTAGAGAAATAGTCTCCTGTGTGGTCTGTACTCACCATCTGGTCCAAATGTAACCCCTAGATGGCGCTATCCCAGGGGCTACTACCCCTGCCTGATTTGCCACTAACAGGTTGAGGGGCCTGGATCCAATGGCGGGTGCCTCCACCCAGAGGTCAGGGTTTGCAATAGTTAAACTAACTTGGTCACAGCCCTCTGGGACACTGCAACCCCCCTTTCTTCCCACTAGTGGCCCACACAATATATCAGAATTACCTTCACAGTATACACTTACCCCAGGTCTGGTTCCGGCACTGGGACCTCCTGTGAAATGAGATACAGTGCAACAATCACAGTACAGTACTTTAACATAGACAAATACCTCAGGTAGTATAACTTTGCTGAAACAAGCAGCTCTGATTTATTTAGGGGATATAACAAGGACAGGGGAAATCAGGTTAATTAGCTTATCACTCTAAAATCTACTCTATGGCTCTGTGCACAGGCCTATCCCTATCAGTTACTGTCCCTGGGTACCCAAGCCCTAGTGGCTAGTCCAAACTGTGGCAGCTGGTAGGGGCCCTTCACAGAGAAAAGAGAATTAAACAGTCAGCAGTACAGTATTTCCATTTGGATTTAATGTGGCAATTCAACAGAGAGCGACCCTGAATTAGTACTCACGACCTCCAAATAAGATAAGGTCCTTCAATGTCAGCAGGGCCTCACTTGAGGTACACAAACCTCTTCACACATCCATATAAAGAAAGCACTGTACCAGGCAGGCTGCATCTGTATCCCGATCGCAATTACTGCACAATACCCGGGAGAACACACAGCAGATTCAGTTCCTGACAGACCGAGTGCAATTTTCAGCAATTCCTCCAGTCTTCTACAGGGTGAGCCTGGTTTCTACTCTTCAGAGATCCTTTGATTCTTTTCACAGACGGATTCAGTCCTAACAAGCTGTTACACAAGCTGCAGACCGAACTCTGGGCCTTACACGTTTTTGACTAAAACTGCACACTGAAAAGCACAGGGCTCCTTCCTTCTTCACTGCCAAAGCTCAACTGAAACTCCAACCCGACAAAACCAGGCACTTCCTTTGAGTTCCTCCCAGTTCTTGACTGGATTGGCTGTCACTCACAATAGACTGCTGCTGTTGGTCCAAAAAGGCACTGAAGTCTAAACTACATCTCCCAGAGCCACTGCCCTTACAATCCTCTTGTGGCTGGCTCAGATTATGAGTCCAAGTTCTGATTCGTCAAGGCACCATTTTAGAGCTAGCTTACCCCACACTGATTGGTCCAGTTCAGCAGTTCAAAACTAGAATGGGAACTAGCAGACACAGTTCTGACTGCAAAGAAAGCAGGTTAGACAAACTGTAATTTCATTATTACTCTAAATAATTTCTGGCAAACAGTTACATCTTTCAGATAGGTTCCTTTGCACTCTAGTGACTGCAAAAATGAAGTGAATTGGCAGCAGCTCGGTGGTACTCAGAGAAGCACACAGTCCCCCCCATACAAACTAATTATGTCTGCAAGCAGACAGCTCTTAAAGAGACAGTACAGAGGCTCTAAAACACTCACTGATAAATGGCTTAAATGCCAAACACCATTCAGGCTTGGAGCATTCAAGCAAGCTCCTGGAAGTCTTTTGGAACTCCCATTTGCGGGGTTACACCCTTCCTGGCCTGGGAAAGCTTGGCGTCCGCGTAAGCAAGTACCATAAGTTTCAACTGCAACCATATACATTGCATTAGGCTCGCTATGTAATCATCAGTCAATATATCATTTTACCAAGAACACATTTCTGAAACATTGCAGTCGTCACTTCACACAGTATTACATACATTGTACCATAACTCAAGTTATTACCTCTTGTACATGAAACCTGAAGAGGGGCCCTTCCCTATCAGTTACCTTGGGGCTGGATGGGGCAAGGGCACCATACTTAGAGGGCAACACAAGTAACTTGGAGTTAGCACTGATGCTCAGTTTGGGCAATGAGCTCGGGGACACATACACTCCTTTATGGACAACATTGAGAGGCAAGTCCACAGGCCTCCCAAGTGAATCATAACTGAGGTGCACCACAGGCTTTAAGCTCGACCAGTCTTTCTAGGTGGGAACTGTCCATAGTCTCTGCACTCTGAGCCTCATTTTCAGCATTGTCCTCACTTGTCAGGGGAGTCTCCATGGGGGTAGAGAGGCTAGAACTTGGGGCACTTTCAGCTCCAGGAGTTACAGTTTCTGAGTCCACAACATTTGGCTCACATGGAGAGCTTTCGGACACTGGCAGTGGACTGTCAGGGCACTCAAAATACTCTTCTTGTTCTGGTGTATCACCAGTCTGCCCCAATCTATCATTTTCCTCCCCTGAAAGCTCAAACAGTTCAACCATGCACAATGATTCCATTTCATCTGATCTGATGCTTTGCACTTCACTTTCTGGGAGCATTGGCTCCAGGGATGAAGCTGGGGCTTAGACAGTCCAGAAGGCCCAGCTTCATCTCCAGTATTGACTAGGGATTGCCCCGAAACATTGACTCAGTTCAGTAAGAAGGATAGTATTCAAAGTCACTCACTTTCTTCCGATATGGACTGGACAGTCATGCTCAACTGGGACTTGTGGAGGGAAACACTTTAACTTTGCTTCTGTAGGTGCAGACTTTCTTGATCTTTTCTTAGCAGCAGCTCTAGTCACTGGTCCAGAGGGCATCTTCTAGGGCTCAGACTCAATTAAGATTTGTCAATGGGCAGTAAATGATTTCTATGCATTGTTTTTACATCTTTTGAATTATTCTCAGGCCTTACTTTGTACACTGGCAGATCATCTAGTTTGCCCACTACAATGTGAGGGAGATGGTGCCATCTGTCAGCAATCTTGTGCTTGCCATGCAGTCCCAGATTTCTTAGCAATACCCGATCTCCCTCCTGGAGTTCCTGTGCTTTCACCTTTATCATACCTTTCTTTGTTGGCCAGATTTCTTTTGGCAGCCATGGTTTGAGCCAGTTAGTGCGCATGAGTTAGCTGGGCCTTTTAACTTTTGCACATACTGTAAATAGTTGTCAGCTTGAACCCCATCAGGAGACCCCAAAACACACATCTACTGGTGAGTCAGCTTCTCTTCCAAACATCAGGCGGTAGGGGAGAATCAGTGGCATCACTTTTGGTGCAGTTATAAGCATGTACCAGGGTGCTAATTTGTTGGCTCCATCTAGGCTTGTCCTTTGGGTGCAGGGTGCCTAGCATATCTAGCAAAGTCGGTTGAAACGTTCAGGCTGTGGGTCCCCTGGGGTGGTAAGGAGTGGTTCTGGACTTTCGCACTCCCACAGAGAAAGCATCTCTTTGATCAGACGACTCTCAAAGTCTCCCTTGATCAGAATGGATTCTTTGTGGAGCCCCATAGTGAACAAAAAGTTTTCTACAAGTACTTTGGCCACATGGATGCTTTCTGGTCTTTGGTGGGAAAGCTTGGGCATATCTCGTGAAATGGTCAGTGACCACCAGCACATTACTGATATTTCTTTGATCTGACTCCAAACTCAGAAAATCAATACAGACCAGCTCCATGGGTGCACTGGTGGTGATGTTAACAAGGGGCAGCCCTCTGGGGCAAAGCTTTCCTCTGTAAGCAGCGACTACAAGTTCGAATGTGTTGCTCCACATCAGCCCCATCTTAGGCCAATAGAATCTGGATCTCACCAAGTCAAGTGTTCTGTCTATACCAGGTGCCCCATGTGGTTGTGCAAGGACCTCAGTACTGAGTCTCAGGCAGTGGCAGCACTAGTTGTTGTTTGTCTACTTGTCCCCCTCTGTCTACTGTTTCTCTGTATAACAGTTTATTGATCAGTTTCAACTTAGGACCTTCTTTGTATAACAGTGCAGTTCTCAAATCAGTGGGCGTGATTTAGACACATCCTTTCCTGCATAGAGGGCTTCTAAAGCTGCTTTGATCATGGGATCGTGGATTGAGCCACTTGAATACTGTCTTTGTCCAGCTGAGGCAGTGCACCAATGTCTATTGCAGAAAAGTGGCAATAAGCAGCAGGTATGCAATTCTCAGAGGGTCCCAAGCAATCCACCATGCAGTCCACTGCGTCTGTGGACATTTGTTCCTCCCTGTCAAACTTCGGCAGAGTGCCGAATGTCAGGTTCTGCCAATCGGACCCAATCATTCTGGGAACAGGCCTCCGGAGAGAGCATCAGCATCTATGTGGTTCAGACCTGCTCGGTATTCGAGAGCATAGTCATATGTAGATAATGCAGAAAGCCACCTATGGCCAGTGGCATCCAACTTAGCTGAGGTCTGCACATAGGTCAAAGGATTATTGTCAGTTTTACTAGTATTTTAGCCCCATACAAGTACTCATGGAATTGGTCAACAATAGCCCACTTCAAAGCTAGGAACTCTAACTTATGTACAGGATGTTCTTTTCGGATGGGGTCAGGCTTCTACTGGCAAAGGCCACTGGTCTCAGGCCATTCTCGTGCTCTTGGTACAACACAGCCCCAACCCTTGCAAGCTAGCATCAGTGTGCAGGACGAGGGTTTTCTTGGATCGGCATAGGCCAGCACTGGAGCATGGGTAAGTTGATATATGATCTCATGAAGCAGTCTCACAATCAGAGTCAAGCGGGCCCCAAATACTTCCTACTCGGATGAAATACACTCTTTCAGTCTTGAGGAGCTGACTTTTAGTATTTTGTGGGTTGGGGATACCCTTGAGTAAGGTTAAGTAAAGGCGGATCACTCTTGAATAGTCCTTGATGAAGCGCCGATAATAACCACAGAATCCCAGGAATCTTTGCAGTTCTTTTAGATTTTTGGTGCTGTGGCCAGGTGGTCAAGGCCTCAACTTTACTTGGGTCGGTCTCTATTCCCTCGGTGGATACTATGTGTCCCACATACTTTACTGATGTTTGAAAGAATTTTACACTTATCAATGGACAGTTTAAGGCCAAAGTCCTCCAGTCGGTCCAATACCTTAAATAATCTGCTCTCATGTTCCTCCAGTGAGCTGCCAAACACAATAACATCATCTAGGTATACCAGGCACTCTAGTAAGTTCATGTCCCCCACTGCACGCTCCATCAATCGTTGAAAAGTGGCTGGGGCACCTGAAATCCCTTGAGGCATCCTCATGAATTCATAGAAGCCAAGCGGACAGATAAAGGCCGTCTCTCTCACGGTCCTCTGGGGCCATCGGGATCTGGTAGTACCACTGCGGAGATCCAGCACAGAGAACCACTTGCTCCCGTTTAGGCAGTCCAAAGCATCCTGAATGCGGGGCATTGTGTACTGATCAGGATAGTCCGCCGGTTTACAGTGCGATAATCCACACATCCTTACTGTTCCATTCTTTTTCCTCACTACCACAATGGGGAAGCATAGGGCTTCTGGTTCTTGTATTACACAGCAGCTAACATCTCTTGCAGATGCCGTCTCCATCATCTATGTCAGCAGGTGCCAGGCGTCGAGACCTCTCACGAAATGGTTTTTCGTCATGCAGCCGGATATTGTGCTCAGCTCCTTGCACGCATCCTACATCCCATTCCCTTTAAAGAAAACACCTGGTCTCTCTGGGCAAGCTTCTCACTGATCCTCACTTTCCATTCAGCTGGCAGCGGGAGTCGCGAAATCAAACAAGTCAGGCGTTACTCTGTCATTCTTCCTTGAACTCTTGCTGCTGGGTAGCACTGCAGTGTCTGCACAATGCACTTAGCCAGGATGCAACCTCTATTCACTGAATGTCTCTTTCAGACACATTATGAACTTGGACCATTACCCTTCTGGCATAAGCATGGGCTCTAGCGGGCAAAATACTAGGCTTGACCAGCAGTCCTCTGGCAATTTTCCATCGCCTGGTGCATCCAACATTAATATTTTATTCTTAACATCCTTTCTGATACGGACCTCTCCTGTAAGGTACACAGGGCATTTGGCGCCAGGATCAGAGACTCAGGATCTTTCTTCCATACAATTCCGACCGGTTCCTCTGGTTCTGTTTTTCAGCATCTCTCTGTGCCTCATAGGCCTTCTTAATTAAAGCCGGAACTCTTAAAGCTCTACTAGTCTTTGACCCTGTTTTTCATAACACAACTGTGCCAGCCTTCCGAACATATGAGCATTTGTTCCAATCAACAAAGGGACACCATCATACAGTCCAGTGGGGGACACACTAAGGCTAGGGTCTCTACTTGTTCGGCCACTCCAGCCACGGAGGTGGGGAAAGACAGCCAAATTGATATACCGGAATAGGGTAGGCCTTCTCTTAACCCCCATACATGCAGTCCTTCTAATGGTTGTATGGGTACGTCTGACAAATGCTTCTGATACCAATCCTGGAACACAATTGTCACTTGGGAGCCACTGTCTAATACAGCTCTTGTAGACACTCCATTCACCTTTACAGTGGTCTCCATGGAGGGACCCACTATTCTGGACCAGTCTGGAGGCGGTAGTAGGGGCCTGGGCAACTGACCTTGCCACAAAGGGACGTGAATTAGCATTTTGGTGCCCTCACTGGGATCATGTCGTGCACCTCTTAACCACTGATTTGTTCTCCGAAGCTCTCCTTGTAGCCTATATGAAACTTTGTCAGTGTCTTTTGGGGACTGGCATTCCTTTCATGTGCCCATCTTTCCCAAAATTATAGCAAAACATACTTTCTGAGTTTGAGCTGGCGAGGCACCACACTGGGAGCCAGGGGGGTATTCTAACTGGAAACCTGGGTGCCATCTCTGTCTGCTGGCGTGATAAGCATTTGGAGACATCTCGTCAGTTTCTCCACTTCCATGGTCAAGGAATTGAGTTTGGAGCTGTTATCAGCAGGAGATACATGGGTGGGTACCCCCACCCCCATAGCAGATGCA
Source organism: Neoceratodus forsteri (assembly GCA_016271365.2). Taxonomy (NCBI): domain Eukaryota; kingdom Metazoa; phylum Chordata; order Ceratodontiformes; family Ceratodontidae; genus Neoceratodus; species Neoceratodus forsteri. The sequence goes on from CM057450.1 coordinate 1,647,493,109, forward strand.
GTCGGATATAGGTCAGGGCCCGTACTTGCAGGCGTGGCCTTCATAAAGGGACTGTTTTTGAATTCCCCGATCTCTCTCAACAGTTCGCCCCATTGTGGCATATCTTTTTCCTTGTCAGAGCACTCATTGACTGTCAACCTCTGCCCCTGAACTTCACTTGATGGGTCACCCTCAGTCACTCGGGTCATAGCCACAGCTGTTGGTGCAGGTACCTCCGAGGTCGCCTTTTCTCAACTCCTCAATTTCTCTCATTAACTCATCATAAGAGGTGGGGATTCCAGTCGATTTGCCAGGCGTAACTGAAGCAACAGCAGTTCTGAGAAGGGGCAGACTTAAGGATTCTGTCCAGTCTGGTTCGGTCCAGTTCAATCGCTGGCAAACTACCCTTTCTGAAGCATTCTTGCAACAATTTTCCAGCAGAGACATACACAGACAACAACTCCCTTGTTACTGTTGTGCATTTCTTACTCTCCACCATAGGTCCTCATCAGAATCTGGGCTCCCATACACATTCTCCAAGGCCTCAAGATAGGCCTGTGCAGTCGCTTCAGGGTTACTGGCCCGTTTAGCACGGATGGTAGCCAGGGCAGGACTCGAGGCCTCACTCAACCCTCTTACTCCAGCCTTCCGAGCATTGCCCATTCTAGCACTTGGGGTAACATAGTCCATCCAGGTCTCCCAGTCATCCTCCCCTTGGGGGTGGGAGGTGCCAGAGAAGATCCTCAACCCTCGTGAGGGTCGTGACTAATGGCAGGTGCAGAAATAGGAGTCTGCATTGGTTCAGCCACCATTCACGGGCACTGGAGCAGGAGAGGTGTTGGGGAGAACACCCCAGGTGGCAAGAATAGTTTCTTCAAGTCCTCCACAGTTTTTCCCTCCCAGCAACCATTCAGCAAATTTCTCCTCAAAAGTTTCAGATAGTGGTGGGGCTGATTCTTCCCGGGTCTTTACTGTCCTTAGTTATCACTCTCAAGCAGTGAGGGCTCCCTCTGGGGTAATGGTCTGTGGCACTTTGGAGCTATCTATGGGATCCTTAAACTCTACTAGGGCCAGGAAAGTGTGGGTGAGCAGATTAGCATTACGACCCACCAACACAGGGTTTTGTAAACCTTCCACCTTGAAGTACTCCTGCACAGTGTCCGTGTGATACCAGGGGATGTCCAGGATAAGCATAGCATTTTGGGGTCGATCTCCTCCCCAGTACACCACTCCACCAGCGGTGCACAGCCACTTCTGTCGGGGTACCCATTTTTTCTTAACAGTGGTTCGTAGAATATGGCCACTAGAGGACACACAATCCCAGCGGTGAGCCTCCAAGATGTAACCCCTAGATGGCGCTATCCCAGGGCTACTACCCTGCCTGATTTGCCACTAACAGGTTGAGGGGCCTGGATCCAATGGCGGGTGCCTCCACCCAGAGGTCAGGGTTGCAATAGTTAAACTAACTTGGTCACAGCCCTCTGGGACACTGCAACCCCTTTCTTCCCACTAGTGGCCCACACAATATATCAGAATTACCTTCACAGTATACACTTACCCCCAGGTCTGGTTCCGCACTGGGACCTCCTGTGAAATGAGATACAGTGCAACAATCACAGTACAGTACTTTAACATAGACAAATACCTCAGGCAGTATAACTTTGCTGAAACAAGCAGCTCTGATTTATTTAGGGATATAACAAGGACAGGGAAATCAGGTTAATTAGCTTATCACTAATAATCTACCTATGGCTCTGTGCACAGGCCTATCCCTATCAGTTACTGTCCCTGGGTACCCAAGCCCTAGTGGCTAGTCCAAACCAGTGGCAGCTGGTAGGGGCCCTTTCACACAAAGAAAAGGAGAATTAAACAGTCAGCAGTACAGTAATTCCATTTGGATTTAATGTGGCAATTCAACGAGGCGACCTGAATTAGTACTCACGACCTCCAAATAAGATAGGGTCCTTCAATGTCAGCAGGGCTCACTTGAGGTACACAAACCTCTTCACTCATCCATATAAAGAACACTATACCAGGCAGGCTGCATCTGTATCCCGATCGCAATTACTGCACAATACCGGGGAGACACACAGCAGATTCAGTTCCTGACAGACCGAGTGCAATTTTCAGCAATTCCTCCAGTCTTCTACAGGGTGAGCCTGGTTTCTACTCTTCAGAGATCCTTTGATTCTTTTCACAGGACAGTTCAGTCCTAACAAGCTGTTACACAAGCTGCAGACCGGAACTCTGGGCCTTACACGTTTTGACTAAAACTGCACACTGAAAAAGCACAGGGCTCCTTCCTTCTTCACTGCCAAAGCTCAACTGAAACTCCAACCCGACAAAACCGGGCACTTCCTTTGAGTTCCTCCCAGTTCTTGACTGGATTGGCTGTCACTGCAATAGACTGCTGCTGTTGGTCCAAAAAGGCACTGAAGTCTAAACTACATCTCCCAGAGTCACTGCCCATACAATCCTCTTGTGGCTGGCTCAGATTATGAGTCCAAGTTCTGATTCGTCCAAGGCACCATTTTAGAGCTAGCTACCCCACACTGATTGGTCCAGTTCAGCAGTTCAAAACTAGAATGGGGAACTAGCAGACACAGTTCTGACTGCAAAGAAAGCAGGTTAGACAAACTGTAATTTCATTATTACTCTAAATAATTTCTGGCAAACAGTTACATCTTTCAGATAGGTTCCTTTGCACTCTAGTGACTGCAAAATGAAGTGAATTGGCAGCAGCTCGAGTGGTCAGAGAAGCACACAGTCCCCCCATACAAACTAATTATGTCTGCAAGCAGACAGCTCTTAAAGAGACAGTACCAGAGGCTCTAAAAACACTCACTGATAAATGGCTTAAATGCCAAACACCATTCAGGCTTGGAGCATTCAAGCAAGCTCCTGGAAGTCTTTTGGGAACCCCCATTTGCAGGGGGGTTACACAAAGATGTCTGTGATGAGGTGGGCTCTGTTCACCTGTGAGCTTCTGGCCACCTTGGGGTCATGCCTATTGAGCTGCTCCTGCATGGCCTGGTCCTGTGGCTCTCCATCCACTGCTGGGGATTCCTCTGGGACTGTCAAGCTTATCCATGTTTGAGTGCCATGTTGTGTAGTATGCAACAAACAAGGAATATGACACAGGCCTTTTGAGGTGTATATTATAGGGCACCACCAGAAAGATCAAGGCACCTGAACAGATCATGAGCTTGAGAATATTGTGTAGTGATGTCTGCCACATTGTACCTGTCCTCTGCAATGGATGCAGGTCATAGGACAGGTTTGTGGAGCAGTGTCCCAGATGTCCCATTAAAACAGTGAGTGTAAAACAGCAAGGACAAAAACTACAATGGCAAAACAAAGATTGTTGTTTTGGTGACTTGGCATTGACAGCGCTTGCCACATCAGCGACTTACAGCTATCCCCCCCCCTCGAGTTGTGTCCCACCAGAGTTGGTTATGTATAGTAAGGGTGGCGGGGAGATGAAGCCCCCAGCTAAGTGGAGTGGGGGGTGCAGCCCCCCACAGAAAGTCACTGCACACTGTTTTTGCCATTTCAGCAATCACTGTTTTTTGTGCTATCACTGTATGTGGCCACGATGTTTTTACATCATGGTTTTTTTCTTCACCATTTTGCTCTCATTATTATCACATGGAACCATGCAGAGCCAGGGACACAGAGGTTATGCACTGTCCCCTGTGTAGGTTATGGATATGGGTTAGTGACATCATCTTTAAATATCGGGAGGGGGGAGAAGCCTTTGGGGTATACTCACCAACAAGGTGTCCACTAGAGATGTACCCACCTCTGAACTTCTGGCACAGGATGAAAATGTGCCAGATGATGGCATCATGGGCACTGCCAGGTAACTGTGCCAGGACCTTGATGATGCACCCTGTTACCTCACACACCACATGACAGTTAATGGAGTGGTACCCCTTCCTATTCACATAGGCTTCTTATCCATCACTGGTGGGTGACCGGATGGTAACTTGGCTGCAGTCAGTGGCACCAAGTACAGTTAGTAGGTCAATGAGCCCAAGTACAGTTAGGAGGGGCGTGACTCAATAAAACTACTGCATGGATGCTGTTCACTCTGCTGGTGTGGTGGGGAATACAATGAACTCCCCAGCATGGGCCAACAGGGCATCTAGGAACTAGCCCAACAGCTGCAAGGTGGCAGACTGTGGGATACCAGTGGTGTGCCCCACCAGTGACTGGAAGGTTGCCGTGATCAGAAAACACAGTGCAGCTGTCACCTTGAGCTCTACAGATATTGCATGGCTGTGCTTGGTGTCTGCGTGAAGCTGTTTATGCAGCAGCTTACCCAGCTGCATGATCGCAGGTCTGTTAAGCCTGTACCGGCTTTGTTCATCACTGAGGACTCTCAATATGATTCGTGGATGCTACAATCTGTTTGCAGCATCATGCCTCCAGGGCCTGTTCCTGTGCCTGGGGAAGGGGGGCATTGGCTCTCTCCTCATTTTGCATGACTGGCTGCATGAGGTACTCAATGTGAGCCATTTTGATTTCAGCTGTATGTGTGTGTGTATGTTCTGCTATGTCTTTCCCACCTATGGGGTTTGCCACAAGTTTAAAAGCTAGTGGAGTCAAAACAGGCGGATAGGAAAATATTTAAATTTTTTTAAGCGACAGTCCGTTGTAACTTTTTATTTCTGAAGTATTTTTATTTTTCCTTTTGCTCATTAGGAAGTCTTCTATGTGATAATATTGTGCTGGAACAGCTCTCAGCCTGGCAGCTGACATATTTATCTCTGTCCTCCACACTACATCATCAGTACTGTGATTTCACTGACAGTGACATCACAGGTGACTGGCACGATAGCCACTAAGTGGCTGTTCCTAAGCAGCTGTGATGTAACTGTCAGTAATAGTGCTATGCAAAAAAAAAAATTCTTTCAGCAGAATTTGCCTGAAAGTCAGACTTTCACTTCCACAAAAGTTCAGAATTCAAAATCATTTTGGCAACTTTCATGAAAATTCTGTCAGTCTCCCCTGTGCTGATCGCCAGCCTGATGTAAAAATTCCCTGGCATCTAGTGGTCTCCCCAACCCCCGCTGATCACTGTCCCCATATAATTTAAAATCCCCTGTTGTCTAGATGTCCCCACCTCCACTGATCTCCAAAAAGGAAGTTAAGTCCATCCATTCCCTGATGTCTAGCAGACCCCCTCCCTATATCCCTGATCCCCTGTAATAAAACAAAATAAATCCATTCCTTAATCCCTGCTGCCTAGTGGACCCTCCACCCCCACCCTGGCAGGTAGTGCCCCACAACCCCGCTCCCTCCCCCAACCCTGAGCCAGAGACTGATACAGCCTTCTGTCTCCTCTTGGTTTCCTGCCGACTGAGCTATCAATAATAAGCATGTGCTGCAAGCACAAGCTCATTCATTGATAGCTCAGTCTGGTCGCTGACTGAGGTGGAGAAAGGAGGGCTCTTCCAGTCACCAGCTCGGGGTCGCGGAGGGAAGGGGAATGTGGTGGAAGGCAGTAGCTGCTGGATGGGGGGTGGGGAAGAATGGACTACTTTTCTTTTATTACACTGGATCGGGGATATGGGGGGTTCACTAGACACCAGGGAATGGATGGACTTAACTATGACTTTTTTATTACAAGAGATCAGGGATGGGGGGGTTGCTAGACACCAGGGAAAGATTTTTTTTAACATCAGGCCAGCGGTCGGCTGGGGAGCCACTAGACACCAGGAAATTTTATATTACATGGGGGCTGGTGATTGGTGGGGGGAGACCACTAGACACCAGGGACTTTTATATTACATGGGTCAGCGATGGGCTTGGAGGGGGACCACTAGACACCAGGGAAATGTTACATTTTAATGGCCCAGTGATCAGATGAGGTGTGCCACTAGAAGAGGGCAAAAATTCACCCAAAACACATTTGGAAGATTTATGATCCACCAAAGGGGGACATTTGGAAAATTCCACAAAAGATGGTGAGCTTTTACGAAAGTTCCTCTCAGGCAGAATTCACAACTTTCCCCCAGCTCTAGTCAGTAAAGTCACAATGCTAATGATGCAATGGAAGGGACAGAGACAGATATCGCAGCTGCCAGGCAAAGTGCTGTCCCACACATTACACCTACTAACATCAAGTAAACAATCTTCTAATTGAACAAAGGGAAAAGAAAAGAAAAACTACCTCAGATATAAAAGGTAACGGCTGACTGATTTAAAAAATGAATATTAGTTTTGGGCAGTACACTTGCTCCTTAAGACTTGCTTTTTGTAGGTGGGAATTGTGCAGCACTGCTGAGCTGTGCTATTCCATTAACACAGTGCTGCATCATTGAATATCACACTGCGCATGATATACAGATCACCATGCCCCCATTTCAATGTTGCATAGATTAACTCTGTGCTACAGCAAATGACACATGCAGCACAATCCTTCCAATATAGGGAGCAAGTGCAAATACACGTGCAGCAGAAGCACAAACAATTTGCACCAAGTGCAAAGCTTTGACTATCTTGGCCCATGGGATTTTATTGCATGGTGGAATGGAACCTTATTTATCCCTTTCCAGTCTTACCTGTAGAGTCCCATCTGCTACCTGAGGTGCCTAAAACTAATCTAATCTCCAGGATCTACACCACCACCAAAGAATATGCTTTCAATGATTTGAACCACTCACAGGCTGTTTTAGGCACAAGCAAACCAAATGGCAGCTTGGGGCACCCGCCCAGAAAGGATGCACTGAACTACAAAGTATGAGCAGAAATCATCTTGAAATGCAAAAAGTGTTAATCTAAAAACCAAAATTGCTGTTATCACCCTTGTGTTCTTAGAATTTATATCACTTTTTGGATGTGGGATGGGGATGAAGGGAGGATGGGGGCAATGTGAAGCAGTGAAGGGGGCACCATGAGTAATTCTGCTTGTGGCACCATTAGGTTTAAAACTGGTCATGGAACCACTTAGGAGTAAGAAGAAACAAGATATACAACACACACCACTGATCAGTGGGTGCTCATTATAAATATTCCCCTCATAGGATCTGAATCCTCAAAAATGCTAAAAAATACATTATGACTAAAGCTATGTTGGGTTTGAGGCAGACGTGTTCTCTTTATCTTCAGATTATCCATCATCAAGTTCTGTCACATTTGCTTGTCTGAGGGATTTCAGTCCTTCCATTTGAAGAAAATTCATTTTTGGCAATGATTAGGCCCAACTGAATCAGATTTAATTGGTAGGGGTCAATATATATATATACTGTATATACATATATATATATATATATATATATATATATATATATATACACACAGTATATATATATATATACACAGTATATATATATACACAGTACTGCTGCTCAGTGTCAGTCCCCAGCACTATTAGGCAAGTCTCATTTTTCAGAGTAGCATCCATGTCAGCCTTGAGAATAGAGGGTATAGTTTCCTATATTTTTTTAGGCTGCAAATTACATGAACAATAAAGCAATGCAAAAGTAATACATTCCAAAATAGAAAAAAAGTTACAGAGTAGATGGAGTTTTAAGATATGCAGTATGACAAGTGGCAAACTGGGTAAATAGTGTGAGATGTGGATAGGGCATGACTTGGAATGTGAAGAGATAAGGAAGAAGAAAATATGTATCAACTGCTCAGTGGGTAGCACACTTGCCTTTGGGTGGACAGAAGATTGGAAAGTTGTGGGTTTCTGGCCCACACCACATACTTGAGACAATACCCATAACTGATCCTGTAGTGCCGTATGCGAGTGAAGCTTCTCTGTTGCGGTGCCATCCTGTAAATACTATGTTTATTTGTTTCTTAGTTCTATTGACAAGATAAGTAAACTGCACACTAAGTGGGCTTATTTTCAAGTACGACCTTGGAGGTCACGTGAGAGGTAATGCAATAAATGAAACAGTATAAACCATAAGCAATATGAATTCAGAGGTGATGGAAGAAAAGCACTGCAACCATGTGAAACACAAAACTGAAGTCAAGTATGTAACAATTAGCAAAGTTCAAATAGTCCAAAAATAAAGTGCAACAACAAATACAGTACATAGGAATTATGTACATGTACAACAGGACATTAAACTGGGGTAATTCTACCCATCTTTGGTCACTGTCCAGGTGGAAGTGAAAGAGCCTTCCTGTGGCACTTACTATATTAGTAGGTAAATTATTTTTTCCTTTTTTTTTTGACAGGGAATCTCAGAGCAATACAGAGCACAGTTAAATTCAAATACAAAACACTACTGAAAAAGAAAACAAGAAAAACAATCAAATTTGTTTCAAGATTTACAGAAATAAAATTGCCTTGGACCATGTTCCATTCTAATGATTTTTATCCCCCTCCCAGTCAAACCCCCTTCAGATGAGTGCCCCAGCCCTATCACCCAACCCCAGCTGGGACTTAACACAGCCCATCTTCTCTGAGGGCTTGCCCCCTCCTCACAGGTTCAGTGGGATTCCGCAAGCCCTGCTGTAGCCAGTTCAGGCAAGTGTACCCAGCTAGCTGGATGCAGGGCCTGTGAGAGCTCATAAGTATCCTGCCACCGACATTTTCCTGTTTTCCTCACCGGGAGGGCATGGAGCGTAATGATGTCAGAGCGCATGCCGCATGCTCCCATGTGATGTGCGCAGATATCTACCACGCCTCCTGATGTTCTGGCCCAGGCTGTCTTTCTCTCAGCTTCCACCAGGGGCCAGGCAAGCACCAGACTCTGCCCCTCACAGAGGATGAGAGCAGTCCTACAGATGATCAGTCCTTCTCCTCCTCTCGACCAGCCCTCCAGCACCGCGGGTTCACTTCTGAACCCTGTTCATCACAGTCGCATGCAGTAGCACTACTGCTGCACCGGCAGGCCGGCTTATTCCAATCTGATGATCTATAGAAAAAGAACAGAAAAAAAAAATCCTGTAACCGACTGAAACCCAAGTTACAGAAATTAAACCATCCAAGTGGTATGTTTCCATAATGTTTTACATCTATGAGTACGGGATTTTCCCAGTAGCCTGGCCAACATCCCCCCCCTCAATAAAACATGTCCACGTAACCTACTCCCAGGATACATCTGGAAATGAACCATTACAGCTTAGTTTGCCTTACATGGTTACAAATTGCAAATAAATACAAATAAATAAACATATACCCATGACTGGTATTGAATAAATAGAGGGTGTCATTTAGCATTTCTATTAAGTCCTCCCTTTTTACGAATACTAACTTCATCACCTACAGTTTATGAAGAAAAAAAAAGCAGACTGTCTAGACCAAAGCTGAAAGAAGGGTAGTACAAAGCTGATGAAATTCATGGCTAATGTATAACTTGTTTAGACTGGAAAGAAGTCTAACAGGCATGATGAAAAGGTGATTTATAAAATGTTTCTTCAGGCATGTTTTATTATTAATATTACTGCTAATTAGGGATGAGCAAATAAGATTGTTTTGCTTCTGACAGGTCAGAAGGGACTTGGTGAAGGAAATAAAGACAGAATGATACCATAGCATAAACTAAACTACTTACAAAGTTTTCTAAAACATATTGATTTAACATTAACAAAACAGAAAGAAGTGGTTACAGCACTTGCCCCTCCTTATCCCATTCCAAATAAAAAAAAAATGCTCTCATGTTTTGCAACTAAAACAGGATCATGTCTGGCAACTTCTAAGCTTTTATAATTTATTTTAGCATTTGTTCAACAGTTATATGCTTCATCTGCTTTAAGATAAATGAGCTCTTGTTTGAAAAAAAACTAATAAATTGCATTTTCCATAGAGGTACAATGTTCCATTAATTAAATATTCAAACAGAGGCAACAGCAAGGAGTTTCTAATTAAATACTTACAACTTTCAGTAATCAGTCTCGGTTATGGTGTTACATTAAAATTGCCTTTAGGGTGCATACCTCATATATTCCATTGAGTTTTCATTTATTTTAAGCACTTTAGGGTATTTTTCTGAAGTCATGTTGTCAGTGGTGGCTTTTGCATTTCTGAGGTTGGGAATTCAGCGTAACCATTTTGAAAACCTTCATTTACAGCAGGCTGTTCAGTTCTGGCTTTAGCATTTTGTGAAGTCTGGCACAGAAGAAAATGTGTTAGGCAGATTCAACAACCATCAGGCAGGTGAATGCTATGGCCTCATTTAGGTGTGGTGTAGATGCTATTATAGGAGTTGTGCAGATGCACAGTATGTGTTCTGTGGACCTCTGTGATTGCTTCATAGTGTGAGCTCATGTTTTACCCTCTTCAAGGCAATACTGTCAAAAACTTGTCTGAATCTTGTCAATTCAACATATACCCAGTTCTGGCTCAGATGATCATTACAGCAAAATTCAGCCAGGCTGAATCTCAAGCTCAGTCTGTCACTCATACCTGCATATCCTCAGTAAATCTATTATTGCTGGAATAATCCAGAACTGGTGTAGTTAGTGAGCATATTGATTACTGACATAAGGATATTTTTGCATGAGGGCTTAATAGGCCTATTATACTTGGAGACTTCTTGCAATATAGTGCTATTCAAAATGGCTAAGATTTGAATAACAACAGATAACACTGATTATTAAATGGCATTGGAAAATCCACAAACATGGTTGGCCGAAGCATATCACATGACCGTAGATTAAATCTCTATAAACACATGGTCAGGAGCCGAATTTCATTAGTATCCCCAAAAAACCTACTTAGAGTCATTTGATTAGTGTAGTAAGCCCCTCCAGGGTGTGCCTCATAGGATTTTAATGCACCTCCCAGGAGCATAAGGACACTCAGCCTTTGGCCTCATGGTTTACTACACTGCTGGGTCATACATTAAATAAGCAGTAAGACAAGATGAGGTGTGGGTTATTGACTATTAGGAGCATTCCCCTGGTGTGTTGTGAGGCATGAGGTACAGTATTTATGCCGAGTGCCTCAGTACCTGAAAAGCGCCCTTAACAGGAAAATATCTACATCTCCAAGTGTCTTATTGCACTTATAAAATGGATCCCAGAAGTAAATATTTTAAAAATTAAAAATGATTTAAAACATTAAATTTTTTTTTTTTATTTATTTTAAAGTAAATAGTTCACCTAGTCTGCAATTGTATTGTATAGTATAAGCAGTGTAGAAGTCTTGTTTTGCTAAAGCACTTTTATTGTGGTCATCCTGGTTAGCTTGCCACTCTCCTTCACCCATACACACACACACACACACACACACACACACACACACACACACACACACACACACACACACACAAACACCCTGTATGTACAATGTGGTTAATGTACCTTCTGTCACACTACACACACACACACACACACACACACACAGCTATGTGAAGTGATTGTGGTTATGATACCCCCCCTACACACACACACATATACACACATATACTGTATTGCACTCCTTCCACACACTCTGTGAACTGTTAGGCAGAGGAGCTTTTGGCTTTACTTTATTTTTAGGCTGCATGACATGAGTCTCATAGACTCAGTAGCATACTTTTTGGGGGTAGAGTAAAGCAAACAACCCATGCTTTTTTTGGCCATTTTGGTTTTTAATGATTTGTGGTTATGTTACAATTGAGGGTGGCCAGGCAGATGTGTGTGCCTTAGTGAGAGACCACCACCATCCTAATGAAGTGGTGGAAGTGTGTTACAGCTGATGGCATGGAGTTAGAGGCCTAAAACAATAAAAAGTGAAGATAATAAAGTAAGAAGTGTACAGTATACAGATTTATATTTGTATTTAAATTAGGATGTGTGCAGTAGGGGTGGGTGGGTTGGGGAGCTATAGATGTGAGGACATTTTTTTTAAACTTATGGTATGTGGGAGGCAGGATTGGTTGTTCTTCTGTGTGAATAGGGGAAAATTAAGTTTTGATTTTGTTTGTTCTTTATGACTAGTGGATTCTATTTGGATTCTGTCTTGGCCCACAGTGCAATACCACTTTGTAATGAAGTTACCCTCTTGTATAATGTTGAAGAGTAACATACATAGGACATACCAGTAGGACCCTATATTTGACCATCTCAACCACTAACTAGTTCAGTACTCCTCCACATTTCATATTACCTCATGTTCCACCTATCCTATTTTTTACCCAGCATGGTTTTGCTTCACCACTATCCCTAGGTTGCCATGTTTTCTGACCAGTCTTCTGTGTGGGACTGAGTGCCAGGCTAACATGGAATGCTTCTGATGAGCAACTGTGCTAGGGCCATCTGGTCAGCAGTGTCTTTTTATGTCTGCTTCTGTGGCAGTGGACAAATGTGTAGCAGCCAGGGATGGCTTGCGTGTGCACTTAAGGACTGCCACCATCTTCTGCAGTTTGTTGTATGGGGAACACTCCATGACTTTACCTCCCCCACAGACATGGTGGTTAATGTTTTCACTTGCAGTATGAATGATCAGAGAATCCAAGTATACATGTTAATGAAATGATTGCCTTGACTTCAATGTACCTCATTTACAGTCCAATAATGCAATTATACATGTGTCAGCAAAGACAGCATATATCCTTTTGTAAAAGTGGGCCCCACAGCATTATCAACATTCATATGAAAATAATGAAATACAAGATGAACTGTGTCAAAAAGTATGTTTTCCAATGTCTTCAGACTCCAAGCAATGTCAGCAGGTCTTTAAACAGAAGCTGATCCTGACACTATCATACATTCCAGGCAGGATACCCATACTAAGGAGCTGCCTACTTTAGTAGCTAATTAATCCATATGTAAATTTTGAGGTACACCATAAGAAGAAATATTGCTGTAGAAAGCTCAACTCCTAACTTGCATGTATGAGCCAAGTGTCCACTGAGCCCTGCAGCACCATCCCCAAAATAAGCTCATGATGTCATCGAAACATAGAAACATAGACTTTGATGGCAGATAAGAACCGCTTGGCCAGTCTGCCCATTTCCCTACCTACAGGATAAGCTGCAGATCCTAGTTAACCAGCAGCCTACTTCTTCCTACCCCCCCACCAGAATTGTCTTATGTCTGTCCCATGCAATCTTGAATTCCCACACTGTTTTTGACTAGACAGCCTCCACAGGAAGGCTGTTCCATGCATCAACCACCCTCTTTGAGAAAAAAAATACTTCCTCACATTGCTCCTGAGCCATCCTGCCCTGTGTCTTCAAATTGTGCCCCATTGTTCTTGCACATCTCTTTTTCTGAATGATGATACCTTCTTGGACTTTGTTGATTCCCTTGAGGTACTTGAAAGTTTCTATCATGTCCTCCCTCTCCCTCCTTTTCTTGAGGGTATACATATCAAGCTCCTTTTGTCTCTCTTTGTATGGCTTCTGGTGCAGACCTGCACTATTTTAGTTGCTATTAGAACTATTTCCATCCTGTCTATGTACTTGTGGAGATGGGATCTCCAGAACTGCATGCAGTATTCCAGACGGGGTCTCACCAACTGTCTGTACAGAGGGATAACAACTTCCTGTTTTCTACTGGTGATGCCTCTTCCTATACATCTCAGTATCCCCCCAGGCCTCCTTACAGCCTTCTCACATTGCTTGCTTACCTTTAGGTCATCTGATATGACTGCACCCAGGTCCCTTTCCATTTTTATTGTTGTTAGTACCCCCCTCCCCACATTGTGTACTCTTCCCCTTGGTTTTTATTACCCAGGTGCATTGCTTTGCACTTCTTTGCACTGAATCTAAGCTGCCATATGTTTGACCGTTCGTCCAACCTTGCCAGGTCCCTTCTCATCCTTTCCACCCCCCTTGCGTATCAACCCTGTTGCAGATCTTTGTGTTGTCTGCAAAGAGGCATACTTTTCCTTCCAGTCCCTCCACAACGTCACTTATAAAGACATTAAAAAGGACTGGACTCAGTACTGACCCCTGCAGTACCCGCAAGTAACCCCCTTTCTTAAGAGTTTACTATTATCCTTTGCGTCCTGTTGTCCAGACAATTTTTTAACCAGGCTACCACCTTTGGACCCACTCCCAGGCTGGTTAATTTGTTTATTAATCTTTTGTGTGGGACTGTGTCAAATGCATTGCTAAAGTCTACGTAGGCCATGTTCACAGCCCCTCCGTGGTCTACTACTTTGGTCACCCAGTCAAAGAAATCTATTAGATTTGTCTGATATGACCTTCCCACTGTGAATCCATGCTGCCTTGGGTCCAGTGTCCCTCTGGCCTCTAGGTACTCAACAATTCTTTCTTTCAGAAGTGATTCCATCTATTTCCTTACCACTGAGGTCAAACTAGCAGGTCTGTAGTTTCCTGTCTCTGCTTTGCTCCCACTTTTGTGATGAGGAATCACATCCTCCCTCTTCCAGTCCTTAGGTACCACACCATCCTCCCATGCTTTGTTAAAAAGCAATCACAGAGGCACAAAAGACTCACCATTGAAGAAGGAATAGAATAGCTCTCCTACACTCCCTGGCTGCTGGAGGTTTGTCTGTGAGCAAGTAAGAAGGAGACAGTAATCCCACCTGACAGTGACTTTTCAACAGCGAGATCCCCTACAGCTACTACAGTGCCATGTCACTGTAGGGAACCGCTGGAACACAGCACGATCTGTCGGGGTCCTGCACCCTCCCTTAAATCAGCTCTGCCTCAGAGCTGATAATCCTAAGTGGGGGGGTGCAGGGGGCACAGACCCCTGCGTGAGGGGTGAGGGGTTGAAGCCCAGAAGAAACCACTCAGTTTCCTTTGAAATTTGCAGCTGACTGCAAAATGTAGTCGACCTGCTGGTTTCACTGTCTGGTCATTCGACAAAAAAGTTTGTTGACGACCAGTCATGGATCTGAAGGAGACTACTCTGGAATACAGGAACTTCCTGTCCCAGAACAGGAATGCCAGGAGCTGTATGAGCATAAAGGAAATAGTAAAGTTGGGAGAAAAATCAAAAAAACAAACAAACAAAAAACAAAGTAAATGGAGCGAGAAAAGAGTAGGCATACAAAACAACAGTTGAGGGGCCACAAATAACACATGATGGAAGAGGTGCAATGCAGTGGCTGTGGAGCAGCAGTATTCCGGGAGATGTTTTGGAGGATGTGGTGTTGTCCCATCTGCAGGCACCTCTATGGGCTGAGGGAGGAGGTTGCTCATCTCATGGCTGAGATGATCAGGATTTTGGGGACCTCTTCTCCCACCCAGGGACCACCAGGGCCACCTCTGCTGCCTCAGAGGTTGCCAAGAAAGAGGAGCGGATGGACCATGGTGTGTTCAGGGAGGATAAGGGTGGTGAGGCAGAGGTGCATCCCTCCAGTTGTACCTCTCCACAACTCAGACGCCATTCTGGAAAAGCGTGGTTCCTCTATGGAGGCACTTGCAGTGGAGACTAAGCAGGATGCTGGAAACCTCCATGAAGAAGACCGATAGGAGGGTGGCACAGGCCCCCATAGGGGAAGGAAACAACTTCTGTGGGGTAGAACTAGGGGAGGGAGGGGAGAGGGAGGTAAGGTGCCTGCCAGATACCATGGCTTGGAGGAACAGGGAGCGAATCCTCAGGATCATGGGAGCAACTACACAGGGGAGGGAGCTGGACATCATTGTCAACCTAGGGACAAATGACCTGGTTGGGAATGGGATCATAGCAGTGCAGGAGGAGTTTGTGGAGTCGGGGAGGGGCCTTAGACAAGTAGCATGCACGGTAACCTTCTCGGAGGTGCTTCCTTTCCATGGCATGGGTGATGCTCAGGTGCTCTGCACCATGAGATTCAATCAGTGTTTGAAAAACTGCTGCAGAGCTCAGGGTTTTGGCTTCATTGGGGACTGGGGGTCCACCAGGAGGGATACAGACCTATACTGGCATGATGGTCTGCATCTGTCCAGGAGAGGAACCAGGATCCTAGATGATAGGTTTAAGTGCTTCATTGGCAAGCATTTAAGCTAGCCAAGGGGGGGCACTAAAAAGGAGTAGGGGAAATCCCAGCCTCTCACCCAACTTGACTCAAACATGACAGAAAGTAGTGAACAATGCTACAGGCACTTCACGTGGATAGTAATAGTAGTAATAAGGTAGGGTTCTGTTTAAATATATTTACAGTAACTTGCTGGCTTTTCTAAATTACATGTATGGGGCAACTATATAATATACAGAGCCCCTGCACTCCTGTTCCCTACTTCATGTCATCATCAAGCTTAGTTTAGGGGTATCAATACACTACTTGATGGCCACTTGGCTCATACATGGAATTTCTGAGACAGACATTCTGAGATCAATATTTCTGTTTATGATGCACCTCAAAATGTAACATATGGATAAATTCGCTCCTTGGGCAGGCAACTCCTTGGTATGGATTGCCTGCTCAGAGCATGTCAGCAGCTCTTAAAGTGCCAGCAGTGTAAAAATAGTTCACAGATTTGATTGACCTTGTCCTATGCTTGCTAAGACAGTTATGTGAATATCATTTTAATTTTCTTTTTCACAGCTAACTGAGCCTGCCCAAGAACCACTAGTTGGACCAGATCCAAGTGACAAGAGCAGGCCTATGACTCAACATGCAGTCAACAGGATGTACAAACTTAAAAAGGCATTGTTCAAGATGGTCACTGAGGAGGAATGGAAAAAGAAAGATATGCAAGATACCAGCTAGCAGAATGAGGAGGGTAGTGGTGGTCCCTCCATGCCCAGAGTTCCAGTCACTACACTAGAGATGCAGCGAAGTAAAATTTCACCTGCGAAGTGATCACGAAATGGCCACTTCGCATTAGTTTTCCAATATACAGAGTGCCCATTTTAAACCCTCATTTCACCACTTTGCACTGTAATTATGACTTCATGTTATGAGCTCCACCTTATTCCACTTTAAGGCACAGTGAGAATTCACAGGCAGCCCACACACATCACATGGCTTACACAGTGTAGGTCACATGCTTCAGGAAGGCAGGCAGGAGGTTATGGGCAAAAACACTCTCCAGCGTGGGCTGACTTATACAATTTGTACAGGGTGTGACAAATGGCTTGGTTCTACGAGTGGCTGGGGGTGGGGTGTGGATGTGTGATGACGAGGGGTGCACAGGTATAAAGTCCACAAATGAAGTTATTTTCCCCATTTTAGATACGGGGTTTGATGTACCACTTGCACTAAACATACTGCATTGACCACCACCACAACCACTACTACTCGGACCATCACTTGACAAGATTTCTAAATCATAATCCTCCCCCTCATCCTGTCTATAGTGATCCTCTGGTAATTATTTCATCGCTACTGCAGACATTCCTACTCATGGATAGGGATAACATGCTCAGTAAGGTTGATGATGAGAGTGAATGCCCCAAATGGCTTTAGCTGCCATCTGGTGCCGGGTCCACAGTGCCATGTGCCTGTTCTTAAGATGTGTATGCTGGTCACCTATGCCCAGATGACTCTCCTTTTTACTTTGACTCATTCACACATGGCAAAGCTGGCAGAATGCAACTGACTCATCAGTTGCAACTTGGGCAAAAAAATCCCAAACAATGGATTGTGATTCCCTACTTTTAACATGTCCCTGATGCTGTTTATTGGATTCCAGTTTTTTAACCCCTGAAATGGGGGGTGTGCTACATGATTTTTCAGACTGGACACACTTGGACTCCAACTGACCACCACGACTACCTATGATTATTACTGGGTGATCATCATTATCATCAACAGGAACTGCTAAATCACAACCTTTTGAGGAGGGCGGATTTAACACCAACAGACCCAGACACAGCCACCTTGACTTTCTTTTTCTCCGGCTTCCAACAAGGGTCGCTGACATCATTATCATATTCATCATCATCATCCACATCCACATTTTCAGCTTGGATGCTGTCACATGGAGAACATGTTCCAACAAGAGCAGCATCACCATCATCATCATCATTACCTGATATTTTTGCACCAGACTTTGAATCATTGGATGGCAAAGGCATGACTTCAACAGCGCTGGAAGAAATGTGACATTGTGAGTTATCGTTGCCAGGATCAGAATAATGTTCAACTACCATGGGGATGTTAATGGGGAGTATGACATCATCTGCACTGTCAGTCACAACTTTAGACTCGACAATATTTCTTCAAACAGTTAACCAGTCAGAAATGGAACTTGAGCCAGCAATACTCCTCATCCCAGCATAAACTGCACTAACACCACCAGCTGGGACAACATCATCTCTTCCAACTATGAGAGAAGCTACAGATTGCACTGTAAAAAACATTGATGGAGAAATCCCTTTACTGACATCAGCTATGCACTTCTTCGTACTACCATGCCCACAGACAGTCTTACCACTTGCAGCAGTGTCATGGCCAGAAATAGCTTTGCTTGCATGTCTCTTTGCAGGCATTTTGGGGATCACCAAGAAAATTCTAAATAAATTTAGATTACTGAACTTTCAGTCTAAGCCGGTGGATGTGAAGCCAAAAAAAACAACTGTGGCTTTCAGATGGAGATTGAGCACTAAACAGATGCAAAAGCACAGACAGATTAAGATTGCACTGCGCAATCAAGAAGTGATGCAGACGAGAGACCACGTGATGCAGCGCTCGGAGTAACAGATCCTCGAGACTGCTCCCATCACCCATCATCAAATTAGAGCCCCAACTCACTAATTTTCAACTTTCCAACTCTTCTTTGGTGCATATTACTGCTGGGACCAAGAAAGAAAGAACTGGTTTCCAGAATGGAAGCAGAGATGCATCTCGCCTTGCCAAAACATACTCCTCCAGTCTCCCCAGAGAAGATGAGCAAGTGCTCTAAGGCCCAACAGGAGCTTAGCGGTAAGCTAATTACTACTACTACCACTCCATCTAAGGCCTCTGAAATGGCTCCCCTTATGCTCAAGTGATTCCTTCTGGAGTTCAACCCATTCTGAGAGGACTTAAAATTTTTAACTGCTGAAGTCAAATAAATGGCATCTGCGCTCGAAGATCTCTCCACAAAGATGGCAGACAACAACACAGGCCTTATTTCCCTGGAGAAGAGAGTGGATCGAATTAATAATGATGCTGTAGACAACAGGCAAAGGATCAAAAAGCTGGAGTCTAAACTAGAAGATTTAGAGGGGAAGAGTCGCAGAAATAATGTAATCATTATTGGTATTCCGGAGAAAGAAAAAGAGACTAATACAATCCTTTTTATACAAAAACTGATAGAAAAGCTAGCAGGCCTTTCACCTTTTGGAGCAGCATATAATATAGAATGGGCCCATAGAGCCCTTAGACCAATACCACCACCTGGTTCTACACCTCGGCCTCTCATCTTCAAATTCCTGAATTTCCAGGAGAAGCAATTTTTCTTGGGCAAAATTAGAGAGCTACAGAAAATTCAATGGCAGGGAACCAGAATACGAATTATGCAGGACCTACCAGCTACTGTGAGGCAGTGCCGTACTCAGTTTCATCTGATAGTCTCCAAGCTAATCACCGCAGGAATAAAGTTTAAAATGGGCTATCCAGCTCGACTGCAAGTATTGCTAGTAGGATCTTGGTCTACCTTTGAGGATACTGACTCAACTCAAACCGCCCTCCACCAAGCTTTACCCAACCTATTTCACAATCGCTGATAGAAGACTGGTGACAAAGCTGGTTATTTAATCATAGAAATACAGAGTAGAATATTGATTGACTTTTGACTGTCCCACTCTGAAGGAAGAGATCGCCTGATTAACCCTCCCTTGTTGTTTGTTTGTTTGAGTATAAGCCATTAAGAACTGGATATAAATGTGCTGAGCATATCAAAATGAAGGAACTGTTGCAGATAGGCAGGTGTTCTGAGACAACTTGTGAATGTAACCTGAAGCCTTTACATTTATCTTAACTCTTGTTGCCTATCAGAGACATGAGACTTGATTATTAAGGACAGAGTATAGACACTTGGTTTCATTTTACTTGTTTTGCTACGCGAAAACCGCATTTTAAAGGTCTTTTACATGAGAACAGTGTATACGAATTGCAGTTAATCACCACTAGAGGGACCACTTGCATCAGGCTGCAGAAAACATCATAACTCTGCTGACATTGGTTCAGAGTTGCAGCACCGAATTTCAGTTGGCCTATCCAAACAGGGCACTTTTTCTGATAGACTTGAGTATCTATTATTATCTCAATCATTTATGCATTTTTAGAATATATTTTCAGGATCCTTGTTAAAGTTGTTAACTGTTCTTGCTGTTGCTATTAGTATTGCTCCTGTAGAAAGTTATAGGTTAGGAAAACAGGAGATTCAATCTCTACCCCCGCTATAGTGGAGGAAGGAAAAGAGAAACAAATGGGTCCTAATTATTTAGAGACAAGCTTTACTCAATGGCCTGTCACAGTTTTCAATGAATCAAACTGGGGCACATCTGTTCTTATTGTTTTTATAGGGATGGGTGATGGATTGTAGATTAAGAGGAGGTAGAAAGGCAGTACTGTACAACGTTGTACAAATAGAATGGGGGGTGGGGGCTGGGTTTTTGTTAAGTCTTGTGAAGGTATTATGGTTACTTCTCAAAATTACATGGACAGCTGTATTGAAGGGAAGACTGGGCCAAGGGAGGGTACTAGGGGTAGGGGGTAGTGCAGCACAATTAAGCAATACAGTAGCAAATTATGCATTAATTACTATTTTTTCCCGATTTTATTGGGATCCACAAAAAAATATACAATGGCCAAACCAATTAGCATAGTGCAGGGGTTCTCAAATGGTGAGGCCAGCCTCCCTGGGGAGGCCCCAACCTGTTCCAGGGGAGGCTCAAGCAAGTCTGAAAAAGTACTGTATTTAAATTTTGAGTTTTATATATTTTGTGTGAAGAGATGAAGCAAACTGAAAGAGAATAATAATAGTAGGTGAATTTTATGTATTTATTTACTAATAGGTGACAAGGATGGTGAATGAGCCAAGGCTCATTTCAGGTGTACCCGGGGAAGGGTAGGGAGTGAATACATTTAAAAAGGTAACTGAAAAACAATCAAGAAATATAGAATGAGCAATGGTGCAAATTAACGTGAACAATAAATTAATAATGAGTGGTGGTAATTGATCAATTTGTAAACTGATGGCAGAACAGCCCAATACAAGGGTTGAGCATAGAAGTGCTAAGAGCAATAGCAAGAAGGAGCAAAGTAACCCCCGAGAAGTTGCTTAGGAGCAGAGAAGGGGGAGGAGAGGCAAAGTGTATAGGAAGGTTATTTCATATAGAGAGGAAACAGAGGAAGTAGTCTGACCCTAAGGTACTGCAACAAAGGGTAACAATGGTTCAAGAATGAAAAAGCAGAGCAATTAGGCTGGTCTGTGTGTGGGGGAGGGTTTACAATAAGCTGAATAATAATATTTTAATTATTTGTTATTCAGATAAAACCTTTGAGCACAGGAGCTCTTCTCAAAAGTTCCGAGTCAGCATAAGACAAAGAAAATACAAAAATCACATGTGTCCCCACAATGCAAAGCATCATGGGCTGCATATGCAAATCACCACAGAATGTTATGCTGGTCCAACTTTAAGCAGAATTGCATGGTGCTGAAAGGCTCTCACACAGTTTGCAAAGGTGCTAATAAAAGACATAGACACGTGTTTCGGCCTCACCAGGACTCCTCAGTATGCCTTGTCTGTTTGACACCCCAGTGGAATGGACTAGCTACCCTTAAGGCAGTGTGCCTTGGATATATTGTGGTGAACCCATTAAAATAAAAAACTATTTAAAAGACAAAGAACCTCTGTGCGCAAACACTGAGGCAAGGGTTACCCCAAAGGGCATTTGGTTGGGAAGCCAAGTTTCAAGAAAATACAAAATCACACATGCCCCCACAATGCAAAGCATCATGGGCTGCATATGCAAATCACCACAGAATGTTATGCTGGTCCAACTTTAAGCAGAAGACAAAGAACTGAACGTGAGCCAAGTACTCAAAGGGGTTTCAATCTATTTATGGTGTACTGCGCAAAGTACAGTACGTTATTTTTCTTTGGGGAGGCCCAAGATTATTTCAATTCAGGGGGAGGCTCAAAATCTTTTCCATGGATTTGGGGAGGCTCACTGTGACAAAGTCCGAGAACTATTGGCATAGTGGAATGTGAAAGGGGTCAGGCAAAGGTCTGAACAGTATCATATTTTAAAACACCTAAACTTCCTATCAGCTGAGAGTATCTTTATACAAGAATCTCACTTGTTAGATTCTAAATCACTTAAGCTGTGAAAGCAACAAATCGGCCAGGTATTCTCAGCCGAAGGATCCAGTAATAGTTGTGGAACTATGATCTTAATACACAGAAAGCTGCCTTTCTCACCAACTAAAATAATTAGAGATCCAAAGGGCAGATTTATCTTTGTCCATGGTAACATTTTTGCTAAAGAAATACTGTTAGGTAGTATTTATGGACCAAATCAGGATACATCAGGATTTTTTACACATCCTTTCCAAACTTTAAGTCCCTTCATGTCCATCCCAATGATACTTGGGGGAGATCTTAATCTCTCACCAGCCCAACAGGCTCTCAGGGAAACTAATAGACCAGGTCGGATAATGTGATATCTGGAGGATAGTACATCCCCTAGATAACGAATATACATATACATCCCCAGTCCATAAAACCTCATCTAGGATTGATTACTTACTTCTCTCTCATTCATTTATTCCTGGAGTCATGGATACCTCGATCCAATGTGGCCCTCCTTTGGATCACTCTCTTGCGCTATGTTGGTTAACAATATTATCTTTGCCCAGAGGAAGGACAAGATGGAATTTCAATGATCAAATGCTGAAGGATCCTGACTTGGTCCAAGTAATTCAAAAGCATATAGAACAATTTATAGAGCTTAACCTGGACACCACAATGAGACCAAATATTGAATGGTGTGCCTTTAAGGCATATTTCAGAGGGATACTTATTGATTTAGCCTCCAAAAGGAAAACAAAAATGAGAGAACAACAAATGTCCCAACTGTTATCCCAAATTAAATTTATTGAAAGAGATTTGTCCCCAACCACCCTTGAAGCTACTAGACAGGAGTTAAATAACCTGAGAGTGGCCTATTTAGATATATTGAGAGAAAAGGTAGCGTATGCCATATTAAAAACACAAGCTTCTTACACAGATCAGGGAGAAAAGTCAGGACGTCTCCTGGCTTTTAGAATTAAACAAAAGGAATCATCCTGGTATATAGCCTCAATATGTTCACAGTCAGATGGCTCATTAAAGACCAACCTGAGTGAAATAATATCTGAATTTACAGATTATTATAAAAATGTATATGGCCTATGCCAAATCCCCCAACAGAGAACTATCTGAAAAATTATCTGAAAGAGGCCAATTTGTCCGGTCTTACTGAGGACCAGCAAAAAATTCTACTATCCCCAATTACTTTCAAGGAACTGTCAGATACAATCAGAGATTTACCCTTAAATAAAACTCAAGGGATTGATGGTTATTCAACCAACTTCTATCAAAAATTTAAAAAACAAATTATCCCCTTGTTGCTTCCCCTTTACCAGCATATACTCTTATGAGCACTGACTGACACATCTCTTTTTGAGGCGGTGATTATACTTATAACTAATAAACCAGGTAAATCTCCCAAGTTGGTCATGAATTATTACCCTATCTCCCTACTGAATCAAGATGTAAAAATGTTATCTAAATTGCTTGCCAACCATCTTAGTTCGATAATTTCTACCATTGTCGGACTGGAACAGGTTGGATTTATGAAGGGCAGATCCTCAGCAGATAACCTTTGTACACTGTCCCATGTCTTCTCAGCATCCAGAGATGCCCCTTTTCCTCCAGCTTTGGTCTCTCTGGATGCCGAGAAGGCATTTGACAGGGTTAATTGGCAATACCTGTTTCAGACTCTGAAAGCTTTTAGTTTTCCCTGTACCTTTCAAAAATGGATTAGATCTCTATATCAGTTTCCTACTGCTCGAGTATCAGGTAATGGGGTCACCTCAGAACCCTTTACTCTTTATTCAGGAATGAGGTAAGGCTGCTCCCTTCCCCACTATTTTCAGTATATATTTGGAACCATTAATCCACAAATTGCAAGCCTGCCCTGAAATACAAGGCATCCCAGTACATCCTTGTGAAATCAAGGTCTCAGCTTATGCAGATGGCCTCCTCCTCCTGCAGTTATCAAATCCTGCTACTTCCATCCCCCAGTGTTAGATATCATAAACTCGTTCAGCCAAATCTCTGATTATAAACTGAATGTAAGTAAAACAATTGTCTTCCCTCTCAACCACAAATTATTCAAAGCATATATTGTGAAATTGGGACTTTCCTGGCAACAGGATACGTTAAGATATCTAGGACTCGAGCTCTCTAGGCATGCTGGATGTTCATTAAAGTTAAATCTAGACTCCCTGATTCACCTAATCACACATGACCTTAGCAGATGGTCTTCCCTTCCACTTTCAATTTGGGGCAGGATCACCTTACTGAAAAGTAACCTTTTCCCATGCCTTTTCTATCCCCTATCACTACTTAATACCTGGCTTCCTCTATCCTGGTTTAAGAAGGTACATAGCCTTTTTATTAAATTTGTCTGGTCCAATAAACCCCCCCCCCCAGAATTGCATTTCTTAAATTAGTGACACCTAAACTTAGAGGAGGCCTATGTCTGCCTCACTTAGGGCTTTACTTTTGGGCCAGTCATATTAATAAATACTTAAGAAGGCTATTACCAGACATTGCACATCACTCCCCATCCTGGCTTAAAATAGAAGTAACTCAAATATGGGCCTGGGGCCTAGATCCGGAAGCAGTTTTGTATATTAGAGAGGGCCTCCTGCCCATTAAGTTAAAAAAACACTCCTATAGCCTTGTCTATAAGGATCCATTCCTAACTCTGCCGCTTTCTTAAATATAACAATAAAATAGAAATTAATCAACCCTTATTTGGTAACCCAAATGTTACAATAGATGATAAAACTATTTCCTCAAACTGGTTACCGTACTTACAGGAGACACATATTAGCAATTTCATGGATGAAGGGGGGCATGATTATCAGTAAATGATATCAAACAGAAGTTTAAAATTCCAAATAACTATTATTTTAAGGTCATTCAATTAAGACACTTACTAATAAAAGTTTTAGGACAAGACCCTGAGTTAGTAGTATCCCCTTCCCTTCCTAAAGAATTGTCTCAATTAGTGGGTCGTCCAAAGGCAGTTTCCAAAATCTATGGAATATTGTTCAGCTGGCTATATCTGAACTGGTTTGGACCGACCCATTACTGGTCTACTTTTTTCCCTGATCTTAACACAGACTGGTCACTTCTTTGGTATAATTGTCACAAATTTGTAACCCAAGAAAGATTAGGACTGATGCAGATGCATATCCTGCATAATTTATATTTTTCTCCCAAAAAATAGCTAGATTTGGATTGACGCCTTCACCTCTATGTGTTTGATGCCTTCAACATGAAGTTACATTATACCACATATTTAGGACCTGTCCAAAAGTCACTACTCTTTGGACAACTATCCAGCATAGAGCAGATCCCATTTTGGGTCTACAAGACCTAGTTACACCTGAAATATGTCTCCTAGGAGATTATTCAAAGATAAGTGTTCTCAACAGGAAATAATACATGGCTCTTATTTCTCTGTCTGTAAAGAAATTGGTATTACGACACTGGGTGGATCAGGAGGACATTTCATATGGAGAGTGGTTAACAGAATTACTGGCCAATCTTAGAACTGAGCAGACCATAGCAAACCTGAATAATAGATCAGGAAAGTTTAAAGAAATCTGTGACCCAATGTAAACTCTATACTCTATATAATTAACCCTTGCTGCTGTACTCTTTGTTTCACATATGTATTTTCCATGTTTAAATTGATTGTTCTGTAAGGGTTTGGGGAATAGGGTTAGAATAATAATGTATTAGTGGGGTGGGTATGTAGGTATAGGAGGTATGGAGAGGAGGAGGAGGGAGGTGGGCAGATTCATTCTAATACATTGTCCAATGTATAAGGTATCTGAAATGTGTATATCTGTCCTCTGTATCATAAATCCATTCTAATAAACTTTAAATGGAAAAAAAGAAGAGATGCAGATACAAAGTCACAACAACACCTTAACCATTGATCACAAGTTACAATCCAATCTGGAAAAGCATACATTTTGCTGGTTGGGGGGTGGGAGAGGTGCAGTGCACTGCAGTAACAGTCCAAAACCAAGATACCACAAAGCAGTACAAAATCACACAGGTGCGGTGGATAGCAGGATCACACTGCTGCAATTACTCTGTGGCACAATAAAATGTGTCTGATTTGACGGTGCATGTCGCACACGCACTCACACACACTACAAGTAATGCGTAGCAAATTGAAAACTTCAGTAATATATTTTTTTATTTAGTGTTTAACCAAGAAAGGGCTTGCAAACTCTGTTTATCTTGTGAGTAACTTCAGAAGGATTTAAATACTGCATTTGGGTAGACCCTTGGAGGTAGCTAGATTGTCTACTAGGATTTTCTGACAGTTAAACTATTTTTAAATAATTTATAGGTGGCTGAGGAGTTGAAAAAGGAGCTTGCAAACTCTGCTTATCTTGGAAGTAACTTCACAAGGGTTTGAATACTGCATTTTGGTTGTCCCTTGGGGGTAGCTGGATTGACTACTAGGATTTGGGGACAAAAACTATTTTTAAATAATTTACTGGTGTGTAGGATTTTGTGATAGTTAAACTATTTTTAAATAAGTTACTGGAGGTTAGTTGAATTACTATAAAGGGCAGTACTCACCAGGGTGGTGGAGCAGTGGTGTATTTGATTGTTTCTAACAGTCACCTGTGGTAGTGGACTACCCCTTCCCCACCCCCACCCCCCAAGGCATGGCATTCCTTTATAGCCAAAGTTCTGACATCACTTCCTCAACAGGTATTGGGGCAGAATTGTCATATTCTTAATAACCTGTCACACTGCATAAAGGGTAAGTGCACACCACCAAATATATATATATATATATATATATATATATATATATATATTACATATTGTATATTATAAGGGAGAGGGACATGTGGGGAGTGGTGCAATGCACTGTCTATGGGGCAGCAGTTTTCCGAGAGACATTCTGGAAACTGCATTGCTGTCCTATTTGCAGGCAACTGTCAGCTCTGAGGGAGGAGATTGCCCACCTCCAGGCTGAACTGGCAAGGACTAAGGAGGCCTCCCTCACCCAAAGAGCACCACTGCCACAACCACTGCCTCAGAGGTTGCCAAGTATGAAGAGCAGTTGGACCACAGTGGGTTCTGGGAGGGTGCGGGTGGTGGAACACAGGAAAAGTCCCTAGTTGTACCTCTACACAAATCATACATCAGTCTGGCAGAGGAAGGTTCCTCTATGATGGCACCCTCAGTGGAGACCAAGAAGAATGCTGAGGACATCCACAAGGGAGACCCACAAAAGAGTGGCAAGGGACGCCACAGGGGAAGGAAACAGCTTCTGATAGGGGACTCAGTTGTTAGGGGGTTAGAACTGGAGAAGAGAGAGGAGAGGGAAGTAAGGTGCCTGCCTGGTGCCATGGCTTGGAGGGACAAGAAGTGAATCCTCACGATTGCAGAAGCAGCATCACAGGAGAAGGAACTAGATATCATTGTCCACCTTGGGACAAATGACCTAGCTAGGCATGTAATCAGTGCAGTGCAGGATGAATTTGTGGAGTTGGGTAGGGGCCTCAGACAGGTAGCAAGCACGATTACCTTCTCAGAGGTGCTGCCAGTCCATGGCAGGGGTGAGGCTAGGCTACTGCACACCATGCAGTTTAATGAATGGTTGCAAAACTGGTGCAGAGCACAGGGCTTTGGCTTCATTGGGGACTGGGGGTACACCTGGAGAGATGAAGGTCTATACTGGCACGATGGTCTGCATCTGTCCATTAAGGGAACCAAGCTCCTAAGTGACAGGTTTAAATGCTTCCTTGGCAAGCTTTTAAACTAGCCAAGGGAGGGAGGTGCTGATAAGAGGCGGGAAATTTCAAGCCTCCCCCCACAAAACATGGCAGGTAGTAAGGTAAACACTGAGGTACAGAGCTCAACAGAGGGCAGGACAGGGGTAAATGGAAAAATAGACAAGGGTAATAAGAGCAGGGATGGGGGAAAACAGGATAAAGCCAACATTAAATGGAGGGCAATGAGTACCACTGTCCGTAGTCTGGGAAACAAGCTTCCTGAGCTAGTAACCCTGATGGAAGATGAAAAATTGGATATTGTGGCAGTCACAGAAACATGGTACACGGAGAACCATGACTGGGATGTCAACATACTGGGGTACACAGTCTACAGAAGGGACAGGGAGGGTAAAAGAGGAGGCGGAGTAGCTCTATACATAAGTGAAGGGATCAAAGTTACAGAACTAAAAAGTAAAGGGGGAGGACAAGAGGTACTCTGGGTTACCTTGGAGACAGGGAATGGCATCACAATCCACACAGGGGTTGTATACAGACCCCCATCTCAAGGGGAGGAAACGGACAAGAAAATGATGGAGGACATTCTCAAAATGGCTGAAAAAGGGGAGATACTGTTGATGGGGGGGCCTGAATATGCCAGATGTTAACTGGATGACATGTACTGCAGCCACATCCAAGAGCAGGGTCATTCTCAATGCCCTGCAGGGGGCAGGCCTTAGACAGCTAGTGTTGGAACCCACTCAGGAGGGAGCAATACTAGACCTGGTACTCTCAAATGGAGAGTAGATCACAAATTTAGAAGTCAGTAGACATCTGGGAACAAGTGACCACTGCACTGTGTGCTTCACAATAAGCACAACCATGGAGACAAGCCACACAAAAACAAGGATACTGGACTTTAGAAGGGCCGACTTTGGCAAAATGGGTGAATACCTGAGGAATGCACTAGCAAATGGCCAAAAAGGCGGGGTGGAAGAACAATGGAGAAAAATTAAAACTGCTATCATAGAGGCAACAAACCTTTATGTGAAACAAATAAAGAAAACAAAGCAGAGTAAAAAACCACTATGGTTCTCAAAAGAGGTGTCAGGGAAGGTTAAGGAGAAAAAGGCTGCATTCAAAAAGTATAAGGAATCACAAAAGGAGCATGACAGGGAACTGTATCAATTAAAGCAGAAAGAAGTGGGGAAGGCAGTCAGAATAGCAAAGGCCCAAGCCAAGGAAAAAATAGCCTACTCAGTTAAGAAGGGGGATAAAACATTTTATGGGTACTTTAGGGAGCATATAAAGGTTAAGGGAGGAATAGTGAAGATTAATAAAGAAGAGGGGAGGTGGGCAGAGGGAGTCAGTGAAAAGGCAGAGATACTGAATGAATACTCTTGCGCAGTATTCACAAAAGAAGATGAGGAGGAGTTACCTAAACCAGACAATAGAAGCACTCTGGGTAGGGAGGTTGACACCAGTCCATTTACAGAAGAAAGAGTCCTGAAAGAACTCCTAAAACTCAAAGTGGACAAAGCAATGGGGCCTGATGGGATTCACCCCAGAATCCTAAAAGAACTAAGGGAGGGCTTAGTGACACCACTGACCACACTTTTTAACAAATCATGGGAGGATGGGGTGGTACCTGAGGATTGGAGGAGGGCATATGTGATTCCCCTTCACAAAAGTGGAAGCAAGGCAGAAGCAGGAAAATACAGACCTGTAAGTTTGACCTCAGTAGTAGGGAAAATGATGGAATCACTTCTGAAAGAAAGAATTGTTGACTACCTAGAGGCCAGCGGGGCACAGGACCCAAAGCAGCACGGATTTACAGCAGGAAGGTCATGTCAGATGAATCTAATTGATTTCTTTGACTGGGTGACCAAAGTAATAGACCAAGGAGGGGCTGTGGATATGGCCTACCTAGACTTTAGCAAGGCATTAGACACAGTCCCACACAAAAGACTAATAATCAAGTTAGCCAGCCTGGGAGTGGGTTCCAGGGTGGTAGCCTGGATAGCAAACTGGCTGCACAGCAGGACACAGAAGTTAATAGTGAATGGAACACATTCCAAAGAAAGGGGGGTTACTAATGGAGTACCTCAGGGCTCAGTACTGGGTCCAGTCCTCTTTAACATCTTTATAGGTGACATTGCAGAGAGTCTGGAGGGAAAGGTATGCCTCTTTGCAGATGAAACAAAGATCTGTAACAGAGTTGATACACAAGTGGGGTAGAAAGGATGAGAAGGGACTTATCAAGGTTGGAGGAATGGTCAGACATATGGCAACTTAGATTCAATGCAAAGAAGTGCAAGTTATGCACCTGGGAAACAAAACCCAGGAGAAGAGTACACAATAGCAGGAGAGGTACTAACAACAACAAAATGGAAAGGGACTTGGGGTAGTCATATCAGATGACCTAAAGGTGGGTAAGCAATGTGAGAAGTCAGTCAAGAGAGCCAGGGGGATACTGGGATGCATAGGACGGGGCATCACAAGTAGAAAAAGGGAAGTGGTTATCCCTCTGTACAGACAGTCAGTGAGACCCCATCTGGAATACTGTGTGCAGTTTTGGAGACCCCATCTATGCAAGGACATAGACAGGATGGAAGCAGTCAAAAGGAGGGCAACTAAAATGGTGTAGGGTCTGCATCAGAAACCATATGAAAAGAGATGGAGAGAGCTTAATATGTATACCCTTGATGAAAGGAGGGACGGGAGACACGATAGAAACTTTTAAGTACCTCAAGGGAATCAAAAAAGTCCAGGAGGGTAGCATTTTTCAGAAAAAGAGATGTGTAAGAACAAGGGGCACAATTTAAAGATAGAGGGGAGATGGCTCAGTGGTAATGTGAGGAATTTTTTTTTCATGGAGAGAGTGGTGGATGCATGGAAGCACCTTCCTGGGGAGGTTGTTGGGTCTAAAACAGTGGGGGAATTCAAACATGCATGGGACAGACATAAAGCAATTGTAGTGGGGGGTTGCAGGAAGTAGGCTGTTGGTTAACTAGAATCTGCAGCTTATCCAATAGGAAGGGAAATGGGCAGACTGGGTGGGCCAAATGGTCCTTATCTGCTGTCAAAGTCTATGTTTCTATGTTTTTATAACCAAATCTTTTAAACAAACTGAAATTATGTACTGTTGCACCACAACAATCAACAAAAAAAATGTCAAGAATTACTGAAAATATTACTGTGTACATTAACACAGTTATACAAGAAAAATATAACCAAAACAGAAAGACTGCATTTTTCTCCCAGTTTTAACCTACCTCCATCATAGATACGCCCATCCCCGAAAGCACACTTAAAGTGTCTGTCAGTACACAGACTGAATGTTCTAAATTGACATTCAAAATCCACACACAAACAATAAACACTCAATGATATGAGCACAGGAGGGTTTCCTACAATCGATGTACTAAATTGTGAGCAAAAAAATGGCTCAAAAAGGCTTAACAGCTTTTAGATGATTTGAATCACAGAGCTCTGAGAGGAAACTGTCTCCATCTACCATTACACACACACTAGACAGAACTGAGGCTGTGCAGAATTATCTAGAGCCCATGTGACCTGCAATTTCATGAATCACTGCAAAATTTGCCTTGGAGTTCAATAACAAGGTGAAGTGATGCAAAATACATTGATTTCTATGTACTTCACATTAAAAATGGGTGCAGAAGTGGTTGTGGGAAGGCGGAGTAACGCAAAGTCATTATTATCAATGGACTTCATGTTCCTCATTATGATGCAAAGTACTCCGCTTCGGGTTGCGGATTACTTTGCGGATTCCGCATTACTCCACGAATTGCTTCGCGGAGCAAATTTTAGCCATTTCACTCACCTCTACACCACACCAGCCCAACATGCTAAGGATGTGGTGACAAAAATAAAGGTATGAGTGTGACAGAAATGGGAAGGAAAGAGTTAATGGTTGGGATTCTGTAGGTGCCTTATTTTTTTAGCAGTTTGGAAAACAATACACTTAGGCTGTAATCCTTTGTCCAGCAGCATCCAGCTTGTGGAATTCCTAGCTGCTAGATAAGAGCTGGGTCATAAATCTCGAGTGGACATCTCCATACCTACACAGACCTGCAGACACGTACACAGGGCAGTTTGAATGGATTGGATCATTCAAATATAAACTTAAGGTGTAAAGGAAATATAATTGGTTACTGATAGGTGTTCACTCTGATTGGGACAATTAAATACATAAATGTTAGTTGGTTGGTGCATTCAAGGGGAGAATAGGAATGACCTATTCTCCACAGAGTATATAACCTTCTGAAAGACAGAGAAGACTCTCTCTCTTGGTTTGGGGAAGCTGGAAGGGGAAACATAAGTTTGGAGCCTACCTTGTAGCTATGTCCGTGGGAGCTGGCAGTTAGAACAGGGTCCAGTGTCTCTTGTAAGGACAGGGAAGGGTAAGTTTAATGATAGCATATTTCAGTAATAGCCTTCTTCTTTTGCCATCTATTATTTAAAAACGTTTGTTTACTTGTCCTGTATGAGTGTTATTCTCTTGTGTTGTAAATATATATCCTGTAAACGCTTAGTGCACTTTCTGTTAAGTAAAAGCTGTTTATTTGCTCAACAGTTGTGACTGTGATGTCATTTTTCTAAGGTATTATTTGGTTTCCACTGGCTGAGGTAAACTTTGTGTAGCATATGCCACCTGAGAGAGACACACTGCCAGACTTTAACATGTGCAATTGCACGTTTAATTATTCAAGTTTGTACACTTGAAAGAGGTGCCGGAAGGAAAGTCCGGCTGGTGGCAGTGAATACCTGAGGACAGACACCTCTCTAAAAGCTGTTTCAGCCCAGAGGGAGAGATGGGTTGTCACATATTGGTTGGCAGTAGTGGGGTGATGATAGCGGACTGCGTAGCACACTGAGATACAGAATTTGTGAGTGGAACAGTTACCTTAGCATTGCAAACAAGAATATATAGGAGGATACATTTGTACAACAGTTTTGTTTGTTTCTAGGTAGCACAGTAAAGTGTAGCAGTAGAGAATGAGCTCCACGTAGTATGACTTACTTACTGTACCACAGCTTTTTGAAAAGTGCCAGGAAAAGGGGATTAAGCCTGAAGGTCTAAAGCAAAAGAAAAAGGCAGACCTCATAGCTACTCTCTTGGCACATGATCTGAAGCAGACAGTCACCGGGGATGAGTCAGGAACTGAGGCAGCAGACCCACCAACCCAGATTGAGGCACTGCGACTGTAGCTGTTGCTGCAAGAAAGGGCAATGGAGGCGAAAAGATTGGATTCTGAAGCAGAAGCAAGAAGGTTGGCTGCAGAGACCAGAAGACAGGAAGCAAAGGAAAAACTTGAAGAAAAGAGACTGGCAGACAGAGAGAAAAACGCCAAGACCAAGAGAAGGAACATGAAGAAAGAGAGAAGGAACGACAGCATGAGAAGGAGATGATTACCCCGCACAGCCAGTAAACTGTGTGTAATGGTGGAGTGAGTTTGCCTCATGAAGCCAAAATTAATTCTAAATTGTTCCCCAGCTTAGAGAGGGAGATGACCTTGACTTATTTTTAAGGTAATTTGAGAGAGTATGCGACCAATTAAAATTGACTAAGGCTTCCTGGTCAACTTATCTCACACCCTTACTAACGGGGAGAGCCTTTCATGCAGTTGCTAAAATGAGTAATGAAGACTATGCTGATTATGATAAAGTGAAAACAGTGTTGCTGAAACATTTTAAATTAACTCCTGAGGCTTATAGAAGGAAATTTAGGGAGTTAAAGAAAAGCCCAGAAGACAGTTATGCAGAACTGCAGGTTCAACTGTGTACTTACCTTGATAGGTGGATGGAGGGGGCTAAAGCAGCCACTGTGGAACTGATTAAAGATGTATTGGTGAGAGAACAATTCCTTAAAATTGTACCTGAGGACATGCGTGTACGGCTCATAGACAGAGCATGTGCCTCTTCCACAGAGGTGGCAGGAAGCACGGATGAGAATCTGTCTAGCCGGCCATACACACAGCGTAAGTCTTATGGTGGGGAGGCAGCACATGGTTATAAGGGATCCCATGGGAAGCAGCCCAGAGGAAACCAGCCTGCACCTGAGCCCAAAGTCGAGCCCTCTGGTTATAAGGGGACTCAAGAAATAGGACCCAAGAAATGTCATATTTGCAATCAAGTGGGACACTTGAGATATAACTGCCCTCAGAAACTGGTTAAGGGGCCGAGGTATGGGGGAAGCGGTGATCAAAAGAGCACTGGTGTGTTTGTAGGGTGTGTCCAGTCTGAAGAACCACTCTCCTCTGATGAGAATCTGCGTCCCATTACAGTTAATGGAATAGTAACACAGCGACTGTGGGACACAGGCGCTGAGATCTCCTTGGTAAGGCAGGATCTCATTTGGGCAGAGCAGATGGTGCCTGGGAAATACTCCAAGGTCCTGGCATTCACAGGGCCACCAGTCCCATTACCAATGGCTAGAGCCTTCCTGAGCTGGGAAGGGGGCCATGGAGAAAAGGAGGTGGGAGTTGTAGAGGACCTACCTATAAATATGATTGTGGAGAAGGATTTGGACCCCAGTAAAAAACTGGTGTGTGTTGTAACTCGCAGTCAGGCACAAGGGCAAGCTTCTGAGGGTGAAGAGGGGGTGACTCTGGGTGGTCCAGCCACACCTTCAGCAGCTGAGAAAGTGTCTAACACAGGGGAGGGGCTGGCTAGAAGCAGCAGTCCAGAACCTTAGTCACAAATAGAGGAGCCCACAGAACTTCCCTCAGAAGGGGCACTGGGAAGGGTCAGACGAGGACAGCTGAGTGCTGCACAGCGAACTGACCCTACCCTTGAAAAACTGAGGGAAATAGCTTATAGGGCTGAGCCTTCTCAGAGGGGTAAAGAGTCCATTTACTGGGACAATGGGTTGTTCTACAGAGAATGTACAACAGAGGAAGAGCTAGATGGTGAGGTACTCCAGCAGCTGGTAGTCCCTAAGGTTCACCGTCAGCAGCTTTTGGCCCTTGCCCATGATATCCCTTTTTCAGGGCACTTGAGGGTGAGGCACATGAAAAAGCATTGAACCAAAAATTTCTTCTAGCCTGGTATTGGCAAGGATGTGGCAGATTATTGCAGGACTTGTCCACAGTGCCAGCGGGTGGAGAAAATGGGGAACAAGGTCAAGGCAGCTTTAGTGCCCCTGCCCATTATTGATGAACCCTTCAAGAGGGTAGCGGTGGACATGGTGGGGCCATTGAGCACCCCAAGTCACATTGGCAAGCGGTATATCCTGGTAGTTGTAGACTATGCCACCAGATACCCAGAGGCAGTGGTCCTAACATCCTCTGAGGCAGAACCAGTGGCAGATGCACTGTTGGGAATATTTAGCTGGGTTGGCTTTCCCCTAGAGATACTGTCAGACCGGGGTGCCAATTTTATGTCAGGGTTAGTGAGTAGTTTGTGGGAGAAGTGTGGGGTAAAGCAGCTCAAAACCTCCCCATACCATCCCCAAGCTAATGGTCTGGTGGAGCGATTTAATTTAACCCTTAAGACCATGCTAAGGACTTTTGCTGACCAGCATAAGAGGGACTGGGACAAATATTTGCCTCATCTCCTATTTGAATACAGAGAAGTCCCCCAGGAGTCCACAGGGTTCTCACCTTTTGAGCTCCTGCTTGGTCATAGGGTGCGGGGCCCCTAGATTTGATTAGGGATGAATGGTAGGGTGAACGTGCCTCCCAAGGGAAGTCAGTTGTGGAGTATGTCCTGAACTTCAGAACCCACCTTAGGGAGCTCATGGGGTTTGTTCAGGAGCACCTGGCCACTGCACAACAGCGGCAGAAAGTCTGGTACAACCGTGGGGCCTGAGCCAGAGAATATGAGGTGGGACAGCGAGTGATGGCACTCATCCCTGTCTGACAGAATAAATTATAGGCAGCATGGGAGGGGCCATTCTCCATTGCCCAAAAGGTTAGTGATGTCAATTACATGATAGAGCTACAAGACAGGAGATGCAAATGAAAGGTGTATCATGTCAACATGCTGAAGTCCTACCATGACAGGGAGAAAATGGTCCTCACTGTATACAGTGTCCCAGAGGAGGAAACTGAGGTAGAACCACTGGTGGACCTACTTGGGAAAGCCAGGGTTGCATCTTCTGTGGACAACCTTACCCTCTCAGAACAGCTGACACCAGCCTAGGTGCAAGAAATTAGGGGTGTGCTGGGAGAATTTGAGGACATGTTCACAGGGAAATCAGGGTACACCACGATGGCAGAGCAACATGTGGATACAGGGACCCAGGTTCCCCTGAAACAGTCCCACTACAGGGTACCTGAGCATGTTAAGCAGACTGTGCAAGATGAGCTCAAAGAGATGCTGGAACTGGGGTAATCCAGGAATCCAGTAGCCCCTGGGCCTCACCCATGGTACTGATCCCCCAAAGGGATGGCACCTCACGATTCTGCGTGGACTACCAGAAGCTTAATAGCTGCACGGAGTCTGACGCCTATCCCATGCCCAGAACAGATGAGACCTTGGAGCAACTGGGGGGAGCCAAGTATTTGATCACAATAGACCTAACAAAGGGCTATTGGCAGGTACCTCTGACCCCTGCAGCCAGGGAAAGATCAGCTTTTGTTACTCTATTTGCTTTATACGAATTTAAGGTAATGCCATTTGGAATGAAGAATGCACCTGCAACTTTTCAACGGCTTGTAGATCGCATTCTGTCTGGGGTAGGTGAGTTTGCATTAGCTTGTATGGATGATATAGCCATATACAGCCAGACCTGGGATGAGCACATCAAGAATGTGCGGGACATGTTCCACAGGTTAAAGAAGGCAGGTCTGACAGTCAAGGCAGAGAAGTGCCAGATAGGTATGACAGAAGTGTCTTACCTTGGGCACCGGGTGGGCAGCGGACACATCCATTGGGGCAACAATGGAGTCTGGGCATTGGGGGAGGGCTTATGGACCAGGTTCTACAGGACCCTTGGAGGATGGATGTAAGTTACACCAGCTAATTGTAGGTGTAACTTATGTTGCCGGTTCTCCTCCCTGGGGTTCTTGTAGAATCCCGTCAGTGGGGACTTTGTTGCTGCCCTTCTGGAATGGGGCACAACTGCTGCTGCTGTATACCCCCTAGTGTCATGTCACAAGGGGGTTTATGGTGCAACTGCCAGTGTAACAGCTGTTCATTGCAAGTGGCCTGCGACATGTCGCAGGCCACTTTGTAGAATAGCACAAGTTGCATCTGCTAGTGTAAGTTGCTACTTGCACCACTCTACTTGGTGCAAGTGCTGTTACACCAGGCATAACTTTTCTAGAATGTGGCTCATATTTCTTAAGTGTATTTCAAGATCAAGATAGTGTAAATAAAAAGAAAATTGACAAGTGTGAAAAAGGAGAGACTTAGGACACTGTTATTTCAGTCAAGCAGGTCTATGGCAAACTAAAAACCCTTAATTAACATAAATCATGTGGCCCTGATGGACTTCATCCAAACTTTCTTAATAATATGACTGAAGAACTAGCTGGACCCCTGGCATTTTTATTTAATAAGTCATTAGAACAAGTCAAAGCATTAAAAGAGTGGAACGTCTTCCATATTACACCCATTCACAAAACCGGAGATATATCTAGAGTAGAAAACTATTGCCCTATTAGCATTACCTCTATCGTGGGTAAAATAATGGAGAGTTTTGTAAAAATCATTCTTGAAGAAAATCTGAGATGACTAGGGTCGATAGATGTCTTGCAACATGGATTTTTGCAAAGTGGAACCTGTGTCAGTAATCTTCTAGACTCTTTTGAGCAGGTGAGCCAAGCACTGGATCAAGGCATGCCTGTGGATGTGGTG
Organism: Neoceratodus forsteri; assembly: GCA_016271365.2. NCBI lineage: Eukaryota > Metazoa > Chordata > Ceratodontiformes > Ceratodontidae > Neoceratodus > Neoceratodus forsteri. Next base: position 1,647,530,725 of record CM057450.1, read on the forward strand.
TACTTGATTACACTAAAGCTTTTGATTCAGTTTGCTATGAAAGCTTACTAGAAACACTTCTAGACATAGGAGTGGATAAATGTCTATTGTTATGGATACAATCCTGGCTAGAGGCCAGGATGCAAAGGGTTCAAATCAGAGGTCACCTATCGAACTGTGGGAGGGTTACTAGTGGGGTACCCCAGGGATCAATATTGGGACCCCTGTTGCTTGCTAGATTTGTATCCAGTATGCAAGCATCTAGTGGGGCCTGGTTACAGAAGTATGCCAATGATACAAAAGTAGGGACAATTGTGAATGATGTTGACTCTATTAATAACTTCCAGAAGCAATTTAAGGATCTAGAAATATGGACAAATACATACAAACTAAAATTCAATGAAAGTAAGTGCAAGGTTATGCACTTTGGGTCAATAATACAAGAGCACAGTATACAATAAACAACAAAATCATATCTAGCACCCATAACAAAAAGGGTATGGGGTAATTATTACCAATTACTAAATTACTAATTGTCTGGGTCAGTTTGATCCAGTCATATTTCACCTGTGCTGCGTACTCTGCACTGGCTGCCTGTTCAGTGGCGGATCACCTTAAAGTTGGCTTGCTGACTTTAGTGCCCCATGGTCTGGATTCAAGTTGCCTACAAGTGCTTCTGAGCCCCTACTGCCCTTTCAGACCACTCCATTCAACCAATGAGGGATTGCTAGAGATTCCCTGGGTGCATTTGAAGACATCAGCAGCTCAGGGTTTTGTCTTTGCCACTCCCTCCCTGTGGAATTCTCTACCTCATTGGGTACGAGAGTGCCAGACAGTGGCAAGCTTTAAAACTGCGTTAAAAATGTATTTGTTTGCTTGTGCTTCTCCTGATTTTTAGTATGTATAACTGTATATTTTAGATCTTTTTAACTGTTTTGATTTATCTCGTAAATGTCTGTTTTTAGAAATTGTACAGCATTTTGATGGTTTCTGATATTGTGCTTTATAAATAAGAGTTATTATTATTAATATTTATTATATTATTATTATTAATAATAATTTGAGTTTGGATACACATAACAGAGGGTCAGTAAAGAGGGCCAATAGGATAATGGGTAACATCTTAAGAAACATAAAAAGTAGAAGGGAAAATGTGTTGGTGTCTTTGCATAGATCTTTGGTTAGTCTTGTACTAGAATATGGTGCCTCCTTTTCTGCCTCCCAAAGTATAGGTTGTACAAAGATGATGAAGAGAGTACAGAAAAGGTTGACAAAGAAAGTTAAATCAGTCAAAAATAAAACCTACCACAACAGATTACAAGAACTGGGCTTGTACACCTTAACTTATAGAAAATTAGAGGGCATCCACATTACGTGTATAAGGCTTGTAATAATGAAGTACTCTGGGAATCTGCCAGCCTAAGCAAAAAAACAAACATGGGAAGGGCACCTAGAGCACACCATCACCAATTATAAGGAGAATTGTATAAAACCACTCGGAGGGGACAGTGGTTCAATTAAAAAGTGGTGGGCACATGGAATGCATTCTCAGCAGTGGTAGTTCAAGCATCTAGTATGGCTTCTTTTAAAAATGTATTAGACAAACATATGGGAGACAAATTAAGGGAATTCCTCCACCGATAAGTGACAAGTGTGATACGGCTGTAGCAGCCGCTTGACTTGAGCTTTCTACCTATGAACCTATGAACCTAGATTAAGTCTGAGCCATACAGCCTAAGATGGCATGCCACAATGTTTTAACACAATCTTCTTCAGATAGAAAATCATTAGTCTTTAGTCGCCATACCACTGCTGTCTGTAAGTATGTTTCATAAAGTAGAGCAACCACAGTTTTTCTGTGCTGTGTGCAGCTGAATTGGTGTCTCTTCGGTCACTGATTGCCCATGTCATGTAGCAGTGTTTTCTGTTGCCCTGTATTAACAAGTGAAGTGAAAAAGAGGAAACACACCATCCTAGGTGGTGCTCTCAACTCAATAAGTAAGCCTAAAGCATAAGATGAAATCAGCACACACCATACTGCCATAACAAGATATGAAACACTGTATATAGCTAATAAAAAAGTATTACTCACATTGGTGCGAAACCTGTTTGTACTCTCCATCCCTGTCTTCAGGTCAGTATTTGTATATATGCATTTTTTACTGATGTTGCTTGAATAAAGATTTTTTTTTCACATTACAGTTGTGTGTGTTACTGTTTTTTGATCTTGCCTGCTGCAAACTGTTACACTGAGGTGCAGACTTACTCAGTGGAGCAGGAGTTCTCAGTGTGTTTATTTACATCTAACCTAATAAAAAGTGCCACAGTCCAATACAAGCAATCACAAAAAGTGCCCCCCCAGTCAGACTGAATAAAATCCAAAGTCTGTGGCATTGAGGCTTTAAAGGGTTTTACGCCCTTCTCTTTGTCCCAGTACATAAACACCAGCTGGGTCCTATCGTATACTAATGACTAAGCTGGTCTTCTGGAAGATATCAAACTGTCTACCACCCAATTCAAAAATTAAAAATATTCTAACATACTTCTCCTCTCAAGAGGTATACTGATAACTAAAGATATCCTGGGTTTTGATGGAGCACATGCTGTTTTGCACCTCCAGGTGCTTTTTCAAAAGTTGCTAAATTTAATACTGGCATCTGTATTTATAGTCATCAACTAATGATATCATAACCATGTGACTACTAACACTAAAAGGGCCTTCTCAATCTAACACGTTAAAAAAATCATATATAATACTTCTAGATATAATAAATTTTACATGAATTATACATGAATCTATTTTAACATTAAATGTTAAATGGACAAATGAAGAAAGTTTCATGTCAACTGTGAGATGACATCAGAAAAATAATGGACTGAATAAAGGATGCTTGCATCACACAAATTTCTAAGGTGCACATTTCCTGTTAGTAGATCAGTTGTATTTATAGTGTGATTGAAGTAGCAATTGTTTAAAGACTAAGAATACATCCGTATTATGTTAACTATATAGGACAACCATGAAATTAAGCATAACAAACATATTTTAACATATGTCTGTGTATATTGATCTATATATACAGTGGTGATCACACAAAAGTATGCCGTTATCATGCACCACGCATCATTGCACAGTAGTGGTATATATGTTATTCATTAGTACTCTGTATTTTCGCGGTAGCAGAAAAACCACGCTACCAGTATACTTTTGCATGATCACCATTGTATATATGAATTTTTAACATGTTAGAATGAAAAATTCCCTGTTTCGATGTTAGTAGTCACATGGTTATGACACCATCAGTTGGAGAGTTTAAATAAAGACAGTCTCAGATTCAGTAACCCTTGAAAGAGCAGTTGGAGGTACAACACAGCACTGGGTTGACTGCATGTCTGTGTGGGGGCATTTTTTGATTTCTTGTGTTTGACTGTGACACCTTTTATCTGTTTTGACATCAGTAACAAACTTTATTATTAGTTATATTCACTGTTTCACATCTTTTTATGAGCAGTATTGTAAGTGCTTATTCCCTTTTTTATTTCCAGACATTTTTAACAAGATCTACTCCACTCCAGGATTTATGGATAATGAGATTAAATGAAAAAATCAGCTACACACCAAAGTTCAGTAAAATATCTTGAAATTGTTTATGTATATCCAGTGCTGCCATTTATGAATGATGGGACAAGTATTGCAGCACAGATGAACACCTGAGCAGTGGGGCTAGATGAAGTGCAGTTACTTGTCATAGCAGTAAACCTTTGAGAGAATCTTCTCTATTGAGTGAGACCTTAAGAACAGTAAGCCATCAGCATTAGGACCACTCAGAAACTTTTTACTCGCTGGAGCTGGCCATGTGATGTAAATCATCATTGGTTATACAATGTGGGTAGCCCTATATCTCCTTAGTACGTAATGTATGCTGGAAACATGCAATTTGTCTGACGTATTTATGTCATGTCCTGTACTGGGTTTTGCACTGTTGTACCCATCAATGATCCTTTTTCTCAAGGCTATTGATGGGTCTTTTCCTTTTCTCATCAGTCTCATGACATGAGACTGATGAGAAAAGGAAAAGGCCCCATCACAGCTTCAGGAAAACAGGAGTATTGATGGGGGCAACAATAAAAAACCCAGCAGAAGGTGTGGCACAAATGAACCAGATGAGTCCTGTAATAAACAGAGACACTCCATACCCAAATAACACTACATGTGAACAAGGAGGAAGTTGGTAGGATGAACTGTGGCTCAGTAGAGAAGATTCTTTTGAAGATCTGCTTTTATGGACGGTAACTGAACTACTTTCTTTGAGGACATCTCCCTACATTGAGCCACACCTTTGGAATGATATGTTGGTGGGAGGCCAGAAAAGGGGCAGATAAGACCCATAGTCAGCCAGCCAACAGGCCAAGAGCCACTAAGAAAACAGCAGGAGCATTGACAATGGAAGCAGGTGATGAGAATGCAAGGACAGGGCAGAGCCCCTAGACCACAGCGGGAGCGATGCGGTATCAAGTGATGAAAAGAATGGTGATAAGCCACAGTCAAACAGCAAAAATCCTGCAGAACAGCAAGGAAAAAAGACAAGAGGCCAGGGTGCAGGAAGAACAGGAAAGGCAAAAGCAAATGGAAAATTTATGTGCTATAGAGAAAGGAACCACAAGTACCAAATGACAATGAGACTGCCAATGCTTCATGTGATGCCCCAGTTAGGACATCACAGTTTCAATAGGAAACACAACAACTACTGAATGCCAAAAAAAGGGGCAATGGTGAAGACTGAAACACAGTGGCAGGAGACAAAAAAAGCAGCAGTGCCAGGGAGAAAACCCTGTGATGGCTAGCACTGGTGGCACCATTGAAAGCGGTGACACTAAACAGCAACATGTACAGCTCTGTTGAAAATGTCAGACATGGAGGTTACCAGTGACTAGGTAAAGCCAAGCATGAACCATGCAAATTGCAATGGAAAACCATTGACAGAAAGGTCAGAAATGAAGGACAACTAGACATAACCCAGCACTGCAAACTGAGACAACTATGCTGTGAGCAGTAACCATCACGGCCCAGGATCAGCTCCATGTAGGAAAAAGAGTAATACCAGAAAAGTCAGAAACATTGAATACAGAACTAGTCAACAACAAGAAAACATAGGACCACCAATGCTGGCAATGGCAAGGGATGTACCAAAAGAAATACCAGCAGTGCACAAAGCAACAGAAAATTTAACAAGAAGGTCAACAAGGTTAAGCTGAGCCATGTACGACAGGCCTCACATAAACAGGGTCCAGGGCAGAAAATGCCAGGAACTGATGAATGCAGCCTGAAGGACAGCTGCAGCAGTACAGGCATAACCAGCCAAATAGGTGAGAATGTCAAGGTAAACCCAAATGAAGTAGCACCAGCACCATAATGGAGAACCACTGACAGATCAGGATTGTACAGTAATGGGCGATTGCAGAGCAGATTGATCACTAAAAGACATGTAATGATGTGTAATGTGGCCAGGAACAGGCACACATGCCAAACAGTCAAAACACAGATGAACCAAATGCAGGCAAGTAAGTTGAAAGAAGGCAAGACAAGGCAAAGTGCTTTTATTTGTTTGGTGCCCTTTCTAATTCTCAGGGTGCCTTACAACAAAAAGAACAGCATAAAATGGCTAAAATAAGAGAACATTAAATAAATATAATAAAAAACAGCTAAAGAATTTCAACAAATTAAACTGGCTAGACCTGTGCAAACAAGTAGGTCTTCAAATGTGTTTTTTTCCTCTTCATTCCCTGGTCAGCTGATTTTTACTAGCAGCAATAGACCAAACAGGGGCTCTGTCTTTATTAGTGTAAATGCCCTCTGATATTTACTGTAGTGTGTTTTCAAAGGCAATTTATCCTCCTCAGAGTGGAATTTCCATAAAGCATGCTCCAGCATCTGTCCCTTAGTCTTCAAGTGCCTCAGCTCTTCAAAATACCTTGGCAAACTGGAAGTTCAAGGGACAGACAAGGATAGGTGACACAGAGTCCAGTGTGGCCATGAACACTGTATTATAGTGCTCCACAACTGTTGTGGTTGCCACAAGCCATCATCATGCCCAAGACATCCATTACCACCTGGAGTTTGCAAGGCTCCAAGTTCAATTTCGGGTGATACCAGACTATTGTCATTAGAGGGTAGTAAAACATGGGGCCCCACAAAGGAAAGACACAATGTGGTGATCTGACCAAACAATTGTATCAGCGTTGACTGCACTTATGTCAAACCCCAATGAGAAGATCATGGACAGTGTGTGACTGTACAGGTGAGTAGTAGAGGCAACCATCTGTGTAAGGCTCAGTGATGCTGGAGGAGCTGTTGACCAAAAGTGTATGTTTCATCATAGAATGAAGCATTGAAATCCACCAGTACTAATGGACTGGGGGCATCTAGCACCTGGTCAACCATGAAATCTGCCAGCTCCTGAAAGAAATTACTTCCACATCGCAGAGGCTTGTACATGAGGATGACCCTACAGCCTACACCTGCCCCACCTCTAAGAGTCACACACTCAAAAGACCTGGAAGTTCCCATGGAGTACTCTGTGAATTCCAAAGTGGATCTAAAACATTTGGCCATCTGCCCCTTCCCTGGCAATGCATCACAGAATAAGCAGACTTGATCAATGACTCGGCACAGGGCTGGAATCATCCCCTAGCCAAGACTTACCGATGCAAACAAGATCATCCTGTATTTAATGGCTGTATTCCTCATTCCCCTCCCCCACCAGGACACATCTGGAAATGAGCTATTGTAGCTCAGCATGCCTTTCCTGGTGAAACTTTTCAAATAAATAAACAAGATCAACTAAGGAATCAGTGATGAAATGCTCCATTACTGCCCGTCTTATTCCTTGTTGATCTTGCAATACAAAGAACAACACATAGGGAGTAACAGAGTCAACTGGTCTGCTAGCCTGCTGCTCACTAGGCAAGGTGAGGCAAATTTAATTTTTATGGCACCCAATCCAAAGGGCTGTGGGCACCGTACAGAAAATATTACTCAGACAGTGAAACAGGGAGATAAATACAGACTAAAACATACACAAAATCATTTAAAACATTATAATAACTTTCAACAATAATAAAAGCTAGGCTGTATTTGAATATATCATAGTTTACAAGCAGAACAAGTCACAACGCAGATGGGTTGGTGTACAGTAATCACTTGACTCCTTCTGGGAAGGCCTGCAAGAACAAGTAGGTCTTCAGCCCCTTCTTAAAGACCTCAACTGTTCATCCTTCTCTGACACTAGCTGGAAACGAGTTCCATAGGGTAGGACCGGCGACACTGAATGTGCGGTCACCAGAGGTCTTAAGCCTAACCCTAGGAATGTTGAGGAGCCCTCTGGTTGAGGACCAGAGGGAGCAGGTTGAGGTTGCAGGTGAGAGGAGCTAAGTCAGATAGCAAGGGTCCACTAGTACTGGGCATGACCCTAGAGAGAGGAACAAGACAGAGAGGACCCTTGTCTTTATTTCATCTCCTCCCTGGGCACCTCTGGGTCCTCATTATCCCTCTCTGACCCCCCTCACCCCATCAGCCCACACAGATCCTCCTCCATGGACCTTGCTTCAGTGGATATCCAGCCCTGTACAGCGGTTGGTAAATGCTGGTAGCATAACTATAGGAAATCCTTCCAATGGACAGAACAGCCACAGATGGTCCAGATTATATTTAAGTCTTGTTAAATCCTCTCCCTTATACATATTGCCAACCCAGCAATGAACAGACCAAAATGAAACACAAATAGCAAACAAAAAAGTAAAATAAATAAAAATAACCAAAACCCAGGCCCACCCCCTCCCCACAATCACAACAACAGTTATACACTTAAACAGCCACTAATAACATTCACTCAACACCATCAACTCCAACAAAATACAATCTAAAAAACAAGCTGTGATACAGGAACTGAAAAACAAGGAGTGCGGTCATATTCACAGTATTACAGATTTTGCAAATACAGTACTAAATTTCCAAATTAATTTTAAACAATGAATATAAAGTCCCATTCTCTGTTACTGAGGGGATACTGTCCAAAAAAAAGTGAAGCAAGCCGGCCTGTCAGCACAGCAGTTGGATTTCTGTCTGCGACGCTGGAAACCCGGGTTCAAGAACAGACCTGGGTCATTGGAGGGCCAGCCGTGGAAGAAGGATGGAGCATCCAGCGACAGCTCACCTTCGACTGGGGAAGGGTGAGGATGTGGCCCGGTATCTGCTGGCCCCTGGTGGAGGCTGGGAGCACAGCAGCATGTCAGGCCTCAGATGACTGGGGAGTGGTGGACATAGGTGGATGCCTTGATGTCTGTGGCACACCACTCCCCCAGGAAGAAAACATGAAAATGGCACCCTGGCCAATCAGGTGACAGCCTCTCTGGACTCTCATCGCCGAGCTCCTGGACCTCCATCTGCCGCCTCAGCACCACCCAGGATCATTGGCATGGCCAGAAGGCTCATCCCCTATGAAGGTAAGGGACCCACCCAATGAAGGGATGCATCGGGGTTACCTGGGCTAGCTGCAATGTGGGGTGGTGAGGTTGGGAGCAGCTTGGTGAACAGGTCCATGAGGGGCCTGAAAGAGGAACTGGCCAGGATGCGGGGTGGGAGCATGAAAAAAAAAAGTGAAGCTGACATTAAAAGTTTTCTGCATCCAGACTGAAAGAACACAGTCCATGAAGTACAGAAATCACACTCCTATGGAAAAAAAATCTAATTCTCTGAGAGGTGAAGCTGTAATCCAGTCTGCAACCATGCTCTCTCAATGTGTGGTCCACTCAGCACACAGGTAATATGGCAATGGATAACACAGTTTTCTGTCCTCAGTGAAGCAAGCTGCCTTTCTGACAAACCAGCTGTCCCACAAACTAGTCTCTACTCCAGAAAGGTTGAACTCCCCCTTGCATCCTCTCTCTCATCACAGCAACCCACAGGGAGAAAATGGAGCCAAATCTGTTGTAAACTTTCTAGAAAACCAAACAACCCAAAGTACTTTGTCACCAACAACCAATGTACAGGTGGCCAGATCAACTGATGGAATTCAGAACAGTACTCATCTGGCTCTTCTTGCTGCCCTACAAATGCAGCTACAATCCACTAGGCTGTTTCTCTAAATTGGTAAGAACCAAGAAGAAACCAAAACACCCACTGCCTCAAAACAGGGCAGCGTAGCAAGTGGATAACTAACAGTATGCACTGTATACCAATGCCAACATCCTGAACATTGTATGGGGAACCTCAGTAAGGGAGCACCTTGATCTTTTGGCTCTGATTTAAAAATAAAAATCTACAATATTTCACCTATGCTCACTTCTAATATCCCTTCCTACAATAAAAATAACCCTAAAAGTACCTTGCACTTCTGGACCGGCCCATCAGCACAGCAGTAGCACTAACGCTTTCGACGCCAGTGACCCAGGTTTGGTAGCGATCCAGGGTCATCGTAGGGCCGGCCGGGGGAGAAGGACTGAGTGCCCATTGGGCTGCCCTCCTTCTCCAAGTGGGGTGGGCAGCTCTCCTCACTGCAGTAAATCCACAACCTGAGCACTCTTGGGTGGTGCTGGTGCAGTAGAGGAGGCAGGACAAGAGGGAGGGGCAGGTGTTGGCTGAGGACAGGAGTGAAGGTGCATCTCTGCGCACCTCTGACTCATTGGTCCTCCATGTGTGCCAACATTCATAGGGGGGCAGGGACCATAAAAATGAGGAAACACCCCACAGCTACACCTGTACACAGGTCCCCACATCGGCGATCAGAGAGAATCCGGGGAGGAGTGCTCAATGTTCATGCTCCTGCTGAAGATATGGAGGGTTATGGGGGACTCCTCCACCACACCTGGGGGTTATCCGGGACTCTAGAGGGATTGGGAAGAGGGGTACCCATGTGAGCCAGTAGCTTTCCTGTCCTCCTGATGCAGGATGCATAGAGAGCCCTGAAGAAAGGGGCAAACTGTGGAGCTGAGGAGTAGAAAATAGTAAGTAAAAAAAAAAAGTACCTTGCACTTCTGACGAAATGGTGTAGCAAAGGAAAGTGCTGTTAAAGTGCCTAGAAAAAAATATTTTAAATGAGCTCACATTAGAACAAATCTAGGTGGCCACCCAATGTGGCAGCCATCTTGCTACCATCATGCTACCAGCTCCCACAGAAATGGGGACTGAGTAAAAATGTCAAGAAAGAGGCAGGGGACCTTCTGAGTCAAGAACAATGATAAGGAAAATCTGCATGGTGAACCACTGGCACAGTGATGGGAAACCATTGACAGAAAAGGGAAATGGCACCCATATGAAACTGTGTACCAGACATAAACTAGGAATGTCATAGACATAGAAACATAGACTTTGATGGCAGATAAGGACCGCTTGGCGCACCTAGTCTGCCTATTTCCCTACCTAGAGGATAAGCTGCAGATCCTATTTAACCAACAGCCTATTTCTTCCTACGCCCCACAAAAATTTCCTTATGTCTGACCCATGCATTCTTGAATTCTCCCACAGTTTTAGACTCCACAACCTCCTCAGGAAGGTTGTTCCATGCATCCACCACCCTATCTGTGAAAAAATACTTCCTCACATTGCCCCTGAGTCGTCTCCCCTCTATCTTCAAATTGTGTCTCCTTGTTCTTGCACATCTCTTTTTCTGAGAGATGCTACCCTCTTGGACTTTGTTGATTCCACTGAGGTACTTAAACATTTCTATCATGCCCCCCCCCTTTCCTCAAAGGTATACATATTAAGCTCCTTTAGTCTCTCCTCATATGGCTTCTCTTGCAGACCCTGCACCATTTTAGTTGCCCTCCGCTGAACTGCCTCCATCCTGTCTACATCCTTGCAGAGATGGAGTCTCCAGAACTGGACGCAGTACTCCAGATGGGGTCTCACCAACTGTCTGTACAGGGGGATAACTTCCTGTTTTCTGCTGGTGATGCCTCTCCCTGTACATCCCAGTATCCTCCCAGCCCTCCCTACTGCCTTCTCACATTGCTTGCCAACCTTAAGGCCACCCGATTTAATTACCTCCAGGTCCCTTTCCATTTTTGTTGTTACATAGATACATAGATACATAGACAGTGTCGGCAGATAAGGGCCTATGGCCCACCCAGTCTGCCCATTTGAGTTTGTAAGTTCAGTTTGTTTTCCTAGAAGTCTGTTTCCCCTTACCCCTGACCTCTAGAATTCCGTTATGTCTATCCCATGCATTCTTAAATCCTGTGATTGTTTCAGCCCCCACCACTTCCTCTGGCAGGGTGTTCCACTTGTCCACCACCCGTTCTGTGAAGAAATTCTTTCTCACGCTTCCTCTGAATCGTCCTCCTTCAACTTCATCCCATGCCCTCTAGTCCTGGAACATCTTTTTCGCTTAAAAATAGTGTTTTCCTGCACCCTGTTTCTCCCTGTAAGATACTTGTATGTCTCTATCATATCCCCTCTCTCCCTCTTCTCCTCCAGGGAGTACATGTTCAGTTCCTTCAACCTGTCTTCATAGGACTTGTGATGCAATCCATGCACCATCTTTGTTGCACTCCTCTGAACCTTCTCTACCCTGTCTATGTCCTTACGTAGGTATGGTCTCCAGAACTGTACACTGTACTCCAGGTGGGGCCTCACTAGTGTCTTGTACAGCGGAACTATGACCTCCCTTTTCCTGCTGGTGATGCCCCTGCCTATACATCCCAGCATCCTATTTGCTTTACCTGATGCCTTGTCACACTGTTTCCTACCTTGAGGTCATCAGAGATGACAACCCCAAGATCCCTTCCTGCTTGGTATGCTATCCTCACCCCCAACTGATATATTGTGCCAGGGTTTTGTGCCCCATATGCATTATCTTGCACTTTTTGCATTGAATTTCAACTGCCAAACCCTTGACCATTCTTCAAGTTTCTGCAGGTCCCTTCTCATTCTGTCTACACCCTCTGGTGTGTCTACTCTGTTACAGAGCTTTGTGTCATCAGCGAACAGTGAAATTCTGCCTTCTAGATCCTGCGCAATGTCACTGATGAAGATGTTGAATAGGACCGGTCCCAGCACTGATCCCTGTGGTACCCCACTGGTCACTCTTCCTCTGTGGAGTGACAGCCATTTACCACCACCCTCTGTGTCCTGCCACCCAGCCAGTTACCTACCCACCACACTACTGTCCTGCCCACACCCATATTCCCAGTTTGTGTAGTAGTCTCTATGTGGCACAGTGTCAAAGGCCTTGCTGAAGTCCAGATAGGCCATGTCCACTGCCCTCCCCTGATCCACCTCCCTAGTCACCCAGTCAAAAAATTCAATGAGGTTGGTCTGACATGACCTCCCCCTGGTGAAACCATGCTGCCTTGGGTCCTGTAGTCCATTGACAACCAGATGTTCCACCAATCTCTCCTTCAGTAGTGCTTCCATGATCTTTCCCACTACCGAGGTGAGGCTGACTGGTCTGTAGTTCTCTACTTCCTCTTTGTTCCCACTTTGTATAAGGGGACTACATCTGCTGTCCTCCAGTCTTTGGGTACCTCCCTGTTTACAGTGATTGGCTAAACAGGATAGCCAGAGGTTCAGCCACCACCTCTCTTAGTTCTTTAAGGACCCTGGGTGCACCCCATCTGGCCCCATTGCTTTGTCAACTCTTATTACTTCCAGTTCCTTCAGGACCCTTTCTCGTAAAGGGACTTGTGTCCATTTCTGCACCATTCTCACCCCTTGTACTCCCTCAGACCCATTACCCCTCTTCCTCAGTAAAGACTGAGCAGAAATACCTGTTCAATATGTCAGCTTTTACTGTTGTCATCCTCCACGCGACTCCCATCCTCCCCTTCAGTCTCACTATCCTCCCTTTGTCTTTCTTTTTTCACTTATGTACCTGTAAAGGTTTTGTCTGCTTTAACCACTGATTTTGCAATGTGTTCTTCTGTCTGAGCTTTGGCTTCCTTACTGACTTCCCTGCCTCCCTTTGTTTCTCCTGGTACTTCTCCCTCCCCTTCTGCCTGTGTCTTTTTGTATTGCCTGAATGCTATCTTTTTGGCTTTCACTTTCTTTGCTACCTCTTTGGAAAACCATAATGGTCTCCTCTTCCTTTTCCTCTTGCTAACCTGCTTAATGCATAATTCTGTTGTTCTTATAATCCCCATTTTAAATACTGCCCACTGTTCCTCAACCCCTGATTCCTGTCCCATTGTTGTTACTACCTTCCCCCCCATTGTGTAATCTTCCCTAGGTTTTTGTTTCCCAGGTGCATTATTTTGCACTTCTTTGCATTGAATCCAAGCTGCCATAATTCTGACCATTCCTCCAACCTTGCCAAGTGCCTTCTCATCCTTTCTATGCCTCCTTGTGTATTAACCCTGTTGCAGATCTTTGTGTCATCTGCAAAGAGGCATACTTTTCCTTCCAGTCCCTCTGCAATGTCACTTATAAAAACATTAAAAAGGAATGGACCCAGTACTGAACCCTGCAGTACCCCACTAGTAACCCCTCTTTCTTCAGAGTGGACTCCATTTACAATTACCTTCTGTGTCCTGTTGTCCAGCCAGTGTCTTACCCAGGCTACCACCCTGGGACCCACTCCCAGGCTGGTTAATTTGACTATTAATCTTTTGTGTGGGACTGTATCAAATGCCTTGCTAAAGTCTAGGTAGGCCATGTCCACAGTCCCTCCCTGGTCTACTACTTTGGTCACCCAGTCAAAGAAATCAATTAGATTCGTCTAACATGACCTTCCCACTGTGAACCCATGCTGCCTTGGGTTCTGTGCCCCACTGGCCTCTAGGTACTCAACAATTCTTTTCTTCAGAAGTGATTCCATCACTTTCTCTACCACAGAGATCAAACTGGCAGGTCTGTAGTTTCCTGCCTTTGTCTTGGTCCCACCTTTATGAAGGAGAATCACAACTGCCTTCCTCCAGTCCTCAGGTATCACGCCATCCTCCCATGATTTGTTAAAAAGGGTAGTCAGTGGTGTCACTAGTTCTCTGCTTAATTGTTTTAGAATTCTGGGGTGAATTCCATCTGGCCCCATTGCTTTGTCCACCTTCAGTTTTAGGAGTTCTTTCAGAACCCTTTCTTCTGTGAAAGGACTGGGATCGACCCCCCTATTGAGAGTGCTTCTGTTAATTGGATTAGGCACCTCCCCCACCTCCTCTTTTGGGAATACTGAACAAAAGTATTCATTCAGTATCCCTGATTTTTCACTGTCCCTCTCTGCCCACCCACTGTCCATTCTGTTCAGCCTCACTATCCCTCCCTTTGTCTTTCTGTGCCCCCTCATATACCTATAAAAGGTTTTATCCCCCTTCTTAACTGAGTTGGCTATCTTTTTCTCAGTTTGGGCCTTTGCTATTCTGACTACCCTCCCTGCTTTCTTCTGCCTTAACTGGTACAGTTCTCTGTCCTGCTCCTTTTGTGTTTCCTTATACTTCCTAAATGCTATCTTTTTCTCCCTAACCTTCACTGCCACCTCTTTTGAGAACCATTGTGGCTTTTTCTTTCATTTTGATTTGTTTATTTGCTTCACACAAAGGCTTGTTGCCTCTGTGATGGCAGTTTTGATACTTCCCCATTGTTGCTCCACCCATCTTTCTAGCCTGTTTGCTAGTGCTTTTCTAAGGCACTCTCCCATCTTGCCAAAGTCAGCCCTCCGAAAGTCCAGAACTCTCACATTTGTATGGCTTGACTCTGTAGCTGGGTTTATCGTGAACCACACTGTTTGGTGGTCACTTGTTCCAAAATGGCTATCCACGGCTAGATCTGAGATCCTCTCACTGTCCCCATTTGAGAATACGAGGTCTAAGATTGCTCCCTCACAGGTAGGTTCCAAAACTATGTCTGAGGCATGCCACCTGAAGGGCATCAAGAATGGCCCTGCTTTTGGATGTGGCAGCAGCAAAGGTGCTCCAGTTAACATCTGGCATATTAAGGTCTCCCATCAACAGTATCTCCCCTTTCTCTGCCATTCTAAGTATGCCTTCTATCATATCCTTGTCCATTCCCTCTCCCTGACATGGGGGTCTGTATACAGCCCCAAAGGATTGTGGTGCCATTTCCAGTCTCTAACAGACCCACAGTGCCTCCTCTTCTCCCTGTTTACTCTTTTGTTCAGTTGCTTTTATCCCTTTCCTTACATAGAGCTGCTCCGCCCCCCTCTTCTCCACTCCCTGTCTCTCCTGTAGGTTGTGTACCCTGGTATGTTAACATCCCAGTCATGGTTCTCTGTGTACCATGTTTCTGTGACTGCTACGATATCCAGGCATCCCTCTTCCATCAAGGCCACCAGTTCAGAGAGCTTGTTGCCCAGACTATGGGAGTTGGTACTCATTACCCTCCATTTCTTGATGGCCTTACCCCTTTTTGCCCTATCTCTGCCCTTTCTGCGTTTGTCACTTTCTCCATTTACCCCTGCGCTTCTACCTATTGGCATCTCCATGTTGGTGTCTACCTCACTTAGTACACTGATTTTTTGGGGGGCTAGGATTTCCCTGCTCCTCTCCAGTGTCTCCCCATCTTGGCTAGTTTAAATGCTTGCCAATGAAGCATTTAAACCTATCACCTAGGATCTTGGTTCCCCTCCTCTATAGATGCAGACTATCACACCAGTATAGGCCTGCATCCTTCCAGGTGAACCCCCAGTCCCCAATGAAGCCAAATCCCTAAGCTCTGCACCAGTTTTTCAACCACTGATTGAATCCCATGGTGCGGAGCACCCTATTCTCACCCGTGCCATAGACAGGCAGCACCTCAGAGAAGGTTGCCGTGTGTGCTATTTGTCTAAGGCCCCTCCCCATCTCCACAAACACTTCTTACACTGCTCTGATCCCTTTTTTAGCCAGGTCATGTGTCCCTAGGTGGACAATGATGTCCAGCTCCCTCCCCTGTGCAGCTGCTCCTATGATCCTGAGGATTCACTCCCTGTCCCTCCAAGCCATGCAGCCAGGCAGGCACCTTACCTCCCTCTTCCCTTCCTCCCCCAGTTTACCTTACTAACGATGGAGTCCTCCACCAGGAGTTGTTTCCTTCCCCTGTTGGGTCCCATGCCACCCTCCTGTGGGTCTCCTTTGTTTAGGTTCCCAGCATCCTCCTTGGTCTCCACTGTGGGTGCCTCCATAGAGGAACCACACTTTTTCAGAATGGCATAGAAATTGTGGAGAGGTACAACTGGAGGGATGCACCTCTGTTCCACTGCCCTCACCCTCCCTGAGCCCACTGTATTCCAACCACTCCTCTTTCTTGGCAACCTCTGAGGCAACGCCAGTGACCCTGGTGATCCCTCGGTGGGAGAGGAGGTCCCACAAATCCTGACCAACTCAGCCTGGAGATGAACAACCTCCTCCCTCAGCCCAGAGAAGGTGTCTGCAGATGGGGCAACACCGCATCCTCCAGAACATCTCCCGGAAGACTGCTGCTCCACAGCCACTGCACTGCACCACTCCCATCATGTCTTTATCAATCAATCAATCAATCAATCAAAATCTTTATTTATTCAGGCGAACATCATTGAGCATAGCTCATTTACAAGATGGACCTGAGTGGTCATAACAATATAAGGTTACAAATTTTACACAAAACATGGTACTGAATGAACACAAATACAAAGATTTATGAATGAGACAGGTATACAAATATTTACATATATACAAGGCAAAATGACATTGGACCTAGATCATATTAAAAGGAAGAAACAAACAGTATTGTAGGGATAAAGCTAGGGTAATGGGATTTGGGGGGCATTTTTGTACTGACGTAGGTTGGAGAACAAGCTAGAAGAACAATAAAGAAATAGGGGGTATAAAAAGGGGTAGGGAAGGAGGGGTGAGAGGACTAGGTCTTATGGAAGCAATTGCATGATTCTGGGAATAGACTAGTGTACAGTTTTTTGAAGGATGTTAAAGGAATGAGGGTATCCAATTTCAAGGTCTTTTGAAGAGAATTCCAGATAAGTGCTAGGGAGTAGCTGATTGCAGCCCTTCCATACCGGGTGCAGGAATCTTCAGCATGATGAGTTTATTGATCCTTAGGGTGTGAGGCCTGGATGTGATCCGGTTGAAACAATCTGAGATGTAGGAAGGGAGTTTGTTTGTCAGAGCTTTATAGATCCAGACAGCAGCATTTTTGTTTCTTCTATGTTGTAGGGATGTCCAACTGACTGCATTGTAGAGAGAGCAATGATGGGTGCTGGAGGGAAGATCTGTAATGAATCTAATAGCTCTATGATACAAGGTGTCTAATTTATTTAAATGGGAGAGGGAACAGTGACCTTAAAGGAAGTCAGCGTAGTCAATGAGGGATAGGAATGATGCCAGGATTAGCCTTTGTTTGGAATCTCTGGTCAGGTAGTGTTTGATCCTATAAAATAGGCCAAGTCTTTGTCTAAGCTTTTCAGGAGCTCTTCAATGTGGCTAGTATAGTCAAGTTTATTGTCAATCCAGACTCCAAGATATTTGAATTTGTCCACATATTCCAGATTTTCACCAAGGATGGTAGATAATTGTGGAGGGTGAATGATGGGACAGTGGAAGAGCAGCTCTTGGTGGCAAAGAACATAGCTTGCTTTCTTGGCATTTAGTAGTAATTTCTTTTCCAGTAAGTTGTGCTGTAGGAGGAGAACTCAGACTGTAAAAGCTCACAGGCTTTTGATGGTGAGGATTACTGACATATAGTACAGTATCATCTGCAAAGAGGTGAATATTAGATTGTGAGAGATTGGAGTCAATATTGTTGATGTAAATGGCAAAGAGGATGGGGCCCAGGATGGAACCTTATGGCCACCTCTTAGAAGTGGTTTAGAGGTAGATAGGTCACCTTCATTTTTACCAGTTGTATTCTTCCGGAGAGATAGCATCTGAACCATTTAAGAGAGTGAGTCAAGGCCTATGGAGTTCAGAGAGGAGATTAGTAGTTCATGGTCCACAGTGTCAAAGGCTTTGCTTAGATCCAGGAACACAGCACAGGTGTTATTCTTTTGTCTAAGGCAGTCTGCCAGTCATTTGTAACTTTTGCTAAGGCAGAGATGGTGCTGTGCATAGATCTAAAACCAGATTGAGCTGGATTAAGAGATTATTGGTATCAAGTTAGGCACTTAACTGAAAGTTCACTAACTTTTCAAGCATTTTGGACAGTACTGGTAAGATGGAAATGGGCCTATAGTTGTTGAGGTCCATGGGATCACCTGCCTTAAGTAGTGGAAACACTTGAGCTGTCTTCCATATTGAGGGATAGAACCAGTGGCTAGGGACAGATTGAAAAGGTGAGTGAGGGGGCAGCTAAGGCGTCAATGCTACTTTTAGAAAGTAGGGATCCAGGAGTCTGCACCTCGCTTTTAGTTGTATCTAGTCGGAATAGTAGGTCTTCTACTTTTTAAGAGTATTGATTTGAAGGAGAATGTGGAAGCAGCCTTTGTCCTCGGTAGATTGTAAGTTTAATGATGACCTCAATAGGTTTGCAGGTGAGGAATCGAAAGTTAGGCCAGCTGTAGTGAAATGATCGTTGAAGGCATTTAAGATTTCTTGCTTGTCAGTGATTTCAACACTATTTAGGTGCACTTTGGTGGTAAGACAGGGTAGAAGCTTGACCTAGGATCCCTTTATGGTACCCCAGAACCTGGAAGGGTTGTGATAGGAGGCATCCAATTCAGCTGTGTAGAAGGCAGCCTTGGCATTTCTCACTTGTTTTGTACAGGAGTTTCTGGCTTTTCTGAATTGAAGCCAGTCATTTGGATCCTTGGTCTTTCTTGCCCTTTTCCAGAGTTTATCTCTGGCAAGCAGTGCGGATTTAGGTCAGCAGAGAACCAACGACAAGATTTGAGTTTGGTTCTGCACTGGTGAGGGGTATGTATATTGAGGGCACTTATGATAATATCACTTAAGACCTGAAGAGCTGTCTCTATTGAAGCTGTGAGATAGAATTCTGCCAACGGTGGTGTGGCACAAATCATGGAGATATCCTGAAATATTAAAGTTCTTTGACCTTCTGGGAGAAATTTTGCAGGGTTGGGTGGCTTGATTGTTGATCTTATGCCAGCTATGGGACAGTGATCACTTATGTCACTGACTAGCACTCCAGCATGAGAATACAGATGAGGCTTATTTACCAACATGATGTCCAGTAGTGTGCTGTTGAGATTATTCTTGGATTAATCCTTGTTGGTTCTTTGATTAATTGAGTGAATCCATAAGTGTCACAGAAGGTTACTAGGGTGCAGATGCATTGGCTAGCCAATTTAAATTCAGGTCACCTAAAATGATGGTGTCTTCAGGGCCTAGATTAAGTATAGATCCTAGGTGGATAGGAGTTTGAGGCCTGCAGAGGGGGTCTGTAGCAGCCAATCAGTTGAAAAGATGATATGTTGAAGGGTTATTTTAATTGATAAGCATTCAAATTCCTTTGGCTGTGATGTAATATTGAGGCAGGATGCAGAGATGTTTGCTTGACATAGATGGCTACCCCACCGCCCTGGATGGACGGTCAGATCTGAAGAGCTGGTAGTTGGAAGATTTATTTCACTGTCTTTTGTTGCAGATTTGAGCCATGTTTCAGAGATAACCAGAAAGTCAGGTAAGGTGTGTACAACCCAGGCCTGTATTAATGAGAACTTTTTAGAGGCTGCAGGCGTTGATATGAAGAAAACTCAGGCCATTTATGGAAGCTAAGTCAGCTGGGGAGATAGAGCTTTCTGTGGGTCCAGGGTTGATTTCAACAGTGCCAACACAGATCAGCAGAAAGAAGATTAGTTTGATGAGGGCACCAAGTGATAGGAATAGGGAGTAGTCAGAGGACTTTCTCTTCTTGCTTGGGA
Source organism: Neoceratodus forsteri (assembly GCA_016271365.2). NCBI lineage: Eukaryota > Metazoa > Chordata > Ceratodontiformes > Ceratodontidae > Neoceratodus > Neoceratodus forsteri. Next base: position 1,647,550,497 of record CM057450.1, read on the forward strand.
TCCAATGTATAGTGGGCGATGATCCTGCTGTGTGGTTATAGATTTTGTCATAAAGTACCAGCTTAATGGACAGGTATAGGGGGTCATTATAGTGCCAATAATGGAGCAGGGGGCTTATGGAGTACCGAACTGGTTGTGAGCCTTTTTGTGGGATACCCCAAGGATTACAGTGCAGAAGCGGCAGTATATACTTGGGGAATTGAGGGGCATCCACTGGGGACAGCAGAGGGGGACAAGCCCGAGTAGCCACCCTAATCACCATGGCATGGGCTGCTTCAGTTTCCTCTTCTGGATCCGAGGAAGGTGAGAGGCAAAGCAGCAATAGGAGGAACAGTAGCATGGTGGAGGGTAGGTAGGGGTTAAAGATACTAAATGAGATGTGAAGAAATGAGCTCGGGAATTGGCTAGGAGATTAGCTATGGCCGGGGATAAGAGATTTGGCAGGAAAGTGTGTATAAAAGAAACACCCAGGGGAGGGCGGGCAAAAATTACGCGCTTCCGTACCTTTCTGACTGTCTCTCCCAGCCTCCTGGTTCCCTTCTCGGCTATGCGGTGGCTGCCCGCCTGCTGGCGGCTCGGAGCCCCTACGGTCTCTGAGTGCTCGAGGGCAGGGCCAGCTGGAAAGGAGGGGACAGAGGAGAGGGCAGTCAGGAAAAGCACTGAATTGCAGCAATCTGCAAGAGGTGCTAAAAAGAAGATTTACACAACAAAGACTGGGTGGGGGGTTAGGCGCCTGAGCGTCTAGCCCAACACAAGTCTCAGCAAAAGACTGTAATCACAGAGTCATCAAGCAAGAAGGCATTTCACAAAAATGTACACTAATAAAAGTAAAAACAGCTCCTTTTTAGAGAATTTTACATTTAAAGAGCAGTAATCCCGACCAGTTTTGGTGGTGCAAGTAAAGCAAAAGTCAATGGGGAAGGCGCACCAATCAGAGGCAAGGCAGAGCTGGCGGTCGCCTTCCGATTGGCTTGCGGCTTTCCCGTACCTTTCTGGCTGTCTCTCCCAGCCTCCTGGTTCCCTTCTCGGCTGTGCGGTGGCCGCCCGCCCGCTGGCGGCTCGGAGCCCCTACGGTCTCTGGGTGCTCGAGGGCAGGGCCGGCTGGAAAGGAGGGGACAGAGGAGAGGGCAGTCAGGAAAAGCACTGAATTGCAGCAATCTGCAAGAGGTGCTAAAAGAAGATTTACACAACAAAGACTGGGGGGGGTTAGGGTGCCTGAGCGCCTAGCCCAACACAAGTCTCAGCAAAAGACTGTAATCACAGAGTCATCAGCAAGAAGGCATTTCACAAAATGTACAATAATAAAAGTAAAACATATCCTTTTAGAGAATTTTACATTTAAAGAGCAGTAATCCCGACCAGTTTTGGTGGTGCAAGTAAAGCAAAAGTCAATGGGGAAGGCGCACCAATCAGAGGCAAGGCAGAGCTGGCGGTCGCCTTCCGATTGGCTTGCGGCTTCCATACCTTTCTGGCTGTCTCTCCCGGCCTCCTGGTTCCCTTCTCGGCTATGCGGTGGCCGCCCGCCTGCTGGTGGCTCGGAGCCCCTACGGTCTCTGGGTGCTCGAGGGCAGTGCCTTCTTTCTGGCTGTCTCTCCCGGCCTCCTGGTTCCCTTCTCAGCTATGCGGTGGCCGCCCACCTGCTGGCGGCTCGGAGCCCCTACGGTCTCTGGGTGCTCGAGGGCAGGGCCGGCTTTCTGGCTGTCTCTCCCGGCCTCCTGGTTCCCTTCTCGGCTATGCGGTGGCCGCCCGCTCGCTGGCGGCTCAGAGCCCCTACAGTCTCTGGGTGCTCGAGGGCAGGGCCGGCTGTCTTATTTCTGGCCTCCTAACTGTTGCTTGAAATACTTACTCTTTCCTCTGTTTGTTTATTTCTTTTTATTTCTTCTCTTCCTACTTACTTACTGCCTCTGTGCCCTTTTAGCTCCTGATCTTCCTGTTCTGAGATAAGAAGTTCCTATATTTCTCAGTAGTCTCCTTACTTGTTCAGAGTCAGATCTTGAGCAGCTAGTGGGGATGGAGAGCTACTCTTGCTCTTCTAGCATGATGTCAATAAAGAGAAGTCAACTGATATCAGAAAATAGTAATGCTAGAGCGATGCAAAGTGAAATGGCAAGAACTTTGGTGGGGCAAAGCCAAGTGATAAATACAAAAGGAACAACAGGCCCCACAGAACCTGAGGGCTTGTCAGATGTGGAGAATTAACAATGGCACTCTGAAGGACAGGCAAAAGAACAAATCCACAAAGCATCCTACAGGTACTCCAAAACCAGTGTGGCAAGCAGGAAGGCCAGAAGTGTTGTCGAAGTTCAGCATGGAGAGATCCCAAATGTCAACAGGAGAAACTTCACCTGTCAGACATTGGTGTCTTTCTTTCTGGGGGCTACACCCCCCACACTCCCCTTCTTAACATAACTAATTCCAAGTTGGAGTTAGTTCAAAGGGGGGGACAATGGACAGCAAAAGTGCAGATTCCCACCCTCGGGTCCTTAACACCGACAATGTCAAAACCATTCTACAGTCAAAGCAGGGCCAAGAACCCTCAGTGACATCATTGCCTGTCAGGAGCCTAAAACACATGGCTGCTCTCAGCCTTAAATTACAGTCTGATTTACATATGAATAACTATGGACTGCAAAGGCTCACAAATAAACACAAAGCCTAACTCAAATTAGCTTTTTATGGGCTTTCAGACATTAGAAATCCTGAAGATGACAGATCCTCTTTAATAACAAGGATGGAAAGAATGGAATTACTTGCATTAGGACTAAATTCCTGAAATAATGTAAAGTTTATGAAATTACATACCGATGTTGAGTTGCAGATTTGTTCTGGAACACGTTTATAAAAGTTTAAAACAAACTTTGTTACAAAGAAGAATAATGCAAGATAATGACAAAGGCAGGAGGAGATAGAGTATTAGTTAAGAAATGTGACAAGAAATACAAATTGAAATACATGTGCCTCTTATTAATTTTTTTCTTCATATAATGATAATTATAGTGGAAGGGATCAGGTTGTAGACTGAGTAATGAGTAAGATTAGTTTAGTTCTCATAGTAAGATAAAATAAGTGTAGGGTATGCACATGGTTTTATAAACAGAAAAGGAACAGTTAAATAGAATAAATGAAGATAGCTTGAAATGGAAACGTACCACAAGAGAACAAATTAATTGGAGCAACATGAGAAATGAATGAAATAGAGATTACCTTTTGTAATGTTTTAGAATAATAGTTCCTTTATTAAACTACAGTAAAAAATGCCTGACGTGTTTTGGAACCTTAGTCCCTTTGATAAAGGGACTAAGATTCGAAAAAGTGTCAGGCGTTTTTTTACTGTTGTTTTGAAAATAAAAAGGTTTTATTTATTCTAAAAGAGCCTCAGTGGTGTTTTAAAGAAAGGGTGAGAGGGCCACAGTTTTTGCAATTAATGTTTTCTAAAGTTTGTTGTGTTCAGCCCCTCATTCATAGTGTGCACTTGTTTGTTTGTGATGCAACATGAGAAATGTAGATAGAAATGAAAGGAGGCATGGCAAAATACAGGAAGTATGTGGTGGGGTTGTATTGAGAAAGGCATGGAAAAAAAGGAATGCACAGTAGGTAGTAGAAATGTGTTATAACCATTACAAACAACAGTAACCAGCAATAGAAACTACCAGGTAATATCCATGGACAATGGCAGAATTGGGAGGGCTAAGATCAGGGAGGGGGGGAGAGAGCAAGTGCCGGAGATTGGGGAAGGGAAACAGATGAACTGCCACAGAGAGTCTAGTGAATAGGTAGAACACAGACATGTTTGGGAGGCAGAGACTGGGGAGAGAAGGTACAGACAGCAAGTGCCACAGAGCGGCAAATGGGAATGATGGTGAATGTCCTCATGTTGGGGAGACAGAGATTAGTGCGGGGGAGAAGCAGCTAATGTGTAGGGACAATAGCATCATGGTGGGGGAGCAGAGACTGGGGAGAGAAGGTACAGAGAGCAAGCGCCACAGAGCGGCAAATGGGAATGATGGTGAATGTCCTCATGTTGGGGAGACAGAGATTAGTGCGGGGGAGAAGCAGCTAATGTGTAGGGACAATAGCATCATGGTGGGGGAGCAGAGACTGGGGAGGGAAGGCACAGAGACCAAGAGTGCAGAGTGGATAATATGAATGACAGAGAATGACAGCAGGTAGGCCTGTGTGAAATTAAAATTCCACCCGCAGAATTTCTGCAAAAGTCAGAATTTTGCCTCCACAAAATTTCAGAATACACTTTGGCAACTTTCGCAAAAATGCTGACTTAGTATTGCAGAATGAAAGTATGAATTAATGTATTAAACTGAGGAAAGAAATTCTGCAGAACTGACCACTGTCAGTGATTAGTTATGTGGAATTTCTTTCCACAATTTAGTACATTAATCCGTAGTTCATACATTCATTCCACAGTTTAGTGAGTCACAGAACAGTGGACTGAATGAATGAATTCTGAATTAATTTATAAAGAGGACAGGAATTAAAAAAACATTTTTCACACTAACAAATGTGTCTTGTTGTTTTTGTTAAAACTATTATGTGTCATCCACACTTTAAAATGACACTGATTAATTGAATGTCTTTTAAAATTGAATCACTGTGTTGATTTTAGCAATATCATTGCTTTCCTCTTTCCAGGTTTTTTCCTATCGGAGACGTGAGCAAGCCAGATTTAGTGTGAAGTCCTAGTTTGTGCCTCAGCACCTCTGTAATGCTGTCCATGAGCACAGAACTGTGGATGCATTGGACTGCAGTGCTGTCCTCAAGCACAGATTGATGCTTCTCACTGCAACTGTCTGGAGATTCACGAACAAGGAATTGTCAAACTCTTGATGTGCTATAATACTGTCTGTTCAGTATTCAGCTTGTAAATAACTTACAGTGTAAATGTTGTCAGAGTAAGCATTTAACAGTACTACCTTTTCATAGTTGTTGTATTCAGCCTATTTAAACATTAGGGCCCCCATATTCAAAGGAAATGCGTGGCACATCTCAGCTGAAAAGGGAGATGTACCACACAATTTCAGCATTGTGTTGCAGCATGATATTCTAAAGGCTGCAATGTGCCACATGCATGGGAATGGGCCAGGTTGCAAGTAAATGTAAGCTGCACAGGTGGAGGAGGCATTCCCATGCATATGCCGCGCAATGGCATATTCGGTGGGAATGTGCCCCTCAAAGATCAGTACAGTGCAGCACACAGATAGGCCAAGAAAAGCTGGCCTAACATAGCCAGCCACCCACAGGCAGGCTGAGGAAGTGCACCCAGGTGCCCACAGCCTACCAGCCCCGGCTGCCATGTGCAACCCCCTCCCATCCCATTCCCTGGGTGCAGATGTTGTAAAGGTACATGCCCCATGCTAGCCTAGGATGATCAGCAGACCCCCAGCCCCAGCCCCAATCACAGTGGCTGAATAATATGCCCAACCAATACCCTGGTGGACTAGTGGACCCCCAGCTCCATAACCGATCCCTGACAATTGGCAAAAGGAGGCTCACCTCTGATCCATGCTGTGACTGGCTCCCCATCCCCTCCCCCATCCCAAGCCAGTAGCTGGCATGGCCCACCATCTTCCCATCATGGCCAGCCACCAACTGACATGCACTGGGAAGCTGTCGTAATATATGGCAGTGCTCATTGGTTGATGCAAGCAGCCAATGGGCATCATTGTATTTTATGACAGCTCACCGGTGCATGGAGTTGGCAGCTGGCCATGGTGGGTAGCAGTGGGCCATGCCAGTCACCCGCTCAGGATGAGTAAAGGGGATGAGGAGCCAACCACAGTAGGAATAGGAGGTAAGCCTCCTTTTACCAATTATCAGGGATCTGGTATTGGGCAAGGGGTCCACTAGACCACTAGGGTATTGGGTGGGCATATCATTTGGTCACTGCGATTGGGACTGGGGTTCCACAGGTCAACCAGGGCTTATTAGGGATGGGCACTTTTACACCATCTGCACCCATGGTATGAGTTGGGGGGATTGACCAGCCTACCAGGGCATTCGTTGGTGACTATGACCATGCAACAATAGAAATTGGTGAATTGGATGGGAATGTGGTGGCCCCTGGACTATGATGGGGAATAATTGCTGGTGTTGGCACCGTTTGGGGATCAGGAAGGGGAGGTCGATGGACAGGCACACTCCACACTGCACAGCTATGCTAATGGTCTCATAATGAGCATGCATGGTGCCCATTTGTGCCATGCATGTCCAATGAGCTACTTAGCATGCACAGGCTGAATATCGCCCTTGGGGTCATGGTGCATCCAGGTATGCACCACACAGTTACCATTGGCATTAGTCAGCCCTGTCCCTGGTTGTGCTGTGCCAGACCAGGTGGGTGATCTCTCAGGGTGGTGCATCCAGGGTCAAATATTCAAACAGTATGCGCAAGGCCACTGTTTTTCAGTTTTTACTGGAAAACCTGCTAAAATTCCAGAATTAGGGCTGCCGGAACACCGGTAAAAACAAAGATTTCATGGAATCTGCCATTTTATACTAGATCAGTAATTCTACAAAACATGTATTTTTTTTATAATTGCTTCCTGAACTATTTTCAACTTGCTTTATTTAATGCTCTGTATATTGAGTCTTCTTTTATCCTGATTATTTATACACATACTAAAAGAATGGCAGCAGAATCCCAGTAAAATCCGAAAATTAGAATAAAAATCACCGGTGCAATTCTGGAATCTGAATTATTGAAAATGGAATTTAAATGTTTTAATCACCGTAAATCAGTGGCCTTCAGTATGCGCAATCAGACCCAAATGCTCATGCTGTTTGAATATCCTGTTAGAGCAGGCAGGCACATCTATTCTACGCGACACATCTTGTGTGTGTTCACGCAATCAGCCAGCTCAGAATATGTGCCCCCAGTTGTGTTTCTCTTTAACCATTTTGGCAGCTAAAACATCTGCTTACCTTATAAATTGAAATGATGAGGTCACGTGACGCAGTGCTCCTAATGGCAGCATAATCTTTAGCTCTCTCCTACCAACCAGCTAATTTTAGCATTTACCGGGCTTTGTGGCCACTTTTCTCATCTTACAACCATCTGCCAACGTTCTCAGGAGGTCAACAATGCATTTCCACCGACGTGCGAACTAATTTTAAAACCGGAACGCTAGGGTGTTGTGAAGACTATGGAGGCCAAAATGAAGCCTGCCGGGGCCAGGCACACACCACCGAATACCCCGGAGAAAGCATCTAAAAAATCAAGAACTCAGAATGTGGGTTCCGGTGTTAAATCTAGCTCCTCAGGTTCTCCCCTCTAACCTTCTTACAGAAGACCATTTTCTCCAGGAACTAATCCCGTTTCGGGAAACTCTGCAGGATATATCGACGGAGTTAAAATCCATGCGTAATGACCTTGCCTCGCTGACTACCAGAGTCGGAGACACTGAAGCCAGAACCTGTTCCCTGGAATCATGGAGGGTTAAAACCGATCCTGAAATCGTCCTTCTTAAGCAACAAATTGCCAAACTTCAGTTGAAAACAGAAGATCTCGAAGGACGCAGTAGGAGGAATAATATTTTAATTCTGGGTTTACCAGAAGCTGAAGAGGGTCCAGATATCCTGATCTTCGTCCAAAGGCTCTTGACCAAGATAGTGGGTCCCTCTCCTATCAACCCTCTGTACCATATTGAGCGGGCACACCGGTCTCTAAAGCCAAAACCACCACCTGGTACCCCTCCGAGGCCTATAATAATTAAGATGCTCAGTTACCTGGAAAAGCAACACATCTTAAGCAAAGCTAAAGACCTGCAAATGATTCTATGGGGAAACCACACATTGAGATTCACCCAAGATCTTCCCTTTGAAACCCAGCAAAAGAGAAGGGCTTTTCACTCGATAGTGACCAAGTTGATAGCGGCCGGCATTCGATTTCGAATGAACTATCCAGCTAGGCTGCAAGTGCTACTCGATGGAGCGTGGCATTCATTTGAGAAGCCGGATCAAGCCAAAGGAGATCTGTCCCAGAGATTGTCTAACTTGTTTAAAACTGGCTGAATTGTGAACTCCAATTATAGTTTCAATGTCTGCCTACCTGATACGAATGTTTTGGTTGCTGTTTCTTTATCCTTTTCCTTTTGTAGGATGCGGTCTGTTTGATGGGGCGGTTGGCTGGAGGTGATCCTTCAGCCATCTGGGGCGGTGGTGTTTGCTCGGGTTTCGAATGCAGCCTGGTCACCAGGCCGAGCGGCTGAGGGCCTCTTTTCGCCCGGGGTAGGTACCTTTCTCCTGCCAATGGTTTCTGGCCGGTTTTCCCAATGGACCAGTTGGTCCCAGCAAGATTGTGTTCCTCCTCTTCCTGCCATGCGATGGCTTTCACTGCATGGAGCTTTGCCCTTATACACCTGAACCTGCTAAGGGACGCCCGCTTGAACACTACTGGCATCAACCCAGGGATGTTAGCACCCCAGCACAGCGAGTTCGCTCCTTTCTCTACAATGTCTGGTAGGATCCTTTAATGCACTACCTTCTTTTCAGTGTGCCACAAAGTTAAAGCCTCCAAGGAATTGTGCTGGGTTGGGGGGGGTGCCACGATTGGCTAGCCTTGGTAGAGCTGCCTCGTAGCCTGCAACGGGGGGAGTGGGCAGCAGTACTCAGGCTTTTGTTCTTCCCACACCTGCTTGGGCTGTTTGTGTTTATTTTAATGTTTTGTGTTAAAAGATACAATAAGCAAGTGATCATTATAGTTATGCTTGGTTCTGCTAGCCCTGGGGGTCGATCCCTATCCAGGATACAGGTTTGGGCTGGATATGTTCTTTTGGATTTAAAGGGATTGTTTGTGTATAGTTCATGGGGAGTTTCAGTCATATTTAGGGAATGTAATAAATGGGGGGTGGTGGTTGGGGGTGGTATACCTTAGTATCGGAACTAATTAACATTAAGATATCTCTCTCTATGTATAGATCTTACATTGTACAATATCATGTATTCCTGCTGGTGGAATGGCTTGTTGTTAAATGCTACTTTTGTGGGGTCGGGGGAGGAGCCTCGGAGAGTGCCTAGCGTTTCGGATTATATTAGAGGAGAAGTGCCTTGGAGAATGCCACACGTCTTTGATCACACTAGAGGGGTTATGGATCTCAAACTCTCTTATATATAGTACTAATCAATATGGCTGTGAGGCCAATTAAATTTGCCAGTTGGAATGTCAGAGGCATCAAGGACCCCCTTAAAAGACACCAGGTTCTCCATAATTGTTTCTTATTAAATGTGGATATAGTTTTCATGCAGGAAACACATTTGGCAGCCTCAGAAGCTAAAGGGTTACGAAGGCGGGGGTTCACCCAAATTTTCACAGCTACTGGCTCGCATGCCAGCAGGGGGGTAGCCATACTAATTAAACAACATGTCAGGTTTGTAGTGGAGGATAGTATTGCCGATCAAGATGGTAGGTTTGTTTTGGTTAAGGGCCAGCTTAACAACAGTAATGTGGTACTTGGGGCAATATATGGTCCAGTGGGAGAAGACCCGTATTTTCTGATGTCCTTAGCAGATAATCTGAGTAGATTTCTGCCTTCCCTTTTCATTTTTGGAGGCGATTGGAATATAGCCCCATCTAATGATTTGGACAAAACCTATAGGCCATTAAAACCTTCGTCCCCCTCCCAACAGGCTCTCACCGACTTTATGCACCTGCTAGGGCTCTGTGATCCCTGGCGCCTTCTTAATTCTGATAACCGCCTTTTCTCCTTCTACTCTCAGGTACATCAAACGTGGTCAAGAATTGACTACATTTTATTTAGCTCTACCCTATTGAGTAATACACATCAAGTAGGTATAGAACCAATAGTTATCTCAGACCACTCTCTGGTATGGATCATGGTTTCCCTTGGTCTGCAGGGACAAAGGGACACTTCATGGAAATTAAATAAGCAAATCTTAAAGGATGAACATACAGTTATCCAAATTAAAGACAAGATTCTATCTTATCTAGAATTCAATCAAGGGTCTGTCCATAGGGACGACATACTCTGGTGCTCCCTCAAATGTTTTATTAGGGGCGAATTCATCAAGGTTGCTTCCAGTAGGAAAAAGATAAGAGAGACCAAAATTATCTTAATATCCAAACAGCTCAGGTCAGTCGAAGATAATCTTCTCCACTCCAATTCCTCACAAGACCTGGCAGCTCTAGTTAAACTCAGGAGTGAATACAATGATCTAACAAGAGAAAAAGCAGAATATGCTATGCTTAAACTAAGACCCATTATCTGACCAGGGAGAAAACCTGGAAGAATGCTAGCTCTTAGACTGAGAGAGATGGAGAGCTCTCGATTAATCCCGGCTTTAAACTCCCACGATGGCACCACCAAAACTTTGCCTAGAGATATTGCACAAATTTTTGAATCTTTTTATAAAGAGATATACGGCAAAAGTACCCCTCATTTACACCCTCATATGATAGAGCAGTTTTTGGATGGGGTCAATCTCCCTTCCCTCCAGGCACATCACTGTGATATCCTATCAGCCCCTATCACCTTAATTGAAGTTGAAGAGGCAATTAATGATTTGCCTTTGGATAAGGCCCCTGGGCCTGACGACTTCCCTTCGAACTTTTATAAAGTCTTTTGCAAAGAACTGTCCCCACTACTTCTAAAACTATACGAATACATGTTTTCCTCAAAGTGTCTCGACCCCTCTCTTTTAGAGGCCATGATAATTCTAATCCCAAAACCTGATAAACCCTTACTGGATCCAGCCAGTTACTGACCAATTTCACTCCTAAACTATGGCATCAAAATATTATCCAAAATTCTCTCGCTTAGAATCAAGAAGATTTGGCAGCATTTACTGAGCCCGGAGCAGGTTGGCTTTGTCCAAGGTAGGTCTGCAGCACACCACTTGAGAACCCTATCTCATATCTTTCAAATGGCCCAAAATTCACAATCTCCAATGGTCCTAGTTGCACTAGATGCAGAAAAAGCCTTTGACAGGGTGAACTGGGACTTTCTGTGGGCTACTTTGAAGAGAATGGGCTTCCCTGACACCTTTATCCAATGGATCATGACTATCTACAAGGCTCCCTTGGCAAAAGTTTACTGTAACGGGGTTTTCTCTTCCCGATTTCCCTTATGTTCTGGTACACGTCAAGGCTGTCCTCTTTCCCTTTATCTTTTTTAATTTATACCTAGAACCCTTATTAATTAGTATTAAAGCTTCACCATGAGTTACAGGCTGTGTCATTTCTCAACTCCCACTAACTCTGTCGGTTTTTGCAGATGATATTCTGCTACACCTTACCAACCCAGAAACATCCTTAGCACAAGTACTACAAATTATTGACTGTTTTGGTCAGGTGTCTAATTACAGGTTAAACTTATCTAAATCAGTTATTTTTCTGTTAAACTCTATTACCTTTCAAGCGGGCTTCACACAGTTTGGCATGAAGTGGTCCCCAGCCTCACTTAAATACTTGGGCATCCACTTGGCTCGTGAAGTAGAAATGGTCAGGAAGCTTAATCTAGATGATATGTTAATAAGGATTCAGAGAGATCTTGACCGGTGGCAAAAATTACCAATATCCCTATGGAGGCGTATCAACATTGTTAAAATGAATATCTTACCCCGGATATTTTACCGCCTAAATCTACTTAATATTTGGCACCCAGACTGTGTTTTAGTCAAATACACTCCTTATTGTCCAATTTTATCTGGAAAGGTAAACAGCCTCGACGAGCCTTTCTCAAACTTAGCGCAGCTAGAGATAAAGGGGGCCTTCGCCTTCCTAATTTCTTACTATCTTATTGGGCTAGTCACCTATATAAAATAGGGAAATGGTCCATTACTCAACCTAACTCACCTCAACCAATCTGGTTACAGCTGGAGCTTAGATTAATGGATCAACACAACCTACGACCCCCCCATATCTTCTGTTACTCCTTTTCCACATTACCTGTAGCCATACAGGAATCCGCTATTGGTCTCTCCATTAAAATTCTCTCCCAATGTTGGAATTTCTTCAATATACCCCATACTAAGGATTTGGCACAACTTCTCACTTTAAACCCCAATATTAAAATTGGAGGTAGTTGGTTGACCTCCAGTGGTCCTACAAACCACAACTCACTTGTGGAGTCTCTATATGCACAAGGTTCACTCCTCCCATTGGAAGACATTTTAGTCTCTTTCAATATTTCCCAGAAATATATCTTTAAAGTCTTTCAATTGAGACACTCAATACTCAAAATATTTGGGCCTGTATACTTTCCATCTAAAACAAGGCCTTTCTTGGAGAAAATCCATGAAGCTGTCGAAAATCCTCATGGGATAGCTAACATATATGACAAATTGTTGGATGCCCTGTTTCCTAATATCCTGGAGGGCTCCACAATCTGGTCATCTCTTACCTTGGGCATCCCCCTTTTATGGGAACCAATTTGGAAAGACTTGTACAGATATCTTTCCCAGGACAATCATAGATTAATCCAATACCATATTCTGAATAATCTTTATTATACACCAGTTAAATTGGCTAAATTTGGTAAACTTAAATCAGTTAACTGTACGTGATGCGGGGTCACTGAAGGGAATTTGCTGCATATCCTCTGGGATTGTGACCGAGTGGCACCCCTCTGGAATACAATACGAGACAATCTAGACCCACATTTGGGGCTTGAAGAGTTCTTCACCATAGAAGTTTGTATTCTAGGAATTTACTCCAACACTGAGGTGAAGGAACGCAAGTATCACATGGCTCTGATTTCTATAGTTGTCAAAAAGTTGGTCCTCAGACACTGGATGGACCAAGATTCTATCACATACCAGGAATGGCTCAAAGAGATGTCCCTCTGCTTTAACACCGAGAAATTGATAGCTAGCTCCAGAAACTGTCTGGCTTCTTTCAATTGGAAATGGGGTAAATTATATGCGCTCTACCTGAAATAATCTCCATAGGTGATGACCCTTCGATATTTAATGGGTAAAATGCCTCTGCTGGGAAGTTATGGCTAGCTAAGCACTGTTTCCCAGTTCCCCTCTCTTAAGCCTCAGTATCCCCTTCGCTATGGCACTCTCCGAGGCGATGCGGGGTGGTGGGGGGTAAGTGGGGTTGGGAGGGTTTGGTTGTGTGTTTCTTTTCTATTGAATTCGTCTAAATTTTGAGAGGTTTTGTTCACTTCATTAAGTGTTTTCTTACTTGTTCCGTGCATAGTATGTCAAATAGCCTCTATTTCATGTATTTTTGGTTTTATAAAACTTAAAAAAATTTAAATTTCAAAAAAAAAAAAATTGAAATGATGAATCAGACTTTTAGTTTTTGTGCTCTTTATCACTCACACACAAGCTGTCACATTCACATGAACACACTCACAAAACTTAGACCTTTCTTTAATCCCTCATTTATGAATAAACATTTTTAAAAAATTAGCAGTTTGAAATCAACGTATATTAGCATAGAGGTTGTGCTTGACATTGTGTGCAGTGTGGTGTTCATTCTCTGTAAAATAATATCCTGCAAATATCGCCATGAGTTTTACAATGTTATTTCATATCTGTATAGCCATAACTTTGTGTACATTCTGTACAAAGCAGACTGCCAGATGACCTGTGCCATGATGAATTAAAGAATTGAAGAAATGGGGTTGCCTGTTTCAAGGCAACCTGAATTGTTGGGGGTTTCCCTGGCAAAATGCTAAGGGTGCAGACAGCAAAGGGAGGAAAAGGGGGGGAGGAAAGGGAAAGGGAAAGAATTTTGGAGAGGGGACAGGTGACTTATAAGTAGGAAGGGAGGAGACAGGTGAGTCAGAAGATGAGTCACAGCAGAGGGAGGGGGTAAGGGGATTGATCAGGAATCAGGGCTGTAGCAGGGGTATCAAGTGCCAATATAAGAGGCTGTAGAATGGGAGAGTGCCTTTCTTTTGCTACAGTTTTTCAATTACTAGCACATCAATTGGTGTTTTGGACGTTAGGTGGGCAAGGCAGAAAGGTAAGGGTAGAGTTTTATTGGTTGTAACAGGGACTGGGCCTTGAGCTATGAATTTTGTTGTGACAGAAAGAGAGAATATGAAGTATTGTAGTTATGTGTTGGGTATGAAGGTTTTGGTATGAGGGAAGTGAGGAGAAGGGAGGCTCAAGGTGTTTTTGGAAGAACTGTGACTTGAAATCACGTAGAATGAATCTGAGGTCAAAGTTTGTTTTTATTTGTAAAAAAAAAATTGGGGGGATTAGGAAAGCAGCAGTAGAGTGGTGCAGTGGCAAGGACCGGAATGCGGGAGAGAGCTTGAGAGTCACATGGAACACAATGCTGTGGTGTGGGCATACTGGGCACAGGCACAGGCCCAGGGCTGGATGGTGTGGCCTGGTCAAATCAGCAAGGAATATGGCCAGGAGAACAGTTGGTTATGGTAAGAGAATAGGGGAGAGGAGGACTATCCAGCAGGCTAAAGTTCACTGTGGGGTTTCTTTGGACAATGAGGCAGAAGTTTGTTTTGTTCTTGTAAGTATTTGTTTCCTGCATGGAGAAAAATGGAGTCATGGGAGCCGTGTGAAGGGCCAGGTGATCAGCGCGATGGAGAAATGGCCTCAGGCATGGCTAGGGATGGAAAAAGAAAAGGCTGTCCACGCAGAAGGCTTCTGTTTTATTTGGGGCTGTAATGGTGGTCTAGTAGTGGCCACAAGCTCGGAAGGGTATTTTGACTGGGTAGTGAAAGGATTGAGGCTGCAGGTGCCGACCACAAGTTTATATTTCGTGGGCAGTGGCTGATGTCTTTGGGGGGGGAGCCACCACTGGGGAGGATGCAGCGGGTGGTGGCTCCGGGTCAAAAGGTTTATCCTGAGATTGGGGGGATTTAGTAAGTAAAATAGTGAAAAAGGCTATGAAGTTTCAGGGATGCCATTTTTGCTATCGGGTGAAAAAGATAGTCAGAAATCCTACAGGTGCAACTATAACTAGAAGACAAGGGGCCTGATTCTAAAATGGGTTACGCATGTCACAAGGTGACTTGTGCCAAACCCTAAGGAGAAAATCACATCTTGTGACATGCATTACGCCCAATGCAACTCCAAGAGGTGGCCTGGAACATGGCGCAGGTCACCTGCACCAAATGTGGGTTACGCCACCCACTTCTCCTGCAACCCCCGTGACATAGCACAAGGGGGATTCTGGCAATGATTATGCCAGTATTCCAAGAGGGTAGCTGGCAGAATCACAAATCGCGATTTCAAGTGGGACCCAGTAGACCATGGCGTAAGTACAGTCAGACCAGCTACTAGCTGGTCAAACTGTACCTATGTCCCCCAGAAAAGCACCACCGAGCCTGCTGTCCCTCCAGCTGACCCCACATGGTCCCCCATGGGTGCTCACCTCACCCCCCATGGGAGGGCTGCACACTGTGGGCCACTGGCACGTCCTCGCCCCAACCCTGTGCAGTGCACCTATGGAGCAGTTCCCATCCCCCCACATGTCAGGTGCCCCAGGATGGTCCTGTGGCCCCCCCAGCCCTTCCCCAGCCCTGTGGATCAGTGCCATGGTGTTGGGATGTGGGACTTGGGAGGCCATGCCTTGCGTCGCTTGCACCCTGCAAACTGCAGCTTGTGGCATCTGTGTCAGGTGCGGCCTTCCCATGGCGCAGTCCTGTGACTGCCACAAGTCACAGGGCATAAGTTCCAGGGACCCTGCCTGTTCTGGAATAGGGCGCAGAATTCCAGGTGTAGCGATGAATGTCACAAGTCGCATACACCTGCAAGTTGTGACATTCATCTTAGAATTGGGCCCAGTTTGTTTAAGCAGCAAAGTTATTCAATTCCCCATTCTCCATGGAAAAAGCATAGAAGAAATGCAATTTGGACATGGTAACAGGTTGGGGACATTACTAAAAATTGTTGGCCAGATTGCAGAATGCCATGAGGTGAGGGACTGACAAAAAGGTGGACTCCTAACTCAGGAGACTAAAATGGCAGCCACACAGTACAGATGGCAAAATAGCAGCATGGGGGGTGCACAGTGGCGGATATGTGGGCAGACGGAGGGTCTAAGCAGCCGAAGGGCAAAAAGAGAATTCTAAAAAGAAAATATTATAAAAGGGACAATGTAATATATAGACAAGATTTGGTGTGCTGTGTCACTGACACTGCAGGGATATTTAACAGTCAGAGATCAGGAAGCAGAAAAATGAATAACATTTCATAGTTTTCAGATCAATATTGATGTACAGCTAAGCAACACAAAAGCATGGCAGCTTGCCTTGGTCAGCAGGTTTCAAGTGGCACTTAATAGACTACATTACTCAGTGCCCAGAAGGGTTCTGTTAGCAGAGGGGGGAGTGTGGCCTCCTGTCTTTAAAAAACAAAACAAAAAAAAAGAAAATGACTTGAATCAGTGCAGGTACTAGCGGGTAGAAGGTGGGGACTGCTGCATACTTCACCGGTCGGGTTCTGGGGGGATAAGTATACTGTATATTTGCAAGAGGAAATGGGGCAAACCACAGGTGGCATGGCATGCAAAGACTACATCTGATATATATTAAAATATATATATAAATATATGTGCTGGCCCGGTGGCATGGAGGGCTGAGACATGCCAGTGACTCATGTTTGTGGTACAAAGGGGTCACCAGGGGTCAGCCAGGGAGGGAGGGAGTGGATTGAGAATCCAGAGGACAGTGCTCCTCTCCTGGGGAGGGGTAGGGATGGAGTACACTGCTTGCCTGGCCCCTAGCAGCAGCTGGGGGGCTGGCACAGTGGACCCACAGACAGACGGGGCAGATGTGGAGCAGACACCCAGCATTCAGCAAGCAGAAGCATGCGTATCTCAGCCATTGGTGTCATTGCATGCTCCCATGCCACACTCAGGGGAGAAAAGGAGAGAAAACCATGGCTGACTGGCAGGATGACACTGGTCACCCACGGGCTCCACACCTGGCTAGTTGGACACCTCAGAGGAGAAAGGAGAGGTGAATCCCAGCGGACACCGGTGTGATGGGGCTGCTGGATAGATCAGTGGATGGGGGCCAGCCAACCAGGGGAATAAATAAATAAAGTAAACAAAAAAAATTAAGAAATAAATAATATATACATATATTTATATATATATATATATATACTGTATATTTATACTGCCACAGTAGTGGCAGTATAGCTAGGGTTGAGTTAACACTTTAATGTTAAACCTCAAATTTTGCACCTAAATAACTTTGCCACCATACCATGGATTTGCCTGACATTTTGCATGTGTGGTCTGGTACTATAGATCTCTGGATCTGGCAAGTTGCGTTACGGTTGGACATATAGTTGCGGAGCTGCAGAACACCAAAAAACGTAAAAAAAACAGACTTTTTCCATGTTTCTTTGCTCGTGCCAACAGTCCACATGATTTGTCTGCTCGGTCTGAAAACTTCAGAGAAGATGCAGTCTGTGTCACTGATGTGCCTTTTGAAGATTTGGTGAAAAAATATTAAACAGTTCAAAAGTTATTCAAAAAAAAAGTTTCCCATTATAGTCAATGAGAAAAAAATATATGTGTCTCACGAAAGCTGCCGCCAGTACATTTTGCTTTTGAAAATGGCCCTTTTACTTTTGTGCTGCCTCCATCTTGTTTTCAGTTAGCGAGAGAGAAAAATGTCTGGCATTTAAATTTGGGACCTCCTAGGCAAGCACTGACTGTTGTGTTTTCCTAGTCGGGTCCTGAAGATGCCAGCCATATCTTTTTTTGGGGGGGTAAACCCCCCCAGAAATGCAGTTTTAAAACTTGGGGCCCTTTTCTTTTGCAAATTGCATAAGAAACTGCCACAACACTTTTGCAAATGTAAAAGTTTTGTGTGTTTTTTTTGTGAAACTGTCTCAATTTGAAAAAAGTAATTTGTCCAATAACTGCAAATCTTTGCCATCTCCCTGCAACAAAATGGTTGGGGCTTTTGGGCTGAAATTTGTAGGGTGGCAAGCTCTGGACCCACAGATGTGCCTTTTGGTGGTTTGGTGCCAAAACATTCAATGATCCTAAAGTTACAGGGTTCCGAAGCTGAGAAATATCCCATAGTGTAACATTGCGGTGCCCGTGACGCCTTTCTGTGCCTGTATCTCGAAAATCAAGCAGGATATATATTTTTTGCTACTTACAGCTTAGGTGACCTAACCCGCAGAAACAAATTTGGAAATCATAGATTACACCAGCAGTGGAATTTTTTTCCTACTTGCTACAGTTACAGAGATATTGGCAAATTAGTGTAACAAGGGTTCCAAGGGTGCCTTTTCAGCTCATTACGGTGCCCGTATCTTGTAAACAATGCAAGATACAGATTTGGTTGACTTATCTTGCATGGAGGTCTTGCTGTCATAATTACAGCAACACTTTAATTTTTTTTGTAGCTGCTACGATTTCTGAGCTATTGACAAATTAGTGTTACAAGGGTTCCTTGCCCTGTAGGGCTGCTGTATGGCTCCATTGTTATCTGTGAGTGGGAGCGCAGGGCCCAGAGGGCCCATGCTCCCACATACTCATACCATTATGCAAAAACTGGGTCATGTGAAGGGAGCGCAGGGCCCAGAGGGCCAGCGCTCCCACTAACACAGACCAGTTACATTACACTTTCTCAAAAAGAAGGGAAATCCATTGCAAAAAAACTCTGTTCATGCATCAGTTAGGGTTCATAGCACAGTGACAAAAGCATGGAAATGTGGTGTTAGGGTTATCATCCCTACCACCCCACCCCCGTCCACACACCAACAGATGTCGGGATGTACCATGGGGTCATCACGCCTAACTCTCACCTCATTCTCCTATACTGTAGCATGTCAGCTTGCTTGCACATGGAATGGGGTGATATTTGGGCCTGACAACCCCGTGGCACACCCTGATGTCTGTTGGTGTATGGAGGGTGGGGGTGGTGGTAGGAGTGGTAACCCTAACACCATATTTCCATGCTTTTGTCATTGTGTTATGAACCCTAACTGATGCTTTAATGGAGTTTTTGCAATGATATATATATATATATATATATATATATATATATATATATATATAGATATAGATATATATATATATATATATAGATATATGTCTATATATATATATATATATGTCTCTCTCTATATATATATATATATATATATATATATAATACACACATATCTGTATATATACATATTGCAAAAAACTTCACATTAATGCATCAGTTAGGGTTGTTAGTAAAGCAACAAAAGTAGTAAGTACTCTTATGCCCCACCCTGCAAACACCAACAGGCATGGGGGGTACCATGGGGTCATCAGGTCTAACACTGTCCCCATTCTCCTATACTGTACTATCTCAGCTTATTTGCTCATGGAATGGGGTTAGTATTAGGCCTGCTGACCACAAGGCACTCCCCCCCCCAATACCCATTGGTGTCTGCAGGGTCCTAATGCATATTTCCCTACTTTTGTCATTTTAAAAACAACCCTAACTGATGCATTAATGAAGTTTTTTTGTAATATGTATCTGTGTGTGTGTGTATATATATATATATATATATATATAGTTATTCCAAAACACTCCATTAATGCATCAGTTAGGGTGAATATTATAATGACAAAAGCAGGGAAATGAGGTGTTAGGGTTTCCAACCCTAATGCACCACCCCCAGGTATGCTAGCGGTAACAAAGCAGAAGGAGGAGGAAGAGAATGGGATGAAGAAGAGGAAGGCACTGACTGGGGCACTGGGAAAGGATTGGGGGGCAGGCATCCATCAAGGAAGAAGTTGGAGGCACTGGGTCAGCCAAAGGGTAAGGAGCATCTGGTGGACTTGACTATGGCTGGCAGTTTGAAAGACTACTTAGCAGGTATCATTGAGGAGAGTGGGGAGAAGGAAATGGAGGAGATGGATCAGGCCCTAAAGGAATTGAAAGGGACTCAGGAAACTGAGCTGGAGCAGGAGATAGGTGCTGAAGGGGGAAAAAGAGGTACTGAGGCGGGTATCCCAGGCTTGACGTTAGGCGATCACGCTCCACAGTCTATCAAGGAGAAGATTTGGAAGGATGAGTATGCAGACATCTTTGCATTAGTGAATAAAGACACCACTAAGAAACATGAACAGAGGGAAACAGTGGGTAAGTCAGAGATGGCAGTGGCTCTGGCACTGGTGGGGAAAACGTCACAGGATACCAGCTACAACAGTAAGAGTATAGAGACCTGGAAAGCAGGCTTCACAATTTTTAGTGCCATTTTGCTGCAAAATCAGCCAGAGCTGGCCATACCTTTGTTGTCCTATTCCACGATAATTTGGGACGCATATTAGGTAAAGGTGGGGTATGGGTGGCTGAGGTATGATGAGACGTTTTGGCAGTGAATGGCGACACATGGTGATGTGAGATGGGATAGCACACACACAGATTTGTGGGTATGGGCACTGTCCAGACAACCAGAGAGTGAGTTTGATAGACCGGGGGGGGGGGTGGAAATCAGTTAGCAAAAACATGCTTGGGGTACAACAAGGTGATGTGCAGTTGGGCAAACTACAAATTCCACCATGTGTGTTTCAAGTGTGCTGGACAGCACCCTGTATTAAGGTGCAGGGTGATGTGCGAAAAGATGGGGATGCAGAATGACACCTATCAGCCCTTTCAGGGGTGTTTTGGAGGGGCAAGAGGAGTTTGGGACAGGGCAACAGGGGGAGAGGTTTCAGTGGGAGGGGGCATTTGGATCAGGGCTGAAAAGAAGATCAAGGGGAAAGCAGTACGGTTTAAATTAGCCTACACCCCCATTAGGTTGGACATACTGAGAGATTGGATGACTGGTTACCCAGATAGCAGGGCAGGGCAGGGCAGGTTTTGAGGTAGAGTTTTATGAAAGGTGTCAACCTCCATTACCAGGGGGCAAGGAGGGAAATGACAGCAACAAATTGGGGGTCGATAAAGGATAAGGTGGGTGTGGTGGAAAGGAAGATACAGAAGGAAGTAATCACAGGCAGGGTGGATGGCCCATTTAGTGAGCCACCCTTGGATAACTTCAGGGTGTCATCACTGGGAGTGGTGCCTAAAAAGCAGCCAGGGGAATTCCGGCTTATTCACCACCTGTTTTACCCAGAGGGGGAGGGTCAGTAAATGACACCATCGCAGAAGAACAGAATGCAGTGTCTTATGTCACATTGGATTAAGCAGTAGAGATCATACAGGTGGTTGATGGGATATGGTTAGCCAACACAGATATAAAGGCAGCATTTAGGCTATTACCAGTGAGGGTGGAGGACTGGGATTTGTTGGGTTTTAAATTCAAGGGCAAGTATTACTTTGATAAGGTCATGCCTATGGGATGTTCGGTGGCATGTGTTACTTTCGAGGCCTTTAGCACCTGGATGAAGTTGGTGTTTGGGGAGTGGTATGGGTTCAAGGCCATGGTGCACTGTCTGGATGACTTCCTGCTGATAGGACTGAGAGCACAAGGGATGGCAGAGATGTTAGAGGATTTTTGGGATGTGTGTAAAAAACTGGGAGTCCCGTTAGCAGATAGTAAAATAGAGGGAATGTCCCAGAAGTTAGAGTTCCTGGGCATAGAGGTAGAAGCAGAAGAGGGAGTATTTCGTTAGCCAGCAGACAAGGTGGCCAAGTTAAGGGAACTGCTTGGCAGGCTAAGAAGTGGAAGGAGGGTTCAGCTGGCATTGGTACAGCAGTAAATGGGCCACTTAAAATTCTCTTGCAGGGCTATTACACCAGGGAGAGCATCTACCAGGTACCTAGCTAGAGCCACAGGTAAGGCTAGATTGCTGCATCATTTGGTGGACATCTTGAAAGGTGTGCAGCAGGACCTAGAAGTTTGGGAACAATTTCTAGGACAATACAATTGGGTCACATTCTGGCAAATAGACTGGCTGTTTAACACAGACCTAGAATTCTACACAGATGCAGCAGGTGCATATGGCATGGGGGCATATTTTTTGGGGGAGCGGATGTCAGAGGCATGGCCAGAAAAATGGAGCGAGATTGGTTTGTTAAAGGATATCACTTTTTTAGAACTTTTCCCTATATGGGTGGCTGTGTCCATATGGGGGAAGTGGCTATGGAATCAGAAGCGGTGGTGGAGGTGATTAATAGGCAGTGAGGCTCCATGGAGACTGTGACCAGTGTATTACAGCAGCTGGTGTTGAAGGGTTTATGGTTCAACCTGTCATTTAAAGCAAGGCATATTGAAGGAGTAAAGAATGAGGTGGCTGACAGCCTTTCCCATCTTCAGTTGGACAGGTTCAGGTCTTTTGCACCACAGGCCACTGCTTAGAACACACTGGTCCTGCCACAAGTATGGGAGATTGGCTGGAGAGAGCCCAGCTGCTGTATTGAAGCTCTTAGTCTGCAAATATGATGAAGGTATATGAGGGAGCATGAAATGTGTTCCAAGAGTTTCAGCAGCAGGAAAGAATGGAGGTATGTGGAACTGTAACAGAGGGGCAAGTAATACAATTCATGGTGAAGAAATGGGAGGAGGGAATGGTGCACTCCACTGTGGGGGTATAGCTAGCAGGAACTGGATGAGTATGTAACATACAAGGATGAGAGGAACCCAACAGGGCGCGTGTGATAAGGCGCATATTTCTGAGGTGGCAGAGGCTGCAAAGCAGGCAGCCAGACAGTGGGAGACTGGTAGTGGGGCAATTGTTGGGCAGACTGGTAAGGACATTAGTATGCATATGAACATCAGGGTATGAGGCATGTCTGTTTCGGGCAGTTTTTCTAGTCATGGTGAGAGGAGCTTTTAGAATTAGTGAGGTGGTCACTAAGAACAAGAAAGATGGGATTGGGGGGTTGCATTTGGAGGAGGTACAGTTGTGGACAGAAAAGGTGGTAATATGGTTGCAACACTCCAAGGCAGATCAGGCAGGCCATGGCACCAGGGTCACATTGGAATGGCACCTCCAAGGGGGTTGGTGTGTATTAAAGTCTTTGGAGGAGTACAGCGTGGTCAAGCCTGAGATGGGACCACGGTCATATGCTACCAAGTGACGGGGGTATTAAAGAAAGGAATGGAGTTCCTGGGGGAGGATGCAAAAAATTTTTCATCACATTCCTTCAGGATAGGTGCGGCATCCAAGGTGGCCACTGAGGGGGGTCAGAAGCAGAAGTTAATGGAGTGGGCAGATGGAGGTCAGGCTGCTACAAGAGAAACATGAGGAAGTTATATTAATGTGTTTGGTTTACAGTATATTCACAGATACAAGGTGCAGGAAACAGGTGTGGATCATGGGGCATTCATTTGTATATTGGTCAGAAAGGCACATTGCAACAAAGCCAGTTGGGAGCCAACTATGGAGGGTGGCTGAGGAAACCTGTGTTTGTTTTTTTGTTTGTTGGTTTTTCCCAGGAGAGACACACTAAGCTGAAAGCTTATTTACAGATGTGACCTGGGAGCACAAAGAAGTTATGTGACTTGCTCAGGGTCACACAGTATGCAAGTGGGGGCTGTGGGATTCAAACCCAGGTCTCCAAGTTTGCAGCCCAATGCCTTAAACCACTGTGTGATACTGCCAATGGAAAGGGGTCTGGGGGATGCGTTGGGAGCAGTTGATGCCACTGTTGGAGGAGCTAAAGTTTAAATGGCCTAGACCCGATCTGTCAGTGGTACATCTGGGGGGAATGACCCTGGGGAATAGACCATGGGGGGAATTATTCCAAGTGATAAGGAAAGACATGGAAACCATCAGGGGTCGTGACCCGGGGTTACAGAGGGGAGGTCTGAAATCATACCATGCTGCATGTAGAGACAGGCAAGGACATCAAAGCAACTGAGAAGGCAAGGAAAAGGTTCAACAGGAGAGTAGCGGGGTCACTTAATGACATGAGGGGTACATATATTTCACACAGAGACATCTCTTATGACTGCCTGGGTTACTATAGGCACAATGGGGTGCATCTGTAAGAAGTGGGCATGTCCTTTTTCATACTGTTTTCAATCTGGGCAGTGGAAGAATGGGAAATGGGAAAGACTAGGTCAGGGGAAGCCCATCGTCTGTTGCTATGGCTGGAGATGGGCTAATGGAAGAAAGAAAGAAAAGCGGGTGGGAGGGTGAAGGGACACAAGAAGAGGAGATAGGAGTCTTGGGGGAGGGGGCAGGATGGTAAGAATCAGGCACGGGCTGGGTCCACATCCAGCCATGACTGCACCATGGGGAGCTGAGGGCATCTTGGGGGGAGGGAGCTGGGGTTTGGGTTCTTGGCACCAGACCCCAGTGACTGACAATTAAAGGAAGGAAAGTGTGGTTTAAATGGCAGGGGGTGTTGAGTTTTTCATCTGGACCTTGAGAAGAGTTTTGGGAAGAGAGAAGAAAATGGAGATGAAGAATGGACTTTGAAATGTTAATAAATATGACTATTGAAGATTGTATGAATTGTGGAAATGTTGAAGAATGAAGTGTATGTATTGTGGAATTATATAATAAATTATACTGCCAATTGAGCACCCAAAGAAGTTGTCCATAGTATCATTTCAAGAGGGAATCCCACTGACAAATGGGGTTGCCTGTTTCAAGGCAACCTGAAAATTCATGAGTTTCCCTGGTAAAATGCCAAGGGTGCAGGCAGCAGATAGAGGAGAGGGTAAGGGGGAGGGGACAGATGACTCATAGATAGGAGAGGAGGAGACAGGTGAGTCAGAAGATGAGTCACAGTGGGGGGCAAGGGATTGGTCAGGGCGGGGCTGTAGCAGGGACATCAAGTGCCAACATAAGAAGCTGCAGGAAGGGAAGTGAGCCTTTCTTCTGCTATGATTTTTCAGTTATCCCACCCTCCCACCCAATAAGGCAGGTAAGCAGACAAAAGGAGGGACAGAGCGAGTGGAAAAGAAGGATAAGAAGCGAGTCACTGGATGAGGGTGATGGCAAGGTTGTTGGACTGGGGTAAGAGTTGCCCAAAGAGGGCAATGAAGGGCCGGAGTCAGCAAAGGGGGCTGCTGCCAGAGGGCAGTGTGAAAGGGCTGATGGGTAAATAACATGAGCATGGAAGGGTTGCTGGTAAGAAGGCAACGCACAGATTAAGATACTGTAAGTGGGGCAGCCAGGAGGGTGAGGGTTAGCAAAGGTTTATGCTGAAAGGAAGAGAGAAAGGGGAGGGGTGAGGGTGGGGAGAGGATGTAGGGGGTTTGGGGGGCAGGGTGGTAAGAATTAGGCATGGGCTGGGTCCACATCTGCCCATGGCTACACCATGGGGGGTCATCTCAGGGGGGGAGATGAGGGTCAGGTTCTTGGCATCAGGCCACAGTGATTGACAATGAAAGGAAGGAAAGTGTGGTTTAAATAGAAGTGGGTGTTGGGTTATGCATCCGGACCCTGAGAAGTGTTTTTGAAACAGAGAAGACAATGGAGAAGAAGAACAGACTTTGAAATGTTAATCAATATGACTATTGAAGATGATATGAATTGTGGAAATGTTGAAGAATAAAGTGTATGTACTGTGGAATGATATAGTAAATTATACTGCCAATTGAGCACCCAAAGAAGCTGTCCATAGTATCATTTCAAGGGAGAATCCCGCTGACAAGATGCGATGTTGATAAATGTTCACTCATGTACTGCACCGACATACAGTAATTCTTATTTATAGCACTGAAAATCTTTTTTTTCTTTTTTGACATAACTCACTGTAGTTAATTTAGTGAAAAACTATGATAAAAAATTATTAACTATTCTAAGCAGCAGGCATACATCCACATGTGGTCAACCTTGCTAAATACTGATTTATAATCCATCTATAAACTAGTTGACTTTTGCTGGCACTTTTGTGATAGTTACAATAATTTTGTTTTACATCCAGTTTAGCAGTGAGAAACCAATTGAGATGAATTGTCTCATTTTAAGTGGGGTCCTGCCACTTCAGTTGTATAACAGCTTGACTGATTAAACGGTGGATGATTAGGTGCCTAGCTAATTTTCACACAGTAGCTCAGAGGCTGGGGTTAGGTCTATATCTGGATCATTTTTCTACACAGTTTTGTGCTTTAATCAATAGGCCAAGTCACGGCTACTATGTAGGGACAATGCCAACATTTTACGTGGGCAGATATTGGGGAGGGGAGTAACACAGAGCAAGTGCTAAAGAGTGGCCAATGTGAATGACAGTGAATGGCAGCATTGTAGGGGGAAGAGATTGAGGATGGGAAAGAACAAGTGTCACAGAGCTGCTAATGAATAGTGAAAATGTTGGTATGTTTGGAGGGTCATAGATTGGGGAGGAGATGGATATAGAGCAAGTAACACACAGCAGCTAATGTTGGTGAAAAGCAGCAGTTTGGTGGGCACATATCAAAGAGGGGGAAGAGAGCAAGTACTACAATGCAAAGAATGTTAATGATGGGAGATGGGGGCATGTTGGAGAAGCAGAGACCCGGGAGGGGAGAAAGCACTTTCCACAGAGCTGCAAATGTGTATGAAGAATGGTGGCATGTTAGGGGGGTCAGAGATGGGGTAGAACAGGGACAGAACTGGAAATGTTGTCATGTATATGGAGAATGGCAGTATGTTTAGGGGAGAGAGAACTGGGAGGGGAGGAATACAAAGTAAATGGCACATAATGGTTAAGGTGAAGTACCAGGAGTTGCAAGATGCTTGAGGGTGACTGCTAGAGAGTAAGTGCTACAGAGAGACTAATGTATAGGGACAATGTTGGCAGGCTGTGGGGAAAGATGCCAGGTAGGAAGGAATGCAGAGCAAAAGTCACAGAGCAGTGAATATTAATGACAGTGAATTGCAGCATTTTGGGGGGTGTGCATAGCTCAGGGAGTAGGTTTAAAGTGCCTCAGAGTGGTTAATATATATGGAAAATGCTGGCACGTAGGTAGGAGCAGATATTGGGGAGGGGTTGGATATAGAATAAGTAACATAAAGCAGTTATTGTGAATTACAGTGAATGTTTTCAGTTTGGGGACAAATATCAAAGAGGTGAGAAAGAGCAGGTGCCACAGAGCAGCAAACGTATACGTAGACTGGTGGCATATTGGTGGTATCAGAGATGGGGTAGAGCAGGGGAGAGAGCTAGAGAGAGTTTAGTGTATATGGAAAATGGTGATATATTGAGGGAAGATTAGGGTGGGGAGGGGTAGAACAAAAGGCACACAACAGGTAATATGAAATACTGGAAGTTGCAAAACATTTGAGAGTGGATGGGAAAGAGTAAGTGCTGCAGAGTGGCTAATGTATGCAGAGAATAGCAGAAATTTGGGGGAGCAGATATTAGTGAGGTGTGGGCTAGAGATTAAGTGATGCACAGCAGATAATGTGACTTAGCTGGAATGGGGTGGCATTGTGGAGGGCTAATACCATGGAGTGGGAGGGGAGAGCAAGTGGGGAACAGCAGATAAGAATCATAGGGAATGGTGGCATTTTGGGGAGGGACATAGATGATGGAGAGTGGGAGACAGCAATTACTGCAGAGAGGCAAGTGTAGACAAATCAGGGCAGCATGCTGTGAGGGGGGGTCAGAAATCATGGAAGGATTGAGAGCAAGTGGGGAAGAGAAGATCATGGGTTTCTCATGGGAGATCAAGGAGGTGGTAAAGTGGAAGTAACCATTGAGTGGCAAATGTAATGTAGTAAAAAATGTTTTCCAACATATTCACTGCAGTGCAGTACCTGTTGAAAACACTGAGCAGGAACACAGAAGAGGAATAAAATCCTCCTACTTGGCTTTTTCTAGTCCTGGGATTGGGCAAGGACTGGAAAATGTAGAGAAAAGCAACAGTCTATATTCAAAAGATGTATGAAGTACAATAAAGAAGGAATGCTCCCTCAAAAGCTCTCTCACAGTTCCAACTGATACAAACACATTTTAATGATTTGTCAGCAGACATATTCTGCTTGTTTCCTGAGTGCTGAATATGTGTTGAGCTTTGTTTATTTACGTTATAATAACCAAAATACTTTAATTTTACTGCTCAAAACACAGGTAAGCAGAGTAACACAGCTCCTTATCTAAACTGAGCAATAAGAGTAGGAAAATGTTTGAACATGTTTTGCTTGGTATGAGGATACATTATTTCCATGAGTTACAAACACTGAATCATGGGTATGCAAATATAAATTGTGTAACATCTCTGCCATTCCATAAGATACAAAGCATTAAACTGTATAACATATGAAGAAGTAAACAGTAGCACATATGCGGAACAGGCAGCAGTGGTAATGTTTCAAGCAGCCAGAATTAGGACTTACACAAGAACCTTGCAGCTTGCATTTTCCATCTATATGATTAGGCAATGACTTCAAAGAGAAAAAGGTGGAAGGTGGGCAGAATTAAGGAGGAGAGTTGATATGCTAATGCCATCATAGGTGGAAGAAGGGCATGCCCCCAAAAGCTCTTTCACAGCATAGAAACCAATACATTCACATGCTCTGCAAGCGAACATAAAAATGACCACAGCTGTTACTTTGTGTAACAGAATGTAGTACACTACCTTCATTACAACATTATATGACATATTATGTTATGTTGTATAAAGCTTCAAGTATAAGGGCATCCAAATAAACCTTTAAAAATAAATATCTGCACCACAAAAGTGACTACTGGGATTGATTTTGTGTAAATTCATCACGGGAATAAGAGAGCAAAATAACTGGATTAACACAGGGAAAAAAGCAATTGCCAGAAATAAACTGTGTTAAAATATTTTGGTTACTTAAATTAACTCTTGGAGAATGCATCACTGATTGATTACTTATTTATGAATAATTCCATATTACTGCTTCAAATAGGTAAGGCACTGTTCCTAAATGGGACTCACTTCCATAGCAAGGAACTCACTCTGTCAAAACAATGTTGTGCAACTTGTAGTCTCTGACTTGAAACATCCATATAAATTTTACACTGTGGAAGTGAAAAATAACACAGGTGAAATCATTCCATCTTTTTGATTGGGCCAAGGCCTCTTGATGAGGCTAAGTGCAAGCAGCTGTCTGAGCTCTGACTGCAAAGCCTAAATCTAAACACCATCGTGTGTTTATATAACCCAAGCGTCTAATCATGAAACCATATAATCCACTGACATAAAGTAGCTTGAAGAGTTTTATTTAAATCCAGTTTCCTTTGAAGGGTCTCCCCTTCCAACAACAGTGAAACAATCTCAGGTTTAAGATTAGAATTCCACAAAATATAATTGTAACAGCTCCAAGTGCGTAAGTAAGGTGACTAGTTAACATTTTTTGAAGCCTCTGATTTTGCACTGTGCCTGTACTGTCTTTCTTTTATGTTTCCAGTCTTTCTTCTATTTATTTTTAATTTGATTTGTTGGTAACTTGGTAAGCCCACTGTGAGGATTAGTTATTTTAAGGGGCAACTCATAGCATACAACAAACTATTAGTTTTAGGATACAGTACGTACGTCATATTTCAAGAGTAACACTTACAAGTATCATAGGTCACATTAAGGTTGCCTGAGGAGCTAGTAGTAGCCAAAAGTAGCAGACAGGAAAATGTTACAAATTTTAAAAAGTAGCCAGCTGTAACTTTTTATGTCTGCAGTATTTTCTTTCCCTTTTGTTCATTATAAACTTTGTAATGGTATTATGCTGGATGTGGGGAATGGCACTCTACCTGGCAGCGGACATATCTAGTTCTACTCCTCCCACTACATCAGCACTGTGACCTCACTGGCAGTGACATCACAGACAACTGACCTTGCAGCTGCTGAGTGTCTGTTTCTGAGCAACTGAGATGTCACAGTCAGTGATGTGATAATACTAATGATGTAATAAGAGGAACAGTGCTAGATATGTCACCTGCCAGGAAAAGTGCTACAGTGCCACATATCACACCTACTAACAGCAGGTAAAAAATCTTCTAATTATACAAACGGAAAAGAAAAAGTACCACAGATATAAAAAAGGCAATAGATGAGTGTTTTAAAAACATTAGTTTTAGGCAGTACACTAGGTCTGTAAGTCCTGTTTTAAATGTAGCATATGTATGACATACAGTGTTCTCGGGTCTAGGGGTAAAGAGTTGCAAAGAACTGGAACCGAGTAGGTAAAAGCCCATGTCACATAGAGTATTTGTTTTCAGGTACAGAATATGAAGTAAGTTATTTGATTCTATTGTTTTTTTTTTTGTTTCAACAATGGGAATCAATATTTTATGATATCTGTGAAACCTCTTCTAGAAAAAAAAAAGTTAGAGTGTTAAACAGTTTCAGCAAATACTTCAGTAGGAAGCCTTAATATACACAAAAGTGGAAAGATGTAATTCTAGAATTTAAATGCCCCAGGAACATTCTTAAACCAGTGGATGTTAATGGTAAATTCTTTTCAAGAGATCAATGAAAATATAGTCAGGTGACAGATCAAATCATTAGAGACAACTTTTTAGGCATAAAACATGCTTGCCAAAGTAATGCATTAATACTGTTTATAAACTACAGATCAGGTATGGTGATGGCTTTCCTTTTTAGAGTCTTATATTAGCTGGTGTATTTATTTGAATCAGCTTTGTTTGTTTTACAGATTGATGTAAACAACTAATACATATATAGTTAAAATATCCAGTGCCAGGGAAAACACTTTAAAATGTAATATTCATTGTTTTTCTTTTTGGTAATCTCCCTAGTTATCAATGCTGCCCTGCTTCGACACAATTCTGCAGATGTCGTATGAATTTTCTGTAGTCATTTCTCCCTCTTGTTCTTTACTGAGGACATTTGCACGAAAACAGGATCTTTTCCCTAAGACTTCATCTCATTCTCTTGTGCTTCCATTTTTTGAAGTCATTATTCCTGGCTTGTGACAAGAGAATTGTCTGCTCTGGAAATCACTATGATCTGACAAACTCTTAATAATTCAGTGGAAGAAAAAGCAGGACATAGAGAGAAAATCTGAAAAAATGTCTTCATGTAAATTTCCTCAGTGATAAATAATGGTAGGGGAAAATGCAAGACATTATTTAAATAACATTTGGCTTGTGTCTGAATATTATATTTTTAAAACTTTGACATATTACTAGAAACCCCCTTTAAGATATAAATGTCATGTTTTTTCATCTCTCTGCAATGTGAGATCAGAATACATGATTTTCAAAGCACAAACACCTATCCAGTAAGTTATTCAGTCCCTTAACAATGTTTAAATAAGAAACATAAAACTAATTAAGACTCAAAATTCAAAGCATAGAATGTTTGCATTTAGTGCTATTAAACACACATCATCAATTCCTTTTGGACCTAAACCATCCTTTCCTAACCAAAGAATGGTGATGTACTTACACATAAAATATGAAATGTATTTTTCCTGCTTTAGAATATTTGTCATTGAAGGTATCATCAGTGAAAAAGGAGTCTAGCACTGTTTGTTTTTAGCACTGATTTTTGTGGTAGCTCACACAGATGGTGGATTGCTGGTTTTTTTTTCCCTCTGGTAATCTTTGCATGGAAACAAGCATTTTAGGAAATGGACCACAGAAACACATTCTGTGTTTTATCTAAAGAGAGTTTATGCATTGGTTTATCTACAGAAAATAATAAGGAAATGAGAGATTAAATGATGCATTAAGTGCTGCTGGATAGGGGCCTCTGTTTGATGGGAAGTCTGTTTTAGTGGAAAGGTACTTTCAGGCCTAAGAGGAAGTATTCATTTATAGTAATTCCATTCCTCATCATACAAAAAAGTATTTAAAAGGAGAAACATTTGTAAGTCTGAAAACCTTTTGTCATGCTTCTGTTTTGAGAAAATAAGGCAGAGACATTTGGCATAACCATGGTCAGATTTTAGCTGTGAGCCTTGGAAGTTCCTTGGCCTATATTTATTTTTTACTTAGTCCTTCCAGCTGAAAACTAAAGTAATGTAGGACATGATCTAAGCTGAGCTGTTCCAGTTAAAGAAGTAAACTGGAAGTATGCAGCAAATAACCCTTTGCTGTTGGGAAAAGATGAAGTAATTATGCTTCATGTACAGTAACCTCACATAACTTTAGTTTCTCCCAAAATAAATATATGTTAGAATTCTAGTATTGATTTAAGATTAAAGGGAATTAATGTCCATGGTTAGAACTGGAGTTAGTAATGTTACCAATAGTACTATAATACGTGATCAGCAGTTGTAATTCACAGTTAACCTGTAACACTGTTTTGTCATAATTCACAATTGTAACATTGGGGAAGCCTGTAAGTCATAGCTGTAATGACAGAACTGTGAATTATGGCTTTTTTAGAATGTCTGAGTCATTCAAATTGTCTGAGATGTTCCACTTGTTTGAGAACATTGAGGTAAACAATGCCTCTTAATTCACATTCTTCTGACAAGGAAATTACTCATATTTGACAGTTCTAAACAATATTAACAGTGTTTAACCCTTTATTATATGAAATTATAAATAGTCAAACTGTAAATTACAAGGTTTGTAATTCCATCTTTGGTTCTGATGATGTTTACAAACCACTCGACCTCCACACTTGTGGATTATGATCTCACCAGAAACTTTTGATGGAATTAACAGCCTTGCAATGCACAGTAGCCTCTCATTTGTTCTATATGTAATTCTAACAAATACAATCCTGGCATTCTAACACATGTAATCTATTACATTCAGTTCCGCAAAACTTCCATTACAACATGACTCTTGGTCAGCCTCAACTGAATAATGTTCATTATGTCAAAAGGCCCACCCGGTAAGCACAGTACCTCATTTGAAATTTCTTGTCAATGGTTTGCATAATCTGGGAGACCTGGCTATGTTGCCTTCCCCTTTAACTGCTTTAAAACTGCGTAGCAGTTGAACTGCACTAATAATGACATGCTACTTCTCAGTTAAGGTATCCTGTCTAACTAACATTGTAAATTAAAACAGACAAAACAAAAAATAAGGAGCTGTAGAGTTCAAGTGAACTCCTCCATCCTGCTTCTATCCACTAATAGCCCCAGAATATCCAACTTCCATGTTGGTATCAGTCTGGGAGCCAGTGATCATAAGTCTGTCTGGCTACAAATCAATAATATGGGGGTTCCAGGACACATCAGACTAAAGGTTATCGACTTCAAAAAAGCTGACTTCCAGAAACTGAGATCCAGCATTAAAGTACTGCTGAGATACAGATCTGCAGGGGATGTAGAATCTCACTGGAAAAACGTAAAAGACTCACTGAACATGGTAAAAGCAGACTGCCCAAACTCATGACTAAATCTGAAAGGAAAAGAAACCCCTTCTGGCTTACTAGAGAGATAGCAATAACGATTAGAGAAAAGAAACAAGCCTTTGGGCAGCTGAAAGAGTCATAGAGGGAAGGGGATAGGGAGCTCTACAAGGAGAAGCTCAAGAAGGCTGGAAAGGCTATCAGGTTAGCAAAAGCCCAAAAGGAGGAAAGAATAGCGCTGGGAATCAAGAAGGGGGACAAACCTTTTTATGCTGATACATCAGCAAAAAAAGGGAGAGCAAAGGGGGAGCAAAGGGGAGATAGTCAGAATGTCAACAAGCAACTGTCAGATAGTGGAAAAAGATGAAGGCAAAGCTGAAGCCCTTAATGCATTCGTTTGCTCAGTCTTCACAAATGAGCAGAACTGTAGTGGTCCAGCCCTAAACAGAACAGAGCACCCTGCATGGGCGGCAGACACAAGCCCCTTCACAAGGGAAAGGGTGCTGAAAGAACTAGAAAAATTGAAGACAGACAGTGCCACGGGAACTGACAGAATTCACCCAAGAATATTGAGAGAACTTTGAGAAGAAATAGCTGTACCATTAGCTGAGCTATACAATGAATCTCTGGAAAGTGGCAAGGTGCCACTTGATTAGAAGAGGGCTACTGTGGTACCCTTTCATAAAAGTGGCAGCAGGGAGGAGGCAGAACATTACCGTCTGGTCAGCTTGACCTCTATGGTGGGTAAAATCATGGAGACACTCCTTAAAGAAAGGATTGTACACTTCCTAAAGGAGGCAGGAAAACTCAACCTCAAATAACATGGATTTACCACAGGTAGAGCATGTCAGACTAACCTGATCAAATTCTTTGATTGGGTGACCAAAGCAGTGGGCAGAGGGGGACAGTGGACATGGTGTACCTGGATTTCAGCAAGGCCTTTGACACTGTCCCACACAGAAGGCTGATGAATAAACTTGAACACACAGATGTCGGTCATAATACGAATAGCTGGGTAGTGCATTGGCTGCAGGATAGAACTCAGAAAGTCCCAGTAAATGGTACCATGTCCAAAGAGGTTTTGTGAAAAGCAAAGTCCCTCAAGGACCAATGCTGGGTCCAGTACTCTTCAACATATTCATCAGCGACATTGCTGATGGTCTTGAGGGTAAAGTCTGCCTGTTTGCAGATGATACAAACTATGTAATAGGATGGATGATTAGGAGGGAGCCTCCAATATGAAGGAGGATATCAAGAAACTTAAACAGTGGTACAACAAATGGCAACATAAATTTAGTGCTAAAAAATGCAAAGTGATGCACCTGGGGAAACAGAACCCAAGAACTCAATACTTCCTAGATGGGCATCGACTTGAAGAGACCAGGACTGAACGGGACTTAGGCATAATCATATCGGACGACCTTAAAGCAGGGAATCAATGCAAAAAAGCAACATGAAAAGCAAGCTGCATCCTCATATGCATATGCAGGGGAATAACTAGCAGGAAGCAAGAAATGATCATTCCCCTGTATAGATCCCAGGTGAGGCCACACCTGGAGTACTGCATCCAGTTCTGAAGGCCCAAACTGAGGAAGGACATAGAACGTTGGGAATCAGTTCAGAGAAGGGCCACAAAGATGGTGCAGGGCCTCCATAACAAGCCATATGTGTCCAGACTCCAAGACCTAAACTTGTACTCCCTGAAATAGAGAAGAGACAGAGGGGATATGATATAAATGTTTAAATTCATCAAGGGTATAAACACTGTTCAGGCAGACAAACTCTTCCTTGCAAATGGAGAGGTGCGTATAAGAGGGCACAACCTATGCCTGGGAGGGGGGAAGGCTCAAAGACAATATTAGGAAGTACTTTTTTATGGAGTGGGTAATAGACACATGGAATAGTCTGCACCCAGAGGTGGTTGCAGCAAAGACAGTGAATGCATTTAAACACGCATGGGGCCGGCACTACAGTATAAACAAAAACAGCAAATATAGGGGAGGGGGTTTGGTTCATGGGCAGACTAAATGGGTCACTTGGTCCCCATCTGCCATCAGATTCTTATGTTCTTGTGTTCTACTCAATGTCCCAACTGTGAGGATTGAAGTACTAGAATCTCATGTGACTTGCTTGTATAATGAGCCAGTAGCTGTGATGGTTCCAACATGTTGTCTGCTGGCCCCTCTTCAACTTTTATGTTTGTTATTTTACATAACTGTCTGAAAAATCTACACTGTTGTGAGTATACAAATAAAAATCACAGTCCTTATTGCATATGGTGAATGTTATTTGAAAGAATAAAATTGATTGAGATTATATAAAATTTAATATTAAAGTTACTTATGCAATTTGCTGCATTGATTTAAAATTGTCATGTTTGGTTATTGATCTGTTATTATGTACAGTAGTTGGATTTTTATTTTCACTGAGCACTTTAGATTTGTTTTATTATTGTAATCAGCACTGTTCTGTAGTAGACATACAAATGTCAGCAGCAATTGATGACATCATCAGTATACTACACTGATTATCCTCTGTAAGCCTCAAAATGCATCAACTCCAAGGGCTTAGTTCTGAGTCAGTATGATGCCTGCTGTTGCTAGAACCTATAAAAAGGGTCTTTGGGTACACACATGTCTCCCCCCTGAGAAAACTGCATAGGATGAAGTGCCAGGGTCATTTGTTGTCACACATAAGGTATCTACAGTACCATTCTGAAATACTGTATGTTGATTCTTACCATGCAGTACTTTTGTATATTTTTAATGAAATTTGCATATTGCACAAAGCACTACAGCACTTTGCATATGGATTTGCTGCTCTTTTGAGTGGTGCCTAAGGGCAGTAATAACAAGAAACTGGATTCTGAATTATGTCTATCTATTGCCTATATAAAGCTCTAATTATCTGCACCATTATCAACTAAACAGCTACAAAAATATCAGACATGGTGGCTATTGTTCTGTTTTCTGTCCTCCAGTGCATTCACCATCTGTTTTTAATTAGTGGTGGGATTCAAACCTTCTCATCCACATTTCAGTACTCTAACCACTGGGGAGAGGTGCTTGTAACAAACTGTGGCACACAACACACCACAGATTTTCTGCACTGATGCTGCAGAGCTCCAATCCCATTATTGCATGCCGCAACCCTTTCTAGCATGCCACTGTGACTATTGGTGCAAGTTAGTAATCTCACTGTACCTTCACAGCAGGGTGTGTGCCAGACAAGGTAGGAGTGCTAACAGCTACTTGTGACATCTCCTGTAAAATATGGCCCACATACAGTATGTATTAAATCCTTCTTAATGCATCAAGGCTGAAGAGTTGTGGCTACTGTAGGCATTGACCTGTAACTAAATCTGGTATGTTTTGCTCAATACAGCCTGATGTTTGTACCTTTTTGCTCAGGGTTTCTCTACCTGGAGTCCATGGCCCCTAGGGATCCATGAGGATTCATTCAGGTGTCCTCAGCATTGCATGTTAGGCACAAACAACAGCAACAACCTTCAGTACTCATTAAATAACATGTTTATATTTATAAATATTGCAAATGCATGTCATATGCATTCCTACCCCTAAATTAAACTCTGCATTGGGATGGAGGTCTTTGGGCATATTTGGTCATGGACAGAAAGTCCTCGAGCATTCGTTAGCATGGTCAAGGGGATTCTCCAGCTTGTCTGGTCATAGTAAATGGTCCTCAGTATCATAAAAGTTCAGATCCCTTGGTTTACCTGATTCACTCATAAAATCAGGATACATTTAAATGGAATATATAAAAAGGAGAAAATCAGCAGATTTATTTTGGTAGATATACCTTTGTTAGGTTAACAAACAAGTCTGAGATACAAGGTTTTGAGGTCTCTAGTACTGTCTCTTCATCAGGTGCTGTATTTAGTACTAGAGGCAGAAAAGGCAACATTAGAGGCCTTTAAAACCAATATCTGAAACATTTCATTAGCTTGATAAACCTATCATATCTACCATACTAGAACATCTTTTTTGTTGTTCTGGTTTTATGTTGGCTAGCACAGCACACAGCAATTGTTTCATTTGGAAAAACAATCACAGCATTTTTTGAGCTTGATTTTGATGATGTTATTTAAGGAGGCAACTTAGCCTACTGGTTAGAGCTCATATCTGTGGATGTCGAGACCCAGGTTTGTATCCCACTACTACCACTTAATCAATATGTGACCCTTGGCAAGTCATTTGTCCTCCCTGTACTGAACCTCTCTTCAGTCTAGTTCTTTGCACTTCTTTTTGTGCACTGAAAATGGTAGCATCGTTCTGTCCCCTTCCTTGTCTGGATTGTGAAGTACTTTGGGACACAGTTTGCATAAAAAACACTATATGCAACCATGGTTCTTCCTTTCTTAATTCTCTGCCTTACTCAGCCTTGAAGCAAACCCTTCCAAGGTGAGAAGGTGATGATGACATTTTAAGAAATGCAAAAGTCTCACTCAATTACAAAATCATCCAAGGTAAAAAAAAATACTCACTGGTTCAAAAGTATGATGCACGTCATTGACATTAATCAACTTTTACTTTGGATAATTTTTCAACTGAATATGACCGTTTGTTTTTTATCTCAGCCTCAACTTTGCCCTACACTTTCTCTGTAGCTGTGTGTTCTTGGTCTGTGTCTGCTGTTCATGATGACATTATACAACAGCAGCAAGGAAAGGAAGGATATGATTGCCTTAACCACTTTACGTGACCATGTAGTATGGGTTGTCTTTTTACAGATCTTACCACATGATCCAGCTGGTTGATGGCATGAGGCGCACACTTCAAAGTGGAAATGCTGTCAGATCTATCTTACTGCACTGCCTGTGATCACTTATTGCATGTGTGGAACACAGCAGAGGTGGTCACAATATATGGCACAACAGAGATTTTCCATGCTCTTGTTCCAGTACTTCCTGTTGCTCTTGACTGTCACTGTGCTGCGTTTCATGTTTAGTGATCATAGAGATGGAGATGTCAGTCAGTCAGAATGTTGCTGATCTAAAGTAACATTGGGAGAGGGCTGTGACATCTGCAGGCACACCCAATGTTTTTCTTCTCCAGCATGCAACTATATCCACTAATATTCCATAGCATTAAAGAGTTTGTACACTGCCTGAACCTGATAAGTAGTGAACTGCTACTTTTGAGATCTGAAGTACATTTTCTTTTCCCTTTTGATAAAATATTTTCTATCTGACAGCACAATAGTAAGTATGATACATGGAACAGCATTCCACTGGATGCTGACATAGCTACTTCTGTTTCCCTTCATACCTCATCAGCACTGTGACCATACTGACTATGTCATCCCAACTGATCAAGAAGAACCACTAACTTGTTTCCAGATTTGTCGCCTGTGATTTCACAGTGTGAGAGATCCCGATGTTGATGCAGTATGAAGGGGACTGGAACTAGATATGTTAGCCCTCAGGTAAAGTATACTGTTCTTCACATCACACTTAATACAATCAGATAGAAAACCTTTTAACAAGCAAAAGGAAAAATACAGTACTTCAGGAATATGAAATAATCACTGGATGCTTTTAAAACAAATTCTAGCCAGAGCTGATAGGGCTCTGAAGAGCTACCAAATGACCAAAGATATTTTTTTGTTAGTGCCATATAGTGCTGTTTAGTCACAATGATCAAAAACAGGCATGCTGCTAATTCAGTCCTCTTGAATTTATTTAGTCAGAGTGCATGCTGCTGCTGTGTGTGTGTGTGTGTGTGTGTATGAGTGTGTGAGCATGCAACCTGTCATGCCCATAGGAATGCGATAGCTAATGCAGCTGTACTGTCTGTAATCTGACACTGTAGTCTGACTTGCAGAGTTTCAGTAAATTCCAGAACAACATACAATGAGTTAACCTCTAGTTTGCTGAAATAAATGGAATAAATCTATTAGACTGAGCTGGACAGATGATATAAATAACAGGTTTTTTTTGTTAATATCCTGAGAAGTTCTGAGGTACAATACAGTAGCATTCCACCCCCCCTTTAGATGCCTTTAACATAGAGCAGCAAATAGCAAAAGTCAGAGGGGGGTGCACTATTTTGCTGCTGTGGAGGAATACTTTCAAAAGTCCAAAAAGGGAGTTCCACGATCAGCCATTTTAGAGCTACAATCTGATTCCAATAGGGCTGTAGGCTCCACCCACAGCCCTAAAAATAAAATTTTCTGTCTGTTATTTTTGTCACTACTATTAGCACTATAAGGGGGTGCCTGTGTTCCCTTTAGTGGGTACTGGCAGCTGGAGGGTCTATGCTGTGTACAGGGAGCTATGTCTCTCAGCCACCAGTAACACTTCCACAAAGATACTGCTTCATTGGTGTAGTATGCTAAACACAATAAGAATGGACCTCTGAAGAAGTGTCAGTATGATGACATGAAACATCACACACAGCACCACTAGGTAGCTGATGGTTCTTGGAGCCACTACCACTCCAGTTGTTCTTTTTTTTATAGACTTTTTTCTGGCACCTTATCCCATTAGACTCTCTCCAGTGTGTTCATGAGACTTACCGACTGATCCCATCATCCTAAAGCCTGATGCCACTCCTTGGTATGTACCTCCAACTTGCCACATCTCTGAACCCCCCTCCCCATGAATCTGTGTCTCCCAGGAGCAAGGACCACCAACTCCAACCGGCACTCTATCTAAGTGTCTGGTGGGGATGGATGGGGGAGAACCCAGAGGACATCTTGGCCTAATTGCATGTGGTGTCTGAGCCACTAGACCCACCTTTGCCTACCAATGGGAAGGGGGAATTTTTTCATTTCTGTCCCCCCATTGTCCTGTCAGTGCAATGTGCTCTGGTGAGGCATGAGAATGCTCCTGATCATGCCTGCAGAAATGTCTGCCATTGCCAATCCCCTGTTAGTTGGTTCCCAACTGGTACATGACCCCTAGTCACCACTAGGAGCCACCAGATGACAAGAACTTTGACCCCCCTCCCTCCCAAGAAAGGAGAGCTGTCCTCCAGATGCTCAATCCTTTCCTCCCCTGCCAACCCCCAGTGACCTTGGTCTGCTCCTGAACCTGGGTTGCTGGTGTGGCACAAGGTGTAGCATCCAGTGCCTGAACCCTCAGCACCACCGGGCCAGCACTCCAGTTGTTCTTGTGGCAGCTGTATTTTGTTTACACTACTGCACCAGCACTTTTAGAAGGCAACAATAAAGAACTAAATCAGCATGTCTGAGTATTAGAAAGTGCCAGCATGGTAGCACTGAAAAATTCTGTGAGGTTTACCTGTCTTTTGTTATAGTATATTCTTTTTATTTTTTTTCTCTACTTGCTGTTTATACTCCTCCCCTGCCCCCTAAACCCCGCTGCCTCGGGAGTCACTACTTGCGTCTGCCCCAGCCTCATCCTACCTGCACTGCAGTAGTCCCTCCATGTAGCCTTGGATTGCCCCCGAGCAGGGACAGGGATGGGGCGCCTACACCCCCAAACCATCTTTGTTTTCATCAGGGCACCAGACCAGGACAGGCAGGTGGACTGTGTGGTCTGCACTAGAGTGCTCTGTCTTCCAGGAGTCCAAAGGGCGCTTTTTCCAATGTTCCTGTGTTGGCGTGCATCCAGATTTCAAGGCCCTCCCCTGCCGATGTTCGCCCTACACTTTACTCCCCGTTGTGTGACAGGGAACTTTGCTGCACCCCTGGCCTCTGCCAGAGGGCAGTCAAGCTCCAATCCTTAGGGTCCCTTCCCTCCCTCCCAGGAGAGGAGAGCAGTCCTCTGGACACTCAATCCTCTCCTTCCTCTGCCGACTCCCGGCGGTCTGGGCTCATTCCTGAACCCAGGTAGCCAGTGTAGCACAAGGTGTGGTGTCCAACGCCTCAACCCTCAGCACCACTGGGCCAGCTGTTATAGTATATTCTCATATAAAAATAGAATTTGTCAGCAGAAAAGGACCATTTGGCCCAGGCACCTGCCCAGATGTTCCTTGCCTAATCTGTTTCCACAGATCCTAACTGCTCTCTGGCAACCCTCTCTCTATGACTAAAATGACCCCCCCATTTTAAAAGTTTTTTTTTATTATTATAAAAGGTTTATATTGATGTGATTTTATTGTTTCACCATTGTAGCTGCAGCTGATAACATGTAAAAGAAGCAAAAACATCATCTCATTTGAGGGAGCTGTCCCCTTCTTCTTTAAATTTTCAGCTGCCACTTTTAATAATGAGCTCCAAAATCAATCAGTTTAAATTTGCACCCCCCCCCAAAAAAAAGCAAGTTCCCATTTAGCCACAAACCTGACCATTTTTTCTGATTCCCTGACTTCAAGAAGGTTACTTTCAGGCAGGGAGACAAAACACTTACAAACGGCTTATATTAAGTATAAAATAACAGTTTGTTTTTGTTACTATCAAGTTGTACTGAACCTGTACACCAGCCTGAATACTCATTGGCCCAGATATTCAAACTGCACCAGGCTGTGGCGCAAGCCTGGACGCAGCTCAACTTTGTTGCGCAGGGGTGTGGCCTGCGCGATATTCAACGGAGCTGCGCTATGGCACAGCAGCTTTGAATATCGCACCTTGGCCACCCCCACTGTGCATGGTGAAGTGGCACTGTGCCAGTGCAAGTGGCCAGAGTGGAGCATGGAGATGCACTAGCACAAGTGCCATTGCGCCATGCATAGCACCTGCGATATTCAAAAGGGGACATGCAAATGGGGCCATAATTTATGCAAGGCACACGTGGGTCCATTTGCATCTCATTATGGCCCCATTTGCATGCCATTTGCATGCAGGTGCACCGATTCTCTACAACTTGCACCTGGCGCCCTGCTAGGCAGCAGCCGTCGGGGACTGACACCCCCTGCAGCCCAATCGCGGGGCATTCGTCTAAAAGAACCCCCCAGTCCAATATCCCTGGTGGTCCAGTGGACTCCTATGTGCCTGATCACGAGCATTTGTGTATAACAATAACCCCCTTCCAACATCCCTGGTGGCCCAGTGGACTGCTATGTGCCTGATCACGAGCATTTGTGTATAACAATAACCCCCCCCATGTCCAATATCCCTGGTGGTCCAGTGGACCGATCACTGACCAATCACGGGCATCTGTACAGCCTAAAATATTCCTATTACCCTGGTGGTCTAGTGTATCCCCTCCCACCCGCCCACTGAGCCCCACCACCCCGCCTCCCCGGTCAGCGGTGGGTGGCAGCACCCCACCCGCCTTCCGCCCCACCACCCACCGACTGACAGCTCGGTAAGGCTGCATGCCCATTGGTTCACAGCATGAGCCAATGGGCGTGCAGCCCATACCATACTACTCAGTCCAGATCCAATGGTCCAATTTGTCAGTGTCAGTGGCTCAGTAGGTAGCACACTCACCTCTGAGGCCGGAAGATCAGAGGGCTGTGGGTTCAGTTCCCACATCTGGCACTTGGGTTAATATCCCAGTACTAACACTGCAGTGCAGCATGAGAGGAGTGCTGCACTTCTAAGGTGCCGTCTTCAGGATGAGACGTTAAACCGAGGTCCCCTCTGCCTGGATTGGTGGTAGTTCAGATGGATGTTAAAAA
Source organism: Neoceratodus forsteri (assembly GCA_016271365.2). Classification (NCBI taxonomy): domain Eukaryota; kingdom Metazoa; phylum Chordata; order Ceratodontiformes; family Ceratodontidae; genus Neoceratodus; species Neoceratodus forsteri. The sequence continues at coordinate 1,647,593,066 of CM057450.1, forward strand.
TCCCATGGCACTTATCGAAAAGAGTAGGGGAATTTCCCGTGTCCTGGCCAAATTTCCCTCATTCACTAAAAATACCACCAACAGCTTAATTTGGTTCAAGGTCAGTTGGCATTCATCTGTATCCCCTCCCTGGGTCATGCCTGAAAATAGGCAGGATTTGTCTAGTGCACTTACCTGGTCAACAAAAGCTAAATAAATAAAATAAATAAATAAAAATGGGCATGCAGCCCATGCCAGTACTGCTCAGTCCAGATCATTGAATGAATTCATTCACGAATCTGGACTGAATAGTACGGTATGGGCTGCACGCCCATTGTGAACCAATGGGCGTGCAGCCCTACCAAGCAGTCAGTCGGCAGGCGGCGGGGCGGCAGGTGAGTGGGGTGCTGTCGCCTGCCAGCTAACCGGGGGGTAGCGGGGCAGTGGGGCTCAGTGGGCGGATGGGAAGGGGGGTACACTAGACCACCAGGGTAATAGGAATATTTTATTCTGTACAGATGCCCGTGATCGGGCAGCGATCGGTCCACTGAACCACCAGAGATATTGGACATGGGGGGGTTATTGTTATACACAAATGCCCACGATCAGGCACATAGCAGTCCACTGGACCACCAGGGATGTTGGAGGGGAGTTATTGTTATACACAAATGCCTGCGGTGGGGCATGGGGGGCGCCGCCAGGTGCGGCAGGAACTCGGGTAGCCACCCACAGGTGGCAGCTGCTGTGTTGTGCCCTGCAATGCGGCAGCTCACCTGTGGGTGGCCATCACTTGTTCCTTTTTTTGGGGGCTTAACTTTGTGCAGGCGCAGGTAGGGGTTGCGCATGCATGACTGTGCACATCCCGGGCTGAATATCGGGCTGTGCAGGTTATGCATAGGCACGCCCCACCTGTGCCTGCAGATACATTACTGATGTGCTCCGCACATCAGGATTTGTGCGGCGCACTTTTCCCTTTTGAATATCGCGCTGGGTCACATCAGTGGGTTGTGCATGGTGCAACACTGTTGTGCTGTGCGCAACCCTTTTGAATATCTGAGCCATTATGTTTTTGTCTGTGTTGCTTTCATTATTGTATAACTGATTGTTAATATTAATTTAGAAAACTGGAACCCCTTGCCCAAACATTTCCTATTTAGAGAGATATGTGGGAAGTGTGGAAAGGACATATTGCATGGGCTGCTTGAATTCTGTTATCTGACATGTGGAGTGTAGGAAGGACAAATTGCAAGGGCTGCCTGAATTCTGTTATCTGACAAGGGAAGTGTTCCCCCTCCATCTTCGCTTTCTGACATGCTCTTTATCAAGCCCTTGTATCTGTCCCCCCATACTTGACTCTCCCACTGATTTGATTTCACACAGGTCTCCCATTTTGGCAGCTTATTACACCCCTTCACTACCTCTTCTATGAAAAAGTACTTCCAGGAATCTCTCCTAGCTTTGCCCACTACCAAATTCCTGGAGTTGCTCTTGGTGTTTGTGTTCCCTCGTAGTCTGAACAATTTCCCGTTATCCCCTTTTTTACCACATGGAGTTATTTGTATGTTTCAATCATGCCCTTTCTTTCCCTTCTTGTCTCCAGTGCGTACATGTTTCGATCTGTCAATATTTCTTTGTGAGTCCTTTCCTGCCGTCCCTGGATCATCCTGATCACCCTCCTCTGATCTGCCTCTGCTCTGTGTCTGGCCTTCTTAAAATGAAATGCAGTCTACAAAGCTGCACGCAGTATTCCAGGTGAGCATGAGCCAATGAGCTATTCAGTAGCAGTCCACTTCCTTTCTCCTGCTGCTGATTCCCTTCCCTATGCTCCCCAGCATCGTATTGACCCTACCCAAAGCCCCACTGCATTGTGCTGATGTATTCAGACTGTCTGAACTCAACACTCTTCAGTCATTTTCCACTACAGTATGTTCCACTAGTAGCTCCCCCATTCTGTATTCAGTGTAAGGATTTTTTTATTGTATTTATTGAAATGTTTCACCAGGAAGGCAAAAGTTGCTTATCTCCTGCTAGAACGGGGTGCAATTGGATGAAGAATTAGACATACAGTTTACTATTTAACATATCCAAGAAAGTAAACATTCAATTACATTTGTAACAAGACATACAGTTAAAAATATCATAAATAATCATACAATTGCATTTGTGACATAACATACAGTTAAAAATATTGTATTTGACTCATGCATCATCTTGCACTATTAGGCACTAAATTTTTAACAGTTACATTTTTAACCACTTCTGTAATCTACCCAGATTCCCTTTGATAATATTGACACCCTCATCGCTAGCTACCTGACCACAGATCTTAGTATTATCTGTCAAAAGGCATATCTTGCCCTGTATCTTTACCCCATGTCACAAACAAAGATGTTGTAGAGGACTGGTAACAAGACCAATCCATGTGGAATCCCTCTAGTGACCCCCAACTTGAGCCCCACAAACTCATTTATTATCACCCTCTGGGTTCTGTTACTCAGTCATTTTCCCACACATCTAGTGATTTTTCCCCCTATCTCATGCTCTTGCATCATCTTAGAAAACGGGCTAGAAAAATAAAGCATCCGGATTGGCTGCAAGCCTTGGTCAGGCATACATTTATTTTTTTCAATAGAGCCTGGTGAAAAACAAGTACCAATTCAGGGTGCCCCATTACTTAGGGTATCATTGGGTAACCCAAATTTTCAAACTGACCAGCCACCATTTTTTTCTCTTGCTTACTGGGCGAGTTGGTGTCTGACTAATCCCCCCACCTCACACACTCCATACACAGATGGCACACACCATGCCACTTTTGTAACAGTTCTCCCCATTAATAAAAAACTGTTTTTCTTGTTAAATTACTAGTGCTAGCATATCACATGCTCAGCCCTACTCATGCACAGCACTTCCACTATCTCCCTTGCTTGCCCCAGCTCCACTCCCACTCCAGTAAAACATTTAGAGATCTCTTTTTTTGTTTGTTTGTTTTTTTAAAACAAATCAAGGTCTTCTCACTTTACCTCTAACTCCTGCAGCCTGTTTCCACAATCACCCAGTCGTTCTCCTACTTTCAACTGCCAGCAGTGTTCCACAACATAAAATGAATTATCAGGCTCTGTAAAGGGAAGGGGGTTGCACCACGGTCTCACAAAGAATACACAAAAAGACAAACAAAATTAAAAAAAACATAGGAATGTAACGGACCTGTTGGGGGGGTGGGGTTCCTGGTTCAAGAGCAAATGAGGGACATGCTCAATATTGCACAATGAAAACTGTAAAAGCAACTTAGAAATGCTGCAATTCCCTCTACTAGTAAGCATTGGTAAGTATACCAGTACAAGGACTACTTTACTAGCAAAGCAACTTTTAAGTTATTTTTTAGTGATTTTTTTTTTAGTGTTGTTTAATTTCTTAAACATTACACAAAAAAAACTTTACCTAGACCCCATTTTCTAAGCGCAATAATACCCTCCAGGGTGGGCAGTATAGGAAATACTGGACTTTCCATGGGCTATAAGCCTTCCACCTGTGGCGTCGAGCCTCATTATGCCCCTGGGCAGTCCAGTATTGCCCAATACCACCCAGCCTGTCAGGTATTATTGCTTACGTTACCAACCATTAATTGGAGAATGGAATCAAAGGCTTAAATGAAGTCAAGGTGCAGTATGCGAACCCCTGTATCTTGCCCACTGTCTTTGTCACCCGGTCAAAAAATTTGATCAGGTTTGCCTGACATAGCCTCCCCCTTTCATTAGCCAGTGCTATGTTTTGTCCTGTAGGCTATTCCCCCCAGGAAATGTACTATCCTTTCCCTTATTATGGTGTTTGGGGCTTTACCCACAAAAGGCATTAGAATTAAAGGCCTGTAGTTCCTAGTTTCATCCCCTATTCCCTTTCATGAGCAAAGGAACTACATTTACCATCCTTCAGTCCTTGGACACTATTCCCTGTCTTGAGTGAGTTACTAAAAGATTCAGCTAGAAACATTGAATTTGTCTGCAGAAAAGGACTACTTGACCCACCCAGAGTGCCCAGATGATCCCTGCCTAATCTGTCTCCACAGACCCAGACTGATCTCAGGCGACCCTCCCTCTTCATTGGCTCTTTACTAATTTACCTATGTCTATCCCATGCCTGCTTGAAGCCCCTACTGTTTATGCCTCCACCACTTCTGCTGGCAGTCAGTTCCAGGCATCTACTACCCTTGCAATGAAGTAGTATTTCTTCGCATCGCTCTTAAATGCACACCTCCAGCTTTATCACATGCTCGCTGGTCCTGGTGTTCTTTCTGATTTAAAATAAGCTCTCTTCCTGCACCCTACTCACCCCTGTGAGGTACTTGTAGGCCTCTATTATGTCACTTCTCGCTCTCCTATCTTCCATGGTGTACTTGTTAAAATCCTTCGGTCTCTCCTCCTAGGGCTTCTCATGCAACCTCTGTGCCATTTTAGTTGCCCTCTTATGGACAGCCTCCATACTGTGTATGTCCTTTCTGAGGTGTTGCCTTCAAAACTGGACACAGTGCTCCAGGTGGGGTCGTACCAGTGAGCGATACAGTGGCAATGCTATCTCACTTCTCCTGCTGCAGACATCCCTCTGTATGGTGCAGGTCCACTTTTGGTGACCCTGCCCTTTCCCAACCCTCTTTTCTTCTATAGGTCCCATATTCATGTCCTACACCCTCCCTTCCTAGGCTTTATCCCACAAAAATTGGAGTGGTTCTTTCTACTGTAAATACTGGACAAAAATAATCATTCAGTATTTCTGTTCTGCCCTTATCATTGACCACCCATCGTTCCATCTTTTCACCCTGACAAATCTGTCCTTGGTCTTCGGTTTCTCTTTATTGTAGCAGAAGAAAGCATTGTCCCCATTTGTAATTTAAAATGTGGTCACTGCCTTAATCTGCCTAATATTTATATTGGCTTCCTTTACCTTATTTAAGTAGACCCCCCTCCCAGTCCTTATCTGATTGGCTGGCTTTATAGCATTTGGAGGCCCCCCTTCTCCCTTACTGCCTTTCCCACCTCTATCATATACCAAATAGGCTTTCTTATTTTTCTGTTCTGTTGTTTTAAATGAGATATTGGGCCCAACCACTTTTGGCAGCAGTCCCAAGACACTTATGACCAATTCTGTCCCACACCAACACCATCCCTAGAACCATGTGTTGTTATGAGTATGACGCCACATCCATCACAACTGTGTTTAAGCACAGCTTCACTGTCAGTGACACTGCAAAGCTCCTAAAACTGTTGGCAATGCAGCATCAACCCAGGACTGACCCAGTCATTGACACCATGAAACAACTGCCAGCAACCGGCAAGCCCAATACCTCATTTCAAAGAGATTATCATGGGTATGCAAACTATGATGGACCCTGTTCATGAATGTTCCCCTTTAATAACAAAAGTAGGGTTGGCTCAAATACACAGGCAGTTGCTTGTAAAAACTGGCAAAGGTCTCAGTGAGTTTGATGCCTTCCGGAAGCTTATCCCAATCATGCAGTGCTTTCCAAAATCTTTCCCCCAGAGAAGGTATGATAGATTGTAGACCAGTATGATCAAGTGGTTGGAACACAGAACCATGAACCCAAAGGGTCCCAAGCTTGAATCTCACATTATATTTATTTATGCAAAGGATAGAAAGAATCCAAGGACTTGATTGGCAGAGAACATCTCTTAGCCATGACTAAATCATCACAATTAAAAAACAAAGTTCCTGACAAGAGTTTTTATACCTCCCTGCATAGCACTCTGCCATTCTGCTCACAATTTGCCACAAACAACAGGGACAGTGTGTAGAAACAAGCCACAACTTTGTCATCACAATGTCACTATCACAATGTGCCAGTAACTTGATCCTGAACCACCATTTAAGCACTGTGTTCCTGTGTGTCCACTTGTACCTCTTCATTGGCATCAATTATCATCACCAGCTGGCTTGTGCTTACAGCTAAACTGGTGCACCCTTTATGATTGACACCTCGATGGCGAAACAGGAAAAAAGACCACTACGGCGATAGTCGTGGTAATGGTCTTTTTCCGTGTTTCACCTTCCCCCAGTGTTCCACCCCCTCCCTGGACCAACTCCAACCTGAAGTTGGAATCCTACAGTCCGGGGGTGTGGGGGGCAGATCCCCCTGCATGGGGGGTATGGAGGTTGCAGCCCCCCGCAGAAAACACTGTTAGAATAGGTGGCACAATACCTGCATCAGTATTGTGCCGTCGCTGTGGGGGAGGTTGGCATTTTCACTGTCGACCTCCCTTGGTGCTTCCCAGCTAAAGTTATAGTTTCCAGCCCTGATTTCAATGCCTCTGGGGATGATTTTACTGCTGACCTTCCTTTACTGCAGCTTCACCTGGACCACCAACTGCAACTACTGTCCACTGTCCCCAGAATCAGCCCTACTAAAGCCAACTATGGGTCATAACAAACAGCACAAATTCAATCAGTGCAACTGCCAATAATTGAGTTCCAGTCGGTTTCTTTCCCCCTCCAGAAGACAGCTTCTATCACTGCCCAGTGCAACCACCATTTATAGCATGCCAGTTTGCCTCTCTGCTTCAGCCACCAGCTTGCCACAACATTTCAAAATAATTATATACAACATAACACAGACAACTGTGTGTGTACGTGGGGGATGGGGAAAGACAAAACCAACTATATAGAGGTCTATTTAAATCTCACTTTCCAGAAGTACCGCAGCACCAGCTACTGAGCTCCTTGCACAATGCAGTAACTCTTTTTACCGTGTACCCATTCATGCTGAAAATATCAATTAACCCTTGCTTGGATGTGGACTGATATACAGTCACTAATTCCTATACATTCTAATCCTGTTGGTAGCCTAAGGCGATTTTTAAAAAATTTTAGTTTATAAGAAAATGAATCCATTGCATAATAGCAATAATACACTGCATGGCGGGATATGTCATGAATATAATTACTTCATGGGTGCATAAGATATTTGGCTTGTAGCCACTTGCCCCACAATGCAACAAAGACAAGACAATATCCAAAGATGTTGAGTATGCAAGCAATAATACACTAATGCACAACAGGAATGTCTATTAAATACCTACAGAATTTCACAAACACACTCTGCTGGTCAGGCCCTCTGCTCCCACAGTGCCAACCTCAGAGTGCAATAGTGTGAACAAGTAACAGACAGGATAACTCTCCTGCCTGCTTTTGGGTCTGAATCACCTTTAGTCTCAAGTCCTGGGGTGATTCAAACTGTTAACCTTATGCTAGCGTAACCAATGTACAGGCTCAGATATGTACCCTCATCGAGGATTGCGGTACAATCTTGCGCCAGGGGTACCAGGCCAGGCTTCCAAAACTCTATAAAAGACCTCAGGTATATTATTACCTTTTCCCAGTTTAGTAACACCATCAAGCTCTCTAGAACAGCTGTCAAAGTTAACCACGTATACATCACATGCAAAAAGAACTTGAAAGACACACCCGAGCAATATCATATAATAGGTACTTTAATAAAAGATGATAAAAATATGAAAAATGTAAACACAGAACAATATATCAAAGAGCTCACAATCACATAAAAGAAAAAACAAGGAAAATAACAAAATATAAACTCCTGCCACAATACAGTTAGACTTTTTCTATCTAATGTATTACCTTTATAAGTGCCTTAGTTAGATCAGAGATCTGTCTTTCATGAGTCCCAAAATGATATGTCATATTCCCCAGTTAAAAGGATATATTTCAACTCTATCTCCCCACCACTTTGGTGAGTCATCTAGCTCTACCTTTTATAATAAAAAAAAATACAAACATGATGTCCTATCAGGAGGTTTGTTAAATAATGTCACATCAGAAGGAAAAGCACTTCCTAAATATGACTCCTTAATTAAACATTTTCTCTTTGATCTTATGTAGTTCCTATGCCCAAGGCATATCAAAGGGTTTTACAACTTTTAGCACCATGGTGGTATCGATCTTCTTCCTATAGGAATCATAAAACTTTACGAGCCCTATATCCTGGCAGCTGGGTCAGTTCTAATTATGACAGAAAAACAGGAGATCTTTAATCAGGTCTCTGGTATTTTTAATTACCTCCTGATTTCAGGTTAATATATCCTGTAGCTTCACTGAAACCTGGGGGGGCACCCATAAGCACATGCTGTCTTATGTGAGACAATCACTTACTATATTTTTGTATTACAAATATCATAAAACAATCATAACTAGCTGGCCAAGCTTCACAATCCTCCCCATCTAGACTGAATTTGGGGGCTCTATCCCCTGCATGGTATGAGCTTCCCAAGTCAGTTCACTTCTCATATAGACATGGCAAGCCATCTGTGTTCTGATTGGTCACTCCAACCCTAGGTAAGATCATCATGTCATGCCCTTGCAAGGCAAGACTCCATCTTAATAGTCTACAATTAGTTTTTCTCATTTGTGTCAGCCAAACCAGGGGGTTGTGGTCAGTTTTTACCTCAAAATGCTTCACATATAAGTATGGCTCTAAATTCTTTAGGGCCCACACTATGGCAAAACATTATTTTTCCACAGTAGAGTAAGCCTGCTTCCTGGGAAGTAACTTTTTTCTCAAGTACACTATGGGGTGCTCTTTCCCTTGGTTGGATGTCTGACTCAGTACTGCCCCAATACCCACATCTGAGGCATCAGTCTATACTATAAAGGGTCTGCTACAGTCAGGACTTGTCAATACAAGAGCACTGCAAAGTGCCTCCTTCAGTCTGACAAAGGCTTTTTTCACAGGCTGGCTCCCAGGTAATTTTCTTTGGCATCTTTTTCTTTACCAGGTCAGTTAGGGGAGCAGTCAGGGTACTGTAATTGGGTAAAAATTTCCTATAGTACCCTGCTGTCCCTAGAAAACTCCTGACCTGCTTCTGCATTTCTGGTTGGGGCCATGCCTTGATCACCTCTATTTTTACTTGGTTAGGACAGAGCTGTCCCTGGCCTACAACATGCATGAGGTATGCAACTTCAGCCATGGCCAGCTGGCATTTCTCAGCTTTGACAGTGAGCCCAGCCCTCTGTACCCTTCCCAGCACTTCCCTAATGTGGGACAGGTGTTCCTCCCAGCTGGCACTAAAGATGGCAACGTCATCCAGGTACGCCATGGCATACTCCTCAGCACCATTTAACACCTGGTTCACCAACCTTTGGAAAGTGGCCGGAGTGTTCTTCATTCCGAAAGGCATTACTTTAAATTCAAATAAGCCTATCAGAAAGATGAAGGCCGACATCTCCCTAGTTCTGTCAGTTAACTCTACCTGCCAATGCCCCTTGGTCAGATCAATAGTCATAAGGTATGTTGCCCCTCCCAACTTGTACAGGAGTTTGTCTGCCTGGAGCATCAGGTGGGCTTCTGACTTCATGACTGCATTCAGTCCATGATAGTCCACACAGAAATGAGTAGAGCCATCTGGCTTGGACACAAGCACTACGGGTGAGGCCCAGGGGCTGTGGGATCACTGGATTACCCCTAAATCTAGCATTTCCTCCACCTTCCTCCTAATGTCCATTTGGACAGCCTCTGACACCTGATAAGCTGTCTGCCATATGGGTGTCTGTGTACCTTTCTCCACATCATGCGTTGCTAAGGGGGTTAGTCCAGGCTTGGTGCTAAACAGTGGGGCAAAGTCTGCTTACACCTCCCTTACTTCCTGGATCTTGTCCTGGGCCAGCTGGGGTGACAATTTAACTGCCTCCACAGAGAACTTCTGCTAGCTTTCTTCCAGCAAGTCCAGAAGGGGTTCTCCTTAGTCCATCCCCTCCCCAGGACTACATACTGCAAACACCACGTCAGCCCTATTAGCATATGGCTTCATCATGTTGACATGGTACATTCTTTCGTATGTCTTCTGTCAGGTAACTCCATGATATAGTTCACATCATTTGCCTTTCTAACTACTTTGTACGGTCCTGCCCACTCAGCCTGCAGCTTGTCTTTCCAGACTGGAATAAGGACCATGACTTCCTGACCCACCATGTACGAGCGAACTATGGCATTGTACCACACCTTTTGTTTCTGTTGGACAGCTGCCAGGTTGCTCTGGGCTGTCCCCATAAACTCCTTCAGCCTTTCCCTAAACCTAAGGACATAATCCACTATGGGAGTGCCTGGGTGGTGTGCTTGCCTTCCCAGTCCTCCCTGATCAAGTCTAGGGGCCCATGTACCCGGCATCCATATAAGAGCTCGATGGAGGAGAACCCTATTGACTCTTGGGGCACCTCCCTGTATGCAAACAACAGGTGGGGAAGGTATTTCTTCCAGTCCCTCCCATGCTGTTCAGCAAACATTTGAAGAATTGACTTCAGGGTACAATTAAATCTTTCCACAAGCCCATTGACTTGTGGGTGATAAGGTGTGGTGCACCTCTGCACCACCCCACACTTCTCCCATAAACATTTCATCAGGTCCGACATGAAGGAAACCCCTCAATCGGTGATAACCTCCTACAGAAACCTGACAAGGGAGAAAATCCCAAGTAAGGCATCTGCCACTTTGTCTGTCCTCAGAGAGGATAGGGTGACTGCCTCTGGATACTGGGTGGCATAATCCACCACAGTCAGGATGAACCTCTTCCCGGAGGAGCTGGGGGTATTTAAAGGCCCCACAATATCCATTCCAACCCTCTGGAATGGCTCCTGCACTATGGGTAATGGAATTAGGGCAGCTTCAGTTTTCTTACCTGCCTTCCCTATTTCTTGGCACTGGTGACAAGACCTGCAACACTCCTTCACCTGCTGGGTGAAGTTGGGCCAATATAAATTCTGGGCCAACTGCTGCATAGTGTGCATGATTCCCAGATGACCAGACAAGGGAATATTGTGTGCAATCTTGAGCAACTGCTCATGGTACCCCTGGGGAATGACAAGCTGCCTGCCAATCACCCCTCCCTCTGTCTTCACAGCCTGAATATACATCAGTCCATTTTCCCAATGCACTTTATGTTTACCATCACCTCCCTGTGCTCCATCAGAGTCTGCCCAAGCCCTCAGTTTCTCTAGACTAGGGTCACTTTTCTGAGCAGCTGCAAACTGTTTACACATTCCCAAGGCATGGGACAGGTCCTCTTCAGTCTCTAAACTAGGGTCCCTAGCACTAGTGTCAGAGCACTCAGGATCACTATCATCCCTAACCCTCTGACAATGGGTCACCCCTCCTTCTTTGGAGTAACCCTCCATAGCTGTGTGGTTAACTGCTACTGGGGAAATTTCTACCCCCTTTTCATTAGTCTCCATATCAGGAGACACGGGCTAGGGAACCAGATTCCCAGTGGTATCCACAATAGCTTCTGTGGGGTCCAGGGAACTAAAATTTTCCCCTGCCACTTAGCTATGGGTAACTGCACACACCTTCCCCATTTGAAATTGTTGCCAAGGATGACATCAACTGCTAAAGTTTTAGCTACAACCACCTGTTGCACAGTTCCCCCTGTTTCACCCCAGTCTAGGAGAACACTAGCGAGTGTCAATGTTTTCTCCTCACCAGTGAATCCTTGTATAGTTACAAATGTATTAGGTATAAGCTGACCAAGCTCTACCAGGTCCCCTTTTACCAATGTCAGGGATGCCCCTGTGTCCCTTAACCCTTTTGTCTGTACACCATTCATCGTGACCGGGTGCATGTGATCCCTCATGTTCACAGGCATGCTTCCAGGGACAAGCAAACAACCCACTTCTTTCTTAGCCCCATTCTGTGTATTGCTCATCCTTTTGTGACATTGTCTGGCAATATGCCCAGTTTCTTTACAAACCCAACATTTGTTTCTTTTCTCAGAGAAATCTTTTCTTTGAAACCTGGGGCTAACTGGTTTCAGTGAGGCAGTGAGGGTTTTAGCTGCCCTGAAGGTGCACTTTTCCCTTTCTGTGCTGCCACACCCACCCCATTTGCTTTCAGAGCAGATCTGCTCTTGGCATAGCAGTCTGAGAGTTCAGCAGCCTCTTGCACTGTTTTGGGATCTTGATCCTCCAGCCAGGTTTTCAGCTCTGCTGGGCATGCCCCCAAAACACTGTTCTAACAAAATAACATTTTCAATTTTATCTACAGAGTTTGCTTCAATTCCTTCCCACCAACATTTTAAACACTGACGTTGTTTCGTGGCTAGCTCCTCGTAGCTCATGTCAGGGCTTCTCCTGAGCTTACGGAATTTAGCTCTGTATGCTTCTGCAGTTAAATCAAACTTTTTTAAAAGTGCAGCTTTAAGATTGCTGTAATTATTACTCTCCACATTGTCTATTTGACCCAATGCATCCCAAGCTTTCCCGGTAAGTAGTGGGGATAGTTGAAAGCTCCAGGACCATCAAGGAATATTTGCGTGAATACAAACTTTTTCAAAGGAATTTAAAAGGGCATCCATATCCTCCCCCTCTTTAAATTCAGCTATCAATTTGGAATTTAATTTGTAACCCAGTCCTGTAGTTCCAGTTAAACCCAAGCCACTTACCTGCTCTGGTGCTGGTGGTTGGAGTCGTAGCTTCTCCAGTTCATGTCATCTCTGGCGCTCACACTCCTCATGATCTACCTCTCGCTGTTCTCATTCAGCTGCTCACTGTTCTCACTCTGCGTCTCTCTGGAACTCCAGCTCCATTCTGCACAACTCAATCTGTAGCCTGATTGCTTCTGGCTCCAGAATGCTGGTGACCTTCCCCTGCTGCTGTGGCCCTTCAGTAGCACTGGTCCTGCTGCCCTCCTCACCAGATCTGGACACTGCACTGGCTGCTGGCACCTCCATGCTCAAGGTTTGGTCCTTTACAGTCACAGTCTATGACTCTACACTCTGGGCATCTGCTGCCATCAGGGCATCCATGAGGTTCTGCTTGGTGGCTCTTGCCTCATGCAGGACTCCTGTGTCCTGGCACAACTGCCTCAAGTAGTCTGCAGTGTACCCACTGTAATTGGAAGCCATCTTCTTCCCTAACTACGGCTACTCTAACTTGCACTTTAGAAAAAAAAATAAAACAGATAAGAACTTAACAGTAGGCAAAATGATATAGTTCTGTTTCCTTTTTAAAAAATAAATCACTGCCTTATTTTGCAAGTGAGCTGTACAGTATTAAGCTGACACACTGAACAGTTAAGGCTTGTTTTACCAATTGTTTCACACTGCTGTCAACCAAATCTGTCAAAAACACACTCAGCAGGTCAGGCCTCTGCTCTCACAGTGCCAACCTCAGAGTGCAGTAGTGTGAACAGGTAACAGACAGGGTAACCCTCTTGTCTGCTTTTGGGTCTGAATCACATTTAGTCTCAAGTTCTGGGGGGATTCAAACTGTGACCCTTATGCTAGCATACCCAATGTACAGGCTCAGATACGTACCCTCTTCAGGGATTGCGGTACAATCTTTCACCCGGGGCACCAAGCCAGGCTTCCAAAATGAACCCTTAAAACTCTATAGAAGACCTTAGGTATATTCTTACCTTTTCCCAGTTTAGTAACACCATCAAGCTCTCCAGAACAGCTGTCAAACTTAACCATGTGTACATCACATGCAAAAAGAACTTGGAAAACACACCCAAGCAGTATCAAATAATAGGTACTTTACTAAAAGATGATAAAAATATGAAAATGTAAACACAGAACAATAGATCAAAGAGCTCACAATCACATAAAAGAAAAAAACAAGGAAAACAACAAAATATAAACTCCTACCACAATACAGTTAGACTTTTTCTATCTAATGTATTACCTCTATAAGTGTCTTAGTTAGATCAGGGATCTGTTTTTCATGATATGTCATATTCCCCAGTTACAAGGATACATTTCAACTCCATCTCCCAACCCCCCTTGGTGAGTCATCTAGCTCCTCCTTTTATAATTAAAAAAAATACAAACATGATGTCCTATCAGGAGGTTTGTTAAATAATGTCACATCAGAAGGAAAAGCACTTCCTAAATATGACTCCTTAATTAAACATTTTCTCTTTGATCTTGTATAGTTCCTATTCCCAAGGCATATCAAAGGGTTTTACAACTTTTAGCACCATGGTGGTATCAATCTTCTTCCTATAGGAATCATAAAACTGCTGGACCAGTTCTAATTAAGACAAAAAAAAACAGGAGGCCTTTATTCAGGCCTCTGGTCTTTTTAATTACCTTCTGGTTTCAGGTAAATATATCCTGTAGTTTCACTGAAGCCTGGGGGGGGCACCCATAAACACAGGCTGTCTTATGTGAGACAGTCACCTACTATATTTTTATTTTACATATACAGTATCATACAACAATCATAACCAGCTGGCCAAGTGTTGCACAGAATACATATGGGGCTTAAATATTTTGTATTCTAATTCACATTTTTTATCTGTGGGCATACTGAATGCATACCTAATGCATCATCCTTTCAAACTGGGTTCAGAATAAGCTATTCTGTTGGACATGATTGCTACACTTTAGCACATACAGTTTCATTGAGAAATATACTTTTTATAAAGGTTTAAATTTCTATGTAGCATTGGTTCCATGTCACACCACCCGCACCCCCCTAACTAAAGATTCTTAACTCCAGGGGCATGCATGTCAGGAGGGGTATAAAACTTAAAAAAAAAACCTCAGACCCAATGCAAAAAGTGACACCCTGCCCTTCCCCAGCCAGCCACCTCATCATCATGCCACACAGCTGGCTAGGCAGCTAACTGCCACACTACCTCCCACATACCCTCCCTCACCTTCTGCCCCTCATGTCATCCCTCCCCCCCACATGTGCGTACTTCCTCCTTTGCCCACTGTGGTATCCTGTCACTACCTTTTCAGGTAGCGCAGAACACAGGCACCATGACTGAGTGGCCATTTTTGCAGTCACTCAATCGTGGTTGCGTGTTCACAGGATATCATAGCGTTTCTTGATTTGCAAACAGCTTTCAGTGCACATTCCAGAGAACTGTTATGTAATAGATTAATGGATTTAAAAGTGGAGGATTGGATTTTTGATGTGGCTGTGAACTTACATAAACATAGCTGGGCAAAGGTTAGGTAATAAATAAATGGTCATGTTACTGAATCTTTTTCAATCAATATGGCAGTTAAGCAGGGGTTCCCTCTTGTGCTGCTCCTGTTTAACCCATCTATTGATAAAGTACTACAAAATATTGACCACCCAACACATCACACCCCAGCAATTTTAGGAAAAGTGTGTCCAGTTTTGGCTTACAGTATGTCAAATATGTGGCTGGTCTGGTACTCTCTCTGTATGTGCTACATACTGATGGAAGTTAGCCAAACTAGAGCAACTATGCATAAACTAAACTTAATTATTAATATTACATGATTAAATAGAGTGTCTTTCGGGGCTAATAAAAAGAAACATCTTTGGAAAATTAATAGTAAATTTCTGGAGCAAGAAAATTAATTTTCATATTTGGTATTGCCAAGATCAAATAACTATAAGTGGGTAAAACATCATCTGAAGTATATGACCTTAGTAATTAATGATGTAAAGTAGGGTCTTTAAAGGTTTAACAGCAAGTTTGGAGGGAGCAGCTTTGAGTCTGTATTATTTGCAGGAGATGCTAACATTGTATTTATTTATTTATGTATATACATATGTATTTATTTATTTGTTTTATTTATTTATTTATTGTGTTCAGAGGACCTTTGAGCTCAAAAGCCCTTTTTCAGTGGCATTCAAGTCTATCAACTTACATACAACAGCAGAGCAAGTTATGTTCTGCAGCAGACCAATACAGTAAACAACAGGTATAACATAGAGGATAATGTATGGGCATCGGTGGTTAACTGCACCGTGCTAGCATCGAGTGATTCGCCAGCGCTAGGTAAACCTCGAGGCGCGGCTGAGGTCAACCAGGTTGTGAGAATCTGAGATGCTAGCACAGTGCAGTTGACCACCGATGCTCATACCATTGTCTTTTATAGTGTATGGGCAAGGTGTGGATCACAGCTCGGAAGTGAACAGATAATTTGCCTACCTTGCGCAGAAGATTATGGGACGCTGTTTCAGTGCCATAAATGAAAACGCTTAACATTCCGGTAACCGTTAACACTTTTTATTTTAATTCAGAGCCAAGCAATTTAAACTGCTACGGAAAGAAAAAAAAACGGCCAAAAGATGCATGTCAGGGGTCAGTGACTGCCATGTGACTGCTGCTATCCAATAGTTAGTTCAGTAGGTTAAAAGTCACGTAGGTCAAAAGTCACGCATTTTTGTGCTGTGAAATGGTGGAGATCTTCGGCTCGTTCGGCTCGATTCTTAGGCGGTTCATTGTGATCTGTTGAGAAAAGAAAGGGCAAGTTACACTAATTTTAATTTATAATACTATGGCTTGACTGGATGTACGTCTTTACCTTTTACTCTTCACTGTCGGATGAGGAGTCCGAGATAATGGCAATACGCTTCCTCTTCTGTGGGGCATAAAAATGGTTCACATTAACTGTGATGTTGCCTTGCTGCAGAACGGAGTTATGTCCAAACAGATTGAAATTAGTTAGCTCAGACAGAGCAAATCTTTGTGCTTGTCTGGTATTTTGAGTTTGTTTGGTGCTTGCAAATCTGACAACACAGCAGAGGCGTTCAATGTGGAAAGTTGCTGGTGGTCTCTGATTGTATGACCGCCAAGAATACTAGAGTTTCTTTTTTGTTTTGCTTCGGACAAGAAACTGTAGTTGTTAATGGACTGCAGGCTCCTATGACCTGAGACCTGCTGGACCTCTGTGGGGGGGGGACCGCATTGTCAACTAGTGTCTGTATGGCAGTTTTACGGGTGGAGTGATTCGTTATATGCTTCTCCACTGGCAGTCCGGATGAGGTTTTTATTATCTGCATCATGGTACGAATCTTGTTTTCGCCAAGGGTCATTGTCCTAAACCAGACTGATATGCCAGGTTTGAAAAATAGATTGGGTGCCAGGTAGAAGGGGGCATCGACATGTTGCATGCTTTGTGGCCTTTGAGAGGCATATAGTTTGTACGCTTTCACTGGGTCTCTTTGTGGAATTAACAAATTTTCATACATTCGTGGCTTTACAGCCCTAATATCTCGAGGATTGTCTCCTGTCTGAGTTTTTGTTTGCCTTTCTGTATATTCTAGAAAGTCGTTGCCATCTGTATCCTTCTGTAGGCTTATGTCTCCCCATCGTAAGGCATATTGCTCTGCTGTTCTAAGGGCGTAGTATAGACCGTTGTTAAAAAAGAGCATGTTTAACAGTGCTACCGGGCTATGGATACTTAATGTGCTACTCTCGTACAATTTGTCAATGTCGGATGGTGAGAGGGCTTCTGCTCTGTTCGGCTTGCTGCCTTTCCCCATTTTCTTTAAGTACTTTTGCTTTGCGCTTAAGGTGGCTGTTGTTTCGGGGGAAGTCACTTTTATTGCCATGGAATATAAAATGACCTTAGCTGATGGTTTGTAGGTAGCGATCCACACTGCCTAGGATTCCCCTCAGAGTTGATGGCTCATACTCACTGCCATCATTTCTTTTTATTTTATAGATGAAGTCTGCTATGAGGAGGTCAAGATCAGTGACCGGGATGTGACTAATTGAACGAGCTTTCCCCACGTCTGCCAGGTATGATCGAAGCATTCGTATATCGGAATCGTTTTTTTTTTTAGTACGTCTGTTTTGCTGTGCTTCTATAAAAGACTTTCTGTCCTGGGTCACTGGTTTAGAAAATGTTGCTGCTGCCATGTTTCATATTACAACAGTTTGTTTTTTGAATTTTATGATTCGAATAATTGCAGGACTGCGAGTCTGTTTTAATTGCGTACTGCCACAGGCGTCCTTAGAAACAGTCGCGAGGCTGAATTGTTTGTTATGCCATCGATGTGACGTGTGAACGATGGGTTAGCAACAGTCACACGTCACATCGAAGGTATAACAACATGAGTAAATGATGATTTTCTTGGGTTAACTGTGTTCTACCATACACTATAATAATTTTCATATTATAAGGTGCAGTGAGTTAACAACAGATTTCTGTCATCGCGGGAGACATCATCAAAGGGTGCAGGCTAACACAGCTAGCAGATATGGTCTTTGTAAATATGCAGTGCAGTTTCTGGAAAAGGTGGGCAATGACTTGGGCCTTAAAATGGAGAAGCAGGGGAGAGCGGTGATGGCTGTGGACAGAGAGTTCCAGGCTTTGGCTGCTCTAGTTGTAAAAGAGCATTGGCCAAGAGCAGTTTTTCTGAAGGGCAGGAGGAGTTTTTGATCCTCCATTGATTGAGTTCCATATTTGTTCATGACTGAGGAGAAGAGGTTGAAGACAGCCCATGGCATTTGATCAAGAAGTGCTCACTTACGTACAGTAGAAGGGATTTGTCGAGGTTAAACTCAGAGATGGAAAGGAAGTCAGTTAGTGAAGAAGTAAGGGTCACAGTGGTGGGAGTCGTGTTTCATGCTGAGTGAAAATCTACAGACTCAGTTGAATACTGCTAAGATTCTTTAGAGAGTAGTATTATTGGCTGCAGAGTAGATGACAGCACCATAGTCAATCTGCAAGATGATGAGGCTGGATACTAGGAGTTTTTTTGTTTATTTTTTACTTAAGGGGTGAGGTTGTGCTTATTTCTGTATAGAAAGTCATGGAGCTGGTGAATATGTCTGATCAGAGAGTCGGCATGAGATCTGAAGGATAGGGTTGTGTCAAGTTGTACATCCAGGTACTTGAAGACCTGGACCTGTTCAATGGGGTCCACAGCTGGTGTTATGATGTGCAGCTCATGGCCACTTTTCAGGGTGTGGGTGCTCCCACACAAAAGAGATTTGATTTTCTTTGTGTTTATGCCCAGCCTGTTACATGTGAACTAATCACAGACCTTGCTGAAGTCACATTGTAGGTTGTATTTCATTGTCTCCAGGTTGCAATGTGAGGTGAAAATTACTGTGTCATCTGCATACAGTAATGCTTTGAAGTGGATACCAGCTTCTGGGACCTTGTTGATGAACAGGTTGAATAGCAGGGGACTGAGGATTAAGCCTTGGTGGACTTCAGTGGTTAGAAGCTACATGCTGGAGAACACCTCCTTTCCTGCTTATATCCTTATACATGTCAGAAGTATGGTGATTTTATTTACCAAATTCTTTGTAAAAAGCAATAAATGGATTGTGTAGACTATTAGGCCCATTTACTTTGTGACAGGTGCAGATGAGTTGCATCAGTGCAGGTTAGGCAGTGCAAACTGCTTGGGGAGTATTGCAGGTGGCTCCGTTGCAGTGCAGAGTGATTGGTGTTTTGATATGCAGCAGTAACAGTGCAAGTGGTTTTGCTGCATATAAACACACTATTCCACCTGCACCATGGC
Organism: Neoceratodus forsteri; assembly: GCA_016271365.2. Taxonomy (NCBI): domain Eukaryota; kingdom Metazoa; phylum Chordata; order Ceratodontiformes; family Ceratodontidae; genus Neoceratodus; species Neoceratodus forsteri. The sequence goes on from CM057450.1 coordinate 1,647,612,308, forward strand.
AGCTCCACAATACTCTATGCCAGGCCAAACTGTCTTCCCTCAGCTGGCAGCTCACCCACCAACCTGCAGTCCTACGATACTCCACACACACTAGATCACTAATGACATTGGTCTTCATAACATTAAGCAGCTCATTCACCTATTAGCACTAACTTCCATACAAAAATAATTTTTGCAGGACCTTGTAGGTGGTGATGTTGCTACTGCATGCACGGCTTGGGCGATGCTGCCTGTGTGACTCAGTGCTTCTACAATGAAAAGCAGGTACTTGGCCCTGGGGATTTTGAAGATGATCCTCCAATCAACTTGGTACATCTGTTTGAAGGTGATCTTCCAGTCATCTTGCTGCCTCCATCCATTCTCTGTTCCACCTGATACATCTGCACCAAATGTGGGGAGAAAACAGGAAGTGAAGGCAGAATGCAGGAAGTTCAGTCGCTCTACAGGACTGACCATGCAACAATGCAAACCACTGGCAATGTAAATGGGTTGTGACAGTGATACAGGCAGGCTAGCATTGCATTCTAGAGCACAGTGCTCAGGTTACTGTAGATGCACCTATTATTAAGAATGTCCAAGTTAATGATAGCAGCTTATCTTAGAGCTGAGCTTTGTAAGCCAAAAGTTGATACCTTGGCAACTACTCAAGTAATAAAAGATTGCATCACACTTTTGTCTCTGGAAAAAAACAGCCTCTCTAATTTATAAAACTTGACGGCAGATAATGACTGCTTGCCCCACCCAGTCTGCCCTTTTTTTCCTCTGCTGGTTCTGCCACCGCAGACCCTACTTGATCTCCACCCACTCCCTTGATTCTTAAGATTCCCTTGTGCCTATCCAATGCATTATTGATGCCTACTACCATTTTGTGCTCCACCACCACTCACTGCTCTTTCAGTGAATAAGTATTTCCTCAAACCTCTCTTAAATTTCCCCTTCCAGCTTCATTACATATTCCTTTTTTCCTGTGCATCCTTTCCTCTGAAAGATACTCTTATCCTGTACCTCATTCACCCCATGAGGTATTTATAGGTTTCTGTCATGTCCCCCTTTCCCTTCTCTCTTCCAGGTTGTACATACTGTATTGCTGTCCTTCAGTCTATCCTCATAAGGCTTCTGATGCAGTCCCTGACCCATTTTAGTTGCCCTCCTCTGGACAGCCTCCACCCTGTCTATGTGCTTCCTGTGATGTGGTTTCATGAAGAGGACACAGTACTCCAGATAGGGTCTCACTAATGATCTATACAATGGCAACACCATCTTCTTCTTCTTCTGCTGCTGATAACCCTCCCTACATACCCCAGCATCCCACTGGCTCTACCCACTGCCTTGTCACAATGTGTCACCACCTTGAGGTCACCAGATATGATTACTCCCAGATCCCATTCTAGTTTTGTGACTGCCAATACCTCTTCTCTGATTTTATACTCCAGCTCTGGGTTCCAGTGCTCTAGGTGCATAATTTTGCATGTTTTCACTTTGAAAGTCAGCTGACATGCTTCTGACTACTTCTTGAGTTTTTCTCAAATTTCTACACACTCTTTCCAGCCCTCTGGAGTGTCAACCCTACTGCAGATTTTGGTGTCATCTGCAAAGATGCATACCTTTCCCTCTACCTCCTCTACAGAGTCACTTATAAATACATTAAAGAGGACTGGTCCCAGTAGTGAGCCCTGAGGCAGCCTGCTGGACACCCTCCTTTCCCTGTAGTGAACTTTGTTTACCACCACCCTCTGTTGCCTATCCCTTAATCAATTTCACACCCAGTTTACCAGCACAGGACTCAGCACCAAGCTGCCCAGCTTCCTTGTGAATCTCCTATGTGGTTTGGTGTTATGCCTTCAAGACAAATGCTTATACATCTCCAAAAAGGATTTATACCAAAATGGCTAATTTATGTAACCAATCAGTCAAGGAGCTGAGGCCTCTATTTCCTATAACACTATACACTCAAGGAATAGTGTTAAATATAAGCTATAGTAAAGTAATAAAGCAACTCTTGATTGATATAAATAAGCAGGAAGTCCTTTCAGTTATCCAGCCATCTAAGTTTGCAATATGGTATGGATCCATTGAAGTGCATCAAGAATAGAACAACATCTATTCATATTAAATTCTAAACAAAATAGATGTAATTTACTGTATTTCATTTTGAATTGTTTCCAACTAAGTTACCAGAATATAAATATAACATGAGTAATCGAACAAATATGTCACTACAGTGTGACTGTGTTAGTAGAGACAGAGGACTTAAAATATGCTCTAGTCTAGCTGGCTCAGTGACATAGAGGGTTGAGGTGCTGGTGCCTTACCTCGACCCACACCAGTGACCTGGGTTCGGGAATGGACACAGGTCGTCAGGGGTCAGCAGGGGGAGGATAGGATTGAGCATCTGATGGACTGCTCTCCTATTTCTGGGGTGGGTTAGGGACTGTCTTCACTCATGTAGCAGCCCCCAATGGAGATTGGAGGCACTGCATGAAGCAACACAAAGGGGGAATAAGAAAAATGGTAAAAACACTCAGGAAGTTAGCCCGATGATGGCTGCCAGCCCCAGCACCTCCAAAGACTCCCTGAGAGCCACAGAATACCTCAGCAGCTCCTGGGACCCAGAGAAATAGTGTGCTGGTTCCTCCCACCAGTGCCTTCCCCTCGGAGGAGTGGGGACCCATCCGATGAAGGGTTACACCGGACTACCCCACGGAAGGCTGCAGATGTGAGGTAGGTGGTCGGGAGGGGGATAGTAGGGGGAATATCTGTGACCATGGCAGCCCGAAGGAGAGTCAGCTCTGGGGCACATGGGGGGATAAACAAATAATGCCAAAAAATTAAAATATGCTCTAGTCTAATGTAAATGGTGTAATAGTAGACTCACAGGAAAAACAGGAGGCATTGGCTCAATGGTCAGATTTCAGCCTTCTAGCAAACAAGGGTGCACTTACCAGGGTGGGGAGAATCAGTGGCAAAATATTCTGGAATCCAATAGTTTGGTCAGCACTCCACTATCCCAGATGCAACATATAATCACTGTTTCAAAATTCAATTCCATAGAAATGAGACCGACATTAGAACAAATGTCACCAAACTATTTAATGGCACACAGCAGCGCAAATAAGCAAACAGGTACACTAGGTGGGGTGGTATGCAAAGCAGTAAACTGTTACCAGAGTTTTGCAAAAGCTTAGCACTACTTCCATTTTGTATTTTCAATAAATGAGCCACAAAACCATCTCTGACTGCATCATTAGCACACCTGACTTCTCCACCTGGCACACAACTAATGTTTCAATGTCAGCCCAACGTCTTCATCAGAGTTCACATTTCAGGATACAGGAGCACTATTTATTTTTAATGAATTAAAGTGACAGTGCTGGAAAAAAATCCTTCAATAAATTTAACGAGCAAAGAGAATATACAGCTACTCTAAAAACTTTTCCCTAAATAAATAAACCATGCAAATATAAGTTAGTGCATATAACTACTAATTTACAAGTGAACAGTGGTTGTAAACAAGCAGTAATTATAAAAAGTAAAAGCAACAACAGGGGAGGAATACAAGCAGCATGGCGCATAGGCTAAATAGCTAAATTGCAGCCAAAATACATGTCTTTACAGATAAAAAAAGCCATTTAGCAAAGAAGCCATTAAGAGAAAATGCCATTAGGAAAAAAAATCCATTAGGAAAAAAACATTAAGAAAAAATTAGAGAGAACATTTTTTCATACTATAAGGACTAATTTCCATAAGTAAATAAATAAATTGCGAACAATAATTAATATAAGTTTGCAAACATCATTTGTACATTTTAAATATAAATATACAAGAGAGCATCAGGAAGCTAATACAAGCAACAGGGTCACATCTCTATTGTACAACTGTAAAAGTGTGTTCATTTCTCTTAATAGCTTCTTTGTTTAATGACTTTTTATGTTGCTTGCACGCATGTGCAAGAAACATAGTGCCATCATTGGAGATTTCGGAGGTGTGTCACCTCCTCCTCCAATTCAGTCAGTAAGCTGGCAGGCGGGGCCCCTGTAAGCCAATGCATTTTGGAGCTGTCTATGACATGCTCCAAAATGCAATGTACTTGATTGAAGGGACTACGCTTCAGTGAGCAGAGATAAGAAGCGTAGCTCCCCACATGCAGGCATCTGCAGCGCCCCGCACCTACTGTGTGGCCGGACGGGTGCCTAATCCCGTCGGCTGATCTGCGTCTCTCCCCAGTTGTAGGTGCCACACTGGGAGCCCACCCAGGCGTGGCAATCGGTCTTTGGCCAGCCAGGGGTGCCCAATCCCCGTCGGCTGAATCTCCCAACGTCCTTGTGCCATGCTGGGGCCCACCCCAGTGTGGCAAACAGTCCACGACGTCTTTTTTTACCTGAAAAACTAAAGCGGTCCAGCGGTGCGTCTCCCGACCCCCTCCCACAACCCGCACCCACCACTGCACCCAGCCTCCCCGCCCCCTCACCCCATACTTACCTCCGGACTCCGGCGCGATGATCTTCGGTGGACCTGGAACATGTCTGCACTCTTCAAAGCCGACCGCGAACTGAGGAAATGCCGGTAAGCTGCATAATGGGCTAGATAGGGGGGTTTCAACTTTCTTGCATATCTCAGGTATTTTTGGGAATTTTTGCACCAAATTTTCAACATTGGGTTTTTGGGACCCCTTCTCATGAATGATGTCACTGTCATGGCGTTATTCAGGCCTGAAGGGTGATTTCGCGCAGTGACTGCAAAATCACCCTTTGGGCCCAAATACCACCATGACAGTGATATTATTCATGAGAAGGGGTCCCAAAAACCCCATGTTGAAAATTTGCTGCCAAAATTCCAAAAAATGACTGTTTTACGTGCGTGCATTGCGCGAAGTTCCTACGCAGGCTCATAAATTCGGGAAATTTCAATATTTTCACTCCAGATTTTCAACATTGCCATTTTAACACACCTTCTTATGAGTAGTATAGCTGTCATTTTTCACATCTCACTCAAAATGTGTTTCTGCCCATGTAGCGCAGAATGGCGCAGTCGGTGTGTGAAATCAATGTACGGGACAAATTAAGAAAATCACAGTGACACTGTTCATGAGCAGAGGTCTTACAATGGCTATGTTGAAAATTTGGTGAAAAAATCCCTAAAAATGACTGTTTACAGTGCGTGGTTGCGCAGTTCCTACGCAGGCTCGTAAGTTACAAATTTTCAATATTTTCACTCCAGATTTTCAACATTGCCATTTTACCACACCTCCTTATGAGCAGTACAGCTGTCATTTTTCACATCCTGCCCAAAACATGTTTCCACCCATGTAGTGCACAATGGTGCAGTCGGTGTGCAAACTCAATGTATGGGACACATTAACAAAATCACAGTGACGCTGTTCATGAGCAGAGGTCTTAAAATGGCTATTTTGAAAATTTGGTGAAAAATTCCTAAAAATGACTGTTTTACGAGCGTGCATTGCGCAGTTCCTACGCACGCTCGTAAGTTCGCAAATTTTCAATATTTGCACTCCAATGACTTCCAAGTACCTAAACAGCACATAGAAGCAAGCAACATTCGGCATTGACAAATGCTTGTTTCATTTGTAGTGACATATGTATTTTGGCTGCAATTTAGCTATTTAGCCTATGCGCCATGCTGTTTGTATTTCTCCCGTATTGTTACTTTTACATTTTATAATTACTGTTCTTTTACAACTACTGTTCACTTGTAAATCAGTAGTTAAATGCACTAATTTATATTTGTACAGTTTATTTATTTAGGGAAAGATTTTTAGAGCATCTATATATTCTCTCTGCACTTTACATTTATTGAAGTATTTTTTCCAGCACTGTCACTTTAATTCATTTAAAATAAATAGTGCTCCTGTATCCTGACATGCTAACTCTGATGTAGATGTTGGGCTAACATTGAAATGTTAGTTGCATGCCAGGTGGGGAAGTCAGGTGTGCTAGTGATGCAGACAGAGAAGGTTTTGTGGCACATTTACTGAAAATGCAAAATGGACGTAGGGCTAAGCTTTTGCAAAACTCTGGTAACAGTTTATTGCTTTGCATACCACCCCACCTAGTGTACCTGTTTGCTTATTTGCACTGCTGCGTGGACATTAAACAGTTTGGTGACATTTGTTCTAATGCCAGTCTCGTTTCTATGGAATTGAATTTTGAAACTGTGATTATATGTTGCATCTGGGATTATGGAGTGTGGACCAAACTATTGGAATCCAATGTCTTTTGCCACTGATTCTCCCCACTGTGGTAAGTGCACCCTTGTTTGCTAGAAGGTTGAAATCTGACTGTTGAACCACTGTCTCGTTTTTTCTGTGAATTACCTTTTGGTGTGGTGGTATCACACCGACAGTTTGAGCTCCTAGCATGACATTTGTAGCAGCAGGTAGCAGCAGCAGATATAAGGACCGATACTCTATGTATCCCTGATACAGAAGGGGGAAAATAGTATTCACTGTAGAACAAATCAATGATTTGTTCAAGGATAATCAAATCAGAGACACTCATACTAATGACACAATAAAACTAGAAGATTTAAGAAAGAAACATGTACAGTACAAAATGCATGCCAGTTCTCTCTCACAATACTGGTGAGATAAACGGATCCCAAGAGGGTTATGCTTACAATAACTACCCTCTTTTGGGCTGGAAGAAAAAATAATTCATGGCTAATTGGGAATGTGTTTTAAACAAAGGAAGTTTAGATCTCATTCTTCTAGTAATTAACAAAGCTAAAAAAGAATGTGATTTATTGAATACTGAAATACAGGCACTTGAAACTAAAATAAATGCAACATACACGGCTGACCAACCTAAAGACCTAAAAGAAAAAAAATTGAGCAACAACTACAGAAATTCCTAAAGGAATTAAAAGCATACACACAAACTAAACATGACAGAGACTCAAGACATTACACTGCTAGTGCAGTACAATATACAAGTGTCAGGGGAAAATGACAAAAAATTTTATTGAACTAATTCTTCAAGATTTAAGTGACGGTAACATTTCCTCTGAAATGGAGAGCGATAATTCAGATAATGAGAATAGCAGAAGTCAGGATAATAAAAATATTGAGCCTTTTTAGAGAGAGGAATGAGACCCAAAGATGGAGGTCAGGGGCTGCACAAGGCCACAGAGGGAGGGGACAATGAGAGAAAAGAGGAAAAAGAAAAGGGAGAGGGAACAGAGGGAACAGAGGAGGAAGAAGGAGGCTATATTGGAATCCAGCATTCTAAGTGTGGAGGTCACCGAGGAATCGCAACACAAACTGGAAGCAATAAATCTTTCTCCTAATGTTTTTACAGACTCCCAAATTGTGGTTTTACAGATAGATCTGTCCTTTTTTCCTTCTAACTCTCCGAACACATTTAATATCAAAGTGGATTTACAAAAATTCTTTCGTACACTAGTCTTAAAGGATTTCTTTTCAGACCATCATGAATGTGAACCTATATCAGATTCTACAGTAGTTTTGCCTGAATCCACCAACTTATGCAATAAATCTATGTTTTGTCCATTTTACAGTAACCCAACCCTCCAAATTTACATCAAAGTTGAAGTAAGATAGGTAGATGACCTATTAAAGACCCCTCATCAGAATAAAAAAACAAACTATTTTTCGAACTAAACATATAGCTATACAAGAAATAAAAGACATGACTGACGTGCTTATCAGACCAGCTGATAAAGGGGGAGCAGTCATGATTTGGGGCTATACTGAATATGTACTAGACGCAACAAAACAATTTGAGAATGAACTTTTTTATTCTACACTGGAAAATGACCCTGCAACCAGGATACAAGGATTAGTGTTTTGGTCTCAGAAACAGAAAAAAGAAAATGGATCTCAAAATATGAGGCCAAATTTTCGGTTGTAAAAGAACCATGCAGACCAGCTTTGTATCTTCTCCCTAAAATACATATAAAGCAAAATCCTGTACAAGGAAGGCCAGTTGTAGCCTCCATCGGATCAGCCACAGAACCCCTTTCGAAGTTTGTGGATGAACACATTAAAAAAATATGTACTTCATCTTATATCATATATTAAAGATACCAACCATATGTGTACACTACTAAAAAACATTTCTGTGGATGAAAGTGACATGTTAGTGTGTATAGATGTCAAATGTCTATACAACAATTTTTCACATGACAGTGGACTTCATGCTATTCAAAGAGCACTTGCAGGAAGGTCAAAAACTGTGACCCCCCCACCCAATTTTATTGTTGAATGTGTCACACTAGTTCTGGAATGTAGAAACATAGAAACATAGAATTTGATGGCAGATAAGGACCATTTGGCCCACCTAGTCTGCCCATTTCCCTACCTAATGGATAAGCTGCAGATCTTAGTTAACCAATAGCCTATTTCTTCCTACCACCCACTGGAATTACCTTATGTCTGTCCCATGCATTCTTGAATTCCCCCAACTACATCTTCAACAATAAATTCTATACCCAACATAAAGGCACCAGTATGGGTACTACTTTTGCACCAGATCTTGCAAATCTATATGTTGGCCAATGGGAAGACAGCTATATCTATGATGCCAGATCTAATCCATTTCATTGATTTATATCTATCTGGAGGCATTATATTGATGATTGTTTTCTAATATGGAAAGGAGGGGAAGAACTGCTGGCTGAGTTTTGTGATTTCATTAACACTACAAATACTCATTTGAAGTTTACAGCAGGGTGGGTGGGATAAGGCTGAGATTCACTTTTTAGATCTAACTGTATGTAAATCTAATGGGACAATAAACACAACGCTCTATAGGAAAGACACAGTAAAAATATGATCTTCCTTAGAAACAGCTGTCACCCCAAAAGACTCATTGATAACATCCCAAAAAGGTCAGTTTTTGAGAGTTAGACGAACATGATCTGAAAACACAGATTTTGAAATGCAAAGTTAGTCGATGGCAAGGAGATTCTCTGCTTGCAAACGTGCTACTAAAAACATTTTATCTGTATATAATTATGCTAAAAATACAGACAGAGATGCACTATTATAGTGGAACACAAATAAAACAGCTGACCCCAACCCCCTCCTACATTTATTACACAATACTTTCCCGGAGCAGAAATGATTAGTAATATTGTTAAAAAACACTGGGGCATACTCATAGGAGACAAGAAATTTGACAACATTAGTACTTGATCCCCACGTATAAGCTACTGAAGAGGCATGAATTTGAGAGGCAATCTAGTGCATACCATTCTTCCCGTACAGCTAGACCCTAATAACTGGTTGCCGAAACCCCCTATGGGGAACTACAAATGTGGACACTGTGTTCAGTGTAATAGTACTCATAACCTTCAATCATTTAATCACTCCAGAAGTGGGAAAAAAGTCTTGATCAAGGATTTTATAAATTGCAGCACTGAAGGAGTTATATATGCTCTGTTCTGCCCATGTGGGTTAATGTACATAGAAGAAACAAAGAGGGCATTGAAACATAGAACTGCAGAACATAAAACTGCTGTCCGAACCAATAATGAAACATATACAATGGCAAGACACTTCTGTGAAGCAGGATATAGCTCTGCAGCAGCCCTAAAACATATAGGCATTGAAAAAAGTCAAACTTGACAGCAAAGGAGGGATTATTAAATAAAAACTGCTAAGAAGAGAAGTGTATTGGATTATTACACTTGAAACTTTGGCACCATTTGGGACAAATTATAAAATGCCCCTTCATGCTCTGTAATTTGTTATTTATCCATCTACAGAAACACGCTTTTGCAGTTGTACAACAGATATGTGACCTTGTTGCTTGTATTAGCTTTCTGATGCTCTCTCTTACATATCTGGTAGTCAGTAGGGAACATCATGACAAGGCATCTACTGTAGTCCCCCAGGTCTCAGTATGAGAAGGGTGACAATGCATGGCAAACACAAGAGGTAGCACTCAGGAGGGCTTGTAGAATTAAAGGGACACTGTCAACCCCCTTAGGTCTCAAAGTGTCCCTAGTTTAAAAAACATTATTTATGACTGCCAATATTCAGTAAAGAATGCTGGTGTAGCTGGTAGTTTGATTCTGACTCTTATTTTCTTTAAAAAAGTGAAAAACAGACTGCCCAACATACTGGTGTTATCACACCAAAACAGGTTTGTTTACATCCCTTGAGTAACTCCAAACGCATCTTTCCTGGACTTGGAAACACCCACAAAACAGTCTAGCCCCTCATGATGCAGTGGGAGTTTAGGAGACTTTTTTCTTAGGAGTGACAGCACTGCTTGGGTGTGTTTCTAATGCTCAGGAAGTATGCAGTAAGAACAGAAATAGGATTGTAAACAAAACAAGGTTGTTTATAAATGCAGGTTGCCATGCATTTCAGTTCTACTAAACATGGAGATAGACAAAACAAACAGCAACATCAGTGAATTTTAGAGAGGGTAAGCAATCATAAAATGTGGGGTTTCAACTAGAAATAATATGATGAAAAACAGGTTGACAGTGTCCCTTTAAAGACCAGCCAGAAACTGAAAATTAATCAGTTCCTTATTACAAAATCCAAGAGCAAAAAAAAAAAGAGGGGTGACATGGTTTCCCAGTGCCTTAACACCAAAGCAGGCCATTGTCAGGGGTAGGGCTTGATGTGTAATATAGCATATTTATATTACTTATTTAAAGATACAGCGTAAGCCTCAATTGCATCCTCTCAAAGACAGATTACAAAGTTCACAATGGTGCTACAGTGATAATAGTAAACAAAACAAGATGCAGTAAAGAAAATACTGAAGTGAAAAAAACTAGGAATGAACACTACACATTACTATAAAGTGATGGGGAAGGGGGCAGGAAGGTGAGCATAAGAAATATATGAATGGGTGACACAGATGAGCATTCCAGAATCAAATACAAAAATGTGTGTGCACTTCCCTTTTCCTTGGGACACACACACACACACTTTTTATTTTTGATTCTGCAGTGTTTATCCTATGTGTGCTCCCTTAAACTCTTTCTCCTTCCTTCTTCTTATTTTCAGCATTCTGTGTTAGCCATTCATATATTTATCATGTACTCATCTGCCTGCCCATCCCATCCCCTTTTCATAATAGCAATGTGTTCACTCCTAGTTTTTTCACTGCAATAATTTTCTTTACTGCATCTTATTTTATTTGCTATCATGTCTCTAGCACGATTATGACATTTGTATGCAATCTGTCTTTAACAGGATGCAATTGAGACTTGCACTGTATCTTTAACTAAGTGATATAAATAGGCTTGGTAGTTTTGATACAAATCAGTATCTGTTGATAAACATCAATTTCAATAAAAAGCCAGATCTCAACAAAAAAAATTTGACATCAATATTAATCTATTTTCTTCCATGAACTGGGACAGGACACAAAGCCCAGTACCACCAACAGTTCTAAGTATCTCCTGTTCTGTTGACTCTGGAGCTGTAGCAGAGAGAGATTTTTTTTTATATGAATGAGGACACAAACCCTGCTACCCAAAACAGTACAGTGTAAAGCTGTAGTAAACAAGATATTTTGTGAATGAGAGTCAACATGTCAAACTCAGTTCAACTATTCATTTAATGCTTTATTAAGACTTGGTGGCAGTTGTCAATAAAATGCACTGACATTTTATACCAGACATGCTGCCTCTCATTCACAAGTATCTTGTTTATCAAAGCCTTACATAGTAATGTCTAGGTATCCGAGGTCAAGTACTGACCAATGCAGTGACATTTCTACCAGACTTGATGCCTTACATATGAACATACAAAAAAGCCAGCAGAAGAAGGCCATTTGCTCTATCTAGTCTCCTTGTATTGCAGGGTCCACAGCTTGAGCTACTGTCCCTGCCCCCCCACTCCTCCCATCCTCCCTACCCATGATTCTTACCTTCCCCCCATGCCTATCCCAGCCTCTATTGAAGCTGCCCACTGTCTTCAATGAGACAACCTCTTCTGCCAATGCATTCCAAGTGTCTACCGCCCTCTCTGTGAAGAAGTGCTTCCGGACCTCCCTCCTAAACCCCCCCCTCCAGCTAAAGACTTTGCCCCCTCATGTTATGGTTGCCAGCCAGCTTAAAGAGATGCTCCTTATCCACCCTATTCATCCCTTTCAAGTATTTGAAGGTCCCAGTCATGTTCCCTCTCTCTCTCTCTCCTTTCTTACAGGGGAGTACATGCTCAGTGTCCTCAACCTCTCCTCATATGCCTTACCCTGCTGACCAGCTATCATCTTTGTAGCCCTCCTCTGGACCTTCTCCAGTAGGTTAATGTCCTTTTTGAGGTGTGGGCACCAGTATTGAACTCTGTATTGTAGATGTGACCTTACCAGTGGCCTCTACAAGGGTAGTATAACCTCCTTTCTCCTACTACTGATCCTCCTAGCTATGCATCCCAGTATCTTGTTTGCCCTTGCTGCTGCTTTCTTGCACTTTGTGGAGTGTTTCAGGTCACTATTGATCATCACTCCCAGGTCCTTCTTCTCCTCTGATGCAGATACCTGAACTCTGCCCAGGTAGTACTCTGTCCTGGGATTCTTGGCTCCAATGTGCATAACTTTGCATTTCTTGGCATTGAAGCCAAGCTGCCAGATACTGAACCACCTCCCCAGCATTTATTTTATATATATGTGTGTGTGTATATATATATATATATATATATTTATAAAATCGATTTATTATTTTTATTTTATTTATTTTATTGGGTCTTGCCTCTGTGTCACAAAATATCACTAAATATCATAGTTATTTTAGTTTTGGTATCGGGATTTGTGTACCAGTTTGTGAAAAAAAAAGTCAGCAACAACTCTCAGCTACATCAGCTTGCTCCAGAGCTGCAGATAATTAAAACAAAGAGATTATTAATGGGGGGGAAGGAGGGCAGATAGTCAGAAGTGATACTGTAAGGGGTAGATAATTAGAAGTGATTGTATGGGTAAGCATTCCTTATAATCGCCTGAAAGAACAATGGCCATATCAGATCATTTGATAAGTAGATAATTAAAGGTAGGCAGTGCCTAAATGCAAATTAGTTTGTGTCACGTGGGGTTTAATACCATTCAGCAGTTACTGATGCCACATTTGTAAGTGCAGAGTCGCAATTGAAAAACTGTGGATGAATATTGTAGTGAATACCCTGATCTCAAACTTAAAACTGTTAAGAAGACTGGACTGGGAGAACGCATTGACATTTTGAGCTACAAAGTTTGTAAAACTGAAATCACAGGACAATCATATTACTGAACATTTGAGCAGTAAGACTTACTTAAAATTGAAAGACAGTCAAGCTAAGATAACCCTGGCTTCTATGGAAGCTTGTTTGGGAAGCGTGAGACAGAAGAAGCAATTGACTTTCCATATGATCTGTTATGAACATCGTGCTTTGAGGGGATTCTAATGAATGCTACCCATGGTTCAAGCTTCTTATTAGCTCTGCTTTGAAATTATGCACCTTCAGCACGCACCTGAATAGAATGTCATCAGTTGAAAGAAAAATACCAGTCTGAAGGTTTTTGCTCACCACAAAACTGCAATCAGGGATGTTCTGAGTGGTGAGAAATTCTCATTAGTAATTGATGAAACCCTTGAGCTTGCCGGACTGCCAGCATCAAACATTCTTGCAGTGTTTTACAGTGACAAAAATAAAGCAATAAATACTATTCTATTGAAATAATTTGTTGTTCTTCAATGCAATGCTGGGGTCATTCAAATGTGATTCATGATGTGATGCTAGAGTATGGCCAAACACGGGAAAACTGTATGTCCATCAATAGTGACTCTGCGATGTACATGCAGCACTTAGTAAAGGACTTGCAAGAAGTATATCCTCATCTGCTGCACATCCATGTATAGCTCATTTTCCACATGTAGCCATCGAGCATGCCATACGAACTGACGAGTTCTGCGATGTCAGTGAATTTGTTGTTCATTTTCCATCCCAATTCAAAAATGTCAACAGGCAAAGAAGGGTGTTTTTTAAAGTCTGTGCCAGCAATGATGTGAGCCCATCAGGTTTGCGTGTGCCCCCTCAAGTTATGCCATTGCACTGGTTTTCCTGGCTAGAGGCAACAAAATGTATTCATACTTCTTGGGACAGTGTTACAGACTTTCTCATGAACAAAGAGGTTGCAGTCACCTCAAAGAAGGCAACCAAACTATGCTGGATGGTTGAGAATGATGGGACCCAGTGGGAACTGTATTGCAAGTTAGCATGTGTTTGTATTTTTCTAGGAAAAATCCATGAGGTTCATTTGAAAATGGAAACAAATGCTCTGCTGATACATCACATCAATACTCCTCTTAACTGTGATTTACAAATTGCTGCTCATGTCAAGAATGCCTTAGAGGAATTGGAACTGAAGTCAATGGGGTCCAGAAGGCAATTACTTTCATCTGCAACGCATTCTTTTACATCTCAATTTCACACCAAAATGAAGGCAACCATATTCCGAAATGTACCAAATTGACTGTATGGTGCTGGCTCTCTATTTGCCAACTGTAAAATGTTTGACCCATTTGTAAAGGCTCAGATGTCACACAATGTTCATGACTACATTAATGTTCAGCGTATTTTCCACTGCAAGCCAGAAAAGTTCAAACGTGACTTTGAGTTATACATAGAGCATGAAGTGCCCTCTGATGCCAGCATAACAGCACTGGAATACTGGCAAAGTGAAACCCAGTCTTTGCCTGTCTTGCCCAGTGTGGCATTATGTGCGCTGGCAGTGCCAGTAACTTCTATGTCTATAGAAAGAACATTCAGTCTCTTTAGAAAAGTTCAGGACAAATGCTGCTCTAAGAAGATCGACTTGGGCAGCTGAACATTTTAAACCACAATAAGGACATTACTTCAAATTTTGAGTCCTTTTGGAAGTATGGATTCATCTGCTTGCTGTAGAAAATAGAACTAACTTTATTGCATTCCAGTACCTGTAAAGCCCTGAGGGTTTTTTTTTTGTTACTGCTATTGTTATCTATTGCTATTTGTTGAAATGCTATTTATTGCTATTTGTTGCCATGTTGCCATGCTGACATGCATTTTTAACATTTCTTAAATTGAAAGAAAGTGAATTAAATCATTAGAAACCCATAATTTTGCGTGCCTTTGTCTGTTTATATCGAAAAAATCAGTAATAAGGCTAAATAATAAAAATAGATTTTTTTATATCAGAATCATAAAAAAATAAAAACCAAATTCTACCAACCTTACAGATATAAATATGGTGCATTGCAGCTCAAGCCCTACCCTCTGATGAAGGCCCATGTTGGTGTCAAAGCACTTTGGGAACATGTCATTACTCTCTTTTTTGCTCCTGGATTTTGTAATAAAGAACAGTGAAGATTTGTAGTTTCTGGCTGGTTTTTGATCCTATAAACCCCCTTGAGTGCTACCTCTTGTGTTTCATGGGCCTCCATTGTCTCAGGTGTGCACCTACCAGCATTTTGAGTGTGTAGGCTACTACTCCTTGTGGCAATGCATGGCAACAGAAGCAACACTAGCAGGTCGTGAAGCTGCTGCTGCTGCTGATGATGATGGAGGATAATGAGGAAAAAGGAATTAATTCAAGTGGCAGCTGAAGCACAGCTCCATGAATAGATTCTTTAGCCCATTAACTACCACACCTCTGAGAAGCCCCAAATCCCCATCCACTTCAATCCAAGGGGTGATAAAAGTAGGAGCCAGTCATCTGAAGCAGAGTAAAAGAATGAGTCAACTGACCTTGGTTGAGTTTCTGAAAACAAATGAGAAACATAAAGTCAACAGACTGAAGACCAAAAAGTTAACAAAAGCAATCATGGAAATGCTAGCCACTGACCTACTACCATTCTCTTTAATGATGAGCAATGCGGGCTCTTTTTTGGAAATTCAAGTTGCAATGCCACAGTACCACAAGCCCAGCCATATGTATGTTTCCAAAGTGCCACTTCCAGATTTGTACCAGAGTGTCTACAAGAGGGTGTCACATGCCCTGAAAACATTGGTTGTACCATCAGTTCATAGCACCTCAGACATGTAGATGAGTTGCCAGACCACTTATTACATGACACAGACTGTCCATTAGTTAAATTTTCCTTTTTCCATGTCTTTTCCCACCCCTGGGTTAAGTGGCATCAGTAGTAGCTGCAAGTCACAGGGACATCCGGCCCCCACAAGCAGGCAGCTTTATATGTCTGTGACTTTGTCAATGTCCATCATACAGAAAACCTGCCAGACTGACATCAGCAGAAGTTTAATGAGTGGTTGACACCACACTCATTAACCCCCATGATTTACAGAATTAAATACTACAAGGAAAATTATAAAGGCAGCTAAAGATGATGACTATGTACATGTTCTATGCTTTACACTCTGCATAAATGTGATATTTCAGTGATTCCTAGATCTGGAAGACACCACTGTGCCTACTTGTGTAGGTGTGGCCAAAAATGGCCTGTGGTCATTTTAGCATTCAGTTCAGGCAAGCAAGCTGTTACAACACATTCAACAGCAGAACCACCACACCATCGACAACCTGAAACAAGATGTGCCTGCATGATGGAATTACACCTATGTATGCAACGGCTACTAGTACAACAGAAGGCCACCCAGCAGCATGCAGTCGAGCAAGGTATTGGCAAGGGAGAGGAAAACATCAGCCCTAATCAGTAGTGGCTGATGGAGATCCTTTGCACTGTTCTTAAGCCTATTTGAGGAGGTCACCAGTATAGTAAATGCCACTCGAAGTTAAGTATTCCCCCCAATTGCTTTGATTAGCCTGAGACTTGTTCACATGAAGTCTCAATAAGAGGAAAAGGAGAATACACCATTTATAAATCTGGTAGAAACAACTCAAGCACATTTCTGGAATGACACATCTCACAAATGAGTTGAGCCAACAACTACATCCAGGTCAATCTCTTGAATCTCCAATTCAAGGACACATTCGAGACATTCATTGATGCAAAGAATGTGGCAAGGATAATCTGACCTATCCTCCTAGTCTCTGCATATATTGCACAATAACAGGTTAGGAGCACAACTATAGCACAAGAGGAACAGTCATCATCTCTTACCTGCCCACTGAGAGGCCAGAAAAGGACAGGACAGAGAGAATCCATAGATCTAAAGCTGTTGCTGCTGCTACTGATGCACATCGGGGGGGGTCAGACAATTAAAGCACAGCAGGTCATGGTCTACAGTAATGGTGCCTGAGATGCCAGCAGACAAAATGTAGCATTATCTGGAGGAGAATGGGACACTAGAAGACAGCCTTTATTGTACTGGTACCAAAAATACCATTTGGCTCTCTTTGACTGAGGTTGCTATTGAGCACATCAGTTGCCCATCTGCAGGTACATTCTGACAGAAATTTCCAGTACTGCAGGTGATACAGTCACAAAGAGAATGTGACTTACCAACAAAAATGTAGAGATGTTCACTTTTCTTAAGTTAATCAGACCCTTTTTTAAAAAATACCTGCTCCCCAAAGCTTATGGATGGTGAATCTGCTATGCTATCAGCAGTACTGAAGACAGAGAATGATGAGATGGATGGTGAGGGCATCTGTGTCCATTAGTCTTCTTATAGAACTGTCCCATGGGTCTATCCAGTCTTCAGGTTGCCACTGCTGGGGTGTATTTACTCCAAGAATGGGCTATTGCCTACTGCACCTTTGTGTCATCAACATCAGTTTTTAATAGACATCCAGTTCTACCCGTGCCCTTCCTGCTGTCCTCCTCTTGCTGTTCACTGTATAACATAAATACTCTGACATTGATCTACATAAAACTTGTACATATTATTGCACACTAAATTTTTGGGCAATGTTTGCCAGCTACTCTGTGTCCAGCACTTACTCTTGGAAGAAGGTTTTGAACCATTTACAGGTTTGACAATGTCTGATAGACATAATTTGGGGACTCAGTAGCTTTTTGGGCCCATATAGGCCTTATACAAACAATCATTGAGCAAAGTCCACCAACAATATTGTGTGTCCAGCACTTAATCTTGCCAGAATGTTTGTACCTTCTATAGGTGTGTTAGTGGTTCAGAGACATCATTTTTGGAACCAGTAGCCTTGTGGGATGCTGCATTGCTGTCTTCAGATGTTTTTTGGGTGTGCCTAGGCTTTATTGTAAGCAACAATTATGTGTTGTCAAAGTCTGCCATGCACTCAGTGTTCAACACTTATCCTTGGCTTAATTGGAAAACATGTCCATTTTTTGGCAGTGTCCAAATGGACTTCATTTTTGGAATCAATAGCCTTCTCATATGTGGGATTCTACATCCTTGTTTTCAGAATACTGTAAGTGAACATAGACTGCTGCCACATTATACAAACATATTTTTATTTTTGGAGAAAGTGGGCCAAGTACTCTTTTCATAACACTTGCCTTAGCATAACAGAAAACATTGTGAAGGCCTTCAACTCTGTGCCACAAAAGAGGCTAGTAAAGAAAATGAGCAGCACAGGAGTGGAGTCCAAAGTAGTCAATTGAGTTAGAAACTGGTTAATGAATAGGAGACAGTGGATGGTGATAACCAGCACTCACTCTAATGATGAGAGAGGGACGAGCATGATAGCACTGGGCTTTGTTCTGGGACCAGTTCTCTTCAATGTTTTCATAGGTAACATTGCAGAGAACTTGAAGGGAAGATATGTTTTTTTGCAAATGATACTAAAATCTTCAATAAGGTGGACCAGCAGGAGGGGGTGGAAAGAATGCACAGGAATGTTATGAAACTAAAGGGGTGGTAAAAAGCATTGCAATTGGGGTTCAATGCCAAAAAGTATAAAATCTTGCACCTAGGGCATAGAAACACAGGAGCTGAATATAGGATGGAGGAAGGTGCTGACAGTTATACAAAAGATACATTGAGGTATAATATCGGAAGACCTCAAGGTGGCAGGGCAGGGCAACATAGGGAGTAGCATCTCTAGCAAGAGGAGAGAAATGGTGCTGCCACTGTATCGCTTGCTGGTAAGACCCTACCTGGAGTACTGTGTCCAGTTCTGGAGACTGCACCTCAGGAAGGACATAGACAAGGCAGAGGCAGTGCACATGAGGACAACTAAAATGTTAGAGGTGTTGCACCAGAAGTCCTATGAGGAGAGACTGACATGCACATTCCGGGAGAGAGAACAGGAGAGAAGAGAAGAGAGTGAGAAAGGCGACATAATAGAAGCCTAGAAGTACCTAATCGGGGTGAACAGGGTGCAGGGAGGAAGGAAAGGAGTCTCTTTAAAACAAGAAAGAGCACCAGGACCAAGGAGCATGTGATAAAGCTGCGGGACTTCAAGAGAGCTGTGGGGAAGAATTTCTCCACTGCAAAGGTGGTGGAAACCTAGTAAGTACAGCAAGTAAGTAACATTTTATTTGTTAGGCTCACAATCCCAGGGGTTCTGGGCACCATACAGCAGAACAGTTTAATAGGGTAATAAAACAGTCAAAATTACAGGAACAATCAGCTACATATAAAATTAGAAATAAGTTACAGGCCTGCACCTGGGAACTGTGCTTGGCAACGACAAGTAAATATATATATAAAATTATTTAAAAAATGTTGCATAAATTAAAAAACATTTTCAGGAAAAGATAGGCTAAATAGGTGAGTCTTTAGGCCCTCCTGAATGTCTCCACTGTAAGGACCTCCCCCGAAGATCTTGGAAGCGAGTTCCAGAGGACCAGGCTGGCCACCCTGAATGAGCAATCACCCAAGGTTTTCAGCCTGGTCCTCGGAATCGCCAGGAGGCCCTGGGTGGAAGAAAGAAGGGATTGAGCCAGGTAGACCAGTGTAAGAAGGTCTGAAAGGTAGCCAGGGCCTGACCTGTATAGGGCCTTATAGGTGAGCAAGCCCACCTTGAAGAGAACCTGCCACCTGACTGGCAGCCAGTGCAGACCCTGCAGGACCGAGGTTACATGACAGGACTGAGGCAGCTCTGTCAGCAGCCTGGTGCTACATTCTGCACTAGATGCAGCTGGTGGAAGTTCCCTTCACTGACCCTGAGGTAAATATCATTAGAGTAGTCAAGTCTGGATGCTACAAAGGCATGAACCAGTGATGGTAGGTCTTCAGGCTGAATTAGGGATTTAATCTGGGCGATGTTCCTCAGAAAGTAAAACCACTTTTGATGATAGCCAACACCTGAGCTTCAAATGTAAGCTTGTTGTAGAGGACAAAACCCAGATGTCTCACCCTAGAGGATGCCATCACCGGGGTCGACCCCAGGACCAAACCTGTTGCTGTCCTGGAGGCATCCCCATCATGCCTGTGACCTGGCTCAATCATCAGTACCTCCATCTTATCTGGGTTAAGTCTCTGCTAATTAGAGTTCATCCAATCCTGGATCTCGGCAAGGCATTTATTCAGCACTTTGACAGCACCATTTGTCCCTGGTGCAAAAGGCATGTACAGCTGAGTATCATCTGCTCAACAGTGAAAACCCAAACTACTGTCTAATGATCCTCCCCAGGGGCAGCATGTATACCTTGAACAACACTGGTGATAGGATCGATCCTTGAGGAACTCCACAGGTCAAGGGCATTGGAAAAGTGGAGAAATTCCCCATCACCACCCATTGCCTCCTGGCCAAGAGAAAGGACTCAAACCAGTTGATGACAGTACCGGTGAGTCCACAATACTCACTAAAGTGATCCAACAACACAATGTGGTCCACGGTATCAAATGCTGATGATAAATGGAGGAGAATGAGAATTGACCATTTCCCTTAATCTCTTGCCCTGAGGAGGTCATTATGCACCTGGACTAGTGCCATCTCTGTACCTCATCTTAAACCCAGCCTGGAATGGCGCATAGATGTCAAAGCTCTCCAGGTGTTCCTCAAGTTGCAGAGCCACTATTTTCTCAACAAGGCAAGACCTTCCCTAAGAATGGGAGGTTGGAGATTGGTCTATAATTCTCCAGGATGTTGGGGTCGAGAGATGGCTTTTTCAGAAGGGGCTTCACCAGTGCCTCCTTCAAGGCATCGGGGAAGACCCCCTCCGATGAGGCACAATGATGAGTCCTGGGTAGGATGAAACACGTACCTGTGTCTCCTGTTTGCACCCTTTTCAGATTGTGTGAGAGGCCCTTTGGCACCATGCATTCCTGCTTAAAGCTGAACCAGCCTAAAATTTCATAGTGATTTGCATGTACAGTCCATGGTGCTTTCTGTTATGGGGGGGTATGTGTGAGTTTGTATTTTTTTGAAACTTGGCTTTATGGCCAATGCCCTTTTTGGGTAAACCTTGCCTCAGTGATTTTGCATTGAGGTTCTTTGTCTTTTAGCTTGTTTTTTGGTGGGGCCCACTATGGCCCAAATCTGTAAGACCAACTTAGGGCAGCTGGTTCATTTCCTCTGGGGTGTCATACAGATGATGCACACTGATGAGTCCTGGGTAGGATGAACCACGTGTCTGTGTTTTATGTTTGCACCCCTTGCAGATTGTGTGAGTGGCACTTTGGCACTATGCATTCCTGATTAAAGCTGAACCAGGCTAAAATTTCATGGTGATTTGCATATATAGCCTATGATGCTTTGCGTTATGGGGGTATGTGTGATTTTGTCTTTTCTTTGAAACTTGGCTTTATGCCCAGTGCTCTTTGGGGTAACCGTTGCCTCAGTGCTTTTGCACTGAGGTTCTTTGTCTTTTAGGTTGATTTTGAAGGACAACTGGCTTTTTTTCATCTTAGATTTCATAAATTAGTATTTTCATAATTCAAAAGAAGGCCTATGGCTGCTGGAAAGAGATGTGTTGCTTCCAGAATATAAAATAAATAAACATTAATAGCAGCTAAACAATTTCACTAAACTAATCTGGGTAGTCCTATGCAAATAAATTGGTCTTCAGCTGATTTTGGAAGGCACCCACAGTTTAGGCAGATCATACAATTTCTGTCAAGGAGTTCCAGAGTAAAGGGGCAGCAACCCTAGATGCCCTATCCTCAGATTGCTTAAAGTTACATAGGTTACATAGGTACTTCAGAGCTTTTTGTAGACTTGTGTCCATTTTAGCTTGTCACTAATTTACGAAATAACCCACAATATTATTAGTAACTAGATGGTTGTCTAGGCTTGTCTTGGATTTATTCATACTACTACTGGCCACAACTTCGATTGGAAGTTCATTCCATATCTTAGTCACCCTAACTGAGAACCACTGCTTTCTTTTTTGTGTGTGTTAAGTCATTCACCTTCTAGCTGTAGGGGCTGAGCTCTAGTATTATACACCTGATCCCTAAAAACAAGACTTAGTTGTTCCCACAGTATCATATCAGTTAGTGCCCTGTAGATTAGGCACATGTCCCCCTTTAGCCTGCAGAATTCCAGGGAGTACAGACCTAGCAAATTAAGTCTGTTTTCATAATCCAGTCCCCTAACCTCCTTTATATGATGGGTAGCTTTCCACTGTATCCTCTCAATTGCCCTTATCTCTCCTTTGCCTCCGGGTGCCCAAAACTGTGCACAATACTCAATGTGTGGCCTTACCAGGGAGGTATACAGAGACAGCAGAACATCCTTATTCCTACACTTTATATGTTTATTTATGCAGTGTAGTACACTGCTAGCTGTTTTGATGACCAGTTGCAGTGCAACTTAGGGCTAAGGTCATTGCTAACTCTGATGCCAAGATCTCTCTCGTCCCATACTGCTTTCAATGCAACCCCCCCAGAAAGTATTGCGACTGGGTATTGTTCTTCCCGAAATGCATAACTGTGCATTTGTCGATTTTAAAGGTAAGCTTCTTAGCTTTTGCTCAGTATTCCAATTCTCAAAGGGCTGTTTGTAGGGTATTTTTATCTTCTTAGTTGTTGACAATGTGCCCACTATGGGTATTGTCAGCAAACTTAGACAGCCATACACCTGTTGTAGTATTCAGTGAGGAGATATATAGACATTAAAGAGACAGGGGCCAAGCATCGAACCCTGTGGTACCCCACTGGTCACTTCCACCCATTTTGAATATGACCTCTTTATGCATACTCGCTGCTTCCTATCAGAGAGCCATGCCATAATCCATTGTGTTATTTTCCCATGGACCCCATGCTCAATTAAGGCATTGACAAGTTCTCCATGTGGGACCTTGTCGAATGCCTTTGAGAAATCCAGAAAGATGATATCAACAGAATCTCGATTGTCAAGAGCTTTGCTGGTTTTACCATAAAATTCGAACAGGTTAGTCTGGCATAACCTTCCCTTGATGAACCCATGTTGTGCACTGTCTATGTCTTCAGCTAGTAACTCAGTAAAGTAGTCTTTTATGATGCCTTCCAAGATTTTACCAAAGACTGCTGTCAGACTGATCGGTCTGTAATTCTCAACCTCCTGCCTAGATCCCTTTTTATGGATGGGCACCACTGTTGCTTGTCTCCAGGCCTCAAGGACCTCCCCATCATATATAGATTTTTTGGAGTATAGCTGTAACTGGGCCTGCCAGTGGCTGTTCCAGCTCTTTAATGACTCTTGGGTGTAAGCCATCGGGGCCCTATGCCTTATTAGGATTAAGCTGCTGAAGTCGTTGTTGCACAGTTGTGTTATCTAGTGTCAGACCAAGTTCTGAGTTATGATCTAGATGGGTTTTTGTGACAACAGTTCTTGTATTGAAAACAGAGGAGAAATAATGGTTGTACTGCTCAGCCATTAAGTGATTATCTGTGATCATAGTCCCCTCTTGATTTTTTAGTGGGCCAACAGATTTACCACCACCCTTCTTTTTATTAACATAAGCGTAACAAGATTTTAGTTATCTTTAACCTTACTGGCTAATTTAAGCTCATGTTTGTTTTTTGCAAGCTCAATGCCCTTCTTAGATTTTTTTAAGCATTTTTATGGACTTCCCAGCATGTTTGGTTGCTGCTTTGTCTGGCTTTTCTAAATGCCTTATTTTTCTTGTTAATACATTTCCTAACGGCTGAAGTCATCCATGGTGGAATGGATTTTTTGGCCCCATCATACTTTTTTATAGATGGTGTGTATGTATGTATCAGGGTAGAAAGCTCATTATTCAACAAATCCCTCATACCAGGGAGGGGTTGATTGACAAAATCAGTTTCTCAGTCCCATTTGGCCAGTTCACCTCTCATGCTTTGAAAATCTGCCTTGTTAAAATGATAAATTACTGTACTGCCTCTATCTTTCCCCAGTACATCTATATAACTAAAGCTCACCATAGAATGGTCACTGGAGCCCAAGGAGGTCAGGACACTACAGTTGTGAATGTTGTTTAACATGTTGCTCAGGACTAGATCAAGTATACGGTTGCCCCTAGTATTCATGGTGACAAACTGGTACATACCAGCCAGTATGAAAGTTTCCAGATATTGCAATTCAGTGCCCTAGTAAGGTTTCCCAAATGCCTTTTTCACATAGTATGCCATTGCCAGTCATGCTTCAGAAGTTGCAGCTGCAATTTGTTTTGTAACAACATCTGTCATAGTCATTTTTTGTTATGTTTTATCAGCATTTTGTCCTCCAGTTTTCTGTGTGTGGCCACACCCCCAGAATGATGTCATATCATGGAGCTGTCAATATTTTTCATATAGCAGCAAGGAATTCTGGGTAATTCATAACGTTGACTTAAATGTGCCTTACTCAGAAGTACAGTCCCATATGTTGATAGTGGTGAGCACTTATATGTAAATGTACATAGCAAGACATTGTGGGTAAAATAAGAACCTGTTTTCCAAGCTCCTTACTGTGAGATGATGTCCCATATTTATGTAGTGGTGTCAACAATAAAAGCTTTTGAATGCTTATTTTCACAACAATGCATTGTGCATACCGTATCTAGCTACAAGACTTCTATACTGAGAGATGTAGTCTCCTATTTCTGCAGTGTGCACAGAAATATAATAGCCTGTATGCTAATTTACATAGTGAGGCATTGTGGGTACAGTACATAACTGATTTGTCTGTCTAAAACTAAAATGTGACACTGTCCCTACAATAACTTTGTTTCCCCAATATGATGTCACAGTTGGGTGTTGCAGCACTCAGAAAAAAAGGTCAGGTTATGCAAATGAAGCAGAGCACCAAAATAAAAGGATTTCTTCATGGCAAACAGCACTATTTGGCAGTTTGAATAGTAGGAAACTGATTCACAACACCTACAGGTTACTATTCCCATTTGTTATGGGAAAGGTTAAGTCCCTTTAAGATTGGAGCAAGGGACCTGAAGCAAGCCCACATCTGTGGAGCAGAGGGGATGAATAGGTATGTAGGACATCAAAGGAGGTTTCAGGTAATGTGGACCTGATCAGTGTAGGGCCTTGAATGTTAACAAGCATGTCTTAAAAGTGATTCACCACCAAACTGGTGGCCCGTTCAGATCACACAGCATTGTCATGATGTGATCCCTATGAAATGTTCCCACCATCATCCAGGCTGCAGCATTCTGGACCAGGTGCAGAGGGAGCATCAAACCTCCAGCTAACTCTTAGAAAAGAGCATTGCAGTAATACAGTCCAGAGGTAACAAAGGCATGGACTATTGTTTCCAAGTCAGCTGACATTAGATGTGGTTTGATCAAGGCAATATTATGAAGATGGTAAAAACCCTTATAGACTACCAATGATACCTGCTGTTTTAGTGTCATCCTGCAATCCAGAATGATGCACAGGTCCTTCACCACATCCACAGCTTGAAGTGTCTAACTATTTAGAGATAGTAAAAAAAATCTCCACTTGTCAATGCTGACCCATACCAAACAGGATAGACAATCATAACTCCTGTCTTCCATGGACTGAGACACAACCAGTTGGCGGCCATCCAGCCATTGATTTCCCAAAGGCAATGTCCCACCACCAAAACTATAGCTGACCCATCATTAGTGCAAGACAGATTGAGATGAGCATCATCTGCATAGCAGTGGAGTTATATGGGTTAAATAAGCAAGCACCTAATATGAATATACAGTATATACAAGCAAGGCACTTTAATGCATGACTATGTATGCTTTTATACTTATAAGTACATATTTAAAATATTTGGCAGCCAAATCACTCCCCGCTAGACTACCAGAGGCCTGACACCCATGGAGTCATCATACTCAAACTGAGGGAATATATATGAAGGTAAAATTTAAGTAAGAAACATACATGGGATAGAACACCTCCACTGGTAGACTGTTCCAAGCATCCACCATTCTTATAGTGATGAAGTACTTCCTCACATCTCTCCGACATTTCCCCCTCCTTTTAGCTTCATTGCATGTCCCCTTGTTCTCATGCATCTATTCCTATGAAAAATGTTCCCCTCTTGTACCTTATTTAACACCATAAGGTATTTATAGGTCTCTATCATCATGTCCCCCCCCCCCATCTTCCAGGGTATACACAATGAGGTCCTTCTGTCTCCTCATAGGTCTTCTGATGAAGCCCTTGCACCATTTTAGTAGCCCTCTTCTGGATAGCCTTCACCCTGTCTATCTCCTTCCTGAGGTACGGTCTCCAGATCTGGACACAAGCAATCTAAACAGTGGCAATACCACCACCCTCCTTCTGGTGATGATACCCCTCCCTGTGCACCCCAGCATCTCACTGACCCTACCTACTACCTTGTCACATTGTCTCACCACTTTGAGGTCATCAGATATGATTCTGTAAAGTACTTTTCATTTTCATAGCACAAACCTCAGAATATTGGGAAAAAAAAATGATCCACTTACCCAGACTCTTCTGTTTGTTAAAAATATTTGATTTTGATGAGCATGCCCCAGTGGTGGCTGTTGCCCACCAACATTTTGGGGTACTACTCCACCCCATTCTCTTGGTGGACAGGTCTCAACTACAGAATCATATTTAAAAAATACTTTTTAAAACCACATATAGTTTTTGTGTTTTGGTTTTCATGGCTCAGCCTACATGGTTTGGGATTTTTGTAGTGTGTTGTAGAAAACCAGCATTTCAGGAGAGAAATTTTCTGCAAAGGCTCTATAACTTTAGGAAATTGGAAAACACATATTTCTAGCCCACAGTGGTTTTGAGATCATGACCCTGCATTTATATTCAGTTCTGTGAAATAAAGCCATAATAATTACTTTGACAGCGACACCAAAGTTGTGTGTTTAAAAAGTAAATTGAACAAACATTTGAACATAATTTCCCTTAAAACATGCATTCCATTATAACATCTTAAAATCTTTATGCATTGAAAAAAAAAACAGTAAACATTCCTGCAGTCATCAGGATTGTGATTTAGCTGGGAATTGGGTACCAGCTATAAATTCAATCTGAGAACTTTTGGGGGGTAAAAATATCAAGCACTGATGACATATAAATATATTGCAGTTCACAGAAACAAACCATTGTCATAAAATACATTGTTGAAAATGAAAACAAACAGTATTTCTGTATATTTGCTTTATTCAGAAAATATCTGTGGCAAAATCAGAGCAAATCATCATAGCAATAAAGCAACATATCTAAGTATTTTTGATAATATCTTGTGTGAACCAAATGATGCCAAAAATGATTTACGCTACAACTGCAGTTGGCTGATTAAGGGTTAAAATGGACTTTTGCAGAAAATTTCCACTAGTGAAGGTTTCAATTATTTGTATTCCCATTAGGGAATACTACAAAGGCATACATCAACAGGAGCAGGCCATTTTGGAGCATTCATTGGCTGAATATCCATCAGTAGTTGCGATCTATGCCAACATGTCTCAAGATTGACAAGATATTATTATTGTAGTGCCAAGGGAAAAAAAATGAACAAAGCAGTGTCCTGATCCGGCATTAACAATAAGACCCTATTCTCTTTCACTGCACCTGAGATCCGAGGTCTCTAAACCAATGAACTTTCCATTGTTCCGGTAGCAGATACTTTGTGGTTTGTCTCAGACTTAGCCCTTAGCCATAACCACATTTTTTCCAAGGGGCCCTACATCTCATTGCATCCCTTGACTACTGTATCATCTAAACAAAATAAATGATATCATCACATTTAGCCAACCATATGTGTAGAATCTCTTTTTTATACTCTCTCTTGTATTCAGTGCATGGTAAAAAGCTTCTCTCCTGCAAACCGAAATCAGCAAACAAACAGAACAAAAGTTTCATTTGTGAAAAGCAGAGATTAGTACTGTTAGCTCTAGGGTCTTTGTGGAACACCTGTCTTATTCAGAGTACCAGAATGGAAATGCACAGAGCAGTCAATCACTTTATAAACAGGGCCAGTATAAAGCAAAATCTCAACTATCATTTGTTTTAAAAATATGGTAAAGACAGTGTTTTATAAATCTATTTGGTCATATTTTCTATGTGGTTTCTCCATGTCTCTTTCAGTGCCAGAGGCAACATTTACTTAACATGGAGCCTGTTTTGTTTTCGGTCTTTCATTACATTTCTTTCTGAAGTATTACATGATGATCCTAAAACCTAAGGGTCTGGGACTGAGGAAACAGGAAGCTGAAGACCATAAATCATATAAAGTACCTAATGCTGGTTCCACACTAATCACCTTGCTGTTAATACCAAAAAGGCTGGCTCTATGTGCTTTCCTTTGGCACTAAGCAGACACTAGCCAGGCTTAGCTCTAACCTGATCTTCAAGACTCCTATGGCAATTACTGTGAAAACATCATTGATTTCAGTTACCTCGGAGTGTATTTGGACCAAAACTTGGATTTCTCCTTTCCCATTTACATCATTCAAAAAATCTCTGCCTGAAGGTCAGTGCACTATTTAACAATAAGTCATGCTGCCTCCCCTTCCTTTTCTGACTTGGGATTGTCCTTAAGATGATGTTGTCAGTGTCTGACTACATGGATTTGGTCAATAAGCTGCCTACAAGTCCATCCTCATAGTCAAACTAGACTGTCTCTTCCACTCCTTCTGCCATTTCACTACTAAAGTATTTTATTTATTTATTCAGAAGTTTCACCTGGAAGGCATACTGCACAGAAACTGCTAATTTTCAGATGTATCCTGTGGGAAGGGGTTAGAGGAACAGGCATTGTACAGAACAGGTACAATAAATAAATACAGAGTAAAGGTATGGTGCAGTGCAGTTACAAAAAACAGAGGGTATATATAAGTGCAGTGAGAGCAATTCTGGTACATATAGATGGTAGAGGATTCACAGAGCAGTAGCTGACATAACTGGTACAAGTACAGATAATAATGCGATTGAGAGATGCGTACAGGTCAAGCAGTTATAAGATGTAAATATAAATAGTTTGGGGCAAGTAGCCTACAGGAAACAATGCAAGGAAATATCTTAAAGGGGGGATGAGGCAAAGCAACAGCCAAAGTGCAGGTGCAAGACCCCAGGAGGAGGTGTGGGACTTGAAGGAAAGTGTTACAGACAGATGCAGACTGGGGAGATGAAATCACATAGTAGGTAGGAAAGGGATCAGGGGTTGGAGACAGAGCGGATGAATGTGCAGAGGGCATTCCACAGCTTAGGGCCACGAGAACAGAAGGTGGTCTGGCCAGCAGCAGTGGACCTTGGAGGAGGGGCTATGGTTCAGAGACTGTTGTTACCCTGGGAGTAGGAGGATGGGAGGAGGATGGATAGAGTGGACATGAGGTAAGAGGGAAGGGTCCTAAGCCAGAATTTGGCTACAAAGCTTGCGCAGTAGGTGAGGCACCTACAGTGGCAGCCATAGACATGGTCAGATATTTCCTGAAATGTCTGTGATATATCTGGAAATTTCTTGCCTGGTTGCAGTACCACTATGGGCCACCAGAGAGAATCTCTTTAGTTATTTCACAAAATTTCAGGAAATATCTGACCATATCATGACTGCCACTGTATCTTTTTTTTTTTAACTTTATTTCTTTATTCTCCTTCCTGCTCTTGGAGCCCTCTCCTTCCTTCCTTCCTCTCAACCTCCGATTCCACTTCGGGGGATCTGCCCCTAGAGTGCCTCCTTCTCCCCCTGCACAGTGGAGTCTGTCCCTCTTCTGGTGGTCCTGGATGGTACCGAGAGGCTATCATCTAGGGCTTACCAAGAGGTGTTTTCCCTTTTCTCCCCTGGTTTCCCCTACCCTCTGGGACGCCGAATGCTGGGACATACATCCCGAGTGATGGCGTGCTGACGCAGGCCAGAGCATTCATGCGTCGGCGACGTCCCCCCTCCCCGACTCTGTTGAACAGAGCCGCCTCCATCCCCTCTATTGTCGGTGCTTCCACCGCCTACGAGGGTGATGTAGAACGCAGAAGCGTTCTTGGTTCCCACCCCTGAGGGAGGAGAGCATCCGTTGGGACGCTCGATCCTCCCTCCCCCCTGCCGACCCACGGCCACCCGAGTCCGTTCCCTAACCCGGGTCGCCGGCGCAGCGCGAGGTGTGGTGACCAGCGCCTCAGCCCTCAGCGCCACCGGGCCGGCTGACTACCATTGTATCTTGAAGAGATGGGATGGAGAGGGTTTTGTAGAAGTCACAGTGATGACTCCCAGGTGGGCTATCTATGGCAAAGTGACAGAAAATGTGAAAGAGGGTATTCAGTGTGGCTAGGGAGGACTTGCTGTGGCACTGTAGACTATATCACCATAGTTGAAGGCAGGAGGATCATTTTCTGTACAATCACACAATGAGCTGGCAGAGGAATGCACCCACAGTTTCTATGTAGATCACCAAACTTGGGTACAATTTCTTGTGAATGGCATCTACATGTACAGAAAAGACCAGGTTCTGGTTGAGCCAGACCCCTAGATACGTAAATGAGGTAACATCCTCTAATGTAGTCCTGTCCAGTGTGTGGGAGGAAGGGAGTGAGTTTAGCCTAGAGAGTCTCTGCCTTGTGCTGAAGGTCGTGGAGATAGTCTTCTTGGTGTTTAGGAACAACTGATTTAAGAGGAACCAGAGCTAAACTTTATCAAAGTCCTGCTTCAGTCCGGTCACCACATCTGAAGGTGAAAGGCCAGAGGTGTACAGGACTGTGTCATCCCCATACATGTGAATGGAAGTGGAGGTGCAGACAGCTGGAAGGTAATTTAAGAAGACCAAAAAGAGAAGTGGACTGAGCATAGTGCCCTGCAGGACACCGGTACCGATGAGGGGGGCAGAAAATCACTTATCTTGACTGATTGCAACCTACCCTCTAAGTAGGAGTGCAACCAGGCAATAGATGTGGCTGAGAGTCCAACGTTTGATAGTTTGTTCAGGAGGAGGGAGTGGAATACTGTGTCAAAATCCTTGGCCAGATCAATGAATATTGCTGATGTGATATGGCCCTGGTCCATACTAGAGAATACGGAATCAGTAAGCTGCAGGTGGGAGGTGGAAGTTGAGTGAGATTTCCTGAACCCAGACTGGAAAGGGGTGAAAAAGGAGGTGGAAAGGAGAGAGCTGGGAATGTACAATGTGCTCCTTAAGTTTGGCGAGGATGGGAAAAAGGGAGTTTGGGTAGTAGTTACCTGGGCAGGAGGGGTCGCTTCCTTTAGGGAGAGGGTTGACTGTGGCAAGCTTCCAGGCTGCAGGAACTGATGCTCTAGAGAAAAAGAGGTCTAGAAGTGAGGCAATTGGGGAGGTGATAGCAGGGGCAGAGAGATGGAGGAGTTTAGCATCAAGTCCATTAGGGCTCTTACACTTGAAAGGGTTTAGGGTGAGGAGGGCTTTGAGAGCCTCAGGCAGGAAAGCAGACAAGAAAGAGAAGGAGGGGGGCATAAAGGGGGTACAGGGAGATGGCCCGGGGTTGGGGGGGAGGTGATATGAGACAAGGCACAGGAAGTGAAGAAGGTGTTAAATTCAGTGGCCACAGAGAGTGGGTTGGAAAGCGGGGTGCTGTCTACACAGAGAACTGGCACAAGTAGGAGGGTGAGTAGGTGGAGAGAAGATGGCTTGAACTACCTTCCAAAATCTGGAGGGGTTGGTTTATTTTTGCATGGAAGGAGGCAGAGAAGTATTCTGCTTTGGTGAGTCTTGTGGCCCTACTGTATGCACTCCTATGGGAGCGGGACTTGTGAAGGAATTCAAGGGAGCCAGAGGCCTTATGCACTTTCCATGAATGGCCACTTGAACGCATACAGACCATAAGTTCTGCTGTGAACCATGAAAGATGCCAATTCCAGATTTCCAGGAATTTGGAGCTGAAATAGCTGAGCGCAACGAAAATCAAGGAGGCAGCTAGAATTGGTGCCCAGTCTGTATGTGCCAGGTCATCTAAGAGGGTGGACAGATCTAGGGATCTGAACTAGTGCATTAAAAGGAGTTTAGGATGGTGGACCTTGCGGACATAATAAGTCATGTGGTGGTTGCTTAGAGCATCTGAGATGATACCAGCCTCAATTATGTGATGTGGGTGGAAAGTGAGAGCCCAGTCTAATAGTGTGTGATTTAAGGATTTTTGATTTAGGTGGGGGGGCTTGGCGATTAGTTGGGACAGGTTCATGGATCTGATGTCAGTACAAATTTTGGCATGAGGACAGGAGAGCCAGTCTATGTTAAAATTGCTTAGGATGTAGAGTTTGCCAGAGGAGGCACGTGTCTTGAGGGAAGTTAGAAGTTCAGTAATTTATCAGGAGAGAAGACTTGAGCAGCAATACACACCTGCCACAAAAATAGGAAAGGTAAACAGGAGGGAGAGCTTTGAGTATTAGCTCAAAAGTAGAGGAGGAGGAGATAGAGAGCATAGGGGAGAATTGCAGGAGGAGAGATATATGGCCACTCCACCACCTCTGCTGGACCTATCCTGTCTAATAATGGAGTAGCTGGAGTTGAGAATGCTATTATCCTGTATTTTTGAGGAGAGCAAGGTCTCCAAGAGGATCAGTATATCTGACTCGAGGTGCAGGATGAGTGGGTGGAGCAAGGTTATTTTGGGAAGAAGGCTTCTAATGCTAAGGTGTGCGATTTTCAAGCTCTTGGGATGTGAGGTGGAGGGGAGTGGACTGGGCCAGGTTTAGGTTCAGTGTCACCTGCCATAAAAAGCAGTAGTGTAATTAGGAGCTTGATGGGATGGGTGCCTTACTACTTGTTCTTGAACTGGGAGGGGCAGGAAGGAGGGGTGGGTCAGGGTTGGGAAGGAAGCTGGGATCTCATCCCAGGGTTCCACCAAGTCACTTCAACAAGAAATTTGTTGAAGGACTTTACAGCAACAGCACTTTGCCTACATCGATCACATTGCCACAGCAAAGTGCTGATGGACCCAACAGAGGCCGAAGTCATGTACTGCTTGCGGGGGGCTTCACCCCTTGCACCCCTCAGGAGGGGAGGCAGATGTCGGGGGAGAGCAATTGAACCTGGGAGTTGATGAATCCATTCATTACTCCCAGAACCCATTCAACACAGCAGGTGTCGATTGGGTTGAATTGCTGTGGGGGATTTGTTGTAACGTTGTCGCTGTTACAATGGTATATGTCATCCCAGTTATGTAAGAACTTACCTTAACAGTAGATTTTCAAGAGGATCTCGGTCATCAGGTCACACCATAGGAGCTTCACTGTTGGTGAAGCAGGATCCACATGAAAGATTTTCCAGCAGTACCACTGAGGCCACCCATGCCATTGTCACCTGCTGATGTCATCAACCCTATAAAGCCATGAGCAGCCCCTCTCCCTCCTCAGTTCTTTCACCTGGAGACTAAGGGAGAAAACCCATGCCATGGGGGACTGAGGAGAGAGAGAGAGAGAGAGAGGTGCCCAGGCCTTAATAGAAGGCTGGATACACCATATAGCCAGTCTGAGTAGGGGACCCCAAGAAGGGGGATGGTGAGAGTTAAGGCAGACCTGATGACTGAGACCCCCTCAAAGATCTACTGTTACGGTAAGTTCTTATGTAACTGTTCTATCTTCTTTGGGGTATCTCAGTCATCAGGTCATACTGTAGGATCTAGTCACAAGTATTTACAGGTGCAGAAGAACAGGCTAGGAGGAAGGCCAACCAAAGCCTAGGACAGAAGGCCCTGCAGAACAGCCCGGCTGAAGCCTGGTCCTGCTCTAGAAGCAATGTCCAGACTGTAGTGCTTGGTGAAAGTATGGACAGTATTCCAGGTGGCAGCAGCGCAAATGTCAGCGGTTAAGACCCCCTTGAAACAGGCCACAGAGTTAGCGATGCCCCTTGTGGAGTGAGATTTCACCGCCCCTGGCAACTCCTTGCCATGCTTGTTGTAGCAGAACACAATACAATGGGCCAACCATTTTGGCAAGTATTGTTTGGAATCCTGAAAGCCCTTTTTCCTCAGAGCAAAAGAAACAAAAAGCTGCTTTGTTTTTCTGCAGTCCTTAGTTCAGAGCAGATAATATTTCAGAATTCTGTGCACGTCTAAAGTATAGAGCAGTGCTTCCCCTGGATTGGCACGCTCCGGAAAATAAATGGGTAGGTGAATAGATTGGTTCAGGGTAAACTCAGACACCACCTTAGGGAGAAACTTAGGATTTGTGCACAAAGACACCATGTCTTTGTGAAAAATCAAATCAGGTTCCTCACACCAGAGAGCCAGAAGCTCTGAAATCCTACTAGCAGAAGTGATAACAACCAAAAATAATGCTTTCCAAGAAAGAAAGCATAGCTTGCAACTCATGGCTGGCTCAAAAGGAGACAGAGTCATTTTCTCCAAAACAAAATTTAAACCTCAAGCTGGAACAGGGGAATGGATTGGAGGTTTCAGGTGCAGGATGCCCCTGTGAAAAGTATGGCACACATCTAACTGAGCCATGGTATAACCGCCCATGGGTTTGTAAAAGGCAGAAATAGCCAAAAGGTGCACCCTGAGGGAGAAGTACTGGAGGCCTGAGTCTAATGGGGAGGTCAGGTAGTCCAGAATATGGCTCACCGAATAGGTAAAAGGGTTCAGTTGATGCTTGGCAGCCCAGATGGCAAACCTCTTATACTTCATGGCATAAGTGGCTCTAGTGGAGGGCTTTCGAGGTGCCATGAGGATGCCCACCATTTTCTGAGATACTCCAAACTAGGTGATGGCTATGTCATAAAGAGCCAAGCATGCGGACGACGGGATCTGAAGTTCAGATGGACCACGGTCCCCTGAGCCTGCATCGGCAGATCCCTTCCAAGGGGCAGAGGAACCAGAGGTTCCTCCGCCAACTGTTGCAGTAATGGAAACCGTATTTATTTATTTATTTATTTAAGAGTTTAACCAGGAGAACATGCTGAGCGGGGTACCGCTCGATTCCAGATGTGTCCTGGGGGTAAGGGGATAGGACACAAAATATAATATAATCATACAAAGTAAGTCAGTTACAGATACATGCAGCTGAACACAGTTAATATTGTTAAGAGAGAAACAGTAATTACGTAACAAACAGTTGATACAGTTACATTGATTAGAGGGAATACAGTTAGCTGCAAGGGATAGCAGCCTTAGTAGACTGTACTAGCAAAGATTAGTGGTGAGAGCAAAGCCATGGGGCCTATGTATTGGTAACAGAGCTGGGAGGAAGTCCGCAGTGTGATGCCCGTGTGTACGGGAGCAGCCAGGCCTGAACCTGTAAGTACGGTGTCAGCCAAGGCCCCATTAGAGAGGCCAAGTGGTCATATAGTGAATGAATTGGGTGATCTGACAACTTGCTAGAGCTAGGTGCATGTACAACTGATGGAAAAATGGGCATTAAGGAGGAGGTTGAGATGCTGAGAGTTTGTGGTATGTCTAATGTTGGTAGGCAAAGCATTCCAAAGTTTGGGCATTTGGTATTTGAAAGCAGCTTGGCCTTTGGATGAGCCCATGAATGGGGCATGGAAAAGCCTGGAATCAGTGCTTCTGAGGGAGTATGCTGATGGTGGCTGTGTTGAGAGGGCGGAATCGAGGTTTGGGGGAAGGGACTGAGTCCAGTATTTAGCTATAGACCTAGCGCAGTGGACCTGCTTGCGGGCCTGGAGTGAGGGCAGGGCTAGGGAGCTGTAGAAGTCACAGTGGTGAGTCATCTGTGGACAGTCCAGGATGAAATGACAGAAGGAATGGAAGAGTGTGTCCAGACTGGCTAGGGAGGAAGGTGGAAGCAGAGCCATAGACTACGTCGCCATAGTCAAGTAATGGAAGAATCATCTTTTGAACAATTTCCTTCCAGGATGATGTGGGGATACATGCCTTGTTGCGATATAAGGTGCCAAGTTTAGGGTGCAGTTTCTTGTGAATTGATTCGATATGCGTGGAGAAATCAAGGTGTTGGTCGAGCCAGACCCCTAGGGAGGTCCCATCCATGGTTTGGTATTTGGGGCGAGCGGATA
This sequence comes from Neoceratodus forsteri, assembly GCA_016271365.2. NCBI lineage: Eukaryota > Metazoa > Chordata > Ceratodontiformes > Ceratodontidae > Neoceratodus > Neoceratodus forsteri. Next base: position 1,647,648,398 of record CM057450.1, read on the forward strand.
GACAGGAGAGTCTTGCCTGTGAGCTGAAGGTTAGTGAGACAGTTTTCTTGGTGTTTAGGAACAATTGGTTGGAGCGGAACCAATGCTGAACAGCATTGAAGTCCTGTTGTAGTACAGTGGCCACTTCAGCGGCAGAGGGGCCTGTGGCACACAGTACAGTGTCGTCCGTGTACATGTGGATGGATGTGTGTGGGCAGGCCAACAGGAGATCATTTAAGAAAACAGAAAAAAGCAATGGGCCCAGGACTGAGCCTTGGGGGACACCAGTAGTGACTGGCAAGGGGTTAGAGGTGTGTGGGCCACTTTTTACAGATTGGTGTCTGCCAACCAGGTATGAATGGAACCAGCTGGTAGCAGGACCAGAGAGTCCAGCATCTTTTAATTTGGCTAGTAACAGGGAGTGGGAGATGGTATCGAAGGCCTTGGCCAGGTCGATGAAAATGGCTGAGGTGATGTGCCCTTTATCCATCCATGCAGGTGAGGATGGCATCAGTGATCCTTAGTAGGGAGGTGATGGTTGAGTGCGATTTGTGAAACCCAGACTGGTAGGGGGTGAAGAAGGAGGATGCATCTAGATAGGAGGAGATTTGGGCAAGAACAAGATGTTCCTGCAGTTTGGCCAGAGTGGGAAGGAGGGAGATGGGGCGGTAGTTTCCTGACAAGGAGGAGTCACTGCCTTTGGGGAGGGGGGAGATGACTGGGAGCACGACAATTCACTCCTGACTATTTGCTCCCTACCAATTCACTCCCGACAACTCGCTCCAATGAAAGTTCGCTCCTGCAACAACTCGCTCCCGAGTGCCACAACTCAATCCCAACAAGGTACGCTCCCTTTTCAATTGCATCAGGCACAACTCTCTCCCGAATGCCTACTAGGAAAGGAAATTTGGGTGAGTTTCGAGAGGCTGGATGTGGAGGGTGGGGGAGGTAATATTTACACCTTGCTTCTTAATGTGAGACTTGTGTCTTGTCTGACGATGCAAGATTAAAATGTTTATTGTGCTAAGAGAGAGTTTGTGCTTTGTATTGTACACAGTATCTTGCCGCAGGCTAATTTATTTTGTTGTAAATTAGTACCTAATAAGACAGATAGCTCTGGTTATGTATCAGTCTGTTTCAGGGTTGGTAACTGAAATGTTGTCAAGGGAGTGGGATGGCTCGTATCCTATCCAAGGTTAGATTAGGACCCCCTAATCTTATTAAAACTTTTGCAAGAGGATCTTGAAGATTTACCTGGCACATCGGGGGTTTCCCTTACCGGTCCGTCCGACTCCTGGTCTAGTCCCTCGCAGGTCGAGGATGTGTCTCCCTGTACAACAGCTCAGCCTTTTTCCACTACAAACCTGGAAGACAGGTCATTGCCATTTACTTCACTAAATTTACGGAGTGGTCAAAAGGACCACAAATAGTCCGATGATCCGTCCTGGAGTCCAGCAACTACATTGGTGGCTGCCAGCTAGGAATGGACTGCTACAGAGAACAGTTAGAGATCCTTGGGCCCAGTTTCTGCTCAAGATATTATTTCCGGCATGCCAAAGTTGGGCAGCTTATTAGAAACAGCCACTTCTGCCCTGATTAAAAAAAAAACACTTTACACGGGAGCGTAATAGATAGGAGCAAGATAACAATGGAGCGAATGTTCGTCAGAGTGAATTGTCAGGAGTTAATATCGCAGGAGTGAATTGTCAGGAGCGTATTGTCATGTACCCGGGATGACTATTGCCTGCTTCCAGTTTGCTGGGATTTCGGTTATTGAAAAAGAGAGATTGAAAAGGTCAGCCAGCGGGGCGGCTATGGCGGGAGCAGACAGGTGTAACATTTTGGCGTCCAGGCCCATGGGGCATTTGCCTTTGTTGGGACTGAGAGCCCACAGTGCTTACAACACATTGGCCAGGGAGACTAGACGAAAACAGAAACTGGAGGGCTGGGAGGTGGGAGGCATTTTCGGGGAGGTATGCAGTGTGGGGGGGTGCGGGAGAGCTGATAGGACACAGTCCACACAGCTGGTAAAGAAGGTATTGAATGCAGAGGCCACTTCACCAGGGTCGGAGAAGGTAGAGCCTTGGATGGTTAGGGTCGGGGTCGGTGGTTGGGCAGGGGGGGAGAGTAGGGATTTGATAGTTTTCCAGAAATGTGTTAGGTGATTGAGGTTTGAGTTGAAAGCCGACTTGAAATAATTATTTTTGGCCTAGTGTATAAGTTTAGTGCAGGAGTTGCGGAGGGCACGGTAGCATTGGCGAGATGTTTGAGTGCCCATTGTCTTGTGTGTTTTCCATGCCTGATCCCTGGTGTGGAATTGGCCAATGATAGCGGCAGAGACCCCGGGGAGGTGGGAGCCCCTGACCCTATTTTTTACCTCAGAGGAGCATGGGTGTCCCATACTGCGAGGAATCTGGCCTTGAAGTTTTCTAGTGCATAGTCAATGGAAGATGCCTTCAGTATGAAGGACCAATCAACATGTGCCAGGTCATGCAGGAGAGACACTAGATCTAGAGATTTGTAGGACCTAGTGAGCAGCATCCTTGGGGAGGTGCGATGGGCCTGTGTACTTTTCTGACCATGTAGGTCATATGGTGGTCACTTAGGGAGTGTGGGAGCAGACCAGCAGCAATAATCCTGTGGGGGTGTGAGGTGAGGGCCCAGTCCAGGGGGGAGTGGTTCTGTGTTTTATGATTTAGACGAGTGGGGTGAGAGATTTGCTGGGTGAGGTTTAGAGCATTTATTTTGGTATGCAGCTTGGCGCTGTCTTTGGCAAGCCAATTGAAGTTGAAGTCTCTGAGGATGTGGAGCTCTCCTGCTGATGCTGATGACTTCAGTGTATCCAGATGGACTAGGATGCTGGGCAAGGGGTGTGCCAGGGGCACCATAGGATCCGGCAAAATACACGGGGGCAGAGTAAGGAAGTGATAGTTTGAATAGTAATGATTCTATTGCTGGCGAAAGTGAGGGAAGTTGTACCAGGGTGAACTGAAGCCTGGTAGAGATAAACATGGCTATGCCGCTGCCTCTTTTCTTGCTGTGGCAGTCGTGCCTAATAAGTGAGTAGCCAAGGATTGTTAATTCAGAATCCGCTTGCTGGGGCTTCAGCCAAATCTCAGATATGATCAGGACATCTGGACATAATGATAGGACAATGGGTTGCAGCACAGTTAATTTGTTTAGGATGCTGCAGATGTTGAGGTGTAATAATTTGAGACCTCTGGGGAGAGTAATTGGAATGGAGGGTTGGGATGGGTGGGTCCAGGGTTGGCTTCGCTATCCCCTGCCAGTAGGAGTAGCAGTACTATAAATTGTTTAGATTTGGGCCTATGGAAGGAATGGGGTTCAGGGGGGGGGCAGGTGGAATGCCACAAGAGGCAGTGATGTAAAGTACTGTTTGCCCTGAGTGAAAGGAGGGAGGCAGAATGGTTGCGCCAGGAACCCAATTGAGCATGAGGCCATGGGGCAGCTGTTCTTGGGTGGAGGTAGAACGAAGGGGCGGGGGAGCTGTGAAGGGGTCTGTAGGAGAGTGGTTTGGTTGCCATTGCAGATAGATAGCTGGAGGGAGGGAGGAGGAGGCTAGTGGAAATGACAGGCAAAATAGTGAGAGATACAAAGGTATCATTCTGCCTATTGACTAATGCAGTCAGGAACTGGGTGTAGTGGCCACTAGAGGTGGCAGCTGATAATCTGCTAATGGGAGAGTGGGCTGATAGGCTGTGGCGAGTCATGTGGATAGCTCTATAAAACTCTGTGCTGACCAAGGGTGGTGGTGGGTGTGGTGGAGTAGCCTGCCATGGCCTGCCATGGCCAGAAGGATACAACCAGAATCATGCTAACCCCCTCCATCTGAGCTTGATTAGTATCCTCTGAATCAGAGGAAATGGAGGGAAGGCATAAAGGAACCTCCCATTCCAGGAGATTGACAATGCATCTCACCAGAAAACTCCAGGCCCTGGATCTAGTGAGCAGAAACTGAGCAGTTTTGTGTTGCGTGAGGATGCAAAAAGGTCCAACTCTGGATGACCCCATCTGTTGAACAGATCTTCTGCAGCAGATGAGAGAAGCTCCCATTCATGCATTCTAGACTGAGTCCTGCCAAGGCTGTCCACCAGAGTGTTCAGCACACCTGGGACATGGACTGCCAAGAGGACCAGGCCGTGGTCCAGTGCTCAGTACCAGAATCTCATGGCCTCCTGGCACAGGGGATATGAGTGCGTTCCCCCCTACTTGTTGATGTAGTAGACAACACTGAGATTGTCTAACTGGACCAACATTTGACTGGGAAGGAAGTGGTTCTGAAAAGCCTGCATAGCATACAGGACCGCCTGCATCTCAAGGACATTGACATGCAGGGACGTCTTGATCTGGGACTATGCCCCCTGAGTCTGAAAGGGACCCAAGTGCTCACCCCAGCTCAAGCCAGAGGCATCCAAAGTGAGAATTGGCTGGGGAGAGATCATCAAGAATGGGACCCCTTGTAGCAGGTTTTGGAGGTCCATCTACCACTGGAGCACCTTGTAGACCAGAGAGAAGACCAGCACTAGCTGCTCCAGGTCATCCATGCATTGGTCCCACTGCACTCAGAGGGTCCACTGGAGCACTCACATATGCAGCCCAGCCAAGGGGACAATGGCAATGGCCGCAGCCATGAGACCCAATAGCCTCAAGTACACTCTCCCAGGAGCATAACAGCTCTGGGCCACTTCCTGAGCCTGGGAAATGAGGGAGTCTGCCCATTTTGGGCAGATTGACAGTGATGCCCAGGGAGTGAAATAGCTGGAGGGTCCTCTCCAGGGTCCAGAGGAGCTGATCTCTGGATGGAGCTTTGTGGAGCCTGTAGTCCAGGTATGGGAAGACATATAGACCTTCTCTCTGAAGGGTAGCAGCTACTGTTGCTAAGCATTTTGTGAAGACCTGTAGCACAGAGGATAAGCCAAAGGGCAATACTTTGAATTGGTAATGCTCACCCAGAAAAAGAAACCAGAGAAACTGCCTGTGTGGAGGATAAACCGAGATATGCAGGTACTGTAAGTGTCTTGCATATCTAGGGAGCACATCCAATTATCCTGCTTGAGTAGGGGCAGCAGGCCTGGAAGAGTGACCATGCAGAATTTTTTGTACTGGATATAAAGATTGAGGTCCTTGTGATCTAGAACAGGCCTCAGATCTCCAGTTCTTTTGGGGATCAGAAAGAATCTGGAGTAGAATCTCCTGTTCTTCTGCCACCTGGGCACTGGCTCAATGGGCTTTTTCCACAGAAGGGACTGTACCTCCTCCTGTAGAACCTTTACATGGGCTGGATGGTAGGTGAAGGGTACTGGAGGAGTCTCTGAAGCTGTCCCACTAGCTCCAGAGTGTGATCCCTTTCTATAATCTGAAGAATCCAGACATTTGAAGTTATGGTTCTTCATTGTTTAAGATGGAGGGAGAACCAACCTCTGACGTGGTCAGGGACCGGGGGGGGGGGGTCCTGGCAAGGAGTCAGGCAGAGGTGGATCTGGCCTCTGGGGCTGATCCATTGGTCCTGGGTCACTTCACAGCAGGGCCGATGCAAAGGGGGGTAGGTAAGGCAGAGGAGGCCTTTCATTTGCTTTGAGGACAAGAGCCTGCTCCGGACGTGTAGGACACCTTATGAAAGGATGGGTGTTGTCTGCTCCTAGGCTGGGTATGGTAACGTGAATGGACAAACTTAATAGCCCTACCTGATTCCTGCAAATCATTAATGCTGTCCTGGACATCTGGCCCGAAGAGCTTTGAGCCATTAAAGGGGGCATTCAGCACCTTCTGTCCCTCAGCAAGGCTTGCTTAGGAAGGCAAATTCCTGTGGCAGAAGCCCTGGCAACAATATCAGAAATGTCACACAAGGCCCTAAGGAGGTGCTTACTAATATTCTCAGCGGCCTGCAAGGATTTGAGAACCTTCTATTTCTGGGATCATTCTGGGAGGTCTTAGGCAGATGCCTTGGCCTTCTTTCAGATAGTGTTTTGGCACTTGACCATATGTCATAGATAGTTAGCAATTCGAAGTCCCAAGGTGGAGGCAGCATAAACACACTTATCCCAAAGGTCACTCCATCTGGATTCCCTGTCAGGAGGGAGGCCGGTAAGGTGCTTGGGCACCTTCCACCTGTCATGGGCTGCTTTGATGACCACAGAATGGGTCTCAGGTTGGGCAGCATAATAAGGAAGACCCTGAGGGCATGATAGAGTTTATCTGCCCTGCAAGACAAGGCAGGAACCATGTCTGGGTGGTGCCACACTGCATTGGTGGCATTCCTCAGAGCTAGAAAAATAGGGGGAATTACCTTAGGGAGAGATTCTGGAATATCCAAGAAGTCCACCAGTTCTGTCCTGGTGGCATCCTCTTCCTCAGTGTGGAAGCCCACAGCTGTGGACAGCTGCTTCATGACATAAAAAAATGTAGAATCTTCAGAAGGGGATCAGGCAGAGTCCTCACTTACTGAAGAAGCAATGGACCAATCTGAGGAAAGAGGTTTCTCCTCCTTCTTCTCTTCCTCAGGGAGGATGCGGTCAGGATGGTACTCCTCTTCAATGTTGACCCGTTCTAACTCAAGGTCTGATGAGCAAGGTACCAATGGCACCCTTCAGGGTGAAGACCAAGAAGGCCGAAAAGGTGACGACAATGATGGGGCGGTAGACAGTGATGGGGACCCAGGTCTATAGGAGCCCAAATGGTACAACAGGGCCATAGTTACAGTATCTGGGTCAAAATAGTACTAAGGTTGACAGCAGGAGAAAGGTGCATTGACAGTGGAGGGCTTGACGTCACAGGGCATGATGAGCCATCTGTCAGAACATGAGGGCCCAAGGCCCCCAGATATCTGAGGGCCTGGGGAAGTATCAAGCAGCAATGTAGGAGCTGGTATAGACAAACCAAGGGTCAAAGAACAGAGGGCCGATAACCCTAGAGTCGATGGCCAGCCTCCCTGAGAAGTGGGAGTAGGTGCTGTCAAAATGGGCCTGGGAGAAGCAGAGGCCAGGACAGCAAAAGGAGTCATTGCAGCAGCAGCAGCTGACGGAGTGCCCCCAGAGGAGGAAGAAGAAGCCATTGGGGATAGGGATTGCCGCTGAGGGAAGCGGTCCCATTCAGTCTTTTTTGTGACTTTTCCCCAAGGACTTGTCTTGGGCCTTCAAAGCCTGGGAGTTCAATGAAACCATTGGGGACTGGGAAGGAGGGACCCCAGAGGACCCCTGCCAGAACTGGCTACCTGCTGTTCCATGAGGAATTTCTTCAAAGCCTTTTTGCATCACCTAAGGGTTATGAGGTTGAATTTCTGGCAGAGCTCACAGTCAGAGACGTTGTGATCAGGCCCAAGATAACATACACAGAGGTTGTGGTTGTCTGAAGAAACAATCTTCTTTCTGCAGTAGCAGTGACAGAAGAGAGATGTGGAAGGAGTAACTATTGACATAAATGAGGTAAAGAAATCTCTTGTTTAAGAGATTCTAAAAGCTAGGGTAAAAGCAAAAGCATAGACAAAAATGGTGCAAACTGTGACATAGCTTCCTCAGAGACCCAAGCGATCAGAGTTAATGGTGTGAAAGAACTGAGGAGGGAGCGGGGCCACTTGCACCATTATAGGGTTGATGATGCTGGCAGGTGATGTCAGCGTGGGTGGTACCAGTGGTACTGCTGGAAAATCTTTTGTGTGGATCCTGCTTCACCAATGATGAAGTTCCTACAGTGTGTCCTGATAACTAAGATACCACAGAAGAAGATCTACTATTTTTTCTACCTCAAATGTTCTCACTGCTCCTCTTTTATCTTAAAATGTTGGTACTCTTTCCTTCCACTTCATTACCTCTCCACTCATCTACCCCGCTATCCTGTAGTCCCATTCTTTCAATTTCTTTGATGTTCACTCCTTCTGCATACTCCATTGCAAAACATATATAGGTCAGTTTGCTATTACTGTCCACCTTCCTTGCCTCTGGAACGACTTCCAAACTCCTAGCCACTTATGCCCCTCAAAAAGTACTTCTCCCTCAAACTGCTCCTTAGGGCACACTTCACTCCTTCCTGCACTTCCTATTAGCCCTCTTCTTCCCTCTACCTCTAGATATCCTCCCTGTGCAGCCTTACTACCACTTCTACACCTTTTTTGCTTTAGTACAAGTTCATACTTGCAAGTTGCCACAGCATTTGTGATTATTGCATTACATAAATGGGGTGCATTTTCTCCCATATGGAAACCCAATTATAATTCACTGTTATAACCAGATGGTTATAACAGCAAACATGCACTGGGTTTCACTTGCTCCATGCATGCCCACACTACCTCCCTGGCAAACACACTACAGTTCAGCCTGACCATGCTATTGACCTAACGCTACTGGAACCACTGACCTTACGGTTTTCTGTAACTGCTGGGTAGTGTTTCCAAGGTGAGACAACACTACCCAGCAAGTATACAAAACAAAATATGGGGAGATGTGTAAATCTTGAATTTTACATACACACACACACACACACACACACACACACATACACACTGTGCAATGCTTTTATAAATCCCTCAAGCTTTATTCTCAGAGTTTATGTAGCATCCAGCGCCTCAGGTGCGTGTGTGTGTGTGTGTGTGTGTGTGTGTTGTGTGTAAAATTCTCATTGTACACACCTCCCCATATATTATTCTCCATGTTCTGTTTGCACCGCTCATTGTAACCACTGTATAGGGTATTTTTGCTAAGCATGTTTTTGCATTTTTATATCCTTATTTAGCACAGACTGTAAAGGCACTGGCCCCAATATTCAAAGATTAGTGCACCTGTAGATAAGAATTGTTGGTGCACTAATCAGAAATTTCTCTGGAGCACCCAGCTGACCCATATTCAGAAACCCCTGGAGCACCGGTGCAATCCCACAGTGCCACAGCACTATAATACCACTACATCTATGCAAATAAGGGAGTCCCCCATGCATAACAATGCAGCAGTATCTTCAAACATTTGCAGCAGTGGAAAGCAGCCCCAAAAGTGGCTCTATTTACTGCTGCCAAAAAACACCTCTTAATGGTGCATCCCCCATGCCACTGAAGGCAGGTGGGTGTATTACAGCTGCCCAACCTCGATCTCCCATTCCATTTTAAAATACCTTTTCCTGGTGCTAGTGGCACACACCAGTACTGATGCCATAATCAGTATAGATATTCCTGGTGTCTAGTGGCACCCACAATCAAAAGAAAAGGAGATGTTCCAGAGATGGTCAGTGCTCAACTTTAAAAAGATGGTCCAATTCAAGCAAAAACCAGGCACTGAGGTACCATACTAGAAAAGTAAAAGTCCTTTATTGACTCAAAACATTGTTAAAGTGCTCCACAGCATGCAAATAACATTAGCTCCAGTGCCTGTTGTTATTTGCACACTGTGGAGCACTTTAATTAAGCACTTTAAAACAACGTTTTGAGTCAACAAATTACTTTTACTTTTCTGGTAAGGTATCTGAGTGCCTGTTTTTTGTTTGAATTGTCTAGTGGCACCCTCCATCCCCTGAACACTCTTTCTATAATCTGTAAAGATATCCACTGTGTCTAGTGGCACCCCCAGCCCTCAAAACCTGTTCCATAATCTGTATCAATATCCTTAGTGTCTAGTGGCACCTCATCCTCCAACATCCATTTCATAATCTGTGTAGATATCTCTGGTATCTGCCCACCTCCTGAACTCCCATTCTGTAATCTGTATAGATATCCCTGGTGTCTTGTGGCACCTCCTCCCCCAATCACCCATTCTGTGACATCTGAAAATGTCCCTGGTGTCTAGTGGTCCTCCCCTCCAATTCATCCATTGACTAATGTATAAGCAATCATTTGTTGTTCAGTGCCCCCCCACCTGCCCTGCTCATTTACATTCCCCCACCCATCACACCCCTCCTTATCCTGTTGTCCCTCTGTGTTCAGCAATGCCCATTATGGTGACCAGCACAGCCTTCCTCTCACCTCCTCAGCTCAGCTGGCCACCATATGAGCAGGTTGTGAACAGGCATACCATATGCTACAAACAGACTGCACCATCCGCAAGTCACATTTGAAGTCCTCAGTGATGAACAAATCATGGGTGGGTACAGGCTAAACAGGCCCATGATCATGCAGCTGTGTAATCTGCTGCACGACCAGCTCCAGACAGACATCCAGTGCAACCATGCAATGTCCATAGAGCTCATGTTGACAGCAGGACTGTGCCTCCTGGCCACTGGAATCTTCCAGACACTGGTGGGGGACACTACCAGTATCTCATAGTCTGCCACCTTGTGTTTGTTGGGCCAGTTCGTAGATGCTCTGCTGGCCCATGCTGGGAAGTTCATTGTGTTCCCCACCTCACCAGCAGATCAGACAACAGCCATGTAGCATTTCTACTACATTGCACACCTACCAGCTGTGCCTGTTGCCATTGACTGCACCAATGTTGCCATCTGGGAGCCCACTAGTGATGGGGTAGAGGCATATGTGAATAAGAAGGGATACCGCTCCATCAACTGTCAGGGTATGTGATGCACCAGGGCACATCATCAATGTCCTGGAACAGTTCTCCAGCAGTGCCCATGATGCCTTTATCTGGCACAAAATACCAGAGGTTCAAAGGTGAGGACATCCCTAGTGGGCACCCTGTCAGTGAGTATACATCAGAGGCTTTACCCTCCCCTTACCCATGTTGCAGGTGATGAAACTAACCAATGCCCTTTACCTACACAGGGGATAGTGCATATACCCTGTATCCCTGGCTCCTCATGCCTGTCCTACAACCTGCATCTCTTGCAGAGGACAGGTACAATGCAGCACACATTACTGCATGCAACATCACTGAGTGTGTCATTGGCATGCTCAGGATGTGGTTTAGGTACCTTGATGTTTCTGGTGGTGCCCTACAATGTATCCCTCATAAGGCCTGTGCCATATTCCTTGCCTGAGTTGCATACTATCCAATATGGAACTCAACCATGGTATATGCTTGCCAGCCCCAAAAGGAACACCCTACAAGATGCTGAGCCAGAGGATGAGGGAATGCAGGAACAGTTCAAAAGGTGTGACTCTAGGATGGCCAGGATATCACAGGAGTACAAAGCCCATTTCATCACAGACTTCTTCAGACCCAGACGGTGAGTACAGACGACAAAGGAGACTGTAATGTGTTTTGAAAATGCATTCTGTAAATAATAATAACGATCATGAAATCATAAATGTAAGGACATACGGATGAGGGGGGTTAAAGGGGGCTGAAAATAAATAAAGTGCCATCCCGGCAAGGGGGTATCAAAGGGCCCTGAACACAAATAAGATATCGTCCCAAAAAGGGGAGGGTTCAAAGAGGGCCGAACACAAATAAGATGCCATCCTGGTGGGGGTGTAAAGGGGCTGAACACAAATAAGATACCATCCCAGGAAGTGGGGGGGTCCAAGGGGCCTGAAGTCAAATTAGATGTAATTCCGGCAAGGGGAGAAACAGAAGCATTAGGTCAGTTGGACAGGGGGTGGCGAAACATGGGTAATGCGAGGTGGTGTGAAGTAAGGCTGGGCATCGGGTTGGGTCACAAGATCGGGCCATTTGGGTTTGGCAGTATTCGGTATTAATTGTCTGAATCGGGTTTCACACTGCCAAACCCGAAAGGGAAACCCGAAAATCAAGAAACAGCAGCAGAATGATGAAAATGCCAGCAACATCATTGGGGAAGCAGCCCAGCCACTCCAGCTTGCAGATGGGGGGGGCGATATCAATTGCGACACGCAGATGCACAGGTGGGGGGGTGAGAGAAGCATGCTGCACACAGTGGGGGATGGCATTCAAACTTGAAATTCATGCCACATGCAGGTGGACAGTGCTTTTACTTACACAATGTGGTGATCACTGATGTGTGAATGACAGCCGCCGCGCATTAGTCCCTCCTCCTGACCCTCACATCCTCCAGTCCTGGTGCAAGCGAAATCAGTTGGTCATGTGGCTGCAGTAGTGACAGTCCAATCGTAGCTTCTGTCTTTATGCTGTTGCCACCTTGTTGCTGTGTGCTGCTGATGGATTTGAGGAAGTATAGTGATGTTGAGAGGTAATATAAACCCCTCACATCACGCAGCAGCCAGACAGTAGCAGTATTTAGACAGGCAGCATGTCTGTGTGTGTCAGTCGAGCAGTAGCACGTTGTTGTTACTCATGGAGCTTCAAAAAATTTGAATCTTTTAATGCTTATAAAACCTCATCAGCAGTCACTGAATATAATAATTCTTATATTTTTTTATTACTAACTTAAAAAAAGACAAAAGAAAAGAGAGCTGCAGTTCCAGTTTGGGGTGGGGGGGGCTGGAGCCTGGGGAGGCCAAGGGGGCCAGATGTGTGCCTGATCTTAATCAGAGGAAAATTGTTATTTAAAAATAAAAAAGAAAGTTTAAAAAATTTTGGTTTGCAAGCTAATAGGTGTGGTATTGGGCTGTGGGCAGCAGGCAGCTTTGTGTGTCTGACTGTCTGTCTGAGAGATCAAAGACAGTATAGCAACCTTGCCCAACTATGAGCCTTTAGGTAAGATACCCTGCTATGCTCATTATAAAGGTTCTGCTTATATTTGTTTATAGCTTTTCACGCATTTTAACAGCATATTTTAATAGATCGTGATAAGCCGTTTAAATAAATGTATTTTGACCCTCAAAACCATTAATTTAATTTCGGGCCAATTCAAGTTTTGCCTAGCCCGACTCAAAATTGGCCTGTTGGGCCAAATTTGCCAACTCGCACAGCCCTATTGTGAAGTGCCAAATGTGGGATAAGGTTGTAACAGCAATATGCACCCTAAGTGCATCCCCGGACAAGGAAAGTGTGTGTGCACTCTACCTGGGATGGTAGAAGGTCTTCATGCACACAATGGGGGATGAGTGTGGGGACAGTGTTAATTGCCCATGGCCAGAGCTGCATGGAGTACTGACCCCACCAAGGAGTAAGCCATGGCCAGGGGTGCGTGGCATCCTGGGTGCACCGGGTGTGCTGTGTGTCCTGGGCTTCCAGGTGCCAGCCCTCTGTGGTGTGCTGATATGCCAAGATGTCCCATATGGGGTAACAATCCTCTCACTGGAATGGCTGAGGATCTGGCTGTCCACTGCATTGCCTCACACCATGTCTGGTAACACACAGTCTTTCCATGCAGGAAAACATTTCTTGCCACAGTTCAAGAATGGCTGCAATGTGCTTTGCATGGTGTGCCTCAGCACTGCTTCACACTGCTTGGCATGCTGCATGTTGTCATGCAGCATGCAGCGTGTGCATGCCAGTTCTTCCTGCACACTCTTCTGTGCCTCTTAGGCTGACTGCAACATCTGCCTGTTGGCTGCTGCCTCCTGCTATTACATACTGTCCATGTGAACTGAGTCAGCCTGCACCCTTGGCAGCTGTGTGGCCCAGGCTTACATCAAGTTCGGTGCTGCGGGTTGATGTGGCTGGGGCATCGCAGCAGTGACTGGGCTGGTGGGACTGGCCTGGGGGTTAGGCAGTGGCCGCGTCAGTGGTAGGGTCCTGGGGATACACAGCAGTGGCTGGCCCTGTGGGAAGTGGATTGGCCTGGAATGCTGCAATGGTGGCCATGCCAGTGGTGGGGTCATGTGGTGGCACAGCACAACTGCTATGGCAGTGCCAGGATGGGGTGGTGGCTGGTCCCCATTGGTAAGGGAGCTGGCAGAGCAGGCAACCCTCCTATTCCAAGGGTGGACCCCTCTCTTTTGCCCTCCTCCACAAAGGTATTCTCTTCATTGTCATCCTCTCCCTCCTCCTCCTCCTTACTGGAGTCAGTGACCACTGCAGTATGGGAAGGTAGCAGGAGCAGTCACCATCATGATGGAGCAGGGACATCTGGGATGGTGCCTACTATGGTAGATTAAGCTTTTGAGAGAGATGAGAAGAGCGATGTATAGCGAGGTTATGTACATACCTATCTGCAAACCAAGGCCGCATGCATGCCCAAGCATACTGTGTCTGGACACCCATGCTGCTTTTACAGTGCAGTGCCCATACAACCCTGTGCCATACACACACCACACCCCATAAGCAGTGCTCACAAAGGTGACATCATGTGCACAGTAGGGGAATACCCCACAGATGGCCAACACACAAGGATACATGGATACCAACTCACAGCCTACAACCAGTGTGTCACACATCCAATGCTCAGGGGTACCGGTGGACCAGACAGCCAAGCTGATGTAACATACAACATAGTATATTAGTAGGGGAGTCCGGGGAGACACACTCATGTGAACATTACATTTAATTATTATATAGTAGCTCTGTGTGTTCCCCATAGCTATACCATGACATGACCAAGGCTTCCTGCTGGGCACATCTAGACCTACAAACAGGTACACTATGACAGACAGGGCATTCAGCAGTAGTGATCCACGTGTGTTGTGTCCTGTGGATCAAGCAGGATGCATGACTATGCCTATGGTTGGATTGGTACACATACCACCGATCTGTTTACTGCAGTCTGTGTCTCTTCCCAGAGCTGTCCATCTGGGACAAACAGAACTTTCCCACCCCGGCACACAACAACACCACTGACGTATGTATGCTCACACACACACACACACACACACACACACACACACACACACATATGCACGTATACACACACACCCAATGCAACTGTTCAAAGTAGGTCATTCACATGGCTGTACAGGGCCCACTTCAGGTCATCCAGCCTGTTTTATATGCCCTCCAATGAGCAGTTTTGGCCACCTAAGACATTCACTGCCTCAATAATTTCTACCCAGTCCTGTCTGATCTCACCCTTGGTTCCCTTTTTCTGGGCTACAAAGCCTCCTAGGCAACATAGGTCTGGGCCAGTGCCTTTACTTCATCCTCTGAGAACTTGTAGTTCCTCTGTCTTTCCCAGACATCTTAGGTCCCTGTTAGAAATGGAGAGAAAAAACAGGACTGAGCAATGCAAACACACAGTAGAGTACAGATCAAAGGTACATCAGTGAGAATGCCCCACGGACTCCCTGGCGGAGATATGTAAGTGTTCCAGCATTGCTGGACCCAACACACAGCCAGCTGCCTGCCTAACACAGGCCTTGGCCAAGTGCATATACAGTCATAGTTTAGTCCTGATACAGCATAAACACAGTGCTGTGAACACCCATGTCCGTTTGTAAACCATGATACAATATACTTACCTCTAGCCAGCTGCAGTTCTGCTGTGGAATCCTGGTGATGCACTTTGCTCCTTGTAGATGCTCCAGATGCAATTAGGCATTGTAATGAATGAATACATTTCATAAATGACATACTAATGTGGAATTCCCTCTCAGAATGCAAACTTAGCTCATTTGCATACTCTGAATATTGCAGGTTTGCGCCAAGCACTATCATAATTGTGCTAGAGCTAGTGCTGCAGTTGCGCTTGTGCAACATCCATATGTGATGCTGACATGATGTCACATGTCGAGGGGATCATCATACAGCATAGGCATGCATGCTATGCTGTTGTGCAATAGCATTGCACAGGGCTGCACATGCACACAATGCACGCATTCCATCCCATGCCTGCTGTGTGCTGAAGGCCCCCTCCGCTCACTGGAAGCATGCATTACACTGCACAAAATGATCTTAGCTCAAAGCCAATGGCAAAATGTGTTCTGCAAACAGAAAGGCCACACACAACAACCATGACACCTTCACCTGCCTGTTGTGAGTACGGTGGTGCTGCTGCTGCTAAATCTGTGCTTTAGCGACAATGCTGTGCTTAAGCTACAATGGCCTGTCCTGCAAAACAATTCTAGATGGTCAACCACTGAGCTGGCCAGCTTGGTGAAACTTGTAGTTGCCAGGGAGGAGCAGTCACTAGATGAGGGAAGAGTTACCATCCCAGGTGCAACATATGGGCATCTGTGGGTAGGAAGCTCGCCTGCAGGACCAGGATCTCCAACAGTGGGACCAGGATCTCCAACAGTGGTGCCCAATGCAGGCACAGGAACAATGGCCAGTCCTGAAAGGAACACCGCTGCGTGCAGGAGCTCATCACAATGGTGGAGAGTGGCACGGTGCCAAGGCCAGGTGAGTACAAATGGTTCTGTTTATGTTTTTGGTGGTGACCTGTGCGCAATACCTTTTCCAGGATAATTTACCTCCCAGGTCGTGTGCATGAGGGAATGTGCAGTAGACTGTCGTGTCCCCGTTCTGTCCCCTCTGTCCAATGAGACCTTCACAACTGTATAGCCTGATCCTACCAATACTTCTGTGTGAGAACACTGCCCCAATGGATGTCCTACAGTGCCCCGTACATTACAGGATCCACTGTGGATCCTTGAGGTATGCACCTGTCTTAGCAGCAAGGTTGTGTGCAACCACAGTGACATGACTGTGGTGTCAGGGTGGATGACAAGGTAATGTATCATGTGTTCCACATGTAGCTGTGGTGGCAGGTGTACCCAACAGCACATGGATGCGGTGACAATCCACTGCATGTACACTGTCCACGTTATGCAGCATGGGTGCTGCTACAAATCCATTGAGTAATGCATGGTGCACTATTATATTATAAACAGTGTGCCACTCTCGGTCCAGACACTGTGCTGGCCTACACCTATGGTTTCATGTCCTCCCCTACTGGTGTGCAGGTATGCGTCTTGTGCCACTGTTGTATAAGACCTGGTGCTCCATGCATCTTACTGCATACTATGAGGTGTACATGGCCTGTAGCTGACATGCATGGGTAAGTTGTACAGGGGTGAGGAGGATGGCAGGATATGGGCACTACACAGGCTGGCATGCACTGCACTAGGCCATAGCTACAAAAGTGGGACATAGCATTCCGTTTTGACTGAGCTATAGCACATCTGTCTGTGTGTGGTGCCACAGCTGTTCATAATGGTAAGACATTGCCCTGCATGGTCCTGTCCATCCACACCATTCACATGAGGCTGCTGGTGCATAGTACCGGCATATGGGCATGTATGCCGTTTAAGGCTTATGGTACTTTGCCATGTGTTCTGCTGCATGCTAGTAACCATGTCACCTTTGTCCTCCTTCACAGAAACCAGAGCCCAGCAGGATCAAGCCAGGACAAGGGAGCAGTGGTTCCACCAGGACCAGTAACAGGAGACGCCAGGCTGTGTCGAGGGTCAGCGTGGCTTTTATAATCCCACTATAATCCTTTCCACAGGTCACACCTTGAAATGAACTTTTCTAACTGAGCATGCTCCTTTTAGAGAAACATTCTCTGAATAAATTTTAAAAAATCTATAGAAAAGTTGCAAGTATCACTGAACAGGCTGGGTCTTTATTGCTCATACTCATCTATGTGGGTAGACATTTGTAAATAAACAAAATGTAAACTATATTTGCAGAATTATAAATACCTACAGTACTGAACATTGGACATTATTTTTCTGCTACGTGTGACCCCATATCCACTCTTACTAGATGTATACTTTTGTAAACACAAACACCACTGTAACAACAATGACACTGTAAATTTCCTTGCAGTATCTCCCATGACACATTTTGAAAAGAGTTGTAGCCCTTCTCAATAGTCAATCCTGGTAATTTCCAAGTCAATAAATTAAATAAATAATGTATTCGGAGATCAGAAAATTTAGTTATTTTACAGCCTGAACTAAAATTTCCTATTCCTCCCCATCCATGTTTTTGGGAAATGCTAGTATGCTACCCACTATGTGTTATAACCCCACTCAAATAAGGACAATCTTTCAGTGTGACATAGACTCTTCTGTGTGCATAGGCATGACTATTCAGGGTATTCTAGTATTTATATTTTCCATAAAGGTTTTTCTCCCACAGACCAGGCGGGTGGCATTTAGGCATGTCCCTGCTCCCTCTGATCATCAGCAGCCTCTTCGAGTCACTAGATCACTCCCCCATAGACTCCCCATCGGGAGTCCAGGTGAGGGAGGGCCATCCTCCTCCCATGGTACATAATCCAGAAGTTTGATGACTGGGTGGTGGTATGATATAGAGGAAGCCCACATGGTACATTTGACATTTCTATCCCAGGTCCCTTGCTGGGGCAGCACATAGGCACCTGCGTGTGGAGGCATGCATGCACCATGAAATCATGGACCGTCCCTTCTATGCTGCTCATGCCTCCACTGCCACCAGGCCTCCACTGAGTGGCAGCCTATGGCTGAGATGGCATGACTCTCCTCCCCGGAAGAGGACATATGTCCATGGGGTGCTCAGTTCTCCTCCTCCCCATCCGACTCCCAGTGACTTGAGTTCACTCCCGAACCTGGATCACCAACATGGTGGGTGGCTGCTCTAACTCTGAGTCATTAGCTAGCCATGGCACAGTAAATATTATGTACTGCAACCAGTCCTCTTCAACGTCTTCATAGGTGACATTGCAGAAGAACTGTAAGGGAATGTATGCCAGTTATCAGATGATACCAAAATCTGTAATAGGGTGGTCAAGTAGAAGGGGGTGGAAAGAATATAAAAGTATCTTGGGAAACTTGAGGAGTGGTCAAAAAGATGGCAGTTGGGGTTGAATGCCAATAAGTGCAAAATGATGCACCTAGGGCATGGAAACCAAGGAACTGAGTACAGGATGGAGGGGGTACTGTCAGTCACTAAGCAAGTAAGGGACCTTGGGATTATCATATCTGATGACGTCAAAGTGGCTGGCCAATGTGAAAAAGCAGTGGGTAGGGTCATTGTCATGGTGGAATGCATTGGGAGAGGTACTGTAGCTCCAGAAGGAGGAGGGAAGAGGTGTTGCCACTGTATCACTCACTAATGAAACCCCATCTGGGGAGTTTTGTGTCCAGTTCTGGAGGCTGAACCTCAGAAAGGACATACACAGAGTGGAGGCAGTCCAGAAGAGGGCAGCTAAAATAGTGCAGGGGTTACACCAAAAGCCCTATGAGGAGGGACTGAGGAATCTTAACATGTACACCCAGGAAGAGAGGAGAGCAGGAGGGGACATTATATAGACCTACAATTACCTTAAGGGGGTGAACAGGGTGCAGGAGTGGAGTCTCTTTCAAAGGTGGAACTGTAACAAGACCAGATAGCATGCGAAGAAGCAGGATGGGGGACATTACAAGGAATGTAGGGAATTACTACTTCACTGAAAGAGTGGCAGATGCCCGGAATTTACTGCCAACAAAAGTGGTGGAGTAGAAAACAGTAAGGGGTTTCAAGCATGTGGGATAGAGATAAGAATATTAGTGAATAGGCAAGGAGAGGGGATGGTTACCAGAAACCAGTTAGGTCTGTGATGGCAGACTAGGCAGAGACCATCTGGGCAGACTGAGTGGGCTAAGCGGCCCTTTTCCACTGACAAATTCTATTTCTCTACATCGAGCTACAGTATGTTATTGCTTAAAACAATGAAAGGCAAAGATCCAAGAACAGAAACGTTAACTCTATTTCTCTTGGACTGGTAGTACAGTGTAGCTAATTATTTACTTGTCTGGTCATGAGAATCACTGGTTCTTGTTATTATGGTGAAAAACAATTTTAGCAATTTTTTATCTTTCTCTTGACAGTCCAATTTAAATCACGCCTTGCAAGAAGTTAAAACCGTGAATTTCTGATAAAGGGAAAGGATCTCCTCATTTCTGAGAAAGATCTTTAAGTGAAGAAGTAATACATTGTCTATGTTCTTAGTCATTGTATAACACCATGTTTAATTTAGATGGTCGATTTCTAGTAACCAAAACATTTTATATGCATCCATCCACACATCTTAAATGTGCACTATAAGAGCATTTAGGAATGTGAATTTAACAAAGAGGAACACTTTATTTATTTACTTACTGTACTTAGTCACTGAGAATATTGAATGAACTGTCAAATACTCCAGTTTTGCTTTTGCAACACCCAATGCCACAAGGTGAAGCCTTTCTCTTAGTACAAAAAGTGCTCAAATGATTATACACAAAAGGATTTGTAAGCACCAAATGCAGTAACATCCCGTTTTGGAAAACTGCCATTCTACAATAATAGCTGCTATTTGATCTGTTAAAGGACATCTAAACAGACAAAGTGAATAGCAAACAAAGCCACGCACAGAACTGCACATAAAACAGAAAAAAATAAATAAATAAACCAATCACCACATATGAATAGGGCCTTCATCATGTCATCACTTATTTAAGGCTTAAGGTTTTTCTGAGGGCAGCTGACAAAACATTTGTAGTAAATGCACATATCTCATTTAATGAAATGTGCAGAGCAGAATTCACAATTAACAATATTTTGTAAAGATTATATCCAGCAGGATTTTTTTTTATGAATGTCAGATCTTTTTTAAGACTGTGGTTTAAAGGTGAAGACTCCATTCACCATCAGCTCTATGGAAGTGATGATGATGAAGGTGGTGGTATAAAACATATTTAAACATGAACATTTGGCAATAATTGATCTTGCAGATATGATATTTAATGTAGGCCTATTCTGTCCACTTCTGGTGACAGTCAAAGTTGATTTTCAAAGTCACAGTGGCACATTTTGAAAACAGTTGGGGATGACTCTGGTACCTCTCCAAAATGTATTTATTTAGATATATTTTTCTAACCAATAAAATATCACCCACCGAGAAAAAAAAAGAAAATTCTATCAGACTTGCCATAATTTATTTTGAATTCCAGGGTTGTCATTGGGCTAATCATGACTGCAGGGTAAACTTGTCATCCTACAGTACTAGGGATACTGATACACTCACAAAGCAGTGACACCACCATGGAACCCTGCCTGCCGAAGCATTCCATGGCAGTAAGAGAGAGAGAGATCAGTTTGACACATTACCATGCAGTATTGAGTATAAGATCTTATATGTAACAAGTGATACTTTTAAAAGAACACAGCATTAACTCCTATCTTAACCTGGTTCAAACGCAGTTCTTTGTTTCACAGAATTCCTTCTAAATCTATATTACAGTAACAGAAAGGCTGGGAAACAACCACAACAAAAATGTCATGTGTCTGAGCATAACAGTAATCAAGATATAATAGCTATGCAGAACATCTGACTTTCCATTGCTGGTAAAATATTCTCCTTGACAGAAAAACTCTCTGGTGTTCCCAGCAAAAATATTGGAAGTAACAGAAAAAAATTACTATTAAGACTTATACAATTTCTTAACATAAAAGCATGGGGTGATAATGGCAGAAAGAGACCGATAGTTCATCCAGTCTGTCCATATTACCATATCATACCTTGGGATCTATTGTCTCCTTGGGGGAGTCATTGCTTACACTATTCCCCATTTTGTTACCCATGATTCTGCCCCCCCCCCCCACACTTCCCACTGAGTAGTTAATATACCCTGAACTCTATCCCAGTTATGTTTGAAGCCATTTATGGTTTTGGCACCCTCCACCTCTGCCAGCAAACCATTCCATGGCTCAACCACTTTCTCTGTAAAATAATACTTCCTCACATCTTCCTCCCCACCACACTGTTATCCTCCACTCATGACACCTTGTCTTATATTCTCTGTTCCTGGTAGATAGCTCCTCACAATCCACCTTGTTAATTTCTTTCAGAAACTTTAAAGTCTCTATCATATCCCTACTTTCTCTTCTGATTTTGAGTGACTACATGTTCAGTACTTTGAGCAAGCCTCCTGGCCCTGAATCATCCCTACCAGATCATAATATCGTACGCTTAATAGCGTATGACATTATAGCTAACCCAACACAGCATTGTGCATGACAGCAAATGGTGCAATACCGCGTACACTGCTGCATGCAGTACTGCACCATTCACATACTCCCAGGCAGAGGATAAGACCTCTGCTGGGAGTGGGTTCCACCGAGCAGTTGCTGTGGCTCACTTGACAGAGCCATGGCAGCAGGAACCCAGGCACTGCTTCTGGGAATGGGTTTGATTCCCAGTCCCAGACATTTTATATTTTTACACAATTTGTGCACTCCCCAAGTTGTACCCCCTCCCAGAGTTAAGAATCTTTAGTGGGGGGGTCCGGGGCTGCAGTCCCCCATAAGGGGGGTAGTGGGGGCAGAGCCCCCCACAGAAAAAAGACATATGCCACATGGCAACATCACGCTGTATTGGTAGCATGATTTAGCCATGCGGGATAATGTCTTGCGACACTATGACCCCATGCTGAATCATCTTGGTCATCCTATGTTGTACCTTCTCTACCTGTACCTGTCCTTTTTTAGGTGGGGACTCCAGAACTGGCACAATACTCCAGGTGGCCTCACCACTGATCTATAGAGTGGTAACAGTACCTCCTGCCTTCTATTGTCAAACCCTTTCCTGATGCAACCCAGCATCCTGTTAGCCTTGCTGAAGGCCTTGTTACATTGGCTTATTTGTTTCAGGAAGTCACTAATGATGACTACTAGGTCCCTTTCCTCTAATGTTGTGTCCAGCTTAACCCCAACCCCCCAATTCAATATTCTGTTCTGGAATTTTTGTTCCCTAAGAGCATAACTTTGCACTTTTTTGGCACCGAATTTCAGCTTCCAGTCTTTGGACCAATTTTTTTATCCTCTGCAGGATGCTCTGCAACTCCCTTATCCCCTCCACATTGTCAACCCTACCACAGAATTTAGTGTTATCTGCCCTTCTTGGGTGAACAGTCTACACACCCCACTTGTCAATGAGAACAGACTTGGACCCTTTAAAACTTCTGTTAGGTATCATCTCCAGTCCTCAAATCACTGTGACTGTCACTGTACCTGCTCCCCCCTTCCCTAACTAAAGCCTCTTGCCAGCTTCTTCCCCCCCTTGTGTCCTAACCTGAGTCCACCAGGCTTAGCTCTATAACTGAGTTTATATACAGTATATATATATATATATATGTATTGCTTATGATTGCACTATTTATTCCTGGTATCTGACTGTTAGCCTTTCATTAGTTTTTGTAACAACCTGATTGTGTCCTGCTGAACAACTATGTAATGTTTGTTTTGTATATAATTTCTGTGACGTGGAACATTTATAAAGGAGTCTCTGACTCAAAGGTACTTTCTGAACCCTCTATAAATAAATAAAGAAATAAAAATAGACACAACTTGCCCTGGATTCCCTCTTCCATGTCACTGATGAACTAATGGAAGAAGACTGGGCCCAGTACACATCCCTGTGGCCCACTAGTGACCACTATTTCCTCTGATCTGAGCTCATTCACCAAACCTCTCTGCTGCCTACCCTTCAACAAACCCCCTACCCATTTTACTATTTCCTTAACTATTCCTAGATCCCCCATCTTCATCAGCAGACTTCAATGTGGCACCAAGTCAAATGCCTTGCTTGAGTAAATCTACTGTACAGCCCTTGTCAACTAATTTGTTTACCCAGTCAAAGAATTCTAGTAAGTTGATCTGACAAGACCGCTCTATAATGAATCTGTGCTGCTCACTAGCCTGAAGTTTTTTGTTTTTTTTCTCCAGGTATTCCACTTGATTTTCTTTGACTAGACTCTCCCATCAGTTTCCCTATAAAGGAGGTAAGGCTGATGGGTCTAAAGTTTCCTGACTGCTCCATGTTCCCTCCTTTGTGCAGTGGAACTATGTGCACCATTCTCTAGTTTTATTTATTTATTAAAAATAGTTTCACAAGGAAAGACATACTGAGCTATAGCAGTTCATTTCCAGATGTGTCTTGAAGGGGGGATAGGGATAAGCACAGAGATTCAATTGCAAATACAAATGATCCTAAATACAGTAGTTACATAACATTGCAATACTACAATGGTTATACAGTATTTACAATTTAAGATGCAAGACTAATAAGGGAGTAAGAATCGTCAGTGCACAAATGCTTTTTGGGGTGCTCAAGTTCCAGGTTCATGCAGGAAATTAATCATAGTTAAAACAGGGCTAGGGTGTAGGGGGAGTGGATTGGGGGACTAGGGGAAAGTGAGGGAGTGGGGGAGAAAGGGGTAGCGGATTGGGAGGGACCAGGAGTAGGAAGGGGAGTGAAGAAGGGATGAGGTGGGATAGGGAAGGGACAATTAACTAGAGCAGGTACAGGAGGGGGCAGTGTGAACTTGGAGTAGGGAGGATAAAGAGTGTTTGGAGGAAGTAGAGTGAATGGTTAGGGGGAGAGAATTCCAGAGTTTAGGAAAACTAAAAGAGAAAGCAGCCTTGCAAGAAAGGGATTTATAAAAGGGCAGCATGAGAGAGCAATATCCAGGATTATGGAGGGAGTAAGAGGAGGGGGAGTAGGCTAAATAAGGGAGCTCAGATGTAGGGGGGCAGCAAGAGCTTAGAGATGAAAGAGACACAGTGGGTTAGGCAACGATCTTCTTGGGAAGGAAAGGAGAGAGAGGAGTAAAGACAGCAGTGGTGAGAGTGGGGACGATAGTTCAAGGTCAAACAGCAGAAGTAGTGAAAGGGGGCCCAGTCTGGCCAGGGTGGACCTTGGGGCAACACCGTAGACTATGTCACCATAATCAAAGATGGGGAGGCTCATCTTAGTAACAATGTCACGGTGAGCTGGTAGTGGGAAGCAGTTTTTGTTTCTATAGCTGGCACTAAAGTTGGAGTGGATTTTTTTGTGAATGTTGTCTATGTCCTGTGAGAAATCAAGGTACTGATCCAACCAGACACCATGGTACTTGAATGAGGGTATGTTGTCAATAGTGCCCCCATATAGGGTGTGGAAGGAGGGGAGGCATAGGAGCTTGGAAAGTCTTGGCCTAGTGCCAAAGCACATAGAGAAAGTTTTTTTAGTGTTAAGGGAGAGCTGATTTGACCTGAACCATTCCTGGACAGCATCAAAGTCATGTTGAAGCTCGGATATTAACTTAGCTGGAGAAGACCCAGAGCATACAGGACAGTGTCATCCATGTACATGTAGATGGCCACACATCGGCAGGCAGAGAGAAGGTCATTTAGAAATATGGAAAAAAAGTAAAGGGCCAAGGATGGAGTCTTGGGGGACACCGGTGTGGATGAGGAGGGAAGGGGAGGGGATAAGGATTCTCCAGCTCTCACTGATTGCAATCTACCTGTTAGGTAAGAGTTGAACTAGTTTGTTGCAGAATCTGAGAGACCCACTGACTGCAGTTTGTATAGGAGATGAGTGTGGGAGACAGTGTTGAAAGCTTTTGCTAAATCAACAAAAATGGCGGTGGTGAGGAGGTCATGGTCCATTTCTGTGTGGATGGCATTGGTGAGCCTGAGGAAGGAGGAAGTGGTGGACTGGTGTTTGTAAAAGCCAGAATGGAAAGGGGTGAAGAAGGAAGAGGAGTCAAGAAAAGAGGTGCATTGGGATAGAACTATATTTGGAGTTTAGATAAGGTTGGTAGAAAGGAGATAGGACAGAAGTTGCTGAGAGAGGAGGGGTCACCTTCTTTTGGCAGAGGAATGAATATTGTGTGCTTCCAGGTGTCTGGAATGGAAGCAAGAGAGAAGGAGAGATTGAGAAGGCAGGAGATGAGAAAGGCGATGGCTGGGGCAGAGAGGTGAAGGAGCTTTGGGTCTAAACTATCAGTGTACCCACCTTTTAGGGGGTTGAGAGCTAGGAGGGCATTCCAAGTTGTAACTGGGGTGACTGGTGAGAAGGAGAAAGGGAGAGCAGGAGTGGCCAGTAGAGGGGTGCGGTGGGAGGTGTTAGGAGGGAGGAGAGGAGTGTGGATGTGCAGATTGTAAAGTAGGAGTTGAAGGCACAGTACAGGCTACAGAAGGAGGGTCAGAGATGAAGGAATCTCCTACTTTGAGGACGAAAGGGGTGGACTGAGTAGGGAGTAGAAGAGGGCATGGATCACTTTCCAGAACTTGGAGAGATGGTTAAGATTTTTCTGGAAAGAGGAAGAAAAGACATAAGCCTTTGCTAGCCTGGTGGTTTTATAGTGCAAGTATTCCTCAAGGCATGGTACTTGTTAAGGTCTGCTGGTGTGTTAGTGGATTTGTACATGTTCCATGCCAGGTCACGTGCCCGAAGGCAGGCCAGAAATTTCCAGTCCCAGTGAACCACCCTTGCTGCACTAAGATATTAAATAGCTCCATCAGGGGGTCATAGAATCATACAAATAATATAACAGTAGAAAAAGACTATTTGTCCATCCAGTCTGCCCATAAATCTTAAAAAAAAATGGGACCTATTGTTCATACAAGGTTCTAACTCACAATACCACCCCCATGCTCCCAACCCTACCACTAGCAGCTTGAACAACCACTAAACCCATCACTCTGTCCAAACCATATTTGAAACCATTGATAGATTTGGTATCCACTGTATCAGCTGACAGATTGTTCCACTGCTCCACAACCCTTTCTATAAAATAACCCTTTCTCACTTCCCTCTTAGATCTCCCCACATCATTTTCCACTCATGCCCCCTGTGCTTGATCTGCTACTTAATGCTAAAAAGTTCCCACAGTTTACCTTGTTCATTCCTTTCAGGACCTTGAAGATCTCTATCCTAGCTCCCCTGTCTCATCTGTCCTCCAGCAGGAACCTCTTAAGTGCCTTGAACTGATCCATGTAAGACTTGCCCTGCGGGCCCAGAATCACAGCCTGTGCTTATCTTTCCATAGATAAGAACTCCAGAAGTGGGCACACTTAAACAGCTTAATCTGGTTCAGTTTCAGTTGATTACCATCTGTATCCCCACCCTCAGGTCGCCCCTGAAAAAGGGACTTCTAGTCTCAGCGGGCTTACCCAGTCAACAAAATAAAATAAATAAATAAATAAAAATGTGGGGCTTCACCAGTGATCTATAAGGAGATACTGTAGTTCAAGTTTGTTTATTTGATCGACCATAATTTAAAGGTCATTACTAAGAAAAAATATACAAACAAATGGGCGTAGCAATTTAAACAGGATCTTACATCAAGCACAGTAATGAGTATCAGACAGCGATTAAATAATGCACAACCTAATAACTCTACTCATATCAAACAAATTAATGCCAAGCAGGAATCAATTCAGTATAACATACATTTGATTCAGTTTAATTTTTACTATTTATAATATAAATCTAATTTAAATTATAATCTGTTATCTCTGTGTTTGTCCACACACTATGTTATGCTCCCACTAGGACCAGATTCGGTAGGATAAATAAATGAACCCATAAAGGCATTCCACACTATCTAGTAAGAGCAGTCCATCAAAGCAAAGAGGGTAAAACAACAAAGTGCCCATTTTCAGATGAGGAACACTTCATCAGACCCACCGCTTGTTATCAGAAACACATAGAACTTTTCAGGTACTATCTGGAGTCTACTCTGTCCTGTAGTCCTTATGTGCATTAATGGAACTCCACCCACTTAAATCCCACTGTATGTCAACAAAAGCAATCTCTCTATGGATTCCATTTACCATTGGGTGCCACTGTGCCAAATAAGGTCTGAGTATTAGTCTACCTTGGTTACAAGGCATATGTTGACATTCCATTTAAGCTAGTTTTGGTCTGTAGCCACCAAACTTGGGAATACAGGACCTAAGGAGCCACAATGCAAATAAAGAGCAGGATAGCAACAGGTCCTATCCTAATATACGTGACTGGACCACTGGTCATTGTTTGCCCCTGAACTACCATACTAATTAATCTTGAATATAACTAGTAGAGTACTTAGAGAACACCTCTCCCTAATTCCAAGCAAAATTATTGAACCGCTCTAGACTAGACAAACTAAGCCCAAACAAGAAGGGGGAAATAATTCAAAGGGTTACATCAAAACCAGTTACCCAGTAGTTTAAGTAAATGAAGGCACATTAATTATTTTAACCTGAAAACACTAAACTATTTGCTTACAATGCTTCTATTAATAGCTACATGCTCATTTACCATACATATAATATGCCCTAAAATCATAAAATCCCATGATAATGGAGAGTATAATAAACAACATCTAGTTTGCACATTCTAACCTCTTTTTTCCTTTTTTATGTATGTACAGGAGGGAGGGAGGGTCATCCTCCCCCTCCCCCCGGTGCAACAATCCAGATTGGCTCGGGACCTGAGGACACCTGAAGATGGAAGCATGGTAGGAGAATCATGGGGCCTGCTTCTGCTTTTTTTTTTTTTGAAATTTAAAGTTTATTGATTTGAAAATACAAAGCAAACACAATAACCCCAATATACCGGGAGAAACAATATTACAGTGAAACAAACAGTACAATCAAACAACAAAGAAAACATCCCCCAAAAAAATTACCCGCCTCCCCAAAGAAGCATACTACAAAGAGCATAATCAAACACACCCACCCACCCACCCTGCCCCAAACCCAACCAAAACCAACAACAGAAAAACAGTGTACACCTAATGAAAACCCAGACAAACCTCCTCCAATCTCCCAGGCACTCCAAACATATAGCTCTACAATTCTAAGATAGCACAGGTTAAGAATTCCAGAAAATGTAAGTGTTAACAACCATAAAAAATCAGACAATTTTAGATAAACAAAACTTACTATGACTAAACTGACAGAAAAGGGGAACAAAAAGGGAAAATGTGGACATAGGGGATCAGGTCATAGTAAAAAAGGAGAGCCAATTTAAACCAGACAAAGGGCCTGGAGTTTACTCCATCTCCTCTGGAACAGGTCTAGACGTCCCCTAAAACTAGCAGCTAATCTTTCAGATTGGAGATATGATAGCATTTCAGTTAGCCAATCGGCAAAGGACAGAACCAACTGGTCCATCCAGTGTCTCAAAACCAGCTTTTTAACAGCCATAGACACCAAAGCCAGATGATATCTACGTTCGACACTGTCAACCCGAGAAAGCTCCCCTAGGACACACACCTCAGGGCTGAAAAAGCCAGACAGACCTAAAAGAGGGTCAAGATAGTCCTTAATCTGAGACCATAAGGGAGCAGTTTTAGGGCAATCCCAAAATATATGAACAAGATTGCCATCCCCTTGTAAGCACCTAAAACAGCTAGGGTGAGAAACCCTCTTGAACTGAAAAAGCTTAGCTGGGGTTGCTTCTGCTTCCAGTTTTCCATTTTCTGTCACCATCCCAGCACTGGGGCATGCAAGCCGGATGTGGGTACATGGAGGTGTGCGCATGCCCATGGAATCCCACAGTTCCCTCCTTTCCCTGCCATCCTCAGACCCGCATAACCACCGCATTGCCACCTGGTGGCAGCCATTCCATGGGAGCGGCAGTTCTCCCTCCCTGGGAAATTAGAGTAGTCCAGTGGAGCCTCAATCCTTTCCCTTCCCAGCCAACCTCCAGCACCCCAGGCTCATTGCTGAGCCACGGTTGCTGGCATGACAAGAGGTAAGGCGTCCACTGCCTCAGACTTGTACACCACTGGGCCAGCTACTAATGTTATTTATTTGCCAAACTGTAATTTAATTACATCAACAATTATGAGCACATAAGCAATTGCAATGGGCTGGATGGGTTAGCAGTAAATATAGTTAATCATGTGTTCTTTTTTCTTTTTACATGTTCTCTCTGATTCCTACCACTACAGTTTGTAAGGTAGTACAGTATGTTAATTTGAGCTGTATTGTTCCTAACCTCACAGTGGGAGGTTACAGAGGTCAGAGGGGGACTGATATGCTAATGTGTTTTAGAAAAAAACTTCTCACTTGATAGAATTATCATCCTGGAATTTAAGCAACCCTAGTTACACTATACTGTACATTTTATATCTGTACTGATATTAATCACCAAATGAGATATTTGCAGAAGTAGCGCAAGAAACAACTATATCACTCATTTTCATTTTGTGCCATGCATACATACTTGCCCTATGACAGAATTTTCTATAATTCTTTAAAATATGTTTTCTAAATCCATTTCAGTGAACTTCACTAAGGGCCAAGGTGACTATGTTGACTATTGTAAACTAATAAGACTGCAACTATTCTCCTGTAAGAACTGCACTAACAAGGTCCACAGAACCCAATAAAAAAGGGGGAGATAATGTAACAGGGACATGGAGTCAAATTATCAATATATTGGGTACTGCAGTTTTGTAAAAAATAGTTTACAAAATAAGGTACTAACAAGTGTGAACAGTGACCCTTTTAGTACAGTTCTTAAAGGAAAACTTTTGTGCTCTTTATTCGTTAATGGTTGCCAGTGATATCACCTTGCCCCTTAGTGTTCACTGAAATGGATTTAGAAAACAGTTTTTAAACAATTATAGAACATTTTGTCATGGAGTGAGTGTAAATGCATGGCACGAAATGGAAATGTGTGATATATATTCTGTTGCCTTTATATAGAGCTTATGTACGACCCATTTTTATGTTTGCTTGCACGCATGTGCAAGAAACATAGTGCCATCATCCGAGTTTTTGGAGGTGTGTCAGCCCTCTTCCAATTCAGTCAGTGTGTTTGCAGGCACATCCGCAGTTCTCCAATGCCTGCTGGAGCTGTCTATGACAGATCCAAAATGCAGTGGTGTACAGTTGAAAGGTGGAGCTACGCTTCAGTGAGCAGTGATAAGACATTGCCTGCTCATGCGGACTCCCCTTACACACACACACACACACACACACACACACACACACATGCTGCGTGCTGCCCCCCCCACGAACACACTGTATAGCCGATGGGGGTGCCCAATCCCCCGTCAGCTGTGCTGCACCCCCCAGAAACACAGTTTCATATGCCATGCTGGGTGCCCACCCCAGCGTGGCTACACATCATAGCCGACGGGTGTCCAACTCGTCAGTTTCACTGTCTCCCCAGTACAGGGTGCCATGCTGGGAGTCCACCCCAGCGGCAACAGATGTTATGGTCGACGGGGTGCCCTAACTTCTGGCCGGCTCCACGCCCAACCAGCTGTCTTTCTGCCATGTTGGGAGCCCATCCCAGCGTGGCAAACGCCCCGCTGGCTGTAATAAAAGGAAAAATAACCTGAAAATCGAAAACGGTCCCTCGCTGTGTCTGCCCCCACCCGCACTCCACCCACTGTGCACCTTGCTCTCCCATACCCCCTCACCCCATACTTACCTCCAGACCCGCGTGATGATCTTCGTGACCAGGAACACGCCTGCACTCTTCAAAGCTGACTGCTAACTGAGGAAATGCCGGTAAGCTGTATAATGGGATAGATAGGGTTTTTCAACTTTTGCATATCTCAGGCATTTTTGGAATTTTGGTCCCAAATTTTCAACATGGGGTTCTTGGGACCCCTCCTCATGAATTATTGCACTGTCATGGTGTTATTCGGGCCCAAAGGGTGATTCCAGTCACTGTGCGAAATCACCTTTGGGACCAAGTAATGAAATGACACTGCCACTGCTCATGAGGTGGGCTCTCAAAAGCCTATGTTGAAATTTTGGTGGAAAATTCTAAAATGACTGTTTTCCCGAGTACGCTATGCAGTCTTTCTACGCACGCATAAGTTTGTAATTTTCAATATTTTCACTCCAGATTTTCAACATTGCCATTTTACCACACCTCCATATGAGCAGTACAGCTGTCATTTTCACATCTTGCCCAAAACGTTTCCTCCATGTAGTGCACAATGGCACAGTCGGTGTGAAATCAATGTATGGGACACATTAAGAAAATCACAGTGACACTATTCATGAGCAGAGGTCTTAAATGGCTATGTTAAAATTTGGTGAAAAATTCCTAAAATGACTGTTTTATTTAGCGTGTTATGCAGTTCCACGCACGCTGGTAAGTTTGTGAATTTTCATATTTTCACTCCAGATTTTCCACATTGCCATTTTATTACACTTCCTTATGAACAGTACAGCTGCCATTTTCACATGTCACCCAAAATGTGTTTCCACACATGTAGTGCACAATGGTGCAGTCTGTGTGCAAAAGCAATGTTTGGGACAGATTAAGAAAATCACAGTTACACTGTTCATGAGCAGAGGTCTTAAATGGCTATGTTGAAAATTTGGTGAAAAATTCCTAAAATGACTGTTTTACGTCGTTGCGCGCTATGCAGTTCCTGCACTTTATAAGTTTCTTGAATTTTCTATATTTTCACTCCAGATTTTCCACATTGCATTTTATTACACTTCCTCATGAACAGTACAGCTGCCATTTTTCATATGTCACCCAAAATGTGTTCAAGACATGAAGCGCATAATGGTGCCGGTGTGTGAAAGCAATGTTTGGGACAGATTAAGAAAATCACAGTTACACTGTTCATGAGCAGAGGTCTTTAAATGGCTATGTTGACAATTTGGTGGCAAAAGTCCATAAATGACTGTGTTACGAGTCAGCATTGTGCAGTTTCCACGCTACCGTAGTTCATGACTTTGTAATATTTTCAGTCCAGATTTTCACCAGTTGCATTTTTCCACACTTCCTTATGAACAGTACAGCTGTCATTTTCACAAAGTGGCCAAATGTGTTTTCACACTTTCAGTGCAGAGATGCATGGTCGCTGTGGGAAATCATTGTTCGGACAGATTAAGAAAATCACAGTGACACTGTTCATGATCGGAGGTCCCAAAATGCCTGAGTTGACAATCTGCTGTAAAAAACCCACACTAATTACATTACGGGTGTGCGTTGCACAGTTTCTATGCATGCTCGTGACTTCACCAGTTTTTTAAATATTTTTACTGCAGATTTGCAACATTGCCATTTTTTCCACCTCCCCATGAACAGTACAGCTGTCAATTTTCACATCCTGTTCGGAATGTGTTTTTGCACCTGTGGTGCTAAATGCCATAGTCACTGTGCATAAGCAGCTTTCAGCTAACAAACTGATATTGCCATTGTTCATGAGGTGGGGGTCTCAAAAACATGTTGAAAATTTGGAGTGAAAATACCAACGAATGCCTGAGGTGTTAGGGTTTCCAACCATAATGCCCCACCCTGTAGAGAATGACAGGCATCAGGGGTGTGACTTGGGATTCTTGCCTGTAATGCTCATACCATTCCACAACCTGCAGCCAGTGAGAGGCATCGAGGTATGCCTTGGACTCTTCGGCCCCAAAGTTCACCCCATTCTCCTATACCACACCCATCTCATCATATTTCCTGATGGAATGGGGTGCGCATAAGGGCCAAAGACCCCAAGGCACACCGTGACACTTGTCAGTGTCTGCAGGGTAGGGTGTGGTGAAATGGCGTGGCCGTTATGCCTGACGATCCAAAGGCACACCCCAATGCCTGTCACTCTCTGCAGGGTGGTGGTGGGGTTGGCTTCAGTTTAATACTTCACTGCAATTCCTATTATGCAGCTCTGTAACTTCTGCACTACCAATGCCAATGCCAGCAAGCAAACATTCGGCATTGACAAATGCTGGTTGATTATGTATCTCAACTATGGAGTCCATTCAGAAAGAAGGATATTCTTAGAATAGAGAAAATCCAAAGAAGAATTACAAAATCCATAGTAACCAATAAGTTGCTGTCCTATGAGGAGAGACTAAATAAATTTGACATGTTTTCCCTTGAGGAACAGAGGTTTAGAGGTGACATCTTCTTTGTATGGGATATTATCCAAGACCAAAATCTTCTAACAGAACATCTTCTGGATTTCAAACAGATATTTAAAAACACCAGGGGTTATCCACTGCAACTTACTAGGAATAAATGCAACTCAAAAAAAATAGCATATTATTTCTCTCAAAAAGTTGTTAGACCATGGAATATGCTTCCTTTAAATGTCATTATTAGTAACAATAAGACTACTTTTAAGAACAGACTGGATGATTATATGAGATCATCAAACCAATTAAAATATTATATGTAAATTAAGAAGCTCTATTGGGCTAGATTGCCTTTTGCTTCTATCAGATCTTAGTATGAATCTTAATATGTACTGTAGTTGTTTCTTGTTTTACTTTTGTAAATATCTCATTTTGTGGTTATATCAGTACATATATAAATTGCATAGTACAATTGTGGTTGCTTAAATTGCAGGGTGGTAATTCTATTAAGTGATTTTTTTTTCCTGAAACACATGAGCATATCAGTCCCCCTCTGACCTCCATGACCTCCCAGTTTGAGGAGACTGTGAGGATGTGAATTATGCAACTCAAATTAACACACAGCACTACAAGCTATAGTGGTAGAGATCAGAGAGAGAGTGATACATGTAAAAAGAAAAAGTAAAACATGATTAATTATATTCACTGCTCAACATTCTAGTCCATTGTAATGGCTTATGTGCTCTTGATTGTTCATATAATTAAATGACAGTTTTGGTAAAGAAATAAAATTAGTGACAAGAGTGGGGAAATCCAATCCCTGAATAAATATATAGACAGAGGTTATGACGCAAGGTCAAAAAATACACATAGAAAAGGGAAAAAGAGGCTGGAATGTGTACATCAAGTACATGACAACAATCTAATTTCTTTATAATGCCACTAGGAGAACAGGCAGACAGAACTGGAATGTAAAGGAATGTGGACTATGCCAGTCCATGGTGGCAAAGCAAGGCTTAAACACAGTGGAGAGTGTGTGTTTGTGTGTGTGTGTGTGTGTGTGTGTGTGTGTGAAATTTAAAACCTAGGAGGAAACAACATAGTGATTGACCCACAACAGCACTGTTAAACCTTACTGCCTACAGACAGAACTGGAAAGTGATGTAAAGGGATTCTGGACTAATGACTGATATGTGAGTCTGCGGCAAAGTAGGAGACATGTTGCAACTGCAAAGGAAACACTTTTTGTTTTTTCTTGTTTCTTGGGAAGGGACTTTGTTGTCTGGTGTAGGAGACTGTGCTGCAACTCCAACATGTTCTTCAGTGGGAAAGAATGCTTTGAGGTAATGCTGAGTCCCTTTTTGAAGCAAGACTTCTATGGGGCTCCGCCCACTTCAGCCATAAATGTACAGGAGGGAGGGCCATCCCCCCCCATGCAACAATCCAGATTAGCTTTGAACCTGGTGACACCTCTGGATGGAAGTGTGGTAGGAGCATCATGGGGCCTGTTTCCGTTTCTAGTTTTCAATTTTCTGTCCCCATCCCTGCACTGGTGCATGCACATTGGACATGCACACATGGAGCTGTGCCCATGCCTGTAGAATTCTGCAGTTCATTCCTTTCCCTGCCATCCTCAGACCCATATTACCACCACACCTCCACCTGCTGGCAGTCATTTGGAGGGAAAGGCAGACCTCCCTTCCTGGGAAAGGAGAGCAGTCCAGAGGACACTCAATCCTCTCCATCCCTGGTCAACCCCCAGCACCCCAGGCCCATTCCTGAACCAGAGTTGCTAGTGTAACAAGAGGTAAGGTGTCCAGTGCTTCAGTCCTGTACACCACTGGGCCAGCACTAATGTTATTGCTTTGCTGAACAGTAATTTAATTACATCAACAATTATGAGCACATAAGCAATTGCAATGGACTAGATAGGTTGGGCAGTGAATATAATTAATCATGTTCTACTGTTTCTTTTTACATGTTCTCTCTGATCCCCAGGGCCAGATTAAGGTTCGATGGGGCCCTAGGCCTGAGGGAAATCGGGGTCTCTGGGGCCCCATTTCTGTTGGCCACGCCCCCTTTTTTAGCAAGCCCTGCCCATTATGCCAAGCCCCGCTCCCTTCCATTTTTTTTGTTCATAAATAAAATTATTTGGTAACTGGATAAGGCCCACTAGGCACAGGTGCCTGTATAGTAGTCCAAGGAAAAAATATCTGTAATTATCCATTATCAGGCTTGCATGTAATTAAAAAAAACATTGCAAATAAATAAGCTAAATATCCACAGCAATTCAAATTGTTAATGTTTCCCTAAACACAGAATGACTTGCAGCTCACGCTCAAACAACCTTTTCAACCGGCTATTCCACATGGTATATCAGTTCAATCTACCAGAAGACCGAGAGGTCAAGGAAGACAGTTAAAAGCTGTATTTACCCTGGTTAGTAGGACTGCAGGAATATTTTAACTATCCTCATAGCAATAATCAGTATTGCAAACACTAATAAAATATACATCAAAGTTCAGAAGTTATCGTTTAGATTCATCAATTAAAAGTTTTTCACCACTCACCATGCATAGATTAAGGTTATTGACATCAATCTTCTTAGACATCTTCTGTCTTCATCTGTAGGAGCTGGCTGCCTGGCATAGTTTGTAGCACCAACATTGTTTTATTCATTTCTTGCAGTGCTTCACTGACAGGCTTGAGTTGTGGCATTTTTCACTGTACTCTGGCTCAGGGTACTGGCATCAGTCTTGTCAGACAGCTTCTGTCATCTCCATCTCACGGTGCTGGAGCACTTTGTAGCATCAATGCTATTCTCTTCATTTCTTGCAGTGCTTCACTAGGGTCACAGGCTTGAGTTGTGGCATTTTATACGGTACTCTGGTACAGGGTACTGGTATCAGTTTTTCTCAGACAGCTTCTGTCATCTCCATCTCCATCTCCAGGAGCTGGAGCGCTTTGTAGCACCAGCGCTATTCTCTTCATTTCTTGCAGTGCTTCACTGGGGTCACAGGCTTGAGTTGTGGCATTTTTCACCGTACTCTGGCTCAGGGTACTGGCATCAGTCTTGTCAGACAGCTTCTGTCGTCTCCATCTCACGGTGCTGGAGCACTTTGTAGCACCAATGCTATTCTCTTTGTTTCTTGCAGTGCTTCACTGGGGTCACAGGCTTGAGTTGTGGCATTTTTCACGGTACTCTGGCTCAGGGTACTGGCATCAGTCTTCTCAGACATCTTCTGTCGTCTCCATCTCCAGGAGCTGGAGCACTTTGTAGCACCAGTGCTATTTTGTGTGCTTCACTGGGGTCACAGGCTTGAGTTGTGGCATTTTTCATGGTACTCTGGCTCAGGGTACTGGCATCAGTCTTGTCAGACAGCTTCTGTCGTCTCCATCTCACGGTGCTGGAGCACTTTGTAGCACCAATGCTATTCTCTTCATTTCTTGCAGTGCTTCACTGGGGTCACAGGCTTGAGTTGTGGCATTTTTCACAGTACTCTGGCTCAGGGTACTGGCATCAGTCTTCTCAGACAGCTTCTGTCGTCTCCATCTCCAGGAGCTGGAGCACTTTGTAGCACCAGCGCTATTTTGTGTGCTTCACTGGGGTCACAGGCTTGAGTTGTGGCATTTTTCACGGTACTCTGGCTCAGGGTACTGGCATCAGTCTTGTCAGACAGCTTCTGTCGTCTCCATCTCACGGTGCTGGAGCACTTTGTAGCACCAATGCTATTCTCTTCATTTCTTGCAGTGCTTCACTGGGGTCACAGGCTTGAGTTGTGGCATTTTTCACGGTACTCTGGCTCAGGGTACTGGCATCAGTCTTCTCAGACATCTTCTGTCATCTCCATCTCCAGGAGCTGGAGCACTTTGTAGCACCAGCGCTATTTTGTGTGCTTCACTGGGGTCACAGGCTTGAGTTGTGGCATTTTTCACGATATTCTGGCTCCGGGTATTGGCAGTCTTCTCAGATAGCTTATGTCGCCTTTAGAATTATGATGTTTGATAGTGCTTTAGTCAGCCTAGATTTGTTTCTTCCTCGATTTAAGTTGGGCAAGGTCACTGATGAGATCATCAAAGTTTATGGTCTTAACCAGTTCACTTTCAATAGATAAAATAGTCAGGGCATTAAGTCTTTCCTGGTCCATCGTGCTCTTAATTTATTCTTGACTCTACTCAAGGTTGAAATGACCGCTCTCCACTGCAGTTTGCAGCTGGTGTGCACAAATATATACGAAAGGCAGCTTCCACATTTGGGAATGTTGACTCCAGTCCTCGAGCCTTCAAACGCTTATACAGGTTAAGAACATCTTTCTTCTTCACAAGAAGCAAATGATGTGAATTGTACAAATTCATCAGTGAACGACTCCTCCAAATCCTGAGGGTATGCAGCAACTAGACTTTCTGCTCGCTTCCGTGTCTCATTTACATTCAGATGAGGAAAGTCTGTTAACACTCCAAATTTTTTCTGTAATATAGCATAAGCATCTTTTCTTTTCTGCAGGGCAGCACTTAATGTGTCGATTATAACAAGAAATGTCTCAGCACAAAATTTTTCCCTACCTGTTAATGTTGTTTCATTTCTTGGTTCGTCAAACATGTATTTGCGACGCCTTTGCCTACTGATGTCTGCTTGGTATGACGTTTTCGGTCAACCAACATTTTTGCTTTCCTTTCATACTCATCAAAATTGTTGCGTATCTCTTGGAGAAATCCTGTTAGAGATGAATATAAATCTACCACCATCTTCAAAGAAATGCCTACTTTCTGTAAACTCTTACTTGTGGCATGCAGGCGCTGTAATACTGAATTCCAAATGGCTGTCATTAGTGCAGTTTCCAACAATTCCATCTTCTCTGCCAGACTTTCAACTTCCATCCTT
Organism: Neoceratodus forsteri; assembly: GCA_016271365.2. Classification (NCBI taxonomy): domain Eukaryota; kingdom Metazoa; phylum Chordata; order Ceratodontiformes; family Ceratodontidae; genus Neoceratodus; species Neoceratodus forsteri. The sequence goes on from CM057450.1 coordinate 1,647,686,516, forward strand.
GTGCTTGGTCCTTCTGAAGGATCATCAGCCATGTTCTGTAATGCAGTCTTCATGTGTTGATAGCCACCGAACAGGGCACTGCATGCATCTGCTCGAGCAGACCATCGAGTAACTGAAAGTGACTTTGGTACTTTCACCTCACTAGGCAACTGTTGCCTCATGATATGCCAACGATGTGTGGAGGCTAAAAAGAATGTGTACAGTGCCTGAAGAAATCCAAAAAAAGATACAGCATCTAAACAGCATTCAGCAGCACAGGACCCAACCAAGTTTAAGGAATGCGCAGAGCAAGGGATGAAGTCCACCAAAGGATTGTGTTCTTTTATTCTGGCTTGTAGGCCTCATATTTTCCTGCCATATTACTTGCGTTATCATATGTCTGACCCCTGCAATCCTTTATTTCAATGCCCAATTCCTGAACCACAGACATCACTGTGTTTGCAAGATTTTCTGACGTATGACTATGGATTGGAATGAACTTAAGAAAACGTTCAACTGGATTTCCATCGGCTTTGACATATCTAACAATGAAAGTCAGCTGATCCACATGAGAAATATCCAGTGTTGAATCAACACTGTTAGAATAATATTTTGCCATCTTTAGTTCTTCCACAATAGTGTGCATCACGTTTTTACCCATCAGGTCAATGAATTCATTGCAGATGGTTGAGGACAAATATGATGGTCGTCCTCTTCCAGCATTGCTGAATTTTGCTATGTGGTCAGCTAGAAAAGGGTAGAATTGGCTAATAAGCTCTAAATTACCCAAATAGTTTCCATTACCTGGAGACCCCAGTAGTTCATTGTCACCTCGAAAAGCCAATCCACATTCTGACAAGAAACGAACCACAGCAACGACACGTTTCAGTACATTTTTCCAGTACTGGTACTCATTCTGATATTGTTTTACAATTTCAGCATCAATTCGTCCTGTGGTTCTTTTCCTTTTATGCTGTGTGATTAACGCCATCCTGTGATCATGACTGTGTTCATGTTCATTTACACGAGAGTTTGCATTTTTCCAGTCACTGAAACCAGATTGTGAGAATGCAGTATTCCTCACTGAAAAGAGCTTACAGACATAACAGAAGACATTCCCAGTTGAAGGAGAATAAATCAGCCAATCCCGTGTCCTACATTCACCATTTAACATGATTCTAGAGAAAAGATCCTTGGATAAATAACGCTTCTTATCTGGGTACAAACGCATGGACTTGGAGAAGTCACATATGTTCTGGTCAATGTCACGATCTATGAAATAATTCCTAAGCTCTTCACATACAGATGTCCACTGCGCTGGGTCGTTGCTGTGCAGCTGTGTTTTTTGAGAGCTTTCAACTTGAATCTGATGGCAAATATCAGTAACCTGTTTCTTAGTAACTTCTGTATTTGTAGGAACCACTGGATTGCTGTCAAATGAAGTCAGATTGCACATGGTACTACTAGCAGTTTTACATGGCCTGCCATTTATCTCTTTTCAATTATATATCGCAAGCATGCAAATTAAATGTGCCAGAAATCCACACTGAAGATGAAGAAGAATCTGCATTTATATAGCGCTTTTCATACACAGTGTATCCCAAAGTGTTTTACAAGCAATGCTAGACTGGTAGTGAAGTGACTGAATGTGTAGTGGCAGCCATATCACACATCAACACCCACACACAGCTTGGACAATTGCATGAACTGGTTTATGGGAAGGGGAATGTTGGCAGGACACCAGGAATGTCCCTACTCTACTCTTTGTGAACAGTGCCCTGGGTTCTTTTATTTCCACCTGGACACCCACCAGGACAACACCAGCATGGGTGGAAAGGACCTCAGTTTAACGTCTCATCCAAAGGATGACACACCCTGGCAGCACAGTACCTCCTCCTTCACACGTCACTATACCCACCTTCACACACTCTGTACCCATCCATCCCCACTTGCTCTACTTACTCTACCCTGG